>CM038558.1:34490179-39490179 GCA_021527575.1 Ensete glaucum | reverse complement strand
GAAAATGAGATGAGGTGAACGAGGTATACCTATGACATTGTAGGCTAGGTCATATCCATGAGAGAAGAATTTAAAAGTTGCTAAAAGATAGATACTTGGATCCATTCGACTATAAGTTATATATAACTTATGAACCTTAGCTTCGTGGAAAGTTGATCAACTCTCATTTTAGTGGGACTAAAGAGAGAGGTAGTCATTGAGTTACTGACACTCATATATAGCGATGTATGTAATCCCATGTCGACTTAGGCTTTAGGTGGTTACTCCTACTTCATTACATTAACAATTTCTTTAGGTCTGGACATATGTACTTAATGAAGTATAAGTCTGAGGCCTTTAAGAAATTCAGGAAATATAAGAATGAAGTGGAGAACCAGATTGGAAAGAGTATTTAAACTCTTATATCAGATCGAGGAGGAGAGTACTTGAGTACACAGTTCACTTATTTCCTCAAGAACTCTGAGATTCTATCTCTATGGACACATCCTTATACACCTTAGCTCAATGGTGTATTAGAACGGAGGAATCACACACTATTAGACATGTTACGATCTATAATAAATTTCACTGACCTACCCATCTCATTCTAAGGATACGCCTTGGAGACCACAGCTTACCTTCTGAATAGAGTTTCTCTAGGTTAGTAGTGTCTGCACCATATGAGATATGGAAAAGGAAGAAGCCAAATCTTAAGGTAATTAAGATTTATTGCTACCCTGCCCACATTAAGAGATACAAACTCGACAAGTTGGAATCAAGGACAGAATGGTCCAAGTTCGTGGGATACCACAAGGAAACTTATAGATATTATTTTTATCATCCTGAGGACCATAAGGTCTTTATTATCAAAAAAAGTTATGTTCCTTGAGAATGATCACTTTATTAGTGGAAACAATGGGAGTGAGATAGAGTTGAGCAAGGTTAGAGAACCTAGCTCAAGCACCATTCTAGAGTTTGAGTTTGTTCATGTATCTAACACACAAGTTCCAACTTTGCGCAGGTCTAGCAGAGTATCTCACCCTCCTAAAAGATATGTGTGACATATCAGTAGAGAGGACTCTTAGGATGTTGATTATTAGACCTACGAGAAGGCTATTATGAGTATAGACTCTAGGAGGTGGTAATAAGCCATAAATTTTAAGATAGATTTTATGTACTCTAATAGGGTTTGGAACCTTGTGGATGCACCTGAGGGTATCATACCCATTGCTTGTAAATGAATCTTCAAGAAGAAGATCAGAGTGGATGGAAAAGTGGAGACCCATAAGGCAAGGCTGGTGGTCAAAAGATATTGTAAAAGACAAGTGGATCTTTGAGAAGAAGATTGGTAGTAAATAAAAAGGTGGAGACCTATAAGGCAAGGCTGGTGGTCAAAAGATATCGTTAAAGATAAGGAGTTGACATGATGAGACCTTCTCATCTGTAGCTCTGCTAAAATTCATCAGAATTCTTTTGGCCATTGTAGTATACTATGATTATGAGATGGTAGATAGATATGAAAACCACATTCTTTGATCGCATTCTTCAATGGCAATCTCAAGGAGGATATGTATATGATACAACCAGAGGGATTTATATCTAAATAGAGTCCTAATAAGATATGCAGGTTTCTCAGGTCTATCTATGGACTGAAGTAAACTTCCCAAAGTTGAAACATAAAATTTGATGAGGTGATTAGATCTTATCACTTTATTAAGGACGATGATGAGTCCCGTGTGTATAAGAAGGTAAGTAAGAGCTCTATCACCTTTTGGTGCTGTATGTGAATGACATCCTAATAATTAAGAATGATGTAGGAATGCTCTCCACAGTTAAGACTTTGCTATCTAGAAACTTCTCCATGAAGGACCTAGGGGAAGCACCCTACATTTTGAGGATTTAGATCTATAGAGATAGATTCAAGAGGATGCTTGGCTTATCGTAGTCCAGGTACATAGACTTCATTATTAAAAGGTTTGACATAGAAAATTCCAAGAGAGGTCTCATACCGATGAGATACGGAATATCACTTTCTATGAGTATGTACCCAAAGACTCCTGAAGAAAGGGCAGACATGTATATGATATCTTATGCCCTAGTAATAGGGTCTATCATGTATGTTATGCTATGTACTAGGCCTGATATAGCATATGCCTTGAGTGTCACGAGTAGGTATAAGGTGGATCCAGGTTTGGAATACTAGAATGTAGTATATTGTATCCTTAAGTACTTAAGAAGGACTAAGAATCTTTTACTGGTATATAGAGGAGGTAGCCTCCAGATTGAGGGCTACATTGACTTGAGCTTCCAGTCTAATATCAATTATAGTAAGTCAAACTCAGGGTATGTCTTCACCCTGAATAGAGGAGTAGTAAGCTGAAAGATTTTCTAGCAAGTAACTACTGCTAACTCGACCACAGAGGCGAAGTATATTACTATAACATAAGTAGCAAAGGAAGGAGTATGGATGAAAAAGTTCATCAGGGATTTGGGAGTCGAACTGACCAGTGTGGAGTTAATTCCCATATATAGCGACACCAATAGAGCTATAGCTCTAGCAAGGGAACTCGTCTTATCAGAATTGTTTTGAGGAGGTTCTAGCTGATTAGAGAGATAATGACCCGTAAAAATGTAGTAATGAAAAGAGTTCCATCCGAAAATAATATTGTATATCCATTAGTAAAGCTGTTGGCTCAGACTATGTTTGAGCATCACAGGGGTCTGATGGGGATTAAACACATAGATGATTGGCTTTACGTCAAGCGGGAGATTATTAATTATAGGTGCCCTACAGGCCAATCACGTGAGTGAGGGCACGTATGACACGCTGCACGATCTTTTTGCTTATAATTATTATTGGCATATTCTCATAATATATTATCTATTGTGTGTGTGTATATATATATATATATATATATATATATATATATATATATATATATATATATATATAATGATGTCTTTGGTTTAGTGAAATAAGAATCAGATCGCGATAAGATCATACTAATGAGATCGATTTGCTTTTAAATACATACCCTAAATAATCTCGATCATGGGTTATTTGAGAGGGACATCGAGATAACCATACAGACTAGTATATTGTATACTCATCTATTTGATAGAGGTGGCTGGTCTCATAGCCATTTTGTGTCAGACACTAAGGATACAATATATGTGCTCATTGGAGAACGAGTTTACTAATTGATCCGCTTATAGAATATTGGATGATAAATGATATCTATTGTCGTACAGTGATTCTGTAGTCCCAATTGTGTATATGGTCCTTAGACTTGAGACACTAATGATGCCTTGTTTGAGTATTCCTTAAAGACGCCGGACTTACAGGACTGTAAAGTTTTAAATATAGTATGATCGATTATTAAGATTGGTAGCCAACCTTATAAAGGCAATTGAGTGTCAATAGAGGATCATCTATTCTCGGTATTGTGAGAGGAATATCTCATATATTATCGCTCGGATAAATCCTCAATCGGGGTCATTCGGATTGAGAAAGAAGTTCTCTATGAGAATTCGATTAGAGCAAGACTAAGACGAATTCTGTATGAGACCTGATAGTATCGTACCCAATATATAGTCTTTAAGATATTAGATGGATGAGTGACTATAGATACATGATAATTGAGGACACATAAGTCTAATGGATAAGATCTCTTGTACCATTTGGGGACTATGGCATAATGTTCTAATACATCCATAGTTGATGAGTTGAGTAAATTATTATAAGATAATAATTCACTGAGTCAAAAGGAGTTCTGACAGATAGGACTTACGGCCAGCTCGATATTGGATCTAGAAAGTCACACACATATGGTAGATGTTTCAGTGGATAAATGATTGAATATAAGTTATCCAATTAGCCCCTGTTCTCAATAGATAAGACCCAACATTAATGAGTTCCTTGCATGAGGCCCAATCAGATCCTAATTAAGATTATTGGATAAAGATTAAATAATCCAATATTAGTGGATAATTGCATAGAGATCTAATACCCATGAAGGTATGATCCATTAGGATTTTTTGGTGGCTCTATAAATAGGAGGTAGGGGTGCCACATTAGTGATAGGTTGCACCTTTGGCCACCCGTTCCTATTCTCCTCCCTCCCTTATCTTCTGTGTAAGAGTTGTGAGATTTTAGTTGCGATTGGAGGAGCATCGCTACAACAATCCATCGTGTGGATACTGCTAGAGAGGAGCACATTTGACCTCCTTCATCCTCTCCATCTGGATCTGAATTTTCAGGCATATATGATCTCCCTAAGTAATCAATTTCTTATGTAACACAGTTTTTGATTTTATGGGTTTTTCATGCACCAATATTTGCATGACGATTTGATTTACGTGAGAAAACTTGATTTGTTTTCTTTCTTCTGCTGCACATATGATGCTCTCGCTTAGTTTCCCAACGATGGATGCTAGCTAAAGCCTGCAGTAATGCTAATATGTATGCCACAGGTGCAACCTTATGTAAAATTTCAAATGGACCAATGAAACCATGGGCTAACTTTCCCCTTTGGTGAAACCTAATAACTCCCATAGTAGGCGATACCTTCAAGAATGTTAAGATCAATTGGCACTAAGAGAGAGAGGGGGGGTGGTTTAAATTAGTGCAAGTATAAATTATCTTTTTAACAAAACTTTTTGCTTTAAGCAAGATAAGAAAATCAAAAGTTTTTATTCAAGTAAAACAAGTGAATGATTCAAAAATAAAATACAAAGTTTCTTGGAAGTGCTTGACTTGAAACCTTACTTTCAAGGAGTGAATAAAAATCGAAGCATCACTTGATATTTTGTTGAACACAATTAAGAACCCGACAATTATAAGTAGTAAATGAAACAAGGAACACTTACAATTTATAGTAGTTCAGCCTCAACCTTGGCCTACGTCCATTTCCTGAGTCCTCCTTGAGATGCACTAGCATCCACTATTTATCTCTTTTGGGTGAAGATAAAATCCTTACAACATTTCAAGGGAGATAAGATTACACACTTGGATCACTCCCTTACCCATTTTCTTTTTCTTACAATTCACATAATATTTTCTCAAAATATAATCTCCAAAATTATTGTGTGGAATGCAAGAAAACTTCAGATATTTATAGGCCCCAAATGACTTCAGAATTTGGAGCCAAAAATCAAACTCATCCAGAATCCGAGTACGAGCAGTTCACCCATTGGCCTAGGCATGTCAATCGCTAAAAGTGCCCAGATTCCTGGGTATGGGCGGTTTAGCCGCTTAGCCTGGGTGGTTCAGCCACTAACAGCCGCCCAAAATCTTGGGTAGTGCCGGTTGACCACCGCTCACCGACACCCACCAAAATCTCTAGAAAAGTGGTTCCCTCCACTTTTTGAATTTCGGCTTAAACCTGATGTTGACCAATTCTTTGGTCAACTAATTGAGCTCAACCTGAGTTCAACCAGATCCTCATAGTGGACCCGATTGCTTCTTTAAGTTGATTTGGGTTCCTTCTAAATCACACTCATTTAGGACTTAATCTTAATTTACCTTAAAGATTACAATCAAGACATAACCACCAAGCTTATGACCCTACTCCCATAATCCGACAACCTCCGAAATCTCCAATGGCGAGTCTCACGATCTTCATATGGCGGTCTCCTAGTGTGTTCCTAGTGATCTTTCCGATAGCTTTGGAGAAGTCCTAGCGAACACCCAACGAGCTTTCACTGCATCATCTAAAACTTTGGCCTTATGCTTAAGCTTTATCTTGGATCTATGTCTAATCTATAACTCATTCTACCATTGTGGTTAAATTTGCATGATGCTAACTATGATTTAATTAATTATAATCGTAATGGCCAACACATCCACTTTAAGACCTTCCCAACTCTCGGCAAGCCTTTTGGCTATCCTCAATAATCTTCCAGTGAGTCTTGGTCTTCTTCTATCGAACTCCCTTGCACTATCTTGGCAAACTCCCGATACCCTCGGTGAGCTCCCGATGCACTCGTGACGAGTTCCCAACTACATCGTTCGAACCCTGGCCCAATGCATAGACTTGACTCTGGCCAAACTTCTGATTGTAATCTTCTCTCTATCGTAGTTAATACTACATCAATCAACTCTAACAACACATGTTAGATCAATAACCTGTCAATTGATTTCATCATCAAAATATGAGATTCAATAATCTCCCACTTTTTGATGATGATAATTAATTGATGACAGGAGTTAATCCTAACTCTCCTTAAATCCATGTGACTTAAATTTAAGAGAATCACACATTCTTAAATTTCAAGTATTTTTAAGCAATCAACATTCCAAGCAAATTTGAGCACAAACTTGCATCAAGTCACCGAATCATGAGTTTCAAAAAGATTATGCATCCATATCTAAGATATCCAAGTATATCAACAATATCATGTGGCATCAATGTATATCATTAATATCATATATCATTAATGTATATCATCAATATCGTGTATCATTAATATATATCATCATGTGTCATCAATGTATATTTCTTCCCCTTTGTTATCAATAAAAAGGTGACATCACATGAGTTTTTATAAAACATAATATGCTTTTTAAGCCACCTGCGTTTTTGCTCCCCCTTTTTAAGATATGATATGAGTCATAAAAAATTTTCTTCCTCATGAAAAAGAAGAAAAGAAAACTAGGTTGGATTTGTAAAACATCATTAAACATAACTCTTAATTTTATAGAGGTGAATTTTAAAAATAAGCTCAAAACTCCAAGATATTCAAAGAGATTAAAAAATTTAGGAGCTATTCATGCATTTAAAATCATCTCATGTAATTTGACGCAAGCGTAGCAAATAAATCCGTAAATTAGTAAAATATCATGTAAATTTTTCTCCTTTTTTTGTGAACAATAAGATAAAGACATGGAGAGAGTTTTTATAAACATTATCACATAAAAAAACTTAATCTCATAAAATCTAAATTAGCAATTCATATATTTTTATGATTTAGTATTCCTAGCTCTCAAACTCAATCTTATAGATATAAAATTTGAAAAGAATATTTCGAATATGAGCTCCACAAATCTTTCCTTATGTAAATTTCAAGAAAATGTACCAAATAAATCCGAACAATAACAAATCATTATCCTTATGTAGATTTTTAAAATAATAAAAAATACTTTCAAGAGATTTAAAAAATTAATAGACTTATTATTCTCTTGAAATGCTAGTTATTTCCTTTCTCCCTTTGTGTGAACAAGAACGTGGAATCAAGGTAGAGAAGTGAAAACATTATATCACAAAAATACTCAATTTTATAGATATAAATTTTATAAATATGCATTTTGAAATCTAATAAAAAAATCAAGAGCTACCCATATAATTTAGTTCATCTTATGCAAATTTAAAGCAAGGTAGCAAATCAATCAAACCATGTAGATTTTAATAATAATCATCAAGAATTATAGGATCTCAACTTATTTATGTGATTTCAAATCATCAAGATCATTGTTTAGATTCATATTTTAGTTCCAAATAGATAAACTTATGATTCATTTATAAACTTATTCAAACAAACTTGATTTATGTAAAAAATTTAAGTTACAATTTTTCAACTTATCAAGATCATGATAAAATCATCAAAAATATCAATAACATTGGATAGATTCATCAATCTCTTTTTAAAACAAAATCATTTGAAAAATTATCCAAAATCATCATTAAAAATCACTTTTTGAAAAATTCAATGAAGGCATTATATATTATTTTTCAAGCTAAAGTTCTCTAATCCATTTTTGTAGTTTAAGAGATTCAACAATAGTAGTATTATTTTATCTTTTGTTGAATGATTAATAGGATAAAAATTATTTCAAGAATAATTGTCCTTCTTTTAAAGTTTATTTCAAGAATGATTTTCAAATCAATGAAATTTTGGTTAAGATCGAAAGCCAAATTTTATTCTAGAAGAAGTTGTCAAGGTCATTATCATAACACATCAAAATGATAAAACATCCTTAAAATAAAATTTCAATCTATCTCAATTTCAAATTTTAAATGAGTGTAACTCTTTACACATAATGTAAGGGATTAACAAACTTATTTTCAATAATACGTAAAAATGAAGCATATATATTTTCTGTACTTAAATTCTAACATTCAACATAATATTCAAATTAATCATTTCATAGACTTTGTCAATATTTGAACCGTTTAACAATAGTCTTTATATTTAAACTAACATCCAAGCTAATAATTTTGAACCTATTATTCAATTATCATCAAAATCTTATTTATGTAAATTTCAACATATTTTCTAATAAATAAGGTTCTTTGGTTCTAGTTCATTCTCTAGTATGTATAATCAAGATTAATTATATAATAATGAACTATCAAAAGATTCATTGTCATTAATTTTAATTTCAATAATTTTCTTGTTACTACTTAGGCTAGTGAGCTTTGAAAGGGTATTAGAACTCAAGTTATGTGCCTTGAGCATCTACTTTCAAAATATTACTTAGTGCTCCTAGTCTTGTTAGGAGACAACTTTATATTATAGAGGGTATTAGTTTAGGTACCAATTATACATTGCTTCCTTCGTAATATATTTTTTCCATTTTATCTAAAGGCTTAAGGTTGTTTATAGTTCCTCTAGGAACCCAAATTAATTTATGTGGACTATAATTTTTGAATAGACATTTGTTGGCTTTATGTCCTAATCTACCATAAAAATTATATTTTATTTTTTTGTGGCAAATTTAAGGTAGGTCCTTTAACAAACATGGCTGGCTTTTGTTGAATGTTTTCAACAAAGCCTATGTCATTTCTTTTATTAATATGACCCTTATTAGTAAGGATCATATATTAGAAATTTGTTTCCAATTTTAAAATTTTCTAATGTTGACTTAAGTATGACATTTTCTTCTTTAATGTTATCTAGCATTTCACATTTAGAACTAGGATTATGTGATGCTAATAACACATTTAAAACAAGTCATTTATAGCCTTGACATTTAAAAAGAAAGTCTTCTTCTCCAAATCATTCCAATCGTTCATTGGAAAAGAAGACCTTTCAAATCCGTTTTTAGCAATATTTCATAAATGAAGGTTTAAGGAAAGCAAGAAAACTCTCATCCGAGTTTTTTAATAAGTGTAGTCCGTCCTATTGAATATGGGAGGACGAATGATAAAAAACCCTCTTAAAAGCTGAAAAGAGTCATTCTCTTCGGTGTTAAACTAAATGAGAAAAAAAATATGGCTCTTGAAGCAAAACCAAAAATCGAAAGCATTTCGTTCAAGTTGAGTAAGTAAGTAATAAAACTATTTGACAAAGCTAAGTTATGATCTTGCTAAAGGAAAGCTAAAATAAGAACATGTATAATAAGAAAAATAAAGTTAAGATATGCTCACAATTTATAGTGGTTCGACCATAACTTGGCCTATGTCCACTTCCCGAGTCCCCTTCGTCTAGGCTCACCACTGTCCACTACTGATCTTCTTCAGTTGAAGACCAAACCCTTATAAATATTTCTCTTACAACTTACAAGGGAGCATTTTACAAAGATTACAAACTTTCTTGCTCACTCCCTTACCCCATATCTTTTTCTTGCACACTTTTAGTACACCTTTTTTTCACAGATTTCTTGCATAAATTTTTGTGCTTAATGCAAGAAGACTTGGGTATTTATAGGCCTCCATTGACTTTAGAAAATAGAGTTAAAAGTTTAAATGTATTTAAAAAATTTGGATATGGGCAATATAACCATCGGCATTAGTGGTATAACCGCTGAAAGCTACCCTGAAAACAAAGCTATGGTAGTACAACTGCTACCTAGGCGATATGACCGTCGTCCACCGACGGTACAACGGTTGAGAATCCCGAAAAAGTGTTTCCTCTACTTTTATGTTCCCGACTTGTACCTTTAGTTGACCCCCTCTCCAGGTCAACCAAATGAGCTCAATCTAAGCTCAATCCAAACCCAAACGTGGACTCAGTTTGCCTCACTTGAGTTAATTTGGATATCTTCCAAATCTAACTCAATTTGGACTATAAACTAAATCGATGCTAACTACAACATACTAAGGCAAACAAATATAATCAATTTGACCAACATGTCAAGTGACCTTCCCAACTCCTGGCAATCTTTGCGGTAATCTCTGATGAACTCCCGGTGAGTCTCAGTCATCTTTTGGTGAACCCTCGACCATTCTCGGCAAACTCCCGATCACCATTGGCGAGCTCCTAGCGAACTCCCAGTAATCTCCTAATACCTTCGATAAGCTCCAAACGAACTCCCAACATGCCTCTGATACCTTTAGCGAGCTTACGGTAAATTCCCAGCAAGCTTTCAATACCTTTGACAAGCATCCAACGATCTCATGACGAGTTCCCACTACATCGTCCGAATCCTGGGCCGATGCCAAAATTGACTCTGGCCCAATATCTGATTCTATTGTCTTGTCGTAGTTAATCCTGCATCATTCATCTCTAATACACATGTTATATCAACAAACCCATCAATTGATTTCATCATCAAAATCTGAGATTCAATAATCTCTCATTTTTTGATAATGACTACCAATTGATGACATGAGTTAACCTTAACTCCCTCTATGTCCATACCATAATCCAAATAAAGTAAACTTAAATTCAAGAGAACCTAACACTCTTGAATTCAAGTATCATGATATAACATTTCAAAATAATTTCATCAATACATCAAAGATACAACATTAATTTCAGAAATGATATAACATTTCAATCAATTTTTGTCAATACATCAAAGATACAACATTATATCAATTTCAAATTCTCCCCCTTAAGTCATCAATCATTTCTCCCCCTTTGTTATCAACAAAATGGTGAAATACTTATTTTACCATTTTTATTAATATTTTATATTTTATCATCAATATATCATTTCTCCCTCTTTGTCATCAACAAAAAGGTGAAATGTTGAGCAAATAATTTCAAGATAAATGTTCATAATATTACAAGTTTTTCCCCATTTGTTATCAACAAAATGAGAAGTATTGATTACATATCTAAACAATCAATACATGAAAAATTTATTTCATTGCTCTCCCTTAGTAAAATTGGATGAAAGGTAGAATTTTCTCATCAAAAGTTTTTTCTTTCCCTTTGTAAATAAAATAGAAGAAGAAACGATGGGGGGTGGGTGTGTGAAAACAAAAATCACATCACAACGAAAAGCTTTTAATCTCAATCTTATAAATGTAAATTTTAAAAATATTATTTCAAAGACATACTAAAAAATTTGAGAAATCAAATATCCACTTATGCATTCATCTTATGTAAATTTTAAGTAATTAAAAAATCTAAAAAAATAATAAATCATGCATTTGAAGATCATCTTATTTAAATTTTGATAAGAATCTCAATTTGTAAATGTCAAAATATATATAAAAAAATATGATAGTTAATTAAGCTCAAATTGTAACTCATGCATTTCGTATGCATTTAGAAAATTTAAAATTTAAAATTTTGTTTTAAGCAATTTGTTCCTCATTCAATATTATAAAATTCTTCATATCCAATCTTCTTCTAATCATATTGATAATTTTATCTCCCCCTTGTAAAAAAAAAGGGAATATGATAGTATATTTTTTCTTTTTTACATTCATATCATAATTACAACCATAAATATAAAGGGATCATGTCATTAAGGATGAAAAATCAAATTGTAAGTACCAAAAGACATGATTTCTTTTAAGAATTATTTTTCTTTTTTGTAAATAATGAAAATAAGTCTTAGGGGATTAAATAATCTTAATTCATCCAAGATCAATCTTAAGACAGCCAATTCATTTAGATAAATATTTTAATAAAATAAAAGAATGATCTTAATAAAAATCTCAATTATAATTATAAAGATCGTAAATCTTCTTTTTATAAAAAAAAAGAGAAAATTATAGAGATTAAACGTGATTCCCATAAAGGATAAGTCAAGTCATAAGTATCGAAAAATTAAAATCATGATTTTGCAAAATGATACATGGAAATACAGGTTCTCAATAAGTGATTTTAAATCATCAAGATCATTATTTATTAAAAGATTCATATTATAATTCTAAAAAAAGAAAATTATGATTCATTTATAAAATTCTCTTTAAATCTTGGTTTATAAAAAGATCTCAAATTATAATTTTCAAGATGTCAAGGTCATGATTTAGACAATAATATTTTTAATTTAAATCATTAAATTACTTTTATAGTTTAAGAGATTCAACAATAATGGTATCATTTTATCTGTAGTTGAAGGCTTGATAGGATACAAAAATTTTCAAGAAGAATTATTCCCCTTTTGAGTTGTTTTATCTGATTTGTTTCAAGAATGCTTTTCAAATTAATGAATTATCATTTAAGACCAAAAACTAAATTTTATTCTAGAAGAAATCATCAAGGTCGTTACTATAACACATCTAAATTCTAGTATTTAAATGAGTCTAACTCTTTACACATAGTACAAGGAGCTGACAAACTCATTTTTAAATTTTTATTTATTTTATATTTAAATTCAAAAGTAATCTATCATTCACTTATGCAACCTTCTTTAGGTCAACATATAACACATCCAACATTTCTCATTCATGCCAATAATTTTTCATCTATCATAATTTTTCCATAAATTTCAACTTAGATAATTTTATATTAAAAATAACTAAACTTTCTTTGTTCTAATTTTAGTATACTCTAGCTATGCAAAAGTCATGCACCATTAAGAGCTATCAAGATTAATTATAACAATGAATCATCCAAAGATTAGTTAATAATAGTTTTATTTTAAATAATTTTTCTTGTTATTACTTAGGCTAGTAAGCTTGAAAGAGTGTTAGATCTCAAGTCATGTGTCTTGAGCATCCACTTTCAAAATACTATTTAGTACTCCTAGCCTTGTTAGGAGACAACTATATAAGATGAGAGATTTTAGTCTAGGTACCCATTTGAGTTTGGGTCCTACATAAAAGGTCCTTCTATTTTTTTTCTAATGGCTTGAGGTTGTTTATAGTTCATTTAAGAGCCCAAATTAATTTATATAGACTATATTTTCTAAATAAACATCTATAGGCAAAGTGTCCACATCTACCATAAAATTATATCCATTTTTAGGCAAAGAGTATAACGTGGATCTTATAATAAAGGTAGTTGGGTTTTGATGAGTATTACTCACTATGCCATACATTCCTTCATTTGAACATGACCCTTATTAGCAAGGATCATGTTTAGGGGTTTGTTCCCTTTTTCAAAATTTTCTAACGTTTGTTGTAATATAATATTTTCCTTTTTAAGTTCCTTTAAAGTTTCACATTTGGTGCATGAACTAAGTGATAGTGATGCTTCATGTATTTGATCAAATCTACTAACTAATGAATCATGCTCTTTCTTAAGTAGTTTATAAGACTTGCTAATTTTTCTAAATTCATCATAAAGTTTATGAAAAATATTCAATAACTCAGTAAAAGAGATATCGGAAGACTCACTTACCTCGTCATGGATGGTCATGAGAGCATATTTAGCAACCTCTTCCTTGATGTGATCTTCTTCACCGATGAGCTTGAGTCATCCCAAGTTGCCAAGAGAGCTTTCTTCTTGTATGACACCTTCTTCTTCAATTGAGGATACTCACTTTTGAAATGCCCTAGCTTCTTACATTTAACGCATATAATGTTGTCCCTTTTTTATTCATTTTTATTTTTATAAATTTTAATCTTTTTTATAATTTTTTAATATTTTTTGTCAAAAGTGCAATGTCATTGTCCTCATCACTTGAGAAGTCATCTATAGTTCTCAGTGCTAAGTTCTTCTTGTTCTTTGGAAGAGATTCTTCAAGTTCGTCATGAGCTTTATAGCTCAGTTTATATTCATAAGTGATCCAATAAGTTCTTCAAGAGGAAAATTATTTTTATCTTTAGCCTCTTGAATTGCAGTTACTTTAGGATACCAACTTTTTGGAAGAGATCTTAATATTTTGCTAACATATTTAAAATTTTAAAAATGTTTACTAAGAGCTTTTAGACCATTGACAACATCCGTGAATTAGGTATATATGTCTCCAATGGTCTCACTTGGTTTTATTCGAAACAATTCATAACTATGATCTAAAATATTAATCTTAGACTCTTTAACTCTACTAGTGCATTCGTGTGTGATTTCAAGTATATGTCCAATATCATAAATAGTTTCACAAATAGAAACCCGATTAAATTCATTCTTATCAAGTGCATAAAATAAAGCATTCATTGCTTTTACATTTAACGAAAATAAAAATAAGAAAAATACACATTCTTGTTTTTTAATATATGTAATCCGTCTCATTGAACATAGGAGGACGTGCAATGGAATATCCCTCGTTCATGCAAAATGAAGCTATTTAATCACTTGGGTGTTAGTCCAATAAGTAGAATCTCACTTTGATATCAATTGCTAGGATCAATTGATACTAAGAAGGGGGGTGGGGTTGAATTAGTGCAAGTGTTAAAATTACGATTTAAAGAAAACTTCTGTTTGAGGCAAAATCGAAAATCGAAAGTGTTTCATTCAATTTGAGTAAGTGAGCAATAAAACTACTTGATGAAGCTAAGTTATGATCTTGCTAAAGGAAATCTCGAATAAGAACATATATAATTAAAAAGCGAAGTTAAGAGATGCCCATAATTTATAGTGGTTCGGCCACAACTTGGCCTACGTCCATTTCCTGAGTCCCCTTCGTCGAGGGTGGCCAGTGTCCACTACTGATCTTCTTTAGATGAAAACCAAACTCTTACAAATATTTCACTTACAACTCACAAGGGAGACTTTTATATAGATTACAAATCTTGCTCACTCCCTTACCCCATTTCTTTTTCTTGCACACTTTTAGCATACCTTTTTTTGACAGATTTCTTGCACAAAATTCTTGTGCTTAATGCAAGAAAACTTGAGTATTTATAGGCTCCAATTGAATTTAAAATATAGAGCCAAAATTTTAAATATATTTGAAAAATCCGGATATGGGCGGTACAACCGTCGATGTGGTGGTACAACCACCGAAAGCTACCCTGAAAATAATGTGGTAGTGGTACAACTGCCGACCTGGGTGGTACGACCACCACCCACCTGCGGTACAACCGTCGAGAATTATAGAAAAGTATTTCCTCATCTTTTCTATTCCTGACTTATACCTTCAGTTGACCACTTTCCAGGTCAACCAAATGAGCTCAACTTAAGCTCAATCCAAACCCAAACATGGACCTAATTTACCTCACTTGAGTTAATTTGGAAACTTCTAAATCTAACTCAATTTGGAGTCTAAACTAAACTGATACTAACTATAATATATTAAGGTATACAAATACAATCAACTGTATGTTCTTTGTAATATATTAAGGTATACAAACTAAACCGATACTAACTATAATATATTAAGGTATACAATTTGGAGTCCAATATCTGATTGTATTGCTTTGTCATAGTTAATCATACATCATTCATCTCTAGCACACATGTTAGATCAATAAACCTATCAATTGATTTCATCATCAAAATTCGAGATTCAACACTACCAACATCTTATCTGTAATATATTAAGGTATATAAACTACCAACACTACCCAAACATGTTCTCTGTAATATATTAGGTGTACAAACTAAACTAATACTAACTATAATATATTAAGGTATTCAATTTGGAGTCAAATATCTAATTATATTGCTTTGTCGTAGTTAATCATGCATCATTCATCTCTAACACACATGTTAGATCAATAAACCTATCAATTGATTTTATCATCAAAATTCGAGATTCAACACTACCAATATAGATGAAAATCTGTTTAAAATGTAAGCTGCAGTCTCCAAAGGATATCCCCAAAATGAGATGGGTATGTTGACAAAAGTCATCATGGACCACACCATGTCTAACGATGTGCGATTCCTCCTTTATAATACACCATTGAGCTGAGGTGTAGAAGGAGATATCTATTAGGATAGAATCTCATGATCCCTAAGGCAATGGGTGAACTTTGTACTCATGTACTCTCATTGTTCACCTCATCTTATTTTCTCTTTGATGCACTTTTATTCATAATCTGTGGACTTATATCTAACATAAATAAACCATTATGTAACATTTCTCTAGTGATAATCTTATCATCTAAAATTAATAAATAACTATTATTCTAAAAAACTAATTTATATCTCATAGGTATCAAACATGAAATGGAGATAATATTTTTGATGATAGAAGAAACGTAATAATATGCATCTAATACAATAGTAGCTCTACCAGCTAGATGTAGGATAACCTCACTAATAGCAACTATAACAACTCTTACTCCATTGCCCATCTTGAGGTCCATCTTACCTCTCGTTAGTCTCTAAGGCCTTACCAAAACTTGCAGTAAATTACAAATATGATAAGTACTCTCAATATCCAATACTCATATGTTATCATAAAAATCTGGCAAATAGAGGTTGATCATGAATGTACCTGAAGCTTCTCCAAGCTTCTAATTCGCCTCTCTGTAAGGTACTATTTGTAGTTCATCTTTCAGTGCTTGTCTTTGCTGCAGTAGAAGCAATGATCTTTGTCTATTATCGGTCTTTCTTGGCAACCTTTGCTTTGCCTGGTCTACCCTTGCCCTTGTCATTCTTAAGGGACTTATTAGCCTTCCTTTTCTTTCTTGGTTTGACCAATATAAAGAACTGACTTCTCTTTCTTGTTGGTTCTCTCAGCTTTCCTCAACATATTAAGGAGCTCAGGGAGAATCATCTTAAACTTATTCATATTAAAGTTCATAATGAACTAAGAAAAAGAATCTGATAGGGACTCTTCCTAGACCTATGAGTTTCTCAATCCACTCTATTATTCTCAGGATATAGTTCTGAACCGTTGTCCCCTCTATTATCCTTATTTGGAAGAGACTCTTGGATATCTCATATCTCTGAGTTCTTCCATGTTCCTCAAACAACTAGCAGAGATGAAGAAGGATGGAATTGGCTTCTATGTGCTAGTTATAAATGCCCTACAAGCCAATCACGTGAGTGATGACATATGTGACATACTGCACGATCTTTTTTACTTATTATTATTAGCATATTCTTACTTTATGTTGCTTATTACATATATTATGATATCCTTATATATATATAATTAGAATCAAATCGTGATGAGATCACAATAATGAGACCGATTTGCTTTTAAACACCGACCTTAAATAATCTCCGTCATAGGTTATTCGAGGGGAACATCAAGATAACCAGATAAACCAGTGTACTATATTCTCATCCATGTGATGGAGGTGGCTGATCTCATAGTCACTCCTATGGGACAATAAGGGTATAGTACATATACTCATTGGAGCATAAGTTCACTAATTGATCTACTTATCGAATGCTAAATGGTTAATGATACCAAACGTCAAATAGTAATTCCATAGTCCTAGTTGTATGTTTGGTCCTTAGACTTGAGATACCAATGATGCCTTATCTGAGTATTTATTTCTTTTATGTTGGACTTATAGGTCTGTAAAGTTTTAGAATTGGTATAGCTGGTTATTGGGATATATAGTCAATATTACAAAGGCAATTGAGTGTTAATAGAGGATCATCCACTCTCGATATCATGAGAGGAATATCCTATATATTACTGTTTAAACAAATCTCTGGCTAGGGTCATTTAGATTGAAAAAGAATAAGCTCTCTGCGAGAATCAGATTAGAGCGAGACCTGAATGGATTTCATATTTGACCTGACAGTACTATACCCAATATATAGTATCTGTGATATTATATGGATATGAGACTATAAATATACGGTAACTAATAATAGATAAGTCTAATAGATTAGATCTCATGTATCATATGAGGACTATAGCATAGTGGTCTAGTATTGCTGGTTACATGTGCCATACAAGCCAATCACGTGAGTGATGACATGTGTGACACGCTGCGTGATCTTTTTGCTTATAATTATTATTGGTATATTCTCATATTATATTATCTATTATATATATATATTGTGATATCTTTGGTTCTGTGTAATGAGAATCGGATCATGATGAGATCATGATAATAAGATCGATTCATTTTAAAACACAGATCCTAAATAATCTTGGTCATAGGTTATTTGAGAGAGACATCGAGATAACCGGATAGATCGATATACTATATACCCATTCATATGATGGAGGTGGCTAGTCTTATAGCCACTTGTGTGGAGACACTAAGGATATAATATAGGTTCTCATTGGAGAATGAGTTCACTGATTGATCTGCTTATGGAATATTATATAGTTAGTGATACCTAATGTCAAATAGCGATCCAATCTCTTACATAATGATTTGATCTACATGGAAAACCTATTTTAGTTTAATCTTCTATTGTGCATATGATACTCCCGCTTGGTTTTCCAACAGTAGTATTAGAGCCAAAGTTGTTCGTGTGAAAGATTAGTTTTAAACTAATCTAGAAATTCCTAACATATCTTGATTTTTAAAAAATAATTAATTAAATAGTTTAATTAATTATTATATATCGAGTAATCCTACATGTGATGTGATATATGATGGATGGATGATCATTAGCCATGTGTTGTGATGTGTGTAATTTTGGTTATTATTATTATTATTATTATTATTATTGGGGTATGCGAGTCTTCATTTTTCTCATTTATTGTCGGACCTGCATGCTTATGATTATTTTGTAATTATACAAAGAGATGCAATGGAAGCGTGGAGATAACAGTGGGACCTACGATGCCATGGTGGGAGATCACGATACATTGTGATGCGATAAGGATCCGATAGAATTGATGATGACAGATCAACGATCACAGGATATGAAGATGCACCGATGCATACTTAGATCCTATTGTGAGTGGTTAAGCCCATTGGCTTAGGATTAATTATATTAGGTGACGGCTCATGATCATCCGATACGGCTTGCATATGTGATATGTGTTATATATATATATATATATATATATATATATATATATATATATATATATATATATATATATATATATATATATATATATATATATTACATGTGATGTATATATTTATTAAATATTTATGTGTGTGACACGACATATTACGAGACCGACATAAAGCAAAAACCCCTCATATGATAATATTAAAATTGAATCATGACATAGGTTGAGTTGGTCGAGTCCCTCGAGACTCACCTATCTATATGATCGAGTTCTTGTCTACAACATAGATATGTCACTGGTGACTTGAGGACATGGTATGACTTAGTCAAGCAACTGAGAGCATATCATTGAATCAAACTCATCTTATATGGATGGTGATGATTTAACTAAACTTCATGGTTGGTCGAGAAGTAGAGACATAAAGATTTGGAGGCCGAACATGACGGGAATCACAATAAGTTGTGATTAGTAAGAGTTGCTTAACTTTTGAGCTTAGTATAATTGGTCGAGTCCCTCAAGGTTGCTTTAAGAGGCCAAGTGGATCCCGATCCCTACTAGGAGTCTACCGGAGAATTCCGTCTCATGTGTCGAGGGTGTCACGTGATTCACAAGGAAAATAGTTGGAGTACATTAAGATATAAGTCTACATCCTAATTAGTGTTTTATATAAAATCTGTATATTATTTATTTATGTTGTATCTTGTTTGTCAGAAACATCTTGCTCATAAACCCCTTATGTGGCATACTTGATGCCAATCGCCTCACTGGTCTTAACTACACGGTTTGGCTTTACAATTTGAGAATTATTCTCACAACGTGTACATCCTTGATATAATTATGCCCACACCATAAGAAGGGGCAAGTGTAAAGTATATAGATCATTCCACATTGGCAAAAGATTACATGTTGACCTTCATGACTCCTTAGTTACAAAGGCAACATGAGAGCATGGATGCAAGATTCTATCCTTCTTCATCTCCACCAGCTATTTGAAAAATAGGGAAGAACTCAAAGATATGAGATATCCAAGAGACTCTTCCAAGCTAAGATGACCGAAAGGACATCAGCTGAGAATCATATCCTAACGATGATAGAGTGGATTGAGAAATTCACAAGTCTAGGAATAGTTCTAGAGGATAACATGTGCGTTGATCTTATACTTCAATCCCTGTTAGATTCATTTTCTCACTTCATCATGAATTTTAACATGAGCAAGTTTGAGGTGACTCTCCCTATGCTCCTTAATATATTGAGGCAAGTTGAGAATGACATTAAAGAAAGAGAAGTCAGATCTCTACATTGGTCAGACTAAGAAGAAAAGGAAGGCTTAAGAAAGGTAAGGGCAAAGAAAGACCATGTAAGGTAAATGTTGCCAAGAAATACCTAACAAAGGATAAAGGACAGTGCTTTCACTACAAAGATTGAAAGAGGCTAGGATTACCAGAGATAAAAGCGAGCTTGGAGAAGCTTCAGGTATATTCATGATTAGTCTCCACTTGTTAGATTTCATAATAACACATGAGTATTGAATACCGGAAGTGCTTATCATATCTGTAATTCATTACAGGTTCTGGCAAGACCTAGAAGATTGACCAGAGGCTATATGAACCTCAAGATGGGCAATGAAGCAAGAGTTGCTGCAATTACTATTAGGGAGGTCACCCTATAGATCTTTGGTGGAGCTATTATTGTATTAGATGCATATTATTTTTTCCCTCCATTATCAAAAATATTATTTTCATCTCTTGTTTGATAATTAGTAGATATAAATTAGTTTTTGAGAAAAATAGTTGTTTAATAATTATGGATGATGAGATCATCACTAGAGGGACATTAATAAATAGTTATTTATATATGTTAGACACTTCTTCACACATCATGAATATAAATATGATTAAGAGGAAAAGAGATAAGGTGAATCCATCTCCATCCAATCCTTTATTCACAAAGGCAAGGTTCACAAGTTGCATATGACTCATAGTCAAATGGATTTAAGTATCCATCTTTTAGCAACTTTTGAATCCTTCCCTTATGTATATGACATAATCTACAATGTCATAGGTATGCATTATTCACCTCATCTATTTTCCTCTTAGATATATTTATATTCATGATATGTGGAGAAGTGTCTAACATATATAAGCTATTTAAAAGGGTCCCTCTAGTGATGATCTCATCATCCATAATTATCGAATAACTATTATTCTCGAAAACTAATGTATATCCATTAATTATCAAACAAGAGATAGAAATAATATTTTTAATAATAGAGAGAACAAAATAGCATGTATCTAATACAATAATAGCTCCACCAGGCAGATATAAGGTGACCTCTCCAACAACAACTGCAACAACTCTTGCTCCATTACCCATCTTGAGATCCATCTCGCCTCTAACCAATTTCCTAGGTCTTACCAGAACCTGCAATAAATTTTAGATATGATAAACACTCCTGGTATCCAATACCCATGTGTTATCATGAAAATATGACAAGTGGAGACTGACCATGAATATACCTGAAGCATCTTCAAGCTTCTGTTTCGCCTTATCTGCAAGATAGTCTTTACAGTTCCTCTTCCAATGCCCGTCTTGGCCATAGTGGAAGTACTATCCTTTGTTCTTTGTCCTTTGTCCTTTGTATCTTGTCTGGTCTTTCTTGGCAAGCCTTACCCGGTCTTCCTTTACCCTTGCCCTTCTTAAGGGTCTTGCTGGCCTTCCTTTTCCTTTTGGTCTCACCAATATAGAGAACTAGCTTCTCCTTCTTGATGGCACTCTCAGCTTCCCTTAACATATTGAGGAGCTCAGAGAGAATTACCTCAATCTTGTTCATGTTAAAATTCATGATGAAGTGAGAAAAGATATCTGGTATGGACTGAAGTATAAGATCAATGCACAAGTTATCCTCTAGGACTATTCCTAGACTTATTGAGTTCCTCGATCCACTCTATCATTTTTAGGATATAATTCTCAATCGATGTCCCTTCTGTCATCCTAGCTTAGAAGAGTCTCTTAGATATCTCATATCTTTGAGTTCTTCCCTATTTCTCAAATAGCTGGTGGAGATGAAGAAGGATAGAATCTGCATCCATATTCTCATATTGCCTTTGTAACTCAGGAGTCATAGAGGCTAACATGTAATATTTTGCCAATGTGGAATCATC
Organism: Ensete glaucum; assembly: GCA_021527575.1. Lineage (NCBI taxonomy): Eukaryota > Viridiplantae > Streptophyta > Magnoliopsida > Zingiberales > Musaceae > Ensete > Ensete glaucum. The sequence continues at coordinate 39,468,144 of CM038558.1, read as the reverse complement.
TATATACTTCATATAGTAAGCGATCTCATCCTCGCTTGCCCCTTCTTCCGGCGTGGGCACAATTGTATCAAGGACATATGTGACTTTCTCCACAGTGAGAACAATTCTCAAATTATGGAGTCAATCCATGTAGTTTGAACCAGTGAGGCGATTGACATCAAGTATGCTACGCAGGGGGTTTGCAAGCGATATGTTTCTAACAAAACAAGATATAACAAAAATAAATAATATTCAGATTTTGTAAAAAATACTAATTAAGATATGGACTTCTATCTTAATATACTCCCACTATTTTCCTAGCGAATCATGCGACACACTCGACACATGAGACGAAAGTCTCTAGTAGACTCCTAGTGGAGATCGAGATCCAATTGGCGTCTTAGTACAACCTCGAGGGACTCGACCAATTATACCAAGCCCAAAAGGTAGACAACTCTTGCCAATCACAACTCCTAGTGATTTCCGTCATGTTCGACCTTCGAATCATTATGGTCTCGACTGCTGAACAACCATGAAGTTCAATTAAGTCATCACCATCGTTATAAGATGAGTTTGATTCGATAGATATGCTCTCGACTACTCGACCAAGTCATATAATGTCCTTAGGTCACCGATAATATCTATATGTCATAGATAAGAACTCGATCACTTAGATAAGTGAGCCTCGAGTGACTCGACCAACTCAACATATGTCGTGATTCAATTTCTTCCTATAACGATGGAATGCCATGTGAGTCAATCTTATTGTCTCACGCTTACCGACTTAATGTTATCGTAGGAGGGTTTTTCATTATGTATCGGTCTCCTAATATATCATGTCACGTATATACATATTTAATATATATCTACATCACATGCAACTATATATATACATATATCTAATAGGTGTATAACACATCACATATGCAAGCCGCACCGAATGATCATGAGCCGTCACCTAATATGATTAAACCTGAGCTAATGGGCCTAATCACTCACAATAGGACCTATGTGTGTATTGACGCATCTTCATGCCTTGTGATTGTTGATCTCGTCATCATCGGTTTCGTTGGATCGTCGCATCAACATACGGCGTGATCTCCCGCCACAGCATCGTGGGTCCCACTATCACCTCCACGCTCCAGCCATGCCTCTCTATGTAATTACAAATAAACACAAGCACGAAAGCCCGACAATAAATGAGAAAAATGAAGGCTCGCAAGCTTCAATAATAATTATTATTATTATTATTACACACATCACAACACATAGCTCATGATCATCAATCCACATTATACATCACATGTACATCATATACTATTTAATTAATTATTTTCAAAAAATTAGGATATACTTAGAAATTTTAAAATTATCAAGGGCATTTTTATAATTTTAGATGAGAGGACAGTCCTAAAAAATTTTAAAATTATTGAAGGTATTTTGAAAATTTTATACAAAAGGACAGTCCTCAAAATTTCCTAAATTTAGAGGGGTATGATCATCCTTTTTCTCAAAAGGATGCCCGCCTCGTCCCCTCATCATGGTTGCCCTACGCAGCGTGGTGCAGCCGTCGGCGTGGGCGGCGCCCTGCGACAGTGCCCGCCTCGGTAACCTTATGCGGGCACGCACGGCCGCTCTTGCTGGCGGCCCTTGCAGTGGCGGCCCTAGTGGCTCGCCTCAGGAAACCTCAGTAGGAGCATCACATGTGCAACGAAAATCAAAATAAAAACTAATTTCCAACGCAGATCAAATCGTCATGCAAAAGATTGGGGTTGCGAGAAAAATCACAAAAATAAAAAAATCATGATATTTGAGAGATTGATTTTACCTAGGGAGATCGTATATCCCTATATTCCAGATCTGGATGGAGAAGATAAAGGAGGTCAAGCGTCCTCCTCTCTAGCGACATCCATACGATGGATATATGCAGTGAAACTCCTCTAATATGGTCTTGCAACTCTTGCGCAGAGGGAGGAGAATAGAAGGTGGTGGCTAAAACTGTAGCCTATCAACCATGAGTCTCCTCTCCTATTTATAGAGAGCCACCAAAAAACCCTAGGGTTCCTTCTTAGTGGGTATTGGATCTCCATCCAATTACCCACTAACCTTGCATTATTGGATCTCTATCCAATAATCTCCTTAGGCCTCTAATTGGGTCTTAATCAAGGAGCCCATCAGCATAGGGTCTCATCTAATGAGAATAGGGGTTAATTGGATCTTCATCCAATCCTCTATTCATTGAAGCATCCATCATATATGTGTGACCCTCTAGGCCCAATACCGAGGTGGCCGTGAGTCACTCCCATCAGAACTCTTTCTGATATAGTGAATTATTATCCTCATAATAGTTCACTCAACTTATCGACTATAAACGTACTAGGCCACTACGTCATAGTCCCCAAACGGTACAAGGGGATCGAATCCATCAGACTTGTCTATCCACAATCATCGTGTATCTATAATCCCTTATCCAACTAATATCCCAGAGACCATATATTAGATATGGTACTGTCAGGTCACATACGGAATCCGTCATAGTCTTGTTCTAATCGAATTCTCCCAAAGAACTCTTTCTCTCTCAATCCGAATAACTCTGGCTAGGGATTTGTTTGGGCAAGCACATATGGGACATTACTCTCATGATACTGAGAGTGGATGATCCTCTATTGATAAACTTGTAAGTCTAAAAGGAGTACTCATATAAGACATCATTGGTGTCTCAAGTCTAAGGACCAGAGACACAACTGGGACTATGGAATCGTTGTCTAACATTAGGTATCATTAATCATACAACATTCCATAAGCAGATCAATCAGTAAACTTATTCTATAATAAGCACATGTACTATATCCTTAGTGTCTCCACACAAGTGGTTATGAGACCAGTTGCCTCCATCATATGGACAGGTATATAGTACACTGGTCTCTTTCGAGTAACCTATGACCGAAATTATTTAGAATCTGTGTTTAAAGGTATATCGATCTCATTATCGTGATCTCATCATGATCCGATTTCCATTATAAAGAACAAAGGACATCACAATATATATATAACAGATAATATAATGTGAGAATATGTCAATATTAATCATAAGCAAAAAGATCACACAACGTGTCATATGTGCCATCACTTACGTGATTGGCTTGCAGGGCACTTGTAACTAGTAAAAACCTTGTGGATGCACCTGAGGTTATCGTACCCATCGGTTGCAAATGGACCTTCAAGAAGAAGATCAAAGTGGATGGAAAGTTGGAAACCTATAAGGCAAGGCAGACAGCTAAAGGATATTATCAAAAGCAAAGAGTTGACTATAATGAAACCTTTTCATCTGTAGTCGTGTTTAAATCCATCAGAATTCTTTTGGCCATTGCAACACACTATGACTTTCAGATCTGGCAGATGGATGTGAAAACGATATTCCTCAACGGCAACCTCGAGGAGGAGGTGTATATGAAACAGCTAGAGGGATTTGTATCTAGAGAGAGTCCAGAGAAAGTATGCAGGTTACTTAGGTCCATTTATGGATTAAAGTAAGCTTCATGAAGTTAGAACATAAGATTTGATGAGGCGATCAGATCTTATGACTTTGTTAAGAACAAAGATGAGCCTTGTGTATACAGGAAGATAAGTGGGAGCGCTATCACCTTCTTGGTGTTGTATGTGGATGATATCATAATCATTGGGGATGATATATGAATGATCTATATAGTAAAAGTTTAACTATCTAGAAACTTCTTCATAAAGGACTTAGGAGAAGCATCATATATTTTGGGGATCTGGATCTATAGAGATAGATCCAAGAGGATGCTTGACTTATCCCAATCCAAGTATATAGACTCCATTGTCAAAAGGTTTGGCATGAAGAATTCCAAGAGATGTCTCATACCGATGAGACAGAATATCACTTTCTAGGAGTATATCTCCAAAGACTCCTAAAGAAAGAGTAGACATGGATAGGATATCATATGCCTCAGCGATAGGGTCTATCATGTATGTTATGCTATGTATCAGGCCTGATATAATGCATGCTTTGAGTGTCACAAGCTGGTATCAGGCGAATCCAGGTATAGAATACTGGAAGGCATTAAAGTGTATCCTTAAGTAATTGAGAATGACTAAGGATCTTTTACTAGTATATGGAGAAGGTAGCCTCCAGGTTGAGGGCTACACATACTCAAGTTTACAGTCTAACATTGATGATACAACTCTTGACTCGACCACATAGGTGGAATATATTGGTGCAGCAGAAGCAACAAAAGGAGGGGTGTGGATGAAAAAGTTCATAATGGATTTAGAAGTTATACCAAGCAGCGTGGAGTTGATTCCCATATACTGCGACAACAATGGGGTGGTCACTCAAGTAAAAGAACCCAGATCTCCTTAGAAGTCTAAACACATTCTGAGAAGCCCGTAAAGATATAGCAATGGAAAGAGTTTTATATGAAGATAACATTGCATATCCATTGACGAAGATGTTGGCTCAGATTATATTTAAGCGTCACTAGGGTCTGATGGGGATCAGACACAAAGGTGCCAATCACGTAAGTGATAGCACGTGTAACACTATACATGATCTTTTTGCTTATGATTATTATTGGTATATTCTTATATTATATTATATATTATATATATTATGATATCCTTGGTTCTATGCAATAGGAATCAGATCATGATGAGATCATGATAATAAGATTGATTCACCTTTAAACATATATCCTAAATAATCTTGATCATAGATTACTCAAGAGGGACATCAAATAACCTGATAGATCGGTGTACTATATACCCGTCCATATGATGGAGGTGGCTGGTCTCATAGCCACTTATATAGAGATATTAAGGAATGAATTCATTGATTGATCTGCTTATAAAATATTATATGGTTAATAATATCTAATATCAGATAGTAATTCCATGGTCCTAGTTGTGTATCTGGCCCTTAGACTAGAGACACTAAAGATATCTTATTTGAGTATTCCTTTTTTTGACATCGGACTTACATATTTGGAAAGTTTCAGATCTGGTACAGCTAGTTCTTGGGATTGGTAGCCAACTTTACAAAGTTAATTGAGTGTCAATAAAGGATCATTCACTCTCAGTATCGCAAAAGGAATATCCCATATATGTTTACTTAGATAAATCCCTGGCTAATGTCATTTGAGTTGATAGAGGAGTTCTTCTAGAGAATCCGATTAGAGCAAGACTCAAATAGATTTCGTATATGACCTGATAGTACCATATCCAATATACAGTCTCTGAGATATTAGTTGGATGAGGGATTATAGATACACAGTAACTGTGGACAAATAGGTCTGATGGATTTAATCCCCCTATATCATCTGGGGACTATGGCATAGAGACATAATATGTCTATAGTCGATGAGACAAGTGAATTATTATGAAGATAATAATTGACTATATCAGAAGGAGTTATAATGGGAGCGACTCACGGCCAGCTTAATATCGGGTTTAGAGGGTCACACACATATGGTGGATACTTCAGCGAATAGAGGATTGGATAGAGATCTAATTAACCCTATTCTCATTAGATGAGACTCTGCATTGATGGGCTCCTTTCATGAGGCCCAATTAGAGGCCAAAGGAGATTATTTGATAAAGATCCAATAATGCAAGTTTAGTGTGTAATTGGATGAAGATCCAATACCCACTAAGGCAGGACCCCTAGAATTTTTGGTGGCTCTCTATAAATAGGAGGGGAGACTCATGGTTGAGACGGCAGCTTTAGCCTCCCCCTCCTATTTTCCTCCCTCCCTCTGAGCAAGAGTTATGAGACCCAAGATTACGATTGGAGGAGTATCGCTACAGCAATCCATCGTGTGGATACCGCTATAGAGGACGCTTGACCTCCTTCATCCTCTCTATCTGGATCTGAAAAAATATGAATATATAATCTTTCTAGGTAAACAATCTCTCACATAATGTAATTTTTTGATTTTGTGACTTTTTTCTGACCCAATCTTTTGTAAGATGATTTGATCTGCGTAAGAAACTTGTATTATTTTGATCTTTTGCTACACATGTGATGCTCCCGCTTTGTTTCCCAACAAGTATATCTATAGTCTATTAGTTGAGTGAATTGCAGTAGGATAACAATTCAATAAGTCAGAAGGAGTTCTATTGGGTGGGACTCACGACCAGCTCGATATTGGGCCTAGAGGGTCATATATATATAGTGGATGATTATAGTGAGTAAAAGATTATATATGAGTTATCTAATAAGCCCCTATTATCATTAGATGAGATCCAACATTAATGAACTCCTTGCATGAGGGTCAATTAGAAGCAAATTAAGATTATTGGATAGAGATATAATACCCACTAAGATATGATCCATTAGGGTTTTAAGGGCTCTCTATAAATATGAGGGAGGGGCAGCCAATAAGGATAATAGGTTATATCTTTGCTGCCCTCTCCTATTCTCCTCCCTCTTATCTCATCTTAATCGACCACCCATTTTCCTATTGTGAAAGGACATCGAAGAAGAAAGGAGTTCTTCTTCCACAGTCACTATAAGGTGGTGCTAAAAAGCTGAGAAGAAGGTGCATAAAAGTTGTACGATTTTGACTACAATTTGAGGAGCATCGCTGTATCGATCCACCTTGTAGATATTGCTAGAGAGGAGGACATCTAACCTCCTTAATCCTCTTCCATTGGATCTAGAAGTTTTAGAGATATACGATCTCCCTAGATAATATATCTCACACGATTCGTAATTTTTAATTTTATAGTTTTTTACGCACTAATCGTTGCACGACGATGTGATAAAGATGGGAAACCTCTTGTTTTGTTTTTCCACTGCACAAGTGATGCCCTTAAGGTTTTCCAACATCATGTTCTTGTTGGGATCGTGTTGACACTAAGAAGGGGTGTGAATTAGTACTTTCAAAAATTACATCGACTTAAAAAAAACTTGTACGATCAAAACTGATATTAAAAATATGTTAGACTTAGAATGCGATTGAGAGTAGTGAGCTATTAAGAAAGCAATAAGAATAAAGCATGAGGAAAAGAACACACCAATTTTATAGTGGTTCGATCGTGTGACCTACATCCACTCCTGATTCCTGCTCTGTTGAGGCCACTAGCATTCACTAACGATCTTCCTTCAATGGGCGAAGATCAACTACAATTTTACAACCATATCTCCTTTTTGCAGGTTTAGGAGACAACATTTATAAATCTCATACCTCCCTTCAAATGAACTCTAGACTTTTAAGATGAGGGAAACTTGTAAGAGATTACAATAACATTTACACACTTAGAATCATAAGTTTTTTTATCTCAATTCTTGCTTCCTCAAGTAAGAATGGGTGGGGTATTTATAACCCCAAATGACTTCATAACTTAGAGCCAAAATTCAAATTTCAATTCAAATTTTTAGATTTTGAAGATATAGGCGGTACCATCGTCATTAATGGGTGGTACTGTTAGGATCAATTGGCACTAAGAGGGGGGGGGGGGGGGGCAGTGAATTAGTGCAAGAGAAATAGTGCTCATTTAAAAACTTTTTTTTCGTAAAGTAGAGAGTAAACAACGAAAGCTTTTCTTTATATTTTGACAAAACTGATTTAAAACCAATTTAAAAGAAGTATAGAGATTGAGGCTCGTATCTAAATAGAGAGTGATTAACAGTAATCAAATGTAATAAGTAAGCAATTAAAGTATACTTATATTTATAGTAGTTCGACCTCAATTGGTCTACGTCTACTCCTCAAGTCCTCCTCTTTGAGGCACACTGGTGTCTAGTATTGATCTCCTTTGGGTGAAGACCAAACCCTTACAATATAAGCTTACAAGGGAGACTCTTTACAAGAATTTTTTCAACTCAAAGCTCACTTTCTTTGCATTTTTTTCTTACAATTCATATAAGTTTTTTACAAAGATTTAATCCCAAAAATTATTATATGAAATGCAACAAAACTTGGGTATTTATAGGCCCCAAATGGCTTCAGAATTTGGAGCCAAAATTTAAATGTATCCAAAAAATTAGGGTACGAGCGGTTCACCTGTCGGCTTCCGTGGTCAAATCACCGAAAGCACCCTAATTCTAGGGTACGGGCAATTTAATCGCTCGACCTGGGTACTTCAGCCACCACCAGCCACCTAGAAACTTGGGCAGCGATGGTACAACCATCGCTCACTAGCGGTTCAACCGTCGAAATTTTTGGAAAAGTGATTCCCTCCACTTTTCAAATTCTGACTTGAAATTTATGTTGACCAATCCTTTGGTCAATCAATTGAGCTCAACTTGAGCTTAATCAATTGCCTTTAGTGCACCCGATTACCTCTTTGAGTTAATTTGGATTTCTTCCAAATCACACTCAATTTGGACTCAAACTTAATATACGATTTACAGATTACAGCCATACATGACCACCATGCTTAATAACCTCACTCCTGTAATCCGGAAACCTCCGGCATTCCCTACAGTAGGTTTCATGCTCTTCTTCCAGCGATCTCCTGATGTATTCCTAACGATCTTCCTGATACCTTCGGCGAAGTCCTAGCGAACTCCCAACGCGCTCCCACCGCATCATCCAAACCTTGGCTCGATGCCTAAACTTGATCCTGCATCCATGTCTGGTCTGTAACTCCTTTTCACCGTCATGGTTAAACCTGCACGAAGCTAACTGTGACTTAATTAATTACAATCATGACCAATAAATCAACTTGAAAACCTTTTCGACTCCCGGTAAGCCTTTTGGCTACCCCCAACAATCTTCCAACGAGTATCGGTCTTCTTCAGGCAAACTCCCTTGTGCTATCCTGGCAAACTCTCAATACTCTCGGCGAGCGCCCGACGCACTCCAAGCGAGTTCCCAACTTCATCGTCCTTACTCCAACTTGATGTCTGGACTTGACTTTGGCCAAACCTCTGATTATACTATTCTCTCTGTCATAGTTAATCCTGTATCAATCAACTCTAACAACCGTGTTAGATCAATAACATATTAATTTATTTCATCATCAAAATCTGAGATTTAATAATCTCTCCTTTTTATGATTATGATAATCAATTGATGATGGAAGTTAAACCTTACTCCCCCTAAATCCAAGCCATACTTCAGATAAGGAAATTTAAATTTAGGAGAATCACAAACCCTTAAATTTAAGTATCTTGAGGCAATCAGTATTGCAAGCAAATAAAAATTTACATCAAAGCATGAATTTCAAAAAACTATGCATCAATATCTAAGTATGTGCATCGATATCCATGTATCATCAATATCTATTTCTCTCCCTTTGTCATCAACAAGAAGGTGAAATATTAGAGCAAATGATTTCAAGGCACATATGTCAATAAGTTTCTCATGAAAAAAAAATTTTCTTTTAACATGTATGTATCATTTTTATGTCATCAATTCATTATTTCTCCCCCTTTGCCATCAACAAAAAGGATTAAAATAACTAGCAAGTAATTTTATGATACATAAGGTCATCATGTGTTAAGATTTTCATATCTTTACAAAATAAATTTTACATTGCTCCCCCTTAATAGGATAAAAACATATTTTTCTCATGAAAACTTTCTTCCAAATCATGCTAAGAAGGGGGTTTCGAAAAGCATCATATGCAATACATCATATAAAATCATGAGTATTATTGCAAATCATCATATATATGTTCAAAATCATCATTATATGTATGATCATCATACATGATTTCACATCATCATACTTTCTCCTCCTTTGTCATAAAAAAAGAAGTACAATTAGCAATTTTTTGATATATGAAGGCTTAGTAATTTAGCAAATTTTTCATCATTTTAGAATATGCAAGCTAGTGAGTTTTTTCTTTTCATTTGAGAAGTGCAAGCCAGTAAATTTTTGCTTCCTTTGCAATATTGAAGCTATAAATTTTACATTATGCAAGCTAACAAGTTGGCAAGTGTTACTTCTCTTAGCATTTATTTATTATTATTATTTTTTGAGAATGTGAGGTTAAGCAAAATTTTTGCTTCTCTTGAGTTTTGCAAGATAACACTTCTTGCTTCTCTTTTGAGATGAGCAAACTAGCAAGTTTTGCTCCCCCTTTGTCATTGTCAAAAAGAAGAGATGGTTACAATAGTATAAAATTTTTCCTATTACATCATTTTTAAATCATAACATGAAATATATCAAGAAAAATTAACATGGTGATGAGATATACAATTCATTAAGATAAATTATGAATATCAAGAGATAAATTATAGGAGAGATAAATAAAATATATTGATTCGTGTATAAGAAATCTCAAGTTGTCAAGATCATGATTTATATAAAAATCTCCTTTTAGATAACACGAGAACAAATACTAAGATATTTTGATTCATAAAAGATTCCAAGTTGTCATTTCGAAGAATCAAAATCACGATATACGTAAAATCTCATCTAATTTCAAATAATCAAAATCTTTAAAATCACTTTCATAGTTCAAGAGATTCATAAAAAATAACATAATCAATTCATTAATCTCTTTTTGAAAAATTTATAAGATAGAGAAATTTTTAAGAAAAATGTATTCTCATTTTATTTCATACAAGCATGTCTTTGTCTTTTAAGCCAAATAAAAATATGCATCATCATTTAAAACCAAAAAATAACTTTTATTACGGCAAAGATCAATAAGTCATAAATCACAAAGATCATCTTGTATAATTTTGAAATATAAACTTATTAAGTATGATGACTATGCATCATTACATGATCAAGCATGGTTTCATTGAACATAAAGCATCTCCAATCAAAATAAAAAAGCATGACAAAAATCATCAAGATATACATTATTATTTCTTAAAAGCATACATAGGATTTATCTTAAGCATTAACTTTAAGTTTAACATTTTATTCCTTTATCATAAAACATATAATTTTCATGATCAGTATAATTTTTTAAAAGAAAATAATTAAAGCTCTCTAATTCATTTTGTAAGAGATTCAACAATAGTAGTATCGTTTTATCTCTTGTTGAAGATTGATAGGATAAAAATATTTTGAAGAATAATTATCCTCCTTTTTAATTGTTTTACTTATGAAATTTATTTCAAGAATGAAATGTCATTTAATGTCAAAAACTAAGTTTCATCAAGATCATTATAATAAAATATTTTTAAATAATAGTCTTGATTTATTTTAATTCTAATAATTTTTAAACTTGGTGAAATGAGTTACCATGCTCATTTCATTCTCATTAAATATATTATTAATTTTTTAAAAATACTAGACAATGAAGCATGATTTTTCTCTCCCTTTTCTATATTGTTCTATACTTAAATTCTATCATTCAATAATAATCATCATCAAAATCTTTCTTTCATAAATTTAAATTTAGATAAAGTCTCTAATTCATTTTTATACTAGTATGTCAAAGTTAGAATAATCAAGATTAATGAGTTATGCAAAGATTCATTACTAATGATTTTATTTCAATTGTTATTTGTTATTACTTAGGCTAATGAGCTTTGAAAGAGTATTAGATCTCAAGTTGTATGCCTTGAGCATCTACTTTCAAAACATTATTTAGTCCTCCTAGTCTTTTTAGGAAGTAATTTTATATTATCGGTGGTTTTGATTTAGGTAGTCATTTGAGTTTGGGTCATTCATGATATATTCTTCTCATTTTCTCTAACGGTTTTAGGTTATTTATGATTCCTTTAGGAACCTAAACTAATTTGTTGTGACTATATTTTTTAAATAAATATGTGTTGGCTTTGTTTTAATTTTTTATGGTAAATTTAAGGTAGATTCTTTAACAAAAATGATTGACTTTTGTTGGGTGTTACCAATAAAGCCTATACCCTTTCTTCTATGACCCTTATTAGTAAGGATCATACTAAAAGGATTTATTTCTTATTTCAAAATTTTCTAATGTTTGTTTAAGCATGGTATTTTTCTCTTTTACATCATCTAATATTTAACATTTAGAACAAGGATTTTGAGATACCAATAAATCATGTATTTTATCAAGTCTAATAACTAACAAATCATGTTTATTCTTAAGCAACTTAAAGGATTTACTAATTGTTCTAAATTCATCAAATAATTCATAAAACATATTTAATAATCTAGTAAAAGATATACTTAATGAATCACTAACCTCGTCATCGATGGCTATAAGCGTATAGTTGACTACTTCTTCCTTGCTTTGATCTTCTTCTTTGGAGTGTCTTGGCTTCTTGTTTCATAACAAGAGGTTTTGTCCATCTTAAGAACATTTTTATGGTTCATGTTGATTAACTTATCTGGTTCATTTGTCAAAGGTTCAAAGTCTTCATCACTCAAGATTTAACTCGAGTTATATGTTCTCTTTAGTTTAATTTCCTTTATGGTCTCTGGAAGGTATTCTTCAAGTTCATTTTTGTAAGACATTTCATTCATTGATTCATTTATATTAATTGTGACTTCACGTGTGATTTTCAATTTATGCCAAATATCAAAAGCCACTTCACAAATAGAAATACGATTAAACTCGTTTTTATCAAGAGTACAAAACAAAGCATTCATAGCCTTTGCATTCAAAAAAACATTCTTTCTAAATCATTCCACTTATTCATTCTCTACAATGTTTCATAAATCAAGGTCCAAGGAAATAAGAAAAATATGTATCCTTATCTTTCAATACGTGTAATCCGTCCCATTGAACATGGGAGGACATGAAATGAAATATCCCTCATTCATGTCAAAACAAACTATTTACTCAAGTGGGTATTAATCCAAAAGGTAAGTAACCTTGGTCTGATACCAATTGTTATGATCAATTGGCACGAAGAGGAGGGGTGAATTACTATAAGAGAAGTAGTACTTCTTTAAAAACTTTCTTTCGTAAAGTAGAGAGTGAACAACGAAAGCTTTTCTTTATATTTCAAAAAGACTAATTTAAAGTCGATTTTAAAGAAGTAGAGAGATTGAGGCTCGTATCTAAAGAGAGAGTGATTAAGAACAATCAAATGTAATAAGTAACGTAATTAAAGCACATTTACATTTATAGTGGTTCGGCCTTAACTGGATTATGTCCACTCCCCGAGTCCTCTTCCTTGAGACACATTAATGTCCACTATCGATCTCCTTTGGGTAAAGACCAAACTCTTACAATATGAGTTTACAAAAGAAACTCTTTACAAGAATTTTTTCAACTCTATGCTCACTCCCTTCCCCTTTTCCTTTTTTTACAATTCACACAAGTTTTTCACAGAGATTTAATCCCAAAAATTATTATATAAAATGAAAGAAAATTTAGGATATTTATAGGCTCTAAATGGCTTCAAAATTTAAAGCCAAAATTCAAATGTATTCGAAAAATCCAGGTACGGGCGGTTCACCCGCCGACGCCGATTGTCAAACCGCCAAAAGCACCCTGATTCCATGGTACAGGTGATTCAACTACCTGACCTAGGTGGTTTAGCCATCGTCAACCACTTAGAAACCTGGGCAATAATGGTACAATCATCGCTCATTAATGGTTTAGCTGCCGAAATTTTTGAAAAAGTGGTTCCCTCAATTTTTTAAATTTTGACTTGAACCTTATGTTGACCAATCCTTTGGTCAACCAATTGAGCTCAACTTGAGCTCAATCAATTCCCTTTAATGAACCCGATTGCCTCTTAGAGTTGATTTATATTTCTTCTAAATCACACTCAATTTGGACTTAAACTTAACCTACGAATTAAGGATTACAACGATACATGACCTTCAAGCTTAACGACTTCACTCCTGCAAACCGTTCTCTTTGTGCAATTATAATATAATCACAAGCACATAGGCCCGATAATAAATGAGAAAAATCGAAGGCTCGTAGGCCCCAATAATAATAATAATCACACATACACACATCACATTATATGGTCCATGATCATCCGTCTAAATTATACATCACATGTATACACATGATCATGTAGTACTACTAGATAAATAATAATGATATTTAACTAAACCTTTTAATTAACTAATATTGTTTGAAATTTAGGACATATTGAGAATTTTTATATTGTTAAGGATATTTTTAAAATTTTGGACAAAAGGATAGATTTTAAAATTTTTTAAATTTCGAAGGTCAGAATCATCCTTTTTACTAAAACACTAAGTCCCCTTCACATAGGCAGTCGTCGCCCTTTTCGATTGTTGGCTTCCTGCGGGCAGTGGTGCCACGCCGCCCATGTCACAAGGACCGTCGTGTTTGCACGCGACGACATCTCGCATGGCAGGCGGCACGCCTATTCAGGGGCCTCTGTTGTGCACAGAGGTGGTTGCCCACGTCCGGCGATTGCACGTAAGCGTAGATGAAGGAGATCAAAGGAGTACTAAAAAATACATCTTTAGTGCCTCAAGTCTAAGGATTAGATACACAATTGAGACTATGGAATTGTTGTTTGACGTCATGTATCATTAACCATCTAATATTCCATAAGTAGATCAATCAGTGAACTTATTATCCAATGAGTATATATATTATACCCTCAATGCCCCCACATGAGTGACTATCTGACTAGTTACCTCGATCATGTGAACGAGTATACAGTACACCAGATTGTTCGATTATCTCGATGTCCCTCTCGAGTAACCTATGACAGGGATTATTTAGGGTCTATATTTAAAGGTGAACTGGTCTCATTATCATGATCTCATTATAATCTAATTCTTATTGCATAAATCCAAAATATCATAATATATGCAACAAGCAATATAAAATGATAATATATCAATAATAATAATAATAATAATAATAATAATAATAATAATAAGTAAAAAGTTTACGCAATGTGTCACGTGTGTTATCACTCACGTAATTGGCTTGTAGGGCACCTATAACTAGCAAAAACGAACAGCACTTGTATGTTACCCTGAAAGCTAGTCTATACCTAAGATAGTATAGACGTCTTGAAACCCTAGTAGAATAGTAAATTATGATTTATAATAGTAATAATATAATTTTTAAATATCTTATCATTTGTAAAAGAGTGTCTAACTAATATTGCTATCATTAATATAGAACTCGTTATCTTACGATTCTTATGTAGTGTTATAGTAAAATAATATGATATAAAATAATGCATTAGACTAGAATTTATAAGCACACCAAGCATATTACAAAGTGTGATTATAACTTGAACAATGGATTCTAATGCTTTAACATCCTTACGGATGAGTATATAGACCCTCATATTATCTCTCCCTCTATGTTGTGGCTATTATTATCCAAATGTTTACTATAGAGCTTTGCTTTGATATTATTTTCATGAGCACTGCTTCGATAAAAACTCCAATTACTAATAAAAAAAAGTATACATGTTTGTTCCACGAGGTATGAGGTGAAAATATGATTAATCTATCCCTTAGAAATAATATCTTATGACAACTTGATTACTGGAAGCTCCTACCTATTGATGTCTAAATTATCTACTTATGTCCTTCTTTAAAGGTCTAGAACATGATCTCCCATATGTAAATGATATAATATTAAAAGGTCACTTTTAATCCTTTGCTTGTTGTAATTCATTATCTATCTTTTCACCACCAAAGCTTGATTGAGTATGCCTACATTTATAGGTAAAATCAATATAAGAACATACTTCTAATTAACAAATGAAGTCCCCTCCCAAAGTATAAGCTTTTTCATGTTCAATAGAAGTAATATGTAAAGAGAACTAGGTCAACTTAGTAAAACAAAAATCATACTTCATTATAGTCCTGTTTCCTTAGTGGGTGCCAGAGAACTCGTATTGATTCTCTAAATGAACTAAATCAAGAAAGAGTTGCTCATAAAATATATTTCTAAATTAGAAGGTGTGTTCTCAAGTTACCATATTGTCTCATGTCGCTAACATCTTTCTTTTTTATATTCAAAGTGTTTGTCTTTCCTTCTAAAATGAAAGAGTCAAAACACACCTTCTAATTTTTAATATATTCAATAGCTTTGTTTTCTCTACTTATATTCAACTAAGATTGGATTTTGCTTGCCCTTAAAATAATCCAAAGTATTTTTTTGACCCTGCCAACCTCCATCTCGTCCTCTTGATGCTTGAACTAGCCTCTACTAGTATTAAAAACTCTCTACACATTGTCTAGGGCAATGATAATTATTAGAGCACAAGGTGCATTTTGTGATGTCGGAGAAGCTGTGACGTTATTAGTGATAAGTGTATGTGAGAATTAAGACTATTCTAAAATGTGTGAAACTTACAATTTAAGTCTTGCTCGAACACCTCTTCAAATATGTAAATCAATAGTATTGTAATCACTAACACCCCCAGCGACAGGACTATTGTTCTCTTGAATTGACTTTAGTCTTATTATAATAGGTCAAAAGATTGATCGTGGATTAAAATTAATCCTAGGATCTAAACACCTACATGCCACTATGCTCTGATACATGCTGAATGTTTTTTCACATGATTACATCTTTTCATAAATTTATTAAGAGCCAAATAAATAAATATTATTTTATTAATATATAATTATAAAACTTATTATAATCTATTTATTAATCAGAATAAAAGTTTAAAAATACTAGAAGCTTTTTTGAGAAACATAGTGATATCAACTCAAAAATAAAACTAATTGGCTCTATTTAGTGGTATAAAAAGTTTTGTTCTCCATCAAATATTATTGGAAGGCTATTTTGAAAATAAAAAATAAAATAGTTTTAACAATGCTACTTAGAAACCCTTAATAGTTAACTATAAAACAAATATATATCTAAAATTAATTATCCCACTAGTATATATGAAATAACTGAAGGATTACTCTCCCAATAACAGATGAAGAGGCTTTATGCTATGAGATGAGTTGGTCTCCCAATAGCGAATGAAGACTAGCCCATCGATATTACACTCACAACAATAGATGAAGTAGTATCCTTCACTCACAAAAGTGGAGACAACAATGGATTAAGAAACCATTTAGATGTCATATTTAATAGCCTGCTAATCCTCAAAAGGAATCACCTACCTGAAAGAAAAAATCATCTTATACTAGTCATATCCATATAAGGATGAAATAATATATTAAAATATATTTTTTAATATTATTAATATCAAATAATATCAATTAGTTCTTAATTGACTTGAATCTTATCTTAATCTATTCCATCAAGCTTGATTTAACTAAAACTTAACTGAATCAATATTTAATCCTTATTTAACCATTTGGAACCTTGTAGGCTAATATAATTTGAACTAGATTTGATTTAATTTAGGTTAAATAAATTTTAATAAGTTAAACCGATTTAGAATCACTATGAATTAATCTAAATTGATAAAATTTAATTTCATTTATTCAATATTTGAGCCATGATCAAATAAAATAAGAGTAATGAGTTAAACTGCATAACACTAGAAAGGTTGAGCCAACATGTACAATGCATAATTGTGGATGTATTATATTAGGTTTCGCTAACTCATAACCCATGGACTAATTATGTAGGCATATAACTATCCATGTTTGATGGGCTAAGTCAATCTACAAGTTGGGGCTTGACTTATTGGTTAGACCTAATGTGCGGGTTGTGGCCTAGCCTTACGAATTGGGCTTGACCTACTAATTAATCTTCATCTAAATCTTAATTATTTTTAAACTTTAAATTATAATATTATGAAATTATAATCAACAATCTAATTATTAACAATTGAATCAATAAGAGAGAATATAATGTTTTAGTTGCTGCTCCCTACCAAAACTTTTGGGGTTTGCATTGCTCGAATGAGGAGACCTGCGAGCAAATATATGTCTCTTTTAAGCTTGTCTTCCAATATATTTATTTATTTATTTATTTATTTATTTATTTATTTATAAATAAATAAATAAATAAAATGAACCAAATGGATCCAAGTTCGACGAAGTCACCTTTCACCACCCGTGGCATCGAGTCTTTCTTCATGGAAAATAAAAGAACATAGTTTTTCTACGCCCTGCCGTTTTAGACGCCTCATATAATGGTGGGTGGTCCCACTTTGTTACCAACCACCATGCAGGTACACTAGGAAGAGAAAAGAACACGCAAAAATTTCTTCTAACCCCCCCGGTCGTTTAAGCTTGAAAAAGCCATTTTTGTTTTCCTTCCCCGTCGCCCGCGCAACAGGAACAGAGAGCGAAGGCGCGGCCGTCTCAATCGGCTCGCTCGTCTCGGGTTCGTCTCTCCATATCCTCCCTTCCCTTTTCATCTTTATATTTCTCTTTGAAGTTTGGGATTTGATCTTTGCATGTCGTCCGGCTTTTCTTTTTTGGATCTACGAAGAAAGTATCAGTTTTTGGGATGTTACCTGTTTCTTCGAGTGGCTTCGGTCCTGTCATTACTCGATATGATCTCTATCTATGATCGAACTTCTCTAGAAAAGCTTCGATTTTTTTGCGGAGAATTTGTATCCGTCTGTGTATAGGCGCACGAAATAGCTTTAGGATTTGGGGTATTTGTTGGCTTAGGTTTTTGAATGAATGAGTGAGGATTTTCTAAATTTGTTGGATGAATGAATTTGGCTAGAAAGTTTTTTTTATTATTTTTTTGGTCTCTCATTCGTCTTGCTAAATTGTTGGAGAGATTGATCAATCTTCATTTGACTTGATTATAATGGAACCTAGGGCTTGTCTAGATTGCATTCGGAGAACGCTTAAATTTGCTAAAAATAAGTGCTTCTACAAAGGTCCACAACTGATGTTATTCTAAAAAGACAAAAAAGTAGTGGCGTCAATTTCATAACTGATGAGAGAAGGGATGAGGAAGGGTCAAAGAAGGCCTAATTAGAAACAATAAGAAAGGCTTTGATGGATTTCAATTTGGCCTGTGAGATTTGCCCTCACTTGTCTCAACGATGTAAAAAGACCATGTAGCCAAACTCCAAAGAGTCATAACATATGGCTGGCTTATTGCTCTATTACGTCTCTCAGACTCTATTACACAGTTTCGTTGTTCATTGAATTCAATGAAGCATCTTACTGGTTCCTCTGCGCCATCTGGAAATGAGACATCTATGACCTTTTAGTCCTTTGGCTAAGCTTCAGTATATAATTATCACATCAGTTCAGCTGATCCACCAATTTTCCTTTCAAAACATAGATGTTTCTTATGAAGCTAAGTGCCTGTGAACTTCTTTATTGCTAGTGCATTTTTTCAGTTTTTTTTCTTTTTTTTTCTTTGTCTCCGTGGCGTGGCGGGCATTGTTGTTGTGTTTGATGAAGAACTACCATACCAGTATGTCTTGTTTCTTTTTGTTTTCACTTTCAGGAAACCTAGAGTTTTAGGATGGTGAAAAGCAATCACAAGTGATGCCCAAACTCTTATTGGTTCTCTGCATTCACCTTATGCTGCCACACCAACAAATCTCATAGTACTACTTTTTGTCTGTGCACTTGTAGAAATATGCCACTCTATGTTCTAGTTGAGGCAACTTGATTTCGTTTTCGATTAAGTAATGGAGGTTGATGCTTGCATATTTACTTCTTTCTCCATGTATATACATATCTGCAGATTATTGATCTTAATTATCACCAAGTCATCCTCCATCATTAGACTTGCTAACTGTTGATCTTATGATGCCCAAAATAGCATTGTCCACACTTTTAGTTTTATACTTCTTGTTAGTGGTTTTCTTTCTCCTAAAAGAAGATGATTTCTTAAACTATGAAACTTGTATGTTTATCATATAAGATACGGAGCTTGCACCAAACTATTATTTCACTGGAAATGATATATATATATATATATATATATATATATTATTGTTGGAAACAGTAGAAAAGTAATGATGACATTTCAAGTTTTGTAATGACATACCTCTTTGACTTAAAAAGAGTTCAAGTCATATGTGCTTATTTTGGGCAAAAAATCAAACACAGTATATCTTCACTGGCAGCATTATTTTTATAAAAGCGAAATACTAGGAAGACATCAGATGAGGTAGTAGCCCCTGTGAATACGTTCTCCATCATTCAGCTTTTGGTGATATTTTATTGGTGAGAGCTGATTGTTTTGATTTGTAATCATTTAATTGTATACACCAATAGATATAACTCTCTAATTGCAATTTCATTACATTTTTCTTTGATTTACTAAAACTATGCTGTTCTTTTCTTCTTTGTTTGTGGTTTGGAACAATTGATTTCTCTTGAGTTGACATCGTTGGCTTTCTTGGAAGACTAAAGATGCATATGGAACCTGAAGTGGTAGTGGTCTAACTAACTTGGATTGTTCACCACTGATAACATTAGCAACTGTAGTATGGCAGCAGAGCAGGCCATGCTAAATCTGATCGCGGGAGAACCCGACCTCCTCGCACCGTCGTCAAATCCTGCAGGGGAAGGACCGACGGCGGCGTCCGCACTCGGGGGAGCGACCCAAGTCGGCTGAGGTGGCGGTGCCAGGAGAGGGACTGCCGCCGCTGGTGGCAGCGTGGCTGGTCCGGCGCAGTTGGGCGGCGCAGATCTATTCACGGCGACCGCTGTCATCTCTCCGTAGATTCCGTGACACCTGAACGACGGGCCGGCGGTGCAAACATCGGGGCGCACCAGCAGCGCGCCGTTGAGGTACAGGTTCCTCCTCCCGCTGTTGTTCACTGTGATCATGGAATCAGGTTGGTACGTGGGAACCAGAGTCCCCGAGGGGAGACGCCGCAGGTCGTCGAACAGCAGCAGGGAGGGGATCGAATGCCTGCCCAGGAACGCCACCACCTCGTTCTCGGGGATGAGGATCTTGGACAGCATCCTGTCGCTGGGCATCAGGAAGGTGGAGTTGTCGGGGACCTTGTCCTGCACCATCTGGATGAGCATGGCGAAGGAGAAGTAGCTGGCGCGCTGCATCTCCCGGACCGCCACGACGATGTCCCTGCCGTACGGGGAAGCCGCAATCGAGTGGTGGGACGAGGCCGCGGCGAGCAGGGAGAGCAGCGTGATATGGAGAAGGTGAGTCGCCATAATCGAGGGATCGATCCTGTGGGTACCGTAAGCTTTCTTGCTTGGCTGATGGCGGAGGATGTGTGCAGGTAAGGATTATAGGGAGGCATCACACCTGCGGGCTGCGCCAACCACTACGAAGCTCATGGCTTGGGCATTGCCTTTCGACTTCGTTCTATCGCAGGGCCAAAAGAGGCAGGTAAGCGAGCTATTTATTTATTGCTTCACACCCTTCATCATCATCTTTAATAGATTAATTATGATTATTATTTTTTTAACATAAAAAATGTTATAATAATAAAAAATGATTAAAACTATTTGGACGAAATCATAATTGTTATGTTAACACATATTTTTCATGCTACACCGGAAAAGACCGAACTGCATGCACAATGGCAAACCTCTCTTTTGTTCCTCCTCATCACAGTCAATATCACAAACATGTTGCATACAACTTGATGGACTACTACGACGGTTGGTGGGTGGTACCACCAAGAGCACATGCATGTGATGGACGAACGTGGGAATCAACTTGATTGCTGCTTCTTCCTAGGCGAAGTCCTCCTCGGCACCCCACCACCGACCTCCTTCCTCTTCTTCTTTCCCTCGACCTGGTTGCTAAGTTTCCTGTTAGGAGCAGCACAAGTAGCGTCCCTTTCATCAACCTCGACTTCCTCTGTAACTGACCGCCGCCGCCGCCGAGTCATTGATGCCACGCCTCCAGCATCCTCCCTCGGAGGATGCCCCTTCAGCTGCTCCGCCGCGATCCTATCGAATTCCTCCCCGAGCCTCCTCACCCTTTTCCTCTTGCTATCACCAGATCTACCCGGGGAGGAAGAAACCCTAAACTCACTCTTCTCTTGCTCCGACGCCACCACCTCCTCATCATCATCGCCACCAGACGACACCGAATCGGGGGACGCAGGATGGAGAGGCTTGCGGCCGGAGACCCTGGGCTTCGAAATCATCGGCTTGGGTCTGACAGAGGGCACCGGCGTTCTTCGTTGAGTCTTCTCTTGCTGCTCGCGGAGCTTCTTGATGGAGCCCTCGATGCGGCCCTGGAGGCGGTGGCGGTTGAAATTGAGGCCGCCCATGGACCAGTGCGCCTCCTTCGCCCAGGAGAGGAAGGGATCCATGACGGGCACCAGTGGGTCCACCCGCTCGTCGTTGAACTTCACATCAGCGTAGAAGCGAGGCCGGGGGAGGCTGCTCCCGTAGAACCTCCCCGGACCCAACGCCACCACCATGCAGAGAGAGAGAGAGAGAGAGAGAGAGAGAGAGATGCGAGATAAGGAGAGCGGACGCGTGTTAAATAGGCAGGAAGGGGGAGATGGGCGGGAATGCTTGGCGCCACTATCTTGGCGGGATGAACCGAAGCAATCCGAGTGAAGGGCGCGAGGGGACGGCGGGAAGGTAAATTTTCAACCTTTTTCCCGGTAGACCTACTAATCATGGTCGTTGGATTGACTTGGCGGTGTAAAGAGAAATATACCACATAGACGTCTAATAAATTTACACCTTCCGCTGCACATAAATGTAGTTATGTTTGTTTATTAAGCATAAATACTATAAAATAATATCATGAAAATTTATATGAAGATTCATGTACATAGAATCTAACAAATTTTTTTTAGGTTGGATTCGAAAAATATTCTTTAGATTGTTTTAGTTTATTTCTCACTCTTTCAAACATTAAAAAAAAAAGAAAAGATATGATTGATAGATTTCCAATTTAATTTCTTAAATCATTTAATTATTTATCAAAGATACACAGATTTCTGTGGTAGCTAATATCAAAAGAAAGATAAGGGAAAATTAGAAGACGAGAGGACCCAGCAAAATAACCTTTTAAAGTCATACCTGTTCCAGTTCCATTCAACCACCACCACAGACTTGTCGTCCAATCAAAGCACACTGGTAGTTCTCATTGACGCGCTTCTTAATCCAACATGTAATAATGCTTTTGTTACATAAGTATGAAGAAGATTATTAACCCCGCAAACCTGGGTATACATACATACAGCATATAATATCAGCAACAAAATAAAACAAGCTTAAAAGCTCTTTATTCATCTTAGAGCTTCTGCATATAGTGCAATGTTTGTTAACTGTATCAGCACACGATATAACAGTCTTTTAAAGCATAAAATGGGTTCTAGAGGTTTGATGGATGCTGCAACATTTAAGTGTAATAATTTTCAGAAACACACACTTGCAGTTGGCGATGAGCCTCAGCCGGCCACCTTGAGTGGCAGAGGCTCCCAGATTCTTCTCCCCTCACCCTCACTGCAGTGTCCACTTGATTTGACAGCTACAGCTGCCTGGTTTATCGAGTTGCTTGAGCTCCTTGATGCTGCTTCTGCTTTGAGCCGGAGCCGCTCAGCCCTTGAACCAATAGTCTGACCTAAAATTGAGGCTGCTATGGTTACTGCCATAGCTGTCTTGGGCATGACCACAGACTTCCTGAGCATGGCAATGAATGGCACGGCAGCATGGACTGCGGCAAACCACTGAGGTGAGAACTTTTCGGTATGCTCTCGCCAAACCCCAAGCGGAATGTTCGCAGCCATGCCTAGCAAAGCTATTGCTAACATTTTTGCAGGCAGCGGCTGGGGACGTAGAGTCTTCACAAGGGCAGTGCGGGCTAGTGCTGCTCGAGCAGCCACCACAGCAGGGGGACACTTCAGTTTCATGCCTGGTGGTGGCTGTAGGATCTTTGCTACGAGAGGCAGGACACCACTCACTGCCCTATAAGACTTTGCAATTGGACACTGCCCTGTTTTGAGCCACTCGTTGCTTGATGCTTCATGTGATGCACCATTTCCATTCTGACACAAACATATACAAGCAAGAATTTGGGCATAAGACAATATATGATATCAGATGTTAATAATAACAATGCAAATCGCAAAAATTCTTCTTCTTTTAAGGTTCAAAGCTAGATAGGAAAAAACACTCTTCTTGTATCTTTCGTCAGTGATACTTAATGCACCAATATATGAATTCAACATTTCCAATGATCATGTGTTGATAATCAAGTATTTGGAGTGTCAAAG
The DNA here is from genome assembly GCA_021527575.1 of Ensete glaucum. Taxonomy (NCBI): domain Eukaryota; kingdom Viridiplantae; phylum Streptophyta; class Magnoliopsida; order Zingiberales; family Musaceae; genus Ensete; species Ensete glaucum. Next base: position 39,444,233 of record CM038558.1, on the reverse strand, counting down.
AACCAACATAACTAATGACATAGACACACAATAAAAATTTGAAATGAGGTATGAATGTCAAAGGAGTCCTGACCTGTCGAGGGTGATCTTTCTTGGAGGATTTCTCCCTTTTCCACTTTTTTGAGAAGAAATCAAAACTGAAAGTTCCTCCTGGCCCAAAAGCTGAGAGGCTGATAGAGGCTGCTTTGCCTGCCAAAGGGTTAAAGTGCATTGCAGGCTCAGGTTCCACATTGTCCTCACACATATAAGATTTCCCTGAAAGTGGGATGACTCCATTGCGCCCATGGAAAAGCTTGAATGCCATGTCAAAACTGGGTCCATCTTCAAAGATTGGACCCTTCGCTTCTCTTGACTAAAAGACAACGGTAACAGGCACAGTAGGGTAAGAGGGACAATTCATCCATATAGTCTATATTGAAGCATGAGAAAGGCATACTGTTGACTCACTGGGAAAGGAGAACTGAGAGATGATGAGAAGGAAAAGTTTGTTGGTTCATTGATGTTCCTCAAAAATGGACACCTTTGAGCGTCCGGATGAGAAAACAGGTTCTCAGACAATGTTGATTCACACAGAAAGCCAGTGAAGAACTCCATATTCAACACTGTCATGAGAGCAAACCAACCATTTGATTACAGATTATGTACTATCAATGATCTTGGACAGACGAAAAATAATAATAATAAACCAATGGTCTTGGACAGATCAAAATAATAATAATAAACCACCAGATGGCATCAGCTTTGAACATCTACAGATCCTACATGTTCAAACAAAAGTAAGATGAAAAGAGATCTTGCTGCACTATGATATATGTGATATATTTGGTTTAGGGCAGAGCAAGTGGTGAATCATAGTTATAACTAACAATTAACACTGATATTTAGACACCCGTGTACTTCGAAAGATTAAAATCTGTCATACATAAAATGATTGGCACAAAAGTTCATGCTAGGTATCAACTTATCCCTGATCACTTCAGTGCAAACTGGTCCTCATGACATGTTCTTGTAAGCTACATGCAAAAAAAGCATACTGCATCAAACAAATTGTCCCCTCAACCATGATTCAACTGTTTACGAGTAGACAAAATTGTGAAACTTATAGGAAATGTCAACCAACATCCTATCCAGAATTCCCTCTTGTAAAAAAGCACATAAATCATGGAGATCGTATACCAAGAGTATAAAAAAAAGAAATCAGGCACAGTCTGTCATAGCTAAAGGAACACATAGTTCTACCCAATTTAATTCAATGTTTAAGTTGGAGAAGTGAAGAACTGAGGACCACATCAAGTCAATCTAGAATCAGATTGATGATTTAACATATATAAGGAAAGAGGTGTCTGACACCTATATAAAACCAAATATACAAGCATTAAGACCCATGACATGGCTGTAAACAGAGTGGGCTGAGGTCAATCAAAATCCTAAAAGGGAAAATCACCGCAAGCCGATCCATCAATCCCACAGTAAACAATGATCAATATCTAGTTCAATCAATAACCTGATTTCTTTTAAGCATGCCATCATGGCATCATAAACTCCACCTTACAGTCGACCTATATGTTTTTATAAAAAATGCAAAATATTATAGACTATTTAAGTACTGAACCACAAATAAAATCAGATTGAAGTTTATTTCCATAAAGTTATAGTTGCACAGGGAATTAAGTCATGTGGCATATGTACATCCATATAGGCAAGAACAATAATATTCGAGAAAAACTCAACCATCAATGAGACAAAAAAAAAAAAAAAAATCATGAAACAAGTAAGGAAGTAAGTTGTGGCACAATGCTCCTTTTTTATAATAGCACAGCTTAAACATTTAGCAAAACATTTAATCATCATGATCAATATCCTTTTTCAGATTGTTTCATCCGAAAAGAGTTGTTAAAGCATAACAGCACATTATTATGACACACAAATTAGACTCACTGTGATGTACTTAAAAAGGATTTCTTGATGTTACAATCCTTGACAAAGTTATTATACATGCCCATTTAACCAAGCTATGTGTTTGCATAGGTGCAAACTAAAACTTGAGGTCAAAACAATCATCAAAGGAGACAAAAAAAATGACAATCTGCATATATAAAAGCAAGATAGTAGTCAGACCAACACCAAATTACCCACTCATTTCTCGAAATTGCGCTTTGTTGTTAGAGTTATTTTTGATGTGAGGACATTCATCATAGTAACATGATACAGTTATACTAAAAATCTAGACATTTAATCTAATCCAGATTCCGGTTTCCACAGTTCAATTGATTTCAACTAGGCAATGATTAGTCCTCCCACAACACTGCTAGAAGTGAAGAACTTTAACCAGTTGTCCTATGATCGGCCCAAGATAAGATACAAAGAGTTGGATCTAACATTCCTTCTTGATCTCCTCCCAAGCAAAAGACTTGAAACAACTCAACCAAAAAACCAATAACTTTCAGTCAATCAACTAAAACCAAAAGACATCACCTCTATAGAATTCTGCATAAACACACTCCGACAGATTCAAATACAAAAAAATTTCAAACAAATAGCAAATATGCATCGACAAGAACACGATCCAATAGATCAGAGGTTTTCAGCTGCCCTCTGCATTGATACTTTGAATTCCTAAGCCTAGCAAGAGGTCCACCCTTTCCTTTAGATCCCAATCCACCCCGACCATCAGATCTCGAGACAAAGAAGAAGAAACATTAAGCTACAAAAATTCCCCAAAAAATCACAGAAAAGGTTGGGCGATGCTTACAAATTCACAGCGCAGATCAGAAACAAACACGTGAAAAGGGCAACAACGAAGTGCGATCAATCAAGTTCAATCGCCAAAAATTTGGGGGATAACAGTGAGATACACCGACGGAGGAAGATCCAAGAAGAATCACACCGCAAAATCTCACCTTCCCTTGGCAACGACGGAAAACTCGAGGCCGAAGAATCGTGTGGAGGACACAAGGCGAGAACACGCTTCCGTTCCCTCGCCCCTTCTCCGCCTCCAATATGGGCAATCCACCGGTTAGGCTGGTCACCAACCCGTTCATGTACCCGTCATTGCCGGTCGCTTCAAGTCCAGTTGGTTGTGAGCCGTCCGTCCTATTTCCAAGGATGCATCTGTGCCGTCCATCGTATATTGACTTTGGCTTTACAAACATTCACTATATATATATATATATATATATATATATATATATATAAGGAAAAATATTGTTATTGCTTTAAGATGTACACACGATATGATATGTGAAAACATCAAAGCTGGAGAAATACAATCAATTTTATGCATTAATATTTTCAATTCCTTAAAAGAAAATTTTTAGAATTGATGATTGGTTTGAGTCATGAAAAAATGGAAGACAGGTATCTGTCCTCGTCATGCAATCATAAATGTCAAGCCACAATTGTTGACCTTTTTATTTATTTAGTCCTTTAATATCTGGTATTGAAGTCACATTATAAATATATTTACAATATTTAACTAACTGTATTTGTATTACTTTATCAAAACAAATATAGGTATTATTATTAGTCTTCAAGACACGTCTTGATTGGTTGACTTATTGTTGTAATGAATTTTTTTGTTTTTTTTAAATATAAATATAATATCATAATTTATATTGCTTTTCTTATCTCGTACTTATACTGGTTTTACAAGTAATATTTATTCTTGTCATAGGGTCCTTATTTTTGTATTAACTTGAAACTCATATCATCCATATTTATTTCTCATACATATGATAAATTACTACATACTACTTTAAGATTTTATGTTCTAATTTTGTCATATATACAGTTTAAACATTTCATGTAAACTTATTTAAGGTGACACTATTAATTCCGAAGCATTTATTTTTGTGCTGTTAAAATGAGTTTAAATCCGGTAAAATCGATCAAAAACAACTAATTATAACATTTGCATCAATTTTGGACTCCCAAGAAAAATGAAGTTGGATTCAGCACAAAACATGATTTGGATTTGGTTTAAGTTTGTCAAATTTAGCAAAATGCCTAATTTTTTGCTATAAAAAAAAAAAGCCATCTTGTTCTGTGTTTATGTCGGTACCACCACAAAATAAGGATTCAGAAACAGTGATAATTACACAACAACAATAAATTGCCAGCTCTCACATTTTGTGTGAGAGCCAAAAAAAAAATGTGTTCTTCAAGTTGACTAAACAGTGAACAAATCCACTCATTAAGAATTAAACCATTGAAACAAACGATCGTTCTCATTGTAAACTAATACCAAGAAAAATGAGCTTTTTAAGATGATAAATTTTGATTATCTACCATAAAGTTTTGAGCCACAAAAGTATCCACATGATTTATTTGGAACAATTAAAAGATGACATCAAGCATCAAAATATGTGGTTTGATGACCAAAATGACAACAATTTTTGCATGCATCTTCCACATACAGTTTCAATACAAGATAAATCAGCAACATCAGGCAATTGAAAATGTTCTACCAGATCGAGGAAGAGACGGTGATGGCAAACTTGAGACAATCTCCTACAAATGCACTCAAGAAGAAAGAACATTGAATGCCATTTCGAGTCGGCACCCAACGTTCCAAGTGCTTTTCTTTCAATCATCTACAGAGACAAGGATCAACCAGAGAATTCATTACAACCAGAAGGAACTGCAAATATATAATAAAGAATAGATAAATTATATATCGTAAGAAGTCACTGAACTTACGGTTGGGTGACCTGGAAGAGGAGGTAGAGAAGTCCGAGGAGGCCATGGGAAAGGAAATCGAGAGCTGGGTTGTGGAATATGATGCTCGGTTGGATCGATCTTCTAGATCAGACCAAGAGTCTCTCGTCTTAGGCCACTCGTCGAAGAAAGGCCGGAGGAATTGGCTTTCATGCTTCGCGGGCTGTGCTGAACCAAACTCGCTCCCGACAAAGGAATGCTGCTGCTGTTGTTTTGATATTGAGCTGCATGAGACCTGCCCAATATCTTGAACTGACTGAGGTGGAGGGCAAGCACTCTGCAGAAGAGAAGGCTCTTGAGCTTCTGATGGTGGAAATGAAGACACTCGGGATGGCATCAAGCGCCATGAGCCGTCAAATGAATCCACTCCGAGATGCCTTGTACTTCCAGAAGTTTCTGAGAAGAAACTGTGCTCATCCGCCTCAGGTTTAACACCACAGAAGTACCTGCAATATGCAGATGAATGAATTTATGCTGATAACATGGAAAGCCATTTTCATTTTTGGACATAGAAAGCGTAAACTTCGACCTACTGAACTCGCTCCAGAAACTATTGAAACTCATTACGAAATCCACCATGCAGCTACTACTGCTTTGCTTCCTACATGTACGATTCCTATGGGTATCTAGTCAAGAACCAGGATATAAGAACCAAAAAGTGCACAAGATCAAGGATGCTTTTGCAAGCTCTTGATGCCAACATGAAGTAGTCGAAATATGGATCACATTTTGCTGCACTTCATCTGCCTAGGACATAGACATTCATTTGTCAACTTGAATCCATCATTTGCCTTATTTGGCTAAATCTGTCCTTATTGCATGTGACTTTTATCTGACAAAGATGTTCCATTCACTAACTCGTAAGCCATTATTTGCTAAGCAAGAAAAAAGGGACTAAATTTCCCACAATGACATACCCATTTTCACTGATCGCTATAGGAATACCCAAGAAGCAATATATTTCATGGTTTCTTTGAGTGTCCAATAACATGGAATGTTTCCAGAGTTGATCATTAGTTCCAAGGTATAAAATGAAGATAACAAGGTCCATTTCCAAAGTGAGAATTGTCTTATTGTGGATGACCTCTTCCTTCCAATAAATATCAAAAATCTCAAATATAGCTCTGTGGGGACAACTACGACAGTGATAACTGCATCACCTAATAGAAAAAAGGCACAAGCAGCACAACTCTGTTGCATGAGGACAAGTTTCTAAAAGGGTCTCTAGAGAACATGTAAAAATGAGATGACCAACTGATGAACTGGCACAGGAACCATGCGATGCAAACAACTACCGGTCTGCTATGTTAATACTGCTTAGAAGTTGTAAGTTACAGCTGGAAGGACAGGTCTTGTCTTTTATCAAAGATATTCAATTAGTGGCATCCTATCACCATAGTGCAAAGATGGAGAAATTTGTAGCTGTGACATAGTGATCATGTTGCATCCAGCTTCCTCCACTGCCTATGACGGTAAAAATGACCAGGGCAAATGGAGATGACCATGACGATATGCCCGATACCTGTTTGCCACTGTCACATGACAAATGACAGCACAGAATTGAATCAATAACCTCAGGTTTTGCATACAAAGCCTGCTTTAGAACAGCATAAATTTCTCTACAGCCGGTGGGAGACCAGATTGCTAAAACCGTTTCTAGAAAAGCTAGAAACAATAGTCTAACAAGCTGAAAACCTCTTGCTATCTTCTATATTCAGAAAACAGGAAGTTCACTGAAAATTTAGCACTCCTCCAAAAACTAACAACTAAAAACTTCCAGCTTCAGCCATTATACTGTGCACTCGCTACACTGATCCAGACTGCTCCAAATGGGTGACAAGATAATAGATTTATTCAAAGGTAACTACTGCACTGGCAGAGTAGCAGACTATTGTATTTAATCCATAAATCAACACAAATGAAAGTTCCTAAATAACACAAATCTGAGCAGCTGGGCCTATTTATTATCCAAACATCCAACTTTGGTCCGGAATAACCACCATCTCAATAATGGATGATCACATAGACAAAATCCTAATGATGATAATTGTACCTGCCATTTCAGAGTGAGGAAAGAAAAGATACCTGTTGCCAAAAGGACCAGGGCCCAATGGCAGCTGAGAGGAGCTGGAGGTCCCCAGGCATAAACTTTGTTGTGTATTGCTACGACCTGCAACCGAGAGCTGGGGAATGCTCTCGAAGCTTCCCCCACCATTACCACCGGCACCACTACCAGCGGGAGCGATGGACGTCACAGTAGATGAGGATGACTGCATTTGGGAGGCGGATTGTGATTCCACAGGCTTTCTTGAACGGTTGCGGCCACGATGCATGTGGCGCTCGCAATACTTGGAGTCGGGGTGCGCATCCTTGGAGCACCGCCACTTCTTCCCGTCGGTTCGGCGGCACCGCCCTGGTTCAGGGTCTAGCTTCTTTCCATAGTAGGAACAGTAAGCTACTGAACTCAAAGAACATCCAAAACATATTAGATTTCTTTGAATGATGTATGGCTACACGTAGAAGACCAAGATGCTTCCTCAAGACCAGGTGGAATCTTCAGGAAGAACCACCAATTCCCCATTAAAAAGACTTATATCATCCAAAAGGTTTACAATATAGGCCATGACAATGAAAACAAGCACAGAAAAAATAAACCAATATTTCAGACGTCTTCTTCTGTTGCATCCATCAAAAGATAGTAAAAATTAGCGTGAGGCAGCAGCAAAACCAAAATTATATGATTGTGGGAACCGAAAGAAACCTTAAAAACAGTAATAAAGCTGATAAGCAATGCTTGCAGATACACTTTGTTACCAAAAGAAATGGGAAAAAAGAAGAACAAATTGAATATTTTGATACATAAATGGAAAAGGCTTAGAATCAAATCAAGTAAAGGGAGATAGGTTTATGTGTTCATGCCCTTGGCATTCAAACAAAAGAAAAGAAAAGGTACAACTCAGAGCGCCTATAAAGAACATCATGATAGTATAAAGTTCCCAACTTCCGACATCCCGATAAGATAGCGAGTGGTTAGCTCCGGAGAAACTACTAAATCTAAGCGTTAAATTCATCAAACAAGAAACAAGAGACGGAGGAACATGTAAAAAGTCCACATCTTTCGATCACATTACAGAAACAAGTGAAGATGACACCAAGAACACACAAATAGATGCAGCATATCACAGCAGGGATCCAAAAGCTAACCGGTCAAAGCTCTAAAACCCAACAAAAGAAGAGAAAAAACCGATCTTGACATGAACGCCATCACTGAAACAATAGCCCAGAAGAGGGAGACGACCAAGCCAGCGATGGAAGAAAAGAAGAGGAAGGAACTACGCACGCGCAGGGTGATGATAATATCGCCCAGCCAAGGCCTCAAAGCTCCTCTGGATGGGAATCACGAGCTCCGGCGGCACGGGCACCCCCGCCATCAGGTACTTATAGATCAATGCCTGGTGCTCCAGCTCCTGCCACTGCGCCGCCGTGAACGGCGCCTGGCCCCCCATCCCCATCCCCGCCGCCGCCGCCGTGCTGCTGTTCATCCGCCGAAAGCGAGGCGACGCCAATAAGAACAAACAAGCAGCAGCAGTAGCGGAAAGGAGGCACCTTTGAGGTCAGTCATAGACGAAGGCGAGGCAAGCGGTCGAGTCCTCCGCCTGCGAGCGAGAAGCACAAAGTTTGGCCATTTTTTGTGGAGGAAACAAAATGGGCGGAGGAGAAGGACGAAAGAGAGCGAGGATGGGGGGGATCGACGGAAGAGACGGAGGTCAAGTCTTATAGAGAAGGAGGAAGGGGAAGTGGGGGATTCTACAACTAGAAGAAGCGGAAGTGGAGAGGAAAAGGAAGTGCGGGTGGGATAAAGCATTGGGATGAGGGAAGCGGTGGGGGTGGACTGTGTCTCTATCTGGAACTTTGGAGTTCTCAGTGTGTGTTGGGAAGGGAGACAGTATCTGTTGACGAGCAGGAAAGACAAGTGCTCGCTGCAACCCAACTCTTATATATTTCCTTTTGCTTATAAACCTTTGCAACAATCCAGTGATCGTAGTAATTGAGGGGTAAAGTCTCCGTTTTGCTTCACCTCATCCCTACAGTCCGCAGTAAAAAGTAGCAAATAGTGTTTCTTTTTTTTTTTTCTAATAAACTTGTGGGTACAAGATTTGTATTAACCAACTCCTTCGATCCACTTATAGCAAAAACGCTACTCCTTTTGAGTTAATCTGTAATCACAGTACACTCACATTAAAGTTTTTGAGTTTGAATATATATATCCTTATAGCTTAAAATTTTGAGGTAAATTATGATCACCTTAAAATTATATTTTGCCAAAGTAAAAATAAATTGTTTTGGAAGAAAAAAAATATTAGAAGATCCACTGTGTATGTATTGTGTGTACATACTTCTTGGGAACTAAGAATACAATACACGGTGGGTTCTAACTTAAATTCCATTTTATACATAGATGAGCAACAGCGTCTGTAGATAAAAAGGGGAGGGCTACCAGTGTTCCATCCATAGGGAAATGGAATAAGGAACCCTAAAGTTGAAACCAAGTGGGTGGTGCCAACTTTGTCTCAAATAACTAAGGCACCCTTCCATGGGTGGCAAGTGGGAGATTTTTATCACTTTAGTAGGCGTCCCACATCACATCTCTTTTACTTGAGCACCACCACCACCACCACCACCTTCAGCACAAGGTAAGTTGGCATATCCATGGTGACTTTTCTCTTCCTTCCTTTGTATCCTACCTCCTGTAGCTACAGTGTTGGGAGAGGAATAGCTCTTCCCCCTCCCCCCCCCCCCCCCCCAATTCACATCTTTTGGGGTGGGGTGGGGTGGGATCCATGGTTACAACAATGGCAATCATTCCCGTAAGCCATAACTTACCCAGCACTCCTTCAAGATGTTTAGGTCCCATCCCTTTGTCCTTCTTTGCTTGTCTTGCCCTATAACAAGCATGACACCTTTTCTTTTCTCTCTCTCTCTCTCTCTCTCTCTATCTCTCTTTTTTTTTTTTTTTGCCCCTATATCTTAATCTTAGTGATTAAGACTTAATATGCACAGCTAAGTGGATATGAGTTCCAATTGTACACATCTAATAATAGCATATAATGTTCGAATGAAAGATTTTTATTTTTATTTTTTTAATAGAATGAAAAATCAGAATTCAAATAATATAAATGTATAGAGACAAGATTACTTACTTCATACAGATTTGATGTGAGGAAAGCTAAAAGAGTTGAGGGATGAAGGAAGGAAGTAAGGAAGGTACTTTCTTCTTGGCGACAATCATCCCTTGGTTTTTAGTGGAGAATTTGCAGCATTGGATCCCCATTCAAATTTACTGTTACTGATGTCCTACTCTGGTGGATGGCTGGGGGGGGTGACGAAGGGCACAACCTACTCACAAATGAAGTAGTGATTGCATCTGTTTCCACTGTATGTGTGGTGGATTTTTTTTATTCTCGCCACATAATAGGATATTTATAAATAAATAAATAAATAACATACATAGCCATGTAGCATTTTCCAGCTTTCACCAAAAAAATAAATGTTACTGAGATAATAGCCCAAACAACATACCATGAACTTTTGGAGAAATGTTCATTCTGAGCAGGAGAGGATGCCATCCGAGGAGTCATCTCCGAAGAAGAAATGCTGTCCTCAACACCTCCACATAGACAGACAGGATCTCTCTTCAATGCAGAAATAACCATACAACATGTTCCAGCTTTCACAAGAAATCTACTTGAGGAAAGAGATTGGTTAACACACTATGAACTTTTGGCCAAAAACATTGCCTCCTTCCCTGCAGGGAAAAAAAATATACATATTGTGTTTCAAACATTACTTGAATCTTTACAGAGTTTTCTTATACAATATCTCAAACAATTGGAACAAGCAGCTAACACGACGCACCAACCTGGGCCCTTTGATTATCACAAGAGATACTCGTCGGTCAGACGGTTGTGCTCTCAAACCATGGCCATTCAGCTCAATTAATTTACTTCATGTACATGACGCAAACTGGTTGAATGAGAACCTATGATAAGATCCCGTGGAAATGTTCAAATAGGTGAAACCATGTGCTCCACCTTCACAAGTGATGCCCTGCGACTTCCTGTGTTGGCTAATCTGAACTAGAATAGTATGGTCTTCAATATCAGGAGGCCAAGCATGATGAGAATTAATATCACAAGCACAGTGGCGCACATGACCATGCCCCCTTTCCTCTGTGTTCGCTCTGCCTGCAAGTGTACAACCAGATAAGACGTCAGCGTTCATATGGAGTTCCAATGAAATCCAATACACTAGGGCACAACAAGACACCCTTGCCACGTTCAAATATGTATAGTTTGCAGTAAGATTTCATCAAGTTTAAAGCAATACAAATAGGGAAGTGGAATCCAAACATCCTTGCTTAACTGACCATGTATGGCAAGTTCCGTCAAAGACATCTATTCGTTAGCGAACCGAAACATAGACCTCAAGAAAAACATATAAACATATTCCACAGAAATTATCAAGATATATAACATGTTATAATTAAGATCCCTGTCCAGCAATGTCTTTAGAATGGTGTCACAATGGAGACGGTTTAAAAGTAGAGAAAATATTATAATAAATGGTTCTTCATAATATTATTACTTCATAGATAACATAAATCTTTTTCTATTGCGAGCAAAAAAAGGGCGTTCGATAAGTGTTCGACAATGAATCAAACTGTGAGGTATTTTATCAGGTCAAGAATCAAGAGAGAGCCACTAGGAAAGACCAAGAGAAAGGACCAGAGAGCCAAGAGACTGACTAAGGGAGTGACGTCAAAGTCCAACTATTTGGGCCCGGCTAAAAGAACATGCTCACAGTGCCCATGAAATTTTTGACCATGTCACAAGCTAACCTAACTACCATTGGCTGAAGTTCAATTTAGCCAAGTAAAATACCATAAACATTGAAATATCACAGCTATGCCAAGTCTGCAACAACTAAATGTTGCATAAGTTGGTTATCCATGAGACTGCAGCTACCAGCATTAGTGGAAAACATAATGTATTTGTCTCCATCGGGCTATCGGCCATTCATCCAAAAAAATTGCCTGATTAGTTTATCATTTTACAACTAGCAGAAGACAGGTAGTTTTAGCATGATCAACTTGCACATTCTAGATAACTAAAGAGCCTAGTTGAACAAATACAAGCAGAAGAAAAAAATAGGGAGAAGAGAGGAACCTTCTCTAACTGTTTATAGCCCTCTTCTACTGAACTTGCAACATTTTGTACGTTGTAATCTATCCGGTCAACTATCGTTCCCTGCTTGCATCACATGCATCAGAAAATAGCCACTTAGCAGCAGCAGGAAATCCAGAATTCTCTCAAGGTTAAAAGAGCACCTGATCTATCACAAGGACTGAGAGATCCTTCATGATCTGAGCAAGTTCATTAACTGATTCTACAACCTAAGAACAAGAATTTTTTATGTCATGAAAAATACACATGAAACTTCACCTTGTTACAGACTTCACAAGACGAAGCCATAAATAGAGCACACAAACATTATGGGCATAGACAAACTAAATATTCCAAGCTTACCTGTACAATTTCCCTCTCCCTCTCTCTTGTCAACACCTCACTTCTCTTTAGTGCATACATCTGAATATCATTAAAACCCTGTCATGAATAAAAGGAGTAAAGTCCATGAAAAAGGGTCAAGAATTAGAAATGACTGCAGAAATGAATGGATGTTAATGGATTAGCTAAAATAGTTTCATGCTCAGTCACAGACAAAGAAATTTTCTTTTCATGTATGCTGTAAGATATTCTCTAAAAATCATATGAGATTTGATCTGAAAAAGGGTTCACAATCCCACAATAAACATTCATTACCATATCCTGCTAGGACTGCCAAATGAAATATGAAAAAGAAAAAAAAAAAGTACCACATCACGAAAGTCATCTTCTTCTAGCTCATGTCTGATCCCATTGTGATTCATTTCCAAATCAACACCATCTTGCCCCTAAAGACATCAAAGATAGCATTCAAAACTTCTTCAAACATAAGAAGCCCAATTAATGACATGCATAAGCATGATTAGAGATCAACAGACTTCTTGTTGCTGCCTAAGATGCTTTAAATAAGAAGACTGTTTCTTCCGGAACTCCATTGAAAGGTTTTGAAGGTCAGTTGCAAGAGACCGCTGCACAATCAACACCCAAAGTAATAAATATCCAAAAGGTGGGCAGCAAGTGGACAATAAATACAGTACGAATGGAGTCAACGAAGTGCTTCAGTATGATTTGACATTGAAGTCTCATCCACCCATATCCATCTACATGGTTTCTTGACCAAGAGATGGTGATTATGTAAACAGACTAGCACTAAACATAAGAATTTTGTTCCTACCATCACATACAAATGAGGAAGACTGGTGATGGTTGGCAATAATCATAAAAAGAAACTAAAAGTCAAGCTATACCACACCTGAACATTCTTCCGAACATTTGAATCTTCAGAAGGATCACTGGAAGATAGCTTCTGCAGTCTCTTTTCAGACCTCTTCAATAAATCTGTTATTTCATATGTAAGAAGCTCGATGGCATGTTGATCCTCCTTGCCATCTCCAAACGAAGGCATTAAGGCTTTTGCATGGGCCTTGACTAACTCTAACAACTTTGTCCGAGCACGCTGCATGTCTGCAGCTATTTCCTCAGAAACATCCACCCAAGCTGGAGGTAAACCAACCATAGCTGCACCTGTACTGCAATAAGCTAACAACACTTTTAATTGGTTTTAGGGCATTTTGTGTATCACCAGAAGTGTTAAGTGAATATTGCCAAATATCACTGATTCAATTCCAGCTTTTCAGAAACAATTCTACAACAAGTTTGTCATAATAAAAAGCACAAGAAATGTGAAGTAATGAAAAGGAATGGTACGCAACTGCTTTAGTTTAATGCTCAAAAGACTCCGAATAAATTAAAAAATATATTAGCTTAAACCTTGAAAGGACCCATATTGGGCAGCAATATATAAAGCATAAATGTGATAATTTCCAGAAAACACATTTACAGGGGAATGACACACCATCAGTTGGAAGGAAAGCCGGATGAGTAATTACTAATGCATGTTTTTTTACCCCTTTATTCAGATGTACCATAACAACCATTTCAAGCTTTACATACAGCATATGCAGCACAAGAAAATAAAGGCATACAGAAACAATTGTAAAAACACAATTGATTACATAATCTAATTTTGTTCCATAAAATCATTGGAACAAATAGAAACAGAAGGGAACTGCTAGTTTACAAATCATTGCACAGTGCTGTGTGATCGTAAGAGAGATTATAAATTATATAAATTAATAATTTATGATATGAACTATAAAGTATAACTAGATTTAATATGCTTTGTACAGTTCCGCTTTTACCAAACTGAACATGCAAATCTAGCAAGAAGCAAATGACTTGTTCCTGTAACACAAACATCAAATCAGTACCTCCCTACATTGTTATTCTTATTAGCATACAATGTTTCAGTCCATTTCATCATGGTAATGCCTAAAATCTGTGGCGTCACTAGAAATGTGTTTTCTTCCCATACTCATCTCTTGGATCACTGGATGAGAAAATCCTACATCATAATCTTCCTTATAAGCAATATTTTCAAAACTACAATAGGCAAAGTACGATTAACCCTTAAAAGTTTGATAAGCAAAGTGTATCCAGGACTACTATCTCACACAGATTCACAGCAATCGGATGGGCCTTCTCCGTCAAAATTGTCAACTTTCAAAACAGAAATTCTCTTATCACTTCCAGATCCATTTCCAGCATGTAATTTAGCATTAGCTCGTAGGTTTTAGTCCCACCCAAGTGAGCTACGAATTGACTTCATACTCACGTTTTGATAGAACAATAATGTCATTTACAACAATTTAAATGATCCACCACCAATTACGCACACATCATTTCTCATCCTCAATGATAACTACTCCAAATTCCCAGAAAAAGAAAGGGGGTATCATCCCGAAAATGTGATCCCTGAAGGAATTCTGGTTGCAGTCTGAGTTCAATTAACCGTCAACAGATAGACGATATCAGCTATAGGGTTTCGACAGGAAGAGAAAGGCGTTTTAATCGAACAGACGTGAAAACCTAATAAAGAGAGAAACGTAGATAGGACCTCGAGCCACCAGGGTCTTCCGTGCTGAGAGGAGCGTAGGACCGATCGGGGCGGAGAAGCGAGGCGTTCACGAGCTCGATCACCGGCCCGCTCCCGCTACCGGAGTAGGAGGAGGTCGACGGGCCTGAGTGAGAGGGGGGGGAAGGGACCCGAACGTTGCGCAGGGCATCGCGGTACTTGCGGTAGATGGGCGTCCGGTTCCTCGTGGCCATGGCGAGATCTAGGAGACAACGAGAGAGAGAGAGAGAGAGAGAGAGAGAGAGAGAGTTGCAGAGTCCGCGGTGGTTGAAAGTGGAGTGAGAGTGGGTTCTGATGCAGCCGAATCGCGTTCTTTCCGGCCCACTAAAGAGGAAATCGCGGCCCGAACGGGACGAATCGTCGCCGTTCCTGGGAAATCGCATGGATGGCAGATTGGACGCCCGCACGAGTATTCGTATGCGGACGTACCTCTCTTCCCTCCCCTTCCATCCTTTGCCGCAGGTGAATCGCCGCCGAGACTACGTCGCGTGCTCGAGATTCCCCTCATCTTCCACCGTTGCTTTGGTCTCGAGATTCCCCATTTGCCTGGATGAGGTTACCTCGTTATGGAATCCGATTCATTTGTCTCCGTAATAACTATTCAAAGAGTTGGTCGTTTGCTGAGTTCGATAGAGATGTAACAGCGGAAGGATCGTTTGGCTTTATCTTGAATTGCTCGGCGGCTGATTGATATTGATCGAATGCTTGTGGAAGAGGGGTAACTAACAATACATATAGTTATTAGACAGACGCATAATATTGATTGCTACACTAATCATTTTACAGGCCGTTAGCGCTAGCACGGGGTATAATCGACGGCTGTGATCATGCCGCTATGGAGATCTCAACGGTCATCGTGGTTCATTTTCTCTGGCACTTCGCCGCTACGAAATCCAGCAGAGCATCCAAAGCCGCCTCGGAGCTCGCAGGGAACCCTCCCGCGAACAGCTCCCCCGCCAGCGCCGCCGCCCGCTCCCTCGTCCCCGCGTCTGACATCAACCGTTCGATCGCCTCTGCCACCTTCGCCTTCGTCACCACCCCGCGCTCGTCCTCGATCGCCAGTCCCGTTTTAAGCCTCCTCGCGACGAGCTTAGCGTTCCAGACTTGGTCCCCGTGCACCGGCCAGGTCAGAACGGGGACCCCGCGGCCGAGCGCCTCCACCGTCGAGTTCCACCCACAGTGCGTCACGAACCCCCCGGTGGCCGGGTGGCTCAGTATCAGGAGCTGCGGCGCCCACCCGTGGATCACCAGCCCCCTCCCCGCCGCCCGCTCCGCCAACCCATCCGGGAAGTAACCCGCCCCGCCGCCTACCTCCACGGGCCGCCCATCCGCGTCGTGCCTCATCGCCCGTGGTTGGATGGCCCAGATGAACGGCCGACTCGACTCCTCCAGGGCTGACGCAAGTGCTGCGAGCTCCGCGTCGCTGGGAACGACTAGGGACCCGAAGGAGATGTAGATCACCGAGCCACGGAGCTTGGAGTCGAGGAACTCGAGGACGTCGGTCTCGGAGGCGATGGCCGCGTCTCCGTCTCTACCGCCCTTGAACCTGATGGCGTTGTCGTGGATGACGGAGCCGGTGGCGGACCAAAATTGGGAGGGGAGGAGAGGGCCGATGCCCCAGACCGGCTTCTTGGCTGCGTCCGCGACGTATTCCAGGAACGGCCGCTCCAGAGCATCACAGGTGTTGAACAGCAGCGCGGCTGCCTTGTCGGTTTCTACAAGGTCATGTTGCGGGCCTCCTCCGCGCCATGGCCCTGGTGGTGGGGTTGGACCGCCGCCTTCTCCTAGCCGGAACGGCGGGAATGGAAGCTTTGGGGAAGCAAACCCACCTCCCGGCAGAAACGGTGGCGGTAGCGGGACAACCGGAACATGAGTCGGCGGATAGCGAGCTTGATGTCCCGGTTGGAACGGTGGCGGCGGTGGAGGGCCATCTCGGTGCCCCCGTCCAAGCGGAAGCAGCGGCACTTGCTGCGGTCCAAAATCCGATGGTGGCGGACGTCCGTAGAGGCCGGGCAACGGTCGCGGCGGCCCGGCATCATACGCCCGAGTCGCAACATCTTCGAAAGCAGGATCCCGCGAGCCAAAAGGCAGCGGTGGCGGGCCCTGACTCATCAGATCGGCGGCCGTCAGAACCATCTCCTCCGGCAAGCCAGGAACACTGACCATTCCACCCGGACCGAGGTCCGCCGTCGATAGCTTTGACGCGGCGTGATCCATGGCGGTCGAGCAAGCACTGGAAGTGAATAAAAGAACCGCAAGGACCCCGAATTCCTCACAGACATCCAGCAGCTGGCTCATCATCACGTCCACAATGACGCACACGGGGGGAGACATGTCATCGCTGCCGCCACCGTTAAATCGCTCGGCAAGAAGATCACGGAAGGCAGAGCAGTCATTCCGCGAGTGTGGCCTCGGGGAAGCGCAAGACAAGGACAAAGACGCCGGCAAAAGAGGAGGAGGACCAGAAGGTCGGGGCATGGAGTATTCCATTATTCGGATCAGAGGGTGGAGGGAGCTGGAGGAGGACGAAGCCGATGGCAGGAGGAGGGTGACACGGTAACCACGGGTGGCGAGCCGGCTGGCAAGCTCGGTGGTCGGGAAGATGTGGCTGGAGTCGTGGAAGGGGACGACGATGATCTCGCCATTGGCCATCCTTAATTAACCTGGGAACAAGACGGGGTGGGGGGGCAGCGGGAAGGAGTTATTATATAGGCGGAAGAAGACTTTACCGTTAAGAAAGCAGGAGGGGAAGCCAAGCTTTGACCGTTAGGCGGAGACCGCGTTGCCTGTCATTTGACCGATCGCTACGGATGTCGGCCGAGTCGGTCGATGGATACAGGAATCGATGTGATCAATATTGGATTCTTAGATTGCTTGGTATCTGCTTCACCTCCTGATTTCCGTGTACCAGAAAACAATCGATTAAAACAACACAGCGTCTCTGGTGCCTGTGCAAACAATTTTAAATTAAGAACAGTATTTTAGTTACCTGTCGACAATTAGAAGATGACCAGAGACTGACCGCAAAGTTCATACTTTCTGATCCTTCGGTACGAAGCTTATAACACATTAGTCAAAGAACACAAACCTAAATGGCAGTGATAAAATTGGATGTAACAGATATGCATCTGACGTATTTGATCTAAGTTTTCCATTTCCTGACAAACATTGTCAACATTGAATGTAGAATAGAGGAATAATAAGTCAAATTAAACATAGGTATGTGTTCACCATCATTGGCATTACCTGGCTGCTTTATCTTAAAGACATGTTTAATCTTGATCCAGGCTAACTGGAAGTGTAGTCAGCAAGGCACTGCTTGCAATACCAAATCAATTTGGTCCCTCTCCTGAAAAATAATTCAGCTATCGACCTCTATGTGTGGTCCCATTTGTGTGATCTCATCTTTCAAGCAAAACTAATTGGCAATAATGAGCTAGGCCTGCACAAATGAGAACCAGAATGAGATACTGAAGGCAGAAGCTATTCTTCAGGAAACTCCAATAAAAAGCACAGTCATGCATGTTCTAGGAACTTTCCCAAGTTACTGATTGCTTGCTTTTCTTTTTCATGAAATGACCTTTTTATTTAAGATGACATTCAAAAAATGTATTAAGTTCAAAGAGTGAAGAAAGGAGAATGTCACTGTTGTTGATGAAACAATTATGATCAATGGCGCCGCCACTTTGTTTGCTGTTGGATAAAGCCTTAATGCTTGGTTCAGGCATAACTGGGCAATATCAAAGTAATAGATGGAAATAAAACTCTACTAAAATGGTACTATGGTGAAAAAAAGAACACGAAGCAGTTCCAACCTAAATGGCTTTGTCCCATGCAAAGTTCAACAGCTACTTGTGAGAAGGCTGAATATTAAAAGCAAGAGAGAAACTACAAAGGAATGCAATTGAGAGGAAAAACAAAGACCACAAAAGAAGTCCTCAGTTAAATGAAGAACCAACTTCACTATAATAAGCACTGAATACTTACAAAAAAGAATGTGGCATCCAAGAACTGCCTATTCATATGTACACATAACTCAATCATGCAAAACAAAATTAAGACAGATTAGTAACAAGTGGGAGAAAGACTAACAAAGATTGCACGGTTCTCATGAGGAATGGTGTTGGGGTTTGGGATTAGGACCGAAAGTGGATTCACATATTAGGGACAATCAAAAGCATTATAAAATAAATAAAGAAACATATAATCAAGAAAATAGTGGGAGGACTAATTTTCATATATGGCACAAATTTAAGGAGGAACTCCACTAAGTTCTCTCTCTCTCTCTCTCTCTCTCTCTCTCTCTCTCTCTCTCTCTCTCTCTCTCTAATTAGACAGACATCCTATGAGTGGCAACAGTTGCAAGCATGGAAATGGCCTCTTTGCCAAATAAAAAGAAAGAAATATATTCCTCTTTTCTCCTACTCTCATCTTCTCTTTTTCTTCCTCTACTCGTTTCCTCCCCCTTTCCCTCAAGTGTTCACCAGCAGGATTCTGTTGGAATCCATCGATTTGGCCTATTTCCGGCAACTGGTTCAACATTTTAGCACAATCAAGGTCAGTACTTAGCAGGAATAAAATCACAAGTGCTAGGAAAATTTGTATTTATTCTATATACTACTTTTGAAATTATTCATTCCTCGTTTCTAGTTTAGACTTCATTTATTTAAGAACCCATCCTTGCTGCTGAAAGCACCCGTGCCATTCCTCATCTCCGCTGATTTTATATTGCATTTCTTAGTAATAGTATCTTCATCATAATTATTAACACCTCAGATTGTCTCAGAAAACATGGACTTTTTCAACATTAGCACCACATTATCGTCAAAAGTGAACTAGAGATGCTGAATACAATAAAATGGAAGGCGCCCCATTTGGCTGAATAAATTATGTCAGTCTCAGATGCCACAGCCCACAAAATTATTTCCTTCCAGCTCATTTGCACAAAAATCATCTCATAAAAGACAATATTAGGTTGCAAAGCCTAGTTCACCTGTGCAGCACTCATCGCAACGCCTTCATCTTTTTCCTTCTCTTTGCCAGGAAAACAAGACACCTTCTCCTCAAAAGAAGCATCTTTTAAGAACCCAAACAGAAATCATATTGCTTTGATTTCCATCACTGGAACTCAATTCCTGTTGGGTCCTTCCTTTATTTCTCCTCTATTCCGCTCCCTTATTTGATAAAATCAATTAGTCCGGGCTTCGCAAGGGTATGGCGATGCCTGGGTTCCAATTTGGTGGCTTTGTAAGCGGGGTGAGTCAAAATCTTACACGCTCACCTGGTGAGGCTCGGCTGCCCATTTCTGCGACAGTGTAGGCAAGTCGGGCCAATGATACATGAGCGGAATCTTTAAACTTATAATTTGTACTTAATGAGTTCCAACTCATTGTTCAATAAATTATCAAATTTCTTATATAAATCATTTTACTTATCAGGTAGTCCATATATATTGTTTGTTTACCTTGAATATGTTGTTAACCCAAAATTGATTAGAGTTTGCAAAATATCATTCTGAGCATAAAATCTTCCCTAATCTTCGGATAAAATCTTTATACGAACAATATCCCCAAACCCAAATGATAGTGAACATTCAGATATTTTACAAGTCAAATAATTAAGAAAGTTTGAAGTAGGTTAGCTAACAGAGAAGGAATTGTGGTAACTTGTTCAGCAACAAGTAGAATTCAAAGGTGCACTATGATGCTGATCAAAAAATAATCCGATCTGATGTTGGAAAACAAGAGGAGAGACAGAGAGACGAACCCTAAACGCTCCAAAACTAGATTCATCGGTTGACAGGACAACGGGCAGCGAGGGCGGCGGAAGGTCGAGAACTTCGCTCTCCGCTTCCGATTCAATTGGCGCGAGGAGGGATCCGGCGGGACCGCGGGCCGAACCAAGCGTTCCCGTCCTGCACCAAGCAGAATCAGAGGCAGCGGCGACCGTCGGTCAACCCGCGGCGGCTACGTCGGCTATGGCAGATGGGAGCAGAGCGAACACCAAACGAATCCCGATCGCAGAGCGGTGGTTTAAAGCACTCGGCGAAGTCCAATGCTATCTGTCATGGACGAATGAGAATGTAACACGTGGCAACCGATTCCTTCCGAGCCAATCTGCCCTTTTTAAAACTTCAAAATTATAGAAAAAGACCGCAGTGAAAAAAACGGAGTGTGCTGCCTGCCCTTCCTTTTTAACTGCTTGTGATGACGAAATAATTTGAACGGCTTGGTGGAGAGCCATCAATCAACAAAATTATATTGAGAGTGAAACATTTAACTTGGTTACTTCAATAAATATCTTCTCTCTTTTGATTTTTAAATTTATAAAATTATCTTTTTTAAATTTATATATGATTTTTAATATTTTACTTTGTAAGTATAAAAGATTTAAATATAACTTTTAAAAATATAAGAAGTAAGATGCTAAAAATAATTAATTATAGGAGAATAAACTGTAGTTAGCTCTAAAGATAATCTTGATAGAATTTGATTCTTGTAAAATAGTTTGATAATTAGGATGGAATAATCTGAACACTGAAGCATCATTTGTGGTTGTGGTCCAAGAGAAAGATGAAAAATTATTAGATCAAGCATTAGAGTATGCACTCTTGGAGAGAGTGTACGTTCTTTCGAGAAGTAAATTTAGTAAAATTGAGTTCCTTATCATTAAGATAGGAATTGATTGAACGGTCAATAAGGTCACTTCTAACCTGATCATCAAATCGAATGTCCAGTCTCTTATAAAAATTTTGAATATAAAGTGCAATTCTTCTTAGAAATTGATAAATTATGTGAATATATTTGGGACCTAACAAGGCTCTTTAATACTTGTGAGGGAGGGGAACCAAATGCCGATAGATTGGCATATTTTGCTTGAGAAAATAAATCCTTCAATATGTGAAGAAATGATTGGCTTAAGAAATTAGATAAAAAAAAATTTTATGCTTCTAGGAGCATAATGTATCTTGTTTTAGAGTCTTAAAATTAATATGACAAATAATGGATGGACTCGTCACACACCATATCTTCATCTGATTCAACACGATTTTTAATCGACACCTAGTGTGAGTATAACTGTTCAAGTGCAGGTATGGTCGACTTGGCACAGTTCGATCAGACTGGTGCTGGTATGGTCGACCCGGCGCAGCATGGCCAGTTTGGTACAAGTATGGTCGACCTTGCACAGGTATGGTCGACCTGACACAAGTACGGTTGACCTTGATTAGGTATGGCTGACTTGCCGCAAGACCAATGCAAACCCTCGCGCACGGCTTCGTTGGGTACAAATACATTTTTGAACCATATGGGCATGTACTGTTGGGAAAAAAGGATACGACAAAAGAAGAGGATAAAAAACACTATGGAAACAAAAAAAAAAAAACACAAGATCAAGAATACTTTAGGAAAAATATTTAGGCTTGAAACGTGTATAAACACTTTCCTAAAAACGATATTTGCACCCTCTTCTCAATAAGATTGCTATGGGTTTGATGCAAATAGTTTTAGTGGATATGACAAGCCTTTAGAAGATCTGTATTGAGCAAACAATAAAGAATCTTCAGAGAGGAATTAGAGAACTCAATCACTTGGAGATTAAAGAAGAAAAGCATAAAAGAGTTTATCACTTGTTTTGTAATTTACCCTCAAATATCTATTTATAGATATTTTCTCAAAAGACACAACCTTTGAAAAATAACTATTTTCTCAAAAGACACAACCTTTAAAAAATAACTACCAAAATAAAAGAAAATACCTTTTTTCTTTTTAATTTGAACAATTTATAACAATCCCCCACTTGTTCAAATTTAAAATTTTCTCCAAGTGATTAAATAGTATTTATGAATAAAGTAATATATCTTTCGATTTGAATATTACCTTAGTGTAAGCATCACAAAGTGAAGTCGAAATCCCAAATAGCATAAAAGCTTTGAATTTGTTATTCCTCATGACAACACCAGTGATACCAGCCACATAAATACAACATTCTTGTATTCCTCATAAAATCTCGCTTAGCCCTAATATGGCCTTGGGCTCATCTAAGTTCATGAACTTTTATGAGAGAAACTCCAACTCTCAATCGAAGCGGCACCACTTCTAAGTTCATATAGGTGAAGTTCTTATAGTATCTTTGTCACTCTTTGAGATACTTGTCCTAACTTGACTGAACTTCATTAAGAGTATAATTAACTCAACCCTCATTCGGTGACAACCAGCACTTTAACATCTTTAGATGGGACTCGTAAAATATTTCAAAGTGCTGAACAACTCCACATGTCAATGACTTGTTCTTACCCTTTGAACTCTTCATTACTCATTTCATAATGTTGAGTAGGGTTGCTATCATTGGTGGATCTTTTATTCTAGGAGTTTTAGTCCCATCCATTTTGATGTTGATCTTACAACTTCTCTTGTAAGAGGTTTGGTGAATGGATCAGCCAAATTCTCACTTGTTTTCACAAATGTGAGTGAAATAATCCCACTCTTGATTAATTTTCTCACATAATCATGTCTAAGACTTATATGTCTTGACTTTCCATTATATATTTCACTATACGCACGAGCTAAAGTGGCTTGACTATCACAAAGTATAGAAATTGAATTCATACTCTTAGAAGTCAATGGAATTTCTAATAGAAAGTCCCTCAACCATTCAGCCTCCTTTCCTGCATCTGCTAGAGCAACAAATTTTGATTACATAGTTGAGTGAGTTATACACGTTTGTTTCTTGCTCTCCTAAGAAACAGCGCCACCTTCTAAGGTGAACACCCAACCAGTAGTGGATTTGTTATCTCCAAAACTCGATATCCAACTTGCGTCAGTATATCCTTCTAAAATAGCAGGAAATTTTGAGTATTGTAGGCCATAATCTTTGGTTCGTTTAAGGTACCCAAGAACTCTTTCAATAGCCTTCCAATGCTCTACATTTGGATTGCTAGTAAATCTACTCAATTTACTAACTGCAAATGCTATATCAGGTCTTGTGCACTGCGTTGCATACATAAGACTTCCTATAGCACTTGAATATTCTAATTGAGTCACTGTTCTTCCAACATTCTTGACTAATTTGATACTTGGGTCAAATGGGGTATTTGCTTCTTTGAATTTTAAGTGACTGAATTTCTCTAGTACTTTCTCTATGTAATGAGTTTGACTCAAAACATATCCCCCACTATTTCTTTTTACCTTGATACCTAGTATAGTATCAACTTGCCCAAGATCTTAAATGTTGAAGATAGAAACCTCTTTGTTTCTACAATACCTTTCATGTTGTTGCTCACTATTAGCATATCATCAACATAAAGGCAAACTATCACCATATAGCCATCACAAGTTTTGAGATAAACACATTTATCTGCAATATTATGAACAAATCCATTAGAAAGAATTATTGCATCAAATTTCTCATGCCATTGTTTTGGGGCTTGCTTTAAACCATACAATGACTTAATAAGTTTACACACTTTATGTTCATTTTTCGGTAGAACAAAACCTTCGGGTTGTTCCATATATACCTCCTCATCGAGGTCTCCGTTTAGAAATGTTGTTTTGACATCCATTTGATGAACATAAAGATCAAAAATTGATGCTAAAGCAAAAATAATTCTAATAGATGTGATCCTAGCCACAGGAGCATATGTGTCAAAATAATTTATTCCTTCCTTTTGTCGAAATCTTTTAGCAACTAACCTTGCTTTGAATGTTTGGAGAGTACCATTTGTATGATACTTCCTACAAAATATCCATCTACAACTAATAGGTTTTGAGGCAAAAGATAAATCGACAAGTTCCCAAGTTTGGTTTAACATAATAAAATCCATCTCATCATTAATAGCATCTTTCCAAAAAGCAGCATCACGAGAAGCCATAGCTTCTTTAAATGTTTTAGGATTATCTTCCACTTGTAAAACAAGAGGAATTGTTTTTAATACTCTCTCATTTGTTCCTTCTACAAGGTAAAAAGAAATACTTTGAGAATCAATCTCATCCGATCTTAATGTTTTTGCTTTTCGTACAGTGCTTCTCCTTAATTCATAAGATTGCACTCCAACCTCTTGTGAACTTGATTGATGTCCAATCAAAGGAATTTTAGGTTGCTCACCAACCTTTTGAGATTTCTCCATTAGTGACTCTTCACTAGTTGGAGGATGAACATTATTACTAGAAGTCAATAAATATTCAAAGAACTCCACATCTCGAGATTCTATTATGATATTAGACTCCAAATTAAGAAGTCTATATGCTTTGCTATTTGAGGCATAGCCTATAAATGCACATTTGATTCCTCTAGGTCCCAATTTTGTCCTTTGAGGATCATTATTCTTACAATATGCAAGACACCCCCACACTTTAAAATAACCAATGTTAGGTTGTCTTCCTTTCCATAACTCATATGGAGATATCTTATTCTTTTTAGAGGGAATTCTATTTAAGATATGACATGCAGCCAATAAAGCTTCTCCCCACAAATTATAAGATAATTTAGCATGCAACAACATAGCATTAATCATCTCTAGATAAGTTCTATTTTTTCTTTCTGCTAATCCATTTTGCTCAGGTGTTCTAGGTGTTGAACATTCATGAATTATGCCATGTTGTTCACAAAACAAGTTAAATTCATTAGTAAAGTATTCTCCTCCTCTATCACTTCTTAAACCTTTAATTTTCTTCCCCAATTGATTTTCAACTTCTGCTTTATATGACTTAAAAGCATTAAAAGCATCATTTTTATGTTTCAATAAGTACACATATGTGAATCTAGACATATCATCTATAAAAGTAATAAAATATCTATTACCTCCTCTCGTTAATATGCCATTTAATTCACATATATTAGAATGTATTAAATCTAACAAAGTAGTATATCTTTTAACACTTTTGAAAGGTTTCTTCGTCATCTTTGATTTAACATGAATATGTAATCAAAATATTTAGAAATTAAAATTTTCTTTGTACCTTCTTCCTCGGCATGATATTTGAATTCCAAAGCATTCCAAATTGCTTTTGCATATGGTTCCACCGTATAAAGATCATAAAGCTGGTCCGAAAGAGCATTGAGAATGTGTCCTCTACACATGACTTCATCTTCATTTCTTTTCTTTTGTTCAGCCTTGACTTCATTGGTGTCATCATCGGTTGGATCAGTAATTGGTATTTGTAGCCTCCATAGTGAATTTGTATAAACTCACAAAATATCATTTTTAGATTGTTGGGAAAAAAAAATAAAATACGACAAAAGAAGAGGATAAAAAACACTATGGAAACAAACAAAAAAAACACAAGATCAAGAATACTTTAGGAAAAATATTTAGGCTTGAAACGTGTATAAACACTTTCCTAAAAACGATATTTGCACCCTCTTCTCAATAAGATTACTATGGGTTTGATGCAAATAGTTTTAGTGGATATGACAAGCCTTTAGAAGATCTGTATTGAGCAAACAATAAAAAATCTTCAGAGAGGAATTAGAGAACTCAATCACTTGGAGATTAAAGAAGAAAAGCATAAAAGAGTTTTTCACTTGTTTTGTAATTTACCCTCAAATATCTATTTATAGATATTTTCTCAAAAGACACAACCTTTGAAAAATAACTATTTTCTCAAAAGACACAACCTTTAAAAAATAACTACCAAAATAAAAGAAAACACCTTTTTTCTTTTTAATTTGAACAATTTATAACATGTACAATATTACAATAGAGGACATCAACAACATTAAAGTTGCCAAGTACGTACAACCTCCCGCAGACAGATATAAAAACTATCCTTGAAGCTATGCGAGAGAACTCTTGGCCCTCTCTTGAAACATTCTAAAAATATTCTATCTAGATTGATCCTCGATCAGGGGCACTGACTTGAACGTCGGAGGGGCCACCTCGAACCCCCCCATCCTGATGTGGCCTTATTGCAAGTATCTTTGACTGACCCGGGGTGAATCCTAAAGAAAATGTTACCGACCCTAGCAAGATCAAGAGTGCACAACCTTAGACTTTCCCCAAGTTTCGTTCCTTTCTTCTCCTGGGATGAGCTTGCGCACACAGGCGGGACCTAGTCGTGCTTACTCAGTGGACACGACATAAAATTTCAAAATATTTTTAATGCTAGAAGGAGGGCCTGACGTCATAAGAACGCCTGCAAAGAAATGCCAACAAGGAGCGCCCTGGCAATCGAATTCATATACCCCAACCGACTTTCGAGGTCGAAGGACCCAACTCTTTCCCTCCTATCGAGGAAATAAATATGTCGGCATCAACCCCGAATCGCTACTGGAGACTACTCAATGACCCGAGATTCTCTTCCCTGATGATGAATCTCGGGCCACCTACTGTAACTGCTAAGGCCTTCCTTGGCCTCACCAACCAAGTCCAAGCCTTAGTCAAGATGATGCAAGCCATCGTCCCACACATTCCCCAACTCCTACAATTAGTGGTGTCCCAATAGCCGGCTCTTCGGTCGGCACCTCAGCAAATACAGTCTCAATCGCCACCAACTTGAGAATATCAGCCCAACTTGGATGGACGAGCAAGTTACAACCGAGATGAGGTCGGAAGAATTTATTAAATCGAAGGAATAACTCGGTGTAAGCTCCAAGGGCGGCTCCCTATTTATCCTTGAGATATAAGACAAGCCTATTCCAATCAACTTCTAACTGTTCTCGCTCGAATCTTATAATGGCTCGGACCTAGCATAACATGTCACAGCCTTCTGGGCTTAAATAGCCCTTTACGATACCTTGGACACATTGATGTGTCGGGTTTTTCCAACTACCGTCAGGGGGCCAGCCGGATGTGATATAGTCGACTTAAACCACCCTCAATCTCATTGTTCGACTTACTCATAAAAGAATTCGAGCTGAATTTTTTGGTAAGCGCTCATTCGAGGCCCACCGCTGCTTCGCTCCTTGGCCTGACCCAAGGAAGCGAGGAGTCCCTCACCTAATTCATCAGGCATTTCATGACAGAAATCTGAGGAGTGCTCGACACCCATCCCTCTCTAGTGATCCAGGCTTTCTTAATGGGGCTCTAAACTTCCATATTTTTCTAGCTGTTAATCAAACGACCACCAATAATAATGCCCGAGTTGCTATAATGGGCAAACCAATACACAGCCACCGAGATTCTAATAGCCAAAAAAGGGGATGACTAGAAGTGTCCCCGAACTAAACATCCCAAGGATAGCTCTCGGGACCTTTGAGAAGGAGAATCGATAGGCCGGAATTGCTACCACCAAGGCCACCACCAATCCCCCTTAACTCAACTCGGATGGAAATTTTCCTTCAAATCTAAGAGAAATGGCTCCTCACACCCCCTAACCCAATCAAAATACGCCCTGAAGGGTGCGATAAAATAAGATACTATCGTTTCCACCAGGAGCATGGACACGATACGGAGGAGTGCCATGACCTCAAGAACCAGATCGAAGACCTCAATTGACACAGACATCTCCGTCAGTATGTATGAAACCAGCAAAACCTCCAAAAGGTTGACCTACCAGGGATTCTTTGCCCCGCCCGAAGGGACCCAATGAGAAACAAATCGATGTCATTATCGGTGGACCTTCTTTTGGGGGTGATAGCTCCTTGGCACGTAAAGCATATGCATGATCCACAATGGAGAAGAGACTAAAACATGATTGTAACCCCGAGATCACTTTCGGATCAGGGAACAAGGAGTACTCGAACCACAACGACACCTTAGTGATCTCGACATGGATCGTAAATGCCCGAGTCAAGAGAATCATGATCGACACGGGAAGTTCAATCGACATTTTGTACCTTGATGCTTTTCAGAAATTAGGACTAACTTAAAAAGATCTTATTTCAATGACATCTGCGTTGACAGGATTTACAGGAGATTCTATCTCCTCCCTCGGTATTACGACCCTTCTAGTCATGATTAGAGAGGAGTTGAGGTCAAAGACATTGATGATCTCATTCATGGTGGTCATACTCCCATTTGTATACAACACAATCATCGACCGACCGACACTTAACAAGCTGAGGGCTGTCGTTTCAACATACCACCACACTATGAAATTCTTGACTAGAGCAGGAGTCGGTGGGGCAAGAAGTGATCCTCGAAAATCCAAATAATGCTACCTGATGGTAACGACATTGCCCAAAAAGCCTAGTCCCGATGATGACCATCGACCCTAGGGATTCAGACAAAGGCACCTTAAACCCCGAACTGGTAGAAGAAGTGCTAGAGGTTCCCCTTGACCTAAAATCCAAGCAAAAT
This sequence comes from Ensete glaucum, assembly GCA_021527575.1. NCBI lineage: Eukaryota > Viridiplantae > Streptophyta > Magnoliopsida > Zingiberales > Musaceae > Ensete > Ensete glaucum. The sequence goes on along the minus strand of CM038558.1, from coordinate 39,415,084 downwards.
GGTGAAGGTCGGCTCTGTACTACTGGAGGAACGAGTCCAGTTGGTGGAGTTTCTCGGAAGGAATGTCGATGTCTTTGCTTAGTCCTCAAGGGACATGCTTGGAATCAGTCTAGAAGTTACCCAACACTACCTCAACATATCACTTGATGCCCGTTCGATGAAGCAACACCCTCGAAAGTTTGCTCCCGATCGACAAAAGGCCATAGAAGATGAGGTCACTTGGTTGTTGGATGTAGGATTCATTGAAGAAGTCAAGTACCCGACCTGGTTGTCCAATATTATACTCATTAAAAAATCTAATGAGAATTGGCGTATGTGTGTTGATTATACTGATCTCAATCAGGCTTGCCCGAATGATTGCTATCCCCTCTTGAGAATCGATTAATTGATGGATGTTACGTTGGGATATGAGTTGCTATCGCTCATGGATGCATTCTCGATGTACAATTAGATCCAAATGGCTCTAAGAGATCGGGAAAACACAGCCTTCATCGCTCACCATGACACATATTGCTATAAGGTCATGTCGTTTGGACTAAAGAATGCCAGAGCTACCTACCAACGGCTGGTGAACCGCTTGTTCAAGGACCAAGTCGAAAAAACATGGAGGTCTATGTTGATGATATGATAGTCAAAAGCCAAAGAGACGACGCTTACCTCTCGAACCTAGCTGAGACATTCAAAACACTAAGTATGAGACGCAGCTCAACCTGACCAAATGCACCTTCGGCATTGCATCTGGCAAGTTTTTGATTTTCATCATACATCGATGGGGAATCAATGCAAACCTCGACAAGGTGAAAGCCATACTACATATATAGTTCCCCTGGACCATTAAAGAAGTCTAGCGACTCGTCAAGAGATTGGTGGCATTGAATCGATTCATCTCCTAAGCTAGGGACAGGAGCTTGCTATTCTTCCGGGCGCTAAAACTAGTAAGAGACTTCAAAATAGATGCTCGAGTGCAAATAAGCGTTCGAACAGTTGAAGGCACATCTTGCCCACCTACCGCATCTCACATCAATTGCCCTCAGAGAACCTCTCGGGCTATATCTCACGGCATCAGACGCGATGATCAGCTTGGTGATGGTGAAGCTCGGCAAGGAGGGGCAGAAGCATGTGTACTACTTCAATCACATCCTAAATGGTCCCGAGGTGTGTTATCCCCCAATTGAAAGGTTGGCCCTAGTGCTGGTCCTAGCGTCAAGGAAATTGAGACTATACTTTCAGGTGCAGCCCATCAAGGTAATCACTGACCAACCCATGCACCAAGTCCTATCAAAATTCAATACTGCAGGACAGATGCTCAAATGATCGATTGAGCTTAGGGAATTCGACCTCGAGTATATCTCGAGGATGACAACAAAGGCTCAGGCAATAGCCAACTTCATCATGGAGCTTGTGGTTCCAGAAAGCTCATCGAACTCGAGCCTAATTTGGACATTACATATCGATAGGTTGGCCAACTCTGAGAGGGAAGGAGTCGGGCTCGTCCTGAAAGGCCTCTATGACCTTGTCTACTATTCAATATCATATTTTGATGATGAAATCAATTGATGAGTTATTGATCTAACATGTATTTTTAGAGTTGATTGATGCATGATCAACTACGATAGAGAGAATATGACAATTAGAGATTTGGCCAAAGTCAAGTTCATGCATCAGGTCGGGGTCTGGACGATGTGGTTGGGAACTCACCAAGAGTGCATCAGAAGCTCACCAAGGGTATCAGGAGTTTGTTAGGATGGCGCAAGGGAGTTCATCGGAAGAAGACTAAGACTCGTCGGAAGATTGTCGGGGGTAGCCAAAAGGCTTGCTCAGAGTTGGGAAAGTCTTAAAATGGATATGTTGGCTATTATGATTATAACTAATTAAGTCATAATTAGCATCGTGCATATTTAACTATGACGGGAGAAGAAGTTACAATCAGACATGGACCCAGGATCAAGCTTAGGCATCGGGCCAAAGTTTTGGACGATACAGTGAAAGCTCACCGGGCATTCGCTAGGACTTCGCCGAAGGTATCGAGAAGACCACTAGGAACACGCCGAGAGATTGCTAGAGGAAGACCGTGAGACTCACTGTTGGAGATTCTAGAGGTTGTCGAATTACAGGAGTAAGGTCATAAGCTTGGTTGTCATGTCTTAATTGTAATATTTAAGTTATAGGTTAAGATTAAGTCCTAAATAAGTATGATTTGAAAAGAATTCAAATCAACTCATAGAGGCAATCAGGTCCACTATGAGAGTTTGGTTGAGCTCAATCAGTTGACTAAAGAATTAGTCAACATCAGGTTCAAGCCGGAATATGAAAAGTGAAGGAAACCACTTTTCTAGCCCGCCGGTGAGTGGCGGGTATACAGTTGTTGCCTAGGCTTTCGGGCGGCTGACGATAAGTAAACTGCCCAGGGTCGGCGGGAAACTGCCCATACCCTAGAAATTTCGAGTGAGTTTGATTTTTGGCTCCAAATTTTGAAGCCATTTGGGGCCTATAAATACCCTAGTTTTCTTGCACTCTATACAATAATTTTTAGAGGATTATATTCTGAGAAAAATTTATGATAATTATAAGAAAAAGAAAAGGGGTAAGGGAGTGATCCAAGAGTTATAATCTTATCTCCCTTGTAAGTGTTGTAAGGGTTTGATCTTCACCCAAGGGAGATCAATAATGGACGCTGGTGTGCCTCAAGGAGGAGGATTCAGAAGTGGACGTAGGCCGGTTAGTGCCGAACCACTATAATTATAAGTGTCCTTACTTTTTCGATTTACTGCTTACAATTACTGGGTTCTTAAATGATTTCAATAAAACATTAATAGATGCTTTTGATTTTTATTTATGTTTTGAAAGTAAGACTTCGAAATCAAACACTTCACTTACAACATTACCTATCTCCTTATTTAGATTTGCTTATTCTTTTAAGTCGTCTTTAAGCAAGAAACTTAGCACTTCTTTATAAGATTCAATTGCTTAACTTAAACGAAAAGCTTCAGATTTTCTATCTTGCTTCAAGCGAAAAGTTTTTTATTTAAAACGTTGATTTACTCTTGCACTAACCCCCCTCCCCCTCTTAGTATCAATTGATCCTAACAATTTATATCAGAGTCACATTTTTCTCATTTGGTTTAACACCCAAGAGAAATAATTATTTTCAGTATTAATAAGGGTCAATGCATCACAAGTACTCCTATGTTTAGTGGGATGGACTACCCATCTTGAAAAACTAAAATGTGTATCTTTTTTACTTCAATAGATCTTGATTTGTGATGTATTATTGAAAAACATTTTCAGAAGTTATCCAATCTAACAAATAATTAGAATGATTATGAAAAACAAATATTTTTGTTAAATGAAAAGGCTATCAATGCCTTATATTATGCATTTGACAAAAATGAATTTGATCGGGTTTCTTATTTTTATTTTATTTTTGATATATGACATACATTAGAAATGATATATGAAAGTACAATTAATTTAAATGAATCATTAAATAAAAATATTTTTAAAAATAAATTTGAAGAATACCTTCCAAAGAATAGGAAGAAATTTAAACTGAGAATATAATACTCCTCGAGTGAAATCTCGAGTGATGAGGGCTTTGAACCCTTGACAAATGAACCAAATAAATTAATAAATATAAATATTAAAAATGATTTAAAGATGGACAAAACCTCTTACTATGAATGAAAGAAGCTGAGGAGCTCCAAAGATAAAATATAATTAAAAAGTAGAAAACCTTGCTCTTATGACAATCGACAATGAGGTTAGTGATTCATTAAGTATTTCTTTTTCGGAATTATTAAACATGTTCCATGATTTGTTTGATGAGTTTAAAAAATTTAGTAAATTTTTTAAGTTGCTTAAAAATGAATATGATTTGTTAGTTGGTAAAGTTGATGAAATGTATGAGTTATTAGCATCACATAATCCTAGTTCTAAATATGAAATGCTATATAACATTAAAGAATAAAATATCATTTTTAAGTCAACATTATAAAATTTTGAAATTGAGAACAAATCTCTAAATATAATCTTTGCCAATAAAGATCATATTCATAAAAGAAATGACATAGGCTTTGTTGGTAATGTTCAAAAAAAAGCCAACCATCCTTGTAAAAGGACCTACCTTAAATGTACCACTAAAAATCAAATATAATTCTTGTGAAAAATTAGGACATAAAGCTTACAAATGTCCATTTAAAATCATAGTCCACATAAATTAATTTTGATTCTTAAAGTAACTATAAACAACCTTAAGTCATTAGAGAAAATGAGAAAAATATATCATAAAGGACCCAAACTCAAATGGGTACCTAAATCAAAACCTCTCATAATATAAAGTTACCTCATAACAAGGCTAGGAGCACTAAATAATATTTTGAAAATAGATGCTTAAGGCACCTGACTTTAGATCTAATACCCTTTCAAAACTCACTAGCCTAAATAGTAACAAGAAAATTATTGAAATTAAAATTAATGACCATGAATCTTTTGATGCTTCATCATTATATACTTAATCTTAATGATGCATAGCTAGAGAATGAACTAGAACCAAAGAACCTTATTTATTAAAAAATATGCTGAAATTTACATAAATGAGATTTTGATAATAATTGAATAAAATGTTTAAAATTATTAGCTTGGATGTTGGTTTAAATGTAAAGACTATTATTAAATATTTTAAATATTGACAAAGTTTATGGAATGATTGATTTAAATGTTACATTGATTGAAATGCTATGATTGAATGATTGTGTTGAATGATAAAAATTTAGCATAGAACAATATAGAAAAGGGAGAGAAAAATTATGCTTCATTGTCTGGTATTTTTATAAATTAAAAATATATTTAATTAGAATGAAATGAGCATTATAACTCACTACACTAAGTCTAAAAATTATTGGAATTAAAATAAATCAAAGTTTTTATTTAAAAATATTTTATTGTAATGATCTTGATTAAATTTTATGTTTTACTTTAAACAATATTACATTATTGAAATAAATTTTAAAAGAAGGACAATTATTCATGAAAGAATTTTTGTCATATTAATTCTTCAACGATAGATAAAATAATACTCTATTATTGAATCTCTTAAATTATAAAAATGGATTAGAGAACTTTAGCTATTGAAAAATAATCTATAATGTCTTTATTGAATTTTTTTGAAAAGCGATTTTTGATGATAATTTTGAATAAGTTTTCAAATGATTTTATTTTAAAAAGAGATTGATGAATCTATCCAACATTATTGATATTTTTGATGATTTTATTATGACCTTGACAAGTTGAAAAATTATAACTTGAAATCTTTACATAAATTAAGTTCGTTTTAATAAGTTTATAAATAAATTATAAGTTTATTTATTTGGAACTACAATATGAATCTATACAATGATCTTGATAATTTGAAATCACATAAATAAGTTGAGATCCTATATTTCCATATCTTATTTTGCAAAAATCATACTTGTAACTTGACACTTTTAATGAATTAAGATTTTACTTACAAAATTGATCTCATAAAGATTTTTATTATATAAGAGGAGATTTATTAAATTAAATTATATCTTTTAGTATTCGTGAGTATTTTTTGATATTAATATCCTTCTTGACATGATCTATTTTATAACTCATGAATGTGATAAGTTAAAAATTAAATGAAATATGCATAATTTGATAATTTTATTTCAAAATATATAAGATGTCTTGATTAGTTATATTCACAAACAAAAGGTGGAACAAATTTATTAAATCATGTCTTTTAGATTTGAATTTTCATTTTTAATGACATGATACCTCTTATCCTTTTGGGCTTAAATTGAATATGGATGAAAAGAAATTATGTCATCATATTTCATGACAATGACCAAAAAGAAAAAAATAAAATTATCAATATGATTAGAAGAAAATTAGATATAATAACATTGAACTAGGAACATGTGCTTAGAAGAAAATTAAAACTTTCTAAATGCATACAAAATATTAGATTTATAATTTGAGCTTAATCTACTACCATGTTTTCTTTTTGAATTCTTGATGATTATTATCAAAATCTATATGATTTGACTGATTTGCTACCTTGCTTGAAATTTGTATAAGATGAGCTAAATTGTATGGGTATCTCTTGATTTTTTCTTGGATTTTGAAATTCACATCTACAAAATTTGTATATATAAAATTAAATATTTTTGTAATATGATATTTTTCACTTCTCTATATTGATTCTACCTTCTTGTTCACACAAAGGGGAGAAAAGAAATAACTAACATTTTAAGAGATCAAGAAGTCTCTTAATTTTATTTTAAATCTCTTGAAAGTGTTTTTGATTTTGAATATCTATATGAAGATAATGATTTATTATTGTTCAGATTTATTTACTATATTTTTTTGAAATTTACATCAAAAAGATTTATTGAGCTCATATTCAAAATTTTCTGTAGAAATTTTATATCTACAAGATTAAGGTTGAGAGTTAAGAATGCTAAATCATGAAAGTATATTAATTACTAATCTAGATTTCATGAGATTAAGCTTTTTATGATAATATTTATAAAAACTCTCTTCATATTCTTTATCTTATTATTCATAAAAAAGGAGAAAATTTGCATTATGTTTTGCTACTTTACAGATTTATTTGCTATGCTCACTTTAAATTATATGAGATTATTTTAAATGCATGAGTAGCTCTTAAACTTTTGAACCTCCTTAAATATTTTAGAGTTTTTAGCTTATTTTTTTAATTCATCTCTACAAAATTGAGAGCTATATTTAATGATGTTTTACAACTCCTCTCTTGTTTTCTTTCCTTCTTTTTCACAAGAGGAAGAAAATTCTTTATGACTCATATCGTATTTTAAAAAGAGAGAGCAAATGTGCCTTAAAATTCTTAGCCCTATATTTCACCTTTTTGTTGATGATAAAGAGGGAGAAACATACATGATGACACATAATATTGAGAAATATACATTGATGACACATGATGATATATTGATGATATATGATATTAATGATATACGTTGATGATATATGATATTAATGATATGACGTATGATATACTTGGATATCTTGGATATAGATGCATAATCTTTTTGAAACTCATGGTTCGATGACTTGATATAAATTTGTGTTGAAATTTGCTTAGAATGTTGATTGCTTAAAAACACTTAAAATTTAAGAGTGTTTGATTCTCTTAAATTTAACTGCATGGATTTAGGGGGAGTTAGGATTAATTCTTGTCATCAATTGATTATCATCATTAAAAAGGGAGAGATTGTTGAATCTCAGATTTTAATGATGAAATCAATTAATAGTTTATTGATCTAACATATGTTGTTAGAATTGATTGATGTAGGATTAACTATGATAGAGAGAATATGATAATTAGAGGTTTAACCAAAGTCAAGTCCATGCATCGGGCCAAGGTTCAGATGATGCGTTTGGGAACTCGCTAAGAGTGCGTTGGGAGCTCGCTGAGAGTATCAGGAGTTTACCAAGATGACATAAGAGAGTTCACCGGAAGAAGACCAAGACTCGTCGAAAGATTGTCGGGGGTAGTCGAAAGGCTTATCGGGAGTTGGAAAGGTCTTGAAGTGGATGTATTGGCCATTATGATTATAATTAATTAAGTTATAGTTATTATTATGTAGGTTTAATCATAACGGGAGAAGGAGTTACAATCAAACATAGACCCAAAATCAAGCTTAGACATCGGGCCAAAGTTTTGGACGATGCAGTAAAAGCTAGTTGGGTGTCGCCAGGACTTCGCCAAAGGTATCAGAAAGATCACTAGGAACATGTCAAGAGATCACTAGAGGAAGACCATGAGACTCACCGTTGGAGATTCCGGAGGTTGTTGGATTGCGGGAATAAGGTCATAAGCTTGGTAGTCATGTCTTGATTGTATTATTTAAGTCATAGGTTAAGATTAAATCATAAATGAGTGTGATTCAGAAGGAATTCAAATCAACTTAAAGAGGTAATCGGGTCCACTATTAAGGTTTGGTTGAGCTCAGTCAGTTGACAAAAGAATTGGTCAACATAAGGTTCAAGCCAAAATTCGAAAAGTAAAGGGAACCACTTTTCTGGAGATTCTTGTGGGTAAACCGTCGGTGAGCAGCAGGTGTACCGTCGCCGCCCAAGCTTTCAGGTGACTGATGACAGGTAAGCTACCCAGGGCCGACGGGTAAACCATCTACACCCTGAAAATAGGGCGGTTGAACTGCCCAAGACAAGTGGGTAAATCGTTCGTGCTTGGTTTTTGAGCGGTTGACGGCTGGTAAATCGCCTAGGTCGACGGGTGAACAGCTCATACTTGGATTTTTCGGGTGAGTTTGATTTTTTGCTCCAAATTCTGAAGCCATTTAGGACCTATAAATACCCAAGTTTTCTTGCATTCTATACAATAATTTTTGGGGATTATATTCTGAGAAAAAATTATGAGAATTGTAGGAAAAAGAAAAGGGGTAAGGGAGTGATCTAAGAGTTGTAATCTTGTCTCTCCTGTAAGTGTTGTAAGGGTTTGATCTTCACCCAAAGGAGATCAATAGTGGACGTTGGTGTGTCTCAAGGAGGAGGATTCAAAAGTGGACATAGGCCGATTAGTGCCGAACCACTACAATTGTAAGTGTTCTTACTTTTTTGATTTACTGCTTACAATTGTCGGATTCTTAATTGATTTCAACAAAACACCAATAGATGCTTCCAATTTTTATTTATGTTTTAAAAGCAAGAATTCAAAATCAATCACTTCACTTACTACATTATCTGTCTCCTTATTCGAATTTACTTATTATTTTAAGTCATCTTTAAGTAAGAAATTTAACACTTCTTTATAAGATTCAATTGCTTAACTTAAACGAAAAGCTTCAGATTTTCTATCTTGCTTCAAGCAAATTTTTTTATATTTAAAACGTATACCTCCGCCCCCCCTCTTAGTATCAATTGATCATAACATCTACAAGCACGCTCTTCGGCTAAAATTTAAAGCTACCAACAATGAAGCTAAATATAAAGCATTAATGTTCAAACTCGAACTAGCTTCAGAGCTCCGTATGGAAGATATCTAAGTTTTCACTGACTCCCAGCTTGTGGTCGAACAAATCAATAAGGAGTTCGAAGCATGGGAAGAATCGATGATCAAATATGTAACCGAGGTACGACGACCAATCAATGCTTTTTGAAACTTCTCCATCACTAAAGTACCTTGAGCCGAAAACTCACAAGCAGATGTTTTTGCCAAGGCGGCCTCTGCTCGCAGACTAAGGGAGCAGCCATTGTAGAAAGCTAGAATTCCTAAACTGACCATCAACTCAATCGAGGTGGGCACAATGGACGAGAGCCATAGTTGGGTCAATGAACTCCTCTGCTTAAAGGAGTACGACACCCTTTTCAATAATAAAGCAGCAGCACGGTGAATCAAAAGAATTGAAGCATGATATTGCATTATAAACAAATGCCTCTATTGGAGAGGCTTCAACCGGCCCCTACTATGTTGTCTGCACCATGCTGAGGCACAAATTACTTTGGCTGAGATACACAAAGGAATATACGAAAAACACATTGACACTCGGACGTTGGCACATAAGGTTCTAAGGCAAGGATACTATTGGTCTGCCATGCATCGGGATGCCCAAACCTACGTCCAAAGATGCAAGCAATGCCAAATACATGTCTGGATCCAACACCAGTTGGCAACACCACTTGTAACCTCAGACTGTGGTTGGCCTTTTGCTTAATGGGGAATGGACCTTCTTGGCCCATTTCCCCCAACCTCAGGCCACCGTAGATTTCTTATAGTCGAGATTGATTATTTCATTAAGTGGGTCGAGGCTGAACCGCTGGCATCCATCATTGAAAATTAAGTTAAAGAGTTCTTTTGGAAGAACATCATTACTAGGTTCGACCTCCCGAGGGTTATCATCACCGACAATGGGATGCAGTTCAACAATCACAAGTTCAAATCATTCTGCCAAAGTTATAAAATCTAGTTGAAGTTCAGCTCGGTTGCCCACCCACAAGCTAACGGGCTCGCTAAGGTTACCAACCGAGCTATCCTTGAAGGCTTGAAAAGGAGGATCACTGGAGTGCAGGGATCCTGATTCGACAAGCTTTCTAGTATACTATAGGCATCACAGATGACGCCAAAGACCCCAACCGATGAGTTATCCTTCAGCTTAGCCTTCGGTATCGAGGCAATACTCACCCCTGAAGTTGTGTACACAATACTCTGAGTCGAGTTATATGAAGAGGAAGCTTTAGACAAGCAATTGTGTGAGAACCTTAATCTCTTGGAAGAAAAGCGCACTGAGGCTTGTCTCAAAATTAGATTACAAAAGGTGCGGAGCAAGGCTCTAGAATCGTAAGGTATGACCTTGACAAGTTGGACATGACGACCTAGTCTTGCGGAAGGCCATGGTTAGCGATCCAGCCTGATCTTGAGGTAAGTTGGCACTAAATTGAAAAGGTCGCTACCGAGTTATTAAAGTCATCCGAGAAGGAACTTATATTCTTGCAACCATCGATGGCAAATAGTTGTCAAGAACTTGGCACATATCTAACCTCCGAAAATTCTACCTATAACTTGTATAGCTAGTGCTAGACAAAGAAAGCCATAATGTCATTGATCAAAATATGAGTCAGGTACAAAATGGGTCGGTTGCAAAATAAGACTTCATCCGACCTAGAACCAAAATCGGTTAGGTGACCGAACTAAAGAGTGCCACCCGATTTACAAAAGAAAGACCCGACTTATAAAAGAGAAACAAAAATACAAGTCAAGGCTCAAGCGGGTCCGAGTCGTCGAACAACTATTGTGTCTCTATCGGTACAGAGTCATCCTTGGGCAGTATGGTGAATGAATCCTCCTCCACCTTGGAGTTCGGATGTAGAGCTCGAAAGCAGGCCAAGGGGACCCGATATCCATACTCATATGAAACTCGGCCCATCCTCTTGAGACCCTGCTTGAATCCACTTGTATTTTTATAGTCTTCGATTGCCTATTTTCATAGCTTGACTCGCTGACTCTCCAATTCTTTTGTAGCCTTCAGGAGGTTGTCGTTCGCTTTGCACCCTCTGGCTCCCAATTCTTTCAATTGCTTTCGCACCTCGAACAAGTCGCCTCGAGTCATTCAACTCCTTGTTGGAGGCTTCTAGCAGTCAGAATGCCTCGTCTTGCTCGGCCTTTAGCTTTTTGACTTCCTTCTCTAGTTCGACCGCAACCACCGCTTCGGGGCCACCTCCCGACTTCAACGCTTCAATTTCTTGCTGGAGGTTAGCAATCTGGTAACCCATAATTATGATAAGTTGACTAGCATTATGGACCTGATCGAAGAAGGCCATCTGAAAGTGATGACCTTACACAAGCCACCAGACGTCAGAGGAAACTATTAATGTAGTCAAAAAGGTCGACACAAGAGTTTCACTTACCCAAACCATTTCCTTTGTCGCTCAGGCAAGGAGCACCTCGAAGAGGAGCGTATACAGTTCCTTCACCAGTTGTGGATGAAGGACCCCCCTCTCAAACTTGGTCGCAGCCTGCGAGTCGTCCCAAACCCAAGCCGAACTCTTCAGTGACCCCCACCGGGCTCGCATCTCACTATCTGGATCCCATGAAGACAAATCAGACATATACATAGCATAGTACCCTTTGTCATCTTTCTGAACCAATGTCTCACACATTTCTTTCATCAACTTCGGATGGCGAAATACGGGTTGTTCAGGTTACTCGCCCGACCCGACCGGCTCCTTATCCATGGAATGCGACTGAGATCCTCCTTCGCCATGTCGGGACTTGTGTCTACCAAATAAAGTCTTCACTCTTTTATGAACTCGAGCGAAATCATCAGGTTGGGACGCCGCCCCATCAGATGACCTTTTGGGAGTCAGGGCATAAGCAGCCCTCGATGCTATCTTTGCCCGAACTTCCATGACTTTAGGCACCAAAGCAGTAGCCTGAGCCACAGAGGGCCTACCACTCATCACCTTTGACATTCCATGGAGCTTGGCCAATTCCATCGAGTCTACACTCAGATAGGTTGGTTAGAATGCAAAGACTTTATAGTAATAACAACAAAGATGATTAAAAAGAAACGATACCCCTAGAGGTCGGGCTGAACCCCGCCTCAACCCGCCTCAACTAGCCAAAGCTTAATCATCTCCCGAATTGCCGGAAAAGAGGAAAGAATCCCCTTCAACCTCCCAACCAGGATAGAGTCCTCCTCAGATAAGTATGGGGGAACATTACCGATCGAGCGAGCTGGCCAGTCAAGTTCGAATCCCCACTACGAACCACTTACAAAAAGAAAGCGGGTCTTCCAACCCTTATTGTTGAAAGGAGCATTGCTAACCTTGAAGGGTCCGAGGAGGTCATTCAGACATGTTCAGAAAGAGGACCGACTGAAGGGGCTAGGCAATCAAAGGATAGGAGTGGGGAAGAATGAAAGCTCGATGGTGAAGAAGAACTTATAGAATTGAAAGATGACAGTTCATCTTCCCGAGGTATGGTAATGAACCTTCCCAAGATAATGGGAACGATCAAATCACATCAAATCTTGGTGACGTCTAATAAAATCAGGGACACACATGTATCACATGACACGCACGAGTATAATGACTCACCATGTGTCCCTTATTTAAGCCGGCTAGGATTGGTAAAACCTATGCCCGAGTTAACCCTCTCAGCCAGGGTAACAAACCTATGCCCGTGTTGACCCTCTCGGCTAGGTTAATAAATTTGTGCTTGAGTTGACCCTCTTGGCTAGGTTAACGAACCTATGCCCAAGTTGACCCTTTCGGCCATGCTAGTGTACTTGTGCCCGAGTTACCCTCTCGACTAAGATAGTGAACTTGTGTCCGAGTTGACCCTCTCGGCCAGGATAGTAAACTTGTGCCTAAGTTGACCTTCTCGGCTAGGTTAGTGTATTTGCGCTCGAGCTGACCCTCTTAGCTAGGCTAGTGTACTTGTGCTCGAGTTGACCCTCTCAGCCATGCTGGTGCACCTATGCCCAAGTTGACCTTCTCAGCAAGGATAGTGAACTTGCGCCCGAGTTAACCTTCTTGTCCATGGTACATTAAAGATGTCAGGTACGGATGACCTCCGACGGGCATCCTCGAGTATTCTAAAAATATCCCTGAAATTGTACGAGGGGACTCTAGGCCCTCTATTGAAATATTCTAAAAATACTATATCCAGATTGATCCTTAGTTAAGGACACAGACTCAATCATCGGAGGGGCCACTTCAGACTCCCCACCCCGATGTGACCTTTGTGCAGGGATCTTCGGTCGACTCGAGGTGAATCTTGAAGTAAACATTATCGACCCTAGTGAGATCAGGAGTGCACAATCTCATACTTTCCCTAAGTTCCGCTCTTTTTTTTCTCTCAGAAACTGATGCGAACGAACTTATGCATATGAGCGGGACCTAGCCGTGCTTACTCAATGGACACAACATAAAGTTCCACAACAAAAATAATATTTTTACTCAAAAAAATAATGTGAAAAATATAAAATTTACCAAAAATAAATATTAAATAAACTATGTGTTCAACATCACTTCTTTGGGTGAAGTCAACCAATAAAAGAAGTTCGCTTCTCACTTAGGAGACATGACAAAGCTAAAACATTACTCAGATGAGGCTGTACATTATTAAATTTAAATTTTGAAGTACTCTTAGAAATTATGTGTATATATACGGATATCATAGAGAAATAATAGTAAAATTAATATGTTTTCGGCCTTAAAAAATATTTTATATATTTTCTAAGGGCAAATTCTCATTCCGTACGAAATGTAATTATTACGATATTACTGTTAATAAATAAGTTCGATATATATATTAGAATGCTGATATATTTTTATATATCAGTTCAATCCAAAACAAGTAGTTTTAAGTATGATACATTTTATTTATAGATCCAATAATCCGATGACAATTTAATCCGATAATAAGAGTTACTCAATATTAATTGATTAAATTAGATAATACATGTCGATTATTTTTAACCCAATTATGTATTTCATTATAAAAAGAAATGTAATAATAATCTAACAGTAAACCAATTTTGTTAATAAAAAAAATAATATTTTATCAAATTTGGATAGCACTTAAGTTGGGGAATGATGTTGGTGATAGACCTGGAATGATTGATAAATCAGCTCAATTTGATTCAGATCTAATTTATATCAATTTAGTGTTAATCTATATTATGACTAATGTCGAGATGGAGTTCTCTAAGTGATCCCTCAGATAATAAATTTAATTTTAAATTAAATAATAGAGATAAAAAAAATTCGAAGGTCATTAATATATATTAAAAATTATCTCTGTAAACAAAAAAATAATATATTAAAAATTCTAATTGATGTGACATATTTACTGACTCGAATACATGTCAAACACTAGTCGGAGATGAACATTTTATTTATTTATTTATTTACTATAACAAGAGCATTTTGAGCTTACAAACAAAAATAAAAAAAAGCTTAGAAATTTGAAACTATTAATGGAAAAGTGTCCAACTTTATTCTAAGAAAATAATAAAAATATATGATATTAAGTAAAAGAAAATAAACGAGAAGTCAGTATTCCTTATTTTGAACAATGCAAAAATAGTCCTAAAGACCATCAAATAAAACCAAACCTCAAAACATATTATAAGATTGATTAATTAAGATTATTAAAAAAAATAAATAAATTGAAGATTGACATATAACATTTCTGATTCTAACTCGGTCCAAATTAAAAATTAATTATAGTTTCTGGTTAAATATCGTCCGGAAACTAATTGACAGGAAGGCAGTTTCATCATTTGCCAAAAAAAAGGGGGTATTTTTATTTTTGGGATATTATGAAAATAAGAGTGATATGGAGAATACGGTTCGAAAGCCAAAGTTGTTCATAAGAAATCAACCTTATAATAATAATAATATCATAATAGTTGAGTTGGAGATTTATTTATTTTTACATGTATGTATTAAAAACGTTGCGATTGCCAACGCATGACATCGAAATCGACAGCGGACAGCTGAACGGCGCCTGCGCGAAGAGAGAGAGAGAGAGAGAGAGAGAGAGAGTATGAAGGTCGGAAAGAAGAAACCCGAATCGGCGGTGGCGGAGGCTGCGGGGGAAGACAATAGAGTTGAGGATGGCAGCGGCGACGCCGGAGAAGAGGAGGGGAAAGAAGAAGAAGAAGAAGAGGAAGAAGAAGAAGAAGAAGAAGAAGAAGAAGGGGAGGAGGTCGGGGAAGAAGAAGCAGGCGAGGTCCCGAGATTGGAAGACGGTTTCTACGAGATCGAAGACATCAGGAAGAAGCGAGTGCGCAAGGGTCAAATCCAATACCTAATCAAGTGGTAGATCTCCCTCCTCCTCCTCATTCAATTCCACTTGTTGCCTTTTGCTTTAGGGGTTCCTTTTCCGCCGATTTCTTAAGCCTTGTTCTTGTTGGACCCAAGGCGAGGATGGCCGGAGACGGCCAACACCTGGGAACCCTTCGAGAACATCCAGTCCTGTGCTGATATCATCGAAGCATTCGAAGAGAGGTCAACCTTTTCTCTTCGCTACTCTAAATATCAGTTCTTTGTTGGGGAAGGCTTCTCCTCCTTCTGTCTGTTGGGCGATTTTGAGCTCTTCCGATGTGTGGACAGATCGAGGTCGCCGCGGGCACGGAGACGAAAGCGGAAGCATGGCGGTCCGTACGGCATCGCGGCTCACAAGAAGCGGTCTCTCCAGACTGAGGAGTCAAAGACGGCACCGAATCCAACCTCGTTGAATCAGAATGACGCCACGGGCACGGCGGTGGCTGGTGCAGATGGCGATAAAAGCATGGAGCTAGTTGGAAAGAAACTGGTAGTGCAGGAAGAGATAGGAGACTTGAAGAAGATCAGGGCAGAGGAGGTTAACTTGACCACTTCGCTAGATAGAAAAATGGGTGATGACCAGAACTTGGAGGTTCTTAATTCTGCAGAGCAGATAGGAACCAATGGACATGTCTCTGTGAACCCCCCTGAGGCACGGGAGGAGGATGGCTCCATGGATGGGTTCTCTAAGGTTGAAAGCACTCGGGCTTCGCAGGGCAATGTCGTCACAGGTGCAAAGAGAAGGAAATCTGGGTGTGTGAGAAGGTTCCAACAGGGTTCTGCTTTGGGTCATCAGGATGAGCAGCAGAATACATCCATGAGAAGGGAAACTGGATCTTGTGGCAAGAGTGAGAAGTCAGGAAACAAAAATGTTAATTCTGAATTAGAGGACAAGAATAAGTTGGATGATACTGGAGAACTGCCTTCAATCACAAAGCTACTGAAGCCAGTTCGCTTCTATGCTTCCGTGACAAACAATGTGCAGCAAGTGTCCATAACATTCAAGGCTCTGAGGTGAGAATTTGCAGAAGTGGCTACTTTACTTCTTTTAAAGTCATTAATCTAGTTTCACTGGTTAATGTTGGGTTTGTGCTGAAATTCTATAAAGAGATTTGAACCACATGAATCTGTCTCTTCACTTTCTATAAGTTGAACTGAAACACACCGAATTTGAAGTTTACAATGTGCTATAGATTAGCATCAATATTAGCAGCATTTAATTTGTTTATGTAACAACGATCGCTCAGGACCAGCAGAGAACTCTCCCTAATACAGGGACAGGGGAGGGTCAAGCAAAGAGGCTAGTTTTGTGAGGTGAATTCTGGTCAATTGGGTCTAA
Source organism: Ensete glaucum (assembly GCA_021527575.1). Lineage (NCBI taxonomy): Eukaryota > Viridiplantae > Streptophyta > Magnoliopsida > Zingiberales > Musaceae > Ensete > Ensete glaucum. The sequence goes on along the minus strand of CM038558.1, from coordinate 39,398,391 downwards.
AAACGTAACAATGCGATGACACTAAGGTTGTGCTAAGGGTCAACTCGTTTCTGGTAAAGAACTGAGTCCTAATGTTATAGTTAAGTTTACGATTTATTTTGAGTTGTATTTTATATCTTTATAACTTATCTTGTATTTCGTTGGCAATATAGAACTGATATTAGGAATCACAACAACCTGTTTTCGAGATCTGAAGTCGTCATGCAGCATTTCTCGTTCTTCTAATAGTCTGAAAGGCCTCAAACTTGTGAAAAACAAGGCTGTGTTTGGGCAAATAAATGGTTGCCTTTTCCTTTTAATTACTCCTGAAATTTTCTGATTTATTTGAAAACTATATCCTCATTTATGGTGACAATGTTGATGCATGATTGAAAATTTTTTATGCAATTTTCACTATGATAAATTGTAAATTTTTTCTAGCTGGGTTTTTAGGTATAACTCGCATCCCTTTCTTTATTTATTAGTCTTTGTTTCTCTTTAAATCTTACCTGGCAAAGCTTGTCATTTGGGGGGCATGAGTGAGCCTATACCTGTCATGGAATGGCCTTTTGTTGTTTGGCACAAGCCAAAAGCAACATAGCCATATATTGGTATGTGCCAATAGCAACACCATTCTTGTCATTTCGCATCTTGACTCATGCCTAGAAGCACTACAATTCTTATTAGCTATGGCATTTATTTCCTCTGTATTGATTTTCTTCCATTATTCCTGTATTTATCTTGCAGAATGATAACTTCTTTCCTCCTGTCAAATCTGATTCTGTAACCATATTCTCTGGTGTTGGTTCTTTTTTTTCTTTCAAGTTGGTATCATATTCAAGCTGATTAGGAGTCCCTTGCCATGATGGTTTAGGTCTGATCAACCATCAACCTGTTCATTATTTTCTCTTGCTGCTATTTTCTCGTAGCAATAAATGCACCCTTTATTGTTTCATGTCTCTTTCATACAACGTGTTGAGTTCAGAATGACTTTTGGCCTGACCTTGAAGTGATATTAGTTTGATCCCATAGTCAGGTCACCAAAAAATATCTGTTGTATTTGATACAGCCACAGTGATCAGGAATGTTTTACAGACCAAAGCTTTGTGGCATTGGAGGCATCTCATAGTGTGTTGGCATGTATCATGCTTATGCTCATGGATATGCATAGCCTCTTGTTTAACCTAATACTGTATTGACATGATACACGTCTCCTATCTTGGACTCTACTTATGTTCATGCAACATTATGATGCAAAAGACAGGAAGATTGGAACTGTGAGTTGAATGATTTAATTGTAGGAGGACAATGCTTGAATAATTGTACATTGCACGATCAAGATCATTAATAAGATGATTTAGAAAAAGCACTGGGAATTCATGTAGCCTACGCTACAAGCTTATAATTTGAAAACCACCACTTGTGATATCACAAATAATTGTTGAACATCCAAAGGAAGACAAAGGAGATGACATCTAAAGTTCGATCATGAAGGAAGATTCACAGAACATGGAGACTCATGACAGTTCCATTTACTAATGGTCAGATAAGTTAGAAGCAAAATATCAGATTTCAAGATTCTTTCTTCTGACCTTTCCAAGAGTCAACTAAAGGTGAATTGAAGGTTCTAATGAGCAGTTAAAACAAGGAAAGATCAAACGATTTAAAAATTTTCCACGAAGAAGAATCCCAATTTAAGGCTCCATCATCAAGCTTTGATGTTTCATCAGTTGTTTGCAGTTCCACAATCGAATGATTTTAGTGGGCAAGATCCATGCAATGAAAGCATAGTCAATCATTGAAGCACAGATGAGTTTTGTCCAGCAGTAAATCTGTTTGGGTCTTAATTTAAGTTTGATTTGAGTTTAGTTAATATTCTTCAGAGATATATTTTCTGTTCTTAGAAATGTTTTGTGTATTTTTCATGTTGCAAAAAATGTCTGATTCAAGCCCTAAAAGTGATCCGTTTGGGGGGCAGCAATCTTTTCCTAATAAAATAAGTCCTAGCAAAACATGTTTACACTTAAAAGAACAGTAACATATTCAATTGGTTTTATTTGTCTCTTATATTCTTTTTATTTTTAGTGATAACTAATTTAGTTGATATAGCAATTTTGTTACTTTTGTCAAGTGAAAAGACCTCATACTGAAACTAGAAGTAGGTGTCATGTTTTTGGAATAGTTTCGTGGTTGGAGTATTTAAGAATATGGAACAATTCTGATAAAAGTAGAAAAGACCTTCCAACAGTTCAATTAGTTCTGTATGGCTTTCTCACATGCCACCTGTGGGGGTTAACGTAACCTTAAAAATCCACAAAGGGTAAGAAAATTTTTGGAAGAAAAGTTTGTGACACAAAAACCATATATAGAAAAACTGTGGACCAGGGGGCCCATGTTCCCATTGGGCCCTTGCATTACATCACTCCTGTTTGATGCACTAGGTAGTGTTTTTAACTGCTACTGTGAAAACAAATAAGTGCATATTTGGGCAGGTTGAGGTCATAAAAGCTCTAGCTTGCTCTCACATACTATGGTTGGTATCCAAGACCAACAAACACACCATGGTACTTGTCTGTTGGTCAGGCTTAAATGGTTTTCTTTTGATTAAATTGGCTTAAGCTCATCATCCCTGATGTTGCATCCTAGTGCACGTTGCAATATAGCTCTTGGTCTAATGTGGGTCCTATTAAGATCCCAAGAAACAGTCACCATCTCGTGTGAAGCGAAAAAATGGCACCATTCCTGTTTGATGCACTAGGTAGGGTTTTTAACTGCTACGCCTAGTTGATATTGTGAAAACAAATAAGTGCATATTTGGGCAGGTTGAGGTCATAAAAACTCTAGCTTGCTCTCACATACTATGGTTGGTATCCAAGACCAACACACAGACACGCCATTGTACTTGTCTGTTGGTCAGGCTTAAATGGTTTTCTTTTGATTAAATTGGCTTAAGGTCATCATCCCTGATGTTGCATCCTAGTGCAAGTAGCAATATAGCTTTTGGTTTAATGTGGGTCCTTAATATCCCAATAAACAGTCACCATCTCGTGTGAAGTGAAAAAATGGCATAACTCCTGTTTGATGCACTAGGTAGGGTTTTTAACTGCTACACCTAATTGATATTGTGAAAACAAATAAGTGCATATTTGGGCAGGTTGAGATCATAAAAGCTCGAGCTTGCTTTCACATACTATGGTTCCAAGACCAACAAGCACACCATTGTACTTGTCTGTTGGTCACGCTTAAATGGTTTTCTTTTGATTAAATTGGCTTAAGCTCATCATCCCTGATGTTGCATCTTAGTGCAAGTAGCAATGTAGCTTTTGGTCTAATGTGGGTCCTTAAGATCCCAATAAACAGTCACCATCTCGTGTGAAGCGAAAAAGGTTATGTTGGAAGGATGCAATACTCCATGTGAAAATCTGTGCAGGGATACCAACAATTATTGTGTCCATTTAATAGTAAATGAGCTGCTGCAAGGCACTGCAGTATTGTTATCTACACTGGTCAATAATGTTGCATCCTAGTGCAAGTTGCAATATAGCTTTTGGCCTAACATGGGTTCTTTAAGATCCCAAGAAACAGTCACCATCTTTTGTGAAGCAAAAAAGGTTATGTTGGAAGGATGCATATTCCATGTGAAAATCTGGGCAGGGATACCAACAGTTATTGTGTCCATTTAATAGTAAATGAGCTGCTGCAAGGTACTGCAGTATGGTTTATCCACACCAGTCGATACGTTTAACAAATTTTCCCCTGTGATCTATCTGTACTAGATACTATTATCCACACTGTAATATTAATATTGACATGCATAACATTTTTCTGCATCTATCTTCTTGTTCGCATGTCTTCATATCATATTTTCTGATTTTTTTTAGAAGTTAATGTGGACAATGTGAAAGAAATAGTGGTGCCAGTTTTGATCTACCCAGAAACTTTCTTTCTCTTTCCTCTGAACCAACATTAAATATGCAGATAAATTCTTCTAGACTGGCCTGTTTGATTTTCGATTGTATTATGTTTACTGACATGCAAAAGAGTATGTCATGTGTGTCTTTTGGTGTTTTTGTATCATCAGTCATATTCTCCATACATGGAAGTATGAACAAAGTATAAGAGTTAGTCAATCCAGGATGGTGGTAGTTTGGGTCTGCACTACACTGAAATTCTTATATTCTTTTATGTTAATTGTCAATTTACAGGCTCATTAGGTCAATACAAACAAATTTTAAAATGTTACTATTTGGTCTCTTTTCTTGAAGGAATTAGGAAACTTGGTTTCATTGAGCTGATAGTATTATGTACAGGTGGAAATGTCAAAATGATAGCAATAACAATTATGGTGCCATATGCAAACTTTTCTAACCCTTGGTCTATGTTGATGATGTATAGGTCTGATGGAAAAGAAGTGCTTGTGGATGACAAGGAACTAAAAGCTAATAATCCATTGTTGGTATGATGCAGTCTACTTACCTCTTTGGCATCCATTTGCTGTCGAAAGTGCGAATTATTTCAATTGAGCTTTTTATTGTGACAGCTAATCAGCTTCTATGAGCAACATCTTCGCTATAGTCCAAATCAATGAGCAATTCAATATCAAGGCTAACATTCATTCACCAAGTTTGCCGCAGCTGAAGAACCAGATTTATGGCTTACTGATGCCTCAACCTGGTCGCCGGATGCAGTTTCGTGTGCGGTACTAGTCTGGCTCGAATTAGGCTCTTTTGGTTTCACAGACTGAAAGCCTTATCCCCTGCTGTGTTGTAACATTGGCAAGTAGTAGTGATGCTTCAGAATCAGATGATAGTTTGTATCATTGGCATGCTCTATTGTCGTGTATATAATCTTATGATCATTGTGTTAGACACTAACAGATCCAAAGGTTTCTTGCGCTCTGGCAGATTTTATTTTCCATTAGCAATTTGTACTCCTCCTACTGACTGCCATCCGAAATCAATTTATAGGTGTAAGTTCAAAAATATAGAATTATTTCTTGGACTGATAGGTGGGGTTTTTAATTAATTTCATAGGACCAGATCGTCATGAGACAAAAAAAATTGTATTATTGCATTAATGTTCTCCATCAAATTGGTACATGCTGAATTAGTTTCTCTTTGCATGGAAAATTAATACTGTGAACGCTGTTTATAATGAATGCCTCCCCAAGCTGTCTTGATGAACATTTTTTTTGCTTCAATCGACTTTGGAACAAAGAGTAACAATACTCTTTTTTAAAATTGGGATGCATGAATGGCCTCCTAAATAAAATCTTTTTTTTATTTTTTGCTGAGAATTAGAACTCGGTGCCATTAAGTAAATGTACAAACAGTTTTAAGGAAATAAATATATATAAATGCATCACGGTGTACAAGAATGCACAGTAAACCTTCATATATATTACAGCTTTTGAACATAGTGAATTGTAATCTGAGAAGCACCTACTTCTATCAAACATAATTGTCCATTGATTTCTTGTTTCTATGCAAACAGGTTAATCAACAACACTGCCTCAATGCCTTTGATGCCTCAAGTTATCAACATCACAAAGTTCTTCTGTGATAAATTTTTCTAACATATTTGCCACAACAGCACACAATTCATGACCAACATGCCAACCGAATGCAGACTGTCACAGTATATTGTAAGCACCAGCAGTTTATGATGAATGTGCAGCCTGAATGCAGACTGTTACCCTATATTGTAAGCACCAGCGGCATCTGGTACAATTGCCAGCTTCAGTCTATCAATAGGAAGCATCCTGTTGTGGAGAAGAAATAAGTTCAAGTTCCTTGGATGTGGGTTCATCAGCTTCATCATCCTCAGAATCACCATCACCACTAGAGATATCATGACTAAGATCTACATTGTCCACTTGCTTCACAAACTGCCCTCGAACTCTTGGCCTTTTCTCTGCGAGGCGCTTCCGTTTTGCATACCTAATTTTCTTATCAAAACGTCTTTCCTTTCTTTTTTGCCTGAACTTGACAAGCGCGACCGCCCTTCTTTCTGTTCGACCAGATTTCACTTCAGGTGTGGATGAGCTGGTCATCGAAGACCACATACTTGGTGCAGCCATATGACTTGATTGCGGATTTGTGCCCAATGGCTGGCATGGGAATGATGGCATCAGAGGCATGTATGGAACAACAGCATACTGAGGTAGCATTGCTGGTGTGGGGTGTGCTTGCACATCATTCAAGCTACCTTGAAACATCTGCCCCGATGAAGACATTATATTCTGATTCATCACCTCTGGGTAACAAAATGGAAAAGGGAAGACAGGTGGAACACCAGAACCGCCAGTACCCTCATTCTGCTCAGTGGAAGAAGATGGATATGGCACAGGACACTCTGGTGGTGTTTCGCAGTCCTTCGTATTGCATATATTCTCTCTAGTCACAGAGCCATTTCCACTAGTGTAGTTTTCCTGCACCAATTTGTTGTTGCATCCCTCCATATTGCCTGCAAGAGGGCTTCCTTCATAATTCAAGGATTTTGATGGAGCAGAATTTGTGTCGATAGCAAGATGTGGGATTTTGCTTGGTGCATTCGATTTAACATATGTCATAAACGCAGAAGATTCGCCGACCTTTAACTCAGTCTTCTTCGGTAATGAGACTATTCCACTCGCAATTACTAGCAAAAGAAAATAGTTTCTTGAGAAAAATTAGTGAAGATACCTACAGGAGTGCAGTGTAGAAAGAAAAAGATATAGAACTGTATAAACACAGGAGTAACAACCTGCACGATCATTATTCCTTGGAATATTTTGTGCATCATCCAAATCATTATTGCAGGCAGGCCCTACAGGAGAGACATTAGACTAGAAAATACAAGAAAGATCGATGTTAGCCCACATTACTTATATTGTTTTGATCCATAGAATAAAAAATATGACAAATCATGGTAATTTTTGCAACCATCTAGAATCATGCAAATCTGTAACAGTATGTGACACTGATGAAATGAAGCCATAAAGAATGTCAAAAGAGCCTGCAGGCTAGTTTCTTATTGAATCAAAATACGATTCAACCAACAACAAGCTCCTCAATGATCTTACCTCACATTTGCGATGATTTGACATGTTTAATTCTGGATTCGCAACCATATTTAGTTGGTCATCAGTGTCATCCGAGGTAAGAATTGTACTACTTGTGTTGACATCACTAGGATCTGACAATGACATTTCAAAATCATGGCTGAAGACATCCTTCTCTGTCAAACCAAGCTGGTAAAACAAAATACAATTACACCCGTCTTAAGTAGTAAAAATCAAGGAAGCTCATGTCGAGCACTACCATGCATCTTCTTCTCCACATGTGGGTCCAAAGATTCAACAATTCATTCATGCGCAATGGTTTCACAAGATAATCAGCTGCTCCAAGTCGCAAACACTTCACAACAACCGAAACCTCATCTTGAGCAGACATCACTAGAAAAGAAATGAGGAGGAATAAGAATCTAATGATGTCCTACAAAAGGAGCAAAAGAAATAGCTAATCTCAATAAGCTCACTTATTATAGGAATGTGCCTCAGCTCCTTATTTCTTGCTATATACTTCATCATCTTCAAACCTTTGGCCATCGGAAGCTCAACTTCTGCAAGAATGATGTCGATTTCTGATCCTTGGGCATTAAGCACATCAATCACCCGCTTCGCAGATCTCACAGAAGTTACTGAAGCATGACAAGTTCAATCAGCTAGATGTTGTTCAGTAGAGCTTGTGAAAGAAAAGAAGTGGTACCATCTACTCTATCAGAAACATTACCATCTGAAGCAAAAGAGACAGTCTATCAGAAACATTACAATATCAAACGTGAGACCAATAATGACTTAAGTACTCAACAGTTAAGTTGAAGAAAAGTTTTAAGAAAATCTTAGCACATAACCAGAATAACAAAACAAATAACAGGTAACTACAAAGATCACATTTTTTGCTAGATACGTAGATGTAACAACCTTCATTTTGAAAGAATGATCGCGAGTTGGCAATGATAATGATTCCCTGGTGATTGGTTGAATAGAAGAGTAAAAATCGCCAATTGAAGAAAAACAGAAACAGAATTTCTAGCAAACACATCTTTTTCCTTATGAACAACAGATTCAGTTGCAGAAATAGCTATCCCAAAAAACAGACAAATTTCAAACAAAAACATTTTTTTTTTCCTTTCTGAACAATAGATTCAATTGCAGAAAGAGCTATATTTTTGTATTCTTAATTGCTACCAAACAAAGGCTTTAATGGAAAAACATGGATCCAGCAAAGCTGCCTGTGTGTGCCGTACGTGCAAAGGAAGAGACCAGAGAGCCATACCTTGGTAGGAGCACTTGTAGAGGAGCTGAAGAACCTCTTGCGAACTCTTGGGATCATTATCACAGAGCAGAATCCTAACTTTGCTTCGATCCAAGAACTGGTGCCCACCAGCGTCACCACCACACCCACGTTGGTTACCTCCTCTCCTCCCCTCATCTTCCTCCTCCTCGACCTTCTCTCGCCCCATCCCCCGCCACAACCAAATCCTCTACCTCCCTTGGTTATCTCCCCATCCCTTAAACCAACTTCGAATCATAAAAACACCAAAAATTCCAAGGATAAAACGACGCGACGACCAGAAAAAGCGCATAGTAAGCAGATCACCAACAGGTGACCGACAAATCATCTAGCATTTTTAAGAAGGGAAGGAGAGCGAATAGTGGGAGGGGAAGAAGAGGCGGAGGAGTACCTGTCAATGTGGACGAATCGGATTGGGAATCGGCAACTTCAGGCAGCACATGAGGAGAAGGAGGAGGCTCCGGCGGTCGTGGCGGCTTCAAGAAGCGTTGATCTCAAATATGGAGGAGGGAAATCCACCGCCGCAGGATGCGTCGGTCTTGTGGAGAAGCAGCAAGCGGAGGTGGCATCAAGGACAAGGAAGGGGAGGTCTGGCGGCGGCGGCGGTGTCGACCAGAGGGAGGAGGTCGACGGCTCAGGGATGAAGCGCAATGTCGAGGGTTTTGTGAGGCTCGGCGAGCTCGGCCTACCATTGGCTACGCTAATGGATCCCATTTAAAGCCGACCTCATTACCAGCTCTAACGACCTATTAATTCACCTTACCAACTCCTTTAATCCCGACATTATAGTCTAATCCAATTCCTATGCACAGTCCGAAACAGTGACGGCAGACGTCGTGACACGTGGCATCCCAAGTAGCGAACTGCGTTCCCATTGGCCGACGACACGTGGTTTGTTCACGTGCCATACACGTGACCTAGGGTTATGACGAGTCAAACGTCGTCCGGTGGGCTCGACGCAGAGGTCTCGGATCACAGGCTAGAGAGAGAGAGAGAGAGAGAGAGAGAGAGAGCAGACCACTGAGATGGCAGCGGCCGCGGCGGCGTCGATGCGGTGCTTCCTACTACTCATCGTTGCGATCGTCCTCGTCCAGGTTTTTGTATGCGTTCATTCATTCATTCATTCATTCATTCATTCTTGAATTAGTTCTTGGATCATCGCTCACAGTGTTCGAATCGAACAAGTCCCTTGTGACGAATCAAGAATCGATGACGAGTCGTTGGTCCATTGAAGACCTGCCTGCGTTCTCTTACCACTGTGTTTAAGATGTGCTGTTTGCTATAGAAGATGATTCCGAGTTCCATGTTGGTTCTCTTTTCTTAATTTTCTTTTATTTTTGGTTTTGAACATTATTTCAGGCTAAAGAATCTAAGGGAAGTTCAAAGGATGTAACACACAAGGTCTACTTTGATGTTGAGATCGGTGGAAAACCTGCTGGTAATGATCTTAGCTGTAGATTGTTCTTAACATTGGTTGCAGCAAAAATAAGTTGAGCTATTGTCTTCTGTCGAAAGCTTTTGTTTTTATTGTCAGAATGAATATATTTGCAACTACTTTAATGGCATTGCGATGTTTATCTGAATGTTGTCTTAAATGATCTGATTGGATGATGACTTTTATCCAACTGTTGGTTTATGTTGTTGCTTTGCACATGAGCATGCTTAACTCCATATGATTGATAGGATGCAAGATCTGAGCTTCACTGTTGGTGTTCTATCAATGATTTTTTGTTCTTGTACTACTACTCTTTCATTAGTATTTGAGTGAACAATATGTATTATTACCATTTATGTTGTTATGTTGTTGCTGAGATTTGACTATGAAGTGATAGTGTTTTGTTGTAAATGTTAATTGGCTGGATGTATAATTCTACCAGGTCGCTTAGTTATCGGTCTTTTTGGAAAAACTGTGCCTAAGACAGCAGGTACTGTCATTTAAATGCTGATATTGTTCGATTTATAGTTTTTCATGTTAATTTTGTCTTCCTATTAATTTTTTTTTTTTTTGCTTTTTTACTTTCTGATATGTGATTTTAATATTTAAAAAAGAACATCTAACTTTTTTTTCTTCTCTTTCTTCTTTTTCTTTGGTTTGTTGCTCCTACAGAAAACTTCCGAGCTCTATGCACAGGTATGCTTGTATTTTCCTCATAATGCTTAAGCTTGTCTCAGTTGATTTAACTGCTAGCTTGTGGTTTGATTTGTTAAAGGAACTGTTTTCTTTGAGTAACAGTGATATTTTTTCTTTCTTCTGGCATTAATTTGCCGAAAATAATGAAAATCGGTCTTAGTATATGCTATAAAAAACGTAGAGGCTGTTTTCTAGAACCACACTGGCAAAATAATCAAATGAAAGTATGTGAATATAACCTATCGTTGCAGAGCAGTTAAAACTGTGTTGTTTTTCTTTTTAAGATAATAAGGATGTTGCTATAAATGCCAAGTGATAAAAAGGATGTGAGAAGAAACAGGACAGAGAGAAGCTTTCCTCTTTGTCCAAATACAGACACTTCTAAAATGCAAAATGATTTAACCAACATGTATGATAATTCATCACCATGAAAGCAGATTGTCTTTCAATATGAAAATATCGAACAACTTTTTGTGGTCTCAGAACAAAATTTATATCTCTTGCAGAAAAAAGAGAAGTCACACATCCATTATCATGATATAAAGCAAAAGTTAGGTTTTCCGATACACCAAGTGATGTCTGAGTCATGCTTGGCACCTTTGAGACTAGATAAACATTGATTCTGGAATAGCCATCTGTACTGATTAGAAGAACTATAAATTCATAGTTTAAGAGGTATTGGACATCAAAATACTTCATCTATGGCAACTCATACCTCTTATATGCTTGTATTCACAGGTGAGAAAGGTGTAGGCAAGAGCGGGAAAGCTCTTCACTACAAGGGGAGTACTTTTCACAGAATAATACCCAGCTTTATGATCCAAGGAGGTGACTTCACACATGGAGATGGAAGGGGCGGAGAATCTATTTATGGCATGACATTTGCTGATGAGAACTTCAAGCTCAAACACACTGGACCAGGTAGCACAAATAACATATCATCTATCCACCTAAAAAATGCATCTGCTAGTCTCCTATTCTTGTGTGCAGCGCCAAAAAAAAACGACCCCACTTTATTTATTTGTTGCTGTAGGATTCCTGTCAATGGCAAATGCTGGCCGTGATACCAATGGATCTCAGTTTTTCATCACAACCGTGACAACTAGCTGGTAATTGTCGAACAGTGCAGTCACATTCAACAACTTTAATAGGTAAATATTTACTGATTTGTGGCGTTTTTTCTTCCACAGGTTGGATGGTAAGCACGTTGTTTTTGGGAAAATTCTATCGGGCATGGATGTGGTGTACAAGATCGAAGCAGAAGGGAGGCAGAATGGATCACCTAAAAGCAAAGTCGTGATTGCCGACAGCGGGGAACTGCCTTTATGATACCTTTTTTTTAACTTTTTCAATAAGCTAGTTTTTGCTAGCTTTTTTATAAGATGCTGCAGCATCTGATCATTTTGTTGACGAAACATTGGCTGGATCAGAACCTGAGAAACACTACTGCCCATTTCTCTCCCTTTCACGGCAATGAATAACCTTTTGGTTGGTAGCAAACTGTGTTTTTGCCCATCTGCCATTACAATAGCTCAGATCTTAGCATGCATGCTTGCTCTGTGATCATTGCGTGAAACAATGAAACGTGAAGCTTGAATACACGCAGCTTGTGTTATTTGCCCATTTCTTTCCATGCACTATATCCAATCTTTCAAGTTGGAGTCTGGTCATCGGTGCATGTTGATGTTTCCACCACCGTCAACCTTAGCACTAAATCATCTCGCTAGTTCAGTTTTTTTTTTTTTTTTATACTAAGATTTTATTATTGATATTTTGATACAATTTTGAAGGAGATACGATCGACAAGGTCTTGAACCTTATCGTATCAATAGATAGAATAATATTCGAAGCATAAATAATTAAGACTATATAATATTTTTTATATGCATATGTATGAATGAAAAAAGTTGTTTACGTGCCTGTCTTCCATATCATATAATCATTGCTGTGTAAATTTTTGCTGCTTGAGAAAAATGTTGTTTCATGATACGGAAAATATGTTTAATTGTTTGAATAAAAAATGTCTCTGTTCCTCCTTTTTTTCATCCTCATCTTTACATTTATGGTGACAATAACAATAACAAAAATGACAACCACAGTCACAGTGCTAAAGAAGAAAAAAGCAGCGACTACAAGCTTTAGACTCAGCTTTGAATGATGGGAGTTTCTCTTGATTGCCATGGCAACAACTATTTCATTTGAGCTTATCCTCCAAAGTGAAAATTCATCGTTGAAAGAGAATTCACGGTCAACATCATCAAACTATAGAAGTTACCTTGAGCTATGCCTTGGCATCAAAAAAAAAAAAAAAAAATCACATCGTCATTGTAGAACAAGAAAAGGTCCTATCGAGCTAGGCCTTCAGGTTGGAAAAAGTTCTCTTCAAGCTTGGGTCTTCATGCCCTTTCGATGCCTCTGATAGACGGCCTTGGTGTCCAACTTATGACCTGCAATAAAAGAACCAGAATAGTATGCTTGCGTGAGATACTAAATCTAAAATATCAAATAAATAAAGACTGACCAAGAATCTGAGGAGCAGCATTTGCATAAGGTTGAGAATCTAGAATGTACTTGCACCGTTGCACATGTTCTCTTCTGTTAAATCCGATATTTGATCCATAAATTTGTGATATGCATCATCTAGATGGGTTCCAAGCCCCTTTTGCAGGTTGTACTCATCAGTTGTTTATTCAATTTACAAAGGTGAAGAAAATTATCATGTTCACTAATTTAAATTACGTTTCTTATAAATCAATGTCGACAACTATGATGCGTAATCTGATAAACTCATAGATAGGACATACAAAGAAGAAAAAGCAGGCTTTTCCCTGCGCAGCCGTAACAAGCTGGAGAATTATAGAATCCAGATAGCTGATACTAAGTACATCATAAACCCAAACAGACAACTACTCGAAAAGTCCGAGAATAGATACATCCTATCTATTTTAGTTACAAGAACAGATATGTGTGTATCATAAATAAGTTCTCCATCTTATGGCTGATTTATTGGTATGTGTCGTAAGGCAGTAATTAACACCAAACAATACAGATATTGGTTAATCATAATGAATTAACAAATAACAAAGATCAACAGATGACCATTGACACTGAAGGATGAAGATAAAACATAATATGCATATCACGGTTTGGAAGTTTAATCAACTAGCAACTTTAAAGAGCAGAACTAAACAACAGTTGATCTATAAAAGCCCCACAAACATGCTAATTTTTATTATTTTCATTTTTCCACATCTGAAAATCCCAGAAAAGGAAACAAAGAAAAAACAAAATAGAAGAGAAGACTATCATACCAAGGTCTACAGTCCTTTGAACTTCTGAAGGAACACCTTGGATCTTATATCGGCCTACAAAATTACAAGTCGGCATATTGCCCATGCCAAGATCAGAATGATCTATGAAATCTCAAAAAAAGGAAAAATAAAAAAAAAATGATTGCACAAAATCTGACGGTCCAAGATTACAATAATCCAGACCAATTAGAAGGCTGTCTTATCACCCTGACACATACCTCTATCTAGTCAAGGAAATCATTTTTGTATGACACCTAAATGGTAAAAGACAATTATAACAAGAAAACTGCACTCATAATGATACAATTGGGATCATGAATCAAGTTATTCCAACTTCAGCAAATCCTGAAACTAAACAGTGAAGAAGAAGGTAAATGAAGAAAGTAAAAAATCATATTCATTATTTCAAAAATCAGAAGTTTACCTGTCGAATTGGCTCAGGAATACGATATTTGCAACATGTTTTGATGATGCTAATGGCAGAATCAAGTGATATCCGATGACCAATTGACACATAAATAGGTTTTGATGACCCAAGACTGGATCGCATTGCCTAAAAAATAAAGGAGGTCCATTCAGGAGATTAGCAAATTGTCAAAGATCTAGGCACCAGACTTTTATGATTGCAGGACACTGGACCAACAGAATATATATCTTGTTTTTGCAGCCTAAAACCAAACATTTCCAATGGCACTCCAGTAATAAGAACTTTATCAGGATTTACTTTGTAAAAACAATATGCATGGTAAAACTGCTTCTTGTCTAAATCATATATGGTAGAAACATGTCTTCCAAACCAATTTACTGGATAGCACAATGGGATAAGAAAACAAGAATAGAAATGTTTTAAAGACCATTAAAGTTTACTTGATTAGAAGAAATTGCTTGATAGAGCATATAAACAACAGACAGAAGATTGCAACAAGGATTTAAATTCTGCCTGGTCCTGATGGTACCTAAAATTACTTGCTCAATACTGCCTGGTACTATACCTAGCAGTACTTACTGGTCAGATCTCAAACTGGTTCAAAAATCAAACACTAGTAGATATTGATGTCACTAAAACCTACCATTTCTTTTGGGTGTTGTTCCATACTTTATTATTGTGAACGGGTTTATTATAACCTAATACTAGAAGCTTAAGCGAATGCAGTGATGGGACAGCAAAATCTGGTAAGGTGCGAAGGGCACACTACCAGCTACCAAAATGTGTCTTTCCAGTTCCTCCGTTTTTTTCCCTCCCATTTCTCTGTTTTTCCCCTTTTTCTTTCCAATGCCAAATGGATTATAAATATTAATTTTGATTCTTGTTCAAAAGAGGCAAGCATGTTATATGCAATCAATACCATGATGCTAATATGATTACAAAGTGATAAATTGAAGAAAAAAAAAAATCTGAAAATGGACATCATGAGTTTGGAGAGTTTTGTGCCACAGATACAAATATAGCTAACAATTATATTTCTCGTCCAACCCCACCTTTAATCCAAGGGATCAAATTGCAGTGGGTAATTAGTGGTCCTAAATTTCAATGAAGCATGTAGGTAAGGAGTGCTATACTGGCATCCCACCAACACATTTGGTTGGTAACCTAGCATGGCCAGCTTCCATAATTTGTCAGTGTTAATTAAAGTAGAAAAAATTGCAGTTATGAATTTTATCTTTTTCAAAATACTGAAACTGCAAAAGAATCCTTTAGTAAGCAGTAAATGCATATTTACTTAAGGTATCTAACCTAGAGGAGATAAAGATAAACAGAGAGAATTTAGTGTTTTATAATGATCTCAATGTTCTTACCACTCCCCAAGTTTTCCCAGACTTTCCGGTTAAGAAGATCAGATCCTTGTCATAGTTTTCTCTTGCTTCTAAACTTTGTCGCACCTCAGACTGAGTTAGTCCATCAACATGATGCAACTGAGGTATAAAAAAAAAACTACAAGAGATACAATCATTAAAATAACAAAAAATGCATGATTTACAAAAACAATTTGCATATTTTTTGTGATCAACAGCTTTAGTAGAAAGGTCCGGAATTAGCATGAGTAAGCAGAAGATAACTCTGATCAAAGTGTACAATACCAGCCAACAACAGATCCATTCGTTTAAAAATATTTTCATGTCATTACAAACAATGGTATAGAATAAACATCTTGCACCTTTTTCCATGGACATTTATTTGGTACCGGATATAGATCAAGCAATCAATAGGTTGACCAAATAGTTTAGTAAGTAAACTTAAACCATGAACCAAAGTTCAACCATGTCTTATGCTCTAACCAGCCTACCAACTATGAGGAATATCATTTATGATCTCTGTGCATGTTTAAAAGATGGATGACTAATAGATTACTCTCTGTGCATGATTGAAAAAGTCTTAAACTCTTAATATCACATGCAAATATAGTTACACTCTGGAAAAATATAAGAAGAAGGGAGTTTTAAGAAAGGAGTTCTTTTTACTTACATTTTTCCCGATTCCAATAGTTGGAAGATTAGCTAGGATCCCAAGATGACAAGCTAAACCAAGACCTGAGTAGTGTTCTAAACTTATCATTCCATGCAGAGTATATAGGATGCATAATGGATTATTATATGCAAAATCAGTAAATGAAGCTGCAAAATCACTCGGTCACCCAAAACAAAAAGGGAAAAAAGTTAATGTGCCATGGCACCATTTATTAAAGCAAGAAAAAAAATCAGCGTACTACAGTTCAGTCTTTGTGAGCTCTAGCTCCGCATCCAATGTGACCTTTTATAACAAAAGACAGTTACAAAAAGGAATACAGAGAATAACGTAAGTTGCAGCGGAATGAATAAATTCACATAAGAATTAGTTTATACAGCAAGAGTTGCTGCAAGATTGCTAATTATCTGAATGATATACTGGCATATGTCAAATGAACTACCTTTAACTACTGAGTTTTTGAGTGTATATCATAGTCGCAGTGCAGCACATGACAAGGTAATGCATAATGAAACTTACCTCGAGGATGAAGCAATCCATTGCCATCAACCATCAGTAACTGCAAAAATAAATACAGAATCAAGAATCTTATAGTTTGGAAGTTTCAGTTGCCAAGACAAATCAGATAGTGGCAATAGTAAACACATAAAACAGTTGTGCTGTTATTACTACAGAGATACAAGCATCCAGACAAAATCAGAGTCAACGGAATTATGACCATTAAGGATTTCATTACTTATATGCTTTCTTATCAGCTTCAAAAGGTTCTTTTACAAAAAAGCATAAGCTACCTTCATTCTAATTTACAACAGATGCAACAGTTAATCCTAGAGTAAAAGATCATATCATGCTAATCTGAAATGCAATTGCAAGATTCTAGTTTGAAAACCGAATTCTGGACACCATATAATATATTAAATTGATGGGTAGGGCATGATTTTAGTTGTTGACACTTGATAGATCAATCATTAATTCAACAACAAAATGTTGGTTAAATCAAAATTGCATACAAGCTATTATCTGTTCATGCTTTCACTGGTTGGAGGATGGGTCAGAAAACATGTAATTCTTGCAGCTATCACTTCATACCTCCCAAGAGACAAGCCATCAAATGCCTTCAGTTCAATAGATATGACACGGTTACCTATTAAACCCATTTAATGTCCAATATTATCTTTGTAGTTATAATAAATACGTACTCCTGGTCTTTATGATTTGATTATACCCGACTTTCAAATGAGGTGTTTCAAGAATATATAATGAATTATCTGCCACATATCAAACCCACTTAATGCCCAATATGATCTTTGTAGTTATAACAAATATGTACTTTTGGTCTTTATGATTTAATTATACCCAACTTTCAAATGAGGTGTTTCAAGAATATATAATGAATTATTTACCATATTGGCATGAATAAGACTACATTATAAATTTCTAAACTGGCAAACTTATTTACCAGTAACATCCAGACAATTAATTGTTCCATCACTTTTTTGGCTAAGCCAGTGCTTGGAGAGTTTACCTGAGGATAAAAAGGATGAGCATTTGCTTTCATTTTGTTCAGAAGGCCCAAAATCATTGGAGCCTGCAACACCATAAAAAAATGATTTGTAAATTTCAACATATATGATTGAGAGACAGGCATGTCCCATATATGATATTCACAAAGTCGGAAACATTGTATACACCACAGTTGCAAAATCATCAAACTGAAATTGTATTTAGCCAACTTAGCTTAAATTAAACAATTTATGTAAGAAAAGTAGTAGAGTTTTTAACTGACGTTATTTTCATGCCATTCTTTTCTCTTTCTTCACCCAGTATCAAAGGGATTAGAAAAAATCAGACTCGAATTGCACAACCACAGTTAAAAGAGAGGTGGACATGTTTTGTACAGCTGCAACTAGAGTTACTATCTCAGATGCAACAAGCCACCAGCAAGGACTGGGTAAACAATTTTTCTCATAAGGCATTAATGTCTTTACAGTGAATTATTCAGACTTGAAATCCAAGTAGGGGCCAACAACATAGCAGTCATGAAAGAAAGAATTCAGAAACAACCAAGATAGCATCCGGCTTACTATGTCAGCAGATCACTAATTCGGAAACTAACATAGCAGTCATGGTTAGCATCTGTCATACTCATTCGGAAACGACCAACCGGAGAGGTCAGCGGACCACTTCTTCAGGGACAACCATATTAAGCAAATGTGTATTTGGCAAATTAAAGAGGTCCAAGAACGAACTGAAGAGATATATTGATCATTGCATTCCCTTTGTTGAAAGGAATATATGGCAAAACAAAGTTGAAGCTATTATTCTTGCACGAATCCCCATATGTTTCAAGGCTATCAAAGGAAGGTTTTACAGCAAGCAAAACAGTGCATTCATGCTATAAACTGATAGTCTCACAATCACATAATTCTGCAGTCTTAGTACTCGCAACATATACTTTACTACATTGAAACCAGACACCCAGCTAACAGCCCCTCAATTGCATAATAAGCACGCCAAGAGAATACTTTGGACACAAAAGACGCATCACTGATGAGAATACGGCACCGAAGAAGTGCATACCTCTCTGAATGCAAGAAAGCCAGGAACATACGGAACCTGCAGACGGGTAACCTCAAACTCTTCGTGCACAACGTCCATGGTATCAGCATCGAGCACCAGAAGAGCACCGCACGACACCAAAGGATCCTTCTTTAAGAAGCTTATATCAACTCCTCCGATGTACTTGAGCTTCTCCCTCCTTGACCCGTCATCCCCGGATGCCAAACCTTGCGAGGGCACTCCCCACGCGAAATCATCTTCAAGAACCAGTTTTTTCCTAAGCGATTCCTGCGCTCTGCGTGCCAAAAGATCGTCACTCTGAAATCGACCTGGATCATCCACAACCAAAAAGAAGGGCAGAAAACAAACTCCGGAGTTCGATTCGAGAAACAGATGCATACTCAACCCAATCTTGATGATAGGACGAGGAATTGATGTCCTTTTCTTGATCGGAAGAATCATCCATGCGCAAAGCGACCAGAGATTTGGATGATAATTCCTCACATAACCAGAGGATTTCTCGGGCTCGTGTTTGGGAATCGGATGTCTCTCTCTATCTCATTTTCTCAAATAATATATATATATATATATAATACAATATATATATAATACACTATATATATATATATATATATGGAAGGCCAAACATATCTGTATTAATATCTGTAATAAAAACAAATTTTTGGGCAACAATTTAGGAAGTCGTGATTATAAAAAATATATATTATTATATATTACGTTATCCAGTGTTCCATTTGGTCCCCCTCTCGTCTTCGCCCATCAAAGTTCGCAACCCCACAAAGGCGAGTAACCGACCGCTCCCCATCGGCGACGCCATCGATTCCATGTCGTAGTTCTTCCCTCATTCTCGTCGCTCGACCTCATCTCCGATGTCCTGCGTCTCCGTCTCTTCTCCTTCGTCTTGTGGTTTCTGGATTCCGCCGGAACAGGTGTGATCGTGTTGCTGGCACGAGTAGTATGAGCGCGAAACATGCGGCTCCTCGTTCATGCCCTTGATGAGCGCTTCGACGAGTACTTGCCGTGGGAATCTCGTTTTTTTTCTCGGCGATGCACGTCCCGCCCGCAGTAGCGCGCCGAACCACATGCTTACTTTTGTTACCCAGCGGAGTCGGCGGAGGCGGAGCGCCTCCCGAATGGTTGGAAATTGTAAGGACAAGGGGTACCCCAAGAAGAGATCTTGGTGGCAGAAGTTCTTCTCGGACGGAGACGACGAGAGCTGGTTCGGCTGGAGTGCTGAGGACGTGCTCGGCGTCGACGGGGTAGGCGAGGATTACGGAGAGGACGGGCCGGCGGATGAGAGATTTGAGGCTTGGA
The DNA here is from genome assembly GCA_021527575.1 of Ensete glaucum. Taxonomy (NCBI): domain Eukaryota; kingdom Viridiplantae; phylum Streptophyta; class Magnoliopsida; order Zingiberales; family Musaceae; genus Ensete; species Ensete glaucum. The sequence goes on along the minus strand of CM038558.1, from coordinate 39,378,276 downwards.
AGAGCAGGGCCGAGGCGATCGTTGAGCTCCGTGAAGCACAAGAGACTGCGAGAAATGCGGAGGGCCGAGCGTGGGAAGATTGGCTTGGAGGAGATGAACTTGCTGGCGGGGGCTCTTCGTCTTCGGATCAGGATTGGGGCGGTGAAGCGGCGGGACCTCCGAGCGAGGTGGACGATGACCCAGAGGAGATAATGCGGGAGAACAGTCTTGTTGAAGCAATTAAGGATGCGATTGCTGAGAATGATGAAGAACTGTTGTTCGAGGATAGAGTTTTCCGGTATGCTTCGACTAGTTCGGTATGTAGAGGAACCAACTAATTGTAGGTTGGCATGTACAATTTTGCATTATGTAGAATTTGAACTCAGTACAGGTTGAGTTTTCAGGAATCTGTGTCTTTTGTCTCAAAATTAGGTTCTAACCACTGGTTGGGGATTTAGATGAAGTTGAAAAGATTAGCATAATCATCCAATATTATTTAGCATATTCATTCCAAAGAAGAAGCTTGTTGCATAGTAATTGATGTGTTTCTATAGAACAACAAAAACAAAAAAAAACAAAAAAAAAAGAAAAAATCTCAGTAATGCACGATCATTGTTGTTTCTATTAAGCAAAAGATTTCGATATATAGGCTGCTTTGTGTTCTTTAATCAATATTATATCTTCATTTATTTTCTGGTTGCCTAACACTTGCTTGCGTAGCATCATGTACTCTATTTCATGATGGATCCACATATCATCTCCATCTAATGATTATCTTCATGTACTCTCATGTTTATTATATGTCATCCTCAGCACAAAATCACATGCCTACAGACCTATGCAAATTACTGTTTTATGAGTTATTTCTGTAGAGAATTTGTGCATCTCATATTGTAATGCCTATATATTTACTTGTTAGCAACTAATTTATATTTTATACAAAGCAAGAATTTCACAGTTTTGGTACATTGAACCTACACTGTTCTACACTTCTAGGAAAAGGGCAGAAACACAAATATGCATATTACGATCTCCTTAGAATTTCATCGTTTCTTAAAGCATAGTCGACCTAGCTTATTGTATATTTCTGGTGAATTAGCATCTGAGATCTTGTTAGCTTTCTGCTTATGGTATTGTTAATCGACTTGTGGTTGAGGTCATCATAATATTATCTGTCTTTTGTGACAATCATTACTGATGCAATAGACTGCTTACAGGCAAAATTTGTTGCTTTATTGATTCTCGTTCCATGGGCGTTGGATTTTGTGGTTCATGACTTTGTCCTGATGCCATTCTTAGACAGGTAATTTCTGTAAATTGCTTGTATATCAAATTTGGTGTTGTTCATATTGTAATTTTGTTGTTGCTCTTCTACTATTATTTGTGTTAAAACCTTATTTAATATTGAGAAGCAGCAAAAGTATTATGGAGAACAAACAAGATAAAATAAGCAGCTTTGTCTATTTTCATGAACTTACTCAGAACATAGTTACCCATCAGCTAAGAGAAGCATGATGATAAACTAGTTACCTGTGGTTTTACTTCATATACACGTTCAATAAATCTTAAAATGCCTCATTGACTGTAAAATTTTTCTTTGCATGATCATACCTTAGTTCTACAATTTCAGAGTTATTTATTCCAGGATGGTGTGGCATTGGAGTGTACTTATTGATCCACTCTAGCAAACATGGAAAACATACAAATATAGGCTGGGGCCAGTCCTGTCTCTATATTTACACAACCATGGGTCTTGGACTTGCCCTTGACTAATGCTTGTATCCCTTGTGCAATCCAGCATGACTTTCATGCTTGTTTGTGAGTTTTGTGCCTAAAGCAACTACGAAAGTCTCCTTGGTATGAGTTTCCTTCCATTAAATCTGTATATTTAATCAACTGAGAACATGTTTGAATTCCCTTTTTGTGTACAATAGGTATGTGAAGACCGTACCACTTGCTGCCGAGATGCTTGATGTTAGGAGACAACAAAAACTTGAGATGATAAAGACTTTAAAGCTTGAGAGAGCACGATTGCGCTTAGAGGTAGAGATTGGTAAATCTCCTCCTCTTTCAGATGAAGACGTCTGGTTGGAGTTGCGGCACAAAGCGTAAGATTGATATAATCTAGTGCACCTTCTATTTAATTAGTTGTAGAACAATTCTGATACTTTTTGGGTATGTGTAATTGTATATAACGTTAATGAGGATTGTTCATGGGCCTCTTAAGTGTGTAAATACCCATGTTTGTAATGTTTGCATTACCTATGTTCCATTTGCCTTTTCAAATCCCCCCAACAACAACAATAATAACAAGCTGTAATGTCCCAACTGTTTTTAGAGTCTATTACATTGATTTTTTTCTTGCCATTGAGAATTTTAAAGTCCTTTTTTCTCAGGAAAAAATAGTTATACCCATGTTTATCTTTATCATTCTGATCTAATTTTGTTGGTTTCAGTTAACTTATTTATTGTGTTTCCAATGATTTATTATAGTTATTTTACTAGTACAAAACAAGATATGTAGTATGCACCAAAAAAAAAAAAAAGGCTCTTTGAAGGCAATAGAACACTAAAGTGACAGGATGATCTGAGAATAAGTCCACTAATTTCTGAACCATCTGGATCTCTTTTACCAAGGAGTATATTCAGGTGCACTGGCTTGCATATTTTTGTAAACGTATAGAGTTACATATAATATTGGAAGTGAGTGGTTTATTTTTTTAAAGAAGTTACATATATCATGACTTACACATGTTTGTTTTCCATTCCACCATTTGGACTAAAGGTCCAAAATTGAATATCTGAAGTGTAACCTTAATAATGCCAAGAAAAGAGTTGAAAGTTCAATATGAAACAGCTCCTTGAAGTATAAGTTTTAAAGATCTTGATCATATTATTCAGTAGAAAGGGGAATTTAATATCATTCATAGATTTAGGTAGAATGATTAGTGTAGAGAGGGACATTGACAATTTTGTTGTGTACCCCTTAGATTAAGCGGAAACAACAAGAAAGTAAGGCTGTTATGCTTTATGGGTCAACATGTTTGGCAGTTAGGAAACAATATGTAAACTTCTGAGATCAAGATACTGAGTCGTATGCGTGGGGTTAAAATAAACATTAGCATAGTATGTTTATATAGGCATGAAAAATTAGATATTGTCATTCTGACATATGATAGGATGAGAGAAAACCATTTCAAGATGATATGTGCATGTCTAAAGAAGACCTAGACAAGTTGAGCCCTTTAAGATTAGTGATGCAAAGAGAGAGAGAGAGAGAAACCTAATAAACTTTATTAAATAATAAAAAAATTCATGGCTCTTAGATTAATTAATGGAATTGTCATAAACCAAACTTAAGGCTGAAAATATCCATATAGCCACTCCCAAATAGTTGGTTATTGTAGCTTGTTGTCGTTAAGAGTTAAGACATTATATCATGTTGTTGTTAGTGTTGCTATAATGTTCCATTTAGAAGTACTCAGTGAGAAGGCTGTGCATGCAGCATGTTAGAGCAGCGGTGACTGGCATACATATTTGGGGGACAAGTGAACCTCCAATTATTCTATCATTGCACCAAGGCTCAAGTTATCTTGTTTGCAGTCAAGATTTATCAACTCATTGGGGATACTTGTTGAGGGCCCATAACATGTGTTAATTTACTGATAAATTATTTATTTAGATTACGCTAGTTGTTCTGCGTAGTCGAATAAAGCATCCTTTTTATAGATATATCTCATTATGGTTTTCTCTATATATATCTCTTTTACGGTTGCTTTTCTTGTTTGTTTTCCACTTTACACATTGTAATACTTGTATGTAAATTATCCACTAGCTGGAGAATATTACTTCTATATTGGATAATTTGAACTTTATCTGTTACATTAGATCCTTCTGAAATATATTATGATATCTGTGATTTTGTTTTTATTGTTTTATCAGGATAGATCTAAGAGATGAATGGAGATTAGAGAACCGAAAAGCATTTGCAAACATTTGGTCAGACATGGTGTGTGGCATCACATTATTCATTCTTATCTACTTCAATAAGGACAAAGTGAGTATGTTACCTAGTACATGACCCAATAAGGCTACTTGCCCCAGAGAATTCACATTAATCTTTATAGGGTAACTATACACATTTTTTATTTGGCTTCAAGGGTTTATATCTGCAATTGTATTTGTATGGTAAAATTAAGCCATTGTATTTGTGGAAGTATCTCTTGATATGATTTAAGTGGCTTTTTAACAACCATGAAGGAGGGATGAGGCACAGGATCTACTGGATCTAGTATAAATTGCATTGGTTAAATCAATTTGGTGCAGTGTCTGGTTAATAACCAATTGATGTCTAGGAACATCAATAACAATATCTTAAATATACATGTAATATCAATAACAAGATCTTAAATATACATGTACTGCTCTCTACCATTTGGCTCTATCAAATGGTAACACAGTTGAAGTGTCAAGCAGTTGGCCTTCGGCAGAAGTCAAGGTGAGGATAATTGCCCTCTGGATGTAGTTATTAATTATTAGTTCGGACATATAAATTTTTTTGACTTTTTTAATATCATTTTTTAAGGTTTAGTTCACATGATGCTCAAATTTACTTGACAAATTTATTTTGTTTTAGTCGTAACTTGGTGTTTGCTCTATCGTGGTATTCTTGTTGTCAATTGATTATAGAAGATGGGATGGTAACATTTGCATGCTATATTTCCTTAGGTTTCATTCTCCTTTTTGTTTGTGTGCTTCACTGTGTGTGTGTTACTGTGGAAATTGTCAACAGATTTCTCATATTAATTGCCTTTTTTTCTTCAGGTTGCTTTGCTAAAGTTTACAGGATATAAGCTACTAAATAACATTTCAGACACAGGGAAAGCATTCCTTATTATTTTAATCACAGATATCTTTTTGGGGTAAGGTATTCGAATTTATGTGCTTATTGGCTCCAATTCCTTCACAATTGAAAACTAACGAGTGTTTATTTGCACTGATATGACCAAACATCATGGTGTCAAATTTAGCCATGTGTGTCATGGATCCTGATTATGAAGCCCTTTTGTATGATACAACACAATTTGTATAAGCATATATGGTTGGTTTACTTCAAATAAGAAACATGTGTTGACGTCCTTTCACAATGGATACTGATCTCATCTGTCATAATTATATCCAGGAACAACAAAAGTTTATTGAACGTCCACATTGATAAGAGTTACCATTTTTTATTTTCTCCATTTTAAAATTTTTATAAGGGTATCCTCTACCAATTAGTTGTCATTTACTTTTTCATATATTTTTATTATGGGTACTAATGATTGCTTGGGTTGCTAATGCTATATCATCTTTGAGTCCTTACAAATTTGTAAAGTGATATTGTGATGCTTGTTCTTGATACTTCTATTTCATTAATTTGAATACCACCAGTTCCTTGTGTGCTTATTAAACCTTGTGCTACTATAGAGTGTTCTCCTTGAATTTTTATGTTACTCATCAAAGTAATTGGGCAGCTGAAGCTTGATTTTGTAAGGTAGCATATTTCAGTCTTTTCTGCAAAGTTCAAAGTTTTACCATCAGTCCCTTTTTTAAAATTTTTATTTTTTCAGTCCTGTCACTTTCTGTATAAATATCATGTTGAAAAATAACATATTTGCTTCACATATACAACCTTGTGAGGTTCAGTTGATCAGCTGAAACATTGTTAAGCTTATCAAAATACACAACAATGGTTACCAGCACCAAACATGTATATTATTCCTGAGCCATGAAACTTAAGTCCTAATCCAAATTTCTTGTTTCCTTTTTAAGCCTTCTTTCCTACTAAAGATGATTTTTTAAGGTCATCATTTTGTTTGGCTGAATTTAAACAACAAACAGTGCACTAGATTTTCCTTTTAACCAATTATCACTTTATTCGTAATTCTTGAATTGCATTGATGAAAAATTCTATAATGTGTTGTATATTCACACTTTCATATGCAGATCATGCTTGTTACAGTAAGAATTACAATTTTATTTAGTTAATAACTAAAAACAGGAAACTCAAATGCAGGTACCATTCTGAGTCTGGTTGGCAGGCTTTGATAGAGATTATTCTTGAGCATTATGGGCTTGAAGTTGATAAAGCTGCAATAACCATTTTTATTTGCTCAGTTCCAGTTGTGATTGATGCCTGTGTGAAGCTTTGGGTAGGTCCTATAAGTAGCTTTTGAGACTCTCTTTCAACAAAATAAAATACATGCTATCACTGTATTGATACATGCAAATATATGTACTAACCAGACACCTACTGAAATGTGTACTTCCGGTAAATATTATGTCGGTAACTGGATATTTTTCTGGAATTTTTGTGTCATATGAATTTTGACACGAATGAGTGCTTGTCTATTAGTTATTAATACTATGAATGCTGAGACTTTGTCACTTTTGATGCCCATCATATGGAGTACCATTGTAATTCCTGGTATGCATAAAGTGTTTCACTTCAGTAACTCACTGTTCCAGACTCTGGGACATTGTATTATTTTATTTATTTTAAATAGAGTAGTTTTTATTTCTTTGGTCTCAGTTTGACCTTTATGTATCAATATTTACTCTTCATACTGACTGTCTTGTCCACTGTGCAGCTGTTCAGATTCCTTCCAAGGCTGTCCCCAAATGTGTCTAATATTTTCCGAGAAATGAAGCGGCATTAGTGGCAGCCATCTTGTTCTCACTTTTTAGTTGGGTAAGATCATATATGATTTGTTTTGCAAAAACTGCTGCTTAAACTGAAAAAGAACGAGAAAATGTGGAAATATCATGTGTTTGGCATTATTTCTACCTTTTATGCTTGAAAAGATACACCTAAAACCTAGGTGAAAAACATGTTTGGTCATAACTATTTGGATTGTCTTCTAAAATGAATTTTCTACTCTCTACTGCACCATGACTGTCCTTGGGCCCCTGCAAGACACTTGGCCTTGAGAGTCTTTACAATAACGATGACCACCAACTTTTGCCTCCATCGGATGTTCCAATTGCAAAATCTGTGACCATATTTCTATCAATTTTCTTTCCGAGGGATTATACTAATTTCAGAGTACCAAAAACAGAAGTACTTTCATATTGGCAGTACATATTTTTACCAGTAAGTAAATACATCATGCCTAAAATTGTCAACAAAAATTATATGGGTTCTTTTGTTTTAGTATCTTAGATTTGATCGATTTCTACTCAATAGTTTCATTTTTCAAATGGGCCAAGCATTTCAGTTTTGTTCACTGACTTATTGCTAGTTGTGACCTGCAACATTGCATTAGTACGAACTTGAATAATTTCTTTATGCCTATAAAATGTCTGATTTAGCAGAGGCAAAAGGTAGATGCAGAATTTACTTTAAAAACCAAAATCTGTAATTTACATGACAAAGTTTTAGTCCTGCTAGGATGACTAGTAGTAAAGATAGGATTATTAGAAGTTGAAAAAAGAACATTTTGTTGTGTTTTATGGAGACTTTTTTTTTATAGTGAGCGTAAGGAGTGATTTCTTAGTCCCTTCTTTAAAACCTATCAACTTTTGATGTGTTCCCTGGAGAAGACTTTGCTTAAATTTTGTCATTTACTGAGTTCCTTGATTGTGTTAATCTTCAAAAAGTTAAAGAAAATGCTTCTGAATGTTGGTTGAATTGTGAGTGCAGGTTGCCTTTGGAAGGTGCTCCTACCAGATCTTACACACGATAACGCTGGATTGAAATCTTAAAGGGAGACGCAGGAAGCATTTCATTTCTGCTCAATGGATAACATTTTACAAGTGCGCCAAAACCATTCTAGATATTTCTTCTTGGTAGTTAACATTTTTTGACAGCGAATCGCAAGTTCTGCACCGCACCCTCATTGGTGCTTTCTGTTTATCCCCTGCATGAACGATGCCATCAACACACATTATATCCAGCCGACTTTAATTAAGTTGGTTCATATTATGTACAAGTATTCATTTGAGCTGTATCTGTCATATTGAGTGTTCCATACAATGTAGGGTATCACAAAACCGCTACGACACAACACATACTTCACCACATTTTAAACTTTGTTACTTGTTTTGTTTTCGTCCACTTGTTCCTCAGGGACTGCTACGTTTAAACCGACCACTGGAACAAAGTGCTGTGTATAAGTTTATTGCTTTGACTCCATTGTTCCGATGTGAAAAAATATCAATCTTCTACCAGTTTGTTTTTGGAAGACTGTGCATTAGCATGTCGAGCTGATAGTTTCTCTTTTATGCTAACCAATTTAATAGATGCTTTGTTGTGGAAGTAAGTGACTGTTTCTCTATGCATATTTTTTCTATGATTCTGAAGAAGGAAATGCTGAAGAATGTGAAAAGAAGAGGTAGTGGAGCAAGGCAAGTGTAATCTTTTGTTTTTATTTAGGAGTGATGACATTCTTGATCCTTGTATGTGTTGACATTTATTAATTTGTTGATAGTTCCAATATTTAGGAGCAATGCAACAATTTCTTGAATGAAACTGTTCATCCACTTATCCTTTAAATTGCCTGATCATTAATGACATGGAAGTAGTCATAGGAAAGAAAAAAGTTATCTTCATTTCTTGACTTGATTGATCAATTGGATGTGTGGAACCACATGAAATCTCAAATGCTGTAGTTGATATTTATTTTCTAATTAGTTTACTCCTTCCATTCAAGCAGAATAAGATTCTTACAGTATGACATTGAGCACACCACACCTAAACCACTAAGGTGACGCAAGAGGTGATGGAATAAATCTTAACTTTGAGCTGAGAAAACCCAGTCACTAGAAATGACTCATGACCATAGCCTCAACCAAGAGCTGCAAGGTGGAATACCTGAGAAAAAAATTTGGGATGGTTGTTTCTTTTCTTTCTGGAGTGATCTTTTCAGAATGTAAATGAGTAAACACAGTCACATTGCAGTGAACCAAATGGAATTAACCAGAGTTTTTGGAAGCAGTCCATAGAATTTGGAATCAACCTTTGAAGAAAGAGTCTTGAAGGTAAATGTGTAAATGTCAATGTTACATGACATCTTGATCTCGGGCCGCAGAGTCTCTTCTCCTGGAGAACTGAGAAGTGCACCAGGATATGAGCTCCAAACTTTGGGCAAAGAAGTAGAGACATAACAAGCACAATCCTGTTGCACAAGGATAAATGGATTAGTTCATCCATATGGTTATCGGCTTTACCATCGCAAAGACATTGAAAGCAAAGTTACAACTTATAGATGATTCGCAATGTCAGTGTGAGGGGCAGCAAGAGGAAGAGTAAATGCCAGAACATGTGGGTTAATTTGAATTTCACATAGGAACCATAACCCTCACTTGAAGTTGAGATGTAAAGTCAACAAAATTGAAGAGTAAAGAGAAACACTGTTCCAACTTTACCAGCATAAGCAATTGTCACACCCGAAGCTGCTCGTCCCAAAGTTGACAAGAGGTACAGAGTGAGAACCACCTGCAAAATAAGATTTTGCAGGTAATGTAGAAAAGTTGGTTGCATTTGTTCAGCCTTAATTTCATTCGGATGAGAGCTCAGTAGGCGTTCAAAAAAATGAAAAATTGAAATGCAAGTAAGATGTAATCATATTATGGTGCCTTTTGCTGCAGAGGTGCACCAGGCACCCAAAACACATGAAAACTATCTTCTTTCTGTGTGCTAACGGATTGGATCAGTTTCTGCTAAAAATCAAAATCATATGTGCAAAGTGAGGAGTTACCAAGTCAGTGCTTGGAAGGTATAAAGAATCCAAATATTTCCCAACTGAAAACAAGGGGTGTGCAATCAAGACATGTAGCTGCTCAAAGGTGTAAAGCTAGCATCAGTTTCTGCTAAAAATCAAAATAATATGTGCAAAGCGAGGAGTTACCAAGTCAGTGCTTGGAAGGTATAAAGAATCCAAATATTTCCCAATTGAAAACAAGGGGTGTGCAATCAAGACATGTAGCTGCTCAAAGGTGTAAAGCTAGCATACTAAGTTCAATTATTACGTTTCACATAATTTAATCAAGGAAAAAGAAAGTGAAAATAATCTATCAATAGTCAAAAGGAGGTTTCTTCATGATCTAGCAACCTGCAAAGGATCAAAACGAGGGACCAACAAAAAGGAATACAATAGGTGGGAAGGGAACCAGATCCATTTAAAGAAAACCTCTGTATAATGAAGTTCCATGCAGCCATCCTTCTAGCTCATTCAACCAAAGGCTTTTGCAGATAAGGATACTAGTACTCCACCCAAGTGATTGGACAAGGAAGTGAGCATGTGCGAACCCATGCCAGTGCACATGTAATTTTGAAGGATGCCACTTTTTAGTTTAATTATTGCTATCAATAGGAGTGTAGTGAAAAAATAGATAATCTTAAAAATAAAACATGTTAATTTAGTAATCAAAATGATAGGGTTTCTCCTATACACGGTATAAAAATCTACCTACAAAATTACATGATGAAGGAGAAGTATGGAAAACATTTAACATCTTCAAACAATGACAGAATCTTCATTTAAGAGGAAAGAAAGGCAGCCTATCTTTTAATCCTGACCAGAAAAAATGTGCTAATATTTTAGAGGAAAAACCTGGTCAAAGAGTTTCAATAACAAAATAGTAGTGTCCATCAATTCAACATGATGATAACATAAAGAAATCACAAGTAGTTGTCGTAACCAAGGTTTGACTTACCGGTCCGTACCGGTGTACCGAGTTCATCTCGGTACCAGTATGGTACCAGTATTGGGCGGTACACATAGTGCATCCCACCCTATATATTAAAATATAATATAAATATTTTATAATATAATATACTATTATAAATATTAAAATATTAAAAAAAGAGAAAAGGGGCGACGTCGCCTCGATCTTTCTCCCCGTGTGGGAGAAAAAGCACCGCGACCCGTGGGCGACGACGGTGCGTGGCGGCGGCAGTGCGTGGGCGGCAGCGGCGACGACACGCGGGTGAGGACCGCACGCGGGCGCTAGGTATTCTTCTCCTCTTTTTTTTTTTTCTTCTTTTCCTATTATTCTTCTTCTTCTTCCCTTTTTCTCGCTCAATCGATCGCCGAGGATCGATTTCTCCCTTAGTCGACCGTCAGCGATCGATATCTCCCTTCAGTTGGTCGCCGACGGTCGATTTTTGGCGGAACCACCCAATAGCAACCTGACGGACCGGTATGTACCGCCTATACCGGGCAGTACAGGTCGAAATTGCAAACCTTGGTCATAACACAATAACATGCAGTTCTGAGATAATTACCTTAAGGAACAGCCTCCTGTCATGCCCTGTTGCGGCAACCCTTAACACAGACTCTGCTGCTCCAACTGTATTGGCCAAGCAAGCAACGATGGTGTTGGCCATGTCCTGTGATATCTGCCATTCAAGAGGATCCACAGGTACCCTAAGAAGACTCATGAAAGATATGGATGCATTAGCAAAGAAAAACCACTTGTCATAAAGCTCAAATATAAGATATAACCATTCAGTATCAGAAGACAAAACTCAAGCAAGAAAGTGTTGGTGTGTGTGACATTTAGAGCCTTTATTCTTTTCAATAAACATATTTGAGAATTATTAAGAAACCTCGAAATGTCCCTCTTAAATCACAACTGTATCAACTGCAAGGGTTTTCAACGCCAAGAAACAATACGTTGGCATCCATGTCAAAGTCACACTCCCAATAGAAAAACACAACTGAGGATTAAATTTTCTTCAATTCTCCACCTTTTGATCACAGCAGAACTCTTATTTAAGATTATAAGGGAACTCCTCCCTGTCTTAGAAAATGATTTAGACAGTTATGAGTCGCTCCATCAATCATTCTTCATTGAAAAAATCAGTGGAAGATGCTAAACAAAAAGCTCTAAGACAGTCATTACCTATCAGTACAGATATGAAATAACTCCTAGTTGCAATTGTTTCCAATAAAATCTCAAAATTAACTGTGTACATCGCAAAAACTAATTTTAAGTAATTTTACGAAAAAATCAATTTGGAGAAACTAAATATTCATCGATGGAATCAGGTTCGATCATAAACTGACAATAAATTAAATAATGATATAAAGATGGAGGGGGCCGGCGCAGTACGAGATGTTCATCTGGCGTAAGAGCATGCCGAGGATGGCGAGGGAGCAGAGGAGAACGATGAGGACGTCGGAGACGAGGGAGAGAAGACTCGACCCGCGGAACGCGCAGTGGTAGTACACTAGACTCCCGCAAACGAGCATCACCGCGGGCCGCCCCACCTCCGCCCTGCCCTCTGCCGGTGACGCCTCGTCGGTCACCGCCGACCATTCTCCCTCCACCATCAGCAGACCTAACCCTAACCCTAACCCTTCTGCTCCTTCCCCAGTAGAAATCGCGGGAGCGGGGGTTGGACCGAACGCAGCGAGGGCAAAATGTTATGAACACCGCCGCACACCCGCCTTCCTTACCGTTTGGAGCCGACTGTGGCCCCCCGGTGGGACCGCCTCTCTTCGCCAATAGGAGACTTACCGAGGAACGCTTGGGAGGAAACAAGGCAGAGGCCAAGAGGGGGAAACGATAAACCAAACAAATCCATTGGATCGGATCCAAACACCAGATCTCATAAAAAATATATATATATATTTATTGAATTACCGGATCCTCCTCGATCAGCAAGCAATCCAACGACTTAAAAAGGTTTACTGCGGTAATCCTAATGCATGACGTGGCCGATATATCAGACTAGACCAACTCGCGGGCACTGACGTATTACGGACGTCACAACTCCGCGCATAAATAGCCTCATGAAAAGCTTCGATCTACCGTTGGTTCTCACCTCGAAAGCATCCCCTCCGTCCACGTAACTCGCGCCGCACAATTATCTCCCCGGTGGGGCTCGCCACGTACGCTACGAGGGGTGCGGACCTACGTATGCAAGCTGGTACAAATAAATCTCTACGCGGGTGCTATTGCTGACCGTCCATAGTGATATGATCTGATATTTATAGAGATGAACGTACGGATTTATTTTCCGCATACAAATTCTGTGCGCTGGTGGAATCAAGATGCCTCAGCTTAACGGACGAGCGTGATTTATTTTAAGGACTGGAGTCGTCGGATCTGCGCGTCCGCATATGATTCTATGTTAGTATGCGCACACAACTTTGTCGTCTCCCTCTCGTTCTAGGGCTTCCTCGGTCTCAGATTAGTTGAAGCAGGTTAGGGTTCTTCGTCGATCGATTGTTCCTTTACCCCTTCTGAAAGCTTTTGAATGGTTGGCATTTCTGGAGGTAGTAGGTTCCCAGCCCGAGCCCGATGCTCCAAGTGGTCGATCCGTCCCAAAACTACTGAGGGATCTGTGGTTTTGTTGTCGGCAAATCTCGTCCTTTGGTTGTCTTCTTGATCTCTTTCATCGAAATTTGGAAGGCTGGGGAGGATTCGAGTGCGTGAGAGAGATTTAGGGATGAGCGAGCACCCGGGCCACCACATCCATATCACGGCGGCCGACCACCAGGCCCTGCCCTCCGCGGCCCTCACGGCCCACATCGATGGCGCCAGTGGCCGTAACGGAGAGTTGATCGCCGCCGCCGACGCTCAGGCCTTGCAGCAGTACCACGATGCCGATCACAGCAGTGGCAGCGTCGGCCACGGTATGGAGGAGGACGGGGTTGGGGCCATGGATCACGAGGGGATGGAAACGGAAGGGCCGTCTGATCCGACCCATCTGGGTGATGCCCATACCCTTATCTCGCCGCAAGTGGCCGGTAATCAGCTCACCCTGTCGTTCCAAGGCGATGTTTATGTTTTCGATTCCGTCTCCCCAGAAAAGGTGACCTTTTTTTCTACCTCGTATGTGATCGACTACCTTCAGTCTCAAAGATAGAATCTTGCTGAATAAATTTGCATTTCTCTTTGTTTCTTGTCTGTTTAACTTCGTAGGTTCAAGCCGTGCTCTTGTTGCTAGGAGGCCGTGAGATGCATACTGGCCTGAATCCTTTTCCGTCATCTTCTGTACAAAACAGGGTATCTTTTACGACTCCCAGCTTGTCAATTAGTTCATGACGCGGGCATTTCTAGTGTCTAATAATTTGAGTTGCTTTGTGACATGACAGCGTGTGAATATTCCCCATAGAGTTGCATCCTTGATGCGCTTTCGGGAGAAGCGGAAAGAGAGAAATTTTGAAAAGAAAATACGGTACACTGTTCGGAAGGAGGTCGCACTGAGGTAGGAGGTTGCATTTATCTTAAATCATTAACTGCTTTTGTTTTACAAGTGCTTCTTAACAGCCTGTGTACTCTTTGTTGAAAATTTCCTTTGCAGAAAAAAATCAACCATGAGCAAAATGAAAGTAGGTTTTGCAAAGATTTGCTGATTATGTGCTTACCATGGATGGTTTTGCTTTTAATTTGATACCTAATGAAGTAAAGAACAGTTCCATCTATCCTCCCTGATCAGGGAAGTAATTAATGGAGCTGATGAAAAATCAGCAAGTTTGATCTAATTCCCTGTTTATGTCTTTGGATATAAAGGATGATAATTGGATTCCATTAGTTTGTGGTGTCCTGTCTGATAGAGATGATGGTTGTTTGGGAACTTTTTGTTTGAATTATCAACAGGATACCATAAAAATCCCTCTTATACTAATATATTATGTTACTCACTACCCAATATAAAAATGATAATGAGAGTGGATATGCTTTTATTTTTCTGGTTATAATAATAATAACAGAGGTGACTTCGTTTTTAATAGTATTTAGAAGAGTTGATATGTTTTTTCACTTTTCTGTTGATAATACTAAAAGTTTTGACTTTGTTTTTGATAAAAACATATCGTTTGATTGTTATTGTAAAAGTAACTAACTATCTATTGATGATCATAAAAAAAAAACTTTTTTAAAATTAAACAAAATGATAGGCAAAATATAAATATTGTTTTTTTATTCTCATAAATATATATAAAAAAAACTTTAACGGTACCAAACTTGCCCTGTACTTTTGGTAAAGTGAAATATATAGGTTTGTTGATTGTTATTCTAGTTAAGTCATTACATTCTTCAAATGCACCAATGTTATTTTGTTGGTCTATGTCTTAAACAAAATGGACTATGTGTTCAACCATATTATTAAAGTAGAAATTTTTTTTTGCAGTAGGTAGCTCAGAAACTTAAAGGTACCCTCTAGTATGCCCCCCTGAAGCCTTTGGGCATGGTGAAGAAAAAACCTGCTTGTGTCGTTCAACCTGGAACTTTTAGACATCAATTGCCTTACACCTGAATATAAAGTATTGTATCTAAATCAGCCGCTTTTAGTTGGAAAAAGTAAACAAAACAAAAGTGACAACAAAGTCAGATATGGTAATTTATTTATTCAATGATTTTAAACTTTAGAGAAAAGAAAGGGTGGCAGCGCATGAGACTACCGGTGATAAAGCCTAAAGGATCTGAGAATGGTTGATATGCACAGTGAATCTTGATGAATTATTTTGGATACAATAGTTATTATTTTGGTGTAAGACAAATATTGTTTAAAAGTACCAGGTTGAATGATAATCAGGTTTTGCTGCTACATGCTCACAGGCTTCCTGCAATAGGTAAGGGGACAATACTGGGTGCATGACCATTGTTATATGTATGTAATGGCTGCATATAACTGTAAGAATGTGACATATACAAGTGTTTGATGTTAAGCTATTTTTCCTAGTAGTGTAGGTTGCAACCATAGACCACTGATGTGTACCAATTGTCGTGACTTGTTAGTTTTGCCAAGATTGTGGATTATAGACAATTGTCTCTCTCTCTCTCTCTCTCTCTCTCTCTCTCTCTCTCTCTCTCTCTCTCTCTCTGTTCCTTGCTGTTAGTTTTGCCATGATTTTTAATTTCTCTTTTCTTACAGGATGCAAAGAAACAGGGGTCAATTTACATCATCCAAATCGAAAGCTGAAGATTCCACTGGTGGTGCTTCCATTTCTGATGCAAACCAAAATTGGGGTTCACCAGAGAACAAGACCCCGGGAGCATCTGCGTAAGTTTTGGACTCGACTAGCAGTTTCACTATAACATCATTTAGTTAAATTCTCATAGTTCACATTGATTTTCTTTTGTTATTTTAAGATATTTCAATTTTCTTGAATTTTTCACAAGTTTGAAATTTTAGTAGCTGAGACAATATAGGAGGTAGCTAGTTGTGGAATTAGTTTATTTAAAATAGAAAAACTCATTGTTATAGAGAGAGAAGAATATGCTGGAAAATTTCTAATTATATAGTTGTTTTTAGTATTTTGAATCCAATTTTTTAAATTATAAGAAGGTTGGTTGAATTTGAAAGTGAAGAAAATTACTTAACACCAAAACCCAGATGCTAAGACAAATCACTTTTCGAGAACTCCAGTCAGCAAGTACTCATTGCTAGTACGGACATCAGCTTGATATGTTTGGTTCAGGCGACAGGCTAGGTGTGTGTCTGTACATTAAATGTTAATTATGTCAAATTGTCAATTGAATATCTTTAATTTGGTGCCTATGCAATATCTATTTGATAATTAGCATCAGAGAAAATGTTTATCAGCAAGTTATCATGAATTGTCAGTGTTTCTCAATTAGTCCATTTGTATACAATATATGATGCATGGAATATTGGAAACTTTCTGAAGCTTCAAGACCTGATGTAGATGTATTTTGAATTTGCACAGGTGCCATCACTGTGGCATCAGTGCAAAGTCTACACCGATGATGCGCCGTGGGCCTGATGGACCAAGGACCTTATGTAATGCATGTGGTCTTGTGTGGGCAAACAAGGTAGATACTTTAGTTGTGTTAATAGTATGAATTAGTGCTGTTTGTTTCTCGAGAATATTGCAGGGTGGTCCTTGGCTGGAAATGTGATTTAGATGATTTCATGATTATTTTAGATTCTTTCTAATTTCAATTCTAATTCATTCTGACCTATTCCTTGATTCAGATCACTGTACTGAACTTTTGAAAAGATTGATCCCAACCTAGTCTAATATGCATGCTCAATACATATTGAGTTATGTACAATAAACTATCAAGTACACCATCCTCTTTTTATATGACATTCCTTATTTTGCCGGTTTTGTCATGTATGCAATTACATAACAGTTCGGTATCCCTTTGCAAGATATTAGGATGACTAATAAGCCTTATTTCTTTCCATTGATGGTTTGTTTGGTCTTTTTCCACAGACGTTGAAAAAAAAAAAAAACATTGAATAGATGAGAAAAAAATTTCAAATTCGTATTGTTTTTCTGCTTATTTATACATGTGAAATAAAGTCGACTTCTGCTGTTTAATAATGTTGATTCATGTTGCTGGATCTGCAGGGAACAATGAGGGACCTTTCCAAAAATCCATCTCCGGCTACTCAGAATGCGTTGTCAGAACCAAAAGAAGGGGTAAGTTTGTTGTTGTGACATGGCATTTCTTTGGTGTGGAGTCATGGCATTTACATTAGAATTAACTTTGGTTCCTCCATTGACTTACACACAACACACACTATTCCATTTTCTCCAGAACAACACTGTGGAAGCTGTCGGATCGCAGCCGATTGTGGTGGGTGTTAATGGCCATGATACATGATGAGAGGTGCTGTGGCTTTGGAATAAGCACGGAGTGCGAGAGATGGAGTGATCTAACAGGGAGACTCGCTCCCCCGCATGGCTTTTCCGATGATGTGTAATGCTGTTTATCCGACGTGCATGTACTAAATTTTTAGGAGTTAAAAATGTAGGGTTTCTGGCATCTAGGGTTTCTTTTCAAACAACAACTGCAACTTTGTTCCAGTTGAATGTGTATGAACGATTCTTTGTGCAGAAGAATAACTGGCGTTCTTGTTGGCTGTTTAAGCTTTCTTTCTTTGGATGTACTTGTGGTGGTGAAGTAAATGTCGGTGACCGTCTTCATGGGAGTCGATAGATCCGATCCATGTCAAGGTTTGTTGTTGCTCGAGATGCAGCAAGTTCCCGGTGTGATATCTCGACTTGGCATTAGAAAGTCGGGTTATGAGGGTGGGGATGTTTGACGTGGTGTTCGACTTTGTGCTTTGTAATAGTCGAACTCCGCATGAGGATATTTTGTGATAATTTTACTAGAAAGACAAATTTAGATCTTAGGTAGGACTTACAATGCACCCAAGTCAGTCATTTACGATGTATCAAGTCTGACATACCACGATCAAATTAATATCTTAATAATATTTTAAAACATGTAATATGCTTCTGATTTATCAAATTCCTGATAAAAGTGCATCCTCGCTCGGCAAGTCACTCCAATGGAACCCAAAGCAAGCCAGCCAGCCAGCCATTGAGTTGAAACAAAAACCCAATGAAAACATCCTGTGCATAAGGTTTGTGATGTATCATTTTGGTGTGTCAAATACCGCAACACTTGTGATTTTTTTATTTGATGCATCGAATCATTTCATGATAAGCGGCGTGACAACACTTACAAAATGACCATAATAACATTTCATTAGGAGCATAATATCTCGATTATGTTGTATAATACAAGAGGATGAGTCAAACAAGCACAAATACCCAGCACTCACAGATGCTGGCTTAGACATGGAGATAAAGCTTAAAAACCACATCGAGCAGGGCAGGAGAAATACCCAGCACTCACAGATGCTGGCTTAGACATGGAGAAAGCAACAAGTCTCCCACCTGATCCAATGAGAGCCTGCTGAAGGATATGATGATTGGCCAAGACTGATGAAACAAAATTAGGGGGAACCAACCAAACATCTGTTTCAATCTATCTACCCTATCGAGAGCATAATTTTGCTTATTCAAATAATTCTTCTGTTTGAACTACCATCAAAGCTTTATAGTTCACCTGTTGTTATCTAAATTTTTCATGTTTATAGAAGATTTCGGTAAATCTGGTTTTTGTATCATTACATTTTATGTGCAACAAAATGTAATTGATAAATCTGAATTGATGTGTCCTGTAAAAGTTTAAGATGTCTCTCATGTTTGAATGTTAAATATAATTTTACGACGATATTCAACAATGACAACTCAAAACCATATTATGTCCCAACACTATTTGGACTCGAGCTACATGAAATTTTACAATGTTAGTGTCAATCCCAAGCCTGGATTGAAAAGGTGGAAGATTGTGTTACATCACTAAGAGCCACACACAAAACCATGTATGGTCTTAGGAACAAATTCACATCAATTTAATTGTAGCAATGTCCACCACAAGTCGCATATTGTCATTCATCACTAATCATAGTCCCACTCTATAGAAAGTTTATAGTGTGACTAAATAAGCATAGATATATAAAATGTGCTCACATCTGAAAATGCCAGAGGATCATAAAGAGAAATTAACTAACTAGAAAAACAAGAGATTCTATATGCAACAATATGAAATACAACATTATAAGATGTTCACACAACTTTGTTATCGATGCAATAATACAAGAAACCACAAATTTGGGGTGCATTTGAGAAAGACTTAACATCAGAATTCACCACAAGAAGCATAGACATCTGATTTAAAGTAATGAAAAATACTAGAAAACATTACTGCAAATATGAATCCAACCATCATCAAGGAGAACTAAACACACCAAAACTAGACTTGAAACAACAAAATTGCACACTTTTTAATTCTCTTGATTCCAACTGAAACAAAAATCAAAGTTCAACTAATTTTTTCCTCGCATAATAAAAGAGATAAAAATGAACCTCAGATAACTAATTCATCCTTCTGATAAGCTCATTGATGTAATCCTCACGGTTTCCAGCATCACCTCCCTCAACATAGTGATTCCTCTTTTTCTTCAGGCCACCCAATGGTGCCTTCAACTTGAAAGGCCACAAAAAGTTATTTGCTTCCTTAAAGTGTGGTCCAACGGTCATAATCTCATGAACAAGATCTTCAACGCAGATGATACCATGTTTCCCCAAGCCCTGCACCCAAAGAAAAACCCCATGTATAACTTAAAGAATAAAAAGGTTGGAAGAACATGAAACACCCACCGACCTTGCATCCTAATACATACCCGCTCGATGATCGAGTTGTCCGCCAAAGGAATTCTCTGCTTGTTCAACTTCCCATACCCTCTCTTGTAAATTAACTCCCTAATGCTCTTGAGATTAGGATACCTAAGCCATCAAATTCAGAATTAGCATAACAACCACACCAGACTATAAACGAGCCTTAGCAACGACTCGCAATAATAGTCTAAAAATGACATAACTCAGTACCCATATGTCACGTAAGGCTCAACACGCTGCAACATGTTCATTGTAGCCTTGTTCACTTTCAGAAACACACCATTGAATATCTACAGCAGTTTGAGAGGAGACATGTAATGATGAAGAACTTTATCATCATGTAATACGACAATAATTTGTGTTTCTTTGATAAAACACGAAGAAACACTACAATAATTTACACATGTACTGATGAATTTTAGCATCTGTACCTGTCGCAGACGTAGGAGCTGCAAGATCTTTCGAGTTTTCGGGTGCATGGCATTTATACTACCACAACCAATAGCAAAGAGGGAATGTAAGACGCAATAGTCATCCAAATTATCAAAGCAAACCCATCCATTACATATAGACTGTGCATTTGGATGAGTAGAGAAAGCAGGCGTACCCTCGTATGCGGATGATGAACAGAAGCTTGGCTTCTGGGCTGACATAGAATCCGCCCTTCAACCTGGCCTCTCTCTTCAAACGGACCAACTCCTCCTCCTACCATTAGAGCCAGATCCAATAATGAGATTAAAAAAATTCGAATTTTTAACACTAAGAATCATACTAGCGGTAACCACCTGCGATTCGTACTCCTTGGCGTACTGCTGGGCTCTCCCGAAGATTAACTTCCGGTTCTCGCGCACCTTCTTCTTCTCGGCGTCGAGCTCCCGCTTCTTCGCCAGCGCCCACTGTTCTTCCCTCTTCCTCTTCTTCAAAACGGACTCCGGGACCACCGCCTTCGCCCCCTCCGCCGCCATCTCCCTCCTCTGCCAAGAACACAGATCAAACCAAACGTCAATCGCTCCCTAAACGCTAGACCGAAATCATCGAGTAAACCACCATAGGCATCAGAGAGTTTTCCTTGGGATCTCTCACGATGGATTCGGGGATCGAGGAGCCGAATGCGTGACGGCGGTGAGCTTTATCGATAGGGGCAGGCGGGGGATTTGCTCTCGGCGTTAGGGTTTGCAAGGGGAGCTCGACAGCCGTTCGATCCCCATATCTCTCCTCTTTCTCTTTATATATATATATATATTAAATATTTTAATTATGGGTTAAGCCGTAGAGTAGTTTTGAACGGAGGCCCATTAACTAAACCGGACCGCGTTTGGGCTTCGAATTGTTAGGCCCATCATCGAACAGGCTTCCCATTAATATTCTTCCAATTAATAAATATTTTCAAAATATTTATTTTTTAGATAATCGATCGGCAGGGAATATTCACTATATTATAACAATCTTTAGACCTTTGTTACTTGAGAAGAACTTTAAGAAATTAATATAATTGACCACAATTAACAGTGATGAACCTTAGCTTATAATAAATAGGATCTGTACAGATATGTACGTGCTAAGCCGAGATTGTAGCCCTGTATTTTTAATCAATCATATCATGTGCATATAAATTGGCTGTTAATTCTTTCCCAAAATTGGGATTTGTCATGGCATGTTCCAGCAAGCAGACACCGGATTTTGACCTGGTCAACCCCAGTATTAGAACATGGTGGCTGTGTTAACCGACCTATAACTATCCCACGTACTCCCCCACTCGGTCCAACCACCCAATTCATCCCTCTCTAATTCTTTCCCCACTGTTTCCTCGCATTCAAGACGATCCGAGGGCAAGCAAGAGAAGCCGTCATCTCTCTCAAAGGATCTCTTGAGAGCAATGCTTTGATTCCTTTCCGGCACGGGTAACACCAAACTTGAAACTTGTTGTCTGATGTTGATTGATTGGGATCTGCTTGAACTGTTCCATTCTTCCTACCTTGTATGGTTTCCTTGCAGGTATCGAGTAGCTCATGGCCATGGCTAAGAGAGGAATGCATCACAAGGAGAGGGACAGCAATAGAGGAAATGGCATCAGAGCCTCCCACCAAGGGGACGACGTTTCAAAGCTGCCGGGGAAGACGATAGCGAACTATCTGAAGCCCACCATAAGCTCCTGCCATGTCGGCGGCTGCAGGTATCCCAGGAGCCAGAAACAAGCTCCCGAGGCCTCTTCCATGGCTACCTCCTCTGCCAAGCCTAGAAGCTCCATCAACAAAGCTCGCTTGCTGTCCTCTGTGCCCGAAAGAACTCCTGCATCCATCAGCTCCAAAGAGAAAGCAAGGACCAGAGCCGAGAAGTCTCCGATGACAGCAGCAATCAGCTCGAAGAAGAGAACGACAGGAGCTGAGAAATCTCCAGTGACGGCAGCAATCAGCTTTAAAGAGAGAACCAGAAGAAGTGATGGGAGATCTTCCATGGCTGCGATCTCTCCGAAACCAAGTTTGGGGAAGGCATTAAAGAATCCAACAAGCGGGAAAGCAGTTCCGCTCAGGAAGGCCAACGTCGCTGCCACGACCTCCACCACTGCGGCCAAATCTGAGGACGACAGGGTGATACATGTCGTCGATGAAACCCAAACACAAGACCAGGCAAAGGGCACAGAAGTGGAGGTAGAACAGCCACAGGAGAGCAAGGCCAAGGTAGAGAGGGCAGAGCCCAAAGCAGCCAAGACGGATGACGACGAGGTCTCACACGAGGCGGAAGGAAAGATGGAACTGCAGCCGGAGAGCGAGGTGGGAGGAGACAACACACTGGCGGAGGAGAAGGAAAAGGGTGAGGAAGAGGGCGTGAAGCCAAAGGGGCCGGCGAACGGGAGGAACGAGCCGCTGCCGGCTTACAATGCTGTGATCGAGGAGAAGGCCACCAAGCTGGCAGCGCGGCGGAACAAGGTGTTGGCACTCGCGGGGGCCTTCGAGTCCGTCATCTCGTTGCAGATGCCGGAGGCTAGTTCAGAGGGGCAGGCGGCGACGACGGTAAGGAGCGTCAGTAGGGGCCGCATCAGAGCTGCTCAATCAACTCGGCCGCAGACGGAGGAAGGGAAGGGTGGGAACGACGGAGCCACTTTACCGAGTCAACTTGGGAAATGAGTCAAAGAATGTTCAAAGGGGTCAACAGTAGGATGATCAAACATGAAAATGATGAACTGTTTTGTTAAAACCTTGATGATAATGCTTTACACTCTTCCTATTTCTGTTAATGTTGCTACTAATATTTTACCTGATCATAATAACAATGTTCTGATTTTAAAAAAAAAATATATCATATTTCACAATATAAAGTCATTAAAGTTCTTTAAAATAATCAGAATTCAAGTTCATCAGCTTAGCTTAATTGTTGTCACAACACACAATACAAGAAGGTTACATTGAAGAGGATACACTTGCAATCTGCTTATAAAAGCAATTTTTCTCAGAAATAAGCCCCTTTAATCCCAGAACACTGCAACTTGTTAATATCATGTGATCCAACAAAAGCAACATACCAATGATGAACAATCTTTTTTCTCTCAGAACACTTGGGAAATCTTATAACCCTAAAAACATTTCAAAAATTTTAAATAAATATCTTTGATTACACTAGAAATGCATCAAAGAGACAGGATGACAATATCAAATTCCACCTGAATTTTAATTTTCTGTGCAGAGGCTCTGAGAATTGTCTTACATTGCTGCTGCTTTAAGTGTTGCTACCTCAAAAGTATAAGATTTGATGCATGCAGTATAAAAATGACTATAATGTAGTCATTGCTGCTGCTTTAAGTGTTGCTACCTCAAAAGTATAAGATTTGATGCATGCAGTATAAAAATGACTATAATGTAGTGACAGGAAATATTAATCACAATCCGCTAGCTGACAGCCACTGAGAATCTTAACATAGAAAAGAGTGGGTCGTCTACCTAATGTATAAGATGACCGGACCCCCTCAGCCGCCCTTTGATAGCGCCACACCGTGAGGGGCAGATCTGCTCAATGTTGCGCCACAGGAGATTGTGCGAGCCAACCTGCACTGCAAAGGGCCACACTAGGCCTATCGAAGGTGATCCCATCCCATTGATTTTGTAGATATAAAAATCAATCCCTAATGCTTGAACAAGAACCAAATTCTAAACCTCATTTAAAAAAGCTATAGCCCCCCACTCGAAACTAATTCGAGCGTCGAAGACATCAAGTCAAAAATCTTCCCCCGATACCAACCTATTGTGCAATGCCCCCAAGAGATCAAGTCGATTCTAGCTCTACCTCAGGACAACCTCAAAGGCTTGATGACCACCTCAGAGTTGCCCCCACCTTCCCATGTTTAACTCTTTGTCTCCTCGACTGGCTCTCAAGAGGACTTTCCGAGACAACTATGCACCTTCAAGACAAGATCAAACGTACCGACTCCCAATCCATGGTATCAAACTGTTAACATGTAGCAATAACCAAGCATTGTTGATCTCCACTAGCATGGATGGTCAAGACATTTGGACCCATTTAAAGAGATTGTTGATTTCCCTATGACATTTCTATGTTCCTATTCTCCCCTTAGCACATAACTCAAAAAAACTACATCACAAAAAATTTATATGCACGATGAATATTGAAATAGGAGAGTCACATAGTAAAAGACATATATATTGAATTTATTTAACAATTGAAAATCTTAAGCTTTTAAAATTGAATTTATATGTTAGCTACTCTCAGTCAAACTCATCTAATTTAAAATTCTCAATGTAATATTAAAGGTAAAGTTCAAATGTCCAAAAAAAAAAGATTAAATCCTACTTTTAAGATATCTTCATAAATAAAAGAGATACAATTGAGTTATATTAAAAAAAGATTTAAAATGAAGATCGAAATAATCATGTAAAATATATTTGATTTGTGTCTTTTCAATTGAATAGAGATCCAATATCATGTGTGTTAGCCTTGACCAGACTCATCTGATTTAAAATTCCTACAAAGCTTAAAACAATACTCGCAAATTATTCATAAATATACTCAAAGCCAGCTATTTTAAACATCTTCACCAATATTCCATAATTTGTTGTGTCCAAAACTCTGTTCGAACGCCCACTAGTGTTCTTTAATCAATAAGACCATTAAGACCACCAGTTCTGGTTAGCACAATTCAATTCCTAACTGTGATATGCCTGCTAACAAGATTTTTCGAAAATATGATTAAACTCTAAGAGGATGATGAAGATCGAAACAATAATAACAATGACGATGAAAATTAATCTAAAACCGGAATTAAAGAGATAAGGACGATAATTGAGATAGAGAAATGTGGCAGCTTTAAATTTGCAGGGGGCTAACGAGAGTGAGCACACCCCACAATCGTGTGGCAGCCTCACGGTGTTTTGATCTCTCTGTAGGCACCGTGCAAAAGGTGGCTTGTTATCTGAGAACAAAGCACCCGTTGTCTGAATTAAATGCCATCCATCCATCGATCAAAATTAGTAACATGCAATATAAAACTAGAATTAGGAGAACTATAAGCTGCATGAAGAACGAGTAAAGAACACAAAGGGGGAGAAGAGGATCCAAGTTTTTGGGTGTGGATATGTGGCCGGGTATTGTGGCGTTGGATTGACGGAATAAGAAATCCAAGCAATCTTCGCCCGGCGATCTAATATCGGCTCCATGCGGCAGACAGGTATATCGCCATCGATCACAAGGCGCCTGCTGTTTTGACTCTTTGTCAAGAGCCTAATCCTTCTTCAGATAGATCAGGACTAAAATTTGGTACGCGAAAAAGCGACAGAGAGAGTGAGAGAGAAACACGAAGACCTCACCGGCGAGATCTTAGAGACGGAGAGAGAGAATGAGCGAGAGCGAGAGCGAGAGCGCCGCAGCGAGGGAAGAGGCGGCAGGAGACTAGGGTTCTTCTGCAGCATCTGCCTCAATATATATAGCGGTCCAAGGGTTCACGATGCCTGGAGCTGTGGTCCAATAGGAGCTCGCCACCTAGGACTTAATTTTTCCACGCGTGAATCAAATTTCTGGAGAGAATACGACAGGCACGTGTGGATCGAGCGCAACTCGTGACGTCCACTGCTGGCATTTTACACGTCGGACGAATCATCCAATCGAGAGTCGACACGTTCGCTAATCAGCACCATGACCAGCGTGTCCGTGCGCGGGGGTGGCGCTGAAACGGTTCGACCTTTTTATTCTTTACCACTTTGCTGCAGGATCCAGAGCAGCGCACAGCATACTATGATGACGTGTAAAGTCACATGTCACGGGGGACGAGGGGATGTGGCCGACGCGTGTCGAAGCAGGGTTGGAAGAGATGGTCGGATAGGTTCACGTCGTCGGTCTGATATTTTCACCCCTCGGAGAGTCGGGATTTAATCCCGAATGAGTTAATATAGAACAAACAAGCCCTCTCTATATGGCAACCTCTCATGGATCTGAGGGTGACAATATCAACCGGGGAAGCCAAGCAAGAAAAGAGTAGAGAATAAAGAGGAGGAGGGAGGAGGGATGCAGACACGTGAAACGTGCACCGACAACCGTTTGCGTCACCGGACGTAAGAGGAGGAGGTGGTGCTGTTCGTCGGAACGGTACACCGGGGAAGGAGGACTGGCGGGAGCAGGGTGGCAGGGGTCGGACTCCGCGAG
Organism: Ensete glaucum; assembly: GCA_021527575.1. Classification (NCBI taxonomy): domain Eukaryota; kingdom Viridiplantae; phylum Streptophyta; class Magnoliopsida; order Zingiberales; family Musaceae; genus Ensete; species Ensete glaucum. The sequence continues at coordinate 39,351,646 of CM038558.1, read as the reverse complement.
CCTGCGGCAGAGGATGAAGGCCAAGGCCGTGGTGTCCTGGTGGCGGAGGGAGGTGGTCTTCCCCGTCAAGCGAGCTTGGCTCGCCGTCTCCTCCCGCGTGGAGACTCGGAAGCACGGTAACCATAAGCTCATCTCCTCTCTCTCTCTCTCTCTCTCTATCTCTCTCTGCCTGCGTCTGTAATCAGCACCAAAGCAAAGAGAAGACACAACGAGCGAATGAGATTATAAACTGTTTCTCCCAGTTCTCTCGAGCTGTGTAAAAAAAAAAAAAAACCATGATCAGAGCAGATTCATCATGTAAAAAACCATGCCTCCCTACAGATGGACAGATGGTGACCGTGTTGTTATTCTTGCACAGGGAAAGGGATTCTTAAGCTCTATGATGATGTGCAAATGTGTGGCTACCAAGATGTGCAGGTTATGTGGGAGATTCTGACCAAACCTGAGATGGAGACGCCAAAGCGGCTGAAGCAGAGGAAGGGATCGATATGGCGACTGTCAACCTGGTGCACAAGAACAAGATTCTCCTGATGCAATTGAAACCTATCAGTGAAACAGTAGATGAGAAAGTAAAAAACCAAAGCTTGGCTATGTCATGAGATCATAACAAGTAGAGATGACTGTATAGTCTTGCAAGACTCAGGTGTACATGTACGACGTGAGATATCACAAACCTCTCCCCTCATCTGAGGTGGAAGAAAGGGTTTTATGCTGTTGTTATCAATTGTATCTCTTCAAGCCTTTACTATTCCTCATCTATCTTAACTGTTACATCCCAACTAAATTCTGCTTCCTCCTTCATGCTCAGAAAACAGGATACACTAATCTAAACCAGCACCATGGAAAAATTGGATCTGAAGTAGAGCCAGTACAGAAGCTATCAGTTCTTAATTGACAATTATTAGATTTAGACCTACAAAGGAACCACTGAGTCAACTTTAGGTTTTGAATCTATGCATGTTAGGATCCCAACTGGATCCTACTTGACTTGGACAGAAAGAACAAACATTAGCTAATCAAATCAATTCCAGCCAGAAAAAAGACTAAAGATTAAATATATATATATATATATATATACAATGCCTTGGAGCCAGCCATTCTTTGCCACTGCAACCATCATCAGATCCACTTGGTTCTGATGATGTTGACACTTCGATGCTCATGCTATAATCTACATAAACCTTGTATGCACTATGTATTTGGTTAGGATTTGAGCCAAACAAAAAAGCTGCCATTGTCTAAATGCATCACAGCACTAACATTGGTCGAGTCACCATCTTTACATCCATTATCTACTACTTGAGCCCATTGCACAGACAGTGACACTCTTCCACTTCCATTTAGTGACCAAAATCGGTACATCCTCATCCTCATCACTTCTGAGGTCCTAACACACAAGCTTAGAGCTTTCTGGGATTGCGCCAATTTCCTCCTTTTGGAAACTCCCTGCATAAAAGCTCTACATCTCTACAGGCACAAACTATTTGATGGCATCACTCCTATACAGTGAATATAACCCTGTGGGACTAATTATGATGAGCATCACCAAAATATTCTACAATATATGCAACAACTTTTAAACTATGTTACAGCATGATTTATGGCCTTGCCTTTTGCTTAAACCTTGAGTTTTTCTGACCCATGACTAAGAATATAATCAAGTACTCATATGACTTGGAAGTCCCATATGATAATATCCTGTCCTACTGACAATAAAATATTGACAAATACTTTGATATTTTGGCCAGTGAAATTAGGTGCACTTGTATGTTGGCCACCTCCAGATTCTACAATTCAAATGAATAAACTCAAATCCCACCAACCAAAAGCCAATGAGAGAAAAGTAAAAAAAGAAAGTTATTCCAAACACAAAAAACACCCAAAAATGCCAATGTGGTGGATACCTCACAAATCCTAGCCACCAAAAAAAAAAAAGAGAGAAAAGAGGAAAACGCATGTATAAAAAAAATAAAAAAAACATCCCTACACTCAAGTTGGTTACTAAAATATCAGGTTATGAATCCTGTGTTATGCATAATATTAGAAAAAAAGTCAACTCCCATTAAAAGCTGCATTCAGTGTTATGCATAATATCAAAATTCAGTATACATAATTGCATCCTTTTCAATGTGATAACTCATTTCAGGTAGAAATATGGAACATCTTATCTATTGCTGTTTGTTAGTTCGTTGCAGGAAAAATGAAAAAAGAAATCACAGCTTTAAGTCAATCAGAACAGTGAGAAATTGTGGAGGAACAGTACATAGACAGACGGTGTATAAGTATTTCTTACAATCATTCACCAAGCAATGTGAAATGTACCTAATACAATATAAAACCAGCTGCCTTGATGATCAACAGAGATTCAGAAATGTCACTGAAAAGACTGATTAAAAAAATATCACTTGTCCTCCATTTGTTTCTTCAACCTTCTAACTATTGGTTCAGATTCACTCACAAAGTGTAGGTGGAAGGAGCAATCAAGCCACTCATTAGGTTGTTGCACGAATCTCAACAGTGCCCATTGAGACCACATGCCAATCTCAGCCATCCATGATTTTGATGGATGTAGATCCCTCACAAGCAAGAACCTCTAGTGCAAAGAGGATATGGATTCTCCACATCCTCCACACCAATATTTCATCAGGTAGTAATTATTACTCATTTTCGGCCTTTTTTTCATCTTTCTAACTTGATATAGCCACAGTATAAATCAAATAAAGCTCATACACATCGACTTTGCTTACTCTATAAAGCGATGACAATCACAAAAGAAAATTCTAAAGGATTTTCTACTTTAGGATATAGCATTTGCTAATAAAATACTTGGCATTCAGGGATATAACAAAGAAAGGAATAAGGGGAAGAGGGAGGAAACAATTGCAGATAAAAGTGGAGATATTCCTAAAATTAAAGACTAGTCAAGGTTCTTGGAAAAAAGTTTACAATTTCCTCAAGAAGTTCTCTGAGTACATTCATAACAGTAGATTTATCTATAGCATGGCAGAAAAGGAACGGGTCAATTCATGAGGCATTTGCTAACGTGGAATCTAAGGAAGATCAAGTATGGAGATTTCAGATGTGAAATATGTCAGCCAGCAATTTTCCTAAGCCTTGTCCTTGATGTAATTGTCTGAGGACTAGCTTTGTCACAGAAACAAAAATTGAAATTTAGTGGCAACATATTTTCAATGCAAAAACACATGAGCACAAAGACCAAAACTTAAGCCATCTGGTTTAGCAATTTCAGTGCATCTTTGCCAGGGAAGGTAAAGGCATTTCAGAGTGTTGCATATTTGATGCTTTTCTGCAGTTATGAAAATGCAGGAGAATTGTAAGGTAGAATTGTTGGCATCTTATTTGGTAGTAAAAAAGATAGAATGAGACACAGTTTTTTCTTTCTTTTTTTGATAAAAAATGAAACATATTGAGGTAATTTTCTTATTCAGAAACAGCATTTATTTCACTAAGTAATTTAGAGTGTTATTTCTTGCAAACGCTGCAGTGGCATTAATTATTATCTAGAAGAAAATTACTTTTAATTTTTATTTTGCATTTAGATAAAAAAGTACCATCATGTGTAGTTCCAGATTAAACTCAACTTAGCATCAGATACTGAATAAAGATCATACAAAAAGGCACATTTAACTGAATTAAATACTGAACTCTAGAAGTGTAGCATATCGACAATTGCAACATTTCGTACATGATTTTTGGTGTTATGAAGCATTAAGGTACAGAGCTAATCCAATCAAAATTGTGACTATTGTTGGGGTTTAAGTAGCAAAATCCTTACACTTTTTGGTACCTCGGACTGCATGTGTTGCACAATGTGACGCTGCAGCATAATCTATTGAACTGATCAGAAAATATCTTCCTGCTTCTTAGATAACAAGAGGTCTGTTATAGAAGATTCAAATTATTATAACAAGATGACATGCTCAATCAACATAAAATCTTGCTATAAGCACATAAATTTATTTTGGCGTATAAGTAGTACTGACCAGCAGAGTCTGCAATTTTCCTTCCTGGTCCAATTGGTTCTACGATATAAGCTCAATCTTGAACTAAAAAAGAATCACCAGTGATTCTTCCTAAACAATCTGCAGCATGTATCATTTAATCACAGGTCTAACAAAACATGAGGTTCACCATGGTGAATGAAATTTTAAATTCTCAATCTATAAGCCTCTGGTAGATTTATACAATCTTCAAAAAAGATCTCTTGCTTTATACAAAATTAATAGCTCCAGTGATGGCAAGGTCAGTAATGTTACCATTAATCATTGAAATCCTTCCCCATTAAAATGGTTGTATTGTGCAACAAAATCTTCGAGACAAGAACGTTCTAACAAAGATTTGAGCAGTCTTTGCAACCAGATACCAACTTGATGCCAACGCTCCAGAAGTTGGTGCTAACATCTTAGCCAAAGCAAATTTAGAAAAGAGAATTTTCATAAGACAGCCAACGAAAATTTAGGAAAGAGAATTTTAATAAGACCCAGAAGACCGCTTGGAAGATGTACCTTATTCCTTGAAATTCAACCAAGGGTCAACCCGCCAGATCACCTTAACATAAAAGAGCATCACCGAGTGGGAAATTGACCAACTATGTATTGCCTCATAATGCTTCGTACATATCTAGATTAAACTCTGTAAGAAAAAACATATAGGACATCTCCAGATACTCGATTTCTTAGATGTGTATATCATATTTGGATGGCACAAAGTTTTCTTTCGAACAATCATGAAACAGTAAGAGGCTGCCACTATAATAACTACCCAAGCAACTTCTGCAACTAATGTTACATACACAGCAATCCCTCTAAGTACCTACATATACCTATATAAAAAGTTACATATCAGTATTTTGCAAAATTGATTTTCTCTGAGCATGCTGAGAACCATATAAAAGCTTGACCTCTCTGGTTCTGGTGGAACAACTCCTTTCTTATTAAAAGCATACAGCAACGAACCAAAGAGGGAAAAATTAAACTTCCTTCCAGCACCGACGTTTGGTTCATTTGAACACATCAGGAATACTAGAAAAAGAATTTTTCCTTAGTCCATGATAATGCTCCATGAGTGAAGCCAAGAAGGGAAAAGAAAACCAACCCTCGAGGTACTTAAAGATTCACCACACAAGAATTTGACGGATCAAAAAACCCCAAAATTGACCTATCTTATTCTTCATATGAATCGAGGCATATTTTCTCGAGTAGAAATGGCCAATCTTCACCAAGTTGCTGTGGGTTCAGCTCCATTGCAATCCTGAAATCCTGAATAGATACTGGGTGTGTTTTCAGGCATTGCATGTGGTTTATAGATCCAGAACTATTCTGTGCATGCATGATATTTCCAGGCCAAACTCCGTTAGTTGGCTTCATCTGAGCTTGCTGCTGGAAGAATGGATGCTTCATATGATCGTGACCTGACCTTGATCCTAATAATTCAACACATGACCTAATTAGACGCTTCAAATAAGCATCTAGGCCATTATTTAATAGGTTCGAGCAGTCCAATGCGACTCCCTCCAAGCCATGTGCTTCTGCTATTTTCTCCATCCTTTGCTTCAATATCTCACTATGACATAATTCTCCACGGTAATAGTTACTTGTAAGACTACCACTACTAGAAGTAGTTCCTAAAGGCAAAGATCTTTGTGCCCCACCCAAACTTGCAGGACAGAAAGGAATGCCAAGTGGAGCCTCGAGAGGACCTCTCTTGGAGTAAAAATCAACAGCTTGTTGCAACTCTTCCGCATCTTTCATGGCTTCAACCTCAACCAAATCCTTGCTCTCTAGAAAAGCTTGAGCATGAGGTGTCAAATCTCCTGCTCGTGGTCGTTTTGCAGGCTGTTCTGAAGAAACACCTTGATGATGCTGCATTGGTCTCTTCCGCTCATGAGGACCAAGAGTGCCATTCTCTGTGGCAACGTTCTTGTCCAAGGGCACCGAGGATTGATGGTAAGCTGCATCCGCTGTTCCATTCTGTCCGAGAGGAATAGGCCGGTCTTTGATCCTCCGGTCTTGAATGCACGATCTGACCTGGTGAGAAGATGGTGACGAGATACTCCCATTGGACCATACACTGTGCGTCCGTGTTGGTGCTGCTGAATGATTAACCATGCTTTCATCTTGAGATGGTATATTTCCAACAGCTTCAATGGGCTTCAAAGTAGCCTTCTCAAGGCCAAGTGGAGGTGGGGTTTTTGCCTGAACGGCATTCTTGAGGATGGAGCGAATAAGATGGTTGTGCAAATGGATGTTCTCGTGCCCGAGGATTGGAAGGCAGTACCTGTTGAAATCTGGTTTGCTCAACCTCTGCGACAATAACAGAGTCAAATAAGCAAAATATCGCTGGGACCGTTCAGGGCCGAGCTTTTGATCTATCTGCAACTTCAGATCACCGAGGTTGATCCGGGGAGGCTGTGGTGTCGGCATTCTCAGTGCACGGTGGCCATATAACTCACCAGACCAATACAAAATTACTGTTCCCGTTCGTTTCTTCACTCCCCTCTATCAGCCAAAAGGAAGCTAAATCTTGATCCACTTCCAGCGGATTGCGAGAGCTATAACCAATCTCCTCCTCCTCATCTTCGAACAATCAAACGAAATTCTCAATTCTGGAGGATAAAACCCTAGAGCGAGGATGGACGATAAACATCCACTTCGCGAGCAAAGATCCCAAGCTCGAACCAACTCAAAAGGGTTCGCACCGGAAGAGAATCGCGATCATACTGGGGTAAAACCCTAGAAGAACTGAACCCCAACCAGAGGAACGACCAATTCCGCGGCCGGAAGCTCAAGAAAGATCACATTTTTCTTCTTTTTTTTTTGCATACGAATTGTTCGCTATAGATACTCGGAAGATTGACGCCGTGCTCTGCGAACGGGGGGGGGGGGGGGGGCGCCAACGCACGCGCGGCGGATCACGGCTTGCAGCCGGAGGGCGGGACGGGGGAGAGGGAAGCAGAGGGACGAAGAAAAGATCGAACCTTGGGGGTGGGAATGCGAGGAGAGGGAAGCCGGTCTTGGGGAGCTCGAAGCGGCGAAAGAGCGCGGCGATTCCGAACGCAAAGCGTGCTCGAATTCTCCCTCCTCCTCCTCCTCTTGCTTGCCCCCTGAAATCCTCTTCTTTCTTCTTCTGCGCTCCGTTGGCTCTTGACGACTTCGCCTCCCTTCTCTCGCAAGACGGTTGTAGAATTGGATTGTTCGAATGACTCCTTTCGATCGCGGCGGAGGCAAAGCAAAAAGGAAAAAAGAAAAGAAAAAAAAAAAAAAAGAGGAAGCGAAGAGAAAAAAAAAAAAAATAGAACACTTACGGCTCGCCTCTCTCTTCTTCTTCTTCTTCTTCTTCTTTTGATAATGAATTTTAATTTGATACATAATCAAATATAAATTTTCATAAAAAAATATGTCTTATTTTATGTAAATAATGTCTCATACCATTGAGGTCATTATGATACCGTGATATGACATGAGTACACAAACCAACATGGGAAGGATCACAACAGTGTGATGGATTAGGTATAAGAATTCAGAAAATTCAATGTGTCATTCAAGTGATTGAATTGATCCAAGGTGCAAAGTGTGCAATATATCCATTTGGACAAATACTTAAAGGTACACAAACTTCAAATAAGAACAAACAAGGGTATAAAATTGAATTATTATTCTCAGATGACAAGTCCATGCACACCAACCAAACTTAATTGGTCACACTGAGAAGACACACTTCCAATCTGTAGAGAAATAGGATGGATGGGAGAATGATTTTTTAGGTCAACTATATTATTCTTATTATTCTTATTGTTTTATCATATTTGCGACTATCAAATTATCAAATGGTAAGTGTTGCTTCTCCCTTGCCATTTCCCATTTACTACTACTACTACTACTACTACTACTACTACTGCTGAAGGAACATTTGGACTACAGGTCGTCCAAGTATCATCGAATTCTGTATTGACTTTTCTTCTCTCGCCAGTGGAATAAATGTCTTTGCCAGTGGAACAATGTTACCTCTTAAATGCATCAATGTGAATTTAGTTATACTAAATGTTCCTTCAGCAGTCACCATCTATCTCATGTAGTCATCTCATCATTATTACTTTTTTTTTTTTGGATAATTTTCCTAAAAAAATATTTATATTTTAGTTATTTTTAAAAAGATATTCCTCTTTTATTTTTTAAATAATTTTTTAATTTAATATATATATATATATATATATATTCAAAGTACTTTGAAGTATGACTAGTTAGTTATATTATTTGTGATATTTATGCATAATAAAATATGATAAATAATATGCTCAACTTTTTTAATTTTTAAGATTGAAATTGCATTTTTTTCAACAAATATCATTCTCGATGTTTAACAAAATGTTTCATTCACCATGCATAAAAAGTAATAGTATGGTTCTTCAACACAACAACCTCAAGTACGCTAACTAACTTCAACGTGAGAGTTAGTTATAATAATAAGCATTGAATCTCAAAACTTTAATGAGTTTGATCATTATTAATGTAATAAATTTTAAATTTTAAATATTATGTATCTGAAGGATCATGAGCTAACTAGGTAAGGATGGAGTAATATAAATTAAAAAAAATTGTTATACTAAATGTTGAGATACATTTAGACCCAAAATTTTATTTTTGTCAAATCAAATTAAACTCAATTGAAGTTATTGTAACATTAGAATTATATTAGTAGAAGAAGAAAAAAATAATTGAAATAACATCATATTAAATTCCTAACCTCAAGATAACCTCTTAAACACCTCTATTTTATTTTGATTTCATCCCCTTTTCCAACTTGATAACCCATGACCATTTCTCTCCTTCTTCCTTCTTTAGTTATTCTTATTTTTTTCTTAAAGTATCTTGGGTTTTAGTTTTATATATTATAGGTTAATATTTTTAGTTAATTTTGGGTAACCTAAGCTTTGAATTTATCTTTTGATTTTTGGATATATTTTGTATAAATCTTTTATGATTCTAAATCGTCTAGTATGATTTTAATCTAAGATTAATGTATAGAGTTATTCATGTAACATACTCAAAATCCTTTATTTTCTGAGATGAGATTATATTATAATTGACTCCATTAGAACTAAGATTAACCTCTTTCCTTTTAATATGTTTTAAAAGATTATTAGAGTTTTGTGTATTGAATATCATATTTTGATGATAAAATCAATTGATGGGTTTTATAATCTAACTTGTGTGTTAGAGAAAGTGATGTAGGATCAACTACAATAATGAAAAGGTAATACAATCTAATATTGGGCCAGAGTCAAGTTTAGACATCGGGTCAAGATTCGGACGATGCAATACAAACTCGCTAGGAGATTGCAAGAAGCTCGCTGAATGTAATCAGGGGCTTGCCAGGAGCTTGCCGAAGTGATCGAGACCTTGCCGGGTGTTCGTCGGGAGCTCGTCGAAAGTGATCGGGAGTGCACCGGGAGTTCACCGGAAAGATCATCGAGAGACTCGTCAAGAGTTTGATGGAGGATGTCGAGAAGTTCGTAAGGAGTTTGGAAGATCGATTGACGTGCCGAACAACAAGAACGATTGTAATTGTGTCTTAGTATGTCGTGTTAGCATCATGTGTTTTGAGTCCTAATTGAGTTGGGTTAGACTTGAGTTGAGCTCATTTCGTTGACTTAGAAAGGGGTCAATAGGAGGTACACCTCAAGTATAGAATAGTACGGGAAAGTATTGTTCCCGGGTTGCCGATTGGAGTACCATCGATAGGCGATGGTGGTACCACCGGCACCTACGATTTTGGGTGGCTTTTGGCAATGGTACCACCGGGGCTGGTGGTAATACCACCAATACTCAGGTTTTTCGGTAAAGCTTAAATTTTGGCTCCATTTTTTTAAACCAATTGCATATTATAAATACCCCGAGTATTTTTGCATTAAGAGCAAGAAAGTACAAGAAAAACTATCATAATCTTTATTATAATTTTATAAAATATGAGAGCTTCTCTTGTGTGATTAAAGTGTAAAGTGAGGTTAAAGAAAGAGTGTAATATTATAAAGGTTTTTCTCCCGAACCTGTGAAAAGGAGAGTGTAAAGGTTATTCTCCTGAGTTTCGAAAAAGGAGAAAGGTACAAAAGATTTTGATCTTCAGTCATGGAAGAAGATCATTAGTGGACACTGGCAGACCTTGATGAAAGAGGACTTGGGAAGTGGACGTATGTCAAGTTGGTGACCGAACCATTATAAATTTGTGAGCCTTCTTTACTTGCTTTTTATTTTAATATTTCATAGCTAAATAGAGATTTTTCATTCTATCTTAAGTTTAATCCAACTCTAACTTGATCATAATAATTGGTATCAGAGCTAGTTATACTCAATCCTAATAATTAGTATTAGAGCCGGTTATACTCAATCCCCTAGTGCCAACTTGATCCTAGTAATTGGTATCAGAGCCGGTTATACTCAATTGAATTAACACACAAGTGAGTAAATAACCTCTTTTGGCATTAACAACGGTCAATTATCACACAACCTCCCATGTTAAATAGGAAATATTATGCATATTGTAAAACTAGAATGCATATCCTTTTTATTTCAATGGATTTTGAACTATGAAATATTATCGAAAATAATTTTTAAAAGTCATCCAACCCAATAAATAATTGGAATGATCATGCAAAAAAGATATTCTCATTAAATGTAAAAGCTATGAATACTTTATTTTGTGCTTTAGATAAAAATAAGTTTAATTGAGTTTTTACTTGTGATTTGACTTATGATACTTGACACACTTTAGAAGTCACACACGAAGGCACAAGTAAGGTAAAGGAATCAAAAATAAATCTTCTTATAAATAACTGTGAATTGTTTAAAATGAGATCAAGTGAGACTATTGGTGATATGTATACCCGCTTTACAGATGTCATCAATGGTTTAAAATCTCTTGGTAAAGTTTATTCGAACTTATTAACGAAATTTTGATATCTTTACCTGAAGGTTGGGACTCATAAGTAACTACTATACTAGAGACCAAAGACTTAAATAACTTACCTTTTAAAGAACAAATTGGGTCTTTGATGACTTATGAAATGAGTTGTAAAGCTCATGATGAACTTTAAGAATACCTTCCAAAGAACATGAAGGACATTGCCTTGAGAACCAAAGATAAACATATTCCAAAAAATATGAAGGACTTGGCACTAAGAACAGCATATGACTCCTCAAGTGAAACCTTAAGTGATGAAGACAATGATCTTACACTACTAACAAAAAAATCAAAAAATTCATAAAAAATAAAAATTATAAAAATAAAAATGAATCAAAAAATTATAATATAATATATTTTGAATGCGACAAGCTAGGGCATTTCAAAAGTGAATATCCATAGTTAAAGAAAAAGACATCAAACAAGAAGAATGTATTCTCAACAACATGGGATGATTCAAGCTTATCGGATGAAAAAGACAACGGTGAAGAAGTAGCCAATTATGCGCTCATGGCTTTCCATGACGAGGTAAGTGAATCATCAGTTTTACCTTTGATGAATTATTAAATACATTTCATGAACTAGTTAATGAATTTAAGAAGTTTAGCAAAACTTATAAATTATTTAAGAAGGAATGTACATTGCTCACTAGTAAATTTGAGAACATGCATGAAGCATCAACATCATATAATTCTTGAATTAAATATTAAACATTAGAGGAAATTATAAAAGAATATGTCATACTTCAACAAACTTTAGAAAAAAATAAAAATAGAGAATAAATCTCTAAACATGATCCTTACTAATAAGGGTCATGTTCATTAGGAAAGGAGATATTGGTTTTGTGAGTAACACTAAATAAAAGCCAAATATCTTTGTTAGATGACCTATATTACATCTTTATCTAAACTCAAATATAATTTTTCTGATAGATTAGGGTATATAAGTATTTATTTAGAAAATATAATCCACATAAGTTAATTTGGATTCCTAAATGAACCATAAACAACATAATGCCCTTAGTTAAATTAGGTAGATTTTTTGATAAAAGACCCAAAGTCAAATGAGTAACTAAACCAAAACCTATTTTATTATAGATTTGTCTCCAAACACTCCTTTCAAGCTCACTATCCTAAATAATAATAATTATTATTATTATTATAATTAAAATTATTAGCAACAAATCTTTGGATGATTCATGGTTATACAAATAATGTTAATTGCTTTTCATTAATGAAAGGATTTTGTATAGAAAACTAGAGCATGTTAGTATAAAAATTAAAACTTAAAATCTTAGATATATTCTAGTGGGAAACTATCTATATTGCATCTATTGAAATTTCTCGAAAAATGATGTTGATGATGATCTTTGATGTGTTTTAATATAATTTTTTTAAATAATATATTGGTTTCTATGATTTGAGAGGTATTTTATATAAAAGAATCTTTTCGACTCTTAAAATTATTTATCAAAACAAAATCTTTTTTATATGAGTCTAAGTTTTAGTTTCTATAATTCTTCATGGTTTTGACCAAAAGAGATATCTACCTAAATAAACCATGATATTTTGAATATAATTGGTATGTATATTAAATAATTGATTTAAGTATGATGATTGAAATGCTAAATGGGTTGTATGTTGACTTTAGATAAGATCGATCACTTCAATAAAAATTATTAGCTTATATATTTAATGATTGATTTGAATATTATATTAGATGAGGTATATATTGATTTGAAATATGTTACATGATTGATTGAATGTTAGATCATTCTTGAATTGTGGCTTGAAATAAAGTAAAATAATTAAAAAATTAGAAACGAGTATAATAATTTATTTCACTAAGTCTAAAGAGTTATACTAATTTAAGAAATAAAAATTATTAGAATTAAAATAAATCAAAGCTTTTGTTTAAAAATATTTTATGATTTCTTTTAGAAATCATGCTTGGTTTTCAGTTTTAAAAAATTAAAAATATTTATTATTTAAAAATATTTTATTATAATGATCTTGATGATTTTTAAAAAATGAAACTAGGGTTTAAATGACAATCAATGTATGGATTTGGCATAAAAGTTGAAAGAATTTTTATATGAAATAAATCATATAAATTGAAACTAGAAGAGGAAAAGTTTTTCTTTAAAAATTTCACAATCAAGTTTCCAATTAGAGATAAGGTGATATGTTGAATCTCTTGAACTATAAAAATAATTTTGATAATTAAAATTTGAATGAGATTTTTCCTCAACCAAATCATGAACTTTTTCATGATTTTTTTTTATTTTAGTATCTTTTATATGAATCAATTTTTTTTACTTATATATTTTTTTTTTTACCAAAGAGGAGGCTTATGATTTTATAACTTAAGATTTTCATTAAGAACCATGATCTTGATAACTTAAAATTTTCTATATATTAATCAAGATTTTTTATCTTTTCTCCTATGCAACTTACCATATAAAATTATTTATCATGATCTTGATATCTTGATATCATAATTTGATATCTTTATATAAATCAAGATCGTCATTAGGATTCTTTTATTTATTAAAGAAAATTATCTATATGAATCAAGATCTTTCTTATTTGATCTCATAAGATTTTTGTGACCTAAAAGAAAATTTATCAAATTAAATTATGTATATTGGTATTCATAATTTGATACTAATATCCTTCATGACATGATTTATTTGTTACTGATATTCAAGAATGGTATACTTTATCACCAAATTGATATTTCTTAAATTTATCATGATTTAAAAATTGATATAAAAGAAAAGATTTTATACCTTTATTTTATTCTCTTCCTTTATACCAAGGGTGAGATAAAATTTTCATCTTACAACAACAAAGAGAATTGGATATAATAAATCTTTTAACATTGAATGAGGAATAATTAAATTATATATGATAAATAAAGAATAGAATTAGATATGACAAAATTGATATCTTGCAACAAAATCATTAAATGAGGAATAATTTGCTCAGAAGAAAATTAAGAATTTTAAATTTTCTAAATACATGAGAAATATATAATTTGTAAATTGAGCTTAATTTGCTATCATATTTTTTTAGATTTCTTGATTGAGCTTCTTATTAAAATCTACATGAGATGATTTCAAATATTCAAAATACATGATTTGTTATCATATTACTTTTCAGATTTATTGAGCTTCTTCCTTGATATTTATATGAGATGATCTTCTCAATGCAATGAGAAACTCTTATATTTCTCTCGGATCTCTTGGTTTTTTTAGCTATCTCTTTCAATACTTTGATTCTTGGATTCATGAATATTTTCAAATTTATCTCCCCCTTGAACTAATTTTTTTCTTTATGTACTAAATATTATGATAAATGTTTAAGATTGTTAAAATATAAGTTGAGAATTTCTTCATTTTATTGATGACAAAGGAGGAGAAATGGCATAATTGATGACATAAGAAATATTTTGAGGTTTTTAAAATATTTAAATTTTTTATGTGATACCAAGAATATAGATTTTGTATCATGATTAATGATATATTTATCATATGAAACATATTTTTGGTTGAAATTATTCATCATGTGATACCAAAAAGATGAATATTTTAAAAATTTTATATATGGTATCATGAATGGTTAAATTATGAAAATTTCAATATTGTTAAAATGATATACTTGGATTCAAAAGTGATGAGTTATTCTAGATTCAAGTTTGCTTTATTTATCCTATAGAATATATATATGAGGAGTTAAGGTTAACTCCGTCATCACATGCACAACAAAAATTAAAACAAAACAGATTTCCCATGCAGATCAAATTATTGTGCAAAGATTGGGTTATGAGAAAGTCACAAAAACCGTATCATTTGAGAGGTTGTTTTACCTAGGGAGATCGTATATCCCTGCATTCCAAATCCTGATGGAGAGGATGAAAGAAGTCAAGCATCTTCCTCTCTAGTGGTATCCATACGATAGATCTCTATAGCGAATCTTCTTTAATATGATCTTGCAACTCTTGCAGAGAGAGGGAGGTGAATAGGAGGGGTAGGCCAAGGCTGCAGTCTATCAACTATGAGTCTCCCCTCCTATTTATAGAGAGCCACCAAAAACACTAGGGCTCCTGCCTTAGTGGGTATTGGATCTCCATCTAATAACCCACTAACCTTACATTATTGGATCTATATCTAATAATCTCCTTAGGCCTCTAGTTAGGCCTTAAGCAAGGAGCTCATCAGCTTAGGATCTCATTTAATGAGAATAGGGGTTAATTGGACCTCCATTCAATCCTCTATTCACTAACCCTCTAAGTTCGATACCAAGCTAGCTGTGAGTCACTCTCATCAGGACTCCTTCTGATATAGTGAATTGTTATCTCCATAATAGTTCACTCGACTCATCGACTATAGACGTACTAGGCCACTACGTCATAGTCTCCAGATGGTACAGGGGGATCAAATCCATCGGACCTATCTGTCCACAGTTATCGTATATCTATAATCCCTCATCCAAATAATACCTCATAGATCGTATATTGGATATGATACTGTCAAGTCACATACGAAATCTATTATAGTCTTGCTCTAATCAGATTCTTATAAATAACTTATTTTCTCTCAATCTGAATGACCCTAGCTAGAGATTTATTTGAGCAAGCATATATGAGATATTTCTTTTATGATATCGAGAGTGGATGATCCTTTATTGACACTCAATTGCCTTCGTAAGGTTAGCTACCAATCCTAATAACAAATTATACCAGATTTAGAACTTTCCAAACGTATAAGTATGACATCAAAGAAATAAGTACTCATACAAGGCATCCTTAATGTCTCAAGTTAAAGGACCAGATACACAACTGAGACTATGGAATCGTTGTCTAACATTAGGTATCATTAACCATATAGTATTCCATAATCGAGATTATTTAGGATTTGTGTTTAAAGGTGAATCGAGATAATATATATGTAGCATATATAATGTGATGTTCTTGGTTATGTAGCATAAAGTCAAAGCCATAATTTAAAAAGTGGAGGGAACCACTTTTGCATAAAATTTGATAGGTAAACCATTAGTGAACAGTGGTTGGACCGCCGCACCATAGAATCCGGGCGGTGGCCAGTAGCTTTTGCCAGTAAACCGCCCAGGTGGCGGTTAAACCACCCGTACCATAGAATGCGGGTGGCGGCCAATGGTTGACGGTAGGTAAACCGCCCAAGTCGATGGGTACACCACCCATACCCGATTTTTTTGGGTATGTTTGATTATTAACTCTAAATTTTTGAAGCCACTTGGGGTCTATAAATACCCCAAGTATTCTTGCATTCACTATAACTCTTTTGGACAATTAAATTCTGTGAAAAAGAAATTGTGAGTGATTTGTAAGAAAAATAAAAAGAAAAGGTGAAAGTTTAGAGATAGAAAATTTTCTTAAATCTTCCTTGTAAGCAAGTATAAGGGTTTGATCTTTACCCAAAGAAGATTGGTAGTGAATGTCAGTATGCCTCAAGAAGGAGGACTCGGAAGTGGACGTAGATCGTTGGCGTCAAACCACTATAAAATTGTAAGTGTTTCATACTTGCATTGCTTGAATGTTATTGAATTGATGCTTCCAACTTAATTAAACTCCTTGAAAGCAAGATGATAAGTTCTTTTTCTCAAACATGATTATCTTTTCAGCTTCTTACTTTTAATCACTCGTTTTATTAAAAATGAAAAGCTTCAGATTTTCTATTCTATCTTATTCAAAAAAATTTTGCTTTTAAAAAAAAAATCTTAGCCTATACTAATTCACCCTCATCTTCTTAGTGTCAATTGATCCTAACAATTAGTATAAGAGCAAGGTTATTACTCTTTGGATTAACACCCACTTGAGCAAATGACTTATTTTAGCATGAATGAGGAACATTCTATTTCACGACCACCCATGTTCAATGGGATGAATTATACATATTGGAAATCACGGATGCATATTTTCCTCATCTCTTTGGACTTCGATTTATGGAATATAGTTGAAAACAGATTTTAAAATTCTTCTCTTCCAATGAATAATTGGAATGATTTGGAGAAGAAGACTTTCTCTTTAAATGTAAAGGCTATGAATATCTTGTTTGTGCTCTCGATATGAATGAGTTTAATCGTATTTCCGCTTGTGATTCAGCTTTCAATATTTGGCATACTTTGAAAAGCATACATGAAAGCACAACTAATATAAATGAATCAATTAATTAAATATATTATAAAAATAAACTTGAAGAACACCTTCTAAAGAACAGGAAGGATTGTAAACTAAAAATGACATATGACTCATCGAGTGAAATCTCGAGTGATGAGAACCTTGGGCATGAACTTTTGAAAAATGAACCAAAAAAATTAATGAACTTGAACCTTATAAAAATTATGGACATAACCTTTTGCTATGAACGCAAGAAGCCGAGGAGCTTCAAAAATCAAATGCTCAACCAAGAAGTGGAGAACCCTGCTTTAATGGTGATCGAAGATAAGGTTAGTGAGTCTTTAGATTTTTTATTTTTAGAATTATCAAGCATGTTTAATCATTTATTTAATAAGTTTAGAAAACTTAGTAAGTCTTTTAAACTTCTTAAAGTTGATTATAATTTGATAGTTAAAAAACTTGATGAAATGCATGACTCCTTAGCTTCACCTAAACCATATTTAAAATGTGATATACTATATAATGTTAAAATAGAGAATTGTATGCTTAAAACTATATTAAAAAAATTTGAGATAGGGAATAAATTCATAAATATGATCTTTGCCAACAAGGGTCATATCAATAATAGACATGACATAAGCTTTATTAGAAATATTTAACAAAAGCCAACCATAAAAGGACCTACATTAAATGTGCCACCAAGAGTTAAATATAATTCTTGTGAAAAATTGGGACATAATACCTACAAATGTTCATTTAGAAATTATAGTTCACATAAATTAATTTAGGTTCCTAAAGGAACCATAAACAACCTTAATCCATTAGAGAAAATGGGAAGAACATGTCATGAAAGACCCAATGTTAAATGAGTACCTAAATCAAAACCTCTCATAATATAAATTTATTTCCTAATAAGACTAGGGGCACTAAGTAATGTTTTGAAAGTAGATGCTTAAGACTTGAGATCTAATACTCTTTCAAAGCTCACTAGCCTATGTAATAATAATAAAAATAATTATTTGAATTAAGATGTTTGAAGCTTAATGATCCTTATTTCTATTATAACAAATCTTTTTATCGAAAATAGTTTATCATTATATAATTAATCTTGATAATGTATAGCTAGAGCATGCTAAGACTAGAACTAAAAGAACCCAAGTTATTATTAATAAAAAATTACTCATGTTGAAATTTACATAAATGAGATTTTGATGATGATTGAAAAATTAGTTTAAATGTAAAAATTATTGTTAAATAGTTCAAATATTGACAAAGTCTATGGAATAATTGATTAAAATGTTACATTGATTGAAATGTTATGATTGATTTGAAAGATAGAATTTTAGCATAGAACAATATAGAAAAGGGAGAGAAATGAATCACATGAAATAACTAAAAAGAGAATAATTAATCTAAAATGTCATTGTATTCTTGAAATAAATTTCAAAAGAATGATAATTATTCTTGAAAAAATATTTATATTTTATGAATCCTTTAAGAAGAGATAAAATGATATTATTGTTGAATCTCTTTAATTACAAATATGAATTAGAAAACTTTTAGCTTTTTTTTAAAAACATCTATGATGACTTTATTAAAATTTTTCGAAAAGTAATTTTTTATGATGATTTTGGATATATTTTCAAATAATTTTGTTTTAAAGAATGGATATGTTTGAATCTATCTGCTTTTGATTATTTGATAACTTAAATCATGATGTTGAAATCTTAAAAATTATAATTTGAGATCTTTTTATTTACTAAGATTCCTTTTATCCTAAACATAATCTTGATTTCTCAATATTTATAACTTAAAATTTTTATAAGAATCAAGACCTTTCTTACATTGTCTCCTAAGATTTCAAAAGCTCTAAAATATTAGCTTTCGACGGCGGGTAAACCGCCCAGGTGGAGGGTGAACCGCCCGTACCACAGAATCTGGGTAGCGGCCAACTGCAGATGGCAGGTAAACCACCCAGGTCAATAGGCAAACCGCTCATACCTAGATTTTTCAGATACGGTTGGATTTTGGCTCCAGTTTTGAAGCCAATTTGGGGCCTATAAATATCCTAAGTTTTCATACATTTAGAACAACACTTTTGGGGATTATATTCTGAGAAAATATTATGTGAGAATTGTAATAAAAAGAAAAGGGGTAAGGGAGAGAGCTTAGAGTTATAAATCTAGTCTCCCTTGTAAGCTCAAGTGTAAGGGTTTGATCTTTACCCAAAGAAGATTGATAGTGGATGTTGGTATGCCTCAAGAAGGACGACTCAGAAGTGGACGTAGGCCGTTGGTGTCAAACTACTATAAAATTATAAGTGTTTCATACTTGCATTGCTTGATTGTTGTTGAATTGATGCTTCCAACTTAACTAAACTTCTTGAAAGCAAGATGATAAGTTCTTTTCCTGAAACGTGATTATCTTTCCGACTTCTTACTTTTAATCACTCACTTGTTTTATTAAAAATGAAAAGCTTCGGATTTTGCTTTAGAAAGAAAAATCTTAGCTTGCACTAATTCAACCCCCCCTCTTAGTATTAATTGATCCCAACAAGGCTTTGTTGGAAATATTCAACAAAAGCCGACCATGTTTGTAAAAGGACCTACATTAAATGTGCCACCAAGAATTAAGTGTAGCTTTTGTGACAAATTAAGACATAAGGCAAACAAATACCTTTTTAGAAAATATACTCCACATCATCTTGTATGGGTTCCAAAGAAAACCCTATACAACGAAAATCGATTAGAAAAGAAAGATAAACATCTTTTTGAAGGACCCAATATAAAATAGATACCTAAATTGAAAATATTTTTATTATAGGTTTATCTCCAAACTAAAGCTAGGAGCACCAAATGGTATCTTGATAGTGGATGCTCAAGGCATATGACCGGAGATCCATCTCACTTTTATTTTGAATGAAAATGATGCTTTAGGTAAATTTGATGCAAAATCCGATGAAGGTATTTTTCTTGGTTACTCTTTTATTTCAAAAGCTTATTGTGTCTTTAATAAAAGAATATTAGTGATAGAAGAATTCATTCATGTTATTTTAAATGAGTTTTTCGAACTTAAAAAGATTGATTTTAATGATGATATTGATTTTGATATTGTGAATTTAAATGATAACACTTCTACAAGCACCTTGAATGTATCTATTTCCAATACCTTACCCAAGGAACGAAAGTATATGAATGATCATCCTAAGGAGTCTATAATAGGAGAAACATTAAAAGAAATTAAAACTCGATCTTCTTTTAAAGATTTTTGTGAGAGTGCTGCATTGCTTTCTCAAATCGAGTCGAAATGCATTAATAAGGCCCTAAGAGATGATTCTTGGGTTAATGCAATGCATGAAGAGCTTAATCAATTTGAGAAAAATGAGGTATGAGAACTTATTCCTAGATCTAATAACCATTTAGTGATTGATACTAAACGAGTATTTAGAAACAAGCAAAATAAAAATGGTATAGTGGTTAGAAACAATGCTAGATTAGTGGTCAAAGGTTTCAACCAAGAATAAGTAATCGATTATGATAAAACCTTCACTCTCATGGCTAGACTTGAAGTCATAAGGATACTCATTACGTTTACTTCTTTTAAAAATTTTAAATTATCTTAAATGGACGTTAAAAATAATTTTCTAAATTGTTTTATTTTTGAAGAAGTGTATATTGAACAACCTCCCAATTTTAAAAATAATATTCTTCCTAATCATGTTTTCAAACTTATGAAAGCTATTTATAGATTAAAACAAGCCTCTCGGACTTGGTATGAAAAACTTAGTTCTTTTCTTATTTTAAATAATTTTTCTAAAGACAAGGTTGATATCACATTATTTTTTAAGCATTTTGACAATGATCTTCTTATTATTCAAATTTATGTTGATGATATCATCTTTGGATCTACAAATGAATCTTTATGTGAGTCATTTGCTAAAGAAATAATCTAAGAGTTTGAAAGAGTTAACATTCTTCCTAGGATTATAAATAAAATAACTAGATGATAGTATCTTTATTTGTCAATCTAAATACAACCTAAACTTGATAAAATGATTTGGGATAGAAAATGCTAAGGCATTAAACACTCCCATGAGCACCTATTTAAAGTTGGACTTAAATAATGAAGGAAAAAACTTTGATCCAAAAACTTATAGAGATATGATAGGTAGTTTATTATACTTAACTACAACTAGACTTGATATCATGTTTAGTATTGGATTGTGTGTAAGGTATCAATCTAATCCGAAACTTTCTCATTTGAAAGCAGTTAAACGAATCTTTAAATACTTAAAAGGAACATCTAAACTAGGGTTATGGTATCCAAAATCAAATAACTTTGACTTGATTACCTATTCTGATGCTGATTTTAGTGGATGTAGAATATATAAAAAAGATACTACTGGAGCATGTCAATTTTTTGGGGCATGCACTTGTTTCTTAGACTTCCAAGAAATAAAATTCAATAGCTTTATCTATTGCGGAAGTAGAATACATTGAAGCTAGTGCATGTTGTACCCAAGTCATTTGGATGAAAAATACATTAGAATACTATAGATTAAAATTAAAAAATATTCATATAAAGTGTGATAATACAAGTTCTATATATCTTACCAAAAATCCTATTCAATATTCAAGAACCAAACACATTGATAATAAACATTATTTTATAAGGGATCATATAAATAGTCAAGATATCTTATTAGAATTTATTGACTCTAAGCATCAATTAGCGGATATCTTTACAAAATCCTTAAATGAAAAACAATTTGATTTTCTTAGAAGAGAACTTAGAATACTAAATCATAAAAATATATAAATTGTTTGAATTCATGAAATTGAGCTATTTATCTTTGTGTTGATGTTTAATTGCAAAAATTACATGAGATATTTTTAATGCATGAGTAGTTTTTTTTTTAATGCATGAGCTATTTATCTATCAGATTTTTTAATTCCATGATATGATTATCAAGAGCTACATTCAACGATGTTTTACTACTACTCTATTTTCCTTCCTTCTAGATTTACAAGAGAAACAAAATTCATTATGACTCATGTTGTATTTTATAAAGGGGAGAGTAAAAACTCATTTGCTTTAAAAGATTAACCACACCCTTCACCCTTTTGTTGCTGACAAAGGGGGAGAAAGGTATACTTGATGACTAGAGATTATTTTTCAAATATTTTAAATTTATGAAATTTATTGAGAAAGGTATGGTTGATAACTTAAAAGAAAATTTTCTATGCTTGATGACTTGAGAAATTTTTTTTAAATATTTCAGCTTCATGATAATCCTTGAAAATTATTGAAAAGTTGAAGACTCGAAAAGTTTAAAAGCAAATTCTTGTTATACTTGAAAGGTTATTTGCTTGAAATACTTATTGCTTTGATTTACTTGAATTCAAGAGGATGTGATTCTCTTGAAATTAAGTATTCCATATGATGGTATAAATTTAGGGGGAGTTAGGAATAACTCCTGTTATCAATTGATTGTCATCATCAAAAAAGGGGAGATTGTTAAATCTCATATTTCGATGATGAGATCAATTGATGTTTGTTTACCTAATATATGTGTTAGAAAAAGAATTATAGGTCTAACTATGATAGGATCAATGGAGTTATAACTAGATAATAGGCCAAGATCAAGCTTAGGCATCAGGTCGGGTTCGGACGATGCAGTGGGATCTCACTAGGATTTCGCCAGGAGATTTGCCGAAGGGATGGGGAAGCTCGTCAGGAACATAAAAGAAGATCACTGAAAAAGACTGGAGGACTTACTGCAAGAATACTGGAGGCTACCAGATTAAAAGAAGTTTGGTCTAAATTAAGCTTATGGTCATTAAGTATTATAATCATTGAGTCTTAGTTAGAAGTGAGTCATAATTGAGTTTGATTTAGATGAATTTCAAATCAACTCAATAAGATAACCAGATCCACTACTGGGTTTGGTTGAGCTTAGGTTTAGCTCAATTAGTTTACCAAGGAGCTATTCAACATAAAGTCAAAGTCGAAATTTGAAAAGTGGAGGGAACCACTTTTATAGAGAATCCGGCGAGTAAACCGCTAGTGAATGACAGTTGGACAGCCCGTACCACAGAATCTGGGCGGTGACCAATAGCTTTCGGCAGGTAAATCGCTCTGGTGGCAATTAAACCACCCATTATATAGAATGTGGGCGACACGCGGTTGTTGGCGGGTAAACCGCCTATACCCGATTTTTTTGGGTATGTTTAATTTTTGGCTCCAAATTTCTGAAGCCACTTGGGGTCTATAAATACCTAAAATATTCTTGTATTCACTATAATTCTTTTGGGCAATTAAATTTTGTGAAAAATAAATTGTGAGTAATTTATAAAAGAAATAAAAGAGAAGGGAGAAAGCTTAAAGATAGAAATTTTTCTTAAGTCTCTCTTGTAAGCAAGTGTAAGGGTTTGATCTTCACCCAAAGAAGATTGGTAGTGGACATCGGTGTGCCTCAAGAAGGAGGACTCGGGAGTGGACATAGGTCGTTGGTGTCGAACTACTATAAAAATTGTGAGTGGTTCTTTGTTTTCATTGATTACATATTTCTTATACTAAAGCTTCCTATTTAACTCATCTGTTAAGCAAACAAAATTTTCACGATAAGTTCTTTACTTTAAATATTACTTATCTTTCCAGTTTGATTATCTACCTAACAACTTTTCTTTGTTCATTCAATCATTTCACTAAGAACGAAAAGCTTCGGTTTCCCTATCTTGTTTTAATCGAAAAGATATCATCTAAACTGAATATTTATAGGCATCTTTTACCTCTAGTGCCAATTGATTCTAACAAACTCATGGTTGATAGGCAACTTTTGCCTCCCTCTCCTGTAGATATTCATCGTGTGGATGCTGCTAGAGAGGAGAACGCTTGAATTCATTTTCTCCATCCAGATCTAGAATACAAGGATAAATAATCTCTCACATTATGTGGTTTTTTTTATTTTTGTGACTTTCTTGTGATCCAATTTTTGTATAACGATTTGATCTGCATGGAAAACCTATTTTATTTTGATTTCTATTGTGCATGTGATGCTCCCACTGAGGTTTCCTAATAGTGGTATCAGAGCCAAGGTTTTCATGTAAAAGATTGATTTTAAACTATGTGTTATGAGATTAAATCATATAGAATCATGCTACTCGTTCTTGTTGTATTTTTATATAAATGCAGCAAGGAAAGGGGGCAGCTGACCATGGCTAGGTCATCTGGCCATGGCTAGGCCCCCTGTAGGGGTAGTTGGCCATGGCCTGGCCACCTGCAAGGGGGTGGCCGACTATGGCAAGGCAACCAAGTCCACTTTGGGTTAGAGTTGAGCTCATGGTTAAGCTCATTTCGTTAACATGAAAAGAGGTCAACATGACATACACCTTGGGTATAGAATAATAATATGGGAAAGTACTATTTCTGGGCTACCCAATGGTAGTACCACTGTCGACTAGGATTTTGGGTAGCTTTCGACGGTGGTAATGCTAGTGTCGACGGTAGTTTTTCGGTAAAGCTTAAATTTTGGCTTCATTTTTGAAGCCAATTGGAGTCTATAAATACCCTAAGTATTCTTGCATTGAAGAGTAAGAAAGTGCAAGAAAAGTGGTCATAATATTGGTTAAAATTTTATAAAATTTGAGAGCTTCCTTTATGTTCTTCAAGTGTAAAGTTAGGTTAAGAGAAGAGTGGAAGATTGTAAATATTTCTCTTCTAAACATATGAAAAGGTGAGTGTGAAAGTTATTCTCCTGAGCCTGATAAAGGCAGAAAGATGTAAAGGGTTTTGATCTTCACCTGTGGAAGAAGATTATTAGTAGGCATCGATGAAAGACTCGGGAAATGGACGTAGGTCAAGTTGATGACCCAACAACTATAAATTTGTGAGTCTTTTTTACTTACTTTTTATTTTAGCATTTCATAGCTAAATCAAAATTCTTCATTTAATCGCTCTCTAACTTGATCTTGACAAACAATGCTTTTAATTTTGATTTTTACCTCAAGCATATTTTTCAAACCGAGTATTCTTTGCACTTTCACCAATTAAACCACCCCAAACACCCCCCCTCCCCGTCTCTTGGAGTCAACTTGATCCTAACATTGTGAAATTTGCAATTAAGTGAATACCACCTCAATGTAATAGGATATAAGGTTTATGAGTATAGATAGTCCTAACCTAGTTTTAGAATACAAGAATAGATGTTGGTAGTTGAATTAAGAGGATAGTCTAGCTTTCAAATAATTTTGTTTTAAGATAAAATTTGGTATGTATTTAGTTTTATATATCTCCTAATTTTTTATAAAATTTATGATAATTCAAGATTGTTTAATTAGTTAGAATAGTGAAGAAAATTTTTATTTATGATAAAATTTTGATTAGTTAAAATTTATGATAATTGATACTAAGTAGTTCATTTGATTATAGTGTGAATTATTAAAACATTAATAATAAAATCTAGATAAATTTTTAGGTTAAGTATAATTTATTTTATGAGAAATTTTATCATTTTTTATGAGAATTATTGTTATGAATTATTGTAAATTAACAATTCAAGAGGTAGGGTTCTTGATTAATATATCTAATGACCCATTGCTCCCAATTTGATAGGTATATCACTCTCTATTACACGATCATTAAAAAATATGCTCTTTCACTAGCAACTTTATTTTGAATTAAATCTTGTAAGTATAAATTTAATTTACTATAAAATAATTTTGTACGTATTCATAATATATTTTTGAAAGTATGCTTCAAATAATATGAATGTTACTATTAGCTGAATATGAATATATATATATATATATATATTATAAAGATAAAAATATATAAATTATAATGAAAATATTTTGCATGTGTGCATATATGATGATGTATAGTGTGGGAGTACACGAATATCTTATGACATGTAATGCACGCATATGTTATAAGATACGGTATGAGAGTGCATATATATATATATATATATATATATTATGATATATGGTGTGTCAAGGTACATATATATTATGATGACGTATAATATGAGAGTGTATATATATATTATGACATGACATATAGAAATTTATGAATTTGTTATATTTTCTATATGTACATAAAAGCATTTTGAATCATTTTGATGAAGAATTTTACTTCTTTATTTTGCATATCTTATATTATAAGACTATACTTTGTAAAGAAGTATGAGAGATCTACTATTAATATCTTATGCAAATAATTTTAAAATATTATATACATAACATAAAACATGCTTACCTGGATAAAATTATAAAAGCTTATACTTACATATTGATTCTCACTATAGACACTATTTTATAAGTAAGGATACTCGTACTCAACTCACGTAATTGAGTACAAAAGTGAGCACATATATGCCCATATCAATGCAGGCATAAAAAATGGCATAAGGGTATTTTGTGTATATAAAATTTTGACATTATATTATTATTTTTCTTTAGTTAGATAATATAATCATGTACAAGTGTCAAAAATAATATTTATAAAAGAAACACTATCATTTTATTTAATAAGTTACCATGTTTTAATTTTAAAATTACCTATTTTTCGTTGTACTCCGATAAAAATAATAAAACTTAAAATATGACATCTTACTTTAATGATACATATAGAGTATAGGTAAAATTAGAAGTAAGGTGTTATAGTACACCCACCCCAAAGTGACGACCAAATTTTGCTACTCACTTTCTTACTATTTTTAACCCATATAGTGTTTTCATTTGGCTCGTTTATAATATTTTTTAATAACATTTAAAATATTTTATTAATATACTTAAAATATTATTAAAAATATAATAAATGATATTATATCATGCTTCTTGAATTGTTATTGCTCAAAGATAATTACAATATCATATATTTTTAGGCTTATAGTTAATTTGATTGAGGTTAGGAGTCTATTTAAATTATTTACAATAATTTTAAATAGATTTTGTGATATTTTTATTATGGTGATCAAGATACTATAATAGGCCAAAAACATTATAGGAAACTAAAACACTGTAACAAATATAAAATAGGGTTAATATGAATATTTTAAAATTAAAAAATAAGATGAGAGTACCAATTACAAATATCTAAAATGTAGTTATTTTCTAGCAAATCATCATTTTTTTTTATCTAGACGATCCAAATATATATGCAGCATAAATCATTTCGTCAGCCAGTGCTTTTTCCTGTAATTATCTCTCTACACTATGGAACAAATAGCCTTGAGAAAAAATGAACACATGATGCACCTTGGTGGACTTTATATTATGGTCGAGAAGTTAGGAGTTAGCATGGTTTGGTTCAATGCATAAATTCATCCGTGTCAATCGGGGGTATATAGGATGCTCGAGAGAGATTGGTTGGGTTCCTCCTCGGGGGCTGCCCTGCACAAAGGCCTCGGGTGGGGGCGCTCGACATGGCCTCTCCAACGATCAAGTGAGGAGGCTTCCACAGCCCCATCGACCTTCAGTGTTGGTGGGCCAACCTTCTACACTATGCTCGAGGAAGCGAGTCTACCTACGCTTACCCCAAACTGCTACTGGCGACTATTTAACGATCTGAGGCTCTCTTCCCCGGCCCTAACCCCGGACCCTCGATCATGATGGCTGAAGCCTTCCTCGGCCTTACTCACCAGGTCCTAGCTTTGGCTAGGATGATGTAAGCAATCATCCCACACATCCCTCGATTAACACAACATATAATGCCTCTTCAGCCAGTCACCCAACCGGCCCCTCGGTAGCAATAGCCGAACCCAGCCATCATCCGGGAAAATTTGATTCTTCCTCGAACCAACCTTGAGGCACTGCCCCACCCTACTGAAGCCAGGTCGGGATCCCCGGCTACCATGGTTGAAAGGTCGGTCTGCCAGCCCTGAGGTTCCACCCATACACTCCAAGAGCTGGACACTCTATCCTCGGACTTTGCAGACTCCCTAACAGCGCAGCTACGCTAAGTGAACCAATAGTTGGACGAGGTCCTGAGAGAATTTATCAAATCTAAGGAGGAGCTCGGGGGGAGCTCCAAAAGTGGCTCACCATTCATCCCTGAAATATAAGACAGACCTATCCCGACCAGCTTCAGGCTTCCCTCACTCAAGTCCTATAGTGACAATTCAGACCCTATCGAACATGTCGCAGCTTTCTAGGCTCAAATGGCCCTCTACAACATCTTCGATGCACTAATGTGCTGATGTTTCCTGACCACTCTGAGGGGGTCAGTCTGGATGTGGTACAACTACCTAAAGACTTCCTCGATCTCCTCATTTGACCAACTCGTAAAGGAATTCGAGCTGAACATTTTAGCAAGCGCTCGACCAAGATCTACTACTGCCTCCCTCCTCGGACTAAGCCAAGGGAATGAGGAACCCTTCACCCAATTTGTCATGTACTTTGCATCATAAATTCAAGGAGTACCCGATGCACATGCTACCCTGGTGATCTAAGCATTCATGATGGGACTACATCCCTCCTAGTTTTTTTTGTCATTGGTTAAGCATCAATTGGCAACGATTCCCAAGATATTACAAAGGGCAAACCAGTACATAGCCATCGAGACCCTAGTAGCTGGAACACTGGATGAACAGCGCCCCAACTTCGAGCCAGCCCGAGGGCACTCCTCGGGGCCCCCAAGGAGGAGGGTGGAGAGACCCGAGCTACCGCTACCGAGGCTGCCATCAATCCCCCTCAATTCTACTCAAATAGAGATTTTTCTCCAAATCTGAGAGAAGGTACTCCTCAGGCCTCCCAATCTGATCAAGACGTACCCCGAGGGGTGAGATAGGAGAAGATACTGTCACTTCTATCGAGAGCACGGACAGACATCAAGGAGTGTCATGTAATATCCACATTTAGGATCAAATTTACAAAGTCAAATGTTCTAACCTCATCCTACATAACATCTTTTATCTTTTTTCTACTGAAATTTATCATTTTTCTTACCTTAATTATAAGAAAATTTTAGGATAAAATCGAAATCTCTTTTGTTGGCTGTCTAAGTGTGAATATATAATATTTTCGAGATTATGACATGTCTATCTTATTCAAGTTGTAACTTTTAGTACAGACCTCTGATTTAGATAAAATTTAGTTTTTTTTAAAATATATTAATATATCTTTCTTTTGAAACTGAGTATGAAGAATTTAGAGTTCATTTGCTAGCCCAAACATTTATTTAAATTGAGCATATGAAATCTGTAAAACAGAATCTTTAGCTCCTAGTCTTTCATCACTATATTACTTATATATTTCTGTTGGAGTCTCTATTTATGCAAAACTAGATTCATTAGAAAATAGGCTCATAGATCTTTCGTTTGATAAAAGATTTGGAGTCTAAATGACTATCAAAATTTCTATTTTGTTAGACCTTATGGATTCTATATTATATAGATTTTATATTAATAGGGATCATAATTTCGGCTTGGCACTCCCAAAGAAAAGATGAGTCCAACTGGTCAAGTTCCTTGTAAAAATTACAGACATCTTTGTATAGTCTCTAAAGGATATGTCCAGCATTAGCCCGAAGATAGCTCAACACCATCTCAATATCTCGTTTGACGCCCACCCAATAAAGCAATGACCCTAAAAGTTCGCTCCAGACTAACAGAAGGCTATTGAAGAAAATATTGCTCAGTTACTAGACATAGGATTTATTAAAAAGGTCAAGTACCCAACCTGGTTGTCCAATGTTGTTCTCATTAAAAAAAACCTAACGGAAATTGGTGTATGTGCATTCATTATACTAACCTTAATCGAGTTTGCCTAAAAGATTGGTATCCTCTCTCAAAGATCGACCAACTGGTGGACACCACTCAGGATACGAACTATTATCATTCATAGATGCATTTTCAGGATACAACCATATCTAAATGGCACCAAGAGATCGAGAAAGCACAACCTTCATTACTCATCATAGCACATATTGTTACAAAGCCATGCTGTTCGGACTGAAGAACGCCGGAGCAACCTATTAATGGATGGTGAACCGATTATTTAAGGACTAGGTCGGGAGAAATATGGAAGTGTATATCGACGATATGATAATCAAAAGCTGAAGACCCGACACTTACCTCTTGGACCTAGCCTAAAGTTCCAGACCATAAGGAAATATGGGATGCAACTTAACCCAAGCAAATGCATCTTCGGTGTCACGTTGGGGAAATTCCTTGGATTTGTCATACATTAGCATGGAATTGATGCAAACCTCAAGAAGGTGAAAGTCATCCTGTAAATGTAATCCCCCCATATAG
This sequence comes from Ensete glaucum, assembly GCA_021527575.1. Taxonomy (NCBI): domain Eukaryota; kingdom Viridiplantae; phylum Streptophyta; class Magnoliopsida; order Zingiberales; family Musaceae; genus Ensete; species Ensete glaucum. Next base: position 39,321,255 of record CM038558.1, on the reverse strand, counting down.
TTAAAGAGGTTCAATGAATTACCATGAGGTTGGCAGCATTGAGTCGATTTATCTCTCAAGCAGGAGACAAGAGTCTGCCCTTCTTTCGAGCAATGAAATGGGCGAAAGACTTTAACTGGATATCATAGTGCAAAGAAGCCTTCTAGCAGTTGAAGGCACACCTAGTCCATTTACCACAGTTTACATTAGTCACAATAGGAGAGCCACTCAGGCTATACTTCATGGCATCAGAATCAATGACTGGTCAAGCCTAATAAAGAGGGGTAGAGGCCAATGTACTACTCTAGCTACCTCCTGAACAGCCCCGAGGAGCATTACCCCCTAATTGAAAGGTTGGCCCTAGCTCTGGTGCTAGCGATAAGGAAGCTAACGCCATACTTCCAAGCGCACCCTATCAAGATAATCACCGACCAACCCCTATGTCAAACCCTTTTGAAATTTGACGCTACAGTTTGAATGCTCAAGTGGTCAGTGGTGCCCAGAGAATTCGACCTTGAGTATATTCTGAGGATAGCGATAAAGGCTCAAGCAATAGCTAACTTCATCACAGAGCTCAAAGTCCCGGAGAGTCAAGTGCACCCGAGCTCAACTTGGAAGTTGCACATTGACGAGTCGACAAATGCTGAGAGATGAGGTGTTGGCCTTGTCCTCAAAGGCCCTTCCGACCAAGTTTACAACCATGCCCTTTGGCTAGAATTTAAGGCCACAAATAACGAAGCTAAATATTAAGCGTTACTATTCGGGTTGAAACTAGCCGTCGAGCTTCACGTGGAGGAAATTGAAGTTTTTACCCACTCCCAGTTTATAGCTGGACAAATTAATGGTGAATTTGAAGCTCGGGAGGAGTCAATGATCAAATATGTGGCCAAGGCACAGCACCTGATCAATGCCTTTTGCCACTTCTCTATCACTAAAGTACTTCGATTCGAGAACTCACAAGTAGATGGGCTAGCCAAGCTGGCCTCTGACCGTGGCTCTGGCGAGCAACCGCCATAGATGGCTAGCATTCCCAAACCGACTATTGGCTCACCCGAGATGGCCACGATAGAGGTCAGATACAGTTGGGTCGATAAGCTCCTCTACTTCAAAAAAGATGACACCCTACCTGAAGACAAGGTTATCGCATGACAGATCAAGAGGACAGAGGTGAGGTATTGCATCATCAACGGGTGCCTCTACCAGAGAAGATTCAATCGACCACCACTCTGCTGCCTACATCCTGCAAAAGCACATGCAACTTTGGCCGAGGTGAATGAGAGAATATGCAGATAACACTTGGCGCTCAGATATTAACGCATAAAATCCTTAGGCAAGGATATTATTGGCCAACCATGAGTTAGGATGCCCAAGCCTATGTCCAATGATGTGAGCAATGTCAACAAACATGCTTGAATCCAACACCAGCCGGCAACGCCACTAGTGACCTCTGACTGCGCGTGGTCATTCCCTCAACAGGGGATGGATCTCCTTAACCCATTTCCTTTGACCTCGGGACAGCGTAAGGTCCTCATAGTCGGAGTCGACTACTTCACCAAGTGGGTCGAGGCTAAGCCACTGGCATCCATCACTGAAAGGCAAGTCGAGAGCTTCATATGGAATCATCACCAAGTTCGGCATCCCAAAGGTCATCATTACCAACAATGGCACATAGTTCAATAACCCTAAGTTTAAAGTGTTTTGTCATATTTACAAAATTCAGTTGAAATTCAGTACTGTCACAATCCCTTAAGCTAATGGACTCGTCGAGGTCACCAACCGAGCTATCCTTGAGGGGTTAAAAAGGAGGGTCACTAACGTATAGAGAACATGGGCCAATGAGCTCCCAAGCATATTGTGGGCATCAAGAACAACCCCAAAGACCCCGACTAGGGAGTCGCCCTTTAGCCTCTTACAGCACTAAAGTGATCCTCCCTGCCGAGGTGGTATACCTGACTCTTCGAGTTGAATTATATGAGGCGAAAGCCTCGAACAAGCAGCTGCATGAGAACCTTGATTTATTGGAAGAAAAGAGGGCGAGGCCCACCTTAGGACATTGGCTTACAAAAGAGTCATTGCTGGACTTTACAATCACAAAGTGTAGCTCCAACAAGTTAGGTTGGGCGATTTAGTCCTATGAAAGGCCAAGGTCAGCGACTCGACCCGATCTCGAGGCAAACTAGTACCAAATTGGGAAGGCCCCTATTGAGTCATTAAGGCCATCCGAGAAGGGACTTGCACCCTCATGACGTTGGATGACAAACAGTTGCCAAGGGCGTGGCATATATCCAATCTCAGAAAGTTCTACACATAACACAACTTTATAATTAAGACAAAGAAAGATATTCCATTAATCAAAGCATTTGTATACAAAGTAGGTCGGGTACAAAATATAGTAAGTCACGTCCAACCAAAACACCAAAAATGGTCAGGCGGCCAAGCTACGAAATGTCGCCCGGCTCACATGATTAGAGAATAAAGATCCATAAATCATGATTCGGGTGGTACCGAGTCATCAAAAGGTTGTTCGGTCTCCATCGGCACTGAATCATCCTCGGGCCGAAAGGTGAAAGGGTCTTCTTCTACCTTCGAGTCTAGTGTTGAGCTCGGAATCAGGCTAGCACAACCCAATATTCGTATTCATAGGACACTTGCTCCATCTATTGTAGACCCAGCTTGAACCTAATGGATACCTTGTAATCTTCAATGACTCTCCTTGGCAGTTCGATCCGTTGGGCTTCAAGCTCTATGATGGCCTTTAGGAGGTCACCATCCACCTTCCAATGACTAGCTCATTGTTCCTTCATTTGCCTCTAGGCATTAGACAAGTCGGCCCAAGTGTCATTTAGTTCCTTCTCCGAGACCTCTAGTCGTCGAGTCACCTCGACCAGCTCAGCCAGCAGTTTCTCATTTTCACTATGAAGATCGGTGACCCGTTGCTCGGTCGCGGTCGCCCACTGCTCAACCGCAGCCAGCGCCTTCAGACTTCAACTCCTCAATCTCTTATTAGAAGTTGGCTGCTTGGTAGTCCATAATAGTTATGAATCGACCCGTGTCATGGACGCGGTCAAGTAAGACCATCTGATAGACCCTGCATGCAAATTCAAGAAGCTGAGATGGTCAGGCTATCTATGAATAAGAGGTAGCCAAAATTAAGGAATCGAGATGGGAGTTTCACTTACCTAGACTATCTCCTTTGTCGCTCAGGCAAGAAGCACCTCAGACGACAACAAATAGAGCTCCTTCGCTAGCTGGGGATGTATAACTCCCCTTCCATACTTAGTCACCATCTATGGATCATCCCGACCGGCACTTTTGGCATCTCATAAAGTCCGACCAAATTCATCATATATGTGTTTCGACCGACAGGTTAGAACATCAATGACACTATAATTAAAACAGTACAAGATTATCAAAAGAAAGCCATACCCAAGGGGCAGGGCTGAGATTCGCCTCAACCAACCAAAGCTTGGTCATGTCTCGGATCGCCTGAGAAGAGGAAAGGATCCCCTTCAGTTTGTCAACTAGGGCAGACTCCTCCTAAGATAAGTATGGGGAGACTTTGCTAATCGGATGGATCGGCCACTCACGTCTTAACCCCCACCTTAGACTGCTGATGAAAAGGTAATGGGTCTTCCAACCCTTATTATTGTAAGGGCCCTCGGTAACCCTAAAGCCAGTTCAGGCAGTTAAGTAGTAATCGCTCCAACTCTTACATAGGTGAAATCATGCATAAATAAATTGTGGGTTGGAATAACACCTTCCTAATGGCATTCCCCGAGGAATGCGATTAGGTAGTGCCACAAGCTGGGGGGTCACCTAACTTAGTGAAATTCTCTACCACCCGAGGCACTCCTCAATGATGGGGTAGAGAGGAAAACGAAATGCCTCTTCCAAGGTGTCAACCTAGATGCTCAGCCTAAGAGAACCCAGGTTGTAAGGTCATTGCCCAAGCAGTGGAGCATGCAACACATACTCTTCTGAGATGTTGTAGTGCTCCCGGATTGCAACAAGTGACCTCTCGGTCATGACCGAATTAAAGTCATGACATGCTTTCATGACTTCCAGGTCTTGCAGGGCCTTTGCATCTACTGGAGATGGAACTCTCGATGATGTCCCCGAAGTACTAACCTTAGGATTTTCCTAACTTGCTCCCCCCAATCTAACGGAGGGGACCGACCTAATACTGTTGGAGGAATCCGAGGAGGTCATTCCAACCTAACGAAAGGAAAATCAACTGAAGGAGATGGGTGATCGAGAGAGGAATGATCCGAGGAGGTTGAGTAATAGGATCGAAAGATGAGAAGCAAGAAGAATGAAAAGCCCCATAGCCGGAAAGAGAACCTATAAGACTATCGAGTGACGGTTCATTGCCCCAAGGTAGTGCAATGACTTTGCCTGGGGAACCGGCGAACCACTTTTAAGCGCTAGTGATAAGAGATGTCAGGATGCCACGATAGCCCTAAATGTAAGAGGCTAACTCAGTGATCCATGTGGACAAGACGCACAGTCAACCCAACCATAGTCGCGAACTCACTACTTTCCCCATGTGTGGCAACTGGCGGGCACGAGCGTTGACTATACGTCAGTCACGAGTTGACCCTCTCGGCCAAGCCAGTCACCTGTGCCTAAGTCGATCCTCTCAGCCAAGTCAGTCACCTATGCTCGAGTTAATCCTCTCAGCCAGGCTAGTCCACCTGTGCTCGAGTTGGCCCACTTAGCCAGATCACTCCCGTTGTGCACAAGTCGACCCTCATGGCCAGGTCCATTTGTGCCCGAGTTGCGCAACTAGCCAGATCACTCCCCCTATACTCGAGTTGACCCTCTTGGCCCAAATGACCAATTTGTCCCTGACTTGTGCATATCGGGCAAGTTGGTTGGTTTATTCTTGATCCACTTATCTTTTGCAAGGTGGTTAGCCTAATCCAACCTGCCCATCTCAAGTGAGTCGATCAAGTTTCTCACCTACCTGATGGGACAATCAGCCACAAGTCCGAGCAGCAATGCTTGACCAGTCTACAACCCAAGCAGCAATACTCAGTTAGTTCATAACCCGAGTAATAATGCTCAACCAGTCTTAACTTGAGCAGTAGTGCTTGGTTTATTCATAACCCGAGCGATAGCGCTCGATATGTCAAGTAGTCACTACCGAGACTAATAACTTGACTAGTCAAACAGTTTCTACTAAGACCAATAACTCAACTAATCAAGCAGTCTTTGCCGAGACTAGTAACTCAATTAGTCAAACAGTTTCCACCGAGACTAGTAACTCATCAAGCAGTCCTTATCAAGACTAGTAACTTAGCCAATCAAATAGTTTTCGTCAAGATTAGTAACTCGACTAGTCAAGCAGTCCCCATCGAGACTAATAACTCGGCCAATCAAGCAGTCCTACCAAAACCAATAACTCGGCCAATTAAGCAGCTCTTGTTGGGACCAACAAACCCGCCCGAGAAACACAACTCTGATCCAAGATGAATAGGGCCACCAACCCATCGGCTCAATAGACGCTAGGGATAGCGCATCGACCAACCTGACTAACCAAACACATGCTCAGTGCACTTAACGATGACATTAATGGTTGAGGTACTGTCGACCTTCCGACGATATGTATAAAAGCTACCCCTAAGGTATAGTTCAGGGAGGAGAACACTGAGATACCATCATTCAGTTGGGGTACTGACTTGATCGTCGAAGGGGCCACATCGGGTGCCTCCATCCCGACGAGATTTTTGTGCAGGATCCTTCGGTCGACTCGAGACGAACTTCCATGCGATCGCCCTCGACCCAAGATGCGCTTTCCACTATATCGACTAATCTTTCATGGGTTTCTATAGCATCCCAACCGACGTGAACGAGCTTACGCACATAGATGGAACCAAACCCTATTGACTTATCTACCACGATCTAAGATAATATAACAGTATATATATATATATATATATATATATATATATATATATATATATATATATATATATATATATATATATATATATATATATACTTAATGTGCCGCACACTTTTGCATGACTGTATGAAACATGTGTAACTCATGGAGAAAATAATTTTCACGCTACATTTCAATTATCTTATTGTTTTAATGGAATATGCTTTATGATAATTTATTCTTTTATTCAGATGGCAAGAAATGTCAATTGGATTTTTGTTTTAATGGATTAAATATGTTTCAAAAGACACAAGTAGTCCCATGGATTGAGGCTTCCTAAGAGCTGACACATGTGAGTCCACTGTATCAGCTACGTGATGGTCAACAAAAAATGCCGTGAAGGTTGCTTACAACGTGGTTCATGAAACACGAACTCTAGAACGGAAGAAATCATTAACACCACCGTTCACCTTTCGCCCAAGGTCAGAGAGAGAGAGAGAGAGAGAGAAGTCTTCTTGAGAGTACTGAGAGAAGGTGGAAGAAGGTTTTGCTGGGAGAAGATGGCCTGCTGCTGCTGCCACTGCTTCTCCTACGATACTGCGCCAAAGTGATATTGACTTCGGTACACAGAGCTAGAGACGGCTGCTGGAAGAGATGAACCTTGTCCAACCTTCAACTGGGACGAAGCCGCTGTGTTGCTGTTAACGGAGGTGATTAGAAGCTCGAGAAGAGGATATCGTGCGCAAAGCAAGCAAGTAAGATTCTTTAGACCTCTGCATGATGACTGTGCTCTTCAATGGAGTTGGCAGTGAACTTTTGGCTATTGTTACTGGGAGTTGAGTCTTCCTCCTCCTCCTGCGGTTGTGGTCAGCCAGCTTCTTCCTGCAGCTCCTTTTGGCCTCGTCAAACTCTGCTAGCACATGAAACCTGTCCACCATTTTGGAGAAGATCGAGCAGCAAACGACCAAAACTTGAACTCAGTATGCATCTATAGTCTCTCTCTCTCTCTCTCTCTCTCTCTCTCTCTCTCTCTCTCTCTCTCTAACATGAGGAAAAGAAGCATCAAATGCAAGCAACAAAGAAGAAAGAAACTGTGATTCACTAGCTTATATTCCTATGATTCACAAGGAAGGAAAGCAGAAGAAGATAGAGCAACACAAACTAATAAAAGGGAACGTAAGATGAAGAAAGATGAGATCTTTGGACGGAATACAATGAACGGAGTAAATGTCGAGCTGTCGTGTAGGGTTTCTTGTTCCGACAAGAGCAACCAAGCGGGTCTTACCTGCTGCATTGCTGGCAGAACCTCTGGTGCAATCCATGAGCGACGACGACGGCGGCCTTGAAGTGGAACTCGCACACCTTGTGGCGTCGGTGGTAGTACTTTGCACCGGAGAGGTCGGCCCTGCACCCCTCAGCCTGGCAGCGAGGCGAAGCGTGGGTCGGTGAGTGCGCACCTACCGACCTTGATGCGGAGAGGTGGGTTGTCTCGAGGCCGTCCCCGGGAGGAAAGTAGGGCCTACGGCCCCCCAAATTTTGTCCGATTTGTCCTCCGCCGACTGGTTCCACCGCGTTCTCCGGCACGGTGAATGGTGGCCAACGGAAGGGGAGGTTGTTCATGGGGAGGAGAGGAGGTGAGCAATCCAGAATGGGAGTTTTGGGGAAGGTGTGGTTGGTGTCGTGGTGGTTGGAGCTGGCCTCGTAGTTCCAAAGATGGCGCTTTTGGCTGCTGCCTTCCAGCCCAGCAAAGGACGCCGTGGAATGGACATAGGCCTCGCCGGAGCTGGACCAGTTCATCCTCTTCTCATCAACAGACTCCTAGAGAGAGAAAGAGAGGATAAAGAAGAGATCACTCAGAAGTAGAAGTAAGCCTCTGGCGTCTGCCGTTTCTCCCAACCTAATTCTCTGTGGTTTGTTTTGGACTCAAGGAAGTGTGGAGTGAAAGAGATGAAAGCAGTGGTGATGGCTATAAGAGAGAGAGAGAGAGAGAGAGAGAAGTGCTGCTGCTTGTAACTCCAAATGCTCCTCTTTTGCTGGTGGGATTCCGAGGAAGGAGACATGGCACTGGTGCTTCGGTAGGTCAGAAAGAAGGGAAGAGGGCGACGAGAGCAACGAGGCATTTGAAGGGCCATTCCGCCGGTTCCTCTCTCGTTTCACGATTCTTGGTTATCGGCATGCAACACTGTGAGAGAAACTGATGGTGATGGGTACTGTGCTAGGTTAAGGAAATCCTTATGCTTCTCATGTTCCTTCGTTGAACTTTGGCTTCTCTTGCTTCTTCCAAGTTCGGTTGCTTTGACATTTGGAGCGAGCTTGCCTCATCCCACTCCTTTTCTCCATGCCCTGTAAGCTTTGTCTGGATTCAAGACTCGCCAAGTAATCTTCACTGTATAAAGTAGGTACCGAGCACTTGATTCCTTAGTATGTCCTATTACTCTCATGGATGGAAGGGCAAGTCATCAAAGCCTAACTTCCCATCATCTTTTCTTCTTCTGAGGAAGAGGAATTGCGTCGTCTGGAAGGCACAACAAGAGAGACCCGGGGACAAAAAGAGTACCTTCTCCACACCAATCACACCAGGAAAAGAGAAGGCACGCCGATCACACCTGTTCGACGTAATGCCACAGTGATTTAACAACTTGTCACATCCCGCATGTGCGACAGAAATTAGAACAGTAGAACTATTTCGCCAGCAAGCATACCTCTACACATGTTAAGACTGCATTATATTTGTGCAGTCTATTATATTTGAGGTCGATATGATCACACATATTTTGCATGAACTCGTTGTAGATTCATTGTTCCCTATTAATGTATTGATATGGTGTAGCCACGTTGGTTAGGGATTGGCCACATTATGTCATGATGTCGGTAAGTTACCGGCTAATATCATTTGTGATAATATATATTTATATAAATTTTAAGAAAGAGATTTTTTTTTTAATTATGCACATATGAGTAATACAAAGTTATTATTTAAATTAATCTTTAAATTGTAAACATTGCTTTCCATTGTGAAAAAGATGATGATATCATTTGTGATAATATATATTTACATAAATTTTAAGAAAGAGATTTTTTTTAAATCATGCACATATGAGTAATACAAAGTTATCTTTTAAATTATAGATTGACTAAATATTAAAATATATGAGACATACAAAGTTATCAATCCATATTCATTTTTATCATAATCCTCTATCATGGTCTGGTGAGATTGAACTTCCGTCGACGGTGTTAAACTTGAAAAGATGTAATTAAGAAAATAATAGTATATTATTGGAGTGGATTCAGAGGTAATTTCAAGTTTGCTAGCAAATTAGTAGACCAATTGAGTTTTACAATGGTAGTGGCAAATGTATTTCATACAAGAGCGAAATACTAAGTTAGAGCATAGGTATATGACACCAATATTATCATAGTATATTATCGGAGCAGGTTAGGAGGTGATGCCAAGTTTGTGTAGCAAATTAGTAGACCAATTGAGTTTTATAATGATCATGGTGATGGCTTAGTATTTAGCTTCATTAGTGAATCTTACAATTATATTTTGTTTCTTGAAACTTCAACCGAACAAATTTGCTTTGAGAAAGAAAATATAGACAAATGTAGATGTTCTATCATCAATATTATCTACCCAATCAGCATCGATAAGATATGAACATAAAATGATGACTGTTTATAAAGAAAAAATTCATAAATTTCTTTAAGATATCATAAAATATGTTTTAGTACAAACAAATATGTAATAGAGGATCGATATATGAATTATGATAATTTATTAACTACAAACAAAATATCTAGACATGTAAGAGATAAATATTACAGGAAATCAAGTTCTTATTATAAGATTCATAATAGTATTGCTCTGGTTATATAATTTAAGTGGAAGAGAATGAGGTGATAACTTTTTTTGACAGTCTCCATGTTTATTTTGATAATATATCTTGAATATATTTTTTTAAAGATAAAAAAAATTTAGAAGATGTGAATATTGCTTCCAACCTTAGAAAATAGCTGAAGATTCTTAGGTGTCTGATGGAGAATCGATCTATCAATTACCTAAGGAATTACTTAATCTCAATAAAATTATTACGTATGATGATAAAGTGATTCACATAAATTAGTAGATATATAGTATATCCCTTTTATTTATTATCATAGGAATAAAGAGCTACTAGATTTGGAGTTGATGAAACTAATTGACATAAAAAATGAGCCAAATTTGGTTTTACTAGGCTTAAGAGAGGACCTTTAAAACTATTTCTCATAAAACCTCAAACCTTCTTAGAATGACCATTTAATTTGAGGAGGAAGCGACTTAAACACTAAGAGTTTATAACACTTTTAGCTCAATAATTTTATCCCTTTTCACCCCTTTTTTGCACACTTAATTATGTTTTTTTTATGCTCATGCAAGCAAGAATGAGTGGGGTATTTAATATTCTCAATTACTATAGATTTAGAGCCAAAATTTCAAATATATGATTTTCAGGGAATGGTGATACCACCATCGTCACTGTGTGGTTCTATCGCTGAACAGAGCTCGAAATATTGGGCTCTGACGGTACTACCATCGGAGGGGGCGGTACCACCATCTGGATTCTCGAAAGAGTATAAAATTATGCTTTCCATAGTCTAGGCAGTACCACCATCCAGGTCATTTCCAGGTCAACAAATTTACCTTTTATCAAGCCAAATTTAACCATGGTTCAGACCCAATGGGCCCCAAATCAAGTTGGTATAGTTTCGGCTCAATACCAACTTAATTCGACTATAAACAACTATGATCCAAACCTAACCACTCAATTACATATCCAACAAAATCACAAAGTAATTAGCACATTGTTCAGCATTCTGATATGTTATTTGATCATCTGACAATGCGTCGGCACTTCATCTGAACCTTCGACGCATTGTCTTTTCCTTCGGCGTATCGCATAATCAATCAGCATGTTAACTTCCCGTAACATCTGATATTTTGGTGCAATACCCGAAACTTCCAGCCCGATGCCCAAACTCATGACACAAAGTCTATCCTTTGACATGTCGACCAATCCTCCAACTCGACGTCTAATCTTTGACATGATATACTATTGGTCGAATATCTAATTCTCATGTTTTGACAATTTCTATGTGATAGTTCGAGTCCATGATCGAAGTTATTACTATGCCACTTGTCTTGAAAGTATATTAGTTTATAATTCATCAATTGATTACAAATATAGTTTTGATATTAAGAATGGATAATGTCTATAAAGATATCTTCATTTAAGGTCTCATATAGAAAATCAATGTTAATATCTAGTTGGTGTATATGTCAGCTTGAGTAAAGACCAAACTCAAGATGAGTTAAATTGTCATTGATTTAACAACTAGACCAAAGGTCAATGTGTATTCAATACCTGATTATTGGTGAAACATTTAGCCACTAGACATGTTTTGTATTTAGCAATGGATCCATCTAGCTTTTGTTTAATTAAAATGATTCAATTACACTTTATGACATTTTACGTAAGGTGAGATAGTATAGGGGTTCATATGACATTGTGGAGAAAAGCATCGTATTCTCTACATATGACTTTAGGTCATTGTAGAGATTTTTGGACTTAGGTGATGCATATGGATTTAACAGAGTTGAGTGGAAAGCTTATAATAGTATAGAGATCAAGGATTTGAAGTGTTTTAAAGATGTTATTTTTTTAGCATATTGTTATATGATGTTCAAGTTTAACGGGCTTATTAGGTTTTGTTGATAATATAAGAATTAGTGAAGGGTCAGTGACACGTACTTGATCAAGTTGATGCATTTCAGTATCACTTGATCAAAGAAAGTATAAAGACATGATTTGTGGTGCTAAGTACATTATTTTATCGGGTATAGAGTTAGTTAATAGAGAGATGGATGGAGAAGTTGTAGAAAGGGAACTGGAATAATATGAGAGTATAGGTCTAGAAGAGTGTGAGTTGAAGTGCATCAGATAGATTGTAGTGTACTTAAATAAATACAATGAAAATTGGTTGTTGTAGTGGGTGGTACTGTTGGAGTAAGATTTTAAAAAATTGGATTTCAACAAAAATAATATAGTACCTTATGAGTTTAAGAATTAAAGCATCTAAAAGCATTATATTAAAATGAGTATATAATGAAGATGCACTACGTAGATATTAGTGTTAATTTGTATAAAGCATAGCGTCATAGTCAGAGATAATATAAATAATTAAATACTTTAAATTTTTAAAAATTTAAAACTTAATGAAATAGTTTTTCTGGCTAGTATTGTAAATTGAGATAAGCATACAATTAATGAGGTAGATCACAATTTGAAATATTGTTAACAAAAAGATTAATTACATAGATGCTTGGTGTAAGAGAGCGATACCGGTTTCTAGTTGAGGTGTATGAGATAGTGACTTAAGATATTGTATAATACATTATATTTAGTTTTTATTAAAAAGGTAACTTCAATTTCATTTGAAATTTTATTAAAATTTTAATTTTATTTAAATTGGGAGAGATGGCTGAGTGGATTAAAGCGATGGATTGCTAATCCATTGTACGAGTTATTCACACCGAAGATTTGAATCCCTCTCTCTCCGCTCATTTTGATTATTTTCTAATTTTGAATGAATTTTGATTCCTTTATTTTTTTTATAGGTAAAGTGAATATATGGAATAGATAAAATAATAAGAAAAATTAAAAAAACAAAGAAAACTAAAAGAAAAATTATTCCTCACGTCCAGGATTACATCCTAGATCATTTTATAAGAATTGGAAGATGAAAGAGAAACAAAGAATATCACTAATGTATAAACAAAGAGTTTTAGAGTAAGCATTACAAAATCTCTAAGATAAGATCATTTTCAAAAAAGAGAATAGATTATTTTTTTTCTTTTTAACACATATACTATTTTGTTTGATTTGACATCATACCCTCTAAAAATGATATAAGTTGTTAGAGATTAGTATTCAACTCCTCTATTGGAGTAAGCTATTTTAATAATAGATTGAAAGAAACTGTTGATTACTTTTTTAAAACAAGTAAAGAATGTGTTAACTTCTAAATTTGAAAGGTCATAGAATATATGTTTAGTAAAATAACCTATGAAAAGAATATATAATCTAAAATTATTAAAGGAAGTGGTTGGAGAAGGGCTCCAAACATTTTTGTAAATAATTATAAGTTATTTGATATGTAATGTAGATGATATTCCAAAAGGTAGTATATGACTTTTATTACTTAGGCAAGCATCATACTAAGTAACAGTTTTACTTGATTTTAAAGTTAGAAGAGAGTTACTAGAAATTTGTTATTATTGAATGGAGGATGACAGATGACCAAAGCGTCAATGCTGCACATTGATTGGAGCAGCAACTAAAGCTAGAGCAATTAGTTGGGTGATTTGTGAAGCTGACGATCATTCATAGAAGTTATTTTTATTTTAGCCTCAGATCAAGGATGTCATTATGTTTTGATCTTTTATAAGAAATAAGTCAGAAAAAAATTCAATAGAAATATTATATTATTTAAAGAATTAAAAGATAAAAATAACATTTATTTTGATGTGAGATGCATATAAATGATCATTGAGTATAAAGGTCTTTTGTGTAAATTAAGTATCACGTGACCAATATAGATAATAAGGTTTTTTATTACCATCTTAATTATAATATCTTTATTTTCAGATAGTTAGTATAGATAGATAAATTCTATAGATTATAAGTGATATGACGAGAATCACAAAAATCAAGAATCTATTTACTTGGATGAACATTCAGAATCTATTTAATTAGGTATGATAATAGGCTTGGGATGAGATTGATAAATTTTTACTAGGTGTCTAATTTTGTTACAAAGCTGATAGATGATTTTTTATTAATTATTAATGCTAAGATATTAAAATAATCGATAATTATATTGATTACTATGGTTGTAGTTATTTTTTGAATTGTTTGGGTTAAAATTAGTATCATAATTAAGAGTTGATAGTGTAACGAAGGATTATAAATCTGTATACTACCTATGTGTCCACTAGATATTTTGTTCCATCTTCTATTTAAGTTTTTATTGCTTTGGCTATCTTTTTCTTTAAAGTTTTATTTGATAGTTTGTAAAGGAGAAAAGACATACTTGGATAATATGATCAATCAAATTATCATACAATTCTTCAAATAAAATAATGATAGATGCCACCAAGGGCAATAATCCTACAAGGTAATATTGTAAATATCCTAATCACTAGACTAAAATGGAGAAAAACAAATGATGACTGTTCAATAGAGAATGGGAAGAATATAACTTATTGAGGAGAAAGGACCTCTACTCGATCAAAAGGTAAAATGACTCATAATACCATTAACAATTTATTGTGAAAGATATGATGATATTATTTATTGAAATAATATATATTAAAATAATAATATTATTTATTGAGAAACTTCTATGCTTATAAATAATACTCTCTCGTCAAGTCTAAATTAATAAATGTTAAAATTTATTTACATGACTTGTTGATTCATAATAAATTATTAATATAATAAAATATATAATTTAAGTTAAAAAAAATTATTTTAGTCCTTATGATTTTGGTCATAAACCACTTAAACCATTATGGTTTTGTTTGTATCTAAAATAGTCCATACATTTTTAAAAATATAGTATATAAGTCCACCCTATCAAATCTAAGTTAATATAAGTTAGAGTCCACTTAAATGATATATAGATTTATAATAAATTATTAATATAATAATATGTGTGATTTAAATTTTAAAAAAATTGATACTACCATCAATGACGAGAGGAGACGTTGTCGTGAAAGTGACCGCTGACAACAGTACTGAGCCAATGTTATCTAGCAGGGGCATCACATGCACACAGCCTCTCTCATATTAATGACGAGCTTAGGAGCTTCTGGTCCTAGCTCGGGTGGATGTGCATCAATTAGTCTGACGCTAAGCATGCAACTCTACTGGTCCCTCTTCCTTCTCTTGAGCGTCTTCATCCATATTGTCTCTTACTTTATCCTCTCTTATGTCCCCACTCGTCGCGTCTATAACGTAGTGGTTCAGCTCTCCTTCACATCTGCATTCGGCCTCTCTTACCTCTGTCTCTTTATCTTAATTCGTCGATATGGCCTTTATCACTTTCTATTCCTCAAAAATATAGTTATGTTTTAAACTTAAACTATACATGTCATTATATTAATGATTTATTATCAATAACATGTAAATAAACTTTAATGTATATCCAGAAATATAATAATAATAATAATAATAATAATAATAATAATAATAATAATTCCAACATGCCCATTTTTTTTTAATGACTTCACACTTATAAATCATACACCCACGATAAAAGAAACCTTTAAATCCTAGTATAAGTTGCAGCCTCGGGCGAATCGGCGAAGGAATGATGAAGCCTGCATCATCCTTCACGCGATGGAAGTAACTCCACGGCGACGCCGGGGCCATGCACGGGCTGCCCTCCCCCTCCGCCGCCGCAGTGCCGGACAGGAAGCTGCTCCTACAGCAGCCGCCGCCGGAAGTTTTCGACGAAGCACTGCGCTCTCTCGTCGACGTTGGGCGACCGTAACCCGCGGGCGCTCGGCGTCGAGCGCGCGCTGGCGAAGCTCGTGCATGGGCTAAGCAGGCTCCGCTGCCGCTCCAAGCTCAGACGCCGCAGGCAGCCGGGACTGGGACTACTCCGAGGGTAGCGTGCATGCATACCGCACAACCCACGCCGTGGGCTTCAGCTTCAGGAGAAGCCGCAGCACGGCGTTCGCTATCATCCTGAGGCGAGCGAGCATGGAGGCATCAGAACCCATGAAGACAGCTCAGAACAGCTCGATCCAAATGCTTCGTCCAATCTCAATGGCAACAGATGGAATCCGTAGACACTTGTATATGCATCATAATGTCCTCAAGTCAGAAGCTTCATCCAATCCCATGCAGCTGATGATCACATATGAAGCATTCATATCACTACTATATAATCCATATATGTTTGATTTGCTCTTCCTGTGAGCTTCCTCGAGACAAATCCATCATGGGTTGACTCAGTCAATCCGAACATGTGGTTCATGTATCTAAGATTTCAATATTGCACGGAAACCATGATTAAAAATAGTACTACATTGAACATTGATTTCTATATGAGTCGGGATAATATATAGTTAGCCTACATCGTATCCTATATGATGAATCCCAATGCTGTGCCACTCATAAAAGCAGCATGTTGATAGCCTCAATCAGGGTTTACTGTGGATCAAACTATCCACAATAACGAGAACTCGAGGTGTCCTAACACCATTAGTCATGGCCATGCATGGCTTACATAAAAGGTTCCTCTCCACCATCCGATGAATGTCACCATGTGCCATACTGACACGCCTTCTTCCTCCTTTATATCTTTCCTCCTCTCTAATCTCCAGCCCTCCCCACCTTCTCCCTTGCGATATATACTTCCATGGAGTTTGAGAAGAAGAAGGACGATGGCGTGAGCCTGGAACTCGGGTTGAAGCCGTCGATACCGGCGGAGCCAGCGCGGGTCTTCGCGTGCACCTACTGTCGCCGGAGGTTTGTCAGTTCGCAGGCGTTGGGAGGCCACCAGAACGCACATAAGCTGGAGAGAAGCCTGGCGAAGCGTGGGAGTTTGGCGGCTTGGCATCGCCATGTGCTCGGCATGAGCAGCAGCTTCCAGTGCCATGAAGGCCCGAAGAGGAGAGAGATAGATGGTGTCGTCGATGAGATCGACTTGTCGCTGAAGCTGTGAGAGGAACCACTCGTTCCTTAGACTACTATCAGAACTTGATCTCTTGATATAACATTTGGAAGTCATGCTACTGTCATTAGCTTAATCAGTTGCTGGTATTATATTTGATGTGTTGCGTTTTGCATATCTGAAAGCAAATCATAGTTTCTGTGGGTTTTCTTCTCTTAAATGATATTTTAGTGTAATCTGAAGTGTACATTAGAATAGCGTAGCAGATCTAATGCAAACCAATAGTGAAGAGCAGAAAGAGAAAGCTTCATATATATTCAACTCAATGATCAGTGAGTCAACTCTCTCTCTCTCTCTCTCTCTCTCTCTCTCTCTCTCTCTCTCTCTCTCAGTGTAATAATACCACGGGATCAATACCTCAGAACCAATGAAGGATGAGTTAGTGCTACTCCTTTGCTCTTATTCTGGGAGACATTTCATCTTTCATCTGGCTAGTTTAGATGAGGAAGGTTTGCAAAGGGAAGAGACACTTGACATGAGACTACTTATTTACATAAAACTATGGATTATCCAAAAATAATGGTCCAAAAAGTTGCGTGCTGAAGAGTAAGTATCAGTTGCTTGACCTGCTGGTTCAGTGTGTTCTTCAGGTATCCATTGGGACAGCACTCAGCAAAAACCTAATCACCCTTCTCCACTCTTCCATCATTGCACCCGGACATGGTGATATCTGAGAACAGCACACCAACGTGGTGCTTTCTTCCCCGGTGGAAAACGCCACCACGTCTTCATGCTTCACAACTGCATGGACGACCTGTGAATGCTTCCCCCGGTGTCCCTTCCCAGAGAATCTAAGACACCATATCTAATCATGTTCGACCATTGCCCGGAAAACGACAACCCACCACAGTCTTTGGACTCGATCCATCCTTATCTCCGGACATGCAACACCGGAGATCGTCTACGTGGTCCATGCGAACGGAGGTCCTCGCTGAGGCCCCAGGGATCCTCCAGTCACCGGGTGAAACGTGCCACGGAAGCTGGAAGACAAGTTTGGCATGGATATGATGGCTGGAGAATGAACATCGAATCATATAATTGATGGATTGCCTGAGGAACAATGGCAGCAAGAGTCCTTTACCGTGAAGCAAGGTTAAGCGAGGCCAGACAAAATTGCAGTTGCCTTTGGATCAAGCATCTCCATGAACAGGCATTTCAGATCAATTCAAGCTACGAGATTGGCTCTTCAGCTTGCAGATAAAGCCGACGAAGTATCATTCATCGACTGTCACGCGAGAGCAGCAGCACGTACATCACAATCCAAGGTGGCGGAAGACGATGATCCTTCTTGACATAGGTGGTTTCCCCCAAGTTCTTAAGGATAAATATTTTGAAATAGCCAATGGAGTTGTTTTACATTTAATTCAAAGCTTACTCAGAGATGGACATAAAAAAGAAAAAAAGGAGAGTACAAAATCATTTTTATCTCTAAAATCGATCCCCTTTTACGGTGTAATTGATGAATTTAGAAGATTTTGTTGGAATTAAACTTGTTCAATTATCATGAAGAGATTAATTTCATGAGAAGAAAGGTTAATTTCTTCAAGAAAAAATATTTATGGAAGTACAAGTCAAATCATTTATTGATTCTTGAAAGATTTTATTGAAATAAAGATTCATTATTACTGCATAAATCTGCATAAATGTAATATATCTTGGAGAACTATATAAACCTCATATGTTGAGTCATGAAAAATATAGAGTTTATGAAATTATAAAAATATTGAGAAAAATACAAAAGATTAAGTCTTCTCCTACTTTTTCTTAGTGTGTTAATTCTATCCTTTTTTCCTATCAACTTTAACAATTGGTATCAGAGCTATGGCTTCATCCTCAAGCACCTTCCAACTCCAAGTCCCTAGATTGACAAAAGAAAATTATGACATATGGTGCATCCAAATGAAGGTTCTTCTAGGCTCCCAAGATGTATGAGAGTTTGTAGAAGATGGATTTGTTGAACCAAGTCCAGCAGAAGGAGCGATGAATGCAAAAACAAAAGAGCAACTCAAAGATAGAAGAAAGAAGGAGAAAAATGTCTTGTTCACAATCTACCAAGGGCTTAATGATACGATGTTTGAGATTATCGCTCCAGCAAATACTTTAAAAGAGGCTTAGGAAATACTTCAAAAAACATTTGGTGGTGTTGATAAGGTAAAAAAACTCCATCTACAAGTTTTACGAGCTGATTTTGAAAAATTACAACAAGATACCTCTGAAACTATTTCTGATTATTTCACAAAAGTTATTTCTATTGTTCATCAAATGAGAAGAAATGGTGAACAAATAAGTGATCAAAGAGTGATAGAAAAGATACTAAGGTCACTAGATTCAAAATTTGATTTTATTACTGTTGCGATTGAAGAGTCTAAAGATTTGGAAGAAATATCTTTAGAATAACTTATGGGTTCCCTTCAAGTTCATGAACAAATGATTACAAAAAGAGCAGAAGAAAGAACTGTGGAACAAGCACTACAAACCAAGCTTACTCTTGAAAATAAAGGTGAATCAAATTTTCAAAGTGGAAGAGGTCGTGGACAAAGAGGAAGATGTGGCAGAAATCAGACCTATCAAGAATCTCTAAACAATGAAGGAGGTAGAGAAAATTCTAGCCAAAGAGGCCGAGGTTATGGTCGAGGACGTGACCGAGGTCGTGGATGTGACAGAATTTCTAAAAGGTCTGAAATACAATGCTATATTTGCAAAAGTTATGGGCATTACTCCTTTGAATGCTATTATAATCCTAACAATCAAGGTAATAAAGTAAATTTTATTGAAAAAAAGAGAAGAATTAAAATCAAATTTTATTAATGAATTATGACATTTTGAAGGAAGATCAGTCTATGATATGGTATCTAGATACAAGAGCTTCAAATCACATATGTAACATTAAAGAATTATTTTCAAAAATGGATACAAGCTATTCTGGAAATATTACATTTGGTGATTTATCTCAAAAACCAGTAAGAGGTAAAGGTAAATTGGACTTTGACTCCATAATGGCAAAGAGTTATGCATTTCAAATGTTTATTATGTGTCTGATATGAAAAATAATATTGTTAGCTTGAGACAATTACTTGAAAAATGTTATAATATTGAGATGAAAGATATGACTCTTTCAATTTATGATAAAACTAAGACATTAATCTCACATGTGAAAATGACGAAGAATAGAATGTTTCCTCTACATTTATGCATTTTTGATCGATCAAGTTGTTTTAAGACTGATATTGAGGACATTTCTATATTATAGCATCTTAGATATCCACATTTAAATTTTGAAGCTTTAAAACTTCTAGAGAAGTTTAATATGGTGATAAGAATGTCAAGAATTGATCATTCATCAAAATTATGTGAAGTATGTATTATGGGTAAGCAAAAAAGAAAGCCTTTCAAAATCAACAGAACAAAAAGAGCATGTCATCGACTTGATCTGGTACACTCGGATGTTTGTGGCCCTATTAGCCCAATATCACCTAGAGGAAGCAGGTATTTTCTTATCTTCACTGATGATCATAGTGGCAAAACTTGGATCTATATTTTAAATGAAAAGAAAAAAGTGTTAAACAAATTCAAAGAATTTAAAGATTTAGTTGAAAGACAAGGTGGTTGCAAGATTAAATGTTTACGAACAGATAGAGGTGGTGAATATACACTAAATGAATTTGAAAGTTTTTATAGAAATAATAAAATTTTACATCAATTTACTATGCTATACACACCTCAACAAAATGGTGTTTCAGAAAGGAAAAATAGGACTATACTTAATATGGTCCGATGCATGTTAAAGGAAAGAAAGATTCCTAAAGAATTTTGGGGGGATGCTGTTGCTTGTGCAGTTTATTTGCTTAACAGGTTTCCAACAAAGCGAATTGGTAATTCTACACCAGAAGAAGTATGGAGCCTGCAGAAACCAAAAGTTGATCATTTATGAATTTTTTGAAGTGTTGCATTTGCTAAGATACCAGAAAAAAAAATAAAACTTGAAGATAAAAGTCAAAAATACATTTTATTAGGTTATGCTGAGAATTCCAGTGGATACAAACTCTACAATCCTATCATAAATAAAGTTGTGATGTCAAGAGATGTTAAGTTTAATGAACAACAGATTTGGGATTGGAAAAATAATGAAAAGCATAGGAAAGCTATATCATCAGAGGAGGATGATATAATACAAGCAAACACAAAAGAGGCTTTACTAGAATCATCATCAAGATAACTAGGTTACATGATTCAAGAAGTCTGATTATAAGAAGGACAAGACCGATCCCGGAGCTATATGATGTGACTCAAAGAATTGATATTAACAATGATGAACTTTCTCTATTTTATCTTTTTTGCAGGATATGATCCATTAACTTTTGAAGAAGCTTGTAAAAAAGAAAAATGGAGACAAGCTATGGAGGAGGAGATTAATGTAATCAACAAAATGATACATGGGAGCTTACTACACTTCCAGAAGACCACCAAGCAATTGGTGTTAAGTGGATCTTCAAAATAAATAAAAAAATGCATAAGGAGAGGTAGAGAAATATAAAGCACGATTGGTCGCGAAGGGATATAAACAATAATATGGGATCGACTATGAAGAAGTGTTCGCACCAATTACTCGATTGGAGACAGTAAGATTACTTATCTCCCTAGCAGCTCAAATGAAATGGAAAATTTTATAAATGGATGTCAAATCAGCATTCCTTAATGGAGTTTTTGAAGAAAAGGTATATGTTCAACAATCCCCTGATTTTATTATTTATGAACAAGAAGCCAAAGTATACAAGTTAAAGAGAGCTCTTTATGGGCTTAAACAAGCCCCACGAGCATGAAATTATTGGATAGATGCTTATTTTATTCAAATCGATTTTTCTAAATGTCCATATGAACATGCTCTCTATACAAAATCTAACATTGTTGGAGATATCATGTTTGTATGCCTATATATAGATGATTTAATATTTACAAGTAGTAGTAGCTCCATGATTAAAGATTTTAAATACTCTGTGAAGAAGGATTTTGAGATGATTGACTTGGGCTTAATGTCTTATTTCCTTGGTATCGAAATTATACAAAACAATGAAGGAATTTTGATTTCATAAGGAAATTATGCAAAAGAGATTCTAAAGAAGTTTTCTATGGAAGATTGTTATCCTACAGATACACCTATTGAGTATGACACCAAGTTGACCAAAGAAGGCAAAGGTAAATATATTAATCCAACTTATTACAAAAGTCTAGTTGGATGTTTAAGGTATTTGACATGCACTCGACCTGATATATTATTTGGAGTTGGTTTAATAAGTAGATACATGAAATCTCCTAAGACTTCTTATTTAAATATCGCTAAAAGAATTTTACAATATATTAAAGGATCAATTGAGTATGAAATATTCTATTCATCATCAAAAGGACAGGATCTTATTGGATGTAGTGACAGTGATTGGGCTGAAAGCTACAATGATCGAAAGAGTACAAGTGGATTTGTATTTTATTTTGGTAGAGTTATATTTACTTGGTCTTCAAAAAAAATAACATATAGTTGCTCTATCAAGTTGTGAAGCAGAATACATAACATCATCTTCTTGTGTTTGTCATGCAATATGACTAAGAAGATTGCTTCAGGAACTTCATATGCCACAGGAGAAGTCAACCAAAATTTATATTGATAATAAATCAGCTATTGCCTTAGCCAAGAATCCAGTCTACCACGAAAGATCAAAGCATATCGACACAAGATTTTATTTTATAAGAGATCATGTCAAAAACAAAGAAGTGGAGCTATACTATGTCAAGACAAGTGAACAAGTGGCTGACATTTTTATAAAACCTCTTAAAATTGAAATATTTCAACATCTTCGAAGAAAACTTGACATGTTGGATGAAACAAGTTTAAGGGGGGGAATGTTGGAATTAAACTTGTGCAATTATCATGAAGAGATTAATTTCATCAGAAGAAAGGTTCATTTATTCAAGAGAAAATATTTATGGAAGGACAAGTCAAATTGGTTATTAATTCTTGAAAGAGTTTATTAGAAGAAAGATTCATTGTTACTACATAAATCTGCATAAATGTAATGTATCTTGAGGAACTATATAAACCCCATATGTTGAGTCATAAAAAATATAGAGTTTGTGAAGAGAGAAATACAAAAGATTAAATCTTCTCCTACTCTTCCTTAGTGTTAACTCTATCCTTTTTTCCTATCAATTTCAATATATTTTTCTTATAAAATATTTTTTAATTATGATTCGTTGATAACAAGATAGATGAGTTACTTAGTTGTAATGATTTTGTAGAGTGAACATAATTTATAACCATTTTTGTCACAATATTGATGTCGAAGGTGAAGACTGAATTCGATTGAATGATCTATAAGAATTAAACTGAAAGTATACTGAACAAGATATTTCTGATGCTCAATAAAGAAAACATATAATAGAATGTATTGAGTTTAAAGCACAACTTAATAGTTTAATTTTTTGGGTTATAAATTTATGATCTCAGCAACTTCTAACTCGAGCCCTGAATCATGCTTTCCTGAACTCAATATCTCGAAATCTAAATGAACAAATAAAATTGAAACCTTGGTTGGCATTTATGAACTAATCTCATGCATTATTATTATTATTATTACTTTTGATAAATATACAAGCTATCAACAACTAAATCAATTGAGAGCCTTTTTAGATTCTCATTTTTTTTATCCTAATGTAATCAATCAAATGTCTATAATATTAATGAACAATAAGGGGATCATGTTAACTTAGGGTGGAGAGAGTTGGAAGAGAAGCCCTTTTAGTGAGGTTTCCATCTCAAAGCCTATTGAATCATTTATCCTTTGCCTACTTGATTGGTTATCAAAGATGAGGCTTGTCATGCATTACTATCACAGAGAAAGAGTGGAAGGACAATGCAAATAGAGGAGGGAGGTCAAGATCACATCACCATCCAAAATGGAAGAAGAAACATTCACATATAATTAGGCATCAAAATGTGGAATAAAACAGCAAAAGATTTCATTTCCAAACTCCGAAATGTAAAGAAGGCGGCATTGATTAAGTATCAGAACAAGTTATTTCCATGATGATTATTATTTGGTGGCCATACATTGGATTTCATTTGTGGATATATTCATCTTTGTACTTTATTACCATTAAATTAGGTTACACGAAGGATCCTACAAGGAATATCTCCAATGATGCAATATGATATTATAATGCCGATTGGAATAAAATTTGTTTTGTTTATGTAATATGAGCTTTTTACATATCTATCATTTTAAAGTTTTTAAATAGCATATTTGCTCCTCAAAAAATTACTATAATATATGTACCCTCCAAGTGCTTCTATTTTTTTTTTTTGTCCAATACCCATATGATAAACTCGATTTATCATGGTTAACAATAGTTACCAATGAATTTTTAAAATGACTAACAACTAAATATATGAAATGTCTTTTGAAAACATAAATTTAAATGGATACATATAAATATTTTTTAATTATAAAATATACATTACTTTTTGAAGGATATTATTGTTAGAAAATCTTCTATTGGCATCTCATACACAACATATAAATCATATTTTCCAAAGTTAAGTACTTGGTCACTATGCAATGATTAGTGTATGAAAAAATTGTAAAACTGAAGACTTCACGTATCATGTGAGATGTGTTACTTAGGGAGATTGTATATCCTTAAAATTTTCAAATTCGATGGAGAGGATGAAGGAGAATTCGCGTGCTCCTCTCTAGCGCTGACGACGCTCCTCAGATCACTACGAAATCTATCTCTCC
This sequence comes from Ensete glaucum, assembly GCA_021527575.1. NCBI lineage: Eukaryota > Viridiplantae > Streptophyta > Magnoliopsida > Zingiberales > Musaceae > Ensete > Ensete glaucum. Next base: position 39,296,817 of record CM038558.1, on the reverse strand, counting down.
ATGCACACCACAAGGCTGTCGAGCTAAGAAGGAGGAGAGAAGGTTGCAGAGAATATGAGAGCAACTACCATACGTAAATAACATATGATTTTGAAGTTATAGAGGTACATGTAACTTAACCGTAATGGATCTTGCTATATTAGGTATTGGATCTATATCCAATTACCTAAGCTATTTAGATATAAATCTCTATCTAATAATCTTTTATTAACTCTTATTGGATCTTATCTATCAGATTCAATAATACATGAGCTTATTGGATATCAAATAAAATAAGGGCTTCGTAGATATCTCATATATGCAACTTTACCCGTTGCAACATCTACCATATATATGTGACTCTTTAGGCTCGATACCGAGATGACAGTGAGTTGCTTATATCAGAATTCCTTATGTTATATTAAATTATTATCCATATAATAATTTACTGTATTAGAAAAAATTCTGATATGAGTGACTAATCGAGTATGAACGTATTAGACTACTATGTCATAGTCCTTAGACGGTATAAGATAATCTAATACATCGAATATGTTTGTCAACAATTATCATGTATCTATAGTCCCTCATCTATCTAATATCCCAGAGATCGTATATTGGGTATAGTACTGTCAGGTCTCATACATAATCTAATCATATTCTCTCGGATAACCCTTTTTCTCTCTATACAAATGATCCTAGCTAGGGATTTATCTGAGCGAATACACACGGGATATTCCTTTCGCGATATTAAAAGTAGATGATCCTTTGTTGATACTCAATTGTCTTTGTAAGGTTGGCTACCAATCCCGATAATCAACTATACTAGATTTGGAGCTTTCAGACCTGTAAGTTCGATGTCAAAGAAAAGAATACTCATACAATGCATTATTCATGTCTCAAGTATAAAGACTAGACATAAAACTAAGATTATGAAATTGATGTTTGATGTTAGGTATCATTAACTATCTAACATTACGTAAGTTGATCAATAAGTGAACTCATTTTCTAATAAGCACATGGACTATACCTTTAGTGCCCTCGCATGAGCGATTATGTGATTAGCTGTCACCATTATATGAACGAGTATATATTACATCGATTTGTCTGATTAACTCGATATCCCTCTTAAATAACTTATGATCGGGATGATTTATGTCTAATTATCATGATCTCATAATGATACGATTGCTATAGCAAAGATAAAAGAATATATCATATATATATATATGCTATGTTATTAATATGATGATATGATGATATTAAATATAACATCCGAAGATTTGAGAATATTTCATATTCAAGTAAGATCCAATATAATTCTCTTAGTTCTTATAAGAAAGATACAACTAGATCCTAATATGAATCTACTACTCGACTCATTGTATGATTCAGATGATAACTTTTTGTGAAAATAGCATTCCAAAATCGGATATCGAAATGTCAAACAAATAAATAAATGTAATCGAATTTGGGAGGGATATGGGGGCAGAAATTAAGCAAGCTGAATGAATTGAGTCCATCAACCTGGAGCCCAAAAGATGAGTCAGATCGTGATCACGGGCTCGACGCAGTACATGAGATGGCTGTCACATCCCCACCGCACTCCGCGTGTCGTCAAAGACACGTCAACATGTCAGCCCTCTTGTCCTAAGCGGCCACCTGACATGACGCAAGCACTGATCCAATGTCTCATCATCTCTTGATCTTAACAGCACGCTGCCGTAGCGTGCGACACGACCGTCGCCACACCAAACCCATCCGCTCTTACTCGTACTACAAATCCTACCCGGATTCTTATTTTATTTAATATGTCGCTCATCATAGTTTCCGTCGTGTGATATTTATATTTTCCAGCATGTCAGTGGGCCCTGCATTTGCTCTCCAGTCACCTCACGAGTAGAGGACTTGGCCGACTCGGAGGGAATTCGGCTGCCTGGTTCCATGCGGGCCCCATATCGTTCCCCACTTGGGGTGGTGGGGATTGCGGCTTGCCTGTCTCTTTCCGTGGGAGGGTACGCAGAAGTGGGTGGGATGGAAAGTCGCGGCGGAATGGAAAGTTTCATTGGCTGTAATCGGCGTTGCAGAGATCAAATCAACCTTTTAATATATTTATTTATTTAAAATTAACGTATAATTAAGATGAAAAGACACAAAATTTGCCTTCTAAATGGTATATCGCTTTTTATCATATGGGTGTTTCCTGCCCTGGCCGAGACAGGTGAGCTGCATATTCCCCACTATAAAAGGCCATCACCATTCCGCACTCAGCCAAAAGAAGGGAGAAGACCATGGCCTCGGTCGCGGCGAAACCCCTCCACCTCCCCGCCGCCACTGCAGCTGAGCTCTCCTCTCTCACCCCCTACTCCACTGCGGCATCCGTGTCCTTCTCCTCACCACGCTCGCAGTCCTCCTTCCTCGGCCTGCGGCTCGCCCTGCCCCTCAAGACCCCCTGTTTCAGCAAGCGGACGGAAGGGCGGGGCCTCCGGATCGAGGCGGCGGCCGCGGCACGGCCGACCGTGCTGGTGGCGGAGAAGCTTGGAGACGCTGGGTTGGACCTGCTGCGGGAGTTCGCCAACGTGGACTGCTCCTACAACCTCGCGCCGGAGGAGCTCTGCGCCAAGATCTCGCTCTGCGACGCCCTGATCGTGCGCAGCGGGACGAAGGTGACGCGAGAGGTGTTCGAGGCGGCCAAGGGGCGGCTCAAGGTGGTGGGAAGGGCCGGGGTCGGAATCGACAATGTGGACCTGCAGGCCGCTACCGAGCACGGGTGTCTCGTTGTTAATGCCCCCACCGCCAACACCGTCGCGGCAGCGGAGCATGGGATCGCACTGCTCGCCTCCATGGCAAGGAACGTCGCCCAGGCGGATGCCTCCATGAAGGCCGGTGAGCTCCTATTTTTCTCTTCCTTTCTTCCTTGTCGTATTCGTTTGATGTGATGCTCGCGGTTTGCCTCCGATGGACAAGTGAAGAGAAGAGGCTGATGAGACTGATCTACGTAGATCCGTCTTCTATTCCTAGACTGGTTGAATCACCCCAGGGTTTCAATCTTGCTATCACTTGCTTTACTGGGAGGAATTCCCATAGTGTTTCTGTTGACAGAGCTAGCAAATTAGGGTTGATGGTTAAATACCAAGATCCTTTTCCTTTCTTTATATGAAAATAACAGGTGGTTTAGACCAGTTGGTGCTTTGTCGATTCAAACAAGAGTTTCTCACGAATTAATTATGCATTATCACACCTCCAATATTCTGATTTATCATGATAGATGGCATATTTCTTCTTGAAGCTGTGTTCCTGAGGCCAAGTTTATTATGTTGATGCTGCAATAATTTGAACAATTGACTTAATTGATAGAATTGTCCTTATGGTTATTATTTTCTTGAAACGTTCAAGATATGAAATTGGCCTAGAGCAATAATTTGCTGTACTGAGGTAATCATCTCACTTCATTCACTTTTTAGTTGATTTCATCTTGGTGCAAACATGAAGTTATTAATTTGTATAATAACTATCTGGTTTAAACCTGGTGTTTTCTTTTTTTAAGAATTGGAATGGCCATTGCTGTATGCTTGAGGAATTGATTTATTGATTCATATGAGCATTGTCGGATTAGTTGCCTCTTTTTTGTTTTTGCTTGCTATTCTATTCAAGCATGTCAAAATATAATTCACTAAAAAAACACTTCTTCGGATGATAGGTTTAGGAGAATACTTTTCCCTTTTCCGTTTATTGTAATCCATGTCATAATCGGTTGAGTAGTTTGATATCTTGAGTTAATCTTGAGATTTTGTGGCCATTTTTATTAAAAATTCTACTGCTCTGAAATTTGCATTGTCTTATATATTTTTGAATTTATATCTCTGTAGCCGATAACTATATTTAATTATTTATGAAATATATTGAAACTTACCGAACAATTTACTCCAGCCTGCATATTACAAAAATGCTGACAAGATGAAAAATAGTTTCGTGCCAAATGTAAGAGGGCGGAGAACCACTATATGTCAAACAATTAAGAATTAAATAGTGAAATCTAGCAGAAAAGACGCATGTCTTGAATTTTTAGGAAAATGAAAATATCATGCACGTCCTCCCAAGTGTTATTGTGTGTGTCAAATGCTTGTTTACATACTTGTTTATCGTATTCAATGGTGCAGCCCATGGAGGTTTGGATAAATATTTGATGCTCATGAGGTTTTTTTCTTTAATTTTTGTACTATTATTAGCTCAGAGCATGTCTAGAACTTCTTCATAAGCATGTGGTATTTTCTTTTCTAATGACTTGACAATCTTATCAATATTTTATTATGATGATCTGTTTTGGCATGTTATGATAAAAAAGAATAATCCAGAGTGCTAAGCAAGTAACAAGCTGATGAGATTGTGATATTCAGGAAAATGGCAACGCAACAAGTATGTAGGTGTCTCCCTGGTAGGAAAGACACTGGCTGTGATGGGATTTGGCAAAGTTGGTTCAGAAGTTGCTAGACGTGCGAAAGGACTAGGAATGCATGTCATCGCTCATGATCCTTATGCTCCTGCTGATAGAGCCCGTGCCGTTGGTGTAGAACTTGTATCATTCGATGAAGCCATTTCTGCTGCAGATTTTATATCACTCCACATGCCACTGACTCCTAGCACTGCAAAGCTTTTCAATGATGAAACATTTACAAAAGTGAAAAAAGGAGTTAGGATCATTAATGTTGCAAGGGGTGGAGTTATTGATGAAGATGCTTTGGTCAGAGCACTCGATGATGGAACGGTCGCTCAGGTAGTCTATTGACACAAAATGTTGTAGCTGCCAATTTTATAAAATTGTGTATGTCATCTGTCTTGTTTCATATTAGTCTACTATTTTTTATCACATGACCTGATTTTTGGGCTCAGATTTAAAATCTGGGAACAAATATCTAAACATTTCTATAATCAAATCCATGAGATAGATGGTTATCCACTGTACATTTAAATCCATGATCGTTTTACTATCTTCCGGTTGCCGCTTGAGAGAGAGGAAGTATTGTGGAACTGTTGTTCTCTTAGTGTGACAACTCTTTGGGCCAATCAATTTTCTTTTATGATCTGAAACAGGCAGCACTTGATGTGTTCACCGTGGAGCCCCCACCAAAAGACAGCAAGTTGGTGATGCATGAGAAAGTAACTGTAACTCCACACCTTGGAGCCAGCACTGTAGAGGCTCAGGTATGTCTTCTCTAGCGCATTGTCTTTAGACCCTCATTTACTGAAATATTTATCATAACATTATCAGGAAGGTGTAGCCATTGAAATAGCAGAGGCTGTCATCGGAGCACTAAAAGGTGAACTTGCTGCTACTGCTGTGAACGCCCCTATGGTTCCTGCTGAGGTGAGTAATTTCTAAAAGACGGTGACTCCAATCAAAACTCATTTCACGTTCCTACGTAACATGGCTCTACACTTTTTCATGTCAGGTTCTCTCCGAGCTAGCCCCTTATGTTATCCTTGCGGAGAAACTAGGAAGGCTGGCTGTCCAACTAGTAGCTGGTGGAAGTGGAGTCAAGGGGGTCAAGGTTGTGTATAAATCTGCTAGAGATCCCGATGACTTGGACACAAGAATTCTTCGTGCCATGGTCACAAAAGGAATAATAGAGCCGATATCCAGTGTGTTTGTCAACATTGTTAATGCAGATTACACCGCAAAGCAAAGAGGACTTCGCATTAGCGAGGAGAGGATTTTTCACGACGACACTCCCGAGATCCCTCTGGATTCCATCCAGGTCCAACTGACCAATGTGGAGTCAAAATTTGCCAGTGCCTTGTCTGACGCGGGTGATATACGAGTGGAGGGGAGAGTGAAGGATGGCATCCCACATCTCACCCTTGTTGGGTCCTTCAGTGTGGATGTGAGTCTTGAAGGGAACCTGATACTCTGCAGGCAGGTTGATCAGCCTGGCATGATTGGGCATGTGGGCAGAATACTCGGAAATCAGAATGTGAACATCAACTTCATGAGTGTAGGTAGAACTGCACCAAGGAAGCATGCCATAATGGCCATCGGTGTCGATGAGGAGCCCGACAAGGAAACGCTCAAGCAGATTGGTGAGATACCGGCCATCGAAGAGTTTGTGTTCCTTGGCTTGTAGCCTGAGCCCCCTCCATTGTCACATCTTTAAGAGGCACAACAATTTCTAAGACAGTATCAGCTTCTTGGTACTGTGAAACCTTGTATCGATCTCAATAAACTTGGACCTGTGGGAGAGAGTTGAGTATTAAGGCTTTTAGCTGTTGCAGGTGATGCTGCTGTCGTACATCTGTTGATCTTTGTTGTTGTGTTCAAAATCATTTGGACAATTGCTGTTGTGTGCAATCAGATTGCTAAGTTTTATATCCCATTCTACACGCTGAATCTCTTTTTCTTTGTATTTATATATATATATATATATATATATATATATATATATATATATAGATATATATATATATATAAAGCGCGGTACTTACCATGACAGCAGAGCAACTACCACCGACCTCGGCGAGCAGTAGGAACGGACGTCTCTTCGCGCCGATCTCTTCAACCCTTCTCGATCCGTCGCAGGGTTAGGGTTCCGCTGCTTGGATCTGGTCTCTGTAGGGTGGAATTCGAGCATCTCGATCTGATCGATCGATTGAGATGGGTATTCTGTTCACTCGCATGTTCTCGTCCCTCTTCGGCAATCGGGAGGCTCGGATCCTCGTGCTCGGCCTCGACAATGCCGGGAAAACCACCATCCTCTGTAACACCCCGAAACCCTATTTCTTCTCCTTCGGTTCTCCCTCTGGTGCGGATCTGGTGGTTTGATTCGGTTCCCTTTTTGTCAGATCGGCTTCAGATGGGGGAAGTGGTCTCGACCATCCCAAGTTGGTGCTCCCCTCTCTTTTTGATGTTTAGTTTCTATTTTGGTTTTCTATGTTCGGCACGTGGGTTTGGCTGATTGATATTGATTCATTTCTTTCGTTTTTCCTCTGCTTAAGCGATCGGGTTCAATGTGGAGACCGTGCAGTACAATAATATTAAGTTTCAAGTTTGGGATCTCGGTACGTTGATTCGCCAATTGTATGAAGTATATGTAGTCTTCTACTTAATGTTATTTCATATGTTGGAAGGTCTATTCATACAATCCTAATCATGATATTTCAGTTCGTATTTGCTATTTAATTTCTTCCCGGGGTCTTTTTCTCTTTGTTTTTGTTCGCTGCATATATCAATCATTTTAACCAGTCACTGGAACTTGAGCAACAAATGTGTCTAACCAGCTGAGTTTGATTATAAATCTACTTATGATCAATATTTACTGCTTCACCTTTTTGTCCACAATGAAATAGAAAATATTTGTGGTCCATGTAAAAAATTAGCATTTTTAACGTATCTTTTTCAGGTACTGAATAGTGTTTACTAATGGTAACATGTTACTTCAGTTGCCTATGCGCAGCACTTTATCTTCAATGACTAGTCAGTTTTGGTGACATTTCTCCTTGAACATTAAATTCTTTATGTAAGCACCTTTTGATGTTGCTATCTTGGCATTTTACAAGGAAAGATTTGAAGTTGTCAACCTTAAGAAGAAGGAAATAGCTACGAATAACCTTTTATAGTAACACACTGTATGTCAGAGTCCAAATTTATGGAATACTTACAGCTTGCAGGAACTGAATGCTTTTGGTCAATTTTGCTTTAGATAATGTTGAAGCAAGGCAATGACTCATGTCCCTGACTCAAATGCATGAACAGTGACATGACCACAGCCACTTTTCATAGAGACTAGAGACTAACTTGAGTAAGAAGGATTTCACATGTTTTATTTAGGATCTGAATACCAAATAGAGTCCTACATTAGAGTTATATAAGTTATAAAATTCAAAGCACTTTTTAATGTTATCCTCAAAACATAACCAAATTACTATTCTTACAGTGAAAGGTCTTTTTGTAGTAAGAAATAACCTAGTACCAACACAAAATCTCTAATCTCATAATAGTGAGAACCAAGGATTATCTTCTTAAATCATAGCCTTGAGCCTACTTTTGGCAGGCTTGGTATGTTATATCCTGCTTTGCTTAAGCATGTTGGCAGTACCAAAAAGAAGAAAAATAGGGGTAGAAAATTAATGCCTCTTCTTTGGTGAGGTTTTTTTGTAGGAGGCTAGCTATCATGGTTCAGTTCTTTGCCATTGCATTTAGTAGGATCCTAGAAATGTGGGAATTAGGGATTAATATATTTTTTGTGAGTTCATGGATGTTGAGGGTGAAAAGAGAGTTTAGATGCATTTCTCTATCGTATATTGCATTGAGAGAAATCAAGGGAGGCAAGTTGTCATGGGAAGCTAGGATTTAGAATTTCATTTGTTGTTGAGAACATCATGCATGTTAAAAATTTTGACCTTGGCATATGAAATTATGACCAATGTTTAACTCCTGTTGACACATTCACAACCAACGAATAAACCCCATTTGTGGAGGTTAGTTCTTAGGCTTCTGCTTCGAGTAAGGCTTCATCTATTGGAACTTCTTTAATTGCATCGGGTCAAAAGATTATGGACCTTTGTCCATTTACCACTTTGTTCAGGTTGTCTTAAATCACTTATAGTGAACTTAATGTACTATCCTATCTTTTTTTTAAAGTAATTGGTTGGTATAGTAGTTGCACATTATTTTCAAGCAATGACCTAGCCAATTAGTGTCTAGAAACGATTCAAATTCATATTTGCAATTATAGATTTCATGCTTGCCATCTATGTCATGCTACTGAATGCACTCATCTTCGTTTCACTGAGCTTAAGGCTGTGAAACTTATATGAAACTATGTTGAGATGGGAAAGTTACTATTTTCACTCTTTTGTGAAAGCTGTTTGGTTTTTGTGGTACAATGTTAAATATGTTGATATGAAAATATTTCTCTGGAGATGTAAGTTCTCTAGTCCCCTATATAATGTTATGAGATACAATGAGTATCAATATTCAAGCATGTTATGGAAAGGTTTGATTATTCTAGACTTGTATAATCACTAATGCAGTTTAGTCTTCATGAAGGACTTTATTCTCTAGCTTATAAGCAGTCTAATTATATTGAACTTGATATTTTACCAGCTTTTTTTTTTTTGTAATTTCTGATTATTTTTTTTGTTGCATCACTTGACTTAATATTCTGTCTGATACAAGCCGTATGTTTGCTGAAACAGGTGGGCAGACAAGCATTCGGTACTTCTCTATTTCTTAATTTATTATTGCATTATATCTTGGATTTCTTTATTCATGTACATGAATAGATTTCATGCAAGATGTTAATATTCATGTTATAAAGGCTAGCTTTGTTTTGGTTTCTTAACTTTTAGATGATATCTTAGATTTCTTGTCTAAGGCATTTTGGTAGGTCAATATAAAAAAGTTTATAAAACATTAGACCTTTTCATTGTAAATAAGTTGAACTACATTCCTTTTGATTGTTTCTCTCTTCTTTTGAATTTAATGTGTGACATGACATAAGAGAAGGGAAAAATCAGAATTAAAATGATATACGTATTTAAAGCTGTTATAAACCCAAAAAGGTAATGGTTATAGTCAAAGTTTCTAGACTCTATTCATTAGAAAAACTATCTATAATCAATACCCTAATATACACCTCAACTTAAGTAAGGTTATAAAATAACCTAATTTTGTATTAACATTTCATGGTGCAGTAAGTGTCACATCCTGAACTTTTTTTTTTTCAAGATCATATCTTTCCACACATTCAGAGCCAAATAAATAACATCATTTTATTCATAATTTGTAAACATTTATTATAATTTATTTATTCATCAAATCACAAGAGAAAACATTTATTGAAGAAAATGATATTGTTAACTGGAAGAAATATCCAAGTGGCTCTATCCAACGTTAAAGGAAAGTTTGCTCTCCACTGGACCCCGATCTAGTGCTAATGGGAGGCTACTCTGAAAATAAAAAATAAATAAAATTCAACAACGTTGAGTAGGAATCCCAAATGTCAACTCAAAATGAATACATATCAAGAATCAATCACTCAATTGGCATATATCAAATACCTAAAGGAGCACTCCCCCAACAGCGGAGGGAGAGGCTTTATCCTACGGGATGAGTTTGTGTTATCCCAACAGTGGATGAAGGCAAACTCATATCGCACTCCTAGCAACAGATGAAGTGGTATCTCTCACCCACCAAAGTGGGGACATGTTTCTCTGAACAATGGAGAGAGGAATCGTTCAACCGCCACATCTGACGACCCGCTAATCCCCAAAGTGAATCGCTCTACCTTTCCTCATCAGGGAAGTAACATTATCTCACATAGGTCATATCAAGATGAAATAACGCATCAAAATATCTCTTTCAATATCATTCATACCAAATACTACTAATTAGCCCTCAATTGACTTAAACCTTAGTCCAATCGATCCAATTGAACTCGATTTAACTAGAACATAGTTGAATCGATCTCTAATCCTCATTTACTTGTTTGGAACCACCCTAGACTAGTATAATTTGGGCTATATTAGGTTTGATCTAAGTTAAACAGAATTGAATAAGTCAATCAATTCAGAATCACTATGAATTGATCTAACCGATCAAATCTGGTTTGGTTCAATCAATGTTTGGGCTCAAATTTAACAAATGTACAATATTAGGCTAGGTTGGGTCAACCCTTATACTGATCTTGCGCATTGCACATGGCTGTGCATGCACCACACCAGGCTAGGCCGGCCTTGGCCCATGGACTAATCATGTGAGTCACACATGATTGCCTATGTTGGGCTACGCTGGGTTAGCCTGCAGTTAGGGCCTAATCCACAGGTTGGGCTTGGCTTATGTACTGGGCCTGGTATACTAACTAGGCCTAGCCAATGGGCTATGGCCTAACCCATGGGTTGGGACTGGCCTACGAGCTGTTTCAACTCAATTTCTATCCAATTTCACGAGCAACATATTTTAGCTAACAATTGTATATAAAGAAAAACATTGAAAATGAGATTACAAGATAAGGTTTAATAAAAGGAAATAATTTTTTAAATTCAGCAAGAATTAAAAATCATACTTTAAATACATGCCTAATTTCAACATAGTTTAATCAAACAAGCTTTAAACCTGTCATAATAACACATTTTAAATTTCAGTTAAAAGAATATAAAAAATTTTAGATACTGTTTTAATCTAATATGAAAGTTTTATTACAAATAAGACTAAAAGATAAACTATAATATCAAAAAATATCATGCATTAATACATAAAACATATAAAGTTTTAGCATGTTTAACTCAAAAAAATAAAAACCTTAAGAAGATGATTGAAAAATATCTTAAAAACTACATATGCCATATTTTAATCAATAAAAATTTTAAAGGATCAATAAATATTTTTGAACTACAAAACTTTCAACACTTAATGAAAATAAAAAAATTATTTTCTTCAAGAGAGGTAGGGAAACCTACCTCTTCTTAGCAGGATGTAACTCCTTGTTCCTTAAATAGGAGGAATGGAGGAGAGAAATATCTCCCCTTAAATAGGAGGAGGTGAGCCATCTATTAAAGAAAATTTTTCTTTAAATTTTTATATTTATTTAATATTAATTTTTATTTAATATGTTAATAAATATGATATTATCTTATTTGAAATGCTTAATAGTCATTTCCTAATTCGTAACGACAAACAAGGAAATAAGAATTAATGTTTCCTAAATTGCAATGACAAGTAAGGAAGTAAATAATTGATTCCTGAATCAAATATTTGATTTGATTACATTTCTTCTTTCCTACAGGAATTTTGGTCCTTAAATTTAGCTTACCTTAAGAGAATAGATGGGGACACCGTTCTCGTATATCTTCTTCTCTTTCCCAAATTGCCTTTTTGTTTGAATGGTGTTGCCAACGAATTTTTACCAAAGGTATAACTTTATTCCTTAGAACATGTTCTTTCCTTTTCAAGATTTGGATTGGTTGTTCTATAAAAGTGGCATCATCTCTTAGTTGCAGAGGTTAGTAAGATATGATATGTGATGGATCCCTAATATATCTCTGAAGCATAGAGACGTGGAATACATCATGGATGCTAGCCAAAATCGGGGGCAATGCCAATCTGTATGCCACAGGCCCGACCTTTTGTAAGATCTCAAATGGGGAAATGAATCTAGGGACTAACTTTTCCCTTTGACCAAACCTCATGACTCCCCTAGTTGGCGACACTTTCAAGAAGACGTGCTCACTAACTTTTGAATTCAAAATCTGACAGAATTCTAAAGGATTCTATCGATGCTCTGATACCAAATGATAGAACCCTAAGGTTCTATCGTGGAGGAAGAGGGTAGAAAAAAGGGATAATCGATCTCTTCGAGGGGATCGGGCCTCCTAGATCACTTCGAGGGGATCTACCTCCTAAGGTTTCTGCCTATTGGCTAAAACATAACTGCTTCATTAATTGATTTTCATAAAAGGGTTTACAGTCTTATTTATAGGGCTCTGCCAAGAGTCTCGCTAACTTCAACTCTTAACTAACTGATAACTTCTAATTGAAAATAAATAACTGTCTCAATCCCAACTGAAGATAAAACCATTCTAACCACTCATAGTTGACTCGAAGAGGTTCACCCGACTCATAACTGACTCCAACTAATATGACCCAACTCGATTTAATCATAAATGGATAGACCCGACTTAGCCAGGGTCTTAACAGACCTACCCACTTCAAATCAGTCTTGCCCTCAAGGCTGAGCAATATCAGATTTCGGGAGCACTTCAATATTTGTCACGCATCATGACTCTTTGATCGATTAAGTAGGGTCTTCACTTGGTGTAAGTAATGGCTTGGTCTTCTCGTGTAGTTGTTATTGTAGTCTTCTGGAGAACCCTTTTCATCTGATGGCTAGTGGTAGTACCATGTCTTCTCTTGAGGATCGTCACTTTGAAGTCTTCTTGGGGCATAAAAAAGAAATCGACTAGTAGTTGTTTTACCTTTGAGCGCCTTTTATCACAAATTAGGATTTGCCCATTAGAAGGCTTGTCTTCGAATTTGTCATTGCTTTCATGATCAAACTCCACATTATTAATTTTCGGTTTCTCTTTAGTTGGTTCAATTGTCAGCAATTTGTCACAGCCTACATTATTAGACTCTATATTGTCAATTTTTTATTCATCTTTTGTTGGTTCGACCGTCAAAAGCTGCTCTTCTAATTGACCACTTTGAAGCCATCTTTTATTGATTTTTCCTGTTTATTGAAGCTTCTGTTCCGACAAATGTCTATATTGATTTTTCTTCACGCTTATTGGCGAATGATATGCGCTATCATGGTGCGGGGATGGCGAGTTTTAACCATCGAATCTCAGGATTAAGTCCCTCAATAAATTTTCTCACCAATTGTATCTTGGACCAATCTCGGGTTTGGTTCGTCAAGCACTCAAATCTGCTCTGGTACTCATGTACCGTAGAAGTATGGCAGATTTTGGCGAGTTGTCCATTAATGTTCTTGTATTTCGATGGTCTGAAGCGAATCAGGAGCTCTCTCTTGAACTGTCCCCACGAAGGGACTCCGTGATAGGTCTCGTACAAATCATACAATTGGATCGCATCACCTTTGAGTTGTGTGGAAGCTATCTTCACCATTGATTCCTCCAGAGTCCTATGAAAATGAAAAAAACTTTTCAGCACATGAGATCCAACTAATTGGGTCTCCATCTTTCCATTTGGGAAATTCTATGCGTGAATATCCTGTGTCTTGCCCTTGGTCATATTTTTCAGATATGTTCCTTTTGAGACTAAAAATTTAATCATATTGAGGTTTGTTGTGGCTCTCTGATCGACTTCTTTTAAATTCGCGGAGTTCTTGCAATTTATTGTCTATATGGGCTTCGAAAGCATCAAATTTTGCATCCATCGGTCTTTGTTGTTAGGACGAGGTTGTAGAGGTTGTAGCGGGCAGGGTGACAGTAGGACTAGGCTGCGATTGAGGAGGAAGGCGGCGAGCGAGTAGTGGCATGAGGGAGAGGTTACAGAACGGGGCGGTTAGAAGGGTTAGCGCGTGAAGACTACACTATTGTACGTGGTCGTGGGGATGAAGGCAGCAATAACGGCTGCTGTGACAAGGGAGAAAGGAAATAGTAGCATGGCAGCGACACTCTTCTTCTTTTTTTAAAAAAATTATTATGGATGTAGCAAAGATGTGTTCCCTTCTTGTTCAAGATGTTGGCAGCAAGGAGGGAAGGGACAACGGCTGTGAGGAGTGATGGAGAGGTTGAGGAGCGATCATCAGCAAGACCAGGAAGGCAGATAGTGGAATGGCACAGTGAGACAGGCCACATGCGGTGGGGAGATGACGGGTATGCAAGGGCCCTCCCGAGATCTCTGAGTCCCTTAGACTTACAAAAGAGAAAGCGGGCGAAGAATCAATTCCACGGATCCACAAGCAACTGCTCAAGCAAACACTTTATAAAGCCAGATACAAATTACACCCATGGACATTACAAACTCAGAGAGGTTGCACACAAAGGATAATGATCTATTACAGATCGAAGTCTCCATAAGTGCTTACAAAACACATTCGTATTTACATGCTAAAAATGGCCACAAAGCAAACCAAAATAGGATTGCTAAGCCTACTCTAAGCCTGCTATTTGCTGTACAAGGTATGTACACAAACTGAAGGACACGGACAACATGAGTATTTCATCAAACACCTTGTTTACATTGTTGCCCGTGACATTCTCCCCACTTATTCCTTCGACGTCCTCGTCGAAGCCACTATAGACGCGATCTCCTCGCGTTCTGAATCTTCAATCTTCGCTTTGCCGCAACACGCCTTTGGCTCCCAATCGCTCTCATTGTTGTTGAGTAGTCGAACTTTGATCCGCCGCTTTAACTCACCAATAAGCGAATCTAGTGTGGGTTTGAGTTGGCCGATCCTTAGTTCTTGCGGATCCTTTTGATGAAGGAAAAGACATATCTTATTACGCTAGTATCGCGATACTCATGTTGCTTGGCGGTGGATGCTTGTTGGAACTTTGACGAGCATCGCCTCGCAGACTTTAAGGTTTTTTAGGTCCTTCCTCCACAATGTTTGCCCATTGATCCTTCTTCCACGTTTAGTTGTCACTTCCAAGTATGTTCGCATCACTCCCACTCGATTAGTCAATTGGGAAACGAAATGGACAATCTACTCTCAGTAGTACTGATCACCAATGGTGAGGATTTGACAGTTATTGTCTTTCATAAGATTTCTTTGAAGGGTTATTGAACTTATGCAGAGCTCCTCTGCTGGATAAGTAAGAGAACTGGGATACTTGACTTCACCCATTCTCTTAGTAGTTGAGAAGGCAAGGTTACTTGGCTTTGCTCACCTCCTCGAGTTAAGAGAATTAGGGTATTCAGTTTTGCCCATTCTCTTGAGTTAAGAAGGTAAAGGTTACTCGATTTTGCCTGCCTCCTTTAGTTTGTACTTCACGCATTGAGCTGGTTACTAACATTCGCCGCACACTCACTCAAGTGTTTGCACTTGCTTGGGTTAGCTCGTGATTCGCCTTCCCACCGCCATTGAACTTACGGAATGCAAGAAGTTTTGCTCGAAAAGAGTAAAAGTTTACCCCAACTTAGAGTCCCCAACTTGGAGTAAGTCTTTGATAGATCCGTCGCCTGGGATTGTCTGCCTTCTTCATCACCTTCCGCCTACTCCTCCGAAAGGTATAGTACCGTCGCCTACTTCCTTGGTGGAGCACTTACGCATCAACAAGTCCCCGCCGGCTATCTTGATGAGAAGTCCATCGACACCGGTCTTATGAAGTTCCTTGGCCTCCGCCCTTCTGCCCTGTCTTGGTACTTGGAGTTTGCCTTTGCATTCTCTACCTCCTTGGCCCCTTTTATAACCAATGCTCTCCCTCCATGAGAGCAATGGATCGATGCCTTGCATCTACTATCTGTTGCCTTGCATCTGCATCCCTTCCTTCACGATTGGTAGATCCGCCTCTGCAGCACTGTGGTGCTCCTCCGAGTCCACTCCTTTCTAGCCAACGCTTTACTTTTGGGTAGCTGAGCCCCACTGGACTCGTCATCGCTTCCTCACCCCTTTCGACCACCGCTTCAACACCACTGTATCCTCCTAGCAGTCCTCCTTAGTCGATGGAAAGACAGACTGCAACTCTCATGTATGGCCTCTACCATCTTGTTGCAGGGCTCGCGTCGATTCTGTTCTCCTTAGCTTCCTTGGTAGCAACATTCGCTTACTCGACTTTGTCCTTTGACTTATCGGGCTCCCTTAAGCGAATGTGAGCACTGAAGCAGTCCAACTCTTCAATCGCTCCGATCATATCTTTGTATAATCAAGTCCCCTCCATGGGACTCACTAGTACTTGCAATCTGACTTCTCCCTCGATGGTACACAGCTCCCATATGCTGATGACCAAGGTTTTCATCTGATGCAAGCTTCGATACGCACACACGGAAGACCCGCCTCTGCGGTACCATGACATTCACCCCTTGAATCCACAGCCCTTCTTGCCGTTGCATTATTCACCGAAGTGGAGCTCCCAGCAGCTCCTGATCATTCACATGATTATATCCCCTTCCATGGGACTCACTGGTACTTGCACTTGGACTTCTTTCTCGGTGGTATACAGCCCCCATATGCTGATGACTAAGGCTTTTTATCCAATGCAAGCTTCGATGCACACACGAAGACCTTGAATCCATAGCCCTTCTTCTTATTGTGTCGTACACCAAAGTGGCGCTCCCAGTAACTCCTGATCATACCTCCGCATGATCTTATCCCTCACGGGACATGATCGCCTGCGTTGCATTGCCATGAACTATTCCACCACGATCCGTTGTACCATGTCGCCTCCTGGTGACATCTCCATTGCATACAGATTCTTGTGTGATGAACTCGAACTACAACTTCTCGTAGGGCCTCCGCTATCTTCGATTTTTAGTTTGCTCCCTTGGCAATTCACCTTCGTCCACCCACTATTGGGTCACACCTGGACAAAGCATAGCTCTAGGACAGTCCGTCGCCTAGTAGCTCATGAAGTTCCCCTGGCTTCGCTAGAATTAGTGCACCATTGTCTGGATCTTGGGCCTCTATCCCCTACTAGCACAATCTCTGATATGCACCACTTGTTCCTGACAACTCAAATGACAACACTGTGGCATATTCTTCGAGAGTACCCGCTTTTGCGTCCTCCTGCTCCGTGCTAAGGTCTCTTGATCCTAACTTTGCCTCTGCAAGTTGAATCACCTTAGTTACTTCGTCAAATGCATCTCAGAGGCAAGGTGCATGTGCCTTGAAGCTCCCTTCATCTTTGGCACCATGCAAGATAAGTCTGCTCCATCAGAATGAAGAACCCATGGAACGACATGATCCCACTCTTGCCTCTACAAGAGTTCATGGCCTTGACCTTCGTCCAAGGAAAGCTGTGTGCCTCTGCTCCATGTTCCATCTTCTATATCGACTCCCTTGATACTTCACTGAGTTCCACCCAAGTAGTTCCGCTTCTCGATTTGCATTGAATTGATAGTGGCCCTCGTGTCCACCATTCCACGTCACCCCCCTGTTAAGTTCGATTTCTGCATCGACTCTAAGTGTGCTTTTATATGATGTTGCCTTGGATTGCTCCCCACTTGATCTCGAAATGCATCCACCAATGCATTACCTCATTCGAGATCATGCGATGATTCCACGTCACTCGCTCGGTCCGTTGAGCTTTATGGAGATATTACCTTGAGAAACTCTTCCTCAATATCTGCGGTTGCGTATGATTCTCCTCTAGAGAACTAGGACTTATCCCTCCTGGATATCTGTCCTGTTGGAGCAACTTTCCTCTTTACATACTTCCCATTGGAAGTTTCGGAGACCACCATCCCATTTGGACTACGCCGTCTCGCTGGACAACTTGTGCCTTGTTCTGCCCCCGCATACACTTGCTAGATTGCGATCCTTTGCCAATACAGTCTCCACTGCACCCTTCAAGGTCTAGCAATGTGCTGAACTTATTGCACATTTCAGTCGCCTACGGACGTATCCTTTCCATGTCGAAGAGAAAGTTCTGATGCTCCATGACGTCGAGTTCCGATCACGCCTTAGGATGGCCACGAACACTCCGTCGTCCGTGTACAAGCCTTGCATGAGTTCCGAATCCTTCGAGTTAGCAATTCCTCTCACCTCTGTGAGCTTTGCATAACTCTTTCGGTCGTTATGCAACACCTCCCACCTTGCACGGTCTCATCTTTCACTAAGCACCCTGCTTCGCCTTGAGCACCGTCAAGTTTGGTTGCCAACGTCGAGCTATAGCTCGAACTCGACCATCCCAATCTTTGTGTGCTATGCATTCTTCTTCGCTTGCTTGTCCTCGTGGTGCCTCTCGCGCAAAGGTGTTGGTCATTCCTCTGAATGTTAAACCTGGATGCTCGCTCCTCTAAGCGACTCCTTTCCCTACATCTCTATGTTCGTTTTCCCCCAAACGGTTAAGGACACGGACTAACACAACCATTTTATCGAACACCTTGTTTACATTGTTGTCCGTGACAAATCGGTCCAATTGAACTCGATTTAACTATAACCTAGTTGAATCGATCTAATCCTTATTCACTGGTTTGGAACCACCCTAGACTAGTATAATTTGTACTAGATTATGTTCGATCTAAGTTAAACGTACTCGAATAAGTCAATCAATTCGGAATCAACCTGAATTGATCTAACTGATCAAATCTAGTTTGGTTCAATTAATGTTTAGGCTCAAATCTATCAAATGTACAATATTAAGCTAGGTTGGGTCATCCCATATACTGATCGTGTGCACTACACATGGCTGTGCATGTACCATACCAGGTTGGTAAAGCCTCTGGCCCATGGACTAATCATGTGAGTCGCACATGACTGCCCATGTTGGGTTGGGCTGGGTTAGTTTACGATTAGGGCCTGACCCGCGGGTTGGGCTTGGCCTATGGGTTGGGCCTGGTCTGTTGATTGCAATGGGCTATGACCTGACCTATGGGTTAGGCCTAGCCTGCGAGCTGTTTCAACCCAATTTCTATCCAATTTCACGAGCAACATATTTTTGATAATAATTGTATATAAAGAATAACACTGAAAACAAGATTATGAGACAAAGTTTAATAAAAAGAAATAACTTTTTAAATTCATCAAAAATTAAAAGTCAACTTTCAATACATGCCTAATTTCAACATAGTCTAATCAAACAAGATTTAAACCATTTATAATAACACATTTTAAATTTTAGATAAAAGAATATCACAAATTTTAGATATCATTTTAATCTAACATGAAAGTTTTGTTCCAAATAAAATTAAAAGATGAACTATAATATCAAAAATAGCATGCATTAATACATAAAACATGTAAAGTTTTAGCATGTTTAACTCAAAAAAATAAAAACTTAAGAAGATGATCGAAGAATATCTTAAAAACTACATATGCTATATTTTAATCAATAAAATTTTTTAAGGATTGATAAATATTTTTGAACTACAAAACTTTTAACACTTAATGAAAATAAAAGAAACTTTTATTTTCTTTAAGAAAGTTAAGGAAACCTACCTCTCCTGCTGGGCTTGACTAGGTGAGGAGTAGGAGAAAAATATCTCCCCTTAAATAGGAGGAGGTGAGCCCTCCATTAAAGAAAATTTTTCTTTAAAATTTTATATTTATTTAATATTAATTTTTATTTAATATGTTAACAAATATGACATCATCTTATTTGGAATGCTTAATAGTCATTTCTTAATTCTCAATGGCAAACAAGAAAATAAGAATTAATGTTTCCTAAATTACAATGATAAGTAAGGAAGTAAATAGTTGATTCCTGAATCAAATATTTGATTTGATCACAACAAGAATAAACTCAAATTACAGGAAACATTTAATTGGCCATAGTGACTTTTGTATTTGTATACAACTTTTTTTCTCTGCTACTGTTTTCCTATACTCCCTAGTAAACATTTGCATATAGGCGCATAAAAGTACAAGGCTCTTAAATATATGCTAGTGAGATTGTAGAGTGTGAGTGTTCAACATTTTGAGAATATACATGCCAATACAAGTCATACAAGTCATATATTTAAACAGTAAACTAATAAGAAGGATATGTTCAAAGTTCTTTATATTTTCTTCCATTATGATGCCTTATGAAACAACTACTATTTTTTCGTATAGGGGGATGAATGACATTAAGAAGAGCTTAGTAATGTATAGAAAGTCCGAGCAATTTTTCAACTTATTTAATAAGTGAACTACACAATGTTACTGACTTACTTGAATACTTGTTTGAACAAGGTTTGTAATTTCAATCTGTATTGCCTGGTATGGGCGGTACATACCGGATATGTCAGGTTGTTGGTACGCGGACCGTCTGCTACCGAGCGGTTCCGCCAAAAATCGATTGTCGACGGCCGATTGAAGGGAGAAATCGACTGTCGATGGTCGATTGAGGGAGAACTCGATAGTTGGCGGTCGATTGAGCGAGAAAAAGGGAAGAAGAAGAAGAAGAGGAAAAGAAGAAAAAAAGAAAAGATGAGAAGAATACCTAGCGCTCGCGCACGGTCACGGTGCTTTTTCTCCCGCGCGGGGAGAAAGATTGAGGCGACGTCGCCCCTTTTCTCTTTTTTTTAAATATTTTAATATATTAATATTATATTCTATAATATTATATTATAAAATATTTATATTATATTTTAATATATCGGGCGGTATGCACTGTGCATACCACCTGGTACTGGTACTGTACCGGTATCAAGATGAACTCGGTATACTGGTACGGACCGGTAAGTCAAATCTTGGTTTGAACCATAATTTGACATTCCGGTATAAAAGAATTGACCTATGCTAGACTTAAAATGAGTATTGAAGTTCAATTGGTTTGCTAGTTTCTGCCAGTTATGGTCAAGTTTTGGCTGAGACCAATTGAAGTTTCAATTTTGACTTATTTAAGCTGGTTCTCTCAATGCAGCCGAAAGTTTTTTTTTTTTAGTATTTGATAACTGTAGAATGTTAAGCTTTGCCTTTTCTGTTTCTGACTAGTATAAATTTAAATTTTTAGTTACAAAGACTTGAATTTTAAGTTTTTTGCCAATTGGATCTGTGGGTAAGAGATTTAGTGAATCTGAACCTTTGTTTAGCAACTTAAGGATATATGAAAGTAAATAAGTAAATGTAAGAAAAGCTTTTGTACTCTATTTTGAAAACCAAATTATACACATTACCAAAGGAATGCATGGTTGTAGAATATGTATTTTCTGGCGATATAACTAAGATTACTTTATATAAAAATATCTACTTATTTGTTCAACTATTTATCTTTTTATGTTTTTCTATCTGTCCAGTCTAAAAACGATTGTAATATTCTTCATTCCATATTTTTATTCTTTTGACATTAATGTCTTTGGCTGAAACCATGAAGACTCAGCCAAAAGCAGCCATTGTCATTTGGAACTGTTAAATTGAATCTCCAAGGATAAGGTCCAAATTGAAACCAAGACCTTTACAAAGGGTGATTCAACTATTCTTAGAGAAGGTTGAAGCAGTAATTTTAAGATGATATGGGCAGTATATGCAAGAGAAATATAGTATAGGAGAGTCATGATTATCTTAAGTTCTTAACTCCTGGGATGGTTATGAAAACCTTCTACTTTATAGAGTGCAAATTTAGTTCCTTTTTTCTCCCCTTTTGTATATAATATTTATTTTAATAAAAGAAATAATTTTTGAAAAAACCATTTCCGCAATCTGTGTTTTTGGCAGACCATACTGGCGGTGCTACTTTCCAAACACTCAAGCAGTTATATATGTTGTTGATTCCAGTGACATAGATAGACTTGTGACTGCTAAGGATGAATTTCATGCTATCCTGGAGGTATGTTGTACAATATGTATTCTTCTATTTCTCTTATATTATGTTATTCTTAAGCATCTTTGTTCTCTGTCTGAAAGTAAGATCTAGAAGTCTGCTGAAATGTTGAGTATCACTTTTTTCTTTTAACTTCATTCTTTTGCTGATCTTAGCACATATTAACTAACTCCTTGTTGTTGCTTGTTGGTTGTGTTATTTATGAGCAGGTTCCATTTTTAGTTAGTAGTATATCTCACATCATCAAAGATCTCATTGTTTTTTTTTTGTGCCTATGGATATAGTTTTGGGTGATTGGGTAGCTTGATGTGTAAGACATCCTATCAATCTTTAGCAATTTAATCCATACAACAAATTTTAAAGGGGATGTAATGGAGCATGCAAGAAGGATCGTCTTTTACGTGTAGGAAATGCCACCAAATTGTCTTCCCTGTAAATTACTTGTCCTATAACAGTAAATGGGGATTAATTATGATAGTTAAAATTTGGACATAATCTTCTATCCTTGCGTACTAGGTCTGCAGGAAGCAACTGGTTTAAAATAAATATCTTTAAGAATAAAGATATATGCCCTAACAATACTGTAAAGCAAAAAATGCTCCCAGTTCGGTTCAGCTGAATCCAAGATAAGCTTATGCAAATTTAAGACAGCACATTTCATCTAAATTTAGCTACTAAATCTAATGGAGTTTTGCATTCAACGGCAATCATTAATGGAATGCATGTTTGTGATGCAAAACATAACACATTAAGTTGTCCAGCATTTTCATAGTAACTACTGCTATTTCTATGTCTATGGCAGGAGGAGGAGCTGAAGGGTGCTGTTGTCCTTGTATTTGCAAACAAGCAGGTGAAGCTTCTAGGCCACTAAATTGGACTGTTTAAGCAAGTTCTCTTGCTGTGAATTTTGCAACTATTTTAGTCATGCATATCTAGGTATGATTTACTGTTAAATATGAAATTTTCATTGTTGGAAGGCTGAAACTTGGCTTATCTTTTCCTGGTCTCATAAGATTTTGATCTGGCGGTTTCTGTGATTGAATGTGTATGACACCATCGGTCTTGTCTATGCAATTGATACACACAATTTTATAAAAGATGTTAAAAACTTTTTAAATTGTGAAAACTAGAATCTCTTCTCTTGAGGGATTAGAAGTTTGCCAAAAGATGGCAAAAAGATATAGGATAGCATGTTTGTGAAAATTATATTTGTTATGAGAATCTTAAGCATGAAATATAGATAGTTGTTTAAGGATGAAAAATATTTTTGTTGTGTTATTTTAAATCATAATTTTCCTTGCTTCTTCTTCAATCTTGATCATTTTTCCTTGCAGGATCTCCCTGGTGCACTTGATGATGCTGCAATAACTGAAGCCTTAGAACTACATAAGATAAAAAGCCGTCAGTGGGCAATTTTTAAAACCTCAGCAATTAAAGGAGAAGGGCTTTTTGAGGGGCTGGATTGGTAAGTTCAACTTATGGTTTTAAGACGCCTCTGAAATTTTGAATCACCACACTTTCTCTCTCTTCCCATTGTCCGTTGCCTATATGCAACTACAACAAAAATTGCAACACAAAACTCGAATCTTAAGTGGTTAACATGCATCAAGGAAAAAAAAAAGAAATGTTAGTCTTAAAAGGCCTAGTTCTGTCCAGTACCAAGGAATTTTATTTCTCCAACATCAATTTGAACTTTGAGCGATATCATCCATCTTTGGCTGATAATTATCAAATTGTAGGAGACTGATAAAGCAGAAGCACAGATCCTTCTTCTTTTCTCATGAACCTTGCTCCTTGTTGGTCATTACTTTGCTGATCTTACGATAATTCATTGGCCTATTCATGCTTATAGCAAGCTCTTCATTTCGTCCTAATTGTTTGATTTAGAAGCATAGTTTGGCATAGGCCATCGGTAACACTTCTTTCGTATGTTTGATTTTAGCATAGGATATTATATACTGTATAGATATGGATATTATTTGTTGTATAGATATAACCTTCACAGGAACCAATGTTTGATGTTGCATGTTGCAGGCTCAGTAACACGCTTAAGTCAGGTGGAGGCTAAGCTTTCGGACGAGAGCATAACCGGGACCCAGGTGCAGGGTCACATGAACTACAACACCTCGAGGAAAGGATTAAACGTGAGATTTTTCTTTTTCTTTCTCTCACACATTTGATTTGATGCTATAATATGCCTGAGTTTAACCCCTCGTTGTCCTGAAGTTTGATTTATTCGTATCTACATGTAGAGTAGTGGTTCAATGACTGGATCATATGATATTCTTTTTAGGTTTTATTATTTTTAAGCTGGAAGTGTAGGATTTTTCCGTAAGAGATGTCTCAATTTGGTCCTTTCCTTTAGTTTTCCCTCGTTACACACCCGAGACAAAAGGCTAATAATACCTCTTACTCTTCAAGGCCTGTTTTTTGTGTGTGTGTGTGTGTGTGTGTTATAGCATAGCACAAAAATTGAGCAACACGTTGTAGTAACCTGAGAGTGTTAGATTTACGTATCATTGGATGGTGACCTACATAGAAGGTCTGAAATCGTCATGATTTATTATGGTTTTGATGATACTTATCTTAGAAAAACTTTAAATAGATCTCTCTCATAAATTAAATTTCTCTTTTCTTTTTCTCTGCTTTGAACTCTGCTTCTAATAATATCGTTTTCTTGATTTAACCTCAACGTTGAGTGCTTACTTTCCAAGCAAGCGTTCCTGTGGGCCGCCAATCCTTGTTTGTTATTTTGTTGCATTCTTTGGGTATTAAGTCCCATTTCTTTGTCTTTTTTTTTTTTTTTGTTGGACCAACCCTTGATTTAAAGGACCTTTTTTTTTAGCTTTTACTTCATCCGACTTCTTTTCTTTTCTGCTCTTCCCCTTTTGATCCCTTGGAGGGCACCCTTCCTTTTCAGCACCACCTATCTTTCATGTATTCAATGAAGAAAGTAGAGTTACTAATTACTCAAACATATCACCTCCGGGTTTTCTTTTTCTGTTTAGGCAATACTTTTACAAAATTTTGTTTTGTGTGCGTGTATGTGGGAAAAAGAATCAAAGAGAAATTGTCCTGTGGATGATGTGTGAACAGAGTAACTATTTGTTATACGCCAATAAAACTTTTGAAATCCTATTATGATTCATCGTAACAATCAACTTATCTCTAAAACGATCTCTCTTTATTAAAATTAAGAATATTTAATTTTATTATTATTATATATATATATATAGATCTTTGAGATTTCCCCAAAGGCATTTTTCTGAAGCGTTGCTGGTCTTGGAGCGAGTGGGCGTGGCATATATATGACTGCATGAGACTTTTGTTCTCACACACATTCACTGTTCATGCAAGTCTGTAACGTAACCATGAAATGTCAAAAGAGCTCATCATCTCACTTCCGAAGCTTTCTGAGCTGAACCCTTGAAGGCAAGTGTGTGTCTCTTGTCTTGTAGCTCATGAAGAAACCGAGTGTTGTTGACGCACGCGTTGTATGGGTCAAACATCTCAAATGGTTACTTGTCGTGATATGAATTTTTAGCTAATGACTCTTCTTTTCCTCTAAAGTACAAGAAATAAGGGAAGAAAAGAGAAGCCCGAGACTCTACTGCTGCGGGTTTCCGCTTTCTTCTCCGTTGGGCTCCAATTCACGTTGGATTGGGATCGCGTCACGTCCCGGTGAGCTCACCGCGGCTTCCATCTTCCTCCCATCCGCTGCGGCGTGCCTGGCAACGGGAGTGGCAAGGAAGGTGGGATTGCAATCGCCGGCCATGACGACGACGACGGCGCTGCTCTTGTCGCAGAGGGGCGGCGGCGGAGGCTTCGCGGCGTCTCCCGGGGCCTCCTCCCCGTCGGCGTCGGTGCCCAGGTAGTCGGAGAGCTTCCAATAGGAGCAAGCGAGGATGAGGAGGGCCAAGGCGACGAGGCCCAGCATCGCCGCCAGCCCAAGGACCAGGTAGGCGACCGGAGAGCGCCATGCCGAGTGCGGCACGGCCGAGGCGACGGTGATGCTTGTGTTCGACGACCTCGTCATCTGTCTGTGTAGTCGCTCGAGAGAGAGAGAGAGAGAGAGAGAGAGAGAGAGAGAGAGAGAGAAGCGAGTTAAAGTTGCCTTTGGAGTGTCGTAACGGCCGGGAAACGAAAGGATATTTATAATGGTGGATTTTGTACGGACGTAATTTATATTAAGATTATAGCATTCTAAGCTGTCTTGCTTGCTTATTTGTCAATATTAAAGAGTTGCTAGATTTGAGCTATACAAAAAAAAAAAAAAAAAAAAGAGAGTAGCTTTTACATCTGAAATATTAATGTAAAAAAAAAAAACCTTAATTCATTTGCCTTTGGGATTCGGCGTTAAGAAAAGATGCATCCAAGGTATTGTCGTTAACGAAGATTATGTAGGATATAAAAGTAAAGAAAAAAACATAATTATCAGAAGCATAATGATGAATTGAAATGGAAATAGAAATTCCAACAACATAATATTAATCATTCTCCAAAGGGGGGGGGAGGAATCAAATACTTGTGGAGGCGTGGTGATTCGATACCGTGGGAGGGAATGCAATAGGAATCAAGCATATTGCTACCTAAGCTACTTGCATCAATGAGACCAACAAACTATTAAATTAATTTGAATCGATTTTTATGATCAAAGTTGCCATCAATCCGAATCCCCTACGTAAAGCTACTTGCATCAATGGCAGGAATTAAAAGGGGTGAGGCAAAGCAACAAACATGACAGACACATAAAAGAAGGAAAGAGACAAGAGTGACTGAAGTCAACGAGGGAGTGAGTCACGGATAAAATCCTCTCTCTCTCTCTCTCTCTCTCTCTCTTTCTCTCTCATCTCTCTCACACACACACAGCGACTCTCATAATGCATGACATGTCCCCATCTCTCTCTCTCTCTCTCTTTCTCTCTCTCTCTCTCTCTCTCTCTCACACACACACACACACACACACACAAAGAGAGAGAGACGAGTGTTGCTCAGCCGTGCGAAGCATGTATTCCTTTTCCTTGGAGGATGGGGAAGGCTGCGATGGTGACACGGGAGAGATAGTGGAATCCATGGGCATAGCGAAGCATGCATACACGCATCAGAATAATAGTCGATAATGATGCATGCATGCATGCATTGGAGGAAGTGGTCATCGATGCAGAACAAAGATTGCTGTTCATCTCACTCGGTCTTCCTCTTTTTAGAGTTGGTGTTGTTTCAATGATGTGTTTTTTTTTTTTTAATGTTCATTAATCGATACTATATTCAATTACTTACTTGCAAGACAAATAAATATAAAGTGGCTTCTTTAGTAAAAAAGAATAAATGGTACATAAAAAAAAAAAAGAAAAATCCATCCCATCTTCTCGACTAAAGAGACTTCAGAGAAAAGTTGAAAAAACATCTTTCAGATTTGCAGCCTAAGAGAATATACAAAAGATTTATAGGTGAATTCATGACCAATATATATATATATATATATCCTTCCCCCTTTTGAGCTTCTTCTATTAGGAGATGCCTCTCTTCATATTTCCTAAAGGGCACTCATTATTTACGGAATGTTCATGATAAGATCATCGAAGTAGGTACCTACACCCTATGGATCCATCTATAGGGTGAGCTCACTCCTTCTTTATAAGATTTAAAATATTAATTATAATATTTTTGGCACTACTAGTACAATGTTGTGAACCTAATAGAAGATATGACAAACAAAGTCAAAATCCAATTAAAAGCAACACATATATAAATATATGATATCAAATAGGTATGCTTATTGATTTAGGAATGACAATAATCAAACATAAAGACTTGTATGTAAGTATATTAATAGTACACTATAATTTGAGAAATTAGATGGATTCATCCGAAGGATTGGTCAATGGAGTATATGAAAGTATTACTTTAATTATCTTGTTAGGGATATTTCATAAAAAATAAGAGATGCCGTTTCAATAATATGAAAATATTACTGAAATTAATTTAATTCTTTTGTATATATTTTTCTCACATTTGTGAGGGTCTCAAGGAAAAAGTCAGTCAATAATGTCCTAACCAATCCGATGTGGTCAGAATTATCTTTGAAGCTCCCCCGAGGTCCGAGGTAAAACTTGTGATGAATCAATATGGCACCAGGGGCACAAACCACTACATTTGGTGGAATATATTGTGATGAATCTTTTGTTTTGGACAATGAAGTTGGAATATTACCTCACACAGTCACAGGAAGCACAAAGAACAAATATGTTTGGCGGTCTCATCCCAAAAAGCATGCTGCGCCGCCATCAAGTGCTTTAACCATGGCTGCTGCTGTTATTGACTCCATGATTCCCTGCATCCATGGAGAAGCAAATTTGAGAGATGCTAAAGACATTTAGGAGTGCAGTGTAATTGTCGAGATTTGCATTACAGCGGCACAGATTTTTGTGGAAGTCATTTTACGGGTATGTGATTCGGTGCACAATTAGCTCATTGGGGACTATTCCATGGTCATACACACTAGTGACCAAATATGCAACATCATTCATTCTCAATGATTCAAATGGAATGAACTTTGCTGACAAACATGTTCTATCACTATCTATATATTGACCACCACCACCACCACCACCACCTTATAGATCTATCTCATCAGCTCCACCAGGAGAGCCGAGCCCTATGGTTTGTGAACAACTCAAATTAGTTCTCTCCCCATCTTGTCAAACAACATCATTACATATTAATCTACTCTCTAAATGGTCTACTAGTTAAAAAGAAATTAAGGGATAGAATGAATTTCAAGGACCAGGAACATAGAAGCAAGCTGCAAATAAATAATGACTAGAACAAAAAGGAATCGTAAACCTTGGGAATAAGTGGATGTCTCACTAGTAAAATTCTGAATCCAAATGATTCAAAGGCTCATGTTCTTTTTCCATCTTCACCAGCACAGCCACTCTGGGATCCTTAGAAAGATAGTCTTTTGGTGGTTAGCCTCTTGCAAAGCTACTGCCAATTATGTTATGATGCAGTGACATAAGCTACACAGTCACTTCCCAGACCTGCAAGAGCAGCCAATGATAAAAGGTTACTACTCATCGTTGATGTGATGCAGTTGCATATATTATAGAAACCTTCTATCATCTAGGGCAGTCAGTTCAAAAGACAGACAGACAAATTGCCAATTTCAAATGTTTGATCAGTAGATATAATGACCTCTGAAGGAAAAGCTATACTGATCGATCCAGCCAAACACCCAGAGTATCGTGGAACAATCATTTACCCCTGAATAGTAAAAAAATAGAACAGCAATCTCAGAGACATCATGGGATTGAATGATTCCAAAATATGGAGAAGCTATGATTTATACTTGCGTATCAATCATCAAGGTTATGTTGTCACCTTTCAACAGAATTCTTCCTAATAAAAAGAATAGGTCTAATGGATAATTAAAAAGGAACAGAGAACACACAGAGCAACAAATCAAAAGTATCAAATAACATGACTAACCCAATGGCTCTCTGGTTTTATTTTTTTTTTTATTTTTTCATTGACATTTGAGTTTTTTCAGCTTCATCCAAGACCAAATTCATGTATTCACCAAAACCCTGCACAACAGTCATGAGACAGGTGTTCAACACTTAGTAACCGAGAATGTGCGACATTATAAATATATATTGCAGACAATAGCCTCTTATCTCAATAAACTAATCTGTTGACTGCTAAAGCAGATTAACACAGCATGCCAAGCATGCACATATACGTGCATCAGTGTAATCAAAGAAAACCATTTGACCCAAAACAACAACCAACGAGCATTAATTTATACTTCAATATAAGACATTAAGAGCATGACAGTTGAATGGGGGAGATAAACAATGTCCCAAGTTTCTCAAATGTTTTTTTCTCATGTGATATGTGTACTGATTAATAAAAAATAAAAAAAAATTTAAGATGGTATAAAGATTATTAAGCTGGAGTGTCTAAAACCCATTACCAGGAGGAGATTACTCCAAGATAAAGCTCAACATTCACACACTACAAATGAAGTTGCATTTAGCAACACTCAGAAAGCTTATATGCTTCAGCTATAAAAAGTTCCCAGTCTATACATAATCGAAGAATAGAATACTCCTTCCAAAAATCATTAATAAATTATATATTTATGCATTCAAACCTAATAGAAGAACAAAAAAAAACTCTTCTTGGATTACTTAATACATCAATATGCATAGCTTACAACACAAAAAAGAAGAAGAAAAAATTAAATCCTTTGCTTTAGCAACTCCTGCCAATCCAAAAGGGCAATGCTACAAGTTCATAGAGGTAAACCTAAATCAGAAGCAAGAACCGATAACTTGAATCCCCAACGTCAAAGAATGGGGCAAAAGAAAGGCGAA
Source organism: Ensete glaucum (assembly GCA_021527575.1). Lineage (NCBI taxonomy): Eukaryota > Viridiplantae > Streptophyta > Magnoliopsida > Zingiberales > Musaceae > Ensete > Ensete glaucum. Next base: position 39,266,596 of record CM038558.1, on the reverse strand, counting down.
CTACTTACAATGATGCGCCCCCCAATCCTCAAATCCTTCTGCACAAAAAGGCCATATCTAGATGCGAGCTTTCTGAAGCATCCACCAAAAACACCAACGAAATAAGCAATTGCAAAATACGAAATCCACAGGAAACGAAATAAAACGAAAGAAATTAGAGATATGCATCAGAACTTAGGCTTTGGAGAAACCTGAAAATTAGATACTGCAACAAGATCACCAACACCCGCCCGCATCAAATCAAAAGCACCGCAGAAAGGAACCGATAAGAAGATTGGGGATGGAAGGGAAATTAAGGTTTCCATGAGAAAAAGCGAGAGAGAGAGAGAGAGAGTCCGATGGGCCCCGTCGTGATCCGCTGGAATTAATGTTTTCGAAAAATTAAGTCGATTCAAAAATGACTCTATCAAAAATGTGTTCTGACTTAGAAAACGGGTAATGTGTTATAAGAAACTAAATTAGCACGTAATAAAAATAAACAGTAAAAGAAATGCATAATGGATTTATAATAGATTTTATCATCACGATCTACGTCCACTCATAATTTCTCCTCCGTCGAAAGTATCAATTTTTACTAACGATCTTCTTTAAATACATAGTCAAAGATCAACTATCATTCAAATTATTTTCTCCTTTTAGATTTAGGAGATAACTTTTACGAGTCTTATATATCCCTTAGAATGAAATCTAAACTTTTAAGATATTACAACATAATTTACACACTAAAGAATCATAAATTTTTGTTCTCGATTCCTGCTTCCCCAAGCAAGAGTGAGTAGGATATTTAGAGTCCCCAAATAACTTTCAAAATGGAGTTAAAATTTAAATGTTTTTGATTTTCAAGATACTAGCGGTACCACTGCCATTAATGAGCAGTACTACTATTGAGCAAAGCCCGAAATCTCGAGCTCTGGCGGTACTACCGCTAGCCTAGGCGATACCATTATATACAATAATAAATGTTGGCGGTACCACCATCTAGTTTGGACGGTACTATCGCTTGACATAGCCTAGAAGACTATTTTATGGTGGTATCATTGCTTGACACAGCTTAGAAGACTATGTTATGGTGGTACCACCGCCTGACCCAAATTTGAGTCACTAAATGGGCCTCATAATGGGCCCAAATCAGCCCCAATTAAGGCCCAAGAATGGTTACACTAAAAATTAACTCAAATAAGACCTAAACTATGATAATCATGACATAAACGATTACATAACATAAATCTTATAGTGTCCTGCATGTCGTTGGTTCATCCAAACTCTCGGTGTATCATACTCTCCTTCGATGTATTGCTTGATCTATCAGCATGTTGACTCCTGCGACATCCAATTTTGACGTAATGTACGATTTTTTCGGCCTGATACCCTATCTTTGACTCTAGCCTAATGTATGATGTTCCTGCTTTAATCATTTTATCTTTTCATGATCGACAACAGTCTTGCATCATTTTTCTCAAACGTTAATTATATCATAACTTCATCAATTGATTTCATCATCAAAATCCGAGATTTAATAATCTTCAATTTTTTATGATGGCAACCAATTAATGATAGAGTTTTAACTAAACTCCTCATATCTATATGTTATATCAAATAATGAATTTCACAGCATAGCATGCATCATAATTACGTGCATAATTTTAAATCATCATAATTTCAAAACATCAAAGTACATCATACTATACATGATTCAAATTTCAAATCATCATCATAACTTCTCCCCCTTTATCATCAATAAAAGAAGAAAAAGACAACTAGCAAATTTTGATGATATTACTAATGTTGAATGATTGACTTGAAATATGATTGAATGTTAGATCATTCTTGAATTAAGGCTTGAAAAAAAGTAAAAAAAAAAATACTTTGAAATAAGCATGATAACTCATTTTACTAAGTCTAAAGAGTTAGACTCATTTAAGGAAGAAAATTTATTTAAATTAAACTAAATCAAAACTTTTGTTTGAAAAATTTTATTGTAATAATCTTAATGATTTTTTTGGAAATGTTACTTTGTTTATAGTTTTAAAATGTTTTACTTGGTTGAAATATTTTATTATAATGATCGTAATGATTTTTAAAACTTAATTTTTGATTTTAAATGACAATGAAAGGAATTTTTGTATAAAACAAATCACATAAATTGAAACAAAAGAAAGGAGAAAATTTTTCTTGAAAATACTATCTTGATGATTAAAAATTGAATGAGATTTTTTTCATAAACTTTCTCTCGACATCTTCACTTGCATCTTTTATGGGAATCATTTTTAACATCTATGATTTCCTCTTTTTAGTAAAAAGGAGATTTATAATCTTAACAATTATAATTTGAGATTTTTAATCAAGATCATTTTTTTGTTTTATTAAGAAGAATTATCTAAATGGATTATATATCTTAAAATTTATCTTGAATCAAGATTATTTACTCTCCTAAGACACATTTTTATTATTTATAAAAAAGAGAAGAGTTATTAAAATAAATCATATCTTTGGTACTTGCGAATTGATTTTTTATATTATATGCTTAATGACATGATTTTCATCATATAACCCCTTTATATATGTTTGTCAATGACTTAAAAATTAATTTTATACTATAAAATTCTTATCTTCCTTTTTATAATGACCAAGGGGAGATTAAATTGATATCTTAACAATAAAATCTTTAAATGAAGAATAATTTAATTTTATAAGAAAAGAATTAGATATGGTAAACAAAGAAGATAATTAGATATGATAAAATTGCTATCTTGTAATAAAATTATTAAATAAAAAATAATTTGCATAGAAGAAAATTAGAAATTTTAAATTTTTTAAATGAATTAGAAATGCATGATTTGTAAATTGAGTTTAATTTCATATCATTTTTTTTTGTATTTCTTATTTTTGTAAATTAAGCTTCTTATTAAGTCCAAACGTATGATTTTCAGTCATATTACTTTTTCAATTTCTTACACTTCTTCTTGATATTTATATGAAATGATTTTTTAAAATGCAATGAGTAACTCTTATATTCCTCTCGGATTTTTTAATTTTTTGAGCTCACTTTCGAAATATTTTTTTTTCTTTTGAAATTGATATTACAAAAGAGAAAATATGATTAAAACTTCTTTTTATGATGAGATTTATTTTCATCTTCTATCTCAGAAATTATTTCAATTCATTGATCTTAAATCCTTGATGAAATGTTTTCAAATATATCCTATTTTTGTGATGAGATTCATTCTTATCATCTTTCTCAAAAATTATTTTGATTCATGGATATCTTAAATCCTTCATGAAATGTTTTCAAATGTATCCCTCCTCTGATATTTGATTTTTTTCTTTTGATACTTAATTTTTGAATCTTTGAGACTCCAACCCCCACATCCCCCCTCCCTTTCCTCTTCTTCTATTTTATTTACAAAAAGGGAGAAAACAATTTGATGAGAAATTGATTAAACTCTATTCTTATTATTATTCTTATTTTACTAAGGAGGAGAAATGGACTAGATTTTTTCTATGTATGTGCTAAATGTTGTGATAAATGTTTAAGAATGTTTGATTATGAGTTAAGCATTTTTTCTCTTTGTTAATGACAAAGAGGGAGTAATGATATAATTAATGACATAAGAAATGTTTTGAGATCTTTGAAATGTTTGAAATTTTTATGTGATACCAAGAAGATAGATTTTGTATCATGATTGATGACATGTTTATTATGTAAAATATATTTTTGGTTGAAATTATTTATCATATGATACCAAGAAGATGAATACTTTGTAAATTTTATCATGTATATATTATGAATGATTAAATTATGAAAATTTTAATATTATCAAAATACTATACTTGAATTCAAAATTGATGAGTTTTTTTGAATTCAAAATTTCTCTATTTATTTTATGATATATACATACGGGAGTTAAGGTTAATTCCTGTCATCGATTGGTTGTCATTATCAAAAAAGTAGAGATTGTTGAATCTTGAATTTTGATGATGAAATCAATTAATGGATTTTATGATCTAACTTATGTGTCAGAAAAAGTGATACAAGATTAACTACAATAATGAAAAAGTAATACAATCTAATGTTGGGTCGGAGTCAAGTTTGGGCATGGGGTTGGGGTTCGAATGAGTGGGAGCTTGTGGTAAGTTCATTAGGAGTTCGTCAAAGGTGATCGGGAGCTCATTGGGAGCACGCTGAGAGTTCGTCAGAAGATGATCGAGAGACTTGTCAGAAGATAATCGAGAGACTCGTCGAGAATTTGCAAGAGGATGCTGGGAGTTCAGAAGATCGATTAATGTGCCGGACAACAAGAACGATTATAATTATATCTTAATATGTCGTAGTTAGCATTGTATGTTTTAAGTCCTAATTGAGTTAGATTTGGAGAAATCTAAATTAACTCAATGAGAGGCAATCAATTCCATTTTGTGTTAGGATTTGAGCTCAGGTTGAGCTTATTTCATTGACTTGAAAAAGAGTCAACAGAAGATATAAGTTGGGTATGAAATTGTACAAAAAGTATAGTTTATAGGATTCCCGATGGGCAATGGTGGTACCACCCAGGTGGCGATGTACCACCCAAGCGACGGTGGTACTGCCCAAGTGATGGTAGCACCGTCGTCACCCCAATTTTTCAGGCACTTTCGATGGTAATATCGTCGGTAGTACTAGCTCGTACTCAGTTTTTCCAAAAAAAGGTTAAATTTTGGCTTCACTTTTGAAGACAATTGGGGTCTATAAATACCCCAAAGTATTGTTGCATTAGAGAGTAAAAAAAGTGATAAGAAAGTGCAAGAAAAGTGATCATAATCTTGGTTAAAATTTTATAAAATTTAAGAGGTTCTCTTAAGTGCTTCAAAGTGTAAAGTAAGTCTAAGGAAAGAGAGAAAAGAAACTGTAAATGGTCTTATCCTAAGCTTGGGAAAAGAAAAAATGTGTAAAGGGTTTTGATTTTCACTCATGGAAGAAGATCATTGGTTGACACCGACGGGCCTCAACGAAGGAGGACTCGAGAAGTAAACATAGGTCAAGTTGATGATGGAACCACTATAAATTTATGAGCCTTCTTTACTTGCTTTTTATTTTAGCATTTAGTAGCTAAATCAAGATTCTTTATTCGATCTTAAGTTTAATCGATCTCTAAATTGATCTTCACAAAATAACACTTTTAGTTTAAGTTTTTACCTCAAGTATAATTTTCAAACCGAGTACTCTTTGCTCCCTCTCTCACCCCCCCACCCCCCCGCCCCTCATTATGCTAACTCGATCATAATAATCATAACTTTATCAATTAATTTTATTATCAAAATCCAAGATTCAACGTGACCTTCTAACCCCAATACTGAGCTGACCGTGAGTTGCACTTGTCAAAATCCATTCTGACCGTGAGTTGCACTTGTCAAAATCCGTTCTAACTCAGAACTCTTTTTAACCCAATAAATTATGGATGTTATAGGATGTACTAGGCCACAATGTCATAATCCCTAAGGGTTATAGAGGGATCTAATCTATTAGATATATTTGTCCTCAATTACTATATATTTATAGTCCCTCATCCTTTTAATATCTCAATGATTATATACGAAAATAATATAGACTCATACAGAATCAATCCAAATCTCACACATATCAAATTCTCTAACTTGTTAATAATCAATTTTATATAATTTATAATTCAACAAAAAATTATGCTCTTACTAATTTATACTCACAAGTCTATATTCTTCACCAAGAGCTAAAAGATAAAATCATAATTCATCACACAATAAATTAATATATTTTATCAAGTCCATAGGGTTAACTATATCTGGAGTAAAAAATTATTGCTGATTTCCATCATGCGGAGTGTAAGAGAAATGAGATTAAAAAAAATTTACTAGATCCAAGAAATATTATTAAAATATGTGATTGAGCTACAACTACAAGCCTACTTAAATTAGGAAAAATAATTCATTCCCCTAGTCAAATTGCTCATGGAACCAGAATAAATATAATCTAGATGAGTTTCAGAAAATAGGTTTTGCATTTGAAGTCTCGACTCGACCAATATAAACTATCTGACATGTATAATTTAAATTATTTAAAAAAAATTCATCTTATGATAGAGGATAATGATGGACGAAGACAGAGAATAGAGATAGGAGAGGTCAGAAATAAAAATGAGGAAAAGTTGGACCACCACATTATATGCATGGTGGGTGGAGGCATAAAGGAGGACATATTGAAAGGCGATGAGGGCAAAAATGCTCATAAGAAGAAAGAGAGACTAGGAGACCATTACGTACTTAATATCAAAATAATCAATGCACATCAACATATGATGCCTTGCTAGGTAATAGTGACTTAGTGCTGCAGTTGGTGGTTGCTTCTATGACATTGCCTCTTTTCACCAATTAATGATTATTTTATTTTTTAATTTTTAATTTAAATTATATATCATTATATTAATAATTTATTAAACTTTAACGTCAAATGACTTAGACGTGACATGAGGGACTTATATGTTAAATCTCATATGAAATTAATTGATAGGTGTTTGATCTAACCTGTGTATTAGAGATGAATAATATAGGATTAACTACGGTAAAACAATACAATTAGATGTTGGACTAGAGTCAAGTTCGGACATTAGGCCGAGGTTCGGATAATGTTATGAGAACTCATCAGGAGTTCGCCGGAAGCTCGCCAAAGGTATCGGGGCTTGCTGGGAGTTTATTGGGAGCTCGTCGAAGGTGATCAGGAGCTTATCAGGAATGTATTCGTGTTTGTCAATAGATGGCTGAGACTCATCTAGAGTTCATCAAAGATTACCAAGAAGATTATCGGGAGTTGGGAATGTCACTTGACACGTCAATCAAATTAATTATATTTGTATGTCTTAGTATATCATAGTTAATATCAGTTTAGTTTAGAGTCCAAATTAAATTAAGTTTGAAATGAATCCAAATTAACTCAAGTGAGGCAAACTGGGTCTATGTTTGGGTTTGGATTGAGCTCAGGTTGAGGTCATTTGGTTGACCTAGAAAGGTGTCAACTGAAAGTATAAGTCAGAATTAGAAAAGTAGAGGAAACACTTTTTCGAGATTCCAAACGGTAGTACCGCTAATGGGCAATGATCATACCGCCCAAGTCGGTGGTAGTACCTTATTTCCATGGTGCTTTTAGCGGTAGTACCATCGGCTATGGTGGTAGTACCATTGGTGATGGTGGTAGTACTATCGACGATGGTGGTAGTATCGCTCATACGCAGAATTTACTGAAAGGTTTGAATTTTGGCTCTATTTTTTTAAGCCAATTGGAATCTATAAATACTCCAAGTCTTCTTGCATTGACAAAAAGAAATTGGATAAGAAAATTGAGAAAATAGTGTGCTAAAATATGTAAGAAAAATAAAAGGGCAATGGAGTGAGCAAAAGTGTTGTAATCTTTTTAAAGGTCTCCCTTACGAGTTATAAGTGAAATATTTGTAAGAGTTTGGTCTTTACCTAAAGAAGATCAGTAATGGACACTAATGGGCCTCGACAAAGGGGACTCGGAAAGTGGACGTAGGCCAAGTTATAGCTCTGCCACTATAAATTATGAGTATCTCTTTACTTTGCTTTTTGATTATATATGTTCTTATATGGAGCTTTCCTTTAGCAAGATCATAACTTAGCTTCGTTCAATAGTTTTATTGCTCACTTACTCAACTTGAACGAAACGCTTCCAATTTCTGGTTTTGCTTCATAACTAAGATTTCACCACTTGCACTAATTCAACCCCCCCAATGCCAATTGATTATAATCATTAGTATCAGAGCGAGGTTCTATTCAATTGGACTAACACCTAAGTAAGTAAATGACTTTGTTTGGTATGAACAAGGGATATTCTATTGCACATCCTCCAATATTCAATGGGATGGATTACAAAAAATAAGAATGCATATTTTTCTAATCTCTATGGATTTTGATTTATGGTACATCGTTGAAAATGGTTTTCATAAGCCTTCAAAACCAATGAACTAATGGAATGATTTGGAAAAGAAGGTTTTATCTTTAAATGCAAAAGTAAAAACGAGTTTGATCAGGTTTCTTCTTATGATTCGGCTTTTGATATATGATATACATTAAAAATCACATATTAAAGCACAACTAAATTAAATGAATCATTAAATAAAACAATTTGTAAAAATAAACTTGAAGTATATCTTTCAGAGAATAAGAAGGAAAGTATCTTGAGAACATAAGAACAAAATCTTCCAAAGAACAAGAAGGATTATGAACTGAGAATGGAAAACTATACTTTCCAAAAAACACGAAGGAAATAGAACTAAGAATAATAGATGACCTCTCGAGTAAAACCTCAAGTGATAAAAACTTTAAACATTTGACAAATGAATCAGATAAATTAATGAACAAAAACTATAAAAAGATACTTAAATTGGACAACCCTCTTGCTATTAACGTAAGAGGCTGAGGCACTCCGAAGAAGAAGAGCACAATCAAGAAAAAGTGGCGAATCTTGCTTATGGCCATCAACAATGAGGTAATTGATTCCTCCAATGCCTCATTTACTTTTAATGAATTATCAAATATTTTTCATGAGTTTTATGATGAATTTAAAAAAATAGTAAATCTTATAAACTACTTAGGAAAGAGCATAATTCACTAGTTTATAAATTTGAAAATATAAATGAAGCATCAACATCACATATTTCTTGCTCTAAATGTGAGTCATTAGAGGTAGTTAAAAAAATATATAATGTTAAAATAAATTTTATAAAAATTTAAAATAGGAAATAAATCTATAAACATGATCCTTGTAAATAAGAATCATTACTATAAGAAATAAGGTATAGGTTTTGGGTTTTGTGGGCAATCGTCAACAAAAACCAACTATCTTCGTTAAAAGACCCACTTTAAACTCTTCATCTAAGATTAGATGTAACTTTTATAGTAGATTAGTACATATAGCTTATAAGTATTAATTTAGAAAATATGGTTCATATAAATTAATTTAGTTTTCTAAAGGAATCATAAATAATCTCAAGCCATTAAATAAAATGGGAATAACTTTTCATGAGGGACCCAAACTAAAATGGGTACATAAACCAAAATCTCTTATCTTATAGAGTTATCTCATAATAAGGCAAGGAGCATTAAATAATATTTTGAAAATAGATGCTCAAGACATATGACTTGAGATTTAACACTCTTTCAAGCTCACTAGCCTAAGTAATGACAAGAAAAATTATTAAAAATAAAATTATTGATAACAAATCTTTGGATGATCCATTGTTATAATTAATCTTGATTGCTCTCAATAGTGCATGACTTTTTGCATAGCTAGAGCATGTTAAAATTAGAATAAAAAAAGTTTAGTTATTTTTAATGCAAAATTATCGAAGTTAAAATTTATGAAAAAAGGGATTTTGATGATAGATTAAAAATTATTGGTGTGAATGATTGAAATGTTGGATAGGTTATATGTTGACCTAAAAAATATTGTATAATTGAATGATAAATTACTTTTGAATTTGAGTATAAAATAAATAAAGATTTGAAAATAAATTTATCAACTCCTTGCACTATGTATACAGAGTTAAGACTCATTTAAATGTTAGAATTGAGATAGATTAAAATTTTGTTTGAAGATGTTTTATTGTTTATAGTAATGACCTTGATGATTTCTTCTAGAATGAAATTTGGTATTAAACGATAATTCATTGATTTGAAAAGTAATTCTTCAAAAAAATTACATGAAACAACTACAAAGATAGATAATTCTTCTTGAAAATCTTTTTATCATATCAAGTAGAAATAAAACGATACAATTCTTGTTGAATCTCTTAAACTATAAAAGTAATTTGATGATTTAAATTTGAAAAAGATTATTATTCAAATCATGACCTTGACATCTTGAAAATTATAATTTGAGATCATTATATAAATCAAGATCATTTACTAAGATTCCTTCCATTTATTAAAGAGGATTTTATAAATGAATCATAATTTTATCTTTTAAGAACTATAACATGAATCTTTTTATAAACAATAATCTTGATGATTTGAAATCGTTTATTGAGTTCATGTATTTCTATATCTCATTTTACAAAATCATGATCTTAATTTCTCAATACTTATAACTTGATAATTTTCATTAATTAATATTTTACTTACAAATTGATCTCTTAAGATCTTGATTTAAGATTTTGCTTTCATGCATTAAGATCTTGATTTCTTTTTCTACCTAAGATGAGAGATATCAAATTAAACAAGACATTTAATATTCACGAATTGATATCTGATTTATGACTCTCTTATACTCATGAATGATATATTCTATTACCTTGAGATTTTTCATATTGTTATATTCATTATGATCTTAAAATTAATTTTATACTATTGATATTTTGCAATGACCAAGGAGAGACAAAAGTAATATTTTCTAATAATTAAATTAAATACTTTGATTAAAAATAATAATATGAAAAAATCTTCTAACATTGGATGAGGAGGGATTCGCTTAAAAGTAAATTGAATATTTTAAATATATAAGATTTGCATGATTTGATTTCTATTTTACTTGAAATTTTAAATACATAAGATTTCTTAATTTCTTATATTGAAATTCATAAACAAAAAAGGGTGGACAAATTTATTCATTTAAATCATGTCTTTCGGTACTTAAAAGATTTGATTTTTTATGTTTAATAACATGATCCCCTTCTAATTTTGGGTGTAATTTGAACAGTAAAAAGAAAAAATAACATTATATTCCTTTGTAACAATCACAAAGAGAGCAAATTGATATCTTAACAATAAAATTAATAGATGAGGTACAATTTGATTATAAGAAAATTTGAATTGATTTAAAATCTTCCAAATGCTTGAGATAGTTTTATATCATGTGATTCACAAATTTTTTATCTAATCAAATCTTTGATGGAATAAATAATTATATAAGATAAATTTAAATACATAAATAGCTCTTAATTCTTATTGGATTTCTTGGATTTTTAAGCTCACCTTCAAAATGATTCTCGTTAAAATTGACATTTATAAGAAGGGGATTCAATATATTTTTTTGATGAGACTTTATCTTTATTCATACAACTTATATGAATATTTTTTAATGTATCTGCTCCCCCCATTCAATTTCTTTTGAACATCAAATTTTTGAATCTTTAATTTCACCCCCTTTCTTCTTCCATTTTATTCACAAAGGGAAGAAAAATTTTTGATGAGAAAATTCTACCTTTCATCTTATTTTACTAAAAGGGAGCAACAAACTAATTTTTTCATGTATTGTATGTTTATATATGTAATCAATGCTTCTCATTTTGTTGATAACAAATAAGAAGAAACTTAAAATATTTCACCTTTTATTGATGACAAAGGAGGAGAAATAGTATATTAATGATAAATATAGATATTAATAAAAAATAATAATATGAGTATTTATCATTTGTTGATAACAAAGAGAGAGAAATGATTGATGATTTAAGGGAGAGAATTAATGATTGATTGATAACTGAAGGGAGATAATTCGAAATTGATGTAATGTTTGATCTTTCATGTATTAATAAAAAATTGATTGAAATGTTATATCATATATCATTTCTGAAATTAATATTGCATCAAAATTATTTTTAAATATTATATCATTATGCTTAAATTCAAAAGTGTTTGGTTATCTTGAATTTAAATTTAATTTATTTGGATTATGATATGGACATAAGAAGAGTTGAGGTTAACTCTTGTCATCAATTCGTTATCATCATCAAAAAGGGAGAGATTGTTAAATCTCATATTTTGATGATCAAATCAATTGATTGGTGTTCGATCTAACTTGTGTGTCAGAGATAAATGATGCAAGATTAACTATGATAAGACAATACAATCAAATGTTCCGCCGGAGCCAAGTTCGGGAATTGGGCCGAGGTTCGAACGATGATGCTATGAGAACTTATCGGGAGTTCGTCGAAAGCTTGTCGAAGGTATCTGGAGCGTGACGGGAGTTCGTCGGGAGCTTGCCGGGAAGCACCAGAGGTTCATTAAAAGATGATCGAGACTCGCTGGGAGTTTGTCAAAGGTTATCGGTAAGATTGTAAGAAGTTGGGAAGGTCACTTGACACATTGGTCAAATTAATTGTATTTGTATATCTTAGTATGTCGTAATTAGCATCGGTTTGGTTTAGAGTCCAAATTGAGTTAGGTTTAGAAGAAAACTAAATTAACTCAAGTGACGAAAACCGAGTCCATGTTTAGGTTTGGATTGAGCTCATTTGGTTGACCTGGAAAGGGGTCAATTGAAAGTATAAATCGAGAATAGAAAAGTGGAGGAAATACTTTTCTCGGATTCTCGATGGTAGTACTGCCGGTGGGTAGTAGTTGTATCACCTATGTCGACGGTTGTACCACCGTCAACCCTGTTTTCAGGGTGCTTTCGACGGTAGTATCATCGACGAGGCGGTAATATTGCTTGTACGCAAAATTTATGAAAAAATTTAAATTTTGGCTCCATTTTCTATAGCTAATTAGGATCTATAAATACTCAAAGTATTCTTGTATTGATAACAAGAAATTGGGTAAGAAAACTGAGAAAATAATGTGCTAAAATTATGCAACAAAAAAAATGAGACAAGGGAGTGAGCAAAAGTGTTGTAATCTTTATAAAGGTATCCCTTGTGAGTTGTAAGTGAAATACTTATAAAGGTTTGGTCTTTACTCAAAGAAGATTGGTAGTGGACACTGGTAGAGCTCGACTGAAGTAGACATAGGCAAGTTGTGACCGAATCACTATAAATTATCAACATATTTTTATTTTATTTTTTGAATATATATGTCCTTATACAGAGCTTTCCTTTAGTAAGATCATAACTTAGCTTCGTTTAATAGTTTTATTGCTCACTTACTCAACTTTAATGCTTCCAATTTTTTATTTTACTTTAAACAAAAGTTTTTTTTAATTGAGATCTAATTAATCCCCCTCCCCCGTTTCTCTTTTAGTGCGAATTGATCCTAACATTATATGTTATATTTTTCAAAATATAGAGATTTATTTTATATATGAGTAAACTATAATAGCTTAAGTGGTCCATGACTAAAATCACATGAACTAAAATATTTTTTAATTTAAATTATATATTATTATATTAATAATTTATTATGAGTTAATATGTTTCAGCAAGTAACTCTAATATCTGTTAACTCAGAATTGACGAATGAGATTTATATATTATATTTTTAAAAATATAAAAATTATTTTAGATATTTTATTTTAAGTACTAATAAATCATAAAGGTTGAAGTGCATTTTTACGATCAAAATCACATGCATTAGAATAAATCTTAACCCAATTTATTACTCTCAGTTTTAGAATTAAACATAGAGTTTAGATGCAGTCACAAGCTTTCGAGTCGAACATCTGTATAGTGTTTATATACAGGATGTTGCATTTTTGCCTTTCAAGCAAACACCATATGAGTATAGCAGAATACAAGGGTTTAATCTTAGAAGAATAATATGCTTAATCTTTAGAGAGAGAGAGAGAGAGAGAGAGAGATTTTTATTACTTGAAAGACTAAGAATGATAGGAGAAGGAGATTGCCATTTACAACTATATTTTTATTATTTATAATTTTATTTTAAAATTTTTTAAATATATTTAGACTATTGATGAGTGAATCCTACAACATCAAACATCGTAGACACCGAACAACCTCGCCTCCAACTACACCTTCGTCGAGCGTCAACGACGTCGATAATAAGCGAAAAGGTATCACAGGGGGGAACTGATGTCGATGAAATAAGAGATTACGATGAAAAAAAATGAAATTAACAATATTATGATCGTAAATAATATAATAATAGAAAAAGAATTATCAATTACAAGAAGGTAGTCAATAGTAAAAAAAAAAAAAAAACGAGATCATAAATACTAAGCTTCTACCAGAAATGAGGTTTTAAATACTGAACCCAAAATGAATAACCAAACAACTCATATCAAACAACACATTCATGACTACTTCAGTTTCAGGCATATATTACAATATCTCAGTTGAATGCACTTCCTCTTTAACATGATAAAAGTATAGGTGGAAAAAAAAAAATAATAAGATAGTTGCATTTATGCATTCAAAAAAATTCAACTTTCAGCTCCATTGTTCATTGTTCTACAGCTTCTGGAAAAGCAAAAAGAGAAAATTACCCTTTTTCTGGTCACCAAATCTCTCCTTTTTTTGATATATAATACTTGCTCTGGTAACCTTCTTCTTCTTCTTCTTCTTCTTCAATGGTTATTGCTCATTCGATCAAGGAAAAGAACCAAATTACAAAAATATATCACCACATCAGAACACATATTTATGACATATCTTCTCGATTTCAATTTACATCAAGTTTCTATTCATCATCTTACAACAATGATAAAGGGCACATGAGGCCTACTTTTTTGTTTGCTCACAAAGTCCTGCTTTTGGCAGAAAAAATTATTGCCTTTAACAACATCATTGATTCCATCTTCCAAATGCCTTTTTTTTTTTTTTTCCGACAGAAACTCAAATTAAGAGACGAAGGAACTCATCAAATGCACCAAAAGATCTAAATTGCAGGAGTTGTCAGCTTCACAAGGACAATGGTCTCAGAAGAAGCTAAATTAAGAGAGAAAGGAACTTTTTTTTTTTTTTTGCACAAGGATGACGAAACCCTAACACGATCGAACAGAAATTACTTACAAAAATCCACCGATCGAACCCACACCACCGGCCGTCCGGCCGATCGAAGGCTCCGGCGCTGCCGCGCCGATGCGAGCGCGGCAGATCGGGCAACCCGGCGACCGGACGAGCCACCCGTCCACGCAGGGGGCATGGAACACGTGCCCGCACGGGGGCAGAGCTCGGCACCTCTCCCCCTCCTTGAACCCCTCCAAACACACCGCGCACATCGAAGGAGGCAACGGGGAGGACGCCGACCTGACGGAGTACTCGAACATCGGGAGCCCCCTCATCTGGGCGGCCGAGAGGCCGGCGGGCGCAGGGGCAGCGTCGTAGACCGCAACGGGATAAAGGCGGCCGCTACGGCGGCGACGGAAGGCGCGTCCAGCGACGCACAGGTGGAGGAGGACGACGGCGGCGACCCCAGCGAATAGGAAGAAGAACGCGAGGGCGACGGCCATGACGAAGGTCTGGAGGAGGAAGCAGAGCACCCGGGCCCCGCCCCTGGGCTTCGCGGCCATGGCATCAGAGAGCGGCGTCGGGGGGTCGGGGGCGAGGAGCGGACGGTCGTGATCGATTCGGGCCATTGGCTTTCGCGTACGCGGTGAGGAGGGACGACGGAGCGGAGGAGGAAGACGAGGAATCGATCTCGCTCTCGGGATATTCTTGGAATGCGGGAATGCTGGGACGGTAAGATGCTCCGCGGAGGATCATATGGAATCCATCTAACAATCGGGACCGTTAGCTTTTAATAGCGGATGGCGCGGCTCACCACCGTTCCTCTCACACATCTCGAGTGAGACCACCGTGAGTCAACGATATTTAGGTGGGCGGAGGAGGCGGCCTCATCTTGCCCGCCGCTGGTTTTCCCTCTCGTCGTCGACCCGCGCCATCACCACGTCACACCGCTACATCAACATCGTCGACATCTCAAGCAAGCTTCGTGCTTGCTTTCTTGCTTCATCATCCATGACGAGCACCGTCGAGATGCGCACGACGAGGCCCAGATGACTGTTGATGCGCTAGATCTTGATGGACAGCGTCGAGATTCCCGCTGCTTCACCTCTCCTCCTCCTCCGCCGCCGCCGCCGCCGCTTCATCGGTACTTTCTGCAGGTCCTCCTCCTTCAACTTTTACTGCAAGTCATTAGCTGAGGGAAGTCGGAAGCTTTTGTGCTGTAAGGTAAAAACTTGATCCACTCCATCGACATGAGAATTGATTCAACTTGATCTATACATGATGATGACCAGTTTCATCGATCCAATAATCGGATCAGCGATCCAGTCTGAACCTAATGAACTGAGGTCAAAAACATGAGATGGAGCTGCCTGCAAGTATTGTTCAGATCATTTGGTCCACAGTTCTCATAAGAGAAGAGAAGAGAAGAGAGGAAGAAGCCTTGCAGCTCCTGTAGACAAAGGTGTAGTAGGTATTTGCAGACATGACACAATCCTGTCTTCATGCATGGCACTCCTCTTGCAGCAGTGTCAGTGAGTGAGACTCCGTTCTCACTTTCACATGACTCCATTTAACATGCTACGTGACCTGCACCTGAAGTCCCTCGTGTCAGAGGACTTCTACGTCTTGTCTGGAGTTAGAATCTTAAACCTAAAACTGTACTGCGGTGGCAAAGATGAAGTGAGAGCTCAGACTGTTTGCTTTGGGGTCTCAAGAACAGTGCACTGCAGTGCCCAAAAATTTTCTGCTCATATATAGTTATGGGACTGCATTGATGTGATTTGAATGAGACATTAAACTTCTGTGTAACCAAACTATTGTAGAGTCCTTCATCACCATTGTAAGGTTCCAAGGAGGAACCGAGTAGATTCCTCTGGTACTCTTGCATGGCCCATTTCCCTGCTACCACCGATCACCGGTACAGTGAATTAAAGGTGGCTTTTGAAAGGACTTCATCTTGTGTCGTGAGCATGCTGCAGGTTGTGTTAGACAGGGAAGGGAGGCTTTTGGTGTTCTTCAGTGACAGTACTTTCCTACAGATATAATATATATTATCAATGCTTAAGTTGGCAATAGGTTGTTTCGAATTCATTACGTATGCCATCAATGCACTCTCACCAAATTACATTCGAAAGCAACTTTATATGGTCCCAAACATGCATATTTATTATGATTTTGGCATCCTAGTGATGAAGAAATGCCATAATGAATACTGCACTCACTGGGATTATTCAACTATCATGACTTCAAGATGATGGATAATGTGCATAGAGAATCTCTTGAAAGCTCCACTGACCTAACAAAAGATGCTAATGTTTGTGATGAATATTATGAGAGAGATTATTATTATTATTATTATTATTATTATTATTATTATTATTATTAAATAAAAAAAGTATCCATCTTTTTTGTTTTGTTTAATTTATGGCATTGAAATAATTTCTTGTATTTGGTAAATACATTATTCTTATGAAAAGGATAAGAAGAATTTTAGTGTAGGATAAGAAAAACCACAAGAGGAGAATTTTAGTCTAGTATGTAAGACATAACTTTACATTTTTTTCATTGGAATAAACACAACTCCTTAGAAACAAGCACTGAGGACAAAAGTCGACCTTCCCATGTTTCAAGGGGAAATAGAAACACCAAGGGAGAAATCAAATGTCTGGGCACTTTGGGTCTTTGATGTCATTAGAAAAATCTAGCCAGTGCATTAACACAATCCATGATTCATTAGTTTGGCAAATCTTCCAAAAAGTGCCTCAATGCAGGAGCAAATTTTAACCTGGAAGGATGCATGCCTTTGTTGGGACAGGGGGAGCCCGTCCATGTGTTTAAGAACACCGTGGTTTAGGGCACTCCCTAAGCACTCAGTACACTAACAGTAAACCTTCCATTAATTTTGACTCTCCCATCCCCTTGTGTTCTCAATATGTAATCAGATGGGATGAAACAAAACCCTGGATAATCTTTGACTGCTATTTCAGCTGTTCCAGTGTAATTTTATTTATCTGAGAAGATTTCTCATGGAGATCGATGATAGGAGTTCCGGTGATATCAGCATATGTTGTAGTGTTAGTTCTTTTGTCTTAATCACTGAATAAACTACTAGCTCGCAGAGAACTTGATGAAAGATGAAACAGAGAGATTTGAGTCTTCTGGAAAATGTTGATACTGATAACACAAGAGAAGCAACAAGCAAACACATGATGACCACACAAAGACAAGAGCAGTCTTCAGATTAAGAGGGCTGGAAACACAATTCTCCCAGTCTAGTCCCTTCATTGTTTCAAGTAGAAGAAGAAAGTTTCAGACATATGGATTCTTTAAATCCAGTACCGGCCCTAGGGAACAGTAATTAAAGAAATGAAAAGGATATGCAAACAGTATGGGGTACTCAAATGACATGCCTAAATTAATGATGCATGGTTCTTTTCCTTCCCTCCATATGAAGGAAGCTCCAAAGATGAGAAGCCAGTAGGTGGATGCCATGTGAGATTTCATTTTTTTCTTTTCCTAAAGGTTGAGCAGCCACATCATGAACTCTTTTCTTTTCCTCTTCAAAGTCAAAAAGTTGAAGAAGCACTATATTGGATGGAAGCCTTAATCCCCTTCCTTCTTCACCTGCAAAATGCATCACCATCAGTCAGTTGTAAACATTTTCATGTCTTCACACTCATGTTTCTATCTTCAAATGCAATCTGCATGCTTGTTGCA
The DNA here is from genome assembly GCA_021527575.1 of Ensete glaucum. Lineage (NCBI taxonomy): Eukaryota > Viridiplantae > Streptophyta > Magnoliopsida > Zingiberales > Musaceae > Ensete > Ensete glaucum. The sequence goes on along the minus strand of CM038558.1, from coordinate 39,248,237 downwards.
ATCTGAACAGGATTTGTGATCAAGCTGCAACAGAGAGATTAGCCAGGGAGATACTGCAATGAACACCCTATGGCTCTTCTTTCACATGGTTCTCTGTGGTGTTGGAATCTACAGGTGGGTAATGTTTGTAGCAGTGGGGCTTGGCACCATGTTATTGCATGTGGTGTGTCTCCTCCAAGTAGACCCCCTCTGCTCCAATGCCTCGCCATGATACATCATCCCACACTCACTTCTCCATGATGGTGCAACATCTTCTTCTTCTTCTTCTTCTTCTTCTTCTTCTTCTTCTTGCAGTTCCATTTCTCTTCTCTGCGCTCTGATCACTTGGTAGCTGTTTCCTAACTCTGATACCTACACAATCATTCACATGACCTCCCCATGTGCATCCATTTGTGAAGAGCCACTTGTTACTCTCCACTGTAGACCTCAGCAGAGGAGGCTCTTATCCCAAAAGACAGCTATTTTTCTGTGTTCTTCTTCTTCCCCTTGACTAAGAGAAAGATATTGAATGTGTGTGTGTGGGTGTGTGTGTGTGTAAGAGAGAGAGAGAGAGAGAGAGAGAGAGAGAAGCAAACAAAAGAGGAGTACCATGATCTGCTAGTGCCACATGCAATGCTTTCAAGAACCCACTTCATATACATCTCAGTGTGTATAGCTGCTGCCTTCTCTCCCTCCTGCCTTTGTCCAGTGTCGCAGCCATGCAAGTCGCAGAAGCATTCAAGCACGCTTTCCTCAAGCAAATGCTGCTTGGCTTCCAGGCATCTGTAGTGTCGCCCAAAAGCATGGGATTCCAAGAGAGGAAGAGCGCCATCAAGCTCTCGGCTGACGTCGCCATGGCCGTCGCCAGGGGCACCACGAAATGGACTCGTGGCCTCATCTCAGGCCTCTCCAAGAAGCAACAGAATCGGTCCTTCCTTCAGCTTATCCTGGGAGAGCAGTACGAGAGGCTGATGAAGCCATGCCATAGCTCGTGGAAAACCCCAAGATGCAAGAAGATCGTGAGGACGAGCCTTAGGGTTTGCTGTAGGAGGAAGAAGAAGAAGAAGAACCAAGTTGGTGTTCTTGCGAGGACGTTGGTGGCGAAGAGAACTCAAGAGCTCAAAATACTTGTGCCCGGCGGTGAGTCCATGGATGGGTTCTCCTTGTTGGATCAAACCTTAGACTACGCTCTCTCTCTTCGAGCTCAGGTTGATCTGATGCAAAGCCTTCTCACGACCATCGAAGCCTCAAAGCTCAGGTAAATGGAGCATCATCGATCCATTCTATGAACACTGCTAGTCCTCAAAAGCTTCACCACCTTGCAGTACTCATCCTTTTCTCCACGCAGATCTCACAGTAAAGGCACGCTGCCTGAAAGAAAAGCTTCATACGTTGGCAACTGAGCTCGATGTGGTGGGAGGCTGAAAGGCTGAGAGGAAGGCCAAAGCTTATACTGTAATGGCATGGGAAGAACATGTTCTCTGGAGCAAGTACATGGGAAGAAGGTGATGCCTGTGTCAGCTTCCTTGTACTGTTCACTCTTCTAAAAGTGGCGAAGATGGAAGGAGATCTCAATGTAAACAGACCAGATTGCACATAGAAAGCCATGATCATGTGTTTTTGTATGGCTCTGTCGGTTTGTACTGTAGGAGGAGAGAGAAATAAAGGGGTGAAGCTTCTTTTGCTTGTTAATTAGTGTCAGTTGCTTATTATGATATCGAAGAATTCCTCAAATTAAGCATTGTTTTCTTAAGATGCACACAAATATATGGTTTACTCAACAAATATTTTGTTCATAATATATATATATATACAGACAAAAATTAGCATTCGTAGAATATATAAATAAAAAACGGTATATAAAAATGGGTGTACAAAATAAACTGAGAAAAAAGAAGGATTTATTGGTACAAAAAAAATAATGAAATCGAATATGATTTGTCAAAGGAGAAAGGGAAACAAATTAATGGTATGTAAAGACAAAAAAATAATGTTTATAAAATAAATAAATAAATAAATGATATGAAAAATGGGTTCAAATTAAGCATTTTTTTTCTTAAGATGCACACAAATATATGGTTTACTCTACAAATATTTTGTTCATAATATATATATATATATATATATATGTATATATATGTATGTATATATATATATGTATTTATATATGTATTATATATATATATACACACATAAATTAGCATTCGTAGAATATATAAATAAAAAAAGGTATATAAAAATGGGTGTACAAAATAAACTGAGAAAAAAAGAAGGATTTATTGGTACATAGAAAATGAAATCGAATGTGATTTGTCAAAGGAGAAAGGGAAACAAATTAATGATATGTAAAGACAAAAAAATAGTGTTAATAAAATAAATGAATACATAAATGATATGAAAAATGGGTGTACAAAATAAATAAACTGCGAAAAAAAGAAGGATTTATTGGTACATAAAAAATGAAATTGAATGTGATTTGTGGAAGGAGAAAAGGAAACAAATTAATGGGATGTAAAGATAAAAAAATAATATTTGTAAAATAAATAAATAAATGATATGAAAATGGGTTTACAAAAGAAATTGAGATGAAAATAGATTTAATAATATTTATAAAATAAATAAAAATAAATAAACCAATGGTATATAAAAATAAATTGAGAAAAACAAAAAGCTTAGGTTCCGTTGCCGGGAATCGAACCCGGGTCTCTCGGGTGAGAGCCGAGTATCCTAACCAACTAGACTACAACGGATGCATCAGATCATCGATCTCGAAAATATAGGATCCCATCAATGTCGTCAAATCCTTTCGCTTACTTTCTCCTTCAGCTTTCAGCTCCACTGAGTCCTCCTCATGGCTGGCCTTGCCTCTGACCTCCTCACCGCCAAGCCCCTTCCTCGCCATGTGTTGCAAGAACTCCCAGATCCCCTACGCAGGCTTAATGTTCGACAAAATCCTCCTGAGCACGCAGTGATGCACTCCGCCGGCTGCAGCGCCCTCTCGGTCTAAGTCATGGGATGACCGGTTCACGCTCGCTGCGCAGTAACGCGGCGGCCGCGACGTGTGGTCGAGGAGGTGCGACGATTTGGATGCTGCTGCTTTCAAGGTGTTCGATTTGATGCTGATGGCGGATTCTAATGGTGCTGCCATGTTGTCTTCTCCTCTGTGCAAGCTTCGCACCAAGTTAAGACCTACCTGATGACCGTCATCTCTTGCATCATCGAGCATGCATCAGTTCCTAAATCACATGGTGCTGAAGCACCTGGTTTTCTTCTCTTCTCGAACCTGTTGATGATACTCTATGAACAAGTCAACTGCTGATATCTTAGTCTCATGCAATGGCCAGCAGTTCGTGACTCCCACAGGAGCAGACCAGAGTTGGAATCACAAAACATGCGAATTCTCGACCTTCCCACAGGAGCATCCATGCAACTGGATTCCGATCTTACAAGCAAACCAAGTATTCATCCAATTGCTCATGGTCACAGGACAGCGAGCTTGTACAAGACATGGAATGTTCATCCGTCAGTGTACTTGGAGATTCTCAAGTACGCAGCCGGACGGAACGCAAGCTCGTCGACGGCTCAAAGCTGGCGGAGTCTCTCTGGGGGAAGGGCTGGCGGAGAGCCACGAGTGGTACTTGGAGAATGTGGTGGAGCAGATGGTCCATGCAAAGGACATGCTCGAGTCCTGTGCTCATCACTTGCTCCTGTGGACTCTCTGCTGTCGGTTTCTGTCTTGTTGATATCGCATGCTCTCCACGGCATGCATGCATGCAGTTTGGAACTGATGCCGTAGGTTGAGCCCTCTAATGTTTTGTTTACCTCTTCGGTCCTGTTCCGAAGAGTGCGAAAAGTCGCTTCTTGGAGTGTCATATAAGAAAGAGATCCAGCCGATGAGACGTGTGTGTTTCCTTGTTTATTCTTTTATCGTATTGATTGGGGTAATTATTGGCGTCGTTTTTGTCGTTCTTGGAGTTTCGATGCTCCAATTCTAACTTTAGCTATGGGGCTTCCTATTTCAGCTCTCGATGGAGGAGCATCTGTTGTCCTTCTCGGCTTGTTTTCTATCATTTGTCAACATTTGTTGCATTTATTTTGACAGATAGGCGATCCATCCTGCAATTTCACTTCTTTTTATAAAAGGGTATTTATTAGAACCTCCACATGTTGAAAACTTTTGTCTTTTGACTGGGGTTAGAAAGTTGTTGCCTCCCATCGATCAAATCAAAAATGTAAAATGTGAGGATCTATGTGAATGCAAACCAGTCCCACAAATGGTAAATTTTCTCCAAGCTAGTGAGGTGCATTTTAGTTATACTTGACCTGGTTTCTTCTTAGCATTCAATTCTATGTCTGATGACTCCTTTCTACAAAGGAAAACCCTTAGTCTTTCCCATTAACCAATGGTTACACCAGCCAAACAAATTCCTTCTCTTCAACTTTAGAGCAGATGTAAACACTGTTATTGTGGTACTCGATGCCGTAGTCGGGGGATCGGCTCGGTTCCTCCCATGTACGTAAGTTCATCCACGTCGATTGGAAATGGGGCATTCGGCTCGGGTCGATTCTGCATCTCAAGAATCTCTACCTCAGATCGATAGCTCTAGCTCCTCTTTGCTCAGGTCCGTGGTGAGGGTCATGCATGGAGGTCTCGTCGGGGTGAGATTGCTCGACGTGACCCCTCCGACGCTTAAGTCAATGTCCCGAGTTAGTTCGATTCCAATGTAGTAGGGCCAGAGCGGTCGGTTGCTGTCCATTCGGATGAAGTGGTATAGAGGCGCAACGCGCCATTCCTCATTAATGCGTCTCAGCATGGCTTCAGCTGTCGTGGCGGCCAGGTCATTGCTTTTCTACCTTGGCCCGAATTGTGCTAGTTGGGTCGCTTGTTGGATCTTGGTGCCGTCGTGGACTACTGACCTGGCGTGGGTCTCAGTGAGTTGGGTCGACTCATTATTTGCCCTATCATTCTCTCCTCCCCCCGAAAGGAATCTTCCTGAGATGTTGTGCGAGCTGTGGGGAAGACCCAGGCATCAGTTGCCGTGGGTCTAAATCTTCTTACGGGCTTTGGTTGTTGCTTGACTTGTCCTTGTGGGGGCGTATGAGGTTAGCTTATCGGAGAACTGTTGCAAGGTATAGTCGAGGCACATGGCCCAAGCGAAGACCGATCAGACTAGCTGAGATAAACAACTCGAGCAAAGACCGTTGGACTGGTCGAGATATACAACTCGGGCAAAGACTATTGGATTAGCCGAGATACACAACTCGGGCAAAGACTGTTGGGCTGGCCGAAATACACAACTTGGGCAAAGACTTCTGGACTTGTTGAGATACACAACTCGGGCAAAGACTGTTGGATTGGCCTAGATACACAACTCTTTCTTATTTTCGTCTATGTAAAGGTCAGGGCGGTTACGATTTGATCGCCCGGATAGGTTTTAGGGTCGGGGGTGCTCCTTCCAACAATAAGGGTTGGAAGATTCAGTTTTTGTTTGTCAGTAGATGTCCAGACTAGAATTTTAGTGTCGAGTGGTTGGCCCACCCTATTAGTAATATTCCCCTTAACCTCATTGATGAGTAGTCCATCCTAGCTGGGCAACTAAAAGGAATCCTATCGGCTTCTCGGGCGATTAGTAACTTCACCAAGGAGTGGCTAGTCGAGGCGGGCATTAGTCCAGCTTTTCGGGGTATGTGTTAATTTTATTTTTTTGGTTTCATTACCTGATCATCGCAACTCATGGTTGGTCAGAGATGGTGAGCATAAGTTTGATGTGTGGCTAACTGAAGGTCAGAGGAGGATGCCCTAGCACCACTTCTTTAGCCCCGGTCACCGCCCCGACGTCAGCACAACTTGCTGATCCCCCCTCTCCTTCTGAGGTGCAAGAAATTCCTCCTAAGGAGGTGACGAGGAAGGCGCCCGAGGCCTCCAATAAGCGTTTAGCCAAGGCTCCATCCAGCTAGCAGAAGAAGGCCAAAGTCCCTAAAGAGTTGAGCGAGATTCAGGGGACCTTATCTGACTCGCAGGATCAATTAGCAGAAACTCAAGAGCAACTTGTTAACTCACAGAGCGAGTTATCCGAGGCTCAGAGCAACTTGCCAACTTCAAGGACCAACTGCGGGGTGTCAGGATTCAGGGTCGGTAGATGAAAGATGAGCTTTTGAAGCTAACCCACACGATGGAAGCCCTTCAGGTCGATTTGCCGAAGCAAGCCATTGAGGACTATAAGAAGTCACTGGGGGGTTTGAGATGGGTTTGGTCCGGATAGGTTGGGTTTCCCTTGAGAATGGCTATCAGTTGGCATTGGCTTAGTTCCAACCTAATACCCAAACCTCAAAGTGGAGGAGGACCCCTTCAAGCTCCTTCCCAAGAACTCAATTGTGCCGACGGCAGACGAGCAACCATCCTATGACTCTCTGCTGCCTCCCGAGTAGTAGCAATGTTGTAGTGGTCTTTTGTTTTTGATGTCGGGGACTCATCTCACGTGTTGGGTCTTTATGTACTATTTTGGTCCTCGACCCACATATGTATCCAACTTCTTATGAATGAAAATAGTTCTTTTGCTTGACCGACTATGTTTTATTATATATAGAATTTTCGTAAGTTTGATATGTGCCACATCCTCGGTAGTTAATTTCCCTCCATCATGACTAAGGTATAAGTCCCTTCTCGGGATGTATTCACTACTCGGTAAGGACCTTCCTAGTCGGGGCTAGCATACTTCGAGATTGAGTCGGGTCACTCACCTCGGCCTTTGGTAGTACTATGTCACCTATATTGATTTGCTGAGGGCATAATTTACGATCATAAAGCCTTACTACAGCCTTCTTGTATGTGAGCATTGGTAGATGTGCCTCGGCCCTTCATTCTTCGAGCAGATTAAGATTTTTCCTTAGTTGGTCAGCCGACGTGGATTCCTCGTAGGACTCAATTCGGAAAGTAGGATAAACCACCTCGGAAAGGAGGATCGCTTCTGTTTCGAAGGCTAGGCTGAATGGGGATTCTCTCATCGGGGTTTTCGGGGTTATCTGAGATGCCCATAAGATATTCGAGAGTTCGTCCACCCAAGTTCCACGTGCCCCTGTGACCCTTTTATTCAATCCTTTGAGGATGGTCTGATTTATAACTTAGACGAGCCTATTGGCTTGAGGGTGTGCAACCAAGTTAAACCTTAGCCAGATTTTATAATTTTATCAAAATGCCTTGAACTTTGGGTTGTTGAATTGGGTTACGTTGTCGATGACGATGACCTTCGGGATGCCGTGGTGATTTTATTTTTCTAGATGAACCTTTCGACCTGTCTTTCTATAATAGATGCAAGAGGCTTGACTTTGACCCACTTAGTGAAATAATCGACCCCAACTATTAGAAATCTACATTGTCCCGAAGTCGGGGCAAAGGGGTCGAGCAGGTCCATTCCCCATTGGGCGAATGGCCAAGCGCAATCCAAGGTGATAGCAGGACCGCCAACTGGTGCTGAATCTTGGCATGCCTTTGACATAGCTCGCATTTCTGCACATAAGCTTGGGCGTCTTGGCATATGGTTGGCCGGTAATACCCTTGCCTTGGTATTTTGAGCGCAAGGGTTCGGGCACCGATATGTTTGCCACAAATTCCTTCATGCACTTCGGATAGTGTGGTTTATGCCTCAGTCGAGTGTAAGCACCAAAGTAGTGGTTGGCTGAAACCTCACCGATATAGTCGACCGTTGATCACATAATACCTCGTGCCCATCCTTCTCACCGTCGGGCAGTACTTCGATCTTCGGGCAACGAGCCATCATCCTTGAATTTGAGCATCTCATCGATCTAGTCGTACCCGACCTCGGTGGCACCCACCTCGGTCGAGTCTATGAAGGGTTTGAGGATCTTATCTATCCACGTCGGGTGTTCATTTGACCCACGCAAGGAGGCCAACCTTGCCAAGGTGTCGACTTAGAGTTGTTCATATGAGGTATTTTTGTAATGGTGAAGTGGCTGAATCGATCGATACGACGTCGAGCCTCGACGAGGTATTTAGCCATTAACTCCTTCCGAGCCTCAAACTCCCCGTTGACCTGGCCGACGATGAGCTAGGAGTTAGTGAAGACTTCGATATCTTTCGTGTATAACTTCCTTGGCAAGTTTTAACCTAAATAATAATGCCTCTTACTCGGCTTCGTTGTTTGTGACTTTGAATGCGAGTTGAAGCATATGTTTATGACTCTGATTAGCGGGCCCCTTGAGGATGAGCCCAGTTCCTCCTCGCTCAATGTTGGCCAATCCATCTACATACATTGTCCATCTCAGATCTTATTGTGAGTTCTCTAGATTCATTGATTCCGATATGAAGTCGGCCAATGCTTGGGCTTTTATTGTTATCCTCGAGACGTATTTGAGGTCGAACTCCCTAAGCTTGACCGACCACTTGAGTATCTAACCTGCGACATCAAACTTTAAAAGGGTCTGATGTATGGGTTGGTCGGTGATTACCTTGATGGGGTGAGCTTAGAAGTATGGCCCCAACTTTCTTGATGCTAAGACTAGTGCCAGAGCTAGCCTTTCAATGGGTGAGTAGCGCTCCTTGGGACCATTTAGGACATGGCTACAATAGTATACCGGCTTCTACCCACTCTTATCAAACTTTACTAGGATCGAGCTGACTGGAACGTCTAATGCCGCAAGATATATCCTGAGGGGTTCTCCGAGAGTCGTTGATGTGAGCTATGGTAAATAGGCGAGATGTGCCTTCAATTGTTGGAATGATTCTTCACACTGAGGTGTCCACTGGAAGTCTTTTACCTGCTTTAATGCTCGGAAGAAGAGAAAGCTCTTGTCTCCAGCTCGGGGAGATAAACTGACTCAACGCAACTAACCTTCTGGTGAGTCGCTGGATGTCTTTCAATGTTCGAGGGGATTGCATCTGCAGTAGGATAACTTCCACCTTTTTGGGATTTGTATGATTCCTCTCTGATGAATGATGAACTCGAGGAACTTGCCTGATGTGACACCATACTTGGTTGGGTTGAGCCGCATTTTGTATCTCCTTAACGTTTGGAATGTCTTGGCTAAGTTCGAGAGATGGTTGTCAGCCTTTCAAATTTTGACTACTATATCATCAACATATACTTCCATATTCTTCCCGATCTGATCCTTGAACAGATGGTTGACCATCCTCTAGTAAGTTGCTCAAGCATTCTTTAGCCCAAACAGCATGGCCATGTAATAATACGTGCCATGGTGAGTGATAAAAGTTGTACTCTCTCGATCTCTTGGGGCCATTTGGATTTGGTTGTAGCCCAAGAAAGCATACATAAATGAGAGTAGCTTGTACCCCGATGTTGCATCTACTAACTGGTCAATTCTCTAGAGGGGGTAGCAGTCTTTTGGGCAAGCCCGATTGAAATTAGTATAGTCAATGCACATACGTCAGCTTCCATTAGATTTCTTTATGAGTACAACGTTGAACAGCCAGGTCGGGTACTTGACCTCTATAATAAATCTTGCGTCTAACAAACAAGCGACCTCATCTTCAATGACTTTCTGTTGGTCGGGAGCAAACTTCCTCGGCCGTTGCTTCATGGGTCGAGTGCCTAGCAATATGTTGAGGCGATGCTAGGCCACTTCCGGACTGATGTCGGGCATGTCCTTTAGGGAGCAGGCGAAGATGTCAGCATTCTTCTCGAGAAATTCCACAAACTAGGCTTGTCGTTCTTCTGGAAGTGCCGAGTTGACTTTGATGGTCCTGCTAGGGTGCTTGGGGTCGAGGGGTGTCTCGAACACTTTCTCGATCGGTCGGGCTTTAGAGCCGTCTTGTCTGGATCTCAGGGGTCGATGGTGAGTATCGGGGTCTTGAATTTCTTGGGCAATGATGTGTTGTTAGGTAGCATTATCTTGACTCCCGAGAATCACTTTTTGCTTCACCGACTCCTGCCCTAGTTGGGAACTTCATAGTTCAGTGGTATGTCGAGACGATCACCCTAAGCTTATTGAGTGTCGATCAGCTAATGATGGCATTATACGTCGATGAAAATCCAACCACGATGAACAAGACCATCGTTTTCAACCTCAGTTCTTCTTCAATGGTGACTGGGAGGATCGTCGTCCCGAGGGGGGAGATGGAATCTCCCATGAATCCTATCAATGTTGATGTTATAGGAAAAATGTTTTTGTTAGTTAGCCCCAAATTTTAAAAAGAGTCAATGTATAAGATGTCAGCTGAACTCCCTGTGTCGATCATGATCGTCTTGACTCAGGCGTTTACGATTTGTGCCGAGATCACTAAGGCATCATCATGGTCCAGGTATTCCTTGTTCCCCTACCCGAATGTGATATCGGGATCATGGTCACATCTCAATCCCTTTTCTACTATGGATTGCGTATAGGCTTTACGCATCGATGAGCTATGTTGCCTTCGGATGCAAGACCACTGACAGTGACATCGATTTGTTTTTTGATTGGTCCTTTGGGGTGGGGTGAGGATCCCCGATCCCAGTGGTGGTTGTCATCGGAAAGTGTTCGTTGGTCTCGGACATACTGGTGAATGTGTCTCTATTGAATAAGATCCTCGATTTGGTTTTTCAGGTTGTGACACTCTTCCGTGTCATGTTCATATTCTCGATGGAAACAATAATATCTTCTCTTATTGTGCCCTTCGAGCCTTGTCTTGATCGGGTTGGGGGGCCTTAGGAGCCTTTTGTCTTGGATTTGGAAGAAGACTTCCATCCGAGTCGAGTTAAGGGGGATCGACTGCAATTCTAGCCTGACCATTCTCCTTCTAAGGGGTCCCGAGGGCTATCCATAGGGTTGTTCGGTCTGAGGTCATTTTTGATCGTCTCGTTTCATGTCCACTAGTGCCTCGATAGCTATGTATTGGTTTGCCCGTTATAGCATCTCAGACACCATTGTTAGCATCCATTCAATTAACGACTAGAAGAACTGAGAGGGTCGAAGTCCCATCAGCAATGCTTGGATCGGCAGCGAGGGGTGGGGCAATGGGCATTCCTCTGATCTCGACTAAGAATCACCCGATAAACTGGGCGAGGGGCTCGTCACTTCCCTGGGTTAGGCCGAGGAGTAATGCAGCCGTCGGCCTCGGACAGGAGCTTGCTAGGAAGTTGAGTTCAAACTCCCTTGTGAGTGAGTCGAAGGAGGAGAGAGATGACGGCCTGAGTCAGTTGTACCACATCTGGGCAGAGCCTCTTAGGGTAGTTGAGAAAGTTCGACACATCAAAGCGTTCGGGTGTCATAGAGGGCCATCTAGGCTCAAAAAGCTACAACATGTCTCGATGGGTTTGAACTATCGTCATAAGATTCGAGCAAAGGTAGTCGGAAATTGGTCGGGACTAGTTTCTCCTGAATCTCGGGGATAAACAGGGATCTACCCTTGGAGCTTTCATCAAGTTCCTCCTTTGACTTAATGAATTCCCTCTGGACTTCATCCAGCCTTTGATTGACTTGGCGTAGTTGTTCCTCTACGGAGTCGGTTTAATCTGAAGAGATGATGTCTAGCTCAGGAGCCATGCATATAATGTTCCAAGAATGGCTCGACGATCGTGCAGCGGGTGTGTTCGGGGTTCCCAACATCTCTTCGGTTGTGGGGCGCTGTTGTCCCTCGTGGTCGAGTTGCTCTTCTCGAGCCGATGGTGATTGGGGCCTTCCTTGTTGGGCACCCCGCCAAGGGGTCGACTACTGGGGCATCATTGGTCGAACGAGTTGAGGAATGTACAAGATGATGGTTTGCATCATCCCGGCTAGTGCTTGGACTTGGTGGGTGAGGCCGAGAATAGCCTCGGTCGGTAGTGACAACAGGTGACCCAAGATTTGTTGCTTGGAGGGGACAAAAGCGTAGCGATTCGGCATGGGTGCCAACACATTGGTTTCTTCTATTGGGAGGAGAGAGCCTAGCCCTCTGGTCTGCAGGGTCGGCGGGGGAATGTGTGTCGGTCTGCTAAGATGCTTTGGGTTCAAATTGCTCGATGAGCATTCTTACCTTCTTCTAGCGCTAAAAATGTTGTGGTACTCAATGCTATGGCCGGGGGATTAGCACGGCTCGGTTCCTCCTGTGTGCGCAAGCTCGTCCATGTCGATCAGGAATGGGGCGTCCAGCTTGGGTCGGTTCTGTGTCTCGAAAATCTCTACCTTGGGTGGCAGCTCTAGCTCGTCTTTGCTCAAGTCCATGGCGAGGGTCTTGCATAGAGGTCTCGTTGGGGTGGGGGCGCCCGACGTGAACCCTCCACGCTCAAGTTAGTGCCTCGAGTTGGTTCGGTTCCAATATAGTAAAAGAGTTCGAACCTCTCATTCCTGCTCTCAGGTGGGAGTTTTATACACACCAGGTGGGTGGTCGGTCGTACCATCGACCTTACCTCCGATGACACACCGGGCATAGTCAATTCATATGGTTGGTTGTTATCCTTCTGACCCGAGCAATCGATTGCTGTCCGTTCGGATGGAGTGACACAGAGGCACGACGCGTCATTCCTCGTTAATGCGTCTCAGCGCGGCTTCGACTGCTGTGGCGGCTAGGTGATTGCTTTTTCACCTCGGTCTGGACTGCGCTAGCTGGGTCACCTATTGGATCTCGGTGTCACCATGGATTGCTAACATAGTATGGGTCTTAGTAAGGTAGGCAGCCCATTATTTGCCCTATCAGGTGTCATCATTTCACGTTCTCTTGATTGTAAATAAACAGATCAGAGTTAAAAGACACATAGCAGCTGTTTGATTTGTACAATTGTTCACAAGACAGTCAAAGCGATAACATAGGACGGACCAGACATATGGTTTGTGGGGATTGAATTAAGCTCATTAATCTAAATATCCTTTGAGAGAGAAGTACTATGATGTCGGTTGATGGGAGAAAAACAATGGGTCAAAAGAGAGTACCATAAACTTTAGGATGTTAATGGATGCACTCATCCCAATTATCAATACCAGTCACTATTTTGATACACATCGGAAGGGTCCGGCCATTAGGACAAGGTTTCTAAACAACCCCATTTTGCAAAATTGGAAGTTCTGTTTTTTCATCATCACTTGATAAGTTGTTCTCTTTTGTGGTCTTATTTATTAACAATCTTGAGTGTCAAATCGACTGCTATGTTTTCTCTGTCAATATATCTTCTTCTTCTTCTTCTTCTGTCAAAATGTTGCTTGCGTGCATCTCAACTCCAACATATATTATGACTTCTTTTACAACACTTGCTTGTGTTTATGATATTTGAATTTGTGTCTATTCTTCCTCCTGTTTGCTAGAGAAAAATTTTGATACCATCCAGTTAGCAGGCCACCTCTGATCACAAGTCACGTCATCTCTAATCATATATAGCGCCACTTTGACAAACACCATAGACGTACCGTGAAGGAACAAATACTAAAATGATCCTGTCGTAAACCGACGCAACCCAGTTCAGGAGGGATGCATCTTGGTTTTGAAGCGACGCAGGACATGCCCACGCCGTTAGGAACCAAACATCATCCACCAGTACAGATGCAACCTTGCAAAATATGGGATAAAAAAAAAAATGCCTCTGAACAAATGAACTGCCCACCTAAAATATTGGCAGGTCCACCTAAAGCTCAAGGTGAACAAACTCCCCATGACAGGTATAAAAATCATCCCCAAGCTAACGCTAGGGGATGGATTTTGTATCCATAAAATACTAACTTGATTATTGAAGGGGTCACAACGGAATCCCATCTCTGATACTATAGCTTGTTGTGTAGGAACTCGGAGTCAGAAACGTCTCATGGGTTCACCCACGAATGTTTGGGATCAGACGATCACAACCACCGCCTCCTCTCTAGAAGAAGGTTTTCTCCCTTGAAAAGCTATGCAGACGCTCTTATCTCATCTAGATTGATCGAACCAAATATCATCCACCAGTACAGATGCAACCTTGCAAAATATAGGATAAAAAAAAAATGCCTCTGAACAAATGAACTACCCACCTAAAATATTGGCAGGTCCACCTAAAGCTCAAGGTGAACAAACTCCTCATGACAGGTATAAAAATCATCCCCAAGCTAACGCTAGGGGATGGATTTTGTATCCATAAAATACTAACTTGATTATTGAAGGGGTCACAACGGAATCCCATCTCTGATACTATAGCTTGTTGTGTAGGAACTCGGAGTCCGAAACGTCTCATGGGTTCACCCACGAATGTTTGGGATCAGACGATCACAATCACCGCCTCCTCTCTAGAAGAAGGTTTTCTCCCTTAAAAAGCTATGCAGACGCTCTTATCTCATCTAGATTGATCGAACCAAATATCATCCACCAGTACAGATGCAACCTTGCAAAATATGGGATAAAAAAAAAATACCTCTGAACAAACGAATTGCCCACCTAAAATATTGGCAGGTCCACCTAAAGCTCAAGGTGAACAAACTCCTCGTGACAGGTATAAAAATCATCCCCAGGCTGACGCTAGGGGATGGATTTTGTATCCATAAAATACTAACTTGATTATTGAAGGGGTCACATCGGAATCTCATCTCTGATACTATAGTTTGTTGTGTAGGAACTCAGAGTCGAAAACGTATCATGGGTTCACCCACGAACGTTTGGGATCGGATGATCACAACCACTGTCTCCTCTCTAGAAAAAGTTTTTCTCCCTTGAAAAGTTACGCAGACGCTCTTATCTCATCTAGATTAATCGAACCAAGTCGTGGCACTTACAAGCCACGACATAGAAAACCATAACACTAGTCATCTTCCATTTCTTGGTCTTGTTTATTTTTAAAGGGTGAAAAATGAGCATGTTCTTTTAGAAAATTTTCATTCATCCTAAGAAATTTGTGAAAAATGAGCATTATTGTTGTCAAGATCATGGTTATCTGCATACATTGACCTATTTATAATTTTTGTTCAGGTTACAACTTCAGAATGTGGGCCTTGTACCCCCAGGTTTATGAAGGTTTAAGTGGATGTGCATATGACAAGCAAGAATGGGATGTGGAAATATATGAATAGAATCTCATTTGTTATAGTTTGGGGTAGATGATTTTGATCCATCAATCCACCAGCGACAATCTCATGCTTCCTTTCAGAGCTGTTTCCTGGAATCGACCACTGCCCGATATGTGTAGGTTCAATGGTTGAATCTTTTCCAAAATAATTGAGGTCAAAGCTTCTATAGCCTTGACCAAAAACGCATTCACGAGTCTGCAAAGAGCCATTGTCAACGTCTCTATGATCTGGCAAGCATTATCTTGTTATTGTCAACAGTATACTAAACCATGTGTGTTGATGTATATGTTTGTAAATTTTTGATCCACATAATCTACTTTTACTACCTACTTACTATTTGCCTTGGCTATTTAAAGCTCATCAATATTTGTAAGTTTGTTAGCGTTTAGCATCACATGCACAACATAATTTTCACGTATATCAATAATTTTTACGTATATCAATTCATCGTGCAAAGATTAGTATGTAAAAAATTCATAAAATTAAAAACTATGATACATGAGAGATCGATTATTTAGGAAGATCGTATATCCCTGAAGAAGGTCAAATATTCTACTCTCTAATGATATCCATACAATAGATTGTTGCAGCGATGCTCCTCCAATCATAGCATAAAACTCATAACTCTTGCACACCTTCTCGTAGTACTCATGGAAAAAGATTATCTATCTTTTTCATTGCTCTCTCGTAGCAGGGAAGGGTTAGTCGACCGAGAAGATGAGGGAGAAAGGAGAATAAGAGGGGATGACCAAAGGTGCAGCCTATCATTGTTATGTTGCCCCTGCTTCATATTTATAGAGAGCCACCAAACCCTAATGGATTCTGTTTTAGTGGATATTGGATCTCCATTTAACTACCCACTAATCTTGGATTATTGGATCTATATCTAATAATCTCACTTGGCTTATAACTAGATCTCACACAATGAGCCCATCAGTATTGGGTCTCATCCAATGAGAACATAGGTTAATTGGATAACTCATATTTAATCCTCTACTCATTGAAACATCCACCATATGTGTGTGGCACTCTAGACCCAATACCGAGTTGGCCATGAGTCCTACTTATTAGAACTCTTTCTGACTCAGTAAATTATTATCTTATAATAATTCACTCGACTCATCGACTATGGACATATTATGCCACCACATCATAGTCCCCAAACAGTACATGAGATCTTCTCAATTGGACTTATCTATCCTCGGTTATCATCTAGCTATAGTCTCTCATCTATTTAATATCCTAGAAATTATATATTGGGTATGGTACTATTAAGTCATAATCCGTATGAGTCTTGCTTTAATCGTATTCTTCCGAAAAACTCATTCTCTCTCAATCCGAATGACCCTGACCGAGGATTTGACTGAGACATAACACATAAGATATTTCTCTCATGATACCGAGAGTGGATGATCCTCTGTTAACACTCAATTATCTTCGTAAGGTTAGCCACTAATCTCGATAACTGATTATACCATATTTGAAAGTTTCTAAACATGTAAGTTCGACATCAAAAGAGTACTCAAACAAGATATCTTTAGTGTCTCAAGTTTAAGGACCAGATATACAATTGGGACTATGAAATTATTGTTTATTGATATATATCATTAACCATCCAGCATTCCGTAAGCGGATCAATCAATAAACTCATTCTCTAATAAACACATGTATTGTACCTTTAGTGTCCTCATATAAAAGGTTATCAGACTAGTCGTATCCATCATATGGATATATATATAGTATACTAGTCTGTTTGGTTATCTCGATGTTCCTTTCGAGTAACCTATGACTGGAATTATTCAGTATTTATGTTTAAATACGAATCAGTCTCATTATCATGATCTTATCATGATTCGATTCCTATTGCATAGAACCAAGGACATCATAATATATATTATACAACATATAATATAATGTAAGAATATGTCAATAATAATAATGTAAAAAGATTGTACAACATATCACACATGCCATCACTTATATGATTAGTTTAAAGGACACCTGTAACTAGTAATCTCCTACTTAACTTAAAGCTAATCACCTATATGTCTGATCCCCACTAGAATGCTATGATGCTCAAAGATAGTTTGATCCAGTTGCTTGTCAATAGATCTGCAATGTTATCTTCAGATGAAACTATTTCCACTACTACATCTTTACGAGTCACTATCACTCTAATCAGCTAGAACCTCCTTAGAACACTTCTTCCCTTGCTAAAGCTATCACCCCGTTATTGTTGTAGTACATGGGAATCAGCTCTACACTGCTCAATACGACTCCTAAATCCCCAATGAACTCCTTCATTCATACCCCTTCTTTTACTGCTTCTGTTATAGCAATGTATTATGCTTCTGTGGTTGAGTCACAAGTAATATCTTGCTTGAAACTCTTCCATTTTATTGCTCCTCCATTTAGGGTGAAGATATATCCTAAGTTCAACTTGCTATCATTGATGTTAGACTAGAAATTTGAGTTCGTGTAGCCCTCAACCTAGAGGCTACTTCATCCATATACTAGTAAAAGATTTTTAGTCCTTCTCAAGTACTTAATGATATACTTTACTGCCTTCCAATGTTCCAAACCTCGATCCGCCTAACACCTGCTCATGACATTGAAAGTATATGCTAGATCATGACTGGTATATAGCATAACATATATGATAGATCCTATCATTTAGGTATATGATATCTTATTCATGTCTACCCTTTCTACAGGAATCTTTTGGAACATACTCCTGGAAAGTAATATATCATGTCTCATCGCTATAAAATCTCTCTTGAAAATTTTCATGTCAAACCTTTTGACGATAGTATGTATGTACCTGGATTGAGATAAGCTAAGCATCCTCTTTTATCTATCTTTATAGATCCAAATTTTTAAAATATAGGATGCTTCCCCTAAGTCCTTTATGGAGAGTTTTATAGATAGCCAAGCCTTAACCATGGACAGCATTCCTATATCATTCTCAATTATTAGGATGTCGTCTACATATCGCAACAAGAATGTAATAATACTCACACTTATCTTCCTATACACACAAGTCTAATCTTCATTCTTAATGACTTTGTTCTTAACGAAGTTATAAGATTTGATCGTCTCATCAAATCTTAAGTTCCAACTTTAGGAAGTTTGCTTTAATTCAAAAAAATAGATAGACCTGAGCAACCTGCACACATTATCTAAACTCTCTCTGTATATGAATTTCTCTAGTTGTATCATATACACCTCCTTCTCGAGGTTAATATTGAGAAATATTATTTTTATATCTATCTATCAAATCTCATAGTCATGATGTGCTACAATGACAAAAGAATTCTGATGGATTTTAGTATTGTTACAAGTAATAAGGTCTCATCATAGTCAACTCATTACTTTTGATAATATCCTTTGGCCGCTAGCCTTGCCTTATATGTCTCAACATTTCTATATACTCTAATCTTCTTCTTGACGATCCATTTGTATCCAATGGGTACGATACTCTTAGGTGCATCCATAAGGTTCCAAACCTTAATGGAGTATATAAGATCCATCTTAAAATTCATGACTTATTGCTACTTTTCGAAGTCTATACTCATAATATACTCCTTGTAGGTTTGAGGATCATCATTCTGAGTATCCTCTCCACTGATATGTCTCACATATCTTTCAGAAAAGTGAAATACTTTGCTAGACTTATGCAAAGTTGGAACTTATGTGCTAGGTACCTGAACAGACTTGGGCTCTAGAATGGTGCTTATGCTAAGTTCTCCAACCTCACTCAACTCTATCTCACTTCCACTATTTCCATCAAGAATGTATTCGTTTTCAAGGAACACAACCCTCTTGGCAAAAAAGATCTTCTGATCCTCGGGATGATATAAATAATACTCATAAGTTTTCTTAGGGTATTCCATGAACTTGGCATTATTCCATCCTTGATTCCAACTTGTCAGCGTTGTGCCTTCTAACATGAGCATGACAGCCACAAATTTTAATAACCTTAAGATCAGACTTCTTCCCTTTTCATATCTTATATGGTGTAGTTTTACTATCAGCCTAAATGGAACTCTATTCAGAAGGTAAGCTACGATTTTCAAGACATATCCCTAAAATGAGACATATAGGTCGATGAAACTTATCATGGACCACATCATGTCTAACAACGTGTAATTCTTCCTTTTTGATACACCATTAGGGTAAGGTGTATAAGAAAGCATCCACTGGGACAAAATCTCATTGTCCCTGAGGAAATGGGTGAACTTATACTCAAGTACTTTTCTCATCGATCTGATCGAAGAGTCTTGATATTCTTTCTAATCTGGTTCTCTACTTTATTCTTATATTCCTTGAATTTCTCGAAGGCATCAGACTTGTACTTCATCAAGTACACATGTCCATACTGTCACATGCTTAGCTTATTTGCCTAAGCCGTGTGGCACCTATGTCTGTCCGTCCACACAGGTCAGCCCTCCTTGAGATCTCCTAGAGTCCCTTAGAATTACAAAAGAGAAAACGGGCCAGAAGAAGCAATTCCTATGGGATCTACAAGCAACTACTCAAGCAAACACTTTATAAAGCCAAAATACAAATTACACCCATGGACATTACAAACTCAGAGAGGTTGCACACAAAGGATAATAGTCCATTACAAACCGAAGTCCCCACAAGTGCTTATAAGACACACTTGTATTTATAAGCCAAACTTGGCCATAAAGTAAATCAAATTGGGGCTGCTAAGCCTACTGCAAGCCCGCTTCTTGTTGTACAAGATATGTACCTAAATCGAAGGACATAGACTAACACAAGCATTTCATCGGACACCTTGTTTACATTGTTGTCCGTGACATTCTCCCCCACTTATTCCTTCGACGTCCTCGTCGAAGCCACTGTAGACGCTGCATCTCC
The DNA here is from genome assembly GCA_021527575.1 of Ensete glaucum. Classification (NCBI taxonomy): domain Eukaryota; kingdom Viridiplantae; phylum Streptophyta; class Magnoliopsida; order Zingiberales; family Musaceae; genus Ensete; species Ensete glaucum. The sequence continues at coordinate 39,228,425 of CM038558.1, read as the reverse complement.
TCGTATTCTGCTGAATCTTCAATCTTCTACTTTGGCTGCAACACGTCCTTTTGGCTCCTAGTCGCTCTCTACCACTGTTATTGAGTAGTCGAACTCTGATCTGCCATGCTGCTTTAACTCACCAATGACTGAATCTGGTATGGTGTTGGCTGAGTTGTGCTGATCCTTATTGGTTCTCGTAGATCCCTCTGATGAAGAAAAATACCTACCTTATTATGCACCAGTATCGCAGTATACTCATATTGCTTGAACTGGGTGGATGCTTGTTTGAGCTTTAACAAGCATCGTCTCGCAGACTTTGAAGTTTTTAAGGTCCTTTCTCCATAATGTTTGTCTATTGAACCTTCTTTCACTGTTAGTTGTCACTTCCAAGTATGTTTGCATCACTTCCTCTTTCGATTAGTCAATTGGGAAATGAAGTGAAAAATCTACTCTCAGTAGTACTGATCACCAACGGTGAGAATTTGACAACTATTATCTTCCATAAGCTTTCTTTGAAGGGTCACTGAACTTTGTGCAGAGCTCCCCTGCTTGGATAAGTAAGAGAACTAGGATACTTGGCTTCACCCATTCTCTTCATAGTTGAGAAGGTAAGGTTACTTAGCTTCACTCACTTCCTCGAGTTAAGAGAATTAGAGTACTCGATTTCGCCCATTCTCTTAAGTTAAGAAGGCAAAGGTTACTCGATTTTGCCTACCTCCTCGAGTTTGTACTTCATGCATTGAGCTGGTTACTAACATTCGCCCGTTCTTTACTCACACTTCTGAAGCACTTGAAGTGGTTGCACTCCTTGTATTGAGTTAGCTAATGTGATTCGCCTTCCCACTGTCATTGAACTTCTGGAATATAAGAAGTTTTGCCCGAAAAGAGCAAAAAGTTTATCCCAACTTTGAGTCCCCCAACTTAGAGTAAGTCTTTGATAGATCTGGTCGCCTCTGGGATTGTATCGTCTTCTCCATCACCTTTGCCACCTACTCCTCTTGAGTAGAAAGGTATAGTACTATGTACTGCCTACTTCGTTCCTTGGTCGAGCACTCCTGCATCAACTCAAAGTCCCTTAATTTTGGCTATCTTGATAAGAAGCCCATCGACATCGGTCTTATGAAGTTTCTTGGCCTCTGCCCTTCTACCTTGTCTTGGTACTTAGAGTTTGCCTTTGCGTTCTCCACCTCTTCGACCCCTTTTACGACCAATGCTCTCCCTCCATGAGAGCAAGGGATCGATGACTCCATGGAAGTCCCGCATTTGTGGTACCATAGTACTGCCAAGCCCATAGCACTACTATCTGTTATCTTACATATTCATCCCTTCCTTCGCAATCGGTAGATCTGCCTCTGTGGCACTATGATGCTCCTCCGAGTCCACATTTCTAACCGACGCTTTGCTTTTGGGTAGCTGAGCCCCGTTGGACTCGTCGTCGCTTCCTCATCCCTTTCGACCACCTGCTTCGACACCACTGTGTCCTCCTAGCAGTTCTCCTTAGTCGATGGAAAGATAGACTGCAACTCTCATACATGGCCTACACTATCTTGTTGTAGGGCTCGCACCGATTACGTTCTCCTTAGCTTCCTTGCTAGCAACGTTCGCTTACTCGGCTTTGTCCTCTGACTTACCGGGCTCCCTTAAGCGAATGTGAGCACTGAAGCAGTCCAACTCTCCAACTGCTCCGATTATACCTTAGTATAATCAAGTCCTCTCCATGGGACTCACTGGTACTTGCAACCTGACTACTCCCTCAGTGGTACACAGCCCCCATATGCTGACGACCAAGGCTTTCATCTTGATGCAAGCTTCGATGCATACACACGGAAGACCCGCCTCTGCGGTACTATGGCATTCACTCCTAGAATCCACAGCCCTTCTTGTTGTTACATTGTTCACCGAAGTAGAGCTCCCAGTAGCTCCTAATCATTCACATGATCACGTCCCCCTCTGTGAGACTCACTGGTACTTGCAATTGGACTTCTTCCTCGGTGGTATACAGCTCTCATACGCTGATGACTAAGGCTTTCATCCAATGCAAGCTTCGATGCACACACGAAGACCCGCCTCTGCGGTACTACGACATTCACTCCTTGAATCCATAGCCCTTCTTCTTGTTGTGTCGTACACCAAAGTGGAGCTCCCAGTAACTCCTGATCATACCTCCGCATGATCTTGTCCCTCATGGGACAAGATTGCCAGTATTGCATTGCCACGAACTATTCCACCACGATCCGCTGCACCATGTCGCCTCCTGGTGACATCTCTATTACATATAGATTCTCGTGTGATGAACTCAGACTACGACTTCTCCACGTGTGGCCTCTGCCAACACATCGTAGGGCCTCTGGATCTCTGATTTTTAGTTCGCTCCCTTGGCAATTCCCCTTCGTCCACCCACTCTTGGGTCACACCTGGACGAAGCATAGCTCTAGGACAGCCCGTCGCCTAGTAGCTCTTGAAGTCCCTTGACTTCGCTAGAGTTGGTGCACCATTCTCTAGATCTTGGGCCTCTATCCCCTACCAACACAATCTTGCTATGCACCTCTTGTTTCTGACAACTTGAATGGCAACACTGTGGCATATTCTTCAAGAGTGCTTGCTTCTGCGTTCTCTTGCCCCGTACTAAGGTCTCATGATCCCAACTTTGCCTCCGTAAGTTGAATCACCTTAGTTACTTCATCAAATGCATCTCTGAGGTAGCTTGCATATGCATTGAAGCTCCCTTCATCTTTGGCACCATGCAAAATAAGTCTGTCCCATCAGAATAAAGAACTCATGGAACGACATTATCCCACTCTTGCCTCTACAAGAGTTCATGCCCTTGACCTCTGTCTAAGGAAAGCTCCGTGCCTCCGCTCCATGTTCCATCTTCTATGTTGACTCCCTTCATGCAGCTGGGATACTTCACCGAGTTCCACCCAAGTTGCTCTACTCTTCGATTTACATTGAGATGATAGTGGCCCTCACGTCCACCATTCCACGGGTCAGCCCTCTGTTAAGTTCAATTTCTGCATCGACTCTAAGTGTACTTTCATATGAGGTTTCCTTGGATTGCTCCCCCACTTGATCTCGAAATGCATCCACTAATGCATTACCTCCTTCGAGATCATGCGACGACTCTTCGTCGCTCACTCGGTCCGTTAAGCTTTATGGAGATATAGCCTTGAGCAACTCTTCCTCAATATGTGCAGTCTATTGCACATGATTCTCCCACTAGAGAACTAGGACTTATCCCTCTTGGATATCTGTCCTGCTGGAGCAACTTTTCTCTTTACATACTTCTCACTGGAAGTTTCGGAGACCATCATCCCCTTTGGACTACTCCATCTTGTTGAACTTGTGCTTTGTTCTGCTCCCACAAGTGTATTTGCTAGATTACGACCCTTCTCCAATACAGTCTTCACTGCACCCTTCAAGGTCTAGCAACATGCTGAACTTGTTGCACATTTCAGCCACCTACGGACATATCCTTTCCATGTTAAAGAGAAAGTTCTTATGCTCCATGGCGCCGAGTTCTAATCGCTCCTTGGGATGGCCATGAACACTCCGTCATCTATGTACAAGCCCTTATATGAGTTCTGAATCCTTCGAGTTAGTAATTCCTCTCACCTCTGTGAGCTTTGCACAACTCTTTCGGTCATTACATAACACCTCCCACCTTGCATGGTCTCATCTTTCACCAAGCGCCCTGCCTTGAGCATCGTCAAGTTTGGTTACCAACATCGAGCTATAGCTCGAACTCAACCATCCCAATCTTTGTGTACTATGCATTCTTCTTCGCTTGCTTGTCCTCGTGGTGCCTCTCACGCAAAGGGGTTGGCTATTCCTTGAATGCCAAACCAGGACGCCCACTCCTCTGAGCGACTCCTTTCCCTATATCTCAATGTCCGTTTCCCCCAAACGGTTGTACATGCTGGCTGTCCTCCACACAGCCTAGTTAGGTCCCCCACGTTTGTATGACAAGTGTTTCTGCGTGTGCTTATCCCGCTCTGATACCACATTGTCACGGGCTTAGCTGATTTACCTAAGCCATGCGGCACCCATGCGTATCCGTCCACACAGGTCAACCCTCCCCGAGATCTCCTAGAGTCCTTTAGACTTACAAAAGAGAAAACGAGTCAGAAGAAGCAATTCCCACGAGATTCACAAGCAACAGCTCAAGCAAACACTTTATAAAGCCAAAATACAAATTACACCCATGGACATTACAAACTCAGAGAGATTGCACATAAAGGATAATGGTCCATTACAAACCGAAGTCCCCACAAGTGCTTATAAGACACACTTATATTTACAAGCCAAACTTGGTCATAAAACAATTCAAACTAGGGTTGCTAAGCCTACTGCAAAGCTGCTTCTTGTTGTACAAGATATGTACCTAAACCAAAAGACACGGATTAACACAAGCATTTCATCGAACACCTTGTTTACATTATTGTCTGTGACAATACCTAGAGAAATCGCTAGTGAATGTAATGATGCACAGGTAACCACTTATAACCTGAATCAACATGAGACCACATACATCGTTATATATAAGTTCCAACAACTTAGTGGCTCTCTCTCTAGTTCCACTAAAATGAGAGTTGGTCAACTTTCTAAGAAGTCAATATTTACAAAGTTGCATATGACTCACAGTTGAACAGATTTAAGTGTAATATCCCTCATTTCTGAAATATTTATAATAATTTATTTTAAATTATTTAGAGGACTTATTTATAAATATGATGATTGTTTAATAATTCTCTTGATTAAATAATTTCATATTAATAAACTTATTGCTAGGGACCTAAATATGAATCTTAGAAATTTTATATAAATTATAAATTATTCACATTAAGTTTAAAAAAAGGAGGAAGGCATGTGTCACTAGGTAGCTTAAAGATGGTGTCACTTATGCTTGTTGCATGGGTGACACCTAAGTTTCTCTCATAAATGCTTGTCATATTGCAATCCTTATATTAATAAAACTTAAGCAATTAGAGAAGAAAACTTAACCAAAATTGAGTAAAAAATGGCTACAACCAGCGTACACTTGAGAATGAGAAGGGAAGAGAAATTGAAGTTGAAGAAAAAGTTTTGATTTAGCTTGAAGTTTTGGAATCAATTCCTTACATTTTGAAATCAAATATTTATAAGGCAAGTATTTTAATCTCATCCAATAGAAGGCTTAATCCTTGATTTTAACTTAATTTAATATGATTTTGAAGATTTGTAGCTTTATATAATTTGTGGCTTTATATATGATATCTCTCTTATTCAGTTGTAAATCTATGAATTTAAAAAACTTAAGATTCTAATCTTTCTGCTTTATTCTAGCAATAACTTTATGCACCAAACTTGAATTACACAAAACCTATTTCATCCGAAAGAAGATTTATAGATCTTTCTTTTGATACCAAAATCGAAAACTTTAGAGTTCATATGACTGTCTAAACATTTGTTTCAATTAATCCTGAAGAATCTATAAAACATAGATTTTAATCTCTGACCTCTTGATACTAAATTTATTATAACTCTGTATTGAAAATTTTAATTATAGTAAAATATTTTTATTAGAAACTAGACTTATAACTCTTTCTTTTTATATCTAATTTAAAATTTTTGAAATACAAATGACTATTAAAATATTTATTCTATTCAACCTTATAGATTCTGTAAAATAGAATTATCTTCCTCTGACCTTTTATTACTAAATTATTTAGAACTCCTTGTTAAAAACTCTAATTTATATAAAAGTTAATTCATCTAAAAATATATTAATATATCTTTTAAATAACACCTTTCTTGAGTAATTTAGAATAAAATTAGTTGTCCAAATAATTCATAAAAGATGTATATTAAATTCTATCAAAATCGAGTTTTTATCGATTTTACCTATTCTTGTTTTATCCCTTTGAAAATTGATTCTAACTAAAATTCTTTCTTCAATTAAGCCTTATATTATTACTTTGAGTTCTTATATGCTCTTGTCCTTAAATTATTTATATACCTGAATCTATTATGAAAAGTTTATATTGCATCGTATTATTTCATATTGCCACATGTATATTCTGTTGTTCCGCATATGCTTCCGATATATGTCATATTATTATTCATAATCTTGTTTTTGTACTCTAATATTTGTGAGATAATGTAAATATTTACCAAAAATGATAAAAGGAGTTATGCTTAGAGCTCGCGATTCTCTATCGGCCCCCTATGACTTTACTCATACGTGGGTGGATGGAGCTCCCAGGCGTGGTGTGCTTATGTTTGGTGGTCATTCAGAAATAGATGAACCATATTATGTTTGTGATCACACTTTATATTCTATATTTTTAATATGATATTTAAAGCATTAATTATGAGTTTATTTGTGCGTTTGCAATAAGAATGAAATGAATGTGATATCAAATATGATATTTTAGCTTATGCTTCCTATTTGTTATTTGATAAGTTCTAAAATAATTCATACACTATTGATATGCTCTGAAATATTTCATATATGCTTCAAAATATTTCATAAACCATTGATATACTTCGAAACATGTTTACGCCTTTGATTTACCTTGAAATATTTTATATACCATTGATATGCTCCGAAATATTTTATATACCTTTGTTATTCTCTGAAATATGTTTATATCTTTGATTAGCCTTGAAATATTTTATATACTATTGATATGCTCTGAAATATTTTATATACTTTTGATATGCTTCGAAATATTTAATATATCATTGACATACTCTAAAATATGTTTACATCTTTGACATGCCTTGAAATATTTTCTACACCATTGATATGCTTAAAAACATGTTTACGCCTTTGATATGTTCCATAGTATTTCATATATTATTAATATACTCCGAAACATATCTATGTCTTTTATATACTTCAAAATATTTCATATGTTATTGACATGCTCTGAAATATTTCATATTCTGTTGATATGCTCCGAGTTGTTTCATACGATATTGATATGTCTTGGGATATTTCATACCAATGATATGCTTCAACTATTCTTCCTATATTGTTATGATCAAAATATGTTTTGAATGAAATGATTTATGATTATGTATCTAATGAGATGCTCACTATGAATTATTATACCCTTGCCTTGCAAATTTGATATCAAGTTTGTTTAAAAACTATCCTCCTTTGCCTTGTACATGTTAGTCGCTTGCCGAGCTTTATAGCTCACTCCATTACTATATAAATTTTTCATGTTAGCTTGTAACTTACATGAAACATTTGAATTAGGCTGAGACAGTGGAGAGTTGTTCAGATTTTTGGGCAAGTCTTGTAGGTTAATATGTTGTGCATGTTCTATAAATACACTTTACGTCTAATGAAATGTTGTCGATAAATTTTAAAGTGATGTGTCTTATTAATATTTAAAGGACCTTTCATGTTTAAGATTTTAGGATGTTAAGTTTAATTTATATAATGATATGAACTTATGGTAAATGTTGGTTTTGAGATTATATAGATTCTTACACTTGTGGAACTATGATGTGGTTATTGTTTAGTTGAATTAGCTTAGATTTTAGTAGATTATCAAGTAATGTGGTGTATGATTATATTATTACATAGGTTTTATAAGTTATGAATAATGTTTGAATGCTTTTTTTTTAATATCCTCAAATATTAGATTATATATTCATTTTTCAGCATCTTTTTAATCCTTCTCACATGGATATGACCTAGCCTACAATGTCATAGGTATGCATTGTTCACCTCATCTCTTTTCCTCTTGGATGTATTTACATTCATGATGTGTGGAGAAATATCTAGCATATATAAGCCATTAATTAAGCTCTCTCTTGTGATGAACTTATCATCCAAAATTGACGAACAATTATTGTTCTAAAAAACTAATTTATATCCACTAATTGTCAAACAAGAATAATATTTTTAATAATAGAGGAAACATAATAGCATACATCGAATGTAATGATAGCTCCACTAGGTAGATGTAGGGTGACATAACAATAACTGCAGCACTCTTACTCAATTACCCATCTTGAGGTCCATCTCGCTTCTCTCCAGTCTCTTAGGCTTTGCCAAAATATGCAACGAATTACAGATATAATAAGCACTCTTGGTATCCAATACTTATGTATTATCATGAAAACATGACAAATAGAGATTGATTATAAATACACCTAAAGCTTCTCCAAGCTTCAATTTCGTGTTATCTGTAAGGTAATCATTACAGTTCCTCTTCCAGTGTTTGTCTTTGTCACGGTGGAAGCACTGACCTTTATCCTTTGTTGGGTCTTTATTGGCAACATTTGCCTTGCCCAATCTACCCTGGTCCTTGTCCTTCTTAAGAGGCTTATCAGCCTTCCTTTTTCTTCTTGGTCTCACCAAGATAGAGAAGTGACTTCTCTTTCTTGGGCAGAGTTGTGTCAAGAACGTATGCGATTTTCTTTGCTATGAGAACATTTCTTAAATTACGAAGCCAATCAATATAGTTTGGACTAGTGAGACGATTAGTATCAAGCATGCCATATAGGGGGTTTGATTATATACCCTTGAGGGACTCGACCAAACATACAATGTCCTCAGGACATTAGTGACATCTCAATACGCAGGCAAGATCTCGAACCACATAGATTTAACCTGCTCAACCTATATCGTGATTTAATTTATTCCTATAACGATGGAAGGACATGTGGGTCAATCTTATTACCTCACGCTCACCGACATAATATTATCGTAGGAGGAGTTTTGTTTTTTATTTCAGTCTCCTAATATATTGTGTCACACACACACACACACACACACACACACACACATATATATATATATATATATATATGCCACACCGGATGATCATGAACTATTACTTAGGTCCAAGCCAATGGGATCTATATGTGTATCAATGCATCTCCATGCTTTATGATTGTCCTTCTTATCATTATCGATTCCATCGGATCCTTGATGCATCACCATACATCACGATCGCCTGTCACGACATTATGGGTCTCGCTAACACCTCCACGCTCCCGCACCTACAAGTGCTTGTCCCTACAAGGGGCTATGGCCACGGGCGGTCGCCCCTACATACAGCCTTGGCCACGGGCAGCTACCCTTGTAGGCAGCCTACCTACAGGTGGTTGCCCCCCTTCTTGTGGACAGTTTACCCACGAGCGATGCAAGAATGTGTAGCTGCATGATTTAATCTCATTACACGTAGTTTAAAAGCCAATATTTTATATACGCAATCTGGCTCCAATACCACTGTTGGGAAATCCAACAGGAGCATCACATATGCATCAAAAGTAAAAAAATAAAATAGGTTTCCCATGTATATCAAATCGTCGTAGAAAGATTAGTGTGCGAAAAATTTATAAAATCGAAAACTACGATGTGTGAGAGATTGATTACCTAGGGAGATTATATATCCCTAAAATTTTAGATCCAGATAGAGAGGATGAAGAAGGTCAAACATCCTCCTCTTTAGCGATATTCACAAGATGGATCGTTACAGCGATACTCCTCCAATCACAGCTCAAAACTCGTAACTCTTGTGCATCTTCTCATAACACTCGTGGAAGAAGATCACATATCTTCTTCGCTGCCCTCTCACAGCAGGGAAGGGTTGGTCGGTCGAAAAGATGAGGGAGCGAGGAAACTAGGAGGGGGCGACCAAAGGTGTAGCCTGTCACTATTATACTGCCACTGTATCTCATTTATAGAGAGTCACCCAAAAACCCTAATGGATCTTGCCTTAGTGGGTATTAGATCTTCATCCAACTACCTACTAATCTTGGATTATTGGATCTCTATCCAATAATCTTAATTTGCTTTTAACTAGGCTTCATGCAAGGATCCAATAATCTCAATTTGCTTTTAACTAGGCCTCAGCCCACCAAGTGTTGGGTCTCATCTAATGAAAATAAGGGCTAATTGGATAACTCATATCCAATCCTCTACTTGGTAAAACATCCACCATATATGTGTAGACCCTCTAAGCCTAATATCGAGCTAGCCATGAGCGCTATCTGTCAGAACTCCTTCATAATAATTCACTTGACTCATCGATTATGGATGAACTAGGCCACTACATCATAGTCCCCAAGTGGTATAGGGGATTTTATCAATTGACCTATCTGTCCTCAATTATCGTGTATTTATAGTCCTTTATCCATATAATATCCCAAAGATTATATATTAGGCATAGTACTGTCAGGCCTCATACAAAATCTGTCTGATTTTGCTCTAATCGGATGCTCCTAGAGAACTCCTCTCTTACTCCAAACGACCCCGATCGAGGATTTGTCTGAGTGATAACACATGAGATATTCCTATCACAATACCGAGAGTGGATGATCCTCTTTTGACACTTAATTACTTTCATATGGTTGGCTATCAATCTTGATAACCAGTTGTACCAAATCTAGAATTTTTTAGACCTGTAAGTATGACATCAAAGAAAAAAGTACTCGAATAAGGCATCCTTAGTATCTAAAGTCTAAGGACTAGATATACAATTAGGATTAAGGAATCATTGTATGATGATAGGTATCATTAACCATCTAGCATTCTATAAGCGGATCAATCAGTGAACTAATTCTTCAATGAGAACTTGTATTATAACCTTAGTGTTCTCAATCAAGTTGCTATAAGATCAACATCCTCCATCATATGGATAGATATACAGTACATCGGTCTATCCAGTTATCTTGATATCTCTGTCGAGTAACATATGACCAAGATTATTTAGGATTTATATTTAAAGATGAATTAGTCTCATTATTATGATCTTATCACGATACCAATTTCTATTGTATAGAATCAAAGAACATCACAGTATATATTGAACAGATAATATAACGTGATAATATATCAATAATCATAGTATAAAAATAATTATGTAATATGTCACACATCATCACTTACTTGATTGACTTATATGACACGTATAATTAGTAGTTAGTTATTCTATACTCACCGTCAAATATTAAGTTAAAAATTCGCATAAATTTATGCTAACCATTCAGTGAGATTGTTGAAAATCATGATTAGTTTATTTTTTAATTTTTGTCACTTACAATGTTGTTTTATTATTATTGCTATGATTTCTTTGTTGTGTATAGTATTTTTCATGTACCAAAAGAAATAGGTTCTCTAAAATGATTTTTATTTTGAAGCTTCTCTAATTGCTAATGTGTGGCTTCATATTCTTGTTTGGTTTCTCTCATGTTTTATATATTTGTGGAATTCCGTATCACAACCAATTAGTAACTACTTTTCGATCTAGGGCCGACTATGATGTTAACATAATATTTAGGTAGACAACGAACCTATGGTGTTAATAAACATCAATTACCTATATAATATTAGTAATTAGATTAATATGAAAGTAATTTTTTATTTGGAATAGTTTTATGTGGAAACAATGAATTGCCAAATTATTGAACCTTGCAAGATTTACAGAATCATTACACAGTAAAGTGCATTATCAAAGGTAAAAACTACATGTATTTCTCTTTTACATTTATTTTATTTTTTAAAACATTAATAATTTGATGCGGTTCGATCCATTTCTCACCTTAATAGTTTGGTCCGGTTCAATCCCTAGATGAACCGGATCAGATAACGGCACAGAACGAGTGGCCCTCATCCACCGTTGGTTACCAACATATCGAGCCGGGTGCGAGGTTAACTAAGAGGACGTGCCCCCGCCACCGAGATGGCTACCGCCGTTAGGCTTTCCCTCGCTCCAGTCGCCGCCATAGCCCACCTCTCCTCCTCCTCCGCTGGTAGGATTAGGGCTTCCGCGGTGATGGCAACCACCACCTTGACGCCGGCGGTGATCGTCGGCGGCGGGAGAGTCGGTCGGATGCTGCAGTCCTTGGGCGACGGCCGCGACGTCGTCGTCGGCAGGGGTCAGCCGGTGCCTGCGGAGTTCGAAGGCCCCATCCTCGTCTGCACCCGCAACGACGACCTTGAGGCCGTCCTTGGCTCCACCCCTCCCTCGCGGTGGAACGGTACCCAATCTCCTACGGAAGAATAAAAACCCTGGTCATTTGAAGATAGTTTCCCCGTTTTCTTTAAGCTCGATTAAAGGTTTGGGATCTCAACGTGGCGGCAGATCTGGTGTTCTTCCAGAATGGGATGCTTGAACCGTGGCTTGAGAGCAAAGGGTTGGGTGATGCGGATCAAGTCTTGGCTTATTTTGCTGTGTCGAAACTGGGGGAGGATCCGGTCGATGGCAAGACTGACACTAATCCTGAAGGACTGACAGCAGCGTATGGGAAATGGGCATCAGCAGTAGCCGCACGTCTCCATGGGGGAGGCCTTTCTTGCAAGGTTTGTGCTCTCAAGCTCTGGTTTATCTTCCTGTTCAGGTATATATGACAACCCCACCCACTACCTGAAGCTTGTGTGTTACCACCTATAGCCTTCCTTAATTGTTCATATGTCTTGCAAGTTTTCTTCCATCAAAATGAAGACATTATTGGATAATGTAATGGTATCTTCTAGTACCTCGTCATGTTGGTATTATTCAGATCTTGTGTTAGGAGCTTGTCATTGTTTGAAATGCGGATTAATGCGTTTCAGCAGCATTGATGGTCAAATCTGACATTTATGCTCAGATGATGTTTATTTGATTCAGGTCCTTGAAAAGGAAGCTTTTCAGAAGCAAATGTTGGAGAAGCTCATATGGATCTCGGCTTTCATGCTTGTCGGAGCCCGCCATCCAGGGGCTACCGTTGGTGTTGTGGAAAAGGAATATCGATCTGAAGTAAGCATATTCATTTGGTTTGAGATGAATCTGGTTCACATATATATATATATATATATATATATATATATATATATATATATATATATATATATATATATATATATATATATATATATATATATATATATATATATATATATACATATATATATATATATACATATATATATATATATATATATATATTTTAATGTGAAACAACATAAGTTAATGCTTATGAAATGTTGGTCACAGGTAGCGAGCCTCATTGCGGAGTTAGCATCTGCGGCTGCTGCAGAGAATCAACTAACGTTCGAAGAAGGCATGGAGGATAGGCTATGTGCTTATTCCAGGGCTGTTGCACACTTCCCGACTGCTGTTAAGGAGGTGAGCATATATATGACAATGCTATGTTAACTTGTAAACAAATATCTTGACATGGTATTTGACATTCGAAATGTGATCCTATGCACAGTTCAAGTGGAGGAATGGCTACTTCTACTCTCTCACGGACAAGGCACTTGTACAAGGAAGGTCAGATCCATGCCCTCTGCATACGGCTTGGCTCAAGGAACTCAAGATCATTTGAGGTTCCATATACTGGCTTTTCATCTATATCTCGGTCGGTTTATCTAAACATGTAACCACATTTGATTCATGTCACTGTCGCCATCTATCTCAGTAATTATGATCGTCAGCTAAGAATTTTGTATACCAAACATACAATGTCCCCAGCTGTTTTTGTTTCTAACTTTATGTCCCATTATATATAACGACTGGTATATTTGAGATTAATCTGGCAGTAGATATGATGAAAACGAAAATTGTGAAAACCAGTTATCACACTCGAATCTAGAAAGGTGGCTCTGCTGGTGTGCCCACTAAAGCTAGCAAATACCTGTGTTTTATATGATGAACGGAGACATGGGAATGCCATCGGGACAGTTTTTGTCTTTAAAGATTGATACTTTTGGATACATGAATGAGCGTTGTCTATGGAAAAGTGTCAAAGGAACCATTTTGCATTTATTAAACCAATTTCTGATTTTAAAAGGAAATTAGGTTGTCCCTAAAAGGATACTTATTTGGTTCTTGATATAGGAACTCCTTAACAAGCATATAGAAGAAGTCAATGAGTATTTAAATCTGATTTCTAAAATCAGTTTTTTTACTTTTAGAGGTAACTGGTATCCCAACCTACACTAAGTGATGAACTTCATCAAGTACGGAAATACGGCAAAGAATCTTCAGTACATGTTTATTGAATGTTTTTAAGTATAGATGTTTCATGTATTTTTTGACCTATAAAGATCAAAGATCAATGCATGTGAAATCCTAAATGTCATCTTGATCTGTATATTTGGCATAAAATTTTGAAAATAAGCCTCAAAAAAGAAAAGAAAATTCATTTTGCTTGGACAGAGGCACTAACTTTTTTGAGAATTAACTTCTCGCATCTTGTGCTGCTGTGAGTGTCATTTAATCTTTTCCGTAGCCCGTAACTTTACATCAATTTATCCTATATTGATTTTCCAGTGAGTTCACAGTCCAATCCACTCTTTGAATAAGCTACATTATGATCATCAAATAGATTTGTGAACACTAACGATCAAAGTTAAAACTATTTTTTTTTATTTTTCTAAAGCATAAAAGATAAAAATAATGTCAAAGATGCCCTTATTGAAACCTGGCGTTCTTTAACAGAAGTGATCAGTCTCATATAAATCTAAACAGTATTCGGAGAGATACACTGCAATGTCTGATAAACTACAGCCTTAATTTAGTTCAGTGTTTTCTTGGGGGGGGAAAACAAAAACTGGAGCCTTAATTGCAAAACAATGAACTCGGTGACCTCCATGCAGCTTCAAGCGAATGAAGCATTATTTTGGACCCATGATTAGTATTTACTAACATATGAACTGTCCCCGTGCAATGTGTTAAGATGTTATCATTTTTTAAGGTGCTCTTCTGTTTTCTTCTCTCTGTATATTTAGCCATGAAGATTTGTTTTAGGATGCAACTTCAGAAAGATGATGCCTTATGTTAATCTGATACTACTTTAAGTCTTCTGTTCCTTTTTTCCTCTGTCAGTCAAGATTGTCTACCTTTAAAAGCAAGTAAAGCAAGAAAGGATTAAATTCATGAAATTGTAGCTTAACATGCTGTATTTTTGTTTCTTGAGGAATTTCCTGTCCAGTATTTTACCACACAGAAACAAATATGTACTCATGGTGTATATAAAGTTCTCTTATGAGTTAAACATGGTACAATTGATCGACCAACAGAAAGAGAAAGTCCGAAGCCACCAGCTGTTCACTTTACAAACATTGCTGGAACCAGGAGGTTATTTTTTTTTTTGTAGAATCTCAATGGTGATTTATCAGCACTTTGAGAATGAACCTTGGATGAAGACGAGCCTCTCAATGCCAAAGGTCCAATTTGACAAGACTAAAGCCAGAAATGTAGCATTGCCTGTTTATGAATTACACTATGTCAAGCTCTATAACAGCTTCTGCTAAAAAAAAAAAAAAAGTTCTATAATAACAGCAAGAAAAAAGCATAGCTCACTAAATATTCTGTATGCAGCTGAATGGCATGGATCAACAAATATAAGAAAGCAAATCTGCACAGGCAAAATTTATGTTGGTCATATCTAGATTAATAGCTTCATGCATAGTTTTTCTTTTTTTTCTTGCAAACTAGGTAAGTGTGTGTCTATGGTTAAAATTTATGGTACCAGTTTCTTTCGAGATAAGAGGCTAATGTATCTTGATTAGGGTGGAACTATGGTTGACAGTATAGTTGTAAAAGCTCTAGGTGAGTCTCAGTTGATCTCAAAGTTTTCTTCTTCATATCTGTGTATAGTGAAGGACTTGTATTTCTACATGTTTCTAAGGGTACTCCTGATATATATAAATTCATATTATGATATCCTAACTGATGAGTTTCAGTGCCTAGTCTGAGAAACAAGCAAAGCACCATCGCAGAGAAAGTAATATAACATTTACCTCCACAAGGTATGTTAATTGAGAATCAGACTCTTGATCGTGCTCAAACTCTGTGTTGTTAACATGTGATTCTATAGAATCGAGATGCTTGATTATTCTCCTTAATGACTGCAACTGTTTTCTGCCTCGCTCGAGATTATCCTGCTTCATATCTCTCATGTCGTCTTTAAATTTCTGCATCAGCATTCTTAGTTGCTCAAGATCACCGTGAGATAAAGAAACCGGATCGTGAGAATTTCCAGGTGTTAGATGACAATCCATGGATGCCTCTTCCCATTGTTGGTACAAGTTGTTCTTATGATGGGCATGCGAGAAAAAATTGTTGTTGCGCTGATCCTTGGGGAGGTTGCACATAGCTTCTTCCTGTCTTGCAAGTGGCACTCTGTTCATGCATTTGGTTTCGAAATGTTCTTGCGGAAGTTGGCTGCATGTTGTAGACCCGCATGGACGATTGTGATGCTCCTGAACACCATGGAAGTCTTGCAAATTGACCGATTTTGTTTGATAAATGCTGCAGTCATCTGACTTTGGGTACGATGTTGAATTGTCGAATTTGTGGTCGTCACTCGCAGCTGCTAGTTGTAGATACCATGAACAACCAGGATTGTGTAGCACTTTGGCAGGCACCATCCTAGAATTCATGTGAAATATATCATGATACTCGTGTTTTTGCGGCCATTCTGCTGCTCTTCTGTGTGCATCTGCTGTTTCTGATCTAGCCAGCTTCATAAGCTCATGCAATTTGGTTGTTGCATCGTACTCTTCACCCAACTCCATGTTGTCAGCCATGCCACAATACAAATTTTCAGCAACATGAAACCCCGACGATAGTTCTTCCAGCAGAAGTGCAGGTAAAGAGATGTTCCTAACCAAGCTTGCCTTGCCGCCCCGGTTGCCATTCCTCATCATAACATCGTCGTCCATATTTCTGAGACCCAAACTTAACAGCCTGTGCTTGTAGGCCTGCACTTGATACACCAGGGATGCAATCTCCATCTCCTTCTGATATATGACGTCTTTCAGAATCGTCGAGCACTCCTTGGCGTGCCGCAGCTTCTCCTCGGCCAATCTCTTGTACTGGCTCGCCTTCATCTTCTCGGCGGCCTTCTCTTCCTGCAGGCGCACGATCATGGATAGAGCTTCCTCCGCTCCGGATGCCGCAGCTTCCCGTTCCTCCTCCAGCTCTCCATAAAGTTGCTCCAGAGTTGTAGATCGACTCCGAAGAGCCTCTCTCAGAGCAATGACTTCCGGTTCCGCCATCACCAGAAATCCTTGATTCCTGCCAGCCACATTCGGATCTCGAACAGATCAAACGTCTCAAATTGAAGGAAAAAAGGGAGGGTGGGGGAGGGGGAGAACAAAAAACCGGATGTTTCCGGCCCCTAAATCATGGAAGGCAGGCAACCGATAAATGAATGAGCAAGCGATGGAAATTTACCGGATCAACAACTCCTGGATCGAAGAAAGCTGGCTTCCGATGCGGAGAAAAGGCGAAGGATTGTTCTCCTACAAGCTGCGTTCATCTTATAATTGAGAGAGCTTGGGATTCGATTCAACTCCCACCGATCGGAAGAACCACATCGTGGTTGATGAATCCATCTCCAGGCTCGTAACGTGCGGACCGCTACGAAGTTGCATCGAAGGAAACGCATTTATATAGGCCGTTGTGCATTCTTGGCCTCTACATGCTCGCACCCGCCATCCAATGAGAACATCCCACGTGTAATCGGTTGTCTTTTTTCTTTTTTTTTTCCTGGATACCAAATTTATGTGCATAAAAAAATAAGAAAAATGATAAGAGTTGGCAAACGGCATGGAAACCCAAAGTCTTCCAAGAAATCACTTTATACGTACGCGCATTGAGCAGTGATCGTATGTATCATCCAAAACGTTTGATCTCGTTCCGTGATGTCGATCTAACGGAGGGGATAAAAGACCCCAAGCCTTGATGATTAAACTTCCCCATTTACCCCTCTCTGTGTCTCTCTCTCTCGCTCTCGCTCTCTCTATTCCGCGCCTCCGAAGGCCGGGAAGTCTGTGACGCCCTCTTCCTTCCACCTTCGTCACCTCCACGGAATGCCCGCAACTGGATGCTTCCTCTCCCGGTCGTCAAGGTTCTCCCTCGTCTCGAATTCTTCTTGTTCCTCTTCTTTTTTCCGCTCGTCCTCTCTGATATTATTTAGGGTATGAATTCATATGCGACGTGATTTTTCTACTGTTCGTGGATAAAGATCTAGTAAAAATGGGAAGTTAAAGGGTAAAAGGGCGACATGATTGCATTCTCCCCCTCATCTTTTTCTCTGATTCGGGCAAGGATCCCACTGGCTACATTGCCGGACTGTTCTTGGTACGTTGACGTGCTTCCCTTCCACGATGAAATGAATCGAATAGTCCAACAATTAAAAATTTTATTGGACTAGTGTCAATCAATAGTCAACCAAGCTTCATTGCTGCCCGCGTGTCCTCCATGTGCCTTCCATTTTTTTTTTTTTAAGTTTTCTCTCAATAATTTTTATTATCATCTGGAATTTATATGTTCATCTCAATCAGATTCTAAGGGATTTTCTGTTAATGCTCCAAATTTATATTATCACCTTTAGGAATAGGAATAAGAGTTTGTGTAATAGCCATGAATTGGATGGATTGCCTTGAACTTACCTTCAGAGTTTCACCTTGCCACCTTAGAAACTGTCGAAGGTAAGAGATTAGAGTGAGAGTGTTTTTTTTTTTTTTTCCCCTCCTCCAAATTGAGGATAAAGTATTAATCAATTGCAATAAGAAGATTAGTGTTTTTAGATTAAACACTGAGAAGAAAAGGAAACTTCTTTATTGCATTTTTCATTCACAAGGCATAAACACCGAGAAATGCACAGGCACTAACAAATTTTCCCTAAATTATGTTCTTGCATGACACCCACGCAAGTCATTAACTACATGAAGCTTTACTTGCATCATAAGTTGCTTAGTACAATGTCCATTAGATGTCACATGAGCACTAATTACATGGGCCACTAACCCCATATACCACTAACCACTAACTCCATTAGCCTTGAATCATATGTTACGGAGCCCTTATCCTCTCCCTTTCTTGTCGTTTCACCTCATCCCTTCTTAGTTTCTGTACCACACACATGACGAGGAATGTGGGAGACACAAAAGAGAGAGAGAGAGAGGAGGAGGAAGCCACTACTTTAATGGAAAAAAAAAAAATAAGTGGAATAAACAATAGGAGGTGGGGGAGATGAAAATAAGAAGAAATAAAGGGGTAAAAAGAAAAAAAAAACATAAATATATTTTTTTATTTTTGCATTAAGTGTGTTGTTATTTTTATATTTGTTATTAACATTATGATCTGATCATTTGACACACCAGTCTGAAAAGATATCCAGTAACCTGATCAGCTCAAGCCTTTTCATGTAATTCTTATATTCTTTTGTACTTTCTTAGCATCACTCTCACAAATGAGAGAAGTTTCATTTGATGCTGATGATACAAGTTTCACACATTAACCTTTTTTTCTATATGCAACCATTTCTCGTTTTGATTTGAGAGAAGTGTAGTTTAGTTTGATCCCATGTAATTGGGACTTAATGCTCCATTGCTTTCGCTGAGCTGTTAAGATGCAGATTAATTGGGTTGGTAAAGTCTCATCATCTTATCCATTGTGAAGGTCTCCATTATCAAAGTTGTGATTCAATGAGCTGTTCCTCTCTACTGTGATGAAGGCTTCCATCAATGCTCAAAACTTAAAGAGTGTGAAGCATTCCTTCCATGATATTTATGCATTAAGAAACGAATACATAATACTTCTTTTAGTGAAAGAGAGACAAACAGATCTTTTTCTAATTCACTTCATCCTTGTTACAGGATTTCAATCAAAACCAACTCAGGATTAACCCCACCAACCTTTTTCCTTGAATCTGATCACTTTAATATGGTATGTTCCTCAGCCCTTTTTTTTAAATCGATGGCAGAAAGAGTATTTAAAGACAAAGGCATGCAGAGTAAAGTTTACTTTCCTAGACACAGATTAACTATAATGTTTGAAGATGCATGCTTTAAATGCTACTGAAAATAAGTTATAATTATTTGGTCAAGGTGTTAGTTTACTGCTCCATTAATTATGTCTAATTTGGTAAGATATTTATTTTACCTTGTTATGCTTGAGCATGATCATTAACAAGGAAAAATGTAAGTGCTTTTTCTTGACACTTCATCACTAGAGCTCATTAGGAATAGGAAACATTAAAAGTGTTTGCGCGAGCAAAAAAACACACACACACTATATATGTGTGTGTGTGTGTGTGTGTGTGTGTGTGTGTAAATTGGCAGTAAAAAAGCCTTGTAATCGACCAGATATTATGACCTGTTATTATATACTTCTTTGCATCAACAAGTAAAATGTAAAATCATATATACACTCTGGCAGTGGTTTCATATGTGTCCCTCTAAATTTAGGTTTAGCATTAAAAATCTCTATGGAACCTTAAAAAAAATTCTCTATCAGCTGATTATTATTTGCCCAACAATTAAATAAAAATTGAGATCAATATCATTTACAGGATGCAGTAAGAACATTAAAGATATATCGCCACAAAAGTGATTTCATTTCATATTTACCCCTCTAGATTCAAGTTTGGTGTAAACATCTCTCTTAAAACCTAAAAACTTAATCTCTCTCAGTTAACTGTCATTAATCCATTGGTTGAATTAAAATTGATATTGATTACCCTTACAAGCTTGTTATGATATGATAAATTTTGTGATTTGAATTAACTAATACTAATTACTAGAAATGATTAACCTGAGTCTTTTAGCTGAATGTTAACAATGGTATAGAGGATGAGCTCATTTCCATCTATCTGTGGGTACCACATGTTCCCATCATCTGATTGATGAGTCATGTTCTATCTGTCCCACAAGGTTGGGTACAGAAGCCACAAGCCATGTTAGTTGGACCCCTGTGTTCTTGCTCCAGTCCAAATTTAGGGTAGCTCTGCTGTTTCAAGTGGCAAGGAGACATGCTTGTTCATGAATCCTTCATAATCTTGCTCAAGTGGTTATTAAGGATTCAACAACTCAGGACAAGCTCTTGTGACAAAATATCCAGAAGTTGCTGAAGGCATCCCTATTTTGATATATATATATATTTTTTTTGATGCAAAAGCTAAGGGGTGAAGACATAATTCTATTCCAAAATCTATCAATAGCCAGTATCATTACGGATTAAGCTAACTAACACCTTCTAAGATTCGAATCAAGAAATCCTCAACCTAAGTAAATTAAGGCCACCACCAGATTAGCTTGTGAAATCAACTGTCAAAAATTTAGTTTTCTATGGTTAATTAAAAACATATTTTGAGGGTATCAGTAGTCCTGAGTTTTTTTTCCATCAATGGGAAAGAGAAGAAAAATAAGGAATCCTCCCAAGACTAGAAACAAGTAAAAGTCAAGCATTTTTGCTTAGTGATGAGATAAAAGCTACCAGTGCATGGTAAAAGGTACCTATTTTGCTTAGCAAACTACTAGTGTTCATTGATTGGGCTATACATGGTAACAATTTTGGTGTCGATCAGGCCTAGAGAATTAGTTAATCTCCGGACTTGAAATCTATTTTCTGTTAGCAAGGTTTTGGTTGTACTAGACTTTTGTAATATAGTTTTTAGCTTTGGGGGGTGGGAAAGGCTACTAGTGCATGCTACTTTTCTCTGGTTTCTTTTCCAAGTGGTTAACATCATCATCCCTTCTTTTGTCATTGTTGGTGATAGCACTTTCCCTGATGTGCTGTTTGATCCATATGATACTAGTCCACCATGCTACCAAATAAACAGGAAGGAACAAAAAAAGTCAGTCCACCACCATAAAACACTAGTTAAACCATGTGGACACAACATGACTAGTATCAGTGACAAAATAGAACATGACCACAGAGGAAGTAGGTGGAAACATAGACAAAAAGATAGAACAAAGGTGAACCCTATTTCAAATGGCTTTAAGGAAAAGCAACAAGTCAATTCTATGAAAGAAAAGGAATTGTATTGTCTAAAAGACATCCAATGCAGAGATTTGCCTAATCCACCAGTACAAATTCTACCTCCTTTTAAAAGGAACAACTTGGATTTTGCTGGGACAATGTTTCAAGTTGGTGCCACCATTCCCAAAATAAGACAGCATGTGTGATCAATCTCATGTGATTGATCACAAGTGCCTTAGCCACTGCACAAGATAGCTTAACTGGGCAGAAGTTATAAGAAGAGTTGGTGTGTGACAAAGTGCCAAATTCCAATTAGTTTGAGTTCCTATGTACATGAACAGCTAATTAAGCTTGCAAACAAAGGTCAAATAATGTGATTGCTTCAGGCTGTCTCCAGGTTGATGCTTGATAGTCTAAGCAACCAAAGGATTCTGGATGCCAGTCATCCAGCTCAAAGTTTGTGAAGGACCTGATCCCAGCAGTCTACATCACATCACCTTGTGTGTTGCATGTATTTTTGGTTTTTTTTTTTTTAAAGCCTTGTATTGACAACATGAAAAGATTTCAAGATCCTAATTCCCAGCTGAAGACTGACAGCAGTTGTTCTACCAGCAAGACAACAAACCTTAGCTCATTGATAAGCATGTAGGTATTGGTTTCTAAGTAAAAACATTCTTTTGATTGTAGGAGTAGTATGATAAGAAGGTTCAATCCATAGCAAGTTAAATCATATTTACACCAAGGAACAAACAGGATGAGATAACAATCAAGAAGCTCAAATGACTGTACCCTCGATCGATCTTTTTTTCTTTCGAGGGAGGATTCTCTTATCGACGAATTATTTATTTGTGTGTTTGGATGTTGCAGTGGCAAATGATCTACTCCACTTCCATGGAAGCTTTTCTTCGTGATCTACTAAAGTGTCTAGGAGATGGAGAGAACTCAGATGGCACTACCGGAAGCTCCATTTCCCCCTTGAGGATCTTGACGACATCCCCGCTGTCGGGCCTCAACTCAGGGATCCTCTGCAAGCACAAGAGAGCTAAGTTGATGCAGAGGCCTGCCTGCTGCTTGTGGTATGAACTCTTCAACCTTTCATCCACCAGCTCCAGGAGATTCCCCATCTGAGCCAGCTGCCTGCACCAGCTCACAAGGTTTGCCTTCTCCAGCTTCACCGGCGACGCCAGCACATGCAGGGGTCTTCTTCCCGACACGATGACAAGGATCAGAACCCCGAAGCTGTAGATATCTGCCTTCTCCATCAACTGCTCGCATCCATGGCACTCGGGAGCAACATAGCACACTGTGCCTCTCATGCTCGTCGTCGTGCTGCTGAGCTCCCTACTGAACATGTCGCCGCTGAACATGTCGCTACCAGCCGATCGGCTCCTCTTCTTCTTCTTCCAGCCCTTCCTGAAGCTTATGTCCACGTTCAGCTCTCGGCCGCGTCGAGCATCGTCGTCGGCGGCGCTACCGGTATGCTCTCGGCTACTAATTGTTCGGAACCACTTCCTCTCTTTCTTGTGATGACTCTTCTTGCTGATTTCTGCGAAGTACTCCTCCTTCCACCACTCCCTCATCTTCCTGTCCTTGGTATCACTGGCCAGAATGCCTTTCTTCCTCCCCTGTTTCTTCTCTGTGTTCTTATCGCGGCCGTCGCCTCCGAAGAGGGTGTCGTCCCCGACATCCAGATTCTCCACCCGGCTTGAGTTCCTGAAATCAAAACACTTCTCCGGAGAAATCCTCTTCTCGTCGTCCCAATCGGGATTCCCTGAAGGGCTGATTTGGGTCCCAATCCACTCCCTGACATAGTCTTTGCTGCTCAATTCCCCGCTGCCTTGTTGCTTCCACCACCAGTGCTTCCCCCATTGACCATTCGACTCTGTTCTGCCATCGTCCAGCGTCGCACCCGACTCTGTTCTATGCTCGAAGCTAAACATCTCATCTTGGACAGGGAAGGTGAGTGCCGTTGCCTCCTTTCTCTTGTGACTACCGGCGGGACTCGGCCTGGTGTCGGAGTTCGTGCAGGACATGGATGAAGAGGCATGGAGGGGGACGGGGAGGTGTACCTGTGGGCTCTCCGGAACGAGGTCCTGGCTCTTGAAGAGCTCCTGGCTCGGACCGAGATCCTGGCTGAAGAACTCGGGGCCGAGATCGGCCTCGGTCTTGACCCGAGACAGGCCAAAATCGGAAATTTTCGCCTGGAAGTCGAAGCCAAGGAGCACATTGCTGGGCTTGATGTCACCGTGGACGACCGGGGGATCGCACTCAAGGTGGAGAAAGGCGAGGGCTCGGGCGACGTCGAGGATGATGGAGAAGCGGCGGTCCCAGCTGAGAGGGGAGCTGGAGCCGAAGAGGGCTTCCTGTAGGCTCCCGTTGGGCATGTACTCGTAGACGAGGAGGCGTCGTCGGCGGCCCTCAAGGCAGTAGCCGAGGAGGGAGACGACGAAGGGGGAGGGGTGGAGGGCGGCGAGGACGTGTAGCTCGTTGTGGAACTCGCGGTCGGAGGAGGCGGCGCGGGTGGGGGAGGAAGGGGAGGAGAGAAGGCGCTTGACGGCGACGGACTTTCCGTCGGGGAGGACGCCACGGAAGACGGCGGCGGAGGCGCCCCGGCCGAGGGAGCGGGCCGGGTCGAAGGAGGCAGTGGCCGAGCGGAGGGCGCGGTAGGAGAAGCGGCGTAGGCATAGGGGGTTATCGGCTGCGGCGGCGGCGGCGGCGGCGGAGGAGGAGAGGAAAGGGAGCATGGGGGAGCGGCGGAGGTAGAGGTAGAAGAGAAATAGGAGGAAGAGGGCGAGGAGGATTAGGGAGGAGGCGGACACGGCGACGGCGAGGAGGAGGATGCGGTGGCGGTGCCCGGCGGCGATGGGTGGAGACGAAGGAGACGAGAGGTGGCGGGAAGGCATCGAGATGGGAGTTGCAGGTCTTCGGACAAGGAGAAGAGCGAGCAGCAGAAAGCTCGGTGCAAGAGAAAGAGAGAGAGAGGAGTGACGGTGGTGGAGATAGAGGGTGGTAATAACAACAACAACAAGGAGAAGAAATGTAGGTATGAATATTATGTTGCAGAGAAAAAAGCCTCCAGTGGAAGAGGAAGGTGGTTTACAGTTGTAGATTGGGGTTTGAAAAGAAGAGTCAACTTGGCTTGATGTTTACAGGGCAGGAGAGAGAGAGAGAGAGAGAGAGAGAGAGAGAGAGAGGCGAAAAGGAAGTCATATATATATATATATATATATAGATAGATAGAGAGAGAGAGAGAGAGAGAGAGAGAGAGAAGGGGGGATTTATGGTAGAGTTGATTGACGACTAGCAGATGGATGGATTCACTGGAACACGGCAGGCTAACTCACAAGGCAAGAGTAGTATATCCCTGCCAAAGTTTGACTCCGTGTTCTTAAAAGGATCGTTGACATGGATATATCCTCAAAAATCTAGAAGAGTATAACGTATTCTCGAGGTATATGATACGGATGTCGTGTGATTTACACCAAAATCTTGTCATTTGGGTTGGTCGTTGACCGACGCAGAGGATGTTAGTTTATTCAGTGACAATTTCATTAAATAAATTAATCTTGTAAATACTAATATGACCTTCATTTTAATTGAAATTTCATTTTAGGCAAACCAGCATGGCCATAATGCAATAACTATAACTAATGATCAAATAACAACTAAAATATTAATGATGATGATGGTCTCCCCTATTCATTTGCTAATGTTTTAAAGCATTATAATAGTGGTGTGTCAAATCTATTTAAGAAATTAAGATTATATTCAATAAATTTTATATTTAAAAACATTACTCTTTGATAATGAGTAATGCACTGGATTTTCTCACCAAATATTTAACATACCACACTTAACAAAAATTCTCAAAATTAAATCTTATCTACACAAACTTATCCTAATAATAATAATCAAGTGTTTTATTTGTTACTTGCCTTTGTCCAAGAACATGGGTGCTTGATACAGAGGGTTCGCCGGATACTCTACAAGCAGCCATTTCGTCCACATGACATATTGATTGCATCATGAGCCGTGGCTCAGATACAATGTGCACAATGCAAACCCCAAATAATTAAATAGGTTACTTGACTGGACTAAATTGTTCCAATATAACAAAAAAATTGCAGAACATGAATCAAAGAAAACAAAAGGCATCCTCCTTCGATCACTGAAAACATGAAAAGACAGCAGAACCACAAAAAAAAAGAAAAAAAAAAACAGCTTGGATCCTTCATCCTACTAACATGAATCCCTGCTCTTGAATCTTGTCGATATAACACCCCTAATAAGCTAGGTGGTCGCATGGCTGCTTCATATCTGACACTTTATATGACTTAACTTACCTCTCAATCTACCTTCACCGATGAGTAGATCAACCTTGTAAACCAGAAGCATGCACAAAATCCAATCGTGCCGGTCAGCACGAAGAACGCGTAGGAGGCAATCAACATGTAGCCAAAGTACAGAAGTCCTGATACCAGCTTGGTGATTTCCAACTTGGTGAAGAAGTAAAAGGTTGCATAAAGGAAGAGATACAACGCCGAAGACCCTGATGTCAAATAGGACCTCCACCACCACAAGTAGTCCTCGCTGCACAGCTGGAAATAGCAGAGCACGATTGTGATCTCGGCACATGTGACGATAAGTATGAGGAAGACAAGGAAGAGGAACCCAAATATGTAGTAAAACTGATGCAGCCAGATCGAAGTAAGGATGAAGAAGAGCTCGATGAACACAGCTCCAAATGGAAGAATGCCTCCTATTAGTATTGAGAAAACTGGGTTCATGTACCAAGCCTGCTCCGGTATCTGCCTGGGGATCTTGTTGGTCTTAACGGGATCCTCTGGTGCAGGTTTCTTGAACCCCAAATAACTGCCAACAAACACGAGCGGCACTGAAATACCAAACCAGAGCGATACAAGGGCAAACATTGTGGTGAATGGCACTGCACCAGATGACTTCTCACCCCAGATGAGAGCATTTAATACAAAGAAGATCGCAAACACGATCCCTGGGAATGTGAATGCTGTCTTCAATGTAATTTTCTTCCATTCGGTCCCCTTGAACAGCTTGTAGAGACGGGCAGAAGAATAGCCAGCAAACAAACCCATGAAGACCCAAAGTAGGAGCATCGCGGTCATCAATCCTCCTCTGTTTGATGGCGAAAGGAAGCCCAGGACTGCAAAAATCATAGTCACCAGTAACATGCCGAAGAACTGAATGCCCGTCCCAACATAGACACACAACAAATCTGAGTTAGATGGAGGCCTGAAAACATCCCCATGGACCAGCTTCCATCCTGTCTCTTCTTGGGCTTCTTCTTCAGTTTCCAGCTGGTTGTACTTGGATATATCACGGTAAAGTGTCCGAAGCATAATCATGGCCACCATGCCAGAAAGGAAGAGGACGATCATCAAAGAATTGACAATAGAAAACCAGTGGATTTGGTCATCTGACATCAGGAGATAGGTATCCCATCGGGATGCCCACTTCACATTGCTCTCCTGTGCATAGAAGAAAAAAGAGAAATGAGATTAAAACTAATGTACACCAGGCTCAACGCTACAAATTGTTTCTTCAGCTCCAATGTACATATACTCTTGAAAAATGTAAGTAGAGAGGGCATGCTTCTCTAGATCAAAATTTAGGCAGTGATCAAAATCTCACCTCAAATTCAATATCATACGTGAATATAATCTCATTGTTTGCTGCGACCTCTTGTGGGGCATCTGAGTTCAGGACGGAGCGCTTGGCATGAGGATCACAGGTGCTCAAGCGAGTCTTATTCCCATTCCACTGACCTTCATACTCATGTTTAACGCTGTCACAGAGCAGATAATAAATCATAACACGGTAAAAGCATAGCCAGACAAAAATGCGATAGCTCTCAGACAACCCTAACCTGAATGGTTTGACCTCAAATCCCACAATCCTTGCGAGGTCCATTTGTGTATCCTTGTGATACTTAACTAGAAATGACAAATGGTTGTGGATATAGTACTTCACATCCTTGTTCTGCAGAAACATAAAGTGTGTTTCATTAATGCATTTCATAAGAAGATGACAATATGTGAATTTTTTAGAGTGTAAGATGTATTTACTCCAGTAGGTTGGCCTTTGGCACCAACATAAAAGCCAAGCTGATAGACCATTGGAGCAACCTGATCCAGCCTTTTAATAGGAACAACCAGTGGCAGATTGTCAAGAATCCTGCAAAACAACTTGTTCAGTCATTAACTATATCGCATAGAAAAAGTCAACACAGATTGCAAGGTGACTACACACTACGTTTGCCTTACATGTTGACACGATATTCATTCTCTATCTTTTCCTTAAGGTCTTTCGCAGCTTTGTCATTGAGTGTAACCTTGCAAGCAATCTTACACATCTGGGGTTCCCTCATTTCAAACTGAGCACAAAATAAAATGTTGTCAGAGAAAAAGCCGAAGGAGTTAGCAGAAGAAGAAACTCCGTCGTAACGAAGATCAACTAACCACATAGGGAGAATTCTCAATACGATCACCACGAAGAACTTCCCCTAGATTTTCTGCACTGTCAAGTATAGTATCTGGTCGACAATATGGAAGAGAATAAAAGGAATATGGCAGTTGTGTTTTTGTCGAAGTTAGTTTGTTCACTTTCACCGGAAGTGGATCTTTCTGCAGTCAGAAACATTAAATCATTCATAAAGAGGGATAAAAAAATCCTACTTGATCACAATACGCCAACATCTGAAGCTCTCTAGCAAAAGGGGAGGAAAAGAGATGAAAAGACAATGGCAATTATGGATCATAGCATTTAGATACTTGAAGACAAAAAATACACACACCAAACCTCTAAGCACGCACATGCATACAAATTACATGCAAAAAATGAAAAGATTTCGACAATGTTCCTTCTTCTTCTCCTCATCAATATTCCTATCTTTTCTGAATAGAAAAATGGCCTTTTGATGTAACAATTAGCAAGTAGGAAAAGCTACATTAACTTGAAATGCAGATGTCTCATGCTATCCTCAGATAAGGAGAAACTGAAGCATGAGATCCACAAAATAATCCTGGGCAATCAGAAACCCAATCCCTAATAGGGATACCTCCATCAGTCACATCAATGTCCAAACAGTAAGACCTCATGAAAGCGCGCAGTTGAGTAGATCTACACTTCCATTCCTACAAGTCTTCCATTGAAACCCAAAAATCTGAGTCAATTTTACGCCAACCCAACAAAACCAAGCACCGCCTACTATCCGACACAGCCGGATGCAAGCCACTAAGTCACAATCCCCCCAAAACCCTAAAACCCGGTTCAAGCCAAAGATATCAGGACCTGCTCCGCATCTGGAGGAAGGAGACCACCGACGCAATCGAAGGTAAGCTCGGGAAGGAGATCGAGCAGCGGGCAGAAAGATCTCACCTTTTGGAAATCAGCAGGAGCGACGCCGGGGAGGTAGAACCCTCGGCTCCCGACGACGACGGAGAGGAGCAGCACAACAGCGATCCAGGGAGCGACAGCCATGGGGGATCGCGAGATCTCCAGAAACGGGATCGAAGGAGAGCAGAGGTAGGGTTCGTGGGAGCCCAACGCGAGAACTGATGCCGAGATCTACAACCTCTCTCTCTCTCTGTCTCTCTCTCACTCTGCTTTTTTGTTTAATAACTGAGAATTGGGCCTTTCTCCATCAGTAGCAGACCTACCTGCTGTCTCACCCGCGTGTTTATTGGACAAAATTGATAATGACTCATGGGCCCACCATGGGACCCACAAAGGGCACCAACTCATTTTCGGTAGGTTGGTTTGTTGCGTTAAAAAAAAGCACGAATTAGAGATTTTAGGGGAAAAAGAAAATGCAAATTCTCTAAAAGAAAAAAAAAAACTTTTTTTTATGTCGTAAAGAGCTCTTTTTAAAAAAAAAAAAAAACGAAGGTTGAACGTATCTTTCTTCATCTTTCTCCGACAAATTAAAGAACCTCTATCAATTTTATCCAATAATATATTTATATTTTGATTATATATTAAAATTAATAAAATAAAATAAAATGATCATGTAAAAATATAAAATTATTTTAATAAAATATATAATAATACAATAATATGTAAATCAATCATATTAATTGTATAATTTAATAAAATAACCAAATTATGAAATAAATCAAAATAATATACCCAATGTTTAATAAAATAATATATACAATAAAATATATTAAAATATATATTTAAATTAATAAAAAAACTAATATATTCATTCAAAAATAACAAAACATTAAGAATTAGTAAAAAACAAAAATAACATTTGTATCATGATTTTGATAAACACATATTGATTGTATGTTTCATAATAAAACAATATAACTTTGAAATAAGTAAATAAAATTTAAATACTAATAAAAATGTCTAATTATAATGGTATTTAAAATAATTCGGTAATAGTTTATAACCAATATAATATATATAGTAAAAAATAAAATTAATTAAATTAAGTTATAATTGCATATATATATATAAAACAAAGAGAGATAAAGTTGTTATTAGAGGAGAGATGATCCATCAGCATTTGTTGTAAATGAGGGCTTATGCACTAGAAAAAGATAAATGTACGAAAGAAAGAAAAAAAAAAAAAGTAGCTTGGTGACTCCTCAGGTGGTAATTGATGCCATTGAAACCTATTATTGTAGATAGCTCATTTTACGGATTAGACTCTCTCTATCGCAATGGTTTTTTCTTCTTTGGGCTTCATGATGTTGGGAGGGTAGACAGTGTCTCTCTCATCATAAAGCTTCAACACTCTCATGTTTCCTTTTGTGTCAGTGGTTGAATCCATTAACACTTTTAATGGGTACAATCCACACGCTCCAAAAAAACTTAATCTTCTTCGTGAATAGCTGCGTTAGAATCATTTTTGTACTACAGTCAATCCGATTGATCCAAGAAAATCCAGAAGGAATGGTATAACAATCTGGTAAATAATGGATGGATTATTTAGTATAATATATCTGGCATGAGTATGATCGATTAAGTGTAGATATGGTCGACCTGATATAGTTCGGATAGCCTAGCGCAAATATGATCTACCTAGTATAGGTATGATCGATCTGGCATAAATACCACTGACCTTGTGCAAGTATAGCCGACCTACTGCAAGAGCAACTCAAACTTCGCTCATGACTTCATCATATACAGATGCAGGTTCGAACCATATGGACACGCATAGCATTACAATAAAGGATGTCAACAACATTAAAAATGCTATGTACGAACGATCTCTGGCAAACATGTATAAAATCTACCCCTAAAGTTGTGCAAGGGGACTCTTGGCTCTCTCTTGAAACATTCTAAAAATACTTTATCCAAATTGATCCTCGATCAAGGGCACTAACTTGATCGTCATAGGTGCCACCTCAGACACCTCGCCCCGACACGACCTTTGTACAGGGATCTTCGGCTGACCTAAGGTGAATCTTGAAACAAACATTACCGACCCGAGCGAGGCTAGGAGTACACAACCTTAGACTTTCCTCAAGTTCCACTCCTTTCTCCTCTCGAAAGCTAACGCAGACGAGCTTGTGCACATGGGTGAAACCTAGTCGTTCTTACTTAGCAAACATGGCATAAAGTTCCATAATATTTTTGGCATTAGAAGGAGGGTCCAATGTCGCAAGAACGCCCACAGAGCAATGCCAATAAGGAGCGAATCGACGGTCGGATTCATATACCCCCATCGACTTTCGAGGTCGGAGGACCCAGTTTTTTCCCTCCTTCCGAGGAAACAAACATATTGGCACCTACCCCAAATCACTATTGGAGACTATTCAATGACCCAGGATTCTCTCCCCTGATGATGAATCCAGGCCACCTATTGTTACTCTCGAGGCCATCCTTGGCCTCACCAACCAAGTCCAAGTCTTGGCCGGGATGATGCAAGCCATTGTCCCGCACATTCCCCAACTTATGCAGTTAGTGGCATCCCAAGAGTCGGCTCTCCGACCGACACCCTAACAAATACCGCCTCAATCACCATTAACTCAAGAAGATTAGCCCAACTTGGAGGACAGTGGCGCTCCACAATTGAGGTGAGATTAGGAACCCCGAGCGCTAATGTTGCACGGTCAGTAAGTCATCCCTGGGATTCCACTCATGCAACTCTAGAGCCAGACACACTCTCTTCTGATTCGACTGACTCTGTAAGAGAATAGTTGTGCTAAGTTAATTAGAGGTTAGATGAGGTTCAAAAAGAATTCATTAAATCAAAGAAAGAAGTCGGTAAAAGCTCCAAGGGTGGCTCCCCCTTTGTCCCTGAGATATAGGGCAAGCCTAAACCAATCAATTTTTGACTACTATCGCTCGAATCTTACAACGACAGCTCAGACCCAGTAAAATATGTCACAATCTTCCGGGCTCAAGTGGCCTTTTACGACACCTCGAATGCACTAATGTGTCAAACTTTTCCAACTACCCTTAGAGGGTCGGCCCAAATGTGGTATAGCTGACTTAAGCCATCCTCAATTTCAATGTTCGACTTACTTGTAAAAGAATTCGAGTTGAATTTTTTGGCAAGCGCTTGTCTGAGGCCCACTGCTGCTTCGCTCCTCGGTGTGACCTAAGGAAGTGAGGAGTCCCTCGTCCAATTTGTCGAGCATTTAATGACAAAAATCCGAGGAGTACCCAACGCCCATCTCTCTTTGGTGATCCATGCTGGTTACATGCGCCCTGCAAGCCAATCACGTGAGTGATGGCACGTGTGAGATGATGTGTGATCTTTTTTGCTTATGATTAATATTGACATATCCTCATATTATATTATCTGTTATATATATATATATATATATATATATATATATATATATATATATATTATGATGTCCTTAGTTTTGTACAATGGGAATCGGATCGTGATGAGATCACTATAATAAGATCGATTCACCTTTAAACACAGATCAATCCCGGTCATAGGTTACTCAAGAGGGACATCGAGATAACCGAACAGACCGATGTACTATATACCTGTCCATATAATAGAGGCGGCTGTTCTCATAACCACTTGTATGGAGATACTAAGGATATAATACAGGTGTTCATTGGAGAATGAGTTCACTGATTGATCCATTTATGGAATGATGTATGGTTAATGATACATAATGTCAGACAGCGATTCCATAGTCCCAGTTGTGTATCTGGTCCTTAGACTTGAGACATCAAGGATGCTTTGTATGAGTACTCCTTTCTTTAACGCCAAACTTACAGGTTTTGAAAGTTTTAGATCTGGTACAGCTGGTTATCAGGATTAGTATCCAATTAAGTGTCAATAGAGGATCATCTACTCTCAGTATCATGAGAGGAATATCTCATATGTGTTTGCTCAGACAAATCCCTGGCTAGGGTCATTCAGATTGAGAGAGAAAGAGTTCTCCGGGAGAATCTGATTAGAGCGAGACTATGACGGATTCCGTATGTGACCTGACAGTACCATGTCTAATATACGATCTCTGGGATATTAGTTGGATGAGGGATTATAGATACACAGTAATTATGGACAGACAGATCTGATGGATTTGATCCCCCCTATACTGTCTGGGACTATAGCGTAGTGGCCTAGTACGTCCACAGTCGATGTGTCGAGTGAATTATTACGAGGATAATAATTCACTATATCAGAAGGAGTTCTGATGGAAGTGACTTATGGCTAGCTCGGTATCGGGCCTAGAGGGTCACACACATATGATAGATACTTCAGCGAATAGAGGATTGGATGGAGATCCAATTAGCCCTTATTCTCATTAGATGAGACTTTATGCTTATAAGCTCATTAATTAAGGTCCAATTAGAGGTCTAAGGAGATTATTGGATAGAGATCTAATAATGCAAGGTTAGTGGGTTATTGAATGGAGATCCAATACCCACTAAGGTAGGAGCCCTAGGGTTTTTTTTTGTGACTCTTTATAAATAGGAGAGGAGACTCATGGTTGATATGATGCAGCTTTAGCCACCACCTCCTATTCTCCTCTCACCCTTTGCACAAGAATTGCGAGATCAATTTGAAAGAGTTTCGCTGCAGAGATCCATCGTGTGAATAATGCTAGAGAGGAGGATGCTTGACCTCCTTCATCTTCTCCATCTGGATCTAGAATACAAGGATATATGATCTCCCTAGGGAAAATCAATCTCTCACACATCGTAGTTTTATCAATTTTTATATTTTTCTCGTGACCCTAATCTTTTACACAATGATTTGATTTCCACTGCACATGTGATGCGCCTGCTAAAGTTTCCCGATAGTGGTATCAGAGCCAAGGTTTTCGTGCAAAAAAATGATTTTAAACTGGGTGTGATGAGATTGAATCGCGTAGAATTGTTCTACGTGTTTATGCTGCATTTTCATAGCGAAGGCAGCAAGGCGAAGGCGGCCAGCCACGGCCAACCCCATGCAGGCCACCCACGGCTCTGGCCCCACGTGGGCGGCCACCAGGGGCAATAGCAGTGGCGGCGGTCAGCATGAGCGCTAGCAGAAGGCTGTGGCGAGCACCACCGCCGCAGCCGGCCATGAGGGCATGACAGTAGGGGCAACGCTTGCCCGTGGCTTGCCCGCAGAGGAGCGGTGCCTACAAAGGCACCGCTTGCAGGCAGGACACCGACCATAGGGGCGGCTGCCGCATGTGCAGGGGCAGCGACAATGGCGGCGCAGAAGGGGAATATGGGGTTAGGGCACCCTTTAGAAAAAACGACGATCCTACCCCTATAAATTCGAGAAATTTTGAGGACTGTCCTCGTATATATAATTCCTATAATACCCTCAATTATTCTAAAAATTTCAAGGACCGTCCTCTTATCCAGAATTATGAAAATGCCCTTGATAATTTTAAAAATTTTGAGCATGTCCTAATTTCTAAAAAAATAATTAATTAAATAGTTTAATTAATTATTACATATATATAGTAATCCTACATATAATGTGATGTACATGTGATGTATAATGTAGATGGATGATCATGAGCCATGAGTTGTGATGTTTATAATAATAATAATAATAATAATTATTATTATTATTATTATTATTATTATTATTATTATTATTATTATTATTATTATTATTATTATTATTATTATTATTATTGGGGCCTAAGTGTCTTTGTTTTTCTCGTTTATTGTCGGGCCTGCGTGCTAGTGATTATTCGTAATTACATGGAGAGGTGCGTCAGGAGCGTGGAGATGACAGTGGGACCCACGATATCGTGGCGGGAGATTACGATGCATGGTGATGTAACGATCCAACGGAATCAATGATAACGAGATCAATAATCATAGGGTATGGAGATGTGCTAATGCACACATAGATCCTATTGTGAGTGATTAGGCCCATTGGCTTGGGCTTAATCATATTAGGTGACGGCTTATGATCATCCAGTGTGGCTTGCATGTGTGATGTATTATACACCTACTAGATATATGTATATATATAATTGCATACGATGTAGATATATATTAAATGTATATGTGTGTGACACGACATATTAGGAGACCGATAGAAAATAAAAACCCCTCCTACAATAATATTAAGTCGGTAAGCATGAGGCAATAAAATTGACCCACATAGCCTTCCATCATTATAGGAAGAAATTGAATCCCGATATAGGTTGAGTTGGTCGAGTCACTCGAGGCTTACCTATCTATGTGATCGAGTTCTTGCCTATAACATATATATGTCACCGGTGACCTGAGGACATAGTATGACTTGGTCGAGCAGTTGAGACCATGATGATTCGGAGGCCGAACATAATGGGAATCACAAGGAGTTTTGATTGACAAAAGTTGTCTACCCTTTGGGCTTAGTGTAGTTAGTCGAGTCCCTTGAGATTGCACTAAGATGCCAATTGGATCCCGATCCCCACTGGGAGCCTGCTTGAGACTTTCGTCTCACGTGTCGAGGGTGTTGGGTGATTCGCTAAGAAAATAGTGGGAGTATATTAAGATAGAAGTCCATATCTTAATTAGTATTTTCTATAAAGTTTGCATGTTATTTATTTATTATTATATCTTGTTTTTCAGAAACATGTTACTCACAAATCTCCTACGTGGCATACTTGATGCTAATAGCCTCATTGGTCCAAACTATACAGATTGGCTTTACAATTTGAGACTTGTTCTCATGATTGAGAAAATCAAATACATCTTTGATACGATTGTGCCCACGCCGGAAGAAGGGTCAAGTGAGGATGAGATCGCTCACTATGTGAAGTATATAGATGATTCCATATTGGCAAAATATTATATGTTAGCCTCTATGACTCCTGAGTTACAAAGGCAACATGAGAGCATAGATACAGATTCTATCCTTCTTCATCTCTGCCAGTTGTTTGAGAAACAAGGAAGAACTCAAAGATATGAGATATCTAAGAGACTCTTCTAAGCCAGAATGACAGAAGGGACATTGGTTGAAAACCATGTCCTAAAGATAATAGAGTAGATTGAGAAACTCACAGGTCTAGGAATAGTCCTAGAGGATAACCTGTGTGTTGATCTTATATTTCAGTCCATACTAAATTTCTTTTCTCACTTTATCATAAATTTTAATATGAGCAAGTTTGATGTGAAACTAAAAGGAAAAGGAAGACCAGCAAGACCCTTAAGAAGGGCAAGGCAAAGAAAGATCAAGTAAGGCAAAGGTTGCCAAAAAAGACTTGGCAAAGGACAAAGGATAGTGCTTCCACTATGACCAAGACGAGCATTGGAAGAGGAACTATAGGGACTACCTTGCATATAAGGTGAAACAGAAGCTTGGAGAAGCCTCAGGTATATTCATGATCAATCTTCACTTATCAAATTTTCATGATAACACATGGGTATTGGATACTGGGAGTACTTATCATATCTGTAATTCGTTGTAAGTTCTAATAAGACCTAGGAGACTGGCTAGATGTGAGACAGACCTCAAAATGGGCAATGGAGCAAGAGTTGCTACAGTTGCTGTTGGAGGAGGGGGCGGGGGGGCATCCTACATTTGTCTAGTGAAGCTACTATTGTATCAGATATATGTTATTTTATCTCTTTTATTATCAAAATATTATTTCCATTTGTTGTTTGACAATTAATGGATATAAATTAGTTTTTGAGAACAATCATTATTCAATAATTATGGATGATGAGATCATCACTAGAGGGACCCTTATAAATGACTTATATATATTAAACACGTCTCCACATATTATGAATATAAATATGTCTAAGAGGAAAGAGATGAGGTGAAAAATGCATACCTATAGCATTATAGGCTAGGTCATATACATGAAGGAAGGATTCAAAAGTTGCTAAAAGTGGATACTTAGATCTATTTGACTATGAGTCATATGCAACTTGTGAACCTTAACTTTATGGGAAAATGACCAACTCTTCTTTTAATGAAACTAGAGAGAGAGCCACTAAGTTATTGGAACTCATATAGGTGGTTACTCATACTTCATTACATTCATTGATAATTTCTCTATGTATGGACACATGTACTTAATGAAGTACAAATCTGAGGCCTTTGAGAAATTTAGGGAATATAAGAATGAGGTGGAGAACCAAATTGGAAAGAGTATTAAAACTCTTCGATCAAATCGAGGAGAAGAGTACTTGAGTACAGAGTTCACTCATTTCCTCAGGAACAATGAGATTCTATCCTAGTGGACACCTCTTTATACACCTCAGCTTAATGGTGTCTCAGAAAAGAGGAATCATATGCTGTTAGACATGATGCGGTCCATGATAAGTTTCATTTATCTACCCGTCTCATTCTGGGGGTATGCCCTAGAGACTATAATTTACATTTTGAATAGAGTTCCATCAAAATTGGTAGTGTCTATACCATATGAGATATGGAAAGAAAAGAAGCTCGATCTTAATATGGTTTTGAGGCTGTTCTGCCCATGTTAGAAAATACAACCCCAACAAGTTGGAATCAAGGACGAAACGATGCACATTCGTGGAATACCCTAAGGAGACTTTGGGGTGTTATTTCTATCATCCCAAGGATCGAAATGTCTTTGTTACTAAGAGAACTGTGTTCCTTGAGAAGGAACACATTCTTGGTGTAAACAGTGGGAGCAAGATAGAATTTAGCGAGGTTGGAGAACCTAGCACCATTCTAGAGCCCAAGTTTGTTCAAGTACCTAACACATAAGTTTCAACTTTACGTAGGACTAGTGGAGTATCTCACCCTCTTAAAAGATATGTAGGACATATCACTGGAGATGACTCTCAGGATGTTGATCCTCAGACCTACGAGAAGGCTATTATGAGTATAGACTTCGAGAAATGACAAGAAGCCATGAATTCTGAGATGGATTCCATGTACTCTAACAAGGTTTGGAACCTTGTGGATGCACCTGAGGGTATTGTACCCATCAACTGCAAATGAATCTTCAAGAAGAAGATCGAAGTGGATGAAAAGGTAGAGACCTATAAAGCAAGGCTGGTAGCTAAAGGATATCGTCAAAGACAAAGAGTTGACTATGACGAAACCTTTTCACTTGTAGTCATGCTTAAGTCCATTAGAATTATTTTGGCCATTGCAGCACATTATGACTATGAGATCTAGCAGATAGATGTCAAAATGGTATTCCTCAATGGCAACCTCGAGGAGGAGGTGTATATGATACATCCAGAGGGATTTGTATCTAAAGAGAGTCCAGATAAGGTGTGTATGTTATTGAGATCCATTTATGAATTGAAGCAAACTTCCCAAAGTTGGAACATAAGATTTGATGAGGTGATCAGATCTTATGACTTTGTTAAGAACGAAGATGAGCCTTGTGTGTACAGGAAGGTAAGTGGGAGCGCTATCACATTCTTGGTGCTATATATGGATGACATCCTAATAATTGAGAATCATATAAGAATGCTCTCCACAGTAAAGACTTGGCTATCCAGAAACTTCTCCATGAAAGACTTAGAGAAAACATCTTATATTTCGGAGATCGAGATTTATAGAGATAGATCCAAAAAGATGCTTGGCTTGTCCCAGTCTAGGTACATAGACTCCATTGTCAAAAGGTTTAGTATGAAAAATTCCAAGAGAGATCTCATACCGATAAGATATAGAATATCACTTTCTAGAAGTATGTCTCCAAATACTTATGAAGAAAGGGCATACATGAATAAAATACCTTATGCCTCAACGATAGGGTCTATCATGTATGCGATGCTATGTAGTAGGCCTGATATAGCACATGCTCTGAGTGTCATGAGCAAGTATAAGGCAGATCCAGGTTTAGAATACTGGAAGACAGTGAAGTATATCATTAAGTACTTGAGAGTGACTAAGGATCTTTTATTGGTATATGGAGGATGTAGCCTCAAGGTTGAGGGCTATACAGACTCACGTTTTCAGTCCGATATTGATGATAGCAAGTCAAATTCAGGGTATGTTTTCACCTTGAATAGAGGAGCAGTAAGCTGGAAGAGTCCAAGCAAAATACTATTGCTGACTGGACCACAGAGCGGAATATATTGCTACAACAGAAGCAGTAAAGGAAGGGGTGTGGATAAAGAAGTTTATCAAAGATTTAGGAGTCACACTAAGCAGCGTGGAGTTAACTCCCAGATATTGTGATAGCAATAAGGTGATAACTCTAGCAAGGGAATACAGGTCTCATCAAAATTGTTCTAAAGAGGTTCCATCTGATTAGAGCGATCGTGACCCATAAAGATATAGTAATGGAAAGAGTTCCATCCGAAGATAACATTGCAGATCCACTGATGAAGCCACTAGCTCAGATTGTATTTGAGCATCACAAGGGTCTGATAGGGATCAGACACATAGGTGTTAGCTTTAGGTATAGTAGGAGATTGCTGGTTACAGGTGCCCTACAAGCCAATCACGTGAGTGATAGCACGTGTGATATGTTGTGTGATCTTTTTTGCTTATGATTAATACTGGCATATTCTCACATTATATTATCTATTGCATATATATATATATATATATATATATATATATATATATATATATATTATGATGTCTTATGATGTCCTTGGTTTTGTATAATGGGAATCAGATCGTGATAAGATCACTATAATGAGATCGATTCATCTTTAAAGACAAATCCTAAATAATCCCGGTCATAAGTTACTCGAGAGGGACATCGAGATAACCAGACATACCGGTATACTATATAC
Organism: Ensete glaucum; assembly: GCA_021527575.1. Classification (NCBI taxonomy): domain Eukaryota; kingdom Viridiplantae; phylum Streptophyta; class Magnoliopsida; order Zingiberales; family Musaceae; genus Ensete; species Ensete glaucum. Next base: position 39,188,589 of record CM038558.1, on the reverse strand, counting down.
CTATCCATATGATAGAGGCGGCTGGTCTCATAGCCACTTGTGTGAAGACATTAAAGATATAATACAGGTGCTCATTGGATAATGAGTTCACTGATTGATCTGTTTATGGAATGCTGTATGGTTAATGATACCTAATGTCAAACAACGATTTCATAGTCCCAATTGTGTATCTGGTCCTTAGACTTGAGACACCAAGGATGCCTTGTATGAGTACTCCTTTCTTTGACACCAAACTTACAGGTTTGAAAAGTTTGAGATCTAGTACAGTTGGTTATCGGGATTAGTAGCTAACCTTACGAAGGCAATTGAGTGTCAATAGAGGATCATCCACTCTCGGTATCATGAGAGGAATATCTCATATGTGCTTGCTCAGATAAATCCCTGGCCAAGGTCATTTGGATTGAGAGAAAAAGGGTTCTCCGGGAGAATCCGATTAGAGCGAGACTATAATGGATTCCGTATGTGACCTGATAGTACCATGTCCAATATACAGTCTCTGGGATATTAGTTGGATGAGAGATTATAGATACACGGTAATTGTCGCAAACAGGTCCGATGGATTTGATCTCCCTTGTATCGTCTGGGGACTATGGCGTAGTGGCCTAGTACGTTCATAGTCGATAAGTTGAGTGAATTATTATGGAGATAATAATTCACTATATCAGAAGGAGTTATGATGGGAGTGACTCACGGCCAATTCGGTATCGAGCCTAGAGGGTTACACATATATGGTGGATGCTTAAACAAATAGAGGATTTGATGGAGATCCAATTAGCCCCTATTCTCATTAGATGAGACTCTGTGCTTATGAGCTCCTTGATTAAGGCAAAATTAGGGGCCTAAGGAGATTATTGGATAGAGATCCAATAATGCAATGTTAGTGGGTTATTGGATGGAGATCCAACACCTACTAAGGCATGAGCCCTATGGTTTTTTTGGTGGCTCTCTATAAATAGGAGGGGAGACTCATGGGTGATAGGCTACAGCTTTAGCCACCACCTCCTATTCTCCTCCCACCCTTTGCGCAAGAGTTGCGAGATAAGATTGGAGGAGTTTCACTACAAAGAACCATCGTGTGGATACCGCTGGAGAGGAGGACGTTTGACCTCCTTAATCTTTCCACCCGAATTTAGAATACAGGGATATATGATCTCCCTAGGTAAAATCAATTTCTCACACATCGCGGTTTTATTAGTTTTTATGTTTCTTTTCGCGATCCTAATCTTTTGCATGAAGATTTGATCTGCGTGGGAAACCGATATTTTGTTTTGATCTCTACTGCACGTATGATGCTCCCGTTTAGGTTTCCCAACAATCCAAGTATTCTTAATGGGGCTCTAACCTTCTAGATTTTTATGGTTATTAACTGAATGACCACTGACAATGATGCTCGAGATGCTACAACGTACAAGCCAATACATAACTGTCGAGACTCTGGTGGCTGAAAAATGGGATGATAAGAAGCGTCCCCAAATTGAACAATCCTGAGGACAACCCTCGGAACCTCCGAGAAGGAGAATCGATAGGTTAGAATTACCTCCACCAAGGCCACCACTGATCCCCCTCAACTCAACTCGGACATAAATTTTCCTTTAAATCTAAGAGAAATGGCTCGTCACACCCCTTAACCCAATCAAAACATGCCCTGAAGGCTGTGACAAAGAAGGTACTATTATTTCCACCGTGAGCACGAACATGAGACGGAGGAATGTCATGACCTCAAAAACCACGTCGAGGACCTCATTCGGCATAGGCATCTCTATCGGTATGTCTAAGACCAGCAAACATCTCCAAAAGATCGACCCACTAGGGATTCTTCGCCCCACCTGAAGGGACCCATCGAGAAATAAATCGATGTCATTGTTAGTGGACTTGCTTTTGGGGGCGACAACTCCTCGGTCGGCAAAGATTACGTGCATTCCACGATGGAGAAGAGACCAAAACATGACCATGACCCCGAGATCACTTTCAAGTTGGGGAACGAAGAGTAGCCGAACTATGACGATGCCTTAGTAATCTCGGCACAGATCACAAATATATGTGTTAAGAGAATCATGATCGACACAGGAAGTTTAGCCAACATTTTATACCTTAATACTTTTCAGAAATTGGGATTGACTGATAAAAAACTTATTTCAATGGCATCTGCACTAACAGGATTTACGGGAGATTCTATCTCCCCCCTCGGCATTATGACCCTCCCAGTCATAATCGAAGATGAGCCAAAGTCAAAGACTATTATGATCTCATTCATAGTAGTCGAACTCTCATCGGCATACAATGCAATCATTGGGCGATCGACACTTAACAAGCTGAGAGCCATCATTTCAACATACCACTACACCATGAAATTCCCAACCAGAGCAAGGGCTGGTGAGGCAATAAGTGATCCTCGGGAATCCAGGCAATACTACTTGATGGCAACAACGTTGCCCAAAAAGCCCAAAGTCCTGATGATGACTATCAACCCCTGGGATCTAGATAAAGGTGTCTTGAACCCCGAACCAATAGAAGAGGTGCTGGAAGCTCCCCTCAACCTAAAACATCCAAGCAAAAGGGTGAAGATCGGTTCAGCACTCCTGGAGGAACAACGGGTCTAATTGGTGGAGTTTCCTAGAAGGAATATCAATATCTTCGCTTGGTCCCCAAAGGACATGCCTGAAATCAATCCAAAGGTGGCCCAACATCACCTCAACATATCACCTAATGCCCGCCCGGTAAAGCAGCGACCTTAAAAATTTGCTCCCGATCAACAGAAGGTCATCAAGGATGAGGTTGCTCAGCTACTGGAGGGAGGATTCATCACAAAAGTCAAGTATCCAATGTCGCTATCCAATGTTGTACTCGTTAAAAAATCTAACGGGAATTAGCGTATGTGCGTTGACTATACCAATCTTAATCGAGCTTGCCCGAAAGACTGATATCCCCTCCCAAGGATCGACCAACTGGTGGATGCTACATCAAAGTACGAGCTGCTCTCATTCATGGATGCATTCTCGAGATAAATCAAATCCAAATGGTCCCGAGAGATCGGAAAAGCATAGCCTTTATAACCCACCATGACATATACTATTACAAGGCCATGTCGTTCGGGTTAAGAATGCTAGAGCTACCTATCAACGGATGGTGAACCGCTTGTTTAAAGATCATATCGGAAAAAATATGGAGGTTTATGTTGATGATATGAAAGACAAGAGCCACACAGCCAACGCTCACCTCTGGGACTTGATCGAGACATTCAGACACTAAGGACGGGATGCGGCTTAACTCATCCAAGTGCATCTTCAGCGTTTCATCAGGTAAATTTATGGGATTCATCATACACCACTGATGAATCGACATAAACCTCATAAAGGTGAAAGCCATCCTATAGATGCAAACCCCCTAAACAGTTAAAGAAGTCCAACGTCTCGTCGAAAGATTGGTGTCGTTAAGCTGGTTCATTTCCCGAGTAGGAGACATGAGCTTGCCCTTTTTTTTAGCACTAAAACTGGTGAATGACTTCAAATGGATGCTCGGGTGTGAGGAAGCTTTCCAACAGCTGAAGGCATATCGCACTCACCTATCGCAACTCATATCAATCGCCCTCGGAGAACCCCTCGGGCTATATCTCTTGGCATCAAATGTGTTAGTCAGCTCAGTTTTGGTGAAGCTCAGTAAGGAGGAGCAAAGGCCGATGTACTACTCCAGTCATATCCTAAATGGTCTTGAGGTGTGCTACCCACCAATTGAAAGGCTGGCTCTAGCGCTGGTCCTAGCGTCGAGAAAATTAAGACCTTACTTCCAAGCATATCCTATTAGGGTAATTACCGACCAACCCCTACACCAAATCCTATCAAAATTTGATGATGCAGGTCGTATGCTCAAATAGTCAATTGAACTTAGGGAATTTAACCTCAAATATATCCCGAGGATAGTAATAGAAGCTCAGGCAATCACCGATTTCATCACGGAGCTTGAGGTTCCTAAAAGCTTAGCGAACCCGAGCTCAACTTGGACATTGCACATCAATGAGTCAGCCAATTCCAAGAGGGGAGTAGTTGTACTCATTTTAAAAGGCCCTCTTGACCAAGTCTATAAGCACGCCCTTCGGCTAGAATTTAAAACTACAAACAATGAAGCATAATATAAAGCGTTGCTATTCAGACTAAAACTGGCTTCCGAGCTCCATGTAGAAGATATCCAAGTCTTCACCGACTCCTAGCTCGTGGTTGGACAAATCAACAAGGAATTCAAAGCTCGGGAGGAATCGATGATCAAATATGTAGCCAAGGCTCAATGACTAATCAATGCTTTTTGGAGTTTCACCATCACTAAAGTGCCTCGAGCCGAGAACACACAAGCGAACGCTTTGTCCAAGGAGGCCTCTGCTCGTGGACTAAGGGAGCAACCACTGTGGAAAGCTAGGATTCATCATAAACTCAATTGAAGTGGCCATGACGGAGGATGGCCATAGTTGGGTCAATGAACTCCTATACTTCAAGGAAGATGACGTCCTCCCCGATAACAAAGAGGTAGCATGACGGATCAAAAGAATTGAAGCATGGTATTGCATCATCAACCAACACTTCTACTGGAGAGGCTTCAGATGGCCCCTACTCCGTTATCTGCAACCCGTCAAGGCACAAGTTACCTTGGTCGAGATACATGAAGGAATATGCGGAGAGCATATTGGTGCTCGAATGCTAGCATACAAGATTCTCAGACAAGGATACTACTAGCTGACCATGCATCGGGATGCTCGAGACTACGTCCAAAGATGCAAGTAATGCGAAAGATACGCTCGGATCCAACACCAGTCGGCAACCCCATTAGCAATCTCAAATTGCACCTGACCCTTTACTCATTGGGGAATGGTCCTCCTCGGCCCATTTCTCCCGGCCTCAGGCCAGCGTAGATTTCTTATAGTCAAGGTTGACTACTTCACTAAATGGGTCGAGGCTAAACTGTTGGTATCAACTAAAAAACAAGTCGAAGGATTCATTTGGAAGAACATCATTATCAAGTTCAGCCTCCCGAGGGTTATCATCACCGATAACGGGATGCAGTTCAATAATCCCAAGTTCAAAACATTATGCTAAAGTTATAAAATACAGTTGAAGTTCAGCTTGGTCGCCCACCCACAAGCTAATAAGCTCATCGAGGTTACCAACCAAGCTATCCTTAAAGGGTTGAAAAGGAGGATCACTAGAGCACAGGGATCCTGGGCAACGAGCTTTCCAGTATACTATAGGCATCATGAATGACAACAAAGACCCTGATCCGTGAGTCATCGTTCAGCCTAGCCTTCGGCATTAAGGTAATACTCCCTCTTAAGGTTGTCTACCCGACACTCCGAGTTGAATTATATGAAGAAAAGTCATCGAACAAGCAACTATGTGAGAACCTTGATCTATTGGAGGAAAAGCGGGCCGGGGCCCACCTCAGAATGTTGGATTTGTCGCAAGACTCTACAATCACAAAGTATGCCCTCAGCATGTTGGATCGAGTGACCTCGTCTTACGGAAGGCCAAGGTCAGTGACCCGACTTGATCTTAAGGCAAGTTGGCACCAAACTGGGAGGGTCCTTACCAAGTTATAGAGGTCGTTCGAGAAGGGACTCATACCTTGGCAACCATGGATGGTCGGTTGCTACTGAGTGTTGAATCTCATATTTTGATGATGAAATCAATTGATGTGTTATTGATCTAACATATATTGTTAGAGTTGATTGATGCAGGATTAATTACAACAGAAAGATTATTACAATCAGTATTGGCTAAGGTCCAGTCTATGCATTAGACCGGGGTTCGGACGATGCAGTTGGGGACTCACCAGGAGTGCGTCGGGAGCTCGCCAAGGGTATCGGGAGCTTGTCAGGATGGCGTAAGGGAGTTCACCAGAAGAACACCGAGACTCGCCAGAAGATTATTGAGGGTAGCCAAAAAGTTTGTCGGGAGTTAGAATGGTCTTGTAATGCATGTATTTGCCATTATAATTATATTTAATTAAATTATATTTAGCATCATGTAGGTTTAACCATGACAGGATGAGTTACAAATCAGACATGAACCCAGGATCAAGCTTAGACATCGAGCCAAGGATTGGACGATGCGATGGGAGCTTGCCGGGCATTCGCTAGGACTTTGCAGAAGGTATCGGGAAGATCACTAAGAACACGCTGGGAGATCACCAGAGAAAGACCATAAGACTCGCCGCTGGAGAAGCCGGAGGTCGCCGGTTTGTGGGAGTAAGGTCATTAAGCTTGGTGGTCATGCTTTGATTGTAATTTTAAGTCAAGTTAAGATTGAGTCTTAAACGAGTATAATTTGGATAGAATCCAAATCAACTCAAAGATACAACAGGGTCCACTATGAGGTTTGATTGAGCTCAGGTTAGCATAATTGGTTGACAAAAGAGTTGGTCAATATTAAGTTCAAGCCAGAATTCTAAAAATGGAGGGAACCACTTTTGTGGAGTTTTGACGCGTAAACCATGGCTACCCAGATTTTCAGGCGACTGACGACAGGTAAATCGCCTGTATCTTGGTATTCAGGTGGTTGAGCCGCCCAGGTCGACGAGTAAACTATTGGTACTCAAATTTTTTGGGTGAGTTTGATTTTTGGCTCCAACAATCTGAAGCCACTTTTGGTCTATAAATATCCCAAGTTTTCTTGCATTCCATATAACAATTTGGGAAAAAATTCTGTGAAAAACTTATATGGATTATAAGAAAAAGGAAAGGGGTGAGGGAGGAATCAAAGAGTTATAAATCTTGTCTCTCTTGTAAGCTCAAGTATAACGGTTTGGTCTTCACCTAAAAAAGATCGGTAGTGGACACCAATGTGCCTCAAAAAGGAGGACTCGGGAGTGGACGTAGGTTGTTGGTGTCGAACCGCTATAAAACTTGTGAGTTCTTTCCTTAATTTCATTGCTTACAAATTTTGTATTAATGCTTCCAATTGAATTCACTATTTGAAAGTAAAGTTTTCACATCAAACACTTCCCTTCAATGTTCCTATCTTTTGGGTTTGCTTATTAACTTAGCAATTTTCTCGCTTATTTTACTTGAACGAAAAGCTTCCGATTTCCTATCTTGCTTTAAGCAAAAAGCTTTTGTTTAAAACAAAAAAGTTAAACTTGTACTAATTTACCCCTCGCACTCTTAGTGCCAATTGATCCTAACACTGAGGACATGGTACATATCCAACCTCCAAAAATTATACTCGTAACTTGTACAAGTAGTGTGAGACAAAGAAAGCGATAATAACATTGATCAAAATGTTTGTGTATAAAATGGGTCGATTATGAAATAGGACTTTGTCCGACCAAGACACCAAAATCGATGGGGTGATCAAATTATGGGTTGTTGCCCGACCTATAAAAAAGGCGGCAAAACTACAAGTTACAGTTCGGGGGAGATCGAGTCATCAAATGGTTGCTATAATTCCATTAGCACCGAATCATCCTTGGGCCATATAGTGAACAGATCTTCTTCCACCTCAGAGTCCGGATGCAGAGCTTGGAAGCAAGCCAAGGAGACCCGATACCCATACTCATACAATACCCGACCCATTCTCTGGAGACCTAGCTCGGGAGAGATCAAGTCATCAAATGGTTGCTATAATTCCATTAGCACCGAATCATCCTTGGGCCCTATAGTGAACAGATCTTCTTCCACCTCAGAGTCCGAATGCAAAGCTTAGAAGCAAGCCAAGGAGACCCGATACCCATACTCATACAATACCCGACCCATTCTCTGGAGTCCCAGCTTGAATCCAGTTGTGCCCTTGTACTCTTCGATCTCTTGTTTCAGTAGCTTGACCTGCTGAGCCTCCAGCTCCTTTGTGGCCTTTAGGATGTCGTCATCCACGTTGCACCCTTTAGCTTGTTGCTCTTTTAATTGCCTTCGGGCCTCAAGTCACTGAATCGCCTCATTTAGATACTTGTCGGAGGCCTCAAGCCATTGGATCACCTCATCTCGCTCAGCCTTTAGCTTCTCAACCTCCTTCTCTAGCTCAGTTGCTCGTTGCTTGGTTGTAGCCACTGCTTCTGGGCCACCCCCCAACTCCAACACCTAAATTTCTTGTTGAAGGTTGGCGATCTGATAATCCATAAGGGTTATGAGCTGACCCACGTCAAGGACGTAGTCGAACATGGCCATCTGATAGTAGTGATTCTGCAAAAGCCACTGGACATCAAAGAAAATCGTCGATATAGTCGAAGTGACCGAGACGAGAGTTGTACTTACCACCATTTCCTTTACAGCACGGGCGAGGAGCACCTTGGAGGGTAGCGTGTAGAGCTCCCTCACCATATTCGGATGGAGGACTCCTCTCTCAAATTCGGTCGCAACCAGTAGATCGTCCCAAACCCGAGCTGAATTCTTCAGAGATCCCCACCAGGCTTGCATCTCGCCGTCCGGATCCTATGGAGTAGGTCGAACATATACATAGCATAATATCCCTCATCGTCTTTCTAAACTGACGTCCCGAATAGGTCCTTCATCGACTTCAGATGACGAAATATGTGTTGGTCAGGTTCGATGCCAAGTGTGACCAACTCCTTGTCTTTAGAATGTGACCGAGATCCCCCTTCACCGTGCCAGGATTTGTGTCATCCAGATAACGTCTTCACCCACTTATTTATGTGGGCGGGATCGTCAGGTTGGGATGCTGACCCTTCGGACGGTCTCTTAGGAGTCGGGGCAGAAGTGGCCGTATGTGTTGTCTCTGTCGACACTACCTTAACTTCAGGTATGGGGGTGGTGGGTTAGGCCACCGGAGGTCTCCCACATCGCCTTCGGCATTCCACAGAGCACGCCCAAATCCAATCAAGTCTGCATTCCAAATGGCAGGTTAGAATGCAAAAACTTTGTATTTAGGGCAGTCAAGGCAATCAAGAGAAACGATACCCCTAGAGGTTGGGCTGAGACCCACCTCGACTAGCCAAAGCTCGGTCATCTCCCGAACCACTCGAGAAGAGGAAAAAATCCCCTTCAGCCTCCCAACTAGGATAGACTCCTCCTCATATAGGTACGAGGGAACATTGCTAATCGAATGACCCAACTAGTCAAGTCTGAATCCCCATCGTGGACCGCTAACAAAAAGATAGAGGGTCTTCCAACCCTTATTATTGGAAGGAGCCCCGTTAACTTTGAAACCAACATGGGTGATCAGCTAGTAACCACCCCGACTCTTGCAAAGGTGAAAGTATACGCCATAAATAAGTTTCGAATTAGGGTAATCCCTGCTCCTTGGCATTCACCCTAGGAATGCAATTAGATAATGCCACGAGTTGGGTGCTACCTGACTCGGGAAAATTCTCCACCAGCCGAGGCACTCCTCAATAGTGGGGTGAATAGGAAAGCAGAGTCCCACTTCTAGAACATCAATGAAGATACATAGCCTTGGTGAACTCGAGTTGTAAGGGCATTGCCCGAGCAACGAAGCATGCAACACATACTCGTTTGGGATGCTATATCAGTTGGGATGAGATATCACTCTCGAATTATGACAAGTGACTCCTCAGTCACTACCGAGTCGAAGTCATGACATGACTTCATGACCTCCAAGTCTCGTAGGGCCTTCACGTCCATCATTGATGTAGCTCCCAAGGACATCCCTAAGGAATTTGCCTTGAGGGATTCCAGACTCGTCCCCCTCCACCTATCAGGGAGGATGGACCTAACACTTGAAGAAGAATCTGAGGAGGTCATTCTGACTTGTTTGAAAAGAGAACTGACTGAAGGGGCTAGGTAATCAAAGGACGAATAGTCCGAGAGGGCCTGGAGAAAATTAAAGGATAGGAACAGGGAAGAATGAAGGCTCGACAATAAAGAAGGAGAACTTATAATACTGAAGGATGACAGTTCATCTTCTCAACGCAGGAAGGCGAACCTTCCCAAGATAGTGGGAACCATATTTGATATCAATTGCATTAAATGCGTTAACATCACACAATCTATGTGCGGTGACATCACAGCTAATCAATAATGTCCAATCAAACCCAAGACACGTGTGTATCATCTATCACATACAACAACACTTGCCACATGCTTGTCACGTGGATTAGCCTAAGGAGATGATCTGTACCCAACATACGCATCCCAGGCTAGTATACATATGTCTGAGTTGACCCTCTCAACCAGGTTAGTGTATTTATGTCCTGGTTGACCCTCTTGGCCAGGCTAGTCTACCTGTGCCCGAGTTGACCCTCTCGATATGATTATATACTTGTGCTCGAGTTGACCCTCTTGGCTAGGTTAGTGTACTTGTGCCTGAGTTGACCCTCTCGATTAGGATTATGTACTTGTGTTCGAGTTGAGCCTCTCGATCAGGATTATGTACTTGTGCCTGAGTTGACCCTCTCAGCCAGGAATATGTACTTATGCCCGAGTTGACCCTTTCAGGTGAAGAGGTCATTCCCCATCTAAGTCACGTGCTTCAACTAAATAGTAGCTGCTAGTACTTGAGAAACATGTCTCAACAAGTCATGAGCCCAAGTCATATGTCGGCCTAATCAAATCCCAAGCGGCAGTGCTTGGCCAGTCCAAGTTTCCGAGTAGTAGTGCTCGAATAGTTTGGTTCTTGAGCAGTAATGCTCAGCCAGTCAAAGTTCCCGAGCAGCAGTGCTCAACTAGTTCAATTCTTGAGCAAAAGTGCTCGGCCAGTCCAATTCCCGAGCAGTAGTGCTTAGACAATCCACCACCCGAGCAGTAGTGCTCAGCCAATCCAATTCCCAGGTAGCAATGCTCAGCTAATCCACCACCCGAGTAGCAGTGCTCAGCCAGTCCACCATCCGAGCAATAGTGCTTGGCCAGTTCAATTCCCGAGCAGTAGTGCTCGACTAGTCCACCATCCGAGAAGCAGTGCTTGGCCAGTTCAATTCTCGAGCAGTAGTGCTTGACCAGTCCAATTCCCTAGTAGTAGTGCTCAGCCAGTTCAATTCCCAAGTAGCAGTGCTCGGCTAGTCTGATTCCTGAGTAGTAGTGCTCAGCCAATCCACCACTCGAGCAATAGTGCCCATCCAGTTCAATCCCCGAGCAGCAGTGCTCGGCTAGTTCAGTTCCCAAGCAGTAGTGCTCGAACAGTTCGATTCCCGAGCAATAGTGCTCGACTAGTCCAGATTCCCGAGCAACAGTGCCAATCCAAGTTCTCGAGCACTAGTGTTCGGATAGTTCGGTTCCTCAGCAGTAGTGCTCGACCATTCCATGTTCTCGAGCAACAATGCTCGGCCAGTCCAAGTTCCCAAGCAACAGTGCTCGGATAGTTCTGTTCCTCAGCAGTAGTGCTCGGCTAATCTAAATTGTTAAGCAACAGTGCTCGGTCAGTCCAATTCCTGAGCATTAGTGCTCGACCAGTACAGTGCCCAAGCATTAGTGCTCGACCATTTCAGTTCTCGAGCATCAGTCCTCGGCCAGTTCAGTTACCGAGCTACGATGCTCGGCCAATCCAATTCCCAAACAAGCAATGCTCAACCAATCTACTTCCATAAAAAACAACAACCCGACCAACCCGACAAGAATTAGATACCCGAAGGGACTTCAATAAACAAAAGTCAGGTACTAGACGAGCCATGATAAAGACCCTCTTCAAGGCCCCTCTTCGAGGAACCCTGGAAAAGGTCTTCCAAAGGGGGGGTGAAGGGTAAAGAATGATAGGGCAAATAATAGATGGACTCGTCACACGCCACATCCTTAGTTGATTCAGCATGATTTCAGTCAACATCTAGTGCGAGTACGATCGATCAGGTGCAGGTATGGCTGACCCATGGCACAAGTACAACTGACCTTGCATAGGTATGGCTGACCTGTCGCAAGAGTAGCACAAACGACACACACGACTTCATCAGGTATAGATGCAGGTTTGAACCATATGGCACGTACAACATTATAGTAAAGGACGTCAACAACATTAAAGATGCCAGGTACGGACGACCTGCGATAGATAGATATACAAACTACCCCTGAAGTTATACGAGGGGATTCTTGGCTCTCTCTTGAAACATTCTAAAAATATTCTATCCAGATTGATCCTCAGTCAGGGGCACTGACTTGATCATCAGAGGGGTCACATCGGACACCTCACCCCCATGTGATCTTTTTGCAAGAATCTTTGACCGACCAGAGGTAATCCTGAAGTAAATGTTACCAACCCGAGCGAGATCAGAAGCACACAATCTTAGACTTTCCCCAAGTTCCGCTAATTTCTTCTCTTGAAAGTTGACGTGAACAAATTTGTGCACATGTACGAGACCTAAACGTGCTTACTGAATGGACACAACATAAAATTCCACAACACAATCTAAGTTGATCTGACTCAGAGATGGACAACCACATCTAAATCTTTTTCTCTCTCTCTCTCTTTCTCTCTCTTAATATAAGAGGAAATTAAGATTTTAATGTTTAAACTTGTAGTCATTTATTTAGAATGTATATCTCCAACCAAGAGTGAAACAAAGAGTTGACGATGAGGATTTCAAAAGTTCAGTCTAGTCTCTGTGCATCCACGAAAGATCGTAATCGAGTATATGTTGATCGGATTCTATTAAAAGGCTTAGCAAAAAAAATACTTAATTCATCGTCCAAGAATTTTTCTATTAGTAGTATAGTGATCCTCAATCTCTTGTAAGTAAATATTTTTTAAATCATTATCGCTTCAAAGAATTTTTTTTATTATCATTAATGTTGGCACGATAGATTCATAAATTAAGTTCATCATCTTTCATCAAGTCAACGTTCATGCATCATCCCTCTATTGGGTAAACAAATCTAACACTAAACTGTAGTAAACAGAAGAAATGAAAAGAAAAAAAATATTATTGTGTTCAGAAACAAAAAGGATTTCTCCTTTCAGAGAGATAGATAGTATGAAGGAATGCAGTGAAAGCAATCCCAAGAACATAAAACAAAAAACCTGTTACTAAAATTGTTTTTTTTTGCTTGGACTCCCAAAGTTTCTCATCCAAACACACAGAAACACCAATAGAAACAATGACAAAAATGGAGGAAAGATCCATCTGCTATAAGGTTATTTATTGAGTGAGATTTTGAGGCTATTGCAGCACTCCACCCATGAATGGACTTCTGCTGCAGCCTCTCTCTCTCTCTCTCTCTCTCTCTCTCTCTCTCTCTCTCATAACATAATATATATAGTTCATCTGAGTTGATAGGAGTACTAAACACTCCTTACTTCAAGAGGAAGATGAAGACATCATATAGGTCTCACATCTACCCAGTGAACATAGCAATGTGGAAATGACAGCACACGTTGGTTGTCATCTTGTTTTCACTTCCAAGGATTGAATTTAAACATCAGTTCTAGTTCATAAATAAGTTCTTAAAGTTGTACTTTGTGCTTGACTATTTCACAGCTTAAGCTTTAAAAAAAATTCCTAATCATGCTTCATCTTAGTTAATCACACGTTTTGTCATCTTAAGAAGAAAATAATGAGTATATAATTTACATGGTTTGACCATTCTTGCTTATGTCATCAAAAAAAATCAAAATCTATTTATTATGTGGAAATAATGAAGCATATAGTATAAAGTTTTCCATTGACTTCATCTAAACCCAACCGCAATTCTTACATCCACTAAAATAATGAAGCATATGGTATAAAAAACTTCAAATCTTTAAATATAGTAGACAAAAATCTAGAAGCATATAGGACCTTTTTTTTTTCCCGATATCTCTTTCTCACCAAGACATTGAGATATCTAAGGTATTTTTTTTAAACAAAAAATAAATTGACTACAACAAATGACATTAAGATGCATAAGGATTTCTTTTAATATCTCCTTCATGCTCGTATGTCAATTCAAATCTAAGGTCCATGTAATAATGCACTACCCAACTCCGTTGTCAAAAGTATTCGTAAACCAAGTAAATCCTAATATTTTAAATTATTTATCCTTCAAGTAATCTGATTCTTTAAAAAAAAATCATCAAATAATTAATTCCCTATTATGATTCCAAACATACTTGCTAACTAACAACATTAACCATAAGCAGATACATATAATACAGGATTCAATGAGAGACATGGGAGAAGAAAGAAAAAGATGAATGATATGCCAACATCCTTCAAAACATCTATCGTTATGAAGAGAAGAAAGATTGTTAATTTTTAATACCCTTTTCTTTTAATTACAAAGGAGAAAGTAGGAATTATGTGAGGTTTTTCTTTTTTTTTTTCAAGCAGTGGAATTAATTGTAGTTCCCATTTGGATGGCAATGGCCGTAATAAGTTGAGGCTTTGTGAGCTTTCTAGTATTTTTAGTGTAGGTGGGGTTATACCGGCTACCGGCTGCCGGCTGCACCCGGTCGTCAACCTGCTCCCCCACCGGTATCTTCCGGTCTCCGCGTATGAGATGCCAAACCCACCCTTCCATCTCTCGCCACCGTAACAAACACACAGTCTTCGCCCTCCTGTCTCATTCTCCTACGCTGCAAACGCCTCTCCGTTTCCCGACTCTGGCCGCTGCTTGCCCACCCGATCGGCTGCTTCTGGGAGCCCTCTAGGGTTCCTCGTCTTCGATCAGGTCTCTGGTGAGTCGATGCGTAGCTGCTTCCCTGGCTCTGGGTGGCGATTTTAGGGCTGCCGAGCTCCGGGTGGGTCCCTTGGTCCGGGGTTTCGGTGTCAATATGTGCCGGTCTCAGCAATGTTGCATCGATTTTGAGCTTTGTCGGGTTTGGTGGGTGGATTGAGAGAGAATGGCTGCCTTGGAAACCCTAGGTTGGTTTGGGGCCGGCGCTACTGTTGGGTCTTGTGGATGAAAAAGGGCTTCTTTTGGCGCATGTCTTCGGCCGAGCTGGAGTTGGAGTTAGCGGCTCTTGACTTATCTTTCTGTTGGTTTTTAAATGTGCCGAGGGTCGAGGTGCCATGAGATTGTCACTCAAAAATTCCATCTTTGATTTGATTCTTCTGTAGAAGTGCAGGATTCTTGTCAATTTTGCCCCAAAAAAGTGCTGAGATCTCTTGAAAAGATTGGATTTTGGAGACATGTCGGGAGCTCCTAAAGTCCGTTCCCTCAATGTGAGCGATTCTGAGGCAAGGCCGGTCCTTGTGCCCGGTGGGAACAAGGCCAGATCAATGACAACTGTTCGGAAACCAGCTTCGAAGCCTCCGAGTAAAACCGAGAGCACAGAGATTGTAGCAGCTGAGGGGAAAAAGAAGGCTTCGAGTCCTTCAGCTGCCCTGCCACATTTTAGATCTAGTTTCAGTGCTCCGTCAGTAATTAGGAGGCATGAGATACTGCTGCAGTCTAACCTGTCGCTCAATGCTTCCTGCTCCTCTGATGCATCGACGGATTCATTTTGCAGCCGAACCTCCACAGGAAAAATTGGTAGGACAAGCTTAACTAGCAAACGGAGGCAGAGCACTCCAAGGATTGGCAAGACTTTGGATAAGGCAGAAAAGAATGTTTCAGATGATTCAGCCGTACCTCCACCAGAAGTTGTGCAGGGAAAGAGGAAGTGTGCATGGGTGACACCCAATACAGGTGAGTATGTTTGTTTCCCCTGCATTTTGGATTCACAGTTCTTATTGTTTAATTATGCCTTGGTCTGTTTCTCCATCCGTGGAGCTAAGTAAACGGTTGATGTTTGATACGATTACTTGTTCAAGGACAAGGTTGCTATTTTTTTGTTAATAATAATAATAATTTACCTTTAGCTCTTAAATTAGAAGAAGTTATATATATATATATACACACACACACACGTGTGTGTGTATGCCATAACTTCTTCTAGTTTAAGAGTTAAAGGTAAATTATTAGTATTATATATATATATATATATACATATATACATATACATATGCATACATGTATATATACATACACATATACATATATATATATATATATATACATATATATACAAACATACATACATATATATATGAGAGAGAGAGAGAGAGTTGCAGTTGGCATTCTGCTGCACTTCAGATTTTCTGAAGAGATCTGTTGGCCTCAACCAATTGCTTACAAGTCCGCACATTCTTCTTTCATGTTCTAACCTCAGAACTGTGGTGCTAGAATGTATTTTTGATGTGTTATTGCTTGCATGTTCTTGTGATGTAACTCATCATGATGGCTTTTTTGTTTATTGAAGAAGAAATTTTCTTTTTCTACCATGTTTAAGCGTAAAACAACTTGCAGCTTATAATCTTTAGAAGTTTGTTGATCGTCTGAGTGATATTGAATTAATCTGATGATATTGCTGATAAGCTGGTTATGTTGAATTTCCATTCATTTCAAAGACTGACTATTTTGTCTGATCGTATCATAAATTGTTGCACAATATTTTTGTCATATTTGTGCAATATCTATGGCACCCCAAAAGAATTAGCAGATTCCCTCTTGTCCCCTAGACAATCACATAGTCTTAGAAAATTCTTGGATCACAACTAGATTGTTTGCTACTAATATTTGTTGCATTCAATTTATGGTGTTCTTTATCTTTTTTATTTTGTAAGACAATTTTGTTTGATGTTCATGTATTGTTTGCTTTACGCTCATTTGCAGTAAAGCTAAACATAGTTTTATGTTGTTACAACAGAACCATGTTATGCTTCTTTTCATGACGAAGAATGGGGAATTCCTGTCCACGATGATAGGTATGCAACTTATACCTTTCTTTTTCTCAATTTTATAGGCCAAAGTTTTTTTGGTTCACAAAGCGTGTGCTAATGAATTTTCATGGTTTCTGGTTTTCTGAACACCCTACAGGAAATTATTTGAACTTCTTGTACTGTCAGGTGCATTAGCTGAGCTTACATGGCCTGTTATCCTCAGCAAAAGGCACATTTTTAGGTACTACTTGGAACAATTTGGAGAAAAAGAGTAGAATGCCAATCAATAACTTAACACTTGGAGATGCTGCACCTTTTCAGGGAAGTTTTTTTGGATTTCGACCCTGTTGCAGTCTCCAAATTGAATGAGAAGAAGATCTTAGTGCCTGGAAGCACTGGTAGCTCCCTTTTGTCAGAGCCAAAGCTCCGAGCCATCATTGAGAATGCACGCCAGATACTCAAGGTTGATCCGCTTATTTTCCTGTCGGTTTTTCATCATTTCTCACCGAATTTGGCATAAGTTAGACATCCACATTTCTTCTTTTGAGATAGTTATAGTTATTGCATGTGCACCTGACCTAATTGAGTTTTAGAAACTGTAGGAAATCTGGCTATTTTAGAAACTTTTAATGGTAAAACATGAATAAAATGGAAATGTTTGCCAATGGACTGACTAGACTAATCTGTGCCATGATCCGAGTCGCGTGCCACTTATCTTACCGTGTTAGCTACGCTTGTTGTTATGTATTGGTGCAGATAACAGATGAGTTTGGATCATTCGATAAATACTGCTGGAGCTTTGTGAACTACAAACCCATTGTCAGCAAATTTCGCTATCCACGTCAGGTTCCCGTGAAGTCCCCAAAAGCAGATGTCATCAGCAAAGACCTCGTTAAAAGGGGTTTTCGCAGCGTGGGTCCGACAGTCGTATACTCCTTCATGCAGTCTTCTGGACTGACAAATGACCACCTCATCAGCTGCTTCCGGTTCCAGGAGTGTGTAGCAGCTGCATCGTCAAGCGCAGATGAGGCAAATGATGCCAAGAGAAATATTAACACCAAAGTAGAAGAGAAAACCGATACAGGTCAGGAAATGACGGTAGGAATTGATTTGGAATTATCAAGAGCTATGGATGAGTTGAACATTTCCTAGTTGTTTTAGATGGGTGAGTTATCTTATGTGCACCATTCATACTGCTTTTGCTGGGCTACCCCTGGCAGAAGTGAAGGTAGAAGCCCCATTGTAAATAAAATGTTTGTGAAATTAATGCACTCCTTGGTTTGTAAGTCATACTCGAGAACAAAAAGAGGCCAAATGTTTCTGTCGGAGGAAAATGTTAGGTGATTTTACTTTTCTTGTGATGGGTCGGTCAGGGAACAAAAATTTTGTTGTAGAGTTCCCTACCGATGTTTGCTAACAATTATTTGCAGCAATTATTCGCAGGTCCCGACGGCTCTAGAGGTTTGGCAATGAACAAATTATTGCGGTGATAACATTGAGTTGTAGCTTAAAATCAGGTTTTGGAACCATGGAAAAGGCTGGTTTTGTACTTGGACAATACAGAGGCATGGAGTAGCTTCATGATCAATACAGAGCATCCAAGGGATTTCTATTTCTCTATTAAGTATGAAACAGTCTGTGGATGAATGTTACTTGGTGATTATTTATTTATTTAGATTCCTCTACCATATCCTACTTGATTGACTTGTGTTGGATGCAAAAGACATGCAAAATTGCCACCTGCAGCAAATGCTTACTACTGGTTTGTAGTAAACCATTACCTGTGCGCAATCCATAGTGTGCTTCTTGTAACATGAATTCTCCATGTCTGGCATTCTCAACTGAGACAGCAACAGAGGCGTTACTCATCTATAGATGAGCGGCACATCAACCAGTCTTCGTGAAGCATTGCTATGTGCCTCTTCTGTGTTCTACACATCAAATCTTTTATACATCAATTCTCGCAATTGAAGATATGACAATCTTCCTCATTTAAATTCTCGTGAAGACTTAAACGGCATTATTGGATTTAATCTTCAAGTCATATTTCCTTGAGCCAAGGCAAGCGGAGGTGCTTCAAGTCAAAAACCCTCTCTCTCTCGAGCAACTTAAACCATAGACTTCAAGTCAAAAAAAACCCTTTCTCTCTCGAACAACTTAAACCATAGACATCCAAGTGGATGAGCATAAGAGCAGAGTGCAGGTAGGAGAAAGAGATGGCCAAACAAAAGAGAGCTCAAGTCCACCAGAGGCCATAATCCTCCTCCCCCCTAGCAGAAAGAGATGGAAGCTACACGCACACACCATGAAAAGGTAGGCTTCTCGTGCTCTACCTTTGCTCTGTAGCTTCCACAACATAAGGTGGGAGGTGGTGGTGATGCTTTTCTTGGAACTCAAAGAGGGGTAACATCTGCCGGCATGCATGCATAAATAACTGCTTTGATTCCACAGAGGAGTAACAAAAGTTGGCAGATCTGCAAGGTTTCTTGAAGCCTTCCTCGTGGAGAGGATGGGTCAGTCATACAGGGAACTAAATATTTCACTAAGCAGAGATTAAAATCATGTTTCACAGCTGAAATCAGTTTCTTCTCTCCCCAGATGGATACCGCGCAATCCTAAGATGACTTTTCTGGGGTGATGTCGCATCACCGATGCCACTACAAAGGCTGTACAGATGCAAACACAGTAATGGAAGCGCTCGCAATGCAAGCAAGTAATAAACTACAACATGCATCAAAATTGCAGGGAACCTGTCCATCTAAGTGTTCTGGACTGAAGCTGCAGCTCTATTTTTGGTCAAAATAGGGCTTTTCATGCTCTCGGAGCTATTTCTGGTGGTGCCCTCCGAGGCTGATGAACTGAATCCAATGCTTAGAAGAGCCTGAGCAGATTCCAATGCTCCATCACCTCCAAGTTCAAGTTTCTTATCACCAGCTACTTCCTCAACTACAATATTCTGACATGATTCCTTCGAGGATTTTTCGACAGACAAAGAATTGGATGTACTGAGTTGTTCACTAGACATGCCTGCGGCAACATTACTTTGTGAAGTTGTTACTGGTGGATCACCGCCATGCTTGGAGGTTGGCTGCTCATGATTGTGCTCACCCTCATAAGTGATAAGAAGAGCTTTTGCATCATGTGAGACTCTCTCAACATGCTTACGAACAGGGCACCCACTATGTGTGCATCTATAGTAGCTTCTGCAATATATCAAAGGCAATGGTTCAAACTAATTAAAGCTGGCCAGAAGCATCAAACTGCAAACAAGAAAAAAAAGCCACTGATGAATTTAATGCATCAACTAGTAAGGTCTACATGTCTCTGACATTTATCCATGAAGTTAAGTTCAATGCCATGCTCCTTGCAAAATAAGATTGTCTACTAGTTACAGCTCAGCATGATGTGCAAGCTTGACTATTGTTTACACACCTGATGCTAGCTGCAAAGCTTGAAACAGGATTGAACAGTCTATTTCGGCCAACAAGTCTTATATTTGTTAATCACATCACTCATTCAAAAGATTATTTGCAGTTCAATCCAAGATGACTAGGAATTAAACCCTTTGATTGGTAAGTCATTGTTAATTGCATGTGCAACTCTTGCTAACTAGTGATTGTAATGTTCTGAATCGCATGGAAGTCACGTATATAAATCACAGAAAATTCAGTAGCTTGCATTAGTAACCATAAGCACGACTCCATACAAGATGATATGCTAATGTGATACATTTAATAATTATGGCCATTTCTGTAGTAGTTTCTTATCCTCTTCCTTCAAGTTAGTTTTCCTTTTTGGTGCCATTCACTTATTTACAACTGAAACATGTTGTCATGCATCTGCATATATCCTAGTAATTATTCATTTGCATACAGACATTACATTTCTTAGACACTGTGACAAACATGTGTGAGCACATAACCCATCAGTGAGCTCTATTCCTCTTGAGCAAATCCTTTCCACCTACATAGCACTGGCTCTTTCTTTTCCTTTTCCTCCGTTCACTTGCTCCAATGTTCTGGTAATTACATTTTAAGATCTGGCCTTCACCACCACTTCTGTTAGCAATCATGAATTGGCTCGTCGTTAGACAATTGTTTAAAAAATCTACATACCAATAATATTAGTTCTGTATCATTCCCAAAGGTTCCAAGACCATGTCAAACCCAGATCTGAAGTCGTTTGCTTTAGCATACATACCATCTCTTTTCTATCTTATGACATCTTAGCCTTTTAGGTCCAGTGAAGCTCTTTTCAACAGCGATGCTCTTTGTCTTAATCCAACAAATGTTAAAAGACAAACTACTCTTTATAATATTTCATTGGACCACTAGGTACAAAAACCTTATTAAAAATCTTAACATATGAACCTTTTTGCGGCAATGAGTTGATATATATACTAGCATAATGATGTATTAAATGGCATATTAAATGACATGCTAAATGAAATAAGCCAAATGTCACAGAATGTTTGAAGTTATTATTAATAGACCCATCTACTCAAAACCAATTCAATCATTCGAATCTTCCAATGTGGGAATGTTATGGTATCACAATTTCCTTCACTTAAAGGCCTTGCATCCTCAACAGAAATTTCCCAACCATCATTGTCTGTAGGGTAGAGTCGAAACTTAAGGGTGGTTCGGATATAGAGCAACCTGAAATGCACCATGTCCATGTACATTAGCCCACTTGAAAATTCAAGGAATTGCTTGAACACTAATCATTACAAAGAGACAACCCTAATTTGCCAAACAATTTGTATTAAATGGCTTTTATTACAGGTCTAGAAAGCCTTAGACCCAGTTACTACTTGTCGGCCAGTCAGTCTATATAGCAATCCAGCCACCATCATCCCCCAACAGAAGACTAATAGGGCCTCATTGCTATTATAACATACCAGACACAACATCACGTGATAAGATGAATTGATAGTATGATAAGTACTGAAAATTTACCTTTAAGGAAAACAAACATGTGACTTAG
The DNA here is from genome assembly GCA_021527575.1 of Ensete glaucum. Taxonomy (NCBI): domain Eukaryota; kingdom Viridiplantae; phylum Streptophyta; class Magnoliopsida; order Zingiberales; family Musaceae; genus Ensete; species Ensete glaucum. Next base: position 39,167,046 of record CM038558.1, on the reverse strand, counting down.
AGATTTGTGTTATTGACACAGAATATCCAAATGGAATAATGACTGAGACTTCCAGAAGTTCATAAGTAACCTTCTTATGCTAGAGCCTCAAATATTATTATTATAGTTCTAGACTACGGTGACAGGTGCATACCTTGGATTATGATTTCCCTTCACCATTTTTTGTCCATATTTCCGCCACTTATAGCCATCACTCAAATGTCTTACATCAATTTCAGTCTGTACGATGTATTCCCTAATTGTTTTAAGAATTGGCGCTGAAGAACTTTTTGAGTTTTCACTGAGCCTGCAAAATAGAGATAAAAAATGATATACAGCCAACAGAAAAAAAGAAACACATTAACGCAGCTTAGCTACTTGCCTTCGTTTTGGATCTGGTTCCTCAGCAATATCTTCTTCACTCTTGGTCCCAGCATCAAATTCACAATCGCTTGAGCAGTACAACTGTTGTTTAGGAGTTTCATTGATAGAGTTCTGTGCAGCCTTACATGTTGAAGGATCTGATTCATCGGGTTCAGTGCTCCGATTGTCTAAACTTTCATTCTCTACAGGGGGTCCGCTAGATGGAGCTCCTCTATCCCTTGAGTATCTATGCTTTTGAGGTGGGTCATGGTTGTGTTTACCTCTGTAGATTACTTCGACAACAGTGCCATCAGGACAGTGCTCAACCTTTTTCTTAGCAGAACAACTGGAATCTGTGCATCTATAGTAGCTTCGTGCATTATCACTGCTCTTCACTTGCTTCTGCCCATATTTTCGCCAGTTGTAAACATCACCTGGTGTTTTCTGCAAACCATAAACATATTCAGATTTCAGGTAAAATTGAGGAATAAACTAACTTTTTTGGTGAAGAAAAAGAATACTTTGGGAGTTTGTGGTGGCAGTTGTTGCAATGGCACAGGACTGACAGTAGACAGCATAGGCTGCGGAAATGAATTTGTCACCGAATTCGATGAAGAGGGGCATGCAGCTTGCGCCTGCATCTGTGCCTGAGCTGTGACAGTTGCCAAAACAGCTTGATGGGTCATTGCAAACTGCCCCTATAATCAATGATTCATTAAAAAAAGATCAAGTTAAGTACGTATCAACAGACACAATGACAAATTCTAGTAAAACTTGAACGAAAAATACTCCAAAGTTTTATTGATTACTTGAGAACATATTACTAATAGATGATAGAATGACAGTGTGTGGAAGACCAGACAAGAAAGATTATAAATGGAACTCATAGAACTTATTCACGAAATGAACCTATCTTAGCAAGGTTCACATCCTATTGAGTTGATTGGCTCATTAGAGAGTGTAGAAGTAGTGGCAGCTATTATGCTTCTAACAGCTTCTTACCCTCCTCAGCTCTTGGCTTTGAGCATAATGATTTCTCTGTTGTATATTTTAATCAAATAAGTTACTAGAAGTTATATTTTCTTCTTTTTCTTAAAACCTAACTTTGTTTAGTATAGTTTTACTTTAAAAATGTCGCACTCAAAAGATTAGTCTATCTTAATCAATATTACATCGAAAGGTTCAAAGTGAAAGAATAGCAAATTGAAAAATTGATCAACAAGTCGATAATCCTGCACTAGGATCTTAATTGCATTTTTCTCATCATTTAAACTAAATATCATCTAGCCTGCCAGGCCTTAATTTTAAGTGAATCCTTGTAGGGAATTACTTTAGCTAATGCTCCAGCACTTACCAAGGAGTAAGCTCAATATATGGCAGATTTCAGATAGTAAAATTTGTCTTCAATTGTTGTGTCCAAAGATGGCATGAAAGTTGATATCTTATTACTGGAAGAGCAAGTTCACGAGTAGAAACAACTTTGATGTTGGTGGATGTAATTGTGATGCCAACTCTTCCAACATCTACCAAAAGATTCATGTCTTCACTCATTTATCAAAAGAATACCTAGATCTCCAATCAAGATATAAAAATTTCCTCTTCTGTTGTTTCCCTTTGCATATCCACTGAAGTGTATCACGTTGCGAATCTGTCCGTCCAAACATAATAGTCAAATAACTTAAAACTTTTATGTTCTTGGACCAGACCCGGATTCTTGTCAATCACTCTACAGCAATAAAAATCAGATCTTTAACCTAAATAAAAGCTAGAAAACAAAAGGAGGTGAAAAATATGTAATACAAAGTATCAAAGAAGTCGGTGGCCCAATCTAAATAACAGAAGGGAACTAAGCAAAGAGCTACAATTAACAAAGCAGCAGATTCAGCAAAAGCCACAGCAAGACACCCAAAAGGAGCGCAATTCAGCTGAAAACCCGAATAAATCTAAAAACAAAAAAGTGTGTAAAAATGAAGAGAATGAAAAGATCAGAGCCACCGACCGAGAATCCCTGCGACTCGACCAACGCCGTCGGGGTCAGGAAGCACGGGACGGCGACAACCGGGACAGTCACGATCGGCGCAGGACGGGGGCTCGCCGCCGGGGAGGCCATGGCCCCCGCCAGGAGCTGCGAGAACGACCGGCCGTCGACGTTGGCCGGGGACGGAGACGCCTCAGGGCCACCCCTTGCCACCGCGGCCACACGATCGTCGAGCGAATGTTCCAACGCGACGGAAGACGACGACGCCGGGGGCGACCCCGTCCCGGCAGCGTTCTCCGGGGCCAAGCTCGCCTTCTCCTCCGCCATGGAAGCTTCGAGATCCTTCCTAGGGTTTCGATCTCCGAAGCCTCGGAGGGGGCGGGGGAACGGGAGGAGGAGAGAGAGAGAGAGAGGTGTTTTACAAGAGGAGAGAAAGGGTGCCTTTTGGTCTTTTTGACTAGAATTGACCGCATGAAATTGGACGGCGTGAAGCCGCCGTTACGAAAAAGGCAGGCAAATTAGAGGGCCGGGCACTGACGGACGTTAGAGGTTGGGAGTTCGACCAGGGAAGGTGGCTTTTTTCCAAACAGGAGGGTGGGATTTTTAATTAGTTTGGTAATTGAAGTGCGGTGAAGCGAAGATGTTAGCGGTCACTCACCCTCTTCTCCTAAATTTGGTATGTTTAGAACTCTCCGTTGGGGTTGTTGACCTGCGCTTGAACAATAGCTTCACCGCCGGTTAACAGTTGTCGACTCCTTTTGCGTGTTGCGTTTCGAGCAGTAAAGCATGAGAAGCTCTCTGCTCTCTCTCTCCTCCTCCTCGCTTCGACTATGTGATGTATTGGCAGCTGCATCATCAAATAAAATGATTCCAAATAAAATATTTAAAATTCCTTATATTGTTTTCCCCTTATACCATATGTTCCACAATCACATTTAAAATTTCTCGAGGGTTTTGAATTAACTCATGCAGGCAAATCAATATTTTACTCGCAATCGTAATAATATATATATATATATATATCCATATAAGACACAAGTAAAAAATAAAAACTTGCATAATAACTCTATATATTCTTAACTTCAAGGATGACATTCTCCACTAAGGATGACATTCTCAAAAATTAAGTTTTGAACAATCAAAATTAAGTTCTCCACTAAGGATGACATTCTAAAAAAAAAAAAAAAACAAAAAAAGATTATGCATTTTGTGGAAGATAAACATTTTAAGAAATCCATCTTGTGCTAATAAAAAAAATCTATAGAAAAAAAAAGTGTGTTATTATACTCCCAACCTGAATTTTTTTTAATAATGGAGTATGATCAAGCAAATAATAAAATCCATAGAGGAGTATCAATCTGTCAAGAATGGAGATGAACCATTTTGCCTTATATTTTTTTCAGAAAAATGCTACTAGACCCAAAAAGGCCAAAATCAAGAACTTCTACTAGCATATAAAGGAACTCATGCATGATGCTAGGTGTCATTCATCCTTGTTTACCATGTCTTTGCTCTAAGCAATCACATAAAAAAAAAAAAAAAGAATACAAGAACCAGACAAACCACAACTAGTAGAGCTCTTCACTCAAATGGAACAACAAACATGGCATGTTATGGTCCCCAACCCTGCAAGATGTACATACACATAAAAAAAATCCTGCCCAGATGTACCAAGTAACGGTATTATCTCTCATTTTGATATCCAAATTAGCCAAAAAAAAAAATATATATATATATATATATATGATCATGCTATTGCTATTGGACAGAAAGCTGAATAGAAAAAAATCAACTAATGACATTCAAGCTCCTTGCATTAAATGAATCAGCATATCAAATGATATTTCCTATTGAATGATAACAAAATTTAGGTTTTTCATTAATGAAGCGGCATACTTGAATGTAGATATCAACATGGTTATTGTTGTTGTTTCTTTGCTAATTAAGCAACATATACGAGGAAAGCCACAGCTTTTGCTCCAGTTTCTCATACCGAGCACCAAGTCAAGTAGCTACATATCTACCCCCCACAATCCATAGATACAGTTATCTCTCAGTCATAAACAAAGAGCCATTGTAATTTAAACAGTATAAAATTGATGATAAATAAATTAAAAGATTAAATGAATTACTAGTCCATCTGTGTTCTTATCATTAACAAACTCAATAGGTACGGTCATGGTGCATAGAAATTGTTTCACCCATGCAGCAACATTGGCTTTGGATCACAACATGGTAAAATAATTAAATTTTATTCTCACCAAAACAAAAAAAAAAAGAAAAAAATCTTAAGTTGCAACTTCTTGAGGAGAATACCCATATGTAAAATGTCCCCAAGTAAAATAGCCATATCTTAAGTTGTGACTATGTACATTGACTTATGGATGTAAGACTATGTACATTGGCATTTCCTTGATCCACATCAACGAAAGCCTCAAATGTCAGAATTTGATAAATCGACAACATTCCCCAATTAAATTAATAATTACAAGCTAATTGATAAAAAAATTCTTACAATTAGCTAATAATGATGCATTTAATTGAGAATTTGTACTCAAACTTCTATATATCACAAGAAATTCCCATAAGCCAAACAAATAGGCTTGAAGAAATTCTATGCAGAGACCCAGGATAAAAGAAAAACATGTAATCGGTTGAGTGCAAACAAGCTAGCTCAGGTGCTGGCATCCTCCATCGGATACATGAACCCTTCTCATTGTGCAAACAATAACAGCAATAGACAGAATTAAATCATTTCTAACCTGCTTCAAAAGCTGTAACAAAACATGTTTTTCACATTGAAATAATCTTCTCAGACAAAAGTCAACTATTATGGCCTCATCTTCTCCATACATGAAAAAGAAACCCAAACCAGAAGTATTTGTCTTTGCTTTGAAGTATAAAAAATTGTACCTTATCTGCTGAGAGATTCAAGCTGCAGTACCATTATTCCAGATGGCTGAGACCTTTTAAGTAACTGTGCTTTCCGAATACAACAGATCCACCAGGTCATCTTCGTCAGAGCTTCACAGCAATCAATTTCCCTTAGAAGAGCTCCTACCTATTCTTCTTCGCTTAGCCTCCATGTATTCCAAGTACGTAACCAAAAGGGGCACAAGTCAAAACCCATAATATTAGTGACGAAGTTAGTCCTTGAAGATTCTCACTGCCATACCTATGTCCAAAATGCTTCATTCCGCTAATAAGCACAGCAACTGCAGCTACAATAGCAGACCTTCCTACAATAACATGAAAAGAGTCCCAGATTATCTGTATTGAATATATCTCTCCTTCATCTGATATTTTGGCATGTACATATGCATTTATTGGCTGTGCACATGTCAAGAGTATGGCAGTTATACCAAATTTCACATGCACTATACTTGAATAAAAAGCACAAATTTCAGCAGCTGTGAAAGAAACACCAAGTACTAGCTATTTTGGAGGACCATAAGTAGACATGTAATTGGTACCAGCCATCACCCTTTGCATGCCTCAAGTACCTTGCAGCCAAAATTCCCCCAGGTAGCAAAGTCTCCCAAGCCACAAACATCATTAAGCCATGCACAGCCCAGAACAGGGTGCAGATCCTGCTCTGCGTCTGCTGATCCCCTCAACATCATTAACCCAGAACAGGCCTATTGCTTGTGACGGAATGCATACTCCTCTTAAATCATCTTCTAACAATTGGGCGACCATCATCCAAATAACTCTTAGAGGAGTAGCTGGATTTATCATATTCTTTCTGCTACATAAAGGTGCCAATTGACGAGTAAACTCAAACGTTATGATTCCATTTTCTTGTATAAATCTCACAAAGATCAAATTTTCAGAAGTTCAATGCAGACTCATCAAGTCTCCCATTGTCGCTATCCAAACAACATATGCAACATTGTTTTGCCGTTCCACTTCCCAATCTGATTGCAAGATATCTGCTTCTCAGGTAGAGTTGCAATAGATAGCAAACCTTCAGATAATCCAGAAAAAGGAAACCGGTTGATCGATCAAGAGAATGCTGTTCCTTCCGAAATATGCAACCAACATAATGCAACATTATTTTGCCGTTCCACTTACCAATCTGATTGCAAGATATCCACTTCTCAGGTAGAGTTGCAATAGATAGCAAACCTTCAGATAGGATCCAAGAAAAGGAAACCGGTTGATCGATCAAGAGAACGCTGTTCCGTCCGAAGTACCACAATAAACGATCTGACATTGCCACCCTGTTTTCTGCTCAAACAAGACTGGTAGTAAACTTAATCTGGTGTGTGTTATTCACACAACCATAGTAACTCTGTCGTCCACCAGTGTAGATAGCCTTGGTAATGTTCCACAATGTTGTGATTGCAAAATTTCGCATCATGCCCAGCTTGAATTAAGGGCACTGGCACACCCTTTTCAGCTTTCAGCAATGGAGCTTCTTTCTTGCTGATATAAAGCACCTTTCAAGGGATTTGGAGGGTTTTGAGTAATGCAAAACTGGCCTTCACAGAACAACAAGTGGTGTCCTTGCATCAGCAATGATAAGATCCTGAGATTCCTTATCTTCAGCATCCAGAGGCCCAAATTATCCACCTCCTCCAACAAATAGTGACTACCTTCAGCTGTTCCTCGTGGGTTGCCAAGATTCTGAGGAAGCTAATAAGGTCCAAACAAAAAAAGTGGCCTCGAAACAGACTTCCGTCCAAATCACCATAATTTTCTCTGCCATGTTCGCCGGCACATCATACTTCTGATCAACAAACACTAGAGGGAGCCTGTACCGGATGAATGCCACCCCATTTCTCCGGCGGTCAGAGACCATTTGGTAGTGTCGACAAGTCCAACCGGATCCGATCCCTCATATACGGTATCAGGACAGACACCTTGATTCACTAACGAAGGCGTCTTCAGAAAAGGGATTACCTTCTCCTGCGAACCCGGTGACAGTCACATCTGCATTGAGCACAGGCGATGATGAACCAGGCTAATATCAACGGAATCAGATTCAGTTGAAACCTTGGAAATAGCATCAGCCAGTTGCTTAACATGGTTGCCTGGCGGTGGATCCGGTTCTTCCACCTCCTGCTCGACCGGAGAACCGGGAGCTGGCGAAAGGGGGGGGCAACGGTAGACATGGTCAAAATCGAACGCGGTGGCCTCATCCCATCTGACGACCGGAAGGAGGAAGAGAAGAAACAGCAGTGGCGGGGACGCCATGGAAGGAGCTCGATCGAGATCCATAATTAGGAGTCCGATTAGGGTTTGGTGGACGTCCGTGCTTCGCTTCTCCTCCTCCTCCTCCTCCGTTATGAATATTACCGTATTTATGTTTTTTTTTTTTTTTTGCCCTTTGCATTACTAAAAAACGATTTTTTCTAAAAAAAGATTTTTAGTATTTCTCAAACATTTGATTAGATTCTCAAAATGTTATTTTGAATAGATAATAAATAGATAGAATTATATATATATATATATAGATAAATACTTCAATTAGATAAATACCCGAAGAGAGAGGGATAATAGTTCAACGTTTCGTCCTCTTTTATAGGATTCGAAAAATAACAATATGTTGTTGACAGAGATCTTAATTTTATATTGCAAAAGAACAGATCAACTTAGAACTGATGTTTCGAAGTCTAGGTCAGAGGCTCAGTGTTCCCGAATCCATTATCTGACTTGAATTGTATGTGAAAAATTGAATAAATCAAAAGATATAACTGTTGATGCTTATTCCATGAACACACTCATTTTTAGCGAACACGTTTTCCTTATCAAAGAGACAAAAAGGAAGAAAGAAGTCTCTTTATGCAAATACATTTGGATTCAAGCATAGTATACATACATTAGGGTCCCATCCCCCACCACCACCACCCACCCTCCTCCTTCTCTTTCAATTTATGAGAAACCATCAATCCGCACGTGCCCTAATCCACATGTCCTTGATTTTGACCGGTTGCTGACCATCACCACGTTTCTCTTTTGTCCACTCACGCTTGTCCCTTCACTTTGCTCAGTTTTCCACCGCCGCCACCGTCACCGCCAAATAATATAATAATAATAATAATAATAACAACAACAACGAAAACAAGCGAAGCAGCACGTGTCAGTCCAAAACCGACGACGTATCCTTTCTTGACTCGCATTTCGTGTAACACGTGTGACGATTGGTCAGATGGGCCCCACCGAATGCAACCGCGTGACATGATCCATTTTTGTGCAGACAATAATAGCAACAATTAACCTACGTGTCCATTATCTGGACGATGAGGCAACTCAGGTGGGCCACCCAACATGTTCTCTTTGTGGGCCCATACAAGTTGGGAAGGAGGCCACAATTCAAGGCGTCTTAAGCCCTCGTATCCAGCTTTCGATTGGGAATATGATTGGATTCGAAACCCCATCGCCCGTGTCACGCAGGCAGGACCCACATCGGAAGCACCCACCCGGTGGGAAAGGTCAACAAGTCGCCCCAAATGTCAACTTTTGAGGGCTGCATGCCGCCTTGACTCCATCGCCCATGCCCTTGACTTCCCCTTACGGCGGCCGACATTCCCAACTCCGTCTCTTTACCGTGTGCTTCTCCTTCCTCCCTCTTAATATAGCCTCCGGTCTCAACTCCTCCCCTTCCCCTCATACACGTCTTCCTCCTCGCAGCGGTCTTCAGGGCGAGCATGGACCTGGCCGCATGGCTCAATGCTCCTTCCCTCGATCTCGGTCTCCACGTCGGCGACGGCAAGCTCTCCGTCGAAGAAGACGACGGGAAAGAGGTGAGCTTGCGACCTCGGGCACGACTACGGTATGTGGTCTGTAGAGATCTGATGTCGACTGTCTTGTACCAGGTGAGGGCGCTGGAGGCTGAGCTGGACCGCGTGACCCAGGAGAACAAGCGGCTCAAGGAGAAGCTAGCGGCCATGGCGGCGAGGTACGGCACCCTCCGCAGCCATATGGCTGATCTTATATCCAACACCTCGTCCGAGGGCGCGTCCGTCTCGCCCGGGACGAAGAGGAAGGTAAACACCCTCGATTCCTTCGCCTCCGTCCCCGCCGCCGCCGCTAGTCTTGGCACGAACTGCATGAGGAACGAGGCGGAGAGCACGTCGAGTGAGGATTCGTTCAAGCGAGTCAAGGAAGAGAGTAAGCCCCAAGTTTCGAAGCTGCACGTTCGCACTGATCCGTCCGATTCGAGCCTCGTGAGTTCACCACGATATTTTTTCCTTTCGATGCCTGCCTAAATCACGAGTTATTTACAGATCTCCGTGCTGTTCTCAGACTGTGAAAGATGGGTATCAATGGAGGAAATATGGCCAGAAGATTACCAGAGATAACCCATGCCCTAGAGCGTACTTCAGATGCTCTTTTGCTCCAGCTTGCCCTGTCAAGAAGAAGGTAACCGAACCACCGATCCAGCAGCAGCAGCACCTTCATCATCCATGGAACCCACGTAACTGATCCAGCTTCTTGCTTGCTACCTATTGTCTCGCAGGTCCAACGAAGCGCAGAGGACCCGTCGTTGTTGGTTGCCACCTACGAGGGCGAGCACAACCATGGCCGGGCTCCTCACCCTGGAGCTCAACAAGCGTCGGGCCGCAGCAGCTCGGTCACCATCCAATCTTCCGCCCCGTCGACGAGGCGGCCGCAGGAAGCCGAGTCGCCGGATCTGCAGGCGGGACTGGTGGAGCAAATGGCTGCGACGCTGACGAACGATCCAGTCTTCAAGGCTGCTCTGGCCGCTGCCATCTCCGGCAGGATGCTCCGGTCATCTCCTCCCAAGTAACACGCGCAAAATGACCATGGAGGGCGGGGGGACGTGACTGTAAATAGGAATCTTTTGCTAGCAGAAGAAGAAGTTTGATTCTGAGATTGATGTTGTCGAGTGGATAATCAAAGATTCTGGTTCCAAATCAACCGAATTTAAGCTTAATCTTAAAAAGATGAACATTAAGCAGCAATTGATACCGGTTCCATCGTCGCTCTTATTTGGCATAGATAGATACGAGAAAAGAAACCGAGTCAAACCACGTGCGGGTTGGTCCATCGTCAACGGTCAAGATTTGAGACTGTCGTGTGAATTTTGGATATTGACTAGTTGAGAATGCCGAGAGTCAAAATACTTCACCGTGGCCGAGCACGAGCAATGACGCATCAAATACTAAATAATGGAATATATCGTATTAGGTTTGGTTTGCTCTTTTGTGAGTTCGTCTATGAGTTAAAATAGTTTGCTTAGGAATTAAATTTTATTATTAAATCTTTATTAATATTGTACTCAGTTCTCTTGAACTATATTTGTTATGATAAATATTAAATCTTTATTAATATTGTACTCAGTTAGTTTGAACTATATCTAATGCGATATGATTCAAACCCAAGAGCGTAAGAGTGTTCGGAGTGGCTCCAATATGGTCACAAGATGGTTTCGATATGGTACCTACATCCAAATTGATATTAAGAAAATAATTGATGTTTTCTTTTTTATATGAATTTTCATGTCAATCATTGCACGATGACAAATGTCGGATGGTGATTGATCATCAACATGTTCTCTACCAATATTTATGGAAAAAAACAGATGCAAGTCAACAAAATTATTACAAAGAAAGTAAGCAATGCTTCTATTATGTTATATTCAGTATTAGTAACAATTTAGCAATTCATTTTAATTTTTAGAATAATTACTTTTATGGATATTGACAGATGAGCAATTTTTCTATTAAAAAAATAGAATTTGAATCTGAGTATACCAACTCAAGAGAAAAGATATTTAATGTTACAATCAGCATTGGTCAAGCCAGAGGATGAAAAAGGAAAGTGATGAGAGTGAAGGAGCACAATCCCAAACATGTTCATCTGCCATGAAAGCATTACCTGCAGCAGGGAGGTCTCAGTACTTTGATTTCAATCAGCTCAAACAGATGAGACTTCAAAGCATCATGAAGCCAAAGCCAAAATAAAGCTTTGTATAGTGCAAAATTCTACATGATAAATCACACAATTCCACCGTTCCTAGTCTACACTCTTGTTCATCATTCTAGGAATAATAATAAAAAAAAAAAACAACAACAACCAAGGATAATAAACAAACAAGGTTGAGAGCATAAAGCACTGTAATGCTAATTTTGAGTCCGACCAATGAAGCCGGTTCGCCCAAATTTTCACAAGCAAGTGCCTAAAGAGTAAGCATCACACTCCAAGTCCACATCGGCGAAAGCAACCTCCTCATGCTCCTGACAGTCAAACATTAACATAATTAGACAAGCGCAAGTATCTTAACACTAAAATTTACATGGATACAGTGCGCTACACAAGCTGTAGTCATCCAGAAGTCAAATATAAAGAACAACATGAAGAGCATAGTCATATCATGTCTTCGGAGTCCCTCATTTTCTTTTATCATAAAGTTTGATGCACAAGAAGAAAAACTCGGTAGCACCCAGTAGCAACAACTGTTCAATCAAGATACTTACAATTGGAAGAATGTTATTAAGAATCAAAATCTCAGAACATGTCATGGAAACTCAAGTTTCTACATTAGCAAAGCTTATATTTTAATCCCCTGAAACGAAAACTAGAACCTCCGAGAGGTGCAGCAGGTAACTGCCATATAAGAAAGTGGCCACGATGGATCTGCAGCTGTTCTTCTCAACAAATGAGAAGTGACCTTAATTTAGGTAGGCAGAGCAGCATTTGGCTCGTTTGCAATGTTTAGTATTCTGGTAGATACATAATAAGCAACTTATAGGCCTTCAGACAAAATTCAGTATCATGGGTCTGTCTTTTACATCAGAATTGGCCCTGGTGATGTCGGTGCCCTTTTTGATAAAGAACACAAATCCATCTGGAAATTGGCCTTCAAGAATCTTGACCTATCATCCCACACCATATTCCAATTTCGAAAATCTAATTATTCAGATATCATAATGTTCATAGTAATAATTGCCTTTGTTTCAATGTCCTTGAAAGCAACCACATAGTGGCCACATATTATTGCTTATCTATCACGAGAATAGGTAGCAGAACGACAAAACTGTGGAAGAGGTGTGTCAACATGGTCATTTAACCCAAAGAATTAATAGAAACATCTACCTTTTGGTCGCAGATATCAATCGATCAGTATCACAAACAAAGCAAAGAATATGGTAAGTTTTATTGAAGTCTAGTTCTCTAGGTTTAAAGATACAAACAGGAACCCGTACAATGGAAAAAGAATATAAGACTAAAAACGGAGTGAAACACTGTGAACAGGCAATAGAGATAGCACAGCACTTCTCAATGTCATAACTGCCAAATTCTGATAAGCAAATTTTAAGATAAAGAATACTTCAGATCAAGGTTCGCCAAACTGTACCATACCGGCATACTGAGCTCAATTCGATATGGTACAATATGTATATATATATATATATATATATTAATGTCATTGGCTCTGTGCAATAGGAATTGGATCGTGATGAGATCACGATAATGAGATTGATTTATTTTTAAACATGGATCCTAAATAATCCCGATCATAGATTACTCGAGAGGGACATCGAGATAACCAGACAAATCGGTGTATTTTTAAACAGGGCGACATCACCTAATTCCTTCTCCCCACGCTATCACGAGCTTAGTTGATTTTGCCTAAGCCGTACGGCACCCATGCGTGTCCGTCCGCAAAGGTCAGCCCTCCCCGAGATCTGCTAGAGTCCCTTAGACTTACAAAAGAGAAAACGGGTCAGAAGAAGCAATTCCCATGGGATCCACAAGCAACTGCTCAAGCAAACACTTTATAAAACTAGATACAAATTACACCCATAGACATTACAAACTCAGAGTGGTTGCAAACAAAGGATAATGGTCTATTACAGACCGAAGTCCCCACAAGTGATTACAAGACACACTCGTATTTACAAGCCAAGATCGGCCACAAAGCAAACCACACTAGGGCTGCTAAACCTACTGTAAGCCCGCTACTTGTTGTACAAGGTATGTACACAAACCGAAGTACACGGACAAACATGAGCATTTCATCAAACACCTTATTTACATTGTTTTCCGTAACGTTCTCCCCCACTTATTCCTTCGACGTCCTCGTCGAAACCACTGTAGATGCTGCATCTCCTTGCATTTTGCTGAATCTTCAATCTTCTGCTTTGGCTGCAACACGCCCCCCTTTGGCTCTCAGTCGTTGTTGTTGAGTAGTCGAACTCTGATCCGCCATGCTGCTTCAACTCACCAATGATTGAGTCTGATGTGGGGTTGGCTGAATTGTGTTGATCATTGTTGGTTCTCGCGGATCCTTTGGATGAAGAAAAAGACCTGCCTTATTATGCGCCAGTATCGCAGTATACTCGTATTGCTTGAACTGGATGGATGCTTGTTGGAACTTTGACGAGCATAGCGTTGCAGACTTTAAGGGTTTTGAGATCCTTCCTCCACAATGTTTGCCCATTGATCCTTCCTCCATGTTTAGTTGTCACTTCCAAGTAGGTTCGCATCACTCTCGCTTTCAATTGGCATTCAATTAGAAAATAAGGCGGACAATATACTCACAGTAGTACTGATCACCAATGGTAAGGATTTGACAACTATTGTCTTCCATAAGCTTTCTTTGAAGGGTCATTGAACCTATGCAGAACTCCTCTGCTGGATAAGTAAGAGAACTGGGATACTTGACTTCACCCATTCTCTTAGTAGCTGAGAAGGCAAGGTTACTTGGCTTCGCTCACCTCCTCGACTTAAGAGAATTGGGATACTCAGTTTCGCACATTCTCCTGAGTTGAGAAGGCAAAGGTTACTCGATTTCCGCCTCCTCGAGTTTGTACTTCATGCATTGAGCTGATTACTAACATTCGCCCGCTTTTGCTCACACTCACTTGAAGTGTTTGGACTCGCTGAGTTAGTTAGCTCGTGATTCGCTTTCCCACGCCATTGAACTTCTAGAATGCAAGAAGTTTTGCCCGAAAAAAGCAAAAGTTTACCCCAACTTGGAGTCGCCCAACTTGAAGTCTTTGATAGTTTTGGTCGCCTCTGGGATTATACCGTCTTCTCCATCACCTTTGTCGCCTACTCCTCTAAGTAGAAAAGGTATAGTACCGCGTACTGCCTACTTCGTTCCTTGGTCGAGCACTCCTGCATCAACCAAGTCCCTCGCTTTCGGCTATCTTGATGGGAAGCCCATCGACATCGGTCTTATGAAGTTCCTTGGCCTCTGCCCTTCTGCCCTGTCTTGGTACTTGGAGTTTGCCTTTGCATTCTCCACCTCCTTGGCCCCCTTTTATGACCAATGCTCTACCTCTATGAGAGCAAGGAATCGATGACTCCACGGAAGTCCCGCCTCTGTGGTACCATGGTGCTGCCAAGCCCATAGCATTACTATCCGTTACCTTGCATCTTCATCCCTTCCTTCGCGATCGGTAGATCTGCCTCTGCGGCACTGTGGTGCTCCTTCGAGTCCACCTCCTTTCTAACCGACGCTTTACTTTTGGGTAGCTGAGCCCCACTGGACTCGCCGCTTCGCCTTTCGACCACCGCTCAACACCACCGTGTCTTCTTAGCAGTTCTCCTTGGTCGATGGAAAGACAAACTACAACTCTCATGCATGGCATCCGCCATCTTGTTGCAGGCTCGCGTCGATTTTATTCTCCTTAGCTTCCTTGGGAGCAACGTTCGCTTACTCGACTTTGTCCTCTGACTGGCCGGGCTCCCTTAAGCGATTATGAGCACTGAAGCAGTCAATTCTCCAGCTGCTCCGATCATACCTTTGCATAATCAAGTCCCTCCATGGGACCGGTACTGCAATCTAACTTCTCTCTCGATGATACACAGCCCTCATATGCTGATGACCAAGGCTTTCATCTGATGCAAGCTTCGATGCACACACATGGAAGACCCGCCTCTGCGGTACCATGACATTCACCTCTTGAATCCATAGCCCTTCTTGTCGTTGCATTGTTCACCGAAGTGGAGCTCCCAGCAGCTCCTGATCATTTACATGATCACGTCCCCCTCCATGGACTTGGACTTCTTCTTCGGTGGTATACAGCCCTCATATGCTGATAACTAAGGCTTTCATTGAATGCAAGCTTCGATGCACACACGAAGACCCGCCTCTGCGGTACCACAACATTCACTTCTTGAATCCATAGCCCTTCTTCTTATTATGTCGTACACCAAAGTGGAGCTCCCAGTAACTCCTGATTATACCTCCGCATGATTTTGTCCCTCACGGGACATGATCACCTGCGTTGCATCGCCACAAACTATTCCACCACGATCCGTTGCACTATGTCGCCTCCTGGTGACATCTCCATTGCATACAGATTCTCGTGTGATGAACTCGGACTACGACCATAAAGATACTTCGAAATGGACCATTACCACCCGACAGCAGCCGACGACGGTCGAAATCAATCGTTACCAGCTGATTTCGAGTGGTAACGGGACGAAAACAGCCCCAATCGGTAGTACCGCCCACTCCGTGTTCCGGTCAATGGGCGAACCATTATGTAGTGCTCAATATGGGCGGTATCCATTAGTATTTCAGACTTTGCTTCAGATATAGTTTACATCATAAGAGTAGGCATGCAAAACGACAGAACTCCAATTTCATAACCACAAGATTAGAAATTGTTATAAAGAGGGTGCTTCAGCATCAGTTTGCTATTCTTTTTTATAGAGTTGAGATATTCTAGGGCTTGACCTGACCATAAAGATACTTTCACCTAATTAATCTAACTGTTGATTTACAAACATAATCGACAATAGCAATATCAGAAAGATGAAGAAAGAGTAACATAAAAGATTGACTGAAAGGAGAAAGGGGAAAGAGCCATACTGTCTTAATCATAGCATTCACAAGATCATCCAAACTGCAACCGTCAGAATTTAGACCACTCTGCAGACTCGTGCTCTCCAGTGCATATTCACTCCTAAAGTTCAGCTGACTATCACCAGTTGACTTATCAATGATGCAATTCTGTGTGACCAGTGGAAGACCAAAATTTACTTGGCCTGTTGCATCAATATCCAACTTTTTGTTGGAAAAGACAATTTCTGGTGTCTGACACTGAGTAGCTGCATCAGTAATCCGAAGATCGGGCAACAAAGAATTTGATGAAGTACTTGAAATGACATTTGAATTAAAGGTATAATCCCATTTCTGTCCAGAGTTGACTGTTACATTGAAGTTTGAGAACTTGGGATCGTTGTTAACACCTGCAGGCATAGCTATTGTGCTCTCATTAAGTGGACGAACTCGGTTTTGCCCACCACTACCAGCTGCAATTCTTGGAGATTCGTCAAGAGCTTTGGTGGCTGCATGTGAATTCATTGAAGAAAAATTTCCTCCGATATTACCAGGAGAAAAATCATTATGGCTAAGAGAGATATGCAGTGCATTGGCAGAATACTCGGTTGATACAACAGCACCCTGCCATGAGCCATTGCATCTACTAGTAGTATTAGGAAACCGTGAAACATCTTGAAGATCAATCTTATAAAGCTCTGAGCTTGAGGAAGACATTCTAACTGATGAAGGCTTGCCTAATCCTCCAGGTTGATTGTGCTGCTTATTTTCTTGCACTAACAGAGCATTGTCAGGAACATTAGGAAAAGAACCACTGCAAGGACTAGATGCAAGCCCACTGCCATATAAGCTCGCAGGCAAATGGTCTTTTGATTCCTGCATCAACAAAGGTTGTTGAAATTGCTCTAACTCTAAATTCCTCGGAATCCCCTGATGCAAATTCACTTGATGATTTCCAGGTAAAGCAATCCTTTGAATCTTCCCTATATCGTCACATGGATTGCTTGCATTTTTGTGCAAACCAACAAGCTGAACTGTCTGAGAAGGCAGCAGGCCATGCATTCCAAGTGTAGATGGACCATTTATTCTACCAAGCCCATTCAGTTGAAGAGATCCGAGGGTCGGCAGTTGTCTCGATCCTCCCATAGTAGAGTAATTTCTGAGACCACTTAAAGAAGGCATATGAAGATAGGAAGGGTTTCTACCACCAACAGCTGCAACCAAGCTAGCTTGATGGCCTGCCACTGCACTGAGCCTTTTTAGATAGAGCCTGTACTTCTGGAAGCATAAAAATGGGAGAGTTAGCTGCCAGCTTTCCCAAAGAAAAAGGAACAGACATGTGGAGGTGTGACTTTATTGATCAGTATTCTGACCATGAGCTTGATTGCAGAGTCAAGTAAGTTAAAATTGTAATTCATGACTAATTTAAGTCATTTAAGGCAAACTATCTAATAGATAACCGGACCAGGTTGTAAAAAGCACTGGAATGGCCATCTCCTGTTCTCAGAGACCTTGGTTCATAAAGAGTATAGGTGAACTTTTACATGATCATGACTTCATAACACTTGTATCATAATTTAATTTGTAATGATTTCATGCGAGAAACTTGCCTGTAGATGGCTTGCAACATTCTCCCTTGTCAGCTTTTCAACATTCATAAGATCAAGTATTTTCTTAGGCACAGCCTCTGGATCAGAAGGAACAAGCAGAAAATTTCTGTTTCAGTAATTATCAAGTCAAGCAAAAACTCAACAAAGCATTTTTGGAGATGAATCCTTTCCTTATCTTCACCTCTACCGAGGAAAAGCAAACTCATGAACTATGATGATACTTACTGTCGATACCCAGTTGGTTGACAGCAGCAACAAATTTCCTGTGCAGCTCAACAGTCCAAACGACCCTAGGCTTCTTCTGGGTAGATGGGTCTTCGTTCTCTTGCATGTTGTCTTCACTATCGTCTTCATCGAATTCAATCTGATCCTTCCTCTTCTTGTTACTTTGTCCATTATGATCAGCGACCCCCTGACCATCTTCAGAACTTCCAATATGAGCCTTTTGACCATCTTCCATACCGTCGGGATCGTTGTCACATCTTCTTTCAAACTTCCTCCTCCTGATGACATGCTGCCATATGTTCCTCAGCTCCTCGATCCGCACAGGCTTCAGCAGGTAGTCACAAGCACCATGAGTGATTCCCTTCATCACAGTTTGGGTTTCACCATTTGCAGACAACACTGCATCATAAGCTCGGTTCATTCACCAACATATCATCCAGTAATTCATCAACCATTATTCTAAATCTGATTCGACAGAAACAATTTTGTCCGATGCCACAGGGACAAGTCACGCAAACTAAAAAAACTCGGCTTGCCATCAAAGAGAACTTTTTGTTCTTTAATTTCAAAGCAAAAAAATCTAGTTATGAAAAGAAATTGCTTGACAATGAAAAATTGGTCGTGACAAATGAGTGAAGAGGTTTCTGAGACTTACTAATAACCGGCAGGTCCATCTCGAGGCCTATGAGCTCTAAGAGCTTGAAGCCATCCATATCCGGCATGTGAACGTCGCTGATAACCAGATCAAATTTGTCTTTGTTCTCTCTTAACAGCTTCAGTGCCGTGATTGCTTTATCAGTGGTCGTAACTGAAGAACACAGACAAAACAATAGCCACAGTTGCTAAGTTCAAGATCATGTTTTCAGAGGAAGAAATGATGACTCAATTATTCTTCCAGGCAGTGCAAATAATCAATAAGGAGGGGGGGAAAAAGGCATCAGAAAGTAACATGATATACTTTGCTCAAAGAAAAAGCAACTAAAATGCAGTTAAATGACAGAAATAAAAGAGCAAATCTAAAAAAAGACGACATATTTGCTTTTCCAGTTACCAACTTGACCGAATGAAGGGGGAAAAAAAACTGGAATCAAGGAGAAAAAATCCAAATTTTGGCACAAACCATTGTACTGGCAACGGACAAGCAGGGCCTCCAACAACCTGAGACAGATGGGATCATCATCCACCGCAAGAACACGCATGCCCACCGGGAACTGGTCTCTGCTCCCCTTCCTCTCCTCCACCGTCATGGTCACGAAGCAAACCTCTAGTACCCCGCAGCAAGTCAACGCCACCCAGGTAGCAGACCAAGACGACCAAAGCTTGTCGGAGAACGTGCGAGGGACGGCCAAAGAACCGGGAGAGGGTCGAAAAGCGAACACCACGGTCAAGGGAGAGGCCAAGATGTAAACTTTGGATGAAACAGATACAAAGATGAAAACTTTGGACGGAATAGCGAGCGAGAGAGAGAGGGGGGGGGAGAGGGGGCGGGGATGAAGGCTGGAAGAAGAGAGAATATAAATGAGGAGTGGAGGTCAAATAGGGCAAGAAGCAATAACAGAGGCTGGGATTGGGGGTGGGAATTGGATGAAGGAGAAGGGTGTGTGTGAGCCGTGAGGCCTCAATTCATGCACCCCATCAAAATGGAAACTTTCCTCTCTCCCTCCTTTATGCGTTATTTCCACTTTGCCATCAATGAGCACAGGCGAGATAACCATCGGTGAAATCTCGGAAAGCTGGAATCCAGGGAGCTATTGCAGAAGGGAGGAGCCAATCCATGGGGTTTAGAGGCCTTTGTCCTCACCATCAATGTTGCCCTCGGTTCGTGATCCTCCAATATTTAATGCGAGCTTTGTCTCGCAATCATCAGCTTCTTTCTTACGGGCGACAAACTTTTGACTCGGTAAAACACAGCAACGCAAGCAGCCATGCATGGCTTTGTCTTCTTCCCATCTTATGCCCACCAAGCTTTCTCGACTGCTGCAGCATCCCCACCGGCTCTGCAGAAGGGACCCACCGCACCACAGAGAAGCCATGCTTGGGGAGCGTCTCTGCCTGTTCATGGCTGCCATGGCAGCAGTGGAAGCTCCGAGGTCGCAGCTGTTGCCTCCGCCTCCTCCTCTACTTGGGTAGGTTCATGTCATGTATACCGCTTGTAGTTATGTTATGTTGTCCACATCGTCGCCACCTACTCCATGCTAGAAAACCTACGCATGCATTGTCTTCTTCTTCTTCTTCTTCATGGATGGCATCACGGTTGAGTGCGGATCCGATAAGATGTCGGATCGGATATGTGTTAAAGAGAATTCATACCCGGCAAAGAATCCGACACTCCGCTTGCGGGAGACTATGTGGCGGTTTTCGGACCGGCGCGTGGGGTAGCGGGGACGGAATCGTAATTATAGTGAGCCTGTGGTGGCATTTCATGGCGAGCCAACGTGCGTCGCAAAGCCGTAGCGGGTTTTTTGTACGGACGAGATGGGCTCGACCAGGAGATCCGACGGCCGAAACGTCCCTTTCCGGGTCCCGCACCTCCCCCCCCCCCCGTGACGACGCGTGACGCCGCCCCACTGGGTTTCGGCGTGGAGGAATCCGAGGTGGGTCCCACGTGAGATGGAAGTGACGTGGCGTTTTCGTCATTCCGGTCAGGGAGGAGGCTTCGGCGACCGGGACTCGCTGGGGCCCCCTCCGAGGTTGTGACTAATGTGCCGTGGGCAGTCGGGTACCCGCGCGGGTGGGGTAGGAATGGGTCAACGTTTTCCCAAAAAAAAATTCCTTCGGTTTTTTTTGTTAAAAAAAATTTTATAGATGTATTTAAATTTTCTTCCTGCCTTGTTTGAGGATAGATGGATAATGACTAGAATTTTTTTTTTTAATTTTCTGCAAGAATGATTTTTTTCAAGTGTTGGGAGTCACAATGTTCGTATAGACGGTATTATTCGATTAAAGATTTTGAGGTGCATGTGGAGTTATTTGGAATAAAATGAATTAAAATATCTTCACGCATCAATAATTATGTCTGATTATTATGACAATTTATCAAGAAAAAAATTTTAGGATAATTACCGAAAAGAGTGTTTCTTATTTAAAAAACTTTAAATTTATTTTCTATTTTAATTTTTTTAGTTTCTAAATCAATTTGGATTAATGAATTAGTTCACTAGATAGGATCGTTCTTTCTCTTTCTTCTTCAAAGAAAAAGAAAAAAAAAAAAAAAGGAGAATGAGCGATGATGGAGGAACAAGGAAGAAGAAAAGACTAGCGAAAATAGAAAGGAGATATATCAAATCGTATCGAGGCAGTTAGATTTGATATAATTTAACATAAGATCAGAAAAAGATATTTATCTAATTGTAAAAAAAGAAGTCTTTGAATAGAAGAGCATACATAATATGGTTGAAAAAAATGGAGGGGTCTTTTTTGGGGGTAAATAATCCTCATTTTTTAGAATATAAATTTTTTTTTTAAAGAACTCGTTTGTTAATTTAAGCATTTATTGAGGAATCTATGAGGGTTTGTTTTGCATTCAATCCATTTCAAGTATTTATTTCCTCACCCGCACACCTTCGTTGGCATGCATGGTTGAGTTTGATCAGGCGATGGCCGGAGGACACAGTGGAGATGACATGATCTTGGCGTTAGCATAGTGGTGGCTGCGTGCATCGAATCTCTCTCTCTCTCTCTCTCTCGCTCGCTCTCTCTCTCTCTCTCTCTCTCTCTCAATATAAAAAAGCCTTGAAATCTTTGGAATGGGTGGGAGGAGGATCTTCTCCAGCCTTCTTTATTCCATGAGGCAAACTTAGCGTGAGCAGGCTAAAGTCCCTGCCTGCCTTTCCCTCTCATCGAGACATACGCACACACTAGGGGGAGTGCTCGTGATATTTGCAGGTCTAAGAAGAAGAAGAAGAAGAAGAAGAAGAAGAAGCAGCAACAACAGCAAGTTAAATGTTGTGTCTTTCTCCGGAAGCTAACGCCTCACGGAGTATTATAATTCAGGTTATGATACCTCAAAACGTTTGGGATGACTCGGCAATCATGTTCTTCCTTCACAGCCATGTAAAGTTGCGTTGCATCAATCATCCGAGTTCTGTGAGTTGGGGTGGAACAGCATCGATCCTCTCTCTCTCTCTCTCTCTCTCTCTCTGAGGAACATCGATGAGTTGTCTTGTGCTCAACCTTTGTCAAAGGCTCTCAAGGTGGTGTTGCCCATCTCTTCTGCTCCGTTCATGTGCTTAGCTGTTCCATGGAAATGCGCATGTCTTTTGTGTGTTGTGCTTGTCAGAGTTGTCCCTGGAGAACAGCTTTAAAGTCTATATATATATATATATATATACATGGTCCTTCTGCCTCATATGAAAGCTTGTGGCAGATGCAACCCTGCAAGCTTTTCTTTTCCTTATAAACCATCATTTATCTTTTTGCCAACTATATATATATATATATATATATATATATATATATACAAGAAATTATCTACTTTGAGATGAGCTTCTTAAGATGTCATGTCTTCCCTTATCTACAGACCAGAATTTATCCAAAAGAAAAAGGCAAAAAAGAAGGTAGCATTATTGATGCTGCCACTCTTTGAACAGAGGTAGCTATGTTCTGAGTTCAACATGGCCATGCCTTACCATCTTTCTCCCTCACCTGTTAAGTTAATGGTGAAGAGAGAGACAGCTGGCATCGGACCTGCACAGCTTATTGGCAATGTTCTTTCTCTCATCCATGTCAGCTGATGGAAGACAGCAGCAAGTGGGGGCATCAGGCAATGTTACAGCTTGATGGACTTCTTGTCATCATCCACACCAGCTGATGGAGGACCTGTTGACCTCTCTAAACTTCTCTTACTTGATGTGTTACAGCTTGATGGACTTCTTGTCATCATCCACACCAGCTGATGGAGGACCTGTTGACCTCTCTAAACTTCTCTTACTTGATGTGCATGGGGAGCAAACTTTGGACACTGATATCCCAACATAAGATTCTGCCAACCTAAGGTGGATTATCTCTCTTTCTTCTCCACACAAAACACACACACACACACACACACAAAGTCAGACACCTGTTTACACAGAGAGAGCTGTTACCTATTGCACTAAAATCACTTGAAGCCAACATATTTTTGGTTCATGAGGTGTTCTCACTGTGTATGTTATTGTCAGCCAACATGTACCACAAATCATTCAATCAACAGAAATCATCACTTGGTGTTTAGGTGATCTGAATAGTTTTTCTTTTTGTAGTTTCCATTGCTTACTGTCAATAATGATTCCTATATATAAATATATATATATATATATATATATATATAGTTAATAACAAAAGCATTTGCACAAATCTAAATATGCATTCTGATTTGCTTATTGAGACTACCAATCTGGTAAAAGTTAATCTATTGAGACTACCAATAGGTTCTCTCTCTCTGATATACCATTCCCTTTCAGCACCTTCTAACTCGAGAGAAAAAATTTGGGTGAAGAGAAGTTGCCAATTTCCTGTGTATTTTTTCCTCAAATATTCAACCCACTCTGCAAAGTTTGGCCAAAGAATGTAGATACGATGTTCTTTGGGGTTTTGTTGATACAGTATGCTGCAAATGAACAACTTATCAAAGTGCATCCTATGAAGACAGTGCTCACCAAAAATCCATATCTCTGCTATCAAAATGCATGATTTATACTATGTTTTTTTAACTTGATATGGGAGGTACCATGGCATTCTGACGTGGAATATTTTCTTTAGATAAAGAAGAAAAACTTAGAAATATCTGAATAAAGAATAAACTAAAGCATTTTTTTCTTTTTCTCTTTTTGGTCTATTATGGTCCCATGTTTCTGGCTTAACAGATTGAAATATCAGCTATTCCAATTAAATTAACTACATTATCTACATCAAAAATTAACTCTTTGACCCCAAAGAAAATATCCAATTACACCAAATATGTGACCTTAAAATGATAGGCTGAAAGCTCAATTTTCTTAGTTGGCATAACGAGTGGATATCTCATGTGAATCGGAACTCATATGCATGCTTAACATGTAAGCAATAAACACTGACACGCCAATTTCATAAATTCAAATGTAATTTTCCTAATAAATGCACTCTTCGTCAAACATTTTGTCTGTCTTCATCTTCACGGATCCATGAGGAATTTCGATCATTCTGGTAATAGTATACTAATCATCAGTCAACTTCAGACTAAATAAAATTATCAACCAAAAATAACAATAATATATATATATATACATACATATATTAATGTTGGTAGTAGTTCGTCAATCCATCCAAATCTTGTGTATGATATGCAACATTAGGAGCACGCATGCCATCTTGATGATATCTATCCACGTAAAAGTTTAAGCGAGAGACTGGTAGCAGTGTGGATTTGGTAGTGAGCATTTTGATCTATTATTTCCATTCAGATTATGAGAGCAGGCCATGCATGCAGACAGCATTATATCTCCTACCATCTCATGCCTTGTATGTATCACAAGGAAATCTCCATATTCAGAGTCTGAATGTGAAGAGGGATTTTTGTTTGGATCGATTCGATTCAGGTTTAATTCGGGTCAGGCTAGAACCAGATCGATCGTGCACCCAGCGCATGAAGCTGCAGGTTTAACCTACATGCCAGCTTACTATGTCAAGAAGCTGTGAATTTTATTATCTGCTTGATCTCTGTTGGCCTCAGAAAGATAAAAGAGTTGAATTCTTGGTGAACAAATAGTTATTGCTGAGTAGTACCTTAATGTCGCTGCGAACTTGTTCATTTGGCACCGCAGGAACTGGAACAGTTCTGCAAAGCTATAAGGAACCATCTCGATCAAGTGGTAAGCATAGTAAAGCAACATGATGCAGAAGAGAAGATGAACTTTTCATTAGAAAGAACGGAGTAAGAATGGTTCTCACTTTCCTGGATTAGTGGCCACAGTTGGAAGCACTTTTTAATAAAGAAGAAGATGATAGAGATGTAGTGTTGAAGAGATCTTGCAACAGTTGGCAGAGTTCCCAAGTGATCTTATGGCCACAATCCATAAACAAGACGCTTCTCTAACCCCAACATTGCTCGTCCTCATCTACTTCTGCAACTGAAAACCTCAGTTAGTCTCCGATTTAAGCTGTAACTAATGCTTGCAAACGCCAAAAAAGAAGAGAAAATTGATAATATAACATCTTCCTCGGTCATCATTTTCTAACAGTTCAATTCTAAATCCTAAGTGATGGATAAGGAACACATCATCCATCCAAAGAGAGAGAGAGCCATGTCGCTGGGTGTCGGCCCTTGCAATTGCTTATCACCAAAACGCCCAATATTATTAAGCATATAGCAAAATAGAACTCTTCCTAAACATGCATACAGAAATGGAATGCCACTTAACAAGGGCAGAAACAAACGTCTGACATGGATTGTTCTACTCATCAAAACCCTGAAGTCAAGGCAGGTCACATCTCAATAACATAATCTTCAACACTATTTAAAGCATTTCAGTCCCTCTGAGCAACTTAGTGATCCAAAAGACAAACTCACCCATGGAATGGTGTCTCAAGACAACTTCTTTAACTGGTTACCATAGACCAGTGAGATTTTGTACAGAATAATAGAAGTAATTGTTAGGTGCAGTAGCAAGAGGAAGATCTGCAGAATGTGCCAAATGCCGAAGTAGATCTCATGCGGCCACAAAGAAATCGATTCATGCGCAAAAAATAACCTCTTCAAAATCATAAAGTTTATTGCTATCAGCAAGACAAGCGCATGAAGTGGTTACCATCTACCAAGTTTGCAATCTAAGTTTCACATATATCATGTCAATATGAAAAATAAAAATTGCAGGACCAGGTCATTTGTGTCCATCTTGATTGGTTCCATGTGACTTCCATTCAAAAAATATTTGTTATTTGTTTTAAGAAATCAGAAGATGGAATCAACAAGATATTATATTATGCAGCAAGTGGGTAACATGTGTCATGAAAAGATGTACTCTATTTTCACAAATTGGTGGATTAGATCTCCTAAGAGATTGAGATAAATTTAGCAAACAAATCATATGATTACATAACACTCATCTGAAGAAACAGGAAGCAGTCTTACCATCATAGTGAGCAATACTTGCTCTATTTTCACAAGGAAAATGGATGAAGATGGAGCAGTGATTGCAAAAGGCGCTCGCCTAAGCGCTCGGGCGAGGCAAGGCCCGAGCACCTCGCTCAATCTCCAAGGAGCGCGCTTCAAAGAGGCACCGGCTGGGCGCTCGCCCGAGCCCAGGCGCCGGGCACTTCGAGCGAGTGCCCGGGTTAAACCAAGGTCGCATTCGCATTAGTTGGTTCAATCGAACCAACTAGCGCACCGATATATGCTTCCTCAACCCTAATCTCACTCACGAATCATGATTATGCCGCCAACATTTCTCTTTGTTGCCGTTGTCGCTGCTCGCTGCTATCGCTATCGCTGCTCTCCGCTGCCACTGCTCTCAGTAAGCAGCTTTCGCTCTCAGTCAGATCAGCCGCCACGCCTCGTCTCTTCTGTTGACAGTGTACCGTTAACTTATTATTAACAGTACACTGTATATTTACATTACAGTATATATTAACAGTATACTGTTAATGTACTGTTAACAGTATACTGTATATTAACAGTATATTGTTGATGTATATTAACAATATACTGTTAATGTACTGTTAACAGTATATTAACAATATATTGTTGATGTATATTAACAGTATACTATTAATGTACGGTTAACAATATACTGTTGTGATGAGTGACTTTGATGTAAAACTTTATTGGTTTGAATTTTGAGACTTGTTAATGTGACATTGTGACTTTGTAGTTTGTAATTTAGATTTTTTTAATCTAATATCATATTTCTATTTAAATAATCATGTTTATTAATTGTATTATATATTTTTTTATATTTTAACGCCTCGTTTTGCTCGGGCGAGCGCCTAGCACCTCGTGCATTTTGGGACCCTGGTGCCTTTTGGTGCCTAGCGCTTTTTAAATCACTGAGATGGAAAAATGGTAAAGAGACCAATCTAGTAGGAGCCTGATTGAAATAAATTCATGAAAAAAGTCATGCATATAGAAAAGAAATATGTTTTCAGGCAAAATTAGCACAAAATGAATTCAGCATAAGAATTGCCCTTAAAAGTGATTACAATCAGAGAGAAGACACATGGACTTAATATATTAATAGGCCATAGATAAATTGTTTGTTATGTTGTGCTCAGTTGCAAAAAGTCACTTCTGGTAGCTCACCCATGACCTTTCTTTAAGAATATGATAAGCCTTGAATTAATTCCTCTTAAGTTTTTATGACAAACAATAGGGCCTGGTATTTTTTTACCATGATACTGTAATTTGTGTGGTTTCCTTGCTTCTTCAAGCCCCTAATCCAAGCTTTGTCAAACTAACCCTAAAACAGAACCAAAAAGAATGGAGCATTGATCATCTGAATTCTGAACAATATCACTCTAAAATTAATTCTTTGTACCTGCTTATTATCTAATTGTTTGGTTCTTTGGAATTGCATGATGTAAATTGGAACGATCGGTGTCCATGAGATGTACTTTAAGTTAACACTAATCTTCCAAAGACTTCAGCACTTAGCATACAAAGGGTTAATACATGGGAAAATTGCTAATATAGTATTTCGTACAGATATTTGAGGTGAAAAAAATTAGATGACTATTCAACACGAACAAGTAAAATTATGTTAGTAGTGACATTAGACTCACATTGCAGCTGGATTGAACAGATCTATACCATTTAGACCTTGACTAATCTGACAATTCCATGTTTATAGAACATCTCGGACACTTAATGCTAGAAATTATTAGATCACAAATGTTTAACTTGCACAGGCTAGCATAGGCTAGCACATACAGTCCAGCATGCCAAACTGATGACATTAGTTCATGATATTAATTAACATTTCTGATAATGAAGTTGCACACCATTCTTTATTAGATGACATTTTTTAGCATATCTGCATAATGACCTTAATTTATCAAACTGATGCTGGTAGGGATCTATTATCTTTTTATACTGCTAAAAAAAATGGAACCTGCTTGAATCTGCAACCAAGCCATATCCTTTTTAGTACTGCACTAATTTACAAGGGCTGAAGACTTCCTTCGAAGAACTTATATGCACTCTTAACATTTAGAAGTCAGTAAGTAAACAAAATTCCTATAGGTTAAACCAGAAATGTAGTCCTATTCTTGTCGTGCCACTACTGGTTTAGGACTGGAAAATTTAATAACTTTCTTTGAAACGACATAGGAGACGAAGCTGTGGTAGGTTATTCACATGATCCAATATCAGACAAACAAATCACCTCTAATGTAAACATAAATTTTACAGAGATTACACTGTAACAGATCAGATATTAATATCATTAAATGGTATGAGTAATATACACGAAGAAAACTATGAGAAAAATTCAGGAATCAGAGTAAAGTATTAATTAACAGGAGGGAAAAGAGTTCTGACCAATAAATAGGTGTTTAACCTCTCTACTTCTGGACATAAGACTCGACGATCCTCAACCATCGAAGGAGCTCCACTTTGCCCTTGTTGGTCATATACTCATGCAAGAACTCCGCGAGATCGTCGTCCACCCCCCGCTCCTCCAGATACGAGATCACCTGCCTTCGCACCTCCTTCTCCAAATTCCTGCCGAATTGGTCCCAACAGCATAATCACCGGAATAGATGTAGAGGAAAAAGAGAGAAAAATTGAATCTTGGTATCAGAGGGGTACTTGAAGTTGCGACCAAAGTAAGGGCGAAAGACAGCGACCTTCCGATGCAGAGGGAAGAGTGTCTCGACGTCGAGGGAATCGGGCCAAGCGGAGCAGATGAGCTCGAGAACGGAGTCGGAGGCCTCGCCCCGGGAGACCTCAACGATGAGGCTGATGTGGAGGCGGGGGCCGCGCTCCAAAGCCCTCGCCTTCTCGGCGATCGAAACGGAGGGGACGGGCGCGGCGCCGTCGAACATGGTGACGTCGACCTTGACGTCCTCATCGCCGTGCTTGCTCCGGAGGCGGATCCACTGCTCGCCGGGGTGGTCCTCGATGGAGAACGACCTGAAGCGCTGCGGCGGCTATGTAGAAGCGACAGAGAAACAGGTGAATCAGTCAGATCAAAGGATCAAAAGCGAGAGCTACGCAAGTGAAGATAGGGGGAGGGAATGAGATACCGGGCGAGGGGGGAGGTAGTCGGAGAGGTAGGAGATCTCGTTGCGTAGGAGGCGGAGGAGGTTCTCGTCGAAGACGGAGGGGTGGCTGCCGGGAACGGAGAGGAAGGAGCGGCGAAGAAGGGGAATAAGGAAGCGAGCCATTTCGTGCGGGCGTCGGCGTGGGTTAGGGTGTGGTGTGGTGTGGTGTGGGTTTTGTGGCGTCTATTAGGGGCAACTTTACGTATCTAGCCTTGTAATTTTTCTAATCATCATATTTACCTTATAATTTTATGATACTATTTTTTTTTTTTATGAACCACCATTAAAAAAAAAACATAAATCGATCATTTGGAAATCAATCATTACTAATTATAAAATCATTAATAATTTATATATAATGTAAATAGATCAAATCAATTTTATTATATTGAGAGAAAAAAAAAGGTTTATGATATATACAGAATGGCAAAATTGGTGACATTAGTATGGGCCGTGTAAGGCCCACTCATGCAAGATGAAGGTCCAACGTCGTCAACGAGCTCGCGCAGTCCACAAGGTCTCTGTGCTCGTGGCACAAACGGAGGATGCGCGCGGGTGCTTGAAATGGCATACGTAGCTTGATTTGCACTGCATGGGGTTTATTTATTCGATTATTTCTGTTGTCAGGCAACACAAGTGATCATAATTGGTTTCCATCCTTGGTCACAGATCATTTTTATGTTGGCAGATTTATTCCTCTGTTCCTGCTCCTCCTCCTCCTACCTCCCTGTTCCTTGAAGGCACAAGACGAGAGAAGAAAGATGATCTACAGCCAGGCGATTCTTCCTTCGAGGTTGGGATTCATGTCTCCAGGTATGTACTATGCCCATGTTCTCCTCTTTCTTTATCGGACAAGAAGAAGAAGAGGAGTTTCAACAATGTTCAAGCATTTACTTCTGCATTGCAGAGGGGATAGGAAGAAGAGGATTTGTGAGTGATGCACGAGGGAGAGGTAAGGAGAGAGAGAGAGAGAGAGCGAGAGAGATATTTCTCCAAATTTGTTTCTTTCTGGTGAGAAGAGAGACAGAGAAAGAGAGGAAGTCAGATTAACTATGTTTTCTTTGGTTAAAGTGCAGGTGGAGAGAGAGGAAGAACACTCGAAGCTAAGATAAAAAGGTAAGCAAGCAGATCTTCCAATATACACATTCCAATGTAGATATTGGTCCAGTCCTCTCAGCCTCTCTCTGTCTCTCTCTCTGTCTCTGTGTGTGTGTGTGTGTGTGTGTGTGTGAACTGAGTTAATTATCTTTGATTCGAATACCAAATTGTTGTTGGATATATAGGAATCTGTTGCAGATTTCCCGTTCCAAAATCTTTTCTGATCCCGAAATCAAAGGGATTGTTGATCGGTGTAATCTTGATCATGTTCTAATTAATCTAAGCACTTGTCATGCTCATCAAGCCAGCCAAAGCCTGTTCAAAGGCCTCTCTCTGTTTCATAAAAGGATAATACAGACATCGCACAGCCATCCATTCCTTGTATATTTTCTTTTATATGGATTCAACAGTCGTGATGTGTTCAGGCAATTCCTGCACCATGGTATGGAATGGTTGAAACGTCATGAATTGTTGTTCTATAGAGATTTAAAAAACAGGCCGTTGGTTACATCCGGTTCTTACTGAATACAGAGTAGAGGTTATATCACTCACAATATCTTAGTTCATCATTCATAAATAAATATGCCAAGAAAACAAAGTTGGTTTATACAGATATCCTCAAATCCTACAGTTGTTTGTTTCTTTTCTTAAACTATGTGTATGATTTCACCAATAACGTTAGTAAAAGAGAACGTCTAATTGCAGAACTCGGAGCTCCTGCGCAAACTCGATAATTAGATGTAGATCACAAGAAGAATCAGCTACTGTGGGACACAGGAAATATGTCCACATTGGAGTGACGAAGAACAGCTGCACTTTTGCTGCTCTTAGCAATGCATGTGTAGCTGAAGAAGATGAGGCTGGTGAGTGTGAAGGCCGCTGGAATGCAGTTTTTAAGCGTGTCGATGCCTTTTGTCGGTTTTCTAGACCACATACTGTAATTGGCACGGTATGCTGAAATTTTTTTCTTTTTATCATCTTCCTTAGGCTTCAAAGAATGATAAAAGATGTCTTCTTTTCATCTCCAGGTCATAGGTATAGTATCAGTCTCTCTTCTTCCGGTGGAAAGC
The DNA here is from genome assembly GCA_021527575.1 of Ensete glaucum. NCBI lineage: Eukaryota > Viridiplantae > Streptophyta > Magnoliopsida > Zingiberales > Musaceae > Ensete > Ensete glaucum. The sequence goes on along the minus strand of CM038558.1, from coordinate 39,135,741 downwards.
ATCACTGATATATCTCTGATATATTTTGATGGACTGCTCAAGGTAATCCAGCAGGGGATGTATCAGACTGACTTCATCTTCCGTCACTAAATATAGTTTGTCTCCTGATATTGTTGGTTTTTTTTTTTGTTTTGGTGGGATAATTCAGGCATTGCTTCCAGCTATCTTCATGAATATTTATGTTGTGGGGCTGAATCAGTTGTTCGACATTGAAATCGATAAGGTAGATTGCAGGTTTTGAAGATTTCTCAGTTTATTTAGAGCTTTTTTTTCTTTTTTTTTTCAGACTAATTTCATTTTGTGTAGCATAAAAAAAAAAAAAAAAAAAAACTGAACACCATATAATGCTTTATGACTTACATATTCATTTACATTCACCGATGGATTGCAGGTTAATAAACCAAGACTTCCGCTAGCTTCTGGGGAATTCTCCATGGAAATTGGAACGGGGATAGTAGCTCTTTGCTGTGTCCTGGTATGCTATTTCTTACTATTTTTCTTTTAGCAGATTTGTTTTTTTTTTCTTTCTCCTTTAAATTAAGCTACGAATATTATAGTAAGTAGTAAAATTGATACACTTATGTAAATTTCATTCTTTCTTAACAGAGTTTTGCTTTGGGAGTGAAGTCTCAGTCCCCTGCCATACTAAGTGCCTTGCTCATCAGCTTTTTCCTTGGAAGTGCATATTCCATCAATGTAAGACCTCGATATGATCAAAAACGCCAAAAAATAAATAAATAAACGAACGTTATCATAAAGCTGTAATCTAGGCTTTGAAAGCTGCTAAATCTATGACTCCCCTGCGTTCTGACTAACCATCTGATTTATAACATTTTACTTAGCTTCCATTTCTAAGATGGAAACAGCATGCCTTTCTTGCTGCTGCTTGCATTCTGTGTGTCAGGGCCATTGTGGTTCAGCTAGCCTTCTTCATACACATGCAGGTAATAAGCAGTCCATATTTACTTGGATATATAGTTTGAATCGTTCATCATGTACATGCTTTTAATTCATACCTTTACCATTGCTTAACTATTTCTGCAGAGATATGTGTTAGGAAGGCCGATCGCTCTAACAAAATCGGTGGTCTTCGGGACAGCCTTCATGTGTTTCTTCTCAGCCGTCATAGCTTTGTTCAAGGTAATGCCATGATCTTTCTCTTGACATAGAAAGCTCAAGGTTTGCTAGTTTACTATGGTTGAGCTTCGACTTCGCTCGAGGTCAAATTGCTCCCCACCCTTTTTTTTTTCTAAACTTTTACGGTAAAGCAATATATAACCCAGCGGATAAGTTGACTCTGCCTTGGGAATCTATACAGTTTTGTACAACTAAAATCTTGCAAAGATCACTGTTTGAGTTTTTTTTTTTTTTTTTTTGAACCTATGAAAAAGAAAAAAAGAAGAAAAAAAAATTATATCCTCGATTGTAGAACTTGAATTTGTTATCATCCAAGTAGTTAAGAGTAGCTTTGGTGTCTGTATTAACCAGCAGGCTATATGTTGATAGGATATCCCTGATGTTGATGGGGATAGGGATTTTGGCATCCGTTCTTTCAGCGTTCGTCTGGGCCAAGAGAAGGTAATAAAAAGTCAATTACCAAAAGCAATTCAATTCCATCTTCATCATCCCCTTTGCTTCAAGTTTCAGCACCCTGCCCTCTGTCTGGATTAATTGCTTCTGAGTCAGGTGTTTTGGCTGTGCATCAAGTTACTTCTAACAGCATATACCGCAGCCCTTGCGGTAGGAGCTTCATCATCAAACACATATCGGAAGAAACTAGTGACTGTGAGTTCTGCTGTAGCTCTCCCCCGGCAACTATCTATCATCACATATCGGAAGAAACTAGTGACTGTGTTTTAGATTTTATCGTATCGACGTAGGTGATTGGCCATGGTTTCCTTGCCTCCATCCTTTGGTTTCGCGCACAATCGCTGGATGTCGAGAACAAGGCATCGGTTACCTCATTCTACATGTTCATCTGGAAGGCAAGTTGGATACTACCATATCTCATACATCTCGTTTAAGAAGCTCATCAGCACAATCATCATTATTATTGACTTGTCGATCTAATGAGTTTTGGCAATTTGCTTCTGCAGCTTTTCTATGCAGAATACTTCTTCATTCCTTTCATGCAGTAAGAAGTCTTGGACCTCAGGAAGAAAACCTTTTATAGACACAGGCAACACTCACTCGTGGAGAACTGCTCTTCTTTGCAAAACTTCAAACTATTCTTCTTTTTCCATCTGATCCTTTGTGGCCGTCGATTACTACAAGAAAATGCTTCTTTTGCGGCCCCATAAAAATGATACTTTTTTTTTTTTTTAATCTAACAGATTCCATTCTTCCACGCATTGCTTTAAAAATGATACTTTTAAGCAAAACAAGCGGAATAAATATCGTAAACCCGTCGAAAATCCACGGCGCTCACGGTCCACTCGTGCCCCGGCGAAGCCACCGGAAGCCTTGTGTCTGCCTCATCACCAAACCGCTCCTCCACCAGCGCTGCCTCCCGGAGCTTCCCTTCATTCCACAAGCTCTTCACCAGCAAAGCCTTGGTGGCTCGGTCCGGCGCGAGACCTGAGCTCGTCATTTCGTCCAACAGCCTCGGCGCGAGAGCCGCCCTCTCCTGCTTGCAGTGGGCCTGGATCAGGATCTTGTACATGTAGGCGTCGGGCGCCAGCCCGCACTCCCTCACCATCCCCAACAGCTTGTGCACGCTCCTCAGATCCCCTGCCCCGGCGAAGTGCTGCATCAAACCAGAGAAGGTCTGTATGTCGGGGAGAACGCCCTCCAACATCATCTCGTCCAGGAGCTCCAAGGCGTCGCTGCCTCTCTTACACTTGACCATGGCGCGGAGCAACGACGAATATAGCAGCAAGCGCTGCGACCCCGACAACGAGCCGCAGATCGAGTCCGCCTCGCGGAAGATCTCCAAGGCCGCCGTGGCTTTCTTCGACAGGCCGTGGAAGTCGATCACTAGTCGGACGGTGGCGAAAGGGAGCGAGATGCCCTCTGACCTGACCTTGGAGAGGAGACGGTCGACCATTTCGACGTGACCCTGCCGGGCGAGGATGGAGATCATCCTTGACACGGTCCGGCGGTCGTGCACCAAGTCCCCCGGCTGATGCGCCACCCAGCAGAAGAAAGCCCACGCCGTCTCGGCTCTCTTGAAGGCCCTCAAGAGTTTGCATACCAGCCGCGGGGTCCATACCAGCCTCGCCGCCTCCAGTTCGGCTACCTCGTTGGGGTCCCAATCCTCCAGTGCCCTCGCGAGAGCGGTCGGCTCCAGCCAGGGCTTCAACCGGATTCGGTCGCCCTCGATGTCATCGTCTTTGTCGCGACTGTCTTCCTCTTCGCAACCTTCCTCATCACCAGAATCGGAAACGATGTATGCGATTCGATCATTAGGCAACAGTTCTTGGACGAACTCTTCGATGCCCACGGTATGGCCCGCCGCCTGCATCTTTGCCATGGCAGCCCGCATCGAAGGGCCTGGGAGAATTCCGTCGGAATTCATCTCCTTTACCAGCCGCCCGAGCTCGTCGAACAATCCGGCCGACGAGTACGCCTCGGCGAGCACCTCGTACTGCTTCGACGTGTGGGGGGTCCTCATAGACGGCAGGAGATGGAAGATCTCGGTGGCCGCGTCGAGATGCCCGGAGCGGACGAGGTGGTGGATGATGACGGTGTAGGTGCGGGTGTTGGGATTGGCTCCTTCATGGATCATCTGGGAGAAGGTCGCGACGGCAGCGGAGTGGGCGCCGGCATCGGCGTGGAGGCTCATGACGAGGTTGAATGACTCGGTGGACGGGTGGCTGCGGCGGCGGGAATGGCGGTTCGGGTCGGACGAGGAGCGGATGGAGGACCAGATTTTAAGGGCGGATGGCAGGTCGCCGGCGGCTGCGAACCAGCGGAGACGGTCGAAGGGGGACGGGGGGATGGAGGAGGGGTACGAGCCGGCGTCGGCGGCGTCGAGGAGGGAGTGGAGGTCGGGGAGGCGGCGAGCGAGAGCAAGGCGCTTGGCGAGGGCATGGAGGAGCGGGGTGGAGGGGGAGGGGATGGAGCGGAAGAGGGAGAGAGCGGAGTCCGGCGAGGGGGCGGAGCGGAGGGCCTGGACAGCAACGAAGGGGTCAGGGGGGAGGGGAGGCGGAGAAGGGTCGGCCGACCGTAGACGGAGTCGCAAGGCGTCGATGAGGCGGGCGCGGCGGAAGTAGAGGGCGACTCGGCCGCCTTCTGATGGTTCATCCGAGGAAGAAAAGGAGCGGAGAAGGATAGCAGCCGAGGAGGAGGTTAGGGTTATGGTCTGAATGGGTTGACATGAAGACAAGAGGTGGCGGAAGCAACGCATCGCTCCCACTCTCCGCTCTTCCATTGCCGGCGGCTAAGGATCTATAAATGGATTCATGCGTTGTCGAGATCCACTGTACTGTGCGGTTGGTTCTATGGATACTAAATATTATTTTAGATTATTAAGATAACATATTGTATAATTGTATTTTATATTAGGTGGTATTCATTCTGTTGTTCATACACTTATCTCATTCACCTTAAACTGAGAATTCAAAATCCTTTTTGATCTCAAGTCAAGATAAACTAAGAATTACACTGCTAGTTTTTGTTTCAGCTCTGTTATCATCTAGTCTGAATCTAACTACGGAAAAAAAAAAAAAAAACTGATAAAATGTGGCCACAGCTTTATATGACTTTCACTAAGATAAAATAAGAAAAGGATAAGTGACAAAAACGAAATTTGAAATCCTAAACCTTAGGATAATATGTCAAATTCTATATCAGAAAAGTTAATGGAGCTCTTCCACAAATACTGTAATGCAATGGAGTAGTTAAAAAACCTAGTTACAGTAGTAAAGTGGCGCCAGCTAAAGATTAATTCACCCAAAGCAATGAAAAAGAAAGGAAGTGCCAATCTGAGGAGGAAGAACACAATATGAGACTTAGATTCAATCATAAGTGCAGGTTGTGGAATAATTTTTGGATGAAACATGCACTTTTTATTTTGATAAACAACAGAACAAAAAAGAAGACGAGGTAGAATACAATCCGAAACTAGAAGAATCGGTTGCAGAGGTACCCAAAGACCATGAACTGGTTCTTGCCAGTGAGATATCTATCCAAGGTTGCAGTAAAACAAAAGTAGCCTGAAGCTGTAACAAGAAAAATACAGGGAAAAAAAAAAGAAGTTAGTAACAAAAGATCAGATAAGTAAATATCTATAATGAGTGAACATATTTGACATCCAAAAACGCAACAAGGGACTGAGATCATCTTAAAACACCAAGATACTCAAGTTTCATCACCAAATAAGAAAACTAGTTAGGTCTACTCTACTTCAAGTGAATCAAGAAATTGTGATGGAAATCAGGCGAGAATATACTTAAAAGAAAGCCTAATCCAATAGATAATAGTAACTGGCTTATTCAAACAGGGGGTTACACACACTAATCACATGACCTAAATCTAATCTATGTATAGGCCATACCAGTGATTTATCATGAGACTTTTGTAGGTGGAGATAACATCATGCAATTGATAAGGAACAAAACCATCTAACAAATAAGAAATAAGAAACCACAAAAATTTCAAGTGATGGACAGTTTGAACTAGACAACCAAGTTATCCTGAGCTACTGATTGATTAATGAATCAGTGTGTAGAGATGCAGCTGTGATTGGAGAAAGGTACCTTGACACATCTTAGCTTGTATTGCTATTAGTTACAATTTATATGTTAGGAAGTAATCATCAATATTGAGCAATTAGAAGAACCAAAGACGTAAGATGTCAAAAGAACACTCGGGACAGAATGATGTGAGCCCCAAACAATGCACAGAAGAAGCCTCTGTTATCTATGATGATACTATCTTTGATAGTGACTCCACAAGGAAGAGATTAAACTTATATCAAGTGATTTGCTATATCCAATCCAATGGCTATCAAATCTTTGATAGTGCTAAAGGTTTCGAAGACCAATCTTCCACTTTTAGAAGAGGTCTATCGAATGGAGCCACCATTTATCCCAAAATATTTACTTCTGAGAAAAGAGACATGCATTGCTCAAATTAACCGACTTAATGGACATCAGCATGGAATCCAAGATGCATAATTTGATTCCACAAGAAAGATACTTAAGCAAAACCTAGCTCATCAAACTCAAAAAATTAGACCTATGCATCGGCATGAAATCCAAGATGCATAATTTGATTCCACAAGAAAGATAATTAGCAAAACCTAGCTCATCAAAACTCAAAAATTGGACCTATGATCCTTTCCGAACTCCAAAGACGATATCATGATCGCCGAACTAAGCGCTAAGAAGAAGCGTATGATCCCAGGGGACATCGAGTGGGCAAGATTGGACGCTGACCAATCCGTTTGTCGTCGCTCGGCGTGGACGACGAAGGCGTCGAGTGGCAGCCTCCGGAGGCCGCTATGCTCTGGGCGACGATCGGGGACTGCGAGGTCCAGATCAAGCTCGACGACGCAAGATGCACTCGCCACCCCTTCTCGGAAGCGAAGAAGAGGCGGCTCGACCCAAAGAAGAGGCCGCGGAGGCTACCCTTCGACTGTTCCCGGATCCACATCCGACAACACGATTGTGGATCGGGTCCTCGAGCTCAATCCCGTACCCAATCACGAAAACAATTTAAAAGCACTTGATAGACGAATAAAAATATATTTAAATCAAGGATCTTTCTAGAAATTTTATAATGGATGATAAATTCTCCAAATTTTGATTTGTTGCGATAATTGTTTCGATCAATTTAATTTACATAAATAATTTAATTAAAGTGTTGGATATCGTGGCCAATTAAACAAAGTATGAATTTGACTTACATAAGAAGAAGTCAACACAAGCTTTTAGTGTCAAAAACTTCATAGATGATGTTGAATTATTGATATAGGGATATTTTGGTATCATCCTCGGAGCAATATTCATTAAATATGAAAGCGTAGATAAGGAGCCTCAGGGTTGATATGGTAAAGCCATGTCAACATAACATTTTGGACGTAAGAATGATGACTCCTCGGTATGTCCAAAATCGTACAACTTGGCGTCATGTCAGACATGGTCACTTCTAAAAGCTCGAAGTTATGTTGACCCATGCAGGTAGGTTGACGCTCATACAAGACATAAGGAGTTGAAAACCATTAAAAGGCCATGTATGACCAATCTCCATTTGTAGACATAAAGTTAACCCTATAACTAACGCAAATGGAGGAAAAAAGAGAGAAAAACTCTATATTTTTCTTTTCTGATTTAATCTTCGGAGGGGTCGGGTTAGAAAATCCTCGATTCTGATTTGTATGCAGGAACCCGATGGGTTTCGACTCATTGCTCCACTGCAAATTTCCTTAGGAGGGGACGATCGTATCCATTCTGTCATCAATTTAAAGGTCAAGAAGTCATGTGGGTGACCTTATGTATACAGGACTAAGTCGTGCTGATGACTCGACCACGACATAAAATTACATAATAATTATCAAGAATTATATTTTTACACAAAGATTAATATCAATAGGGGTTTTTGAGATAACCCTTTAATGCCTAAGTTAATCACCATGGACAACAAAGAAGTGGGACGAGGGTTCAACCCATAAATCTATATAATTGGAATCATTTTTATAACAAAATACCCTCCAATTACAGGATATTAAGGATATATTATACGGAAAAATGGTGCCCCCAACTGCAACAGATTAAGGAGGTGTTCGACGGAACAAAAATATTCGAGATATATTTTTCATTCATGTCGTGGGGTTGATGACATGACAAATTTATTCGACTCAGCTATTATCTGTTTAACAGTGTGATAACTATTATCACATTATCAGTAACAAGATGATGATAGGATTTGATCATAAGAGTTTACCATCAAAAGTCAAAGTTGTTGCGGCCTTAGCTAATTAATATATCTTTAAAATTTTATCCAATAAAATTTCGAAAAAAAAAAGAGCAACCGTTATTAGGTAAAATTTGATGCTTCACTATTTTCAAATTAATTCGCTTAAGAAAATAGGATTCATGAGAATGCAGTAAATTGGAGATTGCTAGTTCACTAGATTAGGTCACAGGGGCAGCACAGTCGAAGCTTCATATCAGCTCCCAAATGCCTCGGCGTTCACCTAAAGCACCATTAGTACAATAATTCAGAAGAAAGCAGCTACAGCAACAGTCCATCAGGGGACCCCAAAACTGTGCCCTGACAACCTTTCCATGAGCTGCTTTCCCAGGACCAGTCACTGCATGATTTCAGATCACCGCAACACTATTGCTTCTTCAATCCTTTTTAATTATTCCGCTCGACGGAACCCTATTGCATGCCATGCAAAGGCACAGTGGCTCGAGCTCGTGGGGAGCTAACCCTGAGAGGTGCGTGCCCCCCTCAGGCATGTGGCAGAGATGATAACAGCACAGTATATATACTGCACCAGCAGCAGCAGCCACAGTGCTTTGTATCGCATTGTCCATCCCCTTGAAATATTTATCTTGCAGCGAGCAGCCGAGAAGTACTGCTACAGAAGTGTGATGAGTGTGTGTTGAGGAATCTCTTCTTTCTTCTGTACTTCCACAGTTTGGCACTGGTTATGGCCAGTGCCAAAGAGTTCTCCCTCTCTCTCTCTCTCTCTCTCTTTCTCTTTCAAAACCTGACCTGTGGGTCAGTGATCTGAGCTAGGGTACCTGATTCTGAACTCTGAAGGGAATTTTGACACTGACCCAACTTCCTGGTTCCATCAGAACTAACTCCTCACATCATGACAATACATGTGCATTAAAGACATCACAGATGGTAGGAGGAAAACCAGCAAAAAAGAAGAAAAAAAAAAAACAACATATTTACGTTGATTCATCATCACCTTGTAAAGATAAAGGGCACTGAACAACATATTTTCTGATGAAGAGACACTGTTTCAAACGCCGGTTATGGGCAGGACACAGTATACCTACCATATCCACAAACTAGTCCATAAGCACCAAAGTGCTTCTTCCTGTGTACAGGAGGACCATGGCGACGCTACCAGCTGCTGTAACAATCTCCATTTTTGATCTTCTTCTTGTTTTCTCTTGCGGAAGGAGCGAAAGGTGATTCATTCTTCAAGGTCTCCTTTGGCTGGTGATCCATTTCGGCAGCTGAATTATTACAGTAGGGTTGCAGGCGTGGAGTCCGCAGAGAGGAGGAGCAGGGGGACCGCCGTATCAATAACAGGGATGCAGAAGACGACGATTGGGTTGGGGAAGAGGGGGGGGGGAGGGTGGGGCGGGAGAGGGGATGGGGATGGTGTTCTCTGTATCGTGCAGGACGCTTGAGGACCACCTCGAGGACGGAGCCCATGCGCCTAGCGGTAGATGGAAGTGGAAGGGGGACCATGCCTCGATATATCTCCCTCACCGATCCCTCCTCCACCGCCACTTGCTGCCGCTGCTGCCGCCTGCCTGCCACCACTGTTCTCCATGTCAATGGTAGGAGGGATGCATTTACTGGTTCAGAGATATTGGTTTAGGTTAATGTTGTTCACGTTCAATCGGCTCTTTTTTGCATGACAAAGAAAAGAGAGTGACCAAGAAACGGATGATTTCATACTTCCAATCCATAGGTTGGAATTATTGACATTTACTTATCATTAACATGATAATGACACACACATGTTCTTGCATTATTGCATGGTTGATATCCTGTTAATCATACGTGTCATGGAACGGATGGCCTCATCAGTGCTGCAATCTTCAGCATTATCCCAAAGCTGCTGCTAATGTTTACAGTTGCACGGATCCACCAACCGTCTCCCGAAAGGTACGTCAAAAGATCAGCACGCGTGGCAAGCAAGGAAAGCCCCCATGGATGGTGGGTCCCACTGTTCGACACTCGCGTGTCGACTCCTTATTGGCCCCGTCGTGGAATTTGATGAACCAATAATAGTTCGGTACGGCCGAGCTCTTCTCTTCGCGGATGGTATCTGGTGCCTGTCTCCACCGTGGTATCAAACAGCTGAAGAGCGCTTGTTATTGGTGAACATACCTGCTGGCCCCAGCAGTGAACGGTCGCGGGGTGGCCTGTTTACCGTCGACGCTGCCGCGGTCGACACAAAGAGAAGGGGGATGGGCGCGTGCAATTACCATACGTCCACGTGGATGCTCATCAGCCGTCGGTTTGGGGGCGAGGGCGTACCGACGGCCACGGACGAAGGCGCTGACGGGATCCACAGCCGACGGTTTTTTTTTTTTTTTTTGCCCTAAACCCCTTCACATGCTTTCTATTTTATGCTTAATTACGTGTTCCACCGAATTCTAATCATGTCATCTGGAAATGCCTCTTCTTCCCCCACAATATTGCAGAAAAATAATTGGTAGGAGTAAAAGTATTGTTATGTTATTGTATTTTCCCTTGCTTGTTATCTAAAATAACGAATAAGAAGCCATGTAAAGCATGGGCAAAACCGGAAGATTACATAAAGCCGAGGCAGCTCTGGTTATTTTGGGTCTTGTTTTGGTAATTTCATGGTGATTTGTCGTGAGTAAGCCCCAGAAGAAGTTAATTAAGATGATTAAAGTAATTAAGAGAGGAGAGAGAGCAATAAAAAGGACAAAGGCAAACCACCCCCACCAACCAACAACGAAGTCGTCGTCTGAGTGGGGGTCGGGCCTTCTTCTTCTTCTTCCTCTTCTTCGTCTGATCTCACCGCCTCCGTACGGGCTTTGGGACTCGAACGGCGATGGCGTTCCGCAGCCGCATCCCCCGCGAGCTGACCCTGCCGCAGTACCCCGGGCAGCACCTGACGGACGACCATGCGGTGATCGGCTCCGTGGATCCCCTATCCGCCCCGGCCGAGGCGTCCGTGGAACCACAGCATGCGCCGCTCGCCTCCGCCGGAGGGTCCGATGGAATCGGCCCTGCGTGGCTCAGCGGCGCGGCTCTCCGGCCGCAGGGCCCGCGCGGCAGCTTCCTCCACCTCCAGACCGCGTCCGACTCCTCGGCGACGCCGGGGGGGCGTGGCGGCGGAGGCCAGTGGCTCCCACGCCTGCCAGTCCTGCCGCAGGACGGAGGCGACGACGAGATCCCGGCGTCGGAGGATCAGGGGGACGGGGAGACCGTGGAGGGTGAGGGAGCGATGCAGGGGAGCATCGACGGGGAGGCAGCGGAGGTGGGGGAGGGTACGTGGCGGAGCGCGAGGTACAAGGCGGAGATACTGGCTCACCCGTTGTACGAGCAGCTGCTGTCGGCGCACGTTGCGTGCCTGAGGATCGCCACGCCGGTGGACCAGCTGCCGAGGATCGACACGCAGCTGGCGCAGACTCAGCACATAGTGTCCAAGTACTCGGCGCTTGGCGCCCAGATGCTTGCCGACGACAAGGAGCTCGATCAGTTCATGGTAAAGGCACAAGATAGAATTTATTGTCTTCCCTCCATATATACACTTTTTATTGGTTCAAATCCTGCATTTTCAGCTCAATAAATGATTTGTTCTTCTTGCTTTTTCTTGATTTGTGAACTTGCTGCTTTGCCATATGTAAGATTGCAAGTAGTGTTCTATTTATCTTCTCTGCGAATATGATGCTCTTCCATGGTTTCTCGATGAGTGAGTCGGCGAGGAAGGGAAGGATTAGATGAGATGGAACGATCACACAAAGATTCTATCTTGCTTGAGTTGCAGATTTTGTTGGCCAATTAAAATCTGTGAACAGAACGGTTCCCCAATTGAGAGCATTATGTGAATTATGATGGCAGAAATTGAGCCTGCGCTAGAGAGCCAACAAAGCGAGATTCTTATTCTCTTGAAGGGTTGGATTTTGTTTTGGAATTTTGATATTTTTTAGTACAGTTCTCTGTACTATTTTGGTGTTTGATTAATATCTCCAATTCCTCATGGGCACATAAGCAGAAACAGGAATGCCTTTTCTTCTACAGTTCCAAGGAACTAAAGGGTTTTGTAACTCCATATATATTGCAGGTATTTCAGAGGTTTAAAATGTTTATCGACTCCTTTTTTTCTTAGACGTGGATTAGTTACAGTCTTTTGCCATGAAGGAAAACTAGAATTGCTTCTGGTGCAAGGAGAGTTGTTTTGCACCATATTATGATGATACTATCCTATGACTAATGGTGCTAAGGAAGCACTGAATGCTGTTCACAACTTACTGATGGCTGATTGTGAAGATGCATTGTGATCTTGTTGCCAAGGACTTCTTTGGTATAATCAATCAAACAGCCATCCTTTCCTTGAGTGGTGGTGTAGATGTTGATGTACTTAATCTGGGGAAGAACATAGCTTTTCTCAAACTTGAGATAAGGCTTGTGGCAACTAAGATATTTAGCAATAGGTCAAAAGTCTGTTCTCAATCAACCAGCATAGTTAAGATTTAGAAGTTTCATGGTTTTAGAACAAAAGTTTAAATCATTAATATTGTTTTTTTTTTTAAATCTAGCGCTGTTTCTTTTTTACTGGTATGCATGAAGCTATGAAATTTTATTTGACAGAATTCTCCTTGAGCATTTCTGTATTTGTACCGTATATGCCTGATTTTGTTACACAAGATTAGCGGTAAGGTCAATTAGGCCTATGTGTTCGGACTTAGGAGAACATGATCTGTTGACAAAATAGACATGAATGTAGATTTGTTCTTTTCCAGTCATTGGGTTTTATGTCGATGGTGCATCTTCTACCTTCTCCGAACTTTAACTTTTAAAAGTTGTTCTACCTGTTCTTTTGGAAATGGTATAAATTTTTAATATCTATTTAACATTTTGCTTAGACACAATATGTTTTGCTTCTCCGCTCCTTCAAAGAACAACTACAGCAGCATGTCCGTGTTCATGCAATGGAGGCAGTGATGGCTTGCTGGGAGCTTGAGCAATCGCTGCAAAGCCTTACAGGTTATTTCATGTTCCTTCCTCTCAAGTTACAAGTTGTTTATAATCACTTGAAATGTCAAACTGTAATAAATGGAGGAGAATATATTTGTGAGGAAGTCAAAGTGCTACAATTTTCCCTTTGAAGTGTTTCTTGCAGTTGCTACAAGTTATAAACTTGGTAGTTTAGTTACATATCTTACCTTTTACATGTCCTGACTTTGTTGTAACAGTAGAATCACAATGCAAATTAGGTTTTCCATAACATGATTAACTAGATAGAGGGAAGTCAGTCTAGAAAGAAGATGTTGCAGATTGCTTGCACTCACAGCATATAGGAGGCGCAAGCTTCAAACTCAAATGTTAACTGCTCTGTTTAGACTATGGTTTTGTGATGAACTCATTAAGAAAATCTGTGATATACATGTCATTCTTACATATACTCGAATGATTTTTTGGTTAGACAAAGTTACTGAGGACTGGCTAATCGTTGCTGTAGCTTATGACTCTGATTATGCATTTACATCTGGAGAATGAAAATGGGTACTGGAAAGATTTTTTCCTTTTATGGTGACTCTAATGTCCTTCTACCTTTTTTTCTAGTGTCAATATATGACTAGAATCTGATCACTCTTTTCTACTTTTATGTTATGATGCCATAGAATTTTGTTTTGGATTTGATGGTTCATTCATGAACCATCCCATACTATTTTACATTTCGGGCAGTGATTGGTCTGATGGAACAGTAAAGGGGGTAGGACCCCACTAAATTTATTCTCTTCAATTTGAACTCATTAATTTGAGCTTAACTCATTGCTTCATTCATTGTTTCCATAGATGATGTTTCCCTTGACCTTATAGAACATGGATAGAATTCGCAAGGGCGGAACCGAATAAAATCAGTTAGTCTGTCAGGATGATCTGGTATATTTCCACAAATCAGAAGTTGATCTACTATAATCAGCTGACTGCTATTGAGATTGAGTCTAGAGAAGTTAATTCTTTAGATTCCCACTTGTTAGCTTCTTGTTCCTTCCCTACCATCCTATTCAGTCTCCTTCCTTGTTCTCAAGTAGAAGAATTTTAAAAATATATATATTGTTCTGCAACAGGGGATTGTTCTTCCACCTCTCATGGAAACCTGTGGTTGAAGAATTAAACCCTCTACTAACAAGAACACTCTCCTCTAATTTGTTCCCCCTACCTCTAAGTTATCTTACAGGAATTTTTATCATTTCAATTTGCATTTTCTAACAGGATACCTTCCAAAGATAACCTTATATCTCAGTTTATGCAGTCAGTTGTCACAAGCTGTTTGATAAAAAAAAATATATGGTTTTAGATTTTACGGTATTCTGGACAAGATCATGTAGAACAGGGGCTCAAACAAGTGGAGTCATAGTGATTGTAAGATTAAGTTTCTTAAAATTTTCTCTTCCTCTTTTGTGTTATTTAATTTTTAAAGTTTTATATCTTTGTTTTAGTAGTTACAAATCAAGCAACTTATCCTATAAATTATGCTAAAGCTCAAAGAGATTTTGTTTTTACTGTCGTTATCCTATATTTTTGAATTAGGCCTTGGCCTAGGGGCTAATTATATATTATCCCTATAGCTAGACCTATTTAGTATTTAGATCTCTAGACTTAAAAAATTTACATTGATATCCCTATATTATGAAAGCGAAACATTTCATCGATCCTAACATCATCGGCTTTGTCGATGAAGGTGTACAACATGTGACAGCACGTGTGAAATTATCGATTTTGCTGATGATAAAATGGTCATTTCAAGTGTTAATTAAAAAGTGAAAAAAAGGACCATTGGCTCAGGCAGTCGTGCGATTGATTTCTTTCCTAAATCTGATCACTTAGGGTTTAGGACTGACTTAATATTGTTGCCTTGTAGAGGAGCTTTGCCCTAAACCTTAAGAGATCGATTTGGAGAAGAAATTGCACAACTGCCTAAGCCAATGGCTCATTTCTTTCACTTTTTAATTAATGTCTGAAATGATTCCTTTGTTATTGGTAAAAAGTGATAATTTTGCACGTGTTACATCTTCCATCGGCAAGGCGATGACGTTAGTATAAATGAGGTTAAAAATTTTAATTTCGTAACTGTAAGGATGTTGATATAAATTTTTGAAGTCTAAAAACCGAAATGCTAAAGAAGTTTGACTATAGATGGAAGTTAATATTTAATGAGCCCCCGGTAGGTAGCCGAGAGATAGCACAAGCATATAATAGGGAACGTTTGATTGTATTACTGCTTTTGGTTTACCTATCTGCAATTTCTTGCCACATCTCCCGTACACTTTTAAGCTTCTGTGTTTCCACATATAAAAAAGAGTACAACAAAAGGAAGTCTTTTAAGTTGAAGCAGCAAATGGAAGTCACACATTACGTGAAAGAAAAGATTCGACTGGGAACTCAGTACAAGTATGCAGCAGCCGACTGTGTTGCCACTTACAAATTTTTGGATGGCTATAAATGCAAATTTACTGCAATGCTTTTGGTGGGTGAGGTTGCTGAAGAGGATTTTTACCATATCAACAGGTGTTTCTCCTGGTGAAGGAACGGGTGCCACAATGTCCGATGATGATGATGATCAGGCAGACAGTGAAACAAACATGTTTGACGGATGCCTGGATGGATCAGACGGCATGGGGTTCGGCCCACTTTTTCTGACGGAGAGCGAGAAGACTTTGATGGAACGAGTGAGACAAGAGCTGAAGCATGAACTAAAACAGGTAAGAAGATGGGTACAATTTTTCGCATGAGCTTACTTACGTACAGGTTGCCAAATGGACTCTCTGATCTTTTAGGGTTACAAAGAGAAAATTGTGGACATCAGAGAAGAGATTCTGCGAAAGCGAAGAGCTGGGAAACTCCCAGGAGATACCACTTCTACTTTGAAGGCTTGGTGGCAGTCCCATTCCAAATGGCCATACCCAACGGTAAGTTTCATAGATCGCGTCCGAATTCTTCTTCATAAGTTGCTCCTGTTCTCTTTGGTATTGGGCTAGACTACTACCTTTAACTGGGATTTAAGAGTAAATAGTTATTTGTTTCTGCCAAGTCTGGAGAAAGACTTGTAGCTGGGTAGAACCAGCTGTGTAGGCTTTGAGCAAAGTTGGTGAGACAGGTTGGCCCTTTATGTGGCCGAGAAGAAAAGCTCCTCGGTACTTCCAGGAGAGGGAGGGGAGTTCTTCGAACTCTTCTCTCATCGTGGATGACTTCTTTTTCATCTAGATTTCCTTGAACCAGCATGATTTGTGCTGCCTCTCTGAGCTTTGGGTGTGTGTTTTCAATATCCTGGCACCTTCTTCCTCCATTTAGTTTGTGCCGTCTTTACATGGCTATCCAAAACCAAGTACAGCAAACTTTTTCTCTTTGGCGTTCTCTCAAGCGGCATGACTCACTGGGCAAAAATAATATTCTGTAATCTCATCGTTTTTGGGGTTCGTAGGAGGACGACAAGGCACGGTTAGTGCAAGAAACAGGGCTGCAACTAAAGCAGATCAATAATTGGTTCATCAACCAAAGGAAAAGGAACTGGCACAGCAACCCATCGTCATCCAGTTCAACAAAAAGCAAGAGAAAAAGGTACATAACTTCCATCTTCTTACCGACCTTCGCTGCGGCTCTCTTCTTATAGAATTCCAAAAATGAAGTAATGCAGGTGACAGGGGGCAACTCTGAAGGCATGCTATGAATCTGAGCAATATGGTGAAGATGGTAAACGATCTTACTAAGGCCCTTAATTTGCCACAAGGGAACATAATGGGTTACGGACTCACCCTCCTCGTCAATCTGGGAACCACACAGCACGGATACTGATATCAATCACTGTGGTAGTATTATTAGCAGCATTCGAGGATATGGTACCAATAGCGCTCATATGGAGCTGAAAAAGATACACGCTGAATTGTTCTCCCCTCGTCCCGTGAGTCGTTGACCAACTTATATGTTTCACTCCTAAACATGTAGTAGTAGATCAAGAAACAGGTGTGGTTGTACAGTGATAAAGTTACATCTAGTGTTACCTATATTGCTGCAGTTAATAGTTCACAGGTTGCAAGGAAATCTACATTGTGATAGAGATAGTGCAGTCTATCAGGTTTGTCTGTCGTAAAATAAAATAAACATATTCCACTCTAGTTCTTTTTCCTGTTGAATCAGCGAAAACACAAAAAATCTGATGTGAAGTGATGTTAATTTTCTGGGCCATGATCTTACACATGTTCAAATTTTCCCTGACAACCCAAGAAACATTCCAAAATGTATGGTTGAAGTGATGATTACTATTTTGTATAGCTATATTTTAATATTTGTTACCTACAACAAGGATTCTAATACTGGTTGGGTCACGCTAACGGATGTTTATATTTTGTTGATTCGACCAAGGAAAGTATAAATCTGTATACTGCTCGGTAGGTTGGCACCATAGCAATTTTTTAAATTATCTGAACCAGTATCCGGCCGATATATAAATCATTCAAAGAATTTTATAACATTTAAATTAAATATTAAGTATTTTCAAAATTCGCATTCACAAGTTCTTAGAAAATTTAAGGAAGTTTAAAAGCATTATTGGGAGCAGCGCTGTGCTACTCAAATCTTTCGTCAATCCAATCCAATGACTCTGAAATATTTATGTCCGTTCAATTATTCTTCCACTTATATGGGACTTAACTGGGCATTACCAAGCGAGTGTTTGACCAACCCCATTCCATTACGTCTGGAGATTCTAAATCATAGTTCGACTACCTGCAGCACCATTTATGTGAAGCGTTGACTACTTGAAGGAGTTGGTAACCAAAACAATGGAAGGAATCAGAGTTCCACCCGAACGCTACTTTATGGATTAAGAATCCGATGGTTATTCGCAGTCAGTCGTGTAACTTGGAAAAAGCTGCCATGGAGTTTGAACTTAGACAAGAAGATGTTTACTATAGTCCAATAAATCTCACTGCAACATATTCTGTTGTGATAATTTTTTTAGATGGATAAATCAATCTGATTGACAAAAAAGTCTTTTAGGACGATGGAGAGATCTCAAACATATGACGTCGTATCGATTTATATGAAAATCTAAGTCAGATGATGAGATTCCTTAATATATTCGATCCTTAAGTTAATATTAGAATGGAGTAAAGAATTGTGAGTAAAAAGTTACTAACTTTGATTGGTACAATAACATATCATTAATTCTGTGTGTGTTCTACTTTCATTATATTGAAGTTGAGTTTTTATATTTGATCATAAAGGGATATAATATTTTATAAAATATTCTATAATATTTCATGAAATATTCTATAGAGAGTAGCCTTAACCATTTCTTATAACCTCCATATGGATTTTTATTAACCCATGCGACAAGGGGGGACAATGGACAACCACCTACCAACTTGGATGGCCTTAATTGTTTATCCACCTTTATTCATGTGTAAACAGGTGGAGGGTGGCCTTTGTCTTCTCCTTCCAACTTGGATACCACAGAGAGACTACATGTGGGATGATGATTGGTTGATGATGAATATCCTATTATTTATCCCTCGCCAAAGGTATGCTTTGGAGGCTTTCATAAGAGGGATCCGAAGTGTCGTGTCTTGTTCATCTGACACGTTAAGCTTATGCTTCTTCGATTGGTTCTCCAACTTCGCGCATCAAGTGGACACTAACCGAGTTAGGGGTGCTCGATTCATGCCTTGAATTGATGACCTCCATCCCTCAGCAAGAGATCTTCCTTGTTGACAGGGCCTCTTTGGGAGCAAGGGAGTTGGGACGCTCAATCTTCGCACCTCAACAACGAGGGAAAGTCGAGGCGCCTAACCTCTACATCGTGATGAGGGATTGCTCCTTGCCGATGGGCCTTCATCGATAGCTGTAACACCCCTTAGTCCCACATTAGAAGAGTGGGAACATATGAATAGTGTAACACCCCTTAGTTCCAAATTGAAAAAGTGGAAACATATGAATGTATTATAAGGGTTGATGAGTGTATTATTATAAACTCTTGGTTTGAGCATTTTGGCCTCACATGCACCATGAGCATTTTGGCCTGGTGAGGGCATTGCTAATAGCAGCATGAGCTATGATGAGGATCAGAGGCAAAGGGTGCAAGTGTTGCTAGCGATGATATGGTGGATTGCAAAGACTCCCATCGTCAACCTACTGCTCCCATCATTTAGGGGCCCACCTTGGGTATAGGGGGCTTATTTTTTGCCCAAATTGCCTACATCAGTCTGTTTCCACCTTGGGATATGAAGCTGCCCATCATCGACTTACCCTTTCCATCATTGAGGGATCCACCTGGAGTGGAAGGGGCCTACGATGAAATACTAGAAATACCCACCTCGAATGATGATTGCAAGCGATACAGGCCCACTAGTAGGCAATAAGAGTCATATGTGACATTGGTGAGGACATTGCTAATAGCGGCATGAGCTATGATAAGGATCAGAGGCAAGGGGTGCAAGCGTTGCTAGTGATGATATGGTGGACTGCAAAGACTCCCATCGTCAACCTACCCCTCCCATCATCTAGGGGCCCACCTCGGGCATAGGGGGCTTATTTTCTGCCCAAAGTGCCCACATCAGTCTGTTTCCGCCTTGGGATACGAAGCTGCCCATCATCGACTTACCCTTTCCATCATTGAGGGATCCACCTCGAGTGGAAGGGGCCTACGATGAAATACCCGAGATACCCACCTCGAATGATGATTGCAATTAGCATTATGGGGAACTACGGTATGTGAGTGGTGCGGGCCCACGAGCAAGCAACAATAGTTGCGAGTGATAATGTTGAGGGCACTGGTAGTGGCAAAGCCTCCCATTGCCGAGGGAATAACCTTGGGTGGAGGTGCCTTATTTTTGCTTGAGGTGCCCACATCAGCCTATTTCTACCTTAGGCTATGAAGTCTCCCATCATCGAGGGACCCACTTCGAGCGATCCAAGCCTGTTTCTAATCGAGATGCCTACATCTCCTTGTGGGTTTTTTTATTTACATGGGCCATCAGGCCGATTGTTATATTAGGCAGTAGCTCCAATATATCTTAGCATGGGTGCATTGTTAGTTCAAGGCCAGAGTAAATACAACATTTACCAGTGGCCATCAATCTCTCAGCCCACTTCCTACTCATTTGTTGCTGCTCCAATGGATGTGTGGCATCATCGTCTCGGTCATCCTTCTTCCTTAACTCAATAAAAATTATTCTCTAGTTATTTTTTTTAACTTTTAAAGCTAGTTTTAATCATTGTGATGCATGTCTTGCTAATCAAAGTTAGAGACTCCCATTTAAAAATTATTTTGTCTCTTGCACACAACCATTTAAAATTATTTATGCTGACATTTGGGTCCTGCACCAATTATTTCCTTTGACAAATACAGATTTTATGTTATCTTTATTAACTATTTTACTAAGTATATTTGGTTTTATCTTCTTCAACATAAGTCTGAGGTCTCAATAATCTTTATTATCTTCAAAAAGATGATGAAAAATATTTTTCAGTCCATAATTAAAATAGTTTATTCTAACGATGGGGTGAATACTAAGCACTCACATCATGTTTGTTAGTCTATGGTATTCAACATCTCAAGTCTTTCCCCTACACTCAACTAGTTGGCTCAACTGAATGTAAATATCGGTATATAGTTGAAACTAGTCTCACACTTCTCTATCATGCTTCTGTTAGGATCAATTAGCACTAAGGAGAGGGGTGGGGGTGGGGATGGGGGTGGAGGGTAGGTGAATTAGTGAAAGAGTAAATTCTCATTTTAACAAAAAACTTTTTGTTTAAAGTAAGATAGAAAAATTTGAAGCTTTTCGTTCAAGTAAAACAAATAAATGATTTAAAGAAAATGCTAAGTTTCTTGCTTAAAAATGACTGAAGAAGGAACAAGCAAATCTGAATAAAAAGATAAGCAACATCAAGTAATTGACTTAAAATCTTGCTTTTAAAGAGTAAATAGAATCAGAAGCGTCTATTGGTATTTTGTTGAAAATAATTAAGAATATGATAATTGTAAGTAGTAAATGAAACAAGTAAGAACACTCGCGATTATAATGGTTCGACACCAACAGGCCTACGTTCACTCCTGAGTCCTCCTCCTTTAGGCACACCAGTGTCCACTACTGATATTCTATAGGTGAAGACTAAACCCTTACAACCTGAGCTTACAAGGAAGACTTCAAAAATTTTTCTAACTCTAAGCTCACTTCCTTCCCCTTTTCTTTTTCTTACAATTCACACATAATTTTTTATAAAATATAATTCCCAAAATTATTGTATGGAATGAAAAAAAAAACTTAGGGTATTTATAGGCCCCAAATGGCTTCAGAATTTGGAGTTAAAATTCAAATATATTAGAAAAATTCAGGTATAAGCGGTTCACCCACCGGTGCCGACGGTGCAGGCCCGAAAACCTGATACTGGCGATTTACCCACGGTCTGGGTTGTTCAGTTGCCAGAAAACATGGGCGACAGTGGTACACTTGTTGCTCACCAGCGGTTCAACTGCCGGGAATCCTAGAAAAATGATTTCCTTTATTTTTCCAATCCTGACTTGAACCACATGTTGACCAATTCTCTGGTCAACCAATTGAGCTCAACCTAAGCTCAATGAAACCCTTTTAGTGGACCTGGTTGCCTCATTAAGTTAATTTGGATTCCTTCAAAATCACACATGTTGGACTCAACCTTAACCTATGACTTAAGGATTATAATCATATATGATTATCAAGTTTAATGACCTTACTCATTCAATCCGGCAACCTCTAGCATTCATTGCGGCGAGTCTCACGGTCTTCCTTCGACGTTCTCTCGGCGTATTCTTAGTGATCTTCCCGATACCTTTGGCGAAGTCCTAGTGAACTCCCGGCGAGCTCCCACCGCATTGTCTAAACCTTGGCCTGATGCCTAAGCCTGATCCTGGGTCCATGTCTGGTCTGTAACTCATTTTCATTGTTGTGGTTAAACCTACATCACTTTCCTCTAACAACACATGTTAGACTAAACACTCATTAATTGATCTCATCATCAAAATCTGAGATTTAATAATCTTTCCCTTTTTAATAATGATAATCAATTAATGACAGGAGTTAATCCTGACTCCCTCTAAATCCATATAATAATAAGAAAAACTTAAATTCAAGAGAACCATGTACTCTTAAATTTAAGTATCATAAAGTAATTAATATTTCAAGAAAATAATATTTCAAGGATTATAATAAGACACTGATACATCAAACAAAATTTGCTTTGAAATTATCAAGTCATAAACTCATCAAGGATTTTCATGAAATTCAATAATTAAAATTTTCCCCTTAAGTTATTAACTAATTTTCCCTTTTGTGTATCAATAAATAAAGAGAAATGCCCATATTACATAAGTCATTAACATCTATTTATTCTCCTTTGTTATCAACAAAAAGGTGAAATGTAGGGCTAAAGATTTTAAGACACATGATGCTCCCCCTTTGTAAAATATGATATGAGCCATAAAGAATTATCTTCCTCTTGTGAAAAAGAAGGAAAAAAACAAGGGAAGAGTTATAAAACTTTATTAAGAAGAGCTCTTAATTTTGTAGATATGAATTTCGAAAAGAAAATTTAGAAGATAAGCTCAAAAATCCAAGAAGATCAAAAAATTTAGGAGCTATTCATGTATTTAAAATCATCTCATGAAATTTCAAGTAGGCATAGCAAATAAATTTACAGAATAACAAAACATCATTTTTATATAAATTTTATCTCATTTTTATGAATAATAGAAAATAAAGAGAGTTTTCAAGATAATATCACAAAAAAAACTTAATCTCAAATAATTCATATATTTTCATGATTTAGCATTCCAAGTTCTCTTCTAAGAAAATCAAATTATTCTTCATTTAAATGTTTTATAAAAATATCTGCTAATTGATTCTTAGTGTCAATAAATTCCAAGAAGATATCTTGATAATTTACATGATCGCTTATAAAATGATGTCTAATGTCAATATGTTTGATTCTTGAGTGTTGAATAGGATTTTTGGTTAAACATATAGCACTTGTGTTATTACATTTTATAGGAATATTTTTTAATTTTATTTCCTAATCTTCTAGTGTGTTTTTCATCCAAATAACTTGGGCACAACATGCATTAGCTATAATTTATTCTGTTTTCGCAGTAGATAAAGCTACTGAATTTTATTTCTTGGAAGTCCAAGAAACAAGTACATGCCCTAAAAAATGATATGTCATAGTAGTACTCTTTCTATCTATTCTACATCCACCAAAATCAGCATCTGAATAAGAAATTAAGCCAAAAGTTCTTTGATTTTAGATACCATAATCATAGTTTTGAGGTTCTTTTTAAGTATCTAAAAATTCGTTTAACTGCTTTTAAATGTGAGAATTTAGGATTAGATTGAAACCTTGCACACAATCCAACACTAAGTACGATATCTAGTTTAGTAGCAATTAAATACAATAACTTCCTATCATTCCTCTATAAGTTTTTTGGTCAAAGTTTTCTTCTTCATTGTCTAGGCCCAACTTTATAGATGTGCTCATAGGAGTATTTAATACTTTATAATTTTCCATCCCAAAATATTTTATTAAGTTCAAGGTGTATTTAATTTGACTAATGAAGATACCATTATCTAGTTGTTTTATTTATAATTTTAAGAAAAATATTAACTCACCTATTATACTCATTTCAAATTCTTGGCTTATTTCTTTAGCAAAAGACTTACATAAAAATTTATTTATAGATCCAAAAATAATATCATCAACATAAATTTGAATAACTAAAAAATTATTTTTAAAATACTTAAAAAATTATATGGTATCAATCTTGCCTTTAGAAAATTTCTTTGAAATAAGAAAAGAACTAAGTTTTTCATACCAAGCCCGAGAGGCTTGTTTTAATCCATAAATAACTTTTTGTAAGTTTAAAGACATGATTAGGAAGAAGATTATTCTTAAAACTAGGGGGTTGTTTAACATATACCTCTTCGAAAATAAACCATTTAGAAAAATATTTTTAACATCCATTTGAAACAACTTAAAATTTTTAAAAGATGCAAAGGCAAGGAACATCCTTATGGCTTCAAGTCTAGCTACGGGAGCGAAGGTTTCATCGTAATCGATTCCTTCTTCTTGGTTGAAACATTTGCCACTAATCTAGCCTTATTTCTAACTACGATATCATTTTTATCTTACTTTTTTCTGAATACCCATTTAATATCAATCACTAAATGGTCATTAGGTATAAGAACAAGCTCTCATACCTCATTTCTCTCAAATTGATTAAGCTCTTCATGCATTACATTAACCCAAGAATCATCTCTTAGGGCCTCATCAATGCACTTTGGCTCAATTTAAGAAAGAAATGCAGTATTTGTAAATTTTTTTTATAAAAAAGATTGAGTTTGAACTCCTTTTGATGTTTGTTCTATTATAAGCTTCTTAGGATGATCATTCACATGCTTTAATTCCTTAAGTATGGATTTAGAAGTAGATTCATCTAAATTATTTTTAGGAGTATTATCATTTAAATTCAACATACCAAGATCAATTTCATCATTAAAATTAATCTTCTTAAATTCGAAAAACTCATTAAAAATAACATGAATGAATTCTTCTATTACTAATGTTCTTTTATTAAAAACAGAATAAGACTTTGAAATAAAAGAATAATTTAGAAAAATACCTTCATCGGATTTTGCATCAAATTTTCCTAAAGCATCATTCTCATTTAAAATAAAACATTTACAACCAAATATTTTAAAATAAGAAATATTGGGTTTTTTTACCATTCCACAATTTATAAGGAATTTTAATGAGTAATGGTCTTTTAAAAATCTTATTTAAAACATAGCATGCCATATTAAGAGCTTCGACCCAAAAGTATTTGGGTAGTCTATGTTCGTTCAACATTGTTCTAGCAATTTCTTGTAAGCTTATATTTTTATTTCTACTACATTTTGTTATGGATTTCGTAGAGTAGAAAAATTATGGATATACCCGTTTGATTCATAAAAATTTTAAAAATCATAGTTTTGGAATTCTCCACTATGATCACTATGTATTGAAGAAATCATACATCCTCTTTCATTTTGAGAAATTTTATAAAATTTTATAAAATATTTAAATGTATCACTTTTATGTGCCAAAAATAGGTCCAAGTATATCTATTAAAATCATTAACTGTAACAAATATATATTTGCTACCTCCTAAACTTGTAATGTTAATTAGTCCAAATAAATCCATATGGATCAATTGAAGTGGTGTAGAGGTACTTATTTGATTTTTCAACTTAAAGCTACTCTTTATTTATTTTTCTAATTGACAAGTATCACATATTTTGTCTTTTATAAACTTAAGATTAGGTAAGCCTCTTATTAGATTTCTGGTAGAGATTTTAAAGTTTCATCATAGCATAACCTAGTCTCTTATACCAAATCCAAGCATCATCATTCAAAATCGAAAAATAATTTTCATCACAAAATTTTTCAATATCTATAGTATACACATTGTTATTTCTTAAGGTAATCAAAGATTTATTTTTGTGTAGCAATTTAATTATACAAGTAGTTTGAAATTTAACCACATAACCTTTATTACATAATTAACTAATGCTAAGCAAATTATGTTTCAAGCCATCAACTGACAACACATCTTCAATCAAGAGGTTTGATGTGTTACATATAGTTCATTTTTCAATGATTTTACCCTTGTTGTTGTTTCCGAAGGTGACAACTCCTTCACTTAAGCTAGTGAGCTTAGAAAAATAAGTCGAATCTTCGATCATGTGCCTTGAGTATCCACTATCAAAATACTATTTGGTGCTCCTAACTTTAGTTTGGAGACAAACCTACAATAAAGATATTCTTGATTTAGGTATCCATTTTACATTGGATCCTTCATAAATAACTTTATCTTTCTTTTCTAATTGTTTTTTATTGTATGAAGTTCCCTTAAAGCCAAACTAGTTGGTGTGGACTATATTTTATAAATAAGCATTTGTTTGTCTTATGTCTTAATTTTTTACAAAAATTACACTTGATTCTTGGTGGCACATTTAAGGTTGGTCCTTGAACAAAAATGGTTGGCTTTTGTTGAAAGTTATCAACAAAGCCTATACCATTTCTTCTATTAATATGACACTTATTAGCAAGGATCATATTTAGCGATTTGTTTCTAATTTTTAAATTTTTTAATGTTATCTTAAGCATGATATTTTATTCTTTAACATTATCTAGCATATCATATTTAGAACATGGGTTATGTGATACTAATGAATCATATATTTCATCAAGTCTATTAACTAACAAATCATGATCATTCTTAAGTAACTTAAAAGATTAACTAAGTTTTCTAAACTTATCAAACAAATCATGGAACATATTTCATAACTCCAAAAAAAACCTTAAATACTCACTAATCTCATCTTGGATCACCATTAGAACATAGTTATCAACTTTTTCTTTGGAGTGGTCTTCTTCATCCGAAGAGCTTAAATCATCCAAAGTGACCAAAAGTGCTTTCTTCTTGTGTATCACCTTCTCCTTGAATTAAGGATATTCATTTTTGAAGTATCTCAATTTTTTATATTCATAGCACCATTCTTCGGTTTATTTTTGTTTTTACAGTTCTTATTCTTTTTCATAAATTTTTTAAACTTTCATGATAATAGTGCAATATTATGGTCCTCATGACTCAAGGTTTTACTCAAGGAGTCATTTGTTATTTGAAGTGCTATATCCTTCCTATTCTTTAGCAAGGGTTCATCAAGTATATTTTTATAAGTATTTTCATTTAATGATTCACTTGATTTAGTTGCACTTTTATATGTCATTTCTAATGTATGCAATATATAGAAAGTCGAATCAAAACAAGAAACCTGATCAAATTTATTTTTATCAAATGCATAATATAAGACATTCATAGCCTTTGTATTCAATGAAAATATTTATTTTTCATAATCATTCCAATCATTTATTGGATTGGATGACTTATGAAAACCTTTTTCAATAATATATCAAAAATCAAGATTTATTGAAGTCAAAAAAATATTTATATAAAATTTTAAAGATATGTAGTCCGTTCCATTGAACATAGGAGGACTTGTGATGCATTAACCCTTATTCATGTAAAACAAAACCATTTATTTTAGTGGGTGTTTAGTCGGAAGAGTAAAACCTTACTCTAATACCAATCGTTAGGATTAATTGGCACTGAGAGGGGTGGGGTGGTGAATTAGTGCAAGAGTAAATTCTTATTTTAATAAAAAACTTTTTGCTTAAAGTAAGATAGAAAAATCTAAAGTTTTTCGTTCTAAGTAAAGCAAGTGAATGATTCAAAGAAAATGCTAAGTTTATTACTTAAAAATTACTCAAGAAGGAAGAAGCAAATCTGAATAAAAAGATAAGCAATGTCATAAGTGAATTGCTTAACTTGAAACCTTACTTTCAAAGAGTAAATAGAATCGAAAGCATCTATTGATATTTTGTTGAAAAATAATTAAAAACTCAATAATTATAAATAGTAAATGAAACAAGTAAGAACACTCACAATTATAGTGGTTTAGCACCAACCGACTTATGTCTACTCCCGAGTCCTCCTCCTTGAGGCACACCAACGTTCACTACTGATCTTCTATGGGTGAAGACCAAACCCTTACAACTTGAGCTTACAAGGGAGTTTTCAAGAATTTTTTCTTACAAGGGAGTCTTTAATAATTTTTCTGACTCTAAGCTCACTCCTTTCCATTTTTCTTTTTCTTACAATTCACATATAATTTTTCTTATAAAATATAATCCCCAAAATTATTGTATGGAATACAAGAAAACTTGGGATATTTATAGGCCCCAAATGACTTCAGAATTTAGAGCCAAAATTCAAACATATCCGGAAAAGCTGGGTACAAGTGGTTCACCTGCCGACATCAGTGGTGAAGCTGCTCGAAAACCCGATACGAGTGGTTTACCCATCGGTCCTGGGCGGTTCAACCATCATCAGTTGTCCGAAAAACTGGGCGATGGTGGTACATCCACTGCTCACCGGTAGTTCAACTGTTGGGAATCCTAGAAAAGTGATTCCCTTCACTTTTATAATCCTGACTTGAACTACATGTTGACCAATTCTCTAGTCAACTAATTGAGCTCAACCTAAGCTCAATTCAAATCCTTTTAGTAGACGCAATTGTCTCATTGAGTTGATTTGAGTTTCTTTTAAATCACACTCATTTCAGACTCAACTTTAACCTATGACTTAAAGATTGCTATCATACATGACCATTAAGCTTAATAACCTTATTCTTGTAATTCGGTAACCTCCTACATTCCTTGCAGCAAGTCTCAGAGTCTTCCTCCGACGATCTTCCAACGTATTCCTAACAATCTTCCCGATATCTTCGACGAAGTCCTAGTGAACTCCCGGAGAGCTCCTACCACATCGTCCAAACCCTGGCTTGATGCCTAAGCTTGATCCCGGGTCCATGTCTAGTTCGTAATGCCTTTTCATCATCGTGGTTAAACCTGCATCACTTTCCTCTAATAACATATGTTAGATTAAATATTCATTAATTAATTTTATCATCAAAATATGAGATTTAACAGCCTCCATGATGACTACTTTTTGGTTTGTAGCCTTCTAGATTATAGTTTATCTCATTAATCGTGTGCCCATTCTACTCCTCCATAATTAGTTGCCATTTTTATAAATCCCTAAATCTTCAAAAACTTAGGGTTTTTGCTTATGTCTGTTATCCTTGGCTATGTCCTTATGCATCATATAAACTAGTCCTAAGATTGAAGCATTATATCTTTATTGGTTACTCTCTTGAATATAATACTTATCGATGCTACAATCCTCTAACTCATAGAGTCTTTGTGTCTCATCATGTTATCTTTCTGGAGTCCTCATTTCCATTTCACCAGTCCAAGTCTTCTAGTGTACAACCTACTCTAGCGAATATACATAAGTGGCATATGTCATCATCCAATGAGTCTCAACTAGAATCACCCATTTTAGCAAATACACATTAGTAGAGTATTCCTCTAGTAAAACATCTCGCTCCCACTATTCCTTCTCATTCTTCTTCACACGTACCTCATACTACTGACATCTGAACCTCAGACACTCAGTCACTAACTTTACCCTCTTTTAAAACTAATGGCGCTGATGTTTCTAATTCTAACTCACCCTGTTCCACTGCTTCCCCAACGCTCATTTCACTATCACCTCATAACCCACTTGGATATCCCATGATAATGTGCTCTAAAAGTGGTGTTCTAAACCATGTAATGTTCTTGACCTAAATACTATTGTGACTCCCTCTCTTGAGACCTGTGAATCTACCACAATCACTCAAGCTCAAAAGTTCTCTTACTGGTGTAAAGTCATGTGTGATAAATATGATGTCATCCTTCATAACTCTACCTGGACACTTATTCCATTTCATTCCACCCAAAATGTCATCGGGTGTAAGTGAGTTTTTCGAGTTAAGTGAAACCCTGATGGGTCCATTGCTAGGTATAAAGCTCGCCTAGTAGCCAAAGGTTTTTGTCAACATCCTGATATTGACTTTACAGAGACATTCAATCATGTTGTTAAACTCATGACAATCCGGCTTATTCTGAGTTTAGCTATCTAAAAAGACTGGCATCTGGGACAACTTGATATAAATAATGTCTTTTTACAAGGAACCATGATGTCTTCATGGAACAACTTCCTAGTTTTCTATACATAGAACTCGGCTCATTTTCTTTATATTAGTTAGCTTTTCCAACTCCAAATCTGATACCTTCTTATTTCTCCGACAACAACCTGACAATATAATATATCTTCTAGTATATGTTGATGATATCATTGTGACGGGTAATAACTCTATGAAGATCATAATGTTCCTTAAACAGTTGGTCGATCGATTTTCTCTCAAAGATCTAGAACTTTAAATTATTTTCTAGGTGTGGAAGCAATGTATATGTCTTGAAGACTCTTCCTCTCCTAAAAAAAATATATTCAGGACTTATTATTGAAAACAAACATAAAGGACACAAAAGCTATTTCAACTCCTCTCTCAACTAATAAATCACTCAGGTTAACTGATGACAGTCTTGCTATAGATTCTAATCAAAAGTACTTGGCTCTTTACAATACTTGGCTCTTTACAATACTTGGCTCTCACCCACCGAGATATCTCATTTGCAATTATCAGAATTCATGCA
Source organism: Ensete glaucum (assembly GCA_021527575.1). Taxonomy (NCBI): domain Eukaryota; kingdom Viridiplantae; phylum Streptophyta; class Magnoliopsida; order Zingiberales; family Musaceae; genus Ensete; species Ensete glaucum. Next base: position 39,105,663 of record CM038558.1, on the reverse strand, counting down.
TTGACCGACTACCACACACTGGTCAGTAGTTAAATGGGTCTTACGATATCTTAATGAAACTCTTGATTATGGTATATTTTTACATAAATACTCTCCACTTCAACTTAATGCTTATTTAGATGTTGATTGGGTTAGAAACTTTGATGATAGAACATCAACATCTGGGCATATCATCTTCATAGGAGCCAATCCAATCAGTTGGAGTTCTAAAAAATAAAAGGCAGTCGCTCGGTCAGCCACTAAAGCTGAGTATTATTCTATTGCAACTACTGCTACAAAACTTAATTGTATAATGAATCTTCTAAAGGAAATTGACATCCACTCTACTATTACTCCTACAATATACTGTGATAATATCGGGGCTACTATCTATGTGCCAATCCAGTATTTTACTCTCGTATGAAACATATAGCCATTGACTTTCACTTCGTCCAAAATCAAGTTGTCAATCATTAACTACATGTTTCTCATATTCACACAATAGATCAATGGTAAACTCCCTCACGAAGCTACTCACCCGTAAATTGTTCTCACTGCATAGGTCCAAGATCGACGTCCTTGACAGGAGCATGATCTTGCGAGGGCATGTTAACAGATGAGATTTTTTGTAATAGCACGAGTGGAGTTGTTAGACTATTTAGGGAAATCCTGCCTTCATAATCTTCATAACCTCTATTCTTTTGTGTATAAATAGGTGTTGAGTGGAGGAACAATATATACAGTTCATTCTTTCGTAATCCTCAAGTAAAGGAGAGGGTCAACACCTGATCTGCTTACTCTAGGTACTCCTTCCCTTGTGTCTTCCGTCATAGCAGATTTATTCTCATGCAAATTGGGTTTTCTTGGCATATGTCTCGAACATATTTTTCTTTATGCATCCTGCCATGAAGGGTTTCTTCTCGTGGGGTCATATATTTTTTTGTTCATAGGACCTAGGTACAATCAACCTTATGCTTCATGTTGTGATGAATTTCTTCTTACGCGAGTCGAGTTTTTTCGACTCATGCGCTTTGGGCATATTTTGCTATTGTGCCTCTACTATATTTGGTTTCCTCTTACATGAGTTAGGTCTTTATAACTCATACACCTGGAATATATTTTGCCTTGTGCCTCTTATCGTGATAAGTTTCTTCTTACGTGGGTCGAGTTTTCCTGAATCACATGTGTCAGACATATTTATTCTTTGTCTCCCATCATCTTGAAAATTTTCATGCTTTTCGAGATGATTTTGTAGTATCTTATTCTTATATATATTGAATTACAACTAGTATACCGATAAAATCACAAATAATATATGGATATGTTACCTCCATTTTATGATATGATTTATAATACATGTTTTTCAAAACATATTATTTTTAATGTCGTACGAGATATTGATCGAGCATGCATCAGTATTTATGTTACGTTAAATGTAGTGTAACAGGCCAAAGTATGTTAACTAACTTTAATGCAAGGTTAAATTATTTTAATATTTAGGTGGAGTAGAAAGTTATGTTCGAGGATCAATATATGAGATGAAAATATCTTGAGTGTATATGCTTTCAAGGTTAAACTATATGTGATGTCATGTGATTGATACTATAAAGATATATTAATGTTGAGTATTTTTTGGATTAGATATAGAAATTTTAAATGATTAAAATCTGCATTTAAAGAGAAGGAGGTGATATTTATGTTTCCGAGGAACTGTGTAAATATAAATTTTACAGGGACTAAGCTGCAAACATAAAAAAAATCCCAAAATTGGCCATTTTTATCCCACTGCCTCCCACGCGCCATTGCTTCCCGCACGAGGAAATAGAGGAAGGAGGTCCGTCGGGGGAGGAAAAGGGAATGAGAAAGAGTAGGGGAAGAGAGGAGTTGGTGGCTGCGGCCGAGGAGAACGGCAGGAGAGGAACAGGAGAAGAAGAGAAGAGGAATAATAAAAAAAAAAAAGAGAAGAGGAGGAAGAGTGATTATGTGTTTCTTTATTAATTGAATAAGATATATTATGGATTAATTAGATTCTGATAAAAGATATTAATTAATATAAATAAAGTTTATATTATATTGGGATATTTTAGGGGATATCCTTGATGGAAGGAACTCTCATAATAACTTACCCTAAACCTTCTGCTCTCGCTTATAAAAGGACAGGACCTCCTCTAAACCTAAGGATGAACAGTCATGGTATGTGCAAAGCCGCAATACGCTGTATAAGAGAAAAAAATTATGGTTATTCTCTTGATCTTCCAAAAATCATCAATTACACTAGTCTTATGAAAGGATAGGAAGAGAGGAGAAGGGGTCTAGATCTATTCTAGTTCTCCTTGCAGATCGATATCTCGGCATTATTCATATCTAGAAAGTGGTGCTTTTGAAGATGTAATTGGACCTTAAACAGATGGTATCTAAATGTATACATCGTAAACAGATCTAATATTATTTGATTTTAATCCTGGCATAATAGTTTTCTGCATAATAGTTTACATAATTATAGTTTTTATACTAATAATTGGTATCAAAGCCTAGGTTTTGAGATAAAAAATATTAGATCTATTATTTTTATTTACGATATGTTGATATGATATCTGATCGATCTATATTCCTATCTATTAAATTCAATCTTGCTTGCAAATGATGTTGATGGTTGTTGTATAGAAAGGATGCAGTAATCTTGCTACGTTTTTGGCCGAATCGCCTACGGCAACATTGCACTGCAACGCTGCGTGCACGGCAGACGACCATCGCCGCACGCCCAAGGGATCCGGGTCGGTCGCAGGCGAGCGCATCGCCGCGACGCGACCGCCATAAGCGGCTAACCGCAACCGCATCATGCAGCAGGGGCCGCGTTAAGTGGCCACCACGTGCAGTAATGCTCGCGACCTCGCATGCCAGTAGCCACGGCTTTGCATGCTAGCGGTCACCTCCCAGTGGCCAGTGGCACACAACGCCGCACGAACCACAACCGTGCGCTGGCTGCAGCCGCGCGCTAGTGGTCACACAAGCGATGGCGGCAACAGTAGGGAAGGAATCAGGGTTAGGGTTTTCTTAAAAGAAAATTATAGTTTTGCCATTAAGTTAAAATTATAATTTTGTCATTCGACTTAAATTATAGTTTTACCTTTTAGTAGATATCACAGTTATGCCATTTAGCTAAAATTATAGTTTTACCTTCAATACAAATCATCGTTTTGCCATTCACCAAAATTAATGTTTTTATCCTTCGGCTTAATAGGATTATTTTCAGTTTTACTCTTTCTATTTTTTATTAATCCTATAACATTTCAGCCCTTTATAAATTATGTAATTCTTTTATATCCTTTTAGAATTATAGTTCTAACATTATAAAATTGAGAAATTATGATTTATTTTCTCAATTATAAAATTAATCAATATATAATCTAATAAAAGTTAATCATGATTATATTTTGATTATTCATTGATTATTTTTTATTTTGATCAATTTATTTAATTAGGCTTATGGGTTTCTCTAATTAAATAATATTAATTAGTTTAATTAAAAAATTATAAATTATTGTTTCTTTATAGTTTTCCCATATCAATTATTAATTGCATGTGTTAAATCCAATTATTGTTTCTTAGATTCTTATTTAGTTATTCACATGAAAATGTTAGTAATTGTAAAATGATATTTATTTTTCACATGAATATATGATTTATGTATTATCATGATTACATTTATCATATGAATTTTTTTCCTATTGATTAAGTGTTCAATAATTATTATGGTTATTATTCTATTATTGAACTGTTTCGGCATAAATTAGATCAAATGAATTTGATGAATATTATTTGTAATTCATCTCCTTAAGGTATACCTGACCAGTAGCTGTCAAAGTAGCTTGGGATGAGAGACTTATATGATATGAAATATAATTAAAGTCTTATCATTCATAGGATAATTTAATTTATATTTTATATTACTGCATTGGTCTTGTAGTCACCAAAGTAGCTTAGATCGATGATTTATAAAATTACATTAAGGAATAAGTCCTCAATGATATTAAAGAAATAATATTCAAAATTACATACATAATTAGGAGATTTAGATACTCCCAAAGGATAATCTATTTCAAATAATTATGTGATGGGGTAGGATGATACTGTTTTGGATATCCTTACAATTTAGAATTGTATATCCAAAGGTAGCAAAAGTATTCCACAAGGATGATATCAGTCCTCTATAAATGATCTAGAGTGAACACTAGATATGTCAATATTTTACCCAAAGATTAAATATTGATGATATCGATAGTTCATCATATTTTGGTAAACTCAAAGAATTAATATTATTTTATATTCTGCAGTGGTATTCCCGTCCATATATTCTCATGCTTCTAGTGTCCATGTACTCTCTCGATCAAATTATTCAGAATGGTTAGAGTATGTGCAATTTACATTGGGCATATTAGATCTTGATTTAGCATTGCTTATTGAAAAGTTTATAAAATTAACTGATAAAAGTACTATGGAATAAGTAAATGAAATGAAGACTTGAGAAAGATCTGATAGGCTCAGTTTAATGTTCATAAGGATGACAATTGCAAATAATATAAAGACTTCATTACCTGTTGCAACTAGTGCATGTGAATGTTTAAAGGTTATTGAATACATATTTAAATCTGTTAATAAGTCATTGGTTGACACATTAATGAAAGAACTGACTACAACTCAGTATGATGGTACTCGAGGAATTCAGGATTATATCCTCAATATGGCTGACAAAGCTGTAAAACTTAAGGCGTTGGGAATGAATGTTGATGAATCTTTCCTTGTGCAGTTTATTCTTAATTCTCTTCCTTTTCAATTCGGCCTATTCAAGATTCACTACAATACAAATAAGGATAAGTGGGACTTGAATGAGTTAACTAGTATATGTGTTTAGGAAGAATTAAGATTAAGGTGGAAAAGTTTATATAATGTATTGACAACTGCCTCAGGAGTTAGTAACAAGAAAGGAAAATCGAAGCATCATCCATTGAAGAAATTTACCAGGTTTGGAAGCGTTAGACAAACTATTGAAAAGAAAGCTATCACAGTAAAATACTTCTTTTGTGGCAAGAAAGAGAATATAAAGAAAGACTGCATTAAACGTAGGACTTAGTTCGAAAAGAAAGGGATTCCTTTCAATCCGGAAACCAAAAAAACATGAAAGATTTATAATTATGGGAAATTGTCTCAAAACAAAAGTGGTATCAGTAGGGACTTATCGCTTACGCCTAGAGACGGGTTATCTGATGAATCTAAAAGACACATGTTTTGTTTCTACAATTTTTAGAAATTTAATTTCTCTATCTAGAATTGATGAGTTAAAATATTATATTTCTTTTGGTAATGGTAAACTCAGCATATTTTATGATTTAATAAAAATTGATTTTGAAATTATGTGTGATGGTTTATACAAAATTAATTTGAATATTGAGTTTGCAAATACATTATTGACCCTGCAATCAAGTACTGGAATGAAACACAATTCCAATAATGAAAGATCTTCTATATTGTGGCATAGATATTTGGGGCATATCTCTAAGGAAAGAATTGAAATATTAGTGAAGAATAATATTTTAAAAAATTTAAACTTCACTGATTTTGATGTTTGCATAGATTGCATTAAAGGAAAGAAAACTAAGCATACAAAGAAAAATGCCATAAGAAGTAAAGAACTTGAAATTATTCATACTGATATATGCAAGCTACTCCTTATTCCTTGTTTTAGTAGAGAAAGATATTTCATCACATTTATAGATGACCTATCCAGATATGACTATGTTTATCTAATATATGAAAAGTCTCAGGCCATTGATATTCTTAAAGTGTACATAAATGAGATCAAGAGACAATTATATAGAAAAGTTAAAATTATCAGATCTGACAGGGGTGGTGAATTTTATGATAGATATGATGAATCTAATCAAAATATTGGTCCTTTTGCTAGATTCCTAGAACAGTAGGGTATTTGTGCTCAGTATGCATTACCAGGTGTGCCACAGCAAACTAGTGTTACTGAAAGGTAAAATCATACTCTTATAGATATGGTTAGGAGCATGATAAATTATTCCTCTGTAATTCAGTCAATGTGAGGTGATGCTCTTAGGACAGCTATGTATATCCTGAACAGGGTTTGTAGTAAGTTAGTTCCATCAACTCCATTTGAGTTATGGATTGGTAGGAAACCTAGTTTGGGACATTTACATATTTTGAGGTGTCATGCAAAGATAAGAGTATTCAATCCACATGAAAAGAAATTAGATCCAAGAATAATTTCTGGATATTTTATTGGTTACCTAGAAAAATCCAAGGGATACAAATTTTATTTCCCTAATCATAATATGAGGATAGTCGAATTTGGTACTACAAAATTCCTAGAAAATAGCAAAATCAGTGGGAGTCAAAAATATTGAAGGATTAATTTTGATATTGAGGAGATTCAGGCTTCTTCTCCTGTATTATCCCCTATTCGAGAAATTGTTGTTCCTCAAATCAATGAGAGAATTGATGAGGGTGAACAATAAAATAACATTGATGAATTCTCACATAATGTTAATGTCACCGTTGATAGTCTTATAGAACAATCACAATTGGTAGATTTGAGAAGATCTCAAAGAAAAAGGAAACATGACATTTCTAATGATTATGTGGTATATATGCAAGAATCAGATTTTGATATAGGAATAAAAAGAGACCTCTTATCATTTTCACAAGCCATAAAAAGTAATGATTCTGAAAAATGGTATGATGCAATGAAAGATGAGTTAAAATCAATAGACTAGAATGGTATTTGGGAACTCATTGAATTGCCCAATAATTATAAAAGAGTCGGTTGTAAATGGGTCTTTAAGACTAAACGTGACTCGATAGGCAATATAGAACGATATAAAGCCAGACTTGTAGCTAAAGATTTTTCTCAAAAATAAGACATTGACTACCATGAGACCTTTTCTCCAATTTCTCGAAAGTACTCATTAAGGATCATCATGACATTAGTAGCTCATTATGATCTTGAGTTACATCAGATGCATGTGAAAATAATATTTCTGAATGAGGATATAGATGAGAAAATTTATATAGAACAACCTAAAGGATTCATAGAAAAGGGAAAGGAAAGTTAGGCTTACAAACTTAAGAAATTCATTTATAACCTTAAATAAGCTTTCAGACAATGGTATATAAAGTTTCATGATATCATTGCTTCCTTCGGATTTAAGAAAAATACTGTTGATAAATGTATATATCTGAAGGTTAGTGGGAGTAAGTTTATTATATTGGTCTTATATGTAGATGATATATTGCTTGCCAGTAGTGATCTTGATTTATTTCATGAAATCAAGATATTTCTCAATAAGAATTTTAAGATGGTTGATATGAATGAGGCATCCTATATTATTGGTATTGAGATATTCAAGGACAGATCTCAAGGTTTGTTAGGACTATCTCAGAAATGTTATATTAATCGTATCTTGGGAAAATTTAATATGCAGCTTTGTAAAGCCAATGATACACGTATTACTAGAAGTGAAAATTCAACCAAAACCAGTACCCGAAAAATGACTTAAAAATGGATCAAATGAAGAATATTTCTTATGGGTGCACAATTGGAAGTTTATTATATGCTCAAACCTCTACAAGACTAGATATCAGTTTTGCAGTGGCAATGCTGGGTAGATACCAGAGTAACCCAGGAATAGAACATTAGAAAGCTGTAAAGAAAGTAATGAGATATCTACAAGGGATAAAAGATTATATGCTCACATATAGGAGATCGGATCAGCTTGAAGTAACGGGATATTCAGATGCTGATTTTACAAATTACCTTGATAGTAGAAATCCACTTTAGGATTTGTGTTCATACTAGCTGGTGGGGCAATTTCTTAGAAAAGTGTAAAACAATCACTTATTACATCATCTATGATTGAAGCTGAATTTGTGGCATGCTTTGAGGCCACAAATTAAGCTTTATGGTTATGAAATTTTATCTTAGGACTTGGCGTGGTCGACTCAATTGCCAAGCCGCTGAAGATATTTTGTGATAATACTGCAGTAATTTTCTTCTCTAAAAATGGCAAGTACTCTGGTGGTTCAAAGCACATTGAGATAAAGTACTTGGTGGTTAGATAAAGAGTCCAGAAACAACAAGTGTCAATTGAAAATTTGAGCACCACTATTATGCTTACTGATCCATTTACTAAAGCTTTGCAGTATAAAATATTTAAAGAACATGTTCTTAGAATGAGGCTTGTGAGTAAGCCATAAAGGATATGGTGATGTATGTTTAAGTGGATATTAATATTGACATTTTTTTTGTATAATTAAAGTTATTTGTTTCTGCTACCTTGTTTGTGTTTATGTTTATGCATATTATAGTTGAATGCAATAAATAGGATTGTCTTGACAAGATCAATTACAGGGGTTATTCTAGACTATATAAGAAAAGACTAACAGTGTTGTAGTACATAGAAGGAAGTGTAACATTGATGACATACAACCGCTATGACTTACATTGATAGCTGGACTAAATATAGTATTATTGAGCTTATTGGACTTATTGGCTTATTTTTAAAATCATGGTCATGTATAAAATACTTTTCAAAATTTTTAGAATCCAATTATATAAAATTATTTTTAAATAAATTTTATTTTATTTATTTTGATTTTAGATATCTTTTATATCTTATCAATTAATGGGCCAAGTGGAAAAATGTAAGATTATGTGGCCCTTTATTAATTAAATAAGATATATTATGTATTAATTAGATTTTGATAAGAGATATTAGCCAATATTAAATAAAGTTTATATTATATTGGGATATTTTAGGGGACGCCCTTGATGGAAGGAACTCTTCTAATAAATTACCATAGATCCTCTGCTCTCGCCTATAAAAGGATAAGACCTCCTTTAAACCTAAGGGTGAACGGTCATGGTGTGTGCATAAGCCACAATACGCTATATAAGAGAAAGAGATTACGGTTATTCTCTTGATCTTCCAAAAACTATCAATTACAATGGTCCTGTGAAAGGATAGGAAGAGAGAAGGGGTCTAGATCTATTCTAGTTCTCCTTATAGATCGATATCAAGGCATTATTCAGATCCGAAAGTGGTGTTCTTGAAGATCTAATTGGATCTTAATCAAATGACATCTAAATGTATGCTTCGTAAACAGATCTAGTATTATTTGATTTTAATCTTAGCATAATAGTTTTCTGCATAATAGTTTGTATAATTATAATTTTTATGCTAATAGAGGTAGGAGGTAGGATGCTACAGCTGGGGCTGTGGCGATAAGAGAGGAAGAGAAAGGAAGAGGAAAAGGAAAAGAGAAAGAGGAGAAGAAGAGGAAGAAGAGAAGAAAAAGAAGGAAGAGAGTAAAGAGGAAAGAGAAAGAGGAAAAGGAAAAGAGAAAGAGGAGAAGGAGAGGAAGAAGAGAAGAGGAAGAAGGAAGAGAGGAAAGAGGGTTGCAATCATGGGGAAGAAGGGAAGGAGAGGAAGAAGAAAGGGGACAACGAAAGAGATATCTTTGATCCTTCTTCCCATGTATAAATAGATATAGAAACAAAAAATTAAATAGACTTTTCATTAATATTTTTTATTTAAATATAGTATCAAAGCCATTCTTTATTTAAGAGAGATTATCTTTTTTTCTTTTGCTATCCAATAACAGCCTCTTATCCACCTAAGGCTCCTTCTCTTCCTCCTCCTGCAATCATCGTTGTAAGTCTAGAATCGAGTTGAGCCTTCATGCTATTAGTTCGGTTGCCCCTTCCTCCTCCTCTGTTGGTCTCCTCTCCCACCACAATATTGAACTCGAGGAAAAGAAAAAGTTGTGCATCCATGAGAAATGTCTCATAGCCAAGTCAAAGACCTTTGCCATTGATGACACAAAGAAGGCAAACCAGAAGGGAGTGATATCCTAACTCTCATCCGATGTAGGCAAATCGTCATCGACATCTAGACCTTGTTGAACTTGGTCAGAGCAGATCGCACCTGTCGTCGCCAGAACTGCACCAAATAGTAGATTGTCTAATGCTCGCATCGCCGATGCCCTTTCCCTCTCCTTCGGTCATCGTCATAGCCTACTGAACTGATCTGCTATAGCAGATGCTACGTCTCCCTATCCCCATAGGCACCAGGTAGCCTCGTGCCGCATGAAGGTCAGGATTTAGATATGATTTCCCTAACTGAATGAGGAAATCTTGTATGTTAGTTGAGGGAAATCCTCCTTTTCATTATGTATAAATAAACGATGAATCAATGAATCAAGTGGGCATTTTCATTACTTCTTATTTCCAACATGGTATCAGAGCCCCTCTCTCTATAAGAGAGATTACATTTTTTTTTTAATTCACTGTCAAACGATAGCTTTTATCATTATTTGTTCGTGGACAACTCCGCTGCGAAACCGTAGATACTCAGGGGTCATCCACTGCCACCATCTCGGACATTCTTTGCTTCCTTTGCTTCCTTTGCTTCGAAGGTAACTCTCTCCTCATCAGTGCAGATCTATCTCTTCTTACTATCAAACGGCAGTCTCTCGTCGATGTCGAAACTGGAGATTTCTAGTGCATCGGCTTTCTCTTCCTCCGTTGGACCTTGTTGGCTTTCTCAATTCCTCTACCGAAGCATTCTTCTGCACGAGGTCATCTTCCTTGTGCACCACCACTATCGCATCAGCTCCAACAAGCAGCGACATCTTGCCTACCCCATCTGCAGTAGACGATGGCTTCTACACCTGCTCGCCGGCGCCATCCCTCCTGCAGCCTCTGTTGCTCTGTTCTCTTTGCTGAGAGTACTTGTATGGGCCGTCGCTTATCGTCTCTCAGTGCTCTACAGAGAGGGCACAACAAGTTCTTTCTCGCTGTCAAACGACAGTAAATCTACGACCGTAGCGCTTCTCGCGCCATCGCCACGGAGCCGCGTTCGCCGTCCTTTGCTACAACCCTTGCTCTTTGCCGCTGATATCACCGTCAAAGTCAACTATCGTCAACGTCAACCACCGTCAGGTCTTCACCGTGGTTGACAACACAGCAGCTCCTTTCCTTCAGTTTCATTGACATTAATTCAAGATCGACATCCTTAGTTCAAGATCGACGTCCTTACAGGAGCTCGATCTTGCGGGGGCATGATAAAAGATAAGATTTAGTCAGGATTTAGATATGATTTCCCCAACTGAATGAGAAAATCTCGTATGTTAGTTGAGGGAAATCCTCCTTTTCATTATGTATAAATAATCGATGAATCAATGAATTAAGTGGGCATTTTCATTACTTCTTCTTATTTTCAATACTTCCTGCATGCAGTTTCCAAGAACTGATAGCCAACAAAAGAAATCATCAGATTGATAGAGTTGCTTCCTCCATTCGTGGCCTCCACCCCCTGAAGCCCACTAATCTTGGGAGCTTCCTCTCATCAGATGTTAGCAAATTGTCATCAGAATATTGCCGCATAAGTCTACTATTGGAGCTCCTCCAGCTATTGTTCCTAGTGAAGAGCGACTCTAGTGAAACCTCTTTTCTCATCACTACATCATTCTCTCTGCCTACACCATTCTCTCCATAGTAGCTCTACCCCTTTAGCCTCGATGTCTTCCTCGCCCTCTTCTCCCCTGTCCTTCACCTACTTCAAACTTGAACAACCTAGAAAGGGTTGATTTTATGCAACATCAACTCCTCTACTCATCATTCAATGATCGCATTCGACTGCTACAACTAAGGGCACCCCTCTTGGAAGCTATCAATCCTCGAAAATGAATATCATTGATTATCATTGCACGACATGTACACCATTGCATCGATGCACCAGCCTCCCAACTTCACCTTCTCCGATTTGTTTATCATGGTGATGGTAGCTGAGAGCCTTTGCTGCGCGACTCCTTCTAAGTAAGCTTCTGCTCTCCTTACCCTCCTAGTCTCCTACAAGAACACTAGCAGGGGGTCATCGTAGAAGGGTCACAATACATTAAGTTCACTTAAGCATAGTGGGTAGTCCCTCCTCTCGACGATCTTCTTTGCACCATGAGGGTTGCAACATCTCCTCTACAAGAGCCTTGGCATTGCAACAACATAGATCAATATCGTAAGTGGCTGGACACCTTCATCCCAGTCCTCTTTTGTGACTTCCACCTTCTAAACTACTGCTCCTTCCATAAGTAGCAACATCAGTTGACGAAGGTATCTCTGCATCGACACTCTTCCTCCCTGATCTATGCATCACTAGTTTGAGGTTTTCTTTTCTCTCCAGTGACTCATCACTATCATTCCACTGGCCATTTTGATAGCAACATACTTCTCAGAAGTTGCCGCAAGCAAAATACTCATCATTGCCACTCCACTAGCCATTGTGATAGCACCTGCTTCTCGGACACTACCGCAACAATGCCTTTGAACATTTTCCTCAATCCACCTACTAGTCTATGACTCTAAGAACTTCTCCTATTATTGATTTCACCTCAGACATAATCCCCGATGGTTTGACCAACTTCGATAGTCCGACTTAATAGTATCTTTCCTCCCAATGTCTACCTTTGACGCTCTAACACTTTTCCCTGTAGGGAATCCTAATGCTTCTCTGCATACATGACATATTTCCATCAATGCTGCTTCCCTCATCCCCTTTAAGTTATCCAAAAGTAGCAACTACGTATCCCAACATGCATAGTTTTCTAATCTCTTATTTGACTATAATTTACTAGGTTATATTGATAGCTCCCTCAGTTCTCCACCAGCAATGGTCTATATTCTAGCGGAACCCAGTATAGTATCAAATTCAGCCAATAAACTATGGTTACCCCAAAATTGCCTCATTCTTCAAGAAATTCAAGCATCCATTATTGGATCCATTGCCCTACTCATATCCTCCTATGCCACTACTGTGGAAGCTTAGAACCAATTACAAACTATCTTAACGAATTGCTCACATACTCGTATGCTCGGGCTCCTCTCCAATCTAATGAAAATAAAACAAGAGGGAAGTACTATCGCTGACTATCTATAACATATCAAAACTATTATCGATGACTTAGCTTTGATACGTTATTCCCTCACTGATGAGAAAGTCCTAATCCACACTCTAAATGGACTGGGCATAAAATTCAAGGAACTTACAGCGATAATTTGGGCCCACTGCTCCCCAATCTTGTTCGAAGAATTTTGTGACAAGCTAATTGGCTATGAGACATATCTGAAGCATGAAGATAGGTTGTTAGGACCACCCATCACTGCTAAGTTCAATCAAAAATCCAAAAGAAAAAGCAACATTTATAATAAGAACACTCAAAAAGGTGTAGCATCTCCTAATCCTATGGGTGCCAATCCATCCTTCCCTACCCCACATCCTCCATACTTCAACTATCATCAAGTTGGTCTCTTCCAGCCAAAATGTCCTAGCCACATGAACTAGCAATAAGTCGTTTGCTAGTTGTGTGATAAAATCAGCCACTCTACAAAAATTTTCCAGTCTCGATCTCGACTTCCTGCTCCATCAAGTTGGCCTTAGGTGAATGTCATTACTACTTTGACTAATAGTCAATCAAATTAGATCATGGACTATGGTGCCTTATATTACTTCTGATATCCAAAACCTGTCTATTCATAACAACTATTATGGAAATAAAGACATTATCATCGATGATGGGAAAGGCATTCCTATTACACACACTCACAATCAAAAATCCTAATCCTATGGGTGCCAATCCATCCTTCCCTACCCCACATCCTCTATACTTCAACTATCATCAAGTTGGTCTCTTCCAGCCACAACGTCCTAGCCACATGAACCAGCAATAAGTCATCTGCTAGTGGTGTGATAAAATCAACCACTCTACAAAAATTTTCTAGTCTCGACCTCGACTTCCTGCTCCATCAAGTTGGCCTTAGGTGAATGTCATTACTACTTTGACTAATAGTCAATCAAATTAGATCATGGACTATGGTGCCTTCTATTACTTCTGATATCCAAAACATGTCTATTCACAACAACTATTATGGAAATAAAGACATTATCATCGGTGATGGGAAAGACATTCCTATTACACACACTGGTTCCACAATGCTTAAATCATATACCACTTCTTTCACACTCGATGATGTTCTGTATGTACCCCACATTAAACAAAATCTTATTTCCATCTCTCAATTCTGCAAACAAAATCATACTTCCATTGAATTCTTTTATGATTTTTTTCTTGTTAATTATTTAAGCACAATGGCATCCTTGGTTAGAGGCTAGAATAAAGACCACATTTATGAGTGCCCATCAACTTTGTATCTCACCTACCCAACTGCTAACTCTTCCACCGCTGCTCCGATCGACGTGTGGTATCAATGTCTGAGTCATCCCTAGTCTTCTATTTAACAAAAATTACTTTCCCACTACTTTCTTCCTGCTTTTAAATCACATAGTGTCATTACTCCATGTGATACTTGCCTTAGCAATAAGAGTCATCAACTACCTTTTGATAAATCCTCTATATCCTTATCTAAAATGTTTGAAGTTATTTATACCGATGTTTGGGGCCCTAGTTCAACCATTTCTTTCTATAAGTTCAGATTTTATGCCATCTTTGTAGACTATTTTACTAAGTATATATAGTTATATCCTCTCTGTCATAAGTTTGAAGTCCTTATAGTCTTTTCTAACTTTTGGAAATTGGTCGAGAACTACTTTCAAGCTATAATTAAAATAGTATATTCTGATGGCAGGGGTAAAAATTAAACCCTCGCATTTTGTTTGTTCTCTTGCAACATTTAACATCTCAAGTCACCCCTATATATCTATCAATTGGTTAGCTCTATCGAATGCAAATATTGACATATAATTGAAACTAGTTTAACACTTATACATCAAGCCTCCATGCCACCAACGTTTTAGTCAGTAGCTTTTTAGACTATAGTCTATCTTACTAATTATATGCCCACTCCTGTCCTATAATATAATCACCATTTGAAAAATTATTTCATAAATATTGTAATATACAAATACTCTAAATATTTAGTTATTTGTGTTATCTGTGGTTATGTTCATATGTCACACATAAGATGCAATCTATATCTTAGCCTAGTGTTTTTATTGGGTACTCACTTGAACATAATATCTTTCGATGCTATGGCCCTAATACTAATAAAGTCTTTGTTTCATGACATGTCACTTTTGTGAAGTCTATTTTTCCCTTTCATACTCATAAGCCTCCTGTTGTACCCATGGATTACTGTAACACACCTTCGACCCCATCAACCGAACCCTCAAACATATCTCCTTTGGATCCATATTCTCTTATTACTTCTATTCCATGGCTTCTTCCTCCCTCTTCTAGTTCTTCGTAGTTTTCTTTTGTTCCTAAACCATTGCCTCTGGTAACTCAGTCTTTGCCTTCACCTCGACAAGGAGCTCCTGCAGTCTCTCAGCCTAATTCAAAGCATGATGACCCATTGCCTTTACCACCTAATAGTATCATAGTCCCTAGGCATTCCATGCAAACTTGCTTTAAAAGTGGTGTTTTTAAACCACGTCATGTTCTTAACGTACATGCTAGCACAAAACCTTTACCTGAATCAATTAAACTAACATCATTTACTCAGGTCCAAAAATCTCCACATTGGCGTCAAGTAATGTGTGTGGAATATTATGCTCTCTTTCATAGTTCTACATGAACTCTTATTCCTCCTCATCCCATTTAAAACATCATCGGGTGTAAGCAAGTTTTTTGAATTAAGCGAAACCCCGATAGTTCGATTGCTCGATCTAAATCACGTCTTGTGGCTAAAGGATTTCATCAAAGACTTGGTGTTGACTTCACAGAGACATTCAGTCCTATTATCAAATCTACCACAATTCGCCTTATCTTGAGTTTGGCGGCCTCCAAAGGTTGGTGCTTATGATAACAATACCTTTTTATAGGGGACCCTCATTGAAGACGTCTTTATAGAGCAACCTTCTGACTTTATACATTTTTAGTATCCATAGCATATTAGTGAAATCCAAAAAGCTATTTATTGACTTTGTCAGGCCTCATGAGCCATATATACTGAACTTAGCCTATTCTTATCTTTTATTGGCTTCATCAACTCTAAGTCTAATTTTTCGCTATTTCTACGCTAACAACATAGAGGCACCATCTATCTTTTAGTCTATGTGGATTACATTATTATTACAAGTGCTAACCTTATGGAGGTTTAAACATTTATCAAGCAATTAGCAGATCAATTTTCTCTCAAAAATCTTCGTGACTTAAGCTACTTTCTCGGTGTGGAAGCAGCATTTATATCTTCAGGACTCTTTTTCTCATAGAGAAAGTTTATCCAAGACTTGTTATCCAAAATAAATATGTAGGACATGAAAGAGGTTACCACTCCCCTATCTACTAGTAAATCACTCGAGTTATGTGATGATAGTCCTACTATAGACCTACTCAGTATCGATAAATAGTTGGCTCCTTACAACATCTAGCTCTTACCTGTCCATATATCTTATTCTGTCAATAAATTATCACAATTCATTTATCAGTTGTCTACTCTGCATTAGGCTGCAGTTAAACACATTCAATGATATCTTAAGGGGATCATCGATCATGACATCTTTCTTTGCAAACACTCTCCCCTTAATCTTGATGCTTTTGCTGATGCTGATTGGGTAGGGAATGTTAATAATAGAACTTCCATGTTAGGGTATATTATTTTCCTTGGTGTTAATCCGATCAGTTGGAGTCTCAAGAAGCAAAAGAGAGTTACTTGGTTTATAACTGAAGATGAATATCATGTCATTGCCACTACTGCTGTCAAACTCAATTAGATCACAAATATGCTCAAGGAGCTTCACATCACCTCTACCATTATGCTTGCCATTTATTGTGATAATGTTGGTGCTATTTACGTCTACGCCAATCCAATATTCCACTCCCGCATGAAACATATTGCTATAGACTTTCATTGTATGAGATCAAGTTGTCAGCTAGCAGCTCTGTGTTTTTGATGTACATATGGCTAATCAACTAGCTGATTCACTCACGAAGCATTTCGCTCATATACTCTTTTTATTATATCGATCCAAGATCAACATCCTTGACATGAGCTCAATCTTGCGGGGGCATGTTAAAAAATTAGATTTTCCCAACTGAATGAGGAGATCTCATTGATCAGTTGAGGAAAATTATTCTTTCTAAATATGTATAAATAGATGTAGAAACAAAAAATCAAATAGGCTTTTTATTATTATTTGATATTTCTATAGAGAGGATAGAGGGCTGTGGCTGCAGTTGTAGAGGAGAAGGGAAGGAGAGGAAGAAGAGCAGAAGAGAAGAGGAAGGGAAGAGCAAGCGACCATGCTCCTCTACCTTCCGCACGAGGAGCTACGGCTGTGGAAGAAGGAGAGAAAGGGAGAAGAGAGAAAGAGGAAGAAGGGGAAGGAAGGAAGAAGAAGTGAGGAGGAAAAAGAAAAGAGAAAAGAAAAGAAGAAGAAAGAAGAAAGAAAAAAAGAATAAAAGAAGGGAAAAGGAAAAGAAAATAGTGGAAGATGGAAGAAATAAAAGAAAAGAAACGAAGAAAATATTTATGGCTCCCTAACACACTTATCCTAAAGAACGTGATTTTTCATTAACATCTTCAATTATGATAGACAAGTATAAGTCTAATCAATGTAAAATAGTGGTCATATATAGTTTTGCATTCACAATATATTATGAAAAGTATGTTTTGAATTATTTTAACATAAAATTTCATGTTTTGAATGTGGAAAATATATGTTTCAATTACTTTAATATAATAGATTTTAAAGTGTTTTTGGAAAGTATGTCTTGAATTGTATTGATGTAGAATTTAATGTTTAGACTGATATGATCGATATGAGCTCATTTATTAGCTAAATGTAAATATATGTGTTTTAAAAATATAAATGTATATGGATTATGATGAAAGTATTATTAATACATGCATATATATTTTGACATATAGTGTGAAAGCATAAATATGTATATGATAAACAGGCATATAGTTTCATGAATAGCTATGTTTTATGCATGTGCACATAATAAGTAGGCGCACATAGTTTCATGAATATCTATGTTTTATCCATGTGTGCATACTTATATAGTAAACAAGCATATAGTTTCATGCATAGTTATGTTTTATCCATGTGCATATATTTATATGGTAAACAGGCGTATAGTTTCATCAATAGCTATGCTTTATCCATATTTTCATACTTATATGGTAAAACAGTCACAATTTCATAAGTAGGTATGTTTTATCCATGTGCGCATAATTTATATGGTAAACAAGAGTATACTTTCTTGAATAATTATATTTTATAAATATGCACATATTTATTATGGTGTGCGGTATGAGAGTGCACTTAGCTATCATGGTAATGGCACATAATCTCATAATGACAGTTCTCTTTATATGTGTATGTTTATAATGATGTAAAGAATACATGTATGAGCTGAAAATTCTATGAATTTCTATATTTTCAATATGTGCCTGTAAACATTTCCAATTGTTCTAAAGTAAATTTTTACGCTCTTATGTTGCACATGCTATGTGTAACATTAAATGTTATTAAATGTTTTATGTCATCAGTTTGAAATATTATATATACATGATGCATGATTACCTAATTAAAGCTATGAAGGCTTTTGATTTACTGAGTAAATTACTTATTATAGACTCTATTTTACAGGTAAGGATATTAGCACCTCACCCAAGTGACTAGTGGTGAGGTGAGCACGGGCTTGCCCATGCCAATGTAGATATAGACGATGACGTATGGACAAATTTTGTATAGAGAATTTTTGACATATTGGGTTTAGGTTGTTTTATTTGATTAGATGTTATATAATTTTGTACCGTTGTCAAAATTAGTATATATAGGGGAAATCCTGCTATTTTGTTTAGATATTTATATGTTCTAAATTTTATGATTATATACCTTCTACTGCATTCATATCAATAGTAATAGTAAGTAACAAAATAAACATGACATCCCATCTTAGTCTGACATGTATTGATGGTTATAGGTGTCCTGTAAGTCAATCACATGAGTGAGTGATGGTATGTGTGACACGCTGCACAGTCTTTTTGTATTATTATTAATGATATATTCTTATATTATATTATTTGTTGAATATATATATTGTAATGTCCTTTGTTCTATGTAATAGGAATCGAATCATGATGAGATCATGATAATCCAATCGATTCACCTTTAAACACATATCCTAAATAATCTTGATCATAGATTGCTTGAGAAGGATATTGAGACAACTAGATAGATTAATGTATTATATACTCGTCAATATGAAGGAGGCGATTGGTTTTATAACCACTTATGTGGAGACACTGAGGATACAAAACATGTGCTCATTGGAGAATGAGTTTACTAATTAAATCACTTATAGAATGCTACACGGTTATTTATACCTAATATCAAATAGTGATTCAGTAGTCTCAATTGTGTATATGGTCCTTAGACTTGAGATACTAAGAATGCGTTATTTGAGTACTTTTTTCTTTAACGTCGAACTTACAAATCTAGTACAATCGATTATTGGGATTGATAATTATGAAGGCTATTGAGTGTCAATAGAGGATCATCCACTCTCGGTATCATGAGAGAAAAATCTTGAATGTTCTCACTTAAGTAAATCACTGATCAGGTTGGTCGGATTGAGAGAGAAGAAGTTCTCCAGGAGAATCTGATTAGAACGAGATTTAAACGAATTTCATATATAGCCTAATAGTACCATACCCAATATATAGTATTTGGAATATTATATGGATAAAGGATTATAAATACATGGTAACTGAAGATAGACAAGTCTAAATAAATAAGATCCCTTGAACCATTTGAGGACTACGGCGTCGTGCTATAGTACATCCATAGTCAATGAGTCGAGTGAATTATTATGAGATAATAATTCACTAAGTTAGAAAGAGTTCTGACAGGTGGAACTCATTGTCAGCTCAGTATTGGGCCTATAAAGTCACACACATATGGTGGATGCTTCAATGAATGGAGGATTAAATATAAGTTATCCAATCAGCACTTGTTCTCGTTAACATTGATGGGCTCCTTGTTGGGAAAACTTAGTGGAAGCATCACATACACAACGAAAATCAAAACAAAAAACTGATTTCCAATGCAGATCAAATCATCATGCAAAAGATTATGGTCATAAGAAAGCCATAAAGATCACATCATGTGAGAGATTATTTTGCCTAGGGAGATTGTATATCCTTGTATTCCAGATCCAGATGGAGAGGATGAAGGAAGTCAAGTATCTTCCTCTCTAGCAGTATCCACATGATGGATCTCTATAGTGAATCTCCTCTAATTTGATCTTGCAACTCTTGCAGAGGGAGGGAGGAGAATAAGAGGGAGAGGCCAACGCTACAGCCTATCAACCATGAGTCTCCCTTCCTATTTATAGAGAGGCACCAAAAAACCCTAGGGCTCCTACCTTAGTGAGTAATGGATCTTCATCCAATTACCCACTAACTTTATATTATTGGATCTTTATCTAATAATCTCCTTAGGCCTCTAATTGGGCCTCATTCAAGGAGCCCATCAGCATAGGGTCTCATCTAATGAGAATATGGGCTAATTGGATCTCTATCCAATTCTCTATTTGCTGAAGTATCCACCATATATGTGTGACTCTCTAGGTCCGATACCGAGCTGGCTATGAGTCACTCCCATCAGAACTCCTTCTGATATAGTGAATAATTCACTTGACTCATCGACTATAGACGTACTAGGCCACTATGCCATAGTCCCCAGATGGTACAGGGGGATCAAATTCGTCGGACCTATCTGTCTACAGTTATCGTGTATCTATAATCCCTCACCCACCTAATATCCAAGAGACAGTATATTGGATATGGTACTGTCAAGTTATATATGGAATCCGTCATAGTTTTACTCTAATTGGATTCTCCCATAGAACTTCTTCTCTCTCAATCCAAATGACCCTGGCCAGAGATTTGTCTGAGTAAGTATATATAAAATATTTCTCTCGTGATAGTGAGAGTGGATGATCCTTTATTGACACTCAATTGCCTTCATAAGGTTGGCTACCAATCTCGATAACCAATTATATCAGATTTAAAACTTTTCAAACATATATTTTGGCATCAAAGAAAGCAGTAGTCATACAAGGCATCCGTGGTGTCTCAAGTCAAAGGACTAGATACACAACTATGACTATGGAATCACTATCTGACATTAGGTATTATTAACCATACAACATTCCATAAGCGGATCAATTAGTGAACTCATTCTCCAATGAGTATCTATACTATATCCTTAGTGTCTCCATACAAGTGGCTATGAGACCAGCCACATCCATCATATGGATGGGTATATAGTACACCAGTTTATCCGGTTATCTCAATATCCCTCTTGAGTAGCCTATGACTAGGATTATTTCTCATTATCGTGATCTCATCACGATTCGATTCCCATTGTACACAACCAAGGACATCACAATATATATATATATATATAATATAATATAATATGAGAATATACCAATAATAATCATAAGCAAAAAGATCGTACGGCATGTTACATACAATCACTCACGTAATTAGCTTGTAGGGCACCTGTAACCAGCACCCCTTACATGAGGCCCAATTAGAGGCCAAAGGAGATTATTAGAAAGAGATCCAATAATCCAAGGTTAGTGGGTAATTAGATAGAGATCTAAACCCCATTAAGGTATAATCCCTATGGTTTTTGGTGGCTCTCTATAAATAGGAGGCAGGGGCTCTTATATGATAAGCTACACCTTTGGCCGCTCCCTTCTATTCTCCTATCTCTCTCTATGCAAAAGTTACGAGATTTGTAGTTGTGATTGGAGGAGTATCACTGCATTGATCTATCATGTAGATACTATTAGAGAGGAGAAGATTTAACCTCTTTTATTCTCTTTATCTGGATATGAAAAAAAATATGGATATACGATATCTTTAGGTAAACAATTTCTAACACGATGCGATTTTTTATTTTGTGATTTTTTCTTGCACCTATCTTTGTATGATGATTTTGATCTACGTGGGAAACCAGTTTTGTTTTGATCTTTCGCTGCACATGTGATGCTCTCGTTGAGGTTTCCCAACACATAGTATATGTATGGGTCTAGGAGTGGGGTGTGATATGTCTTCACACATCAATTATTGTTTTGCTTTTTGAGATGTCCCTTTATCAACTAATGTCTATTGTTATTCGACCCGAAAGAATATTAATCTTCAATATGGAAGTAGAGAGATTAATCCCCTCCTTGTAAATCTCACTTAGCTATGGGGTGTGACTTATTCTATTATTTGAACCTTTGTGTCCTCTCTTAAAAGCTTTCTCTTCTCAGCCTTGGTTCTCTCCTGCAAGGTGAGTTGGTCCTTGGTCCTCATCTTTAAGGTAGGTCGGTACCCAGGTGTCGCGATCTCCAACTGCATCGACTCTTCAGCATCTTATTCTTCTATTCATAGGTCGAGTGTCTTCTTTCTGACATAAGCTCCTCTCGATCTCACAACCATTAAATGGCCTAGGTGGTTATAATTCATCCTTGGACAACCCAAGGGCAGAGGAAGTTTCGATCTCCCCTTCATCAGAAGAGTTGATCTGTATGAATCTAAAGATTCTTTGGTACTTAGAGTTCATGAAAAGCATGTATTATAGAGATTTAGTGACGAACACACATCTCTTGGAGTACTTATGGATCAAGTACTCCATCTCAATCAAGTTTGAACTATAAAGCCCTCAACCCGGTCACCATCTATATGACCCAACATGTATGTTTTTCTGCTTCTCTTCTAATAATCTAGAGGTGGGACTTCATTTTCCCTTCGACCCAATGATTATGTCTTCCCTCCAATGTTGGAGTATTTTACCCTCATATATAGTGCTCTCATAGATGAGAATGCTGCTACGTTAGCATTACCTTGACCTATAAATTCTTTATCATGC
Source organism: Ensete glaucum (assembly GCA_021527575.1). NCBI lineage: Eukaryota > Viridiplantae > Streptophyta > Magnoliopsida > Zingiberales > Musaceae > Ensete > Ensete glaucum. Next base: position 39,082,711 of record CM038558.1, on the reverse strand, counting down.
GCTTTTGGCTGTACACGACAAAAAGTAGCTACTTCTTGGCTACTCAAGAGGGCTTTAAAAGATATACTCTCTTCCTCTTTTATCAGACGAGGAGACAGATCAAGTACTTTGGCTAAGAGATATACTCAGATTATTAGGAAGAAAGATGAGGACTAGTTGATCGATGTGGGTCTTGGCTTGATTCCTCAGGGTATGATCTGAACGCACTATCTTCTCACTTCTTTTTGTACTTTAAAAATTAACCCATGTAGCCTCATAACTTTGATCTCCTACAAGTATTAACCTTCAAGCTCTAAGGAGAAAAGGAACTAGTTCCTCTTCGGGGATAGCGATGGCCTCTTCGGCTCCTCCATTCATTTGCGAGTATTCACATGAGGAATTAGCCCTTGGTTCGATTGTCCTTCTACTGATAGCTAGCCTACGAAAAAGAAGGCCATGAAAAAGGTGTCCTATCCTCAACAAGTTGAGGAACCGGATGCAAAGTAGATTCTCATAGAGGAACTAAATAAAGTGCCTCCTACCTCTGAGGCACCAATGTTTTCATAGGCCCCTTAATACTCAAGGTCCTCCTTGGAAAGTAGATAAGAGATGCAAAGGTTAGTGTTTAACCTATGCAAGGGCAACACCCCGCCCTTCACAACATTAAAGATAGCTGACCTACCAAACCCAATTTCATATGTAGCATTGTATCGAAGATGGGAGGGCCTACAAGAAAGGTCAAAAATATCGGGCAATGCCAAAGCTACAAAGTAATATTGCCGATGGTCAGTATGCTTTGAGATAACAAAGCACATTTATCATTCTCCCTTCATAGTTTTGCTCGATGCAAGCTACCGTAATAAAGTGCTAGTAAGTTAAGTCATGACCATCCCCTTTAGTACCTGATTGCTAACCTCTTTATCTTTGACTTGTACTTTCACCATTATGTCACGACCCTTCTTGACTATGTATGGGATGCAAGCTCTATCATCCATCAGTAGTCCCTCATGATCGACAATCTCTACAAGAAGGTGGAGGGGTTGAAGAGGGAGAGGGGAGACCTAATGCTTCTTACCAAGGCAGAGGCTCGAGGAGTTGAGTGGATGAACCAACTAGAAGAGGCCAAGCAATGCCTCGCTGATCACATTGGACTATTGAATGTGGTTCGAAGCAACAATCAGAATATAGAGGATGAGCTACCGTTACTTACCCGAGAGCTAGGTTCGATGAGGACATGACTCTGAACTTGTCAAGCAAGTTGTTGTAGCCAAATGAGTAGGTCATGAGTATAACCGAGCAGATTCAGGATCTGAAGGAAATGTTGGAGGCTGAGAGAAGCATGATATCAAAGTATCAAGAGGAGGTGATCATCGATTACAAAGCCTCTATTGGGTTTAGGAAGGGCCTAGAAAGGTGGGGGGTTACCTCATACTAGTATGAGTACTATGCTGCCTTGGCTTGTTTCAAAGTGAAATATCTCAAGATGGAGATTAAGGAAAATCTATTCTTTGAGTATCTCGAGGATCAAAATGTTTTGATGGCTACTGAAGTACCTTTTAACGATGATCTTGACTCGCATCTTACCCTAATGCTTAGTTTGTTTTTTTGTGATATGTTGGTCTTTACCAAGTCATTAGGTTTGTTTACCCGGTGTAGTCCTCGTGTCATTTTTTTATTGCATTAATGATCTTATCTACCTAACTAGACTCTATCGAGGTAGGTCGAAGTCTCATTTTGGATGTAGAGGCCCTACCAAGTTAGTGTAGTCTTTTTAAGCAATGAAATTTTCTTTCCTCTACTTGTAACACCTACACCTTGAAAATACTTTCTCTCTCTCTCTCTCTCTCTCTCTCTCTCTCTCTTTGTATTTACAACTAGTATCAAAGATATGATTGACCAAGGCTTGACTCTTGAGGCATAGTCACCCACCCTGACATAACCTTAAGGGATGCGTCAGAGGTAAAACTTATTTAAATATGCAATATACCACGTCTTTTACAGCACCACCCCTTCTATTGTCTCGAGGTGATAAGTTTTATTTTAGACAATCTCGATTACTTGATATAACCCTTTTCAATTTAGTGCTAGTTTATCTCAGGGTTTAGTGAAGTTATTGACTTTAGCTTTCCAACACCCCGAGGGCGAACACCTTGGCTATAAAACTTAGCTATTGCTTTCTTATATTTCAATGCCCTAAGTTGTGCTTCTACTTTGACCTCACTAGTTAGGTAGAGTTTGGCCAAAGTCCTTTAAAGATTTTCTCATCAAAATTCTCAACCCGATGTGTTGGAAATATAATCTTGGGTGGTAGGGTAACCTCAATGTTGAAGGCTAACTTGAAAGACAATTCTCCCGACCTAGTTTTAGGTATTGTCTAGGAGGCACGTAAGATACTCAGTAGCTCATCCACTCAAGTACCATTTGCTCTAATGATCCACTTTTGTAACCCTTCAAGAATGGCTTAGTTAGTGAACTTGAGGACTACTGGTTTGAGGATGTGCTATTAAGCTAAACTTTAATTAAACTCTATTAGACTGATAGAATTCCTTGAACTTTACATTATTGAATTGAGTTTTATTATCGATGATGATATTCTTTCATACGAGTCTCTTAATCTGCCTCTTGGTGATTAACACTAATGGTTTTACCTTTATCTATTTCATAAAATAGTTAACTCCAATCGTTAGAAACTTTTGCAGGCTTGAGTTTGGCAGAAAGGATTCAAGGATATCCATACCTCACTAGGAGAAGGGCTATCCATAATTGATCGTACTCAAAGGGACTACCAGTTGGTTTGTATACATGCAAACCGCTAGCACATGTCACAATTTTAGGCATAGGATATTGCGTCCTTACGGAGCATCGACTAATAGAACCCTTGTTGAAGTACTTTGAAGGCAAGCATTCATCTACCAATATGTCCCTCATAGATACCCTCATACACCTCAGCCAATACTCTCTCGACTTCTTGGGATGTTAGGCATTTGAGGAATTATTAACTAAAAGACTTATGATACAAGCAATCATTAATTTGGTAATACTATGCTTGATTATGCTTGACTCTTTGGGTCAACATATGATCCATTCAAGAGTGCCTCATTTTCTTTTATAGCGTAGGATCTCGTCCATCTAGCTTGACTCTTCATCGACCATAACCATGTTGTGCATGTCTATGATTCATGCTGATAGCATCTCGACTAAAGTTCGACCATCCTTCGTAGCCCGGGCTAATGCTAACCTGGCAAGCACATCAACTTGGGCATTTTATTTATAAAAAACCTATAACATGATAAGTCCGGAGAAGCTGTGGGTTTAGTTTCTATACCTCGATGAGGTACTTTACTATAGTTACATCTCAGGCCTTATAGTTTCCCTTCACTTGGTTCATAATCAGTTGTGATTTACTAAACACTATTAATCCTAGACTTAAAGCCCTCAAGCAAGTCAAAATGTTAAGAGAAGTGCCTCATACTCGACTTTATTGTTGGAGATTTTAAACTTAAATGGAAGAGCTTGTTTATACACTTATCTATTCGGGTCTTTTAGGATGAATTTGGCATCCCTTCCATCCAAGGTGGTGAAGCCATCCATGAATAGTATCCATGTAGGTGGGGAGTGCTTGTCAACCTCAAGTGAAGGAGGAGCAAGTTCTGAAATAAAGTTAGTTGGTGCCTAAGCCTTTTTTGACAATCCTTGGAATATATAAGATGTCAAACTCACCCAATTGTACTAATCACCTTAACTTCCGACCCAAGATATCAAATTGAGAGAGAACCAGTTTGAATGGTTAGTCAATGATTACTTGTATAGCATGTGCTTGAAAATAGGAGCAAAGTTTTCTTGTCATTAAGACTAGTGTTGAATTTGACTAATATAATAGATGAGATTTTGAACTCTTGCATCGTCTTGTATCAATACCGAGTTGACAGTGAAGTAGGGGCTTAGAGTTTCTTATAAGGTAGACAAAAAGAGCTGCGACAATTGTGTGAAATGGTCCTTAAACTTTTCGAAGGCCTCCTGGCACTCCTCGATTATAGGAAATCCTTCAGATTTTTTAATGCCCAAAAGAAAGGTAAAATACTGCCATCGGTTTGAGATAAGAATCGATTGAGTGCTGCTATCTAACCTACTAACTCGTGAACTTTCCTTATCGACCAAGGTGGGCACATCTCGAATATAGCTCATACCTTCTTGGGGTTTGCATATAGTCTCCTCTAATGCATAATGAACCAGAGCGATGTTCCTAAGTTGACTTTAAAGACGCACTTGGTTAGATTGAGGCACACCTTAAGCTTTTTCAAAACTTGAAATATCCTGCTAAATCTACCAAATATGAGTAAATCATATTATTTTTCACTATCATATCTTTCACATAAGATTTAACATTTCTTTTGATCTAATGCTTGAACATATGTTCAGTATCTTTTGGTATATTGCTCCCACACTTTTTAACCTGAAGGGTATGACCTAATAATAATGTGTCTTGATTTGTGATGAAGAAAGTATGTTAATCATTCTAATTTGGTTATACTCAAAAAATACATCAATGAAGGTGAGGAGCTCGTGACCTGATGTAAGATCAACTAGCCGATCAATCCAAGGGAGATGATGGTTGTTCTTCAACCATGCCTTGTTGAGATTGGTATAGTCAACACACATCATCAAATTTTTATTAATTTTTTAATGAGTACAATATTAGCAAGCCATTGGGGGTACTACCCCTTAGCAATAAACCTTGCACCTAATAGCTTATTTACCTCATCAATAATTGTCTATTGTGGATCAGGACCCATCTTGCAAGACTTTTACTTCATTGGTTATGCCTCGGGAGAAATATTCATTCAAGTGATATTGAGCTACCTTGGGGTCGATTCCTTGCATGTGTCTCAGCTACTATACCAATACCTCGATATTCTCCTGAACGAAGTTAATAAGTTGCACCCATCTCTTTTCAAGAAGTATCCCCCTTGGTCAGGTCAGGCCTTACCTAGGGGCACTTCAATCAGTGGCTCCATCAACTCAGGATGTGAGATGGACCTTGCAAAGTCTCAAGGGTCCATAGGTAATTCTTTGGTTAGGCCTTTTTCAGTAGGGAGACTGCTTTCAGGTAGCACTAGCCTGACTCCCTTGGGTTGCTTCTCAACTAACTAATAGCGGCCCTCGTTATGAACTTCATCACCAAATGATAAGTCAACACCATCGCTCTCAGTCTGTTTAGTGTGGCTCGGCTTATGATAGCATTAAATGTCAATGGGATATCCACCACCATGAACTTAGTCAGTATTATTTTGGAGGAAGACTCATCCCTAAATGTGGTGTGCAAGTTCATAGTGTCATAAGGCATGATAGATTTGCTAATGAACCCCATTAGCGAAGAAGTCATAAGGGTAAGGTCGTTAGTTGACAACCAAGTTTTTAAGAAGTATCAAAGTAAATGATATTAGTAGAGCTACTACCTATATCAATCATGACCCTTTCTTTTTTTATCGAAGTGCTGATCATTCTCAATGAAAACTACCAATGCATCATCATGATTTAGGTTGATGTACTCTGTCTCTTCCTTCTTGAAGGTTATCTCTAGGTTGTCCTTTATCCTTGATTATTTTTCACTAGTAGCTCGGGTATAAGCCTCACTACCCAAGGAGTTGATTAGAGGCGGATCCATTAATGATGACATCAATATGCCTCTCCACTAGCCCTTAAGGTCAAGGTGAGGATTCTCATGGATTTCAAGTGAACTGCTTAAGGTGTCCCCAATGTTTGAGCTCCTCAATTTGCTTTTTCAAGTTAGAATAATCCTCCATATCATTATCATAATCCTGGTGGAAATGGTGGTATTTAGACCTACCTTATTTGGCTAATAGGGTCTTTATCGAGTGAAGGTCTTTTAAGAGCCTACTCTCTTTTACCTATAAAAAAACTTCAGTTCTAGTCATATTTAGGGGGCTCAGATCAAACCTTAGGTGAGGTAACTTTAGTTGTTCGTTTCTCCTTAGTTGTGATGATGTAAAAGGGTCAGAGCTGATTAGTTATAAAGGTCTATATTATGAGTGATGGATGAGCATCTTCCATGCCTTAGATCTGATTTGTGAACCGAGCAACAAAGTCTGTGAGCATTTCCTCGTCTCCCTGGCTAAGTCCAAGAAGTGTTGTCATTGAAGACCATGATTCCCAAGGAAGTAAAGTTTGAACTCCCTCATAAGATGGGCAAAAGAACCAATGGAAAGTAGCTTCAAGTGAGCATACCATCCTCATGTTGGGTTTCTAAACATGATCAGGAAGGTACAACACATCAAAGTGTTGGAAGTGCTATATAAGTACATTTGGGCATGAAAACTTGCAATGTGCTCAATGGGGTTGGCACTACCATCTAATGCCTCTAAGGATGGGATGAAAGGTTGCTAGAATTTGTTTCTCTTGGATTTTCTAGGTAAACAACAATCGACTCAAGGTAAGGTTGACCAATACTTCCCCCTTTAATTATTGAAGCTCTTATCTCATCTCCTCCAAATGTCGGTCCATCTATCATAGTTGGATCCATTGGGGATCAAAGTGCTCTCTTGGTTGATGGTTTGATAGGTCTCAAGTGCTCTTGAGATGTCGATGCCACGTGGGATAAGGAAACCTCGATGAGTGCTAGTGGCAATTGAGCTGAGGACCACGGTTGAGTTGGTGGCACCACTTGTTAGATTAACTATAGCAAAAGTGGAGTGATAACATGTATCATATTTGTTAGCGTCTGGACTCACCAAGTGCGGTTTAAGAATACCTCGATGAGGATGAGTAGGTGACTCGAGGCTATCCCTGAGGGTGAGAGACTTAGGTCGTTGATTAAACAATAGTACCATATTGACATCTATGCTGAGGTGGATGCACCCATATGTGAAAAGTATAGGTACTGCCTCATTGGGTGAAAGTATTATGGGTCGAGGCAAAGCCTCTTCACTAAGTGTTCATTGAGAGTGTCGGTAAGAGGGTGCTCCCACGATACAGGCTCTCCTTCTAGTGCCAAAAATATCACAGGAATATATTGTTGACATTATAGTTAGTTCGACATTGTTTGGATCCATGTGTCCAGGGTTGCATAAGATACATTCGAGGTAGAAATATCGAGCTCCTAAGATACCACCAACATGAAGACTAAGGCCGAGAGAGGTTCTCCGATCTGATCCCTTTGACACCCAAGTTAGTAACCCGAGGTAGGTGAGTGTGGACGTGAGTGGTCAAAAAGTGATCCGCTTTTCATTTATTGAAGGTGAGCTTTTATACCTAGTCATAAAAGAGAAAAATATTTCAATATTCTACAAGGAGGTAGCCTCTAACTACCTCTAATAACGTCCTTTTAGCTTTTTATCTAATTAGATGATAAGAGAGGACAACCTATTGATAAAAAAAATACTTGTATATGAACAGATATGGGTAGTCTATAAAATATAGCAAAAAAATTAAACAAAAATCACAATCACATAGAACATCAAGATTTATGTGGAAAACACCTCCAATAGGAAGGGAAAAAATCATAGGATAAGTCAAAGAAATAAATCCATTATAAAAATAATGAACGTACAAATATCAAAGTCTCTTGCCTATGACCTAAGTAACAATTACAAGAGAATAACAAGGATATAAAGATTACATCACCATGCATAATATCCAAAATCTCCCTAAGTGAGAATGGTCTCATTTTCTTCCCTTTTCTTCTTCTATTGTTCCTTTGCCCTCAATCGCCACTGCTATGGTTTCTCCCAGCCATGCCCACAATAGTCACAAGCCCCCTTGTTTTTTTTTTTCTCCTGTCTAGGTTAAAAGAGAAATGGTTTAATGATTGTTGTGGGTTGTGGGTTATTAAAGCCCACCATGGGCCTAATTACGGGCCATGTGCCCAACCTCCTTCAGCCCATAAGAGAGGTTGTCCCATGACTCCTCAATGTAAAGTCATATCAACCAGCCATCGATATGTCTCCTACCTTTCTTTTGATAAGGTCTTTGTCAATGTGTCTACTCTGTTATCACAAGCGTGAATTTTCTAAAGTTACAATTGCTTCTTTTTAAATCTAGTGGTATCTAATATCTATGTGATTTAACTTAAAATGAAAAGTTGGATTCTTACACAAATGGATAATATTTTAGTTGACACAATTCAACTATATAATTTTTCTATAGTAGCAATATATCATGCCTCTATGGTAGAGAGAGTAATACACCATTGTAATATGGATTGTCATGACATAGCTCCTTATACAAAGGTGAGTTCAAAAACTAATGTGGACTTTCTTGTACCAATATCTCATATCATATCTGCATCCCTGTAATTTGTCACTATAGGTGGTCCACCTCTAAAGCTTAAACAAATTTTGGAGCTCCCTCTGAAATATCTAAAGATCCACTTCACTACTGCCCAGTGCTCTTTGCCTTAATTTGAAAGAAATCTGCTAGCAACACCCACTGCATTTGCGTACATACCATCACGTACATCAAACTTCCGACTACTGAAGTAGAAGGAACCTTTTGTATTTTCTCATTCTCCTTATCACTTATTGGACTCCACTCTGAGCACAACTAGAAGTGACTTGAAAGAAGAGAACTAACTGGCTTTGCATTGCTCGTACTAAACTTATCTAGTACCTTTTTGATATATTTATTTATGATAATCAAATTTTCTTAATTTTTCTATCATGAAAAATCTACATGCCTAGTATTTGATTTGTGGACCCTATATCATTAATTGCAAAGGATTTACTTAGTTCCATCTATAACCTGTCAAATCTAGATATATCTTTCCTAAGGGTAAACATGTCATCAATATAAAATAAGAGAATAATAAAATCATCACCAAACTGTTTGATGTACATATAATGATCTGAAGTCATTCTTTTGTATTCATTTTTAGTCATAAATGAATTAAACTTTTTGTACCACTATCTTAGTGCTTACTTCAGCCCATACAAGCTCTTCCTCAACTTGTAGATAAAATTTTATTTACCTTTGACTTTGAATCATTTTGGTTGTTCTATATAAATTTTCTTCTCCAAATCACCATAAAAGAAAGCTATCTCATAATCAACTGCTCAACCTCTAAATCCATACTAGTAGCAATACCAAGAGTAACACGGATATAAGATATTATAACAACATGAGAAAAAATATCTTCAAAGTCAATACTTTTCTTTTGACCAAAGCTTTTCACAGCTAATCTAACTTTATACTTTGATTGAGAACATTGTTCTTGAGCCTTCAACTTGAAAAATCACTTATTCTTTAATGCCTTCCTTCCCTTTGATAGTTGCGCTAAATCATATATGTGGTTCTTGTGCAGAGCATCTATCGCTTTCTGCATAGTAACTAACCACTCCTAGTAACCCTTTGGTTCACCTACATTAGTAAACATCATATATTCATATGTAGAGGTCATCTAAAAGGTTGATGTTATCTACAAAATCTTTTCAACTAAGGTTCTATGGGAAGTTAGTCTCCATCTTCTTCTTGCTCAACATATCCTATAGGTAGATCAACATCGACTTCTATACCATCTTCCTATAGATCTCTCCCATCACTTTGATGTACTGGAGGAGTAACTGGGTCATAATCTACTAGTCCTTCTACATAAGTCTTGGTTAGTGCCTCCTTTAAATCCTCAAGGGTTTGATCTTCAAAGAAGATCATATCTCTGCTTCTAAATACCTTCTGTTTTTTAGATCCTAAAGCCTATAACCAAACTGATCATGTGAGTAGTCAAGAAAAATATATTCTTTTATCTTACTATCTAGCTTGGACCTCTCAATGTCTAGAACGTGTGCAAATGCATGACAATCAAATACTCTCAAGTGCTTGTAGGATACATCTTTCCTTAATCATATATACTTTGTAATATCATAATCTAGAGCTATATAGAGTGACAAATATTGAATCTCAAATTTTGATGATAAAATCAATAAATATGTGTTAGAGATGATTGATACATGATTAACTATGATAGAGAAAGAAAATTACAATTAGATGTGGGCTAAAGTCAAGTCCGAAGCATCGGACTAAGGTTCAGACGATAAAGTGGAAACTCATTGAGAGACTCATCGAAAGTTTGCCAAAGTTATCGAGGGCTTGTTGGGAGTTCACTGGGAGCTTGCTGAAGGTGATCAGGAGCTTGTAAGGAAGGCATCAGTAGTTCACCAGAAGAAGACAAGAGACTCACCGAAAGATTATCAAAGGTTGTCAAAAAGCTTGTCGGGAGTTAGGAGGGTCTTGTTGGACTTGATGGTCATATTGGTTGTAATTGATTAGTCATAGTTACCATCAGTAAGGTTTGAGTCTTACTTAAGTTAGATTTGGAAGAAATCTAAATTAACTCAAGTGAGGTAAATTAGGTCTATACTTAGGTTTGGATTGAGCTCAATTAGTTGACCTGAAAATGGGTCAACTAAAGGTATAAGTCGAGATTAGAAAAGTGGAGGGAATCACTTTTCTAGGATTCCCGGTGGTTGTACCACTAGTAGACGGTGGTTGTACAACCTAGGTCGTGATCGCCCAAGTCGATGGTTGTCGCTCACCGTTATCCGGCAGCTTTCGTACACCACGACTGTTTGCCCTACTCAATTTTTTCATATATATTTAATTTTTTAGCTCTATTTTTTAAGCCAATTAGGGTCTATAAATACCCCAAGATTTCTCACATTTAGCATAACACTTTTGGGCTAGAAATTCTATGAAAAATAGTGTGCTAAAATTATGCAAAAAAAAAAGAAAATGGACAAGGGAGTGAGAAAAAGAGTTGTAATTCTTGTAAGGTCTCTCTTGTGAGTTTATAAGGTTCCTCTCTTAAGCCTGTGAAAGGGTGAGTGGGAAGTGTAAGGGTTTGGTCTTCACCAGAAAAAGATTGGTAGTGGACACCGGTGGACCTCGAAGAAAAGGACTCAGGGAATGAACATAATCTAAGTTGAGTTCGAACAACTATAAATTTGAGTGTTTCTTATCTTTTTCTTTTGGATTTGCATGTTCTTACTTGAGCATTCTTTAAGCAAGAAACTTAGTATCATTCTATAAATTGCTCACTTACTCTACTTAAATGAAACGCTTATGATATCATTTTTACTTTGAGCGAAAGTTTTTTTTTTAATTGAAAATTTCAGCACTTGCACTATTTCACGTCCCTCCACCCTCTTAGTGCCAATTGATCTTAACTATTGGTATCAAAGCCACGTGCTACTCATTGGACTAAAAACCTAAGTGAGTAAATGACTTCGTTTGGTATGAACGAGGGACATTCCATTGCATGTCCTCATATATTCAATGAGATAGATTACACATATTGAAAAACAAATATATATATTTTTTTAATTTTTATGGATTGTGACTTATGGCACATTATTGAGAATAATTTTGAAAAATCTTCTAAACCCATCAACGAATGGAATAATTTTGAAAAGAAAACTTTTTCATTAAACACAAAAGCAATGAACGTCTTATTTTATGCATTTGATAAGAATGAATTTAATCGAATTTCTATTTGTGAAACTACTTATGATATTTGGCATAACTTGAAATCACACACGAAGGCACTGGTAGAGTTCAGGAGTCAAAAATTAATATTTTAGTTCATAGTTATGAATTGTTTAGAATAAAATCAAGTGAGTCCATTGGAGAAATGTACACTTGATTCACCAATGTCGTCAATGGTCTAAAAGCTCTTGGTAAATATTTTTCTGATTTTGAAGTTATAAGCAAAATATTAAGATCTTTTCCAAAAAGTTAGAATCCTAAGCAATTGTAATTCAAGATGCTAAAGATCTAAATAATCTTCCTTTTGAAGAACTGATTGGATTTCTTATGACTTATGAACTGAGTTTTAAAACTCATAACAAGCTTCATAAACCACTTCTAAAGAATAGAAAAGATTTAGCACTAAAGACTACAAATGACTCATTGAGTGATGAGGACAATGACATTGCACTATTATCTAAAAAATTAAAAATTTATAAAAAAAGAATAAAAATATATTAAAAAGGGATAACATTATATGCTTTAAATGTAAGAAGCCACGACATTTCAAAAATAAATGTCCTCAATTAAAGAAGAAGGTGTCACACAAAAAGAAGGCTCAACGACTTGGGATGACTCAAGCTCATCGGATGAAGATGACCACATCAAAGAAGAAGTTGTCAACTATGCTCTAATGGTCATCCATGACGAGGTAAGTGAGTCTTCCAATATTGCATTTACTGAATTACTAAATATATTTCATTAACTTTATGATGAGTTTAGAAAAATTAGTAAGTATTATAAGTTACTTAAGAAAGAGCATTCTCTAGTTAATAGATTTGAACAAATACATGTAGCACCATCATCAAATATTTAATGCACCCAAAGTGAAAACTTATATGAACTTAAAAAGGAAAACCTTGTATTAAAACATTAGAAAATTTTAAAATAGGGAATAAATCCCTAAACATGATCCTTATAAATAAGGGTCTTGTTAATAGGAAAGAAGGTATAAGCTTTGTTGGCAACACTCAACAGAAGCTAACTATATTCGTTAAAGGACCCACTCTAAACTTACAATCATAAATTAAATACAAATTTATGGAAAATTAGGGCATAAAGACTATAAATGTTCATTTAAAAAGTATAGTACATACAAATTAATTTGAGTTTCTAAAGGAACTATAAATAATAAAAAACCATTAGATAAATTAGGTAAAGCTCATCATGAGGGACCCAAAGTAAAATAGGTACCTAAATTAAAATCATCTTTCTTGTAGATATGTCTCCAAACTAAGGCTAGGAGCACCAAATGGTACCTTGATAGTGGATGCTCAAAGCACATGATCGGAGATCCAACTTATTTTTCTAAGCTTATTAGCCTAAATAAAGGAGTTGTCATCTTCAGAGACAACAACAAAGGTAAAATCATTGGGAAAGGAACCATAAGTAACGTATCAAACCTTTAGATTGAAGATGTGTTATTAGTTGATGGCTTGAAACATAATTTACTTAGTATTAACCAATTATGTGATAAAAGATATATTGTCCAATTTTAACCTAATGCTTATATAATTGAATTGTCTCACAAAAATAAATCTTTGATTGCCTTAAGAAATAATAATGTGTATATCATAGATATTAAAAAATTTTGTGATGAAGCATGATTTTTAGCTTAAATGATGATGCTTGGATTTGGTATAGGAGATTAGGTCATGCTAGCATGAAACTACTAAACCAAATTTCAACTAAAGATTTAGTAAAAGGACAACCTAGCCTTAAGTTCATTAAGGATAAAATATGTGACACTTGTTAATTAAAAAATAAATAAAAGGTAGCTTTAAGTCATAAAATCAAACAAGCATATCTAGGCCACTATAATTTATCCATATCGATTTATTTGGACGAATTGATATTACATGTTTAGGGGGTAGCAAATATACATTTGTTATAGTAGATGATTCTAGTATATATACTTGGACTTATTTCTTGGCACACAAAAGTGATTCTTTTAAATATTTTTTAAAATTTTATAAAAATTATTTAAAATAAAAGAGCTTTTAGGATTTCATTAATACTTAGTGATCATGGTAGTGAATTTTAAAATAATAAATTTTAAAATTTTTATGAGTCAAATGGGTATATCCACAACTTCTCTACTCCAAGAAATCCACAACAAAATGGAGTAGTAGAAAGAAAAAATAGGAGCTTACAAGAAATGGCTAGAACTATATTAAATTTAATATAGTCTGCCTAAATATTTTTGGACCGAAGCCATTAACACGACATGCTATATTTTAAATAGGGTTCTTGTGAGATCATTACTCTATAAAACTCCTTATGAATTATGGAATGGTAAAAAACCTAATATTTTATATTTTAAAGTTTTTGATTGTAAATATTTTATTTTAAATGAAAAGGATGCATTAGAAAATTTTGATGCAAAATCTGACAAAGGTATTTTTCTTGGTTATTCCTCTATTTCAAAAGCATATCGTGTATTCAATAAAGGAACTTTTGTAATTGAAAAATTTATTCATGTTGTTTTCAATAAGATTTATGAACTTATTAAGAAAATTGATTTTGATAATAAATTTGATTTTTGTTCTTTGAATTTAAATGATAATCCTTCTAAAATCAACTTGGATGAATCTACTTTCAAATCCTTATATAAGGAATGAAAGTATGAAAATGCTCATCCTAAAGAGCTTATAATATGAGATACAATAAGAGGTATTCAAACTCATTCTTATTTTAAATAATTTTGTGCTAATGCTGCATTTATTTCTCAAGTTGAACCAAAATGCATTGATGAAGCTCTAAGAAATGACTCTTAGGCTATTGAATGCATGAAGAATTAACTCAATTTAAGAGGATGAGGTATGAAAGCTTATTCCTAAGCCTAGTGATCGTTTAATGATTGGTACTAAATGGATCTTTAGAAACAAACAAGATTAAAATGGTATCATGGTTATAAATAAGGCTAGATTAGTGGTCAAAGGTTTCAACCAAAAAGAAGAAATTGATTATGAAGAAATTTTCGCTCCTATAGCTAGACTTAAAGTCATAAGTATACTCCTTATCTTTGTATATTTTAAAAATTTTAAATTATTTTAAATAGATATTAAAAGTACTTTTCTTAATGGTTTTATTTCCGAAGAAGTGTATGTTGAATAGACTTCCAATTTTAAAAATAATTTTTTTAAATTATATTTTTAAACTTTCTAAAACTCTTTATCGATTAAAACAAGCCCCTCGGGCTTGGTATGAAGGCTTAGTTATTTTATTTTTTTAAGTATTTTAAAAATATTTTTTTATTATTTAAATTATGTTGATGATATCATTTTTGTTCAACAAATGAATACTTATGTGAGTTTTTTGCTAAAAATATGAGTTAAAAATTTGAGGTTAGTCTAATAGATAAGTTAATATTTTTCTTAGGATTACAAATAAAATAATTAAATGATGATATATTTATTAGTCAAACTAAATATACCTTAGACTTATTAAAATATTTTGGTATGGAAAATGATAAAGCCATAAACACACCCATAAGCACATCTACAAAATTAGACTTGGATAATGGGGGAGAAAATTTTGATCAAAGAACATATAGAGGAATGATTGGTAGCTTATTGCATTTAACTACTTCTAGACCGGATATAATGTTTAGTGTTGGATTGTGTGTAAGATTTCAATTCAATCATAGGCTTTCTCATCTTAAAGCAGTTAAATGAATATTTAGATATTTAAAAAGAACTTCTAACTTAGGATTATGGTATCTAAAATCTAAAAATTTTGATTTGCTTGCTTGTGCGGATGCTGATTTTGGAGGATGTAGAATAGATAGAAAAAGTACTATCAAGGCATATCAATTTTTAGGACATGCACTTGTTCCTTGGTCTTCTAAGAAACAAATTTTGGTTGTTTTATCTACCACTAAAGCCGAATATATTACAACTAGTGCTTCTTGTGCCCAAGTCATTTGGATGAAAAACACATTAAATGATTCAATTAAAAAATATCCCTATAAAATGTAACAACACAAGTGTCATATGTTTAACTAAAAATCTCATTCAACACTCAAGAACTAAACACATTGATATTATACATCACTTTATTAGAGATCATATTTATAATCATGACATATCTTTGGAATTTATTGATACTAAGCATCAATTAGCATATATTTTTACTAAACCATTAAATGGAGAGCACTTTGATTTTATTAGAAAAGACTTAGGAATGCTAAACCATGAGAATGCATGATTTGCTTGATTTACTACTCTTGTGAGAAGCATACATTAAATTAATAGATAGTTCTTAATTATTTTTTAAAATTTAGAGTTTACAAGATTAAGCCCTATTTTTGTGTTAATGTTTTTCACTTCCCTCCGTTTCTACTTTCTTATTTATAAAAAAAGGAAAGAAAAATTTTCATGAGAAAAATATGTTTTAATTATATTTTACTAAGGGGGAGCAATGAAGTATTAAATATTCAATCAATTTTGTAAAAATATAAAAATTTTGACACATGATGAGTTTATGTATCATGAAATTATTTGCTCATTAGTTCACCTCATTTTGTTAATGTTAAAGGGAGAGAAATAGCATACTGATGACACATATTTGAAAAATGATACATATATGACAAAGGTAGAAAAATAGTATATTGATGACACATTAATTAAAAATGATATATATAACAAAGGGAAGAAATAGCATATTGATGAAAGATGATAAATGATAAAATGAGGCATTTCTTCTTTTTAAAGAAGGAAATTTTTAAATTCATGGTATGACTAATGCATGGATTTTGAAATTCTTGGAATATTCTTAAAAATTAAATGATTCATAATCTATTGGTTGAAATTAATGTTATATCATGTATATTGATAATATGGTGATTTTAAAATTTATGGTATATTATTTAATAAATAGATGTTTTGATATTTGAATTCAAAAGTGTTTAGTTTTTTTTATTTTAAGTTTTTCTTATTTGGATTATGACATAGATTTAGGGGGAGTTAAGGTTAACTCTTATCATCAATTGGTTGTCATCATCAAAAAGGGGGGAGATTGTTGAATTTCAGATTTTGATGATGAAATCAATTGATGGATTGTTGATCTAACATGTGTTAGAGATGATTGATACAAGATTAGTTACGATATAAAAAGAAAATTACAATCAAATATGGGCTAGAGTCAAGTCCGGAGCATTGGGCCGGGGTTCAAACGATGCAGTGGAAACTTGCTGAGAGACTCGTCGAAAGTTTACTAAAGGTATCATGAGCTTATCAGGAGTTCGTCGGGAGCTCGCTGAAGGTGATCAGGAGCTTGCCAGGAAGGCATCGGGAGTTCATCAGAAGAATACCAAGAGACTCACTAGAAGATCGTCAGGGGTTACTTAAAAGCTTACAAGGAGTTAGGAGGTCTTGTTGGACTTACGGTCATATTGGTTGTAATTGATTAGTCATAGTTAGTGCTGGTTACAGGTGCCCTACAAGCCAACCACGTGAGTGATGGCACGTACGACACGTTGTGTGATCTTTTTATTTATTATTAATATTGGCATAGTCTCACATTATATTATCTATAACATATATATTATGATATCTTTAGTTCTGTACAATGGGAATCGAATCGTGATGAGATCACAATAATAAGATCGATTCACTTTTAAACATAGATCCTAAATAATTCTGGTCATAGGTTACTCGTGAAGAACATCGAGATAACCAGATAGATCGGTATACTATATACCCATCTATATGATGGAGGCGGCTAGTCTCATAGCTACTAGTGTAGAAACACTAAGGATATAGTATAGGTGCTCATTGGAGAATGAGTTCACTTATTGATCCGCTTATGAAATGTTACATGGTTGATGATACCTAATGTCAAACAGCGATTCCATAGTCCTAGTTGTGTATTTGGCCTTTTGACTTGAGACACCAAGGATGCCTTGTATAAGTACTCCTTTCTTTGACTCCAGACTTATAAGTTTGGAAAGTTTTAGATCTGGTACAACTATTTATCGGGATTAGTAGCCAACTTTACGAAGGTAATTGAGTATCAATAGAGGATCATCCACTCTCGATATCATGAGAGGAATATCTCATATGTGCTTGCTCAAATAAATCCCTGGCCAGGGTCATTCGGATTAAAAGAGAAAGAGTTCTCTAGTAGAATTCGATTAGAGCAAGGCAAACTGATTTTGTATATGAAATGATAGTACCATGTCCAATATACAGTATCTGAGATATTAGTTGGATAAGGGATTATAAATACACGATAACTATGGATAGACAGGTCCGATGGATTCGATCCCCCCTCTACCGTCTAGGGACTATAACGTAGTGGCATTGTACATTCATAGTCGATGAGTCGAGTGAATTATTATGGAGATAATAATTCATTATATCAGAAGGAGTTCTAATGTGAGTGACTCACGACCATCTTGATATCGGGCCTAGAGGGTCACACATATGGTAGATGCTTCAGCGAATAGAGGATTGGATGAAGATCTAATTAGCCCCTATTCTCACTAGATGAGACCCTATGCAGATAGACTCTTTGGTTAAGGCTCAATTAGAGGCCTAAGGAGATTATTGGATGGATATCCAATAATGTAAGGTTAGTGGATAATTAGATGAAGATCTAATATCCACTAAGGCATGAGCCCTAGGGTTTTGGTGGCTCTTTATAAATAGGAGGGGAGACTCATGGCTGATAGGCTATAACTTTAGTCATCGCCTCCTATTCTTCTCCCTCCCTCTGCACAAGAGTTGCGAGATCAGATTGGAGGAGTTTCGCTCCATAGATCCATCATGTAGATACCGCTAGAAAGGAGGATGCTTAACCTCCTTCATCCTTTCTATTTGGATCTAGAAATACAGGGATATATGATCTTCCTATGTAAAATCAATCTCTAACACATCGCGGTTTTTCAATTTTTATGTTTTTCTCATGACCCCAATCTTTTGCACGACGATTTGATCTGTATGGAAAATTGATTTTTTGTTTTGATTTTCACTGCGCATGTGATGCTCTCGCTGAGGTTTCCCAATAGTGGTATCAGAGCCAAGATTTTTGTGCGAAAGATTGGTTTTAAACTACATGTGATGAGATTGAATTGTATAGAATCATTTTATGCATTCTTACTATGTTTTTGCAGCAAACGCAGTAAGGATAGGGGGCAACCGACCATGGCTAGGCCATCTATAGGGGTGGCTAGCCATGGCCAGGCCCCCACAGGGGCGGCCGGCTATGGCCTGGCCACCTGCAAGGGGGCAGACGGTTGTGGCCAAGGACCCCCTGCAAAGGGGCGACCGGTTGCGGCCAAGGCCCCCTACAAGGGGATAGGGCCAACCACGGCCATGACCACTTGTAGCGTGGCGCCCGTAAGGGCGGCTAGCTATAGGAAGCCCGTAAGGAGCGATTGTCAACGGGCAAGGGCAGCCGCCACCTACGGAGGGGTGGTGGCGGCGATGTAGAGGGGGCAAGAGGGGTTAGGGCAATCTTTTTATAAATGGATGATCCTACCCCTTTGAATTCGAAAAATATCGAGGACTGTCCTTCTCAATCCAGAATTATAAAAATACCCTTGATAATTCTGAAAATTCTAAGCATGTCTGGTTTCTATAAAAATAATTAATTAAATAATTTAATTAATTATTATATATCTAGTAATCATACAATATGATGTGATATACATATGATGTATGATGTGGATGGATGATCATGAGCCATGTGTTGTGATATGTGTAATTATGATTATGATGATGATGATTATTATTATTATTATTATTATTATCTTGTGAGCCTCTAATTTTCTCGTTTATTATCGGGCCTACATGCCTATGATTATCTGTAATTATATGGAGAGACACAGCGGGAGTGTGAAGGTGACAGCGGGACCCATGATACCGTAGTGAGAGATCACGATGCATGGTTATGTGATGAGCATCCAATGGAACTGATGATGATGAGATCAACAATCATATGGCATGGATCTGCGCTAGTGCACACATAGATCCCATTGTGCATGATTAGACCTATTGACTCGGGCTTAATCATATTATGTGATGACTCATGATCATCTAGTGTGGCTTGCATATATGATATGTTATACACCTACTAGATATATGTATATATATTTGCATGCGATGTAGATATATATTAAATATGTATGTATGCGACACGACATATTAGGAGACCTATACAAAACAAAAAAACTACTCTTATGTTAATATTAAGTCAGTAAGCATGAGGTAATAAGATTGGCCCATGTGGCCTTCCGTCGTTGTAGGAAGAAATTGAATCACGACATAGGTTGAGTTGGGCGAGTCACTCGAGGCTCACCTATCTACGTGATCGATTCTTGCGTATGACATATAGATGTCACCGGTGATATGATGACATGGTATGACTTGATCGAGCAGTCGAGAGCATATTCATCGAATTAGACTCATCTTGTAATGATAGTAATAACTTAACTAAACTTCATGGTTGGTCGAGCAGTTGAGATTATGATGATTCGAAGGCTGAATGTTACGGGAATCACAATGAGTTGTCTACCTTTTGGGCTTAGTGTAATTGGTCGAGTCTCTTGAGGTTGCACTAAGGTGCCGATTAGATCTTGATCCCCACTAGGAGTCTACCGAAGACTTCCGTCTCATGTGTCAAGGGTGTCGTGTGATTCACTAAGAAAATAATGAGAGTATATTAAGATAAAAGTTCATATCTTAATTAGTATTTTTTGTAAAGTCTGCATGTTATTTATTTACGCTATATCTTGTTTGTCGCTTGTAAAACCCCTATATGACATACTTGATGCCAACCACCCCATTGGTCCAAAGGCTCCATAATTTAATAATTATTCTCATAAAAGGCAAAATCGTATATGTCCTTAACATGATTGTTCCTACATCGAAGGAAAGGACAAGCGAGGATTAAATCGCTCGCTTTATGAAGTATAAAAATAGTCCTAAAGGATAACCTGTATGTTGATCTTATACTTCAGTCCCTACCAGACTCCTTTTCATAGTTCATTATTAACTTTAATATGAACAAGTTTAAGGTGACTCTATCTAAGCTCTTCAATATATTGAGAGAAGTTGAGAGCACCATCAAGAAGGAGAAGCCGGTTATCTATATTGGTAAGATTAAGAAGAAAAGAAAGGCCAGTAAGACCCTTAAGAAGGGTAAGGGCAAAGGAAACCCGAGTAAGGCAAAGATTGCTAAGAAAAACCAGCAAAGGATAAAGAACAATGATTCTACTTCGGCCAAGATGGGCATTAGAAGAGTAACTGTAAGGACTACCTTGCAGATAAGGCGAAATAGAATCTTAGATAAGCTTCAGGTATATTTATGATCAGCCTCCACTTGTCAGATTTTCATAATAACACATGGGTATTGGATACTGAAAGTGCTTATAATATATGTAATTTATTGCAAGTTCTGGCAAGGCCTAGTAGATTGGCCAGAAGCAAGATGGACCTCAAGATGGGTAATGGAGCAAGAGTTACTACAATTGATGTTGGAGAGGTCACCCTACATCTGCCTGGTGAAGTTATTATTGCATTGGATGCATGTTATTTTATTCCTTTTATTATCAAAAATATTATTTCTATCTCTTGTTTTACAATTAGTGGATATAAATTAGTTTTTGAGAATAATAGTTGTTCAATAATTATGGATGATGAGATTATCACTAGAGGGACATTGATAAATAGCTTACATATGTTAGACATTTCTCCACACATTATGAATATAAATATCTAAGAGGAAAAGAGATGAGGTGAATAATGCATACTTAAGGCACTGTAAGCTAGGTCATATACATAAGAGAAGGATTCAAAAGTTACTAAAAAAATGGATACTTAGATCCATTTAACTATGAGTCATATGCAACTTGCGAACCTTGCCTTCATAGAAAGATGACCAACTCTCCTTTTAGTGGAACTAGAGAGAGAGCTACTGAGTTATTGGAACTCATATATAGTGATGTATATGGTCCCATGTTGACTCAGGCTATAGGTGGTTACTCATACTTCATTACATTCACTGATGATTTCTCTAGGTATGGACATATGTACTTGATAAAGTACAAATCTAAGGCTTTTGAGAAATTAAGGGAATATAAGAATGAAGTCGAGAACCAGATTGGAAAGAGTATTAAGACTCTTTGATCAAATTGAGAAGGAGAATATTTGAGTACAGAGTTCACCAATTTCCTTAGGGACAATAAGATTTTATCCTAGTGGACACCTCCTTATATACTTCAGCTTAATGGTGTATCAGAAAGGAGGAATCGCACGCTATTAGATATGGTGCGGTCCATGATGAGTTTCGCTGACCTACTCATCTCATTATGGGGATATGCCCTAGAGACTGCAACTTACCTGATGAACAGAGTTCCATCAAAGTCAGTAGTATCTACACTATGTGAGATATGGAAAGGAAAGAAGCTCGATCTTAAGGTGGTTAAGATTTGGGGCTGTCCTGCCCACATTAGAATATACAACCCCGACAAGTTAAAATCAATGACGGAATAGTGCACATTCATGGGATATCCTAAAGAGACTTTGGGGTATTATTTCTATCATCCCAATGACCGAAAAGTCTTTCTTGCCAAGAGAGCTATATTCCTTGAGAAGGAACACATTCTTGGTGGAAACAGTGGGAGTGAGATAGAATTAAGCGAGGTTGGAGAACCTAGCTCAAGCACCATTCCAGAGCCCGAGTCTGTTCAGGTACCTAACACATAAATTTTAATTTTGCATAAGTCTATCAGAGTATCTTACTCTCCTGAAAGATATATGAAACATATCAGTGGAGAGGATTCTCAGAATGTTGATCCTCAGACCTACGAGGAGGCTATTATGAGTATAGAGTCCAGGAAGTGGTAAGAAGCCATGAATTTGAGATAAATTTCATTTACTCTAATGAGGTTTGGAACCTTATAGATGCACTTGAAGGTATTATACCCATCGGCTGCAAGTGGATCTGCAAAATGAAGATCAGAGTAGATGGAAAAGTAGAGACCTATAAGGCAAGGCTAGCAGCTAAATGATATCATCCAAGACAAAGAGTTGACTACGATGAAAACTTTTCACCTGTACATATCCTTAAGTCCATTAGAATTCTTTTGGCCACTACAGCATACTATGATTATGAGATCTAGTAGATGGATGTCAAAAGGACATTCCTCAATGGCAACCTCAAGGAGGAGATGTATATGATACAGGTAGAGGGATTTGTATCTAGAGAGAGTCCAGATAAAGTGTACAGGTTGCTCAAGTCCATTTATGGACTAAAGCAAGCTTCCCAAAGTTGGAACATAAGATTTGATGAGACAATCAAATCTTATGACTTCGTTAAGAACAAAGATGAGCCTTATATATACATAAAGGTAAGTGAGAGTGTTATCACCTTCTTAGTATTGTATATGGATGACATCCTAATTATTGAGAATGACGTAAGAATGCTCTCCACGATAAAGACTTGGCTATCGAGAAACTTCTCCATAAAAGACTTAGGGGAAGCATCCTATATTTTGGGATCCGGGATTTATAAAAATATATCTAAGAGGATGCTTGGCTTATCCCAGTCTAGGTATATAAACTCTAATGTCTAAAGGTTTGGCATGAAGAATTTCAAAAGAGGACTCATACCATTGAGACATAGAATATCACTTTTTAGGAGTATATCCCCAAAGACTCCTAAAGAAAGGGCAAACATGGATAAGATACCTTATGCCTCAGCGATAGGGTTTATCAGCGATAGGCCTGATATAATACATGCTCTTAGTGTCACGAGCAGGTATCAGGCATATCCAGGTTTAGAACACTAGAAGGCAGTAATGTGTATCTTTAAATACTTGAGAAGGACTAAGGATTTTTTAATTATATATAGAGGAGGTAGCCTCCAAGCTGAGGGCTACACGGACTCAACTTTCCATTCCAACATTGATGATAGCAAGTTAAACTCATGGTATGTTTTTATCCTGAATAGAGGAGTAGCAAGTTGAAAGAGTTCTAAGCAAGATACTACTGCTAACTCGACCACAGACGTAGAATACATTGCTACAACAGAATTAGCAAAAGAAGAGATATAGATGAAGAAGTTCATCAGGGATTTGGGAGTCATACCAAGCAGTATGGAGTTGATTCTCATATAGTGTAATAGCACCAGGGCGAGAACTCTAGCAATGGAACCCAGGTCTCATCAAAATTATTATAAGGAGGTTTCATCTGATTAGAGCAATCATGATCCAAAAAGATATAGCAATGAAAAGAGTTTTATTCAAAGATAACATTGCAGATCCACTAACGAAGTCGCTGGCTCAGATTGTATTTGGGCATCACAGGGGTATGACGATGATCAGATATATAGGTGATTGGCTTTAGCCAAGTGGGAGATTGATGGTTACAAGTGCCCTGCAAGCCAATCACGTGAGTGATGGCATGTATGACATGTTGTGCGATTTTTTTACTTATGATTAATTTTGACATATTCTCACATTATATTATATGTAGCATATATATTATGATGTCTTTAGTTCTATACAATGGGAATTGAATCGTGATGAGATCACAATAATGAGATCGATTCACCTTTAAATACAGATCCTAAATAATCCCGGTCATAAGTTACTCAAGAGGGACATTGAGATAACCAGATAGACCGGTGTACTACTATATACCAATCCATATGATAGAGACGATTGATCTTATATCCACTTGTGTGGAGATATTAAGGATATAGTACAGGTGCTCATTAGAGAATAAGTCCACTGATTGATCCACTTATGAAATATTATATGGTTGATGATACCTAATGTCAGACAGTGATTTCATAGTCCTAGTTGTGTATCTAGTTTTTTTGACTTGAGACACCAAGGATGCCTTGTATGAGTACTTCTTTCTTTGACGCCAGACTTACAGGTTTGGAAAGTTCTAGATCTAGTACAGTTGATTATCGGGATTGGTAGCCAACTTTACGAAGGCAATTGAGTGTCAATAGATGATCATCTACTATCGATATCATGAGAGAAATATCTCATATGTGCTTGCTCAAATAAATCTCTAGCCAAGGTCATTCAGATCGAAAGAGAAAGAGTTCTCTGATAGAATCAGCATAAAGCAAGACAAACTGATTCTGTATATGACCTTACAGTACCATGTCCAATATAAAGTCTTTAAGATATTAGTTGGATGAGGGATTATAGATATATAGCAGTGGTGAACAGACAAGTCCGATAGATTCGATCCCCCTTGTACCATCTGGGGACTATGGCGTAGTGGCCTAGTACATCCATAGTTGATGAGTCAAGTTAATTATTATGGAAATAATAATTCACTATATCAGAAAGATTTCTGATGGGAGTGACTCATGGCCAGCTCGGTATCGAGCCTAGAGAGTCACACACATATGGTGGATGTTTCAGCGAATAGAGGATTGGATGGAGATCCAATTAGCCCCTATTCTCATTAGATAAGATCCTATACAGATGGGCTCCTTGGTTAAGGCTCAATTAGAAGCCTAAGGAGATTATTGGATAGAGATCCAATAATGTAAGGTTAGTGGGTAATTAGATGAAGATCCAATACCCACTAAGGTAGGAGCCATAGAGTTTTGGTGGCTCTCTATAAATAGGAGGGGAGACTCATGGTTGATAGGCTACAGCTTTGGTCATTACCTCATATTCTCCTCCCTCTCTCTCGCAAGAGTTACGAGATCAGATTGGAGGAGTTTCACTATAGAGATCTATCGTGTGATATCGCTAGAGAGGAGGATGTTTGACCTCCTTCCTCCTCTCCATCCGGATCTGGAAATATAGGGATATATGATCTCCCTGGGTAGAATCAATCTCTCACGCATTGTGATTTTTTAGTTTTTACATTTTTCTCGAGACCCCAATCTTTTGTACGATGATTTGATCTATGTGGAAAATTGATTTTTTTTTTTTGATTTTCGCTGTGCATGTGATGCTCCCACTAAGGTTTCCCAATAGTTAGCATCGGTAAGGTTTGAGTCCTACTTGAGTTAGATTTGGAAGGAATCCAAAGTAACTCAAGTGGGGCAAATCGGATCCACACTTAGGTTTGGATTGAGCTTAGGTTGAGCTCAATTATTTGACCTGGAAATGGGTCAACTAAAACAAGTCAGGATTGGAAAAAAGTATAGGGAATCACTTTTCCGGGATTCCCGACGATTGTACCATTGGTAGACAGTGATTGTACCACCCAAGTTGACGGTTGTACAATTGTTACCCTATTATTCGGGTGGCTTTCGACATTTGCATCACTGGCACCGACGATTATACCACCTGTACCCAATTTTTTCAGATATATTTAAATTTTTGGCTCCATTTCTGAAGCTAATTGGGGTCTATAAAAATCTCAAGATTTCTTGTATTTAGCATAATACTTTTTGACTAGAAATTCTATGAAAAATAGTGTGCTAAAATTGTGCAAGAGAAAAAAAAGGGGCAAGGGTTGAGAAAAAGAGTTAGAATTCTTGTAAAGTCTACCTTGAGAGTTTATAAGGTTCATCTCCTGAGCTTATGAAAATGAGAGTATGAAGTGTAAGGGTTGAGGTCGGACCACTATAAATTTATCTTCACCTAAAGAAGATTGGTAGTGGACACTGGTAGACCTCAGAGAAAAGGATTCGGGGAGTGGACATAGGCTAAGTTGAGGTCGAACCATTATAAATTTGTGAGTATCTCTTATCTTTTCTTTTGGATTTACATGTTCTTACTTTAGCATTCTTTAACCAAGAAACTTAGCATTGTTCTATAAATTACTCACTTACTCTACTTAAACAAAACACTTCCGATATTGTTTTTACTTTGAGCTAAAATTTTAAAACTGAAGTTTTCAGCACTTCCACTCATTCACTCCCCAATCTCCATTAAAAGTCCTCAAAGTCTCATCTCAAAACTTTTTGGGTAACTTGGCTGGTGAAAGCATAGATCTTATCTTTTTCATGATAGTGTGGTTCATCCTCTCTGTAATTACATTATTAGGGTGTACCAAGAACTATCATCTTAGTTGGATACCATGTGACATGTAATAATAATTAAATAATCATATGTACTCGCCACTATTATCTGATCTTATGTATTTCAATTATTTTCCAAAAAATTTAATTATAAAAGTAATAAAATAAAGTGCACCACTGATACCAGAACATTAATAAATCCACTATAAGTTTTTATCCTCAACGAACCACATACAAATGTATAGACACAGTCTAAAGCATGCATTGTTCTAAATAAAGTAGGACTAGTAAAGGAAAATTTATATTGTTGTAATCAATACAAGAGTTTAGACGTGTACCCTTGAGATCTGGCAAGACTTTTCTCTTGGAAAGAACTTGGCAAGACTTAGTCTCCTATGCCACAACTAAATGTTGAAGCATTTCTCTGTAATATTCAACTGCTAACCATAAGCTTTAGCTTATAACATGTATAAAGTGTGACATTTCTTTCCACTAGCCACAACAAGAGAACCCTTACTGTGTTTTATTGCCGTCTGTAAAATAGGCTATCAAAGTCTTCATCATCTAGCCTTCTAACTGAAATTAAATTTAGTCTTAAGTCAACCACATAGCTTATATCCTTAAGCATCAACTTGTAACCAATATTAGTCTTTATATTGATATCATCTATGTCGATGATGTCTATCGTGCCATAGTTGCCCATTTTGATAATGCCAAAAATTTCAGACCTTTAGATATCAAAAAACTCTCTCCATGGTGTAGCATGGTATAAAACATCTGTGTCAATCACCCACACAGAATCCTAACACACACAAGAAAAAATATCATACAAAATCAAATAGTCATCACCATATATATGGTATTCTCTTTTGACTCTGTAGGCTTTACTTCTTTTTTTTTTCTTGCTCTTCTTGGGTTGCTTGTAATAATTCTTATAATATTATTTTTCACCACAATTGTAGCAAATAATATATTTTCTTGATCTTAACTTGCTTCTACCCATGCATGAACCGCTTTTATCTTTGGACTTTGATCTTCCTCTATTCTCTAAGATAAGTGCCTATAAATCAATTTGAAATGTTGCTGAGTTTTTTCTCCTCAACTATGCATTTAACAAACTCTTGTTACTTAGCTCATGGTGATAATACCATTTGGTACATAATTGCTGAGTGAGACCACTAGTATCTTTCAACTTTATAAAACTAAAAAGTAATAATACTTGTAACTCATCATCAAGAGACATTTTAATAAAGGATGACTGGTTAGTAATAATCTATATTTCATTCAAATACTTAACAATAGAAGCATCATCTTTATATTTTAGGTTCACAAGTTTTCTTATCAAGAAAGCCTTATTGCTAACCATTTTTCTTTCAAAGAGATCTTCTAACTTTTTTCTAAAGAGAGTGTGTAGAATTTTCGATAGAAACATGGTGAAAGATACTATCATCGTGCTATTGTCGAATAAAACCGATTGTTTTTTGGTCTAACTTCTTCCAATCATAATCTATCATAGTTGTGGGCTTTGCACTATCCCCTTTCAAATGTCCATACAAATCCTTACAATACAAGAGGTCTTTCGTTCTTGATTTCCATATTATCTAATTAATTATATCGGAAACACTACCAAACTCCATGTTTAGACACAAAAATTAAATTTCACCAAAATCCACTTTGATACAATTGATGGGATAAAAAAACTTGTATAAGAACAAAAATGAGTCGGCCATAACACATAGTGAAAAAATTAAATAAAAATAATAGTCATATAGAACATCAAGATTTATATGAAAAATCTATCCAACACGAAGGAAAAAAATCACAGGATAAATCAGAAAAGTAAATTCATTATAAAAATAATAAAAATATAAATCTCAAAATCTCTTGATAGAAGGATCACCTCATTATGCACATCCAAAATCTCTCCGATTCTTCTTTTTTTCTTTTTTTTTTTCTCTTATTACTTTATCCTCAATGAATGTTGCTAAGATTTCTACCATCCATGCTCACAGTAACCGTAAGCCCTCTTTCTATTCTGCCTAGGCGCAAGCCATCTCTCTTCTCTTTTTTTTTCTTATCTAAGCTAAAAGAGAGAGAGTTAAAAGGCTACTGTGGGTCATTAAATCCGTGTTGAATTAATGGGTTATATGCCTAATGCTTATAATTGTCTATTTTATACCTTTATCCACGTGCACAACGTATGAAAGTCATTTGTCGCATGACGATTGATTTCTCCGAGCATATTCTTAGAAATGATCCATTTTTTTATGACTTCTAATGTCAAGGTTTCAATCTATCTTTTTTTATGCAGAGATCCCTAAATCTAAGTAAATTTATCTGGTCTTGTTTGAGACACCATGCATGAGCTGCAAGAGGCTACAAAGGTTCCAATAATATTATTAGATATTAAGGTTTATTTGACTGGTACACGAGACACAATATTAGAAGGATAACTTATCCCTTCTGTTGCATTCTCGTACTTGCGGCAGTCTCAGTTGGTCTTCCTGCAGTTGAGCCTGACCTCGCCGTCGGTGCCGGTGAGAGGACTCGTGTTCCCCATCTTCACCATTGCAGCAGCGAAGTCGCTGAAGAACCTGGCCGTGTTAGTGGAATAGGTGGTGACGAGGGAGTCGGTGGATCCTCCACCGTATAGCTGCTGGTCCGAGTGCAGCAGGCCCTTCATCTTCACCAAGTTCCTGAAGTAGAAGTTGTCGAAGAGTGTGCAGGTGACGGCGTCAAGGGGCGACAAGTTGTCGTCCCCGTCGCCGGAGCTGGGGCAGTTGGACTGCCGGGAGGTGGCCAGTGAGGAGTCGATGCTGGTCTCGTTGTAGATCCTGTCCCGGAACGAGATGCACCTTGCCTGCCCTATCGTGTGTGCTCCTGTGGCATGTCGATGTCATCAAAGCATGAGCAGCATATTTTTTTATGGTGATTATTCAGTTTCAGATCCTCCAATCGATCACCTGAGAGCGCCACCATGTCAGTGGTGCTGAGACCCTTCTTCGAGAAGGCGAATATCAGATCATCGAGGTTCGATTTGGGCGATGGAATGTCGGTGTTTGCAGCATCCAAGCTCGCAGTTGTTGCATCTCTTCTTCCCAGTTGCACCGTCCATAAAGGACCGCCGAGCTGTAAAGGAACTCCGATCTTAACTATGGAGTTCGATCAAACAAAGGACGCATGGTGAAGGGGATGACTTACAGCGACGACGGACTCTCGAGCTGCCACCGCGAGGATGTCAGCGCAGGACACGACTTGCTTGCAGACGGCCTCAACCTGGGATTTGATGTTGTCGATGACATCGAAGCCTCGCAAGGAGTTGTTGTTGGGGACTGCAGTCTTCTCTCCGGTGAAGCTGGACGTGTCATCCAGCAGAACTGATCCATCACAGCCCTGTTTGTGATCATCGAGCACACCAGCTCAGTATAATGTATTCCTTTAGCTGCGTAAACTCGTAATCCTCATATCAATGTGGAGAAAAAAAGAGGTACGTACATGAGGCAAAATCTCATGTCACCACGTACCAAAAGGAAGACATCAACATGAACAAGCTTCATGAACAGATTGTAATTGTAACAAGAAGAAAAGCATGAGTTCGGGTGAGACTTGCATTGACAAAGCAGTCATGGAAATGGAGGCGGAGAAGCGAAGCTCCCATGCGGGCCTCTTTGGCGACAGCAGCCCTCACAACATGCCGAATGGCTTGGATAGCAAGAGGGCATGAGGTGCTATAGAAAGTCGATGACAACTGAGCAGAAGCACTGGCAGCAAAAAAGAAGAACGCTAGCAAACAAGAAGCAGGGTGGATGCAGGCCATTGTTGCAGAAGAAGGAAGATTTGAGCAAGCTGAGAGTGTGGAAACATGGTGCACAAGCCTGGGTATTTATAAGCAAAAGCTCAGAGAGAGAGAGAGAGAGAGAGTAGTAAAGGCAGGTTTGGCTGAAGGACCACTCACTCAAAGCTCACCATCACCTACCACAGGCTACAAGAAAAGCTCTCAAGAATCTTTGGTAGATAAGGTGATGTAGCACCCACTTATTGCAGCAAGCATTGGTTCTTGCAGCAAACATCTTTAGATTTGCTGCTGCTTTATGTGGCGTTATGTACTGAAGGATTCTGCTTAACTTAATGCATGACACAGATCAACTTCCTTTCAAACAGTGGATTAGGTGAATGGAGAAGACAAGTCACAGCCATTTATCCAGGATTCTTTAGAAATCTGGAGCAATATATGCACCTTTTGAACGGTCAAAATCTCCAACTGAGGGGCTTGAACCAAATGCGGTTCTGTTCTTAATTCTTTGCATGCGATACTTTTGAACTATTGTTATGGTCAAAATTTCGACATTCAATAGATGACATATATAATTCAGCAAATGGAGTGGTTGAGTTGGGAGATTCTCTTTCTTTGAATGGAAGAAACTTTGTCTGTGGAAGGATTTTGACCAAAGCATCTCACTTTGGTCAACAAACTCATGCGCACTGTGCTTACTCACAGCTGCAGTGATGCATAGTGGCTTCCATTTGCATGTCCCCCAAACTTGGAACCTTCTCAAGTTTGTCAATACCATCGATGAGCTGTCTTCAATTAATTATCGTCTTACTGTGCTTGAAGCCTTACAATTCTTGAATTCACTTCTTTGTATGTTGGCGTTGGTGAAAGGTTCCACGAAGGTTATGGCTTTTGACTTTGCTTGCCAAAGTGGATGCACGATTGAAGGCACTTCCAGTCACAGGGATTTGACTACGAAGTGTACCTCCTTTTGACTGCCTTTTCCTTCTAAGCTCTCTCACTTGCTGATAGGAGAATAAAAGCAAAAGAGATCATGTGAGGCTGTGGAATTAACCGAGCTTTATCACTCTTTATTAGATCATGTTGATCTTGTATCTCAAAACGAAGTTAATTGAAATGTTAATCCTGTGGCCGATGAACTTGCAAACTAATCATTCAGATCAATGACTTATTCCTGTATATCGAAGTCTGAAAGAACTACAAGAGATATATTGTGACACTTCAGCAAACATAGCATGGTGCTTTATTTCTCAGGCCACCACAGAGGGAGACTCCTCGAGCTTTCTAGACCTCGTCATCCCACAGTTCAGCCACAGTCTTGTATGGCCCCTCACTCTTGTTCACAAAAATCTCTTCTCCATCCACAGCTCTCCTCTGCAGCACTAACAATGCTTGCATGAATCATAATCCTCGTATCATCATTAAAGGAAGTATGATCTCTGGTTACCTGGTCATTCATACTATTCAAAACTTCGAAGTCTCCTTGAGGGATTGCCCACCCAAACAACTGTATGTTTCCTTTGATCCTTTCGGCATTCGTCGACTTCGGAATAACGCTGGTACCTCTTTGCATCGCCCATTTCAGCAGCACCTGCCCAGGGGTCTTATTGAGCTTGTCGGATACCTGCATTAATGGCGATTCAGATGAGTACAGCTTGATCCAGCTGCATCATCTCGTGTTAATGAGAAATGGATCGAGGTGTTTCACCGTCACTACTGTTGGATCGTGTATGAGGTCTCGATCACTTCTCGAAGATCCCAGTGGAGAGTAAGCCTGCAAGTAGGAGATCAGTTAGTGGTGTATGCGCATGAAATCCTCAAGGGAGTTGAGGATTCCTTACGGTGACATGGATCCCATTGTTCTTGCAGGCCTCTAGTATCTTATCGTTCCTCCAGCCCGGGTGCATCTCCATCTGTCCTCGAAGCAAAGATGATGAGAAGGGAGAAACGAGATGGAATCGAGCATGCATGGTTTGTGCGACTCTTGCACAGCATCTGCTGGCTTTACCTGGCACACTGAGGGCATGATTTGGGCACACTGAAGTAGCTTGTTGAGCTTCTTTAAGGTGAAATTGCTGACTCCAATGTCCCTGACGAGTCCATCTTTCACCAGCTTCTCCATTTCTCGCCACACTCCCTCCATGTCGAAGTCTAGTATGTCAAATGCTCGTGGAGGCCTTGTTGCATCTTCCTTGAGGTGAAATGGCCAGTGAATCTGCCACACAAAGAGTTGCTGTCATACCTGGAACTGATAATTAACCAGTTTATCCCAGCTAAATTATCATTGTTTATGATTATGATCATCATATATATGCTGTGACAGCCTAACATCATGTTGTCTTCCCCTAGGCATCCTGGTTGAGAAGCAACTCATTCCTAATATATGTGGTCTTCAGCATCGCAAGTATGTAGGCTTACCAGATAAAGGTCGAGGTAATCAAGCTGCAGCTCTTTTAGGGTTTGCGTCAGTGCATTTCGAACTCTATCAGGAGAAAGATCAGTGCACCTGCACCACATAGACCACATGATTGACTTCTGATTCCCTTAAAACAAATATCTGATAGTTTTCATCTGTTGCATGTTGATTCCAATCCTTATCTGTTGTCAGTAGATTAGGAAAAGTGAGGTTGGAGGACATGCCACAACTTTGATGTGATGAACAGGTCCTTTCTTGGTATCCCTGCTTGCAAAGCAGCTTGGAGACCTCGCCCTACCTGAGAGTAGTACTCCATTAGAATGTCATCCATGGAAGTAGATCAAATCAAGATGGCCAGAGGCTCCGGGCTATACCTCTTGTTGAATCCCATATATTGGAGCTGTGTCCACATGCCTATACCCAGCCTGCAGTCAACAATAAGAGAGCATGACGTCGATATTGCTTGTGTAGATCACTACCACGATGCAGAAACAAGTTGGCCTGTGATTGAACTTAGGAGAAGTAAGAAGAGGGGGGGGGAGAGATCAAGTACCTCAGTGATGGCAGTGTAGACCGAGTGGGAGGCTTCGTCGGAGGCGGACTTCCATGTCCCCAACCCCACGGACGGGATGGAATGCCCGCTCACCAGCTTGTAGTAGCGTAGATCCCCCTGCGCGCTCTGTGCATCGCTCGATGCCTGCGCCATCTCTTCCTCCTCCTCCTCCTCCTCCTCTTCTTCTTCCTCCTCTTCCCCCTTCACGCGATCTGGTCTTCTTCCTTCAGCTCGCAGCCCTTCACGGAGATGAAAGCGAGGTCCGCCATGACTGTCCATTCTTATAGACGTCCGCATGGACGACACGTGTCCGTTGACTCACGCGTGTTGGATTCTCCTTGGTTCTTGGCCGAATGGATCCATATATGTCCTCCAAATCTAAAGGTCACTTTGTTGAAGATTTCTTCGTAAGATTTCGTCCTCTGAATTGGTCTAGAATCAGCGATGTCATCGGTGTCATGAATTATGACATGGAAATTAGTGAGAGTAGATCTTCGTTGTTGGTCGTCATAAATTGGCTTCTTTCATATATGAAAAGGATAGATCAATATGTTGTCACATTAATCGACATTCTATAATATTCAATGCTTGAGCTTGATAACATACACGTGCCAAATAAATTTCTTGCTGAAGAAAACAATTGATTAACTAACTAATTCAATACACACTTCCCTTTGCAAATAATCCATCAACTTTCACCACACGGAACAATGTTGCATTTCTCATTTAGGCTTTGGTAATGTTAAAATGAAATATTCGCTGAACATGTAAAAGTTAGAGAGCTTTATTAACACACCACAACACCATAACTCATTGAGATTTCTTACTTCAAGGGGTGGATCCGAGATGCACTCGACTCAAACCTTCTTACATGAAAAAGAATATTGGGGTCTAGTTCTTTTTTCTGTATTTGTATATTTGAGCATCACCATCAATATCGAGAGGAGTTCTCGTATTACATCACGATGGTGTATATTTCGAAATAGATCGAGTTGATCCAAAACTTGATAAAAGATAAAATTTTCATAATTACCTGAGAAAATCTCCTCTAACTATCAGATCCATTGTCGGTGGCACTGAGAGTTAGTGAGGAAGAAATATTGCTAGCTTGATAGCGAGGAAGAAAGAGATAATCTTGCCTAAAACAAGAGATTTTGATAGCATAATAATTAAAAAGAAAGCTTTACTAATTTCATTAACATAACCCTTATTTATACAAGTTAGACAAAAAGAACTTTTCTATCATGCATGACCCAATATAAAATATCTACTTAATTTTATTAACCTATTTTATGTTATCAACTTAATCTTTACAACAATATAAAAGTATAAAGTTTTTATCTAAATTTTATTTAGTCCACGTTCATGTTTTTCGCTAAATATAATTTGCCCTTTCTATCCAATTTTTTTCTTTAGAATTATTTTAATATATAGTAGAGGGGCTTATGCAGGATAAAATGAAGTGGACGAACGCATGTACATGAGATTGTTTGTGGATTGCTTCCATTGAGATATAAGTGAATCACTTTTGTTGGAATTGTCCTTTCACCATATTACATTCTATTCAGTACATAATCGTGTCGAGAGAGATTCTATTTCTGTCCCGATTATTCCTACTTGTTGATGTCAATTCTTAGATATGGTGCTCACATAAACTAGCCTATGTACTCTTCTATATGATAAAAAAAATAAAAATAAAATATAAGAATAATATTATTAGCAAAGTAATTTTTAAGGTTAATTTTTTATGGGTGAATTCATGAAAAAAAAATTAAACTTTAAAAATTTCTCATATAGCATATTAGCTATGTGAAATTATTATTTTTCCCTGTTTGTTGGATTTATCATCACCGATGATCTTATCAGTACTATTCATACACACACCTTGTATGAGTAAGAAAAGTATGCGAGAACCATCATCGCCACTCACAACCCTTGCGTGAGGACTCGTCACACATAACCCTTGTTGTCGTTGTGTGAGGGCTCACTGTTGTTGCCACCACAATAATAAATTTGATCTTGGTCGTCTCGCCCGTCAGCCCTCATCATACTTAGTTACAAAGGAAAAAGGAGATGAAAGGATTGTTGTGGACTTCAATGATCTTGCTAGCACCCATCGAACTTGTTATCACCTTTGGACATGTAAAGGTGGGGATTGATAATATTCACTAAGTTAGTGACAATCCTTACGACTCCCTCCTTTCTCGCATAAGAGTCATAAGCAAGAGTAAGTGGGATGAATAGGAGTTATTTATGGGTTTGATGAGAGCCAAACGTAAAGAGTTATTTATGAAAAAAATTCTATAATTATTTTAAAATCAGGAGGCTATGTAAAATTTTAAAAAATTAGGATTTTTTTACCTCGAATTCGTATGTTTTTTATTAGAATAACAGTAGATAAATGGAGACAAAGCTCACTTTCGCAGAATCAATATTAATCTTCTTTTTGACCAGCTTTCCTTTTGACCCGTCACGTTACCCTCCTTTGATACTGGATTCAATCCTGACCAAGGTCCCACACAGATCGACTAAACAAGCAATCGTAAAAGTGGTACGACAAACGGGTCTTTAGGTTCGTGTACTTTGTTCTTTTCTTTCAATCTGAAGCTTTGATCGACCAATCGCGCGAAGCAGCGCACCACTTTCCCAGCTCCCGAGTGCAACGCATAATCACGTGAATGCCATCGAGCGGTACGTCATCGCGCTCCCTGTCGCCCTTTCGGCGTTCCTTCTCTGCCTCCTGCCACCCTCTCAGCTCTATATGCTCAGTTCACTTAGAATGCGCGTCTCACTTCTGTTTCACTTCGTCCCCCGACTCCCCGCTGCTAGTAGACAGTGGGCATCGGAGTAGTAGTAGTGTAGGGAGAGCCGGAGATTGGAGAGTAACTTACGCGTCATGGAGGAGAATGGGGAGGAGAAGTTGATCGCGGCCGTCCGCCACATCGCCAAATCGCTGGGCCGCACCGACACCATGGCCGACGACATCCTCCAGGTATTCTCCGCCTTCGACGGCCGCTTTTCCCTCGACAAGCTCGCCTCCGACCGCTCCGCCCCCTCCCACCCTGCTGCTGCTCCTGCGACCGCCGGACGAGAGGCGGACGACTACCGGCCGCCCCTCGAGCGCACTATTCGCACTCTCGACCGCCAGATCTCCCGCTTTGTTGCCTCTGAGCGACACATTTGGTCCGACACCGCCGATGCGGCCGCCTTCCTCGAGGCCGTTGATGACCTCCTTGCCACTATCCAGGACCTCGACGCCCCCGCCGACAAGCCCCTCCTTGACCGTGCCGAAGACCTCCTCCAGCGCTGCATTCTCCGCCTCGAGGAGGAGCTCCTCGCCATCCTCCACCGCCCTGTTGGCTGTGGCCCTGCCGTTGGAACCCCGCTCTCGGACGGCTCCGACTCGGACGCTGCCGAAGGAAGTGAGGACCGCGTACCCGTTGCCGCCCCCGTCGACGACTATAACCTCGTCATTGACGCCCTGCCCTCGGGCTCCGTCGCGGACCTCCACGCCATCGCCCGCCGCATGGTGGCCGCCGGGTTCGGCCGCGAGTGCGCCGAAGCTTACGGCGTCTCTCGCCGCGGCTTCGTGGACGCGTCGGTCGCCCGGCTCGGCATCCGACCTCGTCCGGCCGAGGACGTCCAGGCGTCCACCTGGATCGACCTCGAGGACGAGATCGCCCGCTGGGTCAAGGCCGTCAACATGGCCTTCCTCATCCTCGTCCCCAGCGAGCGCCGCCTCTGCGACCGCGTCTTCGCCTCCCTTCCCCCATTCGCTGACATCGCATTCGCCGCCGCCTGCCGCCCACCAGCATCCGGGCTCCTCTTGTTCGCCTACGTTGTCGCCGCTGGCCCCCGCGATCCGGTTCGCCTCTTCCGTCTCATCGACATGTACGAGGCCCTCCGGGATCTCCCCCCCAAGCTCGACCATCTTCCTTCGGAGCAGTACTCAGCCGCCCTCCGCGCCGACGCCGCCGCCGGCCGCAGGGCGTTGGGGGCAGCTATCCGGGGGATATTCGTTGAGCTCGAGAACCTGATCCAGCGTGACCCGGCCAAGGCCACTGTCCCGGGCGGCGGCTTACACCCGATAACCCGCTACGTGATGAACTACCTGCAGGCGGCGTGCGCCTCCCGGCGGACCCTGGAAGAAGTCATGGAGGAGGACGCCGCCATCCCGCCCGACCCCCACCACCCGTCCTCGTCCCCCTCCCTTTCCCTCCAGGTCGCGTGGCTCATGGACGTCCTCCATTCCAACCTCGAGAACAAATCCAAGATATACCAGGAGCCGCCGCTGAGCTACATCTTCCTGATGAACAACGGCAGGTACATGACCCAGAAAGCCAGAGACAGCGAGTTGGGGGCGCTTCTGGGGGAAGACTGGATCCGGCGGCAGATGGCGATGGTGCGGCGGTGGGGCAACGCCTACCAGCGAGCCACGTGGACCAAGGTGGTGGCGGTGCTGCGAATGGACGTCATCGGTGGTGCGGTCGCCTCGGCCTCGCCCGCGGCCGGGAAGGCGACGCGGGAGCGCCTCCGGGTGTTCAACACCTACTTGGAGGACATTTGGGAAGTACAGGGCGGGTGGGTGGTGGCGGACGAGCAGCTGCGGACGGAGCTGAAGCTGGCGATGGGCGCCCTCGTGCTGCCTGCCTACCGCAACTTTGTGGCACGGCTGCGCCAGGCCGGGGAGGGCGGCAAGCAGGCGGAGCGGTACTTGAAGTACACCGTCGAGGAAGTGGAGGCCAGGATCAATCAGCTGTTCGACGGTGGCCGCAGAAGGTGTTAGCAGCAGCAGCAGCGACTGAGTTGGGGAAGAAGGTGTTACTTGCAGCCGTGGGGTTTGGAATCGGCTTACGCCCAACAAGGGCACAATGACATCTTGTGTGAGCTAGACGAATAACTCAAAGCACACAAGTTTTCCCGGTCATAATGTTCTGAAAGTAATTTAAGGTCAGATCTCATCCTCACCATTCGCCTATAATAGTTGTCGTCTTGATGACGTCGATCGTGGAATGATACTTTGATTCTGTCCAGAAAACATAAGTTCGTCTTGATTGCCCATGTGATGATTAGATGAGGGGGAAGGAGTTAGGGAAAGTCTCATCAAGGTTATCCTGTGGTGGTGGCTGAGCTTTCAAGGGGCTTTCGGGTCAATCCGAGGTGGGCTTTGGCCTCTTCTAGATTCCAAGAGTGGGTCCTAAGCATGTCTTGGTCTCCATGGGTGTCCTGCACAAGTGATCAGTGCTGGGAGGAATTTTCCGACCTAACCTCTCTAATGATTTAATTAATATTAGTGAAGAAAAAACAGTAAGTTTTTTTTGTCCATCCTCGTTTAGGTCTTGGAGACTAACTTTCATACCTAGGCAGCCTAGGGGGGAGATCGACAGCTAATGGGGACCTATGCATATGTCCTCCTATGGATCATTTATGTGGGTTGTCGATCAGTACAGTTCCCTGTAGTGCATCGTTAGTGAAGGACGATTGCAGGGGCATCACTTGTTAGTTTTGGCGATCGCCAAGGATAAGCAAATGATAGTCACCTATGCTAATCGACCAAGGAGGGGGCAGACAGGCTTTGTCATTGGGAATTACTGCTCCCTATGAGCAGTTTATACCATCTTTCCCAAAATCGTGATCTACTGAAGGTTGTCACCCGTCATTTGCTACTTGGAAGGGGTGATGTGGCCATTTATCTACCCACATCACCGTCTTGGTGATAACCAATTGACAAGAGAAGATTGATTTCATCACATTTCCTATCACTCATCCCCCTGGAAGGTGTGCTTGGGACTCCAGAGATGAAGCTCAAAGCATGTCATTCGACCTTTTCATTTGGTCGGGTTCTTTGGTTTATATGTTTTAAGGGTGCCTCATTAGGTGGCCTATTGTGATGGAACGTTTTAACGTCGGTCGGGTTTCCTGACTCATGCATCTCGGGTGTATTATACCTAATGTACCATCATAATCGGTGTTATGATGTGGGTCAGGTTTCTCGACCCATATGCCTCAAGTGTATATTAGGAATCCATAAATTTTTAAAATTTTGAGTCTTCTTTCAGTCATGTAATATGTGATTTGATTAGCCAAGTTGGAATCGGTTATAAATTTAGTTGAAGTCAGTTATGAGTCAGTTAAGAGCTTAGTTAGTTGGAGTTAGTTAGGAATTTATTTAATTTTTTATTATTTAATTAGGAGTCCAAGTCCAACAGACTCTCGGTAGAACTTTATGAATAGGGCTTATTTTAACCAGTTAATGAAGAAAGTATTATTTTAACCAATAGGCCAAAACATTAGGAGGGTTGATCCCCTATAGTGATCGAGGAGGTCGAGCCCCTCAAAGTGATCAAGAGGGCCTAATCCCTTTGAAGTGATCGTTTATCCCTCCTTTTTCACGGCAGAACCCTAAGGGTTCCTATCAATTGGTATTAGAGCAACGATCCTTAGTGTTCGCACTGTGATTCCATAGATCTCTGCTACAACTTCTCGAAAATCTTGCAACCATCTTCGTGCCGCCATCTCTCTTCCACAACCACAAGAAATATCAGTCTCCTACAACCTTTCGCTGCCATCGTTGCCCCCATCTGTCACCTGCCGCCCACACTACCGTTGCCCTCCTCTACCGCTATGGTTGTCACCCTCATCTACCACCTACAGCCCATGCCCCTTGCCTCTTCCCTACTCTTTGGCTGCCCCCTGCCGTCGTCACATCTCATTCCCTTTCCGCCATAGCCACACTTCAGCCATGACTCCACTAGGATCATTGCCTTTGTCCCCTCCAGTTCGGCGATCTTCCCTGCCTCCTCATTACGTCTAGCAAACCAACGATCGCCCTTCATTGCGCCGGTCAAGATTGCTAGTGTCATCCTGTAGCAACCACGCGATCACATCCCAGCAACCACAAGGAGCATCAGCCATGCATCCAGTCGTGACCCTTGATTACCTCTTGCCCCTCCAACTGGATGATCATCCATGTTCTAGCACTGTTGTCACTCCCCTGCCCCTGCCTCTTCCTTTGCTAGCTATGGCTTTTGATGGCCCTCATATGTCGTTGCTAACCACCCCTCATTGCTCCCAACCATGCCCTCCTTTGTCGCAACACCAGCCCTCGATCACAGCATCACCGCTGCTACCCCCACGCATAGCCACCGTTTGTCAGACCAATGCTCGGTGCCTAGCTGCTCCATCTAACCCCTTTCTCTCCTCTCCCATCACCAGCGTCCTCCTCCTTACTCATTGATGCCACCCCTTGCTTGTGAGCCTAGTGCCCCTGTTGTAACCCTAGCCCAGCCGCGCAATCAACATTGTCCTTGCTTCCTCTTCTCCATCGGTAATGATAACCATCGCAACAGCCTCAGCCACTCCCCATGCCAATCCTACCACTTTCTAGCCCCCCATTACCTCAGCCATGACCACTCATGATCCCGCATAACTCCCACCCATGTAGCAGCAAAAAAAGAAAAAAAAAGAAAAAGAAAAGAGAACAAGGTAGTAACATTTCCTCAATCACTACAATCTTCCTCCTTCGTCGGCTACACCAGTGCCACCTCTTTTCCTCTGTCCGTCGTAGCCTTGATGATCTTGCAACATCACCACCCTTCTGGCCATCAACATCACAATAGCAACACTAGAAACAAAAATTGGGTATTACAGATCTGTAGTCCTATGTAATGGTAACCGATAACTCATTGAAAGTCCAATAAGAAGCTTTGGAAACCATATTTAAAAACCTTATACAAGAAACCCTTGATGAGTTTAAAAGAAGCCTGTTAGAGAGCTTTCGCAAAATTCAGAAAGAAGAAGGTTCAAGTCTCATAGTGAACCAATATGGAGACATATGAAAAGGAACCAAGAACATAACACAAGCTATCCATGCATGAAGGTGGACTTTCCAACCAGTTGGATCTCTAGGGCTGAAAGGTTCTTTTACTTTCACAAAATTCCTGAAGAATCCAAGGTGGAAATAGCTTTAGTTCAACTTGATGGTGATGAAATCCAATAGTATGATTGGTACAAAACCTGTTTCGGGGTTCCTTCGTAGGAGCAATTCAAAAGATAACTTCATGCTCACTTTGGACCATTTGAGTATGAGAATATTGATGAGCAACTCATCAAAATCTATCAAACTTCTACCGTGTAAGAATATCAGAGCAGATTTAAACGACTATCAAATCAAGCCATATATTAGTCTGAACAATAGTTGTTGGGAACATTTATCGAAGAGCTTAATCCAGACATTCGATGTGAAGTCAAAGTTTGCCAACCTCGCACTATGATAGCTGCGATCTCTTTTGCAAGTTTGCATGAGGAAAAAATCAGTAGAGTATCATCGAAATAAAAATGACAACAAATAGATGATTAGCAAGCTACCCACCCCATCTATTCCTAACCAATACTAGACACCCAAAAACTAACATGAGAGGAACTCAAGAAAAGATCACCAAAGGATTTGTGCTGACATTGTGATACAAAGTGGAGTAAGGAACATCGATGCAAATAAGACAGCTTTTGATAATTGAACCAATTAAGGAGGAATCGAAAATTGATAATATAGAATTCAATCATGAAGGCTATGACAAATTCAAGGTCGCTGATGGACGAATCCTAACTTGTGATAACGAGTGTTCAAAGATAAAGTTGATTATACAGGATAAAGAACTACTTGTTGATTTCTTTTTAATACCCCTGGAAGACTTCAAAGTGGTGATCCTCAAATGAAGATGTGAAACTACCACTAGCTATCAAAAGGAGAGAATTCTTCAGAATGACTAATGTATGAGAAAATCGACCCATTGCTTACACCAAGTAGAGACCCTATTTAATCAATCAAATAGTTGTGATGTGTGATAAATATCCTGGACTGAAGTGCTCTCGAGATTTGATTTTGTTCAGCCTTAAGAACAAAGCTGATTTGAAGAAGGGAGGAATTATTAGGAACCCATAAATTTTTAAATTTTTGACTCATGTAATATATGGTTTGGTTAGCCAAGTTGGAGCCGGTTAGGAGCTTAGTAGAAGTCAGTTAGGAATTTATTTAATTTTATATTATTTGATTAGGAGTCCAAATCTAACGGGACTCTCAATAGAACTCTATAAATAGGGCTATAATTATTCCTTTATCAATCAATAAATAAAGGAAGTATTATTTTAGCCAATAAGCCAAAATCTTAGGAGGGTCGACCTCTATAGTGATCAAGGAGGCCGATCCCCTCGAAGTGATCAAGGAGGCCCAATCCCCTCAAAATGATCGTTTATCCCTCCTTTTCCACGATAGAACCCTAGGGGTTCCTATCAGTGTATCATGCCTTATTTGCCTACCATGGCGATCATTTGTCCCTGATGAAGTGGGTTAGTAGTTTCCGTCATAGTTGGCCTCTAACCCCATCATGATGGGTCGTGGTCCCTGCCATAGTAGGCTAAGGGCTTCCGTTGTAGCGGGCCTCTATGCCCATCATATTGGGCCTCTATGCCCGATATAATGGGTCTTGATCCTTATTGTAGCACGTTAAGGGCTTCCGCCATAGAGGGTCTCTATGCCTACTGTAGTGGGTCTTGGTCCTTACTATAGCATGTTAAGTGCTTTCGCCAGAACGGGCCTCTGTGCCTACCGTAGCGGGTCTTCTTCTCCACCATAGCGGGCTGAGGTGTCCTATTATAGTAGGATAGGGGGGCCTCCACTATGGTGGGCCTTTGCCCTTGTCATGGTAGGTTGAGTCCTTCTGTCATGGCATGTCTTCCCAGAGCCTATTGGGAAACCTAGTGGAGCCTGGTGGTACCACCTATTTTGGCAGTAGTACCACCATAGCCCAGTATTCTAGGCTTTGTTCGGCTAGTATCGCTCGATGTC
Source organism: Ensete glaucum (assembly GCA_021527575.1). Taxonomy (NCBI): domain Eukaryota; kingdom Viridiplantae; phylum Streptophyta; class Magnoliopsida; order Zingiberales; family Musaceae; genus Ensete; species Ensete glaucum. The sequence goes on along the minus strand of CM038558.1, from coordinate 39,039,642 downwards.
GATGGTGGTATGGCAATACCCCAAAAAATCAAGGATTTAAAACTTTAACTCTAATTCTGAAGCCATTTGGGGTATATAAATACCCCACCCATCATTGCTTACTCAAGCATGAATAAAGGGTGAAAAAAGAGAAAGAATCATTGAGGCTAAAGTGTTGTAAACTCTTGAGTCTCTTCTTCTTTGAGTTAGAAGTTATTATAAGGAGGTGCGAGGTATTATGTGAAAGAGTTTGTAAAGGTTCTCTCTTGAGCCCAATAGAAGGAGAAAATATTGTAAGGCTAGTTGATTTTCGCCCGTTCAAAAGAAGATCGGTAGTGAAATTCGGTGGCCTTGAGAGAAAAGGAATCGAGAGTAGACGTAGGTCAGGACAACTAAACCACTATAAATCGTTTGTATTTCCTTTTTACTTTTACTTGTCATTTGCTTATTGATTTACTTTACTCACTACTTTACTCACACTTACAAGTTAAATTGATTTCTAATTTATATTCTCATTCAAACGATTTCAAATAAGATCTTTTTCAATAAGTACTAATTCACTCTACACCCCCCTTCTCTTAGTGCCATTACGGTTCTAACAATTAGTATTAGAGCTAAGTTCTCTCAGTTGAATTAACACTAAAGTGACTTTTAATGGCTTTTTCTAGCATTTATGAGGGTCACTCTATCGGTCATCCTCCTATGTTCAATGGGACAAACTACACTTATTGGAAAACACAAATGAGAAATTGATTTGCTTATATTTTGATTTATGGAACGTTGATGAAAATGATTTTAAAAAATCTTCTAATCTAATGAATGAATGGAATTATTTTGAAAAAATATTTTCTTTGAATGCTAAAGCTATGAACACTTTATTTTTTACTTTGGATAAAAATGAGTTTAATCATGTTTTTACATGTGACACTGCACATGACATTTAGCATACACTAAAATTCACTCATGAAGGGACAATTAGCATAAAAGAGTCAAAAATTAATATCTTAGTACATAATTATAAACTATTTAAAATGAAGCCAAGTGAGACCATTGGTGATATATACACCCGTTTTACAGATGTTGTCAATGATTTAAAAACTCTTAGTAAATGTTATACTAATCTTAAATTAGTAAATAAAATTTTAATATCTCTTTTGAAATATTAGGATCCAAAAGTAACTATTATCCAAGAGGTAAAAAACTTGAATAATTTTTCTCTTGAAAAACTCATATGGCTTTTAATGACTTATAAAGTGCATGACAAATAACAGGAAAACCTTTCAAAGAATAGGAAGGATACTGCACTAAGAATATAAAAAAATTCCTCAAGCGAAAGCTTAAGTGATAATGAATATGATATAGAACTCATAATATAAGACTTTTATAAAAATGAACAGAACTCATAAGAATAAAAATGAACCTAAAAAGGATACTACAATATATTATGAATGCAAGAAGCCAAGACACTTTAAAAATGAGTGTCCACAACTAAAGAAAAAGTTGTCGATATAAAAGAAGAAGAAAGCATTCAAGGGAACATGAGATGAATCAAGTGAATCTAAAGACGAAAAGCAAATCAATGAAGACGACATGACAAACTATGTATTAATAGCCTTTAATGATAAGGTATGTGACTCACCCGAAACATCTTTTTCTTATGATGAATTACTTAATATATTTTATGATTTATTTGATTAAAAATATTAGTAAGAAATATAAATTACTAAAAAAAAAGATCATGTATCTCTCTTTAATAAATTTAATAAATTAAAAAATAAACATGACAATTGTATGTTAACATCTTGCCCAAAATGTGAAGAGTTAGATTCGCCAAAGAAAATGAAGATATGTTATTACAACAAACCTATAAAAAAAATTAAAATTGGTAACAAATTGAATCTTATGATTAAAGATGATATTTTAGTAGATGATTTAAAATATAAATCATTAAGCATTAGTCAATTATATGGCAAGGGATATAATATTAAGTTTAAGTTTAATGACATACCACATAAGAATAAATTTATGAAGCTAATAATGATTTTCATGACGAAACTTATTTTTTTATTTTTAAAAATGATGCATAGTTTTGGTATAAGAGATTAAGATATACAAGTACAAAATTAATGTTATAAATTAGAACTAAGAAGTTTAATTATTTTATATCCATATTATTTTCAATGAATTTTTTAAAAATAAGAAAAATAATTTTGATAATGATTTTGAATTTGATTAAAATTTCTGAAAAATTCATGATATTTCACTTGACTTCTTGATATTCCCGACTTAAAATCTATCTCATATGAATCATGATTTTTACTAATTATTCTCCTATAACTCCTTTTGTTATTTATTCAGAAGGAGATTTATTCAAATAAATCGTGATCTTGACTTCTCAATATTTAACTTGAGATTTATTTTATATGAATCTCCTATAATTCTTTTTGCTATTTGTTAAGGACATTTATTCAAACAAATCTTGACTTCTCGATATTTAACTTGAGATTTATTACTATTTATTCTCGTATAGTTTTTCTTTCCTTTTACTAAAGAGGAGATTCATTTCATTAATCGTTATCTTGATTTCACATGAATGATGTGTGATTTATGTCATATGATTTTTTTGTATTAATATCCTTAATTGACATATTGATATAAATGAATAAGTAGCATCATAATGAAATGATATCATTCTTTTTCTTTTTTAACAATAACAAAGGAGGAAAGGAAAGTGGTGGGTTACTCATTTCTTTTTACTCTTCTTTCGATGACAAAGGAGGAGAAATACGCATGTTGTATTATGATGACATAGCACTCATTTGCATGTTGTAATATGATGATATCTACATATGATATTTATTTGAGATATATAGATAATGTATAAAATTATACAAATGATTCTTGCAATAATCACTATTAAAAGTTGCTATGATTTATGATTAAAATTGTTTTGACTTGAATTCAAAGAATTGAAAGGTTATCATGTTTCTTTGAATCAAAAATCATTATGGCATATAGACAAGGGGAGTTTAGTTAAAACTCCATCATCAATTGGAAGATTGTTGAATCTCGAATTTTGATGATGAAATCAATTAATAAATTTATAGACTAATATACTTTCAAGATAAGTAATGCGGGAAATACTTCAATCACAAACACGAATCATCGCATGTAAATTATCGAAGTAGGAGAATTAGACGATGGGCCAGTGGAGTATCATGTTAAAGATTGGATGTCGAGCTGGAGAATTGGTTTATGTACCAAAGGATGGACTTCGTGCTATGAGTTTCGGCATTGGGCCATAAGGATTGGGTATTATGCTAAAAGATCGGATGTTGCGGGAAGTCAACATGCTGATAGATCAGGTGATACATCAAAGGTTTGAAGGATATGCCAAAGGTTCAAATGAAGTGTCGGATCATTGGATGACATGTCAGAATACTGGATAATGTGTTAATTGCTTTATGATTGTACTGAATATATAATTGAGTGGTTGCATTTTGATTGTGATCGTTTAGAGTCGAATTAAGCTAATATTGAGTTGAAACTATGTCAACTTGATTTGGGACCCATTAGGCCTAAACCAGGGTTGAGTTGGGCCTAATATAAGGCCAACTCGGTATTCTAAAAATGACTTGGGTAGTGGTACCACCAGATCCAGGTGGTGGTGCCGCTTAGACTATGAAAAGCACTGTTTTGTGCTTTTCCAATCTTTTTAGGTGGTGGTACTGCCACTAGTTGATAGTAGTACTACCTAGTCCAATGATAGTACCACCAGAGCCTAGTATTATGTGTCGACAATGGTACTACTAGTACCTTAAAAAATTATAAATTTAAAATTTTGGCTCTAATTTTGAAGTCATTGGGGGCCTATAAATACCCCACCCATTCTTGCTTGATAAAGCACGAAGGGGTAAAAAAAGAGAAAGAATCATTAAGGATAAAGTATTATAAACTCTTGATTCTCTTCCTACTTGAGTTTAGTGATTATTCTAAGCAGGTGTGAGATCTTGTGTGAAAGAGTTTGTAAAGGTTCTCTCTTGAGCATGGTAAAAGGAAAAAGTATTGTAAGGGTAGTTGATCTTCGCTTATTGAAAAGAAGATTGGTAGTGAAAGTCGGTGGCTTCGAGAGAAGAGGAATCATGAGTGGACATATGTTGGGATGACCAAACCACTATAAATCAGTTTACATTTCCTTTTTGCTTTTTCTTATCATTTGCTTACTAATTTACTTTAATCACACTTTCAAGTTTAAATCAAATCTTTTTTCATTAAGCACTAATTCACCCCCTCCCCCTAGTGCCATCATGGTCCTAACATAAACCTCTCTTGGAATTTTCTATGTCAAACTTTTTAACAATGAAGTTTATGTATCTGGATTGAGATAAGTCAAGCATCCTCTTAGATCTATATCTATAGATTTAAATCCCCAAAATATGAGATGTTTTCCCTAAGTAAAGTTGGTATCTATGTGTTAGGTACCTGAACAAACTTGGCTTCCAGAATGGTGTTTGAGCTAGCTTCTCCAACCTCGCTCAACATAATCATGCTCCCACTATTTCCACCAAGAATGTGTTCCTTCTCAAGGAATACTGGCCTCTTGGCAACAAAGACCTTTTGATCATCAAGATGATAGAAATAATATCCATAAGTTTTCTTGGGTATCCCACGAACTTGCACTGCTATGTCCTTGATTCCAACTTGTCAGGGTTATATCTTCTAATGTGGGCAGGCCAGCCCCAAATATTAATAACCTTAAAATTAGTTTCTTCCCTTTCTATATCTCATATGGTGCAGACACTACCATCCTAGATGGAACTATGTTCAGAATATAAGCTACAGTCTCTAGGGCATATTCTCAGAATGAGACAAGTAGGTCGACAAAACTCATCATGGACCGTACTATGTGTAACAACATGAGATTCATCCTTTCTGACACACCATTGAGCTGAGATATATAAGGAGGTGTCCATTAGGATAGATTCTCATGGTCTTTGAGGAAATGGGTGAACTCTATACTCAAGTGCTCTCCTCCTCAATCTAATTGAAGAGTCTTAATACTCTTTCCAATCTAGTTCTCTACTTAATTCTTATATTCCATAAATTTCTCGAATGTCTCAAGCTTGTATTTCATCAAGTACACATGTCTAAACCTAGAGAAATCATCAATAAAAGTAATAAAGTAGGAGTAACAACTTATGGCCTAAGTCGACATGGGACTATATATATCACTATGTATGAGTTTCAAGAACTCAATGGCTAACTCTCCTGTTTCACTAAATGGAGAGTTGGTCAACTCTATATGAAGATAAGGTTCATAAGTTATATATGACTCATAGTTTAATGGATCTAAACATTCATCATTTAGCAACTTTTGAATCCTTCACTCGTAGATATAACTTAGCCTATAATGTCGTAGGTTGTTGAATCTTAGATTTTAATGAAGAAATTAATTGATGAATTTATGAACTAATATACTTTCAAGATGCATAATAGAGGAATACTCATGGACTTGAACTATCAGACGAGAATCTATCGAAGCAAGACATTGGTCCGAAAAACATCATGTTAAAGATTGGATGTCAGGCTGGAGGATTAGTCAACGTGCGAGAGGATAGACTTTGTGTGGAGTTCGAGAATCTAGTTGGAAGATATGTTGGAGGTTCGAACGAAGTGCCAATTTGATCTAAGGCCCATTGGGCCTAAACCAGGGTTAAGTTTGGCCTGGTGAAAGGTAAATTTGCTGACTTGAAAATGACGAGAGATCCAACACAATTTTGAAAGCTCACTAAGCCGAGATAGAGGGTATGTCACCTTCGAAGACAATAACAAAGGGAAGATTATTGGTATTAAAAATATCAGTAATAAATCAAACCTATTGATTAAAAATATTTTGTTAGTTGATGGTTTAAAATATAACTTACTAAGCATTAGTCAATTGTATAAAAAATGATATAATATCAAATTTGAATCTAATGCATGCATCATAGACATACCACGCAAAAATAAATTGATCGCCTTATGGAACAATAATGTTTATACTATTGATCTTGATGATTTTCATGATGAAATATATTTTTCAATTTTAAACAATGATGCATAGCTTTGACATAGGAGATTAGGTCATGCAAGCATTAAATTTATCTCACAAATCGAAACTAATTCTAGGTCATGCCTAGAATTAAATTTGTCAAAGATAAGATTTATGATGCATATAAACTAGAAAAATAAATAAAGAGTATCTTTAAACATAAAAATCAAGTGAGCAGTTCTAGACTATTATAATTGATTCATATAGATTTATTTGGACAATTGATATCACAAGTCTAGGAGGTAGTAGATATGCCTTTGTAATTATTGATGATTATAGTGGATTTAATTGGACATACTTTTTGAACATAAAAGTGATTATTTTAAATATTTTATGAAGTTTTGCAAATAAGTTTAAATTAAAAAATGTTTTATAATTTTTTCTATTCATACTGATCATGGTAGTGAATTTAAAGATCATGATTTTTAAAAATTTTATGATTCAAATGGGTATGATCATAGTTTCTGTACTCCAAAAAATCCATAATAAAATGTAGTTGTTGAGAGAAAAAAAAAGGAGTTTACAAGAGATGACAATAACTATGCTTCTTAATGAATATAGTCTAGCCAAATACTTTTAAGCTGAAGCCGTTAACACGATATGTTATATCATGAATAGGGTTCTCATAAGACCTTTACTATCCAAACCTCCTTATGAATTGTGGAACAATAAAAGACCCAACATTTTATACTTTAAAGTTTTTGATTGCAAATGTTTTATTTTAAATGAAAAGGATGCATTAGGAAAATTTGATGTAAAATCTGATGATGGTGTTTTTCTTGGATATTCCTTTATTTATAAACTTTTTTAAGTTTTCAATAAAAGAACTTTAGTTATTGAGGAATCTATCCATGTTATTTTTAATGAGTTTTTTAAAGTTAAGAAAATTAATCTTGATGATGATTTTAAGTTTGATATTTTGAATTTGAATGAGAATTCCCCATTCCAAAGCAACTTCGATACATCTACTTCTAAAGATACCTTATCCAAGGAATATAAGCATTTAGATGCTCATCTTAAGGAGCTAATCATTAGAGATATATAAAAAAGTATTCCAATTTATTCTTCATTTAAAAATATTTATGTAGATATTACCTTTATATCTCAAATTTAACCTAAATACATTGAGGATGCTTTTAAAGATGACTCATGGGTCTTGGCAATGAGTCATACCTCTTGTTGACCCTTTTCCAGGTCAATAAAATGAGCTCAACCTAAGCTCAAATCTAATTCAAAGGAAATCTGGTTACCTCTCATTTAGTTAATTTGGATTCTTCAAATCTAACTCAATTAGGACTCAAAACACATGATGCTAACTATGACATATTAAGATACAAATTATAATCGTTATTATTGTCCAACACGCCAATCGATCTTTCAAAATTTCGATAAAATTCCTAAAGGAACCATAAACAACCAAACACTTATAGTTAAATTAGGTAGAGCTCTTCATGGGGGAACTCATGAGGGACCCAAACTCAAATGGGTACCTAAACCAAAAACCCCTCATCTTGTAGAGTTGTCTCTTAATAAGGCTATGAGCAAAAATGAATGTTATCTTGATAGTAGTAGATACTTAAGCCATATGACTTAAGATCTAACTCACTTATTAAGCTCTCTAGCGAAAATGACAAAATTGAGGAAAAATTGTTTGAATCAAGATGATTGAAACTTAATAAATTTTATTTCGATTATAATAAATTTTTATTAAAAAGAGTTCATGATTATACAACTAATAAAAAATCTTGATGATGCATAGCTAGAGCATGCTAAGGTATTTTTAATATAAAATTATCTAAGTTGAAATTTATGAAAAAAGGGTTTCTGATGATAGATTAAAAATTATTGACGTGAATGATTGAAATATTGGATGAGTTATATACTGACCTAAAGAAAGTTGTATAATTGAATGATAGATCACTTTTGAATTTGAATAAATAATAAATAAAAATTTAAAAATGAGGTTGTATATTCCTTGCACTATGTGCGAAGAGTAAGACTCATTCAAATGCTTGAATTGAGATCGGTTGAATTTTTATTTTGAAGATGTTTTATTATTTTGATATATTATAGTAATGACTTTAATGATTTCTTCTAGAATGAAATTTGATTTTTGATCTTAAATGATAATTCATTGATTTGAAAAGAATTCTTGAGACAAATCATATGAAACAACTAAAAAGGAGGATAATTCTTCTTGAAAATATTTTATCATATTAACCCTTCAACAAGAGATAAAATGATACCATTATTATTGAATATCTTATACTACATAAATAATTTGATGATTTAAATTTAAAAAGGTTATTGTCCAAATTATGACCTTGAAATCTTGAAAATTATAATTTGAGATCTTTATATAAACTAAGATCATTTACTATGATTCATTCCTTTATTAAAGAAAATTTTATAAATGAATCACAAGTTTATCTTTTTAGAACTATAACATGAATATTTTTATAAATAATGATCTTGATAATTTGAAATAACTTATACATAAATTGAGATCATATATTTCCATATCTCATTTTGTAAAATCATGATCTTAATTTCTTGATATTTATAATTTGATAATTTTCATGAATTAAGATTTTGCTTACAAAATTGATCTTTCAAATTTTTTTTTTTGTTATCTGAGAGGAGAGATGTCAAATTGAATCATGACCTTTAATATTCATGAACTGATATATTTCATGTCATGATTTATGACTTTTATATTCATGAATGAGATATTCTATTACCTTGAGATTTTCTTATACTATTCGTTATAATCTTAAAATTAAATTTATACTATTGTATTTTTACTTTCGCTTGACAATGACCAAGGGGAAGACAAAAGTGATATTTTATAATATAAAATTAATTACTTTGAAAAATCTTCTAACATTGGATGAGGAGCGATTTACTTAAAAGAAAATTAGGAATTTTAAATACATGAGATTTGCATGATTTGATTTTTATTTTACTTATAATTTTAAATAGATAAACTTTCTTAATTACTTATATTGAAATTCATAAACAAAAATAGGGTCAAATTTATTAAATCATGTCTTTTAGTTATTAAAGATTTGATTTTTCATCTTTAATGACATGATCCCCTTATACTTTTGGGTGTAATTAAAACTTAGATGTAAAAGAAAAATTATACTATCATATTCTTTTTTAACAATCACAAAGAGCAAGAAAATTGATATCTTAACAACAAAGCCACTAGACAAGGAACAATTTTATTATAATAAAATTCAAAATGATTGAGTTTTCATCATATACTTGTTTTTTGTAAAATGAGCTTTCTCTTAAAACCTATATGAGACGATTTTAAATTCTTCAAAATGTATAGGTTTATATCATATTCCTACTTTTGCAAATTGAGCTTCTTCTTAAAATTTACATGAGATAATTTCAAATCTTCTGAATGCATAAGATAGTTTCACTTCATGTGATTCATGAACTTTTTGTTTAATGGAGTGTTTGATGGAATAAATATTTACATAAGGAGAATTTAATTGCATAAGTAGCTCTTAATTCTTCTTGGTTTTCTTGGTCCTTTTTTAGCCCTCTTCCGAAATGACTCTCCTTGAAATTGACATTACAAGAATGAGATTCGAAGTTCTTTTTGTGATGATATTTTTATCCTTTCTCAAAGATTACTTCAATTTATGATGAATATTTACAAAAGAAAACTATGTGACATGAACTTTTATGATGCTTGATATAAGCTCTCTTTTGTATATTCTCTCAAAAATTATTTTGATTCATGGATCTTTTATATCCTTGATGAACACTTTCAAATGTATCACACCATACTTAAGATTTGTTGGATACTAAATTTTTGGATTTTTTTGACACCCCCTCCCTCATTTCTTCTTCCTTCTTATTCAAAAAGAGGCGAAAGATTTTTAATGAAAAAATTATGTCACTTATCCTATTTTACTAAGGGGGAGCAATGATACAACTTCTATTTCTTATAAATGTGAAGAAATTTGACATATGATAAGATTATGTGCCTTGAAATTATTTGCTCAATATTTCACCTTTTTATTGATGATAAAGGGGGAGAAATGACATATTGATGACAAATGTAAGAAAAATGGTATACTGAGCATTTCTTTTTTGATAAATAAAGGGGTAGAAATGAATGATGACTTAATGGGGAGAATTAATGATTGATGACTTAAGGGGGAGAATTTGAAACCGATGCATGAATTTAAATGTATTATTGTATACTTCAAAATCTTTGATGATTTAAGGCGAAAATGCTTGATATTGATGTTACATCTTTTTTAAAGTTGATAAATGAATATAATATTATATTTTTTTAATGAAATGTGTTTGAAATATTATATCATGATACTTAAATTCAAGAGTGGTTAGTTCTCTTGAATTTAAGCTTACTCTATTTGAAATATTTATGAATGATATTATACTTGAATTCAAAAGTGTTGGGTTCTTTTGAATTCAAGTTTGTTTTATCTTATGAAGTTTACATAAGGGGCGTTAAGGTTAACTCTATTAATTGGTTGTCATCATTAAAAAGGAGGAGATTGTTGAATCTCAGATTTTGATGATGAAATCAATTGATGGGTTTGTTGATCTAATATATATGTTAGAGATGAATGATGCAGGATTAACTACGAGAAGACAATACAATCAAGTGTTGGGCTGGAGTCCAGTTCGAGCATCAGGCTAAGGTTTGGACGATACAGTGGGAACTCGTCGAGAGATTGTCGGAAGCTCACCGAAGGTATCGGGGGCTTGCTATGAGTTTGCCAGAAGCTCGATGAAGGTATCGGGGGCTTGCTGGGAGTTCGCCGAGAGCTCGACGAAGATGATTGCGAGCTTGCCGGGGATGTACCAAGGGTTCTCCAAAAGATGACCGAGACTCATCAGGAATTCGCCGGAGGTTACCGGGAAAATCATTGGGAGTTGGGAAGGTCACTTAACACATTAGTCAAATTGATTATATTTGTATGTCTTAGTATGTCGTAGTTAGCATTAGTTTGGTTTTGAGTCCTAATTGAGTTAAATTTAGAAGAAATTTAAATTAACTCAAGTGAGGCAAACTGAGTCCACGTTTAGGTTTGGATTGAGCTAAGATTGAGCTCAGTTGGCCGACCTGGAAAGGGGTCAACTGAAGGTACAAATCGAGAATATCAAAGTGAAGGAATCACTTTTCTAAAATTTCTGACAATAGTACCACTAGTGGGTGGTGGTCGTATCGACCAGGTCGGTAGTTGTACCACCATCGTCCTATTTTCAAGGTAGCTTTCGGCGATAGTACTGTCAGTGCCAGTGGTTATACGGTCTATTGGGAGTTAATTGGACCTTAATTATGACTAATTTGAGCCCTTTAGGAGGCTCATTTCACTGACCTAGGTGGTGGTACCGCCAAGTCAGGCGATAAAATACAAAAAGTATAGGTTTATACTTGTTTGAGTTCCCGAGTAGTGGTACCGATGACTACCAATGATAGTACCACTAGATGGGGGTTGTACCACCTAATCTGGGTGGTGGTACCATCAGAGCCTAGAATCTTGGGCTCTGTTTAGCGGTGCTACCATCATACTATCATACCGCTTATACTCCAAAATCTCGATGATTTGAATTCTTGGCTCCAACTTTTGAAGCTTACTACAAGTATTCTTTCTTGGAAAAGCAAGAATTGAGATCATAAACTTGAGGTTTCTAGTGAGAAAACTATGTTAGAAAGTTAAGTTTCCTTCTCTTAAAACTTAGAGGTTGTTCTAAGGGAGAGTGTGAGGGAATATTTATAAAGAGTTGTAAAGGTTCTCTCGTGAGCCTGAGAAAAAGAGAAAAAGTTATAAAGGGTGGTTAATCTTTGCCCGTTAGAAAAAGATTAGTAGTGGAAGCCGATGGCCTCGAGTGAAGAGGAATCAGGAGTGGAGTAGGTCACATGGACCGAACCACTGTAAATCCGATGTGCCTTCTCTTCTTTGTGATAAGAACCTTAGGGCTCTATTATGTAAAAAAGGGAGATAAATGATCACTTCGGAAGGATCGGGCCTCCTTGATCACTTCGAGGGGATCGGCCTCCTTGATTACTATAAGAGATAAGCCCTCCTAGGGTTTTAGCTTATTGGCTAAAATAATACTTTCCTCATTGATTGATTGATTAAAAAACTAGTTATAGCCCTACTTATAGAATTCTATTGAGAGTCTCATAGATTTGGACTCCTAATTAAATAATAAAAAAATTAAATAAGCTTATAACTAACTCTAACTTGGCTAACCAAACCTCATACATGACTCAAACATAACTTAAACATTCAGAAATTTATAGGTTCCTAACAATTTCTCCCTTCTTCAAATCAGTCTTGTCCTCAAGGTTGAGTAGGGCCAAAAATCTAGGATATTTGCGACACATAACAACCCTTTGATCAATTAAATAGAGCCTCCATTTTGTGTAAGCAATGGGCTTGCTCTCTAATGTAGTAGTCATTATAATCTTTTGAAATCTCCATCCAATGGCTAATGGCAGTTCCACGTCTTCTTTTATAGATTACCACTTTGAAGTCTTCCATGGGTATCAAAAAGAAATCCACAAGTAGTTTCTTTACCTTATATAATCAGCTTTATCTTTGAACACTTGTTATCACAAGTTAGGATTTGTTCATTAACAATCTTAAATTTTTCATAGCCTTCATGATCAAACTCCACATAGACAATTTTTTATTCCTCCTTAATTGGTTCAATTATCAAAAGTTGACTTTGTTTGCATCAGTGTTCCTTACTCTACTTTTCATCACAATGCCAGCACAAATCCTTTACTGATCTTTCCTTGAGTTATTCTCAGGTTAGTTTTTAAGTGTCTATGTTTTAGCCGGGAATAGATAGGGTGGGCAGCTTGCTAATCATCTATGGATTGTCATTTCTATTTCGATGATACTCTCTATTGATTTTTTCCTCATGCACATATGTAAAAGAGACTGCAGCTATCATATTGCGGGGTGTTGGGAAATCTCAGCAGGAGCATCACATGTGCAGCGAAAATCAAAATAAAAAATTAATTTCTCATGCAGATCAAATCATCATGTAAAATATTAGGGTCGTGAGAAAAATCGAAAAAATATAATGTGTGAGAGATTGATTTTACCTAGGGAGATCGTATATCCATGTATTCAAGATCCAGATGAAGAAGATGAAGGAGGTCAAACGTCCTCCTCTCTAGCGGTATGGATCTCTACAGCGAAACTCCTTCAATCTGAACTCGCAACTCTTGTGTAGAGGGAGGGAGGAGAATAGGAGGTGGTAGCTAAAGCTGCAGCCTATCAATCATGAGTCTCCCCTCCTATTTATAGAGAGCCATAAAAAACCCTGGGGCTCCTGCCTTAGTGGGTATTGGATCTCTATCCAATTATCCACTAATATTATATTATTGGATCTCTATCCAATAATCTCCTTAGGCCTCTAATTGAGCCTTAATCAAGGAGCCTATCAGCATAGAGTCTCATCTAATGAGTATAGGGGCTAATTGGATCTCCATCTAATCCTCTATTCACTGAAGCATCCACCATATGTGTGTGACCCTCTAGGCTTGATACTGAGTTGGCCGTGAGTCACTCCCATCAGAACTCCTTCTGATATAGTGAATTATTATCCCTATAATATTTCACTCGATTTATCGACTATGAACGTATTAGGCCACTACGCATAGTCCCCAAAGGGTACAGGGGAGATCAAATCCATCGGACCTGTCTCTCCATAGTTACCATATATCTATAATCTCTTATCAAACTAATATCCCAGAGATCGTATATTGGATATGGTACTGTCAAGCCATATACATAAACTGTCATAGTCTCGCTCTAATCGGATTCTCTCAAAGAACTCTCTCTCTCAATCTGAATGACCCTGATTAGGGATTTGTCTAAGTAAGCACATATGAGATATTTCTCTCATGATATCGAGAGTGGATGAGCCTCTATTGACACTAAATTGCCTTCGTAAGATTGGCTACCAATCCTGATAACCAACTGTACCAAATCTGAAACTTTTTAAACCTGTAAGTCTAGTGTCAAAGAAAGGAGAACTCATATAAGACATCCTTGGTGTCTCAAGTCTAAGGACTAGATACATAACTAGGACTATAGAATCACTATTTGACATTAGGTATCATTAACCATACAACATTCCATAAGCGGATCAATCAGTGAACTTATTCTCCAATGAGCACCTGTACTATATACTTAGTGTCTCAACACAAGTGGCTATGAGACCAGCCGCCTCCATCATATGGATGGGTATATAGTACACTGATCTATTCGGTTATCTCAATGTCCCTCTCGAGTAACCTATGACCGGGATTATTTAGGATCTGTGTTTAAAGGTGAATTGATCTCATTATCATGACATCATCATGATCTACTTCCCATTGCATAGAATTAAAGATATCATAATATATATAATAAATAATATAATGTGAGAATATACCAATATTAATCATAAGTAAAAAGATTGCGCAGTGTGTCACACGTGCCATCACTCGTGTGATTGGCTTGCAAGACACTTGTAACTAGCAATCTCCCACTTGACCTAAAGCCAATCACCTATGTGTCTGATCCCCATCAGACCCCTGTGACACTTAAATATAATCTGAGCTAGTGGCTTCGTCAGTGGATCTGCAATATTATCTTCGGATGAAACTCTTTTCATTGCTATATCTTCCTATTCCAGTGAAATAGAACTCTTTCAATTCCAATGGATCTGCAATGTTATCTTCGGATGGAACCCTTTCCATTACTTTAATGTGAGAATATGCCTATATTAATATTAAGCAAAAAAGATTACGTAGTGTGTCATACGTGCCATCATCTATGTGTCTGATCCCCATCACCCCTGTGAAGCTCAAATAAAATCTAAGCCAACGACTTCGTCAGTGGATTTGCAATGTTATCTTTGGATGAAACTCTTTCCATTACTATATCTTTATAGGCTATGATCTCTCTTATCAAATGGAACCTCCTCAGAACATGCTTAGACTTCTGATAAGACTTGGGTTCCTTCGCTTGAGCGATCACCCCATTGTTGTCGCAGTATATGGGAATTGGTTCCACGCTGCTTGGTACGAGTTCCAAATCTTTGATGAACTTCCTCATCCATACCCCTTCCTTTGCTGCTTTTGCTGTAGCAATGTATTCCGCCTCTATGGTCGAGTCAGCAATAATATCTTTCTTGGAACTCTTCCAGCTTACTGCTCCTCTATTCATGGTGAAAATATACCCTGAATTTGACTCACTATCATTAATATCAGACTAAAAACTCAAGTCCATGTAGCCCTCAACCTGGAGGCTACCTCCTTTATATACCAGTAAAAGATCCTTAGTCCTTCTCAAGTATTTAAGGATACACTTTTCTACCTTCCAGTGTTCTAAACCTGGATCTGCCTGATACCTGCTCGTGACACTCAGATCATGTGTTATATCCGGCCTGGTATATAGTATAGTATACATGATAGACCCTATCGCTGAGGCATAAGGTATCTTATCCATGTCTGTCCTTTCTTCAAGAGTCTTTGGGGATATACTCCTAGAAAGTGATATTTCATGTCTCATCGATATAAGACCTCTCTTAGAATTCTCCATGCCAAACCTTTTGACAATGGAGTCTATGTACCTAGTCTAGGATATGTCATACATCCTTTTAGATCTATCTCTATAGATTTGGATTCCTAAAATATAGGATGCTTCTCCTAAGTCTTTCATGGAGAAATTTTTAGATAGCCAAGCCTTTGCTGTGGAGAGCATTCCTACATCATTTCCAATGATTAGGATGTCATTCACATATAACACCAAGAAGGTGATAGCGCTTCCACTTACCTTCCTGTATACACAAGGCTTATATTCGTTCTTGACGATGTCATAATATTTGATCACCTCATCAAATTTTATGTTCAAACTTTGGGAAGCTTACTTCAATCCGTAAATGGATCTAAGCAACCTGCACACTTTATCTGGACTCTCTTTAGATACGAATCCCTTTAGCTGTTGAGGAATACTATTTTGACATCCATCTGCCAGATCTCATAGTCACAGTGTGTTGCAATGGTCAAAATAATTCTAATAGACTTAAGCATGGCTACAGGTGAAAAGGTTTTATTATAGTCAACTCCTTGTCTTTAACGATATCCTTTAGCTACCAGCCTTACTTTATAGGTCTTTACTTTTCCATCTACTCTGATCTTCTTCTTGAAGATCCATTTGTAGCCGATGGGTACAATATTCTTAGGTGCATCCACAAGGTTCTAAACCTTATTAGAGTACATGGAATCCATCTCAGAATTAATAACTTCTTACCACTTCTCGGAGTCTATACTCATAATAGCCTCCTCGTAGGTTTGAGGATCAATATCCTGAAAGTCATCTCCACTGATATATCTCACATATCTTTCAGGAGGGTGATATACTCTACTAGACCTACATAAAATTTGAATTTGTGTGTCAGGTACCTGAACAGACTTGGGCTCTAGAATGGTGCTTGAGCTAGGTTTTCCAACCTCGTTCAATTCTATCTCACTCCCACTGTTTCCACCAAGAATATGTTCCTTATCAAGGAACACAGCTATCTTGACAACAAAGACCTTTCGGTCCTCGGGATGATAGAAATAATACCCACAAGTTTCCTTTGGGTATCCCACAAATGTGCACCATTCTATCCCCAACTTATCGGGGTTGTGTCTTCTAACGTGGGCAGGACAACCCTAAATTTTAACAATCTTAAGATCAGACTTCTTTTCTTTCCATATCTCATATGGTGTAGACACTACCGACTTTGATGGAACTTTATTTAGAAGGTAAGCTGTAGTCTCTAGAGCGTACCCCCAGAATGAGACGGGTAGGTTAGTGAAACTCATTATGGATAATACCATGTCTAACAGCATGTGATTCCTCCTTTCTGATACACCATTGAGCTGAGGTGTATAAGGATGTGTCCACTGGGATAGAATCCTATTGTCCCTGAGGAAATAGGTGAACTCCATACTTAAGTACTCTCCTCCTCGATCTGATCGAAGAGTCTTAATACTCTTTCCAATTTGGTTCTCTACCTCATTCTTATATTCTCTGAATTTCTCGAAAGCTTCATATTTGTGCTTCATTAAGTACATGTGTCCATACCTAAAGAAATTATCAGTGAATGTAATGAAGTATGAGTGACCACTTATAGCCTAAGTCGACATGAGACCACATACATCACTATGTATGAGTTCCAATAACTCGGTGGCTCTCTCTCCAGTTCCACTAAAAGGAGAGTTGGTCATCTTTCCATGAAGGCAATATTCACAAGTTACATATGACTCATAATCAAATGGATCGAAGTATCCATCTTTTAATAACTTTTAAATCATTCCCTCATGTATATGACCTAGCCTATAATGTCATAGGTTTGTATTATTCACCTCATCTCTTTTTCTCTTAGACATATTTATATTCATGATGTGTGGAGAAGTGTCTAACATATATAAGCCATTTACAAGGGTCCCTCTAGTGATGATCTCATCATCCATAATTATTGAACATCTATTGTTCTCAAAAACTAATTGATATCCAATAATTATCAAATAAGAGATGGATATAATATTTTTGATGATAGAGAGAACAAAATAGCATGCATCCAATGCAATGATAGCTCCACCAAGCAGATGTAGGGTGACTTCTCCAATGATAACTGTAGTAACTATTGCTCCATTGCCCATCTTGAGGTCCATCTTGCCTCTGGCCAATCTCCTAGGTGTTACTAGAACTTACAACGAATTGTAGATATGATAAGCACTCATAGTATCTAATACCCATGTGTTATCATAAAAATCTGAGAAGTGAAGACTCATCATGAATATACCTGAAGTTTCTCTAAGCTTTTATTTCACCTTTTCTGCAAGGTAGTCCTTACAGTTCCTCTTCCAATACCCATCTTGGCTATAGTGGAAGCACTGTCCTTTGTCCTTGGCCAGGTCTTTCTAGGCAATCTTTGCCTTACTCAGTCTTTCTTTGCCTTTGCCCTTCTTAAGGGTCTTGTTGGCCTTCATTTTCCAATTGGTCTCACCAATATAGAGAACTAACTTATATTTCTTGATGGTACTCTTAGCTTCCCTCAACATATTAAGAAGCTCAGATAGAGTCACTTCAAACTTATTCATATTAAAGCTAATAATGAACCGTAAAAAGGAATCTAGTAGGGATTGAAGTATAAGATCAACATATAGGTTATCCTTTAGGATTATCTTTATACTTCACAAAACGAGTGATGTCATCCTTGCTTATCCTTTCCTCTGGCGTGGGCATAATCGTATTAAGGACATATACGATTTTTCTCTTTCTTGAGAAGAATTCTCAAATTGTGGAGCCTTTGGACCAATGAGACGGTTGGCATCAAGTATGCCACATAGAGGTTTTGCAAGCAACAAACAAGATATAGCGAAAATAAATAACATATAGATTTTGTAGAAAATATTAATTAAGATATGGACTTATATCTTAATATACTCCCACTATTTTCTTAGTGAATCACGCGAACCCTCGACACATGAGACGAAAGTCTCCGGTAGACTCCTAATAGAGATTAAGATCAAATTGGCGTCTTAATGCAACCTCGAGGGACTCAACCAATTACACTAAGCCCAAAAGGTAGGCAACTCTTGTCAATCAAAACTCCTTGTGATTCCTATCATGTTCGGCTTCTGAATCATCATAGTCTCGAGGGACTTGACCAACCATGACATTTAGTTAAGTCATCACCATCGTTACAAGATGAGTCTGCTTTGATGATATGCACTCGAGGAACTCGACCAAGCATACAATGTCCTCAGGTTACCAGTGGCATTTCTATGTCGTAGGCAAGATCTCGATCAAGTAGATAGGTGAGCCTCGAGATACTCGACCAACTCAACCTATGTCATGATTCAATTTCTTCCTATAACGATGGAAGGCCACGTGGGTCAATCTTATTGCCTCACGCTTACCGACTTAATATTATCTTAAGAGGGTTTTTTATATCGATCTCCTAATATGTCGTGTCACACATATGCATGTTTAATATATATCTACATTGCATGCATATATATATATATATATATATATATATATATATATATATATATATATATATATATATATATACATATATCTAGTAGGTGTATAATACATCACATATGCAAGCCACACTAGATAATCATGAGCCGTCACCTAATATATTTAAGCCAGAGCTAATGGGCCTAATCACTCATAATAGGATCTATGTATGCATTGGCACATCTCCAGGCCCTGTGATTATTGATCTCATCATCATCGGTTCCGTTGGATCGTCATATCACTATGCGCCATGATCTCCTGCCATGACATTATGGGTCCCGCTGTCACCTCCATGCTCTTGTTGCACCTCTCTATGTAATTACAAATAATCACAAGCACACAGGTCTAACAATAAATAAGAAAAATGTAGGCTCGTAGGCTCCAATAATAATAATTATAATTACACATATCACAACACTTGGCTCATGATTAACCATCCACATCAAACATCACATGTATATCACATCATATGTAGGATCACTAAATATATAAAATAATTAATTAAACTATTTAATTACTTATTTTTTTAGAAATCAGGATATGCTTAAAATTTTTAGAATTAACAAGGGTATTTTTATAATTTTGGATGAGGGGACAATCCTCGAAAGGTCCAGAATTATTGAGTGCATTTTTAAAATTTTGAACACAAGGATAGTCCTCGAAATTTTTGAAATTTAAAGGGGCAAGATCATCCTTTTCTCAAAAGGATGCCCTAACCCCTCTTGCCCCATCTGCGCCACCATCGTCGCTAATGCCCTTGCGCAGGTGATGGCTGCACTTGTCCGCTGGAAGCCACCATGCCAAGGAGCGGCTACCCCTGCGGTCAACGCTACCGCCTCTGTTGGCGACAGGGTTGGCCGCGGGCAGCAGCCCCTTGCGGGCGCTCTACAACCGACCCCCTTTGTGGGTGTTGCGCAGTGTGCCCCGGAGGTTGCCACCCCTAGTTGCCCCTACGGTGCCGACCTCCCTTGGTGGCTCAGCCACTCTGCCCGCCCCCTTGTAAGGGGCCTTGGCCACGGCCTGGCCGTAGTGGCCGGCCCTGCATGGGGGCTAGTCGTGGTTGGCCGCTCCTCCTCCTCATTTCCTTCACTACGAAAATGTAACAAGAACGCGTAGAATGATTCTACACCATTCATTCTTATCACACGTAGTTTAAAACTAATCTTTCACACGAAAACCTTGGCTCTGAGACCACTGTTGGGAAACCTTAGCGGGAGTATCACATGCACAGCAGAAATCAAAATAAAAAGCTAGTTTCCCATGCAAATTAAATCATTATACAAAAGATTGGGATCGCGAGAAAAACTGAAAAAACACGATATGTGAGAGATTGATTTTACCTAGGGAGATTGTATATCCCTATATTCCAGATCCAAATGGAGAAGATGAAGGAGGTCAAATGTCCTCCTCTCTAGCAGTATCCACATGATGGATCTCTGTAGCAAAACTCCTCCAATCTAAACTCGCAACTCATACACAGAGGGAGGAAGGAGAATAGAAGGTGGTGGCTAAAGCTGCAGCCTATCAACCATGAGTCTCTCATCCTATTTATAGAGAGCCACCAAAAACCCTATGGCTCCTGCGTTAGTAGGTATTGGATTTACATTCAATTACTCGCTAACCTTGCCTTATTGGATATATATCCAATAATCTTCTTATGCCTCTAATGAGAACAAGGGTTAATTGGATCTCCATCTAATCCTCTATTTGTTGAAGCATCTATCATATGTGTGTGACCCTCTAGGCCCGATACCGAGCTGGCCGTGAGTCACTCCCATCAGAACTCCTGATATAGTGAATTATTATCCCCATAATAATTCACTCGACTTATCGACTATAGACGTACTAGGCCACTATGCCATAGTCCCCAAACGGTACAGGGGGGATCAAATCCATCGGACCTGTCTGTCCATAGTTACCGTGTATCTATAATCCCTTATCCAACTAATATCCCAGATTATATATTGGATATAGTACTGTCAGGCCATATACAGAATTCGTCATAGTCTCGCTTTAATCGGATTCTCTCGGGGAACTCTTTCTCTCTCAATCCGAATGACCTTGGCCAGGGATTTGTCTGAGCAAGCACATATAGGATATTCCTCTCGTGATACCAAGAGTGGATGATCATCTATTGACACTCAATTGCCTTCGTAAGATTAGCTACTAATCCCGATAACCAATTGTACTAGATCTGAAACTTTTCAAACCTGTAAATCTAGCGTCAAAGAAAAGAGTACTCATACAAGGCATCCTTGGTGTCTCAAGTCTAAGGACTAGATACACAACTGGGACTATGGAATTGTTGTTTGACATTAGGTATCATTAACCATACAACATTCCATAAGTAGATCAATAAGTGAACTCATTCTCTAATGAGCACCTGTACTATATCCTTAGTGTCTCCACACAAGTGGCTAAAACACCAACCGCCTCCATCCTATGGATGGATATATAGTACACCGATCTATTTGGTTATCTCAATGTTCCTCTTGAGTAACCTATAACTGGGATTATTTAGGATCTGTGTTTAAAGGTGAATCGATCTCATTATCATGATCTCATCATGATCCGATTTCTTGCACAGAACCAAGGACATCACAATATATATAAAATAAATAATATAATGTGAGAATATACCAATATTAATTATAAGCAAAAAGATTATGCAGTATGTTACACGTGCCATCACTCACGTGATTGGCTTACAGGGCACCTGTAACTAGCATGGGGTTGGCGAGCTTTGACTTCATACTGAATGTCTGGATTAAGTCCTTCAATAAACGTTCCCATCAATTATCGTTCAGACCAATTTTTGGTTTGATTTGATAGTCGTTCAAATCTACTATGATATTCTTGTATGATAGAAGTCTAGCAAATTTTGGCAAGTTGTCTATCAACGTTCTCATACTTAGATGGCCTAAAGTAAATAAGAAGTCCTCTCTTAAATTCCTCCTATGAAGGAATCTTGTAATAGGTTTCGTACTAATCGTACTATTAGATTATATCACCATCAAGTTTATTTAAAGCTATTTCTACTTGGGATTCTTTTGGAGTTCTGTGGAAGTGAAAGAATTTTTCAACCCTAGAGATCCAACTGGTTGAATCCCCATCTTTCCATCTTGGAAATTTCACCTTTATACGTGGATAGCTTGTGTCCTGTTTTTGGTTTCTTTTTCTTATTGGTTCAACATAGGACTTGAACTTTCTTTTTTTTGAAGTTTGTTGAAACTCTCCAATAGACTCTTTTTAAAACCATTAAGGGTTTATTATAGTCAATTCTTAATTTCTAATTTCGAAGGCTTTCTAATTAGGTTTCCACTAAGTTGTTGATTGCCATTTCATAAGACTACAGATTTGTAATCTTATAATCCTGTTTTTGATGTCGGATCAATGGCATTAGCACCATTCTATTCGATGTTGCTATTGTGATGTTGGTTGATGGCACAATGGTTGCTACAAGATCTGGGTAATGAGAGTTTCAGCAGAGATGGATAGCAATGGAGATCGACAGCGCTAGTTGTGACTACAATTGCTGCGATCTTTCGGGTATTATCGACGAAGGGTGTTCAGTGGCGAGATGGGAATGACATTGGCTATTGCACTATTGGGAAGCAACAACAGGTGAGGAGCATAGTGCTATTGAAGAGAAGGGATGGCGATGTAGTGGCAACGAAGGAAATAGTGATGGTGGTGATCATATGCAAGCACCGACGGAGGGTTATAGAGGGAGGCAGGTGGTGGTGTCAGCATGGTGAGCGACCAACTATGGCTATGGCTGCTGCGACCCAAGGTGAGCCGGAAGTACCAGCAGAGGCCCAAGAAACCACCCGACCTCGTACATCTGTAACATTTACAATGGTATTGTTGAAACTTGCTTGAACATGAATAATTCCTTTTGGTATTCTACGTCCATTCTTACATGAACCAATATGTCCATTCCTACGTGAACCAATTCTTGGTATAGCTTTTGTCATATTTTATCATCTCATAAATATAAAGTCAGAAATATATGGAAAGAAAAGATACGAAAATATCACGGTCACTCGGCTAGGAAGGCAGCGATTAACACTATTGAGGAGCAGGGTTGGTGATGGGGCTAGGCAGCGGAAAGCAGCAGCAACGCAATTAGAGAGGGTTATGGCTATGTGGTTGCTGCAACAGTGACAGTAAGGGCAGAAGCGATTGGGGAACAAAGATGGCAGCAAGAAGGAAGCAGCATGCAAGAAGCAACAATGATGATGCTGTTGTGTGTGAACAGGGGCTCAAACCACAACAAAGGAGGGCACAGTTGCATGGGCTACAAGTGGCAGACGGGGGTGGCGACAACAGCGGCAAGGGGTGACATCAATGGCAAAAGAATGGCAGCCACGTCATCTCCAGTGGAGGTGTAGTGACAATAGAGGAAGGCTAAAGGAGAGATAGAGGAGGTAGGGAGATGACATCGACAATGCCAGAGGAGGTGGCAGTGGTTGGGTTATCCTCGCAGCTGAGGAAGAGAATGATAGTAGTAGGGGATGAGCAGCACTTGAACAGTGGTGATAGCAAGACATCGTTGTGGTCGAATATCATCGTGTGGAGCTCGATAATGGGGAAAGGGAGATCATGTAAGCAAGTAAGGAACACCGAGAGATCGAGATCGCTAGTGGCTGACGTGTGAGGCTACGGTGGCTGTTGATGATAACAGAGGACTATGGTGTTGATAGAGGAGAGGTGAGGCTATGGTGGACATAGGCTATGTGGCAGTGACAAAGGCAATGGAAAATGTGGTTGTTCATAGCAACAGTAGAGGAGGGGGAGATGGCTTCTGGGTGGCTGCAGTGAGAAGGTGTGGATGGCAGCGCGAAGGTGTAGAGGATCATTGTTCTGATACCAGATGATAGGAGCTCTGATACCAATTAATAGGAAGTCCTAGGTTTCTATCATGGAAAAAGGGGGGATAAATGATCACTTCGAGGGATCTAGCCTCCTTGATCACTTCGAGGGAATCAGCCTCCTCGATCACTATAGGGTATCGGCCCTCCTAGGTTTTGGCCTATTGGCTAAAATAATACTTTCTTGATTAATTGATTAATTAAAAAAATAGTTACAACCCTATTTATAAAGTTCTACTGAGAGTTCTGCTAGACTTGGGCTCCTAATTAAATAATAAAAAGTTAAATAATCTCATAACCGACTCTAACTTGGCTAACTAAACCCATAATACATGACTCAAACATGACTCAAAATCACTCTACCTGCCCTCGACTTGGATACATAATCATCCATGATCACTTATTCATGCATAAATTAAAAAAATAATAATATTATGAAATATCATGAGAGACTGTGGTGTATAAATTACCAAACTATATCCATTAGTGAGTGGTAGGACCCTAGCTAGGTCGGTTCTAAGTTCAATAAGTCAAACCATCTTAATTAAAAAGGTCGGCTAGGATCAGGAGTCATCTAGCCACCACCCCCCCACTATTTGAGAAAGGCAGCTAAGGTTGTTGGTGTAGGAGTTGGAGTCTTCATTAGGGTTAGGATTTTTTGAGTCCTATATAAGCACTTGTAGCCCCCCTTTTTTAATAGGCAATACAACTTTTCTTTAAGCCATTGTGCTAATTACCAAGGAGAGAGGAACCCCTTTAGAGTTCTATAGAAGCTAATCCCCTACAGAGATAGTTCCAACGATATAATCATATGGGGTTCTATCATTTGATATCAGAGTCACGATCTTGGTGCTTCGCTTCTCTTCCACCTTTGCCGCTACCATTTAGCCACCCACCACCTCCCAAGCAATTCCACAATTGCTGTGTTCATCGTTAACTTCACTGTCATCACCCTCTACCGCAGATCCATCATTTGCTACTGCTACACTAATTACAACCAGATATAGTATTGATCTTCTTGCAAGAACCTCACTACTACTATAATTTTTATCCAAAAATGAACAAAAGTTACATATATTCCTTGTTGCAAATGTCGCATAAGCCATTCACATGCTGCGAAAACTTATCATCGCAAAGCTGCTATCTTTACGATGAAAGTTACACTGCAAAGTTTCACGTGTATACTTGCTGTCATTTGTCAATCTTACTGCCATCTTTTTTTGACAATATCTTCTACATATTTTACATCAGCTTGGCTTTCATCATCATCAGTTCTTTGCTAAAATCATCTCTAAAACATTGGTATACTACTGAAACTTTTTGCTATAAAACTATTGATTTTTTCGATGAGAATTCTGCTACCAAAAGAGTTATTGGTGCTTCTTACTACATCTATGACAAATTGCTGACAAGTTGCTATCAACTCTTATTGTCAACATCACCTATTCCTTGTTTTCAAAACCATCCCAAAATTATTAGTATGTTGTTGGAATTTTCATCGTAAAACTACTATCTCTTCGATAAAAATTTTGCTACCATACTTTTTGACGTTATTTACTTCATATACAACAGATCTTTGTCGACTCAATTACTGTCAATATTTCTGCTTACTTGCTACCATTAGTATACACTTCTGCTAAAAAAAACTCCCCCAAACTCTCAGCATACTGCTAGAATCTTTCATCATAAAATTGCTATTTTCGATGAAGAAACCTATAGTAACATCTCTTGACTCTTTTTGTCGCAGCAACACCAAACCATTTGCTACCCAATAACAACTCAAAAACTTCCTTCAAAACCCAAAATAATAGACACCAAATCCTCTTTTACAGCCTCGATAACACCTTCAAATAGCAGCCCTAAACAGCCACACCTTCTACACCCAAACCGCAAACAACTGTAGCCCGTCTTCCCTAATCCTTATCGATTTCCACCATCGATCCATGCCCTTAACCTGACAATAAAAGAAAGACCTTAATATTACAAATATGGAGACATATGTCGTGGCATGGGAAGAATTGGTTGATGCAAAATTGGAAGCCTTCGAGAGGTGTATAGAAGACAAACTATACGCTCTACTTGCATAATTTGGTTTGGGTCGACCATTGAGCCTATGAAGATCCCACCACAACGAGAGTTCAGATTACAAATAGAACCTCCAAGAGAGAGGAGAACATATGATAGACTGGCCATACCCACATATAAGGATGAACTTCTTTAGATGGGAAGATGGTGATCTGACAGTGTGGATTTTACGTGCAGAATGATATTTCCGCTACCATAGGACCTCAAACACTTCCATGGTGGACATTACTGCCATCCACCTCAAAGGAGATGTTATACAATGGTACAATTAGTTTGAGCATACCCAAGGAGTCCCGATGTGGAGACAATTCAAAAGCGGACTGCTATTTCACTTTGGGCCATCCAAATATGAGAACATCGACAGTCAACTTACGAAGATCCAACAGACCTTCACGATTCAAGAATACCATACCAGGTTTAAAATGTTATCTACCCAAGTACATGATTGGTCTGAGAAACAATTGCTAGGGACTTTTATCGAAGAATTAAAATTCGAGATAAGAGGAGAAGGCGCGGTAGCTTTACACATTGATGGCAGCGATTTCCTTCGCACGACTTCAAAAGGAGCAGTTCAATCAAGATATTCGAAGGATGAGAACCACACCATGACCAGTAGCATACAAATCTCGACCCCCATTCACTTCCAACTATCCCCTTCAGCCGAAGAAATTAATAAGAGAAGAGCTTCACGATAGGTCGACAAAGGGCTATGTTGGCATTATTACGAGCCGTGGAGCCACGACCATCACTGCAAGAAGGGATGACTTCTTCTGATTAAACCCATTGATGATTCTAGACATGAAGAAGAGGACCATAAACATGTGGAGAACACAGAGGAAAATCTATAGTTGACCAATCGTATGGTGCATGCTCTTACGAACCCACAAACGATAAAAATTTGGAGGTTTCCTCAAGCAGCAGCCCATCATCATCCTCATCAATACTGGGAGTACCAATAATTTCATGAACAACAATATTGTTGCATGGATGGTGCTTCCTATCGAGAATTACAGTAGGTTCTGCTGGTTATAGGTGCCCTACAAGCCAATCATGTGAGTGATGGCACGTGTGACACACTGTATGATCATTTTTTGCTTATGATTAATATTGATATATTCTCATATTATATTATTTATTATATATATTGTGATGTCCTTGGTTCTGTGTAATGGGAATCAGATCATGATGAAATCATAATAATGAGATCGATTCACCTTAAAATACAGATCCTAAATAATCCTGATCATAGGTTACTCGAGAGGGACATTGAGATAATCAGACAAATTGGTGTACTATATATGCGTCCATATGATAGAGGCAGTTGGTCTTTTAGCCACTTGTATGGAGACACTAAGGATATAGTATAGGTGCTCATTGGAGAATGAGTTCACTGATTGATCTGCTTATGGAATGCTGTATGGTTAATGATACCTAATGTCAAACAGTGATTCCAGAGTCTCAGTTATGTATCTAGTCCTTAAACTTGAGACACTAAGGATGCCTTATATGAGTATTCATTTTTTTTACACCAAACTTATAGGTTTGGAAAGTTTCAGATCTGGTACAATTGGTTATCAGGATTGGTGGCCAACCTTACGAAGGCAATTGAGTGTCAATATCACGAAAGGAATATCCAATATGTACTTGCTTAGACAAATCCCTAGCCAGGGTCATTCGGATTGAGAGAGGAGTTCTTCGGTAGAATCTGAATAGAGCAAGACAGACTGATTTCGTATGTGACTTGACAGTACCATGTCCAATATACGATCTCTAGGATATTATTTGGATGAGGGATTATAGATATATAGTAACTGTTGACAGACAGGTCCGATGGATTTGATCTCTCCTGTACCATCTAGGGACTATGGCGTAGTGGCCTAGTACATCCATAGTCGATGAGTCAAGTGAATTATTATGGGGATAATAATTCACTATATCAGAAGGAGTTCTGATGGTAGTGACTCATGGCCAGCTCGGTATCAGGCCTAGAGGGTCACACATAAATGATGGAGATCCAATACCCACTAAGGAAGGAGTCCTAGGGTTTTGGTGGTTCTCTATAAATAGGAGGGGAGACTCATGGTTGATACGCTGTAGCTTTAGCCACCACCTGCTATTCTTCTCCCTCCCTCTGAGCAAGAGTTGCAAGATCAGATTGGAAGAGTTTCGCTGTAGAGATCCATTGTATGGACACCGCTAAAGAGTAGGATGCTTAACCTCCTTTATCTTCTCCATCCGGATCTGTAATACAGGGATATACAATCTCCATAGGTAAAATCAATCTCTCACACATCGTAGTTTTTTCGATTTTTGTGATTTTTCTCGTGACCCCAATCTTTTGCATGATGATTTGATCTGCGTGGGAAACCGATTTTTGTTTTGATTTCCGCTACGCATGTGATGCACCCACTGTGGTTTCCCAATAGTGGTATCAGAACCGAGGTTTTTGTGTGAAAATTTGGTTTTAAACTGCGTGTGATGAGATTGAATCACATATAACTGTTCTACACGCTTATTGCAGCGATTGGCAGTGAAAGTAGGCACCTGCTGAGGGGCGCCACATGCATGTCATGCAAGGTGGTGCCACAGCTGTGGCCCCGCTACTGTGGAGTGGCTGGCCCAAGGCGGGCGGCCCGCAAGGGGCCACCACCGGGCCACCGACTCGACTAGCTCAAAGCCACGGCTACCGCTAGTAGGGGCGGTGGCGCCCAGAGGTGGCCACCCTTGGCGTCTGTCGGTATGCGGGTCGCTTCTTGAGCAACAGCGGCGTGAGGTGAAGGAGGGCTAAGGTATCTTTTTTAGAAAAAGATGGTTATGCCCCTTAGAATTTGAGAAATTTTAGCTGTGTCCCCTTTATACATAATTTCTTAAATGCTCTCAATATTTTTGAAAATTCTTAGGACTGTCCTCTTATCCAAAATACCAAAAACACCCTCAATAATTTTAAAAATTTCGAGGACTGTCCTCATGTACAAAATTCCAAAAATACTCTTGACAATTCTGAAAATTTTGAGGACTGTCCTCTCATCCAGAATTATAAAAATACCCCTTGACAATTCTAAAAATTTTGAGTTAATTAAATATTTTAATTAATTATTATATATATCTAGTAATCCTACATATGATGTGATGTACATGTGATGTATGATGTGGATGGATGCTCATGAGCCATGTGTTGTGATGTGTGTAATTATGATTAATATTATTATTGGGGCCTGTGAGCCTGTATTTTTCTCATTTATTGTTGGGCCTACGTGCCTGTGATTATTTGTAATTACATAAAGAGGTGTAGCGGGAGCGTGGAGGTTACAGCGGGACCCACGATGCCGTGGCGAGAGATCACGACATATGGTGATGCAACGATCCGACGGAACCGATGATGACGAGATTAACAATCACAGGTCATGGAGATGTGCCAATGCACACGTAGATCCTATTGTGAGTGATTAGACCCATTGGCTTGGGCTTAATCATATTAGGTGATGGTTCATGATCATCTGGTGTGGCTTGCATATATGATGTGTTATATACCTACTAGATATATATATATATATTTGCATGCGGTGTAGATATATATTAAATATGTATGTGTGTGACACGACATATTAGAAGACCGATACAAAACAAAAACCTCTCCTACGATAATATTAAGTCT
The DNA here is from genome assembly GCA_021527575.1 of Ensete glaucum. Classification (NCBI taxonomy): domain Eukaryota; kingdom Viridiplantae; phylum Streptophyta; class Magnoliopsida; order Zingiberales; family Musaceae; genus Ensete; species Ensete glaucum. The sequence continues at coordinate 39,009,876 of CM038558.1, read as the reverse complement.
GTAAGTATGAGGCAATAAGATTGACCCACGTGGCCTTCCATTGTTATAGAAAAAAATTAAATCATGACATAGGTTGAGTTGGTCGAGTCCCTCGAGGCTCACCTATCTACGTGATCGAGTTCTTGCCTATGACACAGAGATGTCACTGGTGACCTAAGGACATGGTATACTTGGTCGAGTCCCTCGAAGGCATATCATCAAATTAGACTCATTTTGTAACGATGGTGATGACTTAACTGAATATTATAGTTGGTTGAGTCCCTCAAGATTATGATGATTTGGAGGCCGAACGTGTCGGGATCACAAGAAGTTGTGATTGGCAAGAGTTGCCTACTTTTTGGGCTTAGTGTAATTGGTCGAGTCCCTCGAGGTTGCACTAAGATACCAATTGGATCCCGATCCCCACTATGAGTCTACTGGAGACTTTTGTCTCACATGTCGAGGGTGTCGCGTGATTCGCTAAGAAAATAGTGGGAGTACATTAAGATAGAAGTCTATATCTTAATTAGTATTTTCTATAAAATCTGTATATTATTTATTTTTGCTATATCTTATTTTATCATAAACATGTCGCTCACAAACCCCCTACGTGGCATACTTGAAGCAACGACCTTATTGGTCCAAACTATACAGATTGGCTATGTAATTTGAGAATTGTTCTCATGGCAGATAAAATCACATATGTCCTTGATACAATTCTGCCAACGTCGGAAGAAGGGGCAAGCGAGGATGAGATCACTTGCTATGTAAAGTATATAGATGATTCTACATTAGCAAAATATTACATATTGGCCTCCATGACTCTTGAGTTACAAAGGCAAAATAAGAGCATGGATACAGATTCTATCCTTCTTCATCCCCGCCAGCTATTTGAGAAATAGGGAAGAACTCAAAGATATGAGATATCTAAGAAATTCTTCCAAGCCAGGATGACAGAAGGGACATCGGTTGAGAACCATATCCTAAAGATGATAGAGTGAATCGAGAAACTCACAGGTCTAGGAATAGTCCTAGAGGATAACCTATGTGTTGATCTTATACTTTAGTCCCTACCAAATTCCTTTTCTCACTTCATCATGAATTTTAATATGAGCAAGTTTGCTCTCCCTAAGCTCCTCAATATATTGAGGGAAGCTGAGAGTGCCATCAAGAAGGAGAAGCTAGTTCTCTATATTGGTGAGACCAAAAAGAAAATAAAAGTCAGCAAGACCCTTAAGAAGAGCAAGGGCAAAGAAAGACCAGGTAAGGCAAAGATTACTAATAAATACCCAAGAAAGAATAAAGGACAATGCTTCCACTGTGGCCAAGACGGATATTGGAAGAGGAACTTTAAGGACTATCTTACAGAGAAGGCGAGACAGAAGCTTGGAGAAGCTTCAGGTATATTTATGATCAGTGTCCACTTGTCAAATTTTCATGATAACATATGGGTCTTGGATACTGGGAGTGTTTATCATATCTGTAATTTGTTGCAGGTTCTGGCAAGACCTAGGAGATTGGCTAGAGGAGAGTTGGACCTCAAGATGGGCAATAGAGCAAGAGTTGTTGCAGTTGCTGTTGGAGAGGTCACCCTACATCTGCTTGGCGGAGCTATTATTGCATTAGATATATGCTATTTTGTTCCCTCTATTATCAAAACTATTATTTCTATCTCTTGTTTGACAATTAGTGGATATAAATTAGTTTTTGAGAATAATAGTTGTTCAATAATTATGGATAATGAGATCATCACTAGAGGGACCCTTATTAATGGCTTATATATGTTAGACACTTCTTCACATATCATGAATATAAATATGTCTAAGTGAAAAAGAGATGATGTGAATAATGCATACCTATAATATTGTAGGCTGGGTCATATACATGAGGGAAGGATTCAAAAGTTGTAGAAAGATGGATACTTAGATCCATTTGACTATGAGACATATGCAACTTGCGAACCTTACCTTCGAGGGAAGATGACCAACTCTCCTTTTAGTGGAACTAGAGAGAGAACCACTGAGTTATTGGAACCCATACATAGTGATGTATGTGGTCCCACATCGACTTAGGCTATAAGTAGTTACTTATACTTCATTACGTTCACTGATGATTTCTCTAGATATGGACACATGTACTTAATGAAGTATAAATCTCAGGCCTTCGAAAAATTCAAGGAATATAAGAATGAGGTAGAGAACCAAATTGGAAAGAGTATTACGACTCTTCGATTAGATCGAGGAGGAGAGTACTCAAGTACGGAGTTCACCCATTTCCTCAGAGACAATGGGATTTTATTCCAGTGGACACCTCCTTATACACCTTATCTCAATGGTATATCAAAAAGGAGAAATCGCACGCTGTTAGACATGGTATTGTCCATGATGAGTTTCATTGACTTACCCATTTTATTCTACGGGTACGCCCTAAAGATTGCAGCTTACCTTCTGAATAGAGTTCCATCAAATTTGATAGTGTCTACACCATGTGAGATATAGAAAGGAAAGAAGCCCGATCTTAAGATTGTTAAGATTTGGGGCTGTCCTGCTCACGTTAGAAGACACAACCCCGATAAGTTAGAATCAATGACAAAATGGTGCATATTCGTGGGATACCTATAGGAAACTTATGGGTATTATTTCTATCATCCCAAGATCAAAAGGCCTTTGTTACCAAGAGAGTTGTGTTCCTTGAGAAGGAACATATTCTTGGTGAAAATAGTGGGAGTGAGATAGAATTGAGCAAGGTTGGAGAACCTAGCTCAAACACCATTCCAGAGCCCGAGTTTGTTCAAGTATCTAACACACAAGTTCCAACTTTATGTAGGTCTAATAGAGTATCTCACCGTCCTGAAAGATATATGGGACATATCAGTGGAGATGACTCTCAGGACATTGATTCTCAGACCTACGAGAAGTCTATTATGAGTATAGACTCTGGGAAGTGGTAGGCAGCCATGAATTCTGAGATGGATTTCATGTACTCTAACAAGGTTTGGAACCTTGTGGATGCACCTGAGGGTATTAGAACCTTAAGCAAAGCTGGTAGCTAAAGTATATCATTAAAGACAAGGAGTTGACTATGACGAAACCTTTTCACCTGTAGCCATGCTTAAGTCTATTAGAATTATTTTGGCCATTACAACATACTATGACTATGAGATCTAACAGATGGATGTCAAAATAGCATTCCTCAATAGCAATCTTAAGGAAAAGGTGTATATGATACAACCAGAAAGATTCGTATCCAAAGAGAGTCCAGATAAAATGTGCAGGTTGCTTAGATCCATTTATAGATTGAAGCAAGCTTCCCGAAGTTGGAACATAAGATTTGATGAGGTGATCATATCTTATGACTTCGCTAAAAATAAAGATGAGCCTTGTGTGTATAGGAAGGTAAGTAGAAGAGCGCTATCACCTTCTTGGTACTATATGTGGATGACATCCTAATCATTAGGAATGATGTAGGAATGCTCTTCACAAGAAAGGCTTGGCTATCTAGAAACTTCTCCATGAAAGGCTTAGGGGAAGCATCCTATATTTTGGGATCCGGATCTATAGAGATAGATCCAAAAAGATGCTTGGCTTGTCCTAGTCTAGGTACATAGACTCCATTATCAAAAGGTTTGGTATGAAAAATTTCAAGAGAGGTCTCATACCGATGAGACATGGAATATCACTTTTTAGGAGTATGTCTTCAAAGATTCCTGAAAAAATGGCATACATGGATAAGATACCTTATGCCTCAGCGATAGGGCCTATCATGTATGTGATGCTATGTACTAGGCCTGATATAGCACATGCTCTGAGTGTCACAAGCAGGTATCAGGCAGATCCAGGTTTAGTAGACTAGAAGGCAGTAAAGTGTATTCTTAAGTACTTAAGAATGACTAAGGATCTTTTACTGGTATATAGAGGAGGTAGCCTCTAGGTTGAGGGCTACATGGACTCAAGTTTTCAGTCCAACATTGATGATAGCAAGTTAAATTCAAGGTATGTTTTCACCTTGAATAGAGGAGTAGTAAGCTGGACGATTTCCAAGTAAGATACTACTGCTGACTCGACCACATAGGTGGAATACATTGCTGCATTAGAAGCAGCAAAGAAAGGGGTATGGATGAAGAAGTTCATCAAAGATTTGAGAGTCATACCAAGCAGTGTGGAGTTGACTCCCATATATTATGACAGCGATAGGGTGATAACTCTGGCAAGGGAACCCAGGTCTCATCAGAATTATTATGAAGAGGTTCCATCTGATTAGAGCGATCATGACCCGTAAAGATATAGCAATGGAAAGAGATTCATCTGAAGATAACATTGCAGATCCACTGACGAAACTGCTGGCTCAGATTGTTTTTAAGCATCACAAGAGTCTGATAGGGATTAGACACATAGGTGATTGGCTTTAGGTCAAGTGGGAGATTGCTGGTTATAGGTGCCCTACAAGCCAATCACGTGAGTGATGACACGTGTGACACGCTGTGTGATCTTTTTTCGCTTATGATTAATATTAGCATATTCTCACATTATATTATTTGTTGCATATATATTATGATGTCCTTGGTTCTGTGCAATGGGAATTGGATCGTGATGAGATCATGATAATGAGATCGATTCACCTTTAAATACAAATCCTAAATAATCTTGGTCATAGGTTACTCGAGAGGGACATTGAGATAACCGGATAGATCAGTGTACTATATACCCATCCATATGATGGAAGCGACTAGTATCATAGCCACTTATGTGGAGACACTAAGGATATAGTGCAGGTGCTCATTATAGAATGAGTTCACTGATTGATCCGCTTATTGAATACTGTATGGTTAATGATATCTAATGTCAGACAACGATTCCATAGTCCCGGTTGTGTATCTGGTCCTTAGACTTGAGACACCAAGGATGCCTTGTATGAGTACTCATTTCTTTGATGCTAGACTTACAAGTTTGGAAAGTTTCAAATCTGGTATAGTTGGTTATCGAGATTGGTAGCTAACCTTATGAAGGCAATTGAGTATCAATAGAGGATCATCCACTCTCGGTATCATAAAAGAAATATCCCATATGTGCTTGCTCAAACAAATCTCTGGCCAGGGTTATTCGGATTGAGAGAGAAGGAGTTCTCCAGTATAATCTGAATAGAGCAAGACAAACTGATTCCGTATGTGACCTGACAGTACTATGTCCAATATACGGTCTCTAGAATATTATTTGGATGAGGGATTATAGATATATGGTAACTGTTGACAGACAGATCTGATGGACCTAGTCAATGAGTCGAGTGAATTATTATGGGGATAATAATTCACTATATCAGAAGGAGTTCTGACGAGAGTGACTCACGACCAGCTCGGTATCGGACCTAGAGGGTCACACACATATGGTGGATACTTCAGTGAATAGAGGATTGGATGAAGATTTAATTAACCCCTATTCTCATTAGATGAGACCCTATATTGATGGGCTTCTTGATTAAGGCCCAATTATAGTCCTAAGGAGATTATTGGATATAGATCCAATAATACAAGGTTAGTGGATTATTAGATGAAGATCCAATACCCACTAAAGAAAGAGCCCTAGGGTTTTGGTGGCTCTCTATAAATAGGAGGGGAGACTCATGGTTGATAGGCTATAGCTTTAGCCACCACATCCTATTCTCCTCCCTTCCTCTGAGCAAAAGTTGCAAGATCAGATTGGAGGAGTTTCACTGTAAAGATATATCATGTGGATACCACTAGAGAGGAGGACACTTGACCTCCTTCATCTTTTCCATCCGGATCTAGAATACAGGGATATACGATCTCCTTAGGTAAAATCAATCTCTTACACATCGTGATTTTTTTTATTTTTACAATTTTTCTCGCGACCCTAATATTTTACACGACAATTTGATATGCACGGAAAATTAGTTTTTATTTTGATTTCCACTACGTATGTGATGCACTTGCTGAGGTTTCCCAATAAGTTCAATGTCAAGGTGGCTGATGGTCGAATTTTGACATACGACCAAAAGTGCCCGCGGGTGAGATTAATGCTACAAAATTAAGAAATCGTTGCTGACTTCTTCCTCCTCCCTCTCGAAGATATAGTACTCGACATCGAATGGCTGACCATGCATGTTTCCTAGAATTTTTTAAAATTAATTTATGAAAATTTTCAACAATGGGAGATAGGTGATCTTGCGTGGCAAACATGAGAGCAACGTGATGACGATTTCGATGCAGCGCCTAGAGAAAGTTCTATAGAAAGTGCATAACAGCTTCTTAATGTAGCTTCAGCAGTTACAAACAAAGGAACCGATAAAGATTGAAGATCTGAACCTTCTCCAATTACTTGCTGAATTTTCAGACATCTTCGTTGAACCGTGCAGTCTACCTCCTACCCAATTGCATGACCACTATATATCGATCCTACCAGGTAAACTGATAAAACCCCAGAAGGAGCTCTGTAGATTTTGATCTCTGAGGGGGATCAAACCTTATAGGGGTTCCACCCTTATAGAACTCGGCACAAGGCTGAATAAAAGATTAATCTTGCTTAATAAAAGAGAGGAGATGACTACATCATTATATAAGGCTCTAAACACTAGCGCATGGGGTGTTTACCTAAGTAAAATTATAATTTTACTCATTCTATAGCTAACTGCCTTAGTAGGAAAAGGGGGCGGCTAGGTTGGCTTTATAGCCGACCTAAGCAGGGGGAAACCCTGGCTGACTAGCCCAATAAATGGGGTGGCGGCCACTATGCCCTAAGGCCTTAATATAAACCCTAACCACACTTCTTTATAATATGAAAGTGGCTAGGTAAGATTTTATTATAATCTCATAGGGTTTATTTATTACTTCAAGGGTGATTAGGACTCAACCATGATGAGTCCTATCAAGCCCGACCTCTTTGAATCAGCCTTATCCTCAAGCTGAGGATCCATAAACTCAGGAAATCGGATCTTTAGCTTCTCATATAATTCTCATGCTATCATCAACTGAACTTTGGCCTCCTCATCAGCTTGGGTGTCAATGAGAAGGATTTAGGCTGAGTCATTTTCTTTAAATTTTTATTTGAGGTGGGATACTCGAAGGATCAATTGTAATCTTGATTTGGTGTGTGGATCTGATCTCCAGGTTAGGGGCCCAATGTGATCCCTAATTTTGTAAAGCCCAAAAAAAAGGGAGACAATTTCCTTAAGGTTCGAGTTTCCTACTGGTCGTGATGGAGGTATAGGAAAACTTTATCTTTAATTTTTTGTCTATTCTGTAGTTTGTCGGGAAACCATTTCTTCTTTGCATGTACTACCATGTAGTTAGTCTTTAGTAATAGCTAATCTTTCTTCCGAAATGGTGACTACCCTCTGGTATGATTCAGGATGATGAGAGCCCAATCTGGCATGAGCATAGATTGTAATTCTTTTGGGCTTACTCCTCTTTCGTGCCATGGACCTGTATCCAGCCAAATTTTAAATTTGGTAGCAATGAGTATCCCCTTTAAAAACCTCGTATAGAGTGTGGGGATGCCTCGGGGTAAATTAGGGGTCGACCATCTTGCATAAGGGTGATGACGATCCTAATTTTTTTGTGATCTTGGGTCGTAGATCGGAGGTGATCATCAAGGAGGTCTATGAGCATCATTGTCCGATCCGTGGGGAAGTCATGGAAGTCACATGAGATCTGGAAGTGCTGCATCAGCAACCATAGTGAGTTTGGCGGGATATCACTTTAGAAGTAGCTTATCTCAAGGGAAAAAGATGTAGGGATGTGTCATAGCGTGAAATAAGCACGGTCGAACAATCTGTGTCTTTGTCATCTCTTGGGTAATCCTTTTATGTTTGACCTTATGAGGTTGTAGGAAGCAATCTGGCTGAGCAACAACTGGTAGCAGTTTCGACTAGTTCAGCATTAGGGGGTCGGACAGCTTCAGAGGAGGTAGTTAGCTCGGTTTGGTGGAGATGCTTAAAATTTCAGCAAGCTATGGGAGAGGGTTCTTATCTTCAATTTTATAAAACTCTTGAATTTGAATTTGGAAACCACTGGATTCTTCTTTTGGTATCCCCTCCAAGTGTTGGGTTATGGTTGTAGTCGCTAGGCTCCCTCAGAGAATTACATATTTTTCTTTTATGAAAAATTTCATGATTAGCTTTATAAAATTTCAAAAATTATCTCTAATCATGGACAACTAATTAATGTCGAGCATTATATCAAAACCATCAAGAGGAAGGAGGAAAAAAGTCAGCAACTATATATTGCTCATGTAGGATCAGTTTTACCCATGGGCACTTCTGGTTGCACTTCAGAATTTGGCCATTAGCTACCTTGACTTCGAACCCAATGTAATCTTCTTTTTGGAGCATTAAGTGGGTAGTAACCTTACTGCTCATGAAGTTACGTGTGCTCCCGGCGTCGATGAGGATGATGACTGACTGCTGCTCGAGAAACCCTTCGATCTTCAATTTTTACAGGTTGGTGTAGCCGGCTAAGGTAGGGACTATATGGGTGGCCGGTTGTGGTGTATCCTTCTCCTTGGGCTTGAGAGTTATATCTTCAAATTTGGGTTCTTCAGTGGGCGCAATCATTAGTGGTGTCTCCTTTTGGTGTTCTAGGCTCCACAGTTTATAATAATTCCCACGTCGGTCCTTTGTCGATCCATTATAAAGGTCTTCTCTTATTAATTTCTTCGGCTGAGGGGGTCGGCTGATAGTAGGAGGAGGTGAAAGCTTTGGTGCTGCTAGTCGGGGAGCAACCCTAGTTCTTTGGCCTTCATAGTTCAATCGCTCCTCTTGATGTTGCGTGAAGGAGATGGCTACCTTAAGTGTGTATGACTATCACGCTTTAACTTCTTCTCAAATCTCCAGCTTCAAACCCTCAATAAAAGTCATCAACATCTATGTTTTAGACCAATCATAAGTTTGGTTAGATAACCTTTCAAACCTATTTTGGTACTCTTGGAAGGTGAAGGTTTGACGGATCATCGCTAGTTCTTCATCAAGATCCTTATGATTGATGTTGAAGGTTTATATGCTTTTGGTTGAGATGTGGCTCTCATGCTCTGAGCATCTTGATTGAAGTGCCCTTCTTAAAGTTGTTCAAAGGAAATTGATGTCACCGAGGTGTAGGGCTGTCGTGTCTTAACTTCACTTCTTATCTCCGATGGGTTCTTTTTGTAATCAGAATTTGCTCCATGTTATGATCTTCTTGGGCTCAGTGATTAGCCCAATCTAAACTCCTAGAAGAGAGCACATAATTTAGCATCCATACGTATCTTGAAAGTCTCCAATTTGACTTCGAATAAGCCCACTAATGTCATGACGTAAGGATCTCCAACCTGTCAAATAAACTGACTGAAAAGTGTAGCTACAATTTTTAGGTTGAAGGCAGCGAATGACATGAATGTCGGGGCTGCGGTTATGAAGTCTCCAAGTGAAGGATGGTAGCCAAGGGTAGTAGCAACGATGGAGGAAGAAGATGGCAGTAGTAACGTTAGCTGTGATTATATGGTGATGCTACAATGTCGTCGAGGCTATGATTTTTTTAGGTAGTTAATATCTGTCGAAAGATGACAGTCGAGAGGTCTAAGTCGGGAGACAATAGTGATGGTGGAGGAAGAAGAGGGTAGCAGCAATGTCATCTATGGTTGTGCTACGACTTCATGGTTATAGGTGGCATTGGTTGCAGCAAGGGTCAGCGGCAATAGGAGGAAGATGGGGCAGCGATGTGCATGGCTATTATGGAGAAGGGTAGCAGCGGTATAGAGTGAGAGACCATACTAGTCATGTTCACTTTGATGCTAGCTGCGATCAAGATAGTTGGCAGCGAAAGATTGCTATATGCTACAATGTAGACCGACTACAACGAAAGGTCACTGTTGATAGCTTTTTGCTACAAAGGATCACTACTGGCTATGATCAAGGATGATGGCAATGAGAGATCGCTGCTAGAAGCATTGTGTAGTGAGAGATGCGTGTTATAATTAAAGGGATAAGGGAGACTAGGAGGCTAAAAGGTTGGTGGACTGAAGGTGGAAGGCTATGATTTTTTTGGGGCTTATTTTATGGCTATTTTGGGTGTGATTTAGGGTTGCAATTTGGTGCATTTTAGGGCTGTGAAAATAGTAGATGAAGGTTAAGAAAAGGGTTTTGGATCTGGGTTAGATCGCAATAGAGGTTTGATAGAGATTGGTGGGGGTATGCTGTGAATAAGTGATGGTTGTAGAAGGCTATTGTTTTGGGCTTATTATATTGCTATTTTAGATGCAGTTTGGGCAATAGTTTTGTAAGGTTTTGGGGCTGATTGGGATGAGAAGTTTCAGAGCAAAGGTGGCTTAAAAGGTAGGTGGATCAGTAAGGAAGGTTGGCTGCAATTTAGGGCTGATTTAGGTGGCTATTTAGAATCAATTTAAGGTGTGGTTTAGAGGGGTTCTTAGTGAGGATGGTGGGGTTTACAAATAAGAGAAAGAGAGTCCAAAAACCCGTAAAAGATATCACTCAAATCTGATGAAATTTGACAAAGAAAGGTGTTGCGATGTGCTATCCTGCTGAACAGATTTTACATCAGAGAAACGATGAATTCTCAATGTAAATCCGAGAGGAAAATTTGAGGAAAATATATAAAAATCCTTGTTTCAGATGTGGTTAGTATTAGTAAGAATTTTGATAAATTTTGGTAAAGTAACAGTCGAAAAATAGGGTAAAAGATGGAAGGCATATTCTTCATCATAAATTTCCAACACTATGTGACGAAGAATTTAAGCGCAATAAAACCATTTTCAGAATGAATTTTTTCTAGAGATCAATTGTAGATGAAAGCTAAGATGATCTATAAAATTATAAAAGTTTTGGCCAAATAGGATGAACAATAATTTGGTTTCAAGAGGCCAATAAGCGACTGAAAATTTCTACATCATCTCACCTTCATAACAACGATAAAGTTTGCGATGGTCAAAATTTACAGCAGATAAAATATGGAAAAATTCTTTAACATGTAAGGTAAAGGATCTTGCAGTATTGAAGAGGTGTGGGTAATGAAAATATACTAGATCTCTAGTTCAAACATAGGAGTAATTACATATTGATTTGATCTACGGCTTCGGTAGAGGGTGGAGGCACGTGTCATAGCAATTATGGGAATTACTTGGGAAGGTGGGGGAGACAAAGATGGCAGCAAGGGCACAGAGAATGCTACTCTAATACCAGATGATAGAACCTCAGAAGAAGCTCTATATATTTTGATCTCTAAGGGGGATCAACCCTTGGAACGCTATAGGGGTTTCTCCCTCCTATAACTTGGCATGAGGTTAAATAAATAAATAATCTTGCTTGATAAAAGAGAGGGGGCAGCTACATTATTATATAGGGTTCCAACCCTAGCCTATGGGGTATTTATCTAAGTAAAATTATCCTTTTACCCTTTTTATAGCCAACCTGCCTTAGTAGGAATAGAGGGCGGTTAGGTTGGCTCTATAACTGACCTAAGCAAGGGGAAACCCTGGCCGACTAGCCCAGTAAAGGGGGTGGTAGCCACTAAGCCCTATGGCCCTAATCTAAACCCTAGCCATACTTCTTTATAGGATGGAAGTGGCTAGGTGGGGTTTTATTACAATCTTACATGATTTTATTGATTACTTCTAGGGTGATTAGGACTCAACCCTGTTGAAGTCCTATCACAAACCACCAGCCAATACTCAACTGTACCACTATCCCCATCTTCAGAAAACTGAAATTAAGAAGATTGTATATGAGATGCTTGAGATGGACCATCCGGCCAAGCTGTAGCCCCTAATCTTTGCCCGTGTTCATCGTATAGAAGAAGGACAGAACATGACGTATATGTGTGGACTACCGAGCCCTCAACAACCTCATAGTCAAGGATAAATATCTTATTCCGGTGGTAGATGAGTTATTTAATGAATTAAAGGGAGCTCGAGTCTTCACAAAGTTAGATCTACGATCTGGATATCATCAAATACGAGTGCACAAGGAAGACATACCGAAGATCGCTTTTCGACCACTATAAATTTTTAGTAATACCCTTCTATCTCACCAATGCTCCCTCCACTTTTCAGAGCCTCATGAATGATATTTTCTGAAGTTATTTTTATAAGTTCATGCTAGTTTTCTTCGATGACATTCTCATTTTCAACCCCTCGCTTGAAAGCCATCTTTATCACTACGATTTATTCTGACAATTCATCAAGAGCATACACCTTTTGTCAAACAGTCGAAATGCAATTTTTTTTCAGAAAAAGATGAAGTATCTTGGACATATAATTGGACCCTTCAAAAATCAAACAATGCAAGGCTAGCCGACACCCAAGAACATAAAAGCACTATGCGGATTTCTTAGAGTGACCGACTACTATTGCAAGTTTGTAAAAGATTATGGGAAGACCAGTGCCCTTTCACATCCTTGTTGAAGAAGGACATCTTCCTATGGTTGGATAAAGCCTCCATAGCCTTCGACGCTCTAAAGGCTACAATGTCATCTACACCCGTGCTGGTGCTACCCGACTTCGACAAAACATTCATAATTGAAGCTGACGCATCAGGAGCTGAGATAAGTGTTGTCCTCATGCAAGAAGGCCAACCCCTCACCTACACTAGCAAAGCCTTATTTCCTTCACACATGAAGATGTCCATCTACGACAAGGAGATGCTTGCTATTGTATATGCGGTAACAAAATGGAGACCCTACCTAATCGACCGACGCTTTCAAATAAAGACTGACCATAATAGCCTTAATTTTTTTTTGAAGTAGAAGATATCGACCTTTGAGCAGCAAAAATGAGTAAAAAACTCCTTGGATATGATTATGAAATAACTTACAAGAAAGTAAAAGAGAATATAGTGGCAGATGCGCTCTCCTAACTACCCAAGCAAGTTGGATTTTCGGCCATTTCTATTCTGATCAGCGATTTCCTTGAAGACATCATAAAGGAATAGTGAGATGACCCAGAAATTCAAGAGATCATCAAAAAATTGAAGGAAGAACTAGGCTCCGTAGCACATTATAGTTGGGATTCGAAGGACTTACGGTATAAAGGATGTATAGTACTAGTGCTAAATTCCCCCTACATAAATTTCATCTTACATGAGATGCATTCCTCACCATCGGTTAGGCACTCCGAGTATCTTTAAACTACAAGAGGATCAAACAAAATATCGTTTGGAAAGAGATGAACTCTATTGGTGAATTTATAGCACGGTGTGACACATGTCAATGACATAAAGGTGAAATAGTGGCAAGCCCTTGGAAGCTGCAACCTCTACCCATTCCGGACTCAGTTTGGACTAATATCTTGATGGACTTCATCGAAGGGCTACCCCGTTCCTAAGGAAAGGTACAATCCTCATTGTGATTGATCGACTCACCAAATATGCTCATTTTTGCATCGTCCACAACCCTTACACGACCACTAGCATTATTCAAATCTTCATGGATAATATTATAAAATTACATAGAATGCCTATATCTATTATGAGTGATTGTGACAGGATCTATTTTGGACAGAACTCTTCCAGTTACAAGGCAACAAATTAAAAATAAGCATAGCATACCACTACAGACTGACGATCAAATTGAAGTGGTAAATAGGTGCTTGGAGACTTATCTCAAATGTTTCATCAATGATCGGCCAAAAGAATGGACGAAGTGGCTCCCTTGGACCGAGTGGTGGTATAACACAACTTATCACTCTTCCGCTAAATGTATTTCTTTTGAAGCTGTGTATAGCCGATCACCCCTTGTAATCCCAAAGTATGTAATCAGCTCATCCAAGGTAAACCAGGTAGACAGGAAACTCATGGACAAGGACAAAATAATGAAATTACTGAAAAATAGGATAATCTTTTAGCAACGTAGGCCAGGAGAAAACAGTAATACGATATGCATAAAAGCGAAAGAGAATTCTTGGTGGGAGATTAGGTCTTCCTTAGGCTCCAGCCTATAAACAGATATCCATCCACACCAGAGCATCTATAAAGCTATCACCTTGCTTTTACGAGCCCTACCAGATTACAGAGTGTATCAGAGCAGTGGCATATAGGCTGGACCTACCTACAAATTATAAGATCCATCCAGTCTTCCACATATCATGCCTGAAGCCTAAGCTTAGTGAGAATGAGAGGGCCCAGAGTCACCTACCGGACTCTACCATGTTAGGATCAATTGACACTAAGAAGGGGAGGAGAGGGGAGGGAGGGTATATTAGTACAAGGGTAAATTCTCATTTAAATAAAAACTTTTTACTTTAAGTAAGATAGGAAGATCAAAAGCTTTTTATTCAAGTAAAGCAAGTGAATATTAAAAGAAGATTGCTAAGTTACTTGCTTACAAATTACTTAAGAAAGAACAAGAAAATCCCAAAGATAAGCTACATCGTAAGTGAAGTGATTGACATGAAAACCTTACTTTTAAAGAATAAATTAAATCTGAAGCATCAATATAAAATTAGTAAGCAAAGAAAGCAAAAGAAAAACTTATAAGATTTATAGTGGTTCAGTACTAACAGGCCTACATCACTCTTGAGTCCTCCTCCTTGAGGCACACCGGTGTCTATTACTGATCTTCTTTGGGTGAAGATCAAACCCTTATACTTTTTTCACAAGGGATACTTGATTACAACTCTTTGATCACTCCCTTATCCCTTTTCTTTTTTCTTACAAATCACACAAGTTTTTTTCATAAAATTTTATCACCAACATTGTTGTATGGAAAGCTAGAAAACTTGGGGTATTTATAGGCCCTAAATGGCTTCAGAAATTGGAGCTAAAAATTTAAATATTCTCGTAAATTTGGGTACAGGAGGTTTAGCCGCAAGCCTGGGTGGGTCAACCACCGAAAGAACCCAAAATCTTGGGTATGGGAGGTTCAGCCGCCAAGCCTAGATGTTTTACTTATCGTCAACCACCTAAAAACCAAGTACAAGCGATTCAGCCACCAACCTAGGCAGTTCAACCATTGGCAGCTGCCTTGTTTCTAGGGTACGGGCAGTCCAACCATTGCTCACCGGCAGTTTACCCATCGGAACCTCAGGAAAAGTGGTTTCCTCTACTTTTTTAATTCTGGCTTGAACCTAATGTTGACCAATTCTTTAGTCAACTAATTGAGCTCAACCTGAGTTCAACCAAACCCCACAGTGATTCGGTTGTCTTATTAAGTTGATTTGGATTTCATCCAAATCCAACTTAATTATGACTCAATCTCTAATTATGATCCAATGATTACAACTCTTAATGACAAACAAGCTAAACCAAGACCTAACTCCGGTCAATCTGACAGTCTTCGGCATTCTTGCGATAAGTCTTTCGATCTTTTTTAGCAATCTTCCAGCATGTTCCCAGTGAGCTTCCGACCCCTTCGGCGAATCTCCTGGTGAACTCTCGATGAGGTCTCACTAAATTGTCTGAACCTGGCCCGATGCCCAAGCTTGATCTTGGCTCATTATTTGGTTGTAACTCCATTGCTCTTGCCATAGTTAGACCTACAATTCTTCCTCTAACACACATGTTAGATTTAAACACTCATCAATCGATTTTATCATCAAAATCTGAGATTCAATAATCCTCCTTTTTTTATAATAACAATAAATTGATGATGGGAGTTAGTCCTAACTCCCCCTAAATTCATGCCATAATAAAAAAAGACTTAAATTCAAGAGAATCACACACTCTTGAATTTAAGTAAATCAAGACAATCAATATTTAAAGCAAATTATATTTCAAGGATACTCATATATCAATAAAAATTTACTTTTAAATTATCAAGTCATCAACTCATCAAGGATTTGAAAATTTTAACTCATTAAGGATTTCCATGAACTTCAAACATTTGAAAATTTTCCCTTAAGTTATTACATAAGTCATCAGCATCCATTTCTCCCCCTTTGTCATCAACAAAAAAGTGAAATGTTAGGCTAAGCATTTAAGACATATGAGTTTTTGCTTCCCCTTTTAAAAATATAATATATCATAAAGATTTTTCTTCCTCTTGAGAACAAAAAGGAAAGAAAATAATGGATGAATTATTAAACATCATTAAACATAGTTCTCAATTTTATAAAGGTGAATTTCGAAGATAAACTCAAAACTCTAAGACATTCAAGGAGATTCAAAAGTTTAAAAGCTACCTATGCATTTAAAATCATCTCATATAATTTCTAGTAAATAAGTCCATAAACTAGTAAAACATCATGTAAATTTTCTCCCTTTTTTGTGAATAATAAGATAATCATCTCATGGGAACAATAAGATAATTTCATGTGAACAATAAGATAATTTAAAAAATATTATCACAATGAAAAATAGCTCATTCACATGAAATTAAGCAATTCATATATTTTCATGCTTTAGCATTTCAAGTTCTCTTCTAAGAAAATTAAATTATTGTTCATTTAAGGGTTTTATAAAAATATGCCCTAATTGATACTTAGTGTCAATAAATTTCAAAGAGATATCTTGACAATTTACATGATCCCTTATAAAATGATGTCTATTATACTTCCATAGTAGATAAAGCTACTTAATTTTGTTTCTTGGAAGTCCAAGAAACAAGTGCATGCCCTAAAAATTGACATGTTCTGGTAGTGTTTTTTCTATCTGTTCTATATCCACCAAAATCGACATCAGAATAGGCAATCAAGTCAAAATTTTTTAATTTTGGATACCATAATCATAGTTTAGATGTTCCCTTTAAGTATATAAAGATTTGTTTAACTGCTTTCAAATGAGAGAGTTTAAGATTAAATTAAAATTGTATACATAATTCAATATTAAACATGATATCTGGTCTAATTGAAGTTAAGTATAATAAACTTCCTATCATTCCCTTACAACTATTTTTATCAAAGTTTTCTCCTTCGTTATCTAAGTCTAACTTTGTATGTGCTCATGGGAGTGTTTAATGCTTTAGCATTTTTCATCTCAAACCATTTTATCAAGTTAAATGTGTATTTAGTTTAACTAATAAAAATATCATCATCAATTTATTTTATTTATAATCCTAAGAAGAATGTTAAATCACCCGTTAGATTTATTTCAAATTTTTGGCTCATTTCTTTAACAAAAGACTCACATAAAGATTTATTTATAGATCCAAAAATGATATCAACATAAATTTGAATAGCAAGTAAATCATTTTTAAAATTCTTAAAAAATAATATGGTATCAACCTTGCCTTTTGAAAATTTATTTAAAATAAGAAAAGAATTAAGTCTTTCATACCAAGCCCGAGGGACTTGTTTTAATCCATAAAGAGCTTTTGTAAGTTTGAATACATGATTAGGAAGAAGATTATTTTCAAAATGGGAGGTTGTTCAAGATACACTTCTTCAAGTCTAGCCACGAGAGCAAAGGTTTCATTATAATTGATTCCTTCTTCTTGGTTGAAACCTCTAGCCACTAATCTAGCCTTGTTTCTAACCACGATACCATTTTCATCTTGCTTGTTTCTAAAGACCTATTTAGTATCAATCATCAAATGATCATTAGGTTTAGGAACAAGCTCTCATACCTCATTTATCTCAAATTGATTAGGCTCTTTATGTATTGTATTAACCTAAGAATTATCTCTTAGGGCATTATCAATGCACTTTGATTGAGAAAAAAACGTAGCATTCATATAAAAAATTTTAAGAGAAAATCGAGTTTGAACTTCTTTTGATGTTTATCCTATTATAAGCTCCTTAAGATGATCATTCACATACTCCCAATCCTTGGGTAAGGATTTGGAAGAAGATTCATCCAAGTTAATTTTAGGAATATTATCATTTAAATTCAACTTACCAAGATCAACTTCATCATCAAAATCAATCTTTTTAAATTTGAAAAACTCATTGAAGACAACATGAATTGATTCTTCTATTACTAATATTCTTTTATTAAAAACACGATAAGCTTTTGAAATAGAAGAATAAACTAGAAAATTACCTTTATCGGATTTTACATCAAATTTACCTAAAGCATACTTTTTATTTAAAATAAAATATTTACAATTAAATATTTTAAAATAAGAAATATTAGGTTTTTACCATTCTATAATTCATAAGAAGTTTTAGTGAGTAATGGTCTTACAAGAACCCTATTTTAAAACATAACATGGCATATTAACGACTTCGGCCCAAAAATATTTGGTGGACTATGTTCATTCAATATTGTTCTAGCCATTTCTTGTAAGCTCCTATTTTTTATTTCTACTACCACATTTTGTTGTGGATTCCATGGAGTCAAAAAATTATAGATATACCCATTTGAATCACAAAAATTTTAAAAACTATTATTTTAGAATTCTCCACAATGATCACTTCGTATTGAAGAAATCATACATCCTTTTTCATTTTGAATAATTTTATAAAATTTTGTAAAACATTTAAATATATCACTTTTATGTGCTAAGAAATAGGTCCAAGTATATCTACTAAAATCATCCACTATAACAAATGCATATATACTACCACCCAAACTTGTAATGTCGATTGGTCCAAATAAATCCATATGGATGAAGTGGCCTAGAGGTGCTTATTTGATTTTTTTAACTTAAAGCTACTCTTTATTTGTTTTCCCAATTGACAAGTGTCACATATTTTGTATTTGATAAACTTAAGATTATGTAAGTCTCTTACTAGTTCCTTGGTAGAAATTTGGTTTAAAAGTTTCATGCTAGCATGGCCTAGTCTTTTATGTCAAATCAAGC
This sequence comes from Ensete glaucum, assembly GCA_021527575.1. NCBI lineage: Eukaryota > Viridiplantae > Streptophyta > Magnoliopsida > Zingiberales > Musaceae > Ensete > Ensete glaucum. The sequence goes on along the minus strand of CM038558.1, from coordinate 38,991,224 downwards.
ATCATCATTCAAAGCCAAAAAATAAGTTACATCACAAAATTTTTCAATATCTATACATTGTTGTTTCTTAAGGCAATTAAGGATTTATTTTTGTATAAAAATTTAATTATGCAAGCATTAGGTTAAAATTTAACCACATATCTTTTATCACATAATTGGTTAATAGTAAGTAAATTGTGTTTCAAGCCATCAACCAACAATATATCTTCAATTAAGAGGTTTGATGTGTTACCTATTATTTGTTTTCTAATGATTTTACCCTTGTTGTTGTCTCCAAAGGCAACAACTCCTTCACTTAAGCTAGTGAGCTTAGAAAAATAAGATGGATCTCTGGTCATATGTTGAACATCTATTATCAAAATACCATTTGGTGCTCATAGCTTTAGTTTGGAGACAAACCCATAAGAAAGATATTTTTGGTTTACGTACCCATTTTACATTGGGTCCTTCATAAAGAAATTTATATTTTTTCTATTTGTTTATTGTTGTATAGAGTTCCCTTGGGAAGCCATACAAGTTGATGTGGACAATATTTTCTAAATAGGCATTTGTTTACCTTATGTCCCACTTTTTCACAAAAGTTACACTTGATTCTTAGTGACACATTTAATGTAGGTCATTTTATAAAGATGGTTGGCTTTTATTGAACATTACCAACAAAGCCTATGTTATTTCTACTATTAATATGACGCTTATTGGTAAGGATCATATTTAGGGATTTATTCTTGATTTTAATTTTTTCTAATATTGTCTTAAGCATGATATTTTCTTCTTTAATACTATCTAGCATCTCACATTTAGAACATATGTTATATGATACTAATGAATTATACATTTCATCAAGTTTACTAATTAATAATTTATGATCATTCTTAAGCAACTTAAAAGATTTGCTAAGTTTTCTAAACTCATCAAACAAATCATGAAACATGCTTAATAATTCTGAAAAAATTACTTAATGAATCACTAACCTTATGTTTTATCACCATTAGAGCATAATTAGCAACTTCATCTTTGGAGTGGTCTTCTTTGTCCAAAAAGCTTGAATTGTCCCAAGTAGTCGAAAGTACTTTCTTCTTGTGTGTTGGCTTCTTCTTCAAATGAGGATATTTATTTTTTAAATATCCTAATTTTTTACATTCATAACATATGACATTGTCGTTCTATGGTTCTTTTTTATTTTTATAGTTTTTATTTATTTTTATATATTTTTAATTTTCTCGATAAAAGTGTAATATCATGGTCATCTTCACGAGGTTTCACTCAAGGAGTTATTTATTGTTCGAAGTGTTATATTCTTCCTATTCTTTGGAAGGGGTTCATCAAGCTCATCATGAGATTTATAATTCAGTTCATATATCATAGAGAGTCAATCAGTTCTTAAAGAGGTAAGTTATTTAAGTTTTTGGCCTCTTGAATAACGGTTACTTTAAGATCCCAATTTTTAGATAAAGATCTCAAAGTTTTAATAACTAATTCAAAATTAAAAAATATTTTCTAAGTGCTATAAGGCCATTGACGACATCCGTGAAACGGGTGTACATGTCTCCAATAGACTTACTTAGTTTCAATCGAAATAACTTATAATTAGGAACTAAAATATTTATCTTATATTCTTTTACTCTACTAGTCCCCTCGTGTGTGATTTCTAGTATGTGCTAAATATCAAAAGTTGATTCGTAAACAAAAACACTATTAAACTTATTCTTATCAAGAGCACAGAAAAAGGCATTCATAGCCCTTGCATTTAAAGAAAAATTCTTCCTCTCTAAATCATTTAGTTCATTCATTAGCTTAGAAGATTTTTCAAATCTATTCTCAACAATATTCTATAAATCAAGGTCCAAAGAAGCCGTGTCTTCCAATATGTGTAATCCATCCTATTAAATATGGGAGGACGTGATATATAATGTCCCTTATTCATACCGAAATAAGTCATTTACTCAAGTGGGTATTAATCCAATGAGTAACTACCTTGCTTTCGCTTTAGGCAAGATAGCTTTTCATTCAAGTAAAGCGAGTGATTAAAAGAAGATTGCTAAGTTACTTACAAATTACTTAAGAAAGAAAAAAAATCTTAAAGATAAGCAACGTGGTAAGTGAAGTGTTTAGCGTGAAAACCTTACTTTCAAAGAGTAAATTAAATTGAAAGCATCAATATAAAATTAGTAAGCAAGGAAAGCAAAGAAATAACTCATAAGTCCTCCTCCTTGTGGTATACTGGCATCGACTACTGATCTTCTTTGGGTGAAAACCAAGCTCTTACACTTTTCTTACAAGTAAAACTTGATTACAACTCTTTGATCACTCCCTTACTCTTTTTCTTTTTTCTTACAAATCACATAAGTTTTTTTCATAAAATTTTATCCCCAAAATTGTTGTATGGAATGCAAGAAAACTTGAGATATTTATAGGTCTCAAATGACTTCTGAAATTAGAGTCAAAAATTCAAACATACCCATAAAATCCGGGTATGAGTGATTCAATCGCAGGCCTAAGCGGGTCAACCACTGAAAGCACCCAGAATCTTGGGTACGGGCGGTTCACCTGCCCATCCTGGGCGGTTCAACCGCCGGCAGCCACCTTGTTTCTAGGGTACGGGCGGTCTAACCATCGCTCACCGATGATTTACCCCTCGAAATCTCTAGAAAAGTGGTTAACTAATTGAGCTCAACCTGAGCTCAACCAAACCCATAGTGGACCTGGCTGCCTTATTGAGTTGATTTGGATTTTATCCCAATTTAACTCAATTAGGACTCAATCCCTAACTATGATTCAATGATTATAACTCTTAATGACCAACAAGCTAAACCAAGACCTAACTCCCGCCAAGCCGGTAGCCTCCGGTATTTTTACGATGAGTCTTCCGGTCTTCTTTCAATAATCTCCCGATATGTTTTCAGTGAGCTTCCTGATCCCTTCGATGAATCTCCTAGTGAACTCCCGACGAGGTCCCATTACATTGTCCAAACCCATCCTGATGCCTAAGCTTTATCTTGACCCATCATTTGGTTGTAACTTCATTGCTCCTGCATAGTTAGGCCTGTAATTCTTCCTCTAACACATATTAGATTTAAACACTCATCAATTGATTTTATCATCAAAATCTGAGATTCAACATATTGCCCATGGAGAGATCCAAATCCAACTGGAAGTAATTCTTGATCGACGGATCGTGATGTGTCATCGACGTCCTACTACTGAAGTGCTAATACGATGGATGAGTCTACCTATAGAAGATGCCACGTGGGAGCCTTATGAAGAGTTAAAGATCAAATTCTTGGAGTTCATGGAGCCTCAGCCTCAAGGGCAAGGCTGATTCAAAGAGAACCTGATTAAGAAACCATGAGGATGAAGATCGTATTTTCTATAAACTAATTAGAAGCAATATGAAGAAGTAAACAAGATAAGCACAGAGAACTTACAACTTATAGTGGTTCGGCCTCAACCTTGGCCTACGTTCGCTTCCTGAGTCCTCCTTGAGACACACTAGCATCCACTATCGATCTCCTTTGGATAAATACCAAACCCTTACAACTTTTCAACTGACACGGGAAACAAGATTACAACACTTAGATCACTCTCTTACCTCTTTTCCTTTTCTTACAATCTTCACACACAATTTATCACAAAATTTCTAGCCTAAAATTGTTATCTCAAATGCAAGAAAAATTGGGGTATTTATAGGCTCCAAATGACTTCAAAATTTGGAGTTAAAATTCAAATACATTGTTAGAACCTTTACAGATTCTAAGCTTGGGGTGATCTCTATAGGGGATCGGCCTCCTTGGAACTCTATAAGAGTTTCTCCCTCCTTGGTTTTCTGCTACATGAGCTGAAATATAATTGATCTATTGATGATAAAAAGTGAATGATTACAAGGCTATTTATAGGCTTTTAATCACTAATTCCTAATATAACTCCTACCCTCAACTAACTCATAATGCAACTCTAAGTCTAACCACCAATTGGCCCATCTAGGGGTGGTCGGTTGCTTTATTGTTTCCTAATCCTATTCTAATTTAACCCCTCCCCAACCAACCCCTCTTTAACTAGGATAAGGGGTGGTTAGTTAAGGTAACATGCATCTTACTCTCCCCTCAAATATCTTCCTCAACTAATCCTAACCTAGTCGGTCTCCTTACTTTCCATAATAGGGGTCGACTAGATAGGATTTACATGAATACCCCTTAGATTTTACATGATTGCCCTCTTCTATGAAACTAAATTAGGACTCCCTTAACTAGAGTCCTAACAAACCCGTCCTCTTCAAATTAGCCTTGTCCTCAAGGTTGAGGCTCTATGAACTTTGGGTCTCGATCTATAATTCTCCTTGAAGCTTCCTTGTGGTATTTACGATAGGCGCACAGTAGTCCGACGGTCCAACATTATCTTGTATCTCTGCATCAGGGGTAGTAGTATTTAGACAGTGTTATATCATGATCCTATGATCTCATGCGATCATCAGCTAAATTTGAACCTCCTCATCAATTGGAATGTCAGGTGGATGGATCTGGGTTGAGTCGTCCTTTCTAAATTTTCATTTGTGGTGAGATACTTGGAGGATCAATTGTATTTTTAAATTGATGTATTGATATGATCCATAAGTCATGACTCCATTATGATCCCCAATTTTGCAAGGGCCAAAGTAGTAGGGGGATCACTTCCTTGAGGCTTGAATTTTCTGCTAGTAGGGCTAGAGATAAAGGAAAACTCGATCTTTAATAACAAACTTTCTTTTGCTCTGGTATTTATCGGGAGGCTGTTTCTTTCTTGCATGGGCTGCAACTTGGTTATTCTTAAATAGTAACTGAGCCTTCTTTTAGAATAATTGCTGCCCTTTAATAAGGTTCCTAGTAGTATGAGCTCATTCTGAGTCCGAGAAGGATAGGAGCTATAATTTTACCGAGCATATTTTTATCTCTCCATTGTATTGCTGACCTATATCATGTCAGACTTCAAATTTAGTAGTAATTAGTATCCCTTTCTATATTAGAAGCATCATGTAAAATGTAGGGAGAGCCTTGGTCCAGATTAGGTGTCGGCCATCTTGCAAGAGGGTGGTGTCGATCTCAACTCCTGTTTTGTCTGCTCTAACTTCAAATACCTCATTTTGATCTGTAAGACTAAGATTGATATAGATGGCATCATGGCTGTGAAGGCCCCATAGATGATGGACGTGTGGATGCCTTCCTCATGTTCCTTTAGAATTGTGATTTTCATCCAATCATAGATTCCATGCTAGTAATATTGCTGGAGAGAGACCTGATCTTCTTATGATCATCAATAAGGAAGACTTTGAATAGCATAGTCCGCTCCTGGGAGAGGTAGTGGAAGTAGTCCGAGATCTGGGAGTGCTATATCAAAAGCCATAGCTGGTTCAGTTAGAGCTTATCCCTACAGACAAAGAGACAAAGCTTTTAGAGATAAAGTGTCGTTGTAAGGGAAAGTCATAGTCAAATGATCTGTGTCTCCTACGTCTCCTAGATAATCCTTTTAGCTTCGGCCCTCTAAGGATATGGACAGCAATAGAGCTATATATGTGCTAGTGGTTCCTCCTATAAGATCAGCATATGGAGGTCGTGTAGTCTGGTAGGATGAAATCGGCTTGGTTTGGTGGAGGTAGCAAACTTCTCCAAGCATTGTGTCTTTTCTTCGCTCCTATATTTCCCGTGTAAGGTCACATACTTTACTTTGTCATTCATAAGGTCATTATGGCTCCTGGTCTTGATGAGGATGGTGACCGACTGCTGCTTAAGAGATTCTTCAACTTTCATTGCTTGTAGGTTTACATGGCCACTAGAGTGTGAGTCAGGCAATCGGCCAACTGCAGGTCCTCCTTCATGTTCTCGTCCTCGGGTTCAAGGTCATCTTCTTCAGATTCTTCTATGGGTTTTATCATAGAAATCTTTCCTTTTTTGTAGTGATGGTTGTGGCTCCAAAGTTCATTGTAATGCCAACAAAGGCCCTTCGTCGATCTATCGCGAAGTTCTTCTCTCATAAATTTCTTTAGCAGCGAAGCACGACTAAGAGTAGAGGGTGTTGAAGGTTTATATGTTATAGGTCTAGGAGTAGTTCTCATCCTTCGAGCATCTTGGTTCAACTATTCCTCTTGGATTCAGGTGAAATAGATTGCAGCCTTCATGATGGGAGACTGTCGCGCTTTAACCTCTCATTTAATTTTTGTCTTAAGTCCTTCGATGAACATCCCTAATAATTGTCCGTCAGACTAATTCCAAGCAAAGTAAAATAATTCCTCAAACCTGATTTGATATTCTTGGATCATGAAGGTTTGTCGGATCTTGACAAGTTGTTTGTTGATATTCTCGTACTTGGTCGGCTCAAAGTGGTTCAACAGCGCGTACTTAAATTCAAGCCAATTGTACCATCATATAGCATCTCCTTCGAGGTGGATGATAGCGGTGTCCACCATGGAATCCTCTGGTGTTTGGCGATGATGGAAGTAATGTTCGGCATGCGAAATCCATCCTGTTGGGTCTTCTTCTTCCCATCGAGGGAAATCCTCCCTCATACATGGCTACCTTATATAAGTGGCTCATTCTTTCTTTTTAAGAGGCCTCTCTAAATTTGCACTTTGCTAAAATTTTATTGGGCTCAGAGATTGGCCCAATATGAATTTGACGAATAAGGCGTGCAATCTGTCCTCCATGCGTGATTCAAATGCCTCAAACTTGACATCGATTGAACCTTAAGATGCCATTGTGTGTGCCTCTAGATTTGAGATGTCAATATCTTTTTCATATTATTGGGTCAGTGATATGAAATGGTTTGGTGGATTGATGGCCAAAAGAAGTGGTGGATCAAAAGTAGATGACTGTTGTTTGGGGCTGAAAAGTTACTATTTTTGGTTGCTATTGGTGCTATGATTTAGAGCCACTGTAGGGGTCATATAATGGGTACAATGGCTGAGGTTTAAGGATAAAGGAATGGGTTAGGGTTGCTATTAATGACAGCAACGGATTTGGTAGGAATTGGGTGTGGATGCAGCAAGTAGTACCGAAGGTAGTATAGCAAAATTCTTTAGCAAAGAGGGTGTTGTTGATGCTGCTATTTGGGGCTATTATAGAAGCTGTAAGAGGGGTTTGATGATAAAGGTTTTAGAGTTAGAGGGTTGGCTTAGGTTGCTATTGATGACAGCAACCAGTTTGGTAGGGATTGGTGGCCAAAAGGGTGACGGATCAAGGTTATGGTTTAGGGTTGATAGCTTACAGTTTATGTTAATGTTGGTGCTATGGTTTGAAGGTGCTATGGAGGCTGCAAAGGATTTTTGTGGTAGTGGTTTAAGGTTGGGAAGGAAGGTTTCGGGTTGTTATTGGGGTAGCAACCAGTTTGGCAAAGTTCGGTGGCTGTGGAAGATAAGGATCGGTGAAAGGTTCGGTGGCTATGGAATATCATTGTTTGGGTTATGGTTTGGGTTAGCTATGAAAATCAAGAAAAAGCTACGCTGGCTGCATCTTAAGGCTATAGGGGTGCCCTAAAGATGACATGAGTGGCAGCAACAATTTTGGTAAGGATCATATATGGGCATAGCAAAAAATACCGAAAGGTAGTGCTACAGAATTCTACGTTGATAGGCTACGATAGTAGCTATTTTGGGCTACTATTTTGGGTGTTGTTAGGATAAGAAAAATAGTTTATAAGGGTTGTGTCTTAAGGCTAAAGGGATGCCCTAAAGGCATCTTGGGTGGTTGCAACAAGATGGTTGAGTTTCAGTGGGTTAGGAAGAAGAAGGAAGACAAAGGTGCAGCAGCAGATTTTTCATAAAAAAAAGTCTAGCAGTGAAGATGTAATTTTTTCCATAAATTCCTGATAAAAATTTGAGTGAAACTCATGGGTGATCTACTGCTAAGTAAAATAAAATGCCGATAAAAATTTTATGGAAAGAAATAACATCAATAGGATTGGCAAAATCAAATATCACAAAGAAGTGTAGTAGTAGATTTTTATGTCTAAACTGCAGCAATTTAGACGTAAAAGATGAGCAGGTTATCTTGATGATTTTTTGATGAAACCAAAGGAAGACCCGAGGATAGAAAGTTATAAAGTTGTGATAGAAATTTTGTAGTAATTCGATAAGTAAAAACACAGCAGCAAATCAAATAGTAAGGGGTGTGCGGCTGGAATTCCACGGCGTAACTTTTGTCGTAAAGATAAAAACTTTGTAACAAAAAGTTTATGCAGTAATATGAGAATAATTTTTTAGGGTTTTTGGATTAAGATAACTAAATTGCAATAGCAGTAAGATAGAAAACTAAAACCTGTTGTAATTCACGGGGAGATCAAAGGATGATCTACGATAGTGGAGATGATGATGGAATTCTGTGATGATCTTCAAGCAATTGTGGGAATTACTTTGGATAGCTGTGGGGGGCTGATGAATGGCTATGGAAGGGCAGTGAAATGCCAAGAATGTTACTCTAATACTAAGTGTTAGAACCCTTGCAGATTCTAAGCTTGGGGTGATCTCTATAGGCGATCGGCCTCCTTGGAACTCTATAGGGGTTTCTCCCTCCTTAGTTTTCTTCTATATAAGCTAAAATATAATTGATCTAATGAAGATAAAAAGTGGATGATTATAAGACTATATATAGGCCTTCAATCCCTAATTCCTAATATGACTCATACTTCAAGACTCCTACCTCAACTAACTTCTAAGCAACTCCTAATACAACTCTAAGTCCAACCACTAACTGGCCCATCTAGGGGTGGCCAATTGTTTTATTGTTTCCTAATCCTATTCTAATATGACCCATTCTCAACCAACCCCTCTTTAACTAGGATCAGGGGTAGTTAATTAAGGTAATATGTATCTTACTCTCCCCTCAAATATCTTCCTTAACTAATCCTAACCTAGTCGGCCTCCTTACTTTCCTTAATAGGGGTCGACTAGATAAGATTTATATGAATACCCCTTAGATTTTACATGATTGCCCTCTTTCATGAAAATAAATTAGGGCTCCCCTAGCTAGAGTCCTAATACACACCCAAAAAAATCGGGTACGATCGGTTCAGCTGTCGACCTAAGCAGTTCAACCACCGTCGGCCACCCGAAAACCTAGGCAGCAGTGGTACAACCACGCTCACCGGCCGCTCGAAAACCTAGGCTACCCTATTTTGTTGTAGATTTCTAGAAGTAAAGAAATTATGGTTGTACCCATTTGACTCACAAAAAATTTAAAAATCATGATTTTGAAACTCACTACCATGATCACTATCTATAGATAAAATCATAAGACCTTTTCATTTTGAACAAGTTTGTAAAATTTTAAAAAATATTTTAAAAAATTACTTTTATATGCTAAGAAATAAGTCCAAGTGTATCTACTATAATCGTCTACAATAATAAATGCATATTTGCTACCTCCTAATCTTGTAGTATCAATTGGTCCAAATAAATTCATATGGATCAATTGTAGTGGCCTAGATATGCTTATTTGACTTTTTAATTTGAAACTATTTTTTATTTATTTTCTTAGTTTGCATGCATCATAAACTTTATTTTTTACAAACTTAATACTAGACATTCCTCTTACTAGATTTTAAGTTGAGATTTAGTGTAATAGTTTCATGCTAGTATGTCCTAGTCTCCTATGCTAAATCCATGCATCATCATTTAATGCCAAAAAATATATTTCATTACAAAAAATATCAATATTTATAGTATACACATTATTGCTTATTAAAGCAATCATATAACTATTTTTGTATGGTATTTCAATTATATAAGCATTAGATTCAAATTTGATAACTATATTTATTATATAATTAGTTAATGCTTAGTAGGTTATGTTTCAAACCATCAACTAATAACATATCTTCAATCAAAAGGTTTGATTTGTTATATATGGTTCCTTTCCCAATGATTTTTTTCTTGTTTTCTCCCAATTTGATAAATCCTTCGTTTAAGCTAATAAGCTTAGATAAATGAGTTAGATCTCCGATCATGTACCTTGAACACCTACTATCAAAGTATTATTTTGTACTTCTAGCTTTTGTTTGGAGATACACCTACAAGAAAGGGGATTTTGGTTTTGGCATCCATTTGACTTTGGGTTCCTTATCAAAGTACTATTTTGTACTTCTTGCAGGTGGTGACCTACTAGAGTAGAGGAGGTCAAAAAAAAAAAGGACACTTTTCTACGGTTAAGCATAATAGATTATTTTATCTAATTATGTATAATTATCAATGTATATACATACATGAATCTCTACAGTATATATGTGTCGGTAAAAGAAACATGATGTGATAAAAATTCAAAGAGCTACTTCACAAGAATCACCAACTTAATGTTAACACGGAAAACAAAAACAACAAAAAATCCTTGACCACCATCTGAGTACTATCCCATCTGCTAAAGTTCACAAACACTCATGATAAACATTCAAAGAGGCTATGTCTCAAGAATCACCGACTTTCCAGAACTGATGAACTGCAACTTCATGTTAACACCAAAATAGTAACAAAAATTCTTGACCGCTATCTAAGTGTACAGAATGTCTTATCATTTTATTTCAACTTCGACACTTGATTTGTAATTTAATGTTGATTATCAGGCCTAGTTACAGATAATACCACATCTAGGGGTTCTCAAACCAATTAGAACCGAACCAAACTGAATTATTCTTTAGTTCTAGTTTTAGCATGCTCTAGTTATGTATTAACATTTATAATCGAAAGATAATTAAGATTAACTTTATAATCATGAACCATCACGAGATTTTTGGTCCATAAACCTAATTTCAATATTTTTTTCTTATTTTTATTACTTAGGCTAGTGAAAGAAAAAGGAGTGTTAGATCTCAAGTCATGTAGCTTAAGCATCTACTTTCAAGATACTATTTAGTGCTCCTAGCCTTATTAGGAGATAACTCTATAAGATATAGGGTTTTGGTTTAGGTACCCATTTGAGTTTAGGTCCCTCATTATAAGTTTTACCTAATTTATCTAATGGTTTTTTGTTATTTATGGTTCCTTTAGGAACCTAAATTAACTTGTGTGGAACTATACTATTTAAAAAAGTATTTGTAGGCTTTATGTCCTAATTTTCTATAAAAGTTGTATTTAATTTGTGATGGTAAGTTTAGAGTAGGTCCTTTAACAAAGATAATTAGTTTTTGTTAAGTGTTGTCAACAAAACCTATAACTTCTTTCCTATTAACATGACCCTTATTTGCAAAGATCATGTTTAAGGATTTATTTCCTATTATAAAATTTTTGAATATTTGTTTTAATACAAGATTTTCTTTTCTAAGTTCATCTAAGTTTTCACATTCGGTGCATGAAATATTTGATGATGGTGCTATATGTATTTGTTCAAGTTTACTAACTAATGATGCATGCTCTTTTTTAAGCAGTTTATAGGATTTGCTAATCATTCTAAATTCATCATAAAGCTCATAAAAAATATTTGATAATTCATCAAAAATAAATGAGACATTGAAGGAATCACTTACCTCATTGTTGATAGTCATAAGCGCAAGATTCTCCACTTCTTCTTGATTGTGCTTTTCATTTTTGGAGCGTCTCGGCTTCTTGTGTTAATAGCAAGAGATTTTATCCAATTTAAGTTTATTTTTATGATTTTTATTCATTAATTTATCTGATTCATTTGTCAAAGATTCAAAGCTTTCATCACTCGAGATTTTACTCGAGGAGTCATATATCATTCTTAGTTCAAATTTCTTCATGTTCTTTAGAAGATCTTCTATTTTAAGTTCACTATCATTTCTATTCTTTGGAAGGTATTCTTCAAATTTATTTTTAGAAGTCTTTTTATTTAATAATTCATTTAGATTAATTATGCTTTTATGTGTCATTTTTAATGTATGCCAAATCTCAAAAGCCGAATCACATATAGAAAATCAATCAAAATTATTTTATTTAAAGTACAAAATAAAGAATTCATAGTTTTTTATAATCATTCTAATTTATTGGATAGGATGACTTCTGGAAACCTTTTTTAACAATATACCATAAATCAAAATATATTAAAATAAAAAAGATAGGTATTCAAATTTTCCAAGATATGTAGTTCATTCCATTGAGCATATGAGGACTTGTGATGCATTGACCCTCGTATTTACTCACTTAGGTGTTAATATAATTAGTACGACGTGGCTCTGATGCCAATTGTTAGAATCAATTGCACTAAGAGGGGGGTGGGGGTGAATTAGTGTAAGTGTTGAAAATCCTCAATTCGAAAAACTTGCTTGAAACAAAGAAGAAAAGTCAGAAGTGCTTCTTGAGTTTCATTGGAAATGAATAATCAAATGATTTAAGAGAAAGTCATAAAATAATGCTCATATCTTTCTTTAAACTAGTTTAGAGCAATTAAAAGCAGTAAATAAGATAAGAGTAGAGAACTCAGATTTATAGTAGTTCGCCCACAACTTGACCTACGTCCACTCCCCAAGTCCTCTTCTCTGAGGCCTACTAGTGTCCACTATCAATCTTCTTTGGGTGAAGACAAAACTCTTACACTTCCCACTCTCCTTTTCATAGGCTTAGGAAAGGAACTTTACGAACCTACAAGGGAGACTTTACAAGAATTACAACTATTTTTCTCACTCCCTTGCCCCTTTTCTTTTTCTTGCATAATTTTAGCACACTATTTTTCATATAATTTATAGCCAAAGTGTTGTGTTAAATGTAAGAAATCTTAGGGTATTTATAGACCCTAATTAGTTTCAGAAATGGAGCTAAAAATTTAAACTTATTAGGAAAAACTATGTACAAGTGGTACAACCGCTAACCTGGGTGGTACAACCATCACTCATCAGCGATACAACCGATGGGAATCCTGGAAAAGTGATTCCCTCCACTTTTTAAATCTCAACTTGTTCCTTCAGTTGACCCCTTTCCAAGTCAATCAATTGGGCTCAACATGTGCTCAATTCAATCCCAAATGTCAGTTTGTCTCTCTTGAGTTAATTTGGAGTCCATCCAAATCTAACTCAAGTAGGACTCGAACCTTAACTGATGCTAACTATGACTAATTAATTATAATCAATATAACCATCAAGTTCAATTAAGACCCTCCTAACTCCCGATAAGCTTTTGGTAACCCTCGACGATCTTCTGGCGAGTCTCTTGGTTTTCTTCCGGTGAACTCCTGACTCTATTCTGGCAAGCTCCCAATCACCTTCGGTGAGCTCCTAGTGAACTCCCGGCAAGCTTCGGATACATTCGGCAAGCTTTCGGCGAGTCTCTCGGCAAGTTCCCACTGCATCGTCCATACCCTAGACTTGACTCTGGCCCAACATTTGATTGTAATTCTCTCTCTATCATAGCTAATCTTACATCAATCATCTCTAACACACATGTTAGATCAACAACTCATCAATTGATTTCATCATCAAAATTCGAGATTCAATAAATAATGGATGCTTAAGGTACATGACTTGAGATCTAAATTTTATTTTAAGTTCACTAGCCTAAACAATAATAATAACAAAATATATTAGAATTAAAATTAGTAGCAATAAATAGTTTGATAATTCATGATTGCTTTTCCATGATGCATGGTTTATGTATAACTAGAGCATACTATTACAAAAATGGATTATACTGAACAACCTTAGTTATTGTTAATAAGAAATTATCTACATTGAATATTTTATGATTAAATTTTAAATCATTCTTTAATTAGTCCTTGAAATAAAGTACAAAATACTTTGAAAAGAGCATAGTAACTCATTTCACTAAGTGTAAAGAGTTAGACTCACTTAAGAAAGAAAAATCATTGGAATTAAATTAAATCAAAGCTTTTGTTTGAAAATATTTTATTATAATAATCTTAATGATTTTCTTTCAAAATGTTACTTAGTTTTCAGTTTTAAAATGTTTGGAAATGTTTTACTTGGTTGAAAATATTTTATCGTAATGATCTTGATGATTTTTTTAAACTCAATTTTTATTTTAAATGATAATGCTTGAATTTGCCATAAAATATAAATGAATTTTTGTATAAAACAAATCACATAAATTGAAAATAAAAAGAAAAAAATTCTTCTTGAAAATACCTCTATCCTATCAAGCTTTCAAAAAGAGATAAAGTAATATTATTATTATTATTAAATATCTTAAACTACAAAGATGATATTAATGATTGAAATTTGAATGAGATTTTTCTCCCAACCAAATCATGAACTTTCTCATGATTTTTTATTTAAGATATCTTTTATAGGAATTCACTTTTTACTTCTATAAGTTTTTTTTTTTTTTCAAAGAGGAGATTTATGATCTTATAACTTGAGATTTTTATTATATACCATGATCTTGATCTTTTATTTGTTCTCCTATGTCCCTTTTTGTAACTTATTATAGAGAAGTTTTTTTTCTAATCATGATCTTAACTTTTTGATGCTAATAAGTTGATTATTTTTAATGAATCATGATCATTTTTATTAATTGATATCCTAAGATTCCTTTTTTTATCATCTAAGAGAAGATTTGTCAAAATTAAATAATGTCTTTTGTTATTCATTAATTGATATTAATGTCCTTCATGACATGATTTATTTATGACTTTCTTATGTTCATGAATGGTATATTTTATTAACAAATTAATATTTCTTAAATTTATGATGAGCTGTAAATTGAATGAGATTTCTTTCATGAACTTTCCATTGACTTCTTCACTTGACTTATCCTTTATGGGAATCATTTTTAACCTCTATAATTTCTTCTTTTTAATAAAATAGATATTTATAATCTTGACAATTATAATTTGAGATTTTTAATCAAGATCATTCTTCTATTTTATTAAGAATAATTATCTAAATAAATTATATATATTAAGATTTATCTTAGATGAATCAAAATTATTTACTCTCCTAAGACTCATTTTCGTTATTTACAAAAAAAGAAAATTTTATTACAATAAATTATATCTTCTAGTACTTGCGAACTAATCTTTCATATTATATCCTTAATGATATGATTTTCATTATTTATCCCTTTATATATATTTGTTATGACCTGAAAATTGATTTTATACTATTGTATTCTTCCTTTCTGTTTTACAATGGCCAAGGGAGAGATAAAAGTGTTATCTTAGAACAAAAATATTGAATAATTTGATTAAAGAAAAATTAAATATAAAAAATCTTCCAAATGCATTAGTTGCTATCATATGTTTTCATATTTCTTATTTTGGCAACTTGAATTTCTTCTAAAAATTTACATGAGACAATTTTAAATATATGAGTAACTAACATATTTTTCTCAAATTTCTCGACTCTTGTAAATTGAACTATCCTTCGAAATGATTTGATATTATTCTTTCTCCTTGATATCTACAAAAGAAAAAAATGAGATTCAAATTCTCTTGTTTATAATTCAACTTTTTTTATTCTTAAATTTATGAATATTTTTAAATATATATCCGTCAACCTCCTACCCCTCTCTCCTCTCCCCCCCCCCCTTTTCTTCTTATAAAAGGGGAGAAAAGATATTTGATGTGATATTGATGATATATAAAATTATATCTTTATCCTTCTTCTTAGAGAAAAATGAATTAAATTATTTAGTCTTCTTCTTATTTTATTAAGGGGGAGTAATGGACTAACTACCTCTCTTTATGTACTATATATTGTGATAAATATCTAAAAATATTCAAATATAATTGAGCATCTTTTCATTTTGTTGATGACAAAGGGGGAGAAATGGCATGATTGATGACATAAGAAAAATATTTGTTTTAAAATATTTAAAATTTTTATATGATACCGAGAAGATGAACATTGCTTTTAATTTTTTATCATGGTATCATGATTGATGACATAAAATGAATGTTTAAAATATTTATCATGTAACACTAAGAAGATAAATACTTTAAAAATTTTATCATGTATGGTATCATGAATGGTTAAATTATGATAATTTTAATATTATAAAATGATATACTTAAATTTAAAAGTAATGGTACTTTTAAATTCAAGTTTTTTCTATTTATCCTACAACATATAAATAAAGGAGAGTTAAGGTTAACTTTATCATCAATTAGTTGTCATCATAAAAAAGAGAGATTGTTGAATCTTGGATCTTGATAATGAAATCAATTGATAGGTGATCTGACCTGTGTATTAGAGGAAGTGATGCAAGATTAACTATAGTAGTAAAAATGTAATACAATTTAATGTTGAACTAAGGTCAAGTTCGGGCATCGGGTCGGGGTTCAGGCGATGTAGTGGAAACTCGTCAGAAGATCACCAAAAGCTCATCAAAGGTGATCGACAGCTTGCCAAGAGTTCATCGAGAGCTCACCAAAGGTGATCGGGAGCTTACTGGGTGTTCGTTGGGAGCTTACTGAAGGTAATCAAGAGCTTGCCATGAGTGCATTAGGAGTTCACTGGAACATGATCGAGACACTCGTCGGGAGTTCACCGAAGGTTGCTGAGAAGTTCGTCAGGAGTTTGGAAGATCGATTAACATAACAAACAATAGGAATGATTGTAATTATATAATGTGTTGTAGTTAGCATCATAATTGAGTCCTAATTGAGTTATATTTGGAGAAATCTAAATTAACTCAATATGAGGCAACCGGATCCACTTTGGGTTGGATTTGAGCTTAGGTTGAGCTCATTTCGTTAACCAGGAAAGGGGTCAATATAAGATACAAGTCGAGTATGAAATAGTATAGGAAAGTACTATTCTGGGATTCCCGACAGTAGTACTATCGGTGGGCAGCCATAACACTGCTCAAGTGGTGGTGGTATCGCCCATACAATAGTAGTACCATCGTTGGCTAGGAATTCTGGGTGCTTTTGGTGATGGTATCGCTCATACCTTGGATTCCAAGGATTTTTGAATTTTGACTCTAAATTTTGAAGCCAAATTGGGGTCTATGAATACCTTAAGTTTTCTTACTTAGGAGAGCAAGAAATTGAAAGAAAAAGAGGTGAAAATACTATTAGAATTTATTAAGAACTTCCCTTATGTGCTTCAAGTGTGAAGTGAGGTTCAGGAAATAGTGGAAGATTGTAAAGATTTCTCTCTTGAATCTATGAAAAGGAGAGTGTAAAGATTCTTCTGCTGAGCTTGGGAAAAGGAGAAAGGTATAAAGAGTTTTGATCTTCACCCTAGAAGAAGATCATTGGTGGACACCGGCGAGCCTCGATGAAGGAGGACTCAGGAAGTGGACGTAAGTCAAGTTGGTGATCAAACCACTATAACTTTCTAAGCCTTTTGATTTACTTTTTATTTTAGCATTCTGTAGCCCAATTGAGATTCTTTATTTGGTCTTAAGTTTAATCGCTCTTTAACTTGATCTTGATAAGAGACATTTTTAGTTTTGGTTTTTACCTCGTTAGTTTTAGTTTTTACCTCAAGCATATTTTTTAAACCAAGTACTCTTTGCACTTGCACCAATTCAACCCCCTATCCTCTCACGCACCCCCCCCACCTCTCTTAATGCCAACTCGATCCTAACAAAATCTACTAATGTCCTAAGCAAGCAACTGTTGCCAAAGGCAAAGGGAGGTGTAACCCAACCTCTAATCCATTTATGGAGAGGTAGAACCCCTTGCATATTTTGTGATAAGTGTAATCTTCACCTCAAGAACAAAGAGGATGATTTTTAGTGGAACCCAAAAGCAAACACGTAGTTCTTCTAATTGTCGTGAGGTCACTACGGAACTGTAATTGTGGGCCTCCTCTATCTGGACTAGGTCACATGAGGTCGCAAGAGACTCAGAGGGCTTGCTCCCCGTTAACAAGAAGCTAATTTGAACCACCTTCTACGAAGATGCGGTCAACTTCTCTGCACCCTCCTAACATCGAAAAGTTAAGCGGAAAGCAATCGGAAGGTCGTCATCAAAAGAGGATGACCCCACAAGAGAAGCCATGTCTTGTTGAAGGAAGAAGACATCTCGGTATGTGCTACGGTATCAGATGGCTAGAGCAGTGATGGAATAATAATAAAAGAAGAAGAATTAGAGAGTACCAAACAAAAGTAACTTCTCACCCAATAAACACCAGTTTGATGCAACGACACACCTAGGAATAACGCGAGCAATGATGGTAAAGATTGCATTGCATACCCTAGTGCAATCGCACGAGCACTTGAAATGACATAGAGGGCTATGATCCCTAGGCAGATCAAGCCCACAGCGGAGGGCCCTATAAGAAAAGGCGCAACCTATCAAGATAAGATGACTCATCATATCGCAGGTGGAACACCCTACAACAGCCAAAACCTACTCCCAAGGTGACTCTGACTCTAAGTTAATATGAACTCCAGCTTTAATGCGATTGAGTCAAAACCCCCAGATGAATCTAGACCCCTGTATTAATGTGATTGAGTCTGACCTCAGACAGGCCTAGGGTAACCAAGGACCATAGCCTCAATAGCTTTGTGCCTCTGCCCTATCCATGGTAGTACTGGTTAGAGGTGCCCTATAAGCCAATCATATGAGTGATGGTATATGGGACATACTGCATAGTCTTTTTACATTATTATTTATTAGTATATTCTCACATTATATTATCTATTTTATATATATATATATATATATATATATATATATATATATATATATATATATATGAGAATCAGATTGTGATGAGATCACAATAATGAGACTGATTCACCTTTAAACATATATCCTAAATAATCTCAATCATAAATTGCTTAAGAGGAATATCGAGATAACTAGATAGATTGGTGTGTTGTATACTTATCCATATGATAGAGGTGGCTAGTCTCATAACCACTTATGTTGAGACACTAAGGATATAATACAAGTGCTCATTAGAGAATGAGTTCATTGATTGATCCACTTACGGATTGTTGTATGGTTAACGATACTTGACATCAAACAATAATTTTATAGTCTTAATTATGTATCTAGTCCTTAGACTTGAGATACCAAAAATGCTTTATTTGAGTACTCTCTTTGATGTTAGACTTACAAGTTTGGAAAGCTCCAGATCTGGTATAGTTAGTTATCCGAATTAGTAGCCAACCTTATGAAGGTTATTGAGTGTGAGTCGAGGATCATCTATTCTCGATATCATGAGAGGAATATCTTATATGCTCTCGCTCAGGGAAATCCCTGATTATGTTAGTCAGATTAAGAGAAGAGTTCTCTTGAAGAATTCGATTAGGGCAAGACTTAGAAGGATTTTGTATATGGCCTGATAGTGTCATGCCCGATATACGATCTCTAGGATATTAGATAGATGAGAGATTATAGATACATAGTAATTGAGAACAGATAAGTCCAATAGATAATATCTCTTGTAACGTTTGGGAACTATAGTGTAGTGGCCTAGTACAACCATAATCGATGAGTCAAGTGAATTATTATGAGATAATAATTCACTGAGTCAGAAAGAGTTCTAATATATGGGACTCAGAGTCAGCTCGGTATTAGGCCTAGAGGGTCACATATATATAATGGATGCTTCAGCAAATAGAGGATTAGATATAAATTATTCAATTAGCCATATTCTTATTAGATGAGACTCTACATTGATGGACTCCTTGCATAAAACCCAATTAGAGGCCAAAGGAGATTATTGGATAAAGATCCAATAATCCAAGATTAATGGGTAATTGGATAAAGATCCAATATCCACTAAGATAGGATCTCTAGGATTTTAACTAAGAGGCAAGGGTGACACATAGATAATATATTGCACCTTTGGCGGCCCCCTCCTATTCTCCTCCCTCCTCTATGCAAGAGTTGCGAGATTTATAGCTATGATTGAAGGAGTATTGTTGCAGCGATCTATTGTATGGATACCACTAGAGAGGAGGACGTTTGACCTCCTTCATCCTCTCTATTCGGATCTAAAAGATAGGGATATATGATCTCCTTATGTAAATAATCTCTCACACGATGCGATTTTCAATTTTATGGCTTTTTCTTACACCAATCTTTACATGATGATTTTGATATATGTGGGAAACCAGTTTTGTTTTAATCTTCCACTAAGCATATGATGCTCCTATTAAAGTTTCTCAATAGTGGTATTAGAGCCAAGGTTATTCGTGCAATAGATTGGTTTCTTAACTATATGTGATAAGATTAAATCACATAAAATTGTTATACGTGTTCTTGCTATAATTTGCAGCGAAAGTAGCGAGGAGGGGGCAGCCACCCATGGCCAGGCCGCCTACAAGGGTAGCCACCTACGGTCGGGCCACCTTCAGGGGTGACCGCACATAGTCAAGGCCACTAGCAATGGCGACCACCCGTGTCCAGGCCCTTTGCAGAGGTGGCTAAGCTGCAAGGGGTAACTACCTACTGTCAGGGTAGCCACCTACAGGCCAGGTGGCCGCACGTAACCACCACAGCGCTTGCAAGCAAAGGTAGCGACCATAGGGGACAATGCTTCCACTATAGCAAAGTCGGGCATTGGAAGAAGAACTATAAGGATTCCCTTGTAGATAAGGCTAAATAGAAGCTTGGAGAAGCTTCAAGTATATTCATGATTAGTCTCCACTTGTCAAATTTTCATGATAACATATGAGTATTGGATACCATGAGTGTTTATCATATTTGTAATACGTTGTAAGTTCTAACAAGACCTAGAAGACTGATCAGAGGTGAGATAGATATCAAGATGGGCAATGGAGCAAGAGTTGGTGTAGTTGTCATTGGGGAGGTCATCATACATCTGCCTATAGAGCTATCATTATTTTGGATGTATACATGCTATTTTGTTCCCTTTATTATCAAAAATATTATTTCTATTTCTTGTTTAACAATTAGTTGATATAAATTAGTTTTTTTAAAATAATAGTTATTAAATAATTTTGGATGATGAGATCATCAGTAGAGGGACCCTGATAAATGGCTTATATATGTTAGACACTTTTCCACGTATCATGAATATAAATACATCGAAGAGGAAGCGAGATGAGGTGAACAATGCATATTTATGGCATTGTAAGCTAAAACATATCCATGAGGGAAGGATTCAAAGGTTGCTAAAAGATGGATACTTAGATCCATTCGAATATGAATCATATACAACTTGCGAACTTTACCTTCGTGGAAAGATGACCAACTCTTCTTTTAGTGGAACTGGAGAGAGAGCCATTGAGCTACTGAACTCATACACAGTGATGTATATGGTCCCATCTCGATTCAGGCTATAGGCGATTACTCATACTTCATTACATTCACTAATGATTCCTCTAGGTATGTACATATGTACTTAATAAAGTACAAGTCTGAAGCCTTTGAGAAACTTAAGGGATATAAAATTAAAGTAGAGAACTAGATTAGAAAGTGTATTAAGACTCTTCGATCAAATCGAAGAGAAGAGTACTTGAGTATAGAGTTAACTCATTTCCTCATGAACCATGAGATTCTATCCCAGTGGACACATCCTTATACACCTCAGCTCAATGGTGTATAAGAAAGGAGGAATCATACGCTATTGGATATGATGTTGTCTATAATGAGTTTCGCTAACCTACTTATTTCACTCTGGGAATATGCCCTAAAGATCACAGCTTACCTTCTGAACAGAGTTCCATCAAAGTTAATAGTATCTACACCATATGAGAATATGGAAATGAAAGAAGCTCGATCTTAAAGCAGTTAAGATTTAGGGCTGTCTTGCACACCTTAGAAGACATAAACCCAACAAGTTAGAATCAAGGACGGAAAGATACACCTTCATGCGATACCCTAAGGAGACTTTGGGGTATTATTTCTATCACCTTGAGGACTATAGGGTCCTTATTGCCAAGAGGGTTATGTTTCTTGAGAATGAACACATTCTTGGTGAAAATAGTGGGAGTGAGATAGAGTTGAGTGAGGTTGGAGAACCTAGATCAAGCACCATTCAGAGTCCGAGTCTATTCAGGTATATAGTACACAAGTTCTAACTTTGCGTAGGTTTAGTAGAGTATCTCACACTCCTAAAAGATATGTGGGATATATCAGAGGAGATGACTCTAAGTATGTTGATCCTAAGACCTACGAGGAGGCTATTATGAGTATAGACTCCAGGATATGGTAAAACACTATGAATTCTAAGATGGATTTCATGTACTCCAATAAGGTTTGGAACCTTGTGGATACACATGAGGGTATTGTACCCATCAGTTATAAATAGATGTTCAAGAAGAAGATCAGAGTAGATGAAAAAGTAGAGACCTATAAGCCAAGGCTGGTGGGTAATGGATATCGTCAAAGGCATTGAGTTGACTATAACGAAACATTTTCACCCGCAGCCATACTTAAATCTATCAGAATTCTTTTAGCTATTATAGCACACTATGACAATGAGATCTGACAGATAGATATGAAATTTATATTCCTTAATGGCAACCTCGAGGATGAGGTGTATATGATACAGCTAAAGAGATTTATATCCAGAGAGAGTTTAGATAAAGTGTGTAGATTACTCAGGTCCATCTATTTACTGAAGCAAGCCTCCCAAAGTTTAAACATAAGATTTGATGAGGTGATCAGATCTTATAACTTCGTTAATAATAAAGATGAGTCTTGTGTATATGAAGGTAAGTGAGAGTGTTATCACTTTCTTGGTATTATGTGTGGATGATATCTTAATCATTAGGAATGATGTATAAATGCTTTATATAGTAAAGAATTGGCTATCTAGAAACTTCTCCATGAAGGATTAGGGGAAACATCCTATATTTTGAGGATCCAAATCTAGAGATAGATCCAAGATGATGCTTGGCTTATCCCAATTCAAGTACATAGACTCTATTGTCAAAATGTTTGGCATGGAGAATTCCAAGAGAGGTCTTATACTGATGAGATATGAAATATCACTTTCTAGGAGTGTATCCCAAAAGACTCCTAAAGAAAGGGCAGACATTAATAGGATACCCTATGCCTAAGCGATAGGGTCTATCATGTATGCTATGTAATGTACCAGACCTGATATAGTGCATGCTTTGAGTATCACAAGCAGGTATCAGGCGGATCTAGGTTTACAACACTAGAAGGAAATAAAATGTATCATTAAGTACTTGAGAATGACTAAGAATCTTTTACTAGTATATGGATAAGATAGCCTCCAAGTTGAGGGTTATATGTACTTAAGTTTCTAATCCGATATTGATAATAGCAAGTCAAACTCGGGGTATATTTTCACCCTGAATAGAGGAGTAGTAAGCTAGAAGAGTCCTAAACAAGATACTATTACTGGCTAGACCGCAGAGGTGGAATACATTGCTATAGCAGAAGCAGCAAAGGAAGGGGTGTGGGTGAAGAAATTCATCAGGGATTTGGGAGTTGTACCTAGTAGCATAGAGTCGATTCCTATATATAGCGACACCAATAGGGCGATAGCTCTAGTAAGGGAACCTAGGTCTTATCAGAATTATTCTGAGGAGATTCCACCTAATTAGAGAGATCATAGCCCATAAAGATATATCAATGGAAAAAATCTTATCCGAAGAAAACATTACAGATCCACTTACAAAGCCATTGGCTCAGATTATCTTTGAGCGTCACAAGTGTTAGATGCGGTTCAGACATATAGGTGATTGACTTTAGGTCAAGTGGGAGATTGCTGGTTATATGTGCCCTACAAGCCAATCACGTAAGCGATGACATGTGTGATACGTTGCACAATCTTTTTGCATTATTATTTATTGATATATTCTCACATTATATTATCTATTGAATATATATATTGTAATGCCATTTGTTTTATATAATGAGAATCAGATTGTGATAAGATCATGAGAATGAGATTAATTTATTTTTAAACATATTTCTTAAATAATTCCAATCATAGGTTGCTCGAGAGGGACATCAAGACAACCAGAAGACCGGTGTGCTATATACATGTCCATATGATGGAGGCGGCTAGTCTCAAAACTACTTATGTGGAGATACTAAGGATACAGTATAAGTGCTTATTAGAGAATGAGTTCACTAATTACTCCGCTTATAGAATATTATATTATTAATAATACCTGATGTCAGTCAACGATTTCGTAGTCCCAATTGTGTATCTGGTTCTTAGACTTGAGATATCAAAGATGTCTTATTTGAGTATTCCTCTCTTTGACGTTGGATTTACAGGTTTAGAAAGGATCAAATCTGGTACAACCGGTTATCAGGATTGGTAGTCGATCTTATGAAGGCTATTAAGTGTCAATAGAGGATCATCCATTCTCAGTATCGTGAGAGGAATATCCTATATACTCTCGCCCAAGTAAATCTATGATTAGGTTGGTTGGATTGAGAGATGAGTTCTCAAGGAGAATCCGATTAGAGCGAGACTTAGAAGGATTTCGTATGTGGCCTAACAATACTATGCCCAATATACGGTATCTATGATATTAGATGGATAAGGGATTATAGATATATAGTAACTGAGGATAGATAAGTGCAATGGATAAGATCCCCTGTACCGTTTGGGGACTATAGCGTAGTGGCCTAGCACATCCATAGTTGATGAATCGAGTAAATTACTATGAGATAATAATTTACTGAGTTAAAAGGAGTTCTGATATGTGGGACTCATGGTCAGCTCTGTATTAAGCCTAGTAGGTCAGACATATATGGTAGATGCCTCAGCGAATAAAAGATTATATATAAGTTTTCCAATTAGTTCTTGTTCTCATTAGATGATACCCTACATTGATGAGCTTCTTGCATAATGCCCAATTAAAGGCCAAAGGAAATTATTGGATAGAGATACAATAATCCAATGTTAGTGGGTAATTGGATGAAGATTCAATACTTAATAAGGTAAGATACATAGGGTTTTTGGTGACTCTCTATAAATAGGAGGCAGGGGTGAGACATAGATGATAGGCTGCACCTTTGGCCACCCCCTCATGTTCTCCTCCCTCCCTTTGCGCAAGAGTTATGAGACTTGTGGCTATGATTGGAGGAGTATTGTTGCAATGATCCATTATGTGGATACCACTAGAGAGGAGGAAGTTTTACCTCCTTCATCTTCTTCATCTAGATATGGAAAAATATGGATATACGATCTCCTTAGGTAAATAATCTCTCATATGATGTAATTTTCAATTTTGTGACTTTTTCTCGCACCAATTTTTACATGATGATTTTGATCTATGTGGGAAACTAATTTTATTTTGATCTTCTACTATTCATGTGATGCTCTCGTTGAGGTTTCTTAATTGGTAGCAACACCTCCTCAAGCCTTTGCTTTCTTTTCTTTATTTACAGGTAAGCCAAACCCAAGCCTCAGTAGCTTTGCACCTTTACCTCACCTCAACAGCACCCTCCAAGGCTCATCAAGCCTTCGCCCGACCCTCACAGCTCCTAGTTATTCCACGATAATCGAATTCGGACCCACCATTGATGACACACCCCTAGTCACCCATAGGACTAAAAAAAGGGGCACCATAGGTATTATAGTAGGTCTAACTCCCCACTTTGGTGCGATCGAGCCTAGCCACCTAAGAGCTGCACCTAGGTCGAGCCTCCATACTCTCTTTAATCATGCACTCGGTGTAGAAGGTCAAGCGTTGGCTTTAGGCCGAGCTTTCATGCTCCTCTGGTCATGCACTCGATATAGAAGGTCAAGCATTACCCTTAGGCCAAGCCTCTATGCTGGTCATGTACTCGGTGTAGAAGGTTGAGCATTGGCCCTAAGCTGAGCCTTTGTACTTCCCTAGTCATGCACTCGGTGTAGAAGGTGAAGCATTACCCCTAGGTCAAGTTTTTGCACTCCCTTTAGTTGTGCACTTAGTGTAGAAGGCCGAGTGCTGCCACTAAGTCAAGCCTTTGTGCTCCCCTAGCCATGCACTCAGTGTAGAAGTCTGAGTGCTACCTCTAGGGCGAGCCCTCCGCACTCCCTCTAGCCGTGCACACGGTGTAGAAGGCTGAGCACTACCCCTAGGCTGAGCCTCCACACTCCCTCTATCTGTGCACCTAGCATGAAGACCCAAGAGTTGTACCTTAGATGAGTAAGTGTTAAAAAATGACTCTTTCCCAAACCAAGCACCTTAACATGAAACCCAGATGATTGTACCTAGGCTGAGCCTTCGTGCTCTCCCTAGCCATACATTTAGCATGAAGACCTCAGCACACTCCTAGTACCTTAGCTAGTAAATCCCCATCAAAGTGTAAACCCATCAATGTGTCATCTGGATAGAGTCCCCAAATGACACTCTTCCGAGGGTGCAATTAATAGGGATAATTTTGCTCCATACCCGCTCATCCACCACGAAGACTGATACCTAACTAGGGCTTCCATGTCATCAGCTCCCAAATAACATTATAGCACGTCCCAAAGTATCCCGCACTAATGATTGACAATAACTACTCTATCTTACCAAGATCAAAGGATAGAAAGATCAGGTCATTAGACTGATCTTATCCTGGGCTAGCCAATAAGTGAAGCTCGCGAATTAGTATAAAAGGAACCCCCAACTCATGTTAAGAGAGGAAAAAAGAGAAATTGACGTTCATCATCTCTCTACACACACTCTCTCTCTACTTACAGCTTATATCATTGTTTTTCCCCTTTGCTGATTTAAGCATCGGAGGGGTTGTGCTGGGCCAACCCCCCACGTTGACTTGACATGTAGAGTCATAGTCACCTAAGGACACCTAAATGATTCAGCCTTGGGACGAGGAATCCTACAGCTTGGAGGATCCTAGTTCATTTTCTTAAGCTACCCCAAGTTGGATACCTAGTAAAGAATCAACTTCCGACTGGATAACCTATGCTACCTCACCCTGCCAAGTCTTCTATGTCAACTAGGGAGAAGCACCGGAAAAAGCCTACACCTTTGATAAGTGAATCGATCGGGCCGACTCATAAGTTGACAGTACATATGACACCATCAAATAATAAATTTATTATAAAAATATTTAATAAACTTTAAAAATATAATTTTATCAAATAATACTCACGTTATATATATTTAAAAATATAATTTTAATCTATTATTTATCAAACATTAAAAGCATTCCATATTTATATATTCATAATTATATATTAAAAAAATAAATATTTCTCAAATGCAATCGTAATATTCTAACCAAAGCACGTTAGAATCACGAAAGATTGCTATCATCAATGTAATATAGAAATAATATAATTAAGCTTATTCAATTTTTATTAATGACAACACATTTTGGTCTATGACAGCTTCTCCGACTACCACACCAAAGTAACAGCTCCAATTCATGATTCAACGAAACTTCCCTCAAATTCCTTTCCCTTCTCGAATCATTCGGCAACACTCGAATCAAGATTCCAAAAAAAAAAAAAAGGAAAAAAGAGAAAAAGAAAGGCCTCGCCGGCATCTCGACTTTATCCATTTGCATAACATTCCGCTATCTTCATAAAACTATTTCCTACTCAGCAGGTCACGCGCATTGTTTACGCGAATTCTAATTAGACGAAGTGGTGGGTCCATGTTTCGGTCTTTGATTCTATAATACTTCAGGAGACACAGTGTAGGGGCTAAACGGAGTTCACAAGAATTAATCTCTCTAAAGTGGCATGCCGATGTATGCCAATACCGTAGCGTATACTATACCTAAGTTCCATTTCGCGCTATAAGTACCGAGGTAGCCGTGACCTTTTACTGCCTCAAGAAGCGCATTGCTTCTCTCTTAAAACCCTAAAGCAAAGAAGGCGATAGAGGCGGAACGCAAAGAGATAGGAGGAGGAAGAAGACCAGCTGCGACCTCCTTTAATTCCTTTCTTCCCCGATCCCTCGTACGTCCCTCTCTTATTAATCTCTCTCGATCGGTCGTTCTTGTGGTCGGTTGGGGTTGGGGTTGCGGTTTCTGGTCGTTTAATGTGGCCGGTTCTTGTTTCCTCGTTGTTTCTTGTTTTTGATTCTTTGGGGTTGTGAGCAGCGGGCCGCTCTATATGATTTCGCGAAAAAGAGCTGTGGAAGCACAGATCGACGACGACCAGGCGGCTGAAGCGGCGGACGATACATTCCTGAAGAAGACGAGGGGGGACTGTCTGATCTCTTCCGCGGCGGTGGAAGGCACATCGGCGATGGAGGAGGAGAACAACCAAGCAAACGGAATGGAGGTCGACGAGGACGGGCGCAAGCAGGCTGACATCGACGAGGACCTGCACAGCCGGCAGCTGGCGGTGTACGGACGGGAGACCATGCGCCGGCTCTTCGCTTCCAATGTTCTTGTTTCAGGCCTCCAGGGTCTTGGTGCTGAGATCGGTAAAACTTCTTGATCACCCATCTGAAATTTGTGATTGCATTCTTTATTTTCTATTTCTCTCGACAAGAAACTGGGTTTTTGTGGGGTTGGGATGTAGATATAAGGATCTAAGGTAGACCTCGTCTTCCTTCATGGGAGTACTAACTGGGACTTAATGCATCTTTTAATCATTGTCTTGTTTTGTATAATTAACGTTTGTTGGAATTTTCACCTTTGTTAATCGTTTAAGAATGTGCAGATACCTTACATGTGCTGATTTGCATGATGATCTGTTGGACTGTCAAGATTACTTGATTGCAGGAAAGTTCTGGATGATATGTTAAATGGCAAGACAGTAATTGAGATATCACAAATTTTCTCGTTTGAAATTTCATTTAATTATCTCATACTCTAGTCGAGCAGTAAGACTATATGTCCCCTTTAGGCTTTGCTTCAGTATGATGTCATGTTGATGACTTGTATTTTGACAATGTTAAATTTATCCACTGAGATTTGTTTTACAATGAATGGTTATTCTAATAAGAGGATGTCAATGATACTTATTTTTACCTTTAGATAATTCCTTTTCTCTTTCCTGCCCCCTTTGGTGGAAACATATGCAAGAAATAATCATATCTATCTTCTATTATGTGTGCTTTGAGAGATGTAGTAAAAATATTGTCAATTTTTAATCATGGAAATCTGTATCAGCAAGTTGTTTGTTAGGGTTTCCGTTTTGTGTTTTTTGTGTTGCAGTTTGTTCGTTCGTGTACTCATCATGATTTGTGAACTGTTTCCTTGCAGCAAAGAATCTCGTTCTTGCTGGTGTCAAGTCTATCACTTTGCATGATGAAGGGAACGTAGAACTATGGGACTTATCCAGCAACTTCTTTTTCTCTAAGGAGGATATTGGTAAGAATAGAGCTCTTGCTTGTGTTCTGAAGCTGCAAGAGCTTAACAATGCTGTGCTAGTTTCTACCTCGACTGGAACTTTAGCTAAGGAGCAGCTCTCTAACTTTCAGGTTTGTTAGCTTATAAACTTTGCTTGTAACAGTTTGTTCATTCATTACTAATTACCATCAACATTCAGTGCTCATACTCATACTTTAGCATTACTTGAATTTTGTGTCCCTTAATGTCAGTGATGCCATACAATATTGGAGTAGTTTAAACTGTAATGTACATTGTCATCCAGTGAAATTGTCTTCCCAGGGGGGTCTTTGTAAGTTGTCAGAAATGCTTTGTCTCGATATCTATTGTTAAATTGGTTGCTTGAATGTCTAAGATTTAGCATGACTAGTTAAGTTTGTGAATGAATTCTTTTGATTGAACTAGAAATGTTGTATTTCACAGAGCATTAGTGGTGGGAAAATATCCATGTGACCAACCACAAAAAGTTGTTAGTTGCGACATTATGGTTCTTGTTGTGTTAGGATTAGTATATTCTTATTTTGTATTATAGTATTCTGGTGGAAGTTCCCTAGTTGTTATCATAGGGGTTTCTTTGTCCTGTTTAATATACTTTTGTATAGCTGTTAAGTTAGGATTATGAAAATTTATTGTTTTCATAGGGTCATCTGGTTGTTGTGTTAATTTGTACTCTGATAATCATGTTAATTGGACATACTTTTGTCATTATCAGGTGCATTTTGAATTTGTATGTGAAATTGCGTGGGGCTTTCGTAAGCCTACAAATTGTATTCAAAGTGTTGGTGAATATTTCTTTTGGTTGGTTAGTTGATGCTTATCACAATAAGAGAATACGGCTTTTGATAGGAAGCTTTACTTGTTGCACAGGTTAATGTTTTGGTTATGGTGATTATAATAAATTAATCTCAGCTAGCAAGATGAGATGAAAACAACTTATCAAGTTGTACATATGTTGATGGTTATTACTATGTTCTATAAAGGCTAGTCAGTATGAAATTTACTATTACTCGTAATCCATTTTGACTTTCATGCCATTTCGTAAGTACTTTCTCATGTCAACAAAATGTTAAGATGGAAAATTATAGGTGGGTTGAAAGCCTCATTTCTTGTTGTTCGTTCGTAACGTCCAAATAATTGATAGAACACAGTTAAAATAAGAAAATCTCCATTTTGTTGGTTGTGGTCCATACTAGTGAGAAGCACATTTTATATGCAAGAAATAAGCATGGATTTTTTAATTAATACAGCAGTTGACTAATCATGATCAATTACATGAATATTTTCTTGGTGATTAACTTTGTTGAGGGTGATATCACCAGTCAAACTAAGAGCTATCAAGTTGTCCAGAATGACAGTTCCATAAATTTTGTTGTCAAAATAATTGAAGAAAATTGATGTGCCATGTCTCTCAGGGAGCACTGTAAAATTTTGCAAGAATACCCGCACAGAAGGTGCCAAGTATGATATCTTGTAATGTGTCGAGCATCTTGATTAAAGATGTTAATCTCTTAGTTCATTGAGTTACTATTGGACAATAATTCTTGGACAAGTCAGTGTATAACCCATTTGTGTCAGCAATGATTTTGATCATCCACCAAAGCTTCTCAACTATTAGTTCTGTAATTTTATCTTTTTATAAATTTAAAGTGCGCACTTGAAAATGGTGTATATGTGCTTGGAGTTTTAGCTACTTGTCATGTGTGTGTGTGTGTGTGATTAGAACTCAACTGACTATCCTGCTGGTGCACAAGGTTGCAAATCTTCTCCTTTTGTCACACACAAAGTAGCCACTGTTGAATCACATCATAGCAGTCATCAGCAGTATACCTTCCATCCTCTGTGTGTGTGTGTGTGCGTGCACATAAGGTTGCAAATCTTCTCCTTTTGTCACTCACATAGTAAGTACCCACTGTTGAATCACATCATAGCAGTCATCAGTGGTATGCCTTCCATCCAGAATTTCTGACTTTGTTCTTTTATGTCACGAGTTCCATAGAGGCTCTTCCTTTTCAGCTACTCTAATTTGCCCATTGATCACTTTATCTACATTTCATTTGCAGTGAAGAAATTTTTGAAAGCAAAATTTTGTTTGCTAATCTCCAGTTAACCAGAATAGAGATCCATGAAACATTTATTATTCTTTTCATAATCACATCATTTTCTTGGGCCCTTCTTGCGATTGCAGGTGACAAAGCTCTGATGCCATCCCCTTGTCAGTTTTACTGAGACTTAATATTACCTAGAATCTTAAGAGAAAAATTGTCACAATAGACCTGCTTGTTGTTGATCATGTCTGTAACACACCTATATCGCTCTTGAATCTTTGGCCTATTTTTTGAAGTGTCTAGATCATCTCCATCTTGAACTACCTAGTTCAAATCTGTTACACTTCTGAAACTCACATCTACTTTACTCTTGATGCTGGTTCTAACATAAAATTGGGATGACTCTGTAATCATTTTTTTCTTTTTGAAAACTTGCTTAGGTGTACTTCTATTATAATTGATTTCTGGCATGTTTCTCATGGCTTCCAGGTTTCCTCCATTTCATTGGAATTTGTTATTCTTGTGCGTGGTAAGGAACTATAAAAAATGCACTAAGAGTTAATTTGGTTGGTGGGATTAAGGCCTCCATCGCTGGTACTTTTAGCAGTTGAAATGATTTGTTGAATGTATATTACATATTTGTAGTCAATGCAAATAATGTGCAAGTCTTTAGCGTAATGCAAATGACAAAAATTGAATGAGGTCATCTAAGAATGCAGTCATGCTATCAGTCCTTAGGGAATTGATATGTCTAATCTATGTGCAGATATTAAGTACAAGTTGTACATCTAGGTTTGCCTATGCATATTCTTAGTGAATCAGATGTGATAACTCCAACTCCATATTTTGAATTAGCTTCATCTCTTCAATGATTCAGTTTATTAGTTTTTTTACATGAAACTTTTATGTTTCTATACCTTATCTTTATGATACTTTGTAGGTTGTTGTTTTTACTGATGTGAGCTTGGAGAAAGCAATCGAGTATGATGATTATTGTCACAATCACCAGCCTCCAATTTGCTTTATTAAATCTGAAGTTCGAGGACTTTTTGGGAGTGTTTTCTGTGATTTTGGACCAGAGTTCTCTGTTTATGATGTTGATGGTGAGGAGCCACATACTGGTATAATTGCATCCATTTGCAACGATAATCCAGCAGTGATATCATGTGTTGAAGATGAGCGGCTTGAGTTCCAGGATGGGGATCTTGTTGTCTTCTCTGAAGTCGAGGGGATGACAGAACTAAATGATGGAAAACCCAGAAAGATCAAGAATGCGAGACCATTTTCATTTACTCTTGAAGAAGACACAACTCAGTTTGGTTTATACAAGAAAGGTGGACTAGTTACGCAGGTAAAGGAACCAAAAGTCCTCCAATTCAAGCTTCTAAGAGATGCTCTAAGAGATCCAGGGGACTTTCTCTTGAGTGACTTCTCCAAATTTGATCGTCCACCTCTGTTACACTTGGCTTTTCAAGCCTTGGACAAGTTCAGGCATGATATGGGACGATTTCCTGGTGCTGGATCAGAGGATGATGCTCAACGGTTTATAGATTTTGCTGTCAATATCAATGAGAGTCTTGGTGATGGCAAGCTGGAAGAGATTAATAAGAAAATTTTGCAGCATTTTGCTTATGGTTCCCAGGCTATTTTGAATCCTATGGCTGCAATTTTTGGTGGTATTGTTGGGCAAGAAGTTGTTAAGGCCTGTTCTGGAAAATTCCATCCACTTTTTCAGGTGATGTATAATATGGGGTATTAATACCTTTGTTTATTTCATAGTTTATATGGTCTACTGTTTTCAGTTGTCCAGCAACCTAATATGTCTCTTGGGAAATTTGCAGTTCTTTTACTTCGATTCACTTGAATCCCTCCCTGCTGAAACATTGGAGGCTAGTGATTTTAAGCCTCTGAATTGCCGATATGATGCTCAAATCTCTGTGTTTGGATCCAAGCTTCAAAAGAAATTGGAAGATGCCAAAGTGTTTATAGTAGGATCTGGTGCCTTGGGTTGCGAGTTCTTGAAGAATCTAGCTTTAATGGGAGTTTGTTGCAGCCCAAAAGGGAAGCTCACTATTACTGATGATGATGTAATTGAAAAGAGTAATCTCAGTCGGCAGTTTCTCTTCCGTGACTGGAATATTGGGCAAGCCAAATCCACAGTAGCTGCTGCTGCTGCTGCATCAATAAACCCTGCTCTCCATATTGAGGCTCTTCAGAACCGAGCAAGCCCAGAGACAGAAAATGTGTTCAGCGATGGATTTTGGGAGAGCTTAGATGCAGTTATTAATGCATTGGACAATGTAACTGCCAGAATGTACATGGATGGTAGGTGCTTATATTTCCAGAAACCACTTTTAGAGTCTGGAACTTTGGGTGCCAAATGTAACACACAGATGGTCATCCCTCACTTGACCGAGAACTATGGAGCCTCCAGAGATCCACCTGAGAAACAGGCACCTATGTGCACAGTTCATTCGTTCCCTCACAATATCGATCACTGTCTAACATGGGCCAGATCTGAGTTTGAGGGTTTGCTTGAGAAAACACCTAATGAAGTAAATACATTTCTAACTAATCCAAATGCTTATGCTGCTTCTATGAGAAACGCTGGCGACGCCCAGGCTAGGAATCTTCTTGAACGTGTTATCGAGTGCCTTGATACAGATAGATGTGCGACATTCCAAGATTGTGTTTGCTGGGCAAGACTTAAGTGGGTCTCAGTATCTTTTCTAAATTTTGACACACTGTTTTATTGCGAATGGTCATCTGTTTGCATCTGTGCATGATCGCCTCTGATAATTTGACATAGATGTTTTTCTTTTCTGATTTAGTTACAATTTTATATTAGGGGCTTTAATGATTCTTATTATTCAATTGCTGTTTACATCTCCATAAATGATTTTTCTTTCTCAAACATTTTATCATATTTTCTGACTGATCTGGATTGGTTTTGTTAATTGAGGTAGATTCCTGGTTGTTCTAGAACTTGGGCCGGTGATCAGCCCAAGGATCTCATCCCTTCTTGGTTTCCACTGTCTCTGAAGCCCTTTGTACCTGCATAATTAATTTATATATTCTCTTAAAAAATAAAAGTTGGTGTGTTTTGTATGGTAATTGAACTCAATAGCTTAGTTGTCAAAACTTACATAATTTTAGCTCGTAGGACCATATTGTTTTTTTGAGGTTCTATCATATTAGGTATGTTTTGATGACAGAGCTGACAACTTCTGTTTGTCCCAGCAGAATTTGATTTCAGATACTTTTGCACAATGTCTTTTCCGCTTTTGCTTGTGCAACTTCTTTTTTGTTATTTTTCTATGTATATTATTGAATCAAGACAAATATGCTCTCAGGTTTGAAGATTACTTCTCCAACCGTGTGAAGCAATTAACGTTTACCTTTCCTGAGGATGCAGCCACCAGCACCGGTGCACCTTTCTGGTCTGCTCCTAAACGGTTTCCCCGGCCATTGCAGTTCTCATCTAGTGACCCCAGCCATCTTCATTTTGTTATGTCTGCTTCAGTTCTTAGAGCTGAGGCATTTGGAATTGTTGTTCCTGAGTGGGCCAAAAACCCAAAGAAGTTGGCCGATGCTGTTGACAAGGTATTAGTACCTGATTTTCAGCCCAAGGCAGGTGTTCAAATTGTGACAGATGAGAAGGCTACTAGCTTGTCCACCGCTTCCATTGATGATGCTGCAGTCATTAATGACCTTATTGCAAAGCTTGAAGAGTGTGCGAATAAGCTGCCTCCAGGATTTCGTATGAACCCAATTCAGTTTGAGAAGGTTAGTTCTATTTCTTCCTGTAGGTGTATATATATATCAATCATGTTCAAACTTTAGGAGTTTCATTTATGCTTTTTGAAATGAGCAGTGCTTTCTTTCACAATCAAATTTGCACTTACTGTGTTCAAATTCTCTTTCATGTGCATATTTTTCATAATTTATTCAGTCCAAAGTTTTTTGAAGTCATGTGATGTTTGTGTGTCAAATGTTTATGATGCTGCTCATCTCACTGAATTTCACATGAAATCGTTACACAATGGATTTCATTATGAAGGTTAATTTTTGACTCCAACCACATCCTTTGTTCCAATCTTTTATTCCACATAATACCTTGACTATACCATTATTCTTATGCTGTACTCAGCAGTTCCTCTTAAATATTGATCTACTTGTAATCTAACAAATCTATGTTCTCTTTAATAGTTACTTGTTGATATGCACTCTATCAATTTGTTAAGCTGACATGTTATTGGGTTCTAAACAGTTATCTTTGCATTGACTGGCAATGTACAGGATGATGATGCAAACTACCATATGGATTTAATAGCTGGGTTAGCTAACATGCGTGCGAGGAACTATGGCATTCAAGAAGTCGATAAGCTGAAGGCAAAATTTATTGCTGGGAGGATCATCCCAGCGATTGCCACATCAACAGCAATGGCTACTGGTCTTGTGTGTCTGGAGCTATACAAAGTGCTAGCTGGTGGGCATAAGCTGGAGGACTACCGAAACACATTTGCTAACCTTGCACTGCCTCTATTCTCCATTGCGGAGCCTGTTCCTCCTAAGATGATTAAATTCCGAGACATGAGCTGGACGGTGTGGGATCGCTGGATCATCCACGGGAATCTCACCCTTCGGGAGCTGCTGCGGTGGCTCAAGGACAAGGGGCTGAGCGCGTACAGCATCTCCAGTGGTACTTCTTTACTTTATAATAGCATGTTCCCCAGGCACCGGGATAGGATGGACAGGAAGGTGGTTGATCTGATGAAGGAGTTTGCCAAGGTGGAAGTGCCTCCTTATAGGCGGCACCTGGATATAGTGGTAGCATGTGAGGATGATGAGGATGGGGAAGATGTAGACATCCCACTGATATCAATTTACTTCCGGTAGATGCATTTGAGATTGAACGAAACAAATATGAAGACTTGCATCTTTTCAACTAGTAAAAACCTCAGGAGATGGATTGTGGCAACGTGCAGCCTAGTTGCATTTTCTAGGAGGCATTGTTGGCCTGTTTTCCAGTCTTTCCTGTTGGCTTATGTTTCGGCTGTTCCATTACTTGTTCCGAGGACCAGTGAAGTGTGGTGGTAAATGGGATATTACGATCGATATGCTGCTGGTATGTGTCAGGTTTTGTGATAGTCATATGTCTAACACTCTACATTGACTGGTTACACCAACCTGAGTGATCTTGCAGCTTTGGGTGTACGTCCGTTTTAATTCTTGCATACGTTGCGTCTGTTTGATGGGCGAGTCGAGGTCGAACTTCCACCCAAGACTACAGCTGACAAAGAAGTGATGGGTCTTTCATCCTTTCTTGTTAGAGGGTGCACGAGACTATAGCTAACAAAGAAGTGGGTTTTTCACCCTTTGTTGTGTTAGAGGGTGCACGATAACAAAGAAGTGGCGGGTTATTTACCCTTTGTTGTGTTAGAGGGTGTCTCTTGCACATTGAAACCACCTCGGGCGGTCAGATGATAATCGTCTTGCCCCTTGTAAAGGAGGGGTGTGGGTTGGGAAAATTCTCGCCCCTCAATACTCTCCGAGGAATGTCATTCAAGGACGAAGTCATAACTTCCACCCTAGGACCATTCGAGGTCGATGCCACTGGGCGACGATTGATTGGATGAAGAGGAAGAGGATGACATTTCGACCAACCTAAACTCTTAACAACCAAGAAGGGAAGGCACGGGGCAGAGAGGAGGAATGAAGCAAATGAGTAGAATGAAACCCCTATAGCAAGCGTAGGGTTTATAAAGAAAACCCCGTCGCCCGGTGCAACCCTTCGCCTTCCCAAAAGAGAGAAACTACGCACCTCGCTATCATGACTCTTGGGGAACAACCAATCAAATTCGAAGAGCTCAAATCTTGACAGCGGATGAGCCCGTCGAAATCTTATTCCCACCAGTAGTTTTCCCGCTAGAGTTTCCTGCCAGCAATTCTACCGCTAAAACCAAGGTTTCCCGCCAACAAGCATCTTGCCAAAACACGTCTCCCGCCAAAGCAAAACATCCCGCCAAGGATTTTTTGAGTCCCCCAAGAATAATCCAATTCTCACCAGGCGCAAGGCCCACCTTGGTAGGACCCTAATCGAGGGAGCCAGAGCCATGCATCTCGGCCAGTCATGAGCTCGAGTTATCTCGGCCAACCAATGCCGGAGTTATATATCTCGACTAGTCATAAGCCCGAGTTATACATCTTAACCAACCAGTGCCTGAGCCATGCATCTCGATCTATTGGTGCCCGAGTTATGCATCTTGGCCAGTCATACGCTTGAGTTATCTTGGCCAACCAATGCCCGAGTTACACAACTAGGTCAGTCACGATCCCGAGTTACGCATCTCGACCTACCAGTGCCTAAGCCATGCATCTCCACTTATCGGTGCCTAAGTTATGCATCTCGACCAATCACGAGCCCGAGTTATCTCGGCTAGCCAGTGCACGAGTTACACATCTCGGCCAGTCACGAGCTCGAGTTACACATTTCTCCAACTAGTGCCTCAGCCATGCATCTCAGCCTATCGATGCATGAGTTATGCATCTTGGCCAATCACGAGCCCGAGTTACGTATCTCGGCCAACTAGTGCCTGAGCCATGCATCTCGGCCTATTAGTGCCTGAGTTATCTCGGCCAACCAATGCCCGAGTTACACATCTCGACTAGTCACAAGCCCATTATCTCGGCGAGCCAGTACCCGAGTTACACATCTTGGCTACTCACAAGCTCAAGTTACGCATCTCGACCAACCAATGCTCGAATCATGCATCTCGGCCTATCGATGCTCGAGTAATGCATCTCGGCCAATCACGAGCCCGAGTTATGCATCTCAGCCAGTCATGAGCCTGAGTTATCTCAGCCAACCAATGCCTGAGTTACACATCTCGGCCAGTCGTGACCTTGAATTATCTCGGCTAGCTAGTGCCCGAGTTACACATCTTAGCCAATCATGAGCCCGAGTTACGCATCTTGACCAGTTATGAGCCCAAGTTACGCATCTCGGCTAACTAGTGCCCGAGCCATGCATCTCGACCTATCGATGCCTAGGTCATGCATCTCAGCTAATCATGAGCCCAAGTTATACATCTTGGTCAACCAGTACCCCAGCCATCCATCTCGACCTATTGGTGCCCGAGTCATGCTCCTCATCTAGTAATGAGCAATCAATGCTAGAGTTATGCCTCTCGACCAGTCATGAACCCGAGTTATGCATCTCAGCTAAACCAGTGCCCCATTTACGTATCTCGGCTAGTCATGACTCGAATTAGGTCAATGACACGAGGACTCATGCACTTGGAGGAACTGTGGATCTAGTTGGAGAAAGCGTCAAGCTATACCTCAAACCCCTCTACGAGGAACTCGAGACACGCCTCTTCAAGGGGGGAGAGAACGACAGGGTGTATTATGGCACCACACCCGCGACAACAGTTGACAGCCACGTCAATAGTGATATGGAACCTAGGGGTCGACGTAGCACCTCAAACTTGTATGAAGCAATGAATCATACTTGCACCGCTCGAAATTGTACAAGACGATGCTACACAACACACAATCGCCCGAGAACGCACGACACGAAACTGTGCACATCGATTGATGCCACGTAGAGTGTACGAGCTAGTCGCTCGGAGCACCAACGATCATTAACGGGTCGTGTATGGCCAGCACTCGACCGTAGGTATAAAAACCGACCTCCTGGGGTCGAACTTCGGAGACTCATAACTTCCAAACCATCTCCCCTTTACTTATTTGAGCTTCATAAGGGTCGAGTCGGAAAGCCCCCATCTAACTTCGACCTATATGCAAGAACCCAGTGCGAAAGGAGGAAAAAAGCGACTCCCAACTCTACCTCGGGTCAACTTCGTAGACACCGCCCTGACTTGACCTGAAGCCAACCTCCTCCACTCGAAGAGCCACATCGATGATGTTACACAGTCAAAATCGGATCAAACCATGCTAACACTCGACCACAACCTAAAGTTACACGACAAAACGTTTCACCTCCTTTTCGTTTGTCTTTTGGTTCCAGCATCATCTCATGCTCAACTCGGCCCTATCTTTGCTTTAAAAAGTGATAGGATTTCGACGGATCGAGGGATGATGTGACTTGAGTGTGAATTGATCCCGGTGAGTTTCGGCATGACAAATCTAGACAGAAGATAGTTGTGCTGTTACACCCTCTCATGCCCAAATCCATGTTTTCTTAACGCACATGCCGCGTCTCCTTTGGACCATAAACTTTCCTGTTCTTTTTGACCACAGAGGCACATCAAACCACGTTTACATGTAGGCGGTCACTACAACTTTGTGAAGTGCCAGACATTTACAAAATCAAGGGGCGAGTAAACACAAGGCAATTTACCAATGAAATCATTCAAACAACGGGGGGGGTTCATATAATATCCATGATAATGATATTTCCGTCACGCACACAGCCGACACCACTCCAATCAATCATAGAAGAGAAGAGAGTGAGAACCCCATCATGGATTACAAAGTCATTTTCACACCCTCTTTGCTTGTCCCTTCCAAAGCATGGGACGCAAGCCCAAGTAAATATATCCTACCCTCCTCTCCACTGCCATCAATCCTCCGACTTGGTAGATTGCTCAGCTTTGGCTTCCGCCTCAGCTGCAACTTCTTCTGCAGCCTTTGCTTTTTGGCTTCCATCGATGCTCAACTTATCCAGAAGCCCAGCAGCAGCTGCCGCATCCTCGCTCTCTTTCTCTTCTCTCTCTCCAGGTGATTCAGTAATGCTTTCAATCATCTCCATGAATTTCTTGCAGTCTGAACCAAGAGACCAACCGAACCGACCGTGTCACAACTTGTGTAGGCGGGGGAAGAAAAAGACACAAACGCGAGGGCAGGTGGTGACCTACGAGAGTAGAGGAGGCCAAAAAAAAAAAAAAAGGACACTTTTCTACAGTTAAGCATAATAGATTATTTTGTCTAATTATGTATAATTATCAATGTATATACATACATGAATCTCTACAGTATATATGTGTCGGTAAAAGAAACATGATGTGATAAAAATTCAAAGAGCTACTTCACAAGAATCACCAACTTAATGTTAACACGGAAAACAAAAACAACAAAAAATCCTTGACCACCATCTGAGTACTATCCCATCTGCTAAAGTTCACAAACACTCATGATAAACATTCAAAGAGGCTATGTCTCAAGAATCACCAACTTTCCAGAACTGATGAACTGCAACTTCATGTTAACACCAAAATAGTAACAAAAATTCTTGACCGCTATCTAAGTGTACAGAATGTCTTATCATTTTATTTCAACTTCGACACTTGATTTGTAATTTAATGTTGATTATCAGGCCTAGTTACAGATAATACCACATCTAGGGGTTCTCAAACCAATTAGAACCGAACCAAACTGAATTGTTTCTTCGATTCGGTTCGGTTAAAGTACAATAATCAAAATGAAACCGATTCAGATATATCTAACCAAACCAATTAAAAACCGGTTAATTCGATTTATTTAATCGATTAACCAATTTATAATTTCAAGTAAATTTTAAAAAAATATTTTTTAAATAAATGTTTAATTCAATTGGACCGAATCAAAATCTGGCATGATAATATTTATGAAATTTGAACTCACATTACTTGTAAAAGCAGATATTTAGGCCAGTTTGATTAATCTATTTAAATAGATCAAGTTAATTTTCATCTAATCTCATCCTATTTCTGGTTGATCCTGAATGATATGACCAACTTATAATAATTTTCACAAAAAGAACACCCCTTAATTTAATTAAAACCTAGTTGCTACAACCAATCATGATCCTATGAACCTACGAGAAAAGAAAATAGTTCGCTAACTGGTAGTATTTTCTTTGATATCTAACAAGGAAAGCAAAAGAAGAAAGAAAAAAAATAAAGAATGAAATAGGAAAATGCATTAGAAATGGGTTATGTTGAAATAAACAACATAAAGAAATATAAAACAACGCTAACAATCATAATAAGAAAAAAAAAGAAACACTCTACCTCAAAAGAAAATAATCTAAAACACTACAATGAAGAAAAACCAATCGCTAGATGTCAATATAATGACAAAAACTTGCAAACAGCCACAAGCAATTGCAAGCAAGAAGATGATGAACATACTCACTTTCAACAGAGCCGAACCGAATGCAGAACATCTCCTCCTTCAGTTCCCCATCGGCGAAATCGGACGCATGCCAAACGCACGATTTATCGTTCCCCGCGTGCTCCTGAATCTTGATCGACGGAACAACTGAGACTGCAACCACAAAATTACACACACCGATCCAACGAGAACATAGAACCAAAAAATCAAGAACGGAAACAAGCGGTCCACCTAGATGGTTGGCGCAGATCTTTAGGGTCTTGGCTTGGCGCATCACCAGCCGCACCTTGCCCGTCTCAGTGTGCTTCAAAAGCTTCACGCTCCCCGTACCCCTCTCTTTCCACTGGTTCCCATCCTTATCGAACCGGTACAACTTCGCCTTCCTGAAAGCGAGGAATCAAGAATCAACCCTCGAGATCTCGTAGAAACCCAGAACAATTGTCCGGATCGAAGGAGAAGAAAGCTTACAGATCGAGGAGGACGTCCTCTTCCTCCTCGCCGGTGGTGACGGCCACCTCCGAGAGGGTGATGATGGGGGCGATCTGAGCGCCAGTGTCCTCATCCTCGCCGGCGGCAGCCTCCTCCTCGCGATCGGGATCGTTGCTCGCCATGTAGTACAGACCAGAGCAAGTCGATCGACTGAAGAAAAGAGGACGCCGGTTAGGATTTGGGGTTTATAAAGGAACGTGGTCATGGGAGTACAACAACGCTCACAGAAACTTTATGTACGGAGATAGATCTTGCCGTCTGATGTTTCCCGGTGGAGATATATAGACCGTTGGATTGCCATGGAGAAAACGGACGAATGAGATCGAGAAACTATTTAGATGGACGGAGATTAGGTGACTTTGGACGCAGAAGAATCATCTACAAGTAAAACCGGATCCGGCTCGCGAGGGATGTCGATCACGTGGTATGCACGTGATATATCCATATTTGCCACCCAAAGTTAGCTGGCGTTACCAACACGGTCGATGTGAGGCTGAAACCGCAAAACATGAAGTTAGGAGTTGTTTATGCAAAGTATATACACTTGTCCGATTACTTGCAATATAAGAAAGTGTTGCTGGATGTTATGTGACCAATGAGTCAATACTATACCATTCATCCTGCATGTGTAGAATTTGAAGATTTGGGGAAGCTTGGTGAGGTAATTGGACTTATCGATGTAGCAGCTTCTTCAGGTTACGGGGGTTGATCATGTCGGTCTGAAGGGTGTAATATCTGAGATATGCATGAAGGTCTATGTTGAGGATGTGTGTGTCCGATTAGACCTCTCTGAAAACTAAGTTAGTATTTGGGGGAGAGATTTTGATCGGGTCTCATAAGGTCCCGAGCAATTTTTATTAGAGGGGAAGGTCGAGAGTTCGAAAAAGATCCATCTTTAGATTATAATAGGGGATATTTATACCTGTCGAGTGGAGGAGGGTGGTACCACGATGCTTAATGGGTTCGATACTTTCGGCTGCATCAGGGTACGATCCTACACGAGCAATGCCTTCGTCGGTTCCCAGGGTTTGGATCGATGGGGCCGGCGACTACGAGTATGATATCCAGAGTAACCAGCATGATCTCTAGTCTGGCATGTCCGAGCTATCGGGTTGCCAAGGTGGTTGCCCACGTGGTCCTTGGGCTGATACGTCGAGGCTGATTAGTCAGGATGATGTAGCTATCAACGTGGTCCTCGGGTTATCGAGATGACCGCCCACGTAGACTTTGGTCTGACATGATCGGGCTGGGTCGATAAACACAATATTTGCTCAAAAAGGGGCTATAGGGAGGGTTTTTATTACTGTAGATCAATGACTCTTCCGAAGTTGATATGAGTTGGTTAGGACTGAAAGCCCACTGGATCTGGTCGGGGTTGAAAGCCTTTTGGAGCCGATCGGGACTAAAAGCCTGCTGAAGCTGGTTAGGACTGAAAGCCCATTGGAGCTGGTTAGGACTGAAAGTCCACTGGAACTGGTTGAGACTGAAAGCTCGTTGGAGATGGCTAGGACTAAAAGTCATTGGAACCGGTCGAGATTGAAAGCTCGTTAGAGCTGATTGGGGCTGAAAACCCGTTGGAGTCCGGTTGGGACTGAAAGTCTGCTGGAGTCGGTCAGGACTGAAAGCTCATTGGAACCGTCGATATTGAAAGCCCATTGGAGCTAGTAGGGACTGAAAGTCCGTTGGAGCCGATCAGGACTGAAAGTCCATTGGAGTCGATCAGGACTGAAAGTCCATTGGAGCCGATCAGGACTGAAAGTCCATTAGGATTGAAAGCTCATTGGAGCTCGTCCGGGGCTTAAATTCCGTTGGAGCTAGTCGAGACTAAAAACCCGTTGGAGCCGAGCCTGACATTAAGACCTAGGGTTTTCCAAGCTACTGTTGTTGGGGTCACATCGTGTCACCTTTTGTCGTATGCATCGTGTTAATCGCATCGCTCAATTGCCTTTTGGGTAAGATCTTCCTTTTGATGCTGGGATTGCCTCAATGTACTTCGATAGTGTACATTTTTCCTCTCTTGGGGGGGGGGGGGGGGGGGTCCGACATTCAAGGCATCGGCAGTGAGCTATCATGCACTTCAGATAGGCAAAGTGTTAGGCCAAGGGTGAGGTTTCACTATAAATACCCCTCTCGGGCCTGTGTAGACTCTTGCTTCCAAATATTTTCTTTTCGTCCTTCGTTCTTGGCTCCTATTCTTGGCCATCGTCCTTGGCCCATTATTTTTTTCCTCTCCTAGTCATTTCTCGAGTAGGTCAAGATAACTTATCAGGGTCCCTCTATTTCTGACTTTAGTTCGTTAGTCTAGTTTGTGGAGGGGCCTTCGGGTGCCTCTGAAGCAGCAAGCCCAGGTCCCTAAGTAATAAGTCACCCCTTGGGTAGTCCCAGGGTGGAAGTAGTTAGTTCGTCGTTGGGGGGAGCAACCCCGACTGACTCCAAGATCTTAAAGGCCTTGATGGTCATGCAGTAGTGTTATAATAATGACTCGACTATGACGGTTCGTCAGTTGGTTGAGGTGCGAGAGCGTTTATGCATCCCCGTGGAGTATGAACTCCACGTTCCTCTGCCCGGGCAACGCCCCTATGACGTCTTCTCGGACGGCTTCAGGTTGCCGACCGACACTCTTGAGGTGGGACTTTGGTTCTTGCTTCATCTTGTGATCGAGGCTTGCCTTGACAGGTGACGGATTTCACCTTCGCAGATGGTGCCTAACTCGTGGCGCTATATGGTGGCATTCCTCGAGGAATGCCATGGGTTGGGCATCATTCTGACCCGGGACTTGTTCATGGCTTGCTTTCATCTGTGTCGAGGGCAAGTCGGGTATTCCTTGACTGCCCGAAGCAGATTTCAAGTGAGTGGGGCTCCTTCCAACAATA
The DNA here is from genome assembly GCA_021527575.1 of Ensete glaucum. Taxonomy (NCBI): domain Eukaryota; kingdom Viridiplantae; phylum Streptophyta; class Magnoliopsida; order Zingiberales; family Musaceae; genus Ensete; species Ensete glaucum. Next base: position 38,946,635 of record CM038558.1, on the reverse strand, counting down.
AAAGGTTGGAAGGCCCGATTTTTCTTTATTTCTCGTAGTCGAGGGTGGGGCTTTCGGCCTGAGTGGACTGCTCGATCGGTGAGCCATGTCACCCCCAATCTCTCGGATGAGGAGTCTGAACTGGTTGGGATTCTCCGAGGGATCCTTTTTTCTTCTCGGGCCATCAAGGACATGATCGAGGCTTGGCTAGTCGAAGTAGGGCTTAGTCCTGCCCGTCGGGGTATGTCTTGCTTTGCTAGTTGATTAATTTGTCTTGTCTTAGCTCAACAACCTGACCTATTGCTCTTGTTTAGCAGACATGTTTAATCTTATGAAGGTGAAGAAGAAGTCAACGGGTCATGCTACGGGCCGACCTACATCGTCGCCACCTCCAGAAGTCCTTCTCGAGGTGCCCGGAGAATGTTTTGCGCATGGAGAGGAACGTCCCGATGGAGGGGGAAGCGAACCACCAAAAAAGAAGAAAAAGGTGGCAGTCTTAAAGTGCCCGAAGAAGGTTAGGGGGACCTCCAAGAAAGATCATCGTGACAAGGGAAAAGAGCCGATTGAAGTTACAGAGCCTCCCCAGTCATCCCTTCTCCCTAAGGGAGTTGAGTGAGGTGGATGATCGGGTGGGGAAGGATTGGTACTTCACTGCACAGATGTCAGAGTTGCTGCGAGCCAAAGCCGAGGAGCCTCTGAAGGCGCGATGGCCGAACTTCATGGCTTTAACCTGGGTCTGGATTGACGGACCAGTTGCCGTAGAATACTTGAAGGGGGCATTGTATCCCTCTCTCGCGAAGTAGTTGTATGAGTTCTCCTCCAAGGAGTTGATGGATTGGGCTGCCAAGTCGGTCGTTTGGGTATGCAACTTCTAAAATATCCCAGTTGTATTTTGTTCATGTTTATGATCTGGTTTTTTTATCCTCGGTAGGGTCTTCACTTTGCCAAGGCCTTGATCGATCGAGTCCATGACATGGGACAGATGATTTGTCTCATGCATGAGAGGAACTTGGCGCTGCGGGTTACGAACAAATAGTTGAAGATGGGCTTGGGCCTAGAAGCTGTGGCAGTTGTCGAAAAATGGACCGTCGAGTTGCAGTCGGAGGTGGAGCAGCTTAAGGCCGAACTTGGTACCTTCGAGCAGCGTCGTAGGGACCTCGAGCTAGCGATCGACACCGCCCTGATCGAGTTGAGTGAGGTCCAGGAGTCTCATTGTCGGCTTGAAGATGAAGTCCTATTGTTGATGAAGGGGGTCGAGTTGTTGCAGTCCGAGCTGAAGGCGAAGGTTAGCAAGGCTGTGGCCGAGTACAAAGCCTTTCGAGGATTCCAGTATAGGTTGGAAAAGATGGGACAGGTAACTAATAAGTTTGGGTACTGGATGGTGTTGGAGCATTTCAGGGCAAAACACCCAAACTCATCCGTCGAGGAGGACCCCTTCGCAAAGTGGCCTGAGGATGTGAATGTGAAGATGGAACCAAGCCAACCTTTTGACAATAGTACTCCTCTTGAGGAGTGAACTTCGCCTTCTATAATAGTTTGGTCGGGCAATGGTTTTGAATGTTGTCGGTTGCCCGACTACTAGTGTAACTTCTTTTGAATCAATACAAATCTGTTGCTTTTGAGTTTCTGTCATGCTATGGTTGGTCACCCGACCTTATTGTATAACTCAATTTGGGCAATGTAATTTCAAGTTCTCTAGCTTTACTACTCGGTGGATTTCGGTCTGACGCTTTAAACATAGAATTTCTTTAAGTTTGAAATGTGCCACATCCGGGATAACACTCGATCATCCATCGTGGCTAGAACGTAAGTGCCGTCTCGGATCGTGCATATGACATACTATAGTTATTTCCATTTTGAGGCTAGCTTGCTTCAGGTGTGTCCGGGGTCACTGACCTCGGCTTTTCTGAGGACAAGGTCATCGTCGCCGATTGGCCATGGGTCAAACTCTGTGGTTGTAGAGTCGGGCGATAGCCTTCCGATATGAAAGGGCGTGTAGATGTGCCTCGACCCTTAGCTCCTTGACTAGGTCAAGGTTCTCCTTGAGGCCTACTTTCGATGCTTCTAGCTCGAAGCGTTTGACCTGAAGGGTTGGGAAGACCACTTCGAGCAGTAGGATGACTTCGGTCCTGAAGGCAAGGCTATAGGGAGATTCTCCCATCGATGTCTTTGGAGTTGTCTACAGTGCCCACAGTATACTTGGGAGCCCTTCAGTCTAGGTGCCTTGTGCCCCAGCGACTCTCCTTTTCAGTCTCTCGAGGATGGCTCGATTGGTTACCTCAGCTAACCTGTTAGCTTGAGGATGAGCGACCAAGCTAAATTTTAAATATATTTGATAGTTTTGGTAGAAAGGCTTGAACTTTGAGTTGTTAAACTGCATTCTGTTAGCAGTAATTATGGTTCTCGGGATGCCAAAATTTGTGATGATATTTTTCTAGACGAAACCTTCAACCTGCTTCTCCATGATCGAGGATAGGGGCTCAGCTTTGACTCATTTGGTGAAGTAATCTACTCTGATGATTAAGAATGTCGTTGTCCCAAGGCTGGAGTGAAAGGACTAAGGAGATCCATCCCCAACTACATGAAGGGCCATCATGGTCAACCGAGGAGAGGGACAGTGCCAACTGATGTTGGATCCACGCGTTTCTAGCATTGCTCACATTTCTGAATGTAGGCTGCGACGTCTGTGCGCATGGGTGGCAAATATTACCCAAGGCGAAGGATTTTGAATGCCAAGGTGCAACCTCCGATATGCTCCCTACATAGTCCTTCATGGACTTCAGCCAACACCATGTTAGCCTCGATGGTTGATAAGCAGCAGAGTAGCAGTCAGCTCAAGGCTCTTTAGTAAAGAAAGCCCATTGATTTTGCAATACCAGACCTCGATTCTCCTAACTCGTCGAGTGGCCACTTTGTTAGTCGACAATGTTGCATCCCTTTTGTTGCATAGTATCTCCTCCATCCAATCAAGGCTGGCTTCAGTCATGGTCACCTTCGTGGGAGTAGTTGGTTTGTAGAGCTTGGCGATTTCTGGTGGGCATTCTTTTAGTATTCGTGTTGAGGCAAGCCTTGCTAGTGTGTCCGCTTGGGAGTTATCGGCACATCGGATTTACGAGATAGCGAAGTATTTGAATGTGTCAACGAGACGGTGTCAGATATTTGACCATGTTGGGTTCTCGGGCTTCAAAATTCCCACTCACTTGGCCAATGATCAGTTGAGAATCGGTGAATACTTCAATATGCTCGACCTAGAGCTCGGTTGTCAAGCGTAGACTGAACAGGAGTGCTTCATATTTAGCTTCACTATTAGTGGCTTTAAACTTGAGTTGAAATGCATGCTCCTGCGCTCGTCCGGAGGGATCTTTCAGGACTAATCCTGCCCCTCCTCTTAATATGTTCGTTGATCCGTCGACATGAAGCATCCATGTCAACTTCAAATGGGTAGAGGGCTCGGGAGAGGTTAATTCTGAGATGAAGTCGGCCACTGCTTGGGCTTTAATGGTCATCCTCAGGACATATTGCAGGTTGAACTCGCTTAGCTCCACTGACCATTTAAGCATCTGTTCTACGACATCAAATTTATAAAGAACTTGACACAAGGGTCAAATTTATAAAGAACTTGACACAAGGGTTGATCGGTTATTACCCTGATCGTATGATCTTGGAAATATGTTTGTAGTTTCCTCGTCGATTAGGGCGAGCTGCAACTTCTTGATCGGGGGGTAGCATTCCTTGGGACTACTTCAAATGTGATTGGAATAGTATACGGTCCGTTGTTCCTTTTCATCGAGCTTAACCAGGACTGAGCTAACCACGTGCTCCGAGGCGACGAGGTACAACTTGAGTGGCTCTCCTGGATTGACCGAGGCGAGTTGAGGTAGTATGGTGAGGTGGCTCTTGAGGTCTTGGAAAGCTTGCTTGTGGTCGAGACTCCAATTGAAGTCCTTTGCTTGCTTCAACGCTCGAAGAATGGGCAGGCTCCTATCGCCTGCTCGAGAGATAAATCAGCTCAAGGCGACCAATCTCCTGGTAAGCTGCTAGACCTCCTTGATCGTCCGAGGCAACTGCATGTCTGTGATTGCTTTGATCGTATCGGGATTCGCATCAATTCCTCGCTGATGGATGATGAAGCTGAGGAATTTTCTCAAGACCACCTCGAACACACATTTGGCTGGGTTAAGACTCATCTTGAATTTCCTAATGGTTTAGAATATCTCAGCGAGATCCGAGAGGTGTGCTCGGGCGAATTTGCTCTTGACAATCATGTTGTCCACGTAAACTTCAACATTCCATCTGACTTGATTTTTGAACAATTGATTGACCATTCTTTGATATGTAGCCCCAACGTTCTTTAACCTGAATGACATCACCTTATAGTAGTAGGTGCCTTGATGTGTGATAAATGCTATTTTCTCCTGATCTTGTGGGGCCATTTAGATCTGGTTGTAACCTGAAAATGCGTCCATGAAGGAAAGTAATTCATAGCCTGAGGTGGAGTCTACTAATTGGTCGATCCTTGAGAGAGGGTAGTAATCCTTCGGGTAGGCCCAGTTGAGATCAGTATAATCAACACACATGCGCCAACTTTAGCCTTTTTGACAAGGACTACATTAGATAGCCAGCTTGGGTACCTGACTTTTGTGATGAAGCCTGCATCTAACAACCGGGAATCCCCCTGATTTTGGTTATGAATCAGGCGATGTACTACGCCAGTGGCTCGTCCTCCTTTTGACTTATCCCAAGGAGGGATGCAGTAGTCAGCCTCAGACGGGCGTTGGCAAGAAAATTCAGCTTGAACTATTTGGCGAGCTGGTCAAAGTAAAAGATCGAAGAGGGTTTCAGCCGACTGTACCACATCCAAGTAGGTCCTCTGAAGGTCATTGAAAAAGCTCGACACATTAGGGCATCTGACGTCCTGTACAGTGCCATTTGAGTTCTGAACGTAGCTACGTGCTCTATTAGATATAAGTTATCATCAAATGCCTCCAGCATTGGAAGCTGAAAGCATTGCATGATTGACTTGTCTCGTACTTTTGGATAAATTTTTAACTTCTACTTATTCGAAACAAGATATAATCATACATAAGTATGCTAGAAAATATTTTAAATGGTTTCATTAAGTAAAATAAATCACTTAAAACATTCAAATATGGAAGATGAAAATAGATAAATCTTGAGCAAAATTACAAAAAAGAATAAATTTCAACACTGTAACCCGTACAACGTGTACTCAAACATACTTGGAAACAAACCTGCATACACATTACCCGCACAACGTGTACAACGTGTACTCAAACATACTTGGAAACAAACCTGCATACACATTACCAGGTCAGAGTTGGTTTCAGAAGATTAGTTTCTCTCATATTTCCAAATAGCAGTATTCTCTCTATGGGAAAAATAGAGATGGACAGCCACTATTTTTGAGAACCCAACAACCATGACTTCTTTTGCATCTATCTATACATTTAACACAAAATTAGGTAAAAAGATGGATTGAAATGTACTTGATGCATACAGATGGCAACACCATTGACACCACTCTAAAATTACTAAAGCATATAAACAGTAGCTAAAGTGACGCCCGTATCATCATCCAGGTTCAACTACCATCATAAACAAATTGATGGCTAAACTTGGTGTCAGCATCACACAGAGCCAAGTTGGTGGCTGTGTCTGCTTATTTGGAACTGCAACTAGGACACCTGTATTGCTTCATTTTCTCAGCCTTTGCACGGGTCATCTTTACACACTTGCCATGGAACCATCTTTCACATGCATCACACTGGATCCAAAAATTTGAACGATGCTTGGTACCACAGGATCCACAGGAAGTGGCACTGATTTCATTGGCATCTTCATCACAGCCATTATTGACAGTTGCTGGGAAAGCTGTAGACTGTCCAGTTTTCAATCTCTGAACAAGAATGGAGTTATTTGGCAAACTGTCATAGTAAAAAGAAATAGAAAGCAACTAGAGATGTAGCAGCACCTTCGAGGACCGCTTAGGTTTTCTTCCATAGTCTACACGGGTGTTCGTCTTTGTAAGCTGATGACTGCAGAAGGCCTCAAAGATGGTAGGCAGATCATTGATCAAGTTAAACAAGCGTTTCCTGAAAATTCGGAAAGGAAAACGAGCTTCAATTCTTGCAACAATGTGGTCTCAGATGCAGCACCAACACAAAAGATATGATAAATGACAGCTGAGATGGTTTTGATCAAAACTAATCTTTGCTGGTTCACTGTCTAAAATGGTTCATACAGCATATTAAATGGTATTCTATACTATTGACAAAACTTCCATAACATCTAGCCAACCAATAAACAAATTGGCCCAACAAAATTTGACTCTAGTTACACATTTCAACATGAACTTTACCTCTTCGAAAATACTTGTCCAACTGTGAAATATGAAAAGGAAATGAGGTAATCAATTGATTGGCCCAGAATGCTAGATTTTCTTGTTATTGAATGAGGTAATCAATTGGCTGTCCCAGAATACTAGAACAACCAAATTTTCTTGATTTTGGAGAGGGGAGTGGCCCTCCGAGTCGATCCAGTTTTTGAGTCCGGAGTCTACAAGCTTCTTTTGCGATGTTCTATTTAGTTAGTATATTTAGCCAAAAAAAACTCTAAACCAACTCAATTAATCTGGAACATGTGATGCAGGGCAAAACCTGAAGTGTCACACTAGCATTTTGAAGGTCAATATAAATCAGGAGTTTCAAACTATGATCTAAGGTCTCTAAAACTCCTTGAATATCACCAACCAGAAGTATCGAATTTAAAACTCCAAGTGGGCATAATTAACTTTGCAACCAAGTTTGTCAACAGTGTCCACTCCAAGAAGTCAAGCATGTTGAATGCTAATCAACTACAGACAAAAGTTGGATGTATCCTTGATGACTGCATCCATTTGAGGTACAACAGTCAGATAGTAGTAACAAGAAAATATGGTTTCAAATTATAAGCATGCTAAGATATAAAATCCAGATAGAAGTACAATAATATCAATAAAACCATCAGTCCCAATTATTCAGCTACATTGATTTGGTAAAAATAGGATGGAAATAGATGATCTCATTCTTTAATTTTATTTATGCTCAAACCATATATAAAAGGTATGGGTGGAACTTGCAAATCTAAAAAAGGTCTATGTATGAAGCTTGATTATGACAACATTTAAGTTTACTACCAAAATTAATTAAAGATCAATCCGAGTTGAATAAGTTTTAGGCTTGACAATAATTTAATGCACAAAAAGGTTTTTAACTAGAGCCAAAAAAAAAAGGTACAATAACAACATGTTTCACATAACCATAAAAGGATATACATTACAAAAGACAAATTTATCTTTGTTTAAAGAAACCCCACAAGTTTGCTTCGCTATGATAATGAAAACAAGTGTAATTGGCGTAATGTCATGATTTCGGAAAACCAATTTCAGAAAGTCTTAATGTATAGGAGAACACATATTATATTTTTCCAAAACAAAACTATGACATCGAAACTTCACGTTATATTTTCTCATGATCAACTCCACAAACTTTAACATGATCGATCACCCATCTCAAACTGCGGTTCGAGGTTAACGTACCCTTACGGAGGAAAGGAATAGCATTAGTTCATTAATAATTTCTAAATATCCAATGGATGACGTGACGCATTAATAGTCAAAAGCATACTCGCAATCGTGACGCATAAGAAGAAAAGGGGCTCAAAGAACAAACCCTAGTCAAATTCAAGTCAAACTCGGCATACCTTTCAGCGCCACTGAAGCGCGCCGCAAAGAAGAACGCAACAGAGAGGAGCCAGCTGTCGCTATGCATCGCGACGCGCGAGAGCCAGTCCCACCGCTTCGGCCCGTTCCTCGCGAAGTTGATCCCCAGAGTCGGCTCCGGCATCTCCGGCGGAACCTCCTCCGGCGGAACGTTCACCTCCCACGACCCATCCGGGTGCCCGTACAGACAAAGATTCTCCCTCTCTGCACCCAAGAACCAACCAAAGAAACAACTTAAAGGGAGGAAGATCCAATAAGAAACCACTTCGAGATCAAGACGACGGAGCGATGGAACTCGCCCGGATGGCAGAGGGCGTAGAGGTCATCAACTTCTGAGAGAAGACAATAGATAGAAAGGAGTAAGAAACCAGAAAGGCACAAAGAGATAAGAAGGGCACAGGGAGGGGAGGGGAGAAGTACCGGCCGTAAGAGCGCGGACGAGGCCGCAGTGGCGCCCCGAGTAGTCCCTGAAGACTTCCTCGACAGTGCTCGGAGCCGGCAAGGACGCGACGGTCTCCATGGCGGGCGAGCGAGCGAGCAAGCAATCGAGAGTGCGAGACGGAGGGTTCGTGCGGCGGGTTTTAGGTGGAAGAGGTTTATAGTCGAAAAGGAAGAGAACCGGGGGAAATAGTCGCCGAAATCACGGAAGTCGGTTAGTGTTTCGCATGTGTCCCATCGGATTTGACTATTTATACTGTGCCTAATTTACATTGGCACCTTTTGATTAAACTATGATTCACATTAATATTCTTTAATGTTCCCATGTGGAACTTAATCTTTTTATGAACATAATATGTAATACTACTATTATTATTTTTTTGTGAACTCTATATATAATTATTATATATAAATACTATGTTATTATTATTTTTATAAAGTGTTAGTTGTATGATATTATTATTTGTCAAGCTAAAAATTTAAACTTTTGCATAAAAGAAAAAGTAGTTTTGTAAGAATGAGTGAATTGAGTAGTTTTGTAAGAATGAGTGAATTGAGTAGTTTTGTAAGAATGAGGGAATCAATTCGACCTTGTTTATAAAGATCGAAATTTCTCGACATGATTTCGCTTCTAGTCAATCATAAAATATGAAAATTTTAAATAACAAATTAGTTGACGTCATATAGCTCAATCGATCCTCGATCATTTTAGTTTGATTGAGCTGTCACGCATCGAACTCTGAATGAATATCCTTCCTATCATCTATTATTATTATTATTATTATTATTATTATTATTATTATTACTATAAATAATAAAAATATAAAAATTTCTATTATTAATCTACTCGTATATGATAAGTTTCATCTCTGTTCACTTATCAATGTTTTGTGTCGTGTCATCTCTGTTCTATATGTGTATTAGTATCAGCGTCGCAATGACTAATATTGGCTTACAAGATATAGTAGATTAGTCCTACATCAGCAAAAGAATAAGACTGAATTAAGAGGATTTAAATGCACTTCGTGAAAAAGAGATTAGAGCTTCATTCTAAGATTTTAGATTTAAATGCACTTCATGCGAAAGAAATTAAAGACACTCGTCAAATTTCTTGTATGTAATCACAGTATGGCAAAACCTTGGGGCGTGCAATCACTATATAATCTGTCCAACACACAGTGTAGAACACTAGGATCATTAGCATGGCTGCAGATTAAAAACACTTGACGAAGCTGTCCTATTTGATGACAGACATCCTCACATCAAAGACAGCAGTAACTTGCACCCTTTCTCAATATAACCTACAACATAAATGACCAACTTCATCTGGGTATTCACATGAAATTTCCTGAGATGCAGACTGATTCCATTTACATAATGAAAGTAAACCTGATCATACCTCAGAAAACAATAGAATTAATAAAATTACAGTTATTTCACAAGGAATGGCAGATGCTACATTACATAGATAGGTACAGCAATCTACATTGTCAGTTTAGGATAATTCTTGAAGGAAGAAAAACTCCAGGTGCATGCTCTGCAACAATTGCATCCTCACAAGCGACAAGTCTAAGAATATTGTGGCTTGATGGGTTGTGCTTGTGTTTCGACTCAACAAAACTCCTGCCGAGAACCCGCTCAAACCAGTTATTTAAAGCTCCTCTATCTTCTGATGACCATGCCACTGCGAGTATCTCCTCCATGACCTTCGTGTCGATCTCCAAAATACAGCCTGAACCAGCAGCAGTACAAAAGATCTTGCTAATATCATTCAGTATACTGTCAGCAAGGGCATCAAAATCGAAAGGACTGAAGTTCACTGTTGCATCGACTAGGTTGAAAGAGTCTTCCATCCAAGTCCCTGAATTTTCTGGTTTAGAACAATCTTCCTGACTACTAGAATTGTTATCATCCTCCCCAATCTCTGCTATGGGCAGATTCAAGTCTAAGAATTCTTTTGACGTTTTTCGAGCCCTTTTTGCCAGCACCACCCCATACTGGCTGTTGCAGTCATCAGACATGTCGAGTTTGCGCTTGCTTGCTAGACCCGAGCGTAAATAAACTTGAACTTTCCTGGGTTTTTGACTTGAAGCAAATGACACCTTATTAGATTTCAGACTGCTGCTAATGGCCTCTCGAGAAGGCTCCCAGAAAATCTTCATCTGCCAACACTGTGCTGATAGAATAGTCTTCTCGGAGAAACTATTGCAATCTGTCCTCTGAGAAAAAGTTTGACCTCGAATTGTTGCTGAAGTCAGAATAAATATGGCATTGTTTATGCTGAATTCCCGTCCATGGGAATCAGGAAATTTGCCAGTATTGATAGCCTGAGATAAGCTGTCCTGAACAAGAAAGTCAGCTTTATCTACATTTTCAAGGAATACAACAGACTGTGGTTTTTTTCTTAGCTCAGCAGCAATATGGTCAACATTCATTTTGCCTCTAAACTGTGCATCATTTCCATTGACCTCCTGTTGGGCACAGATGGTACTAGGACGAGCAACACCTTCTTGGTAACTTAGGTCGACATGCACGAAGTTTTCTTTGCTGCCACATAACATTTCTGCAATAGCCACTGCTGCCCTCTTCTTCCCAATCTTATCTGGACCATGAAAACTGAGCCAAATGTCCCCTCTCAGGCTAGCACCACGACGCCTTTTACCAGTTCTGCAATGGACTATAGCTTGACTAATGGCAATAGCTGCTTCTTCTTGTCGGCCAACTTTCTCAATGAGACTTGCACAAAATGATTTGTAACTGCCCAAATCTAAGTTTTGCCATGCATCGGATGAGATGCGTGAGGGTCTGTCACATGCAGATGCACAACCCTTTGAAACCTGTGAAAATGAGTGGGACAGATCACGCGGATAGGTATGTCTTGCCTGGGAATCTCGATGGCCTGAGAAAGAAAGAGGCTTAACAAGAACATCTGGGACATTTTGTTTGATGACGTCAACCTTCGTTGATGGCAAACAACCAGACAATTCCACCAAAGGAATTTTTTGCACATGTGAAGCAGGGTTTCCCTCCTTCCAAACAGGTTCACAAGGAGTACCCAAAACCAAGTTTGTCATAACAGATGTTACAGAGGAAGGTGAAGCATGATCGTCACCATGGTTAGGTTGCAACTGCTCTAGCTGAGGCTGTTCGCTTTTGGAGGGTCTGACCTGAAGTTTTGATAATAGGTCTTTATTTCTTTGTTCTAAAACTGAAGGCAATGAGATACTCTGGCTTGCTGTGGAAATCTTCTGTGTACCTACTGAAATAGGAAATGAAATCCCAAAACTTCTTTGACTTTGAGTGTCATCAAGATTTTCGCTATTCTGACTGAAGGCCCTTCCCATGTTAGAAACACAAGATGGATCAATAACATGAGGGACTGCAGAGAAATTGTCTGCATTATTTGTCTGGCAACTATGGTGGAGGCGCTGGCAATTCACATTCCACTTCTTTTGCAATTCCATAATTTTAGCATTGAGAAATGTAGCATCATCTTTAGCCTGCACTGAAGAAAACCACAACTTTTACCCAAAAAGGAAGAAAAACAACCATAAATGCAACTGTCGCTTCATTTTACACAACGTAACATGACCATGTCATGATATATGGTGGTTCAACAAAAGCTTGCAAATCAGTTTAAGAGGTGATGTAAAGAAGCTATCTAGACTCAAGTAGAATGCATGAACACATATAACCTTACTAGAAAACATACCTTTGCTGCATCGAATCCATCATTCAAGCTAACCTTACTACCCTTTTGCAACCAGAAGGGCAAGCTTGCATTCTGCTGATCATCAACTGAAGCTGATTTCCCTTTTAGAACAATAGAAACCTCTTGCTCGTACTTGTCATTGCAGTCCTCACAGCGGGACACTGATGGATATACACCATAAGATTCATGTTCTATAGGGACACCTCCACCGATTGGATCAAATGAATCCATCAAGCTGTAATATTATCATTCATGGTTCAGCTTCCAGGAATACATGCAAAAGAAAGCGTGCACATCATCAAAAGTTCAAAAGATGAAGCCATTCAGAGATGTACCTTCAAGCAACCAAAACAAATCTCAGACTCATGTCTTACAGACCAAGTTTTTTACTGTAGGGCATACCTAAACTAGAAGCTTGCCGATTATGCATTGGTTAGCAAATAAGAAATACTTAAATACTTGGCTAAATGCTATGTCATAGCCGAAAAAGTGAATACAGTTATAGAAAGCTAAACATCCTTTCTCCAGATGTTGAATCTTAAAGTCTAAAAGAGAAAAAAAAGTACCACCAAGAAATTAATCAATCAGAATGAAACTCGCAGATAATGGGCAATCTAATCTAGCGTACTCCAAGCTTAAGAAAAAGTAAATCTTCCTTCAGAAGATTGATGTAGCAAAAAAAAAAGTCTCTGTAAATATTGATGTTTCTATATGCCTTAAATCATATTCTATATCACTCTTTTCTTTCTGTTGTACAAACTAGTGCCAAATTCCAAACTAGTAGCATTTGCTTTTGAATCTGCACAGTTAAATTCAATATAAATGAAACAAATGGGATATCATGGTATAAACTGCACAGAGGTACAAACAGGAGGCTTTGTCCAATGCTCAGTAATGATTAAACTCTTTTCTGCAGTTAGGCTATCAGGCTAATAACAGGATCAGGATTCAATTAAACTAACATAGTTTTTTTATGAATGATGTTAAGAAAAGCATTCACCTCCATAGTTCATTATTTTTTTCAATTTTAAATAAATGACAGTATAAATAAACCACACTTCTTAGTACAAGTTTACACTTTATGATTTGCAATATAGGTATTTGGTTGTAACCTGTCACTACAATATTTAAAGTGCAATGCAACACACTGTTGTCGAGGTTTACATCCAGACAATTGCTTCAAAGGTACATGGTGCAGAAGCCAAATGATGATTCATCAATAGATTTTTTATTTTACTATATTCTGATTTCTAAAATCTATATAATGATAAATTTTGGTTGAAAACATACTTGTGGGGAACAGAATAAACTTTGGATTCACAAAGTGAAGTAATACTTTGTCCAGTTCACCAATGCTAGCATCAACCTGAAGCTTTTGTTATTTACAGCATGATGCTTTCATAAAATCCAAGGATTTCGTTTATGTCTCTTTAATTAGATTATCTTTTATAACTGGTCCTGCCATGGGGGAAGCAACAAACAGTATCTAGATCTACTAGCTACAAACAGAACGATGATGTCTTTCTACTGTAAAGTGCTAGCCAACAATTATTTGAAGTTGCAGGCCTTTCTCCCTTTTTGCTTTCGTTGCAAATCAAATATTCTTTGCAGTCTCCCTTCACAAGTGATGTTTTTAGAAAAAGATACATATTTGCTTAAATTTAGTCCTACATATCATAATCTATGTGAAAAAAAAAACGCAACAGCTTGTTTCTCATTGTACTTAGAGGCAGTAAAAAAATAAATTCAGTGAGCTTTTTCTTAAATGCTTTTCTTACTAAACACCATAGGTTTTAGTGAATGAAAGAAAATAGCACGGTAATACAAGAAGTTGATGATGAAGACACCTATCAGGTTAGAACCGTATAGAACTACTTAGCAATTCAGACATTATTGCGTTCTAATATGCAACCCTTAGTTTCAACAAATGGCATCCATTTCTTAAGGATGAGAAACCCCAATCTCTAAGAACTTAAAAATCCCATGTGTATATGGAAAACAAAGACAAACAGTTCATAATGAATGTTCAGTTTCAAGACTAAGCAGGAGAACACTCAGCTGGTAAAAGAAGAACGAACTAAGAATAAGAAACAGATAGAAATCACTAGTTCACCCACCTGGGAGGCTTTGGGAGTGAATTCTCCATCCCAGTTCTTACTGAACTGATAGGCAGCAACTGCAGATCCCAATCCTTATCCAGTAATGGATGCCTGGACAAGAACTTCATGTATGTTTCGTATGTTGCCGACCACCCCATCACCCACAGCCTCCCATGGTAGACCTCCAGCAGCCGCGTGAGCTCCGACACCAAGCAGCTTTCGCGCTCGTCACGTTCTGCACCACCTTCCACCATCCCCTTCAAATCCCCAATGTTCAACACCACTCCTGAAGACTCTGCCTTCCTCCCTACCTCCTCCAGCCGAACATTCGACGGCACTGGATCAGCGTAATCAGTTCTGAGCTCCGCCACCACCTTCTCGATGCTTACAAGCTCGATTCCACGCAGCTCAAGGGGCAAAATTGCCCAGTTCTGCCGCTCGATAGCCTGGGCGAAGTCGCTAGCTGCCTCGCCGGCACCAACCCCGACCAGCATCGGATTCCGTCCACCGCTCTTCCGGGCGAGGATTTCCCCAATCCTTCTGCAATTCTCATCGCCCCCATCCGAGGAGAGCTGCCGGGCCGCAGCGGCGAAGGGGAAGACCATCCCACGTGGGGCGAGAGCCGGCTCAAACCCATCTCCGGCCGAGAAATTGCACAGAAACAGCGGCGGGCACCTCGCGGCACGGGGGAAGCGGAGGATGGGCGGCGGGGGCCGGAGGATGGCGAGCTTGATGTCCGCGCTCCGGAATCCCGCATCGCCGAAAACCCGGCTGACCACGGGGTCATCCAAGATCGCGAGCATCAGCTGCTGGAGCTCCACCTTCACCCCGGAGAACGACGAGGTCCCTCCGGCGGTGGCGCCCTGCTGCTGCTGTTGCTGGTACAGGTGGAACGTGTCCGGATTCCGCCGCTGGTTCGCCTGCGACCGCTTGATCGCCGCCATCAGCGAGTTCGACACGGGCGGCTCATCCCCGCCCCCTTCCGCGTTCTGCCGCTGCCCCGAAGGCAGCCGGTCGAGCGCCACGCCGAAGCAGAGCTCAAGCGCCCTGAACTGTAGCCTGGGCGAGTAGGCAGCGCTCCGGGCGCGCGACAGCGCATCACGAAGTATCGAACACGACGCCGACGAGGAATACGAGGAGGAGGAAGAGGAAGAAGTGGAAGAAAGGAGGGAGTAGACGACGTGGAGGGAGGTGGTCTGGACGTGGGAACGGCGGCGGGCGACGGTCACGGCGTTGTCGAGCGTGGCCGCCGCCTCGGCCGCGAGGCACGCGCGCGCGTTGCTGACCGGCGTCGGCATCCCGGCCGCGACCAAGGACAATATACTAATAATAACTTACAGCAATATAAAATTACTCCCGTTGCGAATATAATATTCTCGCGGGGTGTCTTTGCAAAGATGCAAATATATATATACACTATTATTATTATTACGAGACGACTCTCTTGCGACACAGAGAGAGAGAGAGAGAGAGAGAGAGAGAGAGAGAGAGGGCGCGAGAGAGGGGAGGAGAAATCGGAAGAGGAGTTGGTTGCGTGCGTAAAGTGCGAGAAGAGGGGGCCGTCGCATATGAAAGGGAGAGGCCAAAGTGGTGGGAGCAGGGGCGGGGGCCCCACGGCGCTCTGGCTCATCCGCATCGCCATTATCTTCCGACGCTTTATTTTCCCGTTTTTATTTTTCTGACGAAATATCTCGTCCCGCCAAGTGGAGGACGGAAAGCGGTTGCCGGCTGGCGCCGGCCGTGGGGGCCGACGTCACGTGGCATCTTGCAAGGTCGCCCCTGGAGGGTTCCCGGGGTGACTCACCCCTTCGGAAGTGTGCCAGGGGGGCGGGCGAGAGTGGAGACGTCCGAATCGGCGATCATATACATTTTGCAGGCGAGGAAATCCAGGAAACCGCAGTTCCAGCGCCCGGCTGCCACTGGCCACGTAGGCCATAGCGGGACTCGTATTTTATTCCCAAAGTTGCTGCCCAGGCACGCAATACAACTGTAGAGAGAAAGAGAGATGCGCAAGCACATTTATTAGCATTTTAATGTGCTAATTAAAATGATGTTTTGATTTGTATGGACGAATAAAAATGGAGTTCGGTTTAGACGGATGGATAAGTGTGTGTGGCATAAATGACTTTTCCGATTGACATCAACAGTGCTTTGACTTGACGTCTCTAAAGTTTTTAGGTGGGTGGCAAGTCAATGGCTATGCGTCTATATATATATATATATATATATACACTCGGTCAAATTACTGCAGCAGCAGCAGCAGCAGCACTCACCCGATGAATCCCATCTCCCTCTCTCGTCGCTTGCGAGTATGTCTTGGGAGTCCAGGGGAGAAGACTGATGTACGCATCCGGGAACGCCAGCTTTCACGTCAGTATTGGGATCCCTTTTGGAAATGGCCTCCTCCTTCGACACGCACTCAATCGCCATTCCCATCCTCTCGCTCTCGCTTTGCAGCCGCCATTTCCAAGCATGCCGAGAGACGACAAGCCACGCCCGACCAGGAAGAACGCCCTAGCCAAAAGTTGTGCAGGATCCACCGTGACCGTCCATTGGTCAGTCTACATGATGGGATGACAAAAAGATATGGATTCCGACGCATCGTGTCCCTCTATCCCCTCCCCACCAATTCATGTCGAGCCATGGAGCTGTAAGATGGCAATTGTCTCATTTATCTGTCTATATTTAGAACTTGTTGATGATTAGTTGTTTCGAATCATACAAGTTTTGAGTATGTAGTGTTTGAATAAATAATAATAAATTTAGAAAATTTTATAATCATATATCCTTTTAACTATTATATGACATTGAGATTATCTATTTATTATTATATTATCTTAATAATGAGAAATAATTGGAGAGAGCTAATTCGTTGTTGTCCAAAAATAAATAGACATACTTTTCAACTGACGCAAAACTCCGAACTGATGTTAAAAAGAAAAATAAATATTCAAACACATACTTTATCATTACTATCTTAATTTATTTTTATTCTATCTCTTCTTTCTTGTATTAATAATTTTTATATCTTGAGAAATAATTTTTTGTTTTGATACTATACTATAACAACATGGTGGCAGATGGATTATGCTAAATGGTAAATTCGAAATTTCACGTATCAATCAGTTTATTATTATTATTTTTTTTCTTTTTCATGTCAACATTGGATATATTCAGATTCTAAATTGATAAAAGCTTTATCACTTAATTATTTTTAAATTATCTTAATGTTTCCTCACCTTTTAATGGAGATTAGATAGGTTGGAATGTGATCCACTATCCCTATCTCTTGCGTCATACTTCCATTCTCTCCAATATTCCTTTCCTCCACTACGACAATAAGTGTTCCACCAAAAGACCTCTTCTTCTTCTTTTCTGTTTTTGCTTCAGAAACTAAAAACACGGATCCTCTCCACAGTGTGACTGTCGACAGTCCCTTTTCCCCTCATTATCATTGCAATTTGTTCTTCTTTCTGAAAACATTTCTTTAACATTTCAACACTTCATGTTTGTCTACCTTTGATCTTTTCAATGCCTCGTCCGTTTGATATGTATCCTCCATCGGAGCCGTGGCTGTCAAACAATCTCGGATCCCTCCACGACTTATTTGTCCAACAAAAACCCCACAGAAACCAAAGACAAAAACATTATATCTGTTTTTTATTGTTATAGGATGTGAAGTACAGCATGAGATGCGGACTGATTAATCTTTAGCCGACTATTGCACTTCTCTTTCTTTTTGCTCATTGACTATTACCAACTATTCTGCTAGCTGCCGAGTCAACAGTTACTAGTTTTGAGGGTTGTGAAATGTGTCCTTATATTATTTCTCTA
Organism: Ensete glaucum; assembly: GCA_021527575.1. NCBI lineage: Eukaryota > Viridiplantae > Streptophyta > Magnoliopsida > Zingiberales > Musaceae > Ensete > Ensete glaucum. Next base: position 38,928,793 of record CM038558.1, on the reverse strand, counting down.
TCAATCTATAGAAGTCTTGTTTTATACTTTAGTTCCTTATACTTAAAGCAATTAAAAGTAATTACTGATCCAACAATACCTAAGACAGTGGATGTGTTTTTTATAGAAAAGCCAAGTATTTCTTTTAGTTGGCAGAATGATATATGATGAAAGCACTCAAAACAAGTCATCCGGTGCTACTCCTGTTTGGGTCACAGTGTTTGAGTGGAGTGAGTGCAAGATCCACTAATCCCTGTGACAGAAATAATTGAGAGTGAACTTGATTCAGATGATGAATGCTGCATTTTGATCCCTGAGCATCAAATCTCTAGAGCGCAACTGTGATGTGAAAAACGATCCCATTGTCAGAAGAAGATGCTACATTATTTTGCTTCAGGTTTCTTCAAGTTGAGGCATTCAGCATCGACTCCACCATTATTATTGACATCTCCCTCATCATGCTGGCTGCATATTCCAGCTGAGAGTGATGGCTTTGTCCTTAGTGGAGTGATGGCCTTGTCCCTAGTGGAGTATGGCCGCTGATGAGAAGTGGGGTGAGGTAGCTGCGAAAAAGGCTTGACAAAGGTTGTCAATGTGTTTGTATGTGTGCGATTGATGCGCATGGAGTTGTGGTTGTGAATGGATTGAATGACTACAGAAGCTTTTCCTTGGGCACTTCCGTCTTCCTCCATGGCAGCAGTATCAACAACAGCAGCACCGTGCAATCTTCTTGTTGGTCCTGTTCATATCAGCATGGTGTGGTTCGGTTGTGCGTTCTGTGGTGCCAAAGCTCCAATCTGTCATCGTCAAGAACAAGATGCATCATGCAGCAGAAAGAGCAAACAGAAAACTAGTGACAAAAAGTTGTCATTTTTTTCTGATAGAACCAAGCAAACTTAGATCCGAGACCACAAAAAAAAAGGCTTCTTTGCTGGCTCAGTGGCTTCGGAAGTTCATGTCTGTCCGAGCCAGAAGCCTTTCTTCATGCACACACAGGCAAACAGCAACAGCATCATCATCTACAACTAATGCTCCATGCATCTCATCAAAGATAATGGCTTCAGATTCATATTTGATAGGGCAATTTATGAATTTGCCGCTTGGCTATACATCCCAAGTCACGTCGGCTTCCCAACCCATACAGGCTGCCTGAGATCACACGAGATGATATCGACTTCTCAAGTCGTACGAGCCACCTGGGATCGAGGGAGATAGTGATAGAACCTCCAGGGTATCTATCGGGATAACTAATCACTATAGGGAATCAGCCCTCCTCAAACTCTATAGGGGTTTAGCCCTCCAATATTCGGCCACTAGGCTGAATAAATTTACTGAAATTTTATTGTTTAATGAAGGAGTTACATGCTTATATAGGATTTTCAAATCCTAACTCTAGTAGGACACCTATTTTAAGTGAAACTCTCCTAGATGAATCCTAACCCTAGTAGGACTTGGATCCATCAAACCCTAGCCAACTTTCTCAATCAAAGGCGATCGGCTAATCATAGTTTATTACATACCAATCAGGGTTTATTGCAATTATGACTTAGTCGACTAGGACCCAACCCTGTTAGGGTCCTATCAGACTCGCTCTCTTCAAATTAGTCTTGTCTTCAAGGTTGAGCCCTTATGAACTCTAGGAAACTTATCTTCAGTTTTTCATAGGATTCCCACATAGTATCTTAAGCAGGCAAGTTGGTCCACTACACCAGCACTTTAGTAGAGGGGCGTTAGCGCGCATCACAATCTTGTGATCTAGTATGATTTTCGGTTGAACCTAGACCTCTCTATCAGTAGAGGTCGGGTAGATGGCTCTGGACCGATTCATTTTCTCTAAGCTTTAGTTTGAGGTGGGACACGTGGAAGATCAGATGAATTTTGAAGTTTGAGGTAGATCCAATCTGTAAGCCATAACTCTAATGAGCTCCATAATTTTATAAGGTCTATAAAAGCAGAAAGACAGCTTCATTGATGCTTGGGTCATGATTGATGTTAGCTTGTAGGACTGAAGGCAAAGAAAGACCTAATCTCCAACAGAAAACTCCCTTTCGCTCTTGCGTGTGTTAGCCTGCTGCTTCTAATGTCAATCAACTTTCAGTCTACCTGATCTACTTTTGATGTGTCGACTACATATTTAGGAATTATAAGGGGTGACCAGCCATACATAACTTCAAAAGGAGTACATTTTTTAGATGAATAATATATCGTATTATACCATCATTTAACCTAGGGAAGCCATCTTGTCTATTCTTTCAGCCTATCACTAGTGAAGCATCTGAGGTAATTCTCTAAGCATTTGTTCACCAGCCGTCAATTTGAGGATGGTACATTATGCTTATCTTGAATTTAGTGCCCTACAACTAAAAAAGTTCTGTCCAAAATTTGCCAGTGAAGATCCTGTCATAGTCACTTAAAGGCATCCCATGTAGCTTAACAATATTTTCACAAAAATTCTAGCAATGTTGGCAGCGGTATCAGGATTTTTGATAGTGCAAAAGTGGGTATATTTTGTGAAGCGATCAACCATAACAAGAATGATACCTTTTTCTTGTGATGTGGGTAGCCCTTCAATAAATTCCATAGAGATGTCGGTCCAAGTGAAGTATGAAGTGGCTGTAATTTTCCTAGACTTACCACTGCTTCTCTCTTGTGTCGCTGACAAGTGTCACACCGCACTACAAATTCAGCAATGATCTTTTTCATCCCTTTCCAATAAATTTTTTTTTGCTGAATCCTTTTGTAAATAAGAAGGAATCCAGAGTGTCCAACCGCTGGTGAAGAGTGCATCTCCTATTTTGGTAGGAAGAGTTGAGCACCAACACTATTCGACCCTTGTATCATAGGTCCTTCGAGTCTCAACTGTAGTGCGCTACTGATCCTGGTTCCTCCTCTAATTTTTTGATAATTTCTTGGGGCTATGGGTATCTTTGTCACTCCTTCCTGATGTCTTCCAAGAGGTCACAAATCGAAAGGGAGATGGCTAAAATTTTAGCATCCTCGGGTCAGCGGGAAAGCGCATTTGCAATTAAGTTTTCCTTCCCATTTTTATAGACAATTTCATAGTCGAAGTCAGAAAATTTTGTTACCCATTTTTGCTATTCGAGGGAGGAAATCTTTTGCTTTGTGGTTAGTTTTGATTTAGAAGCGTCGATCGATCAAATAGGATCTCCATTTTGTCACCATGTGTACAATGGCCAGCATCTCTTTGTAGTATATTGATAGCTTTAGATGAGACAAGGAGAGAGCTTTGCTAGTGTAGTCTAGGGATCAGTCATCTTATATTAGAACGACTCCAATTTTGGCTCTCGACACTTCAAATTCGATCATGAACACCTTGTCGAAGTTGGGTAGCATTAGCACTGGTGTAGATGTCATTGCAGCCTTGAGGGTATCAAAGGTTGCTATTGCTTCATCCGACCACTAGAAGGCATTCTTTTTCAGCAATGATGTGAGAGGGCACTGATCTTACTATAACTTTCACAAACTTGTGGTAGTGACTAGTCAGTCCTAGAAATCCTCGCAATGCTTTAATAATTTTTGACAATAGCTAGCTTTGCATTACTTCAATCTTCGAGGGGTCTACCGCTACTCCTTCCTTCAAGATGATGTGCCTGAAGTACTACACCTTACTTTGTAAAAAGTTGCACTTTGACTGCTTGACAAAAAGGGTGTGTTCTAGAAGAATCATCAAATAAGTCACAAATGTGAGAGGTGGCTTTTGAGGGAGGAGCTACAAATCAAGATGTCATCGAAGAAGACCAAAACAAACTTATGAAGGTAAACCCGAAAAATGTCATTCATCAAGCTCTGAAAAGTGAAAGGGGAATTATTAGGCTGAAAGGAATTATCATGAACTTGTAGTGGTCGTTGTGTGTCCGAAAAGTGGGTTCAGTATGTCTTCCTCATGCACTTGAATCTGATGATATATAGGTCGTAAATCCAGTTTAGTAAAAACTTATGCTCCTTTCAGTTTGTCGAGTAATTCATCTACCATAGAGATTGGGTATATGTCCTTGACGATGATGTTGTTGAGGGCTTAGTAATCCACGCACATTCACCATGTTCCGTCCTTCTTCATCCGAGGAGCACTAGTGAAGAATAAGGGTTGACACTTGGTCGTATGATCCTTGTTTCCATCATCTCTATGACAATTCTCTTGATCTTAAACTTCTAAAGATAAGGATATATGTACAATCGAACATTTGCTGGTGATTTTCCTGGCAGAATCGGTATATAATGATCATGCAGCCGGATAAGGGGTAGATTTTTTGGTTCAGCAAAGATGTCTGAAAATTCATTAAGCAAAGAGGAGAGGTTTGGATCTTTGTTCATCATCGATTCTTCAATTTGCAGCCCTTGAAGTTGGATTAGGAAGTCGACATGTGATTTATGTAGCACCCTCTCTATGTGTTACGTCGAAATAGTTAAAACTTCGTCCTCATGTTTTCCTCGTAGGATTAATTATTTCCCATGGCTGAAAAATTTCATAAGTAATTTAAAAAAAATTCAAGAAACATCACATAGAGTAGACAACCACTCAATGTCGAGCACCATTTCATAATTGTCCAATGGGAAAAGGAAGAAGTCCGTGGTGATCTCTTGGCCCTGCATGACTAGTTTCACACATAGTGGCTACAATTGAGGGTTTGACCATCTACGACCTTCACATCAAACCTACTACAATCTTTAATCTGGAGGATTAGTCAGGTAGCAACCTTGCAGTCCATAAAATTATTGGTGCTTCAAGTGTCGATACGAACAGTAATCTGCCAGTGCTTGAGGAATCCATCGATCTTCATGGTTTGCAGGTTCGTGTAGCTAGCTAGGGCATGTACTGTGTTGATGACCAACTATGGTTCTTCTTCTACATCTTCCTCCTCGGACTCAAGATCTACATCCTTGAGTTTTGGATCCTCAATCAGTTCAATCACCAAAAGTCTTCCCTTTTTGCAGTGGTGCTCTCGACTCCATTGGTTCATCACAAGTGCCAACACAGGCCTTTTGCGATCTTTCACGGAATTCTTCCTGAGTTAATTTCTTGGGCTAGAGGTTTGGTTAGTAGCAAGGGAGTTTGAAGGTTTGATGGTTACTGGTTGGTTTATAATCTTGGTCCTTCGGGTATCATTGTTCAGCCATTCCTCTTGGATGTAGGCGAAGGAGATGGCCGCCATCAATGTATATGGTTGTCGTGCTTTAACTTCATACCTGATTTCTAGCTTTAATCCTTCGATGAATGTCCCTAGCAATTATTTTTCAGACCAATCACAAGTTTGGTTCGAAAGTCATTCAAACCTAGTTTGATAATCTTGTATAGTCGAGGTTTGATGAATCTTCGTGAGTTGGCGATCCACATTCTTGTATTCTGATGGTCTAATGTGGATCAGCAGCCCACTTTTGAATTGCCTCCATGTAGGTACGCCTGAGTATGCTCAAACTAATTGTACCACTAGGATGCATCTCCCTCCGGGTGTATGGCGGCGATGTCAACTATGGATGCATCTGGAGTCTTGTGGAAGTGAAAATATTGTTCAGTGCGCGAGATCCACCTGGTTGGATCTCCAACTTCCCATCTAGGGAAGTCCACCCTCATGCGTAGGTACACAGAGTCCTATGCTTGATCTCCCTTCTTTGATTGGTTCTCTTTATGATCTGAACTTTCTTCGCGCTGAGATCCCTTTGGGCTCTCTGATCGACCCAATCTGAATTCTTTGAAGAGTGTATGTAATCTATCCTTCATGCAGGCCTTGAAGGCTTTAAGTTTCATGTCAATTGCATCGTTTGAGGTTATCACATAAGATTGCAGATCTGTCATGTTTAGATTCTTCTTTTGTTGATGAGTCAAGAGCATAGATCGACAGATGGGGCTAGTAGCAACAAGAGAAGGAAAAATGGTAGCAGCTTTAGTGATATAGGGTTAGAATGCTACGATATATGGCTACTATTGGGGTCGACTGTACAGGGTAAATATGACAATAGTGTTTTAGGGTTAGAGGGCTGCCTTAGGGTTGCTGGTTGTGGTAGCAATAGGGGAGATAGTTCGATAGCAACAAGAGGTGAGTGTAGTAGATAACAGCAAAGATGGCAATAATATAAATATGGCAGTAATATTACGATGAAGATGACAACAATATACAGAGGTAATAGTAGCAATAATAGATGAATATAGATGCATAGGTAGGCAACAAATAAAGATGCAACAACAGGTAAGCCTTGGCTGGGATGATGTAAACTATCATCCCTCTCGTCCCCCAACTGGCTCGATAAATAACGCTTTCTTGGCAAATGCCCCGGATGGCTTAGCCAAACCTTTTCGCTACCCTATCAAAAATACCCTCGGTTGTGCAGCAGCCCGAGATTGGCAACCCCCACAAACAGACTAAAAAACTCTCGAGTGCTCCAGGGCCAATGGCAGAGTGCCATGTCCCTAGCTTCCGACCCACTACTCCGAGCGATATTGAACCAGATACCTTATCCTCAGACTCAACCGACTCCCTTCGGACATAGTTGCATGGGATTACTCGATGCTTCGATGAGGTTCAGAGGGAGTTTCCTAAATCAAAGGAGGAGCTTAGAGAAGGCACCTCAGCAGGATCTCCTAGGAGATCCAGAACAAACCCATTCCCCTCAACTTTTGCCTCTGAACGTTAGAGGTCTATGATGGCGGCTTGGACTTGGCGGAATATGTTGTAGCATTTCGAGTCCATATGGCCCTTTTCGACACTTCTGACACCCTGATGTGTCGAACATTTCCTACCACCCTTCGGGCCCCAACTCGGAGATGGTTTAACCAACTGAAGACATCCTCAGCCTCGTCTTTTGATCAGCTCATGAAGGAGTTCGAGCTGAAATTTTTGGCTAGTGCACGACCCAAGCCGTCTATAGCCCTGCTCCTTGGGTTAAGTCAGAAGGATGACGAACCCCTCTCCCAGTTCGTCGCGCATTTTTCTGTTGAAATTCAATGAGTGTCCAATGCCCACCCCTTTTTAATCATGTAAGCATTCCTGATAGGTTTGTGACTATCCAAATTATTCTAGTCATTGATCGAAAGGCCGATAACAATAGTTCCCGAGATGCTCTAATGGGCAAACTAGTATGTCGCCATCGAAGCATTGGTGGTAGGAAAACAAGAAGACCACAAACGGCCTCGTATGGAGCAATCTCGAGGATAATCCTCGAGACTGCCAAGGAAGAAAATGGACCGACCCGAGCTGTCCCTACTGAAGTCCCCTTAAACTCCTATGAATTCGTCGTGAATAGAGATCTTCCTCCAGATCAGAGAGAGGGCCTCCTCAAGGCGCCTAACCTGATGAAGACTCAACATGAGTGCCAAATAATTAACAACTTCTTCTTTGGAGTGGTCTTCTTCATCTAAAGAGCTTGAATCATCCCAAGTGGCCAAAAGTACTTTCTTCTTGTGTATTGATTTCTTCTTCAAATGAGGACATTCATTTTTGAAATGTTCCAATTTTTTATATTCATAACATATGACATTGTCCTTCTTTAGTTCCTTTCTATTTTTATAGTTATTGTTCTTTTTAATATTTTTTTTAATTTTTTGATAATGATGCAATATCATGGTCCTCATCACTTGAGGTTTCACTCGAGGAGTCATTTGTTGTTCGAGGTGCTACATCCTTCTTATTCTTTAGAAGGGATTCATCAAGCTCATCATGAGCTTTATAGTTTAGTTTATATATGAACCAATGATTTCTTCAAGAGGCAAGTTATTTAAATTTTTGGCCTCTTGAATAATGGTTACTTTAGGATCCCAATTTTTAGGTAAAGATCTTAAAATTTTACTCACAAGTTCAAAATTTAAAAAATATTTTTTAAGTACTTTAAGGCCATTGATGACATCCGTGAAATAAGTATACATGTCCCCAATGGACTCACTTGGTTTCATTCAAAATAATTCATAGTTATAAACTAAAATATTAATCTTAGATTATTTTATTCTACTATTCCCCTTGTGTATGATTTCTAATGTGTGCCAAATATTAAAAGCTGATTCACAAACGGAAATATGATTAAACTCATTCTTGTCAAGAGCATAAAATAATGCATTCCTAGCCTTTGCATTCAAGGAAAAACTATTCCTTTCCAAATCATTTTACTCATTCATTAAATTGGAAGATTTTTCAAATCTATTCTCAACAATATTCCATAAATCAAGATCCAAAGAGATAAGAAAAATATGCATCCTTGTCTTCCAATATATGTAATCCGTCCCATTAAACATGGGACGATGTGAGATAGAATGTCTCTTATTCATGCCAAAATAAGCCATTTAATCAAGTGTGTGTTAATCCAATGAGTGACTATCTTGCTCTAATACTAATTGTTAGGATCAATTTGGGCGGGTGAGTTAGTGCAAGAGTAGATTCTCATTTTAACTTAAAAACTTTTCGATTGAAGCAAGAAAAGAAAAATCTGAAACTTTTCGTTCAAGTAAAGCAAGTGAATGATTCAAAGAAAATGCTAAGTTTCTTACTTAAAAATGACTCAAGAAGGAACATGTAAATCCAAATAAAAAGATAAGCAACATTGTAAGTACAATGCTTGAGTTGAAACTTTTTTTTCAAACGTGAGTAAAAATTAAAAGTGTCTATTAGTATTTAGTTCAAAACAATTAAGAACTCGATAGTTGTAAGTAGCAAAATGCAATAAATAAAAACACTCACAATTATAGTGGTTTGACACCAACCGACCTATGTCCACTCTCGAGTCCTCCTCCTTAAGGCACACCAGCGTCTATTACTGATCTTCTTTGGGTGAAGATCAAACCCTTACACTTGAGTTTACAAGGGAGACTTCAACAATCTCTCGGCATGTTCCCAGCTGACTTTTCAATCCCTTCGGTGAATCTCCTAGTGAACTCCCAACGAGGTCCCACTGCATCGTCTGAACCCCGACCCAATGCCTAAGCTTGATCTTGGCCCATCATTTAGCTGTAACTTAATTGCTTTGTCACAGTTAGATATGTAATACTTTCTCTAACACATATATTAGATTAAATACTCATCAATTGATTTTATCATCAAAATCTAAGATTCAACAATCTCCCCCTTCTTGATGATGATAATCAATTGATGACAGGAGTTAATCCTAACTCCTCCTAAGTCCATGCCATAATAAAGAAAACTTAAATTCAAAAGAACCACATACTCTTGAATTCAAGTATTATGAATTAATTAATATTTCAAGCAAATAATATTTTAAGGATTGCAATGAGATACTCATACCTCAACAAAAATTTGCTTTTAAACTATCAAGTCATCAACTCATCAATGATTTTCATAAATTTTAGAAAGAATTATGTATACATATCCAAGATATCTAAGTATATTATCAATATCATGTGTCATCAATATATATCATTAATATCATGTGTCATCAATGTATATTTCTCTCCCTCCCTTTGTCATCAATAAAAAGGTAAAATATAGGGCTAAGGATTTTAAGGCATATGAGTCTTTGCTCCCCCTTTTTAAAATATGATATGAGTCATAAATAATTTTATTTCTCTTGTGAAAAAGAAGAAAAAAAACAAGGGAGAAGTTGTAAAACATCGTTAAACATAGCTCTCAATTTTATAGAGGTGAATTTTAAAAATAAGCTTCAAAACTCTAAGATATTTAAGGAGATTTAAAAGTTTAAGAGCTACTCATGTATTTAAAATCATATCATGTAATTTCAAGCAAGCCTAGCAAATAAGTTCATAAAATAGTAAAACATCATACAAATTTTCTCTCCTTTTTGTGAATAAGAACATGGAGAGAGTTTTCAAGATATTATCTCAAAGAAAAATAACTTAATCTCATGAAATCAGGCAGTTCATATATTTTCATGATTTAGCATTCCAAGTTTTTTCTAAAAAAATCAAATTGTTCTTCATTTAAGGGTTTTATAAAAATATCTACTAATTGATGCTTAGTGTCAATAAATTTCAAGGAGATATCTTGACAATTTATATAATTCCTTATAAAATAAGGTCTAATGCTAATATGTTTGATTCTCGAATGTTAAATAAGATTTTTAGTTAAACATATAGCACTTGTGTTATCACATTTTGTGGGAATATTTTTTAATTTTATTTCATAATCTTCTATGTATTTTTTATCCAAATGACTTGGGCATAACATACATTAGCTGTAATGTATTATGCTTTCACAGTAGATAAAGCTACTGAATTTTGTTTCTTGGAAGTCCAAGAAATAAGTGCATGCCCTAAAAATTGACATGTCCCGGTGGTACTCTTTCTATCTATTCTACATCCACCAAAATCGATATCTGAATAAGCAATTAAGTCAAAGTTCTTTGATTTTACATATTATAATCCTAGTTTTGAGGTTCCTTTTAAGTATCTAAAGATTAGTTTAACTGCTTCAAATGAGAAAGTTTAGGATTAGATTGAAACCTTCTACACAATCTAACACTAAATATGATATCTAGTCTAGTAGTAGTTAAATATAATAAACTTTCTATCATTCATATATAAGTTTTTCGATCAAAGTTGTCTCCTTCATTGTCTAAGTCCAACTTTGTAGATATGCTCATGGGAGTGTTTAATGCCTTAGCATTTTCTATTCTAAATCATTTTATTAAGTTAGTTTGACTAATAAAAATATCATCATTTAGTTATTTTATTTGTAATCCTAAGAAGAATGTTAACTCACCCATTAGATCATTTCAAACTCTTGGCTTATTTCTTTAGCAAAAGACTCATATAAATATTTATTTGTAGATCCAAAAATGATATCATCAACATAAATTTGAATAACAAGAAGATTATTTTTAGTATGCTTAAAAAAGAATGTGGTATCAATCTTGCCTTTAGAAAATTTAGTTAAAATAAGAAAAGAACTAAGTCTTTCATACCAAGCCCGAGGAGCTTATTTTAATCCATAATGAGCTTTTGTAAGTTTGAAAACATGATTAGGAGAAGATTATTTTTAAAGTCAGGGGTTGTTCAATATACACTTTTTCGAAAATAAAACCATTTAGAAAAAGCACTTTTAATATCTATTTGAAACAACTTAAAAATTTTTAAAAGATGAAAATGTAAAGAGCATCCTTATGGCTTCAAGTTTAGCCACGAGAGGGAAGGTTGTTGGGATAAAAACTATAATTATGCAAACTATTATGCGAAAAACTATTATGCTAGGATTTGAAATCAAATAATACGAGATTTGTTTACGAAGCGTACATTTAGATGTCATCTGATTGAGATCCAATTAGATCTTCAAGAGCACCACCTGTCTGATCTGAATAACACCGACTATTGATCTGCAAGGAGAATTAGAATAGATCTAGACCCCTTCTTCTCTTTTCCTATCTTTTTACAGGACTACTGTAATTGATGATTTTGGAGAGATCGAGAGAATAACCATAATCTCTCTAACTCTATTCCCTATTGTCGTTCTATGTTTTTTCATGCATTAGGTTTATAGTAGGTTCTGTCTATCTATAAGTGAGAGCAGAGGGTTTAGGGTAAGTTATTAAGAGAGTTCCTTTCATTAAGGGCATCCCTAAAATATCCTAATATAATATAAACTTTATTTAATATTGGCTAATATCTTTTATCAGAATCTAATTAATCTATAATATATCTTATTCAATTAATAAAGGATCATATAATCTTACATTCTCCCACTTGGCCCATTAATTGATAAGATATAAAAGATATCCAAAATTAAAATAAATAAAATAAAATTTATTTAAAAATAATTTTATATAATTGGATTCTAAAAATTTTACAAAGTATTTTATACATGGCCATGATTTTAAAAATAAACTAATAAGTCTAATAAGTATAATAATATTATATTCAGTCCAATTATCAATGTGAATCATAGCGGTTGTATGTCATTAATGTCACACTTCCTTTTATGTACTACAACACTGTTAGCCTTTCCTTATATAGTCTACAATGATCCCTGTAATTTGTCTTGTCAAGACAATCCTTTTTTTTTTTCATTCAACCATAATATGCATAATCATAAACACAAACAGGATAACAGAAATAAATAACTTTAATTATGCAAAAGAAATGTCAATAATAGTATTCACTTAAACATACATCACCATATCCTTTATGGCTTGCTCACAAGCCTCATTCTAAGAACATGTTCTTTAAATATTTTACACTGTAAAGCTTTAGTAAATAGATCAGCAATCATCATAGTGGTGCTCAAATTTTTAATTGACACTTGTTGTTTATGGACTCTTTCTTTAACCACAAAGTACTTTATCTCAATGTACTTGGAACCACTAGAGTACTTGCCATTTTTAGAGAAGAAAACTGCTGCAGTATTATCACAAAATATATTCAGCCGCTTGGCAATTGAGTCGACCACACCAAGTCCTGAGATAAATTTTTACAGCCATAAAGCTTGATTTGTGGCCTTAAAGCATGTCATAAATTCAGCTTCTATCGTAGATGATGCAATAAGTGATTGTTTTACACTTTTCCAAGAAATTGCTTCACCAGCCAACATGAACACAAATCCTGAAGTGGATTTCTTGGTATCAAGGTAATTTAGAAAATCAGCATCTAAATATCCTATTACTTCAAGTTGATCTGATTTTCTATATGTAAGCATATAATTTTTTGTCCCTTGCAGATATCTCATTACTTTCTTTACAGCTTTCTAATGTTCCATTCCTGGGTTACTCTGGTATCTACCTAGTATTGCCACTGCAAAACTAATATCTGGCCTTGTATAGGTTTGAGCATATAATAGACTTCCAATTACGTACCCATAAAGAATATTCTTCATTTGATCCCTTTTTAAGTCATTTTTCAGGCATTGGTTTTGGTTGAAATTTTCACCTCTAGTGATACGTCTTTGATTGGCTTTACAAAGCTGCATATTAAACCTTTCTAAGATATGATTAATAGAACCTTTTTGAGACAATCCTAATAAACCTTGAGATCTGTCCCTGAATATCTCAATGCCAATAACATAGGATGCCTCATTCATATCAACTATCTTAAAATTCTTGTTGAGAAATATTTTGGTTTTATGCAATAAATCAAGATCACTACTGACAAGCAATATATCATCCACATATAAAACCAATATAATAAACTTACTCCCACTAACCTTCAGACATATATACACTAATTAATAGTATTTTCCTTAAATCCGAAGTAAGTAATGGTATCATAAAACTTTATATACCATTGTTTGGAAGCTTGTTTAAGGTCATAAATAGATTTCTTAAGTTTGCAAGCCCAACTTTCCTTTTCCTTTTCTATGAATCCTTAAGGTTATTCCATATAGATTTTTTCATCTAGATCCTCATTTAAAAATATTATTTTCCCATCCATCTGATGTAACTCAAGATCATAATGAGCTACTAATGCCATGATGATCCTTAATGAGTCATTTCGAGAAACTGGAGAAAAGGTCTCATGGTAGTCAATGCCTTCTTTCTGAGAAAATCCTTTGGCCACAAGTTTGGCTTTATATAATTCAATATTATCCATCGAGTCACGTTTAGTCTTAAAGACCCATTTATAGCCGACTCTTTTATAATTATTGGGCAATTCAACGAGTTCCAGACACCATTCTGGTCTATTGAGTTTAACTCATCTTTCATTGCATCATACTATTTTTTAGAATCATTACTTTCTATGGCTTATGAAAACGATAAGAGATCACTTTTCATTCCTATATCAAAATCTGATTCTTACAGATATACCACATAATCATTAGAAATGACATATTTCCTTTTTCTTTGAGATCTTCTTAAATCTGCCAATTGTGATTGTTCTACAAGACTATCAGCGGTGACATCAACATCTTATGAGAATTTATCAATGTTATTTTGTTATTCACCCTCATCAATTCTTTCATTGATTTGAGGAACAACAATTTCTCAAATAGGGGATAATACATGAGAAGAAGCCTGAATCTCCTCTCTATCAAAATTAATCCTTCGAGACTTTTGACTCCCACTGATTTTACTATTTTCTAGGAATTTTACATTATCAGATTTTACTATCCTCATATTATGATTAGGACAATAAAATTGGTGTCCTTTGGATCTTTCTAGGTAACCAATAAAATATCTAGAAATTATTCTTGGATCCAATTTCTTTTCATGTGAATTGAATACTCTTATCTCTGTAGGACACCCCCAAATATGTAAATGTCTCAAACTGGGTTTCCTACTAGTCCATAACTCAAATGGAGTTGATAGAATTTACTTATTAGGAACCCTATTCAGGATATACATAGCTGTCCTAAGAGCATCACCCCACATTGACTCAAGTACAAGGAATCACTTATCATGCTCCTAACCATATCCATAAGAGTATGATTTTACCTTTTAGCAATACCGTTCTACTGTGACACACCTGCTAATGTATACTTAGCACAAATACCCCGCTCTTCTAAGAATCTAGCAAAAGAACCAATATTTTAGAATGTCAACGACCTGAGACTTTTCATGTATTAGATAAACATAACCATATATGGATATGTCATCTATAAATGTGATGAAATACCTTTCTCCACTAAAACAGGGAATATAGAGTGATCCGCAGATATCCGTATGAATAATTTCAAGAAGTTCTTTACTTCTTATGATACTTTTCTTTATATGCTTAGTTTGCTTTCCTTTAATGCAATGCTTAGTTTGCTTTTCTTTAATGCAATCTATGCAAACATCAAAATCAGTAAAGTCTAAATTTTTAAAAATATTATCCTTCACTAATCTTTCAATTCTTTCTTTGGAGATATGTCCCAAACATCTATGCCACAATATAGAAGATATTTATTATTGGAATTACGTTTCATTCTAATACTTGATTGCAGGGTTGATAATGTATTTGTAAACTCAAGATTCAAATTAATTCTGTATAAACCATCACACAAAATTCCAGAACCAACTTTTATTGAATCATAAAATATGCTGAGTTTATTATTACCAAAAGAAACATAATATCCTAACTCATCAATTCTATACAGAGAAATTAAATTTCTAGAAATTGTAGAAACAAAATATGTATCTTTCAGATCCATCAGATGACTCGTCTCTAGGCGTAAGCAATAAGTCCCTACTGATACTACTTTTGTTTTGAGACGATTTCTCATAATTATGAATCTTTCATGTTCTTTTGGTTTTCGGATTGAAAAGAATCTCTGCATATTATTAATAACATGAGTTAAAGCGCTAGAATCAATCCACCATGTATTAGAAGGAACTTCTGGAATGTTTAATTCAAAATATACAAAGGTTGAGTTTATACTTTTCTTTTCGAGCCAAGTCCTACGTTTAATGTAGTCATTCTTTACATGTCCTTTCTTGCCACAAAAGAAGCACTTTATTGTAATAGCTTTCTTTTCAATAATCTGTCTAATACTTCCAGACCTAGCAAATTTCTTCGATGGATGATGCTTTGATTTTCTTTTCTTGTTACTAACTCCTTGAGCAATAGTCAGTACATTATATGAACTTTCCTGCCTTAATCTTAATTCTTCCCGAACACATATACTAGTTAACTCATTCAAGTCCCACTTATCCTTATTTGTATTATAGTGAATCTTGAATGGGCCAAACTGAGAAGGAAAAGAATTAAGAATGAACTGCACAAGGAAAAATTCATCAACATTCATTCCCAATGCCTGAAGTTTTGCAGCTTCGTCAGCCATATTGAGGATGTGATCCTGAATTCCTCGAGTACCATCATACTGAGCTGTAGTCAGTTCTTTCATTAATGTGCCAGCCAATGACTTATCAGCAGATTTAAATCTTTCTTTAATAACCTTTAAATATTCACATACGCTAGATGCAACCGGTAATGAAATATTTATATTATTTACAATTGTTATCCTTATGAACATTAAACTGAGCCTATAAGATCTTTCCCAAGCCTTCATTTCATTAACTTGTTCCACAGTATTTTTATCAGTTAATTCTGTGGGCTTTTCAACAAGCAATGCCAAATCAAGATCTAATACGTCTAATGTAAATTGCACATGCTCTAACCATTCTGAATAATTTGATCCAGAGAATACAAGGACACTAGAAGCATGAGAATGTATGTACGGGAATACTACTGCAGAATATAAAATAACATTAATGTTTTGAGTTTACAAAAATAAGATGAACTATTGATATCATTAATATTTAATCTTTGGGTAAAAATAATAACATATCTAGTGTTCACTCAAGATCATTTATGGACGACTGATACCATCATTGTGGAATAGTTTTGCTACCTTTGGGTATACAATTCTAAAATGCAAGGATATCCAAGACAGTATCATCCTACCCCATCACATAATTATTCGAAATAGATTATCCTTTGGGATTATCTAAATCTCTTAATTATGCATGTAATTTTGAATATTATTTTCTTAATTTTATTGAGGACTTGTTCCTTAATGTAATTTTATAAATCATTGATCTAGGCCACTTTGGTGACTGCAAGACCATTGCAGTAATATAAAATATAAATTAAATTATCCTATGAATGATATGACTTTAATTGTATTTCATATCCTATAAGCCTATCATCCCAGACTACTTTAGCAGCTACCGATCAGGTATAACTTAAGGAGATGAACTACAAATAATATTCATCAAGTTCATTTGAACTAATTTATGTTGTAATTGTTCAATAATAGAATAATAATCATAATAAATCATGCATTCATGTGAAAAATAAACATTATTTCATAATTACTAACATTTACATGTGAATAACTAAATAAATATTTGAGAAATAATAATTGGATTTAACACATACAATTAATAATTCATATGAGAAAACTATAAAGAAATAATAATTTATAATTTTTTAAAAAATTAAACTAATTACTTTTATTTAATTGGAGAAGCCCATAAGTCCAATTAAATAAATTGATCAAAATGAAATATAGTCAATGAATAATCAAAATATAATCATGATTAACTTTTATTAGATTATATATTGATCAATTTTATAATTGAGAAAATAAATCATAATTTCTCAATTTTACAATGGCAGAATTATAATTCTAAGAGAATATAAAAAATTATAGAATTTATAAAAGATTATAGGATTAATAAAACACAGAAATGATAAAATTGTAAATAATCCTATTCAACCGAAGGATAAAACTATAATTTCAGTGAATGGTAAAACTATAATGGTAAAACTATAATTTTTCACTTAATGGTAAAATTATAATTTTTCACTTAATGACAAAACTATAATTTTTCACTTAATGGTAAAACTGTAATTTTCTTTAAGAAAAACCCTAACTTCTTCCCCTTCTGCTACCATCGCCGCCACTTGTGCGGTCGCCAGCACGTAGCTGCAGCCTATGCGGTCGCCAATGCGTGGCTGCCAATGCGTGCGCGGCATGTCCGCATGCGGCCGCGGAATGCTCATCACGCGCCCGCTCATGCGCCTTCCTCCGTGCGGCCGCCGCTTGATGCTCGCTACACACCGACTGCACCCGACCGTCAACAGATCCAACCAAAAATACGATAAGATTGCTGTGTCTTTTCCACGTTGCACAATAACCATCAGAAAATTCTAAATGCGATTCAACCCCACCAAATGTGTCTTCAGAGTAAACTCAAGTAAATTCCTAAGCTTCATCATACATTAGTGAGGAATTGATGCGAATCTCAAGATGGTTTGAACCATAATCGAGATGCAATCACCTCAATAGGTAAAAGAAGTTTAGCGCCTCATGGGAAGGCTTGCTGCTTTAAGCCGGTACATGTCCTGATTAGGAGATAGGTGGCTTCCCTTCTTCCGAGCCTTAAAGCACACTAAAGGCTTCAAATGGACTCCAGAATGCGAAGAAGCATTCAAAAAGCTGAAGGCACATCTCTCCCATATGCCTCAGCTTGCAGCCTCGGGAAAACCACTAGGGCTGTACCTTGCAGCTTCCGAGCACAAGGCCAACTCGATCTTGATAAAAGAAGAAGAGGGCCACATTCTGAATGGACCCGAGAGCGCTACCCACCGATCGAGAAGCTAGCACTGGCTTTGGTATAGCAGCAAGGAAGCTATGTCCTTACTTCCAAGTCCATGTAATAAAGGTGGTGACCGACCAATCACTATGTTAGATCCTTTCCAGATTTGACATGTCGGGGTGAATGTTTAAGTGGTCAATAAAGCTCGGGAAATTTGATATTCAATAAGTCTCATGAACAACCATCAAGGCTCAGGTGATTGCCGAGTTCATTTCCGAGTTGACCCCCTCCCGGGACAATAATTGCCAGCAAAGCAAGTAGACTTGTACCTTATACATCGATGGGTCGACTAACATTCAGGGGAGGAGCAGGTCTCGTCTTAAGAGGACTTGCTGACAAGCTATACAAACACGCACTTCACCTTGAGTTCAAGAGCACCAATAAAGAAGCCAAGTATGAAGCATTACTCTCAGGGCTTTGCTTGGCCTCGAAGTTACAAATAGAAGACATTAAGTTCTTTACTAACTCATAGCTAGTCACAGGACAAATCAATAGAGATTATGAAGCTCGAGAAGCAACCATGACAAAATATTTATCAAAAGCACACTGACTTGTCGATCACTTCCGACACTTCTCGATTACGAAGGTGCCTTAGGTAGAGAATGCACAAGCAGATGCGTTGGCCAAGCTCACTTCGATACGTGGTTTGAGAGAATGTCCGCCAGAAATTGAGAAGCTTTTCTACTCATCCATCGCAACCTCGACTGTGGTCACAATTGAGGTTACACTGACCTAGATGGAAGAGATCATTTGCTACAAGAAAGATAAGACATTATCAACTGATCGAGTCGATGCCCGATGACTCAAGTGAACTCAGGCCTGGTATTGTCAAATCAACAAGTGACTCTATCATAGGTCATTCAGCTAACCCCTTCTCCATTGTTTAACACCAACGAAAGCTGAGATAGTTTTAGCCAAAGTCCATGAAGGCATATGCAGAGAGCACATCAGGGGGTCAAACCTTAGCCTTCAAAATCCTTAGACAATGCTATTACTGGCCGACTATGCATCGAGATGCTATGACCTATGTGCAGTGGTGCTTACAATGCCAGAAGCATGCTTAGATACTACATCAGCTCGTAATTCCCTTGATGCTAATTGACTATGCATGGCCTTTTGCATAATGTGAAATGGACCTCCTTGGTCTTTTTTCCCCTACCTCAGGGCAATAAAGATTCTTGATAGTCAGGATAGACTATTTCACCAAATGGGTCGCCGCTAAGCCCTTGGCATCTATCACCAGAAAACAAGTTGAAGGGTTCGTCTGGAAGAACATTATTACTAGATTTTACATCCCGAAGGCCATTGTCACTAACAAAGGGATTTAATTGAATAATTCAAAGTACAAATCATTTTGCCAAAACTATGAAGTTTACTTAAGATTTAACTTGGTGACCCACCAAACCAACGGCGTAGCAGAGGTAACAAATCGCGAGATACTTGAAGGCCTTAAAAATAAAGTTATTGGAGCCCTCAACACATAGGTTGAGGAGCTCTTGAGGATTCTATGAGCATCCCAGAACTACACCAAAAGCCGTCACAAGTGAGTCACCCTTCAGTCTCATATTTGGGACTGAGGCACACCTTCGAACTCTAGCATACAAGAAAGTCATGGCAAAACTTTACAACTGAAATGTGTGCCCTCGGCAAATCAAGGTTGGCGATCTAGTTTTACAGAAGGCCGAGATCAGTGGCCCAACTCATACTCAAGGCAAGCTAGCTTTAAACTGGGAGGGCCCTTATCAAGTCACTGGGATCGTCTTAGACAAAACTTACCAACTCACTAGAGAAGAAGCGAAACTACTGCAAGGACCTGGAACATGTCAAACCTCAAAAAATTCTATGCATGAATGCAAGATCCTCGTTAGGTGGCCTATAAATTGCCTCGAGTCCATGAACCAACCCTCGTCGGGTCAAGGAAAGGTCATGCAAACTAGTAGCTAGAAGGAACTAAAGGCAGATCACCATGTCAAGACAAAGCTTTGAGGGGTTACTATTAAAATACACAATGTTGACACAAGTTTGTTCCAAAAAGTTCATTAGCTATGAGAGAATTACATCATGTGGTCAGTCGTACAATGCAAAAAGGAAACTGACCAACCAAAGTAATAAAAATTACATCCCAAAATATTTAAACTTCTAGCGGTATGGGACTATCATCAAAGAGGACCTCCTCCTCTAGTGGGACGTTATCATCCTCTGGCAAACTGGTGAAGGGGTTCTCCTCAACCTCCAAGTCAAGATACTTGGCTTAGAATCGAGCTAAAGCAACTTGGTATTTGTACTCATATGACACCTGCCCTGACATTTATAGTCCAAGTTTGAAGCTGAGGAACTCCTTGTAGGCAACGATTACCTTCAAGGCTTTCTTGGGAGCCTTTTAGAGTTCGATGTGCAAAGCCTCCTTGGCCTCTTACATCTTCGAGCGAGCAGCTTCTAGACTCCGGGACAACTTTAACAACTTATCTTCCATGAATCAGACTTTGCCTTATACCTCCTTCAGCTGGCACTACAAGTCCCCGAGGTACCGATGGAGGTCATCTACCTCTTAATGAAGCTCCCCATGTTGTTGCTCATCATCCTAAAGTTAGCCTTCAATTTTTCAACCTCGGACAGGAGGTCAGTCACTCGCTACTCGATTATTGCTATCGCCAATGAACCGGGACCAGTTTTTAGTTCCCTGATCTCATTGTGTAGTCGGTGATCTTGTCGCCCATGTAGCTCATCACCTAACCCGCATCGTGCACACGGTCGATCAGGGCTATTGCATAGTGATGATTCTACCAAAAAGAGCAAAGTAAGTCATAAGTGAAAAGGGAAGTTGCGAAAGGAAAAAAACAAGGGTATAAAGAGATCCTTACAAAGACCAATGACTTTGTCACCTAGTCAATTAGTACCTCGGACGACACCATGTAGAGTTGCTTTGCAAGGGCTGGGCTAAGCACTCCTCAGCCATATTCTACAGCAACCACCCTGTCCGACCAAAATTGACTCCCGGTTGTTAGGGTAGGCCAGCGAGCCTAAAGTGGAGAACTCAACGCACTTTATAGTAGATCGATCATGTAAAGCGCTTGGATCGGCTCACTCTCTGCTCGGGCACACGTCTGACATAGGTGCTGGTTATAGGTGCCTGCAAGCCAATCACGTGAGTGATGGCACGTGTGACACACTATATGATCTTTTTGCTTATGATTAATATTGGCATATTCTCATATTATATTATTTATTGCATATATATTGTGATGTCCTTAGTTCTGTGCAATGGGAATCAGATCGTAATGAGATCACGATAATGAGATCGATTCAACTTTAAATACTGATCCTAAATAATCTCGGTCATAGGTTACTTGAGAGTGACATCGAGATAACCAGACAGACCGGTGTATTATATACCCGTCCATATGATGGAGGCGGCTGGTCTCATAGCCACTTGTATGGAAACACTAAGGATATAGTACAGGTGCTCATTGGAGAATGAATTCACTGATTGATCCACTTATGGAATGTTGTATAGTTAATAATACATAATGTCAGACAGCGATTCCAAAGTCTCAATTATGTATCTGATCCTTAGACTTGAGACACCAAGGATGCCTTGTATAAGTACTCCTTTTTTTGATGCCAGACTTATAAGTTTGGAAAGTTCCAGATCTGGTATAGTTGGTTATCGGGATTGGTAGCTAAGCTTACGAAGGCAAGAGTATCAATAGAGGATAATCCATTCTCGGTATCACGAGAGGAATATCCCATATGTGCTTACTCAGACAAATCCTTAGCTAGGATCATTCGGATTGAGAGAGAAAGAGTTCTCCGAGAGAATCTGATTAGAGTGAGACTATGACGAATTCTGTATGTGGCTTGACAGTACCATGTCCAATATATGGTCTCTGGGATATTAGTTGAATGAAGGATTATAGATACACAGTAACTATGGACAGACATGTCCAATGGATTTGATCCCCCCTATACTGTCTGGGGACTATGGCATAGTGGCATAGGATGTCCATAATCAATGAGTCGAGTGAATTATTATTGGGATAATAATTCACTATATCATAAGGAGTTCTGATGGGAGTGACTCACGACCAACTCGGTATTGGGCCTAGAGGGTCACACACATATGGTGGATGCTTCAGCGAATAGAGGATTGGATGAAGATCCAATTAGCCCCTATTCTCATTGTAGGGAAACCTCAGCGGGTGCATCACATGCGTAGTGAAAATAAAAACAAAAATTGATTTCCCTCGCAGATCAAATCGTCATGCAAAAGATTGGGGTTATGAGAAAAACTGCAAAAACTAAAAAACCGCAATAGTGAGAGATTGATTTTACCTAGGGAGATCATATATCCCTGTGTTCCAGATCCGGATATAGGAGATGAAAGAGGTCAAGCGTCTTCCTCTCTAGCGGTATCCACACGATGGATCTCTGCAGCAAAACTCCTCCAATATGATCTTGCAACTCTTGCTCAGAGGGAGGGAGGAGAATAGGAGGTGGTGGCTAAAGCTGTAGCCTATCAACCATGAGTCTCCCCTCCTATTTATAGAGAGCCATAAAAAAACCAATGGCTCCTGCCTTAGTGGGTATTGGATCTCCATCCAATAACCCATTAACCTTGCATTATTGGATCTCTATCCAATAATCTCCTTAAGCCTCTAATTGGGTCTTAAGCAAAAAGTCCATCAGCATAGGGTCTCATCTAATGAGAATAAGGGCTAATTGGATCTCCATCCAATCCTCTATTCACTCAAGCATCCACCATATGTGTGTGATCCTCTAAGCCCGATACCGAGCTAGTCGTGAGTCACTCCCATCAGAACTCCTGATATAGTGAATTATTATCCCTATAATAATTCACTCGACTCATCGACTATGGACGTACTAGGCCACTAAGCCATAGTCCCCAGATGGTATAGGGGGATCAAATCCATCGGACCTGTCTGTTCATAGTTACCGTGTATCTATAATCCTTCATCCAACTAATATCCCAGAGATTGTATATGGATATGGTACTATCAGGTCACATATGGAATCCGTCATAGTCTTGCTCTAATCAGAATCTCTCGGAGAACTCTTTCTCTCTCAATCCGAATGACCCTGGCCAGGGATTTGTCTGAGCAAGTACATATGGGATATTCCTCTCATGATACCGAGATTGGATGATCCTCTATTGACACTCAATTGCCTTCATAAGGTTGACTACCAATCCCGATAACCTACTATATCAAATCTGAAACTTTTTGAACCTGTAAGTCTGGCGTCAAAGAAATGAGTACTTATACAAGGCATCTTTGGTGTCTCAAGTCTAAGGACCAAATACACAAGTGGGACTATGGAATCACTGTCTGACATTAGGTATCATTAACCATACAACATTCTATAAGCGGATCAATCAGTGAACTCATTCTCCAATGAGAACCTGTACTATATCCTTAGTGTCTTCACATGTGACTATGAGACCAGTTGCCTCCATCATATGGACTGGTATATAGTATATTGGTCTATCTGGTTATCTCGATATCCCTCTCGAGTAATCTATGACTGGGATTATTTAGGATCTGTGTTTAAAGGTGAATCGATCTCATTATCGTGATCTCATCATGATTTGATTCCTATTGCATAGAACCAAGGACATCATTATATATATATATATATATATATATATATATATATATATATATATATATATATATATATATATATGCAATAGATAATATAATGTGAGAATATGCCAATATTAATCATAAACAAAAAAGATCACACAGAGTGTCACACGCGTCATCACTCACGTGATTGGCTTGCAGGGCACTTGTAACCAGCACTCATTAGATAAGACTCTATACTGATTGGCTCCTTGATTAAGGCCTAATTAAAGGCCTAAGGAGATTATTGGATAGAGATTCAATAATGTAAGGTTAGTGGATAATTGGATAGAGATCCAATACCCACTAAGGCAGGAGCCCTAGGGTTTTTGGTAGCTCTCTATAAATAGGAGGGGAAACTCATAGTTGACTGGCTGAAGCTTTAGCCACCACCTCCTATTCTCCTCCCTCCCTCTGTGCAAGTGTTACAATATCAGATTGGAGGAGTTTCACTACAGAGATCCATCATGTGGATACTGTTAAAGAGGATGACGCTAGACCTCCTTCATCTTCTCCATCTAGATCTAGAATACAAGGATATACAATCTCCCTAGGTAAAATCAATATCTCACACATCATGGTTTTCCGATTTTGTATTTTTTTCTCGTGACCCCAATCTTTGTATGACGATTTGATCTACGTAGGAAACCGATTTTATGTTTTAATTTTTGCTGCGCATATGATGCACCCGCTGAGGTTTCTCAATAATAGGTCCATCATCAACCGAGGAATAGGGGGTTCTCCCTACAATAGGATTAGCCCCTATCGTCGTAGCATGTTCCTTCCCCTAAGGACTCTAGGCCCCTAACCCGTCGTCATCAAAACCTTCCTTAGTGTCACAGGCCTCTCGCACGGAGGCCTCTCAGGCTACAGTGCTCTTGGATACCTTCCGCACCCCTATCTTCGGTTACTTCTTAGGATGGGTATCCCCGCCTTCAGGAAGAGACACCTCAGGAGCCTTTGTTGGTTCCTCCCAGGTTGGAAGCAGAGCATTGCGAGTAGTAGTAGGCACACAGAGTAGTCCTCTCAGGTCCTTGAGGTTCACAATATCTGCAGCATAACAAATAGTAAAATAGCACCGGGATAGATAAGTCACGAAGGAGAGAACAAGGATGAGAGTTATCTGTACCCTGAGGGGTCGGGCTAAGGCCCACCTCGATCAGCCAGATCTCAATCATACCCCTAATGGCCCGAGATGAAGCCAATATACCACTTGACCTCTCGACCAACTCTGACTCCCCATCATACTTAAAAGGATGAACATTATTTATTGTTTGAGTAGACCACTCAAAGTTAACAAACTTCATGACAAAGCATGACATCAAAGAAGCAAGCCAAAGGCCCCTCTCATCTCAGCCAATCAAGCGCCCAAGTTGTGCTGCTCAGTTAGGCAAGTGCCCTAATTGTGTTGCTGGGTTAGTCAAGTGCCAAAGTTGTGTTGCTTAGTCAGTTAAGTGCCCGAGCTGTATTACTTGGCCAATCAAATGCCTGAGTAGTGTGGCTTGGCCAGTCAAATGCCTGAGTTGTGCTGCTTGGCCAGCAAGTGTTTGAGTAGTGTAGCTCAGCCAGTCAAGTGCCCAAGTTGTATTACCCGGCAAGGCAAGTGCTCAAGTTATGTTGCTCGACCAATTAAGTGCTCGAGTTGTGTTGCTTTGCTAATCAAGTGCATGAGTAGTGTGGCTTAGCCAATCATGTGCCTTAGTTGTGCTACTCGACTAGGCAAGTGCACAAGTTGTGTGGCTCGACCAGTCAAGTGCTCGAGTTGTATGGCCCGACCAGTCAAGTACCTGAGTTGTGTTGCTCGGTCAGTCAAGTGCCCGAGTAGCATCATTCGACCAGTCAACTGCCCGAGTTATGCTGCTTGACTAGGCAAGTGCCCTAGTTATGTTGCTTGGCTAGTTAAGTGCCCGAGTTGTGTTGCTCTGCCAGTCAAGTGCTCGAGTAGCGTCACTCGATCAATCAAGTGCCCGGGTTGTGTTGCTCAACCAATTAAGTGCTCGAGTAGTGTGGCTTAACTACTCAAGTGCCTGAGTTGTATTGCTCGACCAGTCAAGTGCTCGAGTAGTGTGGCTCAGCTAGTCAAGTGCCCGAGTTGTGCTGCTTGGCCAGGCAAGTGTTCAAGTTGTATGGCTTGGCCATTAAAGTGCCCAAGTTATGTTGCTAAGCTAAGCAAATGCCCGAGTTATTTTGCTTGACCAGTTAAATGCCCAAGTTGTGTTGTTCAACTAGTCAAGTGCCTAAGTAGTATCGCTCAGCCAGTAAAGTGCTCGAGTTATGTTGCTCGGCCAAGCAAGTTCCCGAGTTTTTTTGCTTGGCCAATTAAGTGCCCGAATTATGTTGCTCGGCCTATCAAGTACCCAAGTTCGCTCAGTCAATCAAGTGCCTGAGTTGTGTTACTTGGCCAGTCAAGTGCCTAAGTCATGTTGCTCAGCCGACCGAGTGCCTGAGTTGCATTGCTTGACCAGTTAAGTACCCGAGTTACGTTACTTGGCCAGTCAAGTGCTCAGAACATACCACTCAATCAACCGAACACCTAGATCATTTCTCACTCAATTACAAACCCAAGCCTCTCCTGGACAACTAGAGAACCTACCGCAAAGGAACCCACAAGGTTGCAAACCCAATTAAAGAAGATGTCAAAGCCCGGCCTAGAACCCCTCTCCAAGGAACCCTAGGTACATCTCTTCAGGAGGGGAGAGAATGATAGGGCAATTTATAGATTTGCTCTTGTGGTTATGCATCCTAAGCCACATCGGCTTTCCAAGCCGTACAGGCCACCCAAGATCACGCGAGATGGTGTTAACTTCCCAAGTCGTATAAGCTACCCGAGATCGTGAGAGACGACGTCGCACTAGTAATAGCACACAGTATGGTGCGGAGCAAGATGCGCCTCACCTCACAGAGCGTACAACCGAGCCAACCAAGGAAGTGGCGACTAGTAAAGAGGCTACGTACGAACAACCCTGTGTAAAAGGTATAAAAGCCAACCTTTGGACCAGGGCTGGGGTCTGACTTCTGGTACTCAAAGTCCCCTCATCCACTCTATATACTAACTCAATCATCAGAGGGGCCTCATTGGGCACACACCCCCTGACTTAGGCCTTTGTGCAGAAGCAAGCCCGAGGGAGAAGGAAAAGATTGTCGATAAGCAACGAACCAATCAAAACCAGGCATCGCTCCTCGACGATCCACATGGATGACCTTGCACACTCGGACTGAACTGAGCTATGCTAACACCATGACATAAGGTTCACCAACAATATCAATCTAGATATTTTGGAGTGGAGAAGGAGAGGATCTCCACAACATGGTAGACAAGTAACGTTGTTCTTATTATTGGGCAACTTCCTGATAGGAACTATTTTGACACCACCCACATGATGATAGCTAGCAACCATCCTAGAGCTGACATAGAGCACGCGCATAGTATGAGTCCAGAGGAGCGCGACGGACCTAACGGGCGATGCACGATCAATTCTCCAATGCTCGGGGGGGCATATAGGGAAATGCCACATGATGGGGAACTAGATGCGTCAGGTCACACTGACCGCACAAAGCATTGACGACCATTAAAGGCCCGCATACCACTGAGCTACTATGACAAGTATAAACATCGATCCCTTAGTCATTGGAGAGGATTGGATCTGAGATGACCAAAACACCACTTACTAACTTAATCATCAGAAGGGTCAAGTCAGAAATCCCCCTCCCGATACTGATCTATTATACAGGATCATGCTGTGGATAAAGTTAAACAAACCCTACCTTGGGTTGACTATGAGGGCATGACAGAAGCCTGAGATACAACCTCTTGACCTAACCTCATTCATCCACCCCCATCACCCTAGAAATCTCTATGGACAACCTCACGTCTTTGGGATAAGACCAAGTTATACCAATCCATAAAGCTACTCAACACTTAGATGAGTGCATCTGAAAGCTAAACACTCAAAGATGGCACAGAACAGTCACTGCATTTGATTTTGTTTCAACTAGATTGGAGTTAGGTCACAATCTAATAGTCTAGAATATGTGATCGTGAAATGTGTGTAGAATATTTTGGATACATTTGGACCTTTCTATTCATCAAAGTTTCATACTAAGTATATTCTTCTTTCATTTTGTAGGCCAAGTTAAATAGCTCAACTTGGTCTATTGTGCAACAGGTCGAGACAAATGTCCAGAGATCACATGAAGCATATTCACAATTCATGCAAAGTCTGTCTGGTGATACAACCATGTCAGTTGCTTTCAATTACTTTCAATTCACATGATGTCTTAACTATTTTGTTCTACAAACATTCAATACATTTATTGTGAGATTTTGGTACAAAGAGTCAGCATGGTCTGGTCCCTATCGAGTGTGCAAGCTCGTTCATGTCAGTTGGGGGCGAGGCATCCAGTTTAGGTTGGTTCAGCGTCCCGGGTGTCTACACCTCGGGTTGGCTCCTCCGAGCTCCACTCGGGTCAGCGTCTACTGAGAGAGACCTGCACGAAGGTCTCATCGGGATGGGGTAACCTGATGTGACCCCTCCGACATTTAAGTCAGTATCCTGACCTCCCTCTAGAGAATATTAGTGAGTGTTTTTTGAGAGCTAGTCAAAGAGAAGAAGCCTGCCCCCGACCCCACCCCCCCCCGGCATTGCCGAGAGGATACTTTATACTCACCAGGCAAAGGGTTAGCCTTACCTCTGCGACACCTTGGGTGAAGTTACTGTGTACGGTGAGCTGGTCGACGTAGAGGTATGGTGCGAAGGTTCGACTGACGCACCATCTAGTCGGCTCCACCTCGGATGCTAACATGGCCATGGAGCTGGCTCAAGCCACGATAGATTGGGCTGGCCCATTATCTGCCCTACCATTCTCCTCCTCCCAGGGGGCTTCTTGAGCATGTCACCACGGGAAGGCCCATGTCGATTCCCGGAGGCTTGAGTCGGTGCTTGATTGATTCTTGCGATCACCTTTAGGGAGTTCTTTGGAGGGGCTTGTTCAGCGACGTGGCTGAGATGCATAGTGCGCATAAACTAGTAGAGATACAAAGCTTGGGCGAGGAATGTTGAACTAGTCGAGATACACTACTCGGGTAGAAACTGCTAGATCAGACGAGATATACTGCTTGGGCAAGAATTGGTGGACTGACCGAAGTATGCAACTCGGGTAAAGAACTAATGGGCTAGCTGAGATACACCACTCGGGCAAAGAACTGATGCACTGGCCAAGATACGTAACTCGAGCAAAGAATTGATGGACTGACCGAGATACATATGTCGGGCAAAGAACTATCAAACTGGCCGAGATATGCAACTCAGGCAAAGGACTACTAGACTGGCCAAGATACACAACTCGAGCAAACAACTGTTGGACTAGCCGAGATTCTTAACTGGGGCAAAGAATTGTTGGATGGGCCGAGATACATAACCCGGGTAAAGGACTACTGGACTGGATGAGATACACAACTTGGGCAATGGACTACTGAACTGGCTGAGATACACAGGTAAAGAATACTAGACCAATTGAGATACACAACTCGGGCAAAGAACTGATGGACTGGCCAAGATATACAACTCAGGCAAAGAACTACTGGCTTGGTTAAGATACACAACTCGGGCGAAGGACTACTAGACTGGCCAAAGATATATAACTCGGATGAAGGACTGACTGGCCAAGATATACAACTTGGGCAAAGAACTGATGGACTGGCTGAGATACACAACTCGGGCAAAGAACTACCATCTCGACCTGGTAGATGCTCAAGAGCGTTTGAAAGAAGTCTAGACCGAGCACTAAGCCTTAAAAGACAAGCTGCTGAAGCTGATGGGGGCCTTTGGAAAGTTGAGTGTCAAGCTTCCTACCGAGACCATCGCCGAGTACAAGAAGTCAGTGGGGTTCGAGATCGGCCTAGTGCGAACAGGCCAAGTCTCCTATGAGTATGGCTATCGGGTCACCCTAGCTCGACTCAAGGCCTGATATCCCAACCTTGAAATCAAGAAGGATCCCTTTGCGCTCCTGCCCGAGGACAAGAGTATGCCAATAGAGGCCAAGCAACCCTTTGACAACTCTCCTCCGCCGCCTGAGGAATAGAAATGTTGTCATTTTCTTTGTTTTTATTGTCAGGGCCCTTTTTGGTGTGTCGAGTCTCTATATGTCATTCAGACCCTCGGCCTAAGCATGTACTTGAACTTTTATGGATGAAAACAACTCTCTTTTGCTCAACTGTTTCATTTATACATAGAACTTTCGTAAGTTCGATATGTGTCATGTCCTCGGCAATTGTTTTCCTTCCTTCATGACCAGGGCGTAAGTCCTTTCTCAGATTGTGCTCTTTACTCGGTAGGGGCCTTCCTAGTTTGGGGCCAGCTAGCCCCAAGATCGAGTGGGGTCACTAACATCGGCCTTCCGGAGCACTAGGTCACCTACTTTAATTCGATGAGGATGTACCCTTCGTTTGTAAAGTTTTGCTATGACTTTCTTGTATGTGAGAGCTCGTAGATGTGCCTCAGCTCTTCGCTCCTTGAGGAAGTCAAGATTCTCCCTCAGTTGGTCGGACAAGGAGGATTCCTCGTAGGACTCGACTCAAAGAGTTGGGTAGACCACGTTGGGGGGAAGGATCGTTTCTGTCCCAAAGGCAAGGCTGAATGATGATTCCCTAGTCGGGGTCTTCAGAGTTATCCAAGATGCCCATATGATGCTTAGGAGCTTGTCCACCTACGCCCCGAGTGCCCCAATGACCCTTCTCTTCAGTCCTTCAAGGTGGCCCGATTTGTAACTTCGGTGAGTCTGTTGGCTTGGAGGTGCGCGACCGAGCTGAATCTTAGGCGGATCTCGTAGTTTTGGCAAAATGATCTGAACTTGGGTTTTTTGAACTGGGTCTCGTTATCGATAATTATGACCCTCAGAATGTCGAACCTTGTGATATTATGTTTTTTTAGATGAACCCTTCGACTTATTTCTCGGTTATGGATGCGAGAGGTTCAGCTTCGACCCATTTGGTAAAATAATCGACTCCTACTATTAGAAATCTTCGCTATCCCGAAGTTGGGGGGAAAGGGCCGAGTAGGTCCATTCCCCATTGAGCGAATGACCAGGCACAGTCTGAGGTGGACAATGGCACCGCCGGTTGATGTTGGATTCTGGCGTGTTTCTAGCACTGCTCGTAATTTTGTACATAAGCTCGGGCATCTCGATGCATGATCGACCAGTAATACCCTTGCCTCAATGTCTTGTGGGCTAGGGTTTAGGAGCTGATGTGTTCACCACAGATTCCTTCGTGCACCTCGGCCAGTGTGATTTAAGCCTCGGTTGGGCATAAGCATCAGAGTAGCGGTTGGTTGAACCCTTATCGGTACAGTCGACCATTGAGGATGCAGTACCGTGGGCCCGTTCTTCTCACCCATCAAGCATCACTTCGATCCTCGGGTAGCCAGCCATTGTCCTTAAACATCTCCTCAACCCAATCGAGCTCCACATCGATCATGGCCACCTTGGTTGAATTTATGGAAATTTTTAGGATTTTGTCAATCCACGTCGGGCATTCATCCGACCCGCGTGGAGGCTAGTCTTGCTAGTGTGTTAGCTTATGTGTTGTCTGATCAAGGTATCTTCGTGATGATGAAGCAGTTGAAATCGACCAATGTGATGTCATACCTCGGTAAGGTACTTAGCCATAGACTCTCTCGAGCCTCGAACTCCTTGTTGACTTGGCTGGTGACGAGTTGGGAGTCGGTGAAGACTTTAATGTCTTCCACATGCAACTTGTCGGCAAGCTTTAAAATGAGCAGCAATACCTCATACTCAGCTTCATTGTTAGTGGCCTTGAACTCAAGCTGAAGGTCGTGCTTGTAAACTTGGTCGGTAGGGCCCCTAAGGATGCCCAGCTCCTCCGAGTTCCATGTTGGTTGATCCATCCACGTACAACGTCCATCTCGAGCTTTGTCGTGGGTGTTTTTGGCCCGTCGATTCTGATATGAAATCAGCCAGGGCTTGGGCTTTTATTGTTATCCTCGGGATGTAGTCCAAATCGAACTCCCTGAGCTCGACCTACCATTTAAGCATCTGACCTACAACATCAAACTTTGAAAGTGTTTAGCGCAAGGGTTGGTTAGTGATCATCTTGATGGGATGGGCTTGGAAGTATGGTCTCAACTTCCTTGATGCTAGGATCAGCGCGAAAGCGAACCTCTCGATCAACAGGTATCATTCCTCAGAGCCACTTAGGACGTTGCTGCAATAGTACAGTGGCTTCTATCCATCTTTGGTGAGCCTTACTAGGACCAAGCTGACTGCAGCCTTCAAGGCTGCCAAATAGATCCCGAGAGGCTCTCCAAAAGTAGTCGATATGAGCCGGGGTAGCCGGGCAAGGTGCACCTTCAATTGTTGGAGTGCCTCTTCACACTAGGGCATCCACTAGAAGTCTTTTACTTGCCTCAAGGCCTGGAAGAAGGGGAAGCTTTTGTCATCGGCTCGGGAAATGAACTGACTCAGCATTGCCAATCTCCTGATGAGTCACTGAATGTCTTTCACTATCTGGGGGGATTGCATATGCAGAATGACATCCACCTTGTCGGGATTCATGTCGATCTCTCTCTAGTGGATGATGAACCCAAGAAACTTCCCGGACCTGACACCGAAGATGCACTTGGTAGGGTTAAGCCGTATCTTACACTATCATAACATTTGGAACATCTCGGCTAACTCCGTGAGATGAGTTGTAACTTTTCAGCTTTTGACTATCATGTCATCGACATAGACTTCCATGTTTTCCCTGATCTGGTTTGCGAATAGTCGATTGATCATCCTATGGTAAGTTGCCCCGGTATTCTTCAGTCCGAACAACATGGCCTTGTAATAGTATATGCCATGGTGAGTGATGAAGGTCGTGCTTTCCCGATCTTCTGGTGCCATTTGAATTTGATTGTAGCCCGAGAAGGCATCCATGAATGAGAGTAGCTCATATCCTGAGGTTGCGTCGACTAGCTGATCGATCCTTGAGAGAGGGTAACAATCATTCGGGTAGGCTCGATTGAGACCGATATAATCAATACACATCTGCTAGCTTCCATTAGATTTTTTGACTAATATAACATTGGACAACCAAGTCAGATATTTGACTTCCATGATGAACTCTGCGTCTAACAAGTGGGTGACCTCATTTTCGATGGCTCTTTATCTGTCGGGAGCAAACTTCCTTGGTCATTATTTCATTGGTCGAGTGTCGGGCTCTACATTGAGACAATGCTGGGCCACTTCACAGCTAATGTTGGGCATGTCTTTCGGGGATCAGGTGAAGATGTCGGCATTCTTGCAAAGGAATTCCACCAGCTGGACACGTTGTTCCTCCGAGAGTGCCGAGCCGACCTTGATGGTTCTATCAAGGTTCTTGGGGTCGAGGGGTGCCTTAATCACTTTCTTCGATGGTTTGGGCTTCGGCACTGTCTTGTCTGTGTCTCGGGGGTTGATGATGAGAGCCGAGGTTTTAAAGTTTTTAGGCAGTGTTGTCATTGTCAAGTAATATCGCGTTGACTCCTAAGGATCACTTTTTACTTCTCTGACTCCAGCTCTGGTCGGGAACTTCATGGTTCGATGATATGTTGAGACAACCGCCCTGAGCTTGTTGAGCATTGGTCAACGATAATGGCGTTGTATGTCGAGGGGAGTCCAACCACGATGAATGACA
Source organism: Ensete glaucum (assembly GCA_021527575.1). Lineage (NCBI taxonomy): Eukaryota > Viridiplantae > Streptophyta > Magnoliopsida > Zingiberales > Musaceae > Ensete > Ensete glaucum. The sequence goes on along the minus strand of CM038558.1, from coordinate 38,895,514 downwards.
CTATCAATGTCTTCAACCTCGGCTCCTCTCTAATGGTGACCGAGAGGGTCATCGTCTCGATAGGGGAGATGGAGTCTCCCATGAACCTTATCAGTATTGATGTTATGGGGAGGAGGTCCTTGTCAATTAGCCCTAGTTTTTAAAAAGCATCAAAATATAAAATATTGGATGAACTTCCCATGTCGACCATGATTCTTTTGACTTGGGAGTTGGCGAGGGCGTCGTTATGGTCCGGGTACACCTCGTTCCCTAACCCAAAGGTGATCTCGAGGTCGTGGATGCTCCTTTGTCTTTTCTCCACTGCGGACCATGCATAAGCTTTTTGGGCCGAGGAACTGTCGCCTCCAGATGTTGCATTGTCGATCATGACATCTATCTGTTTCTCAATTGTTCCTTTTGGCTAGGGTGAAGGTTCCCTGTCTCGTCGACGATTCTCATTGGGAGGTATTTGCTGGTCTAGGACATACTGGTGGAGGTGCCCTTGTTGAATAAGATCTTCAATTTGGTTTTTCAAGTCATAACATTTTTTTGTATCGTGTCCATAATCCCGATGGAAATGACAATACCTTCTCTTATCATGTCCTCCAGTTTTTGTCTTGATCGGGTTGGGGGGCTTGAGGAGCCCATTATTTTGGATTTAGAGGAAAACCTCTATTTGAGTCGAGTTGAGTGGGATTGGCGGTGCTATATATGGGGGCAGTTTTGGCTTGTCTCCTCTCCTTTTGAGGGTTCCCGTAGGTTGTCCTCGGGATTGCTCGGTCCGAGGTCACTTTTGATCATCCTGTTTTTCGGCCACTAGTATCTCGACAACTATCTACTAGTTTGCTCATTGCAACATCCTGTGCATCATTGACGATGGTCATTCAATCAATGACCAAAAGAACCGGGAAGGCTGGAGCCCCATCAGGAATGCCTAAATCACTAGTGAGGTATGGGCATTAGGCATTCTTTGGACCTCGACTGTAAATCATTTGATGAACTGGGCGAGGGGCTCGTCACTTCCCTACATCAGGTCAAGAAGCCATGCAGCTATTGGTCTCAGACGGGAGCTCGCCAGGAAGTTGAGTTCGAATTCCTTCATGAGAGAGTCGAAGGAGGAAATAGATGCCGGCCTGAGTCGGTTCTACCACATTCGAGCTGGGCCTCTTAGAGTAGTCAGGAAGGCTCAACACATCAGAGAGTCCGAGGTGTCATCGAGGGCCATTTGGGCCCAAAAGGTCGCAACATGCTCTGATGGATCCAAGCTGCCATTATAAGACTCAAGTGATGGTAGTCGGAGATTGGTCGGGACTGATTTGTCTTGTATTTTAGGGATAAATGGAGATCCATCCTTGGAACTCTCATCGACTTCCTCCTTTGACTTAACGAACTTCCTTTGGACCTCGTCAAGCCTTTGGTTGACTTGGTGCAGTTGTTCCCTTACCGAGTCATTTGAATCCGAGGAGATGATGTCTAGCTCGGAAGGCACATGCACAATGTCCCGGGAATGGCTCGCTGGTCATGCTAACAAGGTGTTCAGATTTTTCGACGTGACCTCGGTTGAGGGACGGCGCGGTCCCTCATTGTCAAGTTGCTCCCCTCGAACTGGTAGCGATTGGGGCATCCCTTGCTGTGGTACTTACCGAGGAATGCCCGGATGTTGGGATGCCAACATCTGCATCAATTGGGGGATGTATGGGATGATAGTTTGCATCATCCCGACGAATGCCTGAACCTGGTGGGTGAAGCCAAGAAAAGCCTCGACGGATACAATAGGTGGCCCAAGGTTCGCTATTGGGGGAGAGAATCTCGGGTCATTGAGTAGCCTCTAGTAGCCGTTCGGTGTAGGCACTGGCCCACTTGTTTCCTCCATCAGGTGGAGCGGGTTCGGTCTCCCAATCTGCAGAGTTGGCAGGGGGATGTGGGCTTGACCACCAAGGTGCTCTAGACTCTGATTGCTTGACGGGTGCTCTTGTGACATCGGTCCTCCTTCTAGTGCCAAAAAGTGTTGTGGAATTTTGTGTCGTAGCTGAGGAGTCAGCATAACCTGGTCCCTGCCTAGTGCGCAAGCTCGTCCACGTTAGTCGGGGGCGAGGGTGTCCGGTTCGGGTTGGTTTAGCATCTCGGGTGTCTGCACCTCGGGTTGGCTCCTTTGAGCTTCGCTCGGGTCGACGTCTGCTGAGAGAGACCTACACGAAGGTCTCACCGGGATGGGGGTACCCGACATGACTCCTCCGACATTCAAGTCAGTATCCTGACCTCTCTATAGAGGATATTAGTGAGTGTTTTTCGAGAGCTAGTCAGAGAGAAGGCCCCCCACTTGAGGGTCGATCATATGCTCCAAGTGGAGGGTTGATCGTACACTCGGTTTTACCTCCACCGACACCATGGATGAAGTCACCGTGTACGATGAGTCAGTCAGCGCAAAAATATGACAGGAATGTGTGGTGCACCTCGCGACATTAATGACGTGCGACGGAGGTTAGATTGACACGTCGTTTGATTGGCTCAACCTCGGATGTGACATGATCACGAAACTGACATAGGTCTTGATGAATTGGACTGATCCATTATCTGTCCCATCAACATTATAAGAAGAAATGATCATCTCAATAGGGAAAGCATACTATCAGCAAATTTGCAATCATTCTTTACACATAAACATGATTTCTTATAAACAGATAACAATGACATGAAATCCCATTACCTATAATTTTATCCTATTAAATTATTGAATCCTGTCGATTAATATCCAATCAATTAAATCTATCACTCGGCATGTGGAAATAAAAAATTTTAAAAAATATTTAAAAGAAATTTCGACGTACACGCTAATAAATTTAGATATGCTATAATTTTTAATCAGATATTAATTAAATAATAATAAATAAAAAGAGACGACAAAACATGTGTAACGTTACGGCTCCGTACCTCCTGTGACGACCTTTTCTCAAACAAAGACTCCAACAAATGACAAGAAAAATAAAGTGAAATTACAACATAAATCTCGACAAAGCACAAAGCAAGACGACGACGGCAACATCATCTCTTCCGCCTCATCTCAACCTCATGTGCAACGGGAGCAGGGACATATCATCTCCTCCTCCCAAAGGCATGTCTTCTACAGGTCCCTAATCTCTCTCCCCCTCTCTCGTCGATCCCTTGGTATCTTCCCTCAGGAATGAGGGTTTTGCCTCCTCCGGCAGCTGCGGGCGGTGCGGCTACGCCCTGAACCTGAGCTCCTCCAATCGCAACACGGCCGGCATCGGGGCGGAGTACAGGAGGGCCATCAGGAAGGGCGTGGTGTCCTTCCTCGCCATCGACGAGACCCGGTTCACGCAAGCGGACGAGCTCCGCTGCCTGCCCTACTTCCGCTCCCGCCGCTCCTGGGGCCTCCTCCGCCGCCGCACCCGCCTTCTCTGCGGCGGCTGCGGCTGCGGCTGCCTAGGCGACGCTGTTTCGTCCGACGACAACTCCCCGCCGCCTCCAGCTTCCCGAAGTACAATATCAGGATCGGCACGCTGCAGCCCCTCCGACGACGACGAGTCAGCTGCGCCCCTTTTCGCGTGACCAATCAATTTGGTTCTCGGATTGATCACCAAAATCTCGCCTTTGAAAACAGAGACAGAGAAGGGACTAGCGTTACATAGTTGCTAAAATAATGGAATCAATCATGTTGGTGGCGATCTGACATATGATTGATTAATTTTGTTTGGTTGTCATATGTTGAATAATAGATCATACTCATGTTATCATGGTTTATGTTAATACAAAGTTTCTTGTGCTTGATTTGGTTATAACCCAATTGATATGTGTCTCGGATTCATGACCAAAATTTGACGTGGAAGCAAAAGATGGAGCGTTCAAACCGGTCCGATACTTCGTCAATTTTAAATCGAACCGATTTAGGCGGTTTGATCCTCGTATTTGGTTTCTAATTGTTCATGATTTTTTAAAAAATATTTTTATTTTTATGTTTTAAAATGTTTTATTAAAATTTTAAAAATCGATTATTCAAACCGAAATTATTTTTATATTCCGAAAATAAAAATTATTTATATTCCGAAAATATAAAAATCTAAAGACTGAAATAATCAGTTCGACAATCGGAATCGTGGATTCCAAAACCGTGATTATGTTTGGAATTAGGAGTTAGGGATTATTTTTTGAGTTTCTCACGATCTAACAAGAATAAATTGGAATGTAATCTTTCTCATTAACTTTCTTTTTTATTATCATTAAATTTCTTTTATAATCCAAACGTTTTATTTATATAAGCATTGTCATTAAAAATTTTATTCATTATTGAACATTACATAATGAATAAAAATATTTTTGATAGTAAAACATCTATATAAATAAGTTCTGATCCTTAGGCTCAATAACAGTCTAATTTTCTACATAATTTAAAGTGAGAGTTTTAAGTAAAAAATATCAAAATATTAAGAGAAATTATTGTCAAAATTGTCTGAGGTATTTAATTTTCGTACTGGTAATTTTTGCTTTATGTTTCTATTTTTAATATTTTACAAACACATTTAGGTCATTAAATTATCTTACATTTGGAGTCAAAGCCCAAACTAACCTCTACCATGAAATAATTTAGAATTTTTTTTTATTTTATACCATGAATACGATTTGATTTAGGTTTCTCCTATGAAACTTTTTGTACTTTTTAGTGTTGAAAATCACGAGGATATAAGATTTTTAGTATTTTTAGTGAAATAAAATATTTATTTTGATAAAATACTCATATTTTGTATAAATATAATGTTATATTTATATTAATTCATGATTATGAGTCAATTTTATATATTCAAAATTAATTGAAATTAAATATAAAAATAAAATAAGGATTAATTATAATATTATAATTGATTATGCCTAATATAATAATTATTATCCCACATGATCTTTTATTATATTTATATATTTAATCATGATAAAAGATCAAATTATTTTCATAAGATTGTTTTCATATATTTAAATTAAAAATTTAGCCTATAGACAACTTTTTTGACATGTTTTACATTGGTAAAACATGTAAATTAGACTATTAAGTTTCAAATTTTACAAAAGTATTTTGGGTTTTATGTAATTTTTTAACATATTAATTTATATGATATTTGATGTGACATTCTTGAACTTATGAGTGATAAATATAAGGTATGAAAGGAAATAATTCTCCTCTATTTACGGTAGATATATATTTATTATGCTATTAAAAATGACCACCCGTAGTCACTAATACTAGCACTTCAATTGAGGTCATGTTATATGTGCGATGGAAGCGATTCAATCGACATATCATGATTTATCAAGACTAAGATAACTGGTGATATATGTAGCTTTATTGACCAACATGAGAATGTCTGAGACTTGCCACAAGCTATTGGTGAGCAGTTCATCATTTTGAAAAAGGTACTAGTAAGCATCATAATAATGAAATTCTTATTCCTTATACTCATCAACGTAAAAGGTGTGTGCGAGTATATAATGCAAATGTGGGACTTTACGGCTCAACTTAAGAAACTCGAGGTTAATATGTCAGAATTCTTTCGGGTGCACTACATTTTGAATAACCTTCCACAATAGCATGGACTTTTTAAAATTTCATAAAATACAAGATAAATGATCAATCAATGAATTAATGACCATATGTATTCAAGAAGAAGAGAGGCTAGTGATGTTGATGGGGGAGAGTGCATTCTTCATAACCACTTGCTCAAAGAAAAAAATTGATAAAACTGACAAAAATCAAACCAATAAAAAAGCTAATAAGTAGGAAAAAGATAAAATACCACCTCAAGGTGATATCAATAAAGAAGTAAAGTGTTTCTTTTGTAAAAAAAAGGGACATGTGAAGAAGGAATGCATGAGATTCCAATAATAACTTGAAAATAAAGGTAAAGCAATCTTAATTATGTGTTTTGAATATAATATTGTTAATATTAATATTAACACATAATGGATTGACTTTGGATCAACAATTTATATTGTAAACTCTTTGCTGGGTATGCAAAACCTAAGGAAGCTAATGAGAAGTGAGCAAAACATTTTATCAATAACAAGATGGGCTCACATGTGGAGGTAATCAGAACTTACATTAATGGGACTGATATTTTGTATGATGGTTATTATCGTATTTTCTTATAAAATGATGACACTCATAGTTCAATGCATATTTATACTGGAATAAAAAGATATAATATTAATCATGACTCCTCTATTTTATGTTACCGGAGATTAGTTAATGATGGGTACTTAGTACTCTAATTTTATTAATTTTAAGACTCGTAGGAACTGTATTAAGGGAAAACAAACTAATAAGCCTAAGAAAGATGCTAATAGGCGTTCAGACATATTAAAAATTATTTATACTAATATATATTATCCAGACATGAATGCACATAATCAGAAATACTTCATCTCCTTTATATATGATTACTCATGATATATATATATATATATATATATATATATATATATATATATATATATATATCTATTTGCTTTATAACAAAAATGAAGTATCTGATGCCTTGAAAGTCTTTAATGCTGAAGTTGAGAACCAATGTGGTAAGCAAATTTAAATTATGAGATCAGATAGACATGGATAATATTATGGTAGATATATTTAGAATAGACAAGTATATAGTGTTGGGCAAGTATTCTATTATTCAGCCTATAGTGGGATTTAATAAAGTCCACAATATTAATCATTTTCTTTTAACCTAAATTATTACTCTTTTAACCTTTATTTGTGGCTAGGGTTGAAAAAAGAAGGCAATGAAGATTGTGACATGGTTGAGAAAAAAAGAAGAAAAAGCAGTGGTAGTTGAGGGCAAAAATGTAAGATTTTGGATATTGTGCATAGTGATGTAATCCTTACATTCCTATCATTTTTTTTGTGATTGTTGCTTGGGTTTTGGGTAAAAGTCTTTAAGATTTACACATTCATTATTTTTATAGTAGATTTTTTCTGACTTGTCTTGTGGTTTTTACCCTTCGAGGTGGATATGTTTTCCACTTTAAATCTTAGTATTTTATTTTATTATGATTTTTGTTTGATTCTGTTGTGTGTTACGGTCTACTAGTATTTATTTATATATAAATTTCTTTTTATCCCATCAACTGGTATTAAAGCATATTTTGGTAGTATTTAATTTTTCTATTCAAACATGGAGGTTGATAATGTTTCTTACTTGATTAGCTTGAACAAAAATAATTGGATGATATAGAAACTAAGAATCAAAAATCTTTTTTATTACAAGGATTTATATAGACCTTTACAAGGGGATAATGCAAGGCCCATAACTATCATAAATGATGAGTGGAAAAGGTCAAACTGAAAAACGATCAGATTCATTCGATAGTGGCTCAATGAAAAGTGTCTTTCACTATGTTTCTGCTAAAAGTTCTTCATACTCTCTTTGAAAATTTGAAAGGTCTCTATGAAAGAAAAATGACTGATAATAAAGCTTTCTTGATAAAAAAGCTTATGAACATGAAATATAAAGAGGACACTTTTATTACTGAGCATTTAAATAAAATACAGACTATTACTATCCAGTTATCCTCTATAAAAATATCTCTTGATGATGAGTTACAGATGTTAATTCTCAATTCATTATCATAAAGTTGGGAGATACTAGTAGTTTTCCTTAGTAATTCTGCACCAAATGATATTGCCACCATGAGCTGAATAACAAGCAGTTTGTTGAATGAGGAGTTGAGGAGAAAGAATTCAGCAACATCTCAGATTGATTCATAAATACTTATTTTAGAGAATGAAAGTCAAAGTCGAAGGATAGAAGTGGTTCACACATGTGTAGAAGCAAGTCAAGATCAAGAAAATATATTGTTTGCTATTGTGGTGAGAAATGACATTACAAAATCAATACAAACAACCTAAGAAGAGTAAAAAAAAGGTGAAAGAAGTGGAGCATACAAAGTTAAAAAAAAACACCACAGCTATTGTATAGGGTGGTGATTATTTGATTTTATCTACTTCTGATAATATTTTTTTATTATGTGTCTGGATCTCGAGTGGGTAATTGACACATGTGCTTCTTATTATACTGTACCACGAAGGGAGTTCTTTGCTACCTATAGGTTTGAAAATTTTGGTGTTATCAAGATGGGCAACTATGGCATGACAAACATCATTGACATGGGTGATATCCACAAAATGACCAACCTTGGTTGCAAGTTAGTGCTTAAGGATATGAGGCATGTGGTTGACTTAAGACTGAATTTAATTTTAGTTGGAAGGCTAGATGATGAACTTTGGTGTCAGATTTCTCAAAGGGCAATGAAAGCTCAGTAAGGGTTCTCTTGTTGTAGCTAGTGGGAAAAAATTTCACCCTTTGTAAAGATTGTAGGTTAAAGCTTATTGTGAGTAGTTAAATGTTATAGAGAAAGATTTCAGCATACAGTTGTGGCATAGGCGACTAGGACACATGAGCAAGAAGGGGCTACAAGTTATTTCCAAGAGAGAGGTATTGTCAGACCTTAGAGGTACATGTTTGAACCATTATATTGATTGTTTGGCCGACTAACAACTTAGAGTTTCCTTTGTTAGTCCTGCTTTGTTAAGAAAAATACATGTGTTGGATTGTGTCCATACAAATGTATATAGTCCTTTGAGAACCAAAATTTATAGTAGATCTATTAATGTTCCTAGTATCAGTGGTACACTTTATTTTATCACTTTTATAGATGAATTTTTAAGAAAAGTTTAGACCTATGTTATGTAGACCAAAGATCATGTTATTAATATCTTTAAGGAGTTTCATGCTAGAGTTGAAAGGGAGACAAAAAGATAATTGAAATGCATAAGATTAGATAATGATGGTGAGTACATAAAATTATTTAATAATTCTTGTAGGTCACATGATATGATAATTCCTGGTACGCTTCAGTATAATTAATTATAGAGAGGATAAACCACACCATCATAAAAAATATCATATGTATGCTTTCACAAGCCAAGTTATCCAAGAAGTTTTGGGATAAGGCTTTAATGACCACAGTTGATGTGATCAACTTGTCACTCTGTACAACTCTAGATGATGATGTTACAGAGCATGTATGGTCAAGAAAAGATATCTCATATAAGCACTTAAGAGTGTTTAGTTGCTTTGCATTTGTACATATTTCAAATAATAAGAGGTCCAAGATAGAGAGTAAGACAAAAGAGTATATTTTCTTTAGTTATTTAAATGATCAGTTTAGTTACAAGCTTTGGGATCTAGAAAAATAAAAGGTGTTTAGAAGTAAAGATGTGATTTTCTTTGAGGATTAAACCTTTGAGAATTTGAAGAAGGAGGCACCAGCCAAGACTACCACAAAAGGATTAGCAAACTATGACACAGTTACATAGTTAGGGTGCAAAGCCAGTTGGTTCAGTAAGAGCAATACAAAGCCAGTTGGTTCTCCTCTTTTAGGTCATTTCTAGCTGTATCCAGAGTAGAGTCTATTAAATGATGAGGAGAAGGAGAAAATGCAAAAGGTTCCTTATGCTTCAGTAGTCAGAAGTTTAATGCACACGATGGTATATATGAGGTCGGACATTACATATACAGTGGGTGTTGCTAGTAGATTTCTTGCAAATCTAGGCAAAGAGCATTAGACAGTAGTGAAGTGGATCTTTAGATATCTTAGAGGGATTTCTAATATTTTGAAGGTGGACCACCTATGTTGATAGGTTACATAGATACAAATATTACTTGATATGAGAAAGTCCACATTAGGTTTTATACTCACTTTATAGGGGGAGCTGTGTCATGACAATCTAGGTTATAAAAGTATACTGATCTCTCTTCCACAGAGGCAGAATATATTATTGCTATAGAGGTTTATAAAGAAATATTATAGATAAAAAAATTCTTACAAGAATTAGGGTTGAAACAGGAAAACTATATGGTGCATTGTGATAGCCAAAGCGCCATCCATTTGTGTAAGAACCCAATATTTCATTCTAAGTCAAAGCATATAGATGTCAAATACCATTAGATTAGAAATATGCTTGAAGATAAACAATTACAACTTCAGAAAATTCACATAGATGATAATGGGGAAAACATACTGACAAAGATATTACCGAAAGAAAGACAGGAGATATGTCGATGGCTAGTAGGCATGACTTCACATTGAGGAGTCATGGAATAACCTCTCTTATTGGCTAATAGGGGAGGTTGTTGGGAATATAGCTTATTATTCAATCCATAATAAGCTTTAATAAAACCACACAGCCTTAACTCTTTTACCTTAACCTAAACCCTAACTCTTTTAACCTAGGTTTGGTAGCTAGGGTTGAAAAAAGAGGATAGGGACGACTGTGAACATGGTTGAGAAAAAGGAAGAAGCAGCAACGATAGTTGAGGGAAAAAAACAAGAGAAGGAGAAAATGGAAGAAGTCAAGGATAACACAAAGGCTATTCTCAATCATCTAAACAGTATTCTCACCTCATGTTAGATTAGTTTTGCAGTAGATTCCTACTGTGATCATTTGGGGAGATTTTGGATATTGTGTATAGTGACAGAATCCTTATATCACTATTATTTTATTATGATTGTTGCTTGGGTTTTGGGCAAGAGCCTCTGAGATTTATACATTCATTATTTTTATAGTGAATTTTCTATTGCATGTCGTATGATTTTTACATTCGAGTTGGAAGGGTTTTTCACTTAAATCTTAACATTTCATTTAATTAAAAATTCTATTTGATTCCATTGTATAGTATATCCTATTAGTAAATGTTCATATACAAATTCTTTTTTATCCTATCACCTGGTCCTTTTGCTAAGTTTCTTCAGGAACATGAGATTGTTATATAATACACTATGCTTAGTTCTCTAAACCAGAATGGTATTGCAGAAAGAATAAATTAAATATTATTAGACATGATGTGGAGTATTCTTAGCAACTTAAATCCTCCTAAATCCTTATGGACTAAAGTACTAAAGATGATTGTGTAAATATTACATTAAGTTCCAACTAAGATTATCTTATAGATACCATTTGAATTATACAAAGGTTAAAAATTGAATTTGAGAATATATGAGTTTCGGGATGTTTGTCTAAGGTTATCATATATAATCCACAAGAGAAGAAACTAGACTTGAAAGCTATCAGTGGGTATTTCATTGCATATGCCAAAAGGTCTAAACATTATAGATTTTATTGTCCATCTCACACAATTATGATTGTGAAATCAAGAAATGTTATGTTTATTGAGGATGACATAATCAGTGAGAGCGATCAATTCAGAAACATAGTTTCTGAACATGATCATATAAAATCTCAACTTTCTACATCAAATAATAGATTGATTATAGTTGATAGCACTCATAAAGTATAAACTAATATTGCACAACCAGTCATTGAGGTTCCACAAGTTGCTGACAATATTCTAATTGATTAAATAGTTCAAAAATTACAAGTTGCTGAATAACTAGTTGAACCACAAGTTCCTTAGGGGACATTAGTACAACATTAAGAAGATATACTAGAAATAAAATGTCTATAATTTTTAGTGATTATGTTGTATATTTACAAGAATCTAACTACAGTCATAGAGCCGAAAATGATCCTGACACCTTTTTATAGGCCATGAGTTGTAAAGAGTCAGATTTGTGGCACGATGCCATGAAGGAATAGATGAATTCTATGAAAAGCAATGAAGTATGGGATTTTATAGAGTTGCTTAATACGGTAAAATTTATTGGCTATAAATGGGTCTTTTAAGACCAAGAAAGATTCGTTAGACAACATTGAAAGATACATAACTATACTTATTGCAAAGAGATTTACTAAAAAGAAGGAATAAATTATACATAGTAGTTTTCTTCTATATATAAAAGAAAGATTCTCTTCATATTATTTTAGCATTAGTTACTCATTTTAATCCTAAGTTATAACAAATGGATGTGAAAATAATACTTCTTAATGGAGATTTAGAGGATGAGGTTTATATGAAACAATTTGAATGTTTCTCCTCTAGTATTGGTAAACACTTGATTTATAAGCTTAAAAAATCTATATATGTTATACTACAAGGCTTCAGTTAATAATATTTTAAATTTCATAGAATAATTTCTTCATTTAGATTTATTGAAAATCTCATATATCAATATATATACCAGAAGGTCAATGAGAGTAAAATATTTTTTTTATTTTACACATATATAATATTTTACTTGCAACTAATAATAAGAGTTTGCTATATTAGGTGAGATAATTTCTTTTTAAAAATTTTGACATAAAGGATATGGGTGAAGCATCTTATGCCATTGGCATTAAAATCCATAGAGATAGACATCAAGACATTACAGGTCTATCACAAGAAACCTAAATCAATAATCTTTTAGAGAGATTTTAGACAAATGATTATTCACCAAGTGCTGCTCAAAGTGATAGGTTTAATTTGAATCAATGCTTAAAGAATAACTTTAAGAGGGAATCAATGAAAAACATTCCATATGCTTTTGTCCAGGAAGCCTTATGTATACTCAGGTCTTTACTGATAGAAATGAGAAAGTTATTTTATAGAAGTAAAGTTGTTGACTTATTCCTTCGTACACATAACTATTTATACATAAGGAAGATTTGAAGGATTGAAAGTTGAGATTTTTCTCAACAGTCTAACCATCTAGTTACAACAACTTTATCCTTTAATATGCCCCCGTAATATCGAGCTCCTACAAAGGACGTTGATCTTGGACCGATGAATTGAAAATAACTTTCGGGAGAGTAGCTTCACAAGGGAGTTCGCCAATTGATCTGCCGTATGAATATGAGAAACTCGTAATGATGATTCATCACCTGATCTCATACAAAGTGAAATTTGATTACTATATATTTCATATGAGAGTGGAATACTGGATTGGCATATAAGTAGGTAGTGCCGACGTTATCATAGTATATTGTAGGAGTAACAGAAGAGCGAAAGCCAAGTTCTGTAAGCAAATTCATTACCCAATTAAGTTCGGTAGTTGCAGTTGCAATAGAGCGATACTTAGCCTCAATGGTTGACCAAACAACTGTCTTTTGTTTCTTGAAACTCCAACTGATTGGATTGGCTCCTAAAAAAATAATACCAAGATGTTGATATTCTATCATCAAAATTCTCAATCCAATCAGCGTCAACATAAGCATAAAGCTGAAGTGAATAGTTTTTATAGAGAAAGATGTCATAATCGAGAGTACCTTTAAGATATCGTAATACATGTTTAACAGCTAACCAATGCGTCACATATGGTCGATGCATGAATCCACTCAGCAATCAGAGTGAGTGGATTGCTCCAGATCTCTCCTTCCCTCTTTCACAGTAGCGTCAGCCCCTCCCTCATTCACTGCGGCATTGAACCCACAAGCCTATGGGACTTTCTTCCACCAGTTCTGTAGCAACTGCTGCTCCTCTCCACCGGCCACCTCTGCCACAGCCAAGAGGTCGCCTGTTACCGCTACCGCTGCCGCACTTGCTCCTACCGCCATGAGCCAGCCGCGCCATCCGATCCCTTTAGCCGTCGACTCTTCCTTTTTAGAGGCTCCTTGTATAGGAAGCCTCCCGTGATAACTTATAGCGGGACCTATCAGCACTGTTGCTACAATGAGACACAAGTCGGCAGAACCAATTAAAAAAATACAAAACAAAAAGACAATCTTCTTCCCCAATCCTAAACACAACAAAAGCAATTTCTACTCTCTGTTGTAGCGATCAGTTTCATCAATCCAACTATCCACGCAGTCCGATCCAAAAATAATCGGTATTCCTTTCTTCTACAATGTCTTCATCGACTACTTCTCCCATTTCTGTCAGTGTTATTACAAGAAGCACCAATACCTCTCAGAGTACGAGATTGATCTCCATCAATGTTGCCGTCATCATCCCCTTTAAATTATCAAGAGGGAACTATGCATCATGGCGCGCTCAGTTCACTAATCTCCTCTTTGGATATGATTTGCTAGGATATGTTGATGGATCATTCAGTTGGAAAGGAGGCGCTGGGTTCTATAGACGTTGAGCAAGGGGTTGCAGAGCCTACCACCAGAGAGAATGGCTCATGTTTTGCACATTGTGAGGAAGGGCAACATGGATGTGATACAGAGCAGGGACGAGACAGAAACGCCTGAAATAGTTACAGTGAAGAAGAGCATTGCTCTATTTATATAAGAAATTATGGTCGGCAAGAAATTTGCCGGTAGTATGAGGGCGAGGGCTCTGATAGTGATCGGTGGAGCCCAAATCAAAGGCTACGACTTCGCTAAAAGAGGTTGGCAGTTGGGAAGCAGCATCACCATTGTTGTGGCCAGCCGAGAGCTGCTATTGCTGTGCTGACTGACTTCGAGTACATATTTGTCGAGGAGGATTTGTCGTGGCCGAAGATTTGCCGTAGGAATACGTCTCCGACTTCCATAGATGCGATTTTGCAAAAAAGGGATAGATGATGCCAAGAGATCAGTGCCGATCTCGTTAGTTCCTGTCGATAGAGAAGGTAGATGTGCTGCGACGGCATATGGGTAGGAGTCGACGAGAGCTTCTGCATACAACCAGAAATCATGGAAACATGTTGCCGTTTAACAATGAGAAGAGAGCTTACTCTAGGCAAGTGGCTCTGATACCATGATAGAAATGAGAAAGTTATTTTGTAGAAGTAAAGTTGTTGACTTATTCCTTCATACGCATAACTATTTATACACGAAGAAGGAAGATTTGAAGGATTGAAAGTTGAGGATTTTTCTCAACAGTCTAACCATTCAGTTACAATAACTTTATCCTTTAATATTTACTAGACCTGGTATAGTTAAGGCGATATTAGGGTAATCCAAGTATAAAGTACTAGAGAGCTACAAAGAAAGTGATGAGGTATCTTCAAGAAACGAAAGATTATATACCTATATATAGACATACAAACAATCCGATTGGCTACTCAAATTTAGACTTTGTTGGTTATGTTGATTCTCGTAAATCAACATCAGAATAAATTTTCATGATGGCTGGTGGAGCTATATTTTAGAAGAGTGTCAAAAAAGACCTTAACTGCCACTACTATAAAAGTTGAGTTCGTCTCCTAATTTGAGGCTACCTCACATAGTATATAGTCATTTGTGGGCTCAAACTCATGGATTCTATTTCTATGTAATTGAGAATTTTCTTTGATAATTCAGTTATTATCTTTATACCTAAGAACAATAAAAGTGGAATTCGAAGTAAATATATCAACTCTAATTATTTATTCATAAGAGAACATGTAAAAAAAAAGAAGTAATTGTTAATCATATTAGCATTATATTAATGATTGTTGATCCTTTAACTAAATTCATGTCACCTCTAAAAATTAAAGATCATGTCTAGAAAATGAGACTTGGTTCCAATTTTAATTATATTTACTATTAAAACTTTTATATATTGTGACGTTTTCTTTGATTCATATGTATATTAATTTATTTTTAAAAAATATATTTATACTAATTAAGAATAAATATAAGATTTATTCATTAAATAATATTACTATATTAAAGTAATACTTGAGAAACTAAATACACCGTAATACATGGATGATGATACTCATTCTTAAAGGACTTATTGCTATGATTTATATATTTATTTCTTAAAAAAGTTGTTTGATAAGATTAATTAAATCATTAAGTTAAAAGTATAGACTAAGTGTTATTGTGGTCCAAATATTTATATTTCTTCATTTATTATGAATGTAGCCATTATCATTAGAATTCTTCATTTATTATCATTAAAAATATTAATTTATTATGGTCCAAAGGTTTTGAAATTGAATTAATTCTTAAATGTTATGGAGGTTGGTGATAATGAAAAAAAAATATTTCTACACCATTGGAGAGTTTTGAGTTAAAAAATATTAAAATATTAAGAAAAATTATTGACAAAATTATTAACAATAATGGCAGAAGGTATTTAATTTTCATATCGATAATTTCTGTATTAGTTCTTTGTATTTCTATTTTTGATATTTTAGAAGCATATTTAGGTCATTAAATTGTCTTATATCTGCTACTAGTAACAAAAACAACTTGGAATGAAACAAATAACAATTCTTTATACTTCAAAGCAACCTCCCTGTCTCTATGTCGAGAACAACCCCTTGCTTGGATTCAACAGCTAGTGCAAGTTGCGGATTCGCTGCACCAGTGCATTACGATCAAGACCTCACTTGGTCCTCCTTGCATGAGAGGATCCGTTGTTCTTGTTCTTCCCTGCCGCAGGAGAAGGGAGACGCTTCTTCCCCAAGCCGACAGACCCCTTGTGAGAACCTTCAGCGACGTCGCTTTGCGGGCTGTGGAACCGAGACCTGGCTTTCGTCGACGTCGTCGACGGGGGATAGCTCGCAACAGACAGCGCGCTCGACAGGCTGCTGTCGTCGCTCACCGATGACCTCGTGACCCGGTGCCTGCTCCTGGTACTCGACCCGTCGTCCGCGGACCACGCGCCGGTTCCTGGGCTCACCGGTGTCTTCTTGCTCGCCACCGACGCCAGCTTGGAGCGTGGCGTCACGGGCGACTCGTTTCTGGGACTGGGCTTGTTCTTGCTTGGGTTCACTGATGCCTTTGATGCCGGGTTAGAGCGCGGCGTTACCGGCGCCTGGCTTGGTCTTTGAGCTTCCGACGGGATCCTCTTCGGCTTCACAACGTCGTGGCCGTGCTTCTCCTGCGGCCCTGCCGCCGTCAATCGCTCCGACAAGCTCCAGCTCCATTGCAGATTGTTCAAGTCGATAAACATCGGAGTCACGGGTTTGGAAGAGCTCTTTCCCTGTCACGGACCCAACGCATCAGATCAAAAGATGAGCGCCACACCACAAATGAAATCGAATGCGCAGAAGTAGCACCTGGTGGGCAAATGCGTAGGCTAGTGCCCTCTCTCTTCTCGTAGCAGCCTCCTGCCTATCAAGTAGCTTTGCCTCGATTTGCTCTTTGGATCGAGGACTATCATTCCACTCTCCGATCTGTGCACCAAAATCCAGCAGGTGAGCAACACGAATGCAGAATAGGAAACCACAGAGTTGATGAAAACGATGGTGCATGGAAACCTTTGCTTTCTGCTGCTCTCTTTCTTGTTTGAGTTGCAGCTGCCGCAGCAGAGCCTGGTGTTCCTCGGCCATCCTCATCCTCCTCGAACGTACCTGTGCCTGAACCACCGCCATGGCTTGCAACCGGCGCACCATGTTTGACGTCTGAGACCCGACGGCGCTTCCGTCGATTAAGTTCTTTAGCCTGATCAGTCTTTTCAGAGTTCCCATTGCTCTCCTCGCCTTGACATAATGTGCAACAAAAAGAGATGAAGACGATGAACTCCCGAGCCAAGAGACACAGGAACACATACCAGGAATCCTCGGAAAGCAGCCTGGATTTTGGTGGCAGCAGTTGCCTGGCTTATTGTCGACCGACCGCTCTCCGTTGCAGCTCGAGATGAACGCTTGGACTTACCATAGTCTCGACAGCAGCTGGGGATCAACGCTTTCTTGAGGGCAGAAGTCCACTTCCTTTTCCCCTCCATGTTCTTGTTTTCTCCTCCTCTCGTTCTACTATATCCTTTCGTTAGGTGACTCTCGTCCGCAAACCTTCATGCACGAACAGCAATATATCAAATCCTGTGAGAGCATATATATCATATTTGAATTAGATTTCAGCTCCGGGAAAAAGAATAACGAATCACAACGGAAGTATCAAGGATGGTGAAGTGAGAGGAGGGGCGACGGCAGCAGAAGATCAAATTGGGAGCAGGGGAAGGAGAGAAGCTTCCCAGAATCAGGAGCCATCACCTGGTGCGCGGCGGCGAAGCAGCGGGAGTCCGGCGCTTGTTCCTGGACGGATGGCGGGGTGGGGGGACGGGGCGGATGCAGTCCTTATTGAAGCCGAAGCTTCCCCCTCTCCCTTCCTCCTCCACCGCTCCTCTTCCTTCTTCGAGCTGTCACTTGTTCTCCGTTTGAAGGATCCTCTCTCTGAGAGTTATCTAAACTAAGGTATCGCCCGTGTTTAGGCCTCCTTTGTTGAGGCGGTCGTTCACGTTGGGGATGGTTGTCGCCACGATATGTTCTGGTGTATGATATTGAAATATACTCGTTGACTGCTTCTGCTGGGGATCCAACGGACCGAGTGGCGTTCCCTGTCTCGCACCCGACAGCGTGTTGCGTCCGCCTTATTAGCTGACGTCAAGATATCCCTTGTGATGTCATTCGATTTGGACCCCAGACAGCGAGCCGGGTTCATGCTGACGTCCCGGCTATCGAAGCGGACGTCAGATGAGCGATCATGACGCCATCGGCGGCACTTCATTCCAGCTGTGGGCTCATGTGACGAAGGAAACCTCGGATGATAAATATGCCGATGATCATGGTTTTTTTGTCGATTCTTGGCGGGGTGAGTCAACCGCACGAGGTAGGAATGACTAACACAAACAATCTGTCAGGAGATGCACAGATTGACAAACAAATTCAAACTGAGTTCCAGATACAAATGCATTCGTGGATTGTTTTATTAGTGTAGGGTATCTGTTTGAAAGAGTGAATTTTAAATGCTTCATGATTTCATAAATGGATAAAGAAGAAATATATTTAACAGATATAACAGTAGCAATTGAAATCAGTCTAAATACTATTAGAAAAATTATTATTAAAAAATAAATCATGATAAAATTATGATGATCCTCTCAATATTCTTATACTATGTTATTATAATTTTAAATTAAAAAATTATGATAACATATTTTTA
Source organism: Ensete glaucum (assembly GCA_021527575.1). NCBI lineage: Eukaryota > Viridiplantae > Streptophyta > Magnoliopsida > Zingiberales > Musaceae > Ensete > Ensete glaucum. The sequence continues at coordinate 38,876,787 of CM038558.1, read as the reverse complement.
TGGTTCTATCAATAATGAAATTATGATCTCTTAGATTATGAAAAAATTTAGCGAATATCTTATGCTTATTATTGATTGAGAAAATTATGTAATTATCATATTTTATAGTATTCTTTGTGTTATAAATTTATCACTACTAATGAAAATTTAGTTAGACATTACTTGTAATGAGTATAAGAGCTAATTACTCAAAGAAATTTATTTTCTTTAATTCTCTCTTTGCGATTGTTGTTTTGCACCTGCACTTTCATCATGATTGAAGGTAGTATTGAAATTTTTTGTTATTATTACTTTGTACCTCCTGCATCATGGTTGAAGGTAGTTTTAAATTCTTTGCTACTGTTGCTTTGTAGATCCTCCTTAATTGTGGTTGAAGGTAGTATCGTAACTCTTTGCTATTGTTGCTTTATACCTCCTCCTTCATCTTGGTTCAAGGTAGCATTGTAATTTTTATTGAGCTTTATGCTCTGTTAAAGATGGAAGTGAGAATCAAATGCCACATCTTATTTATTGCTACAACATATATTTATATTGGGTTTGAGGAAAGATTTTTTTCAATAGATGAATGAGATCTTCTCGTTCGATTAAAGAAGTCTATTTAGCTAATATATCCCCACAAGATCGAGCTCTTGTCAAGGATACTGATCTTATATCGATGTAAGAAAAAGAGTTTAGAGCCATAGACTTCATGAGGGAGTCGACTAGTTAATTAGTCGTGTGGACATAAGAAACACGGAGTTGTTGGTGGACAACTTGATCTCGCACAAAATGAAAATCAATAGTAACATGCTTCATGCGAGAGTGAAAAACTGGATTGGCACAAAGGTAAGTAGCACCGATATTATCACAATAAATAACAGGTGTATAATCGGAGTGAATGTGAAGCTCTTTAAGCAAGTTGGTGATCCAATTAAGTTTGACAACAACAATGACAATAGCATGATATTTAGCTTCAGTGGTAGACCTACAACTGTCTTTTGTTTCTTAGAACTCCAACTAATCGGATTAGCACCAAGAAAAATAATATACCATAATGTAGAGGTTCTATCATCATCGAGTATTGAGAAGTGGTTGCTGTTGCTGCATTTTACTTCTCCCCAAGTGGCTGGAAAATTATAGCCATAGAGGGAAGAAGGATTGTCAAAACATAATCCCTCTTGGCCATGCAGGAGGCAATCTCCGATGACGTGATGTTGTTCAAACAACTGTCGCTTGATGTCACGGCAAAGGCTTGTCCTCGGCACTCATAGGCAGTCGCCAAGATAAGAGCGGAGGAAGGAGGAAGTGAGGCATCCAAAACTTGTTGTTGATAATTTATGATGCTGGTGTAGGTCGTAGGCAACGTCCCCGGTGCTGGTGGGAAGTAGATAGAGTAGCCACATACATAAGGTAATCGCCTTACAAATTGGACAGCAGTAGGTGCAAAGTGATCGTAGATGGGTCGTTGTGGAATTGGAGGATGCAAGTAATCACCCCTTCCAACAGATCTGAGAGACAATTGGAAAAGTGGAAAAAGAGTTCTCGACAAAGAAGCTCGGTGTGAATGCAGTAGCTGTACTCTACTGCATGATGGAGACCTGTTCACTATGGCTTCGGCAAGAAGCGGTCATGAGAGGCTGTTGGCACAGAGGCCGTGGTTGCCAGTAGAACAGCAGAGAGGGAGAGAAGGATCGATCACCAAAGGAAGAAGAGGTGGAAGCCGATTGAGAACCATGACCTGCTGCTTTGGGAAAAGAAGCAGAGGGTCCTTTGTTTCTGTCGCACTACCAAGTAAGGGAAGAAGAGGATGGTTCATTGACCTAGAAGCAATAGCGGCGACGAGGATCAATGAGAAGCAGTCTGCCACGAATCAGAACCCATGCCGGTGCTAATGGGGTGGGCGAGTTTGCTCTAAAGACTCTATTTTATGGAAGAGATGCTCTGTATCTGTCGGGAAATAGAGGTCATGGCTTTGCAGAAGATGAGTCAACCGACTGCTGCGACTTCACAAAAAATGAGTCAACAGGGAAGTAGCAACTGCGACTGCTGCACATGATCGAATGCGGTAGGGACTTACTACTGTTTGACAGCAAGAAGAAAGCTTACTCTAGGCAAGCGACTCTGATACTAGCTGTTAAAGATGGAAGTAAGGATCAAATGACACAACTTATTCGTTGTTGTAACACATATTTATATAGGGTTTGAGAGGAGATTTCTCTCAACAGATGAACAAGATCTTCTCATTCAATTAGAGAAGTATGTTTAGCTAACACTAGCAAGCTTCTCTTTTTTTTTCTTCTCCACTTTTCAACATAGTTGATAATGCCTCTTCAACTAGCCACTTATCTTATATCATCCTTAACTAAAATTCTTGAAAATACTATTATCTCTATTAACTTTACAATTGAAGATCCTCTCATACTCATATCCATAAACTATATATACCTCTTGGTATACTTAATTTTATTCTATTTTAATCAATTATGATCTTATGGATTATATAGATGATACCATCACTTGTGCTCCATAAATGATTAGAAAGAATAATCTTAAAGTTGTTAATCATAAATACACTTTTTGGATATGTTAAGATCATTTTCTTAAAAGTAATATCATTCTCATTCTCTCTCTCTCCTCAAATTATTACTTAAGTAGCTTCTACAAAATCCTCTTATAAAGTATGGTCTAAGCTTGCAACAATATATGTCAACCAATCTCTTAATTGCCTTGTGCAACTTTGAGGATGCCAACCAATCTCTTAATCACCGATACACTTGTGATGGTTGATGCACCTCTTAGTGATAAAGAGATCATTTTTTATGTATTAAATGGTCTTAGTTCAGATTATAAGGAGATCTCGACTACGATTCATGCTCACGATAGTTCCATATCTTTAGAAGAACTTCATGATAAATTTTTTGACTATGAAACTTATCTTAAGCGAGAGTCATCATCTTCTGATACTACTTGTATCATCACCAATTTTGTTAATAAAGCTACTTCTAGTAACAAAAGTAAAATCTACAACTAGCAAGACAACCATCTAGATAAATGTTCTAGAGACAACATGCAACAACGTCACAACAAAAGTGTTAACAAATCTGATCAACAATTCAACAATAAAGTCACTTGTCAAATTTGTGACTTGCAAGATCATGTTGCTAAGAAATGTTATTACCTACAAGCTGTTATTTTATGGATGTTTCAACCTTCATACTCACCTACTTGGTTTTCATCACTACCACGTATAAACTAGCTTGTTGATTTTAAGGCTTTTCAACATGCCATACCAGACTTTAATAATATATATTTTCATTTAGATTATGATGGTTTAGATAATATCATGATAGATGATGACAAATATCTTAAAATAACTCGGTTCTATAAAACTTCTCTCTTTCTCAAAATCTTTTTACTTTTTGATGTTCTTTGTGTTCTTGATATGAAGAAGAACATAATATTTGTCTCTAAATTATGTTCTTCTAATAATGTTTCTGTTTGAATTCTTACCCTTTTCATTTACAGTGAAGGATCACTATATGGGGGCATATCTCTTAGAGGGATTAAATAAAGATAGAATTTATGAGTGACACCATCCAAATTCATCCTTACTTCATGGCTCTATTTCAATAATGACACAATGGCTTAGGGCATCCTTCTTTTAATGTTCTAAATTATATTATTCGTTCTTGCAATTTACTTTTATCATTATCATCTTGTCATACAAATACAATAAAATGCATAAGCTTCTATTTTCTACATCCTCTCTCACAAATAATTTGCTTCTTTAACTTATATATTCTTATGTTTTGGGTTCCTTCACCAATATAATCAACTACTACCTTATTTTTACTGACCATTTCATAAAGTATATATAGTTATTTCCCACAAAGCAAAAATATGAAGTATTTATTATTTTTAAAGTTTAAGTTTATTGTTAAAATGTTTGTCAACAGTCTATTATTTCAATTTACTTTAATAATGATGATGAATTTTAAAAGATTTATTAATTTTTTTGAAAGTAATGAAAACTTATTTTCTTGTCTCTCCACATACTCATGAACATAATGGGACTACAGAACGTCATCATCAGCACATGGTCCAAAATAATGTCACACTCCTTATTCAAGCTTCCTTACATTTTCAATTTTGGTCTTATGTATTTACCACATCAACTTATCTTATTAATTGCATGCCCACTCCAATTCTAAATATAGTTTCACCATTTAAAAAACTATTTAGATCTACTCTTAACTATAGTAAATTACATGTTTTTGGTGTATATATTATTGACGACTAAAACCTTATACCTATAATAAACTGGATGTCCGATCAAAATGATATGTTTTTATGAAATATTACACTAATCAAAGTGTCTTTAAATGTTTTGATCCATCAATCAAAAGAATTTTTATTTCCCATCATGTGATTTTGTGGAATTTGTTTTTCCTTATAAATCATTTGATTCTCGTTTGTCTAGACTAACTTAGTTGATTAGATTCTCTAAATTCATGAGCCACCTCATATTATCATTTCCATTTAGGTTAAAACATCAATCCCACCTATCAATCCAAATATTTTATCCACTCATATCTCACGAGAACCTTTCTCAACGGTGCATGATGAATAATATATTATCTTAGAGTGCCAATCACAAATAAGATTTAGTTTCAATGCCGCTACTTTAAATTTCGCTTCTCCAATACGTCCTAGAGATGTCATTCGCCCTATACCAATTCAATGATGGTTACTAGACCCAAAAAATTAAGTCTTTAAATAAAATAAATATTTCTTTATTTTTATTAAATAAATATTTTTTAGTCTTTTACTGTTAACCAAGCCTTAAAAATTCTCGAATCGCAAGTAGCAATATCTGAATAATATATTGATCTATTACGAAATGGTACATGGGACTTAGTCTCATCCCGTTTAAGTCAAAATCTCGTTGGTTGCAAATAGATTGTTCTCATAAAACAAAATTCGGAAGTGTCCATCAATAAGTATAAAGTAAGACTTGTTTTAAAGGGATTTCATCAAATTCTAAGCCTTGAGTACCATGACACATTTAGCCTAGTTGTAAAGCTAATAGCAATTTTGTCTAACAATTGGAGACTTTGACAATTGGATGTGAATAATGTATTTCTTCATAGTCATATCTCCGAGGATGTATTTATGAGGTAGCCTCTAGGCTTTATTAATCCAATTTCACTCAACATGTTTGTAAGTTGAGGAAAGCTCTTTATGGTCTCAAGTAGGCCCCTTGGTATCATGAACGTCAAACACATCTAGTCTTAATTGGATTTCATATTCTTAATTTGATAATTCATTATGTATTTATTCTCATGAAGGCATAATAATGTTTTTATTGGTTTATGTGGATGACTTAATTATTATTGGTAATAAACTAGAAATAATTAATCAGTCTATTTAGAAACTTAGAAATAAGTATCTATTAAATATCTTGGGTTCCTCAACTATTTTCTAGGTATTCAAGTAATCCACAGAACAAGTGATCTTTTTCTTTCTCAACATAAGTATATTTATGATCTTTTTTATAACACCAAAATACTTAAAGCCAATACTATTACTGCATCAATCTTTACAAGTATTCTTCTTATTTGATAGTCCTAATCTCATCGATGCCTCTAAGTTTCATCAAGTTTTTGGTGGTCTAAAGTATTTGGCATTTACTCATCCAAATATTACATATATAATTAATAAATTATCTTAATTTATGCATAAGTCTACTTCAAATCATTGGACAACTATTAAACGTCTTCTTCGATACTTAAATGGAACTATTGATTATGGCTTATTTCTTAAAAATGACTCTCCTCTATTACTTCATACATTTTTAGATGTCGATTAGGTAGGTAATAAGGATGATAGAACATTTACTAATGTTTATATCGTATTTCTTAGTCATAATTCAATCTCTTGGAGTTCCAAGAAACAACGCTCTTTGCAAGATCTTCTATGGAGTCTTAATATTGAGCGATTACTTCTACAACTATTGAACTTTGTTGGATTCGATCATTGCTATATAAATTATTTATCATAATCTCTGATATATATTGTGGCAATATCGAGGCAATATATCCATGTGTTAATCTTATATATTACTATCAAATAAAGCATATAGTTATCAAATTTCACTTGTGACAATGTTTAAAATGGTGAGCGATATTCTCTCACCAAGCTTTTGTCTCACCAATAATTTCTTCTAATTCGATTCAAGATCAGTGTCTCCAATAGGATTACCATCTTACGAGGGCATATTAGGAAAAATATTATTTTAAAAATAAATCATGATAGATTATCATGATCCTCTTAATCTTTTGATACTATATTATCATGATTCTATCAATAATGAAAATCATGGTTTCAGCATGATCTGCTAAATTATAAAATGGTTTAATGAATATCTTATATTTATATTGATTAAAAAATATAATTATAATATTTTATAATATCTTTATATATATATATATAATTCATATTCAATATAAATAAATAAAAATTTAGTTAGTCATTTTTTCTCAAATACAACTCATAGCAAATTGAAAGAAGCATCCGAGGCTCCCTTCTTATGCTTCAAGCTGAGAAGCCATTTGAACAAAGGATTTTTCTTTGACTTTGTTCATGCTCATGAAGATTTGCTGATACAGAGGTCTCATCATTGGGCAGAGTTAGGTGCCTTTAGAGGTGGTGACTTTTGTTGCACCATCATGTGGTTATCATTGACCAAGAAGGCAAACATAGGATCAAAGATCTGGAGATCTTGAAATCACCTGTATAAATTCCTTTTTATCAACAAATATGAGACCGTGAATGTTCATTTTAATCGAGAAACATTTTTTTTGCTGCAGGTTCAGTCTTCAAAATACTCTCATAGCTAACCAACAAGATCAAGTTAACAGCTGATTTGCCATCTTAGTGAATGCCACTTATCATACTTTTGTTGGAGTTTGTTCTCTGCATGCAGTAGCAGTTAAACAATTAAACGATCTTATGATCGACCAACAATATAATTGTAAAAAGGAGTTTCCAGGAAGAAAGAAGACAGCTCTACTGTTGCATATTATACACTGGAAATAGAATCATTAAGCAATCTCGTACATATAAGGGTGATATATAGTTAAATTGCTTCTAATTTAACATAAGTTCAAATATTCCATTTCACATATATTTGTTGTAACTCATGCAGAAGTAATGGTTGTCCACCAGTAAAACCACCATTACCAAGTATAAGCAAATGATCAGGTATTTCAGAATTTTCTTACAAGGGACAATGATAGATAAATTTAGAAGCAACATGAATGCAGTTTCAGAAAGGAAGAAAAACTGACATATTTGATACCAGTGTCACTAGAGCTACAAGAATTGAAGTATATCATATTATAAGTGACAAAATGTACATCTATGTACCTAATTTAATCATTAACAATAGCAAAACTTTGGACAAATCATTTGGTCCAGTTTAAAGGGGCAAAAAAAAACATTTATGTCCTTCTTGATGACAACTATTACTGTATCAGAATCTGAATCCTTGTTGACATCTATGCTCCTAACCAGGACTTCTTCCCAATTCAAGTTTAATCCTTGATTTGCCGACTATGCCTCAAATAAAGAACCAAGAGATTTCCATAATTTTTATTTATAAGAAATAACAGTATATTAAAGTCCACACATATATTATTGGATACATCCAATTTCTTCTACAACAGACAAAAGTAAGTTGTTGTCATCAATATGGAACTCACAATGGTATAAATACATCATGTACGGGAACCATACCTTGGCTATCTGAGGCATGACAACATAAGAATTTGCTTGGTTTCAAAGATGGAGGTAACAGAATAACAAATTCTCTCTTTTTTATTTCAAATATCCTTTTGCTTATAGATACAAGCATAAAGCAGGACTCAGACTTAAAATATCGCACATATGGCCCTTCTCCAAGCATAAAGCACGACTCAGACTTAAGATACTGCACATATCTGCCAACTGATATATGCTCAGAAATAATTGAATCACATATTTAGAAAGGTCATTGTGTTTTGACTATGGTGATAGTCCTATGTAACTATGAGTCAAATTCTCCTGCATCTAGATGGCTGGATCGCTATCTCATTTTTCTTCTCACTTGCAAATATTTGTACCACAGCCAGGCTGTTCAGATAAAGAACCCATTTGAAACCTGTAGGTCCTGGCCATGATGCATTTTCCTTTGAGATATTAGAATCCAGAACCAGCTTTCAATATGATCAGCATTCTCTGATGGAGGCATCACAACTGTGGAAAAGCAGGACCTTAAGCAAACTAGATAGTTCCACGTTCATCTACATCAATAGGCTCAAGCCTCCACTCACTGCCATAGTATGAGTTCGGTAGTCCAAGCCAGAACTTAAATGCCTCGGCCGCCCTCTTCCTCTCCTTCCTCCTGTCCTGCCTTGCCTGGGAGGCATGCTTGCTTGTAAACATCCGAGAATGCATCTCCACATAGATCCTCTTGTATTTCGTTTTGTTCGGTGAAATTCCATTCTCCTCCATGCAAGCCACAATCTCGAGTGCCTTTCTGAAGAATGCTGCCCTCACACACACATCAGCTAGAGCATCAAGCAATCCTTCATCAGGCTGAAGAGGTGGCGATGCAGCACACCTTTCTTTAACCTCGTTCCACAACAGAAGTGCCTCCCCTGGCTTCCTGGCCAATGCTATCCCATTGGCAAGGCTTCCATAGGTTGCGACATCAGGCTGGAATCCATTCTGCTTCATCTTCTCCACAATTTTCTTAGCTTCTTCTATCAAACCCAACCTGCAGTACCCTTCAATTAGCATGTTGTAGGCTACCCTATCTACCTTAACCCTCGGGTCCTTCTCCATCTCATCAAACACCTTATGAGCCAGCTTCGGTTGGCCTGACAAAGCAAACGCCTTCATCAGGGTGGTGTAGCTGACCTTGGACGGTGTGATTCCACGGTCACGCATCTCGTTGAAGTAGGCCAGCGCTCCAGCGCTATCATCAACAAGTATGCACCCATCGATCAAGATGTTATACGAGACAACATTGGGCTCGATACCTGCATGCTTGGACATCTCACGAACAATCTCCTTTGCCTCATCTAGCTGGAGCTGCTGGCAGTAGCCTTTGAGAAGGACATTGTAGGTGACTCGGTTGGCTGGTACACCAGCATTGGCCATATCTGCGAGGACGCTGCGTGCTCGGTCCATTGCCCCAACTTTGATGAGCGCGGAGATGACAGTGGTGTATGTCACATGGTCTGGGTGGCTGGCAGGATCTGCTTCCAACTGCATTGCTCGGGTCATGCGGACTACATCCTCTACTCGACCTTCTTTCACGTATCCCTTCATCAATGTAGTGTACATTCTGGAATCAGGGAAATAAGCCTTAGGCAGCAGCGGTGGCTCATTACCATTACCATTACCGTGGCCCTCAGTTAAATGGCGATACATTACTAGCTTTTCAAGAAGTGCATGAGCTTCCTCATCAATTCGATCGACCAAAGTGCCGCCATTTGATTGCCTGAGTATCAAGCAAAGGTCCTGTCGGCCCTCCCGCATTGCCTGTACTAATTTCTCGGCTGTCTCCAGATCATCGAGACCTACATAGGCCGCCACAAGGGAGTGCAAGGTCGTGATGCAAGGGATGAGTCCTGATGTGATGAGTCGCTCGAGAACGAAGATCAGAAGATCCTTGCGCTCCGCCCTCGCGCACATCTTGATCAGGACATTGTGGGTCAAGACATCAGGCTCGACGCCGAACTCCGGCATTTCGTCGAACAGCTGCGCGAACCTGCGGACGTCCCCCAGGTTGGCGCAGGCGTTGAGGGCGGCGTTGAACGCCGCGGCGTCGGGGCGGGCATCGGTGGCGACGGCGACGCGGCGCACGCGGCGGAGGATGGAGTCAAAGAGGCGGAGGGCCTCGGCAGGGCCCCCATCGTCGGGGAAGCGGAGAGGCGGCTGACGACAGCGCTCCAGGCCTTGACGTGGGGAGATACCCGGAGCGGAGCATGGTGCGGAGGACAGCGAGGGCGTAGGAGGTGGCGCCGGAACTGGCGGCGGCAACGGCGAGAAGGCCAAGGAGTTGGCATCGAGGCGGTGGAGCTGGCCCTCGACGTGGAGGCGGCGGACGAGGGGCGCGGGCGAGGGCGGTGGGGGTGCGCTGGTAGGAGAGCTGGGCGAGGAGGCGGCTGAGGCAGGTGGGCCCGGGAAGGAGGGGGCTGCGGGCGTAGGCCTGGTAGGCCTCGTCGGTCCGCCGCTGGCGGAGAAGGGAGAGCAGCGAGGCGTCGTGGGCGGAGCTCCCGTCCACGGGCAGCGAGGAGGGGAAGGAATTGGAGGCGAGGTGGGCTCGGAGCTTAGAAGAAGCAAGGGGGATGGGGTTGAAGGGTTTAGGGGAGGGGTGGAATTGGAGGTGGGGAGGGATGGGGTTGGACATGGGCATGGCCGCCTGTTGTAACATCATGATTGCTGTTATTGTTCGACTTGAAGGTCAGTTTATAGAGAGAGAGAGAGAGAGAGAGAGAGAGAGAGAGAGAGGCGAGGGAGAGACGAAGAAGAAGGGCGTGTGGAGGAAGGGAGGCGTGCGCGAGGATAATGGAAACGGGGGAGAGCTCACCGTCGGATGCGATGGCAATGGTGGGGTGTGTTGGTCGCGTGGGTGGCCGCGGGGTCGACTACGTTGAGGTGATGGGGTCCTCTTCTTGCGCTTGGTGGTCACCGCAGTGAGTACCACTTACCGTATCTGGAATTAATAAAAAGTGAAATGCAAAATGATAAATATGAAAAAAAACAAAATATTCAAACCAATATATTTGTGGAAAATTTGAAGCATATTTGTAGGACGTCATAAATGGAGCCTTTATTTCCGCTTACCATAAATGGAAACGGCTTCAATAGAAATTTAAAATAAATTATAACTAAATATATTTTTGGAAAAATATAAATATAATTCGAAACTGAATATTTAAAAAACTTCTAAAAAGTGTCTATATTAAGAATTAAAACCTAAGTTTAATGTTGATGTTGATGGTAATTGTCAATTGGACCACACTCTTGAGTTACTTAGAGTTTATCTTGGAAATAATCACATATAGTTGAACAAACTTCTTTAAATCTATACGGTTCTTCATTTAAATATGATTTAATTATAATGAAGAGTAATTTTTATAATAAGAAAAATACTATTAAACTATTAATAAGGACATAATGATATGTTTGATATGATCGATGTTATGTGATTGATATTTTGACGTTATATGATCGACACCTTGACATTATGTGAGCAACACATCAATGCTATTTGACTGACACTTATATTGTATATGGTCAATACCTTGGTGCTACTTAGTTGACATCTCGATACAACATCCTTGGCATTTCAATTGCATATAGCTAACATGGTATCATCCCATAGCTGTATAGATTATGGCACAAGTGTTCTACATCTCATCTCATGGATTCTGCATAGCACAACTCCATCAAAACCTGAAAATTCGAACCTTAAACCTTGCACCCTAAACCCTAACCCTTAAACACACAAATAAAAAATTGTTTCAAATTTAGGGTTTATACATTTTAAAGATGACGTGACTAAATTCTTCCATGAAGCATCTTTAAAAATGACACAATCAAATATAACTATGAAGTATCTGAATTTGACTATAAAGCAATCTCTCAATGATAACATAATCAAATTTATCTATGAAACATCCCTCATAAATATAAATATATGGTTGAAACATCTGACCATTAATCATTCCAATGAAGGCGCAAATAAATTCTATAATGCAACATTCAAAAACCTCTAACAATTCAAAACAAAGACAATAGCCTTTATGACATGATTGAATCACTTGACATATAAGATATTATGTTCTAACCATCTTTATATACGTCAAAATATGATAAAGGACAGATGGTAAGGGTGATCGACACATGGTTGATAACGATAAATCAAATATCATCAAGTATCTTGTGAATCTCAACATGTCAATTGCATAATATTCGACGATTAGATATATATCTCCATGATTGAATAATGACCAATGATTTAATAACGTACTTATCACATAGATTAATTTCATGATTTATTTTAATTGCTCATGCAAAAAACTTTTAAAACTAAAATGTGTTTCTAAACCACCATAATAGAAACATAATATTAATGCAGAAACGAAAATTACGTATCTCCAGCTATTGTTGTCAAGAATTTTAACTATAGTTTCTCTTAGTATTTTATCACTTCTCAGCTCAAAATTCTCGTTTAGATGGCGTAGGAAATCCTTAAGACTTAATATTGAGCCTAGGGATAAAAAGCCTCATATATATATATATATATATATATATATATATATATATATATATATATATATATCATTAATTTCATAATTATTTAAGAATTAATTTAAGATTAAAAATATTTGGACGATAATTAAGAATTACATTCATAATGAATAAAAACTAAAATATTTAAATCATAAAAAATAAAAAATAAATATTAATGAATGAGAAATTATAATAAGAATGGATATATTCTCTCATGTCCATATGGTTAACTTAATGACTTGAATTAATCTTATCGAATAATATTTTTAAGAAACAAATATATAAATCATAGTGATAAGTCCTCTTAAAACGAGTATTATCATATAGGTAGCACAATGTCTTTAGTTTCTTAAAAATTAATCTTAATGTGGTAATATTACTTAATAAATAAACTTTATCTTTATTCTTGGTCCATACAAAGATATTTTCTTATATTCTTATGCACATTAATTTGAGAAAGCATCACAATATATAAGAATTTCAATACAATTACAAAATGGAACTAAGTCCCATTTTTTTAACATGACCATTGAATTTCAAATGTGGCATGCCCTTGGACAAAGGAACAATAATCATCAATTCAGTACTAATATGATCAATGACTACTTTTATATATTCTCTTATGGCTAAATACTTAACGTCGATGTGTTTACTTCGACTTTTATTTTTCTTATTTTTAATCATAAAGAAAGCAACTGAATTATCATAAAAAATTCTCAATGGCCTAGAAATAGAATCCATAAGTCTAAGCTTAAAAATGACTATACACTATGTGAGGTAGCCTCAAAACAAAAGACGAACTCAGCTTTCATTGTAGAAGTAGCAAGCAAGGTCAGTTTGACACTCCTCCAAGAAATAGCTCTACCAACCATCATGAAAATATACTATGATATTGATTTACAAGAATCAACACAGCTAGCAAAGTCTAAATCTGAGTAGTCAATCATATCCAGATTATCTATATATCTATATATAAGTATACAAACTTTGGTTTCTTGAAGATATTTCATCACTTAATTTGTAACTCTCCAATAGTCTATACCTAAATTACTCTAATATCACCCTAGCATCCCTATAGTAAATGTTATATCAGGTCTATTATAGACCTAAGCATACTTAAGGCTTCATAGTCAGAAGCATATGAGATATTTTTTTTATTGATTCCCTCCCAAAGTTGTTCTTCGGGCATTGGTTTAAATCAAATATATCACCTTTTACAATGAGAGCAACACTTAGTGAATAATCTCTCATTTGAAAATCTCTCTAAAAGCTTATTGGTATAGGTTTCTTTTGATAGACCTATAATATCTCTAGGTCTATCTCTATAGATTTTAATGCTAATGAACTTCACCCATATCCTTTATGTCAAAGTTTTTAGAAAAGAATTATTTCAGCTCATGCAACAAAACTCTTATCATTGGTTATAAGCAAAATATCATTTATGTATAAAACAAGAAAATATATTTTACTCCCATTAATCTTCTTATATACATTGATCCATAAGATTTTCAATAAATCCAAATGAAAAATCACTCAATGGAATTTAAAGTACCATTGACGGGAAGCTTGTTCTAAACCATATATAGATGTCTTAAGCTTACAAATTAAGTGCTCACCAATACTAGAACAGAAACCTTTATATTATTTTATATAAATCTCTCCCTCTATATCTCCATTAGAAAAGACTATTTTCACATACATTTGTTGCAACTCAAGGTCAAAATGAGCAACTGATATCAAAATGATACAAAGACAATCTTTATTAGATGCAGGAGAAAATGTTTGTATGATTGATTTCCTCTTTTTAAGTAAATCCATTTGTAATAAGTCTTGTTTTATATCTCTTAATGTTGCCTAACGAATCTTTCTTGATTTTAAAGACCCATTTATAGCCAATGACCTTTGCAACATTAGGCAACTCTACAAGATCGCAAACTCCATTGCTATTCATGGAATTTATCTCCTCCTTCATGGCATCATGCCACAAGTCTGACTCTTTGCAACTTATGGCTCATGAAAAGGTTTCAGGATCATTTTCGGCTTCAATATTATAGTTTTATTATTAGAGATATATAATATAATCAATAGAAATCGCTAATTTTTTATTTCTAATAGATCCTCTCAATGTTATACTAATGTCTCCCTAGGAAACTTGTGGTTCAACTAGTTGTTCAGGAGCTTATTATAATTCATGAACTGTTTGATCTATTAGAATACTATTAGCAACTTATTGAACCTTAATGATTGATCATTCAACACCAATTTGAACTTGGGGAGTGCTGTGAGCTATAACTAATCTATCATTCGATGTGGAAGATTGAGTATCTATATGATCATATGCAGAAACTGTCCCTGAACTAATCACTCATACTGATCATGTCATTATTGGTTCAAGGTGCCATACAAGCCAATCGCGTGAGTGATAGTACATGTGACACATTGCATAATTTTTTTACTTATGATTATTACTAGTATATTCTCATATTATATTATACATTATATATAATTATTGTGATGTCCTTGGTTCTGTGCAATGAGAATCAGATCATGATGAGATCAATTTACATTTAAACACAGATCCTAAATAATCTCGATCATAGGTTATTCGAGATGGAATCGAGATAATTGGATAGACCGATATACTGTATACCCATTTATATGATAGAGGCAGTTGGTCTTAAATCCACTTATGTGGAGACATTAAAGATACAATACAGGTACTCTTGGAGAATGAGTTCTTGATGCATTTATAGAATACTGTATGGTTAATGATACCTAATATCAGATAGTGGTTCTGTAGTCCTAGTTGTATATCTAGTCCTTAGACTTAGACACCAAGGATACGTTGTATGAGTACTCATTTCTTTGACATTAGACTTATATGTTTAGAAAGTTTCAGATCTGGTACAATCAATTATTGGGATTAGTAGCCAACCTTATGAAGGCAATTGAGTGTTAATAAAGAATTATCCATGTGAGTAATATCTCATATGTGCTTGCTCAGACAAATCCCTAGCCAAGGTCATTCAGATTGAGAGAGAAGGAGTTCTCAGGGAAAATCTGAGACTTGGATGAATTTCATATGTGGCTTGACAGTACCATGTCTAATATATGGTCTCTAGGATATTAGTTGGATAAGGGACCATAGATATATGGTATCTATGGACAAATAGGTCTAATGGACTCGATCCCTTATATCATCTAGAAACTATAACATAGTGACTTAGTATGTCTATAGTCGATGAGTCAAGTGAATTATTATCAGGATAATAATTCACTATATCAAAAGGAGTTATGATGGGAGCAACACATGACAGCTCGGTATCAGGCCTAGAGGGTCACACATATATGGTGGATGCTTCAGCGAATAGAGGATTGGATAAACATACAATTAGCCCCTATTCTCATTAGATGAGATCTTATACTGATGGGCTCCTTGTATTAGGCCCAATTAGAGGCCAAAGGAGATTATTAGATAAAGATCCAATAATCCAATGTTAGTAGGTAATTGGATGAAGATCAAATATCCATTAAGACAGGATGCATTAGAGTTTTGGTAGTTCTCTATAAATAGGAGACTGGGGCCGCATATAGATGATAGGTTGCATCTTTGATCGCTCCCTTCTATTCTCCTCCCTCCCTCTATGCAAGAGTTGCAAGACTTGGGGCTACAATTGGAGGAATATCGCTACAATGATCTATCATGTGGATACCGTTAGAGAGGAAGACATTTGATCTCCTTTATCATCTCTATCTAGATCTGAGAAAATGGGGATATACGATCTAACTAGGTAAATAATCTCTCACATAATATAGTTTTCAATTTTGTAGTGTTCTATGATCCAATCTTTTACACGATGATTTGATCTACATGAGAATCCTACTTTATTTTTTATCTTTCACTGCACATGTGATGCTCTCACTAAGGTTTCCCAACAGTCATCCCCAAGAAACTTAGTGTTTCTTAATTCCACAATCCTAGTTGTGTGAGATGGACAATAAGACATATAGCCTTTGGACTTTTCGGCATATGTAATAAAATACCCACTAATAGTCCTCGGGTCTAGTTTTTTCTCTTGAGGATTATATATCCTGATCTCATACGGACATCCCCAATACACGCATATGTTGCAAACTAAGTTTTCAACATTTTCATAATTCAAATACTATCTTCGGGACAACCTTGGTTGGAACTCGGTTTAATATATACATAATCATCTTTAGTACTTCAATCCACAAGAATTTAGGAAGATTAGAGTTGCTAAGCATACTTTGCACCACGTCTAATAATATTCAATTTCTTCTTTCTACAACACCATTCTAGTTTAGAGAACCAGGTATAGTGTATTAGGTAACAATCCTATGATCATGAAGAAACTTAGCAAAAAGGCCAAGTTTTTGTCTACTCTTAATATATTTATCATAATATTTTCCACCTCTATTGGATTGCACAATTTTAATTTGCTTACCATATTGGTTCTCAATTTCAACCTTAAAGTTTTTGAAGACATCTAATGCTTAGTTTTTGTTATGAAGTAAATAGATATACATATATTGTGAGTAATCATTTATAAAGGAGATGAAGTATTTTTGACTATGTATATCCATGTCTAATATGTTTGAACACCTATTAGCACCTTTCTTAGATTTATTGGTTTTCGAGTTTTTATTGATATTACACCTTTTACTACTAGCATGAATATGTATTTAACTATGAGTGCCATGATTTTATAGGAAATTACGATAAAGATCATTAGACAAAATATCATTCCCAATATAATCAGATTTATATAATAAACTAAATGATGTCTTGAAAATTAAAAGAATATCTAAATGGTATGATTTTAGAAATAAAAATCAAGTTTTATGATAAACTTGGCACATAAAAGATCCTTTCCAATTCTAAAACAACGCCACTACTTAAGTTTAAAATGCATATTCTAATTAACTCCACATGTGTGCCCATTTTATTGCTTGATAAGATGATTTGCTCACTTCTCACTGACTTTCTCAAGTTTTGCATTCCCAATAAAGACTTGATAACATGGATTTTTGATCTAAAATTAATCCACTATGTGTTAATATTAACATTAATCATATTAGATTCGTAGCACATAAACGATGTGGGTTTACCTTTCTTTTCAACTCATTATTGGAATTTCATGCATTTATTCTTCATGTGTCCCTTCTTTTTGCATAAGAAACACTTTACTACTTCCTTGATATCATCTTGGGGTGGTATTCTATCTTTTTTCTTGCTGATTAGCATTTTGATTTACTTGATTTTTGTTAGTTTTATTCTTATTGGGAGTGGTTACTACCAATGCACTCTCACCCAACTCCATCACTAGATTCTCTTCTTCTTCTGAAACACATATGGTCATTAATTTATTAATTGATAATTTATTCTTATGTGTGTTGTATGAAATTTTAAAAGACCAATATTGATGTGGAAGGATGTTTAAAATATAATGCACCAAGAAAGATTATGACAAATCAACCTTAAGTTTCTTAAGTTGAGTTGCAATATCCTGCATTTACATTATATGCTCATGTATACCTTTTATTTTGGTGAGTTTGAGGGATAACAATTTCATTATTAAGGTGCTTACTAATGCCTTATTTAAAGTTCGGGAATGTGACATTGGATATCAAAGAATTAATAGTTTGAGAAACTACATAAAACCCAAAATGCTTTTGTCAAAATTGAGGCTTAATAGTCTAGATTGCATATTTTACTAATGTAAAACATACTAAAAGATGAATCTCATGATATAAAAATTGTATGTGGGCTAAATTTTTAATTCAAATGGATTGAAATGAACTTTATGATAAAATTATCAAATTATGTCAATTCATAATTCTTATGGATAAACTATAAAATAATATGATATTTTATCCTTATTAAATATATTCAATCATGATATTATGTCTAATTCTTTATCTGATCTTTATTTTTAATTTATATATAATTTTGATTAATTAAAATATTATGACTAATCCTTAATTAATTAAGATTATATGGATCACTAGATATTTTCAATATATAAAATTGACTCAAAATCATGAATTAATATGGTAAACTATTTATAAATACGAAATATGAGCATTATCAATAATAAATGTTTCATTTGAAAATATAATATTCTCATGATTTTTAATACCAAAAACATCAAAAGTTTCAAAAGAGAAATCGAAATCAAGCCATATTCATAATATAAAAATAAAGATATCTTTTATATCAAGGCAGAAGTTAATCACGACTTTGATACCAAATATAATAAAATTTTAAAATCAAAATATATTTTTAAACCATCATACTAGAAATGTAATGAAACTAATACGGAAACAGAAATTGTATACCTCCAGATATTGTTGTTGAAAATTCAGCAACATTTTCTCTTAGTATTTATTTTAACACTTCTCGCCTCAATAGTAGGAAATCCTCAAGACTTAACATTGAGCGTAAGAACTAAACACTTATATATATATATATATATATATACTCTCTAATAAGAACGTTTATTATATTCAAGAATTAATTCAAGATCAAAACATTTACAATCTAATTAAAAATTTTAATGATTAAAAATTTCATAATGAATAAAGAAATAAAATATTTAAATCATAATAAATAAAAAAATAATATTAAATAAGAAAATTTAATGGTTATAGCCCAAACTCATCTTAAAAAAATCCCTTCATGCGTATCCTTTATATCATCTAATACCTAAATTTTTTAGCTCGACTAACTGAAACATCAAACGATCATTTATCGGATATACGCCCACGTAGTTTGACAAGATCACCTATCGAATTCACTATCAAGCTGGTGAGAGGATCTGACAAAAACTAAGATTAGCTCCAAAATTTAATATCTACTTTAAAGACAACCGGTAGGTTTACCCATTGGTGTCAGCTTCAGCCCTCACCAGGGATCATCTGCTCTGAGTGGACCACACCTCACCGTCTCCGCTGATGATGGATTCCACATTTTGCAGCACCAAACTGCTGCTCTTGTTGTTGTTGTAAGGCTTCGTCATATGCCATCGTTGTTTGCCACTTTGTTCTGAGATAACAAATCTTACACATCTCCAGTCTCAGTGAGCGGGCAACCACTATTTGTGTTGCTTATCGAAGCCTAAACTATACTGGCGAAGTTTAACTGTATCGACGCATATAGTTAACCAATGATTTTAGAGGCCTGCTCGTACATTTTAAGGAATGGAATGACTGACAAAAACATTTGTTGCACTGATTAAGATACTATATCTATGTCTTTGTCTTTGACAACTGAGACCAGATTCTTCTTGTCATACTATTTTGATTATCCATGTAGCTAGATTGATTTATCAACTAAGATTGCTTATACGGGGGTATAATTTGAGCAATTCATTAAATATTCAGAAAAAGAAAGATTTAGATCAGAAGATGAGGAACCGATCGATGTAAACATTCCGGTGATTCATTTCTCGGGACTTCGAGCGGTGTTTCTAATTTGTCATTCAGGATGTTTGTCATTTGAAAGCTTCTTGTGTGAATTTGCGGCTTTGAGATAGGTAGCTATACAGCCACAATTTGTATGTTCATACACATTTATGCGGATCAATGTGATTCAGAAGTATGCTTCGGTATTCATTCATTTAAGGAGCTTCCAATTGCCACCAATATCTTTAACTCCAAGAGCATTCTTGGAAAAGTGGGGTATGATATGGAATTGTTGCTTGTGTGATGGCACCATAGTGGCTGTTGAAGGTTTAAGAGACTATACCGCCACTAGAGGCATTCGGTTTCGGCCTGAGGTCGAAATAATAAGCTTGGGATAATATTTTCGTATTAAGGAGCATTAGGGAGATTATATGGTTGAAAATTTTATGTGATATGATGTAAATACACATTATATGGTGTGAACAAATTATTGGCATTCATATCCACATACATAATAGGAATGCATCTTTTAAAATTAGGAAACTATAGCACTTGGAGTTGTTCAATGAGTATTGCTTTTAGTGCCAAAAACAAAACAGGCTTCATTGATGGATCGATTAGGAGACCATTTTCAATAGACAATTTTTTTCACATGGAAAAGATGCAGTGATAGAGTATTATCCTGTGATATCACGTATTTTGGTATCCTCCCTGCGGCAACAGTAATCAATCACGTGAGTATTAACGAGGAGCCTTAGGGCTGATACAATATACTGCATCAACATCACATTATTGACTCGGGATGATAGTCATCGACTTCTTAAATCAACTAAAATCGTACATGAGGATGATGCAGCACAATATAGCCATTCCAGAAAGCTCAAAACAGCACCGCGCAATGCCAACCCGAGTTGATCAATCGGTGATCGTACGAGATGGTCGCCCGAGAGATCGAAAACCATTAATAAGTAACATATGACCAACCTCATTTCGCAGGTATAGAAGTTATCCTCTTGACCAGCATAGTGTCATGACCTTAGCTGGCTTTGCCTAAGTCGTGTGACACCATCATATGTCCATCAGGAAAGTTAGCATCTTGAAACCTCCTATGGTCCCTTAGGACCTATAAAAAATAAAATTAGTTCGAGAAAGCATTTTTCATGGGATCCACAAGCAACCATTTTAGCAAACACTTTATATAGTCAATGCAAATTACAATAATGAACTTTACAAACTCTGAACGGGTGTACACAAAGGATTATGGTCCATTACAAACCAAAGTCCCTACAAATGTCTATATGACACAACTCTTATTTATAAACCAAAATCAACTACGAAAGCTAACCAAACTAGGGTTACTAAGCCTATTGCAAGCCCGCTACTTGCTATATAAAGCATATACAAAGACCAAAAGACAAGGACACATGAGCATTGCATCGAGCACCCACTTTATATTTTTGTCCGTGATATTCTCCCATACTTATTCCTTCGACGTCCTTATCAAAGCCGTTGTAGATGCTATATTTTCTCGCTTTTTGCTAAATCTTCAATCTTCTACTTTAGCTGCAACATGCCTCTTGACTCTCAGCTACTCTCTATCATTATTGTTGAGTAGTCGAACTTTGATCCGTCGTGCTGCTTCAACTCATCGATAATTGACTTAGGTGTGGGGTTGGCTGATTTATGCTGATCCTTATTACTTCTTGCTATGATAAAGGAAAAGACCTTCCTTATTTTATGCTAGTATCTCAAACGACTCATACTGCTTAAACTAGGTGGATGCTTGTTGGAGCCTTAACGAACATCATCTCGCAAACTTTGAAGTTTTTAAGGTCTTTCCTTTATAAAATTCGCCCATCGATTCTTCTTCAACTTAGCTTCTAAGTAGGTTCGCATCACTTCCGCTTTCGATTGAGATTCTATTGGGAAATAAAACGGATAATATACTCTCAGTAGTATTGATCACCAATGGTGAGGATTTGATAATTATTATATTTCATTAGGTTTTTTTGAAAGGTCTTTGAACTTGTACAGAGCTCCTTTACTAGCTAAAGAAGAGAAATGGGGTACTTGGTTTCACATATTCTCTTAAGAGTTGAGAAGACAAAGTCACTTGACTTCGCTCACCTCCTCGTGGTTGTACTTTATGTATCGAGATGGTTACTAGTCTTCGCATGCTCTTTGCTCACACTTTTGAAGCACTCGAAGTGTTTACACTCCTTGCATTGAGTTAACTACTATGATTCTCCTTCTCTCTACCATTAAACTTCTAGAATTCAAGAAGTTCTGCCCGAAAATAGTAAAATTTCACCCCAACTTGGAGCAAGTCTTTAATAGTTTTGGTCACCTCTAGGATAGGATTGTACCTTCTTCTCCATCATCTTTGCCACCTATTTCTTTGAGTAGAAAAGGTACAACACCACGTATTGCATACTTTGTTCTTTGGTCAAGCACTCTTATATCAATCTGAAGTCCTCTACTTTTAGCTATCTTGATGAGAAGCTCATTGACACCATTCTTATGAAGTTGCTTGGCCTCTACCCTTCAGCTTTATCTTAGTACTTAGAGTTTGTCACTACATTCTCCACCTCCTTGGCTCATTTCATGACCAACAATCTCCCTTCATGAGAGCAAGGGATCAATGACTCCATGGAAGTCCCACCTCTACAGTACCATGCCGCTGCTAAGCCCATTGCACTAATATTTATTACCTCGCATCTACGTCCCTTTCTTTATGATTGGTCGATCCGCCTTTGCGACACTGTGACACTCCTCTGAGTCCACTTCCATTTCAACCGACGCTTAGCTTTTTGGGTAATTAAGCCTCTTTGGACTTATTATCGCTTCTTCGCCCCTTTCGACCACCTGTTTCAACACCTATGTGTTCTCCGAACAATTCTCCTTGGTCCATGGAAATGTTAGGATCAATTGGCACTAAGAAGGGGGGGAGGTGTAGGGGTCGGGGTATGAATTAGTGCAAGAGTGGAAGTGTTATACTCAAAAACCTTGCTTACGAAAAAGAAAATCAGAAACGCCTTTTTTCATTTCATTGGAAATGATTAAAAAAATTAAAAGAAAGTCACGAAATAATGCTCTTGTCTTTCTTTTAACTAGTTATGAGAAATGAACAGCAATAAATAAGGTAATAATATAAAACTCACAAATTTATAGTGGTTTGACTATAACCTGGCCTACATTCACTCCTCGAGTCCTCTTTTTTGAGGTCCACCGGTGTCCACTATCAATCTTTTTTAGGTAAAGATCAAACCCTTACACTTTCCACTCCCCTTTTCACAGCATAGGAGGGAACCTTATAAACTTACAAGAGAAACTTTACAAGAATTAACATAAACTCATCATGTGTCAAAAACTTTCATATTTGTATAAAATAAATATGATTGAACATTTAACTGCTTCATTGCTCTCCCTTAGTAAAATAGGATAAAAAACCTAATTTTATCATGAAAATTTTCTTCCCTTTTTGTAAATAAGAAAGTAGAAACAAAGAATGAGAGTAAAAAACATTATCATAAAAATATAGCTCAATCTAGTAAATTCCAAAATTCAAGAATTAAGAACTACCCATATAATTTAATTCATTTTATATATATTTCAAACAAGAGTAGCAAATCAAGCAATTAATGCATTCTCAAGGTTTAACATTCCTAGTTCTTTTTTAATAAAATAAAATTACTCTTTATTTAATGATTTAGTAAAAATATATGCTAATTAATGCTTAGTATCAATAAATTCCAAGGATGTCTTGATTATTCACATGATCCCTAATAAAGTGATGTATAATATCAATATGCTTAGTTCTTGAGTGTTGAATTGCGTTTTCAATTAAACATATGGCACTTGTGTTGTCACATTTTATAGAAATATTTTTTAATTGAATTATGTAATCTTCTAATGTGTTTTTCATCTAAATAACTTAGGCATAACATGCACTAGCTGCAATATATTTGGCTTCAGTAGTAGATAAAGCAACCAAATTTTGTTTCTTAGAAGAACAAGAAAAAAGTACATGCTCTAAAAATTGATATGTCCTGGTAGTATTTTTTTTTATATATTCTACACCCTCCAAAATTGACATCCGCATAAGTAAATAAATTAAAATTTTTAGATTTTGGATACCACAATCCTAAGTTAGAAGTTCCTTTTAATCTAAATATTCGTTTAACTGCTTTAAGGTAAGAAAGTTTAGGATTGGATTGAAATCTTACACACAATCTAACACTAAATATTATATTTGGTTTAGTACCAGTTAAATACAATAAACTACATATCTTTCCTCTATATGTGTTTTGATCAAAATTTTCTCCTTCATTGTCTGAGTCTAATTTTGTAGAAGTGCTCATGGGTGTATTTATGATTATGACATTTTCTATATCAAAATGTTTTAGCAAGTCTAAGGTATATTTAACTTGACTTATAAAGATACCATCATTTAATTCATCCATTAGACTCATCTCAAATTATATACTTTTGGCAAAAAATTCAAACAATGATTCATTTGTTGAACCAAAAAAGATATCATCAACATAAATTTGAATAAAAAAATACTTAAAAAATAATATAATATCAATATTATCTTTTAAGAAATTATTTGAAATAAAAAAAGAGAGAAGTCTTTCATACCAAGCCCGAGGGGCTTGTTTTAACTCATAAAGAGCTTTAAAAAATTTTAAAACATGATTTGGAAAAATATTATTTTCAAAATCAGGATATTGTTTAACATACACTTCTTCGAAAATAAAACCATTAAGAAAATTACTTTTAACATTCATTTGAAATAATTTAAAATCTTTGAAAGATGCAAAGGCAAAGAGCATCCTTATGGGTTCAAGTCTAGCCACAGGAACGAAGGTTTCTTTATAATCGATTCATTCTTCTTGGTTGAAATTTTGGGCTACTAATCTAGCCTTTTTTATAACCATAATACTATTTATCTTGCTTGTTTCTAAAGACCCATTTAGTTCCAATTACTAAACGGTCATTAGGTCTCGAAACAAGCTTCTATACCTCATTTCTCTCAAATTGATTTAACTTTTTATGAATTACATTAACCTAAGAGTTATCTTTTAGGACTTTATCAATGTATTTTGGTTCAACTTGAAAAAGAAATGCAACAGTAGCACAAAAAATTTTAAAGAAAGAACGAGTTTGAACACCTCTTGATGTATCTCCTATTATAAGCTACTTAGGATGAGCATTTACATACTTTCATTCCTTGGATAAGGATCCAAGTTGCTTTTAGGAAGATTATCATTTAAGTTCAAAGAACCAAAATAAAATTCATCATCAAGATCAATTATCTTAAGTTTGAAAATCTTATTGAAAACAACATGAATAGATTCTTTAATTACTAAAGTTCTTTTATTGAATACACGATAAGCTTTTGAAATAGAGAAATAATCATAAAAAATACCTTTATTAGATTTTACATTGAATTTTCCTAAAGCATCATTTTTATTTAAAATAAAATATTTGAAACCAAAAACTTTAAAATATGAAATATTAGGTTTTCTATTATTCCACGATTCATAATAAGTTTTAGAGAGTAATGGTCTTACAAGAACCCTATTTAAAACATAGCATGTCATGTTAATTGCTTTGGCCCAAAAATATTTAGGTAGACTATGTTCATTTAACATAGTTGTAGCCATTTTTTGTAAGCTCATATGTTTTCTTTCTACTATTTCATTTTGTTATGGATTTCTTCGAATAGAGAAGTTATAGATATATCTATTTGACTCATAAAAATTTTGAAACTCATTATTTTGAAATTCACCACCATGGTCACTATGTATTGACGAAATCATAAAATCTTTTTCATTTTAAATAATTTTATAAAATTTTAAAAAACTTTTAAAGGAATCACTTTTGTATGTCAATAAATAAGTTCAAGTATATCTACTATAATCATATATTATAACAAATACATATTTACTATCTCCTAAACTTAGTATCAGTTAGTCTAAACAAATTTATATAGATCAATTATAGTGGCTTAGAGATGTTTATTTAATTTTTTAACTTAAATGTAATTTTTATTTATTTTTCTAATTAACAAGTATCACATATTTTATCTTTAATGAACTTAAGGCTAGGTAATCCTCTTACTAAATCTTTAGTTTAAATTTGATTTAGTAGTTTTATGGTAGCATGACATAGTCTTCTATGTTAAATCCAAGCATCATCATTTAAGGTCGAAAAATATGTTTCATCACAAAACTTTTCACTATCTATGGTATACACATTATTGTTTCTTAAGGCAATCAAAAATTTATTTTTGTGTGGCAATTCAATTATATAAGCATTAGGTTGAAATTTGATAATATATTATTTATCACATAATTGACTAATACTAAGTAAATTATGTTTCAAGCCATCAACTAATAGCACATATTCAATCAAAAGGTTTGATATGTTACCTATTGTTTCTTTTCCGATGCTTTTACCTTTGTTGTTGTCTCGGAAGGTGACAACTCTTTCATTTAGCCTAATGAGCTTAGAAAAATAAGTTAGATCTCCGGTCATATGCCCTAACATCCACTATCAAGGTATCATTTGGTGCTCCTAGCCTTAGTTTGGAGACATACCTACAAGAAAGATGATTTTAATTTAGGTACTTATTTTATTTTGGATCTCTCATGAAGAGTTTTACCTAATTTGTCTAATGGTTTTTGGTTGTTTATGGTTGTAAATTAATTTGTGTAGACTAGACTTTTTAAATAAATATTTATAGGCTTTATGTACTATTTTTTTAGAAAAGTTACATTTAATTTGTGGTGGTAAATTTAGGGTGGATTTTTTTAATGAAAATAGTTGGCTTTTGTTGAATATTGCCAACAAAGCCTATATCTTGTTTTCTATTAACATGACCTTTATTTACAAGGATCATGTTTAGGGATTTATTCCTTATTTCAAATTTTTCTAAAGTTTTTTTTTAACATGATATTTTTCTTTTTAACTTCTTTTAACGTTTCACATTTAGAGCAAGAATTCTATGATAGTGATGCATCATGCATTTGTTTAAATTTACTAACTAAAGAATTATGCTTTTTCTTAAGTAATTTATAAGGCTTACTAATTTATCTAAACTCATCATAAAGTTCATGAATATATCCAATAATTCAGTAAAGAAAATATTTGAAGACTCACTTACCTCATTATGGATGGTTATAAGATCATAGTTGGCTACTTCTTCTTTGATGTAGTCATCTTCATCCGATGAGCTTGAGTCATCTCAAGTCGTCGAAAGAGGCTTCTTCTTGTATAGTGCATTCTTCTTTAATTAAAGATATTCATTTTTGAAATGTCTCGACTTCTTATATTCAAAGAATATAATATTATCCCTTTTTGGTTTATTTTTATTTTATAATTTCTATTATTTTTCATAAATTTTTTAATTTTTTTGGATAATAGTGCAATGTCATTATCCTCATCACTCAATGTTTCACTCGAGATGTCATCTATAGTTTTTAATATTAAATCCTTCATATTCTTTGGAAGGGGTTCATCAAGTTCGTCATGAGCTTTATAGCTCAGTTCATAAGTCATAAGAAATCCAATAAGTTCTTTAAGAGGAAAGTTATTAAGATTTTTAGTCTCTTATATTACAGTTGCTTTAGAGTCCCAACTTTTAGGAAGGGATCTTAATAGTTTACTAACAAGTTCAAAATTAGAAAAATATTTACCAAGAGCTTTTAGACTATTGATGACATCCATGAAATAGGTGTACATGTCTCCAATTGACTCACTTGGTTTCATTCTAAACAATTCATAATTATAAACTAAAATATTAATTTTAGACTTCTTGACTCTACTAGTGCCTTCGTGTGTGATTTCAAGTGTATACTAAATATTATAAGCAATATCACAAACAGAAACTTGATTAAATTTATTCTTATCAAGTACATAAAATAAGGCATTCATTGCTTTTGCATTTAACAAAAAAACTTTCTTTTCAACATCATTTTATTAATTCATGGGTTTAGAAGATTTTTTAAAACTATTTTCAATAATATGCCATAACTCAAAATCCATGAAAATCAGAAAAATATGCATTCTAGTTTTTCAATATGTGTAATCCGTCCCATTGAACATGGGAGGACATGCAATAAAACCTCCCTCATCCATGCCAAATGAAGCCACTTACTCACTTGGGTTTTTAGTCTAATGAGTAGCATTATGGCTCTGATATCAATTGTTAGGATCAATAGGCACTAAGAGGGAGGGGGTGAATTAGTGCAAGAGTGAAAGTGCTCTATTTGAAAACCTTGCTTACGAAAAAGAAAATTAGAAGTGTCTTTTTGTATTTCGCTAGAAATGATTAAGAAAAAATTTAAAAGGAAGTCGTGAAATAATGCTCGTATCTTTTTTTAAACTAGTTAAGAGAAATTAAAAGTAATAAATAAAGTGAGAATAGAAAACACAAATTTATAGTGGTTCAGCCTCAACTTGGCCTACGTCCACTCTCTGAGTCATTTTCTTCGAGGTCCATTGGTGTCCACTATCAATCTTATTTAGGTGAAGATTAAACCCTTACACTTCCCACTCTCCTTTTTACATGCTTAGGAGAGAAACCTTATAAACTCACAAGGGAGACTTTACAAGAATTATAACTCTTTTTCTCACTTCCTTGCCCCTTTTCTTTTTCTTATAATTTTAGCACATATTTTTTCACAGAATTTCTAGCCCAATGTGTTATGCTAAATGCAAGAAATCTTGGGATATTTATAGACCCCAATTGACTTCAAAAATAGAGCCAAAACTTCAAACATATCTAATAAAACCAAGTATGGGTGATACAACCGTTGAAAGCCACCCTGAAAGTAGGGTGATGGCGATACAACCACTAACCTGGGAGGTCCAACCGTCACCTAAGTGGTATGACCGTCGCCCACCAGTAGTACAACCATCAATAATCCCAAAAAAGTGATTCCCTCCACTTTTCCAATCTCGACTTGTACCTTCAGTTGACCCCCGATGATCTTCCAGCAAGCTTTTTGGTAACCCCTGATGATTCCCTCATAACTCCCGGTAAGCTTTTCGGTAACTCCCGATGATCTTCCAGAGAGTCTCTTTGTTTTCTTCCGATGAACTCCTAACACCCTCCTGGCAAGCTCCCGATCACTTCGGCGAGCTCCTGACAAGTTTCCAATATCTTCGGGAAGCTTTCGATGAGTCTCTTGGCGAGTTCCCACTGCATCGTCCGAACCCCGGCCCGATGCCCCGGACATGACTCTAGCCCACATCTAATTGTAATTTTCTTTCTACTGTAGTTAATCCTACATCAATCATTTCTAACACACATGTTAGATTAGTAACCCATTAATTAATTTCATCATCAAAATCTAAGATTCAATAGAAAAGATATATTATAACTCTCATGCATGGCCTCCACCATTCTATTGCAGGGCTCGCGTTGATTCTGTTCTCCTTAGCTTCCTTGATAGTAATGTTCGCTTACTCGGTTTTGTCCTCTGGCTTGTCGGGCTCCCTTAAATAAATATAAGCACTAAAACAATCCAATTCTCTAATTGCTCAAATTATACCTTTATATAATCAAGTCCCCCTATGGGACTCACTGGTACTAGCACTCAGAATTCTCTCTTGATGGTACACAACCCCTATATGCTGGTAATCAAGGATTTTATCTGATGTAAGATTCAATACACACACGGAGGACCCGCCTCTACGGTACCATGACATTCACTCTCATAGCTCTTCTTATCATCATGTTGTTCATGGAAGTGGAGCTCCTAGTAGCTCCTGATCAGACCTCTATATGATCACGTCCCTCACAAGACTTCCCCCATTTGTGTTGTATTGCCTCAAACTATTCCACTATGATCCATTGCACTGTGTCGCCTCTTGGTGATATCTTCATTATATTCAGATTCCTATGGATGAACTTCAACTATGATCTCTCTATGTGTAACCTCTACCGACACATCATAAGGCCTTTGTCACTTCTGATTGTGTTTGATTTTTGGTAATTAACCTTCGCCCACTCATTCTCGAGTCACACCCGGATGAAGCATCGCTCTAGGATAGTATGTCACCTAGTAACTCTCGAAGTCCACAAACTTTGCTGAAAATAGTGCACCATTATCTGGATCCTGGGCCTCTATCCCTCACTAGTACAATCTCTATTGTGTATCGCTTTTATCATAATAACTCGAATGGCAGCAATGTGACATATTATTTAAGAGTACCCCCGTCTATGTCCTATTGTCCCATGCTAAGGCCTTCTGATCCCAACTTCATCTCCACAAGTTGAACCACCATAGTTCCTCTATCAAATGCATCTCTAAGATAAGGTACATGTGCCTCGAAGCTCCCTTCGTTTTTGGCACCATATAGGATGAGTATGCACCATCGGAATAAAGAACCTATGGAACGACATGATCCCACTCTTGCCTTAACAAGAGGTCATGTCCTTGACCTCTATCTAAGGAAAGTTTTGCGCCTCTGCTCTATAGTCTATCTTCTTTTATATCAACTCCCTTCATACAGCTTGGATACTTCACAAAGTTCCACCTAAGTTGCTTTATCCCTCGATTTGCATTGAGTTGATAGTGGCCCTCGCGCCCATCATTCTACGGGTTAGCTCTCTATTGAGTCTGATTTTCACATCAACTTAAGTGTGCCTTCATTTGATGATGTCATGATCACTCCCCCCACTTGATCTCATAGTGTATCCACCAATGCATCACCTCATGCAACGACTCCTCGCTACTCGCTTGGTTCGTTGAGCTTTTTGAAGTTGTTATCTTAAGATACTCCATCTCAACATGTGCGGTCCACTGCACATGATTATTCCTCTGAAGAACCAGGACTTATCCCTCCTAGATATCTGTCCTGTTGGAGTAACTTTTCTCTTTGCATTCTTCCTTTTGGATGTTTTGGAAACCACCATCCCCTTAGACTACTCTATCTTGTTGAATAAACTGTGCATTGTTCTGCCCTCACAAATGCACTTGCTATATTGTGACTCTTTGTCAGTCTCCACTGTACCCTTAAAGGCCTAGCAACATGCTGAATTTGTTGCACACTTTAGTCTCATACTGACATATCCTTCCCAGGCCAAAGAGAAAGTCCCAGTACTCCATGGCACCAAGTTTTGATCACCTTGGGATGGCTACGAATACTCTATCGTCCGTATACAAGCCCTTGCATAAGTACCAAATTCTTTTAAGTTAACAATTCCCCTCACCTCTGTGAGCTTTCTATAACACTTTATGTCATTATGTAATACATCCGTAGACAAGCCCTTGCATAAATAACAAATTCTTCGAGTTAATAATTCCCCTCACCTCTGTAAGCTTTCTGTAACTCTTTATGTTATTATGTAATACATCTCACTTTTTAGGGTCTCATCTTTTACTAAGTATCTCGCTTGCTTTAAGCACCATCAAGTTTGGTTGCCAATGTCAAGTTGTAGCTTGAACTCAGCCATCCCAACCTTAGTGCTATACGGATTCTTCCTAGCTTGCTTGTCCTAATGGTGCCTCTCATACAAGGGTTGGTCATTCCTCTAAATGCCAATCTTGGATGCCCATTTCTCTGAGCGACTCATTTTCCTACATCTCAATGTTTGTTTCCCCCAAATGGTCATGCATGATGGCTGCCCTCCATGCAACTAAGGTAGGTCCCCCACGTTTATGCAAAGTGTTTTTATGTGTCTCGGTCTCGCTCTGATACAAAATGTCATGACCCTAGCTAGTTTTACCTAAGTCGTACGACATCATTGCTGGTTACAGGTGCCCTGCAAGCCAATCACATGAGTGATGGCATGTATGACACACTGCATAGTCTTTTTGCATTATTAGTATTGGCATATTCTCAAAGTATATTATATGTTGAATATATATATATATATTGTGTTTATTTTTTGTTCTATACAATAGGAATCAGATTGTGATGAGATCATGATAATAAGACCGATTTGTCTTTAAACACAAATCCTAAATTATCCTGATATGACAATAGTCTGATAATATGATATAATGACAATGCTGCAGTTATCATTGATCAAGAATGAAATCAAAAAGGAACTTAAGTTTTTGGTGCGATCACTCGGGAATTGAGACAATTGAATTTTACTAAAATAGTTTCATTAGCTCCCGAGGTATTATAAATACTACTAGATGAGACTAATATATCAGAACATCTAAAACAAATCAAATTTAGTAGATTAGTAGATTATGTCTCATGTATATACTTTTAATAATAAATAATTTTATAATAAAATTTATAATTATAAAAAAGAAATAAAATAAAACAAAGAAAACAAAGAAAACATGTTGATTATATCAAAATTAGGAGGCACCAATAATTATAGTTCGTCATGGGTAAGGACACTATTGCTGATATAATAACTTCTATAAGAGGGACATCGAGATAACCGGATAGATCGATGTACTGTATATCTATCCATATAATAGGGGTGGCTGGTCTCATAGCTATTTGTGTGAGGACATTAAGGATACAATACAGATGCTCATTGGAGAATGAGTTCACTGAATGATCCGCTTATGAAATGCTGGATGGTTAATTATAACTATCATCAGACAACGATTCTGTAATCCTAATTGTGTGTCTTCCTTAGACTTGAGACATCAAGGATACCTCATTTGAGTATTCCTTTCTTTGACATCGGACTTATAGGTTTAGAAAGTTTCAGATCTGGTACAACCAATTATTGTAATTGGTATCCAACCTTACAAAGACAATTGAGTGTTAATAGAGGATCATCCACTCTCGATATCGTGAGAGGAATATCCTATTAGAACTTTAGCTAGGGGAGTTCTAATTTAATTTTATTGAAGAGGGCATATATGTAAATCCTATCTAGCCAACCCCTATTAAAGAGATAAAGAGGCCAGCTAGGTTAGGATATTATTGAGGAAAGATATTTGGAGGAAAGTATAAGGCACGTGTAACCCTAGTTGACCACCTCTTATCCTCGTTAAAGAGGGGTTGGTTGAGGTGGGGTTAAGTTTGAATAGGATTATGAATCAATAAGAAACTGACCACCCTTAGATGGGTCAGTTGGAGATTGCTTCTTAGAGAAGTATTAGGAGCTGCATTAGGAGTTGTTAGGAGTAGGAGTCCTATTAGGAGTTAGGGTTTAGAAGGTCTATAAATAGCCTTGTAATCATCCACTTTTCATTATGAATAGATGAATATTTTCTATAGCCTTTGAGCAATAATTTGGAGGAGGGAACCTTTATAAAGTTCTAAGGAGGTCGATCCCCTATAGAGATCACTCAAAGCTTAGAATCCCCTAAGGGTTCTAATATATCCCATGTGTTATCGCTCGAACAAATCCTCGGCTAGGGTTGTTCGGATTGAAAGAAAAGAAGTTCTCTGGGAGAATTCGATTAGAGTGAGGCTTTGACAAATTCTATATGTGGCCTAACAGTACCATGCCCAATATACAGTCTCTGAGATATTAGATGGATGAGGGACTATAGATACATGATAATTAAGGACAAATAGATCCAATAGATTAGATTCCCTATACCGTTTAGTGACTATGGCATAGTGGCCTAGTACTTCCATAGTCGATAAGTTAAGTGAATTGTTATAAGATAACAATTTACTAAGTCAGAAGGAGTTTTGATAGGTAAGACTCACTATCATGGTCGTATTGGGCCTAGATGGTCACATATGATGGATGTTTTAGTGATATGAATTATCCAATTTGCCCCTATTCTCATTGGATGAGACCCGACATTGATGGGCTTATTGCATATGACCCAATTAGAGGTCAATTAAGATTATTGGATAGAGATCTAATAATCCAAGATTAGTGGGTAATTGGATGAAGATCCAATACCCACTAAGGCAGGATCTATTAGGGTTTTTGGTGGCTCTCCATAAATAGGAGGCAAGGGGCACAAATTGTGATAGGCTACACCTTTGACTGCTCCCTCTTATTCTCCTTTCTCCCTTTGCCTAAGAGTTGCAAGACTTGGGGCTATAATTGAAGGAGTATCACTGTAGCAATCTATCGTGTGGATATCGTTAGAGAGGAGGATGTTTGATCTCCTTCATCCTCTTCATCTGGATCTAGAAAAATAGAGATATATGATCTCCCTAGGTAAACAATCTCTCATACGATGCGATTTTTGATTTTTTGGCTTTTTCTACTCACCAATCTTTGTACGATCATTTTGATCTACATGAGATATTGATTTTATTTTGATCTTTCACTGTGCATGTGATGCTCTCGTAGAGGTTTTCCTATAACCATCATATGTCCATCCGCAAAGGTCAGCCTCCGTAAAGGTCAGCCTCCTCAAAACCTCCTATGGTCCCTTAGGACCTACAAAAGAGAAAATGAACTAGAGAAAATATTTCCCATAGGATTCACAAGCAACTATTTCGGCAAACACTTTATATAGCTAATGTAAATTACAACCATAGACTTTACAAACTCTGAACAGTCATATATAAATGATTATGATTATAGACCAAACTCCCCACAAGTGTCTATATGACACAACTCTCATTTACAAGTCAAAACTAACCATGAAAGCTAACCAAATTAGGACTATCAAGCATACTGCAAGCCTGCTACTTATTATACAAAGCATGTACAAAGATCGTAAGATATGGACATACATGAGCATTACATCCAGCATCACTTTATCTTTTTCTCTATGACAACAAGGGGGGACTCTCTCTTCACAACCACTCCTTTCTAACTTAATCTTTGGATGGCTCGGGTCGGGGAATTCCTGACTTTGTTTAGTGTTCAAGACTCGACGGGTATCTCTCAACTTCATCACCTGTGTAGGCCACCTTGTGTGTCTGGGTTCGAACCAAGCTATACTGATGACTCAATCATGGTAAAAAGTTGCACAACATTCTGGCACCAGAAGGAGGGCCCAGTCGGATGTCGCAAGAATGCCCACCATCAGGCAACATAAGCGAGCACCCAGGGGAGGAAATCTTGCCCACTCCCCCGACCTTGGGGCTCAGAGGACCCCCGTCTCCTCCTTATGCGGATGAGAACGCCTCTGTCCTGACCTCGAACTACTATTAGCGATTATTCAATAACCCCAGGCTCTCACTTCTCGAAGCAAACTTTGAACAGCCCAATGTCTCACCCGAGGCATTTCACAACCTCACCCACCAAGTTCAAGCCCTTGTAGGGATTATGCAAGTGATCATCTCCCTTATCCCACAGTTGGCTCAGCAAAATCAAAAGCCTCTACCACCATTTCCAGCAGCACAACCAGCTTTCACCGACCTGCCACAACATCCCTCCCCGATTGACCAGCATCCTGGAACTGCGAACGCTCACCTATTGACTAGGGAGCAATCGACAGACCCGAGGTCGACACCTGAACATAACTCTCCTAGGTGGATGAGCCCAACCTACCCCGAGACTGATTCAACAGACTCTCTTCAGGCTCAGTTGCACTTTGTCAATCGCTACTTTAACAAGGTCTAAAGGGAGTTTCAGAAATCAAATGACGCAGGGATGACTTGTCGACTGGGTCACCCTTTATCCAAGAAATCCAAGATAAACCAATGCCTCTTAACTTCCGCCTCCCAACTTTAGAAGCCTACGATGGCGGCTCCAACCCAACAAAACACATAACTGCCTTCCAAGCCCAAATGGCCCTGTATAACACCTCTGATGGGCCTGCGACTATCTAATTTCTTCTACTCATTGGTCGAAAGGCCGGCCACAACAATTTCTGAGATGTGCAAATTAATATGTCACCATTGAAACATTGGTGGCAGGAAGGTGCAAGGACTTGCACAAAGGCCTCGCATGAAGTAGCTCCAAGACTCATTATCAGGATCACCAAGGAGAAGTATGGAGTGAAATTTTTTCGAGATTATACATGATAATTTATAGGTAGTCCAACACTGTGAACTCAGCTAGTCGAGCAACAAAAAAAGGAACTTCTGAGAAGCTTAAGGCCCTCCCCGGCAAAGGCCCACTATGATAAACATGTCACTGAGCCTTGTTGCTCGGTCAAACTTGTGCTTGAGCAGTGTTGTTTAGTCAAACTTGTGCCCGAGTAGTTTTGCTTGGCCAAACACTTTCCCTAAGAGTTGCTCGCCCAAACATGTGCTTGAGTCTTGTTGCTCGGCTAGACATGTGCTTGAGTCTTGTTGCTCAACCAAACTTGTTCCCGAGTAGTGTTGCTTGGCCAAACAATTTCTCGAGCATTGTTACTTGACCAAACAGTTGCCCGACCAGTGTTGTTAGGTTGAACATGTGCCCGAGCAACATCGCTCGACCAAACACATAACCAAACGGTGTTGCTTGACCAAACACATACTTGAATAGCATTTCTCAATCCCATCTTGAGCCTGATGATGGTCCATGAATGTTCAATAACCAAGTATAGTCATCATACAAGTACTGTCACTCAGTCAGCTTCATGCCTGAGTCACAATGCCAAATCAGTCCAATGTTCAATAATCGAGTACGATGCTCGGCCAGTCTAATGCTCAATACCCAAGCAGTACCAATCAGTCAGTCTAGTGTCCAAGACACATTGCTCGGTCAGTCTAATGCCTGAGACATTTTTTGGTCAATCTAGTACCCGAGACACATCGCTCGACCAGTCCTGTGCCCGAGGTATGTCACTTGGCCACCCCAATGACCAGTAACAATGTCAAAGTGGTGCTGCCCATCCAGCTTAGTCTCAAGATTGTGCCACCCGATCGATCCAACTTCTAAGTGAAAGTTCCTAGTCAAGCAATAGTCAGATCATCAATCCCAACATGATGACAAAAGACACTAAGTCATGTCTCAAACCACTACCCCTGTAAGGAGTTCGAGGAATGTCCCTTTGGGAAGGGGGAAGAATAATATGACATATTTTGGTATCGTCCCCATGGTAACAGCCATCAGCCATGGGAGCACCAATGAGAAGCCTTAAGGCTGGCATAACATGCTACATCAATGTCACATCATAAACTCAGAAGGACAATCATCGGCTTCTTGAATTGACCAAAACTATATGTGAGGATGACACACCATAACAGGGCCATTCCGGAAAGCTCAGAATGGGGTCGCATGGCGTCGACCCGAGCGGATCGATCAACACCCATATGAGACGATTGCCCGAGGGATCAAAAACCATTAACAAACAGTGTATGACCAACCTCCTTTTGTAGGTATAAAAGATATCCTCTTGACTAGCACCGGAGGGATTCTCTCTTCACAACCACTCCTTTCTAACTTAATCTTCAGAGGGGTCGGGTCAAAATTTTTTTGACTCTGATCTGTATGCAGGACCTGACAGGTATCTCTCAGCTTAATCGCCACTCACCTTGGAGATGGGAACTACATCTAATTCACCTTCCTCATTGACATTGATAACCTGTGTGGGTCACCTTGCATGTCTGGGTTCGGACCAAGCTATACTGATGACTCATCCACGATGAAAAGTTACACAATATCTTGGACCTTCAACTCTATTGAACCTAATCTTATTAATAGTGTTATATATGTTGATTCTATTATTAAGGTTTGGACTAATTTATGAGAAATCTTTTTCACAAAATGATGCCTCTAGAATGTTGAATCTCGAATTTTGATGATGAAATCAATTGATGGGTTATTGATCTAATAAGGTTATTAGAGTTGATTGATGTAGGATTAAATAGGACAAAGAGAATGTTATAATAAGAGGTTTAGCCAAAGTCAAGTTCAGGCATTGGGCTAGAGTGAGGACGATACAGTTGGGAATTCACATGGAGTGCGTCGAGAACTCGTCGAGGGTATCGGGAGTTTGTTAGAATGGCTCAAGGGAGTTCGCCGAAAGAAGACCGAGACTCACCAAAAGATTGTCGGGGGTAGCCAAAAAGCTTGTTGAGAGTTGGGAAGGTCTTGAAGTGGATTTGTGGCCATATTAATTATAATTAATTAAGTCATAGTTAGCATCAGTAAGGTTTAACTACTACAGAGAAAATAAGTTACAACCAGATGATGGACCAAGATCAAGTTTGGGCATCAAGCCAAGGTTTGGACGATGCAATGGGAGCTCATTGGGAGTTCGCTAGGACTTCGCCAAAGGTATCGGAAAGATCACTAGGAATATGCCGGGAGATCATCGGAGGAAGACCATGAGATTCACCGTAGGGAATGTTGAAGGTTGCCAAATTGCATGAGTGAGGTTTTTAATTAAGCTTGGTGGTCATGTATGGTTGTAATTCTTAAGTCGTAGATTAAGTTTAAGCCTGAATTGAATGTGATTTTGAAGAAATTCAAATCAACTCAAAGAGACAACCGGGTCCACATTTGAGATTGGATTGAGCTCAAGTTGAGCTTAATTGAATTTGTCAACATTAGGTACAAGTTAGAATTTGAAAGAGGGGGGGACCACTTTTCCAGAAATTTCAATTGTTGTACCACTGACAAGCGATAGTTGTACCACTACTGCCTAGGTTTTTAGGTGACTGATGATGGTTAGACTGCCTAGGCCGATGGTTGTACCACCTATACCCTATTTTTAGGGTTGCTTTTGGTAGCTGCACAATCGACGCAAGCAGTTGTACCGCTCGTACCTAGTTTTTCTAGGTGCATTTGAATTTTGGCTCTATTCTTCTGAAGCCAAATGGGATCTAAATACCTCAAGATTTCTTGTGTTTAGCACAAATATTCACACATGTCATTGGGCAAAAATCTATGATAAAAAGGGTGTGTGCTAAAAGTGTGTAAGAAAAGAAAGAGAAGGGAGTGATCCAAGTGTTGTAATTCTTGTCTCCCTTGTAAAATGAAAGGTTTTAAGGGTTTGGTCTTCACCAGAAGGAGATCGTTAGTGTACCTTGGTGGGCCTTGACGAAGAGGACTCGGGAAGTGGACGTAGGCCAAGATTGGGGCCGAACCACTATAAAATTGTGAGTGATATTTACTTGTCTTGTTTACTATTTTACATTGATCTGAATTAGTTTATATAAAGATATAAGCTTCATTCTCAAGACTTCTCTTAAATCGATCTCTTGATCATTTTCAATGAAATACTAAAAGGCACTTTCAATTTTCTTTTGTTGCCTTTCGTAAATAAAGATTTTTAAATCGAGCACTTTCTTTGCGATGTCTCTTATCTTCTTATTTTAATTTGCTTATTATTTCTTGAGTCGTCTTTAAGTAACAAAGTTAGCATTCTTCTATAAGATTGAATTACTGACTTACTATACTTGAACAAAGCTCTTTCGATTTTTTATTTTGATTCTCATGAAAAGTTTTCATTAAATCGATATTTTCAGCACTTGCACTAATTCACCCTCCCCCTCTTAGTGTCAATTGATCATAATAATTGGTATCATGACAAGGTCTTACTCATTGGACGAACACTCACTTGAGTAAATGACTTTGTTTAGTATGAATGAGTGTCAATGCATCACAAGTCCTCCTATGTTCAATGAGATGGACTACACATCTTAGAAAATTTGAATATATATCTTTTTTATTTCAATATATCTTGATTTGTGCTATATTATTGAAAAAAGTTTTCAGAAGTCATCCAATCCAATAAATGATTGAAATAATTATGAAAAATAAATATTTTCTTTAAATGTAAAATCTATGAATATTTTATTTTATGCTTTAAGCAAAAACGAGTTTGATCAATTTTATTCTTGTGATTCGACTTTTGATATATGGCATCAATTAAAAATTATATATGAAAGCACAACTAAATTAAATAATTTAGTAAATAAAAAGACTTGCAAAAATAAATTTGAAAAATACTTTTCAAAGAATATAAAGGAATGTGAACTGAGCATGATATATGACTCATCGAGTGAAATCTAGAGTGATGAGAACTTTGAATCTTTGACAAATGAACCAGATAAATTAATGAACATAAATCATAAAAATAATCTTAAGATGGATAAGAACTCTTGCTATGAACGCAAGAAGTTAAGACACTCAGAAGATGAAGAGCACAATAAAAAGAAAGTGAAGAATCTCACGCTTATGGCCATCAACAATGAGGTAAGTGATTCCTCTAAAGTCTCATTTACTTTTGATGAATTATCAAATGCTTTTCATTAGCTTTATGATGAATTTAGAATAATTAGCAAATTTTATAAATTACTTAAGAAATAGCATGATTCTTTAGTTAGTAAATTTGAACAAATATATGATACATCACCATCACACAATTTATGCACTAAATATAAAACCTTGAATGATGCATCAACATCATGTTTTTCTTATTCTAAGTATGAGTCACTAGTGATAATTAAACAAAAAATGATATACTACAACAAACTCATAAAAGGCTTAAGATAGATAATGAGTCTCTAAACATGATCCATGTTATAAGGGTCATGTTCATAAGGAAGCTATTGGCATTGTGAGTAAGACTCATCAAAAGCCAACTATCGTTATTAGAAGACCCATATTATACTCGTTGACCAAAAATAGATATAATTTTTGTAGTAAATATGGACACTTTGTTTATAAATGTTTATTTAGAAATTATAGTCCACATAAATTAATTTGGATTCCTAAAGGAATCATAAACAACCTTAAACCATTAGAGAAAATGAAAAAAATACATCATGAAGGACACAAACTCAAATGAGTACCTAAATCAAAACCTTCTATAATATAAAGTTGTCTCCTAACAGGGCTAGAAGCACTAAGTAATGTTTTAAAATTAGATGCTCAAAGGCATATGACTTGAGATCTAATACTCTTTCAAAGCTCACTAACCTAAGTAATAACAAAAATTTATTAAAATAAAATCATTAGTAATGAGTCTTTGGATAACGCATTGTTATAGTTAATCTTGATTACTCTAACTTTGGCACGCTAGTACAAAAATAAATTACAAACTTTATCTAAATTTAAATTTACGAAAGAAAGATTCTAATGATGATTATGATTGAATGATAGGTTCAAAACCATTGACTTGAATATTTGTTTATTTAAATAAAAAATTATTGTTGAATGACTTAAATACTATGGTGTTTTTGGCTAAGTTAAATATCAATGTTGAATAATTGATTTAAAAATATTACATAATTTAAATGCTATGATAGTGTATAGGTTGTATAATTAAATGATTTTTGTTGAATGATAGAATTTGAGCATAGAACAATATAGAAAAGAGAGAGAAAAATCATGCTTTATTGTCTAGTATTTTTGAAAAACTAAAAATATATTTAATGAGAATGAAATGATCATGGTAACTCATTTCACTAAGTTTAAAAATCATAGAATTAAAATAAATTGAAGCTTTTGTTTAAAAATGTTTTATTGCAATAATCTTGATGAAACTTTGTTTTTGACTTTAAATAATATTGCATTCTTGAAATAAATTTCATAAGTTGAAAACAACTCAAAAGGAGGATAATTATTCTTGAAAATATTTTTATCCTACAAATCCTTCAACAAGATAAAATGATATCATTATTGTTGAATCTTCTAAACTACAAAATAATTTCAAATATTATATTATTATTGACTAAGTTTGTGATATCATTTTGTAGTTTACGATGATAGTTGTATATTAAAATCGGTTATGATTGGATAATGGTTCTTGAATTGAAAACTTAAATAAAAATTTTCATATTACTTGTTTTAGTGATTATATATTTGAAATACACATGACAAGTGCATAACAACTCTTTTCACTAAAGTCTAAAGAGTTAGATACATTTAACAAAGAATCATCATTAGATAAAATAAACCAAATATCATATTTGAAATATCTTATTGTAATATTTGTGATGATTTCTTTTAAAAAAATTTCAATCTTTATCTTATTAAGATTTCAATAAGAGATTGATGAATCTATTCATCATATTTTCTAAATATTGATTTTGATGATTTGAACTTTAATAAGTTATTATCATGATATTGACATTTTAAAAACTTACAACTTAAAATCTTTATACAAATCAAGTTTATTCAGAGAGGATTATAAATCATAATTTATCTCTTCGGAACTATGATTTAAAAATCTTTCTATTTTTCACAACTTGAAGATTTATATATATAAATCAAGATCTTCTATCTTTTCTTCTTTATAATTTATTCATGATCTTGATATTTTTATGAATAAAAACTCTTCTTTGATCTTCTAAAATTTCTAAAGCCTTGAATCTCATCTAAGAAGAGATTTATTAAAAGAAATCATTTTTTTTATACTTATGATTTAATTTTTCATGACATGATTATGTTGTACTCATGGTTATATTTAGAACACTAATGCAAAAGAAAAATTAAATCATTATATTTTTTTCGATAATAAAAAAAGGGGGAGGAGTCAAAATTATTAATTTGGTTAGAGAGAAATTTGGATATAAAAAAAATCTTCTAACATTAGATGAAGAGCGATTTGCTAAAAAGAAAAAATATACTATCATATTTTTTTTACAATGACAAAAAATAGGAGATAAAATTATCAATATGATTAGAAGCAAATTGGATATGATAACATTGAATGAGAAATAATTTTCTTAGAAGAAAATTTGGAATTTTAAATTTTCTAAATACATGTGAAATGCATAATTCACAATTTGAGTTTGATGTATTGCCATATTTTTTCTTGGATTTCTAGAACTTTATAAATTGCATTTCTTATCAAACTTTGCATGCAAATGCATGATTTGTTTGATTTGTTACCTTGCTTGAAATTTGCATAAGATGAACTAAATTGCATGGGTAGCTCTTGATTTCAGAATTTATATCTATAAAATTGAGTATCTTTGTGATATGATGTTTTTCACTTCACTTTCTTATTTGTACTTTCTTATTTACAAAAAAAAATTACATAAAATGATCTCTCAAAAAATATATATAATTTGCTATTTTAAATTGTAATTGAAGATTACATAGATACTTGCTAAGTGAATCTTTGATTTATCAAAATTTTGAAATAATTATTTCAATATATATATATATATATATATATATAAGATTGAGGCCGAGAGGTAGGAATGCTAAACAATGACGATGCATAAATTACTTGATTTACTAATTTTGAAATTGCATGGATAGTTCCTAACTATCTTAAGATCCAAACTTTATTAGATTAAGATCTATTTTGTAATGATATTTTTCAAATCCCCATCTTATTTCTACATTGACATTTTTATCTTATTTTATTTGCTAGTTACAGGTACCCTACAAGTTAATCACGTGAGTGATAGCACGTGTAACATACTACGCGATCTTTTTGCATATGATTAATATTAATATTTCTTATTATATTATATATTGAATATATATATATATATATATATATATATAGTGGTGTCATTGGTTCTGTGCAATTGAGTCGGATCATGATGAGATCATGATAATGAGATGGATTAACCTTTAAACACAAATCCTAAATAATCTCAGTCATAAGTTGCTCGAAAGGGACATTGAGATAACCAAACAGACTAGTGTCCTATTTACCTATCCATATGATGGAGACGATTGGTCGTATAGCCACTTGTGGAGAGACACTAAGGATATAATACAGGTGCTCATTGGAGAATAAGTTCACTTATTAGTCCGCTTATGGAATGCTGTATGGTTAAAGATACATAGTATCATACAGCGATTCCATAGTCTCAGTTGTGTATCTGATCCTTTGACTTGAGTCACCAAGAATGTCATATATAAGTACTCCTTTCTTTGACGCCAGACTTACAAGTTTGGAAAACCCTAGATCTTGTACAATTGGTCATCGGGATTGGTAGCCAACCTTATGAAGATAATTGAGTGCCAATATAGGATCATCCACTCTCGGTATCACAAGAGGAATATTTCATATGTGCTTGCTCAGACAAATCCCTAGCTAGGGTCATTCGGATTGAGAGAGAAAGAGTTCTCCAATAGAATCCGATTAGAGCAAGACAAACTGATTCCATATATGACTTGACAGTACCATATCTAATATACGGCTTCTTAGATATTAGTTAGATAAGGGAT
This sequence comes from Ensete glaucum, assembly GCA_021527575.1. NCBI lineage: Eukaryota > Viridiplantae > Streptophyta > Magnoliopsida > Zingiberales > Musaceae > Ensete > Ensete glaucum. The sequence goes on along the minus strand of CM038558.1, from coordinate 38,833,100 downwards.
TATAGATACATGATAACTATGAACAAACAGGTCCGATGGATTCGATCCCCTGTATCGTTTGGAGACTATGACGTAGTGGCCTAGTACGTCTATAATCGATAAGTCAAGTGAATTATTATGAGGATAATAATTTACTATATCAAACGGAGTTCTGATGGGAGTGACTCACGGCTAGCTCGGTATCGGACCTAGAGGATCACACACATATGGTGGATGCTTCAGCGAATAGAGAATTGGATGGAGATCCAATTAGCCTCTATTCTCATTAGATAAGACCCTATGTTGATGGGCTCCTTGATTGAGGCCCAATTAAATGCCTAAGGAGATTATTGGATAGAGATCCAATAATATAAGGTTAGTGGTTAATTAAATGAAGATCTAATACCCACTAGGGTAGGAGCCTTAGTATGTTTTGGTGGCCCTCTATAAATAGGAGGTTAATAGACTGTAGCTTTGGTCTCCCTCTTCTATTCTCCTCCCTCCCTCTGTGCAATCGTTGCAAGATCAGATTCGAGTTTTGCTACAGAGATCCATCGTGTGGATACTACTAGAGAGAAGGACGCTTGACTTTCTTCATCCTCTCTATCTGGATCTGGAATACAGGGATATATGATCTCCCTAGGTAAAATCAATCTCTCACGCATTGTGATTTTTAAGTTTTTGTTATTTTTCTCACAACCTAAATCTTTTGCACGACGATTTGATCTGTGTGGGAAATCAGTTTTTATTTTGATTTCTGCTGTGCATGTGATGCTCCCGCTAAGATTTCCCAATAGTGGTATCAGAGTCAAGGTTTTTGTGTGAAAGATTGATTTTAAACTATGTGTGATGAGATTGAATCGTGTAGAATCGTTCTACATATTCTTGTTGTGTTTTTCCAGTAAATGCTGCAAGGAGGAGGAGGGGCGATCATGCAGGCCGACCACCCGGGGGGGGTTGCAGGGGCCAACCCATAAGGGCCAGGCTGACCCAGTGGCGCTGAGCAAAAGCGTCACCCACAAGGGTTGCTACCTACAGCCAACAGGGGCAACGCCCGCCCATGGCCAGTCAGCAGAGGGGCGGCACCCATGGAGGTGCCACCCGCAAGAGTGAAGCCAACCGCAAGGGTGGTCGACCCTTGGCAGGGTGGCTGCTGGTGTGCAAGGCAGCCACCACCTGCGTAGGGGCAACGACGACGGCATAGTGAGGGTGATGGAAGGGCTAGGGCATCCTTTTAAGAAAAGGATGATCCTACCCTTTAGAATTTGAGAAATTCTAAGGTCTATCCTATGTACAGAATTCTGAAAATGCCATTAATAATTTTAAAAATTTTGAGGACTGTCCTCTTATCCAAAATTACTAAAATACCCTTGATAATTTTGAAAATTCCAAGAATATCTCGATTTCTAAAAAAATAATTAATTAAATAGTTTAATTAATTATTATATATCTTGTAATCCTACATATAATGTGATGTACATGTGACGTATGATGTGGATGGATGATCTTGAGCCATGTGCTGTGATGTGTGTAATAATTATTATTATTATTATTATTGGGGCCTGCGAGCCTTTATTTTTCTCATCCATTCTCAGGCCTACGTGCCTGTGATTATTTGTAATTACATGGAGAGGTGCAACGGGAGCGTGGAGGTGATAATATAACCCGTGATGTCGTGGCGGGAGATCACGATGCATGGTGATGCGACAATTGGACGGAACCGATGATGACGAGATCAACAATCACAAGGCATGGAGATGCACCGATGCACACATAAATCCTATTGTGAGTGGTTAGGCCCGTTGGCTCGGGCTTAATTATATTAGGTGACGGCTCAGGATCATCCGGTGTAGCTTGCATATGTGGTGTGTTATACACCTACTAGATATATGTATATATATTTGCATATAATGTAGATACATATTAAATATGTATGTGTGTGACACGATATATTAGGAGAACGATACAAAATGAAATCCCCTCCTACGATAATATTAAGTCAGTAAGCATGAGGTAATAAGATTGATCCACGTGGCTTTCCATTGTTATAGCAAGAAATTAAATCACGACATAGGTTGAGTTGGTCGACTCACTCAAGGCTCACCTATCTACGTGATCGAGTTCTTGCCTATGACATATAGATGTTACCGGTGACCTAAGGACATGGTATAACTTGGTCGAGCAGTCAAGAGCATATCCATCGAATCAGACTCATCTTGTAATGATGGTGATGACTTAATTGAACTTGATGGTTGGTTGAGCAGTCGAGACCATGATGACTCGGAGGCTGAACATGATGGGAATCATAAGGAGTTGTGATTGGCAAGAGTTACCTACATTTTGGGCTTTGTGTAGTTGGTCGAGCCCCTCGAGGTTGCACTTAGGAGTCTACCGGAGACTTTTGTCTCATATGTCAAGGGTGTCGCGTGATTCATTAGGAAAATAGTGGAAGTACATTAAAATAGAAAGACATATCTTAATTAATATTTTCTGTAAAATCTGTATGTTATTTAATTAATGTTATATCTTGTTTGTCGCTTGTAAACCTCCTATGTGGCATACTTGATGCTAACCGCCTCATTGATCCAAAGGCTCCACAATTTGAGAATTGTTCTCATAGAGGAGAAAATCCTATATGTCCTTAACATGATTGTGCCCACGCTAGAGGAAAGGATGAGGATGAGATCGCTTGCTTTGTGAAGTATATAGATAATCCCAAAGGATAACTTGTATGTTGATCTTATACTTAGTCCCCATCAGATTCCTCTTTACAGTTTATATGAACAAGTTTGAGGTGATTCTACTGAAACTCCTCAATATGTTGAGGGAAGCTGAGAGCACTATTAAGAAAGAGAAGCCAGTTCTCTATATTGGTGAGACCAATAAGAAATGGAAGTTAAGAAGGTTAAGAGCAAAGAAAGATCGGGTAAGGCAAAGGTTGTTAAGAAATACCTAGTAAAGGATAAAGGACAATACTTCCACTGTGGCCAAGACGAGCATTGGAAAAGGAACTGTAAGGATTATCTTGTAGATAAGGCGAAACATAAGCTTGGGGAAGCTTCAGGTATATTCATGATCAATCTCTACTTATCAAATTTTCATGATAACACATGGGTATTGGATACCAGGAGTGCTTATCATATCTACAATTTGTTGCAGGTTCTGGTAAGACCTAGGAGATTGGCCAGAGGTGAGATGGACCTCAAGATGGGTAATGGAGCAAGAGTTGTTACAATTGCTGTTGGGGAGGTCATTCTACATCTACCTAGTGAAGTTATTATTGCATTAGATGCATGCTGTTTTGTCCCTTTCATTATCAAAAAAATATTTTTTCCATCTCTCGTTTGACAATTGGTGGATATAAATTAGTTTTTTAGAATAATAATTATTTAATAATTATGGATGATGAGATCATCACTAGAGGGACCCTTATAAATGACTTATATGTGTTAGACACTTCTGCACACTTCATGAATATAAATATATCTAAGAGCAAAAGAGATGAGGTGAATAATACATACATATGACATTGTAGGCTATATTATATACATGAGGGAAGGATTCAAAAGTTGATGAAAGATTGATACTTAGATCAATTTTACTCTGAGTCATATGCAACTTATGAACTAGAGAGAGCCATTGAGTAATTGGAACTTATATATAGTGATATATGTAGTCCCATGTCGACTCAGGCTATAGGTGGTTACTCATACCTCATTACATTCACTAATGATTTCTCTAGGTATGGATATGTGAACTTGATGAAGTACAAATATGAGGCATTTGAGAAATTCAGGAAATATAAGAGTGACGTAAAGAATCAAATTGGAAAGAGTATTAAGACTCTTCGATCAGATCGAGAAGGGGAGTACTTGAGTACGGGGTTCACTCATTTCCTCAAGGACAATGAGATTCTATCCCAGTAGATACCTCCTTATACACCTCAGCTTAATGGTGTATTAAAAAAGAGGAATCACACGTTGTTAGACATGGTGCAGTCCATGATAAGTTTCATTAACCTACCCATCTCATTCTGGGGGTACACCCTAGAGATTGCAGATTACCTTCTGAACAGAGTTCTATCAAAATTTGTAGTGTCTACACCATATAAGATATGAAAAGGAAAAAAGCCCAATCTTAAGGTAGTTAAGACTTGGGACTGTCATGCCCATGTTAGAAGACACAATCCTAACAAGTTGGAATCAAGGATAGAATGGTGCACATTCGTGGGATACCCTAAGGAGACTTTTGGGTACTAGAGATTGTAGCTTACCTTCTGAACAGAGTTCTATCAAAATCGGTAGCGTCTACACCATATAAGATATGAAAAGGAAAAAAGCCCAATCTTAAGGTAGTTAAGATTTGGGACTGTCATGCCCATGTTAGAAGACACAATCCTGACAAGTTGGAATCAAGGATAGAACGGTGCACATTCGTGGGATACCCTAAGGAGACTTTTGGGTACTAGAGATTGCAGCTTACCTTCTGAACAGAGTTCTATCAAAATCGGTAGTGTCTACACCATATAAGATATGAAAAGGAAAAAAGCCCAATCTTAAGGTAGTTAAGATTTGGGACTGTCATGCCCATGTTAGAAGATACAATCCTGACAAGTTGGAATCAAGGATAGAACGGTGCATATTCGTGGGATACCCTAAGGAGACTTTTGGGTATTATTTCTATTATCTCGAAGACCAAAAATTCTTTATTGCTAAGAAAGTTATGCTCCTTGAGAAGAAACACATTCTTGGTGGAAACAGTGGGAGTGAGATAGAATTGAGAGAGGTTGGAAAATCTAGCTCAAGCACCATTCCATAGCTCAAGTCTGTTCAGGTACCTAACACACAAATTCCAACTTTGTGTAGGTCTAGCAGAATATCTCACCCTCTTGAAAGATATGTAAGATATATCATTGGAGAGGACTCTTAGGATGTTGATCCTTAGACCTACGAAGAGGCTATTATGAGTATAGACTCCAGGAAGTGGCAAGAAGCCATGAAATTCTGAGATAGATTTCATGTATTCTAATAAGGTTTGGAACCTTATGGATGCACTTGAGAGTATCGTACCCATCGGCTATAAGTGAATCTTCAAAAAGAAGATTGGAGTAGATGGAAAGGTAGAAACCTATAAGGCAATGCTAGTAGCTAAAGGATATCATCAAAGATAAGGAGTTGACTATGACGAAACATTTTCACTTATAGTCATACTTAAGTCCATTGGAATTCTTTTGACCATTGCAGCACACTATGACTATGAGATCTGGTAGATGGATATCAAAACAGTATTTTTCAATGACATCCTTAAGGAGGAGGTATGTATGATATAGCCAGAAGGATTCGTATCCAGAGAGTCCAGATAAAGTGTACAAGTTGCTCAAGTCCATTTATGGACTAAAGCAAGCTTTTCGAAGTTGGAATATAATATTTGATGAGATGATTAGATCTTATGACTTCATTAATAACGAAGATAAACCTTGTGTGTACAGGAAGGTAAGTGGGAGTATATCACCTTCTTGGTATTGTATGTGTGTGGATGACATCCTAATCATTGGGAATGATATAGGAATGCTCTCCAAAGTAAAGATTTGGCTATCTAGAAACTTCTTCATGAAAGACTTAGGCGAAGTATCCTAGGGGTTTCCAGATCTATAGAGATAAATCTGAGAGGATAATTGGATTATCCCAATCTAGGTATATAAACTCCATTGTCAAAAGGTTTATCATAAATAATCCCAAAAGATGTGTCATACCAATGAGACATAAAATATCACTTTCTAGGAGTATGTCCCCAAAGACTCCTGAAGAAAGTACAAACATGGATATGATACCCTATGCCTTAGCGATAGGGTCTATCATATATGCTATGCTATGTACCAAGCCTAATATAGTATATATTCTGAGTGTCACGAGTAGGTATTAAATAGATCCAAGTCTAGAACACTAGAACGCAGTAAAGTGTATCCTTAAGTACTTGAGAATGACTAAGGATCTTTTATTGGTATATGGAGGAGGTAGCCTCTAGGCTAAGGGCTACATGGACTCGAGTTTCCGGTCTGACATTGATGATAGTAAGTCAAACTCAAGATATATTTTCACCATGAATAGAGAAGCAGTAAGTTGGAAGAGTTCTAAGCAAGATACTACTACTAACTCGACCATAGAGGCGGAATATATTGCTGCAATAGAAGCAGCAAAGGAAGGGGTGTAGATGAAGAAGTTCACTATGATATGGGAGTCGTACTAAGCAGCATAGAGCTGATTCCTGTCGCAACAGGGCGATAGCTCTAGCAAGGAAACCCAGGTCTCATCATAATTGTTCTGAGGAGATTTCATCTGATTAGAGTGATTATGACCCATAAAAATATAGCAACGGAAAGAGTTCCATCCGAAGATAATATTGCAGATCCATTAACAAAGTTGTTGGCTCATATTATATTTGAGCGTCACAGGGGTCTGATGGAGATCAGATACATAAGTGATTGGCTTTTGGTCAAATAAAATATTACTGGTTACAATTTCCCTACAAGCTAATCATATGAGTGATGGCACGTATGACATGCTACGCGATCTTTTTGCTTATGATTAATATTGATATTTCTCACATTATATTATTTGTTATATAGATATTATGGTATCATTGATTCTATACAATGGGAGTCGGAACGTGATGAGATTATGATAATGAGATTGATTTACCTTTAAACACAGAACCTAAATAATCTCGGTTATAGGTTGTTCGAGAGGGACATCGAGATAACCAGATAGATCGATGTACTATATGCCCGTCCATGTGATGGAGGTGGTTGGTCTCATAGCCACTTATGTGGAGACACTAAGGATATAGTACAGGTGCTCATTGGAGATTGAGTTCATTGATTGATTCACTTATGAAATGTTATATGGTTAAAGATACCTAATGTCAGACAATGATTTCACAGTCCCAGTTGTGTATCTGGTCCTTTGACTTGAGACACTAAGGATGCCTTGTATGAGTACTCCTTTCTTTGATGCCAGACTTACAGGTTTGGAAGGCTCCAGATTTGGTATAGCTGCTTATTGGGATTGATAGCTAACCTAATGAAGACAATTAAGTATCAATAGAGGATCATTGACTCACGGTCACAAGAGGAATATCTCATATATGCTTGCTCAAACAAATCCCTAGCCATGTCATTCGGATTGAGAGAGAAAGAGTTCTCTGGTAGAATCCGATTAGAGCAAGACAAACTGATTTCGTTTGTGACTTGGCAATACCACATCCAATATATGGTCTCTGAGATATTAATGAGGGATTATAGATATATGGTAACTGTGGACAGACGGGTCCGATGGATTTGATCCTCCTGTATCGTTTAGGGACTATGGCATAATGGCCCAGTACATTCATAATCGATGAGTCAAGTGAATTATTATGAGGATAATAATTCACTATATCAAAAGGAGTTCTGATGGGAGCGACTCACAGCCAACTCAGTATCAGACCTAGAGGGTCACACATATGGTGGATGCTTCAATGAATAGAGGATTGGATGGAGATCCAATTAGCCCCTATTCTCATTAGATGAGACCCTATGCTGATGGGCTCCTTGATTGAGGCCCAATTAGCGGCCTAAGGAGATTATTGGATAGAGATCTAATAATGTAAGGTTAGTGGGTAATTAGATGGAGAACCAATACCCACTAAGGCAGGAGCCCTAGGGATTTTTGGTGGCTCTCTATAAATAGGAGGAGAGACTTATAGTTGATAGGCTGCAGCTTTGACCTCCCCCTCCTATTCTCCTCCCTCCCTCTGTGCAATAATTGCGAGATCAGATTGGAAGAGTTTTGCTGCAGAGATCCATCATGTGGATACAGCTAGAGAGGAGGACGCTTGACTTCCTTCATCCTCTCCATCCGGATCTGGAATACATGGATATACGATCTCTCTAGGTAAATCAATCTCTCACGCATCATGATTTTTTAATTTTTATGGTTTTTCTTGCGACCCAAATCTTTTGCACATCGATTTGATCTGCATGGGAAACCAATTTTTATTTTGATTTTCGCTACGCATGTGATGCTCCCTCTGAGGTTTTTCAACATTATTAAAAGGGAGCAATGCAAAAGTTATTTTGTCAAGATATGACATATGATTAGTTTATATATCATAAAATTATTTGCTCATTATTTCACCTCTTTTTGTTGATGACAAAGGAGAAGAAATAATATATTGGTGACACATATATAAAAAATGATACATGACAAAGGGGAAGAAAATTTTATAAAAAAATTATGGTTCATATTATATTTTACTAAGGGTGAGTAATGACACATGTGCCTTGAAATCATTTGCTCTAACATTTCACTTTTTGTTAATGATAAAGGGGGAGAAATGATAAATTGATGACAATTGTACAAAAATGAAAAATGGATATTTCTCCTATTTGTGTTGATAAACAAAGGGAGAGCAATAATTAATGATTTAAGAAAGAGAATTTCAACTTAATATATGATTGATGTATAATTTTAAAATTCATATACTTTAAAATTTGGATGATACATTGTTGGTTGAAATTAATGTTATATAATTGATGATTTGATATTATTTCAAAATTCAAGAGTGGTTAGTTCTCTTGAATTTAAGTTTTCCTAATTTAAAGTATAGCATGGATTTAGGGGGAGTAAGGTTTAACTCTCATCACCAATTGATTATCATCATTAAAAAGGGAGAGATTATTAAATCTCAGATTTTGATGATGAAATTAATTGATGGATTATTGATCTAACAAGGTTGTTAGAGTTGATTGATGCAGGATTAACTATGATAGAGAGAATATTACAATCAGAGGTTTACTGAAAGTCAAATCCATGCATTGGGAACTCACCTAGAGTGTGTTGGGAGCTCGCTGAGGGTATCAGGAGTTTGCTAGGATGGCACAAGGAAGTTCACCGAAAGAAGATCGAGACTCGCTGGAAGATTGTCGGGGGGAGCCGAAAAGCTTACCGGGAGTTAGGAAGGTCTTGAAGTGGATTTATGGTCATGTTGATTGTAATTAATTAAGTTGTAGTTAGCATTATTAAGGTTTAACTACGACAGAGAAAAGAAATTACAAGCAGATGATGGACCAAGATCAAGTTTGGGCACTGGGCCAAGGTTTAGATGATGTGGTGGGAGTTTGCTAGGAGTTCGCTAGGACTTCACCGAATATATCGGGAAGATCGCTAGGAACACGCCGGGAGATCACCGGATGAAGACTATGAAACTCACCATAGGGAATGTTAGAGGTTGTCGGATTGCAGGAGTGAGGTTGTTAATTAAGCTTGGTGGTCATGTATGGTTGTAATCCTTAAGTCATAGGTTAAGTTTGAGTCCAAATTGAGTGTGATTTGAAAGGAATCTAAATCAACTCAAAGAGGCAACCGAGTCTACATTTGAGATTGGATTTAGCTTTAGTTGAGCTCAATTGGTCAACAAGAGGTATAAGTCAAAATTTGATAAGTGGAGGGAACCACCTTTCTGAAAATTCCGGCATTTGTATCATCGCCACCTAGGTTTTCGGGTGGCTGATGGTAGTTAGACCACTCAGGCCAATGGTTGTACCGCCTATTCCCTATTTTCAAGGTTGCTTTTGACGGCTACATCGCTAGACCGACGGATGTATAACACGTACCCGATCTTTCTAGGTGCGTTTGAATTTTGGCTTCGTTCTTCTTAAGCCAAATGAGGTCTATAAATGCCCTAAGTTTTCTTGCATTTAGCACAAATATTCACACAAATCATTAGGCAAAAATCTGTGATAAAAAGGGTATGTGCTAAAACTATATAAGAAAAAAATGGAAAGAGAGTGATCCAAGTGTTATAATTCTTGTCTCCCTTATAAGGTGAAAGGTTGTAAGGGTTTAGTCTTCACCCAAAAGAGATCGTTAGTGGACATCGGTGGGCCTCGACAATGAGGACCCGGGAAGTGGACATAAGTCAAGATTGGGGCCGAACCACTATAAAATTGTGAGTGCTATTTACTTGTCTTGTGTACTATTTTACATTGATCTGAATTAGTTTATATAAAGATACAAGTTTCATTCTTAAAACTTCTCTAAAATCGATCTCTTACGAAAAGGTACTTTCGATTTTCTTTTGTTATCGTTCTTAAACAAAGATTTTCAAATCAAGTACTTTCTTTACAATGTCTCTTATCTTCTTATTTTGATTTGCTTGTTATTTCTTAAATCGTCTTTAAGTAATAAACTTAACATTCTTTTATAAGATTGAATTACTCACTCTACTTGAACGAAATGCTTGTGATTTCCAGTTTTCACTACAACAAGGTTCAATGTCATTGCTTATTTCACAAAACCAAAGAGATCTTGGGAGGAACTTTCTATGCATAATGATCCATCAGAAAATTGAGGAATAAGAGCAAATGGGCAAGGAAATGCAATTTTTCATGGGTTTAAATGACTCAAAATTCTTATGCAACCATTTCTTGTTGTTGGAAAAGTGTATTCCATGATTCTCCAGGAAGAAAAACAATGAGAATTGGTTGTTTCTAAAGAGATCATTCATGAATGCAAGTTCTCAAAATAATAATCTTGTTAGCAACTCATCAAATAATGCAAAAGGAAAGTTTCATTGTGGCCACTATAATGGGAACAATCACGCCATTGATAGATACTATCATGCCTCCCTAGCATAAATTTTATAAGAAAAAATAAAAGTCATCATGTAGAACAGAGGCATCTATCAATAACTTGCTGTCAGATACACCAACTTTCACGCATGAACAATTTATCAACAACTCTAGACCCCCTTTAAGCAATGGTGACACTATTTCAAAGGCAAATGTTACAAGTCAGTCTATTCCTTGGTGTCTTTCTATTTCAAATAAATAGATTGTTGATAGTGGTGCTATAGATTTCATCCCTTAGTCTATTACATAAAACAAATATCTCTTCACATTCTTCTATTGGACTACCCGATGGAAAAAAACAGGCACTGAGTAGCTTCTATTGGTTCCACTAAACTTGATCATCAAATTATTTTTTTAGATGTCTTTTTTATGTCTTCATTTTATATTAATATATTATTAATCAACAAGATGACTAAATTGTTGAATTGTTTAGTCACCTTTCTTTTTCCTGATTTTTGCCTTTTACAGGACTTGCCAACGAAGAAGATGGTTAGTCTCGGGAAGTAGCATAATGATCTCTACTACTCCTTTAACCATATCGCCCATTCCAAAAGCCAATAATATATCTTCTGATACATAAACGTTTTGGTCATCCATTCATACTAAAATTTTGGTTTGCTCTAATAAAATTTATGATATTTGTCTTTTAACTAATCAAACTACACTTTTTTTTAATCTTAAGTTCAATTTCTACTATTAAACCATCTGAATAAATTCACCGTGATATTTAGGAAGCCTTTTCAGTTTATTCTCATTCGGATTCCCTTTTTTTCTTAACTATTATGGATGACTTTTCTAGGAATACTAATTCGATCGAAAGGTTAGAAGAATTCGGGTTGATAATGGGTACATACGAAGTTTTTATAATAATTATAAAATTCTTTATGAGCATAGTTTTATCTTGACAACCCTAACAAACTAGAATATTGGATGCAGCCCTGGTCTTAAGATTTCAATCAAATCTTTCATTATTCTTCTGTTGGGGGGAGTATGCTAGCAACAAATTCTACGTAGATTGATTTTTGAGGGGGATCAATCCTTGGAACGTAATAGAGTATCTACCTTCCTAGTAGTTGACCAGATGGTTGAAATTGTAGATTGATCTTTGTTATTCAAAAGAGGTGACAGTTACATGCTTATATAGGGTTCCAAACCCCAGCCCTAGAGGACTGCTTCCTAAGTAAATTACTTATTTTGCCCTCTATCCTACCGACTTGCCCTGTTAAGAGGGCAGCGGCCTAGGGGGCTACACCAAATATGCACCCATGCTATAAACCCTAGCCGACCTCCCAATAAAGGACGCGACAGCTAGGAAGCCCTAAGGCCCCAAATATAAACCCTAGCCACTCTTCTTTATACGATAGAGACGGCTAGGTAGGATTTATTACAATCTCACGGGGTTTTTATTAGCTGCTACTTAGTTGAGTAGGACCCAAATCTGCTAGGTCCTATCAAACCTGCCCTCTTCTAAGGTTGAGATTTAATGAATTCAGGGAACTGAGTCTTTAGCTCCTCTTATGATTCCCATATAGCATCTTCAAGTGGTAAATTATTCTTGTGCACTAGTACTTCAGTAGAGAGACATCGGAGGTGCATCACGATTCTACATTCGAGGATAGCTTATGGTTGGGCTGGAATATCTCCATCATAGTGGTGTTGGGCAGTTGAATTTAGGTTGACTCCTGTTCTCCCAACTTGGGCTTCAGGCATGAGACGTGGACGACATGGTAAATTTTGGCATCCTTAGACAATTTAAGTCTATACGCCATGGCTCCAATACACTCTGTGATTTTATATGGTCTATAAAAGTGTGGGGATAGCTTCATGGAGGCTCATGTGTTGATGGATACTTGCTTATATGATTGTAGTCGAAGATCCCTCGAATCCCAAGTGTAGTGGGCTATTGTGCTTGGATCCTCCTCCAATTTTGTTATGATATTGCTAGTCTTTGGATCCTTCTTCCATTCCTCCCTAATGTCCTTAAGAAAGCTGGTGGTAGGAAAGGAGATGGCTGAAAATTCAACTTGCTCAGGTAGCCGTGAGAGTGTATTTACAATAATATTTTCTTTCTCCTTTTTGTAAATAATTTTATAATCAAATCCAAGAAGTTTGGTTACCCATTTTTGCTGCTCAGGGGATGATATCTTCTACTCCAAAAAGTACTTGAGGCTTCTATGGTCGGTTTTAATTTGAAATCGTCGACGAATCAGGTAGGGTCTCTACTTTGTTACTGCGTGCACAATGACGAGCATCTCCTTATCATATATTGATATTTTTTTATCAGAGAGAGACAATGCATTGCTGGTGTATGTGAGTGGTTGACCATATTGCATGAGAATAGCTCCAATGCTGACTCTAAATGTGTTGGCCTCAATGATGAAGTGTCGGCTGAAATTAGGTGGCGCTAGCACTGGTGTCATCGTCATGGCTGACTTAAGTTTGTCGAAGTTAGTAGAGGCTTTATCTGACTATTAAAAAATATCTTTTTTTAGTTGAGAAGTGAAGGGTGCACTGATCTTCCCATAGTCCTTGACAAACTTTTGGTAGTAGCCCATTAGTCCAAGGAAGTCATGCATCAAGTTTATTTTTGTAGGTTTCGGCCAGCCCTGCATTGCCTCAATTTTTATTAGGTCTACCACCGCTCCTTCTGATATTATATATCCGAGGTACTCTAACTAGAGACATTTATACTTTGATTGCTTAACAAAAAAAATATTCTCCCGAAGGATTGTTAAAACAAACCACAAGTGCTGAAAGTGAGTCTCATGAGAAGGACTATAAATGAGAATATTATCGAAAAATACCAGCATAAATTTGTGAAGAAAGTTTCAAAAAATATTGTTCATAAGGCTATGGAAAGTTGAAGGAGCATTAGTGAGTCCAAAAGGCATTATCAAGAATTCATAATGGCCTTTATGAGTGCAAAATGTAGTTTCTGGAATGTTGTCTTCATATACCCAAATTTGGTGGTAAATCGATCGGAGGTCCAACTTTGTGAAGACTCAGGCTCCCTTTAACTCATCAATAAGTTCATCCATTACTGGTATTGGGTATTTGTCCTTAACGGTGATAGCATTTAAAGCTCAATAGTCGATGCACATCTACCAAGTTTTGTCCTTATTGCGTACAAGTAGCACCGGTGAGGAATAAGGGATACAGCTTGGCCTAATCACCTCTTTTTCAAGCATCTCTTTTACAATATTTTCAATCTCATCCTTCTAAAGATAGGGATAGTGGTATGGCTAACTGTTCACTGGTGATTTTCTTGGAAGAATTAGAATCTGATGGTCACGTTGCCGAGTAGGAGGAAAACCATGCGATTTAACAAAAACAACAGCAAATTCAAGAAACAATTGGGTGAGGTTTTGATCTTCAATTTTTATTTTCTTTTCCTCTGATTGCTACTGGAGATGCATCAAAAAGCCACTATTTACCTTGTGTAAAACTTTCTTCATTCGTTGGGTCGAAATGGTGGTTATGTTGCTTTCACGCTTCCCATATAGGGTGACCTATTTACCTTTATAATAGAATTTTATAATCAATTTGGAAAAGTACCAAGAGACATCACCTAGTGTCGTCAGCCACTCTATGCCAAGCATGGCTTCATAATCATCAGTAGATAGGAGGAAGAAGTCAGCAATGATCTCTTGGTCTTGCAACAATAGTTTCACCTGCGGGCAACTTTAATTGCACTTTAGGATTCAAACTTGCTACAACATTCGATATGGAGTGCCATCCGAGTAGTGCTGCCCATATGAATGAGAACAGTGATCAATTGTTATTTAAGAAGGCCTCCAACTTTCATCGTTTGTGGATTTGAGTAGTCGGCTAGCGCGTGTACCACAAAATCAGTCGGTTGTAACTCTTCTTTTGCATCTTCTTCTTCATGTTTAAGGCTCTCTTCTGGATGTTCAATGACCTCTTCTTCTACTAGTTCAATCATAAGAAGCCTCCCTTTTTTATAGCGATATTTGTGGCTCCACGGTTCGTTGCAATGCTAACATAACCCCTTTGTCGATCGCTCCCGAATCTCTTCTCTCATCAACTTTTTTAGTGCATGGGCTTGGCTAACAGTATGGAGCATAGAGGGCTTTGGTATTACTGGTTAGGGAGTGACCCTAGTCCCTCCGGGCTTCATGGTTCAATCGCTCCTCTTGAAGCCATGAGAAAGAGATGGTTACCATAAGCATGTACGATTATCACACTTTAACTTCTCCCCGGATCTCTAGCTTCAAGCCCTCAATAAATTGGTGGTAAATGGATTGGAGGTCCAACTTCGTGAAGACTCAGGCTCCCTTTAACTCATCAATAAGTTCATCCACTACTGGTATTGAGTACTTGTCCTTGACGGTGAAAGCATTTAAAGCTCGGTAGTCGATGCACATCTGCCAAGTTCCATCCTTCTTGCATACAAGTAGCACCGGTGAGGAATAAGGGATGCAGGTTGGCCGAATCACCCCTGTTTCAAGCATCACTTGTACAATATTTCCAATCTCATCCTTCGAGAGATGGGGATAGTGGTACATCTAAGTGTTCACTGATAGTTTGCCCAAAAGAATTGGAATCCGGTGGTCGTGTTGCTAAGTAGGAGGAAGATCATGCAATTCAACAAAAATATCTACAAATTCAGCAAGCAATTGGGTGAGGTTTTGATCTTCAAATTTTATTTTCTTCTCCTCTGGTTGCTACTGGAGATGCATCAAAAAGACACTACTTACCTTGTGTAAAACTTTCTCCATTCGTTGGGTTGAAATAGTGGTTATATTGCTTCCGCAATTCCCGCGTAGTGTGACCTATTTGCCTTTGTAGTAGAATTTCATAATCAATTTGGAAAAGTTCTAAGAGATGTCACCTAGCGTCATCAGCCACTTTATGCTGGGCATGGCTTCATAATCATCAATATGTAAGAGGAAGAATTAGGCATTGATCTATTGGTCTTGCAATAATAGTTTCACCTACGGGCATCTTTGATTGTATTTTAGGATTCAAACTTACTGCAACCTTCAATGTGGAGTGCTATCCGAGCAGTGCTGTCTATGTGGATGAGAACAATGATTGGTTATTATTTGAGAAGGTCTCCAACTTTCATCATTTGCGAATTTGAGTAGCCAGCTAGCGTGTGTACTATAAAATCGATCAGTTGTGGCTCTTCTTTCGCAGCTTCTTCTTCATGTTTAAGGCTCTCTTCTGGATGTTCAATGACCTCTTCATCTACTGGTTCAATCACAAGAAGCCTCCCTTTTTAATAGCGATGTTTGTGGCTCCATGGTTCGTAGCAATGCCAACATAACCCCTTCACTGATCGCTCTTGAAGCTCTTCTCTCATCATCTTTTTTTGTACATGGGCTCGGCTGATAGTAGGGAGCACTGAGGGCTTTGGTATTGCTAGTCATAGAGTAACCCTAGTCCCTCCGGGCTTCATGGTTCAATCACTCCTCTTGAAGTCATGCGAAAGAGATGACTACCATAAGTGTGTACGGTTGTCACACTTTAACTTCTCCCCCGATCTCTAGCTTCAAGCCCTCAATAAAAGTTCCTAATAGTTATTTTTTAGATCAATTATGAGTTTAATTAGATAACCTTTCAAACCTAGTTTGATACTCTTGGATGGTAGAGGTTTGTCGGTCTTTGCTAGTTATCCGTCAACGTTCTCATAATCAATTGGTCTAAAGCAGATCAGTAGTCCTTTAAATTATCACCATGAGAGGACTCCATTAGTGTGTTCAAACTAATCAAACCACTATATGACATCCCCTTCAAGATATATAGCTGCAATTTCCACTATAGATGCATTCACGATTTTGTGATATCGAAAATATCGCTCCGCGTACGAGATCCAACTAATCGGGTCTCCTTCTTCCCATCTAGGGAAGCCTACCCTCATGTGTGGATTATAGGGATCAGTCATAGAGCTTCCCCTCTCTTGGGAGTCATCTCTTTGGTCAGAGCTCTCTCCTTGATATGATTTCTTTGGGCTCGATGGTCGGCCCCAAACTGAGTTCGGTAAAGAGAGTTAATATCTTTTCCTCTATTCGGGTCTCGAGAGCCTCGAATTTAGCATTGATGGCCTCCTCATATGCCATAGTATAAGCCTCCAAATTGTGATGTTAAGATATCTCTTTTATTATCGGATTAAGGGCATAAATTTGTTGGGGAAGGTTGTGGCCGAAAAAGTGGGTGGATCGGTGGATGTATAGGCTGCAATTTAGGCTTATTTTGTGGCTATTTTGGATGCAATTTGGGGCTACGGTTTGGTAGGGTTTTAGGGTTGTGATGGTAGCAGATGAAGGTAAGGAAAAGAGTTTTGGATTTGTGATAGATGGCAGCAAGGGTTTAAGAGAATTCGGTGAAAGTTTGTTGTGGTATATGCTGTCTTCGCTGAAGCATAATTATCACTGAAGAAACATTAGTTTCTTGATGAAATTTTCAGCAAAAAATCAAGAGATTTGAGCAGGAATTTGACAATAAGATCTTTGTTTAGATAGCAGAAATACTGATAATTTAGATCAAGGAAATTTTGGCAGCATAACAGTAAGGAATTTGGTGCAAGTTGCGATCGGCATAATTCTTGTCGAAAAATTTCAACGGATTATGATGAAAATTTACAGCAACACAAGAGCATTTCAGAGATGAATTTCATAATAGATCAACCACAGATGAAAGCCAAAATGATCTATAAAACATATAAGAAATTTCATTCAAAAGGGATGGCAAATAGATCAACTAAAGGCAGCAATATGTGGCTGAAAATTTCTGCAGCAATCTTTATTCGCAAAGATGATAACTTTTACGACGAAAGGAATTCACAACAAGGGATAGATCAAAACTTCTTTTTGCTATTTTGTAGATAGAAAATTACAGCAGCAAAAGGTATTAGTGATAGGAAAATACCAGATTTATGATACAATTGGTGGTGGCAGCAACAGATTGATTTGATCTACGACGAGAGGTGATGGTGGAGACGATAATGTCAAGAGCAATTATGAGAATTACTTGGCTTGATGGTGGTGGCAGAGATGGCAGCAAAGGTAGCAAGATCACTGCTCTGATACCAGATGATAGAACCCTACAGAAATTATATATGGATTGATCATTGAGGGGGATCAACCCTTGGAACGCTATAAGGGTTCCACCCTCCCAGTAGTTAGCTAGATGGCTGAAATTGTGGATTGATGTTCGTTATTCAAAAGAGGTGGAAGCTACACACTTATATAAGGATCCAAACCCAAGCCTATATGGTTGCTTCCTAAGTAAATTAGCCCTTTTACCCTCTACCCTAGCCGACCTGCCTAGTAAGGGGGTGGAAGTTAGGAAGCCCTAACGCCCCAAATATAAACCCTAGCCACTCTTCTTTACTGGATAAAGGCGACTAGGTGAGGTTTATTACAATCTCACAGGGTTTTTATTAGCCACTACTTGGTTGAGTAGGACCAAACCCTGTTATGGTCCTATCACGTGGCTGATGAGTCAGCATAGTATGGTTTGGCCTGCGTGCGCAAAAGCGACTCGACGGGATTGGGAGGATCGGGGAAACTTGACGAGGCAATTGTACCGGCTTCTTGGGTCGCGGGAATCGGCCCTATCAGTCCAAAGGGAGCGCTTGAGACCTGTACAAATACTTACGCTGGGAATGTGTGCGTTTAGTTAGGTATGTCTGATGGCTAAGTTAGCATTCAGGGGTTAAGATTACGCTCAAGCCTTGGAAGGTCCCTAGCGGTTTATCTAGAGGAGAAAGTCAAGAATCCCAAGAAGAAGTCTCCTTCATTAGAGGACAATGGGAGATATTTATATATGTAAAGCGGAGGAGGGTAGTACCACGATGTTTAATGTGTTTGGCGCGATCCACTGCATCGTGGTACGGCCCTACTTCAAGCAGCTCCTTCGTCAGTTTCCAGGGTTTGGATCGGCGGGGCCCAGGACTGTGGGTATGACACCTAGAGTAACCAGCGCGATTTCTAGTGTGGCATGTTTGGGCTAGTTGCCGAGGTGGTTGTCCATGTGGTTCCTAGGCTGACACATCGAGGTCGATTGGTCGGGACAATGTAGTTGTCCACGTGGCCCTCGGGCTACCGAGGTGACCGCTCACATGGACTTCAATTGTCGTGATCAAGCCGGACCGATGAGCCCAATATTTGCTCTATCATTCCCTCTCCCAGGAAGTACTCCATGGAGGTGCTCAAATAGGGGCTTTGGGGAGGACTTCTGCTGTCGCAGATCGACGGCTCTTCCAAAGTTGATATGAGCTGGTCGGGATTGGAAGCCCATTGGAGCTGGTCGGGATTAAAAGCTCACTAGAGCTGGTCGGGACTGAAAGCCTGCTGGAACTAGCCGGGATTGAAAGCCCGCTGGAGCTAGTTGGAACTCAATAGAGCTAGTCGGGACTAAAAGCTCGCTGGAGCTAGTCGGGACTGAAAGCCCGCTGGAGCTAGTCGGGACTGAAAGCCCGGAGTTAGCCAGGACTGAAAGCCTACTGGAGCTAGTCGGGACTAAAAACCCACTAGAGCTAGCCAGGATTGAAAGCTCACTGAAGCTAATTGGAATTGAAAGCTCGTTAGAGCTGGTCGGGATTAAAACCCGCTGGAGCTAGCCAGGACTGAAAGCTAGCTGGAACTAGTCGGGACTAAAAGCTTGTTGGAGCTGGGACCGGTGTTGAGAGCCAGCTGAGGAGGGCCTTGGGTTCTCTAAGCTACTATCACTGGGGTCATGTGGTGTCACCTTTTGTCATATACGTTGTGTCCATCCATCGCATCGCTCAATGATGGGTGTCGGGTAAGATCTTCCTTCTGATGGGATTGCCTTAGTGTGGCGCATGGCGACTTGTGTCATGTGTGCCATTCTCCTACTTTTTCTGCCATTAATGGGGTGGGCATGGAATTTGAGGCATCAGCAATGAGCTGTCACGTGCCTCAGGTAGGTGAAGCATTAGACCGGGGGTGAGTTTTTGGCCATAAATACCCCTCCTGGGCCTGCATATACTCTTGCTTCTAAATCCTTTTTCTGTCTTTTGTCTCAACTCCTATTCTCGGCCATTGTCTTCAGCCCATTTGTTCTTTCCCTCGGTCATTTCTCGAACAAGTCAGGATGACTTCTCAGAGTCCCTCTGCCTCTAATTCCAGTTTGTTGGTCCAGTCTGTAGAGGGGCCTTCGGGTGCCACTGATGCAGCAAATCCAAGGCCCCAAGTAGTCCCAGAGTGGAGGTAATTAGTTCGTCATCGAGGGGAGCAACCCCTACTGACTCTAAGGTTCTAAAGGCCTTAATGATCATGCAATCGTGTTACAATAGTGACTCGACCATGACGGTTCATCAGTTGGCCGAGGTGTGGGAGCGCTTTTGCATTCCCGCAGAGTATGAACTCCATGTCCCTCTGCCCGGGCAGCACCCCTATGATGCCTTCTCGGATGATTTCAAGCTATGACTGATGCTCTCGAGGCAAGACTTCGGTTCCTGCTTCATCTTGTGATTGAGGTTTGCCTCGATGGGTGGTAGATTTTGCCTTCATAGATGGCGTCAAACTTGTGGTGCTATATGGTGGTATTCCTTGAGGAATGTCATGGGTCGGTCATCGTTCCGACTCAGGACTTATTCATGGCATGCTTCCACTTGTGTTAGGGGCAGGCCGGGTATTATTTGATCGCCCGAAATGGACTTTGGGTGAGTGGGGCTCCTTCCAGTAACAAAGGCTGGAAGGCTCGATTTTTCTTTACTTCCTATAGTCGGGGGTGGGGCTTTCGGCTTGAGTAGATTGCCCGGCCAGTGAGCCATACCGCCCCCAATCTCTCAGACAAGGAGTCGCCATCTATGAAGAGCATGACCGAGGCTTGGCTAGTCGAAGCGGGGCTCAGTCCGGCCCCTTGGGGTATGTCTCGCTTTGCTAGTTGATTAATTTGTCTTGCCTTAGCTTAAGGAACTGACCTCTAGCTCTTGTTTAGTAGACATGTTTAATCTTATGAAGGTGAAGAAGTTGGCGGGTCATGTTACGAGCCAACCTGCATCGTCGCCTCCTCCAAAAGCCCTTGTCAAGGTGCTCGGAGAATGTTCCACGCATGGAGAGAAATGTCCCGGTGGAGGGGTTAGCAAATTGTCGAGGAAGAAGACAAAGGTGGTGGTCTCAAAGCACCCGAAGAAGGTTGAGGGAATCTCCGAGCAAGATTGCCACAACAAGGGAAAGGAGCCAGCCGAAGTTACAAAGCCCCCCAATCATCCCTTCTCCCTGCGGGAGTTATGCGAGGTGGATGATCGAGCAGGGAAGGATTGTTGAATCTCAAATTTTTATGATGAAATCAATTGATGAGTTATTGATCTAACAAGATTATTAGAGTTGATTGATGTGGGATTAACTATGACTGATTACAATCAAAGAATTGGCCAAATCAAGTCGAGGTATCGGGCCGGAGTGAGGACGATGCGGTTGGAAACTCACCTGGAATGCGTAAGGAGCTCGTCAAGGGTATCGGGGGTTTGCCAGGATGGCACAAGGGAGTTCATCAGAAGAAGACCAAGACTCACCAAAAGATTATCAGGGGTAGCCAAAAAGCTTATCGGTAGTTGGGAAGGTCTTGAAGTTGATTTATGGTCATTTTGATTATAATTAATTAAGTCATAGTTCGCATCGTTAAGGTTTAACCATGACAGTAAAAAGGAGTTACAGACTAGACATGGACCTAGGATCAAGCTTAGACATCGGGCCAAGGTTTGGACGATGTGGTGGGAGCTCGCCAGAAGTTCGCTAGGACTTCGTCAAAGGTATTGGGAAGAACGCTAAGAACATACTAGGAGACCGCTGGAAGAAGACTGTGAGACTCACCGCAGGAAATGTCAGAGGTTGTTGAATTACGGGAGTGAGGTTGTTAATTAAGTTTGGTGGTCATGTATGGTTGTAATCCTTAAGTAATAGATTAAGTTTGAGTTCGAATTGAGTGTGATTTGAAAATCTAAATCAACTCAAAGAGATAATCAAGTCCACTATGGGGTTTAATTTAGCTCAGGTCGAGCTTATTTAGTTGATTAGGGAAGTGGTCAACTGATAGTTTAAGTCAGGATTAGAAAAGTGAAGGGAATCACTTTTCTGAGATTCCCGACGGTTAAACTACTAGTAAGCGACAGTTGTACCATCATTACCCAGGTTTTCGGGTGGCTAACAATGGCTGAATTACCCAAGATGGTGTTTGTATCGCTCGTACTCTGGTTTCAAGGCTACTTTTGATGGCTGCACCATCGGCATCGATGGTTGTACAGCCCGTACCCAGATTTTTCAGATATGTTTGAATTTTAACTCCAAATTCTGAAGCCAATTGGGGCCTATAAATTAAGATATTTTATTTTCCTCTCCTATGATTTATCTTTTGATATTCATAATTTATCTTTATGAATTTTATATCTCATCATCATGTTAATTTTTCTTGATATGTTTCGTGTGATGATTTGAAAGATGATGTAATAGAAAAAGTTTTGCACTATTGTAACCATCCCTCCTTTTTTACAGTGACAACAGGGGAGTAAAACTTGCTAGCTTGCTCATCTCAAAATAGAAGTAAGAAGTGTTATCTTGCAAATCTCAAGAGAAGCAAATAATTTTGCTTAACCTCACATTCTCCAAAAAAAAAAACATACCAAGAGAAGTAACACTTGCCAACTTATTAGCTTTCATGGTGTAAAATTGCTAGCTTGAACATTGAAAAGGAAGTAAAAATTTGTTAGCTTACACTTCTTAAAAGAGAAGAAAGAACTCATTAGCTTGCATGTTCTAAAGTGATGAAAAATTTACTAAATTACTAAGCTTTCATATCTCAAAAAATTGCTAATTGTACTTCTCCTTTTTCTTGATGACAAAGGGGGAGAAGGTATGATGATGTGAAATCATGTATAATGATTTTGAAAATATACATGATGATTTAGAATAGTTTCAACATGATTTTAATTTTTAAAATTTATTAAAAGCTTGTCTTAATGATGTAATGCTTTCACAACTCCTATCTTGTTCTTCTCCTCATTATTCACAAAGGGGATGATCCTATAATGCATATTCTATTTTACTAAGGGGGAGTAATATCATCAAGTGCTTTGAAATCGTCAGCTATACATTTTACTTTTTTGTTGATGACAATCAATTGATGATGGGAGTTAAACCTTATGCCCCCTAAATCCATACCATATTTCAAATAAGGAAAACTTAAATTTAAGAGAACCAACCACTCTTGAATTCAAGTATCTTGAGGTAATCAACATTCTAAGCAAATAAATTATGCATCAATATCCAAGTACATGCATCAATATCCATGTGCCATCAATAACCATTTCTCCCCCTTTGTTATCAACAAAAAAGTTAAAAAGGGGAGATTATTGAATCTCGAATTTTGATGATGAATCAATTGATGGGTTATTGATCTAACAAGGTTGTTAGAGTTGATTAATGTAGGATTAAATATGATATATTACAATAAGAGGATTGGCCAAAGTCAAGTCTAGACATCAAGCCGAAGTAAAGATGATGCAGTTGGGAACTCGCTTGGAGTGTGTCGGGAGCTCGCCGAGGGTATCGGGAGTTTGTGATAGGACTCTAGCAGGGTTGAGTCCTAATCTCCCTAGAAGTAGTCAATAAAACTCTGTGAGATTGTAATAAAACCTCACCTAGCCACTTCTATCATACAAAGAAGTGTGGTTAGAGTTTAGATTAGGGCCTTAGGGTTTATAGCCACTGTCCCCTTTATTAGGCTGGTCGGCCAGGGTTCCCCCCTGCTTAGGTCAGCTATAGAGCCAACCTAGCCGCCACCAATTCCCTCTAAGGTAAGTAGGCTATAGAAGAGGTAAAAAGATAATTTTAGTTAGGCAAGCACCTCCTAGGGCTAGGGTTTAGAGCCCTATATAAGCGTGTAGTCTCCACCTCTTTTTATCAAGCAAGTAATCTCTTTTGTTTAGCCTTATGACCGACTTCTTGGAGGGAGGAACCCCTATAGCATTCCAATGGTTGATCTCCCTTAAAGATCAAAATCTATAGAGCTCCTTTTGGAGTTCTATTATCTAGTATTAAAGCCACATTTCTGCTACCCTGTAGTCATCATCCATGCCTCCATCTTCTAAGCAATTCCCATAATTACTTTTGATGTCGCCTCCATCCACTGTCGCCCACCAAGCCGCAGATCCATCTATTTGTTGTCGCCCCCTATGTGATCTGAAAATCTAGTATATTTTTATCATCCACACCTCTTCAATACTGAAAGATTTCTTACTTTACACGTTGAAGATTTTTCCCAAATTTTATCCACTGCAAATTTCGTTCGTCGCATACGTTATCGTTTGCAAAGGCGAAATGCTGTAGAAATTTTTAATCACTTTTTGCCTCTTGAAACCAGTTTATTTCTTCTCCTTTGTGGCCAAAATTTTTACACAATTCTAAGGATCAACTTGGCTTTCATCTAGGATTGATTTTTGGAAAAAACTTCTTCTGGAACTAGTTTTCTTATGTAATCTTTCACCAACATGTAGTGTTGGAATTTTTACGATGAAGAATCTGTCCTCCGCCTATTGGTATCTTGAAACCAATCTTTTATTCATCCTTTTCAGCCAAAATTTTTACACAAATTCATAGATCATCTTAGCTTTCATCTAAGACTAATCTCTAAAAAAACTCTTTCTGGATCCGGACTTATAGTGATGTAATCCTTGGTCACACAGTGTTGAAATTTTACAATGAGAATTTTGTGATCTTGTTTACAATAATTTTTCTACTATTACGCTACCGAAATTTTCTTGATCCACATTACTACTACTTTCACCATTTGAACCAAGATTCTGATATTGAAATTCTCTTAATCCATAAATCTCTCATATTTTTGCTGGAATTAAAGTCGAGAAACTATTGATTTTTCGACGGGAATTCTATTTGGTAGTACAGCGTATACCGTAGCGATCTTTTGTTAAAATTTTATCAAATCTCACTGTCATCTTTTTTAGATTTGAGATTCCCCCTCTCATCTTCAATTCCTACTATTACTCCCCAAAAAACCCTAAGAAAATCATAGCCAAATAGCCATTCCAATCAGCCCTAACCGTAGCCTACTTCCTTATCGATCTACTTACCGTTTTAGCCAACTTTCCTTATTTATATACCTACCTTTATTACCATCTATTCCAGATCTAAAATTTATTTTCCTAACCTTCATCTACAGCTATCACAGCCCTAAAACCATATCAATTTGTAGCCTAAACTCCATAAAACCGTAACCCCAAATCGCACCCAAGATAGCCACAAACCGCACCCAAAAACTGAAGCCTTCAGTCCACCAACCTTTCAGCCGCCCAAGCTCTCTTATCCCTTCAACCATAGCATGTATCTTTAACTGCCCAATACTGCCAATAATGACCTCTTGCTGCCATCCTCCTTGATCGTAGCTAGCAACGATCCTTGTGGTAAAAAGCTACTAGCAGTGATCTTTCACTGTAATTTGTTTGCATCGCAGCCCACAACAATCATTCGCTGCCAACTATCTTGATAGCGGCCAACAATAAATTGAACACAACAGTAGCCATCTCTCACTCCATACTACTGTTTCCCTCCTCCACAATAGCCGTGTATATCGTTGTCCTATCTTCCTTCTATTATAGCCGCACCCTTGCTGCAACCGACACTACTTGCAGCCACAAAGTTACAATGCAATCGCAACCGATGTTGTTGCTGCCCTCTTCTTCCTCCATCGTCGCTGCTGCCTTCCGACTCAGATCTCTTGGCTGCCATCTTCTGACATATATCATCCACCTAAAAAATCGTAGCCTCAATGACATTGTAGTATCAACATTACATAATCAAAAGGACCACAATCGACATTGCTGCTGCCATCTTCTTCCTCCACCATCGCTGCTACCCTTCGCTGCCATCCTCCACTTGGAGACTTTACCTCCGCAGTCCCAACATTGCTACAATTCACTATCTTTAACCTGAAAATTGTAGCTACACTCTGCAGTCGATTTGTTTTACAAGTTGGAGATCCTTATATCATGACATCGTTGGGCTTCTTCGAAGCCAAATTGGAGGCTGTCGAGATGCATATGGATGCTAAATTATACACTCTCTTAGAAGAGTTTAGATTGGGCCAATCACCAAGCCCAAGAAAATCACAACATGAAGCAAATTTTGATTGTAAAAACCCATCAAAGATAAGAAGCGAGGATAAGACACAGCAGCCCTACACCTCGATGACATCAATCTCCTTTATACAACTTCAAGAAGGGCACCTCAATCAAGATGCTCAAAGAATGAGAGTCACATCCCAACCAAAAGCATATAAACCTTCAGCATCAATCAATTACAAGAACCTTAATGAAGAACTAATGAAGATCCGTCAAACCTCTATCATCCAAGAGTACCATATCAAGTTTGAAAGGTTAACTAATCAAACTCATGATTAGTCTAAAAAATAGATATTGAGGACTTTCATCGAGGGTTTAAAGTTGGAGATTCAAGAAGAAGTTAAAGCATAACAACTGTACACACTTAAGGTAGCTATCTCCTTCGCATGACTACACGAAGATAGGCTGAACTAAGATGCTCAAAGGACCAAAGCCACCACATGACTAGTAGCACAGAGACTCTCGGCCCCATCTACCACCAGCCAGTCACCTCAACCGAAAATATTAACAAGAGAAGGGCTTCGTGATAGATCGACAAAGGGCCTATGTTAGCATTGTAATAAACTATGGAGCCGAGACCACCAATATAAAAAAGAGAGACCTCTATTGATTGAGCCCATTGAAGAATCCAAACTCAAAGATATGGCTCTCGAGTCCGAGAAGGATATGAAAGAAAACCACAATCGGCCGCCTGCATCTTTCATGCTCCACCACAGATATTGAACATTGATGGCTTCATCAAGCATCAGCCTGTCATCATCCTCGCTGACACCAAGAGCTCCAATGACCTTATGAATGACAAAAGAAAACAGGTCACCTTATGTGGGAAAGGAGAGAATGAAGAAAAGATGATCTCGACATAGTGCTTAGAGAAGCTCGTTGAAATCTCAAGCACATCCGCTGAACCGAGCCGACTCCTTTCTACTAGACTACACGACCCTCGTATGTTGGTCTTACAAAGGGAACCATAAGCATATATTTAGCTATATTACTGTCCACATTTTTAAAGGACCGAATCTAAAAAGATTATCTAGGAGTCACGGGAGATACGGATCATTTGATCACAATCTTCCCTTGCAATGACATTTTATCTCTAAAAACTTTACCTCTTTGTATGTAGGGATAAGCTCTTCCTGAAGTGTCATATTCAACTGAACCAGCTTTAGTTTCTGATGCAGTGCTCCCTCATCTCGGGCTACTTCCATGACTTCATTGAGGAGCGGACCATGATGCTAAAAATCTTCCCTGATGATGACATTGGATCCACTACCCACGATCGCAAGAAGAAACAGGAGAAAGGTATCCACATGACCCCTACAGCCATGATGCCATCTATATCAATGCTAGCATTACCTGAACATGGCAATGTGCTCGTACTTGGAACAGACACATCTAGAGTTGGGATCGGCGTCACCCTTATGCAAGATGGTTGACTCCTAATTCACACCAAGGCTTCCCCCACACTTCACACAAGATTTTTAAAGGGGGGATACGCATTGCTACCAAATTTAAAATTTGGCTGAATATAGGTCCATGACATGAAAGAGGAGTAAGCCCAAAAGAATTATGATCTATGCTCACGCCAGCACATACAAAAAAGAAATGACCTCCCGACAAGCTTCAAAATAGACAAAAAATTAAAGATCGAGTTTTCTTACACCTCTAGCCCGATCAACAAGAAACTCGAGCCTTAAGGAAGTGGTCTCCCTATTTCTTTGGGCTTTGTAAAATTGGAGACCACATTGGGGCCCTAACATGGAGATCAGATCCGTACATCAGATCAAGATTATAGTTGATCCTCCAAGTATCCCACCTCAAATGGAAATTTAAAGATGATGACTTAGCTCAAATTCATCCAACTTACACCCAAGCTGATGAGGAGCTGAAGACCCAGTTCCCAGGGTTCATGGACTCTCAGCCATGAGGACAAGACTGATTTTAAGAGGGCAGGTTTGATAGAACTCCAGCAGGGTTGAGTCCTAAGCTCCCTAGAAATAGTCAATAAAACCCTGTGATATTATAATAAAACCCCACCTAGCCACTTCTATCCTATAAAGAAGTGTGGTTAGGGTTTAGACTGGGGCCTTAGGGTTTAGTAGCCATCGCCCCCTTTACTGGGTTAGTCGGCCAGGGTTTCCCCCTGCTTAGGTTGGTCATAGAGCTAACCTAGCCGCCATCTGTTCCCTCTAAGATAGGTAGGCTATAAAAAGAGCAAAAGGGTAATTTTAGTTAGGCAAGCACCCCCTAGGGCTAGGGTTTTGAGCCTTATATAAGCATGTAGCCTTCACCTCTTTTTATCAAGCAAGTAATCTCTTTTGTTCAGCCTTGTGGCCGACTCCTTGGAGGGAGGAACCCCTATAGCATTCCAAGGGTTGGTCCCCCTTAAAGATCAAAATCTATAGAGCTCCTTCTGGGGTTCTATCAGTTTGCTAGGATGGCGCAAGGGAGTTCACCGGAAGAAGACCAAGACTCGACGGAAGATTGTTGAGGTAAGCCGAAAAGCTTGTCGAGAGTTAGGAAGGTCTGGAAGTGGATTTATGGCCATGTTAATTATAATTAATTAAGTCATAGTTAGTATCATTAAGGTTTAACCATGATAGTGAAAAGGAGTTACAAACCAGATATGGACCCAGAATCAAGCTTAGGCATCTGGCCAAGGTTTGGATAATGCAGTGGGAGCTCGATGGGAGTTCGCTAGGACTTCACCGAAGGTATCAGGAAGATCGCTAGGAACACGTTGGGAGATCGCTGGAGGAAGACCATGAGACTCATCGAAGGGAATGTCGGAAGTTGCCGGATTACGGGAGTGAGGTCGTTAATTAAGCTTTGTGGTCATGTATGGATATAATCCTTAAGTTGTAGGTTAAGTTTGCGTTTGAATTGAGTGTGATTTGGAAGGAATCTAAATCAAATCAAAAAGGCAACTAGGTCCACTATGGTTGGATTGAGCTCAGGGCGAGCTTATTTAGTTGACCAGGGAAGTGGCCAACTGATGGTTCAAGTCGAGATTAGAAAAGTAAACGGAATCACTTTTCCAGGATTTCCAGCGATTGAACCATTAGTAAGTGACGATTGTATCATCGCCGCCCAGGTTTTTGGGCGGTTGACGATGGTTGAACCGCTAAAGATGGTGGTTGTACCGCTTGTACCCTAGTTTTAGGGTTACTTTCGGTGGTTGCACCATCGTCATTGGTGGTTATACCACCCGTACTCAGATTTTCTAGATACGTTTGAATTTTGACTCCAAATTCTAAACCAATTGGGGCCTATAAATATCCCAAATTTTCTTACATTTGATACAATAATTTTTGGGATTAAAATTCTATGAAAAACTTATGTAAATTGTAAGAAAAAGAAAAGGGGAAGGGAGTGAGCTAAGTATTGTAAAATTCTTATATGTAAGCTCAAGTTGTAAGGGTTTAGTCTTTACCCAAAGGAGATCGATAGTGGATGCCGATATGCCTCAAGGAGGAGGACTTAGCGAGTGAAAGTAAGCCAAGTTATGGCCGAACCACTATAAACTATGAGTGTCTCTTATCTTCTTATTTGGATTTGCGTATTCTTTTTTGAGCCGTTTTTAAGCAAGAAACTTATCATTCTTCTATAAGATCAAATTACTCACTTACTCTACTTGAACGAAATATTTCCATTTTCGGTTTTACTTCAAATGAAAAGATTTCTTTTAAACCAATACTTTACTGCACAAATGTCAGAGTTGCCGTGAGCCGGAGCCGAGGAGCCTCTAAAGGCGCGGTGGTCGAACTTTATAGCTTCAACTCAGGTCTGGGCCGATAGACTGGTTGTAATGGAATATTTGAGGGAGGCATTGCATCCCTCTCTCGCGAAGCAGTTGTACGAGTTCTCCTCCGAGTAGTTGATGGATCAGGTTGCCATGTCAATCATCTGGGTCTACAACTTCTAAAATCTCTCAGTTGCATTTTGTTTATGTTTCTAACTTGGATTTTTATCCTCAGTAGGGTCTTCACTTCGTCGGGGCCTTGATCGACCGAGTCCATGACACGGGGCAGATGATTCATCTCCTGCATGAGAGAAACTCAACACTATGGGCTGCAAACAAGGAGTTAAAGACAGGCTCGAGCCCGAAAGATGTGGCAGCTGCCGAAAGTCGGATTGTCGAGTTGTAGTCTGAGGTGGAGCGACTTAAGGCCAAACTTGGTACCTCCGAGCAACATCGTAGGGACCTCAAGCTAGTGGCTGATACCGCCCAGATCAAGTTGAGCAAGGTTTGAGAGTCTCATCATTGGCTTGAAGATGAGTTCCCATCGTTGATGAAGGGGGCCAAGTTGTTGTAGTCCGAGTTGAAGGTGAAGGGTAGCAAAGCTATGGTTAAGTACAAAGCCTCTCAAGGGTTCCAGTCTAGGCTGGAGAAGATGGGATAGGTAACCTATGACTTCAAGTATCAAGTACCACTGGAGTGCTTTCGGGCAAAGTACCTGGACTCATTCATCGAGGAGGATCCCTTCGTCGAGCGGCTTGAGGACACAAACGTGAGGATGGAATCGAGCTAGCCTTTTGACGATAGTACTCCTCCCGAGGAGTGAACCTTGTCCCATGTAATAGTTTCATTGGGCAATGATTTTGGATTTTTTTGGTTGCCTGACTATCAGTGGAACTTCTTTTGAATCAATACAAATCTTTTGCTTTCGAGGCCTTCTGTCATGCTATGATTGGTCACCTGACCTCATTATACTTCCCGATCTGGAGCAATGGAATTTCGAGTTTAGCTTTATTGAGTTTATTGCTCGATGATTTTGGTCTGACACTCTAAATATAGAATTTCTTCAAGTTTAAAATGTACCATGTCTGGGGAAGTACTCGATCGTCCATCGTGGCCAGAACATAAATGTCATCTTGGATGGTGATAATGACATGGTATGGTCC
Source organism: Ensete glaucum (assembly GCA_021527575.1). NCBI lineage: Eukaryota > Viridiplantae > Streptophyta > Magnoliopsida > Zingiberales > Musaceae > Ensete > Ensete glaucum. Next base: position 38,802,426 of record CM038558.1, on the reverse strand, counting down.
TTCCCATTTTGGGGTCAACTTACCTTAGGTGTGTTCGGGGTCATTGGCTTTGGCTTTTCTGAGGACAAGGTTGCCATCGCCAACTAGTCATGGTCAGACTCGACAATTGTAGAGTCAGGCGATGGCTTTCTGATACATGAGGGTGCGTAGATGTGCCTTAACCCTTAGCTCCTTGACTAGGTCGAGGTTCTCCCTAAGGCCCTCTTCCGATGCTTCTAGCTCAAAGTGTTCCACCCAAAGGGTGGGGAAGTACCACTTTAGGCAGTAGGATGGCTTCAATCCCGAAGCCTAGGCTGAAGGGTGATTCTCCTATCGGTGTTTTTAGAGTTATCCGAAGTGCCCATAGTATACTCGGGAGCTCTTCGGTCCAGGTGTCTTGCACCCTGACGACTCTCCTCTTCAATCCCTCAAGGAAGGCTCAATTGGTTACCTCAGATGAGCGACCGATGTAAATTCCAAGTGTATTTGATAGCTTTAGCAAAGAATTTGAATTTTAAGTTGTTAAACTATGTCCCATTATCGGTAATTAGGGTCCTCGAGATGCCAAACCTCATGATGATATTTTCCAGATAAAACCTTCAACCTGCTTCTCTGTGATTGAGGATAGAGGCTCAGCCTCAACCCATTTGGTAAAGTAATATACTCTGACAATTAAGAATTTTCATTGTCCAGAGGCCAGAACGAACAGGCCGAGGAGATCCATTACCCACTGCGCGAAGGCCATTCGCAGTCGGCCGAGGAGAGGGGCAGCTCTGATTAGTGTTGAATCCGCATATGTTTCTAGCACTGTTCACATTTATGGATATAGGTCACAGCGTCTGCGCACATGGTCGACCAATAGTACTCGAGGCAAAGGATTTTGAATGCTAGAGTGCAACCTCTGATGTGTTCATCACATATTCCTTCATAGACTTAAGCCAGTACCATCTCGACCTCGGTCGCCGATAGACAGCGAAGTAGTGGTTGGCATAAGGCTCTTCGGTAAAGGCATCCATTGACTTCATAATACCAGGGCTCGGGTCTCTTGACTCGTCGGGCGATCACTTTATCAGTTGGCAACATTGCATCACTTCATAGACTTCAGTTATGGTCACCTCGATCGTGGGGATAGTTGGTTTATTGAGCCTGACGATTTCTGGCAAGCATTCTTCTGTTGTTCGTGTCGAGGCGAACTTTGCTAGTGCATCCACATGAGAGTTGTCGGCACGCGGGATTTGTGAGATGGTGAAGTGTTGGAACACGTTGGCAAGACGGTGTGCCTTGGTCATATATTTAACCATGTTGGGTTCTCGAGCTTCGAAATTCTCATTGACTTGGCTGGCAACCAGTTGAGAATCAGTGAATACTTCAATATGCTCGACCTAGAGTTCTATCGCCATACATAAACCAAATAGGACTGTTTCATATTCAGCTTCATTATTTGTAGCTTTAAACTTGAACTGGAGTGCATGCTCCTGTGCTCGTCCGGAGGGGCCTTTTAGGACTAATCCCGCCCCTCCTCTTACTATGTTTGTCGATCTATCGACATGAAGCATTCAGGTCAGCTTCAACTAGGTGGAGGTCTCGAGAGTGATTAATTCTAAGACAAAGTCGGCCACTACTAGGCTTTGACGACTGTCCTCGGGACATATTGCAGGTCAAACTCGCTGAGCTCCACCAACCATTTAAGCATCTGATTTGCAACATTAAATTTAGAAAGAACTTAATGCATGAGTTGATCGGTTATTACCCTGATTGTGTGAGCTTAGAAATATGGTCTTAGTTTCCTCACCGTAAGGACTAGGACAAATGGAAACTTCTCGATCGGGGGTAGCATTTCTTAGGGTCACTTAAAATATGACTAGAATAGTATTATGGGTCGTTGTTCCTTTTCGTCGAGCTTAACCAGGACCGAGCTAACCGTGTGCTTCGAGGTAGTGAGGTACAACTCGAGTGGCTCTCCCGAATTGACCGAGGCAAGTCGAGGTAGTTGGGCGAGGTGGCTCTTGAGGTTTTGAAAAGCTTGCTCATGGTCAGGGCTCCAACTGAAGTCCTTTACTTGCTTCAGTGTCCAGAGAATGGGCAAGCTCCTATCGCCTACTTGGGAGATAAATCGGTTCAGGGCAGCCAGTCTCCCAGTAAGTCGCTGGACCACCTTGATCGTCCGAGGCGACTGCATGTCGGTGATTGCTTTGACCTTCTCGGGATTCATATCAATTCCTTGCTGATGGATGATGAAGCCAAGGAATTTTTCCGAGGCCACCCCGAACACACACTTGGTGGGGTTAAGCCTCATTTTGAATTTTCGAATGGTCTAGAATGTCTCGACAGGATCCGAGAAGTGTGTTCGGGCGAATCTACTCTTGACAATCATGTCATCCACATAAACTTCAACATTCTATTTGAATTGATTTTTAAACAATTGATTGATCATTCTTTGGTATGTAGCTCTGACATTCTTTAACCTAAATGGCATCACCTTATAGCAGTATGTGCGTTGATGTGTGATAAATGTTGTTTTCTCTCGATCTTGTGGAGACATTTAGATCTGGCTGTAACATGAAAATACATCCATAAAGAAAAGTAATTTGTAACCCGAGGTAGAGTCTACTAATTGGTCGATCATTGGGAGAGGGTAGCAATCCTTTGGGTAGGCCCGGTTGAGATCAATGTAATCAACACACAAGCGCCAGCTTCAAATTAGATTTTCTGATAAGAACTACATTAGATAGCTAGCTCAGGTACTTGACTTCTGTGATGAAGCCTGCATTTAACAACTAGTCTACCTCCTTGATAGCCCTATGTCGGTCGAGGGTGAATTTACGGGGTCTCTGCTGGATCGATCGAGTTCCCGGTAGTATGTTGAGTTGATGTTAGGCTATCTCTGGGTAGATGCCCGGCATGTCATTTGGCGACCAGGCGAAGACGTTAGTGTTTCACTCGAGGAACTCTATGAGCTAGATGTGTTAGTTTTCGGGAAGAGCTGACTCGATCTTGACAGTATGCTCTTAACGGCCCTGATCTAGGGGAACCTCCAGCACCTGTTCAGTAGGCTCGAGGCATGGAACTGATTTGTTAGGTTCGTTGGGTTCGAGAGCTGGGGTTTCATTTTTAGTCTTCCTTGAGGGTCACTCCTTGCTTCCCTACTCTAGAACTTGTCGGGAACTTCATGGTGTGGTGATACGTCGAAACGGTAGCTCTCGATTTGTTAAGGATTAAGCGACCAATGATTGTGTTGTATGCCAAGAGGATTTTTACTACCATGAATGGGACCATTAATGTCTTGGTCCTCGGCTCCTATTCAATAATAACATGAAGTGTTATTATTGATTGTGTTTCCGGTGAATCTTGTCAAAGTAGAAGTCATGGGGATGAGGTCCTCATTAGTCATGCGAAATTTTTTAAAGGCATCGAAGTATAAGATGTCGACCGAGCTTCCTATGTCAACCATAATCCGCCTGACTTGGGCGCTTGTCATCTGAGCCGAGATCACCAATGCATCATCATGATCCGGATATTCCTCTTCCCCTGACCTGAAGGTAATCTCGAGGTTGCACTCTTGTCGGGGCCTCTTTTGGGCATAAGCTTTACAGGCCGAGGAGCTATCATCTCCCGAGGCTAGTTCGCCGACAATGACATCAATTTGTTTCTCCACTGGACCCTTTGGGTGAAACGAAGACTCACGTGGCTTTCTTATATACCAGCTGAGGTGGCCTCGATAAATAAGGTCTTTAATCTGATTCTTGAGGTCACAACATTCCTCCGTATCATGGTCGTAATCACGATGGAAATGATAATAGCACCCTCAATCTCACTCCTCAAGTCAGGATTTCATCGGGTTGGGTGTTTTGAGGAGACCTTTTTCCCGAATTTGGAGGAAAATTTCAGTCCAGGTAGAGTTGAGGGGAGTGTTTGGGGGCCTTGGGATGGTTGGCTCGATCCTCTCCATTCTTCTTCTCGAGGGTCCCGGGGGTGGGCCTCAGGAAGGGTCGGCGCAGGGTCTTTTCTGGTCCTCATGCTTGTTTGCCATTAGTGCTTCGGTGGCTGTATATTGGTTGGCTCTTTATAATATCTCGGGGACTGTTGCGGGTGGACAGTTGACTAACAACTAGAAGAAGCGGGATGGCTGCAACCTCATCAGAAAGGCCTAGTCATGAGAGATAGGTGGGCATCGGGCATCTCCTTAGTTCCGATTATGAATTAGGTGACATATTATCCTAATCGTCCTCCTTCTGGCTCATCCTGAGGAGGGATGTAGCAGTAGGCCTCTGATGAGCACTAGCAAGGAAGTTTAGCTCGAACTTTTTGGCGAGCTGGTCAAAGCAAAAGATTGAAGAGGGTTTCAATCAGCAATACCACATTCGGGCGGGCCCTCGCATGGTTGTCAGGAAAGCTCAACACATTAGGGCATCCGACATCCCGTACAATGTCATCTGAGCTCTGAATGTGGCTAAGTGCTCCACTGGATCGGAGCTGCTATAGTATGCCTCCAGCATTGGAAACTGAAAGTGCTATGGGATTGGCTTATCTTATACCTCTAGTGTGAAGAGAGATACGTTAGTGGAACTCTCTCCGAGTTCTTCCTTTGACCTGACGAACTCTTTATAGACATCGTCTATCCATTGATTCATCAAGCACAACTATGCCTATAGTGAGTCTATAGAATTGAAGGAGAGGATGTCTGGGTCAAGCATGCTATGTACTAAAGTACTAGTAGTGGCCGTGTGTTGCCCCGTTGTGTCCCCCGGCGGGTGTGGGATTGTACTCGGGGGGAGGCCGAGGAGGATCGTTGTCGAATTGTTGCATGGTTGGGTAGTGTCCTTCCGAAGATAAATAATGCCCAAGGTGGGGCTACGAGAGGTGGTTGATGTTGCAAGCTTAGCCATTACGTTAGCTGAGGAATGTAGGGAATGATTGTTTCGATCATCCCAGCTAGGGCTTGCATTTGGTGGGTAAGCCCGAGAAAGGCTTCAAGGGTTACCACTGAATTCCCGAGGTTGGACGTAGGGGGGTAAGTCCGGGGTCATTGAATAAGCGCCAGTAACATCTCGGGGTGTGAGTGACTGGGTTCCCATCACCAAGGAGGGAAAAAAGAGGGGGGGAGGGAGTGGGGCGGGGGGTTCAACCGCTCCGGTGGCTTGTTGTGCCGCTGCTGGGCCGTCTTCCCCGAGGTTGTTTAGTGTTGAGCGTTCCTATGACATGGGGCCTCCTTCTAGCGCTAAAATATTGTTGGATGTTGTATCGTGGCATATGAGCCAACACGGCATGGTTCGGCCTGCATGCACATAATCAACTTGGCAGGATTTGGAGGCTCGGGGAAACTTGACGAGGCAATTGTAGCATCTCCTTGAGTCATGGGAGTCAGCCATGTCAGTCCAAAGGGAGCCTGAGACCTGCACGAAAACCTACACCGGGGATGTGTGCACTTGGCTAGGTCCCTCTGATGGCTAAGTTAGCATTCGGGGGTTGAGATTACGCTCTGGTCTTGGAAGGTCCCGAGCGATTTTTCTAAAGAAGAAAGTCAAGAATCCCAAGAAAAAGTCCCCTCCATTAGAGGACAATAGGGGATATTTATACCTATCAGGCGGAAGAGGGTGGTACCATGATGTTCAATGGGTTCGGTGCGATCGGTTGCATCGGGGTATAGCCCTGCTCCGAGCAACGCCTTCGTCGGTTTCAGAGTCTAGATCGGTGGGGCTGAGGATTGCGGGTACGACACCTAGAGTAACTGGTGCGATCTCCGATCTGGCATGTCCGAGCTATCGGGTTGCCGAGATGGTTGTCCACGTGGTTCCTGGGCTGACACATAAAGGCCGATTAGTCAGGACAACGTGGCCCTCGGGCTACCGAGATGATCGCCCACGTGGATTTCGGACTGTCGTGATATGGGCCGATGAGCTCAATATTTATCTTATCAAAAGGTATCATTTGAAGTTCTTCATAATCAATCATCTACTTAGGATCATGTACGTGTGTTTGGTTATTTATGTTATGTCACCCAAAAATAAAATTAACCAATGAGCTCGAAAATATATTTTTATTATATATCCCTCGGGTCAAAAGGTTTATAAGACTAAACGAATAGTCACCATGTTATTCTTCACAAACGCATACTTTCTTTCTTAGTTGTGGAACCGTGTTGCTATTACCATTACATCACCAATTTGCTACTTCTGACCTAAACCAATGATGTTAAAATCAGATGGCTCCATCAAAACAAATCTTTATATGACACTATCACTCGGTCATAATTGATAGGGGGAGAATATGATCCGTAGACTAACAAATCTTTCTATGGGTTAACCAGTCACTTTTCACAGGAGTATGTGAAAATTCTTTTAAAGGTGATATGATCATTGCAGGAAATGACCCAATTGCCAATAACTCCTCTAAAAGACTTTCTTCATAAACGTTTTAGAATTAAGGCTCTTGAAAAATTAAAATACTTCTGGCAGATAAAAGCAGCATATTCTAAAAGATTTTTTTATTTCACAATGACAAAATATAAACATTGGACGTCCAAGATGACATGGCTTTCCTTGAGATACCCGAGTCGGTTTTCCCATAGAAACAAACCTGAAGCTCACTCGATCAGATGATAAACTTCTCACATTTCCATCACAATATAGAAGACTTGTTTAGCTTACAATCATAATATAACTAATTAATCGATCTAGAAAACCACATCTTGTTACAATAATTAAAAGAAACACCAACACAGGGACTATTGTTTTAAACAAATAATTATCTAAATTTAACTAACATATTATGATACTGATTGGAGAGGTTATTCAATAACAAGTTCAATTTTTTAAATATTATCTTTTTCTTAAATTTTTTTTCTTTGTAAGACCAAGAAACAATCAACTATTTCTAAGCAAAACATAAAAAATATTGACATCGTAGGAATGTATCTTATAAAATTAAAAAATACATTATTTAGATCCATTTAAATCGTGTACATGTATTTATGGACTTTTTTTTCCCTACATGTTTATCTGATCTGAAAGAAATAGATAAATAAGGAATAAAATGAATTGGCATTACATCTCCCCATGCAACCAAGACATCACAAACATGAACAGGTATCCACAAAACCATAGCAAGTGTCGCTTCCTAGCAAGTATCACCTGCATCGTTAGGCCATTTGTTCATCCGCAGATTCTGCATGGACTACAAAAGCTGCAACTTAAACTGTCTAAATTATTCTCTTTATCATCAGGAGTACAATGAGTGATTACCAGCTTCAGCCGCCATCATCTGTCAAACAAGCACCTTCCAATGGTTTCCCGGGCCTCTCAGAGAACTGCAACCAAGACAGAGTCGTATGAAAAGGCCTTTAATAGAGAACTTAATGGGAAAATAACTAGCAAGAATATTATGTTAGCAAAACAACATATCAAGCACTATCCCTCCTTTTCATCTATCAACCGCTCGACGAGTTCTCACCGAGATAAACGTTTATCTCTTACAAGATATTAGCATACACACAACACATTATGACACATTGGAAATTTGCAAACTCCGTTGAAGCAAAATAGACAAAAGAACAAATAATAATCTGTGAAGGATACTTGCCTAGGTTCAGTGATAACTTATGCTACAAGCCTGAAGTACAAAAAATCATGATATCTAAGAGATGTGCTATATTTCAAAAACAATTATCTTTGTCAGAAGCTTCTATAGATATAGATGTTCTGCCACATAACAATGGACTCACAAAAAGACATTGGCATAGCTTTAGAGCGAGAAAGGGCACTTACAAAACACCATTCTAGAAATCACCATTATCTCAGATGAGTATGTGATGTATTAAATCCTCTCCTGAAACTGGTGCAGGTATTGTGAAAATGGTTCATAAGACGTACTCAACTAAGAAACTCTGGCTGCCATATGCGGAGAAGTCGATCATAGAATGAACAGGTAGCAACTAACAACCCTTTCCTCAGCATTCCTTGTGTGCTGATTTCTCCCTTTTGCCAGTCTGCTCCATATGCCAATGACTCGTGCTTGCAATAAGTTTCGACTACTCGGACGTCCTCTTCTTCTGTGCTCACAACTGCAAAACCATTGTGCATACAAGCTGCCAATATGAAACTAGATATACTCGGGTGGTATTTGATTCTCCAGACACCCCCACCCAAACAAAGTGATTTCTCATGAACAGGCTTGGATGTTGATCTTACATCCCAAACTCTGAGAAATTCATCATAGCTTCCTGTGAGCAGAATGTTGGTATTTGTAGGGTTTTGAGTGATGCAACATACACCCATCTGATGTGACTTGGCATTCCGAAACACTATTTCTGATGGACTGGCCCGCAAATCCCAACAGTTAAAACAACAGTCATCTGAGCCAGTGTATAACAAGTTTGGCCAGTGGACATCAAACGATGTAGCCCAAACTTCATAATCATGGCCTAACCATGATTGTGATATCTGCAATTGGGCCTCTCTGACAGTAACCAAACATACCGAACCATCCGAAATGCCTAAGCAAACAGAACAAGCTGAAGGCTTCCAGTCCACACATAAACACATCGAGGAACTGACTTTTTCTGAGCAAACTTCTTTCAAAATGCTGCCTTCAAGGTTAAAGTAAATGAGATTTATATAATAAAATCATTTGTTCAGAACATGAGAAAACAGAGTATTGTTTTAACCTCCAGAGCCAGGATTCAAATGCAATAACAGATAAATAAACATTACAGCATAATTTATAGATGTCACATAAGCAACCAAATTATTAGATATGATATGATAACCAAACAAATTCATTGATAAGGTGGGGTGCCATGCCAAAGTTAAAGATAAGAAGGGAGCATCTGCAACAACACCATAACCAGCACTGCAGAATGATGCAATACTAACAATAAATTTCTAAGGTGGACGGAGCCATCCAGTGTTTGATGCTCGCACTATTGTGTGTGCAGATCAATATGCATGTTCCACACTACTAGCAGAGGTTGTTTTCATGACTCGAATGTTGATCATTCAAGTTGCAAAGAAGCTATTTTATCATGTGACCAGAGCTCTCCTTATTGAAGTTCATGAGTTGATTAGGAAAAAAATAGAATCAATGTAAGGTACAGACGTAAGCATGACTTTCTGTTCTTTTTTCTATTGCATAAAGAAGAAAACCTTCATTTTCTGTTTCTGTCTGGGACAAGTTATAGAGACCAATACAGCCATCAGCATCAGCTTGAGCAAGTAAAGGATGCATGCTTTCGCCACTTGAGCTCCATTTTATATCAAAAACACCAACTGTTGATACACGACAGAGCAATTCAAGACCAACCACAGGATCTGTAGAAAAAAGTGATATGCTTCCTGCTCGTTGAGGTTGAGTTCCCTCTTGCAAAGTATATGTGCCAGCAGCCAGAATATGCTGGAAAGGATAGTGTGGGCAAAACTCCACTACATCTGCATTTCCATCTAGATAGCAAAGCCCAATGTCCATCTAAAGCTGCATCAAGAATACAGTTGTAAAAAAAGGCAATATCAGGTGTATTTTACTAATTCACATGTAATTTGATATTGTATATAAATATCGTATAAAAAGCAACACACAGAATGAACCTAGCCTGACAAATAGTGGTAATCATGGTTACAGTTAGTCTGACAAATTCCCAAAGCAATGTAGAAGAGATTCTAAACTGATAATGATAAATTATCCAGTGTCAAGATCAGGAAAAGATGATCAAATATAGATAGAAAGGTGGGCAAGATAAAAAATAGTTGCAAGGTCTTTAAAAAATCTTCAATATGCAAATGTAACCATTCAGTTCAGTAAATGCTCAGTGCTCTTTGGCAGTAAATTATTCGAAATCAAATCCGTAAGACCATGGCAAGAGACCAAAAAGAAAGATACTTGACTTGTTGCAACTTTGTTATTTAGAATAAATCATTATCCTTTTTGGTCTCCTATAAGACTCCTTGAGAGTTGAGACCATCTTGAATGACTTGTTAGACTTTGATATTATTTCTATCCTGAACACAGAGCTGTACCATCTTCTCCAAAGAAAATAAATCAAGAACCAAGTTTCTTGGGCAGGAAATACCCAAAAAGTACAGAACATTGTATCGGAGGCAGATCTCATTGCTTAAATTTTGACTTATAATATGGACCGTGGAAAAAAAAGGAAAAACAAAACCATGGAAGGAGGCATAGGTGGTAACTCTAATTTGTTGCTACTAGGTATCTAGGTGCATAAGAAAAATTACTAGACAAATAGGTGTATGAACCCAAAGAGTTCTGGTGATGTAAAATGAGCTATAGGAAGAGAATAAATGTGATTGAATGAAGGTTTACAAACTTGCTTTTCCACCTAGCTCGTAAAAGGATCACAAACTCGAATAAATATCTTATAATTTATTAAAAATAATTTTAAAATAAATATACTTTTAGAATAAATGAGATGGAATGAAGGTTTTATATACTTTTCAATTTTTTGATAAAACTTAAAAACACTCGTATATTCTTAAATTAATAATTGCATTCTTATTAAAGTGAATGCATAATCTCTTATTTGAATGAATAATACATTTATTATTTTGTCTCATTTTATTATGTTCACAACAATGGACATCTCCAATCAAGCATCTTAACTCAAGAATGATACTCATTAAATGAAAAATGATTACACATTTGTATTAGTCATGATATTTCAATTTTCGACTATAATAATTAAAAATATTGTGATCTTAACCAAATGCACAGTTTTTGGTTTCTATATATGACTTGGAAAAGGCATACGATAATTCCTTTTGCAATAAGAAGTGTTACAAGCTACACATCAGAGCCTAATCAATCGATCAAAGAGAAGGAGAACATATGCATTTACATGTCCTCATACGCTCAATAAGTTTAGATCCTATTAGGATAACAATAGAAGATTTCCAAGTTTCTGAAATAATATGCTACTGAATGAAGTTTGCATGGTTCCATCCAAATTTGAACATGTGAATGCAAAGAAACGTCTCAAGTTCATGATGAATAATTATAACTTTCTTCTCCACAAATGAATCCAGATACCAGAGAGATAAGATGGAGTAGGAGAGGATAGAATAGGAGAGAGAAAGAGAGGAGATCATATGAGAAGGGTGGAGATCGGAGGAGAAGAGAAGGGAGGAGACAGGAGGAAAAGAGAGGTGAGTATAGGTTAAATCAAAACTAAGGAAGAGCGGAGAACACAAGATGGGGAGGAGATGAGAGAACAAGAGAGAACAGGAGAGGGAAGGAGATGGTGGAGAAGAGAGGAAGAAAAGAAGAAGGGAAGAGAAGAGACGAGATAAGGAGAAGGAGAGAGAAGAGGGTAGGAGAGTACAGAAAAGGAGACGTAGGAGATGGGAGGAGAAGAGAGGGGAATAGCAAAGACGAGAGAGAGAGAGAGAGAGAGAGAGAGAGAGAGAGAGAGAGAGGGAAGTAGAAGATGGTGATAATAGTACCAGCGGGAGGAGGAGGCTTGTCCTGCGACAACAGTAGCGGGAAGTGGCGCCTCGCCGTAGCAGCCGAAAGGAGGTGGGTCGCCGGCGAAGTTAGCAGTAGCAGAGAAGGGAAGGCTAGGGTTGGTTAGTCGCTCGTCTCTTGGCTTTGGGACGGGGCCTCCGATTTTTATTAATTGCGTTGATTCATTTAAGTGAGTAAAGATGATTCACTCGCATTTAAAATAATTTATATATTTTTAAAAATATAATATATGAATTATTTTTGATGAAGTGTGTTAATATAATTTTGAATCGTGGTATATTGACTCATTAATATAATTGATATGATATATTTTAGTTCATCCAATGAAGATTGTCACGTCACCCTTACTAAGCAAAGTCGATACATCTGATTTAGCTCAGATCATAATCTCCGGAATAAACATTGTCCTGACCAGTTGTTCAATGAGCATAGTGAGACAATGGCGCACCAATCGACATCAGTAGACAGATCACTGATTCACCCCTTACCTAAGGAGCACGACAATGTATGGCTCTACACTAGCGCCCGCATGTATTAAACAACCTCGTAAGGACTCCTCTCTTAGCGGGTAGTATAAAAGGTCCCTATGTGAATTGTAGCAGGGGTCTCTCTCTCTCTCTCTCTCTCTCTCTCTCTCATATATATAACATATATTAAAAACTCCACACATCACTAACTTGATCGTCGGAGGGGTTGAGTCGAGGCAACCCTATTACCCGACTGAGCCTTGGTGTAGGTGTTAAAAACTGGAGAGCCAACTAAGGAGCGGAAGGATGCACTCGTAAAAAGAGAAACTCTGCCCACGGAGGCCAACCAAACAAGGTCCTCCGACCAAGGATATACAACTCCCTCTAAAATATCACAATAGACTCCGAGTGATTGCAACTCCACTAAGGACTGAAAGTCAACTCCAGCATAAGGCGATCGCCCTAGTCTCCGATCTACCAGTTGATGTCCCAAGGAGCCAGCACATCCCTCGGGCACCAACAAAGAATCCCCGGGCATCCATGTGTACACAGGCAGAACCAAGCTGAAACGATATCTCAGCCTTGGTACGTAAAATGTATAATATTCTTTTGGCACTAAAAGGAGGTCTTATGTCGCTTAAGCGCCCAACATTAGATGCGGACATAGGAAAACATCCCGACCAAGTCACCTGCATGCATATTCCTAATTCGGGTTTGAGGGCCCATACCCTCATCCTCTTCCCCGCGAATGGGAATGTCGGCCATAAGGCCTTAGGCTATTCTCCACCACCCTTTAGAGACCTTGCTCGAGCTGGATGCAACTATCTCAAGGCCACTGGGGTGACCCTCTCAACTAAGGCAAACCAAGTAGGGTCGAGTAGCTCATTGACCCCCAGTAGTGTTTCAAATATTGCTCGGGTGTGAACCTGACCGATCTTAAGGGTTTTCAGCCTCTAACTAATAGCATCGCTCGGACATGATCCTGACTAATCTTAAGGGCTTTCAGCCCCTAACTACTAGCATCGCTCAGGCGTGATCTAATTGATCTCAAGGGCTTTCAACCCCTAATTACTAGCATTGCTCGGGCATGATCTAGACCGATCTCAAGGGCTTTCAACCCATGATTACTAGTATCGCTTGGGCATGATCTCGACCGATCTCAAGAACTTTCAGCCCCTACATAAGACTTTCAACTCCTAACTACTAGCATCACTTGGGCATGATCTCAATCGATCTCAAGGGCTTTCAGTCCCTGATTACTAGCATTACTTAGGCACAATCTATATTTATCTTAAGGGCTTTCAGCCGTTAACTACTAGCATCACTCAGGCATGATCGCGATCGAACTCAAGGGCTTTGTGTCCCTGACTACCAACATTGCTTAGGCATCATCCCAACTGATCTTAAGGGCTTTCAACCCCTAATTGCTAACATCGCTTGGGCATAATCTCGATTGATCTCAAGGGCTTTCAGCCTTTGACTACTAGCATTGCTTGGGCATAATCCCGATCTATCTTAAGGGCTATCATCCCCTTCATATGGTTTTCAGCCCTTGATTACTAGGGCATAATCCCAATCGATCTTAAGGGCTTTCAACCCCTAACTATGAGCATAACTCGGGCATGATCCTAATCAATCTCAAGGGCTTTCAGTCCCTGACTACTAGCATCGCTCAGGTATGATCCTGATCGATCTCAAGAGCTTTCGGCCTCTTCATAGGGTTTTCAGCCCTTAACTACTAGCATCGCTCGGTATAATCCTAATCAATCTCAAGGGCTTTCAACTCCTGATTACCAACATCGCTCAGGTGTCATCCCGATCAATCTCAAGGGCTTTTAGCCCCTGATTACCAACATCACTGCGTATGATCCTGACCGGTCTCAAGGTCTTTCAACCCCTTTGTAGAACTTTCAGCCCTTGACTACTAGCAACGCTTAAGCATGATCCTGACTAATCTTAAGGGCTTTTAGCCCTTGACTACAAGCATCGCTCGGGCATGATCTTGATCGATCTCAAGGGCTTTAAGCTCCTAACTACTAGCATCGCTCGAGCGTGATCACGATCGATCTCAAGGACTAGCCCCTTCATAGGGCTTTTAGCCCATGATTATTAGCATCGCTCGGGCATGATCCCAACTAATCTCAAGGGCTTTCAGTCCTAAACACAAGGCTCTCAGTCCCAAAATAGACCCAAAGGATTTTCAGTCCTGAAATAGATTCGAAGGGCTCTCAATCCCGACCAAATTTATAAGAGCTTCTGAACTCCCAAAGCGCTCTCAATCCCGAACAGATTATCAAGGGCTTTCGAGCTCCCAAAGGGCTCTTAGTCCGGAACAAATTTATAAGAGCTTTTGAACTCCCAAGGGCTCTCAGTTTCAAACAAATTTACAAGAACTTTCAAGCTCTCAAAGGGCTCTTAGTCCTAAATAGATACTCAAGAGCTTCCGAGCTCTCAAAGGGATTTTAGTCCTAAACAGAAGACTCTCAGTCCTGAACAAACTTTTAAGAGCTTCCAAGCTCCCATAGGGCTCTTAGTCCTGAATAAAATTTTTCAAGAGCTTTTGAGCTCCCAAAGGGCTCTCAGTCTTGAATACGTTTTTAAGAACTTCCAAGCTCCCAAAGGATTATCAGTCCCAACATAGGAACAAAGGGCTTCCGAGCCCTCCATTAATTCTCAATCCCAAATGGTTTTCGCAGGCCTTCCTGTCCCAATCAGTTTTTAGCCCTGAACGACTCCTAAAGGACCTCCGGTTCCGAATGACCTCTAGAGGGCTATCTACATACATCAAACTAGCAAAGTCCTCATTTCCAAATGGGACTTCTGACTCAGTGTCTTGGCTAGTATATGACGACTTCAAGTCTCAGCTAGTTCCACTGGCTTTAAGTCCCAATTGATCATATTGACTCAGCCTCACGGCCAGTTTTGTCGGCTTTAAGTCCCAAATGGTCATACCGACTAGTTCTACTGACTTTAAGTCTCGGCCAGTCATACCGACTCGGCCTCTCAGCCAATCCTTGTTGACTTCAAGTCTCAGCCAGTTCCGCCAGCTTCAAGTCCCGGCCAGTCATATCGACTCGGCCTCTTGGCCAGTCCACGTCGACTTCAAATCTCGACCAGTTCTACTGGCTTTAAGTCCCGGTTGGTCATACCAACTCGACCTCTCGATCAGTCTATGCCGATTTCAATGCTAATTATAGGTGCGCTGCAAGCCAATCACGTGAGTGATGGCACGTGTGACACGCTGCATGATCTTTTTGCTTATAATTATTATTGGTATATTCTCACATTATATTATATATTACATATAATTATTGTGATATCTTTGGTTCTGTGCAATGGAAATCAGATCGTGATGAGATTATGATAATGAGATTGATTCACCTTTAAAGATAGATCCTGAATAAACCCGACCATAGGTTACTCGAGAGGGACATCGAGATAACAAGATAGATTAATGTACTATATACCCATCCATATGATGGAGGTGGCTGATCTCAGAGCCACTTACATGAAGACACTAAGGATATAGTACAAGTGCTTATTGGATAATAAGTTCACTGATTGATCCGCTTATGGAATGCAGTATGGTTAATCATACTTAATGTCAGACAGCGATTCCATAGTCTCAATTATATATCTGATGCTTAGACTTGAAATACCAAGGATGTCTTATTTGAGTACTCCTTTATTTGACACCAAACTTACAAGTTTGAAAAGTTTCAGATCTGGTACAACCGGTTATCGGGATTGGTAGCCAACTTTATGAAGGCAATTGAGTGTCAATAAAGGAACATCTACTCTCGGTATCGCGAGAGGAATATCCCGTGTGTCTCAAGTGATGCATGGGAAACCTGTTTTTGTTTTGATTTTTACTGCACATGTGATGCTCCCGTTGAGGTTTCCTAATAGTGGTATCAGAGCCAAGGTTTTCGTGCGAAAAATTGGTTTTAAACTATGTGTGATGAGATTGAATCGCGTAGAATTATTCTATGCGTTATTGCTGCGTTTTCGCAATGAAAGTAGCGAGGAAAGGGGGCGGCTAGCCACGGTCAGGCCTCTACGGTAGCTGTAAGCTGCTAAGGCCACTAATAAGGGCAGCCACCCATAGCCAGGCTACAGGGGTAGCGACCGCCCACGAGTTGCCGCCCAAGGGCAGTGACGCCTACCACAGGGGCAACCGCAAGTGGGCAAGGCAGCCGCTAGTGATGCGCAGCACCATTGCCTACGCAATGGTCATTGGATGAGGGCAGAAAGGGTTAGAGTTTTCTTTTTTATAAATGAACATTTCTACCCCTCAGAATTTAAGAAATTCTAGAGTTTGTCATATGTCCAGAATATTAAAAATACCCTCAATAATTTTAAAAATTCTAAGGATTGTCTTTTTATCTAGAATTTTAAAAATACCTTTGATAATTCTAGAAATTTCGAGCATATCCTAATTTATAAAAAATAATTAATTAAATAATTTAATTAATTATTATATATCTATTAATCCTATATGTGATGTGATATACATATGATGTATGATGTGGATGGATGATCATGAGCTATGTATTGAGATGTGTGTAATTATGATTATGATTATGATTATTATTATTATTATTATTATTATGGTTTACGAGCCTCTGTTTTTCTCGTTTATTATTAGGCCTACATGTTTGTGATTATTTTGTAATTACATGGAGAGGCACAGTGGGAGCATAGAGGTAACACCGGGACCCATGATATCGTGGTGGGAGATCACGATGTATGGTGAATACAATGAGGATCTGACAGAACCAATGAAGACGAGATCAATAATCATACGGCATGGAGATATGTCGATGCACACATAGATCCTATTGTGAGTGATTATGCCAATTGGCTCAGGTTTAATCATATTAGGTGATGACTCATGATCATCCGGTGTGACTTGCATATGTGATGTGTTATACACCTACTATATATATATATATATATATATTACATGTGATATAGATATATATATTAAATATTTATGTATGTGACACGACATATTAAGAGACCGATACAAAACAAAATCTCTCCTACGATAATATTAAGTCAGTAAGCGTGAGGTAATAAGATTGACCCGCGTGGCATTCCATCATTATAGGAAGAAATTGAATCACGATATAGGTTGAGTTGGTCGAGTCCCTCAAGGCTCACCTATCTACGTAATCAAGTTCTTGTCTATGACATAGAAATGTCACCGGTGACCTAAGGATATGGTATGCTTGGTCGAGTCCCTCGAGGGCATATCATCAAATCAGAATCATCTTGTAACGATGGTGATGACTTAACTGAACATCATGATTTGTCGAGTCCCTCGAGATTATGATGATTCGGAGGTCGAATATAACAAGAATCATAAGGAGTTGTGATTGGCAATAGTTGCCTACCTTTTGGACTTAGTGTAATTAGTCGAGTCCCTCAAGGTTGCACTAAGATGTCGAATGGATCTCAATCCCCACTAGGAGTCTATTGGAGACTTTCGTTGCTGGTTATAGGTGCCCTACAAGACAATCATGTGAGTGATGGCACATGTGACACGCTGTGCGATCTTTTTACTTATGATTAATATTGGTGTATTCTCACATTATATTATTTCTAGCATATATATTGTGATATCTTTGGTTCTATGCAATGGGAATTAGATCATGATGACATCACGATAATGAGATCGATTCACCTTTAAACATAGATCCTAAATAATCTTAATCATAGGTTACTCGAGAGGGACAATGAGATAATCGTACAGATTAGTGTACTATATACTCATTCATATAATGAAAGCGGCTGGTCTCATATCCACTTATTTGGAGATACTAAGGATATAATATAAGTGTTCATTAGAGAATGAGTTCACTGATTAATCCGTTTATGGAATATTCTATGGTTAATGATACCTAATGTCAGACAGCAATTTTAGTCTCAGTTGTGTATCTAGTCCTTAAACTTGAGACACCAATGATGCTTTGTTTGAGTATTCCTTTCTTTGACGATAAACTTATAGGTTTGAAAAGTTTCAAATGTGGTACAATTGGTTATCGGGATTGGTAGTTAACTTTATGAAGATAATTGAGTGTCAATAAAGGATCATCCACTCTCAGTATCGTGAGAGGAATATCCCGTATGTGCTTGCTCAGACAAATCATTGGCTAGGGTCATTCTGATTAAGAGAAAAAGAGTTCTCTAGTAGAATCCAATTAGAGCAAGATAAACTAATTTTGTATGTGACCTGATAGTACCATGTTAAATATACAGTCTCTGGAATATTAATTGGATACGGGATTATAGATACACAATAACTATGGATAAATATATCTAATGGATTTGATCCCCTTTTATCATTTGAGAACTATGGCGTAGTGGCCTAGTATATCCATAGTGATGAGTCGAGTGAATTATTATAAAGATAATAATTCAATATATTAGAAGGAGTTCTGACGGGAGCAATTCATGGCCAGCTCAGTATCGGGCCTAGAGGGTCACACATATATAGTGGATGCTTTAGTGAATAGACGATTGGATGAAGATCCAATTAGTCCCTATTCTCATTATATGAGACCTTATACTGATTGGTTCCTTACTTAAGACTCAATTAGAAGCCTAAGGAGATTATTGGATAGAGATCCAGTAATGCAAGGTTAGTGGGTTATTGGATGGAGATCCAATACCCACTAAGGCAAGACCCTTAGATTTTTTGTGGCTCTCTATAAATAAGAGGGGAGATTCATGGTTGATAGGCTACATGCAGCATTGGCCTCCCTCTCCTATTCTCCTCCCTCCCTCTACAAGAGTTGCAAGATCATATTGGAGGAGATTCACTGTGGAGATCCATCATATGGATATCGCTAGAGAGGAAGACGCTTGACTTTATTCATCATCTCCATCTGAATCTAGAATACAGGGATATACGATCTCCCTAGGTAAAACAATCTCATACATGATGTTATTTTTTAAAATTTTTGTAGCTTTCTCACGACCCAATCTTTGCACGATGATTTGATATGCGTAAGAAACCGATTTTTTGTTTTAATTTCTACTGCACATGTGATGCTCCTATTGAGGTTTTCCAATAGTGGTATCATAACCAAGGTTTTCATGCGAAAGATTGGTTTTAAATTGCATGTGATGAGATTACATCACATAGAACTATTCTATGTGTTTTTGCTACGTTTTTGTAGCGAAGGCAATGAGGAAAGAGGGTAACTGGCCACGACTAGGCCCCCTGCAGCTCCTAGCCACGAGCAGAGGCAGCGCGCAGCATCGCTGCATGCGCGATGACGGTAGCGACCACAGGATGAGGGCAGAAGGGGAGGGCTAGGGCATCCTTTTGAGAAAAGGATGGTTATGCCCCTTAGAATTTAAGAAATTTCAAGGTCTGTCCTATGCCCAGAATACCGAAACACCCTCAACAATTCTAAAAATTTTGAGAATTATCCTTCTATCCAAAATTATAAAAATGCCCTTGATAATTCTAAAAATTTTGAGCATATCCTGATTTTCAAAAAAATAATTAATTAAATAGTTTAATTAATTATTATTATATATCTAGTAATTCTATATGTGATGTGATGTACATGTGATGTATGATGTGGATGGATGATCATGAGCCATGTGTTGTGATGTGTGTAATTGTGATTATTATTATTATTATTGATTATTTGTAATGATGAGTGATTAGGCCCATTGATAATTTAAGAAATTTCGAGGTCTGCGAGCCTTTGTTTTTCTCATTTATTTGTAATGATGAGTGATTAGGCCCATTGATAATTTAAGAAATTTCTATGGATGATCATGAGCCATACATGTGATGTATGATGTGTAAAGTCCTACGAGCCTTTGTTTTTCTCATTTATTGTCGGGTCTGCGTGCCTTTAATTATTTGTGATTATATGAAGAGATACGGCGAGAGCATGGAGGTGACAACGGGACCCACGATGTCATGACGGGAGATCATGATGCATAGTGATGAGACGATCCGACGGAATCAATGATGATGATATCAATAATCACAGGGCATAGAGATGGGTCGATGCATATATAGATCCTATTGTGAGTGATTAGGCCCATTGACTCGGGCTTAATCATATTATGTGACGACTTATGATCATCTAATGTGGTTTGCATATGTGATGTGTTATACACCTACTAGAGATATATATATATATATATATATATATATATATATATATATATATATATATATATATATATATATATATATATATATATGTGTGTGTATGTGTGACATGACATATTAGGAGATTGACAAGAAACAAAAACCCCTCCTATAATAATATTAGGATAATCATGAGGCAATAAAATTAACCCACGTGGCCTTCCATCATTATAGAAAAAAATTGAATCACAACATAGGTTGAGTTGATCGAGTCCCTCGAGGCTCACCTATCTACGTGATCGAGTTCTTACCTATGACATAGAGATGCCACTGGTGACCTGAGGATATGGTATGCTTGGTCGAGTCTCTCGATGACATATCATCAAATTAGATTCATCTTGTAATGATAGTGATAACTTAACTGAATATTATGGTTGGTCGAGTCCCTCGAGATCATGATGATTCAGAGGCTGAACATGACGAAAATCATAAGGAGTTATGATTGGTAAGAGTTGCCTACCTTTTGGGATTAGTATAATTGGTCGAGTCCCTCGAGATTGCACTAAGATGTCAATTGGATCTCGATCCCCACTAGGAGTCTGCCGGAGACTTTCGTCTTATGTGTCGAGGATGTCACGTGATTCACTAGGAAAATAGTGGGAGTATATTAAGATAGAAGTATATATCTTAATTAGTATTTTTTGTAAAATTTACATGATATTTATTTATGTTATATCTTGTTTGTCAGAAACATGTCACTTACAAACTCCTTGCATGGCATACTTGATGTCAACCTCCTCATTGGTCCAAACTACACGGATTGGTTCTATAATTTGAGAATTGTTCTCATAATGGAGGAAATCATATATGTCCTTGATATAATTATTCTCACACCAGAAGAAGGGGTAAACGAGGATGAGATCGCTCGCTATATGAAGTATATAGATGATTCCACATTAGCAAGATATTATATGCTGGCCTCCATGATTCCTGAGTTACAAAGGTAACATGAGAGCATAGATGCAGATTCAATCCTTCTTCATCTCCGCTAACTGTTTGAGAAATAGGGAAGAACTCAAAGATATGAGATATCCAAGAAACTATTCCAAGCCAGGATGATAGAAGGGACACTGGTTGAGGATCATGTCCTAAAGATGATAGAGTGGATCTAGAAACTCACAGGTCTAGGAATAGTCCTCGAGGATAACCTATGCGTTGATCTTATACTTCAGTCCCTACCATATTCCTTTTCTCACTTCATCATGAATTTTAATATGAGCAAGTTTGGGGTGACTCTCCCTGAAATATATTGAGGGAAGCTGAGAGTGCCATAAAAAAGGAGAAGCTAGTTCTCTATATTGGTGAGACTAATAAGAAAAGGAAGGTCAATAAGACCCTTAAGAAGGGTAAGGGCAAAGGAAGACCGAGTAAGGCAAAGGTTACTAAGAAATACTTGACAAAGGACAAACAGAAGGGGAACTGTATGGACTACCATGCAGATAAGGTGAAACAGAAGCTTGAAAAAGCTTCAGGTATATTCATGATTAGTCTCCACTTGTCAGATTTTCATAATAACACATGGGTATTGGATACCGGGAGTGCTTATCATATTTGTAATTTATTGCAGTTTCTACCAAGACCTAGGAGACTGGCCAGAGGCGAGATGGACTTTAAGATGGGCAATGGAGTAAGAATTGCTATAGTTACTGTTATTTTATTCCCTCTATTATCAAAAAATATTATATCTATCTCTTGTTTGACAATTAGTGGATATAAATTAGTTTTTGAGAATAATAGTTATTCAATAATTATGGATGATGAGATCATCTCTAAAGGGATACTGATAAATGGCTTATATGTGTTAGACACTTTTCTACATATCATGAATATAAATACATCTGAGAGAAAAAGGGATTATGTGAACAATGCATACCTATGACATTCTAGGCTAGGTCATATACATGAGGGAAGTATTCAAAATTTATTGAAAGATGGATATTTAGATCCATTTGACTATGAGTCGTATGCAACTTGAGAACCTTGCCTTAATGGAAAGATGATCAACTCTTATTTTAGTGGAACTGGAGAGAGAATCGGTAAGTTATTGGAACTCGTACATAGTGATATATGTGGTCCTATGTTGACTCAGTCTATAGGTGGTTATTCATACTTTATTACATTTACTAATGATTTCTCTAGGAATGGACATGTGTACTTAATGAAGTACAAGTTCGAGGCCTTTTAGAAATTCAGGGAATATAAGAATGAAGTTGAGAACCAGATTGGAAAGAGTATTAAGACTCTTCGATCAGAATAAGGATGAGAGTACTTGAGTACAAAGTTCACCCATTTCCTCAAGGAAAATAGGATTCTATCCTAGTAGACACCTCCTTATATACCTCAGCTTAATAATGTATCAGAAATAAGGAATCATACACTATTAGACATAGTGCAGTCTATGATGAGTTTCGTTGACCTACCCATCTCATTCTGGGATACGCCCTAGAGATTGAAGCTTACCTTCTTAATAGAGTTCCATCAAAGTCGGTAGTGTCTATGTCATATGAGATATGGAAAGGAAAGAAGCTCGATCTTAAGATGGTTAAGATTTGGGGCTGTCCTGCCCACATTAAAAGATACAACCCTAATAAGTTGGAACCAAAGACAGAACAATGCACATTCGTAGGATACTTCAAGGAAACTCATAAGTATTATTTCTATCATCCCGAGGATCAAAAAATCTTTGTTGCCAATAGAGCTGGGTTCCTTGAGAAGGAACATATTCTTGGTGAAAACAGTGGGAGTGAGATAGAATTAAGCGAGATTGGAGAACCTAGCTCAAGCATCATTATAGAGTCCGAGTCTGTTCAGGTACTAACACACAAGTTCTAACTTTGCATAGGTCTAGCATAATATCTCACCCTCCTGAAAGATATATAGGACATATCAGTGGAGAGGATCTCAAGATGTTGATCCTTAGACCTATGAGGAGGTTATTATGAGTATAGACTCCAGGAAGTGGCGAGAAGCCATGAATTCTGAGATGGATTCCATGTACTCTAACAAGGTTTGGAACCTTGTAGATACACTTGAAGGTGGTGCAAGTAGATCTTCAAGAAGATGATCGGAGTTGATGGAAAGGTGAAGGAGATCTATAAGGTAAGGCTGGTAGCTAAAGGACTCGTCAAAGATAAGGACTTGACTATGACGAAACCTTTTCACCTATAGCCATGATTCAATCCATCAGTATTATTTTGGCCATTGTAGCACACTATGACTATAAGATCTGACAGATGGATATTAAAATGACATTCCTCAATGACAAGCTTAAGGAGGAGGTGTATATGATATAACCAGAGGGATTTGTATCCAAAGAGAGTCTAGATAAGGTGCACATGTTACTTATATCCATTTATGGATTGAAGTAAGCTTCCTGAAGTTGGAACATAAGATTTGATGAGACGATAAGATCTTATGATTTTGTTAAGAACGAAGATGAGCCTTGTGTGTAGAGAAAGATAAGTGAGAGTGCTATCACCTTCTTGGTATTGTATATGGATGATATCCTAATCATTGAGAATGATGTAGCAATGCTCTCCACAGTAAAGCTTGGCTATCTGGAAACTTCTCCATGAAAGACTTAAGGGAAGCATCTTATATTTTAGGGATTCGAATCTATAGAGATAGATCTAAGATAATGCTTGACTTGTCTCAGTCTAAGTACATAGACTCCATTGTCAAAAGGTCTGACATGGAGAATTTCAAGAGAGGTACCATACCGATAAGACATAAAATATCACTTTCTAGGAGTATGTCCCCAAAGACTCCTGAAGAAAGGACAGACATGGATAAGATAACTTATGCCTCAGTGATAGGTTCTATCATATATGTTATGCTATGTATCAGGCCTGATATAGCACATGCTCTGAGTATCACAATAAGGTATTAGGTAGATCCAGGTTTAGAACATTAGAAGGTAGCAAAGTATATCCTTAAGCACTTGAGAAAAATTAAAGATCTTTTACTGGTATATGGAGGAGATAGCCTCCAGGTTGAGGGCTAGATGGACTCAAGTTTTCAGTCTGACATTGATAATAATAAGTTAAACTCAAGGTATATTTTCACCCTGAATGGAGGAGTAAAAACCTGGAAGAGTTCTAAGTAAGATACTACTGTTGACTTGACCACAGAGGTGGAATATATTGCTGCAGTAGAAGTAGCAAAAGAATTGGTGTGGATGAAGGAGTTCATCAGGGATTTGGGAATTATTCTGAACAATGTGGAGTCGATTCCCATATACAACGATAGTAATAGGGCAATAGCTCTAGCAAGGGAACCCAAGTCTCATCAGAATTATTCTGAGGAGGTTTCACTTAATTAGAGTGATCATAGCCCATAAAGATATAGCAACAAAAAGAGTTTCATCTAAAGATAACATTACAGATCCATTGACGAAGCCGTTGGCTCAGATTATATTTGAGCATCATAGGGGTCTGATGGGGATCAGACACATAGGTGATTGGCTTTAGGTCAAGTGAGAGATCGCTGATTACAAGTGCCCTGCAAGCCAATCACATGAGTGATGACACGTGTGACACGTTGTGCGATCTTTTTTGCTTATGATTAATATTGGCATATTCTCACATCATATTATCTGTAGCACATATATTGTGATGTCCTTTTTTCTATACAATGAGAATCAGATCGTGATGAGATCACGATAATGAGATTGATTCACCTTTAAATACAAATTCTAAATAATCTCGATCATAGGTTACTCGAGACAAATATCAAGATAATCGGACAGATCGATGTACCATATACCTGTCTATATGATGGAGGCGGTTGGTCCCATAGCCACTTATGTAGAGACACTAAGATATAATACATGTGCTCATTAGAGAATAAGTTCACTGATTGATTCACCTTTAGAATGTTGTATGGTTAATGATATCTAATATCATATAGCAATTTCATAGTCCCAGTTGTGTATCTGATCTTTAGACTTGAGACATCAATGATGTCTTGTTTGAGTACTCTTTTCTTTGATGCTACACTTATAAGTATAAAAAGTTCTAGATTTGGTACAACTAGTTATTGGGATTGGTAGCCAACCTTACGAAGGTAATTAAGTGTCAATAAAGGATCATCTACTCTTGGTATCATGAGAGGAATATCCCATATATGCTTGCTTAGGCAAATCCCTAGCCAGGGTCATTTGGATTGAGAAAGAAAGAGTTCTTCGGTAGAATCCGATTAGAGCAAGATAAACTGATTTCGTATATGACTTGACAGTACTATATCCAATATACAGTCTTTGGGATATTAGTTGGATGAGAGGTTATAGATACATGGTAACTGTGGACAGATAGGTCCGATGGATTTGACCCCCCTATACCGTCTGAGGACTATGGTGTAGTAGCTTAGTACGTCCATAGTTGATGAGTCGAGTGAATTATTATGAAAATAATAATTTACTATATCAGAAGGAGTTCTGATAGGGGCAACTCACGGCCAGCTTGGTATCGAGCCTAGAGAGTCACATACATATGATGGATGCTTTAGCAAATAGAAAATTGGATGAAAATCAAATTAGCCCTCATTCTCACTATATGAGACCCCATGCTGATTGACTCCTTACTTGAGGCCCAATTAGAAGCCTAAAGAGATTATTGGATAGAGATCCAATAATACAAGGTTAGTAGGTTATTGGATGGAGATCCAAATACCCACTAAGGTAAGACCCTTAGGGTTTTTTATGGCTCTCTATAAATAGGAGGGGAGACTCATGGCTGATAGGCTGCAGCCTTGGCCTCTCACTCCTATTCTTCTCCCTTCCTCTGCAAGAGTTGCAAGATCAAATTGGAGGAGATTCACTGCAGAAATCCATCATATAGATATCGCTAGAGAGAAAGACATTTGACTTCCTTCATCCTCTCCATCTGAATCTGGAATACATAGATATATGATCTCCCTAGTAAAATAATCTCTTACATGATGTAATTTTTTTTATTTTTGTGGCTTTCTCGTGACCTAATCTTTGCACGACGATTTAATTTGTGTGAAAAATTAATTTTTATTCTAATTTTCACTATGCATGATGCTCCTGTTGAGGTTTCCTAACATCCGTCTCATGTGTCGAGGGTGTCACACGATTCACTAAGAAAATAGTGAGAGTACATTAAGATAGAAGTCCATATCTTAATTAGTATTTTCTGTAAAAACTATATGTTATTTATTTATGCTATATCTTGTTTGTCAGAAACATGTCACTCATAAACCCCCTGCATGGCATACTTGATGTCAATCGCCTCATTGGTCCAAATTATATAGATTGGCTTCATAATTTGAGAACTATTCTCACGATAGAGAAAATCACATACATTTTTAATACAATTGTGCCCACACCGGAAGAAGGGACAAGTGAGGATGAGATTACTCGCTATGTGAAGTATATAGATGATTTTATATTGGCAAAATGTTACATGTTGGCCTTTATAACTCCTGAGTTAGAAAGACAACATGAGAGCATAGATGCAGATTCTATCCTTCTTCATCTCTGCTAGCTATTTGAGAAACAAGGAAGAACTCAAAGATATAAGATATCCAAGATACTCTTCCAAGCTAGGATGACAAATGAGACATCGGTTGAGAACCACGTCCTAAAGATAATAGAGTGGATCAAGAAACTCACAAGTCTAAGAATAGTCCTAGAGGATAACCTATGCGTTGATTTTATACTTCAGTCCCTACCAGATTCCTTTTCTCACTTCATCATGAATTTTAATATAAGTAAGTTTGAGGTGACTCTCCCTGAGCTCCTCAATATGTTGAGGGAAGCCGAGAGTGTCATTAAGAAAGAGAAGTCAGTTCTCTATATTAGTGAGACAATAAGAAAAGGAAGGCTATTAAGACCCTTAAGAAGGGCAAGAGCAAAGAAAGACTGGATAAGGCAAAGGTTGCTAAGAAATATCTGACAAAGGACAATGCTTCCACTACGACTAAGACGGGCACTAGAAGAGGAACTGTAAGGACTATCTTGCAAATAAGGTAAAATAGGAGCTTGGAGAAGCTTTAGGTATATTCATGATCAATATCCACTTATCAGATTTTCATGATAATACATGAGTATTAGATATTGGGAGTGCTTATCATATATGTAATTTATTGGAAGTTCTGACAAGACCTATAAGATTGGCCAAAGACGAGACAGACCTTAAGATGGACAATGGAGCAAGAGTTACTGCAGTTGCTATTTGGGATGTCACCCTACATCTATCTAGTGAAGCTATTATTATATTGGATACATGCTATTTTGTTCCCTCTATTATCAAAAATATTATTTTTATCTATTATTTGATAATTAGTTGATATAAATTAGTTTTTTAGAATAATAGTTGTTCAATAATTATGGATGATAAGATCATCACTAAAGGAACACTGATAAATGGCTTATATGTGTTAAACACTTCTCCACACATCATGAATATAAATATGTCTAAGAGGAAAAGAGATTAGGTGAACAATGCATACCTATGACATTGTAGGCTAAGTCATATAGATGAGGGAATGATTCAAAAATTGCTAAAAGATGGATACTTAGATCCATTTGACTATGAGTCATATGCAACTTGCGAACCTTACGTTCATGGAAAAATGACTAACTCCCTTTTAGTGAAACTGGAAAAAGAGACATTGGGTTATTAGAACTCGTACATAGTGATGTATATGGTCCCATGTCGACTTAAGTTATAGGTAGTTACTCATACTTCATTACATTCACTGATGATTTCTTCAGGTATGGGCACGTGTACTTGATGAAGTACAAGTTCAAGGCCTTTGAGAAATTTACGGAATATAAGAATGAAATAGAGATTCGAATTAGAAAGAGTATTACGACTCTTCGATCAAATCGAGGAGGAGAGTTCTTGAGTAGGGAGTTCACCCATTTCCTCAGGGACAATGAGATTCTATCCCATTGAACACCTCCTTGTACACCTCAGCTCAATGGTGTATCAGAAAGGAGGAATCACATGTTGTTAGATATAGTGTAGTCCATGATGAGTTTCGCTAACATACCCGTCTCATTCTAGGGATACGCCATAGAGATCGCAGCTTACCTTCTGAACAGAGTTCCATCAAAGTTGATAGTATCTATGTCATATGAGATATAAAAAGGAAAGAAGCATGATCTTAAGGTGGTTAAGATTTAAGATTGTCCTATCCACGTTAGAAGATACAACCCTGATAAGTTGGAATCAAGGACGGAATGGTGCATGTTCGTGGGATACACTAAACATACTTTATGGTACTATTTCTATCATCCTAAGGACCAAAAGGTCTTTATTGCCAAGAGAGCTGTGTTCCTTGAGAAGGAACACATTCTTGGTGGAAATAGTGAGTGAGGTTGGAGAACCTAGCTCAAGCACCATTCCAGAGTTTGAGTCTATTCAGGTACCTAATACATAAGTTCCAATTTTACGTAGGTCTAGTAGAGTATCTCACCCTCCTAAAAGATATGTGGGATATATCAATGGGGAGGACTCTCAAGATGTTGATCCTCAGACCTATGAGGAGGCTATTATGAGTATAGACTCCGAGAAGTGGCAAGAAGCCATAAATTCTGAGATGGATTCCATGTACTCTAACAAGGTTTGGAATCTTATGGATGCACTCGAGGGTATCAAACTCATCCAGTGCAAGTGGATCTTTAAGAAGAAGATCAGAGTAGATGAAAATATGGAGACCTATAAGGTAAGGCTGGTAGTTAAAGGATATCGTTAAAGACAAGGAGTTGACTATGATGAAACCTTTTTCACCTGTAGTCATGCTTAAATCCATTAGAATTCTTTTGGCCATTGCAACACACTGTGACTATGAGATCTGGCAAATGGATATGAAAATAACATTCTTTAATGGCAACCTTAAGGAGAAGGTGTATATGATATAGCCAGAGGGATTTATATCCAGAGACAGTCCAGATAAAGTGTGTAGGTTGCGTAGATTCATTTATAGATTGAAGTAAGCTTCCCAAAGTTCGAACATAAGATTTGATGAGGCAATCAAATCTTATGACTTTGCTAAGAATGAAGATGAGCCTTATGTATATAGGAAGATAAGTGGGAGCGCTATCACCTTCTCAGTATTATATGTGGATGACATCATAATCATTGGGAATAATGTATGAATGCTTTTCACAAAAAAGGCTTGGCTATCTAGAAACTTCTCCATGAAAGACTTAGGGAAAGCATCTTATATTTTGGCAATCTGGATCTATAGAGATAGATTCAAGAAGATGCTCGGCTTATCCTAGTCCAAGTACATAGATTCCATTGTTAAAAGGTTTAGCATAGAGAATTCTAAGAGATGTCTTATACTAATGAGATATGAAATATCACTTTCTAGGAGTATGTCCCCAAAGACTCCTGAAGAAAGGGTAGACATGGATAGAATACCTTATGCCTCAGCGATAGGGTCTATCATGTATGTTACGCTATGTACCAGACCTGATATAGCACACTTTTAGTGTCACGAGTAGGTATCAAATGGATCCAAGTTTAGAACACTGAAAGGCAGTAAAGTGTATCCTTAAGTACTTGAGAATGACTAAGTATCTTTTACGGGTATATAAAGGATGTAGCCTCCAAGTTGAGGATTACACAGACTCGAGTTTCTAGTCCGACATTAATGATAACAAGTCGAACTCAGAGTATATTTTCACCCTGAATGAAGCAATAGTAAGCTGGAAGAGTTTCAAGCAAGATACTACTATTGACTCGACCATATAGGTGGAATACATTGATGTAGCAGAAGTAGCAAAAGAAAGGAGTGTAAATGAAGAAGTTCATAAGGAATTTGGGAGTCGTACCAAGCAGTGTGAGTCGATTCTCATATACTGCAACAACGACAGATCGATAACTCTAGCAAGGGAACCAAGTCTCATCAGAATTATTCTAAGGAGGTTCCATCTGGTTAGAGAGATCACAGCTCATAAAGATATAGCAATAGAAATAATTTCATCCGAAGATAATATTATAGATCCATTGATGAAGCCCTAGATCAGATTATATTTGAGCATCACAGAGGTCTGATGGGGATCAGACACATAGATGATTGACTTTAAGTCAAGTGGGAGATTGTTGGTTATAGGTTCCCTGTAAGCCAATCATGTGAGTGATGGCACGTGTGATATGCTACGTGATCTTTTTGTTTATGATTATTATTGATATATTCTCATATTATATTTTCTATTGTATATATATATATATATATATATATATATATATATATATATATATATATTGTGATGTCCTTAATTTTGTGTAATATGAATCGAATCATGACGAGATCACGATAATGAGATTGATTCACCTTTAAATACAGATCATGAATAATCTCAATCATAGGTTACTCAAGTGGGAAATTGAGATAACCGGACAGACCGGTGTACTTATACTCATCTATATGATGAAGGTGGCTGATCTTATAGCCACTTGTGTGGAGACACTAAGAATATAGTATAGGTGCTCATTGGAGAATGAGTTCACTGATTGATCTGCTTATGAAATATTGTATAGTTAATAATATCTAATATCAGATAGCGATTCCATAGTCTCAGTTGTATATCTGGTTCTTAGACTTGACACACCAAGGATGACTTATTTGAGTACTCCTTTCTTTGACATCGGACTTATAGGTTTGAAAAGTTTCAAATCTGGTATAATCGGTTATAAAGATTCGTAGTCAATCTTACAAAGACAATTGAGTGTTAATAAATGATCATCCACTCCCGGTATCACAAGAAGAATATCCCGAGTGTGCTCACTTAGACAAATTTATCGCTAGTATCATTCGGATTGAGAGAGAATGAGTTCTCTGGGAGAATCCGATTAGAGCAAGACTCAGATGGATTATGTATGTGACCTAACAGTACCATATCCAATATATTATCTCTGAGATACTAGTTAGATGAGGGATTATAGATACACGATAATTATAGACAAACAGATCCAATGGATTTGATCCCCTTATACCGTTTGGGGACTATGGTGTAGTTGCCTAGTACATTTATAGTCGATGAGTCGATTAAATTATTATGAGGATAATAATTCACTATATTATAAGGAGTTTTGATACTAGCGACTCATAGCCAGTTCAATATCGGGCTTAGCAGGTCATACATATATAGAGGATGCCTCAGCGAATAGAGAATTGGATGAAGATCCAAAAGCCCTTTTTCTCATTAGATAAGACCCTATGCTAGTGGGCTCCTTACATGAGGCCCAATTAGAGACCTAAGGAGATTATTGAATAGAGATCCAATAATGCAAGACTAGTGGGTTATTAGATGGAGATCCAATACTCACCAAGGCAAGACCATTAGGGTTTTTGTGGCTCTCTATAAATATTTGGCGATATGCTAACTCTAGTCTCAGCCAGTTTATGCCAACTACAGTCTCAGCTAGTCCTTGCCAACCTCTAGTCTCAGCTAGTCCTTGCCAACCTCTAGTCTCAGTCAATCCATGTTGACTTCAGTCTCGGTCCTAAAACCAAGACTCGCAGAATAAAGTCGATAATAAAATAGATTTGCAACAGCGAGCCACACCCCACCCGACCCCACCAAGCCATGTTCTCGAGAATAGACACTACACCGACCCATTGTTCAATAAGCATGGTGAGACAAGGGGCACACCAGTCGGTATTAGCAGACAGATCACTGGTCCACCCCTCACCTGAGGAGCATGACAATGCACGACTTTGTACCAATGCTCGTGCACATTAAATAATCTTATACGGACTCCTCTCTCAGCATGAAGTATAAAAGGCCCCATGTGAATTATAGCGGGGTCTCTCTCTCCTATATATAGAATATACACTCAAAACTTCACACATCGCTAACTCGATCGTCATAGGAGCCGAGTTAAGGTGTCACATCGATCGATTGAGGTCTTGCTATAAGCGTTAACAACCATAGAGACAACTGAGGAGCGGAAGGATGCACTTGCAAAGAGGAAAGCTCTGCCCATGGAGGCCAACTAAACAAGATCCTTTGACAGAGGATATACAACTCCCTTTGAAACATCACAGCAGACTCCGAGCGACTGCAGCTCCACCAAAGACCAGAAGTCGACTCCAACATGAGGCAATCGCCTGGGTCCCCAATCTACTAGCCAATGTCCCAAGGAGCCAGTACATCACTTGGGCGCCAATAAAGAATCTCTGGGCATCTATGTGTATGTAGAACCAAGCTGAGGCGACACCTCAGCCTCAACACGTAAAATATACAATAATAATGATACGAATAATTTAAATTAAAAAAGATTAATTTTAGTTTATTTTGATCATGGACCATTTAAGTTATTATGATTTAGGTTGTATCTAAAATAACTCATATATTTTTAAAAATATAACATTTAAGCCCATATCGTCAAGTATAAGTTGATAAAGAGTTTGCTTATATATAATATACTAACTCATAATAAATTATTAATATAATAACACATGTAATTTAAGTTAAAAAAAACTCTATCTTGTCGAGGAAGAGGAAGTTGTGAAGGTTGTAGCGACAAATGAAGGTAAAGAGGGAACGGTAGGAGAGGCAAGAGGCGGAGGTGAGGGAGAGTTAGATTATTATGTCGTAGGCACAATAGGTGAGGGTGTAGGAGAGGACAAAGTGAGAGGCGATGGAGATGAAAAGGCCCAGGAGACTATTGTATACTTAGCATCAGACTGGTCGACGCACATCTACCTAAGGCTGGACTAAAAGTTCCTAAGTTTGTTGTCGGTACGGGAGAGGCTACATGTATACAACGCTTTACTAGGTAGTAGCAACTTGGTATTGCTGTTGGTGGTCGCTTCCACGATGATGCATCCTCTCGTCATTGATGATGGTTTTATTTTTTCTAATTTAAATTAAATATATTATTATATTAATTATTTATTATGAATCAGCATGTTATGTAAGTAGACTCTAACGTCTGTTAACTCATACTTGATAAGAGGGGTTTATTTATTATATTTTTAAAAATATAAGAGTTATTTTAGATAAGAACAAAATCATAAAGACTTAAATAGTCTATGACCAAAATCACAAGATTAAGATGAATATTTTTTTTAACTTTCACGTAAATAGACTCTAATGTCTCTTAACTTAAATTTGATGAGAGGGACTTATATGTTATATTTTTGAAAGTATAAAAGTTATTGTAGATATAATTAAATCATAATGACTTAAGTAGTTTATAATCAAAATCACATAGATAAGATAGAACATTAACTCTTATTCTTTTGTCTCTTATATTAACTCGGGTTTAGACGACTCAATCGATTGTAATGATTAGGTTAAGTTTATTTTTAAGAGGTCGAATCAAATTTTTTAGGCTTAGACCATGAGATCGTACATTTGTATCGTTAATTCACATCATGAATTTTCATATTTATTAAAATAAAATATTAATTAAACTCAATTTATTATTTAGAAAAAGCTAATTATATATTTTTCCTGTATTATTGAGGGAAGGTAATATCATTATTAATAAAAATAAATTAAAACCAAAACAATACATCAAACTTGCATTCAGTTACAAATACTAACAGATAAAACTGACAGATGCTGAAGGGAAGCAAAGGCGACAATAAAAGAGATACATAGATCGCATAGGGAGGGGACGAGGGAAGAGAGAAGTGATCGAGGGGGCAAGCTGCGGCAACAGCATGAACGCTCAGGCAATTTCACAATAATAATTGACATTTTACTACTGATCCAATCCTATAGGCGAGTTCACTACAGCAGGCAGCTGCTGTTCTCACGAATTAAGACAAACAATAAGAAGTCAGTTGCTCTCACAAGCATGAAAGGCATAAATAATGAACTGCGACAGCAAGAAGAAGGCGGGTCTGAAAATTGAAATATATCCATAAAAATTGACAAAGAGCAAAGGCAATTGCGGCAGGGGAAGCAGGAGACAACAGAGAGGTGATGATGAACCAGGCAAAGGGTGTAACCGTTTATTTTAATTAAATTTTTATTTATTATCATTAATATTTTTATTTATTATCATTAATATTTTTATTGATTATGGTTTAAATATTTCAGTCTATATAATGATTATTATTAAATTTTTTATTCATAATAAATAAATTTTTTTAATTATGATCCAAACGTTTCGATCTTGAATTAATTATTGAATATTATGAATTGATGGTAATAAACATTCTTAATAGAAGAATGCCTATAAATGTGTGTTTTAATTTTGACTCAATCTCAAGTTGAATGATTTACTACACCATCTAAAGTTAGAATTGAGAGCGGATAAGCGTCAAAATACGAAAAGAAATCATTGCTGAAATCTTCAACGTCAAAAGCTGAAGGTATACACTTTAAGTTTCCACATTTATTTAATTATCTTTCTATTAAAGTGATTTAGAAACATATTTTTTATTTCAATTTTCTGATATTTAGTATCAGAACTGACTTAGTATTCAGACATGGTGAAGGGACCCGAGTCAGAAAGGACTACCTATGGATGGACACAGCGTGGATCCACCACTGGGCTAAGCCTCACATGCATAATGCTAGGGTTCGATTTGGTATATATTCTACCTTGACGAGGACGTCAAGTATTTGAGTGGGGAAGAGTGTAACACCCCTTAGTCTCATATTGGAAAAGTGAGGAATGCATGATAGCCTTATAAGGGTTAGTAAGTGTACTATTATTAATTTTTTTACTTGAGTATTTTGACTAATGGTTGGGCCAAACTGAAGCTATCAGGATAGTTTACTCATCAACCTGGGTTGTGACATTTGGTATCAGAGCAGAGATTAACCTCTGCTTTGGTATGGAAAAGATTTTATTTTTTATGTCATTAAATATGGTTTAATTTCGATTAATCTTTCAAACTTTTGATGCATTTGGTGTTGAAATTCATAAAAATATTATATTTCAATATTTTGTCAAATAAAAATATTCATTATTTACAATACTCATATTTTGTATGAATATTTTATTATTTTAATTCATAATTATGAGTTAAGATTCTGTCTAGTGATCAATATAATATTAATTAATTAGATATCAACCACAACATCCTTAGTTAATTAAAATTATATATAAATTAGGATTACATAAGAAATTATACATAATCTTGTGATTTATTATATTTAATATAATGATTATTATCCCATAAGATCTTTTATTATATTTATGTAATTAATTAAGATAAAATATCAAATTAGATTCATAATTTACCCACAGGGATTATGAATTAGTACATAGTTTGATAGTTTTATCATAAAGATTATTTGAATATATTTGAATTAAAAATTTAACCCACAATCAATTTTTATGTCATGAGATTTATTTTTAGTATGTTTTATATTCATAAGACATGCAATTTAGACTTTTAAGCCTCAAATTTTGACATAAGCATTTTTAGTTTTATACAATTTTTTAAACTGTTAATTTTTCTGATATCTGATGTGACATTCCCGAACTTAAGGGTGATAGCTAAAGATATTAAAGGAGAATATGTCTTTCATTTAGGGTAGATGAATATTGATTATGCTATTAGAAAGGACGAACCATCTACAGTCACTAATACTACAACTCCAACTGATATCGCACTATATGAGCGATAGAAGAAATCCAATCGACTCAGTGTGATGGTATACGTGGTTCTGTTGATCATCATAATAATATCCGAGACTTGCTAAAGGCTATTTTCATCCCTCAGACTCACCAATATAGAAGGTGTGCGCGAGCATATAATGCAAATGCGGGATATTGCGGCTCAACTTAAGAAACTTAAGGTTGATATGTTAGAATCCTTCTTGGTGCACTATATTCTGAACACTGTTCAACATCAATATAGGCCTTTTAAGATTTCATACAACACACATAAGAATAATGATCATGTGTATTCAAGAAGAAGAGAGACTAATGATGGAGCTGGGTGAGAGTGCGTTAGTGGTAACCACTCTCAAGAAGAATAAAACTGACAAAAATCAAGCTAATCAGTAAGGAAATGGTAGAATACCACCCTAAGCTGATATCAAAAAAGAAGTTTAGTTTTTTTTTCTGTAAAAAGAAGAGACACATGAAGAAGGAATGCATGAAATTCCAATAATAACTTGAAAAGAAAAGTAAACTAACCTCGTTTGTTTGCTATGAATCTAATATGGTCAATGTTAATATTAATACCTAGTGGATTAATTCCGAATCAATAATCTATATTGTAAACTCTTTGCAAGCTATATAAAACCTAAGGAAGCCAGTGGAAAGTGAGTAAAGCATTTTATCAGACAATAAGATGAGCTCACAAGTGGAGGCAAATAGAACATGCATTTTAACCTTAAGTAGTGACTTTGTTTTGGAATTGGAAAGGACCTTTTATAAGCCAAGTTTCTCACATAACTTGATTTCTATTTTTAGACTCATACAATTTAGATATTCTTTTAATTTTTAAAATATGTCATTTAATTTATTATATATATCTGATTGTGTTGGGAATGATATTTTATCTAATGGTCTTTATAAAATTCTCTTACAAAATAAAGACACTTATAGTTCAATACATGTTCACGCTGGCATTAAAATATGTAATATTAATGAATACTCCTATATCTTATAGCACCGAAGATTAAGACATATCTCCATAGAGAAAATTAAGAGATTAGTTAATGATGGGGTACTTAGTACTCTTGATTTTTTTAATTTTAAGACTTGTGTAAACTGTATTATGGGAAAGCAGACCAATAAGTCTAAGAAGTATGCTAATAGGAGTTCAGACATATTAAAAATTATTCATATTAATATATGTTATCCAGACATGGACACAGATGGTCAAAAATATTTCATCTCCTTTATACATGATTACTCATGATATATATATATATATATATATATATATATATATATATGTTTCATAACAAAAATGAAGCATTTGATGTCTTCCAAGTTTTTAAGGCTAAAGTTGAGAACTAATGTGGCAAGCAAATTAGAATTGGGAGATATATTGAGAATAGACAAATACTTCAAGAACATGGGATTGTTGCCCAATACACTATGTATAATTCTCCAGACCAGAATGATGTTATAGAAAGAAGAAATCGAACATTATTAGACATGGTGCAGAGTATGCTTAGCAACTCCAATCGTCATAAATTCTTGTGGACTGAAACACTAAAGATGGCTATGTATATATTAAACCGAGTTCCAACCAAGGCTATCAATACCATTTGAATTATAGAAAGTTTGAAAATCGAGTTTGAGACATATACGCATTTGGGGATATCCGTCTGAGGTTATGATATATAATCCACAAGAGAAGAAACTAGACCCGATGATTATTAGTATGTAGTTTGTTACATATACCGAAAAGTCCAAAGGTTATAGGTTTTATTATCCATCTCACACAACTAGAATTATGGAATCAAGAAACGCTAAATTTCTTAAGGATGATATAATCAATGGAAGCGATCAGTTCAGGAACATAGTTTCTGCACATAATCATATAGGAACTCAACCTTCCACATCGAATGATAGATTGATTATAGTTCATAGCACTCTACAAGTTCAAACTAGTGTTGAACAACCAATCATACAGATTCCACAAGTTGTTGATAATATTCTAATAGATCAAACAATTCATAAATTATAACAAGCTCCTGAACAATAAGTTGAACCAAAGGTTTCCCAAGGAGATGTTAGTTTAAGAAGATCTAATAAAAGATTAATAATTTCTAGTGATTATGTTTTATATCTACAAGAATCTGACTATAATATCGAAGCCAAAAATGATCCTGAAACCTTTTCATAGGCCATAAGGTGCAAAGAGTTAAACTTATGGTATGATGTCATGGAGGAGATGAATTCCATGAATAGCAATAGAGTCTAGGATCTTGTAGAATTGCCTAATGGAGTAAAGGCCATTGGTTGTAAATGGGTCTTCAAGACCAAGAAAGATTCATTTGGCAACATTGAGAGATATAAGGCAAGACTTGTTGCAAATGAATTTACTCAAAGAGGAAATCGATTATAGATAGACATTCTCTCCTGTATCTAAGAAAGATTTCCTTCATATCATTTTA
The DNA here is from genome assembly GCA_021527575.1 of Ensete glaucum. Lineage (NCBI taxonomy): Eukaryota > Viridiplantae > Streptophyta > Magnoliopsida > Zingiberales > Musaceae > Ensete > Ensete glaucum. Next base: position 38,764,298 of record CM038558.1, on the reverse strand, counting down.
GCATTAGTTACCCATTTTGACCTTGAGTTGCAACAAATAAATGTGAAAATAATATTTTTAATAGAGATCTAGAGAAGGAGGTTTATATGAAACAACACAAAGGTTTCTCCCCTAGTGTTGGTGAGGACTTGGTTTGTAAGCTTAAGAAATCTATATATGGTTTAAAATAAGCCTCCCGTCAATGGTATTTTAAATTCCATGAAGTGGTTTCTTCATTCGGATTTGTTGAAAATATCATAGATCAATGTATATATACAAGAAGGTTAGTGGGAGCAAATTACCTTTTCTTATTTTATACGTAGATGATATTTTGCTTGCAACCAGTGATAGGGGTTTGTTGCATGAGGTGAAATAATTCATTTCTAAAAATTTTGACATGAATGATATGGGTGAAGCATCTTATATCATTAGCATTAAGATTCATAGAGATAGACCTCAAGGTAACAAGAAATATATATCAATAAGCTTTTAGAAAGATTTCAGATGAATGATTGTTCATCAAGTATTGCTCTTATTATGAAAAGTGATAGGTTTAATTTGAACCAATGCCCGAAGAATGATCTTAAGAGAGAATTAATGAAAAACATCTCATATGCTTCTACCATAGGAAGCCTTATATATGCTCAGGTCTGTACTAAACCTGATATAGCATTTGCTGTGGGGATGCTTGGACAATATCAGAGTAATCTAGGTATGGACCACTAGAGAGTTGTAAAAAAGGTGATAATGTATCTTCAATGAACCAAAGATTATATGCTTATGTATAGACAGACAGACAAACTCGATGTGATTGGCTACTCAGATTCAGACTTTGTCGGCCGTGTTGATTCTAGTAAATCAACATCAGGATACATTTTTATAATGGCTGGTGGAGCTATTCTTGGAGAAGTGTCAAGCAGACTTTGACTGCTACTTCTACCATAGAAGCTGAGTTTATCTCCTGTTTTGATACTACTTTATATGGTGTATGGCTTAAGAGTTTCATTTTTGGGCTTAGAATAATGAATTATATTTCTAGGCCATTAAGAATTTTCTGTGATAATTTAATTATCGTATTTATGGGTAAGAACAATAAAAGTGGAAGTCAAAGTAAACATATCAATATTAAGTATTTAAATATAAGGGAACGTGTAAAGGAAAAGAAAGTGGTCATTGAGCATAGTAGCACTGAATTGATGATTGTTGATTCTTTGACTAAAGGCATGCCACCTCTGAAATTCAATGATCATGTAGAGAAAATAGGATTTAGTTCCACTTTGTAATTGTATTGAAACTCTTATATATTATGAAATTTTCTCATATTCGTGTACACATTAATTTGAGAAAATATATTTGTATAGACCAAGAATAAACATAGGGTTTATTCATTAAGTGATGCTACCATATTAAGATTAACTCTTAAGAAACCCCATACATTGTGATACATGGAAGATAATTCTCGCTCTAACAGGACTTATTGTAATAATTCATGTATTTATTTTTTAAAAATATTGTTCAACAAGATTAATTCAAGTTATTAAATTAAAAATACGGACCGAGTGAGAGGATATAACTGTTTATTTTAATTAAATTTTTTATTTATTACCATTAATATTTTTATTGATTATGGTTTAAATATTTTAATTTTTATTCATTATAAATATAATGGTTATTGTTAAATTCCTTCATTCATGATAATTAAAATTCTTAATTATGATCCAAACATTTCGATCTTGAATTAATTATTGAACGTTACGAATTGATGGTAACAAATGTTCTTGATGGTAGAACGCCTATATATATGTGCGTGTTTTAGTCCCTTTGAAGGATTTCTTATACCATAAAAAATGAGAATTCAAAGCTGAGAATCACCAAAATACAAAAAGAAATCATTGCTGAAATCTTCAACAATAATGATTAAAAATATTTAATTTAAGCTTTTATATTTATTTAATTATATTTCTATTAAAATGGTTTAAAAACATATTTTTTTATTTCAATTTTCTAGATGGAGGAGAAATAAAGATACCGAGAGGAGGGGGAAGAAGTCATCATCTAATAACTGATTCAACTGAGGCTTGGAGCGTTAGGGCACAACTCGACTTAGACTCGTGCAAGTGTTGGAGGTTTAGTTAGACCGAGGCTCGAGTAGACCTGAGTTAGAACCAGGAGAGCTCTCGTCATGCCTGAGTAAAAATGCTTATCCAACCCAATAGGTGGGCGCTTGGCTCACACCTTATGACTTCATTGATATCATGTGCATCGGTCGACCACCATCATTCTCAAACGACACCCCGTACGCAAACAGTTGGTGGTCTATCTGCATGCACATCAACTGTTAGCATATACATCCTCTTCTACTATAATACAATTCTTTATAGTGTCAAAAAATAACAACGTATCCTATCAATCTACATGATCGCAACGAGTATTCTTCATTTTAAAACGAATCATACGGTTCGATGATAATATAGTATTAGAGTCATTTTATAAATAAAATTAGACCATTCTTTGCCACAACTAGAAAAGTTAAACTATAGGTTAAAAGTCAAATTTCTTGATACCAAGAATGATGGTATTCCAACGTGTCAGCATTTTAATAACATGAATTATGATGATGTAGTATATAGTAGGATGTTATTTTATATAATCATACACATCTAAAATCCTCTTTATTGATTACTAAATTCCTCTAAAAGGATTACAGTTTGATTTTTGCATAGTCTAAATTCCTCTAAAAGGATTACAGTTTGATTTTTGCATAGTACCTTCACTTCCAAAAAAATTCATTAAACATCATTTCTTTCCTTAAAGATGATTTAATCCTCTGTCTTCGCCCATCAACCATGTCTCTACCCCACTAATCCCACCCCATGACTCATAGTCCTTGCCTCATCGTCACCTTGGTGGAGGGATGGGCAAACAAGAGCGAGGGCACATAAGCCCCCCATCCTCTGGCTATCATCTCTATCATCTTCATCATCGACCTTAACAAAGGGGGGACTATATGTGAGGATGGTGAATGCAAGGAGCATGGGTTTGGATGATGAAGGTGAGGGTGCACAAGTGAGGATGGCAATGATGGTAGAGAAAAAGAGGAGGAGAGGGGAGGGTGATGATTTGGGGAAAGACAATGGCCAACAAAGCACAGGGGTCCTAGGGCAGCAGTGGAGGCATAGGCAACTAAGGGCAAAGGTCGTGGTGTCATACACTTAACTGAATTTGTCTAAGTCATGCGACACCCTAGCTATAACTTTGAAGACTTAGCTAGAATTACCTAAGTCACGAAGCAACCTTTATCCATAGTTCCAAACTTAGTTAAAACTTCCTAATTCATGAAAACATCGAAGCGCATTTGCCCACAAAGGGTCAGTCCACTTGTAACCTCGTGCCAGTCCCGAAGGACCTGTAAAAGGAGAAATCAATAAGTTTTGAAGACAAGCAATAGACAAGTTCTAACGTCTCTCAAAGAGAGTAGCTCTTACAAGCAATTCATCGAACATTTTGAGTGCAATAGAAAAAGAAAGAAAGAGAGTGAAACAGGACTTTAAAATGCTATAAGAACGGTCATAAGTCCACAAACGATGGTTCCCAAGGGTGTCGGATATAAAATACTTCAATTTTGTTTGAATGCTCACGCTCGACTACTATCCCGAAGCCCCATCGAGCCCTGTGCCACTCGAGGGGTTCCAGAGGGCTGAGATGGCTGATATTTTGTGTCGCTCGGTCAAGTCACTACAGCATATGAAAATGGCCCAAAACTGGACTGTTTTGGCCTGTTTTGGCTCCACACAGCGAGCGATCATTCTGCAGCCTTACAGATTATTTCTGCTTGTATTTCTGAGGCAAAATCACATAAAAACAAGGTAAAACATACTGCCAAATATCTGTACAAAGAAACAAAAGCGATGAACAGTTTGTTGAGCGAAGAATTGTAGTTGAGTGATGACCGTTTGTGACATTCTCCCCCGCTTAAACTGTCGACTTCCTCGTCAACGCTTGTTGGTAGGCTTTTACACAGGCTTCTTCATGTCGTAGGGTGTCTTCTAGCTCCCAACTGACTTCTATTTGGGGAAGCTTTTGCCACTTCATCAAGTACTCTGCTCTTTTGGGTAGCTTAGTCTTTCGATCTGCTAGAATAGTCTCAACTCGCTTCTCATAGGAGGCTCTGATTGGAGGTAGATGAGTTAAAATATTTCACGAAGCATCTTGTAGATCTAAATGGTAGGATTTCAAGTTGCTTGCATAGAATATATTATGAATTTTAAATCATGCCAGCAGTTGTAACTTGTAGGAGATGTTGCTTACCCTACTGATAATTGGGAAAGGGCCTTCATACTTACGCACCAATCCTTTGTGTACTCTGTGCTTAAAGAACTGGAGTGATGTTGGTTGGAGCTTCACTAACACCAAGTCACCAACTTTAAACTCCTATGGTCGTCTTCCCAAGTCTGCCCACTTATTCATCTTTTTAGCTGCCTTCTCCAAGTAAGCCGAGCAATATATGCATTTCGATGTTATTCCTTTGCAAAGTGATATGCTGACGGACTACTCCTCGTATAACCAATAACTAATATGTGAGGAGTTGATGGCTATTATCCTATGATAATCTCGAAGGGGCTCTTATTGGACGTAGAGCTTCATTATAAGTTGTAAGAAAATTGGGCTATGTCTAATAGTTTCACCCAATCTCGTTGGTTAGCACTCACGTAGTGTCGAAGATACTGCTCCAAGAGTGAGTTAACTCTTTCAGTCTAGCCATCCATCTAGGGGTGGAGGCTTATGGAGAGGTATAACTTGGACCCTAGCAATTTGAAGAGTTGAGTCCAAAATCTTTCCAAGAACCACGAATCTCGATCACTAATGATGTTGTGCAGGACTCCCCAATACTTCATTATATGCTTCATAATCTACTCAGTCACCTCCTTTGCTGAACAATGTAGGGGTGTAGCAATGAATATTGCATATTTTAAAAATTGATCGACCACCATGAGTATCGATCCGAGTCCCCCTATTGTCGATAAGCTTGATATGAAGTCTAAAGAAATACTCTCCCATGTCCTTTCAAGTATGACCAGTGGCTCCAAAAGTCTCATCAGCTTCCACTGCTCTACCTTGTCTTGTTGGCAAGTAAGGCATATTCGAACATAATCCTCCACATCAGTATTCATCTTTGGCCAATAGAAGACCCTCTCCATGAGAGCCATTATTTGGTAGATGCCCGGATGTCCAACCTAAAGAGAATCGTGACACTCTTTCAAGAGTTCACACATCAAATTGTCCACTTGCGAAATATAAATTTTATTCCCTTTGGTATAAATATATCCCTCCTGGACCCAAAATCATCGTGCCTTGCCTTCTTTGATGAGTTACATCAGGGTTACTGCCTGAGGATCACTATATATAGTCCATCCCTGATCCTAGGAAGAAAGTTAGAGTGCAACTGACCTGCTTGGCCTCTGCCTTCCAACTGTATAGCATTTACCAATTCAACTTTCTGGCTCAATGTATCGGCCACTACATTTGCCTTTTCAGGTTTGTACTCTATTACCATGTCAAATTCGGCCAAGAAATTATGTCACCGTGCTTGTCTTGGGGATAGCTTCTTTTGAGTATGGAAGTAACTCAATATGACATTGTCCATTCTTAGCACAAATGGTGCTCCCAAAAGGTAGTATCGCCAGACTCGTAGACTGTAGACCACTGCTATCATCTCTTTCTCATGCACCGAGTACCATTACTCGGTCTCGTTGAGCTTGTGACTCTCGTAGGCTACTGGATGACCCTCTTGTATGAGTACTCCCCCAATAGCAAAATCAGAAGCATCTGTATGGACTTTGAATGACTTCCTATAATCTGGTAATCTGAGTACTGGTTTCTCTAATACAGTAGTATTTAGGTCTTGAAATGCTGCTTCATATTTGTTTGACCATCTCCATAACTACTCTTTCTTTAGCAATTCTGTCAGTGGAGTTGCGTGCTTCGAGTATCCAACTATGAAGCGTGGATAATAGTTGACGAACCCAATGAAGAATCTCAACTCTAGCACCTTCTTTGGTGTTTGCCAGTTTACCACAACCTGCACCTTAGACTTATCCATTCAGATAGAACCATTGCTGATTCGATGCCCCAAGAACAGAATCTCTATGTAAGCAAAACATCACTTCTCCCTCTTTACGAACAAAGTATTCTCCCTTAGAACTTTGAAGATTGTCTAAAGATGCTCAATATGCTCCTCAAGTGTTTAGCTATAGACGATATATCATCTAGGTAGACGACCACAAACTTGTCTAAATATTTCTTGAATAGCCGGTTCATTAGGGTACAAAATGTGGTCGAAGTGTTGGTTAAGCTGAAAGGCATCACCAAGAATTCAAACGCTCCATACCTGGTCACATAAATAGTCTTTTCCTCATCACCTTCTGCAATGCGCACTTGCCAATACCCCGATGAGGTCAAGTTTGGAGAAATACTTGGTCTTGCCCAGTTGATCAAACAAATCTGCGATGAGCGGAATAGGATATTTGTTCTTTATTGTCAATTTGTTCAGGGCTCGATAGTTGACACATAATCGGAGGCTCCCATCTAGTTTCTTCTGGAAAAGAACTAGAGCTCCAAATAATGCCTTTGAAGTGTAAATGAGATCACTGCTTAGCAGTTCATCTAACTGTTTTCTCAGTTCTGCCAACTCTTGAGGGGCATGCAGTATGGTGGTCTCGATGGAGGCTTAACTCCTAGCTCTAACTCGATATTATGATCCATGCCTTTGCATGGAGATAGAGTCTTTGGCAACTCGAGTGGCATGATGTCTATGAACTCCTTCAGAATATTCACCACTGCAGCAGGTTCGTGAATGACCTCCCTGTCAAGTGGTTCTAGCTTCACAACAGCCACGAAAGTCAATTCGCCTTTTCATACCCCTTTCTTCAATTATAATGCTGATATTTGTTGTGGGTCCTTGGTTCCTCCTTGAGAGACTGGAACCATGCAGGGGTTATCGCCTCCCATCAGACATAGAGAGTTAGAAATGGCATCGGCACCCACTTCGTCGCGTGCATGAACTCAATTCCAAGAATCACTTAGAAGTCATCTAATGGCACCACCATCATGTTTGTGCATCTGCTCCATGTTCCAATCTTGATAGGGATCCCCTTGCTAGTTCGGAGATCCACTGAGCCTCTGAGCTCACAGACTTCATACAACTTGGGTTCTTCTCCAAGATAAGTCCAAGTCTCTTTGCTTCACGATCGACAATAAAATTGTTAGTAGCACCTGTGTCCACCATTTCCCGGATTATTCGGCCATTTAGTTTGATGTCCACATACATTAGTTTACTGCTCACTACCTTTGATAGCTTTCCCTTTACGTTCTCCCCCACTTAACCCTGCAATGTATTCAATAAGCGCATCACTCCCATTCGAGGTCCTTACGACTCCTCATCATCACTACTGGATTCAAAACTGCTCGAACTAAGGGTGACAGCTTTGCCCTTGTCTGACTTGTGGGGGTGTATTGATGTCGTTAAAGCATTGAGTGTCTGCTTTTGCAAGCACTCCTTCACCATGTGCGATCCTCCGTACAAGAAGCATCTGTCAAATTTTGGGGCTTTGCCTTTCGAGCTTGGTCCCTTATAGAAGCTCTTTTTCTTCTGTTCTCCCTTAGACTCCTTTGTACAAGAGTATTTTATTAGGCGATTTTCCAATGATTGTTTCTTCTTTCCTAAGTCCTCCGATGACGTCGGTGACATTCTTCTAATTTAGTTTTTGTTGTGCCCATAGCTTTAAGCTATCGAGGAAGCTGAATAGTTTGTCCTTTTCAGATATTTCTTGTATATCCAACATCAGTGTCGAAAATTGCTTCACATAGTCTCAAATGGAAGTACTTTGGCAGAGTTATCTCAGTTTCCTTCTTGAGACGAACTTTATATTCTTGGGCAAAAACTGAGTTTGCAAATCACGCTTTAAGTCTTCCCATGTATCCACTCGACATCGACTTTGCTGGATCTCTTCCCAACAGGTTTACCATCAAAGTTTTATATCTCCATTCAAATACATGGTTGTAATAGAAACTTTGGTTTCCTCCGAATTGGATCTCGTAGTATGAAAACACTATTCCATGTTGAACAAGAAATTCTCGAGCTCTTCGACATCTCTGGCGCCCCCGTAGTAATGTGGCTCTAGTGCCCTGAAGTTTTGTGGCAGTGCAGCACGAGGATTGTTCCCTCCCGTACTAAGAGTTCTAGTGAGTAGCGTCACTTTGGCCGTGAGTTCCATTACAACTTCATGTAGATGTCATATGAAGTTTTTGGTGTCCTTCGTCAATCGGTCGACCAGGGACTCGACCCTGTCGATCCGAGATTTAGCTTCTTCTTGCGAGCTCTCTACCCCAAGGAGCCTTCATTGGCCTTGGTAGAGTTCCTCCAAGCTCGCTTCAAGAACATCGACGCGGGTTTTCACCATTGAAAGTCTCTCGTTGTGGCTCCTTTTCCCAGTTGGTGCACTAGATTGCGCCTCCTCTGCTCATAGAGAGTACCCAATTTCACGCTCACATTGTTCACTGTCGCGCTCCTTATGAGTGACTCCAGCAGTTTGCGAGCGAGTTTGCACTTGTAGCCCACCTGTGGTTGCTTGGGGCAAAGGTCCGGCTTGCCCCATCTTGCTCGATTCACCATGGTGCTTCGCCATAGTGAGCTTGCGAATCTTCTTCGCTTGCTTGTTTGAATTGCTTACCTGCTTTGATACTACAATGTCACGGACTTAGCTGAATTTGCCTAAGCCATGAGGCACCCTAGCGGTAATTTTGAAGACTTCGTTGAAATTGCCTAAGTCACGAAGCAAAATTTACCCATAGTTCCAGACTTAGTTAAAATATTCTAAGTCATAAAAACACCAAAGCGTATTTGCCCGTAAAGGGTCAGCCCACTTGCAACCTCGTGTTGATCCCAAAGGACCTACAAAAAGAGAAATCGATTAGTTTTGAAGACGAGTGACGGACAAGTCTTGACACTTGCAAAGAGGGTAGCTCTTATAAGCAATTCGTCGAACACCTTGAGTGCAACAGAAAAAGAGATAAAGAGAGCGAAACGGGACTCTAAAGAACTATAAGAACGGTCGCAAGTCTACAAACGACAATTCTGGGTGTTGGAAGTAAAACACTTCAATTTCTTTTAAATGCTCACACCCGACTACTATCCCGAAGCCCCATCTAGCCCTGTGCCACCTGAGGGGTTCTAGAGAGTTGAGATGATTGACATTTTGTATCGCTCGGTCAAGTCACCATAGTACGCGAAAATGGTCCAAAACTAGATAGTTTTGGTGGCTCCACACAACAAGCAGATCATTCTGCAGCCTTCAGACTTATTTATGTTTGCATTTCTAAGATAAAATTACATAAAAATAAGATAAAATATGTTGTCAAATATCTGTACAAGAAAACAAAAATGACGAATAATTCGTTGAGCGAAAAATTATGATTGAGTAATGATCGTTCTTGACAGTAGCCAATGGGACAAAGATAAGGATAAAATTATATTTTAGAAAATAAGGGATGCTTTGTAAGATTTTTTTAAAATAACCACAAAATTCTCAAAATAAGATTTTTTTAATTTATCCTTATTAATTATGTGTAATCGTTGATTTACTTTTTACGTTCGTGTCTTGTTGTTATCCACTTCTCACATGCTAATCAATCCACTCAGTGACACAATCATGTTTAATTTTTGAGATATTATAATTGTACTATTATATTTTGTAAACACTAAGCTAACTGGAAGCAATTGACATTATTACATGTTTATTTATGACATTGCTTATAATTGTTTGATACATTTTCAAGTCAAGTTATAAATTTGTTTGATTTGAAACATTTAGCATAATAACAGGGTGAATTCTAAAAAAAAATCCAAAATTTATTATAGAGCACTCTAACTTAAAAAAATTCTCAGATAACGTCACTTTGCCCGATCGATCACCCACTTTCCTTCTCTCAGTCTCCTATACCTTTGCACACTAGATGGCTCTAATTGTCGCCATCCATCCCCGACCGCCTATTGTCATCATGCATGGGTTGGCCCATCAATTATCTTTCTCTGTGTGAAGATTGGCCTCACAAGTTATGCTTGTACTTTTCATACATAGGATGGGCCCCCCACTATGTGAGCTAGAATGGGCTCTCACACTTGCCCTCGCCACACCTTGGGATCTGACAAGGGCATAAGGATGATAGTGGTGGCGATGCAGGAAGAAGGCAGTGGTGCATGACAAAAAGTGATAGTGGGTCCAATAAAAGTAAAGATAAAATGAACTTTTCATATGGTGAAGATAATAATTTTTCAATATTGGGATTCTCTAATGAAAATTATTCAATTTAGAGATTTTTTTCATAAGTTCGTTCATAATAATAATGATGATAATTTAAAATAATCGATTACCACTACATTACTCCTTAATAATATAATTTAAATTTCATAAATTTATATGAGTAAAAATAAATAAATAACCCAAATCCACGGAAGAAGGCAACGAAGAAGACCGTCCCCATTCTACTCAGTCTCCTCCTTCCGACGAATCCCTCAATCTCCCCTCAGATCCATTCCCTTCTTCCCCTAATCCGAAACGCTAACGCTGCTACCGCCCTGATCGACCTCTCTGCTATTGTTAATCGCCGTGAATCCGCTGAAATTGGCCTCGGTTTGTCTGTTAATAGATCCTGGTAAGAAGGCTGCAGCAGCGACGGCGGCGGCGGAGGAGGATGAGCACTAAGGGCAACTGGTCGCCGCCGGCGGTGAGCGGGCGGCTGTTCACGTTTGCGCTGGTGGCCTCGTGGTACTCCTCCAATATTGGGGTGCTTCTGCTCAACAAGTACCTCCTTAGCAACTATGGATTCAAGTACCCGATCTTCCTTACCATGTGCCACATGACGGCGTGCTCGCTGCTCAGCTACGTGGCCATCGCCTGGCTGAGGGTGGTGCCGATGCAGACCGTGCGATCGCGGCTGCAGTTCTTGAAGATCGCCACGCTCAGCCTCGTCTTCTGCGGCTCGGTGGTCAGCGGCAACGTCTCACTCAAGTACCTGCCGGTTTCGTTCAATCAGGCAGTGGGGGCGACCACGCCCTTCTTCACCGCGGTGTTCGCGTATCTCATGACCGTGAAGCGGGAGGCCTGGATGACCTATATCACCCTCATCCCTGTTGTCACCGGCGTCATCATCGCCAGCGGGGTACGTTGGATCCCAATCTTTCTTCTTTTAGCTTTAGCAGATCCAGTATTCATCATGGATCGTGGTGAACGCCATGTGTTTGATGTGTAACTGGCTGAACCTTTTGTGCTGCATATCAAGTGAAAGGAAGAAACCACTGAATTTGGGCTGGTGAACTTAGAGCTTGTAGGGCGCAGCCGTTTTCGAAGTCTTTGTCGGTTGATTGGTTCCCGGGTTTGATTTGTGATCTGATGTTATCTAAGCTATTGTAATACTGATCTAGCTCGGGTGGTGAGAGGTTTTCTGAAGTGTTTGTAGTCAAAGATATAAAGCACACATTTAGGAAATAGACAGCAATTATAGATGTTACAATGATGTGTTTTAGCTGATGCAAAGTGCATCTTCTTAGAATAACCTAATTTTGATGAGTTGCTTCTCATCTGCAATTCATCTTGCCATATTTTTCAGCAGATCAGAGATAATTCATTTTGTTGTTTTGTATAATTTTCTCCTTGTAGTACTCATTTTTTATGTTTCTGATTAGACAGTTAATAGCTTCGTGATTGTATATGGTAGATTGTACAAGGAAGCCTTGTCTTTTATAATAAGAGGTGCATCGTTTGCATACATCTCTATATTCAGTTTCGATAATCATTGTTATATGTTGAAATCAAATTCAACCTTTAAAGTTGATAGGGGTAATAATGGACCCCACCCCGATTAGTCGACGTGGCCTAGGCAGAGCCAACCGGGAGCGGGAACGACTGACTCGATACGCGATGGGACCCCTGACATCCATGAACAACGCGACATGACAGGGGGAGAAGTCCGATGCACTGCGCCATCGGGCGCCGCCCAATCTCCATCAAATCTTAAGGACCAGAAGGGACCGTATGACAGCAGGGCAAGAACCACACGCGACATGCTCCTCCACGGTACGGACAGTCGCCGACAACACTAAACACCTTAGCAGAGGAACCTACAAAAAGGGATGACAAAGGTACGGTTGGCCGCTGGCGAGCAGATATAAAAGCCACCCCTAGGGAAAGCGTCAGGGGGCGAAGAAAAAGGGAGAATGGATAACCTAACTCCTACTTCCAAACACTCTGACACTTGAAATAGGCACCGAAAACACACTCACTCTCGGGGCTAACTTAGCCGTCGGAGGGACCTCTTTGGGAGGCTCCCCCCCTGACGGAGGTCTTTCTTTGCAGGAATCCGACCACGGAACGAGAGAGAAGGCCCTTGGCGGCCACGACATCCCGAGCCGAGCTACCCCCTCCAGCCTTCCCCGAGCTTCACGTCCCGCCGAGCTAATCTGCACATGCAAGCCAAACCACATCGAGCTGATTCCCCGAGCCCAGTGAATCATCCAGCATCATTTTGGCGCTAGAGGAAGGGCCTGATGTCGCAGGAACGCTCAGTGCCCTGCAACGTTGGGGAAGACATCCCTTCCGTGATGCAGCAGACCACTGGGGTGGCCCCTCAACCCTCGCCTCCAGTTCCCCCTTTCGGAGACGGGAATCCACCTCTCCACACTCCAAGACGATATTGGCGCCTGTTTAATGACCCTGGGCTAACTCCACCCCCGCTTAACCTGGGGGTCTCGGCAGTGATCCTTGAGGCTTTTTAGGGGCTCACCAACCTGGTCCAGGCCATAGCTGGAATGCTCCAAGCAATCATCCCCTACAGTCCATAGCTCGCCCAACAGCCGAGCTCGCAGCCCAAGCGGCCCCCATAGCCCTGACTAGGGCGACACTGTCGTCGAAGGCCAACCTCGCGGCGGAACCCACTGATGACCTACATCGGCTTCCGCCGGAGTTTGACCGTGTCCCCTCGGGCGACGCGATTAGGTGCTCGACATCTACACCTAGCACATCAGTTCGTAGCCTGCTAGACCCTGAGACACTCTCTTCGGACTCCACCGATTCCCTAAGGGCACAGTTGCGTTTGATGAATCAGAGGATAGACGATGTCCATAAGACCATCAGGATGAAGGACGAGTGTGGTGAGAACCCCCTTTGCGGCTCTCCCTTCATTCAAGAAATTCAAGATACACCCATCCGGCAGCACTTCCGCCTCTCAACGCTGGAGGCATATGATGGTGGCTCCGACCCAATGGAGCACGTTGCCACATTCCAACCGTAGATGGCCTTGTATGGCACGTTAGACGCCATAATGTGTCGGGCTTTCCCAATGACTCTGCGTGGGATCTCTCGAGGATGGTACAGTCGGCTACCGCTCGCCTCCATCCACTCCTTCGACCAGCTCATTAGAGAGTTCGAAGCCAACTTCCTTGCTAGCACCCGGTCGAAGCCAACTGTCGCGTCCCTCCTTGGGATGAGGCAGAAGGAAGATGAGCCCCTCGGCCATTACCTCGCTCGTTTTACAAAAGAAGTCAGGGCTATACCCGATGCGCATCCGTCTTTGATCATCCAAGCATTGATGATCGGGATCAGGCCTTCCTGCTTCTTCTGGTCACTCGCGGAGCACCTCCCGACGACCGTGTCAGAAATGCTACAAACGGCCAACCAATTTGTTGCCTTTGAAGGGCTGATGGCGGAGAAACGTGAAGACCAGAAGTGGCCCCAAGCCGAATCTTCCCGGGGACCACCACCCGCACTCTCAAGGAAGAGGACAGAGAGAACTGAGCAGGTCGTCCCCTGACTCCCCAACACTCCGCTCAACTCTACCCGGACCGAGATCTTCCTCCAGCTCCAGGAGAAAGGACTTCTCAAAGCCCCCAACCCGATGAGGACTCGGGGGTGTGACCGCGGCGCTACTGCCACTTCCATCGCGACTACGGACACGACACCGAGGAGTGCTACGACTTGAAGAACCAGATCGAAGACCTCATCCATCGTGGCCACCTCGACCGATTTGTAAGAAAGCAACGCGAGCCGTCTCTCCACCCGAAAGGTCCCGTGGAGAGGCAAATAGATGTCATAGTGGGCAATCCATATAGCTCCTCAACAAGGAAAGCTTATGCCCGCACGAAAGTCCAGAAAAGACCCAGAGCACGGTGTGATCCTGAGATCACCTTCGAGTCAGAAAGTGAATATCCAGACCACGACGACGCCTTGGTGATCTCGGCCCGCATTGCAAACGCCCGTGTCAAGCGCATCATGATAGATACAAGGAGTTCCGTCGGCATACTCTACTTAAACACTTTTCTAAAACTCGACATGACTAATTGGGATCTCACCCCCATGACTTTAACTTTAACAGGGTTTACAGGGGATGCGATAACTCCTGTAGGTATCGCAACCCTCTCTATGACTTTCGGCGATAGACCAAGAACCAAGACCCTCGTGGTTCCTTTCATGGTGGTCGAGCTCCCCTCGGCATACAACGAGATCATCGGTCGACCAACCCTCAACAAGCTAAGGGCGGTCGTCTCCACATACCACCGCAGCATGACGTTCCCGACCAGTGCTGGGGCCAAGGAGATCAGGAGCGACTTGCAGGAGTCAAGACGATGCTACCTGGCGGCAACAACCATCCCTAAAAAAGGCACGAAGGAAACTTCGGCCCCCGACCCTCAGGAGCCCAGCAATCCAAACACTCGGCCCAACCCACCGAACCAATACTGGAGGTGCCCTTGGAAAAAGATCGTCTGGAGAGGACGGTCCGAGTCGGGTCGGCTCTCCCTGAGGACCGACGCATCCAGCTCATAGACTTCCTCGGGCGTAATGTGGACGTCTTCGCCTGGTCACCAAGCGACATGCCAGGCATCCACCCGGAGATAGCCCAGCATTGGCTAAGCACCACCTCGGGAACCCGCCCGATACAACAGAGGCCGAGGAAATTCGCCCTCGACCGATAGAAGGCCATTGAAGAAGAAGTAGATCAGTTGTTAGAGGTTGGGTTTATAGTGGAAGTCAGATACCCGACCTAGCTAGCCAATGTAGTTCTCGTGAAAAAAGCTAATGGAAGCTGGCGCATATGTGTTGATTACACCGATCTCAACTGGGCTTGCCCGAAAGATTGCTACCCTCTACCAAGGATTGATCAACTGGTCGACTCCACTTCGGGATACGAACTTCTGTCCGTCATGGACGCATTCTGGGGATACAACCAAATCCAAATGGCCCCTTAGGATCAAGAGAAAATAGTCTTCATCATGCGTTGAGGCCCCTACTGTTATAAAGTGATGCTGTTTGGACTAAAGAACGCTGGAGCGACCTACCAGAGAATGGTCAATCGACTGTTCAAGGATCAGCTAGGCAGCAATATGGAGATCTATATGGACGACATGATCGTAAAAAGCAAACTAGCGCAGACCCATCTCGTGGATCTCGCTGAGATGTTTCGAACCCTCAGGAAGTTCGGAATGAAGCTCAATCCCGCCAAGTGCGTCTTCAGCGTGGCATCAGGGAAATTCCTCGGCTTCATCATTCACCGGCGAGGGATAGACGCAAACCTTGAGAAGATAAGAGCCATCATCGATATTAAACCACCCCGGACCGTCAAGGAGGTTTAGCGCCTTATGGGAATGTTGGCTGCAATCGGGCGGTTCATATCTCGAGCTGGCGACAGAAGTTATCCCATCCTACGAGCGCTAAAACAGAACAAAGACTTCAGTTGGAGCCCCAAGTGCAATCAAGCCTTCCAGGAGCTGAAGACCCACCTCGGTCAGCCCGGGCAACCATCTCGAGCTATACCTCGCCACTTCAGAGCATGTCATCAGCTCGGTCCTAGTCAAGCTCGACGAAAACAACCAGCGACCTGTCTACTACTCTAGCTATGTCCTACAAGGCCCTGAGGAGCAATACCCCCCCAATTGAGAAGCTCGCGCTCGCCTTGGACCTTGCAGCCAGAAAGCTATGGCCGTACTTCCAGGCCCACACCATCAAGGTAACCATCGACCAGTCGCTACGTCAAATCTTTTCTAAGTTCGATGTTGCAGGGCGGATGCTCAAGTGGTCGGTGGAGCTCAGAGAGTTCGACTTGGTGTATTCTCCGAGGAGGGCGATCAAGGCTTAAGCAATTGCCGACTTCTCCTTGGAACTAACGGTCCCCGAGCCCAAGCAAAAGCAACTGAATTGGACCCTCCATGTTGACGGATCAGCAAACGCCTTAAGGGGAGGGGGCGGGATAGTCCTGAGGGACCCCTCTGGGCGGACTTGGGAGAATGCCCTGCGCCTTGAATTCGCGACCACCAATGAGGTGGAATATGAGGCATTACTGTTCGGATTGCGCTTGGCAATCGAGATGCAAGCGGAGCGCCTAGAGGTGCTCAGCGACTCACAGATAGTTGCTGGCCAAGTCGGCAGAAGCTTCGAGGCTTAAGAGCTGAACATAGCTCGGTATCTCACCGAGGCTCGTCGACTGATCGGTATGATCAAGTATTTCAAGATCTCTCAAATCCCTCGCATCGAGAACTCTAGGGCCGATGCCCTGGCGAAATCAGCCTCTGTCGATATCCTCAATGGCGAGCCGCCAGCTATTGCTAGCATCCACCGACCGACGATCGCTACAATCGGGGAGACAACACCAGTTACTTACCCGGACTGGAGGGAGGAAATACTATGTTACAAGAAGGATGCGACCCTCCTGACCAACAAAGAGCCTACCCGTCGAGTTAAGAGGGTTAAAGTATGGTATAACATCATCAATGGGCACCTCTACAGAAGAGCCTTCAGTCAACCCTTACTATGATGCTTATCAAAATATGAAGCCGACACGGTGCTCGCCAAGGTCCCTGAGGGGATATACGGCGAACACATCGGGGGACGCACCTTGGCTTTCAAGACTCTCCGCCTCGGGTACCACTGGCCAACTATGCGGGCAAACGTAATGGCCTATGTTTAAAAGTGCGTGGAATGCCAGAAGCATGCCTGTGTTCCTCACCAGCCGACCTTGCCACTCTCCCCGACCTACTGCGCTTGGCCTTTCGCACAGTGGGGAATGGATCTTCTCGGCCCGTTCCTACCTGCCGTAGGGCAACGGAAGTTCTTAATTGTCGAGATGGATTATTTTATCAAATGGGTCGAGGCCGAGACTTTAGCCTTAACCATCAAGAAACAGGTGGAGGGTTTCGTATGGAAAAACCTCATCACGAGGTTCGACATCCCGAGGATCATAGTTACCGACAACGGGACACAGTTCAATAACCCCAAGTTCATGGCCTTCTGTTAGAATTATCGGATACAACTGAAGTTTAGCTCAGTCGCTCACCTGCAGGCTAACAGGCTGGCCGAGGTGACTAGCAGAAGCATTCTCGAGGGGCTGAGGAGAAGGGTGACCAACGCCCTAATCGCTTGGGTAGAGAAACTCCTAAGTGTCCTATGGGCTCTATGGACGACCCCGAAGACCCCGACAGGGGAGTCACCCTATAGTCTGGCCTTTGGCACCGAGGCCGTCTTGTCGCCTGAAGTGGTCTTCCTGACCCTGAGGATCGAGAACTTCACCCCCGAAGCATCAGAAGCAGGCCTCAGGGAGAACCTCGATCTGCTCGAAGAGCGTAGAGTCGAGGCGCTCCTAAGAACTCTACACTACCATAGGGTCGTCGCTCGACTTTATAATCAAAAGGTCCGACCTCGACCAATCTGCATGGGAGACCTGGTCCTCAGGAAAGCCGAGGTCAGTGATCCTAGACACTTATGGAAGCTTGCCCCGAGATGGGAGGGGCCTTATCGCGTCACACGAGTTATCCGAGATGGGACTTACACCTGGCGGCATTGGATGGGGAGGTCCTCCCTTATTCCTGACATGTTTCGAACTTGAAAAAGTTCTATGTCTAAATGACAAATTAAAGACTAGAAGCGTCGTAGAGCAATTCGGACAACATAGTAAAATATCCAAAAAACCAATTTTATGATGAATAGAAAACTACATAGAAGGTCGGGCGACCAATACAAAGCCAGGCTTCGCGCCCGACATACAAAAGGAAACATCACTACAAAGCTACTTTTCCGAGGGGGTGCTGCCATCGAAGGGCTGGTAGAGGTCCATCTTTTATAGTGCCATCTTCAGGACATTCAGCAAATGGGTCATCTTCGACCTCTACCTCGGGGTGCCTTCCCCATAGCCATTCGAGCACCACCCAGTGTCCGAATTCATAGCTGATCAGCCCCATCTTCTCGAGGCCTAACTCGAACCCTCGGGATGCCTTGTAGGCAGCCACCGCCTTCGGTCCCTCGGCCTTCAATTCGGCCTCAAGGAGGGTCATCGCCTCGGTAAGTGACATGTCTCCTTCTAGGCGAGCTCGATCATTCTGGGCTCCGTCCAAACTGGAGTGTAGGATGCTGACTTCCTGCTCGAGGTCCTTCCATTGGCCCCTAAGAGACCCCAACTCGACTTGCAATTTCTCCATGGTCTCCTCGAGATCCTTCGCCCGATGCTCGGCGACTGCGACCAACTCCTGGCTGGCCCCGACCTTCAATTCCTTATTGGCGGCCCGAAGTGTCAAAGATTCTCTCGTGCTGGTGTCGAACCAGTTGACCCGCATTATGAACCCTTGATGAGGGCCCTCACAAAATGAAGCCCCTACAAGGAAAAGGGGGCAAAGCTCAGAAAACAAAAAAAACTGAAACGAACAACAACAAGAGTTGGGAGAGAAATAAGAGAAGGGTCACTTACCCAGACGGCTGACTTGGCGACCCTGTTTATAAGCTCCTCAAAGGAGCACTCATACACTTGCTTCGCCAAAGTAGGGTGGAGGGCCCTCCACAGATACTCCCCGGCTAACGGACCCTCGGTCCACACCCAGGTTTACCCGGAGATCGATGACCACCTTAGCGTCAGCAAGTCCTCACCCTTGTTGGTTTTCAGTCGAGTCATGATAGAGGTGAAGTATCTGTTCACCCCCGCCTGGTCCTTCACCTCGCACAAGTCCTGAATGGAGTACCCCCGCTCGGGGACTTCCTCAGCCTCTACCGGCTCTCTCCCTCCACCAGCATGAACCTCAGTGGTGCTCTCGAAAGCATCCACCAGCTCATCGGGAGCCGCCCTCTTGCTGCGCTTCTTCAGACTGGCACCCGCATCGGTGCCAGGACACTTTCCAGCGGTGGGGATGGCAACCACCAAAGCAGCCGACGATGGAGCCGCCGACCCGCTGCCCGCCCCACTGCCAGACTTTATCTTTCCAAGGTTGAACATCTTTGCACAATGAAAGGTACGATCAGAAAAAACTCGGTACACTAAATGAAAAAGAGAAACATACCCCGGGGGGTGGGGCTGAGACCCGCCTCGGCTAGCCAAGCCTCGCTCATGTCCTTCACCCCCTGGAAGCATACAGGATCCCTCGAAGGACCTCAACCAGTTCAGTCTCGTCAGCCGAAAGCGCCAGGACCGAGTGGTCCACCGACCGAGACGTCCACTTGGTCGGGAAGCCCCAGCCTCGGCAACAAGAGATAAAGAAAAATCTCAACTTCCAGCCTTTGTTGCTGGAAGGCGCACCTCCTACCTGAAACCCGTTACATGCGGTCAGGTAATACTCGGTTTGTCCCTTGCTTAAGCGGAAATAAGCCGCGAACAAGTCTCGGGTCGCTGCTATGCCCGACCTATAACACTCCCACAAAAGGCCACCAGGTAGCGCCACGAGTTGGGCGCTACCTGGGAAGGCGATATCTACCACCCTTCGAGGCATGCCTCGATCACAAGTTGTAGCAGGAACCTCAGGCCCGCTTCGAGGGCGTCGGTTGATAGACCGAAACCATTTAGAAATACGTCATAAGGACGCTGGCCCGGCAAAGGAGCATAGAGTTTGTACTCCGGAGGAATATAATAATTCTTCCTGACCTCGACCAACTAGCAGGTCGTCATGGTCGAATCAACATTAAAACCCAACTGCATCGCCATCAAGGCCTCTGCGGCCCCGGAATCGGCAGGGGCCGCGCCCCTGGACGACGAAAGAATGACAATCGACCTAGAGTCCCATAAGGGACGACCTAAAGCCCTAGACCTACGAGTCGAAACCTCGACCGAATGAGACTCGGAGTGCGAGGAGGCGGAAGTCATCCGAGCTGCTCAAGGAACCGTCGGGGGAGCAAAAAGGGGGTTGGGGACATGAAGAGTCGGTGCTGGAGACGACAATGATCTTCAGCCACGCAGAAACGAAAGCTATAGGGAGAGTAGCGGGACACTACGAAATAACTAGTGAAGATTAATACCCAACCTCAGCACCGGTTGGCGCTTCACCTACCCTAAAAGAGGGACAACTCATTATAATGCTTCGTTCGGTTTCCGCACCCGATGTAAATAACATGAGCCATGTGTCGCCCTCTTGAGGGTCGTGCTCCGTAAACGAATCGTCTTCGATTCCGAGGAAGAAATCTCCTTGCCAGAAGACACATCGAGCAATGTCTTCGATGCATCGATGTGACCAAGCTTTCCATAGGCCCCATCGCGACCCACCATTCTTCAGCGAGCTCTCAGCCTCGCGCAAGGGCTTTCAGTCCCAAGCATCTACAAGCGAGCTCTCAGCCTCACCCAAGGACTTTCAGTCCCGACCGTTTTCTCAACGAGCTCTTAGCCTCACCCAAGGGCTTTCAGTCCTGACCATTTTCTTAGCGAGCTCTCAGCCTCGCCCAAGGGCTTTCAATCCCGAACATCTCCAAGCGAGCTCTCAACCTTACCCAAGGGCTTTCAGTTCCGATCGTTTTCTCAGTGAGCTTTCAACCTTGCCCAAGGGCTTTCAGTCCCGGCCATTTTCTCATCGAGCTCTCAGCCTCGCCCATGGGCTTTCAATCCCGAGTATCTCCAAGCGAGCTCTCAGCCTCGCCCAAGGGCTTTCAGTCCCAAGCATCTCCAAGCGAGCTCACCCCAAGGGTCATCCCGATCATTCTCAGCGAGCTCACCGCCCAAGGGCTTCGTCATCTCCAAGCAAGCTCGCAGCCTCCCCCAAGGGCTTTCAGTCCCGATCATTCTCTAGCGAGCCCTCAGCCTCGCCCAAGGGCTTTGAGTCCCAATCGTTTTTTCAGCAAGCTCTCAGCCTCACCCAAGAGCTTCCCGTCTCGACCATCTCCAAGTGAGCTTTCAGCCTCACCCGAAGGCTTCCTGCTTGAAGACCGATGATTGCATGATAACCATGCCGACTTAGGGCCAAGGGTTTAGGCCTGGGACTTGGGCCCGACCGATAGCCGGGCGGTGCAACTTTGCATGGGCACACTGATCATTCCCACACTAGAATTCTGAACCCAAAGGACCCTTCCCCACGCTTTCAACAAACCTCGGGAAGCCTCCTCCGGGGGGGGGGAAGAATGATAGGGGTAATAATGGACCCCACCCCAATTGGTCGACGTGGCCTAGGCAGAGCCAACCGGGAGCGAGAACGGCTGACTCGGCATGCGATGGGACCCTTGACATCCGTGAACAACACGCCATGACAGGGAGAGAAGCCCGATGCATAGCGCCATCGAGCGCCGCCTAATCTCCATCGAATCTTAAGGACTAGAAGGGATCGTACACCAACAGGGCAAGAACCACATGCGACATGCTCCTCTATGGTACGGACAGCCGTCGGCGAACGCCTGCAACATTAAACATCCTAGTAGAGGACCCTGCAAAGAGGGATGACAAAGGTACGACTGGTCGTCGGCTAGCAGATATAAAAGCCACCCTCGGGGAAAGCACTAGGGGGGCGAAGAAAAAGGGAGAATAGATCAAGGTTTGACTTACTGATCCGTACCGGTGTATCGAGTTCATCTCGGTACCGGTACTAGGCGGTACGCACAGTTGCATACCGCTCGGTATATTAAAATATAATATATATTTTTTATAATATAATATTATATAATATAATATTAAAATATTAAAAAAATAAACGATAAAAGGGCAATGTCACCTCGATCTTTCTCCTGCGGGAGAAAAAGCGTCCGACCAGCGGTGATGGCAGCGGCTAGTGACCCGAGAGCGTCGGCGTGCCGGTGACCCGTGGGTGTCAGCAGTGCGTGAGCGAGGACGGCATGCGGGCAGCAACGGCGCGAGCGAGGACGGCACGCGGGCGTTAGGTCTTTCTTCTCCTCTTTTTTTTTTTGGTCTTCTTTTCCTCTTCTTCTTCTTCTTCTTCTTCTTCTTCCCTTTTTCTCGCTCAATCGACCACCGACGGTCGATTTCTCCCTCAATCGATCGTCGGCGGTTGATTTCTCCCTCAATCGGCCATCAATTGCCGAAATTGACCGTCGATGGTCGATTTTTGGTGGAACCGCCGGGCAGCCGCAATGCATCAGAATATGTCTTGCTGGTCGAAATTGCAAACCTTGGAATAGATAACCTAACTCTTACTCCCAGACACTCCGACGCCTAAAAGAGGCGTCGGAAACACACTCACTCTCAGGGCTAACTTAGCCATTGGAGGGACCTCTTTGGGAGGCTCCTCCCCCCCCCGACGGAGATCTTTCTTTGTAGGAATCCAACCACGGAACAAGGGAGAAGGCCCCTGGCCACCGCGATGTCCCGAGCCGAGCTACCCCCTCCAGCCTTCCCCGAGCTTCACGTCCCACTGAGCTGATATGCATGTGCAGGCTGAACCACGTCAAGCTGATTCCTCGAGCCCGGCGAATCATCCAGCATCAAATGTCGAGGTGTTTGTTAGAAACATTGCCTTAACATTCTGAAATTCATCTTATGTGATGATGTTGAATGACTATTAAATTCTGAAATTTGTTTTAGGTGATGATCCAAAGCGCACCTAGACGACACCTAGGAGGCCACTTTGACAATTTCAAGATAATAACTAGTTACTTATTAGTTTATGTGACTGCAAGAAATCATTGTTGTGGGTGGTTTTTTTTCTTTTTGTTAGTCTAGGTTTAGAACTTGCAAGAAAATGAAATTAACCATGTGGACTTGGATAACTAGTAAGAATAACATCATAACAGAGGACACACTTGGGAAGTCGAAAAGTAGGAGTGTGGAATGAATGGAGAGTTTGTGGTGGTGGAAGAAAATTCAAAAAAATAATTAGTGCAAAACAGCATGTTTAAAAACGTCGAGAATTTAGAAGATATATTGTAGCTAAAAAAAGACTACAAGTATACACAAATACAACACATTATAGTTTCTATGACAAATCAGGTACCAAAATTTAGGAATAAGCCGTCTATTGGCTTTCTAAATGTAGGTAAGGAAATAGTAGAACTATAGATGATATTAGAAGTACAAGGAAGATTTGTGTTTACTAATGATATGAAAATTAGGAAAAGATGAAAGTGTTACTTTTGCAAGTTAAATATATTCTATAGGTAATTGGTTCTGAAGATAATAAATAGTGATAAATTAGGAGGTTTCAAAGAGGAATAAGATCATAACTTGATAGTATCCATATTGAGAAGGAGCATAGACATGACAAGAAGCAATAGCAGTTAGCAGCAAGCTGCAGCAATGTCGAGCATCAAGGTAGGATAAAACTCATTAGCAAGCTGCTCTTCTCTCCTTCCTTTGTGGTGACTCAAAAAATAACATTGCGTAGATATCTTGGACACCACAAACTGTAACCTGAGTCACATAATTTACTACAGGAAGTTACATCCTTTCAGATTTCAACCTGATCATATGTCTTGAACTTTGATCTAGGTCTCGTGATCAAGAACAAGTGCATTGGATAGATTCAATCAAGTTTCAGTTTTATTGAATTACATCCTGGATGACAAAAGGAGATATTTAGATCCTCGAAACAGTAATTAAACCAGCCAATAATTAAGTATATCTAGTTGTTTAGGCCATTTTTCCTGCAATGTGCAGCAAATATGTGAAGAACCTGTGACTCAAATGAAGGACCTAGCATAATCGGTTGGAATGCATGTATCTTGTGTCTACTGGTGAAAGTTTTTCTGCAAATTAGAAGAATGCTTTTGAGTTTTGACAATGAAATGTAATCTGGGTTTTTTTCCCACAAAATATAATCTGGATTACTTGCCTATTTTTAACTTATTGAATTGAATGCTCGAGAGTCTTGGGGAATAAGATCATTGGCGGTGTAATGGCTGGGTTCTAAAAGAAGTTAGATTGTCAGAAAGACGTTTGATCTTGAGTGGGATATCACTTGTGACTGGCCTTTCTGGTGCTGAGGAGGTATACTTTTGTTACCTCGAAGATACTGCCGATTCTCCAAGTGATGTTTGACTTTTTTTTCCTCAATTTATTGCTTTTTTTACCATGTTTGATGTTCATTTCATGACCAGATATAACTTCTTTTTAATCGGACTGTTTTCCAGAAGATTTATAGTCTAATTGTACAGTCTTATGATTAACAATGCAGGGGGAGCCAAGTTTCCATCTGTTTGGTTTTATCATGTGTGTTGGAGCAACTGCTGCACGGGCATTGAAGTCAGTACTGCAAGGGATATTGTTGTCTTCTGAGGGGTAATAAATACATCTTGTTTTCATATGTATCAATGTATCTTTTCTCATAAGATCTGCTAGGTCAGAGCTTCACTGTTTTTACCTTATTAATTATAGAATTTCTGTTTTTTTTCCTTTCCTGGAAAAGGGTGATAGTTATCTTTTTCTTCAATAATATCAGTGCCAACTTTTCATCCTTCTCTTTGTTTGTTTGTAATTATTGTCAGGGAAAAGCTGAATTCAATGAATCTGCTTCTTTACATGGCTCCGATAGCAGTTGTCTTATTGCTTCCTGCTACATTAATTATGGAGGAAAATGTGGTTGGCATTACAATGGCACTTGCTCGAGAAGATTTTAAAATTATATGGTACCTATTGTTTAATTCAACTCTTGCATATTTTGTGAACTTGACGAACTTTTTGGTGACCAAGCATACGAGTGCCTTGACACTCCAGGTATGCTCCACACTCAATGTCGTTTCCTTCTTTCTCTTCGTAGTGTACACAAGAGAAGACATTACATCTTAGTCCTTTTGTATTAATTTGGTTGGCTCTAAGAAAGTTAATTTACTCAAGGTTTTATGTGTTATATATAATTAACATATTTTTTGTATCTTAGTTGTTAATTAATTCATATCTACCCATATTTGAAATTTTATATATTTCTGATGTTGATAAGCAAATATGCACAATAATTGCATTGTTATCTCTTACTTGATGGGATATGTGCTTTTGTGCTGCTTAACTTCAAGCACTGTGTAGAGCAAAACATGTACATGTTAAAAGCAATGTAGATGAACACCAGCACTTAAAACATGTTGAAAATAAAGCAGATGAACAACTTATGCTAACGTGGTCAATGACTGCCTACAGCAAAGGTTAACAACCGTGTCGTCATATGCTGGGCTTTCTATCTATAGATGTACATTAGCAATGGCACTTGACAGAGATCATATTCACTATTCATATGGATATTAGTATACCATTGATTGTATATCATGCACATGCAGACTTGTAGGTGATGGTTGCTATTTTAATGCATGTAGACAAGTTTAGGACTTAGATGGCTGGATATCAATTGGAATGTGAAATCAAAACTTGTTTATTTTTTTTCTGGTCTAATTAATATAAGGAAAGCAATTTAGCAAATGCCTAACTGGTACCAAGTCCCTCCACAGAGCCTCGGTGTTGCTTATGAATTAAAACTCTTTTGGAACAGTACCACAATGTTGAAATTATTTTGCTTCATCATTGAAGAACAACGCACTAAGCGATGATTTCCAGTTTTCATTATACTTCTGTTTCCTATGCTTAGTTCACTGTAATGCTACAGCGGCTGACTATAAACTTTTGGTGATCTCAGGTTCTTGGAAATGCCAAAGGTGCTGTTGCTGTTGTCGTCTCGATCTTAATATTCAAGAATCCTGTGACAGTGACTGGGATGCTCGGCTACACTGTTACAGTAATCGGGGTCATTCTTTACAGTGAAGCAAAGAAACAGAGCAAGTGAGTGCCACAAGAAACTATGCTCGGTTGTGTGTTCTTCATCCTCCCATATGATGGTGGTGTGTTGACTTGATTTAAGCCAGATGTTGCTTAGCTTATGTGAGCAATTCTTGTGTCTGTCGACACCTGATTCTTTCGCCTGCAACCTACCAGTCTTATCTTAACAGTGACGAGCAGCTAACAAGTAGGGTAAGAAAGTGTCAACTGCTAATCGGCCATGTTCCTTCTCTAAATCATTTTGATGTCGCTCCGGAAGGATTTTTTCACGAGGCGATGTTCCAGCCTCATTTTTTTTTCTTAAAAGACCAATTGATGAGTTAAATTCTCTAAGAAATAGTTCTCATTAACAAGCAATTTTCGCTTATAGGGGAATTGTAGACCTGATTTTGTTGTCGTTCAATGTAATATTTAATACTTCTTGTCATATACCAGAAAAAAAAAAAGACGTGCCTATATTTCAATTTTATTCATGTTGGTTCATGTCATTCATTCTAAGGTTCAAGACAATTCGTAATATGTTCTCTCTGTTGTGCTATGCTCTTATCAATCTCTTTCAATGCATTAGTCACCCTAATTTTGACAGTTAAATTCCTGATTAATTAAATTAGGTTCCAGTCCCAAAAGATTCAGCTCTCTGCATTTATCATATATTCCTCTCAACCTGCTTTATAGAATTTGTTTCGAAATGTGTTATCGTTTCAAAGAATTGCATGGCAAAACAAAATTCAAAATAAGAAATCAATAAAATGATGCAGAATTTCCGAAGCGAACATATATAAACTATTGGGTCCAAGTTATACAGTACTCCATCAATTATCTTTGGAAACCTCACCATTGTCATCATTATAAAGGATTCTAGAGAGAGAGAGTGAGGAAAAGGGCTTTGCAAGTTCTATTTATCACAATCATTGTCTTGCAACTTGAAGAACATCAGAGATGCAAGAAGTCTGTCAGTGGTTCAAGACAATTGCAGGTTGGTAAGACAAACAAGAGAATACAACATAAGCTCTGCAGTTCTATCCATCACAGTCGATGTCTTCCAACTTCAGATAAATAAAATGTAAATCTATCAGAGTAATCTTGAACATCAAATCCCCTCTCCCAGAGTTGCTAATTTCCAGTTCTGCATTGCATCCAATCTTTTCTGCAGAGCAGCACATACAAGAGGAAGTCTTCTTCCAGCCAAGCATCATGATGGTCTGTGAGGACTTGTGTGCATGTGCAGGCATGCACTAGTAATCCACCTCAGGCAGGTCCAACAACAAGCTTTTCTTTGACAAAAAGATATCCTCCATATCTCCACTAGGATTTTGTTGTTGCTGCGCGTGGCGTCAAAATCTCTGCCTAGATTCTCATCACACATTCCTAACCTACACTAGATCAAGTATTATATCATCAGGCATCTCTGTCTTTCTTCCTCCTATTGCCTCCACGGAGAGAACAACTGAGCTTGCTAGAGTTGGATTAGATGTGAGTGGTCATCATCATATATCTCCACACTACTAAGTTATCAAGCCAAGCTCTCTAAATTCTAATTTTACTGTACATATATATATATATATATATATATATATATATATATATATATATATATATATATATCTTTCAGATCATCACTCCCACAATATATAGAGAGAACAGAAGGAAAGAAAGAAAAGCCAAAAATATGCAATGAAAGAACTGAGAATGTAGGGATTTCAGAAGAAGGCATGGGCATCACCAAGGGTCGAGGACACATCTATTCCTGCTCCTGACATCAAGGAGCTGTTGATGAGTCCATGCCAGGAAGAACCCACAGCAGTCCACTCTCTTCCAGAATCCACCGCCAAGTTCCCATCACCACCCATCAACACTTTGGTCTCCCCTTCATCCATGTCCTTGCATGAACCTTGGCTGGCTGCTGCTGTTGCTGTTGCACCACCCAGTCCCCCATGGAAGGACAGAAACCCATCATCTTCTCCATTGGCACCACCTCCCACCTCCACATTCCCACTGACACCAAAACCATAGTAGAGGTAGTTGTCCAAGCCACTTGGGTTGATACTGTCAATGGAGTCGCTCCTTAGAATGTCGAGAAAACCATGGTTTGTTGTGACAGCAGGGAGGGAGTCAGTGTTAGGATGCCCTAGAAGAAGGCTGTGGCCATGGTTGTTGGGTGGTTGCTTGTGGAGGCCAGCGAAGGCTAAGGTGAGGTCACTGGAGAGTGGAGGGATGAAGGTAGGGGAGGGGAGTGGATTGAAGGAGTTGGTGGCAGTCATGAGATCTTGGTCCTGTGCCTTCCTGGAAGAGGAGGAAGAGAATGATCTTTTGTTCTTCCTGCAGCCACCTCCCACAGGGACATTCCTGAGAGAGCCTCCTTGAGTCCAGTACCTCCTGCAACCCTTGCAGAAGTATCTGGGCTGGGAGAGGCTGTAGTTGTTGTAGTAGCAGAACTTGGTGTTGGTGGAGGCACACCTGGGGCACTTGAGGGCCTGTTCCGGGTGAGGCCTTGGCTTCCTCTCCTGCTGCTGCTGGTGGTGGTGGTGGTTCTTGGGGCATGACAGTAATCCTTCCAGCTGATGGCTAGCCATGGCCTGCAGAAGGAATCACAAGGAGAGGAAATGAACAAGAAAACAACACATAGAAGGGAAGTCAACTTGGATCATCCGAGAACACCACAAGATTGACCAATCTTCAAGAAAAGAAGCTTCCTTCTTTCGGATCTAACATGCAGAACTAATATGCAGTAATAGGAGGAGACTCTTAAAGAGCATTACAGTGAGATGTCAGCCTTTGAAAAGGCAGCTACGTTCAGTGGAAATGATGTCAAGATAAGCATCCCAAACGCTGAATCCAAGAAGCAAGGTCGATTTGGTAGCTTTAGCGTAGGAAGAATCCCACAGAAGAAGGTGCAAGACGAAAGGTGTAGTGAGATGTAACCTAAGCTCCATGATAAGAACACAAGGAGGAATCTAAAGTAAACATGCAAAGATCCAGCCCAGAAATAGCTTATGTTGATGAAAGACCCATCAAACTCTTGTCTAGGTTAACTTTACTGATTGCCTTTACTTCAAGGCAAGAATCTGAGGAACTAACCACACATGGCTGTAATGTTCCATATGAGATAGCCTCTGGGAAAAGAATGCTACAGATCCTTTCCTCGACATGAGATTTGCAGTCACCAAAATCACATGAAAGAACACCAAGACAACTCGTCAAGAAGTAGATCGACAACATACATACGACGGTGAGGCTGTGCAGCTGCTAAACTGGGAAAGACATGCATAAGATCAGGAACAACATATATCTGATCTGAGCCAGCATGATCAAACCTCAAATCATTCTAAGCCGATCGAAGTGAAACGAGAGGGACATCCGATGGAATCCAGAACAGCAGGGAAAATTCCCAGACTCCGCCGGTAAAGAAGGTATGGTGAGGGGGTGGCGTTCACAATTACCTGGTTGCGGGCATTGGGAGTTTCCATGCATGCAAAAGAGAACCTCGGAGAAATCAAGCTGAGATCGACAGATAGATAGGCCAAGTTGCCGCAGGGGCCAACGGAGAAAAAATGTGAGATAGACAGAGAGAGAGAGAGAGAGAGAGTGAGGGAGGAAATGATTAGGCTGTCTACGTACGAAAGGGAACGCTGTGGTTATGGCTTGCACGCTGAGAAAGCATTGGAAAATTCCAGTCGCACCTGCAACAACTTCATGAAGAGAGAGAGAGAGAGAGAGAGAGAGGGGAGGGGAGGGGAAGGAGAAGAGTGCGGGTCCCACGGCGGCGTGCAGCGCAACAGTGACGCTTCGTCGCGCGGGGCCCACCGTCTCTGGTTGCACCACATGGCTTCGTTAGGTTACTGTACGCGTGCTTGCTGGTAACGATGCTAGGGTTCTCACTCACCCCATCACCTGGTGGTCCTCTCTCTCTCTCTCTCTCTCTCTCTCTCTCTATATATATATATATATATATATATACATATATAGTCATAGTCTTCAGTCACATAAGTATTAGCGTAGTTAGCATCTACGTTTGGACATCCTTTAACAGATAGACACCCAATATTTTTCTACTTTTGTAGTAAGTTTTTATTTCATAAAGAAGCCATATTTACTGTTTTTGCATGAAAAAGCAGTTGTTTTCTTGCTTAAATATTCCAAAATAGTATGTCAATCATATCCTTTGTTAGAATCTTCATGTCTTTTTAGATACCTTCCTAACAACTTAAGCTTCAAAATTATATATATATATGTCATGCGCTTAGATTATAATGTTTTTTCCCATTAGTTTAATCTTATGGAATTTTTGGTTATCAATCACAATATTTGTCACAATCATTTTTTGTTTCTAGGAAATCTGGATATGAAAGAGAAATATGAGTATTTATTAAAGTATATACTACTATTCTTTTATATACAAATTATCAAAAAAAAATCATTGGTACCATCATCCATATTTTTTGGATCTATTTCTCCCTTTCTGAAATCATATAATCCTAAACACAAAATAAATATGGCTTGAAGTAGCTGTTCTCATTCTTCTTTCTTGTCATATATTCTTTTTTTTCCTCTCCCTTATTTATCATAAACTCATTATTATTGTCATTACCATTAGAATTTCCAAAACCATCTCTACTATTACATTGAAATTTTATTACTATCACCGTTGCCACTTCCTTAAGATCATGAATAGCCTACTCATACTATCACTATCAGCATGAAATAAGTCGCATATAAATTTCCCTTTGTTTTAGTCTTATGTTACTATCAAAGTGTTAGTTTTGGGACCTAACACAAACATCATTGTTTCTTTTTGCTTGTCAAATATAAGCCCTTTTCGATTGGCATAGCCCAATATATAGGTGTTGGTGATTTAGGGTGGGTATAGTGGCGATGATAGGAGAGAGAGCCAACTATTTGAGCTCGAGGAATGACTTCCTCCTATTCCTACCTTTGTTTAGAACAGTAGCAACAGTGATGATGATGATGGTTTAGGTGTCAACTAAACTATTGATGGTGGCAATTGGTGGCCGAGAACAAAAGAAACGAATGGAATCAATTCTCTTTGAGTTTGAACAGTGATTCATCAGTTGCAATTGTGGTGTTGGTGATATCCATAGTGAAACATTACATAGACAGCCTCAGAGAAGAGAGAAGGATGAGGAACATTTATGCATTGTGGTCTTCCATATCCTCAGTCTCTCTCCTCTTCTTTTGAGGTGAGGAGTGAGATTTGTGCACATTAATTTCAATAATGTTTAGAATTCCTAAAGCATATTGCATAGCTTTTTTCTGTTGCAATTATAACTCTTTGTTTTTAGTTTCTTGTTCCTGAATTTATAGCAATATTGGAAAATTCAGTGGATGAAGTTGATTACCATACTCCGTACTATTTGCTTGGCTCTTTCCATGTAGAATTTAACTTCCATTTTATGGTAAATATCATGAGTTCTTATAATCAATCCAAAATATAGCTCTTGAAAGAAAAATCGATGTAAGTCACTCTAAATTCACTGTGATTCATGCTCATGTTAAATCATGTCCTTTCTATTATTATCATGGTGTCTATTATGTTACGGGGATCATATTAGGACCTATTATGAATACAATAATTAAACACTTGATGATATTGTGCTTCCTTATCATCGGTTTCTTCGGTGGACTAATAGTATCATATGCTAGATAATTAATATATTTATATATCATGAAAGTGATATATCTAATCAGCCCATCTAATTGAGCACTTATTGATCTCATTAATCGTTGTTTCATCGTTAAATATCCATTATAGTTTTTTATTGCAATTTGTTCTAGTTTAACTTAGTACTACTAAAGCTTTGTGAGTTGTTTACTCACACCTAAATTTGCTAACCTTCTTATACATAATGCTACTATTTGTAACTCATATAGCCTATACATAATGTATTTTCCAAGGTGAATACTTGGAACATTGAAGCTTCTCCTTGTGAGACTTGCAATAGCTTCTTTATTAAATGGTGGTAGGAGTTCCCTAATGCGTCTAACTTAATACATATTTTAGTTTAGATAATTAATCATTTACTAATTCAGTTATGTTTTTTAGATTTTGATATTATTATACTATAAGATTCAATAACTAATTGATCATTTCCCAGCTCATTTACTATCTCATGTTTTATGGCATTATCTTTTTTTCCTAAAATTCTAGTTACTCTTTAGTTATACCATCAATTAAATAAATATATAATTATATATAATAAAAAAATAATTTTCATATTTGTACATAGAAAATCTCAATAGCATAAAATAAAATAAAAGGTTTACTACGTTTATCATATCATGTGCAATGATTGGTGCACGAAAATCTGTAAAATCAAAAAATATGAATTGTATAAGATTTATTACCTAGTGAGTTTTTATATCCCTGAAACTTTCAGATATAATGGAAGATGATTAAGGAGGTCAGACATCCTCCTCTCTAGCGGTATCCACACGGTGGATCGATGCAGCAATGCTTCTCAAATCACAGTCAAAAACTCGCAACTTTTGTACACTTTCTTCATAGCTTTTGCGCACTACCTTATAGCAAACATGGAAGAAAAACTCATTTCTTCTTCGCTGTCCTCTCACAGTAGGAAAAGAGGTGATCGGTTGAGAATAGATGAGAGGGAGGAGAATAGGAGGGTGCGACAAAAAAATAGCCTAGTAACTTTGTTGGCCGCCCCTCCCTCCTAATTATAGAGAGCCTCCAAAACTCTAATGAATCATGTCTTAGTGGGTATTAGACCTCTATCTAATTACCCTCATCTTTGGAATTATTGGATCTTTATCCAATAATCTTAAATTGCCTTTAATTGAGTCTAATGCAAGGAGTCCATTAATATCGGGTCTCATCCAATGACAATAAGAGCTTATTGGATAACTCATATTTAATCCTTTACTTGTTGCAATTATCCACCATATGAATGTGATCCTCTAGGCTCAATACTGAGCTAGTTGTGAGTTTCACCCATCAAAATTCATTCTGAATTAGTGAATTGTTATCCCATAGCAATTCTCTCAACTCATTGACTATGGATGTACTAAGTCACTACGCCATAGTTACCATACGGTATAGGAAATCTAATCCATTAGACTTGTCTGTCCTCAGTTATCGTGTATCTATAATTCCTCATCTATCGAATATCTTAAAGACTATATATTGTGTATGGTATTGTTAAGCATATATAAAATCGATTCCAGTCTCACTCTGATTGCAGTCTCTCGAAAAACTCATTTTCTTTCAATCCGAACGACTCTGACCAGAGATCTGCTTGGGCGATAACACACGAGATATTCCTTTATGATACTGAGAGTGGATGATCCTCTATTGACACTCAATTTCTTATGTAAGGTTGACTACCACTTTCGATAACCAATTATACCAAATCTGAAACTTTTCATACTTGTAAGTCCAACATAAAAAAAAGGAGTACTCAAATAACACATCCTTGATGTCTCAAGTTTAAAGACTAGACATAAAACTAGGACTATATAATCGTTGTCTGACGTTAGATATTATTAATCATATAGCATTTAGTAGGTGGATCAATCAATGAGCTCATTCTCTAATGAGCATTTGTACTATATCCTTAGTGTCCCTACATGAGCGGTTATGAGACTAGCCGCCTCTATCACATGGACAGAAATACAGTACATCGATCTGTCCAGTTATCTCAATGTCCTTGTCAATGATCGAGATTATTTATAATCTGTGTTTATAGTTGAACCGATCTCATTTTCATGATCTCATTATGATTTGATTTTAATTACATAGATCCAAAGATATCAAAATATATAGTTTCGTAATAGACAAAATATAAATAATAATAATATAAAAATACTATCACACGTAACATCACTCACCCCGTACTCATATTCATATATAGTTACAAAATCAACAAACACAATAATTTAGTTAAACTATGACAGCAATGGATTATTTATTATTCTCGTATATATCCATTAATATGGTGAATATTTTACAATAGACAAATCTCGCAAAAAATAAGTTTGACTAAAATCATCAATAGCGCCATCATTGTTTTGATTTAGTTAAACTTAATATATCAAATTGACGATCAAAATTGACACTAGCGGTTTAGTTATCTAACCATTTAAGCTGAATTCAGAGAGGTTTCGATAGGTAAGTCGAATCTAGGGTGTTGGTTGTTATTTAATCATATTTAAGCTGAACACAGTGACATGAGGTGCGAACACAGCAAGGAAAAGAAGTGGTAGTAGAGATGGGCCATCGACGGGGCGCGGCCGCCATCTCCAAAGGGATTTGGCCTCTAGCGGAGTCCGCCACCTACCTGTCGTTGGGTTGCATGATGAGGACGCAGAGTTGGGTAGCGAAAACTTGAAGCTTGTCTGGGCAAATTAATCATGGTGGAAGCGACCGGGCTGTATCGATTTGGGCAGACAGGGCCACATGCAAAGCAGGACCATCACTTGCCATGGCTGAAGCCGCTGCTGTGCCTGCGGTCCTACCACCCTCGAGTCAAGAAAGAAAAAGGAGAGCAACTTTAGCCATGGCCGCTGATGGTGTGGGGGGTGGTGCAGTTACCCTGCAGCAGCTCCTGCTGCATGGTGTCTGCAATCGTTCTCATAAGACGCGCAGGATTTGTTTGTTGGGTGGGAAGGGCGGAGCTGCGCCTGCTGTGCTCATCTGTTTTGACTTCTCGGCGTACACGCAGTAGGAGAGAGGTTTGGGTCGGCAAAGTGGGGCAGAAGCGGCGGCAGCCACCGAAAGAACAGTGGTCGATTTAAGTCGTTGCCCGACCACCCGTCGCAGTGCGCCTGACACGTGAGTGCTCGGTACTGCTTTGACACTCCACAGCACTACCAACATGTGGCTGTTACACCGAGGAGACGATCAATAATGATGATCTCACGGATGAAGGAATTCATATATTTATATTTGAACGATACTTGTACAATATGTTTGGGTCATCCACTTGAGATTAATTACATGTGTCAAATCTAATCCAAACTGCAGGGCAGAAGAAGAAGAAGAAGTCGATGCATATCCAAAGGTGTCGTCGGGTCACGGAGTCAATCTTGTTAATTTGAGTTGGGGAATCAAACTTAGTGCCAAGAGATCTGGCGTGTCGAGTCAAATCAAAATTAAGTGCCAAGAGGTATGGGGTCCCCAAAGCCAATCAATCTTTCTTTCTTATAATCATTGGGAATGGTTTTATAAGATTATGAAACATTTTCTATTTACAAAATGATTTTACAAAATCATCTAACGAACACGAAGGATCAATCAAAATCATCCAAATTAATTACAATTAGTACCATTAGTACCAAATTAATTACAAAATGTTTGACGTGTCTACAAGGTAGTTGATCCAATGTTACAATTAGTACCATCATATCAAGATAACAAGATATCCAAGTCAGCGTCAAATTAACGATAACCTGACACTCCAATGTCCAAAATATATCAACTCATCAATTTGACACATATATCCACTTTTCAGTTTTGCAGAGTATCAATGGTGCGGACGAGTTTTGATGTTAGGACCTTATGATACTCTCAACAAAATCTTTACAATTAAGCTACAAATCTATCAAAATTATAAGATGATCTAAACATGTCTAAGGATCCAACAAGATGATCCTAACTACCCGATTATACAAAAAAAAATAATCAAAATTACCATGTCCTTGACCAATGGACACTTCAACAAGCTAAAGTAAGCTTCGTTGAATCCCATTCATGGGTCAGATGCTGCTAATATAGAATCTCACAAACTGCATAACCATAGGGGCCAAGATGTTTCATCAATTTAGGTAAATGGTCTCGGCTACACACTAAGATATGGATCATACACACACAATTCAAGCACCGTAAACTGAGACCTACACAAATCAGCATTGCATCTGCCTGCCACAAAATATAATTGTGAGAAATATATTCAACCAACAGTTGTCCTAAGCGTATGATTGGAAAATGCAGGCACCAAGGAAATCCAATACAGGACCTAATAAAACATAGAACCATGGGAGTCATGATATCTGTGCACTTTATTGTGGAAAATTAAAGAAAAAAAAAAGCTAGAGAAATTAATTCCAAGACATCTACGCCACAAGAACATCTACCATATAAATAACTTGTCTGATGTCCAAGCATGGGTTATAATAAGATTAAGCCAAACTCGGAAACGCTAACCAGATAGTCCAAAGCTCTCAATTGACAACAGTCGGAACAGGCAAACATATGCAAAAATAAGAAACTACTGCAGGAGTAACATGAAACGTATTACAAGAGAATGTCATTTACCAAAATTTGAAAATACAAAATGTAACATCCTCAAGTGATTGTTGATAAGATGAAAGCTCAGTCATCACTAGTCCAGCCAATTCCCCTATATGAATGCTTCGATATTACTGCACCCTGCACCAGTCTCCAATGAGATGTATTACAACTTTTTCTTTGCATATTAAGCGAAAACAGTAATTGCAAGGGCTACAACAAAGGATAACGCTTGAGGTGAATGACATTTACAAGAGTGACTATTCCTGGAAAAATGTTAATGATCAGATCAAGGCAATGACAGACATTATTCAATTAGCCAATGGCCAATATGTGCTGTGATCTAAGCTTGAAGCAATTAAATATATGTGGACTTCAATCATCAGATCTCCATAAGTATATAGTTTAACATCTAACAGAAAGCAGAATGGCATAACCACATAATTTGAAAAGTAAAGCATAATAGAATATGCTCTTACAATTTAAGCAATTTAAATGTAGCAGGACTAGAACAGTTATTAAAGAATGTAAAACGATCACAACAAACAAGCAATGATAAATCTACCTGGCAATGCTGTGTGAATTTCAAACCAACAGATGAGTCAAACTTCAGCACAAGCACACTAGGGATCCTTATAAGATGATGATGGATCTTATCAACATTTCTCGAACATAAGAGTCACAAGCTTTGTCTTAAATGGAGCCTTGTTAGTCAAAATACACAAATCACTTATATGCAGCAACTTCCACTAAACAATAATAATGCACATCCAATATTAAGACTGAGAGAGCAGTAATCATTTGGTATGTTTGCTCCAATAATGCATGCAAACTTAGTCCACTCAACTGGCATGCATTATATTGAAAACCTAGGAAGCAAGGCTCCAATTCCTGACACAGTCCCCAATGGGAAAGTTCTTCATTATCAAACTTTTGTTCCCTAACGATATCTGAAATCAAGAAACCTCTCTGAAAACCCAACCTCTTAAGTCTCGCCAATAATAAAAAGGCAATATGTTTTTTGGTAAACCAATGGTTCTCCTAGTGTTCAAACATTTAATTCAGAAGGATAAACCAATATTAACCTTTAGATGGAAAAAGGTCAGAACATAAACTCCCACTTTCATGATGCACAACCAACTTTGGGAGTAGCAGTGCACATGCCATCAAGAACTACATCTGCTCAAAAGAATCAACTGTTACTTATTAAGAGATACACTGACATACATGGGAGATGGACAAATGTTTCACAGAGACAGTTAAGCACTACATCCTGAATTCCCTGTTATATAGATCACTATTTGGGAAGTGAAGGTTTTTGTCATCATTGCTAGAATAGCAGTTGCTATGCTCAAATCTTTCGTTCCTCATGACTTCACTCATACCCATATCACTTCCAGTCCATAAATCATTAAAGCCATCCCACTGTTTATTCAACAATTGTGAATTTCTCAGTTGTTGAAGTGACATCTGCACCATTGGAGAAAGACTACAGTGGTTTTCTGAAAGTTGAGATGTGATATATGCATCACGTAATGGCAAGAATCTATCTCCCACACAATCTGGTATACCCAAGTTATGATAAGAAGAGAGAGACTGCTGCTTCAATAAATGAAGTCTCAGGTCACTTTCTGAAGGGCTACTCTGCACAGGAAATGTAGATTTAAGGCCCAAGCCTAAATTATCTATTCCAAGTGACATTCGTCCCTTGCCAACTGCCAAAATTGCCGGATCAATAAGTTCTGCATCACCAGGATTTCCAGCTATATGTGACTGATAAGGATTTCCAGCTGGACTACCAACCAGATGATTTTCTGAAAGAAAACAGAAACACATTAGGGAACTGAAGACCCTACTAGAAAACTAGTCAGATTTGATGTACAAACCTGACAATGCTGCCTCATGTGTTTCATAAAATCTATCTTGAGAAGAAAAACCTGGAGGAACTCTGTTTGGAGCTGAAAATCCAGGTGGTGCTGATATCTTAGACCTTGAAGTACCTTCCATTCGTGAGAGCAACAATTACAGAGATATGAATCTCATCAGCAATATAGAATGCATACAAACACACACAAATAATAATAATAATAACAACAATAATAATAATATGACAGCATATACTCCTAAGTCAAGATTATATCAGCACGACATGCTCGCTCAATAAACATAATTGGACATTTGAAGCATTGTATCCATGTAATGTATCCATCAAGGTTCATTGTACCGGTCCATACCGGCATACCGATCTCAGCTCGGTATGGTATGGTACGCCAGTACCAGGCGGTACACACTAGCATACCGCTTGGTATTATATATAATAAAATATAATATAAGTTAAAAAACAAAAAAAGGGGCGATGTCGCCTCGTTCCTTCTCCCCACACGGGGAGACGTTTCTTCTCCCAGCATGGGCGAAGAAATCACTCGCGGGCGACAGATCACGCATGCGAAGAGCAAC
Source organism: Ensete glaucum (assembly GCA_021527575.1). Taxonomy (NCBI): domain Eukaryota; kingdom Viridiplantae; phylum Streptophyta; class Magnoliopsida; order Zingiberales; family Musaceae; genus Ensete; species Ensete glaucum. The sequence goes on along the minus strand of CM038558.1, from coordinate 38,725,615 downwards.
ACCAAACTCCAGGTTTTTCTTCTCCCTCTTCTTCTTTCTCCGTTCCTTGGCTGATACAGCCCAAAATCAGCCACCGACGGTCGAAATCGACCGTTGCCGCCCGACAACGACCGACGATGATCGAAATCAACCGTTACCAATCGATTTCGGGTGGTAATGGGGCGGAAACAACCCCAATCGGCGATACCACCCAGTAGCGGGCAGTCCGCATACCAATCAACTGGCGGACCGGTACATACCGCCCAGTATGGGCGGTACCAATCGGTATTGCATTCCTTGGTATCCATTGCTAACATTCAGAATCAGTGACAAAACATGTCACAATATCAGCCATGATAATTGGACAGTGCGATTCATGGGTCAGGCTCATTTGCCACAACATGACAAGTTGGCTATATGCAAGGTCTTAAATGAAAGCAGTACACAAGTGACCGCATCATGACATAGTCCATATGCTGTGCTGCATATATACACAGGCATCTGCAGTTGGATTTCAAACCACCTAAAAAATAATTCGAAAACAAAATGAAATTCTGCATAACAAATGAGTAAGAGAATATATTCCACTCAATATTAACCATAATGATGGCATATCGCAGCAAGGTTTGACTTACCGGTCTATACCGATGTACCGAGTTCATCTCGGTACCAGTACAGTACCAATATTGGACGGTACATACAGTGTGTACCATCCGGTATATTAAAATATAATATAAATATTTTTATAATATTATATAATATAATATAAAAATATTAAAAAAAAGGAGAAAGCGCTCAAGCGCTGACCGCTGGCGGCGGCGAAGCGAGACGGCGCTCGACAACACATGAAGCGAGGACCGCGCACGGGTGCTAGGTATTCTTCTTCTCCTCTTTTCTTTGTTTCTTCTTTTCCTCTTCTTCTTCTTCTTCCCTTTTTCTCGCTCAATCGACCGCCGAGGGTCGATTTCTCCCTCAATCGACCGTCGGCGATCGATTTCTCCCTTCAATCGGCCACCGACGGTTGAAATCGATCGCCGATGGTCGATTTTGGCGAACTCGAGCGAGGTCCACGCATCAAAGAACTGGCGGACGGTATGTGCCTGCACGACAAGACAGTCGAAATTGCAAACCTTATATCGCACGCAGTACATTGAAACATAGCATAACAAGCTTAATTACTCATAGTTGCATCATTTTCACGTTTCCTAAGATTAGCTCATCAATCCTTGATAAAACTAAAAATATTTTTAATATAATATACCACAAATACAAAATATAGCAATCAAACAGAACTGGAATGCTAAGCACAAACATGAAATTAGTTCAAACTTTTAAGAGCAATAGATTGGGAGTTCGCACTGGAAATAGAGAAAAGGAATTCTATAACGAACCAAAAGTTCCTTGTTAAAAAGAAAAGAGTAAAGGCTTCTGAGTAGCCAATGCTGCATACTTGCCTCTTTCACGGGATAATAGCAAGGCAAATGAGGGGAACCAGAAAATTTTGCATTGAAGTTGCAGACATCTAAGCAGCATCACAGATTAGAGACCAGGGCAGAATCATGGCAGACTAGAACTCAAACAGAAGAAACAAAGAAACATTATGGAACTCCTCCAATTGCACTTCTGCTAAAAGGTGAGATGATTGAGGATGACAAGGAGTGAGATTAAAGAAAGAAGAGTTGGCAAACTGGCAAACTATGGCTCAAGCAGAAGAAAGGATGGTGTTGGAGAAATGATAAAAGGCTCTTATAGTCTTGCATCATTTAATACATAAAATCGTTTAACAGATTACACCAGTTTCAGTTTTAGCCTTGAGTCGGGTCCAAGTTTGTCCACATATACAACACATGCACCTTATGCAGTTGCATATGAATTATGCTTGCAATTATGCAGCACAAAAACAATGCTTTCAGATAACAGGTATACGATGCAGTTAAGACAGATCTAAATATGAGGCTGCTCTGTATGTGGCAACATATGTGGTTAAGCCACCGACCAGACCAAGATATGCGGCCACATTAATTGTTTTTGAAACCATATCTACTGGACTCAGGCTCTGAAAATATTGAAACAATCTCAATAGTGAAACAAAAGCACTCATAAAGCAGCAGATAAAAGAAAAAAACAGCAACAACTTAGAGATATTAAAAGCAGCAACAGAGCAGCAATACTATTGGAAAGTTGACAATAAAAAAGCGAAGACATTTGTTTACTGACTTAAATACACTAATATTGAACAAGTACTTACTAGCAGCCTTATCTGATGAGATGACAGGGTTGCTCATGATGGAAGTGTTGGGTGCCTCAAAGGTATTGAACAAAATTCCATTTTGAAGCCCACTTTCATATGAATCATGTGATGAGGAGCAAAACTTCTGTGCATAAACCTCACTTCTGATAGGCTGCACTATATTCCCCTGGCTTTCTTGCCTGGCAAATGAAAATCTAGACTGGTTGCTGTTGTTGGATTTCCATGAACTTAATAATTTAAAAGACCTTTCTTGTTTTCCTGTTTCACCAAGAAGACTAGCAAAACTGTCAACAGTGTTTGATGAGTCATCCCATGGGTCAACATCTAGTGACAGTATATCCGAAATGATGCTGCTCTCCCCCTTTAAATTTACAGTTGCATATTTGTTATTATAGGCTATATCATCAATTCTTCCTGAAGATTTCACCTTTTCTTCATTGCAGTTCATCGGAGGACACCTAAAAATCTCCCTGGGTGAACTGCTTTGCTCATCTTGGTGACCATTGGATAAGGCATATTCTCCTAATGGAAACGAACACATCTCCATCTTTCTGTCCATCATTCTGTCAGCTCGTGGGGTTTGCTTATTTTGGTCATCTGTGTTTGAAGAAGTAGAAGTAGAACAATTGCCACTATTGCGTGAATAATTTGCATAAGGTGGAGATGACAGATGATCAACATTACCTATAAATGCTTTATCATCACAAGGAAATAAGACTCTGTCCTTACTATTAACTGCAGAAATCAGCTTTTCCTTCAGTGGCTCACCACTCTGATCCTTTAACTCATTCCCACCGTGCTTATCAAGCAACTGGGAGGCTTTACTCCAAGGAGATGGATCTGAGACATTACACAAAGGTATTACAGGTGTAAGGCTATCAGAATCTGAAATAAGGTTCTGGTTCACATTTAACCGACCCAGCCTATCACGGTCATCTACTCTAACTGAAGAGAAACTTGAACATAAACCATGTGTTGCCTCATTGATAGTACTAGAACCTTGTGCAGATCTATCAGAATCAGACCTGCCAAATTGTCTATCAAAACCTTTAGAAATTGTACCATTTGTTGGCTCTGTGTTGTCACCATTTACATGAATGAATGTTTCCTTGTCTTCTGGTGCACTGACTGGAAGGCAATGCACAAAATTTGATGATAACTGGGAAATACGAGTTACACCTGAGACATCTACGGTTGATACATCTGAGACAGATGCTTGGAACTGCTTTTCAATAACAGGTGTTAGATATTCTTGTTGTCTAAACCCATCATCAGAATGTGCCAATTGGTTTTCTTCACCAACCTTGGACGTCATGTTTATGTCATTATCCCATGAAGAAAATCTAGAGGAACAATCACTAGACGTTACTATCCCTGGTGACTGACTCAAAGGTTCCTCAGGCTGAGATACATCACTAATTTGCGGAGAGTCTCTGCTTTCAGTCACTTTTGATACCATATCTATGTCATCATGCCATGAAGAATACTGCTTTGTGCTTTCCATTAACAGAGAAGGCAACTTAGTAATTGTCAAAGTCTGGCCTTCAGGCACCTTTGATGTTGGAACAACTTCATTCCATGCAGAAGGATGATTTGGGCTTTCAGTCAATGTAGGCGGCAAACACGAATTACCAATCGTCTCTGCTTTTTGTTTTGCATTAGGAACTTGAGAGCATGCTACACTTGAAGTTGGAGGCCGGCAGTTTGAACTTCGGAGCCCCCTGCATATGGTTGACATTTAGATAATGACTTCACCGGATGAAAAAACAAGAACAGTAAGAATCATACCACGAAGCACCAGCTGGAAGAACAGTGGGCTTCCCAGCACTGCTACTAGGAGGAGAACCTTTGACCTGGGTTGAGGCAATCTGCATTTATATACAATCGGTCAATGTAATGTATCCAAGCAGATATAAAGAATGCATAAACAGCATCAATAAGGTTAACTCCACATTAAAGTAACAAGTCCTAACTCAAACCAAGTTCTAAGCCTCACTGAACAATCAAACTAATAGTTAGGATTTACATTTGAAGCACTCTTGATGTAATTTCTGGCTGAAGCAGTTACACTGTTTGAAAATTCATCTGGAGGAGGCAAAACATTTCCTGAACGCCTTTGAGAACTATTCGAAGCAATTTGTGGAACCCTACTCCTATAAGGCCACAACAAGACAAATGTCAAGTAAAAGGGAGAACAAACATTGTGTGAAATACTGATTAGCTTAGCTTCTGTGCAATAGGTCAAAAGCAATAGTTTGACCTTGGGATGAAAGTTAAATATACAAAGAACTATCACTTACCTTGTACAAGCTGAAATAACCTCATCCTTTGTGAAACTATCATCTTGGCTACCTATATCATGCAAATACAGACAATCCGGATTGCTGCAGGTCTGAACAACCAAGTCAATTACTTGGAATGAAAGGAAAAAAGAGAGACAAATTTTACCAAATATAGAAACTTCCAGCAGTATAATAATAGGCTACTCTCCGTACCATATTTCTCAACCAAGCATGGCAATATTTCGTTGTACCAAAACATGCCCTACAAAAGTAAACTACAGTGTTATTAGAGAAATATCACAGGAAAATGAAAAGGTCAAGCAAATAACAATCCGAGTTACAGGCTTACTTCAAGGTTTTACCCTCCAGAATATAATTGTGTACTGCTTGGATACATCGAATGGCTTCTTCCTCTCTTGAATACATTACATACCTAGTCCAACAAGGTTCAGTAGGTAATGTTAAACACTCATACTGAACAAAAACATGAGTACTGTATGCTGGTAAACTAAATATGCATTCAGTTTTTTCTGCAACACTTCTTGATCAGATCACAAAATGCTATAGGCAAACTAAAGTCAGGGCACCAGGTAACCATGTAGAACTTGCAGTTTTATGGTATTTTCAAGGACAACATGTAGAAGTCATTTGCAGAAACTTGCAAGGGTTTGACACCACATATACTATCATTTATTACCACAGTTTCTCTATTGTCTTTGGCTCCTTGGACAGCAAGTCATATACATGCACTTTTAAGTCTTAACATGCCTAATATAATAAACAAAAGTAGAGAAAGATACGAGGAAAGATATAATTTGATCAATGTCTGACACAAGGTTAGGCCACTGAACTTAACAAACCACTATCACCTAAATCCTATAACAGTCCACCAAAAAAGTAAACATGGACTGAAGCTCAAAAAGAAAACCTAAAATAAGGTAGATAGTGAAGTTAATAATATAAAACATCATAAAAGAATGACACACTACAAAACTAAAGAAATTAAACAAGTAACATCTACCACCAACACATAAACCAATATAATCCCCAAACTTAACATGTATTAAATATTAAAGACACTTAGGTGAGTGTCTACATGTGAAGGCGTCTAGAACACTACAAATCACATAAAAATAGTCACCAAAAGATGCATAAGTGATTATGCTTAGCAGATCTCCATTGAGAAAGACAGGAATACATTTCACAATAAACGAGAATTCATAACCCAATATGTGTGAGACATGCAATTAACTAAAAATATGCAACATAAGTTGAAGAAATAATATTATCCAATTAGTCAACTCAATAAACAAGACATACAGAATCTAGAGCCTGATGAGAAAATCACCATGACATAACCACAGCTTGTAATGCTTAGAATCAGTAGCTTCCTGAGTTTAATGAGAAATCCAAGTGACAAGAAACAGAAACTCCCTTGTACTTAACAACTAGAGAATACTACAAATATCAAATTAAATACGACTTACACACTAAAGGTGCAGTTACTTGATGCTTGCTGGGAAGGGGCACTTGCAGAACGAGAAATTGATACCTTTATGATTTTCCCATACTGACCAAAGTATTCCTTACGTTCAAGAATCTGCAAAACCTAGAAAAGGTATTAAAAACACCCCTTTATGTTTATTAAAGAACAAATCCTGACAAGAGACAGAGCACGCACACTTCTATCACATAAATTAGCAGGTAGGCCAATTATGTACACAAGGTTCCATTGTACCACTCTAACACCGCTAAGATGCTTCTTAGCTTCTAAAGATGTTTTCAGCTTTGACTTTTGAGATTTCTGCTTTTTCTCAGCGTTTATCTCGGCAACTAACCTATCCAAAAGAAAAAAAATACATATACTCATATTATATTAAGAAACTACAGAAATGACAATTCTTTTTAGAAAAAAAAATTAGATGAATGACCTTTTACAGTTAGCAGCCATTCTGACAATTCTTTCCTTGTCATATGGTGTGCGGCAGGCTGGACACCGCCCTTCTGTCTCTTCTTTCTCAGCCATGTCATTTATTTGATGCCAACACCAAACACAAATCTGTGGACAAGATAAAGGTCACAATGACTTCCAAACGTGGAATTCAGCATCTCTAAGAATTCATAGAATGGCAAACAAATGCCTCAATTTCAAAACTTAATTTGGATTTGTACATCTTCACGTGACATAGTAGCAAATTCAATCGCATAAATTCATCAAAAGCCAAACATGTGCCTAAATATCAAAACCCAATTTCCTCTCTTTTCTTGGTCAGCAGGAATGCTTACCTCGTACCCACATTTGCAAGGCCTCAGCTGCTGATCAGTCAGGTCCATCTCCTCGGCGCATAGAGGACAGGTCCTATCTCCATCGTCACTCATGGTGGTCCTTCAAACAAGCAAAGGTATTCAAGTACCAATCACGAAGCATCGATAATAACAATATAAAACATCCAAAAAAAATCACTTCCAACACTTGCAAAATGTCACATGGAGTCAAATAATTAACTTCGCAAACACTCTGAAAGTTCTCAATATCATTATACCAGAAAAGAAACCCTACAAAACCCCTTTTTCTTTCCTCCCGCGATCACTCGGATCTTATCTTTCATAAACAATAAAATCCACAAAATAAAAGAACAACCCACAATTCAATTAAACCCATTCAAGTGAAATGAACGATCTGCCTGAATTTTCCCATCACATGGAATCCAATAACGATAAACCACATAATCTACCCTAGAAGCTCAAAAATCCACCTCCCAGATCCAACAAAACACCCAGAACCAGCTAGAAAAGCGAAAAAAAACTCCGCACGCGACCAATCTGCGCCATCGTTTCCAAAAGGACCATAATAGATCGGCAAAGAGGAGATAATTTGTCGGGGAAATATAGCAGATGGATGGATCCACGATAGACCACTTACAATGGGAGAGGCGAGGGTGGGAGGATCGGAAGAGGATCGAAGGCCAAGCCCGAGGTGTGGAGGACGCAGGGGTGGTCGAGAACGAGCGAAACCCTTCTCTCTCACACAAATGGATTGGTTTGTCCGCAGGACGCTTTCGATCTTATTGCGACGACTCGGTTTGGGTATTTAACTAATGGCAACAACGACGCAAATGTCAAAACAACCCTCGATATTTCTGTCTATTAACAAGCCGACTCCTTATATTCCATTATGCCTATCTTAACCTCCTCGGCCCCCTATATTAATTATATTAGCGTAACGCGACCCCACTACCTGCCTTGTGATTGGAAGCGTTAATGTTTCATGATGGGACCCAGCGGAAAACCTTGCTGACTCCACTGACAGAAAAGGTGGCCGAAGAGGTAAAGGAGACGAACTCCGGTCGCGTACCATACCTGTGATCTGGAGACTTGATGTTTCACGGTGGGACCCGGAGATGAACCTTTCGACTTGCACTGACAGACGAGGTAGCTAACCGGGTAGGATTTTAGAGGTGAGAAAATCATGGCCGATGGGCACAAAGGAGTGATGGTGGGTTGGTTGGCACGCTAACCGTAAGCTTTAGCACCATAATTATTCATATAAAATATACCGTATAGAACACGGTTTTACTATTTTTCACACTAAAATATCATATCAAATTTGGGTGTCTCGTACAAAAAAAATTCATCTTTTGTACCACTAGTTGATTCGTCCCTTTGTTTTTTTTTTTTTCATCCTACCCAGTACTTAAAGTAGAATTATCATAAATAACCTTAGTTGTTATGACTTATAATTACATTAAAATTTTGACATTTCGATACTTCATTAATTGACACGTATGTGTTATCTGAATGGCACGTCATCTCATCGTCGTGTGATCGATATCTTGTCATATATATATTGATATAAAATATAATACGTAAAATAAGATTTTATTATTCTTTATATTAAAATATAATCTCAAATTTTGGTGTCTAAAAAATCATTTTGTACCACTAATTGATTTATTTCTTTGGTTTTTCTTATTCTACTAAATACTTAGAGTAGAATTTTTATAATCTTCAATCATATGCAATCTGATATTTACGACAAATATAAGTTTTGTCTCTAGAAACATCATAGGAACTTCTAGTGTACATTTTTGTCACTTTAAATTTTTTATGTGTCATTTAACATGCATAGCATTGTGGGTACTCCGTCGCGTCCAGGGAGTCAGCACAACATGATTCGGGCTGCAAGTACAAGAGGGACCCAACGTAAGTAGTTCGAAGTTTATGTGTGCTGATGCTTGGCTCGGATTGTCACTTTGATGTGGGTTCTTCTGCTAACCTCATCGAACTATCTCTACAAGATAAGACTTTCGCCCGGGTGGTGGGTTCCCAGGGAGGTCCCTCCGCCGATCAAGTTAGAGTTGTTTTGAAGGGTGAAGTCTGACGTCTCCTACTCGTATGTCGAAGCTTCTTTTGCTTTTGATTGAAGAAGAGAGAGAGAGAAAGAGAGAGAGAGAGACAGAGAGCCCCCTTATGAGAGCCCTTAGGGTGTCCCTTTTATACTTGTACATCGTCGACCGATCAAGTCTTGACCTCATCATACTTCTGGTGTTTTCTGCCAATCTGTTTAATGTCGCAGGCAGCGCCAGCAACTGTTCGTGCTGTCGATTACGTGTTGCTTCTGCTCTGTTGTCATGTGGTTCCCTCATGTTCTTAGACCTGATAGTGACTGCAGAGTGTTCAATGCTGCCAGACCCTGAGTTTGTTCGCCCGTTGTGACACGTCGCTCCTGTGTGTCAGAGGGCAAGGTCAAGGAGATTAGTCAACCGACCCCATCCTTCCACATTGATTCACCTTGGGGCACGTCATTTGGTTTGGAAAGGAGACCACTATTATCACTATCATTCCCCCCCCCCCCCGGGAGAAGGAGGCTCCTTTGAGGCTTCTTAGAAGGCGAGGTGTCCTTCAGGCGCGAGATTGGTATAATGGAGGGATTTATATACATTTGAGGTTAGCTAGCTCGTCGATCCTTGAGGCGAGAGTGGGAGCTTTACTGTGAGTAGTTGGGTCTAAGAGCCCTCGGACTAGTTTGATATCTCATTTGTCAAGGATCGGGACCAAGAGCCCTTGGGCGAGGTTGAGAGCTCACTTGTCGATGGTCGGGCTTTCGACCGAGAGCCCTTGGGCAAGGCTGAGAGCTCGCTTGTTGATGGTCGGGACTGAAAGCTCTTGGGTGAGGCTGAGAACTTGTTTGTTGATGGTCAAGACTGAAAGCCCTTGGGCGAGGCTAAGAACTCGTTTGTTGATAGTCAAGACTGAAAGCCCTTAGGCGAGGCTGAGAGCTCGCTTGTTGATGTTCGGGACTAAAAGCCTTTGGGCGAGGCTGAGAGCTTACTTGTTGATGGTCGGGGAGATTTTTTTTTGGGATTGAGGAAAATTTATTTATTGATCGAAATCATTCGTGGGGTGAAGCGTGTCCCGAACGGTAACTCATCGGGTATGGAGCGCGAGGTGTCATGATGAGCTATCCCACTTTTTGGGGGAGGCGAGACGCCAACAGGCACTGAGGTGAGGTACCAATCCCACCACCTCTGCCGCCCCCACACCCACCCCCCCCTTCCCTTATTCTGCTCATTGCTTCTCTATTGTTGCTACTATTTTTTCATCGTCTCCGGCATCGGCTATGCCAACAATGTTGACCTTCATCCCCTCCCTTTTTCCCCTAATAGTTTCTTGAGCAGGTCGGATGTCTTCCGCCTCCTCCCACTCCGAGTCCCAGTTGGTCAAAATTTTGGCCCATAGGTCTAGGGTTTTGAGTCATCCCTCCGGGGATTCTACATTGGTAGTGGTCGTTCCATCGTCTAGTGCTCCAGGCGACTCCGAGACCACTGATGCCTTGGTAGTGATGCGATTCTTTTTTTTAACATAGACTCGATTGTGACAACTCATCAGTTGGTCGAGCTGAGGAAGAACTATTTCATTCCTCCGTAGTACAAACTTCATGTTCCCCTACCGGGGAAGCGTCCTTATGACGCTTTTCCGTATGGCTTCAGTCTGTCGACCGACGCCGTTGAAGCGAGACTGAGATTCCCATTGCATCCCATGATCGAGACATGCCTCGAATAGTAGAGGATTCTCCTTCCTAGATGGCACCAACTCATGGTGGTATTTGGTGGCTTTCTTATGGGAGTGCTATGTGTCGGGTATAAGGGTGACCTGAGAGTTATTCATGGCTTTCTTTTGGCTAAGTCAGGGACAAGACGGGTATTACTTGGCCTCTCGCAATGGATTCTATTTGAGCAGCTTCATACTAGTGTTGTCGACCGACGAGATCGAACTGGTCGAGATCCTTCGGGGGATTCTTTCCATTTCAAGGGGGGTGAAGGACATGAATGAGGCCTGGTTGGCCGAGACAAGTCTCAACCCTGCCCCTGGGGATATGTCTTTTCCTATTTTTATATCGGGCTTGAGTTTTTCTTAATCATACCTTTTGTTGTGTAGAGATGTTCAACCTCGACAAGATGAAGTCTGGCGACAGAGCGGGTAGTGGATCGACGACACCATCGACAGCTAGCGCGCCTACTGCAGGGGATGCTGGGGTATCTACGGTTGAGAAGCACCCTAGCTCTGGAGCGGGGGCGGGTTTGAGGAAGCGCCTGTGGAAGGTGGCCGCTAAACAACTTGTGGACGCTTCAGGGAGCACCACGAGGATCTCTGCTGACAAGGACAAAGGGATGGTGGAACTTGAGGAGGTCCCCGAGCGGGGATACACCATGCAGGAACTATGCAAGGTTGAAGGCCGAGCAAGGGTGGATAAGTACTTCACCTCCATTATGAGGCAATTGAAGTGCATCGATAGTAAGGACCCTCTGGTGTCGAGGTGGTCGACCATCTCCGGATCTAGTCCATTCTGGACCGAGGGTCCATTGTTTGGGGAGTACTTGCAGGGGGTTTTACACCCCACCCTAGCAAAGTAGGTGTATGAATGCTCCTCCAAGGAGCTCATGAATCGGGTCGGCAAGTCGGCTGTTTGGGTAAGGAACGTCTGTTTTCTTCGTCTCTTATTCTCCTTTCAAACTTTAACTCCCCTTTGCTTGCAGGGGCTTCACTTCGTCAGCGCCCTTATCGATCGGGTCCATGACACGGGCTGACTGGTTCAAAGCTAGCATGAGAATATCTTGACTCTTCGAGCTACGAACAAGGAGCTGAAGGTAGGAGTTGGCCAAGAGTTGGTCACGGTCGCTGAGCAGCGGGCGAAAGAGCTGAGGGCAAAGTTGAGAAGATGCAAACTGAGCCGGAGTCCCTCAGGAGCTAGCGGAGGGAGCTTGAGCAAGAAGTCAAGCTCCTACGCTCTAGTTTGGATGGGGCTCGCCTTCAGGGCTACGTCTTCTCACTGACCGAGGCGGTAACATTCCTCAAGGCTGAACTAAAGACCGAGGGTCAGAAGGCGGTGCCGCCTACAAGGCATCCCGAGGGTTCGAGTCTGGCTTCGAGAAGATGGGAAGGGTCAACTATGAGTTCGGGTACCGGGTGGCGCTCGAGCGACTTCGGGGGAAGCACCCTGATATAAATATCGAATGGGACCCCTTAGAGTGTTCCGAAGATGCCAACGTCGAGATGGACCTCAACCAGCCTTTCGACGATGGCACCCCCTCTGAGAAGCAGCCGACCTTGTAATAGTTTTTTTTTTTTTGAGTATTGGGGCATATGAAGATTTTCTTCCCACTGTCTCGCCCGACCATTCTATAATTTTTTTCTATCAAATGAAGTTTCTTTTCTGAACACTCTGCTTTGTCAGAATGGCCTCAAATGCCAAGTCAACATTGTTATATTAGACATAGAATTTCTTCAAATTCGGCATATGCCAAGTCTAAGGGAGTATCTTCCCTTCCATTATTGATAGGGTGTATGTTTTGTAAGTGACGCGATATGACCCCTCCCATCTCGGGGCAAGTTTTCCTTGGGTATGTCCAAGGTCATTGACCTCGGCCCTACTAAGGACTAGGTCTCTCGTACCGATGGGTCGGGGTCAGATCCTTTGGTTGTAGAGTCGAACGACCACCCTCTGATAATATAGGTTCTTCAAATGTGCTTTGGCCCTGCGTTTCTCGAGCATGTTGAGATTTTCCTTAAGGCCTACTTCCGATGTTTCGAGGGTGAAGTTCTCGATCCTTAGTATCAGGAATATCACCTCGGGAGGGAGGATAGCCTCGGTGCCGAAGGCCAGACTATAGGGTGACTCCCCCATAGGGGTCTTTGGTGTCATCTGCAGAGTTCATAAGACACTGGGGAGCTCCTCGGCCCAGGCTATTGGAGCCCCTGATACTCGTCTTCGGAATCCTTCGAGTATGCTTCCATTGGTTACCTCTGCTAATCCATTGGCTTGAGGGTGAGCCACTAAGCTAAACTTAAATTGGATCTGATAGTTTTGGCAGAAAGCCTTAAATTTATGATTATTGAACTGCATCTTATTGTCTGTCATTATGATATTTGGTATGCCGAACCTCATTATGATGTTTCTTCAAACGAAATTATCCATCTGCTTCTCGGTGGTTAAGGCCAAGGGCTCAGCCTCAACCCACTTGGTAAAATAGTCCACCTCAACAATTAGGAACTTGCATTGCCCTGCAGCTTATTGGAACGAACCGAGGAGGTCTATTCCCCATTGCGCAAAAGGCCAAGCACAATGAGTCGAGGAGAGTGACAAGTTTGGTTGGCGAGAATTGCAAGCATGTTTCTGGCACTCCATGCACTTATGGATACAGGATTTTGCATCTGCTTGCATGGTCGGCCAATAGTACCCGAGCGAAGGATTTTAAAAGTCGAGGTATGCCCTTCGATATATTCACCACATATCCTCTCGTGGACCTCGACAAGCACAATATCAGCCTCGGATCTCGATAAGCACCATAATAGGGGTTGGCTAAAAGCTCTTTTGTAAAGCACCCATTGACGGTGTTAAACCATACTTCAGTTCTTTTAATTCGTCGAGCGTCGGCTTCATCCACTATGAGAGTTGTATGTTTCTTGTAGTATAGCATTTCCTCCCTCTAGTCGGGATGCGCAGTCATAGTCGTCATTTCAACTGTGGAGACCATTGGCTGGTAGAGGTTGAGGATGGTCGGTAACTCACCGACTACGTTGGCAAAGGCCGACCAGGCCAGGGCATCGGCCCTAGCATTCTCGAGGTGCAGGATTTAAAAGATTTTGAAGTACTTGGTCATACCTATCAGCCGACAGGCCTCGGAGAGATAACAGGCCATGTTCAGTTCTCGAGCCTCGAAGCTCCCATCGATTTGATCGATGATCAATTGAGAGTTAGTGAACACTTCTAGGTGTTCAATTTGTAGCTTGGCGGCCAGTCGTAGTCTGAGCAACAATGCCTCATATTCGACCTCATTGTTGGTAGTTGAAAATTCCAGGTGTCACAAGTTTGCCCGTCGGGGTCTCTCAGGACTACTCCGGCTCCTTCCCTAGAGGAATTCATAGATCTATCGATGTAGAGGGTCCAGGCAAGCTTCCTCTGAGGGGGCTCTAAGATGATCAGAGAAGAAATTGACAATGGCTTGGGCTTTGATTACCCTCCTCGGGGCGTACTCCATGTCGAACTCGCTAAGCTCTACTAACCACTTGAGCATTCGTCCTGCAATGTAAAATTTAGAAAAAATTTAGCGTAGCGATTGATCGGTGACAACCTTGATGGTATGAGTCTAGAAGTATGACCTTAGTTTCTTGGCCGCGAGGACTAGGGCGAAAGCGAGTTTCTCTATCGAAGGGTACTACTCCTCCGCGCCTTGCAAGATGTGGCTAGAGTAGTAGATAGGTCGTTGGCTATTCCCATCAAGCTTTATCGGGACTGAGCTGATAGCTCGTTCTAAGGCGAAGAGGTATAGCTCGAGCTGGTCACCTGGGTTGACCGAAGACATCCGAGGTAAGGTCGTGAGATGGGCTTTGAGCTCCTAGAATGCTTGCTCACACTTGGGGCCCCAGCACTTGGGGCCCCAGCTGAAGCCTTTATTCCGCTTTAACACCCACAGAATAGGGTAACTTCGATCTCCAACTTAAGATATGAACAACCCTATTATCGCCAACCTCCCGACGAGGCGTTGAACTTCCTTGATGGTTTGTGGTGGTTTCATATCGATGATGGCCTTGATCTTCTTTGGGTTCACGTCTATCCCTCGTTGGTGAATAATAAAGCCAAGGAATTTTTCTGATGTCATGCCAAAGACACATTTGGCGGGGTTGAGCTTCATTCCAAACTTTTTAAGGGTTCAGAATGTCTCGATAAGGTCCGTGTAGTGTGTCTGCGTTTGTTTGCTTTTGATGATCATGTCATCAACATAGGCCTCCATATTTCTACCCAACTGGTCCTTGAATAGCTGGTTGACCATTCTCTAGTAGGTAGCTCCTGCGTTCTTTAGTCAAACGACATTACCCTATAACAGTAGGTTCCTCGGTGTATGATAAAGGTCGTCTTCTCCTGATCCTATGCGGCATTCGAATTTGGTTGTATCCTGAAAACACATCCATGAAGGAGAGGAGCTAATATTCGGAGGTGGAGTCTATCAATTGATCAATCCTCGATAGTGCTAGTTACAGGTTCCCTGCAAGCCAATCACGTGAGTGATGACACGTGTGACACGCTATGTGATCTTTTTACTTATTATTAATATTAACATATTCTTATATTATATTATATGTTGTATATATATTGTGATGTCCTTGGTTATGTGCAATGAGAATCGGATCATGATGACATCACGATAATGAGATCGATTTACCTTTAACCACAGATCTTAAATAATTCTGATCATAAGTTACTCAAGAGGGACATCAAGATAACGAACAGACCGGTGTACTATATACCCGTCCATATGATGGAGGCGGTTGGTCTCATAGCCACTTGTGTGGAGACACTAAGGATATAGTACATGTGCTCATTGGAAAATGAGTTCACTAATTGATCCGCTTATGGAATATTGTATGGTTAATAATACCTAATTTCAGACAGTGATTTCATAGTCCCAGTTGTATACCTGGTCCTTAGACTTGAGACACCAAGGATGCCTTGTATGAGTACTCCTTCTTTGACACCAGACTTATAAGTTTGAAAAGTTCCAGATCTAGTACAATTGGTTATCGAGATTGGTAGCTAACCTTACGAGGACAATTGAGTATCATTAGAGGATCATCCACTCTTGGTATCATGAGAGGTATATCCTATATGTGTTTGCTCAGATAAATCTCTGGCTAGGGTCATTCGGATTAAGAGAGAAAGAATTCTCTAGGAGAATCCAATTAGAGCAAGACTATGACGGATTCTGTATGTGGCCTAATAGTACTATATCTAATATACGGTCTTTGAAATGTTAGTTGGATGAAGGATTATAGATATACGATAACTATGGACAGACAGGTCCGATGGATTTGATCCCCCCTGTACCATCTATGGACTATGGAATAGTGGTCTAGTACGTCCATAATCAATGAGCCGAGTGAATTATTATAGGGATAATAATTCACTATATTAGAAGGAGTTCTGATGGGAGTGACTCACGGCCAACTCAGTATCGGGCCTAGAGGGTCTCACACATATGGTGGATGCTTCAGCGAATAAAGGATTTGATGAAGATCTAATTAGCCCCTATTCTCATTAGATGAGACCCTATACTGATGGGCTCCTTACTTAAGGTCCAATTAGAGGCCTAAGGAGATTATTGGATAGAGATCCAATAATGCAATATTAGTGGGTTATTGGATAGAGATCCAATACCCACTAAAGTAGGAGCCCTAGGGTTTTTGGTAGCTCTCTATAAATAGGAGGGGAGACTCATAATTGATAGGCTGTAGCTTTAGGCACCACCTCCTATTATCCTCCCTCCATTTGTGCAAGAGTTGCAAGATCAGATTGAAGGAGTTTCACTGCAGAGATCCATCGTGTGAATACCGCTAGAGAGGACGCTTGACATATTTCATCTTCTCCATCCGAATCTGGAATACAGGGATATACGATCTCCTTAGGTAAAATCAATCTCTCACACATCGTGGTTTTATCGATTTTTGTATTTTTCTCACAACCCCAATATTTTGCACGATGATTTAATCTATGTGGGAAACCAGTTTTTGTTTTGATTTTTACTACACATGTGATGCACCTGCTGAGGTTTTCCAATAGATAGTAGATAACAGT
Source organism: Ensete glaucum (assembly GCA_021527575.1). Taxonomy (NCBI): domain Eukaryota; kingdom Viridiplantae; phylum Streptophyta; class Magnoliopsida; order Zingiberales; family Musaceae; genus Ensete; species Ensete glaucum. The sequence continues at coordinate 38,708,973 of CM038558.1, read as the reverse complement.
CCTTCGAGCAAGCCCGATTAAGTTTGGTGTAATCAATACACATGCATTACTTTTCATTAGCCTTTTTCATGAGAACTACATTAGATAACCAAGTCAGGTACCTAATCTTCGTTATGAATCCGGCCTCCGACAGCCAATCTACTTCTTCTTCAATGACCTTTTGCCGATCGAGGGTGAACTCTCTTGGCTTCTGTTGCACCGATTGAGCTCTAGGGGTTGTGTTCAGTTGGTGTTGTACAATCTATGGATATATGCCCGACATGTCGCTCGTTGACCAAGCGAATATGTCCAAATGACGTCCAAGGAAATCTATGAGCTGGATGCATTGGTCTTTCGGTAGAGCCGACCCGACCTACACAATCCTCTTCGGGTGATCCTTTTCTAGTGGCACTTCCAGTATTGGTTCGGAGGGCTTAGGTCGAGTGTCGGGTTTGTGAGGTTCTCGGGGGTCGGGAACCAGAGCTTTCTTGCCTTTTTTAGGGATGGTTGTTGCTGCTATGTAGCATCACCTTGACTCTTGTGGGTCGCTCTTGGTCTCTCCCAGCCCTGTGTTGGTTGGAAACTTCATGCTGCAATGATATGTACAGACGACCACCCTTAGCTTATTGAGGGTTAGCCGCCCATGATCACGTTGTCGGCTGAGCGAAGGTCCACCACCATGAAATGAATCATGAGGGTCTTGGTTCTTGGCTCATCGCTAAAAGTTATAGGGAGAGTTGCGACGCCTACTGGAGTTACCGCGTCATCGATAAACCCTGTCAAAGTTAAAGTCATGGGGACGAGGTCCCGGTTAGTCATTCAAGCTTGTGAAAAGCATCAAGGTATAATATGTCGGTGGAGCTCCCTATGTCTATCATAGTGCGCCTGATGTAGGTGTTTGTAATATGGGCCATGATCACCAAGGCATCGTTGTGATCTAGGTATTCACTCTCGAATTCGAAGGTGAACCCAAGATCGCTTCGGGGTCGGGGCCTCTTTTGAACTTTCGTGTAGGCATAGGCTTTCCTCATCGAGGAGCTAACGCCACCTGCGATCGGGCTACCCATAATGATGTCTATGTGCCTCTCCACAGGATCCTTTGGATGGAGGGATGGCTCGCGCAACTTCATTATGTACCAATTAAGGTGGCCATGATGTATGAGGTCCTAGATCTGGTTCTTTAAATCATAACATTCCTTGGTATCATGCATGTAGTCATGGTGGAAGCGACAATAACGTCTGAGGTCCCGGTCTTCGGCTCAAGACCTCAACGGGTTGGGAGTTTTTAGGAGTCCCTTCTCTCGGATCTGGAGAAAGATCTTTATCTGAGTAGAGTTGAGCAGAACATTGGATGGCCAGGGAACAGTCTGCTCACCTCTCTTCAGCCTTCTCCTAGGGAGCCCAAAGGGTGGGCCCCGAGAGGGCTCAGCTCGGGGGCGCTTCTTATCTTTACATTTCTCCGCCACCAGAATCTCAGCGACGACGTACTGGTTAGTCCTCTGCAACATCTCTAGTACAGTCATGGGGGGTCGCTCCACAAGCAACCAAAAGAGGTGGGAAGGCCTACCCAATCATGAAAGCTTGGATGACCAATGACGGGTGCGCATCGGGAATGACCCTGACTTTATCTATGAAACTGATAAGGTATTGGCCGAGGTGTTCCTCCTCCTTCTGCCTCATCCCGAGGAGGGATGCAGTGGTTGGCTTTAGTTGGGCACTAGAGAGAAAGTTACCCTCGAACTCCCTTGCAAGTTGATAGAAAGAGTGAATGGAGGAGGGTGGCAATCAGTTGTACCATCCTTGGGCGATCCCTTGGAGAGTCATCGGGAAAGCCTGACACATTGTGGTATCTAACGTGCCATACAGAGTCATCTACGCATGGAATGCAACCACATGCTTCGTTGGATCAAAGCTGCCATCATACGCCTCCAACATCGGGAGGCGAAAGTGTGATGGGATAGGTGCATCTTAAATTTCTTGAACAAAGGGAGAGCCGCTGAGGGGACCCTCGTCACACTCATCTTTCGCCTCAGGATCCTATGGACGTCATCGATCCTCTGGTTCACTAAGTGTAGTTGCTCCCTTAGAGAACCAGTGGAGTCTGAGGAGAGTGTGTTAGGGTCCAGAAAGCTATGGGCCGACGCACTGAGTGCAGGCTCCAGTCGTTTGGCTGCGCCGCCGAGGGGGCCTGATCAGACTTCGAGGAAAAGTGAGGCAGATTTTTGACGAAGCGGGTCATCGGAGGCTGCTCATTTTGTGGTAGCGTTGCTCCTGTCTGGGGCAGGGGGGCTACATGAGGTTGTGAGCTTAGCTGTTGGGCGAGCTGTGGGATGTAGGGGATAATTGCTTGAAGTATTCTTGCCATGGCCTAGACCTAGTTGGTAAGCCCCTGAAAAGCCTTGGGAGTCACCATTGGGGTCCTTAGGTGTGGTGGGTGTGGAGTTAGTACAGGGTCATTGAGTAACCTCTAGTATCGACCCTGGGTGTGGGAAGGTATGTTCCCGTCTCCAAATGAAGAGAGTGCAAGCGGGGGTTAAAAGGTTCCTGCCGAGTTTGGCTATGTTGCGGGAGGGACATCCTCCCCAGGGTTGACAGGCATTGAGCGCTCTTATAATATTGGCAACCCTCCTTCTAGCGCTAAATGTTATGGGTGCTCCACCACGTCCAGGAAGTCAGCACAATGGGATTCGGGCCGCGAGTATAAGAGGGACCCAACGCATGCAGTTCGTAGTTGACGCATGTTGATGCTCGGCTTCAGTTGTTACTTTGATGCAGGTTCTTTTGCTGACCTTGTCGAATTGTCCCTGTAAGACAAGACCTTCGCCCGGGTGGTGGGTTCCTGGGGAGGTCCCTCCGACGATCAAGTTAGAGTTGTTTCGAAGGGTGAAGTCTAGTGTCTCCTGCTCGGACACCGATGCTTCTTTTTCTTTTGATTGAAGTAGAGAAAGAGAGAGATATATAGATAGCCAGAGATCCCTCGTATGAGAGCCCTTGGGGTGCCCCTTTTATACCTGTACGTCGTCGATTGGTCAAGTCTCAACCTCATCATACTCTAGTATTCTCTGCCAGTTTGTTTAATGTCGCAGGTAGCGCTGACGGCTATTCATGCTACCGGTTGTGTGTTGCTTCTGCTCTGTTGTCATGTGGTTCCCTCAGGTTCTTATGAGACATGATGGTGACTGCACGACGTCCGATGCTACCAGACCCTGAGTTTGTCTATCCGTTTGTGACACGTCGCTCATGTGTGTCAGAGGGCGAGGTCGAGGAGATTAGTCAGTCGACCCCGTCCTTCCACATCGGTTCGTCTTGGGCCACATCATCTGGTTGGGGAAGAAGACCACTATTATCCCTATCACTATCACATAGTAATAACGAATAATCATATTTAATAATATGATATAATTTATCGCATAACCTTAACGTAGTTTTATAGAAAAATCAATTAACACATTGGATAATCAGAATTCATTTTTTGACATATATGTTAGCAGTTTTATTATTATGGTTTGTACAATGCAACATCTGCACCGTTTGATTTGATCATATCACGTGGATTTTTTTTTTAGCCAAATGACGAGTAATAAAGATAGGATATCAGCTGCGCACCTTACGATAATTTATTAAAATATTTATTAATTAAATTAAATAAAAAATTAATATTTAAAATGTGAATCGATACATCACTAACTAACAGATTAATATTTAAAATCTAAAATATATTAAATATTTTTTTTAAAAAATAAAGAGATCCGATTCATCATCATGATGGGACCGATGTTGAGGGTATGACGAGCCCAACCGAAACGGCAAAGCCCAATTGCATCAGTTTCGGCCTATAAAGAGGGTCAAAGCCCACATTCGTAAAGGCCCTGCAATAAGAAGAGGGTCATAGCCAGAAAGGCGTTCGTTTCTTCCTCTCACATCTTCCCCTTCCTTCGCTCGTATGCTAAAAGAGGGAAGGAGGAGGCAACGAAAAGGGTAGGGAGGGCGACGAGATGGACGACTACGCGAGGGAGATGATGGATCTCAAGACCCTCGTCACTCGCACCCTCGAGAAGAAAGGCGTCCTCGCCAAGATCAGGGTCAAATCTCTGTCCCCTCTCTCCCTCCCTCACCCTTTCCCCGCGATCATGATACATCCCCTCGATGGAAGGGGATTGGCGCTTGTTGTTCTCCCGTGAGAACTAGGGATCAGTCGTGTCTTCGATTCCCCTATATCTTGTTTGTGAGATGGTGAGGTGGATCTCTTGAATGCAGTGTTGCTGTGGGGTTTCGTGGAGTCATCCATTAATCTAACTTGTGTTACTTTACATGGGATTCCTTTGAGGGATGATATCGGAGTAGAAAAGATCTTCGGGCGGTTGTGAGAAGCTCTGGTTACCGATCTGCATCGGATCTCTGGGTTCTCGGGACGTGGTATGTGGATAGAAAACTAGAATGAGAGGGCACGTCTTATGTTCTCGAGCTGGTAATCTGATAGCTAAGGCTTGCATTAGAACTCCTTTCTTGGGAATCTGCTGCTCTAGAATAGTATGCAATACACTTATGGAATCTTTTAGGTGTTGTTGAGGTGTTTGGAAGCCGAAGATTAGAATGTGCCCTTGGAGTGTCTGGGTTTCGCCTCATTTCAGTGTGTTGTCTACTTTATTTCAGCCTCAATGACCATATTAATGGTGGCAAGTTTGAAGAAAGTTCAAGTTGAATACTGTTGAAAGTACCATCTGTTAATGCCACATCTCTAGTGGGACACTATTAATCAGTTGTTTCGGGAATTCTGTTTTGTGTTTCCATTTTCAACTGTCTGACATTAGTGTTAGTCTTTACCACCTCTAGTTGATTAGCTTAAATATTAAGTTAGCTGAGGTTTTTGTGGTTTACATTTGAATTTAATTTTAGGCGGAGCTCAGAGCAAGCGTATTTGAGGCAATAGAAGAAGAAGATCGAGTTCTTGAAAATGATGACAATGTTCCGCCTGCATTACTAGGGAGCTGCAATGACCGAGCGAAGCAACTGCATACCTCTCCTTCAGGTTTGAATTTTCTACCAAGTGAACCACTCTTTGGCAAATAGTTGTCTCCTGTCATGCCTTGAAATTTTTGGTCATGAAAACATGAAAACATGTTCATGGAATCATGTGGGTGAAGGACTGCATTCCATTGTATTCTTCTGTCATGCAATTACTAGTAAACATCAGTCCTAAGGGTGGATAAGTTTTTGATTCATGGATCTGTTTTGCAAATATGATATTTGTATGTGTTGAGAATAAGAACAGAAAGCCTTTGTTTAATAGGATACTAACAGAAAGCCTTTGGAGTTGGTAAGTGATCCCACATGGAAGGACAGTTGATTCCTCATTATTGGTCATGGAGTGAATTATTTTGGTGTATATTTTTTCTGGTCATCGGCGAATGATTATAATATTCTCTTTTGATTACTAATATATGTTTTTCTCGTCTACTCTAGTTATTAAGTAATGTTAGATGTACGTTTTTATGTAAGTCTTGACATACTTGATTGGTGATTTGATGTATTGCATTGTTATCTATTTGAAATTAGTTGTCTGGTTGAGATATGAACTATATAATTTTTTATTTACGCAGATTTATGGGTAGGCCATTAGGTACTTTACTGATCTCATCTAGATTGCAAGTAACTACTCTTTAAGCTTGAGAATAATCTTTGGAGATTTCATTAATTATTAAACCTAGTTAGTCATACAAGGAGTTTTGGTTGCATAGTTTGATAAGTGCTAGTGATTTGTTCAGCCGAAATTAACTATAAGCTAAGTGCACATACTCTTAGTTTGTACGATTGTGGGTCTTGCTAAAAAGTAACAGGATATTTAAACTGGCAACTGAACATTCTTTATATAGGCTTTCCTCAGACATCATGCAACATGAGGACCTTGTTTTTTCGAAGTAGCCACATTCATCTAATAAGTCTTGTTGTATACAATTCTGTAATCCACTGCTACCAATCATGTTGAAGAAATTAAACCCATGATGGTGTGGTGAGGTGGATGATATTGTGAAAGTCATGTTGCTTGCAGGAAGGTTATTGACAGCACTAATTTGCGAATATTTGGACTGGGCCCAGTTAGGTCACACACTCAAAGTTTATCAGCCCGAGAGTAATTTGGTAATCATGTAAACTTCCCTTTGGTTTGTTGTTGTGTTAAGAAGTTCCGCATGTCGATATCATGGATTTACTGTTGTTCTTCTTGTTCATGGTATTCTTGCTCCTCAGCCAAAGGACTTCTGGAAAGAAGAATTGAAAGATTTCAGTAACAAAAATCAGTATGATTCGAACAAGAATGGTGATAGTGGTCCACTGCTCTTAGAAGTTCTTGAAGGATACTTAAAATACGAGGTTTGGTTCCCTTGTGTGATTTTTTTCTTTTTCATGATCTTTTTTAGTTACACAGTCCTTGGAATTACGTTGATTTCTTGAAGTAATAATGTATTTATACTAGCCCTAACTAAATCTTTTCTTTAGCCTTTATAATTAAAAAGAATCTTGATATCATTTATTGGATGAAATATCTTACAAATTATGATCTACTTTATGCCATATTTTTTTTCATCATTATAAGATAATTGATCGTTCCCTTCTGAGCTGTTTTGGTTACAACTGGCTGTCAAGTGTTATTTTCAGCTTCAAGTGTTGTGGAAATGGACTTTAAGATGATGTATTTATGATTCAGCCCTCCAGAAGATATACCCAACCTTGTAAAGCTCTGATATTGAGCACTTGACATTTACTATGTTATGTACATCGAAGCCACCTGTATCAGTAGATGCATAAAGCAGTTTGAAGTTCCCAAGCATATTATGATGCAGGTCCATTGCAAAACAAGTTCCAAGACTACCTTTGCTTTGTCACAAAAGCCTTTAGAGCGGAAATCACTTTGGGTAACAGTATAACAAAAAGCGAGATAGATACTCCAATTGGTACATAATGGGAAGCAATGTTTTTCATACCGATCTGTACCACCCGTACCAGGTGGTACATACTGGTCTGTCAGGTTATCGGTACGTGGACCATCCACTACCAGGCGGTACCACCAAAATCGGCCGTCGGCCGTCGATTGAGGGAGAAAAGGGAAGAAGAAGAAGAAGAGGAAAAGAAGAAAGAAGAAAGAAGAGGAGAAGAAGAAAGAATATCTCGTGCTGTCCTCGCCCGAGCTCCGTCGCTGCTCGCGGGTCACTTGCGCGCCGCCACACGCCCTCGCTCGTGGTTTTTCTCCCACGTGGGGAGAAAGATTGAGGCGACGTCGCCGAGCCCTTTTCTTTTTCTTTTTTAAATATATTTAATATTTAATATAATACAATATAATATAATAATATATTTTAATATATTGGGTGGTACACACTATATGTACCGCCAAGTACTGGTACTGACAGTATGTCGGTACACCGGTAAGTAAAACCTTGATGGGAAGAGCACTAAACTACTACTTGGTGTCTGTATCATCAAATAGATTATCACATTCAGCTATTTAGATGGACTGAATCACCTTCACAAAGTTAGCCCATTTCATTTGATGAGTAGTATAAGCTTTTACTGTAAAACAATGGAAATAGTATTTGTACGCCAAATATGACATGCAAAAGCAGAAAGACTTATTCTTAAACACAACTGTATAACATCTTGAGCTTTTGCGCTGATAGCTGGAGCTGAATATTTTGGTTTCTAATACTTTCTTATGTTTTATCATCAAGAAGAGTTAATCTTTGAGACATAAAATAGTCCCAGGATGAAAGATTTAGATAGTTTTATGTTAACTCAGCCTGGATTTCCTTTTATTTCTTTTTGTGATTTTTTGGGTTTTTATTCTGATCTCTGAAAATTATTTAAACCTTCATAATGTTAGATGCATGTGAAAACTGGAACTTAAATTTTAATACCTTTAATGTTCTCTACTCGAAGCTAGACTTCCTAAATGATCCTATGTTGAATCATTCCTTATTCAAGAAAATTTGCCTCATTCACTTCCATCTTGCTGTTAGCAGCAGGGGAATTGATAACCTGCATCTGTAGACTCTTCCAGGAAAACAATGTGTGATTTTGACTTTCTGCTAGGCTGCAAGTGGAAAGAGCAAAAGGCCAAACACGATACATGAGGCTCTGCCAATCCTAGTGAAGGCCAAGATAGGCAGCTTTTTCCCTACAATTAGAGAGGTCATTCTTGTGACTGGAACCTTGGCCACCTAGGTTGCAAAGGGCAAATTCTGCATATTGAAAATGAACAGTGCTAAAATTTTAAGATCTTGAATTAGATTTAAGCCACTTTCTGGTAACATCTGGTCTATCTCTTGAGGTACCCTACTGCACTATTATGGGCATTGCATGCCCTCCATGTCTTGGTCTTGAATGTCTCATTCTTGGGGTGTTAAAATTTGGAATACATATGGCAGTATAAGGTTCTGTTTATTTATAGAATGCAATTGGTATTAGCATTTGTCTGGTGCAGTCTACAGTGGAATTAATAAGTGTGTTGTTATATAGAGATTCTTATGATGATTATTGCTTCTTTATCATATTCTTGCACAGAATTTGATCCAAAATAGGATGGCCGGAGGGAGTTCAATAAATTCGGAAACAGAGTCAATATCTAGTGGGGAGGCCAGGAATGTCCGAAGGCCATTTTCGTCATCATCATCTGCTGCTCACGGAGGCTTACCTTCTTTGGACAGGTAAGTTTTACTTTTAGTTAGCTTCTGTTTTGGGACCTTTACCTTTCTGATGGGAATTTTTCTTATGGTGGATGCTAGGCCGGTCCCTCTTACCCAGTCATCAGGTAAAAACTAAAAGGTTTTTGTATATCTGTGCTCTTGTTTTGGCTGCTTACCCTGTCTTTCATTTTATGGTTCCAGATCGAAAGTCAAGTTCCTCAGTTCCTACGAATAGGAAGGACGATTACATGTGGAGATATGACGCTGAGATATCAGAAGATGTAATTCGAGCTGCGAATGCTTTAGAAAACATTCAGCTTGACAGAAAAGCACGGAATTTGACAACATCTTGGAGGTTAGTGTCCTTTGACATTTTCTGCCACATTACATGTATGAGAATGCGGATCATTGTCCTCGTCGGTGTCCTTGCACCTCTCGAAGTTCATGAATAGCTTTGAGAAGATTCTCATACAAGTCTCTGTGCAGTATTTTCTTGAGATGATAGATTGATTTTTTTTTTTTTTTTTTGCAAGTATTAACCCATTGCATGCTTTGCCGTCATTGCTGATGCAGGCATGCGAACAATGGCATTATAGAAGACGATGGCACGGTGGATCGCCGCTAGCATGACTGACAGCCCCTGTTACGTATCTAGCTTGTTTCAGTATTTGTGCGTGCAAGGCCTTGCTCAAGACTACGAATCTGTTCCAGTTGGAGCTTTCTTGTATTCACACGATTCATTTTCTGTCTGTCTCTCTGATGATGTTTGTTGACACCTGTACCTTTGTGATGCTATCTATTCATTTAGGACCTGCGAGGCTTTTGCTTTTCCAAATCACAGTAATATCATCAAGCATCTCAACGAAATGCCTGGCCGGTAAGTGCTTTGTTGCTGAGCTTCTAATAAACTCACTCAATTGTTCCTGGAGCTTTTCTTTTTATCAAATTGGTAGTCGATTGATTGAATGTGGCTCTGAACGATGGATGATGCTTGTAGAGCAGTACATGCATGCTTTGTTGTGCTTCTACGTATTTTGTTTTACTAATCGGATGATAAAAAAAAAAAAGTTTTGTATCCGTGATTGATGGGTGTTGTGCTTCTACGTATTTTGTTTTACTAATCGGATGATAAAAAAAAAAAATGTTTTGTATCCGTGATTGATGGGTGTTGTGCTTCTACGTATTTTGTTTTACTAATCGGATGATAAAAAAAAAAAAAAGTTTTGTATCCGTGATTGATGGATGTTGTGCTTCTACGTATTTTGTTTTACTAATCGGATGATAAAAAAAAAAAAAGTTTTGTATCCGTGATTGATGGGTGTTGTGTTTCTACGTATTTTGTTTTACTAATCGGATGATAAAAAAAAAAAATGTTTTGTATCCGTGATTGATGGGTGATGCCTTATGGTCGATTTTGATCATTTATCAATTTAGGGTTTGTTCTGCGAGTTAATTAAATTGGTTGGCTCGCTTACTATCTGACGCCCAACGCAAGCCATTTCCATTGTATCCCTGTGATCAGAGCATTGGTGGCCAGGACAATTTAACGCACTGTTGAACCATGATACCTGCCTCGGTTGGGGAAAAAAAAAAAGAAAAAGAAAAATGAAGAAATGGATTCTCAAGGAAAGGAGGTACAAGAAAATATTCTCATATCTATATATATATACACACACGTGGTAAGTTACGAAATTTTAAAAGTAAAATATGTTAATTGCTAAACAAAATGATAGAATTTTCCTTGAACATAAATTATATAACATTTAACAAAAAAAAATATATTCAAACATAACGTAATTGATTTTATCCATCTAACATACATAACATATTTTTCTACATAAAATTATATCGTCCATTTTTGCGTTGGCTTAAGCTTGTATGGTCTCACTTCCCTACCCAATCACCTGGATGAAGTGTTAGTATCCTTGATTACAAAATAGGATCCATAATAATAAGTAATTTACTCAGTAAGTATAACCCTTGATAGCTTTAATATAATATAATATAATATATATATATATATATAGTATTTAAAAATAATTGGTATAAAACATTTAATCTTACACATAGAGCTTAAGATTCTACATTAAAACAATTGAAAAATACTTCTATGCACATAGAGAAAATGTAAAAAAAAATATATTTTTTTTATCTTATACCATAATACATACATGTATTTTTTAAGTCATAATAAATATGTGGACACGAAGAGAACATGGTCATTCATGAGATTATGAGTCTTTATCATGATATATATATATGCACTTTTCCACAACATTGTCACGAAGGTCGTCATGCACCCGCAACATCTTCGCTCAATGAATCGGTTATCACTTTTGTATACTTGTACAAATGTTTGGTAGCCTGTTTTCCTTAGTTTTATATGATTTTGCTTGAGAAATGCAAGCGAAAACAGTTTCAACGCTATAGTAGGACCGCTCACTGTGCTGGGCCAAAACTACAAAAAATAACTCCATTTCACGTGTCGCGACTTGATTTCTACAGACCGCGATACGCTATAAAACATCAGTCGTCTCAGGCCCCTAGAACCACCCGGGTGACATAAGACTGAATGGGGCTTTGGTTATATGTCGGGTGTTGAGCATTCGTCACAAGTTAAGCTTGTCTTCACGCCCGACACCCAGTGAACTATCGTTTGTGGACTTGTGACTATTCGTTCAACATTCTAAAGTCCTGTTTCGCTCCTTTCTCTCTTTTAATTCTTGTACTCATGATATTTATTGAATTGCTTATAAAGCTTCCCTCTTCGCGAGACGTCGGGACTTATCCGTCACTTATTTTTAATCTAATCAACCTTCTCTTTTGTAGGTCCTTCGAGACTGACATAAGGTTGTAGATAGGCTAACCCATTGCAGATGAATAATACATGGGTGTTTCATGACTTAGGCAACCCCAACCAAGTCCGAGATATTGACACAAAGATGCTTCATGACTTAGGCGATTCCAACTAAGTCTAAAACTTTATCGCAAGGGTGTCGCATGACTTAGGCAAATTCAACTAAGTCTATAACATTGTGATATCAGAGCGGGTAAGCAATTTGAACAAATAGCGAGGAAGTTTCGTAATCTCACCATAGCAAAGCATCGTGACAAACCGAGCAAGATGGGGCAAGCCGAACCTTTGTCCCAAGCTGTTGCAGGTGAGTTGCAAGTGCAAACTCGCTCATAAGCTATTAGAGCCGCTCATGAGGAGTGCGATAATGAACAAGATGAGCGAGGAGTTGGGTATTCTCCATGAATGGAGGAGCCGCAATCTGGAGCCCTAACTAGGAAAAGAAGTCGCAAGGAGAGGCTTATAATGGTGAAAACCTACCTTGATGTTCTTGAAGTGAGTTTGGAGGCTAACGAAGGCTTATAGGGGTAGAGAGCTCATAAGAATAAGCTAAATCTCGAATTGACAAGGTTGAGTCAATAGTCCACCAACTGACAGAAGACACCAAAGACTCTATGCAACATATACATGAAGTTGTGACGGAACTCACGTCCAAGGTGACAATGCCCACAAGAACTCATAATACGAGAGGGAGCAATACCTATGCTATATCACCACAAAGCTTTACAGCCCCCAAGTCACATTGCTACAGGGGTACTAAGGATGCCAAAGAGCTCTAAAACTTTATGTTTGACATGGAACGATACTTTCATGCTACAAGGCCAGACTCTGAAGAAACCAAAGTTTAAATATCAACAATGTATCTCAATGGAGATTAGTAGAGAACCTACTAGGAAGAGATCTAGCAAGACTGGTGTCGATTAGACCCATGGGAGGACTTGAAGTGAGAGTTAAGAACTCAATTCCTACCTGAGAACACAATGTTCATGGTAAGAAGGAAGCTGAGACAACTTTGCTAAATTACTTCCATTCGAGATTATGTGAAGATATCTTTTTGCATTGATGTTGGACATACATGACATGTATGAGAAGGATAATCTATTTAGCTTCCTTGATGGCCTGAAGCCATGGGCATAACAAGAATTGAATCGAAGAAATGTTACCGACGTGGTTGGGGTAATTATGGCCACAAAAAAGCTAACTGACTTTGTTTCTTCAGAGGACTCGGGAAAGACGAAACAATCCACATAAAATCACTAACTCAAATATTCTTGGGAGGAGTCTAGGGGCAAACAAAGGAAGATGAACTTCTACAAAGGCTCAAGCTAAAAAAGGCAAGGCTCCGAAACTTGACGGATGCTTCTTATGAGGAGGACCGCACACTGTGAGGGAATGCCCACAAAAGCAGGCACTTAATGCCCCTTAACTGCGTTAATTTACCCCCACAAGTCGGATAAGGGCAAAGCCATCGTCCTTAGTTCAAGCAGTTCAAAATCTAGCAGTGACGATGAGGAGTTGCAAGGCCCGAATGAGAGTAATGCATTTGTTGAATGCATTATGGGGTCAAGTGGGGGAGAACATAAAGGCAAAGTCACTGAAGGCAGGGAGTATGAGTTAATGTATATAGGCATCAAGCTTAATGGCTGAACGACCCATGCAATGGCGGACACCGACACTACCCATAATTTTATTATCGATCAAGAAGCAAAGCAACTTGAACTAATCTTAGAGAAAAACCCAAGTCGTATGAAGGCTATGAACTCAGAGGTGAAGCGGATCTTCGAACTAGCAAAGGGAGACCCTATCAAGATCAGAACATGGAGCGAGAGAACAAACATAATGGTGGTGCCATTGAACAACTTTTAAGTAATTCTCAGAATGGAGTTCATGCACGCAGTGAAGTTGGTGTCATTGTCGTTTCTAAACTTCTTGTGGTTCTAGTTTCTTAAGGAGGAACCAAGGATCTATAACAAATATTAATATTACAATTGAAGAAAGGGGTACAAAAAGAAGAATCAACCTTTGTAGCCGTTATAAAACTAGAGGCACTTGATAGGGAGGCCATTCAAGAACCTACTGTGGTGGCAAACATCCTGAAGGAGTTCTCAGACGTAATGCCAACTGATTTGCTGAAAACTCTACCACCATACAAAGGCTAGATCATCATATTGAGCTGGAGCTAGGAATTAAGCCTCCAGCGAGACCACCATATCTCATGGCCCCTCTAGAATTGGCAAAACTCAGAAAGCAGTTACATGAACTGCTAAGCAGTGGTCTCATTCGTAGCTCAAAAGCACCATTCAAAGCTATAGTCCTCTTCCAGAAGAAATAAGATGGGAGCCTCTGATTATGCATCGATTATCAAGCCCTAAACAAAGTGACAGTGAAGAACAAGTATCTCATCCTGCTTATCATAGACTTGTTCGATCAATTGGACAAGACAAAGTATTTCTCCAAACTCGACTTTCGATTGGGGTACTAGTAGGTGCACATTGCAGAAGGTGACGAAGCGAAGACTACCTATTTGACTAGGTATAGAGTGTTCAAGTTTTTAGTGATGCCTTTGGGCTTAACCAATGCTCCAACCACATTCTGCACTCTAATAAACCAACTATTTAAAGAATATTTAGATAAGTTTGTGGTCGTCTACTTAGATGATATCATCTACACAACCAAACACTCGAGGAGCATATCAAGCACCTTCGAATAATCTTTAAAGTTCTCAAGGAGGCCACATTGTTTGTTAAGAGGGAGAAGTGCTACTTTACTCAGATGAAGATTTTGTTCTTGGGGCATCGAATCGGTGACGGTTTCATTCGAATGGATAAATCTAAGGTGCAAGTTGTGCCAGAATGACGAACACCAAAGAAGGTGCCCCATTGAGATCCTTCCTTAGTTTTGTCAACTATTATCGGTGCCTCATAGCTAAATATTCAAAACGCGCGGCTCCACTGATGGAGTTATTGAAGAAGGAGCAGTCGTGGAGATGGTCGGACAAATACGAAGCTATATTCTAAGACCTAAAGACTACTATATTGGAAGAACTAGTACTCAAATTATCGAACTATGGGAAGTCCTTTAAGATCTATACAAATGCTTCATACTTCATGATTGGAGGAGTACTTATGCAAGAAGGTCACCCAGTGGCCTATGAGAGTCGGAAGCTCAATGAGACTGAGTGGTGATATCCGATGTATGAAAAGGAGATGACATCGATGGTCCATTGTCTATGCGTTTGGCGACACTACCTCATAGAGCATAATTTGTGCTAAGGATAGATAACATCATATTGAGTTACTTTTAAACTCAAAAGAAACTCTCTCCAGAGTAAGCTCGATGGTAGGACTGCCTGGCTGAGTTTGATATGACAATAGAGTACAGACCCGAAAGAGCAAATATCGTAACCAATGCGTTGAGCCAAAAAGTAGAGCTGGTGAATGCAAGATAGTTGGAAGACAAAGGCTAAGCAAATAAGTTGCACTCAAACTTTTGTCCAGGATTAGTGATAGATTATATAGTGATCCCCATGTAGTAACACTAATGCAACTACATGCCTTACTTACAAACAAGATAAGGTAGAGCGGTGGAAGCCGGTAGGACTTTTGGAGCCGCTGCTGGTACTAGAAAGGCCATGGGAGAGCATTTCCTTGGACTTCGTATCAAGTTGGCTGACAGTAAGGGGACTCAGATCGATACTTGTGATGGTCGATTAATTTTCAAAGTATGTAACATTCATTGCTGCACCCCTACACTATTCAATAGAGAAGGCAACCAAGTTGATGATGAAGAATTTGGTGAAGTATTAAGGAGTCCTGCACAACATCATCAGTGATCGAGATACATGGTTCTTGGGACGATTCTAGACTCAGCTATTCAAACTGTTGGGGGTCCAAGTTATACTTGTCCACAAGCCTCCACCCCCAAATGAATGGCCAGAATGAAAGAATAAATTATCTCCTCGAGCAGTATCTTCGGCACTACGTGAGTACCAACTAACGAGATTGGATGAAACTATTGGACATAGCCCAATTCTCCTACAAGTTGCAATGAAACTCTACATCCAACAAGAGCCCCTTTGAGATTATTATAAGACAACAACCATCGACTCCTCACACCTTGGCTATTGGTTATATAGGGAGTAGCCTATCAGCATATCACTTCGCTAAGGAATGACATCGGAATGCAAATATTGCACGAGCTTACTTGGAGAAGGCGGCCAAAAAGATGAAGAAGTGGACTGACTTAGGAATGCGATCATAGGAGTTTAAAGTTGGTGACATGGTGTTGGTGAAGCTATAACCAGCATCACTCTGATTCTTTAGATACAAAGTGCATAAATGATTAGTACGCAAGTATGACAAGCCCTTCTCAATCATTAGTAGGGTAGACATTGTCTCCTATAAGTTATAAATGTCGGCATGACTAAAAATTCACAACATCTTTCATGCAAGCAACTTGAAAGTCTACCACTCAGATCCTTAAGATGCTTCTCGAGTAGCCCCACCAGAATCTCCTACGAGAAGAGAGTTGAAACCATTTTAGTAGATCGCAAAATAAAGCTATCCAACAGAGCAGAGCAAATCAAGTACTTAGTGAAGTGGCAAAAACTTCTCCGAACAAAAGCCAATTGAGAGTCTAAAAATGCCCTACTACATAAAGAAGTCATCATCAAAGCCTACCAACAAGTGTCAATAAGGGCATTGATAATTTAAGTGGGGGAGAATGTTATCGACGGTTGTCACGCACTTGCAACATCTTCGCTCAATGATCCATTCATCACTTTCGTATACTTGTATAAATGTTTGGTAGCATATTTTACCTTAGTTTTATGTGATTTTGCTTGAGAAATGAAAGCAAAAACAGTTTACAATGCTGTAGCACGATTGCTCACCGCGACGGGCCAAAACTGCCTTAAACACCTCTATTTTCACGTGCTACGACTTGATTTCTATTGACCACGATGCGTTGCAAAACGTTAGCCATCTCATACCCTTGGAACCACCCAAGTGGCATAGGGCTGGATGAGGCTTCAGTTATATGTCGGGTATTGAGCATTCGTCAAAAGTTGAGCTTGTCTTCGCGCCCGACACTTAGTGAATTGTCGTTTGTGGACTTGTGACTGTTTGTTTAACCTTCTAAAGTCCTATTTCGCTCCTTTATCTCTTACACTCAAGGTATTTGTTGAATTGCTTGTAAAACTTACCTCTTCACGAGACGTCGGGACTTGTCCGTCGCTCACTTTTAATCTAATCAATCTTTTCTTTTGTAGGTCCTTCGGGACCAACATGAGGTTGCAGATAGGTTGATCTATTATGGACAAATAATGCATGAGCATTTCATGACTTAGACAATCCTAGCTAAGTCTGAGACATTGGTGCATGGACGCTTCAGGACTTAAACAATTTTAGCTAATTTTGAAATTTTATCATAAGGGTGTCGTACGACTTAGGTAAATTCAGCTAAGTCCATGCCAACACGTTATAATAGATTTATGCACATATATAAAATATAATTATTCATAAAATTATGCACTTTTACCGTATAAAATATGTGCATAGTTAATCATGAAATTATACATCTTTATCATATAAATCTATGCATGCGAATAAAATATAATTATTTATGAAACTATACGCTTTTACCGTATAAATATGTAAATGGATAAAATAAAATGTGGCTATTCATCAAACTGTACACTTTTACCGTATAAATATGCACATGGATAAACAATATAATCGATGTGCAGCGGCTTTCTCTCCTCTCTTCCCCTTCTCCTTCGTCTCCTTCTCTCTCCCACAGTCGCAGTCGCAGCCGCAGCGCCTTTCCTCTTCCTTCCTTCCTTCCTCCCCTTCTCTTCTTCCTTCCTCTTCTTCTACCCAAGCCGCTGCCTCTTGTTCCTCTTCTTCCCTTCTCCTCCACCGACGTACCGCCCCTTCTCTGTTTTCCTCGTGCGGGAAGCAGAGGTGCAGGGGATCCCGTTTGTTCCCCTATTTTGTAACTTTGCAATTTAGTCCCTCTAATCTTTACATTTACAAAAAGATCTTCAGAAACATAAAATTACTTTCTCCTCTTTAAATGAAGATTTTAATCCTTTAAACTTCACATATATAATCCAAAAAGATCCAAGATTAATATATCTTTACGGCATCAATGATATCATGACATCATATATAATTAAACATTTTAAAGCATATAAAATTCAAGATATTTTTCATCTTAATTATTGATCCTCCAACGTAACGATTTTTACTCCACCTTAAATATTAAGATAATTTAATCTCGTATTAAAGTTTGCTAGCACACTTTTTCTTGTTGCACTATACTTAACATAAACGTAAATATTTATATAAACGATATATTTTGAAAAACATATATTTTAATTTTATGAATAAAAAATAGGAACATATCATTTATCATATTCATAAAGCATAAACATCATAAATCATATCATAACAACAAAGCAACTTTTGGCATTTGGTTTCAGATGGATCGAATGGTTCAAACCTGTAGTAACAACAAAGTCTGCACGGATACGACCCGATCCTTCGCTTCACATGTCAACATACTAACAACACAACGCATTGCAGAGTAATGGAATTCCCATATCAATATCATGCAGGAAGGTTCCTGTAGTAAGTCGGGGGAGCATCACATCATAGAATTAGCATTGTTCTGTTTAAAAAGTAGAAGAGGCTGCACACCAGTAATAATGAACTCCTCAAACTTTAACTTCCTAGTTTCGGCCTTTTGGCTTGGCTAGTTGGCTTACATGACTTGAGCAGAGATGCAATGTTAATCTTTCTTCTCTCTCTTTTTTTTTTTTTTATCTCCTTTGCTCACCAATTTATTTATTGTTCACGATCAATCAATGGATGGGATAATATATACTATTTCCTCAGTAAATTACAACAAGAATTACATAACCTACAAGTCTAAGAAAGCACACAAACCCCCAAACCCACCCCCCTCCCCTCTCTCTCTCTCTCCCCTTCTTGGCGGACACAACAGGTTAGGGCAAATGATTGCAATTAAATCATAACTAATTGATAATTATGATAAATATAGAAAAGGAATTAGGTATGCCTGCAACTTAAACAGGTGGTGAAATCACGGTCTCCCAAGTTTCACTTCTCTGTCTCCTGATGCCCATTCATGTCTCTCTTCGGAGTTTGCACATTCTGTTCCCCCCCCTCGTTAGTGGTCTTCCCATCAGTGGAGTCCTCAGGATTATTCTGTTTGCCCTGGAAATATATGGATCATGCTCGATCTATCATAAACAAGGTATCTCAAGGCAGATGTATCACGTGACGTTGCAACTTTCAGAGATGTGAAACATTACAGGGTTTACCTTGTTCTTGTCGCGCCAACCAAGTACAAATGGCCTAGAAAGCAAGCTTATTTTTCTAGGAGGGATATCCTGAGACGAGTCTTGACTTGTTCGAACAGATGAATTATCCGTAGTCGGTGTCCTAACAAGAAGAACGTGACAAAGACAACTCTCCATGAACAGTGTGTTGACATCAAATAGTTAACTGAGCAGAGAATGCAGTGTGAATGAATGCTCTAAAAGTATCATTAAAGGATTGGCACGACACTGCATGTGTGCCCTCATGCTGGAAAATGACAATCTTTAATAACAATTATAAAGAACAGGACTACACAAAGATCAAAAGATCGTGATAATTTCAAGTATCAGAGATTAGCTGAGCTCTACTGACAAAAAAAGGGTAATAACATATCAACAGAAAAAGATGCTCATCGAGAAAGTAATCGGAGTAAAAGCAAAGTTGGCTGCCAGTGGTTCAACACACATACCTTGGAGAGCTTAATGCTTTGAGCTGGCTAGACTGGTATTGCAATGTAGCCTCTAGCATCGTCTCTGCCATTACCGCCCTGTCCTCCATTTGTGCAAGTAATGACATGGCTTCTTCATATTTTTCCTGCATATATCTCGATGAATGGGTAAAAAAAGACCAGAAAGTGGAGATAGAACAGAATAGTCAGATTTAGATGACAATTCTGACATCAAAGAGAGCTAAATGTAATTTGGAAGAACCATATTTTCATGCAATAAAAATTTAGGATGGCAGCAACAATTCCCAAATGCAGAAATTAGAAGTCAGAACTTGGTTGTAGTACAAAAGGGTATGTTGGTACCAAAAAGTTAGAAGTTAGAACTTAGGTGGTGTAGAAAATAGTAGATTTGCGTATGCTTTGTAGGCTAACTGTTAAAAGATTGACAACAAAAATTTAGGAGTTAGTCTTGTTGTTGCCTTGCTTACTCTTCAGGCAACTAACTAGTAGAAGGAAGCTCAATACTCCCATAGGGCTCAGGGTTCTAGCGAGATAAAACAATGATACAATTTTTAACTATACTTTGGCTTTCAGTTCCAGCCTTGTTTGCAGTATTATCCATATTGCACACCTCAAAAGACAATCACATTTTTGTTTCAAAGATTCTTGAAGTTCTCAAACCAATGTGGCAGGAATGCTAAGAACAAAGATGTAAATTGCCATGCAAATACTGACGATAATATGACAAGTCAGGCCACCTCTATAACACAGACCAGCCCATGCCAGATATACCTTAGCAAGAAATTTTCCTTTTTTCCTGTACAACCTTAGCAAGCAAGCTGAAAGATACACAAAGCACTGTGAATATCATTGCATATTCAATCAGAACCAAGCGAAGGCAAAGAATTACCAAATGGCCATAACTAAGGTACATTGGTTTTACATCCTTTAAGATGCCCAACCTCCACAGAAACCATCAACCAAGAAACTGTCCTAGTACAAGTTTCAATCTTGATATTTACATATATTTGTATCCTATTTCCAAGCAAAACTGGCACTTCTTGGCATACATTCATGGATTTTTTTATTTTGAAAACAACACCATAACTGCCCTTTTATGGTCACCATATCTATTTCCACCTATAAATTAAGTAGAGATAGTAGTATTTGGATCAAAATGCATAAACACCATAGATGAGAAAGAACCTGGAGGGCATTGACAGCTTGACGCTGACTAGCTGCCTCTTGTTCAGCAAAGAGGCGAGCATCTTCTGTGACCTTCTGTTCTTGTTCGACCCGCATCAATACCTCCATAAGTAAAAACTAAAAACCATTAGTTTATAAAACCAAAAATCCAGAAAGCACCAAAGGAGAACCATAGATCAATACACAGGTAGAAAAGGAGTATGACACACCTCAAGCATGGCACGCTCTTGTTCCTGCTTGTCTACTAGAGCCTGCCGCAACTCAGTTACCTCCAGAACCAATTGCTCAACCTGATAACAGTAGCAATTCATGTTATTTGGTTTCAATATAAAACGAAAAAGACACAATTGTAAGTTATGCCAGATTCGATAGTCTGCTTGGATTTGTGATTACACCTTTATAATATACCTGATATAGTACAGTTCTTTACGATGTAAAAGCAAATAAAGAAGGTTTTATGGACTACTAATTGGTCGATTTGAAATATGATATTTTATTCCTGAAAAAGAATACCTGGGGATTATCATGCATATTATAAGCCTCCTATGCACTACAACCCATAATCACTTCCTGTCCAACCATTTAAATGTAGAAAACTTATGTCTACATAGACCCTAAGAGTTTATGGTACAATTGTTCAAGTATATGATGCAGTACACATACCAAGAAGATACTAATAGTTTAGTTAGTCAAAGATACGTGGAAACATGACATGATTTACTCTTGTCGGAACTAGTCAAACTAAAAATATGATATCACAGAACTTCGTAACATCACAAGCATGTGATGTATATTATTATGCATCCAAAGAGGCAAAGGAGTCTGCCGTTAACAGTAGAGCATTAGGATCTTAAATGTTGGCAATAGGTGAGCACTGTACTGATGTTCTGCCTAGCAATTTGTTTGGTGTTAAAAGGTCCACTAGGCATCAACAGTTTAAACATCAAAAGACCAAGAATGTTGAGATAATTAATGTCTGAACTCTGAACTAATATGTTCAAGTTGAATAGCTGTAATCATTATTTCATACTTCGAGATTATCTGCTCAACCCTTTTGCCAGAGGTTGAAGGGGGATCATTTCATTTGTAGCAAGGATAAAATGTATGTAATACAAGAAATTGGACTGAAATGTGGAAAAAAGAAATCCATTTTAGGATACCAGTTATCTCGGCTTGGGACAGCCTCTTTTCCATGGCACACACAATTTAAACTGCAACATGAACCATCAAGGGATCTTTAAGGTGACTTCCACCTTCTAAGTTAATCCTTCCCAAATGAGATGACCAGGCTCAGAGCCAAAAAAGTATTTTTACATGTTTAATTAATTTGGTCATTATCAGAAACATGCTTCTTCCTGAGCAAACTCTTAATAATGGTTCAGTGTTGATCAGCTACTTTAGTCTAGATATGTCTAATGTAACTTTAACTTTCCAGAGAGGACAAAACCAGCCAACAGCAGCAAAAGGGCAAAACTTAGTCATTGCTTTACTGATCCCTAATTCGGCACAATCCTCCAATTGCAGGACCCAAAAGAGAAATAAAGAAGATCTACAGAACTGACCCCAGATACTTGGAGCTTCTTGTTGTAGGCATATCAACTCTTTTATCAAAGAAGACAACCTAAATATAGTGACGCATAAATTATAAATCATTATTGTATGAACAGACACAATAACTCAACTTGTGTTATTTCCTTCAAAATATTTATAACTCATAATATATCCAATGCAGTTATAACCATAGAGAATGTTCCAAATCATGGTTATGAATCTTGCACTGTACTGGGCATACCACAAACTAAAATATAATGGTATATTGTAATACAAACATATTTCAACATTAGGATAAAACTTTAATGTTTTTGGGCGTACCAACAAGTATCTACCAACATTAGTGTTTTTAAAAGCTCTAGGCATCAAGATTCCAAAATGCCCGAGACACTAGGTGGTCGCCTAGGCACCCACCCGACTGAAGATATGCGCTCTAGAATATTAAAATATATAAAAATATAACATATAAAATATAAAAATATATAATATAAAATATGGTAACAATAGTTAAACATAGTTTTAATATTAGTTCTAAGGATTAACAATCCATTGTTAACAGTAGTTATAATAGTATGTAGTAGGGGTGCGGGGAGGAGGGAGAAGAGAAGTCACAGATGGTGAAAGATAGGGAAGGAGAGGGCAGAGGTGATTAAAGAACCTTTAGATGGTGGCAGCGATGGCGACGACAAAGGAAGCTGCGGATGACTACAGCAGCGATGGAGAAAGCTGCGACCTGTCCCTCAACAACGGAGGGGGCTACACACAAAAGATTAGGCTATAGAGGGAGCAGCACACGAAAAAAATAAACGGCGAAGGATGAATATTCAGACCTTTACGTCGACAACGGAGGACTTAGTCGACAGCGAAAAAGGAAGATTGGACCTTTTTGTTGGTTACACAGCAGCAATCCTAGGGTTTACCAAGCGAGTTAGGGGGGATTGATGTTTACTGTTGGACTTGGTTGGTTCGATTGAACCAACGAAGTAACTGTTAAATTGAACCATAGTCCAAAATCCAATTGACTGGTTTTATTCAATAGGGTGCTAGCTCGAGGCGCTCGGTGCTCGGCGCCTAGGCTCAGTCGAGTGTAGGCAGCGGTTCAGTGAAGCGTGTCACCCAAACCCCATGCGATGTGCTCGGATCTCGCCTCGCTTGAGCACTTAGGCGCCTTCTAAAAACACTAACCAGCCTAACATAGTTCCTATAGCAGACAGATATTAAACCTTATTCAAAAATAACATAATAGTTCATACCTAGGCTTTCAAATGCCATGGATCATGTTCATAGGATTGGATTCACAATCCTATAGATAGGTAGCTCAACTATAAACAGTTAGAGGACTATATATAGTAATAGCAAAAGTTAAATTCTCTTGGTTCAAAATTTGTTATTTTATATTATCTCCAAGAAACTAACAAGATATACTCAGAATATGTGATAAACACATGAATAACTAGCGAAAAAAAAACTTTCCTGCCAAACAGATGGTTGGCAGGGGCTATATATGGAACATAACAAACATATAAATGCATATATGAGTTCATTATACATGCAAGCAAGGTATGTAATTTCGAATTATTCTGTCGGTATGGACGACATGTACTGGTCCACCAGCAGATTGGTATGTGGACCATCCGCTACCGGGTGGTACCATGATTTTAGTCCTGTATCGTTTGGTACAAGGCTGCATTGGGTGGTACAGGCCGCCCATTACTGGGCAGTATCATGATAAAACCCTAGGGTTCTATCATAGAGGAAGAAGGTGGAAAAGCGAGGATAATCGATCTCTTCGAGGGGATCAGATCTTCTAGATCACTTCGAGGGCATCTGCCTCCTAGGGTTTTGCCTTTTGGCTAAAACTAATACTTCTTCGTTGATTTTCATAAAGAATTTATAGCCTTATTTATAGGGCTCTGCCAAGAGTCCTGCTCAACTTCGACTCATAACTAACTGTAAACTCATAACTGAAAATAATAACTGACTTCATCCCAACCGAAGATAAAAACCAACTCTAACCACTCATAACTGACTTGATAAGGTTCGCTTGACCCATAACTGACCCCGACTAACACGACTCAACCTAAATAGATGGACCCAACTTAGCTAGGGTCCTAACAGACCCGCCCTTTTCAAATCAGCCTTGCCCTCAAGGCTGAGCAGCATTGAACTTCGGGAGCACTTCGGTCCAGGATATTTGTCACGCATCACAACCCTTTGATTAATCAAATAGGGTCTCCACTTGGTGTAAGCAATAGGTAAATCTTCTGGTGCCGTAGTCACTGTAGTCCTCTGAGGACCCCTTTTTATATGATGGCTAGTGGTCGTACCATGTCTTCTTTTAAGGATCACCACTTCGAAATTTTCCTGTGATATCAAAACAAAATCTACAAGTAATTGTTTTACCTTTGACCACTTGTTATCACAAATTAAGATTCGCCCATTAGTGATCTTGTCTTCGAATTTTATGCAGCCTTCATGATCGGACTCCATATTGCCAATTTTTTATTCCTCTTTAGTTGGTTCAATCGTTAGAAGTTTATCACAGCCTTCATGATCGGACTTAACACTGTTAGTTTTATAATTCCTCTTTAGTTGTTTCGATCGTCAGAAGCTGCTCTTGTTTGCGATCGTTTATGTTGACCACTTTGAAATCCTCCTTCGTTGATTTTTCCTATCTATTGAAGCTTTTATTTCTGTGAGTGTCCGTATTGATTTTTTCCTTCATACATGCTGGCAAATGATATGGCTGCTATCATGGTGTGGGGATGGCGAGCTTTAACTTCACACCGAATCTCGGGATTAAGTCCCTCAATAAATTTTCTCACCAACTGTATCTCGGACCAATCTAGTGTTTGGTTTGACAGGTGCTTAAATCTGCTCTGATACTCCTGTACTGTGGAACTCTGATGGATTTTGGCGAGCTGTCCATTAGTGTTCTTGTACTCCGATAATCCGAAGCGAATCAGGAGCTCTCTCTTGAACTGTCCCCATGAAAGGACTCTGTGATGGGTCTCGTACAAATATTACCATTTGATTACATCACCTTCGAGTTGAGTGGAAGCTATCTCCACCATGGATTCCTCCGGAGTCCTGTGAAAATAAAAAAACTTTTCAGCATGTGAAATAC
This sequence comes from Ensete glaucum, assembly GCA_021527575.1. Classification (NCBI taxonomy): domain Eukaryota; kingdom Viridiplantae; phylum Streptophyta; class Magnoliopsida; order Zingiberales; family Musaceae; genus Ensete; species Ensete glaucum. The sequence goes on along the minus strand of CM038558.1, from coordinate 38,683,787 downwards.
AACCGATTGGGTCTTTATCTTCCCATCTGGGAAACTCCTTGTGTGGGTATCCTGTGTCTTGCCCTTGATCATACTTTTCAGATTGACTTCTTCTGAATTCATGGAGGAGTTCTTGCAATTTATCTTCTATACGGGCCTCGGAGACTTTAAACCTTGCGTTTAGTGCATCATCCATAGCCATTGCATCAATAACTTCGTATTTGGTGTGATTGCAAAAGAAGTGAGCGCCTATGTGAGTAAGGGATGGCTGAAAAGGAAGATGGCGACAGCGGCAGAAGCGGCTATAGTATCACAGCGGGAAGCAGCGCGACAGGGAAGGAAAGGGATAGTGGCGGTCGACGGTTGCGTGGTTGCAGGTGGCGCTGTCGGCAACCACAACAACATGGCAAGCAGAGAAGAAGAGGGCAACAACGGGGTCCGGCAAGTGGTGGCTGCGGTGATGTTCCTTCTTGCTCGAGATGCTGGCGGCAAGGGGCAACGACTGCAACAAGATGGTAGGGGAGGCAGAGTGCTACTGGCGGCTGATGGAAGTAGAGGAGTGGGAAGCTTGGAACTGGAACCGAGTGGGAAGCTTGGTAGCAATCTGATTTCTCCCCGCCAAAGGTAACCTTTCGCGATCAAACACGACTGCGAAGTCCTTCTAAGAAGTTATGTCCGATTAAATTGACTCCGTCGTTCTTCACCACAGAAAGCATACTATTGTCCCCGAGCGATATCTCGGTTGAGAAGGAGTGCCGAGGGTTGCAGATGCCGACGGAGACAACCGGGAGGGAAAGGGGGGATCGGGAGAGCAGCGCCCCTTTACTTCCTTGATCTCACCACAAGAAAGGAAGCCATGGCGGTGATGGGAAGGAGCAACTGGAGATTGAGGGCGCAGACGGCTGTAGATTCGTGGCGATCTACAACAGGGAGAGGAGTTGTTGAGTAGATCATCAGCGAGGAACCACTAGAGCAGAGCAGCGGCGCGGCTTGGTGCGGGTGAGGCAGCGACCGCTAAAGAGGAGGGGGGTTTGGGATTGAGGATGGCGCGACGAGTGGCAACGGCGAGGGGCGATCGATGTTGCAAGAGGCGGCCGTGGCGGGGAGGGCGGAGGAGGAGCTGCTGACGGCGAGGGCTCTGATGGGGAGGTGGGCGGCGTAAGGGAGGAAGGTGAGGATGCGGATGTGGCTGCGGCTGTGGTTGAGGAAGGGACATGGTGGCCGACGATTGGGAAGAGAAGTGGCTATCAAAAGGATGGGGAGCGACTGCTGTTTCCAACTTTTTTTTCTCTTTGTCTTTTTTTTTTTATTGCTGCAGCAAGGTGGTAGGGTAGGATGGGAGATGGCAACGGCAAGACGGCGACGACGACAATGACGGTGACGGTGATGGCGGCAATGACAAGGGGAGCAGCTGCGGAATCACAACAGGAACGTTGCTCTAATACCAATTGATAGAACCCTAGGGTTCTATCATAGAGGAAGAAGGTGGAAAAGTGGGGATAATCGATCTCTTCAAGGGGATCGGGCCTTCTAGATCACTTTAAGGGGATCTGCCTCCTAGGGTTTTGCCTTTTGGCTAAAACTAATACTTCTTTATTGATTTTCACAAAGAATTTACAGCTTTATTTATAGGGCTTTGCCAAGAGTCACGCTCAACTTCGACTTATAACTAACTGATAAACTCCCTAACTGAAAATAATATCTGACTTCATCCTAATCGAAGATAAAAAATAACTCTAACCACTCATAACTGACTTGATGAGGTTCACTCGACCTATAACTGACTCTGACTAACATGACTCAACCTAAATAGATGGACCCGACTTAGCTAGGGTCCTAACATATCAGCCTAGTTACGGCTAGCTACGACGAGGGAAGAAGAAGCAAGAGAAAGAGAGAGAACCTTGGACGATGCCACCCTCTAACGATGAGGCCGCGGCTTGACTGTCGGAAACGTCTGCGATTGGAGAACCTTAGGATGGAGCCACAGATGAGAACCTCGTAAGGCAGCGACTTCTTCGCCACAGTCTTCTCCTCATCACCTTCTCCTCATTTGAGGCAACATAAAGAGGGAAGTGTTGACGACTGCTCCTTACCCGCGTGGGGAGGAGAAGCCTAGACGACTTCTCATCCGTGCGGGGAGAAGAAAACGAGGCGACGTTTTCCTTTTTTTATTTTTTTATTATATATATATATATATACTGAGTAGTCTGCCTTGGCATACCACTTGGTACCTCAATACCATACTGTACCGAGCAAAGCTCGATATGCTGGTATAGTACAGATGACAAACCTTGTGTACAAGTATATATGAATAAAGATTTCAATACCAGTTCACACCACATAAATAGTATAATACCAGGTCAGTACAGTCTATGATCACAATGTCATGTGCCATGGTGCAGCGTAGGAAAAAAATGTAATAATTTTGACTTGTCAGTGTTCTTTGATACATTGGTAAACTGTGTACTAATTAGTTTGAATCCATGGGCATATATTTGTTTAAATGTACAGTCCCTAAGAATATGAACTACTTTAGCCATGAGCAAGGGACAAATTTAGTCATCACAACATTATGTTTCAGATTACCTTTGCACTTAAAATGCGCCTATTATCCTGCTTCACCATCTCCATCAATGCTGTTTCCAACTCCTCAGCTCTAGGAAAAGAACAAGAACTTTAATTCCATATAATTGAAAATGTATTAATGTAGTCGTTGATAAAAACGAGGATCATTGCTTCAGATTAAGTGCTATAGGATCATATTTCATCATGAAATAAAATCAATATCATTCACTCTAGCAGAAAAAACAGGTATCAAACACTTGCATGTTAACGTAAAGCTAAGATGAAATATCTAAATCCTAGATTTCTAATATGATTATCAATAAGATGTTAGAAACCACAAACCTGAGGGTAGCAGATCTTTTCTCCTCCAGCAATCTACACAGTTCCACCTTTAACCATGTGGCCTAAAAATAAAGGATTACAGAAGAAATTCAAATGATTCCAAATGGACCTCTAAACTTTTTTACTCAAATAATATTAAGGTCTGCTAAAGGCACAAGACCCTTCAGTTCAACTTCACAAAAAGAATCAGGAAAAGCAGGCCTTCTAAAACCCTTAGCCTTATATGCTCTTTATTTGCTATATTTTGACTATACTTGACATATATATCATATGAAGTGCCCATTTCAACAAAAGAAAGTACAATGGTAGGCAAGCTTGGTGTTTGTTTCCAATTAATTTCAGTGACTTGAAAGTTAATTAGGCAGATGATCATGTTTCTAAAGATAATCAATGTGTCTATTTTCGGTCTTTGAGCCTTTGCCATGGTTGAAGACCAAGGTAAACCAAGTATATGGCCTACAGTCTTGATTTACTGCTCTAACTTGGTGAAATTTGGAGATACTAAATATCACACAATTCAAACTTTATAATATTAAGTTAAAGAAGCTACGAAATATTAAAATAAGTAGCATGTTTTTTTGTTGATTAATGAATGTTTTTTTTCTAAACTTCTGTAAGTAAGATTTAAAAGACAGATTACAAGCTTTATTGGTAAGACAAAAAAATTTGGTAAGACATTTTTAGTAGATAACACCTGATTGCCTCAATTTGATTCTAGTGTTTTGTCCCCCTTAGCACAAGCTAGTACAGTTTATCTTTTTCGTAATTCTCCTAATTATATGATAATACATCACCATATGTTTTGTTGTCCTATCCAACATGTATATTATTTGATTGATTTAGAATGACAATCATACAAACGATAGAACTTCCGTAGTCATCACTAGATGTGGCAGTTACACCTCTGTTCCAAAATATATAAGAAGATAGCAATATGAGAGACTTATAAAGAAAATGACACAACAAACTATCCAACAGTTATCATAGATTTTTTAAAAAAAAAAAACTAAAAGGAAAGCAACAATTTCTCAAATTAGAAGATAAAACTGTGCTTCAGAATGAGGACATCAGAGAACCAGATCCAGCATTTAGGATTAGGTAACCACTTTTTGCATTGACAGTAGTTATATTTTTCAATTAAAAGTAACCACTTTTAAATTTTATCATGTATTAAATGTCCTGAAGATGCCATAAAAAGTGCACACCACCTATACTGTGTTGGACGTAGTAGTTGCATCATGAATCTATTTGTCTAAGTTGCACTATTGATCATCTCAATCTTGAAATTAGTAAAAACACATAATAACAGGAAAAAATAGAAGTAATACCTGTTCTTTAAGATCAGGTAGAGAATCCAACTCTGCATCAACTGTCAGAGTACCAAGAATACCATCCAATTTTGCTGAATCAGACTCCATGGACTGTACATCTCCATTGGTGTTCATTTCACATACATTTTCTTTTGATTTTGCTTCTGATACTAGTGGTCCATTGTCACGCTTGAAACTATATAGTTTAGTTGCAAGACCATTAGAGTCTCTCCAAACACGAAGTCCTTTGGACCTTTCCTCCATGGCAGCAAGTACTGATGGTCGATGTTTGTTCCTTAAATCTTGTAGTCTCATCTCATTTATAGGTTGATATCCCATGCAAGCTGTCAAAACAAGCTGGCTACTGTCGAAAGTAGAACCAGCAAGTGACTGCAATAACGTAACTGCATCTCCTGCATCCTTTGTTGTCACAATTGCAGGACCTAGAAATATGCATTAGACAAACAGAGCTTGGTCATATTCCATGATACAAGTTCTCATATAGTAAAAAAGGTAACAAACAGTGAGTAAATTAACCAGTACCATATAATTCCATCAAAGCTAGTGTTGTTCGAAAAAGCATCTCCCTAGTCCCATCAAACAATAGCACATCCCAGACACGAAGAACTGTGATATTCAAACATCAAACAATATGTTAATAAAAATATTACATACCACAATCCTGAAAGATATGAAATAAGAATGGTAAAAAGAAAGATAGTAATACAGAAAATTATGTAGAAATAACCTAATAGTTGCAAACTACAGAAGAAAAACATATGAAATCAAATAAACCTGACCACTTTCCCAGGGAAGCATATTCACGAAAATGGAAAGGAACCAGGGTCCTGTAACCCATGCCACTTGCACTCCAAGATAATCCAGATGATTCACTGCAATATAGTAAAAGAAAGTATATGTGACTTACAAATTGTGAATTTGCATTTGTTGATATTTTTCCAGCACAATCTTTTAAAGACAATAAAGATATTAGTAAAAGTACAAGGAGCTAGGACCTAATTTTGGAAATCTTTCACGAACTAAGTCCTCCAAAACAAGTTGGTCCACCTGGCACATATGTGCATGTATTGTCATGTCATAATGTAACAATAAAACCCACCATTAAGCAATAGAGAACATGCAAAGCGACTAATAAGTTAGGAACTAAAAGCCAAAAATAAAAAGAAAAAAAACATTGCAATGGCATATCACCTGAGATTCAATCATTTCCTCGGAGTAGTAACCATCAAAATAGTCATCAATGATACCCATCAAAGTCCTGTGGTACTTGAAGAAACTTAGGATCAGTACTTTTTATAAGTTATATATACCTAAAGAACAAGATCATTACTTTCACTGCTGAATTATTTAAATCAATCATATGATTTTTCTTCAGTACATGAAAGGGACATCCTTGATTAAAACCTAAGACCCACCAAAATGCATTTTCCTCTGGCATCAGCAGCAGTAGTAACCCTGCAAAGAAATTCATCGCCTGCAGAGCACAAAATCAAGATGCTCTATTTAGATATAAAACACCTGAGTTCGAAAGGAATATGACTGGAAGCTCACTGAAATAATATAAAGGAATAGCTGAGAGGTGATTCTTATCCACATAATTGCAGAACAATAATGGTTGATCAAACTCAAAGTGTGCTAACATGTGAAGAAAAAGCTCAGTGGGAAAAAATAAAAACATAATCTTAAGACTATATCAGAGCTCCTAGGCTTTGTTGCAAAACTATTCACAACAGAATGATGACACCAAACAAATGTATAGAACAAGAATAAGAAGCAAAATTACCTGACAATAACCAACAGATGGATTATGTCGAGCATATGCAGTGAGTAGCCGCCTCAAAGCATTTCTCCCATCCTCATCTAGAGCAGGATGACCAGGGAATGTTCTAGGAAGATCCTGTAACGAGAAAATAAGCAAGTCATACGAAATTCAGCAGCATTAAATTGCAATATCACTTAATGATATTGAACACCATGTTGTCAGGTACCTTCTCGATCTGTCCCTTCCATTTTTCAGTTCCCGGAGGTCGTATTGGTTTGTTTTCATTGTCAGCTTTAAGTGGAGCATCAACTTCTTTGGCATCCATCTTAGATTCTAGACCTAGCAAACTATTATAATATCCATCCACCCTGCGAGCTCCAACACCAACAAAAGCTTGCCAAAGCTACAATCAAGGACAATGACAAACATAGATTAGTGGAGGCACAAAAACCAGTGGTAACAACAAGCAATGATGAGATAACAACTAGAAACACCTCTCCTCTAAGAGCCATTGGGAGCCCCCCACGAACCAAGCACTCCAATTCTTCCTTTGTCTCTTCAGGTATCCCTTGACTAGCCATATTCATATTGGAATCAAAATTTCCCTCATCTCCAGAAGAAGCTTCATGGACTGGCTCGGATCTCTCCACATCATAAAACTCATCATCTGAGTCTTCTGAGGCTCTCGACTCTTCAATAGGAGCAAGGTTCGTCCTACTTCGCTGGGCAACTTGTTCACCACCTTCCATGAACTTTTTCTTCTTTACTCGATGACTCATCATCTGCTCAATGGCACTAAGGGAAGGCCTGATCTGGGCCCAAATTTGGGCCTGATGAACTCGGCTCTGATTTTCTGTTGTCCCCTTCGTGGATCCAATTTCCTCCATGCCATCGCATTCGCTAAGCTCATCAGGGCTACCGTCTTTCTCGGGCACTTCGGCCGCTTCCAAATGTGCCTCAGTTTTATTTTGCCCTGTGGACAAGTCATTGTTGGGCGTACTCTCAAACTCGGCCAGCCTCTCAAGGAACTTCTTCCATCGCTCGGATCTCTCTTCTTCCTCCTCCTGGAATCAAGAACGGTACGATGTCCTATATTGATCCACGACATCAATGCCGCCAAAAAACAATATATATATAACGGGATAAATTGGTGATGGAATCCTTGCCTTGTAAATATTCGCATATTCTCGGTACCTCTGCAAGTGTTGAGGCCGCACTGCAAATCCATATGCATCCCTGTTCTCATCTCCCGCAATTAAGAACAACACACAGATTAAATAAAAAATCCTTCAAAATTGAAGCTTGATCCCATAAAAATTAAAGAAATTAGAAGTCTACAGAAGAATTAACCAAATTCTACCTCAACTCAACTGCCATAGAAAAGCGAATCCTAAATGCAAACAGGGAACCATAAAAATGCTCCAATTAGAACATCCATCGACTAATCTACCACTCCAGCTAAAACCCTAGATTCCAGAAGGGGATCTAGGATGTCGATCCGCGAACAAATAATTCACGATGACGCCCGAATTAAGAAAAGAGAAAATCCAGAAAACCCAACACGAACACACAAAAGATCCAGAGCGTAGAAGCCCAGATCGGGAACTACATTGCCCCAATTCTAATCTCAAAGATCCAGATAACAAAAGAAATCGGTGCGGAATGAGAGCGCGCATCGCGGAGAGGATAAACACGCGAGGTGATCAACACGTGGGAGCGATCCACCGCACCATGACCATGATCAGAACAAGAAAGAGATGAATCGATGCTCATCACTCACCTCTTGTGCTCGAACGTGATGATCGGGAGGCTCTTCCCCTTCATCGCCGCTCGATCGTGGAGAGAGAGAGAGGGATCGAAAGCGAAACAGAGCGGAAACTGGAAAGATCTTGACACAGTGTAGACCGAGAGCTCATGCTGGTTTATTATTTATGGCAGTTCATGTCTACATACATACATGTAGATATTATTCTATTGTTTTTGCTTTTGGCTTTTAAACATGGATTTGGGGTTGCCGAATGATGACGTGAGGTGAGGTCCCTTTCTCCCAAAAATATACTTTCCTCTACTCGTTCAAATCCTACCCACCAACCAACTTTCTTACAATTGGAAGAAACAACGACAGGTCAACAGCTTTATCCAATGAAAAGACGGTTATACTGCGGGTAACTAATGGTTGGATTTATGTTCTCTTTATTTTCCTACCTTTCTGTGCCCCGAAAAAGTCGTTCAATATATTTAAGAGCGACTCCCGGGGGTTAACTGCACAGCAAACACGATACATGTTCGTCGAATCATCCACTATTTACCCCGGTGGTAATTGGAAACCCTTATCTGGGTTCACCTGGGACCCAACTGTTGGGCTCTGTAGGGGAGCGACGGAGTTAGCCCAGGGGGTAAGAATAGAGTTTTAATTTTCGGATCTGGAACTCGGATAATAATGACGTGAAACGTGGCGCAATGTGGTTGGATAGTGATAACTTATTATCACAAATAATTCAAAAATAAGGTTTTTTTTAATGTATAAAAAATCAATTAATGACTTTTTTGGTCTTTTGGTGGTGGCTCAATATGCAGATGGGGTGATTCGGGTCATCAGTTGCGGCTCCAACCCAAATGGCCATGTTTGGCGGAGAGGCGGCATGCATGGGCTGGCATCGTCCGAGGCACATCAAATCAGCCATGGCATGCGGAGACACACTCGTGGAGGTCACACTGACTCGGTTAAATAAATGAGTAATATATTTATGGTGGTATAACCCATACACACGCGAGCGAGAGAGAGAGAGAGAGAGACGGGCGGTGGCATCGTTCAAGCTATCAATGCAGGACGGAGTGTCAACCCACCGACATCTTCGAAATCATCTCTATACTTTTTTGGGTATTTGATTAAGATATTTAACTCATTGTTAATATCAATTTCGATCGTATGTGTTTGAAATTGACTGATCGATTATATTCTTATTTATAATGTTAAATATGATCTATATTTCGTTACAATCCAGACTCAATTTTTTTATTTTTTATTTTTAAAAAATAATTTATATGTAATTATATATTAAAAAGTTAATTCAGATTGGACGTCAATTCGAATTAGATTGCCTACGTAATTCCAAAAGTAAATTGCGTACAGTATATAGATTGCTGACATTGACGTATGGTCAACATAACTACCATACAACGAATAAGAGACGTGCAGTCAACATATCAGGTGATGAGGATCAGTATGTGAATGGAGCAGAGTGGCAAAAGGTGTTTGACGCACTTTTGTGTCTCACTGAGAAAAAAAGATAAAAGCACTTCCCAAGGCAGCATAAAAATGCAGTGGGTATTGACCAAGCTTAAGCAATAATATAATCCAATATAAGTTTTGGAATCATCAATAACATCATCAAAGTATTTAATCATGATATTAGAGCAACTTATGAATTCAAGTCATTTATCTGTCCCTTTTTATTTTCTTTTTCGTAATTGACTTATATCATATACTTGTTCGGTTTCATGTCTTACATGCACTTAAGGATATAGTAATTATTTTTTAATAGTTTAAATTTTAGAAATTATTTCTGACACAATAAAATTATTAGAATTTGAGTTATAGAGTAATATTTTTTGTTTGTGAGGATAAAATTGTGTCTAAATCACACACACACACACATACATACAAATATATATATATATATATATATATATATATATATATATATATATATAAGTTTGTGTGATTTTCTTTAAAAAATTATATTTTTGATATTTATCGGTTGATATCCCTCATTTTATTTTTTTCACAAACAGCCTAATTTTTTTAAAAAATATAAATTGTTCTTCAATAATTTTTTATTTATTATATTGTTTTGATCTCTTATATTATTTTTAGTTTGTTACAATGTTTTACTAATCACAATGAAAACATTAAAGCCTATTTTAAAACACTATAATGATCGAAATATTTTTTAACCTCAATCAAACTGACTATAAATCTAAAAATATGATATTATAATATTTATGAGTAATGATAATCTAGGATATAAAAATAATGTCACTTGTAGTATTATTCTGTAATATCCTATCCTACTCCTAATTTCATCCTTATCCTATATATCAAAATAGAATACTATATTTTAATTTTATTACTATTATTGATTTAAATACAATGAAAAATAATAATCTTAAAAGTAAAATATGCTAATTTACTAAAAAAAAATAGATAAGGTTTCTTGTATACAATATTTTTGATACCTGTACATAATTATGATATCTAATCTAAAAAAAATTTAAATATAGTATATTCAAAATTTATACCTACAAAATGATCACAAGCAAAGTTTACCTTGCCAGGTGGTACGTAATGGTCGGTCAACTAATCGATATGCGGACTGCTCCCTACCGGGCGGTAGCATCATGTAACATTTGTTTCTGCCTATTACCATATAAAATCAATCGGTAACAATCAATTTTGATCGTCGCCGGTTGATTTCGAGATGTCTCAACTGAGGGAGGGAGAAAGAAGAAGAGAGAAAAAAAGAAGAGGAGCGGACTTAGCCGAGAGAGGGAGAAAGAAGAAGAGGGAAAAGAAGAGAAGAACATGGATTTATTCTCGCATCGTGAGATTTATCGCCCACGGGCGATTTCTTCTCCCTGCCTAAGAGAAGAAACGTCTCCCCGGGTGGGAGAACGAACAAGGTGACATTGCCCTTTTATTTTTATTTTATTTATATTATATTATACCAAGCGATATACCTTATGCATACCATTCGGTACCAGATATTATACCGTACTGAGCATAGCTCGGTATGTTGGTATGGATCGATTTGGCAATCCTTGCTCACAAGTCATTGTCCATGTCTGCGTTGGTATAAACTTACATGTGCTAACTTCCCTCCCAATCAGTTAGTATGAACTTGGGTAGGGTACTAGTATCCTTATATACAAAATAGAGTATCATTAAGTTAGTATAAGTCTTTATAGTTTTACTCAAATAAGCATGTATTATGTTATATATATCATATTTCAAAATCATCATCATAAAATAATTAATAATAAATACCTCATCCTATGACTTTCTTGATTAGCATAATCCTAAAACATAGCATATGCAAAATTAAGTGGTAAAATTCTATGTCAAAATAACTCAAAATGCTTATATGCACATGTAGAAAATATAATATTTTTCATGGATTTATACACCTCATATCATAACATAGACGTGCATTCTAATATCACAAGTTATCGTAATATATATGTGTACTTCCATACTGTACATCATCATATATATGTACACTTTCACAATGCATATTATAGTATATACATATATTGCATGTCATAACATATTTGTGCACTCCCATACTACATGTATTTATATGCATATAATATATTTTCATCATACTTTATCATTTCTTATACTTATAAAATATATATATTCATACTTAGCTCATTATGATCATATCATTCAAAATATATTTTCTAAAATATTTTATGCATACAATAATCTATCCGATCTCTAATCTATGATAAATTAAACTTATACTCACTTGATTGAACTATAAAATAAAGATGGGAATAAAATATCACATTTCTTAATAATCTAGTTGCTAGTTATAAGTGCTCTGCAAGTCAATCACGTGAGTGATGACACGTGTGATACACTACATAATTTTTTTGCTTATGATTAATATTGGTATATTCTCACATTATATTATATGTAGTATATATACTGTGATGTTTTTGGTTCTTTGAAATGAGAATCGGATCGTGATGAGATCATGATAATAAGATCGATTCACCTTTAAACACAGATCCTAAATAATCCTGGTCATAGGTTACTCGAGAGAGACATCGAGATAATCAGACAGACCGGTGTACTATATACCTGTCCATATGATGGAGGCGACTGATCTCATATCCATTTGTGTGGAGACACTGAGGATATAGTACATGTACTCATTGGAGAATGAGTTCACTGATTGATTTACTTATGAAATATTATATGGTTGATGATACCTAATGTCAGACAACGATTTTATAGTCCTAGTTGTATATCTGATCCTTTGACTTGAGACACCAATGATATCTTGTATGAGTACTCCTTTCTTTGACACCAGACTTATAAGTTTAGAAAGTTTCAGATCTGATGCAGGTAGTTATCGGGATTGGTATCCAACCTTATGAAGGTAATTGAGTGTCAATAGAGAATCATCCACTCATGTATCACGAGAGAAATATCCCATATATACTTGCTCAGACAAATCCCTTGCTAGGGTTATTCAGATTGAGAGAGAAAGAGTTCTCCGGGAGAATCCGATTAGAGCGAGACTATGACAGATTCCGTATGTGACCTGAAAGTACCATATCCAATATACGATCTTTGAGATATTAGTTGAATGAGGGATTATAGATACACGGTAATTGTAAATAGATAGGTCTGATGGATTCGATCCCCTTATATCGTTTGGGGACTATGGCGTAGTGGTCTAGTACGTCCATAGTCGATGAGTCGAGTGAATTATTATGAGGATAATAATTCACTATATTAAAAAGAGTTCTGATGGGAGTGACTCACGGTCAGCTCGGTATTGGGCCTAAAGGGTCACACACATATGGTGGATACTTCACTGAATAGAAGATTATATGGATATCCAATTAACCTCTATTCTCATTAGCTGAGATCCTATGTCGATGGGTTCCTTGATTAAGACCCAGTTAGAGGCATAAGGAGATTATTGGATAGAGATCTAATAATACAAGGTTGGTGGGTAATTGGATGGAGATCTAATACCCACTAAGGAAGGAACCCTAGGGTTTTTTTGTTGGCTCTCTATAAATAGGAGGGGAGACTCATAGTTGATAGGCTGCACCACCTCCTATTCCCCTCCCTCCCTCTGCGCAAGAGTTGCGACATCAGATTTGAGGAGTTTCGCTACAGAGATCCATAATGTGAATATCGCTAGAGAGGAGGACGCTTGACCTCCTTCATCTTCTTCATCCGGATCTAGAATATAGGGATATACGATCTCCCTAGGTAAAATTAATCTCTTACACATCATGGTTTTTTGATTTTTACGATTTTTCTCGTGACCCCAATCTTTTACACGACGATTTGATCTGCATGGGAAATCAGTTTTTGTTTTTATTTTCACTGCGCATGTGATGCACACGCTGAGGTTTCCCAACAGTAGTATAAGAGCCAATGTTTTCATGCGAAAGATTGGTTTTAAATTGCATGATGAGATTGAATCGTGTAGAATCGTTCTACGTGTTCTTACTGCATTTTCGCAGCAAATATAGCAAGGAGGAGGATGGGCGGCCAGCCACGGCTAGGCCTCCTTCAGGGGCGACCGATGACGGCCTGGCCACCTATAAGGGGGCAATCGACTATGGCCAAGGCCCCCCTGCAAAGGGGCGATTGGTTACGACCAAGGCCCCCTGCTCCCCGACTGTAGGGCGGCACTCGCAAGGGGCAATTGCGAGATGCCAGCCCGCAAGGGGCTGCTCGCTCACAACGAGGCCGCAAGGGTAGCGCCCACCCACCGCGAGGCCACAGGCGGCACCGTAGCCACTATAGAGGCGGTGCCGCTGCGCAAGGCGGCGGCAACAGCGTAGAGAGGGAAGAGGAGGACCTAGGGCATTCCTTTTAAGAAAATAACTATTTTACCCCTCTAAATTTAAAAAATTTCGAGGATTGTGCTTGTGTATAGAATTTCCAAAATACCCTCAACAGTTCTAAAAATTTCGAGGACCGTTCTCTCATCCAAAATTATAAAAATACCCTTGATAATTTTAGAATTTTCGAGCATATCTTGATTTCTAAAAAATAATTAATTAAATAGTTTAATTAATTATTATATATATCTAGTAATCCTACATATGATACGATGTACATGTGATGTATGATGTGGATGGATGATCATAAGCCATGTGTTGTGATGTATGTACTTGTGATTATTATTATTATTAGGGCCTGCAAGCCTCCATTTTTCTGGTTTATTGTCGGGCCTGCGTGCCTGTGATTATTCGTAATTACACGAAGAGGCGTGGCGGGAGCGTGGAGGTGACAGTGAGACCCATGATGCTGTGGTGGGAGATCACGCCGCATGCTGATACGATGATATGACGGAACCAATGATGACGAGATCAACAATCACAGGGCATGAAGATGCACCAATGTACATATAGATTCTATTATGAGTGATTAGACCCTTTGGCTCAGGCTTAATCATATTAGGTGATGGCTCATGATCATCTGGTGTGGCTTGCATATATAATGTGTTATATATATATATATATATATATATATATATATATATATATATATATATATATATATATATATAATACATGTGATGTAGATATATATTAAATATGTATGTGTGTGACACGACATATTACGAGACTGATACGAAACAAAAACTCCTCCTATCATAATATTAAGTCGGTAAGCATGAGGCAATAAGATTGACCCACGTTGCCTTCCATTGTTATAGGAAAAAAATTGAATCACGACATATGTTGAGTTGGTCGAGTCCCTCGAGGCTCACCTATCTGTGTGATCGAGTTCTTACCTACGACATAGAGATGTTACCGGTGACCTAAGGACATGATATGCTTGGTCAAGTCCCTCAACGACATATCATCAAATCATACTCATCGTGTAATGATGGTGATGACTTAACTGAATATCATGGTTGGTCGAGTCCCTCGAGACCATGATGATTTGGAGGCCGAACGTGACAGGAATCATAATGAGTTGTGATTGGCAAGAGTTTCCTACCTTTTGGGCTTAGTATAATTAGTCGAGTCTCTTAAGGTTGCACTAAGATGCCAATTGGATCCTGATCCCTACTAGGAGTATGCCGGAGACTTCCGTCTCATGCATCGATGGTGTCACGTTATTCGCTAGAAAAATAGTGGGAGCATATTAAGATAGAAGTCCATATCTTAATTAGTATTTTTTACAAAATCTGCATGTTATTTATTTTTACTATATCTTGTTTTGTCAGAAACATATCACTCATAAACCCCCTACGTGGCATACTTGATGCCAACTGCCTCACTAGTCTAAACTATATATATCGGCTCCGTAATTTGAGAATTATTCTCACAGTGGAGAAAACCACATACGTCCTTGATACAATTGTGCCCACGCCGAAAGAAAGGGCAAGCAAGGATGAGATCGCTCGCTATGTGAAATAGATGATTCCACATTGGCAAAATGTTACATGTTGGCCTCCATGACTCCTGAGTTACAGAGGCAACATGAGAGCATGAATGCAGATTCTATCCTTCTTCATCTCCGCCAATTGTTTGAGAAACAAGGAAGAACTCAAAGATATGAGATATTTAAGAGACTCTTCAAAGCTAGGATGACAGAAGGAACATCAATTGAGAACCATGTCCTAAAGATGATAGAGTGGATCGAGAAACTCACAGGTCTAGGAATAGTCCTAGAGGATAACCTATGTATTGATCTTATATTTCAGTCCATACCAGATTTCTTTTCTCACTTCATCATGAATTTTAACAGGAGCAAGTTTGAGTTGACTCTTCGTGAGCTCCTCAATATATCGAGGGACGCTGAGAGTGCCATCAAGAAGGAGAAGTCAGTTCTCTATATTGGTGAGACCGAAAAGAAACGGGAGGCCAGCAAGACCCTTAAGAAGGGCAAGGGCAAAGAAAGACCAGGTAAGACAAAGGTTGCTAAGAGAGACCTGGCAAAGGACAAAGGACAGTGCTTCAACTGCGGCCAAGACGGGCATTGGAAGAGGAACTGTAAGGACTACCTTGCAGAGAAGGCGAGATAGAAGCTTGGAGAAGCTTCAGGTATATTCATAATCAGTCTTCACTTGTCAGATTTTTATGATAACACATGAATATTGGATACCGGGAGTGTTTATCATATCTGTAATTCATTGCAAGTTCTGACAAGACTTAGGAGATTGGCTAGAGGCGAGATGAACCTTAAGATGGGTAATGAAACAAGAGTTTCTGCAGTTGCTATTGGAGAGGTTACCCTATATCTGTCTGGTAGAGCTATTTTGCATTAGATGGATGATATTTTGTTCCCTCTATTATCAAAAATATTATTTCTATCTCTTGTTTGACAATTAGTAGATATAAATTAATTTTTGAGAATAATAGTTGTTTAATAATTATGGATGATGAGATCATCACTATAGGGACCCTTATAAATGACTTATATATGTTAGACACTCCTTCACATATCATGAATATAAATATGTCTAAGAGAAAAAGAGATGAAGTGAATAATGCATACCTATGACATTGTAGGCTAGGTCATATACATAAGGAAATAATTCAAAAGTTGTTGAAAGATGGATACTTAGATCCATTTGACTATGAGTCATATATAACTTGCAAACCTTATCATCGTGGGAAGATGACCAACTCTCCTTTTAGTAAAACTAGAGAGAGAGCCATCGAGTTATTGGAACTCATACATAGTTATGTATGTGGTCCCATATCAACTCAGGCTATAGGTGATTACTCATATTTCAGTACATTCACTGATGATTTCTCTAAGTATGGACACATGTACTTAATAAAGTATAAATCTGATGTCTTTAAGAAATTCAGGGAATATAAGAATGAGATAGAGTACCAAAATTAGAAAAAGTATTAAGACTCTTCGATAAGATCGAGAAGGAGAGTACTTGAGTACGGAGTTCACCTATTTCCTCAGGGATGATGAGATTCTATCATAGTGGACACCTCCTTATATACCTCAGGTCAGTGATATATTAGAAAGGAGAAATTACACACTGTTTAAAATGGTACAGTCTATGATGAGTTTCGTTGACCTACCCGTCTTATTCTGAGGGTATGCCCTAGAGACCGCAGCTTACCTTCTGAACCGAGTTCCATCAAAGTCGGTAGTGTCTACGCCATATGAGATTTGGAAAGGACAGAAGCCCGATCTTAAGATTATTAAGATTTGAGACTGTCTTGCCCATGTTAGAAGACACAACCCCGATAAGTTGGAATCAAGGATAGAATGATGCACATTCGTGGGATACCCAAACGAAACTCGTGGGTATTTTTTTTATCACCTCAAGGACCGAAAGGTCTTTGTTGCCAAGAGAGCCGTGTTTCTTGAGAAAGAACACATTATTGGTGGAAACAGTGGAAGCAAGATAGAATTGAGCGAGGTTAGAGAACCTAGCTCAAGCACCATTCTAGAGCCCGAGTCTATTCAAGTACCTAACACACAAGTTCTAACTTTACGCAGGTCTAGTGGAGTATCTCACCCTCCTGAAAGATATGTGAGACATATCAATGGAGATGACTCTTAGGATGTTGCTCCTGAGACCTACGAGGAGGCTGTTATGAGTATAGACTCTAGGAAGTGACAAGAAGTCATGAATTCTATGATGGATTTCATGTATTCTAACAAGGTTTGGAACCTTGTGGATGCACCTAAGGGTTTTGTACCCATCAGTTGTAAATGGATCTTCAAGAAGAAGATCAGATTGGATGGAAAGGTAGAGACCTATAAAGCAAGATTGGTAGCTAAAAGATATCGTTAAAGACAAGGAGTTAACTATGATGAAACATTTTCACCTGTAGCCATGCTTAAGTCCATTAGAATTATTTTGACCATTGCAGCACACTATGACTATGAGATCTGGTAGATTGATGTCAAAACGGTATTCCTCAATGAAAACCTTGAGAAGGAGGTGTATATGATATAGCTAGAGGGATTCGTATCCAAAGAGAGTCCAGTAAAGTGTGCAGGTTACTTAGATCCATTTATGGATTAAAACAAGCTTCCCGAAGTTGGAACATAAGATTTGATGAGGTGATCAGATCTTGGGACTTCGTTAAGAACGAAGATGAGCCTTGTGTATACAGGAAGGTAAGTGGAAGTGCTATCACCTTCTTGGTGCTATATATGGATGACATCCGAATCATTGGGAATGATGTAGGAATGCTCTCCATAGTAAAGGCTTGGCTATCCAGAAACTTCTCCATGAAAGACTTAGGGGAAGCATCTTATATTTTGGGGATCCAGATCTATAGAGATAGATCTAAGATGATGCTTAGCTTATCCTAGTCAAGATACATAGACTCAATTATCAAAAGATTTGGTATGGAGAATTCCAAGAGAGGTCTCATACTGATAAGACATGAATATCACTTTCTAGGAGTATGTCCACAAAGACTTCTGAAGAAAGGACAGATATGGATAAGATACTTTATGCCTCAACGATATGGTCTATCATGTATGTGATGCTATGTACCAGGCCTGATATAGTATATGCTCTGAATGTCACAAGTAGGTATTAGATATATCTAGGTTTAGAACACTAGAAGGCAATAAAGTGTATCCTTAAGTACTTGAAAATGACTAAGGATCTTTTACTGGTATATGGAGGAGGTAGCCTTCAGGTTGAGGGCTACACGGACTCGAGTTTTGAGTCCAACATTGATGATAGCAAGTCAAATTCAGGATATATTTTTACCCTAAATAGAGGAGCAGTAAGCTGGAAGAGTTCCAAGTAAGATACTACTACTGACTCGACCACCGAGGCAGAATACATTGCTACAATAAAAGCAGCAAAGGAAGGGGTATGGATGAAGAAATTCATCAAAGATTTGGGAGTCGTACCAAGTAGCATGGAACCAATTCCCATATACTGTAACAACAATGAGGCGATTGCTTAAGTGAAGGAACCTAAATCTCATCAGAAGTCTAAGCATATTCTGAGGAGGTTCTATCTGATTAGAAAGATCATAGCCCGTAAAGATATAGCAATGGAAAGAGTTCCATCCGAAGATAACATTGTGGATCCATTGACAAAGATGTTAGCTCATATTGCATTTGAGTGTCACAGGAGTCTGATGGGGATCAGACACATAAGTTATTAGCTTTAGGTCAAGTGGGAGATTGCTAGTTACAGGTGTCCTGCAAGCCAATCATGTGAGTGATGGCACGTGTGACACACTACATAATCTTTTTGCTTATGATTAATATTAGTATATTCTCATATTATATTATTTATAGTATATATAATGTGATGTCCTTAGTTCTATATAATGAGAATCAGATAGTGATGAGATCACGATAATGAGATTGATTCACCTTTAAACATAAATCTCAAATAATCCCGGTCATAGGTTACTTGAGAGGGACATCGAGATAACCGGATAGATCGGTATACTATATACCCATCCATATGATAGGGGCAACTGATCTTATAATCACTTGTGTGGAGACATTAATGATATAGTACAAGTGCTCATTGGAGAATGAGTTCACTAATTGATCCACTTATGGAATGTTGTATAGTTGATAATATCTAATGTCAGACAGTGATTCCATAGTCCTAGTTGTGTATCTAGTCTTTTGACTTGAGACACCAAGGATGTCTTATATGAGTACTCCTTTCTTTGACGTCAGACTTACAAGTTTGGAAAGTTTCAGATCTAGTACAATTGGTTATCAAGATTGGTAGTCAACCTTACGAAGACAATTAAGTGTCAATAGAGGATCATCCACTCTCGGTATCATGAGAGAAATATCCTATATGTGCTTGCTCAAACAAATCCCTGGCTAGGGTCAATCAGATTGAGAGAGAATCCGATTAGAGCCAAACTATGACGGATTCCGTATATGACCTGACAGTACCATGTTTAATATACGATCTCTAGAATATTAGTTGGATGAGGGATTATAGATACACGGTAACTGTGGATAGATAGGTTCGATTCCCCTGTATCATCTGAGGACTATAATATAGTAGCCTAGTACGTTAATAGTCGATGAGTCGAGTGAATTATTATGGGGATAATAATTCACTATATCAGAAGGAGTTCTGATGGAAGTGACTCATAGCCAGCTCGGTATCGAGCCTAAATGGTCACATATATATGGTGGATGCTTCAACAAATAGAGGATTGGATGGAGATCCAATTAGCCTCTATTCTCATTAGATGAGACTCTATATTGATGGACTCTTTGATTAAGGCCCAATTAGAGACCTAAGGAGATTATTGAATAGAGATCCAATAATGTAAGGTTAGTGGGTAATTGGATGAAGATCCAATACCCACTAAGGAAGGAGCCCTAGGTGTTTTTTGGTGGCTCTCTATAAATAGGAGAGGAGACTTATGGTTGATAGGTTGCAGCCTTAGCCACCACCTCCTATTCTCCTCCCTCCCTATGTACAAGAGTTTTGAGATCATATTGGAGGAGTTTCGCTGTAGAGATCTATTGTGTGGATACCGCTGTAGAGATCTATTGTGTGGATACCGCTAGAGAGGAAGATACTTGACCTCCTTTATCTTTTCCATCCGGATCTGGAATACAGGGATATATGATCTCCCTAGGTAAAATCAATCTCTCACACATCGTAGTTTTTTTATTTTTACGATTTTTCTCGTGACCTCAATCTTTTGCATGACAATTTGATCTAAGAAATCAGTTTTTGTTTTGATTTCTAATGCGCATGTGATGCACCCATCGAGGTTTCCTAATAGTAGTGTGCTAAGACATAATACACCTATTAAATTGGGAGTATATAATTACAAGATGACTTAATTAAGAACTCTCACTTAAATCAATTGATAATAATTCATTATAATAACTTATAAAAAAGACAAATTCTCTCATAAAATAAACTATACTTAACCAGAAAATTTATCTAGATTCTACCATCAAATTTTTAAATAATTCACTCTACAATTAAATGAACTAACTAGTGTCAAATCAAACCATTTGAAATTTCTATTAAAAGATTTACTTCACTATTCGATCTGACTAAAAGATATTGAATTATTATAAAATTTTATAAGAAACTAAAGACATATAAACCTAAATACATACCAAATTTTTACTTAAGATAAAATCATTTAGAGTTTAAACTATCCTCCTAATTCAACTACTAACACATATTTTATATTGTAGAAACTGGGTTGGGGTTGTCTTAAATTATAAACATTATATTTTGATATATAGAGGTAGTATTCACTCAATTCTAAATCTTATAGAATCTTAAGAGAACATTTTAAAACATATCAAAAGGTTAGAAGATAATCATAGGGGTTAATTTAGCTTGAATAAAACCTGTTATTAGAAAATAAAAATTCTAAGTATCTCAGATTGGGATAGTAATAACTCTATGTACCAATTTCATACTAAAGTCATACAAGAGATCTTGAAACCATAATTTAGGTGACTTGAAAATAACCAAAATATCTATCTATAATGTATAAAATTGAAACCATAGGTATAGAAAGGGAATAATTACATTTTTCTTACCTCAATCTTCCTTAAAGTTGAGATTTTATGGCCTACATGAAAAAAGCTAAGACAATGACTAAAGAAAAAGAGAATAGGTCATGGGCTATTAGGTTGATAAAGAGGATGAGACCAAATTAAGTTAGAGGTGCGAGGTTACCCTAAGGTCTAGTGTTCAATCTCATTATGTCTCATTTCAAAAAAAAATTACTAATATAATTATAATATATAGTAACTTTAATTGAGTTTAATTTAGTTTATACAAAGATGATATTTTTTATCTAAACTTATAATTCAATTATGCTTACATATCTTAATATTTAATATAACACTCATCTTTAATTTATATCATCATTAAATTTTTTTATTATTTCATTTATGACTAAGTAGCTTATGATCCTCTATGTATATAGTGTTTAAAACTCAAACTTTCTTGTATTAATCATGGTCAAACTTATTCAAGCCTTGAGATTAACTTAATATTGATTAAAATTCAATCACCATTTCTATTCACTATATGTATGCTTATTACTACAATATAATCTCATATTCAAGTTTGTCAGCATACTTTGGCTTGTTGTACTATGTTTAACATAAATATTAATACTTATGTATGCTCAACTAGTATTTCATATAATACTAATAATAATATTTTTGAAAAGTATATACTTCAATCTTAAAAGATAAAAAGAGAAGCATAACATTTATCATATTTATAAAGCATAGACATCATAAATTATATCATGATATTATTTGTGCTTCTATTGACATACTAATTGTAATTTAATATGTTTAAGACTCAGGCATTACAATCCTCCCCTCCTAATAAAATTTTTGTCAGATTTTTTTTACCGGAATAGCTCTAGGTATTTCTCCAGTATCTCTTCTTTCCTTTCCCAAGTTGCTTCTTCCATGGTTTGATTCCTCTATTGCACTTTGACTAAAATGATCTTCTTATTATGAAGTTGTTTCTCATTTTTATTAAGAATTTGTACAGCCCATTATACGCTAAATTTTTTTTATCTAATTATGTTGATTATTTTTCTACAACAACATGAGAATCACTTGAAATGTATTTCAACAACATTGATAATTATGAAATATATTATGCACTTTTGTTGATGAAGGAGGTAAGACTAGTATGTAGGTCACATCATCAATTTGGTCAAGAATTTCATATAGCCATATATATAAATGACTTACCTTAATTTTTTTTTCTTTTTTTCAATCCTCATAACCTCTTTCATCGGTGTCATATTTAATAATATTTTATCACCTATTTTAAATGTCAAAGATCTTTTCCTATTATCAGTATAACATTTCTGTTTGCTTTGTGCTGTCTTTATTATTTGGTGAATATTTTCTACTACCTTTATTATTTTTCTCATCAAATCTGGCTTCAAATATTTTCTTTCCCCCATCCCCAATGAAACAATGATCTGCACTTTCTATAATATAGTACTTTAAATGATGTCATCCTTATTATTATTATATGTAAACTTTATTAAAATTAAATATTTGCTTGATAACCCCTTAAAATTCATGACATAAGCTCTTAGTATATCTTCTAATATCTAAATAATTCTTTTTTTATTGATTGTCTATTCAAGGATGAAAAGCAACGTAAAAGCTAATTTTGTCTCTAGTGCTATACGTAGACTCATCCAAAATCTTGATATGAATCTAGAGTTCCTATATGATATAATGGACATTGATACACCATAGAGTCTAACTATCTTCTTGTTATATAATTAAACATATTGATGATCTATGGAATAATAAGCACGAATAGTAAGAAGTGGACTAAAACTCATGACAAAATTCATGTTGACCTTTTCTCATTTACAGTAAGGTATTTGCAAAGGTCTCAAGATACCTATTGGCCTCTAATTTTTAATTTTAATTTATTAATATATGAGATACTTTTTAATAAATTGGATCATATCTCTTTTCATTCCTAGCCATCGGTAGTGCTCTTTCAAATCATTGTACTTCTTGATTGTTCTAGGATGCACTTAGTATAAGGATGAGTGTGTCTCTGTCAAAAAATTTTTTGCTTTATACTAGGCTCCTCTAGTACACATAATTTATCCCAAAATTTAATTGTTACCTCATTAATATAATTTTTTTTTCTACCTCAATATAAGACTTCAATCTGTTCAAATAAGGGTCATTAACTTGTAACTCTTTAATTTTTTTGCAAAAGAATTAGCTGTAGTGATAGTGCTATTAATCTCCTAATTAAACTTTTATAAGTCATCCTAGATTTAATTTTTTATATTTCTATATAGAGAGGTATTTAAACTATTGATAAAACAACTAAATTAGCAGACTTTATACTTAATGCATCAATTCGTTTTCGGAAGATGATAATTAATCGTATAGTCAATCTTCTATTAACTCCAACAATATCCTCTGCCTTATATTTAGCTCCCTTTGTATTAAAAAATATTCTAGATTTTTTAGTTAGTGTATATTTTATATTTTTCATAAAAAGAATATTACTAAATTTTTCGGGCGAATGCCACTTCTGCCAATTATAAGGATAGTTCTTCTCAAAATATTTTAGTTATATTGAAGTATAAGTTATAACTCTTATCATTTTGCATCAAAACACGTCATAGACGCATCACTATATATCACAAATCATCCTGACTCAGATGGTATTGTAAGAATTAAAGCTAAAATCAATTTTCTTTTCAATTCTTGAAAACAAATTTTACAAATATTAGTCCATTCAAATTTAATATTCTGTCATATTAATTGGGTGAAATATCATATTATCATCTTAGAGAATCCTTCGACAAGATCTATATAATAACCTAGCATCCCAAGAAAACTCTATCTCTGTTAACACTAGTCAACCTGAGCTAATTGCTAACTCCTTCCATTCTAGCTGGATCCAGTAAAATCCCATCCTTAGATATACTATGCCTAAAAAGGTTATCTTCTTTAACAATAAATCACACTTCTTAAATTTTACATATAATTATTTTTTCTTTAAGATATTTAAGATTTATTAAAAATATTCTACATGTTCCTCCATAGAGTGTGAGTATATCAAGATGTCATAAATAAAAAATTATTAAAAATATATCTAGGTACTTTTTAAATATCATATTCATTAAGTCCATAAAGATATCTTGTGTATTTCTTACACTCAATAACATCACTAAAAATTCAAAGTGCTCATATATGATCCTAAAAGTGTGATTTTAAGAATGTCTTCCTTCTTAATTTTTAATTGATTATACCCTAATCTCAAATCACTAAATATCTAGAATACTGATGCACCTTCTAATTGATCAATCAAGTCATCAATTATATATAGTAGATATTTGTTCTTAATAGTCATCTTATTTAATTACCTACAGTCTATTCACAATCATATTGTCCTATCATTTTTCTTTACAAATAAGGCTAGTGCTCCCCACGATTTAAACCTTTTATCAAGGAGGTCCTGTAATTGCATCTTCAACTCTTTTAGTTCTACTAGGGTTATTCTAATAAGGTGATCTAGAAAAAGACTTAGTTTCCAATATTAAGTCTATGATAAATTAAATCTCCCAATCTAATGATAATCTGAGGAGGTTCTCTAGAAATACTAAAAGAAATTTGCTCACAACATGCTAAAAGAAATTTATCATATATCATGTGCATCCCCCATTTAAAATTCTTAGTGCTTTCATTTCGAGATAACTAGGATTGATGTCTTTATTTTAGAAGAACCAACAAATATAAACTTTACTAACCCTAAAGGTTAAAATACTATTCCCTTCTTATTATAGTTGATGAAAACATTATGTTTAGATAATTAACACATGCCCAGTATAATATCAAAATCTTATATGTTCAATATTATCATATATCTAATTAATTTTTTGATAGCAATCTGAATTGGATAAGATCCTAAACCTTAGCTTGAATATATTATATCTCCTCTCCTGATTGAACAACTATATAATACATCATATCTAGTGCTTTTCCTGATTTGCCTAGTTTCTAAATATAAACTAGTATTGCAAAATAATGTGTGATGTCAAAATCAATTAATGTATATAAGAAAATACTATAAATAAATATTTTATCTGAGATTACTAATGGGCTAGCCTCAGCTTATTTATTGATCATCATAAAGACTCTAAATATAAAAATATTATTATAAAAATATTGTTATGAAGTTTCTTACTAAATATATATTAAAAACATAGTCCTTTACCTTTAAGACATTTTCTTATATGATGCTTTTCACATTCAGGGCAAATGGATTTGGGTTGCATTATTACTGTCCTTGACTTGGATGCTATTTTTTTTACTGCCCAATGCCTATTGCCAAAAATAATATCTTGGCTGCGAAGCATCTATGGGGCTTAGAAAATTCTTTGTTTAGAAAATTCTTTGTTCAAACTTCTCTACCTCTAAGGCCTTTTTTTTTTGTTACTTGCGAATAAGAAATATCTAGTACATTTATTATTATCTTCACATTATAATAAATTTATATTCTGAGCCATGATAGAAATTGATCTATCCTCAAGACATTAGTGCTAATTATGTGAGGTGAAAACTAGATAAATCCTCAAATATTCTAATGTAACCCATCACCGATTGACTTTTTCGTTTGAGGTTAACAAAATTTATCAGTGAGCTATACTGAAATACTTTTGGTAAAAGATCTCCTTGAATCTTTCCCATGTCATTTATTAACATATATAGTCCTCATTCTTGTATCTTACTAGTGACAAGCATCTATAGTCCCCATTCTTGTATCCTACTAATGACTCTTAATTAAAATAATAAATTTCAAACAAGACCCCTAGTCGACCAGAAAACCTAACAGACTCTTACTGAAATTTTCTAAGATAATATATCATTACACCAGTTTAGGACTCAACATTCTCAAACAATTAAAGAGATCGTAATATATCTCTCCCCCTTCAAATCAGCCTTATCCTCAAGGCTAAGCAGCATTAAACTTTAGGAACTTCTCTTTCAACGTCTTGTAAGACTCTTAAGTGGCATCTTTAATTAGTAAGTTGATCCATTACACCAACACTTTCGTCATAGGATATCTACGACGCATCACAATCCATCGATCAAGTAAGTAGGATTTTCACTTCATGATAGTGTAAGCAATTTACTGGCCTTCCGACATTGTAGTCTTCTGAAAAACCCTCTCCATCCAATGACTAGTGACAGTCGTGACCTAACTTCCATGTCTTTCCTTTAGGATCACTTACTTTCTATTAATAAAATACTTAATAATTATTTAAAAAAAAATTAGAAACATTACTCAGGATTGATAGTCATTCAATTCCAAACGTCACTTCAAAATCTTCCAAGGATAACAAAAATAAATCCACAAGCAAATTTTAACCCTATCTGAATAATTTTGAACACTTGCTATCACAAGTTAGAATTCATCCATTAGTGACCTTTACTTTAAATTTGCCATAGCTTGATAGGTCAATCGGTCAGCAACATTATTGTCTATAAAATTATTATTGCTATCAATATCAATCAAAATGGCAACATGCTGATGTTTCAAAGTTCCTCCAATTTTCATAATTTACGAGTTATAATAGTCGACTAATGTATGTACTGTATATGTGATATGTTCAAAATTTATGATCGAAGTGCACACTATCAGCTTCTGATTCCTCATCAATTGATTCAATCATTAGAAGATTCTCTTGTTTGCATTGGTGCTCTTTACTCCACTTTTCATCAATGCCAGCATAAACCCTTCATTGACCTTTCATTAAGTTCTTGACAGGATAATCTTCAGGTGTCATGGTTTCGGTTTGGAATAAATAGAGCAGGTGACTTGTTGGTCAACTGTTTATTATCACTTCTATTTTAGTGATTCTCCTTTCTGATTTTTTCCTCATGTAAATATACAAATAAGATCACAACCATCATAGTGTGGGGTTGGCATGCTTTGACTTCATACTAGATATTTGGATTAAGTCCTTTGATATTTGTATATACCAGTTGTGGTTTAGACCAATCTCTGGCTTGATTTGATAATTATTTAAATTTGTCTGATATTCTAGGAATGTAAAAGTCTGATGAATTTTGGTGAGCTACCGATCAACATTGTTGTATTCATATAGTCCAAAGTGAACAAGAAATCATCTCTTGAATTACTCTCACAAAGGGATCTCGAGACTGGTTTCGTACCAATCGTACAATTGGATTGCATCTTCATCTAGTTGGATTTAAGCTATTTTCACCTTGGATTCTTCTAAAGTTTTGTGAAAGCAAAAAAAATTTCTACCCTAGGGATCCAACTAGTCAGATCCCCATCTTCCCATCTTGGAAATTCCACCTTCATGCATGGGTAGCTTGTGTCATATTCTTGGTGCCTTATTCTTGTATCTCTAGATCATTTTAACGTAAGACTTGAAGTTTTATATTCTTAAAACTTGATGAGGTTCTCTAATAGGCTCCTTTTGAAATTGTTAAGGGTTTCTTACAATAGGTTCTCAATTCTGGTTTCCAAGGCTTATAGTTGGGCTTTCATTGAATTATCGATAGCCATTGCGTAGGACTACAAATCTGTAATTCTCAACTTCTATTTCTGGTGTCGAGTCAAGGGCATCAACACTACCCTATTTGGTGGGGTTGCTATCATGTCATGGTAATGTTGAGGGCATGAGGGATCACTATTGCCGAGAAAGCCCTGGATGCTAAGAGGCTGGGAGGTAACGATGGTGGTACGACTAGGAGTAGCATCATCAAGGGCTCAATGTGGTCACTATATTGAGGGATTCTTACTATGGAGGGTTGAGAGGCAGTGATGGTGGGCGTGAGGGATCACTACTATCAAGGTTGGAAGGCAACGATGGTGGGCATGAGGGATTACTGTGCTATGATCAATTGGCACTAAGAGAGGGGGTGGGTGGGGACGGGGATTTTGATTAAATCAAGATAGGAAATTCGAAACTTTTCATTCTTAGTGAAAAGAGTGAGTGATTAAAAGAAAGTTGCTAAGTAGACCAAAAAGATAAGCAACGTTTGAAGGAAAGAACTTATTGTGGAAACTTTAATTTCAAGGAGTTGAGTTAAATTGGAAGCGTCAATACAAAAATATGTAAGCAATAAAAGCAATGAAACTCTCATAATTTTTATAGTGGTTCGACGCCAACGATCTATGCCCACTCCCGAGTCCTCCTTCTTGAGGTACACTGGCGTCCACTACTGATTTTCTTTGGGTGAAGACCAAACTCTTACACTTTGTTTATTCTAACTCTAAGCTCTCTCACTTTCCTTTTCTTTTTCTTATAAATCACACAAGTTTTTGACATAATTTTTTCCCCCAAAAGTATTGTTTAAAACTTATTCCTAAATACAAAAAAACTTGAGATATTTATAGACCCTAAATGGCTTCAGAAATTAAAACCAAAAATCAAATATACCCGAAAAAACTAGGTACAAGCAGTTTACCTATCGACCTGGGCGGCTCAGCCATCGAACATCAAGTTACGAGCGGTTCAACCACCCAGCCTAGGCGAGTCAGCCGCTTGAAAGCATGGGCAGCGGTGGTACACCCATTGCTCACCAGCGATTTACCCATCGAAATTTTTTCAAAAGTTGTTCCCTCCACTTTTCAAATTCTGGCTTGAACCTGATGTTGACCAATTCTGGCTTAATCAAACCCTATAGTGGACTCAGTTACCTTATTGAGTTTATTTAGATTTCATTCAAATCTAACTTAATTAGGACTCACTTTTAATTATGACTCAATGATTACAACGCTTAAAGACCACAAGCTTAAACTAAGATCCAACTTCTGCCAATCCGATAACCTCCGACATTCTTATGGTAAGTCATTCATTCTTATTCTGGTGATCTCCCGGCATGCTCTCAGCAAGCTTCGCGATCTCTTTGGTAAATCTCCCAGCGAACTCCCGGTGAGGTCCCACTACATTATCCAAACCCGGCCCGATGCCTAAGCTTGATCTTGAGCCATTTTTTTATTGTAACTTCATTGCTCTTGTCAGAGTTAGTCCTGCATGATGTTAATTATGACTTAATTAAATATAATCATAATTGTCAAACATCCATTACATGACCATCCCAACTCCCGGCAAGCTTTTCAGCTACCCCTGACAATCTTCCGACGAGTCTCGATCTTCTTCTGGTGAACTTCTTTACGCCATCCTGGCAAACTCTCGATACCCTCGGCGAGCTCTCGATGCACTCCTGACGAGTTTCCAACTGCATTAACTCAATACAGAGACTTGACCTTGACCAATCGTGATTGTAATAATCTTTCTGTTGTAATCAATCCTGCATCAATCAATTTCTAATAATCCATATTAAATCAATAATCTATCAATTGATTTCATCATCAAAATCCAAGATTCAACAATCTCCCCTTTTTTTATGATGACAATCAATTGATGATAGAAGTTAATTCTAACTCCCCTTAAATCCATACCACTTAAATTTAAGAGAAGCACATACTCTTCAATTCAAGCAATCAATATTCTATGTAAATTTCAATATAAATTTACATCAAGTCATCAACTTATGAGTAAAAAGAAATTAAGCATCTATATCTAAGATGTCCAATTCATATCCTTATCTAAGATATCCATGTATTTAAACAAGATCATGTGTCATCAATGTATTCATGATGTGTCATCAATATATATTTCTCTCCCTTTATCATTAATAAAATTCATATCCTTATCTAAGATATCCATGTATTTAAACAAGATCATGTGGCATCAATGTATTCATCATGTGTCATTAATATATATTTCTCTCCCTTTGTCATCAACAAAAGGGTGAAATATAGCTAATAATTTTAAAGCATAGGATGACATTACTCCCCCTTAGTATATGTATTATAAAATTTTCTTCTCTTTTAATAAGGAGAGAAATAGGAGAGGTGTTATTGAATGATTTCATCATAGAGAAGAGCTCTTAATAGATTTTAAAAGCAATACTAAGATGAGCTCAAAAGTTTAAGAGGTTTAAAGATTACTTATGTATTTCAAATGTAGCAAAAGTTATCTCTTGATATCAAAACTATCTCTTGTAAGTTTCAAATATGGCACATCTTCATACAATTTTTTTCTCTTCCTTTTTTGAAAACAATAAGATAAAATCATGGAAAAGATTTTCAAAAAAATGTTATTATAAAAAGAATTTATTTTATGTAATCTATATTAGCAATTTATACATTTTCATGATTTAACATTTCTAGATCTCAACCTCAATCTTGTATATATAAAATTTTGAATATGAGCTCAACAAAATGTAAATTTCAAGAAAATATAGCAAATAAATCCGAACAATAGCAAATTATTATCTTTATATAGATTTTTAAAATCATCATTCCATGCATGATCATCATATATGATTTCACATCATTATACATTCTCCCTTTTTGTCATCAACAAAAGGAGAAGTGCAATTAGCAAGTTTTTGATATATGAAAACTTAGCAATTTAATAAATTTTTTATTACTTTAGAACATATAAGCTAGTGAATTCATTCTTCTCTTTTGAGAAGTGCAAGCTAGCAAATATTTACTTCATTTGTATTGTTCAAGCTAGCAATTTTATAAGTTAATAAGTTTTATTTTCCCTTTGTCATTGTAAAAAATAAGGGATGGTCAGAATAGTGCATAACTTTTCCTATTATATCACTTTTCAAGAAATAAAACAAGAAATATACCAATCATCACATGAAATATATCAAGAAAAATTAACATAGTGATGAGATATTCAATTTATGAAAACAAATTGTGAATATCAAGGGACAAGTCATAGGAGAAACAAATAAAACCTCTTGATTTATCCATAAGAAATCTTAAGTTGTCAAGTTCATGATTTGTATAAAAATCTCCTTTTAAATAATATGAAGACACATAACAAAAGATTTTGATTCATAAAAGATTTCAAGTTATAATTCCAAGACATCAAAACCACGATATAGATAAATTACTCATTCAATTTCAAAATCATCAAAATCACTTTCAAGAGATTCAAAATATAATTAATAGACTTATTAGTCTCTTAAAATGCTAGTGATTTTCTTTCTCCATATGTGTAAGCAAGAAGGTAGAATCAAGATAGAGAAATAAAAAATATCATATCACAAAAATACTCAATTTTAAAGATATAAATTTTATAAATGTGAATTTCAAAATTAAGCTCAAAACTTCAAGATATTCAAAGAGATTCAAAATTTTAAGAGCTACTCATGCATTTAAAATCATCTCATGTAATTTCAAGTATAGCAAAAAATCATCTATTATAAATTTTGATAAAAAGCATCAAGAATTTTATAAGAAGGCATGATAGTAGATCAAGCTCAAATTGTAAATCAAGTATTTTGTATGTATTTAGAAAATTCTAAATTTTCTTCTAAGCAAATTATTTCTCATTTAAGGTCATCATATCTAATTTACTTCTAATCATACTAACAATTTTATCTCTCCTTTTTTTTTGTCAAGAAAGAAATATAATAGCATAATTTCTTCTTAGCATTCATATTCAAATTACGCCAAAAAATACAAGGAGATCATGTCATTAAAGATAAAATCAAATTTTTGAATATCAAAAGATATTATTTTGTTTAATAAGTTTTTCTCCTTTTTTGTGAATAATAAAATGAGTATTAGAGGATAATATCAATTCATCCAAGATAAATTTTTTTAATAAATAAGAATGATCTTGATAATAATTTTAATTATTGTTAAGATCATAAATCATATTTTTATTTAAAAGAAAAAATTATATAGATCGATTCCCACAACATATAAGTCAAGTCAAGAAATTAAGTGAATATTCATGATAATACAAATCTATTTCAATTTTTAACTTATCACAAATTTAAGAAATACTAATTTTGGTAATAGTTATGGCATTCATGAGTTTTAAAATAAATCATATCAAGATAGATATTGATATCAAAAGACATTCATGAATATTAAAGACATAATTTAATTTAATAAATCTCTTCTTAGATGATAAAATAGAAGATTTTCAAGTTTTATTTTCTAAACTTGCCAATATTATGATAATAATTTATTTAAGTTCAAATCATCAAATTGTCAAAATCACTTTCATAGTTCAAGAGAGTCATAAAAATAATATAATCAATTTACTAATCTCTTTTTAAAATAAAATTATTTGAAAACTTATCCAAAATCATCATCAAAATTAGCTTTTCAAAAAATTCAATCAAAGCATCATAGATTATTTTTCAATAGCTAAAAATCTCTAATCTATTTTTATAGTTTAAGATATTCAACAATAATAGTATTATTTTGTCTCTTGTTTAATAGAATAAAAATTATTTCAAGAATAATTGTCCTTCTTTTAAAATTTATTGCAAGAACGCAATGTCATTTAAAGTCAAAAACGTAATTTCATTAACATCATTGCAATAAAATATTTTCAAATGAAAACTTTGATTTGTTTTAATTCCAATAATTTTTAGACTTAGTGTAGTGAGTTACCATGCTCATTTCATTCTCATTAAATATATTTTTAATTTACAAAAATACTAGATAATGAAGCATAATTTTTCTCTCCCTTTTCTATATTGTTCTATACTAAAATTATATCATTCAACACAATTATTCAATCATAGTATTTCAATCATTTAAACTAATTATTCCATAGATTTTACCAATATTTGAACCATTTAACAATAGTCTTTACATTTAAACAAGCTAATGCTTTTAGCATTTACTCAAATAATATGACTTAAGTGTTGATCTCAAGTAATATGACTTGAGCATCTAATTTTAAAATATTTTTATTGCTCCTAGTCTTGTTAGGAAATAACTTTATATTATGGGAGGTTTTGATTTAGGTACCCATTTAACATTGCATCTTTCATTACATGTTCTTCCCATTTTCTCTGATAGCATAAGATTGTTTATGGTTCCTTTAGGAATCCAAACTAACTTGTGAGAACTATAGTTTTTGAATGTACATTTGTAAGCCATATGTCATAATCTATCATAAAAATTATATTTAATTCTTGGTGGCACATTTAAGATCGGTCCTTTAACAAAAATAGTTATCTTTTGTTGGTATTTAACAAAAATAGTTGGCTTTTGTTGGGTATTGCCCATAAAGCCTATTTTATTTCTTCTATTAATATGACCCTTATTGGCAATGATCATATTGAAGGATTTATTACTAATTTCAAAATTTTCTAATATTGTCTTAAGCATGATATTTTATTCTTTAATATTGTTTAGCATTTCACATTTAAAAATATGATTGTGTGATGTTAATAACTCATGCATTTCATTAATTTTACCAACTAATAAATTATATTCATGTTTAAGCAACTTAAAATATTTACTAAGTTTTTTAAATTTATCAAATAAATCATTAAGCATATTTAATAATTCTAAAAAAGAATTACTTAATGAATCACTAACCTCATTGTCGATGTCCATAAGAGCAAGATTTGTACATTTGATCTTTGGAGCTCCTCGGCTTCTTACATTCATAGCAAGAGGTTTTGTTCATCTTTACATTATTTTTAAGATTCAAGTTAGTTAATTTTCCGGTTCATTTGTTAAAAGTTCAATGTCCTCATCACTCGAGATTTCACTCGAGGAGTCATGTGTTCTTCTCAGTTTACATTCCTTTTAATTCTTAGGAAGGTGTTCTTCTTGTACATTTTTAGAAGTATTTTTATTTAATGATTCATTTATATTAAGTGTGCTTTCATATGTTATTTCTAATGAATACCATATATCAAAACAAGAAACCCGATCAAATTCATTTTTATCAAGAGCACAAAGCAAGGGATTCATAGCCTTTACATTTAAAGAGAAATTCTTATTCTCCAAATTATTTTAATTATTCATTAGAAGAGAAGATTTTTTAAATCCATTTTCAACAATAGTTTATAAATCAAGGTATAAAGAAAGCAAGAAAACTCTCATCCGAGTTTTCGAACAAGTGTAGTCCATCCCATTGAATATGAGAAGACGAACGATAGAAAAGCCCTCTTGAAAGTCAATAAGAGCTATTTCTCTTGGGTGTTAAACCAAATAAGAAAAATCGAGGCTCTGATACTAATTGTTAGGATCAATTAACACTAAGAGAGGGGGGGGGGGGCATTGGGGTTATAAATTAGTGCAAGTGTAAATTTTAGTTTAGATGAAAACTTTTCAATTAAACCAAGATAGGAAATCTGAAACTTTTTTTCTTAGTGAAACGAGTGAGTGACTGAAAGAAAGTTGCTAAGTAGACTGAAAAGATAATCAACGTTTGAAGAAAAAAACCTATCGTGAAAATTTTGCTCTCAAGGAGTTGAGTTGAATTGGAAGTGTCAATACAAACATATATAAGCAATGAAAGCAATGAAACACTCATAATTTTTATAGTGGTTCGGTGCCAATGGTCTATGTCCACTCCCGAGTCCACTACCTACGTCCTCCTTCTTGAGGTATACTCGCGTCCACTACCGATCTTCTTTGGTTGAAGACCAAACCCTTATATTTTGCTTACAAGGGAGACTTAAGAAAATTTTCAACTCTAAACTCTCTCCCTTCCCTTTTCTTTTTCTTATAAATCGCACAAGTTTTTCACAGAATTATTTCCCCCAAAATTATTGTCTAAAACTTGTTCCTAAATGCAAGAAAGGTATTTATGGATCCCAAATAGCTTCAGAAATTGAAGCTAAAAATAAAACATATCCGGAAAAATCAAGTACGGGCAGTTTACCCGCCAACCTATGTAGCTCAACCGCCCGAACATCACGGTACGAGCGGTTTACCCACTAGCACTGGGCCGGTCAACTACTGAAAGTACCTAAATTCCTGGGTATGGGTGGTTCAACCACCCAGCCTGGCCGGGTCAGCCGTCGTTAGCCACTCGAAAGCCTGGGCGATGGTGGTACACCCACCACTCACTCACGGTTTACCCATCGAAATTTTCACAAAAGTGGTTCCCTCCACTTTTCAAATTTCGGCTTGAACCTAATATTGACCAACCCTTTGGTCAACCAATTGAGCTTAACAAAACCCTATAGTTGACCCGGTTGCCTTATTGAGTTGATTTGGATTTCATCCAAATCTAACTTAATTAGGACTCACTTCTAACTATGACTCAATGATTACAATGCTTAAAGACCACAAGCTTAAACTAAGATCCAACTTTCGTAAATCTGATAACCTCCGGCATTCTTATGATAAGTCATCTGGTCTTCTTTCAGTGATCTCCTGGCGTGCTCCCAACGAGCTTCCCGATCCCTTCGGTGAATCTCCTAGCAAACTCCCGGCGAGGTCCTACTATATCGTCCAAACCCGGCCCGATGCCTAAGCTTAATCTTGACTCATCATCTAGTTATAACTTCATTGCTCCTATCATAGTTAGCTCTGCATTATGCTAATTATGACTTAATTAAATATAATTATAATTGTCAAACATCTATTACAAGACCATCTCAACTCTTGGTAAGCTTTTCGGCTACCCTCGATAATCTTCCGACGAGTCTCGGTATTCTTCTAACGAACTCCCATATGCCATCCTGGCAAACTCCCGACACCCTTAGCGAGCTCCCGATGCACTCCTGGCGAGTTCCCAACTGCATCAACTTGATGCATGGACTTGACCTTGGCCAATCATGATTATAATAATATTTCTATCATAATTAATCCTACATCAATCAATTTCTAACAATCTATGTTTGATCAATAATACATCAATTGATTTTATCATCAAAATCCAAGATTCAACATGCTGCTACCGAGGGCTTGTGCTAATCACTACATAAAGAACAATGATGGAGGTGCGATTGGGAGGCAGGGATGACCGCTCGACTAAAGGGGAAGAGACGATCACGTGGCTTGGTGGGAACATTGAGGGTCACGATTATAGAGGAAGAAATGATTGCTCAATTGGGAGGGAGCACCGAGGGTCACGGTTGAAGGGGAAGAGACGATTGTACAGTTGGGAAAGATATTGATGACACTAAGGGTGTTGGTTACAGGTGTCATGCAAGGCAATTACATGAATAATGACATATGTAGCATGTTGCGTAGTCTTTTTACATATTATTATCATTAGTATTTTTCTCATTTTATGTTGCTTATTACATATATGGTGATGTCCTTAGATCTGTGTAATGAGAATTAAATCATGATGAGATCATAATAATGAGACTAGTTCACATGTAAACATAAACCCTAAGTAATCTCGTTCATAAGTTACTCGAGAGGGACATCGAGATAATCAAATAGACTGGTATGCTATATGCTCATCTATATGATGGAGGTAGTTGATCTTATAGTTGCTTGAGTAGGGACACTAGGGATATAGTGCAGGTACTCATTAGATAATAAGTTCACTAATTGATCCGCTTACAAAATACTGGATGATTAATGATACCTGGTGTTAGACAATAATTTTATAGTCTCAGTTATTTGCCTGGTCCTTAAACTTGAGATACCAAGGATGTCTTGTTTAAGTACTTATTTCTTTGATACCACACTTATAAGTTTGGAAGTTCCAAATCTGGCACAATCGAGTTTCGGGAATGATAGCTGCCTTAAGAAGATAATTGAGTGTCAATAAAGGATCGTCCACTCTCGGTATCATGAGAAGAATATCATATATATTTTTGCTTAGGTAAATCCCTGGTTAGTGTTATTCAAATTAAGAGAGAAAGGGTTTTACGAGAGAATATGATTAGAGCGAGACTTAGATGGATTCTATATGAGGTATGATAGTATCATGCTAGATATATAATCTCTGAGATATTAGATAAATGAAAGACTATTGTTAAATGATAATTAAGGATAAACAGATCCAATGGATTAGATCCTCTTATACTATTTGGGGACTATGGCATAGTGGCATAGTATGCCCATAGTCGATAAGTTAAGTGAATTGTTATGTGATAACAATTCACTGAGTCAAAAGGAGTTTTGACATATGTAACTCATGGTAAGCTCGATATTCGGCCTAGAGGGTCACATACATATGATATATATTACGATGAGTAAAGGTTTTATTGGACATCCAATAAGCCCCTATTTTATTGTATATCCACGGAGCCCCTGTTTTATTGGATATCCAATAATCCTAAGTATTATTGGATCCTATGAATGGGATCCAATAAGAGCTAATAAGAGATTTTTGGATAGAGATCCACTAATCTAAGAGGATTAGGTAGTTGGATAAAGATCAATATCCAATAGGGCAGGATTCATTAGGGTTAAGTTGCATACGCCTCAATAAATATGATAAACACCATAGTTGATAGGCTAGACTTCTCTTATATTCTCCTTTCTCCCTCTCCTCCTTAGTTGACAGCCCTCTTTGTGGTGCAAGAAGGGGTCGGCCCTTCTTGATCGTTGTTGTGAGATAGTGCACAATGACTGTGAGGATTCGTGTTGCAAATGGAGGAGCATCACTACATCAATCTACCATGTGGATCACCACTAGAGAGGAGGGCATATGACCTCCTTCGTCCTCTCCTTTGGATCTATTTTTTAGGGATATATTATCTCCTTAGATAAAATATCTAACACATGATATATATATTTTTTAGTTTTACAATTTTTCGTACATCAATTATCGCATGATGATTTGATAAACATAGAAAACCAATTGTATTATTATTTTCCACTGCATATGTGATGCTGCTATGAGGTTTTCCAATAGTGGTTTCAAGACTCTTTGATTCTTCAGTACAGAGTTTATCCATTTCCTTAAATTAGAAAGATTATTATGACTCTTCGGTCGGATCGAGAAGGAGAATACTTGAGTATAGAGTTTACCCATTTCCGTAAGAACCATGAGATTCTATCCCCACAGATACCTTCTTATACACCTCAGTTCAATAGTGTATTGGAAAAGAGGAATTATATGTCGTTAGACATGATTGGGTCCATGATGGGTTTCGCCGACTTACCCATCTCATTCTTAGGATATACCCTGAGGATAGGTAGTGTCTACACCATATGAAATATAGAAAGGAAAGAAGCTCGATATTATGGTTATTAAGATTTGGGGTTGCCCTACCCATGTTAGAAGACACAACTCCGACAAGTTGGAATTAAGAATGGAGGAATGCAATTCGTGTGATAGCCCAAGGAAACTTATATATATTATTTTTATCATCCAAAAAATCAAAAGGTCTTTGATACCAAGAGAGTAGTGTTCCTTAAAAAAGAACACATTCTTGGTGGAAACAGTGAGAGTGTGTTAAAGTTGAGTAAGGTTGGAGATTCTAGCTCAAGCATTATTCTGAAGATCGAGTTTGTTCATGTATCTAGCACATAAGTTATAACTTTACGTAGGTCAGACCTCTTAAGAGATATATGAGACATATCAATAGAGTGGATATTTAAGATGTTGGTCCTTAGACCTACGAGGAGGCTATAATAAGTATAGACTTCAGAAAATGGTAAGAAATAATGAATTCTGAGATAAATTTCAAGTACTTCAACAAGGTTTTGAACCTTATTGATACACCTGAGTGTATCATACCGATTGATTACAAATTGATCTTCAAGAAGAAGATCATAGTAGATGAAAAGGTGAAGACCTATAAGGCAAGGCTGGTGGCCAAAGGGTATCGTCAAAGGTAGGGAGTTGACTATGACGAAACCTTTTCACCCGTAGCTATACTGAAATCCATTAGGATTCTTATAGTCACTATAGCACACTATAACTATGAGGTCAAACAGATGGACATGAAAACTACATTCTTCAATGGCAACCTCGAGAAAGAGGTGTACATGATATAGCCTGAGAGATTCATGTCCAAGGAAAATCCAAATAAGGTGTGCAAGTTGCTCAGGTCTATCTATAGACTGAAACAAGTTTTTTAAAGTTAGAATATAAGATTTGATTAGGATCTTATGACTTCATTAATAACTAAGATGAGCCTTATATTTCTAGGAAGGTAAGTAGAATCACTATCACCTTTTTGGAGTTGTATGTAGATGACATCCTGATCATTAGAAATAATGTAGGCATGCTCTCCACGATTAAGGCTTGGTTATATAGAAACTTCTCTATGAAAGACTTGGGGGAAACATCATACATTTTGAGGATTCAGATCTATAGAGAGATCCAAGAGGATGCTTGGCTTATCCCATTTTACATACATAGACTCCATTGTCAAAAGAATTGGCATGAAAAATTTCAATAGATGTCTCATACAAATGAGACTTAGAATATCTCTTTCTGGGATTATGTCCCAAAAGATTCATGAAGAAAAAGCAAATATGGATATAATACCCTATGCCTTTATGATAGGGTCTATCATATATGTTATGCTATATATTAGGCTTGATATAATGTATGCTCTAAATGTCACGAGCAAGTATTAGGCGAATCTAGGTTTGAAACACTAGAAGGCAATAAGTATATCCTTAAATACTTGAGAATGACTAGCGATCTTTACTGATATATAGATGAGGTAGCCTTTAGGTTGAGGGTTAAATAGACTCAAGTTTTTAATCTGATATCGATGATAGCAAGTCAAACTCATAGTATTCCTCTACCTTGAATGGAGGAGCAGTAAGCTGGAAGAGTTCCAAATAAGATACTACTACTGATTCGACCATAGAGGCGGATTACATTGTTGCAACAGAAGCAGCAAAGGATGGAGTTTGGATAAAGAAGTTCATCACAGATTTGAGAGTCGTACTAAGCAGCAAGGAGTTGATTCTCATATATTACGATAATAACAAGGCAATCAGTCAAGCAAAAGAATCCAAGTCACATTAGAAGTATATTCTAAGAAGGTTTCACTTGATCAGAGAGATTGTGGCTCCTAGAGATATAGTAATTGAAAGAGTTTCATCCAAATATAGTATTGTAGATCCATTAATGAAGTTCTTGTCTCATATTATCATTGAGCGTCTGATGAAGATTAGACACATAAGTTATTAGCTTAGGTCAAGCGGGAGATTGTTGGCTACAGGTGCCCTGTAAACTAATCACGTGAGTGATAACACATGGCATATTAGAAAACCAAGCGAGAGAATCACATACGTAGTGGAAGATCAAAACAAAATATGTTTTCTACGCAGATCAAATCATTGTGCAAAAGATTAGATCGCGAGAAAACTGTAAAATAAAAACAAATCGTATTATGTGAGAGATTATTTACCTAGGGAGATCGTATATCCCTGTCTTTTCATATCCAGATGGACAGGATGAAGGAGGTCAAGCGTCCTCCTCTCTAGCGGTATCCACATGATGGATCGCTGTAACGATACTCCTCCAATCACAATCTCAGGTCTTGCAACTCTTGCACAGAGAGAGGGAGGAGAATATAAGGGGGTGTTTAAAGATGCAGCCTCTCATCTATGTGCCTCCCCTCCCATTTAAAGAGAGCCACCAAAAAGCCTAAGGGCCTTGCCTTCTAATTACCGTAAATCTTGCATTATTGGATCTTTATTCGATAATCTCCTTTGGCTTCTAATTGAGTATAATGCAAGGAGTCCATCAATGCAGGGTCACATCTAATAAGAATATGGACTAATTGGATCTCTATCCAATCTTTTATTCGCTGAAGCAACTATATGCGTGTGACCTTCTAGGCTCGATACCGAGCTGGCCATGAGTCACTCCCGCAGAAGCACAGAACTCCTTATGATATAGTGAATTATTTTCCCTATAATAATTCACTCGACTCATCGAATATGGACGTACTATGCCACTGCGCCATAATCCCTAGACGATACAAGGAGATCAAATCCATCAGACATGTTTGTCCATAGTTACCGCATATCTATAGTCCCTCATCTAACTAATATCCCAGAGACCATATATTGGACATGGTGTTGTTAGGCCATGTACGAAATCCGTCTTAGTCTCGCTCTAATCAGATTTATCTGAGCAAGCACATATGAGATATTCCTCTCGTGATACCGAGAGTGGATGATCCTTTATTGATAATCAGTTGCTTTCATAAAGTTAGCTATCAATCTCGATAATCGGCTGTCTATCAATCTCGATAATCGGCTGCACCAATTGTCCTTAGACTTAAGACACCAAGGGTTCTAAATCTAAAAACCCGACATTAAAGAAAGGATACTCAAACAAGACATCTTTGGTGTATTAAGTCTAAGGACTCATTCTCCATTGAGTACATGTACTGTATTATATTTTAGTGTCTCTACACAAGTGGCTGTCAGACTAGTCACATCTATCATATGGACGGGTATACAGTACATCGGTCTGTCCGGTTATCTCGATATCCCTCTCGAGTAACCTATGACCGGGATTATTTAATATTTATGTTTAAATATAAATTCTCAAACCCACTCTCGGTGCTAGATTCCCGACCATCTCCGTCGAAGCCTTCCTCGGACTCACCCATCAAGTCCAGGCCCTAAC
This sequence comes from Ensete glaucum, assembly GCA_021527575.1. Taxonomy (NCBI): domain Eukaryota; kingdom Viridiplantae; phylum Streptophyta; class Magnoliopsida; order Zingiberales; family Musaceae; genus Ensete; species Ensete glaucum. The sequence goes on along the minus strand of CM038558.1, from coordinate 38,642,201 downwards.
GGGGATGATCTAGACCATCATGCCCCACATCCCGAAACTTGAGTAGTTGTTGATCCCTTCGCGATGGGCTTCTATGGTAGCATAGTATAACTTTCTTACCCGGTCGAAGATGCCCTTGGCCGCGCAACAACCAAAACACCGGAAGCCCTAGTCCTCCCCTGCAGCAAGTTATCAAGTAGATTGTGAACAGTGTGGGATTATTTTCTTGGCCACCACTATTTTAAAACCCTGGTTTAGCCCAGCATAAGTTCATGTAATGGGCCTTTGCATGTCTCTTAGGTCCGGTCAAGTGATGTGCCAAGTAAAAGTTAATACCCATAATCTAATGGTCCTCGCATCCGTCCGTCATTCTAATATTCCATTCTTCCATCAACAATATTAGTGTTTAACCAGGATAATAGGGAATCATAAAATTTACCTAATTTCTATAATTTTCATATAGCACAACTTTAGCTTCCTTTAGAAAGAACTATTTTTAATATTAATTAGACATAATGTTTTAGTGTTTCTAACACTATATGTTAATGTAAAAGATGTCATGTGAACTGTACCAAAGTTTGTATTACACCCTCTTTTTCTAAGCACTCTTGATAGAATTGAATTGTGTTGGAGTAACATGACGAGGGTGCATATATATATATATATATATATATATATATATATATATATATATATATATGGGGGACACAAGACCTCTTGTGAATGATAATGCCAATTGAAGAAGTAATAGATGAACTCCTAAGTATGTATATATCTATATGAGAAGTATTATAATGGCATTTTACACCTTCCAAATGTCTACCTGTTTCTCATCTGCTTGACATTGGTGAGAGGGATCTATATAAAGTAGTAGTAGTCTGTAATATATGAATCCAATTAGTTCCACAAAATTAGATAAATAATACTAAGGGTTGGGGGTGTTGTTGTTGTTGCTGAATTAACTCCAAAGGTCAGAAGCAACTCCATGTTTCCAGGATTTGTTTGCTCTTCTTAACAATAATTTGTTCAAAAACAAAAAGGCAAATACAGAACTAGTATGATCCTATTGGTTGGTAACTATGAACAATCTGCTGGTGGTAAGGGAAATCATACACCATTAAGGATCATGAATGGATATGATCATACACCATTAATCACAGAGCAGCAAACAGATATGATCACAGAACCACGGAGCCCATGACAAAAAAAAAAAAAAAAAAATGACGGCCAAAAATATATATGAAGGGGTGAAATTAGCGAGAGGAGATCAAAGACTTTGATCGATGATCGATGATCGATGATCGATGATCGATGATCGATGAATTGAATTGATGATTGATGATGAAAATGAAAGTGGTGGTAGCGATGGCCTACTTTAAAACATGCAAGTAACAGTGGATGATTTGAGCAACAACATTTTTAAAACTTGGGAATGTGTTAGGCAGGTAGTAGTGAAATGAATTGACCAAAACCATCTACAATCCGGGGAGGCAGATCAAAGGTGCAAGCAGCAAAAGACAAAATAAATGCAACTTCAAATAAAAGAGTCATTTGCAATATTTTTCTTTTCAACTATTTGGTGTCAACTTTAGTCCTTTTTCTTATATGACTCTTCTAGCTCACTTGTAAAACAAAACAAATAAAAAAAAAAGAAAATTTAGTAGAGATCCAGAGTGATGGGTACAGTGGAGCACAAACTGGATCACAAGTCTTGGATCTCGATCCTGTTGATTCTGTACCAGGAGATGCTGAAGACACCACCTTTAAGTTCACCAGACCGATCCCAAAGCTACAGATTGCAATGCTCAAACCTTTTATAGCTTTTGCAAAGAAACTTCAGGCAACTACGCTTACAAAAATTTTTTACAATACAACATTAGCTTTTTGCAGGTTTGTTTGTTGTGTTCGTCACATGATTTTTTGGTCAAACAGCAGGTTGGAGTTTAGCAGCATTCACTTGTGTATATATATATATATATCTTTTTTACTTGGTTAGTTTTTGTGGGACAATTGGCTGGTCAATTTTTTTGTCCGATTGGAATTGAATGATCTGAACACTGATCCCTAGTGATGTGGAGGGATGACAGTCACACTTATTTGCTAAGGATGCATTAAGTCTACAACAGTTGGTTTGCATCATTTTACATTCTCCTGCAAGATCGTGTAGCTGCATTGTCTATATCTCCAATATAAGTGCTTGCTCTTAACATCTATCAATTATAACATTTTCTAGAGTTTTCTTGTTGTAGTTGTCAAGTTACTGTGGTTTGTTATGTGAGAGAGCCAAGTCGGACCTGCATTGTACATGCTGTCCGTAGCATATCTTAAGTTACCAAATGTCGATGCTTCATATTGGAATGCAGGCAACACTACAAGTACTAACTAGCAATGTTCCTGCTATACTTGGTCAAAATATCCAAAACTATAAAAATAAAAAATAAAAAAAAATTTACACATAGATTAATAATAGCATCCTTTTAATTTTGTGCCACTAAATTGGAAGTAACTGACTAATATACAAAAAAATTGATGAACTCTTCTGCTTTGATTTAGTTAATTAATTGGAGTCTATCATATGTATATCCTGTGTTGAAAATTTCGAATACCCCACACCCAGTGCTTAAGTGAATATGTCTTATCACATAGCCTACTATTGCATTGTTGTTTGAGGATGCTGTTCTTGTAACAACAGAATTGCTGGAGTATGAAATCTACAAAATTTTGACCTTACTGTCCTTTCTCTTTGTTAATTAGCTCAATACAAATGTAAATAAAGTTGGCAGTACCAAGTGATTTGTGGTGTTGTTGTCCTCTCAAACTGTTCCATTTTGATTTATTAGTCTACACAAAGCAATCATTTAGTTGCACCTCATGATAATAACCTGACAGAACCTACCTGTCTTCTCCAGGGACAGAACACAAAGTTATGTCCTTCATTTCTTTGTATTTCTTTTTTAAATTGATACTAATTGTAGGCTGATTAAATCTATTTGATTACTTATTGCAACTTTTACGAATACAGGTGTGGCAACAAACAAAAGTCTTTTTACCTTCTTAATATATATATTTATATTATAATTTTTATTATAATATAAATTACAGTTGTGTGTTCGATCCTTAGACTTGAGACGTTAAGGATGTCTTGTTTTGAGTACTTCTTTCTTTGATGTCGTACTTACAAGTTTATAAGTTTCAGATCTAATATAATCGATTATCGAGAACGGTAATCAACTTTACGAAGGTAATTGAGTGTCAATAGATGATCGTTCACTCTCGTTATCACAAGAGGAATATCCAATGTGCTCTTGCTCAAGCAAATCCCTGACCATGGTTATTTGGATTAAAAGATGAGTTCTTCGAGAGAATCTGATTAAAACGATACTCAGATGGATTCTGTATGAGGCCTAATAGTATCATGTCCAATATACGATCTCTATGATATTAGATGGATGTAGGACTATAGGTACACGATAATTAAAGATAGATAGGTCCAATGAATTAGATCCTCTTGTACCGTCTGAGGGCTATAGCGTAGTGGCATAGTACGTTCATAGTCGATGAGTTGAGTTAATTATTATAGGATATCAATTCACTAAGTTAAAAGGAGTTTTGATACGTGTAACTCATGGTTAGCTCGATATTAGGCTTAAAGAATCACACACGTATGATAAATGCTACGATGAGTAGAGGTTCAAATATGAGCTATCCGCGGAGCCCTTGTATTATTAGATATCTAATAAGTCTTTGTATTATTAGATCATATGGATGAAATCTAATAAGAGCTAATAAGAGATTATTGGATAGAGATCCACTAACTTAAGAGGCTTAGATAATTAGATAGAGATCTAGTACCCAATAGGATATAATTCATTAGGGTTAAGCTACATACACCTCTATTAATAAGAGAAACACCAAGGCTCAAAGGCTAAAGCTATTTGTGGTCACCTCTCCTTTTATCCTCTCTCCCTCTCCTCCTTAGTCGACAGCCCTCTTGGGTGGTGTAAGAGGACAACAAGAAGGGGCCAACCCCTCTTGATCATTGTTGCTAAGTGGTGCGCGAAGACTACAAGCATTTGTGCTACAGAGGGAGAAGCATTGCTACATCGATTTATTATGTAGATCACTGCTAGTGAGGAGTACATCTTACATCTTTCATCCTCTCCTTTGGATCTAATTTTCAGGGATATATGATCTCCCTAGGTAAAACATCTAACATATGACATATATATTTTTTGGTTTTAAGGATTGCTGCTTTGATACTAGATGATAAGACCCCAATGGTTTTATCATAGAAGAAGGGGAAGAAAGGGATAATATTATTTCAAAGGGTTTGACCTCTTTAATTACTTTGAGGAGATCGACCTTCTAGGGTTTGCCAAAGACTGAAATGTTATTTTCTTGGTAAAGAAAATAAACAGATGCATCCCTTTTTATAGAGTTCTCCTCTTGAGTCCATTAGGACTTGGACTCTTAATCAAAATAAAAATCTCAAACAAGACCCCTGGTCGAACCGACTCCTACTAGAACTAGAAAATCATAAGAACATGTCATTACATCAATATAGGACTCAAGAAGACTAGAAAATTAAAGGGTTCCTAACACCAATTTTTCCTTATTGATTGCATAACAACATGTCCTCTAGTTACTACCAGCATCGTCTCCTGTCCTCGGATCAATAACTGTTCCAATTATCTAGATTGTTTCTCCACTAACTTTGTTAGTCTATTAATCACCATATCTCTTTGATCTCCCGATATGGATGCCTTTTTTACCATCGAGAGTCTCATCTTCAATATTACTAAAGTTACTAGCTTGCCCTCTTGTTTTTATGATATTTTTCTAATTAATTCTAAGCTAGTCACACCCTAGCTATAAAGTATAAGAGCATAAAATAATAAAAAAAATCAATGCAACTTAATTATCAAAATTTACAAGATAGTTGTGTTGGCATAAAAACTATAATCATGCAAACTAATATGCGAAAAAAACTATTATGCCAGGATTGAAATCAAATAATACTAGATCTGTTTACGATGCGTACCTTTAGATGTCATCTGATTGAGATCCAGTTAATCTTCAATAGTACCGTCAGTCGAATCTGAATAACACCGAATATCGATCTGCAAGAGGAACTAGAATAGATCTAGACCCCTTCTCATCTCTTCCTATCTTTTCACAAGACCACCATAATTAACGGTTTTGGGAGATCAAGAGGATAACTGTAATCTCTTGATTTATTCACCCCTTTTGTCATTCTGTGTCTTTCCGTGCATTGGGTTTATAGTAGGTCCTGTCTATTTATAGGCGAGAGCAGATAGTCTAGCGAAAGTTATTAGGAGAGTTCCTTCCATCAAGGGCATCCCCTAAAATATCTCAATATAATATTAACTTTATTTAATATTGGTTAATATCTTTTATCAGAATCCAAATAATCTATAATATATCTTATTCAATTAATAAAGGATCACATAATCTTACATTCTCCCATTGGGCCCATTAATTGATAAGATATAAAAAATATCCAAAATCAAAATAAATAAAATAAATTTTATATAAAAATAATTATATATAATTGGATTCTGAAAATTTTGAAAAGCATTTTATACATAGCCATGATTTTAAAAATAAGCCAATAAGTCCAATAAGTATAATGATACTATATTCAGTCCAACTATCAATGTGAGTCATAGCGGTCGTATGTCATAAATGTCACACTTCCTTTTATATACTACAACAATGTTAGTCTTTCCTTATATAGTCTATAATGACCCTTGTAATTTGTCTTGTCAAGATAATTATGTTTCTTGCATTTAACCATAATATGCATAAACATAAACACAAACAAGATAACAAAAATAAATAACTTTAATTATGTAAAGGAAATATTAATAATAGCATCCACTTAAACATGCATCACCATATCCTTTATAACTTGCTCACAAGCCTCATTCTAAGAACATGTTCTTTAAATATTTTACACTACAAAACTTTAGTAAATGGATTAGCAATCATCATAGTGATGCTCAAATTTTCAATTGATACTTGTTGTTTCTGGACTCTTTCTCTAACCACCAATTACTTTATCTTAATGACCTTGGAACCATTAGAGTACTTGATATTCTTAAAGAAGAAAACTGCTGCAGTATTATCACAAAATATCTTCAACGGCTTGGCAATTAAGTCGACCACATCAAGTCCTGAGATAAAATTCCGCAGCCATAAAGCTTGATTTGTAGCCTCAAAGCATGCCATAAATTTAGCTTCTATCGTATATGATGTGATAATTAATTGTTTTACACTTTTCTAAGAAATTACCCCACTAGCCAGCATAAACAACAAAATCAACATCTGAATATCCCGTTACTTCAAGCTGATTTGATTTCCTATATGTGAGCATATAATCTTTTATCCCTTACAGATATCTCATTACTTTCTTTACAGCTTTCCAATATTTCATTCCTGGGTTACTCTGGTATCTACCCAGCATTGCCACTACAAAATTGATATCTTGTCTTATACAAGTTTGAGCATATAATAGACTTTCAATTGTGCACCCATAAGGAATATTCTTCATTTGATCTATTTCTAAGTCATTGTTCGGGCGCTGGTTTTGGCTGAATTTTTCACCTCTAGTAATAGGTGTATCATTGACTTTACAAAGCTGCATATTAAATCTTTCCAAGATACGATTAATATAACCTTTCTGAGATAATCCTAACAAATCTTGAGATCTGTCCCTGAATATCTCGATGCCAATAACATATGATGCCTCATTCATATCAACCATCTTAAAGTTCTTGTTGAGAAATATCTTGGTTTTATGCAACAAACCAATATCACTACTGGCAAACAATATATCATCCACATATAAGACCAATATAATAAACTTACTCCCACTAACCTTCAGATATATGTACTGATAAACAGTATTTTCTTTAAATCTGAAGGAAGTAATGGTATCATGAAACTTTATATACCATTGTCTGGAAGCTTGTTTAAGGTCATAAATGAATTTCTTAAGTTTGCAAGCCCAACTTTCCTTTCCCTTTTCTATGAATCCTTCATATTATTCCATATAGATTTCCTCATCTAGATCCTCATTCAGAAATATTATTTTCACATCTATCTGATGTAACTCAAGATCATAATGAGCTACTAATACCATGATGATTCTCAATGAGTCCTTTCGAGAAACTGGAGAGAAGGTCTCATGGTAGTCAATGTCATCTTTCTGAGAAAAATCTTTGGCCGCAAGTCTGGCTTTATATTGTTCAATATTGCCCACCGAGTTACGTTTAGTCTTAAAGACCCATTTACAACTGACTCTTTTACAATTATTGGACAATTCAATGAGTTCCCAGACACAATTCTGGTCCATTGATTTTAACTTATCTTTCATTATATCATATCATTTTTCAGAATCATTACTTTCTATAGCTTGTGAAAATGATAAGGGGTCTCTTTTCATTCCTATATCAAAATCTAATTCTTGTAGATATACCACATAATCATCAGAAATGACATATTTTCTTTTTCTTTGAGATCTTCTCAAATCTTCCAATTGTGATTGTTCTACAAGACTATCAGCGACGACATCAACATTATGTGAGAATTCATCAATGTTATTTTGTTGTTCACTCTCATTAATTCTCTCATTGATTTGAGGAACAACAATTTCTTGAATAGGGGATAATATAGGAGAAGAAGCCTGAATCTCCTCAATATCAAAATTAATCCTTCGAGACTTTTGACTCCCACTGATTTCAACATTTTCTAGGAATTTTGCATTACCATATTCTACTATCCTCATATTATGATTAGAGTAATAAAATTTGTATCCCTTGGATCTTTCTGGGTAACTAATAAAATATCCAGAAATTATTCTTGAATCCAATTTCTTTTCATGTGGATTGAATACTCTTATCTCTGTAGGAAACCGCCAAATATGTAAATGTCTTAAACTGGGTTTCCTACCAATACATAACAAATAGAGTTAATGGAACTGATTTACTAGAAACCCTGTTCGGGATATATATAGTTGTCCTAAGAGCATCACCCCACATTTACTCAAGTATAGAGGAATAACTCATCATGCTCCTAACCATATCCATAAGAGTACGATTTCGCCTTTCAGCAACACCGTTCTGCTATGGCACACCTGGTAAAGCATACTGAGTACAATAGCCCATTGTTCTACGAATCTAGCAAAAGGACTAATATTCTGACCTAATTCATCATATCTGCCATAAAATTCACCACCCCTGTCAGAGCTGATAATTTTAACTTTTCTATCTAATTGTCTCTCGACCTCATTTGCGTACACTTTAAGAATGTCAACGGCCTAAGACTTTTCATGTATTAGATAAACATAGCCATATCTAGACAAGTTATCTATAAATGTGATGAAATATCTTTCTCTACTAAAACAAGGAATATGGATTGGTCCGCAGATATCAGTATAAATAATTTCAAGAAGTTCTTTACTTCTTGTGGCATTTTTCTTTGTATACTTAGTTTACTTTCCTTTAATGCAATTTATGCAAACATCAAAATCAGTGAAGTCTAAATTTTTTAAAATATTATCCTTCATTAATCTTTCAATTCTTTCCTTCGAGATGTGCCCAAAACGTCTATGCCACAATATAGAAGATCTTTCATTATTGGAATTATGTTTCATTCCAATACTTGATTACAGGGTCAATAATGTATTCGTAAACTCAAGATTCAAATTAATTCTGTACAAACCATCACACAAAATTCCAGGACCAACTTTTATTAAATCATAAAATATACTAAGTTTACCATTACCAAAAGAAACACAGTATCCTAACTCATCAATTCAAGATAGAGAAATTAAATTTTTAGAAATTATAAGAACAAAACATGTGTCTTTCAGATCCATCGGATGACCCGTCTCTAGGCGTAAGCGATAAGTCTCTATTGATACCACTTTTGCTTTGAGACGATTTCCCATAATTATGAATCTTTCATGTTCTTTTGGTTTCTGAATTGAAAGAAATCCATGCATATTATTAGTAACATGAGTTGAAGCGCCAGAATCAATCCACCATGTATTAGAAGAAACTTCTGCAATGTTTGATTCAAAATATATAAAGGTTGAGTTTATACATTTCTTCTCGAACCAAGTCCTACGTTTAATGCAATCCTTCTTTACATGTCATTTCTTGTCACAAGAGAAGCAATTTACTATAATAGCTTTCTTTTCAATAGTTTGTATAACACTTCCAGACCCGGCAAATTTCTTCGATGGATGATGCTTCGATTTTCTTTTATTATTACCAACTCCTTGAGTAGTTGTTAGTATATTATATGAACTTTCCTACTTTAATATTAATTCTTCCTGAACACACATGCTAGTTAACTCACTCAAGTCTCATTTATCCTTATTTGTATTGTAGTGAATCTTGAATGGGCCAAACTGAGAAGGAAGAGAATTAAGAATGAACTGCACAAGAAAAGATTCATCAACATTCATTCCCAACATCTTAAGTTTTGTAGCTTTGTCAGCCATATTTAGGATGTAATCCTGAATTACTCGAGTACTATCATACTGAGTTGTAGTCAGTTCCTTCATTAATGTGTTGGTCAATGACTTATCAGTAGATTTAAATCTATCTTTAATAATCTTTAAATATTCACATGCACTAGATGCAACCGGTAATGAAGTCTTTATATTATTTGCAATTGTCATCCTTATGAACATTAAACTGAGCCTATCAGATCTTTCCCAAGCCTTCATTTCATTGACTTATTCCATAGTGCTTTTATCAGTTAATTCTGCGGGCCTTTCAATAAGCAATGCCAAATCGAGATCTAATACACCCAATGTAAATTGCACGTGCTCTAACCATTCTGAATAATTTGATCCAGAGAGTACAAGGACACTAGAAGCATGAGAATGTATGGACGGGAATACCACTGTAGAATATAAAATAACATTAATGCTTTGAGTTTTACCAAAATATGATGAACTATTGATATCATCAATATTTAACCTTTGGATAAAAATATTGATATATCTAGTGTTTACACAAGATCATTTATGGAGGACTGATATCATCATTGTGGAATAGTTTTACTACCCTTGGGTATATAATTCTAAACTGTAAGGATATCCAAAACAGTATCATCATACCCCATCACATAATTATTTGAAATAGATTATTCTTTGGGATTATCTAAATCTCCTAATTATACATGTAATTTTGAATATTATTTCTTTAATGTCATTGAGGGCTTGTTCCTTCCTTAATGTAATTTTATAAATCATTGATCTAGGCCACTTTGGTGACTACAAGACCAATATAGTAATATAAAATATAAATTATCCTATCAATAACAAGACTTTAATTGTATTTCATATCATATAAGTCTACCATCCTATGCTAATTTGACAGCTACCGGTCAGGTATAACTTAAGGAAATGAACTACAAATAATGTTCATCAAGTTCATTTAAACTAATTTATGTTGAGATAGTTCAATAATAGGATAACAACCATAATAATTATTGAATACTTAATCAGCAAGAAAAAACTCATATAATAATTGTAATCATGATAATACATAAATCATGCATTTATGTAAAAAAAATATTATTTCAAAATTACTAATATTTGCATGTAAATAGCTGAATAAATATTCAAAAACCAATAATTAGATTTAACACTTATAATTAATAATTTATATGAGAAAACTATAAAGAAATAATTTTTTATAATTTTTAACTAATTAATTTTATTTAATTGGAGAAGCCCATAAGTCTAATTAAATAAATTGATCAAAAATAAAATATAACCATTAAATAATCAAAATATAATCATAATTAAATCTTATTAGATTATATATTGATCAATTTTATAATTGAGAAGATAACCAAAATTTCTCAATTTTATAATGGCAGAATTATAACTCTAAAAATATATATATAAAATAATTACATATTTTTTTAAAAGATTATAGGATTAATAAATTACAAGCGTAAAACTATAAATAATCATATTCAACCGAAGGGTAAAACTATAATTTCGGTGAATGACAAAATTATAATTTTTGATTCAATGGTAAAACTATAATTTTCTTAAGGAAAAACCCTAACCTCTTTCCCTTTCTGCTGCAGCTGCTGCCACCACCATGAGGCCACCTGCGTGGCCTCACGTGGTCGCCTCCACGCCGGGTGGTATGCGAGGTCTTTGCTACCGCTACACGCCACTAGCGACAACCACGGACAGATTCGGCCAAAATCGTGATAAGATTGTTGCATCTTTAACACACAACAACCATCAAGAATCGTTCACAGTAAATGATTAAAATTAACAGATATGAAAGCATATCAATAAGATATTCAGATCAATGCATCGTAAACAAAAATAATATATCTAATATTTTTTATCTCAAAACCTAAGCTCTGATACCAATTGTTGGTATAAAAACTATAATCATGCAAACTATTATGCGAAAAAAACTATTATGCAATCAAATAATACTAGATTTGTTTGCGATGCATACCTTTAGATGTCATCTGATTAAGATCCAATTAGATCTTCAAGAACACCGCCAGTCGAATCTGAATAACATCGAATATCGATCTGCAAGAGGAACTAGAATAGATCTAGTCCCCTTCTCCTCTCTTCCTATACTTTCACAGGACTACCTTAATTGATGATTTTGGGAGATCAAGAGGATAACCGTAATCTCTTGATTTATTCACCCCTTTTGTCATTCTGTGCCTTTCCATGCATTGGGTTTATAGTAGGTCCTGTCTATTTATAGGCGAGAGCAGAGGGTCTAGGGTAAGTTATTAGGAGAGTTCCTTCCATCAAGGGCATCCCCTAAAACATCCCAATATAATATGGACTTTATTTAATAATAACTAATATCTTTTATCAGAATCTAAATAATCCATAATATATCTTATTCAATTAATAAATGACCATATAATCTTACAAGTTAAACAATGTGTCTCATTATTTTTAAATACAAATAGTTATGTCCGAGGCTTTGATATCATAACTCCTAACACTCTACTTCGAGTTCCACCAATACCCTATATGCGAAAACTAAGTAATTTTAAAATTAAAATATACTAATTTACTAAATAAAATTGATAGAGTTTTTCCTAATACATAATGTTTTTGATACTTGTATATAATTATGACATATAATCAAAATAAAATCTAAACATAACATATCCAAAATTTATACAAACAAATTGCTCACAAGCCATTATTGATATTTACATAGGCATCACCTTGTACGTGTTCACTTCCTACTCAATCATTCGGATAAGGGACTAGTATCCTTTCATGTATAATAGGATCTATGGTGAGTAATCACTCATAAGTATAAGCCTTTATAATATTATTTAAGTGAGCATGTATAATGTCATGTATATCATATTTTAAAATTATTGTCATATGGTAAATAATAATAAACACCTCATCATATGATTTCGTTAGCAACCAATTCTACAGAGGATTTATATTGGATTGATATTAAGAAAACTCCAAGAAACTAAGGCGCAATGGAAGATGCAAGGGCGCACACTAAAATACCCCAAATCAAATCAATTCTAAACCCTACAACATAGTATATGCAAAATCAAAAGCTAAACTTCTACATTGAAATAACTTAGAATGTTTATATGTACATGTAGGAAACATAGTAAATTTATAGACTTCTATGCCCCATATCATAATACGTAAACTCTTATATTGCATGTTATCGTAATATATATGTGTACTTCAACACCTCACGTCATAAAATATATGTGCACTTTTATATTGCACACTGTAATATATACACATACTCTAACATCATACATCATAATATATATGCGCACTCTTATATCATATGTCATAATGTATATATGCACTCTCACACCGAATGTAATTGCATATACGTGCATTGCACATCGTAACATATCTGTGCATTCCCATACCACGTCATAAAAAACACATGTATACCTACGTTGGATGTCATCATATATGCATGCATATAATATATTGTTATTGCAATTCATAGATTTTTATGTTTATAAAGACGATCCATTCGAAACATACTTTTTAAACTACCTTATGGATACGATAATTTATACGATCTCTATTTTATAGTGAATTAAACTTATACTTATCAGATTGAACTAAAAAATAAAGATATCAAAGAAAGATTATGTTTCTTAATGATCGAGTGTGGTAGGGAGCGTTACGAGATCTTATAATTAAAAACCCTGTATCTTAAATTATCAATTAATAATAATTCATTACAAAAATTTATAAAAAAAGTTTGATAAATTCACTCATAAAATAAATTATACTTAACCAAAAAAAATATCTAGATTATACTACTAAATTTCTAACAATTCACTGTATAATCTAATAAATTAGCTAGCTAAATTCCTAACAATTCACCGTATAATCTAACCAAACTATTTTGAATTATCATGAAATTTTATAGAATACTAGGGGACATATAAAATTAAATATATACTAAATTTTATCTTAAAACAAAATCATATGGATGCTAAATTGCTCTCCTAATTCAACTATCAACATTTATTTTGTTCTGCGAAAATTGGGTTAGGATTGTTTGAACTTATAAATCTCATATTTTGTGTATAGAGGTGGCATTTCTAAATTTTATAGAACCTAAGGAAATGTTTTAAAACATATCAAAAGGTTAGAGCCTAAGAATATATCTAACGAGATTAATTCAGCTTGAATAAACTCTGTTATTAGAAAATAAAAGATTCTAAGTATCTCAGAAATAATAATAGTTTTATGCACCAAACTCAAATTAAAGTCATATCAAAGATTTTAGAATCACAAGAGAATCATCCACAATATATCCAAAAAATTGAGGAATTTAAAGTTTAGGTGACTCAAAAGTAACTGACAAAATTTACATATAATGTGTAAAACTAAAACCCTATGTGTAGCAAGGGAAGAATTTTGTTTTTCCTAAGGTTTTCTATTCTAGAGAAAGCTAAGAGCATGGTTAAAGAAAAAGAGAAATGGTGATGGCTTATTAGGTTGGTAAAAAGAAAGATGTCAAATTAAGATAGAGGTGCTTAAGGTTAGCTTGAAGTCTAGGGTTCAATCTCATTAGTCATTTTAAATTTTTTTTATTATAACATAATTTTAATATTGTAGTAACTTTAACTAAGTTTAATATCCTCCACATACATAATATTTATGACTCAAACTTACTTTCTTAAGTTAATAATCATGGTCAAGTTCATTCAATCCTTAAGATTCACTTAAGGTCTATTAAAATTCAATCATCACTTTAACTTGTTGCATTATGCCTAACATAAACATTAACGTTTATGCATGCTTACTAGAATGATATTTTTCGAAAGCATATATATCAAACTTAAAAGTAAAAAATATATATATATATGAGCATATCATGATATATATATATATATATATATATATATATATAGTTTCAATCGACAATATGTATAAGAGTCAAACAATATATTTTAAAAAAAAAATTTAGAAAATTTGTAGTATAACAAATATTATAAATATTATTAAAAAAAATATAAATGAGTCAAATGAAAACAGTATAAAAGTTGAAAACGAATAAAAAAGACAAAAAAAGAAAAGAAAAAAAATAGAAAAGTGATCCAGATTCAGAATCATACGGATCCGAATTCGCTATGCTACGAGGTAAGTTAATTGTTGAGATACCCCAACTCGTAACTCACCCCGACGCACTACGAGAAAGGCACCGACAGTCCCCAGCCGCTTTTGGCATCCGCAAGCGCAGGGGCGGGGGCGCGGCGCGATCCACGGGCGCGAGGGCCGGCGGTGGCGAACGTGAATGGCTCTTGGATCCGCGCAGGCGTCTCTCGCGGACATGGCTGCCACGTCGGGCGAGAGCATGAGAAGACGGGCGGGTGACGCCGTAAGAGGGAGAAGTAGCCCCAACGGTGACGCCGCGAGCTCCATGGGTTCCCTTTACGAATTCCGGAACGGGAGAGGGGAGATCGAGCTGAATGGGAGCGGCAGCGTCAAGCAATCTCCGCCGCCGAAGTTGCTCACGCTGCCGACGGTTCTCACCATCGGCCGTGTTGCTGCCGTCCCCCTTCTCGTGAGCAGTAGGTGGTCTAAATGCCATTTCCCTCTTTCTTTTCATGTGGTTTATACGATCTATACAGGTTGGATTGGAGTGTCGGATTCTGTTCCTTGGATCGTCTGCGTTTGTGATGCAAAGATGGAATCTTGACATTACTCTTCGGAAAATGATTACCATGATTTCTATATAGTTCGAGATTTTTTAATCTTTGAGATATACTTGTTTTTCCGGTGATCTAATTGCACTTTTCTCTTCTTTTTGGTGATAAAACTTATAATTAAGAGGTTCTCATGTGTTTATCTCTTAAAAGAGTTCAATGGCTTGTTGTGATCAAGATTGCTTTGAGCTGTAGGTAATTGTTTATCTAGGAAGCTCATAACGTTTATGTAGAAAGGGCGAGAGGATCTTACAAAGATAGAAACATGTAACCCCACCCCATTTTGTCTCCCTTCTTTGTCCTTGAACATCAATGTCAAATAAGCACACCAAGATTGCAAGTAAATCTTTCTATGTTTTCCCTCTTCAAGGTTCAACGCCATTTTGCATTGCAGAAAAGCTTTGGTTGTGTTTGTGGTTGTGATGCTGGTCGTGGCAATAATGGAAGAAACAAAACCATGAGATATCACACTCTAAATAGTTTTGGCGTAACAAGTAAAGACTTGTCGATGCTTTGACACTCATATCAAATAAGGCAAAATGTTTGTATCATGTTTCTGCAGGCATCCATGACTTCTAAAACATGTGTATTGCGTTTAATTTCTTAGTTTTGGATGCCAATGCTTTCTTCATTTTTTTTTTTCTTTATGTAAAATGAGAGGTCATCTTATGTTTCCTTTTTTTATCTTTTTAGTAAATATTCACTGATGGTTGTGTTCACCATCTTTCAGGTGCTTGTATTCATCTATTGATAAATCACATCTTTGAGTTTGTCTATGTGCATAGGCTAACATATTGACTGCTTTCACTAGCTTTCTACATGTACGGTTGGTGGGCAACAACTGCTACAACAGGCATCTTTCTTCTCGCAGCAATTACAGATTGGCTAGACGGCTATATTGCACGAAAGGTATGTCAGTTTTTTTATACTTTTTTGGCTGCAAGCATATACAAGCAATTCTGGATCAGAATCATACAAAATGCTACTTTACATGTGGTCAAATCACAATTCTGTTTGTAAAATTCTGTCCAATGTTCTTTTAAAGCTTAAACATTTCTATGATTTTGAAAGCAGTGGGAAACGAGTTGAATCAAGAATCAGACGATTGGAGAATAAGAAAGTCATCATGTTTATCAAATATAAACAAATTCTTATCATATGGTACTAGTCTATTTGATGCCCCCTAGCACACTCCAACATGTTAAGGAAACTAATATCACTTTTTCTTTTACCAAATTTTCTTATTAAATAAGATCCTACATCACCAAAATTTTGAAAAAATGTTCATCAATGTAAAATCTTTGTATTCAGTGGTACTATTCTTACTCTTGATGTAATTTCATTTCAAAATATAGTTTGATCTTATCATTTAAGGTGTTGATTCATTTTCAATACATCTACTAGTTATGCATTTATGCTCCTATGCATGACAAACCAGTACACTAGTTGCAAGTGACATTAATTTGTTGTGTTCTTTAGATGAGATTGGGAACCGCATTTGGTGCATTTTTGGATCCTGTAGCTGACAAGGTATTCTTTCTTAATGCTACACACGCAGCTGTGGCCTTGCAAATTCCAAAAACATCCTTGTATTGGTTTAATTATCTGATTGTTGTGCTTGCTTGCAGCTTATGGTTTCTGCCACCTTGGTTTTGTTGTGCACCAAACCTTTGAAATGTGCTGTATTTGGGGATGTTCCATGGCTTCTGGCAGCACCTTCAATCACCATTATTGGTAGAGAGGTAATCACCAATTTGTAACCAGTTCTTTTTTCCTTTCTGAGTGTGCAACAAGTTCATATGTTCATTCGTATTTGTTGTGTATTATGTGTTTGTGTTCTTGCCTGGTCTGCTTAACCAGACTCCATTGCCAATATTGATCTGAATCCGGTTGCTTGATTTGCAAACTTCAGGCCTTAATCAAAATCAATATATTCTATGTGACAATGAAATATTCAATAATAAATTAGTTTTAGTATCTTAATTTGCTTCCTGAAATCAAGAATTTTGACCTTCATAAGCTTGTTTGTTACTTTCAGAAATCACACTCCTCTGTGTATTATCCCCGAGTTTGCCAACCATTACATTTGTGTTGCTTTGTGGTTATCAGACCAAGTTAAAAAGAAATGCATACAATAAATATACACGATAGAGGTCACAAAATTTTTCAAATTGTTATTTTCTTCTTCTATAGTGTGGATATCGGTTCCAAACTGAGTTTGCTATTTTCCTTTCTAGTGGTCATAGGCTGGTTTTATTATTCTGTATCTTCTTGCAGATAACTATGTCATCAGTTAGAGAGTGGGCTGCATCCCAGAATGGTAGAGCTCTCGAGGTACCTTTTTCTTTTTGTTTCCATTGGTTATGTGCTTCTTTAGCAAAGGATATATTTTATATACCATCTATGGAAAATCTATAATATAACCAAATGATACCAAAAAGCAGGCAGTAGCAGTAAATAGTTTTGGGAAATGGAAAACAGCAACACAAATGACTGCACTGACTGTTCTTCTTGCTAGTAGAGATCCCAGGTTATGATCTTAATCATGTGACATTCATTTGCTTATGATATTATTTTCTGCATATTTAATATGGTTGAGTTTTTCTCTCTTTTTCTTTCTTTTTTTGCAGACTTGAAACACTGAGTTTTTTGGTCGCTGCTGGTGTTGGTCTGCTTTACATTTCAGCTGGGCTTGCTGTATGGTCACTAGTTGTGTACATGAAAAGGATATGGAGATTATTGCTGAAGTAGTTTATTTCCAGTTATATTTGGCACAAGAACACAATGGCCAGGACCATATACAAGGACAATAGGGATTTAGATGGGCTTCCTGCACTATTCATCCAGTTGTATTTGAGTTATGGAAAAGCATGTGGTTAGCAGATGGAATGCCGGCATAATTGTTTTATCGTAGAGGTAGATAAAGATTAAGACAAGGCATTTCCGTGCCTGATTATGTTGGGTTTGGGCATCAGATGTTTCATAGTCACTGCTGCTGGAGATGCTGTCTTCTCATCTTTCCTTCAGAAGCTTACTATGGGAAATATATGGGGCGATGGTTACAGCCATTCATGGATCATCAGGAGTAACAGCAAATGTCTAAATCAGATTGATGTTGCTGTATCTTTTGGCCAAATGGTCATAATTCTCATGGGAGTCAATTGACAGTGAGTTGTCCCACTGAATGATTGTATGTAACTTCATAATGAACAGAAATTTAAGTTGTTAAAGGTTTGCAATCACTAAATCCTAAGTATATTAGAAACTTGTCTTTGGAGGGCAGGTTTCAACATTCACTAACATTCTTTTCTCATATCTGGATGTGCTATAGCCTTCTTCCATAATTCTATTGACAATGATACATGCCTTAATTCTTCTCATGGAGTCAGAGACATTTCATGATTTATGGATAAGTAGCACAGAGGTGTCTTTGGCAATTATGAGACTCTCATGAGCAGCAAAGCAAAAGGTTCTCAACATTAGCTAATGTGGTTGACTAGCTAAAATTTTTTTGAATAGAAGAACATGCCAATGCTTCTGTTTTCACTTTTATTTTTCTGTTTTCTTTTTCTTTTTTGTTCTCTTGCCTGCTAAATATGATTGCAAAAACAATAAACTTCAATTACACTGAAGCTATATGCAGTTCAAATGACTCTCCTTTAATATTGACAACAAGACTCTTGTCTAAACTTCTTGTTGTTGAAACAGTCAATATATTCTTTTTATTTCTTACTACAAAGGGTAAATAATGAAGATCAAAATCTGTATTAATTGAGATCTTATTGAAGGGGTAAGTGAATCAAATATATCATTATCAGGCAAATTCCTTTCATCTCTCTTTTGATAATTTATCAAAAAAAAAAAAACCTTATATTTCGAAATTTAAGGTTTGAAAAGAAATCTGAGATTAGTAAAAAGAAAGAATTGACCCTGAAAGAAAAGAAGGGCAGATATGTAAAACATTATAAGGGTTTTAATGCAAAAAACATGAGGGGTTCTTTTGACAATTTCCGAAAGCCACGTGGCCTCTCCACCGAGTCATATAACCGAGTCATTGTATGCTTCTGCTGAGTTCGCTGCCCGCTTCGGGTCGCCCCTGCCTTCCCCGGGACGCCATGGATCGCAAGAACACCTCTCCTCAAGGTACGTAACCCATGAATCCATCGGTTGCCGTTCCTTCCTCCGTATGCTTCTGACTTCTGCTTCGCCCTTCGATCTCTTCGAAGGCGAAACGGCTCGTGTCTTGGTTGAGTTCTTGGAGGTCGCCATCACCTCCATCGTCTTCCTCAAGGGCTTCTATCCTTCTGGTGCTCCATCTACCTCCCTTATATCTTTCTCTCGCTTCGTTTCCTCTGTCTTGACTGTTCTATTGGTGCCCGCCCAAAAAGAGGCCTTTGAGAGGAGGAGGTACATGAACGTGGTGGTGCACAGGGCGCGGCACCCGCAGCTCTCCGGCTACATCCACTCCGTGACTGCCGGTCTCCTCCCCTTCGTCCAAAAGGTTCTTTCTTTTATTCCTTAGTTACTTGTTCTTCTCTGGATCTTCACCGGTCTCTGGTTATTGTGGACTGCTCGGTATGTGTTTGTGATTTTGCCAGACTTGGTTTCTCTTTCTTCACTGTGCAGTAGTGATGCAGCCATTTTTACCCCTGCATTTAGGTATAGGATTCATCAAAGAGATCAAAGAGAAGAAATGCAAAAGAAAAAAAAAAGGAACTTTAGTTGGTTCCTCTAATTTCTGATCATTGAAAAGAAATTGGATGATTATGGAGGACAAAACGGTGATCGTGGAGCCATGAGAGAAGACTCAAAAGTCGTGTAATTCTACCAGGGCATTTGTCTCATCTCAGATCATGAGTTCTAATGGTTAATTAATTTGCATTTGGTTACGTTACCATCTGCTTTTTCCCTCCCTCATGAACTATGCTCAAGTGCGAGTTTGCAATTATCTAATGTGAGACTAGGTTAATTTTGTAGGTACTGTTTTATTCATAACAGGAAAACTACTAATGACCATAAGCTATTTATAAGCAACAGGAGTGGGAAAATTTGAGCCTTTGCTATTCACATGTGTGTGAAATCCAAACTCTGTATCAGAAAGGTTAGAAGAGTGAAGATTGCCAAACAAACACTGGCTTGCACTACTTGTGAAGGAAGTCTCGCATGTGGTTCTTTAGTTTTTCCTAGACATTGTTTGATTTCATTGAATGTAAAATAGAATGTTCTTGCAAAGCTGGATGCTGAAAACCTTCAGAATTGTTGAAGGGGTTGGTGGAGAGGGTGAATGTGATCTTCTACGACAATGAACATGTCCCGGTCGAGAAATTCGTTTTCAAGATTATTGTCAACCAGTCTTACAACTCCAAGGTGGAAGAGAATGATCTTGAGTTTGCTCTCAGAGCATTCCTCATCAAGCTGACGGTTGCCGAGCCCCTTACCAAACCTCTTCCATCTGGTACTCAACTCGACCTAGACATATTTGTTTCATGTCATTGGCCATGAACTGAGCTTGTATTTTGCGGTGCAGGTAGCGGTTGGGAGGTCACTGCCTACTTTCGAGCCCTTCCTCAGGACAGCAGCAACAAGGAGGCCCGGATGTGGGTTCCAACAGACACAAAGCAGTGGCTGCAGCCACCAGACATAACACCAATAAAATCAATGAGCAGCGAGCCTTTGAAGGTACAACTTTACCTAGAACATCCCAATCCTTCAGAACCAAAGAATCTAGGTGTGTGACGATATACTGCACATTTTTCTAAGAAGAAATTACTATAGTTGTGTCAAATTATGGATCTTGCATAGTTAGTGTGTGTAGGTGTGGTGTTGTATATCTTGCAACTCTTTAATTCATGGCTTATTAGGCTGCAGTTGTTCGAACATTGAGTTCATGAAGTTCTCCATCTTGTCAATTTCTTATTGAGAAGAGCAATGTCAATGCTTTACTCTCACTCACAGACCCACCCACACAAGCTCTTTATATAATATATTTTGTGTCAATAATTTTCCACCAACACATTAGCTCATATGACTTGGAAGAATTCTTGTCGAATGCCCATATGGTGATCAATGGACACAGTGCTTCGAGACTTATAACCTGAGTTTTAATAGATCAGGATTTCATGTTAAAAGAAGCTTTATGCTGTAATTCTGTCACACATTTCAAAGAAAGCTTTTGAGTGATCTCTCATCTTGTTGTCTGGTCTCCTCTGAGTAACCAATTTTATCAAGCATAGTATTCTTAGAAACATATGGCAGTTGCTTGAAACATTCAATTTTAGTTAAGCAAAGATGAAAAGATGGGTGCATAAACATCAAATTATTTCGATAATTTCTTAATGAGACCCCTCTTAACTTCCATCAGATTCAAGAGTTAGAATGAGTGAACATCGCAGACCACAATAAGTTATAATATTTCAACTATTTCGTATCGGTTACATGGATCTTTTGAGACCCTCAAAAGATCATATCCTTATCTTTATTTTTAGTTTCTTAGTAATTCTTTTTTAGGTCTTCATTTATTTTATCACATCTTCTAAGTATAGCATCAATACATTTTCATACGCAAAAACTAGTAGTTATAATGGATGAACAAAAAGCCAAAATTTCAAGGAATATAATATGTGCAGACAATATATTAACTAAATTATATGGACTTAGGCCACAAAAATGCTTGTTTATGTTGTGGAAACCAACTGTTACAAATCCTTCTGTCCAAATAGAGCAGAACAAGCAATTGCTGCCTTCAAGGCCACAAATTTATATGAATCCTTATGTACTGCAGATAAGCCCACACCAAACCCAGTCAAATAAATGAGATCTAACATAAAAACAAATAGACATGACTCTACAAACATTTTGGGAAGGAGGAAAAAAAAAAAAACAATCGAAAGAATGACAGCTGTTCCATTTATACACTTAACTTGCAGCTGACGGTTCCCAACACCAAGGTGAAAGAGTTAATATACAATCATGAAAACAAGGTCGATACATCGACTATTATTCATGCCCTAAACAGCTGACTTCCGAGTGTTACAGTCGTCGTCCCTTCGCCCATGACAGTCGTCAACTGTAACTCCTTTTCGCGTATTCGTTGAAGTTCCATCTCCACGTAATCCATGGGAGGTCTCCTCTCGCTTGACGGATTCAGGCACCATGTTATCAGCCTCAAGAACTCTTTCATGCCTTCTGAGGTGAAACTACTGACCATTCTCGGATCAATGACGGTCGACATATCGATAGAGTCCTCATAGTTCTGTGCCTGCCGATGAGCAGCCACCAAAGAACATTACTTAGAAGAAAGAAACTTGTGGATCGTTAGCTCAGATGAAGAGCACAAGAACTGAATCAAACAACACAGCAATTAGCGGTTCACATTCAAGAAGAGGCATTTCCATCATTTTATAGTAATCTAAACTCAAGTAAAATTCCACAACCAAAAGAATTCTATACAGAAAGGCATTAGGACTCTAAAAACCTTCAAGAAGCTGTTATCGTAAAACTAAGCATCCAAAAAAGAATGATGAAAAACTCTTTTTGGTTTATGAGATTATTTTAAAAATTTTGCATGTTTCTTTTACCGTAGCCGAAGTGTCGAAAGTATCCATGGATGATCTCCATCTCACAGATTTCAGCTTTCATCAAACACCGACAACAATACTGGTAAATCAACTGACAAGAAAATATCAAAGTTGTCTTGGTGGGTTATGAATGAAGAAACAGAGATGAAAGGTAGAAGAAACATGATAAAAAGGAGAGATGGATATCGGCAACCAGCATAATACCGACAGATTATAATTTAACACTCATACAGAATGTAATGCAAATATATAATCATCAAGAGATTTTATGTCGAGAAAAGCTTTATACTGTAAAAATAAGTTTATTTGGGCTGCTGTTAAAGCTTTACATTGTAAGCAACAAATCATATGAATATTGAAATTAACAGGGAGAAATAAGATATAATAAGTTGAAACAGGAAGCAATCAATGTCTGCATACAAAGAATTCCAATTAAGTGATAAATACCCATTCGATGAGTCTTTGATCAGATCTGACATCTCTCCCACATAATAACTCCATGAGAAATACCCCAAAACTATATACATCACTCTTCAGATTGAATCCTCCAGACTCCTTCACTCTGCATGAGCGAAAAAGAACATATGCATAAGTAGAACTGGATCTAATACACTGATATACACGAGAAGTGTTAGCTTGTACTTCGATGTAGTAAGTACCCATGGAGAGGTTTTTTCTTACTCCGGATCATGGAAAGGATCATCGGTAGTCACTCTCGAAGATGGACTGGCACCATTTGTTCGATTCAACAAGCCACGTAGCCCAGCATCGGCAACTTTCGGTATGAAGTCCTCATCTACAAGGACATTTGTTGTCTTGAAGTTCATGTGCACCAAAGGAGGATTCAGAGAATGCAGGTGAACCATACCTGATCAACAGATAGAAACAAAATGTTAGAATTCTCGACAACTCTGATTCAGATTTTTGTTGCTCATGTGACATAAAATACCAACCTAAAGACAAATGAGATATGGTTAGTATGAGGCAAGATAATTAGCTAGAAAGTAGAGATTTGATCCCAAAATGCTTTCTTTCACTAGGAATAAGGAATACCAGGTTTACACCTTTCGCAGCGCCATGGGCTATGGAAAGTCTGTGTTTGAATTCTAGCTTTCTGCTCGAAACCTGATCACCACCTACATAAGACAACAGAAAGATCATACCATGCATCTAATTCACTCAGGCAATCATGGAGTCATTGGTCAAAAGAAAAGGGTACCATAATTGCAAGAAATTATGAGAAATAGTAGAGGAGTAGATGGTTACCATATAAGTGAGTGGAAACACTGCCATTTGATACATACTCATAGACAAGCATCTGTAGATCATTTTCCTGGCAGTAACCCAAAAGTCTTACAAGATTCCTATGGCGAATCGAAGATAAGTAGCATACCTACAGAAAGCATTGTCATGTTAAGTTCCCAAGTCCTTGTGCAAATATCAACATCACTTGCAGTAAAATTCAGCTATATTATGTTTCTTTGATAATAGAGTAAAATTCAACTATATTATTCTTCTTCGACAATAAAAAGTGATCCGGAAACTTTGTGAATGCAAGCACCGTCAGGAACAGTTGTAGCTGAGGGCATAAACTACCTCCTCGATAAATTCCTGACTTGGAGCTGAAAGCCTTCTTTTGATAGCCACTATCGTTCCATCTTGAAGAAATCCCTTGTTGACTTCCCCAAACATTCCATAACCGATCAGATTGATATTGCTGAAGTCTTTTGTAGCTGCACCCAACTCCTCGAGAGTAAAAACTCGTGCTCCTTGAAAAGCCAATTCGATGTTTTGTTCTTCTGAAAGGTTGAAGACAAATATGGCATTAATCAGTCTAAAGCATCAGCGGCTTAAAATTATTAAATGCCTTTGGAGCACCAAAGTTCACCTTGTACTGACAGTTCAGATGAATTGGTGTCTGATGATCTTGTGATGCTCCTATTGCGCAACATAAAGTAGCGAATCAAACCGATTAGTATTCCCAGCAATGCCACGGCTCCTGCAGCACCTCCTAGAACTGCCGCAAGAGCCCCTGACATTTAGTATGGGATGCACTTCAGGGCAGTAAAACGATGGCAGCAGAATCAGCTTCTCTTGGCATTGAACCTAAATTAGAGCTCGTTAATCCAAGTAAAATGAAACTGGCATCATCAGGAATGAAATATGTGCCCTTCTTAGATAACTACAAACATGAAGCTCACATGGAACAAGTCAATGTCAGAATCAATCCCCATAAGGATTTCTGAAATATTAGAAATTCAGTAGTAGGTATCATTCCAACTTAAATGTTGTCACTTCATTTTGGTGATATCAGCAGCAGCACGGTTAGAAGAATCCTAATGATTTCTAGATGTTCGGTTTCCTAAATCTTTATTAAGATATGATACCCGAGTCATGTTAATCAGCATATAAATCACTTCCAGATGATAAGTTTGCTAAGCCTTCAATTATTAAAATAACATAACAATTAATGCATTAAGATATGATCCCTGAGGCATATAAATCAGAGAGGAGACTCAAAAAAGAACAAACTTTGATGCAATTTATACATCTTTTTCTATATGATAAGCTTCCTAAGCCTTGAAACACCAAAAGAACATAACAATTTTGTGCAGTAGAAATGATCCCTGAGGAAAGTACTAACTTCGATGCAATATATACATACATCACTGCTAAGATGATAAGTTTCCTAAGCCTTGAAACACTAAAAATAACATAACAATTAATGCATTAAGATATGATCCCTGAGGCATATAAATCAGAGATGAGACTCAAAAAGAAGCAATTTATACATCTTTTTCTATATGATAAGCTTCCTAAGCCTTGAAACACCAAAAGAACATAACAATTTTGTGCAGTAGAAATGATCCCTGAAGAAAGTACTAACTTCGATGCAATATATACATACATCACTGCTAAGATGATAAGTTTCCTAAGCCTTGAAACACTAAAAATAACATAACAATTAATGCATTAAGATATGATCCCTGAGGCATATAAATCAGAGAGGAGACTCAAAAAGAAGCAATTTATACATCTTTTTCTATATGATAAGCTTCCTAAGCCTTGAAACACCAAAAGAACATAACAACTTTGTGCAGTAGAAATGATCCCTGAAGAAAGTACTAACTTCGATGCAATATATACATACATCACTGCTAAGATGATAAGTTTCCTTAGCCTTGAAACACTAAAAATAACATAACAATTAATGCATTAAGATATGATCCCTGAGGCATATAAATCAGAGAGGAGACTCAAAAAGAAGCAATTTATACATCTTTTTCTATATGATACTGCACCTTCCAATTCATTATGGTTGTGGATTCCATGGGACAACCAATATCAACCGAGAGTCGATAAGATTCGGATTGATGCATCCTAATATTCGTTCTCCTACTTCACAATCTGATAATTCATCCTCGGCATGAAGTGCACTATAACTCACAAGCTATCGATTCCTTACCTATAGTGTCATCGACAACAAAGTCTGCGGCTGGCAATCGATCGGTTTCCTTCACCAGTCGTCGCCGCCGAACGAACTCCTCGTTGTCACCACAGAGAAGGAAGAGCTTCTCGGAATGCATATTAGACCCCCCCACTCAATCCGATTCATTGATTGATCGATGTTGGTCGGCCCAGTAGCCGCCATCGGCGAATCCCCACCCTCCGATCGCTCCCTCAGGTGGGTGGCGCTTGACGAAGTCGCCCGCTTGGTTGCGCTGTAAGCATCCCCCACCGTACCGCTTCTTCTATTCCAATCCCACCTTCCCAATCATCACGCAGATGCCGACAACGGCAACAGACAGCGACGCGGCGCCAGTCTTCTTTTCTTCCTCCTCCTCGCTTGCTTCTTCGTTCAAGGCTCCTCTTTTCCCTCGCTGGGAAAGCCAAAAGGCGACAGCTTGCAGAAAGGAGAAGCCGGAGGCGCGATCATTAGCCGCGCACAGAGAAAGCGGGGAAGAGAAAAGAGCGTTGGTTTCATGGGTTGTAAAGCGAGGGGAAGGGGTTGTCGGGCACTACGGACTTGGAGTCTTCTGCTCCCATGCACCCAACACTACCCGTCCTCGGCATCCCCAAACAAATGCCTGGCGTGCGGTAAAGAAGGAAGAGTCAGGGCCGCTACGCCACCATTAAATCGAACAAAGAGACCTGCAGCGAGGGGGTTCCGCAATAAACAACCATCTCAAAGCGAGCGCCGGGGGGGGGACAGATGGCGATGTGGGAGACGGAAGAATGTTTTCTAATGGCAGGCGGCAGGTCGTCGGTTGTCAAGGCCGCACGCTGACGTCCTTCCTACCAGCAAAAGCCAAAAGGGGGTGAGGAAGAAGAAGGAAGACGATGTAACGGCTACATCCGCCACCAAATCCAGCAGCATTTGTTCCACGCAACAACGACAACAGCATGGTGTCTCGGGACTAAGATACTAGGCGGGGCTGGTGATGGTTGGATTGTCTGCTTGTAATCTATCTATCTATCTATCTATCCATCAATCTATCTATCAAGTCATCGCTGGTGTGCAGTTGGAATTCTTCGGATGAGCATCCAGAAGTAGTGCAGTACAGCTGGATCATCAGAATCTAGTGTGCTGGATTTGCTGTGCCTCCCTTGACTTGGCCCCCACTTCATACCTACATTGACTTGGCCCTCCCCCTCTCTGTCTTCCATCCCCCCACCCCTTTTTCCTCTTTAAAAAAAAAAAAAAAAGAAAAAATTCTTCCCTACTGGTAACAGTATGACTTGTATTTTTGTCTTCCCCTTCCTTTAATATTTCTTTATAAATAGGGATGGATGGATACTAACTGAAGGCTTAGTCTTATGTTAGAAAATTAAAAGTCGATGTAATGCATTAGATCGAATCCAGAATCTAATTGTTTTTCTTTTTTCAACTCTTTCATTATGTTAAGATGTTTGGGGTTAGAATTATGGTTTTTTTTTTTTGGAGGGGGGAGATGAAATCTAAATAGGTTTGACTTTCTAATCTATGTAAGGATTATGATGGAAAAAACTTGGTTGTTTGATTAGGAGGCACCAATCTCTTACTAATATGGAGAAAATTATTTTATCATTATCAATCATATCATTTTTCATTCATTATATATTTGATCCTTCACCCCCCACCACCAGTGCAATCATGATCATGATCTTATTGTTTATTATTATTATTATTATTATTATTATTATTACATTCTGCGCCGCACAGATGCTTCTTGGTCAACTCAATCCGACCTGTTAACCTTTTGGGATATGTTGAGAAGACCAAAAGATGAGTGGGAGATGGAAACATTAAGTAAGTTTAGATTAAGGAAGTCATCATTGGGTTTACAACTAATGATATCATATCTCTTTAGCATCTATCTACTTAGCCACAGACTGGTGATGGGGTTGGCATTGCATTGACTAATGTATATGATTTGTGGTCAAAAATCAAATCGTGAAAAACAAAACGAGTATTGGAAGCAAAAAGAGTTGAAGATTTTTAAACGTAGAAAAGCAGATACACTATTAAGATTCTATGCCAACAAAAACAAATTGCTTGCATCTATAGTTAAATACCTTAAAGATTTTATAAATTTAAAAGAAGAAATAGTCAAACAAACTACAAAAAACCACGGTGACTAATACTGTTGAGAGGAGGATTTAAACCCCATGCATGCCTTCTTGGAGGGAAAAAAATAGTTTTTAAGAGATTTCCAAAAGTTTTAAAAGATACACTATTAAGATTTTAACGCCAAGACAAAGAATAAATTGTTTATAATAATAGTTCAAAATATTTTTAAAAAAATAAAAATAAAGAAATAATCGATAAAAATGCAAGCAAAAAAATAAAAATAATGATGTTGAGGGTGGGATTTCAATATTTTTAAAAGATACACTATTATGGTTTTACACCAAGAAAAAAGAATAAATTGTTTATAAAATAGTTCAATATCTTTTTTTTAATAAAATAAGAAATAATCGATGAAATACAAAAAAATTTAAATAATCATGATGATGTTGAGAGTGGGATTTGAACCCACGCCCTTTCGGACCAGAACCTTAATCTGGCGCCTTAGACCAACTCGGCCATCTCAACACTCTGGTTGATCTTAATTCCTTAATATTAATATACTAACTATATCATAACACAATTAATTAGAATTTAAAAATAAAAATAAAATTTTATTTAACATGATGTGAGATATATGCTTAAAAGACCCTACGAATCAGAAAAAATATTGTGGTTTCTTCTCCTAAAATGATCATCTTTATCTATAATTTATCTTCCTAAACATTATTAGAATGATTGAGAAAACAGTGTGCAACTTTTTTACAACTAGAAATCCTCTCGATCTCGTTTTTAGTTCCTTCCCTTCCTCCTCTGGCGAATGTGGCGTCTCTTAGAAAGAAAATGATTAAATCAACTCAGTTACCTTTCCAAAAATTAATGGGCAATTTCGCAATTTAAAGAAAAGGGCCTCTTTTTAATCGGAGTCACTTGATGAATTCAATAACTAAGTTTAATTTTCATACCGTTCGTTTCCCCAGTCGCTACAAAGAAGAAAGGCAAGGCCTTTTGTACCGTACTGCTCCCTAACCTGCAGACAGCTCACCAAATGATTTGATGATATCCACCAGCATAGCAATTTCCAAAAAAAAAATAATAAATTAAGAAATAATTCTCGTGGTAGAAAATAATCATCATCATATTATTCAACTTCTAGATGGAGGAAGATTGCCGCCACTAAATGGATGTAGAACCAATTTGATGACCAGTCACTAGCATATCAATTCGCTACATTCTTTACGAAATTAATAGCCAAATGATTTCTGGCATGTAAGCAAATCATAAAAAATAAAAAAAAAATGTTGCTGACAAACTCTAAAATTTTAAATGAATGCACACAGGTCGTAAATAAATCTCGAGAAGCATATCATCAGAATCCAATGAAATGGGTATCGAAGAACAAAATTGCAATTCGGCATACCTAAAGCTGCATCTTGTGGCATGGCTTACAACCAAGAAAAAAGGTCCATTCAACAAAGGCGTGGATTTGCAACCCACAGTCTTGTGGGAAAGAATCAAAAACAGATTTAACCTAAGCAAACCAACCAACCCATGGGAGGGAGCAAAGGCATTGATTGTCGTCACCTGATGCGGGTCGAATTATGATTACATCACAGAGACGTTGGAGGGAATTGTGGTACCGTTACCCGAAAATTCTGCTTCTTCGGCTTCTGAAAGGAAACCATTCTCAAAGAAGGCTGAATGCAGAGCCTTGACACACTGCTTTGCCTCATCATCGTTGACTATCAAGGAAATGTTTACCTGTGGTGGAGGGATGAGCAAAATAGCATCAAATTATGACACATAATTGAACCAGACACGATTGCCAACAGCTGCAAAGGACGTAGGACACAGAGCCACCAGATGTACCTTAGATGCTCCCTGAGATATCATCTGGACATTCACTCCGTTCTTCCGAAGAACATTGAATGCCTGACATCATCCACACATTTGCATAGTACATAGTCAAATTCATGCAACTGCTTTAGAACTTACGATAAACATCGACCGCCAAGAAATAATGTTGTAAAGAAAACTGGGTGATAGAAGATTTAAGGGGAAAGAGCATCAATTCTGATATGGAACCAGAGACAAACCTTTTCTAGTATCAACGAAGACCGCTGTACATTCCCAACGAGAGAGATTATTGATCTATGCTGAAGGAGATGAACGACTGCAATTTTCTCGAGTTCTTCGACCACATGATCAAGCTCCTGCATTGGTGTGTTCAAGGTGGACAGAGCAATCAGGGTAGTATGCGAGATGGAAAGAAAGGTCCTAGCTGAACGACCATATTGTACATACATGTGCATCATGATGAAGACAATTTTTCAGCTAGAAAGACAAGGAATGGATGAGAAAAGTGGCCAGGGATGACTCGGTGAAATCAGTGAAATCCCCGTTAGACATAACATTACGTTTGTGAGGAGATAAATTCAATGCTTCAAATCAGGATAGGAAGTCCTAATCTCACAAAAGTATTTATTACGTCAAGGTGCTCATGCATTCTTAGTCTAGCATTATCCATATTTGAGAAACAAATGGGTAACCCATTGAGCACTAAACTTGTCCTTCAATTGTGAATTATCTCGTAGCTCTATTACAAATGGTGACTACCGAAAGCAAACAAGGATAATAAAAATCAGTTAATTTTATAATTCAGCTAATCATTGGCAAGTGAATTTTTCTACTTCTTGTGCCACTAACATTAACTTTGGCTCATCTACTTGCCTGTTGAATTAATTCTCGGCTCCAAAGTTTTGATGGATCCAATGTCAAAGAGATACTGACTTCACTTGTCGCAACACAGTCAACAGATATACCCAAATCTTCAAATATAGCAAAAACCTGCACTTGGAGAGCACAAGAGTAACAATTATGAATTACAACAAACCAAAACGCACAGTATGATGTCAAGGGAACAACACAATTTCCTACCTTGGCTAAGAAGCCATACTGCCCAAGCATTCGAGTGCTCACTATATCCAACATGGTAATATTTGATTTCAAAACAATGCTGGTTAGCACAGCCTGAGCTACACACAAGAAAATGAAGTCTCTGAGTTAAAAAAGCTGAGATCAATGGCCTCGATTCTACGATGGAATCGATTGCACGAGATGATCCAACAAACCTTACTCATATCTCTTTCCTTGGTGATGACAGTACCAGGAGCTTGAGGGTTGTAGGAATTCTTGACCCTCACTGGTATATCACCTTCTCTAGCAGGTCTCATTGATAGTGGATGCAAGACCTGAACATCAGAAAATGGAAATTTTCACATGAATGCGTGAAGAAACAAAGAGCAATGCTTTATACTTTATGAAAATGGCTGTGACATGTGACAATCATAAAGCTTTATACTTTGCGAAAATGGCTGTGACATGTGACAATCATAAAGCAAAGATTGACATTTTGGAAAATGTTAATAGCACCACGAGGGTTGGTGTGGTACACTTAATTTGAGGCCACCACCAGTGAAGTTGATTCTACCGATGTTGAAACATCAAGCAAAAAGCAGACAACAAATTTCACATGTAGACCAAATCCAAGAAGAGACACTAGTTAATAAGACTCTTGCCATCTTGAGTATATGCATGTAATTAGTATCAGACCAAATTTAGAGTCACTGAGAATAATGTGGAGATGATGAAGCAGATGCAGGCATACCTGTGCACCAAAATAGGCTAGCTCAGCTGCCTCTTCAAATGTCAAATGTGGAACAGGCCTTGCATTGGGATATATATTAGGGTCGCATGTCAGAACGCCATCAACATCCTTCCAGACCTGTAACAGTGGAAAAATCAAGGGCGTATAATGGATGATATTCAACTTAAAAACAAAGGGCGAGAACATATAACAGATTTGATAACGAATCATGGCAATTGTAAAAGTATCATTAGCATATTAGTATGAAAGTTAAGATCAAATAAATCCCTAAATACAAAGACCATAGAGAATGACCTGGATTTCTCGCAATCCCAATGCTTTACCAATAGTTGTTGCAGTCAAATCACTTCCACCCCTGCCTAGTGTAGTGACAGCACAGGATTTCCAACCCTGCATGTAGAGGAAAACAAGTGCACCAAGACCGTTCAAAATTTGATGTATTATACAATTGTATAAAGTTGGCCTACGGGCTTCACACCTTCCCAAGAAAGCCAGTAACAATAGGGATTGCTGGATTATTAATCCAGTCACCGTGTAACCTCTTAGCGATGGCAGGATAAGTTGCTTCCAAGATATCCGCATTTGTAAAGTCATCTGTGGTTATGAAACCAATATCAAATGCATCATACTGCAAAAGATTTGGCAGCAATATAATCAGTTAATTTCATATGTGGGGACAAGTAAGAACCACAGAAGCAGGTTCCAGAAGAAAACCAGAGAAGCCGATCTGATTTTAGGTATTAATCAAAAGAACAGTTATCATATGCAAGGTTTGACTTATCGGTCTGTACCGGTGTACCGAGTTCATCTCGGTACCGGTACAGTACTGGTACCGGGCAGTATGCACAGTGCATACCGCCCGGTATATTAAAATATAATATAAATATTTTATAATCTAATATAATATTATAAAATATTAAAATATTAAAATATTTATTAAAAAAAGAGAAAAAGGGACGACGTCACCTCGATCTTTCTCCCCGCATAGGAGAAAAAGTGCCCGCGAGCGAGGACCACGCGCAGGCGATAGGTATTCTTTCTTCTCCTCTTTTCTTTTTTTTTTCCTTCTTTTTCCTCTTCTTCTTCTTCTCTTTTTCTCGCTCAATCAACCGCCAACAGTCGATTTCTCCCTTCAATCGACCGCCGACGGTCGAAATCGACCGCCAACAATCGATTTTTGGCGGAACCGCCCGGTAGCAGGCGGTCCGCGTACCAGCAACCTGGCGGACCGGTATGTACCGCTCGAAATTGCAAACCTTGATCATATGTCATCAATGTGATGCATCATCCTGAGAGTGTCTTCCATAAGAAAATTTGTAGAGAGAATAATGCAACACATTTTGAAGATTTAATCATCAATTGAAACTGAACTTAAAATTCTGATGAATGTGCAAGAACTCCTCACAAAAGAGTCAAATTTAAGTTCTTAGAATATGGATAGAGGTTGCATAACCAATCACATAAGAATGATAAATCTTATCCTATACTCTAAAATATAAGAATTAAAACAAGTAATCGATGGACATTCTTAAGTACAAAGCAGTACCTATACTATCTAGACTTGTTAGCAAACTAGCTTATATCTCCAACCCTTAATTTTCAAATGGTAAGAAATCGGTTATTTTCCAAAAATTCACAAAATTTCAATACAAGACATCATCCATTTCTGTGTAATAAGCTGATGAAGATGACAGAAGAGGTACCTGTCGTGCCTTGACACCAATTTTATTTAGATATGCTGCAAAGACTCTTGTAGACATGCATTCTCCAAATGAAACAAGATAGTCCCTTGTACGAAATGTCAGCTCTTTCATCATTGCAATGCCTTTAAGAAGTTGCTCTAGCTCATCCAACAAACCTGCAAATATCAACACAGAAGTCATACACAAGGAACTATCAATCGGCATCAGCAAGCATGTAACAAGCATAAAAGCTCGATGGCTGCAAAAGATGTCCACATGGTGTTCGGACTGTTTACATCATTGCAAAAGATGTCTCACTGATCAGATAGGCTCAAACAACATTGAAGTTAGTCATTGTTCAATATAATGGTCTCAGCTTGTAGCCCCACCAAGCTGAGATGCAGTGCTGATGCAACCCATAGGCAGGAAGCTAGCCCCAGTAGCTTGGCCAATGGCTACCTGTCATGTCATTAGACAGTCTAATCGTGGAAAGGTGATACATACCCTAGATGAAGAGGAATAGGGAAAGCAAGATGGGGCAAAAGGAAAGGGAATGCAAATGGGACATAGCAAATGCCTCTCTCCACAGCAGTGTTTGTTTGCTGACTTCCTAGCATCAAAAGTTTGTGCAGGTTGCACAAGAGAGGACCTTTTTTTCTCTTTTTTTCAAGGCCAAGCCAAAGGGAACAACAGGTCGAGCAGTAACAAGCTTACTAAGCAGTTACTTGTACTAGAAAAAGATGAAGATTACAGTGATCCGAAATTTCATGCCATCTAACTACCATTGTTGCACAAAGATGGCTGACTGGCAAACAGAAAGAAAGCAACTCAAAAGTTGAGTTAATTCTTTTTTTAAGAGGATGTTGAAGTAAATGTAAACGGATGTGGAAATTGAATATGAATACACAGATTACAACACAACCAATAACATAACAGAAAACCATACAGAAGGCATATTTTCTCACAGAGATAACAGATGTAACGATCTTCAATGCACTGTGACAAGTAATTGAGTTCTAACTTTCATGCCTCAGAATCTAAGAATAAAATAGATTCTCCAAGGTCAAAAGATACATCCAGCCTTCTTTTGTATTAGTATGAATTCATTCCAGAATATTTAGATAAATTAGATGAACAGCAATGATTCATACTCCATTACATAACCTAGCGCCCATCTGCAAAATAGACATATCATCGGATAATGCTAAACAATTGTGCATATACAGATTTCATATACAGTGGAAACTTTTAGTATAACACCATAAGAACTTTAATGATGACATACCAAAAGGTTGGAATGGGCCAAGGAATAGAATAAACTCACCAGAGATGATAGACTCATCAAGCCCAAGCTCATCGACTGTCCTGAAAAATGTGAACAAACCAAATGCCATGTTCATGATACATTACACCAGGAACAAGAAAATATGGCAAAAACATTACAGAAACAAAAGAAAAGCGTTTACGCACTTAAGATGCAGATCTTTAATAAAGCTTAACTCATGAAGCTCTGATACATTTGAAACACCACAGCAAACTGCTTTTTCGCCAGCCTAAGAGTAATCGCAAGTTAGACATGCTAATTAATCCAAAAGAATGGAATAGAGAGACGAGAGGAGCGGTCAGAAGATGTAACACCAGCAAAAGATTGTTCGTTGTCTTTCCCATGGCGGAGAGCACAATCACGGGCCGTTCCTCTGGAAATCTAAGAATAAGGTCAGCGACCTCTTTCATCCTCTCGGCCGACGCCACCGACGACCCACCAAATTTCATCACGATGCTCAGCTGCGGGACATCTCCATCCGCACCCGGCCTCTCCGCCTCCTCCTCCTCGAAGAAAGCAGAAACTCCCCTCTCGCAACTCACCCTCAAACTCCTACTCCTCGGGTAACCAGGCGCCTTGTTCGTAGCTATCAACCTCGGAGACAACTCGACCCAGCGCTTACTTGAAAAGCTCGACGAGAGAGCAAGAGAAGTCGACGGATCCGTTCGAAACCCTACACAGGGAGATAGCCCCGCGAATCGGAGAGATGCTGCCATAATCCAAAGACAAAAAAAGAAAAAAAAAAAGCGCGCCTCCCCTCCGACGATCTCGCCGCGATCTAGATGTAAGAACCGAGAGCAAACAAATTCGAAGCAGATGAACTGAGAAATCAGCAAGTAAAACGCGCAAAAACGCAAGAAGATGCGAGAGGAATCGAAGGCGAACCTCGAGATCGTCGGGGACTACCCGCGATCGTAGTGAAGCGGAGGAGAATCGCGACGGGAGCTGCAAAGGGAGAGGGAGAGAGGTGTCGGTGGAGGCGGCGGCCAGATTTAGAGAAGCAATGCCACGCATAGGAAACGAATCACGGACGGTAGAGATTAGATCGTCACGGGGAATATGCACGTGGCGAGGCGAGACACAAGCTGATCTGCCAGGAGACCGACACAGTTGGTTGGGATGATGGAATTTTGTCGGGTCGGGTTGTCTCAAGTAGTTCCGGCGTCGGACGCACATAGCGGGTCAGAGAGAAAGTAATCCGATAATAAATAAGTTGGCGGTGATGCTAATTTGGGTTATGATGGTGGACTTCAAATTGGACCGTAATTTGGGTTGCTTTGAATCATTTTAGATGGTAGGATTATATTTAGGGTCGACCGGTCCCCCGACAATGATTTGATTTGAACCCATTCGAATACGGCTTATGACTTGTGTGAGCTGAGTTAAGACTCCAAATAAGCAAATGGCAACCGATTCAATACATGCATCCAAATTGGGCTCAGTTTCCAGCTAAAACCACATAAAATTATTTGTTTGAATTGGCCCAACTCCACCTCACCTTCATTATGCAGATGCCTTATAATGATTATGAGATTATTAACCTTAACAAAAAATAACGTTTGTGTGTGTGTATATATATATATTATTCAGTGTTTCTTTAAAAAAAAAGTAATTTTTTTATTTTTAAAATAAAAATATTCTTTAAAATATCCTTCAAAACACAAGCGTGGGGAGGGTAAGGTGCGTGAGTGGGTGCTTGGGAGCGCGGGTGAGGATAAGCAAGCGGGGGGTCACGTTGCCGTGGACGTCGAATGGGAAAAAAAAAAGGGGGTTGCCGACGGATGGGGCCCGCCGCGGGACCCTTATCAACTCTTCGTTCCTATCCCGGTGAAAGCGCCGTGTCGCCCACCAGCACGCACTTTTTTCCGTGGGACCCGCTCGCGTCGTCCCATGCCGAAGCCGACCTTGGTCCCCATTTCTTTACCCGCTTTCGGTCACTTTAGATTTTTCCTTTTCTTATATAATATATAATATATATATATATAGTAATTAGTAAGTCCATATTATATTTATATATATATATATATAAGTCTATTGGGTGTGATATTTAATTAGGAACATATACTTGTATAAATTATTATTGTCTTACTTATCCGAGGTCAAAGTCGATGGATCTAAGTCTATCTAGCACATGAGATTGTTGCAAGCTTTGTGAATTGAGGATGAAGTCGATAGATATATTTCTTGTAAAAAAGAATGTTGAAAATATGTCCGATAAAGATCATAAGACAATAACGGGATTTTGATAATGAGAGAGAGAGATTATTGCCGAGTGTCATGTATTTAACTATTTAAGAGCTTTTATTATAAAAAAATAAAATAAAAAAATAATTATGAAAAGTCATCGATCATTATTCATAATTGAACCATTAGAACATTTTATGGACGAGACAGGGAAGCGTGATGGGAGTGGTTTGAGGTGATGATGTTGATACTGAGTACCCGATGACGTGTTGGGTTGGTACTGATGTGAGCATAATGATTGACGAAGACATGGCGTGGGATACGATGTGATGCTTTATCATCCATCTATCGATTTTTTATCTTTTTATTCTTTTATTTTTGTTAATGATGTTACATAAAATTAAATGAACCAGTTCAACTATCATCAAATCTAGAAACCAACGACGCTATTCTCTCACTCATATTTCTTTTTCCTATTCGCCCTATTTTTCAATATAAAACTACCGGCTAATTACATAAATTTTTTTTTATATTTAGACCTCTCTAATATTTTATATTTTTATATTAAAAATATTTATAATTATAAAAATAAATTATTTAGTCTTATTTACTCTAATATCGTCGACTCCTTTGGGCGAAAGATACAACATGTGATAATACATGTATAAATGGTATGAAAACGATGAATAAAAATCTAACTTCAATAATGATGATGGACGATGATGTCATGTATAATTGTTGTAGTGGTCTATTTTGTCGATGTCGATCCGAACATCGACGATAAGAAAGAGAGAGAAGAGGTAGAGCGATGAGATATATGCGTTGACATCGGATAAGGAATAAAAGATATGTGAGGCATCTGTATTAGCATCACATCATTCTTCTTCCTCCGACATTACTCTTCATGTGCCTTAGCTGGAGGAGGAAGATGTGACACATGAGGTATTTGTGTCTCCAACGACAAAGAAGGGAGGAGGAAAGAGCAGTGTGGCACCATTCATGCAGGTAGTATCACGTATTCTATTTTCCATTGATGAGGTTGACGATGTTAAGATAAATGAGATTAAATATTGTTCGATAACTACTAAGAAGGGTAATATATAATTAACCCTAAAACAACTTATAATTACTATATATAAAATATAAAATAAAAATCCAAATCATAATTTAAAATAAATATAATCACCTAAATAATTTAGTCCTCCTATAGGTTTAAAGTCAAAAGGGAATAATTACAACAATGATTATAACATAAAATATTATACATATCTAATTTTGATTGGGTGGGCAACCCAACTAAAAATCTTAGAAGATGAATCAAAATTAGAAGGACCACTGGAACAGAACAAGATATCATTTAGTGGGATGCCAATTAGCACAACAACATCACAAAGATGCCCAAAGAAAAAGGAAGAAAGAAAAGAAAGAATATTAATAGAGAGTGGTCC
The DNA here is from genome assembly GCA_021527575.1 of Ensete glaucum. NCBI lineage: Eukaryota > Viridiplantae > Streptophyta > Magnoliopsida > Zingiberales > Musaceae > Ensete > Ensete glaucum. The sequence goes on along the minus strand of CM038558.1, from coordinate 38,603,531 downwards.
TTTTTTTTTTTAATTTTTTTTTAATGGCCGAACGCACTCATCTCAATCGAGGGACCATGGAAGAACACATCACAATCCGAGGCCTCCTGGATTCCTGGAATTGTACTGCCAAAATAAGATCTACTTGTATCAAAATTGTTTAGTAGAGGAGAATAATAAGATAATAATAACAATACTTCAAACTTAATTCTCGGTGCAAATCCAATTTTCTAAGAAAAAAAAGAATGCTACTTATTTCCTTTGTAAATATATGGTTGTTCTATATGCTTATATATAAATAAATAAATTTTGATGCGCATGATCTCTCTCTCTCTCTCTCTCTCTCTCTCTCTCTCTCTCTATATATATATATATATATATTGCAATAATCATTATCATAAAGAGTGGGGCTTAGAAGAATTTAGTTAGCATAGATACATCATCTTTATGGTAAGGTAAAGTATTGTCCATTCACAATGAATGCATTCTAGTAAGGAACCAAAGTTTTGAAAGCTAATTGACGATGTGATATTTTTCAAGCAGTAAGTCTATAGTTTTTCTAAAAATAAGTGTAAGAATGGTAAGTCATCGAGCTAACTATATTAGGATTGATATTCAAATATTTTGTCATTAAATTATAGCTGAGGATAGGGATTTAAATTTTATATCATACTAACATATTAAGCCTTGCTCGGTAGAGTACAAGTGTATCGAGCGGTACACATAATTTAGGAGTAAAGTACTCCCAAAATATTAAAAAATAAAAAAATTAGGATAGAATTTTTAAATTATAAATAAATATACATTTAGTATAAAATTTAGTAAAACTAATATGGTAAGAATAATATCACATATCCTTTTAGGCTTTAACCAATAACCTTGTGCAAGGTTTGTAACTTCAGTCAATTACATATTGTTCTTATGTTAATATTGAATTATCTATAGCAAAATTATTTGAATTATTAAATTTTTATTAAAATATAAATTTTAATATTTAAATAAATTAAATAATCATATATGTACATATGCCTGATTGTTGATTCTACTACTAAATCGAACGATGGGCCTCCACAGGTGGTGGATGAGGTTCTCGATCCTATGTATTTGCATATTAATATGACTCGGCCTCAATCCTAAAATTGATCCCACGATATAATGTATTAATACACCGTATGTCATTAGTGTATTAATGTGGTGATGATCGTAAGTTGATTATCATGAATCACATATGTCTGAGGCAGCTCCTGAGGTATATTTTGGTGAATGTCAAAGCTTCTACTTTTGCTACTGATTTACTGCTCTGTACTATATTGTTACTCGGAAAAGAATGACCAACTATCATCATACTGCTATTGGCCATAAGATTCTTTATAATACTATAGTTATGAATACGATGAGCTTCGTTCTGTGTCTATATCGTGTAGGCTCTATCGTATCTTCTTAAATTCATCCATTGTTTTCCCTTTTCGTGAATAAATTTGATTAATACCTTATCGAGCTTCATGATCTAAGTCTTGGGTGGCATATGTAGAATAATACTCCTCGATCCATGCACCACCCTCAAGTTAAGTAAACGAGACCAATGACTGTCCGACGTCACTACCATTATCGGTCGAGGAACCGTTGTTTGCATTGCTATCATGTCTCTGGACCAAGCGAATTGCTGAATGTGCTTACAAAAGTATCTCGTCGCCCGATTCTATTCTTTCCAACGGTGTGGTTGATGCTACCATATTCGTTTTTACCTTTACCTTTACATGTTGGGTGGATGACTATGACAGTTAGGTCTTTGTAGTTCTTTTAGCAGTCTGACTATATGTTGTTTGACTCCTTTCTGATCGAGGGGGATCTTCCACTTATTGGGGATGTGCTTTCTCTTCTTCTATACCTCGGTGATCAAACATGAAGGAAGTTGAAGATCTCCTAAGTCATCAAGTAGATGATCCTCTTGGTTCTTCATCACTTCAACCTACTCTAACATCGACTCTGAATCTTTGTTATGGAATTAAAGGTCAATGAGATCAATCTCTAGTTCCTCTAGCTCTTTATCCAACTCGGCACACAACAACCTTAGCCGCATGTTATAATGGACAAATATAAGTTTCTCTAATCGTCTTTATAAGAGTATGTTGTGGATCTTTATGTGAATCAATATGAACGTTGACCAATTACATTCATAATCACCATATATCATCGTTTGTAAAAGTACACGAATGACAACCTTCCTTAAATATGGTGTATCCCTTTCAAATTATATCCACTATTTAGACTATAAAAATATATCAATAAGATTTATTAGTATAATAAATAATTAAAATAAAATATAATTGATAATTAATATGTGTAATTTTTTCTCACTAGGAACCATGTGTAATGATATGATACAGTTACAACGTCGAAGAATGAACCAATTGTTTATCAGAATAATCAACCCTCCATAAGAATATGGGCTGTATTACTAGCATTTGACAAGAGTCTATATATAATATTTTTTAGTGCCATTAGTAAATCATTGTACATTTTAAAGGTATATCTATATTGAATTGTTGAGTTAAGATAATATATTATATGACATAATTTTATTAGTATACTTTTTATTATATAAAATAATAAATTAAATTATTCTGAATATAAATTTACTTGTATTATGAATATCTTGATTCATATAAACTTTAGTATGATGATCAATGATCTATACGTATGACCTTAAAATCTTTTTTGAATGCTTTCTTAACTTCTTCTCTTGCTGAAATCAATATATATTTAAGAAACAACATCTATGTATCTTTATTTATATCGATTTTACGAAGAATAATATAAAGTGATTTCGTACCTTTTATGACTTTAGCCGTGATCTCTCAAATTATAAGGGAAAGAATGAAGATACAAACCTCCTGCCAAGACCTATCATAAAACAACAGAGTTCACCATGCCTCATGCTACTAGTTTAGCCTAATCAAGGATGAGCAGTTTACTGTCTCATGTTGGTCGACCTCTTAATTTCACTAGCACAGCTATATTCTCATTGTGAGTCAGGTCATCGATGCCTCATTCCTTCATCGGCCATATATTGATGTTTTAAAGATGCACGAATCCCAACTCTAAGATTCGAGCCCCTCATACTAATCAATTAATTGGTTTATGCGTATCCCTAGAATATTCTTCTTTAACTATTATATTTTTTAATGTATTTTCATTTGTTTGTTGTAGTTTGATTTGAAATAATTTACGGATCTCTGTCAGAATCTTCTTACATTTTACAAGATCATGATACTTGTCGGCAACTTTACCCAAGTTATTCCTTCACTCTTGCTAATATAGTCATAATAAATATATTATCAATGATGATAGTTCCTTATCCATCTTTTGGGCATGAACCCATGCATTATCATGTAACTATTCCTTTGGTATAATGTTCCTATTAAATTTAAAATAAATAAGCTATAAACATGTTGAATTGACCTAATATTGATAAAAAAACACTAATCACAATATTCAATAATTTTTAAAAATAATAAATATAATATAAAATTATGATAAAATTATCATTAAATATACTAATCATATGATTAACATAGTTAAATACACATTAATTATCTTCTTTCAATATTATAAATATGTCAAACACCTATTAAAGAAATTGAATTGACCTAAAATCAATCAAATTTTAATTAAATCATCATTAAAATCACTAATCATAGAATTATATAACTTTAATAGAACCTAATTAAACTTATTTTACCATACTAAATATGTGAAACATATAAAAATATTTAAATAATTAAATTATGATGAAATCCTCATTAAATACACTAATCACATGATTAACATAGTAAATTATCCATTAATTATTTATCTTTCAATACTATAAATTTGTCAAACAACCTAATAACTAATTAAGGTATTGAATTGACATAAAATCAATTATTTTTTATTAAATCATTACTAAAAAACACTAATCATAACATTAAATAATTTTAATACAATCTGTTTTGTCATCATAAATATGTGAAATATATATAAAAAATATATAATTTTGATACAATGTAGATCAAATTATGGTGATCATTATTAAATACATGAATCATATGATTAATATAGTTAATTACCCATTAATTATGTATTTTAACAATATAAACATGTCAAACAAACTAGTATTAAAGATATTGAATTGATCCAAAATCGATTAAATTTTGAATAAATCATCATTAACATCACTAATCATAACATTAAGCAACTTCAATAAAATCCAACTAAACCTATTTTACCATCATAAATATCTTTCAATATTTAATATACATGAAACACAAACATTTAACTTATTAAGTATCTAATTTTGAATAAATCAAGTAAACATACTAATCAGAACATCAAAGATTTTATCAACTCTCTAATTAAAGAAACAAATATATTCGTCTTTATTGAAAAAATTTCCTCTTAATCCTCCTAAATTAGTCTCAATTAAATCCATAAATTGTTGCTTTATAGAGTTGAGGATAATGCAAATGTGAGAATAAGAAAGAGAATTGAGAGAATATTAGAAAATAAAATTGAGAGAGTTTAATAAAGTGTGAGATTGAAATGAAGTAAAATTGGAGGAATAATGAATATAAAAACATATGATAAAGGGCTCAAGCAATTAAATTGACAATTGGAATATTATTACGGATCAATAATGATTAAAATTTTGATTATTATCATCTGTTATAATCTGTTATATCAATAGTAGCACTTGATAATAGGTGATCCACGTGTCCATCTATTGATATGTTTTGTAGATGCGAAGAAAAATGTTTACAAGTCTTTGTATATAATTTCTACGGGGTTATACCAACAAAATGTTCACTAGTATAATTTTGATTTGAGTATTTGTATATTGATTTGAGTCTTTAACCTTTAATTAATATTTTAATATAATCAGATCATAAGGATAAACTTATTGTTTGACTTTATATGCATATATATATATATATATATATATATATATCGTAAAAGCCTCAAACTCAGCAGGTGCAGTAGAAGAAAATGTAAGATCCCCATTTTCCAATGCAATAGATTCACGTGATCTGGCCATATCCATTTCCAAGAAATTTACCGTCTTGTGGACATTAATTCTAACATTGGATTTCTTTTTCCAAGAAGAAATATCTTCTTTTTCTTTTTCTGTGTTGCCGCCGCCGGAGCTCTTCTTCTATCCAGTGAGAATACAGTTGAATGAGAGAACCCACAAAGCTATATCTAAAAAGCATAGTCGAAAAGATACGTGATGTTATCCACAGGATCTCCATGAAACTTTTGTCGTTTATCTAAGCCCGTACAAGTCGGTGCAGATTAGCCATGCACGACCCCAAGTATCACTCTCTCTCTCTCTCTCCCTCCCTCCCTGGTTTCGCTGGTTGTTTACGGCGAAGGGAAAGAGGCACAGCCCCCCCACCTCCTTCCTTTTTACCGCCGATTCGGACAACCGTCGACGTCCACCCACTTCCCCGTCTCCGGGAAGCGAGATCCGTACCCGTTTGGTTACCTACAGGGGTGGTGCGGGACCCATGGATTTCGACCAGTAAGGGGGCCGGTAGGAAATAGGAACCCACCCGGGCCCCTCGCCACCTGACTTCGTCGGGTCTTCGACGCTCCTCGTGCTCGCCACATTGGTCCGTTGAAGGTTTCCTCGTCTATAAGTGATGGGCTTCCGCCTCCTAGCCGCTCCGCCATCCCGAACTCGGGGACTCCGGATCTGGGTTTAGGGTTGTTTTCGTTGTTGTTGTTGTTGTTGGTGGTGGTGGTGGTGGACAACGGTTCGTGGGGCGAAGTTTCGAGTTCTCATACGGGGATGGCGGAGGGGAACGGTGTGGGGAGGCGGTCGGGGTGCGAGTACTGCGGGGGGGCGGCGGCGACTCTCTTCTGCCGCGCGGACGCGGCTCGGCTCTGCGTCGCCTGCGACCACCACGTGCACGCGGCGAACGCGTTGTCCGGGAAGCACGTGCGGTCACCGATCTGCGACGAGTGCGGGTCGCAGCCCGCCGCCGCCCGCTGCGTCGTCGACGGCCGCGCCCTCTGCGCCGACTGCGACTGGGACTTCCACGGCGGCGGCGGCGGCGGCGGCGGCGGCCACCATGATCACCCGAAGGTCCCCATCGAGGGCTTCTCCGGTTGCCCCACTGCCCTCGAGCTCGCCGCTTCTTGGGGCTTCGATATCTCTTCAAAGGAGGCGAACCCCCCTCCCCCTTCTCTAAACCCGACGGCGGACCAGTTGCTGTCGAATTGGTCGTCCCTGCATCCAATCTTGCCCGTCGATCCGTTGTTCCAGGACATCTACGTGCCCTGCGCCCCCAAGATCCCTGGCGTGGTCAAGCGGCAGAAGAACCACCAAACCCTGAAGCCCCTGTTCCACCAGCTAGTGGAGCTCGCCAAGACGGAGGTGGCGGCCTCGGCAGCGTTCGATCTCAGCCCGAGCTCGCCGCATCGGACTTCCGGAGGCCACGAGGAGCTCCAGGAATCACAGCCGATGCCCTACACCGCCCTGCTCATGTCGGCACCGACCGAGCTTAAGGGAAGCGATCGGCTTGTTGAGGATGAGGATCTCCTGTGGGACTGCAGACTTCCGCATCATCCCGCTCAGGTTTAGTATTCTTCTGTTCATCTCTGTTGACTTTGCACTATCTTCCATGTCACTTTTAGCTGAAATTAGAATACTTGATCTCCATAAGTCAAAGAAAATGTCCTATAAAAAAAGATCACCTTTCTAACTTCCGAGACATTACATTATGGAAATGATGATAGGCTGATTTCAGGAGAGTTGCTGACCACTTTGATCTTAACCAGAGTTGTAGACGAGCTATATATCAAGTCTCACAGGTCAACCCCTTGAATTTGTGTCCAAATTTCTTGATCGAAATTAAACAACAACACCGTTGGAGGTCACTTTGATCTTAACCAGAGTTGTAGACGAGCTATATATCAAGTCTCACAGGTCAACCCCTTGAATTTGTGTCCAAATTTCTTGATCGAAATTAAACAACAACACTGTTCGAGGTCAGTAATTGGAGGCACGAAAGATCTGGTCATATTGTTGGAGGTAGGAGCCACATCCATGCCTAACATTAATCCTGCACCCAATTCCATTTCTTTTTATTCTGTCTTTGCCCAATGATATCCTCCTCCTTTTCGGTTTCCACTTTGTTCAGGAAAAATATTTCAAACTCCTTCCCACATACGTAAAGTATCATCGTGTTTGTTTGACGAGGTATTTTGTTGTATTGTATTGCTTAAGGTCTCCCTGAAAGAACCTTATCGGCATCCGGATACAATGTGGTTATATGAGATCTCTAGTATACTGTAAAAGCCAGTGGTGATCTGAAAAGTTATCTAATGGGGGCAACTTAGTGGAGAAAACCCCATATTATCTGTTTTTTGTCGGATGGTGCCTCTCATAATCGTTTTTTATTTGACGACGTCCCTAAAACTGGCACAGTCCGAGTCAAACAGGTCAAATTTTCTATATTTGACCATGGGAATGAGGATATCTTGCTACTCAAATTAGTCATCTGATGGGCTAATAAACTTATTTCTTTCTGCTTTCTTTTCTAGTTTATCCTTATCGATGCTTGCACCACATAATATGGAGGTTGCAGTTTTCATGGCTACACTCTTATAAACTCTGTTTGATAGTGTCCAGATATGGGATTTTAACCTTGGAAGATTGAGAGAGCAGAAGGATTCTTATGATCATGAAATTGCATATGGTACAAACGACGAGGCATGTATGATCAAGAACTCCAATGACCTTCGCGAGGAAAACTCGCTGGAGACCACAAAAGCATTGGACGATACGGGTGATGCAAGATGTCCTTCCTCGAATGATGATATATTGTCAACAAATGTTCGCCACAATCAGTCGCAAACTGTGAGCCATCTCGCAGTTTATTTCTTAATACAATATCTTACACATAGTAATACAATATAATAGTGCCACTGCCTGGTCAGGTAATTCTGAGTTTATTCCTGTCGTTATCAGATTAGCAATTGTGACAAAAAACGATTCAAGAGTTCACAGAATCTATCGAGTAATATCTAACATCTTCTAAGATAAAACTTCTCTTTTTCTTATTTCCCTTAAATGGTAGGAGTGAGATAAGGTATGGTGCTTTAATTGATTGTATGTCATATGGTTCTTACCCTTTGTTTTTTCTTTTTACTGCAGCTGAGCACCGATGACACCACCACCACCACCACCAAAAGGAAGCACGGTTCAAGCTGTTCACCAGTTGAAGGACCAACAGCCTCTGGAAACAACACATCATCGACCAGGATTAGACCATTTGTTGCTTTATCACACGAGCATGGATCTGTTGGTGCCAAACAAATTTCATTCAGAGAACAAGGAGAACCTCTAGTCAGAAATGAAATGGTCAAAGAAACAAAGAGACTTGACAGCGAGATGCTAGCCAAAAACAGAGGCAACGCCATGTTGCGGTATAGGGAGAAACGAAAAGCTCGCAGGCATGGATCCACTGCTGCATTTTACTTACATGAGACTGTAATCGTCGAAGAGTTGTGTTGATGTTCTTAGTTATGAATTCTCTGCAGGTATGATAAGCACATTCGTTACGAGTCTAGGAAGCTGAGGGCTGACACGAGGAAGCGTTTTAAAGGTCGCTTCGTCAAGTCCACCGAGGCATTAGATGTCGGAAACAATGGCTGAATGATGGACCTGGACTAATAATAAATTAGGTGTAAACACCAGTTGTTTTTTCTTGGTCATGTTCTAGGAGGAATTTTTAGAAATGAGTAATATGCCGTCATCTGCTAATCAAAAATCTATGTTTCTTTTGATGGAGCTCCCCATCCCCAATGATTCTTACTTCTCTGATGGATTGTTTAAAGATTGAGCCCATCTGGTGTTCTTAAGTCAAATTTAACTTTAATCTGGCCTCCCATGGGATGGATGATGAATGGTTTCTTTCTACTTTGACATGCTAGTCTTCTGTGCTTCTCCACACATTAAAAATGATTATATATATATATATATATTTGTTTGCTGATGAGTTATTTGCAAAAAGGAAGAAATAGATAGATCCAATCCGGCCTTCACTTTTGTGTGATCATATTTGATTAACTCCTTCAAATTTTAATATACTTTTTCTACCTCCAACATAAGCGTGCATATGAGTTGACAAAAAGTAGTTATTTGCAATTAAAAGCTTATTCAAGTGCATATCGATATAAACGGTATATCTGATTACTTTACATAAATAAATAATTAAAAGTCGGAAACCCTTAAAATCTTCACACTCTCCTATTAGAAGAAAAAATAATTAAGGCGAAATTAAATACATATCCTTCTTAAATGAATAATTTTCTTATTTTTCCATCTACTTTTTAGTTTAGCATATATCTTTATAGGATTTCATATGGTTGAAATAATGATAAAAGCATTAAAAATATTATATATATCTAATATAAATAATTGCAAATATTCATAAGTAATAGTCATTAACCTGAGTTGATACTATATAGATGTACGTAGGGGCAAATGCGTCATTATAGGAGACTATGTACATATGCCAAAAACGCCAATACTAACAACAGAACCCGAACTCCCTCTCCACACCGTTGCCTGAGAAGGGCAAAACCCTAACCCCTACCACCGGCGCCGAATTGACCATGAATGCGGCAATTCTTGGTTCTTGATCGGCTCGTCCATCGCCGGAACTAGAGTTTGCAGGTCAGATTTCCGGTGGACTCTCTGGTTCGAGGGTTTTGCTCTCCTTTTCCTTCTTGACGAAATTGTTTGTTCTGTTGACCGCCATTTTCTTCTGTTTATTGTTGTCTTTTCGATTCGTTCATCAAGGGGAACGGGTTTTATTGGGCACGGATGGTGTTTCTTCATAGAATCACCAAATTTGGCATCTTCGGTGGTCTTGGGCTGAGGGTTACTCAAACCATCTTGGCCTGCGATTGTTATAGGGTGCAAAGAAGTTGTGCTGATAGGTGGCAGTGAAGTCGATGGTGTGTATTAATTGGGAAAAAGATGGTTGTGGATGATGCGTTTTAGTTGGTTTCTTGGATGGCTTTGCAGATGGCCATCCATTACCACTTGATGATGAGAATTACAATCGTTTAGGGCTTTTGGCCACTGATAACCGTATCTTTTTATTTTCGTTGTGCATACTGCACCAATCAGTTACTTTTTGTTGTAATACTGCTTATAGCAACTTGGCAAGTTTCAGACGATCTTTTTGTCATTTTTTTTTTCCTTGGAAGTCAAGATTTTTTTCCTGAACGTTAGTCAAACGTCTACCTGGGTTTTCCAGTTCCTGCTTTTTAATCTGAAGGTCTATGTTAGCCTACATGGAGCTCTTGAAGATAATCTTGCGGTAGAATCTGGGAGGAGTTTTTTGACTGAGATCCTAGATGACATGGATCCTTCCATTTGAATTCTCAATGGAACATTCTGATTTATGTCTAGTAAAGTTATCCTTTTTATGCTTTTTCCTACAAATATATGTTCCATACTGGAAAATAAAGTCAATTCTATGAATCTAATCACCATAGTACCTGTTTAAATTTTAGGTGCAATTAATTAGTGATGTATGGTAATATTGTTGTCACTTTGAACAATGTTACTGAGACATTTGAGTTTACCCTCTACACTTTTTAGACACTTCTGAACTTGTCTATTTTGGGTTTATTCTCTCTGATAAGTTTGTTCCCAGAAGAACATTGATGCATGGTCAGGATTTGCAATTATATGTTTATGATAAATACATAATTTTTTTTAAAAATTTACAGTGCACCTCTAATTTCTTCTTTACATCATCATGTTACCCTGATCTTTTCAACTCATTTTATAGGTTTTCTGGCATATCAAGTTTCTGAACTTGAGATCAATAACAATGAATGGATCATTTAATATGCAGATTTTGGTGGATAAGCTTGCCAAACTTAACAATTCACAGCATAGCATAGAAAGTATCCTTCAGTTGTTTTTTTAAATTAATTTTTCTAATACAAGAAATAATAGTTTTCACTTAATGATAATATTCATATCCATAATGCCTGGAAGTGTTTCTTGTTTATATACAGTGACGGTTGCCATTCTGCTGTTGTGCATGTATTAGTCCTGCAAGTTTCTCATGGGGCCTTAATTTTATAGCCAATGGAAGTTAAAAAGATGCTGATTACTAAACTAGTTATGCTAGAACTTCCAAAACTCCATGGTGTCTTCATGTGCTTGTACTACATTAAGCAGGAAGTAGGAAATATATGGACTGCATAGACTATGGGGTTAATGAGTGTATATTGGAATTGTAGAAGTACTATATAATCTATTTAGGATAAAGGAAAAACTTGATCTCTTAGGAGTTCTTTCTCTGACCAATCTCAAATGGATTAATGGGTTACAAATATTTTGGTCATCCAATGTTTTTAATGGAATTAATTGGATATTCTGTCTTTTTGAAATGCTTTTCAGTGTTCACTTCTATTTGTTGCATGCATCTCCCAGAATTACATATCCTTTCTCCGCAATGTACTTCTCAAGCCGTTTTTATTTTTCTGGTTTTGATACCCAAGTGATCCTTTACTTTTTTGGTGAGAAGTCTTTATTCATCATTAGAGATTTCAGACTGTAGACTATGTTTGTTTTTACCATTCATGTACTAATCTTGATATAACATACTTGACTTGGAACAAGCTTTATCATATTGGTGCATCTTCCATAGAAACAAGGCAAAACAAGTTGTGAAAACATGGGACCAGCAATTCCATTGCTCTCCAAGGGATAAGAGAGTATCTTTTCTGTATCTTGCTAATGATATTTTGCAGAACAGCCGGCGGACAGGTTTAGAGTTCATTAATGAATTCTGGAAAGTTCTTCCTGATGCTCTAACTGATGTATTTGATAATGGAGGCGATTTTGGAAGGAAAACTGCGCTAAGATTGGTAAACTAAAATGAATCAATTTTATTGTTCTTGATATATTTTGTCTTATACTATCATCTAAAACCATGATGCCGTGATCTCATATTATACAATTTTTTATGTTCTTTTTAGTGTCTGGATTGCACATGCATGGGCTTCGGTGATTTTACTTTACATGTTTGAAGATGCACTGCCAGTTTAAACTGCATATTATTAGAATGATAGACTTGTTGTAGCTTGAATTGGGATATTCTAGGCAGTTACTATGAACATTTGCATGCATGCCAATTCTTTGCTTGTTCTTGCATGCCCATGTACCTAAGTAGAAAGTTACATTCTATTTACAGAGGGCTTGAAGTACAGATGTTCTTTAATTCTTTCTTGTCCTAGCATGATTGTTAAATTTCTCCTGGACTGGAACTTAAACATTGTCAATGTTATTTTAGTGAAATTATTGACAACACAAGAAATTATAATGTCATAGTTATTTGGGGTCGACTACATGAATCTTTTCCCACTATAATCTCTATCTTGGTCTATATCACTAGTCAAACTAAGAGGTCATCGACACTTATTGTTTTTGATAAGTTTCTTAGGTCTCCCTATATCTCTCCTTCTACCATCAATCCTTGTGTCTTCTCTCAGTTACACTTATTTGTTCATAGATTGAAACATTTCTTATTCTATTGCTTTTTTCTAAAGACTGCACATATCCATCTCAGCATTATTTCATTTCATCAGTTCACTTTATTATCTGCATTAATTAATAATCCATACAGGTTGACATATGGGAAGAACGTAAAGTTTTTGGTTCCCGTGGACAATTTCTTAAGGAAGAGATATTGGGAAGAAAGCTTGAAAACGGAAATAAATATGGAATCTCCAGTAATTGCAAATTGGTAAGAAACTTTTGTTGTAACTGAAACTGTTTAAGCATACCTTGCTGGTTACAAATTTGTTTATGACATCATGTAAGATGTTGACCTTTCATGTTTAAAAGCATTTTTCATGTTGGTTATTACAGAAGCAATGTAGTGGTGAACTTCTTCAGAATATCATCTCAAGCTATGATCATCTTTGTGATGAAGAAGCTCTATTTAGAAAATGTGAAGGTGCTATCAGCATTGTTGATAAAGTAGAAAAGGAATTTGGTAGTGATGATAAATTAGGTACATGTTACGTCCTTTCGTATCTACTTCAAAATGTTCAAGTTACATCACGTGTGCACTTTTTATATCATTATGCTTGTATCAGTTGCAGCAGAGTAAATAAGAATGGATTATTCCTTGCACAACTATCATCCCAATTTCATATCTATCCCTTGAATAGTAAAATAAGAATGATATCCTGTTCCCTCTGAACTTTAAAAATTGTATAGCATCAAGTAGTGTATCTGAAAATTATTTTTCTTCTATATTCTTATATGTATAACTTCTGAAAAGGGGTTATATTTGGTAATGTTTTAATTTTATAGGAACATCTTTTATATTTTCACTTTTCGGTGCATAAATCACAGCAGACAAGACAAACTACATGGATGAAAATTGCAGACATGACAAACTACTTGGATGAAAATTGAAAGAAATCTAAAGGTAAGATAGAAAAGGAGATCAAGAGGAAATAAGCAGAAAATCCGTGAGTTCACTGATAAACTGGTGAACAAGTTAGAAAACTTTAAATCTGTTTGTCATTATAAGAATAAAAATACATTTTGAATAAAACACCTTGTATAGACCTTAGGTATGTGACTACGCTTTTGGATCACCAGCATTTTGACTTCGCACCCCATGTGTGCCTCCTGGTATGATAGGTGCAGCCCAAATTGACAGGGAAACTTTGGTCAATATGACCTTGTGAAGGCTAATATACATGTTTAAGTTGAAGTATGGCTTATATGCAAACCTGATCTGTAAAATATGCAATTGTTGTTCATATTTAGTGCTACTTTATGGTTATGGGTTGGACTTTAGACTGGTCATCCTATTGAGATCATTGCTTTTAGCAAACATAGAATCGTTACATTTTCTGTAGAAGACCCTGTCTCCGTGTAAATTTTTTCCTGCTACAATCCCTATGTTTCTCACACACTTCCAGTACCCAGCAAGTGGACTATGCAGTTCGTAGTGGCACTTGGTGTGGAAACAATGGTCAGTCAAATGATAAAAAAAAGAGAAAGAGGGGGGGTTGGGGGGGAGGTGGGAGGTGTCCTATAGTTGATGACAATAGGATGAAGAACATGCTGATTTATTTTATTACTCTTTTTCCTTTATCAGTATATCATCGTTCTTTCTTTTTTTCCTTCCCCTCTTTTTTGTTCTCATTTATTTTATTTCTTTAATAGAGTAGGATTCTTTTCTTTCTTCTGTGTTAAGATCATCTTAAAATGATCAATCTGATGAATTTTTGACAATTTCACCAGCAATCAATTTCTTGCTTTATCTGTCACTAACAGATAGGATAAAGAACATGCTGATTTATCTTATTACTCCTTTTTCCTTTATCAGTATATCCTCGTTCTTTTTTTTTCCCTTCCCCTCTTTTTTGTTCTCATTTATTTTATTTCTTTCATAGAGTAGGATTCTTTTCTTTCTTCTGTGTTAAGATCATCTTAAAATGATCAATCTGATGAAATTTTGACAATTTCACCAGCAATCAATTTCTTGCTTTATCTGTCACTAACAATAATTCTTGTCTTGTTGTTCTGAAGATCATGGTTCGCATTACCATTGTATCAACCAGTTGTCAGTACGATATGTACTAAGCTGTACTAAGCATACCGACACATGGTTCACCGGGGTATACCGATGTACCACTCATACCGGTCCTTTGTCGGACCGATATGTACCACTCATACTGAGCGGTATGCTTTGGTACATCAAACCTTGCTGAAGACCATGTTAAGATGGTGTTTTCTTTACTAAAAAAAACTCAAGTGTTTTGTCATATTGAACTTCCTATTATGTGTGGTTCACTATATCTGAAAATTTATTTTCTCACGAATGATGGATCAATTTCTTTTAAGCACCATTATCCTTTTTTTAAACATTTTACAAAAGAATGATAGATATTGTGGAGCATAAGCACTTAAAATACATATTGTTTATGTGTTTAACATGGATATCTGTTCAATAATTTATTCTAACTTATGAGATATGTCAGAGCATGACGACATATAGGACATATATATAATTATAATTAACTTTTTGACATATGGTATTTACTGTGCATGACATCTACTAGGTCTGATGGATGTGTCACATACTAGGGATCCATATATAAATTGGAGCTTTTACGGAACATGAACTTAGTCCCCGTAAAGTTCCGTTAATGGTTTTTTTAAATAGTCAGGTGACTGGGGTCTTGCTTCTTCTGATCATAGGTTATCTAAATTAGACAAGTTTAATGTACATATATAATATATAGTAAAACCATAATTTTTATTATGCTTGCATTGTTTTGTGCTATGTATTTAGTATTTGCTACATCAGCTTATCAAGTCATCTGTATCTTGTGTCCATGTCCATGCCGCATCAATAGATTAGTAGCAATCTTCTGCCGCCTGTTGCTTCAATATATTTGGTTTTGTTGTCATTGTAGTGTGCTGCTGAATAATGTCAAATATTGTTCCAGGGCTTGCCTAATATCTATAGATAATTTTTGTATTCAACTTCAATTTTTTTTGCTTTCTACATGGAGCTTCTGAACGATTCTGGACAATGGATAGGGAGTAAAAATGAATCTGAAGTTACACGGGAGTTGCAGAAGCAGCATGGCATTCTAGGAGAGTGCATAAAGCAATTAAAAGCAGCTGAATTATCCAGAGCAACTTTAGTTACGTATTTAAGAGAGGCACTTCATGAACAGGTGAGGTAGATCACTGGCATATGTCATTTGTACTTCTGACCTATGACAGCTTTCAATTTATTGAAGTTTCTCCATTTAGATATGTATTTCTAATTCAATTTCATTCTGTTTTGGATTGGTTATCAGGAAACTAAAATTGAACAAGTTCGCCATGAGCTTCAGGTACTCTTCTTGCACTTTGTCACTATTGTTTCATGAAAATGCTATACTAATGTACTGTTCCTTAATCGATTGAAAAGCATTAATTTAGAGAATGTAGCTTAGCCAAGGTTTTCGAGATGATGAATCAGTTGCTTGTGAACACATGATAGCTAGAAATATGACAGATAAATTTAGTGATAGCCTTCCACATACATATTTAGACGAATGGTGCTTGCTGGTCTTACTTGGTAAACGTGATTTTTAAGTTTAATCCATATGACTGCCATATCTGATAGTTCTTTCATTTTGATAGATCAAGCTAGATACAGTGGAAATTTTATGCAATACTTGTTTGTCTGCCCCTTGAATGCAAATCCTATGTTTTCCTTAGCATGTTTTTTATGCAAATTCCTAAATATCTTGGGTCCAGATTTCTGTAGATGAGTTGCCAGTTTTTAAGATCCATGATTAGTGGCGTTATACATGAAGGATTGAAAATTTGGAGTGATTCATTTCAGACCGTGAAATTAGTTGTATTAACAAGCAGAGTTGACGCAGGTTATATCCCGTGTCTCGCTGGTAGAGTCGTAAGATGGAAGCAGTGTGGAAAATCTTAGTCTTAGACAGATTAATACATGACTATGGAAAAATGAGTTTGTTGTAAGATCAATATAATTGCTGTTGGTGAATAAAAGGGTGAGTCCACCCTAAATAGTTTACATGCAATATATGATTTTTGAATATTGCCCGATAATGATGTTGGTCATCAGTTGAACTGGTATGGTACCAGTATGTTGGATGGTGAATCAACATGTACCATTCAGTATTACTGGAATAAAAAAATACTGAGCTTCGCCCAATGTGCTGGTAAATACCTGGTTGTGTGAGCCATTCATAACCATATATAAAACCATGATTACAAATAACTAAAAAAATTGATTTTTAATTTAAAATAGAAATATGATGATTGTGATGTCTTCTTTATGTTATATCTTCTTTTTCCTCCAGATCAATTTTTTTCAACTTGATGTCCTCAACTTTAGCACTCTGTGTTCATTAGGCTCAACTACACTTGGAAACCATGGCAATAGTGGTCTGTTAAATCATTTGCTAACTGTAAAAGCCATGTAGAATAAGAGGCATTCTGTGCTGGAGATAAACTCTAGACACTTTTTCTACTGATTCCATATAGAAGCATGTTCTTGTTAAAAAGATAAGTTTTCTGCAACTTTTATAAATGTGCTTATTATTATTATTATTTTTGTTTCCTTAGATTCTCAATGAATCTGGTAGGGGCTGCTAGTGCTAGTCCATAGACCAATTCATAAAGCCTCATTGATTGGGCTACTATTCTGAGTAACCGAGTATCTCCACATACCTTATCCAGTTTTGTCATCATAAGCTGCCTAGGTGTCTAGGAAGTCCATGTACTTCACTGTGCTACCCCACTATCTGGGCACTTGATGCTTTTTAGCGTCAAAGCAAGGCACTTGCCAAGTATTTGTATAGGTCTGTCACTGATCTAGGCCCTTAAGCTTGTTTCTGCTTATTATAAATTAGCATTGATAAAGGATGAAAAAGGTTTAAACTAAAAAAGAAAAAAATGACAATATTTATATTATTGTGCAAGGTATTACATCTCATTGTGATACCGGTTTCGACAACCACTCAGACTAGTATGATGTTTTAGTATACCAAATAATACACTGAGTTTTACTTCTCAGTATCATCATGAAAAAGAAAAACTAAATATAAACCAGTACCGACCTATATGATTTTATGCTGGTCCTTTGGTTAGATTTGTGTAGTGCAATGTGCTAAAGTAGTTCTTTAATTTGCATGATGATAAGTAACAAAAAAGAATATGTGGATTTATTAAATATGCTATTGTTGTAGTAAAGTTAGCCTTTTTTTTGGTATTTAGGCATTTAGGCAACTTGGGTTACATCAGACCTAGAAGGAAAATAATCCATTCTCCCTTCCAACAAGTTATATGTGAAAGTTACGCCAGTAGTCTCTTTGCTTTTCATATGAAAATTGTCAGGCTTTCATGGAAGATTTATTGCACCAGAACACAAATAGACGGATTAAGAAATTACTTGTGACATAACTCTAATTCTTCATTTTTAATAGTTTTGAGAATGATTGAAAATTTAGCCTTTGTTAACATTCCTAAAAAGTATCTTTAAAATAAAGGAATGCGAGATGTTGATCCACTTTGCATTTATCGGGATATGAAGTTCAAATATTAAGTGACATTTGAATCAATTTTATTGGAAGTGAAGCCTTGCATCATGAATTTAGCTGGAGGGATTTGTGTCATTGTCCTTCTTAGGTCTCACAGTGAAATGCGAGCTAGCTAAAGGATCTGAAGCAACATGAGGGAGGATCCCTTGTGATTGCTAAGCAAAATGTCCCATGAGTCAAACTATCCATTTTTGTTTCAGTGGAAAAAAAATCTGGTGTGACCCTGAGAGTACATTAATATCTTCTATAACCCCTCCGGAAGTATGAATATCTTATATATCCCTATTGACTCTGATGTCCTTATTATGCCCCTAAGAGTTGGCCACATGAATGTGTATTTTACTTATGGGGATTTAGATTATCTAATCATAGTTGCCTATTTTTAATTTGGGTTTAGGCAAATGAGTATAAAAGATTTCATAAGTATACAAAAGGGAGGTCTCTAATATTTGCATGCCCATGTATCCTATTTTCCATTTTGGAGGCATATATAGGATATTAGAGCACTTTGCAGAGGTACAATAGAGATGTAATCATAATCTGCACTTGAAAGAGGGGGATGCATATATGTACTACATGAGCAAGGTTAGATATAGTTGTCAGTCTGTCATAATTGCCTTCTTTAAGAATCGTTACTGTCGAAGAATATGTGTTCATTCTAGTTCTCATTATATATACTCGATGTATCTGTTTTTTTTTTTTTTTGCGGTAAATAATCAGCTAATTCTTGTTGGGAAAATAATCAGCTAATAATCTTTCACATGTTAGTAAATGTATTTTAGTAAATGAAGTTTGATTCTGCACCATAGGTGAGAAATAAAAAAGTAATATAAAGGACAACTTAAGTTCATATGCAGACGTAAATGTTCATGAAAAGCTTTTCCTATGATTATGCTTTATCATCGAACTCTTACCTACAAGTAGGTCTTCCAAATTAATTCTTGATGTCATAACTAATCATCAGAGTTTTCCAGGCTGCCGAATCACAATACGAGCTAGCAAGTAGCTTATCTGCACAGTACCATGATGCTCAACCCCCAGCCGAGCTGAGGCAAACAGAGTCATCGTTGGCGTTCACTGATACCACTCGTGGTTTTCTCCCTGAGGCTACCATTAGCTCTGCAGATACAGCACAAATTACTCCGACCATGGGCACCCAGGAAGAACCTCTCATAACTGACAGTAATTCTTCTCATACTGAAGCGGAGCAGCGGAAAATAGCAGCTGCTGCAATGGCGGCAAAACTCACGTCATCCGCCTCCTCTGCCCAAATGCTGAGCTTTGTTCTCTCCTCTCTGGCCTCAGAGGGCATCATCGGTCAGCTTGATAGAGAAGATTGCGCACCTGGTAGTAAGAGGCTTAAGACACAACACAGTGTGCCTTCTCATGTGCCGTCGCCGCCGGATTCTCTCCTTCAGCTGCCGATGCCATCTTTTCCACATCCTGAATCACTACAGCCAGCATCTGCAGTGACTCATTCAAGTCCGAGCTTGGAGCCGTCGCCCCTGCTGCCGCAGCCATCAACTTCATCGCCACCACCACCAACTGCCACTGGCACCACCCAATTTATGCAGACTGCTGCTGGACCTATGTCTTGCGTCCCGTACAGTTATGGCTCAGCTCCACCACCTCTCCCAAGCAATCCAATGTTTGGCATGCATTCAAATCCAAGTCCTCTGAGTGCATACTACAGTTTTCAAGGACTGGAGGCCGGCAACCGTCTTGTACAGCCGCCGTTTCCAATGGTGCCACCTCCATTGGCTCGGCAATAACAGATTTGTGGGTGAAAGCATGTACTAGATTTAACCGATGCATAGAGAGATAGGGAGCTTAGATTACCATGTCATATACACATTACCTGAGATGCTTATAGACGGTTGGTCGTAGACATGTACAGTTGGCCGTGATGTTGCATACAGCACAATAGTCGAAGATTTGCTTTGTTCGACACTGATTTCACAGATTGAATGTTTGTGATGCCCACCGCCGCCACTGCTTAAAGATTCTCTTCTCAAAGCGGCGGCTGTGTTTGGGTGTCCAGAATTCCATTCAGAAATCTAACGACAAAAGTAGAAGGGCAGTTGGTAGAAATCTCGTCGATTGCTGCGGTTATCTTTTTTTCCACTCAAATTGGTTGACCTCAAGTTTGAGGATCAACCACACACCTGACTGTGGTATGTGGCTGGTAACCAAAACAAAGAAAAAAAAACTATCGTCTCGTTTGAATTCATTTAGGATCCAAAGCATCATTTTCAGTTCCACTCAATCAACCATCAACGATTTGATTTGTCCAATTTTTAAATTATTTTTTTCTTCTTTATATAAATGGCGACATTATATCAAATATGGTCGACGTGCACGAACAAAACCTTTGGTCATATTTTTGTGTAATCTTATCCGGTTTACAAAGCCTCGATTGATGAAGCGACTGATGGTTGCATTAGGCAAACAAAATTGCTATGATCCTCCTCAATCAAAATTCCATTAAGCTTGACAAATCTAACTTGAAAAATAGATCAATTTCAACCAAGGTTCACAATCTCATACCTTCAAACATATCGATACAATAATATACCGGCACCTTTATTGGATCACTACGTATAAAACATACCGAACAGTACGATATGACATTGCAAACCTCATTTTTAACACATCAGATACCAACTAACACTGACATTAAAATTAGCAACATAGTTAAACAACAAAGATGATTATTACACACCGTCACCAGGAGTCTCCAAAAAGCTAAAGGAAATATTCCACAAAAGAAACAAAGGCTATTGTACAATGACAGTAGAACAACATCACACATCTACCACAGACAGCAGATGAGAAAGGCATTTCTATGAAATGGTTAGTTAGATCTCTCTCTACCCATATGTCAGTGCTAAGCCCAGCAGGCACAAGTGATGTGCAAATTTGTCCCACCCATCTCACCAATGCTACTTATCACCATCTCCATCAGAATCTTCCTTTGTGTCATCCTCCTCCTTGGCATCCTCCTCACCATCTTCATCATTGTCATCAGACATACTGTTAATGACATCTTCGATTATGCGCTTCACCTCTGCTTTTCTGTCCATCAGATCCATCTTGAAGTGAGCTCCTGTCCACGATTTGATTTTAAGCGTCAACTATATAATTCTAGCTCGTGATGCAGAATCAGAAAAGATCTACCACAAATAAGCACTAATTCCATCAGATTAACATAATGTATTTATATTATTTATATGTTCATCTTATTGTTGGTTTTACCGTACCTAGCTGTCTCAAAATATCAGCCAAAGTTGCCTGCATCCCACACACAATTTGACCGCTTAGTAATATCAAGTGAAAAGGAAGGGAAGCATCAAGGAACAAGTCTTAAGGCTCCTCACCGTATTGAAATCCACTTCTTTCAATATATCACTGACAACAGCATGCAACTCCTCCTTGCTGGGTCCACTCCTAGTTGCCTTGCTTGCCTTGACTTTTCCTAATTTCATGACAAGAAAAGGTACTCCTCATAATAGATAAAGAATGCAGCTAATGGCCAAATAATTAGCAACACTTAAAAGAGTCAAAATAGGCACATCAATAATCTTAGTCAGCATCAGGCAAATGAAATAGAAAATTATTCTTCCATCAATATGCTATTATCCATATTAAAACCTCACCATTCACCAGTATACCTTTCTCAGAGTAAGCTCAAGCCAACCACAATTACTTAACACACACTATATCATAATAAACAACATATCACATTTTGGTCTCTGAAACAGATGAATGGCAATTTGAATCAGCAGCAAATATGTCTATTAAATTGAATTAAAGAAAAAAATGGCAGTCAAATCAGAGGAAAAAAAACAACATACCCCAGTATCTGAAGCTGACATCATTAGGATTGAGAAAAAATGGGTTAAGATCACTTTGAAAGAAGCACTTCAAAGAAAATATGTATTCTTTTTGAGAGTAAGATCACTTCGAAAGAATATAGGTAAAAAGATAGAAAAAAAACACTTTAATACTTGTCATGAAATATCTGAAAAAATATCATGTATGAAGTAGTCTTGTGCTGCTTACGAGCAAACTGAGAATTTATGAACAATTCTTGAAAGGTTCCGTGCAATCTTTGTTTAGCCAGAATAGAAAAATTAAGGCATACAATAACTATCTAGTATTTATGTGTATAGAACAAAAAGCTACCTTGTTTTTCGTTTGAATCCGACTTATATGATCTTTTCTTGCTAGCATTTTCCTTCTTGGCTGGAAGTTTTTCACTTGCTCGGCCTTTCCTTCTGCCCTCCTGTTTGCTTTTGGAGATCGAAGGATGCCCAGAGTCACTATCATCAACAGGAACACTTTTTCTTGGAGAAGAAGTTGACATGGTTTTAGAAACCTTCGCAGAATCCTTTCTAACAGCAGTTTTCTCTTTTGTTGAGGCATTGGAGCCCTGGTCGTTGATCTCCTAGTAAGAACCCATTTTGTTTTCATAGGGTGAACTTGATTCATCTTCACCAGACATACTTAAAGCAGGTTTTGAAGAACTTTAATTGGAAAGGGTGTTTTTAACAGGAGAAACCTTGTTTTTTGCCTTGGAAGGCTCGGATGTCTTCTTTGTTTGCTTAGCAGCAGATCTTTTATTAGTTGCAGCCAACTCCTCTTGCTCTCCATCCTTATCTTCTTCCTCACTGTTATCATGTCCATTCTCTTCCCGTGAATTCCCATCATCTTCATCATCACTTAGTGCTTCCTTTGTGTCGACGGAGGCACCCTCATCATTATCTTCATTCTCGTCTTCAGCTGGCTGCTTGTGACCCTTTCTTTGTTTCTGAACATCCAAAGGTGCTATGTGGAGTTAAATAGTTATGCGGAGAGATGAGTTATGACAAGAAAAACTTGTAGCCAGAATGATCAATAAAATCTGCATGAGAATATTGATTTTACAGAGTCAAAACTTAAGATTATTCAAAAATAAATTGATCAAAAAGATATTAAATCAAGCAAAGTTAACATCCAATGGTCTGTTTTGTTCCTCGTACAATTTTCCAGGGATCAAGCAAAGACACCAAACGAACTGCATATATAGTTTATCATGCAATATCAAGAACAACAAATCCCAATATTCTAGATTCTCTGTTTGTGTTTAACAATAATTGGATGGTTGGCAGTAGAACTGAAATGCATGATTAAAACTTTAAATGGCTCCAGAGAAACATGTTACTATTGAGAAATGCTGACATTTCAATATAAAAAAGAAAAAGATCAAGCAATACTAGTGTTTGATAAGCATTAGAAGGGATGTCACTTGGCAACAATTCAGGATTGTTCTAAATGCTTAAAGACAAAGAAGGATACGAGTATACTTGTTCTTAACACTCAAGAACCAATTGTTCCTTTAACATGTTCAATATTCTGCACAAATAAAAAAATTAGTAATACTGAACAAACCTTACTGCCTCTTTCTGAAGATGCTTCTCCAGATGTTGCATCACTGCTTCCCTTCGTCCTCCTCCGTTTCTTACCTTTCTAAAAGTAAAGTAACAGTAAGATGTTGTGTGGCACTCTATATTTATAGCTAAAAGCAAAAAAGAAAGACATTTCAGCTAAGCTCAAAACTTTCACCTTTTCTGTGAGTACTACATCTCTTGTAACACAAGGAGACTCCAAAAATTCTACTAAATTTAATATGACTTCTTCCTGTCAAAAAAAAAATCAGATAAACTCTCCAAGATAGATGAATGTATGTAACTATTGACTTTAGGAAAAACAATTTCTATTAATTTACCGAAAGCTATTGACTCGAGGAAAAACAATTTCTGTTAATTTACCTTTTTGGTAGAGGGCTTGACAACATGAATATCAAGCAGATCACAGAAATCAAGCAGCCTTTCCTTATTATACTTATCAAGCTTTTCTTTAATTCTTGCCCTTTGCTTTTCCTGAACAAAACAATGCACTTGTCACAAATAAAGGTCCTAACAATAAACTTGGCATTTCCCCACTAGTGGCATCCTTGTAAGTATACTTCAGACCAAGATTCATTGTACCATGGCATATCGCCTGGTATGGACAGTACATATCAATATGTCGGTATGTCCCACCATACCATGTGTTGGTACGTCGATATGTACCGTACTGATGACCAGTACACCAATACAGACCAATAAAGCAAACCATGCTTCAGACGAATATCAAAGCACTCTAATCACAATATTTACACAAAGCATAGTTCTCTCATTTCAATGAAGCAATTTAAACACATGGTCGAAGTTCATCCATAACTTTCAAACATGAAGCCAAGGTAGAAACAAGAGTATTTGTTCAAAATGGATGGGCAGGTGTTGCAGCACTAGGTTGGCTTGCCACTTCTAATAGACACCTTGATGCAACAATCAGTCAACCACAAAATAAACAACAAATTACTAACAAATGATGGTTGTATGGATAATTTCATATGAAATACAAAATAAACAAACCAAAACCTTGACCATCCAAGACAGCACAAATTGTTCAAGAGCAATTTTATGATGGTAATAACCATATAATATGCATACTAGTGTTCAAAAGTTACTGGTAGCAGTACATGAAAGAGAAACAAGAAATTGTCAATGTGAAAAACGATAAAAAATATGAACCAATTGTTTTCCTCCACTGAGGAAAGCTTCTTCGCTTCAAATTCTCACGGTATGATATTGCAAAACATAGTGTTTTTTCTTGGGATGTAAATCATCTAAGTTGAAATTTTTTTATCATGTGTGTACTTCGTTAGTGTCAAAAGTGAGAAATATTGATCATACATGCATAGGTAAATAGGGAACTCAGATTTGTAATACTGGATTCCTTTAACTCAAGTAGAATAAATGGAAGAGCAAACCATCAAGTTTAGAGTAGCAACAGATCTATCAATAGATTGTCTGTTTCTCATAAATCTCTCTTGAAATGGAATCCACAGAATTTCACCTTTCTTTGTTAAAACTAGTAGCTTCTTCTAAATAAAGTTCAATTTGGTCTCTACATATCATCTACTAAGATCCATCTAAATGCAGACCTCTATTCACTTCACACAGTGGAAAAGCAGCAGAAAAGCTTATCACACTGTCTTCCACATGAAGCCTTATACCTTGAAAGAAAAAAAAAAGTGATCAAAACACAATCTTTTGTTTTGTGGGAATCCATGTTAATAGAAATTTTGATGGGCAAGTATAGGTATCCAACTAATTTTTATCATAATTTGCAAGATCAGTATTAAGAATGGGAACAACAAGAGACAATATATGCTTTGGTTTCTTTGTTCTTGGTTCAGTTTCAATCTGCACATCAGAAACCCAAAGGATTTGGCTCTGTTCATTATTTCAATGATAATCAAACAAGCCCAAATCAAATACAACCTCAATGACAATACCGAATGTTGGCAAACTAGATGTTATCAACGAACATATTATCAACATGGTAAAAATTGAAAGATTAACAGTAAGCAGAACAAGATACCTCATTCTCGCTCCAAACAAATCCAGAGAACTGAAGAATATTTCTCCTAAGGAAACGTGCCTGAACAAGAAAGCTATTATTATAGATAAAATTAGAACGCCACATGTAAAGAAGTACTCCAGTAATAACAAGATCTTACATTTGATTTCCTTCCAAAAAGGACTGTGTGAAGAGCTTGGAGGTTCTCATCAACTTTTCGCTTTGACAACTTGAAAGAAACTACAGCATTTGGCAAGATCAGTGGAAATTTAAGGAGAGGCTGCTGCTAAGGGTAACATATTAAAAGCTACACCCCTGGTAACCATATAACAATTATATCCTCATCTTATATTTTACCTAACATTCCCTCTCCTTATATTCTCATTGTGCCCTCTAAAAGTGTTTCCACACTTTTCCTTTCAAGGTATAAGGACTTGATGCTGGAGACATAGTGTGGTGAGAATTTCTGCTGCTTTTCCACTGTAAAGGGATAGAGTTGTGCATGAATATACTATTTAGATGGATCTTGGTAGATGATATGCAGAGACTAAATTGAACTTTACTTTAGAAGTTAACAAGTTTACGCAATGAAAGATGAGAACCTAAGGATTCCATATTCCCATTCTGCCCGTTTGTTTGAATATGTTCATCCTCCCCTATAGCACGTAATGAATTTATCAAGAGATGGCCTAACCATGTTCTTACTGCTATATAGTATATACTACCTGTTCCATCAACAGAACTGGATGACTTTAGTAAGTCCATCACAAGTGGTGTGGGACTATAATTATTTTTTGAATGACATGATTGGTATTGTTCACGTGTAAATCATGCAGAGGTGTGAAACCTTCATGACTTACTCCATAAGTCAGAATTTAGCTGAATAGTTATTTTTTTCTTCCTCTTTCTTTCTGTTCTATTCTCAAATAAAAATCTTCTTCTCACAAACTTGACCTACATACATATCATTTTCTATCACACTTTATTTTAATTTGAAGAGAGGGAGAATAAATGAATTATATGGAAGGAGACCATGAGTCCAAAGTTGTCAGGTCTTTAGACCATTACAAAAATCTGGAGAATCCCTATGATATAGAAAAACAAAGTTATTTGTTCCAAACTTCAACATAGAGTCGACAGCACTATTCAACTTATCAAAATGTGAAAATTTATAAGAACTAAAACTTAAGAGAAAGAATGGCAAATCAGTGACCAAAGCTCTCAACCTCCAAGAAATCAGACAGTGATTCACAATAGTTATGACAAAGAGTACCTTGTGTTTTGTTGCATAATAAATTTTAAATTATCCAAAGCTTAAACTTTTTGATTCCCCTTCAAATCTAGTCTAACATGCAAAGAATGTTAAACTTATAGGTTAAAAGACATCTCTCCGATTTACCATTCTACCATGAGCAATGTCCTTTTCAATCCTCCATATATTGAATAAAAAATCCTAATACTTTAAGTTTAAACCTTTCTCATCATCTCTTTAATTTATTATTTAGCATTACAACTCAACCTAACTTATCCTAGCTCAATTTCACTTAATTTAACTTACATAGACAAATTTACGTTCATATATTTTGCATGTCAAATAGATTGGAAAAGAATTTCTAAATCATGTGCTTCAGGTTAAAGTATGACATAGAAGATACTTGTATTAACACACAAACACACACACACACACATATGTTTGACATATCCAAATCATTTATATTAAGAAAATGAAACTAAAACATATAGGAACACTGTCCAAATATCCTGCATAATCTAAATAAATGAGTTAAGACAAACAATAGGAATGTGTCAGAGATCAACCAGTCTGATAATGTACACCTGCACCATGGAAATGAGAAAATGAATAAAAAAGACACCTAGCAAGTGCTTCATGCACTGCTCACTGCAAACCAAGGCTCCTGAAGATCTAGTTCCAAAAAAAGTCGCTTTTAACAAGACAAGGACTTGATGCCAAAATCATTCACTAAATCTAACAAGAAAAACCTGGAAAAAAAAGAAGTCATGTCCAGCAATCCAATTGACAATACATTGAGAACAGCTATTTTTTATGGGAAGTCCCAAAAAAAAAATCCATGAGCTTGTTATCGACTTTAGTCAATTCTGATATTTCAAACAATAATTTCAAACAGTGATTCAATTTGAATAGCAACCAAGAATTTTGTGGGCTTAGCCTGGGATTTTAAAAACCGAGTGAGACAAAGGTTCCTATGTGTCAATCGAGACTTAAGTTGAGATATTGAGCACTGGATCAAACCAGTCTTAGTTCTTAATGAGCTTATAATAAATATCAAATCTACTTTGGTTGCCTCCCTTATCATTCAGGATTGACTCCATTCAAACAATAAGTTCTACCCATCAATTATAGGCTAGCAATAGCTACTTTTCACAGTGTCTCTGTTCCCCTTTGTGTATTCTCTTTTAGACTCTAACAATCATTTCTACTTTGGTTGCAAAATCATGTAGTTGGAGGAGAGCTGAGCATAGAGCATCACCGTCTATCACTCTATGACATCCACATTTAATTAACAAGAATTCCAACAATGATTAATCTACAACATACCGTATCTATCTTGGTTAACCCTAGTAGTCGCCATAACCAAGTTTATCTAATTCCCCTTTGTTCTTCATTATGACCTCATACTATTTATAGTAATCCAAGGTCCAAAAGCAACAGAGTTGGTTGAGCTTCGAGTTTCTCTACCTATATATCAAGGCCCTTTCATCACTGTTATTGTAATGAGAAAACTCGTAGCTTCCAACCCTGCTGAATCCATTCAAACCTACACCAACTTAAATGCTAATGTAAGTTCACATTTTTCTTCTTGGTCCTGCTTGAGATTATCTTTTTAGGTTGCAGGACAGGTAGAATGGATTTATGAATAAAGGGTTTGTCCAACCAGGATGTTCCTTGGTTGGACCATGGACCAACAACCAAACAGTTCTAAAATGGATCCAGTGTAAGCAACCACAAGCATAACACCTATGATTAAATCAAAGTAAAGCAGGGTTCAAGCATAATTGAAAAGGAAAAAAAATCAACCAAAATAGGTATGAATTCTATATCTTACAAACAAAAGTATCTCCAAGGACACAATCTCATATGTTGCAATTGTGATGTATGAGCTACTGCAGTGTAAGTATTTTGAAGTCCAATCAATAACTAATCTAACCAAGTCATGACCGACATGGGAGCTACGAATATGTTTAGACAGATTAGAACAACTTGATACAAGCACGGTGCACCTAGTGCCTAACAGTCTACATAAGATTTATCAAGTGATCTTTCATGAGAAAATAATGAAAAGAAGAATAACATATAGCTCAAGGGGGGGTCAGCCAGTACCATTCGGTATGTCTTTCAGCTTATCTCCAGAACCCTGAAGTCCACAGCAAAAACACAGCTTTCTTAAGAGGCAAAAGAGGTTAGCTTTCAGGATTCATATCCTGAAAAGAAAATAAAACGGTAGGAAGCCAGATCGAGTTCGTTCACACAAATTACTTCACCTAACCTGCTTGAAAGACGGAGTCTTTGGCACCGGAGCCTTCGGAAGAGCCATCTCCGAGAACCTCTCGACGGTCTTCCGCTCCCTCGACGGCCTCTCCACAGGGGTGGCCCCTTCCCCCGCCACTGACCGCTGCTTCCTCTCCGTCTTGGGCGTCCCCTCCTCCCCGTCTCCACTCTTCGCCGCCTTGGGTCTCCTCCCACGCTTCCGCTTCTCCACCACTACTTTATCGGTCGGCCCATGACCGCCCCCCTTGGTCTGCTCCTCCTCTTCCTTGCTCTCCTCTTCTCCGGCCTCAGCCCGCACCGCCGGCAAGACACCCCCCTGCTCCTCCTCCAGCTCCGCCTCTCCGGTGGGAGGCCCGTCCCCGGCTTTCTTAGTCTCCTCCGCTGCGGCGGAGTCCATCGGAGCAGCAAAGCAAACCCTAGCAAAGCAACCTAACCGAGCGAGAGCGAGAGCGAGAGCGAGAGAGAGACAGGGAGACTTAACGGTGGCCAGTGGGAAACGAGCGAGGGTTTATGGACGGAGGGTGAAATATGCTGATCGGCTGTAACATAATTCACCGAAACCTGAAGTGCAACCAATCAAATACTACCGTTCCGTGGGACCCACACGTCCCGGCAGCAATCCACGGTTGTTGCGGACTGAGCCCTGTCTGGGAAACGACATCGAATGTGGATCTGTATACACATTTCAGGAGTGGCGGATGATGATGGTCGACCACCGGATTTCAAATTTGACGCCCAAATCGGAGGCGGGCTTCCCAAAATTAACACCACAAAATTTCTCGATTAGGGTTAATCGATGGAAAACTGGATGGAGCCTTCTATTTTGCTGTCCCCCAAATCGGGTTTCGATGGTCCGATCGATTCAATCACCTCGATAGTTTTAGTGGTGACCAGTTAGTTGTAATATTTAGCTATCCTTCAGCAGTAGGAATCAGGTCGTCGATACATTGCTAGTAGAAGCTTTCATGATGCATATTTGTCCAACTGGTGATTAATTAGGGGATTAAGAATATATATATATATATAGTATTTTCCGAGATTAAACTGTGTGATTTAATTAATTAATTAATTAATTACACATCGATTCCAAACTGTTGATGCTATCCTCACTGCAGACGGGCGACACGCGCCACTTCATCCAACCCCCTCGTAAGCTGACAGCAACCCCGTGCATGCACTCACAAATCCCATGGAGACCACAATGAACACTTGGATATAAGGATTGATTCCATCGAGTGGAGAAGTAAACAGCACGAGCGGCAATACCTCTCTCTCTCTCACTACAAGACTGCAGCCTCCTCAGTGCACCTCCTCTTCCATCTCCATCTCCTCCAGTGGTGGAGCGGCATATATCTCCAGAAGTGAGATGATCGATGGCACGAGTGGAAGGAGAAAGGAGATTTGTGGAGGACTTTTTACCTTGTTCGGAGAAGGATGCGATCCCATCAGCTTAACCCCATGCTTCCTGAGCTGCTCCCCCCACAAACCTCCTCTCGTAGATGAAGGGTGCACCCCTGAACTGTGGAAGCACCAGCCATGCCACAAAAGCCACCTTGATTTGGTGCCATACGGGAATCCTTGGTTCGATGCAATACCCAATGAACACAAAAACCGCTCGAGAGAGAGAGAGAGATAGAAGATGGGCTCAGCCACCATCTCCGTGAGAGTGAGGAAGGAGTACAAGATCCAGTACGCCAGCCACTGCTCGTCGTCCAGCTTCGAAGGGCTCTCGATCGCGCAAACCGAAGCGTATCTGCACGCCAACAACAACATCAAAAAGACCACGGCAAGAAACAAAAAAGGGGTTGTTTGGACTCGGAACTTACAGTGGATACAGAAGCATGAGCGTCGGTCGGCCTGCATGATGAAAACAACAAAGACCAGTTGATAACTTGAAACGAAGTCCATCAACGACACGAAGAACAAGAAGAAGAAGAGGAGATGATACCCTGCGAGGGAGTTATGAGGTAGGTGAGGAAAGTCCAGGAATGACCCCATCATCATCTCCTGGAGACTTGTTCGTTCAGCGGGCAACTGGAAGAAGACCTGACCTGACCTGACCTGACCCACCCAGGATGTATGGCAAGGAGGCAAAGGGGAAGAGGAGGATTCTTTAACTGGGGATGTGGCAGCTTCTGCTTGTCCTCTCCTGACCACATCGCCAAGAATTCCTCGGAAGCTGTGTCCTTGTGTCTGTTTGTTTGTGACGGAGGAGGCACGCACGTCGGCAGAGGAGGAGGAGTGCGGCGGCCAAATATAGCGTTGCGGATGAAGCAAAACTTGGAGAGGAGGAGCTCGCGAGATCGGTGTTTCATTCCCATGTCCTTTCGACTCCTCCTCCTCCTAAGAATGAATAGGAATTCCATGTTCTTCCTGGACGAGAAGGCTTTAGAACAGTGGTGTCGTTGGGAGAGCTTTGGTCCCACCGAGATTGCATGCTGGCCTGATAACAACATGTCACTAACCTGTCTCATCACTTTGGTACAATGAAAAACCTGTGGCATCAAAAATAACCCCCAAGAATCTATTTATTTATATTTTTTTTTATTTTTCTTTTTTGGGAAGAAAAAAACGGAAAACTTCGTTCATTTAAAAATACTTTCATATTTGAATAAATATTTATTATTAACTTAAATTTAATTATTTCTGAACCATGATTATATTTAAATTTAATCACCCGGGGAAAAGAGTAACCATCTATTAACCCAAAAAAAATGACCACAGTTTATTATGCTCATAAGATCTGCACACAAAAAACTGGCCGCCCAACCATCCAGACTTACTCCTATTTAAATCTAGAAATCATTAGGATGCAGTTAAAGTCTGGTCAGCAAAAGATTAAAAACTTGAGCCTTCAGTCAAATACACAATTTAGGAACAACATTATCTGTGTCAGTTGTTAAATGGGGAGTCAAAGCCTGTGACAGCAAATAGGTAGGGATAAAAAGTCCCTTTCATTAGATAATAGATGACAAAAAAGATATTTGCCACTGACCAACTCCAGCTAGAAGAAACAGATTGCATAACATGGATGCATCCTGCTACAAGAAACTGGGAAAAGCTTTGCGGAAACAACAATTCATGACTGCGGGGATATATTGCACACACACACACACAAAAAAAAAGAAGCTAGATTTCCATCCATGACAGGATTTCATGGACTGTGGATTACTACAACACCCACCTCGACTGTTATAGTACTACTAGATTTGACTTTGTATCTACCAAACAACACAAGACGAGGCACATAAGATTTGCTCACGGGCATCCAGAAGGGTTAATATGAGTTTCAAGTTTGCTTGACAGAGCCAATGACTACTAGCATCAAGCCTAGGGCCCATGTAACTTGGTAAATCATCACTCCCAACTCTGAATTGATTGAAATGCAACCTACAAAATTTTAGAATACGAAGAAAGAGCAAACTTTCATGCTGAAGCATC
The DNA here is from genome assembly GCA_021527575.1 of Ensete glaucum. Lineage (NCBI taxonomy): Eukaryota > Viridiplantae > Streptophyta > Magnoliopsida > Zingiberales > Musaceae > Ensete > Ensete glaucum. Next base: position 38,570,959 of record CM038558.1, on the reverse strand, counting down.
AGTAATCGATAAAAAAAATTTCCATGCACTTCTTAAACTTGTCACCTTGATATTTCCTTTTTTGAGTAGTCACAAGCAACCAAAGAAAAAGGGAAAGAAACTGTAAAATTTGTACCCAATTTAGCAAAAGATCCCAAGGAATAAACATCCAGAGGTAATCAGATCAAATTCCACTATGCCAAATCTCTAAATCTTGCATTATCAGCTGCCTGCAGACAGTGGGTACATTCATTAAACCTCTCTCTTCTGTCCTAAAGTTCAGCTCAAGCTGTTAAAATAAAAGAGAGGTAGAAATTAGCACACAGAAGTAGGTGACAACACTATATGTCTAGAAAATTGGCACAATTTGCTTAGAAAAAAAAGAAAAATAACAAAGCTGTGATAAACAATCAAATTCATGATACAACCACATCAACAATAACAATAACAACAACAACGATACAATATGCCATAGCATCTTAACTATTTGGGGTTGGTGGATCTTTTCTTGCTACTGAGCTTTATATAAGGGAATATTCATACTTAACTCGAGAATTCGAATCTCTTTTCTTTTTAGTTTTTTAGTAAATTTACTTAGGCATTCTTTTACCTTTCCCGTATCATTAAATTCAAATCAACTAACCTTGTCTAAACCATGACCACCTCTAGTTTTTTTTTCTTTTTCCTTTAAACATGTATATATCCTCTTGAAATAGTTACAGCTCGTTTTGTCCTCTATCAAACCATAATTAATTTGAATCTAAACATTAACTCACAATACAACATTCGATGGATTTTGATAAACCACCAGACTAAGTCGAGTCTCTAAACCATTTCTCCAGCTCATAAACAAGACATGGGAAGATGGCACTGCTAAATAACAATCCAAGGTGCATACTTACGAAAGAATCATCAGGCAATCTCCATGTTTTAGACAACAAAGACTCAAGTTTTCCAATATGAGCATTTAATAACACAATCACTTGTTCATTCTTTACCCTTATCTCTAAGTTTTCCTATTAAAGACAGGAAAGAATAACCTCAATCAAGTATTCACATATTAGCAGCATCATATAAACTCTATAAACAACGAGAACAATTTCGCATCTCATTGTCTTGTCAAAATCATAAATCAAAGTATGTGATAAATTTTAAAGTTTTCTTTATCTTCATCCAAGCATCATAAATGTTGATGCTCTTGCCCTACATCACGAGCACTAGACAAATGGGATGTTAAAAAATTGATATTATTTCCTGTCGAAAGAAGTTTATTAGACACACAAATCTTGATATGGGAGCAAGCACTTACGTCATAAATCCGCAAGTGTTTTTAATTTCTACAATTCAACTTAAAACCATTTCAAAAATTACAAGTTGAGCTATTATAAAGCCACGGAAAAAAGATGACACACAAAATTTAGCCAATTATGTTTCTAGCACGAAAATTCTAAGACTATGGCATGTTCAAATATATATATGATTTTGGCTATTCACATGGATAGTAACAAATACTATATTGTTTAAATAATATCATTCTTAAGGACAATGTTAACAATCAATGTCAAAGCCTGGTTTTATTTCGATAATACGAGTATCATGTTATAGAAAGTCAAAGCCTAAATACAAAGAATGATGCCCACTTTTATGTTCCAGCTTCCAATCACTCACTTTTTCAATAGATGAAAATCTTAAAGTGAGCTAAGTTACTAGTGACGACTGGAAAAAATGACCTAGTACAGCATACAAGATGACAAACATAAGAAGCTAAAACTTTACAACAATATTTGGAGAATTTGCATGCTTTTAAATGAATGATAAGACTTGAGAGAATTCCTCAAGCAAAAGTATGATACTGCCTCAAGGAGATTAGATAGATCTCACTGCCGAAAACAGCCCAAAGCCAAAACCATATAAATTAGCTGCAACCTTAAAAACATTTTGAACTAACAAATACACAAAAAATTATTAGTACTACATAATATCACAATTCACACATATGGTATCAATTTTATGACTCAATCTGGAGAAGTTTGGTTCTACTGTTTGTGATAGTTACTCTTTACTAGATCAAGCATTTGCAAGAAGCTATGGGACAACAACCCAGCCAAAAATGTCAATCATGCCCGCTAAGATATCCTATTTATCAAGCATGTAACCTCTGCATGCATAGTTGGTAAGTTGCATTTAACATTGAGAAAATGCAGACCAACACTGATAGAAGCTATATAAGCAAACAAATTCCAGAGCCATTTCCAAAACAATCGAGACAGAGCAGAGCAATCTCTGTTAAATCAATCGCCCCCCTCAATCATTTGGTCTGCTTCTCACCACATATACCCATAATAATAGATACATCTACCATGATGGTTATCTAAATAATATCATTTCATGAACATAAAAATTATAAAGTTAAGGAACCACAGTTGGATGTAGACAGAATTCAAATAATATTGAGGATCAAAATCATAAAAGCTACATGTATTGGAGTAAGAAGCCTTCAAATCAACACTTAAGAACTTCCATGGCAACATTTTATCTACATCGATTACCTTTTTCCTCACCAGAATCTTTGAGGGATATAAAACATAAACACATTTTAAAGAACTATTTGTTGCATTATGAGCTCAGTATCTTAGCTCAAAATTTTAAATTTTGCCCTTTGTTGTGATACAAAGATTCCATTATCAACAATCTTGGAAATAAAATCCTCAAGCCCAAAGAACTAGTTTGCACTGGCAAACTACCTGCCAACTGAATAACCAAATCAAAACTTATGGCTGCTAGAAAGAAAAATAACACACCCGGTCACCTGATTATTGTTCATTCACAAGTGAGTCATACAAATTATCCACAATCTCATTTGTGTAAAAAATGACATCCAAAAGTAATATATTTGAAAACAACCAGAAAAGATTTAGAAGTACATATCATCTTAACCAAAATTCTTCAACATTGCTTGATACACTTCGACGTTATGATCAGTGCTCAAACTATTGACACAAAACATAGGAAAGATTTGATTTTGTTTTCTGCTTTGTCTAGCGAAACCTGAGGACAGAAACTGATATGTTTGTTTTATTTGAGATCTGGAATATAACTTGCTGGTCCTGTGGTCCGGGAATCACCTGCATTATGAATCTAAATATATTTTTAAAACCTTATATTATGAACTTTAGAATGCTGCTAGAATTGAGTTAACCTCTTAGACTAAACATTATTTGGCAGCATTTGTATCTTTTTTTTTTTGGTTCAATAATGTCAATACTGTTATTGCATACGTGGTTTTGTTATCTCAAACTTCTCATCTTCATTTTCCATGCACAGTTACTGTAATGAAATTTTCTTCAATGAGTTTCATATTATTTACTCATTAATCTTAATTAAACTGAGTTTGGAAATTTGAAGCTGATACATTTGGTATCACCACATGCTGTTGGCTAGAATTGGCACTATGACATGACTTATCTTTTATAAGATCCTTAAAAACAAATTTAGATACCAGCACACAGATGAACCACAGGAACCTCTTGGAAGGTTGAATAACACAACCAGATAACATAAGAAGACAACAATAATAGTGTCTCTTCAAATATCAAAAATGGAATGAATTGTCTACCAATTCAACATGAAGAAGCCATTGGGGTACAAATTTACCATCATTAAGGAAATAAACTTATGATACAGGTAACACAGATAAAAGAGAAATAATGCAATTTCTTCACCTAAGAGTACAAAAGAAAGTAATGAAGAAATAGGAAATTCATGGAATATATAGAGCTCATGCACAAGTCAACTAGCTAAGTACAATAAACATAGGATGATAGGTATCACCTTACCAATATTAGAGGGCACTAATATTTCCAAACGAAACAATAGTAAAAGCTTGGTAAACAATCTTAATCTCTGGAATCTGGATTCGACAAATCTCGAAAGCCTCGGTTACCCCTCAGTTGCAGACAAAATTCTGGTCAGAGATGAATAGAAAGCATCTATCACTAGTAACGGCAAAGAAATCTTCCACCAACTTTGTCCCGAACACCAACCAAAAAACTTTTGATACTATACAAATATGGGAACTAAATGTCTAAATGCTCTTGGGGTTAAATGATTCTGCAAGTTTAACAAATACCAACTGCTAGCAACTATTTGACTGCCTGTTCAACAGCCTCTGCAGCCACTTCTGCTTTGTTTTCATTTATCTGAAGAAGCTCTAAAGGAGTTGCTGCCGGGTCCAGCTCAAAGAAACCCTTGGGAGCATTTTTAGCTTCTTCACCAGTCAGTAAATACGAAGGCACTTGATGTGAAAACCGAAACATCTCTTCTTTTGGTATTCTCTTTAATTCCATAGGATCCAAGTGACGACAGAATATTGTTCTAAATCCAGACACTTTCACTAAAGGGATTATGGACACGCCCCGTTCCTCACTATAGTCTTCAAGTACTTCTACCATATCATACTTATAAATAATATCATCAGCAGTATGTTCATTCCATTCTGGAGACCAGTTTCTATAAAGAGCCCATGTTTCACCTTTTCTCGGAACAATTTTGATGACACCACGGGGACCCTTTTCCCACCTGACCTTGTGAGAGAAAATATTAATTGTATCATTCACCTCATATCGTCCTATCCTGAAATCACCACAGGTTTTTGGAAAACCAGATGCAACCCAATTCAAAGGCCCAAACTCACTATTGGTCCTTGAAGTGAGAAAACTCATGCGCACTTTAAAAGGTTTCAAAGAAATAACTTGCTGAACCAGAGCATAATACCGAGGCATACCATCCTCATCATCATAAGTGGCCCAAATTTGATCACTTTCAAAAGATCGCTCTGAACGGTCATTATCAAAATCATGAAAATCTGGATCAGGAACAACTATTGACACCGGTTCATTATCCTCGTTATCTGAATCAGAACGTTGGACATTGCATGAGTTCTTCACAGTAGCAAACTGTTCATTATCACTCATAGACTCAACCAATCTGTCTTGATTAGTGGCATTGCCATGAACAACATTGTTTACCTCTTCATTGTCAGTTTCACTCAATTTTTGTTTCTTTTTCACATTTTCTTTTGCATCTATTTTTTCAGTGGCAGCAGATTTCCAATCTTCTAACTTCTTATGTATTGCTAACTTGGTCATCTCAATCAACGTACTTCGAATATCTATGTGAGGAAACTCCCTACCTAAGTTGTTATGTCTCTCACCCATTCGGAACTTGTAGAAGTTTCCATTAACCCCGCTTGTCCTATTTGTTTCAGATGCACCAAATTGGTCTGCCGAAGCTGCTGCACTATCACTTGCAGTGTCTTTGCCAACACCTCGTGCTCTCTTTGTAGGTAATGTGTCATTTGGCCCTACATTAATAATTCCACATGCACTAGCATTCCTCTTTAGGCTACTATGTTTCCTGTGAAGAGTCTCTTCCCTTCTAGCCGCTGCTTGTGCCTCTTCACGCTCTTTTCTAACCTTCTCATAGGTCTGATGGACAACATTTGCAGCTTGGGCAGCTGCAGCTGATGAGGCAGTGGCACTTGCAACTCCTGCAGTTCTACAAAAAGGACCCCACTGGAAGTTTTGGTTATTCAAAGAACCCAGATTTGCTCCATTCTGGATCCCTGAAGATCCCATGCCTGGAAGAGTCGAGTTACTTCTCCCCAGACCAGGGGCATTTTTCCTTGTTGAATTGCGATTAGAGTTCGGTTGACACTGCTGAGATGCAGACCAAGGGCCCGAAGAACTAAATCCATTGGCAGAACTCTTTGTTTCTTTAGCCAGGAAAGGCTCATGACAATTTGGACAAAGAAGATTATGATTAAGATACACCCTGAGATACTCATATTGCATTTTGCACTTATTACAAGATGTCCAAAATGTTTCAGGTATTGGTGGCTCAGATGAAGAGTGCGCAACCGCTGGAGTCACATTAGTGCTATTCTTCACAGAATGCGCCTTTGATGCAGCACTGTTGGCAGATTTGTGAAACCCATTAGCATTACTAGAAAAATTGTTATTTTTGTTTGGTCGGGAAGTCTTTTGCGAGAACACTTTAATACATCTCTTCTGGTCATAGAGTGTTCTCCTAGACTTATCAGATAGGACACTCCATGCCTCAGAAATGAGCTGAAAAGCACCTTCAGCACCAACAGATTTGTTCTTGTCAGGATGAAGCTGGAGAGCCAACTTCCTGTACTGTTTCTTCACTGTATCTTCATCTGCTGAAGCACTGACACAGAGAATCGCATACCAATCCTTCTCCCCGTGAACTTTTTCTTCCGAGGCAACGTGAACATCTAGGGTTGATATCATCTGGCTGATCCCCTCAAGCGCTGGAAAGAGATTTTGGGCCTTCATAGCAAATTTTCTGGCACCCTTTAGATCCCTTTCCAAGAACTTCCTCTCAGCAATCTCTTTTGCTCTAAGGGCCTCATCCTTGTTGCACTCCATTCTCCAATCTTCTTCCAACAATCAGAAATAAAACTTGATGTACAGCACAGCAGCAGCTCTCAGAATACCTTCAATACAGGAAACAAATAATTCGCCTCAATCCTAATAACAGAACGAAAGGCAACCAAAGCTCAAGATTTTCAAATATATCGGGGTTCAGACGATGAAAATAATAGCAAGAAAGAATCACAAGTTCAAGCCTGAATGCATACAACAGATCCTTTCCCAAAGCAGACGTAAAAAGTAAAGCAATCACCAGCGAAACAAAACCAAAGCTCCAACATATTTCATCAATCCATTCCCACTAAAAACGACATGCATGAACTCGAATTTAATGGTATTGAAAAAAAGATAAAGATCTCGACTACAAAGACGTCAACAATGGGGCAAGAACGAGACCGGAATGATCTCACAGCTTCAAAACACCATACTAGCTTCAATGCAGAAGAACGAGAAAACACATCTACGGGACAAAGAAAAAGAAAGCACGAACAACAAATCGCACGAAAGGAGATTAGGTTTACCAACGCGAAAAACTCAATTCCGGGAGAAGGAACCTCGAAACCCTAGACGGCGGGATCTCCGGCCACCGGGCGGGGCCGGCGGCGAGATCAGATCCGCCGGAAAGCGCGAAGGGGGGGTGGAGGAGACGGAGAGACTACCAATTTGGGGGAAATCGAGGGGATTGGCGGGGATTTGAAGCTCTTACATCACCGATTTGGGTTTCCCCCCAAATCAGAAATGAGGAGCCCCAAAATACGAAATGAGAACCCCTCTCAAGCATACACAAAACTCCCAAATACCAAAATACCCAAAAGGGGGAGAGGGGTCACTTTTGGGTGCCCGGCCACCATCATTTATAGCAATTTTTTTTTTAACCCTAACCCTAGGTCTAACCCAACTACACTTCAATAAAATATATATGAGAAAATAAACCCTAACTAGAGCTGAGGAAAATAAAATCCCAACCCCTAACCCTATATAGGGGCCATACATTCTATTTTTATTCACTTCGGAGAAAGGATAATTAAGCATGTCATTTGTCTTTAATCTTTAATGCATGTTGATATAAAAGAATAGAGTTCATAATTATCATGGTTAGGATTATTTTCACATTTAGTCCTCCTCTTCATTTAGTCAACATGAAATGTGATTATGAGAAGTATTAGTTTTGCAATTTGAAATTGGAGGTGGAGGTGAAGTTTTTATCATACAATAAAACAATCATGTTCCAAAAGTATATTTTACAGATCAAGTATGAGACAACAAAGTACATATATTTCATTTTGCATGTGTTTTCTTCCTCTTAAATGCTTCATTTGATGATCAGATGGCATATTCTTCCAACATTGAGACATGCAGAGGGAGGTGAGATGGGTTTTATGACTTAGGCCAAGGACTAGAGTTAGATTGGTTGACTTCCTTGGTTAAATTAACTAGGATACAATTAAAAGACATATAAGTTTAGTTAGGTTAACTTGAGTTAGGTCAGAGGAGTTATATGGACCACTTGAAAAGATACCCCCATCTCTATTAAACTAGTAAATAACTACTCCTAGAGAACTAAATCCCTTCATTTTCTTGTTTCTGCAACCCTCCAAGCTTTTTTCATCATGAATTACTAGTTTTATTGATCTAACATAGACTATAATTGATAAGATTTAAAAAAGAGAAAAGAAGGGGAATGGAAATTAGGGGATGCAGGAGGTTCCCAACTTTGGCATTATATATATGAATATTATACAAGCAAAAACAATAAATGTAAAAAGAGATGTGCATGAGCCTTGAAAAATGTTCATGCACCACAATCTTATAAACTTGAACACTAGTTTCTTACATCCTTAGCATGTAATCTTGAAGATATAACAGGTGCATTTTCCTTATAATGATAATAGAGATACACCATAAAGCTTATTGCTATCATCAAAATAAAGTATATGATGATTTTTTACTCATCCATCATCAAATCATTGATGTTACCATTCTAGTTATTTCAGGCTATTTTTTCCAAAAGAGCAAAATGAAAGTACAGCTAACAACTAAAAGAATTTTCAAGAAGCCCATCAGACATGAAATCAAACTCAAATTACTCCATCAAAATACTCCCTTGATTATATGTGGTCACATCACCCTTGATCATAATTAGCGCGGAAAATGAATGCTAAGTTGAGCGAAAAGCAATTATCGACCAATCATCATGTGTAAACTTATAACAGGAACGGAAAGACCTTTGTATTCGGCATATTAAAGAAACAGATACGAAGTATACAATAGAAGACATTTATACACTCTCAAGCAACGCCTCTGAGTTATCATTTGCTGTAGTTATAAGAGTATTTGGAGTTGATCTTGATGTATTTATGATACTGATCTTTTCAAGTAAGCCATTACTCCGATACCAGCACTTAGCTGCACCTGCTGCAACTGAGCTGTATGCAGCTGCCCATGCATCCGTATCTGCACACTCGATTGAGATCTCCGGATCCATGACCCTTCTTCTTGGTGACCCAAACCCGAGTAATCCAAATGCAACCTTAAACTCTGCAAAATCGAAGAGCTTACCTTAAGCATCCAATCCATCCCATTATCATCTTCAACCAGTGTAATGTTCAGTACTAACTGAATGCAACATAGAGTGTTGTTTGAACTCTTGGATATAACTTCACTATACTTCAATCTGAATACCAACGGACGGCTACTAGTCCTTGGATCAGTATTCCCTAACATCTTTCAACATAACTATTTCAATTGGTTTCCATTATTTTGTCCTTAATGAACACATATATCTTCGTGGAACTTCAACTGTACTTGACCAACAGTAAGAGTGATATGAAAGACAAGTTCTGAGAACTAAAACATGTAGAAAGCCACCAGTGTCAAACAAGACGTACCAACCAGTCTTATACGGTACATTCCATCTAGATTGTCTAGCATGGTCCACTGCTGCTACAAGGTCACTGTCTGATGCAACGATAACCTTGTCATGGTCCTTATCTTCGTATTGAGCAAATCATCAAGACATCATGTTGACAAATATGTAACTAGCTAAAGGTATGTGAATTCAATAGTTAAACAGCTAGATAATTACCAGTATCTGTGGAAGATGATTCCTATCGACATCATAACCAACCCTCTGGAGTATACAAGTTATAAGATCTGCCAAGCTGTGTGTTTCTGCACCATGAAACTAAAAAGTGATTAGTTCTAAAACCAAATTACTCCCCTGAAATTTTGATCAGGGTACATAGTTACACCACAATTAAATCTATGCATTCTCTGCTGTTTATCCTCAAGCTTAAAGCCAAAACTAGTTGATAAGTCTGGAAGTGGATAAAAGGCTGCTGATCTTTGTGTATCTGCAGTAACTTGTGTAGATCCTTCACTGAAATGCTACTATGCTGAGATACGGATGCTATTGATGAACAAAGAGTTCAGTGACTGCAATAAGATTAGAGTAAGAAATCTTTGAGAATCATCATCATGATACAAAGGTTTGCAAAATCCAAAAAGTTCTGCATCATGGAACTTGCTGTTCCAATTCCACCACCTGTCCTGCTTCCCTCCTACATATCCAATACAGAGCATTGTCATGTGGCATCATTGATAAATGATACTGGTTGCAGGATCCAATACATCCGATTTCCCAGTTCATGACACATTTATTTTTATTTTTTTGTAACATCTTCTCACAACAGGCAATTGTAATGTGACTGAGGCCATCAGAGTTGCAAATTTTGAAGTTGGTTCTCAGCACACTTATTTTTTCACGCTCGGTAATTATACTTGAAAATGATGCTGGCATGCTGTCTAAAGTAGCTTGAAAAGATCAAGCGGATCCAGACACGGAATAGCTCAAGAGAGGTACCAAATGATTTACAGCAGCTATTGCAGCATGAACAATATGAATAACATCAACAACTGCAACAGTGCCCTGATCTGTTTTAAGGCATAAACTATATAAGTAACAATCAGGAGAACATTTTCCATTTCTCATGGGTAAGCATACCTCTATCTACAACAGGTAGATGCAACAATTTCCTGTCGTGCATTGTATGGAGAGCATCAACAATTGGTGTATCCATTGTCCCACACTCAGGAATTGGAGTCATGACCTGAATGTTAAAATTAAAGGAAAAAAAAGTTACGCGTATCTCTTCAGCAGAATTTTAGACATAAGGTGAGGTCTTGAAGAATCAAATTGAGAAAAATAAGATATCGAAAAACAAAGGCATGACTGAATAATTTGTTACCACAACAAATCAGGTTTGCTCACCTCTAAAAAACCTCAAATTAGTGAACGTCGCCGACCTATTAAGTATGTAACATATGTTACTGTCTGTTCTTTACCAGCATAGAAATTGGTGTGCAATGGTGCGAAGTGTTATATATAACTCCCACTTGTTCAGCTCCACATTTTAGAGGTGAATACCTGGCTTCAAAATGATTCTAGTTAAAATAATTTTATTCTAAATAGGAATGATAAATTAAACCATTTGCAAACAACATAATTCAAATATATAATTTGGGCATCTTATATAACAAGATGTGATGAAAAAAAAATCAATCCATTCTTAAAATAACCAAATAACTAAAAAAATTCTATTTCTTTTTCTAATTCTGTTGAATCAAAGTAATATTTCATATATACAGAAGAGAACATGATTATGCTACAGTGCATAAAAGAATTGGAGTTGCAAACAGCATCCACAATGTGATATGATCCGATACGTTTAGCACCTACAGGACGGTGCTATACTTAATCCATGAATACATGGTTAATATTAGAGTACGAACGAGTACTCTAAACCACTATTTTTTGCTACAAAATTTCATAAGTCATTTCTTACTCATACTTTTTTGTCCAAGGTATTATTTGGTTGCCAGAGTATTATAGAACTGTTCTTCTTGGTAAATCTCTTTTTTTTTGTTTAATTAATAGGAAATATTATAGAGAATGAATTTGCAGACTTCTATGAAAAGTTTGGATTTCATTTTATATATTTTTATCCAGAAAACCAAAGAGAACTTCTTCCTATTGCTTTTCAACATATTATTCCAAAAAGAGACTCACTTTGTATTTTTTTTTTCATAAATTTCAAATGCAAGAAAAAAAATTTTAAATGATGCTTTTTTCTTTTTCATTTCCTGCAACCAAACAACTCCAAGAAAAGAATTCTTTGGTTGTAAATTTTCTTCCACCTTTTTCCTTGCAACAAAAGTGGTCCCATGCAGAAAAGAATGACCAGAAAAACAATGTCAACAGAAACTTAGGGGACGAGCAATAACAAGAAAAAGCATGTATCCGATGAGATACCTTTTTTCACAGGAGTCAATTCTGGAGAAACATTCTTGCAATTACTCGCATTAAAATATCTCATGAACAGATCAACAAAGCAAAAAAGAGTTTAGCAAAGGACATAACTAAATAAGGGCTACGGACATAAGATTAAGAAGCATATGTAAAAGTCCCCTGAAGTTTATTTTCAATTTTTACAACTGCTGAAATTATTTTCAGCTCAAGCATTTTCTTTGTTGCAGTTAACACTGATCAGTTGCTGAGGCTGTAAAAAACCTAGGAAAAGGTTCCACCATCAGCAAATTGAAAAATTGTTGGTTGTTCATAAGAAATATTTTGGTCAGCTACTAGCAAGCAAAATAGTCATATCTTACGATGCATCAGTCTGCAAATTCCAAAACAGAATATTACCTACTTCGAGTTCTCTTGAATGATGCTTGATAAACGTGGCCTAAAAATCCACTCTTGAGGAGTTTCAATAAATGTCGCAAGACCTAGAGAGCACAAATCTTAAAATCCTTTCAACTGATTAATTAGTCGCCAAGCAATAATCATTTTTCAGAGATTTTGAATTGTGTAATGAAAAGTTGAAAACTATAATGTTTTTAAGCAAAATAAATAATGCTACAATCGTAATAGAACAAGATTTCTTTTTAGAGCATAAGTATCCAATTCAAGAATATATCTAATCCACCAACTAGAAAGAGATGAGCCCCAATGCTTTTCCACCCTTTGAACAGCAGCTGCAACGGCCTTTCCATTTTCAGATTCCCCTTCCATGCGTGCAATTGCATCATATAGACATGTTGCTATGTCAAGCAAGCCAATGATTTCACCATTTTCTACAATGGGCAAATGTCTAAACTTTCCTGAAAGTTGTAGGAGGAAGTTATATTGATAACAAATTTGATGTAAAAGGGATAGAAATGCCTCAAATGTTCCATAATACAAGCCTTGTACCATTTTCTGCAAAGCTTCAACAGCCAATGTGGGCGAAAGCACAAAAAATGGATTTCGAGTCGTCACTTTTGAAACCTGAGTTTCTTGAAGCTTTAGTTATCGAGCAACAACTCTTGTGGTTATATCCTTACAACAGAGAAAAAAGAACAAAAAACATAAACAGCATTATGGTCTCCAACACTCCAAACTTTGTTCTTATAAAAGTTCATGCATAACGCAGACGAAACCTTGTCTGTTAGGATCCCACAAAGCAATGCATTTGAATCTGTTAACAACACAGCATCAACCCTCTGTGCAGCCATCCTACGGCAGGCTTCATGCACAGTTGAATTTTCAGGTAGTGTTAAGGACTTTGACAATCGCATTCCCCTTACATTTCTATCTCCAATCAGAATCCTGCCAAAAGGGACAAAATATAAGATATTTAATACCATAGCTGCAATATTTTTCACTTGCAGATAGTATGTCAAACTAACCTATAGAAGTCGCTAAAACAGAAACCAGCAACATGAACAAAGATTAAGTAACAGTAGTGACACCATGAAAGCTTGCCAAACTTACGGTACGATACAATTGTTCAAGCAAACATTATATTACATTTAGCTCGCATCAGTGCAGTGACCGTGATAGAAGAACGATCGACTTTTGAGGTTCATCCCGGAAGGCAAAACTGTGTAGACCCCAGAGCGGACAAATTCGAGCCGATGTGCTCACGCTGATAAAGACAAATGATGACTTATCATTGACAAAGTTAAGCTGAATTAGACAAAGAGACCTACTAAACAATTTAATGCTAGGGCGAAAGCACCCTGATTTCCTTCATTAAACATCAAGTTCATCTATCTACGATAGAGAAGCCTAGCAGAAGAAGTACAGAGCCCGAGCAGTTTTATCCTCTAAATCTCCGATGTTCACCCCAAAGATACATCACAAAACCAGGCACAAAATCAACCTTTACCTATTGAAGATTATAAGAAGACGAAGCCAATGAGATAGGCCAAATGAATCGAGCAAGAGAATTACCGACAACAAAAAGGGACAAGAAACACACGGGGAGCGAGTTATAGAAGTCCGCCCGACGGCATCGGCGCTGCCGTATCCGGTGGCTTCTTCCTACCGGATACGCTCCTTCGCGACGACCTGCCGCCGCAATGGCCGTCCATGATTCTATCCTCCGCCGCCGCTACTATATCTCAGACGATCGCCGCTATCTCTCTCCAGGCTTCCTCCTCTTCCCGCCGATTACAAGCTTCCATATAACCTACAAATTTATTTTTGGACGAATTACTTGAAAATTTCTTTCTTTTTTTTTCTTGTTTTAAGTTTCCACAATATATATATATATATATATATATATTTAATTTGAATAAAAATAATAAAAATAAAAGTTATTGGAAAAGTATGAAAAACATAATATCTAGCTTAAAAAAAGTACCCCAAAATAATCCGTTTTATATTTTTCGTAAAAATTTCTATCAATTCTTAAACTATTTACTATCATAACACATGTACATGGCATGTAGTAAACTATATGCCATATCAAAATTTTTGGTAAATTTTTGAGTTAAAAACGAAATTATGAGACGATCACGTCCACTAGAAGAATTGAAATTATGAAAAGTTCATGTAAATTACACCTTCATATTATGTATATAAATGTCGAAAAAGACTTCCAATAGTAAACTTTTGAGATAAAAGAAAGAATGTATGTTTGCCTTTTCTATGGATTCAATAAATTATTTTACAAATCTAATCATGAGTGATGTATTTGATCATTGAGTCCTTATCCTGTCGGGTGATGTGACTATTATCGAAAACAAAATATTCTCCTAGACAAATTTTTAAATAATTATATGTTTAAAAATAATTATACTGAATTTGTAAACTAGCTATATTTAATTGTTAAATTATTTATTATATCGTCGGTAAATGAATTAGAAAATATGAAATCAAAATATTTTTTATTTTTTTAATTTTTTGTCGACCTGAAAACTAAGATATTCTTAATATTTTCATATTGTAAATTTGACTTGTGGAAGGATGCTAATATAAATTAGGATTGGGTTTGGGATATATGCCAAATTAAAATCTAGAGCAAACCGGTCTAAGGGATTAAGCCGGATCGAGGTGAACCGGGGGCCGGTTCTATTGGGTCCTTTTTATGGATCGACGGGGCTTTCTCCTCGAAGCCTTGTGATAGTCCTAATGAAGCCGGAGAACTGCTGCGCCGCCCCGCCCCTGGCGGAAGGAGCCGCAGCGCAGCCGTCCGGCGCAGATCGGACGGCCAGGGGAGCCTCGAAGTACCTCTCCGGCCTCCCGTCCCGTGGCCTCTTCTCCTCCGCCGTGCTCTCCTCCAACCCGGTACCGTTTCCTCCGCCTCATCCTCTTCCATCCCCCGAACCTTTTCTGCTTTTCCCCCTCTCATTCCAGAATTCCTTCCTTTCTTGTTTGTCGGAGTAGTTCGTAAGTAATTTCTGATGAGTTCAGGGCGATTTTGTAGGGTGGCATGCGGGTTTACGTGTGTGATCATGAGACCGCGCCACCAGGTTCGTCTTTTGGTCCCCCTCTATTTCCTTGGTTGCATCTCAAAGTTCGAATTTTCCCCCTGTCACGATCTTATTTCCCCCTACTATGTGTTTCTATATATCATTTGCCGTGAAAGGTGTCAGCTTTTGAATTTTCTTTGAATGCTGTGAATACAAACTATTTTCCTTATGGTGTCCGATGCTAGCGATGATTTGTGTTCCGTGATCGGTTTAGTCTGGTTTCGAATCCAAATGTTTTCCATCGTGCACACATTGGGAGTGGCTGAGCAATTCTCTGGTTTGTTTCTGATTCAGTATTTCGGGTCAGGGTAAGTTCATTTTCATGCATTATGGAGTTCGATCATGTTTCAATTTGTAGTATAGAACGATCAATTTATGGCCTTTTGAATTTGTAAAGGTTGTTAACTTTCGAATTGCAGAAGAAAATATCAACAGAGGTGGAATGTGAAATAAGATGATATCACATTTGTCTGGAAGTACATTATCTTGATTTTATGATTGTGTATTGAGTAGGCATAGCATTTGAATTTTGAATTGTGTTTCATCTGATTTGGCTGAACAACCACTTCGTGTCGTGCTTGTTTTCTCATGTTTTGACTGCTGGTAATTTTAGGTGGTTGTATGACTAAGATTTTCCCTTTTTCTTTTGTTTATTTAGATGGCCAAGTAATCAAGACAAACACAACAAATATATTGATCAGAGCTCTCCAAATTAACAAACAAAAGAGTGATGCAAAGGATGTAATTGCTAAATCTGCGGCAGATAGCAGCACAGTCAAAAGGTATTATTTGCTCGACCATTTTTTGATACAGATTCATGCTTATACACGAAACACATACGTACCCCTTCATTTCTTTTGCTAGATGGGTACTTATCTTTAGATTTGTCCCCTCACATGTTGACCGTATTGGTAGAATCCTCATTGAAGTTACTTTGCCAGCACAACAGATTTTCATTTATTTGTGGATTCCTATGAATCAGAGTGACAGCTTATTCAGTTTGTGCTGCAAGCCAAATATCATCAAATAAAATTTGCCATACCATGCTAATACTGGAAATTTACGAACACCAATAAGCAATGAGACTGTACTATTCTTTGCTGTGTTTACATTTTTTGACTATTTTATAGTAAAACCGTAAAGGATTGCTGGAAATAAGGTAAGTTATAGTCTCCAGATGTAAATTCCTGTTTGCAGCATTGCTACATGTTCTAAAGAACTTAGTGGACAGAATGAATTTTGGTCAACTAGTTTGCATCTTTTATAGATGGAACTGTTATTGGTGCATTTTATGGTCTATTGAACTAGCGGAGAGTTGTTTTTTTTTTTTTTTTTTTTCTCTAGATCTGCTGTCACAACTTCGGAGAGAAGGTCTCCACCGAAAAAGATGAAGACTAGTTCTGCTTCTACTAGTCATCGAGGTACTCTACCACAATTTTTTAGTTGCTTAACCATGTGGGATGAAAAAATTAATTAGGTTAGAAAAGTATCTATGTTAAACAGCTTTTGCTAGCAAATTACTTGAATACATTTGTGATTTTGGAAACTAAAAAGGAAAATTCCTTTTATGATTTGTACCTTTGACATAACAAATCAACATGTAAGATAAATAAATAATAATAATACTAACCAATATCCTAAGGACTTCTTAAAACTAATATTTTTAGGCTGTTCTTGTTTTACCTTCCCATTGCCAGAGCTGACGAAGTTTTCTTCTAATAGTAGTGAATCAATGACATTACTTAAATTAATAATATAGAAACTAGCAGGTAGATGGAGTTAATTGGCTTATTGATTATAGCTATTTTGTTACGATTCTATAGTTCCATGCTATGGGAATATGCTATCCTGAGCAATCATATGTACATACATATATACATATTTGTGCACCACATTGAATAAATAAAATTTCTATTTAATTTA
This sequence comes from Ensete glaucum, assembly GCA_021527575.1. Classification (NCBI taxonomy): domain Eukaryota; kingdom Viridiplantae; phylum Streptophyta; class Magnoliopsida; order Zingiberales; family Musaceae; genus Ensete; species Ensete glaucum. The sequence continues at coordinate 38,553,803 of CM038558.1, read as the reverse complement.
TTAAGACATAGGAACCACAACATGACACATTGCTGGAAGTTAATCCATATTGCAAACTGCTAAGTATGTAAATTAGCAATATAGTTCTTGGAACAGCCTGCTTGATTAGCACTCTGCAATCTGCTTTACTTTTAATTATCTGGTACATGGTGCAATGGTGGTTATGGTATCTGTATGTCCTTATTGCATATGTAAGCTAGCCAAGGGATAAGATGGCCTATCACATTGAGTTATGTCCTGCCAGTATTACATGATTACATCATTAATAGGGGGTTAACCAACCAAAAAAGAAATTCTTGGGGATAATTCTTACAGACAATTCTTACTGTTGTATGTATGTACAGCGTGCTCAAGCTGTGAAGTAACAAGTTCAAGTGGCAATTGTTTAAAATTCAATCCAGTTATTGCATTGTTAGTAAATAGACAGTACATAAGATTCCAGTTCATGAAACCTTTCCTAGATATCATATAATTCCAATAGTTCAGAATAAGAATTTTCAGGAGTTTCCAACTAGTATTACCAACATGGAAACAAGAAAAATGACAATCCATCATAATATATGGTGATTGACATGGAGCATTATATATATATATATATATATATATATATATATATATATATATTTTTATGGATCTTTAAAGCCATCCTTTTCCAGGTTTAATAGCTATGAATTATCCATCTCTGTAGAAATCAATCTTGAAGGGAAGTTATGCACTTCCAATAACTAATCAATCATTAATCTTGATAGGGTATGTAATTCATACCTAGATATTTCTTAATATATTTGGTTATGACTTTGTTTTCTTAATTGTTTCTAGTCCTTTAATTTAAAGGCACTACTCTTACTATGTGAACATCAAACCGACTAATTCAACTTCTGATTGTTACAATGAAAATGGGAAATCGTTTTGATGCGGAGAAATTTTGGGTTTTATAGGCAGTTGCAGTTCTGAATTATCTGAGAAGAAACTTCAGATGATGACCGTAGAGCGGTTACGTGCACTTTTGAAAGAGAGAGGACTCTCGCCAAAAGGGAAAAAGGTAAGGATTAATTGCTGTTGCGTTCCTATTAAAGTTTGTTAGGTACCTTGTCTTGCAGGCTCCCATAGGGATCCTTCTTCTCAGACTATGTGATGCATGTTCTGGTGATCTTTTGATGGATAGTCCTTGGGTCATTTCATTTATTCTGTTTTGGCAAATGAAAGCACTCTCACCTAATTCTCAGCCAGCTGTACTAAAAGAGTATGGGTATTTGTTTGTATTTTGCAGGATGAACTGATCGCACGCTTGAAAGACGAAGCGTAGCGGAAGGAATCAACAAATTTCTACAATGATGTTGCACCAAAATGCAGTACCAGCTACAAGAGCAACGGTAGGAGCATCAAACACTTCGAGATGCCTGTTTGGCCGATGGTGCATTTTCTTTGCTGCCCTGCTGGTGTTCTTTGTTACTTGATCTCGCGTAGAAGTAGCATGACCTCAATATGTAAGTGGCTGTGACAATTGAGCTGTGTAATCAATATGTACTTGTTATTTTGCATTCAGTCTGATCCGGGCTTAATCAGTTTAGACTGAGGTCGTTGTCTTGGTGTAGAATCCGCTCTCCAAGTTGTGTATGATAAAGAATCAGCTCCGTCCTTTAGTGAGCGGTAGTGATCATGTAATTGTTCCTTTCTAGCTGAATCAGATGAAACCTTCTCGTCCTGAAGTGTCGCTCTGTTTTTCCATCTTGCACTCAAAATACTACCAAGATCGTCAACTGAGTAATTTTTCTGATGGTGCAAGTGTCGTTGTTCATGTTTCGGCAAATTGTCGAAAAAAGAACTTTCATTTTGAGCCCCTTTTTTTTTTTCTTTCTATGATTAGTATTTTTTTCTTCTACTATTAGTATGTTTTCATGTGTTTGTAAAATGCTCATGACAAGAGGGATCAACGATATAATAATATTTTTGATACCTTTATAGAATCATTTTGAATCTAAACTGAACTAGAACTGTGGAACTGAACCGGAGCGGTTCCCAAGTTGAATGGAAACTGAACTATGATTAAATCAGGCTGGAATCGAAACTGAACCGTGGTGGTCGGACTGTTCTGGTTTCAAACTGACTAAAACATGATAAAAAAATAAAAATAAAAATCCATCTAGGCTTTTGCCATAGTGGTTAAATTCTTGTATTCAAAATCTATTAGCTTAGGTTTGATCGAATGTTGGTAGAGTTACTTGGTTTGTTTAAAAAATTTTACAATTATTTTTTTTATCAAAAATTTTTTATGTACATCAATTATTCAGATTTTAGAAACAAAATCATGAATTTTCTTTTCATACTTTAAATTAATTTTAGTTAATAACAATAAAAGAATTGATGATTTGAACCAAAACTGGGAAGTTAAAAGAATTGATGATTTAATTTTATTCTCCTTGATTTGATATCGAATAAAATGATAATAAATATTGATATAATTGATTCGACTAGGTTCTCAATATTTATCTTTGTAGTCATATCATTTATAATTGACTTCATTCAAGAGCCTTCTTAGCTATATAGCATAGCATACACATTATATTGCAATTATATATTCCGCTTCATATGTAGACATTGAGACAATAGATTGTTTCTTCAAAGTCATGTCACCTATATAAAAAAAAATTAATTATACTTTTTTTGATCTTCTACACCTCCACTCTAATCATTATCGAAGTAGTCAAAAAGCAAAAAAAATTATAGTAGATCGTGAATTATGGTATCTTTGGTGCAGTGTAAAATTATTTTAGCGGCTTCGTATGTGTCAAATTTGGTTCTTCCATAAGTTGGCTTATCAATTTGGTTCCATATAAAATATATGATCTTATGAGAGTTAGGTATTTAAAGCATCCTACTAAGATTTTTAACTAGGTTGGATCAACTATATCATCCTAATCTTTTGTCTTAAAAGCTTAATGTCATATTTAATCGGTGCTGTCACACCCCCGAATATTCACATTCGAAAGATGTGAACCTATCATAAATCAGAAATACATTATAATTCATCAATAATCCAAACCCAGGATCCTAACCAAATTCGAGGATACTAATTAAATATTTTTAAATATCAATCATATCTATCCATACAAACTTACGCAATATATAATCATATATCACATCACTCGATAATTCACAAAACTTAAATTTAACTTAACAAAAATATTAACCACACTTATAAACCACTAGTCTCAAAAATCCATACAAATGCAAAACCAACAATTTTTCCAACACTTCATATGATTGTAAAGCTTAACATTCACACTAAGGATGTATTCTAACTTTTTTATGAGATATATCCGTTTATATTTATCTATAATATTTTATTTCATGCAAAATATTCTTATAACATCTCCCAACAATACTTGTCCAAAATCTACATAGTTTTCCACTGTCTTAGCTCAATTTTAACTTTTTTTCTAAGTGACAAGCTAATCCATAAAATTTATATGGCAACCGAGTAAGCATATAGAGCTAAACAAATGACTAACATATCTAAAACAAAAAATGATAGTTTTCAAAATAAACTTCATATCGAATAGTAAGACAAGGGTATAAGAATCCATAGATAGCATCTTGTTAGATACATAATCACAAATCATTTCATTCAAAATATACTTTGATCATAATAGTAGACGAAGAGTAATTGGAGCATCTCATTAGTGTGAAATATCTCGGAACATATCAATGTCGTATGAAACAACTTTGAGCATATCAACGGAATGTGAAATGATTAGGAGCATATCAATGGCAAACGAAATATTTCAGAGTTTATCAATGAGAATACAAAACATTTCGAAGCATATCAAAGATGTACAAAATGTTTCAGAATATATGAAAGACATGAAATATTTCATAGCATATCAAAGATGCATAAGACATTTCAAAACATATCAATGACGAGTGAAATATTTTGGAATATATCAATAGCAAATGAAACATTTCAAAACATAACAATGACATTCAAAACATTTAGGAGCATGTCAAAGACGTAGAAAATATTTTGGAACATATCAATGATAAATAAAATATTTCAGAACATAACAATGACATTCAAAACATTTAGGAGCATGTTAAAGATAAATAAAATATTTCGGAACATATCAATGACAAATGAAATATTTCATAGCATATTAAAGATGCATAGGACATTTTAGAACATATCAATAGTGTGTGAAATGTTTTAGAATATATAAATAGCAAATGAAATATTTTCAGAATATAACAATGACATTGAAAATATTTAGGAGCATGTCAAAGATATATGAAATGTTTTGAAATATATCAATGACAAATAAAATGTCAAAATATAATAATGGCATTTAAAACATTTAGAAGCATGTCTATGAAATATTTCGAAGCATATCAATGACAAATGAAATATTTCAAAGCATATCAAAGACATAAACATTTCGATTGCATATCAAAGGTGTATGAGTTATTTCAGAGTTTATCCAATAAATAAATAAGCAACAAAGGCTCAAATATCATATCAGACATAATATTGATTTTATTCTTATCCAAAGCAAACAAACAAACTCATAAGCAATATTTTGGATATTATATCAAAGTCATAGATGGCGGAGTAGGATAAGACAAAATATGATCAATCCATTTCTGGATGACCATTAAACAGAAATCTTCCACGTTTAGGAGCACCATCCACCCATGTCTAGGTGAAGTCATAGAGGGCCAGCAAAGCATCGTGGGTTCTGAGCATAACTCCCTTTACCATTTCTGACAAAGGTTTACATTATTCCACAAATATCATAGTACAAAAGGACATGAGCAATAAGATGACATATATCGGAAGCACATGTGAAACGACGAAATATACATATGCCAATATGAAGCAATATGATTTACTAGTATGGTGCATGTAAGGCTTAGTCTAGTGGTGGCTCCACATTGTGTTGAGTTCAAAGCACTCCATCCATAGGCAGCCCTTTTCGAATAGGGTCCCTTCACCATGCTCGAATACTAGCTCAATTTATCATAGCAAGATAAAAACAAAGATTTGGATTGCAATAAGAAAAGATTATAATACTTGCAAGGTTATAATAATTCAATTGATTATATTAAGATAAAAGCAAAGATAGAACAATTGTAAGTTACAATAGCACAATTTAAAGAAAGAACTTTAGAATGAATTCGATTTTCAAATGGATGAAGCAAGAATAGACAAAAAATTGACACGATTTATATTTTGACAAAATTCAGGAGGCACATTGTATAAATTATCTGAATAATTGAATATGCTCTAAATTACTCAAAAATGATATAATCAAAAAGATAAATCAATCTAATTTCAGATAAAATAAGTTTCATACAAATTGAAGTTTCTAATAAAGAGTTACAAATGATTTGGTAAACAAAGGTCATAAAACAAAAGCTCTATTTTATAGAATCTATATGATTGAATTCAACATGAGTTTGGGTAAGTATTTATATTCCAAATCTTTCAACCTATGTATAAAAAAAAGATCTAAGTATCTAGTTTCTAATAAAATATATTTTGCTCAAATCAAAGTTTCCTATTTAGTATCAAAATGTCAGAAATTATGGTCCCTATTTTGTAGAATCCATAGGGTTAATCGAAATAGCAATCTGGGTAGTCATTTGGACTTCAAATCTTTCAATATAGGTATCAATAAAAAGATATATGAGTCTATTTTCTAATAAAATAGGTTTTTCTATAATTGGGTTTATCAACAAAAAGTTACAAAGGACTTAGTATCAAGAGGTCAGAGATTACAAAGTTTATTTTACAAATTCTTCAGGGTCAAGTGAAGCAAGAGTTTAGATAGGCATATGAACTCTAAAATTTTTAATTTTAGTATCAAACGAAAGATCTATGAATCTATTTTAAGATAAAATAGGTTTTGCCTAAATCAGAGTTCAATACAAAAAGTTATGACAAAAATAAGACAGAAAGATTAGAGTTCTTAAATTTTATAGATTCATAAATATACAATTGAATAGGAGAGATATCACGTTCTAAGCTACAAATCTTTCAAAATCATGTCAAACTTAGATATAATCAATGATGAATATATTTTATAGGATGGGATTAGAACACTTGTCTTTGAAGATTTTGATCTCAAATGTATCGATTTGATCAAAATCTCGAAACTCTCAAATCTATTCTTCTCCTCTTCCTTCTCTTATTCTTCTTCTCTTCTCAAGTGTACATTGCACCAATCTCTTTTTGCTCTAAATGCTATTTGTTTAGCTAATATATGGGTGGAAAGCATACATGTAAGGTGCTTATGTGTCACCTATGCAACATGCATAAGTAGCACTACTTTAAACTATATAGCGACACATGTTTACCTCCTCTTTTTTTTTTTTAACTTAATATGAATCTTCTGTAATTCATCTCACATTTTTTTAAGATTCATATTTAGGTCTTTAGTAATAAATTTTTAATATAAAACTATTTGATCAAAAAAATATTAAACAAATCCTCATATTTATAAATAGATCCTTACAAATAATTTAAAATAAATAATTATAAATATTTTAAAAATATGGGATATTACAGGTGCCCTAATGGGTTTACAAATTTCCACCTTGAATCTTTTAAGAACCTGTTTTGCATATCTTTTTTTTAAAATAAAAATATTTTTTACTTGTAAAAATATTTTCTTTTGTAAAATGAGAACCCTTTTTGCATATCTATCTTTTTTTTTAAATAAAACCAATGTAAATAAGATTTCAAATTCTTGGACCATTGTTTGCTTGAATTATTTAAACATAAATGAGATATTTGGTATATAAAGATAAATTCATTTCCATATAAATAAGAAATCTCAATTTTCATTAATCTTCTTATAAAGAGCAATTTTATAAGGGCATTGATAATAATCATTTTACCTCGAGTAGGCATCAATTCTATCTAGTATTCCATGCTCTCTTGGTTTTAAGTCATATAAAACATTCTTTGACTTAAAAACTTTTTCTTCATGCCCCCTTTTATGTAAATTAATAGTTATTGTATGTATATATTTTTTTCTTTAAGAAAATTATTCAAAACTACAGATTTATCATCTATTTGATAGATTGATCAGTTATTTTGTTTGACTCATAAGTAGGGATTTGGAGTTAAATGAAGATGGTAAAACAATTCAAAACTCCATTTGGTGTTCCTCTTAAATATTCATCTCTCAATTCCATACACATTCTTCATTTTAACTTCAAATTCCCTAAGTATGACACAACCTTTGAATTATTATGATCAAATAATTTATAGATCTCGGATTTAGCGTGATACCCAATAAAGATGAGCCTGGAGGAGCTCTTGACCTCGAAGTTTGATTTTTCTTTGATCAGGTACATGTGCATAACCAATGCACCAAAATATATTGAAGTGTGGGATGCTCTGTTTTATTCGAGTTTATTTATGCCTCTTGTGGAATATAGATAGTAGAAGCCACCGTTTTGATCCAAAATTATTTGATACATACATATATATATATGTATGTATGTATGTATGTATGCTTCTCACCATGTTGAGAATTACCTTATTTCTCTCTCCACCATATCATTTTGTTGAAGAGAATATGGTATTGCGAGTGAATGTTGTTAAAGATAATAATAATCGATAAAACTGTTTTTTTAAAATAATAAAAATAATAAAAATAATAAAAATAATAAAAATAATAATAATAATAATAATAATAATAATAATAACTTACCAAAAGAAGTTGGAACGATAGGACCATAAACATCATCGTATGAATAAGTTGAAATGACTTGTTTATTATAAAGTTTGTCTCAGGTGGAAAGCTTATTCTTTGTTGTTTGGCAAGAACACACCCTTCATGTATATTTATTTGACTTCAATGTTGTATATAGGGAGGGGAAGACAATGCACAATCTTCTTAGCATGTGGAGATCTCCAAAGTTAAAATGTATTAAGCCTCAAGTGTCATGTCATAGCTACAAAGGAGTTCTTTAAAACATTGTACTATATCATAGTTTATGGATAAGATAAATAATATAATATGTTATTTGACATCTCCACTTGATCATTTAAGTAATTTATGTTTACCTTTAAGGGGGGGGGGGGGGAAGAAAGAATTATTTCTCTTTCATATGAGTATCATAATACTAAAAAAAGAGTAGAATATATTGATCTTCATACTCGGACATGTTATAATCATTTAAAAGCAATTAATGAATTAAGATATTACCTTTATCTCTCATCAATAATTTTGAGGAGTTTTTGACACATAATAAAATATTTAAAAGGAATTGATAGCTTCCATCTTTGAGGTGGATCACTAATACTTTTAGAGGAGTTTCCAAAATAGGCTTACCTACCATTCATTATTTCATCCGTCTCCGCTAAATCCCATGTCCGACTACCACTTACATGGCCATATTTATTTATTTATTTATTTATTTTCAACTTGATTGTTTTGTTGTAATAGTATTCGGAGGCATAATGAGCATATTTTTTATAATATATATTATGTTATATTATATTATATATGAATAAAATATTAAAATTATTAGAAGAAAGAATAAATTTATCATAAAATATTGAATGAACTTTTAAAATAATAATTTTACCAGACAACATTACATTACATATTTAAAGATAAACATATTGAACGAACTTTTAGCATTTATCTCCATTGAACCCAGTGATGAATTCTGAATTGTCATCAACTATATAAAAAAAAATAAAAATTAAAAAAAAAAGATTGCTTTTCTTCTAGATCCTCTATTTTCCAAATGGACTACCAAACTTTCCATTAGGTACTTTCTACTAAAATTGTGAGTTTGTTTTCTTATAGTCCAACTCACAAATACTGCAAAAGTTAGCTTTAAATGGCATGATTAAATAATTAATAAGAAATTTCAATTACGATAAATGAAAAGGGGGGGGTTAAAATAACCATACCTAACTTGATCAACTTAAAACAACATAATGCTACAAATTGGATGGAGATTTCTTTTGCCCCAACTATGTAAGATGATAGATATCCAAGAGGATGAAGTTATTTTCTCTTGCTGATAATTTGTGATATGATCCTTCCAAGTTCTTCACCTGAGTCCTCCTGGACATGATGCCCTGCCTGGACAAATGCATAAAAAGAGATTCAGTTCTACCATTACAATATACAAAAAGACAAAAAATTCATGACTCTGCTTGTATCTGTTCATCAAGTTATGACCCAGAGATAATGTTTCTTTTATTTTTTTATTCTGTGCAGAACTTTTATCCTCTTTTTTTTTTTTTTTACCAACCCAACTAGTTAGTCTTCAAATAATTTCAAATCAAAATTCTGAATCACTTATGTAGCATATGCTGCCTGAATGGTATGTTCTGGTGGTATTTTGCCCTCTCACATGGACGCACACTCGTATAACAATTAAGTATTTTCCTGGCATAACAAAATAGTTCCTAAATTTCCAAATTACAGAATTTAACAAAAAAAGAAGCAACTTTCAAAAGCAACATGATATCTACTTGATAGAAAGAATTTTGTATCCTGCTCTCTAACTCATTCTTAAAGCTAATTCATGGAAGGGAAACCATTTACTGCGATTGAACTTATACCTATTTCATCTTTTACCTTCTCTGAAGAAAGTTAAAATGTAAGATGCCAAATCATACATATCAAGTATCATGTTCTGTTTACCAAGTCTCGGTAGCACACATATAAGCACCTTTCTTTACTTTAATTAAGATATTTTTGTGAAATCAATAGTTTGTATTAGAAACGAAATCTCATCAACTCAATAACACACACACAGAGAGAGAGAGAGAAAACCATAGCGAGCTCCACCAGTTTGTGATTTGAAGCCTTGCAAAATTCCTCGACACCATCATAACTTAGCCAACGATCTCTCATACCCCAGCAAATTGTGGTGCGAGTTTTCCATGTCTCACTAGCTAGTGTTGTCCTCATGTCTTCAACATAAGCCTATTGTATACAAATGAATGCCAATCATAACCAACAAATATCAAAGTTTCTTTAGAATGCCTGTCATTTGGTTCATTAACGCAAAAACTCACTATTTCAAACTGCAATGATTTAATGGGGAAAAGGATCCATTTATAGCACAATTATAAAACATAAAAGTAACATTTAATTTATCTCATTTATACAAACCAAATACTCATATCGGATGGTCAGGAAGGTTTTGACAGAAAACATAATTTGCTCAAAATAATGTACATATGAAATAATGAAACGACTTTGTGGTAGAATGCACCTGAGATTTTAGTAGGAGAAAGATACATTAAGACAAAGAAACTTGTTTCTGTTGTTAATGTTATGTGAGGTTATGCATGTGTTGGTGCTATTGTTATCACAAAGCCAACCTGCACCCAGCTTCAGGCTTAGGCTCAATGCTAATAGTTATCTATAATAAAATGTGACGTGTGCAATATACTCCAGATGATGCTATCCATCAAATGATAAATAAGAAATTAATCTTGAGGTACCAACTGTACCATGGTAACCAGCATTGTTACCCACTAAAAAGCAAAGAAGCACGGACACGGACATGACACGAACATGGCAACACACAATTTTTTTAAATAATTAGGACATGGATACAAGGACACATGTACTTATTATTATTATTATTATTATTATTATTATTATTATTACACACATATATATATATAATTCAATTAATATGAGTTTTATAGTATTTATAAGTAAATTTTATAAACTCAATAATTTGAACAAATAAATATCATCATACAGGTTAAAACAATTAAAATCATCTAAATTTATCTAAAATAAAGGTTGAGTACATCAAATATATTTAACAATCTCCAAATAGAATTGATTATGTTTCCTTGCGATGATTGCCAGATTTCTTTCTTACGAAGCATATGACCCTCACATGAGGGCCAGGAGAATGCAACGTTGCACAGGACTTATCCACCAAAAGCACGTGTTTGTTACATTATGAATCTCATGCTACATCAAGGATTCATATCGTCACAGACACATCCACCAAAAGCACGTGTCTGTTACGATATGAATCTCATGCTACATCAAGAATTCATATCGTTACAGACACATCCACCAAAAGCATGTGTCTATAACGATATGAAATCTCATGCTACATCAAGGATGTGCCAACACACACTTGGCAAGAGTATCAGTTTGTACTAGTCAAAATAAGATTGGCATGGTTCATCACCCAAGTTATCCTTCCCTGATTTCTAACTCAAATAAAAATTCTGAGCATAAAGACATTAGACTATTTGAGTACTAACAAAATTCCATACTCGAAATTAAAGTTACTGAACAAGAAAAATATAACAAACTAAGAACAAAGATATTGCACCACTTCATACCATAATATCTGACAAGTAATACACTGAACCAAGGGAGGGATACACAGAGATCTACTAGAAACAAGGCTAGTAAAAATATTTGGCAATGAGGTATGCATAAAATAAAACAAATGTGCAAGGTCGGAAAGACAGATGACAAAAATTAGAAGAATCAAGTCACAATCACATTACTGAGGACAGATCAGTGAAGAATCAGTTCAAGTTGTGTGAAATGAAATACAAAGACACCATCACAAGGGCCTAGGTAGATGCTAAAACCTTCAGGAGAAAATTGCACTTTCTCAAAATATGTTGCATGATTGACTAGGTTATCCTAGGAGGTGATCTGTATATTCATGGAGAAACAGTTAAAAAGTTGAAATGGCAACAAACGACGGCTACTCCTACAAGGATAATCTACCTTCAGCTCCTTCTTCATGGCTCCACTTAATGCATTTAGAGCAAAACCAGAAGAACCAGAAGTGAGGTACGGCCTTCTGTAAACCATCGCATCTTCTTCTCTCATCATGTATGGTCCACAACTGGTCAATGCCCTATCACTAGCACCGAGAGGATCCTGACAATTAAGAATGAGCAGATAGGCTTTTATCTAATTTCAAAAAGCAAAGAGATGTACAAAGAGTAGACAACCATCACTGGTCCTAACCTGGGAGATAATTAGACCCAACAAAAAGTTGCTGAACAGAGCCAAGGATGAAGGCAGCTTCACATGATTCTCCATCAGCTAAAATAAAGCAAATATATCAACTCCAGCTGTTCAAGATACTCACAAAGGAAAATAACATTAAAAAATTGTATCGCAGTAATAGCATATCCTTGAGAAATAATTATTCAGAATGCCAATCTTCAAAGTAGACGATGAATACAATCTTTCAGATATTTTCTTACAGGGGGATTTATTAGTACAAGGTCTGTCAGTTTTTCTTGATGACAGCTAGCATATTTAAGAACTACAGGAGAAAAATAGCCCTGCAAATTATATAAAAGAACTAATTATTCTAAAGTCATATTTAAAGAAAATTATCTGCTTAATACGTCCATGGAACATTAAATTACCTGAACAACTAAGGAAAATTTATCTGGAACAAGGACATCGACAAGCGATCCCAGAGCCGAAACATATTCTGCAGCATATATATACTTCATTGAAGTGAACATATATAGGTTTTTCATTGATAAAAATAAGAAAAAATAATGATTGCCTAAAAATGTTTACCATCCAAAGTATAGTTAAATCCATATCTAGGCTGAGGCTTATCAGAAAAACCAAAACCTGAGCACCAGAAAAAGCGAATTTGCTAGTCAGAGCGTTGGATGCAAGGCCAGTTGGAGGACCCCACAAACTAGAAACCTTAAACCTAAGTAAAAGAAACACTTTTTTCATAAGCAACAAAGGAAGGTGATACAAAACATGAATATCAACCCTGCTATTTGCAGTATATACAGTGAAGCAGCATACAAGGATGTGAAACACAAAGGACGTATAAGAACTGTTGCTAAATGTTAGGTTACTAAAAGAAGGACAAAATCAAAATTGGGTCAAGAATTTTTATAGAAATTCCATTTTACTAGATGCAGTGGTAATTAGTCGGACCAAGACAAATTACACCATCTGGAGACAGACCCTGGGCACTTAGAGGTGGAACCCAAAGGGGACCAACAAGATCACTTATTCTCAGGATGCTCAGACTTCAGGAGGGTTCAAACTCTTGAGGAACTCAAACAGCATCAACATCCTGTCCCAGTGATCAAACTTGGAAGTTAAATGCAAGCTCGTGTTGAAGGCCATGATGACCCAGTTTGTGATTGGGTTACAGGTAGATGTTTAAGATATGCTCCAACCAGTACCTCAGAAACACAGTCAATTTAAACACCATAGAGTTAAAAGTCCTGACTAGCAAAAAAGACAGATAAGACAATCATTTTTTACTGATCCCTCCTATAGTTTTTAGCCTAAAGGGTGGAACCACGAAGGCACAAACCTAGGCTAGAGGCCACTTGATAAACTGACGGGATGTAATAGTGGTGCCACGTAGACTAGCAATTGCTTCTGCCACATGTGTTCTTTTTAATCTTGAGCCACACATCAGTTTGTTTCATCTGCTTCAGTGTGAACATGCCTTGACTTATGATCACTCAGATTATATGTTACACAGATATTGCAATGGGAAGTTTTGTTATTTTTTATAGTATTTGTCAGTCATATCTGGCATTGGTTAAGGGTATTAATTGCTTGAGAATCTACAAGTTACTAAAATGCATTACATCAATATGATTTCTACCTCTAACAGGTTTGGAAAATTTAATCCTTACATTCATGTTTAAAAATCAAGTTCCAGTTGGATATGGAGTGGACTTAATATAATTTTGTAGAATCCAACGAATGGAAGTGTTTAGGATACTAAAGGTAATAGCAACAGAAAGTTAATTGTTGTTGTATATGCTGTGAGGAGGGAAAACTAAGCAGATCCTTTGTTATAAAGGTTAAATATATGATAAGCAAGTATAACCTACAACAATAATTCCAAGGGACTTGAATCTGCAGTAGCGTACCAAGCCAATCAAAAGCAATGGCATGATGATCTTCAGAGAGCACAGGAAGAACTTTACGATATGAGTATGCCTGTTAATCATAAATCAAGCTCGTAAAACTCCTAAAAGAAAAGGTTGGTACAGTAAAGTTTTACAAATTTGATAGTTTAATTGCAGCAAAAATGAAAAAATGTTGCTCCTGAAGAAATTAAAAGAAAAAACTGAACAAGATTTTAATTCCAAATGACTATGGATAATTAAACCTACTCAATGGCAATTAATTTTCTACAACAAGAGCCATACGTTAGCTAGTAGCAAAATCTATTTTATTTTGTACTTCAGAAAAAAAAAATCTATTCCTCTTGGACATATGGATATGGTCATTTTCTAATTTTCTGCAGAAGAATACAAGCCTATGATCATTATAATTGGAGCTTGGACAAGAAAGTGCTGGGTTGAGACTTAAATATTTTAGATTGCTTGCAACATAATGACTAGAAAAGCAGGAACCAAAAGTCTCTCATGGGCAAATTCATGTGCTTTTAAGATGATAGCTTGGATATGGTTTTTTTATCATGCTCTGAGCATGTCAAGTTGAATGAATTTGGAGCCCCCACTAGAGTTTAAGTTGGACTGGTATAATTAATTTATATATTTTTAGCCTAATAAAATAAGAATTCATCCTTTTTTTTAACATCAATAGTGTTTAAGCTGGAAGGAATTATTGTCTTGTATATTTTTAGCATAGTAAGACAAGTATTCATCCTTGATTTTAATGGCTGCTTTGGAAAGTATTTAGAATCCTATTAAAATTATTTTCTTATTTATGAGTACTGTTTTGAGTATAGATTAATTGGAAGATTTATCATGTCTACAAAGATTACAATTTGATTTCACAAATTAGATCTAAAGGATCTAGATGTCTTTTCAATAAGATCTTAGATGGTTATCAGTTTTACTACAAAAAAAAAAAAAAAATCCAATCACACAAGACTCTAGTAAGCCTATGTAACAGGTAACGCCTTAATATAATAGACTGTGGTTGAAGTTTATGAAAAAACATGATGAAAGAATTTTAACTACTATGTATATGCTGTGAGGCCATTCATCTTCTTCCATAAGGGGCCTGATAAATGCACTGTATATCTTTCTTTGTTCTATCTTATTTTTATAGTTTACTGGTTCTTGTTGAACACAACCTTCATTAATCTCAAACCTGCTTGTGAGCCCCCTTAAACCACACCAACACTCTTAGTCATATAATTGCCATCCTCAATCCTCTCTTTACAAGCTATCGGATTTTGTTTAGCTAAGGTGCCATGTCATTGACTAAGAAGCATAAATATGGTAAACCATCTTCATTTATCATTGTTACCAAACCATAATTGTACGAAAAGGTAGGACAGTCTTGTGAAAGCAACCAGTCCATCGAATAGCATCAATGGTTTTTTAAAGGCAAAAAGATATATGAAAGAAATTATAGATGCCTTTTTGACAGAAAAAGTTAACCTGCAGGGTACAGAATGCAAATATAATCCGATTGTCAGACTTGTTTCTTCTGAAAGAAGATCTTAAGCCTAGTGATTCTCTTGATAACTTTTGTTCTTGAGACACCACCAAAAAATATTAATAATAAAGTCCATGGCAACCACATAGCAACCATTATGTCTCTGTCATGGGCCACTGCCAGATAACATCATTCAGATCTCTTAAGAATCTTAAAATTGCAGCACAAATGGAACTTAACATGACTTCAAATTTTGCTATTCGAAACTGTTTCCTAAAGTTACCAATAGCAACTAGCCTGTTGGATGCTCTGCACGGTACTTTATTAGACAATCCTTCATGTTACTAAAAGGTCAACTTACGGTTCTTGCTGTCTTTCTTGGGTGTTTTTAGTATCCCTCTTAGAAGATTCTCAGCACTAATTTAAACCTAGGGTATATATTCACTAGGGTATTATGTCACGACCCGGGTTGATGAGCTAACTATCCTGGTAGTGGCTCCACGCTGTGTGCATCCACAAGTAGCCCTTTCCTACTTGGGTCCCCTCACCATGCCCGAATACTAGATCGGCTCTGATACCAAATGTCACGACCCGAGTTGATGAGCTAACTATCCTGATAGCATCAGTTTGGCCCAACCACTGGCAAAAATGCTCGAGCCTGGAGTTACCAGTAGTACACTCATCAACCCTTATAAGGCATTCATATGTTCCCACTTTTCCAATATGGGACTAAGAGGTGTTACACTCTCCCTGACTCATATACTTGACGTCCTCGTCAAGGTCAAACATATCTAAGATCTAACTCTAGCATGGTGCATGTGAGGCTTAGCCCAGTGGTGGCTCCATGTTGTGTGCATCCACATGTAGCCCTTTCCTACTTGGGTCCCCTCACCATGCCCGAATACTAGGTCGGCTCTGATACCAAATGTCACGACCCGGGTTGATGAGCTAACTATCCTGATAGCATCAATTTGATGAGTGTACTATTGGTAACTCCCTGCTCGAGCATTTGGGCCAGTGGTTGGGTCAAACTAATGCTATCAGGACAGTTAGCTCATCAACCCGGGTCGTGACATATTATGTACATGCAATATACATCAACCGATGCTTGAAGTAAGTCCACATCTATTAAATAATTAAATAGATCAATCAGAATAGAAACTCACCTGTGATGGAAAACCATGAACTAAAATAACTTTAGGGTTCAAGGAACTTCCGGCTTCCACACAAAACCATCTAAGGCAAAAAAGGCAAGGAACCTTTAGAGGTTTAACCAAAGAATCATTTATTCCAAACTTCAGCGAACATGGAGGCGTATGGCCCAAAAATAGCAGGATTCGAGGCTTATACATTTTGATAGCTATCAGACCACACGGATTGCTGAATTCACCTGAATAAGTCTGCTGCAGACTGTGAACCAGCACCCAAAGTAAGACCAAAAACTGGATCCTTTGCTTTCCCTTTTCCGCCATACACAGGATAAGCTTTTACCTAGATATCGAAGCTGAAAATTTGTATTATCATTTGATAACTGTACACCATCACATATAATTACCAAGAACGGACATGCGATCACATATGTAAGGATGGACATGTACTCACACACAACTGTGCAAATGTCGCGAGACCCTATTTTTCAAATAATTTCAATCGGAAAAAAGTTTGGGCATACCATTCTTCCTTGAGCAAACCATTCATCAGATCGGGTAGGCCCATCCGAGTATTTTCCTGCATCCACTCTCATTCAATCAGAATATACTTTCAGACAATTCCAAGAACCTCAAGCAAAAACCTCCCGAGGAACAGAAACCCAAACCTCCGCTGAAAAAGAACCCATCCCCGGCCGAATCCGGCTCGTCCAAAAAGTAATCCTACAAGCCGCTTGGTTTCAATAAACAGTTAACAGCTGGATCAGTCCAGGCGAGAGAGGGGATCAGATTCGCGTACCTCGTTATCACCGAAGATGGATCCGCAGCGGAATCCGGACCTCCTGCTGCGGACGGAGGGGACGGGGAGCGACCGAGGAAGAGAGCAGGCGGAGGAGAAGGTGGGTAGGGCCGCCATGGCGAGCGGGGAAGGCCGGATAGGGCGATCGGATTGGGTGGAAGGGATTCATGGATGGGGTTAGGTGTTTGGTATTTCTCGCGTCGTCGTTGGGAGTAATGGAGGGGGAGAGATAGGGTTTACTTGGCCCTCACTTCCTTGCCATTTCCCAACGTTCGAATTCTGCTTCATTTCATGATAACCTCAAAAAAAAAAAAAAACCTATTTTTTCATCAAGAAAAGCCCCTGTATTTTATAAATTCTCAAAAAATAAACTCTAAAATAATGATTTGCTTGAAAACAACTCTTTATTATTATTATTATTATTATTATTATTATTATTATTATTATTATTATTATTATTATTATTATTATTATTTTATGATACACTCATTTTTTATTTTTCATTTGATATATCATCTTTTTCTATTACGCTAAATACAACTCATCTTATTTCGTGAGTACTTTGTACTCATTTTTTGTTTTTCTTTGTTTTTATGAGCACTATCACTTTTGTCCTACCATTATTGTCTTTTGATAAAACCCTAGGATTCTATCGTGGAGGAAAGAATAGAAAAGGAGAATAATCGGTCTCTTCGAGGGGATTGGACCTCCCAGATCACTTTAAGGGGATCTACCTCCTATGGTTTTATCTTTTGGCTAAAACTAATACTTCATTCCTTTATTTTCATAAAGAATTTACATCCTTTTTTATAGGGACCTACCAAAAGTCTCGCTAAACTTCTGACTCTTAATTAACTGATAAACTTCTAACTAAAAACGATAACTGACTTCATCCTAATCAAAGATAAAAACTAACTCCAACCAATACATAACTGACTCGATTGGACTCACCTGACTTATAACTGAATTTGACTGAACAGACTAATATGACTCGACTCGATTTAATTATGAATGAATGGACGCGACTTAGTTAGGGTCATAACAGACCCGCCAACTTCAAATGAGCCTTGTCCTCAAGGTTAAGCAATATCAAATTTCGAGAGCTCTTCAATATTTACCTCGCATCACAACTCTTTGATCGATTAAGTAGAGTCTCCACTTGGTGTAGGCAATGGTTTGATCTTCTCATGCAATTACCATTGTAGTATTCTGAAGAACTCTTTTCATTCGATAGTTAGTGGTAGTACCATGTCTTCTTTTGAGGATCACCACTTTTAATTCTTCCGAGGGCATCAAAAGAAAATCGATAAGTAGTTTTTTCACCTTTGAGCACCTATTATCACAAATTAGGATTCGCCTATTAGTAATCATATCTTCGAATTTAGCATAATATTTGTGATCGGACTCCACATTGTCAATTTTTGATTCCTCCTTAGCTGGTTCAATTATCATAAGTTTGTCACAGCCTTCATTATCGGCCTCTACATAATCAGTTTTTTATTCCTATTTAGTTTGCTTAACCGTCAAAAGTGGCTCTACTTTGTTGACCATTTTTAAGTCCTCCTTTATTAATTTTTCCTGTTTATTGAAGCTTATGTTCCAACGAGGAATCCATATTGATTTTTCCTTCATGTATGTTGGCGAATGATATGGATACTATCATGGTACGGGGATGGTGAGCTTTAACTTCACACCGAATCTTGGGATTAAGTCTCTCAATAAATTTTCTCACTAATTATATCTTAGACCAATCTCAGGTTTGGTTCGACATGTGCTTAAATCTGCTTTGGTACCCCTGTACTGTAGAAGTCTAATGAATTTTAGCAAGCTGTCCATTAATATTCTTGTACTCCGACAATCCGAAGCGAATAAGGAGCTCTCGCTTGAACTGTCCTCACGAAGGGACTCCGTAATAGGTCTTGTACAAATCATACCACTAGATCACATCATCTTTGAGTTGAGTGGAAGCTATCTCCATTATGGATTCCTCTGGAGTCTTGTGAAAATGAAAAAACTTTTCAGCACGTGAGATCCAACCAATTGGTCTTCATCTTCCCATCTAAAAAACTCTTTGTCTTGCCCTTAATCATATTTTTCAGATCTATTCCATTTGAGATTGAAATTTTCAGTATACTAATATTTGTTGGGGTTCTCCGACAAACTTCTTTTAAATTCGTTGAAGAGTTCTTGTAGTCTATTCTCTATACGGGCTTCGAAAGCATCAAATCTTGCTTCCAATAAGTTATTGATCGCCATTGCGTAGAAGTGTAGATATGTAATATTAAAATACTGGTTGCAGTTGCAGGAATAGTGATGATGGCAAGTTCCTAATGTTGGTGCGTAAATGAAAGATAGCCACCGAGGAGATTGGTAGGAGGTTTTGAGGCAGGAAGAAATCACGAGGTAGAGGGGTTGCTGCCCTGTTTTTGTTGTTGCATGAGTTGAGGGTGTTGCAGGTTGTGGGCAGCGGTTGCTGCAAAGGAGGGTTCAATTGCGGCTGCGATTGAGGAGGAGAAAGACAGCGATTGGCAATGTGGCTGCAGGGGGAAAAAGGGTAGAAATCCGGTTGGGGAGGCAGCAACATCGATGCTAGCTATGCACTGTTGAGGTATGGTTGGTGGTAGTAGAAATAGGGAAGGAGGTAGGGGAAGGCAATAGTATGTTGCAAAGGAGGATGGGAAGAGGGCAGCGGTTGCTGCAAAGGAGGGTTCAATTGCGGCTGCGATTGAGGAGGAGAAAGGCAGCGATTGGCAATGTGGCTGCAGGGGGAAAAAGGGTAGAAATCCAGTTGGGGAGGCAGCAACATCGATGCTAGCTATGCACTGTTGAGGTATGGCTGGTGGTATTAGAAATAGGGAAGGAGGTAGGGGAAGGCAATAGCGTGTTGCAAAGGAGGATGGGAAGAGGGCAGCGTGTTGGTGCGGCAAGGGAGAGGGCTCTGGGTCCGACGAGTGGTTGGCGAGTGATGAAGAGGAGGAGAGCAATGACGGTGTTGCAAGAGGGCAGTGGCATCAGCAGGTGGAAAAGTCACAGGAAGTAGAGGAGATTGGAGGATAGGGCAGCGGTTGTGGTCGGCGAGGGATACAAATACAATTTTTGGAGGAAACGAGGCGGTTGTCGTCGGGCGAGTGATAGGGAGTAGAAGGCGGTGCGATGGGGGCGGCGTCATGGCGTGGTGAGCGGCAAGGAAGGGAGATGGCAGGGATGGCCGATGGCGGTGGTAGGGAGGATAGGAACAGAGGTGGTCGACGAAGGAAGAGGCGGCCGAGGGAGAGGGCAGCGTGACGTGAAGCAGTGGTGGGTGACGATGGGGAGGCAGATGCTGTAGTGGCAGGCAACAATGAAGAAGACCGACTGGAAGCAACTACGGCAGCAAGCGATGGCCAATGGCATATGAGGGAGGATAGGAAGGCAGCCTTCTTTTTCTTCTCTATTTTCCTTTTTTTCTTTTTTTTTTCGGATGAACACTACAACGAAGATGATTGCAGCAATGTGTGGAAGATCGCGACGTCGGTGTAGATGGCAAGGGCGACGATGAGGATGATGAATAGTAGCAACGAAAGTGCCGAGAAACGTTGCTATGATACCAAATGATATAACCCTAGGATTCTATCGTGGAGGAAGATGGTAGAAAAAAAGAATAATCGATCTTTTCGAGAGGATGGGGCCTCTTAGATCAATTCAAGGGGATCTACCTAATAGGGTTTTGCCTTTTGGTTGAAACTAATACTTCATTCCTTTATTTTTATAAATAATTTACAGTCTTTTTTATAGCGATCTATCAAGAGTTCCACTAAACTTCGACTCGTAACTAACTGAAAAACTCCTAACTGAAAACAATAATTGACTCTATCCTAATTGATGATAAAGACCAACTCCAACCCACTCATAATTGATTCGATTTGACTCACATGACTCATAACTAATTTTGACTGGACAGATTAACATGACTCGACTGAATTTAATTATGAATGGATGGACTTGACTTAGTTAAGGTCCTAACATCTTTGTAGAAGGATATTTAGAATATTTAAAAAATTAAAAAAATAAAATAAATAGTATTATTTTTTTAAAAAAATCAGTTTTTTGAAAAAATTAAGGGCGTGGGGTGTGGGTGTGGGTGTTGGGTGGGTGTGGGGGTAAAATTAAAGCAGCATCACGTAAAAATGAGATATTTTTGGGGTAGGGATGAGATGATTAGTATTAATGAAATAATACCAAAAGTGGTAACAAAAGAGGTAAGAAGTTTTCATTTACAAAAAAAAAAAAGTAAACATTCAAATGATCATAATTTAACTAATAATATTGTCTTGTAAGAGTTCAAATGGATTATTGTTGTTGCAAGTAATTTTCATATATGTTCTAGAAAATGTATATATATATATATATATATATATATATATATATATATATATGTCTCTACAAAATTTTCTACTTTACAAATGAATGAAGCAGTTGCAAATCAGAAGAAAGCTACCCAAATTACAATCATAAAAAACACTACATAGTTTAAAGACATTTTCCTGACTAGCATCAAATGCCACAAACAAAAAAGAAAAATGTTAGCCTATGTAAAGATTTTATTTTTAATTAAATATATAGGTTTAATTCGATTAATATTTCTGTTTGAGATTAGCCATCCATCTATTTATTTGATTGTCTGATCTGGTGCCTGTGAAAATATTTCTTTACTTTCAACCCTTAATTATTGCATAGATTATGTTAGCATCAAGAAAAACTCAAATTCATTTGCATTCGACAACTATAACAGCAATTCCCAATCACAAAGAACAAGTTTTGTCGGTAGGCATTTGGCGACAAAAAAAAAAAAAAATATTAAAATCACTCTTAAAAGAATATGAAATATGCTCTTGTACAGTGTCACAATGAGAAAAGGAATAACACGACAAATCGCAAAGAACATGTTCTTGAATTCATTAAGGTACTAATGCACGCTGCCACAGAAGAAAATTTGGTTCCAAATAGATCCAAATATCATGGATGTCTTCTTTGAGGATAGTTACAGTTTGCAAGCATCTCTTAAAACTGGTTACTTTTTGCACCATCCAAAGCAACAACTCTGTGAAGAAAAAGAAGAGAGCAAAGGAGAGTGAGTTAGATCAGACTGTTTCTTTTCCAATAAAAATTCAAACTGTCCAAACAAAATAGTAATATGTAATTTAGTCATGAACACATGTTAAAGCTGTTGACTGGAAACATCTCCAAAATGCAATTTGTGTCCCTCATATTTGTTTATTAGTACATTTCTTTTATCATTAACGTCATCAAAGATTTCATTGTTTCATGAGACAATTAACAAAAAAGCTAAAAATAGCAGCTTGGATTAATAACTTTGTAATATCTAAAAGCCACAGTTAAATGGTTACAGAGATGATCTAGCCTTGAATATCTTGAAAAAGTGACATCTAAGTAGAGAATTTATCAACCCAATAACTAATATGAATTAACCAGAATAGATGCTTCCATTTTCCGGTAAGTTTTAGGACACTAAAGTTCACCAAGAGTAAACTATCAACAACTTCAGAGAAAGGAAAACACAAGTGTCAAACACCTCTTGTATTACTGCATGTAATTCAAGTACAACAATAAATATTATGAGAAGGAATTTTTAATACCTCGATTAGTCATACATCGGATGTGAGCATGACTAAAATAAACTTATAAGGATCTGATATGTGGATTACTGTCAACTTTAGCTACAAAGCTCGAGTGGGAAAGGACTACCCGCGGATAGAGTCGGAAAATTGCATGGAGTCACCACATCTTGATTAGTCTTATATCGGAAATGAGCAAGCCTAAAATAAACTTATGAGAGTCTGATAAGTGAACTACTAAAGTTTGTTATCCTATGAGGTTAGGTCGTGACAGGTTATCTTTCACAGCCACAATTCAGACGAAATAAAACAACAAAGTTAGGCAATTGACTTCTAGGAGCTTTTAATTAAGGATTTAGATCCATTATTGGAGCATATAAACAAAGAGTAAGTAGCTTACCAAGGACCCACTCCTACGCTGGTTATTGACATAGACTGTATCATTCATCACCATGGCAGCTGATCCACTCTTTTTTTCCTCCCCCACTTTGTTAAATATGCCAGTATAATTATCAGCTGACGAAGGATCACTTTCATCCCACTCACCAAATCTCGGCACAGATGATCCTTTTTCAGGCTGTTCCAAAACAATACTACATATATTCATGATCGCATGTTGGTTTTTTGCTAATAAAAAAGTTAATCATTAGAAGAAAAGACTTACTGTTTCATCACCTCGACCACCAGTCCTCACTCTCGGTCTACCTGCAATGTTTGAAGCAAGCGCATGGCTACCTTCTGATGAACCCTTGGAAGGAGAAGAAACACCACCTCTAGTTGCAGCTTTCACTTGATAACGGGGATGAAGTGGAGAGCGCTCCACGCTATTCTCAGATCCACCACTTATTCTGCCAGGCCTCCTATCACCAGAATTTGGCTGATACCCATGTCTATGAATAGGGGATTTTGTGGTGGGTTTATGTGTCACAGAACCATGATGTATAAGCGCCTCTGTGTGCCGGCGGGGTTCATCGTTGGGATTTGGGGCCTCCAAGTTTGCATTTGATGCTTCAGGGAATTTATGAGGATTATTTGGAGTCACTACCTTCCCTTCACTTCCCTGGTTGTGAATAGCTTCAATATGTCGTGTGTCAGGAACATTGCCATCACTTTCCACATTGCCAAGTTTGGAAGTATGGGCATGTTGCTATGGTGAAACAAAACGGAACCTTGTGAATTTACAAGAAACAACTGTTTACTCGTAGTGAAAGTCAAACTGTTCATTACGCATGTTACATTGCCAATAAAAGGCACAAGCATCTTCAGTATTTGACATTTGAACAAAAAAGTTACTAAAAAGGCTTCTGAAATAAATTTTACCCATCAGGGGGAAGCGAGCAAGCTAGAACATGCATATCTTAAGATGATCACCTCATAAATCTACAAAGGATATCCAAACAGATAAAAAAGAGATGATTAAAAGAAGGTTGATTTTGGCTGTTTTATGGGAAAAGAAGATGAATGTGCAAGTGGATGTTCTCCTTTATGCTGCAGTTCTGAAATCTAACTCGGGCAAAGATCAGTAGATGAAAATGTTGCTACTTGATGTATGACTTTGAATTAGACCATACTCACTCTGGAAGTAACACCAATTAATGAAGAATGACTAATATAATACAAAAGGTCACACACCAAAGTACTGATCAGGAGAATAACAATTTTTTTCATAATCATTAAAAGAAAATAACTTAGGTTCTTTGTTTCTCTTCATGGAAGACTGAGCACGAAATCTGGAAGGAAGGATGATCAGACAGTATAGATATGAATTATAATAAAAGCCATAACGTCTACATGCTATCAAGGTTTTCATGCAATTAAATGCAAAATTATGCATATAAGTGTTGGCTGCCATTCTCACTCTCACATTCTCTCTACTTTCTCACTCTCTCTCTCCCTCCCTCCCTCCCTATTGTCTCACTATCAGCTTCAGTCACTACCTAAATTCTGATTGGCCAGGATCAGGCTGTGAAAACTTGCCCCTTATTGCTGTTTGCCTCTCCACTGCCTAACTCTGGTGATCTAAAGTCACCATTGCTCGCATGTAATAGCTGTGAACTGGCAGTCTGCCATGCTTGGAAATAAGTCTGTGGTCAATATTGTTCATCTGCCTAAAGTCAACACCACCCCAGTGATCTCAAATGATATTTTCCTTTTATACACCAAAACAATGGATGGCTGAGAATTTGATGCTCAACTCTTTTTTTTTTTCCATATTTTTATCCATGGCAGACCCCCAACCTAATAACAATCATGTCATGTTCAATGGTGAACCTATAGGTCAGCAGATGGGATGTTTTTGCTAGCATGAATTTTCAGACAGCTGAGATCTGCCTTGTTGCACCAATTGTCATGAAAGTAATAGGCAATCTTAGGTGCAACGACCAAACATTCATTTGGTAAGCTATGCCCTCACTAATCCACTTGAAATTCTCAAATGATCAAGGAACCGGAGAAATCACAAGCCTTGCCCACAAAGTCATGTCTTCATGTATCTGGTTAATAATGTGATCTTTCCCAGTTCAAATAAGCAGATACAGACCCATGTTTCAAACCCAGAACAAATTTCTGTCCACGATGTCAAAGCTACTTTTGGAACTTTGAAGAACATCTGAAAAATCCTAAATTCATTATTTCAATTTTCTGCTGCAACTAATCCCAACCAAACAAAATCCAGGAAATAGTTTCCATATGTCTGAAAAGAACATTTAACCATGTATAGCTTGCAAAAGCTCTACAAACTACTGCTCAAAGAGTTCTGGTTCACCCAAAGCGGGATGAAAGATGGAACAGGTAAAGACACAAGAAATTGACTTTGTAGCCTTGCAACTTCCTCCTATCTCACTAACATATTTTTTCCTAGAACTAGTTACTCTTTAGAAAGTTATTGATGAAAAATACAAGATAAATGGCAAAAAACCAAAAATTTGAAGGTTAAATTTAAAATGTTTATTAGTAAAATCTAGCATTCGTGAGACTGTGTATGCCGCAACTCATGATTAGACATAGTTTAGCTGTAAGCGAATATGTTCTTTTAGAAAAATGTAATCATAACAAAAGACATTCTAGAAATTTCATATATGTATGGAAGTAACTGCCTATTAAAAGTTAACCCACAAACATTGGAACCAAGTCTTGAAAGCTTGTTGTGTCGGTAACTACTCGATGGCTGGGCACTACAGAATATTAAGAACTTTTACATTTAATTCAAATTATCAAGAAGGGAAAGAATAAAACAATCAACTTCAACAAGCAGTGGAATCAACAGAAGAGACATCAGAATTCTTTTGCCGACTAATGAATTGCGAGAAACAGGGATAAGATCATCACACTAAAGCAGACAATTTGATACGATAACAAGGATTTATAAAAAAAAAAAAAAAAAATCAAAACCTACAGTGACCATTACCGTCCAGAGGCTACAACAAGAGCCCAATGCTAACTCCCGCAACCGCAATAAACAACTTGAGATATGAAAGTAAAATTGGACAAATAAGACATCAAAACACACGAAACAATCACTAAGATCAGAAAGTTCCTGACTTCCCACAGAGTCTGGAGGCAAAGCAAGATAAAACGAGGAGACGTCAAGAAACAAGGTACAGGATGAAGCCAAAAGCACTCACCTCCATCTCCACGCCTTGAGATCTCTCCTTTTCACCAATCTTGGACCCGGGGAGACGGACTGGACTGCCCTAAAGAAAGAACAGAATCGTCTTTCTGGAGGAGGCAATAAAATTCCGACGGAGATCCGAGTAATAAGCGATCGAACAGCTGCTTCGAAAGGGAGTGGGGGTGGTTACTGGTGGAAGAAGAGACGGGGGAGGAATTGACACGACAAGGCCGCGGACTTGTTTGACCTTTCTTTTCGCATGCCGGCTTCCTCACTCAATCCTCTATCATATCTTTACAGGAATAATTGGCGGACTACTGTCGTCCCCAATATCTTTACTGGAAATCTTGTCACCGAGTGTAAGAACATATGAATTATGTGAGAATATAAAAATAATAATAATAATAATAATCCTGATTAGAAATGAAGTCGGAGATTATGTTAGCAGCTCAGTTGATTCTATCGAATGCTCAATCCTTAAGCTTACTTTAAACCTCAAAATATTCAAATATATGATAATAAGAATGTTATTTTTTAAGCAAATAAAAAAATCCTACATTGGTGGAGTTGTTCTGAATCTATTTTTTGGTTTTATTTTCTTTTAAGATAAATGAAAGCGGTACGATTGAAAATACTTTACATTGCATTTGTTTTTTTTTTGTTTGGTTAAGATTTATTGAAACTAGTTTTCCAGGAAATACAATTATAAACGATGAATGCCGACCGTATAATTGAGCTTTTTGATCGAATTCATAAATACCAATCTGTACGTAACAGTACAATCAGCATTCTGGGTATATTAGTTTATTTTTGGATCATTAGAACACTTCAAAAAATGTTTGAAATGGTATTGATACAGTTGTAAAGCTGGACGCATCTGACACAATAATGCTGGCATTGGCCAATTTAGGGCGCAAAAACGCAAAAAAAAATAAATTAAAAAAAAATTGCACAATAAACACATGGGAAGGATGATTATAAATAAGACTAGCTTGCAAGTAATCTACCAATTGGTGGGCACACATCTGAACCTGTTCTCGATTCTGTTTTGACTTTTTTTGCTCACCATAGATCGAAAATGGAGCCAGGTTTGACTATTTTTGTGTCCGACCTAATCAAACCTAGCATTTATGTTTTGGGATGTTCTGATGGCTGACTTCTGCAGTGACAACAACAATAATAGCATATCAAATGTCCATGTGATAAATGTTCGGTGTCTGAAGAATATTGATCATTAACAAAACAATACTACTACATCTCAACCAATAATGGGCATATTCATAGTCTTTGTCAATTCTCAACTTGGTTAATCCAACCATGTTTTTTTTTTTTTTCCTTGAAGCATCACCTTAGATGAATTGCTTCAAAAATTCAGTAGCCACTAGGCGTCCTC
This sequence comes from Ensete glaucum, assembly GCA_021527575.1. Classification (NCBI taxonomy): domain Eukaryota; kingdom Viridiplantae; phylum Streptophyta; class Magnoliopsida; order Zingiberales; family Musaceae; genus Ensete; species Ensete glaucum. The sequence continues at coordinate 38,525,846 of CM038558.1, read as the reverse complement.
TTGTGTTTACCGACAGTTTTAGTTCACTGATCTCCTTGTCAATATCCTGAATCATGAAGGATTAGAGATTAGAATATCACAAAGATAGATGTTATCACCCAAAAGATATAAAACGAAGTTGTTGTTTCTGTGGATTAGCCACTTGTTAATGTTTTAATTTTCAATTGTTGTAACCTGGTATCATTTCCAAAAAGGATGATGAAGAGAATTTTTTACCTCCATAAACTGCACGATGAAATCTATAAGCTTGTGCTTGTGCATGTCTTCACAGTGGTAGTTTGTTATGAGAAAACTAATGTCATATCCCTGTAGAGATTTCAAGGTATTATGAGATAGCATTCATTATCACAAGTAATTGGACAAATCAAATTGTATATACAAACAAAAATTTTAACAGTAGAAGTGGCTGGAGAAGAGTAAGTTCAACATTACTGAACTAGCCTGAGCAATAAATGAAGTTGAACTACACCAAGATCTAGCAATGGTTTACAGTAAAAAATTCAAACTGATTCAGACGAGACCAGTAAATTAATGGAACTGTGAACCGACCAAAGCAGAAAAAAAAAAATTATGAATAAACTGGTCTGTTTGCTTTCACTTTGGTCTTCTATATATACTTCAGTATCTGGTTTGGTCCCAATTTGACCTCTTTAGATAGCACGGTCAGTCAAACCAACCAAGCCCCTTACATTGTACTACTTTTAACCTGGAGTGAAGCATTATTTACCATAGAAAACCAGGCCTGGTTCATACTTCATAGCAGAACCAACCCCAACAAATATATTGTTAACTCCCCTTAACCCTCTGTCATCTGGAGGCAAGCCCTGAATCCCTCAGGGATGCTACCACTGCCCCTTCTCCCTCACCCTAGATTGCCATTTGCCTCTCCCATGGAAGATCTTGGAAAATAAGACGCCCGGTATGGCACACCCACTTTGGCATTTTACTAAAATAATATGATGCATAATCTTCAACAAATATGGTTCTCTGAACTTTCTTTTACTTGATAAATGTTCGGCCAGCAGCTTTGTGATTAAGGTTGTCATTTATTTACTTTATTTTCCTCCACTAAAATGGCATGTCTGGCCTCAACTATTTCTCATCTTAGCTTTTTATCTATTTCCTTTTTGCCATTCGGAATAATTTACTTCAAATCAATGGTGCTTCTAAACAAATAGTTCCTCTCTTTGTCATCAACTTACATTTTACTGATTTACCTTAATCTTTTAATCATTTTAGTGATACTGCTGATTTAAGATATCATTTCTTTAACTATTGATGTCACCACCTTTGAGGTCCTGACCTTCCACCTAAGGGGGTCGGTTACAACTTTCTTTTACCACTGATGAGATAACGAAGAAACCAGAAACCTAGACCATCAAACTAACTAACTATGGCTTTTGTCAACCAATTAAATTGGTTCAATTGCAGTTCTTGATTTCTAGGACTGATAAAATTAATTCACCTTATTATCACAGTCTGGTTTACTGGACCATTAGCACCATGTGACCATGTTATTGTGGACCTAACAGAAATACTGAGCACATGTCCTGCATTGCAAGATCCAACTAAACTTGTTGTACATTACTCTAGAATGTCAACATCACCATGAGATGAAGAAATAAACAATTGACAGATTCTAAAAGTTAAAGAACATCTGGAAACTCATAAAAGATGATATAGAAACAAAAGCGTACATCTACTGAATGCGCCTCAGAAAAATATAATACTTCGAAGCAACCAAGAATACAATTAATAACCTGCACTGGCTTTCTTCTCAAAACCTGGAATGACTCTGCCCTCATTGATAAAAACCGAAGAAACTTCTTGGCAAGGATGTTCTCAAGCTCATCTGCCTGCTTCACCTGAACAAGAGAGAGACAGATAAAATTGTGTGAATGCATATGTTCACTTCAGCAGAAATGCTTTCTATTTTTCACACAAAAATATGGAATCTGAAAACATAGAAAAAAATGATCAAGAAGTTAAAAGTGCATAGCTCTGTTATACATTAGCAGTAAAATACCTCAACTACATAGCTGCAAATGTTCGTGGACACATCAAATTTATAAATATTTTTAAAGAATAATAGAGTATTCCAAAATCCAATATGATGTCATGTCCAAACTAAAGAAATAAGTTGCTTGAAGATGTCATTTGGGTTTTCTTGTACTGCAATATTTGGAACGGCAATCTCTGTCCAAATTCTAGGTGTTGATGTGTTAAAATCATTTATATTATGCTTTCCTAAAATGTAATAGCCTAACACTTATCTAATTCCAGATAGATCCTAAAACTGGTACAACTCAACTCCAATTTTGTAATACTAGCGACAGTTTATTGATGTTCTCATCCAAATTAACTGCCTTTTCAACTAAAACAAGTAACCTGCCATTGTAAGATAATTTCGCCCAAATCTCATCAATTTTTCAACTTAAACAATTTAATTTCAGCTCAGAATTCAAAGTTTGGCTAATAAAGAGTTCGACTCATACTATACATTTGTAACATAGGCAGGAAGGCAACAAACTGTCCAGCCAGTTGAACAAAAAGGACCATGTCATTGAATCTCGTTTACTAACCAATCAATTACATACATATGAATGTTGTTCGATACTTGCAAAACATACCACTTATCCAGCAAAAAGGGAAAGGAAAGAAAATGTTGTTTGAACTTTGAAGCAAGGTATTAAATCTCAGTCAGTTATGTAATCTACCAGATTAATACAGTACAGATACCACCAGGAAATATACCTATCGTATAATATGAAAAAATAGTTCAAAAAATATCGACTGGTATTGGGCCATCCTTGGGCAGAAGGTATTTGAAACCATGGTCCGAAGAACAATAAAAGCTCCATGAACTAGCCACCCAACCGTACCTTCAAGCTTATACGAATAGAATTAATTGATGTCTCTATCAAGCACTTCTCTGCCTCATTGCGGCATATTAGTACCTGTAACAGAAATTAGAAAAGAAATTACTGTGCATTTTCTAGATGAACTTAAAAGTTTAAAATTTTTCATCATATTGAAAGAGCAAGATTTATAACTATACAAAAAAATCATAAATTTGGCTATGAGACATGACACAGAAGGAAAAAAAAATTATTCCGTCTTTCCAATTAACATTGATTGAAATAGGAAATTATTAGTTAAAATATAAATTACCAAAGAAATCAAAATAAAAGCATTTATGTCAATAACAATAAAAAAGACAATGTTACCAAGGAAAAGGTTAAACTAATTCTTGTTCTCAATGTATTTTTTTCAAAGACTACAAGACCTACCATTTCTCTATATATATGGAAATTATTTTAGCCACTGATGAATCCATAAAAACATTAAACAAAAAAACAACTAGGAGTACAACCTTCAGACCTTGCTATTGTGACAGCCGGTCTTGAACAATATCCTATATGGTAGCTTGTTTGCACATAAGTTAGCAAGTAATCATAACTTATTTAGGTACAATGCTCTGTTCTTGGGGATAAAACATATATAATGAGAAGAAAGGGAGGCGATGGAATTTAAGGACTTAATCCTATGGCCAAGATAGAAAAAGACATTGATGAAGCAGATGTAAAAGTTCATACCACGCCTTAATGTTTTTCTCAAGGTTTGCAATTTCGACAAGACGGGTACATACCGTCCATCAGTTGTTACGAACCGCTACCTAAGGTTCCACCAAAAATCGACTGTCGGTGGTCGATTGAAGGGAGAAATCGACCGCCAAACGATCGATTGAGGGAAAAATCAACCGTCAGCGGTCGATTGAGCGAGAAAAAGGGAAGAAGCTACCATATAAAATATATTATATTATATTATATTATAAAATATTTATATTATATTTTAATATACCTGGTGGTACACACTGTGCGTATCGCCCGATACCAATACCATACCAGTACCGAGATGAACTCGGTAGACCGGTACGGACCGGTAAGTCAAACCTTGATTTTTCTTAATATCTAACAACTGATAGACATGCTTAAATGCTGAAATGCCCCATCCCATGTAAAAGTTCATCAAACAACACCCTCCTATGTTTTTGGTAAATAGCTTTTTGCTGAAATACTTCATCTTCAAGATTAGGACTCACATAAATTTCTTATCATGTTCACATAAATGCCATAAAAGCCAGAAGAGAAGAAACAACCAAGTAGGATTCTTTTCTTGTATCAGTCAAGTAAAATTCATTGTTAACCATTCTGATCATTGAAGGTTCTACCAATGCAAGAATATGGAACCATGATGCACAATAGTACTTTACCGGATTCAATAGGAGTTCTGGACTTGTCCTGCAGAAGGTAAAAGATATATCAGATCTTTCAGAATAATCATATTTTAGGACTCATTAATCAATTAAAATTACATGATGCATCAGAATTTCTGAACAGAATATCAAACAGATTTTCCAGTCCAAAAATAGATTTCATGACTAGCATCGTAGGCTTTCTCACAAAACATAAGGATTAATACATTCAATTCAAATCCTAGAATATAGGCTTAGTCCCTTTGAAGATTAATTTTTAACAATTCGCAAAATACTTTTGCTGAATTTATTTATGAGTTATTTTATCTCAACAAAATGAAATATTTGAGGGCTTCATAACAACCAAATATGAGGACCCTTTTCTTTATAGGAAAAGAGAACTAATGCAGTCTGGATCACCTTATAAATATCAGGATTGATTCAAAATTGAATCCTAGGATCTAGGCTGAACACATAAGAATCTAAGAGTCGCAATCAATCAAAACTACATTTTTGCCCCTGATTTTTGGGGTACTTCCATTGTTCTTCACCCTATTTTTTTACATAAAGGGAACAAAAACTAGTATAAGGTACTATGAATTTTTAAAACTGGAATAAGGAACTACAAGTCTATTTGGAGCTTGGGAGAAAAGTAATTACTAGATCAATTCTTGGTTGTTGCTAAAAGCCCCAACATGTCTTAGTTTAGCCACAAGGAGGTGCTGGCAGTCTATTTAGTGGCAATTGTGGCCGACTTTATGAGGTGTAAGGTGCATTTTTTACAAAAATATCTTTTGTGCCCAGCAGGCCCTATCTAATCTATTTTACTTGCTCTTTTATTCTTCCAACTTAAAATATTGCTTGCTCTGTATTAACTTTTATTTTTATACCCATTTAATCACCTTCATTTACTTTTGTTTGATATCAGATGCTTATTAGTTACCAGCAGACCATTCTGCCTTTGCACAGTAAAGCATTGTGCCATATGAACGAATAGAAAAAATAAAATCAGCTATGAGGACATCCATGTATGTTTATGTATTCAAAAAGATGAATCCAGGTGGCAAATAGACAAGACCAAGACTACAGATATCTAATAAATATCTATTATGATGCATAGGCTGTAGTCATTACACGCTAAAATTAGAAACCAAGTTTGTAAACCATTTAACCGATTAACACTTGTCCTGTCAATATCAGATATAAAGATGAAAAATTATGTACCGGAATAGTTAAAGAAAGTTTGAAAGGAGACATAAAACTTAGATGCCAGATCGATACTCTATTTCTTACCAAGCCATATTAAGCTGAATTTCTCAACACCCACTCCCTGAATTTCCACGTAAAGACTATTAAATCAGCTACATTTAACATGCATAAATTAGTTGCTATGTTATCGCTCATTTGATGAATTTTTTACTTTTTTCCATAGGTTTAGCAGTATCTGGCAGCGATAAAGGAAAAAGTTGCCCGGATAGAGGTCATGTTCCGATATGAACACGAAAGGCAACCGATACTTACTTCAGTTCAACTTCTGGCTTGTTATGTCGTTCGACTTCTTGACAAGGGAAATTCTACAAAGAAACCAACAAAATCCACAATAAGTTATAGCTATATGAATTGTTAAGAACAAACTGAATGAAGAGTAATTATTTTAAACCGAGTTTAAAAGTTAAACAATGTTTTCCTCATCACAAAGTGATAAAAAATAAATAAATAAACAAACTCTTTGAAGAACCCATACGCGCTCAGAAAACGAATAGATTCTAACAAACTCTAAATGGTAACAGGACATTCCTCTAAGAACAAAGAGGAATCAACATGGGCATCTAACCAACATAAAATAAGCTCGTCAACAGGCATGAAAGTGAAGTTTGTAATCAGGATAATATAGGCCTCCGTGAACCTTTTTGCTGCCTCCATAGTGTTGTAATTATATCTTCAGCTGTGAACTCTCCCTCCCACTTTTGGTTAATCATCAGAAAATTGGATCGATTTGGATCGTTATCACATCAAATAGTGCAAACATTTTGGACAACTGCTGACTCAAGAACAATCTCCAAGAAGGGACCAATCGCATAATGCGAATCCCAAAATAGCAAGATAATGCTGCAAACGCGAACCCTAATGGACAACAGAAACACGCAAAGCCACTGACACTTTTTTCTACCGACGACTAACAGAAGTAATGAAAGCAATTAAACCTCGGCTCAAACTAAATCACAAGGCATGGAGACCATCCGTGGATACCTGGAGACACATCGCCGCTTCTAGGGTGTTGCGGATGCAGGTCAGGTACAATCGAAGGGTGGTCGCCTGCCAATTAGCTCGGAAAGGGTTTCAGAAAGAAAAAAAGACAAAATTAATGCGAAAGAACACGAATTGATGGGGCATCTCGATGGGAGGGAACGCCATGCGAGCGGATCCGCGTACCATTGGGGAGGAGCGGCCGGAGTCGGATCGCTTTCCGCAGCTTCCTCGACGCAGTAAACCACACCGCTGAAGCCAAGCAAGCGAGGCAGCAAAAATGTAATAGATTGGTTGGGGTGTAATCTGAGAAGGTAAAGCCTCTCTTACATTCAACCACTTCCGGTCAATATATTTTATATTTTTTTTCTTATTTTATTATTTTTTTATTTATGTATTTATTATTATATATGTATATATATAATATATATGTATATATGTATATGATCGATCTTTTTTATAAAAAAAAATATTTTTATTTTAGATATTTTCCCAACATTACTCCAATTATATTTTTTAAAAACATATTTCTAATTCTCAAAAAAAAAAAAAAAAAGGACACACTCAAATTACCTCTGCCTCATCGAATCAATCGACCATAATAGGGTTGCCTGCCATCGACCCTCTCTCTACTTTGTTGTTATTGTCATTTGCTCCGTCAAACGCCACTCCCAACCTTCGCACCTTCTCCTTTTTCTAATTTGACTTATAGTGTGTTTTATAGAGGTTTCAAAAATATTAATCATATTCAAAACATCGTACATCTTTATTTATATATAAGGAATTTTGATTGATGGGTATAATTTAGATACTTGTTTTAACTATCTTGTCATCATGGACATTTCAAAAATTTTGGTGAAGAATGACTGCTCTTTCAATATATGAAAATTAATCATCTCTTATATATATATATATATATATATATATATATATATATATTTATGTATATATACTTGTTTTCTTTTTTTATTATCCAAATTGGATGTTGATTTGGATTTGGGTTGTGTCAATTTTTGGTTGTAGCTCCATGACAAAGATTGATAATCAATATTATTTGTGTTATTGTGATTCACGATATCAATCTTATTTCAATTGCAAAAGAACAATCTTATCGTTGTACTTTGATCAACTTTATTTTTTTCAAACATAAAAAAAAACATATATAATAAATAGATATCGTTTCAACATTTCACATCATACGAATCTGCTCACAGGCAATCAATCCCACTATATAAAAAAAAATAACCTCTAATTTCATCGGTTACATATATATACAGTAGCTGACATATAAACGTCCAAATAAAAGAATGAACAGACCATAATTGCTATCTGTTGTTGCTGTTTGTCTTTGGGATTTAAAACAATTAGAAGAAGAAGAAGAAGAAAAAAAAATAAAAATCTGCAATGCATCATTAAGCATGAAGAGAAGCAGCGGAGGAGAGAGATACTAAATGCAACTTTATTATTCTGTCTTGTATAGTTACATAATTTTCTTTTTTGAAAAAAATATTTCTAGTCTTGCGGACCAAATCTTCCTGTGGAATTCTTTTCGGCCAAATGGCTTAGTCTCAAAAGTGCATAACGGATGAGGTCCAAATGCTTCAAGATAAAAGAGCTTAAATTTTGCTAATCATTACAAGATTATAAACACTTTATCATGATTGTGTCTCACTTTAGAAGATGTATAGCTTACTAAACTTATTTGTGTTAATTATTTTTCTTTATACCTCAATGTCTAGTTTGAAAAGATTAGTACCTAGCTAGACTGGAACGTGATGCATGAAGCCAAGATTAAAACTACATAAACTAAGGTCTGTACTAATCACTTTTGTCTCTTAAGTTGGCATACAACGACAATAACACCAACAACAATTATCATCTAAGTTGCATCAAGTCAATTATGATAAATTTGTGGCTTTTTTATTCAATCTCTCATCTCTCTCAATCATTATTTGGATGGAGTTTCATATAACTTGCTAAGTTTTTTTTGCCTATGGTATGAAGCTGATCTGATCTATGTTACGGGGTTAGTTGATTTTAGCTAAGTTGTGCGGTACTCATGCGTGTCCGTCCGCAAGGGTCAATCCTCCCCGAGATCTCCTAGAGTCTCTTAGACTTATAAAAAAGAAAATGGGCCAGAAGAAGCAATTCCCACCGGATCCACAAGTAAATGCTCAAGTAAACACTTTATAAAGCCAAATATAAATTATACCCATAGACATTACAAACTCAAAAAGGTTGCACACAAATGATAATAATCCATTACAGACCGAAGTCCCTATAAGTGCTTATAAGATACACTTGTATTTACAAGTCAAACTTGGTCATAAAGCAAATCAAACTAGGGTTGTTAAGCTTACTGCAAGCCCGCTTCTTGCTGTATAAGATATGTACATAAACCGAATGACACGGATAAGCACGAGCATTTTATCGAACACCTTGGTTACATTATTGTCCGTGACATTCTCCCTCACTTATTCCTTCGACGTCCTCGTCGAAGCCACTATAGATGCTGCATCTCCTCGCATTATGCTGAATCTTTAATCTTTTGCTTTAGCTACAACATGCCCTTTTCGCTCCCAGCAACTCTCCGCCACTATTGTTGAGTAGTCGAACTCTAATTTGTCATGCTGCTTCAACTCACCAATCACTGAATCTGGTGTGGGGTTGGCCGAGTTGTGCTAATCCTTGTTGGTTCTCATGGATCCTTCTGATGAAGGAAAAAACCTACCTTATTATGTGCTAGTATCACAGTATACTTATATTGTTTGAACTGGATGGATGTTTATTGGAGCTTTAACGAGCATCGCCTCGCAGACTTTGAAGTTTCTTAAGGTCCTTTCTCCATAATATTTGCCCATTGTACCTTCTTCCATTGTTACTTGTCACTTCCAAGTATGTTCTCATCACTCCCGCTTTCGATTGATCGATTGGGAAACAAAGCGGACAATATACTCTCAGTAATACTGATCACCAATGGTGAGGATTTGACAACTATTATATTTCATAAGCTTTCTTTTAAGGGTCATTAAACTTATGCAGAGCTCCTTTGCTAGATAGATAAGAGAACTAGGATACTTGACTTCACTCATTCTCTTCGTAGTTGAGAAGGTAAGGTTATTTGGCTTCGCTCACCTCCTCAAGTTAAGAGAATTGAGATACTCGGTTTCGCCCATTCTCTCGAGTTAAGAAGGCAAATGTTACTCAATTTTGTCTGCCTCCTCGAGTTTGTACTTCATGCATTGAGCTGATTACTAACATTTACCCGCTCTTTGCTCATACTTTTGAAGTACTTGAAGTGTTTGTACTCCTTGCGTTGAGTTAGCTACTGTGATTCGTTTTCTCACTGCCATTGAACTTCTGGAATACAAGAAATTTTGCCCGAAAAGAACAAAAAGTTTATCCCAACTTGGAGTCCCCTAACTTGGAGTAAGTCTTTGATAGATCTGGTCGCCTTTGAGATTATACCGTCTTCTCTATCACCTTTGCCGCCTACTCCTCTGAGTAGAAAAGGTACAGTACCGCATACTGCCTACTTCGTTCCTTAGTCGAGTACTCCTACATCAACCCGAAGTCCCTCGCTTTTAACTATCTTGATGAGAAACTCATCGACATTGGTCTTATGAAGTTCCTTGACCTCTGCCCTTCCGCCCTGTCTTGGTACTTGGAGTTTGCTTTTACATTCTCCACCTCCTTGGCCCCCTTTTACAACTAATGCTCTCCCTCTATGAGAGTAAGAGATCGATGATTCCACGAAAGTTCTGCCTCTGCGATACCATGGTACTGCCAAGCTCATAGCACTATTATCCATTACCTTGTATCTTCATCCCTTCCTTTGCGATCGGTAGATCTGCCTCTACGGCACTGTGGCGTTCCTCCGAATCCACCTCCTTTCTAACTGACGCTTTTCCTTTGGGTAGCTGAGCCCCACTGGACTAGTCGTCGCTTCCTCACCCCTTTCGACCACCTGCTTCGACACCACTGTGTCCTCCTAGCAGTTCTCCTTGGTCGATGGAAAGACAGACTACAACTCTCATGTATGGCCTCCGTCATCTTGTTGCAGGGCTCGCGCCGATTCTGTTCTCCTTAGCTTCCTTGGTAGCAATGTTCGCTTACTCAGCTTTGTCCTCTGACTTGCTGGGCTCCCTTAAGCGAATGTGAGCACTGAAGCAGTCTAACTCTCCAGCTCCGATCATACCTTAATATAATCAAGTCTCCTCTATGTGACTCGTTGGTACTTGCAATTTGATTACTCCCTCGGTGGTACACAGCCCCTATATGCTAACGACCAAGGCTTTCATTTGATGCAAGATTCGATACATACACACGGAAGACCGCCTCTACGGTACTGTAGCATTCACTCCTTGAATCAACAGCCCTTTTTGCCATTGTATTGTTCACCGAAGTGGAGCTCCTAGTAGCTCTTGATTATTCACATGATCACGTCCCCCTCCATGGGACTCACTGGTACTTGCACTTTGACTTCTTTCTTGGTGGTACACAACCCCCATATGTTGATGACTAAGGCTTTCATCCAATGTAATCTATGATGCACACACGAAGACCCGCCTCTGTGGTACTAGGACATTCACTCCTTGAATCCATAGCCCTTTTTCTTGTTATGTCGTACACCAAAGTGGAGCTCCCAGTAACTCTTGATCATACATCCGTATGATCTTGTCCCTCATGGGACACGATTGCCTATATTACATTACCACAAACTATTCTACTATGATCCGCAAGGGTCAGCCCTCCCGAGATCTCCTAGAGTCCCTTAGACTTATAAAAGAGAAAACGGGCCAGAAGAAGCAATTCTCACGGGATCCACAAGCAACTGCTCAAGCAAATACTTTATAAAGCCAAATACAAATTACACCCATTGACATTACAACTCATAGAGGTTGTACATAAAAGATAATGGTCCATTACAGACCGAAGTCTCCACAAGTGCTTACAAAACACACTCGTATTTATAAGCCAAAATTGGCCACAAAGCAAACCAAAATATGGTTGCTAAGTCTACTGCAAGTCCGCTACTTGATGTACAAGGTATGTACACAAAGCGAAGGACACGGACAAACATGAGCATTTCATCGAACACCTTATTTATATTATTGTCTGTGATATTCTCCCCCACTTATTCCTTTGACGTTCTCATCGAAGCCACTGTAGATGTTGCATCTCCTCGCATTCTGAATCTTCAATCTTCTGCTTTGGCTACAATACGTCCCTTTGGCTCCCAGCTGCTCTCCCCCGTTGTTATTGAGTAGTCGAACTTTGATCTGCCATGCTATTTCAACCAACCAATGACTGAATCTGGTGTGGGGTTGGCTGAGTTGTGCTGATCCTTGTTGGTTCTCACGGATCCCTTTGAGGAAGAAAAAGACCTGCCTTATTATACGTCAGTATTGTAGTATACTCATATTGCTTGAACTGGGTGGATGCTTGTTGGAGTTTTAACAAGTATCGCCTTGCAGACTTTGAAGTTTTTAAAGTCCTTCCTCCATGATGTTTGCCCATTGAACATTTTTCTACTATTAGTTGTCACTTCCAAGTATGTTCGCATCACTCCCACTTTTGATTGGCATTCAATTGAAAAATGAATGCCTCTGCATCTTCATCCATTCCTTCGCGATCGGTAGATCTGCCTCTGCGTCACTGTGGTGCTCCTCCGAGTCCATCTCTTTTCTAACCGACGCTTTTCTTTTGGGTAGCTGAGACCCACTGGACTCGTCGTCGCTTCCTTACCCCTTTCGACCACTTGCTTTGACACCACCGTGTCCTTCTAGCAGTTCTCCTTGGTTGATGGAAAGATAGACTACAACTCTCATGCATGGCCTCCACCATCTTGTTGCAGGGCTCGCGTTGATTCTGGTCTCCTTAGCTTCCTTGGTAGCAATGTTCGCTTACTCGGCTTTGTCCTTTGACTTGTCGAGCTCCCTTAAGCGAATGTGAGCACTAAAGCAGTCTAACTCTCCAGCTGCTCCGATCATACCTTAGTATAATCAAGTCTCCTCTATGGGACTCACTAGTACTTGCAATCTGACTACTCCCTCGGTGGTACACAGCCCTCATATGCTAACGACCAAGGCTTCAATCTGATGCAAGCTTCGATGTATACATGAAAGACCCGCCTCTACGGTACTATGACATTCACTCCTTGAATCTACAGCCCTTATTATCATTGTATTGTTCACCGAAGTGGAGCTCCTAGTAGCTTTTGATCATTCAACGTCCCCCTCCATGGGACTCACTCGTACACAACCCCTATATGCTGATAACTAAGGCTTTCATCCAATACAAGCTCTGATGCACACACGAAGACTCACCTCTACGGTACTACGACATTCACTCCTTGAATCCATAGCCTTTCTTCTTGTTGTATCATACACCAAAGTGGAGCTCCCAGTAACTCCTGATCATACCTCCGCATGATCTTGTCCCATACGGGACAGGATTGCCTGTATTGCATTGCCACAAACTATTTCACCATGATTCGTTGCACCATGTCGCCTCCTGGTGACATCTCAAATGCATACGAACTCTTGTGTGATGAAGTCGGACTATGACTTCTCCATGTGTGGCCTCGGCCAACACATCATGGGGCCTATGTCATCTCTGATTTTTAGTTCGCTCCCTTGGCAATTCACCTTCGTCTATCCACTCTTGGGTCACACCTGGATGAAGCATAGCTCTAGGACAGTCCGTCGCTTAGTAGCTCTTGAAGTCCTCATGACTTTGGTAGAATTGGTGCATCATTGTATGGATCTTGGGCCTCTATCCCTTACCAGCATAATCTCTGCTATGCACCTCTTACTCTTGACAACTCGAATGGCAACATTATGGCATATTCTTCAAGAGTACTCACCTCTGTGTCCTCTTGCCCCATGCTAAGGTCTCCTGATCCCAACTTTGCCTCTGCAAGTTGAATCACCTTAGTTACTCCGTCAAATACATCTCTGAGATAGCTTGCATGTACCTCGAAGCTCCCTTCATCTTTGGCACCATGTAAAATAAGTCTGCCTATCATAATGAAGAACCCATAGAACGACATGATCCCACTCTTGCCTCTACAAGAGTTCATGCCCTTGACCTCCGTCCTGGAAAAGTTGTGTGCCTTCGCTCCATGTTCTATCTTCTATGTCGACTCTCTTCATGCGGCTTAGATACTTCACCGAGTTCCACCCAAGTCGTTCCGCTCCTCGATTTACATCGAGTTGATAGTAGCCCTCGTGTCCACCATTCCGTGGGTCAGCCCTCCATTGAGTTCGATTTCTACATCGACTCTAAGTGTGCCTTTATATGATGTTGCCTTGGATTGCTCCCCCACTTGATCTCGAAATGCATCCACCAATGCATTATCTCATTCGAGATCATGTAACGACTCTTCATGGCTCACTCGGTCCGTTGAGCTTTATGAAGATATAGCCTTGAGGAACTCTTTCTCAATATGTGTGATCCGTTGCACATGATTCTCCCTCTAGAGGACTAAGACTTATCCCTCCTGGATATCTGTCCTGTTGGAACAACTTTCTTCTTTACATACTTCCCACTAGAAGTTTCGGAGACCACCATCCCCTTTGGACTACTTCGTCTTGTTGAACAACTTGTGCCTTATTCTGCATCCGTAAATGCACTTGCTAGATTGCGACCCTTCGCCAATACAGTCTCCACTGCACCCTTCAAGGTCTAGCAATGTGCTGAACTTATTGCATATTTCAGCCGCCTACAGATGTATCCTTTTCATGTCGAAGAGAAAGTTATGATGCTCCATGGCGCCGAGTTTCGATCGCGCCTTGGGATGGCCACGAATACTACATCGTCCGTGTACAAAACCCTTGCATGAGTACTGAATCCTTCGAATTAGTAATTCCCCTCACCTTTGTGAGCTTTGCACAACTCTTTCGGTCATTACGCAACACCTCCTACTTTGCACGGTCTTATCTTTCACCAAGCACCCCGCTTTGCCTTGAGTACCGTCAAGTTTGGTTGCCAACGTCGAGCTATAGCTCAAACTCAACCATCCCAATCTTTATGCGCTACTCATTCTTCTTCGCTTGTCCTCGTGGTGCCTCTCGTGTTGGGTTGGCCATTCCTCTGAATGCCAAACCTGGATGTCTGCTCCTCTGAGCGATTCTTTTCCCTACACCTCAATGTTCGTACTCCCCCAAACGGTCGCACATGCTGGTTGTCCTCCACACATCCCAGCTAGGTACCCCACGTTTGTATGACAAGTGTTTCTGCGTGTGTTTATCCCGCTCCGCTATTACATTGTCACGGGCTTAGCCGATTTTGCCTAAGCCGTGCGGCACCCATGCATATCCGTCCGCAAGGGTCAACCCTCCCCGAGATCTCCTAGAGTCCCTTAGACTTACAAAAGAGAAAACGGACCAGAAGAATCAATTTCTACGGGATCCACAAGCAACTGCTCAAGTAAATACTTTATAAAGCCATATACAAATTACACCCATGGACATTACAAATTCAGAAAGATTGCACCCAAAAGATAATGGTCCATTACAGACCGAAGTCCCAATAAGTAATTACAAGACACTTGTATTTACAAGCAAAACTTGACCATAAAATAAATCAAATTAGGACGGTTAAACCTAATATAATCCCACTTATTATCGTATAAAACATGTACATATAAATCGAAAACATGCACCAACACTACCATTTCATTTAAATACTTTGTTTATATTATTATGTCTGACACTTAGCCAGGGGTTTTGGCGGTGTGCACTCACTCTGTTCATCCCATTCCTTTTGATGTTATTTATTAGTCCTTGATACCTTCATCACAGGTTGACATTCTTATCCTCAAATGGAAACTCAACATTTGTTAACATTAGGAGTAAGCCAGCTATCATTTCATAGAGTTTTGACAAACATTTTTGGGAAGTCTTCAGTCATTCTGGGGAAACTTCTTGTATCATCGTCTACAATCTAGAATGTATTGAAAATAATATAACACCAATCATTATGTTTAACAGATCTGGCATACTCTTTTTTTTATAATAAAAAAAAAAGCTGAAGATGACTGACAATAAATATCGTCAAAAAATTTAAATCCAGCTGACTCATCCTCTTGAATTATATAATCTCCTATCTGATTGATGATGAACAACTGAGATTGGAGTGGGTACCACAACAGTTCTCTAGTGTCAGCTGGGTTTCATGGAATCCAATGGTATCAATGACCAAAATAGCTCATGAGAAGAGAGTGCAAGCAGAGAGTGAGAATGAGAATGAATGTGGCCCAACTGTTCCTCCTCCGAATCTTTGGAGGAGATTTTTGACTTGAAGCTTTACCTGAGATTTTTGAACTGCCAAGGGGGTCATATGAAACTGTTCCTCTGTTTTGATTAGTTGGTCTTCTATTTAATTCCATCCTCTCTCTCTCTCTCTCTCTCTCTCTCTGTACTGTAAGCTTAGTTAGGGATGACAACCTGCATCAGTCTTTTTTTTTTTTTTTTGTTGGACATATAGCTAGATAGCTATTTTGACAGAGTTGGTGAGAGAGGTGAGTGACCAGCTGGTTGGAACAAAGTTTTAGCCGCCAATCACTTTGTTGATCTGAGGCAATCATAAAATGTTAACAGTTTGGCTTTGGATTGTTTCTCTTCTCAGAGCTGCAGAAAGTGGTCATCTGATTCATGGTCCACATTACATGACACTGCCAGGTGATGGATGGATGGACCATGCAATGGTTGGGATTGGTTAATGTTCCTTCCAGTATGAAATATGAAACAGTAAAATAGTGTGCAGAAGGCAAAGGTTCTTCTTTGCATCTCCTACCCCCCATCTCTAAATGTTGTTTATTCTTTCTTCTATATGGGGGTGGGGTAGGTATTGAGACAAAATCTGGTTCATCAAACCCAACAACCATCCTTGTTTTTTCTTTTTTTTATTTCTAGTGTTCTTCTACATTCCATCATTATGACAGCTGACAAGTTTTTAAGCTTCTGATAGAACAGTTGGTCCATAATTTATTATTATTTTTTTTATTTTCGAGTGTGTGTGTTCTTCTTTCCTGTCATAATTTATGGAAGAATGAGGAAGACAATGGATGTGGTCTATTCTATATTGGTATCAGAGGTTAAAAAGCACAGCACCACACCACAACATGAATAAGAGAACAGGCAAAACATGTACACAAAAGACATTCATTCATTCTTATCACCATCTTTCAGCAGCATAAATTGTTGTCTTCGATCTTTCACTTTCACAACAATACATACACAACAGTATTAAATTTGTCATTCCATCAAACACTGGCCAAATTCACCATCACTTCCATCGATCTTATGTTTGATCACGAAAAAAAATAGTGGTTTTTAGATACTATGATCTTATATTTAAGATTACCAGAGTGGTGGCGGTGCCGGGGATGGTGGGCGGACTTGACAGGGAGCCCTAGAAGATGTCGAGGATCTCGAGGATGTTGCCGTTGCAGAGCGGGCAGCTGCCGCGGTTCACCCAGAGCTCCCGGGAGCACAACCGGCAGAAGGTGTGGCCGCAGGGGATGAACGCCGCCCCCTTGTGCCGCACCATGCACACGCAGCACACGTGCGATATGCCTCCCCCGACGTCCTCCGCGGCCGCCGGTTCCTCCTCCGCCAGCGCCGCCAGTGCCGCTGCCGGTGGGGACCCCTCCCCGGCGCTGCTCCACTGTCTGTCTGTCTGCTCCAGCAGCGCCATCAGCGACACTCTCACTGGCTCCTCCTCCTCCTCCGCCGCCGTAGCGGTCGACCCATGATCCGAGCTTTCTCCATTGCCCGCGGCGCCCGATGGATGCTCTTCCGGCGCTGATGGTGCCGCCACGCCCGCGTCCTCCGTGGCTGCAGGGTTGTTCTCGGTGTCCGAGATAGATGCCGGAACGGGGAGTTGGGAGTTGGGTATGGAAGTTGAGCGGGAGACGGGGCGGGAGAGTCCGGGGTTGGTGTGGACGGAAACGAAGAGCTCGGGGTAGGACATGGGGTTGAACTGGCTACACGACACCGCCCAGGCGGCGCCAGCGCGGCGGAGGCGAAGGTGAAGGCGATCCTTGAACGACTTCCACTTGATGCTGTTGCCGGAACTACGGCCTACGACGACCGCATTTGGCCCCGGTTCCTCACGCATGATGTCGATCAGTGTTCTCCCGCCACCGCCACCGCCGTCCCCGGAGGCAGAGGAGGCTCCCCTCTTCGCGCACCCGGCGACGGCGGAGGAGGGGTGCACCTCGTCCTCGTCTTGGACCTTGAGGAGGTCCCCAAGATTACAGGAGACCACCACAGCCTGCTGCTCGGGGAGCGTTAGGCTCCGCCGGAGCCCCCTTCCTTCCATCAAACCAAATTTCAATCTTCGGCTACAAAAACTCCGAAAAGAAAAAAATAAAAAATAAAAACGCGCACTCGGATCGATCTCGGGCCCTGAAATGCCCAAAATCTACCAAGAGAGTGCGCCAGTCGAGGTCAGCGACAAGAAATCAGGATGACAGGATCATCTTTTCCCCTGGGGGAGGAGATTTCAGGCCGCGATTGGCGGGCATCGGATTCCTTTCTCCAAAACACACCTTAAGCCGCTACATCTCTCCTATTCATCCCCACGAAAAGGGAAAGAAGCATGATTAGAACGAGAACAGCAAGAGAGCGAGCGAGAATGGGTCGAGGCATACGAGCAGGGAGAGAGACGATCGGCCGTCGAGGGGTGGAGGAGGAGGAGTTGTGAGGATCGGCGCGCCGTTGATGGAACGGACTCTTATTTCGTTTACGAGCGGAGGAGCGATAGAAAAGGGAGAGGAGGCAGAGGAGATATATATATCCTACGATTCCCGTGGACCGTTCCAGCTGTCGGAAACGGAAACGGAAACGGGAGCGAGTCTTCCGCCGTTCCCTGAACTGCCTTTCTCAACGGTCGATAGCCTAACTTGCCGTGACGCCCCTAACAAAAAAAGGAATAATGTCGTACCACACTATTATTAATATCAACTCGATTTAGACTCGAAGGAACACAATTAGGCACATATTTATTTATTTATTATTATTATTTTTTTTTTTTGACGGTGACCGATAAAAAGGTGCGTAGCCATACAATCCATGATCTCATATGAAAACTATTCAAAGTAGGATTTCGTTATTAGACAAAAATTAATATTTAAAATTTAAATAGAGGTTGAGCATTCTAAATGATATTAAGATATCTTTATACTTATATGAAATTAAAATATTTAATCTCGTTTCTTCTTACATCATCAATTAAGTATGTACCGTAAAATTTATCACTAAGTATGTATTAACTGTTCTATCTCACTTTAGTCTACCGATGAGGACGTTTGGTATTTTCGTCAATAGAGTCAACGACATAATAAGAAATAGGATTAAATATTTTTATTTTTGAAACATAAAACTAAGGATCCCAATATAATTTTTGGAGAGAGAGAGAGAGATTGGATTTTCTACATTTTACAAGATCATATATTTTTTTTATTAATTAAATAATGCATGTGTAATTTTACATGTGATATAAGAAGAAAAAAATTTATACAGATAGTTCTCCCTCCTTCTCCCATCTTAAATATTAGATTTCGGAAATGATCGACTGATGAACATGGATATAGGAGCGACTAAACAGGAATGTCATATGAAAGATTTGATGGGGAACGTGACATGAGGATCACCAGTCAAGTGGTGGTGGTCACAAGCTTGAAGATAACCCTCGTTGCACTCATGGTCTGATACCAAGATCGCACAGAGACAAAAGGAACCAGAAAAATGTAGATAGATTCTCATGTGACAGCAAGCTATACAAGTTCACATGCTCTCCCTCTCCATCGCCACAAGCAACCCAAAGAAGGTGTACAGGGAAAGTGAGAAGCACCTCAGCGTGACCCAGACTCATGGGGGACCATGAGGTGGAGGGACACCAACTTGTGCTACCATGGCCAGCTCAAACTGCTTGGATGAGACAAAAGGAAAGGAACTCTCTGAGGAGAGTTGAATGAATCCCTTCACAGCCTATCCGAGCAGCATATGCTCCACATCAGTGAGAAATCCAATCTCCATGCCCGCCTCTTTCTCCTCTCCCTGGTAAAGCGCAAAATACTGGGACAAGCTCTTGAACGGCTTCTCAAACCCTGCAGTGAATGAGCACTCGAGCTTTCCGGCGGGATTGCATCTCACCATCTCCCTCCACCTTCAACACAACTATCGCGCCGAGGGATAAAAACTCCATGATTAGGCTTACAAGGTTTCATTCACAAATACAAACCAGAAGGAACAATAGAAAGAGGAGCCAGAGGAACACAGACAGCATGGGCTAGGAGGGGAAGAAAATGAGAGGGATGGTCATGAGCATGTATGTGACAAGTGAAACCTGGGGTAGCCTTGTTATATTTGGTGTGATGTTGGCTTTGTTAGCAAGCATGAATGGTTTTAGATGTAGGAGTCACCCAAGTTCGGCGAGACGGAGAAAGGGAGGTGTAATGAAGTGGTTTGATTTGTTGGTTCAGCATCCACAAGTGTTCCAACTGTAAGCGCAGTCCGGCCCACCGAATTCCCTTTCACAGGTGACAGCAAGCCTTGAAACTTTTTCCCACTCCTCATTGCCAAGAAGATACTTAATACTCAGTTTCCTTTTCTTCCCTGGATACAAAGTACACCAATATAAAATTTTCTAAATTAGAAATACAGAACAAGGTCATGACTATTGTGATTCATAAAAGGTTTTAAATATCAGTTTTGACAAATCTAACAGAACAATATGGTAAGGTTATATCAAATGGTATAGTTCTGTGACACAGAGTAATCTACCGACTTGTATGACCCATCATCATTGAGAAACTAATAAAAGAAAGGTAGAGCAAAAGGTATTATGAGTTGTAGGCTACCGATGCTTGGTCAGACTCGTAACTACCAACAGGAACATATCAGTACAACCGATATTTTAAACCATGACATTGTCAAGTGTGCTAAAATGGTGCTTTGCAGGTAATCCAACAGGAAAGAACGCTACTAATCCAACAGTTTGATTTGTTGGTTCTTTCGAGAGGAAAGAACCTCTCGAAAGGTGTGAAACAGTGGCTTGCAACTTAAGCATGAGTGAAGTCATTATCCCCTTATGGGGTCTTTCCTTCCAAGAGGTTCTTGTATGCTCATTAGTTTGGATAAGAACGCTACATGTCAAAATCACATCAAAAATTGATATCGAATTGTCCGTGCCCCAAGGCCACTGACAATTCACAGCATACTGTCTACCGCTTTAGGCCTAACCACAAGTTAATTCGTGAAAGGCCTATGGAAACAACTTCCATGCATCAATGTACCCACGCATCCAATTCATCTGTGTTAAGAAGAGTTTCATTTGTTAATATTCATTCTTTTCTAAATCCAATTTTCTAAAGATTATGAAAAATGGCACAATTACCATGTATGACATAAAGAAGAATCCACAGCAGCATAAAATAGAGAGGGACAATAAATAAATACCGCATTATATTGTCACAAGGCATCAGATCCTTGAGACTTCTAATCTGAGTGTCGGAATATATTAAAAAAAAACTCTGCTTTGATTAAAATAATTAAGCAAGCCCCAGGTACATATGAAGATTAGAAATGCTGCTACAAAAGAGTACATAATCAATACAATTAATTATAAAGAAGATCGATACACATAAAGTTCAACAGACATGTTGTACTAACTACATATGATAGGAGTAATGCTAAACCACCATACAGTCAAACTGTGACTTAATTGTAATTGGCAATTTCCTAGATGTTAAAAGTTTAATAATACCCAAGCACAGCAAAATACCCACCATTTTGCTTGATCCTTTTTGTCTAATTTTGTAGTTCCAAGAATCAGTACTGAAAATGCTGTGCTAAGGAGGCTAATCCTCCAAAAGTAAAATCGCGTTGTCAGGATCGGTAGGCAAAGTCAATGGCTGCTCTATTACCAGTAATTTCCACAGGAGGAGCCCTTCCCACCTATATACACCTACATTATATACTTCCCCTACATGCAGCTTCGTGGCAGCCTCAATCCAAAGGGAGCACTGGTGATCCCATAAGCAACACAAGCTTCTCACTCAAAGGATTCCTTTTGTTCTCCTTGCACGTCATGAAGAACCAAATGCGCTCGAATGGGATACACCATTTCCTTCGGTCTTCCTATCAAACTCCGATCTTTATTGAGAAACTCGAAACAAAACATAATATTGAAGAAGCAAATCATTGAACGGGAGAGATTAGTTACCGGTTACGGCCACAAGAGGAGGACGACGCCGGGGCGGGTGCGGCGAAGGGAGGAGCCACCATGGCGTGTTCTTCCCCCCGTACGGCAGCACTTCAACGCGGTGAAGGGGTTCGCGTTAGGGCTTATGTCGTTGTCGGTCTGATTCGACCGAACCAGAGTGGGCTGGACCGGTCTGGGCCTGACCCAACAATTGAAATGCTTTATTATTATTTATTTTTATTATTATTTATTTATTTATTTATTTATTTATTTTATTTTTATTTATTTATTAATTATTATTATTATTATGCTTCTTCTTCTTCTTCTTCTTCTTCTTCTTCTTCTTCTTCTTCTTCTTTATACATGATTTACATTAAATCATTTTTAAAAAATCTCCTCAGAATTTTTTTGTCAATATTATATTTACTAATTATATATCACATTAAATGACAGAAGTAACCCAAATATTTTGTTTTGTTTTTGAATTTGATATATATATATATAATTGTAATTAATTATAGTATAAAATTTTTAATAAGGATTAAGTTCTATTTTAGTCCATATGATTTTGGTTATGGATCATTTAAATCGTTATATTTTACTCGTGCCTATAATAACATTTAGATTTTTAAAAACATAGCACATAGGCTCCTCCCGTCAAATATAATTTAGTTAACATACGTTAGAGTATAGTTTGATTATCTGATATTTTGACTCGTAATAAAATTATTAATATAATGATATGTGTAATCAAAGTATTTTTAGAAAAAGTAAATCTTGTTGCGGAAGAGGAAGGTAATGGAGATCGTAACGATGGATGAAGGTGAAGCGACAAATATAAGAGATGTTGGAGGTGGAGGTAAGAGAGAGTTGGACCATCACATCGTAGTCGTAGGATATGAGCATGTAGGAGAGGATGAAGTAGGAGAAGATAAGGGTGAATACACTCAGAAAAAGGAAGAAAGACTACTGTGTGCTTGGTATTGGATTGGTCAAATTCATATACACCTAAGACATAACTAGAAACTCGTAAGCTCATCAATAGTAGTGTGTGAGAAGTTACGCGAGTATAATACCTTACCAGGTGGTGGATTCTACTATGTTTTATAGTGATCTTAATTTTTTTTTAAATTTAAATTATATAAATAATTTATTACGAATCAATATATCACCACGTGTATAATTTTTAACATCTATTAACTAAGACTTATAACAAACATGATAATAATAACAAACAGTAAGGACTTCGAGGAGGAGGGAACGGGAAAAGACGGGATGTAAAAGGTTTGCAAAGGACAGAAGCGTAAAAACGGACAAATAAATAATATTCCGCGGCTTTTGATCGCGCGGCTGGAGGAAGCCGCAAACGACTGGCTGTCGGAGCGGATGGCTGGCTGTTGTTGTTGCTGTTGGTTTTTATTCCCCTCCTCACGCTTTGTGGAGGACGGAGTCTCTCTTCTCTCCCCTCCCCTCCCCCTTCTCTCGCCTCTCTCCCCTTCTTCGCATCGTCTGAGATCGCAGTCGCAATGGGAGTCCCGTCCCCGGCGCTCCCGATCCGCGCCTGATTGATGGCCTCCCGGCCATGGCCTACGACGCTGCCACCGCCGCCGGGGTCCACATGCGCGGGGGCGCCAGGGCCGGTCCTGCCGCGCCCATGACGGACGCCGCCTCGTCCCCGCCGCTCCGGCCCACCATCGATGGAGGTCAGGGTGGGTTAGGGCTAGGGTTTGCTGGACCGGTCGCGGCTTCTCGGCTTCCCCTCTCTTTTGATTCGTCGCTAGGATCGGTTCTTTGTGCGGGAGCCCTGGGATCGGAGGGTCTGGGTGTGGGGTTGGCTATCCGGGCTTGCCGAATCGAGCTTGGGGGCTGGCGGCTTGTCTTTATAGGAAGCCGCAATGCTCGTCGTCTTGGGCGTGCTGTTTTGTTCCGCTGGTGGCCGTTGTTGCCGTGCTAATTCTTGCATTCTTTTCTGATCTTTCTTTTGGTGTCCGTCCATGTTTGGTGTTCTCGGGGCATGCTGTGGATGCAGCATGGTGTTTCGTGTGTGGCATTTCAAGTCCTTTTTATCGCCTTCCTATTATCGTTCATGAGCTTTGACGATTTATGATTTATTTTGTGAAGAAAATGTGCTTGCATCGCACATTACAATTTCGTTTTTAGCAATTTGTATACCAGCACATCGTTATCTATATTTTCCGAACCTTAGTCAACCATTTGTTTTTTTTTGCTTTTGTATGGGCTGTAGTTGCCATGATATCCGTTCTAGGTGTCCTCTAATCCTGAGCCTTTGTTGCAACTGCAGAGACAATGTGGCAGATTAGCTTGAGAGAAATTGAATCCATGGAATCTGGACCATATCCAGAGCGTCCAGGAGAGCCAGACTGTACTTATTACCTCAGGACTGGCCTATGCAGATTTGGGATGACTTGTAGATACAATCATCCTCCAAATAGGCAGATGGTAAACCCAACTTATCTGACTGTTTCTTATGCACCTTGAGGAACCTTTTCTTCCTGAACACAAATGACATTATGGTGGTTGTTGCCAGTTTTGTCTGTATCCAAGATTGAAAAGTGAGATGGTTCAAAATTATTTTTGTGCCAAAGTCATTACTCGTTGTTTTAAGCTATATGATTCTAGCCACTGCTCCGCTTTGACTTTTGACATTCCTGCAAACAAACTCTTCTGCACTTGCTCTGTATGTATATATAAGGCCATTTTTTATAAGATGCTGATGCTGTAGTTTTATTTTGTACTTTAACAGTGGGTCTATTCATTCGTTATGAAATAGATATAGAAGCTTGCACCACACATGAATTCTTATATACTTTAATGGACTGGCAATTAGGTCCACTTGTTGTGACACTTTTTGCTTCAACATAGTATTCCACACCAGTTCTCAAGTTTGTGTTTGTTCATTAATATCATGATTTTTAAGCAAAATGTGCAAAAGACCTCCCTATCATTCAATTTTAACTTTCATCATTGGACGTGGTTTGACTGTTCATGTCTTAGAGAATTAAGTAGCATCAGTTTAGACAGTCCATATCATCATTGTGCTGATCACCCAAAATTTTAAACTATGTTTGGTTGCATTTATTCTCTAGAGCCATTTCTATGATGTCATAATTGGTGCTGATGTCTATGATGTGGACCACCCCCACTTCTAGGTGAGTGAAAGAATGGACGGCATCAAAGAATCATTGTGAGATGTTGTCATTGTTCGTGTTCAGCTTTTTAGTTATGCCAGTTTTTCTAGTACTTAATTGAATTAATAATGTGATATATGATGTTTATTGAATCACCACAAATTTGGATAATTGATTTTGGAATGATATATGTAAAGTTTTTCAGAAACTTAGTGTTGGCAGTAGGTTTGGGTGTCAGGTTCTGCAAGACGCATGTTTAGTAGGATTTGAACAAGGCTATCTTGGTGGACAACAAAATGCTTTTCATCAAGTACAATGTTGTTTAATTTTAAGAGGGTACATGGAGATATTGTTTTAATATCTTGTTTGACTTTGCAACAAAGTGTCAATTAACTGAAAGAAAGGAGAAGAGTATTGAACTCAATGTTAAACAGAAATGTTAATTTTCTTTTTCTCGAACTTATTAGCCGCTTTGTCAGTAGCCCACATCCACATTTAATGTTGATGATGCTTGTTTCTTATTTTTGCTCTGCACTATTGTCAACATGTACTATATATATATTCCTTTGGTTTCTTCCTTTTGGTTTTGTGTTTGGAATATGACCTTATTTTGCACATGATTTGGTTGTAGTCATGGTTTGAGTTCATAAAAACCGATAGTCCTTATTAGATCCTATTAATTGTCAGGCTATTGCTGCAGCAAGAATCAAGGGAGGATTTCCTGAAAGAGTTGGGCAACCTGAATGTCAGGTAACAGAAAATGATGCAGGAAAGTTTGGTATAATGAAGATAGAATAATTGGGATGTGACTTCTTGTTGTTCTTGTCTTTGTTGTTGCTGGGACATCATGTGTTTCTTATGTTGATTACTTTGAGTCAGTTTTTTTCTTTTTTGCTTTTGTACCAATGAAAGTAAAGCAAAGCACCAATAACATAAATAATTTAGTGCAATGCTACTTTCTTTTTGTAAATGAAAGTGTGTTAGAAATCAATCAATAGACGTGCAACCTCTGTTTCAGAACTTCTAAGACTTTGTAAGGGTTTATTTAGTTAACTAGGGTTATATTTGAATCGACATTGTAGATTTTACTTTTTTGTTTTTTGGTTTTTGTTACTGCTTAAAATGCATAGAATGATTAAAGCATTCACTGGTCCAAGTTCCTTCCTGACGATAATCGTTGGGAGTGAGTTAGATGTAGGATAGGTTGATTTTATAACTGTTTTTAACTCATCAGGTTCCCTTTAAAAGTTGGTTTTAGGGTATGGAGGCTGTGATATGTTTGAAGCTAAACCAAGTTTTTAGTTTCTCCAGCATGGGTAATGCCATCTAGCCGCCAGGATGGTAAATATTCAGCATCTTGTGCTGAAGCACAAACTTAAAACAACAGAAAAAATGTGATAAAATGAATTTTGTAAAAGATTTTATTAATCTTTTTTGGGTTGTGAATGGATATTTAGAGCTTAGTCTGAACCATACTTGAGTAAGATAAAAGAAGGGAGAAAACAGAGGAGTGTTATCCATAGAGCACAAGAAAATGTAAATACTTGCCTATTACTATGCTGATTCTCTCTTTGGCATCACCACCTTGCTGATCATTTTCCAACTGCCTAACCTTCTGGTGCCGTGAATTTGGGGGTCACTGGAGTATCTGAGGGGCTACTTTTAGTTGCTATGGGTTGCAAAAGGGTTAGCTTCCTTTCTTTCTTATCCTGTGTATAAAAATAGCTTAATAGTACCATGAAAGGAGGGATGAATAACAAAATGTATGTGTGCTACTGCCTATATCTAAACACAATGCTGGCAAAACTGCATGTATTCACACCAGATTTCTTACAAGTACATACTGTGCAACCCAGTATAGGCTGGCACATCCTAGAACAATGGACCAAATTCTGTTTGACCTTGTCAAATTTGAAATTGGAAAGAATGCAACATCAAGTGTGAATTCACCTTTAAAATTTGGTAGCGTTCTATGATATTTTGAATTATTGATAGTTTATAGTTTATACATAGAACTTCTTTATGGGTAGAACCTCACACATGTAACTGCTCTCCTAGGACAACAGAAAACTTTTTAGCTGTCCGGATCTTGCTATATAGTCTGGAGACAACCAGGTAGCAACACATCTCCAGAGACAACCAGGTAGCAAGGCAGTTAGTGTCAATACATAATAAATTCTTGGTTTCTGACTATAGAAATTCCAGCCTAAAAAATTGCTTTATGTAAAGTTAATGCATGGAGACAATATGAAGTATGTCTAGAACTAAAAGATTGATTGTTTCCTTTAAACCTAATTTCTGCATGTTCTCCTAGTGTTGTGCTTTTGCTTTTCTATGATATTGTTTCATCCTTTATCCTATCACAAGACGTAACCATCCCTCACCATGCGAGAGGGATCATCAATTGTTAATACCTCTCTCTCTCTATATATATATATATTGATGGCTGTGTTATGTTATATTTATAAATTAAGGACAATGAGTACAAGTAAAGGCACATATTGTGGTTTCATACCTGGTTGCTGGGTCTAGGTAAGGGTGTTGTACCCGTTAAGGAGCTCCCTCGAAACATGACAGATGCCTCATTTTAGGTTTTACTGTGAATTATAAGCTCTAGAAACAATGCTACTTCAACGGACATATGTAGTATTGAACCTAAAATGTAGTACTGGAAGCTTTTTTTTATTTATTTCTTTTTTGCCATGTTTGTTTTCTTTTTGGTTGCATGTACTTCATCATTGCTTAATTTCTCAAATCTTTCATTTGAAGCCCCAGAAAATTTCTCATCATCTTCTGCTTTCACTTTTAGTCTTTATCCAGGATTTCATACTTTATACATTTGAAGTCCTCTTTAAGGAGTCCGCACCAAGTTTCGATGGCAGACTAAATAGTATTTGGTACATGCATTTTCAATCTGCAATATTTTGCTTTTTTTGGGGTGGGCTTTGGTGTTACAATTGGATTGCTCCTTCATGTTCTAGCTGGCCATGATTTGAGTTATGGAAACAACCTGCTTGCAAGGGTAAGGTTATTGCATTGCCTCTCCCTGGACCTTGCATTGGCTGAGGCCTTGTGTAATGAAGCTACCCTTTTTGACAGAATGCTTTCTTGAAGTTGACATGCATGAAGCATTGTGTTCATATGATTTAACTCGATTATTGCACTTGGAAGTTGGAATCTGTGTCAAATTTGTGCTGCTCAGTGTACATTGGTCCGTCTGACTTTGGTTAATTAAAACTGGAACTTTTTTTTATGTATGTGTAATCGCTTGTGACAGTACTTCTATATCCTTTTTTCAGTACTATCTGAGGACCGGTACATGCAAATTTGGTGCTACATGTAAATTTCATCATCCTAGAGATAAGGCAGGAATTGCTGGGAGAGTCCAATTAAATGTTTTAGGTTATCCAATCCGTCCGGTTTGTAACTTCTACTTGCTGATATCTTAATGTCATTTTTAAAAATTCTTATTAATGAATATACAACTGTTCTGTGCTATGTTTGCATAATAAGATAATGATCATTTTGTTGTAGAATGAGACAGAATGTGCATATTATATGAGGAATGGAGTATGCAAATTCGGGAGCACTTGCAAATTTCACCATCCACAGCCTTCTAACACAATGGCTAATGTACGTGGTTCTACCGTGTATCCTGGTGTACATTCTCCTACTTCCAGTCAGCAGTCTTATCCTGGGGGTTTGACGCCCTTGTCAAGACCTTCTTTTATTCCTAGCCCTCGATGGCAAGGTCTTTCAAGCTATGCCCAAGTGATTGTTCCTCAGGGTTTGGTTCAAGTTCCCAGCTGGAACACATTTTCGGTAAATACATTTTGGTTTAGGCCCTACTGGCATTCTATAATATGCATGACATAGATGGACATGATTTTTTGCTTTTCAACATCACGTGGTAAAAGATTCTCTTTTTCTTCATGTCACATAAGTCAACTAGGCAAGGTATATTAGTTGATAAAGAAGTTTCAAGAAGCAAATTGTTATTTAGGAGATAAAAATAGGGTTGCACACAAGTAATGCGGCCAGTTCTTTTGCGTCATCTCTATTTTCTTTTGTTGCGTCTCTTATGAGGCATGTCTATGTCACTTAGGAGATTGCTTCCGTGTTTGTTTTATTGTGTTGTTTGTACTAAGAGCTATCATCTCCCAATTGTGCTCATCTTATCCATGTTATCAAGAGTATATTTTACATGTTTGCATAGGCCAAATGGCAATTGATGAGGAAGAGGTTCCAGTATGCTGCAAAATTTTCTTTTTCACAACCATGTTTCGATGAATTTATGGTGATGTTCTTTTTATTATCTATGGCATTGGTAGTTGCAGTTCTATGTGCTATTGCCTTAGGCATTAGACCAAGTGAAATTTTGGGTACTCGAATTTTTCTATTCCCCCCCTAAATATGTAACTAGCCATATCTGTTATTCTGTTAATATTTGTTTGTGTTGTAACTGGTACCATTGCTGTATGTCTCTTTAGGGTCAACTGGGGTCTGGTTCATCTTCAGAGAGTCAGCTGCACCTGCCACGAACTACTCAGTTTTATGGAACATCACGGCAGAATGAAACAATTGCCGGAGTTCAAGGGACGATACCCTCATATCGATCCAGTGCTCTTCCTCTGGGCCAGTATGTATTGGCAAGGGAGAATGTTTTCCCTGAGAGACCTGATCAACCTGAATGTCAATTTTATATGAAGACCGGAGATTGTAAATTTGGTGCAGCCTGCAAGTTCCATCATCCTAGGGAGAGATTACTTCCTCCCCCTAACTGTTTGCTGAGCCCATTAGGTCTTCCTTTACGCCCTGTAAGTTTGTGTCAACCTCGTTATTTCCTTTATTCTTTGATGTGGGATTAAGCATGTTGTAGGCTTTCCATAATTAAAGTGAAATCTGACATGGCTGTTCCAGACGTTTTCCCTTCCATCATTGTGTTTATTTATTTATTTTTCATTCAGATTAGCATTTCAGCAAGGTTTTTAAGTTCCAGCTTCCCTTGTTCATGTATTATACTCATGTCCAAATCCTATTCATGTGGGATTAAGCATGTCCAAATTAAGTTCCAGATTCAATATTGTGAACTCTGTTCCTGTTGAGCAGTGTAACCAAGAAACATGTTTCCTTTTAGTTCACTCCAATGCTTGATTCATAAATGGGACCGACAAAATACTGCTGCAAAGCATATTAAATTATTAAAGATTTTGAATTTGCTTGATTATTTAATGTCCCATAATTAGGTTCTGCAATTATTCATTAACTCCTAGAGAAGCTGAAACTTGGGGGAAGATTACAGTGGAAAAGGCAGCTGCTGAGATGTACAATCTGTATTCAAGTTGGATGAATGTTGAGGAAGGGTCAGAAAACATGCCATGAAACTAGAGTATTGCCCCGAACTGGAATGGTTGGCCTTCAAGGATTTGCTAATCTGAAACCACAACTCGAGCTGGTCTCAGCTACGAATAGGATTGCCTCGCATTTCATTTTTTGACTTTGGGAAGTTGGTTGTGTATGTGGGTGGTGGAGTCATCTGTATCTTGTATCCAGTGTTTTCTTGGTGGGAGTCCAAGGAGCGGGGTTTTATTGGCCTGACCGTTTGGCTGAAGATATGGCTGCAGGGGTCTATTCTATTTGGTGGAACAAATAGGATCAAACTATACTGTTGAGAACTTTAGGAGGACGATATACTAATTTGACTGAGACGACTGATTTACTGCTCGATGCAGTTGCATATTTTATTGATAATGGTTGTGAATTAATATTTGGTTGTGTTTCTGTGACAGGGAGAACCCTTGTGCATTTTTTATTCACGATATGGTATCTGCAAATTCGGCCCACATTGCAAATTTGACCATCCTATGGCAACACCCATTGGGCTATATGCTTACAGTCTTCCAACATCCTCTTCAGCTGATGCGCCGCCGGTTTCAAGAAATTTACTTGTGTCCTCTTCCGGGCCTCCATCATTGGAAGCTCCCTTGGAAGCTGCAACTGGGAAGTCTAGATAGAGATGACTTTCAAATTGGCTGGGTGATGAAAGCAGTTCAGCAATCATCAGGAAAATTCCTTTTCCTTTCTCATAACCTTATAAGGCAAATCTCTGTAAAATTGAGTTCCCACATCCCTGTGCTGGTGATGTACATACAGTTTGTCATGAAGAACTGAGACTGCTCATCTGAAGATGCGCTTCCTATACTTGTTGTTGTATCATGATGCTGTTCCGTTTCGAGATTTTTTTTTTTTTATAAGAGAAAGAGAGAGAGAGAGAGAGAGAAGATTCTCTGTTTATTTCGGAAATGGGTGATGCGTACGTAGGTAATTCGTCATACAAGGCCAGTTCCATGTGTGCATTCTGTTCTTTTGGCTTTGCAGCCATTTGCGATGCTTCATTGTATTTTCACCGGAGTTTTGACCTTGTGAACATGCAGGATTTTAGATCTATCTATCTACTTCCTCATCGGCTATGATCGTTACATGGTGGCGGCTATGATCGTTACATGGTGGCAGCTCAGAAATGATGTTTTCTCGGATGTCATCTTTGATTGTTGACGGAGGCAGTTCAGAAGGTAACAGGAGGATGGTGAAGTATCTATCCCTTTGGTTTTCTCAGATGTATTTTTTTATGGCTGTAATTATTAACTCTCTTTGCTTTCTAGCTGCTTAATCGCTTGTTATCTATCTATCTATCTATCTATCTATCTATCATGTTACTTCGTTTAAGTTGATGATGGATGGGGGACACGCTGTTTTGATAACACTCTTTTGCTAATTTTTTTTTGTTCATTTATGCTTATTGCGGTCGTAATGGTTTAGAGGCACTTCCACGATAGTTTCTTCGTGGCGTTTGGCGATAACGAACAGTTAAAAAGTAACAGAGGAACACGTTTTCTTCTTACGGGGATAGAGAGATTCTCGATGGTGTCACTTGTCACAAATATCTGTGACAGTTTAAATATTTCGTTGGAAGTAACTGATGGCTTAATTAACTGTGAAGGAATATGTGCGATAGCGTGATTAAAGAGAGGCATGCAAAATAACATCGAGAAGGATGTTTTGATTTCACCATTTAAGCTCGTTTGAGTAGAAAATATAAAATAATGAGGTCCTTTATGAACGTTATATATTTTTTTTTTATAGAAAAAAATGGAATGCACAAATTACTCGAGCATTGTAGGAACAGTAAAGGCACTAATATACACACATTTTAGTAGAACATGCGTTATTTAGATCACATTTCAACAACAAAATCACACTGGCAGTAGGCTTTCCCTAAAACTAGAAATTGCATAGCTGCAACCAAAAAAAGTTCAAGTATTATGAAGAAATTATAAGACATGGATGGATCCAACCAATACAACTCGAGCATTGTAGGAACAGTAAAGCCACTAATACACACATTTTAGTAGAACATGCGTTATTTAGGTCACATTTCAACAACAAAATCACACTGGCAGTAGGCTTTCGCTAAAACTAGAAATTGCATAGCTACAACAAAAAACAGTTCCATTTTGCAGAAAATAGCCATCCTCAAAACAAGGATCTGCAGAACAAGTTGTAACTCGCCCGTTAAGAACAATATCCAGTATCCACAGTCAGTCGAGCGTAACATGCTTGGAGAACTAGCTCGGGATGGAAGAAAACCTATAGCCTGGCGCACCCTTCCAAGAGTAATATGCGATCCGAGTCTCATAGAAACCTGCACCAAGATGGAAATAAAAAATTCAGTTTCACAATGCTAATAAACCTTCAAAATATTTTTCTGAGGGCTACCGATGTAGATGAAGTCTTATTTTGTTGTATGGTTTTTCAAGTTAGTTATCCTAGCGGGGTTAAAAAGAACACCACTCTTAAGAACAAATAAGAATGAAGCACAAGTATAATTTGAACCAGTGTCTCTGCCAACTTGGAACAAGGCTTTTATACACAAGTTGCATATGAAATTATCATGATAATAAATTATTTCCACATGAACTACTCATGTTGAGTGACAATTAAGTTACATTTTACTACTAATGCCAGATGGACCCAGATATATCTACATATATATGGTATGCAACCCCTACCTAATTTACCAAAGCTTTAATCTGGTTTTTAAGAAATTTCAAATTTGCAAGTTGCTAGTAAGGTGGAAATTTTTTGGGGGCAATATACAAAATTAAACATACAATCAAATTCTTTACAGATTTTAAGAAAAAAGGACCTTCGACAAAAAACCAGCAAAATAAAAAGTTAATGACAGCTTAAAGTAGTAATAGTTATGTAGAGGTTTGTGCTTTCAGAAGGGCATTTACTTCTTCAGTGCTAAAGGTTATTCGATGAAAGACCTTCATTGAAGGTTGGATAATGACTTTCGACTATGCGGCCCTTCTTAACTTTAAACACCCCATACATCCTATGCGGCACTTCTTAACTTGAAAAAAGATTAAAAAAAAAAAAAAACTTCTAATGTTATGCAGCTGAATGTCTTTTGTAAAACATAGACTTTCTGCCATGAATGAAAGATCAAACTTAACCCAACAATTCACCAATGAAATTCTTTAATGATCATAATTCTCCTAGTATTCGGTCCGAGTTAAATTATCAGGAGTTAGGTTTGACAGGAATTGACACAAGGAAAGGTACATTAGAAAAGAAATACCTTTACATCTCACTGGCGGATCGATTGCTTCTAGAACATCATGCATGAGTACAAGCAAAAGAAAATAATTGAGATGCAACGAAATAAATATCATAGATTCACGGTGCATACCAGGAAGAAATGCAAGTATACCAAGCATCAAGAGGCCATATGCTTGGGATTGCTCACCCTCCATATGGCCTGTAAAAATGAAGAATGATAGAATAAGGAGAAGTGTCCCCAGAGCAAGAAGAAAAATCGCAAGGGCGATTGACTTCCATGGAACTCTATCGAGGGCCTTGGGGCTGTAGGCAAAGCGAAGGTCTCCTCCTCCCGGCATTCCATGATCTTCATCTATGTCATCTGCAGCAAGAGGAGAGTATCGTGCATGTCGTCTTGATGCCATAATGATCCTCCTGCTATATGCTTCCCTTAACTGTTATGACTGCACAAAGCAATACGGAGGAGTAATAATATATATTAGCAGAAGCACAAAGTCAATTAATAGAATCGAAGAAAAGAAAACATGCAAATACACCAACAATTTGTATTTGAAACAACATGAACTGTAGAAAAAGATTGTTCTTTTTTATGTAAGGATTTGGATACATATCATCGTTATTGTTCATGTCAATGTGCAAATTGACCTTTTTTCACAGTGAAGTCTGAGATTATTAAAAAAAAAAAGAAAGCTAACTTAGGACATCAAGGCATAACCATAGTAGACCTGTTTTCTGTCAGATACACAGC
Organism: Ensete glaucum; assembly: GCA_021527575.1. NCBI lineage: Eukaryota > Viridiplantae > Streptophyta > Magnoliopsida > Zingiberales > Musaceae > Ensete > Ensete glaucum. Next base: position 38,491,606 of record CM038558.1, on the reverse strand, counting down.
AGAATGAAAAAAGCTAACTAACCAAAACCATATGTAACACAAAAAGTAGCTCTCAACCCTCTCGACACTAGCCAGTATAATACTCCTGTAGATACAGAGCCAAACGTACTCGATATTGCAATTCTATTGCATTTTTACCATGCAAGTTCATTAACGCAGACGTTTGTCCAAGAAAAAGTGAATACAAACACCTATACGACCAACAAGAGATCGACAGAGGCATATGAAAAAAGGAACAATTTCATGGATCCTCGCGCTCAAGATTTGAAAGGCCAATAACATTAGACCAAAGAAGAATTTTGAGTGTTAGAACTCATAAAAAAAAGTTTTAAGAAATCCCACAAAATAATCTTCATTAGCTCGAGTTAGCACCAACAACAATGGCACTTCAAAGATGATAATCCAAAAAACATGATCAAGCGGATACGAAATTGTGAGCTAAGATCCTTCAGCCGACATGCATCTTATAGCAGCCAAAAGAAATGCTGCGTGCCAAACAAACCATCAAATAACATGGTTCAAACAACGTCTTCCGGCTCAGGCAATTGACCAAACAGATCCCGTGCAGGCAATACACACATCGAACATAAAACCGATTCGATCTAGGTTCCTTTTCGTTCGTCACAATTCTAGAAAACCAAAAATTGCACAAACAAATCATGAGATAAAAAGAAAAAAGAAATCACAGAAGCAACATCTAATGGAAGGATCCAAAACAACGACCAGCAGATGGATCGAAACGCGGAGCTTACGATCTCGAGAACGAAAAAAAAAAAAAAACAGATCCGGAGATCTTCTCCGTCCAACAATCGTCTCGGTGTCGAGAAAGACGAAGAGGAGGAGGAGATGGTCGTCGTCGTCGTCGTCGTCGCCGTCTGCCGACCCTATAGAATTGGCATCGGAGCAGCAACGAAGTGAACCTAGATATTACCGGGCAATTTTGATGGATCTCCTTCCGAATTGGGTCGGATTTAAGATCCACTTGCCACCAACTACAAGTTAATCCGAACCGAGTCGAATCCAAATTGGGTATGACATGTGATTGGTTGGCTCGACGTAGGAATCGTGGTGGATCGGTTCAAGATGGGTCGGGTCGTCAACTGAGTCGATTCGATAAGAAAAAAAACCTGATCCAATCCTCACCAAATTATAGAATCAATTAGACTAGACCGGGTCCAATATCTTATGCTTAATGGTAGTTTTGTCATTTTAATTTTCAATCTAATCTAATCACCGTTTGATTTTTTTATTTTTAAAAGTGATAGCTAATATTTTTGAATGATCAATCTCGATCGACAATTGATAAGACGAAATTGTTTTAAACAATTTAAGTTTAATAAGTTTACAAGCAAAAATGCACTATATTATTTTTTTTTTAGTAGTTCCTGTGTGCAATACAGAGCACACAAGTGAAGAGGGTTAGGATAAATTGAATGGGGGCGTAAAGGGGGAAGGAGAATATTATCATTATATATATATATTTTTTATTTTTTTTATTTATTTTACAAAAAAAAGTTTTAAAAGTTGAGGCCACAACCGGAAATTTTTCGAAAATAGAGTTTTTCTTGAAAATTATCAATTATTATTATTATTAACCTCCTTGCTGTGGTACCACGATGGAACTGGTCCATGAGTCGCCTTCCCCTGGCCCCTCGCCACGCCCTCCCCTTTTCCCCTGTGGGTGTGATCGAAGAAGAAGAAGAAGAAGAAGGGCCGCCGATTCCCTTCTCCTCCTCCGTTCAACTTCCGACGCGAGCGTGCCAGAACAACCCCCAACACCTCTCTTTGCTCCCACCACGAGAAGAGGACACGATGCACCCACCCAGAAGAGCGAACGACGGAGGTAAATAGGCGAGAAAGATCGGATCTTTCTCCTCTTCCGCCGTTGATCTCTCATCCGAATCTCTCTCCGTGAGAAATCCCGAAATCCTGGGTGCTTTTTGGACCATAATTGGTGCATCTCCGCCCGTTTTCGGTTCTCTCCTCTCTCTCTCTCCACACACCCCCACCCCCACCCCCGCGCGCGCTCCCGACCCCTTCTTTGGGCCCCAAGGAAATCCAGCCTCTTTTCTTGATTTGGGGCTCGCCGAGTATCCTGGTGCTGGGATAGCCGAGTCGGACAATCGACGCCTTCTGGATCGCTTTCCTGAGGTCTTGGTTTTGCCGGCGCTCCAGGGTTCTCGTCTTTGTCGAGAGGAAATCAGGTCCTTTCTGATCTCCAATTGTGCTTTGGAGGACTGGGATTGGTCACATGGAAGAGGACTGCACTTTAAGGTTTGGGTGGGTTCCTTCTCGACTCTGGTAGACCGGTTCGTCTGCAGTGGCTTTGGTCGTTCCTGGAAGTAGGCAATGCTGTACTAGAACGACCTGATCTGGGTTATTTCTGGTTTTCGTGACTTCCTCATTTGTGTGAGTTTGATTTTGCCACGAGAGGAGAAAACCTTGCCGAGTGATTACATAGTGTTGTTATAGGTAGGTAGGTTTATACCCAGTTCGAGGGTCTATGTGGTTTTCTTGAGTGATTGTTGTGGGTTGTTGGGTCGAGAGCAATGGCGAGGTTCTGAATCTGGATATGTGTGTGGGGACATGGTGCAGAAGCAGGAGCATGGCTGGTGGTCCGTTCCCTCACCGGAACAACGATACCGGAGAGTAGGATTTCTCGCCAAACGAGGCTCACTGTGCAATGTCTCGCTGCTTCCCATTTCCACCACCAGGATATGAAAAGAAGACGAGTGACCACATAGACTTGCTAGCAGAGGTGCTGAAGTTATAAGCTTTCATTAATATGTTTGTTTTAATTTACCTTTATTTTGTTGGCTTTTCATCTTTTGGTTGTGCGCAAGCTGTTTTTGTATCGGCTGAATCTTATTTTTCGCTTTTATAGATAACATGTTGTATGTATGTATCCTGTGTGGCTAAAACTTCTGGTTCAGTAAATTATCTGGTTTTGCTTGAGACTATTAATCACAAACTGAAAAATGCTTAAACTAGTAAGGACTTTGTAACTAGGACTATATTAATCGCTCTGTTGATTGCCTTATCATATGTCAGTGTGGCAAGTTAAATACTGGATTAGTGCTAATAGTGATGGGGATCTTATTTTTATGACACTGAACTAGTATGTTCTTACATTTGTTGTTTTAGATCACCTTAAGTTTTTGTTGGAATGTGTTGGATTTTGGTGGTGCTCCTTTTCCTTCTAAATAACGAACCAAACATTCTAGGATTTCGGTCTTATTTTATGGTGCCAACTTTGGCTCTCATGGCTATTTTTGTCCAATTTTCTAGTGCCATCACAGCAGGAAAGGCTTTTTTTTTACCTTACCATGTTTAACTAAAAAGCCGCTGAGATCTGTTTTATGTTATGTTCAATTCGTAACTTATGGTGGACAATACGACATCTTGATGTATCATGTTGGTCTTTGTTGTTGAAGTTACTCATCTTTATATGTTTCGTTTAACTTAGCTATATTTTTCGTAGAATTAAATGCTATGGCATACCAATCTCTCTGTATACACAGCTACTGTCGTATGCCACATAATTATCGAACTCCTCGCTTTTTAATAATTTTTTGGGGTCTGTTTAGAATTTACCATCTGGAACATACTGGTCCTATTAGTTTCCATTACTAGTACTGGTACCAGTACCAATAGTGAGCTGAAATTTTAAATTTGATTTTTTTCCCTTTTTATTTGTTTTTTTTCACCTATCATTTGATTTCATGTTTTATGTCTGTATTAAGTCTACAATCGTAACTTGTGAAGTTTTACTGTGCTGAAGCTTATGACGGTAATTTTAAGTCTTATCACACTTAAACTTCATGCTATCTATGACACAAGCTTTTTTTTCAAAATTATATCTTTTAGTTGAAAGAGGAAACAAGTTTTCATTTTCTCTACGTCGACTTATTTAGTTCTTGCCATAATTATTCTTTGGATGAATTTGATTTCATTAATTTAAAATTTTAAATCATTAACATTTTCCTCGGAGTACTTGAAGATTTAAAACGGCTTTCTAGTTGAGATTCTCTCTGGTAGTCAAATGTTAATACAGAAGCTTGAGTGACGTAGGACTAGCTTACACTTAGCACTCCTAATGTGCTGACAGTGCCATGTAGGCTTTTGACTAGTATTTTGGTTCATTACGCCAGTTTGAAACTTTGTCCTTAAGTGTTACATCCAAGGTTTGCAATTTCGACCTGTATCGCCTGGTACGGGTGGTACATACTAGTCCGTCAGGTTATCGGTACGCGGACCGCCCGCTACCGGGCGGTTCCTCCAAAAATCGATCGTCGGTAGTCGATTGAAGAAGAAATCGACCATCGGCGGTTGATTGAGGAAGAAAAAGGGAAGAAGAAGAGGAAAAGAAGAAAAAAAGAAGAGGAGGAGAAAGAATACCTCGCCCGCGTGCTGTCCTCTCCCGCACGCCGTCGTTGCCCGTGGGTCGCCCACACCCGCGGTCGTGGCCGCTTTTTCTCCCGCGCGAGGAGAAAGATCGAGGCGACGCCGATCTTTTCTTTTTTATATTAATATTTTAATATTATAATAGTATATTATAAAAATATTATATTATATTTTAATACTGGGCGGTATGTACTGTACATACCGCCTGGTACCGGTACCGATAATATGTCGGTACACCGGTACGGACCGGTAAGTCAAACCTTGGTTACATCTTCTGTAAATATGATTATTAGAGAGTGATATGATATGATGCAGATTCACCGATATGCATTACTGAAGAAAGCTTAGTTACAGTAAGGATAGGGATATTAAACTATGCAACAAATCTGCACTTTTGTTTAGGGGTAAGAAATTATGGACTATTTTTGTAGGTAAAGGTGTGATGTACAATTGAAAATAATTTTGAGTGTATGTTAGGAGGGCAAATATCTGCTCTTAGTAAAAAGAATCATAGAGAAGGCAACAAGAAGTATCAATGAGAGAAGAAATTGTCATTTGATGTCACTGACAATTTTGATAGGTGATACAAATAATCTAAATTCATTCACTGATTTTGTTGATCATCTATTGCTCAACATTAAAAATTGAAGTTTCACAAGAATTATCTGCATAATACTTCTAAAATCACCCAATGTATTCAGCTCAAATATTATTTAGATGTCTGGTTCTTCGGATATATATTGTAATCAACAATAGAGTTCGTTGTGGGTGTGGATGTGGGAATATTTATATGTATTTTGTAGGAGAGTTCCATTTTTTTTTAGTAACTGGAGAAGTAGAGCTTGGATACTCAGTTGGAAGGCAGTCTGGATAAGTAAAGCTTGGATAGTCATGTGATACAGCTTTTGTACTTTGGGTGCTAATCATGACATTTTATGATGTATAGTAAAAGGAGATTTCTTAATGTGCTTACTAGCCCTGTTATCTGGAATCCTTTGCATTTTTACAATAGAGGGCAAGCTTTAGCAATGGTGAGGTTGCAGCTTTGCACCATGGTGAATAGAGTTTGAGGTACGGAAACAATCTCTCTCTACTTATAGAGACAAGGCTGCATATGTTAGACTCCTCCCAGGCCCAGCATCGGTGGGAGTCTGGTTCATTAGATTCATCCAAAACTAAATATCAATTTATGAAAACTATTGTATTTTACTCATATAAGAGGGCAAGATCTGGTTTCACCATAAGGTGCTCCTTTCTGACATGGGTAACTACAATTTGAGTCACGGAATTTGGCTTTTTGTTTCCAAAGGTAAGACTATATGTATCATGACGTGAAGCCTTGTATCGGTGGGATCTCATGCCTTGAAACTCAAAGCCTTGTGTTGGGGGGGATCACATGCATTGAGCTCCTTATTATAGCTTTAATTTATAGGAGCACCATGATTGTTTCTGGGAGTCGTAATTCCAGGGTTCTGTTACTCATTGATTTTTGAGGTAGATTTAGAAAATATTGAAACTGTTTATGTTGTCATTTTGTTAGTTTGATAACTTGATGTCATTTTGTAATGTTGTGTATGAGATTCATACTTCTAAATTTACCTACAAGTGTTTTCTAATGTTCCAAAAATGCAGTCATTTTAAACTTGTTAGGATTTAATAATTTAGGTGCTTTACCTTGATATATGTTGTTCATCTAAAATACTGATATATCAAAGTTAGTGGGAAGCTTGATGATATAAGCTCCTAGGTGCCAAACGTCTAATTAGTATGGTCGATTAGTTTATGTTGAATATGATATTTTCTTTCTGATGTTTCAGTTGGTTTGATTTAAATTTATATCCTGTTTTTTTCCCTATGTGCAGCTTAGTGATTGCTATCTGGATTAACATTATATTGGTTATTGGGGGCATTCTTTTCTTGGTTCCTTTACTTTTTGGATGTTGTTTTCTAATATATTATGATATCTGGATGATGGCATGCAAAATTTTTTCACTTGGCTGAATTAGCGCTTCATGTTGTTTACATGTTGATAGTTGAGTTTTATGTCTTTTTATAATGTTGTTAGATCATTTTTAGTGAGGATCTGGAACTTCAAACTTGTTTACCGTTGCTTCTGTGGTCAATTTTGTCAACTTTTAGGATAAACATAAAGAGAAGAAGCGTAAAAAGGAGAAGAAGGACAGAGAAAAGAAAGAAGGTAAAGAAAGAAAAGACACAGATCGGAGTAAAGATAAACACAAGGAAAAGAAGGACCGAAAAGAAAAGCATAAAGACAAGAAAAGAAAGAACAAGGACAAAAGCAGGATATTATATGATAGGGCTGACAAACAGACTGAGTCTCCACATGGAGACTTGCTTGGAGAATGCAGTCGGAAGACTGAGGAAACTAAAACTTCTAAATTCGCTGAGAAATTGGAGAGGAAGATTGAAGATGAAGAGAAAATGGCAGCAAACAGAAAGGCTGGGAACTTCAGTGGTTCAGTTCAAAAAAGCATTGGTGACTTGGCTGCTGCGACTGCAATGGTCAAGGAAAGAGTTGCTGGAGATAAAATCGTTCCCCCCACCATGGGTGCTCTACAAAGGAGAATTGATGGTTTTGAAAGACCAACTGACAAATTTACTTTTCCTACTCAATGGAAAAATGAGGCTCTGGACTCTGCAAATGCCGTACAGAAGGAAAGAAGTACAAGTGACAAATTGGTTCCAAAACTTCCTAGAACAGGACAAAAAGGAAACGGTCATACAAAATCACCCGTGGAATACCCAGTGGGTTATGTTCATAAAAGATTTGAGGGTCCATATGCTGCAACCGCAGTGGAAATTGATAACCAAAATAGTAAAAAAGTTGTCTCAAGCTCCAACAGTGATGTGCCAAGAACCATTAATGGGACGGGCCAACCAGCACAAAGCTTTTCTGCATGTAAAAATGTTAATGCTATCGGTCTTGCCACTAAGATGGAGGACGGAGGGCGAGCTAACAAAACCCTTAAAAACCACATCCTTACAGAGCAAAGAAGAGTTGTTGGGTTGGACCAGGCAATGGCGAGGGATGCCAGCAACAAGATTGAGGAGGGGAAAGCGAAGAGAAAGGAGAGGGATGCTGACGATAGGAAAGAGGAAAGACATAGGGACCGGGTTCGTGATGAGAAGAAAATCAAAGATAAAGACGAGCACAAGGGGAAAAAGAAAGAGAAGGCGAAAGTAAAGGAGAAAGGTGAACAGAAGGATGAAGAACTAAAAGATCCAAGAGATGGCAGGAAAAAGGATCAGTTAGATAGTCTAGATGTAAAAACTTTAGCACCTCAGACAGATAAGGCGGAGAGTTACCTTACTGATGAAACTCTGAAGAAGAGAAAGGAAATTGGTACAAATGGTTTTTACAATGGTAAGTCATCTAATGTATCTATTCCCATGTAATCCTGCAACCGTTCTTAGTTTCTATGGTGTTGTAAACCTCATTTGTTTGGTTTATATAACTACATTTTTTTTCCCTGGCATTGCAGAGAATAATTTGAGGCCCAAAACATTTCCAAAAAGAGATCCTTCCTCTCACCTTGGTGAAGAGAGTGGGAGGACACTGGAATCATCACATGTTGGTGCAGCTTGTTCTTCATTAAAACTTGGAGCCATAAGCAATGTTCTGGTGGAAAAGCCAATAGATGACAAGGAACACAAGATAAATGGCAAAGCGAGAGCTCAGGCATTCTCTGACGGATCGAGGCAGCCAGTTGCTGCCGATGGTGGTGCAACTGGTAAAGCTTATACAATTCCCCACCCGGACTCTGTGCATCTTGACAAAATATATTCTACTCCCAAAGTGGATGCATGGCCCGAGTACGATGACCAAGAGTGGCTATTCAGCAGCTGTCACCTGCTGCAAAAGCCGAAGACAACGTTTGGAGGCGAGGAGGTATCCCAGGTTTGGTCCGAAGTACTCAGAATCGAGTCAGAGGACGTCGTTGCTTTGCCTTATGTCATACCTTTCTGATATCAGATGTTCCCATTACACGATAAGTGCCTGAGTTACCATGGAAGATATGGCAGCATGAATAAATAGGTGATTTGTTCTTTTGGTGCCTTCAGTTTCCATATAAAACCTATTAGCTTCCTGGCTGAGTGAGAAAAGAAAAAAAAAAAAAAAGAGGAGCAAGACTTGGATAAACTAGCAATCATATGGTTCAAAGTCTGAATTATTTTCAGATACACAAGTGATTCAAAGTCCATGACATAGAAGGGAGATATTGGTAGATCATTACTACTGTGGCGCTTCAAACGGTCTCCGAGTGTTCGCAGGAGAGCGTGGTCTTGTTGCACTGTCCCACAATTTTGTTTGATTTGTATCAATGTAAAAAATGTTTTTGGTAATCAGAAATGTACATCGGAGGGGGAGAGGAGATGATATTAGAGGCTACTGTGATTCATCAGAAATGTTACAGTCAGTTGTTATGGTTTGGTTGACTTGTCTTTCTCACGCACTCGGAAAGTTTTGATTTGTCTCATATTCTACCATTTTTCATTATGCAGTCAATGATCTTATTGCTTCCGAGGCATGATGATGAATGGTATATATATATATATATATATATATATATATATCCTGTGGAAGAACTCTCATCAATGCCATCAGATGGAACCTCAAGAACACTATTATTAATGCAAGCCACTTACTTGCATCAGAAATAGGACAATTCTTCCTTCCAGAGACATTATAAAATTCTGCTGACCAAGTTAGTGCAGGTGATGAATTGTGGGCTCGTTCCATGGACAACGCTGGTTCTGAAGGGAGACTGTAGCTGTACAACTCTCACAGCAGGTGAGTGAAGCTGCATGGAGACCTTTGTGTCAGTGATGTGATTGATGATGGGTGGTGGTGAAGTTAGGAAGAGGAAAACCAATGGCCCCCCACATTGGTAGCGAGAAGATGATGGAATCAATGGTGCAGGTGGAGAGGATGATGGAAAAGGGAGGTTGGTGTACATGCCAATTCAATATTTTATTTGATATTTTCTTTGAAAAAATAATTTCTTGATGTGAGTTTTATATAGTTCATAGATCCGTAGAAATTTTTTTAAAATTTAATAATATCTATCCTCAGATTTACTACAGAAAGTATTTTTGTTCCTTTATAGGAAAGTACTTACAAAACAACCAATATCTTGATGCTCTAAGGGTTCATTTGACACTTAAAGAGGTTCTTGTTCTTCAACTAATCTCGTCGTTGTGCAAATAATTTGAATTAAAGAACTTTTTGTTCCCACACACCCTTTATTCCTATCAATAATGGAAAGTATGCCATTTATCTGAAAAGACAAACAGAAGCTCTCACCACTTTGCTTTGTTTGCTTCAAAACTCTAAGCTGAGTAAATGCTAAAGAGGTGAATGGCACCTCAATCTGCATTCCATTTTGTGCTGATGCATTTTAATGCAATATGGATTTTACTTTCCTTGGAATGACAATAAAAACTTTTTTTTTAAAAAAAAAAAAGGTAGGGTAGGGAGTGCTTAAAAACTTCCGCTGGATGATGCTTCACCAAAGAGGCTTTGCCACCACAAAAAAAAAAAAAAAACACTTGCAACACTTCAATTGAGACTTAGTTGATTCCATCACAATAAATCATTAAACACCCACCCAAACAGTGCAATGAACACCTTTCTGCCATTCACCAAACTTTGGTGGTTGATAAAAGCATGCCTGTCTCCTCCACAGTTTTCAAAGAAAATAAAGCAGCTTTGTCTGAGACAGCCACAGTCTTTTGTACAACCATGCGAAAGTTTTATACCATCAGAATCACTGCTGTGGTTGGCACCAAAGAATCTGAAACTAAAAAGTTTGGGATGAAGAATGGAGTCCATCAGGTTTCAATGTGAGGCACATGATTCATGGTGGTTGTCTGCATGCTGCTAATGAACAAGGAGAAGAAGGGGAGGGAGAGAGAGAGAGAGAGAGAGAGCAGAGCAAAAGAGACAGAAACATGTGAGTGTGACGGTCAAAAGACACAGTTCAGAGTTGTCAGGTTGGAGATAAGACATCCCATCAGCTTTCCCCCACAAATGAGAAAAGCAGAAATGAAAAAAAAAAAAGAAAAGGGATTTTTAATGCACTGTCGAATTCAACTAAAGAAATATTTTCATACAACATTCTTTTTCTTAACTTTTAGAATATTTTTTGCGTGCTTTCTTTGTATTGAAAAGTGTGACACCAATTATGTTTATTCTTTTATTTTAAGAACTGAGTAATTAATTTAAAAATTGAGAATAAAACATGCGTCATGATTTTTGCCATTAAATTATATATATATATATGTTAAAATTTATAAATTAGCTGTGACAATTACATGCATTTTTCTAAAACTAATAATATGATTTTTTTTCTTTCTTTAGAAAACATTAAAAAAAGGAGAAATTCACTACCCAAAAAAAACGAAGCAGAATAATAACAATGATAAGATATTAATATCTAAAATATTTGCAGTCGATTACATGAATCTTTTATTATTTTTTATCTATATAAATAAGTTAAACATCTCTAGTTAAATTAAAAATATTTTTTATTATTTATATTTTTAAATATATTATACTACTTCTTCTCACTAGAGTTTTTTATAAAAATCTAATATAACAAGGATAAATTTTTTAAAAAATTAATATATTTTAAAATTATATATATATTGAATCTCGAATTTTGATGAAGAAACAAATTGATAATGTTATGATATAATGTGTGTATAAGTGACATAGGACTAGCTTCGATCAATAAGAGATAAATTGATTAAAACATAAAGAATCAATTGTTGGGTTTGAGTGGAATATGTGAGAAGATTGGTCGACGTGTCGGTAGAAGGCTTCGTGTCCTGAGTTTGGGCATCGGACCAAAAGGATCAGACATTGCTTCAAGGAGATTGGATGTTGCGGAGATCAACATGTTGATTGGGCAATATATCATAAGAGAAGACGGTGTATCAAAGGATCAAACAAAGCGTCGGATGAACCAATGACATGTCAAATAGCATGTGATTCATGTTTCGTAATAATTTGTCTTAATTGAGTTAGTTTTGGATGTAGTCATGCTAATTCAATTAAAGACTCATTAGACCTTAATTGAGACTGATTTTAGTCCATTATGAGGCATATTTCACTAACCTAGGTGGTGGCACCATCATGGTAGGTGGTGATACTGCTCAAGGTACGAAAAGTATATATTTATATTTTTTCGAGTTCACAGGCAGTGGTACTATCGGTTGTTGGTGGTAGTACTGCATATTTCAGGTAATGATACCTCTAGAGTCTAGAATCCCGAGCTTTGTTTGGTGGTGGTACTATCCGGTGCCATCAGTGGTATTGCCCATACCCCAAAATATCGAGGATTTAAATTTTTGGCTCCAATTTTTGAAGTCATTTGAGATCTATAAATACCCTAATTATTCTTGCTTGGAATAACAAGAACTAAGATCATAAACTTGAGGTTTATAGTGAAAAAACCCTATCAGAAAGTTGAGTTTCCTTCTCTTGAAACTTAGACATTATTCTAAGGGAGAGTGTGAGGGAATAATTGCAAAGGGTTATAAAGGTACTATCTTGAGCCTAAGAAAAGGAGAAAGAGTTAGTTGTAAGAGGTGACGTTGGAAAAAAATCCATGGTGAAAGACAGTGGCCTCGAGTGAAGAGGAATCAGGAGCAAAGTAGGTCATGTGGACCGAACAACTATAAATTTGGCGTGCATTTCTTTTCTGCTCTTCATTACTATTGTTTTCGAGTTTAACTGCTTTATACACATACACTAACACAAGCACACTTAGGATATTAGTTTTTATCAAAAGAAAATTTTCAAATTGAGATTTTTATGAAATCACTAATTTATTTTTATTTTGAAAAATTTCAAAAACAATACCCCCCTTTAGATATTGTGAAAATAATCATTTTACCCCTTCTTCCGTCCCATGATGTTACCCTCTTTGCTTTCAATCTTGCACAAGGGGTAGTTGCCCCCTCTTCGTTGCAATCGCCGTGCAAAGAGTTGGTTGTCTCTCCTCAACCATGCAGAGGGTCATCATCCCAAGTTTACTGGGTTCCAATGAGGATGATGATAAAAGCAATGGTGGATAGGGTGGGAGGGGGTGAATGAATAAATGATAGAATAATTATTATTTTTTATAAAAAATATTATATTATATTATTTATTTTTAAGAAAAATAAGAGCGTTCTGAAGAAAGAGAGAAAAAATATGAAACTTTTTCAACAAATCGCCCAAATAACAATCAAAACACAGGAAGTAATTGCCTATCAAGGCAAGGCCTACTGACAGTATGCCTCCCTAGAGATGGAGAGCCTTTTTTTTTTTTTTTGGGCTCCACTGAAGCTACCCTAACCCTAACCCTAACCCTAACCCTAACCCTAACAAATGCCTTAGAAGAACTGGAGTTGAGTTGCCTTCGGAGTTGGGATATGAAGTGTTTGCAGATGGTGGTTGTTTCCTCATGCATCTTCTGATATGTGTCCCTGAAACTTTCTGGACATGCGTGCATGCATGCATGCATGATGCAGACATTAAGAAGAAGAAGAAGAAGAAGAAGAAGATATAAAAGTAAAAAAAAAAAAAAAGAAGAAGAAGAAATAAAAAGATTGGATGCCACCACCAGAATACCACCACTAGGCTGTGATTGATCCAATTTAAATAAATATATAATATGATAATTTAATTAAACAAAAACTACAAGAGCAACTCGCAATGTGGCAAAACTGTTGTCGTCTGTGATTGTCTATACTGCTCACAATCTTGTTGTCAACTTCTTCTTCTTCTTCTTCTTGTCTTCATCTCTTTTATCTAATTTTTCCTCCTCTTTCCCTCTCAGCACTCGTTATTATGGTCCATCAAAATAGACCCAAAACCATTATGGGTTTCGTTCCATCATCAATTTACATTCCTCCATTTTAAAACTTAAAGAAACCATTAATTCAAGGTTTTAAGTAAAAAAAAAAAAAAAGGGGTTTGGTTCTATGATTTTTACAATTTTGGTTTATTAAAAAGAAAAAAATAAATCAACTTAATAATTTTTTAATATATTTTTACATGAAAGATCCTAAAATAATATTTTCTCTAAAATAACAAAAAAAAAAAACAATAGTACCACTAACCATAGAAGAAGCCACAGTGGCAGATTTGGTCTCCTCCCAACCCAACTCCTAAAACGTAATGCACACAAGTATTTGGTACGAGCTACGCATCCGTGACGGCGTAACGGTTGTCAATGTACCCGTTTGGGTTTTATATGCGGACGTACCCAAATCTTCTAACACTACTAACACATCACATCACAAGGCGGCCGTATCGGTGATCGACCGCCTCCCATTTTCGCATGTCTCACCGTCCGATTAGAATCACGCGTTTCTTGATGCAAGATCCGACGGTTCTGCACACCCTCCGCATTCCCATTACCAGTAACTCTCGCCCCCCCCACTTCGACTGACCGACCGTCAATAGGACTCATCTTTGGAGGGAGGGGGAAGAGAGAGAGAGAGAGAGAGAGGGGGAGATCTTGGGAGATGGAGGGCGAGGAGACCCGGAGGGAGCAGACGCCAGGTGGGGGTGGGGGGGGGGTCTTCGCCTGTGCTTCGTGCTCTTCGCGTTGCGTGGATTCTTTTGGTGTAGGTTTTTGTGTGGTTTTCGGGCTTACACATTATGTTTCCTCTTCTTGAAGGGGGCTCGAGCCATGGAGGAGGGAAGGTGTGCCACCGGTGCGGGTGGGTGTACCCCAACCCTCACCCCAGCAAGAAGCACCGGACGGCTCACCGGAAGCACTGCAGCGCCGCGGCCTCGAGGCCGTCGGATGGTGCCGCCGACGTAGCCGCAGCCGTGGAGGTGAAGGAGACACCTCCCGAGCAGCTCTCCGATGAGGACCCGAGGAATGTGTCTGGTACGGGGTCATAAGTTTTTACTGTTTTGTGCCTTGTGTTGCTCATCTTTTGGGGTTTGGTTGGTGGGTTTTGAGTTATTTTGCAGGTGAGGAGGTGGTGGAGGAGGAACCAAAGCCGGAGGGGGGAAAAGGGAGTGGAATGGGCCAATCTGGTGGAGACGTCGAAGAACTGTGTAAAGTTGCGATCTTGGAGGCCGACACCGCCGGTATGTGGAGGACTGACTACCTTGTGGCGATCTTTCATTTCCTTGGTTATTTTCAGCTTACTACTTTCATGAGATTGTCGAGTTTCTTTTGGGTGGGTTGTTTGTCTTTACATTGCATAGGCCAAAAGGGCAGATTTGTTGAAAAGGCTCAATTGAATATGCTATCAACGCTTGCTGTTTTGATCTCTGTGGAATTTTATTGTCTGCTGTGTTCTCTTTAATCTTTCTTTATATTTTCCTTCTTTATATATATATATATATATATATATATATTTGTTAATGGTCATCTTCTCTTATTATTAAATGCTAGAAAATTACTCCCAGAGTGTTAAATTGACGAACTAATCGACTTTCTTTGATTGGTAAGAAAGATAAGATTATGTGATGAATTGAGTTGTGATTTAGTAGACTTCCTGAATTAACAGTTTTATGGATAATTTAACTGTTTGTAAATTGGAACCATCAATTCTTAACCAGTCTGCGTTTTTCATGACTCCCCCCAAGGCATGAATTATTGAAAGGATCGTCACAGTTATTTCCTTATACGTTAGCTGTGAATTCAGCATATCTTTTGTATAGAACAAATTTCCTTCTTATTTTTTGTTCAAATTTCTTTTTGGTGGATTTTTATCTAACACATACTTCTTACTGCCATCGCCGCCAAATTCTATGAGTTCATAGAGATGTTCTGTTCAGCTCATGTATGGCTTGTTCCATTATTACCTGAAGTCTTATACTTGTACTTGGACTAACGCGTATGATTTATGTCATATAAGCTTCACTTGCTAATCCTTTACCTTTTTGTTTGGTATATGGAAAGGGTGATTTAAAATATCTTAAGAAACTACATCTTGGACTGGGATTCTCTGTTGTACCTAACTGGTGCAGTGCACCAGAGGACTGTTTGCTATGACTAGTCCTCTAGACATCTGAAACTATTGACCAGTAGTATGAATCTGCTGTACCGTTGCAGTTCAAAAGAAGCATATGAATCTTTGGTGAAATATTTAAAATGAGATTAACAATTTAAGTATGTAGATTTGAACACGATATGTTATTCCAAATACACTTCCTTGCAGTATAGTTCTTCTCATTCGATTTGAAATTTTCGGAATGCACTGTACCAATGCAGATTATTCTCCCGAATCAGATGCATCATGCCATGGCAACAAGGTTCCGAGTTCTGAAGTGGAATCAACTGCAAGTCAACTGGATGACACGATACACTTGGACAATGATTCAGTCACATGCCGAGGTGATAAAGTCTGTACAACGGAAGGCACAGAAAGTTTATCTGAGTCCCCTTTGACCAAAGGATTTTGCCTAGATGCTTTGAAGGAGGAAATGGATCATGCTGCAGTTCAAGATACAGTAGATAGTGCTACTGTTGAAGATAATATAATCATTAGAAACTGTGTAGAAGACAAATTAGACATGCAGATTCCTGACCCGCAGATCCTACCTCATTGTTCTTGTGTTAATTCCACTCTGACAGACTCTGAGTTTCAGAGGATAGACAAATCCATGGAGTTTAGCATGTTTGTAGATCACACAAATGCAATAACCACACTGATTTCTGGTCTTTCTGATGAGGTTTCGGCAAATACAATGGAATTTGAATCAGTTTTCTGCACTTCACCAGATGAGAAGACTGATGTTGCAAGACAAATCTCCCAAGTTCAACCATTCTGCAATGATGGGCCATGCATTTTGGAGATTACTGCTGGTGAACTCTTTGAGACTCCTACTCATTTATCAGCATGTGGTTATCATATTGCATTGCCTCCTAACTCACAAGTAAATGCAAATGACCTGGAGAATCAGCATTCATTACCAATATCATCGAACATGCTTTTGGCTGAATCTACCAAGGTGAAAATTGAGTCTCTTGAGGACTCTGGGTTGGCTGAACCTGATCTTACAACTTGTGCAAATGCTGAAGCAGGAAGCGACATAGGTAGCCATGTAATTGATGAGTTGTCAGTCATAGAATCAGATAAAAATGCCAATAGTATTTCTTCAACCTTGCCAGTTAATGCCAATGAGATGGAAAGGGATGAGTCAAAAGATGAGCGCAACTGTCAGGATATGGACAGTGATAGGTCTCAGGAGGTTGATGCGTTTGAATTTGAAATTGGGGCGTCAGCAAATAAGTTTGAAGGTCCTAAAGGAGAATCAGATTGGTTTAAGACACCTGAACAAGTTCCAATTGTGAACAAGGCAATAGATTTAGATGATCGAGTACCTGATTCATGTGAAACTTGTTACCTGTACGAAGGAACGGGTACCGACCTATCTCATGAAGGAACCTCAGCTGATACTTTGAGGGTTGCAGATTCTGCTGTCTCAGTCTCTGGTATGAGCCAATTTAGTGCAACATCTGAAATAAGTAATAAAAGTCAAATTGTTAGACAAGGAACAACAGAAATAAACATTGTTGCTCTGGTTGAGGATAAAAATCGTGAAATGTTTAAAGAAGATAATATGGATTTAAAAAATAATTCTCAACCTGAAGGTCATGCCACAGAATTGGAGCCTCCAACCAGAGATGTTATTGGAAGGACAGAATTGCAGAACAATGAGGCTGTAATTGTTGCAGATGGTGCCTTAAGCTTAAATCAAGAGGATTTCAGCTTCAGGTGCTTAGGCAGTGTTTTGAATAATTACTTGGATCAACAGGAGGTCCAAGAAACTCCTGTAGAAAGATTCAAACAAAATGCTGATCTCGATGAAACCATTGATCAGCCTCAGAGGCAAGCAGAAGCTTTTCTCAAGGAAGAAATTTCAAAGAATGGGCTTCCCAGTGAGCATTATGAGACACTGTATCCCAACAAAGATGATACTAACAAAGCGGAGGCTAAATGTGGATATCAACTGGAACTGCAGAATGTTTTTGTGGTTGGAAGCATTAACCATGTGAGCAGTGACAAGAATAACTCATATAACCCATTTGTTACAGAAATGGATCATGTCCCCAATGCTGAAAAAGAAAATAGTCTTCTCACTGTACACGACGACGAACCAAACACAAATGAACACAGTGAAACTGGTTTGTGCCATGATGATGAAGTCCTTAAAACTGAGGAATGCTCTGCCTCAAAAGTTGATGTGCTATCTTTTATTGGAAAGCCTGGCAATGATTATGACTCAAAAACTAGTGATAGATCTGGAGTTGCTCCTAGCATCTTTTATCAGTCTTCAAAAGAGGAAGATGTTCATGACAAATCTATGCAACAAAATGACTTTTATATTGACAAAGTAGATTACTCGAACAATACAAACAGCCAAACCAGCAACATTAGTGCACTTTCAGAATCTGTTCCAGGTTAGAATTATCTCTGTTTTTCTTTCTGTTTGATGCTAGTGGATGATGCTTTGACATACCCTGGAAATTCATTTTATTATTTGGGAGAAACACTCTATACATTGCTGCTTCAGGTTTATTTTAACAAACAGTCCATTCTGACAAAGAAGATCTAAGGCATTGAGATCAAGCAAAGATAGATCTAACTACTAAATAACAGTAATGCTCATGTGATGTAGAACAGAATAGAGAGGAGAGAGAAGCAGAGAGAAAGCAAGAGAAGAGTGTAAGAGACTAGAAGAGTGAAGATGCAAGCATTTTTTTCATTCAAATCTGATGTGTTTAACCCATCGACAAGCTCCACCATTTTTAGGGGTTTAGGAGCATTGGTACAATTAATGAAGACAATGATTCCCAAAAGTAATCTCCCAGGGAATTAGTATGTCTTTTAGAAATCGAAAACATGACTTATATGATACCTAAATAGTAAATGAGTGCACTTAATACAAAAGGAGTCTTGGAAAAACTAAAGGACTTTTCAATTGTTAACACAACTTTTAGAATTTCTAGGTCAACTAATTGATGACTTTTTGTTGATTTCTTTGTCTAGAATAAATTTTTCTGTAATCCTTTGTAAGGCTAGACAGTTTGTCATCATCATGTTTCTTCAAAATTCTAGGTGACCAAATTCAGTTGGTCTCTATCTTATTTCTAATAACACAAGGGTATGCTAGAAGGCGAAGAAGAAGTACTAAAAGCAAAGGACATGGATCCACATGATCCAGAGTAGAATTTCAGTCATTGAAACTACCCATCTCATATGGAGTCTTAGTTGTAGATGGTGATGCATAATTTATAATTTACAAGAGAAAAGTATTTGTCAGATGCCTAGAACTTCTGTAGGAGTCGGCATCTGTAACACATTGTTGCAGACATTAGAAGTTGAGACTGGTGA
This sequence comes from Ensete glaucum, assembly GCA_021527575.1. Classification (NCBI taxonomy): domain Eukaryota; kingdom Viridiplantae; phylum Streptophyta; class Magnoliopsida; order Zingiberales; family Musaceae; genus Ensete; species Ensete glaucum. Next base: position 38,472,826 of record CM038558.1, on the reverse strand, counting down.
AGACACTTTTAGTTCTCTCCATACCATTCAATTTATTTATTGACTAGGAAGGTGTCATGACCCCTGTAAGTTTTGCTCTTTGAACTCCTATGAGGTCAACACATGTGACAGATGTTGAACTATCTATGAGGGCTTTTTCTACGATAATGAATGAACTCAAAGAGTTCTATAGTGAACTGTTGTGTTTTGGACATGGCCTTCGTCATTGAGTTATTTGAAGTTTAATCATAAATATTTTTCTTTTTTAAGGGTATTTTACCTGTTTCAAGAACTATTCTTTTACCACTTCTATTTCAGATGGAGCAATACCATCCTTAAGTAGTGGAATGGAGGAAGGGTCCAATTTTGATGCAGAAGTTTCACGACCCACAGATTCTCTCGCCACTAGGGATCGACACACTTCTGATCCAGCAACGGAAGGTACTACTCACAAAAGCAATCTAGATCACGATGATACCTTGGAAGAACCTTCTGATCCAGCAACAGACTCTCTCGCCACTAAGGATCTACACACTTCTGATCCAGCAATAGAAAGTACTGTTCACAAAAGCAATCTCGATCACAATGATACATTGGAAGAACCTTCCTTGATGCCCCTTGTGGAGCCAGAGCAGAAATCGGATTCTATTGAGAACAAATCAGTCCACGATTCCAAAGATGAACCGGAAGGAAGAAGTATCAAAGAGGAGAGCACTGTGCCAAACTGGAATGCTGGAAAACCGCATGCTATGCTGAAGAATCTCCTAGCTGAAGCAGACCTCGAGAGTAAACAGGAAGCAACCGGTAGCCAAGGCCACAATGCATCACTGTCGGCCAAGACAAGTTGGGGGGGCTCACGCGATGATGGACACTCACTGAGAACAGCAATATCCGATGGGCCCCTCGATACTCGAGCAGATCACAGGGAATGGAACTCCCCTGCTAGGCTCCCTGTCACTAAGCATGAGAAGAAGAAAGCAAAAGGAAGGCAATCTTGGGTACCATTCATTTGCTGTCCCTCTGTGAACTGAGTTCATATGCAGGAAACGGAACATTGTTGTCATTCTCTATCCTATTTCTATCGAAAATGAAAATATCAAGATATTGCAAGTTAGTTGTAAGTATTAGTGATACTTAGATAACATGAAACTCTTATTTATTATTATTATTATTTTTTTGCCTTTGTTTTTGTAAAATCCAGTTGATAATTCTTACTACACTGGTATTTGGCATCAGTTTTTTTATGTGATAAATGTCAGAACAAAGTATTTGGTGAGTGGCTTCAAATGTTTGTCTTGAGATTAGAATCAAACTGAGCAGTTTATATCTATTTCCTTGCAAAAGGAAAGGATCAGACACCCGTCTTGTTCTTTCCTTATTTTGTTTAGGTCAAAACCTATTTGAGATTTGCTGAACAATGATTCTTGCACCACAGTAAATGCTTGTGGAGCTAACTAGAGACCACTATGGGATTCTAATATAAGGTGAATGGAACTCTAAATAACTTAAATGATTTTAATCATTAATCCGAAATATTTTTTAGGTTCTAATGATAACAGACCTACCACAGTCTAATAAATCAACTCAATTACCTTCCACATAATAATCCCTTTACATCAAGGATGGGATAACTGACATGTTAAATTTATTGATCCGAAACCATCGATCTAAAACTATAAGCCCAAATCGTTAGTAGTGAAGTCAACAATTGTTCTTCCAAAATCCAGTGGGACTTGATCTGGTGCCAAAAAGGGTAATATGTATGTTCTCTCTTGCACTCATAACAGCCCAAATTAAAGTGGCTGCAGAGGCAGTGACCAAAAAAATGGTAATATAAATGTTCTTCTCTCTTGCTGATCTCTTCAGAGTTAAACACCACAAAGAATGCAGCATAAAGATCCAATTTTGGCGGATGAAAATACAAAAACCAACCACAATGGTAAATTGTCACTTTAAAAAACCCTTGCAACACTATAATTGTCCCCTACAGATGGTTGGAGCATCACCTGATACCATCTCATGCATACAAAAAGTTTTCATGCCAAGTGAAAAGATCAAAGGAATCTCAATTGTATCTCTAAAGAAAGGTCGCCCGCTGAGGATTTTTGCCTAGTTTCCTGCTTTCTGTAGATTATTACCAAAAACAAGGCGGGGGTCATTCATGTGTGCATTTGCAGCATTAATTTCATAGGTGTTTTTAGCTTTCTAAGATAAAAGAGTTCTTACACTGGCTTCCGTCGGCCCTAATTTGCTCATTTTAGCAAATATGTTGCCGTAAAATTTGGCATCTTTCTTGTTGTATTCCTTCATCTTCTCCTTCAAAGTTTTGTATTCCAATTTCACATCCCTATATGATGACACAACCATGAGTGGACCAAGTACCAATAGTGAGTGTCTATTACTTGAAAGGGTAACATCAAGATATATTTTCACCCTTGGCAAACCTGTTATCAGGATCAATTTCAAGTGCTTTCTCAATGTCCAACTCCGCAAGATCAAAGTCAGCTAGCTGGATATAAGCTTGGGCCCTCCTGTACAGGGCCTTAACATTTCTGCTCTGTGTCTCCAGCACCTAGATTTGCAATCGCTCATCCTTAGTACACACACGTACAAGTTGAAGGACTACTCCGTATCGGCCAATTCAACACATATGATGAGCTGAGATATCGATCAATACCTTAGTGCAGAGCTTTTCTGCCTCTTTGTAGTCCTTGAGCTTCAATTTGCAGGCTGCATTGTTGAGACTGCATATTGCTTTCAATGCTCTGGATTGCTTCTTTTCCTCTTCACTGAATGAGTTGTCATGCTCGATGAACTTTGAACCCTGTACACAAAGAAGAACAAAAGCGATAAGTGACAAATATAAAAAATACTTGTATGGGACACAGAGACAAGAAACTGATGAAATACATAAAACAAAACCTTTTCGTATTTCTTGGAAGCTCTCATATATTTTCCCATTTTGAACAGTGCATTTCCCTCTTCTTTCTTTTTAGCAGCTGCTTCAATCTTCTCTGCAGTGTTCATGTCCCATGACTCTTTCTCCTGAAGATATATGTTGTGAGATTCGTTTGTTTTCAGAACTAGAATGTCAAAGATGTAACTTTGAGAAGAGATACACACCTTCACAAATGATACAAGCTCAACCTCATAAATAACGGTGGAGTTGGCAGGAACCACAGCAAGGTCCTGCTCTGATTCAGTGGACAAGAAGGCATATTCAGGTGGAATCGTCACCAAAGCAATCTCTCCCTTCTTCATTGTCATCACTGCTTGGTCTAGACCTTCGATAACTTTTTCTGTCAAAAATATCATGAATCAACCATTCCTATTTTCATTCTCAGTTGAGGCAGACCCAAAAAAGAAAACAAAGGATAGAATGATAATAGTACCTTCAGCAGTCTTGAACTCAAATTGTTCCTGCTCATCATGACCCTTCTTCACAAAAATTGTCCCATCTTGTAGTTTCCCAATCAGTTTCACTGGAGATACCAAACTAAAAATGTATCAGATTTTTCAACCTAATGGGAACCAAGCCATATGACTTGTGAATCACCACCTGTCACAACTGCTCCTTCATTTGGGCGATCATAACCTTCTCCTTCCTTGAGGACCTTCTTAAGGATCTTCTTGTCATCCCCTATCTCTGTAACAGTCTTCCAAGAGACTAACTCAAGTTCCACACAAAGATTTGCATTTGGTGGCACGGCACCTTCATCTCCAGAAGCTGGTCTACCTTTCTCACCAAATGCATCTGTCCTCCAAAAGCACATCGAACATAATAAAGTTTATAACAATTTATCCATAATTAAACTACAAAATTAGTCTGATTATCTTACATTGTGGTTTCACAGTGAGAAGCACCTTTTCAGCCCTCTTCATAGTCTTGACAGCTTTAGCTAGTGCAGGACAGAAGAGACCTAACCCCAGAAACATATTCCGGTAAGCAAATAAGACCACAATTCCGAAAACACAGTTCGTTCATACTAATACCAACCATCTTTAACGGTAAATTCCACTCCCTCTGATTTTGAGACAACAGTTCCATCGTCAAGCCGGGCCTCGTATTTCACTGAAGATACAGAAGATATTGCCAAATTTTAGGTTTATAAAGCACACGTACAACGACAAACCAGATTTCAAGGGCAACAGAATGTACCGAGCACTTCATCTAAATCTTTTGGATTTTCCCACTTTTCTCCTTCCTTGAGGATTTTCTTGAATATACCACCATCTTTGCATATGTCCTTGACACTACACCATGACAGTAGCTCCACATCAAACTGGAGAGTGGCATTCGGTGGGATAGTGGGAGGAGAACCATGTTCACCATAAGCCAATTCCGGAGGAATGGTGAAGATGGCATTTTCACCCTTCTTCATGGTCTTAATACCTTGATCCCATCCCTTTATGACTTGACCTAAAAGAAGGAAAAACATGCACAATAGATTTCTTGACAGAGTTTCCAATACATGCTGGTAAACTGAGGTGTGCAGAACAGGAAGCATACAGAAAGTGCAAGCAATAGAAGTTGTGAACAGCTCATAGTCACTCTTCTGGTGCTGTTGATGCATATGTGCAGCAGACATTAGGCATAGGAGACGACCAAACACCCAAAGTAACAATCGAGTTTCCGGAAAAGGCAACTATTCATCATATCTTAGATAACAACGAGCATGGTAGTATTGCTTTGGAGAATCTATGACCACGAAATGAGCAGAAGGAAGTCTATATAGACGAAAGCCCACCTTGTCCGAGCTTGAACTTGAACGGCGTACCCCGATCACGGCTCGAGTCGAACTTGGTCCCGTCGAGCAGAGTCCCAGTGTAGTGCACTGCGATCCAAAACGACAAAGTTCAGGTTTTTCGTCATCCCAAAACTCACTCGCCAAAACCAACGACTAAAGGCTCGACAACCCATCTACCTTCAACTTCGTCGCCGGCCTCGGGCGTCTCCCACCCGTTTCCCTTCTTGACGAGCTTCTTCTTGAGTCCCTGCTTCCCGATCTCCTTCTCGTCGCCAACCTCGAACGAGGGGTCTTCGTCCGGGAGATCCATCAGGCCGTCGTCCACCGCCTCCTCGCTACCCGGGAGATCGAAGTCTTCCTCCTCCATGACGGCGGCTCGGCGCAGAGATTAGGGCACGGCGATTGGTTTCGGACAATGCGAACGGTCGAACCGGACAAAGACGAGAGATTTATAGTGAGCAAGCAAAGCAGAAGGGCTTCTAGAGACTTCGGAAGGGCGAGCGAAGCCTTTACAGTATCGCTTGGTCTTTCCACCAGTATAGTGCTGTGCTATCTGTGTATATAAAAATTATTAATTTTTTTAATATATTTTAATAAATTATTAATATCTTTAATTTTATTTGTCTAATTTAATGTTTATGATTGGATGGAAAAGACGATTGTAATGTTATGTATTTACTTGTCATCTTATCTTATGTAGACGCTTAGTTCATTCTACATTTAAATTGGTTGTTGTACTTAATATAATGAAAGAAGGGCGATTTTTTTAAAAGAAAGCTTTTTTTTTTAAATGATACCTCTCGTTTTCGGTTTTTTCATTAAATATTTTTTTATTTTTTTAATATCTTAAATATCTCTATTCGTCATCGTCGTATGATTGCCTTCGCTCGTTGACCCTCGTTGTCACTATATGATCGTCTACGTCTCATGAGGCACTATCATTTTGATTATTTTGCTTTCGTTCTATCGTGATCGTCTATATCGCCACCGAGGATTATTTAGGATATTAAAAAAAAATGTGGACACCAAATATAAAAATTAAAAATAAAAATTAAAGAGATTTTTTTTTAAGAAAACAAAAAATTGATTAGCAAATGAAGCTTACTATTGGTAACCCATTTTTACTATTTATAATTTTCAAAAGTTATTGGGAAGGATATTTTATTATTATTTACATATGAATCTAACTTGATTTGACCAACATGATCCAAACTTGACATCAGGAGGTCATCTTTCATTAGACTATAAAATTATTTCTGTAATATTATGCTTTCAAATTTTTTTTTATATTTTCAACATAGTATTCTAATTTTAAAAATAATTTAAAATTATTAAATATATAATGAGATCATCAGATCCATCACTTCAACCTGATTTGATTCTAACAGATGGGCTGATGTTAGTGATCAGCGTCTTGTACATGTGTTTGAGGGACTCGATGCACTAAAATTTAATAACTCATTTGGGATTAACCCTATAGTTTTTGGATTATTTATGTGCTTAACCCAACTTACTTTATTATTATTATTATTATTTTTTGCAGATTGCATTTTTCTACTACTAATTTTGTGATGATGAGTAAGTGTTGTACAATAACTATATGTAATCACATTCACAAGATGAAGTGAATATTATATATATAATTGATATTAGTGTTATTTTGATGACAATCAAAATATTATAAAAGATCGAAATAAAATTACAATACTACTAATATGATTTAACAAGGATAGTATCCACCCATCCGATACCCTTTTTTTTTAATACTATTATTTTTTTAAAAAAAATGGGATATTACCGACACAAGTAGACACATGGGTAATTAAAAATTTTAGCTCAAAATTTAAATTATATAAATCCATTCTATAAATTCTAAGATATCATTTGATTAAAAAATGGAAGCCAATAGAACAGAGATATAAAAAAATATTTTAAAAAAAATGATAGTACCATTTATATCTGAAAAGGTTCAAACAGATGGATAAAAGCCAAAAATTCCTCAAGAAATTGTTCAAAGGATAAGCTCAAGCGAAATAAATTTCAAGGTAGTATTTTGAATTCAAACAAAAAAAAAAGGTGGGGCCATCAAATCAGAAGAATTCAGATTGCCGCAAGCCAAATAAATATGATCACGAGATGCAGCTTGTGGTATTAAATGGCATGGATCAATGCGAAGACCAAGAACAGTGTCTCCCCCCTAAAATTAATTAATATACTTCATGGAGGAAGAGTGTTATGTGTGCAAGACAAAGAGGAAGAGGACACACACACCTTTGGACTTGCAATGTGCATGTTGTGAGCAGTAATCCATGCATCAACAATCATCCACTGCATTAGATGCCAAAAGGAATTGAAATCACTTTTGACCCTCTCCCTCCTTTTCCCCTCCAATTAGTGATATAAATAGTGTGGTGGTTTATTGCTCATCACTAATGTGCTCTTGAACCGGGAAGCATACAAATTATAAGTAAGTTTTGAAAACTTGTTGATCCCATACTTCCCTAAGGTAAAAACTTTATTACATCATTACAAAATTCGGATATCTTATCTTAATTCCTCATATATATATATATATATATAGAGAGAGAGAGAGAGAGAGAGAGAGAGGAGAATCTAATTCCAAAGATAGAGGAAAGACTTATCGTCCCACCACCTGTTTGTTCTGTTCCCAAACGGATAGCCGCTTCTTCCTCAGGTTTAACCAATCCCATTAAAACTTCTCTCTCCCTCTCAGACCGAGATCAAAGGCTTACAGAACCAAACAGAGCATCCACTCTCCTCCATCTGTCGCAAATCCAACACAGTGTTGGTGTTGGTGTTGGTGAGGGGGCGGGGGGTTTCGGCCATAGACCTCTTCTTCCTCCCCTCTTATCTCCCTGTCCCTCCTCCTTCTCTTCTCCCTGTGGAAGGCGAGAAGCGCACAAGGAGCGAGCGTTGGTTGCCCCGGGCGCTCCCTCGGCCTCCGAAGACACTGCCTTGGCCGGCCCGGACGTCATGGAGAAGGACGAGCACAAGGAGAAGCAGCCCGGGGAGGAGCCGAGCGGCGACGCGGAGGAGAAGATCAACAGGAAGCTCAGCTGCGCCACCGTCGACGAGGACGGCGGCGACGAGGACGAGGAGGAGAAGGGACCCGTGGAGCTCGGCCCGCAGATCGCGCTCAAGGAGCAGCTTGAGATGGACAAGGTACGGTGTGCAACGAGGCCGCGAGGATGAAGGAGAGGTAGCGTTTGGTGCTGATAATGCAGGGTGGTTGTGGTCTTGCAGGATGACGAGAGCTTGAGGAAGTGGAAGGAGCAGCTCCTCGGAAGCATTGATCTCAACGAAGTCGGAGGTAATCCTTCCTTCTTCTTCGCCTTCTCCTTCTGCCACGAGAACCGTTGCGTGATCTGGTAAGCATGCACGTGTTGTTGCACTCAGAGACCCTCGAGCCAGATGTGACGATCCAAGATCTCACCATCCTCACCCCCGATCGCCCCGATTTCGTCCTCCCCATCCCCTTCGTCCCTGACGCCAAGGGCTTCGCCTTCGCCCTCAAGGACGGCAGCCGCTACCGCCTCAGGTTCTCCTTCACCGTCTCCAACAACATCGTCTCTGGCCTCAGATACACCAACACCGTGTGGAAGACGGGAATGAAAGGTGCCACCTCGGTCTTTGCTTCTCTTCTTCGACGTGAGTGTGCCTCAGGTGTTCCATCTTTGTCCAGTGGACAGCACCAAGGTGATGCTGGGAACGTTCAGCCCCCAGAAGGAGCCCTACACGTACGAACTGGAAGAAGAGGCGACCCCATCGGGTTACTTCGCGAGGGGATCGTATTCTGCCAAGACGAAGGTAAGAAGAAGTCGCTGCAGAACTCCTCCTCCTCCTCCTCCTTCTTCTTCTTCTTCTTCTTCTTCTTCTTCTTCTCCTCTTCCTGCCCATGCTTTTGCTTGCAGTTCGTGGATGATGATGGCAAGTGCTACCTGGACATGACTTACTACTTCGAGATTAGAAAGGACTGGCCGACGCCGGCTTGATCGATCGCAAAGGGTTTTGATCTCTCGGGTTGTTTCACCATCTGTTATCGTCGATCCGGAATCGAATTCACGGCTGACTTGTAGGTTTGCTTTGAGTTTGAGCTGCTGCTGTTCCAGGAGGGAGATGTTCTCCGCATTGGTTAAGCAGACATTTTGTGATGTTGACTCACAAATCTGCTGGTTCTGTGTTGTGGGGTGGGGTGGGGTGGGGTGGGGTTGGGGTGGGTGCAATAACAAGCTGCAGGGTTTTGGATACTTTGGAAAGCTAAGAGTGTTTCTTTCTTTCTTTGGCTTCTCTATCTAGCATGACATTTTGATTTGCTGCTGCCTTCCAGTTCTAGCTTTCGGGTTTGATTTCCTAAGAACCAAGTTGTGCATGGGAAGAGCTGTTCTTTGTTAATTCAACTATCCATTACTTGTGCAGGGAAGAAGTAGAGATTTGACCAATCGATAATTAGAGGTGGCGGCACATCATGCTGTAACCCTCCCTCCCTATCAAACTCGCCATCGATATCACGAGTGAAGCATGCCGACAAGATTACTGGCATTGCTCACCATCAGGACCGGATCAGTCGTCGTCTCATTCATTCCTTTGCCATATCACGATCTGAGATTGGATTTTGCCGAATGAGACTTTGCTTTAGCAAGTCCTTCGTTATTTGTGAAAATTTATTGATTTAGATCATCATACAAAAACCATGGAATGACCCCTTTAAAATAAATCTACATTAGATAGATAGATAGACAGATAGATAGATAGATCGATCCATAGACAGCACCCATCCTCGCACATATAGGTTGGGAAGTAATGACAATATTTCCTTGAAGAGAAAAAAAAAAAAAAAAAGATAAAGATGAATCTCTAAAATGGGACGATTAATTACAGACCGATAAGATGAAAGTGCCGTTTCCTGATCACATAAATCGCGGCTTCCATGCTTAACTGGAGCTTCATTTCATAGAAACACAGATTGAATTCCACTAAGAAACAAACTCACACCATCTGATTCACTACACAACTCACTTCCAACAGATAACACACATGTTAGGAGTTTTTACCTCCATACGCTTCTGCTCATCATAGCCATGTTAGGAGTTCCCAGATTCTGCAAGAGCAAGTACATTAATTAATGGATAGATAAGAGTTCATCCACCAAACAGGATGCCCAAAAAGAGACACATCTCACACACACATACAGAGACAAACCAGCATCAAAAACACATAGCTTAGTTTTGCAGTGTTTGAAGACAAACGACCATAATATTTCTCTTACATATAAACAGATAGACGGCCATGCAGATTCGCCAAACCTCGTTTATGTTTCTCCTCTTCTTCTTGTTCTCATTATTCTGTTCCTAGTGTGCTTCAGAATACCTACCCAGCTGTGTCAAGATTATCCTTTTTCTTTACTCCACTGAACATACAAGAAATAATAATCTTTGGAACCAAAAATATTGAAATAAGTTGATACAATTCATCTCAATAAACAAAAAAAAAAAAACCCAGAATTTTTTGGTGTAAAAGAAAAACATACAGATGTTGTCCATTGATGCAGACACAAATTTACTGAGGAACGACGCATGACTATTTAAATGGCCAAGCCATGCTGATCTGACTCGGGCACAAACTAGAGAAAAAACAATAAAAAAGGTCCATGGAATTTCCAGATAATTGATCTTTGCAAGTTGCACCAAAATTACCACACATGCTTAAATAAAATCGTTCATGAGATTTCAACAACTGAAATGAAAAGGGCAGAACATTCTTCCTCTCAACCTCTCAGATGTTGAGAAGGAAATTTATTTGCAATTCCAATTATGCCAAGTATAAGAATCTGGACAGATCGTTTATTTATTCCACTTCACTTCCCGTTTAATCAGCAACTCACCTTAATAACATTTAAGCATGATGCAGATGTTGAATCTGCAAAAGAAACATTTAGAAAGGGAAAAAACCAAAATTGGAGAGCCCATACCAAAAATAATCATTTATACACCAACTTTATGCTGTCAAAAAAATTTCTCTGGGAATATATAAAACTGCAGGGGAGGAGCCTTTCTCTAAGGGGACATGAGTGCTTCAATTGTATATGAAAGAGACTGTGCCCACTCCGATTTGAATAACAATGTTCGCAATGTCTGCATAATGTCATAACCTGGATCCAGCTTCCGCTGCCAACCCTATAAAGAAACAAGCAGAAGCTACGGTTATGTCATAGAATGAAAACCAATTTAATGTCTTTGGAGAACAAATATTTAGGCTGCTTCAGTCAAACTAATTAAATAGCCACAAAGTCAAATACATCATTTCATTTTTATTCCCATCCACTTACAAGGAGTAGCTCTTAGATATCAGTTTACGTATGCAGCAGAAGAAAAGAATCATGCAGAAAGCAGGCACCATTCATGTGAAGCATGAGATCTTTGAGCAGGAACTCGGGACATGACCAAACTTTTTCAGCAAAAGAATTTTCATCAAAATATGAGTTATATTAGATAAATGTGCTTGCATAAGGCCTATTGTTTTTGGTTTATCGCGTATAAATGGTTGTACCTAAGAATGAGAAAAGAAAAAAGAACTTCATATTGACTTTGAAATCCCGATATTTCACCAAGAAATTATTGAACACGATCCTGATCCAGGCCATCTCATCTTAATTCCAACATCATGAAGAATATAAAACCATGTTTAAAGATGATTTCCACCAAAAGCAAACACAATGAGCCTTTCAATTTTCATTAAAAGAACAACAGAACATTGGAATTTTTGTATTTTTGTAACACTATTGACAGGGAAATTCTTCAAGAGCTGATGAGTGCAAACAAAGCATGATCAGAAAATATTTGATCAATTCTTCTAAGAAAAGCTTCTAAGAGATTTCTGTTGCCCTATGCCTCTACTGTAATTCTAAAATGCCTTAAAAGAGTTAACTAATTTTGGGCCTCGCCAAAAACCACAAATGACAACTTTACGCTTAAAATTAAATGACAGGCAGACATATTGACTTTCACAAACAAGACAAGACAATAGATGCATCCCTTCTTTCCATGCTCTGCATGACGTTTCTGTTTCATGACCTCAAACTGAAATTGGTTGGTTATATGTATAGACAAAAGCAACTTATACAGGCCAAGTACTACAAATACGAGATACAAAAAATTGGAAACTGATACATATCTTGTGGTAAATTTTATGAAGAGATTGTACCTCCAAAACCAAAGTTGTCACCATCACAGTGCAAACATTACCATCGATATTGACTTTATGACGGCGAACTTGCTCTAGCAACTGATGCATGCATTCAGCCGGATGGACAGAATCCCCTTCAGGAGAGCCCCAAAAACAAAATGATTTATCTACTTCCTGAAATATCATACATAAATAAAATGAAATAGCACACACATGAATGAATATACAGGTTTATGCATATGGTGTTGGAAATAAATTTCAGTGCACAATTGGATCACGAAATATCAATTCAAAATCCCAGCCTAGGAGGAGATGAATCTGGACGTTCAGAAAAAGAAGCTACAACAGACAGTACCTCAATGAAAGCCTTTGGATTTGAGCAGTTTTGATTTCTTGATAACCTTAAGGTGCACTCAGCTGCAGTGCGTCCATCCCGAAGAGCAACAGCTTTAAAAAAGTTGAGCAGATTTACACGGTCGCTGCTGGAAAGTTCTGCAGTCATACCTACATCGAGAAAGATGACATGAGGCTTTGATTTAAAGAACCTTTTATTTGAGTGCTTGGTTTGAGCTCGGACAAGCATATTTCCAGGATGCAGATCTGCATGGACGAAATTGTCCACCTGTAGGAAAAATGAATGCTCGCGTTAATTATACAAAAAAAGAGTCACATTAAAGTGTAATAATGCTTAATAATCACAGAGAAAGTTGCAATGGTTCGAGAGTTGCATAACATGTTCCCAAGGAAAAAAAGGTGGTTCTCACCTTGATCCTCACCCATCCAAGATAATCAAAGAGTCAAGTTTTTGAAGGAATCAGGTAGACAGTTACCATCAGCATAAATATTCTCTTTAAACATTGCTAGTATGAGTTCAAAAAGAAGCATGCAAGTTCACTTAAAGAACCATAAAATCATAAATGAAGTATCAGCAGTGAACCTATTGCAAGTTTTGGCTACTTCCTTATACTGTTCTGCAAGTCTTATTTGGATGTAAAAGTAATATACACAGGCAAAATAGCTCTTGGATCAACTGACTCACCAATAAAGGGTATCCCCAATGGATGAGGCTCCCACCAACATAGATGTAGGAATAAAAACCATAAATTTTAAAAGCTTATAAACCTAAGTTTGGAAACATGGAATCATAACAAATAAATAACTTCACCAACGAGCTAAACAAGAAATATACCAGAAGCATCTTCAAGAGTGCATGAGTCCCAATGTGAGCAAGAGCACTTTTGAGTCGGTCATGTCCTTCAAGCTCATCAACATAGTAAGAAACACTTTGTCCATGCTCATAAGTCTCCACTAAAACAGCAGGATGGACAAGCGGATACAGAGGTTTTGGGAAAGACACATCCTTCCACCTGCGGAAATTATAGATAAAGCGGCTTAAATGAGCAGCTTCCCTTGCAAGATCTACTTGAGACATCATGAAGACAGCAAACTGTTGCACGCTTTCATCCAAGCGCAACCACCTCAAGGTGGGCATGAACTTGGAGATTTTGGCCACCATGTTCATTATCATGAAATCCCTCTTAATGGACTCACCAACACCAGGATGTCTAACCTTTACAGCAACAACTAACTGCTTTGCATGTTGACCAGGATGGCGAAATCTCAGAGAAGCCCGATGTACCTGAGCTACACTTCCAGACGCCACAGGTTCCTCCTCAAAATTCTCAAAAACATCAGAAAGTTTGCGGCCGAATGCTCTCTCTATAGATTTCCTTGTGTAGGCAAAGCTATGTGCAGGTGCTTTACTATGAAGCTTTGCCAATTCAGAGCAAAGATCACTAGGGAAGAGGTCCGGACGTGTCGCAACCCACTGACCCCATTTTATGAATGCTGGGCCTGCTTTTTCCAGAGTAGAATGAACAAGATGAATCCACGTTTTTCTGAACTGAGTATCGCAACTATCTGCAAGTGGAGCCAATACTATAATAGGAGAGAACAGAACTGCCAAATATAATGCTCTTATAAACAAAATAAAACACTCCAACACGGAAAGAAGAAAGGAAGTAAGGAAAATATGGCTATCTTGTGCTTGCATATAAAGTGCATTTCGTGTTGGAAAGTACTCCCCATCTGCCCAAGCTGTCTTGGACAATGCAATCTCCCCAGTAATGAATGCAAGAAAGCTAGGAACCAAATGGGATCTAGCGACAGCCAAACTTGCAGCACAAGCAATCTTACTGACAGGTGAAGATGAAATTCCTCTATAAGAGTACATTACACACAGCTGTTTCCAGGCAACTTGAATACGATGTGTCATCGAACTTCTAGCTGAAAGGACAGAGAACTTCCTCAAGGGATTATTCTTGGATATATTTTCCTCCATCTTATACAGCATAAACAAATTATTCCATCCATGAAAAACCTTGTTCTGTGGGAACAATCTGCATGAAAAAGGTAAACCATTTGCTGAAGAAAATCCAGGATTCGTTGTGGAAAAGCTGGTTCTGGGATTTGCTAGAAAAGAATAACCAGCTTTTCTGAATTTTTGGAAAGCCAAAAACCTGCAAGTGGGAGAAATTATATTGGCAAGTCAATGGGGACCTTATCAGTAAAATATAATTATAACATTCAAACTGGAATTTACTATAGCTACTCAATAGTATTGTCAATAAATTATAATGAGAAACATGTTAGGATGTGTAATTAGATGCTTTAGCATAGGTAAACCAATTTCTTACACAGATAACACGTGCATTCCCAAGGACAAAATAATGGCAACCGTGTACACATTAGTTTTGAAGGCCATCACAAGTTTCATCATTACTCAACCATACAACAATAATATAGTGAATTTTAGGTTACGATGACATGCGACAAGATGTAAATTACATTTAAATATTATAATAAGTTGTGTAATATTGTATTGAAAATCAATTTCAATGACAACAAAATTCTAACCACAAGAATGGCTCTAATTTTTTTTTTTCAAGTTTTTCCAGTAAATACTAACTTTTTGTTCTAGTTCCAAGACGAATAACATCCGGTGACACGTAGCATAAATTCCTAATCCTCTTCAACTTCTGTTATGCATGTTTCCATCAGAGAAACAAAAGAAAAACAACATTAATCGCTAAACATGGGCCTATTAAACTGACCTCGACGTCATTATGCACTCCAGAAATATCTTCCTTAATTCCTTATAGAGAGCGTTTGCCCAAAGAATCAGATGCCATAACTGCAACAACCAAGAAGGCACTATCCTGAGGAATCATTTGGAAGAAGAAACAAAAGGAAATCACAGACAGAAACTCACGCTTCGCGTTTCGCTGATGTTCTAACGGCAGGATGGCGCCAACGGCGTAGGAATTCGAGCCCTAAGGAACCCAGCTCAGAAAATCATCGGCAAGAACTCCGGTGGACTTGCCCTAGCGGGATATAAGCCACACGGGCGATCGAGGGGCCCGTCCTCCCCCTCAATCTGAGGGAAGGAATGGAAGGGGCTAACGGGACGGAGGCTCAAATTTAGGATTCGTGTTCGACGGAGGAAGGCAGCTACGAACGAGAAAGAGAGGAAAAATGGGTAAACGGCTGGGAGAGAAGACGGCGAGAGAGAGAGAGAGGTGTGATGGTCGTCACCACGTGATCGCTCGACGACCGCACGCGGTATAATGAGTCGGTTCATGTAAGACGGGCGCATGGAACCGAATCCGCTCCGAACTGTCAATTAGTGATCGGTCATTTCGAATCCGGATCTACTAATCGAACGTGGTATAGAGGAACAATGACATCATCAACGTGATAAAATGATTAAATAAGCTTTAAGATCAATTAAATCGATTTATTTTCAAAAGGTATTTTTAAATCTTTCTTTCTTTTGCATCATTAATGCTACCATACGTCTCTAATTATTCACATTTCTTGTGAATAATTATCTTATGGGCATAAATTGCAAATTCTCATCGAATTAAGACATAATCATCTCAAAAAAATTCTAGCCAAATTAAGGCTACATCTCTTAAATTTATCTCAAACCAGCAGATATCCGACAAGCATTGGTTACTACAATCTCTAAGTTGGAAAACTTCCTTTAGTACAAAAAAAAAAAATAGATATTATGTTTGACACTTTGATATATTTCCTCAAATAATATAAAATTGATGCATACAAATAGATGGAGTCAAGTCAAACAATATGGTTATAAGCTTAATTTTGTTCTATACAGGCTTCCAACCACCTTCCTTGGAGATGGATCCTTTAGTCCTGTGTCTCGTTGACCAGATGTGAAGTATAACCATCCATTCCAGAACGCAGCTAAGGTTGTCTTGACTCGAAAAGGCATGCGACCGATTACTGACCATTTCTATACATATTAAAGAAGAAATCATATCTAATAAGGGAAACATAACATCCACAAACATCATATAAGTTCACTTAATTAGTTTTCAGGTCATCTTAAATGGTTTCCACGGTTATCCTTTCTTGACCCTACATGTGAGGTATAAGATAATGCATTGGATGATCATAAACTATATTTTTGAAGCAAGAACAAACAAGAGAAAAGAATCCTTACCAGGGTGTCTAAATTAAACCGGAAGACCTCACCAAGGAGAATCATCTTCTTGGTAATTGGGTGTTTCAGTGTGGTGCCGCCAACAACAATGATTGAGTTGTTGACAACAACCCATGCAAACTCTATGTGGGAGTTTGGTAGGGGCATCGAGGGCAGCTGCTTCCATGTTTTCCCAGCATTCAGCATGTAAACATCACCATATTGAACCTGGAGAAAAGGATAACAAGACTTCTGAACACCATTTAATTTATAGACATGGCACGCATTTGCTAGTTGCAACAGAAAAGAGATACTTGAGCAGGATAATATCACCATAAAAATCCGGCTCAAATAACTGCTTTGTGATGATATTCTTCATCCACCAACCACAGACATATCAAGTAGCATGATGTTCGATAAAGAAATGTTCTTCAACAACAGGTTTCTGATGTAAAAGAATCTCAATTTCCTTTCTGGCACAGAGTGAACTTGATCAGTAGAAAGATACCCAATGAACTCCTCCAACATGAAACATGATTACATGCAGCATGATTCATCTTGGTTTTAAAAAGCATTCGCTCATGCTTTGGGCTTTTGTATAATTTTTTTCTGAAAAAATCATCAAGTGTAACTCCTTGTTGCTCGAAATAATACACCATCTTCTTTAAAATTAAATTAAATGTATTATCTTTTAGGTTCGAACAAAAAAAATCAAATATACAAAAAAAAAAGAGTGATAGACATGAAAAAAGGAAAAGCAATAATATGGAGAGGGAATATGTTTCACCAGAGCTGAACTTTTCTTCAGAAAAAGATTATTATTTGCCATCTCCTGTAACTATCTATTCTAAGACATTTTTTTCATGTTCTCCTGTGTTAGGAACACTGTGATGCTTATGCCTGGTGAAGACGTCCCAGGTTGTAGATCCTTACACTAGCTAGGATCCTAGTCTACCATTTCTTTCTTGCTCCATAATCCACATGTAGGAATGTCAGATGACTCATGTTGTCATACTACATTAAATGAGTTATGAAAGAATCTAAGGTTAAAACTGATCAAGTTGTCCATAATCCACATGTTTGCATTCTCATGCACTGTCACACCTCTCTCCTAAAGTTGCACAATAAAGACTCAGCTTGTCAAACAGGATAGTGATATAAAAATAGATTAAGTGCTTGACAGTCAGTTAGCAGGTAAAATATAGTTTCAGTACCTCATGTCTTCGAGAACATTTGTAAATTGGTGATCCTGGCTTAGCCATAAAATCACCCTCTTGGCCACCGATAACTATCAGTTGATCATTGGCTACAACGCATGACCTGACAGCAGAATAAGGTATACCATGAGAAATAGGAAAGTATATGTTTTTTGTTATATGAATCATAATCTGACTTGTTCTGTAAAGCCCATCTACTATCTCTGTTCCAATCAGGGAAGTATGGAGTTAGATGAGCATTACTAAAATCAACATTACAAAAAGCTCTGAGTTAGCAATGATTTAAATCTATGATCACCCAGACACTGTTTGGCAGGCTAATTGAAGCACTTTCCTCAAAATAGACTTAGGTGATGGCATTCCAACCACAAGATATTCTAAGTTTGTTAAATGGAAATGGCACCAGAATTATGACTGATAGAACACATTGAATTTTAGAAACAACATGAAATTGAGGGATGTAAAATAACCTTCTAAGCGAAAAAGATCCTGCTACATCTATAACGTTATGTAAATCTATAGTCATCACATCAATGTTTAATGTACAGCATTAATTTCTACAGTGTGACATCGCAACTGCAAGGTGTTGAGCCAAAGGTCAGAAATATCATGAGAAGTTAGGAACGAAACATATTATGTGTAAAGATACACGACATTATAGTTTGAAGAAAGATTATGGCAAAATACCTGTGAGGACCACCGCGTGGTATTGGTATCTCGGTTGTCCAGTCTTGTTCTAATGCCTTTCCATCCTTCACTGCAAGGCTCCAATGATCCAATCCAGGTTCATGGCGATCCTCTTTGCTGCCACCCATAACATGCAGTCTGCCTCTCCAAAGTTGAGTTGCTGGGGCATACCTTAAATGCAGTGAAACCCAGATGAAGCAATTTCAATGCTTAGTTAAAAGTTATAATGGATTAATAACCTGGTTATTAATGTCAAAGAAAAAGGATGTCTTCCAGAAAAGATGCCACTGACAACAAAATTGCAGCAGCTTAAGATGGCCGCGAAGTGTCAAACTGCCCACACCTAGGAACGGGTAGTGGGGGCAATTCATTCCACTTTTTTGTCTCTGTATCCAGCACAAAGTTGCGGTTAGTAGGGCTTCTACATTGTGGGCCATACTGTCCTGTGACTGCATAAATGTATCTTCCATCTGTTGCCATTCCCAAGTGTGAGTTAGCCATTTCCCTTGGCATATCAAACCTTCCGCCCCACGAATTGTTTGTGAAATTATATATATCAACATGAGAATGCACCTATAAGACGAATAAATAGAAGAATATGAATTAAAAGGTAAGGCAGCTCTTACTACTCCACCATGACATATCAAAATGCTTGTAGAAGAATAAAATCATGAGTCCAACTTTCATTGGATGGGAGGACATGTGAAAGACCAATTATCTTATCTGAGATTGCCTTTTACATCTGTTCCTCAGGTTCATCCCGGAGGTTCACCGGTCATAATCTTCATCAAATGCAATAGAGAGCAACAAGACATATATAACTCAATTTCTCTCGTGAATAAAAAAAATATCTATATATTATTTAGCTTGGTTATGCTAAAACTTAATAACTAAAGGCTAAACATGGCACTAATCAAACACCAAGAAGAAGCTCAAAGGCAGAAGTATTGTTTCAAGTTCACAATTACCTCCTTTTATAGAGAATCGAAAGAGATTCAGAATGTCAATGAAGTGAAAAGCCTAGAAAAACAGAAAAAAGGCATCAAAATTTTCAAAATTCTTACATAATCAATGGTACCATATCCAGCAAATACATAGAAGAGATCTTTAATTTGTATAGCAGCCCCATCTAGACGAGATACGGGGGCCTCGGGCATCTCTTCCCATTCTAACTGTGGTGCTGGTATATCAGCAAAAGTTGCATTGAGAACCTTGACTGATAATTTGATACCTTTAGAATTTCCTTCAGACTGCTAGAAAGAAAATTAATATTACGACTCTGTTGGGATATGGGAAGGCATTAAAAATGACTTATACATGCAAACTGAACAATTTGCAGGAAATATCAGCAAAAAGATAACTTATACGAGCAAGATAACCAAACAAAGAGAAACCATTTTGTTTCAGGTCCACATTATAGAAAGAGGATTATTGTGAAAACAGTTCTTTCATACATAATGTTTGTATGGAGTCTGTGGTGCAGCAGAAATTAATTCACTTAAGGAGAAAAGACCGATGAAGTAGAATGAAGATCATTGCATGAAACACAGACAAATCATAGTTTTATTCCCTTGCAAATGTTTTGACAAATCAATTGGGAAAATTCAGCCAGAAAGCAAAGCGAGGGATAAGATACAACACCTAGAGGAGTCTCATGTGTTACGTATAACAGTGGAAGGATTTCAGATGGCACAGACAGATATGCTTAAAACACTTCCTCAACTAGAGAATCTATGACTAACCCGAGGTTAAAATACATCATGGAATTCTCAAAATAATAGAAATGAAGTGCCAAAACAGAACAAGAACAAGCCATGGTATACTTAGATAAAACATGCCCCAGCATTCACATGTAAGAAAAGACAAAGAAGGCTAACTCCAAAATTATAAAATGGACCTATGTCTAAGATTATTTACAACAACTTTCAAACTTGGTAAATATTTTTCAAGACTGATTATGACGTATTAAATGTAAAAGAAAAATGCAGTTTGCCAGACTCGTCCAACGAGCGGAATTTTAATAGAACACACCAATTTCAGCATTCTATGGGGACACAAAGTTCAGCAGAAAATTTATCAGTGCAAAACTCCTGATAGAAGACCTGAAACCTTAATATTGATGAACGAACAACACAAGGCCTAACAGCTTTGCGAATGTTCCCACACCACACAATAAATTTCCAGCATAACAAGAAAACTGCTGGTAGAATCCAAATCCAACGAGAAAAGAGGCTACATTGCATCCAGATAAAATCCTCCAGGAACCAGATTCGAGAATCTAGCTTCCCAAACGGAATCCGACACGACAAGATCATAACCAGATTGGCCTTGTCTGTGGAGAGTTCCACATAGTAACGAAGCAACAAAATAGAAAATGCAGATCGAATATAGATCGGACGAGAAAAGAGCCCACATTGCATCAAAACCAAATCCTCCAGGAAGCAACGCGACGAGATGGGCATGGAGCTCACCTGCTTAGCGTTGGGGGCGGAGAGAGCCATGGAGAGGTCCAAGTAGGGGGACCAGTAGTGGAAGGAAGAAGAAGAAGAAGAAGAAGACGGAGGACGAAGGAGGCGGTAAGGGGAGGAACGGGAAGAGGAGGAGGAGGAGGAGGAGGAGGAGGCCCAGAGGAAGTCGGCGAGGAGGACGAGGGCGAGGAGGATGACGCAGGAGAGGAGGAAGACGTACTTCCCCGGTGTGTGCCTCCCGGTTCCGAATCTGGCCATGGATCGAGGGAGAGGGAGAGGGAGAGGAAGAAGAGTGGAAGGGGAAGCATAGAAATAGGGGGAGAGAAGTGAGGAGAGGGAGAGGAGAGTGAGGGGAAGAAGTGGTGGAGAGGCGGCATCGGGGAGGAGAAAGTGGTGAGGTGGAGCGCCGATGGGTTTCGTGGTGGGGGAGTCGACTATTACTGCGAGCGAGCGAGCGAGCGGGGCGCGGTGTCGGGGAGAAAGCGGTAGGTTTGCGCGGGGGTTGGGTTTTAGGGGTATTCGACTCGGACAACTGCCCCGGACCCGCATTTTAGGCGATCGACGACGACTGGTATGCAACCCGTCAAAATCCTGTAGTGAAGCGCAGAGGGCGGATTGGGAGAGCTGCCATGTGCAATTTTTCTTTTCTTTTTCTTTTCTATTTGTGCCGAATGAGAAATACTTGAGGAGTTGAAACAAATAAAAAATAAAAGTTATGAAGTTGTTTATTTTAATCATTGGAAAATATTATATTTAATATTTTAAGTGTTTTTATATGTCATAAGTTAAGGCTTCTTTTGGTTGTTTGCTTGTCTAACGAAGTTAAAGCGGATTCAATCTGGTCTGACTGCATGACCAAAGAACGATTTTAACATTAAAAAAAATCTATAATATAATCTTTAAAAATTTTAAATAAAAATTGATAATTCTCTTAAAGTTTATATTTTTTTTCATAATATTTTTTATATTTTTTAAAAATAAGATTATTCCGTCCTATCATACTGTTACGCTCTCTTTTTTTTTTTTTTTTTGTCTTCGTCATTCTCACTATCTTCATTGTTTTACATTATCTATCCTTATTGTTTGCATCATCCCTTGTTACCCTATTGCCCCCTCTTTTACTTTTTTTTTTTTCTTATGTCTTCCCCTTCTCCTCCGTAAGATCTAACTCCTCCGGTTAAACTATAATATCCAAATCCTGTGGTGCTAAGATCCGATCCGATTAAGGAGAACTAATGATACCAAAATCTGATGAAAAAGATATGAGAGTTAATATATAATTTTTTTTTATTTTTTTAATAGAATTTGCCCCCAAATAAAAGCACTATAATATCAATATACGTGAGGTAGTGATTTATTTAAAGTTGTTCACATTATAATTATTTGTGAGATTAACTTAGTTTGCCTTAGAATAAATCATATAAAATAATTCATTAGATAACTTACAAAAGTTTCTCATATTAACAACTTTGAAAAATAAAATGCTTAACATCATATATTATAGGATTTTGAACCATTAGATATGATAGTATGATTACATTACTATTAGTGAGAAAATATTATTTGTTAATATGGTCTGCTAACGTAATAGAAAACGATGGAGAGATAATGTCTTGATTTAAGATGTTTCGACGATATAGTGGAACGAAAGATACTATGGATATAAATGACTCACACAAGTGACCATATAACGATGGGCTTGAGATCACGTGATATGTACTATTTGTGTGATTGATTGGGTATGTGAATCCTCGATAAACGTCGTTGGACATTAGTACTCTCGTTTTCATAAATTTTTTTTTAATTATTACACCAGTGTTTTTTTTTTCATCTTATCATGACATTATGAATTTAAATTAAAGCATCGTATTTTTGAATAATTAGAAAAAATAATTAAATATTTTTTAAAAAATAATTATAAAAAAAAAAAGGTGAAGAAGACACTCACATCTGCAAAGAGATGACTTAGGGCTTGTGAGGTTATGAGAGATAAAAAAAAAAAAAAAGAGATCAAGAAAAATAATGATGACTAAATATTGAGAGTTTATTTATTCCTTGGGAACTCGGCAGCTTGTGTACTATTGTTGTCTTCCAATTTCCAGCATCCTGCTACACATGTAAAACAAATGGTACATTTAAGCCAACAACATCATCCTGTTACCGAGGCAAAGCCACCTCCATTAACTTATAACACAGCTTTCATCTGTCTTCTAGATGGTCAAAGGAAGACTGACCTCAGACGCAGGCAATTAATATTTGTGAAGGTAAAAAAAAATCTTGGCAGACAAGGAACATCCTCATCAAATGGATTAAAAGATTGGTGGCGATTCATATGGACACACATCTTTCTTAAATTTTAAATATCACAGGATTAAGATATGCCCAAGCTGTGAATACTTATCCATGGAAACCTATGTTGGTTTTCTTTTCTTTTCTCCTACATATAACTACTGAGTTTTCTATTTTGACAAATCATGATTTTTTGTTTTTTTTTGTGTTTTGCTCCAACATAAATGGCAATGTTATCCATATCAAATTTACAAGATTCAATGCAGTTTTGTTTTTGTGGTTTTGCTTCTACATGCAGAAAGGTAATTTTGGTGATAGAGTTTTAACGTATTCATTTATTTATAGAACACTAAGATTTTACCATTTGTTTTTTGCTTCATTTATTTATAGACGACGAGGTTGAAGAGTAGTTGCCCTGGTTTCATCTTGTTTTGGGCTTCAAAGCCGCGGGGCGCTCCGAACCCCATTTCCAGACTCCAGTGGTCTCTTTCAGCCAGAGAGGAAGTGGGCAGGGCAATTTCCTCCTGGCCCTCTGTTGGTTCTCTCTGTGGTTGTTGGGGTGCAGTGGTTCTGGTCTTTCTTTTGTTTGTGGGGGTGGGGAAGATGAGCTCTTCCGAATGCATGCCTGTTCCTCAGTGGATCCCACATTGTCATTCTCATCCAACTTGCAGCTGGTCAATCTTTCAGGATTCTATTTTAATTCTTTTCAATTATTTCCATGTAGAGAGAGAGAGAGAGAGATATAGCGTCCCTTTTCTTGCCTTGCCACTGTGGTCCACCTTTTGTTGCATTTTTGATTCTTGGAAGTTTTGCTAATGGAATCAAGGCACAGGATAGCAGCAGCTTAAAGGATCCCATTCTCTTTCTTGGTTTCTTGCCTTCCTTTACTTCCCCTTCCTCCTCCTCCCCCTCTTCTTCTCCTTCTTCTTCTTCTTCTTCTTATCTCAGAAAGGTCCAGGAGGCACGAGAAGGTTCATAAAAGGCTATGTTTCAGAGCCAGCTTGCCAGGCCACCATCCTTCAGAGGTTCCCTTAAAGCTCTCGAAGCTGACATAAACCATGCCAACACCTTGTAATCTCTCTCTCTCTCTCTCTCTCTCTCTCTCTTTTCTCCCTCTCATATGCAATATGTGCGTGTTTCTGTTGGTTTTGTCCAAGTAGTTTCGATCTTCATGATGTTTGGAATCAGATTTCATGTCATAGGGCTTGAATACGAGTGGTTTGTTGGGTATACAGGGCAGATGCCATTCAAAGAGCTTATGGTGGTGCCTGTCTCCAGATGAGGCTGTCCTGTAGTCCTTTGGCTCCCTTCTTCCTCTTCCTTATGCAATGGCTGGACTGCACTTGTTCTTACAGCCTACCCAGTTACTTAGGGCTTTTCCAAATACTTGTCTACAAGGTACTCTTCCAACAATTTCTGGCATACATCTTTCAAGTATGTTCTACTGATTATGTCAATCATTGTTCGAAGAAGAAGAAATGGCTTTTTATGGCTATGTAGGTTGATAAAAATCTGAATTTTGCAGGTTTATGTTGATGGTATGACAACAGTATCTACATTCGAAAGACAGGCCGGCATCAGAGAGTTCTATGGTGCACAATCTCAACTTTTAACTTTTTTTTTTTTTTGGTGCTAAAAAAAGATCTTTAATTTTTTAACACCTACTTATCAATGTATCCTTACACACTTCTTTGCCTAAAACCAAAATTGCAGCTATTATATATCCTTCCCTTCAACAAATTAAAAGCAACATAGGGGAAAGAGACCAATCTAAAGAGAAAGGCCGAGATAAATATCTAGTTGGCAGAAAAAGAATGGAAGAACCGAAGAAGCTTGTCGATGAGGATTTTGACAGAGACGACGAATGTGGGATTTGCCTGGAGGTTTGCACCAAAATGGTCCTGCCGAGCTGCAGCCATGCTATGTGCATAAAATGCTACCGCGACTGGTAAATGCTTACTCCTCGTCATGTGTTATTTTGCTCTTAATAGATGTTTGCGTTCCCATAGCTAGGCTTGATTGTACTTCACAGGAATGTGAGATCTCAGTCCTGCCCCTTCTGTAGAGGAAGCATAAAAAGAGTGCGTTCAAGAGACTTATGGGTGCTCACGAACAAGAGTGAGGTGGTCGACACCATGACTTTAGAAAGGGATAACCTTAGGCGCTTCTATCGCTATATCGATAGCTTGCCACTGATCATTCCAGACAGCCTTTTCTTGGTTTATAATGATTATCTAGTATAACCATGAGATTTTAAGGATGTATACAGATTGCTGGAAAGCCGGCCAACCATTCCTTGCGGATTGGTTCTGGTAAGATAAGTTCTTCCAGTCTCACACTTCACTTGTTCCAAGTGTGCAGTAGAGTGTCACTGTAATTCTTCTTCGAATACTTGCATATAAAAATCTGTCCTTTTGATGCACATGTTGATATTCCATGGTTGAACAACAACAACAACAAAAAAAAAAAAAAAAAAAAAAGAGAGAGAGAGAGAGACAGAGAGAGAAAAAAAAAACACCTTGTAGAAGAAAAAAACAAAAATAAATGTTGAAATCTAATCGACTTTTTGACTGGATGTTTGTGCACTTACCTTTTTATTTTGTTGAACTCATGAAAGCCATCTAAAGACTCTCTTCTTGAAACATATGTGATTGGTTTGGCCATCACTTTCCCTTTGACAGCTTATCAAACCTGCTGATATTGATTGACCAAAATGCTTTTCAGGCATTGTCTTTGCTTAAACACATTTGTGTCAACCTGGCTATCAGAGAGGGATAAGCAACCAAGCTTTCTTAAAAGTGACTAACAAAATAGACTCGAATTTTGTCATAATTTATTCATATTTACTGCTTGTTCTATTGCAATAACATTGGGCAGGCTTGAAGGTTTTTGTTCTTATGACCGAATGGAGGCACCAATATGGAAAAGAAAAAAGAAAGTGCCGATAGCTTCATTAGAACCGATACATTAGTTACTTCATACATTTTCCAAACAATTTGGTGAAGTAGATGCATACTCCAAATTGTTCTTTCCATATGTTTTTGTTCTCAACTTGATGCATCTACTTGAGCTTCCTTAATCTCAGTTCTACTTTGGTTGAACCATGACTATCCTACAAGTTAATTACATGCATTTGCTGGAATAGTCATGTTGCACAAAACTCACTCTCCCATTCGCTTCTAGTGTATCATTTGCTAATGATCCAAATCAGCAGAACCCTTGGTTTTATTGTCCTCCAAGATGGGAAGCATTCCCTTTTGCTTTTTGTCATTATCTACACATGAAGATTCTTGAATCTTAATTAAAAATTGTGCTACTTATAATTTATGACTGATGTCACTTGATAAACCGAATCTAGTCTTTTTCAGTAACTTTTTTTTTTTTCTCATTTGAAACTTCTTAATATCTTTTGGGTCTCAGAAAGGCTAGATTTGTTTTGGTAAGTCAATAGATCTATTTATTTAGATCATTTTTCTGCAAGGAAGTTGAACACTACGACACACTATGGATTGGAAAAACTATTTTGGACTGCATCACCATGTCTCAAGATTCTTCTGTCGTTCTTACTCAAACCATGCTCTTCTATCGACTACTCGGATTCACTTGGATAAGACATTGGGACACGACTGTTTGGAAGAAATTATTGATGCTGTGAGAGATGAACAGGGACCTGTTTGAGTATACACAGGGAAACCAGGAGAATAATCATCTTCTGTTTTATAGATCGACCGAGGAGCAAATGCCGATCTCTGACATCTTCTCGAAATGCCAGAATCAGTAATGCAATCCTGAATGTGAGATTAAATCTTCCTATAGCTCACAAGAGCTTGTCCCAGGTTTTGTTGTTCAAGGTGAAAGGAAAAAAAAGATCAATGTCAACTTTCACTTGTTTGCTCACTTGGAATTCAACGTACCACACAATCACTCTACCCTGTTTGAATCTAACACCTAATCAACGGATTCGACGAAGGATTCTTTACATTTTTAGCTTTGGTAGATAGATCGCGTTTAGAAAAGATGTGACGAGAGTTTCAATAATCCAAAGGGGAAGTACTGGTTGACGCCACCTTGGGTCGGTCTTTATTCACCGAAAAAAATTCAAGAAGAATCGATTTTGACAAACTTTCACCTCCTTCCTATCGTTGGAGATATTCGATGATAGTATCGACCCGATAGAGCATATTTTAGCTATTCGTACCCAAATATCATTATATGACACTTAGAATGTCTTGAAGTGTCACACTTTTCTGACCACATTAAGAAGCTTAGCACGAGAATGATAAGTTTGCCGAACGTCACTTTTCATCGGTCACTTTACTTGGGAACGTGTGCTTGAGGCCATTGGCGATAATGCTTCTTGGGCTCACGCAAGGGGAGGAGGAAATGCTTGCAGACTTCATTACTTGGTTCACTAATCAAATTCGAGGCGTGGTAAATGCTTATTCATCGTTTATAATATAGACCTTCATGATATGGCTCAAGTCCTCTCGTCTCTTCTAATTGTTGGTAGAGAGGCCATCAACGATAGTAAGAGAGGTACTTCAAAGGGCCAATCAATACATTGTCATCAAGGTAATGATCTCTAATAAGTGTGAGAAATCACATAAGAGGTCAAAGTAGGAGCGACCATAATTCACCCTAAACCTGAGTTCACTACAGTGAATAAGAAACGAATGACACCCACCACCCCCACCCCCACCTCCCCCTCCCTTTAATATGTCTAAATTTTTTTTTACATATAAAAGAGAATTGACTCTTCAAAAACTCTCATCTAATGAAAACTCTATTGGTGAAAAGAGACTGATGCAAATCCTACCAGTTCCACCAGAATTACGACCACGACACAAATGACTGTCGCAACTTGAAAAAACAGATTGAAGAACTCATATATCGGGGACACCTCGGGCGGTTTATCCGAAAGTACTTAGAACCTCTGACCTCAAGGGTCAACAGAGAGATAGATTGATGTTATTATGGTGGACCCACCTCGGGTGTAGATAGCTTCTCAGGTCATAAAGCTTATGCCCGATTTACCATTGAAAAATACCTGAGGATGAAAGATGACCTAGCGATAACCTTCAAGTAGGAAGAGACAAAGTACCTCGACTCAATTATAATAATGTCTTAGTAATTTCTATTAGGATGATCAATGTTAGGGGGAAAAGGGTCATGATTGACACATGTATCTAAGTTAATATCATACACTTTGATGCTTTCTAATAACTTGAACTCTCGACTAATGATCTTAACCCTATGACTTCTTCACTGATAGGGTTCACTAGTGACTCTATCTCCCCTCTTGGGAATGTAAACCTACATATTGTTAGGAAACCTTAGAGTGCTTCACATATGTAGTGAAAAATAAAAATAAAATCTGGTTTTCCAAACAGAAAACATCGGATCGTCATGTGATGACTAGGAGCATAAAACTCAAAAACCATAGAAATTGCATGGAAAGGTAAGATGTTCTCACATAGGGAAAATTATATATCCCCTTTAAATCACAAATCCTGGTCCACGAGTGAAGGAGCTCTTATGAACTCACTCTTTAGCGGTGATCCATACAGTGGATGATAGCGGCGACACTTCCTCATGCAACATGTTCTCTCCTCATGATCGTACACCACCATGCAACAACAAATAAGAAGGGGTCGACCACTCTTGCTATCATCTCACGCACTAGGGAGGCTCATGGCTAAGAAAATATGGGGAGGAGGAGATAGGAGGCTGATGACTATAGGGGTCCAACCTATGAACCTTGGAGCCCCTCTCCTATTTATAAAGAACATCCTACTACTAACGCTAATGAATCTTTCTTAGTGGCTATTGGATCCCCATCCAATAGCCACTAGATTAATGAATATTGGATCCCTATCCAATAACTACTCTAAGCTCTATTGAGTCTCACCTAATGGATCCATTAAAATAGGGGCTTATCAGATATACCATATATAGTCCTTTATTTGTTGCATCATCCATCATATGTATATAACCCTCTAGGCCAAATACTAAGCTGGTCGTGAGTTGCATTTGTCATAACTTCTTCTGACTTAAAACTCTTTCTGACTTATTGAATTATTATCATAATAATAATTTACTCAACTCATCGACTATGGATGTACTAGACCACTACGTCATAGTCCCCAAATGTTAAGGGGGATCTAATATATTAGATCTATCTGCCCTCAGTTATTGTGTATTTATAGTCCCTCATCTATCTAATATCCTAGAGATTGTTTATCAGAGATGGTACTATCAAGCCCATATAGAATCTATTCGAGTCTCACTCTTATTAGAGTCTCCTAAAAAACTCCTCCTCTCAATCTGAGTCTCACTCTTATGGATTCTCTCAATCCAATTGACCCTGGCCAGGGATTTACCTGAGTGAAAGTACACAAGATATTCCTCATATGATACAAAGAGTGGATGATCTTCTATTGATATTTAATTACCTTTGTAAGATTGACTACCATTCCCAATGATCGTCTATACTAGTCTGTAACTTTTAGACCTATAAATCCAGTATCAAAGAATGGAGTACTCAAATAAGATATCTTTGGAGTCTCAAGTCCAAGGACTTGACACACAATTAAGGCTACAGAATCGTTATTTGATGATGATGTTACATTAACCATCAAACATTCTATAAGCGGATCATTCATTGAACTCATTCTCCATTGAGCACTTGTACTATATCCCTAGTATCCCCACATGAGCAGCTATATGCCCAACTGCCTACATTATATAGACGGGTATATAGTACATTGGTTTATCCAGTTATCTCGATGTCTTTCTCGAGTAACCTATGACCAAGAATATTTAAAATTTATTTAAAGGTAAATTAGTCTCATTATCATGATCTTATCATGATCCAATTCCCATTTCACAGATCCAAGGACATCATAATATATTCATCATCCAATATAAAGTAAGAAAATATCATTAATAATAGCCAAAAAAGATTGTACAACATATCACTCGTGTTATCAATCACGTGATTGGCCTGCAGGACACCTATAACTAGCAATCTCCTACTTGACCTAAAGCCAATCACCCACACACATGATCTCCATCAGGTCCTAGTGACATTAAACAATAATTTGAAACAATAATTTTGTTAGTGGATTTATAATGTTAACTTTGGATGAAACTCTTTCCACTGACACATCATCACGGGCTATAATCTCTTTGATTAAGTAGAACATTCTTAGAATATACTTGGACTTCTAATGAGACTTAGGTTTATTCGCTTGAGCAATCGTCCTCTTATTGTCATAATTTAAGAGAATCAACTCCTCGATGCCCAGCATGACTCCTAGATCTACGATGAACTTCTTCATCTAGACTGCCTCCTTTGTTGCTTTTGTCGTAATAATATACTCTGCCTAAGTGGTCGAGTCAACAATAATATCTTGCTTAAAACTCTTTCAGATTATAACTCCTCCATTTAGGGTGAACAAATGCCCTAAGTTTGACTTGATATCATCAACATCAAACTAATAACTTGAGTCTAGCCCTCAACCTTGAAGCTACTTTCTCCATATATCAGTAAAAAATCCTTAGTCCTTTTCAAGTACTTAAAGATACACTTTACTGCCTTCTAGTGTTTGAAACCTGAATCTTCCTAATACTTGCTCGTAACACTTAGAGCATGTGCTACATTAGGTCTGGTACATAACATAGCATATATGATAGAGTATCATATAGGCACATGATATCTTGTCCATGTTTGCCCGTTCTTCAGAAGTCTTTAGGGACATACTCCTAGAAAGTGATAGTCAATATCTCATAAGTATAAGACATCTCTTGAAATTTTTAATGTCAAACCTTTTAATAATGGTGTTTATGTATCTAGACTAGGATAAGCAAAACATCCTCTTATATCTATCTTTATAGACCTGGATCCCCAAAATATAGGATACTTTCCCTATATCCTACATAGAGAAGTATCTAGATAACCAAGCTTTAACAACGTAGAGCATTCCTATATCATTCCTAATGATTATGATGTCATCAATATATAGTACCAAGAAGGTGATAACACTTCCAATTACCTTCATGTACACACATAGCTCATCTTTATTCTTAAAAAGTCATAAGATCTGATTGCCTCATCAAATCTTATGTTTCAAATTTGGAAAACTTACTTTAGTCTATAGATAGATCTAAGCAATCTGCACACATTATCTAGATTTTTTTTTGACATGAATCCCTCAAGTTATCTCATATATACCTTCTTCTTGAGGTTGCCATTAAGGAATGTTGTTTTTATATCCTTAAATCTATGCAATGGTAATTAGATTAGGATGAGATCATGATAATGAGACCAACCTAAACACATATTCTGAAAAATTTCGATCATAGGTTATTCGAGAGGGACATTGAGATAATCAGACAGACTGATGTACTATATACCTATACTCGTCCATATGATGGAGGTGACTGGTCTTATAGTCACTCGTGTCGGGAAATTAAGGTATAGTACATGTGCTCATTAAAAAATAAGTTCACTGATTGATCCACTTTTGAAATACTGGATGGTCAATAATACCTGACATCAGACATGGATTTCATAGTCCCAGTTGTATGTCTAGTTCTTAGACTTAAAACACCAAGAATATTTTGTTTGAGTACTTCTTTCTTTGATGCTAAGCATATAGGCTTAGAAGTTCTAGATCTGATACTACTAGTTATTGGGATTGGTAGCTAACATTACGAAGGTACTTGAGTGTCAGTAGAGGATCAACCACTCTTGGTATCATGAGAGAAATATCTTATATATTCTTACTCAAGCAAATCCTTGGCCATGGTCGGTCAGATTTAGAAAGGAGTTCTCTAAGAGAATCCGACTAGCACGAGACTCAGATGGATTTCGTATAAGACTTGACGGTACCATGACAAATATATGATATTTAGGATATTAGATGGATAAGGGACTATAGATATACAATAACTGTAGATAGATAAGTCCAATGAATTAGATCCCATATATCATTTGGGGACTATAGTGTAGTGGCCTAGTATGTCTATAGTTGATGAGTTGAGTGAATTGCTATGAGATAATAATTTACTAAGTCAGAAGGAGTTTTAATAAGTGTAACTTACGATCAACTCAATATTGGGCCTAGAGGGTCACACACATATGGTGGATATTACGATGAGTAGAGATTTAGATATGAGATACTCATAGAGTCCCTATTTTATTGGATATCCAAGAAGCCCATGTATTATTGGATCCTATGGATGAGATCCAATAAGAGCTAATAAGAGATTATTAGATAGAAATCTACTAATCTAAGTGTTAGGATCAATTTGCCGGGGTGGTGGGTGGTGAATTAGTAAGTGAATACTCGATTTGAAAAACTTACTTGAAGTCAAGAATAAATCGTAAGTGTTTCTTTGAATCCATTGAAAGCGAATAAATGAGGGATTTAGAACAATGTCAAAAGATGATGCTCGTATCTTTTTTTAAACTAATTAAAAATAATTAAATATAATAGAAAAGGTAAGAGTAGAGATGCTAACAGATTTTATAGTGGTTCAGCCAAAACTTGACCTACGTCCATTTTTCAAAGTCTTCATTCGTTGAGGTCCACTGGAGTCCACTAAACGATATTCTTTTATGGGTGAAGACTAAACCCTTATATTTCTCACTCTCCTTCTCACAAGTTCAGGAGAGAAACCTTCTTACAAGAGTTTCTCATTTCCCTTAGACTCACTTTTACACTTTGAAGTACTCAAGGGAAGCTCTTAAATTTTAGAATACTTTTCATAAGAGTTTTCTTCCTTTTTCATTCACACCCTTGCTTCTCCAAATAAGAAAACTTTGTGTATTTATAGACTCTAATTGGCTTAAAATAGAGCCAAAATTCAAACCTTTCCGTAAAGTATACATACAGGTGGTACTACCGTAGGCGTCGGACAAGGCTATGACGGTACCATTGCCTGGGCGGTACCACCATCGCCACTGGCGGTACTACCATCGGGAATCTCGTAAAAACCATTTTTTCATACTTTTGTATACCTGACTTGTACCTCATGTTGACTCCTTCCCAGGTCAACGAAATGAGCTCAACCTGAGCTCAAATCCTACCCAAAGTGGACCCGGTTGCCTCATATTAAGTTAATTTAGGTTTCTTCTAAATCTAACTCAATCTGGACTCTAAACCAAACCGTCATACTAAGGTATACAAATACAATCAATTTGACCAACATGTCAAGTGACATTCCCAACTCCCGATGATCTTCCCGATAACCTCCGATGAACTCCCGGTGAGTGTCGGTCATCTTCTGGAGAACCCTTGGCAAATTCTCAGCAAGCTCCTAATCACTTTCAGCGAGCTCCTAGCGAAATCTTAGTTAGCCACCGATACCTTTGGTGAGCTCCCAGTGAACTCCCAACAAGCCCCTAATATCCTCGACGAGCTTCTGGCGAACTCCCGACAATCCCCGGATACCTTCGGCGATCTTCCGGTAAGTTCCTGCTACATCGTCTGAACCCTGGATTGATGCCCGAACTTGACTCTGACCCAACATCTAATTGTATTACCTTATTGTCATTAATCCTGCATCATTCATCTGTAACACATATTAGATCAATAAACCCATCAATTGATTTCATTATCAAAATCTGAGATTCAACAATCTTCCCATTTTTTATGATGATAATCAATTGATGATGGGAGTCAATCTTAACTCCCCCTATGTAAACTCTATAGGATAAAACAAACTTGAATTCAAATAAATCCAACACTTTTAAATTTAAGCACGATACCATTCATAAATATTTCAAAAGTTTTAAAACATGCATATATACAATAATTTTCCCCTTAATTCATCAACCATCAATATAATAAAGATTTTTGTTAGAACCCTTACAGATTCTAAGCTTGGGGTGATCTCTATAAGGGATCGTTCTCCTTAGAACTCTATAAGGATTCCACTCTTATTGGTTTTCTGCACGTAAGTTAAAAAATAATTGATCTATTGATGATGAAAAATGGCTGATTACAAGGCTATTTATAGGGCGTCTAAACCCTAACTTCTAATAGGATTCTTACTCAAGATGACATGAGAGTGCCTAAGTTGGTAAAATTAGCTAGTATGAAAATTGCTGATCCTATGATTCCCTACAGTCCACAATGTTGCCTCACAGCTTTTAACCTAGCTCACTCAAATATGACAGCTCATGAGCATGTTCTTTAGATAAAGTAAAAGCTCTTTCAAGATGCTTTCCTTCATGGCCAAGGAATGCATTAAAGCGGTTAGTTGGTAGATGGAAAGTACTTATGTCATAGTTCCCTATGTATGAAGGGTTGTTTCATGCACTAGTACTTATTTTGATATTTTAGGGCTATTTGATTTGTATTAAAAGAAGCTCTTTGGAGTCTCTTTAAAACTCTGTATCTCTTGGATGTGTCCTTGAGTGGTGAGTCTTTTTATTTAGTTCTGTATCCTTATTTAATTTTCTTAAGGTGATGAATTTTCTATATCCTCTTGTGACTTTAAACTTGGTAGTGAGCTATTTTTATCCATTTTACACAATATCTATTCTGAGTTTGTTCCTTTACTACAAATCAACTTTTTGATTTCTCTCGTTTTTTTTTGAATTCCATTCCTCTTTCTCCCTTCCCGATATCAATTTGATATTAAAGCTAAAGGCTAGAGATCATGGTATGGTATAATAGAAAAGCAGTGGGTGAAGGTAGTGACAATAAAGATGATGCTGAATCCTTGAGGTTACAGCTACAAAGAGTGCTACTCACTATACATGAAAAAAATAAAATCATTGAAGAACTTTGAAGTAAAAACAATCAGTATGAAAATGATCCCCAAAAGTTTGGTTATGTTGATGATACAATTCATTACCCAAGGGAGTTGGAAAGATTTCCATCAAGGCATAGAGTCCACGACGAGTGGTAGAACAACTACTACCCAAAGTTGGATATTCTAGAGTTTGAAGGTAGTATCAATGTTGATGACTTTATTGATTGGCTTAATATGATAGAAATAATATTCGATCTTCATGAACCACCAGAATAAAAGAAGGTAATACTTGTGGCACTGAAACTCAAAAGGTATGCATATTTTTGGTGGGAAAATCTGAAGAAGCAAAAAAAACATAATGGGAAGAGTAAGATCGTGACATAGGAGAAAATGAAAAGAGAGTTGAAAAGAAAATACTTACCTGACAACTATGGATAAGAAATCTTTCTGAAAACCTTTGATTTTAAATAAAGAGATCTTAGTGTGAAGAGACAGCAAAAGTTTGAAAGGAGTTCTCAATATGGTGAGAAATATTATTATGCGAGAAGAGAAAACTCCAAGGCTACTCTCCAAAGCAAAGTAGTGTTGAAGGTCCATGACATGGGTGAGGGATCTTATGGTTTTGGGCATATCACTTTAGAAAGTCCAAATAGGAGGATTGTTATATTTGTTGAAGAATATAGTGATGGAGAAGGAAATGAAGCCAATGACAAACCAAAATATGATGATGATGATGAGGAAGAGGTTATTTATGCTGATCATGGTTTGTCTTTTATATCCTACGGTGAGTACAAGGGTGAATTAGAAAGGGATGGTCATGTTTTGGTCTAGCAGCCATCGAGGAGAATGAACAACAACACTTAGGAGCCACCAGCAATGATGAAACTAATCATAGAGGAGTTTTAAGATGTTGTGCCAAAAGAGATCCTACATAACCTTCCATTATTAAATTCAGCATCACAATGATCTTATTCCTAAGGCAGATCCAACAAATCATTTAGCTTTACTTAATTATTCTGTAACTATACAAAGTAGTGAAAATATTGATGATGGGGCTAAACAAATGAAGAAGTTGCACGAGAAAGTTACAATCACTGAAAATCAAAATGAGAGATGCATGCAAGCTGCCAATAAACATAGAAAACATATGGAGTTTAATACAGCTGATTTGAACTAGATTTATTTGTGGAAGAAGAGGTTACCGCTAGACAAATATGACAAATTGAAACTAAAGAATGATGGTCCATTCAATATGCTTAAGAGAATTAATAAGAATTCTTATAAGATCAAGCAGCATGAACATTATGGGGCATTCTCAACATTAAATATAGTTGATTTTAGTCCTTATCATATGGTTGGAACAAATGAAGACTTAAGAACAAGTATTTTTCAACCAAGAAAGATTGACATGAGAGTGCCTAAGTTGCTAAAATAAGCTTGTATAGAAATTATTGATCCTATGATTCCCTACAGTCCACAATGTTACCTCACAGCTTTTAACCCAGCTCACTCAAATATGACAGCTCATAAGCATATTCCTTAGAGAAAGTAAAAGCTCTTTCAAGATGCTTTCCTTCATGGCCAAAGAATATATTAAAGGGTTAGTTGGTAGATAGAAAGCACCTAATGTCATAATTCCCTATGCATGAAGGATTGTTTCATGCACTACTACTTATTTTGATATTCTAGGGCTAGAATAAAGTTTAGCATTTAGTTTGTATTAGAAGAAGCTCTTTGGAGTCTTTATAAAACTTTATATCTCTTGGACACGTCCTTGAGTGGTGAGTCCTTTTATTTAGTTCTGTATCTTTATTTAATTTTCTTAAGGTGGTGAAATTTCTGTATCCTCTTGTGACTTTAAACTTGGCGGTGATATATTTTTATCTATTTTATGCAAGATTTATTTTGAGTTTGTTCCTTCACTACAAATCGACTTTTCGGTTTCTCTCGTTTCTTTTTGAATTCTATTCCTTTTTCTCCCTTCCCGGTATCATAAGACTCCTACTCCTAACAACTCCAACTAACTCTAAGAAGCAACTCCTACTTCCAACAATTCCAACTCTAACTCTAAGAAGCAACTCCTACTTCCAACAACTTCAACTCCAACTCTAAGAAGCAACTCTTACTTCCAACAACTCCAATCCCTTCTCTAAGAAGCAACCCCTAACTGGCATCTCTTAAGAGGAGGGGCTAGAAGACTCCTATCCCATAAAGACTCCTCCATAACTATAGCCAACCACTTCCTTATTACGGGGTGACGGCTAGATTAGGGTTTATTACATTCATGATGCTATTGACTTTAACCCATGATAGAACCATAGAAGAAGCCCTATAGATTTTGATCTCTAAGGGGGATCAACCCTTAGAATGCTATAGGGGTTCCTCCCTCCTATAACTCGACATAAGATTGAATAAAAGATTAATCTTACTTATTGAAAGAGAGGGGGCAGCTACATCATTATATAAGGTTCTAAACCCTAGCCCATATGGTGTTTGCATAAGTAAAATTATCCCTTTCCCTTTCTATAGCCGACTTGCCTTAATAAGAACAAGGGGTAGCTAGGTTGGCTCTATAGCCAACCTAAGTAGGGGAAAACTCTGGTCGACTAGCCCAGTAGAGGGGGCAGTGGCCACTACGTCCTAAGGTCCTAATTTAAACTATAGCCACACTTCTTTATAGGATAGAAGTGGCTAGGTGGGGTTTTATTATAATCTCACAAGGTTTTATTAATTACTTCGAGGATGATTAGGACTCAACCCTGCTAGAGTTCTATCAAGCTCGTCCTCTTAGAATTAGCCTTATCCTCAAGGCTGAGGGTCCATAAACTCTAGGAACTCGGTCTTCAGCTCCTCGTAAGACTCCCACGCTGCGTCTTCAGATGGTAGATTATTCTATTTTACAAGTAATTTTGTTGAGGGGTGTCGACAACTCATCACAATCCTTGAATTAAGTATAGCTTGAGCTTGAATCTCACCATCAATTATAATGCTCGACAGCTGAGTCTGAGCCAACTCACGTTCTCTTAATTTCGGCTTTAGCAAGGATATGTGGAAGATGAGATGGATTTTAACATCATCTGGGAGCTTTAACCTATATGCCACGGCCCCAATATGCTCTAAAATCTGATATGGTCTATAAAATCATGGAGATAGCTTCATCGACACTCTGGTGTTGATTGATAGCTGCTTGTATGGTTGTAGGCAGAGGTAGACCTAGTCTCATACAAAAAATTCTCGCTTGCTCCAATAAGTGTCTGCTTATTGCTTCATGCGAGCTTGGGTTGTAGTTAGGTTGTCTTTCAGCAGCTGCAGAAGCTTGTCCCTATCAATTAAGTTTTGGTCGACCTAATTCACTTTGGTCACACCAATTACATACTTAGGTATTACAGGGGTGATCGATCATACAATGCCTTATAGGGGATACATTTAGTTAATGAATGATAAATTGTGTTGAACCACCATTTAACCCAAGGAAGTGACCTTGTCCACTCTGTGGGCTGGTCACTAGTGAAGCACCGTAAGTAAGTCTCGAGGCATCTGTTCACCACTTCTGTTTGGCCATCTGTCTGTAGATGATAGGCTGTGCTCATCTTCAATTTAGTGCATTGTAGTTGGAAGAGCTCGATCTAAAATTTACTTGTAAAGACTCTATCATGGTCGCTTACAATCGACCTATGCATCCCATATAGTTTTACAATATTTTTCACAAAAAGTTGAAGAATACTGGCAACGGTATAAGGATGTCTCACAACACAAAAATGAGTATATTTGGTTAAACAATCTACCACTATAAAGATCGTGCTTTTACCTTGAGATGGTGGCAACCGTTTGATGAAATCCATGGAGATGTCGGTCCATGCTATATCCGGTATAAGTAGTGGTTGTAGTTTTCTCGGATTTGTCATTGTTTCACTTTTTTGCTGCTGGCATACATCATCACATTTAGATACATAATCATAAATTGATCTTTTTCATGTCTTTCCAAAAGAAGTTTTGCTTCACCCTCTTGTATGTTCTCAGAAAATCAGAGTGTCCTACTGAAGGTGAAGAGTGCATCTCATGCAAAATAATTTTGATGCAAGGAAAAAAAGGAACAATCACAATTTGGTCTTTATAGTGTAGGTCCTTCGAATCCTAAGTGTAGTGGCCCATGGAACCTGGATTCTTCTCTAACTTTTCTATGATGTCTCAGGTCTCTGAATCACTCTTCCATTCCTCCCTAATATCTTTGAGGATGTCGATGGGGGGAAGGGAGATGGTTGAAATTTTGGCTTGTCCCGGTAGTTGTGACAGAGCATCTGCAACAATATTCTCTTTCCCCTTTCGATAAATAATTTCATAATCAAAGCCAAGAAGTTTAGTTAGCTATCGTTGCTTCTCCGGGGAAGATATTTTTTGCTCCAAAAAATACTTGAGGCTTTGGTGGGTGGTCTTAATCTGGAAGCATCGGCTGATCAAGTAGGATCTCCACTTTGTGACTTCGTGTATGATGGCAAGTATTTCTTTATCATACATAGATATTTTAAGATGGAAGGGAGAAAAAGCCTTACTAGTGTAGGCAAGAAGTTGATCATCTTGCATTAAAGCAGCCCCAATCCTAACTCCGGACGTGTCGGCCTCAATCATGAAGGTGCGGCTAAAATCGGGCAAGGTTAGGACCGACGTCATCATCATGGCTATCTTGAGTTATTCAAAGGCTACAGAGGCTTTATCCAACCACAAGAAGGAGTCTTTCTTCAGTAGGGACGTGAGTGGGGCACTGATTTTACCATAATCTTTCACGACTTTTCGGTAGTAGCCCGTAAGTTCAAGGAAGCCGCAACGATTTTAGGTTTGTAGTTCTCGGCCATCCTTGCATTGCTTTGATCTTCGTCAGGTCTACCACTACTCCATTCTCTATATAATGTGCTCTAGATGCTCTACTTTATGCTATAAAAAGCGGCACTTAGATTATTTAACATAAAGGATATTCTCCTAAAGAATTGTTAGAATAATTTGTAAGTACTGAAAATACAAATCAAGTATAGGTCTGTAAATGAGGATATCATAAAAAAAATACTAATACAAACTTGCATAGAAACCTTCGAAAAATATTGTTCATTAAGCTTTAAAAAGTAGAAGGAGCATTCATAAGTCCGAAAGGCATTACCAAAAACTCGTAGTTGCCTTTATGTGTGCGAAATGCAATTTTTTGAACATCTTCAGTGCATACCCGAATCTGATGGTAACCGGAATGAAGATTCAATTTAGTGAAGACTTAGGCTCCTTTTAGTTTATCCAAGAGCTCATATGCTATTGGTATAGGGTATTTGTCTTTGATGATGATGGCGTTCAAAGCCTGGTACTCAACGTAAATCCATCATGTACCATCCTTCTTGCGTACTAGCAACATTGACAAGGAGTAAGGGTAGCAACTTAGTCAAACTACTCTAATGTTGAGCATCTCCTTGAAGATGTTCTCAATCTTATCCTTCTGCAAGCGAGGATAGTGGTATGGTCTCAAATTTGCTGGAGGTTTGTCTGGCAAAATAGGAATACGGTGGTCATGCAGTTAGTTAAGGGGAAGCCCACGCAGCTCTATAAAAACATCTACAAATTCATCTAGCAAGAGGGCAAGCTTAGGATCTAAATTTTACACTTTTTTTTCTTTGATGGCTGCTGGATATGCATCAAAGATCCATCATTTGTTTTGTGTAGCCTATTCTCCATTTGCTACGTTGAAATAGTGGAAATATAGCTCCCGCACTTGCCTTGCAATGTGACTTATCTTCCTTTACAATAAAATTTCACGATTAGTTTAGAGAAATTTCAGGAGATGTCACCTAATGTTATGAGCCATTCAATCCCAAGCATAGCTTCGTACTCATCGATGGGTAGGAGGAAGAAATCGACTACCACTTCTTGGTCTTGTAGGAGCAATTTTACCCGCGGGCATCGTTGGTCGCAATTGAGGATTTGGTCATCGGTGACTTTTATGTCGAACTTGTTGCAATATTCAATTTGGAGTGCTATACATGCAGCAACCTTGCTATCGAGGAAGTTATTTTTGCTGCCCGTATTGATGAGAATGGTGATGGGTTGCTGTTTAAGAAGTCCTCCAACTTTCATCGTCTGCAGGTTGAAGTAGCTGGCTAGTGCGTGCACTGCATAGTCGGCCGGTTGGGGCTCTTTCTCTGTGGCTTCATCTTCGGGTTCGAGGCATTTTTCAGATGGTTTGCTGTCCTCATCCTTTATTGGTTCAATCATGAGGAGCTGGCCCTTTTTACAGTGATATTCTCGGCTCTACGGTTCATCACAGTGCCGACATAACCCCTTGGTTGATTATTCACGAAGCTCGTCTCTTGTTAATTTTTTTGGTGCGGGAGCTTGGATGGTAGTAGAGGGAGCTGAAGGCTTTGGCATGGCTGGTCGGGGAGTGACCCTTGTCCTTCGTACTTCGTGGTTCAATCGTTCTTCCTGGATTCTTGTGAAGGAAATCGCCGCTATAAGAGTGTACAGTTGTCGCACCTTTACTTCTCCTCAAATCTCTGCCTTTAGGCCCTCAATAAAAGTTTCTAAAAATTACTTTTTAAACTAATCCATAGTTTAGCTAGGTAAACATTCAAACCTTATTTGGTATTCGTGTATTGTAGAGGTTTGTCGAATTTTGGCCAATTGTCCGTCGATGTTGTCAAAATCGGTTGGTCCGAAGCGATTTAGTAGTCCTTCCTAGAATCGCTGCCAAGAGAGATCTCCATAGGTGTGCTCATACCAATTAAACCAATGAATAGCATCTCCCTCGAGGTGGATGGCAACAATCTCCACCCTTGTAGCATCTACAGTTCGGTAGAACCAAAAATAACATTCCGTGCGTGCGATCCATCCGATTGGGTCTTCTTCTTCCTATCTAGGGAATTCAACTTCATACGTGAAGTATTTGGATCAGGGATAATGTGGTTATGCTCTTGAGGATCATCTCGCCAATCTGAAGTTTCTCCTTATTGTGATTTCTTCGGGCTAGGTGGTCGATCCATGCTGAATTCGGCGAAAAGGAATCATATCTTCTCCTCCATACGGCTTTCAAAAGCTTTAAACTTAATGTTGATGTCCTCCTTTGGTGTAGGACTCTAGATCTATAATATCGAGATCCTTTTTCCATTGTTGGGTTAGTGGCATGAGAATTTTTGAAAAAGAGGTGGTCGATTGGATGAGTGGATCGGGTATATGGAAGTAGGCTACGGTTTAGGGCTAATTTGGATGGCTGTTTGGGATCAGTTTAAGGTACGGTTTAGAGGGTTTCTTAGTGAGGATAAAAGGGTTTGCAAATGAGAGAAGGAAAGTACAAAAACCCGTAAAAGGCAACACTCAAATCCAATGAAATTTGACAAAGAAAGGTGCTGCGATGTGCTGTCCTGTTGAACATATTTTACATCAGAGAGACGATAAATTCTTGACATAAGTTCCAGAGGGAAACTCAAGAAAAATATGCAAAAATCCT
Organism: Ensete glaucum; assembly: GCA_021527575.1. Lineage (NCBI taxonomy): Eukaryota > Viridiplantae > Streptophyta > Magnoliopsida > Zingiberales > Musaceae > Ensete > Ensete glaucum. The sequence goes on along the minus strand of CM038558.1, from coordinate 38,430,485 downwards.
CGCTTTAGTTATGGTTAATATTGGTAAGAAGTTTGACAAAATTTCGGCAGAGTAACGGTAGGAAAATAAAGTAAAAGATGGAAGATGGATTCTTCGTCGTAAAATTTTAGCACTTGGTAGCGATGAACGAAGGCATAATAAAACCGGTTTCAGAAAGAGTTTTTTTCCAAAGATCAATCGTAGCTAAGATGATTTCTAAAATTATAGAAAAGTTTCGGCCAAAAGATAGAAGCAATAAACCAGTTTTAAGAGACAGATAAGTGGTTACAAATTTCTATAGCATTTTGACTTCATAACAATGATAACATTTACGACAATCGAAATTTGTAGCGGATAAAATATAAAAAAACTCTTCAACTTATAAGGTAAAAGATTTTACAGTATTAAAGAGGTGTGGTTAATGAAAATATACCAGATCTCCAGTTCAAACATGGGGGTAACAACATATTGATTTGATCCATGACTTTGGGATGAGGGTGGAGGCTTATGTTATAGCAATTATGAGAATTGCTTGGGAAGGTGGGGGTGACAGAGATGGCAGTGAGGGCAGCAAGAACGCTGCTCTGATACCAAATGATAGAACCATAGAAGGAGCTCTATAGATTTTGATATCTGAGGGGGATCAACCCTTGGAATGCTATAGGGGTTCCTCCCTCCTAGAACTTAACACAAGGTTGAATAAAAGATTAATCTTATTGAAAGAGAGGGAGCAGCTACATCATTATATAGGATTCTAAACGCTAGCCCATGGGGTGCTTGCCTAAGTAAAATACCCCTTTGCCCCTTCTATAATCAGACTTACCTTAGTAGGAATAAGGGATGGTTAGGTTGGCTCTATAATCGACCTAAGTAGGGGAAAACCCTAGCCGACTAGCCCAGTAAAGGGGGTGATGGCCACTAAGCCTTAGGGCCCAAATCTAAACCTTAGCCACACTTCTTTATAGGATAGAAGTGGCTAGGTGAGGTTTTATTACAATCTCATAGGGTTTTATTGATTACTTCTAGGGTGATTAGGGCTCAACCCTACTAGAGTCCTATCAATCTATTTCTAACTTCGACTCCTAACCTGACTCCAGTTTAGTCAAATCTTAACTCTACTAGGATTTAGGCTGATTTATTACACCAGACTCAAATCTTCTCATAGTTGACCTAATGTTAGGTCTAAGTTGGCCAACAAAACCTAATTTAGGGACTCGACTCAATCGACTAGGACCCGACCCAACTAAGGTCCTAACAATTCCCTTTTAAGTCATCAACCATCAATATATCAAAGATTTTCAATACATATATCCATTCATCATGAAACAACATTCATTTCAAGTTCATACATCAATTTCAATTCCCCACAACATTCATTTCAAGTTCATACATCAATTTCAATTCCCCCCCCCCCCACCCAGTCATCAATCATTAATTCTCCCCCTTAAATAATTAATTATCTCTCCCCCTTTGTTATCAACAAAAAGGAAAAAATACCCATATTATTATTATTTATTAATATTCTATATTTGTTATCAATATATCATTTTTTCTCCTTTGTCATCAACAAAAATGTGAAATATTGAGCAGATAATTTAAAGACAAATGTTCATCATATTTTAAGTTTCTTTGTATTTGTTATAAGAAAGATACATATTGATTATATATGACATCACTAAGAAGAGTTCTTAATCTCTTATAGACATAAATTCAAAAGATTATTTTGAAGATGAGCTTAATATCCAAGAAATCCAAGGGCTACCAATGCATTCATATTATATAAGTTTCAAGCAAATAAAAAAATAGACAAAAAATTTCATTTTATGTAATATTCACCTTATGTAATTATTTATTTCATTAAAGATTCAATTAGACAAAAATTTTATGAATCAAATAATGTGAAACTTTCTCATGCATTCAAAAGATTTGAAATCATCTCATATAAATTTTGAGAAAAAAACTATTTTGCAAAAAACAAGAATATGATGACAACTCATGCATATGGAAGATTTAAAATCATTTTAAATTTTTTATAATTAAATTATTCCTCGTCTATTGGCTTTATTATTAAGATATCAATTTTCTCACCTTTTGTGATTGTTAAAAAGGAATATGATGATATAATTTTTCTTTTACGTCCATATTCTAATTACACCCAAAAGTATAAGAGGATCATATAATGAAAAATCAAATCTTTAAGTACCAAAATACATGATTTAATAAAATTTTTCCTCCTTTTAGTTTGTGAATTTCAACATAAGTAATCAAGAAATCTCATGTATTTAAAATTTCAAGTAAATAGAAATTAAATCATGTAAATTTCATGTATTTAAAATTCTTAATTTTCTTTTAAGAAAAATCCTTCCTCATCAAATGTCAGATGATTTTTTATATCCAATTTTCTTCTAACCAAATTAATAATTTTGTCTCCCCCTTTTTTATTATAAAAAAGAATTATGATGATATATTTTCTTTATGATCATAAGTACAAAGGGATCATATCATTAATAATGAAAAATAAAATCTTTAAGTGCTAAAGGATATGATTTAATTGAATAACTCTCATAATAAGAAATGAGATCTAAATAATCTTGTTTTAAAAAATCATAAATCATAATTGTCAAAATCATAAATCTCATTTTTAGTAAAACAAGAAATCATAGAGATTAAAAATTTGATTTCCATTAAGGATATGACAAGCCCATAAGTCAAGGGAATGTTCACGAAAAGAAAAATCTCATTTAATTTTCAACTCATCGTAATTTTGAGAGATATTAATTTAGTGATAAATTATATTAATAAGTAAGTCATAAATAATTATGTCATAAAAGATATTATTATCAAATCATGAATACCAAAGGACGTGATTTATTTTGACAAATCTATTCTTATATAAGATTCAAAGCTTTAGAAATCTTAGGAGATTAAATAAGAAGAGTATTCATTCATTAAAATATCAAATTGTAAATATCAAGACCATGAATATATTGTAAAGAAGAAAAGAGACAAGATCTTCATTTATATATAAGAAACTTCAAAGTTGTCAAGAATATGGTTCATAAGAAGATTTTCAAGTTATTGTTTAGAAGAAACAAATTATGATTTATTTATATAATTCTCTTTGAACAAATATAATTTATATAAGGATTTCAATTTTTAATTTCTTAAAATGTCAAGATCACGATTTAAGTTATCAAATCATTAAAATAGAGAACTATCAATAAAGTTGAATAGATTCATCAATCTTTTTCATAAAAGAAAATTATTTAAAAATATATTCAAAATCATCATCAAAAATCATTTTTTAGGAAATTTCAATGAAGGCAACATAGATTATTTTTTAAAAAAAACTAAAGCTTTCTAATTCATTTTTGTACTAGCATGCGCTACTTATGCATCAATAAGATTAGTTGTATATCTATTAATAATTTTTAATAAAAAATTGTTATAATCAAAACAAAGATCATTAAGGCTGAGTCCTTAGCAAAGGACTGCCAGTGTGTGGGAGAAATATATTGTCGACACTTATTGCTACTAACGACCCCGTTTTAATTATCTTGATTCAAATAATTTTTCCTTATTTTTATCATTTTGGCTAGAGAGCTTGATAAGTGAGTTAGATCTCAAGTCATATAACTTGAACATCTACTATCAAGATACGATTCCCTTTTGCTCCTAGCGTTGTCAGGAGATAACTCTATAAGATAGGGGGTTTTAGTTTATGTACCCATTTGAGTTTCCGTTCCTTATAAAAAGTTCTACTTATTTTCACTAAAGATATTTGATTGTTTATTGTTCCTTTAGGAACCCATGCCAATTTATGTGGACTATATTTCCTAAATGAACACTTATAATCAAAGTGTCCGCATCTATCATAAAAAATTACATCTATTTTTGGGCAAAGAGTGTAACGTGAGTCTTCTTATAAAGGTAGTTGGCTTTTGATTAGTATTGCTCATAATGCCAATACCTTCCTTATGAACATAACCCTTATTAACATAGATCATGTTTAGAAATTTATTATCTATCTTAAGCCTTTTTAGAGTTTGTTGTAGTATGTGATTTTCATGTTTAATTACCTCTAATAACTCACATTTAGAACAAGAAATACATGATGTTAATGCATCATTCCAAGTTTCATGTTTACAAGAAAGTAATACATGATCTTTTTAAAGTGATTTATAAGTTTTGATAACCTTTTTATACTCATTAAATAATTTATGAAAGATATTTAATAATTCATCAAAAGTAAAAGACATTGGAGGAATCAATTACCTCATTGTTGATGGCCATAAACATGGGATTCTCTACTTCTTCTTGATTGTGCTCTTAATCTTTTGAGCGCATCAGTTTATTGCATTCATAGCAAGAGGTTTTGTCCATCTTAAATTTATTTTAATATTTTTTATTCATATTCATTAAAATTTTTGGTTCTTTTGTCAAGAGTTGAAGTTCATAATTCTCATCATTCGAGGTTTCACTCGAGAAGTTATATGTCGTTCTCAGTTCAAATTCCTTCCTGTCCTTTGGAAGTTGATGTTCTTATGTTCTTATTTTAATATCCTTCCTGTTCTTTAATATTGAGAAACCTCAGTGAGTGCATCACATGCGTGGCGAAAATCAAAATAAAAACTAGTTTCCCATGCAGATCAAATTATCATGCAAAAGATTGGGGGCGCAAGAAAAACACAAAAACTAATAAAACCGTGATGTATGAGAGATTTATTTTACCTAGGAAGATCATATATCTATGTATTTCAGATCCGGATGGAGAAGATGAAGGAGGTCAAGCGTCCTCCTCTCTAGCAGTATCCACACGGTGGATCTCTGCAGTGAAACTCCTCAAATCTGATCTTGCAACTCTTGCACAGAGGAAGGGAGGATAACAGGAGGTGATGGCTAAAGCTGCAGCCTATCAACCATGAGTCTCCCCTCATATTTATAGAGAGCCACCAAAAACCCTAGGGCTCTTGTCTTAGTGGGTATTAGATTTTCATCCAATAATCCACTACCTAGTATTATTGGATCTCTATCCAATAATCTCCTTAGACCTTTAATTGGGCCTTAAGTAAGGAGCCCATCAGCATAACGTCTCATCTAACGAGAATAGAGGCTAATTGGATCTCCATCTAATCCTCTATTCGCTGAAGCATCCACCATATGTGTGTGACCCTCTAGGCCCGATTTCAAGCTGGCTGTGAGTCACTCCCATCAGAACTCCTTCTGATATAGTGAATTATTATCCTCATAATAATTCACTTGACTCATCGACTATGGATGTATTAGGCCACTACGCCACAGTCCCCAGATGGTACAGGGAGGATCAAATCTATCAAATCTATCAAATCTGTCTGTCCACAATTACCGTGTATCTATAATTCCTCATCCAACTAATATCTTAGAGATCATATATTGGACATGGTACTATCAGGTCACATACAAAATTCGTCATAGTCTCACTTTAATCGGATTCTCCCGGAGAACTCTTTCTCTCTCAATTCGAATGACCCTGGCCAGGGATTTGTCTAAGCAAGTACATATGAGATATTCCTCTTATGATACCAAAAGTGGATGATTCTCTATTGACACTTAATTGCCTTTGTAAGGTTGGCTACTAATCCCGATAACTAATTGTACCAAATCTAAAACTTTCCAAACTTGTAAGATTGGCATCAAAGAAAGAAGTACTCATACAAGATATCCTTGGTGTCTCAAGTCTAAGGACCAGATATACAACTGGGACTATGAAATAACTGTCTAACATTAGGTATTATTAATCATATAACATTTCATAAATGGATCAATTAGTGAACTCATTCTCCAATGAGCACCTGTACTATATCGTTAGTGTATCCACACAAGTGGCAATGAGACCAGCCACCTCCATCATATGGATGTATATATAGTACACCAATCTATCCGAGTATCTTAATATTCCTCTTAAGTAACCTATGACCGGGATTATTTATGATCTGTGTTTAAATGTGAATCGATCTTATTATCATGATCTCCTCATGATCCGACTCCCATTACACAGAACCAAGGGCATCACAATATATATGTAACAGATAATGTGAGAATAAGCTAATATTAATCATAAGCAAAAAGATTACATAGCGTGTCACACGTGCCATCACTCACATAATTGGCTTGAAGGGCACTTGTAACCAGTAATCTCCCGCTTGACCAAAAGCCAATCACCTATGTGTCTGATCCCCATCAGACCCCTGTGATGCTTAAATACAATCTAAGCTAGCGGCTTCATTAGTGGATCTGCAATGTTATCTTCGGATGTAGCTCTTTCAATTGCTATATCTTTTTGAGTCATGATCACTCTAATCAGATGGAACCTCCTTAACAATTCTGTTGAGACCTGAGTTTCTTTGTTAGAGTTATCGCCCTGTCGCTGTCACAATATATGGAAGTCAGCTCTATGCTACTTGGTATGACTCCCAAATCCTTGATGAACTTCTTCATCCAAACCCCTTCCTTTGCTGCTTTTGCTGCAGCAATGTATTCCACCTCTGTGGTCGAGTCAGTAGTAGTATCTTGCTTGAAACTCTTTCAGTTTACTGCTCCTCCATTCAATGTGAAAACAAACCCTGAATTTGACTTGCTATCATCAATGTCAGACTGAAAACTTGAGCCCGTGTAGCCCTCAACCTGGAGGCTATCTTCTCTATATATCAGTAAAAGATCCTTAGTGCTTCTCAAGTACTTAAGGATACACTTTACTGCCTTCCGGTGTTCTAAACCTGGATCTGCCTGATATCTGCTCGTGACATTCAGAGCATGTGCTATATCAGGCCTAGGATATAGCATCACATACATGATAGACCCTATTGCTGAGGCATAAGGTATCTTATCCATGTCTGTCATTTCTTTCAGGAGTCTTTAGGGATATACTCCTAGAAAGTGATATTCTATGTCTCATCGATATGAGACCTCTCTTGAAATTTTCCATACCAAACCTTTTGACAATGGAGTCTATATACCTAGATTGGGACAAGCCAAGCATTCTTTTGGATCTATCTCTATAGATTCAGATCCCTAAAATATAGGATGCTTCCAATAAGTCTTTCATGAAGAAATTTCTGGATAGCCAAGCCTTTACTGTGAAGAGCATTCCTATATCATTCCCAATGATTAGGATGTCATCCATATAAAGCACCAAGAAGGTGATAATGCTCCCACTAACCTTCTTGTACACACAAGGCTCATCTTCATTCTTAACGAAGTTATAAGATCTGATCACCTCATCAAATCTTATGTTCCAACTTTGGGAAGCTTGCTTCAATCTATAAATGGATCTAAGCAACCTACACACTTTATCTGGACTCCCTTTGGATACGAATCCCTCTGGCTGTATCATATACACCTCCTCCTCGAGGTTGCCATTGAGGAATACTGTTTTGACATCCATCTGCCAGATCTCATAGTCATAGTGTCCTGCAATGGCCAAAATAATTCTAATGGACTTAAGCATAACTACAGGTGAAAAGGTTTCATCATAGTCAACTCATTGTCTTTGATGATATCCTTTAGCTACTAGCCTTGCTTTATAGGTCTACCTTTCCATCCACTCTATTCTTCTTCTTGAAGATTCATTTGTAGCTGATGGGTACAATACTTTCAGGTGTATCTACAAGGTTCCAAACCTTATTAGAGTACATGAAATCCATCTCAGAATTCATGATTTCTTGCTACTTCCTGGAGTCTATACTCATAATAGTCTCCTCGTAGGTCTGAGGATCAATATCCTGAGAGTCATCTCCACTGATATGTCTCACATATCTTTCAGAATCGTGAGATACTCTACTAGACCTACGTAAAGTTAGAATTTGTGTGTTAGGTATATGAACAAACTCGAGGTCTGGAATGGTGCTTGAGCTAGGTTCTTCAACCTCACTTAATTCTATCTCTCCCATTGTTTCCACTAAGAATGTGTTCCTTCTCAAGGAACACAGCTCTCTTGGCAACAAAGACCTTTTGGTCCTCGGGATGATAGAAATAATACCCACAAGTTTCCTTGCGGTATCTCACGAATGTGCACCATTCCGTCCTTGATTCCAACTTGTCGAGGTTGTATCTTATAATGTAGGCAGGATAGCCCCAAATCTTAACCACCTTAAGATCGATTTTCTTTCCTTTCCATATCTCATATGGTGTAAACACTATTGACTTTGATGGAACTCTGTTCAGAATATAAGCTGCGGTCTGTAGGGCGTACCCCCAGAACGAGACGGGTAGATTAGCGAAACTCATCATGGACCACACCATGCTTAATAGCATGCGATTCCTCTTTTCTGATACACCATTGAGCTAAGGTGTATAAGGAGGTGTCCACTGAGATAGAATCCCATTATCCCTGAGGAAATGGATAAACTCTGTACTTAAGTACTCTCATATTCGATCTGATCGAAGAGTTTTAGTACTCTTTCCAATTTGGTTCTTTACCTCATTCTTATATTCCCTGAATTTTTTTAAATGCATCAGATTTGTACTTCATTAAGTATACATGTCTATACCTAGAGAAATCATCAGTGAATGTAATGAAGTATGAGTAACCACCTATAGCTTGAGTCGACATGGGACCACATACATCACTATGTATGAGTTCCAATAACTCAGTGACTCTCTTTCCATTTCCACTAAAAGGAGTCATTTTCCCACGAAGGCAAGGTTCGCAAGTTGCATATGACTCATAGTTAAATAAATCTAAGTATCCATCTTTTAGCAATTTTTAAATCCTTCCCTCATGTATATGACCTAGCCTACAATGCCATAGGTATGCATTATTCACCTCATCTCTTTTTCTCTTAGACATGTTTATATTCATAATGTGTGGAGAAGTGTCTAACACATAAAAGCCATTTGTAAGGGTCCCTCTAGTGATAATCTCATCATCCATAATTATTGAACAACTATTATTCTCAGAAACTAATTTATATCTACTCATTATCAAACAATAGATAGAAATAATATTTTTGATAATAGATGGAACAAAATAGTATGCATCTAATGCAATAATAGCTCCACCAGACAGATGTAGGGTGACCTCTCCAACAGCAATTGTAGTAACTCTTGCTCCATTGCCCATCTTGATGTCCATCTCACCTCTGGCCAATCTTCTAGGTCTTGCCAGAACCTGCAATGAATTACAGATATGATAAGTACTTTCGATATCTAATACCTATGTGTTATCATACAAATCTGATAAGTGGGGACTGATCATAAATATACTTGAAGCTTCTCAAAGCTTCTGTTTCTCCTTATCTGCAAGGTAGTCCTTATAGTTCCTCTTCAAATGCCCATCTTGGCCGCAGTGGAAGCACTGTCCTTTATCCTTTGTCAGATTTTTCTTAGCAACTTTTGACTTACTTGGTCTTTCTTTGCCCTTGCCCTTCTTAAGGGTCTTGTTGGTCTTTCTTTTCCTTTTGGTCTCACTAATATAGAAAACTAGCTAGCTTCTCCTTCTTAATGGCACTTTTAGCTTCCCTTAACATATTGAGGAGCTCAGAGAGAGTCACCTCAAACTTGCTCATATTAAAATTCATGATGAAGTGAGAAAAGAAATTTGGTAGGGACTGAAGTATAATATCAACACACAGGTTATCCTCTATGACTATTCCTAGATATGTGAGTTTCTTGGTCCACTCTATCATCTTTAGGATATGGTTCTCAACCGATGTCCCTTATGTCATCTTGGCTTGGAAGAGTCTCTTAGAGATCTCATATCTTTGAATTCTTCCTTGTTTCTCAAACAGCTAGTGGAGATGAAGAAGGATAGAATCTGCATCCATGCTCTCATGTTGCCTCTGTAACTCAGGAGTCATGGAGGCCAACATATAATATTTTGCCAATGTAGAATCATTTATATACTTCACATAGCGAGCGATCTCATCCTCGCTTGCCTCTTCTTCTGGCATGGGCACAATTGTATCAAGGACGTATGTGATTTTCTCAGTCATGAGAACAATTCTCAAATTGTGGAGCCAATCTATATAGTTTGGACAGTGAGGCGGTTGACATCAAGCATGACACGTAGGGGGTTTGTGAGTGACATATTTATGAAAAACAAGATTTAGTAAAAAATAAATAATATGCAGACTTTATAGAAAATACTAATTAAGATATAGACTTCTATCTTAATGTACTTCCACTATTTTCGTAACAAATCATGCGACACCCTCGATGCGTGAGATGAAAGTCTTTGGCAGACTCCTAGTGGGGATCAGGATCTAATTGGTGTCTTAGTGCAATCTCGAGGGACTTGACTAACTACACTAAGCCCAAAAGGTAGACAACTCTTGTCAATCACAACTCCTTGTGATTCCCATCATGTTTGGCCTTCGAATCATTATGGTCTCGACTGCTCGACCAACCATAAAGTTCAGTTAAGTCATCGCTATCATTACAAGATGAGTCTGATTCGATAGATATGCTTTCGACTACTCGATTAAGTCATACCATATCCTCAGGTCATTGGTGACATATATGTCGTAGGCAAGAACTCGATCACATAGATAGGTGAGCCTCGAGTGACTTGACCAACTCAATCTATGTTGGGATTCAATTTCTTCCTATAACGATGGAAGGCCATGTGGGTCAATCTTATTACCTCATACTTACCGACTTAATATTATCGTAGGAGGGTTTTTTGTTTTCTATCGATCTTCTAATATGTCGCGTCATATATATACATATTTAATGTATATTTACATCGTATGCATATATATATATATATATATATATATATATATATATATATATATATATATATATATATATATATATATATAGTAGGTGTATAACACATCACACATGCAAGCCACACCAGATGATTATGAGCCGTCACCTAATATGATTAAGCCTGATCCAATGGGCCGAATCACTCACAATAGAATTTATGTGTGCATCGATGCATCTCTATGCCCTATGATTGTTGATCTCGTCATCATTGGTTCAATCGGATCGTCGCATCACCATGCATCGTAATCTCCCGCCATGGCATCATGGGTCCCGCTATCATCTCCACGCTCCCGATGCACCTCTTCGTGTAATTACAAATAATCACAAACACACAGGCCCGATAATAAATAAGAAAAACAAAGGCACGCAGGCCATAATAATAATAATAATAATAATAATAATAATAATAATAATAATAATAATAATAATAATCACAATTACACACATCACAACACATGACTCATGATCATCCATCCATATTATACATCACATCATATGTAGGATTACTAGATATATAATAATTAATTAAACTATTTAATTAATTATTTTTTTGGAAATTAGATATGCTCAGAATTTTTAGAATTATCAAGGACATTTTCATAATTTTAGATGAGAGGATAGTCTTTGAAATTTTTAGAATTATTGAGGGTATTATGAAAATTATGTACACGAGGACAATCATTAGAATTTCTCAAATTCATAGGGGCAGGGTCATCTTTTTTCCAAAGGATGCCCTAACCCCTCTTTCCCCTCGCAACGCTCTGCCCCGAGCGGTGGTGGTTGCCCTTGCTAGTAGCTGCCGCTAAGGCGACCACACTGCGGTTGGCATCGTCGCCTGCTAGGTGGCGTGGTGAGGCTGAGAGGGCGGCAGGCCAACCCCATGCAGGCCACCCATGGCTAGCCCCATGGGGTTGGCCGCGCCTCCTCCTCGCTACAAAAACATAGCAAGAACACATAAAACGATTCTATGCGATACAATATCATCATACGCAGTTTAAAACCAATCTTTCACACAAAAACCTTGGCTTTGATACTAATGTTGGGAAACCTTAGCGGATGCATCACATGCATAGTGGAAATCAAAATAAAAATTGGTTTTTTACGTAGATCAAATCATCATGCAAAAGATTGGGGTCACGAGAAAAACATAAAACTGATAAAATCACGATGTGTGAGAGATTGAATTTATCTAGGGAGATCGTATATCCCTACATTCCAGATCCGGATGGCGAAGATGAAGGAGGTCAAGTGTCCTCCTCTCTAGCGGTATCCTCCAATCTGATCTCATAACTCTTGCACAGAGGGAGGGAGGAGGATAGGAGGTGGTGGCTAAACCTGTAGCCTATCAACCATGAGTCTCCCCTCCTATTTATAGAGAGCCACCAAAAACCCTAGGACTCCTACCTTATAGGGTATTGGATCTCTATCCAATAACCCACTAACCTTGTATTATTGAATCCCTATCCAAGAATCTTCTTAGGCCTATAATTGGGCCTTAAGTAAGGAGCCCATCGGCATAGGGTCTCATCTAATAAGAATAGGGACTAATTGGATCTCCATCCAATCCTCTACTCACTGAAGCATCCACCATATATGTGTGACTCTCTAGGCCCGATACCAAGCTGGCCATGAGTCACTCCCATCAGAACTCCTTCTGATATAGTGAATTATTACCCTCATAATAATTCACTCGGCTCATTGACTATGGACGTACTAGGCCACTATGCCATAGTCCCCAGACGGTACAGAGGGGATCAAATCCATCAGACCTGTCTATCCCCAGTTACCATGTATCTATAATCCCTCGTCTAAATAATATCTTAGAGATTGTGTATTAGATATGGTACTGTCAGGTCACATACAAAATCCATCATAGTCTCGCTCTAATCTGATTCTCCCGATGAACTCTTTCTCTTTCAATTCAAATGACCATGGCTAGGGATTTGTCTGAGCAACCACATATGAGATATTCCTCTCGTGATACCAAGAGTGAATAATCCTCTATTGACACTCAATTACCTTTGTAAGATTGCTACCAATCCCGATAACCAGTTGTACCAGATCTAGAACTTTCCAAACTTGTAAGTTTGACGTCAAAAAAAGGAGTACTCATACAAGACATTCTTGGTGCCTCAAGTCTAAGGACTAGATATACAACTGGGACTATGGAATCATTATCTGACATTAGGTATCATTAACTATATAGTATTCCATAAGCAGATCAATAAGTGAACTCATTCTCCAATGAGCACCTGTACTATATCCTTGGTGTCTCCATATAAGTGGCAATGAGACCAGCCGCTTCCATCATATGGACGGGTATATAGTATACCGATCTGTTCGGTTATCTCAATGTCCCTCTTGAGTAACCTATGACCAAGATTATTTAGGATCTGTGTTTAAAGGTGAGTCAATCTCATTATCATGATCTCATCATGATCTGACTCTCACTGTATAGAACCAAGGACGTCACAATATATATGTAATATATAATATGAGAATATGCTAATATTAATCATAAGTAAAAAGATCACATAATGTGTCACACGTGCCATCACTCACGTGATTGGCTTGCAGGGCACCTATAACCAATATTTAAAATGTATAGTTCTTATGTTCTCAATTCATAATCCTTCCTGTTGCTTGGAAGGTTTTGTTCTTGTGTTCTCAAAGTACTTTCCTTTTTATTCTTTGTAAGGTGTTCTTCAAGTTCATTTTTATGAATCATTTCATTTAATGATTCATTTAATTTAGTTGTGCTTTCATATGTGATTTTTAATGTATATCATATATCAAAAATCGAATCACAAGAAGAAAGTCGATTAAACTCATTTTTATTTAAAGCACAAAACAAAGCATTCATAGCTTTTGCATTTAAAGAAAAAATCTTTTTTTTCTAAATCATTCCATTCGCTTATTGGTTTGGAAAACTTTTCAAATCCATTCTCAATGATATGCCATAAATCAAAATTCATAAAAATAAAAAAAATATGCATTCTTGTTTTTTAATAAGTGTAATTCATCCCATTGAATATGGGAGGACTTATGATACATTATCCCTCGTTAATGTCATAATAAGCTATTTACTCACTTAAGTATTAATCCAATGAGTACAACATGACTCTGATACCAATTGTTAGGATTAATTTACACTAAGAGGGTGGGGTGAATTAGTGCAAGTGTAAAAATACTCGATTTGAAAAACTTACTTGAAGTAAAGAATAAATTGGAAGCGTTTCTTTGACTCCATTGAAAGTGAATAAGTGAGCGATTTAGAACAAAATCACAAGATGATGCTCATGCCTTTCTTTAAACAAACTAAGAACAATTAAATGCAATAGAAAAGGCAAGAGTAGAGATGCTCATATATTTTATAGTAGTTTGGCCAAAACTTGACCTACGTCTACTTTTCAGAGTCCTTCGTCGAGGCCTACCAGTGTCTACTAAACAATCTTCTCTCACGGGTGAAGACTAAACCCTTACACTTCTCACTCTCCTTTTTGCAAGTTCAGGAGAGGAACCTTCTTACAAGAGTTTCTCACTTCCCTTAGGCTCATTTTTACACTTTGAAGCACTCAAGGGAAGCTCTCAAATTTTACAATACATTTCATAAGAGTTCTCTTCATTTTTCATTCACCGCCCTTGTTTCTCCAAGTAAAAAAACTTGGGGTATTTGTAGACACCAATTGACTTCAAAAATGAAGCCAAAATTCAAACCTTTCTGCAAATTCTACGTAGCATTAACTATACTACCACCGAAAATGCCTTGAAAATAGGGCTACGACGGTACTACTATCACTTGGGGGTATCACTGCTGGCTTAGGCGCTACCACAGTTGCCCACTAGTGGTACTACCGTTAGGAATCCAGCAAAAGCCACTTTTTTTCATACTTTTGCATACCCGACTCATACCTCCCATTGACCTCTTCCCAAGTTAACAAAATGAGCTCAACTTGAGCTCAAACCCAACCCAAAGTGGACTCAGTTTCCTCACATTGAGTTAATTTGGATTCCTTCCAAATATAACTCAATTTATACTCTAAACCAAACTGATTCTAACTACAACATACTAAGGTACAAAAATACAATCAATTTGACTAATGTGTCAAGTGACCTTCCCAACTCTTGGCGATCTTCCCAGTAACCTTCGGTGAACTCTTGACGAGTCTCGATCATCTTCTAGCGAACCCCTGGTGCATTCCTAACAAATTCTCGATCGACGAGCTCCTAGCGAACTCCTAACAAGCCCCCGATACCTTTGGCGAGCTCCCGATGAACTCCTAATAAGCCCCTGATATCTTCAGTGAGCTTCGAGCGAACTCCCAGTAAGCCCCAATACCTTTGGCGAGCTTCTAATGATCTCCTGACGAGTTCCCACTACATCGTCTAAACCCCGACCCAATGCTCGATTAACTCTGGTCCGATATCTGATTGGATTACCTTGTCGTAGTTAATCCTATATCATTCATCTCTAACACATATTTTAGATCAACAAACCTATCAATTGATTTCATCATCAAAATATGAGATTCAACACTAAGAGACTTGGGTAGTTGGATAGAGATCCAATACCTAATAGGGCAAGATCCATTAGAGTTAAGTTGACAGGGACCTTTATAAATATAAGGGGCTAAAGGGTTCATAGACTATAGCTTTTGGTGGTTGCCCCTCCTATTCTCCTCAACCTCCTCTCCTCCTTTGATGATAGGTCTTGGAGAGGGAGATCTCGCAGCGATCTAAGG
This sequence comes from Ensete glaucum, assembly GCA_021527575.1. Classification (NCBI taxonomy): domain Eukaryota; kingdom Viridiplantae; phylum Streptophyta; class Magnoliopsida; order Zingiberales; family Musaceae; genus Ensete; species Ensete glaucum. Next base: position 38,415,012 of record CM038558.1, on the reverse strand, counting down.
AGCATCATTGCTATATCCACCGTGTGGATACTGCTAGAGAGGAGAACATCTGACTTCTTTCATCCTCTCTTTTAGATCTAGTTTTTCAGGGATATATAATCTCCTTATGTAAAATATCTAATACACAATGTATAGATATTTTAATTTGTAGTTTTTTCATACACCAATCATTGCACAACAGCATGATAAATGTGGGAGTCCTTTTCATTTTATTTTTTCATTGCACATATGATGCTTTTAATAAGATTTCCCAATAACAGTTATATGTCGAATGATGACTAGCTAACAATGTACTCCCTATCATTTGTCCCCCCTCAAAGGCATGCATCCGGGCTCTTGTAAGAGGGGTCTAAAGTGTAACATTTGATTCATTCTACATGTTAAGCTTATCCCTCTTTGATCCATTGTTGAACTAGTGACATGTTTAGTTCATCCAACACTCTAGTCCATCATGCCCTCATATAGTCCATCATGAGTTCATCGACATGTCCATTTGAGATTGACTCCCCTAGCATTGTTGTTGGTGATTTATTACTGACCTATCCTTTGTATTGTTGAGGGAAGCATATTGACCGGACGGGGTCAAAAATTTTGACCTCTCAGTCTCTTCTCGGCCTCTATGCCTTGGCTGATGTGGGGGTCAGGCTTCCTGACCTCTCTCTCGATCTCTGGCAAAAGCAAGCATTGAGCTTCCTGACCTCCACACCTTGGGCAGAGGCAGGGGTTGAGCTTCCCGATCTCCATCCCTCGGGCGAATATAGGGAGGTTAGGTCCATGCTTCAGGCGGAGGTGGGTTAGGCTTCCTGACTTTTACTCCTCGATGAAGGTGGGGGTCAAGCTTCCTGACTTCCACGTCTCAATCATATTTTGCCTAGTGCCTCGTGACGTGATGGGTTTCTCATAACATAGTCATGTTTTTCTAACTCATACACATCGAGTATATTTTATTTTATACCTCCCATCATGATAGGTTTCTTGATGCAAGTTGAATTTTCTTGACTCATATGCCTCGGGCATATTTTGTCCCATACCTCCCAACATGGTGGGTTTCTCTTAATGCAAGTTGGGTTTTCCTGACTTATGTGCCTCAGGCACATTTTGTATTGTGCCTTCTACCGTGGTGGGTTTCTCTAAATGTATGTCGGGTTTTCTCAACTTAGGCATCTTAAACACATTTTATCTTATGACTTCTATTGTGGTAGGTTTTTCCAAACATGGGTTAGGTTTTTTTCATATTTTGATCATTTTTGTGCTTTTTGAGGTGGTCTTCACACTTCAGTCGCATTTGTGCTTTCTTAGGTTGTCTCTTTTACATTAGAATTGACCCAAAGAAACACTTATCTTCATCATGGGAGGAGAGAGATCGATTCCCTTCCTATAAATCCCTCTTGAGCATAGGAGGTAAGGCTCATTCTTTTATTTAAGCTCCAAGCAACCCTTAGAAGCCTTATCTATTTTGTCACAATACTCAGCAGGCCAGTCGGTTCCTAGGTTCCTCGTCCTCGTGGCATCTTGGCTCTATAATACCTTGATCTTCTAGTATCCTACTCTTCCATCTCCATGGGTTGGGATGTCTTTCTTTTTAAGAACAAACTCCTCCTGATCTCATGGTTGTTATACGGTCAAGGAGGTCGACGCTCCTTCCTTAAATAGCTTGAGAGTAGAGAAAGTCTCTATTAGTTATAGGTGGTTTATAAGCCAATCACGTGAGTGATTATATGTGTGATATATTGATAGGACCCTAGTAAGGTTGGGTCCTCATCTATTGAGTTATGTTCTTTATTAAGTCATGTTGGTCGGTCCAATCAAGTCAATTAGGAGTCTTAGTAGGAGTTAGAGTCTATTTGATTAGGAGTCCTAATAGGAGATAGAGTCTATTTGATTAAGAGTCTAAGTAGGAGTCTATTTTAGGAGTCTAAGTTCAATTAAGAGTTGGTTAAGAGTCTCTATAAATATGGTTATTATTATTATTATTATTTCAATCAAGAAAGAAAATATATTTTAGCCTAGCCAAAACCCTAAGAGGGCCGATCCCATATAGAGATTAAGGAGACTAATCCTCTCGAAGTGATTATTTATCTCCCTTTTTCCATCTCCATCTACTATAGAACCCTAGGAGTTCCTATCAATTGGTATCAGAGAAGCGATCCTTAACGTTCCCATTGTGATTCCACTATCGATCTACACCATCGTCACCACCCTTCCCATCGTTGTCGTCATCATTGCACTTGCCACCTTGCTGCATTTTCTCACCATCTTCGTTGCTACAGTTATCATCAGCCAAAAAAAGGAAGAAGAAAAGAAAAGAGAGAGAGAGAGAGAGAGAGAGAGAGAGAGAGAGAGATTGAAGCATGTAGCCATGCAATCCTACTCGAGCAAGAAAGGAGCCAGCCCGCTACCACCCGCCACTGTTCCTCCCCTCCTCTTCATCTCAAGCGCCACCGCCACCCCCCCGTCGCTACTAGTGCCACCCATCTATCGCCTGTAGCCGTAGCCAAGATGCCAACATCTTCCTCCCTAGTTGCATGAACGTTGCTACCATTCTTCTTCCCTCACCCGTCACCCTTGTCATATCTCACATCAATCAAATCCACCGTTCGCTGGACCCCCTATTGCACCTCCTCTTTATCTCTTCTTCCTTTGCCAATCGTAGTTGCCGCTAGTGCTATTGCCCAGCCACATCGCTGGTGCCCTCTCCCTTGTCACTTGTTGTTGCTGCCACCAGCCGCTGCGACTCCCCTGCACCACCAGTAGAGACGACATTGTGCCCTATCCTGCTTTTGTTGGCGTAGTTTTTCTTGTCATCACCACTATCTTGGTACTGCTTCCTGCTACCCTTACCTTCCTTCCAGGTCCTTATCTTCCACCTGTAACCCACGTAGCTGCGCCCTCCTCAGCCGCAACCACCATTGGTCTCTCCTCACGTCGAAGCCACTGCCTTATCTGCCTTCCATTAGGAAACCTCAACGGAAGCATCATATATGCGGTAGAAGATCAAAACGAAACTGGTTTTCCATATAGATCAAAATTGTTGTGCAAAAATTGGTGCATAAAAAAGTCATAAAATAAAAAACCGCATTATGTGAGAGATTGTTTATCTAGGGAGATCGTATGTCCCATTTTTTTCAGATCTAGATGGAGATGGTGAAGGAGGTCAAACCTTCTCCTCTCTAGTGATATCATACAATGGATTGCTATAGTGATACTCCTCCAATTGCAGTCCCAAGTATCGTAACTCTTACGTAGAAGGAGGGAGGAGAATAGGAGGGGGTTGGCCAAAGATGCAGCCTATCATCTATGTGCCTCCCCTTCTATTTATAGAGAGCCACTAAAAACCATAGGGGTCTTGCCTTAGTGAGTATTGGATCTCTATCTAATTATTCACTAACATTATATTATTGGATCTATATCCAATAATCTCCTTTGGCCTCGAATTGGCCCTCATCTAAGGAGTCCATCAATGAAGGGTCTTATCTAATGAGAATATGGGCTAATTGGATAGCTCATATCTTATCCTCTACTCGTTGAAGTATCCACCATATGTGTGTGATCCTCTAGACCCGGTATCGAGCTGGTCACGAGTCATTCTTATCATAACTCCTTCTGATATAGTAAATTATTATCCCCATAATAATTCACTCGACTCATTGACTATGGACGTACTAGGCCACCGCGCCATAGTTCCTAGACAGTATAGGACGATCGAATCCGTTAGACATATCTGTCCATATTTATCGTATATCTATGGTCCCTCAACCAACTAATATCCTACAGACCATATATTGGACATAGTACTATAAGGCCACATACAGAATCCGAGTCTCGCTTTAATCAGATTCTCTCAGAGAACTCATCTCTTAATCTGAATGACCCTGGTTAGGGATTTGTCTGAGCAAGCACACATAAATATTCCTCTCGCGAAACTAAGAGTGAATAATCCTTTATTGATACTCAATTACCTTCGTAACGTTGGCTACTAATCTCGATAATCAGTTGTACCAGATTTAAAACTTTCTAAACCTGTAAGTCCAGCATCAAAAAAATGAGTATTCAAAGAAAGCATCTTTGATGTCTCAAGTCTAAGGACCAGATGTATAACTGGGACTACAGAATCGTTGTTAGACGTTAGGCATCATTAACTATATAGCATTCCATAAGTGGATCAATCAATAAACTCATGCTTCAATGAGCACTTGTACTATATCCTTAATGTCTCACACAAGTGGCTATGAGACCAACCGCCTCCATCATATGGATGAGTATACAATACACTAGTTTGTCCGATTATCTCGATGTCCCTTTCGAGTAACCAATGATCGAAATTATTTAGGATAAGTGTTTAAAGGCGAATCGATCTTATTATGATCTCATCACGATCCGATTCCCATTGCATAGAACTAAAGAGATTACAATATATATATATATATACACACATAATATATAATATAATGTAAGAATATGCCAATAATAATCATAAGCAAAAAGATCGTGCAGCGTGTCACATGTGTCATCACTCATGTGATTGGCTTGCAGGGCACCTATAACTAGCAATCTCCCACTTGACCTAAAGCTAATCACCTATGTGTCTGATCCCCATCAGACCTATGTGACGCTCAAATATAATCTGAGCTAGCGGCTTCGTTAGTGGATCTACAATATTAATTTCAGATGAAACTCTTTCCATTGCTATATCTTTATGGGCCATGATCGCTCTAATTAGCTAAAACCTCCTCAGAACAATTCTAACGAGACCTGGGTTCCCTTACTAGAGTTATCGCCATGTCGCTATTGTAGTATATGGGAATTGACTCTACGCTATTTGATATGACTTTGAAATCTCTGATGAACTTCTTCATCCACACTATTTGGTATGACTTTGAAATCCCTGATGAACTTCTTCATCCACACCCCTTCCTTTGCTACTTCTGCTGCAGCAATGTACTCCGTCTCTGTGGTCGAGTTAGCAGTAGTATCTTACATGGAATTCTTATAGCTTACTATTTCTCCATTCAGGGTGAAAATTTACTATGAGTTTGACTTGCTATCATTAATATTGGACTAGAAATTGGAGTCTATGTAGCCCTCAACTTAGAGGCTACCTTCTCTATATCCCAATAAAAAATTCTTAGTCATTCTCAAGTACTTAATGATACACTTTATTGCCTTCCAGTGTTCCAAACTTGGATCCACCTGATACCTGATTGTGAGGTATAGGGTATCCTCTCGTATCTGTCCTTTCATCAAGAGTCTTTGAGAACATACTCTTAGAAAGTGATATTATATGTCTCATCAATATGAGATCTCTCTAAACCTTTTGAAAATGGAGTCTATGTACCTGGACTAGGACAAGCCAAGCATCCTCTTGGATCTATCTCTATAGATCCGGATCCCCAAAATATAGGATGCTTCCCCTATGCCCTTCATGAAGAAGTTTCTGGATAGCCAAGCATTTACTGTAGCACTAAGAAGGTGATACCACTCTCATTTACTTTCCTGTACACACAAGGCTCATATTTGTTCTTAATGAAATCATAAGATATGATCACCTCATCAAAACTTATGTTCTAACTTCCAAAAAATTATGATAGGACCCTAGCAGGATTGGGTCATATTCATCCTAGTATGAGTCAATAAAACTTTGTGAAATTATAATAAAACCCTACCTAGTCACCTCTATCTTATAAAGATATGTGACTAGGGTCTATTTTGGGGCCTTAGGGCTTAGTGGCCACCGCCCCCTTCACTGGACTGGTCGACCAGGGTTTCCATCTGCTAGAGTCGATTATGAAGCCACTTAGGCCATCCCCTATCCCTATTAAGGCAGGGCAGCTATAAGAGAGACAAAAGGGAGAATTCACTTAGGAATCACCCCCTAGGGTTAGGATTTTGAGCCTTATATAAGCTTGTAGCTTCCACCTCTTTTTATCAAGCAAGACTATTTTTATTTTAGCCTTGTTGGCCGACTGTAGGAGGGAGGAACCCCTATAGTGTTCCAAGGGTTGATCCCCCTCAAAGATTAAATCCTGAAGAGATCTTTCTAGGGTTCTATTATCTGACATCAGAGCCGCGTTCCTACTACCCCTACTGCCATCTCTACCGCCTCCACCCATCTAAGTAATTCCCACAATTGCTTCAAGATGTCGCCTCCACCGTCATCCTCATCCCGTAGATCCATCAATCTGGTAGGACTCCAACAAAGAAGTGTGGCTAGGATTTATTTTGAGACCTTAGAGATTCCTAGTCACTGCTCCTTCACTAGGTTGGTTGGCTAGAGTTGTTAGCAGAGGGACATGGCTTGTGCAGCTGCCGCCACCCCCTTTATTTATGCATGGTAGCTATAGGAGGGGCAAAAGGGAGAATTCACTTAGGAAGCACCCCCCTAGGGCTAGGGTTTGGAGTCCTATATAAGTATGTAGCCTCCATCTCTTTCCATCAAGCAAGATCAATCTTTTATTTAACCTTGTGGCCGACTTCTAGGAGGGAGGAACCCCTATAGCATTCCAAGGGTTGATCTCCCTCAAAGATCAAAATCTATAGAGCTCCTTTTGGGGTTCTATCATCTGGTATCAAAGCTATATTCTTGCTGCCCTATAGCTATCTCTGCCGCCTCCATCTTCCAAGTAATTCCCATAATTGCTTTTGACATTGCTTTCATCCACCGTCGCCCACCAAGCCGCAGATCCATCAATTTGCTATCGTCCTCTGCGTCAACATCATAGATCTGGTAAAAACTCCAAAGCTCATGCCTCTTGCTATTGCTATTCCTCTATCTTATATATGAAAAAAGTTTTTTCAAAGTTTTCTTGCTGCAAAATTCTACGATCGCAAACGTTATCATCGTTATGAAGGGGAAACACCGTAGAAAAATTTTAGTCGATTATGGCTTCTTGAACCTAAACTTTTGATCGTCCTTTTTGGCTGAAACTTTTATACAAATTCCTAGATCATCTTAGCTTTCATCTAAGATTGATCTTTGGAAAAAATTCCTTGTAGATCTAGACTTATAGCATTGTAATTCTTCATTATGCAGTGCTAAAATTTTATGATGAAGAACCTACCTTCCGCTTGTTGGCTTCTTGAAACCAAACTTTTGTTCATTCTTTTTGGCTGAAACTTTTAAAAATTTCATAGATCTTCTTAGCTTTAATCTAAAGTTAATCTCTGAGAAAAATTCTTTTTGAAATCGAAATTATAGTGCTGCAATTCTTTGTCGCGCAGTGCTGAAATTTTACAACGAGAATTCTGTGATCTTATTGTAGTAATTTTCCTACCGTTATACTACCAAAATTTTCTTGTTCCAAATTACTATTGCTACCACCATCTGAACCGAGATTCTAATATTGAAATTCTCTATAAATTTCTTGAATTTTTGTTGGAATTAACATTGAGAAACTACTGCTTCTTTGATGGGAATTTTGTTCGGCAGTATAGTGTATACCGTAGTGATCTTTCATCGAAAATTTATTTGATTCACTGCCATCTTTTCCAAATTCAAAACTCTCTTTTCCTCATCTTCATCCCCTAACACCATAGCCCCAAAGTTCATAATTTTTGGCTAGAATTTTTGATGAGAAACTGCTGTTTCTTTGATGACAATTCCGCTTCTGTAAGGTAGCATACGTTGTAGAAAAATTTATCGAATTCTATCAAACCTTTGCTGCTATCTCTTCCAGATCTGAAACCATCTTTCCCTAACCTTCACCCTCTACCATCACAGCCTCAAAAACCTACCAAACTAAAATAAAAACAATACCCAAATCAGCCACAAAATAACCTAAAATTGTAGCCTCTTACAACCAGCACCTATTGCAGCATACCCTTACCGATCCCTATCAAACCTTTGCTGCCATCTATCCCAGATCCAAAACCCTTTTTCCTAGCCTTCAGCTACTGCTATCATGGTCCTAAAACCATACCAGTTTACAGCCAAAACTCCACAACACCGTAGCCCCAAATTGCACCCAAAACAGCTATAAATCGTACCTAAAAATCGTAGCCTTCGGTCCACGAACCTTTCAACCACCCAATCTCCCTTATCCCTTCAACCACATGCATCTTTTATTGCACAATGCTGCCAACAATGACCTCTCACTGCCATCCTCCTTGATTGTAGCCAGTAGTGATCCTTGCGGCAAAAAGCTTCCAGCAGCGATCTTTCGCTGTAATCTATTTACATCGCAGCCCACAATAATCATTCGCTGCCAACTATCTTGATCTTGGCCAGCAACAAATTGAACACGACAACAACCATCTCTCACTCCATATCGCTGCTACCCTCCTTCGCAATAGCCATGCATACCGCTACCCATCTTTCTCCTATTACAACCACACCCTTGCTGTAATCGATGCCACTTGCAGCCACAAAGTCCCAGCACAGTCGCAGTCGACGTTGCTGCTGTCCTCTTCTTCCTCCATCGTCGTTGCTGCCTTTCGACTTAGATCTCTTAGCTGCCATCTTCCGATAGATATCAGCCACCTAAAAAATCATAGTCTCGATGAAATTGTAGCATCAACATTGCGAAATCACCGAAGGACCACGCCGACATTGCTGCTGCCACCTTCTTCCTCCACCGTCATTGCTACCCTTGGCTGCCATCCTCCATTTGGAGACTTCACCACTACAGCCTCGATATTACTGCCATTTGTTGCCTTCAACCTGAAAATTGTAGGTACACTCTTCAGTCGGTTTATTTGACAACTTGGAGATCCTTACGTCATGATGTTGGTGGGCTTATTCGAAGCCAAATTGGAGGCTTTCAAGACATGTATGGATGCTAAATTATGGGCTCTCTTCGAGGAGTTTAGGTTGGGCCGATCATCGAGCCCAAAAAGATCATAACATGATGTAAATTCAGATTACAAAAAGAACCCACCGAGATAAGAAATGAAGTTAAGAGGCGACAACCCTACACTTCGATGACATCAACCTCCTTTGCACAACTTCAAGAAGAGCACCTCAATTAAGATGCTCAGAGCATCAGAGCCACATCCCAACCAACAGCGTATAAATCTTCAGCACCAATTGATTGCAAGAACTATGATGAAGAACTAACGATGATCTGTCAAACCTCTACCATCCAAGAGTACCAACCCAGGTTTGAAAGGTTATCTAATCAAACTTATGATTGGTCTGAAAAGCAGATATTGAGGACTTTTATTGAAGGCTTGAAGCCAGAGATTTGTAAAGAAGTTAAAGCACGACAACCATACATACTTAAGACAGCCATCTCCTTCGCATGACATTAAGAGGAGCAGTTGAACTATGAAGCTTGGAGGACTAGGGTCACTCCCCGACTAGTGGCACTAAAGCTTTCACCTCCCCCTACTATCAGTAGATCCCCTTAGCCGAATAAACTAATAAGAGAAGACTTTCATGATGGATCGATAAAGGAACCCAAACTTGAAGATACAATTCTCGAGCCTAAAGAGAAGGATACACCACAGCCGGCCATCCGCACGGTCCCTACCTTAGTCGGTTATACCAACCTGCAAAAATTGAAGATCGAAGGGTTTCTTGAGCAGCTTTGTCATCATCCTTATCGACACTGGAAGCACACACAACTTCATGAGCGATAAGGTTGCTGCCCACTTAATGCTCTAAAAAGAAGATTACAATAGGTTTGAAGTCAAGGTAGCTAATGACCAAATTCTGAAATGCAACCAGAAGTGCCCGTGGGTAAAACTGATCCTACAGGAGCAAGACGTAATTGTTGATTTTTTCCTCCTCCCTCTCAATGATTGATTGTCCATGATTAGAAATATTTTTTGGAATTTTTTGAGGCTAACTATAAAATTTTTTAGCAAAGAAAAATAGGTGGTCCTACGAGGGAGCCTAGCGACTACAACCACAACACCACACTTGAAGGAGGTACCAAAAGAAGAATTCAGTTGTTTCCTAATTCAAATCCAAGAGTTTCATGAGATTGAAGATAAGAAACTCCTCTCATAGCTTGCTGAATTTTTGGGTGTCTCCACCCAACCAAGCCGACTACCTCCTCTGAAGTTGGCCCACCCCCCTATACTGAAGTGGCCGAAACTTGTACCAGCTGATGCTTGGCCATATTGCTTCCTATAACCTCAAAAGATCAAAGATAAAAGGGTCACCCAAGAGATAACAAATATATGAATTGTTTGGCCGTGCTTATTTCCCGCTATGACACATCCTTACATCCTTTTTCCCAGATATAAACTACTTCTAAAGTGTTACATCCTGTCGAACTCACTATAGTTGCTGATATAGCACTTCCAGATCTCAAGTAACTTCCACAACTTTCCCCAGGATTGGATCATGATGCTTAAAGACTTCCTTCATGATGACCTCTAATATACGGCCCAAGATCGTGAGAAAATTGAGCCCCTCTAATGGAAAGATCAGAAAAGGGGAAGGATCATTCGTAGAACTCAATAAATTATAAATATCATCCCTCTCATTCTACAAAAAGATGCACCACCTTGGTCGAGTGGAACTATAGCCCTCACGACCATGATATCATCTATACCAAATCATGGTCAGATGTTTATTATTAGAGTAGACACATCCATAGTGGGGGTCAGTACTATCCTCATACAAGATGGTCAACAACACGAAGAAGTGAAAATGGGCCCTGAAAAATCACCACTCTTACCCACGTCAGACTCAGATCAGGCTCATACCACTAGAGATTTTATTAGAGGACAACCCTTACTCCAAAAGAAGATGACTACTATTTAGAGCAACCACGTGGCAGCCCATGTAAGGAAAAAACTTTTCCCTTACAAATACTAGAGCAGAAGAAAGTTTCCTGAGAAAGATCAAGTCCCCTTTCATCTCCAGCTCCACTAATAAGAAATTCAAGCCTCAAGAAAGTGGTCTCTCTATTTTTTTAAATATTATAAAATTAGGGATTATATTGGGGCCCTACATGGAGATCAGATCCGTACACCAGATTAAGATTACAGTTGACCTCCAGGTGTCCCACCTAAGATGAAAATTTAAAGATGACGACTTAGCCCAAATTCATCTAACTGACACCCAAGCTGATAAGGAGCTGAAGACCTGGTTCCCTAAGTTTATGGAACCTTAGCCTTGAGGATAAGGCTGATTTTAAGAGGGCGAGTTTGATAGGACTCCAACAAGGTTGAGTTCTAATCACTCTAGAAGTAATTAATAAGAACCCTGTGAGATTGTAATAAAATCCCACATAGTCACTTATATCATATAAAGAAGTGTGACTAGGATTTATTTTGGTGCCTTAGGGCTTCCTAATCATGCCCCCTTCACTAGGTTGGTCAGCTAGGGTTTCTAGCAGAGGGGCATAGCTTGTGCAGTCGTTGCCACTCCCTTTATTTATGCATGGTAGCTATAGGAGGGGCAAAAGGGAAAATTTTGATAGAACCCCAGAAGGAGCTCTATAGATTTTGATCCTTGAGGGGGATCAACACTTGGAACACTGTAGGGGTTCCTCCCTCCTAGATTTGACACAAGGCTGAAATAAAATTGATAATTGCTTGATAGTAAGAGGTGGAGGCTATATGCTTATATAGGGCTCCAAACCCTAGTCTTAGGGGGTGCTTGCCTAACTAAAATTATCCTTTTGCCCCTTCTATAGCCTACCTATCTTAGAGGGAACATGTGGCGGTTAGGTTGGCTTTATAGCCGACCTAAGCAGGGGAAACCCTAGCCTACCAACCCAATAAGGGGGTAGTAGCCACAAGCCCTAAGGGCTAATCTAAACCCTAACCATACTCCTTTATAAGATATGAGTGGCCTTATTACAATATAGTAGGATTTTATTGACTACTTTTAGGGAGATTAGGACTCAACCTTGCTGGAGTCCTATCAAACCCGCCCTTTTAAAATCAGCCTTATCCTCAAGGCTGAAGTTCCATGACCTTAGGGAATCGGGTCTTCAACTCCTTATTAGCTTTGGTATCAGTTGGAAGAACTTGAGTTGAGTCATCATCTTTAAATTTCCATTTGAGGTGGGATACTCAGAGGATCAACTGTAATTTTAATTTGGTGCACGGATCTGATCTCCAAGTTAGGGTCCCAATATGATTCTCAATTTTGCAAGGCCCAAAGAAATAAGGAGATCACTTTCTTGAGGCTTGAATTTCGTGCTGGTGAAGTTGGAGATGAAGGGGGACTTGATCTTTCTCAGGAAACTTTCTTCTGCTTCGGCGTTTGTTAGGGGAAAGTTTTTTCCTTGCATAGGCTGCCATGTGGTTACTTTGTAATAGTAGTCGTACCTTCTTTTGGAGTGAGGGCTATCCTCTAATAAAATCTCTAGTGGTGTGAGCCCGAAGTGAGTCTAAGGTGGGTAGGAGTAGTGATTTTTCAGGGCCCATTTTTACTTCTTCATGCTGTTGACCATCTTGCATGAGGATAGTACTGACCCCCACTTTAGATGTGTCTGCTCCAATAATAAACACTTGGCTGTAATTTGGTGTGGACGACATCGTGGTCGTGAGGGCTATAGTTCGACTTGACCAAGGTAGTGCATCTTTCTTTATAATGAGAGTAATGATGTTCATACTTCATTAAGTCCTATGAATGATTCTTCCCCTTTTCCGATTTCACCACTGGAGGGGCTCAATTTTCTTGCGGTCTTGAGCTATAGATCGGAGGTCATCATCAAGGAAGTCTTTAAGCATTATGGTCCGATCCTAGGGAAAGTTATGGAAGTCACATGAGATCAGCAACCATGGTGAGTTCGATGAGATGTAACACTTTAGAAATAGCTTATCTCCAGAGAAAAGGATGTATGGATATGTCGTAGTGGGAAATAAGCATGACCGAACAATTTGTCTCTATCATCTCTTGGGCGACCCTTTTATTTTTAACCTTATGAGGTTGTAAGAAGCAACCTGGCTGAGCAATAACTGGTAGAAGTTTTGGCCTGTTCAGCATATGGTTGTCGAACAGCTTCAGAGGAGGTAATCGGCTCAGTTTGGTGGAGACACCCAAAATTTTAGCAAGCTGTGGGAGAGGGTTCTTATCTTCAATCTCATGAAACCCTTTAATTTGAATTGGGAAACCATTAGAATTTTCTTTTGGTACCCTCTCCAAGTGTTGTGTTATGGTTGTAGTCATTGGGCTCCCTCGTAGAATAACCTACTTTCCTTTTCTGAAAAATTTCATGGTTAGCTTCAAAAAATTCTAGAAAACATCTTCAATCGTGGACAACCAATCAATGTAAAACACTATATCAAAACCATCAAGAGGGAGAAGGAAAAAATTAGTAACTATGTCTTGCTCCTATAGGATCAGTTTTACCCACGGGCACTTCTAGTTGCACTTCAGAATTCGACCGTTAGCTACCTTGACTTCAAACCCATTGTAATCTTCTTTTTGGAGCATTAAGTGAGCAGCAACCTTATTGCTCATGAAGTTGTGTGTGCTCCCGGCATCGATGAGGATGATGACGGGCTATTGCTCGAGAAACCCTTTGATCTTCAATGTTTGTAGGTTGGTGTAGCCGGCTAAGGTAGGGATCATGCGGGTGGCCAATTGTGGTGTATCCTTCTCCTTGGGCTCGAGAGTTGTATCTTTAAGTTTTGGTTCTTCAGTGGGCATAATCATCAGCGGTGTCTCCTTTTCACATTTGTGTTCCAGGCTCCATAGTTTATCACAACACCCACATATGCCCTTTGTCGATCCGTCATGATGGTCTTCTCTTGTTAATTTCTGTGGCTGAAGAAGTCGGCTAACAGTAGGATGAGGTGAAAGCTTTGGTGTCGTTGGTCGGGGAGCAACTCTAGTCTTCCGAGCTTTATAGTTCAATCGCTCCTCTTGATGTCGCGTAAGGGAGATGGCTGCCTTAAGTGCGTACGACTATCGCGCTTTAACTTCTTTTTGAATATTCAACTTCAAGCCCTTAATAAAAGTCCTTAATATCTATTTTTTAGACCAATTATAAGTTTGATTAGATAACCTTTCAAACCTAGTTTGGGACTCTTGGCTGGTAGAGGTTTGATGGATCATCGCTAATTCTTCGCTAAGGTTCTTTTTACAATACAAATTTGCACTACATTGTGATCTTATTGGGCTTGGTGATCGGCCCAATCTAAACTCCTCAAAGAGAGTATGTAATTTAACATCTATACGCATCTCAAGAGCCTCTAATGTGGCTTCGAATAAACCCACTGATGTCATGACGTAAGGATCTCTAACCTGTCAAATCAAATTGATTAAAGAGTGTAGCTACAATCTTGAGGTTGAAGGTAGCAATGGCAGCGATGTTAGGGCTACGGTGGTGAAGTCTCCAAGTGGAGGATGGCAGCCAAGGGTAGCATCAACGGTGAAGGAAGAAAATGGCAACAGTAATATCGGTTGTGGTCCTTCGGTGATGCTACAATATTGACGCTGTAATGTCATCGAGGCTATGATTTTTTAGATGGCTGATATTTATCGAAAGATGGCTACCAAGAGATCTGAGTTGGAAGGCAGCAATGATGGTGGAGGAAGAAGAGGGCAACAGCAACATCGGCTATGGCTATGGTGTAACTTCGTGGCTGCAGGTGGTGTCGGTTGTAGCAAGGGTGCGATTGTAATAGGAGGAAGACAGGGTAGCGATGTACACGACTATTATGGAGGAGGGCAGCAGTGGTATGGAGTGAGAGGCGGTTGCTGTTGTGTTTAATTTGTTACTAGCTATGATCAAGATAGTTGGCAGCGAACGATTGTTGCAGGTTACGATGTAAATAGACTACAACGAAAGATCACCGCTGATAGCTTTTTACCATAAGGATCATTTTTGGCAGATCTCCAGATCAAATGCAAGGAGCAACGACATATTAATTTGATCTACAGTTGGGTTGGAAGGTGGAGGCGCGCATCACAACAATTGTGGGAATTGCTTGGGAAGGTGGAGGCGGCTGAGATGGCTACAGGGGCAGCAAGATCTGATAGAACCCTAGAAGGAGCTCTATAGATTTTGATCCTTGAGGGGGATCAACCCTTGGAATATAGGGGTTCCTCCCTCCTAGATTCGACACAAGGTTGAAATAAAATTGATAATTGCTTGATAATAAGAGGTGAAAGCTACATGCTTATATAGGGCTCCAAATCCTAGCCCTAGGGGGTGCTTGCCTAACTAAAATTATCCTTTTGCTCCTTCTATAGCTATCTACCTTAGAGGGAATAGGTGGCAGCTAGGTTGGCTCTATAGCCGACCTAAGCAGGGGGAAACCCTAGCCTACCAACCCAGTAAGGGGGGCGGCAGCCGCTAAGCTCTAAAGGCTAATCTAAACCCTAGCCATACTCTTTTATAAGATATGAGTGGCTTTATTACAATCTAGTAGGATTTTATTAACTACTTTTAGGGAGATTAGGACTCAGCCCTGCTGGAGTCTTATCAAATTTACTTAGGAAGCACCCCCTAGGGCTAGGGTTTGGAGCTCTATATAAGCATGTAGCCTCCACCTCTTTTCATCAAGCAAAATCAATCTTTTATTCAGCCTTGTGGCCGACTTCTCGAAGGAAGGAACCCTTATAGCATTCCAAGGGTTGATCTCCCTCAAAGATCAAAATCATAGCTCCTTATGGGGTTCTATCACGATATGCTACCCCACTGCATTTGCATTGAAGATCTGGTAAAATTCCACCACCCACACCTTGTTACTACTGTAAACCTTTATCCTTACATACTAAAGAAGCTTTTTCATCTTTACCTTGCTGTAAATTTTTACCATCGCAAACGTGATCATCGTTGTAATGGGGAAACATTGTAGAAACTTTTCAGCCACATAGAGGCTTATTGAAATGATTTGTTGCATATCTTTTGTGGACAAAATTTTTTCACGTTCTCATAAATCAACTTAGCCTCCATCTAAGATTGGTCTATCATAAAAATTCTCTCTGAAACTAATCCTATATTACTATAATTCTTCGCTGCATGTTGCTGGAGTTTTACGATGAAGGATTCGCCTTCTTTCTTTGTTGCTAAAATTTTGTTGATCTAATGATAGGACTCCAACAGGGTTGAGTCCTAATCATCTTAGTACTAGTCAATAAAAACACTATTAGATTGTAATAAAACCACTCCTATATTATAAAAGAGTATAGCTAGGGTCTATATTAGTCCTTAGGGCTTAGTAGCCGCCACACCCCTTATTGGGTTGGTCGGCTAGGGTTTCCCCCTACTTAGGTCGGCTATAAGGGGCAAAGGGATAATTCTACTTAGGCAAGTACCCCCTTAGGCTAGGGTTTTGATCCCTATTTAAAGATGTAGTCGCCCCCCCCCCCTCTCTTGAATCAAGCAATCTATAATTTTAATTTAGTCTTGTGCCGAGTCTAGGAGGGAGGAACCCCTACAATGTTCTAAGGGTTGATCCCCCTCAAGGATCAAAATATATAGAGCTCTTCTGGGGTTCTATCATCTGGTATCAGAGCAGCAATCTTGCTGCCCCTATAGCCCATGCCTCCACCTTCCCAAGCAATTCCCACAATTGCTGTGACACATGCCTCCAACTTCCACCCCAACCGCAGATCAAATCAGTCTGCCATTGCCCCCTGCATTTGATCTGGAAATATGATATTTTTTATCATCCATGCCTCTTCAATATTGCAAGATTCATTACTTTACACACTAAAGGTTTTTTTTCAAATTTTATCCATTGTAAATTTGGTTTGTTGCAAATGTTATTATTATTGCGAAGGCGGAATGCTACAGAAATTTTTAGTCGTGTTTTTGCCTCTTGAAACTGGTTTATTTCTTCTCTTTTCTGGCCAAAATTTTTACACAATTCTCAAAATCAAGTTTCCTTTCATCTGGATTTGATTTCTATAAAAAATTCTTCTGATACCGATTTTCTTATGCAATCTTTGACCATCATACAGTTTTGAAATTTTATAATGAAGGAATCTGCCTTTTATTTTTTGCCATATTTCCCTACTATTATGCTGCCAAAATTTCATCAAACTTCTTACTGATATTAACAACAATTGAACCAAGGATTTCTGTATAATTTTCTTAAACTTTTATCTGGAATTTACGTTGAGAAGTCATCGTTTCTCTGACGTAAAACCAGTTCAGCAAGATAGCACATCGTAGCACTTTTTTTCCTACCAAATTCTATCAGATTTCAGTGATATTTTTTATGAGATTTTAGACTCTCTTTTTCTCATCTCAAAACCCTACTATTCTCATCAAAAATCCTTCAAAACCCTACCCTAAACCAAAAGCAAATAGCCCCCCAAATCTGTCCTAAACCGTAGCCTACTTCCATCCAAACCGATTCACTTTCCAACCGGCCACCCCCTTCTCCAAAATTTCCATGCCACTAACTGGATAATAGAAAAAAGATCTTAATATTACATATCTAGAGACATATACTATGACATCAGAGGAGGCTATCGATGTAAAACTTGAAGTCTTTGAAAATCGCATAGAAGAGAAGATGCTTTTCACCAAATTCAGCATTGGTCGACCGTCGAGCTCGAGGAAATCACAACACGGAGAAACTTCAGATTAGTGAGATGATCCTCAAGAACATGGCCACATCACCTCTGATCTCAATAATCCATGCATGAAGGTTGACTTCCCTAGATGGGAAGGAGATCCGATCGGGTGGATCTCGCGCGCGGAGTGCTATTTTTGGTTCTACCGAACTGCCGAGGCCACACGAGTGGAGATTGCTACCATCCACCTCGAGGGAGATGCTATTCAGTAGTTTAATTGGTTTGAGCACACCCATAGAGGACTCTCTTAGCAGTGATTCAAGGAAGGACTACTAAACTGCTTCGGACCAACCGATTTTGATAGTATCGACAGACAATTGGTAAAGATTCGTTAAAACTCCATAATACAAGAATACCAAACAAAGTTTGAATATTTATCTAATCAAACTATGGATTAGTCTAAAAAATAACATTCAGAGACTTTCATTGATGGCCTAAAGCCGGAGATTCGGGGAGAAGTCAAGGCGCCACAACCGTACACTCTCATGGTGACAATTTCCTTTGCACATATTCAAGAAGAATGATTGAACCAAGAGGCACAAAGGACAAGGGTTGCTCCCCGACCAGCCATGCTGAGGCCTATAGCCCCTCTACTGTCATCCGAGCCCCCACACTAAAAAAATTGATGAGAGATGAGCTTTATGAACGATTGACCAAAGGATTGTGTTGGCACTGTGATGAACCATGGAGCCGAGAACATCGCTGCAAAAAGGCTGGCTCCTTGTGATTGAACTAGTAAAGGATGAGGACAATAAACCATCTAAAGAAGCCATTGAACCTAAAGAAGAAGCTATAGCAGAAGAGTCCCAACTGACCGACTATGCAGTGTACGCCGACTACTCCAACTCGTAGACGATGAAAGTTGGAAGACTTTTGAAACAACAACCCATCACCGTCCTCATCGACATGGGCAGGATAAATAACTTCCTCAATAGTAAGGTTACTACATGTTTGGCACTTCAAATCGAAGGTTGCAACAAGTTCGACGTAAAGGTCACCGATGACCGAATCCCCAATTGTGACCAACGGTGCCCGCGGGTGAAACTACTCCTCCAAGACCAAGAAGTGATAGCTAATTTCTTCCTCCTACACATTGATAATTATGAAGCTGTACTCAAGATCAAATAGCTCACAACGCTAGATGATATTTCCTGAAATTTTTTAAAATTAATTATAAAATTTTATTACAAAGGGAGATAGATCACATTACAAGATAAGCGCGAGAGCCATATTTCCACCATTTCGTCGCAACGAATGGAGAAAGTTTTGCTCAAAGCACATGATGGATTCTTGATACATATCCAGTAGCCATCTAAGGGGGAGAACATACAAAACTCAGATCCTAAGCCTGCCCTGTTGCTGGATGAATTTACGGATGTTTTCTCGGAGCCGCATGGGCTACCCCCTAACCGGCCGCATGACCACAACATTCCTATTTTGCCAAGCAAACCTCTAGCAAACTTGTGACCATACCACCATCCTCACTTGTAGAAGGATGAGATCGAGAATATTATTAAAGAGATGCTTGACACCAGGGTGATTCGACTAAGTTGTAGCCCTTACTCCTCACCGGTGTTGCTAGTGCTCAAGAAAGATGGTACGTGGTGGATGTACGTTAACTATGGGGCTCTAAACACCATTACCGTCAAGGGTAAATTTCTTATCCCAGTCATAGATGAACTTTTGGATAAATTAAAAGGAGCCCGAGTCTTCATTAAATTAGATCTCTGATCCGGATATCATCAGATTCAGGTATGCATTGAGGACATTCCGAAAACTACATTCTGCACGCACAACGGCCACTACGAGTTTTTGGTAATGCCTTTCGGACTTACGAATACTCCTTCTACCTTTTAAAGCTTGATGAATGACATCTCCCCAAGGTTTCTATGTAAATTCATATTGGTATTTTTTTATAATATTCTCATTTATAGCCCTACGCCTAATATACATTTTGAGCACTTACGAACTATTCTGACCATTCTTCGAGAGAATACTCTTTATATTAAACAGCCAAAGTGCAGCTTCTTATAGCCTAAAGTAGAGTATCTAGAGCATATTATATCAGAGGATGGAGTGGTGGTAGACCCGACAAAGATCGAGGCAATGCAAGGATGGCTGAGACCTACAAATGTAAAATCACTATACAGCTTTCTTGGACTTACGGGCTACTACCGGATGTTTATGAAAGATTATGACAAGATCAGTACCCCATTCACATCCTTCCTCAAGAAGGACTCCTTTTCATGGTTGGATTAAGCCTCCGCAGCCTTTGAAAGACTCAAGCCTACCATGACAATGACGCCGATCCTAGCGCTACCCGATTTCAGCCAAACTTTCGTGATTGAGGCCGACACATCCGGAGTTGGAATTGGGGCTGTTCTAAGGCAAGATGGCCGACCCCTTGCCTACACCAACAAAGCTTTATCTCCCTCATATCTTACAATGTCCATGTATGACAAAGAAATGCTTGCTATCATACATGTAGTTACAAAGTGGAGACCCTACTTGATCGACCGACACTTCTAGATTAATACCAACCACTGAAACCTTAAATATTTCTTGGAATAGAAAAAAATCCTCCCCGGAGCAACAAAGATGGGTAACTAAACTCCTTAGCTTTGATTATGAAATTACTTACCGAAAAGGAAAAGAGAATGTTGTTGCAGATGTCCTATCTTAGCTACCGGGACAAGCCGAAATTTTAGTCATCTCCCTTCCCTCCATCGACTGCCTCGACAATATTAGGGAGGAATAGAAGAATGATCCAAAAGCCCAAGCCATCATAGAAAAGTTGGAGAAAGAACCGGGGTCCATGAGTCATACTCGTGGGATTTAAAGGACTTGTGCTACAAAGATCAAATTGTTATTGTTCCTTATTCCCCTTGCTTCAAATTATTTTACACTAGATGCATTCTTCACCCTTAGCAGAGCACTCCAGATTTCTGAGGACTTACAAAAGGGTGAAGCAAAATTTCTTTTGGAAGGGTATAAAAAAATCAATTTATGATTATGTATCCAAATGTGATATATGTCAGCAGCAGAAAGGTGAAACAGTGACAAGACCGGGGAAACTACAACCACTACCCATACCAGACTCAGTATGGACCGACATTTATATGGATTTCATCGAGGGGCTATCACTATCTCAAGGTAAAAGTATAATCTTTGTGGTAGTAGATCACCTAACGAAGTATACTCACTTTTGTGCTATGAAAAATCCCTATACTACTGCTAGTATACTCAACTTTTTATGGAACATATAGTAAAACTGCATAGGATGCCAAAGTCGATTGTGAGCGACTATGACAGGGTATTCACAAGTAAATTTTGGACAGAGCTCTTTCATCTACAGGGCACCTAGTTGAAGATAAGCATAGCCTATCATTTGCAGATAGATGGCCAAACAGAAGTGGTGAACAGATGTCTCGAGACATACCTACGGTGCTTCACCAATGATCGGCCCAAAGAGTGGATAAGGTGGCTTCCTTGGGCTGAATGATGGTACAACACAATATTTTACTCATTAACTAAATGTACCCCTTATGAGGCATTGTATGGCCGACTGACCCCTGTAATACCCAGATATATGCTTGGTTCGGCCAAAGTAGATTAGGTCGATCAAAATTTAATTAACAGGGACAAACTGCAGCAACTACTGAAAGACAACTTGAATGCCGCTCAAGCTCGCATGAAGCAACAAGTAGACAACCATCGGAGTGAGTGAGAATTCGTAGTGGAAGATTGGGTCTACCTTTGGCTCCAACCATATACGTAGCTATCAATCATCGCAAGAGCATTAATGAAGCTGTCTCCACGATTTTATGGACCATACCAGATCTTAGAGCAAGTTGTGGCTATGGCATACAAATTAAAGCTTTCAGATGATGCTAAGATACATCTCATCTTCCACGTGTCCTTATTAAAGCTAAAGTTGGGAGAACATGAGAAGGCCCAAACTTAGCTGCCGAGCACCACTAACGATGGTGAAATCAAAGCCCAACCTGAAGCTATATTTGATCGGAGGATTGTGATGCATTGACAATGCCCTTCAACCGAAGTACTTGTGAAATGGACTAACTTACCCTCCGAAGATACAACATAGGAGTCACACGAGAAGTTGAAGATCCAGTTTCCAGAGTTTATGGACCCTCAGCCTTGAGGACAAAGCTGATCTGAAGAGGGCAGACTTGATAGGACTCCAACAGGGTTGTGTCCTAATCATCTTAGTACTAGTCAATAAAAACTCTGTTAGATTGTAATAAAGCCACTCCTATCTTATAAAGGACTATAGCTAGGGTCTAGATTAGCCCTTAGGGCTTAGTAGCTGCCACACCCCTTACTGGGTTGGTCGGCTAGGGTTTCCCCCTTCTTAGGTTGGCTATAGAGCCACTTAGCCACCTCCTATTCTTATTAAGGCAGGTTGGCTATAGGAGGGATAAAGAGATAATTCTACTTAGGTAAGCACTCCCTTAGGCTAGGGTTTTGATTCCTATTTAAAAATGTAGCTCACCGCCCCCACCCCACACACACACCCCCTCCCCTCTCCCCCCCCTCCTCCTCCTCTTGAATCCCACAATCTACGATTTTAATTTAGCCTTGTGCCATGTCTAAGAGGGAGGAACCCCTACAGCATTCCAAGGGTTGGTCCTCCTCAAGGATCAAAATCTATAGAGCTCCTTCTGGGGTTCTATCATCTAAATTACTGCTATTCCTCACATATGAACCAAGGTTTTGCCATTAAAATTATATATAATTCCCTTGGGTTTTCTCTATAATTTATGTCGAGAATTTGTTGTTTCTTCAACGTAAATTCTGTTCAACAGGACAACACGTATGTAACTTCTCTTTATTGAATTCTATCAGATTTTGTTATTGTCTTTCTCGGTTTTGAACTCCCACTTTCTCATCTTCAATCCCTACCATCACAACCTAAAAAACCCTATTAAACCACAGCCAAAAATCGATCCAAATCAGCCCCAAAAATAGTCCTAACCGTAGCCTACCTCATCACTGATCCACCTACCTTTTCGGCCACCCTTTCTTTGAAACCTCTCATTCCCTTAACTCAACAACAAAAGAAAAACCTCAACATCACAGATCTGGAAGCTTATACTATGGCAATAGAGGAGGTTATCAATGCCAAGTTTGAAGCCTTCGAGGCCCGCATGGAGGAGAAAATTCGGACTATCTTTGCCAAACTCAGCATGGGCCGATCACCAAGCCCAAGGAAATCACAACAAGGGAAAACTTCAGATCAGAGAGAAGAATTCCATGAGCAAGGATGCACCATCACCGATCCATATAATCCACGTATGAGGGTAGACTTCCCTAGATGGGAAAAAGGAGACTCGATCGGTTGGATCTCATGCACGGAGTGCTACTTTTAGTTCTACCATACCACCGATGCTTTCATGATGGAGATTGCAACCATCCACCTTGAAGGAGATACTATTTAATGGTTTGATTGATTCGAGCATACCCATAGAGGCATTTCCTGGTGGCAATTCAAGGAAGGACTATTGAACCGCTTCAGATGTACCAATTACGAGAACATCGACGGACAATTGACAAAGATTCGATAAACCACCACTATACAAGAATACCAAATAAGGTTTGAGTGATTATCTGATTGATAGAACCCTAAAAGGGGTTCTATAGATTTTGACCCTTAAGGGAGATCAACCCTTGGAACGCTGTAGGGGTTCCTCCTTCATAGACTTGGCACAAGGCTAAATAAAAGATGATAATTATTTAATAAAAGAGAGGCGACAACTATATCATTATATAAGGTTCTAAACCTTAGCCCATGGGGTGCTTGCCTAAGTAAAATAACTATTTTACCCCTTCTATAGCCGACTTGCCTAAGTAGGAACAGGTGCTGGCTAGGTTGGCTCTATAGCCGACCTAAGTAAAGGGAAACCCTAGCCGACTAGCCCATAAAGGGGGTGATGACCACTAAGTCTTGAGGCCCCAATCTAAACCTTAACCACACTTCTTTATAGGATAGAAGTGACTATGTGAGATTTTATTACAATCTCACTGGGTTTTATTGACTACTCCTAGGGAGATTATGACTCAACCCTGCTGGAGTCCTATCAAGCCCACCCTCTTAGAATCAGCCTTGTCCTCAAGGCTGAGGGTTCATAAACTCTAGGAACCAGGTCTTCAACTCCTCATATGACTCCCATGTTGTATCTTCATATGGTAAGTTATTCTACTTCACAAGTACTTCAGTTGAAGGGCGTCATTGGTGTATCATAATTCTTCAATCAAGTATAGCTTCAGATTGGGCTTGGATTTCACCATCAGTTGTAGTGTTCGGTAGCTGAGTCTGCACCAACTCTCGTTCTCCCAATTTCGGCTTTAGCAAGGATACGTGGAAGAATAGATGGATCTTAGTGTCATCTGGAAGCTTTAATTTGTATGCCATAGCTCTAATACACTCTAAAATCTGATATGGTCTATAGAATCATAGAGATAGATTCATCGATGCTCTGGTGTTAATTGACAATTGCTTATACGATTATAGGTGAAGGTAGACCCAATCTCCTACTGAAAATTCTCGCTCGCTCCAGTGAGTATCTGCTTGTTGCTTCATGCAGGCTTGAGTGATAGTTAGGTTATCCTTCAGCAGCTATAAAAGCTTGTCCCTATCAATTAAATTTTGGTTGACCCGATCTACTTTGGTCATACCATATTTTGGTATTACAGGGGGCGGTCGGCCATACAATGCCTCATAAGGGATACATTTGGTTGATGAATGATAAGTTATGTTATACCACCATTCGACCCAAGGAAGCTACTTTGTCCACTCTTTGGGCCAATCACTAGTAAAGCATCGTAAGTAAGTCTCAAGGCATCTGTTCACTACTTCTGTTTGGTCATCCGTTTGTGGATGGTAGGCTGTGCTCATCTTCATTTGGGTGCCTTGTAGTTGGAAGAGCTCAGTCCAAAATTTACTTGTAAACACCTTGTCATAGTTGCTCATAATCGACCTTAGCATTTTATATAGTTTTATAATATTTTTCATAAAAAGTTGAGTAATACTGGTAGCGATATAAGGTGTCTCATAGCACAAAAATGAGCATATTTAGTTAGACAATCTAACACCATAAAAATCATGTTTTTACATTGAGATGATGGCAGCCCTTTGATAAAATCTATGGAGATGTCAGTCCATGTTGAGTCCGGTATAGGTAGTGGTTGTAGTTTGTCCGGATTTGCCACCGTTTCACCTTTCTACTGTTGTTATACATCATATTTGGATACATAGTCATAAATTAATTTTTTAATACCCTTCCAAAAGAAGTTTTGTTTCACCCTCTTGTAAGTTTTTAGAAATCCAGAGTGTCCTGCCGAAGGTGAAGAGTACATCTCATGCAAAATAACTTGAATGTAAGGGGAAGAAGGAACGATAACAATTTAGTTCTTATAACGTAAGTCATTCGAATCTCACGTATACTTAGATCCTTCTCCAATTTTTCTATTATGTCTCGGGTCTTTAAATTATTCTTTCATTCCCCCCTAATGTCTTTGAGGAAGTCAGTGGAAGGAAGGGAGATGGCTGAAATTTCGGTTTGTCCCACTAGCCGTGATAGCGCATTTACAACAATATTCTCTTTCCTTTTATGATAAGTAATTTTATAGTCAAAGTCAAGAAGTTTAGTTATTAATTGTTGCTGCTCCAGGGAAGATATGTTTTACTCTAAAAAATATTTAAGGCTTCGGTGGTCGGTCTTAATCTGGAAGAGTCGACTGATCAGGTAAGGTCTTCACTTCTTGACGATGTGTATGATGGTAAGCATTTCTTTATCATACACGGATATTTTAAGATGTGAGTAAGATAAAGCTTTTCTATATAAGTATGCATTGCCTCGATCTTCATCAAGTCTACCACCACTCCATCCTCTGATATAATATGCCCTAGATACTCCACTTTATGTTGTAAAATGCTACACTTTGACTATTTAATATAAAGGGTATTCTCTCGAAAAATCGTTAGAATAGTTCATAAGTGCTGAAAATGTATATCAAGCGTAAGGCTATAAATGAGAATATTATCAAAAAATACCAACATGAACTTGCATAGAAAACTCTGGAAGTCATTCGTCAGGCTTTGAAAAGTGAAAGGAGTATTCATAAGTCTGAAATGCATTACCAGAAACTCGTAGTGGCCTTATGTGTGCGGAATATAGTTTTTAGGACATCTTCAGCGCATACACGAATCTGGTGATAACCGGAATAGAGATCTAATTTTGTGAAGACTCAAGCTCCTTTTAATTCATCCAAGAGCTCATCTATCACTAGGATAGGATATTTATCTTTGACAGTGATGGCGTTCAAAGCCTGATAATCAATGCACATCCGCCATGTACCAGCCTTCTTGCACACTAGCAACACCAACGAAGAGTAAGGGCTGCAGCTTGGTCGAATTACTCCGATGTTGAGCATCTCCTTAATGATGTTCTTAATCTCATCCTTCTGCAAGTGAGAGTAGCAGTATGGTCTCAAATTTGATGGATGTTTGCTCGGTAGAATAGGTATGCGATGGTCATCCGACCGGTTAGGGGGCATCTTGCGCGGCTCTGTGAAAACATCTGTGAATTCATCCAGCAAGAGGGCAAGCTTAGGATCTAAATTTTACACATTCTCCTCCTTGGATGGCTACTAGAAAAATCCTCTATGTGCTTTGTGCAAAACTTTCTCCATTCGTTGCATCAAAATGGTAGAAATATGGCTCCCATGCTCGTCTTGTAATGTAACATGTCTCCCTTTACAATAGAACTTCATAATTAGTTTAGAAAAATTCCATGAGATATCACCTAGCATTATGAGCCATTTAATCCTGAGCACAGCTTCATAATCATCGATGGGTAGGAGAAAAAAATTGGCTACCACTTCTTGATCTTGGAGGAGTAGTTTCACCCACGGGCACCATTGGTCGCAATTGAGGATTCGACCGTCGGTGACCTTTATATCAAACTTGTTGAATCCTTCAATTTGAAGCACCATATGTACAATAACCTTATTGTTGATAAAGTTATTTGTGCTGCCCGTATCAATGAGAATGGTGATGGGTTGCTATTTTAGAAGTCCTCTAACTTTCATCGTTTGTGGGTTGGAGTAGCCGGCCAACGCAACTACGTAGTCGGCCAGTTGGGGCTCTTCCTCCATGACTTTCTCTTTAAGTTTGAGGCCTTCTTTAGATGGTTCACTGTCCTCATCGTCTACTGGTTCAATCACGAGGAGCCGACCTTTTTCCAGTGATGTTCTCGGCTCCATGGTTCATCACAGTGCTAACACAACCCCTTGGTCGAACGTTCACGAAGCTAATCTCTTGTTAATTTCTTTGGTGCAGGGGCTCAGATGGCAGTAGAGAGGGCTATAAGCCTTTGCATGGCTGTTCAAGGAGTGACTCTTGTTCTTTGTACCTTGTGGTTCAATCGTTCTTCTTAGATATATGCGAAGGAAATCACTGCCATAAGAGTGTACGGTTACCATGCCTTTACTTCTCCTCGAATCTCCGGCTTTAGGCCCTTAATAAAAGTCTCTAAAAGTTATTTCTCAAACCAATCCATAGTTTGGTTAGATAAATGTTCAACCTTTATTTGGTATTTTTATATTGTAAAGGTTCGATGAATCTTTGCCAATTGTCCGTCGATGTTATCGAAATCGGTAGGTCCGAATGGGTTTAGTAGTCCTTCCTTGAATCACTGCCAAGAGAGACCTCCATGAGTATACTTAAACTAATTAAACCACTGAATAGTATCTCCCTCGAGATGGATGGCAGCAATCTCCACCTGTATAGCGTCGGCGGTTAGGTAGAACCGAAAATAATGCTTCGCGTGCGAGATCTATCTGATCGGGTCTCTCTCTTCCCTTCTTAAAAAGTCCACCTTCATGCATGGTGGATTATTCTGATCAGGGATGATGTGTCTATGATATTGAGGATCATCTCACCAATCTGAAGTCTCTCCATGCTGTCTTCCTCGGACTTGATGGTTGGCCTATGCTGAATTCGGTGAAAAAGGATCACATTTTCTCCTCCATGCGGCTTTCAAAGGTTTTGAACTTGGCATTGATGCCCTCCTCTGATGCCATGGTGTTTGCCTCTAGATTTATAATATTGAGATCTTTTTTCTATTGATGGGTTAGTGGCATGACAATTTTTGGAGAGGTGGTGGCCAGTTGGATCAGTGGATCGGTAGAGATGCGAGTAGGCTATAGTTTAGGGCTGATTAGGATAGCTATTTGGCTACAATTTTGTTAGGGTTTTTTTGATAGATAACAGTAGGGATTTAAGATGAGAAGGAGAGTCTAAAATTTGGAAAAGATGGCAGCGAGATCTGATAAAATTTCGTTGAAAGATTGTTGCAGTATACACTATACTGTTGAACAGAATTTCCGTTGAAGAAGCAACAATTTCTTGACGTTAATTCTAGCAAAAATCTGAGAAATTTATGAAAACTTTTAATATCAGAATCTCAGTTCATATGGTGATAGTAGAAGTAATTTGGATCAAGAAAAGTTTGGCATCATAATGGTAGAAAAATTATTACAAACAAGATCGCAGAATTCTCATTGTAAAATTTTAGGATTGCGTGACAAAGAATTACAGTACTATAAGTCTAGATCTAGAAAGAGTTTTTTCTAGAGAGTGGCCTTAGATGAAAGCTAAGATGATCGATGAATTTGTTTAAAAGTTTTAGCCAAAAAAGATGATCAAAAGTTCAGGTTCAAGAGGCAACAATCGGTTGAAATTTTTTCTATAGCTTTTTCCCTTCGCAACGATAATAATGTTTGTGACGGTAGAATTTTATAGCAAAAAAACTTTAAACTTCTCCTACATATAAGATAAAGGAATAGCAGTAGCAAGAGGCATGAGTTTTGGAGTTTTTACTAGATCTATAATATTGACACAGAAGATGGCAGCATATTGATGGATCTATGGCCTGGTGGGTGATGGTGGATGAAGGCGATATCAAAAATAATTATGGGAATTGCTTGGAAGATAGAGGTGGCAAAGATGGCTATAGGACAATAGGAAAGTGACTCTGATATCAGATAATAGAATCCCAGAATGAGTTTTATAGATTTTGACCCTTGAGGGGGATCAACCCTTGGAATGCTGTAGGGGTTCCTCCCTCATAGACTCGACACAAGACTGAATAAAAGATAATAATTACTTAATAAAAGAGAGAAGGCAGCTACATAATTATATAGGGTTCTAAACCCTAGCCCATGAGATGCTTGCCTAAGTAAAATTATCCCTTTGCCCCTTCTATAACCGACTTGCCTAAGTAGGAACAAGTGGTGGCGGCTAGGTTAGCTCTATAGCCGACCTAAGCAGGAGGGACCCTGGCCGACTAGCATAGTAAAGGGGGCGGCAGACACTAAGCTCTAAGGTCCTAATCTAAACCCTAATCGCACTTCTTTATATGATAGAAGTGACTAGGTAGGGTTTTATTATAATCTCATAGGATTTTATTGACTACTCCTAGGGAGATTATGACTCAACCCTACTGGAGTCCTATCATTAATCAAACTTATTACTAGTCTAAAAAGCAACTTTTAGGAACTTTTATTGAGGGCTTAAAGTCAGAAATACGAGGAGAAGTAAAGATGTGATAACCGTACACCCTTATGGTAGCCATCTCCTTCGCTTGAATACAAGAGGAACGATTGAACCACAAAGCCTGATGGACTAGGATCATTCCCCGACCAGCAATGCCGAAGCCTACAGCCCCCTCTACAACCATCCGAGCCCTTGCACTAAAAAAATTGACAAGAGATGAACTTCGAGAGCAATCTGCGAAGGGATTGTGTTGGCACTGTGATGAGCCATGAAGCTACGAACACCACTGCAAGAAAGGGTAGCTTCTTGTGATAGAACCAGTAGAGGATGAAGACATTGAACCATCTAAAGAAAGCCTCAAACCTGAAGAAGAAGTCATAGAGGAAGAGTCCCAATTGGTCGACTTTACGGTGCACACACTAGCCGACTACTCCAACCCATAGAAAATGAACGTGGGAGGACTTCTCAAGCAACAACCCATCACCATTCTTATTGATATAGGCAGCACAAGTAACTTTATTAATAGCAAGGTCACTGCTCATATAATGCTTCAAATTGAAGGTTGCAACAAATTTGATGTAAAGGTCGCCGACATCCAGATCCTTAAGTGCGACCAACAGTGCCCGTGGGTAAAATTGCTTTTACAATATCAAGAAATTGTAGCCAACTTCTTCCTCCTACCCATTGACGACTATGAAGCCGTGCTCATAATCGAACGGCTAATGATGTTAGGTGACATCTCTTGAAATTTCTCTAAACTGATTATGAAGTTCTATTGTCACCTTACAGAGCAAGCGCAAGAGCCATATCTCCACTGTTTCGATGCAGCGGATGGAGAAAGTTTTGCATAAGACATATGGTGGTTTTTTAATGCATATCCAGTAGCCATCAGGGGAGAAAAACACATAAATTGTAAATCCTAAGCTTGCCCAATTGCTAGAAGAATTCACTAATATTTTTACCTAACTGCATGGACTTCCCCTACCCGGCAGTATAACCACCGCATCCCTAAACTTTCGGGTAAACCTCTAGCAAATTCAAGGTCATACCATTACCCTAACTTACAAAAGGATGAGATTGAGAATATTATTAAGGAGATACTCAACATCGAAGTAATTCCACCAAGCTGTAGCACCTACTCATCGCCAGTGTTGCTAGTGCGCAAAAAGGATGGAATGTGATGGATATGTGTTGACTACCGGGCTTTAAATGTCATCATCATCAAAGATAAATATCTCATACTAGTAGTGGATGAGCTGAACGATTGAACCACAAAGCCTGATGGACTAGGATCATTCCCCGACCAGCAATGCCGAAGCCTACAGCCCCCTCTACAACCATCCGAGCCCTTGCACCAAAAAAATTGACAAGAGATGAACTTCGAGAGCAATCTGCGAAGGGATTGTGTTGGCACTGTGATGAGCCATGAAGCTACGAACACCACTGCAAGAAAGGGTAGCTTCTTGTGATAGAACCAGTAGAGGATGAAGACATTGAACCATCTAAAGAAAGCCTCAAACCTGAAGAAGAAGTCATAGAGGAAGAGTCCCAATTGGTCGACTTTACGGTGCACACACTAGCCGACTACTCCAACCCATAGAAAATGAACGTGGGAGGACTTCTCAAGCAACAACCCATCACCATTCTCATTGATATAGGCAGCACAAGTAACTTTATTAATAGCAAGGTCACTGCTCATATAATGCTTCAAATTGAAGGTTGCAACAAATTTGATGTAAAGGTCGCCGACATCCAGATCCTTAAGTGCGACCAACAGTGCCCGTGGGTAAAATTGCTTTTACAATATCAAGAAATTGTAGCCAACTTCTTCCTCCTACCCATTGACGACTATGAAGCCGTGCTCATAATCGAACGGCTAATGATGTTAGGTGACATCTCTTGAAATTTCTCTAAACTGATTATGAAGTTCTATTGCAAAGGCAGACAGGTCACCTTACAAAGCAAGCGCAAGAGCCATATCTCCACTGTTTCGATGCAGCGGATGGAGAAAGTTTTGCATAAGACATATGGTGGTTTTTTAATGCATATCCAGTAGCCATCAGGGGAGAAAAACACATAAATTGTAAATCCTAAACTTGCCCAATTGCTAGAAGAATTCACTAATATTTTTACCTAACTGCATGGACTTCCCCTACCCGGCAGTATAACCACCGCATCCCTAAACTTTCGGGTAAACCTCTAGCAAATTCAAGGTCATACCATTACCCTAACTTACAGAAGGATGAGATTGAGAATATTATTAAGGAGATACTCAACATCGAAGTAATTCCACTAAGCTGTAGCACCTACTCATCGCCAGTGTTGCTAGTGCGCAAAAAGGATGGAATGTGATGGATATGTGTTGACCACCGGGCTTTAAATGTCATCATCATCAAAGATAAATATCTCATACTAGTAGTGGATGAGCTCTTGGATGAACTAAAAGGAGCCCGAGTCTTCACAAAATTGGATCTTCGTTTTGGGTACCATCAGATTCCGGTATGTGCTGAAGACATTCCGAAAATGGCATTTCATACGCATAACGACCATTGTGAATTTTTTATAATATCCTTCATACTTACTAATACTCTATCTACCTTCCAAAGCTTGATGAATGACATTTTTTGGAGGTTTTTATATAAATTTGTACTGGTATTCTTTGATGACATTCTCATTTACAGCTTGACACTTGATATACATTTTCATTACTTACAAATTGTTCTAATGGTTCTTCAGAAGAATATCCTTTATGTTAAACAATCAAAGTTCAACTTTTTATAACAAAAAGTAGAGTATCTTGGGCATATTATATTAGAAGATGACGGTAGACCCACAAAGATCGAAGCAATGCAAGGATGACCGAGACCTATGAACGTGAAATAGATGCACGACTCCTTGGACTTATAGGCTACTATGGAAGTTTGCGAAGGATTATGGAAAAATCAGTATCCTACTCACTTCCCTACTAAAAAAGGATCCCTTCCAGTGGTCGAACAAAGCTTCCACAGCCTTCGATAAACTCAAGGCAGCCATGACGATGATACCGGTCCTGGTGCTGCCCGATTTCAACCGACCCTTTGTTATTGAGGTCGACACATCCGGTGTTGGAATTAGAGCTATTCTAATGCAAGATGGTTGACCTCTTGCCTATACTAGCAATGCCTTGTCTCCCTATCATCACAAAATGTCCATGTACGATAAGGAGATGCTTGTGATTGTACACGCCATCACAAAGTGGAGACTCTACCTGATCGGCCGACGCTTCTAAATCAAAACTGATCACTAGAGCCTCAAATATTTTTTGGAGTAGAAAATATCATCCTTAGAGCAGCAAAGATGGCTAACTAAACTCCTTAGCTTTGATTATAAAATTACTTATCAAAAGGGGAAAGAGAATGTTGTTGCAGATGCACTATCATGGGTGCCAGAGCAAGCTGAAATTTCAGCCATCTCCCTTCCTTCCACTAACTTCATCGAGGACATTAAGGAGGAATGAAAGAAGGACCTAGAGACATGAAGCATCATAGAATGATTGAAGAAGGATCCGGGCACCATAGCCCACTACACTTGGGATTCGAGGGATCTACGTTATTAGGGCTGAATAGTACTTACTCTCACTTCTCCTTGCATTAAAATTATTATGCACCAAATGCAATCGTCACCTTTAGCAGGGCACTCTGGATTTCTGAGAACATACAAGAGGGTAAAGCAAAACTTTTATTGGAGAGGCATAAAAAAATCTATTTCTGATTATGTAGCTAAATATGATGTATGCCAATATCACAAGGGTGAAATAGTGGCGAGTCCGGGAAAGCTGCAACCACTACCTATACCAGACTCAGCATGGACTGACATCTCCATGGACTTTATCAAAGGGCTGCCATCATCCCAAGGTAAAAGTATGATCTTTGTGGTAGTAGATCACTTAACAAAATACGCCCATTTTTATGCTGTGAGACATCCTTATACTACTGTCAGTATTGCTCAGCTCTTTGTTGAAAATATTATTAAATTATATGGGATGCCAAGGTCAATTGTGAGCGACCATAATAGGGTGTTTATAAGCAAATTTTGGACCAAACTATTTTAACTATAGGACACCTAACTCAAGATGAGCACAACCTACCATCTATAGATGGATGGCCAAACAGAGGTGGTAAACAGATGCCTAGAGACTTATCTTCGGTGCTTCACCAGTGATCAGCCAAGAGAGTGGACAAAGTGTCTTCCTTAGGCTGAATGGTGGTACAACACTACTTATCACTCATCTACAAAATGTACCCCCTATGAGGTATTGTATAGTCGACCGCCCCTTATGATACCTAAGTATGTAATTGGTACGACCAAAGTAGACCAAGTCAACCAAAGTTTAATTAACAGGGATAAGCTCCTATAGCTACTAAAGGATAGCCTCTTTACCACTTAAGCCCGAATGAAGCAACAAACTAACACTCATCATAGTGATCGAGAGTTTTCAGTAGGAGATTGGGTCTATCTTCACTTACAACCATACAAATAGATGTCCATCAATACAAGAGCCTCGATGAAACTATCTCATCGATTCTATGGACAATATTAGATCACTGAGCGTATTAGAGCTGTATAGATTAAGGCTACCAGAAAATATCAAGATTCATCCCGTCTTTCAATGTATCCTACTTGAAGCCTAAACTGGGAGAACATGAGTCAACCCAAACTCAACTGTTGAGCACCACAGATGATGGAGGAATTCAAGCCCAACCATAAGCCATCCTTGATTGGAGAATTGTGATGCATCACCGATGCCCTTCAACTGAAGTATTAGTGCACTAGAACAACTTACCACATGAAGATGTCATATGGGAGTCTTATAAGGAGTTGAAGACCCGGTTCTAAGAGTTCATGGACCCCCTGCCTTGAGGATAAGGCTGATTCAAAGAGGGCAAACTTGATAGAACCCTAGCAGGGTTGGGTCCTATTCACCCTAGTAGGCGTCAATAAAACTATAAAATTATAATAAAACCCCACCTAGTCACCTCTATCTTATAAAGAAGTATGACAAGGGTTTATTTTGGGGCTTTAGGGCTTAGTGGGTCACCCCCTTTACTAGGTTGGTCGGCCAGGATTTTCATCTGCTAGAGTCGGCTATGAAGCCACTTAGACCATCGTCTATCCCTATTAAGGCAGTGCGACTATAAAAGGAGAAATTTACTTAGGAAGCACCCCCTAGGGTTAGGGTTTTGAATCCTATATAAGCTTGTAGCCTCCACCTCTTTTTCATCAAGCAACACTACTTTTATTTCAGCCTTGTTGGTCGACCCTAGAAGGGAGAAACCCCTATAGTGTTCCAAGGGTTAATCCCCCTCAATGATCAAATCCTATAGAGCTTATTTTGGGGTTCTATTAGCTTGTTTTAATCCATATATGGACCTGAGCAACCTATACACTTTATTTGGACTCTCTCTGGATACGAATCACTCTAGTCGTATCATATACACCTCCTCCTTGAGGTTTCCATTGAGGAATGTTATTTTTACATCCATCTGCCAGATCTCATAGTCATAGTGTGTTGCAATGGCCAAAAAAATTCTGATGAATTTAAAGATGGCCATAGGTGAAAAAGTTTTGTTCTAGTCAACTCCTTTCCTTTGATGATATCCTTTAGCTATCAACCTTACCTTATAGGTTTCCAACTTTTCATATAATCTGATCTTCTACTTGAAGATCCATTTGTAGCTAATGTGTATGATACCCTCAGGTGCATCCACAAATTTCCAAACCTTGTCGGAGTATATAAAATTCATCTCATGATTCATTACTTCTTGCCACTTCTCGGAGTCTAGACTCATAATAGGCTCCTTGTAGGTCTGAGGATGAATATCCTAAGAGTCTTCTCTACTGATATATCTCACATATCTTTCAGGAGGGTAAGATATCCTGCTAAACCTATGCAAAGTTGGAACTTGTGTGCTAGATACCTGAACAGACTCGAACTCTAGAATAGTGCTTAAGCTAGGTTCTCCAACCTCACTCAACTCTATCACACTTCCACTATTTCCACCAAGAATATATTCCTTCTCAAGGAACATAGCTCTCTTGGCAACAAAGACCTTTTGATCCTCGAGATGATAGAAATAATACTCCAAAGTCTCCTTAGGATATCCCATGAATATGCATTGTTCTATCCTTGATTCCAACTTGTCGGGGTTATGTCTTCTAACGTGGGTAGGATTACTCCAAATCTTAACCACCTTAAGATTGGACTTCTTTTCTTTCCATATCTCATATTGTATAGACACTACTGACTTTGATGGAACTCTATTCAGAAGGTAAGTTGTGATCTCTAAGGCGTATCCCTAGAATGAAATGGGTAAGTCACCAAAACTCATCATGGACCACACAATGTCTAACAGCGTACGATTCCTCCTTTCTAATACACCATTGAGCTGAGGTATATAAGGAGGTATCCACTGTGATAGAATCTCATTATCCTTAAGGAAATGGGTGAACTTTATACTCAAGTATTCTCCTCCTTGATTTAATCAAAGAGTCTTAATACTCTTTCTAATCTGGTTCTCTACCTTATTCTTATATTCCCTAAATTTTTCAAAGGCCTCAGACTTATACTTCATCAAATACACGTGTTAATATCTAGGGAAATTATTAGTGAATGTAATAAAGTATGAGTAGCTACCTATAACCTGAGTCGACATAGGACCACATACATCACAATGTACGAGTTCTAATAACTCAGTGACTCTTTTTAGTCCCACTAAAAGGAGAGTTGGTCATCTTCCCATGAAGGTAAGGTTCTCAAATTGTATACAACACATAGTCAAATGGATCTAAGTATCCATTTTCAATAACTTTTAAATCATTCCCTCATATATATAACCTAGCCTACAATGCATTAGTCACCTTATCTCTTTTCTTCCTGGACATATTTATATTCATGATGTGTAGAGAAGTGTCTAACACATAAGTCATTTATCATGATCCCTCTAGTGATGATCTCATCATCCATAATTATTGAACAACTATTATTCACAAAAACTAACTTATATGGACTAATTATTAAACAAGAGATGGAAATAATATTTTTAATAATAGAAAGAATAAAATAGCATGCATCCAATGTAATGAAAGCTCCACTAGGCAAATGTAGGGTGACCTCCCCAATAGCAACTACAGCAACCCTTGCTCCATTGCCCATCTTGAGGTCCATCTCATCTCTGGCCAATCTCCTAAATTTTGCTAGAATCTATAATGAATTATAGATATGATAAGCACTCCCAGTATCTAATACTCATGTGTTATTATGAAAGACAAGTAGAGACTAATCATGAATATACCTGAAGCTTCTCCAAGTTTATGTTTCACCTTGTTTGCAAGGTAATCCTTATAGTTTCTCTTCCAGTGCCCGTCTTGACCATAGTAGAAGTATTGTCCTTTGTCCTTTGTCAGATCTTTCTTGACAACCTTTACCTTACCTAGTATTTCTTTACCCTTGCCCTTCTTAAGGGTCTTACTAACCTTCCTTTTCTTATTAGCCTCACCAATATAGAGAACTGGCTTCTTTTTCTTGATGGCACTCTCGACTTCCCTCAACATATTCAGGATCTCTGGGAGAGTCACCATAAAGTTTCTCATATTAAAATTCATGATGAAGTAAGAAAATCATTATGGCAGGGACTAAAGTATAAGATCAATGCACATATTATCCTCTAGAACTATTCCTAACCTATGAGTTTCTCAATCCACTCTATCATCTTTAGAACATGGTTCTTAATCGATGTCCCTTCTGTCATCTTGGCTTGGAAGAGTCTCCTGGATATCTCATATCTTTGAGTTATTCCCTATTTCTCAAACAGCTAGTGGAAATGAAGAAGGATAGAATCTATATGCATACTCTCATATTGCCTCTATAACTCAGGAGTCATGGAGGCCAAGATGTAACATTATGCCAATGTGGAATCATCTATATACTTCATATAGCAACCGATCTCATCCTCGCTTGCCCCTTCTTCCAGCGTGGACACAATTATATCAAGGATGTATGCGATTTTCTCTATCATAAGAACAATTCTCAAATTACAGAGCTAATCCATATAGTTAGGACTAGTGGAGCGATTGGTATCAAGTATGCCACGTAGGGGGTTTGCCAGCGACATGTTTCTAACAAACAAGATATAGTACAAATAAATAATATATATATTTTATAAAAAAACTAATTAAGATATGGACTTCTATCTTAACGTACTCCCACTATTTTTCTAGTCACGACACCCTCGACACGTGAAACGAAAGTCTCTGGCAGACTTCTTGTAGGGATCGGGATCCAATCGATATCTTAGTGCAACCACGAGGGACTCGACTAATTAAAACTAAGCCCAAAAGGTAGGCAACTCTTGTCAATCACAACTCTTTGTGATTCTTGTTATGTTCAACCTCCAAACTATCATGGTCTAAAGGGATTCGACCAACTATGATGTTCAGCTAAGTTATTACCATCGTTTTAGGATGAGTCTGACTTGATGATATACTTTCGAAGGACTCGACCAAGTATATCATGTCCTGAGGTCACGGGTGATATCTCTTTGCCATAGGTAATATCTCGATCATGTAGATAGGTGAACCTCGAGGGACTCGACCAACTCAACTATGTCATGATTCAATTACTTCCTATAACGATGGAAAGCCACATGGGTGAATCTTATTATCTCATGCTCATTAACTTAATATTATCATAGAAGGGGTTTTTATTTTATATCAGTCTCCTAATATATTGTGTCACACACATCCATAATTAATATATATATATAGTAGGTGTATAACATATATCATATATGCAAGCCACACCGGATGATCATGAGCTGTCACCTAATATGGTTAATCCCAAGCCAATAGGCCTAATAACTGACAAAAAGATCTCCATGTGCATCGCTGCATCTCATGCCTATGATCGTTAATCTCATCATCATCGGTTCCGTCATATTCTTGCCGCATCACCATGCATCGTGATCTCCTACCATGGTATTATGGGTCCCGCTATCACCACCATGCTTCCACCGCGCCTCTCTGGGTAAAATAATCACAAGCATGTAAATCCAATAATAAATGAGAAAAATAAAGGTTTGCAGACCCCAATAGTAATAATTAGAATAACATATATATACATCACATCACATGAGTCACGGTCATCCATCCACATCATACGTCACATACATCACATGTACACATCACCATGTAGGATTACTAGATAATAATAATTAATTAAACTATTTAATTAATTATTTTTTAGAATTCAGGATATATCAGGAATTTTTAGAATTATCAAAGGCATCTTAGGAATTCTAGACCAAAAAAATCAAGGGTATTTTTAAAATTTTGTAGAAAAGGATAGATCTCCTAATTTCTCAAATTTTGAAGGGTAATATTATCCTTTTATCGAAAAGAAAACCCTAACCCCTTATGCCCTCTTCTAGCGGTCCGCCACCTATGCTGGCGGTGGTGCTACGCGTCGTTGACCACCGCCCTACCCAGGAGTGGCCACTACCCCAATGGGTAGACAGGCACCGCTGCTCTCGTGTCATAAACTTAGCTGAATTTGCCTAAGTCGTGCGTCACCCTAGCAGCAAACTTGAAGACTTAGCTGAAATTACCTAAGTCGTGAAGCAACCTTGCTCAATGTTTTGGACTTAGATGAGATTGCCTAAATCATGAAACACCGAAGCGTTAGTTGTCCACAAAGGGTCAGCCCACTTACAATCTCACATGGGTCCCGAAGGACCTGCAAAAAGAGAAGTTGATAGTTTTAAAGATGAGTGGACAAGTCCCG
Organism: Ensete glaucum; assembly: GCA_021527575.1. Taxonomy (NCBI): domain Eukaryota; kingdom Viridiplantae; phylum Streptophyta; class Magnoliopsida; order Zingiberales; family Musaceae; genus Ensete; species Ensete glaucum. The sequence goes on along the minus strand of CM038558.1, from coordinate 38,376,177 downwards.
ACATCTTACAAAGAGGGCAGCTTTTATAAGCAATTTATCGAACACCTTGAGTGCAACAGAGAAAGGAGAGAGAGAGCGAAACAGGACTTTAGAGAGTTATATGAACGATCGCAAGTCCACAAATGATGGTTCATAAGGTATCAGATGCAAGACGAGTTTAACACTTGATGAATGCTCACGCCCGATACCATCCCAAAGCCTTATCCCCCCTATGCCACCCAGGTGGTTCCAAGGGCTTAAGATGGCTGACACTCCACACCGCTCAAAATGCATGTTGCAACATGCTAAAATGACACAAAACTAGGCCATTTTGGTTTTGCATAGTGAACAGTCGTTCTGCAGCATTCTAGACTATTTCTGCTCATATTTCTGAGGTAAAAAAAATATATAAAGATAAGATAAAACAGACTGCCAAACATCTATACAAGTAAGTAAAAGCGATGAATAGTCTGTTGAGTGAAGGTGTTGTGGTTGAGCGCCGACAGTCCGTGACATTCTCCTCCACTTAAACTGTCGATGCCCTCATCGATGCTTTTTGATAGGCCTTGATGATTGCTTCTTCATATCATAGGGCATCTTCGGACTCCCAACTAGCTTCGATTTGGGGATAAGCATGATAAGCAGGATGGGGTATTTGCTTTTTACTATCACTTTATTCAATGCTTCATAATCGACACATAATCGGAGGCTCCCATCTTATTTCTTCTAGAAGAGAACTAAAGCTCTGAATGATGCTTTTGAACTGTGGATGAGACCACCGCTCAACATTTTGTCTAACTGCTTCCTGAGTTCTGCTAACTCTAGAGGGACCATGCGGTAAGGTGGTCTCACTAGAGGCTTAACTCCCAGGTCCAGCTCAATACGATAATCCATGCCTCTGCATGGTGGTAGAGTTTGATAGAACCCCAGAAGGAGCTCTATAGATTTTGATCCTTGAGGGGGATCAACCCATGGAATACTATAGGGGTTCTTCCCTCCTAGACTCGGCACAAGACTAAAATAAAATTGATAATTATTTGATTCGAGAGGGGGCGGCCACATCTTTAAATAGGGATCAAAACCCAAGCCTAAGGGGGTGCTTGCTTAAGTAAAATTATCCTTTTACCCCTCTATAGCTGACCTACCCTAATAGGAACAAGGGCGGCTAAGTGGTCCTATAGCCGACCTAAGTAGGGGAAAACCCTAACCGACCAACCCAGTAAGGGGTGTGGCGGCTACTAAGCCCTAATGGCTAATCTAAACCATAGCCATACTCCTTTATAAGATAGGAGTGGCTATATTACAATCTAGCAGGGTTTTATTAACTACTTCTTAGGGAGATTAGGACTCAATCCTGCTGAAGTCCTATCAAACCTACCCTCTTAAAATCAGCTTTGTCCTCAAGGCTGAGGTTCCATGAACTTGGGAAACTATATCTTCAGCTCCTTATATGATTCTCATTATATTATCAACTGAACTTTGGCCTCCTCATTAGCTAGGGTGTTAGTTGGAAGGATTTGGGCCGAGTCATCTTCTTTAAATTTCCATTTAAGGTGGGATACCCGGTGGATCAACTATAATCTTGATCTGGTGTGCGGGTCTGATCTCTAGGTTAGGGCTCCAATGTGGTCTCCAATCTTGTAAGGCCCAAAGAAATAGGAAGATCACTTCCTTAAGGCTCGAGTTTCCTGCTGATTAGGCTGGAGGTCTAAGAAAACTCGATCTTCAATTTTTCATTCATTCTAAAGTTTGTCGGGAGGCCATTTCTTCTTTGCATATACTGGCATGAGCATGGATTATAATTCTTTTGGGCTTACTCCCCTTTCGTGCCATGGACCATCTTGTAGAAGGGTGATGTCGATCCCAACTCTGGATGTGTCTGCTCCAAGTACGAACACATTGCCACATTCAGGTAATGCTAGCATCGATATAGATGACATCATGGCTGTAGAGGTCATGTGGATGCCTCTCTCCAGTTCCTTCTTGCGATCTTGGGCCATGGATCCAAGGTCATCATCAGGGAAGAATTTTAGCATCATGGTCCGCTCCTCGGTGAAGTCATGGAAGTAGCCCGAGATGAGGGAGCACTGCATCAGAACCCATAGCTAGTTCAGTTGAATATAGCACTTCAGGAAGAGCTTATCCTTGTATACAAAGAGGCAAAAGTTTTGGAGATGAAGTGTCATTGCAAGGGAAGGTTGTGGTCAAATGATCCATATCTCTCATGTCTCCTGGATGATCTTTTTAGCTTCGGTCCTCTAAAAATGTGGACAGCAATATGGCCGAATATGTGCTGGTGGTTCTCATTGTAAGACCAACATACGGGGGTTATGTAGTTTGGTAGAAAGGAGTCGACTCGGTTCAGCGGATGTGCCTGAGATTTCAACGAGCTTCTCCAAGCATTGTGTCAAGATCATCTTTTCTTTATTCTTTCCTTTCCCACATAAGGTCACCTATTTTATTTTGTCATTCATAAGGTCGTTGGAGCTCCTAGTACCGATGAGGATGGTGACAGGCTGATGCTTGATGAAGCCATCAATGTCAAATATCTGTGGTGGAGCATGAAAGGTGTGGGCGGCTGATTGTGGTATTTCCTTCATATCCTTCTCCTTAAACTCAAGAGCCATATCTTTGAGTTCGGGTTCTTCAGTGGGCTCAACCAATAGAAGTCTCTCTTTTTCACAATGGTGATCTCGGCTCTACAGTTTATTATAATGCTAATATAGGCCCTTTACCGATCTGTCATGAAACTCTTCTCTTGTTAAGTTTTTCGGCTGAGGTGACCGACTGATGGGAGATGGGGCCGAGAGTCTCTGTGCTGTTGGTTGTGCGACGGCTTTGGTCCTCTGAGCATCTTGGTTTAGCCTATCTTTGTGTAGTCATGCGAAGGAGATGACTACCTTAAGTGTGTATGGTTGTTGTGCTTTAACTTCTTCTTGAATCTCCGGCTTCAAGCCCTCAATGAAAGTCCTCAATATCTATTTTTCAGACTAATCACGAGTTTGATTAGTTAACCTTTCAAACCTGATTTGGTACTCTTGGATGGTAGAGGTTTGACGGATCTTCGTTAGTTCTTCATCAAGGTCATTGTAATTGATTGGTGCTAAAGGTTTATATGTTTTTGGTTGGGATATGGCTCTCATGCTCTAAGCATCTTGATTGAGGTGCCCTTCTTGAAATTGTACAAAGGAGATCGACGTCGTCGAGGTGTAGGGCTACTATGTCTTATCCTCACTTTTTATCTTTGATGGGTTTTTTTTGCAATCAGAATTTGCTCCATGTTATGATCTTCTTGGGCTTAGTAATCAGCCCAATCTAAGCTCCTTGAAGAGAGTGCATAATTTAGCATCCATACACATCTCGAAAGCCTCCAATTTAGCGTCGAATAAGCCCAACGATGTCATGACGTAAGGATCTCCAACCTGTCAAAGAAACCGACTGAAAAGTGTAGTTGCAATTTTCAGGTTGAAGGCAGTGAATGACAGCAATGTCGGGACTGCGGGGGTGAAGTCTTCAAGTGGAGGATAGTAGCTAAGAGTAGCAGTGACAGTGGACGAAGAAGAGGGCAGCAGCAATGTCGGTTGCGATTGAGCTGTGACTTCGTGCCTGCAAGTGGCGTCGATTGCAGCAATGGTGCGACTGCAATAGGAGGAAGACGGGACAACGATGTACACGACTGTTGCAGAGGAGAGCAGCAATATGGAGCAAGAGATGACTGTTGTTGTGTTCAATTTACTACTGGCCGCGATCAAGATAGTTGGCAGCGAACGATTGTTGTGGGCTTCGATGTAAATAAATTATAGCAAAAGATCGTTGTTGGTAGCTTTTTGCCACAAGGATCACTACTGGCAATGATCAAGGAGGATGGCAGCAAAAGGTCACTATTGGCAGTGTTGGGTAGTGAAAGATGCATGCTGCGGTTGAAGGGACAAGGGAGATTGGGTGGCTGAAAGATTGGTGGACTGAAAGCTTCAATTTTTAGGTGTGATTTGTGGCTGTTTTGAGTGTGATTTAGGGCTATGATTTTGTAGAGTTTAGACTGCAAATTGGTATGATTTTAGGGCTATGATAGTAGTAGATGAAGTTAGGATAGATGGTAGTAAAGGTAGGTCTATCGGTAAGGAAAGTTGGATGAAAAAGATAAGTGGATCGATAAGAAAGTAGGTTGCGGTTAGGGCTGATTTGGGTGGCTCTTTGGTTTCAGTTTAGGATAGGGGTTTGAAGAGTTTTTGATAAGGATGGTAGGGTCTGGTGACGAGGAAAAGAGAGTTTGAAATCCTATAAAAAATAGACTCAAATCTGATAGAATTTAATGAAAAAAATTGCAGCGATGTGCAGTCCTGCCGAACACATTTTACATCGGAGAAATGATGACTTCTCGACATAATTTCTGGAGGAAAGTTCAAGAAAATTATGCAAAAACCCTTGGTTAGATGTTGGAAATACCAGTAAAAAGTTTGGTGAAATTTTAGCAGTGTAACAGTAGGAAAATAGGGCAAAAGACGAAAGGTAGATCCTTCGTCATAAAAATTCCAGAACTGTATGCTGGTGAAAAATTACACAAGAAAACCGGTTCCAGAAGAAATTTTTTCAAGAAATTAATCCCAGATGAAAGCCAAGTTTGGAATTGTATAAATATTTTAGCCAAAAAGGATGAACAAAAGTTTGGTTTCAAGAGGCCAATAGCCAGAAGTCAGATTCTCCATCGTAAAATTTCAGCACTGTGTGATGAAGAATCACAGCGCTATAACTCTAGATCCAAAAGGAGTTTTTTTATGAGATCAGTCTTAGATGACTAAGATGATTTATGAAATTATATAAAATTTTCAGCCAAAAAGGACAACTAAAAGTTTAGTTCCAAGAAGCAACAATCAATTGAAAATTTCTATAGCATTTCACCTTCGCAACGATGATAATGTTTGCGACGGTAAAATTTTGTAGCAAAAAAATTTTAGAAAAATTTCTCCCATATATAAGATAGAGGAATAGCAGTAGCAAGAGTTGTGGGCTTTGGAGTTTTTACTAGATCTTTGATATTGATGCAGACGAAGGTAGCAGATTGATGGATCTGCGGCTTGGTGGGCAACGATGGAGGCGACGTCAAAAGCAATTGTGGGAATTGCTTAGGAAGGTGGAGGTGTGGATGACGACTACAGGGGCAGCAAGATCGTTGCTCTAATACTAGATGATAAAACCCCAGAATAAGCTCTATAGATTTTGATCCTTGAGGGGGATCAACCTTTAGAATGCTATAGGGGTTTCTCCCTCCTAAACTTGGCACAAGACTAAAATAAAATTGATAATTACTTGATTCAAGAGGGGGATGGCTACATCTTTAAATAGGGATCAAAACCCTAGCCTAAGGGGGTACTTGCCTAAGTAAAATTATCCCTTTGCCCCTCCTATAGTCGACCTACCTTAATAGGAATAGGGGGCGGCTAAGTGGCTCTATAGCCGACCTAAGTAGGGGAAAACCCTAGCCGACCAACCCAGTAAGGGGTATGGCAGCTACTAAGCCCTAAGAGCTAATCTAAACCCTAGCCATACTCCTTTATAAGATAGGAGTGACTTTATTACAATCTAGCAGGGTTTTATTGTTCTTAGAGAGATTGGGAATCAACCCTGTTGGAGTCCTATCAGAGTTTTTGGTAACTCAGTCGGTATTATATCTGAAAACTCCTTCAGGATGTTCACCACCATAGTATGTTCTTGAATGGCCTCCCCGTCAAGTGTCTCTAGCTTTAGGGCTGCTACAAAGGTTGATTCATCTTTTTGTACCCCCTTCTTTAATTGTAATGTTGATATTTATTATGGATCCTTGGTTTCTCCGTGAGAAACTAGAACCACACAGGGGTCGTCGCCTCCCATTAGACATATGACATTCAAAAATGGTATAGGCACCAACTTTGCTATATGTATGAATTCTATTCCAAGAATCACTTGAAGTTATCCAAGGGCACCGCCATCATATTCGTGCTCCCGCTCCATGTACCGATCTTAATGGAGACCCCTTTTAGTAGTCGAGAGATACACTTGACCTCTGAGTTCATAGCCTTCATATGACTTGGGTTCTTCTCCAAAATTAGTCCAAGTCACTTAGCTTCTCTATCAGCGATAAAATTATGGATAGCACCCATGTCCACTATTCCCTGGTTGTTCGACCATTTAGCTTTATGTCCATATATATCAACTTGCTGCTTACTGCCTTTGATAGTTTTGCCTTTGTGTTCTCCCCCACTTGATCTCATAATGCATTCAACAAACGCATTGCTCCTATTCGGGGTCCTTGCGAATCCTCGTCGTCGCTACTGGATTCAAAACTACTCAAACTCAAGGTAATAACTTTGCCCTTGTCTGACTTGTGGGGGTGTATCGATGCAGTTAAAGCATTGAGTGCCTGCTTTTGTGAATAATCCCTCACCATATGTGATTCTTCGCATAAGAAGCATTTGCTAGACTTCGGGGCCTTGCCTTTTGAGCTTGGTCCCTTAATGGAAGTTCTTATTCTTGTGTTCACCCCGAGACTCCTTCATTCGAGAGTATTTTATTGAGCGATTTCTCGAAGATTATTTCTTCTTACCCAAGTCCTCTAAAGAAATAAAGTCAGTCAGCCTTTTTGTAGCTACAATTGACTCGACCAAGTCAATGATATTCCTCTGATGTAGTTCTTATTGCACCCATGGCTTTAGGCCGTCGAGGAAGCTGAATAGTTTGTCCTTCTCGGATATATCTTGTATATCCAATATCAAGGCCAAAAATTGCTTCACACAGTCTCTCATGGATGTACTTTGGTGGAGTTGTCTCAATTTCCTTCTTGTGACAAACTCTGTGTTCTCGGGCAAGAACTGAGTTCTCAATTCTCGCTTCAAGTCTTCCCATGTATCCACATAACATTGACCTTGTTGGATCTTTTCCTAATGGGTTCGCCACCAAATTTTTGCATCTCTATTTAGATACGTTATTATTATAAAAACTTTGATTTCCTCCAAATCAGGTCTCGTAGCATGAAAATATTGTTCCATGTCGAACAGAAAATTTTTGAGCTCCTTGGCATCTCTGGCACCCCCGTAGCAATACGACTTAGGTGACCTAAAGTTTTGTGGTGGTGTAGCATGAGTATTCTTCCCTCCCACATTAAGAATTCTTGTGAGTAACGTTACCTTTGCCGTGAGTTCTGCCACAACTTCGTGTAGATGTCATACTGAGTCTTTGGTATCCTCCGTCAGTCGATGGACTATGGATTCAACCCTGTCTATCCGAGATTCAGCTTCTTCTTGCAAGCTCTCTACCCCAAGGAGTCTTCGTTGCCCTTAGTATAGTTCCTCCAAGCTCGCTTCAAGAACATCGAGGTGGGTTTCCACTATTGTAAGTCTCTCTTTGTAGCTCCTTTTCCCAGTTGGTGCACCAGATTACCCCTCCTCTGCTCAAGGAGAGTGCCTAACTTCACGCTCTTCTTGTTCACTATCGTGCTCCTCATGAGGGTTCCAACAGCTTACGAGCAAATTTGCACTTGCAGCCCACCTACGGTTGCTTGAGGCAAGGGTCCAGCTTGCCCTATCTTGCTCGATCACCAAGATGTTTTGCCATGGTGAGATTATGGATCTTCTTTGCTACTTGTTCGAATTGCTTGTCTGCTCTAATACTACAATGTCACAAACTTAGCTAAATTTACTTAAGTCGTACAACACCCTAGTGGCAAACTTGAAGACTTAGCTAAGATTGCCTAAGTCGTAAAGTAAACTTACTTAATGTTTCGGACTTAACTCGGATTGCCCAAGTCAGGAAACGCCAAAGTGTTAGTTGTCTGCCAGCTCACTTATAACCTCGTGCGGGTCCCAAGGACCTACAAAAAAAGAAGTTGATTAGTTTTGAAGATGAGTTGTGACAAGTCTCGACGTCGCGCAAAGAGGGCAGCTTTTACAAGCAATTCATTGAACACCTTGAGTGCAATAGAGAAAGGAGAGAAAGAGAGCGAAACAGAACTTTAGAGGGCTATATGAATAGTTACAAGTCCACAAATGATGGTTCATAAGGTATCGGATGCAAGATGAGTTCAACACTTGATGAATGCTCATGCCCAATACCATCCGAAAGCCCCACCCCCCCGTGCTACTCGGGTGGTTCCAAGGGGCTGAGATAGCTGATACTCAGTACTGCTCAAAATGCATGTTGTAGCACATGAAAATGACCCAAAACTGGGCCGTTTTCGGTTATTTTGGTTCTGCCTGGATCGTGAGTCTATGCCCACAAGCGACCCCTACTGCAACCGACCACCCCTGCAGGCAGCCTAGCAGTGGTCGCCCATGCAGGTGACCCCTGGTCGTGGATGGCCGCCCCTATAGGGAGCCTGCCCACAGGTAGCTACCCCCTTCCTCACTACCTTCGCTGCAAAAATGCAGCAAAAATATGTAGAATAGTTTTACACGATTCAATCTCATCACACATAATTTAAAATTAATCTTTTGCACAAACAACCTTAGCTCTTATACCACTATTGGGAAACCAAGCAGGATCATCACATGTGCAATGGAAGATCAAAACAAAATATGTTTCCCACATAGATCAAATCATCGTGCAAAAGACTGGGTCACAAGAAAAATCATAAAACCGAGAATCGCATCTGTGAGAGATTATTTACCTAGGGAGATCATATATCCCTATTTTTTTCATATCCAAATGGAGATGATGAGGAGGTCAAACATCCTCCTCTCTAACGGTATCCACACGATGAATCGCTGCAGCAATACTCCTTCAAGCATAGCTCCAAGTCTCGTAACCCTTGCATAGAGGGAGGGAGGAGAATAGAGAGGACAGCCAAAGATGTAGCCTATCATCTATATGACTCCCCTCCTATTTATAGAGAGCGACCAAAAACCTAGGGGTCTTGCCCTAGTGGGTATTAGATCTCTATCCAATTACCCACTAATATTTGATTATTGGATCTCTATCCAATAATTTTCTTTGGCCTCTAATTTGACTTCATGCAAGGAGCCTATCAATATAGGACCTCATCTAATGAGAAAAGAGACTAATTGGATAACTTATATCTAATCCTTGATTTATTAAAGCATCCATCATATGTGTATGACCCTCTAGGCTTGATACCGAGTTGGTCGTGAGTTGCTTCCATCAGAACTCCTTCTGATATAGTGAATTATTATCTCTATAATAATTCACTCGACTCATCAACTACGGACGTACTAGGCTACTACGCCATAGTCCCCAGACGGTACAAAGAGATCGAATCTATAGGACCTATCTATCCATATTTACCGTGTATCTATAATCCCTCATCCAATTAATATACTAGAGATCGTATATTGGACATGCTACTGTCAGGCCACATACGGAATCTATCTGAGTCTCGCTCTAATCAGATTCTCTCGGAGAACTCCTTCTCTCTCAATTCGAATAACCCTCACTAGGGATTTTTCTAAGTAAGTACACATGGGATATTCCTTTTGCGATACCAAGAGTGGATGATCCTTTATTAACACTCAATTGCCTTCACAAGGTTGGCTACTAATCCCGATAACCAACTATATTAGATTTGAAACTTTCTAAACCTGTAAGTTCGGTATTAAAGAAAGGAGTACTCAAACAAGATATTCTTGATATCTTAAGTATAAGGACCAGATGCACAACTGGGTCTATGGAATCACTATCTGATATTAGATATCATTAAGCATACAACATTCCATAAGCAGATCAATCAGTGAACTCATTCTCTAATGAGCACCTATATTGTATCCTTAGCGTCTCCACACAAGTGGCTATAAGACCAGTTGCCTCCATCATATAGATGGGTATATAGTACATCGGTTTGTTTAGTTATTTCAATGTCCCTCTCAAGTAAACGAGATTATTTGGGATCTCTGTTTAAAAGTGAATCAATCTCATTATCGTGATCTCATTACAATCTGATTCTCATTGCATAGAATTAAGGACATCATAATATATATATATATATATATATATATATATATATATATATATATATATATATATATATATAACAGATAATATAATGTGAGAATATGTTAATAATAATCATAAGTAAAAGAATTATGTAGTGTGTCATACGTGTCATCACTCATGTGATCGGCTTGCAGGGTAATTGTAACTAGCACCTTCTCCCTTGATCCACTACAATCGCGCCTTCTAGCCTGTTGTTGCAGCCGTTGATCACACTAATGCTACCCCTCCCTTATTGTCACCACCTCCCCTGCCACCGCTCCATCTGCTACCTATAGCTGTAATTGAGACGCCAACATCTGGCTCCCTAGTTGCATTACCACCGGTGTCACCCGCTTTAACCCCCCACCCCCCCAATCGCAGTCGCACGACCTTGCTACCATTGTCCTTTCCTCGTTGTTTTGGTGCCAACAACACCGCTACTGCCTTTCACTCTAACCGCCTCGCTTCTGCCTCTACTACCATCCTCTTCCTCTTCAATAGAAACCTAAGGGTTGCAACTAATGGCATCGTTGTAGACCCTCACGATCCCTTTCATAGCAGCCATAGCAAGCATCGCTAGCCACACAACCAAGATCACAGCTCTCGGTGCTCCCTCAGCCCCCTTCTTTCTTTGCTCCACATGGTTTCCCTCCTCTGCGTTTGATTGGTACCCTCATCTATCACTTACAGCCCCACCCAGTAGTGCCCTCCTCTGTTATAGTGTGTCACACATAGCAACGTTGCCGTTGTTGCCTCCCACTACAACGCACAACCCTCTTACCATAGCCCCGGCCAACGCTCGTTGCAATTTCCACCATCGCGCTGCCATACGTCCCTCGTTGCTCCCAGCCATGCCCTCCTCTGTGCAGCCCTTGCCCATGTCGCTATTTCCAACCTTTTGCTGCTTGTAGCCATGTTGTCAGCCACTCCCTCCTCTGCTATTGTCACTCCCTCCTCGACTACTACTTCCCCTACTTTCCACTGCCCTCTTCTTCCTCTATCAGTGACAGTCATCATCGTTGGTTGTCGACGTCGCCTCCTATAGCCACACAGCCGTCGGCCACCATTGTTTCCCACAATTATTGACCACGGGCCCCTAATGACACCACAACGCTCGTCGAACCTCGCTGCTGCCCTCTTCCTTCTCCACTGCTTTCGCTTGATAGGGTATGCATCCCGTCGGCCCCATCCATGTCTTCTCGCTGTAGTGCTACCATCGTCGCTGCCTCCCGCTCCAACCGCTTCCTTTCCTTCCTTGCCACCTCCATTATTTCCTGATCAACATATCAGCCCCTCGGTAACCTTGGTGATGCTACTCCCAACCACGCAACCACCACTTCCTCTTTACTACTGGCATTGACAACAACCACCATAGACATCTTCTTCCTTCATTGGTCTCATCCACAACTTCTCGCTACAGCCCAACCACCATCATTGTTGATGCCTTCCCCTTTCCTCTGTCCACCACAGCCTCACCCTTGTCAACCGATGTACACCCCTCATTGATCTGCTATAGTGATAAATGTTGCCTTCTAGTAGACCACAATAATGAATTCTTCCCACACATCGCTACCCTCTAGCCTCGACAGTAGCCACTGTAGCCTCAACGACCTCATCCTTGTAGCATCACCGCACCACTGCTCTTTTGACCACTAGCGTCATAATAATAAACACCAACTATGATGGTGTTGATATTCTTAACCCAATATCAGAAATAGGACTTGAACATTACTGATCTACAATCTTATGTGATGGTTACTGATGGTTCAATGGAAGCAAGATTTTAAGCCTTCGAAGCCCGAATAGAAGAAAGATTGTAAGTATTCTTAAGTGAATTCAGAAGAAATCTATTGGATAGCCCCAACAAATCTCAACATGGTGAAAGTTCTAACCTCAAAGGGAGTCGATATGAAAAATATGATCAAGGGCAAGACACAGGATACCCACGCATAAGGGTGGAGTTCCCTAGATGGGAAGATGGAGATTCGACTAGTTAGGTCTCACAGGTTGAAAAGTATTTTCATTTCTACAGAACTCCAAAAGAATCCAAGGTGGAAGTAGCTTCAAATCAACTTGGTGATGCAATCTAGTAGTATGATTTGTACCAGACCTATCACGGAGTCCCTTCATGAGAATAGTTCAAGAGAGCTCCTGATTCACTTTGGACCATCGAAGTATGAGAACATTAATGGACAGCTCGCCAAAATCCATTAGACTTCAATAGTATAAGAGTGCTAAAGCAAATTTGAGCGCCTATCAAACCAAACCTAATATTGGTCCGAGAAATAATTTGTGAGAATATTTTATCAAGGGACTTATTCCTGAGATTCGATGCAAAGTTAAAGCTCGCCACCCCCGCATTATGATAGCTATCATTTCATTTGCTTGCATGCATGAAGGAAAAATTAATATGGAGACTAGCTGAAATAGAAGCTTCAATAGACAGGTTATCAGTAAGTTGCCCACCCCATCTATTCCTAGCCAAACCCGGACATCTAAAAGTTGACCTGAGAAGAACCCAAGAAAAAATCAATAAAGGATTTATGCTTGCGTTATGATGAAAACCGATGCACATAAGGGCAACTTTTGACGATTAAGCCAATTAAGGAGACTGATAACGAACAATGTGGAGTCAGATCATGAAGGTTGTGATAAACTTCTTATGATTGAGCTAATTAAGAAGGAATCAGAGACTAACGATATGAGATCCAATCATGAAGGTCTAGATTTTGATGAAGATAGTGGACCTATCACATATACAACGCATGTATTAGTCGGCTACTATAACCCGTAACCTATGAAAATTAAAGGAATTTAGAAATTATTACTATTTTAATTGATAATAGTAGCACTAATAATTTTATGGATATAAAATTTACTGACTGATTGGTCTATCACATTAAAGACTGTGATAAATTTGAAGTCAAGATTGTTAATGGACAAATCCTAACTTGTGATAAAAGGTGTTCAAAGGTAAAGCTGATTATATAAGGCAAACACCTACTTGTGGATTTCTTTTTGATGTCCAGGAAGACTTCAAAGTGATGATATAATGATTACTGCACTAGAAAACCGACCCATTGTTTATACCAAGTGGAGATCCTACTTAATTTATTAAAGGATTGTGATGCATGATAAATAATGAAGTGCTCCCATAATTTAATGTTGCTTAGCCTTGAGGACAAGACTAATTTGAAGAGGGCAGGTCTGATAGGACCCTAACAAAGTTGGGTCATCATCTATTAAGTCATGTTCTTTATCGAGTTATGTTGGTCGATCTAGTTAAGTCAATTAAGAGTTCTAGTAGGAATTTATTTGATTAGGAGTCCTAGTAGGAGTAGGAGTCTATTTGATTAAGAGTCCAAGTAGGAGTTTGTTTTAGGAGTCCAAATTCAATTAGGAGTTGGTTAAGAGCCTCTATAACTAGGGCTGTAACTATTTTTTTTAGGCAATCAAGGAAGAAAATATGTTTTAGCCTATTGGTCAAAATCCTATGAGGGTGGATCCCGTATAAAGATCAAGGAGGTTGATCCCCTCGAATTGATCGTTTATCCCCCATTTTTTATCTCTTTCCATGATAGAACCCTAGGGATTCTTATTATATACTATGCACTCTTTTTTATTATTAATATTATGATATTTTCTCACTTTATGTTATTATTAGATTAATATATTATGATGTCATTGGATCTGTGTAATGAAAATTAGATCATAATCATGATAATGAGACCAATTTGTCTTTAAACACAAATCTCAAATAATCTCGATTATAGGTCACTCAAGAGGGACATCAAGATAACTAGATAGATGGGTATGATATATTTATTTATATGATGGAGGTGATTAGTCTCATAGCTACTTATGTAGGGACACTAAGGATATAGTGCAGATGCTCATTAGTGAATGAGTTCACTGATTAATCTGCTTATAGAATACTAGATGGTTAGTGATACCTAATTGTCAGACAACGATTTTGTAGTCATAATTGTGTGCAATTCCTTTAGTTATTAGAGTTGAGACACTAATGATGTTTTGTTTGAGTATTTCATTCTTTGATATCAAACTTATGGGTTTGAAAGCTTCAAATTTAGTACAACTGTCTATTAGGAATGACAACCAACCTTTCAAAGATAATTGAGTGTCAATAGAGGATCATTTACTCTTGGTATCATAAGAAAAATATCTCATGTATTCTAACTCAGGCAAATCCATAGCTATAGATATTCGGATTGGGAGAGAAAGAGTTCTTCGGGAGAATCCAATTAAAGTGAGACTCCGATGGATTCTATATAGGGCTTTGACAGTTCCATGTGTTGGGAAACCTTATAGGAGCATCACATGTGTAACAAAAAATAAAACAAAACTGGTTTCCCATGTTTATCAAATCACCGTATGATGATTGGTGCATGAAAAAATAAAAAAACTAAAAAATCTATGTGTCATGTGTTAGATGTTTTACCTAGGAGATCATATATCATTAAAAATTTACATCCAAAGAAGAGGGTGAAGGAGGTCAAATATCATCCTCTCTAGTGGTGATTTATATGGTAGAGTGATGTAGTGATGTTCCTCCCTTTGTGGTATGAATCCTCGTAGTCTTTGTGCACCATCTCGCAGCATTGATCAAGAAGGGCTGACTCGTTCTAGCTATCAGCTCTAGTCTATGAGCTCATGTTTCTCCTATTTAGATAGGTGTTTATAGCTTAACCCTAATGGATTCTGCCCTATTGAGTACCGAATCTCTATGTAACTTTTCAAGCCTCTTGTATTAGTAGATCTCTATTCAATAATCTCTTATTAACTCTTATGAGATCTCATCTATAAGATCCAACAATACAAGGTCTTATTGGATATCAATAAAACAATAGCTCTGTAGATATCTCATATCTGAACCTTTACTCGTCACAATATTTACTATACATGTGTGACCCTCTTGCCCAATATCGAGCTAGTCATGAGATGCACCTGTCAGAATACTTTCTGACTTAGTGAATTATTTTATCATAACAATTCGCTCAACTCATCAAATATAGAGGTATTAGGCCACTACAAAGGGATCTAATCCATTGGATCTATCTGTCCTCAATTATCATGTATCCATGGTCTCTTAAATATCTAATATTCTAAAGACCATATATTGGGCATGGTACTGTCAGGCCTTAGATGGAATCCATTCAAGTCTCACTCTAATCGGAATCTCCCTGAGAACTCCTCTCTCAATCTAAATGACCCCGGCTAGGGATTTGCTTGAGCGAGAATATAGAAGATTTTCCTCTCGTGATACTGAGAGTAAATAATCCTCTATTAACACTCAATTACCTTTGTAAGGTTGGCTACCAATCTCGATAGTCGATTGTACCATATTTGAAACTTTCAAACCTATAAGTTCAGCTTCAAATAAAGGAGTACTCAAATAAGACATCCTTGATGTCTCAATTCTAAGGACCAGACATATAATTGAGACTATGAAATCACTATCTGACGTCATATATCATTAACTATCCAATATTCCTTAAGCAGATCAATCAGTAAACTCATTCTCTAATAAGCACCTTTTTGTACCCTTAGTGTCCCCACACGAGTGGCTATGAAACCAATTATCTGTATCATGGATAGGTATACAGTATACCGGTTTGTTTGATTATCTCGATATCCCTCTCAAATAACCTATCACCGAGATTATTTAAGGTTTATGTTTAGAAGTGAATTGATCTCATTATCATGATCTAGTTTTTATTGCACAGATCTAAGGACATCTTGTAACATAAAGTGAGATAAATGCCAATAATAATATACGAAAAAGATCGTGCAACATATCACATGTGCCATCACTCACTTGATTCACTTGCAGAGCACCTGTAACTAGCACCATGCTTGATATATAGTCTATGGGGTATTAGATGGATGAGAGACTATTGAGACATAGTAACTGAGGTCAGATAGGTCCAATGGATTAGATCCCCCTATATCGTCTAGGCACTATGGCATAGTAGTCTAGTACATCTATAGTCGATGAGTTGAGTGAATTAAAATTCATAATAAACTGAAAAAAAATAAGGTAGGGACTAAAGTATAAAATCAACACATAGTTATCCGTTATGGCCATTCCTAGACCTGTAAATTTCTTAATCTACTCAATCATCTTTGGGACATGATTCTGAACCGGTGTGCCATCTATCATCCTAGCATGGAATAAATTTTTGGATATCTCATATCTAAGTTCTTTCCTATTCCTCAAACAGTTGATAAAGATAAAGAAGGATGAAATTGGCATCTATACTCTTATATTGCCTCTATAACTCAGGAGTCATAAATGTAAACATATAGCACTTAGCCAAAATGGAATGGTCTATATACTTTACATAACGAGTGATATCATCCTCACTTGCCCCTTCCTCTAGTTTTATCAAAATCGTGTCAAGGACATACGCGATTTTCACCACCATAAGAACAATTCTTAAATTGCAAAACCAATGTGTTGTTTGGACTAGTGAGGGAGTTGGCATCAAATATGCCACTTATGGGGTTTACAAGCGACATGTTTCTGATAAACAAGATGTAGAATAAATTAATAACATACATATTTTGTAGAAAAGTAAACAATTAAGATGGACTTCTATCTTAATATACTCTGACTATTTTTTTGGTAAATCACGTAACACCCTTGGCACACGAAGCAAAAGTCTCCAACAATCTTCTAGTAGAGATCGAGATCCAATTGACATCTTAGTGTAACCTCGAGGGACTCAACCAATCACATTAAGCCCAAAAAGGTAAGCAACTCTTGTCAATTATAACTCCATGTGATTCTCATCCTGTTCGGCCTCCGAATTATCATGGTCTCGAGGGACTTGACCAACCATGGCGTTTAGTTAAGTCATCACCATTATTACAAGTTGAGTCTTATTTGATAATATGCCCTTGAGGGACTCGACCAAGCATAAAATCTCCTTAGATCACTGGTGTTATCTCTATGTCATAAGCAAGATATCGAATCGCGAAAACAAGTAAGCCTTGAGGGACTCAACTAACTCAACCTATGTCAGGATTCAATTTTTTCCTATAACGATGGAAGGACACATGGGTCAATCTAATTACCTCATGTTTACCGACTTAATATTATCGTAGGAGGGGATTTTGGTTCGGTCTTCTAATATGTCGTGTCACACACATACATATTTAATATATATCTAATCGTATATATATATATATATATATATATATATATATATATATATATATATATATATATATATATATATATATATATATATATATATATATATATATATATATATATAGTAGGTGTACAAACAATCACATATCACATATGCATAATCACACTGGATGATCATGAACCATCACCTAATGTGATCAGCCCTAAGCCAGTGGGCCTAATCACTCACAATATGATTTATGTTTGTATCAACATATCTCCATACCCTGTGATCGTCCATCTCATCATCATCCGTTTCGCCGACATCTCGGCATATCACCATGCATCGTGATCATCCGTCTCGACATCGTGGGTCCTACTAGCACCTTCATGCTCCCACTGCGCCACTTTGTATAATTACAATATAATATCAAATATATAGGCCCAACAATAAACAAAAAAAATTAGAGGCTCGTATGCCATAATAATAATCATACATACATACACCACATCACATAGTCCATGATCATTCGTTTACATCATACATCACATGTACACACATCATAGACTACTAAATAAATAACAATAGTTAATTAAACCTTTTAATTAACTATATTTTTTGAATTTTAGGATATATTAAGAATTTTTAGAATTATTAAGGGTATTTTTAGAATTTTTGATAAAGAATAGATCTCAAATTTTCTTAAATTCCAAAGGGTAGAATTACTATTTTACTAAAAAGAAACTCTAATCCCCTTCTGTCGTTTACCAACGAGCAACCACCATCGCCCCTACGTAGGCGGCATCACTGCCCGTAGTTGACTTGCCTGTGGGCGTTGTGCTCATGGGCAACCAACCTGCGGGCACCGTGGCTCCTCCTATTGGCTACTTGCTTATAGGCAACATGGTCATGGGCACTGCCTTCATGGCTAAGAGTGCACGCTACCTCTCCACATGTGTTTTCAAGCATAGCAAGAATGCATAGAATAATTCTATATGATTTAACACAACACACGCAGTTAATAAGCCAATCATCACACGATGAACCTGACTCTGATACCATTATTAGGAAACATTATCAAAAGCATCACATGCGTAATGGAAAAATAAAATAAAAAGGTCTCCCACATTTACCATGTCATCAAGCGATGATTGGTGCATGAAAAGATCATAAAATTGAAAAATGTACGCATTATATGTTAGATATTTTACCTAAAGAGATCATATATCCTTGAAAAATTAGATCCAAAGGAGAGGATGAAGGAGGTCAAATGTCCTCCTCTCTAGCAGTATCCACATGGTGGATGTAGCGATGATGCTCCTTGTTGAAAATATTTATTATGATCTTAATGTTTTCTTTTATAAATAAAACTTGATGATAATACATAAATATATTCTTCTTAGAAACAAATCATATGAAACAACTAAAAAAGATGATATTTCTTCTTAGAAATATCTTTATACTATCAAGGCTTCAATAAAAGATAAAGTGATGCCATTATTGTTGAATCTTTTAAACTACAAAATTAATTTGATAATTTAAACTTGAAAAGTTATTGTCCAAATTGTGATCTTAAAATCTTGAAAATTGCAACTTGAGATCTTCATATAAATTAAGATTGTTTACCATGATTCTTACATTTTAGATTTATTTGTTCTCCTATGTCTCTTTTGAAACTTACTAAAGAAAAGTTTTTTATCCTCGATCTTAACTTCTCAATATTTATAAATTGATATTTCTATATGAATTAAGATCCTTCTTATTATTTGATCTCCTAAGATTCTTTTTTGTCTTCTAAGAAGAGATTTATTAAATTAAATCATGCCTTTTGATGTTAATATCTTTCTTGACATGATTTATTTATGACTTTTTATAACTCATGAATGGTATACCTTATCACCAAATTAATATTTCTTAAATTTATGATAAGTTGAAAATTATATGAGATTTGTTCTATCATGAATATTCTCTTGATTTCTTGACTTCATTTATCCTTTATGGGAATCATGTTTAAATCTATATGATTTTCACTTTATAATAAAAAGGAGATTTATGATTTTAGCAATTATAATTGAGATTTTTATCAAGATCATTCTTCTATTTTATTAAAAAATTTATCTAAATGAATTGGATGTCTTAAGATTTATCTTGGATGAATTAAGATTATTTAACCCCCTAAGACTTATTTTTATTATTTACAAAAGAAAGTGGGGGGAGAGATTTCTTAAATACATCTTTGGTAATTACAATTTGATCTTTTATCCTTAATGACATGATTCCTTTGTACTCATTGTTATATTTAGAACATGGATGCAAAAGAAAAATTAAACCATTATATTTTTATTTTACAATAAAAAATAGGGGTGGGAGATAAAATTATCAATATGATTAGAAGAAAATTAGATATGATGAATCTTATAACATCGAATGAGGAACAATTATTTAGAAGAAAATTAAAATTTTCTAAATGCATGCAAAATGTATGATTTACAATTTGAACTTAATTTACTATCATGCTTTCTTTTGAAATTCTTGATTTTTACAAATTGAGCTTCTTATCAAAATTTACTGAGATGATCTTCAAAATGAATGATTTACTATTTGCTATTTTTGCTTCGAATTTACATGTGATGAATTTAAATGTATGAGTAGCTCATAATTCTTCTTGGATTTCTCATTTTTTTTAGCTCACCTTCGAAATAATTCTCTTCCAAATTGACATTTATATAATTGAGATTCAAAACTCTTCTTTGTGATGTGATTTCTATGATCATTGATAAATATTTTAAGTATCCCTTCTTATTTGATATTTGTTTTTTTTTTATACTAAATTTTTGGATCCTTAACACCCCTTCCTTCTTTCTCCTTCCTTATTATTCAAAAAGGGTAAGAAAAATTTTTATAATAAAATTATATTTTACTAATAAGGAGCAATATAAAATTTAATCAATATTTATTTTGTACAAATATGAAAAATTTGACACATAATAAGTTTATGTATCTTGAAATTATTTGCTCATTATTTCACCTCATGACAAAGGGGGAGAAATAGTATATAGTTGAAATTTGAGTATTGATGTAAAAAATAATATATTGATGACACATATATAAAAAAACTATATATATATATATATATATATATATATATATATATATATATATATATATATATATATATATAACAAAGGAGAAGAAAATTTTTTATAAGAAAATTATTGGTTATATCCTATTTTACTAAAGGGGAGCAATGACACATGTGCCTTGAAATCATTAGCTCTATATTTCAACTTTTTGTTGATGATAAAGATGGAGAAATAAATATTGATGACACATGTAAGAAAAATTTTAATATGGGCATTTCTCTTTGTTTCTTGATAAACAAATGGGAGAAATAATTAATGATTTAAGGGGAGATTTTCAAATGTATGAATGATACATAATTTTGAAATTTATGTTATATACTTTGAAAATCTTTGATGAGTTGATGACTTGATAACTTAAAGTAATTTTTTTGTTGAAATTGATGTTATATCATTTCTTAAATTGATGTATGAGTGTCTCGTTGCATCCTTCAAATATTGATGAAAATTACTTGAAAAATCATTTCATGATACTTGAATTCAAGAGTGTGTGGTTCTCTTGAATTTAAGTTTACATTATTTAGATTATAGCATGGATTTAGGGGGAGTAAGGTTTAACTCCCGTAATCACTTGATTATTATCATCAAAAAGGGAGAGATTATTGAATCTTGTATTTTGATGATAAAATCAATTAATGGGTTATTGATCTAATATATGTATTAGATATGATTGATACATGATTAACTACGACAGAGAGAGAATTACAGTCAGATGTGGGCCAGAGTCAAGTCCGGGCATCAGGTCGAGGTTCAGATGATGTGGTGGGAACTCGCCGAGAGACTCACCAAAAGTTTGCCAAAGGTATCGGAAGCTTACCGGGGGTTTGTCGGGAGCTCGCTTAAGGGATCAGATGCTTGCCGGGAGTTTACTGGAAGCTTGTCGAAGGTATCGGAAGCTTAGTGGGAGTTCATCGAGAGCTTACCGAAGGTAATCAGGAGATTGCCAGGATAGCGTTGGGAGTTCACCGGAATAAGATCAAGAGACTCGCCAGAAGATTTTCAGGGGTTGCCGAAAAGCTTATCGAGAGTCAGGAGGGTCTTGTTGGACTTAATAGTCACATTATTGTAATTGAGTAAGTCGTAGTTAGCATCAGTTTGGGTTTGAGTTCTACTTGAGTTAGATTTGGAATGAATCTAAATTAGCTCAAGTGAGGCAAACCGAGTCCACTATGAGGATGGATTAAGCTCAGGTTGAGCTCAATTGGTTGACCTAAGAATTGGTCAACATAAGGTATAAGTCAAGATTAGAAAAGTGAAGGGGGGAATCACTTTTTTGGGATTCCCAATAGCTGTATTACCGATGAGCGACGATTGTACCACCCAGGTCGATGATTGTACCACCACCATCTAATTTTTCGGTCAGCTTTCGTTGGTTGTACTGTTGGCACCGGTGGTTGTATCGTCCATACCCAGATTTTTTAGATATATTTAAAGTTTGGCTTCATTTCTAAAGCCAATTGGGGTCTAAAAATATCATAAGATTTCTAGCATTTAGGACAATACTTTGGGCTAGAAATTTTGTGAAAAAATAGTGTGCTAAAATTATAAAAAAAAGAAATGGGGCAAGGGAGTGAGGAGAAGAGTTGTATTATTGTAAGGTCTCCCTTGTGAGTTTGTAAGGTTCCTCTCCTAAGTTGGTGAAAAGGAGAGTGAGAAGTGTAAGGGTTTGATCTTTACTCAAAGAAGATTGATAGTGGACATTAGTGGACCTTGGAGAAGAGGACTCGGAGAGTGGACGTAGGCTAGGTTAAGGTCAAACCACTATAAATCTGTGAGCATCTCTTTACTTTGTCTTTTTGATTATGCATGTTCTTATACGAAGCTTTCATTTAGCATGATTATAACTTAGCTCAGTAAGCTTATTGCTCACTTACTCAATGAAACACTTCTAATTTCTAGTTTTGCTCCAAACTTTTCCTTAAACCATGATTTTTGTACTTGCACTAATTTAACCCCCCACACCCCCCCCCCCCTATTAGTGCCAATTGATCCTAACACTCCTCAGATCACTACGAGATCTCTCTCCTCAAGATCTATCGCCCAAGGAGGAGAGGATGTTGCAAATAATAGGAGGGGATAACCAAAGGTGTAGCCTATCACCTTTCTTGGCTTACCTTATCTCATATTTATAGAGAGCCTCTTTAAACCCTAATAGATCTTTTCTTTGTGGATATTAGATCTCGATCGAATTACCGTCGTCACTTGATTATTGGATCTTTATTCAATAATCTTAATTTACTTCTAATTAAGTCTTATCCAAGGAATTCATTAATACTGAGTCTTATCTAATAAAATAGAGGCTTATTGGATAACTCATATACAATTCTCTACTTGTCGCAACATCCACCATATGTGTGTGACCCTCTAAGCCCAATACTGACCTGGCTATGAGTTGTATTTATCAGATCTCTTTCTGACTTAGAATTTCTTCTAACTCAGTGAATTGTTATTCCATAACAATTTACTCAACTCATCGACTATAGACATACTAGGCCACTACGCCATAGTCCCAAGATAATATAGGGGGATCTAATCTATTGGACCTATCTGTCCTCAGTTATCGTTTATCTATAGTGGGCATGGTACTTCCAAGCTTCATATGAAATCCATCTAAGTCTCGCTCTAATTGGATTCTACTAGAGAACTCCATTTTCAATCTGAATGACCCTGGCTAGGGATTTACCTAAGCAAGATGATAGGACCCTAATAGGGTCAAGTCCACATTTATTTCATGATTGAGTCATATTGGTCAATCTAGTTGAGTTACTTATGAGTTTGGTTATGTTAGGAGTTTATTTAACTTTCTATTATTTAATTAGGAGTCCAAGTCTAGAGGAACTCTAGGTTGATGTGTCTAAGTCCAGAGGGACTCTTAGTAAAAGAGTCCAAGTCCAAAGAGACTCTAAGTAGAACTCTATAAATAGGGTTATATATATTCCTTTATCAAGAAATCAATATAGAAAGTTATGTTTTAGCCTATTGGCCAAAACCTTAGGAGGGTCAATCCCCTATAGAGATCAAGGAGGCTCGATCCTCTTGAAGTGATCATTTATCCCCCCTTTTTCACGATAGAACCCTAGGGGTTCATATCAATTTGGTATCATAGCAGCATTCTTGCACACTTTCACTACTGCCATTCATCATCCTTATTGCCCCCTTGCCATCTACAGTCGTCCCTCTCATCCTCTTGCTACTGCCATCTAAACCCTATATTGCAGCCACCCCCTTCATCCTCTTGTTGCTACCGCTGTTGCCATCTAGCCCAAGTTGCAATCGCCCCTCTCATCCTCTTGCTAATGCTATCTAAACCCTAGATTATAGCCACCCCCCTCATCTTATGTTGCCATCGTTGTTGCCTCCCAAACTTAGATCGTAACTGCCAATAGCACCATCATTGCCCTATCATATCCTTATCTTATGTTGCCATCGCTATTGTCTTTCAACCTCAGACTGCAACTGCTAATAGCACAATCATCACCCTATCATCTCCTCATCTTGTGCTACTATCGCTACTACCTTCCAACCTCATATCACAGTTGCTAATAGCACCATCATCGCCCTATCATCTCCTCATCTTGTGCTGACATTGCTGCTATCTTCCAACCTTAGATCGCAACTGCCAACAACATCTCATCGCCCTATCTTTCTCTCATCTTAGTGCTGCCACCGCTGTTGCCTTCCAACCCCTGATTGCAGCCACCAATAGCATCCTACTACCATCTAGTTCTACATCCTGCTGCTACCATTTTGTTCCACAAATTGCCATTGCGCCTCCACCAGAGACAACGTTGCTTACCCCCCTTTATCATCATCATCACTTCCTACCACTGTTGATGCCTTCCTCTTCACCCGTGCACAACAACATCATCGCTGCCACGATGCTGGCAGCCTCTACCACAGCGATCTCTTGCTGCTATTTCTTTCCCTTTACTGCCACCTGCCCACGCCGACACCGCCACCTCCTCTACCTTTCCTCCAGCCAGATGATCGTCCTTGCTCTCAGCACTACTATCGCTCCCCTCCACCAATGTCAGCCCCATCAGAGATCAGCACCTAGCCCGCTAATCTACAGTCTCACACCTTGTCCTCTTCCACCACAGCAGCGCCACCTTGCTCCCTAGCCGTTGCTGTTCTTGCCCCCAACAAAGATTAGCGATGTTATTAGAACCCTCTCTAGTTGCGCACAATAATGTTGATGCTGCATCTGACCACTACATCCTACTCAAAGGTTGTCATCTCTGTTGCCTCACCTACCATAGCACTCACTGCCTTCAACAGAAGTTGTGCCCTCCTAAGCTGCGCCCTCCTCTATCGTAGCCACCACCTCTATCTCACTGCCCTCTACCTTTCCTTCAGCCTTTTATTGTCGTCTTCTCAGACCACTGCCACCACTGCTTCATTTTCTCCACCAACAGTGATAATAGTTGTGCAGCCTTATCCTCGACAAAGTTGTAGCCTCGGTCGCTTCCTATGTCGATGTTGTCGCTTTCTAGCCCCTACCGTGCCTCCTCTTTATCGACTATGGTCGCTACTTCCATCATCAATGTTATTGCCTCCTTCGCCATCGTTGCTACCCCTATAACGGCATTATCGCTTCCAGTTATAGTACCCTCAGTCATTTCCTATGCCGATCTACTGCCTTCCAAACTTAGGCAGCAATCTTCCCTCCTCGCAATGATCGAAACAGGGCAACTTCCAGCCCTCAACTATTTCAGATTATCTTTGAGCGTCATAGAGGTCTTATGGGGATCAAACATGTAAGTGATTGACTTTTGGTCAAGTGAGAGATTGATTAAGGGTATTTTTAGAATTTCTAAATTTATTAAGGGTATTTTTGGAATTTTGGATAGAATGATAGATCTCAAAATTTCTCGAATTCCGAATGGCAGAAACATCCTTTTGCCAAAAAGAAACTCTAATCCCTTCTATCGCCTACCAACGGGCAGGTATGTCACCCCTATGCATGCAGCACCGTTGCACAACGCTAGTGGCCGCTCGTGCTGGTGAGCGTCGCCTCTACCTGCAAGTGGCCTGGCCATGAGCACTATGCCCGCAGGCCACCCCTGCCCTCAAGTGGCCTTCTTTGTAGGCGGGCATTGCCTTTGCCACAGGTGGGTGCCCCTACCCTCGAATGGCCCCCCATGCGGGCGGGCGCTGACTCTATGAGCAGGTGGTCACCCCTGCCCGCGAGAGCCATCTCTACAGGTTCGGCCACCCCTATAAGCAGTCGCTCATTATCACAAGTGGTCGCCCTTAGGTGGCCTGCCTGCAAGTGGATGCCCCCACATGCATACACTTTGCCCGCGGATGCTACCTTCGCAGCCAAGCGCACACATTGCCTCTTCGCAAGCATCTTTAGATGCAACAAGAATGCGCAAAATAATTCTATGAGATTTAACACAAGACATGTAGTTAATAAGTCAATCATCGCACTATGAACTTGGCTCTGATACCACTATTATCATGTCTCTCATGTTTATCATGTCATCATACGATGATTAATACGCGAAAAACTACAAGATCGAAAAACTGTGTAACATGTTTTATATATTTTACTTAGGGAGATCATATATCCCCAAAAAAATAGCTTTAAATAAGAGGATAAAAGAGGTCATATATCCTCCTCTCTAGCGATATCCTCAAAATGGATGCAGCGACGATGCTCCTTCAATCATTGTGGGATCTCCCTCTCTAAGATCTGTCGCTAAAGGAGAGGAGGTTGAGGAAATAAGAGGCAACCAAAGGTTTAGCCTATCACCTTTCTTGACTGCCCCTACCTCCTATTTATAGAGAGCCTCTTTAAATAGTGGATGCGGCGATGATGTTCCTCAGATCATTGTGGGGTCTCCCTCTCCAAGTTCTGTCACTAAAGGAGAGGAGGCTGAGGAAAATACGAGGGGGCAGCCAAAGGTTTAACCTATCACCTTTCTTAGTTGCCCCTGCCTCCTATTTATAGAGAGACTCTTTCAACCTTAATAGATCTTTTCTTAGTGGGTATTGGATCTCGATCCAATTACCCTCACTACTTGGATTATTAGATATCTATCCAATAATCTTAATTTGCCTCTAATTAGGCCTCATCCGAGGAATCCATTAATACTGGGTATCATCTAATGAAATAGAGGCTTATTGGATAACTCATATCCAATCCTCTACTTAAAGCAACATCCATCATATGTGGTGACCCTATAAGCCTAATATCGAGCTGGCCGTGAGTTGTACCTATCAGAATTCTTTCTAACTCAGAACTCCTTCTGACTTATTGAATTATTATATCATAACAATTCACTCAACTCATCAACTATAGATGTACTAGGTCATTACGTCATAGTCCCCAGACGGTATGGAGGGATCGAATTGGTTGGATTTATCTATCCTCAATTACTATATATCTATAGTCTCTCATCAATCCAATATCTTAAAAATTATATGTTGAAAATGGTATTGTGAGGCCTCATACGGAATCCATCTGAATCTTGCTCTAATCAGATTCTCTCGGAGAACTCCTTCTCTCTCAATCCGAATGACCTTGGCCAAGGATTTGCTTAAGTAAGAATACACAAGATATTCCTCTCATGATATAGAGAGTGGAATCCTCTATTTACACTCAATTGCTTTCGTAAGATTAGCTACTAATCCCAATAATCAGTTGTATCAGATTTGTAACTTTTGGACTTGTAAGGATGACATTAAAGAAAGGAGTACTCAAACAAAACATCTTTGGTGTCTTAAGTTTAAGGACCAGACACACAACTTAGACTACGAAATCGTTCTCTAATGTCAGGTATCATTAACCATCTAACATTTATTAAATGAATTAATCAGTGAACTTATTCTCCAATGAGCACTTATATTGTACCCTTTCCCCACATGATTGGCTATAAGACTAGTCGTCTCTATTATACAGACGGGTATACAATACAATAGTCTATCTGATTATCTCGATATCTCTTTCGAGTAATGTATATCCAGGATTATTTAGAATATGTATTTAAAATCAAATCTACCTCATTATCATAATATCATCACAATCTGGTTCCCATTACACAGATCCAAAGACATCACAGTATATACAACAAGACAACATAAAGTGAGAATATGCCAATATTAATAATAAGTAAACATATTACACAGTCGTACCATCACTCATGTGATTGACTTTTAGGGTACATGTAACCAGCAATACCATATTAATTCACTTAACTCATCGACTATTGACGTTCTAGGCCACTATGCCATAGTCTTCAAACAATATAGAGGATTTAATCAATCGGACTTATTTGTCTATAGTTATCATATATCTATAGTCCCTCATCTATTTAATATCCTAGAGACTATATATTGGGCATGGTACTATCAAGCCTTATACGAAATCCATCAAAGACTCACTCGAATCGAATTCTCTTAGAGAACTCATTCTCTCTCAATCCGAACGACCCTAGCTAAAAAATTGTTTGAGCAAGAACATATAAAATATTTCTCTCGTGATTCCAAGAGTGAACGATCCTCTATTGACACTCAATTACCTTCATAAGGTTATATATCAATCCTGATAATTAGTTGTACTAGATCTAAAACTTTCAAACATGTAATCCGACGTCAAAGAAAAGAGTACTTAAATAAGACATCCTTGGTGTGTCAAATCTAAGAACATCAAAGAAAAGAGTACTCAAATAAGACATCCTTGATGTCTTAATGTCTTAAATCTAAGGACTAAGCACATAATTGAGATTATAAAATCGCTATCTAATGTCATGTATTATTAATCATCCAGCATTCCATAAACAGATCAATAAGTGAACTCATTCTCCAATGAGCACCTATATTGTATACCCTTAGTATCCCTACATGAGCAACTATTAGACCAACCATCTCCATCATATGGACAATACACCAGTCTGTCCGGTTATCTCGATGTCTCTCTCGAGTAACCTATGATCGGGATTATTTAGGATCTGTATTTAAAGACGAATTTAATCTCATTATCATGATCTTATTATAATCCAATTACCATTGCACATATACAAGGATCGTAATATATGCGACAATCAACATAAATTGAGAATACATCAGTAATAATAATTATGCAAAAAGATCATACAGCATATCACACGTGCCATTACTCACGTGATTGACTTGCAAGACACCTGTAACCAGCAACCATCACATGGTATCCAGGGTGGAAAGAAAAGATAAAAGTCATCATCCAATCATCTATCTACATGGGTAAGGGTCCAAGACAAACAGTTGCCTCTCTTTGTCGCTCACATGGACAAGATGCTAAGAGGATACTGTTCGAAGCTATTAGAGGTTATCTTCCCATAAAATATTTCAAGAAGTATTATATCACTTTACGACTAAGTATAAAATATCTTCTTTAATACAATGAGAGGGGGTTTACCCTTTTTGATCACTCATGTTCACACTATATATCCTAGGTTAACTACTTGGGCCTCAAAGCGATCGTGCCAGAAAATCTCTTTTGATCTCAAACAGATAGTATATCGGGAACTTCGCATTTTTACCTTGTGGCACCTCGGATAACCCTATGCATACAACTCCAAACCATGTCGAGCTCGTCAATAATTTTTTCCATCCATGATCTAAACTCTCAATAATATCATGGTTGATGATCTAACGTTTAACATTATTAATGAAGCCAAGATGATCTTTATATCAGATAGATCAGGTAATCAATATTTTCACCTTCATAATACCTCGTACTCGTAAAACTTTGGAACTGACTCGAGAGGACAACCATGCTTTATGTATCCAATTAATATTTTTTTATGAATAATTAGATGTAACTCTAATAAATTACAGAATAATGGATAATCATTTATGACAAAAGATTTAAATGCTCTCGATTTAAATAAAAAATATTATCTTATATAATCAGACAAAATGCTCCCAAACCCAATATTTGACCCCAATCGTTCAGATCTGTCGATGGCTACATTGAAATCCTGAATGGATTCGACCCGATAATGCTGTGTAACCAGCATATCGGATCCAGATCCAACTTGGTATGACCGCATAATTAGCGCATCGAGTTCATAAGAGAGAGAGGGCACTCGGCCCGATAGAAATGGATCCGACCCGATAACATTGCAGATTTATCTTATTGGATTCGGAGTATACGTAGGGCGACCCGATAACAGCGCATCGGCGTCCTTCGAGGGGAAGAGGCAGTCCTCTCGGGCCGGGAACGGAAGAGGCCACGTGTAAAGCGGATAGGGATATGCTTCAGGCGACCTCCTCTCTCTCTCTCTCTCTCTCTCTCTCTCCTCACCCCCTGACGTGTACTGGAAACCGAAACCGCCTCCATATATATAACCACATCTCTCTCTCTTTCTCTCTCCAAACTCCAAATCCACTTAGCCGGCGAGATCGGACGCCTGTCGAGATCCGCGCGGCAGGAAGAAGCGATTTCTTCCGCGAGGGCTTTCGATCGGCTTCGCCGCCTCCACCTCCTCTTGGCTCGACATCCCCGAGCCAAGTCTCGATCGAGGTACTGTCGTTTGATCGATCGGTCGATTTCTCTCCCGTTTCCCGGCAATATTTTTGGCGTCTCGTGCTTGAAGTTGGGAACTGGTGCCCTTTTTGGGGATTATTTTTGGTTGCTTGGGTGGGTTTTGAAGAGAGGCGCTTGATGTGAGGGTTATTTGTAGGCTGGTGGAGCGATTGGGGGAAGAGGATGGCGTCGCCGAAGAAGGAGGGGTTTTTAACGGAGGAGCAGAGGGAGATGTTGAAGATAGCGGCCCAGAACGCGGAGGTGTTATCCTCGTCTCCCAAATCACCTAGCAAGATGGTGCTCCCCGAGCTCCATATTAAGGGGGGCGGCGGCGGTGGCGGGAGGGCTACGGCTGTTGGCGTGAGGCATATCCGGCGCTCGCATTCAGGGAAGCTAGTACGAGTGAAGAAGGGTGAGTAACTCTTGTGTTTCGGCTTTCTCTGCATCTTTCTGGTACTTTTGGGATTTTGCTCCGTAGAAATGCTGGATGATCCGAAATATGAACTATATACAGAAAATTAGCATAGTTGTCTATTTTGAACTTTCTGGTGATTTAGTAGATGAATAAGAGACAATTTTTAAGCCGTCTTTGGATCTATGACACCTTGATTTACAGCGGCAATTCTAGGAAGGGAAACAATTAGTGAGGTGGGATCAAGAATCTACTTGTTTTCAGTTTTTGAGGGACTGTATGACTCTCCTTTAAGCTAGTCTAGTTACTTACCAAATAACGAGGATTTGGTTGTGGATGGATGAGCCAACCTAATACATTTTTCATTGATTGTAATAACTCCACATGTCACGATATATGTCATTGCTAAGGTGCACATGTTCAAAATCCTAGAATTTGCTTTAGTTGCAGTTGAGTACTTGCTATTGGGTGCTTTTCGACCAGTGTCACTATCAAAGGGATGCATGAATGGTCAAAATTTTCTCATCAGTTTCTACAAAATGACCAAAATTTTGTACAACACATATCCACATGTCAACATGTCTTACACATGTGAGATATGGAATGAAACTTAAAACATTGGTTTCATCAGTAAGTAGAGTTAAACTTTATTGAAATTATGACCCTTGACTGCATGCAATCAAAGAAATAGAGCATGCTTTTAGTGGGAGAGAGTCTAAATAAAACCAGTGTTGTATACCTGTGCAGTTTCTAAATCCAAGCCTAATTCTGCAATTTTGGTTCTTACTCTTTGGTGATTTGCTTTCTGTCAACCGTTCTTTATATGAATTGGAGTTCTGCTGGAACCCTCTTCAGAGAACATTAGAGGGTTTTAGTTAATGCCTCAAGGGTGGGGGGTTGAAGAAGGGTGAGAAGTATCATTGTAACAGAAAGGGTCGGTTTATATCAATCTTTTTGACACACTATTATAGAAGACCTCTGGGGTCTATCTATCAGTAAAAGGAAGACAGCTCAAGGGGGTTGCGGTGTTCAATATATGCATGCTTACCCTACAAGAGAATTGTTTCTGTGATGAACCATGGTCACCCTGGTTGGAGATGAGCAACCTTATCATGCCCCAAGGCGTTCATTATATGCAGCCTTACCCCTACGAGAGAGAGTTACTTGAACCATGGTTATCCAGGTTGGCAAGAAGCAACCTTATCATGGCTTCAAGACACACCCTTGTAGACTTATTATCAATTGTATATTAAATTGAGTGCCTGACTTGAAATGTAGACTGTACAGCGATGATGGGCTTTGTATATTATCATTGATTTTATGAATGAGACAAAATACTTACATCAACCTCTTGCTATCTATGTCTAGAATAGTTTCTACTTGCGATGCTGCTTTATTTGACAGCTATCTGTTTTCCTTTTGCTTCACCAACTTGCTATGTAGGAAGCTCACGTGCACACCAGAAACCATTCTTGGGTCATTGCCATGCAGAATGATCAATCACTATTCTAAAGCACTAGTTTATTATTCTATAATCAATTAACGATGCCAAGCATAACCTAATTAAGAATAGGAGAACCCTTGATCATTGTGTTAAATGTTAACAATTTTTTATTTAAGCCCAGAATCTTGCTGATGAAGAATAACCTCTAATTGATAAAAGTTTTAAGACCCCATTAATGATAGGTGATTCCTAATTGACACTTTCCTTTTTGATCATCCTGCCAACGTCAAACCGGGAAGCCAACCTAACCTATATTTCCACAAGTAATCATCATGTCAGATGGGATGTCAGGCTTCAAGGTTTGAGGTGTGTACCTACTGATTCCAACCTAAGCAGCATGTGGAGTGGCAGGCAGCATAGGCTACATGCTACACACACTTTTCATAGTGTGTCTAAAATGAGGGTTGGCCTTTTTGTGCTGTCATGGTGGTACAGCAACAGAATGAATTATTATTTATTACCAACATGGGTGACATGATCTCTCATTTATGACCTACATCAGGTTGCTGCCATGTGGTGGGAAGGCATTTTGTGGCCAAAGGGACCCATTATAATGCAACTCTATAAAAGCTTTTTATAGATTTAAATAATTTAATTTAATTAAACATATAAGACATGAGGATAGCTTAGTGGAGAAGGTTCCTACATGAAGTTCGGGAGGTTAAGAGAGCAACTGTATCCCTATATATATTGTGGTTGTTGCAGTGATTTAAATTCATGATCACCAAATCTTAGTGAAACAACCTTGTGTATGTCACATGTTTATCCTCTGTAACTTGTCAAGGATAATATAATTGAAGTTCTAAATTATAGTGATAAAAATATTATGAAATATGCTATAAACATAAAAACCATTTTGGCAAATTTATCCAATGCCATCCACCCAGGCTTGGTTTTGGGGCAAAAGTTTTAAGTCGCAAATTTGGTGCTCATTGAGTTGGACTGGATTGGTTGGTTTATAAGATGAATGGTTACGGCCTTCTATTAGCTGATTGAGATTAGGCAACGTGTGTTTTTTCATCATTATCTGTTGATACCTGTTATGTGCAATTGTTGCATAAGGAAATTTGTAAATTACTGTGTCTGCCTTTTTTCTGACATAGGTTGTTTTGTTACTGTTATTGTCATTCATATGGATTGTTTATGCACAAGTTTTTGAATTCTGCCATTTTCACACTTTTAGTAGCCTGCCATATTATAAATCTTCTGTACTTGTGTGCATATTGTTTTTCGTTTGTAATTTTCTCATTGATGCTTCCTTGAAACGAAGCTGTGGAGTGAATTACATTTGAATTCTTTTTGGTTGCATGGAGTGGAACAAATCTTGCATTCTCAGTAAAGTAGTGACTAACTTGTTCCAGAGATCATATTTTACAGAATAAGAGGAGAAGAACTGATTTGGTGCATGTTCACCTTATTGCAAATTCAGGATATTAATATATGAGAAAAAATCACTACTATGATGACAAAGGTTCTGCCATCTTAGACAGAAGATGTCTGTCTTGAAACTGTAATTACACCTTCCTCTGATTCCCCTTAAGGCTGCTGATAACAAGTGATCATATTGCAGGTTTTAGAGAAATGATTGTTGTACCTCTCAGATGATAAACCTACCACATGTTTGTGTAACACTCAGAGCTATTGCCTTTTAGTTTTTTTGGCTTCTGCATTTCTGATTATTTGAACAATCGTTTAGCAGATAAGTATGTGTGAGAGACAATTGTGGCTTATTATTTTGTTGGTACTATCATGACTAATAAAGTTTTAAGTCAAAAAAGATTGGATAATAATATGCATCTTTTTTTATTGGACTTCTTTATATCTGTTTTCATGTGCATTTTCAGTTTACGGCATATGTTGTTATTTTATATATATTCAAATGATATATATATTTGTTGCCTTTTATGTTACAATATTTATTTACTTTTAGCCTATTGTGTTAATTGTACTCTTTTGTTGACTTTGAAAAATCAATCTCATGTCATATCAGTTGGTAAGATGTATGCTGGGCACACATATTTTTTGGTTTCATTTCTAAGAGAAGGTTGCAAGGAATTAGGTATTGTAGTTCAACAATGCAGGCTAAGATAATAACTAATAGAGATATTATGCCGTTATAGAAACTTAAAGTTACAAACTTTTAAAATTTAACTGGATAACATATCTGAGAGTAAAAAAATTGTAGTTCTCGATTGGAAACTCATGGTTTTTATTTCACTATTTTTTAAGCTAAACTTATTTTCACTAGTCTGGTCATACTTCTTTTATTTATTAAAAAACACACTTACACTTAACCTTATTTTTAAAATGTCTCTTTGCCTCTTATCCAATATGCAAAAAAAAAAAAAAAAAAAAAGTATATATTCTCTGGCTTGATGTATACTTCTTTAACATTCAGTTATTCGACAGGTGAACTAGGTTCCTCTATTGCTTAACCAGTCTTGTATTTTGAATTATTGTTTTCTGATAATATATCATCTGGTACTAACTTTTGATCTTACTAACTTCTGTTAATATTTGGTAGTTAAAATTGTTTTAAAGAAACACATGAATTTGTTAATTTTTGCTAAGAGATAGCCAATGACTCATTTTTCTTTTGCATTTTGCGACACTGTAGAAATGATTGATCCAAGGAATGAACTAACAAATTGATGGACTTGATTAATCCTTTTTTCTTAGTAATTTATACTTTAAAGAATCAGTAGTTTTTGGTCTTGTTCTATTCATCATATATGATAAGTTTAACATCTATAGCATTGTGTTGCTATTATGTGCATGAGAAGTGGTTTAAAATTTCCATTTAATGTAAAACTATTAATTGTTGTCATGGTTCTTTATTAGTTATATTGTCTTAACAAATATATGCTTCCTCACCACGATGTGGATTCAGATGGTGCTGGTGGCAAAGGAACATGGGGCAAGCTCTTGGATACTAATCCTGTTTCACGCATTGACCGGAATGATCCTAATTATGATAGTGGTGAGGTAATGCAACCTCTCTCATATTCACCATCTCTATGCACAAATACATTTTTTTCATATGCATAAGTAGAGGTACTTATGTATGTTTGCATATTGCTGTGTTTTGCACATTCATTTTGTCCTCTTAGTTTGATATAACAAAATCCAATCTAGTAGAGTTCAGAAACAAACTTGTGATCATACTTTCATTTGTGTTGGTTTTGCTTGCAATTTCAGGAACCATATGAACTAGTGGGTGCCACCGTTACCGACCCTATTGATGACTATAAAAAATCTGCAGCGACGATCATTGAGGAATATTTTACCACTGGTGATGTAGAATTGGCTGCCACAGAACTTAGAGATCTTGGGACTGATGAGTACCATCACTTCTTTGTTAAGAAACTTGTCTCCATGGCAATGGACCGGCATGACAAAGAGAAAGAGATGGCATCTGTTTTGCTATCTGCTTTGTATGCTGATGTGATAAGCTCATCTCAGATTAGCCAGGGATTCTTCATGTTACTTGAGTCTATTGATGACTTGGCTCTTGACATACTTGATGCAGTTGATGTGCTGGCTTTGTTTATAGCCCGTGCAGTTGTTGATGAAATCCTACCTCCTGCCTTTCTCAAGAAAGCAATGAGAACACTTTCTGAATCTTCTACAGGTCTTCAGGTTATTCAAACTGCTGAAAAAAGCTATCTCTCAGCACCTCACCATGCGGAGTTAGTTGAGCGTCGATGGGGTGGTACTACTCATATCACTGTCGAAGAGGTTAAAAGGAAGATGACAGAATTGTTGAGGGAATATATCGAGCATGGAGACACTGTAGAGGCTTGTAGGTGCTTAAGGGAGTTGGGAGTCTCTTTCTTCCATCATGAGGTTGTGAAACGGGCTCTGACTCTTGCAATGGAAATTCAAACATCTGAGCATCTTATAGTAAAGCTTTTGAAGGAAGCATCAGAAGAATGCTTAATTAGTCCTAGTCAGATGACCAAAGGTTTCTCTCGGCTTGCTGAGAGTCTTGATGACCTGTCTCTTGATATTCCCACTGCAAAATCCTTGTTTCAGACAATAGTTCCAAAAGCAATATCTGACGGATGGCTTGACCCTTCTTTCCTCAAGTCAAAAGTTTCAGATGAGGAACACGGAGATGAAGGTTGTGAGAAGTTGAGGAAGTACAAGGAAGAAGCTGTTATCATAATACATGAGTACTTTCTCTCTGATGACATACCAGAGCTTATTAGGAGCCTTGAAGATTTAGCTGCTCCAGAATACAATCATATTTTTATCAAGAAACTAATAACACTTGCCATGGACCGGAAGCACAGGGAGAAGGAGATGGCGTCGGTTCTGCTATCTGCACTTAGCATGGAACTATTCTCAGGAGATGACATTGTTAATGGGTTCATAATGCTGCTTGAGTCTGCAGAGGATACGACATTGGACGTATTGGATGCCTCAGATGAGCTCGCACTGTTTTTAGCTAGGGCTGTCATTGATGATGTCTTGGCACCACTCAACTTGGAGGAGATAAGCAACAAGCTGCCCCGCATTTGCAGTGGGAGTGAAACTGTTCGCATAGCTCGGTCACTTGTATCTGCCCGACACGCTGGCGAGAGACTTCTGAGATGCTGGGGCGGTGGCACTGGCTGGGCGGTGGAGGATGCCAAGGACAAGATACTAAAGCTGCTGGAGGAATACGAGAGTGGAGGTGATGTAGGAGAAGCATGCCAGTGCATCCGTGATCTGGGAATGCCTTTCTTCAACCATGAGGTGGTAAAGAAGGCTATAGTTATGGCCATGGAGAAGAAGAAGGACAGACTTTTGGAGTTGCTGCAGGAGTGTTTTGGCGAAGGGCTGATCACCATCAACCAAATGACGAAAGGGTTCTCTAGGGTTAGAGATGGTCTTGATGATTTGGCTCTAGACATCCCTGACGCAGAGCAAAAGTTCCTGCTGTATGTGGAGCATGCAAGGAGGCACGGTTGGCTCCTCGCCTCCTTTTAGGCAACTCTCCTCCATCGGTGGGGTGGTTGAAGAAGGCGGCAGTTTCCCATTCGACGTTGATTTTTAGTGTCTGTAACATGTGGGATTGAAATCCTGACGCTTTCCTCCTGAATACTTGGCATCTTTGTTCCGAGTAGCATAAGGGTTGGTTTCTGGTTTCGGTTTAGCATTTTTATTATTCTTGATAGATTTCATATATATATATATATATATATAGGGATTAGTTGTGGAGTTGTTATTATTGGTGGTTAGCGGTATTGCGGTGGAAGAGGAATGGGGTCCACTTTACTGTGAGCCGTGCCGTTTGGATGGCAATGTCTTCTTCTTCTTCTTCTTCTTATTATTTGTGTAGAGCTTTTGCTAATGTTTTCCTGTTATCTCGCAGGACCTGCGGACGTGACTCCGATGGCGGAAGACAGGTCCTTGACGCCTCAAGGTTCGTGCGCCTCCAGCACACAAACCAAACCAGAGGATCGTGCGGATGAAATGAGAAGGCACATTTTATATCGGCCGACTTCACCTCTACTACGGAACAACATCACCAAAGTGCCCGTCCATCAGAGTACAAATCCTCCGCCACGAGCAAAGCATTTTTTTTTTGTTTGTTTGTTTGTTTTTTCCCGTAGCTTATGCTTTGTTTCATCTACGATAGAAATCCTGCATCACATAACTCTACCCCCTCATATCTCGCCCTTACATCCAGTGAACGACTACTACCGCCTTCCCTTGGCCTTCTGCTTCAGAGCTGGAGAATGCTGCTGCTCTGCTGTAGTGGTCTCGCGTGATGCTTGCTCAGAAGAAGCAGCACATGGCCATAGCCAGCCAACCAACCGAGGCCTTGGATCAACCTGCTGCCTCTTTGGCCCAGCCTGCAACAGCATGCATTCATCGTCAAACATCAGCTGCGTGCTGAAGAATCTCTGTCTCCTATATCAATGGAAAACGCCCTACCTTTTGAGTTGAGTGCTGTCTGAACTATTGATTTAGTTAATCGAAAGTAACTAATTAGAATTTATGACGAACCCTAGAAATCAGATTTAATTTGAGTACCTATACACGGGTTGGACCTTAACAGAAAACTGTTTCAAGTAACGACAGTATAGTGGTTCCTCGACTAACAAGATTTCAACAAAAACCTTCTAGCCAATGGATACAGGATTTCTATGGCTCAAAT
The DNA here is from genome assembly GCA_021527575.1 of Ensete glaucum. Taxonomy (NCBI): domain Eukaryota; kingdom Viridiplantae; phylum Streptophyta; class Magnoliopsida; order Zingiberales; family Musaceae; genus Ensete; species Ensete glaucum. The sequence continues at coordinate 38,338,366 of CM038558.1, read as the reverse complement.
CATAGTAAAGAAACAAACTTACACTCCCATATATCAAGCAGGAAGCCATGCATATGAAGCCAATTGGCCACTATATATTTATATTGCTACAAGCACTTTATAGAGTGTGCGCTTGTGGTAAGGTAAAAACAAGAACACGAGGATGGGATGCCTTGCAGACAGATCAAACAAGAACTTGTCAAGCTAAACTGGCCCTAAACATCAAATTCATGTAGAACTTGTCGAGCAAACAAACGGTTACCTTCTCCACAGGCAATGAAGCTCTGCACCAATACAACTTTGAACACAGAGCTGAACCTGTACTTGGTCTGCATAGGAACAACATAGATAGTTCAGAAGAAGCTTCAAAATCATCAGCTTTTTCTTTTGTTTTGAGAAAAATAAAGGATGTAACTCGGTAGTATAAAACACTCAAAAGTGATGAAAGTGGCAGAGAGAGATATGCATGCTGCCAGAAAACATGAGATTAGATTAACATATGATTCTATATGCACAGTCCTTCCTGTCTAGCCCTGGACCCTGACAAGAAAGGGCAAATGAATTTACTTTGCTGGGATCAGTATCTTTTTATGTCTTGAACTATATAACTCATTAGCTGAAATTTCCACGTCAAGTTCAAAATCAGATAAATTTGAACAATAATGAGGAACCCATGTTTTAGACAAAAATGAATTTACTGACAAGGAACACATGGTTTAAATAACATATGCACATTTAGAAACATATTAACAGGAACCGCATAGATTTCTCAACCAACGAATACTGATGAAAACAAATTTGCATTTGATGGTTCAAGAACACAGAATTGTGCGTGACATGTGTAATATAAATCAATGCAGGTAAAACAGACAAGTACCATAGTCAGCTTCACTATTCATAAGCTTCGTCCAGAACCAATATGAAAGCACGTTTGTGAAATAGGAGGGCAAGTGTTTGTATGTTACTCCAGCACTATATTATAGAAATATGAAGGTAGTTTGCTATTTGGAATCCTTAATCATCACAATATCAAACTTCTCATCAATTGTTACAGCCGTAATTAGTCCAAGTGTAGCTTCAACCCTAAAATTTCAAATGGACTTACTTTAGTTCAAGGTTTGACTTACTGATCCATACCGGTGTACCGAGTTCATCTCGGTACCGGTATGGTACTGGTACCGGGCACTACACACAGTACATACCACCCAGTATATTTAAATAATAATATAAATATTTATATTATATTATATTATATTATATTATATTATATTATATTAAAATATAAAAATATAAAAAAAAAGAAGAAAAAGGCCTCGATCTTTCTCCCCACGCGGGAGAAAGAGCGCCCACAACCCATGAGCAGTGATGGCGCACGGGCGATAAGTATACTTTTTCTCCTCTTTTCTTTTTTTTTTCTTCTTTTTCCTCTTCTTCTTTTTCCTCCCTTTTTCTCGCTCAATCGACCGCCGACGGTCGATTTCTCCGTCAATCGACCATCGGTGATCGATTTTTGGCTGAACCGCCCGATAGCGGACGGTCCACGTACCGACATCCTGGCAGACCGATATGTACCACCCGTACCGAGCGGTAAATATCGAAATTGCAAACATTGCTTTAGTTCATGCTTACAGATTGCTGTCATTAATTTCCCTGAAAAGGAAAGTTACCCTATTTGGCAGTTCTAGTCAAGACCTGAACAGTAGCATTTGTTTATTGAATATGTGATCATGCACACTCCAGTAAATCAAATTATCCATGAAAAAATAAACCAATTTTCTCTTCTGTGCTCTAGTGGAATATACATCTGATCACTTAGGCAAAAGGTAAAAATTTTGGTCAAAATACAGATTCCAAAATGGAGAATTGTTCAGATTATTAGCAAATACGACAAATGGAATCGTTCAGATCATTAGCAAATACAACAAAAGAAGATTCGGTCACTCACCCATTGTCCTCTTCTGTATTATAGGTATCTTGTTCATTTGTATCAGAGCAGAAAAGATAGGGATCATCTGTGCAAAATTTTTTTTCAGAACATGATTTCTTGGGATTAAACAAGTTTGGCTTGTCAAGTTGTTCCATCCTCAGAGTGGTGGCATGAGCTGCATTAGCTGAAAAAGACATTCTTGAAAACTTTAGAGTCCAACAAAAGCAGCTAGGTTCTTCAGTTCCTTGGACGTTCATGTATTGACCCCCTTCACACACTTCCTTTGATGGATCAGTTTCTTCTATGCATTCTTTTGATAGACCGTCTTGTACTGTTCTACTGATCATGGTATTTCCAGTGACAAGAGCATAACCATTCCTTGCATTTGTATTTACTACTTTTTGATCGATGGAATTTGAACTATACATCGCATTAAAATGCAACTGCTGCTTGATACATAAGTCTTCTTTATGATGAGATGAACAAAATTCAATTGTCTCCTCTTTTGTTCCAGGCAGCAGGGAATCCTTTTTGTTTGTCACAGTTAAATCTGATGTTTGTTGCTTTCTACCAGCACAGAAAAACAAACTGATTGATGACTTCTTTTTGGCTGTCCTATTTATTGGGACAAGATTGATTTTAATATCCACCTTGCATCCAAGAATAGTTTGAAGAGAACCTATAATTAGTTCCCAGGATTCTTCCACCCTTGATACATGATCAGGATGACAAAATTCGAGTTCAGCAATAACCAGACCTAAAAGTTATAATGTAATATCAAAATTGAAAAACCATTATATTAGCCAAAAAAAATGAGGAGAAATGAATCAAAGATAAACATAATTTATAAGAGATGATAGCAGAAATTCTATACGTTATATGAAGTTACTTCATCAATTCTAATGACAAGTGTTATATACTACAACCTTATGCAAAAGATGAGAATGATTAGACTTCGGTTCTTGGTCCCTTGACATATTGGTATTATTAGTTACATGGAAAGACTGGTCAATGGAAAAAACTAGATCTTTGCTCAGCAGAAACTATTTGATCAATTACTTTCAATTTCAACCAACCTAAATATGCTTTCTTGGAGCAGCTATCACCCATGATGCTCTAGAATCACCATTTAGCTACGTGTGGAGTTGCACATGATTTCATACGTTCCCAATCTTTTTCTTGAATAGTTACTCTTTATCTGAAAATACAAAACCGACTTATGTATTGTTGGATTCTTGAGTTAGAAAACTAACCAGATCAAACATAGGTAACTAATACCATCTAGAATCCTGGATGAACTCGCCATTTAAGGAAACTCCAAATTAAGCTTCATCATTTCAAGAACAATCTTTGCTTTCGACATGAAAGACCAATTCCAAAGGCTTTGATTAAAACAAAGTTATATATAAAAAGGTTTATTAACATATCCTTACTATTTTTCTTCCCTCTAATGCATGCTTTATCACCTCTTTTATAACCATGGTATTGCTCCAAGAGAGTTTACTCTGAAAAAGAAAAATCAAATGTATTACACAATCTGCACCATGCAAACTTCTGAGTTCCTAGTTTAAGTTGTCCTAGTTCTGCCAAAAAACAGTCTCTTGAAATACTACTTGCTATGTCTTCCTGGTGTACGAGGCATCTAAGCATGAAAGAATTTCCAAGGGCAGTGATTTAGCATTAAAAAGTACTGTTTAAACTTCAATTATAGAATAGTAATGCTTGTTGTTCACGTGAATTATACAAACCTAGTAGAGACCATACCAGATGTCATCTTTTACAAAATTATAGAAGTAAAATTTAGGCAAGCAACACCAAATGATTAGTATATATGCTTAAATGATTATGCAAGTAAATTACAGAAGTACCAATTAGATATAACACTAAAGCAAGACATGACAAAAATCTAATGATACTGTAGACAAGTTACCTTCACACGCATGGACTGATGACAATCTTCCCTCCTTCCACAAGAACCTTTTAAGTGAACTTGACTGGCAATTTTCGATGGTTCTCCTCCATATGTCTTCTAGTTCTCTTGCCGCATCATAATGTGATTCAGAGTTGGAGATATGATGGTTGCATACATGAATAGCACTTTTCAAACTCTCCTTTGGTGATGCTACAGTCGGTGGCCCATCATCTGGAGACAACCAACAATTGCTTGTTAGCAAAGCTAACAAACTCATCCACCAAAATTTTCAGAATGTGGTTATCTTCAGAACTCTGAAATTGAATCGTGGTTATTCTTCCATTCATGACAAACTATCATCAACAGTGGAGAACAACAGTGATTCAGATAATAACAAATGACATCCAGAACATCCCCCTACCTCTTGAGTATGAAACATTTTCAGGTGCCTCCAAAGGATTCATGTTTGTTGGGGGAAGTGATTCTCCAGTATTAAACTGTAGAAGAGCAGCAGTAAGCCATGTGGATTGATCTTTTGAAGTCCTTAACTGCTTTTCAGTTTCAACCAGTATTTTCAGCCCATGCTTCAATTTTTCTTTACCAGCTTCAGCAACTGCATTGCCAATACTTCTCAAGATAAAGATCAGACACAACTATGCAAGATATAACATGCTTTCAGTTTCTCTAACAGGTATAAAGTAATGGCTAGGTTGCATTTTATATATTTAATATTTGGATTTTTTTGAAAGGTATAAAATCTCAAAAGGACCAAGTAAAGAGACATGCATTTTATATATTTAATATTTGGATTTTTGAAAGGTATAAAAACTCAAAAAAAAAAACAAGTAAGAAAACAACATTTGGTAAGTTTTGTAACAGTAAAAATAGGAGGTATTGCGAGCATAATACAAAATCACCTATCCTGTATATCACAGATTGTGATCTTAAATAATGTTCACATTTCTTTCTGTTTGCTAATACCAGATATGGTGTTCATTATAAGCATAGAGATAATCAAAACATGCTCAAGCAGATAGATGGTTAAGCATAGAAATATAGAAAAGCATACATAATTGATGAATAATTAAGCTGAACCGTAAATTTGTTGATTGTTCTAAGAAGATCCATACAATTACTAAAAACTTAACAAAATTTACGTGCCATTGGAGATAAAATATGAAGACAAATGAATATGACAATGGCAGATGCAAGCATGTATTCCAAAAGCTTACTGAATCTGGAAGGCTCTAATTGACATCCACCAGAAAGAATATCCATGATAAGCTTTGCAAGCTGAGATGTTAATTGCATGGGATCAATTCCAGAGCTGATAAGCTCCCTAGCCCTTCTAACAGTACCAGAAGTGTCTGATGAAAGTGCCAGATGTAACAGATCAAGCAATTCATCATTAGATATAATTCCCATCTGAACAACAAAGATAATGAAGTTTAGCTAATGTTTTACTGGTTACAAATGCATGAAACTAGTGAAGTAGAACAAGAAATTCAACCACCCTCCGCAGAGAAAAGCAATGGAATAATTATCACTCACTAGTTCATATGCAAGAGATGTGGTTATCCCCTTTCCAAGCAAAGCCAGCTGATCAAGAGTGGTGATTGCATCATGAAGAGAACCATTGGATTCAGTAGCAAGAAATATCAGTGCATCTTCTTCAAATTCCAATTTTTCTTCTAGGCATATTTTTTTCAACCTTCCAACTATATCATCACTCTTTATGTTCAGGAAGTGATACCTTTGGCACCAAGATAGAGTGCCGCTAGGCAGTCTATCCGGGTCAGACGTAATCATAATAAAGACAACTTGCCGAGAAAAGTCCTTGATGCTCTTATAAATGGCAGACCATATATTCTTTTGCAGAAGCTGGCACTCGTCAATAATGAAGACTTTGTAGCACGAGGAAGTTGGAACAAGAGCACTTTCAGAAAGGACTTTCAGCACATCTTTATGATTTGTTTCTGAAACATCTAATTCTGTGACATCCCTGCTCCTTCCAGAGAAGACAAGTATACATTCCTGGCAGCATCCACATGGCCATTGTTCCTTGCAAGACTGGCAATTCAAAGCAGCAGCAAAGATCCTTGCTGCCGAGGTCTTACCTGTACCCCTAGGACCATGGAAAAGATAGATAGGTGCTATTTTTCCTTTCAAAATGGTATCTAGAAGAGACTGAGCTACCTCACTCTGTCCTACCAGCTCATGGAATGATTTCGGCCTATATGTCTCACTTAAATTCATCGAACTATCATGATATGAAGCACTTATATGGTGATCTAATTCTTTATTTATCTGAGAATTCAACCGAAATTCCTGACCTTCCACATCAGAAGGAAGTTTTAGATCATGGAACTTTGGTACCCTAGACCAGCAACAACTGACTTCACATCCATTGTTGTTGGGAAGAACAAACTCAACATTTTTGGTTGCAGGCCCTAAAGATTTATGGCCCAAAGCACTTGTACAAGTTTCATTAGCACAAGCCCAAGGAATCCCAGGATTGCGCATAAAAACATCTCCTTTGCTTGTATATGATCTTCTCAAGGCATCATATCTAGTTTGTTTTAAAGATGAAAAGCCTATCATCTCAAACTGTTCAAACTCCCTACCATGCTGTGAATCTAGTTCATTTTCTAATTGACTGGTACAACGATGAACACACTTCGGATCGTAAGACCTGTTCATATGGCCACCACAAGATTCTTGAACTCGTGTGTCATTAGCTGAGGGCTTTGCCAATGCGCTCTTAGCATTGTGACTATCAGGAGCCAAACAATTGTTATCAGACTCACCGTCCATTCCTAAATCCACCACTCTTCTTCGTTCCCAATGATGATTCCCCTTATGCCTCAAATCGTGCTTGTTATTGCTAGATCCAAATGTTGCACTACTACCACACGAGCTTGCTTCCATATTCATATTGTCAACCAACGCAGCAATTTTGCTCAGCGAGCTCGTATCAGGATCTCTCAACGATCGGACCCTCCTGAGAGCCACCAGAGTTCTTGAAAGAGGGATATCTACAGAATGCCTTCTTGCCTCGGTCATCTTTTAAAGCGTTCGGAAACCCGCTTAGCTCACATTTCGTGCTTTTAAGAAGCAAATGCACCACCTTTCCACATCCTGCAGAGCGAGAACATTGCAACAAAAACAACATAAACCACAAACCGAGTTGAGCTTAACACAATGTATAGAAAAAGAACTCCAAAATAATAACTTCGCAAAGAAAAGGATCATAAAGAAAGAAGAAAAAGGGAAATTACGCGCCGCGAATAGTTTTAACTTGCTAAAATTATTGAAATAAAGGCCAATAATTTTAAAAATAGAAGAATCGGCAACAAAAAGAATCTAAAAACGCCTTCTGGTATCTTACATTCTTCACCAAATGACGCTTCAGGCTTCGGTAGCAGGGAGCGATCGGTCTTAAAGGAAATGTAGATGGTGTAGAAAGGAAATTACCTCAAAGGGCATGACGTTGCTCCCGAAAACTTGAATCACTTAGCATACGAGAGCAGAGAAGCTGACCGCAGCAGTAATAAAGATGACACCTTTACGACTCCCCCATGGAAACCCTAAACCCGGGGTTCGGAAGAATCGAGGACCGGGACCTGCGCCTGGGCATGGGGAGGCGCGGGGAGCGGCACGAGGGTAGTTAAGCGGGCGGGGGATTGGCGCCATCGGCGCTGTGAGGCGTGTGAGCGGCGGGCGTCACGGACTGGCGGAGAGGTCAGCACGGAGGCTCCGCCTCGGGAAGCGCGCCAGCGAAGGGCAATATCGTTATTTTGAAGGGTGGGGTGGGGACTGCGGAGGGAAGAAGGGCCAGGAAAAGCTGCGAGCCTGCGACAGTTGTCGGAAGCCGCGCCGCGGGGGAGGAGGTTGAGGTATTAATTCGTCCTCGACTTGGGCGGTGGCAGCGGTGGTCGATTCGGCTGTCAGACAGACGAAGAAGAGCAAGCAGCGGGGGATTTGGATGCGTTAAAGTACGGCTAATCGCGTGGCCCACTGGGCCCAACTCTTGTAATGTGGGCCCGAATTGTTGTAACCGCGAAGGAAATGCTGACCTAAATAAATACGAAGAGTGAAAATAAACTGGTTTCCTCTTTAAATTTTCTTTCAAATAATTGGTTCTATTGTATTGCACGAAAAGTGCTCACAATCATTTTATCATTATTTCTAAATTCATTTAAATGCTGACCCGAAAAAGAAACCAGATTATATGTCTGAAATGACAGAAAGAGATTGATTTCCTTTTTTTTTAATTTTATCTAAAATGTTGGGTGTCAAATCACACTGAATTTGACCAAAAGTGTCTCCTGAATGCTGATAAATACAAGCAAGAAAACAATTTCATTTTTTTTTCTCTGAAATGACTGATGACTTGACAGAAAAAGAAAAAAAAAGTAGATTTTTATTTCAGGCCCAGTGGGCCCCATCTTGTTATGTGGGCCGGAATTCTTAAATGAATTAAATAAATAAATACAATATTTATTTATTTTCTAGGAAATAATTGTGTCAAATCACACGGTTTGGATGTGACAAAAAAAAAATAATTTCCATTTTTCTCTGAAATGATTGGTGATTTGGCTTACACTGTTTTAAGAAAAAAACGTTTGATTTGACACCAACTTTTTTATCTGAAACAGTCGCCGTCAACTCCACGACTTCGGATTTGACCAAAATTGTCTTCTACTTACTGACAGGCATAAATACAACCAATTCTTCTTTTTCTTTTATCTGATGGCCAGTATTCATTCCTTGAAATAATTAGAGGCTTTGTTTGCTTGCTTGACATAAAAAAATTAAACTAAAATTGTATCATCTGATGGAGGAAATGAAGCTTATGGATTTTGCTTACCGGTAACAAATGTGGGCTCCACCTTGTGCCCAATCAACAGGCGGGTTGCAGAAGTGGGGATTAAGCACGAGTAAATAACTGTTTTCGCTGGCGAAACGTTTGGGATCTAAAATTATTTTTTATTGCACTTGGAAGTTGATCTTCCAATGATCGTATGCCACGTCATAAAGCTATTTGTGGGTCCATCGTTTCCCGCTGAACGGACCATCGCCTTTCCTTTTTTCCACTGCGAGCGATACTTTCCTCGCCATCATCGCGTACCCGACGCAAGTACCTGTAGTGTTGTCAGCGGCAGAGCGGGCCCCACATTGTTGTTCCACGAGTCTGTCCAATAAAAACCAGGCAATTCGTGGGGGGTAAATTGTCAAAGGGTGTCTGTTGGTTCTCAGAGACCGACGGGCCTTTATGCCGTGTATTAACCGCGCAGTGACCGTATCACACTATTCTCATTTCCCATTTTGCACCTTGTTTGTTCTCGATGCGTTCTAATCGCATCTCTAATGGCCGCCGCCAGGGTTCTGCTCCGCCGCCTCCGCGGCTGTGCGCCTCCTCCAGGTATATCCCGATTCGCGAAGCCCAAGCGCAGCAAGTCCTTCTCCATCTACGGTTGGACTCCCGAGGGGCCGCAGTTCCGGAGCACGAGATCCACCTCGGCGAGTGCGGGAACAATAACCAGGACGACCCCTCCCCCACCTTCCGCCGCTCCTGCCGCGATGGCATCTGCGGCTCCTGCGCCATGAACATCGACGGCGACCATGGCCTTGTCTGCTTCACCGAGATCCCGTCCTTCTGCCGCGCATTTACGTAATCAAGGATCTGGTGGTGGACATGAGGAACATATATGGCCAGTAGCCCAGTACAAGAGCGTGGAGCCGTGGCTCAAGATAGCACGAAGGATCGGGCGAAGCTGGACGGGACGCACGAGTCTATCCTCTGCGCCTGCTGCAGCACCTTCTATCCCAGCTATTGGTGGAATCCTGAGACTTATATCGCGCCCGGCGGCCCTCCTCCACTCCAACAGGTATGCCTTGTTCTTTCATTCGATCTTGTTTGGGTCAGCTTTATTTCTTTTATGGCTTCAAGTAGCGTAAAGATGTTAGCTGTAAAGAACAAAATTTTGATGTGAAATCTATTCTTTCTGCTTGATATTCTTTCGTGTATAATCTTTCTTTTCTGCTTGCTTAATGATTTCTGGTTTAGTTGTGATGCGGTTTACAGTTTGATGACAGATATCCAGAATTCAATTGCCAGGTTGCGGGCATCTTGATCAGTGTGAGGTTGATGGGTTTGGATTCTTGAACTAGGTTATTTATTCTAAAAATTCTCCATGATTTACCATGCATGTAGACATTAAAATTGGCCTCAATTCAATAGGAAAATGTATGTTATTCATAAGGATATGTTAGCTAATCATGACTCTAATATGGAATGAGTTGCTGTCTATAGGAGCTGAATAGGTTTGCATCTTCTATGTGTTAAGTTAGGATAGTTCTCTCTCTAATGCCTATCGTGTCTCTATTGAATATTGCACAAGTGGGATTTGGGATAGATTGTTCTGGATGATCATTGTGATGTTTTATAGGCGATTGGCTTTAGAAATCATCTATCTTATCTTCTTTCTTTGTTAAGTATTTGACCATATGTCTCCGTTATTTAAATAAGTGGTATATACAGATGCTGTCATGTGACAACATCACACGTATGGCCTTCGTTGCCTTGATACTCTGTATGATTGCATATATTTTTATACGCAGCTGCATATAAGCAATTGCTTGTATGTGGTGCACATAAGTATGAAAAAAATATGATCGCATATGTGTTTATGTTTCCTTATTGTTGTTATTCACTCGACTGTGGTATTATTTTAACAATATGAAACAGGATAAGATGATCATGTAACTTCAGTTAAATACACTTTTGTATGCTTCTTATACCTGATCACTTGGATGGCTTTTGAAGAATGATACTCTTTGTTTCCTTGTGTTTTATGTAATATATCACAAAGTTGCACGAAAAAAAAAAAAAAAAATCATTCCTCATGTATTCAAATATAATGTATTACTCTATAGGGAGCTGGAAATGAACACATAACTTGCTCAACTTAGCTTTATAAGTTTGGGAAGTCTTTTTTGAGTAAATAGTTTTTGAAATTAATTATTTTTCCTATCGACTTAATATTAGGAAAAGAAATAGTTTGAATGTGATTTTTTAGCTTTCAATTGAGCAATTGTTCAAATTGCATGTTCTCAAGTTGTTTGTTGCTGTTAAGTCATGCATGCCTTTTCTCTCACACCAAGGCCAGAGTTATTCATCTTAAGCCAATTGATTTAGCAGAACTAGGAACTTGGTTCTGTTATTGCAGGTCTAAAGTCATAGGTAGCATTAGTGTGAACTCTACATTTGCACTGGGCCAAAAAGAAGGATCTTGTTGCAAGGGATTCCTTCAGGCATCCAACTCAAAAGAGGAAAGTTAACTAGCTTATGATTTTAGAGTAGGATATGTAGGTTTTGTGCTCTTATTGTTTGCATCTGCAGAGCTGTAGACTATACAGTCAGTGCCTTCATGAAATCTTTGGTAGAAGAACTGGTTTTTCCATCCTAGCGGACCATATGGTACTGGTGATACATCGCCTTAATTGACGATTGCAGCATTAAAAGTCTAAGTGACTAGGTTGATTCCCTCTTTGCCAGTTCTTGATTGTAGAAGTCTGATATATCTGCTTTTTTGAGTTCCATTCTCCACCTCTCTTGTGTAATATTGTTTTGATTTCCTATCTGCAATCATTTTGTAGCTTGGTTATTGCTATTATGGTTTGTTATTTTGTTGGTTTTTGTTCCAATTAAAAGCTGAATTTTCATGTGGAAGAAGTGGCATATAAGTAAGTGACTGGGTTGGATTGTATTCATTAAATTAACGGAGTTAACCTAGAGACCTTGTTCCATAAATTGTTCTGGACATTGTTTGCTGTTTGGATGTTTGTGCACCATTGTATTTGCTACAACATAGATAGATGCAACGACATACTGTTCCAAGTCTGCTGTCAGTCTAACTATAGCCATGTTCCAACCTAGAAACACAAAGCATGGTTTTTAATGCAATTGGTGTGTATGAATACATCCACTTTAGAACATAACCGTCTTGAGAAATGCTTGATAGTTAAACATGGTGGTGTCTGGTCATTGCCTCTTTTACAGTACTGCATTTGGGATTTTTACTCTTGTCAATTGTTGTTTGATAAAGCATTATGTTAGTAATTGGACTTGATGTTGTTGAGTACAATAGAATATGTTAAGCTCTGTCATTTTTGTTTATTCATTTATGATGCTTTTAATGTACCTCTGGAGAGATGCTAGAATTAAAACTAGGGGGTAAAATCCCTGTCTCGTGAACTGTTCTAATTCAATTAATTTCATCCCCTTCTTGAAAAATTGATGATTAAGATTAAATTTGCAGTTAAAACTAATTGGTGGTAAAAGTTGGGAATAATGGAAAATTAAGACATGGCTCTGCATCATTTAACGAGCACAATTTCTTGGTGGAACTTCCATATCCAATGAAAACATATGTCGGCCTTTATGTTTCTTTCAGCATCTGCACCACACCTGTCAATATTTATGTATGAGAGGACATCAATTTGGATGAGATTATATATATATATATATATATATATATATATATATATATATATATATATATATATATATATATAGGTTGACATAATAGACCCTCCAAATTGGTTTTATCATAAATACTCCTGTTAATCATTTAGATTTTACATACATCCTTTAAATATTGGTATTTTTAAAAAAAACATTTTTTTATTTTTTTTTCCTTTTTGAAAGATAATATCATCCTTATACAATCAATCTCTATAGCTTTTGGCTTGCAACATGATCTTGTTGCTTGTTATCACATTGGTTGTTAAGTTTTTTTAGTACATTGTGATTATTGACCTTGATCAAGGGGAATAAGATAATCGCGAAAGAGATTTTCATTCATCCTCTTTTGTATGGTCCATCGTGTCAAGCGTCTATTGTGCGAACTCACTTCTTATTTTATCTTCTAGAGCGTCGCTCGCCACCGCCTTCGTTAATGGAAGGCCTCTCTCCCATGGCCAACACCAAGCACCTCTTTTTGTTGTTGTCAATCCTAAAGTTCATCGTATCGGTTTGTATCGAGTTCAGCGTGATACAACATGTTGATATCAAGAGATACGCATATGCATATCGCTTAGTACATATATATATATATATATATATATATATATATATATATATAGTTAACAAATACAAAAACCTCATTCCTTCTTCTCACGTGGGAAGAAGAAATCGTCTGCGGGCGATGGATCAAGAGAGTAGCATCGAACTTGTATTCTTTTTTTTTCTCCTCTTCTTTCTTTCTCTTCTTCTTTCTCCCTCCCTCGGTTGATATCGTTCGAAATCGATCTTTGACTGTCGAAATCGATTGTTAACGTTCGACGATGACCAACAATAATCGATTTCGGAGGGTAACAAGGGCGAAAACAGTTTCAATCGATAGTATCGTCCGATAACGGGCGATTCATGTACCGATCAATAGACGGATCATTTATGTAGCACCCATATTAAGTGGAACGATTTGAAATCGATCGACCAATCTGATCCTCATCTTTGATGGATTTTGTTGTCGTTGCCTCAAAGAGCCACAAGTGCTTCGCTCTTGACCTCAATGAGACTTACTTCTTCACCCTGCGACGCCTTTCTCATCGACCCCTCACCCCATGGTGTCTGTCTCACTTGAATCTTGCGTCCTTCCACGCTTCCCTCACTCCAACCCTTCAACCTACCATTGAATTCCTTGGCTAAGGTTGGTATCAGGCAGCCCCTCCTCTCTTGTAGCGGATAGCGAACGATGGAGCCCAAAAATAGCAAATAGTTTTGTCGCCATCCCCCTTTCCCAGTTCACAGCTAGCAGGATGGAGACGGTTAAAGGCAAAAGCCAAGAATAAAATGTTAAAGTCGATCAGAAAATATATATATATATACTACAGAAATAAAATAAAAGGAAGCATTCTACATAAAATAAAAATAAAAATTTGGGTTTTTTTTCATAATTTGTTATTAAAAACTCGAACCTTCTTTGTACGTCAACCTTCTTAACACTCGCGAGTAACTTTTAGATTAATTATTGTTAATCATATTTATCATTGAGTTTGAAAAGTGCTATTATTTTAAACACCTCATGTTTATCATTGAGTTTGAAAGGTGCTATAATTTTAAACACCTCGGATGATGCTTACCACATTCATCAAGTATTTGGCTTTTTATTTCTTATAATTTAGTTTAAAGTGATAAATACAAAAATTATTAATTTAGAAGGTACATGTTATACTTTTAAAGAATAATTAATATCGTATATATATATATATATATATCTTAACAACAAATCAGAAATATATTGAAAATTAAAAGAAAAACATTCACCGAATGATGAGATGATTTGTCAATTGCACGCAATAACCACTTGAAGTAAAAACGGTGCTACCGCAATCTTCATAAAGATGGCAAAGATTTATGTTATAAAATTAATAAGTTAACATTCATGTTATAAAATTAATAACATTACCCATTCTCCATCAAGATGGCAAAGATTGTGAATCTCAAAAGACTTTGAGAATAAGGATGATCTAGTAGATTTATAAGTCATTGGTTTTTCTATGTCTTAAGTAATGTGAGATTAAATGTTTTTATCAATATTTGTAGAGAAACCAATTTAATAAGTCGATATTTGATTGTCATTTGTGTAACCTTATAAGCTTATAAAAAATTATTCGTTTTGAGCATGTCTACATGGTTTTGCCCTTTTGGGGCTTATAAGCCTTTGGTTATCTTATGTCTCAACTAATATTGGACTAAATATTTTTATCAATGCTCTCTCTTGTCTTTCAGGGCTCATGAGTCTTAATCTCACATATATCTTTTAGAGCTCATGAGGTACCTTTTGGGGCTTATTTTTATCAAAGATTAAATATATTTATAAACCTCTCGGATCACCCTTACCCTCATATGCATCTTTCAGGGCTCATGAATCATGAAAGGATAAAAGTGTATGGACACACCTAAAACGAATAATTCTTCGTAAGTCTACAAAATCGCATCAATAGTGATCAAATATTGACCTATCACTAGAAATAGTACCAGGAGCCATTGACTCTTATGAATCATTTAAAGATATTTAATTTCACATTAGTTAAATAGCAAGCGAATAAAGATCATCCTTGTCGTTAAATGTACTTTTTTTTAGATACACAATTCCGGAAAAGATAAAACCATACGGAATGAAGAGCTCGTGCATATAAGAAATTGAGCCCACGTCCCCTCGTTGATGTTGCGAGCTAATCGGGTTATTGAACTGTTACTATGATCCGATTTGCTCTTGGAACGGGTTCGGATCGGGATTGATCCGATCGGATCAGCTGATGCGCTCCGAACCTCCTTCGCCCTTTGATCATCATCGGACGGACGGCTGAGCCCTCTCCAAATCTCGCCCCCAGCTGAACTCTCGTGATGGGCATTTACACCTCGTGCGTCGTTCACACGCAACCGACAAAATCCGGATAACTTCTCGATTAGATCACACGTTACCCAATAAGGTATGTCCACGTATCCGATATCCTCCAGCTCAGCCCTCCCGCCGCAATCCTTCTAGTAAAAGTGCGCGACCTTTTCCGGCAAAAGAGCGAGAAAAAAAAAGACGACTTTTTTCGTCCTCATCAGCAGACGACTCGAGTCTTCTAATTATTAGTGACGGAGTATGCCGAGCTCCCGGCGAACCCGATCGAAGGCCCGCAAGCCAAAGTACGTCAGCCTCCGCCGCCACCTCGCCTCTCCCCCTCCTCCTCCGCGGCCTCCTCCTGAGACGGCGAATCCCTCCGACATGTCCTCCGCCGCAGCTCCCGACGATTGCGTCAGCCGCAGACACCAGCTCGACCTCCCAACCCTCCACCCGGGGCACATCGACCGCGAACCCGACGTGGCCTGCCTACTCGAGGACCGCGGCGGCGGCGGACAGCCGACGCTCGCCGCTCTCCTCGGCGTCGGCGTCGGTGTATCCTCCTCGTCCGGCTCGCCCTCACCGGCGTCCCTGGCGTCGCCATCTGTCAACTGGGAGGAGGATCAGGGTGGCGACAAGGACGGGCTAGCGAGGCGGGCGCTCCGGGGTCGGGAACGCTGGGCTTACTGCCGCGCGTCCTCTGTCCACGCCTCCTCGTCGGAGGAGGAGGTAGCGAGCTCCGCCATCGGGGGCGATGGTGGCGTGGATCTGTGGCGATGCGCGACTCCGCAGGCGCTGGCGCTCAAGCTGGACTACGAGGAGATCCTGGCGGCATGGTCAGACCGAGGCCCGCTCTACATGGATGGCGAGGCCCCCCAGGTCGTGCCGCAGTTCCACCATCACGCCGCCGACCCCTACGACTCCGGCGCCTTCCCGGTGAGTCCACAAAATGCCACTCCTACCCTCTCACTGTGGATCTGGCCGTCGGACACCGTGATCATCGATCGATGTGGGCAGAACAGGTACTGGTGGAGGTGGGGCGCCGCAGTAGCAGTCCTATGAAGGTGCCGGAGCAGCGAGCGTGCGATGGAGATCGGACGGCGGAGGAGGGCGGCTTGAGCAGGGAAGCGAGGGTGATGAGGTACAAGGAGAAGAGAAGGAATAGGCTGTTCGCCAAGAGGATTCGGTACGAGGTGCGGAAGCTCAACGCTGAGAGGCGGCCACGAGTGAAGGTACGATCAAAGGAACTACAATCCAACAAGCAACGTTGATTGAATCTCACCTTATGCTTCAATTTTCGTGAAAAGATCAGAACGATCATGTGACAAATCTAGACCAGTGAATCAAAATGCAATCCAAAAATCGACAATATTTCGATTTATATCATTCAGCGTGTATGAAGAAGTTGAGATATAGAAGAAGAATGATTTGAATGTAAGTGAATTCTAGTTTTTGGTTGTCATGCTTTGAGAAATAGTATGAAGATCTAATCCAAGTTTTATAATGCAGAGTGGAAATTTGTCATACATCACCGATAAAGAGAGTATAATTTGATCGAAAACAACTGTGACACATTCGATTTAGCTGCAACAGAGAGTCACTCAATGTTTGGCACCAAATTATTTTGATCATGAAACAATAGAGATATGTCCTAGAACTTTTGGCATGCATTAAGAACATTGCAGTCCAGCTTAAAATCTCATCCTGCACTATTTTTCGCTCTTCACATGCTTCATTTTATGATCTGATGATGTACTCAAGTTGAAATCGATTGGTTATTTTGTCTAAAGTTTTTCTGAGTGAAATTTTTCTCTTGTTTCGACTGCGGCAGGGCCGGTTTGTGCGAAGGAACGATGATGATGAGGAGGATGATCATTTATAGATTTACATCACTGTTTTTAGATCCCTGATGTAATACTCCATCAGCTAATAAGAACAGCTCAACAACCAGTGTTTTGTCATCACAAGAAAGTTGCAAAGAGGCTGAGCTCATACTGCAAATTTGTGTGCAGTTGAATCTGTAAAAACACAACAATTCAAGATGTTTGCTCAGTTCTCAAAAATTAATCAGAAGTTATGGAATAGATAAGATTGATTCTTGATTGGAAGGGGAAATTCCTCCCCTTGTAGACTATATTTTGGTGTGTCTCTATTGCCTAAAACATTTTGAGCAGTTTGTTTACATTTTTTTTTTGTTGAAGAAAATACACTGCTTTATAAACTTCAAATTTATTTGTTGAATGCTATTAAATTGTCATCAACAGTACATTATCATTGGTCCTCTCGGATTATTGAATCCAATAACCTGCATTAAGGAGTTTGTAACTTTAACTTGTTATTATCTGCTTTTTTTGGGGGGGGGGGGGGTTAAATTTTCATGAATGCTCAGCGGAGGTCCTCATCCAAAAGTTCTATCAACTAGTAATCTTTTTTGTAGCTCATGTGACAATGCTGTGTTTAGGCATCTTTCTTAGCTTAGTCTGTGTTCTTAGTTTGGTGACTAAAATCTCTTCCTAGATTCAGCTTCTCTTGTCTTTTACTTTTGACCAATTTCAATCTTTCTATCACAGTGATCTGCTACTAGAATCTGACTCAACTCATCTTGATCTTGCCCATCATTTATGAATTCATTTTGTGTCAAACCCATGTCTTCATTAGAGTCTTCAGCACAAAAATGTACATGTTGCTTCACAGATTCAACCAATTGCTACATGGAGAATGATGAAAGAGTAAACTTAGTCTACACTCCACAGTGAGATTAAAGGCATTGTTTCTGCATAAAGAGTACACTTACTCTCACTCCGCAGTGAGAGTAAACTTAAGTCTACACTTCACAGGTTCATATTGAGAGCATTGTTTCTGCATTATAAATGTATTGCATGATATTGGCATCGTTCTGTCATACAGAGAATACAACACTGATGAGGCTGATACTGAAAATTGGGAATCAAAGAGGAAACTACAAGCAGACATATATAGTAGAATTTGAATAAATCTAATTTGAGTACCTATTTTTCTATTTGAATGAATCTTAAATCTACTCAGGATATCTTAAATCATATTTTAAGCTGGTTCATTGAATATGACTATAAAAAAATATCTGAATAAACTATAATTGTTATTAAGTACACCAGTTGGGTACTATCAATTTTCATCATATTTAAACCCAAATACAACCACCTAATCCGACTCGGGTATTTAGTCTCTTTTTTTTTTCTAAATCTTAGTCCTAATCCTAATTTAAATAAATAATATCTAAACCCGGTTTAATGGGATGGATGTATGTGAACATTCCCCCCAACCAAAAGAAATAAAAAATTTGTTGCTGAGATCCTAAAAATTGGAGCAAACAATGGTTCCAAAACAGCAATTACACCATGGTGGTTAACTGTCTTTTTGCCATAGAAGATGATCCAAAGCAGGGGCCTGCAACCCTGAAAGGAGCCACCCAAAACAATTAGCATAGTGAGACTGCAGCATGAACAGGGAGGACAACAGGAATCAATGGGCATCTACTGGTTACGGTCAACCCATTGACACACAGGAATCAGAGTGGAGGTGATCAGTGGTGGGTGTTCTCCATTACTATGCTCATAAAAGGTGTGAGCAGAGGGTGATTAAATAAGACACGGCTTGAGACCACCAGAAGCAGCAGGCATGAATGCTCTGCAGACACAGGTGGCATTTAGGGAAGTATGGGTTCCTAGGAGTAATACTGTTTTGGTTCTCCAATTACCTTGAGTTAAGCTGTTCTTTAGCAGGTGAACAGCTTAAGCGACCATGCACATCAAGTATCAGTCTCCCTCAAATAAAAAACTTACTGTAATGTATTGTAAGATGCACTGTGAAAAGACCACACAAAATACTTCACTGGCAACATCCTAAACTGACTCCAACTTTTAAATTATTTTCTCATGCCTCTTTCGATCTTACTGCTTGATTTCGGTTGGTAATCCCAACATGAAAGCGCCAGAGATGAAGAACAAAATCTGGGATGAAGCAAGTGAAGCACCACTGCAATGAATGAGACCAGTACGGAGTGCATCTTGTTCCATGGCCTATCCGATCCACAGCAGCTTTAGCATAATCGTCTGGAGATGGTACAAATGTGGAAGATTGCTTCGTGGACACCATCTTTGTTGCTACATAGAAAGGTATCTGCAATAAGAAGCCAACCATAAGTTGTGATGTAGCAGCAACTCTGAACGAGTTTACCGCACTGTACGCTGTTACTGATTTATTCTACTGGACTACATCTACATCTGATCCAATTCTCATCACTCTTCCTTTTGCTTAAAGTTTGTATTGGTCATACATGCATGGCCGTGGTCGTAGATATTGACTTTATTACTCATAGATCATTAGCAAGGCATAAAGATTAAATTATCTCACTTGGTAGAAATAAATGACACAAACTTGAACAGTGCTATTCAAATCTTTCCTACAAATAAAAAGTAAAATTGCATGCAGAAACTTCATAGGAAGAGAACAATTATTGAACCTGACACTGCACATCAATGCCCATCCTCTTATACTCCACAGACAAGCTCCTTGAGAACTGATCGATGTATCTGGGCACACATTTAGTATTCAATTATTCTTTTTAGCACAATCGAGCTCCATAAAATGGATGAATGTAAATATACTTGCCTATAGAGTAGGAGTTCAAGGTGATGATATCTTGGAACTTAATTCACTGGAAAAAAAAGTATATATGCAAGAATTCTGAAGATTTTTGTTTTTTTCTTGCAGGTAACTCAAAAATTCATTCCAACAATATATTCTTTTGGTTTTTTCAGCCATCATGTAATACAACTACAGCAATGGCCAGGCAAAATCAATTCTTCATGCAGAAGAGCCAAAAGATCATCATTGTGCAGCTATAAATGTCCACCTAATGAGCAAAAAAAAAAAAGAAAAAAAAGAAAGAACACTGAGCTGTACCCTGCTTCCTGCATGAAACACAGCAGTACTGCACCTACCTCAACACAAGACTAGCATTTATACATATGGTGACCAGAAGGGTTGTCTTTAATTTATGCAAGCATGAAGGTAATGTAGAAAAAAGTTTAAAAGTTATATATGCAAGAATGTCTACTTAGTTGCAGTGTGGTGGACTCCCAACATTCCAAACCAATCATGAATGAAAAAAAAAAAAAAGAGACTAATCTCAATCTTTGTTTTTCAGAAATTGTGTATTAAACTGAGTGCAAATAGTATTTTATCTTTTAAGATTAGAATTTGACTTAATTCTTATTATATACTAGAATTGAGGTCCAGCTGGTATTAGTAATCTAACTTCTTAATCTACATGATTATAATTTGACTTAATTCTTATTATATAAATTGTGCAAGTGTCTTTGCCGGAGAAAATACTAAAAACAGTAGTTGCACTTCCATCTCTTTGTGTTTCACTGTGTGATTCAATGGACAGTTGGGAGACAGAGGCATTTCTCATCCAATAAATGCAATCATAAATTCCAAATAATCCCATCAGCATAATGCAGTTATCTGATGTACTTTGGGCACCTACGGATCAGCCTGCCTTCACTCCAAAAATTAGTGAGGAACATTCTTGCATATGGTGCTTTGCATGCTGAGAAGGTAAACAAAGCCAAACTTAGTCTTCCTTACCTTCTCAACCTAACATGCACCTAAAACTATGACCCCAACATGTAAATATATCCAATGATCCTTATGCCTGTGATCCTGCTACCGACTGGCTCGCCCCCGAAAAGCTTCAGGGCTGATGTCACCGGCCCGTAGAACAGGGAGACCACAGACATGATCAGCCAGGTCTGCCCTGACGTGCACCCACGATTCCATGGTTTTGCTACTGATGAAAAAGGTGATGATGATGATGGTGGTGGTGGTGGTGGTGGTGGAGGACACGAGGAGGCGGAGGAGGAGGAGGAAGCAGACTTACGCCTTGGAAGCAGCGTACACGGCAGAGAAAGGGAAAGAAGGCAGTACCGCCGAGGCTGCCGATCCGATATTAACCACCGCGCCTCTACGCCGCCTGAGCATCCCTGGCAGGACGGCGCGCGTGATCCTCGTCGTCGCCTCCACGTTGACCCTCACGATGCTCCGCCACAGCTCCTCCTCCACCTCGTGGAAGAACATGGCGTGGGGGTACGTCGTCCCGGCGCTGTTCACCAGGACACCGACGTCCAGCCCCTCGATCTCCGCCTCGAGCCGGTCGATCCATTCCGCCGTGTCAGTGGCGAGGTCCACGATAACGGGCTTGACCATGGTAGCCGTGTGTGTGGCCTTGATGCCGTCGGCGACTTGCTTGAGCTTGGCGGGGTTGCGGCCGGCCAGGACGAGGTGGAGTCCACGGTGGGCGAGTTGGAGGGCGATGGCCTTGCCGATGCCGTCGGTGGCGCCGGTGACGAGGGCCCATGACCCGTAGAACGACTTGAGGTCCTTGCCAGGCCTGAGGAAGGCGGAGTAGACCCAGATCAGGGGGCCGATGGCGGCCCTAAGGAGGGTGAGAAATCCCATAGATGAGAGCAAGATTATCCAAGAGGGTTGGTCTTTGAGTATGTTGATGTAGTAGTCGATTTCCATCTCGACCACCATCCGTCGCATCTCTCTCTCTCTCTCTCTCTCTCTCTCTATATATATATATATATATATAATATCCTATTTTCACTTAATACGTCATAATTCATATATATACTCGTATATCACATATCATAATATATATATATACTCTAATATAGTATATCTAATATTAATATGTATTGCACATTGTAATATATCCATGTAATATGACACTTTGTGTTATTATATATGCATATATACAATATATTTTCATTATAATTCAGATACTTTTATGCTTTTATATATATATACATATATATTTATCATTTTCTATAAAATTTCATGATCATTTAAGATTATTTGGTTAGCTAGAATAATGAAGTTACTCATAAAATTGTCCAATAGTTTGTTTAATGTTAGATAGTTCATTTGATTAGAGAATAAATTAATAATAATAATAATAAATTTTAGATAAATTTTTAGATTAAATATGATCTTTTTATAAGGGATTATATTAAACTTTTTTCTATAGATTATTGAAATAAATTATTATAAATCAATGATTTGGATTTTTAATTAAGATATCTCATGACTCTATACTCTCAATTTGATATGTGTATCAATCCCTATCACACTCGATCATGAAGAAATATGAGATTTCTTTGATATCTTCATTTTTTTTATGTTCAAATAAAGTATAACTTTAATTTACTATAAGATAATGATAATTTAAAATATTATATACTTAATATCTTTTGGAAAATATATTTCATGATATGATCGACAGAAACTAAACATGAATATATATATATATATATATATATCATAAAAATCTATAAATTATGATAAAAATATATTATATATATGACATGCGGTGATAGTATACAAGTATGTTACGATGTGTAATTGATAGAACCCCAAGAAATTCTATGCAGATTGATCTTTGAGGGGGATCAACTCTTGGAATGCTATAGGAGTTCCTCCCTCCAATGTAGTCGGTCACAAGGTTGAATGAAGATTGATTTTTTGCTTATTTAAAAGAGGTGGAGGCTACATACTTATATAGTGCTCCAAACCCTAACCCTAAAGAGGTTGCTTCCTAAGTTAAGTGCCCCTTTTGCCCTCCACCCTAGTCGACTTACCTTATAAGAACCAACGACTTAGGAGGCTGCAATATGCTAAGCATCCCTTGGTCAAACCTTAGTCGACCTGCCTGGTAAAGGGGGCGGCGGCTAGGAAGCCCTAAGGCCCTAGATATAAACCCTAGCCAACCTTCTTTATAAGATAGAGATGGCTACGTGGGGTTTATTATAATCCCTCAAGGTTTTTTTACTAGTTGCTACTAGATTGAGTAAGACCGAACCCTGCTAGGGTCCTATCAAGTCTGCTCTCTTCAAATCAACCTTGTCCTCAAGGCTAGGGTTCCATGAACTCAGGGAACCTGGTTCTCAAATCTTTATATGACTCCCACATGGCATCTTCAATTGGCAAATTACTCTAATGCACTAGTACTTCAATAAAGGGATATCAGTGATGCATCACGATCTTGTGGTCAAGTATGACTTGTGGTTGGGCTTGAATATCTCCATTGTCAGTGGTCTTGGGCAGCTATATCTGGGCTAACTCATTCTCTCCCAACTTGGGCTTTAAGCGAGACACGTAGAAGATAGAGTAAATTTTTATATCAGCGGGTAAATTTAATCTGTATGCCATGACTCCAATATGTTTCGTGATTTGATATGGCCTATAAAAGTGTAGAGATAGCTTCAAGGAGGCTCGTGTGTTGATAGATAATTGCTTGTATGACTACAGGCGAAGATAAACCCAATCTCTTACTGAGAACTCCCTTTCGCTTCGGTATGCATCGGCTTGTTGCTTCATCCTGACTTAAGCGGCTAAGAGGTTATCTTTTAGAAGTTGTAAGAGTTTGTCCCTGTCAATTAAATCTCGATTGACCTGATATACTTTAGTCGAGCCAAGTACATGTTTAGGAATTACAGGAGCCGATCGACCATACACTGCTTCATATGGAGTACATTTACTAGAGGAATGATATGTAGTATTATACCACCATTTGACCAAAGAGAGCCACTTCGTCCACTTGTTTGGCTTGTCACTAGTGAAACACTATAGGTATGTCTCTAAGCATCTGTTCACCACCTCAGTTTCGCCATCAGTCTATAGGTGGTATGTCGTACTCATCTTGAGTTTGGTGCCCTGTAATAGAAATAACTCGGTCCAAAATTTACTAGTAAAGACTATATTACGATTACTTATAATGGACCTTGGCATCCTATGCATTTTAACAATATTTTCTATGAAAATTTGTGTAGTACTAGTAGCGGTGTAGGGATTTCGCATAGCACAAAAATGAGCATACTTGGTAAGTCAATTAACCAGTACTATAATTATGCTTTTACCTTGGGATGGTGGTAAACCTTCAATGAAATCCATGGATATGTCAGTCTATACCCAGTCTGATATAGGTAATAGTTGTAGCTTCCCAGGACTTACCACTATCTCACCCTTCTGTTGTTAGTGTATATTGCACTGTGCTACAAACCCAGAAATAATTTTTTTCATCCCTCTCTAATAAATTTATTTAACTCTTTTGTAGGTGCTTAAAAATCCAGAGTGCTCTACTGATGGTGTGGTGTGCATATCTTACAGGATGATTTTGATGAAATGAGAGTTGGGTGTAAGCACAATGAGACCTTTGTAGCGTAGATCTTTGAATCCCAACTGTAGTGGCCTATTGAGCTTTGCGCCTCCTCCAATTTCTTTTACAATGTTGCTGGTTTCGTGATCCTTTCCCCATTCCTCCCTAATGTCCTCATGGAAGCTACTAGTTGGAAGGGAGATGGTCGAAAGTTCTGCTTGTTCGGGTATCCATGAGAGTGCATTTGTAATAACATTTTCTTTGCCTTTTTTGTAAGTAATTTCATAATCAAACCTAAGGAGCTTAATTACCCATTTTTGCTATTCGAGAGATAATATCTTCTATTACAAGAAATATTTAAGGCTTCTATAGTCGATTTTTATCTGAAATCATCGATCGATCAAGTATGGTCTCTATTTTGTTACTGTGTGCACAATTGCGAGCATCTTCTTATCATAGATTGATATTTTTTGACAGGAGGGAGATAATGTCTTGCTAATGTATGTGAGTGGTCGACTATTTTACATGAGAAGACTCTAATTCTGACTCTGGATGCATCAGCCTCAATGATGAAGGGTCAGCTAAAATTGCGTAGTGCTAGCACTAGCGTCTTCGTCGTCATGACTGTCTTGAGTTTGTCGAAGGCAATAGAGGCTTTGTCTAACATTAGAAGACATCCTTTTTCAGTAGAGAAGTGAGGAGTGCATTAATTTTCCCATAATCTTCCACAAATTTTTGGTAGTAGTCCGTTAGTCCAAGGATTGGTTTCACGTTTATTGGTTTCGGCCAGCCTTGTATTGCTTCAAAATTTGATGGTTCTATCACCACTCCTTCTTCTGATATTATGTGCCTAAGGTACTCTACTTTTTGCTAGAGAAAGCTGCACTTTAATTGCTTAGCAAAAAGAGTATTCTCTTGAAGGATCGTTAAAATAAACTGCAAGTGCTGAAAGTGGGTCTCAAGGGAAGGGCTGTAAATGAGAATATCATCAAAAAATACCAGCACAAATTTACGAAGAAAGTTCTAAAAATATCGTTCATGAGACTTTGGAAGATTGAAGGAGCATTAGTGAGTCCAAAATGTTATGATCAATTGGCACTAAGATAGGGGCTGAATTAGTGTAAGTGTAAATTAATCTTTTAACAAAAGCTTTTCATTTGAAGCAAGAGAAGAAAATCGAAAGCTTTTCATTCAAGTGAGTAATTTAATCTTATAGAGAAATGCTAAGCTTATTGCTTAAAGAAGACTCAAGAAAGAATAAGTAAATCCGAATAAAATGATAAGCAACGTTGTAAGGGAAATGCTTGATTTCGAAGCCTTACTTTCAAAAGTAAATAATGTCGAAAGCGTCTTTTGGTATTTTATTAAAAATAATTAAGAATCTAATTAAAAAACCATGAGGATGAAGATAATATTTTTCTACAAACTAATTAGAAGTAATATAAAGAAGTAAACAAGATAAACAAAGAGAACTCACAACTTATAGTGGTTCAGCCTCAACTTTAGCCTACGTCCACTTCCCGAGTCCTCCTCCTTGAGGTACACCGACATGCACTATCGATCTCTTTTGGGTGAAGACCAAACTCTTATAACTTGAGCTTGTATTACAAGGGAGATTATTTTACAAGCATGTTATAACTCTTAGCTTACACCCTTCCCCTTTTCTTTTTCTTATAATTTACACAAATTTTTCATAGAATTTTAATCCCAAAATTATTATGTAGAATGCAAGAAAACTTTAGGTATTCATAGGCCCTAAATAACTTTAGAATTTAGAGCCAAAATTCAAACATATCAAAAGAAATCGGGTATGGGCAATTCATGTTAGGAAACTTTAGTGGGAGCATTACATGCGCAGTAAAAGATCAAAACAAAATAGATTTTCCACTTAAATCAAATCGTTGTGCAAAAGATTACGTCATGAGAAAAGCCGCAAAACTGATAAAACTGTGATATGTAAGAGATTGATTACCTAGGGAGGTCATATATCCATATTTTTTCAGATCTAGATGGAGAGGATGAAGAAGGTCAAGCATCCCCCTCTCTAGCTATATCCACACGATAGATTTCTACAGCAGAACTTCTCCAATCAGATCTCGCAACACTTGCGTAGAGGGAGGGAGGAGAATAGGAGGGAGTGGCTAAAACTGTAGCCTATCAATCATAAACCTACCCTTCTATTTATAGAGAGCCACCAAAAATCATAGGGGTCATACCTTAGTGGGTATTGGATCTCTATTCAATTACCCGCTAACATTATATTATTGGATAATCTCCTTTAGCCTCTAACTAGGCCTCATGCAAGGAGCCCATTAGTACAAGGTTTCATCTAATGATAATAGGAGCTAATTAGATCTCTATCCAATCCTCTATTCGTTGAAGCATCCACTATATGTACGTGACCCTCTAGGCCCGATACTGATATGATCATAAGTCGCTCCCATCAGAACTCCTTCTGATATAGTGAATTATTATTTCCATAATAATTCACTCGACTCATTGACTATGACGTACTATGCCACTGCACCATAGTCCCCAAACGACATAAGGGGATCAAATTCATTGGACCTATCTATCCATAATTATTATGTATATATAATTCCTCATCCAACTAATATCCCAAAGATCATAAATTGGATATGGTATTGTCAGGTTATATACGAAATCCGTTTGAGACTCGTTCTAATCAGATTCTCTCGGAGAACTCATTCTCTCTCAATCCAAATGACCTTGGCCAAGGATTTGTCTGAGCAAGCATATATAAGATATTTCTCTCACGATACCAAAAGTGGATGATCATGTATTGATACTTCTTCATAAAGTTGATTACCAATCTGATAACCGGTTGTACCAGATCTAAAACTTTCCTAAACTATAAGTCCTACATCAAAGAAATGAGTACTCAAATAAGCATTGTAGGTGTCTTAACTCTAAGGACCATATACACAATTGAGATTATGGAATCGATGTCTGACATTATGTATCATTAACCATATAATATTATATAAGTAAATCAATTAGTCAACTCATTTTCCAATGAGCACCTGTACTATATCCTTAGTGTCTCCATACAAGTGGCTATGAGACCAGCCACCTCCATCATATGGACAAGTATATAGTACACCGGTCTATTCGGTAATCTCGATGTCCTTTTTGAGTAATCTATGACTGAGATTATTTAGGATCTATGTTTAAAGGTGAATCGATCTCATTATCATGATCTTTTCATGATCTGATTCTCATTGCACAGAATCAATAATATCATAATATATATATATATATACACATAGTAAATAATATAATATGATAATATGTTAATAATAATCATAAGCAATAAGATCGTGCAGCGTGTCACACGTGTCATCATTCATGTGATTGGCTTGTAGGACACCTGTAACCAGTAATCTCCCACTTGACCTAAAACCAATCACCTATGTGTTTGATCCCCATCAGACCCCTATGATGCTCAAATACAATGTGAGCCAGTGGCTTCGTAAGTGGATCTACAATATTATCTTCAGATGTAATTATTTCTATTGCTATATCTTTATATACTATGATATCTCTAATCAAATGAAACCTCCATAGAATAATTCTGATGAAACTTGTGTTCCTTTGCTAGAGCTATCGCCCTATCGCTATCGTACTATATGGGAATCAACTTCATACTGCTCAGTACGATTCCTAAATCCCTAATGAACTTCTTCATCCACACCCATTTCTTTGTTGCTTCTGCTACAACAATGTATTCCACCTCTGTGGTCGACTCAATAGTAGTAAGTTGCTTGAAACTCTTCCAGCTTATTGCTCCTCCATTCATGGTGAAAAACATATAATAGTTCGACTTGCTATCATCAATGTCGAACTAGAAACTTGAGTCTATGTAGCTCTCAACCTGGAGGCTATCTCCTCCATATACTAGTAAAATATTCTTAGTCCTTCTCAAGTACTTAAGAATACACTTTATTGTCTTCTAATGTTCTAAACCTGGATCTGCTTGATATATGCTCGTGACACTCAGAGCATATGCTATATTAGGTCTGGTACATAACATAACATACATGATAAAAAGTGATATCTATATTGAGGCATAGGGTATCATATACATGTCTGTCCTTTCTTCAAGAGTCCTTAGGGACATACTTATAGAAAGTAATATTTCATGTCTCATCGATATGAAACCTCTCTTGGAATTCTCCATACAAATCTTTTGACAATGGAGTCTATATACCTAGACTGGGATAAGCCAAGTATTCTCTTGGATCTGTCTCTATAAAATCTGGATCTCAAAATATAGGATGTTTCCCCTAAGTCTTTCATGGAGAAGTTTTTAGATAGCCAAGCCTTTACTATAGAGAGCATTCCTATATTATTTCTCATAATTAGGATGTCATCCACATACAACACCAAGAATGTGATAGCGCTTCCATTTACCTTCCTGTACACATAAAGCTCATCTTCGTGCTCAACGAAGTCATAGGATCTGATCGCTCTATCAAATCTTATGTTCCAACTTTGGGAAGCTTGCTTCAGTCCATAAATGGATCTGAGCAACCTACGCACTTTATTTAAACTCTCTCTAGATATGAATCTCTCTAGTTGTATCATATATACCTCCTCCTTGATATTAAGGAATACTGTTTTTACATATATATACCAGATCTCATAGTTATAGTATGCTGTGATGTCCAAAAGAATTCTGATGGATTTAAGCATGGCTATAGGTGAGAAGGTTTCGTCATAGTCAACTCATTGTTTTTGACAATATCTTTTAGCTACCAGCCTTGCCTTATAGGTCTCCACCTTTCCATATATTCTAATCTTCTTCTTAAAAATCTACTTGCACTTGATGGGTATAATACTATCAGGTGCATCCACAATGTTCCAAACCTTGTTAGAATATATAGAATCCATCTCAGAATTCATGGCTTCTTGTCACTTCTTAAAGTCTATACTCATAATAGCCTTCTCCTGAGTGTCATCTCTACTGATATGTCTCATATATCTTTTAGGAGGGTGAGATACTCTGCTAGACCTGTGCAAAGTTAGAACTTGTGTGCTACGTACCTGAATAGACTCGGGCTCTAGAATGGTGCTTGAGATAGGTTCTCCAACCGTGCTTAACTCTATCTCACTTCTACTATTTCTACCAAGAATATATTCTTTCTTAAGAAACACAATCCTCTTGGCAACAAAGATCTTATGATCTTTGGGATGATAGAAATAGTACCATAAAGTTTCTTTAGGGTATCCCACAAACATGCACCGTTCCATCCTTGATTCTAACTTATCGGGGTTGTGTCTTCTAACGTAGGCAGGACAGCCCCAAATTATAACCATCTTAAGATCGAGCTTCCTTCTCTTTTATATCTCATATAGTGTAGACATTACCGACTTTGATGAAACTATATTCAGAAGGTAAGTTGCGGTCTCTAGGGCGTTTCCCCAGAATGAGATAGGTAGATTAGTGAAACTCATCATGAATCATACCATGTCTAACAGTGTGAGATTCCTCCTTTTTGATGCACTATTGAGCTAAGGTGTATATAGAGATGTCCATCGTGATAGAATTTCATGGTCTCTAAGGAAATGGGTGAACTCTGTGCTTAAGTACTCTTCTCCTCGATTTGATCAAAGAGTCCTAATAATCTTTCTAATCTAGTTCTCACCTCATTCTCATATTCCTTGAATTTCTCAAAGGCCTCGGTCTTATATTTAATCAAGTACATGTGTCCATACATAGAGAAATTATTAGTGAATGTAATGAAATATGAGTAACCACCTATAGTCTGAGTCGACATGGGACCACATACATCACTATGTACAAGTTCCAATAACTCAGTGGCTCTCTTTCCAGTTCTATTAAAAGGAGAGTTGATCATCTTCCCACGAAGGCAAGGTTCATGAGTTACATATGGCTCATAGTCAAATGAATTTAAATATTTATTTTTTAGTAACTTTTGAATCATTCCCTCATATATATGACCTAGCCGACAATGTCATAGGTATGCATTGTTCACCTTATCTCTTTTCCTCTTAGACGTATTTATATTCATGATGTGTGGAGAAGTGTCTAACATATATAAGCCATTTATTAGGGTTTCTCTAGTGATGATCTCATCATCCATAATTATTGAATAACTGTTGTTCTCAAAAACTAATTTATATCCACTAATTATCAAATAAGAGATAGAAATAATAATTTTGATAATAAAGAGAACAAAATGGTATGCATCTAATGCAATAATAGCTCCACTAGATAGATGTAGGGTGACCTCCTCAATAGCAACTGCAGCAACTCTTGCTCCATTACTCATCTTGAGGTCCATCTCACCTTTGGCCAATCTCTTAAGTTTTGCCAGAAACTACAATAATTATAAATATGATAAGCACTCTTAGTATCCAATACCTATGTGTTATCATGAAAATATGATAAGTGGAGACTGATCATAAATATACACGAAGCTTCTCCAGGCTTCTGTTTCGCCTTATCTATAAGGTAGTCCTTATAGTTCCTCTTTCAATGCCCATCTTGACCGTAGTGGAAGCACCATCATTTGTCCTTTACCAGGTTTTTCTTAGTAACCTTTGCCTTACCTAATCTTTCTTTGCCCTTGCATTTTTTAATGGTCTTACTGACATTCCTTTTCTTATTGGTCTCACTAATATCAAGAACTGGCTTCTTTTTCTTGATGGCACTCTCAGCTTCCCTCAATATATTAACGAGCTCAGGGAGGGAAGAGTCACCTCAAACTTGCTAATGTTAAAATTCATGATGAAGTGAGAAAATGAATCTAACAGGGACTGAAGTATAAGATCATCACACAGGCTATCCTCTAGGACTATTCCTAGACTTGTGAGTTTCTCGATTCACTCTATCATCTTTAGAATATAGTTCTCAACCGATATCTCTTCTATCATCCTAACTGGGAAGAGTTTCTTGTATATCTCATATCTTTGAGTTCTTCCTTGTTTCTCAAACAACTAGTGGAGATAAAGAAGGATAGAACCTGTATCTATGCTCTCATGTTGCCTCTGTAACTTAGGAGTCATGGAGGCCAACATATAATATTTTGCCAATGTGGAATCATTTATATACTTCATATAGCGAGCGATCTCATCCTCGCTTGCCCCTTCTTCCGGTGTGGCCACAATTGTATCAATGACATATACGATTTTCTCTATCGTGAGAATAATTCTCAAATTATAGAGCCAATCCATGTAGTTTGGACCAGTGATGTGGTTAGCATTAAGTATGTCATGTAGGGGGTTCGTGAGTGACATGTTTCTAACAAACAAGATATAACATAAATAAATAATAAGTAGATTTTGTAGAAAAAAAAACTAATTAAGATATGGACTTATATCTTAATGTACTCTCACTACTTTCCTAGCAAATCATACGACACCCTCGACACATGAGATAGAAGTTTCTGGCAGACTCTTAGTGGGGATCGAGATCCAATCGGTATTTTAGTGCAACCTCGAGGGACTCGACCAATTACATTAAGCCCAAAAGATAGACAACTCTTATCAATCACAACTCCTTGTGATTCTCGTCATATTCGACCTCTGAATCATCATGGACCAACTATGAAGTTCAGTTAGGTCATCACCATCATTACAAGATAATTCTGATTCGATGGATATGCTCTCGACTGCTCGACCAAGTTATACCATGCCC
This sequence comes from Ensete glaucum, assembly GCA_021527575.1. Taxonomy (NCBI): domain Eukaryota; kingdom Viridiplantae; phylum Streptophyta; class Magnoliopsida; order Zingiberales; family Musaceae; genus Ensete; species Ensete glaucum. Next base: position 38,306,257 of record CM038558.1, on the reverse strand, counting down.
TCAAGTCACTGGTAACATCTATATGTTATAGGCAAAAACTTGATCATGTAGATAGGTGAGCCTCGAGGGACTTGACCAACTCAACCTATGTCGTGATTCGATTTTCTTCCTATATGATGGAAGGTCATATGGGTCAATCTTATTGCCTCACGCTTACCGACTTAATATTATCATAAGAGGGATTTTGTTTTATATCGGTCTCCTAGTATGTCGTGTAATCCACATACATATTTAATACATATCTACATCGTATGCATATATATATATATATATATATATATATATATATATATATATATATATATATATATATATATATATATATATATATATATATATATATATATATATATATAGTAGGTGTATAAGACATTACATATGCAAGTCACACCGGATGATCATGAGTTATCACCTAATATGGTTAAGCCCGAGCCAATAGGCCTAATAACTCACAATAGGATCTATGTGTGCATCGACGCATCTCCATGCCCTATGATCATTGATGTTGTCATTATCGTTTTCATCAGATCCTCGTTGCATCACCATACATCGTAATCTCTCGCCAAGATATAGTGGGTCCCATTGTCACCTTCACGCTCTCGCCACACCTCTCCATGTAATTACAAAATAATTACAAGCATATAGGCCAGATAATAAACAAGGAAAACGGAGGCTTGCAGGCCCCCATAATAATAATAATAATCATAATTACACACATAACAACACATGGCTCATGATCATCCATCAACATCATATATCACATATATATCATATAACATGTAGGATTACTAGATATATAATAATTAATTAAAATATTTAATTAATTATTTTTTGAAAATCAGGATATGCTCAAAATTTTTAGAATTATTAAGGGTATTTTAAAAATTTTAGATAAAAGGACAATCCTTAGAATTTTGAGAATTATTGAAGTCGTTTTGGGAATTATGTATACGAGGACAATCCTCAGAATTTCCTAAACTTAGAGGAGCAAAATAGTCCTTTTCCCAAAAAAAAACCCTAACCCCTCTTGCCCCTTTCACTAGTCGCGCCTGCTGACAGCGATTCTGGCTACTAGCGATCATCACCCCACGGCACCTCACATCGCGCCCCTCGGTCTTGTGGACGGCGCGCCTTAGGCGGTAGGTCTTGCAGGCGTAGTGCCCACAGGCTCCTCCCTTGTGGGCGCTGCCTATGCCTGCATGCGGCGCCTCTGTGGGCATCCTTAGTAGATATAGAACTTTCCCCTCTGTGGGCATCCTTAGTAGATCTAGGGAAGTCCACCCTCTAAGCGTGGATAGTAAGGATTGGTCATAGAATCTCCCATCTCCTAGAATTCATCTTTTTGATCATAGCTTTCTCCTTGTTGTGATTTCCTCGGGCTTAATGGTCGGCCTAAACTAAGTTCAGTAAAGAGAGTTCATATTTTATCCTCCATTCGTGTCTCAAAGACTTTGAATTTAGCATTGATTGCCTCATCAGATGTCATAGTGTATGTCTCCAAATCTGTAATGTTAAGATCTTTCTTTTGTTACCAGGTTAAGGGCATGGATCAATTGAGGAATTTGTGGCCGAGAGGGTTGGTGGATTGGTGGATGTAGGCTGTGGTTTAGGCTTGTTTGGTTACTATTTTAGGTACGGTTTGGTAGAGTTTTAGGGCTGTGACGGTAGTGGACGAAGGTTAGGAAGATGGTTTTAGATCTGTGGTTGATGGCAACAAAGGTTTGATAGGAATCAGTGGAGGTTTACTATGAATAGTTATTATCTCGGGGAGCAGAATTATCATCAAAGAAACAATAGTTTCTCAACAAAATTTCTAGTAGAAAAGTGAGAATTTATGGAGGAAGTTGACAACAAGATCTTGATTTAGATAGCAGCAAGGATGATAGAAGAGATAATAAAATTTTGATAGCAAGACAATAAGAAAAACGTTACAAGTTGCGATAGTAGAATTCTCGTCAAAAAATTTAGCGGTTTGCGACAAAAAATTTCAACAACGTATAAGGACGTTTTTAGAGATGAATTCAACGATAGATCAAACATAGATAAAAGCTGAGATGATCTATGAAGTGTATAAAAATTTTCGTCCAAAAAGATAACAATAAGATCAGCTTAAAGGTAACAAATAGGCGACTAAAATTTTTTACAACGTTCCTTCATTCACAAAGATGATGACTTTATGACAATAAGAATTTACAAGGGATAGATGAAAACTTCTTTTGGTATTTTTTTGATAAGAAATTATAACAACAAAAAGTATATGTAATAGAAAAATATCAAATCTTTGATGCAATTGATGGTAGCGACAACAAATTGATTTGATTTACGACAAGGAGATGGTGGTGGAGACGACGTCGTCAAAAGCAATTGTGGGAATTGCTTGGTTGATAGTGGGCGACAGGGATGGCAACAAAAGCAGTAAGATCGTTGCTCTGATACCAAATGATAGAACCCAAATGAATTTTATGCAGATTGATCTTTAAGGAGGATCAATTCTTGGAACGCTATAGGGGTTCCTCCCTCATATGTAGTCGGCCACAAAGCTGAATGAAGATTGATCTTTACTTATTCAAAAGAGGTGGAGACTATATACTTATATAGAGTTTCAAACCCTAGCCCTAGAGAGGTTACTTCCTAAGTTAAATATCCCTTTTGCCCTCCATCCTAGCCGACTTGCCCTATAAGAGTCGATAGCTTAGGGGCTAGAATATGCTAAGCATCCCTTACTCAAACCCTAGTCGACCTGCCCAGCAAAGGGGGCGACTAGGCTAGGAAGCCCTAAGGCCTCAGATATAAACCCTAGCCAATCTTATTTATAAGATAGAGACAACTAGGTGGAGTTTATTATAATTTCTCATGATTTTTTATTAGTTGCAACTAGATTGAGTATGACATAATCCTACTACGATCCTATCACTAATGCACATTAATATTATAACATATGATGTTGATAGTGTATAAATATATTATGATGTGTAATACATATATTTGCTGTGATGTGAGAGTATATATATATATATATATATATATATATATTAGGACGATGTGTAATATAAATGTGGACGTATATGTTATGAACTGAGACATAAAAGTGCATGAGTTTACTATGTTCCATACATGTATATATAAACATTTGAATTATTTCAATGTAGAGTTTTACCTATTTATTTTTGCATATAATGTATTGTATGTAGGGTTATCTTTGCTAAAAAAATCATAAGACGAGGGATTTACTAGTAAATGTCTTACAAAATGTTGTATACATAACATGATAAAGTTATAAAGAATTATAGTTACGCTGTCCGTCCTTCTCTCCTTCCTCTCAGCCATAATCCTGACCCTTCTTGGTTTCCAACTACGGGGAGATCTACCGGTCGCCGACGCCATCACTCTCCGCCTCCGATCCGACTCCTCCGTCTTCCTACCTGCCGCTTCCAGGCCGTCTTCCTCTGCCGCGACCCGCAGCGGACCTGTCTGAGGAATAGTGGTACTTCAGGTCGTCGTCGTCCCCTCCGCCTCCGCCACAGCGGCCGCCGCCACCATCGGCCCCGGGAAGTCAGCGTATAGTCCACCAGCCCGTCGCGATCGTTATCCACGCCGGCTACCGCCCTCTCGCTCTCCTCGGAGCTCACGGTCTCCCCGGCCCACCCGAGGAGGCACTTCACCGAAGGCTTCGAGGAATTTGGCGGCCTTAAACGCGAAGAGAGGAAGCCTTAGACGGTCGAGATTAAGAGAGAAAATGAGATGGACGGTTACGAGGCGGCGTATGCAGGGAAAGTCATGAAAGAATGGCCATAACGAATCTTAAAGCTCGTCCCATTACCGTCTCCGTTCGCGTAATACATCTTAACATGACGGAAACGGAATCTAGCAACGGAAAAGAGGAAAGCGCAACTTTAGAGGAGAGAAAGGAAAGGAAGGAAAAGGTGATTCGTATTCCCCCTAACAAGAAGCACACACAGTGGCATAAATGTCATTCCCCGCTCCTCCGGTCTCCCTCCCCAACCCTATCGTCCACGCCCCCATTAAATAATAAATATAAAATATTAAAAAAAAATCCCCCTCTCTTCTCTCTCTCTCTCTGTATCTCTCTACTCGGTCTCGCTGTCTTCTTTCTGTCCGTAGTACCTCTTCCTTACCCGAGGAGGAGCGAGAGCAAGGACTCGCGAGAACAGGAGGGCGAGGCTACACCACCATCTCTCTTCCCATCCAGAAAAAGGGGGAAACCGCACTCACTCGTTCCTTCTCTCGCTCTCTCTCTCTGAGAGGATGAGGAGGGGCGCCCTCCGTTGATGGCCTTGGCGGTGTTGTCGTCAGCTCCGGGGGTGGTGGCCTCGGAGCCCCTGCCTATGGAGGTGCCGCAGTGGCTGAAGTCGCTGCCATTGGCGCCGGAGTTCCACCCGACGCTGCAGGAGTTCCAGGACCCCATCGCCTACATCCTAAAGATCGAAAAGGAGGCCGCCGACTATGGCATCTGCAAGATTGTTCCCCCCCTCCCCTCCGCCCCCAAGAAGACCGCCGTCGCAAACCTCAACCGCTCCTTCGCCGCCCGCGACCCCGGCGGCGGGAAGGCCCCCACATTCACCACACGGCAGCAGCAGATCGGCTTCTGCCCCCGCCGCCCCCGACCCGTCCAGAAGCCCGTCTGGCAGAGCGGTGAGCGCTACACCCTTCAGCAGTTCGAGGCCAAGGCCCGCCAGTTCGAGCGCTCCTACCTTCGCCGGACCGCCGGAGGCGGCGGGCGCAAGGCCGCCACCGCTCCTGTCCTTTCTCCGCTCGAGATGGAGACCCTCTTCTGGCGGGCTTCCGCCGACAAGCCTTTTTCTGTCGAGTACGCCAACGACATGCCCGGATCGGGGTTTGCGCCGCAGGCCGCCGCCGTGGGCCGACGCTGTCGCGAGGAGGTCCCGGCCAATGTCGGGGATTCCGCGTGGAACATGCGGGGCGTGTCGCGGGCCAAGGGCTCGTTGCTCCGGTTCATGAAGGAGGAGATCCCCGGGGTTACGTCTCCCATGGTGTACGTCGCCACGTTGTTCAGCTGGTTCGCGTGGCATGTCGAAGACCACGAGCTACACAGCTTGAATTACCTGCATATGGGCGCGGGGAAGACGTGGTACGGGGTGCCGAGGGATGCGGGACTTGCGTTCGAGGAGGTGGTCGGGGTGCACGGCTATGGCGGGGATGGCAACCCTCTCAGTAAGTCTGGTTGCCTCAACACGCTTGTTTACGCTGCATTCATTATTTCTATCTTCTAGTTGTGCCTCGTCCTATAATGCTTTTCTTGATGATCATCACATAAGTAGGGCTGCAATGCTGCTGTTGGTGGATACTTTTGAATTAAAAGCAGACAATACAAGTGTGGATGAATTAGATACATTGTAACTTAGCTTGATATTACTTTGAAGAAACATTAACTGATGATCCAAAAGCAAGAACTGTTTAAGTCATATGACTGGAAGCCTATGAGATAACCAACTTATGGATAAGAAGGCTTTTGCATGGTAGAGCTGGATCGTTGTGGTTTTATGGTATAGAAATTGAAGGTTCATGACCAAGGTTACATCATATGCTTTAAAGCTGTTTCAAGTCTGAGCCATATTGAGCTGCTGGCTGTGGGGGCACATTGATGTGTGCTCATCTGCCGCATGCATTTAACACGGTTGCACTATCCTGTGCAGACTGCAGAATGTGGATGGCATGAGATGGTTTTTTGACCAAGGACTTTATGTTTTTCGCATTATTCTTTTTATCTACTCAACAAACTTTATTATGTGTATGTAATTTGGTGAATCATCTGCTAATATTAGTGAGATCATGTCAGTGACTTTTGCAATCCTTGGTGAGAAGACCACTGTTATGTCTCCTGAAGTATTTGTTGGAGCAGGAATCCCATGCTGCAGGTGATATTCTGCCAGATGATGATTTTGGAATATTCACTAGCTTATTAGTTTTTTATGCTTAATAACTATCTAGTATGTAATTTTTTGTTTTCTTAAAGCAGGTTGGTTCAAAATGCTGGAGATTTTGTTGTCACTTTTCCTGGGTCTTATCATTTGGGATTCAGTCATGGTAGGTCTTTTTTTTCCATGGCTTTTTCTTTTGTGAGGAATAATAGTATAACATATTACTCTTTTCTGTTAGCTAACAGATGTAGGAAGTTGGTGTTTGGTTACGAAAGTTGAGATGGACGGGCCTAAACTAGAAATTTGAGGAGCTAGATCTACATTAGAGTTAAATGTAATTAAAACTAAATCGACATTGGTCGAACTTTTAGTTTGAAGCTTAACCAAAATGTGAACCAATGCTGTTAGAGAGCATGGGATAAGAAGCTTGCTTTATTATATCTGAAACTGATTTTCTAACAAGAAACTGATCTTGATCATGAAGTTAATGTAATAAAATGGAGCAGGCACAACTATGGTAAATTGCAACTTCCCTTGATTTATTATCTGGATTTGTATTCTTCTTCTTCTTATAGAAAAAAGTGTCTTCTTTCAGAAGAGATTTGGATTTCTTTTTCTTTGGTTTTCTTTTTCCCTTTCATTGAGGATACATGATGAGCAGTTTGGGTCCAGTGGAGGAAAAAAGTGTCTGTTGCTGCTATAAGGAAAACTTCGGTGGGAGTCCAACAAAATCCATAGAACCTGAAATCATGCAAATTCTGCAAAAATAGATGTTTCGAATTTCAGTATCAAATAAACATTTTATTGAACTATGTTCCATGTACATTTTAAGAGGAGCCTAACTTAAATGAGTTCCTTTTTCTTTTTTGCTTAGTTTGCAAACTTCAAAATTTTCAAGCCTCTAAATGCTGTCTTCTTTTCTTTAGATTATATAATCATTTGTTCCTAGAGAAAATGGTGATTGAAATTTGAAAAGACTTTGGATGAAGGGATGTTTATTGAACTCCAGCAGAAGAAGGATAATCGATAATTTACAAAATTATAAAGCTTTTATATAAATTCACAAAAGAAAAACTTTTTTAGCATTCTTTATGCCACAAGTGACTCCTGTTACAGTTGATCAGCAGATTTTATTCAAATGGGAAGGAAGATAGAAACAGTTAAAAGGAAAACTGACAATGGTAGATGATATGCGTATTTAACTATTTATACAATTATACTTCGATTACACTGTTTTTCTTGTGTATTATCTGAAATTCTTTTCTTGTACTAATACAGTTGCCAGAATGTGATTAAAACTTATTTTATTAGTTGATTGACTTTGGATATTCAAGATGATGTTGATAAGCAAAAGAACTTACATGGTTTTTAGTGTAATGATTGAACATAGTAAGCATTTGCAGTGATAATCTTTTAGTCAATAAGTGATCTTTTACCTACTTGTTCCATCACCTTCACCTTGCTAGTGATGGTAGCCTTTATATACTCACTGAGATGTTCAGCCTCTGAAAATAAGATCCAAGAACTCATTTCACTCACATTGTTATGAATGTTTTTGATACTATGATTTATTAAATCTTATACGAAGAGTTTATTATTTGCATTTACCAGAACCAGTTTATTTTTGTATTATAGGATTTAATTGTGGGGAGGCAGCAAATATTGCTACTCCTGAATGGTTGCGATTTGCCAAAGAGGCTGCAGTGCGAAGGGCTTCAATAGACTGTCCTCCTATGGTGTCTCATTTTCAGTTGCTATATTCCCTTGCATTGTCATTATGCACAAGGTTTGCTCTGGTTGCTTGATTATATTTGTGGTGACTTTTTATATGAGTTAGTTCAACTATCACTCTGTATGTTATTCTTTTCTTTCTGTTTCTATTTCTTGTTACCATTTACCCTTTTTTTGTATATGCTTTTCTTTGTTATTAATTGTTGGTTATAGAAGTAAGAAGGAACAGAGGGACTGGATGAACATCAACACACTTCTAGATAAAGATCACTTGTTGCACTAGAGAAAATATGCATCTATGTTACTACTGTAGATTGGCTGGTGGAGAACTGAATATTACAGAAAGTGTGAACTGTGAAGTATGGTGTAATTCTTATTTTCTGCTGTTTTCCTTTAAGATCTTTCTCCTTGCATCCTTCATGTTCAACTTTAAATCATCCATCAGCAATTTATCTGCCTAACTTGGTGCTAGGAGGATGATGACTATCCTATCTAGTGTTTGCAATACCATATTGTACTGCTTGATATGCTCGGTACGTACTGGTTCGATAGATGACCGATATGCTTGGTACCTTAGTGTACCATGTGTTGGTATACTTGGTACAGCTCAATACACACCATATTGACAGATCGATATGTCGGTATGGTACGAGATTGCGAACCTTAATCCTATCCAAGTTTTGACTTATCGATCCATACCGGTGTACCGGGATTATCTGGTATTGGTATGGTATCGGTACCGGGCAGTACGCACAGTTGGTACCACCCAGTATATTAAAATAAAATATAATATTTTATAATATAATATAATATTAAAAATATTAATATATTAAAAAAAGAAAAAGAAAAGGGGCGATGTTGCCGAGGCGACGTTGCCTTGATCTTTCTCCCCGCGCGGGGCGGAAGAAAAAGCGCCCGCGGGCAAGGGCGGCGACGGCGTGCGGGCGAGGACGTCGCGTGGAAAGTAGGTTCTTCTCCTCTTCTTCGTTTTTCTTCTTTTCCTCTTCTTCTTCTTCCCTTTTTCTCCCTCAATCGACCGTCGACGGTCGATTTCTCCCTCAATAGGCCGCCGACGGCCGAAATCGACCGTCGACAGTCGATTTTTGGCGGTATTGCCCAGTAGCTGGCGGTCCGTGTATCGGTAACCTGACGGATTGGTATGTACCACCCGTACTTGATGGTACAAATCGAAATTGCAAACCTTGATCCTATCTATGTTTTATTCAGCTAAAGTGCTAATCTAATATGAACTATGATTAATTGTTCAGTTCCTGGTTTTAGTCGTTTTTTTTTTGACATACATCACATATTTCTGTTTCTCAGGATCTAAAATAATTGCTGATTATGTAAATATGTTGGCTTGTTGATTGGAGAATTTGACTAAAAGACCACATAAATTCTATTATTTAAAAATAAGACAAACAAGAAGGATACCAGAAAATATAAAGCACAGTAATACTGTTGAACTTTAAGCCTTAATAATATGATGAAAATATTGCCACAATCACTGTTCTGAAAAGCAGTCATCGATCTCTACAATCTACATCCATTAGAATTATTTGTGAATAGAATGATTATTATTTATGGGGGAACTTATATATGCAGATCTTGAAACTGCATTATTATCTTATTTTAAAACCATTTTCACGAGATCAAGTGATTTTCTACTGAACCAGTTAGTTGTTTTGACAAAATGGACTTTTGAGGATGAAAAAGGGCCTGATATTTGAAGAATTATGCTTAAAAATATTTCCTGTTGTTGATTCTGAATTTTCACAATATTTAAATCATTGATGACAAACAAGAATTAATTACAAATTTCTCATTTATTCACCTTTTATCTCATATTTGTTCTAGTTCATTGACTATTAATTAGTTTAGGTTTCTTTCTTGGTGGTGTTGGAACTTGGAAGCCTGTTTAGCTTCCTGATCTAGTAGTTTTATAGATTTGTCGAATTTAATTCTGCCCATTTGTTTTCACATGTGTGAGAAAGTGTGCTGATTCTTCTTAGCTTGACATGTTATCACTCTCTCCAAGTCACATATAGTTCTCCTGCATTCTACTTTTTCCATGAATGGATATATAATTTACAAGTTTTGCTCTGGTCATGAAATGCCATGCTTGTTAGTTTTGTTTCAGTTTGATAAATGCAATGTCCTGCATGTAGTTTCCTTGTGATGCCTTTTTATGAATATCAGGGATATCCTTATTTTTTTCAAGACAGTCCAAGGATGTTAAGTTTATTTATAATGAGCTACATTAACCTTGCAGAATGGATATTGTTTTTCCTTTTACAGGATGCCCATGGGTGAAGGAAGTGAGCCACGAAGTTTTAGACTAAAAGATAAGATAAAAAGAGAAGGGGAAGAGATGGTCAAAAATGCATTTGTTCAGAGTGTGATTCAAAATAATCACCTACTTAGTGTGTTGCTTGATTCAGGAAATTCCTGTGTAGTTCTTCCTCAAAATGCACCGGAAAGTCCTTTATGTTCAACTTCACTTGTCAGATCTCAAGTCAAGGTCAAGCCAAGAAAATCAATTGGCATATGCAGTCATCAGGAAGCGTTGGAAACATCACAACTTTTACATTCCTCTGATGTTTATTCAGGCTCGAATGCGAGGATTAGAGACTTTAATGGGTTGTTTTCATTTAAAGGAAATTTTACATCAACAGGAAATGATAAAACAGTTTCATTAGGCACATACGACAAATTTGTTAATGTTGATCACTACTCTTCCTCGTCTGATTTACGAAATTTGGAAGGTGAAAAAGAGGGGACAACAATATGTGATGGATTGCTAGAGCAAGGACTATTGTCATGTGTCACATGTGGAATTTTGAGCTTTGCATGTGTGGCTGTCGTACAACCAAGAGAGACAACAGCCAAATACTTCATGTCTGCAGATTGTAGTTTTCTTGGTGATCATGTTTTTGGTTCAGGAGAAGCTAGTGGCATCAGTAGAGACACAACTCAGAGGACCAACAACAACAGTCTGGTTGCTGACATTGGTACACAATAGCCTTTAGTTTATGTTGTCCTTTTTTTAATCATTCATCATCAAAAGCTTTCTGATTGACCTGTAACTCTTAACATCATATTTCAGATAATGTATCTGTATGTGGATATCATCTATATTTGGTTAACCACATCCATGGAATATTTTCTGTTTCTTTTGTCAAACATAAATATCATTCAAGAATAACAACAACAATAACAAAGTCGTAAGTCTCAGCTATTTGGGGTCGATTATATGGATCTCTTGCTGCCATTAAGATCTATAAAAAGTCATATGCTTAATTAAGCTTAGAATAATTTAATCTTTATTAAATTGTGTGTGCCTTTTTGACGTTAAAACTTGTATTGCTTGTGGCATATGAGCATACATTATTAATGGTTCTAGAAATTGTTTAGAACTACTTGCAACATTCTTAATCTGACATATAGTATATTTTTGATCAAAGGTGATGAACTTTTCACTATAAGCCAAGGTTCCTACAAATAAGAGGTCTTCCTATAATATTCAGAGCCAGCTACTAATATTATTATATTAGCGTTGAATACCTATCCAAGAAAGTCTAGGTGAGAGTATTGACATGAAACATGGAAGCCTCATTGTTTAGCTTGGAAATTTACTTTATTGGTAATGTGTAACCTTGTGCTAATATGTAGCATCTTTCAAGAAACGTTCCAGCCCATGAGAGTCTAGACAAAGAGGAGAATTTACTTTATTGTGGAGCTATTTAGAAGCAGCTATAGGTCACAGAATAAAGTGATGCACACTGGTTATTTTTCCATTCGTACAAGGTTCTACCTATAGGATATATGTGTCCTAGCTTTTCTAAGACCTTCATACCTGGTGCTTTTAAGCTTTTAGTTACCTTGAAACTTTTGAACCTCAAATTTTATAAATTCAAGAAATGTTTGTTCATATATGAAGGAACTAATGAATGACAAGGTCAGAAAATTATGGTACATGCGTAAAAAATTGGCCTACAAGTCAATTTGGCCTACTTGTTTAGAGGTTTTTACGTACGATGACTTCTCTTTTTGTGTCCATATGTGTTCAATATTTAACCTTCTTAATACTTATACTCTTTGATAAAAAATGGAAGCCATGTTATCAGGTGCAGTCCATTACTAATAAGTAATTTATAATGGCTGTTTTTTTGTTTTGTGAATGTTGTTGGAGAATGATGTGTGGAAAATCTATGATAAGTTTATTAGTGAAAGAGAAATAGAACAACTTTGAAAATATATGGCTGTCCCTTTGGGTTAAAACTAGAATATTGAACTTTTAGTTAAATCTGGCTAGCAAGTCCGAAGTAATTGTTATTGTTGTCTCTGGTAAAATCAGATTGTATTTTTCTTTTTTGACTCTGTAATTTTATCTAATTTATTTCTTCATTTTGTTTTTATTTTTGGTTGAAAAATGCTAATAATTTCTTTCGGCACAATTATACCTTTTTTCCTATATTAGCTACATGTTTTATTCAGTAACAGATATTGAGGATAAATGGATGATAACATAGTTTATTGTACTGCATAACCAGTTCAGGTCTCAGACCAGAGTGTTGAAATGATTTCTGATGTTACATGTCCAAGTGGTGCTTCTGCACTTGATCTTTTGGCTTCTATTTATGAGGATTCTTCAGATTATGAAGATGTTCTACATGAGAAGTCTAGATGCTCTGACAAAAACGATCTGGAAAAAGACTCATCATCATGCAATGCCAATCAACCCTTTGTAACTGCAGCAGAACCCCAAATCATTTATTCAAGGGAGGTTGAATGTGACCAAACATACTGGCATTTGGCTGGGGCAGACAACCAAACTGATATGTCTATTCAAAGTTCTCATTCTGCTGATATTTCAGATAATTTAAATGGACATACCAGTGCTGTATGTCAAATAGAATCAGAGTTCTGTAGCCCAGATCAGCCAGAAAATGGGAAATTAGTGAGTGCATCTTATTTAGAAGATAACAGAGCAGTGGCAAATTCTGGTACTTCCACAAAGTTTGTGGGGGAACCGAGAGGCATGCAATGTAGGGACCTAGATGGTCAAAATGCTGAAGATCATTACAGTAGCTTAAAGATGGGAAATTTAACTTCTGTTTTTAAAGATCTCCCTGTCAACCGTGACATCTGTGGCAACCGAATTGTGCCAGTGAAAACTGCTTTGGTACATCCAGAATTAAGAAATGTTGATCTAAAGTTGATGTGCTCCACAGCATTAGTTATGCAAGGATCTGACAAAGATTCTTCCCAACTGCATGTATTCTGTCTTGAGCATGCTGCAGAGATAGAAAAACAACTTCAACCGATAGGTGGGGTGCATATGATGCTTCTGTGTCATCCAGGTGATTTCTTGAATCATTTAAATGTGCATTGCCATAGAAAATTGTATCACATATATTATATTTTATGTTTCCATGCCACATGTTTTTGCCTGTGCATTTTTTTGGTTACTCCTTATCCCTTAGATTGTTGTTTTTTAATTGCATAACTTGGTAAAATGGTTGGTTTTGATATGATTGGACATATCATGATTGACTAAACTGCAAACGACACCTTTTCATATCATGTATGATATCTATCAGTTACATCTATCTTCTTGGTGTAACCAATCGTTTATAAGAGAGTGGAAGAGTCTATTGGCTCACCAGTTAAACATTATTTCTTGTTTTAGAAAGTACATTGCCATGTGATTCAAGATATAATCTATTTAAGTGTTTGAACGTTGGTTGTGATTGCTAACGAATATAAAAGATAGAGCTTCATTTTCTTCATAAAATTTGCAGAACTAGATGCTTCTTGCTATGTGATTCTTGACAGGATCTACGTAGGTGACTGAAAAAGGTTGTGATTAACAATGTAACATACAACACTTGATTTTCTAGGCTTTCTTTTTTTTGTACGGTATTAATGGAAGTTGATAGAATGTAATGCCTAAGCAATGTAGAATGACAATTCTAATGCATCAGTCATATTTGAGCAGGTCTTACTTACGTATCTCAATGTCCAAGTGATATTCGTGAAATTAGTCTGTATGATTGGGTTGCTTATAACTAGGACCAAGCTTTAGCCTTTCATGTGCTGATCCGAGCATGATGCGGTTAAGGCATATTATTTGATGTCAATTCAAAAACTTAAAGAAGATTTTAGAGTTGGCCTTATAATTACATGTCTCTTTTGCAAAGAAGATTCATGTCTGAGATGATGGGTGATCTAACTCATGGCAGACTGGTAAGCGCCTTTTATCCGGGTGGATAACAGAGAGTGTATGAGAGAGGAGCCTTGTCTGCTTTTGTCATCAGGATACGGGGGGCCTTTGAAAAGGACAACCTATTACCCTTGCTCTAGAAAGGGAGAAGGAAGTCTAGAAGTATGAGATGAAGGGAGTCACTAAAATGTTAAAGTTTGGAATATTGAGGCTAGAGGTCTCATGAACATGGGGAACATGTATTGAACTTGCGATCAAAATGTCAAGGGTCAGAGCCAAGACAATCCTAAGGATTATTTTTATATCCAAGGGAATTATGGTGACTGGAATCTGTTTGCAGCATTTTTTTAATTAAACTTAGTTCTTAGCCCTCTAACAATGCTACCCTAGGTGTCATCGCAAGGTTTTTCCTTTGCAAGACACGTTAGCAAAGTTTGAATTATGGGATCAGCCTCTTTGCCCGCAAGGATGAGGTTGTGCACTTGGCTCTTCATAAAATGCATTGCAGGAGCTTGTTGCGGTAGCCCTTCCCTCCTTTTCCTACCACTTTAACAAATATTTTTAGATATAACTAACTGGTGTGACTGTTTATAATTTGCTGTAACTAGATGGGTAGCATTAGAGGAATCAACCAGATAGTTATCTTGTGAAAGTATGATATTAAACCTAAATCAACTAGACTGCTCATAGTTTGGATCTGGCTCTCTTGTTTATTTACTTGTGAAGCTGTTGGGTTGATTGTTTTCAGCATTAAGTGGATAAACTTTATGCTTAGTGGCTTGTGTGACATGCTTCATCCATCTTCCTCTGTAGTAATCTAATATGGTTTAGTAGTGAAATTTATTTTCAGCCATGAAGTTTGTGTTTTTCATAGAAACATATGAACATTTGCACTGGGATATTGGGGTGTCCTTTTGCTGCTGCACTTTAGTATTGCACTGTATGATCCGTGCAATTCCTGATGGATCAATTTTTAATTGATGCTTATGTTCAGAAGACATTCTTATTCAGGTTGTCATTTGAGAAAGACTTTGATCCAAGGAATGCAATTTAGATTTGTACCGCTCGGTATGGGTGGTATTTACCAGTCTGCCAGGTTACCGGTATGCCGATCGGCCACTACTGGGTGGTATTGCCAAAATTGACTGTCGACGGTCGATTTCGGCCATCGCCGGTCGATTTCGGGAGAAATCGATCGTCAGCGATCGATTTAGGGAGAAAAAGGGAAGAAGAAGAAGAAGAGGAAAAGAAGAAAGAAGAAGATGAGAAGAAGAGAGAAGTACCTCATCGCCCGCACATCGTCGTCGCCCTCACTTGTGACTGATTTTTCTCCCGCGTGAGGAGCCAGAACGCCTCCTCGCGCGGGGAGAAAGATCGAGGCGACGTCGCCCCTTTGTTTTCTTTTTTAATATATATAATATATAATATTATATTATAAAAAATATTATAATATATTTTAATATCCTGAGTACCGCTTGGTACCGGTACCATATCGGTACCGAGATAGTCTCAGTACATCGGTACGGATCAGTATGTAAAACCTTGCTTTGATCAGTAGCTTGTGTTGTTTGATACCTGATTTCTCATTGCCTTGCCAAAATAATAAAATGGATCTAGGTTGTGCAAAATTGTATATTGGAGACATTTATTCAGCTTGGCTGGTTGTGGAGACATTTATTCAGCTTGGCTGGTTGTGGAGACATTTATTCAGCTTGGCTGGTTGCAGCTAGGATGTAGTTTGTATATTTAGAATGTTGTTCCTGTTGCATTTTGACCATTTGAGGATGATTTTGTGTCACAGCAAAGTTGCTTCTCAATGGTCTAGGTGACTAGGTATTAAGTCAGGAATAGTATCTATACTTGCAGGGGAAAAGCTTTGTATATTGTTTTTCCCAGATTCTGTAACAGTGGAAGTCTCATGCACCATGCTGCCCCTTTTATATTTTTCCATTCCAGTATAAGTCATGCATCATCTGCAAAATGCAAGTCCAATTTGCAAAAGTAGAAACAATTGCTTGTTGCAATTGCAGGACCTAGAATCTCTATTGCACTAAAATGGACACGACTATGATATGAAATGTGCTATAAATATATACTGTCAAATCCTAAAATTAAAGTTGAAATCATCTTTTGACTTAGGCATACAATGTATCCTAAAATGTATATTGCTAAGTATTTTGAGATAACCAGTAATGATGCCAAATGGAATTTTCTTTTGATTTGGTGGAACAAGAGTGTACTTCTGTATCCAGAGCATTAAAAGATTGATGGAAGTAGCATTGCAATTAAAATTGTACACCTAAAACATAAGTTTGCCATGAAGTAAAGAAAAATTGTTTGAGCTGCATAATTATCTGCATGGTTCTTTTAATCAATTGGCAGTGTGTTTTTTATTTCTTTCTGATGTAAAGTTTGTGATTTCTTTCTGGATGTTGTATGTGACTTGCCCATAATGACTTATGCAGATTATCCTAAAATAGAGTCAGAAGCAAAGTTGTTGGCAAAAGAAAAAGGAATTGGTTATATATGGAAGAATGTCAAATTCAGGGAGGCCAATGACGAAGACCAAGAAAGAACCAGAGCAGCCATAGAGGATGAACTAGTCATGCCTATGAATAGTGATTGGACAGTGAAATTGGGAATCAACCTGTGTTATACTGCCAACCTTAGCAAATCTTCCCTATACAGTAAGCAGATGCCATATAATCCAGTTATATACAAAGCTTTTGGTCGCGATTCCACAGGCAACTCCCCTGTGAAGCCAAAGGCTACTAGGAGGTGTCCAGGCAGGCAGAAGAAGATAGTTGTCGCTGGTAGGTGGTGTGGTAAGGTTTGGATGTCGAACCAGGTTCACCCATATTTAGCCCATAAAAAGGAAACTCAGGAGCAAGAACAGACAGAAGAGCTTTATGCATTTGATACTGATCAAAAGCCTCTGATTGAGATAGATATTAGTCATTCCAGCGGATTGTCTTCCAAAAGGAACTTATCAGGTAGCAATCTGGCAGCAAATAATTCTGGGAAGAAGAGGAAGAGGCCTTCTAAGATGGCAAAGTCTCAGAAACCCCTATACAGCACCATTGCAGACAGAAATTCTAAAACTGAAGATGCATCTGCAATTCCTGCATCTCCACTTGGAAGGACTTTAAGAAGCAGTCATCTCAGGCACAATGACAGCAGTAGCCAGGGTAAATCAAGTTTGAAAAATGAATTAGGAGGACCTGGCACACATCTCAAGAAACGATCATCCAAGTCTGAAGAGCTAAAAAATAAGTTGGCTAGCAAGAAGCAATGTATAAAGAGAAAGGCTAAAGATACTCGAACTGCAAGTCTTGCAGTTAAGGGCAAGGAGGAAGAATATACATGTGATATTGAGGGGTGCTCTATGAGCTTCAGCACAAAGCAAGATTTGGCACTACACAAGCGTGACATTTGTCCTGTCAAAGGGTGTGGGAAGAAGTTCTTCTCACACAAGTACCTGGTGCAGCACCGGAAGGTACACATGGATGACCGACCATTGGTTTGTCCATGGAAGGGGTGCAAGATGACATTCAAGTGGCCATGGGCACGGACCGAACATATTAGGGTGCATACTGGTGATCGTCCATACGTCTGCTGGGAATCAGGGTGTGGGCAGACATTCCGGTTTGTATCAGATTTTAGCCGTCACAAGCGCAAAACAGGCCACTCGGCAAAAAAGGGCCGTAGACGACCAGGCTTGTAACAACTAATTTGATGAAGTTCCATTTGATGTAGGAAAATTGGGTGATTGTAAACTAATGTTCTTTATTAAAAGTGCCATCACTAGTTGATCAGGGTAGGGTAGGTAGGAGCCTCAGTGCATATATTCTTTTTCCTTCATTAGGAAGACTAATCTTTCTACCATTAGTCCAATCAACTTGACTTGACATTTCAATCAGATGGGGACTGGTGTAGATGTAGACAGAGGTGGATGCTTTTACCATTAGCAGACGTAAAAAGACAGGCCTAATATATTTGATTTTGTTATTTGTCCCGATGCAATCACACTCTTATATTGGGTTGCAATTAATTGTTTTTATAGGATAGGCACATATCTACTTTTCTGGTTTTTCACTGATATGCTAATGGTATTTCCTTGAGTTCTATTCCATTCAGGTTTTTTTAAATTAAAGGCCCGCAGAAGCATTTAATGACATGACAGGAGAGCACATCTTTTTCACAGCGAGAGCAAACAGATGGGTGACCCACAACATGTCAACTGGAAGGTGAGCGTATTGCTGACTCATTGCGTGGTATACTGCTGCTTTGAATACATCTTTGAAATATAGGTGAGTCTATGAATATGTTTTCCCAATATGTCTGCGCTTTCTATTACCTTCTGTTGAGCTAATTGTTCAGGTAACATATAGTTATGCATGTAGATGGCTCAAAAGTTGTTCCTCGGAGTTGGCACATCAATTGTATTTAGGTTGAGGGTTGAGTTCTGATGATTTGGACGTTCATATTTGATGAGTTGGGATGGGATAATTAGAAGATGCTTGTAGGCTAAATCACGTATATTTGATGAGTTCGGAAACTCTAATTTTGTATTGTTGCAAGGAGATTTGATGTGTTGGACACGTTAAGTTATTAAACAATATAAAAAAAATATTCATGCATGAATAATTAGGTTGTTGGAGGATTAAATAAGAATAGTTTAAGATGGTATGAATATTATTTGAGAAGATCCAGAAGTAGACTTAGATCGGACAAATAATGTCAGTGGTGAAAGAAGAGGCTCTTGCAGATTAAGGAAAAGAATTACTAGAAACTTTTCTATAAGTAGAAGTTTAAATTATTTTTTGTTTATCTTTCATGCAGCTACAATGAGGAGTTTTATATAAACAAAAATTAAAAAAAGGGAAAAAATAAAGAATCAGGACGTTGTCATAGATGAGGAACAAAATG
Source organism: Ensete glaucum (assembly GCA_021527575.1). Taxonomy (NCBI): domain Eukaryota; kingdom Viridiplantae; phylum Streptophyta; class Magnoliopsida; order Zingiberales; family Musaceae; genus Ensete; species Ensete glaucum. The sequence continues at coordinate 38,287,471 of CM038558.1, read as the reverse complement.
AAGCTGAAGAAGGAAACTTAATTAGCTTCTTACACGTTTATAAATCTGAAGTTGCTAGTACTCAAGGATAGGACCAAATATCTTCTTGTGGTCCTCGAAAAGAACTGTCGACCCCAAATAACTAATGAAAGTTTCAGCTATCCTGGCAAAAGGGCAGTGCCAAGTCTTCTACACAGAAGAAGTTGGAACTGAGCTGTTAAGGATGAGGATGAGTCGGATCCTTGCGAGTCATCGTCACCAATCCCTCAGGCCCTGGAGACGGAACGGACGCCTCTTCTGGTCTGCAAGGGACGTGTAATGAACAGCTGTGACCCCTTCGATCATGTCCTTTGACTTGGGATCAATCTTCTTTCCCCACCTCTTCCACCATGATTGATGCAAGTCCCCAAAAAAAGGGTTATATGATTCTTCATTATCCAACGATGGCTTGATGTAATTGACATCTGGAATATGTTTCTAATGGCTCTGACGGGGATGAATCGTAAGGTGCTGTAGGGGCATATATGTCATTTGACTTTTTCTTCTGATCCATTTCGTGTCCTCTTCTCCATACTATATATATCGAGGGACGGAGGGTTTGTCGAAGCACAAATCATCCGTCGTTGGCTCGGAAACATGGCCGAAGAAGAGAAGAAACGCGGCCAGGCGGAGATCCACCGGTGGCTTGAGGTCGGGAGAGTCGAGATCCCGCCGGCCGATGTCCGGATCGTGACGTCCGGCGGGCGGCGAATACCTGTTCACTCCACCGTTCTGGTAAACTGACCGCGGCTTTCCGCGTTGCTCACTTGCCTGACATAATGTCTCGCTTGCGACCTTCTCGTTTCGCTTATTCTTCTTTTGTTTCGTCTTGAATCTAAGGCTTCTGCGTCGCCTGTGTTCGAGAGCATTCTGGGTGGACCGCATAAGGGCGAGGGTCGAGGAAGAGAGATCCCCATTCTTGGCGTCCCATGCGACGCTGTCCATGCCTTCGTTCACTCACTCTACTTTGCCAGGTCTTGGATCTTTTCTTCCTTCCGTTCTGTTAGTTCTCTGTCGTGCTCCTCTTCTTCTTCTTCCCTGTTGTCGTCCATGACGAGTTTTATATCGTGGGGGGTGTACGACAGGTGCGTGTCCGCCAGAGAGGAGGAGATGATCGGGGACCACGGAATGCACCTGTTGGCGCTGTCGCACGCGTACCGCGTCGGGTGGCTGAAGCGCGCTGCCGAGCGGGCTCTCTCGTCGCGGCTGACAGCCGAGGGCGTGGTGGACGTGATGGTGCTGTCGCAGCGGTGCGACGCCCCGCGCCTCCACCTGCAGTGCCTGCAGCTGCTGTCGAAGGACTTCGCCGCGGTGGAGCAGACTGAGGCCTGGCGGTTCCTCCAGGACCACGACCCCTGGCTCGAGCTCCACATCCTCCAGTTCCTCCACCACGCCCACCTGGTACGTACGCATCAACTCCCTCGATGCACCCAACTTCGCCATGGTGGCCGAGAGAGACAGAGAGAGATTGATCGAGTCGTGGCTTTGCTTGTGGTGCGAACAGCGGCGGCGGCGGCAGGCGAGGAGGAAAGCGGAGCAGAGTCTGTACGCGGAGCTGCACGAGGCCATGGACTGCTTGCGCCACATCTGCACCGATGGGTGCGGGGAGTTGGGACCCTCAGGCCGGCTCCTCCCAGCCCACGCCCGCCCCCCCTGCCCCAACGCCGTCAGTTGCCGCGGCCTCCGGCAGCTCATCCGCCACTTCGCGGCGTGCGGCCGAGAGAAGCGGCAGCAGCACGGGTGCCGACGCTGCAAGCGCCTGTGGCAGCTGCTCCGCCTCCACGCCTCCATCTGCGACGAGGTCGATGATGCCTCCTGCAAGGTTCCCCTCTGCATGTAAGTTATCTATTCTTGCTGCATTATCTCGTTAAAGAGCCGAGAACGTAACTCACTTGTCTTCTTATCATTGCGAATCCATAGACAATTCAAGCAGAGGATGCAGAAGAGGGTAGGGGAATTGGAGGAGGACTCCGAGAGATGGAGGCTGCTGGCGAAGAAGGTGGCCTCCGCTAGAGTTGTGTCGCAGTTGGTCAAGAGGCAGAGTCAACTATTAGTTTAATGATATTTTGTCGACTAAATTACATTAATGGTTTGATCGGTTTCTGAATTTAAATTTATGTTAATTATTGCCTTACACATCCTGTTGTAAATTTCTGTCCTAACCTTAGTTATGCAATACGAGATTTGGTCTGTCGATCTTAGCATATATATCAACCGACGTAGAAATTGTGTTCGATATGTGATGCTGTGCCAGACTTGTTTATATTAGGTTAAGGAATCCAATTCTCATCGACTCTAGTTAGTAAAAGAAACAAAAATTATTTTACACCATAATATGATTCAAACTCTAAAATTTAGCATACGTTGAATTTATTTTTTATTTTTTCCTAAATGATGTCTTTTTTTTTTTTTTTTTTTGTCAGTGTTCCTTATTTAATAATTTCATATACTTTCTCGTTGTTGTCTTTGTCCACACGGTTTTATTGTTTCGATGCTCATGAGCCCCAAAAGACACTTATGAAGGTCAAAGAGATCCAATGAACTTAGTTCTCCTACTCCTCAACCAATATGAGACTATATGGCGGTATCAGTGCTCCCTTCCATATGGGAGCTAAGGGCTCAAGACCCTCATTCTATGTCAAATATGTTATGAACCTTTATGTCGTGTCATAGGGTGAGTATGACTTGGTCTCGTCCGAACAGAAGAGGGCATCCACGTGGATCCCTAGGGAGATGGGGCTGAGGAAGTGAGGTTGGGACGGGGGCTAGCTCTCAGGCTCTTGCTACGTCCTCCGTGGTCGACCCAATGGGGGGCTCGAGTGGTCTTGCTGTGTCGTGTTCTTGCGCTATAAGTTGAAGTCAGGAGGGGAAATTCTTGACTCGACCGCTCTGATGCTTAAGTTAGCAAATGGTTATTTTGTGGTGTAAAGAGTTTGATCCCCCTTTTAGGTTAGGGGGCTAGCTTTTATACTTGTGGTGCCAGCCCGAAGGTGCATGGGTCATTAATACCCATCGTTGTTTCATTCAAAATGATCATAAGAGCAATCTACTCATACATTCATGATGGTGCGAGTCGGCCTCTTCAAAATTCTTCAATGCAGCACCGACTGCACTGCCTAGGTAGTGTAGAGTCGATTGTGCAATGTCTGCCAAGTCTGTCTTTCTTCCTGCCACCACATGTCAGGTCATTCCACGTCAACACCATGGGGGCTGCTAGATGTAGCTCTTGCAATTGGTGTGGGGATATCTCCTATCATTTGACCCCCCCGATGTACCTCAGGGGTCTCGTAGAGGGTTTTGAGGCATGTCATCAAGTGTTCTCATGAGTTGGGCCCCCCCTGCTTCTCAGGTATGCTTGTGATCCTCTTAGGGGTGCATGGCCCAATTGATCTTCGTCTTCTCGGTGTATTCGCCTTGGGTGCCCTTTTTCATCTTGCTCACCTCGGGATCTTCTCCTGGCCTCATGGTGGTGGGCCTTTCTTTTTTCTCAAACAACTTAACTCAGGTACATCTTCTTCTGGCCTCGTCGTGGTGGGACTTCTTCTATGGATAGCTTGCCAAAATCTGCTAGACTTCCACAGTACAGGAGTACCAGAGCAGATTTGATCGCTTGTTAAACCAAACCCGAGATTGGTCTGAGATATAACTGGTGAGAAAATTTATCTCGAGACTTAATCTTGAGATTCGATGTGAAGTTAAAGCTCACCATCCCTGCACCATGATAGCAGTCATATCATTCGCTAGTGTACATAAAAAAAAAAATCATTATGGACACTTATCGAAATAGAAGCTTCAATAGACAAGACTTCAAGGTAATCGCAAACAAGAGCAACTTTTGATGGTTGAGCCAATTAAGAAGAAACTAAAAACTGACAATGTAGAGTCCGAATATGAAGGCCGTAACAAATTTATAACGATTGAACTAACCAAGGATGAATCAAAAATTAATAATGTGGAGTCCGATCATGAAGGCTATGTCAAATCTAAAGACAAGATTGTTAATAGGCGAATCCTAATTTGTGATAATATGTGCTCAAAGGTAAAACTGATTATACAGGGCAAACAATTACTTGTAGATTTCTTTTTGATACCACAGGAAGACTTCAAAGTGGTGATCCTCAAAAGAAGATATGATACGACCACTAGCCATCAGATCAAAAGATGTCCTCAGAAGACTATAGTGACTACTACACCAAAAGATCGACTCATTTCTTATACCAAGTAGAGACCCTATTTGATTGATCAAAGGGTTGTAATGCGTGACAAATGTCTTGAATGAAGTGCTCCCAAAGTTTAATGTTGCTCAACCTTAAGGACAAGGATATAATCGATCTTTTTGAAGGGATTGGACCTCTTATATCACTTCGAGGGTATTTGCCTCATAGGGTTTTACCTTTTAGCTAAAACTAATACTTTATTTCTTGATTTTTATAAAGAATTTACAGTCTTATTTATAGGGCTCTGCCAAGAGTCCCGCTCAACTTCGACTCATAACTAACTAATAAACTCCTAACTGAAAATAATAATTGACTCAATCTTATTAGAGAATTAACCTGAATCTCCTTAATAACAAAATTGATTCTTCGAGATTTTTCACTCCTACTTATATTGTCATATTCTAGGAATCTTATATTACCAAATTTTACTATCCTCATATTATGATTAGAGTAATAAATATCTAGCCCTTAGACTTTTCTAGATAATCAATAAAATATCTAGAAATAATTCTTGGATCCAATTTTTTTTCATATGGATTTAATACTCTTATCTCTACAGGACACCCCCAAATATATAAATGTCGCAAACTGAGTTTCCTACCAATCCATAACTCAAACGAAATTAATAAAATTAACTTACTAGAAACTATGTTCAAGATATACAAAGTTGTCCTAAGAGCTTTACCTCACATTGACTCAGGTATAGGAAAAACTCATCATGCTTCTAATAATATTTATAAAAGTACGATTTTGCTTTTCAACAACACCATTATATTGTGACTCACTCGGTAAGGCATACTGAGTGTAAATATCCTATTATCCTAGGAATCTAAGTAAAAGGACTAATATTATAATCAGATTTATTATATCTACAATAAATTCACCACCCCTATCAGATCTGATAATTTTAACTTTTTTATCTAATTGTCACTCGACCTCATTTATGTACAATTCAAGAATGTCAATGACTTAAAACTTTTCATGTATTTAATAAACATAACTATATCTAAACAAGTCATCTATAAATGTGATGAAATACATTTATCTACTAAAATAGGAAATATGAAGTGATCCGCTGATATGAATAATTTTAAGAAATTTTTTACTTCTTATGGTATTTTTCTTTGTATGCATAGTTTGTTTTCTTTTAATATAATCTATGCAAACATTAAAATCAATAAAGTTTAAATCTTCCAAAATATTACCCTTCATATATCTTTCAATTCTTTTTTTCGAGATATGCCCCAATCATCTATGTCGTAATATAAAATATCTTTTATTAAAATTATATTTTAATTCAATACTTGATTGCAAGGTCAATAATATCTTTGTAGTACTTAATAGCATAAAATATATACTATGCTATAAGTTATGCAGAAAAAATTTGATGTTAAGCTTGAAATCAAATAACATTAGATTAGATTCACGATATGCCATATGGAAAAGATCTCTGCCTAAGCTACAAAGGTACTATTCTTCGAATCCGAATATATCAATTTGAAATGAGAACTAGAGACTCTTTATTACTTCCTATCTTTTCACAGGACTATTATTATTGATGGTCTAGGAAAGATAGGAGAAAAAAATACTTACTAAAAAAAGATGAGAGAAAAAATTATAATCTCTCATTTGGATCCTCTTCTCTTCTCTTTCGGTACTTATGAGATCCTATCTATGTATAGGCTAGACCAAAGGGTTTAGGATAAGTTATTAGGAGAGTTCCTTAAATTCTACTATAATATGGACTTATTTTCTATTAACTAATATTTATAATCAAAATTTAATTAATTATATTATATATCTTATCTAATTATAAATGGTGACATAATCTATAGGTTCAAAATCAAGCAACTACGACAGAGTCGAGAGATGCTTCACAGCTGCTTGGGCATTCTTAAATAGGGGATTCTTTCAAGAACTCCACTTGATACTTACTTTAAACAGGCAATTCTTATGCTTCAGATCTTGATCTTGCTTCTGTAGCTGAGTTTTTAACAGCTAATGATCCTAATCATGCTTCTGATCCTGCATCTTCTTTTGTTTCTGATCCTGCTAAAGATCCTTCTTTAATCCTGATTGTATTCTCGTTGACCTAACTCGAACAGAAACATCGTTAACTCGAACTGCCTCTGATCCTGATTCTCGAACTACTAATCCTAATTTTGATCCTGCTCTTTCTTCCACTGAAGCAACAAATCCTTGAATCTTTCTTGCGTCGAGGATGAAAAAAACAGTAATTGAATCTATCACAGGAGCAGAAGCAAAAGATCTAGAAGAGAAGATTGCTTAGTGCGCGGAAGGTCTTCTTGCAGGAAAAGCTCAAGCTCCCATTGCTTCAAAACAAACTCCAGGCTCCGAACTTAAAAGAATGAATCGATTGTTGCTGACTTTCGCCTAAAATACTTTCCTTCTTCTTCTTCTGCTTTTGATCTTGCTTCAGCTTCATATCCTAATGAGTTCTCTTTTATTTGGTGGATTCAGTCTGGCTCCTATGCATCTCAGAAACCATCTTCTACTGTAGTAGATCACGTGTTCTTTTATTTTTTTTTATTACAATGGTTATCAGCATGGTGGCTAGGTGTATTAGTTCTATGTTTTATGGTCTGTTTGTCTACTCCTAGTACACAATTTGATTCCCTCATTTTTCTAAAAAAAATATTCTTATTGCCATACATGAACTTCTACAATTTGGTGTGCATGTCATGATTCATTATCTTTAGCTAATCTCCTGTTGTTTCATGATTCTGTTGAATGTCATATAAGAAAAGAGAAAAATAAAATAAAATAAAAATAGCTTATCTAGTCATGACTTTCTTTGTGCTTGCTATTTTATGTGTATGATAGTGACTTGTGAGACGGAAATGATTCTTAGAAAGAAAAATAAGCTTATATTTAATAGCTTTTCTGAAGTTGTGACTCGCCTCAATGTTTATTTTTATTGCTAGAGCTAGCTTACATGCTGACATGCATTACACATTACATACACATCGTAATGCTTGTATAACCTTAGTTTATCCTCAAATCAGCTGCCAAAATTATAGGAGTTTTGTAGCATGTTGTACCTGAAACTTGTTTACAACTTAAACCTTTTCACTTGTTTTTTATTAATTTTTTAGAAGCTTGTACAGATAGCCATTGTCGATTTAGATGTTGTTACATGTTGGAACTTTCTCTGGACAATTATCCATGCAGCGATACTGCAGGATCTGCCTGCGATCTGTTTACAATTGGCTACACAAAATGGCATCTGCTATCGGTGCTAATGGTCATGCCAGGTGGCCTCTCTTCTCATTTGGGGTTATATCACATGTTCAGTATGCTGACATTGCTGATGGTCACTCAATTCTTGGTGTTCCCATATATTATCGTCATAGAATCCTGTGGTTTTACGGAGAGCAGTAAGTAGCTGGAACGATCACAAATTCTCAATGAACTTTGGGGATATTTTTTGATGGATTCCGTCCCAAAGACAAGTCAATGAGCACTGTGTAGAAAGCTGTCAAAGAATTTGAGAGATTTAATGGTCCGAGATATCATATGTTAGGGAATCACTACCTTTACAATCTTCTTGCACGCAACGAATTAATCTCATAACTAAAGATGCCATCCATTCACGGCCAGTCATATTATATGACTTCTGCTCATCTCCTGGGTGTAGGTTTGCTATTTTGGATGCATATGATGAATGCAACTCGTTGGCCACAGGATCATCCAAATATATAGATGGTTGATAGAGATAATAGTGATCTCCCTTTCATCAGATGACGTGGTCCAAAATCAATCAAAGTAGAAAGATAGGTCTAGATGACTAATTTTTTTGATCCCGTCCTTTGATACACACGAGCAACGTGTCACAAACGGATAGACAAACCTGAAGTCTAACAATATCAGATACCGTATAGTCACCATCAAGTCTCATAAGAACCTGATGGAACCGCACGATAACAGAGTAAAAGCAACACATAACCGGTAGCATGAATAGTCGCTGGCATTGCCGACAACATTAAATGGGTTGGCAGAAAATATCAGAAAGATGATGAGGTCGAGACTTGATCGGTTGACGACATATATGTATAAAAACGGGAGGGCGGCGCTCGGGCAGGCACTTTCCCTCTCCCTCTCTACTTCAATCAAAAAAGAGAATAAGCTCTGGCGCTCAAGTAGAGGGCATCAGACTTCACCTTTCTAAACAACTCTTGACTTGATCGTCAGATGGATTACCTCGGGAACCCACCACCTAGGAGGTCTTGTCTTGCAGGAATAGTCCAGTGAAGTCAGGAAGACCTGCATCGAAGTCACAACCGGAGCATCCACACACATCCACACACACCGACCTCGAACTGCCAACTGGAGCGCCTCTTGTGCTCATGGCTCGAACCCCGTTGTGCAAACCCACTGGATGCGGTGGAGGACTCACAATATTTGGTACTAGAAGGAGGGTCATCAATGTTACAAGAGCACTCGACACTTGTCAATCCTGGAGAGGATGCCCCTCCCACAACATAACCAACCTCGAGGGGAGCCTATCAACCCCCGCTTCCACTCCCTTCTTTTGGAGATGGGAACAAATATTCCCACACCCAGAGGTGATACCGGAGCTTACTTAATGACCCTGGGCTAACTCCATCCCCGCCAAACCCAAGGACCTCGGTGGTAACTCCTGAGGCATTTTAGGGGCTTACCAACCATGTTCAAGGTATAGCAGGAATTCTTCAAGCAATTATCCCCTACATCCCGCAGCTCGCCCAATAGCCGAGCTCACGGCCCCCAACAACTCCCCTTCTTAGACAGGAACAATACCACTGCCAAATGAGCCACCATCGATGAGCCGCGTTGCAAACAACCCGCCCTATTTCTCTGATAGGACTCTAGTAAGGTTGAGTCCTAATCTTCCTAAAAAGTAATTAATAAACCCTACTAGATTGTAATAAAGTCACTCCTATCTTATAAAGGAGTATGGGTTGGGTTTAAATTAGCCCTTAGGACTTAGTAGCTGCCACCTCCCTTACTGGGTAGGTCGGCCAGGGTTTCCCCCTGCTTAGGTCGGCTATAGAGCCAACCTAGCCGCCCCCTATTCCTATTAAGGCAGGTCGGCTATAGGAGGGGCAAAGGGATAATTTTACTTAGGCAAGCACCCCTTTAGGCTAAGGTTTTGATCTCTATTTAAAGATGTAGCCGCCCCCCCCCCCCCTCGCCCTCTTGAATCAAGCAATTATCAATTTTATTTTAGCCTTGTGCCGAATCTAGGAGGGAGGAACCCCTACAACATTCCAAGGGTTGATCCCCCTCAAGTATCAAAATCTATAAAGCTCTTTCTGGGGTTCTATCATTTGGTATCAGAGCAGCGATCTTGCTGTCTTTGCAGCCATCATCCACACCTCCAGCTTCCCAAGCAATTCCCATAATTGCTTTTGACGTCGCCTCCATCGTAGCCCACAAAGCCGTAGATCCATTAATCTGTTACCTTCTTCCAAAATTTTTTTGCTACAAAATTTTACTATCGCAGACATTATCATCGTTGCTAAGGCGAAATGCTGTAGAAATTTTCAACTAATTGTTGCTTCTTGGAACTAAAATTTTAATCATCCTTTTTGGCTAAAACTTTTATACAATTTTGTAGATCATCTTGGCTTTCATCTAAGACTGATCTCATAAAAGAACTCTTGGATCTGGACTTATAGTACTGAGATTCTTTATCGTGTAGTACTAAAATTTTATGATGGAGAATCTACCTTCCATTTATTGGCCTCTTGAAACTGAACTTTTGTTCATCCTTTTTGGTCAAAATTATTATATAATTCCAAAGATCAACTTGGCTTTCATCTGGGATTGATTTCTCAAAAATTTCTTCTAGAACTGATTTTCTTATGCAATCTTTCACCAGTATGTAGTTCTGAAATTTTTATGATGAAGGATCTACCTTTTATATTTTGCCCTATTTCCCTACTGTTACACTGCCAAAATTTTGCCAAACTTTTTATTAATATTTCCAACATCTAAACCAAGGGTTTTTGTATAATTTTCTTAAACTTTCCTTTAGAAATTACATCAAGAAGTCATCATTTTTCTGACGTAAAATCTGTTCGATAGGACTGTACATCACCACACTTTTTTTTATTGAAATCTATCATATTTGAGTGCTATTTTTTATGGGATTTCGGATTCTCTTTTCCTCATCATCAAACCCTACCATCCTTACCAAAAACCCTTCAAAACCTTACCCTAAACTGAAACTAAATAGCCACCCAAATCAGCTCGAACCATAGCCTACCTCCTTATCGATCCACTTACCTTTTTAGCCAACTTTCCTTATCAATACACCTACCTTTGCTGCCATCCATCCAGATCTAAAATCTATTTTTCTAACCTTCATCTATTGCTATCACAATCCTAAAATCACACCAATTTGTAGCCTAAACTCCACAAAATCGTAGCCCTAAATCACACCTAAAACAGCCACAAACCGCACCCAAAAACTGAAGCCTTCAGTCCACCAATCTTTTAGCCGCTCAATCTCCCTTATCCCTTAAACCGCAGCATACATCTTTCGCTGCCCAATGCTGCCAACAGTGACCTCTTGCTGCCATCCTTGTTGATTGCATCCAGCAGCGATCTTTGTGGCAAAAAGCTACCAACGACGATCTTTCGCTGCAATTTGTTTACATCATAGCTCGCAACAATCATTCGCTACCAACTATCTTGATCGCAACCAACAACAAATTGAATACAACAGTAGCCATCTCTCACTCCATACCGCTGCTACCCTCCTCCGCAATAGCTGTGTACATCGCTGCCCCATCTTCCTCCTATTGCATCAACACCCTTGCTGCAACCAATGCCACTTGCAGCCACGAAGTCACAACACAGTCGCAACCGATATTGTTGCTGCCCTCTTCTTCCTCCACCGTTGCTACTACCCTTGGCTGCTATCCTCCACTTCGAGACTTCACCTCCGCAGTCCTGACATTGCTACCATTCACTACCTTCAACTTGAAAATTGCAGCTACACTTTTCAGTTGGTTTATTTGACAGGTTGGAGATCTTTACGTCATAACATCGCTGGGCTTATACGAAGCCAAATTGGAGGCTTTTGAGACGCATATGGATACTAAATTATGTGCTCTCTTCAAGGAGTTTAGATTTTGCCGATCACCAAGCCCAAGAATATCATAACATGGAGTAAATTATGATTGCAAAAAAGAACCCATTAGAGATAAGAAGAGATGATAAGACATGGCAGCCCTACACCTCGACGACGTCGATCTCCTTTGTACAATTTCAAGAAGGGCACCTTAATCAAGATGCTCAGAGCATGAGAGTCACATCCCAACTAAAAGCATATAAACCTTCAGCACCAATCAATTATAAGAATCTTGACGAAGAACTAACAAAGATCCGTCAAACCTCTACCATCCAAGAGTACCAAATCAGGTTTGAAAGGTTAACTAATCAAACTCGTGATTGGTTTGAAAAACAGATATTGATGACTTTCATTGAGGGCTTGAAGCTGAAGATTCAAGAAGAAGTTAAAGTATAACAATCATACACACATAAGGTCGCCATCTCCTTCGCATGACTACACGAAGATAGGCTGAACCAAGATGCTCGAAGGACCAAAGCCACCACACAACCAGCAGTATAGAGACTCTCTGCCCCATCTACCACCAACCGATCACCTTAGCCGAAAAAGTTAACAAGAGAAGAGTTTCGTGACAGATCGACAAAGGGCCTATGTTGGCATTGTAATAAATTATGGAGCCGAGACCACCATTATAAAAAAGAGAGACCTCTATTGGTTGAGCTCAATGAAGAACCCAAACTCAAAGATATGGCTCTCGAGTCCGAGGAGAAGGATATGAAGGAAAAACCATAATCAGTCGCCCGCACCTTTCATACTCCACCACATATATTGGACATTGATAGCTTCATCAAGCATCAACCCATCACCATCCTCGCCGACACTAGGAACTCCAACGACCTTATCAATGACAAAAGAAAATAGGTGACCTTATGTGGGAAAGGAGAGAATGAAGTCCGCTGAACCAAGCTGACTTCTTCTTACCAGACTGCACGACCCCCGTATGTTGGTCTTACAAGGGGAACTACCAGCACATATTCGGCCATATTGCTATCCACATTTTCAGATGACCAAAGCTAAAAAGATTGTCCAAGAGACACAAGAGATACAGATCATTCAACTATAGTCTTCCCTTGCAATGACACTTTATCTCTAAAAACTCTGCCTCTTTGTCTATAGGGATAAGCTCTTCTTGAATGTCATGTTCAGCTGAACCAGCTTTGGGTTATGATGCAGTGCTCCCTCATCTCGGGCTACTTCCATGACTTCACTGAGGAGCGGACCATGATACTAAAAGTCTTCCCTAATGATGGCCTCAGATCTACGGCCCACGATCGTAAGAATGAATAGGAGAAAGGTATCCACATGACCCCCACAACCATGATGTCACCTATATTAATGCTAGCATTACATAAACGTGACAATGTATTTGTACTTGGAGTGGACACATCCAAAGTTGGGATTGGCGTCACCCTTATATAAGATGGTCAACTCCTAATTCACACTGAGGCTTCCCCCACACTTCACACGAGAATTTTAAAGGGGATACTCATTGCTACCAAATTTAAAATTTGGTTGGATACAGGTCCATAACATGAAAGAGGAGTAAGCCCAAAAGAATTACAATTCATGCTCACGCCAGCACATGCAAAGAAGAAATGACCTTCCGACAAATTTCAGAATGGATGAAAAATTAAAGATCGAGTTTTCTTACACCTTCAGTCCGATCAGTAGGAAACTCGAGCCTTAAGGAAGTGGTCTCCCTATTTCTTTGGGCCTTGCAAAATTGGAGACCACATTGGAGCCCTAACCTGGATATCAGATCCGCGCACCAGATCAAGATTATAATTGATCTGCCGAGTATCCCACCTCAAATGAAAATTTAAAGAAGATGACTTAGCCCAAATCCTTCCAACTAACACCCCAACTGATGAGGAGACCAAAGTCCAGTTGATAATAGCATGAGAATTATATGAGGAGTTGAAGACCCGGTTCCCCGAGTTCATGGAACCTCAGCCTTTAAGACAAAGCTGATTTTAAGAGGGAAGGTTTGATAGGATTCTAGCAGGGTTGAGTCCTAATCTCCATGAGAAGTAGTCAATAAAACCCTGCTAGATTGTAATAAAGCCACTCCTATCTTATAAAGGAGTATGACTAGGGTTTAGATTAGCTCATAGGGCTTAGTGGCCGTCACCTCCCTTACTAGGTTAGTTAGCCAGGGTTTCCCCTTGCTTAGGTTGGCTATAGAGCTAACCTAGCCACCCCCTATTCCTATTAAGGCAATCGACTATAGGAGGGGCAAAAGGATAATTTTACTTAGGAAAGCACCCCTTTAGGCTAGAGTTTTGATCTCTATTTAAAGATGTAGTCATGCCCCCCCCCTCTTGAATCAAAGGAATTATCAATTTTATTTCAGCTTTGTGCTGAATTTAGGAGGGAGAAACCCTTACAGCGTTCCAAAGGTTGATCCCCCTCAAGGATCAAAATCTATAGAGCTCCTTCTGGGGTTATATCATTCTCCTCAAAATCTGATCAAGCTCCCTTAGGAGACGCAACTAAACAACCAGAGCCTGTACCTATCATGTCGACCCGCAACTTTTCGGACCCTGACACACTCTCCTCAGACTCCATCGATTCCCTAAGGGAGCAACTATGCCTGGTAAATCAGATGATCGATGGTGTCCATAGGACCCTAAGGACAAAAGATGAGCATGCTGCGGGTCCTCTCCGTGGTTCTCCCTTCGTCCATGAAATTCAAGATACATATATTCCATCACACTTCCGTCTCCCGATGCTAGAGGCGTATGATGGCAGCTCCGATCCAACAGAGCACGTGATTGCGTTTTAAGCGCAGATGACTCTGTACGGCACCTCAGATGCCATAATATGTTGGACTTTCCCGACGACTCTCCGAGGAATCACCCGAGGATGGTACAATCGATTACCACCCTCCTCCATTCACTCTTTTAATCAACTCGCAAGGGAGTTCGAGGGTAATTTTTCTCTAGCGGCCGACCAAAGCCAACCGTCGCATCCCTCCTCGAGATAAGACAGAAGGAGGAGGAACACCTCAGATAATACCTCGCCCGCTTCACAGACAAAGTCAGGGTCATTCCCGATGCGCATCCATCATTGGTCGTCCAGGCTTTCATGATCAGGATCAGGATCAAGCCTTCCCACCTTTTTTGGTCGCTTGTGGAGCGACCCCCCGCAACTGTATCAAAGATGCTGCAGAGGGCCAACTAGTACGTCACCGTCGAGATTTTGGTGGCAGAGAAACATGAAGATCATAAGTGCCCCTTGGGTGAACCCTCTCGGGGTCCACCCTTTGGGCTCTCAAGGAGGAGGATGGAGAGAGGTGAACAAACCGTGCCCCGACAGCCCAATGTTCTGCTCTACTCTACTCGAACAAAGATCTTCCTCTAGATCCGAGAGAAGGGACTCCTAAAAACTACCAACCCACTAAGGTCTCGACCCGAAGACCGAGGCCGCAGACGTTATTGTCGCTTCCACCATGACTATGAGCACGATATTGAGGAAGGCCAATGCCCAATATATAAGGAAACCGCGCGAGCCATCCCTTCGTCTGAAGGGACCGGTGGAATGATACATCGACGTCATAGTGGGCGGCTAGGCTGCGGGTGGCATTAGCTCCTAAGTAAGGAAGGCCTATGCCTGCGAGGAAGTTCGGAAGAGGCCCCGACCCTGAGGCAATCCAGGATTCAGCTTCGAATTCGAGAGCGAATACCCAGACCACGATGATGCCTTGGTGGTCACGGCCCGTATTGCTAATGCCTGCCTCAAACGCATCATGATAGACACAGGGAGCTCCATCGACATATTATACCTCGATTCTTTTCACAAGATCAAAATGACTAACTGAGACCTCACTCCTATGACTTCAACTTTGACAGGGTTTACCAGTGACGTGGTAACTCCAATAGGCGTCGCAACTCTTCCCGTAACTTTCGGTGACGAACCAAGAACCAAGACCCTCATGGTTCATTTCATGGTGGTGGACCTCCCCTTAGCTTACAATGTGATCATCAGGCGACCAACCCTCAACAAGCTAAGGGCGGTCGTCTCCACATACCATCGCAACATGAAGTTCTCGACCAGTGCAAGCCCGGGGGAGATCAAGAGTGAACCCCAAGAGTCAGGTAATGCTACCTAGTAACAACAACCATCCCTAGAAAAGGCAAGAAGGCTTTGGTCTCTGACCCTCGTGAACCCCATAGACCTGACACCTGACCCGAGCCCTCCGAACCAACACTAGAAGTGCCACTGGAAAAGGCTCACCCGGAGAGGATAGTACGGGTCGGGTGGGCTTTGCCGAAGGACTAACGCATCTAGCTCATAGATTTTCTTGGTTGTCATTCCAACGTTTTTGCCTAGTTAATGAGTGATACGTCGAGTATACACCCACAGATTACGCAACATCAACTGAACACAACCCCGGGAGCTCGATCAATGTAATAGAAACAAAGAAAGTTCACCCTAGATCGGCAAAAGGCCATTGAAGAAGAAGTAGATCAGCTACTGGAGGCCGGGTTTATAACGGAGATTAGGTACCCGACTTGGTTATCTAATGTAGTTCTCATGAAAAAGACTAATGGAAAGTGGTGCATGTGTGTTAATTACACCGACCTTAATCGGGCTTGCCCGAAGGATTGTTATTCACTATCGAGGATTGATCAACTGATAGACTCCACCTTTGGGTATGAGCTCCCCTCCTTCATGGACGCGTTCTCATGATACAACCAGATTCGAATGGCCCCTCAGGATCAGGAGAAGATGGCCTTCATCACACACCGAGGAACATGTTGTTATAGGGTAATGACGTTCGGGTTAAAGAACACGGGGGCTACCTACCAAGGAATGGTCAACTAACTATTCAAGGACCAGCTAGGTAAAAATATGTAAGCTTACATTGATGACATGATCATCAAGAGTAAGCAAATGGAGACACACTGCATAGACCTCACCAAAAAGTTTTGGACCCTTAGGAAGTTCAGAATGAAGCTCAACCCCGCCAAATGTGTCTTTGGCGTGGAGTCGGGAAAATTCCTCGACTTTATTATTCACCAATGAGGAATAGATGTGAACCCGAAGAAGATCAAGGCCATCACCGACATGAAACCACCCCAAACTATTAAGGAGGTCCAATGTCTCGTCGGGAGGTTGGCAGCAATAAGGCGGTTCATATCTTAGGCTGGCGACCGAAGTTACCCCATCCTGCGGGCGTTAAGACGTAACAAAGACTTCAACTGGGGCCCCAAGTATGAGTAAGCATTCCAGGAGCTCAAGGCCCATCTCGCGACCTTACCTCGAATGTCTTCGGTCGACCCAGGTGACCAGCTTGAGATATACCTCTCCACCACGAAACAAACCGTCAGCTCAGTTATGATAAAGCTCAATGGGATTAGTCAGAGACTCATCTACTACACCAACCAAATCTTGCAAGGTGCGGAGGAATGGTACCCTCCGATAGAGAAACTCGCTTTCACCCTAGTCCTCGTGGCTGGAAAGCTGAGGCCCTACTTCCAAACTCATACTATCAAGGTAGTCACTGACCAACCGCTATGCTAATTTTTTTCTAATTGACATTTCAGGATGAATGCTCAAGTAGTTGGTATAACTTAGTGAATTCGACCTGGAGTATGCCCCGAGGAAGGCGATTAAAGCCCAAGCCATTGTTGATTTCTCCTAGGAGCTGACCACCCTAAAACCCCTCAGGAAAAACTTGCGTGGACTCTCTAAGTTGATGGATCGACGAATTCCTCTAGGGGAGGAATTGGAATAGTCCTGAGAGACTTCGACGGGCCAACCTCGAAACATGTCATACTCTTGGAATTTTTAACTACTAATAATAAAGCAGAGAATAAGGCATTACTGCTTGGACTACGACTAACCATCGAGCTGCAAATTGAACACCTAGAGGTGTACACTGAGTTCCAACTGGTCATCGATTAAATCAACGGGAGCTTCGAGGCTCGAGAACTAAACATGGCCCACTATCTCTCTAAGGCCCGTTGACTAATAGCTGTGACCAAGTACTTCAAAATTTTCCAAATCCCATGCCTCGAGAATGCCAGAGCCGATGCCCTAGCCCGGGCGACCTCTATCGATGCAGCTGATGAGTTACCGACCATCCCTAGCCTCTGCAAGCCAACAGTTGCTACAGTTAAAATGGCCACTACGATCACACACCCTGACTGGAGAGAGGAAATACTTCGTTACATGAAATACGCAACCCTCCCAGCAGACAAGGTCACCACCCGATGAATCAAAAGGACCGAAGCATGGTTTGCCACCGTCAATGGGTGCCTTTACAGAAGGGCTTTCAGCCAACCCCTGTTGAGGTGCTTATCGAGACCCGAGGTTGATACAGTGCTCGCCGAGGTCCACGAGGGGATATGTGGTGAATATATTAGAGGGCGTACATTGGCTTTCAAGATCCTTCATCTCGGATACTATTGGCTGACCATACAAGCATATGCAAAATCCTACATCCAAAGGTGCGTAGAATGCCAGAAGCATACCTGCATTCCTCACCAACTAGACTTGCCACTCTCCTCGACTCACTGCACTTGGCCTTTTGCACAGTGGGGGATGGACCTCCTCGGCCCATTCCAACAAACAGCTGGGCAGCGTAAGTTCTTAATCGTCGGGGTGGATTATTTTACCAAGTGGGCTAAGACTGAGCCCTTGGCCTTGATCACAGAGAAGCAGATGGAGACTTTCATCTGGAGAAACATCACAATGAGGTTCGGCCTACCGAAGATCATAATGACAGATAATGAGACACAGTTCAACAATCCTAAGTTCAAGACTTTTTGCCAAAACTATCATATCTAACCGAAGTTTAGCTCGGTGACTCACCCCCAAGTCAATGGATTGGCAAAGGTAACCAACAAAAGCATATTAGAAGGGCTACGAAGATGAGTAGTGGGGACTCTGACTGCCTAGGTCGAGGAGCTCCCCAACGCCCTATAGGCTTTACGAACAACACCGAAAACCCCTACGGGGGAGTTCCCCTACAGTCTGGCCTTCGGCAATGAAGTTATCCTCCCTCTCGAGGTGATCTTCCCGATGCTGAGAATTGAAAATTTCACCCCTGAAGCATCAGAAGCAGGTCTTAGGGAAAATCTCCAAATGCTCGAAGAACGTAGGACTAAGGCACATTTGAAGAGTCTACATTATCAGAGGGTGGTTGCCCGACTCTAGAACTGAAGGGTCCGATCCCGACCCATTGCAAAGGGAGACCTGGTCCTCAGAAGGGCCGAGATCAATGACCAAAGACACACCCGAGGAAAACTTATCCCGAGATGAGAAGGGTCGTATCGTGTTACCCAAGTCGTTCAAGACGGGACATACACCCTATCGACAACAGAAGAGAAAACACTCCCTCAGACTTGGCATGTGTCGAATTTAAAGAAATTCTATGTCTAGCACAACAATGTTAGTTCCGCAAGCCATTCAGACAAAGCAAAGTGTTCAAAAGGGAAACTTTATTTGATAGGAAAAAGCTACATAATGGTCAGGCGACACAGTTGGAAGCAAATCTTCAAATGCCCAACATTAAAAAAAAAAGGTTTTTCTACAGGGTCAGTTGCCTCTCACCAATGGTGCCATCATCGAAAGGTTGATTAAGGTCCATCTCGACATTGGCATCTTTAGAACACTCGGCGAAGGGGTCTAGCTCGATTATAATATTCGGGTGCTTCCCCTGAAATCGCTCGAGCACCACTAGTACCCGAACTCATAGTTGACCCTCCCCATCTTCTCGAGGCTAGATTCGAATCCTTGGGATGCCTTGTAGGCGGCTACCACCTTCTGACCCTCGACGTTCAGTTTGGCTTCGAGGAATGCTACCGCCTTGATTAACGAGAGGACGTTGCCCTCCAGACAAGCTCAGTCGTTCCAAGCCCTATACAAACTGGAGTGCATGAGCCCGACGTCTTGCTCAAGCTCCCTCCGTCGACTCTTGTGGGACTCCGATTCAGCCCACATCCTCTCGATTTCAGCCTCCAATTCTTTCACCCGCTGCTCAGTGGCCACAACTAACTCTTGGCTGACGCTAGCCTTTAGCTCCTTATTCGCAGCCCGAAGGGCCAGAATCTTCTTATGCTAGCTCTAAACCAGTCGGCCCATATCATGAACCCGATCGATAAAGAGCACTGACGAAGTGAAGTCCCTGCAAGCAAACAAGAGTTAAGCTTGAATGAACAAGAGATGAAGAAAAGAGATGTTCGTTACCTAGACTGTCGACTTATCAGCCCAATTTATGAGCTCCTTGAAGGAGCACTCATACACTTGCTTCGACCACGGCCCCTCAATCCAGAACGGACTAGACCCGAAGATAGCCAACCACCTCGGTACCAAGGAGTCCTCACCGTCGATGCACTTTCAATTGCATCATGATAGAGGCAAAAGACTTATCCGCCCTCGCTCGATCTTCGACCTCACACAGCACCCTCATGGTGTACCCCCATTCGGGGACCTCCTCGAGTTCCACCGTCCCTTTGCCCTTATCGGCAAAGGTCCTCGCAGTGCTCCCTGAAGTGTCCGCAGGTTGTTCCGCGGCCACCTTCTGAAGGCATTTCCTCAAACCCGCCTCCGCTCCGGAGCTAGGTGCTTCTCAATCGTGGACATGCCAACATCCCCTGTTGTAGGCACGTTGGTTGCCGACGACATCATCGAACCACTACCTGCTCCACCGCTAGACTTCATCTTGCTAAGGTTAAACATCTTTGCACAACAAAAGGTATGATTAGGAAAAAAATACAAACCCAATCTAAAAACAAAAAAGACATACCCCTAGGGGCAGGGCTGAGACCCGCTTCGGCTAACTATGCCTTGTTCATATCCTTCATCCCCCTTGAAATGGAAAGGATCCCCTGAAGGATCTCATCGATCGACAACACCGGTATGGAGCTGCTCACCATCCGACAGGTCCACTCAGTCGGGAAGCTCCAACCCTGGCTGTCACAAATGGTTATCACTTAACCGTAACATCTTCGCTCCATGAACCATTTATCGCCTTTTCATGTTTGTACATATGTTTGGTAGCTTGTTTTGCCTTGAGTTTATGTGTTTTTACCTAAGAAATGTGAGCAAAAGTAGTGTAGAAGGCTGCAGAATTATAGCTTGCTGTGCGAAGCCAAAATAGCGCAACATAACCCTATTTTTGGGTCTTTTTCATGTGCCACAGCAACCATTCTAAGCGTGCAAAATGTCAGCCATTTCAGCACCTTGGAACTGCTACTTATAGGTCCCCTACAAGCCAATCACGCGAGTGATAGCACATGTGACACACTGCGTAATCTTTTTACTTATGATTAATATTGACATATTTTCACATTATATTATATATAGCATATATATTGTGATGTCCTTGGTTCTGTGCAATGAGAATCAGATCGTGATGAGATCACGATAATGAGATCGATTCATCTTTAAATACATATCCTAAATAATCCCGGTCATAGGTTACTCGAGAGGGACATCAAGATAACTAGACAGACCGGTGTACTATATACCCGTCCATATGATAGAGGCGGATGGTCTCATAGCCACTTGTGTGGGGACACCAAGGATATCGTACAAGTGCTTATTGGAGAATGAGTTCACTGATTGATCCGCTTATGGAATGTTGTATGCTTAATGATACCTAATGTCAGACAGTGATTCCATAGTCCCAGTTGTGTATCTAGTCTTTGGACTTGAGACACTAAGGATGCCTTGTATTAATACTCATTTCTTTGACGCCAGACTTACAGGTTTGGAAAGCTTCAGATATGGTACAATTGGTTATCGAGATTGGTAGCCAACCTTACGAAAACAATTGAGTGTAAATAGAGGATTATCGACTCTCAGTATCACGAGAGGAATATCCCATATGTGCTTGCCTAGATAAATCCCTGGCCAGGGTCATTCAGATTGAGAGACAAGGAGTTCTCTGGTAGAATCCTATTAGAGCAAGACAAACTAATTCTGTATGTGACCTGACAGTACCATATATAATATACGGTCTCTCGGATATTATTTGGATGAGGGATTATAGATACATAGTAAATGTGGATAGAAAGGTCCGACAGATTCGATCTCCTATACCATCTGGGGACTATGGCATAGTGGCCTAGTACGTCCATAGTCGATGAGTCGAGTGAATTATTATGAGGATAACAATTCACTATATTATAAGGAGTTCTGATGGGAGTGACTCATGACCAGTTCGGTACCAAGCCTAGAGGTCACACACATATGGTGGATGCTTCAGCGAATAGAGGATTGGATGAAGATCCTATAGCCCCTATTCTCATGAGATGAGACCCTATGCTGATGGGCTCCTTGCTTAAGGCCCAATTAGAGGCCTAAGGAGATTATTAGATAGAGATCTAATAATGCAAGGTTAGTGGGTTATTCGATGGAGATCCAATATCCACTAAGGCAGGAGCCCTAGGGTTTTTTGGTGGCTCTCTATAAGTATGAGGGGAGATTCTTGGTTGAAACACTACAACTTTAGCCACCACCTCCTATTCTCCTCCCTCCCTTTGAACAAGAGTTGCAAGATCATATTGGAGGAGTTTTGCTATACAGATCCATCGTGTGGATACCGCTAGAGAGGAGGACGCTTGACATCCTTCATCTTCTGCATCCGAATCTGGAATACAGGGATATACGATCTCCCTATTTTAAAATCAATCTCTCACGTATCACGATTTTATCAGTTTTTGTGATTTTTCTCACGACTCTAATCTTTTGCACGACGATTTGATCTGCATGAAAAATCAATTTTTGTTTTGATTTCTATAGTGCATGTGATGCACCGGCTGTAGGTTTCCTAACAGTGGTATCAGAGCCAAGATTTTTGTGCGAAAGATTGGTTTTAAACTGTGTGTGATGAGATTGAATCGTTCTACGCATTCTTGCTGCGTTTTCGTAGCGAAGGAAGCCCTTGCAATGGGCAGCCAGGCATGGCCATGGCCCCCTCAACCGTGGGTAGTAGCCCGCTGCGATCACGGCCGGCAGGTCAACCGTGGCGGTGCAGTGCCCCAAGCGAGGCGCCCATGGCCGGTTCGCCAGGGTGGCCGTTAGTGGGCGGCCGTGAGGGCAACACTGCCAGGTGCCGCCCGGTGAGCCAGTGGCCGGGGCGCCACGCCGACGCGTCGGCCACCACTGCGGCGGTGATGGCGCGAGATGGGGGTAAGGTGAGGGCTAGGGCATCCTTTTAAGAAAAAGGATGATCCTGCCCCTCTGATTTTCAAAAATTCTAAGGAATGTCCTCATATGTAAAATTTCAAAAATACCCTCAATAATTTTAAAAATTCTAAGGACTGTCCTCTCATCCAGAATTATGAAAATACCCTTGATAATTCTGAAAATTTCGAGCATATTCTGATTTTTAGAAAAATAATTAATTAAATAGTTTAATTAATTATTATATATATCTAGTAATCGTACATATAATGTGATGTACATGTGATGTATGATGTGGATGGATGATCATGAGCCATGTGTTATGATATATGTAATTGTGGTTATTATTATTATTGGGGCCTGTGTGCCTCTGTTTTTCTCATTTTTTGTCGGGCCTGCGTGCTTGTGATTATTTATAATTACATGGAGAGGCACGTCGGGAGTGTGGAGATGACAACGGGACCCACGATGCCCTGGCGAGAGATTACGACATATTGTCACGAACGGTCATCGCTCAATCGCAATGCCTTCGCTCCTTGAACCGTTCGTCACTTTTTCTTGCTTGTACATATGTTTGGCAGCTTATTTTGCCTTGAGTTTATGTCTTTTTACATAAGAAATGTGAGCGAAAGTAGTGTAGAAGGCTGTAGAACGATCGCTCGCTGCGTGGAGCCAAAACAGCCCAAAACAACCCTATTTTTGGGTCTTTTTCATGTGCTGCGGCAACCTTTCTGAGCGGTGGGAAATGTTGCCCATTTCAGCACCTTGGAAAACCCCGGGTAGCATCGGGCTGGATGGGATTCCGGGTATATATCGGGCGTAGGCGTTCATCAGCAATTGAACTTGTCTTGCGTCTGATACGTTGGGTACCATCGTTTGTGGACTTGCGACCGTTCCTACAACCCTCCAAAGTCCTATTTTGCTCTTTTTCTCTCTTTTCTTTGCTGCACTCAAGGTGTTCGATAAATTGCTTGTATAGCTTTCCGCTTTGCGGGACGCCGGGATGTATCCGTCATTCGCTTCCAAGCTAATCAACTTCTTCTTTGCAGGTCCTACGGGACCTTAAGAGGTTGTAAGAGGGATGACCCTTTACGGACAAATAACGCGTTGGGCGTTTCATGACTTAGGCAATCCCAGCTAAGTCTGGAATAGTGGGAAAGGTTGCTCTAGGACTTCGGCAATTTCAACTAAGTGTTCGGGAGTGCCGCGAGGATGCCGCATAGCTTAGGCAAATTCAACTAAGTCCGTGACAGTGTGATATCAGAGCAGGCAAGCAATTTATACAAACAGTAAAGAAGATTCACAATCTCACCATGGTGAAACATCATGGTGAATCGAGCAAGATAGGGCAAGCTGGACCCTTGCTCCAAGCAGTCGCAGGTGGGCTGCAAGTGCAAACTCTCTCGCAAATTGTGGGAGCCGCTCATGAGGAGCTCTACAGTGAACAAGACAAGCGTGAAGTTGGGTATTCTCCATGAGGGGAGGAGGCTCCATCTGGAGCGCCAACCGAGAAAAAGAGTCACAAGGAGAGAATTATAACTACGGAGACCCGCCTTGATGTTCTTGAAGCGAGCGCGGAGGAACTCTACCAAGGCCAGCGAAGGTTACTTAGGGTAGAGAGCTCGCTAGAAGAAGCTGAATCTCGGATCGAGAAAGCTGAATCCCTGATTGATCAACTGATAGAGGACACCAAAGATTCCGTACGACATCTACATGAAGTTGTGGCAGAACTCACGGCTAAGGTGATGGTGTTAACAAGGACTCTTGATGCGGGAGGGAACAACACCCGCACTGTGCCACCACAAAACTTCAAGGCACCAGAGCCATAGTGCTACGGAGGTGCTAGGGATGCCAAAGAGCTTGAAAATTTCTTGTTCGACATGAAATAGTATTTTCGTGCTACAAGGCTCGATTCTGAAGACACCAAAGCTGCTATAGCAACAATGTATCTGAATGGGGATGCAAAACTTTGGTGGCGAACCCGTTGGGAAGAGATCTAGCAAGGCTGATGTCAAGTGGATACATGGGGAGACTTTAAGCAAGAGTTGAGAACTCAGTTCTTGCCCGAGAACATAGAGTTTGTCGCAAGAAGGAAACTGAGATAACTCCACCAAAGTATAACAATCCGAGACTATGTGAAACAATTTTCAGCACTGATGCTGGATATATGGGACATGTCTGAGAAAGACAAGTTATTCAGCGAAGCCATGGGCACAACAAGAACTACATCGGAGGAATGTCACCGACGTAATCGGGGTAATTGCAACCACGGAAAGGCTAACTGACTTTGTTTCTTCAGAGGATTTGAGAAAGAAGAAACAATCTTTGAGAAATCGCCCATCTAAATACTCTCGAGCGAAGGAGTCTAGGGGCGAGCAAAAGAAGAAGAATTTTCATAAGGGACCGAGCTCAAGAGGTAGAGTCCCAAAGCCTACTGGATGCTTCTTGTGTGGAGGACCGCACATGATGAGGGAGTGCCCACAAAAACAGACACTTAATGCTTTAATAACATCGATTCTACCCCGTAAGTTAGACAAGGGCAAAGCTATCGCCCTTAGTTCGAGCAGTTCTGACTCTAGTAGCGACAGTGAGGCGTCATAAGGACCTAGGATGGAAGCAATGCGTTCGTTGAATGCATTGTGGGGTCAAGTGGGGGAGAACACAAAGGTAAAGCCACCGAAGGCAGGAAGCAATGAGTTGATGTATGTGGACATCAAGCTTAATGGCCGGACAACCCGTGCAATGGTGGACATGGGCGCGACCCACAATTTTATTGCCGATCATGAAGCTAAGCGACTGGGATTAATCTTGGAGAAGAGCCTAAGTCGTATTAGGGCGGTGAACTCGGAGGCCAAGCAGATCTTCGGACAAGCAAAGGGGGTCCCCATCAAGATCGGGACATGGAGCGGGAGCACAGACTTGATGGCGGTGCCATTGGATGACCTCCAAGTGATTCTCGGAATGAAGTTTATGCACCCAGCAAAGTTGGTGCCATTATCGTTCCTGAACTTCTTGTGTCTAATGGGAGGTGATGATCCCTGTATGGTTCTAGTTTCTCGAGGAGGAACCAAGGACCTACAACAAATATCGGCTTTACAATTGAAAAAAGGGGTGCGAAAGGTGAATTAACCTTTGTAGTTGCTATAAAGCTAGAAACACTTGACGGGGAGGCCATTCAGGAACCTGCTATTGTGGCGAATATCCTGAAGGAGTTCCCAGATGTGATGCCCATAGAGTTGCCGAGAACTCTACCACCACGCAGAGGCATGGATGATCGGATTGAGCTAGAGCTGGGAGTTAAGCCTCCAGCGAGACCACCATACCGCATGGTCCCTCCAGAGTTGGCAGAACTGAGGAAGCAGTTAGATGAACTGCTAAGCGGTGGTCTCATCCATAGTTCCAAAGCACCTTTCGGAGCTCCAGTCCTCTTTCAGAAGAAACAAGATGGGAGCTTCCGATTATGCATTGATTACCAAGCCCTCAACAAGATGACGGTGAAGAACAAGTATCCTATCCCACTCATAGCGGACTTGTTCGATCAATTGGGCAAGGCAAAGTACTTCTCCAAACTCGACCTTTGGTCAGGGTATTGGTAGGTGCGCATTGCAAAAGGTGATGAGGCGAAGACTACCTGTGTGACCAGGTATGGAGTATTCAAGTTCTTGGTGATGTCTTTCAGCTTAACCAACGCTCCAGCCACATTTTGCACTCTCATGAATCAGCTGTTCAAGGAGTATCTGAACAAGTTTGTGGTCGTTTACTTAGACGATATCGTCATCTATAGCCAAACACTTGAGGAGCATGTTAGTGAAGAGGGAAAACACCTTGTTCGTGAAGAGGGAAAAGTGCTACTTCGCCCAAACAGAGATTTTATTCTTGGGGCATCAAATTGGGAATGGGTCCATTCGAATGGACAAGGCTAAGGTGCAAGCTGTGGTGGACTGGCGAACACCAAAGAAGGTGCCAGAGTTGAGATCCTTCCTTGGGTTCGTTAACTATTATCGGTGCTTCATAGCTGGATATTCGAAGCACGCAGCTCCGTTGACGGAGTTGCTAAAGAAGGAGCAGTCCTGGAGATGGTCGGACAAATGTGAGGTGGCATTTCAAGACCTGAAGACTGCTGTGTTAGAAGAACATGTACTCAGATTACCGGACTATGGAAAGTCTTTTGAAGTCCATACAGATGCTTCTGACTTTGCTATTGGAGTTCTTATGCAAGAGGGTCATCCAGTGGCCTACGAGAGTAGCAAGCTCAACGAGACCGAGCGGCGATATCCTATGCATGAGAAGGAGATGATAGCGGTGGTCCACTGTCTACGAGTGTGGCGACACTACCTTCTGTGAGCACCATTTGTGCTAAGGACAGACAATGTCGCATTGAGTTACTTCCAAACTCAAAAGAAACTCTCCC
Organism: Ensete glaucum; assembly: GCA_021527575.1. NCBI lineage: Eukaryota > Viridiplantae > Streptophyta > Magnoliopsida > Zingiberales > Musaceae > Ensete > Ensete glaucum. Next base: position 38,260,545 of record CM038558.1, on the reverse strand, counting down.
CAAAGCAAGCACGATGGCAGGACTTCTTGGCTGAGTTTGACATGATGATGGAGTACAAGCCTGGAAAAGCAAATGTCGTGGCTGATGCATTGAGTCGGAAAATGGAGCTAGTGAATGCTATACAGTTGGAGGGCGAAGGCTAAGCAAGTCAATTGCGCTCTAACTTTCTTTCTAGGATCAGGGATGGATTGTACCAAGATCCTTAGGCAGTGACTTTGATTCAACTCATCAAAGAGGGCAAGACACGACAATTTTGGGTCTAGGAGGGACTCATTTATACTAAGGGGAATAGAGTTTATATCCCGCAAGTAGATAACATGAGGCGTGAACTCTTGAAAGAGTGTCATGATTCCCTTTGGGCTGGACATCCAGGTATCCACCAAACAAATGACTCTCGTGGAGAGGGCCTTCTATTGGCCAAAGATGGGGATAGATGTGGAGGAATATATTCGAACATGCCTTACTTGTCAACAGGACAAGATAGAGCAGCAGAAGCCAGTAGGACTTTTGGAGCCGCTGCCCGTACCAAAAAGGCCATGAGAGAGCATTTCCTTAGACTTCATATCAAGCTTGCCCGCAGTAGGGGGACTTGGATCGATACTCGTGGTAGTTGATCGATTTTCGAGGTATACAATATTCATTGCTACACCCTTACATTGCTCAGCGGAGGAGGCGACTAAGTTGATGATAAAGAATATGGTTAAGTATTGGAGAGTCCCACACAACATCATTAGTGATCGAGATTCTCGATTCTTGGAACGATTCTGGACCGAGTTGTTCAAGTTTTTGGGGTCTAAATTATACTTCTCCACAAGCCTCCACTCTCAAACGGATGGCCAAACAGAAAGAATTAACTCGCTCTTGGAGCAATATCTGTGGCACTACGTGAGTGCCAACCAACGAGATTGGGTGAAGCTATTGGACATAGCCCAATTCTCATATAACTTGCAGCGGAGCTCTGCATCTAACAAGAGCCCATTTGAGATTATTATAGGACAATAGCCATCAACTCCTCACACCCTGGTTATTGGTTATATAGGAAGTAGCCCATCAGCCTATCACTTCGCAAAGGAATGGCATCGCAATGCAGATATTGCGAGGGCTTACTTGGAGAAGGCGGCCAAAAAAATGAAGAAGTGGGCAGACTTGGGAAGGCGATCACAAGAATTTAAAGTTGGTGACATAGTGTTGGTAAAGCTCCAACCAGCATCACTCCAGTTCTTTAGACACAAAGTGCACAAAGGATTGGTACGCAAGTATGAAGGGTCTTTCCCAATCATCAGCAGAGTAGGCAATGTCTCATATAAGTTGCAACTGCCAGCATGGTTCAGAATTCACAACATCTTCCATGTGAGTAACTTGAAAGCCTATCACTCAGATCCACGAGATGATTCTCAAAATGTTCCAACTCGACTACCCCCCACCAGAGCCTCTTACAAGAAGCAAGTTGAAACTATTCTAGCGGATCGTAAGATAAAGCTACCCAAAGGAGCACAACAAATAGAGTACTTGGTGAAGTGGCAAAAGCTTCCTCAAATAGAAGCCAGTTGGGAGCTAGAAGATGCCCTATAACATGAAGAAGCTCGCGTCAAGGCCCACCAACAAGCATCGACGAAGGCGTTGATAGTTTAAGTGGGGGAGAATGTCACGAACGAACGTCGCTCAACCGCAATACCTTCACTCCTTGAACCGTTCATCACTTTTTCTTGCTTGTACATATGTTTGGCAGCTTGTTTTGCCTTGAGTTTATGTGTTTTTACCTAAGAAATGTGAGCGAAAGTAGTGTAGAAGGCTGAGCGATCGCTGCTGAAAAAACTTTTTGGGTCTTTTTCGTGTGCTACGATAACCTTTCTGAGTGGTGTGAAATGTCAGCCATTTCAGCACCTTGGAACCCCCCGGGTGGCACCGAGCTGGATAGGGTTCCGGGTATATGTCGGGCATATGCGTTCATCAGCAATTGAACTTGTCTTGCGTCTGATACCTTAGGAACCGTTATTTATGGACTTGTGACCGTTCCTACAACCCTCCAAAGTGCTTGTATAGCTTTTCCGCTTTGTGAGACGCCGGGACGTGTCCGTCGCTCGCTTCCAAGCTAATCAACTTCTTCTTTGCAGGTCCTGTGGGACCTTAAGAGGTTATAAGAGGGCTGACCCTTTGCGGACGGATAATGCGTTGGGCGTTTCATAACTTGAGCAATCCTAGCTAAGTCCGAAATAGTGGGCAAGGTTGCTCCATGACTTAGGCAATTTCAACTAAGTCTTCGGGAGTGTCGCGAGGGTGTTGCACGGCTTAGGCAAATTCAGCTAAGTCCATGACAGTATGGTGATGCGACGATCCGACGGAACCGATGATGATGAGATCAACAATCATAGGGCATGGAGATGCGCTGATACACACATAGATCCTATTATGAGTGATTAGGCCCATTGGCTCGGGCTTAATCATATTAGGTGATGACTCATGATCATCCGGTGTGGCTTGCATATATAATGTGTTATACACCTACTAGATATATGTATATATATATATATACATGCGATGTAGATATATATTAAATATGTATGTGTATGACACGACATATTAGGAGACCGATAGAAAACAAAACCCTTCATAAGATAATATTAAGTCAGCAAGTATGAGGTAATAAGATTGACCCATGTGGCCTTCCATCGTTATAAGAATAAATTGAATCACGATATAGGTTGAGTTAGTCAAATCCCTCGAGGCTCACCTATCTACGTGATCGAGTTCTTACCTATGACATAGAGACGTCACCGGTGACCTGAGGACATGGTATGCTTGGTCGAGTCTTTCGAGGGCATATCATTGAATCAGACTCATCTTGTAATGATGGTGATGACTTAAGTGAACGTTATAGTTGGTCGAGTCCCTCGAGACCATGATGATTCGGAGGCTGAACATGACAGCAATCATAAGGAGTTATGATTGGCAAGAGTTGCCTACCTTTTGGGCTTAGTGCAATTAGTTAAGTCCCTCGAGATTGCACTAAGACACCAATTAGATCCTGATCCCCACTAGGAGTTTGTCGGAGACTTCCGTCTTATGTGTCGAGGGTGTCGTGTGATTCGCTGAGAAAATAGTGGGAGTACATTAAGATAGAAGTCCATATCTTAATTAGTATTTTATGTAAAATCTGTATATTATTTAATTTACGCTATATCTTGCTTGTCGCTTGCAAAACCACTACGTGGCATACTTGATGCCAACCGCCTCATTGGTCCAAAAGCTCCGCAATTTGAGAATTATTCTCACGAAAGAAAAAATCGTATATGTCCTTAACATTATTATGCCTACGCTGGAGAAAAGGATAAGTGAGGATGGGATCGCTCGCTTTGTGAAGTATATAGATAGTCCTAGAGGATAATCTATGCGTTGATCTTATACTTCAGTCCATACCATATCCCTTTTCTCACTTTATCATGAATTTTAATATGAGCAAGTTTGAGGTGACTCTCCCTAAGCTCCTCAATGTGTTGAGGGAAGCTGAGAGTGCCATCAAGAAGGAGATGCTAGTTCTCTATATTGGTGAGACCAAAAAGAAAAGGAAGGCCAACAAGACCCTTAAGAAGGACAAGGGCAATGAAAGACCAAGTAAGATAAAGATTGCCAAGAAATACCCAGCAAAGGATAAAGGACAATGCTTCCACTATGGCCAAGACGGGCACTGGAAGAGGAACTACAAGGACTACCTTGCAGAGAAGGCAAGATAGGAGCTTGGAGAAGCTTCAGGTATATTCATGATCAGTCTCCACTTGTCAGATTTTCATGATAACACATGGGTATTAGATACTGGGAGTGTTTATCATATTTGTAATTCGTTGCAGGTTCTGACAAAATCTAGGAGATTGGCTAGAGGCGAGATGGACCTCAAGATGGGCAATGGAGCAAGAGTTGCTACAGTTGCTGTTGGAGAGGTCACCCTACATCTGCCTGGTTTAGTTATTGTTGTATTAGATGCATGTTATTTTATTCCCTTTATTATCAAAAATATTATTTCTATCTCTTGTTTGATAATTAGTGGATATAAATTAGTTTTTGAGAACAATAGTTGTTCAATAATTATGGATGATAAGATCATCACTAGAGGGACCCTAATAAATGGATTATATATGTTAGACACTTCTCCACATATCATGAATATAAATATGTCTAAGAGGAAAAGAGATTAAGTAAATAATGCATACATATGGTATTATAGGCTAGGTCATATACATGAGGGAAGGATTCAAAAGTTGTTAAAAGATAGATACTTGGATCCATTTGACTATGAGACATATGCAACTTGCGAATCTTGCCTTCATAGGAAGATGACCAACTCTCCTTTTAGTGGAACTGGAGAGAGAGCCACCGAGTTATTAGAACTCATACATAGTGATGTATGTAGTCTCATGTCGACTCAAGCTATAGGTGGTTACTCATACTTCATTACATTCACTGATGATTTCTCTAGGTATGGACATGTGTACTTAATGAAATATAAATCTGAGGCCTTCGAGAAATTCAGAGAATATAAGAATGAGGTAGAGAACCAAATTGGAAAGAGTATTAAGACTCTTCGATCAGATCGAGAAGTAGAGTACTTGAGTACGGAGTTCACCCATTTTCTCAAGGACAATGAGATTCTATCCCAGTGGACACCTCCTTATACACCTCAGCTCAATGGTGTATTAGAAAGGAGGAATCGTACACTGTTAGACATGGTGCGGTCCATGATAAGTTTCGTTGACCTACCCGTTTCATTCTGGGGGTACACCCTAGAGACTGTAGTTTACCTTCTGAACAGAGTTTCATCAAAGTCAGTAGTGTCTACACCATATGAGATATGAAAAGGAAAAAAGTCTAATCTTAAGGTGGCTAAGATTTGGGACTGTCCTGCCCACGTTAGAAGACACAACCCGGAGAAGTTAGAATCAAGGACGGAACGGTGCACATTCGTGGGATATCCTAAGGAAACTTTGGGATATTATTTCTATCATCCCAAGGACCGAAAGGTCTTTGTTGTCAAGAGAACTGTGTTCCTTGAGAAGAAACATATTCTTAGTGGAAACAGTAGGAGCAAGATAGAATTGAGTGAGGTTGGAGAACCTAGCTCAAGCACCATTCCAGAGCCTGAGTCTGTTCAGGTACCTAACACACAAATTCTAAATTTACGTAGGTCTAGTAGAGTATCTCACCCTCCTGAAAGATATGTGGGACATATTAGTAGAGATGACTCTTAGGATGTTGATCCTCAGACCTATGAGATGGCTATTATGAGTATAGACTCCGGGAAGTGGCAAGAAACCATGAATTCTGAGATGAATTCCTTATACTCTAACAAAGTTTGGAACCTTGTAGATGCACTTGAGGGTGTTGTACCCATCGGCTACAAATGGATCTTCAAGAAAAGATCGGATGCATAGAAAGGTAGAGACCTATAAAGCAAGGTTGGCAGCTAAAGGATATCGTCAAAGATAAGGAGTTGGCTATGACGAAACCTTTTCACCTGTAGCCATGCTTAAGTCCATTAGAATTATTTTGGCCATTGTAGCACACTATGACTATGAGATCTGGCAGATTGATGTCAAAACAGTATTCCTCAATGACAATCTCGAGGAGGAGGTGTATATGATACAGCTAGAGGGATTCGTATCCAAAGAGAGTCTAGATAAAGTGTGCAGGTTGCTTAGATCCATTTATGGATTGAAGCAATCTTTCCGAAGTTGGAACATAAGATTTGATGAGGTGATCAGATCTTATAACTTCATTAAGAACAAAGATGAGCCTTATGTGTACAGGAAGATAAGTGGAAGCGGTATCACCTTCTTGGTACTATATATGGATGATATCTTAATCATTGAGAATGATGTAAGAATGCTCTCCACAGTAAAGGCTTGGCTATCTAGAAACTTCTCCATGAAAGACTTAGGGGAAGCATCCTATATTTTGGGGATCTGGATCTATAGAGATAGATCCAAAAGGACGCTTGGCTTGTCCCAGTCTAGGTACATAGACTCCATTATTAAAAGGTTTGGCATGAAAAATTCTAAGAGAGGTCTCATACCGATGAGACATGGAATATCACTTTCTAGGAGTATGTCCCCAATGACTCCTGAAGAAAGGGTAAACATGGATAAGATACATTATTCTTCAACGATAGGATCTATTATGTATGTGATGCAATGTACTAGGCCTGATATAGCACATGCTCTGAGTGTCATGAGTAGGTATAAGGTAGATCTAGGTTTAGAATACTGGAAGGCAGTAAAGTGTATCCTTAAGTACTTGAGAAGGACTAAGGATCTTTTACTAGTATATGGAGGAGGTAGCCTCCAGGCCGAGGGCTACACAGACTCAAGTTTTCAGTCTGACATTGATGATAGCAAGTCAAATTCAGGGTATGTTTTTACCATGAATGGAGGAGTAGTAAGCTGGAAGAGTTCTAAGTAAGATACTACTACCGACTTGACCACAGAGGCGGAATACATTGCTGCAGTAGAAGCAGCAAAGGAAAGGGTATGGATGAAGAAGTTTATCAAAGATTTGGGAGTCATATCAAGCAGTGTAGAACTAATTCCCATATATTGTGACAACAATGAGGCAATAGCTCAAGAAAAGGAATCCAGGTCTCATCAGAAGTCTAAGCATGTTATGAGGAGGTTCCATCTGATAAGAGAGATCATAGCCCATAAAGATATAGCAATGGAAAGAGTTTCATCCGAAGATAACATTACAAATCCACTGACGAAACCGCTGGCTCAGATTGTATTTGAGCGTCACAGGGGTCTGATAGGGATCAAACACATAGGTCATTGGCTTTAGGTCAAGTAGGAGATTGCTAGTTATAGGTGCCCTACAAGCCAATCACACGAGTGATGGCACATGTGACATACTACATAATCTTTTTACTTATGATTAATATTGGTATATTCTCACATTATATTATATGTAGCATATATATTATGATGTCTTTGGTTTTGTACAATGGGAATCGGACTGTGATGAGATTATGATAATGAGATCGATTTATCTTTAAATACAGATCCTAAATAATTCTGATCATAGGTTACTTGAGAGGGACATCGAGATAACCGGACAGACCAGTGTACTATATACCCGTCCATATGATAGAGGCGGCTGGTCTCACAGCCACTTGTGTAGAGACACTGAGGATATAGTACAGGTGCTCATTGGAGAATGAGTTCACTAATTGATCCGCTTATGGAATGTTGTATGGTTAATAATACCTAATGTCAGACAATGATTCCATAGTCCCAATTGTATATTTGGTCCTTGGACATGAGACACTAAAGATGCCTTGTATAAGTACTCCTTTCTTTAATGCCAGACTTACAAGATTGGAAAGCTCCAGATCTAGTACAACTGGTTATCGAGATTGGTAGCCAACCTTACGAAAGCAACTGAGTGTCAATAGAGGATCATCCACTCTCAGTATCATGAGAGGAATATCCCATATGTGCTTGCCTAGACAAATCCCTAGCCAGGGTCATTCGAATTGAGAGAGAAGGAGTTCTCCGATAGAATCCGATTAGAGGAAGACAAACTGATTCCGTATGTGACCTGACAATACCATATCTAATATATGATCTCTCAGATATTATTTGGATAAGAGATTATAGATACATGGTAACTATGGATAGACAGGTCCGACAGATTCGATCCCCTTGTATCGTCTAGGGACTATGGCGTAGTGGCCTAGTACGTCCATAGTTGATGAGTCGAGTGAATTATTATGAGGATAATAATTCATTATATTAGAAGGAGTTCTGATGGGAGTGACTCACGGCTAGCTCAGTATCGAGCCTAGAGTGTCACACACATATGGTGGATGCTTAAGCAAATAGAGGTTTTGATGAAGATCTAATTAGCCCCTATTCTCATTAGATAAGACCCTATGCTGATGGACTCCTTGCTTAAGGCCCAATTAGAGGCCTAAGGAGATTATTAGATAGAGATCCAATAATATAAGATTAGTAGGTTATTGGATGGAGATCCAATACCCACTAAGACAGGAGCCCTAGGGTTTTTTGGTGGCTCTCTATAAATAGGAGGGGAGACTCTTGGTTGAAAGGCTGCAACTTTAGCCACCACCTCCTATTCTCCTCCCTCTCTCTAAGCAAAAGTTGCAAGATCAAATTGGAGGAGTTTTGCTATAGAGATCTATCGTGTGGATGCCGCTAGAGAGGAGGACGCTTGACCTCCTTCATCTTCTTCATCCAGATCTGGAATACAGGAATATACGATCTTCTTAAGTAAAATCAATCTCTCACGTATCGCGATTTTATCAATTTTTGTGATTTTTCTCATGACCCTAATCGTTTGCACGATGATTTGATCTGCGTAGGAAACCAATTTTTGTTTTGATTTCCGCTACGCATGTGATGCACCTGTTGTAGGTTTCCCAACAGGAACCCCTCGGGTGGCACCAAGCTAGATGGGGTTTCGAGTATATGTCGGGCATAGGCGTTCATCAATAATTGAACTTGTCTTGCGTCCGATACCTTGGGAACCATCGTTTGTGGACTTGTAACCGTTCTTACAACCCTCTAAAGTCCTGTTTCACTTTCTTTCTCTCTTTTCTCTGTTGCAATCAAGGTGTTTAACGAATTGCTTGTATAGCTTTTCGCTTTGCGAGATGTCAGGACTTGTCCATCGCTCATTCCTAAGCTAATCAACTTCTCCTTTGTAGGTCCTATGGGACCGCAAGAGGTTATAAGAGGGCTGACCCTTTGCGGATAGATAACGCTTTGGGCATTTCATGACTTAGGTAATCCCAACTAAGTCCAGAATAGTAGGTAAGGTTGCTTCATGACTTAGGCAATTTCAGCTAAGTCTTTGAGAGTGCCGTTAGAGTGCCACACGGCTTAGGCAAATTAAGCTAAGTCCTTGACAGTGCAGTAGGAAATGAAGAAAAAAAATGACTTTCAGCCCTTGTTTCTGGAAGGCGCACTGCTCACATGGAATCCACCATGAGTGGCCAAGTAATACCTGGCTTGCCCACGACTTAGTTGTAAGCAAGCCATAAACAACTCTCGAGTCGCCCTTATGCTCGACACATGACACTCCCACAAAAAAGCCACTAGATACAACCACGAGTTGGGTGCTATCTAAGAAGGTGACATCCTCAACTGTTTAAGGCATGCCTCGATCATAGGATGCAATGGAAATCTCAATCCTGCCTCAAGGGTATCGATCGATAGACTGAAGCCACATTGAAAAGCATCATAAGAACGCTACCCAAATAGGGGGACATGGAGTTCATACTATGGAGGAATGAAATAGTTCTTCCTCAGCTCGACCAACCGACGAGTTGTCACGGTCGAGTCTCCATTGAAATAGGATCGGATCGCTGCCAAGGCATTGGTGGTCCCGGAGTCACCCAGAGCACTAGACGATGGGACAATCGCCACTTACACAGAATCCCTGGAGGGATGACTCAAAACCCTAGATCTATGGGCCAAAATTTCGACTGATTGGAACTCGGAGTGGGAGGAGGCAGAAGACATCCGACTTGGTCAAGAAACCATCGAGGGAAAAATGAGAGGGGATGAAGGTCGACACTGTTAGCATAGCCATCATCGAAGATGATGAAGAAACAATAGCAACCGCAGAGAAGAAGCATGTAAAATAAGAGAAGGCATAGAATAATAAGGAGCAAGGGACTAATACCTCCACCCAGCTCCCGTTGGCGCTTCGGCTACCTCAAAAAAAGGTGGGACAGCTCATCATGACGTCTCGTGCCCAACAGGTTACCGTGCGTGATACATGTCACCCCATGAGTTATTCTGATCAACAAACAAATCCTCCTAAATCCTAAGGAGAATATCCATGATCATCAACAAGCGAGCTCTCAGCCTCACCCAAGGGCTTTCGGTCCCGACCATCAACAAGTGAGCTCTTAGCCTTGCCCAAGGACTTTCAGTCTCGACCACTAACAAGCAAGCTCTCAGCCTCGCCCGAGGGCTTTTAGTCCTGACCATCAACAAGCGAGATCTCAGCCTCACTTGAGGGCTTTCAGTCTTGACCATCAACAAGCGAGCTCTCAACCTCGCCCAAGGGCTTTCATTCTCGACCACCAACAAGCGAGCTCTCAGCCTCGCCCAAGGGATTTCAGTCTCGACCATCAACAAGCGAGCTCTCAGCCTTGCCTAAGGGCTTTTAGTCCTGACGATCAACAAGCGAGCTCTTAGCCTCTCCCAAGGGCTTTCAGTCTCGACCACCAACAAGCGAGCTCTCAGCCTCGCCAAAGGGCTTTCAATCCCAGCCATCAATAGGCGAGTTCTCAACCTTGCCTAAAGGATTTTAGTCCCGACCACCAACAAGTGAGCTCTCAGCCTCGCCCAAGGGCTTTTAGTCCTGACCACCAACAAGTGAGCTCTCAGCCTCGCCCAAGGGTTTTCAGTCCCGACCACTAACAAATGAGCTCTTAATCTCACCCAAGGGCTTTCAGTCCCGACCACCAACAAGCGAGCTCTCAGCCTCATTCAAGGGCTTTCAATCCCGATGACCAATAAGCGAGCTCTCAGCCTTGCCCACGGGCTTTCAGTTTCGACCACCAACAAGCATGCTCTCAACCTCACCCAAAAGCTTTTGGTCCCGACAAGCGAGCTCTCAGCCTCACCTAAGGGCTTCTAGTCTCGACATTCAACAAATGAGACGTCGAACTCGTTCGAAGGCTCTCAGACCCGACTACTCATAATATAACACTCTCCCTTGCCCGACTACTCATAACTCGGGCCAACCGAGGTGATACAACCTCAAACGCATGTAAATCCCTCTGTCCTCCCCCTCGCCTTCTAGAAGACCTCAGCGGAGCCTCCTTCTCGAGGGGAGGCGGGAGAATGATAGAGATAATAGTGGTCCCCTCCTAAACCAAACAACGTAGCCCAAGGCCAGCCAATGTAGAAGGACGGGTCCGGATGACCAATTTCCCCGACCTTACCCTCTGACACACAGGAGCAATGTGTCACAAACGAGCAGACAAACCTGAAGTCTGGTAGTATCAGATATTGTGTAGTCACTATCAGGTCTCATAAGAACCTGAGGGAACCATACGATAATAGAATAGAAGTAACACGCAACCAATAGCACGAATAGCCGCCAGCGCTGCTGACGACATTAAATGAGTTGGCAGAAAATGCCAGAAGGATAATGAGGCTGAGACTTGACCAGTTGATGGCATACAAGTATAAAAGCGACACCCAAGGGCCCTCCCGGGAAGGGTCGGGCAGGCACTTTCCCTCTCCCTCTTAACTTCAATAAAAAATGAGAAGAAGCTCTAGCGCCCAAGTAGAAGCCATCGGACTTCACCTTTCTAAACAACTCTTGACTTGATCATCGGAGGGATTGCCTTGAGAACCCACCACCCAGGAGGTCTTGTCTTGAAGGAACAGTCCAGCGAAGTTAGGAAGACCTATATTGAATTCACAACCGAAGCATCCACACATGCTGACCTCGGACTGCTAGCGTGGAGCGCCTCTTATGCTCATGGCTCGATCCCTGTTGTACGGACCCACTGGACGTGGTGGAGGACTCATAACAGTAGCTAAGCATATCTTGGAGGTGAAGAACCCTAATACTGATAAGAACAGCTCAGATGGCATAGTATAAGCCTTGAAAGAATGTTCTTAATGTTCAATGTGGCTATTGGGAAGGAACAGTTGCTTTGTCTTGATTACATCCTTTTATATTCCACCAAAAATGAACATAAGGTAAATTATATATCGCCATCTTCCTTTGCACTCTGAAGCAGCTTCACCTAATGCACTGTAACCGATACAATATGGGGGGTTTAATATATCTTACTATAGTCTACTATTTTCATACCCTAACCACTAACTTAGTCATCAGAGGGGTCACGTTGGGCACACACTACCCAGACCTCGTCATCTTGCAGGAACCGATCGAGGACTCATGGTAGCTTTCTTTCCTGATCTGACCGAGCCGCTCCAATCCTCCTGACCGACTCAGACGATCCTGCTCACTCAAGTTGAACCGTGCCATACTAACTCACCGGTCCATGACATGACATCTAGTAACAATAAGTAAAATTATATGACTAGACTACTACGCAAGAAGAATAGATGAATTCCCAAAGAATTAGGAACCTCATATTTCCATTATAAGGGCAATTACCCTAACGTAAACCCCTTGCAGGATACCTTACTGTTGACTAATGTATTACGCGCAAGCCTATGCCTGTAGAATCTTTCATCAAGGATATTTTAATAAAAATAACTCTTCAAACATCTTCAGATTCATAGATTTAACTTCATGGCAAAGCAGATGATTAATTGAATTAGCTGCGAGGACATGGAAGGATTAATCAAACTAAACCTCCCCTTGATCTAAATATAACCAAAGATAAGTAACAGGATCAAGTAGACAATCATCCTGGTTGAACATAGAGCACAAGATCAAGCATAAAAGTCTGATTGTACTAATAAAAAAAAAAGTCAATGATGCATTCTGGTTAAACAAACACAAGATTTTTATAATTCTAATTTAACTTCATAAGTATCTGAACAAGGTACAGGTAATAGTTCTTTCCATTTATTCTTTTTCTAAACACGTCATAATTCGTTCGATAAGGACGTCGGTCTGTATCACAGTCTACATCTTGTTAATGAGTAAATTTCAGTAAATGTTAAAGAAAAAAAATCAGTATATGTCATCGTAAAAGTAAAACTATGTATTCTATCTATTATGAAGAATATGATGCTTACTGTTTGCTTGTTCCTGATCAGCTGAAGACCATCTCGGTGCTCATCATTCTATCAGTACCTAAAAGACATTGATCGTCTCAAATACGTTGATAAGATCTCAAAAAGAGTCCTATAAATTTTGATTTTTAAGAGGAATCAACTCTTGGAATGTTATAGGGGTTCCTCCCTCTTAGACTCGGTACAAAGGCTGAATTGAAGATGATAATTGCTTGATTCAAGAGAGGGGGCAGCTACATTATTATATAGGGATCAAAACCTAGCCTAAGGGGGTGATTACCTAAGTAAAATTACTCTTTTGTCCCTCTTATAGCCAACCTGCCTTAATAGGAACAGGGAGTGACTAGGTTGGCTCTATAGCCGACTTAAACAGGGGGAAACTCTGACCAACCAACCCAGTAAGGGGGAGACGACCACTAAGTCCTAAGGGCTAATCTAAACCCTAGCCATACTCCTTTATAAGATAGGAGTGACTTTATTACAATCTAGCAGGGTTTTATCGACTACTTCTAGGGAGATTAGGACTTAACCCTGCTGGAGTCCTATCAAACCCGCCCTCTTAAAATCAGTCTTGTCCTCAAGGTTGAAGTTTCATGAACTCAGGGAACCGGGTCTTCAACTCCTCATCAACTTGGGTGTCAGTTGGAAGAACTTGAGCTGAGTCATCGTCTTTAAATTTTCATTTGAGGTAAGATACTTGGATGATCAACTGTAATTTTGATCTGGTGCACGGATCTAATCTCTAGGTTAGGGCCCCAATATGATCCCCAATTTTGCAAGGCCCAAAGAAATAGGGAGATCACTTTCTTGAGACTTGAATTTCATGTTGGTGGAGCTGGAGATGAAGGGGGGACTTGATCTTTCTCAGGAAACTTTCTTCTGCTCCGGCGTTTATCAGGGGAAAGTTTCTTCCTTGCATGGGCTGTCATATGGTTAGTCTTTAATGATAGCCAATTTTTCTTCTGAAATGGTGACTGTTATCTGGTATGATTCAGGATGACGAGAGCCTAATCTGGTATGAGCATGGATTGCAATTCTTCTAGTTTAACTCCTCTTTCGTGCCATGGACATGTATCTAACCATATTTTAAATTTGGTAGTAATTAGTATCTCCTGTAAAAACCTCATATGACAAGGCTGAAGTTTCATGAACTCAAGAAACCGAATCTTCAGCTCCTCATCAGCTTGGGTGTCAGTTGGAAGAACTTGAGCTGAGTCATCGTCTTTAAATTTTCATTTGAGATGAGATACTTGGAGGATCAACTGTAATTTTGATCTTGTGCATGGATCTGATCTATAGGTTGGGGCCCCAATATGTCCCCAATTTTACAAGGCCTAAAGAAATAGGAAGACCACTTTCTTGAGGCTTGAATTTCATGCTAGTGGAGCTGGAGATGAAGGGGGACTTGACCTTTCTCATGAAACTTTCTTTTGCTCCGGCGTTTGTCAAGGGGAAGTTTCTTCCTTGCACGAACTACCATATGGTTAGTCTTTAATGATAGTCAATCTTTCTTCTGGAATGGTGACTGCCCTCTAGTATGGTTCAGGATGATGAGAGCGTAATCTGGCATGAGCATGGATTGTAATTCTTCTAGTTTAACTCCTCTTTCATGCCATGGACCTATATCCAACAATATTTTAAATTTGGTAGTGATTAGTATCTCCTGTAAAAACCTCATATAAAGTGTGGGGAAGCCTCGGTGTAAATTAGGAGTCAACCATCTTACATAAGAATAACCCAAATTCCAACTCCTGACACATCAGCCTCAATGACCAAAGTGTGGCCAAAATCGGGCAGCGCTAGGACCGACGTCATCGTCGTGGCTGCCTTGAGTCATTCAAAGGTTGCAAAGGTTTTATCCGACCACAAGAAGAAGTCTTTCTTCAATAAGGACATGAGTAGGGCACTGATCTTGTCATAATCTTTCACAAAATTTTGGTAGTAGCCCGTGAGTCCAAGAAAACCATGTAATGATTGTACGTTTGTAGGTCTCAGCCATCCTTGCATTACCTCGATCTTTGTCAGGTCTACCGCCACTCCATCCTCTAATATAATATACCCAAGATACTCTAATTTATATTGTAAGAAGCTGCACTTTAACTGTTTAATATAAGGAGTATTCTCCCAAAGAATTGTTAGAATAGTTCATAAGTGCTAAAAATGTATATCAAGCGTAGGGCTATAAATGAAAATATCATCAAAGAATACTAATACGAACTTGTATAGAAAACTCCAGAAGATGTCATTCATTAGGATTTGGAAATTAGAAGGAGAATTCGTAAGTCTGAAAGGCATTACTAGTTTCTCGCAGTGGTCGTTATGCTTGTGGAATGTAGTTTTCAGAATATCTTCAGTGCATACCCGAATCTGATGGTATCTGGATCGGAGATCCAATTTAGTGAGAACTTGGGCTCCTTTTAATTCATCCAAGAGTTCACCTATGAATGGGATAGGATTTCATCCTTAACGGTGATGGTGTTTAGAGCCCGGTAGTCAACGCACATCTGTCATGCACCATCTTTTTTGCGCACTAGCAACACCAGTGAGGAGTAAGGGCTGCAACTCAATCGAATCACCCCAGTGTTAAGCATCTCTTTAACAATATTCTTGATCTTGTCCTTCTACAAGTGAGGATAGTGGTATGGTCACAAATTTGCTAGAGGTTTGCCTAGCAAAATAGGAATGCAGTTGTCATACGGCCGGTTAGGGGGCAGCCCGTGTGGCTCCAAGAAAACATCCACAAATTTATTTAGGCAAAGGGAAAGATGGTTGCTGAATATGCATCAAGAGTCCACCATGTGCTTTATGTAAAACTTTCTCCATTTGTTGCAACGAAACGATGGAAATTTGGCTCCCGCACTTGCCTCGTAACATGACCTGTCTCTCTTTATAATAAAATTTCATGATTAATTTAGAAACATTTCAAGAGATATCACCTAGTGTTGTGAGCCATTTGATCCCGAGTATGGCTTCATAATCATTGATGGGTAGAAGGGAGAAATCAGCTACCACTTCTTGGCCTTAGAGGAGTAGTTTCACCCGCGCGCACCGTTAGTCGCAATTAAAGATTCGACCGTCGGTGACCTTTACGTCAAACTTGTTGCAACCTTCAATTTGAAGCACTAAATATGCAACAACCATACTATTGAGGGAGTTATTGGTGCTGCCCGTGTCAATGAGAATGGTGATGAGTTACTATTTTAGAAGTCCTCCAACTTTCATCATCTGCAGGTTAGAATAGCCGGCCAATGCATGCACTACGTAATTGGCTGGTTGGGACTCTTCCTCCATGGCTTCTTCTTTAGGTTCAAGGGCTTCTTCAAATGTTTCATTATCCCCATCCTCCACTAGTTCAATCACGAGGAGTCAGCCCTTTTTGCAGTGATGTTCACGGCTCCATGGTTCGTCACAATGCCAACACAACTCCTTGGCCGATCATTCACGAAGCTCGTCTCTTGTCAACTTTTTTAGTGCGGGGGCTTGGATGGCAATAGAGGGGGTAGTAGGCCTTGGTATGGCTGGTCGGGGAGTGACCCATATCCTTCATACCTCGTGGTTCAATTGTTCTTCCTAGATACGCGCGACAGAAATCGCCAACATAAGAGTATACAGTTGTCGCGCCTTTACTTCTCGGATCTTCGACTTTAGGCCCTCGATAAAAGTACCTAAAAAGTTATTTCTCAGACCAATTTTTAATTTGGTTAGATAAACACACAAACCTTGTTTGGTATTCTTGTATTGTAGAGGTTTGACGAATCTTTACCAATTGTTTGTCGATGTTATTAAAATCAGTTGGTCCGAAGCGGTCTAGTAGTCATTCTTTGAATCGCTGCCAAGAGAGTCCTCCATGGGTGTACTTAAACTAATTAAACCACTGAATAACATCTCCCTTGAGGTGGATGGTAGCAATCTCCACCCGTGTGGTATCGACGGTTCGATAGAACTGAAAATAGCGCTCCGCACGCGAGATCCACCTGATCGAGTCTCCTTCCCATCTAGGGAAGTCAACCTTCATGTGTGGATTATTGAGATCAAAGGTGATGTGGCCATGTTCTTGAGGATCATCTCGCCGATTTGAAGTTTCTCCATGTTGTGATTTCCTTGGGTTCGACAATCAGCCAATGTTGAATTCAGCGAAAAGGGATTACATCTTCTCTTCCATGCGGTTTCCAAAGGTTTCAAGCTTTGCATCAATAGCCTACTCTTATGCCATAGTATATATCTCAAGATCTGTAATATTGAGATATTTTTTCTATTATTGGGTTAGTGGCATGGGAATTTTGGAGAAGGGGTGCCCGGTTGGAAGGTGGATCTTTTTGGTGGAAGTAGACTGTGGTTTATGGTAGATTTGGGGCTACAATTTTGTGGAGTTTAGGCTACAAATTGGTATGATTTTAGGGTTGTGATGGCAGTAGATAAAAGTTAGGAAAATAGATTTTAGATCTAGGATAGATGGCAGCAAAGGTAGGTGTCTCGGTAAGGAAAGTTTTCTAAAAAGGTAAGTGGATCGATAATAAAGTAGGCTGATTTGGATAACTGATTTGGGGGCTGTTTGGATTCAGTTTAGGATAATATTTGAAAGGTTTTTTAGCAAGGATGGTAAGTTTTGGTGATAAGGAAAGGAGAGTCTGAAATGTCACAAAAAATAATATTCAAATCTGATAGAATTCGATGAAAAGAAGTGTTGCAATGTGCTGTCTTACTGAACTGATTTTTACGTCAGAGAAACGATGATTTCTCAACATAAATTCCAAGGAAAAGTTTAAGAAAATTATGCAGAAACCCTTGGTTAGATGTTGTTAATACCAGTAGGAATTTTGACAAAATTTGGATAGCATAACGGTAGGAAAATAGGGCGAAAGATGCAAGACCGATTCCTTCATCGTAAACTTTTAGAACTATGTGATGATGAAATATCATACAAGAAAATCGGTTCCAGAAGGAGTTTTTTTATGAAATCAAATTCAGATGAAAGTAAACTTGATCTTAAAATTTGTGTAAATATTTCAGCCAAAAAGGATGAAAAAAAGTTTGGTTTCAAGAGGCCAATCGATGGAAGGTAGATTTTGCATTATAAAATTTTAGTACTATGTAATAAAGATTCTTAGTGCTATAAGTCCAAATCCAGAAGGAGTTTTTTCATGAGATTAGTCTTAGATGAAAGCTAAGATGATCTATGAAATTGTGCAAAAGCTTCAGCCAAAAAGATCGATTAAAAATTTAGTTTCAAGAAGCAATAATCGGTTGAAAATTTCTGTAGTGTTTCACCTTCGCAACGATGATAACATTTACGATGGTAAAAAATTATAGCAAGAAAACTTTAGAAAACTTCTCCCACATGTAATATGAAGGATCTTACAGTATTGAAGAGGTGTGGGTTATAAAAATATACCAAAATTCTAGATCAAACACAGGGGGTAACGACAGATTGATTTGATCTGCGGTTGGGGTAGAAGGTGGAGGCGCGTGTTGCAACAATTATGGGAATTGCTTGGGAAAGTGGAGGCATGGATGACGGCTATAGGGATAGCAAGATCGCTGCTCTAATACCATATGATAAGACCCCAGAAGGAGCCCTATAGATTTTGATCCTTGAGGGGGATCAACCCTTGGAAGGTTATAGGGGTTCCTCCCTCATAGACTTGGCACAAAGGCTGAATTGAAGATGATAATTGTTTGATTCAAGAGAGGAGGCAATTATATCGTTATATAAAGATTAAAACCATAGCCTAAGGGAGTGCTTGCCTAAGTAAAATTATCCATTTTCCCCTCCTATAGCTAACCTGCCTTAATAGGAACAGGGGGCGACTAGGTTGGCTCTATAGCCGACCTAAGCAGGGGGAAACTCTAGCCAACCAACCCAGTAAGGGGGTGACGACCACTAAGCCCTAAGGGCTAATCTAAACCCTAGCTAGATATAAGTGGCTTTATTATAATCTAGTAGGGTTTTATTGACTACTTCTAGGAAGATTAGGACTCAACCCTACTGGAGTCCTATCAGACGCCCAGCAAACTAGCTAGCATAGACGGCGAGGGAGAGAACTCTGGCCACGGTAGCCAAGAAGCATCCGACCAAGAAGGCTTTGTGTGACCCGATCGAGAAACGTCATACCGAGGGGGGCGGTGAACCATTTCCAAAGAGAAAGAAGTGGATGGCCAAAAAGGTGAAGAAAGACGTCTCCTCCCAAGGAGAGGGTCGGGAATCTACCCCCGAGAAGGTCAAGCCAAAAGGGAAAGAGTCAGCCAAAGAGGCCACTAAACTAGCCAAAAAAGCTCGAAGGCCCTCATCGCCTCCCAACCATGAAGGAACTCTGCACGATGGAGGGCCGAGTGGGTGACGGAAAATACTTTGCCGCACGGGTGTCCGACCTCTCAGGGCCTCAAGCTGGGGCCCCGATGAAGGTGCATTGGATTGACCTCCTAGCCCCGACTTATCTTTAGGACGACGGGCTGATCACATCTGAGTATGCGAGGGGCATGCTGCACCCATCTATCGCAAAGCAGCTTTATAGTGCTCCGTCGGAAGAGCTCGTGGATCGAGTGATGAAGTCGGTGGTCTAGGTAGGCTTGCTTTTCCTCCTCGTTTTCTCGACATTTTCATCATATAACTAACTTGCTTTCTTGCAGAACCTTCACTTCTCCACCACTTTGGCTGACTAGGTTCATGATGCAGGCCGTGTCATCAAAATGCTGTCCAAGAGGAACTTTGCTCTCTGGAACGAGGTCCTTAAGTTGAAGTCAGGAGTGAGCCCAGATATGGTGGCAACTGCGAAGAAACGAGCCATCAATTTGGAGGTTGATGTGAAACACTTAAAGGCCGAGGTGGAGCATCTGAAGGCTGCTTGACCTATAGCTCGATCACTAAGCAAAATCCAAACATTATTTGTGGCTTTGAACTCAAGTCGTAGGGCATGCTCATACGTTTGATCAGAGGGGCCTTTTAAAATGAGCTTGGCTCCTCCCCTCTCGGCATTGGCTAATCCGTTGATGTAAAGCATCCAAGTTGGCATCGGCTGGGGAGAAAGCTTAGGGATGCTCAGCTTCGAGATAAAATTGGCCATTGCTTGAGTTTTAATCACTATCCTCAGGACATATTGCAGGTCAAATTCCCCGAGCTTGACTGACCATTTAAGCATCTAACATGCCATGTCAATCTTAGAAAGGACTTGTCGTGGAGGTTGGTCGATTATTACCCTGATTGTGTAGACCTGGAAGTATGGCTATAACTTCCTCATTGCAAGGACTAGGGCGAATGTCAATCTCTCCATTGGGGGGTAGCGTTCCTCGGGGCCACTCAAGTTATGACTGGAGTAATATACAAGTCACTACTTTTCCTCATCGGGTTTGACCAAGACCGAGCTGACTGAGTACTCTAATGCGAAGAGATACACCTTGAGAGGCTCTCTTGAGGTGACCGAGCAAGTTGCGGTAGTCGGCCGAGGTGAGTCTTGAGGTTCTAAAAAGCTTCCTCAAAATCAAGGGTCCAATCGAAGTCTTTTGCATGCTTCAGTGCTCGGAAGAGGGGCAGGCTCTTGTCGCCTGCTCGGGAGATGAATCGGCTCAGCATGGCCAACCTCCCGGTGAGTTGCTAAACCTCCTTGGTTGTCCGTCGTGATTATATTTTTGTGATCGCCTTCACTTTCTTGGGATTTGTATCGATTTTCCGCTGATGAATGATGAAGTCGAGGAATTTGCCTGAGGCTACCCCGAACACGCACTTAGCAAGGTTAAGCTTCATTTTGAACTTCCTGAGCATTTGAAATATCTCGATAATATATGAGAGATGAGCTTGGGTAAGCTTACTTTTGACAATTATGTCATCCACATGAACCTCCATATTCAACCTGATCTGGTCCTTGAATAGTCCATTGACCATTCTTTAGTATGTAGCCCCGGCACTTTTTAACTCGAATGACATTGCCTTGTAGCAGTAAGTGCCTTGATGCATGATGAATGTCATGTTCTCCCTATCTCTTAGTGTTATCTGAATCTGGTTATAGCCCTATAATGCATCCATAAATGAGAGCATTTCTTAGCCTGAGATGGTATCCACCAATTGATCGATCCTCAGGAGCAAGTAGCAATCCTTCGGGTAGACCCAATTAAGATCAATATAATCAGTACACATGCGCCAGCTTCCATTAGCTTTCTTAACAAGGACTACATTAGACAGCCAAGTCAACTACTTGACCTCATTGATGAATCCTGCTTCTAACAATCGGGCTACTTCCTCTTCAATGGTCCTTTATCAGTTGGGGGTGAACATACGTGGTCTCCGCTACACTGGTTAGGGCCCGGGTAGTATGTTAAGGTGGTGCTGAGCTACTTTAGGATGAATGCCCGATATGTCCCTCAGTGACTAGGCAAGGATGTCGGCGTTTGCCCAAGGAATTCAACAAGTTGGATATGTTCACCCTCGGGGAGTGACAACCCGACCTTGACGACCTTGTATGGATGTCTTTAGTTAAGGGAAACTTCTACCACCTACTCCATAGGCTCGGGGCTTAGAGTTGACTTGTTAGATTCCCAAGGGTTTGTGACTGGTGCTTTGGGCTTGACTTTCTTAGGAAGATTTGTTGCTGTCAGATAGCATTGTTTGGACTCCCAGGGTTCACTCCTGGCTTCACCGACTCCAATGCTTGTCTGGAACTTCATCATGTAGTGGTATGTAGAGACGATTGCCCTTAGTTTGTTGAGGGTCGGGTGATCGAGGATTGCATTATATGCCAAAGGGAGCTTGACCACCATAAATGATACCATCAATGTCATAGATCTTGGCTCTTCCCTGGTGGTGAATGGGAGAGAGGTGATGTTGAGGGGGAAGATGGAGTCCCCGGTGAACCCTGTGAGAGTGGAGGTCATGGGGACGAGGTCCCCATCAGATAAGCCATGTTTTCGAAAAGCATCAAAATATAATATGTTAGTCGAACTCCCTATGTTAACCATAATCCTCTTGACCCAGGTGTTTGAATCCATGCCGAGATCACCAAGGCATTGTCATGATCCAGATACTCTTCCTCCCCTAGCTTGAAGGTGATCTGGGGTCACGCTTAGGCCTGGGCCTTTTCTCTACCATGACTTATGTGTATGCCTTGTGTGCTAAAGAGCTATCGCCTCCCGAGGCAAGTCCACCAATGATGACATCAATTTGCTTCTCTACCAAGCCCTTTGGGTAGAATGAAGGCTTACGCAATCTCTTATGTAACGATCAAGGTGTCTTCAATGGATGAGATCTTTAATCTAGTTCTTTAAGTCATAGCATTCCTTGGTGTCATGACCGTAATCGCAGTGGAAGCAGTAGTAACGCTTGTAATCTCACTCCTATGGTCAGGCTTTTATTAGGTTGGGCTCCCGAAGGAGGCATTTCTCCTATATCTTAAGGAAGATCTCGGTCCAGGTAGAGTTGAGGGGAATTGGTGGCAGTCTTGGGATAGCCGGCTCGAGCCTCTCCATTCTTCTTCTTGAGGGTCCCGAGGCAAATCTCGGGATGACTCGACGCAATGTCACTATTGATCTTCACACTTCTTAACCACCAATGCCTCAGCGATAATATATTAATTGGCTCTTCGGAGCATCTCGAGGACCGCTATAGGTGGACATTCCATGAGCGACCATAAAAAATGAGATGGCCACAGTCTAATTAAGAAGGCTTGGATCACAAGCAAAGGATGGGCGTCAGGCATTTTGGATCTCGACAGTAAAATGTGGAATGAATTAGGCTAGCCCTTGTAGGGTCATCGGGAATGCTCAGCACATCAAGGCATCCAAGGTTCTGTAAATTACCATTTGCGCTCTGAACACTGCTATATGCTCCATTGGGTCGGAGTTGCCATCGTATGTTTCAAGCGTCGGAAACCAAAAGTTCTGTGGGATCGGCTTGTCTTGGACCTTTGAGAGCAAAGGAGATCCACCCATGGTGCTTTGCCCGAGCTTCTATTTCGACCTGACGAACTCCTTTTGGACCTCGTCTATTCATCGGTTCATTAGCCACAGTTGCACCCTGAGCAAATCTGTCAAGTCAAAAGAGAGTGTATCTAGCTCGGGCATGTTGTGAATGGGGTGCTAGCAGTAGGCGCTTGTCGCTCTGTCGCATTCCTAAGGGGTCTCAAGGGGAGATCGAGGGGAGATCATGGGACCTCATTGTTGGGTCGGTATAGGACCGGGGATTACCCCTTTGAGGGTGAGGCCTCCTGATATACTATTAGGGAGGTCGAATACTGTGGTGCCGACTGCTGCATCATTTGAGGGATGTGGGGGATGATCAACTAGATCATCTCGGTCAAAGATTATACTTGTTGGGCGAGCCCGAGAAAGGCCTCGAGAGAGACGATGGGAGGCCCAAGATTAAATGTTGGTGGAGAAAGCCTAAGATCATTGAATAATTGCTAATAACGGCTAGGAGTGTGTGTCGGTAGGTTTCCTTCCCCGAGGATAAGAACAATAGGTTGTCCTTTGGTTTCAGAGACTAGGTGATAGAGGCTTCTTCCCCAAAATTGTTGAGCATCGAACGTTCCTGCAACATCGGGCTCTCCTTCTAGCACCAAAATATTACTAGATGTCATGTTGTGGACTGGTGAGTCAGCATGGCATGGTTCAGCCCATGTGCACAGGATCATCCGAGTCGGTCAAGAGGACTGGAGCAGCTCGGTCGGGGTCAGGAAAGGAAGCTGTCGATGAGTCCTTAAGTCGGGTGACCCACTAATGGAGAGCTCGGGTCCTCGGTCGGTTCCTGCAAGACGACTGGGATCGGGTTGGTGTGTGCCCGATGTGGCCCCTCCAAATAGCTAAGTTAGCGCTCCGGATATGGGAATAGTAGACTATAGTAAGATGTACTCCCACCCCACCCCACTGTTGGCTATAGTGGGGGTATTTATACCTAAAGTGCGAAGGGAGGTCGTACTAAGACTTTTAATAGGAGTGACGCCTTCGGTCGACCCGTAGGTATGGCTTTGCACCGATTATTGCCCTCGTTGGTTCCCGAAACCTCGTTCAACGGAACTGTCGACTAGTAGTATGGTCTGCATACCAGGTCGATGATACTATGCCAGGTGCTATCGGGATTGGGGAGGTGGTTGCCGATGTGGTCCTCGGCCAACGTGGCCAAGCTAACTAGTCAGGCCGACGTAATCCTTGGGCTGACATGATCGGACCGCTTGGATGGGCCAATATTTACCCTATTACTTATGTTGTTTTAATATACTTTTTTTTTTTCTTTGGAATCATGCAAGTTGATGTCGACTGAAAGTTTTAATGATTTATTTAGGAAACAACTGAGAAATCATGGATAGCCTAGTGTCGTGATTCACATGAGAGATATAATGGTTGATTAATAGGCATACCATTTGTTGATGTCGAATTTATACGGAATCCAACCGAGCTTAACCTATTTGATAATTATACTTGTAGCCTGAACTACAAGGTGAAGATCTCGATGAAAACTCGACTCTGAGAAAGATTAGCCTTCGTGGTCCAAAATAAAAAATAAAAAATTCTCAAAATCATAAATGATTCGGAAATTCTTAACAAGTTATTTGTTTGTTTTCTTATGCTCTAACAAGTTAGACTGCAAATGTTGAGCCACGATTGATAGAAAGCTACCATCATACATGATATTTTATGACATTTTTGGATGATATGATAGCTCCTGCATAGTTCATTTAGGATGGGTTTTGAATTATTATCTCGCTTGACCGAACAAGGAGCCTTGTACAATGGTTACGGTACACTTAGGTCTTACTTATGCCTATCAATAAAATAATTCTTAGAAACTATTTTCACAATGGATTAACTTTATATAGATTTTTATAGTTTTAATTTGGTGGTAAACAATCTTTGCTGAGTTGGCGTCTTCTGTGGATCTCAAATCTACATGTTGAAAGTCGTTTTATTTTCGCACATGCTGTATTAGTTCCAAATATATATTGAAAATACGCAAGTACTGTGTATACGTCTGACGTAATTATGCTTAACAAAAATTTGCGGCTACATTTGACCCTGAGAATTCATATTTGGCTGGAATTTTAAGTTATATTATTCTCTCTAAAAGTCAACGACACGACAAAAAGAACGCAAAAGAAATCCAAGCACAGAGTTGCTTTTTGGGCGATCCAATCCCCCCTAACATCATATATACCGATTAACAGCCACATCAGAAGCACTTTACAACCTTTCACAAAGCCTTTTAGGTATGCATTTGACAAGGAAACGCAGACCGTTCTTAATCAAACTCTTCGTGGTCAAAGCGTGTGAATGTGATTGTTCCTCCATTGGTCCTAACAATCTATAATAACAAGAGAAGCTGTCCGCGTGACAGCTAGAATCGTCAACGGCCGATCCAAAAGTCGTACTTCGGACCGTAGTAGTGGCACCAGTAGCAGCAAATCCATAGTCAAACCGCGAAACGTGAGGAGAGATCGCACAACTCTGCGATGGGTGAAGAGCATTTAGGAGCGAGCCCTTCTCACTTGTTCACAAGAGCGATATATGGATCTCCCTCTCTCTCTCTCTTTCTCTCTCTCCGCGTAGCACTCGTGTGTTGTCATACTACGTTGTACGCCTGCTGACTTCGGCTGCGCTTGCGCCTTCGTCTTCCTGTTTTGCCACCACATTTCCTCGACCGCCGTCCGCTTTCAAAGGTTAGGCCTGCACGTCCATTCTACGTATATGTACCAAACGAGGAAGAGGAGGAAAAGGGACCCAATCTAGCTATATATATACATCTCTCTTTCTATCGCTCGCTCTCTCTCTCTCGTCTACGACCATGTTTGCTTCTCTCCGAAGCACATCTTTGCTTCTGCTGCTGCTGCTGCAGCTTGCCACAGCCCGGCGTTCGACGATGTTTCATGACTCGGTGGCCTCCGCCGAGAGGATCGACAAGATGGAGCTGCTGCAGGCTCTGCCGAAAGGACCCGTTGCTCGGTCGGGGCCGTCGACCTGCACGCACAGCACGGCTCGCCGCGGGGTTCGCAAGTGCCCACTGAAGCTGAACTGATTCGGGCTGCCGTGCACCGTAAGGTCACGCCACCTCCGCCGCCGTTATAGGAGTTTCCTCCTCTTTAGAAATGCTGCTTTGAAGGATGCCTAACATTTCTTCGTTCGTTTCTCTCTTTCCTTTTTGGCCCTCGTCTGTTCGAATGATCAGTTAATTATACATGTTGTGAGTGAAGACTTAAGTGGATGGAGGAGTGGTGTTGCGTATTTGGTTGTGTTGTGGGATTTGGTGTCGTGGCCGAGGAATAAACACGGCTTAGTCTCTATCGGGTGCATAAGTTTGTCCACGTCAGACGGGGGCAGGGGCATTCGTTTCAGATCGACTCAGCATCTCGAGAGTCTGCACCTTGAGTTGGCTCCTTCGGGCTCTGCATGGGTCGGTGTCTACTCAAAGGGACCTGCACCAATGTCTCGTCGGGATAGGGGTATCCGACGTAACCCCTCCGACGTTCAAGTTAGTGTCCCGACCTCCTTCTGGAGGATATCAGTGTGTATTTTTAAGAGTGAGAGCGAGAGAGAAGAAGCCCCCTACTGGTGTTGCCGGGAGGAGACTTTATACTCACTAGGTGTAGGGTCGGCCATACGCTCGGCCTTACCTCCATTGACACATTGGGTGAAGTCACCATGTATGGTGAGTCAGTCGGCGCAGAGGTATGGCGCGAAGGTGTGGTGTGTCATGCGGCATTAATGGCTCGTGACGAAGGTTTGATTGACGTGTTGTCCGGTCAGCTCTAACTCGAATACTGAAGTGGCCATGGGTCTAGCATGTGTCCAACTCTATCTCGGACGCTAACATGGTCGTGGAGTTGGTGTGGGCCCTGATAGATTGGGTTAGCCCATTATCTGCCCTATCATCTCTCCCCACCCAACCACCCCCACTCCCCCTCCCCCCCACCCCCCATCGTCCCTTATTGCAACGAGGCATCCCTTATAAGCTTCTCCGCGAAGGGGTGAGGGATCACTTCCATTTTCAAAGCTTTTCCTCTTGCTCTTCGAGCATCCTCGTCTCAGTCACCCAAGATCGCCCATCTTCAGTCGTGTTTGTTTGATCATGTCAGAATGTCCTCCTCCCCTTCCACTGCTTCTGGCTTCTCTTATACCCCTTCCTCTTCATTGGTTCCCCCGCCTCGAGTGAGGGGTCGCCACTCTAGTAGCTCTTAGAGTGGTTGGTTCGAGCCTTATAGCTCATCCTCGGGCGTAATAACCCAAACAGACATCAAGGCCTTCCAGGCTTTGGAAGTGAGGAAGTTATGTCACGACTTTAACTCGACACTTACCGTCGAGTCCTTGGTCATGGTCCGGAAGCGCCATAGCATTCTGGACGAGTATGCCTTGCATGCTCCCTCCCCCAGGCAACGCCCATATGATGCATACCCCAGGGGATTCAGCATCTCTGTTGATGCCTCGGAGGTCGGGTTAAGGTTTCCCCTTTATCCCATGGTGGGGGAGTGTCTTAGTCGGTGGAGAATCTCTCCTACTCAATAGTGTCGAACTCCTGGCATTATCTGATTATATTCCTTGGTGAATGCCAGGGATCGGGAATAATCCCAACTCGGGATCTATTCCTATCTTGCTTTCATCTGTGCAAGGGCTAGGGTGGTTATTACTTAACTGCCCAGGCCATTTTAGGGTTAGGGGTGCTCCTTCCAACAACAAAGGTTGGAAGGCACAATTTTTATTCATAAGTTGCCAACATGGTTGGGACTTTGGTCTCGAATGGTCAGCCTATCCCATAAGTAATGTGCCCCCGTACCTGACTGAGGAGGAATCCATCTTGGTCGGGCGGCTAAAGGGTATTTTGTCCTCTTCTCGGGCGATAAAAAATTTGATCGAGTTGTGGTTGATTGAGGCGAGCCTCAGTTCGGCTTCTCGGTGTATGTCGCATGCCCCTCTTTCATGCCCATCTTTAGTACCTGATTTGTTTTAACTTGTTGTTTGGGTTGCAGAGATGATGAACCTCAACTTGATTCGCGGCGTGGCGAAGACTGAGGGATGCCATGGGTCAGCTTCATAGGTTCCTATGCCCATCGCCCTCACCGTCCAATTATCATCAAACATCGAGGAAGTCAGGGTCAAGGCGGTTGCCAAGGAAGGTGTCGGGGCCTCGAGGAATGGCCTGCCATTGGCGGGGCTCATCCTTGGAAGAAGATGAAGGTCTCAGAC
This sequence comes from Ensete glaucum, assembly GCA_021527575.1. NCBI lineage: Eukaryota > Viridiplantae > Streptophyta > Magnoliopsida > Zingiberales > Musaceae > Ensete > Ensete glaucum. The sequence continues at coordinate 38,232,649 of CM038558.1, read as the reverse complement.
CGCCACAAGTCTCGACAAGAAGGAGAGGGCTCCAGTTCTCGCTCTTCGAAGGGTAAGGAGAGAGTCGGGCCTACTAGTGAGACTCAAGCTCCTCGACCTCATCACCCAAGGTCGATGAAGGAGCTCTGCCGGACTTCTGCTGGCGAGGAGGACATGGGTCATTACACCCTTTGGATGATTGACCTGCCGTTGAGTGAGCCCGACGCACTATTAGAGGCCCGATGGCTGACGTTGAAGCAAGGGACGAAGATCTGGGCTAATGGGGCGGCCTCGGGCAAATACGCTCGGGTGTGCTGATTCCCTGGTTGGTCGCTGACCTCTATTCTTTACCGTTCAAGCTGCTGGTCGACCGAGCATTGAAGTCCATGGTGTTGGTAAGCATCCTTCTGAACTTTGGGTTTTTTTCCTACATTTCAAGTCCCTTATAGATCGTTATTGATTTACCTTTGGTTTGCAGACTCAGGATTATTGCATGACGCTGGATGATCGCATCCACGACATAGGGCGGGTCATCAGCATCATGGACGATAAATCTGAGGGGCTGAAGTGGGAAATTGCTGACCTCTAGGTTGGGTCGAGACCTAATGTAGTTGCGGTGGTCGAGCAGCGTGCCTCGGAAGCTCAGGCCCTTGCTGACCATCTGAAGGTCGAGCTTGAGGAGGCAAATCAGCGCCGGGCATCGCTGGAGATGAAGAAGGAGAATTACCATCTTGATCTGGCTGACTCACAGGAACAGCTGAAAGAAGTATGGACCGGGCGTCGGGCTTTGGAGGATGAGCTACTGAAGCTAACGAGTGCCTTGGAAAAACTAAGGGTCGAGCTTCCTATGGAGAATATCATTGAGTACAAGAAGTCGACGAGCTTCGAGATGGGCCTGGTGCGAACAGGCCAAGTCTCATATGAGTATGGCTATCGGGTTGCCCTGGCTTGGTTCAAGGCCCGATACCTCGACCTTAAAATCGAGGAGGATCCCTTTATGCTCCTACTCGAGGACAAGAGATGGAGGCCAAGAAACCCTTCGATGACTCCCTTCCATCGCCCGAAGAGTAGGAATGTTCTAATTTTTTGGTTTTTGTTGTCGGGGTCCCTTTTTGGTGTGTCGGGTCTCCATGTGTCGTTCGGACCCTCAGCCCAAGCATGTACTTGAACTTTCATGAATGAAAATAACTCTCTTCTGCTTTATTGTTTGCATTTATACATAGAACTTTCATAAGTCCAATATGTGCCATGTCCTCGGCAACTGCTCTCCCTCTATCATGGCTAGGGCATAAATCCCTTCTCGAAGTGTGCTTTCTACTCGGGGCCAGCTTGCCCCGAGACCAAGTAGGATCACTGACCTGGGCCTTCCGGAGCACTAGGTCACTTGCTTCAATTTAACAAGGACGTACCCTTCAATGGTAGGGTCATGCTATGACTTTTTTGTATGTGAGGGTTTGCAGGTGTGCCTCAGCCCTTAGTTCTTCGAGGAAGTCAAAGTTCTCCGTAGGACTCGACTTGAAGAGTTGGGTAGACCACCTCGAGGGGAAGGACCGCTTTTGTCCCGAAGGCCAGGTTAAATGGAGATTCTCCTGTCGAGGTCTTTGGAGTTGTCCGAGATGCCCATAGGATGCTCAGGAGCTTGTCCACCCATGCCCCGTGTGCCCCGATGACCCTTTTCTTTAGTCCTTCAAGAATGACCCGATTGGTAACTTCGGCAATTCCTTTGGCTTAGGGGTGCACGACCGAGCTAAATCTTAGTCGGATCTCATAGCTTTGCTAATATGTTCTAAATTTGAGATTATTGAATTGGGTCCCATTATCGATGATGATGACTCTTGGGATGCTGAACCTTGTGATTATGTTTTTCCTGACAAGCCCTTTGACTTATTTCTCGGTTATGGATGTGAGAGGCTCGACCTCGACCCATTGGTGAAATAGTCGACCCTGATTATCAGAAATCTTCGTTGTCTAGAAGCTGGGGGAAAGGGCCAAGTAGGTCCATTCCCCATTAAGCGAACAGCCAGACACAGTCTGGGGCGGACAATGGCACCACTAGTTGATGTTGGATTTTGGCGTGTTTCTGGCATTGCTCGCATTTTTGTACATAAGCTTGGGCATCTCAGCGCATAGTCAGCTAGTAAAACCCTTGCCTGAGTATATTATGGGCTAGGGTTCATGCTCTGATGTGCTCGCCGTAGATTCCTTCGTGCACCTCGACCATTGTGATTTGTACCTCGGTCAGGCGTAAGCATTAGAGTAGCGGCTAGCTGAACCCTCGTCGGTAAATTGACCATTAAGCACGTAGTACCACGGGCCCATTCTCCTCACTCGTTGGGCCATGCTTCAGTCTTCAGGTAGCCAACCGTCATCTTTAAATTTGAGCATCTCCTCATCCAATCATGCTCCACTTCGGTCACAGCTATCTCGATCGAATCTATGGAAGGTTTTAGGATTTTGGCCATCCCAGTCAGGTATTCATCCGACCTATGAGCGGAAGCTAGTCTTGCTAGTGCGTCGGCTTGTGTTTTGTCTGACTGAGGTATCTTCGTGATAATGAAGTGGTTGCACTGACTGATGCAATGTCGTACCTTAGCAAGGTACTTGGCCATCAACTCCCCCTGAGCCTCAAACTCTCTGTTGACTTGGCCGGCGATGAGCTAGGAGTCAGTGAAGACTTCAATGTCTTCCACATGTAACTCATTGGCAAGCTTCAAGCCGACCAGCAATGCCTCGTACTCAGCTTCATTATTGGTAGCCTTAAACTCAAGCTAAAAGGCATGCTCGTAAACTTGGTTGGCAGGACCCCTGAGGATGAGCCTGGCTCCCTTGTGCTCCGTGTTGGCCAATCCATCTACATATAGTGTCCATCTCGAGCTTTGTCATGGATGCTCAGGGCTTGTTGTTCCTGATAGAAACTAAGGAAAGCTATATTAAAATCAAAGAAAAGAAGTACATCATCTATTCTTTAGTTGTACCTATTTATATAGGAGAATAAAATATTGAAAGGATAAGGCTGTTGAGGATTTTCCTCAATAGCTTAACTACAAGTTATTACAATAATCTTATTACTTAACATGCCCCCGTAAGATTGTGCTCCTATCAAGGACGACGATCTTGGACCTATGAAGTGAAAATAGCTTGCGGGCAAGTAGCTTCGTGAGAGAATCTGTCAGTTGATCTGTCGTATGAACATGAGAAACACGTAGTTGTCGGTTGATCACTTGATCTCGTACAAAATGAAAGTCAATTGCTATATATTTCATACGAGAGTGAAATACTAGATTTGCACATACGTAGGTGGCTCCGATATTATCACAATATATGGTAGGAGTGACAGAAGAGTGGATATCAAGTTCTGTGAGCAGAATTATCACCTAATTAAGTTCTACAATTGCAGTTGCAATAGAGCAATACTCAGCTTCAGTGGTTGACCGAGCAATAGTCTTTTGTTTCTTGGAACTCCAACTGATTGGATTGCAGTTGCAATAGTCTACAATTGCAGTTGTAGGAGTGACAAAAGAGCGGATGTCAAGTTCTGTGAGCAGATTCATCACCCAATTAAGTTCTACAATTGCAGTTGCAATAGAGCAATACTCAGCTTCAGTGGTTGACCGAGCAATAGTCTTTTGTTTCTTGGAACTCCAGCTGATTGGATTAGCGCCTAGGAAAATAATGTACCCAGATATCGATATTCTATCATTAACGTTTCCAGCCCAATCAGCATCCACATAAGCATGAAGTTGGAGTGGAGAGTTTTTGTGGAGAAGTATGCCATAGTCAAGAGTGTCATTAAGATAACGTAATACTCATTTAACTACTGACCAATGTGTAGTAGACGGTCTATGCATGAATTGGGACAGCTTGTTGACTACAAATGAAATATCTAGGCGGGTGATAGCCAAATATTGTAAAGAGCCAATTACTTGTCGATATTGTGTAGGATCCGTAGCAGGACTTCCATCATTTAATCGAAGCGATTCACCAGTGGAAAGGGGAGTGGAAACAGCATTTGCATCCTTCATGTTTGTCTTGACTAATAAGTCTTGAGTATACTTCTGTTGAGAGAGGAAAAGTCCGGAAGATGTAGACATTGCTTCCACTCCCAAAAAATAATTCAAGGGACCGAGATCTTTGAGGGAGAATCTGGCGGTCAACTTCTTAATGAACATTGTAACCTCTATAGAGTTATTACCGGTCACAATGATATCATCCACGTAGACTAAAAGATATATTGTATTGTCCGATTGTTGACGGAGAAATAAGGAGGTATCAGACTTAGAGTTAGAGAAGCCGACTGATATCAGAAACGAGCCGAGTTCTTTGTACTAGGCTCGTGGAGCTTGCCGAAGACCATAGATAGCCTTGTGGAGTTTACAGACATATTTTGGATACTGAGAATTAAGAAAACCAGGAGGTTGTTCTATAAAGACATCGTCAGTTAATGTTCTTTGTAAGAAGGTATTGTTGACATCAAGTTGTTGCAGTTGCCAACCTTTTAAAACGGCTAAATGTAGAATCAATCGGATTGTTGTGGATTTAATAACCGGATTGAATGTCTCTGTAAAATCAACGCTAGGACGCTGATGAAAGCCTTTGGCCACTAAACGGGCCTTATACCTAGTAATGGACCCATCAGGGTTCCGCTTAACTCGAAAAACCCACTTACACCCGATGACATTTTGTGCATGATGAAATGGAACAAGTGTCCAGGTAGAGTTATGAAGGAGGGCGTCATACTCATCAAACATAGCTTGACGCCAGTGAGGAGACTTTTGGGCTTGAATAACCGTGGTAGGTTCACAGATCTCAATAGAGGGAGTCACAACTGTATTGAGGTCAAGAACCTGATGTGGTTTGAAAATACCACTTTTAGATCGTGTTGTCATGGGATGTCTAAGTGGTTTAGGAGATAATGGCAGAATAGGTGCCGGAGAAGTAATAGAACATGGTGAGTCTGACTGAGGAACAGTAGTAGAAGTAGGCAGGGGTGAGGGAAATATTGGTGATTGAGAGTCCGAAGACTGGATGTTGGAGGTAGGAGGTATGCATGCAAAAGAAGGAGAGAACAAAGAGGGAGCGAGATGTTGTATTGGAAAAGCGCTCCATTCATGTATGTGAGTTGGAGTGGGTGATTCTTGTGGAGGCTCATTGGATAATGGCATATGCCAATGATGTACAATGAGTAGTAGTTGGCACAGTAAGAGATTTGGACTGGTGAAATGGAAAGGAGGACTCCACAAAGACCACGTGACGAGACACAAAGACTTTGTGAGTCAACGGATCATAGCATCGGTAAGCATTATGTTCAAGAGAGTAACCAATGAAGGTGCAAGGTTTTGACCATGGGGCTAGTTTGTGTGATGCATAAGGACGTAACCAAGGATAGCAGACACAACCAAAGACTCTAAGTTTCTGAAGGTTTACGGGTTTATGAAATAGTTTTTCAAAAGGTGATTGATCCTGGAGGACTGGAGTAGGCATGAGATTAATCAGATAGACTACGGTCTAGAAGGCTGTAGACCAAAAAATAGTTGGCATGGAAGCATGATGGAGAAGTGTAAGACCAGTTTTAAATATATGTCGATGTTTGCGTTCGGCTGAGCCAACTAGCTGAGGAGTGTACGGAGGAGACTTGAGGTGTTGAATACCACAGGTATTCAAGTATGGTGTTAGAGATTGGTATTCACCTCCACCATCAGAGTAAACTATTTTAATGGTGGACCGAAAGATATTTTTCACCATTTTTTTGAAGGTAATGAAGGTTTTAGAGACCTCAGACTTATGTTGAAGAGGATACAACCGAGTATATTTAGTAAAATAATCAACAAAGATAACATAAAATTTGAATTTGTCAAATTAAATACTTGGTGCAGGACCCCAAACATTAGTATATAAAATTTCAAATGGTTGTGAACAAGAGATAGAAGAATGTTCAAAAGGTAATCTATTACTAAAACATGCATCACAATGAGTAACACTAGAACTTGCTCTAACAGACGGAAGAGAATAATGTAAAAATTTTTTTTGGAGAGTTGAGGAAGAAGGGTGACCCAGAAGATGATGCCACACATCCATTGGAACTGCAATAGAAGAGTAGGCAGTGGGTTGAGAGATCGATGGCCATTGGTAGATGTTATCTTTACTCGTGTCTTGAACTAACGATGCCCCCGTGCTCAGATCCTTGACAAGAAAGGAATCAGGAAAGAATTCAATGGATGTACTATTTTGTTTACAGAATTGGGAGACAGAAATAAGATTCTATTTGATATGAGGAGCGCACAACACATCACCGAGTGTAAAAGTATGAGAATGCGAATTAAGCATTGTGGAACCAATATGAGTAATGGGAAGTCGCTTACCATCACCGATAATGACATCATCGGTACCACCATAGCTGTTGTGAAGGGATAAGTTCTGGAGGTCCGAGGTGATGTGATGGGAGGCGCCATAGTCCATAACTAAGGAATGTTGATAAGAAGTTGGGGCAGCAATAAGATGTGCTTGGGGCATAGTAGCAGAAGATCGAGGACGAGACCGACAGACCTTAGCGAAGTGACCAACCTTATCACATAGCTGACATACTATGCGTTGTTAAGGCATAGGAGTAGGTTGCCAAGGTTGTTGATAGTTGATGTTGCTACCTGGAGGCATGGGAGCAGGATGCCAAAGCTGTTGGTGATGGATGTTGCTTCCTTGGGGTAGAGCTTGTCCAAGTCCTTTGTTGATAGGTCTGGAATGCTGATTGTTCTTCTTTTTTGATTTGTGACTCACCTGAGTAGTAATAGGTGGGCTTGGAACTTTATCTTCACGCTTTAGATATAACTCGTAGTCATTTAGCTTGTCAGATAGCTCCTCAAATGATAACAACGAGTCACATGCCCGTATTGTTGCTGCCAATTCTTTGTACTCAACTCCAAGACCATTAAGAGTGTGAACAACAATTTCATCATCACTGAGGTAGTGCCCTATTAATGCTAAATCAGAGATGATAAGTTTTATATGTTAGAGATAATCACCAATGGTACTTCCCTCTTGTTTGGTGTTCATGAGTCGTGAGAGGAGGCCGAGCATACGAGTGCGTGAACGATTAGCCAATATAGTTTGCAACTTGCACCAGGCTTCAGTAGTAGTAGCACATGAAGATATAAGTGGTGCGACAGAACCAGCAACAGAGCCTTGAATTGCCTGGAGAATGAGACGATCTTGACATAACCATAACTTGTGCTATGGATTTGATACTGGACTTGATGCCTCTGGGATGGTGATCATTTCTGGTGGACAACTGAAAGATCCATCAACATAGCCTAATAAATCATAACCAAAGAGGAGATTAGAAAACTGAGCACGCCAGGATGTGTAGTTTTCTCCTCTGGATAATTTGATGGGGACGAGGGCTGCAGCATTAATAGATACAAGCCCTGTATGTTGAGAAGCACTATTACTTCCTACAAGAACAATAACTGGAACTTGAGAGGTAGAAGATGAAGACATTAGGGGAGAGGATACCAAGCACTATCATTTTTGGGTCCGAAAGATATGCGGTGGTGAATGACTTGTAGATCTGATGTATGCCAGAAAGAAGGCTACAGGCTATGCAAATAGGCCATTACAGGAGGCAATAGAGATATGAGAGAAGGCTGTTGTTACCGGGTAGGCGGCTAGGAGCAAATGTAGCAGCTTCCTACTCTTCTCTTTAACTCTTTAACCTCGATTGGGAGCAAAGACAGATAGTGAAGGGAGAAGTTAATCAGCCGTCGAAGAAGGGAATGAGCAGCCAATGACTGCCGGTGTTAGGAGATCGACGAGGCACTATCCACCGGAGGAAGAGGGTTGCGGCTACGTGGTAGCAGCGGTGGCAATGGCAGACTGCCGACTGGAAGGAGTAGTTGCAGCTGTTGATCGCGACCGAAGATTTGTTGGAGGAATACGTCTCCAGCTTCTACAGATATGGTTTTACAAAAAAAGGACAGATGATGCCAAGAGATTAGTGTCGATCTCGTTGGTTCCTATCGATAGAGGAGGCATATGTGCCGCGATGGTAGATGGGTAGGAGTCAACGACAGCTTCTGCACGCAGCTGGAAATGATGGAAACTTACTGTTGTTTGACAGCGAGAAGAGAGCTTGCTCTAGGCAAGGTGCTCTGATACCATGATGGAAACTAAGGAAAGTTGTATTAAAAACAAAGAAAAGAAGTATATCGTCTATTCTTTAGTTGTACCTATTTATATAGGAGAATAAAATATTGAGAGGATAAGGCTGTTGAGGATTTTCCTCAACAGCTTAACTACAAGTTGTTACAATAATCTTATCGCTTAATAGTTCCGATATGAAATCGACTAGGGCTTGGGTTTTTATCGCTGTCCTCGGGACCTATTCCAGGTCAAACTCCCTAAGCTTGACCAACCATTTGAGTATCTAACCTGCAACATCAAAGTTTTAAAGTGTTTGGCGTAAGGGTTGGTCGGTGATCACCTTGATGGGATGAGCTTGGAAGTATGGTCTCAACTTCCTTGATGCCAGGACTAGAGCCAAAGCGAGCCTTTCGATCAACGGGTATTGCTCCTCGGGGTCGCTTAGGATGTGGCTACAGTAGTAAACTAGCTTTTGGCCATCTTTAGCGAGCCTTACCAGGACCAAGCTGACTGCAGTCTCCGAGGCTACCAAATAGATCCTAAGGGGCTCTCCAGAAGTAGTCGATGTGAGCCGGGGTAGCCGGGCAAGGTGTGCCTTCAATTGTTGCAATGCCTCTTTGTATTGGGGCATCCATTGGAAGTCTTTCGCTTGTCTCAAGGCCTGGAAGAAGGGGAAGCTCTTGTCACCAGCTCGGGAAATAAACTAACTCGGTGCTGCCAATCTCCAAGTGAGTCGCTAAATGTCTTTCACTATCTAGGAGGATTGATTCTGTAGAATGGCATCCACCTTGTCAGGATTCACGTCAATCCCTCTCTGGTGGATGACGAATCCGAAAAACTTTTCAGACCTAACACCGAAGATGCACTTGGTTGGGTTAAGTTGTATCTTGTACTGTGAGATAAGCGGTAGTTTTTTGACTTTTGACTACCATGTCATCGATGTAGACTTCCATGCTTTTCCCACAAATAGTCGATTGACCATCCTTTGGTAAGTTGCCCTGACATTCTTTAGTCTGAACGGCATGGCCTTGAAACAGTATGTGTCATGGTGAGTGATGAAGGTCATGCTTTCCCGATCTTTTGGTGCCATTTGAATTTGATTATAGCTCGAGAAGGCATATATGAATGAGAGGAGCTCGTATCCCGAAGTTGCATCAACTAGATGGTCTTTCCTCAAGAGAGGGTAACAATCCTTCGAGCAAACCTAATTGAGGCTGGTGTAATCAATGCACATTCGCCAGCTTCTATTATATTTTTTGACTAATAAAACATTGGACAACCAAGTCAGATATTTGACTTCCAGGATGAACCCTACGTCCAATAGGTGGGTGACCTCATCTTCGACGGCTCTGTCTATTGGGAGCGAACTTCCTTGGTCATTGTTTCACTAGTCAGACTTCAGGCTCTATGTTGAGACGATGTTGGACCACTTTGGGGTTGATGTTAGGCATGTCTTTCAGGGACCAGGCAAAAATGTCGATGTTCTTGTCAAGGAATTCCACCAGCTGGACTCATTGCTCCTCCGAGAGTGCTGAGCTAACCTTGATGGTCCTATCAAGGTTCTTGGGGTCGAGGGGGGCCTCGATCACTTTCTCTGTCGGTTTGGGCTTTGACTCTATCTTGTCTGCGTCTCGGGGGTCAATGATAGGAGCTGCGGTTTTGAGTTTTTTGGGCAGCATCATCGCCGTCAGGTAACACTACTTTGACTCTCGAGGATCACTTTTTTACTTCTCAGACTCCAGCTCTAGTCGGGAACTTCATGGCTCGGTGGTATGTTGAGACAACCGCCCTGAGCTTGTTAAGCGTTGGTCAACCGATGATGGTGTTGTACATCGAGAGGAGTCTGACCATGATGAATGACACTATCAATGTATTCCACCTTGGCTCCTCTCTGATAGTGACCAGGAGGGTCGTCATCCCGACAAGAGAGATGGAGTCTCTTGTGAATCCTGTCAGTGTTGATTGTACGAGGAGGTCTTTATCAATTAGTCCTAGTTTTTTAAAAGCATTAAAATATAAATTATTAGCTGAACTTCCCATTTCGACCATGATTCTTTTGACTCGGGCATTGACGACTTAGGTTGAGATCACCAGGGCGTCATTATGGTCCGAGTACACCTCGTTCCCTGACCCGAAAGTGATCTCAGGGTCACGATCGATCATCGATCTTTTCTCCATCGTGGACCATTCATAAGTTTAATGGGCCAAGGAACTGCCGCCTCTAGATGCTGGGCCTTTTGGCCGGGGTGAAGGTTCCCTGTCTCGATTGCTGGTCTCGGACATACTGATGGAGGTACCCTTATTGAATAAGGTCTTTAATTTGATTCTTTATGTCGTGACACTCTTCAGTATCTTATTTATAATCCCGATAGAAATGATAATACCTTCTCTTGTTGCATCCTCCGGTCTTTATCCTGATTGGGTTGGGAGGCCTGAGGAGCCCCTTGTCTTGGATTTAGAGGAAAACCTCTATCCGAGTCGAGTTGAGGGGGATTGGTGGTGGCCTAGATCGAGGTAGTTCTGGCCTGTCACCTCTTCTCTTGAGGGTTCCTGAGGGTTATCCTTGGGACTGCTCGGTCCGGGATCACTTTTGATTATCTTGTTTCCCAGCCACGAGCGTCTCAACAGCTATGTACTGGTTTGCCTATTACAACATCTCGGGCACCATTGATGGCGGTCATTTAATTAATGGCTAGAAAAACCAGGAAGGTTAGAGCCCCATCAGGAATGCTTGAATCGCCAGTGAAGGGTGGGAATCGGGCATACCTCGGATCTTGGCCATGAATCGTTTGACGAACTGGGTGAGAGACTCGTCACCTCCCTGCATTAGGTCAAGAAGCAATGTAGCTATTGGTCTCGGACAGGAGCATGAGCTGACCAGGAAGTTGAGTTCGAATTCCTTCATGAGTGAGTCAAAGGAGAAAATGGACGATGGTCTGAGTCGACTATACCACATCCGGGTCGGGCCTCTTAGAGTAGTTGAGAAGGATCGGCACATCAGAGAGTCCGAGGTGTCATAGAGGGTCATTTGACTCTAAAAAGCTACAATATGCTCTAACGAATCCCAACTGCCATCGTAAGACTCCAGCGATGGCAATCGAAAATTGGCTGGAATTGGTTTGTCCTGTATTTCGGGGACAAACGGAGATCCACCCTTGGAACTCTCACTGAATTCCCCCTTTTACTTGACGAACTCTCTTTGGACCTCGTCGAGCCTTTGGTTAACCTAGTGTAGTTATTCCCTTACAGAGTTGATTGAATCCGAAGAAATGACGTCTAGCTCAGAGGGCACATGCACAATATCCTAGGAATGGCTCGCCGGTCGAGCCACCATGGCGTTTAGGTTTTACAACATAACCTCGGTCGAGAGACGACTTGGTCCCTCATTATCAAGTTGCTCTCTCTGAGCTGGTGGCGATTGGGGCCTCCTTGCTATGGTTCTTGCCGATGGGCAGCCGACTGTTGGGATGCTAGTGCTTGCATCAATTGGAAAATGTGCGAGACGATGGTTTGCATCATCCCGGCCAATGTTTGGACCTAGTGGGTGAGGCTTAGAAACGCCTCGGCGGAGACAATAAGTGGCCCAGGGTTCACTATTGGGGGAGAGAATCCTGGGTCATTTAGTAGTCTCTAGTAGCAGTTCGGTGTAGGTGTCGACACGCTTGTTTCCTTAGTCAGGAGGAGCAAGTTCGGTCCCCCGATCTGCAGAGTTGGTAGGGGGATGTGGGCTTCACCACTGAGGTGCTCCAAGCTTGGATCACTTGATGGGCGTTCTTGCATCATTGGCCCTTTTTTTAGTGCCAAAAATATTGTGGATTTGGTGCCATAGCCGAGGAGTCAGCACGTCTTGGTCCCTCGGGTGCACAAGCTCGTCCACGTCAGTCGGGGGCGGGGGTGTCTGATTCAGATCGGCTCAGCGTCTCGAGAGTCTACACCTCGGGTTGGCTCCTTCGGGCTCCGCTCGGGTCGATGTCTGCTGAGAGAGACATGCACCAAGGCCTCGTCGGGATATGAGTACTCGATGTGACCCCTCCGACGTTCAAGTCAGTGTCCTGACCTCCTTCTAGAGTATATCAATGTGTATTTTTAAGAGCGAAAGTGAGAGAGAAGAAGCCCCCTATTGGTGTCGCCGGGAGGGAATTTTATACTCACAAGGCGGAGGGTCGATCGTGCGCTCGGCCTTACCTCTGTCGACACCCCGGGTGAAGTCGCCTTGTACGGTGAGTCAATCGGCACAGAGGTATGGTGCGAAGGTGTGGCGCGCCACGCAGTATTAATGGCACATGGTGGAGGTTCGGCTGACGCGTCATCCGATCAGCTCCACCTCGGATGCTGATGTTGCCACGGGGCTGGCGTGGGTCCAATTCCATGGTCGCGGAGCTGGTGCAGGCCCTGATAGATTTGGTTGGCCCATTATCTGCCCTATCATGTTGTAATAAAAATTCAAAGAAAACTGCTAATATTTGTTTGGAAACGCAACCTAATCATCAACTAATTGTTTTTTGGTTTTCATTTTTGCGGGGATTTAAAAAAAAAACTCTTTTTTCGGTTTTTCTCGAGAGACACCTTCAATTTTCAGAATTCTTAAACACCATCTTTTTTGCTTCCTATTACTTTCCCTCCCTAACTAATTATTTTACACTGCATTATAATATTTTTAATAATACCAAAAAAGTATTATAATATAATACAAAAACAGTGTGTTACAGTTTTTGTATACTACGTTATAGTGTTTTAATACTGCAAGACAAAAATATTATGTTCTGTGAGGCGTTATAATGTTTTGTACTGTATTATAACGTTTTCCGATATTACTGAAAACACTGTAACGCAATGTAAGTATAACGATTTTTCAAAGTTTATACAAAAAATACCGTATTATAATATTTTTATACGGCTTTACAAAATTCAAAAGGAAGACTATTGATGACAATTCGTCTCATTTTTTAAAAAAGTCTAAAAGAAACTTCCTGTAGACATTTTGGCAGTTATTCCAAACTTAGCCTTGGAAATTCTAGGCCAAAAAAAAAAGTATTTTATTTTATTTTATTTTTCCAATGAGATAAATAAATGATCCATTTAAAACCATAATCATAGACACATTTTGCTAGTTAAGTCTATAAAGCGCAAAGGTGAATCCATAAAACTCGCACGGGACAGAAAGGAACAGCTTATTAGCTCTCAAATAACATGGTCACAGCCGGAGTATTACAACGATATGGATGATTCCGCATCCATCTACAAAACAGAAGCAGCAGCAACTGCTCTTAAGGGAGACTACATGTTCCTCTCAAGAGGTCACAGTACAAACATGCATCTACAAAACTGATTAGGTATATGGTAATAAGGAAATCTAGAGAGTCTGCTAGGGCTGGCAGAGGGAATCACTCAGATCTTTGGGTTTGAACCAATGAATTTCAGGATGGCAAAAAAACCTAAACTGTGAGCTTCTGTGAAGTAGCAGTGTCCATGTGCTGGAGATGTAGTGCCGCTAAAAGCCCCTGCCAGGTTTCACCAGGGCCACCGGTCACTTGGACATCCAAAAGCTTCTTCTGCTTTGTATAGTATTCCTCCAACAGCGTGATCTGTAAAAACATTATGGTTCTTAAAGAGTCTGCTGGGCATAAAAATTGGCATATATCATATGTCGTCAGAAGAATGCAAAAACTGGTTCATGTTTAGTTGTGAAAATTTGCTGCAACATTTAATAAACAGATATGCGCACAACATGATGGAAGCAAATTTGCATGTTTAGTTGTGAATGGGTCACCATAAGAGCTAACTTGGGAACAGATTCATAATTTTCACTATAACTGGTTAGAAGGCAGAGGTGGAATCGGTCGGATCAAGCTGGCTGTCGTAGAAATAACAGTGCTATTCAATAATCTACCAGACCCGTACTAATATATACTGACCTGTACCATCTGATATCACCCTTAAAAATAAAAATAATAATACTGGTCTGTCCACACTGATGGATATTTGAATCCATGGTTGGTAGGATTCATCACAATTGCACAGAAAGTGCAACCTTGGCCTTAGCTTGGTCCAATTTGCTGGAGGAAAAGCATGCTTGTGCATCCTCAACTCAAGCTTATATAAGATCCAGTTAAGGGCTAAAGGTGAAATGGTGACTTTGGATGAGCCATACACACAACTATCAGAAGTCCACAAGTGATACAATATACCATGTAGGTTGATGCCACCATGTGGTTACCATCAGCCATATGTGCCTTAATTCACATCACCAGTAAAAACCTGGAGCCATTGGATAGGTAATACAGCTCTGGTTAATATCCATGGTTCAGTTGTTTAAACCTCTGGCCTAAACAGCATCCTTCATGGCAATTTGCAACCACTAATTCAGAATGAAGAGATCAATATTGGCAATTACAACATTGAACACCATACAACTGATAAAAATGCAAATACAAACAAAAAAGGAATCAGAATTCTGTAAATTACTTATACCACAATATCAAAACTTGAAATGGCCACAGAAGAAACACAAATCATCTAAAACCCTAAGAATTGTTTTTTCCTATATAACTCAGCTTCATGTTTAAAACAAAAATTTTCTCATCCGTTTATTTATCATTCAAAGATTTATTCAGTTGACAATTGCAATGCCTATTTTCCAATCCATTCAAGGTATGTATCTCTGCATGTACCAATCATTTTGGTAACTTTTTGAAACTTCCATAAAGCAGCACTAGTTTTGATTGTAAGAAGGAACAGAAGTGGGTCCGATATCAGAAATCATTATCGTGTCACTTGAGGCCAATATATTTCAGGAAAATAAAGTAAATGTCTAATAATTTTATGGACTCACTAGCAATTAACGAAATGTTATGCGGTGGGCAAGCATCACATGAATTCTTTAGCAACTTACATCTACTAAAGTTATACATTAGAAGAACTAAGATAATCAAATTAGGTTACCCTATTCCTCTAATAAAAAGGATGACAAAATTATTAAAACACTAGTGCGTACATTTCCCTTGCAAGAGGGTTTGCAACACAAATGGGTTTCTTGCCCTTGTTCTTATTTGACAGCTCAGATATTTAGTTTGAAAGATATGCAGAAGTAGAAAAAATTTGTCATGGCGATAATCAAAGGTATGATGGTGACTCTACAAATATGAAAAAAATATATATATTAGTGGAATCAAATGGAATGATTAGGTGCACCTTTACATTCATCTCTTGGAAAAGTTAAGGTTTATTTAACTGATAGAAAATTAGGTATCCAGCAGAAACAGATGGTTTCCCAAACTTATTCTTTGCATAGCCCATAGATCATACCATGAAAAATGGATTCCAAATTCCGACACAAACCAGAGATAAAATAGCATACTAATTAGCAAGGTTCGCCTTACTGGTCCGTACCAATGTACCGAGTTTATCTCGGTATGGTACGGTACCCGGTTCCAAGCGATACGCACAGTGCATACCACTCGGTATATAATATAATATAATATTAATTTAATATAATATATATTAAAAAACAAAAACAACGTCGCCTCGCCTCGTAGTTGAACGACACTACGAAAGAACGAGGCGACACCTCGTTCACCCGCGCTTCTCCCGCTGGAAGACGAGGCGGCGCCTCGTCCCCGTGCGGGAAGACGAGGCGTCGCCTTGTCCCGCGTGGGGAGACAAGGCGTTGCCTCATTCCTGCACGGGGAGAGGAGGCGTCGCCTCGTCTCGTGTGGGGAAGGAGGCGACACCTCATCCAACTTCACCTCGTCCCGCACGGGAGGCGAGGCGTCGCTTCATCCCTGCGCAGGGAGACATCGGTTTCGACGGTTCCACCCGGTAGCGGGCAATACCGGTATCCTGTCGGACTGATACATACCGCTCGTATCGGGTGGTACAGCTCGAACGAAAAACCTTGCTAGTTAGCAAGTGTTAGAATAGGGGAAAAAACATTCAGATCAGATTAAAACAAAGTAATAATGCTCAACAAGTTCCTAGATGACTCAAAACTTTCCAATTTCCAAATATCAAGAAGATCAATGCTGCCTCTTACTATAGATTCACACTTCTTATAAAAATTTAGAAATACCTGCTCAGAATAGACACGAAATTTCTCAATGCAGGAATCCTTCATATCCACTGCAGCAGATGGTTTTAGCTGTGCATGTCGTGTTCGTGTAGCCAAACAGAGATTAAGGCTTGTTGACTCTGAATTGCTAGAATCAAATGTCTTCCCACAGTGTGAACAAATATCAGCACCAAAGTGTTTCTTCACCAAGCAGTCATCTCGGCATTGTAAGTTCACTACCAAATCTATATTTGCTATTTGATCAAGGATCTCCTGAGAATAAAAAAAAGGAAGATAGAAATAAGAGCATGCATTCTCAAAAAGTATATGCATTTATATAATTGATCTTAGATTCCACTAGAAATATAACAGCCATCGGCAAGAATAACTGGTTTAACAGGCACTCCTGTGAAAATCCCAAACACACAAAATGATCAGAAATAAGAAATTAGGCAACATTAGACAATTATAACATGTTTAATCTTTGAAAGAAAACATATGATGAGATAAAAATACAAGACAAGCATATGCTAATTTTGCTTTCTTTCATAACACCTTCTATGTAAACACAAAAAACACAGCTAATCTATCCATAAAAGAAACAAGGTTAGTTTCAATTAAAACCTTCAAAAGATTAGACTTAAAGCCAATCAAAACTAAAACAAGGCAATGCAGGACCAGGAAT
This sequence comes from Ensete glaucum, assembly GCA_021527575.1. Classification (NCBI taxonomy): domain Eukaryota; kingdom Viridiplantae; phylum Streptophyta; class Magnoliopsida; order Zingiberales; family Musaceae; genus Ensete; species Ensete glaucum. Next base: position 38,215,805 of record CM038558.1, on the reverse strand, counting down.
AGCACAGGACTTACAGCTTGGATCCTCGTACGTGGGATTCCATCAAGAATGAATCCAGTTTCACCTCTCTGGTATCCTTCCTCGAGCCTTTTCGACAACAACCCGAATATGATTTTCTCTGGCACCAACCTCCCTTCGTTCACAACATTCGCAATCTTCAAAGCACCAAAACAAATAATTAACACCCAGAACAATTAAAGACAACACACCAATTTTAACAGTACATTGAATTCAATGTTCAAGTCAAAATTTCATGTCCAGTAACAACAAATTCCTTTGCTTTCTGAGCGAATTCCTGGAAAAAGCCCTAAGCTTTGAAAAATTCCCAAATAGCACCCAACTTTAGAAAATTCCGACAGAGCACCCTTTTTTTCAAAATGACCATTCTAGCCTATCGCCGGCCATCCTCTCTGTCCCGCCTCTAGCCCATCAGCCACCGCCCCTGCTGTCGCCCTTGCCGGACCCCAACAACCTACAACGACGGTGCTCGCCCAGAGCAAGTAGGGGGCAGCCCATACATGTTGGAGGGGGATGGCCAGCCCTCGCGCAAGGCTGTAAGCGAAGGGGGCTGGCCCCGGGCATGGCAGAGGGGGGCAGCCAACCATCACGCGAGGGCTGCAAGTGGAGGGTGGCACCCTGCACGCAACAGAGGAGGGCGGCCAACCATTATGCGAGGGCTACGAATGACAACAAGCCCTCATGCAAGGGCAAAAGGATGGCGGAGGCGAATCCAATGAAAGAATGGTCAAAATGGTCTTTTCTTATGGCCAGGGGTGCTGTTTTAAAATTGTTCAAAGTAGGGTGCTCTGTGAAATTTTCAAAAAGTACTAGAAAATTTGCCCTTGCTTTCTTCTATTATTGTTATTATGACTTTTTCTATTATTGTCCCCTCAAAGGTTTAATCTCCAATGAAACAACGAGCAGATACGAAAAGTAGAAATTTCACATCGCCAGAACAAATGCTTAGTGATGCTAAAGTTCCAGAAACCCTAACACAAAAATACCACTAAATGACGAAATCACCCCTCTGAGGTTACGAGGCAAAGCCATACAAGTCAAGGTTCATCGTACCACAATGTATTGTCTAATATGAACGATATGTACTAGTCCGATAGGGGACTGGTATGGGTGATATATGCTAGTCATCGGTATGCCCCACTATCCCATGTGTTGGTACATCAGTACAATTTGATATATACTGTACCAATGGTCGATCGGTACACCAGCATGGAATGGTAAGACGAACCATGACGCAAATAGCCTTCTCTTGCACAGAAAAGATGTTCCAATCCAAGAATGAATCCAATGACACGATCACTAAATTGAGATCACAGATCGAACAAAAATTCCAAGAACGACATTTGTCTAAGGTTACATAACATAGGAAATTGACCTGCACCCAAAATTGGAGAAGTGGATCCAAGAAGGGGAAAAATTGATGGCATGAAGAATGAACTAGATGGAAGAGAGAGGGAGAGAGAGATATTTTCTTGTAGATGGAGGAACTAGGGATCAGCTCCTGGCAGACGAGGGAGCCCATCAGATGTAGGGGACGTGAAGGAGCTCCGCCAAACGCATGGCAAACACATGCCTCCGCACCCCAGGGCTCCTCATGAACACCCACTGCACCCTCCTCGGCTTCCTTCCCGCAAGCATCTGTGGCCGCTGCGGCCGCGGCCGGGATCCTCCTCCCACTCCGTCCAGTACTCCACCTCCGCCAGCTCTGCGGCGCCGAAGGACCGCCGGTGCATAGGTGGCGGCGCGAACATCTGTCGGGCGAGTGATCGTGCTGCGAGGGCGCCCAAGCGGTGGATCCCAGCCATGGCGGCTGACCCGGGCTTTGATCTCCTCCTCTTCGACGCCTTCGGTACGCAAATGCTTAGTGACGCTAAGTTCCGGAAACCCTAACCCAGCACAATGGCAGGAATTGCCACTAAATGACGAAATAATCCCTCTGAGGTTACCAAGCCGATCCATACAATAGGACGAATCATGGCCGCCACTACGCAAATAGCCCTCTCTTACACGGAAAAGATGTTTCCAATCCGGGAACGAATCCGACGACACAAACATCAAATTGAGACCACAGATCGAACAAAAAAATTCCAAGAACGACATTTGCCTAAGGTTACACAACATAGGAAATTGATCGGCACCCAAAATAGGATAAAGGAATTAAGAATTGGATCCAAGAAGGGGAAACAATGATGGCGTCTAGAATGAATTAGATGGAGAGAGAGAGAGAGAGAGAGAGAGAGAGAGAGAGAGAGAGAGAGAGAGAGATACTTTCTTGTAGAGGGAGGAGCTGGGGTTCAGCTCCTGGCGGACGAGGGAGCCCATCGAGATGTAGGGGACGTCGAGGAGCTCCGCCACGCGCGTGGCGTACACATGTCTCTGCACCCCGGGGCTCCCCATGAACACCCACTGCACCCTCCTCGGCTCCCTCTCCCCGCAAGCGTCCGTGGCCGCTGCTGCCGCGTACCGGCCGCGCTCCTCCTCTTCCTCCCACTCCGTCCAGTACTCCACCTCCGCCAGCGCCGCGGCACCAAAGGACCGGTGGTGCATAGGCGGTGGGGCGAACACCCGCCGGGCGAGGGATCGTGCTGCGAGGGCGCCCAAGCGGCGGATCCCGGACATGGCGGCTGACCCGGGCTTCGATATCCTCCTCTTCGATGTCGTCGAGCGTGCGGCGGGGTTTAAATCCCCCCTCCCCCGTCTCTCTCTCTCCACCCCCCCGGAAGACGTGGAAAGGGCACTCTATTCCTCAGTAGAAATCCACAAAAGCCCTTCTCCTAGTAATTAATCACAATAATGCCAATTCCTTGAATGCCACTGCCCGTGTACCTAAATTTGTTTATTTAATCAAGAATAATTTTGACTAACAAATCGCAATAATTTTTTGGCCTTGTGATTAAACTTAGTGTTTAATCGAAATAATAAAAAATGCTAAAAATTGTAAATATATTGAGTCATAACCTAATATTTTAAGCTTTTGAGATTATATCACACAATCAAAATTTTTATCATAATATTAGATATTATGATATCTTATCACTCTTTACTTTCGCTATATCATAGATACCTATTTAACACTATTTTTTATCTCATATTCAAATACACGTATTAGCATCATAAATATAATTTAATATAATAAATATTTTAAAAAAATTATTTAATTGACTTAGAGTAAATAACAAAGTTAAGACCGCCATCTCAAACATGGATGAAAAATGTGGAGAATTATGCTTGGCCATTGGCAATTAGCAAAAAATTATATCATATCTCACAAACATAAATCTTATCTACTTTTTAGTATAGAGATAGAAAGTGACATGAGGTACCTTTATCACCAAGGGTTCTCTTATTATTTTGAATTAATGGAAGTAAATAAATTAGTCCAATGGAGGGTTAGGTTAGTAACTTAAAATATACGAATATTTTTAGAGAATTAAAATTTGTAGAGACTATGATCAGAAAAAGAATAAATATTGTTTACTTAGAAGAAACTAGATAAACAAGAAAAAAAAATAGATTGATAGTACTAGATTTAAAATTTGATATACTATAAGAGTTAAATATAAAAATAAGAATTATTATTGATAAGGATTTTAAGAATAATATTATAAATGTAAAATGATTTAAAGATAGAATTATAATCTTAAAAATTATAAAAGGATAATATATTTTGAATATCATTAATGCTTATAGTGACACAAGAAATACTTCGATCATGGACTACCGAATGGCTAATTGTAGAGCAAGAGAGTCAAACAATATGCTAGGAAACTATCATATCAAAAATTGAACGTCAAGCTAAAGGATTAATCGATGTTTCAAAAATCGAACTTCGTGCTAAAAGTTTGGGTATCATGGTAGAAGGATCATATATTATCTTAGAAGATTAGATACCATTGGAAAGTCACCATTGTTAAATCTCGGATTTTAATGATGAAATCAATTTATGGGTTATTGATCTAATAAGATTGTTATAGTTGATTAATGCAAAATTAACTACGACATATTACAATCAGAGGATTGGCTAAAGTTAAGTCCAGACATCGAGTCGAATTGAGGACGATGTGGTTGGGAACTCACCTGGAGTGCGTTAGGAGCTCGCCGAGTGTATCAAGAGTTTGCCAGGATGACGCAAGGGAGTTCACCGAAAGAAAATCGAGACTCACAGAAAGATTGTCGAAGGTAGCCGAAAAGCTTTTCAAGAGTTAGAAAGGTTTTCAAGTAGATTTATTAGTCATAATTATAATTAATTAAGTTATAGTTAGCATCATGTAGGTTTAACCACGATGATGAAAAGAAGTTACAGACTAGATATGGACCTAGGATTAAGCTTAGGCATCGGGCCAAGGTTTGGACAATGTGGTGGGAGCTCACCGGGAGTTCGCTAGGACTTCGCCTAAGGTATCGGGAAGATTGCTGGGAACATGTCGGGAGATCACCGGAGGAGAACCGTGAGACTCATCGTAGGGAATGTCAGAGGTTATCAGATTGTAAGAGTGAGGTTGTTAAGCTTGATGGTCATTATATTTATAATCATTGAGTCATAGTTAAGGATTGAGTCCTAATTGAGTTTGATTTAAAATAAATCCAAATCAATTCAATGAGGCAACTAGGTCCACTAAAGGGGTTTGATTGAGCTTAGATTAAGCTCAATTAGTTGATCAGAGAATTGGTCAACATAAGATTTAAGTCGGTATTCGAAAAGTAGAATGAACCACTTTTCCAAAAATTCTAACGACTGAACCCCCAGTCAATGATGGTTGTACTACCATCGTCCAGGTTTTTAAGCGACTGACGATGGCTAAACTGCCCATACCCTGTTTTTAGGGTGCTTTCGGCAGTAGCACCATCAGCGTCGATGGGTAAACCGCCCATACCCGGATTTACTAAATATGTTTGAATCTTGGCTCCAAATTCTAAAGTTATTTAGGACCTATAAATATCTAAAGTTTTTTTATATTTTATATAATAATTTATGGGATTAAAATTATATGAAAAACTTGTGTGAATTATAAGAAAAAGGAAAGAGGAAGAGAGTGAGCTAAGAGTTGTAAAATTCTTGTAAAGAGACTCCCTTGTAAGCTCAAGTTGTAAGGGTTTGGTCTTCATCCAAAGGAGATCGATAGTGGACACCAATGTGCCTCAAGAAGGAGGACTCAGGAAGTGGATATAGGCCAAGGTTAAGGCCGAACTACTATAAATTGTAAGTGTTACTTGCTTGCTTCATTTATTACTTACAATTATTTGTAATTAGAAAAGCAAGAGCATCATGTTAGGATTAATTGGCACTAAGAGGAAGGGACGAATTAGTACAAGTGTAATAGTACTTATTTAAAAACTTTTTTTCATAAAATAAAGAGTTAACAACGGAAGTTTATTTTGATATTTTGATAAAACCAATTTAAAACCGATTTGAAAGAAATTGTGAGATGATGCTTGTAACTTTCTTGAACTAATTAAGAGTAATAGAAAAAAGTAAATAAGGCAAGAAAAGAGCACTCACAATTTATAGTGGTTCGGCCTCAACCAGCCTTCGTCTTGTCATGGGCTTAGCTGATTTTGCCTAAGCTGTGTGGCACCCATACGTGTCCATCTGCAAAGGTCAGCCCTCCCCGAGATCTCCTAGAGTCCCTTAGACTTACAAAAGAGAAAACGGGCCAAAAGAAGTAATTCCCGCGGGATCCACAAGCAACTGCTCAAGCAAACACTTTATAAAGCCAGATACAAATTACACCCATAAACATTATAAACTCAGAGAGGTTGCACATAAAGAATAATGGTCCATTATAGATCGAAGTCCCCACAAGTGTTTACAAGATACCCTCATATTTACAAGCCAAAATCGACTACAAAACAAACCAAAATAATGATGCTAAGCCTACTGCAAGCCCGCTACTTGCTGTACAAGGTATGTACATAAACCGAAGGACACGGACAAACATGAGCATTTCATCGAACACCTTATTTACATTATTGTCCGTGACATTCTCCCTCACTTATTCCTTCAACGTTCTCATCGAAGCCACTATAGACGCTGCATCTCCCTGCATTCTGCTGAATCTTCAATCTTCTACTTTGGCTGCAACAAGCCCCTTTGGCTCCCAGCTGCTCTCTACCACTGTTGTTAAGTAGTCGAACTCTGATCCACCATGCTGCTTCAACTCACCAATGACTAAATCTGATGTGGGGTTGCCTGAGTTGTGCTGATCCTTATTGGTTCTCGCAGATCCTTCTGTTGAAAGAAAAGACCTGTTTTATTATGCGCCAGTATCATAGTATACTCATATTGCTTGAACTGGTGGATGCTTGTTGGAACTTTGACGAGCATCGCCTTGCAGACTTTAAGGTTTTTGAGATTCTTCCTCCATAATGTTTGTCCATCGATCCTTCTTCCATGTTTAGTTGTCACTTCCAAGTATATTCGCATCACTCTCGCTTTCGATTAGTTAATTGGAAAATGAAGCGGACAATCTACTCTTAGTAGTACTGATCACTAATGGTGAGAATTTGATAACTATTATCTTCCATAAGCTTTCTTTGAAGGGTCACTGAACTTATGTAGAGCTCCTCTGCTAGATAAGTAAGAGAACTGGGATACTTAACTTCACCCATTCTCTTAATAGTTGAGAAGGCAAGGTTACTTGGCTTCGCTCACGTCCTCGAGTTAAGAGAATTGGGGTACTCAGTTTCGTCCATTCTCTTGAGTTGAGAAGGCAAAGGTTACTCGATTTCGCCTGCCTCCTCGAGTTTGTACTTCACATATTGAGCTAGTTACTAACATTTGCCCTCTCTTTGCTTACACTTCTGAAGCACTAAAAGTATTTGCACTCCTTGCATTGAGTTAGCTACTATGATTCACCTTTCTACTACCATTGAACTTTTGGAATACAAGAAGTTTTACCCGAAAAAAGTAAAGTTTACCCCAACTTAGAGTCTCCCAACTTGGAGTAAGTATTTGATAGATCTGGTGACCTATGGGATTGTACCGTCTTCTCCATCATCTTTGCTACCTACTTCTCTAAGTAGAAAAGGTACAATATCACGTACTGCCTACTTTGTTCCTTGGTTGAGCACTCCTGCACCAACCCAAAGTCCCTTAATTTTGGCTATCTTGATGAGAAGTCCATCGACACCGGTCTTATGAAGTTCCTTGGCCTCTACCTTTCTGCCCTATCTTGGTATATGGAGTTTGCCTTTGCATTCTCCACCTACTTGGCCCCTTTTACGACCAATGCTCTCCTTCCATGAGAGCAAGGGATCGATGACTCCATGGAAGTCCCGCCTCTGTGGTACCATGGTGCTGCTAAGCCCATAGCCCTACTATTCATTGCCTTACATCTGTATCCCTTCCTTCGCCATCGGTAGATTCGCCTCTACGGCATTGTGGTGCTCCTCTGAGTCCACCTCCTTTCTAACCGACGCTTTGTTTTTGGGTAGCTGAGCCCCACTGGACTCGTTGTTGCCTCCTCGCCCCTTTCGACCACATGCTTCGATACTACTATGTCCTCCTAATAGTTCTCCTTGGTCGATAGAAAGATAGACTACAACTCTCATGCATGGCCTCTGCCATCTTATTGCAGGCTCGCATCGATTTTGTTCTCCTTAGCTTCCTTGGTAGCAACGTTCGCTTACTCGGCTTCGTCCTCTGACTTGCTGGGCTCCCTTAAGCAAATGTGAGCACTGAAGTAGTCCAACTCTTCAGTTACTTCGATTATACTTTTTGTATAATCAAGTCCCCTCTATAGGACTCACTGATACTTGCAATCTAACTTCTCCCTCGGTGATATATAGCCCCCATATGCTGATGACCAAGGCTTTCATCTAATGCAAGCTTCGATGTACACACACGGAAGACCCACCTCTATGGTACCATGGCATTCATCCCTTGAATCCACAGCCCTTCTTGTCATTGCATTGTTCACCGAAGTAGAGCTCCCAACAGCTCCTGATTATTCACATGATCACGTCCCCCTCTATGGGACTCACTGGAACTTGTACTTGGACTTATTTCTCGGTGGTATACAACCCCCATATGTTGATGACTAAGGCTTTCATCCAATGCAAGCTTCAATGCACACATGAAGACCTGCCTCTGTGGTACCATGATATTTACTCCTTGAATCCATAGCCCTTCTTCTTGTTGTGTCGTACACCAAAGTGGAGCTCCCAGTAACTCCTAATCATACCTCCATATGATCTTATCCCTTACGGGACAGGATTTTCTGTATTGCATTGTCACGAACTATTCCACCACGATCCGCTACATCATGTCGCCTCCTGGTGACATCTCCATTGCATACAGATTCTCATGTTATGAAATCGGACTATGACTTCTCCACTTGTGGCCTCTGCCAACACATCGTAGGGCCTCCGCCATCTCCGATTTTTGGTTCGCTCCCTTGGTAATTCACCTTTGTCCACCCACTTTTGGGTCACACTTGGACGAAGCATAGCTCTAGGACAATACGTCGCCTAGTAGCTTATGAAGTCCCTCTGAATTTGCTAGAATTGGTGCACTATTGTCTAGATCCTGGGTCTCTATCCCTTACCAGCATAATCTCTGCTATGCACCACTTATTCCTGATAATCGAATGGTAACACCGTGGCACATTCTTCAAGAGTACCCGCCTTTGTGTCCTCTTGCCCCGTGCTAATGGTAACTTCGCCTCCACAAGTTGAATCACCTTAGTTACTCCGTCAAATGCATCTTTGAGGTAACTTGCATGTGCCTCGAAGCTCCCTTTGTCTTTGGCACTATGCAAGATAAGTTCGCCCCATCAGAAGAAAGAACCCATAGAACGACATGATCCCACTCTTGCCTCTACAATAATTCATGCCTTTGACCTCTGTCCAAGAAAAGCTCAATGCCTCCGCTCCATGTTCCATCTTCTATGTCGACTCCCTTTATGCGGCTTGGATACTTCACCAAGTTCCACCCAAGTCACTCCGCTCCTCGATTTGCATTGAGTTGATAGTGGCCCTTATGTCCACCATTCTACAGGTCAGCTCTCCGTTGAGTTTGATTTCTGCATCGACTCTAAGTGTGCCTTCATATGATGTTGCCTTGGATTGCTCCCACACTTGATCTCGAAATGTATCCACCAATGCATTACCTTATTTGGGATCATGTGATGATTCTACGTCACTCGCTAGGTTTGTTGAGCTTTATGGAGATATTACCTTGAGAAACTCTTCCTCAATATGTGTGGTTCATTACACATAATTCTCCATCTAGAGAACTAGGACTTATCCCTCCTAGATATCTGTCCTATTAGAGCAACTTTCCTCTTTACATACTTCATACTGGAAGATTTGGAGACCACCATCCCCTTTGGACTACTCCATCTTGCTAAACAACTTGTACCTTGTTCTACCCCCGCAAATGCACCTACTAGATTACGACCCTTCGTCAATACAGTCTCCACTGCACCCTTCAAGGTCTAGCAATGTGCTGAACTTATTGCATATTTCAGCCACCTACGGATGTATCCTTTTTATGTTGAAGAGAAAGTTCTGATTTTTCATGACGTTGAGTTCCGATCGCGCCTTGGGATGGCCACAAAGACTCCATCATCCATGTACAAGCCCTTGCATTAGTACCAAATCCTTTGAGTTAGCAATTCTCCTCACCTTTGTAAGCTTCGCACAACTCTTTCAGTCATTATGCAACACCTCCCACTTTGCACGGTCTAATCTTTTACCAAGCCCCTCGCTTTGTCTTGAGCACCATCAAGTTTGGTTGTCAACATCGAGCTATAGCTCAAACTTAACCATCCCAATCTTTGTGTGCTACATATTCTTCTTTGCTTGCTTATCCTCGTGGTGTCTCTCGCGCAAAGGGTTAGCCATTCCCCTGAGTGCCAAGTCTAGATACTTGCTCCTCTGAGCGACTCCTTTCCCTATATCTCAATGTCTATTTTCTCTCAAACGATTACGCATGCTGGCTGTCCTCCACACAGCCCAGCTAGGTCCCCCACGTTTGTATGGCAAGTGTTTCTACGTATGATTATCCCGCTCTGATACCACATTATCACGGGCTTAGCTGATTTTGCCTAAGCTATGCAGCACTTATGTGTGTCTATCCGCAAAGGTCAGCCCTCCCCGAGATCTCCTAGAGTCCCTTAGACTTACAAAAGAGAAAACGGGTCAGAAGAAGCAATTCCCATGGGATCCACAAGCAACTACTCAAGCAAATACTTTATAAAGCCATATACAAATTACACCCATGGACATTACAAACTCAGAGAGGTTGCACACAAAGAATAATGGTCCATTATAGATCGAAGTCCCCACAAGTGTTTACAAGACACCCTTATATTTACAAGCCAAAATCGGCTACAAAGCAAACCAAAATAGGGTTGTTAAGCCTATTGCAAGCCCGCTACTTGCTGTACAAGGTATGTATACAAACCAAAAGACATAGACAAACATGAGTATTTCATCAAACACCTTGTTTACATTGTTATCCGTGATAGTCCACTCCCGAGTCCTTCTTGAGGCACACTAACGTCCACTACCGATCTTCTTTGGGTGAAGACTAAACCCTTATACTTGAGCTTGTAAGGGAGATAAGATTTATAACTCTTTGATCACTCCCTTACCTCTTTCCTTTTTCTTACATTCCACATAACAGAATTTTCTCCCAAATTATTATATGGAATGCAAGAAAACATAGGGTATTTATAGCCCCAAGTGGCTTTAGGTTTTTGGAGTTAAAAATCAAACTTACCCAAAAAATTTGGGCACAGGCGGTTTACCCGCTAACCTGGGCGGCTCAGCCACCCGAATACTAGGGTACAAGTGGTTTACCTACTGGCCCTAGTGGTTTACCCGCCATCAGCTACCCAGAAACTTGGGCAGCGATGGTTTACCTGTCGGAAACTTCATAAAAGTGGTTCCCTCTACTTTTCAGATTCCAGCTTGAACTTGATGTTGACCAACTCTTTGGTCAACCAATTGAGCTCAATCAAACCCTATAGTGGATCCAGTTACATCTTTGAGTTGATTTGGATTCCATTCAAATCACACTCATTTAAGACTCAATCTTAACCTATGAATTAAAATTACAATCAAAACATGACCACCAAGCTTAATGACATTACTCTCGCAAACCAACAACCTCTGGCTTCTCCAGCGGTGAGTCTCATGGTCTTCCTCCAGCGATCTCCCTGTGTATTCCTAGTGATCTTACCGATACCTTCAGTGAAGTCCTAGTGAACGCTCGGTGAGCTCCCACCGCATCGTCCAATCCTTGGCTCGATGCCTAAGCTTGATCCTGACTTCATGTCTGATTTGTAACTCATCCCGTTATGGTTAAACATGCACGATGTTAAATACAACTTAACTAAATACAATCATAATAGCCAATACATCCATTACAATATCATCCCAACTCTTAGTAAGCTTTTCGGCTACCCTCGATAATCTTCCGGCGAGTCTCGGTCTTCTTTTGACGAACTCCCTTGCACCATCCTAGCAAGCTCCTGATACCCTCGACGAGCTCCCGATGTACTCATAGCGAGCTCAGCCGTATTGTCCGAACCCCGGCCCGATGCATGAACTTGACCTTCGCCAATCCTGATTGTAATAATCTTTCTATTGTAATTAATCTTGTATCAATCAACTCTAATAACATATGTTGGATCAATAACCCATCAATTAATTTCATCATCAAAATTCGAGATTCAACAATCTCTCCCTTTTTGATGATGACAATCAATTGATGACAAGAGTTAATCCTAACTTCTCCTAAATTCATGCTACATAAATTTAAGAGAAACACACACTTTTAAATTCAAGCAATCAATATTCAACATAAATTTGCATCAAATTATCAAATCATGAGTAAAAAGAATTATGCACTCATATCCATATCCAAGATATATCAGTCCATATCCATATATTTCAATAATATCATGTGCCATTAATGTATTCATCAATTGATATCATATATCATCAATGTATATTTCTCCCCCTTTATCATCAACAAAAAGGTGAAATGTATAGCTAATAATTTAAAAGTACATGATGACATTACTCCCCCTTAATATATGCATTATAAAATTTTCTTCCCCTTTATGATTAATAAGGAGAGAAATAAGGGAGGTGTTATTGAATCATTTCATCATAGAGAACAGCTCTTAATAAATTTTAAAAGCAATACTAAGATGAGCTCAAAAGTTCAAGAGATTTAAAGACTACTTATGTATTTTAAATGTAGTAAAAGTCATCTCTTGATATAAAAAATTATCTCTTACAAATTTCAAATGTGACACATCTTCAAGCAATTTTTTTTAAAATAATAAGATAAAATCATGGAGAAACTTTTCAAAAATATTATCACAAAAGGCTTCATTTCATGATATCTATATTAGCAATTTATATATTTTCATAATTTAACATTTCTAGGTCTTAATCTCAATCTTGTATGTATAAAATTTCGAATATGAATTCAAAAGATCTTTCTCATGTAAATTTCAAGAAAATATAGCAAATAAATTCGAACAATAATAAATTATTATCTTCATGTAGATTTTTAAAATCATCATTATATGCATGATCATCATACATGATTTCACATCATCATACTTTCTCTCTCTTTGTCATCAACAAAAAGAAGTGCAATTAGTAAGTTTTTGATATATGAAAGCTTAACAATTTAGTAAATTTTTCATCAATTTAGAACATGCAAGCTAGTGAGTTCTTTCTTCTCTTTTGAGAGGTGCAACAAATTTTTGCTTCCTTTTCAATGTTCAAGCTAGCAATTTTACATAATGCAAGCTAATAAGTTTTGCTCCCCTTTTGTCATTGTCAAAAATAAATAATGGTTACAATAGTGCAAAATTTTTTCCATTACTTCAATTTTCAAATCATCACATGAAATATATCAAGAAAAATTAACATATTGATGAGATATACAATTTATGAAGACAAGTTATGACTATCAAGAGATAAATCATAAGATATATAAATAAAATCTCTTGATTCATTCATAAGAAATATCAAGTTGTCAAGTTAATGATTTGTATAAAAATCTCCCTTTAAATAATACGAGAACACATAACAAAAGATTTTGATTTATAAAAGATTTCAAGTTATAATTCCAAGAAACTAAAATCTCGATATAGGTAAAGAACTCATTCAATTTCAAAATCATCAAAATCACTTTCAAGATATTCAAAATGATATTGATAGTCTTATTGATCTCTTAAAATTCTAGTGATTTCCTTTCTCTACTTTGTGTGAATAAAAAGGTAGAATCAAGGTAGAGAAGTGAAAAACATCATAAAAATACTCAATTTTATGGATGTAGATTCTAATATAAGAAAAAATCAAGAGCTACTCATGCAATTTAATTTATCTTATGCAAATTTCAAGCAATGTAGCAAATCAAATAAATCATATCTTATGTAGATTTTGATAATAATCATCATGAATTTCAAAAGATCACATGATAGTAGATTAAACTAAAATTGTAAATCCACTATTTTGTATGCATTTAGAAAGTTCTAATTTTCTTTTAAGCATTTGTTCCTTATTCAAAGTTATTATATCCAATTTTCTTCTAATCAAATTGGTAATTTTATTTTTATTTTTTGGTCATTGTCACAAAATATGGTGGCATAATTTCTTTTCATCCATGTTCAAATTTATGCCAAAAAGTATAAGAAGATAATGCCATTAAAGATCTTCTTTTTATTAAAAAGAGAAATTATAGAGATCAATAACGTGATTCCCATAACGTAAAAGTTAAAAGTTGATAAATTAAAAAAATATTCATGATAATACAAATCTCTTTTAATTTTTAACTTATCACAAATTTAAGAAATATTAATTTTGGTGATAAGTTATATCATTCATGAGTTTTAAAATAAATCATATTAAGAAAGATATTAATATCAAAAGATATTTATGAATATTAAAGATATGATTTAATTTAATAAATCTCCTCTTAGATAATAAAAATTTTAGGAGATCAATTTTATAAGCAAAATCTTAATATATGAAAATTGTCAAATTACAAGTATGATTTTGTAAAATAAGATATGGAAATATTAGATCTCAACTTATATATGTGATTTCAAATTATTAAGATCATTATTTAGATTCATGTTATTATTTCAAAAATATAAACTTATAATTCATTTATAAACTTCTCCAAATGAACTTAATTTATTTAAAGATTTCAAATTGCAATATTTCAACTTGTCAAGATCATAATAAAATCATCAAAAATATCAATAACGTTACATAGATTCATCAATATCTTTTTAAAATAAAATCATTTGAAAACATATCCAAAATTATCATCAAAAATCACTTTTCAAAAAATTCAATATCTAAAGTTCTCTAATCTATTTTTGTAGTTTAAGAGATTCAACAATAATAGTATTATTTTGTCTCTTGTTGAAGGATTAATAGAATAAAAATTCTTTCAAGAATAATTATCCTTATTTTGAAATTTATTTCAAGAATGCAATATCATTTTAAAGTCAAAAATGAAATTTTATCAAGATCATTGCAATAAATTTTTTCAACAAAAACTTTGATTTATTACAATTCCAACAATTTTTAGACTTGGTATAGTAAGTTACCATGCTCATTTCATTCTCATTAAATATATTTTTAATTTATAAAAATATTAGACAATGAAGCATAAATTTTCTCTCCCTTTTCTATATTGTTATATGCTAAAATTATATCATTCAACACAATCATTCAATCATAGTATTTCAATCAATGTAATATTTAAATCAATTATTCCATAGACTTTGTCAATATTTGAACCATTTAATAATACTCTTTACATTTAAACCAATATCCAAGCTAATGATTGAATATATTATTCAATCATCATCAAAATCTCATTCATGTCAATTTTTCAACATATTTTTCAACAAATAAAGTTCTTTGGTTCTAGTTCATTTTCATATTTATATGCTCTAGCTATGCATCATCAATATTAATTATATAATAACAAACTATTAAAAATTTATTATCAATAATTTTAATTTTAATATTTTTTATTATTATTTAGGCTAGTGAGCTTTGAAAGAATATTAGATCTCAAGTCATGTTCCTTGAGCATCTACTTTCAAAACATAACTTAGTACTCCTACACTTGTTAGGAGGCAACTTTATATTATGGAAGGTTTTGATTTAGGTACCCATTTGAGTTTGGGTCTTTTATGATCTGTTCTCATTTTCTCTAATGGCTTAATGTTGTTTATGGTTCATTTAAGAACTCAAATTAATTTATATAAACTATATATTTTAAATAAATATTTGTAGGCTTTATGTCTTAATCTATCACAAAACTTATATTTATTTTTTGGTTACAAATTTAATGTAGGTCCTTTCACAAATATGGTTAGCTTTTGTTGAATGTTACCAAGGAAAGTCTATATTATTTCTTCTATTAATATGACTCTTATTGGCAATGATCATATTTAAGAATTTATTTCTAATTTTAAAATTTTCTAACATTGTCTTAAGCATGATATTTTATTCTTTAATGTTGTCTAGCATTTCACATTTAGAACTAGGATTATGTGATGCTAATAACTCATACATTTCATTAACTTTACCAACTAATAAATCATGTTCATGTTTAAAGGATTTACTAAGTTTTCTAAATTCATAATCATGCAGCATATTTAATAATTCTTGAAAAAGAATTACTTAATGAATTACTAATCTCATCGTTGATGGCCATAAGAGCAAGGTTCTCTACTTCTTGATTGAGTATTTGATCTTTGGACCTCCTCAGCTTCTTGTATTCATAGCAAAAGGTATTGTCTATCTTTAGATTATTTTTAAGGTTCAAGTTCATTAATTTTTTCGATTCATTTGTCAAAAGCTCATGTCCAAGGTTCTCATCACTCGAGATTTTACTCGATGAGTCATATGTCATTATTAGTTCATAATCATTCCTAATCTTTGGAAGGTATTCTTCAAGTTTGTTTTTATATATTATTTTATTTAATGATTTACTTGATTTAGTTGTGCTTACATGCATCATTTCTAATGCATGCCATATATCAAAGGCCTAATCATAATGAGAAACCTGATCAAATTTATTTTTATCGAAGGCACAAAATAAGGCATTCATAGTCTTGGCATTTAAAGCAGAAAGTCTTCTTCTCCAAATCATTTCAATCGTTCATTGGAAGATAAGACTTTTCGAATCCATTTTCAATAATAGTCCATAAATCAAGAACTAAAGAAAGCAAGAAAACTCTCATCAGAGTTTTTCAATAGTGAGGATGAACGATAAAAAAATCCTCTTGGAAGCTAAAAAGAGCCATTCTCTTGGGTGTTAAACTAAATGAGAAAAACGTGGCTCTGATACTAATTGTTAGGATCAATTGACACTAAGAAGAGGAGTGAATTGTGCAAGTGTAATAGTGCTCGTTTAAAAACTTTCTTTCGTAAAGTAAAGATTTAACAATAGAAGTTCTTTTGATATTTCGATAAAACCAATTTAAAACCGACTTGAGATAAATTATGAAAATGATGCTTGTAATTTTCTTGAACTAATTAAGAGCAATAGAAAGAAGTAAACAAGGCAAGAAAAGAGCACTCACAATTTATAGTGGTTCGGTCTCAACTAGCTTACCTCCACTCATGAGTCCTCCTTCTTGAGGCACACTAGCGTCTACTACCGATCTTCTTTAGGTAAAGACCAAACCCTTACATTTGAGCTTACAAGGGAGATAAGATTTATAATTTTTTGATCACTCTGTTACCCCTTTCCTTTTTCTTATAGTCCACACAAGTTTTTCACAAGTTTTTTTTCCCAAATTATTGTATGGAATATAAGAAAATTTATAGTATTTATATATCCTAAGTGGCTTTAGATTTTTGGAGTCAAAAATCAAACTCACTTGGAAAATTCAGGTACAGGCGGTTTCACGCCGACCTGGGCGGCTCAACCGCCTGAATACCAAGGTATGGGTGATTTACCTACTGGCCCTGACGATTTATCTGCCATCAGCTACCCAGAAATCTGGGCGGTTTACTGCTAGAAACTTAGCAAAAGTGGTTCCCCTCATTTTCCGGATTCTGGCTTGAACCTGATGTTGACCAACTCTTTGGTCAACTAATTGAGCTCAATCAAACTCCATAGTGGACCCAGTTGCATCTTTGAGTTGATTTGAATTTCATCCAAATCACACTCATTTAAGACTTGTAATTAATCCTAATTATAATAATCTTTCTATCATAGTTAATCCTGCATCTATCAACTCTAACAACATATGTTAAATCAATAACCCATCAATTGATTTCATCATCAAAATCTGAGATTTAACACATCATCTTTCGATTGTGTTTTTAAAACATCTACTTACTCCCCTTCAAGTTCAAGATACACTTTCAATTTACGGTTTTGCTCCAAACAAAAAAGTTTTCATCCCTCCCCCCCACCCCCACCCCCTCTTAGTGCCAATTAATCCTAACAATTGGTATCAAAGTCACGTCTTTCTCATTTAGTTTAACACCCAAGAAAAATGACTCTTTTCGACTTTCAAGAGGGCTTTTTTATAGTTCATCCTCTCATGTTTAATGGGACGAACTATACTTATTAGAAAACTCAGATAATAGTTTTCTTGCTTTCGTTGAACCTTGATTTATGAAATATTATTGAAAACAGATTTGTAAGGTCTTCTCTTCCAATGAACAATTGGAATGATTTGGAGAAGAAGACTTTCTCTTTAAATGTCAAGGCTATAAATGTCTTATTTTGCACCTTAGACAAAAATGAATTTAATCGAGTTTCTACTTATGAAACTACTTTCGATATGTGGTACACTCTTGAAACCATACACAAAGGCACTAGTAGAGTAAAATATTCTAAGATAAATCTTTTAATGCTTGATTTTGAATTGTTTCGTATGAAACCAAGCGAAACCAGTAGAGACATGTACACCTATTTTACGAAAATCATCAATGGTTTAAAATCTCTCGGTAAAAGTTTTTTGAATCTTAATAAAGTTTTATATTCTCTTCCTAAAAATTGGGATCCTAAGGTAACTACAATACAAGAGTCAAAAGACCTAAATAAGTTTCCACTTGAAAAACTTATTAAGTCATTAATGACCTATGAAATGTCATGTAAGGCACATGATAAGCTCTATGAACATGAGAACAACATTGTAAAGAATAAGAAGGATTTGGTATTTAGAACAAATGAAGACCACTCGAGCAAAAGCTCAAGTGATGATGACTTTAAACTCTTACCTATAAAGATTAAAAAACTCTTAAAACAATAATAAAAGAACAAAAATGAACCTAAAAAGAATAAACTATAAAAGAAGAAGAAAACACTTAAGGTAGCTTGGGATGAGTCAAGTTCATCCAAAGATAAAGAACAAACCAATGAAAGCGAGGTGGCAAACTACTCCTTGACGGACTTCGATGATGAGGTAACCAAAACCCCTTTGCTTTATTTTGAAATTACTTAATGCAATTCATAAGTTATTTTTAAATTAGTATATAAAATATAAAAAATAAATAAATAAAAGGGGATCATACTTTTCTTTCTATTAATTTTAAAAAATTATATTGATCATGAAAATTACATGTTTTATTACAAAGAACAAAATGTTAGACTTAAATCTAATGCTTAATATAAATCCTATATATGTTTTTAAGAAATAATAATGTATATCTTGATGATTTCCATATTATTTTTTGATTGAAGATGCTTTATGTTCAATGAAACTATGCTTGATGATTTAATGATGCATAGTGATCATGCTTGATGAGTTTATATTTTGAAATTATGATGATTTTTGTGATTTATGACTTATTGATCTTTGCCATAACGAAAGTTTTATTTCAATTTTAAATGATGATGCATGTTTTTATTTGACTTAAAAGACAAAGATATGCTTCTATAAAATAAAAAATATATATTTTTCTTGAAAATTTTTATCTTATAAATTTTTTAAAAAGTGATTAATAAATCAATTATGTTATTTTTATGAATCTCTTGAACTATGAAAATGATTTTGATGATTTGATAATTTAAATTTGAATAAGTTCTTATTTAAATCATGATATTGATTCCTTAATATTTATAAATTGAGATTTATTATGAGTCAAGATTTTTTATTCTTTCTACTCCTACAATTCTTTTGGCTATTCACTAACCAGGAGACATATCCTAATAAACTATAATATGGTACTTGACATGTTCATAATTTATAACTTGAAGTTTTTTATATATTATTTTCCTTTTCTTCTTTCTTATTTACAATGACAAAGGGGAGAAAGGAAATCACTAGTATTTCAAGAGATTAACAAGTCCATTTTTTTCATCTTAAATCTTTTGAAAGTGATTTTGATTATTTTGATTATTTGAAATTAAATGAGTTTTTACCTATATCATGATTTTGATTCCTCAGAATTATAACTTAAGATCTTTTATGAATCAAAATCTCTTATTATGTGTTCTCATATTATTTAAAAGGATATATTTTATATAAATCATGATATTGATCACTTGAGATTTCTTATGCATAAATCAAGATATTTTATTTATCTTTCATATGATTTATCTCTTAATATTTATAATTTGTCTTCATGAATTATATATCTCATCACCATGTTAATTTTTCTTGATATATTTCATGTGATGATTTGAAAAATGATGTAATGGAAAAGTTTTGCACTAGCCAGCTTGATCATCTAAAAAGAGAAGCAATAAATGCTATCTTGCAAATCTCAAGATAAGCAAAAATTTTGCTTAATCTCACATTTTAAAAAAACATGTTAAGAGAAGTAACACTTGCCAACTTGTTAGATTATATAATATAAAATTGCTAGCTTTAACATTACAAAGGAAGCAAAAATTTGCTAGCTTACATTTCTCAAAAGAGAAGAAAAAAGAACTCACTAACTTGCATATTCTAAAGCAATGAAAAATTTACTAAATTGTAAAGCTTTCATATCTCAAAAACTTGCTAATTATACTTCTTTTTTTTTGTTAATAACAAAGGGGGAGAATATATGATGATATGAAATCATGTATGATGATCATGCATGTAATGATGATTTTGAAAACATACATGATGATTTGGATTAATGCATGCAATGCTCATGATTTTATTATGGTGATATAATATATTGCATATGATGTGATTAAAATAGTTTTAACTTACACTTTTGAGCTCATCGTAATATTCTTTTGAAATGTATTAAGAGCTCTTCTTAATGATATAATATTTTTACAACTCCTTCCTTGTTTCTCTTCTCATTATTCACAAAGGGACAGAAAATTTTATAATGCATATTCTATTTTACTAAGGGAGAGTAATGTCATCATGTACATTGAAATTGTTAGCTATACATTTTACCTTTTTATTGATGATAAAGGGGGAGAAATAGATATTGATGACACAGATATTTATGCACATACTTGGATATTGATGCATAATTTTTTGAAATTGATGCTTTGATGATTTAATACAAATTTTTATTAAAATTTGATTGAAATATCAATTGATTCATGATACTTGAATTCAAGAGGGTATGACTTTCTTGAATTTAAGTTTTCTTTATTGTGGCATGGATATAGAGGGTGTAAGGTTTAACTCCCATCATCAATTGATTGTCATCATCAAAAAGGGGGAGATTGTTGAATCTTGGATTTTGATGATGAAATCAATTGATGGGTTATTGATCTAACAAGATTGTTAAAGTTGATTAATGTAGAATTAACTACAATAGATTATAATCAGAGGATTGACTAAAGTCAAGTCCAAGCATTGGGCCAGAGTGAGGACGATGTGGTTGGAAACTCGCTTAGAGTGCGTCAAGAGCTCGCCAAGGGTATCGGGAGTTTGCTAGGATGGTGCAAAGGAGTTTGTCGAAAAAAGATCGAAACTCACCGGAAGATTATCGAGGGTAGCCAAAATACTTGTTGGGAGTTAGGAAGGTTTTTAAGTGGATTTATTGGGCATGATTATAATTAATTAAGTTGTAGTTAGCATCATGCAGGTTTAACCACAATAATGAAAAGGAGTTACAGACCAGACATGGACCTAGGATCAAGTTTAGGCATTGGGCCAAGGTTTAGACGATGTAGTGGGAGCTCATCAGGAGTTCGATAGGACTTCATCGAAGGTATCGGGAAGATTGCTAAGAACATGTCGGGAGATCACCAGAGGAGGACCATAAGACTTATCGTAAGGAATTCCAGAGGTTGTCAGATTGCAGGAGTGAGGTCGTTAAGCTTGATGGTCATTATGGTTGTAATCATTAAGTCATAGTTAGGAATTGAGTCTTAATTAAGTTTGATTTGGAAGAAATCTAAATTAACTCAATAAGGCAATCGGATCCACTAAAGGGGTTTGATTAAGCTCAGGTTAAGCTCAATTAGTTGACTAGAGAATTGGTCAACATAAGGCTTAAGTCAAAATTCGAAAAATGGAGGGAACCACTTTTCTGAAAATTTCGGTAGCTAAACAACCTATGTCGGCGGTTGAACCGCCCGTACCCTATTTTCAAGGTGCTTTTAGCGATTGCACCTCCAGCACCAGTGGGTAAACTGCTCGTGCCCGAATTTTTCGGATATGTTTGAATTTTGGCTCCAAATCCTGAAGTCATTTGGTGCCTATAAATACCTCAGGTTTTCTTACATTCCATACAACAATTTCTGGGATTAAAATTCTGTGAAAAACTTATGTGAATTATAAAAAAAAGAAAAGGGAAAGGGAGTAAGGTAAGAGTTGTAAAATTCTTGTAAAGAGTCTCTTTTGTAAGCTCAAGTTGTAAGGGTTTGGTCTTCACCCAAAAGAGATCAATAGTGAACGTCGTTGCGCCTCAAGGAGAACTCGAGAAGCAGACGTAGGTTAAGGCTGAACCATTATAAATTGTAAGTGTTCCTTACTTGCTTCATGTACTATTTAGAATTATTCATAATTAAAAAAGCAAAAGCATCATCTTTCGATTGTGTTTTTAAAACATCTACTTACTTGCCTTTAAGTTCAAGATACACTTTAAAACATCTACTTACTTGCCTTTAAGTTCAAGATACACTTTTGATTTGTGGTTTTGTTCAAAACAAAAAGGTTTTATTAAAATGTCAATTTACACTTGCACTACTTCATCCCCTCCCTCTTAATGCTAATTGATCCTAACAGACATACTGATAAAATGGGTGAAATACTAAAGAAATGGGAGATATACCAGAATAAGATGAAGTACCGAAAGATCGGATGACATACCGAAAAAGTATACAATGTGTCAAAAGCATTGTAAATGTGTTATATGTGTGGTTGATTTATCATGGTGTTAATCAAAATTATTTTGGGTCAGTTTAAACTAGTATTAGACTAAAATAAAGCCCAGTTGTCAAGAAAGTTATTAAACTTCAAACCCTAGTAAATTGAGCCTATTAGAAAACCAAATCAATGGCCTAAACTAGGCCCAAGTAGTGGTACTGTTAGGCCCAAGTAATAGTATTGTATGAGTCAGTCCATAAGTATGGTTTGTTCTTTATTAATCTTTCCATAAGTATGGTTTGTTCTTTATTAATCTTTTTGATGGTGGTACCACCTATGATGGTGATAGTGCTACCTAGATCAGCGATAGTACCATCATAGTTCAGATTTCCAGCATAGTTACAGTGATAGTACCATGAATACTGATGGTAGTATCGCTCATATCCTAAAATTTAAAAATTTAAATTTTTGTCTCTATTTTTTAAACCCTTTTGAGTCTATAAATACTCTACTCAGACTTAGTTAATTGAGTACACATTCCTAAGCTAGTAAATTATTGTAAGCTCTATTAGAATCGAGTTGGCACTAAGAGGAAGGGAGAAGAAGGGGGGGGGGAGGTGGTGGGCAATGAATTAGTTCTAGAGTAAAAAAAACTTGATTTGAAAAATATTACTTGAAGTAAAACCAAAATCAGAAGCGGTGTGTTGAAATTTGTGAAGAGCAAATTAGAGAGCAATTTAAAACAAAGCTTAAAGGAGATATTCATGCTTTTCTCATAATTAGATAACAACAACTAAGGTTAAGATCAAACTGAAAAAGAGACAAAAGAGAAGTACTTACAAAATTTGTAGTGGTTAGTCAAAAACTTAACCTACATCCATTTCCCAAGTCCTCTTTCATTGAGGCCCACTGGTATCCACTAATGATCTTCTTTCATGGGTGAAGATCAAACACCCTTTTACACTTCTCTCCTTTGCACAAGCTTAGGAGAGGAACCTTTATAATCTTTCACTTTTCCCTTAAACTCACTTTATACTTGAAGTATACAAGGGAAGCTCTCAATTTTTACATAATTTTATCCAAGATTTCGATCACTTTTCTTGCACTTTCTTGCTATCCCATGCGAGAATACTTGGGGTATTTATAGACTCCAATTGGCTTCAAAAATTAGAGCTAAAATTTAACTTTTCTCCATAAATTTGGTTATGGGCGGTACTATCGCCAACACCGATGGTACTATCGCCAAAAGTTGCTCGAAAACCTAGGCGGTGATGGTGGTGCTTTCTCTAAAAATTTGGGTACGGGTGGTAGTACTGCTAGCACCGGTAGTACTATAACCAAAAGCTACCTGAAAACCTAGGCAGCGATGGTAGTACCACCCAAGCGATAGTGCTACCATCGCCTACCGACGGTACTACCACCCAAGTGATAGTGGTACCATCGCCTACCGATGGTACTACCATCGGGCAGTCTGGGAATAATTCTTTCTCATACTATTTTGTACCTGAGTCATACTTTCTATTGACCCCTTTCTAGCTCAATGAAATGAGCTCTATCATGAGCTCAAATTTAACCCAATGTAGACCCAGTTGGCCTCTAATTGAATTAGTAGGATTTATTCAAACTAACTCAAATTAGGACTCAAATCAAGATGCTAACTAGGACACTCAAGACAAATAATTCCAACATGCAATCTTCATTGTCCAGTACATCAATCGATCTTTCGACGAACTCCCGGTGAACTCTCGACATCCTTCCAACAAAACCCCGATGAGCTCCCGATCTCTTGTTGGCAAACTCCGACGAATTCCTAGCGAGCTTTCGTCCGCCTATTGGTGAACTCATGGTAACCTTCGGCGAATTTCCAATGAGCTCCTACTGCATTATTTGAACCCCGACCCGATGCCCAATCTTGACTCCGACCCGATGCCCAATCTTGACTCCGACCCGATGATAGATTTTTCTTTAATTGTTTTATCTTTTATTAGTCGTAGTTAATCTTGCATCACTTATCTCTAACACATATATCAAATTATAAACACATAAATTGGTTTTATCATTAAAATTTAAGATTCAATAATCTCTCACTTTTTTATGATAATAACTAATTGATAATGTAGTTAATCTTAACTCCCCCTATCTATAAGTCATATTTGAAATAGGGTAAACTTCAATTCAAAAGAACCAATCATCTTTGAATTCAAGGTAGCATTTTGACCAGATTGATTAAACATTGAAATTTTAATAATTTAGTCATTCATCACCACGATACATGATAAAAATTTCAATAACAAACATTTATCTTTTTGGTATTACATGATAAAAAAAATTTAAACAAAAAATGTTTCACATGATAAACATTTCAAGCATCATCAATATATCATTTCTACCCCTTATCATCAACAAAAAGGAAAAATTCTCAACATACCATTTCTAGATAAATGTTCAAAACAAATATTCGTCATATGATAAAAGTTTCAAACAGAACACTTAGCATGTCATCAATCATGTCATTTTGCCCCTTTGTTATCAATAAAAAGGAGAAATATTCATCATATATTTGAACATTTATCACAAACATTCATCATATGTCATTATACAATTTTTCCTTTTTAAAATAAGAAAAAAAAAGAGAATTTATTCATCACAAAAAGAATCAATTTACAAGTATCATATCAAATTTCTTTCTCCTCCTTTGTAAGAGTATAGAAGTAGAAGTCCAAGAACTAAATCACAAGAGAGGAGTCAAGTATATTAAAAAATCAAGTATCAAAAATCAAGATGGGGGATTCATTTGAAACCAAAGATAATCAAATATTAAGAGTGATGATTTGAAAGAGAGCTCATGAATCCAAGAATCAAATAGTAAGAGAGAGGATACAAAAGAGAGCTCATGAATCCAAGACTCCAAAAATCAAATATTAAGAAGGGAGGATTTGAAAGAGAGCTCATGAATCATATATCAACCATCATAAAAAGTTCTTGAATTATATTTTTTTATTTTATAAATTTCAAGAGGAAAGAATGATGTAAAATCATCTTGAAATATCAAAGATCATATTTCTAGTTGTAAGTTTCAAGATGAAAGAATCATCTCGTGCATTCATAAAATTCATGTAAGTTTCAAGAAAAAACTCATTTTGTAAGAATGATAAATTTGAAAAATATAGTAACAACTCATGCATTTGAAAATTTTAAAAACATCCTAAGTAAATTTTAAGAAGAAGATCATTTTACAAAAATGAGAAATCTGAAAAATATGAGAGCAACTCATCCATTTAGAAGATTTAACATTCCTAAGTTTTTTTAATCAAATTATTCCTTATTTAATGATTTTGTTGTAAGATAACAATTTTCTCTCCCTTTGTTATTGTCAAAATGAATGATACAAAATATTTTTTTTAAGTATTACAACCATAGGTACAAAGGGATTATATGATTAAAATCATATCATTAAAGATATAATATGAAAGATCAATTTGTAAGTACCAAGAGACTTGATTTATTTTAACAAATCTCCCCATTTTAGTAAATAATGAAAATGAGTCTTAGGAGATCAAATAGTAAATAATCTTGATTCATAAAAAATATATCTCAAAAAAATATGATTCATTTAGATGGACTTTTTTTAATAAAGTATAAAAATCATAGTGAATGATCTTGATTTATATAAAAATCTGAAATTATACTTTTCAAGATCATCAATCTCCTTTTTAGTAAATGGTAAAAGAAAGAAATAATAAGAGATACCTCATGTCAAGAAGTCAAAGGAAAGTTCATGATTCTATTGGAAGAAAATCTTACTCAAATTTCAAATCATCAAAATTATGTTTATAGTTTAAGAGATTTAACAATAATGGTATACATAGATTCATCACTTTATCTCTTATTGAAAACTTGATTGAGAAATTAAAAAAATCATCTTTTTAGTTATTTTAATTCATGTGATTTATTTATTATAAGAATATTTTTATCTTTTATGTCAAATCTATACATTGTCGTTTAAAACAAAAACCAAGTTTCATTTCAAAAGAAATCATCAAGATCATTAGTATAACATACTTAAAATAATAAAATATTTTCAAATAAAATATTTGATTTAATGATAATATATTTTTCTTATTATGTGAGTTTACCTCTCTACACTTAGTGTAAGGAATTAACATGCAATTGTCATTCTCATTTCAAAAAAAAAATTTAATTTTTCGAAAACACTAAGAAGAAAAGCATGATTTTTTTATTTTATTTCAAGTCTCAATTTAAGAATAATCAAACATTCAATCATATTAATAGGGCATATTTTGGCTCATTAAACATGAACTTTCACATCAGTCTTGGCGAAAGCCGAATAGACACATCCGACTTAGCTTAGACTCAGGTCTCGAGAAGGAGTGCTACCCCAGTCCACCGCTCAAGGACCTCAAGTCAATCTCAGCAGATAGATCGATGACCTGCTCCTCACCCACCGCTCGAGGACCTAGTGGTGGGACCTTAGGTCGACACCAACAGACAGATCGATGACTCGCTCCTCACTCAAGGAGCATGGCAGCGTATGACTATGAACTAGCACTCAAATACATTAAACAACCTCATACGAACTCTTATTTCCGTAAATAGTATAAAAGGCACCTAGGTAAACAGTAAAAAGGAGGGGATATTCAAACCCAAGCAATCTACACTCTAATACTTCACTTCTCATTGCTAACTTGATTGTAGAGGGGCCGAGTCGAGGTGCCCCCCATCTCCTAACTGAGGCTTTGGTACAGGCATTAACGATCAGAGATCCAGTTAAGGAGCAGAATGATGCACTCGGAAGCTTCGCCCATGGAGGCCAACCAAACAAGGTCTTCCCACTGAGGATAAGCAACTCCCTCCAAAACATCGTAATAGACTCCAAGCGACTGTAGCTCCACCAAGGACCAGAAGTTGATTCCAGCACGAGGCGACCATCTGGGTTTTCGATCTACCAATTGACGTCCTGAGGAGCTAGCACATCTCTTAGGTGCCAACGAAGAATCTCTTGGCATCCATGTGTATGCGGGTAGAACCAAGCCGAGGAGACACCTAAACCTCGATATGTAAAGGATACCACCCATCTAATTTTCAAATCAATCATTCAATAACAATCTATATAATGTACAAACTATTTCAAGTCAATAATTTTTAACCTATCAATCCTAACATGCAATCTGCCGAACATTTAATCATCATCAAAATCCTTTTTCAAAAAATTTTAACATAAATAATTTTTTATTAAAAATAACTAAGGTTCTTTAGTTCTAATTTATTTTTCTACTAGCATGCTCTAGCTATGCGAAAGCCATGCATCATCGAAAAGCAATCAAGATTAATTGTATAACCATGAATCATCAAAAGATTTATTGGCCATAAATCTCAAGTTATGTGCCTTGAGCATCCACTATCATGATACTATTTTGTGCTCTTAGCCTTTGTTTGGAGATAAAACTACAATAAATGGGGTTTTGGTTTAGGTATCCATTTGACTTTTGGTCCCTCATGAAATATTCTACCCATTTTTACTAATGACTTTGAGTTGTTTATGAGTCCTTTAGGAACCCAAACCAACTTATATGGACTATACCTTCTAAATGAGTATCTATAGGCAAACTGTCTAAGTCTACCATAAAAATTATATTTATTTTCGGGTGAAGAGTGTAATGTGAGTCCTTTAACAAATATAGTTGGCTTTTATTAAGTGTTACTCACAAAATCAATATTTTCTTCCTATGAACATGACCCTTATTAGCAAGGATCATGTTTAGAGATGTATTATCTATTTTAGACTTTTTTAAAGTTTGTCATGATATGACATTTTCCTTTTTAGTTGCATCTAATGTCTCATATTTAGAGTAAGAAATACATGGTGTTGATGCTTTATGCATGGTTTCAAGTTTATTAGCAAGTATTTTATGATCCATTTTGAATGATTTATAATTTTTACTAATCTTTTTATAATCATCAAATAACTCATGAAAGACATTTAGCAACTCATCAAATGTAAAGGAGGCTTCTGGAGAGTCACTTACCTCATCATTAATGGTCATGAGCACGTAGTTTGCCACTTCTTCTTGTTTGTCCTCTTGATCTTCGGAGTGCCCTAACTTCTTGCATTCATAGCAAGAGGTTTTATTCTTTTAAACATTATTTTTAAGTTTTTTTAATGAATTTTTTATGTTCTTCTCTCATAAGTTTAAATTCATAGTTCTCATTATTGAATCTCGGATTTTGATGAAATCAATTGATGAGTGTTTAAATCTAACATATGTATTAGAGGAAGAATTGTAGGTCTAACTATGATAGGAGCAATGGAGTTACACCAGATGATAAGCCAAGATCAAACTTGGGCATCAGGCCGGGTTCGGATGATGCAGCGGGACCTCGCCGGGAGTTCACTAAGAGATTCACCGAAGGGATCAGGAAGATTGTTGGGAACATGACGGAAGATCATCAAAAAAAGATCGGAAGACTCACTACAAAAATATCAGAGACTGCTGGATTGATAGGAGTTAGGTCATGGTCTAACTTGTTAGTCATTAAGAGTTGTAATCATTGAGTCATAGGTAGGGTTTGAGTCCAAATTGAGTTTGATTTGGAAAGATAAGAGTTTGGTCTTCACTCAAAGAAGATCAGTAGTAGATGCTAGTGTGCCTAAAGGAGGAGGACTCAGGAGTGGACATAGGCCCGTTAGTGTCGTAAAACTTATGAGTTCTTATTTTGCTTTCCATGCTTACTAATTTTGTATTGACACTTCCAATTTAATTTACTCTTTGAAAGCAAAGTTTCAAGTCAAGCACTTCTCTTTGATATTGATTATCTTTTATTGAGATTTGCTTATTTCCTCTTAAGTCATTTTTAAGCAAGTAACATAGTAATTTTCTTTGAATCGTTTACTTATTACAAAAAGCTTCGATTTGTCTATCTTACTTAATGCGAAAAGTTTTTCATTAAAATGAACATTTATACTTGCACTAATTCAACCCTCTCTCCCTCTTAGTGCTAA
Source organism: Ensete glaucum (assembly GCA_021527575.1). Taxonomy (NCBI): domain Eukaryota; kingdom Viridiplantae; phylum Streptophyta; class Magnoliopsida; order Zingiberales; family Musaceae; genus Ensete; species Ensete glaucum. The sequence goes on along the minus strand of CM038558.1, from coordinate 38,186,540 downwards.
TTAATCCTAACAATGAGTATTAGAGTAAGGTAGTTACTCATTGGATTAGTACCTATTTGAGTAAATGACTTACTTTGGTATGAATGAGGGACATTCTATCCCACTTCCTCCCATATTTAATGAAACGGATTACACATATTGGAATACAAGAATGTATATTTTTTTATCTCTTTGGACCTTGATTTATGAAATATTATTGAGAATGAATTTAAAAAATCTTCCAAGCCAATGAATAAGCTAAATGATTTGGAGAGGAAGAATTTTTCTTTAAATGCAAAGGTTATGAATGTCTTGTTTTATGCTATTGATAAGAATGAATTTAATCGTGTTTCTATTTACAAATCTACTTTTGATATTTGGCACATAGTAGAAATTACATATGAGGGACTAGTAGAGTAAAAGAATACAATATAAATATTTTAATTCATAATTATGTGTTGTTTAGAATGAAACCAAGTAAATCTATTGGAGACATATACACCCGTTTCACGGATGTCATCAATGGTCTTAAAGCACTCGAAAAATATTTTTTAAATTTTGAATTAGTTAGTAAAATTTTGAGATCTTTATCTGAAAATTAGGATCCTAAAGTAACTATTACTTAAGAGGCCAAAGTTTTAAATAACTTATCTCTTGAAGAACTGATTGGCTCTCTTATGACAAATGAACTAAATTATAAAGCTTTTGATGAGCTTGATGAACCCCTTCCAAAGAATAGGAAGGACATAGCACTTCATACAACAAATGACTCCTCGAGAGAAACCTTGAGTGACGAGGACCATGATATTATACTTTTATCAAGAAAATTTTAAAATTTATAAAAAGGAACGAAAACTATAAAAATAAAAAAGAACCAAAGAAGGACAATGTCATATGAAATGAATGTAAAAAATCAGGACATTTCAAAAATGAATGTCCTCATTTAAAGAAGAAGCCAACACATAAGAAGAAATCACTTTTGACCACTTGGGATGATTCAAGCTCTTCGGATGAAGAAGACCACTCCAAAGATTAAGTTGCTAACTATGCTCAAATAGAGATAAAAAATGAGGTTAGTGATTCATTTAAGTATTTCTTTTTCAGAATTATTAAGCATATTTCATGATTTGTTTGATGAGTTTAGAAAACTTAGCAAATCTTTTAAGTTAATGAAAAATGATCATGAATTGTTAGTTAGTAGAGTTGATGAAATGTATGATTCATTAGTATCACATAACACATATTCTAAATATGATATGCTAGATAATATTAAAAAAGAAAACATCATGCTTAAGACAACATTAGAAAATTTTGAAATTGGAAACAAATCACTAAATATGATCCTTGCTAATAAGGGTCATATTAATAGTAGAAATTGCATAGGCTTTGTTGGTAATGTTCAACAAAAGCCAACCATCTTTGTAAAAGGACCTATATTAAATGTGCCACCAAGAATCAAGTGTAACTTTTATGGAAAATTGAAACATAAGGCAAACAAATGACTATTTAGAAAATATAGTCCACTTATATGGGTTTCCAAGAGAACTCTATACAACAACAAACAATTAAAAAGAAAGGTAAAGTTCTTATGAAGGACCCAATGCAAAATATGTACCTAAACCAAAAATATCTTTCTTGTAGGTTTGTCTCCAAACTAAAGCTAGGAGCACCAAATGGTATCTTGATCGTGGATGCTCAAGGAACATGATTAGAGATCTATCTTATTTTTCTAAGCTCACTAGCTGAAGTGAAGGAGTTGTTACCTTCGGAGACAACAACAAGGGCAAAATCATTAGAAAAGGAATAATAAGTAACACATCAAACCTCTTAATTGAAGATGTACTGTTGGTTGATGACTTGAGACACAATTTACTTAGTAATAGCCAATTATGTGATAAAGGATATGTGGTTAAATTTCAATCTAATGATTGCATAATTGAATTACCACATAAAAATAAATCCTTAATTGTCTTAAGAAACAATAATGTATATACCATAGATATTGAAAAATTTTATGATGAAACTTGTTTTTCAGCTTTGAGTGATGATGCTTGGATTTAGCATAAAAGACTAGGTCATACTAGCATGAAACTTCTAAACCAAATTTCTACCAAGGAACTAATAAGAGGCTTACCTAATCTTAAGTTTATCAAAGATAAAGTATGTGACACTTGTCAATTAGGAAAACAAATAAAGAGTAGCTTTAAGTTTAAAAATCAAATAAGCACATCTAGGCCACTTCAATTGATCCACGTAGATTTATTTGAACCAATTGACATTATAAGTTTTGGTGGTAGTAAATATGCATTTGTTATAGTAGATGATTTTAGTCGATATACTTGGACCTATTCCATGACACATAAAAGTGATGCATTTAAATATTTTATAAAATTTTGTAAAATTATTCAAAATGAAAAAGAATGTATGATTTCTTCAATACGAAATGATCATGGTAGAGAATTTTAAAATAATAATTTTTAAAATTTTTGTGATTCAAATGGGTATATCCATAATTTCTCTATTCTACGAAATCCACAACAAAATGGGGTAGTAGAAAGAAAAAATAGGAGCTTACAAGAAATGGCTAGAATAATATTGAATGAACATAGTCTATCCAAATATTTTTGGGTCGAAGTCATTAATACGATATGCTATATTTTAAATAGGGTTCTTGTAATACCATTACTCACTAAAACTCTTTATGAATCATGGAATGGTAAAAAAACCTAATATTTATTATTTTAAAATATTTGGTTATAAATATTTTATTTTAAATAAAAAAGATGCTTTAGGTAAATTTGATATAAAAGTTGATGAAGGTATTTTTCTAGGTTATTATTCTATTTCAAAAGCTTATCATGTTTTTAATAAAAGAACATTAGTAATAGAATAATCTATTCTTGTTATTTTTAATAAGTTTTCAAATTTAAAAAGATTGATTTTGATGATGAAGTTGATCTTGGTAACTTGAATTTAAATGATAATACTTCTAAAAGTAACTTTGATAAATCTTCTTTCAAATCCTTATAAAGGATTGGAAGTATGTGAATGATCATCCTAAAGAGCTTATAATAGGATAAACATCAAAAGGAGTTCAAACTCGGTCTTCTTTTAGAAATTTTTATGTGAATATCATTTATTTCTCAAATCGAGTCAAAGTATATTGATGAAGCCCTGAGAGATGATTTTTGGGTTAATACAATGTATAAAGAGCTTAATTAATTTGAGAGAAATGAGGTATGAGAGCTTGTTCCTAGACCCGATGACCATTTAGTGATTGGTACTAAATGGGTCTTTAGAAACATGCAAGATAAAAATGGTATTGTGGTAAAAAACAAGGCTAGATTAGTGGCCAAAGGTTTCAACTAAGTAGAAGGAATCGATTATGATGAAACATTCGCTCCCGTGGCTAGACTTGAAGCCATAAGGATGCTCTTTGCCTTTGCATCTTTTAAAAATTTTAAGTTGCTTTAAATGGATGTTAAAAGTGACTTTCTAAATGGTTTTATTTATGCAGAAGTGTATGTTGAATAAACCCCCGGTTTTAAAAATAATCTTCTTCCTAATCATATTTTCAAACTTACAAAAGCTCTTTATAGATTAAAATAAGCCTCTCGGGCTTGGCACGAGAGACTTAATTCTTTTTTTATTTTAAATATATTTTCAAAAGACAAGGTTGATACCATATTATTTTTTAAGTATTTTGAAAATGATATTCTTATTATTTAAATTTATATTGATGATATCATTTTTGGATCTATAAATGAATATTTACGTGAGTCTTTTGCTAAACAAATGAGCCAAGAATTTGAAATGAGCCTAATGAGTGAGTTAATATTTTTCTTAGGATTATAAATAAAATAATTTGATGATGGTATTTTTATTAGTCAAACTAAGTATGCATAGAACTTGATAGGATAATTTCGGATGGAAAATATTAAAGTAACACTCCCATGAGCACATCTACAAAGTTGGACTTAGATAATGAAGGAGAAAACTTTGATAAAAAAACTTATAAAGGTATGATAGGAAGTTTATTATACTTAACTACTACTAGATCAGATATCATGTTTAATATGTTGGATTATGTACAAGGTATCAATCTAACCTGAAACTCTCTCATTTGAAAGCAGTTAAACGAATATTTAGATTCGTAAAAGGAAAATCAAAACCAGGATTATGGTATCCAAAATCAAAGAACTTTGACTTGATTACCTATTCTGATACTGATTTTGGTGGATATAGAATATATATATAAAGTACTACCGAAATATGTCAATTATTAGGGCATTCACTTATTTCTTGGACTTCCAATAAACAAAATTCAGTAGCTTTATCTACTGCAGAAGCAAAATATATTGTAGCTAGTGCATGTTGTGCCCAAATCATTTGGATGAAAAATACACTAGAAGATTATAGAATAAAATTGAAAAAATTATTATAAACTGTGACAATACAAGTGCTATATGTTTAACCAAAAGTCCAATTTAATATTCAAGAACCAAACATATTGATATTAGATATCATTTTATAAGGGATCATGTAAATTATCAAGATGTCTCTTTGGAATTTATTAACACTAAGCATCAATCAGCAGATATTTTTACAAAACCCTTAAATGAAGAATAATTTGATTTTATTAGAAGAGAACTTGGAATGCTAAATTATGAAAATATATAAATTTCTTGATTTCATGAGAATGAGTTATTTTCTTTTGTGATAATATTTTTAAAATTATCTTATTATTCCCATAAGATGTTTCTCGTATTCTTCACAAAAGGGAGAGAAAATTTACATGATGATTATTTTATTATTTTATAAATTTATTTGCTATGTTTGCTTGAAATTACATGAGATGATTTTAAATGCATGAACTTTTGAATCTCCTTAAATATCTTAGAGTTTTGAGTTTATCTTTGAAATTCACCTTTACAAAATTGAGAGCTATGTTTAATGATATTTCATAACTCTTCCCTTATTTTCTTTCTTTCTTGTTCTCAAGAATAAAAAAAAATTTTATAGCTTATATCATATTTTAAAAGTAGGGAGTAAAAACTCATCTGCCTTAAATGCTTAGTCCCACATTTTACCTTTTGGTTGATGACAAAGGGGGAGAAGTAGATGTTAATGGCTTATGTAATAACTTTAGGGGAAATTTTTAAATATTTAAAGTTCATGAAAATCCTTAATGCGTTGAAATTTTTAAATGTTTGAAATTCATAAAAATCCTTGATGAGTTGATAACTTGATAATTTAAAAGTAAATTTTTGTTGATATATGAGTATCCTTAAAATATAATTTAATTGAAATATTGATTGTCTTAATTTACTTGAATTCAAAAGTATATGATTCTCTTGAATTTAAGTCTTCTTTATTATGACATGAATTTAGGGAGAGGTAGGATTAATTCTCGTCATCAATTGATTGTCATCATAAAAAAGGGGGATATTGTTGAGTCTCGGATTTTGATAATGAAATCAATTAATGAGTGTTTAAATCTAATATGCATGTTAGAGAAATAATTACAAGTCTAATTATGACACGAGTAATAGAGTTACAACCAAATGATGAGCCAAGATCAAGCTTGGGCATCGGGCTGGGTTCAGACGATGCAACGAGACCTTGCCGGGAGTTTGCTAAGAGAGTCACCAAAGGGATCGAGAATCTTGCTAGGAACACATTGAGAGATCGCCAGAAGAAGACCGAAAGACTGACCACAAAAATGTCGGAGGTTGCCAGATTGACAAGAATTAGGTCTTGGTTTAGCTTGTTGGTCATTGAGAGTTGTAATCATTAAGTCATAGTCAGGACTTAAATCCAAATTGAGTTTGATTTGGAAGGACTCCAAATCAACTTAATGAGGCAATCGGGTCCACTATGGGGTTTAGTTGAGCTCAATTAGTTGATCAAAGAATTGGTCAACATCAGATTCAAGTCAAAATTCAAAAAGTGGAGGAAACTACTTTTCCAGAGATTTTAGTGAGTAAATCGTCGGGAAGCGATGGTTGGACCACCCATACCCTAGAAACAAGGCAGCTGTCAACGAATGAACTGCCCAGGTCAGTGGTTGAACCTCCCGTACCTATTTTTCGGGTGGCTGACGGTGGGTAAACCACCCAAGCTGGTAGCTAAACTGCCCGTACCCAGGATTCTAGGTGTTTTTGGTGGTTGACCTACCCAGGCCTACGATTGAACAGTCTGTACCCAGATTTTACGGGTATGTTTAAATTTTTATCTTCAAATTTTAACTTATTTGGGGCCTATAAATATCTCAAGTTTTCTTGCATTCCATACAACAATTTTAGGGATTACATTCTATAAAAAAAATTGTGTGTGAATTGTAAGAAAAATAAAATGGGAATGGAGAGAGCTTAGAGTTCAAAAATTCTTTAAGTCCCCCTTATAAGAAAAGTGTAAGGGTTTGGTCTTCACCTAAAGAAGATCAGTAGTGGACGTCGAAGTGCCTCAAGAAGGAGGACTCGGGAGTGGACATAGGCCCATTGGTGCCGAACCACTATAAATCTTGTGAGTTCTTCTTTTACTTTCCTTGCTTATTAATTTTATATTGATGCTTTTAATTTAATTTACTCTTTGAAATTAAATTTTCAAGTTAAGCACTTCTCTTTAACATTAATTATCTTTTATTAGGATTTGTTTGTGTCCTCTTAAGTTATTTTTAAGTAAGTAATATAGTAATTTTCTTTGAATCATTCACTTGTTATAAAAAGCTTCAGTTTGTCTATCTTGCTTAAAGTGAAAAGTTTTTCATTAAAATAAAAATTTACACTTGCACTGATTAACCAGCACCCCCCTCCCCCACCCACCCCCCTAGTGTTAATTGATCCTAACACACATTACTCAAGGTTTCAATCGAGGAGTCATCTGTTGTTCTCAGTTCAATATCCTTCTTATTTTTTGGAAGGTGTTCTTCTTATGTTCTTAATATCAAATCCTTCCTATTCTTTGGAAGGTGTTCTTATTGTGTTTTCAGTGTCAAATCCTTCCTGTTTTTTAGAAGATTATTCTCAAGTTATTCTTTACAAGTTATTTTATTTATTTTTATTCTTTTAATTTAGTTGTGCTTTCCTGTGTGATTTTTAATGTGTGACATATATCAAAAGTCGAATCACAAGTAGAGACCCAATTAAATTTGTTTTTGTCTAAAACATAAAATAAAGCATTCATAGCTTTAGCATTTGAGGAGAACATCTTTCTTTTATGACCATTCTAATTATTTATAAGATTGGATGACTTCTAAAATCTATTTTTGATAATATTTCATAATTTAAAATCCATCGGAATTAAGAAAATCTATATTCTAATTTTTCAAAATGTATAGTTCGTCCCATTAAACATAGGAGGATGTATGATAGAGTGTCCTTCATTAATTCCAAAAGAAGCCATTAACTCACTTGGGTGTTAATCCAGAGTGTAACCTTACTCTAATACCAACTGTTAAGATCGAGTTAGCACTAAGAGAGGGGGGGATGTTGAATTAGTGGAAGAGAAAAAAAAAGTCAATTTTAAAAATATTGCTTGAAGTAAAATCGAAATTGGAAGCGATTTTTTTTTAAACTCCTTAAGAGCAAATTAGAGAGCGATTTAAAACAAAGTTGAAAGGAGATGTTTGTGCTTTTCTCAGAATTGGATAATAGCAACTATGGTTAATATCAAACTTAAAGAGAGATAAAAGATAAATACTTACAAAATTAATAGTGGTTGGGTCAAAAACTTGGCTTACGTCCACTTCCGGAGTCTCCTTTATCGAGGCTCACCGATGTCCACTAATAATCTTCTTTCACAGGCAAAGATCAAACACCCCTTTACACTTCTCTCCTTTTCATAAGTTTAGAAGAGGAACCTTTATAACATTTCATTATTCTCTCTTTACACTTGAAGCACATAAGGGAAGCTCTTAATTTTTACTAAATTTTACCCAAGATTTTGATTACTTTTCTTACACTTTCTTACTGTCCCATGTAAAAATACTTGAGGTATTTATAAACCCCAATTAGCTTAAAAAATTAGAGCCAAAATTTAATATTCTTTTAAAAAATCTGGGTATAGGTGATACTACCATCGGCACCAGTGGTACTACCATCAAAAGCTACCCGAAAACTTGGGCGACAGTGGTACCACCACTAGCTAGGTGGTACCACCATCTTCCACTAACGGTATTACCACCAGGCAATCTGAGAATAATACTTTGCTATACTATTTTGTACCTGATTCATACCTTTTATTGATCCTTTTCTAGGTTAACAAAATTAGCTCTATCATAAGCTCAAATCTAACCCAAAATGGATCTGGTTGGCCCTTAATTGAGTTGGTAGGGTTTCTCCAAAACTAACTCAAATTAAGACTCAAATCAAGATGCTAACTAGGACACTCAAGACAAATAATTATAATATGCAATTATCATTGTCCGGCATGTCAATCGATCTTTCGACAAACTCCCAGGGAACTCATAGCATCCTTCCGGTGAACCCCCGATGAGCTCCTAATCTCCTATCAGTGAAATCCTGCAAACCTCTAGTGAACTACCAACAAGCTCTCGACCACCTATTGACGAATTTACAGCAGCCTTCGATAAATTCCCAATGAGCTTCCAACCACCTATCGGCAAACTCTCGGCAACTTCCAACGAATTCTTGATGAGCTCCTACTGCATCATCTGAACCTCGACTCGATGCCCGATCTTGACTCTAGCCCAACAACAGATTCTTCTTTAATTGTTTTGTCTTGTCACAGTCATAGTTAATCCTGCATCACTTATCTCCAGCATATATGTTAGACTATAAACACACAAATTGGTTTTATTACCAAAATCTGATATTCAACAAGCTCTTATTTTGAGTATTGGTTTAGTCTTTTTCTACTCTTAAGTTTGGTTATAATTCTAATTTATAAAAGGTGAGAGAACTTATGTAAAAAGATAGTATGAAAGTTATCTCCTTAGCCTAACAAAAGAGAAAGTTGTAATAAGGATAGTTAATCTTCACCATTGGAAAGAAGATTGGTAGTGAACACCGATGACTTCAAGGAAATAGGAATCGAGAGTAAACGTAAGACGAAAAGATCGAACCACTATAATTGATTTGCCTCTCTTTATTTGTCATTTACTTATGACTTAGTTTTTTTTCTTTACTTACAACTTTAACTTAATCAATGAAGCCAAGTGAATCTAATAGTAACATATACACCTATTTTATGGATATTATAGATTAAAAGCTCTTGGTAAAAATTATACTAATCTTAGTGAGTAAGATATTAAGGTCTCTTTCTAAAAGTTAAGATCTAAAAATAACAAACGTCCAAGAAGCTAAAGATTTGAACAACGTTCCTCTTGAAGAATTCATAGGATTTTTAATGGCCCATGAAATGACATATAAAGCATATGTTAAAAAAAAATTCTAAATAAAGAAAAGGATATTGCTCTCAAATCTAAGGAAGATTACTTGAATGAAAGCTCAAGTGATGATGATGAAGACATTACACTTCTTACAAAAAAAAATAAAATGAAAAATAAGACTAATTTAGCAAGAAGAGAAGATAAGAATAAAAGTAAGTTTAAGAAAGAGGCAATCGTGATATACTATGAGTGTAAAAACCTTGGACACTTCAAAAATAAATATCACAATTGAAAAAAATCGTTATCCCAAAAGAAGAAGAAAGTATTTAAAATAATATAGGATAAATCAAGTAACTCAAAAGTAAAAGTGCAAATCAACTAAGAAGAAGTGTCAAATTACGCCTTAATAGCTTTCAACGATGAGGTATTTGACTTTCCCAAAACTTCTTTCATTACATGATAAATTACTTGAAATATTTTTATGATTTATATAATAAACTTAAAAATAATATTAAAAATATAATTTACTAAAAAGGGATCATATCTCACTCGTTATTGAATTTGATGTATTAAAAAATAAGTATGATAATTATATATCAATATCATATACTTCTTGCACTAAATGTGAATATTTAGAAAAATATAATCTTGAACTTAAGATGAGTTATTTCAAAAATTATTAGAATTGCATGCTTTAAAAAATACAAAGAATGACTTAAATAAAAAAACTAGAACATTGCTTAGAAGAGTTTGTTAATAGTAATGATGTAATAGAATCACTTAAAAAGTAAAGCATGTTACTATGACAAATGTTAGAAAATTTTAAAATTGAAAATAAATTAGTTGATATGATTCTTAATAAACAAGGTTATGTATCAAGAAAAGAAAGCATTGGCTTCGTGAGTAGTTGAACTCATCAAAAACTAGCCAAGTTTATAAAAGGATGTATATTACCTACTCATGTACATCCGAAATTTAAAATATATTTTTTTGTGAGAAGTTTACACATGCTCTCTTAAGAAATATGGTTATCTTAAATTAATTTGAGGTCCTAAAGAAATATTTAAAGCCAAAGGTAGGAAAAGTAAATCTAATTGTGAAGGATCTGAAGTTAAATGGGTACCTAAAGCAAACACATTCTTTTTATAGGTGTGTCTTCAAATAAGAGCTATAAGTAAAAGATTGTATTTTGATAGTAGATGCTCAAGGCATATGACTAGAGATCTAACAAATTTTTGAAAACTCACTAGTGAAGACGGAGGATATATAATCTTTAGAGACAACAACAAAGAAAAAAATTATTAGCATTGAAAATATTGAATCAATCAAATCTCTTGATTGAATATATACTTTTGATAGATGGCTTGAAACACAACTTAATACGTGTCAAATAATTTTATGATAAGAGATATAATATTAAATTTAAATCTTGTGCTTGTATCATAGAAATACCTAGTAAGAATAAATTTATGATAACTTTAAGAAGTGATAATGTTTATACTATTGATCTTGATAATTTTTATAATACAACTTGTGTTATGATTTTGAATGATGATGCATGACTTTGGTATAGAAGATTTATCATAATAGTATGAAATTAATTTCATAAATTGAAACTAGAGAATTTATAAGAGAAATGTCTAAAATTTGTGATGAATGTCAATTAGGAAAACATATAAGGAGTAGCTTTAAACCCAAAAATCAATTAAATACCTCTCGATTATTACACCTAATTATTGCTTTCTTGGAGATAGTAAATATGCTTTTGTAATTATTGATGACTATAGTAGATATATTTCTTAGCATATAAAAATAACTATTTCAAATATTTTACTAGGTTCTATAAACAAGTCTAAAATGAAAAAGGTTTTCTGATTTATTCTATTCGTAGTGATGAAAGTGATGAATTTACAAATTATATTTTTAAGAATTTTATGATCCGAATAGGTATGACCATATTTTCTTCATTTCAAGAAATCTATAATAAATTAAAGTTGTTGAGAGAAATAATAAGAGATTACAAGAGATGATAAAGACCATACTTAATGAATATACCCTACCCAAATACTTTTTGGCCAAAATCGTTATCATAACATGTTATGTCATAAAAAGCATTCTTATAAAACTTTATCTATCTAACATTTTCATAAATTATGAAACAATAAAAGACTCAATATTTCTTATTTAAAGTTTTTTATTGTAAATATTTGATTTTAAATGATAAGGATGTTTTAGAAAATTTTGACACAAAATCTAATGAATGTATTTTTCTTGGATTTCCTAAATCTTTAATGCCTATCTAGTTTTCAATTAGAGATTCTTAGTTATTGAAGAATCTATTCATGCTATTTTTGATAAATCTCTTAAAGCTAAGAAAAATAATTTTGATGGTGATTTTGAATTTGATAAATTAAATTTGAATGAAAATTCTACTCTCTAATGCAACTCAGATACGTCTAATTCTAAAGAAACCTTATCTAAGGATTAAAAGTATATAGATGTATATCCTAAAGCTAATTACTAGAGATACAATAAAACTCATTCTTTATTAAAAAAATATTTATGTAAATACTATCTTTTTATCGTAAATTAAATATAAATATATTAATGGTGCTCTTAGACAATGCATGAAGAGCTAAATCAATTTGAAAGAAATAAAGTTTAGATTATTATTCTTAAACTTACTAATTATCGTGTAAGTAGCACTAAATGGGTCTAAGAATACACAATATGAACAAGGTGTCGTGGTTTGAAATAATGGTAGGTTAATAGCCAAAGGTTTCAACTAAGAAGAGAGTATAAACTATAAAGAAACCTTTGTTTCTATTTCTACTCTTGAAACCAAAAGGATACTCTTTGCCTATGCATGTTTTAAAATTTTTAAATTATTTTAAATAATATCAAAATTAGTTTTCTTAATGATTTTATTGAAGAAATTTATGTTAAACAATCACTCAGATTTGAAAATAAACTTTTTCAAACCATATTTATAAATTATCTAAGACTCTCTATGGGCTGAAATAAGCCTCTAGGGCTTATTATAAGGGACTTCACTTTTTTTATTAAAAATAATTTTTCAAAGGGTAAGATCGATACCATATTATTTATTAAATATTTTAAAATTATTTTTTTATTATTAAAATTTATGTTAATGATATTATTTTGTATCTATTAGTAAGTCTTTATATGAAATTTGTTAGAGCCAAGAATTGGAAATGAGTTTCTATAATTATAAATTGACTAAATGATAAGATTTTCATTAGTCAAACTAAGTATACTCTTTATCTATTAAAATAATTTTACATGAATAATGCTAAGACTATTAACATACCAACGAGCATCTCAAATAAATTAGATATAGATAATGAAGAAGAATGTTTTGATCAAAAGATCTATAAAGCATGATAGATAGTTTATTATATCTTGTTGCAACTAGACTTGATATAATATTTAGTGTTGGGATTTGTATAAGATTTCAATCTAATCCTACACAATCTCACTATAAAGTAGTGAGATTATGATATCATAAATATAAAATTTTTTATTTGATTGATTATGCTAATGTTGACTTTACAAGATATATAATAGATAAAAAAAGTTTCTTTGGAACCAATCAGTTCTTAAGTTATGCACTTATTTCTTGATTATCCAAGAAATAATACTCTAACATACTATCTATAGCTATAGCTAAATATGTTATGGTGGGTGCATACTATACGTAAATAATTTGGATGAAAAATACTTTAGATTATTATATTTTGCTTTAAAAAACCCTTATAAAGTATGATATTATTAATACAATTTGCTTGTCAAAGAATCCTATTCAATATCCTGAAACTAAGCATATTGACATTAGAAATTATTTTTATTATGGATCATATAAGTAATCATAACATATATTTGGATTTATTAACATAAAACATAAGCTACCAGACTTTTTTACTAAATTATTGAGTGAGAAACAATTCAATTTTATTAGTAGAGAATTAGGTGTGTTGAATCTTTTAAATGTATCATCAAAGGCCTTTTGCTATTTATTCTCCTATGATTATTTCTTTTTGTTAATGACTAAGAATGAAATTTATCCAAATAAATCATGATCTTTTGTTTGGCTTATTGATGTTTGCGAGTTGATATTTATATTGTATCTCTTTTGTATTCATGACTTATATTTTTTTTTATTGATGACAAAGAGGGGGAAAGAGTAATGCATATTTTTTATTAATGACAATGGAGAGAAATAGTAATTCATGTGTATCTTATGTCTTGAACAAAGAGGGTTATAATAACTTTTTTTTTGTTAGTAGTGACTCATATCTAGCTTTTATTAATTATTCTTTAAAATTCTAAATGTAATTGAATATTTGGGTAATAAAAATATCAATAAGATTAAATTTATTTAAACTTGAATTCAAGACTATCATTAAAAGATATTATTTTAATTTAAATTCATTATATTTTTAAGATGACATATATATAATGGTCTTATGAAGACCCGTCATCAATTGACTTTTCAATATCCATAACTTGCTTTTATCTTTGATGGCATAATTTTTAGATTATTCATGTGTCATGATATTAAAGTAATTTTTTTCATTGTACAATGGGATCAATGATATACTATTTTCTTTTTGCTAATGACAAAAAAGAAAAAAATAGTAACTCATGTTTTTTATTTTGATAAAGAGAGAGAAATAATAACTCCTATATGTACAGAGAGAATCATAATGTCGTAGTTATCATTCTTTTGTTATTATACAACTCATATTTGATTTATGTAAATGGTTAACTTACAGTTATTTTATTATTGACATTATATATTAATAATGATTAAAAATTAAAATTTGAAATGATTTTGATTATAACTTAAAATTTAAAATTAGATTGAATATTGATTTTAGATTTAAATTATAAGATCAAATTTATTTCAATTTAAATTTAGTATAAGCAATTAAAAGGATATATGATGATTTGAGTTCAAGATAATCATAATTTTTTAAAATGATAAATAGATAGAAGAGTTTTGTTAAAACCCTATCATCAATTGATTATCATCAGTAAAGAGAGAGAGAGAGAGATTGTTGAATTTTAGATTTTGATAATAAAGTCAATTAATGAGTCTTTTGGACTAATATGCTTTTGAGATAAGTGACATAGGAAATACTTCGATTACTAACTTAAATTATTTAAGGGCCAATTGTTGAGTATGAGAGTTGAATGGTGTGCTAAAAAATTATCATATTAAAAATTGGACGTCAAGATAGAGTGGTCGATATAATAAAAATCAAACTATATGCTATAACTTCAAGCATCGTGCCAGAAGGATCGAATATTATATTAGAAGTTTAGATGTCATTAGAAAGTCGACATATGGATAATATACTAAAGTAAAGGGCGATGTGCCAAAGTTTTGAACGAAGTACTAAATAATACGATGACATATTATAAGAGCATACAGTGTGTCAAAAGCTTTGTAAATATGTCAGATGTGTGATTGATCTATCAAGGTCTTAATCAAGAATATTTTTGGTCAATTTAAGCTGGTATTAGACTAAAACAAAGCTCACTTGTCAAGAAAATTATTGAGCTTAAAGCTAGCCTGAATTAGGCATCTTATAAGGCCAAAATGATGGTTTAAACTATGCTTGGGCATTGGTACCGCTAGGCGCAAGTGGTAGTACCGCCTGAGTCAGTCGACAAGCACTATTTATGTTTTGTCAGCCTTTTTGACATAAGTACCATCTATGACAATGATAATACCACTTAGGCCAATGGTAGTATTGCCTAAGCCAGATTTGTACCATAATTGTTCCGATAATATCATCCAGTGCCAACGATAGTACCGTCTATATCTTGAAATTTCAAAGATCTAAATTTTTAGCTCCATTCTTGAAACTTTTTGGGCTAATAAATATTTCACTCAGGCTTGGTTGAT
The DNA here is from genome assembly GCA_021527575.1 of Ensete glaucum. Taxonomy (NCBI): domain Eukaryota; kingdom Viridiplantae; phylum Streptophyta; class Magnoliopsida; order Zingiberales; family Musaceae; genus Ensete; species Ensete glaucum. The sequence continues at coordinate 38,171,274 of CM038558.1, read as the reverse complement.
GAAGCTTCTATTCTTAAGCTATTAAAGTATTATATGTTCTCATTTTGAGCATAGTTTAAGTCTCCTCTGCTTCTCGAGTTTAGTTATGATTTTAAATTATATGAGATAAAAAAACTTATGTAAAAAGATATTGTGAAGATTATCTCCTTAGCCTGAAAAAGGAGATAGTTACAACAAGGGTAGTTGATTTTTGTTCATTTAAAATAAGATCAATTGTGAAAGCTGATAGACTCGAAGGAGGAGGAATCAAGAGTTGACATAGGTCAAAAAGACTAAACCACTATAAATTGATTTACCTTTCTTTACTTGCTCTTTACTTGTAACTTAGTTTTATTCTCTTTAATTACAGCTTTAACTTGATCAATCGAGTTTTCAAAATATATTGATTTGATGATCAAATTTTAAAATCAATTAAAATACTATTATACTTATTCACACCTAGAACCCCTCTCAGTAGCATTAAGATCTTAACACATTTATCTCAAGTTGGATTAGATGATCAAAATAAAAGAGGATTTTGGGAAAACTTAGATAACACCTTTTTGAGGAATATCTATAATCTAAAAACTTATAATTAAAGATTTGAATTGTGATGTAAGAAAAACATATGATAAATATAAAGGGTGGTTACAGCTATAATCTTATAACTTTTAGATTTTATAACTTGGTATAATCTTATAACTCTAAATAGTCAAAAGAGATGAACATTTAATTACTTATAAGAGTGGTTACAACTATAGTCAAATAGACTTTTTTTCTCTCTTGAAAGATAGATACAATTATTTGTAAGAATTGTAAAATTATACCATGTGAAAGTTTGATGAATCAATATAAGTTGATGGTATTAAATATTTATTATAGAAAATGAAAGAAGAAAAATATAATAGAAAAAATTACTATACTAGATTGTGAAATTTTAAAGATGATAATGTAAACACTTTTAAAGATAATATGGAAAGAGAGACGACTTTGAGTTTAGGTAAGGATAATATTAATATTATTTGAACTATGATAACTAATAAAATTAGTAGCTTAACAAAAAAGAGTTTGAGTAAAACTAAAGGTAGAGATATAATCTTAACAAAGAGTTGGAGGTGGTGTTAGAATGCCTTTATATATATATATATATATATATATATATATATATATATATATATATATATATATATATATATATATATATATATATATATATATATATATATTACTAAAAGACCATATTTTGAGATTAACAAAATTATACAAATAAAAATTTAAAAGATATGAAGAATCTAAAAAAAGGCTAAAATTTATTAGTATGATAAAAATATAAAGCTTATGATAAGTTGTATGATAAATTAGGTACTAAATATGGTAAAAAGACGCATATTGAATTGTTAAAACTAGTGAACAAAAGTATAAGAATTTTGGGTAATATTTGATATATAAAAGAAAAAATCAAATAATACTTATTAATGATAACAAGTTTAAGGAAAGATAAAAAATTATTTTTATAAATTATTTAATAAACATTCTATTATTTATTCATAAAATTATAGCTAATGAAGTAAAAGACGTATTAGAAAAATGAAAATAATTAAGAGTATGGGGCTTGATGGTATCACTATTGAGGCCCAAAAAAGTTTAGAGGACAAGGGAGTGATTTAGTTAATTAGCTTATTTAATAAAATCATAAAATTTGAAATGATACATAATGAATGAAAAAAAATTAAGGGTGAAATATAATCAAATCATAGAGAAATTAAAATTATGGACATATTATAAAACCTTGAAAAAAAGGTTATCTAAAGTAAGATAAGACTTAAAATAAATATCTTTGAAAATTAATTTGATTTTTACCTAGAAGATCAATCAAGCAATTTATTACTAAGATAATCAATAAAAAGTATAGGGAGAAAAAAAAAAATTTGCATATGGTTTTTATTGACTTAGAGAAAGTGTATGATAAAATTTCTAGAGATTTATTATGATATATTTTTTTAAAAAATACATCTATCAATTATATTGATGTTATTAAATAAAGATATGGTAATGTAACTACTAGTATTAGAATTATAGAAAGTATGTCTAGTGAATTTCATATTATATAGGATTACCCTAAAGATCTGTATTAAATTCATACCTTTTGACGTTAATAATGTAAGAACTTACTAGTCAATTTTATAATAAATCCTTAAACTTATGTCATGGAAGCAAGTCTCATAAACTACAGGTTTTAGATTAAGTAGAACCAAAGCTAAATATATAGAAATATAATTTTAATATGTCTAGAAATAGATACAAAAGTATAATTAAATTGGATGGACAAAAGTTCATTTAAGTAAAGGTTTTTAAGTATCTTAGATCAATTATTTAATAAGATGAGAAAATTAAAAAAATATTATTTATAAAATAAAAATAGAATAGTTTAAATGACAAGAAATGTCAAGAGTCTTGTATGATTAATGGATACCTTTTAGACTAAAAGTAAAGGTTTAACATTGGGATTGAGCAATCCAAACATTGAATTTCTTTCTGGAATTCTATTCTTCTGAATTTTAAAAGGATGAAACATTGGGATCCCGAAAAAGGTTAAGTCAGTATTCTTTTTTTCTTTCTTTCTTTCTTTCTTTCTTTCTTTCCTTCTTTCTTTCTGGTTGAGGTGAGTAGTAGAGATTAATGGAGTCTATTTCTGGTACTTATTTAAGTCTACTATATCTCATGAAAGAAAGTGGAGTGAGGAAGGTTAAAAAAGAGGCTAAATACTCTGGTGCAGTTTAAAGAGCTAGCTGTTTAAATAATCTGGTGCCAAAGTCAATGCAACTCCGTGGTTAGCACTAGGGAAACAAGCAAGCAAGCAAGCAAGTAGGATTAGAGTCAAAATGCACCGCGTGTTTTTTCTTTTTTTTTTTAAAAAAAATTAATTTAAATATTTAGTTTCAATGTAATATTTGCCATTATGCAGAGTAACACGTGGGGGGTGGGGACGAGTTTTCACTCTCCTACCGCCATGAATAAAAATAATAAGTCTATAGACCACGTTCTTACATCTATATAACAGGACTTGCTAATGAGTGTTACCAATCAATGCATAAGACTTGACCTATAGTATTGGATTATGTGGTAGTTAAGTAGCGGTCACTTCTTTTAAATGTCAAATCGACGAAACAGGTTCTTTGTGTAGATGTCTTTTAAGTTTCAATTTTATCGTATTAGTAAAGCACTGCCGTTAAAAGTCTGCTCGATTATAAGAACCTGCAACAAGTGGTTTCGTAGGGTAGGATCGAAGAACAAGTGGAGTAGACTTGTCAGTTCCTCCTGTTTCAGGTAAAAAGCTCTTTTTTTTTTTTAAATAAAAAAAATGTATAGTTCTTTGTTTTTGTAACGTTCCTCCTGTGCATTACCTGCTCGCTCTGCCGCCAGCGACTCCATTGCTTCGACGCTGTCTGCGGCAAAAGCTCGTGGCAGTTCCGTTTCACGAGCGGAAGGTGTTTGCTCTCGGGCCTCACCGACTCGTTGCTTCTTTGTCAGGGACGTGTCCGAGAGTTGGAGACACAGATTTGGCTTCAGTTGTGTCTGTTCTTGCCTTGTTTGTTGACTCTAGTGCATTAGCCATAAACGAAAGCTGGTGCTACTCAATGCAATCTTACTTTGGCCTCCATTTCCCTTTTAGTGTCAGCACTACTGCTCTGTAGCCTGAATCACATATCCCAATTACTCCTGCTTTGCCTTGAATGTTTTCTTTTGCTGACTCTGTTTCATTCTCTCCCTCTTAATGTTAATTACTCTTTCTTAGCAGCTCATATCATGATACAACTCTCTGGAGTCAGTTACATTATGTCATCATGTCTTGCTTTTTGTTCCAATTCATCTCCAATCTCCGTCTTGTTCCACTTACTTGCTCCAGCCAAGACCCTAAAAGTTGGTCCTTGGTAACTACTTTTTTATATGTTACATCATATCTGAATAGGATGTTGATATTTTATTCTGACAAAACAGTGTGAGTAATGCAACTGGAAGCCCATTTTCTCTTTTGGTTCTTGCCATGCTCCGAATTCTCACTCTGTAATTTTTTTTTAGTTACTCAACTTCTGCAGCATTTGGTATACTTTGGGTTACTATAGAAGGAAGCTTAAGTATCATCACAACCAACATGCCCCTCTCGTATTACGTCATTTTCATTCCAAGCAATTAAATGCTTCTTTCTGCAGTTCTGCTTTAATGCTTCTCTTTTGTCTTGACAACGATAACAAATTCTGCCAAAAATTTGTATATCACATTGTACTTGATGATACTAAATCCTTCTCATTTATCATTGTTGCTCGTTTCTGACTTATTATTCACTTCATGTTGATCTCACTAGCATGACATCATAAAAGCAAACTTATATCTTCTACTGTTTGATTCAGGTTTTTCATCTGTGTGCTTCCTCATTATTTACTTAATAAGCCATTTTATAGTTCCTCAAAGGATGATATACTTATCTCTGCAACCTTCTCACACTAATGATAATGTTGAACTGATTTTGTTATTATAACATCATTACTATTAACTTGTCATTTCTTGGTATAGTGTTGTTTTTCAGATTTTTTTTTTTTTAGTTCAGCTTTTTTTTTTTTTTTTTTTTTTTTGGGGTTGTCAGATATTGGTCATATATCCTATTATGGAGAAGTGGTCATTCAAGGATGTCAAATGACCCAGGGCATATCAATTCATGTGATACAAAATGGTGACAATGTATATAGGAATGCTATGAATGCAGGAGAATAGTGAAAGGTTGCATTCAATCTGGCTTTGCAGGGATAATTCCTGAAGACCAGGTAAAGATTCTGCATTATATTCCTGAGATTTTCCTTCTAAAGTGATTATATTCAAACTTAAATATACTGAATTATATGTAAATGCAAGTAAAAAAATTTAGTTATACTAGACATTTTTGCTTCTGCAATTGTGCAGTCTTTATGAATCGTTCTCTCTCTCATTTGTTTTCTTCTAGTTGGTTATAATGGGAGAGTTTTTTTTTTTTTTTTGGCTCTTTAGATTTGTTACTCCAAAAAAGTGAAGATTGTGTTTGTCATAGTTAGTGACTCATATACTAGTGTTCTCCTTGATCTTGATAGATGCTAGGGTAAAGATGTCACCAAAGCTTGCGGTCATACTTGTGGAAGTAAGGTGGTTTCTGGAGAGGAAGTGGTACATGCATAAAAGCAACTATTGGTGAATGGAGGAAAATTGGCTGTGATATTATGATAGTAACACAGGCTGATTCTTGCCATGCTACCTTTTGAGGACTCTCTAAAGTGATTGAGACCCTTTGCTGATCTGGAGCTAATGTTCTATTCATCACTTGCTTCAGGGGAAGAGATGAAGGCCTTTGCAACATAGTCCTTTACTTCCAAAAATGGTAAAATTGTTTGCACAGGGAAACTGGTGGCAACAACAACAATAAAGGACCTGTTTGTGTTCGGAAGCATATTACATGTGCTCATCATTTTATCTTTAAGAACAGACAGCTATTTGTTCAGCAAAATAAGATTCTTAGCCGCCTCAAAATTCCCTCTGTTATGCTTCAGATCATCATGAAGGTGAGTCAAATATCTAATGTCAATTCATGTGCTTGGCATGTTACTGCAACAATTCATAAAAGGTCTACTTTGTCAACAACTTCCCGTCATGTGTCGATGTAGAAGGTAATGGTAAGCCAACAATATCCTCCTGCACTCTTCTATGTTGTCTATTAAAACTTGATTTAGATAGTTCAGGCTCTTATTATATGGTTTACTAGAATATCTTCAGGATGCCTTCCTGATATGTTTCTTCCTCTTGTTTGGGTTGTAATTTGATAATTTTTGCATATAAGAAATTGATAACACCAGTTAGTTTTCTATGTTTCTAAAATCTTTCAACTTTTGTTAGGAAGCATATGGATTTCTTGGTGCAATATTCTTTTCCAGGCTGGCATGCTTGAAGGCGGAGAAAGAACTCCAATACTGAATCCTGTTGAACTTGAGGAGATTGGTTCCATGCTTTGGAGCTATCCATTATCTTTGATTGGTGTATCAGTCTCAACACTGGAGGTACATTCTTTTAGTTTTAAGAATGGTCAACTACTGTACTCTTTCTGTAATCTGGAGATAGATTTATTAATGGTTAGCAACATTTTCTAATGTGCTGCTTCTATGATCTTAGCTACCTCTGGTGTTCTTATTTTATGCACATAGAAATGCATGTCTTCTGGATCTGTATCTTGTTATGTGCTTTTAGGTTCCTTTTAACTTTTGATAATGTGTTGGTTTGTGGCATCGCTCTTCTTCAACATTGCCTTCATGGAAACCATGATATCCCGTTACTTTAACAAGATACATGACACACTCACTTTTTTCATTGAGCATGAATGTCGGTGCATGGATGCCAAAAACTCTAGATACTCAGGCATCTTGCTTATTTCTATTTGTGTGAGAAACTTATCTCGGTTTAAACTTAGCAGACATATCATACAGAATTAGCATCTGTAGTACCCATCTTGAGAGACAAGGGGCCAAAAGAACTAATAACATAGCTTGTACGAACATTAGAAAACTTTAGATGTTATTTTGACTACTTAGTGATGCAGATTCTGTTTAATATCATTTATTTTGTAAGAATGAATTAGTCATGGACAGATGCTACATATTTCGTGCCCATTTTCAACCCAAACTTTGATCATTTACTTCCTTTTGATACAGAAGACTGAATAAGTTCAACCCAAACAACTACTGGACTAGAAAACACATGTGAGAAATCAGATGATTAATCATGTTGATTTTAATAAGGGTCCTAATCAAGGTTTGATATACCGACCCATACTGACGTATCGAGATTATCTTAGTATGGTACGATACATGGTACCGAGCAGTACACACAGTATATACCACCCGATATATTAAAATATCTTAAAATATTTTTATAATATAATATTATTTAATATAATATTAAAGATAATATTAATATATTAAAAAAGAAAAAAGCTTGGCGACGTCTTCTCGATATTTCTCCCGGGGGGAGAACTCCGTCTCCATGCGTGGGAGAAGAATCGCCTGTTAGCGAGGACGGCGCGTGGGTAACCCACGGGGGGCGACGACGCGTGGGTGATCCGGCGGCGATGGCGGGTGGGGAATGCGGAGGCGGCGTGCGTGGGCGACCAGCGATGCGTCGCGAGGATTGGTGCGGGGAAAGGAGGTCTTCTTCTTTCTTCTTCTCCTCTTCTTCTTTCTTCCTTTCCTCTTATTCTTCTTCTTCCTTTTTTCTCCCTCAATCGACCACCGATGGTTGATTTCTTCCTCGATCGACCGCCAACGGCCGAAATCGACAATTGACAGTTGAAATCGACCGTTGATGGTTGGTTTTGACTGTACTGCTCGGTAGCGGGCGGTCTACGTACTGGTAACCTGGCGGACTGGTATATACTGCCCGTACCAGGTGGTACAGATCGAAATTACAAATCTTGGTCCTAATACAAGGCCTATATATTGCTAAATCTACTTGCCTTTATTGCTCTGATGCATTGCCTTGAAAGAAAATAAGATAATGTACATACAAAATTCAATGATAAAATTATACTTATTTTATATCATTACTGTTTGATTTTATTATTTCTCCTCCATTAACATAGTTTAAGATAACAGCTGAAGATGATTATTGCTGATGAGAAATGTGTAGTCTGTTAAATTGTCAACAATAAAATATTTGTTATTTTCAGTTTTTTTCATATATTATCTATTATCATGATGTCGTCATGTCCTCTATGCAAAGTAGAATGGGCACCCTTGAATAATAGGCTGCTACGGACTCTATTCTGCTTTTAGGAATTTTATGAATGAAATGTTGACTGTTGCAGAGAAGATCAAGACACTGACACTATCAGCTGAAAAATCTCCAAAAGGATTTCATGGTTCTTCTATGAAGCTTCCTCACATTCTTGTACATGAATGGAAAAGATAGACTGCATCAACACTTTATACACATCCAGGTCAACCATGTGGACCGAAATTTACTCCCCATGTAAACATCTCATCCTCAGGACCATAAGAACAGGATTATGTCTTTCTACGTTATAGGCCAATTTATTGTATGCATACAGAGGTAGTTCCCAACTGCAACTGGAATAAGTTGTTGGTCTTCCTAAGATTTTGACTTGCAAAAGTCCTTGCCACCTCAGATTTTGCGGAAATAAACTTCCTTGAAGGTCAAGGCAACATTAACTGATGATTCTGCAAAAGGGTTTTCATAGTTCTACGAAGAGAATTGATACGGTTTATCAACACTTATGCACAGCCAATTCAAATGGAGGGAGTCAAATCTACTACCATGTAATCATCTCAACCCCGGGCCCATATGAACTGGTTGACATTAGTCTGGTTTTTGGCCTACATATGATATCAACAAAATTGCACAAATGTCCCTTGGAAGTATTTGATTTTTGTAGTTATATCTCTAAATTCAAGTTTAGCATTCTTGCATCTCAGCAAAACCCAAAAACTATATAATGTTCTTGTAGTTGTTCTCTGGTAACTAACCTTAGCCATCATTTATCTGTTAGGATAGTCATTGGAATTTTAGTTGACAGTATTATTTTTTTAAGAAGCATTATGATGCTAAGAATTTTAGGCATTTAGATATTGTACATATTTTCTAATAATTCTAAATTCCAATTAGCCAATGGTAGACATGGATAGTAGTGGGTTTTGGATGGACTTTAATTGGAGAGGTCTACGGTGAGTGAGGATCCTAGGTTTTTGGAAAAATGTATGCTATTGTGTATATTGGAACTTGTAGGGGCAAGTCTATAATTTTCCAACTTTGCAAGGACAAATATGTAAAACCCCGAGGAATATACCTGTGGCTCAGATGCAGCAGTAGCCTCCGTAAAAAGGGTACCTACTACCTTAAACAGTTACTGTTACTAACATATTTGATTTGATACATCCCAGGTTGGAGCGGAGCAAGTAATACGAGTGCCAAAAACTGTGGAAGCCATCTCTCTAAGAGTACAACAATAGGCTTTCGAAGCTGAAGATTGCTGCTCAAGGTCGGTTTGCAGCCTCTGCCGGTCGCACTTTGGTAAGCTCAGGTTGCTGCAGAAGATGCAATAAACAAATGGTGGCTGTGGTCAAAAGAAAGGAAAAAGAGAGGGGCTTTGCATCCAAAGAAAGAAACACTTTCAGTTACATTCCACTTGGTCAGTAAAGCAATGCAGACATTGATTTCCAGAAAGGACACGAAAGAGAGGCCGAGGAATGGAATTCTGGGCTAGATGCAGTGAAGGAGGCCAAGCTAAAGCAGTAAACCTAATTGTGTGGCTGCTGCTCAGAGAAGAATTGTGTATTCAAATCCCAAAGGACCAAGCTATATCGAAGAAAACAAAGATCAGTCAAAGGGCTGCTGCTGAACCTGGCTGATGCGATCCACTTCAGCGTTCCAAGTATTAAAGGGCTTCTTTGTCATAGTATATATAACACAGACAATTTGGTGAGATGTTACTCACAAAAAAAATCTCCAAGAAAGAAAATGAGGCAACAGCAGCAGCTTCTTAAAAGCAAAGGGAGAATGAACTTTATTAATCACTCTCATGCTGAACTGATCGGTGAAGATCTGACAGCGGGTTTAGCTGTATTGAGTGGTTGCATTAAATCTAGTGGCATCATCCTCGGGTGGAACCTCTACTTTGTTCCTGACAAGCTCGAGCAAGTTCCCGTCTGTTTTTTTTGTTGGTGTCGATGAAACATCCATGTAAGCACAAGATCTCACAAAACTTGCCTGGAAGCTGACACGATGTATGAGTACATTGGAAACAGGCTAACCTTCTCTGGCCTCATCAAGCCAGCACTACAATAAGGCTTCCTTCACCAACCTTTGCAAGACACAGCTAAGGCCATGGCCAATAATTGCGTATCAGATTGTATCGGGTAGCAGAGGTGAGATATATTGCAGTTTTCTGTTCCCCGCTGCTCTCACTGCCTTGCCTCTCATGTCCTGATCCTGTGAGCTGTTGCATGTACGACGATGGAGACGCGTGACGTGTCTACTCTTAGGCTCATTCATCACGAAACCACCTCCCTCACACTTGCGTTTGGACCTCATCGCTGGTGTCCCTTTTTCTTGGTGAACTAATTCCGTATCTTGATGGCTGTTACCGTCAGGTTTGCAAGATTTCCGCGGGGCCCCAGCCTTGTAGAGGAGTACACGTGGAGGACGGGGTGGGGCGAAGACGAAACATTTGCGGCCGTGGTCAACAGATCCGACGGCCGTGCTCGTCCCCGACACGATCGGACGGCCAGAGGTTGACCCCTTCACGGCGTGGAATAAGGTAACAAGCGACGAGAAAAAAGTGGGGGAGGGAGCGAAATGTCGGCGTTCATAAGGAGACTTGTTGGGCTTTCCTTTTCTAGAGAGAGTAGAAGTCAACTGGCGATGGCATGCTCCAATCCATGTGTGGCAGGGCAGTGTCTTTCATGGATTTTACACTACTGCTGCACAATCTCTCGCAACCTTGCCAAGTGCGAGCCGTAACGCAGGTGATGAAGCGAACCTACGGGAACAAATCACCAACGGCGGAGTGGTAGGGAGCCCGACCGACCCATTTGACAAAAAGAAAGGCCAGGAAGAAACCCAGTCAAACCCTCGCCAAACACGCTCTCCCATTTTTTATTCACCGGTCGCTTCTGTCTATATAATCTGAGACATTGCCCTTCGTTCCTATTTGCACCGCCCTCATGGCTTCCTCCACCGTCTCCATGCCCAAGCAGCATCTGGCCCTACGGAAGCCCCGGCCTTGCCGGCCTCGCCCTGGTATGTCTGTCGCCCCGCCCCGTCGGACGCCATCGGCCGCCTCGGTGCTCCGGTCTCGGCCGGACAGCGCACGGGAGGCGACGAGCCGCCTAGCTAGCGTGTGGAGGAAGATCCAGGGCGCCGACGACTGGAACGACCTCGTCCAGCCGCTGAGCCCGCTGCTGCGCGAGGAGATCGTCCGGTACGGGGAGTTCGTCATGGCCTGCTACAAGGCGTTCGACCTCGACCCGGCCTCGCAGCGCTACCTGAGTTGCAAGTACGGGAAGCGCCGCATGCTGGAGGAGGTGGGGTTGGAGTCGTCCGGATACGAGATCACCAAGTACATTTACGCCACGCCGGACATCAGCATCCCCATGCAGCACGGCACCTGCTGTGGCCGGTGGATCGGGTACGTCGCGGTGTCGTCGGACGAGGAGGTGACGCGGCTGGGGCGGCGGGACGTGCTGGTGACCTTCCGGGGGACCGTCACCAGCACCGAGTGGATCGCCAACTTCATGAGCTCGCTGAGGCCGGCGAACCTGGACCCTCACGATCCCCGGCGCGACGTGAAGGTCGAGTCGGGGTTCCTCAGCCTGTACACCTCCGACGACAGCACCTGTAGATTCGGCCAAGGGAGCTGCCGGGAGCAGTTGCTCGGGGAAGTGTCCCGGCTCATCAACAAGTACCAGGACGAGGAGATGAGCATCACATTGGCCGGACACAGCATGGGGAGCGCCCTCGCCCTCCTATCCGGGTACGACCTCGCCGAGCTCGGCCTCAACCGGTTCCAGCAGCAGCGGGAGATACCGATCACGGTGTACTCGTTCGGAGGGCCGAGGGTCGGCAACACCGGCTTCAAGGAGAGGTGCGAAGATCTCGGAGTGAAGGTCTTGAGGGTGGTGAACGTCCATGACCCCGTCACCAAACTGCCCGGCCTATTCATGAACGAGCACTTCCGGGCTCTCGGCGAGACCTACCAGCTCCCATGGAGCTGCTCCTGCTACGTTCACGTTGGAGTCGAGCTCGCCCTCGACTTCTTCAAGATGCAAAACCCTGCGTGTGTTCATGACCTGGGGACATACATAGGGTTACTAAAGTGCCCCAAGATGGTGCAAGTCCACAAGGAGGGCATGGCGGATCTGCTGGCAAAGGCAAAGATGACGCTCAGGAAGCACAAGTTACAGGGATGGCCATGGCAAGATGCAGCAAGGCAAGTGGGGAATCTGGTACAATCTCTGGGACTAATTTGAGGCCCAATGGTGTGTTGTGGAAGGGGGAGTAGATGACCCATAAATCCCTCATAATTTTTGTTCCCAGGGGTTAGGGGTCGTCTTCAGATCTTTGCAGACAATTCTTTGTAATTTATGTTTGTAAACACACTGTAAACAAGTTGTCAGACATTTGTATACACATATGAAGATAATTCTTCAAGTTCTCTCAAAGATTTATGATTGACTTTTTTTTTTAAGATTGTGTTTTAGCATTCAAATAGGAACACTAAAATTAAAACGTGAAACAGTTTATGCTCCATGTGTGTTCCTATCATATCAATGAATACAATGCCAACTAAATCTGATCCCGCTGACGCTTAGGTTCATACTATGAGTTTTGCACACACGTCTTAAATTTTTTTCAACTACAATAGTTACAGAAGCCATCCTCTAATTTGAGTTTCCATTTCTTCCTTGTGAAGAGAGGTCCAAGCTGTGCTTACATTTCCTTTGTTCGATTCCTACCAACAGGGTTCAATTGCTTCTTAGTAATTTGCAATCTGTAATCCTATATATATGTATGTGTGTTTACAAGACTTCCTACAAGATGAAGTTTCTATATCAACATTTGACTCTACCATCTCCAAGTGAGATGATGATGCGATAAAAAAATGAAGTGAAAATTTTCAGAAATCTTCTTCAATATTTTGTATCATACGAACTGGATAAGAAGATGCATAACTAATTCGTGAAGGGAAATATACATCCAAATGTATCTATTTATGCGAAAATGGCATTTGATCAAGCTGTTTTACAAGTCACAGATATTGACTAGAACGATGAACTAGAAAACATGCGACCATTTCCTGATAGAAGTGTCTCTTATGTCGAGTTTCACTTGCCAAAATAGATGTTTAGACATGTCTGAGACATATCAAGCAGTTTATGGCATGTCAGAGATTTTTTTCGTGTAACACAGTTTTTCTTTCTTGGAAGAGGATGTGTTTAACATGTCGTAGTACTTTTTCTTTCTTCATCTTCTTCCCTTTCAATTATCTTCCATAAATCTTCGTCTAAAGCATAACTATGTCCGGAAACATCCTTTTGCAAGGGGATGTGTTTAACATGTAGTAATTATACTTTCCTTGCTTCTGCACTTCTTCCATATTCTTCAGTCTAAAAGTTGACACTTTCATCTTTTTCTCGGCACTTAAGGCTATTAAAGTAGAGAATAAGGAAGCCATCAGTCTAAATCCATATGAACTTCTTTAACGACTGAGAATATTCTTACAGATTATTACATGCTCTTTCGGCCTTTTTTTTGACTCCTTAATCTTCTTCAAATGACGTGCTGAGTAATTAACGAACGAGACGTAGCTGCCATATACATTCTTACAGATTCCACCGGCCAATCCTTTAGGCAAGATTGTGAAGATGCAAAGTGGAGATTGTGGAGAGAGAGAGAGATGAGGAAAAGAAAAGCTCATGTGTTCTTTCTGACAGACACCACCGGCCAACATTCCCTTGGAGATATAACCAAACTGTGGGCAAAATTGCATGCACCTAATCATTGGAACACCCTTCCATCGAGCATCATTCTCCAAAGTGGAGTTTTGTCTTAGCCTTTCTTTCGGATAAATGGACAGCAGATGTACTGAAAACTTATTGATGCAAACGACAGACGAGACATCCACCATGCTTGGAGGACCACAAAATATCTTACATGTCATCCATTGGCCAAATACAAGTTTCTGAGAGAGAGAGAGAGAGAGAGAGAGATGCCGCAATGCATAGGTTTCAGACTTGTGAATCACGTATATGATGAGAGAGAGAGAGAGAGAGAGAGATGCCGCAATGCATACATAGGTTTCAGACTTGTGAATCACATATATGATAGAGCTCAACCAAAGCTTGTCGGTGCTACAAGTTGGGAACGTGAGTATATATAATAAAAGAAGAAAGTTGATTGTGGTGAACAAAAGTTCTTTAATAGTGAGTGTGTGATGTTTGTCATCGGTGGTGAAATCAAAGGGAAGAGGGACCAGATGTAGTGCTCCACGTCAGTGAAAACAAATAAAGAAACAGAAAGTTGATTGGGTAAACTAATACATACAATATATGTGGTTTTGTCTCATGTGATATCTACATCCAACTAACATGAGGAATCATTGGTGAGTAATATTTATCTACTTTATTATCAGTGTGACCTCTCTCTCTCTCTCTCTCCACTCAATTGTTCCTAAGGATAATGATTTGGGTTTGGGCTTAGTCTTGGGTCCAAACCACCTGAAATCTGAACCGATTCGAGGCCTAAATTATTGTTCTTTTAGAAAGTTCAAAAATGATCTTAACTATTTGGGATACACTCTACACATTTTTGTCATCATTTAGATCTATAAAAAATATATATATATTTGATTAAATTCAAAGTTCTTAAATCTTTTATTTATAGTCTGTATCGAAGTCTTTTTAGGTCTTCTCAACATATCCTCGTACTATCTTAAATGATTTTTCTCTTGTACCTATTTATTCATGAATACAATTTTTTAATTCCTATCTTTTTTAGTAACTCTACATATTTATTTTATCATTCTCATCTTGATAATACAAACTTTTTTTTAACTATCCAGCATTCAAATCCATAAATTATCATTGGTCTCTATTGCTGAAAGCAGCGGGGGTGTTTACTTTTTCATTCAACATAATTGAATGTTGAATACTGGAATATCATAATTTAGGGTTCAAAGTTTATAAGTAATAATGGAATTTAGATACGTTTTAGGGTCTTACATCCCGTCCCGCTAAAGGAGCACAAACTCTTAGTAATAATTTCATTTCCCTTTTTATTATAGGCTCGCACATAAGAATTCGACTAAGTAGTCTCAGAATATTGTAATGGACAAAGTAAGAATGTAAAGTCCCAAGTTACGAAGAGATTGAAGCAACTGAATCTTATGATGGGCGACCATAATTTTACCAACTGTTGTTCACGACTTTGGTTACGAAGAGCTTGTCCCTTTACTTCCACTCGCACAGCTTTCCTCTTGCCTACGAAGCGTCTGCTAAGGATGAGACATACAACAAATATACACTAAATCACCCGAAAGCAAGGAATAGTGTGACAATTGAAGACCAAAGCCAAAGCCAAGACGGAGATATCATTTGAAATTTCTAGCTATAAGACTATGGAATGCACAGGGGAATAATTGGCTTTTATCAAATATATATAGAATAATCTAACTAGGATATATCTTTTAATAGGAGATTTGCATTTATCGATGCGAATCATCATAATAAGGAATGCAATGCAAGGTATTGTTCGTTCGTTCTGATAGGGTAGAGACTTTTTAGCCATTCACAAGAGTTGACCCTCGCTTGTCCAATGAGAAATCTATATTAACCAATAAATCTATACTAGCTTTCTCTGCTCTTGACTTCCCGGACCCTTGACTTGAAGACGAAACCAAAACTTGAAGTGAAGAACCACTTGCTCCCTACTTTTGAACGACAGATTCAGATTATCGAGTCGAATGATTAAGCCACAGTTAAAAACAAGTCCAAGAATACATCTTTCTTGGGCAGGGCAAAGTAAACCATCATCAATTTATTAACTTATGATAGATGCCCTATATTACTTTAGAATCTCAATTGCTAACTTTATTAGCATAAAATCTATAATATATTATATGTAATCTGAAAAAATTTTAATACCAAAATATGAAATCAAATAACAATAGATCTAAAATGATTATTACGATGTGTATCTTTTAATGCTACTATTCAGAACAACTTTCACCTGATTTGTCAGTGCATTATCATTGGATTCAAGATCTACAATATCAATCTGCAAGGAGAACTAGACTCACCTTCTCCTCTCTTCCTATCTTTTCACAAGACCACTATGATTGATGGATTAGGGAAATAATAATATGAGAAAGGAATATGAGAGAGGAACTGTAATCTCTCAACTATGTCAGGTGTTCTGTGATTCTCATAATCATTCATCATCTTTTCTCTTCCCCCATTTTGTATCCCTAGGAGGTCTTTTCTATTTATAGGCGAGAGCAGAGGGTCTAGGATAAGTAATTAGGAGAATTCCTCCCATAAAGTACATCTCCTAAGGAATCCTACTTTAATTGAACTTACTTTCTATTGGCTAATAACCATAATCAGAATCCAATCATATCCATAATATATCTTACTTGATTAAATAGGGCCACATAATCTAATAGTCTCCCACTTCACCCAAAAAGTATTCAAAATCAAAATAAATAAATAATATTTATTTAAAAATAAATTTACATAATTGGATTCTAAAATTTTAAAAATTACTTGTATGCGCATAAATCTTAAAATAGGCCAATAAATCTAATAAATATAATAATACTACATTAAGTCTAACTAACAATACGAGTCATAGCGGTTGTATAACATAAATATCATACTTCATTTTATGTACCACAACATAATTAACCTTTTTTTAATGTAGTCCAAAATAACCCATATAATTTGTCTTGTCAAGACAATCCTGTTATCATATTCAACCATAATATGTACATACATAACTATGAACAAGATAGCAGAAACAGATAACTTTAAATACGTAAATAAAATGTCAATTATAGTATCTACTTAAACACGCATCACCATATCTTTTATGGGTTGCTCACAAATCCAATCACAAGAACATATTCATTTAAAAACACTTCATGTTTAAAGTCCAAAGTGAATGGATCAACAATCAATACAGTGGAACTCTGGTAATTAATTGACATTAGATGTTTCTGGACTCTTTTTCTCTAACCATCAAGTACTTTATACCATAATGCATAGAGATGCTATAGTACTTGCCATTCTTAGAGAAGAGAAGAAAATTACTGTAATATTATAAAATATCCTCAGCAACCTTACAATTGAGTTTGATGGATCAACAGTCATAAATTTGATTAGTGGCCTCAAAGCATACCACAAAATCAACTTTTATTATTAATAATATAATAATAAATTATCCATCTGATTGATATAAGTATAAACTGTAAGGTGAACTTCCTATTATTGAGGTAATTTATAAAATCAATACTTGAAAATTACTAGACAATTTGGAAGAGAATTGTCTCTTCCAAATATCTTATTACCTTTCTTTTATAGTTCTTTAATATTTTTATTTCTGGGTAACTTGAATATCTACCTAATATATTAACTGCAAAATTGTCTGTACTATCATTGGTTGAGCATCGACTTCCAACTGTGCATATATAAAGAATATTTCCTTTATCTGATTCTTTTCAAATCATTTTTAAAGCACCTATTTTGACTAAAAGTTTATTATTATTTTTTTATGATTTGCTGAATAAGGCTGTATATTAAACTTTTCCAAGACTTGGTCAATATATCATTTCTAAGACAGACTTAACAATCATTAAGATCTATAACTGAATATCTCAATACTAATAACATAAGATGTCTCATTCATATCAACCATCTTAAATTCTTGATGATAAATTTCATGATTTAGTATAATAAACCAAGAACATTATTGGCAATGCAAATAATAAACTTGCTCCCACTGATCTTCAGATATAAATACCGATCAACAATATTTTTCTTAAATATGAAGAAATCAATGATATCAAATGAAACTTTATATATCATTGTTAGAAGCTTGTTTAAGGTCATAAATAGATTCTTGAATTTGCATACCAAATTTTATATTTCTTCGACGAATGAATAACTTATATAAAGTTAGATCTTTAATCAGAAAACTTATTTTCACATCCATATGGTGTAACTCATACTCATAATGAGTCATCAATGTCATAACCACAAATCTGACCATTATATCATTCGACATTGTCCCTAAGTTACATTTATGTAACAATCTTTTATAGTTATTAGACAATCGATGAATTCATCGGACACCATCCTAGTTATTGATTTTAACTCTTCTTTCATTGCATTATATTTTCCTTTTCAGAATCGTTACATTTAATGACTTGTGAAAATAATAAGGGATGAGGGATTCATTTGATTCTTATATTATAATATAATTCTTATAGATACATCACATGATAATTATAAATAACAAAATTCTTATAAATAACAGAATTCCTTTTCCTTTGAGATATTCTCAAAACTATCAATTATGGTTATTCTACAATACCATTAAAAGCGATATCAATATAATGTGAGAGTTTAGTAATGTTATTTTATTGTTCTCCATTATGAAATTATTTAATGATTTGAATAACAATAATTTCTCGAATAATAAAGGAGTATTAAATTATATATCCTCTATATCAAAAATTAAATCTTGAGATTTTCACTCCCACTGATTCGCTATTTTATAGGAATCTTTATATTACCAGATACTATAGAAATGTACGCATTTGAACTTTTGGATAAACTATAAAATATCCGAAATAGTTATTAATTTTAATTTCCTTTTATGTGAATTGAAGATCCTTATCTCTATAGGATAATCCCAAAATATCTTAAGTTGGATTTATTATCAATCCATATCTCAAAAGAAGTTGATGGAATTTTCTTACTAGGAATCCTATTTGAGATATACATAATTGTTCTTAGAGCTTATTCTCACATTGATTTGGATACAAGGAATAATCCATTATGCTCATAATCATATCTATAACCATTGTGATACATCTGGTAAATCATACTTAATATATATACTCTACTTTTCTAAGCATTTAGTAAAAGAACTAGAATTATAATTGGGTTCATTATAAATACCTTAAAATTTATCATCCCTATTAGATATGATAATCTTGAATTTTAGATCTAATCAACTTTTGACCTCATTTATGTACACTTCAAGAGTGTCAATGGTCTTAGAATATACATAAATTATATATATAATCATATCTCGACAGATTATCTTTAAGGTGATAAAATATCTCTCTTTAATAAGATAGAATATAAAATGACTCACAAATATAAACATAATTTCAAGGAGTTTACTCTATTTCATTTTAATATGAGATCATTGTAAACTTAAGATTCATATTAATTCTATATAAACTAATATACAAAATTCAAAATTTAACTTTTATTGAATCATATTAAGTTTACAATTACCAAAAGAGAAATAATATTCTAACAATTCTAAGTAAAGAACTCAAATTTTCAGAATTGTAAGTATATCCTCCATATCCATCAAATGAATCATCTTTAGACATAGACGAAAAATACAAACTATTATCGTTTTCGCTTTAAGATAATTCCCTATAATGATGAATATTTTATTCTCTTTTAGATATTTTTATATTAAAATAAATTTCTATTATTTGATAATATTTGTTGAAGTATCAAAATCAATTGACCAAGTATTAGAAAATAATTTCTATAATATTTTATTTGAACCATACAAAGGTCAAACTTACACCTTTTCTTTCAAACCAAATCTTATAGTTCTTCTTCACATAACTTTCCTTGTTAGAGAAGTAGCACTTTATTGTGAAGAATTTTTATTTTATGAGTTTATATAGTATTTATAAACTCAGGTGGCTTATGCCTCAATTTTCTTTTATTATTACCAACTCCTTAAGAAATACTCAAAATATTATGAGTCTTTTCTATCTTAATTTTTTATTCTTCCTGTACACGCATACTAGTTGACTGGCGACCGCTGCTTGTGAGCCCACCGCTTGTGGGTGGGCGCACGGCCACTGCCTATACATGGCTGCTACCCGCGTGGACACCACCTAAGTGCCACCTCTACTTGCAGTGCACGCCATACTTTGCTCATGTCTCGCGTTGTCGTATGCTCTGCTACGACCTTGTCGACTATCTTCTTGATGACCTTCGTATGTCTTGTTACACGCGATTGTCATGTTATATGACAATGCTGATGCAATGTTCGTACTATGAAACAGGTGATCAACGCTCTCATATAACGTTGACAACAAACAATAAATTCATTGATCAAACATAAAATTTATAAATCATTTACAAGAAAATGATAGGATAGATTGAATAGAAAAATAGATCAATAATACCGATGAATCATTCATGCATCGTAAACAAAAATTGATTAACATCTTTTATCGAACAAAAGATGCTAACAAATAGATCAAAAGTATTTGATTTCAAAACCATGGCTTTGATACCGATTGTTAGCATAAAATCTATAATATGTTATCTTTAATGCGAAAAAACTTTAATGCCAGAATATGAAATCAAATAACAATGGATCTAAAAGGATTATTACGATGCGTACCTTTTAATGCTCCTATTCAGAAAAACTTTCACTTGATCTGCCAGCGTATTATCATCGGATCCAAGATCTGCAATATCAATCTGCAAAGAGAACTAGACTCACCTTCTCCTTTCTTCCTATCTTTTCACAAGACCACTATGATTGATGAATTAGGGAAATAATAATATGAGAAAGGAATATGAGAGAGGAACTGTAATCTCTCAATTGACTGATACACGTGACAAAGGGAGATAGAGAGAAGATCTATAATCTCTCAACTATGTCAGGTGTTCTGTGATTCTCATAATCATTCATCATATTTTCTCTTCCCCCATTTTGTATCCCTAAGAGGTCTTATCTATTTATAAGCGAGAGCAGAGTGTCTAGGATAAGTAATTAGGATAGTTCCTCTCATCAAAGGCATCTCCTAAGGAATCCTACTTTAATTGGACTTCCTTTCTATTGGCTAATAACCATAATCAGAATCCAATTATATTCATAATATATCTTACTTAATTAAATAGAATCACATAATCTAACACACTTATCTCAAAACAATACTTTTTATTTCTTGCACAAAGTATCCATTTAAGTTAGGAATATTACCCAACTTGCCTCTATTCAATACCAAAACCCTTATGCTTGAGTGTGTCCTCTCCTGTTACTTCTACAAGGGTTCAATTCCATTCCATTCTTAAGGTTTCGATGAGCATGAAACATTTCCCTTCTCTACTTCTCGATGACATGACTTTCACACTGCTCCCCCTTCCTTTACCAACCTATTCTTGAAGTTACGACTTAGACACAAGCAAGATAAATAGAATTGTCAATACAATGCATCCCTTTCTTATTTATTAATCTTATTGTGCTGATGTAGCTCCATGAGTTCCAGTTCTTTACTTACTTATTGGACTCGCTCTTAATTCATACGTTAGCACAACTCAACAATACAACTCGCTAACATGTTTGTTTCGCATGACGTAAGCACTTAGGTCGCTACTACCTACTTATTGCTACGTAACCACTTAGGCTGCTACTACTCATTGCCTTACCTAAATAAAGCTCTAGTTCTGTTGATTGCTCTCTTTCTTTCCATGTCGATTGCTGAGGGCAAGCTCTAAAGGAGATATGGGTTTCAATATATATATATATATATATAATGTTAGTAAACATCTATTTTAAATTGTTTATAAGGATGTATTCGTAAATATAAGAATTATTTAATAATTTTTTAATTAAATAAATTTATATTAAAAGTTTATTGTTAGGGACCTAAATTTAAATCTTAAAAATTTGATATAAATTATAAAATATTCATATTAAGTTAAAAAAGAAAAAAAATAGAGGACATATGTAGCCTAAGGATGGTGCTACTTATGTTTGTTGAATGGATAACGCATAACCTCCCTTCATGTATGATTGTCACTTTCCATCTTTGTGTTAGCAAAACTTAAACTATTAGGGAAGAAAAATTAAAGAAGAAAACTTACCATAAATAGAAAGATTTGTTGTTGATGGGAATAGAAAGGAATAAACTTTGTATACAAATAAATACTAGCATGTCGTCACATATAGTGAAATCAAACAAAAATTACAATCAAATAAGCACTAAGATTTACGTGAAAAACCTCTCCAGCTCGAAGGGTAAAAATCACGGGACAAGCCAAAGAAAATTCACTATCAAAATAATGAATATACAGATCTCAAGGCTTCTTGCTCAAACCCAAACAACACCACAAGAGAATCACAGGGATACAAGGACTATATTACTATGCACAATATCTAAAGTCTTCCCAAGTGATTGCAGTAAAAATCCACTGGAAACTTATCTAACTTGAGATATAGATGATTGAGAATAGTCTTTCTTTGTCCTTCCTGGATCTCTCGTTTTCTCCCTTTTATTGTCAATTTGCAGCCTTCTTTCTCTTTCTCATGTTTTCAGTTGTCGCTACCCTGTTTTCCACAACCCTAGCCGCCAAATCTAGGGTTTAGCTTAATATAAATAAAGATTAAAGCTGTGAGTTTTACTAGAGTCTATTATGGGTTGAATCTGGGTCATCTGTCCATCTACCCAATAACCTCCCCCTTCAGTCCATAAGAGAGACCGTCTCATGACTCCTCAATATGAAACCATACCGATCAACTGTTAGCACATCTGCTATCTCTCTCTTGGTAAAGTCTTTGTCAATATATCTGTCCCATTATCATCTGTGTGAATTTTCTAAAATTGTAACTACTTCTCTTTAAGTATACTTATGATCCTATAATATTTGATATCGATATGCTTTGACTTGGAATGAAATATTGGGTTCTTACACAAATAGATGGCACTCTGGCTATCACAATATACCACATAGTTTTTCTATTTTAGCCCCAATTCTTGTAAGAATCCTTCCATCCATAACATTTCTTTGTAAACCTCTATAGTAGTAATATATTTTGCCTCTGTGGTAAATAGAGCAATACACATTTATAATCTGGATTGTCATGACATAACTCCCCCTGCAAAAGTAAGTACAAAACCTGATTTGGACTTCCTTGTATCAATATCTCATGCCATATCTGCATATGTATAACCTATCAATATATATGGTTTACCTCTAAAGCTTAAATAAACTTTAAAACTTCTTCTAAGATATCTAAAAATCCACTTCACTACTGGCCAATGCTCCTTGCCTGGATTTGTAAAAAATCTGTTACCAATACCCACTGCATATGCGATGTCCGACCTCGTACATACCATCACGTATATTAGACTTCCAACTAATGAAGCATAATGAACCTTTTGCATTTTCTCCTCCTCCTTTGAAGTGACCAACAAGAGGAGAACTAATTAGCTTTGTATTACTCATACTGAACTTATCCAATACCTTATCAATATATTTCTCTTGTGACAACAAAATCTTCTTATTTCTTCTATCATGAGAAATCTGCATGCCCAGTATTTGCTTTGCTAGCCTCATGCCCTTCATTGCAAAAGACTCACTCAGTTCTTTCTTTAACCTGTCAATCGTAGACATATCTTTCCCAACAATAAGCATGTCATCAATATAAAGTAAGAGAATAATAAAATCTTCACCAAACTGTTTGATGCACACAATGATCTGAAGCTATTATTTTATATTTATTTTCAATCACAAATGAATCAAACTTTTTATTCCACAATCTTGGAGCTTGCTTTAGCCCATACAAGCTCTTTCTAAACTTGTAGACAAGATTTTCTTTACCTTAGACTTTGAAGCCTTCTGGTTGCTCCATATAAATTTTTTCCTCGAAATCACCATGAAGGAAAGTTGTCTTCATATCCAACTACTCAACCTCCAAGTCCAAGTTAGCACTAATACTAAGAGCAACACGAATAGAAGATATTTTAAAAATAGGAGAAAAAATCTCTTCAAAGTCAATACATTTCTTTTGACCAAAGTCTTTCACAACTAATCTAGCTTTGTACTTTGGTTGAGAATAATATTCTTAAGTCTTCAACCTAAAAGCCTACTTGTTCTTACTTTTCTCTAGTAGTTGCACCAGATCATATGTAGTTCTTATATAGAGAATTCATCTCTTCCTACATAGCAACAAACAAATTCTTTTTATATTCACTTTCAACTACTTCCTACTAACTCTCTGGTTCGCTTGCATCAGTAAGCATCACATACTCATTATAGAGTATCTTCTGGAAGGTTGACGTGGTCTAAAAGATCTTCTTAATTGAGGTTCTATGGGAACTTACTCTCTTTCTTCTTCCTGCTCAACATATCCTGCAGGTATATTAACATATGGTTCTACATCATCTTCCTGCACATCTCCCTTATCACCTTGATATACTGGAGGAATAACTAGATCATAGTCTATACATATCTCTGCAGAAGTCTTAGCTAGTGCCTCCTTCAAATCCTCAATCGTTTGATCCTCAAAGAAGACAACGTCTTTGCTTATGAACACCTGCTTTTCTGGATCCCAAAACCTATAACCAAACTGATAATGTGAGTAGCTAAGAAAAATATACTCTTTTATCTTATCATCTAGCTTAGACCTCTCATTGTCTAGAACATATACAAATGCACGACAACTAAATACTTTCAAGTGCTTATAGGAGACATCCTTCCCTGACCATACATACTTTGCAATATCACCATCTAGAGCTATATAGGATGACAAGTTGATCACATCAACTACAGCCCTTAAAGCCTCATCCCAAAACCTTTTGGGAAGCTTAGCCAGTGAAAGCATATATCTGATCTTTTCCATGATAGTGTGGTTCATCCTCTCTGCAATTACATTATACTAAGGTGTACCAGGAACTATCAACTCATTTTGGATGTCATGTGACCTACAATAATCATTAAACAATTATGTATACTCACCACCATTATCTGATCTTATGCATTTCAATTATCTTTCTGTCTCTCTTTTAACTCTAGCATGAAACTCCTTAAGGATACTGATAACTGATCTTTAGTCTTCATAGCATAGGCTCAAAATTTCTCAGAAAATTTATTATAAAAGTGACAAAATAAAGTGCACCACTGATTTTAACAGATCCATCATAAGTTTTTGTCCTTAAAGGACCACAGACATCTGCATAGATATGGTCCAAATATGCATTTTTCTAGATAAAGCATGACTAACAAAGGAAACTATATGTTGTTTGCCAGCCAAACAATTAATACAAGGGTTCAGACATGTTCCTCTAAGGTCTGACAATACCTCTCTCTTAGAAAGAACTTGTAGCCCCCTTCTCGCTCATGTGTCTTAGTCGCCTATGCCACAACTCCATGCTAAAGTCTTTCTCTATAGCATTCAACTACTGACCATAAGCTTTAGCCTATAATCTTACAATGTATGACTTTTCTTCCCATTAGCTATAATAAGAGAACCCTTACTAAGCTTCCATTGGCCTCTGTAAAATTTGACATTAAAGTCTTCATCATCTAGCCTTCCAACTGAAATTAAATTCAGCCTTAAGTCAACCACATGCCTCATATCCTTAAGCACCAACTTGTAGTCAAAGTTGGTCTCTATATGGATATCACTCATGTCAATGATATATGTTATATCATAGTTGCTCATCTTGACAACACTAAAATTTTCAGACCTATAAGTAGCAAAGAACTCCCTCCGTAGTGTAGCATAATAAGAAGCACATGTGTCAATTATCCACTCGAGATTCTGATAGACACAAGAAAAAATATCATCAGAAATAGGTAAAATCAAATAATCACTACCTTGCACTATAGCTGTGATATTCTCTTTTGATTTTGTATGCTTCACTTCTTTCCCCTTTATCTTATTTTTCTTAGGTTGCTTGTCCTGATTCTTATAATGTCCTTTCTCACTATAATTGTGGCAAATGATATCTTTACTTGATATTGACTTGCGTGAACCACTTATATCCTTCGACTTTGATCTTTCTCTATTATCTAAGACAAGTGCCTGTGAATCAATCTGAGAAGTTACTGAATTCTTTCTCTTTAACTCCTCGTTTAACAAACTACTTGTTATTTGACTCATTGTGACAATATCATCTAGTGCAGAATTACTGAGGGAAACCACTAATGTCTCTTAATTTTTTGGTTAAAAAATAAGAGTAACAATATCTGCAACTCATCATCAAGAGACATTTTCATAGAGGATAACTGGTTAGTAATTCTCTACATTTCATTCAGATGCTCAACAATAGAAGTGCCCTCTTTATATTTCACATTCACATGTTTTCTGATTAGAAAAGTTTTATTGCTAGTCGTTTTTCTTTTATAAAGTTCTTCTAACTTTTTTTAAATAGAGTAAGTATAACTTTCAATAAAAACATGGGGAAAGACACTATCATCAAGCCACTGTCAAACAAACCCAATTATTTTTTTATTTAACCTCTTCCACTCATTATCTGATATAGTTATGGGCTTTGTACTATCCCCTTGTAAAGATCCATACAAGTCTTTACAATACAAGAGATCTTCCATTCTTGGTTTTCATATCATCTAATTATTTTGATTTAAACCAATTATGCGAGAAACATTACCGACCTCCATGTTCGAATACAAAAATTAGATGCTACCAAAACCCTGCTATGATACTAGTTGATGGGAATAAAAAGAAATAAACTCTGTATACAAATAAATACTAGTAGACTATCACACATAGCGAAATCAAATAGAAATCATAATCAAATGAACATCAAGATTTATATGAAAAATCCCTCCAACTCAAAGGGTAAAAACCAGAGACAAGCTAGAGAAAATCTACTATCAAAATAATGTATATACAGATCTCAAGGCTTCTTACCCAAACCTAAGCAACAGCCACAAGAGAATCATAGGGATACAAGGACTATATTACTATGCACAATATCTAAAATCTTTCTAACTGATCGCAGTAAGAATCCATTGCATACTGATCTAACTTGAGATATTAATGATTTAGAATAGTTTTTCTTTGTCCTTATCTTCTTCCCTTTCTTGGATCTCTTGTTTTCTCCCCTCTATTATCAATATGTAGCCTTCTTTCTCTCTCCCACGTTTTCAACCATCGCTACCCTATTTTCTACAACTCTAACCACCAAATCTAAGGTTTAGGTTAAAATAAATAAAGATTAAGGCTATGGGCTTCACTAAGCCCATTATAGGCTGAATCTAGGCCATCTGCCCAACAGTTGCAATCAACATACACTTGAGAAGGGAAGAGGAATTGAAATAACTTGGGAATCAATTTTTCTAAGATAAGTATTTGAACCCTATACTATAGTAGTCTTCATCCTTGATTTCATCTTAATTTGATATGATTTCATAAGATTTGTGACTTAGAATATGATATCTCTCTCATTCATATGTAAATCTATGAATCTAAAAATTTTAAGATTTTGACCTTTTTGCATTATTCTAGTAATAACTTTATGCACCGTATTCTAATTTAGGTAAAATCTGTTTCATTCGAAAGTAGATTCATGAATCTTTCTTTCAATATTAGAATTAAAAATTTTGGAGTTCATATGCCTATCTAAACTTTTATTTTAATTAATCCTGAAGAATATATAGAATAGACATTGTAATCTCTTACCTATTGATACTAAATTTCTTGTAACTCTCTGTTGAAAAATCCAATTATAGCAAAACATGATTCATTATAAATTAGACTTTTAGATCTTTCTTTCATACCTAATTTGAAAATTTTAGAATACAATATCGACTAAAATACTTGTTATATTCAACTCTCTAGATTCTTTAAAATAAAATTATTATCTTCTTACCTTTCGTTACTTAATTATTTAGAATTTCTTTTGAATTCTTATATGTTTTTATCCCTAATTCTTTGCCTATTTGAATGTATTATATGACAAATTATGTTTGCATCGTGTTGATTATGATTGGCACATGTATATTTCATTATTTAGTATGTGCTTATGACATATACCAATTTATTACTCAAAATATCCTTTTTTTCTTTGGTATTTATAGGATAATGTGAAACTTTGCCAAAAATAGTAAAGAGAGTTATGCTTAGTGCTCGGGATGCTATGCCAATCTCTTATGACTTCATCCAAATGTGGGTGAATGGAGCTCCCAAACGTGAGAGACTTATGCTTGATAGTCATTCAGAAATGGATGGACCATATTATATTTGTGATCCCACTTCACCCTCTATATTTTTAATATTATATTTAAAGTATTTGCTTATAAGTTTATATGTGCACTTTGGATAAGAATGCAATGAATGTAATGTCAAATATGACATGTGAGCTTTTGATTTTTATTTGTTATTTGATAAGTTTAAAATGATTTATATACTTTTGATATGATTCGAAATATGTTTATGCCTTTGATATGCCTTGAAATAATTCCTATATTATTGATATGTTATGTAACATGTTTATGCCTTTGATATATATTG
Source organism: Ensete glaucum (assembly GCA_021527575.1). Taxonomy (NCBI): domain Eukaryota; kingdom Viridiplantae; phylum Streptophyta; class Magnoliopsida; order Zingiberales; family Musaceae; genus Ensete; species Ensete glaucum. The sequence continues at coordinate 38,143,179 of CM038558.1, read as the reverse complement.
AAATATTTCATATACCATTGATATGCTCTGAAACATATTTATGCCTTTGATATGCTCTGAAATATTTCATATGTCATTGACATACTCTGAAATATTTCACATGCTATTGATATACTCCAAGTTGTCTCATATAATATTGATATGTTCCGAGTTTTCCGCTAATGATATGCTTTAATTACTCTTCCTATATTGTTATGATCAAATTATGTTTTGAATAAAATGATTTATGATTTTGTATCTAATGAGATACTATCTATGAATTCTTATACCCTTATCTTGTATTTTAATATTAAATTTATTTAAAACTATCATCCATTGTCTTAGATATGTTAGTTGTTTGCTTAGCTTTATAGCTCACCCCGTTACTATATAAATTTTTTAGGTTTACTTGTCACTCACTAAAACGTTTGAATTAAGTTGAGGTATTGGAGAGCTATTCAAATTTTGGACAAGTCTTGTAGATTGATATGTTGTGAATATTATATGAGTACAATTTACGCATAATGAAATGTTGTCAATAAATTTGAGAATTTATGTGTTTTAAAGACCTCTTATGTTCAGAATTTTGGAATGTCAAGTTTAGTTTTATGGTGATTTGAATTTGTATTAAATGGTTAGTTTTGTGATTCATAAATTCTCATGCTTGTGGATTTATAAGTGTAGTTAATGTTGTTAAGTTTATTTTGGGTTTTGTGGATTATGGAGTGATGTGGTGTGTGACTAAAAGCTGCACCGGTTTTATAAGTTATGAATAATATTTGAATATTTTTTTAATATCCTTAAATGTTAGTTTGGATCCTAGATTTGAATTGTGGATGAGTTATAATATTCTTGATTTAAGATAAGTTCACACCTATATTAATCGAATATTATTCAACAAATGATAAAAGAAAACTTTAATCAAAATAAGTATTTTTGAAATAACTTGGAAGAGAATAAATGAAAGAAAAATATCCTTTATATGTGTAGTTGAAAGTTTATAATATGCTCAAGTCTATATCAGGTTAGATATCAATTTTATAGTTAAAATACTATGTCAAGATTAGAGTTATGGAATAAAATATTAAAATACTATAAAAAAGTTAATAAGATATCTACATGGACGAAGGATTATATGCTTACGTATATAAAATTAGATCAACTTAAAATGATAGTATTTGCATATGTTGATTTTGTAAATTATCTTAATAGCATAAAGTTCACTTTTATATTTATTAGTTGCAAGAATAATTTATCATAAAAATATAAAGCAGTGTATTATTATATTATCAAAAATAAATTTTAGTTTTGTTGCATGCTTTAATGCCACTAATTCATTGAAGATAATTTAAGACTTGATGTGGTTAGACTCAATGCTAAATCGTTGAAGATACTTTATGATATATCGTAATATTTTTTTTCTCTAAGAATGATAAGTACTTGATAATTAGAGAAAAAAATTTAAAATAATTAATATCAATTAAAAACTTAAGTTTTACTGTATTGATTACTAATCTATTCACTTAAAACTTACAATCTAAAATTTTTGAAATATTGGGTTTCTAAGTAACCTATAAAAAATATTATGATGTATGTTTAAGTAGACATTATAATTGATATTATTATTTATATAATTAAAGTTATTTGTTTCTGTTATCCTATTCATAGTTATGTATATATTGATTGAATGTGCATAATAGGATTATTTTTATAAGACAAATTACATGACTCATTTTGGACTATATCAGAAATGACTAATGGTAATGTGATATATATAAAGAAGCATGATATTGATGGTAGTCAAACTTAATGCGGTATTATTATGTTTATTTGACTTATTAGCTTGTTTTATAAAATTCATGGGCACGTAAATTTTTTTCAAAGTTTCATAATCTAATTAAATAAAATTATTATTAATTATATTTTTATATATCTTATCAAATAATGTGAAGTGAGAGAATATTATTTTATGTGACCCATATATTATATATATGATTGGAATTTGATTAAGATTATTGGTCAATAGAAACGAAGTTTAATTATAGTATGATTCCTTAGGAGATGATTTAGATGAGAAGGTCTCTCTTAATTAATATCCTAAATTCTTTGATCTTAGCTATAAAAGGACATGACCTTCTAGGGATAAAACATGAAATATAGATGTATTTTTAATCTCCCTTAATACCTAATTTATTGCTCATAATGATGCTATGAATGATATAAAGAGATAAAAAGACAACTATAGTTCTCCTTGTAAATCATTGTAACTTTCGGATTCAATGACGATGCACTTACAAATCAAATAAGAACTCTCTGAATGACATCGAAAGGCACGCTTCATAAATTTGATCTAATATTATTTGATTTTAATTTTTAATATTAATATTTTTTGTATAACAATAGCATAATCATAATTTTTATTATTACACTTATTTATACTTAATTCCTATTATGGGTGGATATGACATCACAATAAGGACTTAATTTTTTATATATAATGACTTACTTGATACTACCAAATGTAGACCAAATAATGGAGAAAGAGGAACTTAATATATATACACTATGCATCAATCAATTGATAACTTCAAATAATTGGAATTGAATGTTGATTAGTTTGCTGAATATTTCTTAATATTTTGGCGATACATTATTCTTAATATAATCCTTTTTTAGAATAAAATTACTAATTTTGTTCAATATTTTCATCATTGGATGAAGAATGCATCATCCAAGAACTTATATAATTTTGTGAGCAACTTCGTAATTGACTAGTATTGAAGTAATACATATTTAATATAAAATGGAATCAAATGCGATGCATTGAAAGATCTTCTCCTCAATTTTATATAGTATCAGATTCGATCCCATTAAGCCTTCAATTAGCATTTCACATTTCACATTGCAATGGGAATCCGCAAGAGTGCAAAAAGGTTGTCAAATGCGTTTCCCACGTTATTGCATTCCGACATATATATATATATATATATATATTTCATGTCATCGGACACCTTGATAGTATTAACTAAGTTAGTGGCTACATCATGAACCGTCTTGATAGTGATTTGTCATGCCACATCACTAATCGTGTCGATAGCGATTAGTCATCTCAACAGTCAAAATCATCATTACTGATGTGATTATGGCATACCGCCTATCATCAAAACTATTTCCTTAGAGATTATTACACCACATTGTCATGTCTCTGAATAATTACTTCAATCATTAGGGATCTTAAATTATTAATAATATTTTTCTCTTATTTTTAATATATTTTTAAATTTATTATATTTTGAACATACTATTGACTTGAGCATAAGAGTATCGAGTTAGAAATTTTTAACGTAAGACAAGTATTTATCCAACATCACAGGAGCGACAATTCTACGATAACCACCGAACAATCTCAACATCTTTCGATATCTCAGATCAAGTTTATCTACTTTCATCTTGCACCCGAACAAAGGTCAAGATACCTCATATTTATCAATTTTGAGGGTAACATATCATGATGTGACAAGACAAACAAGCTAATATACAAAAAAGACAAAAAATAATAATAATAATAACTATGAAGGGATTCCATAACCCTGGTAAGACAGTTGATCCTGCATTGGTTAAGTTAGTAGAATATATAGAATTAATGGCTGAGTTGTAAAAGTGTTTAGGTTGGTTTGAGCATGAACATATCGGCTTGACTTGAATCGAGCTATGTTGTCGCCCTGAGTTATGTCAACCTAAGTTGATTTCTTGGACCCAATTGATGTTGAGCTGATGAAAAAGGATGAAATGTCATCCACATGTCGACATGTTATTAGTGGGTATCATTTATTCACCCTGCATTACTCCTTATCCAATAAAGTGAGAAGGTGTTTCCAATCAGGTAAGCAAGAAAGTAGAGGAAACCACTGAGTTGGGAGAGATGTAATCGTCCATGTGGAGTGGGATTGGAGGAAGTCAACGATATCCAATTTGTGCCCCCTCAATTAACATCGAAGATGAGTTGTGAGCTGCACAGGCAGACGAAGATAAAAAGAGTCAAAATTGATTTGGAATTTGGTCAGCCAGGCATCGTGTCGGCGTTGAAGATTTCATGGAATTTAGGAACATCTCCAGATGCTCATTTTGCACACTTAAAAAACATATCGTAAAAGAAAAAAAGCGGTCAAAAATATTGATGAATAACTCGATGTACAAGGGCTAAACAAAAAGGAGCTTATTACTTCAAAAAATTTCATCATCCTCAACAAATTTCAAGAGATGCCCTAAAACCAATAGCCTACGATCTCCTTCTCTACGTTCACTTCCGATCGCCATCACGCCTTTAATTACTCGGGCGTAGAACCGCTCAAGCTGTGGCACGCCATAACCCCCAGTTCGCTCCATGAAATGTTGCTTCACAGAGTCTATTTGCTTGGAGATGTCGGCATCAGTCATCACTGCATCATCGATGTTTTCATTTGCCAGTGGACTGGAGGCTACTTCCGATGATTCCGGTAGTCCAGTGGGGCGGGCTTCTGGTCCTCCTGATGGACCATTTGTCTCGGGAGGATCTTGGAGTGCTGGATAAGAACCGCCGACCCTTGTGGAATCAGGTTCGACAGGAGCTCTTTCATCCCTGCCAGAGCCTGCCAATACAAGAAGCACAAATCACAGTGTCTATACCATTACGATGAACCATACTTTCATGCTCAATCGTCCTTCATTTATGCTAAAGGAAGCAGAATAACTTGAGAAGGGAATAGCATTTAATATAGCTAAATACATTTCCTCATCATTCTGAACGTTGATACCAGTTGCTGCCAAGGGGGGAGCAGCAGGACACAGTTGTCAAGAATACAAAAGGCAAATAGGTTCTGTACTCTTACAAGTACAGAACTGGAAGTTGATCAAGATTTATAATGAACTTACCGGCAGACTTCCATATGAATAAGTATCTTACAAACCAATCCAATCACAAATTGGTAACTTAGCGGAAACAATACAAGAGTTATGTTAATGAATAAAACAAGCTATTATAACGAACAAGCTGTCATGGCATGGCCCTGAAAATGGAGGTAAAATGGCTTGTGTTGGCTTTGTTTGATATGCTTAGCAGGGTCCCAAAGGTAGATGCAAACTGAGTTGTGCCAGCATGATCCACAGGTTGGACCCACTTAAGGGCCACAACAACATGACTTGGCATGGGTCACACACTAATGTTAAATTATATAGAATATATAGTATAATGGTATCATGGGAATGATGAAGAGGGCATATATGATGTTGAAGAGTAGTGCAGAGGTAAAAGGACTAGCGAGGAGATGAAGATAGGTCAATAAAAAAAAAGTAGGAAAAGGGGTGGAATAGTGGAAAGAGATAGAGGGGGACAAAAATAGAGAGGACTAGAAAGCGAGGATGAGGTGTGAGAATATCTCAGAAACCTTATTTAAAACATGTGCTATTAAAGGAGGCTCGCCAATAAAACTTATCAACTATGTCCTCAACCAGGAAGTCAACATTGATTCTCCCAATATGTCATTTCTTGTTGTTTCTTCATAGCTTGAGGTGTGAGAAAATTGAATTGCCCCGAGTCTATCACTCTTTACAAAACTCCCTCCCCAATTTACTCGCTTAATTCTGAACCACTATAATCTCTTTACAGAGCTCACACCCTCTTTGTTTACCTCTTTGCCCTCCTACCTCTGCCTCTCCGAACTCCTTGACTCAAATCATCACTTCAAAGTTACAAAGCTAACCTGGGTTTAGCAAGTGATCATAAATACTGTGGTCAATAGGCCCTGCCTTAATGTAGCCCAACCAACATGATGCCCAGGCCTGATATGTTGATAACGAAAGAGACCTCGAGAAATTCAAGCATATATGAGCTCAACATAGATTGAGAAGGGAACAGAAAATTAACAAATTTTCAGCTCCGTAAAACATAAGTCAAGAATCCCTCATCCCCCCAAAGCGATTTTGATCTTAAATGTCAGAACCCTTTTCCCCAGTTTCGTTTAGACCAAAGCTTCAACCCCATATAACCTCCTCGACCCTCAGAACTACATGGTGCAAGAAATGCCATCAATATATTATTTTCCATTAATAAAACATTTTAACACCTAAAGGAATGTCATCAAGTTTCTTTCAAGTAATCTTTCTCATCCAAGTATGAAATACAAGCAAAATGGAACAAGAAATCAATAAAATAATAATCATTTTCTAGAGGATATAGTTCTAATCCATCAAGAACAAATAACAAGATCCAGATACCTGGGTCATGGTCTGCATTTTTCTTTGGCCGCCTCAGTGCTTCATAACTTTGTGCCAGATTTACATCTGGCTGAACATTACGAAGTCGGGCACTCGTTCTAGTAACAGCAGCAAGTTGAGCAACAGGTGCTGCTGGAATATTCAACTCTTCCATGTCACCTGCCAAGTGCAGCGGACCACCTTGCGCTGCAATTTTGTCACAAAATGAGACTAGAGCTGGGTCCATCTGTGACAACATACCTTGCACCTAAACAGGAGAAGAATAATTTAGCAAGAAAATTAACAGGATCGATGAGATATCTGATTGCTTAGCACAATTAATATGAATAATAGGAAAATACCACATCTCGAAGCTCATAAGCTCTGCTAACAATTCTGGCTCCATTGTAGTCATCTCCATTATATGCCTATACAAATAGTAAGCATCAGAACTGAATGCAAATTTATCAAGCTCCTAATTCATTCACAATTGGAATCGTGGAAAACATTACTGCAAGTAGATATCCCATGGGAAAGTTCAGACTCAGATATCATGCTTTCTAAAATTTCAAATCCAGACAATATACTAAGTGGAATAAAAAGATCAAGTTAATAAAAGAAAAAAATACATTTTAAAAATGGATACCTTAGCATTAGCCACAATAAGGTCAATATCTCGTAAGAATGCTGCAAGGGTGAGATATTGCCCACAATCAACATGCTGTAACAAAGTGGCCACATCCATGGGATTTTGAATGATAGAACGATAGTCAGGTGCATCCTCATCCAATACCGGAAAATGAAACACACTGAATCGCTTATCATAGAGAAGCCTGCAGGCACATAACAATTTCATTAATGCAAGGCCATGTAAAAAGTCATACAATGCCAGTAATATGCCTGCAATAAGAATGAAGCTGTATCCAGCTCATGCCCATTTATTAACAGTGGGCACAGTTACTTGCATGGGATTGGCATCAACATGGTATGAGGCCACATCATGGTCAGTAACTACATGCCACTGAACAGCAATAATTAAGCCTTTGCCTAATAGTTCCCAAACACAGGTCATTCCTTGTATTATGTAACTTGATGTGAAGTGAAAAATTATGGACCAAAAATAGCAGTAGCTAAATCCTTGTCTATTATATCCCATATCCATAGCATTTCATCAGGTTATGTAACTAATTTAAAGTATCGATGGAAATTGGATACAACATGCAGTGGTGCTGTTTATCAGACCATTCCCATGTGCCTAGGCACCTGATCAGGCTTAGAAAACCATTTACATGTTTTGTGAAATTATGAAATGGTTTTAGTGTACCCTGCAGCTTAAAAATGTCAAAATCACACTATAGTTCTTTTTCCATGATAGTGCAATGTTTGTCCCAAAGACAAAAATTACCAAGTACTTCATAATAGGAAATTAAGAGACAGACCTATTACAAACATCCCGGAGACACATCCGCAGCCGACGAAGGGCATGTTGCTCAGCCTCTGCTTTTGCCTTGAGTTCTGATGCTTTGGGACCACTAACTTCCTTTGGGGCCTTGGGGAGTTCAGGAAGAGATGTCATTTCTTTCAATTTATTAGTTGACTCATCCACTTGCATAGATACGACAGCTTCGACCAGTTTCCCCAAAAATTGTGACCTGTCATCTGCAGTTGGTTTATCCACTTGATACCTAATAAAAGAAACTTCTCAATTAGTTGACAAATACACACACAGAATTTTTTTTTTCTGGACGAGGAACGTATGCACAATTTTTTATGATTAATTAAGAACAAAAATCACAGAGATATTCATAAATGGTAAAACAAAACACCAAGATTATCTAGAAATGTTCCGATAACATATTGCATCATGTTAAAATCCATGTTCAATTCAACGAGTCCTGTTTGCACAAATAACAGCATCCACATTCATAGGATAAACTCTGCAATTGAGCAACATTTTTTTTACTTAAATACAATGAATCCGATGAAACAAAATAGAATTAAGAATAATAAAAAAACATCAATCATTAAGGATTGCCATATTTCACATATAATTTATCTTTGCCTATTTATTTTCTTATGTGATATGAGCAAATAAAAAGAGTGTCTCTAGAATAGTCAACTTATTTATTTAAGATCAGTGTCCAAAACAAAATAACGAAAACAAAGTCAAGAAGCTTCAGATAGGTTTTCAGACATGTTTGAAAGAAGATGTGTTTTTAGTCAGATTGGGATCAACTGCTCCAGATCTGAAATTCACTCAAGAGCCCCAATTTTGGTAGTCATGGCAGATTTGGCAAGACAGGTAATACAGGATTATTCCACTAAAACTTCTTTTCTTTTGAAATTTTACTGTTGTTTACCCAATCCAAACACTGTTAACAAGAAATGTAAACCAGGAGCTAATCAAACTTCCAAGTTTCTGCTGTTCTTTCCAGAAGGTAAACTAATACAAACTGCAATTCATTGTGAATCAAAATCAATCAAACTAGCTCCAAAAAAGTTCTATGTAGACTAAAGGCGATCTAGCAGCTTATGAAGAGAAGGTGAAATTTCCTGTCAGTTGAGTGTTAGCAAAATATCAAGACTATTTTCAATTGAGTTAATAGCCAGAACTAATTTAGATAATTAAAAGCAAACATTAAGCAACATAGAGAGGCCAGCAAAATAAAGCAAATTTATTTAATTTCAAAATTCTTTTATCTTGGAAAAGTTTGATAATTTAGTTTCTGACTATCAAGGATTGAGAGTTCATCTCATGAAGCAAAATGAATTGTTTTTGCTGGTCAAGAAAAGCATGATTTTTTCATCGTCAACTGCTATTTTGCAGCTGTTAACTATTTTGCAAATGCTTGGACCAATATATTATAGGGAGCATAACAATTTTATAGTGCCAGTAACCAACAAAACCCCTCATGTCATGATGTCATCAATAGCTAAAACTTGACAACCATTTTTCCCTAACTACAAATTGCCCGCATTTTCCCTTTTTGTTGCCCATTGCTTTGACCAACCTCCCAGTTATGTTGCATCCAGGGCAACCATTGTCACCTTACGGCTTCACAACTAACAACCACAAACAAGACTGGCATCTCCTCTCTACATTTACAGGAAGGAAGAAAAAAGAACCTTGATTGCACCACACCTACCAAACACTGATACCTGTATGAACATATAAGGAACTAACTGGTTAAAAAAATTATGGCTTACATGAACATTTTTCATTCTACAGTCATCTAACCATTAAATGGCATGTCTCTGTTTATAATACTCTGGAACTTTAAATATTTTAGATTGAGAAGATTCTCAAGATCCTCAAACTAATCCATGATCCAATCCAACAAAACACCATATACAGTTAATGATACCCTCAAGATCCTGACAATATTTAAAATGTTGGTAAAGAAAAAGAATCAACCAGGCCTCAACAAGTTAAAAATTCTTCATTCAATGATTATACTTCAGGCAACAATCAATAAGACAAGAATTTGCCATCTTACTACTAGTTTCTAGAGCAAAACAAGGTCACCAAAGGCCATATATACTGGAATAATGTAGCCAAATATTTCATATATAGTTTCACAATATTTATTTCAAACATATTGTAAGGCTTTTCATCTACATTAATTCAAGGTTTTCCATACCGTCCTGTACCGCCCAGTACATGCGGTATGTACCAGTCCGATGGTTTACCAGTACATGGACAGCCCGGTACGGGGCGGTACCAACCGTTACATGGTATATAATGGTCGGAATCGACCGTTACAGAAGTATAACGGGTGAAATCGACCGATAGCAGTCAGTAACGGTCAAATTTTCGACCATTACTGATCGATTACAAAAGTATAACGGGTGAAATCGACCGATACCACTCAGTAACGGTCGAATTTTCGACCGGTCAAAATCAACCGTTACAGACCTTATAACGATCGAACTCAACCGTTACTGACCTTGTAAAAGGTCAAAATCAACCGTTAAAAACCTGTAACGGTCGAAAATCCCTTTCTAACTCTATTTAAACTCACCCTTCTCTCATTTCACTTCACACACTCTCTTTCTCAAACTCTCTCACTTTCTCAAAACGGTTCCTCAAAGCTCGAAAAAGATATGTAATATTATTTTTGCCTAATTTACATTGATTTTGTTGAATCTATACCAATTTCTATCTTACAAACCCTAACCCAACTTTTTTTTCTAATTTTTCAGGTATTAAAAAAATAATATTTTTTTAATCATTAAAATATTATTTATTTGTACCGCTCGGTATTGCCGGGCGTACCAAGTGTACCAACATACCATACCATACTGGCCAAATCTCAGTATGCTGGTACAGACCGGTATGACGAACCTTGCATTAATCTGCTATACTTCAGATCATGACAGTGAAATTCCATCACATCCCAGAAGAAATTGTCAATCACTTCCATTCAGAAAGTGAATGAAGCACCACAAATATGGTGATGCTTAGTTGTTAACATATTTTGTTATCCAAGCACTACAAAATATTGTTAATTTTCCCTAAATTCATTTGCTTTCCATATAGAAACTCCCTGACTGTCTTCCAGTAAAAGTTGTTGGCAACTTGGCTGCTTGTATCTTGTTGATGAACCACCAACAATTTAAAATAGACAGAAATTAAAATGCAAAACATAGATTATTTTAACGTTGGTCAGATATTAGCAACTTTTTCTCTATCTTCATGATATTCCTGCTGAAAAACCAAAGTAGCTGTCTGTTGCTATTCTTGCTTGAAATCATCAATGGGCAAGGTAGTGCAACAGCTTTGCATTTTATTGGTAAAAGAAGACATGGAGACATTAGGCCTTCTGTTTTTCCTCTCTATACTTGAGGATCCGAGTACGCCAACCATTTCAGCTGAAGTCTTACTAATGCACAAAATAAGCGGAAAAGAAAAGGTTTGTTGAAGGATGAGGAAGCATACACATTACGGTGAGCAAAGATGGAGGTAGAGTCTTCATCCATTTTGCTCAAGGATACTGATGATGTTCCTACAAGTAAAATTGGAAGATTGGAAGGCAATTCCTCCAAGAGAGTCATCAAAACAGCCTTAAGCTGTTCATTTGCCTATAAAAGTGAAAAGGTTACATGGTTATGCATCTTAATCCTATTCAGCAAATCAGCAAAAAAATTCATCTAGCAAAACTGTATTATTAATTTGTGCACTCACTGTCTCCCACCAAATATGGAACTGAGGTAGATAGAGTATAGAAGGAGTAGTTCTTCTTGCTTCACCAAATATATGCACCAAAGCTTCTTCTGGTGTTTTTGCACTAGGATCAGATAAAAGAGATGGAAGCCCAAGAGAATGAACAGGAAACTTCTCCAATTCATGAAGGACAGCAGGCCCAACATGGTCCTGTCGAGCTAAAAAAGCTTTAACCACAGCACCCATCAAAACATAAATGTCAAAATATTAGAAAATTATAAGATTCATACCAATCCAGCATTTTCATCTCCATATATCAGAAGGCGAGGCCTATAAACAAGAGGAAGTGCAGAGCTATAGGAAAGAATAGACAGCCTGCTGACATCTACAGCTGAAAGGCAAGGAAAAATATCGAATACATATTCCATTATTTTCTGCAGATGTCTTTGTAAACATGGAGCAACAACTGAAGACAGAGGCCTGGAGTGCACAATAGATCCCCTATGAGCAGCAGGAGTAATAGTAGACATGGCCTCTAAGAAGTGATGTTTCTCGACCCTAATCGAATCAACATCAATGACAAACTTGTCATCACTAGTATACACCTGAGGGTACTTCTCACGAAAAGCACGGATGGCCGCTTCTGTGCAAAGAGATTTCAGATCCGCTCCACAATATCCCACACAATTAGCTGCAAGTTCCATCTTTAGTTCTTTTGATGGGGGTTCCTTCCATTTGCGTGTATGAATGTTCAATATTTCAGCACGTGCCTCATAACCAGGTAAAGGAAAAACAAACTCCCGGTCAAAACGCCCTGGACGACGCAAAGCCCCGTCAATGGCATCAATTCTATTGGTTGCACCTATCAGGACCACCTGTCCACGAGAATCAAGTCCATCCATCAAAGCAAGTAATGTTGAAACAATAGAATTGTGAATCTGCTCTTGTTTGCTAGATCTAACTGGCGCAAGGCCATCTATCTCATCAAAGAAGATTATTGATGGCTGATTTCTTTGAGCTTCTTCAAAGAGCAGTTTCAACTGTCTTTCAGCCTCTCCAACCCATTTACTGAGAACATCAGCTCCCTTACGCATGTAAAAGCTAACCTTCTGACCAGCCTTTGAAGCAGCACATGCTAATGCCCTAGCTATTAATGTTTTCCCGGTGCCCGGAGGACCACAAAGCAACACTCCTCTTGGAGGAGTTATGTGATATTTGGCAAAGAAATCAGGATACAGTAAGGGAAAGAATACCATTTCCTTTAATGCATCAATATACTCTGATAGACCTCCTATATCTTCAAAGCTCACACTTTCATCAACTTGTAATGGCTGAATGTCTGCCCCTCCCTTTGAACTTGGCCCGGCAGTTTGAACACCTGTAGTTAGAGAAGCAATATTGTCACCCTGATAACCCCATCCAGATGCAGCAACATTTAGTCCCCATGCTGTTGCACCATGCATGTCTAGACCACCTAAGAGCCATGGTGTCCCACTTCTACTTCCATTTCGTGTCCAAGGAATAGAGGGACCTTGATCCATTTCATCCACTAGAAGAGAGTCATCAGAATCATCGGGTAATGACAAACGATGTCGTCTATGTACCCGAGATCCACCTCTTCTCAGATACCTATTGCTTTTGGAGCCCATACCATGATGAAGTACTCTACGAGGGGATCGGGGTCTCTGTTGTCCATCCTTCTCACTTGATAGTCTACGAACCTCAGCACGGTTCCGTAAGTCATATCGTCTCCTTCCTTCTTGCTCTTCTTCACCATCTTCATCGTCCCCATCTTCTGCTACTTCATCTCCCCCATCACCATCCTCTTCATTTCCAATATCCTCCTCTGCATCATTACCATTTTCAGTCTCATCTTGGGCAGTCTGCTCTTCAGAGCTCTCCTGGTCTTCTTCTGATTCTTGATATAGTTGTGCTCTTCCCCCACTCAACAATCTTCTAGGGCGTAAACCCTCACGGCGTGGAAGGGAATTAGTCTTTGTGATCTTTTTATTCCTCGGACCCAATACTTCATCATGGCTAACATTGTTCTCTGTCTTGTTTCTTGAAGAACGATACCTGGGAGTCTGAAAAAAAAAACCAGCATCAAAATACAAAATAAATCATAACAAACAAGAATCACACAGTTTAAACTCCTGTGGCACCATGCTAATCACTGAGTTGTGTAAAGATCATGCATACAAGCAAGGTTATAAACATACCATCAAATCATCATCTTCTGTTCCTGAAGTGTCTGTCTCATAGTCTTCCAGGTTTATTGACATCTTTCTTTTTCTCGTAGAGCGGCGTAAGTTTGTTGCAACAGACTACACAAATAATAAGCAGACAGAGAACCAGAAATATGCTTGATCAAACAAAGAGAAGGTATTGTGTTAAGAATACCATTTTAAGCAGAATACGTATGACCAATTGTTAAAAGCAAGCAGACTGCTGCACAAAACATATCTAAAATTTTCTGGGAATCGTTTCAATAAATTTTTCCCTCTTTTGTAGTATGACGTAGCAATAAATATAACCACCAAACATCAAGGATTAATGATTCAAGGGACTCAAGCTAAAGAACTTAATACTGTAGCTACAGCAATTAAATTCTTGCGCCTAGAGGAGAAAGCACCACAAGAAAAAAGGCAACCCCAATGATTCACGAAATAAATTAATCACCATAGCATAAGAAACTGGACCATTTGCGAAGATAGCATTCTACTACCATACTTACCCAGAAAGAAAAATTAAAACTAGAATATATCTATGGACTAAAGAGAGGCAGAACCATACTGCACATGCTTTGAGAAAAGTGATGGAAGATGAACAGTTCAACTAGAACATAATTTATCTATACACTAAGAGAGAGAGGAAATGTACTGCACCTGCTCTAAGAAAACAGAACAGCGAAACCTAGAAGCAAGCAGAATTTCAAGCATTATGATGCAGACAAAGAAAAAAAAAAGATGAACTCAGTTTCAAACAAACATCAAGTACTTGAACAAAGTTGGCTTCAATTACGCAAATCTTAAGTTAAAAGCAGTAACCTATGCATCCAGAAAATCAACAAGGCAGAGAAATTAAGAAGTGCACCAAAAGAACAATCTTGTTATTTCCAGTAAGTTGACAGTGTATTTAAAACAGATTGCAGATTTTAGCAAATCAAGAGTTTTAACTGTATAGGGTCTTCACTCTTAGGTTCTTCATTGGTTACAGAGAAAATGCTGGTAACTACACATCAAAAGCATGAAAATAATGACCATCTACCACATATCATCCTGTTGCTTGTTACAAAAGTTGGTTTAAATGAATCAGCAACAAAGAAATTATAGACATTGTGGATGTTCTCAAAGGAACCATGACTTCAATAAAAAAAAATTATTTCATTCCCAAAGAGCCCTTATATTGCAATATTGCTTATTAAAGATGCTGGACTTGCATTTTGGCACTTTGCAGTTGTTATTTGACAGCCAAAGTTTGTAAATACTTGGCTATATCATATGACTGACAAAAACCAACTGTAAGATGCCTTAGAAGTCTTGGCAAACAGGGAAAGTTCATTTTACAAGTTTGTTTTCTGAATCTTGTGTAATGCCTTCTATCATTATATATGTACTGCTCATGTTCTAAATCAGATATAGCAATTCAACATCAAGTACAAGCGACTGCATTTTCTTTCAAGATGTAACACGAATGTCAACCATCATCCTGCTAATGAAGGTCAAGCCAAAAGAAAACTTTATGTTTTGATGGGTTCTGGTGAAAAAGTCTCCTCTTTTCTAGGGTCAGTTAGAAAGTTCAAATGGCGCACTAAAATGTGAATGACAGGCATTTTCATGCATGCACCATTTTATATGAGATGTGTGCTTGCCCTGACATTTATGATGTGTGATTACCCAGCATATGCCACCCCTTTGAGGTGTGTGATGTGTGCTTGCACTAACATTTATGATCATTTTCCACGGCATGTGGACAAACATAAACCACTATAAAGAAGGAAAACATGAAGTTTGACAAACCATGTTTCCGGATGACACTACATATTTGAGGTTTTGTTTGTCATAAAACCAAAAGTTTATATCTGCAATTCCACACAAACAGCCATTAACATTGAAGTGGAAACCAGGTCCATTTGAAATGTGACGTTCGAATATGAAAGATCTTAACTATCAAAAACATAATCGCTTACATCCGAAGGAGGCATCTGAACAGAGCGGTTTCTAGGCCTGAGCAACTTCTTAGCAATCTGGGAAGCAGCAGTCCTCTTCTTAGATTTCATCTTCTTCCTTATCACAGGCTTGTAGTACAAATAAGGCCGGCCAAAATACTTAGGCCGCTGCCGGAGCCGATCACTGGTCCGCAATGGCGTGATCACGGGGCCATCTCCTTTCGAATCCATAACGCTCTTCCACCTCCACTATCGAGCTAGCACTAATCGTCACACCGGGAGCAATCAAAACCCAGGCAAAACCCAAAAGGGGGGGCGCATTTCCAAACCCTAGCAACAAGAAAACCAACCCTCGATCCGGAGGTAGCCCACCAAACAGCGATCCCTACAAAACTATAAAATCCCACGGCTTTTGTCTGTTGCGATGATCAAAAGATCTTTTTGCCGGTCTCGGATCGAAAAATGAACGAAGACGGCAAAAAAATGCATCAAGAAGTGGTCGAATTGAAACCCTAACCTCAGGAGTCTGCCATTGGAGACCGGAGATCATCGGCAAGAGGAGGGAGAAGGGTGGAGCAGGGTAGCGGAGGCGAGATTTCGGTGAAACAGGGAGAGGGCTCTGCTCTCGCGTGAGGGGCGACGAGGGATTTCTACCCTCCGGCAAGGAAACCCTTATATAGCACGTGCAAGGCGCGTGGGTTACAGTGAAATTACCGTAGAGAGCCTCTCGCTCGGCGTCGCTTCCTCGGGCCGCGTTGCGGTTCGTGGAAGCCCGTCGTTGGCAACTTGATACGAGATAGCGTCCGTCCGATCACGATCGAACGGCTGGAATCTAGTTCTTAGGGGAAAGACAGGTACAAGCCCAAATGGTTCAAAGGTGAATGGAAATCGAGATCGAGGCCATCGCCCCGTTTCGACGGTTGTGACAGTTATATGGATTTTATTTTTTTTTTTACCCGTATCGAAAACGGCTCGATACATGACAGTTCAATCAGGAGAGACAAAAGATAAATGTTTATGGTTCAAAATATTTTTCTCGAGTTAAAACCCATTATACAAAGCTTATCATGCCACAAAAGATGAGATTAGTGACAGTTTACTAAAAAATAAAAAGAAAAAAGAAAATTACTTTTTGTCTTTACCAATTGGATTACTAACTTAGGGCACTAGAGAATCTAATCAAATTTTTAATTTTTTCTTTTGTGTAAATCGATTGTAAAATACGTATGAGAAGACTCGATAGTAGCGTCCCAAGTTAATGTTCAAGACTTCCCAGTCATTATCGAATTTTTCTTCTTTTTTTTTTTTTGTTTATGTATATGAATCCAAATCATCGAATCGGACTGATCGATAACCCACCCTCTTTTTATCTGATGGGAGGGAGCACATTATAGATCCAACTTGGCAACCACATATCATAGTTGAGTAATGTTTATTTGTTGTTTCCCAGATGAGTAAATGTCTCTTCTTCTTTTTTTGTATTTAATTTTATTGAGGAATAATATTATGAACATGTTAGTTAACGAAACGATAGATTTTGCTAGCCATATCGACCTGAAAAGTAAGATGTAATTGACCAAAGAACATGAAAACGCACGCATAAACACAAAGACCAACGACACTGGTGGCTTGCCACATCACTAACTCCCTGCAACAACAAATCAAGCCACTTGACCAGAGTAGCAGCAGCTTTTACGGGGGGTGAAGCACCTCACAGGACTCATCGCTGCTGCTCGTCGCAGCCTCGACCGGAAGTACCTCAACACCCTCACCCCGAGCCTCACGTCGAACACCTGGTCGACGATCTCGGAAAGGAACGCCTTCCCGACCCCGCCGGCCTCCCTCAGGTTCCTCCGCAACCGGTCGCTGAAGCTCTCCCTGACGGTGAACTGGTAGCTGCGCAGATAGGCTTGCCGCAGCAGCAGCAGGTCGTCGCGGGGCCTCGGCGGCAGCAGCAGCAGCTGCTCAGCGTCGGAGGCCTGCTTCGCCCGTCTGAACTCCATCGTTGGAAGACCCCCCCTCACCTCCCCCGTCTGGTGGCTGGCAGGCTGGCTGGAGGGAGATGAAGGAAGGACGAGCCTATGCTATACATCTAACAGCATTATCTACCAAAGTTACTGTCAGTGGTTGAACCAAATCCGATGAATTTATTATGGGTGGTGGGCAGCAATCGTTATACCAACTTTGGAAACACTCTTCTCCGCACGCAATCGGTTGGGGTATGTCTTCCACAGCTTAATGGGTCCCTCCCAAATCGATTAGGTTGGGACCTATCACATGAGTTGCATGTTGTGGATCCAAACAACCTTCGGATTCGGGTCATGTCGAACCGGTTGTCTTTTCTAAGCAAATGACACCGCGGACCAGTTTGAAGGATCACAAACATCCTACATTTGTTTCACTGAACATATAGGCCATAATAACAAAACAAAAAAGTTCATATCATTCATTGTGTGTTTCGAAGCACTAACACTCCGCACTAATTCCATTCAAAGTCGGAACAGATGCGATTCACTGAATTAAAACCTTACGTGGTTAAAACAAAACCTGCTTCTGCCCCAAAGCTAAAGCCACAAACAGACTGCAAAATTGAAACTTCCGTCTTCAGACTTCCTGGACGCTTAAACCTGCAACGTTGTACAAATCAGATCACTATCCCACTTGCACTTTTAATCAAATAATTCAGCGTTGTAACATCAATTCGCTTTCTTCTTAAATCAGTGTGGAAGCTTGCTTGCTACCACTGTGATTGAATGTGTTAGAAGTTCATATTAGATACCCTTTGCATTTATCAATTAGCTTCATTTCATAACAAAACACAGAGACCATAATGACTTTTAGCATGGAGACAAATGTTATATAAGCAAATATCTATTCTCATTATTTCTAAAACACTGGAAAATATCACTGTGATTCATTGTGCTATAACTTGTTAGCACAATATACCTTTACACAATTTTACCAATTGGCTTCGTTTGGTATAACATAGCTCATAAAAAAGAGAGATCATAATGACTCTTAACATGGAAACAGATGATCAGCAAATATCAATCCATTTTCTCCCTAAAACATTGGAAATTATCACAACGTGTGAAAGCCAGGGTTTGCAATGCAATACTGTATCCTACCGCTCGGTACGCTGTCACGAACAAAAATATAAAGAGGGTGCTCGATGTAATGCTCATATATGTCCATGCCTTTCGATTTTTGTACATGCAAATAGTGGGTTTGCAGTAGGCTTGGCAGCCCTAGCTTGATTAGTTTTTGTGACCGATTTCGACTTGTAAATGAGAGCTGTGTTATATGGACATTTGTGGGGACTTCACTCTGTAATGGACCTTGATCCTTTGTGTGCAATCGTTCAAAGTTTGTAGAATCCATTGTTGTAATTTGTATTAGCTATATAAAGTGTTTGTTGACATGGTTACTTGTGTATCCCGTGTGAAGCGATTGCTCTAACCCGTTTTCTCGTTTGTAGGTCCTAAGAGACCATAGGAGGTTTCAGGGAAGCAGACCTTTACGGACGAACATATAAGGGTGTCGCACGACTTAGGCAAAGCCAACTAAGTTCATGACAAATAGTATCAGAGCAGGACAAGCACACGCAGAAACACTTGTCATGCAAACGCGGGAGACCTAACTGAGCTGCATTGAGAACAACCAGCACGTGCAACCGTTTGGGGAGAGGGGGGGGAGACGGACATTGAGATGTAGGGAAAGGAGTCGCTCAGATGAGTGGGCATCCATGATTGGCATTCAGAGGAATGGCCAACCCTTTGCGCGAAAGACACCACAAGGACAAGCAAGCTAGGAAGAATGCGTAACGCACAAAGGTTGGGATGGCTGAGTTCGAGCTACGGCTCGACGTTGGCAACCAAACTTCACGATGCTCAAGGCAAGCGGGGCGCTTGGTAAAAGATGAGACCGTGCAACGACCGAAAGAGGTTTACAAAGCTCATAGAGGTGAGGGAAATTGCTAACTCGAAGAATTTGATACTCATGCAAGGGCTTGTATGCAAACGATGGAGTGTTCATGGCCATCCCAAAGCGACTGAAACTTGACGACATGAAGCATTAGAACTTTCTCTTCGGCATGGAAATGATATATCCGTAGGAGACTGAAGTATGCAACAAGTTCAACACATTGCTAGACCT
This sequence comes from Ensete glaucum, assembly GCA_021527575.1. Classification (NCBI taxonomy): domain Eukaryota; kingdom Viridiplantae; phylum Streptophyta; class Magnoliopsida; order Zingiberales; family Musaceae; genus Ensete; species Ensete glaucum. Next base: position 38,123,482 of record CM038558.1, on the reverse strand, counting down.
TGAAGGGTGCAACGAGAACTATATTGGCGAAGAGTTGAAATCTAGCAAGCGAATTTGCAAGAGCAAAACAATGCACAGATTGTTCAATAAGACAAAATAGTTCAGGGGGATAATGGTCTTTGAAACTTCCAAAGGGAAGAATACAAAGAGGAAAGTTGCTCCAATATGACAGATATCCAAGAGGGATAGGTCCTGATTCTCTAAAGGGAGAATCAAGTGCAGCAAACTGCACATGTTGAGGAAGAGCACATCAAGGCAACATTTTCACAAAGCTCACCGCAGCGAGCGAACGACGAGGAGTCATCGCATGATCTCGAATGAGGTAATGCATCGGTGGAAGCATTGCAAGATCAAGTGGGAGAGCAATCCATGGCAACATCATACGAAGGCACACTTAGAGTCGATGTGGAAATCAGACTCAACGAAGGGTTGACCCGTGAAATAATCGACGTGAGGGCCACCATCAACTCCATGCAAATCAAGGAGAAGAGCAACTTAGGTGGAACTTGGTGAAGTGTCCAAGCCGCAGAAATGGAATTGATATAGAAGATAGAACATGGAGCAGAAGCACAAAGCTTTCCTTGGACAGAGGTCAAGGACATGAACTCTTGCAGAGGCAAGAGTGAGATCATGTTGTTCCATGGGTTCTTTATACTGATGGGGTGGACTCATCTTACATGGTGCCAAAAACGAAGGAAGCTTCGAGGCACATGCACCTTGTCTCAGAGATGCATTTGACAAAAGAACTAAGGTGATTCACCTTGCGAAGGCGAAGTTAGGATCAAAAGGTCATAGCACGGGAAAATCTAGGGAATTCAAATTGCAAATACCAGTGAGTCTCATGGGGTACTTGATCATAGAGAGTTATGATCAAAGCGATTGGAGAGTTGAACTACTTCAGTGCTCACATTCACTTAAGGGAGCCCGATAAGCCAGAGGACAAAGCCGAGTAAACGAACGTTGCTACCAAGGAAGCTAAGGAGAACAAAATCGGCACGAGCCCTGCAACAGGATGGCAGAGGACATGCATGGGAGTTGCAGTCTGTCTTTCTATCTACCAAGGGAAACTGCTTAGAGAACATAGGGTTGTTGAAGCAAGCGGTCGAAAGGGGTAAGGAAGCAACGACGAGTCCAGTGGGGCTCAACTACCCGAAAAGCAAAGCGTCAGTCAAAAAGAAGGTGGACTCGAAGGAGTGCCACAGTGCCGCAAAGGCGAATCTACCGATCGTGAAGAAAGAGATGCAGATGCAAGACAACAAATAGTAGGGCCATGGGCTTGGCAGCGCCATAAAACCAAAGAGGCAGGACTTTCGTGGAGTCATCGATCCCTTGCTCTCACGGAGTGAGAGCATTGGTCTTGAAAGGGGCCGAGGAGGTCGAGAATGCAGAGGCAAATTCCAAGTACCAGGACAGGCTGAAGGGTAGAGGCCAAGGAACTTCATAAAACCGGTGTCAACATGCTTCTTATCAAGATAGCTGAAAGTGGAGGGACTTCAAGTTGATGCAGGAGTGCTTGACCAAGGAACAAAGTAGGCAGTACATGGTGTTATACATTTTCTACTCAGTGGAGTAGGCGACAAAGATGATGGAGAAGACGGTACAATCCCAAAGGCAACCAAAACTATTAAAGGCTTACTCCAAATTGGAGTGAAATTTTGCTCTCTTCGGGCAAAACTTCTTGTATTCCGAAAGTTCAATGGTAGAGAGAAGGCGAATCATAGTAGCTAACTCAACGTAAGGAGTGCAAACACTTCGAGTGCTTCAGAAGTGTGAGCAAAGAGCAGGCGAAGACTAAGTAACCAGCTCGATGAATGAAATACAACCTCAAGGAGGCATGCGAAGTCCAGTAACTTTACCTTCTCAACTCCTAAGAGAATGGACAAATCGAGTATCCCAGTTCTCTTATTTATTTTGCAGAGGTGCTCTGCACAAGTTCAAAGACCCTTCAAAAAAATCTAATGGAAGACGAGTTGTCAAATCATCACCAATGGTGATTAATGCTACTGAGAGTAGATTGTCCGCTTGATTTCCTAGTAGAAAGCCACTCGAAAGCTAAAGTGATGCGAACCTACTTGAAAGTCACAACTAAGTTGAAGAAGAATTGATGGGCAAATTTTATAAAGAAAGGATCTAAAAAAACTTCAATGTCTGTGAGGCGATGCTCATTAAAGCTCCAACAAACATCCACCCAGTTTAAGCGACATGAGACGTTTGAGATACTGATGCAAACAAGGAAGGTCTTTTCCTTTATTAAAAGGATCCGCAAGAATCAACAAGGATCAACATAACTCAACCGACCCCACGCCAAAGTCAGCCATTGATAAGTTAAAACAGCATACGGACCAGAGTTCGACTACTCAACAACAACAGCGGAGAGCAATTGAGAGCCAAGAGACATGTTGCAACCAGAGCAGGAGATTAAAGATTCAACAAAAGGCAAGAAGATGTAGTGTCGACAGCAGCTTCGACGAGAACGTCGAAGGAATAAGTGAGAGAGAATGTCATGGACAAAAATATTCGATGTAATGCTCATGTATGTCCATGTCTTTCGATTTTGGTACATGCTTTGTACAACAAGTAGTGGGTTTGCAGTAGGCTTGGCAACCCTAGTTTGATTAGCTTTCATGGCCGATTTCTGCTTGTAAATGAGAGTTGTGTTATGTGGACACTTGTGGGGACTTTGATCTGTAATGGACCTGGATCCTTTATGTGCAACCATTCAGTGTTTGTAAAATCCATAGTTGTAATATCTATTGGCTATATAAAGTGTTTGTTAACATGGTTGCTTGTGGATCATGTGTGAAATATTTTTTCTAACCCGTTTTATCTTTTGTAGGTCCTAAGAGTGCCGCATGACTTAGGCAAAATCAGCTAAATTCGTGACATCTCGATACAGCTTGGTACCTTAGTGTACCATGTATCAGTTTGCTCGGTACAACTCAATATATACTGTATTGACAACTGATCGATATACCGATACGATACGAGATTGCAAAGTTTAGTCAGAGCATGTTATTATATACCTTTTTTTTCTAATTATCAATCAGCTAATGTCAGCTATAAATGAATAACATAATGTGGCATGTATAGCACAAGAAAGAAAGGAGAGATCATACTGCCTCCTAGCAAAGAAACAACTTTCCTCTATGTCAGGATAAGACTGCACATTAAGCATATTGACAGGAGACTCATGTGTTGGGTTCCCCTTTAGCATACAGAGGTATTACAACAGTGACTCCTAAAAAATATCAAACCCCGGTAGCGATGGTTCGCTCTCCGTCCAAAGTTCTTATGCTGCTGATCAGAGTTCCAAAATCAGCAAAAGTTGATTGTATGTATAACCTTATTTCTAACTCAATTGTAGCCCACATATTGCCTACTGATAACATCAAGATCAACAGACTGTTCCTTGGAAAGAATGATGACATCACAAAACTCAAATCAGGGTACATGTGCAATGTTCTTGAACATGGAAACCAAATATTGACTTTACCCAGGAGCTCCATTGGTATGGCAGACAAGGATGTTGGCAATAATAATATTCGAACACGAGATCGCCTAATTGTTGTCATATTTTTGTGCATGAATTAGACTTTTCTCACTTATAGGATAATGCCGATCTCATAACAAACGAGCGAGGATTACAAACAAGCATAGCAAATCTAACCTGGAGGAAGAGACTGCTTCAGCTTGTCTGCCTTCTCCGGGTCGAACACGCAAAGTGTGTAGAGGTACTTGGCACAGCGGACTTTGAACTTGACCACATCCTTTCTCCTCTTTATCCTCACCGACCGTGCGTCCTTCCTTCTCGCGGTGAGAAGGAAATCCTTAATCTCGTGGATCTGCTTCGGCTACAAACGCATCGATGTGTACAAAACTAATCATTCAAGAGAAGGATAAGCAACAAGGATTCAGAAGAACCAAGAACTAATTTTGATCAGTACAAGTCAACATAACACTATCATCAATGCAATAAGTCCAATGGCCAAATCTGCTAGCACCGACCGGTGCTCCATCACCTAAGAAACCCTTCATCCCACCGTCTCAAAATGGGAACTGAAACCAGCATTTTACCGAAGCAATGGGAACCTTATACGACTAACCATGCATGCAGAACCAAAACCTGTGTTGCGACTCGAGATTTGACACGATTCGCATGGGGAAGAAGGATCGAAGGAGAAAGATACCATCTTTGATGCGTCTCGACGGGGAAGGCGGCTGGCTTCCGGTCCTGCGCCTCGCCGTGGAAAACCCTAGTTAAGGAGGGCGCCGGCTGACACGTCATTTAATACCGCGGCGAGAAACCCTAGTTCCCAAAATTTACCCGATGTGACGTAAATGCCCCTAATTGGGTTTGGGTCAAGTGGGGTCCAAGTATAGACCCCAATTTGGGCGTGAACGCCTCAAAACCAAAAAGGGCCTATTTGACATTAACTCTATTTGCTGTGTTCTTAAATTCCCTTTCTCTCTTTTTTTTTTTCTTTTTTTTTATTGTGTGCGATAATGTAGGGAATTTTGTTTGGGAGCTCTATTTTTAATTTACTGTGGTCCTAAATTATTTAAAAATATAAAATTCTTTTTCATCTTCTTTTGAAACAAGAAGTCTCTGCCCTTCTTAGCCTTATGTGCATCAGTAACCCTCCAAAAACTCATTCGGAACTTTCTAACTTCATTGCAGTTATCACTGCTATATTTTTCTGTGCAACAAATAAATTTTCATTTAAAAAAGTTAAAAAACAAGTGAAAATTAATATTTCTGCTGTAGTGGACTTAAAGGCTTGTGGTTCATTATATTGGTCGGTATTTATTAAATTGATTGGAAATAACGATCAAACGGTATATGTTTATTTAAGTCTAATCAAACATGCTATGCTGACCTCCTAATTAGTTCAATCATATTAAGGTTGGTAACTATATTAAGAGTCTTAATTATGTTTTAGTTATTTTTCGAATAGTCATAATTAAATTCATAATTGTTGGTGAATTGAGATTTAAATTTAGATTAAATGGATTAAAACATAGAGAGTCATTAGAGAATACTTCTATATTGAGTCTCAAGGTTTAAGTGAAAGAAAAAGATAATACACTTTTGATGCTCATACTATATTTTCTCTCATGGATCCAGAGAAAGACTTTTTTTAAAAAAATTTATATAAGAGAGCTTACAATAAATTTCAACCTTGAGTCTGAGTTAATTTAAATGAAAATGATTTCTTATATTATTTTTCTTATATATAAAAAATATTATTTTTGTAGATAGTAATTTATCAAATCACGTAAAAATTTACATTGATTTCTTGGTATGTTCCTTGTTTGTTGATGATATATACAGTTTTTATGTTGGGTTTGAGTTATTTTTCATCCCAACAAAATAAACTGCAGAGGACAATGAAACCTTCATCTGCCTTTATATAGTATAAAAATAAAGGCCATGGAATTGATGACTTCATTTTTCTAACAACCATCAGAATTTTGAGGATGAACAAATAGTTGATCTTTACAATTGAATGATACAGAGGGAAAAGAAAAACCTCAACAAGCTAATGTATATTTCTGCCAATAAAGAGATATTGATTGCTTCAGGATAAAATTTAACCTGCAGAACAAGTAACAGAAGTTAGAACAATTAGAAGATATATGAAGCTGTATATGTCCTTAACTAAAGTGAAAAAATGCCTTTCCAGCTTGTGTTTCATTGTCCACAACAGTCACTGGTCGTATAAACAAGTCTGCAGCATTTTGGTTAAAGCCTGAAAACATTTATGTGGAGGACAAAGTCAGGAAATGGCAAAGCCTCCTTTGTGAGATAAGTGTGGCCAAAAGTATTCCACAGAGGAAAACTGCAGTATGTTATCTACTTGGAGTTTCAATTGGTTACTGCAAAGCCTTTTACATGGAAAGTTGAGCAGGTAGCAGCAAAACAAAAAGCACATGAAAAGGTAATCAGAATACACCATTGCATAGGTTGTAGAAGTTCTAAAAGTAATTTGAATTAGATGAACCTTCTGCTTTAGGAAAGATATCATTTGAATTACGTGCCTGTGTGTGTGCGAGCACGCATGCGCTCAAGATAATCTTAACATATATTTCTTGTCTTGGCATTTTAACTGTTCCAAATAAATGGTCCATATGAAGTAAAAGTATCAAAAGGAGCTTCGCTGATGATTTCGAGAGCGGGAAGCAATAGAAGCATCGATACTACCGGATTTTGTGTCCATCGAAAGAAAGGATTTGGGAACAGCAACACCCCAAAGCATACAACTAAAACTAGATATAAGGTTCGACATAATTCTTCTTCAAAAATTGAAGATCCAATAGTATTTATGGAAGTTCTCATTGATGTCCGCAGATAGGCAGAATAGATTTCCAATTTCCATGATGACATTTTAACATACTATAAATTGACATAATTTTCATGATGTCTACATTGAACATTTGTAGCTTATGTCATCAATTGGGCTGATGGCCTTGTCAAAGGATCTAAACCCCTTCTCGAGGAATTTAAAATATCAAGATATTAGACATTAAGTTGATCAATGCATTATTTCAATAAAAAGACAGTAAGATGAGAAAATCTCTTTGCAAAGGTAAACTTCATTCCTCAAACATAAGACTTCTCAGTGCAACTTTTAGTGATAATATCAAGATTCAGTGGACCATATCTGGTATACTTGCAGTACTTATCATAACGGAGTAGCACGGCATGCGGTATTAATGCAGAATTCCATATGCAAGAGCAAGATTAATGTGTCTGGCTTTCTGATGTACAATATTTTTGGGACAAGGCAAACAAATTCCAGATGTGCAGTGAGATTAGCATGCCTGGCATGGTAATTCAACATGTAAGTCTAAGATGAGCTTTTCTTGGTTGGTATAATCTACATTAGGGGGAAATAAATTCACATACAAGTACAGAATATATGCATTCACATTTAAAATCCAATTGAAAGTATACAAAACAAGATCTGTGAAACAATAAGGTCTTTCAAAAGTTTGGTTGTCGCCTTAGTCAATGCAATTGACTAGGTATCTCAGCAACTTAAAAAGATTGAATGACTTCCAAGTACAGGATTAAAAACGAATGGGCCATCTTAATAAGTTTTAGCAACATATTTCGGGTATTGAGCATGTTTCTTTTTTTCTCTGTTTTCTTTTTTGCCAAACATCTAAATATCAGGCTAAACCAAATTAATTACATATTTAATTGTTAGCTAGCTAGTTGCCAGGTATCACAAATGTCCTAGATAGACAAGCAATGAACCAGAAAACCATATATTTTTGCAATTACAAAGGAAATGCCTTTATGATGCGTACATTTTCTATAATCGGAATAGTGAATGACCTTTTCCACGACCTCTGTTTATATTTTTGTCAAAATTCTATATTATCAGATGTTGACTGGGTCGACATCTCCCAAAATATTTCTCTTCCTTTGAGTTTCGAGTTATATTCTTTCGAGTGATATCAAGTCTGTATGAGCATATCCAGGGAGTAGCATAGCAGAATCAGAAAGCGAATAAAGATACTCCCTAGCCAAGTATTTTCATGGTTTTAAGAGATCGTCTTGGTAATGGAGAATCTAGCAGTACATAGTCCCATGGAAATTCAAATCCAAAATCATTTAGAAACTCCATAATCTAAAAAGGCCATATACTGAACTTCTAGGACTTGGTAAAACTTGCCAAATATGTTTGCTATGAGTAGACCATGTTTAAATTTGTTTTTCGTCCATCTAGATATTGGTGAGTCACTGTCATCACCTAGTAAAATCTGCAAGTTTAGATAACTGACATGACATGAACCTCCTTTATACTTGAACCAAAATTCAAGATATTATAGCTAAGATTATATCAGTTGCAGCAAGTCGACAACACACATTCATCAACCTACTGTTACCAGGGAATGCATGATCAACATTTAAACCAGTTTTGGCCATCCATCCGTGCAGCTGTGTTTAGGTAAATGCATCTGGATGGACGATGAACCAACCACTGTTCAATAGGCTAGATTGTATATAGATCGCTGGAAACTTAAATGCATATAAAGTACATTTTAGTGGCTGGTCTACAACTTATGGTTGTCAAAGTGAAACGAGTATGCGCACCGCAAGGAATGGATTACTGGTGAATTGTAAGTAATTTTTTACTATCAAGTATCGGCTAACAAATGCTAACAGACGGTGAGATTCCACTCATAATGCATGTGACCTACAATTGCAGCAATTATATAGATCTTCTTTTCTTTCTTTTTCCATTTAATTTTGATTTCCTGTCATAGTTTCAATAAGGTAGCTTGTAGATAGGCTAACTAGAAATGTCGAGTTTTAATGGCACTGAAACACAATACAGCCTGTCGACGACAAAATCACCTTTAAGCAACATGCATGGCTTATTGATCAGGATCGAGATCTAGCATTTTATGATACTTACAGTCAGTGATTGGTAGCGTACGGCCACATCTCGAATTGTTTTATTTGGCAACTTCTTGGCAATTTTGGCATAGCAGTCGATTCTCGGTTCTGAAGCAAATCTGCAAGCAAGTGAAATTAATTATGAGAATCTTGTTTTCCATTTATCATTATGGAACATACAGTCGTTAAGGTACTTGGATAAATGAAAATGATCCTGTTGTAATAATCAACCCTCAAGCATGACAGTAGTGACTAAAAATGAAAATTTTCTGTTATTAACAGTGACTGTGACTAGTAAATCAAGTAAAAGATCATCAAATCAATTTTATTAATAGCAACCCAAATTTGCACATCCAGTTACCATGTCAAAAAATGTTTCTCATCGTAGAAGAAAAGAAAGAGATGAGATATAACATAGATTCTCTGATCATGGGCACTTGAAATATGATAAAATTCTCGCTTTACCGGTTAAGATGGATGATGAACACATAACCTTGTAATAGCCCATTACTGTGAAACCCCTCACCAGCATTGTCGACAAAAGCTCACTCCATGTTGACATCTCCAAGTATGCATTATAAGGTAGATGCTTCAACTTATATCAATTTTGCCTCAAGGAATACACTCATAGATGGATTCTTGAAAGCAAAGCTAGCAGCACGATCAACCCAAACACATGGATAAAATCAAAGACACTATCTTCAAAAACAAAAGGCCAGTAATTTACGAACTTCATTCCACCATCAAAGAGGTCCCACTAAAAACGATCACTCGAAACAATTTCGATCGGAATCTTCTGCAATTTAAAGAACATTTGGTTTCGGTCTCACCCAATCGCATGAAAGAACAAGCAACCAAGATAGCATTGTTTGAACAAATGTCAAGATTAAGAGTAAACACTCACATAATTAGCAACCATGGTATAAACAGCGCATTCACGAACTGCAGCATGAAATATTCGTAGGCGAAGGATGTCCATCGCCTGAGAAAAGGGGCTTAAGCGAAAAGATAAGGCAATGCTCACTCTATAACGCCTTCCTCGAAAATGGCCCGCTCCTCCTCCGTCCAATCCGTCGGCGAGCCCGGGTTGTGCTTGATGGCCGACCCCGCACCCACCGCGACAACCGAGCGGGCATTGTTCAGGCCTTCGACAGCTCCGCCGCCACCATGGTAGACTCCTCGGACTCCATTGACACCCACAAGATTCGACCATCCCCTGTAGTCCATTCAGGAAGCGTTGCTGCACTTACCACGACGAGAGATTCAGGGAAGGAGGGTTTTGTAGCAGAGGACGTGCGGAGGCCGGGATGGCAACGACGGGAGGGAGCAGAGGACGAAGGCACGGCAATGAAAGCGCTGAAGGGTCGTCTTTTTCCTGCTGCCTGGGAATCCAAGCTAGAGAAGAAAGGAGTAATGGCCGCACCTCGTCGTTCCAGGTTGACTTCCCGTCAGCGTGGCAGCATAAATCTTCCAAAAGATATACTTGTTTGACTTTTTGGCGGATTTGAAATACATACCCTTAGTCGATAATAATGTTCGATAAAACGCAGAATTTTTCCAAAATGGTACGGCGACAAATTAAAGATTTTTTTTTTTCATCTCACGATAGTTATGACATTTGATGAGTTACTTTGTGAATAAGAATCTATTGTAGTCGAAGTTTGTCAATTTGATATGACAAAATTGATCCGATTCTGTTTCCGAATCTTATAGGGATGAAGATCCCAATGTTAAAAAAAAAAAAATGTTCATAAAAAAGTCTTAAATTTATGTTCAATTTGATTCTTAAATTAATAAATGCACAAGATAGATAAAATAACCTATTTATAGTAAATACTAAAAAGAAGTATCTTGTAGCTATAGAAACCTCCTATTTATAGTATATAGTCATCGATCATTTATGCTTACTAAAATATTCTCTTAGCATTGATCGATAGAAAATATTTATGATGACATCAAAATATATTTATAGAAGATGGATGACGCTCGACCATTTACCATATATATTTCTTCAACTTTCTGATCATGATGTCTCCCTATTATTGGGCATTGACTTTTCAATCATTCAACGAAGATTATTTAAATACGACCTGCATATGCATCCCTGATGATTCCATAATAATTTAAATTTAAGATAGAGTTAGTATCTTATTTCACTGAAAATAATATTTTAGGTAGAATTAGGTATGTTATATTTTTAATTCATATCAATTAATATTAACCTAAAGATATATGTATATATATATGTCTTTGCATTTATTCTCATTTTCAATTGATTACCCTTGGATATTATATGTTATTTGACTAAAAATAGTAATCAAGAAGTCTTTATGTCGATAATAATATTAATATTAATGATGTATCGATTATATATGAATATTAACGAAAGAGGTGTATGTATGTATACTTATAATTATAAGGGTAATTATGTTATTCTGAAGTATTACAGGAATAGTTATGTCAATTTGCTTGTTTTATAACCGGAATTGGGCACTCACCAAGTCGCGTAACGAGGGAAGAAAAAGTGCCATTGGCGGGAAGATTTCGCTGCCGTCGGACGGTCCACGTATCATCTGCGCTCAGCGAGTGACAGCGTCCGTTGGATCAGATCAAACGCCGCCAGTTATTAAAGCCGTTCGATGTGATGGCCTCTCTCCCCCTTCCCCCTCCTCCTCGCGTCATCGAACACAGTGGACAGGGTCGCCGTAAGGGGGGCGAAAGGAGAGGATAAGAACGCGCGCTTAATCGTCGGAGAAGCCAACGATCTCAGCTGATCCCATGTCCGTTACTATCCATTTCTGGGATCGATTTGCAGGTGACGTTTCGATTATGGAGACGCGCGGGTTTCGGTGGGAATGAGGGTTTGTTTGCATGTTCTCCCCGTGGATTTGTGAGGGATTTTGGTTCACATACAGATTTGATGTATTTTTGGATTTCTTATAGGTTTATGAACTCTTGGTTGGATCTTGCTCTTCGTATTTCTAGGCGTACGGATCTGGAGGCGGCGCTTCAAACTAAAGGGCAAGAATGTGGTCGAATTGAGAGTTTCTGAAGGGCTGTAGCGTCGAATGGGTGGTCTATTGTGCTCCTAAAACCCCCGAAAGTTTTTTCTTTTGGGCAGCGACCGTTCTTTTTGTCTACAGCGTGGTTCGCTGTGTGATTTTTCTGCTGATCTCAGGAGAAACCTTTAAGATTCTGAGTGTTAGTTCTTTTGAGTTGTGGTGTGAACTAGTTTAAACAATGACAACGGGATGTACTGGTGGTGTGATTCCTGGCGCTGATCGAACTGATGAATCTAATCCCCACAAAGTTGATGAGGATGCCGTGATTTTAGATAATTTTGCAGTGAAAGAGGAAGAAGGTGTCGTTGTCAACAAAGCCCCTGAATTTGATGGGGAGTTTATGGATCCTGAAGATACCCCTGCTGAAGAAGCAAAAAGGAACCAAGCCAAAGCTGATCATGATGAGAAGGGGATCCATTGTACAAATACAATGTCCCTTGATATTCCAGCACAAGGCTCAAAACAGGTTTTGGGAATAGCTGAAGACAATTCTCATGTCAAGAAACGGAGAAAGTGCCACACTGAAGTGAAAGATGAGCAGAAGGGGACAGGGAAGCAGTTGAAAAGGAAAAGAGTTGCTACTGATGGGAATATGAACTCTGATGATAAGGAATTTCTTACAGCTGAATGCCGTTGTGAAATTGAAGAATTGTTTGAGTATTACAAGGATTTTTCTGGTCTTGGGCTGCAGTTTGATGATAGTGAATGCCATTCCAACAATTTGATGATTGCCTATTTGCTGGAGGAGAGAAGTCTTTCGTTTTCTAAACTAGTTGAGGAAATTTATGAGAAGTTGAAGGGAAGAGAGGGGATTACTCTGGCTTCTGTTCGCAGTACTGTGCTTTTTGTAGGACAGAGAGTGATGTATGGTATTTCCAGTGCGGATGCCGATGTATTGGAAGATGAGTCAGAGTCATGTCTATGGTGCTGGGAGGTAATGATGTTGTTATTGTTATTATTTTCCCTTTGGCTGTTTTAATCCAATTTATCTTTTTGCAGTCTCAATGGTTATTTTTATGCTGGAAAGCTAGCTCTTGATATTTGATATTTTGTTGATCAGACAAGAGATATCAAGTTGTTCTCTGCTACTCTTCGTGCAATTGTCAACGTTCGGCGCATAGCTCGGAAGAAGATTCATGAGAGGATTTCTGCTCTCTGTGGTAAGAATCTTTGTTGTTTTGACTTTTTGTGCTATTTATTGGTAGAGACATTGTGACTGTGTTTGTATATTTAAATTTTAACTGGCTGTTTAATACAATATAACTTTAAAACGTGACACTTGCAAGATATCAGTGTAACTACTCGGGACAGAACGAGATTTGGATAATCTTTTTATTTACACGCCAATACATGCTTGATTGGGTTGGCTATAGTTTTTTATCCTCATGGGCAGTGCTCTAGAAAAAGGAATACTCCTTTCCTCTTTATTGGGAAATACACATATATTTTTCTTTAGTAGTAAACCAAAGAGTTCTCTTCTATTAGCACAAAATATATACTCCTTTCACATCATGGAAATGGTTTTATCTTTATTGCAAGCTATAGCATTTTTACGTAACAAGCAGAAGATAGAGCTTGTTATTTTTGACAATTTAACATACACAATAGTTCATCGTCCGCTCCCTTAGTACCCAAAAGAATGTTCTTTTTGACGGATTGTATTGCTTAATTTCTGATGAACTCGTGCTTAAGATGACTGCTAATTTTTGTTTTTTGTAAATCTGATTACTTGGCATTTGTTTATTCTGAATGCCTTCATTATGCATTGTGTCTATGTTTTTGTTGTATTAACTATCTCATGTTCTTTGCATCCTATAATACATTTTGTTGCATTCTTCATTGCTCATGAAAAGAAAACATTCAATTATAGGAATTACATTTTATCATTTCATTATACAATGGTAGGTATGCATATATTTATCTATATCACTTTTGTTGGAATCTAAAGCATTAAAATGCTTTAGTATGCTATGCTACACCACACGTAATTGTGTGCAATCTTTGGTACAAACTATTAGTGTTTTCTTCTTTTTGCATTAAAGATTTCAGCTGAAAGTAGACATATCTTGCATTTCAGCAACATTATCTGTGTTGACAAGTTCTGAATATAAAGATGGCCAAAGAACTGATCGGATGAAGCCATCAATGATACTTGGCAAGATATTGAATAAGCAAGGGATTTCTTCATTAGTTGAAAAGTTGACCCAGAAGAAATGTGCCGACATGTATGCATTCTCTTTGACTTTTTTCTGAATATTCAAATTGTCACTACTTATTTCTTTTAAATTGGCACTAACATAAAATATTATTCTTTTGTCATGAAAGTGCTGCACAAGAAGCCAGGTTACAAGAAAAGGAATTAATGAAGGAAGCTGAGAAAAATAAACGGAGTGCTGAAAAGGAAAAGAAGAAAATGGATCTTGAGCTTCAGAAGGAAAAATTGCGAATAGTAAGTAAGGGACTTAAGGTGTTATTAACTGGGTCGATATATTGCTTCTTTATTTATGGTGTCATGCTGTCTTTGTTTTTCTTCAACTCTATAAATTTGAAATAAATTATGGATGCTTTGCAATAGGGAACATCCAGCAAACGTATACTGATGGAAATTAAGGTTTTAAAATTGTTGGTGCATGATGGCAGGAAAGTTCAATTGACTATAAGGTTGCTACTGTTAGGCTAAATTCAGAGCTTATTGTACATTTCAAATTGATTAGTCCATTTCATGTGAATATATCTGTCTGTTTCGTGAATATGTTGAGTCTCAAAAGCTTAATCTGGTACTTGGTTCAGATAGTCTGCATATATGTTATTGGAGGCCAATCCTACTAAAATTTTTAGTAAACTTCTAGTTTTCTAACTTTTTATTTCTTTTTTGATGTCTGGATGTCTGAAATTTTAGACATTTTGACCCCCTTCTCAAAGTTAATGTTTTCTTAAACATCCAGAATTTGAATGTTTGATAGAAAGATGTAATAATTGTTTTAGACACAGGACAGTGGCATTTTAACAAGTAAAACAGCACAAATGGATTATGCCAAATTGGATGATATGTTGAATTACATGTGGCCTATCACCAAGGTTTAACACCAAAGTGGCTTTTGGTTGTTGGGTTTTAGGGTTAGTGGCCTTTTGAAAATGATTCTTTTAAAAGCAAAAGAAAAATACCTAAAACTACTTAAGTCACGTCAGTATCATATTAGATATACCATACTCGGTACTAATCATCTTTGCAAGAAGAGCACATTCACAAGAAATTAGCAATATTTTTTGTATTCATTATGGAAATTTGTACCCTGATTTGTCATTTTCATTTGTATATGATACTATTGAATATGACAAGCACTACAAGATCTTTGTTAATTATGTGACTGGAATAAACTGTTAGACTCCATTTTCCTTGAGTTCATCCAGGTCCAAACATGTATGCTTTGTGATTCAGTGGTTAGTTTAATATTGGGGCTTGAGTTATGTGCAACATAGAGGCATAGCCTCGTGGAACCTGGAAAAAACCTTAAATTTGGACTTTTAGCCTCATTAGGTAAGTTCTTGCTGAAGATATGTTTGTCTGAAGCCATCAATTGATCTTGGTGTGCATTTAGATTCAGAAAATTTAGACAGTTACTTTTATTGTGAAATTTGTCAGTAACTTGATAATGGTTTGCTAGCCATGATCTCACTAAATTTAGGCTATCTGCATTTTTTTTCTCACTTGTACACTTTTCCCCACTCAATTTTAGGAGAAGGAACGAAAGCGGATGCAGGAAGAGGTTGAAAGACAAGAAAAACGCCGTGAAAAAGAAGAAGCTGAATTGAAAAAACAAATTAAGAAGCAACAAGAAGAAGCTGCCAGGGAACAACGGCGTCGTGAAAAAGAGGAAGCTGAGCGGAAGAAACAGCTTGCCATGCAAAAACAAGCTTCTATGATGGAATGTTTTCTTAAAAGTAAAAAGAGTAGCAATAGTTTAGATATTTCTGATAGATTGTCACCTATGAAAAGCCAATCAGTTGATGCAGCTTCCAAAAATGAAGGAATAACTAATGCAGTTACATCATCAATGGACTGTGCTTTCTCTCAGCAATATAGTGTGCCTATAGAAGACCTTTGCAGGTTCATCAGAGGACCTTTATTTTTATTTTTTTTTGTTCTTTAAACTTTAGCTTATATTTTTTTGAAGTTTTTGATTCTCTGGATATTTTATAGTTACATAAGTTCGACGGAGTTGGAATCTAGAATCATTCCTTACTCAACTTCAGGAAGTACAGTTTTAAAGTTGAATGCACCTATAGTACCACTAATTCAGAATCTGCTAGCAGATATATATTTAGTTGCAGCTTAAGGAGACAGTTTAAGATTATCTCAAATGTGTTATTATTCTGCAAATATTGCAGGTTGCATATTGCTGGCTGGCGTAAGTTGGCTCACTGTAACAGGTCTTGCCACTGGGGTCTAAGGCGTAATCCTAAGATGGAATTGATCAAGGAGCTTAAACTGCAAAGACCATACTTGTTAGGCCAATCTCCTGAAAAAATGGCCACCCCAATGAAGGATGCTTCCTCTTATGAAGTGAATAATAGCAGTGAATCAAGCTGTTATAAGTTTGATGACGAACTGGAATCTTCTATAAGCAATATATCACATCAAAGTGATCCTATTGTTGCCTCATCATCAGCCAGGGGCCGGGTTAAAAAGCTTTTGCAGTTTGACAAGAGCTTTAAGCCAGCATATTATGGTACTTGGCGCAGGAAAAGGCATGCTTTTATTCATAGAAACATGTTGCAGTTCTGTTTTCATTTTGATTTTAGTTGAAGTTTTAAGAATCATGTTTTTTGCTGCAATGTTGATACTACAGTGGTGTTGTTGGTCCGAGGCACCCGTTTAGAAAAGACCCTGAATTGGATTATGATGTTGATAGTGATGAGGAATGGGAAGAGGTACTTGTGTCTGAAACCTTTTCATAGATGTTACTGAGGCCCAACGGTGTGGCTAATTTTTTTGATTTTGTGCAGGAGGATCCAGGTGAAAGTCTTTCGGATTGTGAAAAAGATGTAGAAGAAATTTTAGATGCTGAAAACTTGAAAGATGAGGACGACATTGAAAGTGAAGACAGCTTTGTTGTTCCTGATGGTTATCTTTCTGAAAATGAGGTTTTGCCTTAAAACACTGATGTGATGATACATGTGTGTTTTGCTCTGTTCATAATGATCTTCCTTTTTCAAATTCATTTGTCCTTACTATTGTTGCTGCAATTTTTTCATATCTTTTGGAAGTTTGCACTTTGATCTGAAATGTTCCAAAATTATATTATATATGAAGCTTGTAATTTTTGTTTAATCTTTTCTATTCCAATTTATTTAATTATTTTTCTTGACAATGGTTCTGTTTCAACTCACATTGCATATTTCTCCTGAGTTTTCTGCAGAAATATGCTTTTGTCATGCATGCAAAACTAGTATTATGCTTTTGCGATGCATGCAAAACCGATTGAGACGATTGCATCCTCAAAACATGCATGCAAAAATAGTATTATGCTAATATTAATTTTGAATTTTTTGATTTTAATTTTTTATTCAGCTAGAATGCTTGATAATTTGTTCTTTGTATGAACTAAACCCATATTTTTTTTTACAGGGAGTACAAATCGAGACATCTGAATTCCCAGATGAGGAGGCAAAAGTCTCACAGTGTTGTAAGTTAGAGGTTGATAATGAGGAATTTAGAACATTGCTGCAGCAGCAGAAGATTCTCTGCACTTGTACAGAAAAGGCTCTTAGAAAGAGCCAGCCACTGGTGATATCCAACTTAGATCATGAAAAGATTGAACTTTTGTCGGCTGAGGATCTTACTGGGAAGGCAAAAGTTGAGCAGGTCTGTTTGCAGGCTCTCTGCATGCGGGCCATCCCTGGAGGAGCCATTGTAGATATGTTTACAAATCCCAGCACATCCTGTGAGGATCAGCAAGTGCACCTGGCTCCTGAGGAAAGTGCTGCACAAGCAGCCACTGCACCAGTGGTGTCCGATAAGGACTTGCCGGAATATGTAAGCGTCGTGATGATGTATGGCCAGATTGTTCATTCTTCACAATTTTCCTTATTTTGGGGACCTTGAACTGCAGGTTAGGTTGATTCAATCATGTCCTCATGGAATTAATAAGCTGGTGGATGTGTTGCTACAGAAGTTTCCAAGCATCCCAAAGTCACAACTAAGAAATAAAATACGGGAAATATCAGAGTTTGTTGACAATCGATGGCAGGTAAAAAAATTCATTTATTGTACAATACCAAAAGCTTGTGAAGATGGCCTGAAACTTTGTTCTGGTTTCTGTGTGTCTTCTCATGAACAGGTTAAGAAAGATGTCTTGCAAAGGCTTGGCTTGTCTACCTCGGAGCCCTCTCCAGGTACTTGACAGTCAACTGGAATCGAATTAAGTTATCAACTTGCCTAGCATCTCAAAAGAATATCTGCTTTATCAGTATGGTCTGTGTAGGTATCAAAGTTTGGGGGTTGTGATACTGAATGCTAACATTAGCTTTGTTGATCTTTGACAGACACTGGCGGGAAGCAGAAAAGTATAGCAATGTATTTCTCCAAGCGGTGCTTACCTCCTGAAGGGCAATCCATCAACATCTCCGAATCCTCTCCTCGGTCATCCACCTAATCAAAGGCACATAACTTTGGAATCTCTAAGAAAATAGGTTTTGGTGGATTTTTGGTTATCCACAAGGCATCGGGTAGTATGTATAACAATGTTGAGTCATGGTACCCAAGTGTGTGTTGTATACGTGGTATTGAGAAATACCAGTTCTGGTAGCACTAAACTTGTGAATTTTTCTTTTCTATCTCCAAATTTTCTTTTAGTTTCTAACAATAGATTGATGTTTATTTTGCAAATGGTTATGCCCTCATGGTTTAAAGTTGTGTTTGGAAATATATTTTACATTTTCAAGAAATATATTTATCATTTTGATGTGCAAATAATAAAGTGAAATTGCGTGCACGTGCATATATAATTTGACTCTCCGTTCATACTTTTTAATTTAAACTGACGCCCTTTCAAATTTTGTTATATTCTTAAGAATGTTATGAGTAATTTGGGATTTTCTATTTTTTTTATGGCTCAGAACAAATTTATCTGAAATGTAATTATGATTAATTAACTTGATTTTTTATTCGATTTTGATGGCAATACCATGTATTTTGTATTTTAATATGAGAAGGGAGGGATAATATATATGTCATATTAAATTATGTAATTAAAAATATACTATTTCGTTTTATATAAAAATTCCCAAATAGTTGCAATGACTATTTCATTTTTATGAATTTTGTTCTAAATATGGAATATATATATTATATATATTAGACATACGATCCAAATAAAACATCAACAAAGTCGTATCCAAATAAAATCAAAAGCTTATTAGACATATGATCCAATATTCGGGTTGATCTTTTGTTGTTGTTAAGATATGTAAAAAGTTATATATTTATTAAAGTTTAAAATACTTACAATTTATTTATAATTTTTATTTAGATTTTTTTATGTCTTTATCTATTTTTCATCGTATCACTAATATTAATTATTTTATTTTTTATTTATATCTTCTTAATTTATGTCAATACCATCTTAAATAATTTTTTTATATTTTTATCTTCTATCGAAGCAATAACTAATTATTCGAATAAAAAATATTTATTCCTATCTTTTCTAATAGCTTTACTTCCATTTAATATTTTTTATTTCAATAATATAATTTTTATATATTTTTTATTAACTATCTAGCACCTCAAATCCATAAAATATTATTAATCTCATATTATATTATATAATTTTTAATTTAATATCAAAGGTATATTATGATCCTCTCACCATTTTAATCATTTGGATTTTACTCTTTAGATAATATTTGTATTGATTTCTTCATCTTATTGAATAGTTGATTCAAGATATCTATAACTTTTAATTAAAACAAATTTATGGTAGGTCTTATTATATTATATTCTCTTAATTTTTTATATTCACTAAAATTATATATTATATATTTAATGATAATCCTAGTTAATTTAAAACCTTTAGTTTTTAAGACTTGCCTCTATAGTTAATTTATAATAAAAATACTTAGGCTCTCATTAAATCATCACCAAATAACATATACCATAAAGGTCTGTTATGTAAGTGACTTATTATTAATGCAAAAATATAGAGATTTAATATGGATCTTTGGTATAATACTATGTTAATATAAAACTCACTAAACACACTTTTTTACAAGATTTATAATTTCGACCGGTAATGTTCGATACGGACGGTACATATCAGTCTGTTAGGTTGTCAGTACACGGACCGCCTGTTACTAGGTAATTCCGTCAAAAATCAATCGTCGGCGATTGATTTCGACTGTTGATGGTCAATTGAAGGAGAAATTGATCGTTGACGATCAACTAAGGGAGAAAAATAGAAGAAGAATACGAGGAAAAGAAGAAGAAGAAAAAAAGAGATGAGTACCTATTTCCCCGTGTCATCCTTGCTGCTAGTGTGCTATCACCGCCAACGGGTCACTAGGGCCCATGCACCATCGTTGCCCACGGGTCGTGGGCACTTTTTCTCTCGCGTGAGGAGATGGAACATCTCCCCGCATGGAGAGAAAGGTCGAGGCGACATTTGATTCTTTTATTTTTTTATCAATATATTTAATATATATATTTTTAATATTATATTATATAAAAAATTATATTATAAAAATTTATATTATATTTAAATATATTTATATGCACGATATACCACTGGTACCAAGATCGTATAGGTATCAAGATAAACTCGATAATCGATACGAACCGATAAATCAAACCTTACTTATATATATATATATATATATATATATATATATATATATATATTATTAGAGATATTTTGTTTTCTAAAGGCTATCATAATAAATTTATATGAACTTATAATATATTTTTTATAATTAATAAAAATCATATTTAAACTTTTGTTTTTTTATACTTTTTTATTATCTTAATAAATAAATAGCTTTCATGATGATGTTCTAAACATAAAATCAAATTAATTTTCAGGAATATTTGTTGTAAGCTTTATCCTATTTTCGATAATTGTAAATCATGATTTTAATTTCTATATAATTTAAATATTTTTGTATCTTTATCTTATTTTTGTAACCATGTTACCCAGTTGTCTCCTAAACTTTTCTAGATCTTAATATATGATTATCAAAACTACCATTATTATTTATCACTAAATCTAAATCATATGAGATATTATTAGTTTTTGGACTTATCCAAAACAATAAAAGAATCTTTATCTATTTGACACACATCCGAGCACCAATGTGTTCTTTAATGATCTTATAACCTTTTTTTTTTTTTTTTGTAATTCAAGACACATACATAGATGGTGAGGGTGTCACCTATCGCTTTCGGATAACAATCTAGTCTCAAGATCAATTAGGATATGCCATGAATTTTTATTAATTGTTGGACCTAATGTAACTCTTCATATTTTTATTTATTTATTTTTTTCATCCGGACTCAGACCGATACTACCATGTTATCGGGTCAGAAGGGTCAGACAGCATACTTATGATCCGAATCTCGTTCTTATTGGGTCAGACAGCAGAACCGGACCCAAACCCTGATCCGAAACCTATCGGGCTCAGATCAAAGCCGGATGTAAACCAAACGATCCTGACCATCGGATCTTTGGATGGCATCATGGTGTGCTAGGGTTTTGGTAAACGAGGAGCAGCGGCTCCCTTATAAGCCCTCATCTCCGCTTCGACGCCGCGCGCGGAGGCAGCAGCGGAGGAGGAGAGATGGTGAGATGGCCTCAATCTCTCTCTCCTCTACTTGTTTCCTTCAGATGTTTTTTTCTCTCATCTTGAATCGATCTGAATTCTTTCGGCTTGTAGTCGTAGCCTTGGATATCTCTACCTCCGTCTTCCTATTCTCCGGCTAGACTTCAATTTCCGGCGGTTGTAGTGCAATTGTTCTGCTAGTCAGTAGGATGTCGACTTCCCGAGGTCCTCTGAATCGATGTATTACGATATTCTTCATCTCAATCTTGTTCTTCTCTTTTCTACGATTTCTTGAGTTGCTTTGGCATTCGTGATCGTCGATCGGTCGCTGCGTGCTTTTAGTTTCTGCGATTTGTTGGTTGATCTGTGTCAAAAGCTTATTCACGAAAAGATTGGACCGTGTTTCTCACTATTGTCTGCTTTCTCTATGCTCTTTTGTGCTTGTAGCCGTCTTCTTATTTTGCCCAGAGGTCTTTTACCAATAATAACGCCTTCACTCGCAACATGTTGTCAGTTGTGGCTCTCAATCTCTTTCTTGTTTTTCTGATATCTGTGTTTTCTCCATTCTTCCTTTAATATACCATTCCTGGATGAAATGTTACAGGACGGTTATAGTGGCATCCACAGTTCTGTTTTGTCTGTCTGTAGTCAAATCATTAGATGTGTTTCTGAATAACTGAGTTTAAGAATGTCGTCTATATTTCAGGCCTTTGTCAAGGCTCTGAAAACGAAGTCTTACTTCAAGCGCTATCAAGTCAAGTACAAGAGACGGAGAGGTAGTATTTATTTTCCAATATTTATTCTATTGTCGGAGTGTTGCTGGTAATTTATTATTGTCTTCGCGGGCTGGCAGCGGGGAAGACCGATTACCGTGCACGGATCAGGCTGATTAACCAGGACAAGAACAAATACAATACACCTAAATATCGTTTTCTTGTTCGATTTGTATCCTCAAAAGAAGATTTCTGTTTTTGGCTCTTTGTGTTTCTTTTATTCTTATTTGTGGTAATTAGGTTTAAGTTCTTAACGTGATATGATATCAGAGTAATAAAGATATTTGTGCACAAGTAATATCTGCAAGCATTGCTGGTGATCTGGTTCTCGCATCTGCTTATGCTCATGAACTGCCACGATATGGACTTGAAGTTGGTCTTACTAACTATGCTGCAGGTAATAGTTTTTCTTTTCCTATTTATGCATGTACCTAGTTGTTTACAAACCATATCTGTTGGTGATTATTTAGCCTATTGCACTGGACTTCTCCTGGCAAGGCGAGTCCTGAAGATGCTTGAAATGGATGATGAATACCAGGGGAATGTAGAGGTTTGTGTTCCATGTTTGTTGTTTGTACATATAACTTAAATGTTTTCTGCCTAACTTGCCTAAATGTCTTGGTCAGGCCACTGGCGAGGACTTCTCTGTCGAACCTGCTGAGAGCAGGAGGCCCTTCCGTGCTCTGCTTGATGTTGGCCTTGTGAGGACAACAACTGGCAACCGTGTGTTTGGTGCTCTTAAGGTAATTATCTTTTCATTACTAAACTTTCAATTTTGTTTTATGGGCTTCTGTGCTTCCAAATTTATCTCAATTTTCTTTTCTGTCATGGGATGCTGCTTTTGCTTTAATAACTTGGTCCCATAGAGTGGTACTGTTTCCCATGATATATCATGTTAATAAACGAGAACATCATTATATCATGTTATGTGAATATTGAATGACTTTGGCTATAGATATAGTAATAAGTGCAGGACAGGATTTCAGAGATAGATCAAAAGATGAATTGTTGGTAATGCCTTGTGTGCTTCAGAAATTTACTGTAGCAAAATCTTATCTTTCACATATTGTTGAAAGACTCAACAGAATACCGGAACCTCTGAGCGACTTGGTTGTTGCGTATGGGGAACTTGTGCCAATAGCAGGTGCATTTGGTGCAAGGTGGGATCCAGTTCCAATATCAACCTGACATGGTCTTATATTAGCCTTGTAGGTTTCCATTTTGATATGGCTTATGTATGTTTAATGCCTAATGAGAGTTATTGAATTGAACTTAATGACAAGTCAAACAGATAGCTATCTTATACTGAACACCATTCTTTCTTTCTTGCTTGAGACCTTGGCCTGCTAAAGAAATATATTAAACCATTAACATCTTTTTTTGCATGGCAATGTTTTTGAGTAGGATGATGTATTGAACATTCATTCGGAATTCTGTGCTAAACTTTTAACTATACAACTTAATATTGTTACTTTAAACATGGATAGAAATAGAATACTTCCTCACAGGTTTTATTGGCGTCAATATTGGTATCACATTGCTTTGAAGGCCATGCCTTATAGTTATATTGAATCATTGGAAAAGCTGGTGAATTTATTGATCAATCACATTAGTCTAAAATTTTCTGTTTTCACTATGCTAATGGATTCTGTGTTTTAGTTCGGTACATGTTAAGGTCAGTCTCATACAGGATTTGCATTCACATACTGCTGGTAGCAAGATATGAATAGCTATTCATATGGTAATTTGCATGCACATACTGCTGTTGGCACCTGGTTGCTGTCAAGTTGAAGAAAGTTTGTCTATAAATTTTAAGACATTGGTTGGTGCTGTGGCTTTTTATTTCATATTTTTGTTGAATAAGATCTGGAAGCTATTCCGTTATCTGTAATAGTGGACCATCTCCTGAATAAAATATTTCTATTATGTTTCTTATTGTATGTAAAAAGATGACATGCATTTGTGGTCCTGTGTTGCCTCCAAGGTGTAGGATATCCCATCATATCTTGCTTCCTGTTGATTAATGAATCGGTAATCATTCTCATGAATGATGCATGTACATGCTTCAGCTTCTCTTAGCTTTTCTTTTAGACTGCATTTCATTCAATAATTGGACTTGATCATTCTAATCCTGGCTTGTTGATTTTAATCCTTTTCTGTTTGGTTGGTAATCCTGTTAATTTCCTGGTTATCCAAGTCACAGGACAGAAAACAAAGCTTATTTTAATCCATCATTGATTTTAGCCTAATGTAGTTGTCTTACTCCTTTGACCAGGTTATTTTGGTCCCTAGTTCTAGAGCATTTGGCAGGTCAAGCCTCTGGCATTAATTAAATCCTAATTAAATCTGAATCATAAATATTTCTCTATCATCATGTCATTAATTAGCTTGATGTAATCTTATCAGTCCTATGTGTAAAGATAGTTTTAGATATATGGTTCATAAACTCCACAACATATATCTGTTTCGTATGTTTGTTACCATATGTTCGACTAACTGGGGTCATTTTGAATGTAGGGAGCATTAGATGGTGGACTTGATATCCCTCACAGTGATAAGAGATTTGCTGGTTTTAAGAGCGATGAGAAGCAACTTGATGCGGAGGTTCACAGAAATTACATTTTGGTGGTCATGTTGCCTCTTACATGAGGGTTGGATGCTTTCACAGTCTTTTATCACTTTATATTATTTGTTACTTGATTTATACATGTATGGTTGTGATATGCAAATTCATAATATCAAGTAAATACACACACATTCGATATTTTATTTATTGTATGTTATGTGCATTTGTGTGCATGCACATTTTTATTTTGTTATACAATTTTTCATGTAAATTCAGTATGTTGATGTATTGACCTCTGGCCTTAATATTCTTTTTGAGTACTATCATTAGATAGTTGCACATGTATACTTCTTCAACCTTCTATTTGCTTCTGTTTCCTTGATCTACACCTCAAGCTTGTTTTCCTGTTTGCTTTCCGTGAAGCAACTTGCAAGTTCTCTACAAAAAAAATGTATCATCCATGATTGTCAATTACCTTCACCTTCTCTTTTCCCCCAGGTTTTGATGGAGGATGAACCAGATAAGTACCAGACAAACTTCAGTGAATATATCAAGAAAGGTATTGAGCCTGATGACATGGAAGAGATGTACAAGAAAGTTCATGCTGCCATTCGTGCAGATCCAAGTGCAGTTAAATCTACTAAAGAACCACCAAAGGAGCACAAGAGGTATGAACCAATCACATTAAACCAACAAGATGATTCGGTGTCATGATTCTTTTGAATCCGAGTTATCATCGTTGAATTGATGTTTGCTTGGACTAACAGCAGATTTAGCTGATGGAATCATGACCATGCAAACATACTGCATATTCTTATTAATTTAAATCTGCAATGTAGATATAACTTGAAGAAGCTTACTTACGAGGAAAGAAAGGCTAAACTCATTGAACGACTGAATGCGCTTAATGCATCTGGTGGTGCTGCTGCTGATGATGATGAGGATGAAGATGATGAGTGAACATTATTTAGAAGTTACTAGTCTTGTATCGAGGTTGCAGCTTGTTTTACCGCATTTGATTGTTATCCAGTTTTTCCTTTTGCATAGGCAGGTTTCTGTTTGGTATTACACCTTGATTTGACTTTTATAAATTCACTTCGATTTTGACTCATGCACTTGATGTCAGGATTTTGTAGTAGTTCGATGACATCTGCTTTATGGTTCAAGTTTATTTAGTAGATGTACTGTCTATATATGTTTATGCGTTTTCTTGCCTGTCTTAAACTTCTAGCTGTAGAATTCATGTGATACATTCAAACATCATCATATATCACCTGTTCAATTATATTGAACATCCTAATCTTCATTCAAACTGCTCATTGGTGCATGGTATTTGTCTCTACGAACATCATAATTGATTATGATTACTGATATTGATGTAGCTCCAAAGTTTGAGACAATTCTTTCATTGTATTTTAACTCACCCCTCCATGTGAAGTAAAGCATTTTACCTATGCTTCCAGGCACAAAGGAAAACAATCACAAACAAAAATGACACTCAAGCTTGCCCTAATGGGTTTAACGAAGTCTGGTTTGAGTAATTTGTTGTAATCACAACATGTTAGAATCCAATGAAAACTTGATGGGGTATGTTGTCTTTAAGGTTGTAATGGAAGACCAAAGGTATCAAAAAAGACAAGATCTTGGCCTTAATTGCGACTTGTTGTGTCTTTGAAATCATTAGCTAAAACTCAAACTAAACCTTCCATGTGGAATGTTCGTCTTGAGCAGTTCAATCAGTATATGAAGTTTGCAGTGGCTCTACATATGCTTGTTGGGTCAATCATCACCCATCCACCATGTAGGTGTTTGTAAACTCTCTTCTGTTATTTGATTCAGTCATCTTGACATTTGTTTTGTTTAGATTCCATATGTTTTTAAGGACCACCACCGTTTCATTCTAAAAAAATGTGATTAGTTTGGAGCAGCCTTATGCTATATACCATTGTGGACATATGGTCTTCTTACAAGGCAAAAGAAATGCATGGGTTTGTCTATTATGTTTTTTGATGGAACAAACATGTTCCCTCCCAACCGCATTATCTTGTAATTTGCCAAATAATAATAATAATAATAATAGCATATTAAAAAGGTGCAATAAAAAAAGATTAATCAAGAAGATCACATTTAAGAATTGGTTGTTCTGCACAAGGAAAATATTCCATCGGCCTGATGCGGAATGCAGATGAAAGATAAAAAAAAAAACACAGGAGGAACAGTGCACATGAAAGTTTATTGAAAGGCATGGCAAAAGAAGGGATAAAGATTGATTTTTTTTAATGGGACTGTAGGACACTGAAATGTTTCTTCAGTAAAGGTCATGTTGGCAAACCATCCATCTTAGATGTGGTAATAGTCGTTCGCCTCTGGGGTTAACATCATCACTGCAAATTCCAACATTAACTGTTTGTACTCGGTGCCTATTATGATCCAAAAATGTAGTGCTTGATTATGAAGTTACATATCTAATTAATGGGAGACCCACATGCAAATTTGTACATTAGGGATATATATATTTTTTTATATAAGAAATTAGTATACTTGTAGAATTTTTCCAATTTTGTTAAAGATGATTGTTTTGATGCTGACTATTGGAATTGGTAGTTAAAGATTTTTTTTTAAAATCTAAATCACCTTGTTTTCAGCTAAAGATTATTTTATGACTTGCCTTTTTTTTGTGTGTGTGTGATGTTTAATTGGGAGTGGTTGCAAGGTTGACCAGATCCCATTTTGGCTCATTGTAATGGCCAAACAAGTGTTGCAGATTCTATTCGTCTCTTTTTGCGTTTGAGGCTACTTAATTATGGCATTCATGTGATGGATTAAAGTGCTGCAGTAGATTATGGGGATTAATTGATAAAGCTGCTATATTGTTTATGCCAATTTGTACTGATGGGGGTTAAAAGTGGCCTTGTGCTGCTTCATGCCTTCTTCCTCTCTCTCTCGGCCAACAAATAGCGAGAGAGTTGTGACATCACATGATGCTAACATTTGCTCCTGCACCAAACTTTTTTTTTTTGTGGTTGGTTGGTTAAATCAGGGAAAGGTAAGGTGGAAAAGCTGACAGCAGATGTATAAGATAAATGATGAGTTTGCAGGAGAAGACTGCATGCACATGGAAGCTGCAACAAGTCGATGCAAAGTGGAGGAGGAGTTACATGAAGACAAGAAGGGTGCTGCTGCTGCTGCTGCTGCTGCTGCAATTTAACCATTCCACAAGCGAGTGGGTAATATTGAAATGGAAAAAGACACCTACGTGTTTACTGCGCCTGCAGTCGCCATTCATGCAGTCTGTCAGAGGGAGTCTTTATTCTTTGATTGCTCTGAAGCTTGGCAGGCGAGAGTCATCGGTGACCACTGCTCCGTCGCCATGGCTTCTTCTTCTCATCACCTTTCAAGCAGCAAGGAGTCCCCTTCCTTTTTTTTTTCTTCTCCTCACTTGATTTCCCTACTCATTCACCTCTCTCTCTCTCTCTCTCTCTCTCTCTCTCTCTCCGGAGACCTTTCATGCTCTTCTTCCCAGTTTCAAGTCCATCCATCCATCTCTGCTCTCCTTCTCATCACCTTTCAAAATACAGCAAGTTCCAATCTCTTCTTTTTCTTCTTCTCACTTGATCTCCCTATCATTTCACCTTACTATCCTTCTCTCTCTCCTCTCTCTTCAATCATACCTTTGATCGTTCATGCTCTTCCTCCCAATTTGAAGTCCAGCCATTTCTGCTCACCTTCTCATCACCTTTCAAACAATAGCAAAGTTCCAATCCTTGTCTTCTTCTTCTTTCTCTCCATACACTCACTGCATCTCCCTCTCTCTCTCTCTTCCTTTTCGTCTTCTTCCCTACTCTCTTTCACACGCACACCTCTTTAACCTGTCATCTGCTTGCTTGTGAACAGTGAAGTAGAACTGACAATAAGCAAAACACTCCCCTCTCCTTTTTCCCTCCCTCAACACTGACTTCCTTCTCTTCTCTCAGTTCTCTCGCCACAATGCCATCAACATCGACGTCGTGCTCGCCTCCCGTTCCTATCAGCAACAGAAGGGCACTACACCTGCCTTTCTTCCCTCTTCCTTTCACTGCTCCAGCTGAGTCACCTTCCGCCTTGCCGAAATACTCCTACTCCACCACCCCGCATCAGCCGTTCTTCCCCTTGTACTCCTCCCCGCCGCCCCCACCGCCGCCCCCGCCTTCCCAACAGCCCACCTTCCCAGCCAACATCTCCTCCCTCACCTTCCCTGGCTCAGCCTCCGCCCCTCCTTCCCGCCAGAGCTTTAAGGTCGTCGTCGCCGTCCTCCTTCCCCTCCTCGCCATTCTCGCCGCCGTCTCGGCGTTCTTCCTCCATCGCCGCCGCCGTCGCCTTTTCTCCGGCAAGTACGACGCCCGGTCCGACTCCCAACGACTCGTCCCCGCCGAATCCGCCGCCTCCGACGGTGGCGCACCCAGGCCCTCCCCCTCCGCCGCCTCTTCCTCCTCCAAATTCCTCTACCTCGGCACCCTCGTCGACACCCGCCGCGACGGAGGCCCCCGACCGGGCGCCGACTGTCTGGTCGGATCGTCCATCCGGAAACTGGAGTCCCCGGAGCTCCGACCCCTCCCGCCACTTCCGCGCCATTACCGGCACGGGTACGGGAACGGGGAGGCGGAGGGCTTGTCGGAGGAGGAGTTCTATTCGCCGAGGGGGTCCTCCGCCTCGAAGCGGAGCCCCGGGAGGTTGGCTAATGGGCGGGCGTCGAGTTCCAGGCGGATGTTGCCAACAACAGCGGAGAAATGTGGATCCCTCAGCTGGAGAATGAGCACACCATCATACCCGTCGTCGAACATGGCCTCATCTCCTCGTTCGTCGGCGCGCTTGGGATCGAGCCCCGGCCAATCCAGCCGCAGATCGTTGAAGTCCCTCTCCGAGAGGTTTCTGACTCGAGATCGCGAATTACTTGCTCCGCCGCCGCCGCCACCACCACTTCCATTCGTGGTCACTGCTGCCCCAGACCCGCAACAGAGCCGAGCTCGATCCGTACAGACTCCTCCTCCTCCTCCTCCTCCTCCTCCTCCTCCCCCACTGCCGCCGGTCGGATACTGGGAGAGTCAGGTCCGGCAGCCACAGGCAAGACAGCCACCGCTTATCGTGCCGCCCAAGCTCAAGACAGAGAAGAACGAGGAAGCCCAGCGGCCAAAGCTGAAGCCATTGCACTGGGACAAGGTTCAGGCGAGCTCGGACAGAGCAATGGTGTGGGATCAGCTAAAATCCAGCTCCTTCCAGTGAGATTCCTCACCATGTTTCCTTCCTCCTCCCTTTTCCTTCTCATCGAGTCACACAACTGAGGAATCAACAGGGTGAACGAAGAAATGATCGAGACTCTCTTCGTCCGCAGTGCAACCAACGCCACACACAGGGAGACCAACCGGCGGCAGGTCCTTCCTTCGTCACCGCGAGAGACGAGGGTGCTCGATCCGAAGAAGTCTCAGAACATTGCCATTCTGATGAGAGCATTGAATGTGAGCAAAGAGGAAATCTGCGATGCTCTACAAGAAGGTTAGGTTTCTTTAGCTCGATTTAGCTGCAACGACAAGTCTTCTGCTGAGTTCTTTCTGGTTCTTGTTCTTCCATTACTGCCTCATTCGGTGTAACACATACCAGTTAGAGGTCATGACAACGGCAATCAAATCGCCTGTCAAAGAATGACTTGTTGATGCAATTACATCTTTCTGCGAGGAGAAGCACATGAACTTGGTTGGTGCGGAAGGTCTCCATTGATTACTCTGCATTACTATGTAGCTTTTGTTGGATTTGAGGTATCAGTGGCAAGCAACAATGATGGAATAGAAATCTTTCTGCCAGAATCCACAATCAAAACTCCCAACTTACGATGATAATTTTCACTATCTTTTTTTTAATCTTTTTCCTCTATTTTTTTCCTATGAATTTACGTAACATACTGTCAGAAGGTAAACGATATTTTTATTTTGGTGTTTAGCAATTTCAGGAATGCTAGGAAAACATTATAAACATAGTGAGCTGAAAGCAGGCAATGCTGAGAGATTATTATTATTATTATTATTATCAAAGAATTTGGCCATTTTTTCTGTGCCAATAAAAGGAAGTAACACCTTGAGAAGTACAACATGATTTCCATGAGTATCTATCTATCTAATCCTGATTGCTGAAAGCAGGCAATGCTGAGAGCTTGGGGACTGAGCTGCTGGAAACACTGGTAAAGATGGCTCCAAGCGAAGAAGAAGAACACAGATTGAAAGAACACAAAGACGATTCCCCATGCAAGCTTGCACCAGCAGAAGCTTTTCTCAAGGCATTGCTTGATGTACCATTTTCGTTCAAGAGAGTGGATGCCATGCTTTACATAGCCAATTTCGATTCAGAGATCAATTTTCTGATCAAGTCCTTCGAGACTCTCGAGGTACATCACTTGTTCTTTCTCAGTCACTTCTGTTTCTCTGGAAATGCAGTTTCTGCTGGCAAGGAGGCTAATCCTAAGATCTTGTTTTGTTTTGTCTTTTTTTTTTTTTTTGTGTTGCATTGACTCTTCAAATGTCCTGCATGTTGTTTCCTACCAACATGAAAACCATCTTCTGTTTGAAGTTATTCTGATCATTAACTCAATAGTATTGAGCCATAAACTCATGATGACATTACTTAGCTCCTTGGAGTTAAAAACAGAACTTTATTCTCATTTCTCTACTACTCGTCTTGCAATGATCAGTATAAGTTTTCCATGTTAAAAAGTGTTTGGGAACCGAAACCGGGGCAGGTCTACATAGATCAACTAAGATCAGTAGATCAAGTGCTGCTTGCTTTAAATGGATGCCAATATGAGGATCTAAGCTCTCATGTTTGCTGGATTTGAGGCATCTCTCTGCCATTATAACTGGATTTGCCATCATCAGGCTGCCTGTGAAGAGCTGAGGAGCAGCAGGTTGTTCCTTACGCTTTTGGATGCCGTGCTCAAAACCGGCAACCGCATCAACGTCGGCACCAATCGGGGCGATGCTCGCGCCTTCAAGCTCGACACCCTCCTCAAGCTAGTCGACGTCAAAGCCGCCGACGGGCAGACCACGCTGCTGCACTTCGTCACCCAGGAGATCATCAGATCCGAAGGCTCCACGGCTGCTCCACGGGACGAGCTCGAGCGCAGGAAGCTCGGCCTCCGGGTCGTCTCCGGCCTGGGCGGCGAGCTGGGCAACGTCAAGAAGGCGGCCGCGATGGACTCCCCCTCGCTCGGCAGCTACGTCGTGCGACTAGCCGGGGGGCTTGGCAAGATCGACGAGGTCCTGAAATTGAACGAAGCGCTCGGCGCGGAGGAGTGCAGGCAGGGGTTCCGCGACGCCATGGCTCAGTTCTTGAAG
The DNA here is from genome assembly GCA_021527575.1 of Ensete glaucum. Lineage (NCBI taxonomy): Eukaryota > Viridiplantae > Streptophyta > Magnoliopsida > Zingiberales > Musaceae > Ensete > Ensete glaucum. The sequence continues at coordinate 38,091,500 of CM038558.1, read as the reverse complement.
AGGGCGGAGGACGACGTCCTAAGAGTGCAGGCACAGGAGAGCGTGGCGCTGTCGCTGGTCAAGGAGACGACCGAGTACTTCCATGGCGACTCCGCCAAGGAAGAGGCGCATCCTTTCAGGATCTTCACGGTGGTCAGGGATTTCCTGGCCGTCCTCGACAAGGTCTGCAGGGAGGTCTCGAAGATAAACGAGCGCACCACCGTCACCTCGGCACGGCATCTCCCGGTGCCGGTGAACCCGACGCTACCGCCTGCGTTTTCGAGGCTTCATGCGCTGAGACGTGAAAGCTCTGATGACGGGAGCTCCTCGTCGTCGTCGTAGTGCGACACTGCACACTGCAGATGGATGTGACAGCAGAAATGGAATTATCAGAGCTCTCTCTCTCTCTCTCTCTTTTTTTTTTTTTGTATTAATAGGATTTTGTGTTATGGATTATTTTGCTCCTCTCTGTACACAAGTCCAAGAAAAATAAGGTTGACTTGGCTTACATGCTTTGCCAAGTCTTTGCCTTCAAAGGGTTCTTCTTACTGAGATATATACACACTGTTACTAAGAGAACGTAAGTGCAAATAGGTTGATCGTATGTAATCTTACTGAGTAACACTTGTTCCGATGCACAATGAGACGTAAACAGGTGAAATATGAAGAGTAGTTTCGACGATGCCCAGATTTTTTAAGTTTATTTATTACTCTTTTTCTTGATCTTGGAATGATAAGATGTGATTATCTATATGGGCGGTGAGATTATGATATATGTTAATTATCAGTTCATACTAAAAAAAAATCATTTGGTAGGATATGGGGTAGGGTTAAGGTTCATTTTAGTTTTATAATTTTAGTCATGCATCAATTAAGTTCTTATGATTTTCTAGTGCTTAAAATAATTTATATATTTTAAAAAATATAGCATATAAGCTTATCTCATCAAGTTTGAGTTAACAAACATCATAATTTACTTAGCTGATATGTTAACTCATAATAAACTATTAATATAATAATATATATAATTTAAGTCTTTTAAAAATATTCATTTTAGATTCCATGATTTTGGTCATGAACCACTTCAACTCTTATGATTTTACTCGTGTGTAAAATAACTCTTATATTTTCAAAAATATAACATATGAATCCCTCGTATCGAATATGAGTTAACATACATTAGAGTCTGATTACATGACATGTTGGCTCATAATAAATTATTAATATAATACCACTATCAACGGCAAGAGAAGACATCATCGTGGAAGCGACTATCGATAGCAACATCGAGCTTCTACTGTCTAACAGGACATCGTATGCATGTAACCTCTCCCGTGTTGATGACGAGCTTAGGAGCTTCAAGTCTTGCCTCAGGTGGATGTATGTCGACTAGTCCGATGCTAAGCACACAATGATCTCTTAGTCCATCTTCTTTATCTTGGGTGTCTTCAACCCTGGGGGGTGGGTGGGGGTGAATTAGTAAGAATATGAATCGATAATGCGTTTAACTTGAAAGTGTGAATAGAAGTAGTGAGTGAAGTAAATCAATTAGCAATAAAAAGGAAAAGCAAGAAATGAATGCAAATTGATTTATAGTGATTTAGTTGTTCCGACCTACGTTAACTCCCGATTCCTCTTCTCTCAAGGCTACTAGCTTTTACTATTGATCTTCTTTCTAATGGATGAAGATCAATTACCCTTACAACTCTTTCTCCTTTTGCTAGGCTTAAGAAATAACCTTTACAAACTCTTTCACACCGGACCTTACACCTCTTTAGAATAATTGCTAAACTCAAGGAGGAAGAGACGCAAATACTTTTCAAGAGTTTAAAACACTTCAACCTCAAGAATTCTTTTTCTTTTTCACACTTTTTTTTACACTTATTCATGCCTCATCAAGCAATAATGGGTGAGGTATTTATAGATCCCCAATAGCTTCAGAATTGGAACCGAAATTTTAAATTCTCGATTTTTTGAGATATTGGTGGTACTATTATCGGCACTGGGTGGTACTATCATCGAACATAGCTCGAGAATCTAGGCTTTGGCATTACTACCACCGATATAAGTGGTATCAACGCCGACAGGTGGTGGTACCATCGTTGGAAAGCCTAAAAAAACACAAATAGTGGTTTTCGATAGTCTACACAATACCATCGCTTGGACTTGGTGGTACCACCGCATAGGTCAACTCTAGGTCAGCTAATTGGCCTTTCATCAGACCCAATTCAATCCTAGTTCAGACCCAATGAGTCTGAATCAAGTTGGTATGGTTTCGGCCCAATATAAGCTTAATTCGACTCTAAACTATCATGATCAGGACTTAACCATTTTAATTGTAATCACGAAGCACGTTGTCCATAATTAAGGCATGTCATCTGATCATCCGACACTTCGTCTGGACCTCCAACGCATCTTTTGACCCATTGCTCGAACTCTGCACGAAGTTCATCCTACTGCATGTCGACCAATCCTCTGACCCGACATCTAATCTTTGACATAACACTTTTCAGCCCAACGTTTGCTTCAATAAATCGCCCTTCGATGGTTCCTGCATTACTTATCTTGAAAACATACTAGTTCATAAATTCATCAATTGGTTTCATTATCAAAATTCGGGGTTCATTACCCCTACCTCGCTACCTCTAGCCTCTCCTACCTCTACCTCTCTACCTCTTTGCCTTTGTCCGCCACTACGACCTCCGCCGCTTCCTCTTCTTCGATAAGATAGATTTTTTTAAACTTAAATTACATATATTATTATATTAATAATTTATTATGAGTCAACATGTCACGTAAATAGACTTTAACATATATCAACTCAGACTTGACGGGAGGCACTTATATTTTAAACACGAGCAAAATCATAATAACTTAAAGATCCATATCTAAAACCAAATACGCTAAAATGAACTATGTTAGTTTAACTTAAATTATATGTATTATTATATTAATAATTTATTATGAATCAATATGTCACGTAAATAGACTCTAACGTATGTTAACTTGATTTGATAAGATAGATTTATATACTATGTTTTTAAAAATATAAAAATTATTTTAGATATGAGTAAATTATAATAACCTAAGTGATCTATAATTTAAAATTACATGAAATAAAATAGATAAGGAGACATCCTCTCAGGAAGTGAAAATATAATACATACCTCCTCTAATTCGCAGCAGCAGCAGCAGCAGCAGCAGCTGCAGATCTCCTGATTGACAGACTGTACACAAAAAACAATAAACAAACAAATACATTGATAAATAATGCTTAGAATGAGGTAATTAATTGCCTTGAATCATAAGTCATGACATACAAGTTTGCCGACAGGAAAAGAGGTGTAATTAAACTTTATTTCAGAAACTACTTCCTTGCTTATACAAATTTTGCAGCAAATTATGTTCAGTACAGAGACACTCGTACATGGTGTTCTATCTTATTGCATAAATATATGGATGTAAACCGGAAGAAAAAGGCCTTGCCTTTCAAATGGTTAGGTAGTTAAGCAATTATTTTATCGGCATCCATTCGCTCAAGAACCCGACGGGCTTCTTCTTCTGTGGCAGGCACCACATTGCGAAATCTTTAGTCCATTCTTCAGGGCATCAAGATTTACAGTAAAAGTGAAGAAGAATGTGTATGATATCTGCGCATCAGGCACATAGACAAGGTGAAGCTATTCATTCATATAATCAAAACTATAAAATAGCATGTTCTTTAGTTGTGTTACCTCACTGGTCCGGAGCTCAGGCCTCATTACATGAAGAAACAACTTCAACGTTGATCAAAGGCTGAGTAGTTGTGCGTAAACAACACAAGATTTGAGGCGAAGGAAGTCTCCCACACGTCAACCTGAGTAATAATGTATAGCAAATGATTATGCCATGAAATGTCATTTCCAGAGGAGCAAAATGTTGATCTATGTAGACGTCATCATGCCATGCATACAGGTAATATCTAATGCTTGCATATTACTGTAAGCATGCAGTAGTGTGCATGAGATGTTTCCTTCCTTCTATTTAAGTGAAAGAGAAAGAGTTGGATATAATACACACAGATATATCAGATTCAGTAAAGATGTAAGACTTGCTACCCACAGGTTTTCAGGAATCAACATGATAGGTCCACTTCAAGAAAGCATGGCGTCTGCCCAACAAATGCATATGCAGTCGAGAAGGCAAGTTCAAATGCTAGCTTCATCAGGGAACCCCCAAAAATACGACCATGGAAATTCCTTTGTTGAAGTTGGCAGATCAGTGAATTCTCAAGTATGGTATCCCTTATTGGAATGCTGTCTCTATCTGCTAACGCAGGCAAATCACAAAACAGACACCCCTCTGCCAACAACATCTTTAGCCTCTTTACACACACCCCATGCAAACTATGCCCACCATTCGCAAAAGTTCTTTTCTGTTCCTCTCATTTCCCCTTCTGAACCTTATCACTTTCTTCTCCTTCCTCAAAGAGCATCTTTTCTTGTTCAGTTTCTGGTAACAGGCGGTTTACAGGAGCTGACTTTCCAGTCCTAGAGTCACATACAACGAATGTGAAATTTGCTGTCAAAGCCAGTGGATCTGATGATTGAGAGTCATCTGCCATACAGTGCACCAAAAGCAGGGTGATTTAACGCACTAGACATGCTTGACATCTGCATGAATTTGTATAGCAAAATTTAAGCAAATAAGTACTCGTGAGATAGGAGATCATGAATTCCTTTCCTTCTTGGAGACTGCACTGGAATTGGGCAATGAGCTATTGGGTCTATCATTACAAGGATATGAGAACTCATGGACAGAAAATTTCTGGAGTTGGTAACTTCCGGATTTCCAAAGAAAAAAACGGTCACAAGTTCATGATTATGACCGGTGATGAGCCTCCTTTCCTATATATTCCTGTATGATTATTAGTGGTCACACCAATGAGACCTATAAATGTCCGATATATGAACCAGAGGTATAAATGAAATATTTTCACTCCATTACCAGATAGAATCATCACAAATACCTTGTTGAGTAACTTCAATCTGTGCCTCAATGGATGAATGACCAACCAATGTGACATCACCTGCTATCTTTAGGTCAGTGTCTGCACGCAATGGCCTCTTTAGAACCATCTTATCTACTGAAGCAGTGACCAACAAGAGCGGCCTTGTAGTGCTATCATCATCATAACAATTGTGGCCACATGCAACAACTGCACTTCAAAAACTTACATATAAATAAATGCCAAATTTCAGGTCAAATCAAATTATCAAAAAATTTACGTTAATGACTAGAAAGATTGGCATAGTGTAAATCATAATATAACAATTTTATAATAAAAAGCAAACAGAAGGTGCAGTTAAAGTTATGTAACCGCAGAAGGATCTTCTTCAATTTAAACCAAGTGATGCATTATGAAATTCCACACAAGGAGCCATATAGTTTTCTGTATGGTTTGTCCAGTCACACACAGTTTACAGAAAGTGATGCTGTAAATTGTGTTTCTTTAAAAATTCTATTTTGCTGAAAGAGAGCCATGAAGCTGAGAATTCAGTAACTGGAAATTTTTACAACATTCTTAGTTTAATATTATGACAGCTTGTAATGGGTTAACAACCAAAGTTCTACTTATAGAGTATTTCTAAGTGTTTTGTGTAGCTTCATTGACTTGTAAGTTGCAAGCAACAAGATAACAGGATCTGTGGTTTTTACTCACAAAGAAACTGAGTTTACATCATTTGACCTGCCAATGAACATATGAATATGTTCCAATACGAAAGTTTGTTTTTTAGTTTATTTATCCATGTTCTAAAGTCTAAACATCATAATAGCTTCAAAATACCAAGAACAAATTAGTCTCCCAAGCTTATGTGAAACTTAGATAGGAAAATGAATACACTTCTTGTTCTTCTTATTGATGCCAAGCTTCATTTCAACTATATACCTACTAGATGAACATATAGACTCAGTCTAGTGGGTACCTTCATAGCAATGGTGCCGGGAAGTACATTGAGATCCTGAAGCAATTTCTTAATCCTGACCTCATTCTGTGGATCTCGATAGTGCTCCCTCAGGATTTAATCGCTCGAAAAGTTGTAGGTGATGCTCATCCTGCTCTGCGATGGCATCCTTGTGAACAACTTCAACTGCAGTGGGCCATCCTTATTAGGGTCAAGAAACCTCTTGAAGATGCTCGAAGGTGCCTCATAAAGAGCATTGATTATCGGAGGGTGGTGCATCTCTAGCCACAAGCTAAGCAACCTCCCAGTCGATGGGCTCACATCAATGTGCGGAAGAGACTCATCGAACGACAACGTGAACGTTGAAACAACTTGGATAACCGAAGTTGAATATGGACTCATAGAGTTGGGAGATGATCCTTGAGGTGGTTTTCCAGCAGCAAACGAAGACATAAATCTGATCTGAGAGGTGGAAAGGGGCGATTTTGAATCGAAAAGATTCGATCTTTCAAGACCCTGAGATGGTCTTGCTCCTTTTGGATTGAAAAGATGCCGTCTTGGGATCAATTCTGGTGTCAATTTGGAAAAAGCAAACAAGAATTTGGATTGGGAAGAAGAACATAGCGATTTAGGGGTAAAAAGATTCGACCGTGGTGAAGATTTACGAGTGAAAAGGAGGGATTTAGGGAAGACTTTGATGGGGATGATGGAAGAATGGATGAGAGGTTTGAAGGATGTTGACATGAAGATAGAATGTGAGAGTGATGTGAGGATGAGGGTTTGTTTTGGGTAAAGAAAGCTCTGGTGAGAGAGATTCGTTGGTAACGGTTCATCATGCGTGAAACACTGAATATGTTCCAAAAAACCAAAAAGATTTGCAACATCCAAATCTTCAAGTTGTATGGTTATTGGCAAACATGGTTTTTAAATTTATTCTATTCAATAATAACAATAACAAAGTCTTAAGTCCCAACAATTCGGAGTTGGCTAATAAAAAGATTTGCAATATCTAAATCTTCTACTTGTATGACTATTGACACAATTGGTTTTTAAATTTATTTCAACAAAGCCATAAGTTCCGACTATTTTAGGTCTGACTACATGGATCTTTTTCCACAATTAAGATCTGTAAAATGTCATATGTTTAGTTAAGTTTAAAATATTTAAATCTTTATTTATAGTTTCCATTAAGATCTTTTTAAGGTCCTCCTCCACCTTTTTTGGTACCACCAATATTAATTACTTCACTTCTTTTGACTATCTCATCCATAGGTCTCCTAAGCGCATGTCAATACCATCTTAAATGATCCTCTCTTATCTTATCCTCTATCGAAGTGATACCTGGTGGTTCATGAATAAAAATATATATTTTTCCTATATCTTCATCGATCTCTCTATCTTGTTCAATAATTGATCTTAGGTACTTAAAGCTTTTACTTAAAAAAACTTCTTGTCCATCCAACTTAACCATATTCTACTATCTATTACTAGTATTACTAAAATTGTATCTCATACATTCAATTTTAGTCCTACTTAATCTAAAACCTTTAGTTTCTAAGGATTGTCTTCATAGCTCAAGTTTATAATTAATCTCACTAAGGCTCTCATTAACTAAGACATATCATTAGCAAATAACATACACTGGGGAGGTGCATTATATAAATGACTAGTAAGTTCATATATTAACAATGTGAAAATGTAGGAGTTTGATGCGTATTCTTAGTGTAATCCTATACTAAAAGAAAATTCACTAGACACAGTTCTTATAATTCTAACACTAGTAGCTATATTATCAGACATATTCTTAATAACATCAATATAATTAGTGGTTCTACCTTTCTTTTCTAAAATCCACCATAATAAATTTGTATGAACTCTATCATAGGCTTTCTCTAAGTTAATAAAAACTATATGTAAATATTTTTTTCCTATACTTTTTTCGTTAATTGTCTTAATAAATAAATAACTAACATGGTTGATCTTCTAGGTATAAAACCAAATTAATTTCCAGATATATTTGTTTCAAGTCTTATCCTATTTTTGATAACTCTTACCCAAAGTTTTATAGTATGGCTCATGATTTTAATTGATCTATAATTTGCACTAGAAAGCCCTTTCTCCATTCATCAGACATCTTTCTATATCTCATAATTTTGTTAAATAAGCTAGTTAACTAGCTATTTGTCCCTTAAACTTTTCCAGACCTCAATAGGGATACCATCAAGTTTCATACTCTCAATTATTTCATCTTCTTTAGGGTGTCTTTTACTTCACTAGCTTTAATTTTATAAACAAATCTATGATTAATCTACTACCATTATTTATCATTAAAGATAAATCCTATGTGGAATATTTATTAAATAATTTATAAAAATAAATTCTTCATCTTTTCTTAATTTCATTATCATCAACAAGTATTTTTTTCAATCTTCATCTTTACTCTTTAATGCATCTAATATTACCTAAATCTTTACACTTTATTTTCTTAGCTTTAGCAATTCAATATATATCTTTTTCACCATCATTAGTATCTAATTTATTATAAAAATTATCATAAGCTTTATATCTTGTCATACTAACTGTTTTTTTAACCTCTTTTTTAGATTCTTTGTAACTTTTAATTTTTTCTCATTTTTATAAATTTTGTCAATCTTTAAGACATGGTCTTTTAGTACAAATTACTTTTGAACTTCCTTACACCACTACTAACCCTCTCTTAAAGTAACACCTTTATTTTTAGTTTCACCAAAAATATCCTTTGTCAAGCTCCTAATATTATTAACCAATGGAGTCCAAAGAAAATTAACATTACTCCCGTCTAGATTCCAAGTCGCCTTCCTTTCCATCCTATTTCTAAAAATCTTTACATTATCATCTTTAAAATTTCACCATCTAGTCCTTGTAAATTTTTCTACTATCTTTTTCTTCTTTCATTTTCTACAACAAATATCTAACACCATCAACCTATGTTGATTCATCAAACTTTTGCTAGATGTAACATTACAATTCTTACAAATAATTTTATCTACCTTTCTAATGAGAAAAAAGTCTATATGACTATAGTTGTGATCACTCTTATAAGTAACTAGATGTTCATTTATCTTCTTAAAGTATTTACAATTACAAGATCATACGAAGTTACAAAATCCAAAATTGTACCATCATCATCTTCATTTCTCCCCCCAAAATCTTTTGTAAAAAAATACTTGTTGGTGATAATGAAATTAAGAAAAGATGAGTGATGGAGGCGAGATTTAAGCTCAGGACCTTACAATGAATTGTCAAAGTCTTTACCAACTAAGTTAACCAGCAAAGTCTTTAAGTTTACTATATGTTTCCCTACATGATATTCAAATCTCCTCCAATTATAAGTTTTTCAATTATATGTGTTTTTTTTAATGATATCATCTAACTTTTCCTAAAATTCTTTTTGGTTTGATCATCTAGTCCGACTTGAGGGGCATAAGTACTAATGGCGTTCAAAACATCTTATCCTTCAACAACTTTTAGAACTTTTTAATTCTCTCTCCAAATCTTTCTACATCCACGACATTGTTCTTAAGATCCTTATCAACAACACTACCTATAATATTTCTGTGTTTAACTTTTTCAGTATACTAAATTTTACATCCAACATTATTCAATTTCTTTAGATTTTTTTCATACCCACTTTAAGTCTCTTATAAGCAAATAATATTTTTTCTTTTCTGATCATAGTGTCTACCAATTCTAATCTCTTTCCTAAAAGTGTTCCTATATTCCAAGTTGTTAACCTAATTCTCTGTTCTTGGAGTAACTTCTTTACTCCCGTTGGTCCAAAGCAATGATAGAACCCTTACCTATTTGACACCACATCCGAGTGATGATGTGATGGGCTTTTAAGCGACCTCATAACCCACCATTTGCAATTCAAGACACCTAGGTAGTGAAGGTGTCTCGTGTCACATCTAGGTGCCGACTTAGCTCTTAAATACTAAAATCGGTTAAGATTCATGTTCATAAGACCTGACATGGTTTTATGTTGGTTGTCAATAACCTAACACAACCCTCCACCTTTTTCATTTGAGCTTGGGATCGGCATTGGCGGTGTTTTAAACTTATTCCATTCATTTCAATATTATAATATATACGTACTTATCGTTTACCAACCTGTTGGCTGTGCCTTAACCATTAAGATATTTACTTAAAAATTATTCAAATTTTATATTGGCAATTTACATAGCCATGTAGTCAATTAATTTTCCTTAACAGACACATTATCATCAACACCATCTAATTCATCAAGAAGAAGTAGATAAAATAGTAATCTGCCCACATAGCCATTTACTTGGAAATTATTCAAATTTTATACAGACAATTACCATAGCCATGTAGTCAATTAATTTTCCTTAGCAGCCACATTGTCATCATCATCTAATTCATCAGGAAGAAATAGATAAAATAATAATTTGAACACACCCACCTAGCCATTTACTTGGAAATTATTCAAATTTTATACAGACAATTTACATAGCCATGTAGTCAATTAATTTTCCTTAACAGCCACATTGTCATCATCATCTAATTCATCAGGCAGAGGCAGATAAATAGTCATTTTAACACACCCACCTAGTCATTTACTTGGAAATTATTCAAATTTTATACAGACAATTTACATAGCCATGTAGTCAGTTAGTTTTCCTTAACAGCCACATTATCATCATCATCTAATTCATCAGGAAGAAGTAGATAAAATAATAATTGAAAACACCCACCTACTTGGACTTTGACTTTATTTTAAGAATATTGACCTGAAACCATTTTCCAAGATTGAATATGTTTCTATCTGTTTGCTATTTGGCTTAGATGTCTGTTAGGGCATTGTTGGCTCATCTTTGTTTGTCTAGCAGCTTGATTCAATTACAACATTAATTATTATGATTCAATCATCCATAGTTCACTTTGGTGAAACCAATCTCCTTACCGGTGTAATTAAACATTCTTGATTAGGAAGATCAGAAAGTAATTTTTACATTTAATAACATTTTTAAAACCTCCTTTTCTTTCATTTGGTTCATTGTTCTAAAGAAAATATTTTGTCGCCCAAACCATACTAAGTTGTGATTTTCACGCAAGAAGCCAATATTATTTTCCATGAAGTTTCCTCAACCACACCAAGATTACAGCAAGTGATGCTGTAAATTGGCTTTCTTTACTATACAAAATTCCATCATGCTGAAAGGGATCCAACTACACATCAATCTTTATAACCAGCAACTCCCACAGTGTTAGTTTAATATTATGACGCATTCCTAAGAGTTTTGTGTAACTTCATTTACTTGAAAGTTGAAAGCCAAAAAGGATTGGAGGACTTCTGGTTTCCACTCGCACAAAGAAACTGAAGCCATAATGATTTCAGCTGCCAATTAACAATTATAAAAAGTTGTCTTTGGTTTATTTATCCATTTTATCATGATACATCATAGTAGCTAGTCTGCTGATGACAAAGGACCCAAACCTTAAGTGAAACTTAGATGGGGCAATCAATACACCTCTTATTCTTCTTATAGATGTCAAGCTTCATTTCAACTATACAGATAACCAGATGTTATAGTAGATAACCAGATGTTATAGTTGATAACCAGATATCCATATAGACTCGAGTCTAGTGGCTACCTTCGCAGCAATGGCGCCGGCAAGCGCATCGAGATCCTCAAGCAACTTTCCGATCCTGACGTCGTTTTATGGATCTCGGTACTGCTCCCTCAGGATGTAATCACTCGAAAAGTTGAAGATGATGCTCGTCCTGCTCTATGGTGGTGGCCTCGTGAGCAACTCCGACTGCGCCCCGTCCTTGGAACACGCCTCCCAGAGAGCATTGGTCGCCGAGGAATGGTACAGTCCCGACCACAAGCTAAGTGGCTTCCTGATCAAGGAGCTCGCATCGATGTGCGGGGGAGACTCATCGAACGGCGATGCGGAAGTCGAAACGACTTGGATCGGCGAAGGCGAATCTGGACTAATGACGGCGGGAGACGATCCTTGAGGCGGTTTTCCGGAAGCAGAAGACGACATGAACCTGATTTGAGAGGTGGAACGGGGGGATCTCCGATCGAAAAGAGACGATCTTTCAAGAGCTCGAGCTGGTCTCGCTGCATTCGGATTGAAAAGACGCCATCTTGGGATCAATTGTGGCGCTAATTCGGAAAAGGGGGACAAGAATTTGGGTTGGGAGGAAGAACAGAGCGGTTTGGGGGCAGAAAGATACGATCTTGCTGAAGAATTGGGGGTGAAAAGGGGGATTTGGGAAAGACTTCGGATGGGGATAATGGAAGAATGGGTGAGGGATTTGGAGGATGTTGACTTGAAGATGGAAAGGGAGAGTGCTGTGAGGATGAGGGTTTGCTTCGGGTGAAGAAAGCAGTGGTGAGAGAGATGGGGAGGTGAGAGGAAGCCTTTCTTTTGGAAGGTTTCATCATGAGACTGCTGTCGAACCATTGAGCAAAGTTAGGAGGAGGAGGAATGGTTCGTTGGTGAAGAAGCTTGCGACACCCAAATGTTGTAGTTCTGATGATTACTAGCCAAATTAGTTTTTAATTTATTACTTCCTCCATTCAAACATTTAAGATTTGCCAACATTATGCTTTCACCATTAACATATTACCTTAGAAATAATTCAGGTTTTGTGTGTTGGCAATGTGTCCGGTTTCTTGTGATCAATTAATTTACCTTAAAATCCTCCTCATGATCTAATTCATCACGTCAAAGTTTTTTCTATAAAAATTAAGTAGTATCAAAATATGTATCAATTAAACTAGCTGACGCTCTTATAATAATTTAAAGACGTCCTCACTTAATTGGACTTTTGACTTTGTCTGAAGAAGATTGACCTATAATCATTTCCTAAGGTTGGGTATGTTTCCTATTTTGGCTGCTAATCCAAACATTGCCACTCTAATTGGAAGCTTAGCCAAGGCATTGTTAGCTCATCTTGTTTGCTTGATTAGCAACTTGATTCAATTACAGTAACAATTATTATGTCACGATCTAGTTTGATAGAATAATTGACTTATTAAACCATTTCAAGTATAGATCACTGGTATAAAATGTTTTAAACTCATGCTAACAGTAATGCACCAATCAATCAATCAATCAATCTAATTTTTGACCCACATTTTTCAGACTAAAACCAAAATACTAATAATTATGCATCTACAGTTGTGCAGTGACTGAGATGTACTACCTTTTTACAGCTTCAGACAGGTGACATATGATGATTAACTTCAATATATTTACATCCAGATTTAGTAAGTTTATTTATTGGTCTTTTACATGATCTTGATATGATGATATGCTGTGAATATTATTATGGGGTGAGATTATGACATCTGTTAACTATCAGTTGAGACCAGAGGGGCTATATAGCAGCACGGATTCTCACCAATGGTGAAAATACGAGAAGTAATGCCCCCCTCTAATTGGCAGCAGAAGCAGCAGCTGCAGATCTCCTAATTGACATATCTCTCATTTACAAAAACACTAAACGAAGAATCATAAAACACAAAGAACAATAAACAGCACCAAATACATCAATAAATAATACTGAGAATGAGGCAATTAATTGCCTTGAATCCTGCATCCCGTAGGTCGTGGCAAACAAGTTTGCCAACAGGAACAGAGAGAGGGGTAAATCAACTTGATTTCAGAGACTACTTCCTTGCTTTTACAAATTTTATTCAGAAAAAAAAGTTGCGGCAAAAATGTTTTTACGTAACAGAGCCTTATAAGTTACGGTCGGATTATAGTGACAGTGACACTCCTAAATGGTGTTCAATCTTATTGCATAAAATATATGGATGCGAACTGGCAGAAAACAGTCTGGCCACTCAAAAGGTACATGCCTATGTATATAGTTAAGCAAATATTTCCTCGGCATCCATTCGATCAAGGACGCGACGGGCTTCTTCTTCCGTGGCAGGAACTACGTTGCGAATCTTTAGTCCATTCCTTAGGGCATCAGGATTTACGGTAAAAGTGAAGTAGAATGTGTTTGATATCTGCATCAGGCACACAGAGAAGGTGAAGCTACTCATGAATTGCAGTTGCAATTCAATACTACAAATCACATGCTTCTTTGATTGTCTTACCTCACTGGTCCGAAGCTCAGGTCTCGTTACATGAGCAACAACTTCAACGTTGATCAGAGGTTGTGCTGGGTTCTCTAGTTGTGTATAAAGAACACAAGATTTAAGTCGAAGGAAGTCTCCCACGTCAACCTGAGTAAGTGTAATAAATGATTATGCTTTGAACCTGTCATTTCCAGTGTAGCAAAAGTGTTGTTCTATGTATACATATAATGTCATGCATTCACATACAGCTAATGCTGAATGCTCGAATAGTAGACAGATAACAGGAATAAGTAAGATTCACTGTATACATGCATCGTGCATGAGATGTTCCTTTGTTATGCTGAAGTGCAAGGGAAAAGAGTTTGATAATGCACACAAAGAAAAATATCAGATTCAGTAAAGATGTAAGACTTGCTACTCACAGGTTTTAAGAAATCAACATGATCCACTTCAAGAAAGCATGGCATCTGCCCAACAAATGCATATGCAGTCGAAAATGCAAGTTCAAATGCTAGGTTCATCAGAAACCCGCCAAAGATACGACCATGGAGATTCCTTTGTTGAGGTTGGCAGATCAGTGAATTCTCAAGTTTGGTATCCCTTATCAGAATGCTGTCTCTATCTGCTAATGCAGGCAAATCACAGAACACACGCCCCTCTGCCAACAATGTCTTTAGCCTCTTTATATCACCATGTAAACTATGCCCACCGTTCTCGAAAGTTCTTTTCTGTTCCTCTCGTTTGCCTTTTCGAACTTTATCCCTTGCTTCTGCTTCATTAAAGAGAGACTTCTCTTGTTCAGTTTCTGGTAACAGGCGGTTTACAGGAGCTGACTTTCCAGTCTTTGAGTCCCGTGCAACGAATATGAAAGTTGCTGTCAAAGCCAATAGATCTGATGATTCAGAGTTATCAGCTGCACAGTGCACCATAATGAAAGTCAGAAGAGGAAAGGCAGGGTGATTTAGTGCACTAAACATGCTTGATACCTGCATGAATTTATAGAACAAAATTTTAAGCAAATAAGTACTCATGAGATAGGGGACTATAATTTTCTTTTTTTTTTTTTTAGACTGCACTGGAAATGGGCAGTGAACGACTGGGTCTATCATTATAAACATATGGGAACTCGTGGACAGATAATTGCCGGAGTTTGTAACTTCATATAGTGAAAAAAAAAAAAAAGTGAGAAGTTCATGATTATGGCTGGTGATGAGCCTCCTTAATTATATATATTCCCATATGATTACTAGAGGACATTCTATAAGACCTATAAATGCCCATAAGGAAATGAGACTACAAATGGATATTGTCATTCGATTATCAAATAGAATCATTCCAAATACCTTGTTGATGAGTCTGGGTAACTTCAATCTGTATCTCAATTGATGATCGGCCAGCCCATGTGACAGCACCTGCTATCTTTAGGTCAGTGTCTACACGCAATGGCTTCTTTAGAACCATCTTATCTACCGAGGCAGTGACCAACAAGAGGGGCCTTGTGGTGCTATCATCATCAGAGCAGTGCTGGACACATGCAACAAATGCACTTCAAAAACTTACATATAAATGCCCGGTTTCAGATAACACCAAACTATCAAAAACTTCACAGGAATGACCAACAAGTTTGGCATAATGCAAATAATAGTATAACAATTCTATATCCAAGAAGCACATCAGAAGATCTTGTTTAATTTACAAATCTCTTTAATCAAATGTTGCAATCTGAATTGTTACACAGCAAGCCATGTAGTTTCCATAAAATTTCCTCAACCACACTAGGATTACAGCAATAGATGCAGTAAATTGTCTTTCTGTAGTACATAAAAATTCCATCATGCTATGACAATTAGACAACAATCCTAGTAACTAGCAACTCTTTTTATGGGGGAGTTAACCATCAAAGTAGGACTCATAATGCATTAGTTTTGTGTAGCAGCTTCATTTACTTGCAAGTTGGAAGCGGAAAAGGATTAGCCATTTTACCATGAAGCAAAAAAGTTGGAAGCAAACACTAATAATGCATTTCCAAGTGTTTTCTGGTTTCTACTCACAAAAAGAAACTGAATCGATAACGATTTTGCCTGACGATGAACAAATATAAAAGTCTGTCTTTGGTTTATTTATCCATTTTACCATGAAATATCATAATAGTTTCTAAACACTAAGAAAAAGTTAATTCTGCGGATGACAAAGTACCCAAACCTCAAGTGAAACTTAGATGGGGCAATGAATACACCTCTTATTCTTCTTATTGATGTCAAGCTTTATTTCAAGTGTAGAGGATAAACCAGAAATCCGCATAGACTGGAGACTAGTGGCTACCTTCACAGAAATGGTGCCGGCAAGTGCGTCGAGATCCTCAAGCAACTTCCCGATCCTGACCTCATTCCATGGATCTCGGTACTGCTCCCTCAGGATGTAATCGCTGGAAAAGTTGTAGACGATGTTCGTCCTGCTCTGTGATGGCGTCCTCGTCAGCAACTCCGACTGCGGCGGCCCTTCCTTGGAATGGTCAAGAAGCCTCTCAAAGATGCTCGAACGCGCTTCCCAGAGAGCATTGGTCACCGGGGAGTGGTACATCCCGGGCCACAAGCTAAGCGGCTTCCTGATCGACGAGCTCGCATCGAAGTGGGGGGGGGACTCATCGAACGGCGACGCGAAAGTCGAAACGACTTGGATCGGCGAAGGCGAATCTGGAGTCATGGCGTCGGGAGACGATCGTTGAGGTGGTTTTCCAGCAGCAGCAGCAGCAGAAGACGACATGAACCTGATCCGAGAGGTGGAACGGGGGGATTTCGGACCGAAAAGGTTCGATCTCTCAAGACCTCGAGCTGGTCTCGCTGCTTTCGGATCGAAAAGGCGACACCATCTTGGGATCAGTTGTGGCGCTAATTCGGAAAAGGCAGACAAGAATTTGGACTGGGAGGAAGAACACAAGGGTTTGGGGGAAGAAAAATCCGATCTCGGTGAAGACTTGGGGTTGAAAAGGGGGAAGACTATGGATGGGGAGGGGGGAAGAAAGGGCGAGGGATTTGGAGGAGGGTGTTGACTAGAAGATGGAAAGTGAGGGTGACGTGAGGACGAGGGTTTGGTTTGGGTGAAGAAGAGAAATGTGGTGATGGGGAGGCGTGAGAGAGCGGTTCTTTGGGAAGGTTCCATCCATCATCCGGTGAGAGGGGGAGGAGGAATGAATTGGGGGGGGCGATTGGTGCGAGCAGGCAGAGTTCGATGGGGGTGGAGAAGTTTTTGATGCTGTGAAGCATTTAACGTGCTCCAAAATTCTTGGAACGGGTGGTGGTTGATGGGGACCTTTCAAAATCATCAATTATTAACCGAAAATTTCATTGAAATTAACAGACATCGCTAAAATAATTGCTCAGCCCCGAAAAGAGTATCAATCTTTGATTTTTTTTTCTTTTTATTTATTTATTTATAAAGATCTAATATTAATTTGTAATTTTTCTTCTTAAGGTAAACATTAAAGGATGAATCTTTTTTTTTATATATAAACAAAATCTCATTTTTTTAGATTTTTCTTCATAATTCTCAGATAGTAAGTAATCTTTTCTAGTTATAATATTTTAATAATACTAGAAAATATTAGTATAATTTTTTTTTAATACAAATTATATATATATATATACATAAATTTTATGTTCGTAGTATTTTGTTTTTTCTTTTTTACTGTGTTTATTTATAGTGGAAGTTTTTATAAAAAAATTATGACTCGATCCCCATTGTATTTTCTTGCTAGTCCGAAAGTTATTGACGTCGGAAGAACCCCCAAAGGCGGAGAGAAGAAAGGAAAAGCTGAGAGCATTTATGTGGAAGCCGAAAACCCATTTTTGTAGTTAAGCATATGAATGCCGAGGGATAATAGGAGGCTGTGTTTAGGTGAGATGTCGGGGAGGCGACTGCTGCAGAGGATACCAGAAAACCTGACTCAGAACAGTCAAACTCTCCTTAGCTGTGAATGTTAAAGTTGGCCATCAACAAAAGGAATAGTAAACCTGACTCAATGGCCTTTCTCTGGAGAGAGAGAGAGAGAGAGAGAGAGAGAGAGAGAGGCCATCAGAATACAGCGGAAGAACAGTGCAAACCCAGTCTTGTTGTACACTTGGATGTGGTATCCATCTCCATGTGTTCTATCTTCCTGCATGCCAATGGAACAATACTGATGTATACAGCTCACACAATTGGCATAAATCCCTTAGGAAGCATAGTCATTGACGGCAGACAGACAGATGACAACTCCACAAATGAAAACATCTTCTATTCTTAGCTGCAGTGTGTTATCCAAAGGCCTCTCTAAACTGCCGATGGTTGAGAGAATCAGCTATAGGAGAGTCATTCAAACTAATTATCTTCGGTGCTTTCATCAAAAGGACAAAAAGAAAAAGAAACACTACTTCCACAGATGTAATTATGTCTTGGATCTAACCGTGTCTCTAAATACAATGGGTATGGAATCAGAAGTAATTGCAGGTGACAGCATGAGAAGGATTCATTCTACCAACTTGTGCTCCAAGGTGATAACAAGCGCCACAACTTGAAATTGAAACAAAAAGATGACCTTTCAGCATACATTTAAATCTGGTGCCTGATTTTTTTTCTTCTTCTTCTTCTTCTTCTTTCTTTTGTGTATACTAGGCTAATAAAACCAGGAACAGTTGTGCCAAGAATGGTATGAGGTGGAGGACAACAATCAATGTCCAGTTATTTTGTGCTGAGGTCTTCCAATAATGCCTTGTTATAGCAACGATTTGTTTAAAAGCCGCTTCCACCTCCCAAGCTTCTCATTTCCCTGCAAAGTAGTAATCAAATTTCAGAAGCTACACGAAACCAGAATTAGCTTCTCAGGCTTAATAATATCCTAGTTTTTAGAGAGTTTGTTTTTCCTTTGTTTGGAGAATAGAGGGTTCAAAATAACATCTAGAAGCCAATACAATCTTCAAAAGCTAATTTGCTTTGGTTGGCAGAGGATAAAAAAGATTAAGAGTTTGGAAATCCTCTGAACACGATGCGTCATGTAATGCGCTTACGAGAAACTTTCACAATCATCCATCAGCCTCACATGGTCCCTTCAAACAAAAAATTGAAGTTCCAAACCAGGGCAAAAGTCAAAAGATTAATGGTTAGTTTGTAGATTAGTTCATTTACCTTGTATTCAGCTCACATATCGACAAAAACCACTGAGTACTTTACGTCGTACGTAACAAAATGAAGAACTACATTTAGACATGCTCACAGTTGACTCAGATCAAAGAGATGAACAAATAGTCCAACAATTTTCCAACAGTTTCAACATAAATGCCATAATATCTGTTAACCGTTAATTAAAGCGCCATGTAACTTAAGAAACTCATGAACTCATATCCTTACCCACCGCCTAGGCATCTGCCACCTTTTTCTTTTGTCCCCTTATGAATGTTTGAAGGATTTTAGCCAGCTTCCTAGTGATTTTCTCTCAGCAAGTTTTAAGGAGCCTGAACTCCAATCCTTCAAACATAAATAGGACATGGTCTAAAATTGTAATTTGTGCGATTGTAGACAGAAACATCAGCCAACAAGAGAGGCCTTGATGTCACCATTGCCTACAACTAGAGATTTAATGACTTAGTGAGAACGGCAGGTAGAGGGAGGGAAGGGATATAGGAAGGCACACAGAAGAAGAAAGAAGCATGATAAGGAAGACGAATGCTGCTATTAGGTCTACTGCAACTATGGTGTGATAGCTAGTTCCCACTCTTTTCCCTCCACAAGTTTCTCTCTGCTCCAACATTAGCTGGATCTTTCGATCCCTAGTATCGAAATAAGTATATAAATTAATATAGATAGAAAAGAAATTAGTATAAAAATTATTAGTTAACTGGACACTCTCTTCTCGCTTGCTGCTGACCAACTTATAATATTGGGCGCCTGCATCCTCATCCTCACTGACACTAAATGGGTACCACCCTTCCTTTCGCCAAGCATCGAACCTAGATCCTTTTGCCAAGCATCGAACCTAGACTCGCACACAATTCTACTTGTTGACGCTGGACTTTAGCCTCTCCTGCTGCTGATCCTTACTCTCCTCTTTGAATTGATCATAGGACAGTCACAAGGGGATGCAATTGCAAGGGTGCCCGCGATATTAACAGGTAAGAAAGAACCCATTTAAGCTCCTAAGTGGCCTCCTTGTATCAGCTCCAGCCTGGACATCCCCCAATATCCAGAATGAGCACCAGCAACATATCAACGTATCTAACTAAATTATCCAGCTGAGACAACTAAAAAATAGTTACTAAAGATGATATTTGCTTTAAAATGTGAGCACACCCTGCGTGGCTTGACTGCTAGCTCATTGTCTTCAATTGAGAGTGCTTTGAAACCCACAGGATTCAGTACCTGCTCATAGCTGCAAGTGAGAACATTGTTAGTGAAGATCACATTAAGTGAAAATAAGTCTTTTTTATATATTTTCTGCTATAAAAATATGATGCACAGTGCTTCCGAAGTTTTGAGTACAATAAGGACATTACACAAGTAGATATACTTACTCAGCTACAGTTGTATTGTATGGTGGTCCTCCTTCCTGGCCACTGATCTGTGACACATGTTAACACAATGTAACTCAAACAATCTTCCGTTACAGCTACAAACATATTTAATATACAATTAATAGATATCATGGTCTTAAATCCAACTCCATGATAGTAAAATAAAGTTAAGAAAAGAAAATTATCATACTATATTTTAAAATATCATCTAATAGATTATTAAAAATATAATAACATTTTAAAAATAGGGATAACATACTAACTTTGCTTTCATCCCAGATTCATCACAACTTAAGAAGCTTTCATTTAATAACCTCCTATGACCAAGATCAGCTTCATGATCAATGCATGTCAATTTCAAATGAAAACAATAAGAATTTACAAGTTTTTTACTTACTTCAAGATTACAGACAAGCAACAATAGATGTTTTAATTTGAGCATTAACTTCTGCCACAATCAAAACTAATCGGTTATGTAGAGATAGGAATGTAGAACCTAATAATAAATTCAAGGAATATTTACTCCTAGAGTCATTGTTGAATTATTGTTTCATATGCTCGAATATTCACTCTCTTCATTTTGCAGATAATACCATCAAATTTTGTGGAGCTAAACAACATACAGCCATAAACTTAAAACTCATTCTTTAGTAAAGGATTATAAAATGCAAATTAGAACATCTCCCTCTCTCCTCTTACATTTCTTCAAATATTGGAATGCTCTCCAGCCTTTAACATTTAATTATTTAGGAAGACCCCCCATAGTCTAATATATTAATGTGACTTGCATTTGAAACCAAAAATTGTTATGTGAAGCTCTTGATCAAAATTTTCAGCTCCTCTTAAACCTAATAAACATATTCACTTTAATTGTCTTTTGGCATCTGAGATCTGAAGGATGATTTTTGTCTGGTGTAAGATTCCTCAGATTCCATCCTCACTAATTAATATGTATGGATCATGAAGATTCAGCTTTGTTCTAGTGTCTTGGAGTCTGCCTGGATGACTTTGCCATGCTGCTATTCTGTATGTTCTGAAAAGTATGTTCTGAAAAACCAGAAAGTCAGAAGATTTTCATAAGCATTGAACAAGAACCTGAATACTTAATAATATAAAATGATAGATTTATACTTTTCATATATAATTAATATTTTGAAGAAGATATTCCAAAGATTCTTCCTCTTTCTTCTACCCTTAAAAGATCAAGCTGCTTGAAGACATTGAATTTATTTTTCCCCTCTATATTTGTTTTCTCTTCTCTTCTTTCTCTTATTATTTTCTCTATCAACTCTTTCATTTTCTCAACGAAATAAAATGGAAAAATCTTTTACCTATCATTTGCCTTTAAACAAAAGGCACTTACTTCACTATATATAAGTCTGTCTTTAAAAAGGGTAAGTAACAAATATGGATCTCAATCCTATACTGCAAATCAGCAAATTTATATAACAATTTACCATGTGAAAGTACCCCTTTTTTACATTAGAAGATGAACAACATTGGTAACTCAAAAAAACTGCATTTCTCTCTCTCTCTCTCTCTCTCTCTCTCTCTCTCTCTCTCTCTCTCGCTATGTCTCTCTCTTATCTTAATAAGTACTTTTATGCTCACAACCAAAAAGCCATTCTATCCTTATAATAGGGATGGTACTGCATAAATCCAATAGGCTTATGGATCCATACCAACAATTTGAGTCAGTTACCAATTTATACATGTTATCAAGTACCAATCCATGATCAATGCCCAACCAAATAATGCTACTGGATACAAAATGAGGACTAATATAAAATTTTGGATCTGGGTTTAATTTGAGTTTCCAGTAAGCAGACCCCCTTGTCATCCTACCTTATGGATGAAAAGGGATTTTGTATTCTATAGCACAACACAAAGGAGAAAAGCTGTTGCATTTCCCTAATAAATTTCTACCTAAAAACTAGTTCGTGAGAGAAGTCCATAGACCAGGTCATATACTATCTTAACATCCTGCACATATAACAGATGATTGACATTCTGTCATTTACTACAAAGAAAGGAAAAAGGAAAGATGCTTAAAATCCTGCAGATAAGTGGAAGGGTCATAATTCTAAAAATTGATGGTCATTGTATGCATCAAAGCATGTTGTGTTTCAGAAATTCCATCATTCACAAATACAGAAAGGCCTCACCAGATATATCAGTGTTATAAGCTCTCCATCTGGTTTTAAAATCTCTTGAATTTTATGTGACCAGGCTGGCCTCAAGCATGGGTCAATTGCACAAAAGAATCTGCCATTTATATTTCAAAATATGAGCCTCCTCTAGGAAGGATATAACAAATTGGCATATAACCATGATTCTGAAGGCTTACGTATAATCAAAGATAAGATCAAACTTCTCTGTTGGTTGCCAAGTGAAGAAATCTGCTGCCACGAAGGTGAACTGGTTTGTATTTGGTAAAGAGGAAGACAACTGAAATTGCAGTTACAAGAAAATTCAATCTCGAAGGATTTATCATAAGAAGACCAAAGCTTTGGAGCAATTGACAAAGGAAGACATGTTGCAAATATTTTGGCTGTTTAGGCACAAGCAAATCATCTTTCCATCAAGATGTTTATTGTTTGAGCAAATGAAACAAGGCTATTACATTTTTTGTGCTTTTGAATATATAAATATGCAGTTCCATTCTTCTCAGTAACTTCTACTGAAGTAAGATGATTACCGAAAAGCATAAAATACATATATGGCACAATATTTGTCAGGATCATAAGTAAATAGAAATTAGCCAACTACCCTATCATTTCAGCTGCTGATCTTTCCTTAATTTTCCATCATCTTGCATGCTTTTCCCATTTTCCACCAACTTCATTCACTTTTATTATTTATTGCAAAGTACCAGATCAAAGCATGGGCATTCATTTAAACATCTCTGCTTTAATAGGCTCTGAATGCATAAGTTGCTGAACCCATATTATATTAGTATTATGTTACTCTCTTTATCAAAAACATACCTCTTTTGCTTTCTCAACAGCACTAGTTGATATATCCAAGCCTACAACATAGCGCTCAGGTCCAGCAATAGCAACCACATCATACCCCTATATTTAAAGAACAAAAGAAATACTTCAATTATTAAAACTAGACCAGCTAAGTTGACATTGTTGACTTTGAAAACTAGCAGTTAGAAGATCTAGATGAGATGTAACCCATATAGTAGGTGGCAGACAGATTGCAGAAAGATCAAAGAACAATGGAACAGAAAAGAATCATTTTCCAAGATTAAAAAGGTTCCACTTAACTTTGCTGATCATGATAATAAACAACACCATCAGTAGCTCCTTTCTGCAGAGTGCAGACTACTATGATCAGGGACATTAGCGTATATGCTACTACAATTAGCACACAGAATTTTCAATTATACTCAACATCATTTCCATTAGTAAAAATTATATATTTTTAATTAAAAAATAACCTGATAACCTTGTCTGGTTTGTAAGCATTAGGATATTGTAATAGAACAAGAGTTTCAGAGAACTGTTCGACTCTGAATTAATCAACAAAATTATAATTAAAGTCTGACTTTGAACAGAGAATGTCCTATGAATTTAATGCCAATTATACAAGGAAATAGGCCTTACACTGCCACATCCAGGAACAAGAACCCTGCCTCTTGGAAGAGACCCAGTTTCAACAAGTTGCAAAACTGCAGGCGTTGCCTTTCCCAAATCCCATGGGGTCAGTCCTTCCTCCCAGCATTTTTCCCAACCATCTGATCATTAAAAACCATTTACGTAATAAAATCATATTACATCTTTAAATATGTAGTCTGTGCATATTGAATATACCGAAGGATATATATGGTCAGTATAGAATTGTATATGATTCATGCTATCAATCTATGATGCCATTTGGGGTATCTACAGAAACTTGAGTAATATCAAGGAAAATCATAACATTGATAGTGCTAAGATATCTGCTTTAATAGTACATCCAGTTTACCAACAGACAACTTCCTTGTATGCTATGTGTAATACACAATTACGAGCTAATATATGTTGTGCTAACTTTTAGGAACACCAACAGAGTTTTAAGCCCATCAATTGCTGTTGTTTGGCAACATTTTTTTCCTAGTCTTAGTAGCATTTCACATAATTACTTAAAAAAACTTCCTTTTAAATTTCTCAAATTCATTAGCTTCCAACAAGTTAATGTCAAGTTAACTTTAAAAATAAAGTAAAATATGTGCATACAATACCACAAGCAAAAGGATGCTTGTATTCTGAGGTTATAGTGTCCTGAAAAAAGGAACTAAAAAGGTACTCTAGACTAAGTGACATTAAGAGAGAAAAATATCTACAAAATAACTATTTCAATATATATAGACATGTATATATAGAGTAATGTCTTAAACCTCTAATTTCTCGTTTTTAGCTTCTTACGAAACCTATGACAAATATTAGAGCATTGTTCGAGGTTGTACAAGTATGACCTTCTGGTGTATCACGAAAAGATCCTCTTTTGATTCAGACTAACTCAATGGGAAGTCAAGCTTTTACTAGGTTGAAGCATATTGTATCAGAAGTTGGGAATAGATTTTAAGTTATAGCTCAATGATGATATATCTGAGTCATATAACCATGTCAAAAATGAAGGCTGCCGCCATAGATATAAACAAGTGTAGGACTCCGTTATAACACCAACATAAACACCAAGACTTGCTCGTAAAAGGTTGAGATCAAACCCAGTAAAAATATTCTTTTTACTGTTAAATGCATTTGTCGTTTGAGGTTTTCTTGAACGGATTGTTGATATAACAATCAAAGGTCCACCACCACATTTACGATCAAATAGAAAACGAAGAAACAAATCGACAAAGCACAGATAACATGGAGTTTTACATGGCTCGGCCTTCCCACAGGCGATACAGGACAAGAATCCTCCCTTTCACTATCAACAGAGAGAGAACGACGATCTTTCATTATTAACCCCACAAAGAACTCAATTGTGGGTCAGGTTGATCATGAGCAATTTATCCCATCAAGTCAAGTTTGTGCTGAGACCCTGCAACCCCGGTGGCTTAAGTTGGAGGGGTCAATGTTTCGGCATAACAACAGCAGTCCAAAAGAATCCGCAGT
The DNA here is from genome assembly GCA_021527575.1 of Ensete glaucum. NCBI lineage: Eukaryota > Viridiplantae > Streptophyta > Magnoliopsida > Zingiberales > Musaceae > Ensete > Ensete glaucum. Next base: position 38,065,815 of record CM038558.1, on the reverse strand, counting down.
GTCCATGGTAAACCTAAGGCATAATTCCCCCCAAAAATAAGGTCTCCTAGTGAGGGAAAATTAGTTTCTTGGTGCGAATACCCCCAAAAAAAGGGGTTTTTTGTTCAGGTAACAAAGAGCCTCGAATCACCGAGAAGACCGATCGAGACGGAAAGGGCAATCTCGCAGAAGAATATCCAGAGAAGAAAGAACAAAGAAGACCAACCTGTTGCATCGTCGTTCACGAGTCCTCGAATCATGACCACCTTGGGGTTGGAAGCCGGATCACGGGCTGGGTCCTCAACTCCACCGTCCGTCGCCATCCTCGCCGCCATAGCCGGCGCCGGGACCCTGATGCGATTTATAGCCGTCGGTAGCCGCAGCAGTATCGGCCGCTGTATCCAACGCGCCCCCGGAGCTCGAGGCGGGTGACGCGCGCTCTGACATATGCCTACCCGCAAGAAGGGAAGCATTCGCTGCTCATTGCACACCCAATACACACAATCCTCATATATTCTAAACAAAATTGAATATTAAATCCCTAAATATTTTGAGTAATTTATCAGAAAAAATCTAGCAATAAATTTGTCCCGGATGATACCCGCATAATGACTTTTGAACAAAGTTTTTTTATTTGTGTTTTTATAATATAGTTAAACTAAGTTATTTCGGCCATAAATTTATAGATCGATTTGGTTAAGTATCATGGTTTGGCTCAGAAGATTCGAATTGGATCGGGTCCTATTGCAATGGATCAAGTTAAACTTTGTTGAATACACAAATGAGTGTAACCAATGTATCATTAAATCAATATAATTTTTTTCAAGATTATATGCACATGAGTTTAAGGTATTTAATATTTTTAAATTTTATATGATTTTAGGATGAATAAATTTTTAAATATAATAATATTAGGTTGAATTAGTGATCTTAGGGTGAGCTGAAAATATGTTTAATATCTTTTTTATTTTTTTTATGAATTTAAGATGCCTAATTTTTAATAAAGTATTTTTGGTTGAATTTGTAATCGAGTATAATAACTATTTGAATTTTAGCTAAATCTATCCATTACTAGGGTAAGGTAAAGATGCTAATATGATTGGTATCATTTTTTATTATTTATAAATTTAAGATGATTAAATTTAAAATAATATATTTTTATATTAAATTTATGATCAAATATAACTCAAGTGTATCTGGAGTGCAATAGATTTTATAATTAAATTGTGAGGAGGAGGCGAAAGAAAAATGAGGTGTTAGATTATGTCATTATCTAATTAAGTAAGGTATATTATATATCTAACATTTGTCACCCAACAGAAACTAAGTCTAGTTATAGTAAGATTTCTCAAGAGATTACCTTGATTAGCGAGTCTAATTATCATCCTACACCCTTTGCTCTCACTTACTTATAAAAGGACATAATCTCTTAAGGATGAAACATCATCTATTAAGATTACATATCTATTCTCAATATCCCCTAGTCTTTTATTCATCATTTATCATGGTCTTATGAAGGATATGAAGAGATAAAAAGAGGAGTCTAGTTCTACTTAGATCATAAAGATATGCAATAATTATCTTTACTTACGAAGAGATGTTATCCGCTTTTAATTATACAATGCTTGAATGATCTATTTATGTTGTCGATCTGATTTCTTATATAGTCTATCATGTCGACTGCTTATAGGCGATGAGAAATTTCTTTTGTTTTATCGATGGACTATTATCAACAACTTGCTATAAATGATAGTATTATTGAGGGTGGTAGTCTCTAGTGGCCACCAACCCAGTTGCAACCAGTGGCTACATATGTAGTGGAAGCAATGTGGGGTTTAATAACCAACAGCGGGTCGCATGCATGACTGCTTGTGTACAGCAACATTAGGACGATTGACCTACCTTAATCGTAAGTAATTGAAGTAGTGACGCTGCCTGTGGAGGCTGCAACAATGTCACTACAACATTGTTGATTGTAACCAACATCAGTTGGATGTCATAGGTCGTGATTCAATTGTACAACACAAAAGGGAGCGATGATGGTAGCTAGCGGGTTGTGTCGCTAGCCGATTATGGACGACGACTTCATTGTGGGCGACAATGTTGTGTCGTCAGCAAAGGGAGAGGTAGGATACCTCGTCCTAGGTTGTGGGTGGCTATGGGACGAACAATCAATGTACCGCTTGTCACGGATAAAAATATAAATAAAATATTCGATGAAATGCTTATGTTTATTCGCGTCCTTCAATTTGTATACATACCTTGTATAGCAAGTAGCATACTTGTAGTAAGCTTGGTAACCCTAGTTTGGTTTGCTTTATGGCTGATTTTGGCTTGTAAATACGAGTGTGTCTTATAAGCACTTGTGGGGGACTTCAGTCTGTAATGAACAATTATCCTTTGTGTGCAACATTTCTGAGTTTGTAATGTCCATGGATGTAATTTGTATTGGCTTTATAAAGTATTTGCTTGTAGATCCCATTGGAATTGCTTCTTCTAGCTCGTTTTCTCTTTTGTAAGTCCTAAAAGACCCTAAGAGATCCATTACAAACTGAAGTCCCCACAAGTATTTACAAGACATACTCGTATTTACAAGCCAAAATCGATCATAAAGCAAACCAAACTAGGGCTACCAAGCTTAGGCAAACATCGGTGCTGCATGACTTAGGCAAAATCAACTAAGCCCGTGACATTACGGTATTAGAGTGTTATAAGCATACACATAAACACTCGTCATACAAACGTGGGGGATCTAGTTGGGCTGTATGGAGGACAGCCAGCACGCACTACCGTTTGGGGGAAATGGATATTAAGATGTAAGGAAAGGAGTCACTCAGAGGAGCGGGCATCCAGGTTTGACATTCAGAGGAATGACCAACACTTTACATGAGAGGCACCACGTGGACAAGCAAGCGAAGAAGAATGTTTAGCGCACAAAGATTGGGATGACTGAATTCGAGCTACGGCCCGACGTTGACAACCAAACTTGACGGTGCTCAAGGCAAGTAGGGCGCTCAGTGAAAGATAAGATCGTACAAAGTGGGAGGTATTGCGCAACAACTGAAAGAGTTGTGCAAGGCTCACAAAGGTGAGGGGAATCGCTAACTCAAAGGATTCGTTACTCATGCAAGGGCTTATACACAAACGATGGAGTATTCATGGCCATCCTAATGCGTGATCAAAACTCAGTGTCATGGAGCATCATAACTTTCTCTTCGGCATGAAAATGATACATCCATAGGCAGCTGAAGTGTGCAACAAGTTCAGTATGTTACTAAACCTTGAAGGGTGCAGTGGGGACTGTATTGACAAAGAGTCACAATCTAACAAGTGCATTTGCGGGGGCAGAACAAGACATAAGTTGTTCAGCAAGATGAAGTAGTCTAAAGGTTACTCCAACAAGGCAGATATCCAAGAGGGATAGGTCCTAGTTCTCTAGAGGGAGAATCATGTACAACAGACCATATATATTGAGAAAGAGTTCCTCAAGGCAATATCTACATAAAGCTCAACAAACCAAGCGAGTGATGAGGAGTCGTCACATGATCTCAAATAAGGTAATGTATTGGTGGATGCATTTCGAGATCAAGTAGAGGAGCAATCCAAGACAACATCATATGAAGGCACACTTAAAGTCGATATGGAAATTGAACTTAACGGAGGGTTGACCCGTGGAATGGTGGACACGAGTGCCACTATCAATTCAATGCAAATCGAGGAGCGAAGCGACTTGGGTGGAACTTGGTGAAGTATCCAAGCCACATGAAGGGAGTCAATATAGAAGATAGAACATGAAACAGAGGCATGGAGCTTTCCTTGGAAAGAGGTCAAGAGCATGAACTCTTATAGAGGTAAGAGTGATATCATATCATTCTATGGGTTCTTTATTCTGATAATAGATTTATCTTGCATGGTGCCAAAGATGAAGGGAGCTTCAAGGCATATGCACCTTACCTCAGAGATGCATTTTACGAAGTAACTAAGATGATTCAACTTACGGAGGTGAAGTTGGGATCAGGAGACCTTAGCACGAGGTAAGAAGATGCAGAGGCGGGTACTCTTGAAGAATATGTCACATGGTTGCCATTCGAGTTGTCAGGAACAAGTGGGCCATAGCAGAGATTGTGCTGGTAGTGGATAGAGGCCTAGGATCCAAACAATGGTGCATCAATCCTAATAAAGTCAGGGGACTTCAGGAGCTACTAGGTAACAGACCATCTTAGAGCTATGCTTCGCCTAGGTGTGACCCAAGAGTGGGTGGACGAAGGTGAATTGCCAAGGGAGAGAACCAAAAATTGAAGATAGCGAATGCCCTATAAAGTGTTGGTAGAGGCCACACATGGAGAAGTTGTAGTCCGAGTCCATCACACGAGAATCTGTATATAATAGAGATATCACCAAGAGGCGACATGGTATAGCAGATCGTAGTGGAATAGTTTCGTGGCAATACAACACATGCAAACATATCTCGTGAAGGACATGATCATACGAAGGTATGATCAAGAGCTACTGGAAGCTCCACTTTAGTGTACAACACAATAAGAAGAAGGGTTATGGATTTAAGGAGTGAATACCGTGGTACCACAGAGGCAGGTATTCGTGTGTGTATCGAAGCTTGTATTAGATGAAAGTCTTGGTCATCAACATATGGGGGCTATATACCATTGAGGAAGAAATCCAAGTGTAGGTACTAGTGAGTCCCATGGAGGGGGACGTGATCATGTGAATAATCAGGAGATACTAGGAGCTCTACTTCGGTGAACAATGCAACGGCAAGAAAGGCTGTGGATTCAAGGGGTGACTGCTATGGTACCATAGAGGTGGGTCTTCCGTGTATGCGCATCGAAGCTTGCATCAGATGAAAGCCTTGGTCATCAACATATGAGGGCTGTGTACCACTAAGGGAGAAGTCAGATTGCAAGTACTAGTAAGTCTCATAGAGGGGACTTAATCATATAAAGGTATGATCGGAGCGACTGGAGAATTGGACTACTTCAGTGCTTGCATTTGCTTAAGAGAGCCAGGAAAGTTAGAGGACAAGGCCAAGTAAGCGAATGTTACTACCAAGGAAGCTAAGGAGAACAGAATCGATGCGAGCCTTGCAACAAAATGGCGGAGGCCATGTATGAGAGTTGCAGTCTATCTTTCCATCGACCAAGGAGAACTGCTATGAAGATATAGTGGTGTGGAAGTATGTGGTCGAAAGGGGCGAGGAAGCGACAACGAGTTCGGATGAACTCAGCTACTAAAAAAAAGTAAAGTGTTGGTTAGAAAGGAGGTGGACTCGGAGAAACGTCACAGTGCTGCAAAGGTGGATCTATTTGATCATGAAGGAAGGGACACAGATGCAAGACAACAGATAGCAGAGCTATGGGCTTGGTGTTAGAAATCTCAGCAGATGCATCACATGCGTAGTGGAAATCAAAATAAAAAATAAGTTTCCCACGCAGATCAAATCATCGTGCAAAAGATTGGGGTCACGAAAAAACTGTAAAAACTGAAAAACCATGATATGCAAGAGATTGATTTTACCTAGGGAGATCGTATATCCCTGTATCTTTGTAGCAAAACTCCTCCAATCTGAACTCGCAACTCTTGGGCAGAGGGAGGGAAGAGAATAGGAGGGGGGAGGCCAAAGCTGCAGCCTATCAACCATGAGTCTCCCCTCCTATTTATAGAGAGCCATCAAAAAATCCTATAGCTCCTTTCTTAGTGGGTATTTTTGCTATATCTTGTTTTGTCAGAAACATATTGCTCACAAACCCCCTACATGGCATACTTGATGCCAACCGCCTCACTGGTCCAAACTATACAGATTGGCTCCGTAATTTGAGAATTATTCTTACGGTGGAGAAAATTGCATATGTCCTTGTACAATTCTACCCATGCTGGAAGAAGGGGCAAGCGAGGATGAGATCACTCACTATGTGAAGTATATAGATGATTCCACGTTGGCAAAATGTTACATGTTAGCCTCCATGACTCATGAGTTACAAAGGCAACATGAGAGCATAGATGTAGATTCTATCATTCTTCATCTTCGCTAGCTGTTTGAGAAATAGGGAAGAACTCAAAGATATAAAATATCTAAAAAACTCTTCCAAGCCAGGATGAAAAAAGGGACACCGATTGAGAACCATGTCTTAAAAATGATAGAGTGGATCGAGAAACTCATAGGTCTAGGAATAGTCCTAGAAGATAACCTGTGTGTTGATCTTATACTTCAGTCCCCACCAGATTTCTTTTCTCACTTCATCATGAATTTTAACATGAGCAAGTTTAAGGTGACTCCCTGAGCTCCTCAATATATTGAGGGAAGTTGAGAGTGTCATCAAGAAAGAGAAGCTAGTTCTCTATATTAGTGAGGCCAAAAAAAAAAGAAAGGTCAACAAAACCCTTAAGAAGCGCAAGGGCAAAGAAAGACTAGGTAAGGCAAAGGTTGCCAAGAGAGACAAGACAAAGGACAAAGGACAGTGCTTACACTACAGTCAAGACGAGATTGGAAGAGGAACTATAAGGACTACCTTGTAGATAAGGCGAAACAGAAACTTAGAGAAGTTTCAGGTATATTCATGATTAGTCTTCACTTGTCAGATTTTCATGATAACACATGGGTATTGGATACCGAGAGTGTTTATCATAGTTATAATTCGTTACAGGTTCTGGCAAGACCTAGGAGATTGGCTAGAGACGAGATGGACCTCAAGATGGGCAATGGAGCAAGAGTTGCTGCAGTTGCTGTTGGAGAGGTCACCCTACATCTGTCTGGTGAAGCTATTATTACATTAGATGGATGTTATTTTGTTCCATCTATTATCAAAAATATTATTTCTATCTCTTGTTTGATAATTAGTGGATATAAATTAGTTTTTAAGAATAATAGTTGTTCAATAATTATGGTTGATGAGATCATCACTAGAGGGACCCTTATAAATGGCTTATATGTGTTAGACACTTCTCCATATATCATGAATATAAATATGTCTAAGAGGAAAAGAGATGAGGTGAATAATGCATATCTATGGTTATATGCTAGGTCATATACATGAAGGAAGGATTCAAAAGTTGCTGAAAGATGGATACTTAGATCCATTTGACTATGAGTCATATGAAATTTGTGAACCTTTCCTTCATGGGAAAATGACCAACTTTTAGTAAAACCAGAGAGAGAGCCATTGAGTCATTGAAACTCATACATAGTGATGTATATGATCCCATATCGACTCAAGCTATAGGTGGTTACTCATACTTCATTATATTCGTTGATGATTTCTCTAGGTATGGACAAATGTACTTAATGAAGTACAAAGCTGAGGCCTTTGAGAAATTCAGGAAATATAAAAATGAGGTAGAGAACTAAATTGAAAAGAGTATTAAGACTTTTTCATCAGATCCAAGAGGAGAGTACTTGAGTACAGAGTTCACCTATTTCCTTAGGGACAATGAGATTCTATCCCAGTGGACATCTCCTTATATACCTCAACTCAATGGTATATAAGAAAGGAGGAATCGTACGTTGTTAGACATGGTGCGGTCCATGATAAGTTTTGCTGACCTACCCATTTTATTCTGGGGGCACGTCCTAGAGACTATAGCTTACCTTCTAAACAGAGTTCCATCAAAGTCGGTAGTGTCTACACCATATGAGATATGGAAAGGAAAGAAGCCCGATCTTAAGATTGTTAAGATTTGGGACTATCTTGGTCACGTTAGAAGACACAACCTCGATAAGTTGGAATCAAGGATAGAATGGTGTACATTTGTGGGATCCCCAAAGGAAACTTGTGGGTATTATTTTTATCATCCTGAGGACCGAAAGGTCTTTGTTGCAAAGAGAGCTGTGTTCCTTGAGAAGGAACATATTCTTGGTGGAATCAGTGGCAATGAGATAGAATTGAGCGAGGTTGGAGAACATAACTCAAGCACCATTCCAGAGCCCGAGTCTGTTCAAGTACCTGACCCACAAGTTCTAACTTTACATAGGTCTAATAGAGTATCTTACCCTCCTGAAAGATATGTGGGACATATCAGTGGAGATGACTCTCAGGATATTGATCATCAGACCTATGAGGAGGCTATTTATGAGTATAGACTCTATGAAGTGGCAAGAAGTCATGAATTCTAAGATGGATTCCATATACTCTAACAAGGTTTGGAACCTTATGGATACACCTGAGGGTATTGTATCCATCGACTGCAAATGGATCTTCAAGAAGAAGATCAGAGTAGATAGAAAGGTAGAGACCTATAAGGCAATACTGGCAGCTAAAGGATATCATCAAAGACAAGGAGTTAACTATAATGAAACCTTTTTACCTATAGCCATGCTTAAGTCCATTAGAATTATTTTGGCCATTGCAGCACACTATGCTATGAGATCTGGTAGATGGATGTCAAAATGACATTCCTCAATGGTAACCTTAAGGAAGAGGTGTATATAATATAACAAGAAGGATTCATATCCAAAAAGAGTCCAAATAATGTATGTAGGTTGCTTAGATTCATTTATGGATTGAAGTAAGCTTACCAAAGTTGGAACATAAGATTTGATGAGGTGATCAAATCTTATGACTTCGTTAAGAATGACGATGAGCCTTGTGTGTACAGGAAGGTAAGTAAAAGCGCTATCACCTTCTTGGTGCTATATGTGGATGACATCCTAATCATTGGGAATGATGTGAGAATACTCTCCACAATAAAGGCTTGGCTATCTAGAAACTTCTCCATGAAAGACTTAGGGGAAACATCCTATATTTTGGGGATTCGGATCTATAGAGATAGATCCAAAAAGATGTTTGGCTTGTCCTAATCTAGGTACATAGATTCCATTGTTAAAAGGTTTGGCATGAAAAATTCCAAGAGAGGTCTCATATCGATGAGACATGGAATATCACTTTCTAGGAGTATGTCTCCAAAGACTCCTGAAGAAAGGGCATACATGAATAATATACATTATGTCTCAGTGATAGGATCTATCATGTATGTGATGCTATGTACTAGACCTGATATAGCACATGTTCTGAGTGTCATGAGCAGGTATCAGACAGATCCAGGTTTAGAACACTAGAAGGCAGTAAAGTATATCCTTAAGTACTTGAGAATGACTAAGGATCTTTTACTGATATATGGAGGAGGTAGACTCCAGGTTGAGGGCTACATGGATTCAAGTTTTCAGTCTAATATTGATGATAGCAAGTCAAATTCATGATATATTTTCACCTTGAATGGAGGAGTAGTAATATGGATTTGGGACTATAACAAAGGAACTCAGGTCTCAACATAATTGTTCTGAGGAGGTTCCATCTGATTAGAATGATCATAACCCAAAAAGATATAGCAATGGAAATAGTTCCATCCGAAGATAACATTGTAGATTTACTGACGAAGCCACTAGCTCAGATTATATTTGAGTGTCACAAGGGTCTGATGAGGATTAGACATATAGGTGATTGGCTTTTGGTCAAGTGGGAGATTGCTGGTTACAGGTGCCCTACAAGCCAATCATATGAGTGATGGCATATGTGATATGTTATGTGATCTTTTTGTTTATGATTAATATTAGCATATTCTCATATTATATTATTTATTATATATATATTGTGATGTCCTTAATTCTCTGCAATGAGAATCGGATCGTGATGAGATCACGATAATGAGATCGATTCATCTTTAAACATAAATCCTAAATAATCTCGATTATAGGTTACTCGAGAGGGACATTGAGATAACCGGATAGACTAGTGTACTATATACCTGTCCATATGATGGAGGCGGTTGGTCTCATAGCCACTTGTGTGGAGACGCTAAGGATATAGTACAAGTGCTCATTAGATAATAAGTTCACTGATTGATCCGCTTGTGGAATACTATATGGTTAATAATACCTAATGTCAGACAGTGATTCCATAGTCCCAGTTGTGTATCTGATCCTTAGACTTGAGACGCAAAGCATGTCTTATATAAGTACTCCTTTCTTTAACGCCAGACTTACAGGTTTGGAAATTTCCAGATCTGGTACAATTGGTTATCGGGATTGGTAGCCAACCTTATGAAAGTAATTGATTGTCAATAGAGGATCATCCACTCTCGATTTCATGAGAAGAATATCTCATATATGCTTGCTTAGATAAATCTCTGGCTAGGGTCATTCAGATTGAGAGAAAATGAGTTCTTTGGTAGAATTCGAATAGAGCAAGACAAACTAATTCTGTATGTGACATAACAGTACCATATCCAATATACGGTCTCTGGGATATTATTTGGATAAGAGATATATATACATGGTAACTATGGACAAACAGGTCTGATGGATTCGATCCCCCCTGTACCGTTTGGAGACTATGGCATAGTGGCCTAGTACGTCCATAGTCGATGAGTCGAGTGAATTATTATGGGGATAATAATTTACTATATCAGAAGGAGTTCTGATGGGAGTGACTCACGGCCAGCTCGGTATCGGGCCTAGAGGGTCACACACATATGGTGGATGCTTCAGCGAATATAGGATTGGATGAAGATCCAATTAGCCCATATTCTCATTAGATGAGACCCTATGTTGATTGACTCTTTGCTTAAGGCCTAATTAGAGGCCTAAGAAGATTATTACATAGAGATCTAATAATACAAGGTTAGTGGGTTATTGGATGAAGATCCAACACCCACTAAGGCAGAAGCCCTAGGGTTTTTAGTAGCTCTCTATAAATAGGAGGGGAGACTCATAGTTGATAGGCTGCAACTTTAGCCACCACCTTCTATTCTCCTCTCTCCCTCTGAGCAAGAGTTGCAAGATCAGATTGGAGGAGTTTCGCTATAGAGATTCATTGTGTGGATACCGCTAAAGAGGAGGACGCTTGACCTCCTTCATTTCCTCCATCCGGATCTGGAATACAGGGATATACAATCTCCCTAGGTGTAATCTCTCATACATTACGATTTTTTCGACTTTTATAATTTTTCTCATGACTCCAATCTTTTGCACGACGATTTGATCTGCGTGGAAAACCAGTTTTTGTTTTGATTTCCACTACACATGTGATGCACCCGCTGAGGTTTCCCAACACCCTTCACTTGGGATGTTACGCTGGGCCAACCTATCGAGGAATAAGATTTGGATAAAGAACTGAGACGTATAGCTTACTATTATAAATCTGCTTGATCACCGGTTTGGTCCTAGGGTTCCTGGCTTTTGGTCAAAACTGAAGTTGACACACGGGAGTCCAACTGAAGTCTCTAGCAAGTTGAGACTGAAGTCAGCATGGTGATATGAAGTCAGCGAGGCTGGCCGAGATGAAGTCAGCGAGACTGGCTGAGCTAAAGTCAACAGGATTAGCCGAGCTAAAGTCAGTGGGACTGGCCGATCTGAAGTTGGCAAGGCAAGTCGAACTGAAGTCGGCAGGATTAGTCTATCTGAGATCGACAATGCTGGTTATAGGTGCCTTACAAGCCAATCACGTGAGTGATGACACATGTGACACGCTGTATAGTCTTTTCTGTAGTATTATTTATTGGCATCTCACATTATATTATCTATTGGAGGGGAGGATTAGTGCAAATGCTGAAAACTTCGGTATAAGAAAAACTTTCACCTAAAGTAAAAGTAATATTAGAAGTATTTCATTCAAGTAGAGTAAGTAAGCAAATTATAAAATGATGCTAAATTTCTTGCTTAAAGAAGGCTCAAGTAAGAACATGCAAATCTAAAAAAAAAGATAAGAGACACTCACAGATTTACAGTGGTTTGGCCTCAACTTGGCTTACATCCACTCCCTGAGTCCTCTTCTTCGAGATCTATCGGTGTCTACTATCGATCTTCTTTGGGTGAAGATCAAACTCTTACACTTCCCACTCTCCTTTTAATAAGCTTAGGAGAGAAACCTTATAAGCTTTACACTTATAACTCACAAGGGAGACTTTACAAAGATTACAATTCTTTTTCTCACTCCCTTGCCCCTTTTTCTTTTCTTACATATTTTAGCACATTATTTTTCATAGAATTTCTAGCCCAATATGTTATGCTAAATGCAAGAAAACTAAGGATATTTATAGACCCTAACTGGATTAAAAAATGGAGCTAAAAATTTAAATGTATCCGAAAATTTCGAGTACGAGTGGTACCACCATCGGTACTAGCGCTAGTGCCGCCAAAAGCTACCCAGAAAATAGGGCGGCATCAGTATAAATGTCAACTTGGGTAGTATGATTATTGACCTAGGTGGTACAACTATTGTCCACCAGTAGTACAACCGCTAGGAATCCTGAAAAAGTGATTACCTCTACTTTTTTAATTCCAACTTATACCTTCAGCTGACCCATTTCCAGGTCAACGAATTGAGCTCAATCTAAACTCAAGAGTGGACTCGGTTTGCCTCACTTGAGTTAATTTTGATCCCCTCTAAATCTAACTCAAGTAGGACTCAAACCTTACAGATGCTAACTACAACTAATTAATTACAACTATTACGACCATCAAGTCCAACAAGACCCTCCTAACTCCCGATAAGCTTTTTGGCAACTCCCAATGGTCTTATAACAAGTCTCTTGGTCTTCTTCTAGTGAACTCCTGACGCCTTGGCTCCCGATCACCTTCAGCAAGCTTCCGACGAACTCCCGACAAGCCCCCAATACCTTCGGCAAGCTTTCGATGAGTCTCTCAACAAGTTTATATTGCATTGTCCGAACCTCGACCCAATGCCCGGGCTTAACTCTAGCCCACGTATGATTGTAATTTTCTTTCTCTATTATAGTTAATCATACAGCAATCATTTCTAAAACACATGTTAGATTAATAAACCATCAATTATTTCATCATCAAAATGTGAGATTCAACAATCTCCCCCTTTTTATGATGATAATCAATTGATGATGGGAGTTAATTTTTACTCCCCCTAAATCTATGTCATAATCAAAATAAGGAAAACTTAAATTCAATAGAACCAAACACTCTTGAATTCAAGTATCAGCATCTATTTATCAAATTTTGAAATGATATATCATAAATTTAAAAAAATCTCAAAATAATCAAAGATACATGATATAACATTAATTTCAACCATCAAGAATCATTTAAGCATATTCCAGAAATTTTAAAATTCATGTATTAGTCATACAATTAATTTAAAAATTTTCTTCTTGTAAAAAGAAGAAATGTCTCATTTTATCATTTTTCATCAATATATTATTTTTTTGCGTTTGTATCATTTTTCACATTTATGTTATTAATATATTATTTCTTCTCCTTTGTCATCAACAAAAAAGATGTGATATAATGAGCAATAATTTCAAAATACATAAACTCAACATGTGTCAAAATTTTTCATATTTATACAAAATAAATATTGATTGAATATTTAAATACTTCATTGCTCTTCCTTAGTAAAATAGGATAAAACATAATTTTCTCATGAAAATTCTTCTCTTTTTGTAAATAAGAAAGAAGTAGAAACAACAGATGGGAGTGAAAAATATTATATCATAAAAATAGGGCTTAATCTTATATATTCCGAGATTCAAGAAAAAATTTAGAGCTATCTATTCATTTTATTTAGATTTCAAACAAAAGTAATAAATCAAGCAAATCATGTATTTTGATGGTTTAACATTCCTAGCTCTCTTCTAATCAAGTTAAATTGATCTTCATCTAATGGTTTGGTAAAAATATCTGTTAATTAATGCTTTGTATCAATAAATTCCAAAGATATGTCATGATTATTCACCTGATCCCTAATAAAGTAATATCAAATATCAATATGTTTAGTTACTGAGTATTGAATGGGGTTTTTGGTTAAGTATATTGCACTTGTATCATCACATTTTATAGAGATATTTTTTGGATAAATTTTGTAATCTTGAGCATAACAAGCACTAGCTGTAATATATTTGGTTTGAGCGATAGATAAAGCAACTGAATTTTGTTTCTTAGAAGACCAAGAAACAAGATCATGCCCTAAAAATTGGCATGTCATGCTAGTACTTTTTCTATCTATTCTATGTCCTCCAAAATCGACATCCGTGTAAGCAAGTAAATCAAAATTTTAGATTTTGGATATAATAAACCTAAGTTAGAGATTCCTTTTAAATATCTAAGTATCCATTTAATTACTTGCACATAATCTAATACTAAATATTATATCTGGCCTAGTAGAAGTTAAATACAACAAGCTACCTATCATTCCTCTATATGTCCTTTCACCAAAATTTTCTCCCTCATTATCTAAGTCTGACTTTGTAGAAGTGCCCATAGGTGTATTTATGGCCTTAGCATTTTCTATACCAAAACATTTTAACAAGTCTAAAGCATAGTTAGTTTGACTAATAAATATATCATTATTTAATTATTTTATTTACAATCTTCAGAAAAAAAGTTACTCACCCATTAGACTCATCTCAAATTCTTGGCTCATACTTTTGGAAAAAGATTCACATAAGGATTCTGTTATGACCTTAGCTTCGATGGGTCCTAAGCTCAATAAGTCAAGGAGTCAATAAACTCTTGAGCCATGTAATATCCCCCTAATCTTGCCATCATCTTCTTTGATTAAGGAGTCGACTAGGGTTTTAGGGAAGGAGTCTTAAAGCCTTAGGGCTTCCTAGCCATCGAGATTATAATAAACCCCACTTAGTCGCCTTTATCCTATAAAGAAGAGTGGCTATGATTTATATTTAGGGTCTTAGGGCTTCCTAGCCGCCGTCCCCTTTACTGGGCAGGTCGACTAAGGTTTCTAGTAGGGGCACCTATCTTGGTGCAGCCCCTTAGGCCGCCGCCCCTTACAGGGAAAGTCAGCTAAAGTGGAGGGTAAAATAGATAATTTACTTAGGAAATAGCCCCTAGGGCTAGGGTTTAGAGCCCTATATAAACATGTAGCCTTTACCTTTTTTGGAATAAATAAGATCAATCTTCAATTCAGTCTTATAACGGACTACTAGAAGGGACGAACCCCTATAACATTCCAATGGTTGATCCCCCTCAAATATCAAATCTCCATAAAATTCCTTTAGGGTTCTATTAGATTTGTTTGTTAAACCAAAAATTATATCATCAACATAGATTTGAATAATAAGAAAATTATTTTTAAAATACTTAAAAAATAATATAGTATCAACCTTGTATTTTAGAAAATTATTTGAAACAAGGAAATGAACTAATTCGTACCAAGCCTAAAGAGCTTGTTTTAATCCATAAAGAGCTTTAGAAAGTTCGAAAACATGATTCAAAAGAAGACTATTTTCAAAACCAGGAGGTTGTTCAACATATATTTCTTCGAAAATGAAACCATTAAAAAAAGTAATTTTAATAGCCATTTTAAATAACTTAAAAATCTTTAAAAGATGTAAAGGCAAGGAGCATCCTTATAGCTTCAAGTCTAGCCACAGGAGTGAAAATTTCTTCATAATGGATCCCTTCTTCTTAGTTGAAATATTTGGTCACTAATCTAGTTTTGTTTCTAATCACGATATCATTTTAATCTTGCTTGTTTCTAAAGACTCATTTAGTACCAATCACTAAGTGATTATTAGGTCCATAAACAAGATCTCATACCTCATTTCTCTCAAATTGATTTAACTTTTCATGTATCACAATAACCCAAGAGTCATCTCTTAGAGTTTCATCAATGTATTTTGGCTCAACTTTAGAAAGAAATATGACATTAGCATAAAAATTTTTAAAAGAAGAATGAGTTTGAACATCTCTTGATGTATCTCCTATTATAAGCTCCTTGAATGAATATTTACATACTTACATTCCTTGGGTAAAGATTTGGAGGGAGATTCATCCAAGTTACTTTTAGGAGGATTATCATTTAAATTTAAAGAACCAAAACCAAATTCATCATCAAAGTCAATTTTATTAAGTTTGAAAATCTCATTCAAAACAATATGAATAGATTCTTCAATTACTAAAGTTATTTTATTGAATATACGATAAGTTTTTAAAATATATGAATAACTAAGAAAAATAGCTTCCTTGGATTTTACATCATATTTTTCCTAAGGCATCATTTTTATTTAAAATAAAATATTTACAACCAAAAACTTTAAAATATAAAATATTAGGTTTTTGACCATTTCATAATTCATAAGGAGTTTTAGAGAGTAATAGTCTTACAAAGACCTTATTTAAAATATAGCATACTGTGTTAGTATTTGTGTAGGCTATATGGTCATAACCATTTCTTATAAGCTCATATTTTTTTCTTTCTACTACTTTATTTTATTATAGATTTCTTAGAGTAGAGAAGTTATGGATATACCCATTTTACTCACAAAAATTTTGAAACTCATTGTTTTGAAATTCACCACTATGATCACTCTGTATTGATGAAATCATAAAACCTTTTTTATTTTGAATAATTTTATAAAATTTTAAAAAATATTTAAAAGAATCGATATTATGTGTCAAGAAATAAGTCCAAGTATATGTATTATAATTATCTACTATAACAAATGCATATTTGCTACCTCATAAACTTGTAGTATCAATTGGTCTAAATAAATCCATGTGGATCAATTGTAGTGGCCTAGATGTGTTTATTTGATTTTTTTGGCTCAAAGCTATTTTTTATTTGTTTTCCTAACTGATAAGTATCACATACTTTATCATTAACGAACTTAAGGTTAAGTAGTCCTCTCACTAAATCTTTAGTTGAAATTTGGTTTAGTAGTTTCATCAACTAAGCATTATCATTTAAGGCCGAAAAGCATATTTTATTATAAAATTTTTCAATATCAATGATATACACATTATTGTTTCTTAAGATAATCAAAGATTTATTTTTATATGACATTTTAATTATACAAGCATTAAGTTTAAATTTAATAAATATCCTTTATCACATAATTAGCTAATACTAAGTAGATTATATTTTAAATCATCAACTAATAATACATCTTCAATCAAAAGCTTTGATATGTTACCTATGATTCATTTCCTAATTATTTTACCTTTATTGTTGTCTCCGAATGTGACAATTCATTCATTTAGGCTATTGAGCTTGAAAAATAAAGTTGGATCTCTGATCATGTGCCTTGAGCATCCACTATCAAGGCACCATTTGGTGCTCCTAGCCTTAGTTTGGAGACAAACTTACAAGAAAGATGGTTTTAATTTAGGCACCCATTTTACTTTAGGTCCCTTATGAAGAGCTTTACTAAATTTATCTAAATGTTTTTAGTTGTTTATGGTTACTTTAGGAACTCAAATTAATTTATGTGAGACATACTTTCTAAATTAACATTTGTAAGTTTTATTTCCTAATCTATCATAAAAGTTATATTTTATTTTTAGTGGTAAGTTTAGAGTGGGTCCTTTAACAAAGATAATTGGCTTTTGTTAAGTATTTTCAATAAAGCCTATATCGTCTTTCCTATGATCATGACCCTTATTTGCAAGGATCATGTTTAGAGATTTATTTTCTATTTTAAAATTTTCTAATATTTGTTTTAATACAAAGTTTTCTTTTCTAAGTTCATATAAAGTTTCACAATTGATAAATGAACTATGTGATCATGATGCTACATGTATTTTTTCAAATTTACTAACTAGTGAATCATGATCTTTCTTAAGTAATTTATAAGACTAACTAATTTTTCTAAACTCATCATAAAGCTCATGAAATATATTCAATAATTCAGTAAAAGAATTATTGGAAGACTCAGTTACCTTGTCATGGATAGCTATAAAAGCATAGTTGGCAACCTCTTATTTGATGTGATCTTTTTCATCTGATGAGCTTGAATCATCCCAAGTCAACGATAGTGCATTCTTCTTGTGCGATGCCTTCTTATTTAATTAAGGACACTCATATTTGAAATATCTTAGTTTATTACATTCAAAGCATATAACATTGTCACTTTTTGGTTTATTTTTATTTTTATAATTTTTATAATTCAAACCAAAAATATTTGAAATAATTTTTGGTTTAATTTTTCTAGATAATAGTGTAATGTCAATATCCTCATCACTCAAGATTTTACTCAAGAATTAATCTACAGTTTTCAATGCTAAATCTTTCCTATTCTTTGGAAAGGTTCTTCAAGTTCATCATGAGCTTTACAGCTGAATTCATAAGTCATAAGTGATCTAATAAGTTCTTTAAGAGAAAGATTATTTAAATCTTTAACCTCTTGAATTATAGTTAGAAAAATATTTATCAAGAGCGTTTAGACCATTGATGACATCTGTGAACCGGGTGTACATGTCTCCAATGGACTCACTTGATTTTATTT
Source organism: Ensete glaucum (assembly GCA_021527575.1). Lineage (NCBI taxonomy): Eukaryota > Viridiplantae > Streptophyta > Magnoliopsida > Zingiberales > Musaceae > Ensete > Ensete glaucum. Next base: position 38,047,614 of record CM038558.1, on the reverse strand, counting down.
TAAAAAATTCATAATTATGAACTAAAATATTAATCTTAGACTCTTTAACTCTACGAGTGTCTTCATATATGATTTCAAGTATATACTAAATATCATTAGTTTCATAAACAAAAATTTAATTAAATTTATTCTTATCAAGTGCACAAAATAAAGCATTCATTTCTTTTACATTTAACGAAAAAGTCCTTTTTTCAAAATCATTCCATTCGTTTATCGATTTCGAAGACTTTTCAAAATCATTTTTAATAATGTGTCATATATCCAAATCCATATAAATGAGAAAAAATACCCATTCTTATTTTTCAATATGTGTAATTCGTCTCATTGAACATGGAAGGACGTGCAATGGAATGTCCCTCGTTCATGCTAAACGAAGTCATTTACTCACTTGGGTGTTTAGTCCAGTGATTAGAACCTTGCTCTGATATCAATTGTTAGAATCAATTGGCACTAAGAGGGGGGCAATGGATTAGTGCAAGTGCTGAAAAATTTGATTTAAGAAAAACTTTTGCTCAAAGTAAAAATGATATCATAAGCATTTTATTCAAGTAGAGTAAGTGAGCAATTTATATAACGATACTATGTTTCTTGCTTAAAGAAGGCTCAAGTAAGAGCATGTAAATCCAAAAGAAAAGATAAGAGACACTCACAAATTTATAGTGGTTTGGCCTCAACTTGGCCTATGTCCACTCCCCGAGTCCTCTTCTCCGAGGTCCAGAGGTGTCAACTACCAATCTTCTTCAGGTGAAGACCAAACCCTTATACTTCTCACTCTCCTTTTCATAGTAGGAGAGGAACCTTACATGCTTTACGCTTACAACTCACAAGGGAGACTTGACAAAGATTACAACTCTTTTTCTCACTTTCTTGCCCCCTTTTCTTTTCTTGCACAATTTTAGCATTCTATTTTTTATAGAATTTCTAGCCCAATGTATTATGCTAAATACAAGAAAACTTGAGATATTTATAGACCCCAATTAGCTTCAGAAATTAGAGCTAAAAATTTAAATTTATTTAAAAAATCCAGGTATAGGTGATGCCACCTTCGGCGCCGACGATACTTCCATTAAAAGCTGCCCAAGAAATAGGGTGACAGTGGTACAATCATCAGAACTCCCAAAAAAGTGATTCTCTATACTTTTCCAATCCCAGCTCATACCTTCAAGTGACCTATTTCTAAGTTAACCAATTGAGCTCAACTTGAGCTCAATCCAAACCCAAGTGAGGATGTAGTTTGCCTCACTTGAGTTAATTTGGATTCCTTCCAAATCTGACTCAAGTATGACTCAAACCTTACCAATGCTAACTATAACTAATTAATTATAATTATTGTGACAATCAAGTCCAACAAGACCCTCCTAACTCCTTGCAAGCTTTTCGATAACCCCTGATGATCTTTCGGTAAGCCTCTTGTCTTTTTTTATTAACTCTCGATGCCTTCTTGGCAAGCTCCTGATCACCTCCATGAGCTCCCAGCAAGCTCCCGGTGAGGTCTCGATAAGCCCCCAATACCTTCGGTAAGCTTTCAGCGAGTCTCTCGGTGAGTTCCCATTGCATTATACAAATCCCGACCCAATGCCCAGACTTGACTCTGGCTCACATCTAATTGTAATTTTCTTTCTCTATCGTAGTTAATCCTGCATCAATCATCTCTAATAAATATGTTAGCTTAACAAGCCATCAATTAATTACATCATCAAAATATGAGATTCAACATATATATATTATGATGTTCTTGCTGTGCAATGGGAATCAAATCGTGATGAGATTATGATAATGAGATAATTTATCTTTAGACACATATCCTAAAGTATCTTGGTCATAGGTTGCTCGACAGGAACATCAAGACAACCGGATAAATTGGTGTGCTGTATACTTGTCCATATGATGGAGGCGGTTAGTCTTATAGCCACTTATGTGGAGACATTAAGGATATAGTACAGGTGCTTCTTGGAGAATGAGTTCACTGATTAATCCGCTTATGAACTATTATATGGTTAATGATACCTGACGTCAAATAACGATTCTATAGTCTTAGTTATATATCTGATCCTTAGACTTGAGATATCAAAGATATCTTATTTGAGTACTCCTCTCCTTGATGCTAGACTTACAGGTTTGGGAAGTTTCAGATCTGATACAACCAATTGTGGTAAGCAACCTTATGATGGCTATTGAGTGTCAATAGAGGATCAATATCATGAGAGAAATATCTCGTATACTCTCACTCAGGTAAATCCCTGATCAGGTTGGTCAGATTGAGAGAGAATGAGTTCTGTAGGAGAATTCGATTAGAGTGAGACTTAGACGAATTCCATATGTGGTCTGACAATATCGTGTCTGGTATAATATCTCTAGGATATTAGATAGATGAGAGATTATAGATATATGGTAATTGAGGACAGATAAGTCTAATGGATAAGATCCTTTGTACCATCTGGGGACTATGGTGCAGTAGTATAGTATATTCATAGTTGATAAGTCAAATAAATTATTATGAAATAATAATTCCTTAAGCCAAAAGGAGTTTAGATAGGTAGGACTCATAGCCAGCTCGGTATTGGGCATAGAATGTTATACACATATGGTAAATGCTTCAGCGAATAGAGGATTGGATATAAGTTATCCAATTAGCCTCTATTCTTACTAGATGAGACCCTACATTGATGGGCTCCTTACAGGAGGCACAATTAGAGGCCAAAGGAGATTATTGGATGAGATCCAATAATCGAATGTTAATGAGTAATTGGATAGAGATCCAATACCCACTAAGGTAAGATCCATTAGGGTTATATAGGTGGCTCTCTATAAATAGGATGAGAGGAACATAGATGATAGGCTACACCTTTGGCTACCCCTTTCTATTCTCCTCCCTCGCTCTGTGCAAGAGTTACGAGACTTGGGGCTACGATTAAGGAGTATCGCTATAAGAGTCTATCGTGTGGATACCACTAGAGAGGAGGATGTTTGACCTCCATCTTCTCCATTCTGATTTGAAAAAATAGGGATATATGATCTTCTTAGGTAATCAATTTCTCACGTATCATAGTTTTCAATTTTACGACTTTTTCTATGCACCAATCTTTGAATGACAATTTTGATCTATATGAAAAACTGATTTTGTTTTGATTTTCTACTGTGCTATGATGCTCCCGTTGAGGTTTCCCAATAGTAGTATCATAGCCAGGGTGTTCGTGTAAAAGATTACCTTTAAACTGCATGTGATGAGATTGAATTGCATAGAATTGTTCTACGCATTCCTACTATGATTTGCAATAAAGGAAGTGAGGTAGGGGGCAACCACTTGCAACAGGCCGCCTACAGGGGTGGCCACCCACGTCCAACTATGGCTAGGGCCCTTACAGGGGTAGTCGCATACGACCAGGGCCACTAGCAAGGGTGATCGTCTGTGGCCTGGCCGTATGCAGGGGCCACAAGGGGCAGTCGCCCGCAGGGCTGCCACCAATAGGGGCGACCGCGTACGTCCTGAGCAAGGTGGTCACGAGCAACCATGGCGATGCCTGCCAAGAGCTATGCTGCTTGCAGGGGTGACCGACTACCGGTAGAGGCAACACCCGCCCACGGGCAAGGGCAACCGTCGTCTGCGCAGGGGCGACGACGATGGCCCGTTATAGGTGGGTTGAAATCGTTAGGATTTCTTTTTGGCAAAAGGATAATTCTGTCCCTCGAAATTTAAGAAATTCCTATATCTATCCCTTTGTTCAGAATTCTAAAAATACCCTTGACAATTTAAAAATTCCTGATATATCTTGATTTATAAAAAAATTAATTAAATAGTTTAATTAATTATTTATTATATAGTAATCCTATATAGTGATGTATACATGTGATGTATAATGTAGATGGATGATCATAAGCCATGTGATATGATATGTGTACATGTGATTATTATTATTATTGGGGCCTGCGAGTCTCCATTTTTCTCGTTTATTGTTCGACCTGTGTGCTTGTGATTATTTTATAATTACATGAAGAGGTGCGACGGGAGTATGGAAATGACAGCAGGACCCACGATGCTATGGCGAGATATCACAACACATGTTAATACGATGAAGATCCGAGGGAACTGATGATGATGAGATCAACGATCACAAAATATAGAGATACGTCAATGCACAAATCCCTTGACCTGCTTTTCGATGATGGACGCCAGGGGCTCGACCTCGACCCACTTGGTTAAGTAGTCAACCCTAACTATTAAGAATCTTCGCTGCCCTAAGGCGAGGGCAAATGGACCGAGAAGGTTCATTCCCTATTGTGCAAAAGGCCATGTGTAATCGGTTGAGGAAAGGGGTGTTACCAGCTAGTATTGTACTTGGGCATGCTTTTGACATTGAGTGCACCTCTGGACGTAGGCTATGGCATCTCGGCACATGGTCGGGCAATAGTACCTTTGTAGGAGGATCTTGAAGACGAAGGTTCATGTCGATTTGTTCTCTACATATCCCCTCGTGGACCACGGCTAGGACAATTTTAGCTTCTGTCGGGGCCAAATACCAGAGTAGGGGTTGGCTGAAGGCCCTTTAGTAGAATCACCCATTGACCTCACAATAGCAGGCCTCGGTTCAACTAATCTAATGGGCGGCTGCTCGATTGGTAGGTTGTGTTTCATCCCTTTTGTACCGAAGGATTTTGTTCATCTAGTTAGGTTGGACTTCTATCGCGACCACCTCGGTGATGATGATGGTCTGTCTGAGGAGCTTTTTTACTTCTAGTGGGCATTCTCCCGAGCTGTGTGTTAAAGTGAGTCTTGCCAATGCTTCCACTTGTGTGTTGTCCGATTGAGGTACCTTTGATATCGAGAGGCACCGGAAGGCACCGATGAGCCGTCATACCTCAGTCAGGTACTTAGCCATGGTTGCTTCTTGAGTTTCGTAGTCTATGTTAACCTGTCCAGCTACTAATTATGAATTAGTAAAGACCTCAATTTCTTTAACATGTAGCTTTGTAGCCAGGCCTAATCCAAACAATAGTGTCTTGTACTCTGCCTCATTGTTGGTAGCCTTGAATTCAATACGAAAAGCACGCTTATATAACTAGTTGACGAGGTCTCTTAGGACGAGTCCAACACCTCCTCTCTCAGAATTGGTCGATTCGTCGACATGCAACATCCAGGTCGACTCCTGCTGAGAGACATCTCTCTTGAGGGAGGTCAGTTCTGCTAGTTACAGGTGCCCTACGAGCCAATCACGTGAGTGATGACATATATGACACACTGCGTAATATTTTTGCTTATGATTAATATTGGCATATTCTCACATTATATTATATATAGCATATATATTGTGATGTCCATGGTTCTATGCAATGGGAATCAGATCACGATGAGATCACGATGAGATCACAATAATGAGATCGATTCATCTTTAAACACAGATCCTAATTAATCCTGGTTATAGGTTACTCGAGAGGGACATCGAGATAACTGGACAAACCGATGTACTATATACCCATTCATATGATGGAGGCGGCTGGTCTCATAGCCACTTATATGGAGACACTAAAGATATAATACAGGTGCTCATTGGAGAATGAGTTCACTGATTGATCCACTTATGGAATGTTGTATGGTTAATGATACCTAATGTTAGACAGTGATTCCATAGTCCCAGTTGTGTATCTGGTCTTTGAACTTGAGACACTAAGGATGCCTTGTATGAGTACTCCTTTCTTTGACGTAAGATTTATAGGTTTGGAAAGCTCCAGATCTGGTACAGCTGGTTATCGGGATTGGTAGCCAACCTTACGAAGACAATTGAGTGTCAATAGAGGATCATCGACTTCGGTATCATAAGATGAATATCTTATATGTGCTTGCTTAGACAAATCCCTGGCCAGGGTCATTTGGATTGAGAGAGAAGGAGTTCTTCGGTAGAATTCAATTAGAGCAAGATAAACTGATTCTATATGTGACCTGACAGTACCATATCCAATATACGGTCTCTGGGATATTAGTTGGATGAGGGATTATAGATACATGGTAACTTTAGATAGTCAGGTCCGATGGATTCGATCCCCCTATATCGTCTGGGGACTGTTGCGTAGTGGCCGAGTACATCTATAGTCGATGAGTCGAATGAATTGTTATGGAGATAATATTTCACTATATCAGAAAGAGTTCTGATGGGAGTAACTCACGGTCAGCTCGATATCGGGCCTAGATGTCACACACATATGGTGGATGCTTCAGCGAATAGAAGATTGGATGGAGATCCAATTAGCCCCCATTCTCATTAGATGAGACCCTATGCTGATGGGCTCATTGATTAAGGTTCAATTAGAGGCCTAAGGAGATTATTAGATAGAGATCTAATAATGCAAGGTTAGTGGGTAATTGGATGGAGACCCAACACCCACTAAGGCAGGAGCCCTAGGGTTTTTTGGTGGCTCTCTATAAATAGGAAGAGAGACTCTTGGTTGATAGGCTGGAACTTTAGCCACCACCTCCTATTCTCCTCCCTCCCTCTGACAAGAGTTGCAAGATCAGATTGGAGGAGTTTCGCTGCAGAGATCCATAATGTGGATATCGCTAGAGAGAAGGACGTTTGACCTCCTTCATCTTCTCCATCCGGATCTAGAATACAAGGATATACGATCTCCCTAGATAAAATCAATCTCTCACACATCGTGGTTTTCCGATTTTTGCATTTTTCTTGCGACCCCAATCTTTTGCACGACAATTTGATCTGCGTGGGAAATCGATTTTTATTTTGATTTTCGCTACGCATGTGATACACCCGCTATAGGTTTCCCAATAGTGGTATAAGAGCTAAGGTTTTCGTGTAAAAGTTTGGTTTTAAACTACGTGTGATGAGATTGAATCGCATAGAATGGTTCTACGTGTTCTTGTTACGTTTTCGCAGCGAAGGAAGCCCTTGCAAGGGGCAGCCAGGCATGGCCACGGCCAGCCCCCTTGCAAGGGCGGTCGCAACCAAGGCCCCAGAGGCGGCCCACCAGGCGCAGCGGGCACAACCGACCGCTAGGCCACAAGGGCCCCGCCCACGACATGACCGCAAGGGCGGCTGAGGCGATGCCGCCACCGAGGTGGCGCAAGACTTGCCGCAGGGGTGGCTGCCCATGCCGACGGTGGCGCAGATGGGGGCAAGGTGAGGACTAGGGCATCCTTTTAAGAAAAAGGACGATCCTTACCCTCTTATTTTTAAAAATTCTGAGGACTGTTCTCATGTGAAGAATTCCAAAAATACCCTCAATAATTTTAGAAATTTTGAGGATTATCCTCTCATCCAGAATTATAAAAATGCCCTTGATAATTTTAAAAATTTCGAGCATATTCTGATTTCCAAAAAATAAATTAGTTAAATAATTTGATTAATTATTATATATATATAATCCTATATATGATGTGATGTACATGTGATGTATGATGTGGATGGATGATCATGAGCCATGTGTTGTGATGTGTGTAATTGTGATTATTATTATTATTAGGGCCTGCGTGCCTTTGTGTTTCTCATTTTTTGTCGGGCTTGCGTGCATATGATTATTTGTAATTACATGGAGAGGTGCGTCGGGAGCATGGAGATGACAGTAGGACCCACGATGCTGTGGCGGGAGATTACGATGTATGGTGATGCGACGATCTGACGGAATCGATAATGACAAGATCAATAATTACAGGGCATTGAGATGTACCTATACATACATAGATCCTATTGTGAGTGATTAGGCCTATTGGCTGGGCTTAATCATATTAGGTGATGACTCAGGATCATCCGGTGTGGCTTGCATGTGTGATGTGTTATACATCTACTAGATATATGTGTGTGTATATATATATATATATATATATATATTAAATATGTATGTGTATGACACGACATATTAGGAGACCGATAGAAAACAAAAACCCCTCCTAAGATAATATTAAGTCGGTAAGCATGAGGTAATAAGATTGACCCATGTGGCCTTTCATTGTTATAGGAAGAAATTGAATCATGACATAGGTTGAGTTGGTCGAGTCCCTCAAGGCTTACCTATCTACGTAATCGAGTTCTTGCCTATGACATAGAGATGTCACCGGTGACCCGAGGATATGGTATGCTTGGTCGAATCTCTCGTGGGCATATCATTGAATCAGACTTATCTTGTAATGATGGTGATGACTTAACTAAGCGTTATGATTGGTCGAGTCCCCTGTCCCCTAAGACCATGATGATTTAGAGGTCGAAAGTAACGAAAATCATAAAGAATTGTGATTGGCAAGAGTTGTCCACCTTTTGGCCTTAGTGCAATTGGTCGAGTCCCTCGAGGTTGCACTAAGACACTAATTGGATCCCGATCCCCACTAAGAGTCTGTCAGAGACTTCCATCTTATTTGTCGAGGGCGTCACATGATTCGCTAAGAAAATAGTTAGAGCACATTAAGATAGAAGTCCATATCTTAATTAGTATTTTCTATAAAATCTGCATATTATTTATTTTTACTATATCTTGTTTTGTCAAAAACATGTCGCTCACAAACCCCCTACATAGCATACTTGATGTCAACTGCCTCACTGGTCCAAACTATACATATTGGCTCCGCAATTTGAGAATTGTTCTCACAACGGAGAAATTCACATACGTCCTTGATACAATCATGCCCACGCCGGAAGAAGGGGCAAGCGAGGATGAGAACGCTCGTTATGTGAAGTACATAGATGATTCCACGTTAGCAAAATATTACATATTGGCCTCCATGACTCCTAAGTTACAAAAGCAACATGAGAGCATGGATGCAGATTCTATCCTTCTTCATCTCCGTCAACTATTTTAGAAACAAGGAAGAACTCAAAGATATAAGATATCTAAGAAACTCTTCCAAGCTAGGATGACAGAATGGACACCGATTGAGAACCATGCCCTAAAGATAATAGAGTGGATCGAGAAACTCACAGGTCTAGGAATAGTCCTAGAGGATAATCTGTGCATTGATCTTATACTTCAGTCCCTACCACATACCTTTTCTCACTTCATCATGAATTTTAATATGAGCAAGTTTGATGTGTCTCTCCCTGAGCTCCTCAATATGTTGAGGGAAGCTGAGAGTACCATCAAGAAGGAGAAATCAGTTCTCTATATTGGTGAGACCAAAAAAAGAAAAGAAAGGCCAGCAAGACCCTTCGATTTTTGTGATAACACATGTGTATTAGATACCAGGAGTGTTTATCATATCTACAATTCATTGCAGGTTCTAGCAAGACCTAGGAGATTGGCTAGAGGCAAGATAGATCTCAAGATGGGCAATGGAGCAAGAGTTGCTGCTATTGCTGTTGGAGAGGTCACCCTACATCTGTCTGGTGGAGCTATTATTGCATTAGATGCATGCTATTTTGTTCCCTCTATTATCAAAAATATTATTTCTATCTCTTGTTTGATAATTAGTAGATATAAATTAATTTTTGAGAACAATAGTTGTTTAATAATTATTGATCATAGATCATTACTAGAGAGAACCTAATAAATGGCTTATATATGTTAGACACTCTTCACATATCATGAATATAAATATATCTAAGAGGAAAAGAGATGAGGTGAATAATGCATACCTATGACATTGTAGGCTAGGTCATATACATGAGGGAAGGATTCAAAAATTACTGAAAGATTAATATTTAGATCTATTTGACTATGAAACATATACAATTTATGAACCTTGCCTTCGTGGGAAGATGACCAACTCTCCTTTTAGTGGAACTTGAGAGAGAGCCACCGAGTTATTGGAACTCATACATAGTGATATATATGGTCTCATGTCGACTCGAGCTATATGTGATTACTCATACTTTATTACATTCACTGATTATTTCTCTAGGTATGGACACATGTACTTAATGAAGTATAAATCTGAAGCCTTCGAGAAATTTAGAGAATATAAGAATGAGGTAAAGAACCAATTTGAAAAGAGTATTAAGGCTCTTCGATCAGATCGAGGAGGAGAGTACTTGAGTATGGAGTTCACCCATTTCCTTAGGGATAATGGGATTCTATCCCAATGGACACCTCCTTATACACCTCAGCTCAATGGTATATCAGAAAGGAGGAATCGCACGCTGTTAGACATGGTGCGATCTATGAGGAGTTTCGTTGACCTACCGATCTCATTCTGGGGGTACGCCCTAGAGACTGCAACTTACCTTCTGAACAAAGTTCCATCAAATTTGGTAATGTCTACCCCATATGAGATATGGAAAGGAAAGAAGTATGATATTAAAATTATTAAGATTTGGGGTTGTCCTGCCTACGTTAGAAGACACAACCCCGATATATTGGAATCAAGGATAGAATGGTGCACATTCGTGAGATACCCAAAGGGTACTTGTGGGTATTATTTCTATCATCCCGAGGACCGAAAGGTCTTTGTTGCCAAGAGAGATGTGTTCCTTGAGAAGGAATAAATTCTTGGTGGAAATAGTGGGAGTGAGATAGAATTAAGCGAGGTTGGAGAACCTAGCTCAAGCACCATTCCAGAGCCTGAGTCTGTTCAGGTATCTAACACACAAGTTTCAACTTTACGTAGGTCTAATAGAGTATCTCACCCTCCTAAAAGATATGTGGGACATATTAGTGGAGATGACTCTCAGGATATTGATCCACAGACCTACGAGGATGCTATTATGAGTATAGACTCCGAGAAGTGGCAAAAAGCCACAAATTCTAAGATGGATTCCATATACCCTAACAAGGTTTGGAACCTTGTAGATGCACCTGAGGGTGTTGTATCCATCGGCTGCAAATGGATCTTCAAGAAGAAGATCGGAGTGGATAGAAAGGTAGAGATCTATAAAGCAAGGCTGGTAGCTAAAGGATATCATCAAAGACAAGGAATTGACTATGACAAAACCTTTTCACCTATAGCCATGCTTAAGTCTATTAGAATTATTTTGGCCATTGCAACACACTATGACTATGAGATCTGGCAGATGGATGTCAAAATAGCATTCCTCAATGGTATCTCGAGGAAAAGGTGTATATAATACAACCAGAGGGATTCGTATCCACAGAGAGTCCAAATAAAGTGTGTAGGTTGCTTAGATCCATTTATGAATTGAAGCAAACTTCCCAAAGTTGGAACACAAGATTTGATGAGGTGATCAGATCTTATGACTTCGTTAACGAAGATGAGCCTTGTGTGTACAGGAAGGTAAGTGAAAGCACTATCACCTTCTTGGTACTATATGTGGATGACATCTTAATCATTGAGAATGATATAGGAGTGCTCTCCATAGTAAAGACTTGGCTATCTAGAAACTTCTTCATGAAAGACTTAGGGGAAGCATCCTATATTTTGGAGATCCGGATCTATAGAGATAGATCCAAAAGGATGCTTGGCTTGTCGCAGTCTAGGTATATAGACTCCATTGTCAAAAGATTTTGTATGAAAAATTCCAAGAGAGGTCTCATACCGATGAGACATGAAATATCACTTTCTAGAAGTATGTCCTCAAAGGCTCCTGAAGAAAGGGCAAATATAGATAAGATACCTTATGCTTCAGCGATAGGATCTATCATATATGCCATGCTATGTACTAGGCCTGATATAGCATATACTCTGAGTGTCACAAGCAGGTATTAGGTAAATCCAGGTTTAGAACACTGGAAGGCGATAAAGTGCATCATTAAGTACTTGAGAAGGATTAAGGATATTTTACTAGTATATGGAGGAGATAGCCTCCAGGTTGAGGGCTCCACAGACTCAAGTTTTCAGTTTGACATTGATGATAGCAAGTTAAATCCAGGGTATGTTTTCACCATGAGAGGAGCAGTAAGCTGGAAGAGTTCCAAGCAAGATACTACTACCGACTCGACCGCAGAGGCAGAATACATTGCTGCAGCAAAAGAGGCAAAGGAAGGGGTGTGGATGAAGTTCATCAAGGATTTAGGAGTCATACCAAGCAGCATGGAGCTGACTCCCATCTATTATGACAGCGATAGGGCGATAACTCTAATAAGGGAACCCATGTCTCATCAGAATTATTCTGAGGAAGTTCCATCTGATTAGAGCAATCATGACCTGAAAAGATATAGCAATGGAAAGAGTTTCATCCGAAGATAACATTACAGATCCACTGATGAAGTCGCTGGCTCAGATTGTATTTAAGCGTCATAGAGATCTGATAGGGATCAGACACATAGGTGATTGACTTTAGGTCAAGTGGGAGATTGCTAGTTATAGGTGCCCTGTGAGCCAATCACATGAGTAATGGCACGTGTGACACACCGCGTAATCTTTTTGCTTATGATTAATATTGACATATTCTCATATTATATTATATGCAGTATATATATTGTGATGTCCTTGGTTCTGTACAATGAGAATCGGATTGTGATGAGATCATGATAATGAGATCGATTCATCTTTAAACATAGATCCTAAATAATCCCGATTATAGGTTACTCGAGAGGAATATCGAGATAACGGGACAGACCGATGTACTATATATCTGTCCATATGATGGAGGCGATTGGTCTCATAGCCACTTGTGTGGAGACACTAAGGATATAGTACAGGTGCTCATTGGAGAATGAGTTCATTGATTGATCTGCTTATGAAATACTGTATGGTTAATAATACCTAATGTTAGACAACGATTTCATAGTCCCAGTTGTGCATCTGGTCCTTAGACTTGAAATATTAAGGATGCCTTGTATGAGTACTCCTTTTTTTGACGCCAGACATACAAGTTTGGAAAGCTCCAGATCTGGTACAACTGGTTATCAGGATTGGTAGCCAAATTTACGAAGGAAATTGAGTATCAATAAGGATCATCTACTCTCAGTATCATGAGAAGAATATCACATATGTGCTTGCTTAGACAAATCTCTGGCCAGGGTCATTTAGATTGAGAGAGAATGAGTTTCTCTGGTAGAATCCGATTAGAGCAAGATAAACTAATTCCACATGTGATATGACAGTGTCATATCTAATATACTCTAGGATATTAGTTGGATGAGAGATTATAGATATATGATAATTGTAGACAGACAGGTCCGATGGATTCGATCCCCCTGTACCGTCTGGAGACTATGGCATCGTGGCCTAGTACATCCATAGTCAATGAATGAATTATTATGGAGATAATAATTCACTATATCAGGAGTTTTGATGGGAGTAACTCACGGCCAGCTCGGCATTGGGCCTAGAGGGTCACACACATATGGTGGATGCTTCAGCGAATAGAGGATTGGATAGAGATCCAATTAGCTCCTATTCTCATTAGATGAGACCCTATGCTGATGAGCTCCTTGATTAAGGCCCAATTAGAGGCCTAAGGTGATTATTGGATATAGATCCAATAATACAAGGTTAGTGGGTAATTGGATGGAGATCCAATACCCACTATGGTAGGAGCCATAGGGTTTTTTTGTTGCTCTCTATAAATAGGAGGGGAGACTCTTGGTTGATAGGCTGCAACTTTAGCCACTACCTCCTATTCTCCTCCCTCCCTCTGAGCAAGAGTTGCAAGATCAGATTGGAGAAGTTTCACTACAGAGATCTATCGTATGGATACTACTAGAGAGGAGGATGCTTGACCTCCTTCATCTTCTCCATCTGGATCTGGAATACAAGGATATACGATCTCCCTAAGTAAAATCAATCTCTCACACATCGTGGTTTTTCAGTTTTTGCATTTTTCTCGTGACCCCAATCTTTTGCACGACGATTTAATCTGCGTGGAAAACCAATTTTTGTTTTGATTTCCGCTGTGCATGTGATGCACCCACTGTAGGTTTCCCAACAAGTTCAGATATGAAGTCTACGATTGCTTGTGCATTGATTATCATCCTCATGACATATTGGAGATCAAATTCACTGAGCTCGACTGATCATTTGAGCAACCAACCTACAATGTCGAACTTGGAGAGGATTTGACGAAATGGCTAGTGGGTCGCCACCCTTATGGTATGGACTTAGAAATATGGTTGTAACTTTCTTACTGCCTAGACCGAGGCTAGCGCCAACTTCTTGATTAGGGGTAGCACCTCTCGGGGCCATTGCCTCTCTCTATTTGGTTTGACGAGAACCAAGTTGGTGGTATATTCAGAAGCCGTGAGGAACAGCTCGAGAGGTTCACTCAGGGTGATCAAAGCGAGCTGAGCCCGATAGGCAAAATGAGACTTGAGCTTTTGGAAGATATGAATCGACTAAGGGCGGCTAGTCTTCTTGTGAGTCGTTGGACCTCTTTGACTATCCGAGATGACTGCATCTCGGTTATGGCTTGGACTTTCTTGGGATTTACGTTGATTCCTCTTTGATGTATGATGAAACCCAGAAACTTGCCCAAAGAGACCCCGAATAAACACTTGGCAGGGCTTAGTCACATCCGAATCTTTAAGTGTCTGAAAGGTCTTGACTAGGTCTGAGAAGTGAATGCGGTCGTGATTGCTATTAACAATCATGTAGTTAATGTAGGCTTCCATGTTCCTCCTAATCTGATCCTTGAAGATATGGTTAACCATCTTCTGATAAGTGGCTCCAGCGTTTTTAGCTTGAAAAGCATGGCTTTGTAACAAATGGCCCTTAGTGCGTGATGGAGGCTGTGTTTTCTCAATCTTTGGAAGCTATTTGAGTTTGGTTATAGCCTGAAAATGCGTCCATGAATGAGAGCAACTCATATCCCGAGGTGGCATCTACTAGTTGATCGATCCTTAGGAGGGGATAGCGATCTTTTGAGCAGGCTCAATTGAGATCGGTCTAGTCAACACACATTCTCTAGCTTCTATTAGCTTTTTTTATAAGTACTATATTGGATAGCCAAGATGGGTGTTTTACTACATTAGACACACATTCTCCACCCATCAGTAATGAAAACTGCCTCCATCAGCCGACCTACTTCATCCTCGATGGCCTTTTGTCAGTCGGGGCGAATCTCCGAGGCTTCTATTTTACTAGTCACGCCTCGGGTGAAATGTTGAGGTGATATTTAGCTATCTCTAGGCGGATCCTTGGCATATCTCTCGAGCCTAAGCAAAGACGTCGATATTCAGATTGAGGAACTCGACAAGCTAGATCCATTCATTTTTGGGGAGCACTGAGCTAACCCTTACGATTTTGTTTGGATGTCCTTTGTTAAGGGGGACCTCCACTATCTACTTCCTGGGCTCGGGTCGTGGCGATGCTTTGTTGGGTTTCCCAAGGGTCGGCCATCGGCGTCTCTAGCCTGATCTTCCTCAACAAGGTTGTTGCGGTTAGGGAGCACTATATGGACGCCCGGGGTCGCTCCTTGCCTCTCCTACTCTCACCCTGGTCGGAACTTCATCATGTGGTGGTATGTTAAAACGACCACTCTCAGCTTGTTGAGAGTTGGGCGACCAAGGATTGTATTGTATGCATAAGGTAGTATGACCACCATGAATGACATCATCATGGTTTTTGACCTCGGCTCCTCCCCGATAGTCACCGGGAGGGTGATGGTGCTAAGGGGGGAGATGGAATCTCCGGTGAATACTGTTAGAGAGGAAGTCATGGGGATAAGATCCTTGTTCATCAAGCTGAGTTTCTGGAAGGCGTTGAAGTACAAAATATTGGTTGAACTCCCGATGTCCACTATAATCCTTTTGACCCGGTCATTCGTAATTGCACCGAGATCACCAATGTGTCATCGTGGTCAGAATATTCTTCCTCCCTGGACTAGAAGGTGATCTCAGGGTCATTTTCTCATCTAGGTCTCTTCTCCACCATAGCCCTAGCATAGGCTTTTCGTGCTGAAGAGGTATCTCCCCCCGAGGTCGAGCTACCGATGATGATGTCGATCTACTTCTCGATTGGGCATTTCAGGTGAGGGGAGGACTCATACAGCTTTCTAATGTAGCGACCAAGATGTCCTCGGCGAATGAGGTCTTTAATTTGATTTTTGAGGTCATGACACTCCTCGGTGTCATGACCATAATCACGGTGGAAGCGACAATACCTTCTCCGATCGCACTCATCCCGTTGGGTCTTCATTGGGTCGGGTGCCCTGAGGAGCCCATTGTCCCAGATTTGGAGAAAGATATCAATCTGGGTTGAGTTGAGCAGGCTTGGGGTGGCCTCGAGGGGAGCGGTTCAGGTCTATCCGTTCTTTTCCTTGGTGGTCTCGAGGGCTATCCTTGGGATTGTTCAGTGCAAGGCCATTTCTAGTCCTCATGCTTTTTGGCCACTGGTGTTTCAGCGGTGATGTACTAGTTCGCCCGTTGGAGCATCTCGGGCACTATCGAGGGCGGGCGCTTGACCAACAACCAGAAGAAAGTTGCAGCCCCACTAGGAAAGCTTATATTACCAATGAGGGATGTGCGTTAGGTATCCCTTAGATTTCAATTGCACAACAAAGTGGGTAGGAACTTGTCGTCCTTCTGCCTTAACTCGAGAAGCGACGCTTCAGTCGGCTTGGATCGAGCATTGGCCAAGAAGTTCAACTCAAACTCTTTAACAAGCTAGTCGAAGCATGAGACTAAAGATGGTCTTAGTCGTCTATATCATATTCGGGTAGGCCCCTATAGGGTCGTCGAGAAAGCCCATCACATCATGGCGTATGAGGTGCCATAGAGCACCATCTTGGCTCATAATGTTGCTATGTGTTATGTCGAGTCTGAACTAATGTCATATGCTTCGAGCATTAGGAGTCGAAAATTAGGTGGAATTGACTTCTCCTAGATCTCTAGGATGAATGGAGAACCAGTGGTGGAACTCTCCTTAAGTTCCCCCTTAGACTTGATTGACTTCTTTTGAACTTTGTCCAAGTGTCGGTTCACTTGGTGCAGCTGCGCTCTAAGAGAGTCGGTCAAGACAAAGAAGAGGGTGTCTGACTTGGGTAGGCTGGGAGTGGGAGTCCTGGAATCGGGTGTCATTCGGTCGGTGGTCCTAGGAGCCCCAGGGCGGAACTTCAAGGGATGTTGCGGGCTCTCAGCATCCGATTGTCGTAGAGCTAGGGGCCCTTCCCGTGGAGCAAGGAAATCCGGTTGTCATTAGGGAAACTTGTTGCTGGGGAACTTCTTGTTGCACCAGTTGTGGGATATGAGGGATGATGGTCTAGATCGTCCCGGCTGGGGCATGTACCTGATGGATGAGCCTCAGGAAGGCTTCAATAAAGACGATAGGGAGTCCGGGATTCAACACTAGGAGAGAAAATCCTAGGTCCTTGAACAACCTCCAATAATGACTCGGGGTGAGTGTTGATGAGTTCTGTTCTCCAAGAGGAGTGGAAAAGTTCTATCCTATAGTCCTGGGAGCCTATTAGCTACTGGGATATCTTCCCCGAGACGTTCGCCAAGGTTATTAGGTTGCGGCCATTTTTGCCACATCAAGCCCTCCTTTTAGTACCAAAATATTATAGAACTTTAAGCCGTAACTGACGAGTAAGCACAATTTGGTTTCGCCCGCTTGCGCAAGTCTGTCCATGTCAGCCAGGAAGAGGGAAAATGCTCGATCAGGTCTAGTGGAGGTCATCTCATGGTGAGCGTCGTAGGGTGTGTGTCTCTCGAGTCCGTCGATGGGTCCTACACAAAGGCCTCAGTCGGGGAGGCATGTGCCTATTATGGCCCCTCCAATGGCTGAGTAAGCGAATGAAATTAAAATGAGAGAGTTTGAGTGTCCAAAAGTTGGTCCTTTGGACAGTGCCCAAGGTCAGCTTTTATACCTATGGGCAGGCGACAGGTCGTACTATCATGAGGCTCAGGGCATCCGGAGCGATGTTGTCCCTGGAACCTCGGGAGGTAGGTATGGCATCGGGTGGTCGGTGTCGTCTCAGGATCTTGAGCGACACCATACACTCGGCACTGTTCCAGGATCTTGAGTGGCGGCTCTGTCCCGAGATCTCGGGCGATGGGTATGGCGTCGGGTCGTTGGTGCCGTCTCGGGATCTCAGGCGATGCCACACAGTTGACACCGTTCCAGGATCTCGGGCGACGGGTATGGCATCAAGTGGTCGATGTCGTCCCGAGATCTTAGGTGGCGGATACACCTCAAGGTGCTGAGCTCTTTGGGAAGAGTTGATGTGACTCCAAGGGACTAATGTGGCATGGGTGACTAGATAAACCCATTATTTATCTTTATTAATAAACCCATTAGATCACATCCACAAATTCCCAATTTATCTATCTTATCATCATCAAATCTATTCTCTCCAGCTATTAATATTCGAAAATAATACTACAAAATAGATGTTCTTCAACAATTAAAAAAGAAATTATTATTTTTTTATCTTAGTTGTCTCTTCCAATTTTCAGAGCGATAGATGCATAATTTGAAATAAAGAGGGGTAGATACAGTGATATCTTCTTAAATTTTGAAGAGAGTAATCACCGATCCCAAAACCTAAGCTTAATAGTAAAATATATAATATATCGATAAGCTCTCCACAAAGTGAATTAGGTGGTGGTGAGCTCACATCTAACACATTAGAAAGAGTAAGTGATGAAGAGGGGATTCGAGACTAGCTAACATCGTTTACTAGTATGAATCCAAATGCTTAAGACTTACCTTTACATTGGTTATGTAAGTTGTCATCACTCCCAACTTGGAGATGCCAAAGTCCAACAATTCCATCGTTTCTTCCGGAACCAATCTTCATGGTGAACGCACGCAGCTCCTTCTCGCCCGTCCACCAAATCTGCGGCGTGACAGCACCACATGGGAGCCGTCATTTCGGCGACAATGCTGCTGCATCTTCAAAGTCATTGCAGACTTCGCTCCCATCGGTTGTGCTGCCTCAGACCGAAACCAGACTCTTCGGCACAAGATACGTATGTGATAGCCATCAGCAGTTGAACTTCTTATCATCGTGAGAAGGAAGTCATCTTTCTCTGTGCGCAGAACTGACACATGTGTTCATGTTATGTGGTCAAGATAAGATCCTCAGCAGCGAGAGGGCGACTTGACTGGTTTTATAGGCTAGATTTATGGTTTGTGCACTGGAAGACAAAAACTTTCAGGTTGTAAGATGAGGTCATGTTTGCTATCTTTCCTCCTCTCACCTCTATTCTGCATTGTCCCTTTCTCAGGGGGAGAAGGAAAGCTTTCATTTCAAGCTAACACCCATGTCGCCTTACAGTTGACAAAGACCATGAAACAAGCATCCTTGCATCCATGGATGCAGAAGGTTACAGTGAAGATGCATACTTAAACACTCTCTTTTGACTTATTTCTAGCCACTTCTGTTGGTGCATAAACTTGTTCCAATCAGAAAAAGAGAATCTAAAATCAAATTTGGTTGTTGAGAGAAGATTCTTTTTTTTTTTTTTTGGGTTAAAAGTTAAGAAGTTCATATTTAATGCAATGGCTTTTTTTATATATTCATAGTATTTATATTAGGTGTCATGATGAGATATGGTGTTAAATAGGAGTTGAGATGAAAACATATATTACTGCTAAGTTTTACAGCTTGTCTTTCTCCCAATCCCTTCATCCTGAATGATTGATTATACGGAATCCTTTTACCAAGATTGATTGAGTTTCTTACCTGATTGTCAATCAAAATGTTAAAAAAAAAAAAAACTATATTTCTATTTATATATGTATCACATCATAAAATCATATATGACTATGTTATTACTATTCTTATTATTTGTTAACAACGGGTAAATGATAAAGATGTGATTGGAGCCCAGGACTTTAGGCTAAATTGTCTTAGCTGACATCTTTTTTTTTTTTGTTTTGCTACATTATTACCTTAACACTAGTTAAAATTGTATATGTACACTTCATATGGTTAGAGCTCCTTTTTTTTATTAAAAAAAGAAAAACTTTATTTTGCGCCCTTCTAACCTCACATTTCTAGTCCTGATATGAAATATGATTAAAACATGTTATGTGTTACCAACTCACTCTGGTTTATGTCACTAGGTTGCACATCAACATGAACTCTTTAACTAACAAAAATTTCTGGTAGCACACATGCATCATGATTTATAAAAGACAGAGATGATAAATAATGATATCATGCAAAGTTGTGAATGACAATGAGGCCAAGAAAGAGGAACACTGTTGTTTTGTTTTACTCACAGCACTACTCTTCTTCAGTCTCTTATTGTGAATTCCTCACGGGTATGATTTGGTGGCTTTTGTGACTTTGGGGTGTACCGAGTCAACCAAGGAAGAAAGAAAACCACAAGACTTAAAAGAGGCCAATATTTCCTATGGCTTGTTGACGGAAATGTTACTTCTACTTCCTTTAACATCTCAAATTAATGCCGCCTTCATCTCCGCTTTTAACTCCACTCAAAAACTCAAAGTTAGCTCTTCCAACAAGAAAGCAGAACCCAATCAGATGACGTGCATGCTAAACCCTAGTTCAATAACGCCTTCAGCAGCAGCCACCGAGATCTTTGATTGCAGTAATCTCACCATCTTCCTACCTCAGTTGACTTGCAACACCAAGTGCACATTCCCTTGACGCAACGAAGAACCCGTTTTCTTCTTAAAAATGCCAAACCCGAGAATGCATACACCTGAGGGAGTGTTCCCTCGTAAATCTCCGCAGTGTTTGCTTCCTCCTCCATCCTCTTACACCTTCACACGAACCCTATAAATATCAGCAGTCCATTCATCAAGCTCTCAAACACCTCCACCGAGTGTTTGTTGTATCGGTTTCAGTACCTTTCTGAGACGCTGCATGGCTCGGCTCAGGAGCTTCATCGTTCTCCTCCTCCTCCTCCTCCTCGTGTTCGTCTTCGACGACCATGTGCCGTATGGAGAAGCAGCATACAGCATTGCCGATTTCGGCGCCAAGTCAGATGGCCGGACCGACTCGACCAAGTCGCTGCTCGCTGCATGGGAAGCGGCCTGCGGATCGGCGGGGTCGGCCACCATGTACGTGCCGGCCGGGGACTTCTTGGTCGGCCAAGCCACCTTCGCCGGCCCATGCAGCAGCAGCAAGATCACCGTCCAGATCGACGGGACGCTCGTCTCGCCGTCCGATCTCGGCGGGGCTGGCGACTGGCTCGTGTTCCACCACGTCGACGGCGTGTCGGTGTACGGCGGGACCGTCGACGGCCGCGGATCCTCCCTCTGGGCCTGCAAGGCCGCCGGACGTAGCTGCGCCGTCGGAGCCTCGGTGAGCTAATCATGTGACACTCACAGTCTCCTTCAAATGATATATATATATATATATATATGACAAAGATGAATCGATCGTCTTCTGCCTATTGCAGTCGCTAACGTTCAGGAACTCCAAGGACATCACGATCAGCGGGCTGACATCGACGGACAGCGAGCGGTACCACATCGTGATCGACGGCTGCGATGGCGTAACAGTGCAGAACGTCAAGATCACGGCACCGGGGAACAGCCCCAACACCGACGGCATCCACGTCCAAGGGTCGAGCCACGTGACCATTACCGGGGCCGGCATCAAGACCGGCGACGACTGCATCTCCGTCGGGCCCGGCACCACTAACCTGTGGATCGAACAGGTGGCGTGCGGCCCAGGCCACGGCATAAGGTAAACGAGCACTGCAAGCAGAAACCAGTGTACCTACCATTAGCTGAGACGAAGCTGACCTGATGCGGTGGGCCACAGCATAGGGAGCCTGGGGAAGGGGTACGACGAGGAGGGGGTGGAGAACGTGACGGTGAACACGGCGGTGTTCACGGGGACGGAGAACGGGCTGCGGATAAAGACATGGGGGAGGCCGAGCCAGGCGTTCGTGAAGGGGGTGGTGTTCGAGCACGCCGTGATGCAGAACGTCCAAAACCCCATCATCATCGACCAGAACTACTGCCCCGGCGACAGAGGATGCCCCGACCAGGTGAGTTGACCATCGCCATCGCCATCGCCTACCTCTGCATCCATCTGTTTCATCGGTTGAAGAAAAGGAAATAAGAGAGGAACAACGACGACAATTGAATCGTGTTAAGCTAACCGTTTCTCCCCACAGAGTTCCGGCGTCAAGATCAGTGGCGTGACGTACAATGACATTCATGGATCGTCTGCATCGGAAGTGGCCGTCAACTTCGACTGCAGCGCCAGCAACCCCTGCACCGGAATTGGGTTACAGGACATCAAGCTCACCTACGGGAACACGGCGGCGGAATCATCCTGTAAGCACGCCGATGGCACCGCCTCCGGCTTCGTCGTGCCGCCAAGTTGCCTATGATGGTGAACTCCGGTTGCAGCATTACACGTAGCTCATGTATAACAGACACTACAGGTAGACGACTCGGACACTGATGCCTACTACGATGACATAATTTGACGAATGCATCAATAATATATATATATGCTCACTTGTTCACCAAAATATACAATTATCTCATGTTAAACGAAGGCTTCACATTAAGCAGCACAGAAAATATTCTCCTAGAATTGAGTTGGGGGAAAAAAAAAAAAAAGAGTTAAACAGTTTCTGAAGCAGACTCCTGGATCCACAGTAGAAGAAATCTGAAATAAAAGGTTAAACAGTTTGCATTAAACCAATATGAGCTTCCCAAATCATTTTAAGATCTCACCAATTAGCAACATATTAACATGTAAATTCTAAGAAAAGCATGTAAATCCACTTTAATTATCTGAACGTAAATAACTTTTGGAGTATGCCGTAAGCCTTCAAAAGGAAAAGGTGTTTGTTGAGGCAATGCCTGGGGTAAACATCAAACTGTTGTAAACATAGACCATCTGTCGATTCTTTGTTTGTCTAAACATTTACAGCGCTGAGTGAGGCTTCAAAAGGAAAAAGAAGGTTTTGACCCTCCATTTATACTAACAAAATAGATATAAATAGTTGATAGATGCACTCTCACCTATTTGTGGACAAGCAATGAGTCAACCTCATTGCTTTTTGTATTCATCCCAATTGGAAATGCTCGAGTTTCTTGTGTCACCAAACTAATGTGAGAAGATGGGCACAACAGACATATACTAATTCATCAAGCGTTTCAACTTTTGTCAGTTCCCTCCATTTAATTTATCAGTGAGGATTTTGTTCAAAACCAATGGATTTGCCTTGCCCTTGGACTCCTTCATTACCTGGAGAACCAGAGGTGAAAACTTCAAAACCATATTAAAAAAAACCATAGGTTTTCAACCGAGAATTTCAGCATTTTGAGCAAGAAAAAACAAATGAATATACAAAGTTTCTGCAAGTTACACACCTGGCCAGCAAAAAATCCTTGCAACTTGGTTTTTCCACCACGATATTGTTGAAGTTGCTTGGGATTTGCAGCAATCACTTTATCAACAAGTGCTTCTATTGCAGCTGGATCTACTATCTGTAGTTTTCAAACAATAAAGGAATCTGCTGATGGTTAACAATAGTCATACTAGTAAATCACAATCAATTCAACAACAACAACCTACACATTCATTGAGATATCTTTATAGCTAGGCCCAGTTAGAGATAGCAGTTAGAACAACTGCAACATTATCAGGTCTGGACATGGGTCAAAGTAACCAACCCCTGCATGCAGGATAAGTAGGATATGGAGCAGGAAGAAGAATAACAAGTCAAATGGATGTCCCCTAACATGTAATATTCTTGTCGAAAACTCTATTAATTAGACAAAATCATCTATCTTGATTTTAATGTTTCAGCAGTTCTGTAGTGCTAGTAGTTTAGCAGTTATTTTTCAAATCAAAAGTTGTTTCAAGTATAATCACAAACCATAGGTTATCACTTGTTATTTAACCAAAAAAAAAACACTCTTTCTTAAACAGAGTTGAAGATGTACATGTCAGAATGTGATGAAAAAGGAGATGGCTGCAAGAATTAATAGAGCTAATACATTGATTTCAAAAGTATCCCTTTAATCCAATATTTACAAGGCCTACCACATGTCCAGACACGTCTCATTGCATGTGGAACACAGTTTTTGACTTGAAACAATTGTTAGAACATGCCTAGCACTCATCCTTGTCTACAACTACATAAGAAGCAAAAAAATCTAAAATGGAAACAATTAGGAAAATTAAAGGTCTTCTAAAGACAATTGAAAATAAAAACAAATTGTGTAACTGCTTACAATAAAAAAAAAAGCATTAACAAGCGCTCTCTGTTCAGAATTACTAGAACTCAAATGTGCAAAGCAACTTTACCACATCTAATAGTTTCAGTGCTTAAAATCCTGAACAATGATTTCGTCCATAATCAGATGCATATGCATGGACTACATCATCTCTCTTTGATATTGAGAAGAACAATGATTTCCAAAATCATATAAGCTCTACAACTACATGTGCCAAGTGCATCACTTGTTTCAGTGACTCACTATTGAAGGCATGAAAATATGTCAAATATGCAGAAAAGAAGCTTAGATTTTATGCAAGCTAACTGGAATTGTTCGCATCAGTAAATTATCTAACGATATCATGCATCTGAACAGAAGTGTAAAATATACTTGCCTGAACTAAATCCTTCTCTTCTATCAATGACTTTACTGTTCCACCTTTTGATAAAAGCTCAAAAAGTATCTGCAGACATTGAATCAATAGAACTAATAAAAAAATGGGTAAATGAGACAGCACTAAGCTTTTGTGATGAACCACACAATGTGTTATTTGAGCTCTATGTATGGATGTTTTAGCATGTGACACATGACTGTATACATAGGAGCAACACTAGCATTCTTTCCTATAAAAGTCATATTAAGACCATAAATAAATTGCAGTCATGTTGGTTTTGTTGTAGTTTGTGAGATGTTTGGTAGGAGGATATATGAGAGAGATACTCAGTGTGATCAACAGATATAAAGCCCAACAATTTTATTGTATATAAGTTATTTATCAATATAATGACTTCTATGATATTATCATGTTCTTAGAAAACCTATCAGAAAGAGCATTTAAGCCAATTAAAGATGTGATATCACATAAGATTTAAGGTCAAAGCACAAGGCAAAAGAGAAAATAACCAACAACTGAGTGTTTTTCCCAAAAGAAACATAGTAAGCTTAATAAAAGTCAGATTTCCAGTCAGAATGCTAACAAGTAACAATTAGCTTAGCACACCAGGTAGTGAAAATGTGACAATAAAGAAGATTGGTAGACCACAACCACTTTTCTTGATGAGACATGTAGCTAGTTAGTTATCTTTACAGGTTGACAGTTTCATTTACATCAGATGAGCAATAATAAAAGTATTGAATAAAATGTTCATTCCAATGAAGTGCAAAACATCACACTCTTACCTCCTTCCCAATCTTCCCACTAATGGTTCCATTTTTTATTGTAGCTATTAACTCAGAAAGCTCTACTGGTGTTAATTTGATTTCATTTATTGAAAGTCGTTCATTCTTAAGAAAAGCTGCAATGTCGCCCATAATCCAGTTGGCAGCCAACTTCGCATCAGCACCATTCTCAATAGAAGCATCAAAAAATTCAGCAACCTGAGAAATTTATATGCTCAGTGTGGCCATCTTTTACCAGCTAACAAAAAATATCTACTATTTCTAAAGTTACTTAACATCATAATGATACATACATGATTGTCATTGGCAAGAAAGAGAACATCTTGCATGCTGAGACCCAATTTTTCATATCGTCTGCGTTTTGCTTCTGGGAGCTCAGGCAAAACTTGTTGAATTTTGTCAACATAGTCTTTTGTCAGAACAACTTCAGGTAGGTCAGGCTCAGGAAAATATCTGTAATCTGCTAGTCCTTCCTTTTTCCTCATTGTAAAAGTTTTCTGCAAACAGATAAAGTCACAGTGATTAAATATAAAAAATTACATGTACAACTGATGGAGATGGAGTTATGTACTAGAAGGAAGATAACAACCTGAGCACCTTCTTCCCATAAACGAGTTTCTTGTACAATTTGATCACTTTGACCTTGGCTATGAAGAAGAACCTGTCTTGAGATCTCATAATCTATGGCCCTATTCATTGCAGAAAATGAATTCATGTTCTTTATTTCAACCTGTGAATGCAGTAAGTAAAAGTGTGCTAACCATCAATATCTGATAAAAATTTAATATCATTTGTTCTATATCAAGCAACAGTTATAACCAAATAGAAGCACTAGCAACGATCAAATAATAAATCTTTAATAAATGAAATAATAAACTAATACACGGTTAATTAACCCTGGACCCTATCTAGGACCAGTTTAAATCAAGTTTATGCATAACCTGCACCTAATTGGCCATGGATCAGCCTTCTTGATCATTGAAAGGGCCCACATTTTTAGTTGGTTCAGCATGTTACAACCCAATAAAGCCTAATAATTAAAAAAAGGGCATTCACAAAGATTAGGAGAAGCAGACAAAGATAGGAAAGTGAAGCCCAATCCTAGTACCAGTCAGGATGGGAAAGACCTTCAAATCGCACTCCTAATAAAATTAGGAAAGGAGAAGGCAGATTTACATTGTAACGACTCCTAGTGATACTTATAAGTTCGGGTATTTTTCCTGTAATTTTTGGAATATTATCAATTTAGTAGTTATCTTAGGAAACCTTTGTGATATTATTATAAGCCCAAACTAGTGTCCAGTGGTCTTCCTATGGCATGATATAGGTTAGACAAAACATTTTGCTAACAGTACATATATTGTCGAGGGTTGCAAAATCACTTTTAGTGGGATTTTATGGAGTAATGAGGGTTCAGAAAAAAATACCAGAAGCCATTATAGAACCTATACATATGTTAGCATGTAAGCACATATAAATTGAATTGTTATGTTTCTCTGTTTATCTTTCTTTGTTGCAGTATATTAATTTTGTTTAGAAAAATTTTCTAGTGTAATCATATAACTTCATGAAATATTCTATATACCCATGTAAAATTGCATATATTATATATTTCCCTACAAAGTCAAAAACCACATTACTGTACCACTGTCCTTGAATTACTCGGTCAGTGTCAGACTTAAAAGAGTCTTAAAGCTGGATTAATGCTTCTACATGGTCCAATGTTGACCTGTTGCAAGGTGACAACTGCTTTTATCTACCGATGAAAGAGAAGAAAAACCCCAGGTCAACACTAGATGACAAGGACTAGGTGTTTTATTTATATGCAAGACTAACAGTAGACTATGTGGACTATGAATAAGCAAATAGTACCTTTGTTCCAAATTTTGATTGCCCTACTGGACGAACAGAAATATTTACATCACAACGAAGTGAACCTTCCTGCATATTTCCATTGCTTATTCCAAGATACCTAACCAGCCTCTGTATCTCTGCAGCATATTCTGCAGCCTCAAGTCCACTCCTCATATCGGGCTCAGAGACAATCTCCAGTAAAGGAACCCCTGCCCTATTCAGATCCACCTGCCAAAAAAGCCCCACAAAGCATTTGATCATTAAAAAGATTAAACAAAAAAAAAGAAATTTCTTAGGAAAGACAATGATAACTAAAATTATGATATCACCATTCAAAAAATCATGTTAGCAAACTACAAATAGTTCCAAGTATAATGAGAGAAACTGACCTGGGAATAACTCCCCATTTCTGAGTGAATTAGTTTCCCTGCATCTTCTTCCATATGAACTCTAGTTATCCCAAACCTTCTATGACCACCACCAAACTCAACTGGAAGATCCAAATCAATGAACCCTTTAATTGCTATCGGGATGTCAAATTGTGATATTTGGTATCCTTTAGGAAGATCTGGGTAAAAGTATTGCTTTCTGTCAAACTTGGAGGTCATGGACAATCTGCAGTTGAGTGCAAGGCCTAGCTTCATGGCAAATTCAATGACCTTGGAGTTCAAAACTGGTAGAGTACCAGGATGTCCCATGCAGACAGGACAAACAGTAGTGTTTGGTTGTGATCCATAGAGGTAAGGGCAGTTGCAGAATGCTTTGGTAAGGGTCGATAGTTGCACATGGGTCTCTATACCAATAATAGCTTCATATCCAAGAATTTTTTGCTCTAGACTTGTTTTAGTTGTGGCTTGAACTGATGCCTCTTTCAGAGTGCTAGTGGTGCTCTCTGCTTGGGCATTGATGCGAGTCTTTGAAGCGTGCAATGTGCGAAAAAGAGCACTACTGGTCCTGATGAACAAAGCTGATTGGTTGAGGAAAAAATGGTTGGTTCTAATTCCTCCATGATAGATCAAAGCCATCATCACCCCTTGATCGCCAGATATATTTAGCCCACCACCAACAAAAAGCTTCAAGCAACCATCCCACCTAAAGAAAGCAAGAAAAAATTGAGAAAATGTCTGGAGAAAAAAAAAAGGTACTCAAGTTGATTATGCAGTTCATAACTAACAAACTCTTATGATATATATATATATCTATATATATATATATATATATATATATATATATATATATATATATGCACAATGTCTGAGGCAATAACCAATCATGCTAAGTATGACCTATAAGGTTCAAAAATATGC
This sequence comes from Ensete glaucum, assembly GCA_021527575.1. Taxonomy (NCBI): domain Eukaryota; kingdom Viridiplantae; phylum Streptophyta; class Magnoliopsida; order Zingiberales; family Musaceae; genus Ensete; species Ensete glaucum. Next base: position 38,019,336 of record CM038558.1, on the reverse strand, counting down.
AAACTAAAATTCATATAATTATAATACATTCTGTGTATTCATCAAAATAGCAGAGAATGAACAACATAAAAAAAAATATTGTCTACAAAATAGAATCTGATGTGCTCAATAATGATTGAAGTGATTAATTTATATTATCAATACTCAGATGACTGCATTCAAAATTTTGATTCGTTACCATGCTTACACCATTGATCAACTCAAAATATATTTCATGCTGTTAAAACAGATAATTTAGGAACAGAACCTCAAAAGCCCTAAAACTGGATGCAGCAATCTCTCCTCCCTTAAACTATAAGATCAGCAATAACATGATGAAACAAACTGCAAGATACTTGCTTTGTTTGATCTTTGATCACCGCACTCCTATTCCTGGCGGTTTTCGTAACCCTTATCGGCGGTGAAGCACGAAAGAGGGGCCGGATAAGGGTGGCCTTGTCCGACGACAACCTGTTGCTGCAAGGTCAGTTCGAGCGAGGCGTTACCTCCTGCAGCAGTTCCCGTAAGATTCGTGCTTGCCACCACCTGGTCCAGCTGCTGCTGCCGCCGCCGCCGCAGCCGCTGCCGGCGGCCGATAGCCGCGGGGTCAGGAGGAAGAAAGGAACGTGGCGCTGCTTCGTGCGGCTACGCCCAAATCGGGATGGATAAATACATCTCGAAATATTGGGGCGGAAATTGGAGCGTTTTTACATTGAAAATTACGGGTCGGATTTTGGACTTGGACCCAAACCCGATTTGGTCCTCTCCCCTTGGTTGAACCGGTTGCAACGTTTGGGTTCAACTCAAGCCGAGTCAATCTCAATTACTCTCCTCTTTCAAATAATACTCTGCGTCTAAGAATCGAAGATGTTTCATTTGAAGAGTTCTCATCTGTCTGCCTTCACTGACTTCACTTCCTGATGCCCCAGGGATTTATGCTAACGTGTGAACCTTATACATCATTGTTTCCATTGGCATGCAAGAAGATAGAACACATGGAGATAGATACCAAAGCCAATAGCATAAGAATGGGCTCATGAAAAGTTCAGCCATGTCATCATGACATTGGCATGCTGTGTTTTGACCAGGCTTTTGAATCTACAGAGCTCGAGGGAGGGAGGGATTGCACTATTCCTGCTTTGTATTCTCACTCTCTCTCTCTCTCTCTCCCTCTCTCTCTCTCTCTCTCTCTCTCTCTCTCTCTCTAGGTATATTGATGGCTCACCTCCCTTTCACAGTGAAGGAGAGTTTTAACTGTTGAGTTAGGTCTTCTGCTACCCTCCGCAGCACTCCTTTTGCCTCCTCAAACCTCCCAAAATCCCAGCTAAACCCAACTCCTATGCCTCAGCATTCATACACTTGAACTATTGGATTGAGAATGGTCAACTACAAAAGTGGGGTTTCAATCTCAGAGGCTTCCACACTAATGCTATTAGCTTTGCTTTTCTGTACCTTTGGGGTTCCGACAGCAGAAGTTTCAGACTCACAATGCAGTGCCGCAAATGAAGACTGCATCCATGCAACCGTTTATGAGGATTGAATCATGATGTCAGTGTTTCCGACACCTCATGAAACACTCTTCCTTCTCCAAGAGATGTCATGATTATTCTCTTCTTTTATGGTCATCAGATTCAGAAGTAGAAGAGCTGCAAAGCCAAGGGAAGCTAAATATATTATGTGCTACTTCACTGCAGTGTTATGCACGACGGAAACCCAGAGGAGTTTAGACAAGGATGGCCATTGAATAAATTGCAACCAATAAGTACTCATATCAGTGTGTATTAAAAGCTGAATAGTAAAGCTGATGAACTGATACGAAACAAGACTACAGGAACTAAGGAAACCACTACTGCTGCATGACTTCACCACAAGAAAAGAGTACGAGAAATCCGAGAGTCATCGTCTCCCTCTATATATGTTTATATCTCATTATCTCCGGTAATTAGCCATTCTCCAGATATTAACCTGAAGTGCAGAGAAAGCAGAGATAGTTCAGCAGAAAAGGCAGCATTTGGAATGCAAGAGATCCACGTACCTGCGTGTATGAACGGGTCCTCTGTTAAAAGTTATATGATCTCAGATGACCGTGAATAAAAGATAGGTGTATGATACAAAGTTGGATTCTTACAGAGGTTTCATGGCCGGGATGTCGTCGCCGCTGGCCGTGCTTGGCTGCATGACGCTAGCAAGTCCGGTGTCGTATGCTCCATCGGCGGCCAGCTTCGTTGCTGGATCTTCTTCGTAGTGTCTCGCCATCGTAAGATAGTTGACATCGATGAGCCCATGCCCGGTGGCGGACTGGTACTTGGAGTCGACACAAAGTTGGCAAAACTGGCGCCGAAGGATATATTATGGATATGATTGGATTATGATTATGATTATTAGTCAATAGAAATTAAGTCCAATTAAAAGATGATTCCTTAGGAGATGTCCTTGATGGGAGTAACTCTACTACTTATTTATCCTAGACCCTCTGCAGATGATGAGTGATTATGAGAATCATAGAACACCTGACATAGTTGAGAGATTATAGATCTTCTCTCTATCTCCCTTTGTCACGTGTATCAGTAATTGATTACAGTTTCTCTCTCATATTCCTTTCTCATATTATTGTTTCCCTAATCCATCAATCATAGTGGTTTTGTGAAAGGATAGGAAGAGATGAGAAGGCGAGTCTAGTTCTCCTTGTAGATTGATATTGCAGATCTTGGATCCGATGATAATGCGTTGGCAGATCAAGTAAAAAATTTTCTGAATAGTAGCATTAAAAGGTACGCATCATAATAATCCTTAGATCCATTGTTATTTGATTTCATATTCTCGCATTAAAATTTTCTATATTATAGATAGCATATTATGGATTTTATGCTAATAATTGGTATCAAAGTCATGGTTTTGAAATCAAATACTTTGGATCTATTTGTTAGCATCTTTTATTTGATAAAAGATGTTAATCAATTTTTATTTATGATGTATAAACGATTCATCCGTGTTATTTGATCTATTTTTCTATTTAATCTATTCCTTGTAAATGATATATAATTTTTATGTTTGAGGGCGTTGATAACCTGTTTCATGGTACGAACATTGCATCAACAGTATTGCTGCATAACAGCAACGATGGCCGCACGTAGGCAACAGCCACGTATAGGCGGCGGCCGCGTGCCCGCCCACAGGCGGTGGGCTCACAGGCAGCGGTCGCCCACCAACGGTTGTCGCACGCAGAAGTGGCACCCGCCCACAACAGCGGTGGCTGCCACGTGCACAGTGACGACTGCAGGCAGAGGCGGCAGCACCTGCAAGGCAGTGGGGTCCCACGGCCGCTGGCGAACGACTGCAGGAAGAGGCAGTGCCGCGCTCGCCCATGGAGGCGCTGGCCGGGCGCGCAAGGGACGGCGGTGACGTGCGTAGGGGCTGCGGTAAGAAGTTTAGGGATTTTTTTTCTTTTCCAGAAAAGATATTTTTGCCCTTCGTAATATAGGAATTCCAAAGTTGGTCCTTTCTTGACTTTTCGTTAATGCCCTTGATAAATTGAATATTTCTCAACATATTTTTTGACAGTTTTGCCCTTTATAAATTTTATAATTCAGGTTTACATCCTATCATAAAATTACCATTTTCCGCCTATAAATGAAATTCTAATCAATATCTTTAATTATAAAATTGATCAATATCATTTAATTTTAATTGAATTTGATCACTATCTATTTGATTTAGTTATGATCAAATTTAGAAAAGATTAAATTTTGATCAATTTTGATTGATGAGTTAATTTGATTGATGCTTAACTCAATTATGAGCTTACCCAATTAAATAAGATTGACTAGTATAATAGTTCATTGATGGTTTTATCATATGATTCATTAATTTCATGTGGTAAATAAAATCTAATTATTATTTTTAGATATTTATTTGGTTATTCATATGTGTATGTTTGAGATTGTGAAATAATATCTTTATTTCACATAAAGGTCCTTCATGATTTATATATCATCATGATTACAGTTATTATATTAGTTTTCTTTATGCTGATCAATGTTTAATAATTATTTTATTATTGAACTACTTCAGTATAAATTAGATAATGAAACTTGTTGAATATTATTTATAATTCAACTCTCTAAGTTTTATTTGATCGATAGCTGCCAAAGTAGCCTGAGAAGATAGACTCATGAGATATAAATTATAATAAAGGTCTTACATTTATAGAAAATTTTAGACAGTATTTTATATTCTTGTATTGATCCTGTAGCCACCAAAGTGACCTGGACCAATAATTTATAAAATACATTATGGAATTGGTCATAAATGATATAAAAAAATAATATTCATAATAGCACATATAATTATAATATTTAGATACTCTCAAAAGAGAATTTATTTTAAATAATTATGTGATGGGGTAGGATGATGATATTGTTTTGGATATCCTTGTAGTTTAGGATTGTATACCCAAAGGTAGTAACCCTATTCCACAAAGATGGTATCAGTCTTCCATAAATAATTTTGTATGAACACTAGATATATCAATATTTCACCCAAAGGTGAAATAGATATGATATCAATAGTTCAATATTTATTAAAAAACTCAAAGCATTACATTGTTACAGTGGTACTTCCTTTATTATATTCTTATAATGTCACTATATCTTATCTGAAATAAATGGTTTGAGCATATGTAATTTGCATTAAGTGAGTTAGACCTTGATCAGATTAATTGAAAAAGGAACACAGACTTAATTATCGAAAGCTCTATGAGATAAATATTTGATATAATTGATTGGGAAAGGTCTAAGAGACTCAATATTATGATAATTGCTAATAACATTGAGACTTCAATATAGTTTACAACTAGTGCATAAAAATATTTATACATCAATTTAAATTTAATGATAAGTCATTAGTTGACACATTAATAGAAGAATTGACTAAAAATGATAGTATTTGAGGAATTTAAGATTATTTCCTCAATATAGCTGATAAAGCTGTAAGTTCAAGAACATTGAACATGATTGTAATTGAGTCATTTCTCATAATTTATTTTTCTTCTTAGTTTGACTCATTTAAAATTTAATTAAAAATAAATAAAACTTAAATGAGTCAACTAGTATATGTGTACAAGAAGAATAAAAAAAAATTAAGATAGAAAATACTCATAATATTTTGAGTAATTCTTAAGGAGTTGGTAATAATAAAAGAAAATTGAGGCATAAGCCACCTGAGTTTATAAATACTATATAAACTCATAAAATAAAAATTCTTCACAATAAAGTGATACTTCTGTAACAAGGAAAGTTATGTGAAGAAAAATTATAAGATTTAGTTTGAAAGAAAAGGTGTGAGTCTGATCCTTGTATGGTTCAAATTAAATATTATAGAAATCATTTTCTAATACTTGATCAATTGATTTTGATGCTTCAACAAATATTACCAAATAATAGAAATTTATTTTAATATATACATATATATATCTAAAAGTGAATAAAATATTCATCATTATAGAAAATTATCTTAAAGCGAAAGTGATAATAGTTTGTATTTATCGCCTATGTCTAGAGATGATTCATTTGATGGATATGGAGGATATACTTACAATTCTGGGAATTTGAATTCCTTACTTAGAATTGTTAGACTATTATTTCTCTTTTGGTGATTGTAAACTTAGTATGATTCAATAAAAGTTCAATTTTGAATTTTATATGATAGTTTATACAAAATTAATATGAATCTTGAGTTTATAATGATCTCATATTAAAATGAAATAGAGTAAAATCATTGAGATTATATTTATATTTGTGAGTCATTTTATGTTCTATCTTATTAAAGAGAGATATTTTATTACCTTAAAGATAAACTATCGATATATGATTATATATATATATATATAGTTTATGTAAATTTTAAGACCATTAACACTCTTGAAGTGTACATAAATGAGGTCAGGAGTTGATTAGATAGAAAAGTCAAGATTATCATATCTAACAGGGGTGATAAATTTGAAAGTATTTATAATGAACCCAATTATAATTCTAGTTCTTTTACTAGATGCTTGGAAAAGTAAGGTATATATATTAAGTATTATTTACTAGATATATCACAGTAGAATAGGATTGCTGAAAGATACTCGTATTATTATAGATATGATTAGGAGCATGATGGATTATTCTTTGTATCCAAATCAATGTGAGAAGAAGCTCTAAGGACAATTATGTATATCTTAAATAGGGTTTCTAGTAAGTAAATTTCAACAAATTTTGAGTTATGGATTGATAAGAAACCCAACTTAAGATATTTTGGAATTGTCCTATAGAGATAAGGATCTTCAATTCACATAAAAAGAAATTAAAATTAATAATTATTTTGGATATTTTATAGTTTATCCAAAAAAGTTCAAATGGGTACATTTATTATTGTCCTAATCATAATACAGAGATAATTAAATCTGGTAATGTAAAGATTCCTATAAAATAACGAATCAGTGGGAGTGAAAATCTCGAAATTTAATTTTTGATATAGAGGATATATAATTTGATTCTCCTTTATTATTTGAGAAATTGTTGTTATTCAAATCATTAAATGATTTGATAATGGAGAACAATAAAATAATATTACTAAACTCTCACATTATATTGATATCGCTTTTAATAGTCTTGTAGAATAACCATAATCGGCAGTTTTGAGAATATCTCAAAGGGAAAGGAATTCTATCATTTATGATTATCATATGGTATATCTACAAGAATTATATTATAGTATAGGAATCAAATGAATCTCTCATCCCTTATTGTTTTCACAAGTCATGAAAGGTAACAATTGTGAAAAGGAAAATATAATGCAATGAAAGAAGAGTTAAAATCAATAACTAGAATGGTGTTTGATGAATTCATCGAATTGTCAAATAACTATAAAAGATCATTACATAAATGTAACTTAAGGACAATGTCGAATGATATAATGGTCAGACTTGTGATTAAAGGTTTTACTCGTAAAGAATGCATTGACTATAATGAGACATTTAGTTTTTAAATAAACTCACTAAGAAGTGTTATGACATTGATGACTCATTATGAGTATGAGTTACCATAAGGATGTGAAAATAAATTTTCTGATTAAAGATCTAGCTTTATATGAGTTATTGTGAATGATTCATTTGATATGCAAATTCAAGAATCTATTTATTACCTTAAACAAGCTTCTAACAATGATATATAAAGTTTCATTTGATATCATTGATTTCTTCAGATTTAAAAAAAAATACTATTGATCAATATTTATAACTTAAGATCAGTCGGAGCAAGTTTATTATTTGTATTACCAATAATGTTCTTGGTTTATTATACTAAATCATGAAATTTATCATCAATAATTTAAGATGGTTGATATGAATGAGACATCTTATATTATTAGCATTGAGATATTTAATTATATATCTTAATGATTGTTAAGACTGTCTCAGAAATGATATATTGACCAAGTCTTAGAAAAATTTAATATACAACCTTGTTCAGCAAATCATAAAAAAAAAACTTTTAGTCAAAATAGGTACTTTAAAATGACTTGAAAAGAATCAGATAAAGGAAATATTCTTTATATATGCATAGTTGGAAGTCTATGCTCAACCAATGATAGTACAGATAGTAGTTTTGCAGTTAATATATTGGGTAGATATTCAAGTTATCCAGAAATACAAATATTAAAGAACTGCAAAAAAAAAAAGGTAATAAGATATTTGAAAGGGACAATTCTCTACTCACATGTATGAAATTATATTAGCTTGAAAGTATAGTAATTTTTAAGTGTTGATTTTATAAATTACCTCAATAACAAGAATTCCACATTATGGTTTATACCTATATCAATCAGAGGGATAATTCATTATTATATTATTATTAATAAAAGTTGATTTTGTGGTATGCTTTGAGGCCATTAATCAAATTTATGACTGCGAAATCTTATCTCAGAACTTGGTATGGTCGGACTCAATTGTTAGGTCAATCATAGTAATTTTCTTCTCTAAGAATGGCAAGTACTATAGCATCTCTATAAATTATGGTATAAAGTACTTGATTGTTAGAGAAAAAGAGTCCAGAAACATCTAATGTCAATTAATTACTAAAGTTCCACTGTCTTGATTGTTGATCCATTCACTTTGGAATTTCAACCTGAAGTGTTTTTAAAAGAACATGTTCTTGTAATTGGGTTTGTGAGCAACTCATAAAAGATATAGTGATGCATGTTTGAGTGGACACTATAATTGATATTTTGTTCACGTACTTAAAGTTATATGTTTCTGCTATCCTGTTCACAGTTATGTATGTACATATTATGGTTGAATATGATAACAGGATTGTCTTGACAAGATGAATTACATAGGTCATTTTAGACTGCATTAGGAAAGACTAATTATATTATGGTACATAGAAGGAAGTATGCTATTTATGTTATACAACCGCTATGACTCGTATTGTTAGTCAGACTTAATATAATATTATTATATTTATTGGACTTATTGGCCTATTTTAAAATTCGCACGCGTATAAATAATTTTTAAATTTTCATAATCCAATTATATAAATTTATTTTCAGATAAATGTTAGTTATTTATTTTTTATTTTGAATATTTTTATATCTTACCAAATTAATGGGCCAAGTGGGGGACTGTTAGATTATGTGGCCCTATTTAATTAAGATATATTATGGATATGATTGTATTCTGATTATGATTATTAGCCAATAGAAAGGAAGTCCAATTAAATTATGATTCCTTAGGAGATGTTCTTGATGGGAGGAACTCTCCTAATTAATTATCCTAAACCCTCTGCTGTCGCTTATAAATAGACAAGACCTCCTAGGGATACAAAATGAGGGGAAACAAAAAGATGATGAGTGATTATGAGAATCACATAACACCTGACATAGTTGAAAGATTAGAGATCTTCTCTCTATCGCCCTTTGTCACGTGTATGAGTCAATTGAGAGATTATAGTTACTCTCTCATATTCTTTTCTAATATTATTGTTTCCCTAATCCATCAATTATAGTAGTCTTGTGAAAGGATAGGAAGAGAGAAGAAGGCCTCTGGCATTACGACCTTTACTACAACGATGGTGTTCATAGATCAAATTATTTCGTGGATTGGATTTCACTTGACTGTTTACGGCTCCATTGCGTGTGCTCGGGGTAGAAGTTTTGGAGTCTAATTCTCCTTGTAGATTGATATTGCATATCTTGAATCCGATGATAATGCGCTGACAGATTAGGTAAAAAATTTCTTGAATAGTAGCATAAAATTTTTCATATTACAGATAATATATTATATTATGGATTTTATGCTAATCTCATGCGACGACTGGTACTCGGAGAGCTCGGACATGGCAGCAGACAGGTCGACACGGAGCTGGCGAAGCTGGCGCTGGAGGAGGGAGATGACGCCGACGCAGCCGTAGACGGGGTCGCGGAGGCGCATGTGGGCCTCGTAGGCGAGGGAGTTGACGGCGTCCTCGCGTTGGTAAGGGTGCAGCTCGTGGAGCAGCTTGGTGACGTTGCTGGCCCCGAATACCCGGTGAACGTGCACGAACTTTTGCGGCTGGTCCGGCGGGAAGTAGGGCGCGAACACGCACTCCGGCTGGCACTTTCGCCGCAGGAACTTGCAGGCCGCGCACGGCGATGCTGCTGCAGCAGCTACCACCGCCGATACCATCTCACGCACAGCTGACACAGGAAGACAAGCATTAAAAGACTAATGCAAGCTCTGAATACGTAATGAACTCTAAAAGCGTAAGCTAAGGACGTGATTCCAGTCGAAGTAGTAGTGATCAGTTGTAGAGCAGCTAAGATGTATCTAATGGTCTCCTTCTTGTAGCTAGCTTGTTTCACCTGCACAGCAGAAAAGAGGAGGCAAATGGGGAACCGTTTTCCTCGCTTGTTCCACTCTCGCTCTCGATGCCGAAGTCAAAAGGCAGCAGAAGAGGGCAAACGGAAGCTGAGAGGAGGGAGAAGAGTTGGAAGATTTGTGAACGAAGGGATGGTTGAGGAAGAAGAGAATGGCAGCAGATTTATAGACAGCTTGTGTTGTGATTTGAATACGCGAGACATGAGAGAGAGAGAGAGAGGAATGAGGATGTCGTGATATGACTGACCTCTTTGGCTGGTCCACCGCGGGCGGGGCTCTTCTTTCTCGGCTGAGCAGGTCCGACCACTGACAGGGTAGAGAGAATGGATCCCAACGGACACGTGGGACAAAAAAAAAAGAAAAAGAAAAAAAAAATGGTGTTCGATGTCTCGGTGCCCGAACTTGTTTTGGATGGAGGACAGACGGCATAATCGCGGGAATGCCATCGACTCACATTAACATTTAATGCCATGATGGTCACAACTCATACGTACCCAATAGAGGTTCCATCTACCAACAAAAGTCTTTTTTTTTTATATATATTTTTCTTATCTAGATTTTTAATGTTTACCTTTGCTTTTCTTGGTTTGGTTTGATTCAGAAGTTTTTTTTTTTAAAAAAGCATACACACACACACACAAATTAATATATGCAATGCAATTATAATAGTATATGTTAATTTGGCGAAATCAAAATAAAAAAATTTCTATATTAGCAAAACATGCAAGATCACCTACATTATTAGCATATCACATGTTTAACATAGTTTTACAAAGAATCTATCATGTGACAGCCATTACTTCAAAAGAATAAGAGCCTTTATACATGAGGATCATTTGGCATTGGTGTACATACAGTCTCTCTATTGGAATACTGCAACCAATCTGTTAAAGTATGGTCCATTACCATGTACTGACTGCTTGCTAAACTTTTGTTTTTCTTCAGTATTACAGGTTATATGATGACATGAAATGTATCGCATGCTTCACATCAAAAAGAAATTGCAGCTAAATTGAACATAGCCTGCACACAGAAACTAGATGTTGCTTCGCTTTGCAGCTAAATAAATGCATCGCATGCTTTGCGTCCTTTATTATGAGATGCTCTATGTTCAAACCTCAGCCAAATGGTGCTTTAGGAATTCCAGATTCACCTGTGGTTCAAGTCACAAAGTTTGAGATGAGAACTCACCCAAATGATCACATGAAACAGAAAATTATTACATGACATTCCAAACGATTGATCAGCTAGAATTATCATAATTTCTATAAGATGTTCATATATGCTGGATAAGTTTATGTATGTAAGTAAGTAGGCAAGCAAACAAAATCATTTCCAAGGTCACGGCAAAGGTTGCAACAAGAACAGCTTACAACATTATGGGTCTCTTGCAGTTTCCTCTTTTGCAGATTGGGCACCACACCATACTTTGCCCACTCTCAGCTCTATTTAGCATGTAGATAAAGTGCAACAAATAATATTCGATATGTCAATAAGCACAAGGTAGTGACAAAGGAAAACAAAGCTTAAAGCTACTACACTAATCCAATAGTTCAATGGGAATGCAGGTTCATTTTTTTTTTTTTAATGGTTTTGAAGGGAGGAAAAAATAGCTTACACAGAGACAGCATATATAAAGTTACACTGAATTATGACACTTGTTCAGAGAAGATCAAATAAGTATCTCACTCACTAATTGTTGCTTGCAGTACCAAAAATTTTGTCGAACTCTAGCTCTAAATTATGCAGGGATAGCAAGATATTTACTTGTCCAATCACAGGAAGTTAATCATTTATTAGCAAGATATATATATATATATATATATATAAGCAACAAGATGTTGTTGGCAATTCTGACAATTACTTGATGGTAAAAGACATAATCATCCTTGACCAATTCAAAAGAGCCGAGCCAAGTCCATCAACAGAAGCATTAGATCAAATAGTAGGCAGGCATGGACTTGGATGGTATTCACTTGCCTCCAATGTGTGTCCCTCCTGGAGAGAAGCTTAGATTTGTTGTGAACCTAACATCAGCATTGACCTTTAGAAGCTTTCGGCATGGAGTTGCGCAGTTCCCCTTGCTGACAATGGAAAGCAGGAACACAAAGCTCACAGTCACCTGCTAACTAGGAAATAGTTATCAAGAAAAAAATTTTAGTGAAGGAGCAAAACCATGAGATCGAATCAAACCTAAATGTACAGAACTACTAGCTGAAAGATGACGAGACACCAAAGTCGAAATCTTGAAGAGAATCGACAAAGAGATCAATGAAACAGCTCGGGGTAGGAACAAAGCCACCTATACCATCTCTTTCCAATCGGGTGGGATGATCGCGATTGGTACGCTACTTGTACTCCTCAGTTAGTCAACAACTGTTAATGTATGTTTCAATATCCCCTACTCGAGACCTTGATGTAAAACTAAGGGGAGATGCCATCGGTTTCTCTCATGGGCATCATTAGCAATTTTTTTTATTTTAAAAATAGAGCATTATTGAGTGCATTGGGACATTTATGGTACTCCCAACTTTACTTCGTTATTACCAATAGACGCTTGCTTATTGACTAACCAATCTAAAAAAAAAATATTTTAATCAGAACATTGGGCAGACTTTATTTTATTCTAAATATATACTCATTAATTATCTATCTTCTTTATAATTAGGTTTCTCTTATTTTATCAAATCATTAGTGACCATGAGGACTGACCAAACACAAGAATTTTCCACTCGAAACATTGGATATTATACCTTATATTTCATTATAGGTTGTACTTTTGAATTGCACATTATTTTCTCCACATTAAGCATCCCTTATTTTATATATAATTCATCATCATTTTGCTATTTTTCCTACACATACTTAAGTAACCTCCCACATACCTATCAATTCTGTTCATCTCTTTGACACCAAATTTATAATCCATTTAAGAATCAAGATTGATTTTGAATTCGTGGTTACAACCTAAAGTTAAATATACAGTGATCGACAAATCTTAATAGTATTAGACGTACTCAAATGTCCCAAATGCTATATTAATGCCATAATAGTTAGATGATTTTAGAGCCAACATATCCTCTCTCTCTCTCTCTCTCAAAGTTATTTTTGAAACGTAGGTGAGTTTTCTATAAAATAACTAAACTTTGGGAATTTTTTAAAATATATTTTGGATATTTTTAAAATTAAAGATGCTATTTGAGAAAAAGCAAAAAGGGAGGCCGTGGCGATTAAAACTGGAAGGAAAAAAAAAAAGAGTGGGTGAGAAAAAGCAAAACTAAACTCTCTCACCCACTCTTTTTTTTTTCCTTCCAGTTTTAAATTATTATAGTAATTTCATTTGATCCATTTATATTATTTTTATTCATATACTAGAAATACTAGAAATATTATTTTTATTGATATACTAGAAATACTGTTTTGAAAAGTCGTTCTAAAAGATGAAATATCCTGACCGACGGTGATTGCACCCGCAAGGGTTGGGCTGCTGATTCGTACGACGATCGTGGTCTACCTGCCCATAACAAAGCGAAGCGGCGATGGCCAAGTCCTGCAAAGGCCTCGCCATGGAGCTCGTCAAATGCCTCAGCGAATCCGATTGCATTAAGGTGTGTCCATCTGCATCAAAACCCTACCTCGATTTTTTCCTTGCATTTGCTTTTATTTTTGGCATAAAAAAGAGCGCCTTGCTAAGAAGATGCAGCACGGGAGGTCACATCAACAGGGAAGAAAAAGGAAAAGCGCTTGAATCCGCCCTGTGTTCTTCGTGGTCGATATTTCTTTACCGTCTATTAGTATTCTGGACATTGTTCGAGTTCTTTAAAAGTTCGATCTTGAAGAGGGGGGAGAAAAAGGTACCCTGGTGTTATGTGCTTGAACCCTGAAGGAGGGGGTTTAATCTTTAAATTGGGTTCTTATGAAGTTTGCTAAGTCATCTATCTGTATTGTGTTCACAGTGAGTGATTTCATAGGATGATTATACACTAAGGGTCGTGAAATTCATTTTGACCCCGTTGAACCTATAGACTAAGATTCAAGATCCCGATAGAAAGTTGGTTTTGGTTGATTAAAGTTGCATATTTGCAAGGTGTTAAGACTCCATCTAATTAGCAGAGTCTTCTATCTGATTTATTGTTCGACATTGTATCTAAAATTTTCTAGGCAGAATACTAGAAAGGTAATGCTTTGTGACCTAGGGTCAGATTTGGTCTTGGTGAAAGCGTCCCTTCTAATCTCATTATTGGGGATTTTGTGGATGCACTCAAAATCCAATTATAGGTTGTTGATTTTGGAAACATATGGTGATTCTTATAGTACTAAGGGGAAGTTACAGTTTGAGGTAGATATTTAGAATCCGACAAATAAAATCAGCGTTCCTATTTGAGCTACTGTGGTTAGAACAAAATGATTTACGCTATAGGTCTCTGACATTGATGTTTCCCAACCTGTTTTTTATGATTATGCTGGAATTTGTTGCATGCCAAGGTATAGGAATTCAAAGCAATATTATGTGTCATAAGATGTCAGACACATATCCTGCTTCCAGATACCATTGATGTGCAAAGCATGCATATAAATAATATGACTATCAAGAAAGTGTAAATTTTAGATAGCGCAGTTGGCGAGTTTAATTACATGCCCTCACCATAAGAAAAATAGATAAAGAAAAGTTTATTGAAGCAGTAGCTTATAAGATTATATTTGAATGGAGCAGTTTCTAAACTTGTGAGCTCATAAATGACCTATTAGCAATTCTAATAAATATGCATGTCTGTCTACTTAACAAAGCTGTATAATCAAATAATTAAGATCAAAGAATATAGAGTGACTGGAAAGTTTTGTTGCAAAATTTGTATCTACACCACTGTAAGATTCAACAGAAATTCTTATTTTGTAAAAAAAAACCTATCTACCTTTCTAGATTTAAAGGTAAGGCTGTGTACATGGAAACAGACTTTAAAATTTTTGAAGGTAACTGCATACACACATGTTCACTCTTTGTGACCTGGGAGATTAGAAGTCACAAAAACAACCACCTTAAATATTTAAAGGTAAAACTGCATACTTTGACACTCCCCAGAGCCCACATTGGTGGGAGCTTCGTGCACTGGGTATGCCTTTTCAGTTTTCTAGTTTGCAAAAGTCAATCACAGTTGAACACTTGAATTGAAACAACTTTTGTCCATACTAACATGTCAAGTTGTATACTACACTGGAATAAATCTCTTTGTGTTTCTAAAGAACTCTTGGGTAATACTTCTAAGCTAAGATTATTCCGTTTCACTTTTTTATAGTTTTATATTTTAATAATGAAGATTAATTCATACAGAAACTATGAACCTGCACATGACATGGTAATATCATTAATGGATCAGTGCTGGAGATTTTACTTGGGACTGCATGGTAAAGTTTTGATCAGGCATAGTTTTAAACTATTTCTGAAATGAGTCATTTTCTTAATGTTCAAGCATCCTACCTACCAACTACATCTGTCACGAAAATGGCTATTTATCTTTTATGGTGCCACTTAAACAGCTTTTAGGACTTGGTGGTATAAGAAATCTGATTCCAGAAACAAAGTTGCATCAAGTCTTCCTTTATAGTTAAGCATATTAGAATAATATGCCCCCTATGTTTCACATATCTATCGTGTTTGCACTTACATGATAGATATTTCAAATTCATGTTTGCACTTACATGAGGTAGTCGTCCATTTAAGACTGCAACATATCAATGAAGTATATAGTTATATGCAATCATGTCCTATTTCTGTAGTCTAAAAGTATCTTAACATTCTAGCCCAATCATGATGTCATTATTATTAAGGTCACTCATTGGATGGTAGAACTTCGAATTGAAAAACGATTGACACAGGATAGATATCAACGTGCCATGGTATTGACATGTCTTTTATTTATTTTCTTTACAAGTTATCCAAATATAGTTAGGGAAGAGGCTGAAAGTGTATATAGATGCAATATTATTGAACATAAATTGTGATCAGCTTTGTGTATAATCCGGTTCTACTTGGAAGCTTCTCTTCATACTGTTTTCAACATGTCTTTAGTTTCAACTTTACAGAAGTTGTCAATTGGATAACAGCTAAAAGAAAAAAAGAAAAAAAAAAGAAAAAAAGAAGACCACATGTCATAATCGAGGGTTTGTCCTCTGTTTCCCTTCTTTCTTGGTTGATAATCTCTGTCATGAATTTTCTCTTATAATGTCTGCTTTTTTCTCTAAATTGTGGCAACTAGTTCAAGCATGCTTTTAGCTGCAGCAAGCTGATTGAAGTTGCTTGATTGTACTTAATTTAGATGGTTGTAAACACACCTTTAAGATATACTGTATATCCCACATAAAATTCAGTCGAAGGTTGAACGAAAAAGTTGGGTTGGGAAATTCTGTATACAATTGACACAGGAGGTGCATCTAACATGTCATATTGCCGAGCTGTAAACCAAGTTAGTGAATGATTGAGGTAAGTGCAAAAATATAGGTCTCAATCATTTCGAATTTATTCTCTATTTTCAAAATATAGAAGACATGCAGCTTATAATAGAATTATGATAGTGTCCTAATATTCTTCGTTTTAGCTTCGTGAAGAAATGCTTCATTTGGGAGACCAAAAAAAAGCCCAGTGTCGAATGCTTTATGTTGACTTTGCCTTATGAACACATCTGCTAACCATTGTTAAACATTCCTGTGATAATTCTTATGCGAATCAAGGTTATTGAGATATATCTCTTTGTTGTGAGACCTACGAAATTTCCATAAAATGCACTATACCAGGTTCAAGAAACTGAACCTTAAAAGTCATAGCATTGTTATATTAACATCAAAGCCACAAATGACAGTTTTTGATGCTGCAAATGTGGAGTGCATGAACAATCCTAGAAATCTAAAAGGTAGTGAGTGCATTGTATCCTGGAACTCTTATACTTGTAGATGTAGAATAGAGTAGGGAAGTAGAGAGAAAGAGAGGGGAAGAGAAAGAAAGAGAAGTGTGAGATAAGAGAAGAGAGTAGGAGATGCAGTTCTTTTCATTCAATTCTGAAGTATCTGATCCATTGACAAACTCCACTATTTACAGGGGTTTAGGAGCCTTGGTACAATTAATGAAGACAATGATTTCTAAGAGTAATCTCTTAGAGAATTAATATGTTTTTTTATAAATCTAAAATGTGACTTTTGGGATACCTAAATAGTAAATGAGTACACTTAATACAACATGAGTCTCTAGAAAGGCCAAAAGATTTTTTTTTTTTAATTTTCAATACAACTCTTAGAATTCTAGGTCAACTAATTGATAACTTTTTGTTGATTTCTGAAATCCTTGGTAAAGCTAGATGGTTCTCCATCATTCTCCCTCACTGGAAAAAAACTCAACCTCGGAGAGTGATCTTCAAGGTACTAGTCCAATAAGTCTAATGAAAAGTCACAAAGTTCCTCCAACGTAATCCAAGTGGCATCGGAAGTTGGACGATCACACCAATTGACAATAAATTGTTGTGTAATGTTAGTAGCTGACGCAACAAGATGGTTATCAAGAATGGCCTCTATGTCATCATTGTGTTGTGAGAGAATCAATGATTTGGGAGGATAGTCACCTACAGGAACACTGGTAGATAGAGGAGGCTCAAAAGTACCATGATATGGAGTTAAATCTTCCACATTAAAAATTGGACTAATATTGAAGTCAGAAGGCAAATCGAGCATATATGCATTATATCTTAGTTTTTGGATAATGGGGAAAGGATTAATGGCTCAGGTATGCAACTTTTGAATGAGTTTTTAGGGAATCTCTCAAGGTGAACGCGAACCAAGACATAATTGCCAACTTGAAACTCTTGATTTCTACAATGTGCATTAGGAGTAAATTTGTAACTTCCATTACTTAGGGCAATTTTACATCGAATCTTATTATGCAAATTAAGAATATGTTGAGCGAAGGAGTGGTCTGGTTCTAAGACACGGTAGTTAAGTCGAAGGAGTGCAAGGTTAATGGAATGAGCTTTTTATGGTGGAGCGGTTGATTATTGTTTGCAAATTCTGTAATGGGAAGGTTTAAGTCTCAGTTTTTGGGTTTCTCCCCAATTAAACATCTAAGAAGATTTCCCAAGGAACAAGTAATAACCTCAGTTTGACCATTAGTCTGGGATGAATGGTTGAAGAGAACTTCAATGGTGTGTCAAACAGTTTCCATAAAGTTTTCCAAAAGTAGATAATAAATTTCACACTCCTGTCGGGCACCATGGTTAAGGGTAAGTCATGTAATTTAATCACTTTTCAAAAGAATAATTTAGCAAAATATGAGGTGCTGTTGGTCTCGTTAAATGGGATAAAGTAAGCCATTTTTGAAAATAAATCGATAATAACCATAATAGGATCATGGCCATGGGTTGTTTTGGGAAGTCTAAGGATAAAATCTAACTCATATTTTGCCATGGTAAATGCGGAATGGGCAATGGGGTGTATAGGCTTGTATTGTATTTGCAATTTTGGCAATTTGACAAGAGAGACACTACAACACCACTCAAGCAACATCTCACTTTTAAGGAAGGTCAGTAAAATCTGTCATCAACTAATGCAATGGTCTTGTCTCGACCTAGGTAGCCTGCTAATCCACCCATGTGCATTTCCTAAACAAGAAAGTCTCGAAGGGAGGATTGGGGAACACATAATCTAGTTGATCAAAAAAGATAACCATTCCTAAGAATGAAGTCCATATATTCACGATGGTTTCCGTCTTGGATTTCTCGATATACATGACTAAACTTTGGACATTGGGAATACTCTTCTTTTAATCGCTCAAATCCTATGATCTTCACACTTATGGTAGATAGGATTATAGAAATTTTACTAAGGGCATCAACAACTTTGTTTTGAGTGCCAAAACTATGCTTAATTACAAAAGAGTATTCATTGAGAAACTCAACCCACTTGGCATGTCAAGCATTTAACTTCTTTTGGGCATTGAAGTCCTTTAGGGTCTGGTGGTTAGACAACAAGACAAACTCTTGTGATAGAAGATAATATCGTCAAAACCTAAGACATTGCATAATCGCGTAGGATTCTGGTAGGTAGAATACTGTTGTTTTACATTATTGAGTTTCTCATTGAAAAAGGCAATAGGCTGACTCTCTTGACTAAGAATTCCTTCTATGTCTATACCAGAGGCATCAGAAGTGACCTCAAAGGGTTTACTAAAGACAGTGCCTAAGAACAAGAGCAACACCTTGGGCAGAAATGATGAAGCCTAGGAATAGGACGTGAGTTTGTATGAACGAATACTTTTTCACATTGATATAGAGCTTAACAACTCGAAAGGTAGTAAGAACATGTCGAAGATGTTCTAAATGATTCTCTTTTGTTTTACTTAAGATCAAGATGTCATCAAAGTAGACTACAACAAATTTGCTTATGTAGGGTTGTAAAACTTGTTTCATGAAGCGTATGGAAGTTCCTGGGCCATTGAATAGACCAAAGGCCATTCATATAGCCCATCTTGAGTCTTGAATGTTGTTTTCTTTTTCCATTCGTCACCAGGTCTAATATGAATTTAGTGGTATCCACTTCTCAGGTAATTTTTTGAAAATCAATTGATCTAGCGAGAGGGTCTAGCGTATCCTCAAGAAATCGGGAAGCAATATTTGATTGTTATTATTTTGATCACTCGATTATCCACTCACATCCTTGACAATCTATCTTCTTAGGGGTTAACAAGGTAAGGATAGTGCATGAACTGAGGCTCTGTCATATAAAGCCTTTAGCCAAAAGTGGGAGGTTAGGAAGTTGTGATCGTTAGAGAATGTAAATGGCATATTGGATTTCCCATAAAGGAAGCGGCTTACTAGGTAATTCCGAGGACATGACATCAAAAAATTCATCTAATAAGGACTTAACTTTAGGAGTTAGGTCAGGAATAATGTAAGGGCTAGAAATTTCTCTAGCAATGATGGCTACACAAGATTTGTTATCTAGGTTCTCTATTTCAAAATATTTAGGATCTAGTAAGTGGAGTCTCTTGGTGGTTAGGACTTATGGAAGAGACTTGGGAGTTCTTAATTTAACCTTTTTTGATGGTTTTGCTGGTCGCAAGATGATGTTTTTGCCTTTGTACAGAAAGGCACAAGTGTTTTCTCTTCCATGATTGGTAACATCAAGGTCACAGAACCAAGGCCAACCTAAAAAAATATGGGCAACGTCTACTAGAAGGACGTAACAGTAGGATCTCATCCTGGTAATTGCTCATTTTGAGCAGTACTAGGCATCTCTCGGTCATGTGTAAAGTGGTTTTGTCAACCAATGCTACTTCGAATGGGGTCGGATGTGACTCTACCTTGAGGTTTATTCTCTTGATGGTAGATTTTGAGACTACGTTCATAGTGCTACCCCCATCAATGACCAATCTACAAGTTCTTTTTTGCTTTGGATAGAAGTATGGAAATTACTTGTCCTCTTCCATTTATTGGAATTACTAGCAGTAGAGAGAATAATGTAGACAACATTAACATTGGCATCTTCAATTTCTAGTTTGTTTTTGTCACCTCTGTAGGCTTTGGGTTCAACTACTTGGTGGTTCAACTACTTGGTCTACTTCCTCGATTTGATCTTTTGGTTTTTGTTTGAAGGTAAAGGTACGTTGAGGACAACAAGAGGCCATGTGACTTCTATTATGACAATAATGACACCGGATTGAAGACGAATTAGTTTGAGAACTAGTAATTGAACGAGTTGGACGATTTATGGTTGAGCTAGGATTGTTGCTAGTAGAGGAGATTTTTAACCTGACATAGCCACTACTTGCGGTATATTGGGTAATAGTTCTATTGTTGGGAGACTCAAAAGATGCTCGACGAATTGGATAAAGTTTTATGTATTTCTCAATCTCATGGGCTTGTCAAAAAGCTTCCTCCATGGTTTTGGGGAAACTAAGGGAGACTTCCCATTGGATGTCAAACCTCAACCCATTAACAAATTTTCGGACAATGATAATTTGGCCATCTTCTATTTCACACCTAAGTAAAAGTTCCTCAAATCGGGCCAATACTATGCTGCACTAGAATTCAACTGTTTAAGGCTTAACATTTGTTTAAGCAGTTGGCTTTGGAAGTAGGCTGGTAAATATTTTTTCTTAAGATTTTGTTCATGACTTTCTATTGAGTGATGGGTGGTTCAATGGTGTCCAAGACTATATTGGACATGTTGCCAATATTTCCTAGCAGACTCTACCAGTTTCATTTTTGCAAATTAGACATGTTCAATTTTAATCATTCCATACCACTCAGTAGTCTTCCATGCTATCTTACTAGTCAACAAACACTTGGTTTCAACCTACCACCAAAGTCCGACACATCCACTTTGACTCTTCTAGCCATTTCCCCCATATTGTTAGCAAACTGAACTCATTGGTCCATTACTCGAGTTTGTGGATTTTTAATAGGTTCTAGGAATTCATCAGCTATTTTTTTCACTTTTTGTTTTGTTTTATTTTTTTTTAGGACAACTTTTAAGGGTTCAAATTTTAGTGGTACTGTAATTATAGCTAAAGGGGAGAGAGAGGGTGATAAATAGAAAAAAAAAAGGAGAAACTAGTGGGGAGAAGCAATGAAAACCACGATTTAATGAAATATACGATTTAATGAAATATACGATTTTTTTTTCTTTCAGACAAAAAATATTAGTAAAGTCTTAAAAAATTTACCCGGCATTGGGAGCTATGTGGTCCAGTGATTCTGTAGGGATAGTTGCCTCAAAGTCCAATTCCACATGCAAGGGGTTGACGATGGAGGTGCATGGATCCTTGAGTGTTGATTGAAGCCTTTGCGACTAGCTGGAGCCCAATGGAGTACAGGACTGGTTTCTGGATGGGCTCTGATACCAAACTAATGTAGAACAGAGTAGGGAAGGAGAGAGAAAGAGAGGGGAAGAGAAAGAAAGAGAAGTGTGAGATAAGAGAGGAGAGCAAGAGACTAGAGAAGATGCAATTCTTTTCATTCAGATCTGAAGTAGTTGATCTATTGACAATCTCCACTATATATAGGGGTTTAGGAGCCTTTGGTACAATTAATGAAGATTTCTAAAAGTAATCTCCTTGGAAATTAGTATATTTTTTTATAAATCCAAAATGTGACTTCTAGGATACCTAAATAGTAAATGAGTGCACTTAATACAAGAATGCAATTAATATAAAAAGAGTCCCTAGAAAGACCAAAAGATTTTTTTTTTAATTTTCAGCAGAACTCTTAGAATTTCTAGGCCAACTAATTGTTGACTTTTTGTTAATTTCTTTGCCTAGAATAAAATTTTTTGAAATCCTTTGTAAACCTAGGTGGTTCTCCATGGCTTGTATTCTCCTTCAAAAGTGCCTGGTTTTGATAATGAACTTTTATACTTGTATTCCCCATTGTAGTAAATTATACAGCGGTACTTAGGAAAGAAGCAAATTGTCCATCTATCTTTAGATGTTCTGATTCCATCAAAGATATCCTGCTCCTTAAGCTAACACATTGTATCCTGGAACTCTTACACTTGAATTCCCCTTGGTATTGATAATGAATTTTCTTTCCGTTGTAGTAAACTATACAGTGGTACTTAGGAAAGAAGCAAGTTGTTCATCGATCTTTAGATGTTGTGTCCCCATCAAAGTTATCCTGCTCAATAAGCTAACATGTGTTGTGTTCACATGAATGATATCAGGTGGGTATGCAGTCTTTTGACTCAGAGATGAGACTATATAAGCTTTAAGGAACTATGTCCATTACTTGCATTAGTGGCATTGTAATTTAGAACCAAAAGTTGAGTGAAAAATTGCATGGCTAAAAATGGGTCCTGTAGTGGAGAAAAGGTAATTGATTTCCAGAGGACAAAGGAGCTACCAGTATTTGAGGTTAAAGATAACATTTTGCTATGTTCATATGATGTTTCAAATTTTCAATAGAACAGAAAAATTCTTGTTTATCTTCATAATCTCAATAGGCTATCATTTTTAGCATTCAAGAACTTGATGCCTATATGCTGTCGGTCTATTAACTCGACTTTCTTTCTGATATCAAATTAAATCAAATAATTATTCTGGTGTGGGTTGAATTATTCAGGTTGATAAGAGATCATACAGGGAATGTGCTGGAGAAAAGGTGCCTTCCATATCGAGTGAATGTGTAGGCCTTAGGGAGACATACTTCAACTGCAAGAGAGGCCAGGCATGTGAAACCTGGTACTTGTTCAATAGTTTAAATTCTAAAATGAAAATTGTGTCATTATGTTTGATAGTTCAAAGGTGATATACCAATAAAGTTGTCCAATTTTTTTTTGCATTACTTGTGCGACCACCAAGGAAATTCATTCGCTGACCTTAAATTAAATTCTTCTGTAATGAATAGAAGTGCACACCTCATCTTCTCCTCATCTATGTAATATTTGTAGTTTAAAGTAGTCGAAGTTTAGCTCTATGGTTATTTTGCTAAAATTGTGACACCTGCCCGTCTGTTCATTAATCTTAGTTGTCTGACTCTTTAAGTTGTTCTATGGCTTAAAGTTGCCTTGTGCAGGACTATTGCTTTAGAGCCTCAATTTCAGGTTATACTAATAGTCATACAATCAACAGCACCTTTCATCTCAACTGACAAGTTGGACTCCATATCTAGAAGGCTTTTTAGATAAATGATTTTGATTTTCATTCTTTTGGTTTACATCTAGCAATCAAAGGGAGTTGGTTATTAATAATTGATCATGGAAGTTGTTTATTTATAGGCTGCAAGTTCCTGATATTCTTTCTCATTTGAACCATATGACTTATGCGGCTATATCAATCATATTTGATGGAGAGCACATTTCTCCCAAGCAAAATCAGTTACTAGGACAGTTTTTTGCTATATATAATGTGAAGGAAAACAACCCCACCATCCATACCCAATGACATAGTTCAATGGTGATTTAGGAAATATCATATCTACATAATATACCGAGTCCCTTAATCTTGCTAAACACCAAGTCACCACCTGTTAGTAAAACCTTGGATTAATGGTGTTGACCTAAGATGTGATTTTGGTGGATTAGTCAGTGATATACCTCGGTACCCTTACTATTAGCTGTTTGACAGGAGCTGTTTAATTGAGTTATCATAATCATTATTTTGGATGATAGATGTCTCCTTCCTGCTTATGAAATTCTAAATGACTTTTGTTTTATGGAAATTTCAGGTTGACATGAGAGCACGGATACGCGGCAACAAAGGTTACTAGATCCTAAAATTTTCTTTTGTTATGATGCAAAATGTTGGGTTGAGCAAAGTAACCAATCTATAAATTGTATTTAGTCAAAGAGCTGCTTTAATTTTTCAAGACACAAGTTTGCATTTGTTCTAGTAGAATCTTTACTTTTGTTATGTTGTTTTAAGTGGAGCTCTTTAGCGTGCAAGTTTCAGTCACTTCATTCTCTGGCACAAATATCAACCAATTTGGTGTGAGGATGTCAAAATGCATCCCAGATTCCCATCACAAGACATGAATAATGCTTCTTAAAAATTACAATGAAATGAGAAGGTGAGAGAATGTCAAGTTTCCCTTCTAGCTTCCAATGACTTAATTATTGTTTTGTTGTATGTTTTTTCTCAAAAGTCTTATAACTTTGTTTATAATAATCTACACGTAGAATGTGACTTTAGATAATTCAAATTTCTCAATCTTGTTAATTTTTTTTCTCCAATTAGATTCTAAATAAATTAGAATTTTATATTTTAGTTTATTTGTTTAAATTAAACGCTTCTAATGAATTCGTTTTAGTCAAAATTCTTTCTCTCTTTCTCTCTCTCTCTATATATATATATATATATACATACTTATCGCTAAACGATAGTTACCCAAACGCCCACCTGCTGTGTGATTGGTCATATCGATGGCTTCAGTGGTCGAACGCGGACACTCGGTAGATAGTACTTCGTCGTGGGTATTTGGGGCGAAAACTACGCGGCCTGTGCGTCACTCGCAACACCTGGATCCCACCGACATCAGCGGTGCTCAAATGCACCTAGTTTGACGTACACGATGATTCGCCCTTCATCCGACACGTTGGACCCGGTGGGCTCCACATATGAGTCCAATAACAGAAGGGGTACCAAAAGTATTGCCCCTGCAAACCGTCGTCCTTTCTCCAAGGACGGCAAGGAAGGAAAATTCCTTTTGGTCACGCGAAAGAATCCCAAAGATGATACCCAGATGATCCAAACCGTCAATACCATATTGATCACCGATCCTGCACCACTTTCTGCGGTCAATTTTCCGTGTCGACGTTGTGAGTATCTAAAAGTACTGCTCAAGAAAACAAAAGAGCCCTGCAAAATTTACCAGAACACGGTCGTCTCCTTTAGTTTCCGGACCGACGCCGCTCCTTTCGGCGTTTTGTCGTGCTCGCTTATACTCCCATCGCCTCCTCGCCTGCATCGCTTCTTCGTCCTCCGCCGAGGTATGATCTCAGATCTGCGCCTCATCTCATTTCGTTTGTCTAAATATCCGATCGTTTTGCCGTGCTTGTCCATGGCGTCAATGTACTAGTGGTAGATCGGTCGTCTCTTGTCCGTCACTCTCTCCGTCTCGATCTCAGTTTTTGAATCCCTTGAATCGGACCATCTCTGTACGTGCATTTTCTTAGTACGGCGTGTTGATCTCTTGAACCGAAGATTTAGCTTTGACTTCCAAGGATCTTTCTTTCGTGCTCTTCGGCGATGTAGTACGTTTTGCTCTCTCTAACTGTTAGATGCCAGATTCTTGCTAGAATCTGGCGTTCAGTGATAGGTTGACTAACTGAATCGAGATCATTCAGGATTCCGATCGAAGTTGAACATTCTCCGCCATCTATTGTGTGTGCGATCGAAAAGTTGATTTCTTTGTGGCATGTCACTGTTCTTTATGTTGATCTATGTTGCTAACACTTTTCGCGACTAGATCAGGCATATTTTATTGCTAAAAATCTGAGATCACTAATTTTGTTTGGAGAATTTTTCACATAATTATTATTGCGTTGCTGTTCAATGATCGGGTAACACTTAAGGTTGGTTTTATTAGGGATGGCATCCTCTGATGATCCAGAAGTAGTTGAAAGGAAATATAAGGAGGAAGAGAAGAAGGAAGATGAGCACGAAGTGAAGGAAGGTTTCATCGAGAAAGTCAAGGACTTTATTCATGATATTGGTGAGAAGATCGAAGAGGCAATAGGTTTTGGAAAGCCGACTGCAGATGTCACCCGAGTCCATCTTCCATCTATCAATCTACACAAGGCAGATATTGTCATCGATGTGCTGATTAAGAACCCTAATCCCATTCCAATACCTCTTGTAGACATAGATTACTTAATAGAAAGTGATGGCAGGAAGCTTGTCTCTGGACTAATCCCTGATGCTGGAACGGTCCATGCACATGGATCGGAGACTGTCAAGATACCGGTAACTTTGATTTATGATGATATTAAGAACACTTACCATGACATCAAGCCTGGAAGTATCATTCCTTACAGAATCAGGGTTGCTCTCATCGTGGATGTGCCAATTTTTGGAAGGCTTACCCTTCCTCTAGAGAAGACTGGCGAGATCCCTATACCATACAAGCCAGATGTTGATATTGAGAAGATACGTTTCGAAAAGTTCTCATTTGAAGAAACAGTAGCAAACCTCCACCTGAAATTAGAGAACAAGAATGACTTTGACCTTGGACTCAATGCACTTGACTATGAAATATGGCTCTCTGATGTTAGCATTGGAACCGCAGAGCTCACCAGATCTGCAAAGATAGAAAAAAATGGAATCACCAAGATGGAGATTCCTATTACTTTCCGGCCCAAGGACTTTGGTTCTGCGCTCTGGGATATGATCAGGGGAAGGGGAATTGGTTATACCATGAAAGGGAATATTGATGTAGACACTCCATTTGGGAACATGAAGTTACCCATCAGCAAAGAAGGTGGAACAACCCGCCTTAAGAAAGGTAAAAATGGAGAAGATGACGACGACGATGAGGTATGGTAATTCTGTTTTTTTTTTTTTTTTAGTATCACTTGCTGCTATGTTTATTTGACTTTCTGCGGACACATATTATTTTCTCAGAATGCCTTTTACTATATCTTGGTGGAGCACATTGGTTTGCTAAGTAAAGCTAGACATTCTCTATAGAAACCACCTGCATTTGTAAACCTCATTTACTTTGAAATTACTTAACTGCCATGTTTTAGTGTTGATCAACTGAGTGTGTTGTTCAGCTATGGTTTAAAAACATTCGAGGGGACTGTCACATGTATACATTAAAAAGATTCAAGGTTTTGTCATGCCTAAAACTTAACTTCTTCTTGAAGATAGATTTTGATGTTTGGTAATCATTAGATCAGTATCTAGTTAGAATGTTGCAAAAAAAAAAAAAAAAAAAAGAAAATCAGTGGATTTATTGCTAAGTTATAGACATTAAAGTTAGACATATTGGCACATGTAATGCAAATTACTAAAGGCAGACTGATGATATAGTGCCATCTGAATCAGCTGAACCTGCATCATCTGGATCAGCATAAACCAAATGAAGGGGTAAAGTTGGTTTGTGGCAGCTGGTTTTGCAAATTGCAAAATTCGAGCACAACAGTCATGGATTTGGGCTGAAGTGAACCTGTTCTAATATCAAGTACTAGACCCAGAACATCCCTCCAGTATAAGAAAAAAGAGAAGAAAAATGGAGCTTCCATTTATTACTGGTGAAAGAAACAAATAATTACACTAAAGTTCTTCTGTAGGAAAACTGTGTTAACAAAATTTTGGATTCTTTGCAACAAATGCTTAAGAGCCAAAAAAAAAAAAGAAAGGGATCATCCTTTCCTTTCTTAAATTTGTTTAATTCGAGTAAGAGAATTGACAATGGATAAAGTGAACCCAATCTTCTATATTCACTGAAAGTAGAGTTAAATTTGTCATTCAAGAAATGGATGAATGCAAGTATATTTCACAACTTTGCGGTTTGTTTGACAAGCCATTTGAAATAATACTTACTTGTTTCTAATCAGATTTTTAATTCTTTGCAAATGTTTATGCAGGATTAAGCAGCAGGAACTTGAGTTAATAAAGTCAAAAGGGAACTCAGACAGAGCTTGCTAAGACATGGAATCTTGTTGTGCCCGTCAATCTTTTTAATGGATTGTTTATGTAAGACCATAATACTATCTTTGCCATTGATGGCATATTGAGTAAGCATGGGGACAATGTTCTGGACTGAACTATATTTTGTCTGTTATATTAGTTTTCCCATATGTCTAGTGCTGCCTTTGAGATAGTATGATCCAAATTTATCTTATAATTTGTAGACTGCAGTTTGAACAGTTGTGTGTACTATATTTAATGGTTGCAAGGTTTGAAGTTTTGATCTGAGTCCCATATCATAGGGATAAAAATACAGCTTGCTACTCAAGAGGCATGATTTAACTACTTTTGGCCTGACTGAAGCATCTTACAAGGTTAAAAAAAAAGTCAAGGCCAGAAAGGAGTCACCTCTGCAAAGTGAAACCAATCTTATCTCTTTGCAAAAGAAGCTGATACTTCCATCACCGCAATCAAAGCAAGTCTGAGCTTGTGGACTAACATGCAGTGGAATAAATATATCGACTGCTCCTCTTTTGCTGCAGACTGGATTCTCATCAACATATCCATCAGAGCTACAAAAAAAAAGTAAAGTGAAGGATGCGTCCTCACCCCCACAAGAAAGAATCCAACGACAGTCCAACAAAGAGGCAACCTATCCATTTCAGCATCAGTTGATTCCTCTCATCTCTTCATCCAGATATGTGGGTGGATACATGCTGCAGTGATGACATTATTGTGAAGGGCTTCTTGACATTAGATGATAAGATGGTAACTATCCTTGGATGTTTCTAGCTCCGGTTTGGGTACACCTAAACACATGAAAGGACAAGAGGTTTGCTTTATGGTAGTTCTTAATACTTGATAAACAATTCATGTATGTAATTTGCTCGAAGGATTTGCTTCATAAACAATGACAAGTTATATTAGGATACAGACTTAATTAATTACTAGGTTTCAACTTGTAGTAATTCCCTCTCCTCTCTCTTTCAATTCAAGCAGCAAGAGGGATGATTCACACTTAGGTTTATTTTTTCTTGGGTGGCCACATCACCCTAAAAGGATTTTACGGGTGATAGCTGACCCAACATGTCATACATAATCTTGGTGCAAACCTATTTTGAATTTTATAGTCATATTATGATTTTTTTAAAAAAAAAATAATTTAGTGACGATTAACAACAGGTTTTTTCTTATTCAAATGCTTTATCACCATTGCATCAAAGTCAAAATTTGCAACCAACACATCACTCTAGAAAACATCACGGGACTCATTATGCAACGCATTAATGTTTCCTCAGATCCATACGAATTATACAAACAAAATTATATTGGAATTTAAGGTATTTAATAGGTTGGAAATTTTAATCTTGTGAAGACCCAACCCACCCACTCTTTCAAAAATTCATTTTCAACTCTTCTTGGTCCTTTTTCCACTTTTTCAAAAGAAAAAAAAAGAAAAACAAAATCAGATATCTTTTACTTTTATCTTTAACACACACACAAAAAAAATTAATTGACATCGATATTCTTTCAATAATGTAGTTCTATATGGGCTCGGGTCATTTTCATTTTTTTTCTTTGAAAACTCTTTTCAGCTTCAACTGTTTGAACTCTATTTCAACAATTTCCTAAATATTTATCTATATTTTTAATATTGTAATATAAAATAAAAAAAAGCCAAACTCAAATAATCAAAAGATTACGACTTTATTATTGTTATTGAATGACTGATATGAATGACCATAAAAGATAAATCAAATGATTGATCAGAATAATAAATATATATTAGTTATTTATAATTATATATATATATATATATTAAAAGTTGTATAAAAGGACGGATATTGTATTTATTAACTTGTGAAAGGATAAATATGTGAAAACACTAAAAAAAAAAAACTTCCCCAATGCGCTATAAATACACAGCTTCTTCAGTGGCGCCATGTATCGTTTCTCCTCTCCCATTTCTGTTCTCCGGCGGGCACATCTCCAAGCCTCTCTCTCTCTCTCTCTCTCTCTCTCTCTCTCTATCTGTCCCTCCCCCGGCCCCTATTCCTCGCCATGGATGAAGAATACGATGTGATCGTCCTCGGAACCGGTCTAAAGGAGTGCATCCTCAGCGGCCTGCTCTCCGTGGATGGCTTCAAGGTCTACTCTCAGCCCGCCAATCTCCTGTGTTCTTTACGGGTTAACTCCATCGTCCGAGAAAATCTCTTTCGCAGGATCCCAATGTTCTTGGTTGGATTTGGTCGGTAGCTCATTGCTTTTTGCTCTGTTGTTGTTAGGAAGACGGATTTACCTCGAAAGATTGGATCTTTATGTGTCATACTGAGTGGGCTGCTTCTTTGTCTGATCTCAACTTCGTTTACTTCTTTGCCTTTATTTGTTCAAATGGAATTCCGGATCAGTACGCCCTTCAGGGTGCCATGACTCCAACTTTAATCTTGAGGAATGAGGAAAGAGGTGTTGTTGGAGTAATATGCTGAGAAGCTTGAGAGCAAAAGGTTGTGTGTAAAAGCTTATAAATATATCAAACAATTTCCTAATAATTTAACCTTTTGGATGATCTCTGATTACCGAACTCAAATATTCTTCTCTAAAGCCTTTTGATGCTATTGGGTATATCATCAACAATCATTTTTTTCATCATCATGCTTTAGAAAAAGGAAGAAAAAGTGTATTCTATATCGTTTCAATCTATACCCTCCTCTGGTATGGAGATCTTTTCAATATGTGCAGTGTTTTGAAAACTCGTATTTTTGTCATAACTTGCTATCATCTGAGATTATGATCGAATTAATTTATATCGAAGTTTATTCTGTCCGAAAATTTCCATACCTTCACCAGAAGTCTGGCACATGCAGTTTTTACTTTGTTTCCAAATTTATTTCTTTTTAAAGCATTCACAGCTAATATGCCATATGACATTCAATTCATAGTTTTTAATCTTGATTGGCATTAGTCATTAACTATGTTATCTTCTGGCTTTCTTAACATATTTAATAATAACTGTCTTCTATTGTTGATAAAATTTTAATTTGCTAAACCTTTTAATTAATCAAAGAGATAAAGGGTGAGGATCTTTTCTTTGACTTGTTTTTTTCTGGAAACTCGTTCATACTCCATAATGTGTTCTTTTGTTGTCCATCTGGCATCATGTCTCGGAAAATAAATCTTTTATCTGGGTACTATGAGATTCCTCGGCAAATAATGACTGACATTAATTTTATAATATTCATCATTTTCAATCAGATGCAAAGAAAGGAATGAGGCAAAAATCCCATTTTCTGTTTCACTTTTCTCCTGTAGGGATAGTTATTTTCAGTTGTGAATGCCGTAAACTTGATAGTAACGTTTATTGATTTGCATTTTTGCCTCAAAAGAAGTCTACTTTTATTTTAAGCTTCAGGACTTACCATTGGTTAGATATTTGTTAACTTTTAACTTTCTTTTGCTGATTGCATTTCATATCATGATCATCTCAACTATAAAAGGGACAGTGTATGCTTGCTTTCAGTTGGCACATCCAGAGATCTTTTTCTATTGTGAAGTTGTAGCACCATCTCATTCTTCACCTTGTAATCAAGCTTGAATACAGTAATTGTCTTGTTCTTTATGTGCTGCAGTTCTTTTGGCTTTTGGAGGACCTAAGATGTATTTGATGCTCCCAATGCATTCATTAACTGCTTGTTTACTGAACATTACTGGAAAATGTCTTTGCTACCTGGGGAACATGTTGACTTTTGATGGCTTCTGACAATCTTGTAAACCAATTTCTTAATGCGGTTTTTATTTTACGGCCTAGATTTTTGTTAATAGGCTACACATGTAATTTATGGAAAGAAGATGTAGATACTCTGTTGAGATCATGAGATTGTCCTCAACTTCATTGCTTGCTTGTTAGCAGAAATTAACATTATTTGCTTAATCAATTTTACTTGCACCTGTTGACAGGTACTGCATATGGATAGGAATGGTTACTATGGGGGAGAGTCAACCTCACTCAATCTCGTCCAGGCAAGAAACATTTGGATGTTTGGTTCATAAACCAGAGCACTGCTTGGACTTGCTTGAATATGTCAATGGCATTGTTTCTCAAACACTCTCGTCTTATGGAACTATGCTATGTTGAACATTTTAGCTGATAAAAAGATATGACATAATTCTTCCCAAAGATGAAAATGGATGGTGTGGTTATTTGCTGTTTCAAAAGAGGAAAAAAAAAAGGACAGCTATAAGTTTCATAGTTGAATGCTACTTCAAAAAATGACGGATTGGCTCAAATCTTATTTTTGTGTAAATACAAATTGAGATAAAAATTTA
The DNA here is from genome assembly GCA_021527575.1 of Ensete glaucum. Taxonomy (NCBI): domain Eukaryota; kingdom Viridiplantae; phylum Streptophyta; class Magnoliopsida; order Zingiberales; family Musaceae; genus Ensete; species Ensete glaucum. The sequence goes on along the minus strand of CM038558.1, from coordinate 37,987,036 downwards.
ACATCCTAAAATAATAAAGTAGTATCTTTTTTCCATCTCCCTGTATTAACTAAGTTTTCCTTTCCTTTGATAGCTCTGGAAAAGGTTCAGGGGCAGCGATAAGCCTCCAGCATATCTGGGGCCTAGCAAAGATTACAATGTTGACATGATTCCAAAGGTTTGTTCCTGTGTACTATTCATGTAAGCTTTAGTCTCATAGATTACCATGTAGATTGGTCATTTTCATAAATTTTTATATTGATAGTTATCTATGATTATAAATCATTATGTAGGTTGGTCCTGAAGGGTACTAATATGTTCCACAATGTGTTAGCCTTCTGTTTGGATGTTTTTTCCTTGAATGAATCTCTTTTATGGTAGAAACTTTATTACACGGAATGAACTTCTGCTATAAGGTTGTATATTGAATTATGTTTTTAAGTTAAAAAAATCTATGGCTTTTAGAACATTTATTTTTTGAAAATTCTTTCTGTTGGTGATCTGTAATGATTATCTTATGCAAATATATTCAAAATTAAATAAATTAATCAATATCTGAACTTTCCAGGAGTTCTTTTTTAGTTGATGGAAACATTTGGTAGAAGCAATCGAATAGTTTCTGGTGCTTAAACCATCTTGTAGATATATGCATGGTTGATTTTGGTCGATCTTGAAAGGAACTTGTTAATCCTTTTGTGGCTAGTTTATGATGGCTAATGGTAGTTTGATGCGCACGCTTGTACGCACCAACGTCACTAAATATCTTTCTTTCAAAACTGTGGATGGGAGCTACGTCTTCAACAAAGGAAAGGTATTTCTCATCTTTGTTATTTTCTGCCATCATTAAGTTGTAATTTGTTGTATTTGATGGACTTTGACATTCAATATCTGCTGGTTTTTGAGCAAAAAAATGGAATAGATCCATAAGGTTCCTGCCACTGACATGGAGGCACTGAAGTCTTCATTAATGGGGCTGTTTGAGAAGCGTCGAGCTCAAAATTTCTTCATTTATGTCCAAAATTATGATGAAAGTGACCCAAAAACACATCAAGGATTGAACCTTTCGAGAGTGACTACAAGACAACTTATCTCGTGGGTGTCCTTTATTGTTTATTTATAGTTGATTTTGTTTATAGGAAGTTCATATGTGGTAGGTATTATGACATGTTGCTTTGTTCTTACAACAAAAAGGGGTTTCAGGTGAGTTTTTCAAGTCATCGGTATTTGAGAATATATATCAAACAACCCATGTCCATGACATAATTATAGGAGAAAAGAAAACATAGAACTCACTACGGTTGATTGAAATAATTCTAACAAAGGACTGAAATCCACTACTCACTATATTCAGGGAGAAATTTCTCTATTAAATGAATCATAGGTTGTATGGCAGTCGGACATTAAATCCAAAAGTGCTTTGGAGTGAAAGAAGCTTGCTACCTGTGGATAAAATGATATCAGTTGATGTCTTACAACCATGATCATCTCAGACTTTGCGACTAAAACTTAGTTAATGACACCTCTAAAGCCTTTTTGAAGATGGAAGGGCTTCTTTTTCTTGAATTATACATCTAAGAGTTTGTTTAGTCAGAGGGGGCTGGTTATTTTCATAGGCTTTGGGAGATCAATAACTATTAAATTGGTTGAATAATTTTGAATTAATTGGATTCTTAATATTACTTTTTTTTTTGTTTCACTGCTCAAGCTTATCCTGTACGAAACGGATCTTTGTAGGAAAAGGGAATACAGGAAATAAGTAATATGTAGGTGCCTTTTTGGTCCCGAGCATAACATGCAAGTTTATGTCACTATTCGGCACATGAAGCATGATGCTGTAGCAGATACCTGAAACGAAGTCATAATCCAATTTGTATGTCAAAACATATGTTGTTTAAGAGATTTTAAATATGAAAAACAAGGCTCAAAGCCTTAAAAAAATGCATGCCCTTATCAAATTCTCTAAATCTGAAACATGATATTCTTTGTCTTCCAATGATCTAGTTTTGCTATCTGGATTATCCTTTTATTTATTTGTTAATAGAGATTCATGCTTCAATGCTAGGCAACAGAGACCTGTATTTTCTTATATCTGATCTGATTGTTTGGAAAACCTTGTTGCAGTTATTCTGCTGTTATTACTGTAACAGGGCAACTAGTTACTTGGACTAGCTACTAATTCTGTCTTCACTTTTGTACTGGTCAGAAAATATGGTCTGAGTGACAACACAACAGAGTTCATCGGCCATGCATTGGCCCTTCATAGAGATGATCAATATCTAAATGAACCAGCTCTTGATACTGTGAAAAGGATGAAGGTAAATGCGTTTTCATGTTTCAGAAAGTCGTTTGGAGGAATTTAAATGCTATCCTCTCATCTTTTCGCTATCTGATTATATAGTAGACCCTTTACTTACCTATTTTCTGAACAGTAAAAGAAGCTATACCGAACAAATTAGTAAGAAAAAAAAAACATACATAATGATCCATATTCAATCTTCCTCAACAAAATTATGCTTCCCTTGCTGAATTATTTCTTCATCATTCAGATTAAACAAAGGACAATCACCAGGTAGTGGAAAGTTTGCTTAAATTAACTCAGAGATGTCACTGCATAATTTGTGGGTTTTCAAGGATACATATATATAAATGCAAGTCCTACTTCCAAATCTCAGTTTATTTATTTAAACAAAAAAAAAAAACATTTTTTTTTTATCAAAGTACAGATAGATGCATCAAAGAAGTTGCCCTGTGGCTGCTGCTACTTTTATGCATACTGCTCCTCTCTGCTTTTCCTGGTGGATTTCCTTTCCATTTGATTCCTTCTCCATTTTTTTTGTCTGGTGCTCACAAGTGCATACTAGGTTGTTGCTGAATGGAATGGTTTGACTTTACTGGTCATTTGTATCGTCGTGATGTGTTGTCGGTACTGATGTGGGGTTTTGTACATGCAATAGCTGTATGCAGCATCCTTATCACGATTCCAAGGAGGCTCACCATACTTGTATCCGTTGTATGGATTAGCAGAGCTACCGCAGGTTAGTCAAATTCAATTTCTCAGTCTAACACAGTATTTGGAAATGGTTCTTCTGATCCTCTTACTGGAATTACAGGCTTTTGCACGCCTTAGTGCTGCTTATGGTGGCACATACATGTTGAATAAACCAGAATGCAAGGTATCCTTTGGTGTATCTTACTTTATTCTCATCATGGCTGCAAATTATTAATTGCTGCTTTGTCATGGTTGAACACTGGTTGGGTTTCTTCCAGGTTGAATTTGATATGAGAGGAAAAGCTTATGGTGTCACATCCCAAGGAATTACTGCTCGATCCAAGAAAGTTGTCTGTGATCCTTCCTACTTACCCAACAAGGTACTGTGTATATATATATATATATATATATATATATATATTGGTTTGGTACAATTGGATCGAATCGGTTCATTTTATTATAAAAAATATATTTTTAGAATTATTTAAAATTACAAACTGGATAAATATTTATTATAAAAAAAAGTTGCTCGCTACAAAAGCTGCTGCTGTCAGTTGGATGATAAATTTTCTGGGGAAGAGTTTGGTTGGTAGTTCGAAAACATATTTCTCAGAGGATTTCAACTGAACTGAATAGGTAAGAAAGGTGGGGAAGGTTGCAAGAGCCATTGCTATTATGAGCCATCCCATACCCAATACCAACCAGTCTCACTCGGCTCAGATTATATTGCCGCAGAAGCAACTCGGACGCAAGTCTGACATGTGAGTCACCAGAGAGCGTATTATTTATTCTTCTTATTGTTTTTATTTTTGAGATAATTTTTTTCTTTTTAATTTTTTTTTAAATTAATTATAATAATTCTACTCTTGTGGCTCGACGACAGGTATCTCTTTTGTTGCTCTTACTCGCACAAAGTTGCGCCCAAAGGGAGGTTTATTGCCTTTGTGTTGACGGAGGCTGAGACTGATAGGCCAGAGATAGAACTGAAGCCTGGAATCGATCTTCTTGGAGCAGTAGATGAGTTATTCTTTGACACTTACGATCGATACAAACCTATCAACACACCCTCATCGGATCATTGCTTCATCTCAACCGTGAGTACCCGCGATGCGTTTTCTTAGCTCAAATTGCTCTACCTTTTTAACAAGTCCCAAGTAATTGCAGAGTTATGATGCTACAACTCACTTTGAGTCAACCGTCATGGATGTGCTGTCCATGTACACCATGATCACCGGAAAGGTAAATGATCTTGAAATGTTTCCTCAATTTTATATTTCCCAACACAGTGTCTGTCTTTATGCAAGATTAACTAACAAGTCTTCAGACCCAGCTGGGTCCTGCCCAGGGGGGCCATGGTCAAAGAAGGTCTCATCAAACGTATATATATATATATATATATATATATATATAAAAGGCCTCATTAGAAATTGTTTCGATCAGGTGAACAAGTATCAGTTCGATCCAAAAGTTTAAGCCTCTAGTCTAGTATGATACAATCTTTGTTAAATGGAAAGAATGACATGGTGGAGTTCTGTGCCATGAATGCTGACAGACACTTAATGATAGTGAAGAAGAACCCTTCGTTCTTGTTTCCTTTTGCTGTTGTCTGTATTCTTGTTTTGCATTTATGACTTGCCAAATCCAATCCGAATCCTGGTAGATAATATTATTATGTGATAACGATGATGCTGACACCCTTCTTTTTCTCTGCAGACTCTTGATCTCAGCATGGATCCAAGTGCTGCTGCTGGTATTGCCATAGAATGACAACCACATGATGAGTTGGAGTTGTTTTCTTACATCAAATCTCTGTTATTGGGGAAGATGATTGCCATAGTATGTATGGCATTCAAAACAATCTCGGTTGTATTTATGAGTCTGTCTTTAAAATGCTTGGACTTTATTTTTCCTACTTGAATAATCTAGTCATATCCTTCAAAATAATAATCTGCTGCATGGTCTGTATTCTTCTGGTTATTTTAATGTCATCATGCTCCTCCTATTGGTTGGAGAGAGCCATCGAAACCACCCCCTTTGATGACATTAAAATTGCATGAAGCAGTCGGTCCTTCCTATGTGTGCCAGACTTGTGGACTAACATCGACAAGTTGGCGCAAGTTATTGCTGTCTGTGCGTTTGACAATGAGAAAGGGGTGTGGCAATGTGTTAAAGCTGAGATCGAACAGCGGTTTAATGCATGCACATCACCCTAATCTTTGTGAATAGCGATTCCTTTTGAAGAAACAAATCTTATATTTCCATGAGCCTTGAGATGTTGTTGTTACCTACCTACCTACCTCTCATAAATGGAACTTTGCCCAGCCAACATCAAAACATCAAAGCAGCAACAAAGAAGAAGAAGAAGAAGAAGAAGAAGAATATGATGACAGTTGAAAGGACAGTGCCGGACCATTCATTTGCAGGAATTGTTGGATCAACTTGTGCCTAAGCTAAAGGCCATTGGAGACCATGCAGCAGCAGCAGCAACTGGTCCAAACCATAATTTTGGTTTGGTTTGGTTTGGTTTGGTTTTTGCAGGAGTCAAAGAGGAAAGGACACCATGACCTATCAGGCTTCCTATGCCACATGGCGGCTAAAGGTCCTATGACACGGATGAGATTTAAGGATGGAGGAGGTTCGAAGTCATAGAAATAATCTCCTCGTAAAATCATATATCGAGTCCTTTAATAATTTTATGTTTTTTTTTATTTATTTATCATTGTGTGTGTTATATGCCCGTGTGAGCCACTCAGATGATTCAACAGTAAGATCTTTCTTTGTTGAATCACATATATCGAGAGCCCTTTTACCTACCTTCAAGTGTTGTTTTTTTTTTTTTATATAAAAAATATATTTGTTAGTTATTTAAGATGGTATCACAATAAGTTTGAATCATTCATCCGCTCCGTATTATTAATAAGCTAAAGAATATTCATGCTGTTCATATGGATTTACGCCAACCATATAGACATTTCTTATATCCTTTTCTAGTAGTTTGTGTTTTTAATGATTTTGTATTTACTGTGAGACTCTCTTTGTATAAATCTATGCATCATCGAAATCCCATCATAATTTTCCTTTTTTTTATTATTTTTTATCCTCCTAAAAAGTATTAGGTGGATGAAGTGTCTTCCGACAACCTTTTCCATCCTTCCCTTTGATATCAAGAGGTATGTATTTATCATTTGAACTAACCTTTTGTTCTTCATTTTCTGAAAGAAAGAAATCATCACCATACTGAAAAATAGAGAGCTTCTATCGGCATTCATCACCAACCTAAAAAGTATTAAGATAGGAAGCACATAATAATGAGTTGACGAGCATCTAATCTACATTGTTTCCGTGACTCAAACCCTAATCGAACTTTTTAGTAACATCTCTATTACAACACAACAATGGTATCCATTTCTTAATTCTTGGTGATCGGCTATTTAGCAGTACCTCTTCTCGCCTATATCACTAACCGAAGTCTCAACACAAGAACACACCACTTACTCTCTACTTCATCCCCTCTAAATTTTAACTAAGCATCACCAGTTTCAGATGATATCAACTCTCTCTCTCTCTCTCTCTCTCTTCTTCAACCAACAGCGTTTCCTGATAGCTTTACGTGTACATACATACATACATACATACATAACAAGTGGTGGAATTGAGCTTTTTTCCTTTAATTATCCTTTTGGACAGCTCCAAAGAAAAATGGACCATGTCACGCCCTTTGTACACTTCTGAAGCATGCGCAATGTAAGTCCAGATCTATCTACCCTGCACCGTCTTCAGCACTCCCATATGAATCCAGTCAAGAAACACTGCTGTTATTGTCTCAAACAGCTCAAAGATGACATGAACACACACACCCATAACACGAGAGCTCAGGACTTTTGCATGTCCCAAGCTGATGCCGCTCCAGATAAAATGACAATGCTGCAGTCACATGCCTGCAGCAGTACTGAGATTCCAATGTTCTTCTGGGAGGACAAATTATTCTGCAAGTCTTGTAGCAATCATGCCATGGTTATTTCAAGGGGAGAAGTCCAAGGATGGTGAGCCAGATTCGATGGCATGCTTGAAATCCCTCCTCATCACACGGCATCAGTAACAACATGACCTAACAACCCTAATCTACAGTAAGTTCTCACTCGTAGGTGCGGTGGCGGTACATATACTTAGCTACTGGTTATAGTTCTCGATCGCCTTCCGTGGATCACTCGAACTCGGCGTAGTATTCCCTACCCATCTCTTGAAGGGGATTCCACTCCCAGAGCTTGTCTGAAGCGGCGGGCAGTGGTAGAGGCAAAGCATTGAAGGGAAGAAGCTGGGCTTGGGAAGGCAGGTGGAGAAGCTGGTTGGGGTTGTTCACGTAGGTCTCGTTGAAGCCTACTAACCTGTTCAGTTCGTCGATCATGTGAGTGGCCATGGAAGGGCTGGTGGAGGTCAGAATGGAGAGCGTCGGGGTGAGACCGGCGATGTTGTTGTTGGAGCGGCGGACCGAAGCGCCGTCTTCTTCGGTTGATGTGGTGGTCGAACTCAGTGAGTTGGTCACCGAAGCTGTTGATCCATAGACGATGGGTTTAGGTAGTGCGTGTCGTCCACCTCGTGCGCGTTGCGCGGTCTCCACCGCTGCTGTGCCCCGAGAAGAAGACGACTTGGAAGCAAGCGTGGCAGCGAGTCGGTGATGGTCTTCGACGCCGGCTCGTTTGTAGACACGGCAGATCGATATCTCAGCCTGCATGCAAAGGAATCCGACCTCTGATCACTTGGTTTCCACCAAAAGCAGCATAGAGAAGCAGAAGAACAGGTTGATGCAATCGAAACAACGTTTTAGTCAACCTTCATCCCTAGTAGGAGGTCAACCCGTAGAAGAGAAAGGATCAAAACTCACCCATAGAAGGCCAACTTCATGCAAAGAAATAAAGACGAAGTATCACATGAGATTACACCATCTTGCATAGGAGAGATTTTGCTTGACAATCCTGCTTCGATTCATCGCAGTAGCTGAAGGGTAGGAGGACCGACACAACCAAGAGGATCGGAACTACTACATCTACAAATCTAATTGTGGTTTACTGGACATGGAAACGGTGCCATGAACAAACCCTAGTCCAAAAGAAATGAGTGACAAACATGAACCAAAGGCTCAAATATTTGTCAAACAATCTCACAAAGTAATCAAGTATTCATGCTGTAAATTACTCCTAGATCTTGTCTGAGAGGTACCTTCCTGTACTGATCGGCGTCGCTGTGTGGCAACCTGTACTCGTTCATGATCCAGCTGGTTCGGATGCCTTTGGGAGCCTTGCCGGAGTAGAACACCAGCGTCTTCTTCAGTCCGATCGAACGATTGTTCTCGTTTCGGATCGTCCGGTCCGCCCCGGTGGCCTTCCAGTACCCCGATGCCGTCACCCGGTTGGGCCGATCGCCGTTCCTGTACTTGCGGTCTCTGGGAACGTAGAAGAACCACTCCTTCTCCCCGATCGCCGCGAGAGCTATCGTTTCCCCAAACAGCAGATGAGCGAGATGGGATCAGGAGGAGGAGGAGACGGTTAGAGTAAGAGTATCTCGTACCTGGGAGCTCCCAGGGGTCGTAATGGTAGAGATCGAGGAGGGTTATGAGTTCCACGTTGAAGCGCTTGCCCTCCACCTTCCGGCGGAGGTAGAACTCGATCAGCTCCTCCTCGGTTGGATGGAACCGGAATCCAGGCATGACGACGTCGTGCTCGTGCCCGTCCTTGCCGTCATCTTCCTCCATGGCTGCTGCAATTGCCATTAACCAAGGTTCCTGGATTTCATCACCTCCCCCCTTCGCCTCTATAATACTCTTATCCTATAAATACTTGGTTCCAATCTAATCGTACCTTTCAACGCGGTGCAAGTGGTAGGAAGAAGAAGATGACAGTCAAAACTTACAGTACAGTACAGTACTGTTATCGCCAGAGAGTTACAATTACTACCGTCGTTGCCTTCTCCCCTTCATCCCCTCTTTTGCACAGCTCTCGACGGGAGGCAAGAGAAGACCGCTGCTGTTATCATCATCTTACATGTCTTGCAAACTCTTGTGCCGTCACAGCTCGCAAAGAGGGCGGCGAGGGTGGGATGAGGAGATCAAGTGGAATCCGTGACCACCACTGGTGTAGACAAAATTGACGTATGAGTCCGTTTACTGCACTGGTTTCTCTTCCTTTATGCACTCACCTCACTCCATGTCTCAACAACCAATTTCGCATTAAATGATCCAACGATTCGGATGGATGACTCGTAGCGAAGGCTGGATTTCCTTCCCCTTGGCATAATGGTCGGTCCCTCATCCTAATCTCCACCACTCTCATGTTTCATGGATCATGTTCATGATCGTGACTAGATTTGGTCGTAATCTGACATGTTTACATAGATAAACCGATGGGTATCGGAAGGCTCAAGGAATAGGTAAGTGTGTGGAGCCATCATATCGATATGCTTGTTGATGCTGCACCGCTGTCAAGTTTCATGCAGTTTAGTGAAATCTATTCTACTCTCATGTGAAATACATGTAGGGATCGAGAAGAAGCAACGAAGATTCCCAATGTTCTTCTCACTCTATGATCATTGAATTGTCTCAGCCATTGCAGATTGGAATATCTCACGATGAAAAAGACCGGTATGAGCTAAATAACATCTATGGAGCTTTCAGATAGGCTCCAGAGGAGACCTTATGTCAAACTTCCTTGTGATTCACAAGTTCTCCGAGTTCTTCTTTCTCGAAATGGTCCAAATACTTGTGCTTTGTGATCGTACGTACATAAGCGAGAAGTAGCCATTAAGGAGGACTTGCACCTTTCTGTCAAGAATGGTGCGAAAAGAAGGCCACTCAATTAATTATCTAAAATATCTGCATTTTTTTTTATATTATTATTCGTCACGATCAAATCTAATAGCGAAGGTTCCTGTATCAGAGAATTTAAGATGTCGTTTGGTTTTCGGTAAGTTAGATACTAAAGAGAGCATGGATTATTAGTTCTTCTTCCTCTTCCCTCAACATCATAGGACAAAAAACATCAAAAGTAACAAGTCTCTAGCCCTCAAAACAGTATTTTTTCTGCTCCATCAAAAGACACAAAGAACTGATGAAAGTGGAATCGTTAGATTAGCTATCATCGATCATCATCGCATAATGATAGATCAAGGTACTTGTTTTGTATTCATTATGAACGCGTATTCGACAGATTCTGCAGCGTTCGGATTGAATCGTCCAAGCGTTTGACAGGCCATAAATGGTTTATGTGATGGTGGCCAACATTGACGAGGCCGGTCCTTCAACGCGCAAGAGGTTGAACAATCACGAAGTTCCTTTACTTGTGGTTGGTTGATACTAGTCAATTTGACTTCGAAAGAGGAACCAGATCTTTTAGAAATCGCTTTGGGTCAAAAAAGGAAGCGAATGCAGAAGTCCTCTTCTTTGACATCTCTAGAAGAGCATCACGAAGTGAATTCAATTTGAATGAAGTCAACTTGTTAGAGATCTACATTTTCTCCTTCTGTATCCTATGAAGGTTATATCCGGATTAATTCTACGCACACAAGCTGACATTTTTTATGTTCACATGGACGTGTTGTGCGTTCATGAACTTGTTGTGCCTCATGATCTGAGAGAGAAGGAAACGAACGAATGCAACTGGTGAAGCAGACGCAGACTTGAAGAAGCTAATTCAGTGACTTCGGTGATTCCGGCGCATGCATCGTATCAGTGTCATCAAGTTATTGATGAGGAAGACGGAGAAAAGGTAAAAGGCCTCGAGGCATCGCCGGCATTGAATGCTCTAGAGACATGGTGGTCCTGTCCCAGCTCCATGGATCTCTCTCTCTCTCTCTTTTTTGTTGAGAGGCGACCACCTAAAAACTCTTCATCTCTGCCCTTATATTCTGGAAAGCAAGCAATTCTAGACTTCATCTTCCATGTTATGTTATCAATTACCATTTACACTTGTTTTATATTTTTTTTTTATCGGATTTGAACTAAGATGGGAAGGCTGAGACAGCCACTTGTATGCATACAGAAGAGTTGATGCATTATAGTTCAGCATGCCAATATTATGTAGTACAGCAAAAAGTTTGAAATGTCACCTGAGGCTTTGGAAGTTTACTAACATAGGCATAACATTATTAAGCAAAGTTTGAAAGGTGCTCCAAAAGCCTAGTGAATGTGTGATGGATGACCAGTGGAGGGAGTCTGAGTTTATAAGGGTTGATTGGCATCTAGAGATTAACAATTATTCCAAGAGTTAATTGTATGCATAGAGATAAAAGTGCATTTATAATGCAGCAGACCAATAGTAAGTGGGCAGTTGGAGAGAGCTATCAAATCTGCAATATGTGTGGCTTATTGTGCAGACGACAAGGAAAGAAGATAAGAGCTTCATCACCAATCGGTGTGAGTGACAGTTGAAGAGAGTTGTCAAAAGCCATGATCCAACTTAGTGCAGAAAAATTGTGATGGTCATGAGACCTGTGCTTGTGAGTGAGAAAAAAATGTTTGATGTGCTGAATGATGGTGGTTGTGGTTGCAAAGGACAATCAGAATTGATTGACTTTTGTCCCTACACAAACACTGCATCAAAAGAATGATATATATATATATATATATATTATGGGCAGAAGAAAAACTTCTGTTCGTGGCACTTCAGGAGGGATCTTTGTCACTCACATCGATTGCATAATCTCCAAGATTTCATGTTTTGTAGTGATGGATGGATGGATGGATGGATGGACAAGCGTCATGAGCTTCCATTACAGTAACATGCCATTTTTATTACGGTGATTAAGTTCTAAAGTTATAATCCTGTCTTTGATATCAAAGATATTACGAAGAACAGTGAAATTAGATGCATAATCAGCTCATTGATTCATATAAGAAGAAACATCATCTCCTGGTTTTTGACAAGGGCTGTCGTCCTCTGATGAACTGTAAATAAGAAAAATACTTGCACAGCATTTAACTTTTAAATTTTGTCAAATGTCTAATTGCTCTATTTCATTTTTATTTTTTATTTTTACAGTATTTCTAACTCTCGTTGTGTCCAATGGCATTTGTTGTTGGAAAAAGACCTGAGAAGATAAATTGCATGCATGTATCAAATGGAGATGCTCCATGAAAGAAAGAAGTATGTCAATTTCAGTTCAGATAGTTCAAATGATGGAAGGAGATGTTGAGCTTTTGGCTTCCCGAGAATGATCGATCAAGCTCAGTATCTTCCGATGCATGCATGACAACACTGCTCAGTGACCCAACAAAACAATGAAACAAAATCCACTTGAGTGTGTGTGTGTGTGTGTGGATGAGAAACCAAAGAAGTAATTGGCTGACAGGTCAAATGCATGACGAACACTGGAATCTTCTGTCTCCAGCAGTGTTCATCATTTCTGACTCTCTGATATCTGTATCGGAGTGCTTGGAGGTGTCCACCATGATGCGAAATATGATTAAAATCATTAATTATCTGCGTCAACTCTTTCTCTTCCTCTTCCTCTAGTTTTCCTGCCTTTATTATTTTCTTCTTCTTCTTCTTCTTCTTCTTATTTTTATTCTGACTGATGTTGGTTCACGTTCATTGTTAATTTGTGATCGGAAACTGTACGGTTTAGTGAATGACTAGAAAAAAAAATGGTGATGCAACAATAGTGATCATCATTAAATTCATCCATCTGACAAAGACATATCATGTTCGCCTAATATGTTCAAGCCCTACATCGGACGGCATACACCATGCGCTGTTGGGACCAATCATTAAAGGTCGACGCGGTGTCAATTAGTGGTGCTGAAACTTTTGAATTGACTTAATGTTGGTAATAATAACATTCGTTCCCCCCCCCCCCTCTTGTAAGTTTACGTGCCTTTTATTACACACATACACTCTCAACTAAGGACATGGCATGTAAGCTATTGCGGGTAACGAGAAGCACTGTTCCATTTTAATTAAATTTCTCTAATCATATAGCAAAAAGTTTATGTCATAAACCACAATCTTCTTAATTCCATGTACCGGCTGTGGGCAAATGCTTTATTCATAGCAGCAACGCAAGATTGTGATTCACAGAGAAAAATAAAAAAAAATTCAAAAGTTTTTCTAGAGACCAGAAAAATCTTATTGCAGCTCTCTCAAACACCACTAACAGTCTCACGAAGTGCAATGCAAGACATAATAAACCACCACTACACGAGTGGAAGAGATCGATCAGAATAATATTAACTGTTCAGAAGACTTCCATATAAGCTATCAAAGGACTTTAGAGAGCATAGAAGCTCTACTTCCTGAAGTGCAGTGTAATATTTGAAAAGACTTAATTAGCATATATTATTATCTTTTTCTTTCATCTCTAACTACATTAAAATTATCGAAAATGTGATCTTTTAGAGGGCACAGAATCACCATATCATCCGATGCGATGCGATGCGATGCAATGCGATGTAAGACATCTGCCACCACTGCGCAAGTAGTGAAACACAATCAAGGTTATCAAAAGAGGCACAAAAGTGCAATGCAAGACATATTTTTTTCTCTGACCACCCTAAACTGATGCTGTTTTGTGCTTAAATCCTTTGGAGAATGCAGAAAAGAATTGAGAGGTTTTCTTCTTTTCTACGTGCATGCAATTCAATTCTTGTTTGCACCCTGGAGACTGAGGCAGGGGTCTGCAGTAATGGCGGTCTCATGAGCAACGAGGACGGCAGGCACAACAGAGGGCAAGTAGGATTGCACCACAGAGGGCATTCAACCCCTGCGGTGCGATCGTTTGCTTGACGCGGTCTGCACGCCCCACCGAGGTGAAAAAGATTATAAAAAAAAAAAAAAAAGAGTGGTGCTGCTGCTGCAACAGCAGTTATTGGCAAGCGGTCGAGTTGGTGCGGTCGCCGCCCGTCTTAATGGATGGGAGAGGGGCGATCGGATCGGGGAGGAGGGGGGGCCATCGCGTCCATTCAATTCCCGACCGAGCGGCCACGGTCTTGACTCCAGCCATGGACTTTGACCATTGACCGTTTTGACTGGTTCTGCCGTTGGTTTAAGTTGGCGGGAAGCGCCTTAAGAAAAAGAAAAATTATAACTGAATGAATGCTATCTATTTTTGAACCCAAATTTATTTAATTATTAGTGTTTTTTTTTACCAATCCAACTTTTAGAATCGAAGGATCCTAAAAGTTGCACTAAGATAAAGATATTTAAGTTGTCAAAGTAATATCCTAAGGGTAGGGTACTCTCACTCACAAGAGTGTATTCAAGTTGAGAGAGGTATTGAGTCTAGTCCTCAGGTTGTCTGTTTGTGACAGACATTACCAAAGACTTTAGATTTCACAAACAGTCATATGTCAATTGGTCCAACATACTTAGAAGATGAGACGGTGATTAAGCTATGTAATGGGGGGTGTCAATCCAATCATATCATTCTGCTGCTCCTGCTTATGAACAAGTCGAAGAGGTGTGTACACCTCAAAACCTAAATCCCTACTACCATTTAAATGATGATATCTTTTTTTTTTTGGATCAAGGTGATACGAAAATAAATATGCCCAATTCCGCAGGCAACAATAGGCCCATCGAGAGACCCGAATTAGAACTCTTACATCAATTGGACCTTTCATTCGGCCCATTACACTCCCTCCCAAGTGCTCGCCTCGTGCGGTCTAGTCTAATCTCAACACGTGGCAGCGCCACAGACTAACCCCTCGACAATTTAACTTATATATCTCGGAGTACTTCAAATTATAATCATACTATAATAACTACGTCAGCATTATTAATGATTAAATCTGGTGTCCGCTATATGTGTGTGTCTACGATTAGCAGCGGACACTGCGTCTCGGTAACAGCAGCAGCAATGGGGAGCAGCTCTCAAAGAAGGTGCGGAAGACGGCCTCCGATGACATCTCATATATATATAACCTTCTGCCTCATCTATGATCGTTCGTTCGTTCGTTCGATACTAGTGTTGCTTGCTTGCGTTTAAGAGCGACGAACTCACGGATAGAGCCCTCCACGGAAAAGGTTGACGAACGCCTCGACGGAACTGCGTCCACCAGAGGAGACCGATGATGAAGAGATGGCGTTGAGGAGAGTTATCTGTGTGGTGCGGGTGGGGCTGATGATGAGTTCTGGGTCTCCTGCGACGTATATGTCAGGTGGTATCACTACGTGTGCGTCGGAGTCGCCCCTTCCCGGGCTCGGCGCATGAAGCAGTCCCAGTGCCCAACATGCTGCCATCACCGGGGAGCTCCGTCCGGAGCCACCACCTGGATTCCGTTGCTGTGAGTTCCCTCTTTAGGGTTGCGGATTCGGAAACCCCAGAGCACCGTCACATCAGCAATGTCATGCTGCAGCAGATATCCAGTGGTGGGTAATAATACTTTTACTATACGGCTATGTTTGATTTTACCCGAATAAGGAAGTATATCCATACTTTTTTTTATTTTTTATTTCAAAAAAAGTGGTGGGTAATAATAATACTATATGCCTATTCTCCACTCTTTCAGGATTATGATGCATGAAAGAAACTACATTCCGCATTTTTATCACCATATCTTCGACCCTTATCAAGAGGCATCGAGAAGGAGACCTATCTGAAACCAAACCGTCTCAGCCGATTCCTCCCCCCGTCATTTCTATTTGATCTTCTTTGTTCTTCCTCCGCCCCCTCTTCTTCATCATCTTCTCTCCTCTCCATCATCAGAATTAGCCTGTCTTCCTCGAGGCCTCGAGACCATCCTCGTTTCGTTCATAGCCTCTCTCTCTCTCTCTCTCTCTCTCTCTCTCTCTCTCTCTCTCTCTCGCACACACACCGCCCTCGATGTGATTTCTTGTAAGTTTCTACTGGATTCCGGTTACCGTGGATTATGTTCTTGCTGGTGGTGTTGCAGATTTTATCAAGTTCTACCCAGCAGTGCGATCCGGGTGCGTCGGACCTCCATTTCTTGATCTGCTTCTTTTCGCTTAGGCGTTCGGCTATCTCAGTAGATTCGAGTGTAGATTTGTACTCCGTATCCAAAATTTCCTACTATGATATGTTTGAAGTTTATCCTCAGTATAAGCATTTGTAAATAGTATGGCTCTATTTTGCAGGCAGCAGGTCTTATGTTGTGCATTTCTGATGTTGAAACTAAATCTAAATGAGTTTCTCTATACTTTTTTTCTTGTTTTTATTTTGTTCCGTTGCAAAACTTTTCTGATTTGGGGTCTTCTGCTGCAACCTTGGAAGAGGCAAAATGATTAGTAAAATGGACCATGATGAACAATGAATAAAATGATCGTGTGCCTCTTCCATTGTGACTATGTAGCTTTGCGTTTGTATTTTATTTTTATTTTTTATATTTAAACCCTAAAAAGTTGTTCTGTTTATTGCATTTAGAAACTGAAAAGGAATACATACCGAGCTTGTTATGTCGTTTAGAAAGAATGTAGATTTCAGATTTGATTTGAGGAAGTTTCAAGCTGCTTATCATGAGATTTGAATATGTAGAATCTGCAATCATATGTTATATTGAAATGTGTTGGGACATTGCATTTCCTGCGCCACAAGCAGTAGGGTTTTCTTATAGGTCGTTGACAGTTATGTTCTGTAGCTTCTTATATATATGATTACCATGGTTGTAAAGGTCAGCATGTATTATTGTTTACCAAAGTAGCAAAAACTAAGTCAAGGCATATTCCCCTCGGTTATAATCAACTATTAACAATGGAGAGTAGTATTACTGGTGAATCCTGAGAAAGAAAGATACTATATATATATATATATATATATATATATATATATATATATATATATTGTTTTGCAGAACTACAGTCTTGGCGTTCTTCTCCTTAATGGCATGATGCACGATCGAACACCGGCAACTTGAATTAGCACCGCATTGATTCGAACGCTTTATCTCCCTTCTGGCAGTTCTAGCACTATCTGGCGCTTGCGGTCTTACTGCAGCGGGCGACGATAGGAGTCTTGTCCCTACTCACACATTCGACTGGCTAGTCTCGCCTCATCAACGTGGCATCCTGCACGAGGCGGTCTTCCTCGTGCTTCACCGCTGCCGCATCATCCTTAACAGGCAGCGGCACTTCTGTGACTGCGTTCTCTCTTCATCAACAGTTCATTCCTATGCTGCTTGTAGTGTTTAAACCTGCTCACCTATCTACTGCATCACATTTATCGACTTTATCATCTAGACTCACTTCACCGAGGTCGACCTTGCCATGTTCGGCTGTTGCAACTTTATGCAACAACAGTCTCCACCAATTGAGCTTTCTATACTCCAAAGGTTCTTTCTTTCCTTTTTTTTTTGTCATCTCTTTACCATCTACTTCTGTTCCCTTTCTTGTCATTTTTCTTGAGTTCCTTTTGCCTTATTCCATATGTCTTCCTTATCGCCTACCCATGACGCCACAACTCTCTTACCTGTTGGGGCTTCTTCTTCACATACTGGGCCTGTTTCCATTAATACTGCCTCTCTCATTCCCTTTAAATTATCCAAAGGTGGCAACTACGCATCTTAGCGTGCTCAATTCTGTAATCTCTTATTTAGCTATGATTTATTAGGTAATATTGATGGCTCTCTCAACTGTCCATCAGCAATGATTCAAATTCCCAGAGAACCTAACCCAGTACCAAATGCAACCTACAAGCTATGGTTACGTCAAGATAAGCTTATTCTCCAAGCAATTCAAGCTTCTGTTGATGGGTCCATCGCTCCGCTTGTGTCCTCTTGTACCACTTATGCTGCGGAGACTTAGACCAAACTAGAAACTACATTAGCGAGCCGCTCACGGACCCGCATGCTTGGACTACTTTCCAAACTTATGACCTTCAAGCATAAGGGCAGTACTGTTGTTGACTACTTACAACATATCAAACTAATGATTGATGACCTAGCTTTGATAGGTCACTCACTTTCTGATGAAGCGGTACTCGTCTATATGCTTAATGGACTGAGTTCGGAATTCAAAGAACTGGTCGCAGCACTCCACGCGCGTGACTCTCTAATTTCCTTTGAAGAACCTTATGACAAACTGACAGACTATGAAACTTACCTGAAGCGTGACGCCAAGCTGCCAGGGCCTCTACCAGGACCTCCCATCACAGCTCAATTCAACCATACATCCAAAAGGCACAACTGCAAATATAACAAGAATGCTTCAAAAGGTGTGGCCAACTCTCCTACTTCCTCTATGAGCAACCACCCATCGCTTCCTCCTCCATATCCTCCGCATCTCAGCCATCATCCGAACACTTCATTTTCGCCACGTCGTCATCCTCCTCAACAACCAATTGTATGCCAGTTGTGCGACAAAATTGGTCACACTGTCAAAGTTTGTCAGTCTCGACCTCGACTCCCACCTCCATCAACTTGGCCTCAGGCAAATGTCCTGACTGCTCCTTCTGAAAGTCAGTCTAATTGGATTGTGTACTCTGGCGCCTCCCACCATATCACTTCCGATCTTTAGAATTTGTCGCTCCACAATGGCTATGGTGGACATGAAGACATCATCGTCGGTGATGGTAAAAGGATTCCTATTACATCATCCAAAATGTCCTGACTGCTCCTTCTGAAAGTCAGTCTAATTGGATTGTGTACTCTGGTGCCTCCCACCATATTACTTCCGATCTTTAGAATTTGTCGCTCCACAATGGCTATGGTGGACATGAAGACATCATCGTCGGTGATGGCAAAAGGATTCCTATTACTCATATTGGTTCTACAAAGTCTAATACCGGTGCATGCATTAATCGGTACAATGATTCCCGAGACTGGATTAAGAGAAATTTTCGCATGGTTCTATAAGAGCACTCTGTCTATTACGATAGTCACTTGGTGCTATAAATTTCTCATCCTTGAACTCAGTCAGGGATGCATATATGTTTGGGTGACATGCTTTGCCTCCATATTTAAGCAGTTTATTCTATGTTTGGGGGCGGGCGCGTCGAATAAAGAAGAAGGATGTCATTGAAGACGATGACACATGTGGTGGGTGCATGTTGGAAGACGCATCGTGAGGAGGGTGAGTTCTGAGAAGTGCTGCGACGTGTGTCTGGATTACTCATAAAGAGGAGGTACCATGGCAAGTGCGTCAAAAGAAATCAAGCAGTAAAAAGTGCCAAAACATGCTTGCCGTCGCAAGACTTTGACCTGATCCTGTGTCTGGATCACTCGTATGCGGATCTTCTTTCTATCTGAAGTTGTTCTCCGCCAACTCCTTTTCTATGGGGTGGAGTGCTGCTCAATTTTGCAGCAGAGACAAAGTGAACCCTTGGGCTGCCGAGGGCGATGCGTTGGTTGAGGCTTCAGAGACACACCGGAAAGACCCTCGACCATGTTGCTCCTTCTTCATGCTTTACATTCGTTAGACGCATAACAAAAAAAACTTTTTACTGTCGAGATCATGTCGTCGGTCCTCTTATCAAGTTCTTCTCACCGCTGCGCTCTTGTTGACTCTGTGTGTGTGTGTGTGTGCGCGCACGCGCGTGCGTGCAGGTTTTAACCGTGTGGTACCGTGTCAGAAGCCTTGCTTGGCTTTCTCACCTCTTCTGCCTCTCGCTACCTCTTAGACTACGACCGCGAGTTCACCGTCGCACTAACATCGTCACCCAAAGACCTCCCCTTTTCTTCCCACACCTGACGCAGGGATGGCTGATCTGGTGCAAGCGTGGGTGACACATCGTAACAGTAGCAGAAACCCATCATGCAACGTCATCTATCGCTATGTAGTCTAGATAAGTTCCTCGGGACCATGAGGGTTGTACGATAACATTGCAAAAAGAACACGAAATATACTCGGTCATAGTACGACCCATCGCCGACAGACGCCCGTGGCATTAAATACCCCAGTAAGGGTGCCGTAAGCATTAAAGATGAAAGTACGACTAGCCATCAACAAACAAGTATAAAAGTCTCCACGAAAAGAGAAGGGAGGGAGAGGAAAAAACTCTCATTCCTTCAAAGAAAAGAAAATTCCTTGAGAGAATGGCTAACTTAGCTATCATAGGGATCTGGTCGGACGACACCCCCCCCGACTTAGGTCTTTTTGCAAGACCCCAAAGCTAACCAGATGGGGAAGGCGACCCTAGAGACCACCGCACCATGAATTCAGCGATCACCTCTAGTTTCCTCAAGCTCCGAATCCCGCTAAGTCGAAAGAGGTTTTCCCAGGGACCCTAGGGACCGCTGCATCTCGAAAGAGGTTTTCCCAGGGTCCCCTAAAAAGAGAAAAAGAGGAGCGAGGGAAAGGATCCTTTCGGCTTGGATATTTGATATGGGGGTTGTCCATGGAGCCCTGTGAAGTTTCGCTAAATGGCCACTAGAGCAGATTTGGCCGATGTGAGGTTGACGTGATCGATTAGGATCAACTGTCATTAGGCGAGCCTGAAAGCTTGCCGGATGTTGGTTGGGACTAAAAATATACTTGAAGCGGGTCAGGCTTGAAGCCCTTGGAATGTTACTCGGGACTGGAAACCCTTAAAAATTGGTCGGGACTAAAAGCCCGTTGGAGCTGGTCAGGACCGAAAGCTTGTTGGTGCTGGTCAGGACTGAAAGCCCATTAGTGTTAGTCGGGACTGAAAGCCCGTTGGTATTGGTCGGGACTGAAAACCCATAGGGTACTGATCGAGACTAAACGCCCTTAGTTAGGACGAAAAGCCCTTGGTCGGGACTGAAAGCTCGTTGGAGCTGGTCGAGACTAAAAGCCCATTGGTCGGGATTGAAAGCCCATTAGAGCTGGTTAGGAGTGAAAGTTTGTTGGTGTTGGTCGGGACTGAAAGCCCTTGTTTTACAAAGGTGTGAGGAGTTGTGTTAGAGGACTCTGCCCGTGTTGTGCCTTCTGTCACATCGGGCGACTGAGGACATTAGGTTGTCTGCCTTATGGCGCCAAGATTTGCTTAAAGTTGATGAAGATTCACCTGCCCATTTGAGCCTTTCGAGGAGTGCCACATGGCGGAGTGCGCCACGTATACCCTATCTGGCCTATGCGTCTTTTTATAGTGCACCATGCCTAAAGCGCTTGAGTGAGCTGTGCCACTTTTTGGGTAGATAAAGGGCCAAACCTTGACGGGGCTTGATTATAAATCTTCCCTGTGTTGGTGTGGTCGCCTTCTGATATTGTCTTATTTTGTCACTTTGCTTTTTGTCGATCATTTTGCAACTCCGATGATTTTCCCTATCTCTGTCTCTAGCTACACCTTCGGTCCTAGTCCTCTGCCATGATCTTTCCTCCCCCGGTTGTCTCTCAAGCAAGTTGAGATATCTTCCACCTCCTTTAAGTCTTTGTGTCCAACCGAAATCTTGGCTCGTGAGTCTCAAGCATTAGGTCGTCACTCCAAGGATTCTAGGTCGACCATTGCTCATTCATCATCCGGGAGCATGGCCCCAGATAACCCCATGGCTGCGGAAGCTCTGGCGATGATGGGGTCATGCTTCAATGTTGACTTGACCTTGACGGCTTGTTGATTGGTCAAAGTCAGGGAATGTTTTTACATTCCCCCCGAAAATGAACTTCACGTCCCTCTTTTGGGTCAACGTCCTTATGATGCTTTTCCGGATGGTTTTGGTTCGTCGACCGATGCCCTTGAGGCAGGCCTAAAATTCCCATTACATCCCATGATCGAGGCTTGCCTCGAGGGGTGGCAAATATCTCCTTCCCAAATGGAGCCCAACTCGTGGCATTATTTGGTGGCATTCCTATGGGAATGCTATGGGTCAGGCATTGTGCCGACTCGAGATATTTTTACGACATGTTTCTGCCTAAGTCGGGGACAAGTCATGTATTACTTGACTGCTCGTAGCATATTTTGGGTGGGGGGGTGCATTATCCAGCAACAAAGGCTGGAAGGCATGTTTATTTTTCATTTCCTATAGTCGGGGTTGGAGCTTCCCGATCGAGTGGACATCTTGGACGGTGAATAACTCGACCCTCATCCTTTCGGATGTTGAGTCCGAATTGGTCAAGATTTTTCGGGGGATCCTCTCTTCTTCCAGAGGTGTGAGGGACATGAATGAGGTGTGGTTAGCTGAGGCAGGATTCAATCCTGCCCCTCAGAGTATGTCTACCCCTTTTATCTTATGTACTAGGTTCCTTGCCCTAACTATACTTTTGCTTTGTACAAATGTTTTAACTTGGGAACGATGAAGCCGGCTAGCAGTGCTAGGAGTGGGTCTGCGGCTCATCGACGACCATTGTTCCCCCATCGCTAGATATGGATCCTCCTCCCCTAGTGGTCAGGGGGTTGAGGGGATGAGGTGCTGAAGAAGAGGAATAGAGTGGCGATGTCCGGGCAATCGACGGGTGCCACCAGGAGCTCCATGAAGGCTCTGACCGAAAAGGAAAGGAGTTGGCAGAGGCCGAGGAGGTTCAGGAGCACAGCTACTCCGTTTAAGAGTTATGCGAAGTTGATGGCAGGGTGGGGGCCGATCGATACTTCGTCGCCCACATGTCTAAGTTGCCTCAAGCCGAAGGCAATGAGCCGCTAATGCCACGGTGGTCGTCACTCTCCAGGTCGAACTGCGTGTGGACCGAGGGCCCACTAGCGATCGAGTATCGGCGGGGGGTTGTCCATCCTATTCTGGCGAAGCAATTGTACTATTGCTCTTCAGAGAAACTGATGGATCGGGCTACTAAGTTGGCCGTCTGGGTATGTCAATTTTCTCCCCTTCTTTGTTTCGTGCTTCCTTGACCTCTAGTTCCACCTCTTTCTCTTGGCAAGGACTTCACTTCACAAGCGTCCTTATCAACCAAGTCCATGATGCAGGCCGGATGGTGCACGTGCAACACGAGAGGATTACAGTGCTCCGAGCTACCAACAAAGAGCTAAAGTTTAGGGCTGCGCCGGAAGCAGTTGCAGTCATAGAACAGTGGGCTAAGGAGCTACAAGCCAACGTTGATCAGTTGAGGGCTGAATTAGAGTCCTCCAAGTGTCGACACAAGGACCTCAAGCTAGAGATCGACATTGTGCACGCCAGTCTGCAAGGGGCCTAGGACGATCAAGCCTGATTAGAGGA
Organism: Ensete glaucum; assembly: GCA_021527575.1. Classification (NCBI taxonomy): domain Eukaryota; kingdom Viridiplantae; phylum Streptophyta; class Magnoliopsida; order Zingiberales; family Musaceae; genus Ensete; species Ensete glaucum. The sequence continues at coordinate 37,964,069 of CM038558.1, read as the reverse complement.
GGATGTGCTATCGCTGATCGAGGTAGCGACACTCCTTGAGGTAGAACTGAAGGTCAAAGGTCCAAAGGCGGTCACCGCTTACAAAGTCTCTCTGGGGTTCAAGTCGGGGCTTGAGAAAATGGAATGAATCAATTATGAGTTCAGGTACCGAGTGGCTCTCAAACACTTCCGAGGTAGGCATCCGGAAGCGATGGTCAAATAGAACCCATTCGCCCAGTGTCTTGAGGGTGGCAATGTGAAGATGGATCTTTGCCAGCCCTTCGACGATAGCACTTCTTCTGAGAAGTGATTATAGTCCTGTAGCATTTTTGTCGGGGGTTGAAGTCATGTTATCGGTTGCCTGGTTGTCCATGTAACTTTCCTTATCAATGAATGATTTTTGTTTCCATATGGAGCTTTTCCTTCAATCATCCAAACTGACCCGATTCATTATGAGTTCGTTTATTGCTAGACATAGAATTTCTTTAAGTTTGATATGTGCCAAGTCCGAGGGAGGGTTGTGTCGTCCATCGTTGCTATGGTATAAGTCTCCTCCCGGATAGTCCGAACGATTCGGTATGGTCCCTCCCATCTCGGGGCGAGTTTCCCACGGGAGCGCCCGGGATTGCTGACTTCAGCTTTTCTGAGGACTAAGTCACCATCTCCAATTGGTCGGGGTCAAACCTTCCGATTATAAAGTTAGACAACCACCTTTTGATAATGAAGAGTTCTTAGGTGTGCTTTAGTCTTGAGCTCCTCGGCAAGATCTAAGTTCTCCCTAAGGCTTGCTTCTGATGCTTCGGGGGTGAAGCGCTTGACCTTCAGGGTCAGGAATACTACCTCGGGTAGGAGGACGACCTCGGTGCTAAAGGCCAGACTATACGGGGACTCCCCCTTTGGTATGTTCGGTGTTGTCCGTAGGGCCCGTAGGATATTTGGGAACTCACCGACCTAAGTGGTTTGGGCGCCGGTCACCTTTTTCTTTAGCCCCTCAAGTATGTTTTTGTTGGTTACTTCAACCAGCCCATTAGCCTAAGGATGGGTGACCAAGCTGAACTTCAATCATATCTGATAGCTTTGGCAAAAAGTCTTGAACTTGGAATTGTTGAACTACATCCCATTATCTGTGACTATGGTTCTCGGAATACCGAACCTCATGATGATATTTTTCTAGATGAAACCTTCCATCTGTTTCTCGATAGTCGAAGCTAGAGGCTTGGCCTCGACCTATATAGTGAAATAATCCATCCAGATGATAAAAAAACCTTCGTTGTCCTGAGGTCACGGGCCGAGGCGGTCCATCCCCCACTGTGCGAAGGGCCAGGTGCAATCAGTCGGGGAGAGTGGCAGGGCTGGTTGGTGAGGAATACACGCATGCTTATGACATTGCACGCACTTTTGAGCATAGGCTACAGCGTCGGCTTACATGGTCGGTCAGTAATACCTGAGGTGAAGGACCTTGAAGGCTAAGGTGCATCCCTCGATGTGCTTGTCACATATCCCCTCATGGACTTCGGTGAGCACCATGTTGACTTCGGCTTTCGATAGGCACCATAGTAGGGGTTGGCTGAATGCCCTTTGATAGAAGCGTCCATTGATGATGTTGTTCCATGCCTCGACCTTATTGACTCGGCAGGCGGTTGCTTTGTTGGTCGGGAGGGTCGTGTCCCTCTTATAGCATAGTATCTCCTCCCGCCAATCCGGGTTGGTGACCATTGTTGCTACCTCGATCGTGAAGATTATTGGCCGGTGGAGACTGGCAATTCCTAATGGCTCATCACTCGGGGTCCCGATGAAGGCCAACGTTGCTAATGCATATGCTCGGGAATTCTTGGTGTTAGGGATCTGGAAGATGACGAAGTATTTGAACATGCCGACGAGGCAGCATGCCTCAGTCAGGTATCTGGCCATGTTAGGCTCCCAAGCCTTGAACCCTCTGCCAACTTGACCAGCAACCAGCTGGGAGTCAGTGAATACTTCAAGGTGCTCAACTTGCAGCTCGATCGTCAAGCATAGACTGAATAATAGTGCCTTATACTCTGCCTCGTCGTTAGTAACTGGGAACTCAAGTCCGCAAACATGCTCCCAAGCTAGCTTGGAGAGGTCCTTTAAGACTATTCAGCCCCTCCACTTATAGCATTTGTCGACCTGTCGATGTGGAGGGTTCATGCTGGTTCTTTCTGATTGGGTCCAGGGATCGTTAGTTCTGAGGCAAAGTCGGTGATCTCCTGATTCTTGATCACCGTTCTTGGGGTGTATACCAGGTCAAATTCGCTAAGCTCCACTGACCATTTGAGCATCCTTCCTATGACATCAAACTTAAAAAGAATTTGTCGTAGCGGTTGGTCAGTCACTACCTTGATCGTATGGGCCTGGAAGTACGATCGTAGCTTCCTGGCTGCTAGAACCAGAGTGAATGTGAGCTTCTCGATTGGGGGATATCATTCCTTAGGGTCGCAGAGGATGTGGCTAGAGTAGTACATAGGCCGCTGCTTGTTCCCGTCGAGTTTGACCAAAACCAAGCTGACGACATGTTCTGAATCGGCGAGGTACAGCTCACGCTAGTCGCCAGGGCTGATCGAGGACATTTGGGGCAAACGGGCAAGGTGGTTTTTGAGCTCCTAGAAAGCCTGCTCACACTCGGGGCCCTAACTAAAATCTTTGTTTTGCTTTAACGCCTGAAGAATGGGATAACTCTTATCGCCTACCCGAGATATAAATCATCCTATCACAACCAAAGTTCAATAAGCCGTTGGACCTCTTTGACTGTTCGAGGAGGTTGCATGTTGATGACTGTTCTGACCTTCTCGGTATTTACATCTATTCCTTGCTGATGGATGATGAAGCTAAGGAATTTTTCAGATGACATGTCGAAGATGCATTTGGCGGGGTTGAGCTTCATTCTAAACTTTTTAAGGGTCCGGAATGTCTCGGCAAGGTCCGCGAGGTGTGCCTGGGCGTGCTTGCTTTTGATGATCATGTCATCTACATACGCCTCTATGTTTCTGTCGAGTTGATCATTAAACAGTTGATTGACCATTCTCTAATAGGTAGCATCGATGTTCCTTTGTCCGAACGACATTACTTTGTAGCAGAAAGTGCCTTGATGTATGATGAACGCTATTTTTTCTCGATCCTGAGAAGCCATTCGAATTTGATTATTGCTTGAGAATGCATCCATTAAGGAGAGCAACTCGTATACCAAGGTAGAGTAAACTACCTGATCAATTCTTAGCAAAGGATAACAATCTTTCGGACAAGCCTGATTAAGATCAGTGTAGTCAACACACATGCACCAGCTTCCATTAGCCTTTTTGACAAGAACTACATTAGACAGCTAGCTCGAGTATCTGACTTCTGTTATGAACCTCGCTTTTAACAATCGATCGACTTCCTCCTCGATAGCTTTTGCCGGTTGGGGGCAAACTTTTGAGGCCTTTGTTGTATCGGGCAAGCTCCTGGAATGGTGTTGAGTTGGTGTTAAGCTACTTCTAGATGGATGCCTGACATGTCTCTCAGTGACCAGGCGAAAACATCCATGTTCCACCTGAGGAAATCAATAAGCTGAACGTGCTAGTCCTCGGGGAGAGTTGACTCAACCCGGACTATTTTTTTTTTGGATAATTTTTATCTAGGGGGACCTCCAACACTTGTTTAGTCATCTCCGGCTGAGAGTCTGGTTTGTTGGGCTCCCGGGGGTTGGGGATCGGAGCCCTTTCGACCTTCTTGGGGATGTTGGTCATTGCTAAGTAACACTGTCTTGATTCCCGAGGGTCGCTCTTGACCTCCCCCACTCTAGCGCTGGTCAGAAACTTCATGATGCGGTAATATGTCGAGACGATCGCCCTTAACTTGTGAGAGATGGTCCGCTGATGATCACATTATATGCCGAGGGGAGCTCAACCACCATGAAAGGGATCATCAATGTCTTGAACTTCGGCTCCTCACTAAAGGTTATAGGGAGGGTCGTGATGCCCATCGGAGCTATCGCATCCCCGATGAATCATGTTAAAGTCGAAGTCATGAGAATAAGATCTTTGCTAGTCATACCGAGTTTCATGAAGGCGTCGAAGTATAACTGCCGAGCTTCCTGTGTCGATCATGATGCGCTTGACACGGGCATTTATTTTGTCGGCTGAGATCACCAAGGCATCGTCATGGTCAGGGTATTCTTCTTCTCTCGACTCGAAGGACATCTCGGGGTTGCAACGCTACCGGGGCCTCTTTTGTACCACAGTTCGGGTGTAGACCTTCTAGGCTGAGGAGCTATCGCCGCCCATGGCCATGCCTCCGATTATGATGTTGATTTACCTTTCTATTGGGTCCTTCGGATGGGGTGACAGCTCATATGGCTTACGTACTGGCTGAGGTGGCCACGGCGAATGAGGCTTTCAATCTGGTTCTTCAGGTTATAGCATTCTTCTGTGTCGTCGCCATAATCTTGATGGAAATGATAGTAGCGTCCCCAATCCCACTGCTTGGGTCGGAATTTCATTGGATTGGGTGTTTTAAGGAATCCTTTCTCCTGAATCTAGAGGAAAATCTCAGTCTAGGTTGAGTTTATGGGGGTGTTAGGGAGTTTGGGAGTGGCTTGTTCAGTCCTCTCCATCCTCCTTCTCGGGGGTCCGGGAGGTGGGCCTCGTGAAGCCTCAGTTCGGAGCCTCTTCTGATCTTCACGCTTTTCCGCTATCAGTGTTTCAATGGCGACGTACTGGTTCATCCTTTGCAGCATCTCGGGTACGGTTGCGGGGGACATTCCACCAATGACCAAAAGAAGTAGGGAAGGTCTTACCCCAATCACGAATGCCTAGATAACCAGCGATGGGTGGGCATCAGGAATTGCCCTATTCTCCATTGTGAAGCGGGCAAGATATTTCCCCAATGGCTTGTCCTCCCTCTGCCTCATCCCAAGGAGGGACGCTGTAGTTGGCTTTGATCGTGCATTGGTGAGGAATTTTGATTCAAACTCTTTGGCCAGCTGGTCAAAAGGAACAAATAGAGGTGGGCTTCAAATGGTTGTACCATATCCAAGCAGTCTCGCGTAGGGTCATCATGAGGGCTCGACACATTATGGCATCTGATATGTCATACAATGCCATCTGAGCCCTGAATGCGGCCACATGCTCCATTGGGTTGGAGCCACTGTTGTAAGCCTACAACATTGGGAGTCAGAAGTGTTACGGGATCGATTTATCTTGTACCTTGGGGACGAGGGGGGAACCGCCAGTAGAGCTTTCCCCAAGGTCATCTTTTGACATGATGACCTCCTTTCTGACATCATCTATCCTTTGGTTCATCAGGCACAGTTGCGCCCTCAAAGAGTTGGTGGAGTCAGAGGATAGAGTGTCTAGGTCTAGGACACTACGGATCGAGGCGCTAGGAGTGGGGCACACCTCCCAATCATGTCACTAAATGAAGCTGGCTCGAGTTCTGGTTGAAGCCGAGTAAGGTCGTCGGGAGGCCGTACCGTCGAGAGTTCTTTGGGCGACAACACCACCCTTGGCGGACGTAGGGGAGTGGCATGGGGTTGAAGGCCCCGTTGTTGAGTGAGCTGAGGGATGTAGGGAATAATCGTTTGGAGCATCCCAGCTATGGTCAGGACTTTGTTGATGAGCCCTAGGAAGGCTTCAAGGGGTACCACCAAACTTTCGAGGTTTAGTACAGGCGACATGAGCTCGGGGTCGTTGAACAAAAGCTAGTAGCACCCCAGGGTATGAGTGGCCGGGTCCGTGCCGCCGAGTGACGGAAAAGGGGGTGGGGGCTAAGGAACCACCTAGGAGATCTGCTGCGTCATGGAGGGGATGTCTTCCCCGAGATTATTGTGCGTTGAGCGTTCCTGAGACATAAGATACTTCTTCTAATGTCAAAATGTTGCTGGATATTTCGTCGTGGCGGAGGAGTTAGCACGACGCTGTTTGACCTGCAAGTGCAAGATTGACTCAGTGGGATTCGGAACCCAGGGAAACTAGATGTGGTAGCCGAGGGGTTAGCACGACGCTGTTCGACCTGCAAGTGTAGGATTGAACCAAATGCAGACGTCACGGTGGTCAATCGGTGACGTGACCATAACACCTTTGAAATCAAAACACGGGTCGGGGCGCGGGGGAGCAGCAAACCAAAAAAACCCACTCTCATATGGTTCCCCCCCCCCCGGTCCATTCCATCATCTTCCTCTCATCGGACTCTATCCTAACCCACAACCCTCCTTCCTCGTTTGGACGCCGAATTCCCCCACTCGAATCGGCCACCGGGAACCTCCTCGACTCTTCTTCCCTTGGTTTAAAGCGGCGCGCGCAATGGATGAGGAAAATATAGATTACAATATTTGGACAGTCGATCAGATCTTCCGGGACTTCCTTGGCAGAAGAGCCGGCTTGATCAAGGCCCTCACCGCTGGTCCTCTTTTCCTCTCTGTTTTCTTGGAACTCTTTACCTGGTCTCGTTGGTCTCCGCCCGTTTTCCCTGTTCTTGCTGGTTTTCTGTTACCCCGTGTTTTTGTTCTCGATGGTGGTGTTGCAGATTTTAAAAAGTTCCACACGAAATGCGATCCGGGTGAGTCTGCGCTCCTTTTTCTTTATCTGCCCTCTCCTTTTCTTTTGCATTTATCCCATTAGTTCTTGGAGTTTTTGGCTGCTGAGATTGATATCAGTTGGTGATGTCCCTCAGTTTCTGCCCATCTTATGGAATCCCAAAACTTAGGTCCTTTTGGATTTGGGTTACGGACATCGACTTATGGCCTGTGGCATCTAGAATTTGGGATCGGATGCTTTTGGAGTCACGCCTAAAGCACAAAATCCATGCGATCCGAAAACTTAATGGTCCCTGTATTTGTTTATTGTTTACAAGTATAATAGTTAGCCTTTTTTGATTTGATTTAGGAAACTTTGAGCTTTCTTGCCGTGGGGAGTTGAGTCTTCTGTGAGCTTTGCAGTTACGACGATGGTATCAGACTCTTCTGTTGGAACATTGGAGTTATTTTCCTCTGACTTATATGATTGCCCATACCGACAACTGGGTGAAGAAGAAGTCATATGACGTCTAAATAAAATCGTGTATTATTTATTTTCTATATATATTTTTTTTATTAATCATGGAGAGTACTGAATATAATTGATTTATTTATTTTCTAATTTTTTATCATGGAGAGTACTGAATATAATTGATTCCTTGGAATATTGATTGTTGTGCAGAAAAACCCAACATGTGTCTCTATGGGCGCCCTAATGAGACTTGGAAAGTAGGGGGAACGTCCTCTTCGTTTCGGCGGACTTCCCAAACCACACTCGGGAATTAACAGTGTTAGAGATGGGATGCTAGAAAAGGACGGGGTCGCCCATGTCGCAATCCACAGCGATGCGTGGATAAACTCTGTTGCCTTGTATATTGCTGCTCCTGCTGGGTGTGACGATGCTGCCGTCACAAGAGACCGACGACCTGAAACCTCGGTCGGTAGATTCTTCTTCGTCTCTTCAGCTGGAACCATTCATCGGTCAGCAGCATCCCCCCTTTGTTGTTTCCTCCTGAATCCTGATGCCTGCTTTTTAGCCATTTTGCCCCCTCTCCTTCCCTCTATGCCCCCCCCCCCCCCATAACAGTCGATGGGCTTCAAAAGTCTCCTGTCACCTCTTGTGTCATCATGATGTCATTAATCGAATGGAGTCGTCGATATGATTTGATTCGATCCTGAAGGCGTAAGCTCATCCAAGACACCCACGAGGGGATCACATGAGGAGATCGAAGCAGGAGGTGGCTTCGGTTATAGATCCCGAGGCACTACTTATCCTTTAGAAGCGGGTTCTAGAGACGTCCCGAGGGTGCACCTTAGCCTCATCGAGGTCTCTGCACAAGCGATCAGTATCGACGGGATGTTCTCGACCCGACCTCTCCAATAGTAAAATTAGTTGGTAGGTGGGAGAATAATAGATGTGCTTGCCCCTTTAGGCTTTGGGGTTGACTTTTATTCTATGCAATCGATAGGGTACAACCCGACGACTAGTCTTGAAGCCTCTAACATTGTTTAGAGACTCATTTATGTCGATGGCTAATAAGCATATTTCTCTAAGGGTGGCGTCATAGAAGTATGGTTTCATTTGTTAGGGTCACTTGGATAAGTAGGGTATGGCCACGTCGCTCGGGATTAACACCCTCTACAACTAAGCGTATGAGCCTTCTCGCAACCATGGTTGGCAAGGGTGTTAGGTTGCTTGCGGAAGGGGAGGCCTCACTACTGGGGAGCTCGAGCGACCTTCCTAGATATCGAAGCAAGCAGGGGCCGGAGGATCGCACTCTTTCTGCTCACGTCTGGCCCCCAAGTGGTAGCCCATTGCTAGATGAGTCAATAGAGTGATATTTACATCATTATTGTCCCTCTCACTTGTCCACCCCTCTCGAAAGATACACTTCAGCGCTTCGAAAAGGGGATTCAAGACACGCCATTTGGCCATTTTCATTTTTGTTAGGGTTGAGTTTCGTGATTTTCTACGTTTTGGATGCGCCTCGTTTGACATGCCCAGATCATGAGCCAAGGGTCAAGTTCTAGATTTTTGCATTTCGAGTGCACCTCGTTTGGCATGCCTAGATGATGAGTCGGGGGTTGGATTTTGTGACCTTCTCGCATTTGTAAATATCATGGCTAGTGGCTATAAATATCATGGCTGTGTGGGTCAGGTTTCCTGACCTATTCGTCTAGGGTGCGTGGCACCTTGTTTTGGCTCATCGGGCTTCCATCGTAACAACTTCCACCATAGCGTGTCGTGATCTATTGTACCAACCCCCGTTGAAGATGCAAAATCAAATGTGCTCGAAGCATGCAAGTCGGGAAAACTTGACCTGCATGAAAAGATAATTTATCACAACAGAGGCATAAGTTAAATATGTCCAATGTGCATGAATTGGTCAATGTTGCACCATATATCGACCGTTATTACCCGATAGCAACCGGTGATGGTCACAATCGATCGTTACCAATTGATTTCGAGTGGTAACAGAATGAAATGACCCCAATCGATGACACCGCCTGATAGCGAGCAGTTCCCATACCAATCAACTGGTGGACCGTATTGTACCACTTAGTAGCCAGGAATTCACATATCGATCAGCAGACGGACCGATACGTACTGCTCGGTACGAGTGGTATCGATCGATATTGCATTCCTTAATTTTGATACACTGAACAATATGTCAAAACAAGGTTTTCATCTAAGGTTCCCAAAACAACAAAAATGACAACCTAATTCATTATTCATTCAATAGAGTTGAAAATCGAAATGTCAATATGCAACTAACTCTATATGGTTTCATCTCATAGAAGTCTACAATTTATTTAATAATTAGCAAAATAGTAAACTATTTGTTGAACGAACTTCACAGTAACACCAACAATGCGTAATATGCCATGAAGATATGACAATAGTAAATACCAATAGAACTCATATTTCATGACGTAATTGGGGGGCAATACGTAGACTTAAAATCTAATACATTCAACCAAAAGCTGAATTGTTGAGGTTATGTGTCCAAAATGCACCACAAAGTACATTAACTAGTTGGGAAATGTCTCCAGATAAAAAGTAAACCACACTTCATTTTTTACATAAAGCACAGGACATAAAACTTCTTAGTCTACCCGTATAGGTATCAGCCCGAACAATTCTTTATATATAAAAATAAGAAAATGAAAATTTATTCATGGTAATTAATACTTGCTAACACAGACAGCCACAGTAATCATAAATGCTATGGGGTCGACACAAGCACAAGCCGATCCATAGCCATGGGCACCAGCCACATCAAACCCAAATGAGATATTAAACACCAAAAAAATCATATGCATCCCTGAGTTTAAGGGTGAGAAAAGCATCTAATGATGAGATCATAATAGATAAAATGCTGCAATAGAACAGAATAAAAAAGAATCTGCCAGTGTTTCTCCAATCCAGGAAATCATCTTAGTGATCAGCTGATGCACAAATCAAATTTACCTCATCATCAAAGCCAGCAGGTGCAGCAATATAGAAGGCATGGGAGTAATGCCATATATCGCTGTGGATTGCATTATGAGCAATCCAGTCATTTGGTTTCATCTCATCTTTTGGCGAAGTTAACTCCCAAGTCTCATCGGGAGACCCATAAATACACGTTTAGGGTCTTTTTTTCGTAAAATAATCGTATTACCAAGAATCATATTCAGAACTGTTCATGATAAATAATAGCCGATTTATTTGGACATTATAGGACTTCACCTACTTTTTGGTACGCACAAACAATAACTACTAGCTGACCCTATAATACATACTTTATTCATTAAGACGAATTAGTTCAAGTGAATGATGGTCTCTGAAACTACTAGAGGGAAGAATACGAAGAGGAAAGTTACTCCAATAAGACATATATCCAAGAGGAACAAGTCCTGATTCTCCAGAGAAAAAATCATGTTCTGCGGACCATACATGTTGTGGAGGAATTGTTGGCATAAAAAACTATAATTATACAATCTATTATACAGAAAAACTTTTATACCAGGATTGAAATCAAATAATAATATATCTGTTTACGATGCGTACCTTTAGATGTCATCTGCGTGAGATCCAATTAGATCTTCAAGAGCACCGCCTAACAGATCTGAATGACGCCGAATATCGATCTGCAAGATGAACTAGAATAGATCTAGACCCCTTCTCCTCTCTTCCTATCTTTTCACAGACCACCTTAATTGATGGTTTTGGGAGATCAAGAGGATAACCGTAATCTCTTGATCTAGATCAAGAGGATAACTATAATCTCTTGATTTAGTGTCGTGTCATTCCACGAGTTTAGAGTAGGTCCTGTCTATTTATATGCGAGAGTAGAGGGTCTAGGATAAGTTATTAGGAGAGTTCCTTCTATCAAGGGTATCCCCTAAAATATCCCAATATAATATGAATTTTATTTAATATTGGCTAATATCTTTTATCAGAATCCAAATAATCCATAATATATCTTATTCAATTAATAAAGGGCCACATAATCTTACATTCTCCCACTTGGCCCATTAATTTATAAGATATAAAAGATATCCAAAATTAAAATAAATAAAATAAAATTTATTTAAAAATAATTTTATATAATTGGATTCTGAAAATTTTGAAAAAGGCATTTTATATATGACCATGATTTTAAAAATAAGCCAATAAGTCCAATAAGTATAATAATACTATATTCAGTCCAACTATCAATGTGAGTCATAGCGGTTGTATGTCATCAATGCCACACTTCCTTCTATGTACTACAATCGTTAGTCTTTCCTTATATAGTCTATAATGACCCCTGTAATTTATCTTGTCAAGACAATCATCTTTATTACATTCAACCATAATATGCATAAACATAAACATAAATAGGATAGCAGAAACAAATAACTTTAATTATGCAAAAGGAAATGTCAATAATAGCATCCACTTAAACATGCATCACCATATCCTTTATGGCTTGCTCACAAGCCCCATTCTAAGAACATGTTCTTTAAATATTTTACATTGCAACGCTTTAGTAAATGGATCAGCAATCATCATAGTGGTGCTTAAATTTTCAATTGACACTTGTTGTTTTTGGACTCTTTCTCTAACCACCAAGTACTTTATCTCAATGTGCTTTGAACCACTAGAGTACTTGCCATTCTTAGAGAAGAAAACTGCTGCAATATTATCACAAAATATCTTCAGCGGCTTGGCAATTGAGTCGACCACACCGAGTCCTGATATAAAATTTCGCAGCCATAAAGTTTGATTTGTAGCTTCAAAGCATGCCACAAATTCAGCTTCCATCGTAGATGATGCAATAAGTGATTGTTTTACACTTTTCCAAGAAATTGCCCCACCAGCCAGCATGAACATAAATCCTGAAGTGGATTTCCTACTATCGAGGCAATTTGCAAAATCAACATCTGAATATCCCATTACTTCAAGCTAATCTGACTTCCTATATGTGAGCATATAATCTTTTGTCCCTTGCAGATATCTCATTACTTTCTTTGTAGCTTTCCAATATTCCATTCTTGGGTTACTCTGGTATCTACCCGCATTGCCACTGCAAAACTGATATCCGACCTTGTACAGGTTTGAGCATATAATAGACTTCCAATTGCGCACCCATAAGGAATAATTGAGCATTGGTTTTGACTGAATTTTTCACCTCTAGTAATAGGTGTATCATTGGCTTTACAAAGCTGCATATTAAACATTTCTAAGATACGCTTAATATAACCTTTCTGAGACAATCCTAACAAACCTTGAGATCTGTCCTTGAATATCTTAATGCCAATAACATAGGATGCCTCATTCATATCAACCATCTTAAAGTTCTTGTTGAGAAATATCTTAGTTTTATGTAACAAACCAATATCACTACTGACAAGCAATATATCATCCACATATAAGACCAATATAATAAACTTACTCCCACTAACTTTCAGATATATACACTGATCAACAGTATTTTTCTTAAATCCGAAGGAAGTAATGGTATCATGAAACTTTATATACCATTGTCTTGAAGCTTGTTTAAGGCCATAAATGGATTTCCTAAGTTTGCAAGCCCAACTTTCCTTTCCCTTTTCTATGAATCCTTCAGGTTGATCCATATAAATTTTCTCATCTAGATCTCCATTCAGAAATGTTGTTTTCACATCCATCTGATGCAACTCAAGATCATAATGAGCTACTAATGCTATGATGATTCTCAATGAGTCCTTTCGAGAAACTGGAGAGAAGGTCTCATGATAGTCAATGCCTTCTTTCTGAGAAAAACCTTTGGCCACAAGTCTGACTTTATATCGTTCGATATTGCCTACTGAGTCACATTTAGTCTTAAAGACCCATTTACAACCGACTCTTTTATAATTATTGGGCAATTCAACGAGTTCCCAGACACCATTCTGGTCCATTGATTTTAACTCATCTTTCATTGCATCATACCATTTTCCAGAATCATTACTTTCTATAGCTTGTGAAAACGATAAGGGGTCTCGTTTCATTCCTATATCAAAATCTGATTCTTGTAGATATACCACATAATTATCAGAAATTGCATGTTTCCTTTTTCTTTGAGATCTTATCAAAACTGCCAATTGTGATTGTTCTACAAGACTATCAGCGACGACATCAACATCATGTGAGAATTCATCAATGTTATTTTGTTGTTCACCCTCATCAATTCTATCATTGATTTGAGAAACAACAATTTCTCGATTAGGGGATAATATAGGAGAAGAAGCTTGAATCTCCTCAATATCAAAATTAATCCTTCGAGATTTTTGACTCCCACTGATTTCACTATTTTCCAGGAATTTTGCATTACCAGATTTTACTATCCTCATATTATGATTAGGGCAATAAAATCTGTAACCCTTGGATCTTTTTGGGTAACCAATAAAATATCCAATGAAAAATTCATCAGCATTCATTCCCAATGTCTTAAGTTTTGCAGCTTTGTCAGCCATACTGAGGATGTGATCCTGAATTCCTCGAGTACCATCATACTGAGCTGTAGTCAGTTCTTTCATTAATGTGTCAGCTAATGACTTATCAACAGATTTAAATCTATCTTCAATAACCTTTAAATATTCACATGCGCTAGATGCAATCGGTAATGAAGTCTTTATATTATTTACAATTGTCATCCTTATGAACATTAAACTAAGCCTATCAGATCTCTCCCAAACCTTCATTTCACTGACTTATTCCACAGTACTTTTATCAGTTAATTCTGCGGGCTTTTCAACAAGCAATGCCAAATCAAGATCTAGTACGCCCAATGTAAATTGCACATGCTCTAACCATTCTGAATAATTTGATCCAGAGAGTACAGGGACACTAGAAGCATGAGAATGTATGGATGGGAATACCACTGCAGAATATAAAATAACATTAATGCTTTGAGTTTTACCAAAATATGATAAACTATTGATATCATCAATATTTAACCTTTGGGTAAAAATATTGACATATCTAGTGTTCATACAAGATCATTTATGGAGGACTGATACCATCCTTGTGGAATAGTTTTGCTACCTTTGGGTATACAATTCTAAACTGCAAGGATATCCAAAACAGTATCATCATACCCTATCACATAATTATTTGAAATAGATTATCCTTTGTGATTATCTATATCTCCTAATTATGCATGTAATTTTGAATATTATTTCTTTAATGTTATTGAGGACTTGTTCCTTAATGTAATTTTATAAATCATTGATCTAGGCCAATTTGATGACTACAAGACCAATACAGTAATATAAAATACAAATTAAATTATCCTATGAATGACAAGACTTTAATTGTATTTCATATCCTATAAGCCTACCATCCTAGGCTACTTTGGCAGCTACCAGTCAGATATAACTTAAGGAGATGAACTACAAATAATATTCATCAAGTTTATTTAAACTAATTCATGCTAAAACAATTCAATAATAAGATAACAACCATAATAATTATTGAACACTTAATCAGTAGTAAAAAAACTCATATGATAACTGTAATCATGATAATACATAAATCATGCATTTATATGAAAAATAAATATTATTTCATAATTACTAATATTTGCATGTAAATAATTGAATTAATATCCAAAAATCAATAATTGGATTTAACACATGCAATTAATAATTCATATGAGAAAACTATAAAGAAATAATAATTTATAGTTTTTTACTGATTAATTTTATTTAATTGGAGAAGCCCATAAGTCCAATTAAATAAATTGATCAAAAATAAAATATAATCATTGAATAATAAAAAATATAATCATAATGAAATTTTATTAGATTATATATTGATTAATTTTATAATTGAGAAAATAACCAAAATTTCTCAATTTTATAATGATAAAACTGTAATTCTAAAAATATATATACATATAGAAGAATTACAGATTTTTTTTAATTATAGGATTAATAAATCACAAGGGTAAAAATATAAATAAACCTACTCAATTAAAGGGTAAAATTGTAATTTTGGTGAATGGCAAAACTATAATTTTCTCAAAGAAAAACCCTAGCCTTCTCTCTTCGGCATGTACTTGGCATGCCGTGGTTGCCGACACGGAGGCCTCCGGTATGATTGCTTGCCGTCATGCATTGCTCTCTTGGCGTCAGGCACCTTGCGGCCTCTGATGTGCCCTGACCCACTCAGCGGCGACATTCACATGCGCATCGTCGTTCTTGCAAGTAGATCCGGCCAAAAACGTGGCAAGATTGTTGCATTTTTTAACACACAACGACAATAAAAAATCGTTCGCAAGAAAACGATTAAAATTAACAGATAGGAAAATAAATTAATAAAATATTCAGATCATGCATCGTAAACAAAAATAATAGATCTAATATTTTTGATATCAAACCTAGGCTCTAATACCAATTGTTGGCATAAAAAACTATAATTATGCAATCTATTATGCGGAAAAACTTTTATGCCAGGATTGAAATCAAATAATACTAGATCTGTTTACGATGTGTACCTTTAGATGCCATCTGCATGAGATCCAATTAGATCTTCAAGAGCACCGCCCAACAGATCTGAATGACGCCAAATATCGATCTGCAAGAGGAACTAGAATAGATCTAGACCCCTTCTCCTCTCTTCCTATCTTTTCACAGACCACCTTAATTGACCACCTTAATTGATGATTTTGGGAGATCAAGAGGATAACCGTAATCTCTTGATCTAGATCAAGAGGATAACTATAATCTCTTGATCTAGTGTCGTGTCATTCCATGGGTTTAGAGTAGGTCCTGTCTATTTATAGGCGAGAGCAGAGGATCTAGGATAAGTTATTAGGAGAGTTCCTTCTATCAAGGGCATCCCCTAAAATATCCCAATATAATATGGATTTTATTTAATATTGACTAATATCTTTTATCAGAATATAAATAATTCATAATATATCTTATTCAATTAATAAAGGGCCACATAATCTTACAGGAGTACCTCAAGACAATAACTCTACAAAGCTCAACGGACCAAGTGAGCTATGAGGAGTCGTTGCCTCATCTTGCATGAGATAATGCAGTGGTAGATGCATTAGATCAAGTGAGAGAGCAACCCATGACAATATCATACGAAGGCATACTTAGAGCCGATAGAAATCAGACTCAAAGAAGGGCTGACTAGTGGAATGGTAGGCGTGAGGGCCACTATCAACTCAATGCAGATCGAGAGATGAAGCAACTTGGGTAGAACTTGATGAAGTATCCAAGTTGCATGAAGGGAGTCGATGTAAAATATGAAACATAGAACGGAGGCACGCAGCTTTTCTTAGACATATGTCAAAAACATGAACTCTTGTAGAGACAAGAGCGGAATCATGTCATTCCATATGTTCTTCATTTGATGGAGCAGACTTATTTTGCACGGTGTCAAGGATGAAGTGATCTTCGAGGCATACACACCTTATCTCAGAGAAGCATTTGACAGAGGAACTAAGGCAAATTAACTGGCTGAGGCTAAGTTGGGATCCGAAAGCCTTAGCACGGGGCAAGAGGATGCAGAGGCAGACACTTTTGAAGAATATGTCATAGTATGGTCATTCAAGTTGTCATGAAAAAGGTGGTGCTTAGTGGAGATTGTGCTGGTGGGGGATAGAGGCCTAGGATCCAGACAATAGTACACCAATTTTAGTGAATTCTGTAGACTTCGAGAGCTATTAGGAGATGCAGCGTCTGCAACGGCTTTGACGAGGACGTCGAAGGAATAAGTTAAGGAGAAAGTGTTTCTTAATAGTTGCTTGTGGATCTTGTGTGAAATGCTTTTTCTAACCCGTTTTCTCTTTTGTAGGTCCTAAAGGACCATAGGAGGTTTTGGGGAGGCTGACCTTTAGGAACAAATATGTAAGATTGTCGTACGACTTAGGCAAAACCGGCTAAGTTCGTGACAGCATGGGGAGAAGGGACGAGACAATGTCGCTAATTTTTTAGCTTATATTATATTATATTATATTTATACCGAGCGATATGCCTGCGTCGCTTTCGATCAGAATCTTATACCATATGAACTCGGTATGACGATATAGACCGATATGACGAACCTTGATCAAAAGACTTCAGCCCATGTTTTTATTATTTATTATCAAATGTCTATTTATATACAAATAATTTATTATTTCTGAAATTCTTTGAATTAATATCCAATGTTGAACTTACTGATTATGTTTGATGGCCCATTATTGAATTGGCTTGATTATATTTAGAACTAACTCAATTAAAACTCTAAACTATTTCAATCTAGTTAAATTATTATAAATAATGAATCACATGTTGTCTGACATATTATTGGCTTATTTGACGCTTCGTCTGATCCTTCGACGCATCATTCTTTCTTGTGGAGTATTGTTTTGACCTTCGCAACATCCGATCTCCTTGGTGCAATGCTTGATTCTTCTAGCCCGATGTCTGAACTCACGACACAAAATCTTCTGTCGACACGTCGACCAATCTTTTGACATATTCCACTCTGACCTAATAATTTTCTGCTTTATTCAATTTTGGCTCTCCTTGATCGAAGCTAGACTTACATAACTTATATACATATTATATCATAATTTTATTAATTAATTTTATTATTAAAATTTGAGATTCAATCAACATCATAGCTGCTTCGATTGTCCACTCAAAACAGATTGTTTTTTTTGTTCTAAGATTGTTTTTTTTTTTTTTTTTGTGAATCTTGGCATCATCGATTGCAAAGCTGCTCGAAACATTACTAATTTTGTGAATATTGGTTCAGCATAACTCAGTCAAAATAAAGTCGTGTTTGCCTTAGTAATTTAATATATATCGTGTTTAAAAAAAATTCATACAATCCCACCAAGTAAATCTAAAACTACATAGGTTTGTTTGGTGAGGGCGATTAGAGGGCCTATTGACACTGATATAGGGAGTCACAATTTTGTATAATATTTTCCAATAGTAGTCTTATGTTATGAAGTCGTATATCAATCCATTGTTTAATTAACCAAGCACACTGGAATATGCATATTAACAATTGATGTATAACAAATAGGTGATTGTTACACTGAATCGTCCATATGTCAGTTAAGAAACTTTTTTTTATACTATAAACCATGTCATATGTACCCCATGCAAAATGTTAAACTGCCAAGTGTTGTCATGGATTTCTCAAGGTTAGAGGGTGGGTGGGTAATCTATGTATGATATTTTTCAACTTCAAAAGGACATGATTTTTTTTAGTTTAATAAATTTCATCTATATTTATTTAATTGTGGGTTTGCTTAGTTTTTGAATTTATTTGGAAAAAAAATATGGTGCTTAAGTTTTTTTTTTTTTTTTTGGTTGTTGTTGTCTAAAATTTTTTATGTGATACCTATTGAAAGTGTATGATATAATTGTTTGTAAGTCCACCTATTTTTGTTGGTTTTCAACAGTAGGGACACATTATTTGTCAGAGCGTACATGTGTGTTGCAAAATTCTGAAAAGTCACCGAAAAGAAAAGAAAAAAAAATATTAATGAACTAAGTGGCAAAATATTGATCTTTGATTGGACTATAAGGGAGGCAGAGGCTTTATGCATCTGTGCTTGCATTCCACCCATACTTGCCTATTGAGCCTCACATAGGACTTTTGCTCCCCGACGAATTAAAACACTACTCATATTGCTTTAATTGATAATTCCAATTAGTTAGTTATCCCATATGTTGTTGACCTGTTTCTTTCTTTTTTTTTTAACATTCAATGCTTCAATATATTATTGCTGGCCTCTTAAAGTGAGTGTTGATTCAATCGTGTTTCCTAACCATCTCTGTCAACTTTCTAGTAAAAGTATAAAGATTTTGGTGAAACGTTATTATTATTATTATTATTATTATTATTATTATTATTATTATTGTTATTATTATTATTATTATTATTATTATTATTACTATTATTTAGTCCAAATGGTATTATTTTATCAATCAATATTTTGGGAACTCGTCGTTCTCTTTCCTTGCAATGATTTCGGAAGTTGGTTCCTGGCATACGTGCACTAGTAATTTGTGATTTATATTCTTCCATATCCTCTGGAACTTTGGAAAGATTTCGAAAGATTATTTTTTTTTAAGTTCATAAATCAATAAGATGGAAGAGTTTTAAATATATACTGTTGACTCGATCAAAAAGGTATAGTACATTACTCTAGTAGAAGCATCAAACGAGAGAACGTGGATGAAGAAGTTTATCAGAGAGTTATGAGTCATACCAAACAGCATGGAGTCGATTCTCATATATTACGATAATAACGGGGTGATCGCTCAGGTGAAGGAACCTAAGTCTTATTAGAAGTCTAAGCACGTAAATATATAACAATGGAAAGAGTTCTATCCGAAGATAACCTTATAGATCCACTGACAAAGTCATTGGCTCATATTGTACTTGAGCGTCACAAGAGTCTGATGAGGATCAGACACATAGATAATTAGCCTTAGGTCAAGTGGGTGATTACTGATTTACGTATGAGTTGAAATTAACTAGCTAATTTATGTAGTATGTTCTTCCGTTTTGTACCATAAGTTATGTTGTAAAATTATCTTTACATCTAGCATGAATTCACACTGATTTATAAGAGTTTTTGGATGAAGTAACTTTGAGTCGCAACATTTTTGAATGGTTCAATCCCCGAAGACATTCACAAACTCAAACGCTTGCGTATCCTTACAAGTCTTCACAACTTCTCCTCCTTTTATGTAAATCTGTAACTCCATCCATTATATTGATCAATTATTGAATTGTTTTTTATGCATCTTTTTTTAGGAGCTTGGACAAAAATCAATTTTCGGGTAATATTACTCCAATTATTGGCAACCCCACTAATTTTACATAGACTTTGAAATAATTAGTAGAATTATTTCATTGGTGGCTAAATTAGAAGAAACAGTTCTTTGAAATAATTTATTGTTACACAGATGTTTTCATAAGTTTGGGTACAAACAGATTCTCAGAGTACAGTTGAGAGCCTATTTAGAATTTTTGTGATATTAGCATCCATAGTCTAAAAATTCTTTCTAGAAATTTATCACATCTATTTGGGTTTCATATTTTAGTACCTGAATTGACAAAAAAATGTAAAATACAACTTGCCATAAGTATATGTGGTTTTTAGCTTACATTTACAGTATATCAAAGTGAAAAAAATAAACGATCTTGTATTAGTATTAGCATATGATATATTAAGTGTTTATAATTTCATTAGCTACATAGACAACACCAGATTAAGTGTCTATAATCTCATTAGCTACATAAAAATTATGGATAAGATCAAAAGATTTATTCTACCAGCATTTATCAATGATATAAATTATAGTTGAAATCAAAAGATTATCCTACCATATGTGTATTAGCTATGTATATATATTCTTACCTAAAATAGATTGTATAGTAATTCTTATTTAATGAAAATGATCCTCAAGAGTCATTTAGCTATTTACTCAAGTTTTATCATAATATCAGAGCCACAGGTTCTAGGTTCTCAAATCCATAACTAATGAAAGAACTGACTATAGCTCAGTATAATGGTACTCGATGAATTCAAGATCATATCCTCAATTTGGTTGATAAAGCAGCAAAACTTAAGGCATTGGGAATAAATGTTGATGAATCTTTCCTTGTGCAATTCATTCTTAATTCTCTTCCTTCTCAGTTTGGCCCATTCAAGATTCACTATAATACAAATAATGATAATTGAGATTTGAATGAGTTAACTAGTATGTGTGTTCAAGAAAAATTAAGATTAAGGTAGAAAAGTTCATATAATATTCTGACTACTACTCAAGGAGCTAGTAACAAAAAAAGAAAATTGAAGCATCATCCATCAAAGAAATTTATTAGGTCTAGAAATATTAGACAAACTATTAAAAAGAAAGTTATTATAGTAAATTAATTCTTTCGTGGCAAGAAAGGATATGTAAATAAGGATTACATTAAACGTAGGACTTGGTCCGAAAAGAAAGATATAAACTCGACCTTTATATGTTTTGAATCAAACATTGCGGAAGTTTCTTCTAATACATGGTGGATTGATTTTGGTGCTTCAACTCATGTTAATAATAATATGCAGAGATTCCTTTCAATTCGAAAACCAAAATAATATAAAATATTTATAATTATAGAAAATCATATCAAAGCAAAAGTGGTATCAATAAGGACTTATCGCTTACGCTTAAAGACAGATTATCTGATGGATCTTGAAGACATATATTTTGTTCCTACAATTTCTAGAAATTTAGTTTCTCTATCTAGAATTGATGAGTTACGATATTATCTTTCTTTTGGTAATGGTAAGCTCAGCTTATTTTATGATTCAATAAAAGTTTATTTTGGAATTCTATATAATGGTTTGTACAAAATTAATTTGAATCTAGAGTTTGCCAAAGCATTATTGACCCTACAATCAAGTGTTGGAATGAAATATAATTTTAATAATGATATTATGGCATAAACGTTTGAGGCATATCTCCAAAGAAAGAATTAAAAGATTATTGAAAAATAATATTTTAAAAAATTTAGACTTTATTGATTTTGATGTTTGTATAGATTGCATTAAGGGAAAGCACAATAAGTATACAAAGAAAAATGTCACGATAAATAAAGAACTTTTTGAAATTATTCATACTAATATCTACGGACTACTCTATATTCTATGTTTTAGTGGACAAAGCTATTTCATCATATTTATAGATGACCTGTCTAGATATAGCTATGTTTATCTAATACATGAAAAGTCTTAAGCCATTGACATTCTTGAGGTATACATAAATGAGGTTGAGAGACAATTAGATATAAAAGTTAAAATTGTTATTTATGATAGGGATGATGAATATTATGGTAGATATAATGCACCCGATTAGAATATTGGTCCTTGTGCTAGATTCTTAGAACAACGGGGTATTTATACTCAGTATGCATTACCAAGTGTGCCATAACATTATGGTGCTACTAAAAGGTGAAATCGTACTCTTATGGATATGGTTAGAAGCATGATGAGTTATTCATCTGCACCTAAGTCAATATGGGATGATGCTCTTTGGACAACTATGTATATCTTGAATGTGATTCCTAGTAAGTCAGTTTCATCAACTTCATTTGAGTTATGGACTAGTAGGAAACTCAGTTTGAGATATTTACATATTTGGGGGTGTCCTGCAGAGATAAGAGTATTTAATTCACATGAAAAGAAATTGGACCCAAGAATATTTTTTTGGATATTTTATTGGTTACCCAGAAAGATCCAACAAATACAGATTTTATTACCATAATAATTACAATATGAGGAAGTAGAATATAGTAATATAAAATTCTTAGAAAATGATGAAGTCAGTGGGAGTCAAACATCTTGAACGATCAATTTTGATATTGAGGAGATTCACGTTAATTCTCCCTTATTATCCCCTATTCAAGAAATTATTATTCCTCAAATTAATGAGATAATTGATAAGGGTGAAAACAATATTATTCCTCAAATCAAGTAGAATATAGTAATACAAAATTCTTAGAAAATAACGAAGTGGAGTCAAAAATTTTGAAGGATCAATTTTGATATTGAGGAGATTTATGTTAATTCTCCCTTATTATCCCCTACTTAGGAAATTATTATTCCTCAAATCAATGAGAGAATTGATAAGGGTGAAAAATAAAATAACATTGATGAACTCTCACATGATGTTAATGTCACTGTTGATGATCTTATAGAATAATCACAATTCGCAGATTTGAGAAGATCATAAAGAAAAATGAAATATATCATTTCTGATGGTTATATGGTATATTTGCAAGAATCAAATTATGATATAAGAATCAAAAGAGACCCCTTATCGTTTTCACAAGCTATAGAGATTAATAATTCTAAAAAATAGTATGATGCAATGAAAGAGGAGTTAAAATCAATATCCAATGATATAAAGCTAGACTTATGGCCATAGGTTTTTCTCAGAAAAAATGCATTGATTACCATAAGACCTTTTTCATTTTCTTGAAAGGACTCATTGAGGATCATCATGGTATTAGTAGCTCATTATGATCTTGATGTGAAAACAATATTTCTGAATGGGGATCTAGATAAGTAAATTTATTTGGAACAACCAGAAGGATTAATAGAAAAGGAAAAGAAAAGTTGAACTTGCAAACTTAAGAAATTCATTTATGGCCTTAACAAGCTTCCATATAATGGTACATAAAGTTTCATGATACCATTAATTCCTTCAAATTTAAGGAAAACATTATTAATCAGTATATATATCCGAAGGTTAGTGGGAGCAAGTTTATTATATTAGTCATATATGTGGATGATATATTGCTTGCTAGTAGTGATCTTGGTTTGTTGCATTAAAACAAGATATTTCTCAACAAGAACTTTAAGATGGTTGATATGAATGAGACATCTTATGTTATTGGCATTTAGATATTCAAGGACAGATCTCAGGGATTATTAGGACTATCTTAGAAGGGTTATATTAATCGTATCTTGGAGAGATTTAATATATAGTTTTGCTCAGCCAATGTACACCTATTACTAGAAATGAAAAATTCAGCCAAAATCAGTGTTCTAAAAATGACTTAGTAAGAAATTAAATGAAGAATATTCCTTATAGGTACATAATTGAAAGTCTATTATATGCTCAAACATATACAAGACCAAATATTACTTTTGCAGTTGCAATGCTAGGTAAATACTAGAGTAACCTAGGAATAAAATATTGGGAAGCTACCAAGAAAGTAATGAGATATCTGTAAGGGACAAAAGACTATATGCTTATATATAGAAAATCAGATCAGCTTGAAGTGACGGAATATTCAAATACTGATTTTGCAAATTGCCTTGATAGCAATAAATTCACTTCAGGATTTGTGTTCATGTTAGTTGGTGGGGTAGAAAAGTGTAAAACAATAACTTATTACATCATCTACGATGTAAGCTTAATTTGTGGCATTCTTTAAGGCCACAAATCAAACTTTATAGTTACAAAATTTTATCATAATATTATTGGTGTGGTCGATTCAATTGTCAAGCCGCTGAATATATTTTGTGTTAACACTGTAGTAATTTTCTTTTATAAGAATGACAAGTACTTTAGTGGTTCCAAGCACATTAAGATAAAATACTTGGTGGTTAGAGAAAAAGTCCAGAAACACCAAGTGTCAATTGAAAATTTGAGCCCATGATTGTTAATTCATTTACTAAAGCTTTACAATGCAAAACATTTAAAGTACAAGTTTCTAGAATGGGGCTTGTGAGCAAGCCATAAAAGATATGATGATGCATATTTAAGTTGATGCTATTATTGATATTTCTTTTGTATAATTAAAGTTATTTGTTTTTGACAAATTACAAGGGTCATTATAAATTATATAAAGAAAGACTAAATTGTTATGACTCACATTGATAGTTGGATTGAATATAGTATTATTGTGCTTATTGAATTTATTGGCTTATTTTAAAATCATGGTCATGTATAAAATGCTTTTTAAAATTTTTAGAATCCAATTATGTAAAATTATTTTTTAAATAAATTTTATTTTGTTTATTTTGATTTTGAATATATTTTATATCTTATCAATTAAGTGGGAGAATGTAAGATTAATGTGGTCTTTTATAATTACATAAGATATATAATGAGATTAATTAGATTTTGATAAGAGATATTAGTCAATGTTAAATTAAAGTTCATATTCTTTTGGGATATTTTAGAGGATGTCCTTGATGGAAGGAACTCTCCTAATAACCTATCATAGACCCTCTGCTCTCGTTTATAAATAGATAGGACCTCCTCTAAACCTAGTGCGTTGTAATACGCTGCATAACGATACTAGAGAGAGAATAAAGTTATTCTCTCATCTCCCTAAATCATCAATCACAGTGGTCTTGTGAAAAGATAGGAAGAGAGGACAAAGGTTCTAGAACTGTTTTAGTTCTCTTTGTAGTTTTGATGTTACGGTGATACTCAGATCCGAAACACAGTGTTTTTGTAAATCTAAAGGGATCTTATTCAGATGGCATTTAAAGATATGCATCGTAAATAAATATAATATTATTTAATTTTAATATTAATATAATTTTTTTTTAACATAAATAATATATATAATTATAATTTTTATGATTTTAGGTTGCTCCTCCAACCAAGACGGTTCCCCTACATCCTTTCTATTCGTCATCACTTTCTAAGTGCCTTAGATCCTAAAGCAAGCAGACGACTCAGATGTGGTTTAAGGAATCTGACGATCCCACCATGTCAACTCAAAGAAATAAGGCGGCTCTTTGCTCCACCAACTGCTGTCAACATTGCCTGACGGATTCCATGGTAATTAGGTCTCAGCTGCTTGACAGGGTAGTAGTC
This sequence comes from Ensete glaucum, assembly GCA_021527575.1. Lineage (NCBI taxonomy): Eukaryota > Viridiplantae > Streptophyta > Magnoliopsida > Zingiberales > Musaceae > Ensete > Ensete glaucum. Next base: position 37,938,730 of record CM038558.1, on the reverse strand, counting down.
TACCACTATCAAAGATGCAAATTTTGTCAACTTAATACAGATTTAGATCATAAATTATCACATTCTATATGAGATAGTATATTACAGATTCCAGTACAGCCTTCCCGTCAGCTTTTTTACTGCTTCTCAAGTGGAATAGCAGTATAATTTAGCATCAGGGCCTGCCTACTACTATCAACTCTAAAAGCTTAAGAAGCTTTGTACATGTACATCAGGGAACATCTGTTAATTTTGTTGCTGTAAGCTGATGCATTATGCGTCACCGAGGGAGGTTTGTGGTGCAACTGATACAGGACACGGCTTTTCAATATGATAAAACAAGTAATCCTACTTACTATTTATTTATTTATTTATTTATTATATGGGGGGGGTTGGTTGTATTTGGAACTGTGAAGAATGCCCAATAGCCCCCCTCACCTCAGTAAGAGCGGCGAGGAGGGTGAATGGAGCTCCAAAAGTGTATCCTTTTCTTCCTCTTATGTACGTATCTCTCTATCTTGCAATTTTTTTTTTTTTTTTTTTTTTACAGAGTCTTTGCTTTACGTTTCCCCAGCCAGACAGAAAAGGAAGAGGATGATGCAGAGTTAACTGAAAACTTTTCTCAGCACCAGTATTTTAGCTACACTTTTTGAACACATTTGACTCGCGTTTTGGAACTATGAATTCATCATCATCATCATCAATTCAACGACTCCATCTGAATCCGAATTGTTCATCTCCTTTTTTTTTTGTTGTTGTTGTTGTTGTTGTTGTTTTGTTGCGGCGGCCTGGTCATCATGGGATGGATGCTTGCTCCTTTCTTAAATATATATTACCCAGATATGTAATATTAAAACGGAGAGGGGGCAACTTCGTTGCAAATTAGTGTTGAATTTTCGTAGCCACTGCTGCAGCCCCTCCCAAGTTTATTTGTGCCCCTTACGCATCGCACGCTGTCGATGATGGCTCGACCGCTCTTGAGATGGGCTTCTTCCTTCACTTCCCTCCACACTTCCTCTCGTCTTCCTCTCGTCCTACTCCCGCGGACCCTTAACCCCCGCGCCCCAAGCTTGGCCTTCTCCGCCGCCCCCGCTTCTAACTACCTCCATCTCTCCGACGACCAGCTCATGGCGCAGTGCGACATGGATACCTTCAAGGCCTCCGGCCCCGGCGGCCAGCACCGGAACAAGCGCGAGTCCGCCGTTCGCCTCTCCCACCGACCCACCGGCATCGTCGCCCAGGTCCCGCCCTCCCCTCCCAAAACTCGCACCTTCTCTTTCGATTCCTCCCTCTGAGACAACCCAACGTTGTGGGATGTAAAAAATTTTGAATCTCGCAGGCCGTCGAGGAGCGGTCACAGCACAAGAATCGGGCGATGGCTCTGACCCGATTGCGGACTTTGTTGGCTCTCAAAGGTTACGTTTCGAATTCCTTCCGTTAACGACATTTAAATTTAAAGTGTATTAAACTGGTTTCTGCCGAAATTGATGTTGCATCGATCTACAAACCACTGGATCTGTCTGCCTTTTGGGGTTTAATACTTTTGTGACCGTATCTGTAATTATGGAGTTGGCTGCTCAAGGAGCATGCCTGCCCGTAGCTGCAAACGTATCATCATTATTTTTAAATAAAAAAAAATACACTGTTTTCATCTTATTAATCTTGCCTAAGAAGAATGACCTTGTGATTAATATCAATCGACGAACCCAGTACCATTCTCGAGACTTTATGCCCCACCAGTTATTCCAGATTCATGTAGTAAAGCACTGGTCACCTGCTATTCGTTACTCATATAGGTAGGCATTCTAGGCTACATTTCATATCTGCATGATATTCCTTGACTTCGTTACAGTCACATTAATAATGCAGAAGTTATTCCTTTCTGTGCATTTGATAGAATAGTTTTTCCCCCAAATTTGTTGATGGACATATATATGTGACTAAGAACATTAGGCCTTCTATTCATTGATTCACTAACTGCTTTGGCCATTGCTGCTTTGTTTTTTTGTTTAAATTGCAACTTAAGTTGTTTTTGCCAACTTGTTATCAATTCTCTACCTTCTTTAGAATGAACATGGATGGTATCTCTGTGTAATCATTCACCATCATCTCACCCTTGAAGTTTTTTTTCTTTTTTTCTTTTTTGGTACATTGCATGCTGCAATTATTATGCTTCACAGCAGTTTGATTGTTTCCCATTGAAGTTATCTTGTTTCATTTGGACATGTTCCCTTCTTTTTTTAAGTACTGCACGCATCTGATTTATGAAATACACATACTAGTCAGGAAGGCGATAGACCTGGATGGATACGCACCTCCTTCAGAGCTTCTTCAGATCCTACCTGCCAAGTCAACAATTAGGGGAAAAGATGTTGGTCCTCAGATTGGTCCCAACAATCCTAAATTTGCTCTGGTACTTGTGAGCCACTTCTCGCACATGTCATCTTTTACCCATGAGGATATATTTGACATGATTTAAGTTTCGGGATCCTTGTTTTTTTTTATAATTCTATTCCTTTGACAGGGAATGCAGGCTTTGTTAGATCTAATATTTGCTGTAGAAGGCTCCGTGTCAGAAACAGCAAAAATATTGGGGTACATTGTTTATGGCTCCTTTTTGTATCCATGTATCTGCCTAAAGAAATTTTAATACTTTGTGAAACTTACCATGGATTATGTTAAGGACCATACTGCAAATATGAAACCTTAGTACTTAAGCTTGATCGAGATTCCTCTTTCTTCTCTTAATTCTTATAGGATTAATGAAATGAATAATTATCTAACTAAAGTATTTTGATTTCTTTGGCCTTCTTTCTTTTCTGAGAGTTCATTAATCAAGATTAATGATATGATAGTAAATGCAAGGTGCCATGTGTTTATGTTGATTGTGCAAAAGAATATGGATATATTTATTTCAGTATGATGTTGCTTTGTTTCATTTTATCTTAATAAAGAGATCATCTCTATGTTTGTAGGCAAACATTTGCAACTGAAGTTTGCTTATTGCACTCAATATTAAGTAATAACCTTTCCATTTTTGGTTCTTTTAAAGGAATGATACATGGATTCCTGAATAAAAACTAGATAAAATAGTCTCCCTTTACTCGGGAGATTTAGGGAATTTGATCATTTATTTACCTATTTCAAATCTCGTTGTCATCACCTCAAACAATCATCGGCATGCTAGCGGCGAGTGATGAAACAATCAGATTCTATCACATCATTTCTTCCACCATGCTAGGACTGAGTAGTCAGAAACTGTTTTCGTTGTGTCACGAATAGTCGTCGCTCAACCGCAACTCTTTGTTCAGCGAACTATTCGTCGCTTTTGTTTGCTTGTACAGATGTTTGACAACATGTTTTGCCTTGGTTTTGTGTGATTTTGCCTCAGAAATGCGAGCATAAACAGTCTATAAGGTCGCAGAACGATCGCTCATTGCTGAGAACAAAAAGCCCGTTTGGGCTTTTTGCGTCGCGACGAGCAGCGTCAACGTCATCTCGACCCTCTGGAACCCCGGGGGTGGATGGGGCTTCGAGATAGTATCGGGCGTGAGCATTCATCGACTGTTGAACTTGTCTTGCGTCCGATATCATGGTGATCGTCGTTTGTGGACTGACTGACGACCATTCCTACAACCCTCTAAAGTCCTGTTTCACTCTCTTTCTCTCCTTTCTCTTTTGCACATAAGGTGTTCGACGAATTGCTTATAAAAGCTGCCCTCTTTGCGAGACGTTAGGACTTGTTCGTCGCTCGTGTTCAAAACTAATTAACTTCTCTTTTTGCAGGTCCTTCGGGACCTGCACGAGGTTGCAAGTGGTCTGACCCTTTGCGGGCAAATATGCTTCGGCGTTTTCATGACTTAGGCAATTTTAGCTAAGTCCGGAACATTGGGCGAAGGTTGCTTCGTGACTTAGGCAATTCCAGCTAAGTCTTCAAGTTTGTCGCTAGGGTGTCGCACGGCTTAGGCAAATTCAGCTAAGTTTGTGACATTGTGGTATCAGAGCAGGTAAACACTTCGAATAAGCAAGCGAAGAGGATTCACAATCTCGCCATGGTGAAGCACCATGGTGAATCGAACAATATGGGGCAAGCCAGACCTTTGCCCCAAGCAGCCATAGGTGGGTTGCAAGTGCAAACTCTCTCGCAAGCTACTGGAACAGCTCATGAGGAGGGCAACAGCGAACAAGACGAGCGTGAAGTTGGGTACTCTCCGCGAGCGGAGGAGGCGCAATGTGGTGCGCCAACTGGAAAAAGGAGCCACAAAGAGAGCCTTACAATGGTGGAAACCCGCCTCGATGTTGTTGAAGCGAGCTTGGAGGAACTCTACCAAGGCTAAGGAAGGATCCTTGGGGTAAAGAGCTCGCAAGAAGAAGCTGAATCTCAGATCGATAGGGTTCAGTCCCTGGTCGATCGACTGACGGAGGACACCAAAGACTCCGTACGACATTTACATGAAGTTGTAGCAGAACTCACAGCCAAAGTGACATTGCTCGCTAGAACTCTTAATGCGGGAGGGAACAATACCTGTGCTGCACCGCCACAAAACTTCAGGGCACCAGAGCCACATTGCTACGGGGGCGCTAGAGATGCTAAAGGGCTCGACAATTTTTTGTTCGACATGGAACAATATTTTCGTGCTATGTGACCCGATTTGGAGGAAACCAAAGTTTCTATAGCAATCATGTACTTGAATGGAGATGCAAAACTTTGGTGGCGAACCCGTTGGGAAGAGATCCATCAAGGCCAATGCCGAGTGGATATATAGGAAGACTTGAAGTGAGAGTTGAGAACTTAGTTTTCGTCACAAGAAGGAAACTGAGACAACTCCACCAAAGTACATCGATTCGAGACTATGCGAAGCAATTTTCGGCACTGATGCTGGACATACAAGACATATCCGAAAAGGATAAACTATTTAGCTTTCTCGATGGCTTAAAGCCATGGGCACAACAAGAACTGCATCGGAGGAATGTCACCGACGTAGTCGGGGCAATTGCGGCTGCAAAAAGGCTAACTGATTTCGTTTCTTCGGAGGACTTAGGAAAGAAGAAACAATCCTCAGAAATCGCCCAACAAAATACTCCCGAACGAAGGATTCTGGGGGCGAACAAAAGAAGAAAAGTTTCCACAAGGGACCAAGCTCAAAGGGCAAAGCCCCGAAATCTGGCATGGAGGACTGCACATGGTGAGGGAGTGCCCACAGAAGCAGGCACTCAATGCTTTAACGGCATCTATACACCCCCACAAGTCGGACAAGGGCAAAGCCATCGCCATTAGTTCGAGCAGTTCGGAATCCAGCAACGACGATGAGGAGTCGCAAAGACCCCGAATGAGAGCAAATCGCTTGTTGAATGCACTGTAGGGGTCAAGTGGGGGGGAACACAAAGGCAAAGCCATCAAAGGCAGTGAGCAGTGAGTTGATGTATGTGGACATCAAGCTAAATGGCCGAACAATCCAGGCAAAGGTGGACACGACACTACCCACAACTTTATTGCTGATAGAGAAGCTAAGCGACTTGGACTAATCTTGGAGAAGAATCCAAGTCGTATGAAAGCTGTAAACTCGGAGGTCAAGCGGATCTCCGGACTAGCAAAGGGGATCCCTATCAAGATCGGAACATGGAGCAGAAGCACAAACATAATGGCGGTGCCCTTAGATGACTTCGAAGTGATTCTTGGAATGGAATTCATGCACACAACAAAGTTGGTGCCTATGCCATTTTTGAACTCTCTATGTCTAATGGGAGGCGACGACCCTTGCATGGTTCCAGTATCTCGAGGAGGAACCAAAGATCCACAACAAATATCAGCATTACAGTTAAAGAAGGGGGTACAGAAAGGTGAATCAACCTTTGTAGCAACCATAAAGCTAGAAACACTTGACAGGGAGGCCATTCAAGAACCTGCTATGGTGGCGAACATCCTGAAGGAGTTTTCAGATGTGATGCTGACTGAGTTGCCGAAAACTCTACCACTACGCAGAGACGTGGATCATCATATAGAGTTGGAGCCGGGAGTTAAGCCTCCAACGAGACTACTATACCGCATGGCCCCTCCAGAGTTGGTAGAACTCGAGCGATTAGGCAAGCTGAGCGGTGGTCTCATCCAGCTCGAAAACCGCTCGAGCTCCAGTCCTCTTCTAGAAGAAACAAGATGGGAGCCTCCGATTATGTGTCGATTATCGAGCCCTGAACAAAGTAACGGTGAAGCACAAATACCCCATCCCGCTCATTGCGGATTTGACCGATCAACTGGGCAAGGCCAAGTACTTCTCCAAACTCGACTTTCGGTCGGGGTACTGGCAGGTGCGTATTATAGAAAGTGACGAGGCAAAGACTACCTGTGTGACTAGGTATGGAGCATTTGAGTTTTTGGTAATGCCTTTCGGTTTAACCAACGCTCCAGCCACATTCTGTACTCTAATGAACCAACTATTCAAGAAATATTTGGATAAGTTTGTGGTCGTCTACCTGGACGATAAAGTCGTCTATAGCCGAACACTTGAGGAGAATGTTGAGCACCTTTGGATAATCTTCAAAGTTCTCAAAGAGAATACTTTGTTTGTAAAGAGGGAGAAGTGTTACTTTGCTCAGATGGAGATTCTATTCTTGGGGCATCGAATCGGCGATGGTTCTATCCGAATGGATAAATCAAAGGTGCAAGCTGTGGCAGAATGACGAACACCAAAGAAGATGCCAGAGTTGAGATCCTTCCTTGGGTTCGTCAACTATTATCGGCGCTTCATTGCTGGATATTCGAAGCGTGCAACTCCACTGACAGAGTTGCTCAAGGAGTAGTCTTGGAGATGGTCAGATAAATGTGAAGCGGTATTCCAAGACCTAAAGACTACCGTATTGGAGGAACCAGTACTCAGATTGCCAGACTATAGGAAATCTTTTGAAGTCCGTACAGATGCTTCTGACTTCGTTATTAGGGGAGTACTTATGCAAGAGGGTCATCTAGTGGCCTATGAGAGTCGCAAGCTCAACGAGACCGAGCGGCGATATCCAGTGCATGAGAAGGAGATGACAGCGGTGGTCCATTGTCTACGAGTCTGGTGACATTACCTTTTGGGAGCACCATTCGTGCTAACGACAGATAATGTTGCATTGAGTTACTTCCAGACTCCAAAGAAACTCTCCTCGAAACAAGCACGATTGCAGGACTTATTGGTCGATTTCGACATGGTAATAGAGTACAAGCCTAGAAAGGCAAATGTTGTGGCTGATGCTTTGAGCTGAAAAATTGAATTGGTGAATGCTATATAGTTGGAAGGCGGAGGCCAAGCAAGCCAGTTACACTCCAACTTTCTTTCTAGGATCAATGATGGACTGTACAGTGATCCTCGGGTAGTAACCGTGATGCAACTCATCAAAGAAGGCAAGGCATGACGATTTTGGGTCCAGGAGGCACTCATCTATACCAAAGGGAACATAGTTTATGTTCCGCGAGCGGACAATTTGAGGCGTGAACTCCTGAAAGAGTGTCATGATTCCCTTTGGGCTGGACATCCTGGCATCCACCGAATAATGACTCTTATGGAGAGGGCCTTCTATTGGCCGAAGATGGAAACTGATGTGGAGGATTATGTTCGAACATGCCTTACTTACCAACAAGATAAGGTAGAGTAGCGAAAGCCAGTGGGACTTTTGGAGCCGCTACCCATACCTGAAAGGCCATGGGAGAGCATATCTTTGGACTTCATATCAAGCTTGCCGACAGTAGGAGAACTCGGATCAATACTCGTGGTGGTCGATCGATTTTCAAAATATGCAACATTCATTGCTGCACCCTACACTGTTCAGCAGAGGAGACAACTAAGTTGATGATAAAGCATGTGGTGAAGTATTGGGGAATCCCGCACAACATCATCAGTGATCGACATTCGCGGTTCTTGGGACGATTTTGGATTCAACTCTTTAAATTACTAGGGTTCAAGTTATACTTCTCCACAAGCCTCCACCCCCAGACGGATGGCCAGACTGAAAGAGTTAACTCACTCTTGAAGTAGCATCTCCGACACTATGTGAGTGCCAACCAACGAGATTGGGTGAAGCTGTTGGACATAGCCCAATTCTCCTACAACTTGCAACAGAGCTCTGCGTCCAACAAGAGCCCCTTTGAGATTATCACGGGACAACAGCCATCGACTCCTCACACATTAGCTATTGGTTATACGGGGAGTAGTCCGAGTAGTCCGTCAGCATAGCACTTTCCAAAGGAATGACATCGAAATGCAGATATTGCTCAGGCCTACTTGGAGAAGGCAGCCGAAAAGATGAAGAAGTGGGCAGACTTGAGAAAGCGACCACAGGAGTTTAAAGTTGGTGACTTGGTGTTGGTGAAGCTCCAACCAGCATCACTCCAGTTCTTTAGGCACAAAGTGCATAAATGATTGGTGCGTAAGTATGAAGACCCTTTCCCAATTATCAGCAGGGTAGGCAACATCTCCTACAAGTTGCAACTGCCGACATGGCTCAAAATTCATAATGTCTTCCATGCAAGCAACTTGAAAGCCTACCATTCAGATCTGCAAGATGCTTCGCGAAATATTTTAACTCAACTACCTCCAATCAGAGCCTCCTACGAGAAGCGAGTTGATACTATTCTGGCGGATCGCAAGACTAAGCTACCCAGCGGAACAGAGCAAACTGAGTACTTGGTGAAGTGGCAAAAGCTTCCGTAAATAGAAGCTAGTTGAGAGCCAAAAGATGCCCTACGACATGAAGAAGCCCACGTCAAGGCCTACCAACAAGCGTCAACGAGGGCGTCGACAGTTTAAGTGGGGGAGAATGCCATGAATGGTTGTTGTCTAACCACAACTCTTCGCTCAACGAACTGTTCGTCGCTTTTGTTTGCTTGTACAGATGTTTGGCAACATGTTTTGCCTTGGTTTTGTGTGATTTTGCCTCAGAAATATAAGCAGAAACAATCTGTAAGGTTGCAAAACGATCGCTCGCTGCGCGGAGCCAAAATAGGCCAAAATTGCTCAGTTTTGGGCCATTTTTGCGTGCTGCGGCGACCTGGCAGAGCAGTGCAAAACATCAGCCATCTTAGCCCTCTAGAAACCCCTGGGTGGCACAGGACTGGATGGGGCTTCTAGATAGTATCGGGCATGAGCATTCATCGACTGTTGAACTCGTCTTGCGTCCGATACCTTGGGGATCGTCGTTTGTGGACTTGCGACCGTTCCTACAGCCCTCTAAAGTCTTGTTTCGCTCTCTCTCTCCTTTTTTTGTTGCACATAAGGTGTTCCGACGAATTGAGTGTAAAAACTGCCCTCTTTGCGAGACGTCGGGACTTGTCCATCGCTTGTCTTCAAAACTAATCAATTTCTCTTTTTGCAGGTCCTTCGGGACCCGCACGAGGTTGCAAGTGGGCTGACCCTTTGCGGGCAAATATGCTTCGGCGTTTTCATGACTTAGGCAATTTTAGCTAAGTCTAGAATATTTGGCAAATATTGCTTCGTGACTTAGGCAATTCCAGTAAGTTTTCAAGTTTGCCGCTAGGGTATCACACGGCTTAGGCAAATTCAGCTAAGTCCGTGACAGTTGTTAGAATAATTTGAATGCAAATGAGAGATGACCAGTTGGGTAAATTATTTTGGAATCATTTTCTTGTTTTGCTTCCACCTGGGTCTGAGTTTCTCCAATGAACTTTCACTCAGAGGAACATTCAGGCCGTAGCCTGTTTGATCTTTATCATATTTTTAATTCATGTGGCATTATCATTAGGTTTCTGGGCCAGCTAGCAGGTTGCTCTAGGTGGCACAAATTTGCTTTATTTGAATGATCTAAACTTCAACTTTGACACAGACTCAATGCCTTCTTAATCATGTAGTGCAGGCTAAGCACTGGTGCTTTGTCAAGGTTGATACTATCAGATGATTCTCTTAGAGTGACAGTAAATGAGCTGAGGACATCCAAGGTAAATTCTTGATACTTCAAATACCATTTTGTCAGTTTAAGCAGACAAAGTTGTCTGGTAAAACTTTTGCATGAAAAGATGTGGCATCTGTGAGTTATTAATGAATAAATGTCTTCATTAACATTCTTGTAGGGATGCCTTATTGTAACATCCCTACAATTCATGTGCTTGCACTAAAAAGAAAATATTTTTTTAATGCTGGAATTTGATTGTCACAATGATGTTAACCTTAAATGTTTCTGCATTTCATTGTTGAACTATCTCCAGGCTACTGACTGAGTTGAAAAATACTTCACAATATAAAATATGATAATATCTAGAGTTGTTTGGTAAGTATTATGTATGTTGAACGATTTCAATGTTTTGCTACTAATAACAATAGTATGTTTGAGGTGCATCGGCGACTCCAATATTTGACAAGAAATATGTATTTTCTGGCAAGGTTCTTTGAGGACTTTCCATCATGAGACTATGCCAGATTACTCGTGGTTTTTTTAGTTTATGTAATGAATGACTTAAAGAGGCTAACACACATATGAGAGATGGAGCTGGATAACATATGTTACATGAAGCAGATTATGGCAGTTATCTACTTGCTGACAGCATTCATTCATTATCCTTCATAACAATATTCATCAACTGCATAGGGGGTTAGTTGTTTTATCTGCAAATTACGAAGCTTCAAGAAATGTTATCAGAATTAGTTATTTTAGAGGGGAAAATATGAGATTGCATAATTACTAAATTATGTATGTGGATATTCTATAGAAGCATATCACATATGGATCAAGGTTTTTATCCAATCCGTGGCTACTCTTTGGTTCAAACTATCTTCAAAGACATCTTATTTCCCAGGGTTCCTAACCTCCTAGGAGAATGTTACCATTTGCATGCTTTACATTTTTAAATTCACCATGCAACATATTATACTAGTGATTGACAGATCATAGGATGAGAAGATTAAAGTTGCATATGGAGAAGAATGGTTTTTTGATAGTGTACATAAAACAAGTTGCCGAGTCTTCAACAAGAGCAGAATTGTTTAACTGACTAGTATGAAACTTGCAAGGGAGTACATGATAATGGTTAATTAAGTAAAATGGATCTAAATTATTAAAGTTGTCTGCTATCTACTGGTTAGGCGTAATGTTTGCTTAGTGTAGATACAAGTTGAAACCAAGAATCATGGTATTTGGAGTCCTTGACTGCAGTGATTTAAATAGGCGCCCGGGCACTTGCCTAGGCGTTCGGGTGAGGCAAGGTGAGGCCCGCGCACCTCATGGGTCGACCAGGCGACGCGCTTTAATGAGGCAATGCCTAGGCACTTGCCTAAACCCAAGTGTCGAGCGCCTCAGTCGACCACCCATTTTAAATATAGCAACCAAACTATATTTTTAAGTCTGGTTCGGTTCAACAGTGATTAGTTGGTTCGATTGACCAACTAACCAGTTTCTTACTTGCAAAAGCCAACCTTGCACATGCGCAACCCCGTGCCACCCCTTCTGCTGCTTCTGCCTCTGTCGCCGACACTTTCTACCGTTGCCTACGTCGTAGACGTAGCAGACTAAGCCTTCCTTTATCGCCAACGGACGGGTTCAATGGCCTAGCAAGAGCTCATAGCTTCCTTCTGTCATCGCCCCTGTGCAGTTCCTTCCACCGTCAAGGGAGAGGACTGTAGGTTTCTCAGCCACCGACAAACGCCTCTGGATCATCCTCTGCCCATGACATCGCTGCTGCAGCTTTCGTCGCTATCGCTACTATTGTCCGCAGCTTCCTCTACTTCCACGGTTGTCATCAGTAGGCTCCTTCATCATCGCTGCCTTCTTCGCCACTTTCCACTGTTGGTGACACTTTTCTCCCCCTCTACGACTGTTAGCAATTCTTTTCTCCCCCTCTAACTACTCTTAACAGTAAATAATATACTGTTAACAGTTGTTAACTACTGTACAAAGCAATCTTTATTTACTAGATTGAAAATATACTAATTAGATTTTAACACTCCTAACCTTTGTTTATTTAAAATTATTATTAGGGTTTCAGGATAAATGACAAGTGTACAAAGCGATTTAGTGGATTTAATTTAATGTCATATTTTTATTTATATAATCATATTTATCAATTATATTATATAGTTTTTATATTATAATATTTCAGAGCGCATAGCTTTGCTCAGCGAGCGCCTATCGCCTAGGGCATTTTGGGACCTTGGCTCCTAGTTCTTTTTAAATCACTGCTTAACTGTGGCTTATGTTATATTGCATAGACTTGGAGCATAATAAATATAATTTAAATGACATGTAAGACTGTGAATCAGCAGAATCCTTCAAGTTGCTCTTGTAAATAATTTTGTTGCTTATTAAAACTTTAACCCTTGCCAATCCATCCAAACGATTAAGAAGATAAACGAGATAAGCCTTTTTCATTTAAATCCTTAATACCCCCTCACATCTAGGGCAAAATGGCTGATGAAGCTAGCATGTTGGTGAGAAGTTAAATTTTGTAGCATTTGTAGATCCAGACAAAGGGACTATTGCTTTAGTATCATATTAGATCTTAATCCATTCAAAGCATTAAACTTATAATGCTTGCTAGTCCATCTAAAAGCTTTTAAGGTGTCAACTGAGATAGGATCAATATCTTAGTGCTGGCTGGCTATACTGCACAATGCAGTCAATTGACATCTCATGGGTGTATGACTGCACTGTGCTTATACGCAAAATTAAGGGTATAGGTAAGTACATGGCTGGCAAATTTGTGGAGTCTATGCTGCTAAAATGCTGGCATCTTGCATGTCACTTTAGGATGCAACTTCTGATTGACAGTTGAATTTTTCTGGAGTGTATGCACGAAGCATTCATCTGAATTTCCTTTTATTAATGAGTCTGCATGATGCATTTAACTTTTCTGACGATCATGTCTAGGATAACTTGATGCGAGTGATTTTGAACAGGTAATCTGAATCTGCTGGGAATCGTTCAGGCTGTTTGGTTTTATCAAGCATCTTAAGTGAATATTAAATAATGTGCTTTGCAGCAGCAATGCAAAATTTTATATATCATCTTTGAGACTATGGTATCTTGTTCTGCCAGTGACCTGAAAGTGCTTATTGGATTATCATTTCATGGACCGACCAGTTGATTGACTCCCCTTCCTTAGAACTGTCAATAGTGATGTCATTTCTCCTGGACCTGTTTTTGAATGGGGGCCTATATATGTGCCATGGGTTACTGCTTCACAACTGAAATGTTTTTTTTTGAGTGATTTGGTGCACCCAAACAATATTTTCATTGATTTTTTGAGGAGTAATTCAAAATACCTAGACAACATTTCCCTTAAGTAAAAAAGCTTTAAGTCATAGATGGTAATAATCTAAGGTTGTGTACCTAGTTGTCCATAGAACTTCAGGAGTTGTAAATTAACCCAAGTGAACCTTTGGCTTTAGCATTGTGTATGATGCATTAGATTAGGTACAATTATTGGATTTTTCTTCTGACGGTGAATTCTAAAAACCAATATGTCGGCTCACATATTTCTTCTGTGTGTTGAATATTCTACCATGTTTATTTTAACTGCATTAGTTCACTCTAAATTGAGAAATGAGTTCATTCTTAGTTGAGGAATCAGTTCAAACTAACTTCATGGAGAAAGTCTGAGGCTGACATGCTGTTTTGCAGTTTCTTGATGAAAAGGTTTTCTTTATGAAATTGGATCTGCTTGTAGGAATACATGACTGGCTTCCGATTTCCGTTTGGTCCTAGAGATATATATATATATATATATATATATATATATATATATATATATATATATATATATATATATATAGTTTGCATAACAAGTAAAAGAGTGAGAGACTGTATCCTTTAATTAGTAGGTTTTCTTTTTTGTGAAATGTGGTTTTCTTATAAAGATCATCCACTGGCTTCCATTTTCTGTGTCATTGTAGGCCCTGTATAGTTTGTGTAGATACACAAGTAAAGAAGCGAGAGAGTGTAAACATAATTAAGATGCTCCCACAGTGCATTCTCCAGGTTTCTATTCTTCCCCTTAGTTGCAACTGAAACATTTACTCTTTTTGCAGGGAATGAGGCCTCTCAGGTAATGAAGTCTCTTCAACCTCAAACCAACCAGCACATGAGCAGGCTCTGCATCACCCTCATCTACCTTCTATCCTTCCTGTCTGCTGATCCATGATGGTGTGTTTTGGTGGCTGCTCTGCCTCCCCTATCGTGATATCGACCAGAGGTTGTGGTGCTACAAGACTCCAAATTGCCAATTGTCATATTTGTTTGTTGCAGAAGGAAGGACATGCCATTTTCTTCTAGGAAATAATAAACAACAACCAGTGTGTCGGATCTCCAAGTTAGTCCAGTAGTGAGATGCGGACTCCACATCTGAGGTGGTGTTCATTTTGTTACCTTTATTATTAGCCGATCATGTGAACTCGGGAAACGAGGCTTTTGTTCCTCCATGTCTTCATCTACTTTAATCCTCTCGATCTCAAATCTTAAAAGCCCATCGGCATTTACCTGATTTGGTGAACCACATGGTCGGCGACGCAAGATTGATGCGCTACCCTTCCCCTCCTCCCCCCCCCCCCCCAACTCGACGGTTTACCGTTCACGACCGCTCCCCTTATCCTCTCGTCTCGTCTCGTCTCGTCTCGTTCCCCAACCGACGACGGTTCTCCTTACCCCATCAATCCTATCGACGTCCCTCGAGTGACACATTCTATCCCATCTATAAATAAAATCGATTTCCCTCCCTCGCCATCTATCCCTTCCTCGACGTGATGTCCGGAATTCTCATACGAGGGAAGCTGAGGGCGGTCGCTGCCTCCGCCGCTCGCCACCACCACCACCACCGCCTTTGCCGCCAGATCTGCGCCCGGCCTCCCTGCGATCTCCTCGGCGCCGCCTCCCCTCCCCTCCGCCGTCAGGTGCGCCGCAGGTCGGGCGGCGGCGGAGGTTCCGATGCGACCCACCTTCGCCGGATCCGGGCCGAGACTAATTGCCCTCGCTGCTCCAAGCACATGGAGGTCCTCTTCGCCACGCATCCTTCTTCGCCGTCGGCGGCCGCAACCGCATCCGGAGGCGGCGACGTGCGCGGACGCGGCGGCGGGTACCAGGCTCTCAACCTCTGCCCTAGCTGCCGGTCTTCCTTCTACTTCCGGCCGAATCGGCTCGTGCCTTTGCAAGGTAGCTTTGTCGAGATAGGGAGAGTGACGGGGGTGGAGGAGAGCGATCGCGATCGCGATCGAGCTGCTGCTGGCGGAGAGGAACAGACTGATGACCGGGTCAAAGCCTCGTTTCGGGATATGCTGCGGTCGATGTACGGTGGGGATCCTCCAGAGAATTGGCCGCCAATGCCGGGCCTTCCAGTGCCGCCGTCGCCTCCCGGTGGGAATGAGCTAGCGGTCCACAAACCACCGGGGCCGCCGTCCCAACCTCATCTGGAATTAGCACGGGCAAAGAGGTACGGAAGGAGCAGCAGAGGCGCAGGATCTGCTGTTGGTGGTGGAGAAAGTAAGAAGGAGGCATGGAGCCGGTCCAATCTGGGGAAGGATCTGCCGACTCCCAAGGAGATATGTAAGGCACTCGATAAGTTTGTAATTGGGCAGGAGCGTGCCAAAAAGGTAGCCCTTTTTCTTGATTTATAGCCTAATCATGAGACTTTACTTTTTTTTTTTTTGTACAAATTATATATTCGATCATTTTTTTATGGTTATATATTTTAGCTTATTTGATTTTGAAGCCTCTTAAAGTCAAATGCAGGTGCTAGCTGTGGCTGTCTACAACCACTATAAAAGAATCTCTCACTCGTCTATAAAGAAAGGGTCAGTCAAAATCTAACCTTAATATTTCACAATGGTGTATGTTTTTTATTTTTCTTCTGCAGGCATTGTTCATTGGCATGAAACCTATGAAACACTTTCAGTGGACATCCTGAACTGAATGCATTGTTTCCATGTTTCAGTTCTGGGGTTGATTCAGATAATGTTAAGGCAGAACAAGATGAATATGATGATGTTGAGCTAGAGAAAAGCAATGTACTGTTGATGGGCCCTACTGGCTCAGGTAAATTAACATCTTTCTGGGTCTTAATAGAGTTTGCATTTGGCAGGGACTATATGAAGTCATCTATCACATCCCAATTCTGTTTCACATAATGTCTTAATGCAGGGAAAACTTTACTAGCAAAAACATTGGCCCGGTTTGTTAATGTACCATTTATTATTGCTGATGCAACAACACTAACACAGGTAGGTTCATTGCTTTAACTTCCTATTACAGCAGAGTATTTAGCTTTTCCCTCACTTGGTATTCGTTTCTGATTTTTAAATGAGATCTATTTTTAAGTTCAGTATCTTTGTTCTATTCTGACAACTTATGAAATTTAATTGACTTGCAAAATGCAACTGTATGAAATCAAGTTTTCTTACTCATTTACGTGCGGTCGTTCTTTCTGTACGTCATATTGTAAGCAAATTGCAGCATTTCCATCTTGTCACACCCTAAGAGTTATAAGTCTTCTTTTGCTTGGAATGACCTTTTTTTAACAAACATCACAGATATATTCTAAACAAGTAAATTGATGAAACTATATCCTAAAAATCTTGGATTCAAGTTTCTGCTATGCTGTGTGGTTCACCTATTTGGACTTCTCGGTGGCTTCAGATGAATTAATCCGAATCACACAAGAATAGTGCAATACTGGCTTGCCGTTGTGGCCAGTGCCTGTCCTTTTTTATCTTTACTTTTTCAACTTTGAAGTCAGGCTATAATTTATACGGACATCAGTTTAATTTCATTTACTAGCTCTAGCAGGCTTTAATTTTGAGGTTCATTTTATACTTATAATTTTGTACTTTACTGAATAAAAACATGCATAAATCACGCAGCCCTGGCTATAATTTATATGGACATCAGTTTAATTTCATTTACTAGCTCTAGCAGGCTTTAATTTTGTGGTTCATTTTATTCTTATAATTTTGTACTTTACTGAATAAAAACATGCATAAATCACCCAGCCCTGTTCACAAGACATGGATATGCTCTACTAGAAACTGAAGGTGGTGAAATGTCCTGCAGGCAGGTTATGTTGGAGAAGACGTTGAATCAATATTGTACAAGTTACTAGCGGTATGATTTTGGATTATTTATGCACAAGTATTTTATCAAGTTGCCTGATTTTAACATTTTTGTCATGTGTTCTCTCTAATGGTGTTATATTTATCCATGATGCCTTTTGTTTTTCTTTTTTGCATTTAACATTCTTACATGAACAAATTTGTATAACGGACAATCATGCAATTGGTAGCTGGTGGTGGTAAGAAGAATATGCACAAGTTCTTTTGAAAAAACAACTGTAGTATTTTTCCTTATCAAGTTTTCAGCAACTCTTTGAATGGTTTGCAAGGTTATTACTGTGCCTCTCTCTAATTTGCACAATGTGAATACTAGTTTCTTTTTTTCATATATTTTGACATTCGTCGTCTGATATTATATGTTTAGGATCGTGATTTTACCTGGTCGTTTGATGAACTCGTGTAGGAAAGATGTCACAATTTGCTAATAAATTCTTTTTTCAATTATACTAGTAGATATTTTGCGCTAGGGCCTGGAGATACTAGAAGAACAGGGAAGATCACCCCTATATATATGGGACGCAATGATAACCTCATGCTAACAAGAGGAGGAAATTAAAATAGAAGAATTTATATAAATCCTGAATGTGTCAGTCATCACCAATTAGATGGAAGCATGGTTTGTTATCCTATTGGTTTTCTGCCTATCAGTTCCCTCTGAAGCCTTATTTTGTTTGCTTTCCCACGAAAGAGCAACAGGTAACATAGATGTCTTCAGTGATATTTGCCTTTCAAGGGTACAGCTAAAAGCACCAAATTTGTATATCAAGAAAAGCTCCCTCTGAGCACAACATTGCTTCCAGTTCCTTTTTCATTTGCTCATTTCTCTCACCATACATAGATACATAAAAACCTGCCACTGCTACTTGTATATTTCTTCCTGAGCTTGCATTTGATAACTAATGTGTCTCCTAGATTTGAATGTTCACACTGTCATTATGTAATTAATATTGAAATAATTCTTTAGATGTGGTTTCAGTATTTAACTGCATTTTTCCTGTCTTACTCTCATTATGGTTCTGTGCTCTTCTTTATTACAACTTATTCTCAAATGTTTCTCTTTCCTTTTTTTTTATTATGTATAGGTAGCAGATTTTAATGTGCAAGCAGCTCAACAAGGCATTGTCTACATTGATGAAGTTGATAAAATTGCTAAAAAGGTTTATTGTCATCAAGACTGTTAGTTAGTCATAGGTGAATTTTGGTAGGATAGATATTTATCAAAAAGATCATATTGCAGGCTGAGAGTCTAAATGTTAGCAGAGATGTATCCGGAGAAGGTGTTCAGCAGGCATTACTGAAAATGCTAGAAGGAACTGTAAGTCACAATTACTCATGATCTTTTCAGTTCCGTCTTTGTTTTCTTTCAGTCGAAAGAAGGTGATCTGGACATATTACAAGAAGAATTATAGATCCACAACCACGAGATAAATAGGTGAGTCGATTAGTATCTAGTGCAAGGAGAAGCAAAGGAAGACCTAAAAGCACTTTCAAAAACAAAATTCCATGGCTCTGACTAGAAATGTTATAGAGCTTTATGGTGGGAATAGATCCATGTAGTCAACCCCAAATATTTTGAGAGCAAAATATGTGTTTTCTTGCTCTGTAGACTAACTTTGACAACTAGTGGGTGGCATGACCTTCCTTTCAGGTTGCTAATATTACTTTGTTTTCCCACCATCAAATGAATTAAGCAGATGGAAGGGTTTCTACTTTCATGAGCATAATGTATTCAATTTTTCCATGTCATAAATTTTACAATTGAGTGAAGTTTTCCTATTCGAACATTTTCTTTTTGGTATAAAACTTGGTAGCAGAGATTTAGAACTGTTTTTGTTTATGGCGATTAATATAGCATATGGCAACTGATTATGCCAGTACACATCAAAGCAGAGAACTATTCTTTTCTTATTCAAAAATTATAACTTACAGTATAAATATGATTGAAATTGCACTCATTACTTAAACATGAATTTTCCAGATAAACCTGTTTATAACAAAAAGGAGAACTAAATTTTAGATGTTAACCTTTGAATGGGTGACATCATGTTTTGTATGTTAAGACATCTGCTTTTCCATTTTCCAATATGATCTCTTATCTTTTCCGTTTTCTTATATGATTTCTTTTTCTTTTCATGAATTCTTTTAAAGCATTGATGTGTGAAGCTGAGAGTTTTGACCAAAATGTATTCCAGAACCAAATCTTTAAAACTCCAATTATTAATTTGATGGGTTGTACATGGTCTATTCATTTTATCTTTCTACGTGATAAGTTGTTCATGTGATGATGAGCCCTTCTCTTCTCAGGATGCTTTGAATTCAATAGTACAATTGCTTGCATGTTATCAGTGATGAAGTTGCTTCATGCTAAGTGAGAATCTTTTCTTGACTTTTTAATTGAGTGTAATCCACCATTCAGATGGTCAGTGTTCCTGAGAAAGGAGCTCGGAAGCAATCTCGTGGTGAAACCATACAGGTAATGTTGATGTCATTTTTTCGAAAGAAGCTTGCACTTGGAGCTTTTTAAGATACTGTCTAATGTTGTGAATTGAAGCCTGCAAATATACTTCTTAGTTACTGATGGGCAATCCATGGTCCATAATGCAATATTTTCCATTTCTAAACACTTGCGCTTATTATGAGGACAAATTACAGATTTGTTTGTGTATTTCTTTGCATTTTTCAGAGGTATTAGTGATGTGTGGGTAAGTGAAAAGTTCATCATCTTTAAGTAAATAAGCTGACAGTTGGTTGAACAAAAAATTATTTGTTTAAGAGTCCAGTTTGAGATTAGTTTCATCTCCAAGTAAATAATCTGACAGCTGGTTGAACAAATAATTATTTGTTTAAGAGTCCAATTTCAGATTACTGCTGGAATTTTTTTAAATTCTCAAGTTCATTATTATTGAACTGAGATAGGGTGCATGTTATTGATGCATTATGTTCTCTTAAGTGCAGATTCAACTTCTTATAGATTGGTTGTTTTTCATGCACAATCCGTCTACTTCTTCCTACATCCCTCTGTTCTCACACTCTTTTTTTCTTCTGCACATGCTCTTGTTTCTCAATATTTTTTGCTATCCACTGCAGTAGAACACTCTGATCCTTATTTAGTTGGTGATCTATTCTTGTACTGCTCTTTCTTGATTTATATAGACATATCATATATGTATTTGATCTTATCCTTTTCCATTAAATAGGCATGCTCATAGTTCTCATTGATTTTCTTTTGCCACATAAGAATTATATTTTTCTCCCTACAACATGAGGACTTGCAAGAACAAAGAAATATGCAATCTGATTTAAAAATTTTGAAGCAGCCGAAGAGTAGTTTAATATTGTCAAATGCTTTAGAAGAGATTCCTGGCAGCTCTAGGAACACCCTACCTCTCTTGGTTGACCAAATGCATCAACCATTGTCTCTGTTTTTCTTCGAAAAACAGGACAAGTAATTAATTTTCATATTTGTAAAACAAGAATAAAATATTTTTAAACTAGCTAGAAAGGGAGGGTAATTTAAATGCACCCTTTAGTAGGATTGCTTTATTTTGGGGTTTATTTGGATTTTACCTCTTTTGAATGGGTCAATTCAACCTTTCTTGACTGAAGATAAACAAGATAAACCTGTAAACCACCATTATACCTGTCCTTAACATAACAAACACAGCCTGGAAGATTAAAGAAAAAGGGTGCATAACAGACTCCATCAACTGAGCGTTTATTCACGACAGGATTTGATGATTCATTAATTTTTTAACATATACTTGGCCTTCTACTGGTTTACATTGCTTTAACCACATGTTTGCAATGACCTGCAGATAAATACTAAAGATATTCTTTTTATATGTGGTGGTGCTTTTGTTGATTTGGAAAAGACTATTTCAGAAAGGTAATGTGATGGATTTCCTGATCTTAAACACTTGCAGCAGTCTTCCCTGAATACTCTTGCTTATCATGGAGTATGAGGATGGCCTGATTTTTCAATATTCAACAGACGACAAGATTCATCAATAGGATTTGGTGCACCTGTACGTGCAAAACTGAGAACTGGTGGGACCACCAATTCTGCTGTAACATCATCCTTGATGGAATCGGTGGGCCCTCAAATAACTTACATCTTGGGAATTCTTTTCATCATCTGCTTAGCAATTGTTAATTCACGAGATGAATTTATATAACTTTTTTCAAAGGTTGAAAGTGGTGATCTTGTAGCATATGGTCTCATCCCAGAATTCATTGGGCGCCTTCCAATTCTGGTTAGTTTGTCATCTCTAAATGAAGACCAACTTGTTCAGGTAACATAATTCAACTATTTTTCTATCTTATTGTTTTTCCCTTTTACCTGATGTGCTGAACTCATTTTTCAAGCATTCATGTTGGTTCAATATCTAATTTACACTGCTCTGGCTGCTGTCCAAGTGACCAATAAAAGATCGTTTGTGGTATACCAAAAATCTATTATGTGATTTGTGTTTAGAGCAGTAGAATCAGCTGAATTGGGTTCTTCTTTCTGGAAATTGATTGAATCGTGTATGTAATCAGTTTTCAGAAACACATTGTCATCTTCCCATACTTGTTGACATCTGAATGTGAAAGCTTTTGGTTGAAGTCCTCTATTTTTGTGTCCCTTGATAATCATTGAGGAAACTAACATGTACAGTGCCAACTTCAGGTCTTAACAGAGCCAAAGAATGCCCTTGGAAAACAATACAAGAAAACATTTAGTCTAAACGATGTAAGCTGGCTTTATTGGTGGCATATCATTCTATATTCTTCCAGACTTGGTTGCTTTTGTATTCTTTCTCATCATATCAACTTCCAGGTAAAGCTGCATTTTACTGACGCTGCTCTTAGGCTGATTGCAAGAAAAGCAATGGTTAAAAATACAGGTGCTCGAGGTTTAAGAGCTATTCTAGAAAGTACTCTTACTGAAGCAATGTATGAGGTAAGATTACAGATCTGTTGTGTTTGTTACAATAGGATGAAACCGTTGCCTGCAAAATACATCAAGTGGATCTTCTAGCCGACCAATTACCTCTAATATGCTTCTAACTAAGAGAGAAAAATGTATGTAATCTTTTATTATGGAACATATGTCCACAGGGAAATTGCTGCATTCTGGAATTTTGAATCAACCATGTGCCACCATGGGCTGAAAGAATGTGTAGAGCAGTTCCTATTTTGCAACTGTTTGAAGAACACAGTATCTACATCTGTCAAGACTTGTGGTTACTGCTGTCTGCGTCTTTGAACCCGGATAACCTAGAGCCAAAAGGGTTTTGAGTGCATTATGACTACTTATTAAGCTAGCTTATATTCAACATAAACCTGGAACCAGTTATGTTGTTTTACTTTGGTGCTTTTTCTGGAGAGTTTTTCGCTAGTTAGTAAGTCCAATTCAGGTACTACCCTGGATATCGCTAAAAAACTGACCATACCCAAGCCTGAAAGGATGTGGAGTTTGGACAAATTCGGAGTTCCATAAGCGGATTATTAGATTTACATCTGGATTGAAAATGAGACTCCAGCATGACTATATAATATGGCCTGATCTAGGGTCAAAGTTCCATCTAAACTTTCTCAAATTCATTTGTTGCTCTGTTATCTTCTCTGTCAACTCTTTTGGGGTGGCAATCTAAATACAGGACCAAGACAAGACCTAGGTCAAGTTTTCTAAATCTGCTGTAGACATAATGGTGGGGGATTCTAGTCACATGATTCTGGTTTTGCGTTTGTTATCCTGCCCTTAAAAGCAAGCCAGAAATCAAGTTGAAAGAAAAAGAAAGAGATTATCTATATAAGCAGGTTTACATTATATCTGTTTCCGGCATTTAAGCTCGCAGAGCCTCTTTTCCTATTTTTAACTATTTGTTTAATGTGCTTGGTTTCAGATTCCAGAGGTGAAGACTGGAAATGATCGAGTAGACGCAATTGTTGTGGATGAAGATGCCATTGGCTCCCTTGACAAACCAGGGTGTGGAGCTAAAATTCTTCGAGGAAATGGCGCATTGGAGAGCTACCTCACCAGAAACAAGGTGAATCATGCATCACTCTGCAAGTCATTGATGGATAGCTTTAAGCTAGAAAGTTTTAGGCCGGGCCTCGTACTAATTAGCTGCCAGACAACCATCTTTACCAAGAAATTATGGTTTATCAAGATATTCTGCACGGAATTCATTTGTCATCAATCTGGTCATAACCTACAGTGGTATGTCTATCAAAGTGTCGGTGCTCATGATATGGCGAAAAAGCCACTTGCGCTAGCGACCAAGCTTCTTCGGCCAAGATGATACCTGTTGGCGGCTAGATGTTAGTGAGTCTCATCTAAATATGTCAGGGTAGGACAGTTGATAAAGCATCCACAGTATCTGGTTACAATGTTATTTGTTAATAGTGACTCGATCACATACACATAGATGATATATTTTACAGACAGTACACATAGTGGTGGCACCAAATAAACTTGCAAGCTTATTTCATCCGAACATGCTAACATATGAATTCCTTCTGCAGGAAAATGACGGTCGGTCCGAGAGTGAAGTGGAAGGAGAATCTGAGCTTTCGTCCCAAGTTGTCAGCCTATAGTTTCTTCCTGACCAGCTAATACTAATTGGTTCAAACAAACACATCACTTCAGCAGAAAATATTCTCCCCAAGCAGATTTGCTAAGAATTCGAAATCATAGTTCTTAACCTGCCAAGTTTTTTTTTTTTTTTGGCTGTCAGCAGGCATAATACGATAACTCACTACTCATAAAGGCCACAGGACGGAGAGTCCCAGCTAGCAAACCGATGTGTTAGTATCTCATTCTTTTTTACTGTGTGTATTGTAATTTATCATTGTTGTAAGCAAGCATGGCTTTTTTTCCATTGAAAATTGCTTCGTTCTAACCTTATTACCCATTTTTTTTCTGCAAGCTAGCGTTGCATTCTTAATGAAACGATACATCTATTATTTATTTATTTATTATTATTATTATTATTATTATTTTGGCTATGATGACACGAGTTATGTGCTTATATTTATCCTTTTCTGTTGGTCCGAAAGTTGGAAGTAACTGACTATTCCACAACACCACCACTTATTTGGGTTTATCCGTAAAAGAAAGTATTTTTACTTACGTGAATGGTGATGAGGTAACAAATGCAACAATATTTGCTTCCATATGCAACAGAGAGATTTCCCCCTCAACAGTATCTCAAAGATGGATTGCTTCTGCATGCAACAATGAAACCCCAATTTAACTCTTGATTCTATTCTATGGGTGCGTTGGAAAACACATTTACATGTACATTGAAGTTTCAATGTACTCGAATCACGCCTATATGTTGCATGCAAAATCACATCTAGCATAAATGTTGCATCGGAAATTATAGCATTATCATTTTAACATTTACAAGATCTTAATATCCTATGATATTATATTAAATTACAAGATTATCAAAATAATTTAATAAAGAATCAACAATAATCTTTTTTATATTTTATTTATATAACTATATTTTTTATTTTATTTTTGGACTATATTAAATTTTTTATAAGATTCATTAATTTGTTTTATTTATTTACTTATTTATTTAAATCAAATAAATATTAAAGATATTTTTAAATAAATTTATTATAAAATTTTCTTAAACTTTTATGAACATAATTTTAAAATACTCGAAATATCTCATAACTCAAACTCCTTTCTCCCGTAGCACATTTAAAATAGGGTTAACGGGTTCATTTGAACTCTTATCGTTTTGACCATCGACCACTTAAGCCCTCATGATTTTCTTGTGTCTAAAATAACTCTTATATTTTCAAAAATATAATATATAAGTCTTTTCCGTCAAGTCTAGATTAATATACGTTAGAATTTACTTACGTCACATGCTAATTCATAATAAATATTTAATATAATAATACGTGTAATTTAAGTTTTAAAAAAATATTCATTTTAGTCCTTGTGGTTCTAGTCATGTACCACTTAAGTCCTTGTCGTTTTGCTCATGCCTAAAATAACTCTTATATTTTTAAAAACATAGCATATAAACCTCTCATATCAAATCTAAGTTAATAAATATTAGAGTCTATTTACGTGACATACTGACTCATAATAAATAATTAATATAATAATATATCATTTTAACTAAAAAATTTAAAATCACCATCAATGGCAGGAGTATGCATCGTCGTGAAAGTAACCACCAGGAACAACACTGAGCTGTTGTTGCCTAGTAGGGCATCGTACGTGCACACAGCCTCTCCCATGCTGACGATAAGTTTAAGAGCTTCTGATCCTATCTCAAGTGGATATGCATCGATCAGTCTAACGCTAGGCACACAATGATCTCGTGACCCCTCTTTCTCTTGGACGTTTTTATCCTCACCACCTCCCACTTCATCCTCTACAACGCTTCCACCCATCATGCCCAAATATTGTAGTCTAGCTCTCTCTTACTTTCACCTCTAGCCTCTCGTATCTCTGCCTCTCCATCTTCATCCATCGCTATAACCTCCATCGCTTCCTCCTCATCAATAAGATAATTTTTTAAAAAAATTTAAATCACAAAAGTGTTTCATTTAATCGGTTCCATCTTCCCCTGCAAGAGTCTCAAACAAACCCATGACAACCAATACTGCTCCTAAGGTAACAGAAAAGCACCTAAAACCATGTTTCCCTGCATCAAATTAAACTAATCAGAAGAAGCTTCCTTTCCTTTCTAATAAACAAAAAACCTGAAACAAATACATCCAGTCTTAAAAGATATAAAAAGATATATGATCTAAGAATCGATAAAACCCATAAACCCAAGGCGTAGCATATAAAACAAAAAATTACTATCTTCGACAGCTCCGATACACAATGTGTCAAAGAAAACCGGACACCTCCAAGATACTGAAACACATTTTGTTCAAACTCAAAATGTCTGGTTTAACTGGATTTAATCATCACAGCCACTATTTTATTCCAAAATATAAGAAACAAAAGTGGGGGATCATTTCCACCATGAGTTCTGCAGGCAATGCCAAGCGCCAGATGAAACACCCTAGCCAGATGAAAGTTGCTTTACTTTCCTGTATACAAACATAACAATTTGAAAATAAGAAGAGATATAGACAAGTAGAAGACATGGATAAACTTTTGCGATGATCAGAATTAGGCATATAATATTGAAGAGAAGCACATTGATTAGATAAAAAAATAAAAAGGCTATTGGGCTGCTAAACCATTTTTCAATAGAATAAAACAAGAGATAAGGTTTTTCTAGTTAAGACAACGCATAACAATTATATGTTTAGCCAAAAAGAGATCACCGACCTGAAATTTTGTCCTCCCACCAGTAGAGGAACCTGAGATTTGCTGCCTGCTTATCGATCTTGTAGAGTTGCCCCCAATGTTCAGCAACTTCTAATCCAAAGACACCACCACAGAGGGCTCCAAATCCAGTAGCCAAGACAAAACCTACAGTGATTGACCGTATTAAAGAAATGGATGGTATCCACTAAAATTAGACATCTACTTGTTTTATTAATAGGTAAGAAGTGACTGTTCCCAGGAATATAAGGTCACCCTGAAAAAAAAAAAAAGAGTTTCATTTTACTTTTCTTCTTTTCTCGGCTTTTGAAGAAAATAACTTTGTGAACGCAATTACAGTGTAAAATTGTCCACAAAAACTTATGTCTTTGGGTAACACTATTTAGGAACTATTTCCTAGGTTTAGCGACCTTGGTTCAGACATGGATTAATCCTCAACTCATAATTACATTCGACTAACAAAGAATCCCAGTCTTTGCAAATGGTTCTATAATTTTCTGTCTATATTTTGGATCACTTTCAAACATGCGAAAAATGAACATGTATTGATGGGTAATTTCTCTATTCGCCAAAACTTGTTCTTCATAACTCTTCAAAAGCTTCTTCATAGTAGCTATTTGCGTGCCATCAACTCGATTTCAATGCCAATCCACTTATCAGTAGATACTACTATTCATAATAAAGAGTCCATTCTGTTGGAACATACCAAGTACTTGGGATACTAAATATTTCAGTGACTATGATGTAAAACATAAATAATAACTGCAGCATTTATACAATACAAAAGAGTAGTGGAGGTACAAAATAGCAATATAAACCATACAATCAATTGTAAGTTATAGTTCTTTTAGATGCATAAATTGTTGTCACAAGGAATGGTTATGAGAAAAGCAAGTATATTACCATGTGGACTCTTTGAGCATCTCAAGGAAACTCCACCTAAATGAGCCGCACCCAATAGAGCTCCACCAATTGCATACTTCCTCGATTCCCTTATAGCCTTTAACTGAAAAGAGAAGAAAGAAAAAGATCCATACAACATTCAATCGGTTCATTTGCAACTAAATAAAAGGGGATTCATATTAACATATTTCACATCTGAGTTAAAACAAGTTAGATTTTAGCTTCGAGTTCATTTATTCTTCATTAAAAAAATGCTTCGAGTTGCCACATTTTCATCTCGAGACCCCCTCTGATGAATCATCAAGATGTATGTATGTATATGTACATATATACATCTGTTTCAAGAGATTAGTGGCAATAACATAAAAGAAAAAAGCTGCACAGTAATTAAGGCAAAAGAGAGAACTAGGAAAAAAGCACCAAAGAAATACAAATCATCATCTGTGGAGGAAAAAGAAGACTTCGATCACCATAAAAACATACAATCTACTCTGGCAATTACTATCAAAGCTGAGATCGTCGATCACCAGCAAAGATTTGCATAAATAACAAAAGAAAAAGAAGAATCAAGACCTAATCGAGAAAAAAATCGAGTCTTTTCCTGTGTCCATAAGCATATCATGGCCCGGATCAAAAGGAGACGAGTGAACCCCCACAGACGAACAGAAAACCAGATCGATCGAGATCCTCCCGGAGAATCAATAGAAGAAAAATCGGGATCGAGATCAGGAGAAGAGGAGGACCGGGCAGTAGCACCTGGGGACCGTAGACGGGGTCGGAAGCGATGAACTCCTCCACGTCGGCGTCGGTCCACTTGGGGAGAGGCTCCTTGCGGCCCAAGGTTTTCTTGTAGTAGTCCAAGAAGGCGAAGTTGCTCATCCAGTGCTCCTTCACCTCCTCGTAGTGCTTCCACAGGAACCCCATGGGCGAGGAATCCGAGCTGTCCGCCATCGCCGCCGTCCCTCGATCGATCGGTGAGTCGCCAGTCTCGTTTCTGTGGGCCGCTGGTTTTGCACAACTAGTACAAAGATGAATCGCCTCCCCGAGGACATCAAGGAACATGTTAGCCTGCTAATTATGATGCTCCGCCGGAACATCATAACGAAATAATTTAGGTATCAGTGTGACGGAACGCTCGCCGATACCGATATGAGATTCATATCGGCCGAGTCGTGCTTATATCGTCGATTCATTTATGATGCCGATATAATAGGAGAGAATAATCCAATAGAAAGGCCAATACCCCCTCCCCTCTATGACTCACGGTATCAGCACCTCTCTCTCATTGGATGTCGACGGGGGATCCACTGGGTCCCACCTCAAGGAGGGCAGCTGAGGGTGGACGGTAACCGAGTATCAATTTTTTTATTTTTTTAAATAATAAATAGAAAATATATCCTAAGACCTTATAATAAAGTATAATTTTTTTATCAGTTAAGTTAATTAAATAATACTATATATATATATATATATATATATATATATATATATATATATATATATATATATATATATATATATATATATAGGATAGGATAGGTGGTGAAAACGATATACGATTTAAGGTAACCGATCAATTTTTTTACTAGTTATATGCTAGTTAGCATCTTCCAAAATCACTCAATGTATGTACAAAATATGTCAAAAATTTTATAAATTAAAGGTACTAAACTCACATGTAATTACATCATTTTTTAAATCAAGTAATAGGTTGACCTAATGCTACAAAAATTATAAGATTACAGCTAATTACAATCATAAATAGTATTTATTAGTTTTTAATAATATCACTATAATTATATTTGAATTTGGATAAGAGAAATTAAAATAAAATTAGTCTTTTACTCAAGTGGATAAGTATAGACTGATAATTCATATTTTTTTAAAAAAAAATCTCAAGGTTTGTGATTTTTTTTAATGTGTAGCCTATTAATGTTGATTGTTTTATCAGTATCATTACATCTAAAAACTTAAGTCAAGAGGATTTTTTTAAAAAAAAGATCATTCTATTTTTAAATAATACTAAAAAATATTATATCAAATAATATATATGATGCGCACACGTGGATTCGAACATGATGCCTACGACTTAAGCACCAACTCATATGTCTCAAGCGAATTTGAAATTATAAGCCTTTTTAACATTTTTATTGGAAAGAATTGACAACAATGCTCGATAATTAGAATCTTCTTTATCAAATGCCTGCATCTTAATGGAATCGAACCAAAAGATTAAAATAAGAAAAATGATGAGAGAGAATGGGAAATGCGTAGAAAACAAGGTGGTGGTATGTGAAAGGTAAGAGACGACGATTCATGGTCCCTACGGAGGGCAAAATGGGAGATCAATGTTAGTTCTGTGGCTGGGAACGGTGAAATGCCTCAACCGCCCCTCCTCGTGCTTCATGTACCCCTCGCACAGGAAGGCCTTGGAGAACCTGTCCTCCACAGCTCGATCCACGTCGTGCACGAACACCTCCGTCTTCCCCTCCTTCCTCCACCTCGCCGCCATGCCGGCCGTGTATATAGCCGCCATCCTCCCCGGAGCGCCGGCGTGGAACCCGGTGGGCGCGTCCACCATGATCAGGTCCCACTCCACCTCGTAGAACACGGGCGGCAGTTGCTTCAGCGCCAACCGGCACCCGGACCGCCTCAAGTCGCCGACGGCCGTGCAGTCCGCCCGCGCCCCCAACTTCAGCAGCTGCTCCGCCTCGCTCACCCTCGTGTCGTACTTGACGTGGTAGGTCTCCGCCACCATCGGGAGCCGCCGCCGCCGCCAAATCTCGATCCATGCCTCGTCTTCCTCGAGGAACACGGTGCGGCCACCGTGGTTGAGCGCGCTCCACATGAGGCTGTCGTGGCCGAGGCCGAAGACAAGGAAGTTGCAGGGGGACTTCTCCCGCAAGACTCGAGCTGCGACGGAGATCTCGTCGATGGTTTGCTGGGGAGTGATGTTGAGGGTGGCGTAGTGGAGGATGGCGTCCGCCAAGGAGGGCGGAAGCTTCGTGCACGAAGGTGGTGTTGATGGAGCAGATAAAGCTTGCTGCTGGTGCCGAAAGGATGAAGGAGACACCAACCAGTAGAACACGAAGAGGAGGAAGACAATGGAGACGAGGAGCTTTAGGTTGAAGGTCTTCTGCATCTTGGGTCTCATGAATGGTTACGTTAAGCAGTGTCGGGAGAAGAGAAGAGATTTAAGGTTGCCAGATGCGAGCCGGATTCGGTGACAGTATTATCGTCGGCAGGTTGTGGAAAGAGAAGGATGCTTCTGCTGTCCGGGGAGTAACGAGCTGGCGATCATTTTATGCTGTGGAAGAGGAAACAAAAGGGAATTAATGAGTGGTTGTTGATGACAGGAGAGCAACTACAATGCATGCGTAGGCCATTTTGGTGGGGGGGCACTACCTGCTCTCTTGGGGTGTTGGTTTTGTTGGATCCAAAAAGCTTGTTAAAATATTAGGTGACATTTGATTGAGCCACTAGAACAACAACAACAGTTGGTCCAATGACCCATTGAATTAGATGGGTTCAATCAATGAACGATGGAAAAGAGAGGGGAGGGACTTGGCTATGCAGCCAACATTATACGTCCGATAAGCTAGGAGCTAATAAAAATAAACATTTATGTTTTTTAATGTTCATGTGGGGTTAGTGGTGGAGCATGTACCGAAAGAAGGCAGGCGGATCTAAGGAACAAATATATATATATATATATATATATATATATATATATATATAGACTTCGGATACCGACCGTAAAGTATGTAATCAATCCCTCGAGCTGAGATAAGGTCTGTGGCCCTCGTATGCACGTTTTGCTCCATGTAGATTGGCCTCTTGCATGGATTCCTCTCGAGCTGTTCCACTCTTCTCTGGACCATACATTGCTCACCTGTGTTCAGAATGATGTAGCCTCCACCAAAAGATTTCTCTTCCAGTTTGCGTGAACATATCGATGGCATAGGGGGAATCATAGAGTGAGACAGGCATGAAATAGTGATATAAAATGTTTTGTAATTGATTCAGATGGTTTATATATATATATATATATATATATATATATATATTTTCATCAGAAACCATATAGCAGTGATTATTCTTCTGCAGGATCTGAGTTTGCACACCTTGTTCCTGAGTTGTATACTACAGAATCAGGGAGGTCTTGTTTCATCTACAAAAACGATGGCAAGGAGGATGGAAAACAAGAAGATAAAAACTACGGGAAGCACAGATTTCAGCAAAGGGATTAGTAGTTGTAGTATTACAGAAAAGACTGTATGGCCTTGTTTCCAAGTGTCTCAATGAGATCTCATCTAGAGCATGTTGACATGAACAAAAGTTCCTCGTTAGATGCTATGTGGGGAGTACTCTTCCAGCTTAGTGTTACTAGCCACTCAATATGTCCCAAGATTCTTGCCACAGAGATAGAGTGCAACTGATGCTATGCACCAAGCACAGAAATAGCTAAGCAGTCACTTTTTAAAATGGCAGAATCTTTGTTTGGATCGCAGTATAGTTAATGACTAAGTTTGACTGTTATCATTCTTTACCTGGTGATGATGATTGGACTATCGAATCAATTGATACCACAAAGACATAGCACGCATCCTTCGCCGTGTTCCAATTATAATGTGTTTTTGCATCAACACCAACTGAAAAGTTTTTCCAAGGGTTCCCCTCCTCAAACTAAAAGTTGGAACATACAAACCCTGTTCCTTATGTAAACAGATTATTTCCTCTAATCCTGAGAGTTGAAGCATCTCCATCCCTCAAAAAATTTTTTATCTGTAGTCGTTCTGAGCTGGGATATGCACCTCCAAGGCATCAAAGCAGATGTCTCCAACAAGCTCATCCCCCCACCCCCTGTACAAGCCATGTTCTCCTCCCTCTTCCCAACTACTTGTGTTGTCTACAATCACAACCTCCGGCCTCGGTTGTGCCTCCGGTGCGTGAACGGCTAACCGAGCATCCACGTCCATGCCGGACTCGGACGCCACCCTCTGTACCGACGGCGGCGACAAGTCGGCCCAGGCGAAGCTGGCGACGCGGTTGGGAAAGTTGAAGCCGCCGCGGGAACCGCCGGGGCCATGGAGGAAGAACACGGCGGTGTCGTGGGCGACGGCGGCAGCCTCCGGGGTGGAGAAGGAACCCAGCCACAGGCGCTCCCGGGACCCCGGCACGCGAATCTCCGACACCCATTTGCCCCATCGCCGGCGGCGCACCCCCTTGTACCTTCTCTCCTCGCTCGGCTCCGCTCCGGCTCTGCTCATCTCCCCGGACCAACTGGTGAACGGTGCGGTGCTCCAGTCGTAGAAGGAGCGTGGCTATTTATGCCCGACGACAACCCTCAAAGGTCAACCACATGGGAGTACAGGGTTGACTTTCTTAAGCCTGGGGGGGTTTGACCGCAGACTAAAACCATATATGGACGCGGAGTCAAAATGTTAAAGACCAAATGGGCAGAGGAGAGCGAGAAACGGACGGAATGGAGGAGCATTTTGGCTCGTAGATAGTGGCATAGTCCTTGCAAGTCATAATTGATTTATTTTTGACCGGTTTTCGTCGGTCTTCTCATGTTTAACATGGACAGGGGAAGAGGAGCCATCATTTTTTTTTTTTTTTTTTTTTTGTTGGCCTGTTAGGCCTCAGTCCACATCCAGGAACCAAACTGATGCTGCCTTGACCTTGTTATAGAGAGTTGGGACCTCGGGTTCCTATGACAGATTTTGACCACAGTGATGCAAAAGTCTTCGCCCCTTTCGGATTTCCCACGGTTGGCCGCGTATCATAGGTTCCTCGGTCATTTATGGTTTTTGACTGTGTTGGAAGCTGGTGGACGGCAACGTCAAAGGTTTTGCGGGGTTGACCGTTGAGAACGTCACGCCGGCACATATCTACCGAGTAATCCGTTCCTCACGTGTTACATTGACCCATGTGGAACGAACTCGAATCTACCAGAAGCACTAATGATATCAACCATATACGTACGAGAAACGACAGTGGGCGGTGATCGACTCTACCAGAAGCACTTTTCATGCTACCATTCGAGCTTGGGTTGATCGAAATCGCCAGGTATTTGTTCTGAGCATACCAACAATTAAAAACAGAGTACGGTGAGAAGAAGTCGCATTCACTCACCTCAGGAATCAGCTCTCTTGTGCTTGAAATTGCTCGATCAACAGTAAGAAGCTGCTTTAAATATTGCAGCAGTTGCCATAGAAGAGAGAAAAAAAGTGCACATTTTTTGGGCAGCGAATTTGGGCGATGAATTCAAGCTCCTTCAAAACATAGGTCACAAAGCAGACATGAACATTTTCCTTTGGTAAATTAAACACCAGCACTTGGTAATTAGAGGCTAGAACTATTTATTACATATTTATACTTGAGAGATTCCCACAGCATTAGTTTTGAATCTGGAACTTCCACATCGTAAATATACAAATTTATGGCTCATGCGGAAGAAATGCACAAAAAAACGTAGGAAAATAACACCGTGACTCCTACAAAATCCCCATCATGTGTCGACCTGCAAGCTGAGCCGATCGCATTGCAATATTAAAGGGTCATGTATTAAGATCGGTGGCAATCCCCAAGGCTCATGTAAAAGAACTCTGGTCCATCCAAATGGAGCCAAGCCTTCGATTCAGTTCCTACTAAGATTTTTTAATAGCAAAAAGCTGATGCCACCCACCAGGAGAATGAGAACCGGATTCCCAATAAGATTCAAGTCAATCAATCTGCTTCTGTTATCCCTTCTGTCATGCTGACTCAATACAGCCAATTGCTCATGAACTAAATTAGAGAGGTTATCCAACTGATGCATCACTTGACGCTGTCCCCGTGTGATGAGCATGAGCTGCCAGTGATTAAAAACATCAACATCATGTTGTCAAATAGTCGTAGCATACACAATTGTAAATTTTACTGGATCAATAATTGCCTCAGTTCTCTCTCCAATTCAATCCATATTATTATGGCAGCATTTTCAGTAATGAGATTGTACAATGAGGATAACATGAGAAATTAGAGCTGGAAATGAAACAAAAAAGAAACTAAAGGGAAAGAAAGTAGCTAATACCCCTGTTCTAGAGGAAGTATAATGATAGGAACCCAAAGGTTTCTATCGAAGATAAACGATCACTGTAAGGATCATCCCTCCTTGATCTCTATAGGGGATCGACCCTCCCAAGGTTTCGACCAAAGGCTGAAATCAAATAACTTTTCATTGATCAAAATAAAAGTGTTACACCCTTATTTATAGGGACTTCAATCCAACTCCTAATTGAATTCCAACTTAGAACTCCCTACTTAGACTTTTACTTGGACTCTTACTCCCTTAGACTCCTAATTGACTTGAGATTTGGTCTAGGTCGGCCAACAGGGCCAAATGGCGAACATGACTCAATAGACTATATGACTCGACCCGGTTGGAGTCCTATCAGACCAGTCCTCTTCAAAACAGCCTTGTCCTCTTCAAAACAGCCCTGTCCTCAAGGCTGAACCTCCATGAACTCCGAGAACTTCGTCTTCATCTCATCATAGGACTCCCAAGTAGCATCATCAGCAAGTAGATTGATCCACTGTACCAATACTTCAATTAAAGGGCATCTTGCGGTGTATCACTATCTTGTGATCCAAAATAGTCTCCGACTGAACTTGGACTTCTCCATCAGTAGAGATGTCAGACAAGTGATTCTACGCTGATTCATCTCCTCCTAGCTTCAATTTGAGGCAGTAAACATGGAAGACCGAATGTATCTTTTGAGTCCACCGGTAGATCCAATCAGTAAGTAACGGCTCCAATGCGGTCCAAAATTTTGTAGGGTTCGAAAAAGCAAGGAGACAGCTTCATAGAGGCTCGGGTCTTTATAGATGTTTGCTTGCATGGCTGAAGGCGAAGGAAGACCCAATCTCCTATAGCAAATTCCCTTTCACTCCAATGCTTGTCAGCTTGTTGTTTCATTCTTGCTTGGGCGGCTGTAAGGTTGTCTTTCGGGGGCTGCAGAATTTTGTCCCTGTCAATTAACTCCTTGTCTATTTGATCCACCTTTGATGTGTCAATCATATATTTTATAGTTGCTAGTCTAAGCTGGCCATATACAGCTTCAAACGAGATACTTTTGATAGATAAATGATAGGTTGTATTGTACCATCATTCAGCCCAGGGAAGCCATTTAGTCCATTCCTTCGGCCTATCAATAGTGAAGCGCCTAAGGTAGCTTTCTAAGAACCTGCTGACCACTTATGTTTAGCCATCAGTTTGTGGGTGATAGGCTGTGCTCATCTTCAATTGTGTGTCCTGCAACTGAAAGAGCTTCGTCCAAAATTTGCTGATAAAAACCCTGTCACGATCACTTACAATAAAGCGAGCTATATTCTCCATAAAAATTCAGATAATGCTGGCGGCGAAGTAGGGATTTCTAACAGCACAAAAGTGAGCATAATTTGTTAGGCGGTCTACAACTACAAGGATAATACTTTTCCCTTGAGATGATGGCAGCCCTCTGATGAAGTCCATAGAGATGTCGGTCCAAGCTGAATTTGGAATAGGTATAGGCTGTAATTTTCCCGGACTCGCTACTATTTCTCTCTTGTGCCGCTGACATATGTCGCACTGAGCCACAAATTCTCCAATGATTTTTTTTATGTCCTTCCAATAAAAAATTTGACGAACCTTTTTATAAGTGAGAAGAAATCCCGAATGTCAGGCCGTAGGCGATGAATGTAACTCCTTTAGGATGGCGGCTTGGAAAGGAGAATAAGGCACCAACACAATTTGGACCTTGTATTGCAGATCCTTCTGAGTCCTAATTATAGTGCGCAACTGAACCCGAGCTCTCCTCTAATTTTTTAATGATCTCCTGGATCTCCGAGTCACCTTGCTATTCCTTCCTGATATCTTCCAAGAGGTTACAAACAAGGAGGGAGATGGTTGCCAATTCGGCATGCTCAGGAAGGCGAGAAAGCACATCTGAAACCAAGTTATCTTTGCCCTTTTTATAAACAATTTCATAGTCAAATCCCAACAATTTCATTACCCACTTTTTTCGATGGTTTGGGGGGGGGGGGGGGGGTTCAAGTATTTCATTACCCATTTCATTACCCTTTTTATAAACAATTTCATAGTCAAATCCCAATATCTTTGCTCCATCAAGTATTTCAAACTCTTGTTGTCCGTCTTGATTTGAAATCGTCAGGCGATCAGGTAAGGTCTCCACTTTGTAACCACATGTACTATGGCCAGCATTTCTTTATCATAGACTGAGAATTTCAGATGTGCTGGGGAAAGGGCCTTGTTAGTGTATGCTAGTGGTCGGCCTTCCTACATAAATACAGCTCTAATACCGACTCCCGAAGCGTCGACCTTGATCATGAACATTTTGTCTAAGTCGAGTGGGACTAGCACTGATGTAGAAGTCATTGTAGCCTTTAGAAGTTTAAGGCCTCAATTGTTGCATCCAACCACTTGAAGGCATCTTTCTTTAGAAGTGTCGTGAGAGGAGTCTTTAATCTCCCCTTGTATAAAGCTGCACTTGGACTTTTTGAAAAAAAAAAAAGCAATGTTCCCGTAGAGTCGTTAGAACAATCCGCAAATGTGAGATGTGGCTTTCGAAGGAGGAGTATCGTCGAAGAAGACCGAAACAAACTTACGCAGATAAACCCGAAAGATATCATTCATGAGGCTTTGAAAGGCGGAGGGGGCATTGGTTAGGCCGAAAGGCATTACCAGGAAGTCTTAGTGTTGTTGTACGTTCTGAAAGCTGTTTTTGGTATGTCATCTTCATGCACCCGGATCTGATGATAGCCTGATCGTAACTCTAGTTTGGTGAAGATTTGGGCTCCCTTCAGTTCATCTAGTAGCTTATCCACCATAGAAATCGAGTATTTGTCCGTCACGGTGATGTTACTGAAGGCCCAATAATCCACACATATCCGTCACGATCCATCCTTCTTTCGTATTAAAAGGACCGATAAAGAGTAGGGGCTGACACTCGGCTTGATGATCCTTGTTTTCAATATTTCCTTGACAATCCTCTCTATTTCAGCCTTCTGGAAGTGGGGATACCGATATGGCCAAACATTTGCTGGAGCCCTCCCTGGCAAGATGGGAATTCAATGGCCATGCAACCGAATAGGTGGAAGTTCTTGTGGTTCATCAAATATATCTGCAAATTCAGAAAGCAAGGAAGAGAGTGTAGGGTTTTTTTTCTTGCACCACTGGTTCTTCAAGTTGTAGCCCTTGCAATTGGATTAAGAAATCGGTATGCGCCTTTTGAATTACCCTCTCCATCCGTTGACTCGTGATGATGGAAACCTTGCCTCCGTGTTTGCCCCTTTGGATCACCTGTTTCCCATTAACGAAAATTTTCATGATGAATTTAGAAAAGTTCCAAGAAACATCACCTAGGGTTGTTAACAAAGTTCCAAGAAACATCACCTAGGGTTGTTAACCATTCAATGTCAAACACCACTCTGTAATCTTCCAATGGCAGCAAGAAGAAGTCCGCAATTATTTCTTGGCCCTACATGATCAATTTCACCCCCAGGCACTTGTTGCTGCAGGTTAGGATTCGACCATCTGCTAGCTTCACGTAGAACTCATCATAATCTTCAATTCGGTAGGTTAACCGGGTTATTATCCATAAAATTGTTAGTGCTACCGTTATTGATCAGAATTGTTATCAGTTGATATTTGAGAAGTGCTTCGATTTTTATCGTCTGAGGGTTTACATAGCCGTCTAGGGCATGAACCATGCTGGTGATCGTCTCTACCTCTTCCTCCATGTCTTCCTCCTCGACTTCCGGATCCATGTCGTCAGCTTCTCGTTCTTCAATCGGTTTGATCATCAAAAGTTTTCCTCTTTTGTAACAATGATCTCTACTCCACTATTTGTCGCAGTGCTAGCAAAGTCCCTTAGCCTCGGAGTTCTTCTTAGGTAAGCTTCCTTGGCATAGGGTTCAATTGGTAGTAGGGGAGGCACTGGCTTGTTCATGATCTTGGCCCTTCGGTGTCGATGTTAAGCCTTTTCTCTTGAATGCGGGTGAAAGATATGGCAACTATCGAAGTGTACGGTTGGCGGGCCTTAACTTCGCATTTGAACTCCGGTTTGAATCCGTCGATGAATGTACCTAGCAATTGTTTTTCGGACCAATCACAAGTTTGATTTAAGAGACGTTCAAACCTGTTTTGATATTCTTGTACGGTGGAGGTTTGATGAATCTTTGTAAGTTGTCCGTCCATATTCTCGTACTCTGATGGCCCCAAACGGATCAGCAGCCCGCTTTTAAATTGCTCCCACATGGGTACGTCGTGTGTATATACAAACCAATCGTACCACTGAATTGCATCTCCTTCGAGTTGTATGGCAGCGATGTCCACCTTAGATCCTTCTGGGTTCCTATGGAAACTAAAAAATCTTTCAGCACGTGAGATTCAACAGGTTGGGTCTCCATCTTCCCATCTGGGAAACTCCACCCTCATGCACAGGTATCCAATGTCCTACCCTTGATCACACTTCTCAGATCGGTTCTCCTTGTAATCATAACTTTCTCCATCTGAGATTTGTTGGGGCTCTTTGATCGACCTATTTTGAATTTGTGGAAGAGTGCTCGCAATTTATCTTCTATGCGAGTGTCGAAAGCTTCAAACCTTAAATCGAGTGCATCATCTAAAGCCATCGCATAAGATTGAAGATTAGTGATGTTTAACTCCCTTCTGTTGTCAAGTCAGGGGCATGAGATTTGGGCTAGGTGGTAGAAGCGACAACATCAGAGATGGAGGGGGCGGTAGTAGCAATCTA
This sequence comes from Ensete glaucum, assembly GCA_021527575.1. Lineage (NCBI taxonomy): Eukaryota > Viridiplantae > Streptophyta > Magnoliopsida > Zingiberales > Musaceae > Ensete > Ensete glaucum. The sequence goes on along the minus strand of CM038558.1, from coordinate 37,899,668 downwards.
GGGTTAGATAACTACAACGATTTGTTGCTGGTGGCGGTAGCAGCAAGAGGTGGAAGTCGGTGGCTGCAATCTGCGGTTGCAAGCGGCAACAGCAGTAAGAGGTAGAATGGATGAACAACAAGACGCCAAAAACGCTGCTCTGATACCATATGATAGGAACCCGAAGGTTTCTATCGAAGACAAAAGATCATTGTAGTGGATTGGCCCTCTTAAGATTTCAGCCAAAGGCTGAAATCAAATAACTTTTTATCGATCAAAACAAAAGTGTTACACTCTTATTTATATGGACTCCAATCCAACTCCTAACTAAACTCCTGCTTAGAACTCCTAATCAAACTCCTATTTGTAACTCCTAATTGAGCTCCTACTTAGAACTCCTAATTGAACTCCTACTTATAACTTCTAATTGAACTCCTACTTAGACTCTTACTCCCTTAGACTTATAATTGACTTGAAATTTAGTCTAGGCCGGCCAACAGGGCGCAATGGCGGACATGACTCAATAGACTAGGACCCGACCTGATTGGTTATAACAAAATGTTGGATATATTTATTGTTGTTATGATAAAGCAGTTCACATTTAACTATGGATAATCAAAATGGGTTCATTCACACTGTGTAGCGGAAAGCAAAGTTAAACTGCAGAAGACTTGAAACAAACTTGAAGACATGTAAAACTTGAAATATTCTTAGAATTATAGAAAATATGCCAAGTTTCACAAAATATGAGCCTTCATAGCATCAAACAATCCTGCTGCTAAAAAGCAAAGCTTATCAAATCGGGCATACCTCTTCCATCAGGGGAGAATCCTTATTCAGTTGGGTGGAAGAAGATGAACTGGGCAAAATGGTACCGTTGCCCAAGTTAGACACAAAAACCGACGTTGGGACAGAGCCATTACAAGATTCATTTTGGAGGGCCAAGTTCTGTTGGCTCACAGAAGTTTTCTGTGAACTAAACTTTGAACTAAGTTCTTTGATTCGCGAACTAAACTCATCAATCCTTTCATTCAGAGTTGATATCTGTTCTGATAGTTGGTTAACCACCTCCTACATAGGATAGATAAGCATACAAGGAACGAAATACATCATTAGTTCGTGCTAATAGTCAGCGAGTGCAGTACAAAGTAAAGACAACATAATAAAAAAACAAATCATGAACATTTATCATTTGCAATTTCTACTAGATGAGTGTCATGATAGCAGACAAACTCACCCGATTAACTACAGGTGATTCAGGCGTTCGTCCATCAAACCTGCTGTTGTTGACTTCAAGTCTGGTGAGCTTAGCAATATTTTTGTCCCGTTGTGTTGAATAGGAGTGGGACATTCCACTGAAGAAACACACAGAAGACATATTTTTAAAGAAGTCGTTGCCTTAAGTTTGTGATACATGTTTTCTGACTACAAAGCCTAGACTCCCATGGAAATCAACATGGCTATTGGCACCAAATATAGATGAATATCTACATGAATTTTGATTGCCAGATCCTTACAACAATCGATCACCTATAGATGCATTAGTTAAATGTGACGACGCGATTAGGATTAGCACCCAAGAAAGGTAGAAGAAGACCTAGAACAAATTCTTTTGGAATTTTTGTGACATTACAACTGTCGTTATATATTACTTATTGATTATCAAAAAGCAACATTGGTGTTTTCACATTGTTTAGACTTTTGGACCATGCAACTGCCTGGTAGTCTCATTCAATCAGTAAATTGCCATGTATTATGTCCATGGCAACCAAGCCATTTGGTCTTGAGAAAGGATGAAGGCAGATTAAGAGGGTTGTTCTCGTGATAAAAAATAATAGGCAACCACCAAAATGCTGAACTAGTTTCGTGGAATGAGTTATGCATACAACTACAAAAAACTTCCTTTAATCTGGGACCAAATCTTAATCAAAATGTTACTTCACTGATATATAAAGCTACGTGAGCCTTATGATAATATAGACTACAACATTTTGGGTTAACAAGTCTATCTCATGGTAATTGGTATCAGAACAATTATGAGCTTCCTCAAGTGAACCAACAAGAGAAGATGGGGGATTACACTGCACACACTGAGATGAGTTTTCTCAAGATAGACTAGCATTAGGACTCCACAAATAGATTCAAGACAATCTATCGAGCCTTTATGGGAATGTCAAGCCTTTAGATAGGGAAGATTGCAATATCTCAATTAATCCTACATCAAACTTAGATCATAAATTATGCTGGTGTATTAGGCAAAGAGTAATACTTGCCACACCCTTTTGTCAGACAACAGATCAAAATAATTTACAAGTCTTGGTAATTTAACTACAAATCTACAACCAGCGATTGAAAAAGGCACTCGGGCGTTCGCTTAAGCGCTCGGGCGAGGCGAGGCGAGGCCCAAGCGCCTCGCTCGATCTCCAGGTGGTGCACTTCAAAGAGGCGAGGTGAGGCCCGAGCCCAGGCGTTGGGCGCTTAGGGCCAACACCGGGGTTAAATCAGGCGAGGTGAACCAGCCTATTAGCCTGATTCGATCGAATTCGCGTTAGTTGGTTCAATTGTCCGGGCCCGAGCCTGTGGCGCGCTAGGCGAGCGCGTTAAACCAGGCAAAGGGAACCAGCCTTTTAGCCTGATTCGGTCGAATTTGCTTTAGTTGGTTCAATCAAACCAACTAACGCATTGATAATTACTTCCTCAACCCTAATCTCACTCGCGAATCGCGATTATGCCGCCGACTCTGTTGCCACCGCTCTCCGCTGCTGCTCTGCTCGCTATTGCCGCCGCCACCGTGTTGTCGTTGTCGCCGCCGCCTCGCTTCACGCTCTCAAGAAATTTCAAGTCAACCACCTCGCTTATTTCTTAATGATATCGTTAACTTATTTTTAATAGTAGTATACTGTATATTAATAGTATATTGTTAATGTACTGTTAATAATATACTATTAATAGTATACTGATAATAATATTTTTTTATTTATTAGATTAATATTATTATTTTGATTTAAATTTTAATAATACTAATATTTATTTCTTTAATATCATGTTCCTAGATTTTCTTAATTTAATATCATATTTTTATTTAAATAATTATATTTACTAATTGTATTATATTATTTTTTATATTTTAGCGCCTCGCTTCGCTCGAGTGAGCGCCTAGGCGAGCGCTTAGCGCCTCGAGCGTTTTGGGACCTTGGCGCATTTTGGCGCTTAGCGCTTTTTAAATCACTGTCTACAACAACAGAGATTATTGTTGGAAAGGAAATTTAACCTCATTAATAAGCTGGGTGTTTAACAACGCCAATGCTAGGCCCAAGCCCGAATGAAAAAGGTGGAAGGTAGCGTTAGATCGCTGACAACCAGCATAAAATTATGTCAGATTTCATAAACATGGATCTTAACTGATTTCAATATGGAGTTAGATCATAATCCAAAAGTAACACAAAGTACCTTCACCACCTATGTATCCCGAATTACAAGTGATGGGCTATAAGGTCGCCTAGAAGCGGCCCATCACATCGGCTCCTAGATGTAGTGCCAAGTAGGCAAGGGTTTTCTCATTGTTTTGAACCAATGGGAGTAAAGAAGTTAGTCTAAGAATCGAGGGTCAGGTTAACAACTTGGAATATAAAAACACTTTCAAGAAAGGGATTACAATTAGTAGACACTATGATTAGAAGAAAAATAAATATTATTTACTTACAAAAGACTAAATGGGTAGGAGAAAAATCTAGAGAGATTGATAGTACTAGGTTTAACAAGGATCTTAGGAACAATATTGTAGATTTAAAGGATTTGGAGATAGAATTATAGTCCTAAAATTTATAAAAGAACAATATGTTTTGAACATTATTAGTGCTTATGCAAGTCGGATTGGATGATCAAACCAAAAGAGAATTTTGGGAAAGCTCATATGATATCATTTAAGGAGTGTCTACAATTGAAAAACTCATAGTCGGAGGAGATTTGAATGGTTGTGAAGGGAAAACATATGTTGAATATAAAAGGGTGCATAGGAGCTTTGCTTACGGGGAGAAAAATGAATACAGTGGTATGATTTTGGATTTTGGATTTTGCAACTTCATATAATCTTATAAGTATAAATACTCAATTTAAAAAGAGAGATAAATATTTAATTACTTATAGAAGTGGTCACAAAAGATTTTTTTCTCACTAAAAAGATAGATTAAATTATTTGTAAGAATTGTAAAGTTATAACTAACAAAAGTTCGACGAATCGACACAATTTGATGGTATTAGATATAGAAAATGGAAGAAGAAAAAGATAATAAAAAATTACTAGGACTAGATGGTGAAATTTTAAAGATGATAATGTAAATACTTATAAGAATAAGATGGAAAGGAAGATGAATTGAAGATGACTTGAAACTAAGATGAGGATAATATTAATATTATTTGGACTACGATGGCTAATAAAATTAGGAGTTTAATATAAGAGATTATTGGTGAAATAAAAGATAGAGGCGTAACCTTAGAAGAGAGTTTGTGGTGGTGGGAAGAAGTTCAAAAAACAATTTAACTAAAGATCATATTCTAAAGATTGGCAAAATTATAAAATTGATGAAAATTTTAAAATATATAAAAATCTAAAACAAAGGCTAAAAAAGCGATTAGTATGGCAAGATATAAAACTTATGATAATTTAATAATAAATTAGATACAGAAGATGGTGACAATGATATATATTGAATTGCCAAAGCTAGGGAAAAAAGTAAAGAATTTAGATAATATTAAATGCATTAAAGACGAAGATCAAAGAATATTTGTTACTGATAACAAGATTAAGAAAAGACGAAAAAAAAATTATAAATTATTTAATGATACTTCACATGGACTTAGATTTAACAAAATAATAGTGGTATATTTAATAATCATAGATTTATTCATAAAATTAAAGCTAATGAAATAAAAGATGTATTAAATAAGACGAAAATACTTAAAGAGTATGGGGCCTGATCGTACCCCTATTAAAGTTTGAAAAAGTTTAGGGGACAAGGGTAGTTAACTTATTAAATAAAATCATAAGATTCAGAATGATGCCTGATGAATAGACAGAGAGTTTTTTAGTAGCAATAAAAAATAAAGATGATATACAAAATTATTCAAATTATAGAGGAATTCAAGGTTCATCGGTTTATCTCATATCAGATCGGCGTATCGAGCTGAGCTCAGTACAGTACGGTATAAGCGCACCGAGCGATACGCTCTAGCGTACCACACGATGTGTGTGTGTGTATATATATATATATATATATATATAAAGTTAAAAAAAAGGGTGAAATCGCCTCGTTTCTTCTTCCTACGTGTGGAGAAGAAACTTCGTTTTCTTTTCCCCGCACAGATAAGAAGCCTCGACGACGTCACCTAGGCCTCGTCGCCTCAGACGAGGCGACATCTTATCTGTGGCGCTCGGCAAGGGAGGGCAACGACGGATCGGAATCGTTGAGGGAGAGCAGTGACAGACTCTAGGTTCTCCCTTTTCTTCTCCATCTTTCTTCTCTCTCTTCTTCCTTCTCCCTCATCTGATATCGTCCAATAGCCGGCGGCGACAATTAAAATCGATCGTTACCGACCAATTTTGAGCGATAACAAGGAGAAAACAACCCAATCAACAATATCGCCCGGTAGCAGGCGATCCACGTACCGATCTGCTGGCGAATCGATATGTACCGATTGGTACAAGCGTTACCATTCGGTATTGCAAACTTCAGAGGAATTAAAATCATGAGCCATACTATAAAACTTTGGGAAGAATTATCGGAAGTATGATAAGGCTTAAAACAAATATTATTAAAAATTAATTTAGCTTTATGCTTGGAAGATCAACTATGAAAGCTATTTATTTATTAAGACATTTCATAAAAAAGTATAAGGAGAAAAAGAAGATTTGCATATGATTTTTCACTTAGAGAAATCCTATAATATTCTTAGAGATATATTATGGTGGGTGTTAGAAAAGAAAGATGTCTCCACTAATTATATTGATGTTATTAAAGATATATATGATAATATAGCTATTAGTGTTAGAACACTAGGGAGTGTGTTTAGTGAGTTTCCTATTAGCATAAGATTACACCAAGGATTCGCATTAACTCCCTATTTTTTCACTTTGATAATGGGTGGACTTACTAATCACTTACATGATAGACCTCCCTAGTGTATGTTATTTGCTGATGATATTATCTTAGGTGATGAGCGTCTATGTGGAATTAATTATAAACTTGAGTTATGAAGGCAAGTCTTAGAAACTAAAGGTCTTAGATTAAGTAGGACTAAAACTGAATATATAAAAAATAATTTTAGTAATTCTAGAAATATACAAGAGAATATAGTTAAATTGGATGGACAAGAAGTCTCTTCAAGTAAAAGCTCTGGATATCTTGTATCAAATATTCAACAAGATGGAGAGATCAATAAGATATTATTTATATAGTAAAAACAAGATAGTTAAAATCAAGGTTTGCCTTACCGAGCGGTAAGGCCCCATAGCGAGTGGTCCACGTACCGCCTAAATCGACCGCCGACGATCAAATTTAGCCGTCGGCGGTCGATTTCAACCATTAACGGTCGATCAAGGGAGAAATAAGGAGAAGAAGAGAGAGAAGAAGGAGAAAAAGAGGAGAAAAATACCTCGTGCGCTGCTCTTCACCTGTTCCCCTGCGCGATCTGTCGCCCGCACGATTCGTCGTCCATGGGCGATTCCTTCTCCCCGCGCAAGGAGAAGGATTGAGGTGATGTCACCTTAGCGATGTCGCCAACTTTTTTATTTTTTCTAATATATATTATATTATATTATATTATATTATAAAATATTATAATATACCGATCGGTATGCACATTGCATACCGCTCGGTACTAAGTACCATACCGTACCGAGATAAACTTGGTATGCCAGTATGGACCGATATGATGAACCTTTGTTAAAATGGCGATTGTGTAATCATCAAATACCTATGAGATTAAAAAAAATTATAAGACAATTGTAAGACCAATAATGTTTTATAGATCTAGGTGTTGGACAGTTAAGAAAAAATATACACAAAAAATTTATATTATCAAGATGAGAATGTTGAGATGAACATATTGAGTTAATAGGAAATATTAAAAAAAATAATTTTATTCATGAACAACTAGAGATGAAATAATTAATGTTAGTGGTACGAGAAGAGGTAAAAGAAGACCTAAAAAGTCTTTAATAGAAACTATAAATAAAGATTTAATTATTTTGAACTTAACTAAACATATGACTTTTTACAAATCTCAATGGTGACAAAAGATCCATGTAATTGACTCCAAAATAGTTAGGGCTTATAGCTTTGTTGTTATTTTGTTATTGTAATAAGCTAGGGGTTTGACCAAGAGCTTAGCAAAGTGGTCTTTCTTAAGCATTTCAAAGGTAAAACGGTCCAATCCTAATAATTTAAACTAAAAAAATTATATCTAAGTTAACATGTCAGTAGATAACTCAAGTAACAATAGTTAGAACGCTACATCCTAACTAGGAAGATGATATATGTAATTGGCGTTCAAAGTTAATAGAACTCTTTTGATTATGCATGTCTAAATTTAAGCAGTTTTCTGATCAAGTTTTTAATATTGACTGCAACTGGCATACTACTTCTCATTATGCAAAACAAACTAGAATTATTTTGGTTATGAATTCATAAATTCATAATACACTACCAGCAAAAAATTGAAATTGACCTTTTAAGATGTTTATTTCTCATAGCCACCCTATCAGCAGATGCTCGTGAAAGCGCTTCTCTAGGGCTCGAAACCAGATCATCATCTATACTGAGCTTTGTCCTCAAATCATCAGGCAATGCCTGTACATTGAAAAAAAAATATATGTGCACAAAAATTATATAGAAAAAGAAATAAATCCAGAATTGATGTTATAAAGAAACAATACCATGACTTCATTCACGAGCTTTTCTAGTTGAATCTGTTCAATGTAGGTGCGAGGAATGAAAGAACCTTCCAAGCCCAATTGCTCTGCTATATACCTAACAAACAGCCGCTCTTTTCCTTGCACCTTTCTCAGTACAAAATGGTTGTTGCAATAAAAACATGAGTGGATAGGATATGTAAACTGACAGTCGAAATAAAATTAATAACAAGATATAAACAAAATAGGTCAAGCTTTCTCAAAAAATGCTCGTGACAACAGAAGAAGTACACAAGTTTACTGAGCTAATAACTGAAAATTATATGGCCACCAAATCCTTGCCTGAGGCAATGCAGGTTGTAGAATTCCATTGTCATAGTGCGACAGAGAATGACAAGCTGAGTGGCAAACAACTATTATAAGATCTTTTGCCAGTTCATCTGATCTAAATTTATTGGAATGTAGCAATGTGCCACATTTGATGAGCTTTGAGGTCTAAATCATGTTCCATATTGCATGAAATAACTCAAACCCAAACATGGCAATACCTGCAATATATCATTTACCTTATTTCTCGGTGACTGTTTCTAAGGTTTAAATTGGTAAACAGACCAAAGAATAATAGAAATCCTTCCTTGCTGATCCTGAATATCTCGCTTATGCCTTAGACTTTTCAAGTGATGCCTCAAAGAGTTTATCAACAAAACAAAATAACTCAAGCCCAAACATGGCAATACCTGCAATATATCATTTACCTTATTTCTCGGTGACTGTTTCTAAGGTTTAAATTGGTAAACAGACCAAAGAATAATAGAAATCCTTCCTTGCTGATCCTGAATATCTCGCTTATGCCTTAGACTTTTCAAGTGATGCCTCAAAGAGTTTATCAACAAAACAAATATACAGGATACTTCTAAGAAGAGTTTATCAACAAAACAAATATACAGGATACTTCTAAGAAAGAATTGTTTAATAGATATGAGATTGGTTATGAAGAGTTGGGAGACCTACCCAGTTATACTGCATTATGACCAAGTCATAACAGAAGAGTAAGACACTAATTTCTATTATATTTTTGCTAACTATTGATATTTCTTTGTTAAAAAAAGACATCATAGTATGAGAAGCATTGAGAAAAATTAAGGAGACAAATGAATAATGCCCACATGGCATTCATGTAACCCATAATGCTCATTCACACTCGTCACCTCTTTGCTTAGATGATGATAACACTGCCTTTTTTCACCCCTCTGCCAAACTCCCCTGTCTACACAAAGAACAGGGAAAATAAGCTGCATTGGAGGAATCGCTACTCAGCTGGAGGGCTCTCCCTCTTCTTTTCTCTTTAGCCCTCACCCTCCTGTACTGTTTAATTATTATAAATTAATTATTCGGTCATGCATTAATTTAACTCTTAGGGAACCCTACCAAAGCCAACTCCGGCATATATTTGACTTCTCTTTTGCAAGTCATGAATCAGCAGAGTGATCCAGTTTGGCACCAATAACCACTAAAAATGGCCCAAGTCAGCTCTTACCGCACAGCAGGCACCATTAATAAACCACAAAAAACCTTCTAAAAGAACTATGCTTATAAAACAAAAGAATGTTTTTAATCAATCTTAAACATGAACAAGGATAAATCGTTAAGCCCAAAGAAATTAATAATTAGAAAAAAAGAAAAAGAGACTGAAAGACAACTTGTAATAGACTAAAAGCCTGTGGATTTTCTCCTGAAGGAAAAAACCCAAAAAAGAAAGCAAATGAGATATTCAGAATTTTATTATTGCATGATACTACTCCTTTTGGATCTTTGTCTGGTGCCAATACAAGTCAGCAGGTAGAGCAATGTGGTAATGGTATAGGTCAGTATATCGGCATTAAGTACTGGTTAGTGCAGTCCCCACCAAGGAGAGAGAGAGAGAGAGAGAGAGAGAGAGAGAGAGAGAGAGGGAGCAACATCACTCAGACAAGAAGGCCACGGCAACAACACTGATGATGAGGATGCATGAAGGGAAAGCAACAGCAACATAAACAAGGAAGAGGAGGAGAAGGGGAGGATGATACAAAGTTGGATGAGGCAGAGGAGGAGAAAAGGAGGTGGTGGAAGAGAAAGGAGGTACAGGGGAGGAGAGAGAAGGGGAAAAAAGAAAAGAGAATAACAAAGTCCATAGTAAAGATTCAGTGTAAGGAAACAAACGGTAGGCTAACAGTACAACTCAGTATCAACTAATCTTTTGTAAACCTGGTAAAGTGCGCTCACTAGATGGTAAATCCAGTTTCAGATTGGACTGCATGAAATCCTATGTTTCATGTACGGATCGACAATTGGGCCAGTATATACCAGCCCATAGGCCCCATACCGACCAGTATCATCAAAGTTAAAAAGAAAAACATGTTAGAAGGATGAAAATAAGCTACTTACGAAGAAAATTTTCTTTAAGTGTTAGAAGTTGCACTTCATGTTGGTTTAACGAGTCTCACCACCACTAGGACTATATGACCATGGAATTTGAGGCATCAGCTTATGGGATTTCTAAATGTCCTAAATAGTTGAATATGATGGACCTATCCGTTTCCTCTGCATGTAATAACGTAATAAGTGCATCATAATAATATCACTCTCGTAAAATAATAATTGATTAAGTTCTTCCACAACATGGCACAATAGTTGGCTATTAGGTCAGCAAGAAGTCCAAATCACTTGGTCCATTACCTTTCACCAAGTCCATTTAACATAGCACTGGTGTCAAGACTCAAAAGATTACATTAAAACTTAAAAAACAGAGGTTCATATAGAAAGATCACAATCGGCAATACTTAAATAGTATAATTAGTGACAGGGCAAATGGTAGGTTTAGGGAAAGGCCAATCACCACAAATATATACATGCATCCTCCAGTGGCATCATAGGCAATACATAATATATACCTATGAACCTCTAGACACACAACAGCATGGTTTTGAGAAGCTCCAAATACATATTGAATTCCATCAAAAGTGTTAGAACAAGTTACCTGGACGTAGGTACGTTTAAGTTGTTCCAACCAATCAATTTTCACAACCACCTTGTCGTCAGAGAACACATGACTGCTTCTTTTCAAAATTGCTGCAATGGTATAGCCTAGGGCCATTAACCCACCAAGAAGGCGCACACTAACTTCAAAAGTAATTCTTGGTGATATGATGAACGGACTGTCCGTTACCCATTCCTGAACATCCACAAGTGCCCAAAAGTCAAACTAACTGATTTGACCAGAATGGATGGATGTGATAGGTCCAGCAATCATAAATTTAGGTAGATGCACTGTATAGATTCCCTAAAATAAAATAATGTTGAAGCTGAAAAGCATTCATCATCGAGGACAACATCTAGATTGTATACCATCAGGCATCACCCCATGGAAATGCACCACACAATTTGATTGAAGGGAAAAAGAATTCAGATCGCAAGAAACTAAGCAAGAAAGCACTAAGTGACACCATATTATGCAATACACACATATAATAGAACAGATGGAAATATTTTTAGTTCTGGATTGTTATGGATTTAGATGATCTAATTACTTCTACAGGCAAAGCTTCAAAATACCAGGTAGATTGTATTGAGTACTATAACCAAATTATGCCAATGAAAAAATTGACAAAAAGGTGAACCCATTATATATAGCATGATGAAAGAAATCAAGTGAACCAAAATGTCACGTAGAAATATTGAAGATGATCCCCTTCATAAATCAAGATGAGAATGGCATGATCCAGAGAAACGTAAAACTGAAAACCTGTTGTCTTGACAATGTGTCTCATGCTAAAGTTGCTAGGAAGCAGGTGTTGTTGCAGAACTTCTAGAACTATCAGCATATTTTCACAGACTCTTTAAGCAAGGAATGATGTGACTTCTGGTGCAGACAGGAAAACCTTATCAAACCATTTTTGCATGTCAAATGGCAGCCAAGTGCAAAAAGCTCCTGTTAATTCATAATCCATTGTACCAATGTACATAGCGGCAGTGTTACCATTGCAAACAAAGCAATTCCTATAACATGAACCTTGATCACCTATATCACAAAGAAGCAACTTAACTACGACACCGAGACTCTCACTCCTGGATGAGGCTTCAAAATCAGTGATTTTTTAAGGCGCTCGGGCGCTCGCCTAGGCGCTTCGGCCAGGCGAGACAAGGCTCGAGCATCTCACAGGAGGACCAGCTGGCACACTTCAATGAGGCGTCGGAGCACAGGTGTCGGGCACTTCAGATGAGCGCCCAATTGATATAAGGCAACCGAACCGACTTTTAAGTCTGGTTCGGATAAACGTGCGTTAATTGGTTCGATTAAACCAACTAATGCACGCGGTTACCTCAAAAGCTGCATGTGACCCCGACTTCCAACCCTAGTGTGCACTTTCTCCCTCTGCCTCCACGACTGACGATTTCTCTTGCTCCCTCCACCACCAACGCTTTCTGCTATTGCCTCCGTAGATGCAGCGAACCGAGTCTTCCTTTGTCGTTGACCGAGTCTCCTCAGCTTCCGTTGTTGTCCTCTATCGTTGTTGTCCGCTACTGTTGTTGTTCACTGTTGTTTGTTGCTACTACTGTTGTCCACAGCTTCCGCCACTATTGCTGCTACCGTTCGCAACACTGCCACGATTGTATTTGACTAATCCTCCGCTACTACAGCTGCCAGCTTCTCATTACTGCTACTCTTCCCACTTTCCATTGTCGATGACTTCTTATCCTTTACTGTTAACGGTTCTGTTCTCTCCTTCTAACTACTATTAATAGTAAATAATATAGTGTTAACCATAATTTTCTCCTGTTTTCTCCCCCTCTAACTATTGTTAACAGTAAGTAATATACTGCTAATGGTAGATTTTTAATTTAATATTATTTTTATTAAAATAATTATATTTATTAATTATATTATATAATATTTATACTTTAATATTTCAGAGCGTCTCGTTTAGCTCAGGCGAGCACCTAATGCCTTGAGCATTTTGGGACTTTAGCACCTAGCATTTTTTAGGTCATTGTTTCAAATGCTACAAAGTATTTCGGGACTTCACATTTCGAAACTGGAGAACTTAAAAAATATAATATGCAATCTCTTTTCGCAAAGGTTTGAGTATGCCAATTGTTGTGTAAACAACTAGTAGAAAGACCACATTCATTTCATGTAACAAGTTGTCAACTGGAACCTACAAACTACAACTGAGCCCTATAAAATAGGAGGCCAAAGTTTCATGACAAAGCTACTACAGATGCACATGACATGTCAACCAAATTGTGGTTATCAAAAGATTACCCTACAGTTCTAGAAGCTTCAAAATTTTTATAACAAAGGTTTCAATTAGCTTAAGTAACTTGGACCTACTTCCATCAATACAGAATTTCGAGCTTTGTGATTCAAACTCAACAAAACCTTTTACTATTACGAAGATCCTAAAATATCAACAAGAGGTTAGATCTAAAAACTAGATATTGCAAGGAAAAATTGACACTCAAGAAAAGGACAAACCTCAAACATAAGATTGTACTTTCCATCCCTGTTTCTCATTCTTAAATAAGATTGGCATGCTTCTGGATCTTCACCTGGCGGCAATAGATATATGTCATAAGTTTGTTCGCTATATTCTCTGTGTTCCTTCGAAAGAACAGCCTTGATTTTGTCCACTGATACAGATCTTGGTGACTAGAATAAAGAAATCACTTAGTTAGTGCTACAAACAAAATAATGAAATACATAACAGGCACAGTTTGCTAATTGCTTCTTATACAAGCCATCAAATTTATAAAAAAAAAATCAAATATACCTTTAGAATATAAGTCGGATTCTGGAAGCCTGTGAACGGGTTGAACTTGTTGGAGATTTTTATATGTGCTGTTTGCAAATCTGGTTCAATGAAGGCCTTGTACATTGGATAGACCTACACGACATACGAAGTATTCAAGATACCATATATGAATTATTTGGTAAAAAAGACAAGAAAGAAACCAGATTTAAAAATGAAAAGACGACATTCCAATGTATTCAGATGCTGCACAAATGAGAGATTCAAGTACAGGCAATTTTTTTAATGCCATGGCTCTTTCACAAAGCATCAAAGAGAAGCATTAAATATGAGCTTAATTTTAAAAGGAAATACTATAAAACCAAATAACCGTTTCTGAAATTTGATGAATTATTTCTTCAGGTTCTTGTCCAGCACGCTGTATGTCCCTCAAAACCCTTTTTACCAGATCAAAATGTACCCCACCAGTCACAGAAACACGGAGGTCAAGTAGAGGGCGCAACTTCTCACTCAAAGCATAAATACCTTCAAGAATAACAATTCGAGAGCTAGGAACATCAACAGTCCTGCTAGGAAGACAACCAAAAACATCAAAAGGAGATATGTCTGACAGGTCTGATGCACAACACAGTTGCATACAACTGTCTGAAAAGTATGTACCTGTATCCTATGCGACTGCTTGACTTGAAATCATATATTGGTACCTGAATAGATTTCCCCTCTCTTAGTCCACGGATGTTTTCCAGCAAAGTGTCATAATCTGTTAGCCGTGGATCTGTTCAACAACTGTGTTAGAATTTCCCGATTAACTGTGAATAATTTTACAATTTCTGCAGGTGCAATGTGAACACCAGTTTAAATGAAATAGCAATTGGACCTCATCGAATAAGATCAAGCTTGAGGTTATTAAACAAAAATAATAATACAACTCATGTGGCAGTTTGCAGGAAGAACCAGAGCTGGCAACTCAAGCAAGTTGATTGCGGTTCATGATCAAAACAGGGTTTCAGCTCATGCTCATAAGCCAACTGCTTACTGAACCATATTTTGACAAATGTTACAAAATGGTTGTCTCTGCAACTTGCAACCCCCTTAAACTCATCATCCACAAAAAATGAGTGCAAGCAAACCCTTCGTGTCAGAAAAATCTGATGTTTAAGGAACATTTAGCTGAACAGAATTTCAATAACTTAAGATCAACTCCAGTCCTCAAGTTCTAATACATCCTTTTTTGTATTGTTGACTAACTGATTCTAAAATTAAAAAAATAAAATAAAATACAAATATAATGCTATTTTCTAGGACTATGCAGACCACTACCTGCTCAAGCACACCTTCACCCTTGATGCCCAGATCATGGTTGCCTAGGCATCCTCCCAGTATCAAGGAAGCTTGAACTTTTGCCTCCGCAACTGGACACCCAAGTTGCCGGTAAATAGCAATTCTCTCTAGTAATTTAGGTATGCAAACTCTATCCTAATGTCAATTAATTGCTGCTTCATGCCTAAACCTTTCCATTCAGCTGCCTGATTTTACCAACGAAAAAAACCTCATTGGAGGCCACTCTGCTGAACACTTTGTGCTCCCTATCTTGTAAGACCTTTGATGATCTCATCTCCTCCTCTCAAAATTTTTAATCAGCCATCTTAGAAGAAAAGGTGCTATGCAACTGCCCACTAAATTGACAATTGAATCTAACATATTCAATGCATCAACAGATATGAACATTTTGTCTGAACTCCGAAGTTTGAACCCCTATAATTTCTCTCAATATGTCTATGGGGAATATAATAAATATCATGATCAAGTGAAGATCCACGTAGAAAAGTGCATTATTAAATCCATGAAGCAGTAGATTGAAGCTTCCATAGCAAAGAACCTATCAATCGCAACATCCAGTTCGTATCAGAATATAATAAACAAGATTTGATAATCACAACTCTCTGGTCAAAATGAATAAAGTACAGCCTAAATCCAAACTGCTAAATATTCATCTAAATTTCTCAAAATAGGAGTATTCACAAGAAAATAGGTCAAAAAAACTGAATTCAAAAAAATTATACAACCAAAGTAAAAGGCAAGTGAATGGCTTAAGAAATGCAAATTATGTAACTCCCATGCCTTCTGATCAAGATGGTTCCTATAAAAACTAGGTAAGTGTCAAATTTGCATCAAAATTCTCAAAAAATGCATTACTCGGTATTTATAACATTCAACCAATACCATGTTTAGAGCATCAAAAAAGAATATAAAAAATAGTAATGTTGAAGCAAGAGAATGCAATGATTTTTAGTGGTAATTGAAAATGCAAATGAGGACGACAAAAAATGCAAAACGATCCAAAGATATTAATTTCCTCATAGTACAAGTTACCATCAAAATTTCCATCAACAATACGACTTGAATCATTGTAGTTGTCCATCGATATGACAGCAATGCTTGGCATGAAATTGAGGACCTTCTCTGTAAATACAGTCTTCCCAGCACCGGAAGGACCAGCTACCCCAACCACAATAATTCCATCATTTTTTTGGGCCAACAACTGGCATGCACGTATTACTATAAAGAAACCTTTTTCAAAAGATAATGGATCTTGAATTGGAACAATTTCATAACGATCAGTGTCCTTTCTCTTCACCAGTTGAACCTGGTCTCTTAAGAGGCCATGCCTTCGACGGGGTGATTCAATTATAGCGTTATCTTCAGGCATCGATGAAACAAAATGTGGAACTCTGCAATAAAAATAAATTAAGCATGAATATGCGGAAAATGTCAAAAGCAGTAAATACAACCATACTCATTTAGGGTACATGTAGAAACTTGATTGAGAATTATGAGAGCAAATACGAATCTGCCATACTCATTTAGAAGGTGCATGTAGAAAGAAGAATTGAAGAATCTACAAAAGCAAATGTGAATATAACCATATTCAAGTGTTCACATACAACCTGATGAATTCAACACTAACATCTATAGCTAGATGCAAGCAATGAAACGGAATATCAACCAGAAATATTCACATAGAATCTGATCAATTCAACACTAACATCTAAAGCTGGATGCAAGTAAAGAAAGTGAATATCAAACAAACTTTCTGGAAGCAAAGATTGATTAAAAAAAAGGACAATAGATGAACTAATAATTAACATTAATTATCTATTTCCTAATGGACTGATAACATGTACTCAACAACTTAAACGAAGCAAGGATGTATTGATAATAGAATTGAGCATAGCTTTCCGATACTATATGTAATGTGGTTATCATTTATAAATTTTGAGTGTTTTCACATTTATTTTTATCGATCTTCTTTTAGTTGATTTTGAGATAGCCACAAAAGTCATTTTTTTTAGCCTAATTCATGTCTACGAATTCTAGTATGAGTATGCTATAGGTTAGGCACGTTAATTTGCAATTAGAATTTGTATTTGAGGGTTCACGGTGCCTCTTTTCTAGGATTCCATGGGAGGTGGAATTTCCAAAATATGAAACATTTCTAGAAATACTTGTGAGCCGGTAAGGTGGTTGGATATTTATCTTTTTTTCCACTGCAATAAGGTAGTTTAGTCCTTAAAAGTTCCAAGTACCATATTTCTCTAGCTGATAGCTTTCAGGGGACTACTATCCTCGATGAAGAATAGCGCGCCCATTAGGAGACCAACAATCATAACATCAACCAAGAGCCTTATTCTACTCATCTTTCATAAGGACTAGAATTAGAGACCATGGGATACGTGTATAAATACTCTTTGTCTGAATTTGCTAATGAAGAAAATCAAAGTCAACTTTGTTTGCCCAATTCACATAGTATTTTCTCCTTAGGACAAGTTAATAAAACAAGAAGAAACTGTAAAGTCTTAAAAGTAAGCATTATTTCTTAAAACATAAGATGAAACAGTACACAAAAAATGGCAACGACATCATAACCTAACTATCATAATAGATCCCAATCTGACATAAACACCATTAATATATAGGTATCTGAGCACATAAAAGCTAGGATTCCATAGATCATTCGAAAATTAGCCAAACGATTACTTTCTCCAGTCTAGGTAATGAAAATATCTTAGTTGCAATCTTGAATCATCCACCGCAGGAATTGTAGTTACCCGAAGAATTCACCAATGGCATAAACCCTCGAACTACTTAACACACAGGAGCAAATCACGTCGATCTAACCGAGGACAGGGGCGACAAACTAGAACTAAACAAAATCAACTACCTAAGCACATAAAAATCCACCATAAAGAAAAGAAGACATCGAAAGGCAAAAAAGCCAAGTAATCTTTTCGCACGTCAAACAATTTACTGACCCAACAAGAAAATTGTTCATCATCTAATATTACAGACGATCGGGTGCCACAACAAGCATCTCTCTCTCTCTCTCTCTCTCTCTCCATATATCGTCCCAACGATCGACGCAAAATAAAACGATTAATCAATTAACCCGAATAACTGATCTTATAGATGTGAGCATGAAATTACCACCTGAAGAAAGAAATGAAAGATAATCCTCCGGTGGGGAGAGGCGGGCACCGGATTTAAGGAGACGATGGCGGTGGAGGAGGAGGAGGAGATTCAGGCGGCGGGCGAGAATGATCGCTCGAGAGCGGGGATCGAAGCAATCCGAAGCTTCTCAATCTGCTGACGTCACGAACCACCGAACGCGAATAATAATACTTGTGCAACCCACCCCGTTCCCTTAACACCGGCTGAGGCGGGGAGTTGTGGGGATTGGTGGGCGGTGGTAGGTTGAATACTTAAACACGTATTTTCTACAGTATTCGTCAGCTTTTCCATCGGAGTTCTTTCGGAGTATATTATTTATATTTATATATATATAAATAAAAGGATAATTCGAATACCCTCCAACTGCTTGTGCCACATAAGGGATGGATACACAAGGCCAAAAACACATATGGGAGTCAACCTACTTCCTACCTATGACCGCCAATAGAATGTCACATCACCCTATCTCGATGTTCCAAAAGAGACACGTCAGATCCCCCCTCGTCGATCTTATAGGTTGAGAAGATACTGCATTCATGCTCACCTTTCTCTTATCTTCTAAATAGATTACAAGAGACTTAAACAAAATAATGATTCGGTCCAACTCACTAATCATCACTCAATGTCAACAACCCGCAATGGCATCAAGATCCACCATAGAGCTTAGTCGGCATGATCGAGGTGGTACCACTGACAACTTAGTCGACAAGCCAATCGAGACCACTCAAGCGCATTAATAAGGGATGGCACGCCACACCCCATCACCGCTCCATCTGGATAGTATGTCGGCCAACCACTCTGGTTGGACGAGACGTGGTCATCGACACCAATCGACTGTGCCCAACACGTTGTCAGAGGTAAGGTCAGGCGTACGATCGACCACGCACTTGTAAGTATAAAACCCACTCCTGAGGCTAAGAAAAGGGGACTCTAACTCTCTTTCTCGGATTATATTTTAGACCATCTCGGTTGGAGCACTGACTTAGTCATCGGAGGGGTCATATCGAGGCTCCCACCTCGACTAGGCCTTTGTGCAGGTTCTCCCCTCCTGTCGTGGACACGAGGAGCGCACCCCGAGAAATCAAGCCCGAGCAAGAGCTCCTCGAGGCATCGCACCCGAGACAAGAATACCAAGACCGGTGGACGTCACGTGCTCACTCATCGCCCCTCAATCAATGTGGATGGACTTATGCACGTGGGCGAAACCAAACCGTGCTGACTCCTCGATCATGACATCAAAATTTTCTTACATATGTCAAAGATTTAGCAGCCAAATCACTGGAATCAAGAAAACTAAAAGTAATATACATTTCTAGCCTATTCATCTCCAAGATTTTATCATCGAATGACCAAAAAAAAAAAAAAAAGATGTTATTGCGATCCAATGAAAACGATCTTCAAATCTTGACTACAAAATAACCACCTGAGATTTCTTGATCGCTAGCGTGACCCGACACATAAAATGTGCTAAATTGACGTGCAATAAGTGCTTGGACCGTTCCTACAAATGCTGAATCGATGATCCGCTATCTGTTCTTGGTACCTAATTTGAATGTCCTTTTTCGCAGACAATCTAGTACACCTCCTGCTTATTCCTACTCTGCGGAAAGCAAGAACAAATCAGTGGGATGGGAGGAGTCGACTTTGTTAACACGAAGAAGGTACGAAACTTTGATCCCTGACTTGTGGTTATATCTATAGTTTCTTCTGCCACGCACGACCAATAAAATTATCTTGGCTCTATCAAGCACCACTTGGTCTTACATATCACAAATCGAACACTGCATTCTACAATGACTCCTTGTGTGTGTTTATTTATTTATTTTTAATCTGTTTGGTTGGTTGGTACATGGAACAATTGATTCAAACTTAAGAGATATGAAAGGATTATTTATTTACCTCAAAAGACAAAAGAACTGCAGTCTTATGTATAATAATCTATTATTTTAGCAGATTGGCTTTGTAGAACGGAGTCGAGCTTACAATACATTGTCAACAATTTTGTTTATGCAATTACTTAAATTTAACTGAAGTACACTATGGGACTCATAAATTTTGGCAGAATACTCTATAGAGAATCTGGATACCTGAAGTGGGTTAGTAACAATGTCAGGCGCATGTTTGCAGTGGTTTAATTACATGGGGAAATTTGATTGGACTATTTATTGCCAGCATCAAAATATCTTCACTCAGAAAACAAAATTAAATAAGGGGTCAAGATATAACATTCTACAAAAAATTAAAAAAAAAGCTTTGCACTGATATCTATGCACATCATCTATCTATTTATCAAAGAAAATCTAAAATCAACAAACAAGCCAGCAGGAGGTCAGTCCTTATAAAATTGAAAGATGATAACTATGGTGCCATTTCAACTTAGCATATACTGCAAAACAAATAAATTCTAGGTTTCAAAGTATTTTATAACACACTTGTTGGTTTCTTCCAAACAAGCACATTTCACCAACAAATGGTAGCTTGGAATAAGTAGTCTCATCATTTGCAGTTGTAAAGTCATCCATTTGTAAAGCTCATCTGCAATTTTTCACAATGGCTAACCAGTTAGATAGTAAAACATGAACTATGACAAGCATATTCAATTTAGATGCATTTGCCAAAAGGCACAAGGATTACAGAATTCTAATCAAAAAGATACCAGAACTGCAGGTTTCAATAGTGTGATTATTCTTTTTAATTAGAATCACAAAACTAGTCAACATGAGGTTCTTTACCAGCACATGCATACATCTAATTCCTTCACAGATGCTAAATTCACCTGCTACTCTTTGCTAGGATGGAGTAATCATTCTTAATTGTGCTGTATCATGATAAATTATATGGTTATATAACAGCCATCTTGATATTCTAGCAAATATATCATTACATGATAATCAATATGTCTGTGATTTTGTCACAAACTACAGTTATAATTATAAATCGAGGCAAATGATTCATTTCTGGCTCATAGTGTCCACCATGAAAAACCTTCACCACAATGTGCAACCCGGAAGCTCTTTATGGCACTGCTCGAACATAAATGTGAGAAACAGAAAGTCCTACATACATGATTCCCAACGTTAACTATTTTGAAGCATAAACAACTATACAAACCTCAAAATCTTTGCAGCATCTAAAACTAGTACAGAATTATTCAATCTACCAAGAAAGAAAAGGAAAGCAGAGCAAAGCCTCCTGGTATATATCACCAATGTCTCTTATCTTCTCAACAATTCAGGAAAACCCATAACTCTTAAGGCAAGATATGTACTAAGGTCTTCCTATCCGCATGGCAGATTCATAAACAAATATGACCCGAAAAAAAAGGCATACTTTACCAGTATAAGCATCGAACTTGATTATGCTAGTTGGTAGCTCAATCAGTTTTCCAGAAAAAAATGAAATGAATAAAATTCCATGTAAGCTTTATTCCACATTGTTCTTCAATAAACTATAGCTGAAAAACATTGTTTTTGACAACCAGTTAAACCATGACTAGAATGAAAGTTTATTATGTGCAATGCCACAACTGACAGCATTTACAGAATCCAAGAGAGTGATAATGAGAAGCATTTTAACAAGCTAAAAGCTTACACGAAGGTGGAAGTCACTTGTGATTTACCAAGCAAACAAGTAGCACAAGAAGTGGATACCGGTGGTTCCTAAGAAATAGCAAGCATGGCATTAAAGTGAATAAGAATGATATGAGATATGATTTCTGGTTTACCAAGATGAAATTGTACCTAATTAGGGGACAAAATGATAGGACTCCAGCAGGGTTGAGTCCTAATCACCCAAGAAGTAACCGATAAGAACCATGTGAGATTGTAATAAAACCCCACCTAGTCACTTCCATCCTATAAAAAAGTGTGGCTAGGATTTAATTTGGGACCTTAGGGCTTCATAACCGCCACCCCCCTCACTGGGTTGGTCGGCTAGGATTTCTAGCAGAGGGGCGTGGCTTATGGAACCACTTAGGCAACTGCCCCATTTATTTATGCATGGTAGCTATAGGAGGGGCAAAAGGGAAAATTCACTTAGGAAGCACCACCCTAGGGCTAGGGTTTGGAGCCCTATATAAGCATGTAGCCTCCACCTCTTTTAAAAAAGCAAGATCAATCTACAATTCAGCCATATGGCCGACTACTAGGAGGGAGGAACCCCTATAGCGTTCCAAGGGTTGATCCCCCTCAAAGATCAAAATCTATAGAGCTCCATCTGGGGCTCTATCATCTAGTATCAGACTAGCGATCTTGCTACCCCTGTAGCCATCTCAGTCGCCTCCACCTTCCCAAGCAATTCCCACAATTGCTACGACACACGCCTCCACCTTCCACCCCAGCCGCAGATCAAATCAATCTGCCGCTGCCCCCTATGTTTAATCCAGAGATCTGGTATATTTTTATCACCCACGCCTCTTCAATACTGCAAAATCCTTTGCCTTACACGTTGAAGAGTTTTCCCATACTTTCATTGCTGCAAATTTCGACCATTGCAAACGTTATCGTTATTGCGAAGGCAAAACGCTACAGAAATTTTCAGCCGCCTATTTGCCTCTTGAAACCGATTTATTACTGCTCCTTTTTGGCCGAAATTTTTATACAATTTCATAGATCATCTTAGCTTTCACCTAAGATTGATCTCTGGAAAACCTTCTGAAACCGAAACTATAGTGCTGCAATTCTTCGTCGCGCAGTGCTGGAATTTTACGACCAAGAATCTACCTTCCACCTGTTCGCCTCTTGAAACCGAACTTTTGTTCATCCTTTTTGGCTGAAACTTTTACACAATTTCATAGATCGTCTTAACTTTCATCTAAGATTGATCTCTGGGAAAAATTCTTTCTGAAACAGGAATTATAGTGCTGCAATTCTTCGTCACGCAGTGCTGAAATTTTACGACGAAGAATCTGCCTTCCGCTTGTTGGCCTCTTGAAACCAAACTTTTGTTCATCCTTTTTGACCGAAACTTTTATACAATTTCATAGATCATCTTAGCTTTCATCTAAGATTGATCTCTAGGAAAAATTCTTTCTGAAACCGGAATTATAGTGCTGCAATCCTTCGTCGCACAGTGCTGGAATTTTACGATGAAGAAGCTGCCTTCTGCCTTTTTCCCTATTTTCCTACCGTTACTCTGCTGAAATTTTATCAAACTTTTTGCTGATATAAACCACATCAGAACCAAGGATTTCTGCATATTTTCCTTGAGTTTTTCTCTAAAATTTACGTCGAGAACTCATCGTTTCTCCAATGCAAATTCTGTTCGGCGGAACTGCACGTACGCAGCGATCTTTCGTCGAATCCTATCAGACTGTTTTTCCATATTTGAAACTCCCTTTTCCTCATCTTCCTCCCTTGACACCACAGCCCCAAATTTCACAATTTTTGGTTGGAATTTTCGTTGAGAAACTACTGTTTCTTTGACGACAATTCTGCTTCTGCAAGGCAGCATACGTTGCAGCGAACTTCGTCGAATTCTGTTAAACCTTCGCTGCCATCTCTTCCAGATCTGAAACCATCTTTCCCTAACCTTCACCCTCTACTGTCACCACCCAAAAAACCTATCAAACCGCAGCCAGAAACTCATCCCAATCAGCCCCAAAAACAGCCCTAACCGCAGCCTACTTCCTTATCGATCCACCTACCTTTTCAGCCCACCTTCCTTATCGATCCACCTACCTTTGCTGCCATCTATCCCAGATCCAAAATCCCTTTTCCTAACCTTCATCCACTGCTATCGCAGCCCTAAAACCACAACAAATCGCAGCCAAAACTCCACAAAACCGCACCCAAAATTGCCACAAAACCAGCCCCAAAAAAAAAAACTGTAGCCTTCGGTCCACCAACCTTTCATCCACCCAACCTCCCTTATCCCTTCAACCGCAGCACGCATCCCTCGCAACACAACGCTGCCAACAGTGATCTCTCGCTGCCATCCTCCTTGATCGCAGCCAGCAGCGATCCTTTGTGGCAAAAAAGCTACCAGCAGCGATCTTTCGCTGCAATCTGTCTACATCGCAGCCGCAGCAATATTTCGCTGCTAACTGTCTTCATCGCGGCCAGCAACGAATTGAACACGACCAGCAGTGGTCTTTCGCTCCTTATCGCCGCTGTCCTCCTCCGCAACAGCCATGCACACCGCTGCCCCGTCTTCCTCCTATTGCAGCCGCACCCTTGCTGTGACCATGCCACCCGCAGCCACGAAGTCGCAGCGCAGCTGCAGCCGACGTCGCTGCTGCCCTCTTCTTCCTCCACCATCGCTGCTGCCCTCTTCTTCCTCCACCATCGCTGCTGCCTTCCGACTCAGATCTCTTGGCTACCATCTTCCGACAGATATGAGCCACTTGAAAAATCGCAGCCTCGACGACATTGCAGCATCACCACAGAACCGCAGCCGACGTTACTGCTGCCATTTTCTTCCTCCACCGTTGCTGCTACCCTTGGCTGCCATCCTCCACTTGGAGACTTCACAATCGCAGCCCCAACATTGCTGCCATTTGCTGCCTTCAACCTGAAGATTGCAGCTACACTCTACGGTCGGTTTATTTGACAGGTGGGAGATCCTTACGTCATGACATCGGTGGGCTCATTCAAAGCCAAATTGGAGACTTTCGAGACACATATGGACGCTAAATTACGCGCTCTCATCGAAGAGTTTAGATTGGGCCGATCACCGAGCCCAATAAGATCACAACATTGTGCAATTTCAGATTATAAAAAAGAATCTTGACGAAGAACTAGCAATGATCCATCAAACCTCCACCATCCAAGAGTATCAAACCATGTTTAAAAGATCATCTAATCAAACTTACCATTGGTCTGAAAAACATATATTGAGGACTTTCATTGAGGGCTTGAAACAGGAGATTCGGGAAGAAGTTAAAGCGCGACAGCCGTACACACTTAAGGCAACCATCTCCTTCGCACGACTACACGAAGACAGGCTAAACCAAGATGCTCGGAGGACCAAAGCCATCGCACGAACAGCAACACAGAGACCCTCGACCCCATCTACCACTAGTTGGTCACCTTAGGCAAAAAAGTTAACAAGAAAAGAGCTTCGTAACAGATCTACAAAGGGCCTATGCGGGAATTGTGATAAATTGTGGAGCCTAGAACACCAATGTAAAAAGGAGACACCGCTAATAATTGCGCCCACTAAAGAACCCAAATTTGAAGATATAACTCTCGAGCCCAAGGAGAAGGATACGCCACAACTGGCCACCTGCATAGTCCCAACCTTAGCCGACTACACCAACCTGCAAAAATTGAAGATCGAAGGGTTTCTCGAGCATCAGTCCGTCATCGTCCTCATCGACGCCGGGAGCACACACAACTTCATGAGCAGTAAGGTTGCTACCCACTTAATGCTCCAAAAAAAAGATTACAACGGGTTCGAAGTCAAAGTAGCTAACGACCAAATTTTGAAGTGTAACCAGAAGTGCCCGCGGGTTAAACTGATCCTACAGGAGCAAGACGTAGTTGCTGATTTTTTCCTCCTCCCTCTCGATAATTTTGATATAGTGCTCGACATTGATTAGTTGTCCATTATTGGAGACATTTTCTGAAATTTTCCAAAGCTAACCATGAAATATTTCAGCAAATAAAAACAAGTGGTTCTACGAGGGAGCGAAGCAACTACGAACACAACGCAACACTTGGAGAGATTACCAAAAGAAGAATCCAGTGATTTCCCAATTCAAATTCAAGAGTTTCATGAGATTGAAGATAAGAACCCTCTACCACATCTTGCTGAAATTTTGGACGTCTCCACCAAACCAAGTCGACTACCTCCTCTGAAGCTGTCCGACCCCCCATGCTGAACTGGCCGAAACTTCTACCAATTGTTGCTCGGCCAAATTGCTTCCTACAACCTCAGATGGTCGAAGATAAAAGGGTCATCCAAGAGATGACAAAGACATGGATTGTTCGGCAGTGCTTATTTCCCGCTATGACACATCCCTACATCCTTTTCCCTGGATATAAACTACTTCTAAAGTGTTACATCCAGTCGAACTCAACATTGTTGCTGATGCAGCACTTCCAGATCTCAAGTAACTTCCACAACTTTCCCTAGGATCGGACCATGATGCTTAACGACTTCCTTGATGATGACCTCCGATCTACGACCCAAGACCGCGAGAAAATTGAGCCCCTCCAATGGTAACATCAGAAAAAGGGAAGGATCATTCGTAGGACTCAACGAATCATGAACATCGTCTCTCTAATTATAAAGAAAGATGCACCACCTTGGCCGAGTGGAACTATAGTCCTCACAACCACGGTGTCGTCCACACCAAATCGTGGCCAAATGTTTATTATTGGAGCAGACACATCCAGAGTGGGGGTCAACACCATCCTCATGCAAGATGGTCAACAACATGAAGAAGGGAAAATGGGCCCCGAAAAATCACCACTCTTACCCACCTCAAACTCAGATCAGGCTCACACCACTAGAGATTTCATCAGAGGACAACTCTCACTCCAAAAGAAGGCACGACTACTATTACAGAGCAACCACGTGGCAGCCCATGCAAGGAAGAAACTTCCCCCTGACAAACGCCTGAGTAGAAGAAAGTTTCCTGAGAAAGATCAAGTCCCTCTTCATCTCCAGCTCTACCAGCACGAAATTCAAGCCTTAAGAAAGTGGTCTCCCTATTTCTTTGGGCCTTGCAAAATTGGGGATCACATTGGGGCCCTAACCTAGAGATCAGATCCGTGCACCAGATCACGATTACAGTTGATCCTTCAGGTATCCCACCTCAAATAGAAATTTAAACAAGACGACTCAACCCAAATCCATCCAACTGACACCCAAGCTAATGATCGCATGGGAGGAGCTGAAGACTCGGTCCCTAGAGTTCATGGACCCTCAGCCTTGAGGACAAGGCTGATTCCAAGAGGATGGGCTTGATAGGACTCCAGCAAGGTTAAGTCCTAATCACCCTAGAAGTAATCAATAAGAACCATGTGAGATTGTAATAAAACCCCACATAGTCACTTCTATCCTATAAAAAAATGTGGCTAGGGTTTCATTTAGGACCTTAGGGCTTCTTAGCCGTCACCCCCCTTACTAGGTTGGTCGTCTAGGGTTTCTAGCATAGGAGCATGGCTTGTGCAGCCACTTAGGCTGTCGCCCCCTTTATTTATGCATGGTAGCTATAGGAGGGGCAAAAAAGAGAATTCACTTAGGAAGTACCATCCTAAGGCTAGGGTTTGGAGCCCTATATAAGCATGTAGTCTCCACCTCTTTTAAAAAAGCAAGATCGATCTACAATTCAGCCATGTGGCCGACTACTAGGAGGGAGGAACCCCTATAGCGTTCCAAGGGTTGATCCCCCTTAAAGATCAAAATCTATAGAGCTCCATCTAGGGTTCTATCACAAAATCACAAGAGAAAGTTCTCCCAATAAAAGAAAAAACAATGCTCAAAATGTCAAATGGTGAGAAGTGGTCCACATCATCTGACTTTGAAAAAATAACCATGACAGAATATACATCTATCAACCATTCTTGATGTGTCTTTATATGCAATTAAGTGAGGAGTCCAAGCCTCCAATGGAACTTCACACTTCACAAGTTGGTCTTTTATTCTTTGTCGAGCACATCTATCTGCACCAATTAGATTCCTCCCACATCAATTTGAAACAGTTCCTAAAGTAGATAAAACCAACAAATTTTAAAAATGCAAAGATTCATGGTCGGGTGAAATTGTCAGTGTTGAACAACACTTGTTATTATCAATAGAGTACTTAAACTTTATCGAAGGAATGCAGATGTCCAGTATTTCATAATGGTATTTGACATAATAATAACACCGGCTGAAAGTGCTAACCAGATTTATTTGTTTTTAATTCCTAGCAACAAATCAAAATTTTTTCTTCTCTAGATTTTATTTGTTTTTCTTATGTTATTATAAATTCGATAAGAACCATAACCTACATTCGATGATAAAACCTTTTCAATCCAATTGATGTTTTCTGCAAAGAACTTGTATCTTTGAATGTGCAGCAATAGTTGAACCAAGTTATTTCTTTGAGACAATATTTAGTCCCGTTGATTTTACTTTCGCACAGAACTATATTTGCCTCCAGCACCAACACCATCCTCCCCATCCACCCCGCAAGGCCCTATAAAGAAACATAAATTAATTGGCTGGACAAGGAAGCTACTCGTCCTCCAGCTGGACCTAGGCTGAAAATGAACCTTCCTCTCAAGGTTGCCTTCCCATGCAGATGAATTTTGGCAATGACAGACTTAAGCCATTTAACTGAAGTAAAGAAAAATCAGAAGGCAATATATTTTATGTAAATTAATCACACATCTTAATCTCCTATACGATTTCATAGGCATGCATTAACTAGATAAAATAATCCTTTGTCCAGAAGGTAATTTTTTATGACAATATCAAACAGAGATAAAGAAAAATCAGAAGGCAACGCTTTAAATCAATCACAAGTATATTTCAACTTAAATAGTTTTTCTAAAAAGATGACTACCTATTTCTCGATCAATCGAAATCATATCTACGTGTTACAAAAGAGAAAAGGAACACTAAAGATGATGGATTGATTCACAAGCCAAAGCTTTGAATTCCATCAACAAAACAGAAAACCAAGGTCCGGATCTTGTTATCAGTTTCGTTAGGATTCAGCGCCAAGCTAAATTTTTCATTCTTATACATGTATGAAAAGCCCAACCTCGAAAGCCCTTATTGATGATACCGATCAACGGAGATATTTAGCATCATCTGAAAGAATATAAATGATGCGATCCTCAACGTTCGAAAAATTAGAGTTAAACAGGGATAAAAGCACACATACGATCAAAGAGAACGGAGGCCATCAGTGGTCATGGCCGTGGGAGCAGCAACGGCTTGGCCCAGCCGAGTCGCCAGCGGGCTTATCGCCGCGGTCGTCCTCGTCGCTGTCGTCCTCGTCGAAGGGCTTCTGCTTGTGGAAGATGCAGCACTTCTTGGAACTCTTGCGGTTGAGGAACTCGTTGTCGACCGTTCCTTCCTTCCAGGAGACCTTCTTCTTGGGCCGCTTGAGTCGGAGAACTAGGGTTTCTGGAGGCTGCGATCTCCGAGAAGAGGTGGGAGCCGAAGAAGAAGGGGACAGCTCTTCGATCGTTAGGGTTAGGGTTCCGGTCGTTGACGGAGCGGAGGTTCTCGCCATCTCTCGCCGTCTCGTTTTGGTAAGAGATTATTCTTCGAAGCCCATTCTTATTCTTCCTAATCCGTTCCTATTCATAATCCCCTTTTTTTTAAATTAATAAAATAGTAATATCCTATTCATAATTTCTCTAATTTTCGTTTTTTCGATTCTCTCTCTTTTTTAATTTCCTTCTTCGTTTTGCTGCCTGCCATCATTCTCTACTTATTTACAATCAATCCCTCTATTGACTTACGATGTAACGAAGGAAAAGACCCACTTACGGACTTGGATCTTCAACCCTTCAACTATATTAATTAAATGATTATATCGTGAGAGAAAGTTGAGGATTTTTAATATACTATAATATTTGTTTTGATCGTAATACTTATAATTAAAATAATATTTTATCACGCCCGGTTTTCTTCCTCGATTATTTGATCGTAAATAATACTCATATATACGAGTTAAAAAATAACTATTTGTCAGCTCAATTATGATAAATACTTATTAATGATATATTTAATTAGTTAAAATAAAAAATATAATTTCCCCTAAAAGAATTAAATGATAAACATCATGATTTATGTGCCAACCCAAATATAATAAATTTGATAAAATGCAATTTTCATTAAAAAAATAAATATAATTTTCTTTAAATAATTAATTGATAAATATTAAATTATACACTACCACAGCAACAACAAGATCGTAATTCTCAACAATTTTAGGATCTTTTTTATCATCATTGAGATATGTAAAAAAATTATATATTTAATTAAATTTGAATCACTTTGATCCTTATTTATAATTTACATTAAAACTTTTTCTACGCCTTCCTCTATCTTTTCTTGTATAATTTAATATTAATTATTTCACCTCTTATTATTATTATATTTGGAGATCTCTTGAGTAGTACGTGCTTTATACTATTTAAAATAATTGTTTTCTCTTATTTTATTATTTATTGAAGTGATATCTAATTATTCATGAACAAAAATATTTTTTTATCTTTCCTAGAAACTCTATATATTCATCTCAACATTCTTATCTCAATAACATATATATATATATTATTTATTAACTTTTCAACACTTAATTCTATAAAAATGATAATTGACATTAGAAATCACACAAGATTTCTAATGTCAATTATCATTTTAAAATTTTATTTTTATAAAAAATATATTCATTGATCCTTTTATCTTATTAAATAATTGTTCTAATACATCTAAGGTTTTTACTTAAAAGGGAATTTTTGTCGTCCATCAAATTTAACTATAATCTGTCATATATTTTTTAAAATCACTAAATTATATATTTTTTAATTTTAATCCTATTTAATCTAGAATATTTAGTTTCTATGACTTTTTTACATAGCTCAAGTTTATATCTATTTTTACTTTTGCTATTATCAACTATGATGATAAGTAATATACACCAGGAAGGTGTGTCGTGATTATTAAATTCATTTATTATTAATGTAAAAAAAGTAGAAAACTTAATATGGATCCTTGATATAGTTTTATGTTAATAAAAAACTTACTAGATACACTTCCTATAGTTGTAACCAATCATTTATATATTTTAAGTCAATAAAAATCACATGCAAATCTTTTTTCTCCCTAGATTTTTTTATTAATTATCTTAATTATTTTTTATTAATTATATCGATAAATAAAGTAACTTCTATCATTGATCTTGTAAGCATAGAATTAAATTAATTTTTAAAGATATTTATTTCGATCCTTGTCCTAATAACTCTTTCTCATAATTTTATAATATGATTCATGAATTTTTTTATATAATTTAAATAATTTTATATACTATTCTTATTTTTATAAGTTGATATTAGAAAAGGCTTTTGTTGATATTCAAATTGAAGACGTCACCTTGCTGAAGGGGTTCTCTAACCAACTGAGCTATTATTTTCCACCTTTAAATATATAATAATTTTTAATGCGTTTAAGAATCACACTTAAAATGTGTTTTTCTTCTTATGCAAAAGCTCTTATAGCAGTTAGAATGATTCAATCAATCACTAAGCACAAAGCTGTATAAGAATGCACCGTCGATTTAGTGGCCCCTTAAAGTTTTAATTCAGGCTCCATTTAGTATCAACTTAACTGTTGATAGCATATTGTCTTCACTACTTACTATGCGCATTTTAAAATTAAAATATATGTATTATTTCGCTTCTATCAAAACAGTATAACTAATTATTTTGCATTCACAATGTCCGCGCAAAAGCATTTTTCCACTATCCATTCATTATTTATGTGCTTATAATCTTTTTTCTATCAAACATTTAATTCCTGAGCACTTTGTTTATGAGGTTTATTATTCATCAACTTTCCTTCGAAATCTACATATATATATATATATATATATAATACTATTATAATTAAAATATTATTATTTAAATCACATCATTTGCTTCGAAACGAACTGACACGAATCTCTAAGTGCGCCTTACGCAGACAACTGTCACAGTGACGAAGGTGACAAGCGTCTCGATTCCTCCTTCCCCGCTGATCCCTCTTCCCGCCTGGCACACGGAGACGGAGAGAGAGCGAGAGAAGAGAGAGAGAGAGGCGATGGCTGGTTTAGCTTTCTCATCTGCAACCGCCACGAAAGCTGCAAAGCCTAGTCCATCATCCTCTCTTTCTCCTCCCACGCGCAATCCGCCTACAACCTTCTGGTTCCGGAACCTCACTCTGCCATCGGACCAACCGAGGCCACCGGTACACCTCACGATCACCGCGGGAGCCGTCGTCCGTCGCGGGACAGTCTGCCACGGTCTGCGCTCCGGATTTCAGCTTCTTTACTTCGGTTTGGTTATGAAATCACTGTTTGGCCTGAAAACTCGCATTTAGATAACTCTGTTGTTAAATGCGCATGGGTGAAAAGATGGTGATCTTTTGTTGAGGTTTGGGGCTAAGAATATGGGAGGGAGAATTGAGATCTTTAATTTGAGTTTTGGTGCCAAGTAATGGTTTGGAAGATAAAGAAGCTATTTTTTTTGTCTCGTGCCAAAAAATTTCCCTGATTCTACGTTTCCCCTTTATTTTGTTACGTTTGTGTTCATCAGGTTGTAGCGATAATGAAACCCGAGGAGCCGTTGAAAGTTATGATATCGGGAGCTCCTGCATCTGGGAAGGGAACCCAATGCGAACTGATCAAGAAGAAAGTAGGTGAAAGATCATATCTCAATTCTATGGTTTCTCTACATGTTTCGCCTGCTACATATGCGTGAAGCAGTTTGGATTTGCTTGTATGCTTAGTAACACATACTGAAATCATAAACATGTATGATTTTGCAGTAGTCCACTGTTATCTTTAGATTGTAGTGTTCCGTTCATGGCAGTGAATAGTATAATGTTTCAGGAATTGTTGGCTGTGTATTATGTTTGTCTATTTTAAGTGCACATGACTGCCTTGAGGAGTTCCGCCCTCGACATTTGCAATTCAGCTGCTTTGATGTTGGTAATTCTATTCATTTGTTTGTGAAGGACATTTTTAAGTCGCTTTCACAAAATTTTTCCCACAAAGGAGCAGATTACTCTTAACGTTCTTGAATTGCTTGTGAAGAGAAAATGTTTTAGGTAATGCTTGTTTATGTAGTATCAGTTGGTTCACATAGCCGCTGGGGATTTGCTTAGGGCAGAAATTGCAGTTGGGACTGAAAAAGGAAAACGTGCCAAAGAATATATGGAGAAGGGGGTGTTAGTGCCTGACGAAATTGTTGTGATGGTATACAACCAATCATATTATCGTTTCTCTTTTTGCGATTTCTCAAGGACTTATAAGTTTGCACCTGTACTGTTTGCTAACAGATGGTGAAAGAACGCCTACTACAGCCAGATGCTCAAGAAAACGGTTGGCTCTTAGATGGATACCCGAGAAGCTTTTCCCAAGCAAAGGCTTTGGAAGGTCTTGGAATCCGACCTGACATTTTTATTCTTCTGGATGTGAGCATTCCTCCTTACTAATATATATATTTTTTTGAACTTTGTGGATTGTCTATAGATACACTACATGCCTGTATCTATATGCCTACTCTCCTGT
This sequence comes from Ensete glaucum, assembly GCA_021527575.1. Classification (NCBI taxonomy): domain Eukaryota; kingdom Viridiplantae; phylum Streptophyta; class Magnoliopsida; order Zingiberales; family Musaceae; genus Ensete; species Ensete glaucum. The sequence goes on along the minus strand of CM038558.1, from coordinate 37,866,262 downwards.
GAAGGTCTTATTTGCATCATAGCATTAAAAGAAGCCTTTTCCTGGGTTAAGAGTGTTTGCTTGGTATTTCATGAAGTTTCTAATGCTTTAGGTTGGTATTTTTCTTGTTGTTAGGGTGGAGTTATTAGATTATAAAGGTTCTTCATAAACTCTTATGAATTCATCTGTTGCTAAAAGAGAAAGAAAGTAAATTTGTTGATTGAATTACTTAATTATGTAATTTAGTTTAATACCTCAAAGACACTAAGAGACTTAGCTAAGATGAGGAAACTCTTAATTATTTGTATATCCATTTGAAGTTCAGGTTAGAAATCACTGAGACAATGGTGACTTCCTGCTTTCAGGAGAGATATTTAGGACTTCTGCCAAGCTCACATATTTTCCTGCATGAGATACTTTTTAATATCTTGCCTAGGCTGGATTTGATTTTGAAGGATTCTCCTTCAGTGCATGCACACATACTATCTTTCCTGATGTTCGGAAGTAATCAACAAAGTCATGATTGTTCATATTGATGACATGCGGTTGATAAAACCTTCATGGTTTTATCATACAATAAACTTCATGGCTGATGTGGTTGCTTTTGCTGGCCTGTTTTTTGTTATACGGTCTTGCAGATGGATCTAAACGGAGACTAAAAATAAGTTTATATTTGTCAATTTCTATCAAATTTTCCCTCAAATGAGAAATGTATTAGAATGTGCCATCTATTCTATTATTCCCTGACCATCGATACATTTAAAGATTATCTTCACGTTTCACAAGCCTATCAACTCATTACATGTTGCACATGATACTTGTCATAGGTATCTGAAGAGAACCTTGTTGAGAGAGTGGTTGGCAGAAGGCTTGATCCTGTTACTGGAAAAATATACCATCTAAAGTACTCTCCACCTGAGAATGAAGAAGTTGCTGCAAGGCTTACACAGCGTTTTGACGATACTGAAGAAAAGGTATTTACTTGATGCATCTCTGGTTGGATTTTCTAAAATATTCTTTGTTCAAATTCTTTATCACTTGCCCGTAATCACATTATTTCATGCAATAGTCGGCTGTAATTTGGTTGCATATTTGTCGATAGTCCTTTGGAGGATATCAAATTCCTAATTTGCATTATGTTGTTTTCTTGCAAGCAAAGGTAATCATGAGATTGCAGACTCATCACCAGAACATGGAAGCTGTACTTTCAATATATAAAGGCATTACAGTCAGGGTAAGTCACTTTCTTTGCTCATCCATGGTTTCACTAAAAGAGACACTAAGCATATTATTTTTGGAGAACCCCCCAAAATAGACACTAAGCATGTTACTTTTGGAAACCCCCCCCCCCCAAAGAGACACTCAGCATATTCAGAGTAATTTATAGATACACGCCAATATTCTTCCCTCTCTTAGTGAATAATTAAAATTAATATACAGAACGATGCTATCACTTTTAAAGGTTGAAGAATATTTAGGATCATAAAGTGTTACTGTAATTTGACTAAGCAAACTATGTGATTCAATTTGTTGCTAATGTGCATCTTTTTAAATATGGCGTACTTGACTTTTTTTTTGGACACCACTGCAGATTAATGGGGATATCCCCAAGGAAGATGTGTTGGCTGAAATAGACAAGGCATTGTCTTCAATTATCGAGAATAAATAAAAAACTGCATCGTCTAAAATTGAGATATCATGAGTTATCCTCTTACGTTACATTTGAACTATGGATTTATCATCAGTAGTTTAGCAATCTGCAGGACTATAAAAACTGAATCATGGAAAACCAACGGTGGCGCACGTGTGCAAGTTCCAAGTTGGAGATTGATTCACTAAAATTTATAACATATAGGATAACGATGTATAGTGTCGATATGTCCGAGTGGTTAAGGAGACAGACTCGAAATCTGTTGGGCTTTGCCTGCGCAGGTTCGAATCCTGCTGTCGACGATGTTAAATCTACTTTTTTCTGCAGTGTATTTTGGATCTTGTTTTATCCAATTTGTTCATTTTCTCGGTCCGATCCGGTTCGGTAAAAGCCGAACGAACCTTCAGTATATGTGTTGTCGGCCTTTAGGTTTTGGTCCGGTTTTCTAATGAAGCTTTTAAATGAAAAGTTATCCAATTTGTGCAGTAAAAGCCGAACCTTAAATCTATGGTTTTTTTTCGGCCTTTTGATTTTGGTCCGGTTTGCAAATGAAGCTTTTAAAAGATAGGATGAAAGTTTTTTTTCTGAATTATTTGCTACACTTAGAATTAAAGGGTCAAATATTAACAGAGTATACAGCGGGTACGGCTTTTTGGGTTTCACATTTAAACAAAGAAACCCATAAACCGGTTTAGAGTATACAGAAAGATTTATCCATAAACCTTGTAAAATTTTTATATTAATATCTAATGTCCCTCCAAATAATAATGATCAAAATTGATGAATATTAATGTTAGAACAAATTTTTTTTTGAAAGTATCCAATAATATAAAACAATATTTAGAAACGAAACATCACAATTGAATGAACAAAAATGTAAAAAGAAAAAAAAAGACAAATAAATGAAAGATATTATGACTTTCCTATTCAATTACTCATATGTCGAAAAATGAAATTACAACAACAACAACAAAAAAAAAAGAGTAATGATATTTTCCCCACTAATCCATCAACCATTAAATCTACATAATTATAACTTTTATATAGACTAAAATCTTGTTCTACAATAAACATCTCAAATATGATACAATCTAAAATTCTATGCATCCCACATAAAAAGGTGATGCAGGACAAATGAGGATATTATTTTAGTAGTTACCAAGCTCTCCCAGCTTACCCAAAGTGACCTGATTTTACCTAAAATAGATCAGTCAAAAGAATTTAAAAAAAAAAATGAAAGCTTTCATTATGGTGAGTCAATATATGGTGATATACTTGCATTAATGATAAAGCAAACCAACATATATAATTTGATATAACATCTTTTAAACAGCAAAAATACTTCATGAGGATGGTAGAAAAAAAAATGAGAATCAAGAGTTAAACACAACTTAAGATGATTGTCAGTAAAATCAGTGATAAAATACTCTCATGACCGCTGACATCTGAATAAATTATCTCACAATGATAAAAAATCATGACAGAAAGCAATGATTCAGGAGCATAATATCGAATATCATATAAGTAACAAATAAAAACGAGCGAAGAAAACATAAGTAGTATAAGAGAAGGAAGAAAGATGTTTGGCATGGATCTACAAAAAGATCCTAAAAAAGTAAAATAGGATTATAAAAAATATAACAATATTAGTCTACTCCATTACAAAAACAATCATATCAGACTCAAGAAGACAACCTAGCATATGTTAAAAATTATCAATAATAATAAATATATATATTTTTATAGAAATCAGGACTCCTATCGATATAATACCAATCAAGTGTCGATAAGTAAGAACATAGAGTTTAAAAAAAAAAAAAAAAGCTGCCGTACACAAGTAATATGGATCTTATACCGATCACATCAAATAGTACCAATACTATATACTAGTGAACCTGTATCAATAAAGATTAATACTATACCAAGCATACCAAATAACATAGAAGCTATACCGTTAAGAAACAAACATTGGGCCAATATTGTCAATTCGGCCTGTTGTGCTTAATGTTATAGCGTCGATATGTCCGAGTGGTTAAGGAGACAGACTCGAAATCTGTTGGGCTTTGCCTGCGCAGGTTCGAATCCTGCTGTCGACGATAAATCTACCTTTTTCGGCAGAATTGTTTTTTATCCAATTTGTTCATTTCCCATCCGCCGAACCTTCATTCAATCGATGTATGTGTTGTTTTTGGTCCGGTTTTCTTATTGAAGCTTTTAAATGAGAAGTTATCCAATTGGTTGTTCATTTCCTCGGTCCGATCCGGTTCAGTAAAAGCCGAACCTTAAATCTATGTTTTTTCGGCCTTTTGGTTTTGGTCCGGTTTGCAAATGAAAATTATTTGCTACACTTAGAATTAAAGGGTTAAATATTAACAGAGTATACAGCGGGTACGGCTTTTTGGGTTTCACAATTTAAACAAAGAAAACCCACAGACCGGTTTAGATTAGTTTGGTTCGGTTTGAAAGATTTACCCATAAACCTTGTAAATTTCTTAATAGTAATTAATATCTAATCTGCCCTCCAAATAACTCAGATTAATCGATAACAATTATGATTAGCATTAACTTAATACATTTGAATTAGCAATAAATAAATGCCACGTAACGTTTTTAATCTAAATAGGGCTATCTACGTAGACCAACAACTTTGAGGGGCTACTATGCACTTTTGCCATATGAATCATATTTGTTTATATAATTTAATTATATAGACACGACCTTTCCACCTCGACTCAGTGTGGCACCGAGCGGAGTCGTATTTATGGAGACGCACTCTGCTTTGGTCTGCCACATATTGCTGACGGAGTCCCTCTCGCAAGTGGAGAGGGTTAAGCAAGCGATGGAGGAAACCAGCGAGGCGGCGGCGGCGGCGGCGGCGGAGTTGCGGTTCCAGGATCACGGCAGCCGTCTCCCCTTCGCCCGCGGCGGCCCCATCTTTTCCCCTGGCCTCGTTGGGCCCATCACCTCGGTCCCCGATTTCAAATCCTCCATCCTCGAAGAACTTCAGGTACTCCTCCACTCCAGTGACCCGGTTGCTCCTAGCGATCGTCACCGGGATTTGCTGATGTTTTGCTGCGACTTGCAGACCTTGCAGGCTGAATTAGCCTCAACGGATGATTTCGAGCAAGAGCTCTCGTAAGTTCTCCTTTTCTTGGTCTTTGATGGACTCTATTTTTGGATTGATGAATCACGTGTCTCACATTAGGGTTGATGAGCTCAAGGTTCTTACAGAGGAAGAACTGGTGGAGATAGCCCTCAAAGAGGAGGTGAGCTTTCCTTTTTCTTGCTGATTGTTAAGACGATAGTGTTGGCGTAATAGCAGATGACGCTTTTAAGCATTGTTGCAGGATGTTCCAGGCGTTCATGATTCATCAAGGCTTCTAGACTGTTCAGGTGACGGGTAAGCTTGAAACAAACTCATCTTTTTTCTTTCGAAAAAAGAATGACACAGGATTGTTTTACTACCCTTATTTTATGTGAGGGTTCTTTTTGGCATTATATTATCTCGACTTGCTTTGTCTAAGAAATAACCTTTTTGTTTCGCGTTTGCACAATTCATGACAATGTCTTATATTTCGCAAATTTCTTAATATCCACTAATCCAGTCTATAGGCTTTTAAGAAATTCTTATATGCAGCATTAATTTCTGCTTTAATCTTTTATGCCCATTAATTTTCATCATACACTATTTACTTGATGATAAATTATGACTATCATGCTAGTATGTGTTGCGGTTTCTGACTCCTATGTCTCATTACATTAGATGTGTCCTAGAAATATGAGAATTTACAGGTTACTTGTAGGATACATTTTGACATCTTATAAGATTAAGGAACTTAAATGCTTTCTCTTGTCTTTAATTTGGTGAATTATATCATAACATCAGAACAATTCCTGGAGCAATGGTTAAATTATAACTGCACTTCAGAATTGTAGGCGAGGCCAGCATTCGGAAAGAAACAGTTTGCTCGACAAGCTCAACAAGCTCAACAATGGAAAGGAGCAACTTGGAGTCATCTGCAAATTTGAAGGTTTCCCATGCGTTGACATGTGAAACTGATGTTTCAAAGAAGAAAGTGAAGAAGAAGGGAGGGAAAAGAGGAAGGCGCTTTGATAGAGACTGTCGAGCTGCTGAACTGGAAGTATGCTGTCTAATTCTTTACCTAGTTTTGTATGATATGAGTATTGCAGTTTATCCCCCTCTTTGATCCCCTTAGTCTCTTTTGTAGATCTAAAAGTAGCACTCTGACTTTGAAAATTTTCTATGCATCTATTATGGTATGTATTCATTGCATAATTCAAAGTTCAAACATTTTCTTTCTTCTATTTTGTGCTCAAATCTCTTATCATACAAGATAACTGGATTATTTTTATTGGTAATAGGTTATTGTCTTTTGGAGATGAGAGTCATAGGTGTTACTACTTGCTTATATTGTATACAATGCATTGCTAGAATATGTACCCGTGTAAGTGGTGGGTCGGACAATTGATATTTTGTTTATATGCCTATCCTTCATGAAATTACTTGCTTATAGTATATATCTTTATTTTGGATATGATGAATTTTTATAAATGTTATTATGTAATATGTTTTTATACATTTATATTATGATTTTGATTGATTTTTAAGAATGACTTTGAAACTTAGAAAAAAAAATCTCAAGGTTTTTTACTTGATCCATGATCCAATACAATCCTAAGTACTCTGTAACTTACTATATAATCTTAGTTTTGACAACTTTGGGATTATGTTAGACATTCTATAAATATTGACCAGGTTCGATGCTTACTGTCATGATCTTCCACATTCTTTCTTTATTGCACTTGTCTCAAAAATTAAAACTATGTATAGTCTTGCTGCTACTTTTACAGGGCTGGGATTTCAGACTTTATGGGTAATCTTGGTGTCATTATCATTGGCATGAGTAGGAGGAGCATTGATCCGCTTTCTTTGGAGCATTTGGAGTCAAAAAGCATTTTAGTCTATGTAAAAGATGGTAATAATCAACACTTTTACTAAGTTTAGTAGAACAACCCAATATGCTGATGGTGGACTTTTGAGGGTGTAGAATATGCTCACAGTTGCATAAAAATGAGTTAGTAAACACTAATTTAGATGGTATCATTCGAAGACCTTCTGAATGACATAATGGCAAAAGGGTTCAGAGTTTACATAAGCATTTGTCGGGCTAATTATAGATTACCTCTTGTAGTTAGCTACCTTTAGCATCACATCCCTACACTTTAAAAAGTTACATTGGCATTTCTATAATTACGAAAGTGAAACATCTAGGTCCATTTACCCTATCACCATTGGTTTTACCAATGGGAACACTAAAACGAAGGACAAAAAAATAATTTTAACATTTCAGTTGGTGGTGATGGATGCATAGAGGTGATGGAGCACTCTGCGGTTCCGTCATGGAGCAACGTTTGTGGCACAGAGTCATCGGTGCTGATCTCAGAATCATCAAGATCCTATAGCTGGCTCCCCCGCCCGCTCTCCAAAATCCTCAGCAACGTCTCCACCTTTCTCTTACCCCTCGCGATCGCCCTGCTGTCGCCGTCGGCCAGAGCCCTCACGGTCACCTTTGCCCCGTCCACCTCCCTGATGTCCCCCACCGTTGTGTCTCCGCTGCTCTTTATCATGTTCAACAAGAGCAGGAGCAGCGTTTCCCTCGCTCTCCCGCTCCCCCCAACCATCAGATCCACCAGGACGCTGATGTCGTCCACCCTTTGGAACACCTCCATGCTCTTGTCACATCCTGCCACCTGGGCCATCACTGTCGCATCCTCCACCACCATCAATGCGAAGAGGGGTGGCACGATGCCCAGCTCGATGAGGGCGATGTGGTTGAGCGGGTAGAGGGCCAAGGCGAAGAGGGCCTTGAGCATATCCTTGTTGGACCTAGTCGGCACGTCGAGGAGGTCCATGAGGCAGTGATGAGGGGCTTCTTTGATCCGTTGATGGAGTGGTATGCTTCGATGAAGAGGAGGCTGTAAAGTGTTACGGCGACATGCTGGGCAACGACTAGGGAGAGGAGGCAGAGGGTGGCAGCGAGGGCGTTGAGGATGCTTGAGGTGCATATGAGCGCCTTGCGGGCGGAGATGGAGAGATTGAGGAGGGCAATGACAACGTTCTCTTGGGCCTCAGTCGCAGACGAGTGATGGTGGTGGTTGAGGAGGCAGGCAACAAGGAGGGGCACGACGCCGACGTCGACGAGGGGGGTGCACATCTCTATGTCCTGCTTTGATAGGCGACGGATCTCCGCGATGGCTTTGGCAGCGGACTTCGATTCCGCGGTGACGGAGTGCCAACGCAGATGTAGAGTAGCGAAATGGTCGTTTGGCAACTACGTCGGCATCGACGCCAGCGGCGTCGTCGTCCGCCACCACCGCCACCGTTTACCACCATCAACTAGAACATTAAAATTATCTTTTTGTTTTTTATTTTTATGTTTTCATTAGTAAAATTGATGTCATTAGAATAAATTGACCTAGATGTTTCACTTTCATAACTATAAGGCTGCCAATGTAACTTTTTAAAATGTAGGAACTGAGATGCTAAAAATAGCTAACTATAGGAGGTAATATGTAATTAGCCGGCATTTGTCAATATGGATAGATGGAGAAGCATTAACATGGGGAGTGAGAAAGGCAGTTGTGTACAAAATTAGGCAGATGTGTAATGATGAGGCTGTTCTAATTTTTTGTGCCATTTTAGTGAAAGATTATCTTGTAATGGAAGACTGCTATTGCTTTTAATTCTTTGATGAATGTACCTTATCTCTGATATATTTTTTAAAGTCTTGCAACAAGTATAATTAATGTTAGTGCATGTGTTCAATGTTCAGGGTGATTATTTTGCAAAAGTGGAAGAACTTGCAAAGATAAAGAAAAGGCAGGATGAGGACAAACTAGCAGCGAGACTACATTCATTTAGGTAAGCTTATGAGTTACTATAATTGAAGTGCCCACTTCTAATTAATTTATACTAGCAAAAAATAAGTGTATGTAATGTTCAAGTATAAACTTTATTAAATAATGCAGATAGCATTATTTTTATCTGATAGACAGTGAAAAGTTGAGATAATTCATCACATAAGTTATGTTTCATGTGCTACTTTTACTTAGTACTGATAATCGTGATTTTATGTTTATGCAGTGGCAACTCCAAGCTTGTTGAAGGAGCAACCTCGACCTCACAGAAAATTGAGAAGACGAAATCCCTGAGGTTTATAACTAGTCCTGTGAAGGTTAGGATCCAGAGCAATGTTTCGGAGTTCATGTTCATTTTGTACTATGTATGCATTTAATGTGAGACCCTTGTTTGACATATTTTTGTTACATATCTGCTATTGTGACATCCCTGCTGTGTTGATATGGTCCTCTAGGGAGTGCTAGTCTTGTTGAAAATAATTGTGTGACAGTTGATTTTTATATCATTTTATTTTTATAGCATCCAGTCTTCTAGTGTCTTCCAGAAGAAAGCATGACTGAAAGGTACAGGGTTTCATATATTTGACATTGTCGTCTTGCTTCACTCTTAATTTTATTTGCAACTTCATGCTTAATTAATTATTTTATTAATTCATTTTTTATTTTTTGCATTAGAAGTTTTGATTTTCACTTTTGCAACTTTGAGTCATGTTTTGAATATTGACAGTATGTTTGTCACTGTGACAATGTGTTGTTCGGTACTTTTTGCTCAGTGGCAAATTTCCTTTTGTTTGCACAGGTGAAGTCTCTATCACAAGAGCATGTGCCAATATATTTTCCTGAGCTTATTCTTTGTGTAGAGATTTATGCCAAGAAAAGCACCTTAAAAAAGGTAAACTTGTCTACTTATACACTGGAAAATCTATTGCAGAAAAGATAATGTTGTTCTAGTCATTTACTATAGCTGTAGCTATTCTCATGTTCATTATTTTATGGTTTCAAAATGTTCTTTGGTTTTCTAGTGAATCTGAATGTATTTTAGTGCGTGAAGCCTTGAAGGAGATGCTGTTATATAGTTCATTTGGTAAAGTGAACTTGTGTCACTTAATTCATTGAGAGGAAACTGTGATCCTATAATAGTTCTCTTCATCTCCTTTACTGATTTTTCCTGTGATAAACAGCCTTATCTGAAAGGCAAGTTGATCATCACATCTTTTTAACCCGAAATGACTGAGGTGAGGACAGCTTCCTTTTGGGAAGGCAAGCTGATCATTGATGCCATGGTAGACATCACTCCTATAACTGTCTTAGCCTTTTGGGTGAATTTTGATTCATCAATGATGAAATTAACATTTGAATCTGGACCTCATCGGATCTATTTTACATCTTTGCAAACCCAAATTCTGTGGGATCTTTAAGAATGGTGACAACTGCATGATCAAAAAAGGGGTGGCCCAGTGCTCAAGGCTTGCACTAGCAGGGATTGTACACAGCCTACAATTAGGGAGGTGATTTCTGTGACTCGAATTCTGGGCAGCTGCTACATGACACATCTATAAACTCTCAGAATCTATGTTACAGTGGACCAAGACTCAATATTTTGCATTCCATAAAAAAGGATGAAGTTGTGTACATGAATTTGAGTGGCTTACTACCAGTAGCTTAGGTTTAAGCATTTTTAGCTGCACTGATGTCCACTCCAAAAGTTAGTAGTATCAAATACCAATTGTTTGGTTGTGTTGTTATAATGGTATTTAGCACCTGTGTAGGCTCCCTCATGTTTATTAAAATGCGATAGATTAATTCAAGATATTGCAAAACTTAACCTGTTGTGGTGGGTTCAATTCTTGAGTAGAGCTTACATGCGACTTGACCTTGGAATTTAGTGTATTTTATGCACTTTGTTTGATCATAGTTTAGTGTATTTTTTTGCACTTAGTTTAACCTATTTAAGCAGAGCACTTCATTATCTGCTTGTGTTCCTTACATGGTTAACTTTTCTATTTCACTCGTTTTGGTGCTTCTGTCTCTGTCTCCACTATTATGTACACTGCATATCACTGCAGACCCAAGAATTTTTAGTAGTGGGTAGCCAAGTCCTAACGGAGCTGAAGGACCGCATCTACTGCTTGACAGATAAGCTAATGGAGATGGCAGGGGAACATGATCCTTCTGGATATTTCCTCATTGAAGTATCACTTTTTTCTGCTCCTTACTTGTATGGTTTATATGCATATTATTTGAGGATGATTTTGCATTTATGACTGTTCTTCATGTAGGATACTTTTTTCAATGATCTGCGGAACCCTTCTTCTATCGACTACAGTAAACCTGTGTTTGACTGGCTTAAGGACAACAGTGATGAGGCAGTTGAGAAATGGGAATACATCATGTCTGGTGAGTTGAAGAAGAAGCAAAAGGAGCTTTTAGGTGATGCAAATGTCTCAAGCTTACCAAAGTTTAAAGCTTTGGACATGCACAAGACTCGATTTTCTGACCTGCGGTTCAGATTGGGTTCTGGGTATCTTTACTGTCATCAGGTGCGCAATTTTTAATTTGTTTGGACACCTGGCAATTATTGTTTCCTTGAGAACACAGCATCATGTTTGAAGCATGCCCTTTGGTTCCAACTGGTATAATTCTTGTAAAGAAAATATAAGTAAGAGCTGTATTATTAGCAAGCATTATATCTTGAAAATAAAACATAAATCTACAGTAGTTAGTAGATTATTACTTTGTAGTCTAACTTTGCTTTAAAATGTATATACATTGAGTTATTCTGTTTATGTCCTGAATGATGTTACTATTATTAAAAGCTTAAAATAAATTCTGATATCATGCACACACACACACACACAAAAAAAAGAGGATATAAACACCCTTTCTTTTATTTTTTTATCTTTCTTTAAATCAAATTAAAATGATATTTTTTTTTCATGCACCAGAACTTCCAGGGGTGATGTTCTTTTGTGTGTGTTCATAATTGTCGATCTGATTTCAGGGAAACTGCAAGCATACCATAGTGATAAGAGACATGAGATTGATCCACCCCGAGGATGTTCAAAATCGGGCAGATTATCCACTCCTTACATATCAACTGCGACGACATTACAGGAAATGTTCAGTTTGTGACATATACATCGCAACCAAGATGACGGTTGATGATAAGTGGGCTCCGGTGAACCCTTGTTATTTCTGCATCAAATGTTATTTCCTTCTTCACTACAAGGAGGACAACTCATTGTTATATCCTCACACTGTATTCGATTATGTTCACGAATAGTGTGCATTTTCATGATAGTTACTTGTGTTCATATTTATGCATTTTGTCTCATAAATGTTGTTGGAAGGAAGCTCAGCGTCTAGGGGTTGGGGACTAGACTCTCCTTGCTTTGGACAAATCATGTTCTTGGGTTATTGCGATATGCTTGGCTGGTCAATGTGGTTTCTTTACTTTACCACACCGCATATATATAGCTGTCTATTTGGTCGTCACATCTTGCTTGGGTGATGTAATTTTTTTTTTCCAAAAAAAAAATAAATCAAGCAAACTATATTGCGGTAGTATTACTAGTGAAATCCGAGGTCAAGAAGGATTTTGGAGCCCTACAGTTGCATATTTGTTCTGTATATAAGATTTTGACATTATTAATGATTGCTTGGCGTGAGAATTAAGAATGAGATGCATATTTGTTGTGTGTACAAGAGTTTGACGTTGTTACTGATTGCTTAGCGTGCCAATTGAGAATGAGATGCATATTTGTTGTGTGAACAAGAGTTTGACATTATTACTGATTGCTTAGCGTCCGAATTGAGAATGAGATGCATATTTGTTGTGTTGACGAGAGTTTGACATTATTATCGATTGCTTGGCGTCCGAATTGAGAATGAGATATGAACTTGAGACTTTAAAAATAGGTCAAACAAAACCCTGTAACTCAACTTGTGAGAAGACTCATTTTATAGCGTCCCAAGTTGTAATGGCCCACCTGTTAGGGATTTGAAGACACTCCCAATCTAGACCAAAAAAATTATCTTGATAGAGATTTGATTGTTTTGGTTTAATAATAACATGACAACTGTTTCTTTCAATAAAAGCTGCTTCTTCATTCATTAAAGAGGACGATTACAAAGCTGAGGGAAAAAAAAAAAAGATCGGTGCGGGAATAACAAAATTTACCAAATCATGGGCGGCTTTAGGAGTTAGATATAACAGTCGCAGCATGGTCAAGTTAGCTACAGAGTTCCAAGAAGACGACGATAAGAACTCCAAACTCACAACTGCAATGTGTTTCTCTTGGCCACAAAAGTCATATTAAAAAACGGAGCTTCACATATAAAACATGGAAGGAAAAGATTTTACAGAGGCATATGATGTCACAGTAACAAAATAATTACATTCTTTCTCTCAGAGAAAAGGGCTAATACCAACTTTTCTTGATGGAGAAATATTTGTGTCCCCCAGCATCCAACCATTCAGTCAGACAGCTTGCAGGAAAAGCTGAACAAATTCACCATCCACATTGTCGGCATTACAGTCATGAGAACAGAAAGCATGCAGACACTTTGTTCCTAACAACAAAAATGGCAAGAGAACTAGAACGGATAAACAAAGGGTTAAACAAAATTGTAGTTAGTCAACCTCCGGGCAATCATAATGGTAGTTTATCATCATCAAATATTAACTCAACCACATTGGTTTCCCCCCTTCTTATCCTTGCTTGCCTCCGTGGATAAAACTTAACAACCAATCCCAAGATGATTTAGAATTTCTATGCATAATTTAGGAAGTACATGTAATCAGGTAATGGAGAGGTATGAGAAACCAAGTTGATTTTGACAATGACTCACTGGAAGTGCATGTATTCTGGAATTCATGAAGAATTGAGTGCAACATCACGGAGAACTACTCAAGTCTTTTTTGGGTGCCACTTTATGCTACATCCAACACTACAATGGAAGACAAAGTGACGATTTTATGCCGTAATGAAGCAAAAATAAAATATAACAGCAAAATGCAAGTTCTAAACAGCTAGCAGGATATTGGAAGTTCTACCTCGGTTTTTGTCCAGACGTTAGGAGCTGGCCACTGAGAACACAGTCTATTGCACGACTTAGGTCCCTGTAATAATTTTTACCATGTCTCATTTTCAAATATAAACTTTCAAGAAAGGAAATGTTCTCATGAATCTCTTGAACTTACCTTCCTGTTATGGGCACATTATTACTAGGTCGTGAGTCATCAAACTGCGCACGATAGAACAGCTCAAATGGCCTTCTTCCATCCTATTGCAAAAAATAGAGTTCATTTAAGGGTAAGTTACTTATATCTCAGTTCGCCTACGTCCATCGGTCCATCCTAAAATCCTACTCATGTTACCAAGTATCACAGGAAGTATTTTTTATTTACTCAATTCAGAGTGGATTGTAGTCCTATCGAGACGTTAAAGAATATAATCGAAAAGTCAAAGAAATCAAAAACAGATCAACCTATTCCAGTTTTACTCTTGCAACATTTGTTTCGTATGACAACCAAGAAAGTGCAGCAATCATGGCCCTTTGATGTGTCTGCATGATGATCAGTGAAGAGATAGAACTCTACTCTTGTTGTCATGTGATCAGCACCCATGCCCTGCCATGCTCACTAAACCAGAATGCATAACTCACCTTCTTGAAGAGGAAAAACTCTGGTGTACATACAGCTCCAAAAGCCCGTGCAACATCCTGTGACTGAAGAAGGAAACTTGATAAGAGTCAAGGCTGCTAGTAAACACTGAGAAAAAAATTTAATTAAAAATTCACAATAAGCATTTCAAATGTAGTCAACAATTTAATGTTTGTTCCTGCTAAAATCCTTTGCAGTTAGAGACCTTTAGATTGAGGTCTAATGTTAATGTGCACACTGCAAGAAAATAAAATAGTCATGTGCTGGTCAGAAGCAGCGAAAAAGGAAATTAAGTTCCTCATTTTAGTCTATAAGATCAGCAACATATTTACTTCCAATTAAGACAATAAATATGCTTCAAGTGTCACATCAATCACAAACAGATCAAGATCATGGTTTGGTACTGATAGGGTCTATGATCGGACCAGTATGATACCAGTTCTGTAGAATATAGTGTGTCAGTACTTTTTATGAATCAGATCCTACTTCCTGTTGACAAGAATTTGTTTTTGTTATTTGGTTCAGAAGCATTGTGATGCCTTCCAGCCTGAACTCTGATAAGTCTCAATAATTCACTCATTTCCTTAGGCATCTTCATTCTCAACCAATTTCCTACTTGTACAATCATTGGTAGCCATCCTACTATAATTGCCCATTAATACACATTATTGTTTCTTCCCGAAAGTTTTGGACAACAACAAGAGTAAGGAATGAGGAAGTATTCAATCCAAACAAGTCTTACCTCATCAAACAGATAGGGAAAAGGGTACTTGAACAATTTAGCTTCTTCTGCCATAAATTCTGGTCCGTCCTGTAATATCATAAGTTCTTATTAAATTTGCAAAAGCACAAAAGTAAGGGTTGACATCTTTATGTAATTCAGATAACTTGTAATGCAGTAAAAATATTTAACAGAGACCACAAAATTAAATTTAAGTCCAAAACACAAGCCCGATCTTAATATAAAATTTTATCAGTTCTGTCAGAACCAATTCACAAGTACATGATGCAATGGCAACAACTTGAATGCAAATTAGATAATACAACAAAAACAACTAATATTATCCCAGCTAATTAGGGTTGGCTGCACGGATCTTTGCTGCAATTGAGCTCTGTTTAGGAAAACATCAGCAGCCAAACAGCAATCAGATCTATTTGAAACAAATTAGATGCTGAATTCATTTACTATGACACGTGGTAGTATATCGAATACAGGTTATTTTATAAGATAGACATCAGTGCAACAGAACGGTGGGCCATGTCCTCCTTTTTTCTAACACAATAAGTGCAGCATAACAGCAGTTAGTGGAAGCTGACAATTCAGTAAAAAAAAAATAACTCATGAAATCGGCAGTAGCTTTTATTTAAATAATGTTGCATATCCATACTTATGTCACTTGATACTGGATAAATGTTCAGACATGTCAAAAGTTGATAGAACTTCAATATAAGGATAACCTGTGGATGGGTGATGGTGGAATTTGAAGAGATAGCAACAACACCCAGCCCCTTCTGCAGCACACAGAGAGAGAATGTAGCCAAAACTTTTGCTAACTGAGTTATGATTGTCTGTTCTTGAAGTTATTTACCTCCATATAGAAACTTGTAAGTTTGGTAATATCCCTCTTCAAATGCTTAACAAATGGGCAGTGATTGCAAATGAACATCACCTGCAACATATTACATGCACATTTCAAAATACAGAACAAGATTCAGGATTCAGTACCTAGAAATAATTCATAGGAAAGAATGTATAAAGTATCACATTAAAAAACATATTTCAGTAAAAGTACTAGAGATCCGAAATAAAATAAAATAAAAAGCCATATGAACTATGATAAAACTTGATGCTGAGACAACTAAGATGACAAAGAGGGACATGCTGGAGTAAGATGGTGGTGGTGTAGTGACTGTAACAAAACCATACGAGCAATGTTGACTAGCCAAAACCGAAGCAACTTAGGTAGGCTTCCTCCCCCTCTGACCCCACTCGCATTTGAACAAATAGGTGCACTGCAACTATTTCTCAAGACATAGGTACCAACACATCCCAAAAATCACATTGATGAAATCTAGTTACTCTCAGCCAAGAAATTGCGTGCTCCATGCTTGATGAGCGACAAAACCAATTTGCCCTCGACGAAGTCTCGTTAATCTCAACCAAGAAATGGCGTGCTACAAGCTCGATGAGCGACAAAACCAATTTGCCCTCCGAGAACGCCAACTTCAAGCCAAGATCATCACAACGGAGAGCAGAATGACCAATTCAGCATTTGCGTTGCTTGGAGAGGGGCATCACTAGGAACGGAGACTCACCAGAAGCGCAGGGCAAGACTCGAAATCATCCAAAGTCCACACTTTCCCCGTCAAGGGCTCCGGCAGCTGCAAGAAGAACCGACACAACAACTATGTCGACAACCAAGAAAGCAAAAGAGAAAAGAAGGGTAAGGGGATGGAGGGAGAGAACCTCGAAATGGGGAGCTCTGAAGCCTAGAGAGACAGCACCGGACTCGGTTCTCGAAGCTCGGACTTGGAACGTGGGCAGGTCCGGCCGAGTGGGTTTGAGGGCGGGGCGGACGAGCAGTCGCTGACTTGGAGAAGAAAGGGTTCGCAGGGAGGAGGCGATCATCGGAGGCGGCGGTAAGCGAGCGGCGGAGGCGGAGGCGGAGCGCAGAAGAGATGGCAAGGGGAGGAGGCCGGCGGCTCGGGTTACGGTAGCCATGGTGTTGTCGGTAGCCGGTGACGGTGAGACGCGGGCGACCGCTCGCTTTATTTGGCCTTTTCGCGATATGGCACACGAGCCGATTGAATTGGTTCGATCAAATCAAACTCTGCAGAATGAACCGGTCCGGTTCATTGCCAGTCTTGATTTCAAGCATAGTAATCGGAACCAAATCAGAAAAATAAATTGATCGAGAGAGTCTTTTTCTTTTCCTCCTCTTAATTCTAATTTAAAATTGATGCAAAAGACTCTATCAAACAAATAATAATAAAGATTTAGGTGCTACAAAACCGGATCAATTTTATTTCATGTAAATAAAAAAAAATTCGATCAGGTTAACAAGTTCATTTTAATTCTTTAACAACACCGATCCAATAAATAAATTAGATCAATCATTTTTTTTCTTCTCATTTATTTTTTGATCCGGTTTTTCACATTTAAATTTTCAAAGTCCAAGTTCTTTGATTCTTGTGAAAACTTCTTTGTGCTGGAGTCTCTCTCGGAAGAGTGGATCCAATCCATGCCTTCCTCTGATGAACTCAAATAATAATAAAGAAAGAACATTGCTCCTATCAATTTTAGTAATACAATAGTTGATCAAGATTGCATCTAATTTGACTACCCCAATTATTCGTAGAAATTCCCGTAGATAACATTTCCAATCTATTTTTCTTTCTTAAATATCATTTCATTACATTGGGAAGCATGATTTTTGCCATAGAAACTAAAGGTGTGGTGGCTCTCTTGTTTGGAATGTTCCTTTTTTTTTTTCTTTTTTACCATCATTAATCAATTTTTTTAGTTGATATCTAAAAAATGTATGTTATTCCTGCATTCTAAATTTCATTTGAGTTAAATGTTTTATGGCCATTTATGTCGAGTTAGTATTATAAAATCTATTTTAGGTTATATATATCTATTTTACCATTATATATATACATATATATCTTATATTCTCTCCTATATTTCTTCTTTTCTTTTTTCTTTTGTGTTGTGGATATGGTGACTTCATTGATGCTAGAAGTCTATGTAATATATGATCAAGTTTTTTTTTGGATCATTTTTTCTTTTTTTTGCATGCTTTGAATGTCTATCTTGAGGGCAATCCAAATGTTCGGTCGAGTCATTGAATTTGTTGGTGATAAGGTAGATAATGGGCCACCCAATTCATCAACGCTCGTACTATCTCAACGGCCATGTCAGCATCCAAGTTAGACAAGGGTCTGCACTATCGCTACAGTCATGTCGGCATCCAAGGTGAAACCGATCGAATACCATGCCAACCGTGCTACCATCGTGCGTCATCAATGCCGCAAGGTGCGCCACACTTTCGCCCCATGCCTCTGTGCCGACTGACTCTCCATACGAAGCGATCACACCCGAGGTGACTTTAGAAGTGTGGCCGAGCATATGGCCAACCTCCCTCCTGGCAAATATAAAATCCCCTCTTGGCGACTCGAGAAAAGGGGGCTTTTTGGAAAAAGCTAAAATGTACAGAAACTCCTCCCGAAAAGAAAGTCGGGACACTGACTTAACCGTTGGAGGGGTCACGTCGGGTACCCCATCTTGACGAGACTTTTGCATAGGTCCACCTTCACAGCCATCGACCCGATCAAAGAATGAAGGAGCCTTCTCGAGGTGCAGAATCTCGAGATGAAGAATTGACTTGAACCGGGTGACCCCGCCCTCGACCGACATGGACAAGCTTGTACACTCGGCAGGGACCAGGTCGTACTAACTCCTCGGCTACGACACCAAAATCCCATAATATTTTTCATGCTAGAAGGAGGGCCGATATCACAAGAATGCCCATCAACCAACCCTAATCTGGAACACCTTGGTGGTCATGCACACATCCCCCCTATCGACTCTATAGTTAGGGGGACCGAGTCCACTCCTTCCCGCGGAAGAACAAGCGCATCGGTCCCACACCGAACCATTATTGGAGACTACTTAATGACCCGGGGTTCTCTTCCCTGATAGCTAATCCTGGGCCTCCCCCTGTATCAGCCAAAGCCTTCTTCGGCCTTATCCATCAGGTACAGGCGTTAGCCGGGATGATGTAAACCATCATCCTGCACATTCCTTGATTGATGCAAGCACCACAATCGAGTCGAACATCATCTCCTCGGATTCAACTGACTCATTAAGAGAACAACTATGTCAGGTCAACCAAAGGCTCGATAAGGTCCAAAGGGAGTTTGTCAAGTCCAAGGAAGAATTCGGTGAAAGTTCTAAGGGCGGATCTCCATTTGTCCCCGAAATACAAGATGAGTTGGTCCCGCCTGGTTTTTGACTGTCGGCACTGGAGCATTACGACGACTGCTCGGATCCGTTGGAACACGTTGCAGCCTTCCAGGCTCAAATGGCCCTCTATGATACGTCGGACCCGCTGATGTGTCGGGCCTTCCCAACAACTCTAAGGGGCCCGGTCATGATGTGATACAATTGATTCAGGCCATCATCCATTTTCTCCTTCGATTCTCTTGCGAAGGAGTTTAAACTCAATTTTATGGCGAGCTCTCGTTCGAAACCAACCGCTGCATCGCTTCTCGGCTTGACATAGGGAAATGATGAGCCCCTTGCTCAGTTCATTGGAAGATTTACAGCTGAGGTCCAAGGAATGCCCGATGCACACCCCTCGTTGGCAATTCAGGTGTTCCTGATGGGGCTCCGACCTTCTCGGTTCTTTTGGTCCTAATTGAATGACCACTGACAACAGTACCCGAGATGCTATAACGCGCTAACCAGTACATAGCTGCCAAGACACTAGTGGCTGGAAAACAGGATGATCAAAAGCAACCCCGAATCGAGCAATCCCGAGGATAGCCCTCGGGAGCTCACAGAAGGAGAGAGAGGCCAAAACCACTCCCGCCTAGGCTGCCCCCAATCCCACTCAACTCAACTCAGACGGAGGTTTTCCTCCAAATCCGAGAAAAGGGGCTCCTCCAACCACCTAACTCGATACAAAGATCGGAGGACGCGACAAGAGAAGATATTGTCACTTCTATCGGGATTACAAATATGACACAGAGGAGTGTCACGACTTGAAAAATTAAATTGAGGACCTTATTCGGTAAGGACACCTCCACTAGTATGCCACAGACCAGCAAGCACCTCCCCATGAAAGTTGTCGATGGGGCAGGGAGCCTTCACCTCGACTAAGAGGATCGATCAAGAAACAAATAGACATCATCATCGGTGGTCCAACATCCGAGGTGACAGTTCCTCGGCTCAAAAAGCTTATGCATGGTCTGTAGTAGAGAAAAGGCCAAGGAGCAATAGCGATCACGAGATCACCTTCGGGTCGGGGCACAAGGTGTATCCTGACCACAACGATGCCTTAGTAATCTCGGCTCATGTCGCTAATGCCTGAGTCAAAAGAATCATGGTCGATATGGAAAGTTCCACCAATATCTTATATTTTTGATGCTTTTCAGAAACTAAGGTTAACTGACAAAGACCTCCTCCCTGTAACATCAACATTGATAGGATTTACGGGAGAGTCAGTTGCCCCTGTCGGGATGACAACCCTTCCGGTCACTGTTGGAGAGGAACCAAGGTCAAAGATGTTGATGGTGTCATTCATCATGGTCAGACTCCCCTCGGTGTATAATGTCATCATTGGCCGATCAACACTCAACAAAATCAGAACGGTTGTCTTAACATATTACCGAGCTATGAAGTTCTCGACTAGAGTTGGGGTCGAAGAAGTAAGAAGCGATCTTTGGGAGTTAAGGCAGTGCTACCTGACGGCAATAATGCTACCCAAAAAATTCAAAACCTCAACTCCTATCCTTGACCCCCGAGACGCAAACAAGACGATGCTAAAGCCCAAACCAATAGAGAAGTGGTCGAGGCCCCCCTCGACCCTAAGAACCCCGATAGGACTATCAAGGTTGGCTCGATGCTTTTGGAGGAACAATGGGTCTAGCTAGTAGAATTCCTCGATAAGAATGCCGACATCTTCGCCTGGTCTCCGAAGGACATGCTCGGCATCAGTCTCGAAGTGGCTCAACATCGACTCAACATAGAGCCTGCCGCCTAACCAGTGAAGTAACGACCAAGGAAGTTCGCCCCCGATTAACAAAAAGCCATTAAGGATGAAGTCGCCCGCTTGCTGGACGCAAGACTCATCATGGAAATGAAGTATCTGACCTAGTTATCCAATGTTGTATTAGTCAAAAAATCTAATGGAAGCTGGAGAATGTGTATTGATTACACCAGCCTCAATCGAGCCTGCCCAAAGGATTGTTACCCCCTCCTAAGAATCGACCACCTAGTCGATGCAACTTCAGGTTACAACTGCTCTCGTTTATAGATGCCTTCTTGAGTTATAATCAAATTCAAATGGCGCCAGAAGATCTAGAAAGCATAGCCTTCATCATGCACCATGGCATATACTGCTATAAGGCCATGTTGTTTGGACTAAAGAATGTCGGAGCGACCTACTAGAGGATAGTAAATCGATTGTTTGCAAACTAAATTGGGCAAAACATGGAAGTATATATCAATGACATGATAGTCAAAAGTCGAGAAGCTACTGCTCACTTTGCAGACTTAGCTTACACATTCCAAACGTTAAGGTAATACAAGATGTGGCTTAATCCAACCAAGTGCATATACGGTGTTGGGTCCGGGAAGTTCCTTGGGTTTATCATCCACCAGAGGGGGATTGATATAAACCCAAATAAAATGGATGCCATCCTATGGATGCAATCCCCCCGAACAGCGAAGGATATCCAACAACTCACTGGGAGACTGGCAGCACTGAGTCAATTCATCTCCCGAGCCGAAGATAGAAGTTTTCCTTTCTTCTAAGCCCTAAAGCTAACAAAGGACTTTAAGTGGATCCCCCAATGCGAAGAAGCATTATAGCAACTGAAGACACACATCGCCCACCTGCCATAGCTCATATCGACCACTCCCGGGGAGCCCCTCAGGATTTATTAGGCAGCGTCAAAAGCTACGATCAGCTCGGTTCTAGTCAGACTTAAAAAGGATGGGCAAAAACTGGTGTACTACTACAGCCACATCGTGAATAGCCCCGAGGAGTGATACCTACCAATTGAAAGACTCGCCCTTCACTGATCGTGGCATCAGGAAAGTTGAGGCCCTACTTCCAAGCCCACCGCATCAAGGTGATCACCGACCAACCCTTGCATCAAATACTTTTGAAGTTTGATGTCGCAGGTCGGATGCTCAAATGGTCGGTCGAGCTTGGAGTATTCGACCTAGAATATATCCCGAGGACTACAATAAAGGCCCAGGCTCTAGCCGATTTTGTATATCGGAATCGGTGAACCCTGAGAGCCCACCACTGACTCTAACGTGGACCTTGTACATGGACGGTTCCGCCAATTCAGAGCACGGAGGTGCTGGGCTTGTCCTCAAAGTCCCTGCTGACCAAGCCTTCTAGCACGCCCTTTGGCTCGAGTTCAAAGCCACCAACAATGAGGCCGAATATGAAGCATTGTTATTTGGCATGCATTATTATTTGGCCTAAAGCTTGCCGATGAGTTATATGTTAAAGACATTGAAGTCTTCACCGACTCCCAGCTCATCGTCGACCAAGTCAACAAAGAATTCGAGATCCGAAAGCAGTTGATGGCTGAGTACCTCATCGAGGTACAACGCTGTGTCCAATGGTTCAGCTACTTCATCATCACCAAACCACCTCGGTCAGACAATGCGCAACCTAATGCTCTTGCAAGACTAGCCTCTATGCGCGGATCGATTGGATGCCCGACATGGATGGCCAAAGATCTTGAAACCTTCTATAGGATCCACCAAGGTAGCCATGGCTGAAGTTGAGCACGATTGGGCCGAGGAGATGCTCAAGTTTAAGGACAATGACTCACTGCCCAAAGACCACAGTGCAGCTCAGCGTGTGAGAAGGACGAGCCTGTGGTACTGTGTCCTCAATGGACGCCTATACCGATGAGGATTCACCCAGCCATTGCTTCGTTGCTTGCACTCGAAGGAGGCACAAATTATGTTGGCTGAGGTCCATGAAGGAATCTGTGATGAGCATATCGGTGCTCGAACTCTGGCCCACAAATGACTACGCCTGGCTGTTCACCCAATGGGGAATGGACCTACTTGGCCCGTTCCCCCTAATGTCTGGACAATGAAGATTTCTCATAGTCGGCGTCAACTATTTCTCCAAATGGGTCGAGGCTGAGCCACTTGCATCCATTACCAAGAAACAAGTTGAGAGGTTCGTTTGGAAGAATATCATCACAAGATTAGGTATCCCAAGGGCAATCGTCATCGATAATGAGACTGAATTCAATAATCCCAAATTAAAGACATTATGCCAAAGTTACAAAATTCAGCTAAGGTTCAGCTCGGTCACTCACCCCCAAGCCAACGGACTTGCCGAAGTCATGAATCGGGCCATCCTCGAAGGATTAAAGAAGAGGGTTCAAGGTGCACACAGGACGTGGGCAAACGAGCTCCCGAGCATTCTATGGGTGTCTCGGATAACCCCGAAATGCTCGACCGAGGAGTCCCCATTCAGCCTGACCTTCGGGGTCGAAGCAGTCCTCCCACCCGAGGTGATCTATATGATCCTATAGGTTGAACTCTATGAAGATTCCTCTTGGGCTGACCAACTAAGGGAGAATCTTGACCTTTTCGAGGAGCGAAGGGCTGCTACGCATCTATGAACCTTTAAGTATCAGAAGGCTATAGCAAAGCTCTACAACCGTAGAGTCTAAATCAAAATTGGTGACTTGGTGTTGCGAAAGGTCGATGTTAGTGATCCTACTTGGTCTCGAAGCAAATTGGCCCCGAACTGGGAAGGGCCTTACCGTGTGGAAAGCACGGCCCGAGAAGGAACTTACGCCCTAGTTACGATAGAAGGAAAAAGATTACCGAGGACATGATATATATCCAACTTACGAAAGTTCTACGTATAAATTCGAATAGTTGAAAAAAAGTGAGTTGTTTTTATTCATAAAAGTTCTAGTAGATACTTGGGCCAAGGGTCAAATAACACATAAAGACCCGACACGCCAAAAAGAGACCCCGATGACAAAATCAAAAGTTACAATGTTCCTATTCCTCAGGCGGCGGGGGCGAGTCGTCAAAGGGTTGCTCGTCCGCCATCGTCATGTCGGCATCCTCGGGAAGAAGGGCGAAGGGGTCTTCTTCGATCTCCACTCCAGGGTGTTAGGCCCAAAGCTGAACCAATGCCAGTTGGTAGCCATATTCTAACGATACCCGCCCCATCCGGACGAGGCCCATCTTGAACCCGGAAGACTTCTTATAGTCTTCGATGGCTTGCCTCGGTAAATCCGCCCAAAGAGCATCATTAGACCGAGTTAATTCTAGCAACTTGGTCTCCATCTACCGGACTTGGGTCTTAGCGTTCCGAAGTTGACTCTTGGAATCGTCAAGTCACCCACAGGACTGGATCAGCTTCCCCTGCGAGTTGACAAGCTACCTCTGCAGGTTGACCAGCAGCTCCCAAGCCTCACCTAACTCCGCCTCCACCGACTCCTGACGTCGACTCACTTCATCAAGTTCGGCCTGAAGGTTGTTGGCTAAAGATTGAGCCTCTGATGCTTGAGCCTCAGCCGCAACCACTGCATCGAGATCTCCACCCTCCTTCAGCCTCTGCACTTCTTTGCTAAGGAGGTCTACTATATTGTCCATTGAAGTCTTGACTTGGCCCACATCGTGCACCCAGTCAAATAAGGACACCTGATAGTGTTGACTCTACAAGATGAGGGTCGAGCTAAGATATCAAAGTCAAATGCAAAGTAAAAGAAAGATAAAGATGGGCTGAGAAGAAACTTGCCAACACCATGGCCTTCGCTACCCCATCCATTAGCGCCTTGGATGGCAAGGTGTACAAGTTGGAAGCCAGCTTAGGGATCTGCATCGCTCGGATATACTTCACTAAAGCCTCCCCATCCAACCAAATCCCTTCCCCGTATGTCAGCGGCGTCAAGTCTTTCTCCAAGGGTGCGTCAGGAGCATGATCTGGCAAACTGCTCATTCGGATTGCATGATAGTCCCGGTCGTCCACTCCGGGATGGATGCTACATAGTTCTCTCATCGACCTCAGTTTTGGCCTGGAAGTTGGTGTCTCCTCGGTAGGGCCGATTGGTCCTTTACCATTGGTTGCCCAAGATGCGGATCTGTCAGTCTCGTGGGGAAGCATGTGCCGACCAAAATCCTTACTCTTCTTCCTCTGGCCATCTGAGTCCCTGGCTCAACACTTGCTGGGAACCTCGGGTGCTCCTCTCGCTTCTTCTTCCGACGACCTCCTTGTTGCCTCTTCAGCGGGGATCTCCTACACCTCAGATAGCAAACTAGACTCAGCGCCTGGTGCTGGCATTGGAGCCGTTGTTGGAGTTGAGGAGACGATTCCCAAGCGTCCCTCTCCTACTTTGTGATTATCACACATCAAGCTCATGCTCACCATCTCTGTAAAACCAACCATGAGTTGGAAGATCAGGTAATGAAACCCAAACGTGATGAATTAAGGCATACCACAAGAAGCTGGATTGAGGCCTGCCTCAACCAGCCACTCGGTTAAATTACTAATTGCCCGAGAAGTAGAGAGGATGCCCTTCAGCCACCCGATCAGGATCGATTCCTCATTAGAAAGGTTAGGGGGGACGTTGCTAATAGAGTGGGCAGACCAGTTGACCCCAAAACCCCAACCCCGACTCCTACCCACAAACAAGAATCGAACCTTCTAACCCTTATTGTTTGAAGGGGCACCCGCGACCCTAAAACCTACCCGAGAGGTCAAGTAGTAACCACCTTGACCCTTACACATTCGGAAGCACGAAAGAAATAAGTCCCGAGTCGGAACAATGCCCGACCCCTTACACTCTCCGAGAAAGACAATAAGGTAGAGTCAGGAGTTCGGTGCTACTTGACTATGTGATATCCGCCACCACCCAAGACACTCCTTGATGACTAGGTGAAGAGGAAAGCTCAACCCGGCTTCCAGAGCATCTATAGAGATGTTGAACCCTTCGGGGTAAGGGTGGTAGGGTCGTTGCCCCGACCCTGGAGCATGTAGGACATACTCATTCGGAATGCTGAAACACTTTCGAACCATAGCCAAAGACTTAAGACTCATGGTGGAGTCGAAGTCGTGACATGACTTCATTGCCTCTAAGGCCTGAAGAGCCTTAACGTCCGCTCAAGTCATTACACCCAAGGACGAACTATAGAGATCAAACTGATCCCTCGAAGAGCTGCTAGGTTGACACTCCTCCACCCATGGCGGAGGGACATGGGAAGAAGGGGTAAAAGAAAAACTAGAAATGGAGAACGAGGGAGAAGACACCATCTCGACCTGATGGAATAAGGGAAGCTAAAGGGAAAGCAGTCTAGAGGACCGAGATGCAAGATCTGAAGGCTCAAGAAAGGGGAACATCGGAAATGGATGTGATCTCTCACCACCACTATGGTAGGGCTTATAAGGGAGGCACCGTTTTGATTTCCCGAGGAAGCGAAATGACTTTGCTTGGGGAATGCGCTAACCAAATCGAGTGCTTTATTGCTATAGTGCAATGAGAGTGCCATATAAGCCCTACACCTGATGCACCAACATAGGGGTCAAATACACAATAGAACGTCTTTCATTCGTCACATGCCCGCTCGACCGGCCATGCACATTAACTAAACATGTCGTGTGTGGATTGTGCCAAGTCTTTTCCCGAGCTATGTACCTCAGCCAGTCCATCAATCTTTACCCGAGTGGTGTACCTCCGCTAGTCCATCAGTCTTTTCCCGAGTTATGTACATTGGCTAGTTTATCAATCTTTGCCCGAGTTGCGTACCTCCACCAGTCCATCAATCTTTGCCCGAGTTGTGTTCATTAGTCTTTTCCTAAGTTATGTACCTCAGCCAGTCCATCAGTCTTTTCCCGAGTTATGTACCTCGGCCAATTTATCAGTCTTTGCTCGAGTTGCGTACCTCGACAAATCCATCAGTCTTTACTCGAGTTGTGTACCTCGGCTAGTCCATCAGCCTTTTCCTAAGTTATGTACCTCGGTCAGTTTATCAGTCTTTGCCCAAGTTGTATTCCTCGACAAATCCATTAGTCTTTGCCCAAGTTATGTACCTCGGTCAGTCCATCAGTCTTTTCCTGAGTTATGTATCTCAACCAGTTTATCAGTCTTTGCTCAAGTTGTGTACCTCGGCCAGTCCATCAGTCTTTTCCTGAGTTATGTACCTCAGCCAATCCATCAATCTTTTCATGAGTTATATACCTTAACCAGTTTATCAGTCTTTGCCCGAGTTGTATATCTCGGTCAATCCATCAGTCTTTGCCCGAGTTGTGTACCTCGGTCAGTCCATCAGTCTTTGCCCGAGTTGCATACCTTAGCCAATCCATCAGTTTTTACTCGAGTTGTGTACCTCGGCTAGTTTATCAGTCTTTTCCCAAGTTATCTACCTCGACCAGTCCATCAGTCTTTGCCCGAGTTGTATACCTCGGCCAGTAGTCTTTTCCTGAGTTATGTACCTCAGCCAATTTAACAATCTTTGCCCGAGTTGTGTACCTCGACCAATCCATCAGTCTTTGCCCAAGTTGTGTACCTCGACCAATCCATCAGTCTTTTCCCGAGTTATATACATCGGCTAGTTTATCAGTCTTTGTTCGAGTTGTGTATCTCGGCCAGTTCATCAGTCTTTGCCCAAGTTGTGTACCTTAACCAGTTTATCAGTCCTTGCCCAAGTTACGTATCTTGAACTCAAACCTCGGGGAATTAACAGAGGCCTTCCTCACATCTGATAGCGAGCTCCCGAAAGCCCGGGGGGGGGGGAGAGAGAGAATGATAAGGTAGATAATGGGCCAGTCCAACCCATTAGCGCTAGCACCAGCACTAGCTCAACTGCCACATCAGCATCTTAGGTAAAACCGACCAGACACCATGCTAACCGAGCTACCACCGTGCGCCATCAATGTCGCAAGGTGCGCCACACTTTTGTTCCATGCCTCTGCACCGACTCTCCGTACGAAGCGGTGACACTGAGGTGACTTCGGAGGTGTGACCGAGCATATGACCAACCTCCCTCCTAGCAAGTATAAAACCCCCTCCTGACGGCTCCAGAAAGGGGGGCTTTTTGGAAGAAGCTAAAACGTACAAAAACTCCTCCAAAAGAAAAGTCGAGATACCAACTTAACTGTCGGAGGGGTCATGTCGGGCGCCTTATCTTGTGAGACCTTTGCGCAAGTCCACCAGGGCAGCCAACGATATGATCGGAGCACGAAGGAGCCTCCCCAAGGTGCAGAATCCCGAGACGAAGAACCAACCCGAACCAAGCGACCTCGCTCTCCATCAATGTGAATAAACTTATATATTCGATAGAGATTAGACTATGCTGACTTCTCAACTACGACACCAAAATACCACAACACATAAGGTAATACAAGGTGACCACTCTTTATCTATCACCACCTTCATCGTGTCCCCTCCCATGCTATTGTCCGGGAGAGTTCGAAGTCATCGAAGTTAGGGGAGAGAGGGAGGCTTGTCTCAGATGGACGTTTGGCATTAATCGTATACAAAAGGATATATATCTCATGTGTCATATGTTGTGTCTTCTACATGCCCTAAATCTATCTATCCTCTTGCCTAACTTGGTTTGACCAATGACGGAGAGGGAAGCATGGAAAGAAACAACTTTGACTTGACGCAATTGGTCAACACAATCTAACAGAGACATCGTGTAAAATTTGGCCTTTGACATGTTGTGTAAATCTACACACAACAAATGAGTCAGAGACGGTGGCTTGGATGCATCTCTGGTTGCTGAGTCATAAGGGACCGAATGAGTCAGACTCGAGTATATTGTTTTGCATATATGTAGCTACCAAATGAAGCTTAAATGTTTTATAAAACATGAGGTTGGACAATCCCTAATTAATCAAACCTTACATCTATTTAAATCTAATCTCGGATCACTGTGTGTGAGGTTTATATTATGTTAGAAATATAAAATATATAAATAATATTATAACCATTTTTATATTGTAATGATAGGAACAAATATGAATGAGTAACAAATCTAATATATAATTTTTTTCATTATTATATTAAAAAATTTAATTTTCTTGAAAAAATAAATATTTTGACAATAAAATAGAGTAAATTTTATGTTAGCATCGGTGCCTGTAGAAATAGAAGATGATGGCGCTATTTCCACACAAATGAATGGATAAGGATGGAGGGCTGTTGCTTCTTCTGCTGCTGCTTCTCCAGCCGGAGCTCATCAGTATGATCCAAAATGAGGCCACGCACTCTTTTGCTTCTGCTACTTCTTCTCCAGCCAGTACTCATCAGTATGATCCAAAATGAGGCCATGCACTCTTTGCTGCCGTCTGCAGAGTGATCATAACCTGAAGACAAGTAATGAAATTTAATGGAGAAAAATGTTTAAGATTAATCTTCTGTGTCATATCATGCTAAGATTCCTGTCACTGTCAGTTTGGCAGATGAGTTGAGTTGATGAATGGAATTAAAAAGTCAAAGAAAAATCGTCTTGTTACAGCAAAAAGTCACAAAAGAATACCTAAATAACGTAGACTCACTACATTCCCATGAAACAAATGTCCTACTCTCTGGTTTCTGCTCTTGCATCCCTCATCTGGCAGTGCCAACCAACCAAATGATAACAATGGAGAAGGCAGAGTCATATTTAGTGATCAACTACCAGATATCAATTTGACAAGGGGAGAAGCACAGTCAACACTCAAACCGTTGTCTTCATTACAGCTGAGGAATTCCTGCTCAGAATCACCAGTCCTAATCATGTTCAACCCTGCTTCTTGTAGGCTTCTTCAACCAAGTTCAGGAAGAAAATTGAGCTAGATTTGCATTAAAAAGGATGAAGTCAAGTTAGAACATATAGCTTTATAGTGTACTCAGATCAGCTTTTCATCAGTAATTGTGGATAGATGATGATAGTAGAACTTGGTTGAAGCGTTAATTAATTAGGTACCACACAGAAATCTCTCTTAAGAGTTCCAGTAATAGTGGATTGATTCATCCCTTAGAAAACAGGAATGCAAGAATAAATTCATTTGGTATTGAGGTATCTGACAAATTTGAAGTCTATGAAGATTGCATCCATACCATGCAGTAAATGCTTCCGAGGACTGCAACAAATGGGAAACCCTTACTTGTTGGTCTTAAGATTGAGATGCATGCTATCATCTCAGTTGACTTTGAAGTAAAAGAAAAAGTTCGTGTGGCCTCCTTGGATGAGAAGTAAAAGAACAGATTTATGCTACCAGCTTTTCTTTGGATTATGTTGTTCACTGTATCAGATTATGACAAATGAAGTCAGCTTCCATGTTCATGGCCAAGCTGATGCATTGTTAGGCTTGCTGGGACCTTTGCACACACATTTTTCTCTCAGAATCCATGGGGGGGGGAGGGGAAGTAAAAGAACATCAATAAAAGGGGACCAAACTCCACCAGAAAGAGAGTCAGAGAGAGAAGAGTAATCAAACTCACCTCATTCTGGCAGTCGGATTCTGCTTCACTTCCTCTTCTTCTCGATTTTGGTATAGTTCTCCTTGCTCTTGTTATATTCAGCACTGGCTTCTTCCTACAGCTTCAGCAATTTAGTTTATCTCTCTCTCTCTCTCTCTCTCTCTCTCTCTCTGGGTTTTCTTCCGTTTTTAGAATCATATTTCTTTGCTTCTGATTCTTGGTATGTGATTGTCATTGCCATTTGCTGTTTTGTCTGTTCACGATCATAATTTTTTGGTGGATTTAGTTCTACCTGTCTTGTTGTTGCCGTTTGCAGTTTGCAGTTTGCTTCATGCATTCATGTTATCCATGGTTGTGTATATACTCACATGAGAATGATTCCTCTGCCTGGTAAATGCCAGATGAACCAATCCTGCACCGCACCATGAAAGGACTCATCGTTGCATCTCATGGTTCCACCGAGACCCGGTATCGATCGGCGGGAGCAGAGTAAGCTCTACTCTCCTGTAAACTGCCTCACTTCCTCTTTTTGTGTGGCTTTGCATGATCTCTCATTCTTCCATTACCTGTCTCTTTTGTCCAGCGATGACGCAGGCAAAAGAAAGCCTCCAAAGCACAAAGTTCTCAGGGAAGACAAGTACAAGCTCCTGTTTTCGGAGAGGAGCTCAAGCTGCAAGTTCGAGTCCCTGAAACTTGCCCTGTTCGTCATCACGTGTTGCACGGTCTTAACGCTTGCTTTCTGTCCGATGATCCACAAAGAACGAGTCTTGTCGCGCTCAGGTTCGAGGTAAGCAAACACTCTCTTCGGTCTACTTGAATTGGTTGCCGAGGTTTTCGATGTTGAACTCCTCTTTCATGGATTTGTTGTTGTTGCTGCTGCGTAGGTCTCTGTTCCTGGACGTCGCGAGGATGTGGCAAACGACGCTCGCTGATCCTCGATACGTGTCACGTTTAGATGTTGTCTGGGACCAAATACCGAGCGTTCTCAAAGATGTAAATGCCGACGGAGGAAGTCTCAGGATCGGATTGCTCAATTTCAACTCCACCGAAGCTAGATTATGGCGGCAGACACTGCCACAAGCGGAGGTTTCCTCGGTTCATCTGGACTATGCTGAAACAAGCATCACCTGGAAGGTTCTCTATCCCGAATGGATCGACGAGCAGGAAGAAAACGAAGTGCCCGCTTGCCCATCCCTCCCTGAACCCCAGATCGAGGAGGGAGCAAGGTTTGATGTTGTCGCCGTCAAGCTACCCTGCGATAGGTCCGGCAGCTGGTCCAGGGATGTGGCCAGGTTACATCTGCAGCTGGCAGCGGCCAAGATCGCTGCAGCTTCTGCAGCAGGACACTCGCAGGTTCATGTGCTCATAGTTACCGACTGCATGCCGATCCCCAACCTGTTTACCTGCAAAAACCTTGTCCAGCACGAAGGAAATCTTTGGCTGTACAAGCCCGATTCAGCGGCATTGGAGGAGAAGCTTCGGCTTCCGATCGGTTCATGCGAGCTCGCGATTCCCTTTGAAGCGAAAGGTCAGTGTCTTGTGCCTGTTCTTCTGCTGCAACTCTCGGAAAGATTCATGAGCTGCGTTCCTGCGCGCAGTGAGGATGTACACCGAGTTCGGACGTCGAGAAGCATACGTTACGATCCTGCACTCGGCGAAACAGTACGTGTGTGGCGCCATTGCAGCCGCCAGAAGCATTCGGCTAGCGGGATCAGCGAGGGATCTTGTGATACTCGTCGACGAAGCCATAAGCGAACAGGATCGAAATGGCCTCGAGGCGGCCGGGTGGAAGGTGAGAGTGATCGAGAGGATCCGAAACCCCAAGGCGAAGCACGACGCCTACAACGAGTGGAACTACAGCAAGTTCCGGCTGTGGCAGCTCACGGACTACGACAAGGTTATATTCATCGACGCCGACCTGCTCGTGCTCAGGAACATGGATTTCCTCTTCACCATGCCGGAGATCAGCGCGATAGGGAACAACGGGAGCCTCTTCAACTCGGGCGTGATGGTCATCGAGCCCTCGAACTGCACGTTCCAGTTGCTGATGGATCACATCGACGACATCACCTCCTACAACGGCGGCGACCAGGGGTACCTGAACGAGATCTTCACGTGGTGGCACCGCACCCCGAGGCACACCAACTTCTTGAAGCACTTCTGGGTGGGGGATACGGAGGAGAGGAAGAAGAAGAAGGACGGCATGTTCGGAGCTGATCCCCCGGTGCTGTACGTGATTCACTACCTGGGGCTGAAGCCGTGGCTGTGCTTCCGGGACTACGACTGTAACTGGAACTCGCAGAAGTTCTGGGGCTTCGCCAGCGACGCCGCGCACGCGACATGGTGGAGAGTGCACGACACGTTGCCGGAAGACCTGCAGAACCTGTGTCTGCTGTCGACCAAGAGGAAGGCTTTCTTGGAGTATAACAGGAGGAAGGCCGAGAAGGCCAACTACCCCGACGGACATTGGAGGCGGAACATTACCGATCCAAGATCGGAGATATGCTCTGAGGCGTTCTGCAACTGGGAGAGCATGCTGTTGCACTGGGGCGAGAAGAGACCGTCCGACAACAGCCATGGAAGTGTGGGTGGCACTGCAGCTGTGCCTAGCTCATGACATACTATCCCCTTTCACTTCGTTATCTCGTGTGACTGTTGCTGATATTATTTGAGACACAGGAAGATGATTTCTACCTGCACACACGCTCAATAAATTTCATGCCGTTTCTTAAAGGGTGTCAGTTGCAACATTCATGTTTTTTGTCTCCAATCCTCGTAACTCTATTTATTACATAAATGATTCAATGAAAAGGTGGATTAATTTTGTTGTTTCATACGACAAGTGGAAATCAAAGTTGACATGTCAACCTCAAGATATTCAACCAGGGTGGAAGAAATTAACACAAAGTATTTATTGGTAGACGAAGGAAGGCGTCAAACCACAACAGAGTGCTCGGAAGAGGTGAAAGACTATTATATCTTTCTATATATATATATGTATATCCTTCAGCAAATGCCATTAAAAGAATATCCCAAGCCATAAATTCCAAGGAGATAAGATTCTGATAGGTCAACCTGCATTAAATGATTTACCGTTGTTTCTTCCGAGTGCTTAATTGGCATGTCACTCCTTGCGGGTTGTGATGTCTTCTTCTTCTTCTTCTTCTTCTTCTTCTTCTTCTTCCACCCACACTTTGCTACAAGTGAGTGTTGGGTGCTGGTAGATGTGGAGATCCAACAAAGGTAAGTGCATGGACCACACATCAGTAGATAAGCTGATGGTGAAAGATTTGAGGGCGGCAACAGAAGAACGGCACATGCACATCCATCTTATCCGTTCGGTCCTTTTCGACAATGGCGTGTGTGAAGGAGTCAGGTCTCTGTTCCCGCCACTTCGATTAGCTTATGCAAGCAACAATGGTGGAGCTCCCACTCGTCCAGCTCTGTAGCATCTCAGAACATACCATGTAAACCTACAGTCCTCTGGATTTTATTGTGCATATCATAGTATATTAATTAATATTCCTGCTCGAATCGCAGCAGAAGACATCAGATGATTGTTCTATAGATCAAAGGGTATCCATTGATCCCCCTGTATAAAGTTCTCCACGGAGTAGATTCCTAAATGCTCTGCCGGGATCTGGCTGCTCCATGGCACTCTTGCCGACGCACTAGCTCCGGGACCAGAGCTTCCGAACTCTCCGTAGAACAGCGTCTGCAGCGCGAAGTCACCGCTCCATGGCTCCCAGCCCTCCGGCCTCACGATCTCCGCCAAGTTGCAGTTGATGAACACCGTCCTCGAGTACTCCTTCCATGGCCTCCCGAGGTACGTGCGGTGGACCGTGGGGTTCGAGCGGTAGAGCGCGAGGTACTCGTCGCTCCCGTTGATGGTGCAGTGGTCGAACACGAAGCCGGTGGACTGGGCGGGGTCGGTGCGGCCGTGCGCGGTGACGGTGTTGGACTCGCCGTGCTCGGGGTTGAGCTGACGGGGGAGGACGAAGACGAGGCAGTCGTGGAAGACGACGGCGGAGTTGCCGAAGATGAAGTCGACGGTGCCGGAGATGCGGCAGGACTTGTAGTACTGGCGGAGGGAATGCGCGTAGAGGGTGTCCTGGTGGCCGAGGAACTCCACCGACTCGAGCACGGAGAGGTCGCTGTCGGAGCGGAAGGCCACGGCCTGGTGCTTGTCCGGCCCGGCGGTGTTGGCGAAGGTCAGGTCCCGGGCCATGAAGCCATCTCCACTCACGCCTGTGAACAAGCAAACAGATGAGAATTTCTCGGTTACAACAACTAAACGACAGGAGTCGAACACTTGATGCTGTCCTGTCTCTGCAAGCAGATGAGGTCAAGCATCTCGTGACTGTGATCGAGGATAAAGTGACCCGTGACGAAGGACGGAGACTAGCTATGATCGCAACTGCAAGGCATTTTGCACCCGTGAGAATGCAGTCATCCATGGTCGATGCCCGAGAGACGTCAGATGCACGCGTGGGACAGGTTTTGCTGCCATCAAGCTCTCCTCACCGGTAAGGAGTAGGTGATGACTGCTGCATCAGGTCATGGCAAGTCGTAGCAGTAGGAAGACGTCGTTTTCGTTATTAGGGCTTATGATCTGGTATTCCCAAGGCATCCGGTGGAGCTCTAAATTAGATCTACGTCCCGTCATTCAGTGCATGATTCATGCATTGACATGAGTTATCCTCATTCTGTAATCTCTTACCAGGATTGGACTGAGGATTCGTGGTGAATTCTTATTGATCGCACAAAGGAAACTATAAATGGTAATTCTGAGGAACGTTAAGTCTCTACTCACCGACGGTGGCGGTGTTATAGGTGGTGACGCCGACCGTGTCGGCGTTGAGGGAGCCCGTAATGACCGTTTTGCCCATCCCGTCCCCAATAAATACCAGGTTCGTCTTCTCGAAAGGCACCCGGACCGTCTCCTCGTACACCCCTTCCTTTATGTAGATCACGTACCGGCCGGCGCTGTGCTCCGGCGCAGCGTCGACCGCCGCCTGAACCGCTCCGAACTGGCATCCGTCCTCCTTGCAGACCGTTGCGTCCGGCGGTGTCCCCGGCTGCGGGAACTCCTTCCGGGCGGTCACTCCGCTTGGTGACGCCGAGGTGGCGTCCGGCCAGTACCCGTCCCTCTCGGTCTGCGGCGGGGCCCAGAGCGAGATGTCGGCGCCGTAGCGCTGCAGCGCGGCCACCATGGCGGTGGCGCCGCCGGTGACGTTGGCTAGGTCGGTGAGGAAGGCCATGGCGTCCGCCACCTGCTGGGTACCGTTGACGTACTTGAGGGCGGACCAGCAATCGTACTGGTAGAGCTCCGCGGCGCCGGCAAAGGCGCGGGCGTCGGCGAGGGCGCCGGCGGGGAGCGCCCGCCGGCGGCTGCGAGGCGGTGGTTGGAGAGGAGAGGAACTCGAGGCAGTTGCGCGCGGCGTTGGTGCGGTTAAGGTTGGAGGCTGAGGCGGAGACGTCGAGGATGGCCTGGGCGTTGGACCGGGCGGTCTGGAGGCCGTTTGATGCAGCGGAGATGGCGGCGAGGGCGAGGTCGAGGGCGGAGGGGTTGGCGGGGAGGGAGGGGGAGAGGTGGGAGAGGGCGGCCTGGCAGAGGTCCGGGGAGCGGGTGGCGCTGCAAGCCTGGCGGATCGCGGGTGAGGCATCCGCCTTGGGGCTGGGGATGGGGGCGTGCGTGCGGTGTTGACGGCCGTGGACGGCGTCGGAGGAGGTGGACAGGAGGAGGAGGAGGAGGAGCAGCGGGCGAAATAGGGAGGAAGCCATGGAGCGGCGGATGGACTGCCGAATCTTTCCACGGGCTGAGGAAGAATTAATGTTGTATAACGCTCGCGTGCGCACGGTACAAATAGGGAGGGGCGGCCGACGTGGCCATATCACCGTAGAGAGCGGAGCAAATGGTTGAAACTGGAAAGAAGAAACACGGAAAGAAGGGCGAATTCGTTATAAAATACTCATATTTTGAGTACTTTCCCAATAATATCCGTCTTTTCGTTTTTTTCCAAAGAATACAACTACTTCAAAAAAATACTTTAATTATTTCTCAATTTTTTTAATTTACTATAGTATTTTGATCTATTATAATATGTTTTTAACCTGTTACAGTATTTTAATCATCATAATAAAAAAAATTATAAAATCTATTTAAACCTCGTAAATGAGTCAAATGAATAAAAACACATTACAAATTATTTGATATGTAATAGATATTTATACTAATTTAGAAACAACGTCATATAAATAGAAATAAAAAATTAATTTATTATAATATTCTGATCATCATAATAAAAATACTATAAACCCTACCCGAAAATATTGATAATGATCAAAACTAACTCTTAACATCACTACAAGTCTAAAAATATAATGTATTTGTAAGAGTAATAACAACCAAAGTTATATTTAGAGAGTTAAAAAAATATATGATAGAAATTTTTTTAGAGCTATTTTAGGTATTTTTAAATTATCAGTATATTTTTAAAAAATAAATTTGAAAGTATCTATTGAGAAGTACTTAAAATATGACAAGTTTTTAAAAAAACATTGAAAAAAAAAGAGATTTTCTACTCAATGGGTGATAAGAGGAAAAGTCACCCCTTAATTATAGAAGATAATATTTTGTCCATACTAGAGTAGTCTCTTGGGTCTATCATACGATAAAAGAAGACCAATTTACTATTACTTAAGTGGGTTATTATTTATCTATGACTATTTTTTCACCTTAACCCTAATTTGAATGTTAGAGGGACCAGGTCAGACACTTTTATCGATGCTTATCTTATTCTAGGTTGGCCCACTAGCGAACACCTGAGTCATTTCTCAATCCTTTTTAGATTTTTTTCATGCAGGCTAGGACAAGTCGAGTTGACTAAGATATCACTAACAATCACTATATCATTTGGCCATTAAAATAAGGGTCGCATGTTGTATGAATGCCTTATTACTGATAGTTGTTCCTAATGCTCGTCACCTCTACTTTTATCCAAATGCCCATACAATAGTAACAATTATTTAATGATCTTGGCATGGCCTCTCTGGTGGCAACATCCACCCATATGTTGGTGCTGACCAAGGTCTTCAAAAACCTTGCCTAGCAAGTTTAGATATTGATAAGGATAATGCAATCACCCCCCCCCCCCCCCTAATTTTCTGGATGGATCAATCAGTGCCTACTACCTCCTCCCTCCTCCTAGCAACTCGTAGTACCCTAGACCCCAATAGAGATGTCTCGATTGGGTCAGAATTATGTGGTCATCAAGCTGCCCTAACTTGTAACATCCTTTATTTCTAAATTTTTATAAAAAAAATTCTTATTTATAATGTAAAATATCTGTTTTGAGTTATTTACAAGACTAATTATAAAAATTGAGGACCTGTTTATAAAATCAAAGGATCTAATTATAAATATTAATAATACAAGGATTAAAGTATAAAATAAATAAGATAACACATTTCACCACCTCTACATATCTTCTTTCCTTCCTTAAAGAACCTAACTTACAGTAATATTATCCTTTTATTTTATCTCAGTTTATATAATTTTGAAAGAGTGCATATTAGAATAAGATATATCTCTTGTTTAGATGTAAAACTACAAATCTGAATTTTTAAGATTATGACATTTCTACTTTATTTTGGTCATAACTTTATGCACTAAACTTTGATTTGGGTAAAACCTAATTTATCTAAAATTAGACTTGTATATATATTTTTTGATACCAAAATTAAAAATTTCATAGTTCTAATTGCTTGTCCAAACGTTCATTTAAATTGATCTTATAAAATATGTAAAATAGAGATTATAATTTCTGGTCTCTTGATACTAAATTACTAGTAACTCTCAGTTGGAAACCTACTTCATATGAATACTATATTTTCTAAAAACTAGACTTGTGGATCTTTCATTCTATACCTTGATTTAAAGATTTGGAATTTAAATGCCTGGCCAAACGTCTATTATAATTGACCTCACAAAATTATGCAAAACAGAGATGTTCTTTGACCTTTTGTTACTAAATGGCTTATAACTCTTTATTGAAAAATCTAATTCATATAAAACTTAATTCATCTAAAAGTAGATTAATATATCTTTCAAATCATACTATTTTGAGTAAATTATAGCATAATTAATTATTCAAATTATTTACAATATGCCTCCTGAATTATATCATAATAGAGCTTTTATCGATTTTGTCTATTCTTGCTTCATTTCTTTAGAAATTGAATTCATCTAGAATTCTTTTTTCGATTGAACTATATGTTTTTACTTTGAATTCTTGAATACTCTTGTCCTTAATTCTTTGCCCATTAGAAATTGAATTCATCTAGAATTCTTTTTTCGATTGAACTATATGTTTTTGCTTTGAATTCTTGAATACTCTTGTCTTTAATTCTTTGCCCATCTGAATGTATTGTGAAAGTTTATATTTCTATCGTATTATTTCATATAGGCACATATATATTTTGTTATTCGGCATGTGCTTCCGATATATGCTAATTTATTACTCAAAATATCCTTTTGTACTTTAGTGTTTGTGGGATAATGTGAACATTTTCTAGAAATGGAAAATAGAGTTATGCTTGAGTTGACGATGCTTTGGCGGCCCCCTTTGACTTCGACCAGACATGAGTGGATGAAGCTCCCAAATGTGGGAGACTTATGTCTGATGGTTATAGTAGTGGTGCTGCAAACAAAAAGTAGATATATCAAAAAATAATAATAATATTTAAAAATAAAGAAAAAAAGTGTCTTAAGTAGTGATTGAGATCCCAACCCAAAGGAGGGCACTTAGGAAGACCTCCCGCTTCAATGTTATCTCAAATAGATGTCTTGAACAGTAACTTATACACTTTCTTCTTTAGAGTAATAATCAAAGCTCCTTGAAGGTATTCCATGAGCCGAATGCCATCCTTCCAAACAATCTAGGAGGCATTAGGTCCCTCCCAATATGTCACCAATGTACCTCTTTCATTAGGTCGGAGAGATTCATAACATTCATTGTAGCAAATAACACGTGATAGTGGTGACAAAGTTCTCAAAGCTGAAGTAGCTAGCTTTGTTGGGGGAGGCATGATGGCTTCGATTGGAGCAGGAACCGGTCCCTGAGAGGCTAGAGCCTTAGAGGAGAAGTCAGTGCTTTGACTCTTCTTCAAGTCCCCAAGATTTATCCTTATGAAGTAGGAATGGAGGATTAGACATTTTCTAATCAAATCTAGAGAAAATACCTTGGGAGGCGATGTATATCCTAAGGATCAAGAGTAAAAGTGATATAAATTAACTAGTCATCATCCATAGACATGATGGTAGAGGAAGAAGAGATGATCTTTGGTTTCTTTGGTGTGACTTTTGGTTCATATGCCATAGTAGGTTGTGGTGTTCTCATCGAGTAAAATTTTGGCATTGGACATGATAGATATTCAGAGGTTTTGTCTTGGAACTGGACTTAATAGATAAGGAATTTGTGAAATTTAGGTTAAATATTTGGTAGTTCTGAGTTTATAAAGATTATTACTGCTATGAAATTGAGGATAGCCTTGATAAGCGCAGATTTTATTCTTGTTGGACTGATCACATTTCAAATATCATTTTAGTATAGACAGGAAAAATCTTCATTGTGATGGCGAAG
Organism: Ensete glaucum; assembly: GCA_021527575.1. Taxonomy (NCBI): domain Eukaryota; kingdom Viridiplantae; phylum Streptophyta; class Magnoliopsida; order Zingiberales; family Musaceae; genus Ensete; species Ensete glaucum. The sequence goes on along the minus strand of CM038558.1, from coordinate 37,826,187 downwards.
GCCTTCCTCGCTCCGGACTACCGTTTTCACCCAACTGATGTTGAACTTATTTGGTACTACTTGAAGAGAAACATAATGGGAAAGCCTTTTCACTTTGAAGCTATTGCAGAAGTTGAACTGTACAAGTTTGCCCCATGGGATCTTCCATGTACTGTTATATATAGTTATATACATCTGATCCTTTTTCTAGATACAAATATCATCTCACTTCTAATATGTTTAACTTTAAGATGCCTAGATTTGCATAGTTATTATTTCTCAATGATCGACTATGATCACCTTAGAAGCCCTGAGTCAGTACATTTCTTTTGTATGCACCTCTCTTTTATCTCTTAGATCAGTGTTGTTTCTAAATGGTTAGTTTTTATCTGTGCAGACAAATCTCAGTTGCGTAGTAAAGATCTTGAGTGGTACTTCTTTTACCCTCGAGATAAAAAAATATCCTAATGGCTCCAGAACAAATCATGCAACGGATATTGGTTACTGGAAGGCTACTGGAAGGGATAGATATGTTTTTTATGAAGGGAAGCCTCCAAAAGGCAAAAGGACTGACCGGGTGATGTATGAGTACAGGCTACTAAATCGGCAATTGGTTGATGCTGGATTCTCACAGGTTTTGAGTGTTTCTTAATTAGCAAATCAGTTATATTTCTTAAATTCCTTTGCTCTCTCATTGTGTGTTAATTGTAAGATATGAAAAAAATAGTGTGTCACCATTAACGATTTAGGGAATGTCAATGTATGTATTTCTTACCCCAGCAAGTCGATGGATTATTTGTATGACTTGAGCCTTGGTTGTTCAAGTCATAAAGGAAGCTAACATGCATAACTTACATCCATATTTAGGTAAAGAAGTCGTAGTTTGCCAAGCAACTCTTTAGTTTTTTTTGGAAGCGACATTCCTAGGAACCTAGGATATTGTTTGATCTATATGATAAGTCCAACTCTTGGGTTCAATCGGTATATTTGACAACATGTTCATGAGGCTGCATTCCATGAAAAATTTTTATTCGTTAAGGGTTTGACATCCTCGCCAAGGCCCAACATAGCCTCCACACTATGATGAGTCCTGTGACTCTATCCATGAGTGTTCGTGTTCCTACTTGAGCCCCCTCACCATGCCTAAATACTAGGTCGACTTTGATATCAAATGTCACGACCCAGGCCTGATGGGTTAACTGATTTATTAATTTTGTTTTGGTCTTAATACACTCATCAGACCCTTATAAGCCAATCTTAATCTTGCCCATTTCCAATGTGAGACTAATTAGAGATGCTACAAAAATCTCTGAAAATATTTTTCATGGAATTCGGGACTCCCATGTACTAATCTTTCTTGTTTGTAATATCGTTACGTAGAAATTTTCTTGTTAGTTTCAGTCAATTTGACCATTCGTTTAACAAAAATTAATTATTATGTTACACTTGATTACCATACATTTTCTCATACACTAAACTCAACTTCCTCATTTTACATTACAGGAAGCATATGTGGTCTGCAAAATTTTTCAAAAAAGTGGTCCAGGTCCTAAAACTGGGAAGCAATATTGTGCTTCATTTAACGAAGAGGACTGGGAGGATGACACAATTTCTGATAATTCTTGTCCTCTTCCTTCTGTGCCTTTCTCAAATGGGGAACCATTAGACAATCAGACTATACTGTTGGCTCCTATTAGTGGGCAACCTGTGGCCTCCAGTCATGTTGAGGTGCCTTCTGATCCTGATCTCCTTGATGCTGATGGAATATGGCTGGATGAGGTGGCAGAGTTTCTTAATAGCTCTCCACACATAGAGGCTGCTGGTGACCCATTCATGGTTTGATTTCTTTTCTGAATACGTTGACGCAAATTCATGATTTTTTGATGTTGTTTGTGAGATCATCTTTGTTATTTTCCTTGTTGACATGCATGTTAACGAAGCCTCTGCAGTGGATCACGAAGGAAATTATGATGAATTTAGGAACCTCTCTTCTCATGCAATGAATTCTGGCAATATCAATCACCCTGAGAGTGATGTTGGCGAAAGTGCGGTGCTTCCTATGTTATCAGAACTTGACAGTGAACAATTATGCGGAGCTGAATGATTTTTGCTTCACAAGGGGTAATGACTCCACTGAATCCATCATGCCAAATGTTCCCATTTGTTCAGCATGCATCAGCTCAATGTTGCACATTTCAGAACCAGAGTCCCATGGCAGATCTTATTTCTTACCTTGACAATGGTGTTGTCGCTTCTTTGTGCAATCCTCTTCATGCAGTACCTGATATTATCAGTGAAGAATCTTCAGGGAATAAAATCCAGGTGCATATTTTTTTTGTTGCTTTTATCAATTATTATTATTATTTTTTTAAAGAATATAGCTTTTGTGGCGGATCTAATTATTGCTATGGATTTATCAGATTGAAGATTCTTTGAGATCTATGCCTCATCTGAATGCTCTTATTTCTGGACACGAGCACCATCATCTGTTGCAAGAGTTCCCTTCAGCTCTTATTTATGCATCAGAAGTCATCGCTTGTCATAATTATGTGCCTACTGTTGTCGTCGTCGTCGATAGATATTGTGAAGAAAAGACAAGGAATACAGACGATTTCAGTGCATCTGTTTTGTGCACATAAGAGAGATAGATGATCATTATCGGTGTTCCCATGCAGAAGTTGACCTTTGGTGTGATTCAGTTCTTTGGCAAATCTTTTTCGGTGTTCATGACTGACCCCATATTCCCCTAAGTGGGTCAAGAACTAGTAATCCAAATCGTGTCACTTGAAGACGGATCTATATAGGACATTAAAGTTGTTGATGTTTTGCCATGCTCTTTACAGTAGCTGAAATCGATCTGACTTATTCTGGCCGGATGAGTGTGGTGTTGTTAATTGCTGAATGCAGCTCGAGGTATCCATTTACGGCAGACCAGCTGGTGTTTGTTCAAATGCCAGTGAACAAGCCGGAGATGCATGCAGACCACACGGAACCCGTCAAAGGTGGGCAACAATAAGAGCATCCGTTGCAATGATCTACCAACCAACGGTTCTCCTTCAACAGCCACCTATCCCCCTTCCTTCAACAGCGGCTCCTACGGTTCTCAACTCGTACGAATCCTTCATCTCTCTCTCTCTCTCTCTCCCTCTCTTCCTCTGAAGCAGCGGGAAGAGCCGGCCATGGCGCCCAGCAAGATCCGGAAGGCGCTGGGGGCCGTAAAGGACAAGACGAGCATCGGGTTGGCGAAGGTGAGCAGCAGCGCCACGTTGTCGGACTTGGACGTGGCCATCGTGAAGGCGACGCGGCACAACGAGCTGCCGGCGGAGGAGAAGCACATCCGCGAGATCCTGAGCCTGATGTGCTACTCCCAGGCCTACGTGGGGGCGTGCGTGTCGTCGCTGTCGCGGCGGCTGGGCAAGACCCGGAGCTGGACGGTGGCCCTCAAGACGCTCATCCTCATCCACCGTCTGCTCGTGGAGGGCGACCCCGCCTACGAGCGGGAGATCTTCTTTGCCACCCGCTGCGGCACCCGGATGCTCAACATGTCCCACTTCAGGGACTCCTCCGGCTCCGACGCCTGGGACTTCTCGGCCTTCGTCAGGACGTTCGCGCTCTACTTGGACGAGCGGCTGGACTACAGGATGCACGGCCGACGCAAACGGCGCAGCAGCATCTACGAGGAGGAGGAGGTCGACGAGGAGACCGCTGCTGCCGCTGAGCCGGCGTCCTTGAAGGCCAGCACGCCACTGAAGGAAATGACGACCGACCACCTCTTCCCCAGAACGCGCCACCTGCAGCACATGTTGGAGCGCTTCCTCGCATGCCGGCCCACAGGTGTAGTGCATTCCTCATGTCCCTTATTAACATTCACGTAATGAACTTTAGTCAATACGATACGCAGGTGCGGCGAAGCAAAAACGCGTGGTGCATGTCGCGCTTTACCCCGTGGTGAAGGAGAGCTTCCAAGTCTACTACGACCTCGCCGAGATCATGAACATCTTCATCGACCGCTTCGTGGACCTCGAAATCCCCGAGTGCGTAAGCGTCCATGAGATCTTCTCCCGCCACGCCAAGCAACTTGACGAACTCGACCTCTTCTACGATTGGTCCAAGTCCGCCGGCATCTGCCGCTGCTCCGAGTACCCCGACGTCGAGCGTATCACCCCCGAGAAGCTCGAGGTCATCGACGAGTTCATCCGCGGCAATGCCGCCCTCGCCCACGCCAAGCGGCAGCCTAGCCCGAAACCGGACCCTGCGCCACCTCAGGACGAGTCTCACTACGAGATGGATGTCGTCAAAGCGTTGCCCCCGCCGGAGACCGACGCCGATGGCGCGAAGCAGGAGCTTGCGGTCGTCGTCGAGGTTAAGGATGACTCCTTAGAGAAGAAGAAGGAAGACGCGTTGACGGGAGAAGAGCACCGAGAGAAGCTGGCCTTGGCGTTGTTCGACGGCGGCCTGTCGGCGGACGCAGCGCCTAAATGGGAGGCGTTCGTGAACGACGACCCGTCCGACTGGGAGACGACGCTGGTCCAGACGGCAAGCAATCTCTCTGGCCAGGAGGCGTCGCTCGGCGTCGGCCTCGACATGGTGTTACTCGACGGGATGTACGCGCAGGGGCAGGCCCGGGTGGGGCACGGGTACGTCGTCAGCGGGAGGGCGAGCAGCGACATGCTCCGCGCCCCAGCGCCGCAGCCGATGCTGGCACTGCCGACGCCGCCGGTGGACGGCGCGACGAACGGCATCGCGGGCGACCCGTTCGCTGCATCGTTGATGGTGCCGCCGCCGTCCTACGTGCAGATGTCGGACATGGAGAAGAAGCAGCGGCTGCTCTCGGAGGAGCAGCAGGTGTGGCAGCAATATGCCAACGTTGGGATGCAGGGCCAGCTTGCGTTGGCCACGCTGCAGCATCCTCCTCCCGGTGCTTACGGTGTGATGGGTGGATATGCTCGTATGCATTGAGTCATTTGGGGTCGAGTTGGGTATTAAGTAGCTCATCACTTGTCCATATCGAGACGATAATGGATTTTATGATACAAAATTCAAATAAAATGACTATTAATTTAATATAAAAGTCACGTGCTGTACTTATTTTTGCTGAAAATTTATATAATAATATATATGAGTTAAAATTAATTAATAATTAATATATATATATATATATATATATAATATCCCTGATGTTTATAATATTATGATGAGTTTTTATTGTAGTCCGTTAACAATTAACTTATAGTAGCTGACTTCGATTAACTACAATGGTATATTTATAAGTGTTTAGTTTTAGAATGATATATAAGTTTAGCTAACTTCGATTAACGACAATGGCATATTCATAAGTTTTTAGTTTTAGGCTGATATATAAATTTAGACGGATAACCACTAACTTTTCATGGAGTATATGCATATAATTTTATTGAAAACAAAAGATGAATATTTAAAAAAAAAACTCACTTTTTTTTATTTTTTTCCCCGAATAGTGGCCCTATTTTTTTCCTAATAGTATCTATATATTCTGGAATCTGGAAAATACCTTCCATTTCTTTCTTCATCGTTGCCTCCATCTCTTTGACCCTATTTGTCACCGTTGTCCCTTTTATCACTATTCAATTATTTAAAAATATTTTTTAATTTTAATAATTTAATTTATAATCAAATAAACTAGATAATATCAATCTAGAAATAATTTCGTTTCACTATTTTAGTTGACCAAATAATATTAAATTATCATAAAATTTTATAAACAATCAATAGATATATAAAACTAAATATATATAAAATTTTAACTTAAAATATAATCATTTGGGGGTTAAACTACTCTTTCAATTCAACTACCAATGCTTATTCTATTATAGTGAAACTAGGTTTAGACTATCTTAATTTATAAACCATATATCTTGGGTGTATTGATAATCACTCAATTTCAAATCTTATTAAACCTTAAAATTTTTAACATGTATTAAAAAATTGAGTCTAATCGTATTCCAAGAAAAGTTAATTCAACTAAAATATTTTTTTAAAAAAATAAGAGATTCTGAATACCTCACACTCATAACTCTATATAGTAGTCTCATATAAAATCATCATAATAAAGGTTTTAAAACATACAAGGTTCATACAAATTATCTAAAAATTAATTTGAAACTTAGGTAATTCAAAAGTGACTAAAACTAAAATATTAGGTATAACAAGGTAAGAATTATATTTTTCTTACCTTAGAAGAATTAAGATCTTTATAAGATGTAAGAGAAAAGAGTAGAAGTGATGATTAAAGTGAAGCTAGTTTTAGTAAGCTTTACCTTAAAAGGTAACCAAGAGGTCATTGGTTTCAATCCCATTAGACCTCTTTTAATTCTTTTTTCTTTTTTTCTTAACATAATTCTAATGTTAAGCAACCCAATTTTAGCCTAATTTGGTTTGACAAGAATGACATATTTTGATCTAAATTTATTATTCAATCTCACTTATAGATAGATCTTAGTATTTTTAGTGTAACACCCCTCTTTAGTTTTTATCTCTATTTAGTTTTTTATTACTCCATCCATGTATAACTAACTTATTATCCTTTATATATAATGTTTAAATAGTCATAGTCAAAATATTTCAAGTGTTGATATTCATTTAAGACATATTATAATTCAATCATCACTTCTGGTCACTATATGCATATTTATAATCTCATACTTAAAGTCCAGGCTCGTCATACTTAGTATTGTTGCACCACTAGTACACTTAAACTTGTCGTACTTAACCTTGTTGCATCGAAAAAACATATATTTTTACTATAAAAATATGCTTAAATTAGGCATTGTTGCTTATATATGCTCAATTAATATTTCATAGAATATTATGAATAATATTTTTGAAAAGAATATGCTTTAATTTTAAAAGAAAAAATTATGAGCATATTATTTATCATATTTATGAAGTATAAATATCATAAAATATATCATTAAATGAGTGTATATATATATAATTTATATTTCTTTTAGCATACTAGTTGTAATTAAATATGTGTGAGACTCCAGTACTATAATGCCTATAGTTGCACTGTTTGTTATTCCTCATTGTGCCCCTCACGTTTGTGCACAAGAACTCTTCCCTATTGATAGGTCACTCACAAACTTTAGCAATTCTATCTATGCTTTTGCTGCTATATGAAGCAAAGGATGGGAAGGAACCACCTATAATAGGATCATGATAAATATGATCGATTAATCGATCCTGCCTTGCTATTAAGGGGTGGTAGCCTGTAGCAAGGGTGGAGGTGATGGTTGAGTTGCCCCCTCGCTTCCTCTGCTTCATGGGACAACAAAGGCGTAAGCAATGGACTATTTTACTGTTGACAATGACACAAGAGACAACAATCACTTCTTACTTGGCAGAGATTAGGAACACGATAAAGAAGGGGGGTGACCATCTATGGGGAAGGACACACGTAGAGGTGAGGAGTACAATAAGGAATGACGGACATTTTTATTTTGACTGACAGTCACAATTATATTGGTGATATCCATTTGAAATTGGTCTGTCATTTGGATGAGATGAGTCAAATTTTAGTTAGCAAGGAAGGTCAGAGTTATCCATTCGAGCTGCAATAATATTCATTAAGTTAACTACATGATACGTTAATCCACATAAAATTAAAAAGAAACTATTATATCAAAAAACGTAAATATGAGGCTCATTTATGAACTTAAACTTGAGACGTGGATGAGTTGCATAGATTGGGTTCAGCAATGACACAACGGATGGATCAATTGATACCCAATAGAATTTGGTTCGACGATTCAAATCATACTTCTGATGTATTATGTTGTCCCATTTTATTGGATGAAATCAACGATACCTTTTTCCGGAAACATAATTGATGCGAAAAAAAGAGGGGCCATTGCCCCATATGCCATGTTTGCATTGCGGTTGGTGGTCCTACCCTTTCATGGTCGCCCCACCCATGAAAAATGGCAAGGCAGGCGCAAAGCGGGGATTCCCTTATCACCACCAACCCCCACCCCCCCCTGGGGGCATGCACGTGACCTGTTCCCTTCCGCTACTTGGCCGCAACGCTCTGTGTCCACGTGCACTCGCCTCTCTCCCATTGCAGGCGTCGCTCCCTGCACCTTCCACTGTAGCGGATCCGTCCCTTTCCCTTCTTGTAACGCGAAGCATCTTTTTACTTCCCCAGACAGACGAAGCACCGCAGAGCGTGGCAGAGGAATCCAAAGAAAGCCCTATCCCATCAGCCTACTTCGAAGCCATGGCGGAACCCCACCGGAGGTCCCCGGGCCTCCGCCGCGCGCTATGCTGCTCATTCGCGGCTTCCACCCAGAGCCCTGATCGCTCGAGCAACGACTGCCCCCACCCCCGGCGCCGCCCGTCCAATCCCCTGCGCAAGGCGCCCTGCCCTGGCTCCTTCCATAACTCCCCCTCTCCCACCAGCAGGCTCGGCCTCGGCATTATCGACCGCCGCCGGATCCTCTCCCCCGGTAGGGTGTCCCCCATCGACTCCGACGCCCCCCTGGGCCCGCTGCCGGAAATCTCCGGCTCCGTGTCGATCGCCTCCGTGGTCGCCGAGTCGGAGCCGGAGCGGCCAGATCCAAAGGACAGGTCTTTGGCGTCGGAGAACCCGGATGCGGAGAATAGGGGGTGCTTCGGGGAGAGCGGCTCGGATTTGAAGCTTATTTTGAAGGGGAAAGATGGGAGGTGCCTGGTGCTGGAGCTGGAGCCGGGGATTCTGTCCGAAAGCAGTGCGCTTTTGGCAGCAATGGTTTCGAAATCTGGAAGGCAGGTGCCGGATGCGTCCGGTGATTCATGTAAGATAGAATTTTCTGGTCTGGAGAATGTGGATGTTTTCAAGGAGACCATCGAGCTAATGTATGCTAAGGATGCAGCCAGGTGGCTGATCAAGGGAGGCGTCTCCCGTGCAATCGACATACTTGAGGTGAGGATGCCTTCAATTGGTCAATCCTTTCTTTCATCCCGTTCTGTATCTTTTGGTTGGTACGGGAGGTGATATATTGATGCAATCTGTAAGTAAATTTTTTTGCACGAGAGTTGATATGTAATGCACTCCGTATGTTAAATTTGGTTTGGACAAATCTTAAGTCAACTTGCAGAAGAACTGCTACAATTTCTATATCAATCAGTCTTTGGCTTGAAGGAACGCGATTTGTGGTGTCTCATTGTGAGCGAGGCTGTGCAATGAGGGTTCAAGCTAGGAGGTAAGCAAACTATGCTGGAAGATGAACTCCCTTTGACTGGCCTTGCAGAACCCAAATCACTGAATAGGAACAAGGGGATGCAAGTTTGTTTTGCATGAAACTGTAACCATAAACTAGTAAGATTTTTCGTGAATTTAGTTGGATGGTAGAGTGGAATGTGATTTACTCAGAAAATTAGATGATAATTTGCTGGTCAGCAGAGTTCCATAATATGTAGCCTGTCGTGAATTACCGATATTTATGAAGATGTGTGTGGAAGTGCTCAGTTTTCATGCAATGCTAATTTGGTTCTAGAGGTCAGTGAGGATTATACTTAAGGAATTGAGCTTATTTGAGTGTCAGCAGTGTTGTCTTGAAATTGTAGTTTAGTATCAGAGACATCCTCTCCTTCTTGTACCCTCTTTTCAGTATCTCATACTTGTTCTTTAGGAGAGGCATACATTACGCTTTACTAGTTCGTCTTTGTTTAGTAGTTTGATTATTACATTTTTTACACATATTTTCTTCAAATCTAAACTCTTTTATCCCTTGTCTGAATAATTCGAACAAATTTGTCTTGACTTTAAAATTTGCTTGATGTTCTTATGCCTAAAAATATTTACATGTCAAAGTATTATAACTTCCATCTGAGCTCCCTAGAAATTGACTCTGGTGGTGGTTCTTCTGTGCCTTGCTGAGAAGTTTGTGGTATTTTAAAGAGAAAATCGTTGCATTAGAGTTTTTTTAGCCAAGTTGGATCCAAATGTTCAAATTAGGTTTTCTTTTCTATGGAAGCTTTTATAAGATTCAGAAAAACCTTTCAACAAGTAGATAACACCTACAAGCATCTGTTATTAGCACTTTATTCTAGTGTCTTGGAAATGTAATTTTACTTGTTTATTCTTGTGTACATCATTGGATATTTTATTTTAAAATGTATTTTGTATCTGCCTTTCTTCTTGGGATTGTAATGACTTGTTTCTTTTTGTAGGTATCTTCAACAATTATGTTTGACAGAGGCATGAAATCCTGCTTAAGGTACATTGAGGCTGTTCCATGGAGTGAGAATGAGGAGGAGAAGCTGAAGAGCTTGTTTGCGAGATGTAAATTTGATGAAGCAATTTCAGAAGATATGCTAGCGAGGTTGGGTCCACAAGGTTGGAATAACCCAGAGGATCTGGTCGTTCATCTTATTCAATCCGTCACAAACGGGACAAATACAAAAGCAAGGAAGGAGATGCAGTCTCTTGTCAGCGGTCTCCTATCCAAAAGCTCGGTCTACCAAAAGGACCCTGCTGGACTCGACAAGGAGAGGCTGTATGACATTTGCCATTCATGTTTGAATTCCCTTGTCCATCTCTTTGAGGAAGCCTCAGACCGTGGCATTGTGGGTCGAACGGAAACAAAGCCACTAATCGAGAGGGTCTCAAAGCAAGTCGAAAATCTCAACTGGCTGTTAGAAATCCTGATGGAAAAGGAGATGGCCGAAGATTTTGTGCACATGTGGGCAAACCAAGAGGAACTGATCAAGATGCATGGAAGGGCATCACCGATGATAAGGTACGAGCTCAGCCGCATCTCAGCAAGTGTATTCATTGCATTTGGGAGGAGAAAGCTGCAATGCCATGGCGATGAGAGGTTTGCCGTTCTCAGAGCATGGTTTGAACCGATGTTGTGGGACTTTGGCTGGTTGCAGCGGTGCTCCAAGGGGCTGGATATGAGAATGTTGGAGGAGAGCCTCGGCCAAGCATTGCTCACCCTTCCATTGAAACAGCAGCAGAGCTTTTTCGAGGAATGGTTTCGCTGCTTTGCGGAGCATGGAACCGGGTGCCCGAACCTGAGCAAGGCTTTTCAGGTATGGTGGCGACGGCTGTTCTGGAGATCTCAGAAGCATGCAGATGAGTTCTCCAACACCTGAGTTCTCGAATTCAGACTACTGATCTGAGTTCCAAAAAGCAATTGATCTATGAGCCCCCATGTTTCTTTTCTTCGAAAAGAATGCTGTGGATAAGAAAATGGTGAATGAATCGTGAGAGTAATGCATGAATTGAGCATTGAATCACGCCCGATGGCTCGTCTTCGGTAAGGATATGTGTACGCTGCACTGCTATGCTTTGCACTTCCAAATCAGCAGCATTCATAATCCTATTCTGCTCTCCTATCTGTAACAATTGAATTGGAATCCTGCTTTGTTGTTAGATGCTAGTGATGTCGTAAAAGCTCAAACAAATGTCCTCTCGAGAGCTATCAATTTATGCACTGCAATAAATGAATATTATTTACACGTCCCTTAATCAAGCGTGTCTATTAATCGATCACTATTTACATTTCATCATCAGCTTCTTTAATATTAGAGATATGTGCTATAATCCAACCCATTAATTTGGATCAGATATGTAATTTTTAATGCATTGGACCAATCTAATTTTGTACCATCGGATTTGATCAGCTGTAATCAAGAACAAAAATAGCGTCATGATATAATCTTTTAAGAATTGGATGAATTAGATTGGATTAGATCGGTTCTGATACATTTATATATATATATATAAAATCTAAAGATCTGATAAATGAGTTAATTGAAAACGTAGATTGATATCTACACGTAATAAATATATTTAATATCATATCATTATTAATCCAAACACAGCAACCCAACGTTCGTAGCTACGTAAAAGTACGCGCCAAACCCAATTCTAATAGACCTCAAAGTCTTCTTCCACCGCGTTTTTATGCCTCTTTCTCTCTCTCTCTTCTTCCCGTCCCTTCGTGCTAAATCCCAATTCGTCGTCGAAAGAGGTGAAACCGTAGCGCCGATGGATTGCACACCGGAGGTGTTCGCCGTCTTCGCTAGGGTCTGGCGTTACCTCATGGCGATCTTCCATTGGGCCATGCTCCTACTCATGACAGCGACAAGTCTGCAGGTCCTGTTTTGACATAAAAATTATAATTATGTCTATTGACATAAAAATTATAATTATATAAATTATTATATAAAAAAAATTATTATGTCAGAATTGAAATCAAATAATACTATATCTGTTTACGATGCATATCTTTAGATATCATCTGATTGAGATCCAATTAAATCTTCAAGAGCATCGCCAGTCGAATCTGAATAACATAGAATATCGATCTTCAAGAGGAACTAGAATAGATCTAGACCCCTTCTTCTCTTTTCCTATCCTTTAGGTTTTGGAAGATCCAGAGGATAACCGTAATCGATCTATTTACCCCTTTTGACGTTCTGTGCCTTTCCGTGCATTTCTTTGTATTGGGTTTATAATAGGTCATGTCTATTTATAGGCGAGAGCAGAGGGTCTAGGATAAGTTATTAGGAGAGTTCCTTCCATCAAATGCATCCCCTAAAATATCTCAATATGATATGGACTTTATTTAATATTGACTAATATCTTTTATCAGAATCTAAATAATTCATAATATATCTTATTCAATTAATAAAGGGCAACATAATCTTACATTCTCCTACTTGGCCCATTAATTGATAAGATATAAAAGATATCTAAAATTAAAATAAATAAAATAAAATTTATTTAAAAATAATTTTATATAATTGGATTCTGAAAATTTTGAAAATCATTTTATACATATCCATGATTTTAAAAATAAGCCAATAAGCCCAATAAACATAATAATACTATATTCGATCCAACTATCAATGTGAGTCATAGCGGTTGTATGTCATCAATGCCACACTTCCTTCTATGTACTACAACACTGTTAGTTTTTCCTTATATAGTCTATAATGACCCTTGTAATTTGTCTTGTCAAGACAATCCTACTTCTTGCATTCAACCATAATATGCATAAACATAAACACAAACAGGATAACAGTAATAAATAACTTTAATTATGTAAAAGAATGTCAATAATAGCATCCACTTAAATATGCATCACCATATCCTTTTTGGCTTGCTCACAAGCCCCATTCTAAAAACATGTTATTTAAATATTTTATACTGCAAAACTTTAGTAAATGGATCAGCAATCATCATAGTGGTGCTTAAATTTTCAATTGACACTTATCTAACCACCAAGTAATTTATCTCAATGTGTTGGGAACCACTAGAGTACTTGCCATTCTTAGAGAAGAAAACTGCTGCATTATTATCACAAAATATCTTCAGCGGCTTGGCAATTGAGACCACACCAAGTCCTGAGATAAAATTCTACAGTCATAAAGCTTGATTTGTGGCCATAAAGCTTGATTTGTGGCCTTAAAGCATGTCACAAGTTTAGCTTCCATCGTAGATAATGCAATAAGTGATTGTTTTATAATTTTCTAAGAAATTACCCCACCAGTCAACATGAACACAAATCCTGAAGTGGATTTCATGCTATCGAGGTAATTTGTAAAATCAGCATCTGAATGTCCCATTACTTCAAGCTGATCTGACTTCTTATATGTGAGCATATAATCTTTTGTCCCTTGCAGATATCTCATTATTTTCTTTGTAGCTTTCCAATGTTCTATTCCTGGGTTACTCTGGTATCTACCTAGCATTGCCACTACAAAACTGATATCTGACCTTGTACAAGTTTGAGCATAGACTTCCAATTATGCACTCATAAGGAATATTCTTCATTTGATCCATTTCTAAGTCATTCTTCGGGCACTGGTTTTAGCTGAATTTTTTGTATTATTGGCTTTACAAAGCTGCATATTAAACCTTTCAAAGATACGATTAATATAACCTTTCTGAGACAAGCTTAATAAATTTTAAGATCTGTCCCTGAATATTTCAATGCCAATAACATAGGATGCCTCATTCATATCAACCATCTTAAAGTTCTTGTTGAGAAATATCTTAGTTTCATGCAATAAACCAAGATCACTACTGGCAAGCAATATATCATCCACATATAAGACCAATATAATAAACTAACTCCCACTAACCTTCAGATATATATACTGATTAATAGTATTTTCCTTAAATCCGAAGGAAATAATGGTATTATGAAACTTTATATACCATTATTTGGAAGCTTGTTTAAGACCATAAATGTATTTCTTAAGTTTTCAAGCCCAACTTTCCTTTTCCTTTTCTACGAATCCTTCAGGCCATTCCATGTAGATTTCCTCATATAGATTCCCATTCAGAAATGCTGTTTTCACATCTATCTGATGTAACTCAAGATCATAATGAGCTACTAATGCCATGATGATTCTCAATGAGTCCTTTCGAGAAACTAGAGAGAAGGTCTCATGGTAGTCAATTCTCTCTTTCTGAGAAAAACCTTTGGCCACAAGTCTGGCTTTATATCGTTCGATATTACCTACCGAGTCACATTTAGTCTTAAAGATTCATTTACAATCGACTCTTTTATAATTATTAGGTAATTCAATGAGTTCCCAGACACCATTCTGGTCCATTGATTTTAACTCGTCTTTCATTGCATCATATCATTTTTTAGAATCATTACTTTCTATGGCTTGTGAAAATGATAATGGGTCCCTTTTCATTCCTATATCAAAATCTGATTCTTGTAGATATACTACATAATCATCAGAAATGGCATATATTTTTTTCTTTGATATCTTCTCAAATCTGCCAATTGTGATTGTTCTATAAGACTATCAGTGGCGACATCAACATAATGTGAGAATTCATCAATGTTATTTTATTATTCACCCTCATCAATTCTCTCATTGATTTAAGGAATAACAATTTCTTGAATAAGAGATAATATAGGAGAAGAAGTCTGAATCTCCTCAATATCAAAATTAATCCTTCGAGACTTTTGACTCCCATTGATTTCACCATTTTTTAGGAATTTTGTATTACCAGGTTCTATTATCCTTATATTATAATTAGGGCAATAAAATCTGTATCCCTTGGATCTTTTTGGGTAACTAATAAAATATCCAAAAATTATTCTTGGATCCAATTTTTTTTCATGTGGATTGAATACTCTTATCTCTGGAGGACACCCCCAAATATGTAAATGTCTCAAACTGGGTTTCCTACCAGTCCATAACTTAAATGGAGTTGATGAAACTGATTTACTAGGAATCATGTTCAGGATATACATAGTTGTCTTAAGAGCATCACCCCACATTGACTCAGGTATAGAGGAATAACTCATCATGCTCCTAACCATATCCATAAGATACGATTTTGCCTTTCAGTAACACCGTTCTACTGTGGCACACCTAGTAATGTATACTGAGCACAAATACCCCGCTGTTCTAGGAATCTAGCAAAAGGATAAATATTCTGAACGGATTCATCATATCTGCCATAAAATTCACCACCCCTGTTAGATATGATAATTTTAACTTTTCTATCTAATTGTCTCTCCACCTCATTTATGTACACTTCAAGAATGTCAACGGCCTGAGACTTTTCATGTATTAGATAAACATAGCCATATCTGGACAGGTCATCTATAAATGTGATGAAATACCTTTCTCCACTAAAATAAGGAATATGGAGTGCTCCGCAGATATCAATATGAATAATTTAAAGAAGTTCTTTGCTTCTTGTAACATTTTTCTTTGTATGCTTAGTTTGATTTCCTTTAATGCAATCTATGCAAACATCAAAATCAGTAAAGTCTAAATTTTTCAAAATATTATCCTTCACTAATCTTTTAATTCTTTCCTTGGAGATATTACCCAAACATCTATGCTACAATATAGAAGATCTTTTATTATTGAAATTATATTTCATTTCAATACTTGATTACAATGTCAATAATATATTTACAAACTCAAGATTCAAATTAATTATGTACAAACCATCATAGAGAATTCTAGAACCAACTTTTATTGAATCATAAAATATGCTTAGTTTACCATTACCAAAAGTAACACAGTATCCTAACTCATCAATTCTAGATAGAGAAATTAAATTTTTAGAAATTGTAGGAATAAAATATGTCTTTCAGATCCATCATTAGCAGTAGCGACTAGATGATAATGTGCCACAATCTCGTGATCTCATGCAATCATTAGTTGAATTTAGACTTTCTCATTAACTTGGGTGTCAGGTGGATAAGTTGGGGTTGAACTATCCTCTCTAAACCTCTATTTGCGGTGAGATTCGTGGAGGATAAGTTGTAATTTTGAATTAGTGTACAAGTTCGATCCATAATTTACGGCTCCAATATGATCTCCAATTTTGTAGGGTCCAAAGTAACTAGGAGACCACTTCCGTGAGACTCGAGTCTTCATAAATTTCTGCTTGTAGGGATGAATATGGAGAAAGACTCGATCTTTAATAACAAACTTCCTTTTACTCTGGCGTTTGTTGGGCAACTGTTTCTTTCTTGTGTGGGCTGACATGTTTATTGATAGCCAGGCCTTCCTTTATGATGGTAGTTGCCTTCTAGTAAAATTCAGGTAAGATAAGCTCAATTTGAGTTTGGAAGGAGCAGAAGCTGTAATTTTTCAGGACTTACTTTCATCTTCTCTTTGTATTATTCTCCTGTATCATACCAAGCAACAAATTCAACAAAGGTTAGCATTCCCTCATCGTTGATTGGTAGCTTCAAGTGATTTAGAGTGAGGTCTTTGCTGATATAGGTTAGGGGTCGGTCATCTTGCATGTGGATAACATAATTTCTAGCTCCCGATATATCAATAATAAGCACTTTGTCAAAGTCGGGTAAAGCTAGCATTGGCGAAGAGTAGGGGTTGCAACTTAGATGTATGACCCATATTTCAATCATCTTATATTCAATTCTCTCTATTTCAGCTTTTTAAAATTAAGGATAATGATATGGTTAAGAGTTTGCTGCTAGTTTGCTTGGGAAAATCAGAATTCAGTGGTCATGCCGGCGGTTAGAAAGTAGGCTACGTGGTTCGACAAAAATATTTAAAAATTTAGCAAAAAATTATAGAATGTTTAGAGTTTCAAATTTTGTTGCCTCCCTTATAGAGTGCTACTGAAGTTGCATCAAGAAATCATTATTTTCTTTATTCAAAACTTTCTTTGTTTGCTGTGTGCAAGTCATCATTATGTCACTCCCGCATTTCCCGCGCAGGATCTCCTGTTTCTCATGGCTGAAAAATTTCATAATAAATTTAGAAAAATTCTAAGGAACATCACCTCGTGTAATCAACCATTTGATGTTGAGCACAACCTCATAATCATCAAGAGGAAGGTGGAAGAAATTACGCCTTGTCACAATAATTTCACTTGTGGACATTTTTCGTCGCACTTCAAAATTTGGCCATCGATGACCTCAACATTTAACCTGCTGCAATCTTTATTTTAGAGCATTAATTGGGCAACAACCTTGCTATTCATAAAGTTGTTGGTGCTCGTGGTGTCAATAAGAAACGTGATCGGTTGTTGCTTTAGAAGTCCTCCCATTTTCACCGTTTGCAGGTTCGTATAGCCGACAAGAGTATGCGTTATAAAATCAACCAGCTGCTGTTCTTCATCCGTGACCTCTTCCTCATGCTTCTAGACCTCTTCTTCAGATTCTTTAATAGATTTTATCATGGAAAGCTCTCTTTTTTTGCAGCGATGGTTGCAGCTCCAAAGTTTGTTGCAATACCAACAAAGGCCCTTCGTCGATCTATCGTGTAGCTTTTCTCATGTCAATTCTTTTGGCAACGAAGGATGGCTGGGAGTAGAGGGAAGTTTATATGCTGCTGGTCTAATAGTGGTTCTCATCCTCCAAACATCTTGGTTCAGCCGTTCCTCTTAGATTTGAGCGAAAGAGATTGCAGCCTTCACGGTGGGGGGCCACCATGCTTTAACCTCTTCTTTAATTTTTGGCTTGAGTCTTTCGATGAACGCCCTTAATAACTAATCATGAGTAAAGTAAGATAATTTCTGAAACCTGGTATGATATTCTTGGATTGTGGAGGTTTGTCGAATCTTGGCAAGTTGGTTGTTGATATTCTCGTTCTTGATCGGCCCAAAGCGGTTCAGTAGTGCATACTTGAATTGTTTCCATGTCGGAGCCCCATAATTATATTTAAGCCAATTATACAATCGTATAGCATCTCTTTCAAGGTGGATGACAATGATGTTCACCATGGAATCCTCCAGTGTTTGGTGATGACGGAAGTAACGTTCGACGCGTAAAATCCATCCCGTCAGGTCTCCTTCTTCCCATCGAGGGAAGTCCACCCTCATGCATGGCTGCCTTATATCGGTAGCTCATTCTTTCTTTTTGAGAGGCCTCTATGAACTTTGACTTTGCTGGAATTTTATTGGGCTTGGAGATCAGCTCAATTTGAATTTGGCGAATAAGGCATGTAATTTATCCTCTATTCGTGATTCAAATGCTTCCAACTTGGCATCGATTGAACCTTGAGATGCCATTGCGTGTGTCTCATATCTGAGATGCCAATGTCCCTCTTCTACTATTAGGTTAGTGGTATGGAACAGTTGGGTGGTTTGGTGGCCAAAAGGGATGGTTGATCATGGGTAGATGGCTATAGTTTGGGGCTGATAGTTAGCTATTTTTTTGGGTGCTATTGGGGCTGTGATTCAGGGCTACTGTAGGGGCTATAAGGAGGGTTTAGTGATAGAGGTTTATGATTAGAGGGATGACTTAGGGTTGCTATTAATGGCAGTAATCGGTTTTGTAGGATTGGTGGCTACGGAGGGTAAGGATCAGTGGAAGGTTTAGTGGCTGTGGAAGACCACTGTTTAGGCTGCGAATTCTGGAAATAGGTTATGATGGCTGTATCTTAAGGTTAGTGGGGTGCCCTAAAGATAATGTGGGTGGCAGCAATAATGTCGGTAAGGATCAGATATGGGTGCAACAAAAAATATCGAAAGGTAGTGCTGCAAAATTCTGCATCGATAGATAGCGATAGATCGCTGTATTGGGCTATGATTTTGGGTGTTGTTTGGGTTATAAAAATAGGCTATGATGGTTGCTTCTTAAGGATAAAGAGATGCCCTAAAGACATATTAGGTGATGATAGCAAGATACTTGGGTTTCGGTGGGTTAAGGAGAAGAAGAAAAACAAAGGTGCAACAATAGATTTTTTATCGAAAAAATTCCAGCAATGAAGACGTAATTTTTTTCAGAAATTATCAATGAAAATTCAAGTGAAATTCAAGGGAAATCTACTGGTAAGAGAGAGATAATATCATCAAAAATTTTGTGCAAAGAAACGACAGTAAAAGTTTTGGTAAAATCAAAGATTGCAAGGAGGTGTTGCTACAGATGTTTTTTAGTAAAAGATTTCAGTAACATAGTCAAAGTTTTTTGCAGTAGTTTGTAATAAGTAATCAAGTAAAACTCAATGAAAATCTACTGGTAAGTGAAAGGTAATACTATAAAAAACTTCATGGAAGAAATCGACAGCAGAAGTTTTGGCAAGATCAAGGAATACAAGAAGGTACTACGACATAATTTTTTTATCAAAAGATTTCAGTAGTATAAACAAGATTTTTTTCCAATATTTCAAAATAAGGATTTGAGTAAAGCTAAAAGAGAATCTGCTGGTAAGAGAAAGGTAATACTGACAAAAAAAATTCATGGATTAAAACAATAACAAAAGGTTCAGCAAAATCAAAGATCACGAGAAGGTACTACAGTAGATTTTTACATCTAAAGTGCAGCAGTTTGGACGTAAAAGATCAACGGTTTATATTGAGAACTTTTTAATGAAACAAAAAAGAAATACGAAGATAGGAAGCGCTAAAGCTATCATAACAATTGTGTAGAGATTGGATCAGTAAAAATGTAGCAGCAAATCAAATAGTCAAGGGTGTGCTGTTGGAATTTTACAGCGTAACTTTCGTCGTAAAGATGGAAACTTTGTGACAAAAAGTTTGTGCAGCAAATAGGAACAAATTTTTTTGGATTTTTTGAATAGGGATAACTAAATTGCAGCAGCAGTAAGATAGGAAACCAGAACCTATTGTAATTCACGGGGAGATCAAATGATGATCTGCGGTAGTGGATATGATGGCAGAATTTGGTGATGATCTTCAAGCAATTGTGGGAATTGCTTTGGATAGCTATGGGGGGCTGATGGATGATTGTGGAAGAGCAGTGAGATGCCAAGAACACTTCTTTGATACAAAGTGCTAGAACCCTAACATATTCTAAGCTTGGGGGTGATCACTATAGGGGATCAGTCTCCTTGGAACTCTATAGGGGTTCCCTTTTCCAAATTGCTGCTCAAAGGCTACAAAAAATACTCTTCTATTGATGATGAAAGAGGGGAGAATATAAGGTATTTATAGGACTTCTAAATCCCAACTCTTAATAGGATTCCTACTTAAGACTCCTACTCCTGACAACTCCAACTCTAAGAAGCAACTCATACTTCCAACAACTCTAACTCTAATTCTAAGAAGCAACCTCCAAACTAATCCTAATCTTATCCTAACTTAACCCCTCCGCAATCAACCCCTCTTTAACTAGGATAAGGGGTGGTTAATTAAGATGATATATATCTTATTCTTCCCTCAAAATATCTTCCTCCAAACTAATCCTAACCTAGCCGACCTCCTCACCTCTTTAATAGGGGTTAGCTAGATAGGATTTACATGAATACCCTTAGGATTTATATGTTTGTCATCTTCAACGAAACTAAATTAAGACTCCCCTAGCTAGAGTCATAACACTCCGCTTGTGCCCAACCTTGAAAGTTTGGCGGTAACCCCTGAAGCCTTCCTAGGGCTCACTAATCAAGTTCAAACCATAGCCAGGATGTTCCAAACGATTATCCCCTATATCCCATAGCTCTCCCAACAATCGAGCTTTCAACCCCAAGTGACTCCCTAACCTCTGCGAGGCGCAGTATCGTCACCCCTAATGCCTCGGTCTATAGTATGCCATATCTTGACTCTCTCTCTTATGACTCCATCAACTCTTTGAGGGCGCAGCTACGCCTGGTGAACCGAAGGATAGATGATATCCAAAAGGAGGTCATCAGGTCAAAGGATGATCTTGGGGAAAGTTCTACTGATGGTTCCCCCTTCATCCCTAAGATACAGGACAACCGATCCCGCAACACTTCCGGCTCCCATTGCTGGAAGCATACGACAATGGCCTCGATCTAGTGGAACATGTAGCCATGTTCAGGGCTTAGATGACATTGTTTGGGACATCGAATGTCATAATGTGCCGAGCCTTTCCAACGACCCTACCTTGAGAGTCGAACATTTTGACCCAAGACCATCGGAAGCAGGCCTCAAGGAAAACTTGGACCTGGTCGAGGAGAGAAGGGCCGAGGTCCATCTGCGAACCCTCCATTATTGCAGAGCCATTGCCTGACTCTACAATTAGAAGGTTCACCCCCGAATGGTCAATGTCGGTGATCTCATCCTCAGGAAGGTCGAGGTCAACAATCCCAAGCACTCCTTGGGTAAACTAGCCCTAAGATGGGAGGGGCCATACCGTGTCGTCCGAGCAATCCAAAACGAGACCTACGTCCTAACCATAATGGAAGGTCGGGAGCTCCCTCGGATGTGGCACATCTCAAAATTGAAGAAGTTCTATGTCTAACTCATCAAAAGGAAAGAGTGCAAGCCCCCGACGAGACGATAAGGAAGAACAACCAATCGAAGAATAATAGAGGTAGAAATGGAAGTTTCATTGATTCATAAGAAGTTACAGCAGATGAATATCAAGACTCGGCTCCCGACGACAAGTATAGGTGATTAGATGAGCACATAATATAAACTTCATTAATATGAAGAAAATTATATCATTGGTCGGGCGGTTGACAAATATTAAAACTTGAGTCCCGATAAAAGGCATTACTGTTGGAAAACCTCAGTGGGTGCATCACATGTGCAGTGGAAATTAAAATAAAAATCGGTTTCCTATGTAGATCAAATCGTCGTGCAAAAGATTAGGGTCACGAGAAAAATCACAAAAATAAAAAAATTACGATATGTGAGAGATTGATTTTACCTAGGGAGATTGTATATCCCTGTATTTCAGATCCGAATGGAGAAGATGAAGGAGGTCAAGCATTCTCCCCTCTAACAGTATCTACCCGATGAATCTCTACAGCAAACGCCTCCAATCTGATCTTGCAACTCTTGCTCAAAGGGAGGGAGGAGAATAGGAGGTAGTGGCTAAAGCTGCAGCCTATCAACCATGAGTCTCCCCTCCTATTTATAGAGAGCCAACAAAACCCTAGGGCTCCTTTCTTAGTGGGTATTGGATCTCCATCCAATAACCCACTAACCTTGCATTATTGGATCTCTATCCAATAATCTCCTTAGGCCTATAATTGAGCCTAAATCAGGGAGCCCATCAACATAGGGTCTCATCTAATAAGAATAGAGGCTAATTGGATCTTCATTCAATTCTCTATTCGCTGAAGTATCTATCATATATGTGTGACCCTCTAGGCCCAATATCAAGCTGGCCGTGAGTCACTCCCATCAAAACTCCTTCTGATATAGTGAATTATTATCCCTATAATAATTCACTTGACTCATCGACTATGGACGTATTAGACTACTACGCCATAGTCCCCATACGGTACATGGGGGATCAAATCCATCGAACCTGTCTATCCACAGTTACCATGTATCTATAATCCCTTTTCCAAATAATATCCCAGAGATCGTATATTGGACATAGTACTATTAGGTCACATACAAAATCAGTTTGTCTTGCTCTAATCGGATTCTACCAGAGAACTCCTCTCTCAATCCGAATGACCCTAGCTAGGATTTGTCTAAGCAAGCACATATGGGATATCTCTCTCATGATACCGAGAGTGGATGATCATCTATTGACACTCAATTACCTTCATAAGGTTGGCTACCAATCTCGATAACCAGTTGTACCAGATCTAAAACTTTTCAAACCTGTAAGTTTGGCGTCAAATAAAGGAGTACTCATACAAGGCATCCTTGGTGTCTCAAGTCTAAGGACTAAATACATAACTGGGACTATGGAATTGCTGTATGACATTATATATCATTAACCATACAACATTCCATGAGCAGATCAATTAGTAAACTCATTCTCCAATGAGCACCTGTACTATATCCTTAATATCTCCACACAAGTAGCTATGAGACTAGCCACCTCCATCATATGGACGAGTATATAGTACACCGATCTGTTAAGTTATCTCAATATCCCTCTTGAGTAATCTATGATTGGGATTATTTATGATCTGTGTTTAAAGGTGAATCAATCTCATTATCGTGATCTCATCACGATTCGAATCCCATTGCACAGAACCAAGAACATCACAATATATATGTAATAAATAATGTGAGAATCTACTAATATTAATCATAAGAAAAAAAGATCATATAGCGTGTCACACGTGCCATCACTAACATAATTGGCTTGCAGGGCACCTGTGACTAGTAATCTCCCACTTGACCAAAAGTCAATCACCTATGTGTCTAATCCCCATCAGACCCCTGTGACACTCAAATACAATTTGAGCCAGCGACTTCGTCAGTGGATCTGCAATGTTATCTTCAGATGGAACTCTTTCCATTGCAATATCTTTTCGAGTCATGATCGCTCTAATCAGATGGAACCTCCTCAAAATAATTCTGATGAGACCCGGGTTCCCTTGCTAGAGTTATCACCTTGTCGCTGTCACAATATATGGGAGTCAGCTCCATGCTGCTTGGTATGACTCCCAAATCCTTGATAAACTTCTTCATCCACACCCCTTCATCTTGCTACTTCTACTACATCAATGTATTCTGCCTTTGTGGTCGAGTCAACAATAGTATCTTGCTTGGAACTCTTCTAGCTTACTACTCCTCCATTCATGGTGAAAACATACCCTGAATTTGACTTGCTATCATCAATGTTGGACTGAAAACTTGAGTCTGTGTAGCCCTTAACCTGGAGGCTACCTCCTCAATATACCAATAAAAGATCCTTAGTTATTCTCAAGTACTTAAGGATACACTTTACTACCTTCCAATGTTCTAAACCTGGATCTGCTTGATACCTGCTCGTGACACTCAGAGCATGTACTATATCAGGCCTATTACATAGTATCGCATACATGATAGACCCTATCACTGAGGCATAAGATATCTTATTCATCTATGCCCTTTCTTCAGGAGTCTTTAGGGACGTACTCCTAGAGTGATATTCCATGTCTTATCGGTATGAAACCTCCCTTGGAATTCTCCGTGCCAAACTTTTTGACAATGGAGTCTATGTACCTAGATTGGAACAAGCCAAGCATCCTCTTGGATCTATCTCTATAGATCCGGATCCTCAAAATATAAGATGCTTCCCCTAAGTCTTTCATGGAGAAGTTTTTGGATAGCTAAGCCTTTACTGTGGAGAGCATTCCTACATTATTCCCAATGATTAGGATGTCATCCATATATAGTACTAAGAAAGTGATAGAGCTTCCACTTACCTTCCTGTACACAAAAGGCTCATCTTCGTTCTTAACAAAGTTATAAGATCTGATCACCTCATCAATCCATAAATGGATCTAAGCAACCTACACACTTTATATGGACTCTCTTTGGATACGAATCCTTCTGGAGTATCATATACATCTCTTCCTTGAGGTTGCCATTGAGGAATGCCATTTTGACATCCATCTGCCAGATCTCATAATCATAGTGTGCTGCAATGTCCAAAATAATTCCAATGGATTTAAGCATGGCTACAGGTGAAAAGATTTTGTCATAGTCAACTCCTTGTCTTTGACGATATCCTTTAGCTACCAGTCTTGTTTTATATGTCTCTACCTTTCCATCCACTTTGATCTTCTTCTTGAAGATTCATTTGCAGCCGATGGGTACAATACCCTCAGGTGCATCCACAAGGTTCTAAACCTTGTTAGAGTACATGGAATCCATCTTAGAATTCTTGGCTTCTTGCCACTTCCCGGAGTCTATACTCATAATAGCCTCCTCGTAGGTCTGAGGATCAACATCTTGAGAGTTATCTCCACTGATATGTCCCACATATCTTTCAGGAGGGTGAGATACTCTATTAGACCTACGTAAAGTTAGAACTTGTGTGTTAGGTACCTGAACAGACTCGGGCTCTGGAATGGTGCTTGAGCTAGGTTCTCCAACCTTACTCAATTCTATCTCACTCCCACTGTTTCCACTAAGAATGTGTTCATTCTCAAGGAACACAGCTCTCTTAGTAACAAAGACCTTTCGATCCTCTAGATGATAGAAATAATACCCACAAGTTTCCTTTGGGTATCCCATGAATGTGCACCATTCTGTCCTTGAACCCAACTTATCGGGGTTGTATCTTTTAACGTGGGCAAGATAGGCCCAAATCTTAACAATCTTAAGATCGGGCTTCTTTCCTTTCCATATCTCATATGGTGTAGACACTACCAACTTTGATGAAACTTTGTTTAGAAGGTAAGCTGCAGTCTCTAGGACATACCCCTAGAATGAAATGGTTAGGTCAGCAAAACTCATCATGGACCGCACCATATCTAACAGCATATGATTCCTCCTTTCTGATACACCATTGAGCTGAGGTGTATAAGGAGGTGTCCACTGGGATAGAATCCCATTGTCCCTGAGGAAATGGGTGAACTCCGTACTCAAGTACTGTCCTTCTTGATCTGATCGAAGAATCTTAATACTCTTTCCAATTTGGTTCTCTACCTCATTCTTATATTCCTTGAAGTTCTCGAAGGCCTCAGATTTATACTTCATTAAGTACACATGTCTATACTTAGAGAAATCATCACTGAATGTAATGAAGTATGAGTAACCACCTATAGCTTGAGTCGATATGGGACCATATACATCACTATGTATGAGTTCTAATAACTCAGTGGCTCTCTCTCCGGTTCCACTAAAAGGAGAGTTGGTCATCTTCCCACGAAGGCAAGGTTCGCAAGTTACATATGACCTAGCCTATAATGCCATAGGTTTGTATTATTCATCTCATCTCTTTTCCTCTTAGACATATTTATATTCATGATGTGTAGAGAAGTGTCTAACACATATAAGCCATTTACAAGGGTCCCTCTAATGATGATCTCATCATCCATAATTATTGAACAACTATTATTCTCAAAAACTAATTTATATCCACTTATTGTCAAACAAGAGATGGATATAATATTTTTGATAATAGAGAGAACAAAATAGTATGCATCCAATGCAATGATAGCTCCACCAAGTAGATGTAGGGTGACCTCCCCAACGGCAACTGTAGTAACTCTTGCTCCATTGCCCATCTTAAGGTCCATCTTGCCTCTGGCCAATCTCCTAGGTTTTGCCAGAACTTGCAACGGATTACAGATATGATAAGCACTCCCAGTATCCAATACCTATGTGTTATCATGAAAATATGATAAGTGAAGACTGATCATGAATATACCTGAAGCTTCTCTAAGCTTCTGTTTCGCCTTATCTATAAGGTAGTCCTTACAATTCCTCTTCCAATGCCCGTCTTGGCCGCAGGGGAAGCATTATCCTTTGTCCTTTGTCGAGTTTCTCTTGGCGACCTTTGCCTTACCTGGTCTTTCTTTGCCCTTGCCCTTCTTAAGGGTCTTTACTAGCCTTCCTTTTCCTATTGGTCTCACCAATATAGAGAACTGACTTCTCTTTCTCGATGGTACTCTCAGCTCCCCTCAACATATTGAGGAGCTCATATAACCTTAAACTTGTTCATATTAAAGTTAATAATAAATGATGAAATGAAATTTGGTAAGGATTGAAATATAAGGTCAATATATAGGTTATCATTTAGGACTATCTTTATACTTCACAAAGCGAGTAATCTCATCCTCGCTTGTCCTTCCTCCAGCGTAGGCACAATCATGTTAAGGACATATATAATTTTCTCTTTTATGAGAATAATTCTCAAATTATGGAGCATTTTGACTAATGAGGTTGTTGGCATCGAGTATGCCACATAGGGGTCTTGTAAGCGACAAACAAGATATAGCATAAATAAATAATATGCGACACCCTTGACACGTGAGACAGAAGTCTCTAGCAGACTCCTAGTGGGGATCGGGATCCAATTGACATCTTAGTGCAACCTCGAGAGACTCGACCAATTACACTAAGTCCAAAAGGTGGGCAACTCTTGGGAATCACAACTCCTTGTGATTCCCGTCACGTTCGGCCTCCGAATTATTATGATCTCGAGGGACTCAACCAACCATGATATAATATTTTTGATAATAGAGAGAACAAAATAGTATGCATCCAATGCAATGATAGCTCCACCAAGTAGATGTAGGGTGACCTCCCCAACGGCAACTGTAGTAACTCTTGCTCCATTGCCCATCTTAAGGTCCATCTTGCCTCTGGCCAATCTCCTAGGTTTTGCCAGAACTTGTAACGGATTACAGATATGATAAGCACTCCCAGTATCCAATACCTATGTGTTATCATGAAAATATGATAAGTGAAGACTGATCATGAATATACCTGAAGCTTCTCTAAGCTTCTGTTTCGCCTTATCTATAAGGTAGTCCTTACAATTCCTCTTCCAATGCCCGTCTTGGCCGCAGGGGAAGCATTATCCTTTGTCCTTTGTCGAGTTTCTCTTGGCGACCTTTGCCTTACCTGGTCTTTCTTTGCCCTTGCCCTTCTTAAGGGTCTTTACTAGCCTTCCTTTTCCTATTGGTCTCACCAATATAGAGAACTGACTTCTCTTTCTCGATGGTACTCTCAGCTCCCCTCAACATATTGAGGAGCTCATATAACCTTAAACTTGTTCATATTAAAGTTAATAATAAATGATGAAATGAAATTTGGTAGGGATTGAAATATAAGGTCAATATATAGGTTATCATTTAGGACTATCTTTATACTTCACAAAGCGAGTAATCTCATCCTCGCTTGTCCTTCCTCCAGCGTAGGCACAATCATGTTAAGGACATATATAATTTTCTCTTTTATGAGAATAATTCTCAAATTATGGAGCATTTTGACTAATGAGGTTGTTGGCATCGAGTATGCCACATAGGGGTCTTGTAAGCGACAAACAAGATATAGCATAAATAAATAATATGTAGACTTTGCAGAAAATACTAATTAAGATTTAATTTACATCCTTGACACGTGAGACGGAAGTCTCTAGCAGACTCCTAGTGGGGATCGGGATCCAATTGACATCTTAGTGCAACCTCGAGAGACTCGACCAATTACACTAAGTCCAAAAGGTGGGCAACTCTTGGGAATCACAACTCCTTGTGATTCCCGTCACGTTCGGCCTCCGAATTATTATGATCTCGAGGGACTCAACCAACCATGATATTCAGTTAAGTCATCACCATCATTATAAGATGAGTTTGATTTGATGATATGCCCTCGAGGGACTCGACCAAGCATACCATATCTTCAGGTCACCGGTGACATCTCTATATCGTAGGCAAGAACTCGATTATATAGATAGGTGAGCCTCGAGGGACTCGACCAACTCAACCTATATCATGATTTAATTTATTCCTATAATGATGGAAGACCACGTGGGTCAATCTTATTGCCTCACGCTTACCGAGTTAATATTATCGTAGGAGGGGTTTTTGTTTTGTATCGA
The DNA here is from genome assembly GCA_021527575.1 of Ensete glaucum. Classification (NCBI taxonomy): domain Eukaryota; kingdom Viridiplantae; phylum Streptophyta; class Magnoliopsida; order Zingiberales; family Musaceae; genus Ensete; species Ensete glaucum. The sequence goes on along the minus strand of CM038558.1, from coordinate 37,797,565 downwards.
TCTCCTAATATGTCGTGTCACACACATACATATTTAATATATATCTACATCGGATGTAAATATACATATACATATATCTAGTAGGTGTATAATACATCACATATGCAAGCCACACCAGATGATCATGAGCCGTCACCTAATATGATTAAGCCAGAGTTAACTGACTTAATCACTCACAATAGGATCTATGTGTGTATTGGCGCATCTCCATGCCCTTTGATTGTTGATCTCATCATCATCGGTTCTATCGGATCATTGCATCACCATGCATCGTGATCTCCCGCCATGACATCGTGGGTCCGGTTGTAACCTCCACGCTCCTACTGTGTCTCTCCATGTAATTACAAATAATCACAGGCATGTAGGCTCAATAATAAACGAGAAAAATGTAGGCTCGTAAGCTCTAATAATAATAATCACAATTACACATATCACAACACATGGTTCATGATCATCTATCCACATCTACATCACATCATATATAGGATTAATAGATATATGTAATAATTAATTAAACTATTTAATTAATTATTTTTTAGAAATCAAGATGTGCTTAAAATTTTTAGAATTATCAAGGGTATTTTTATAATTTTGGATGAAAGGACAGTCCTCAAAATTTTTAGTATTGTCAAGGGTCTTTTTAGAATTCTGTACATGAGGACAGTCCTTGAAATTTTTAAAATTATTGAGGGTGTTTTCGGTATTCTGGATGAGAGGACAATCCTTGAAATTTTTAGAAATATTGAGGACATTTAAGAAATTATATATAAAGGGGACAGAGTTAGAATTTCTCAAATTCTGAGGGGCATAATCATCTTTTTCTCAAAAATATGCCCTAGCCCTCCTTCACCCTCAACTCTGCCGTCAGCCCCGCATAGTGGTGCCCTTCGATCGACTGCCACCGCCAGGCGGCCACCTGATAGGGCTGGTCGCGGCGGCAACCTCTTGGGGTTGGCCGCCTTGCTGCCCCCTGGTGACGCCCGTCTGGTTGCAACCGGCCCCTTGCAGTAGCCAAGCCATGGCCACCTCAGGGGCTTGGCCACCTCTGCATGCAGACAACATGCATGTGGCCGCCCCCCCTCTCTAGCAGATATGTGAGAGATTGATTTTACATAAAGAGATTGTATATCTTTGTATTCTAGATCCGGATGGAGAAGATGAAGGAGGTCAAGCGTCCTCCTCTCTAGCAGTATCCACACGATGAATCTCTACATCGAAACCAAGTACATCACAATATATATGTAACAGATACTGTGAGAATATGTTAATATTAATCATAAGAAAAAAGATCATATAACATGTCACACATGCCATCACTTACATGATTGGCTTGCAGGGTACCTGTAACCAGCAATTATAGGACCAGGGTTCATTTCTTGGGGGAGATGCTATTGTCAAACGGTTGGTAGAGGTCCATCTTCACATTCATATCTTCGGGATGCTCCACAAAAGGGTTCACCTCGACAGTGAATCCAGGTACTTGGCCCGAAAGCGCTCGAGCGCCACTCAGTGCCCGAACTCATAGCTCATACGCCCCATCTTCTTCAAGCATGACTCAAATCCCTGAGAGGCCTTGTATGCGGTGACAGCCTTCGGGCCTTCAGCCTCTAGCTCCAATTGTAGAAACACCACCATCTCGGTTAAGCTCAAGACAAACTCTTCCAATTATGCCCGGTCATCCCGAGCCTCCTGTAGTTTGATGCTAGTAGTGTTGGCCTCTTGCTCAAGCTCCTTAAGGCGTTGCTTGGAGGCCTCGAGCTCTGCCTTCAGCCAGTCGACCTTCGCTTGAAGCTTAGTCACCCGACTCTCTGCCATTGCCACTGTTGACAGCTCAAGTTTGAGCTTCAACTCCTCATTGGCGCGCGGAGTATTGAGTTTCTCTCATGCATCAGCCACACCATCCGACCTATGTCATGCACCTGGTCAATGAGGGTGCTGGCAAAATGCAAGCCCTGCTGAGGAAAGAATAAAAAAAAAGAGAGAAAGAAATCATAGAACGAGACCACCCAAAACCAACTTACCCAGATCGTCGACTTGGTGGCCTGATCCATTAGCTCCTATGAGGAGCACTCATACAGTTGCTTTGCAAGAAATGGATAGAGTGCCCCTCGCACAAACTTAGTAGTGCAGGGACCCTTGGTCCACACTGAGGTCGACCCAGAAAGGGACGACCATCGAGCTGTTAGAGGCTCCTCGCCCTCGGGGTGGGGTAGCCTTGATATGCGAGCAACAAAGTACTGATTTGCCCCCGCTCAGTCGCCTACCTCACATAACTCTCATAGGGTGTACCCTCACTCGGGCTCTTCAACCTCAACAGGCTCCCTCCCCTAGTAGGTAGGATCCTTTCCTTTGTCAAGATGAGAGTTAGCCAGGCCATTGATTGAGCTCGTCGACTGCTTCGACATGGCCACCTTGCTCTTCTTCCACGGTTGAAGATGCACGCTCGTGTTCGAGTGCTTTGGGGCCTTCAGGACCAAAGGATCAACCAACTAGGATAGGGGGACATCGGCTGTAGATGGGGTAGGATGGTTGGCTGTGCCATCGACAAACTTCGTCCTCGCTAGGTTGAACATTTCTATAGAAAAAGGGAAAGGTCAAATCATGGAATTCAATGAAGAAAGAAGAAAAGGACGACGTATCCCAAGGGGCAGGACTAAGCCCCACCTCAACTAGCCAGGCCTCAGTTATGTCTCTCATGGTCCGAGAAGATGAGAGGATCCCTCGAAGGATCCTGACCAGTTTGAATTCATCATCCAAAAGGGCAAAGGTAGCTTAGTTTCCCGGTTGAGCAGTCCACTCGGGCCGAAAACCCCATCCTGACTATAACAAATGAAGAAAAATTAGGTCTTCTAGCCTTTGTTGCTAGTAGGTGCCCCACCTACCCGAAACCCACTTTGGGCGGTTAGATAGTACACTACTTGCCCTCGGCATGGGCAAACATAAGCTAAGAAAAGATCTTGAGTCGGGACAATGCATGACCCATAGCATTCCCAGAGGAACCGCCACTAGGTAGCGCCACGAGTTAGGCGCCATATGGGAGGGAGAAATCTGCCACCTAATGAGGCAAGCCTCGATCACCGGGTGGAGTGAAAACCGAAGTCCCGCTTCTAGGGCATCGATCGACATACCAAAATCACTCGAAAAGGTGTCATAAAGATGCTGTCTAGGAAGGGGGACATGGAGCTCATACTCCGTATGAATATGAAATTGCTCCCTAACTTCAACCAGATAACAAGCCGTCAGGGTCGAATCACTACTGTAATGACTTCATCGTCTCTAGGGCCTCTGCGACCCTAGGGTCAACTTGGGCTCCTCTCCTCGATGATGAGCTAGGAACACTCTTACTCGTCCCTGAGGTCCCCGGATCTGCGACCTCCGCCGCGGCTGGAGACCTAAACGACGATTTAGATGAACAAGTGGAAGACAATATCCTGATCTACTTGAGAAAACTGGTTGAGGAAAAGAAAGGCCGAGAGATCGAAGACCGTGCCGGGAGGAAAGTCGGGACGAAAACAGATCGCATGGACAAAACAGGCCGCCGGAGAAAAGTGGGGAAGGCTAGAGCAAACGACGAAAGAAGTAGCATGGATCTGCGTGAATGGGGTGGGCACTTATAGCCAAGCCCTACCATGGCTCCAACGTTTCACCCACCTAGAGCGTGGGACAGCTCACTTCAATGCTTCGGGTTCCGTGCACCACCGAGAAAAGAGGTGGGCGCACCCTAAAGGGTGCACACGTGGCCTCTTGTTGCGTGGCACACACCCCACAGTCCCGAAGTTGGGTAAGAAAATTGGCCAGGAATCGAGGAAATCTGAGTGTCAGGATACAGATCCTAACTAATCCCCACCTGAATGGCTTGACAGTGGTTGTCCGCATTATGAAGTGCCTCGATGCGATTATACTCAGAAAGTAGCATGTGGGTTTTCAGTCCCCACCAAGCTTCCAACGAGCTCTCAGCCTCACCCAAGGGCTTTTAGTTCCGACCAACTTCCAGCGAACTCAGCCTCGCCCAAGGGATTTCAATCTCGATCAGCTTCCAGTGAGCTCTCAGCCTCGTCCAAGGGCTTTTAGTCCTGACCAGCTTCCAGCGACTCAACCTCACCCAAGGGTTTTCAGTCCTGACCAGTTCCTATGGGCTTTCAGTCCTGATTAGCTTCCAACGAGTTCTCAGCCTCATCCAAGGGCTTTCAGTTCCAACTAGCTTCAAACAAGCCCAACTTCACCCAAGGGCTTTCAGTCTCGACCAGTTCCTATGGGCTTTTAGTCCCGATCAGCTTCCAGCGAGCTCTCAGCCTCACCCAAGGGCTTTCAGTCATGGTCAGCTTCTAGTGAGCTCTCAACCTTACCCAAGGGCTTTCAGTCTCGACCAACTTCCAACGAGCTCAGCCTCACCCAAGGGCTTTCAGTCCCGATAAGCTTCCAGCGACCTCTCAACCTTGCCCTAGGGCTTTTAGTCCTGACCAACTTCCAACATGCTCTAAGCCTCACCCAAAGTCTTTCAGTCTCGTCTTGCTTCCAACGAGCTCTCAACCTCCCCAAGGGCTTTTAGTCCTGACCAACTTCCAGCAAGCTCTCAACCTCACTCTAGGACTTTCAGTCCCGACTAGCTTCCAATGAGTTCTCAGCCATCGCCCTAAGGCTTTCAGTCCCGACCAGCCATGTCGACTCCAGATCGACCAATCCACACTGACGACCATTTAGTGGGACTTCGCATGACTCAAAGGACAATACCTAGATGAGAACTCTAAATGGGAAGGATTCTCTCCCTCGACCCTCTTCAAGGAACCTCGGGAAAGCTCCTTCAAGGGGGTGAGGGTTGGGGAAGAATGTTAGGGTTGATAATGGGCTGCCATGTTGCACACCATGTGATCAACCGACTTGATATGGACGAAACCAACTTGGAGTGGCTATGGTCGACCTGGCAGAGGAATGGCCGACCTGGCGTAGGCACGACCAGCCCTACGTAGGCATAGTAAGAGCCTTGGGCCTATATGGAGTCGTACGATGGCGCAGCGGGGGACGTGTGCAACATGTTCAGTCGTAGTACGACCAGCCACCGATGGACGCTCGCGACATTAAATGCCCCAGTAAGGGACGCCATAAGCATTAAAGGCCGAGGTACAGTTTTGGCGATAGCATAACCAACCACCAGCGGATGCCTTCAGTATCAAATGTCCCAACAAGGGATGCCATAGGTATTAAATGCCGAGGTACGATCGGTCACCGATGGAGAGGTAATCCTTGAGAATAGCGTAGGGGGGCTTTTTTTTTTCCTCTCTCTCTCTCTCTCTCTCACACACACACACACACTCTCTAACTCTTGCTCCCTCACAGAATGGAAAGTCCGTTTGGGATCCTCCGTGGTCCGATCGGATTCCCATAAAAGGTGCTAACTTAGCCATTAGAGAGCTTGGGTTGGGCTTGCACCCCTGGACACAAGCCTTTTTTTGTAGGACCCCTTGCAACCAAGGCCAGGACCAGAGGGCTCCGAAGGCTGCGACGATACCGTTCCAACAATCTCTCTTGGCTTCCCCGAGCTTTGAATCCCGCTGAGTTGATCCTACGCATGCAGGCTGAACCATGTTGTGTTGATATCTCAGCTATGACGCAAGTTCCAACAACAAGTAGTTTTTAATAAATTACTTATGTGGCATCAAAGTCTTCTTCCGTGCACTTTCTACAATTTTAATTGAAAACTTTTCTTATGGAATAAAATTATGAGATTATTATTTGTAATTGCTTGTTTATTACTTACACACTCATTTAGAAAAATATATTTTAAATTATTCTTTTAGAAAATAGATTGAAATGCCCTAGTCTTTTCCTCCTTCTCTTTCCCTTTGGAGGACACTATCGAGGGGGTGGCAATAAGGTCGACGAAGATTGACGAAGATGGTGTCCGCAGCCAATAAGGTCGGCGGCAAAGGAGTGGGGAATGTTGGTGAAGCACATGGACACAAGGCAAGGAACACAAGAGAGGCGGGATCATCGACGAAGCCAAGGGCAATAAGGAAAGAGGCAGAGGGGATTGTGGATGAAGCACGGGAAAAGGGAGTCTCAGTGAAGAACGAGAGCTAAGAACGAGAGTATCGATGAAGCATAACTCGAAAAGGAAACATGAGCTTAGATGGGGGAGCATCGACAATGATCGTTGTTTGGGGAAGGGGGGAGGAAGAAAAAGTAAAAAAAAAAAGAAGGTAAAATCCTCTAAAATTATTATTGCTATTATTCTGAAAGATCAGGTTTTACATTCCAATGTTTTAATTCAACATTCTTGCCAAAATATGTCCATAATTGCTGCATCACAAAGGGGATGCTAAGAAATCAACACTCCATATTTGTACATGACTTCACCAATACTACATTCAAGTACAAACCAAACAACAAGCCTTCATACGCTTAATCCACATGACCTCTTCCTTCTATGTGCTCTCTGTCACCCACTCAGATGTCGAGTTACGGATACAACAAATGTAAAAAGACACCAAACACACAAACCATTATTGCACGCTCAAGCTGCAATTACTCATTCTTCTTCAAAGAAAGATGAAGCAGTCCATAGATATGAGAGGATTGTCTAGGTCGTCGGTGAGAGGAACCCCAGATGAGACCTCCTGTGTGTTGTGGACATGGTGGATGTGGTGCACCCGTATCTCTTTCTCTGAGCTCAAACTTTGCCGGAGTCGGGTGTTGTCCTTCCTTGCGGTGATCTGAGGAGCCATAACATCGTGTCTTTGCTTCTCGATCTGCGTGCTTCTCCGTCTCTGAGGAGCCGCCACCGCCGCCGAGCTGTTCTCGGTCCTGTAAACCTTACGCCCGGCGACTGCATTCGGCGAGGAAGAGCGAGCTCTCTTTGCTGGAACCGATTGCTTCGGTGTAGGCTGCAGAGTTTGGACAGCAGACTTGGCAGGCTTAGGCTTCACAGCTTCGCCATCGCCATGCTTGTGTGCGCTCGAATATTGCGGCAGCGAAGAAGTGCTACTACACGAGTTCGACGACGAGGAGGAGGAGGAGGAGGAAACGGAAGGAGAAGAAGAAGACAACAAGGAGCAGGAAGAGGAGGTGGAGGAGGGAGTCTGCGCCTTGGAGAAATCACAGGAGAGAGAGTTGGGAGGAGGAGCGGATTCAGAGATAACGAGCTTGTCTTGCAGAACGCAAGAATCAAGGTCAGGTGGAGGAGGAGGACTGGTGTAGCACTTGCTAACACAAGAGCCCATGACTTCTTGGGCTGGGGAAGGAAGGGACGCTGACAGAGAGAGGAGGGTAAACCAGAAGAGTGAGGTGGAAGGGAAGGTGGTGATAGGCCATCTTTTACTGGTTGCTTTCCTGTGCGTGTGGGTTGAGGATGATGGTTTAAATTGGGTCGGCGGGGTGGCAAAGGAAGCCCGTTGCGCTACGGATTCATCATAGCGGTGCCCTTTACCATGTGACGCCCTTCTTTTAACGTGAAATGGAAGACGTGCTCAGTCGACTGCTGCTTTAAAGCAAGCAATGGGAGCTTTTTCCTGTTCTCTCTCTCTCTCTCTCTCTCTCTCTCTCTCTCTCTCTCTCTCTCTCTCTCTCGTGAGATGAGATGAGAGGTGGGGCATTGAAGACACAGAGAGACAGTACCTTCTATGTTTTTTTATTATTTTTTCACGCAATTTTATCAACGGCCGAATTTTTCAGAAAAATCTCCAAATCTCGAGTTGAGTTTTTCTTTATGGGTGTCCCCCTTTTGTTTTGATACTCCCTACGTGACACCCCTTGTTTATTATATTTCTAGATTACATATTGTTAAATTTTTTAAATAAATCTATAATATTTTTGACATATTTATCAAAATACTATAAGCCTATTCAAATAAGTTATACGTAACACTTCTATTAATCTCACATCAGAATTATGCAAAACTTAAGAATTTGATAGGTATATTATTATTCATTTTTATTTAAATATTTTGATCAATATAATTTGGATTCAACGAGGTTGATAGAGTAATTAACTCATTAAACATAGATTGTAATATTATAACTAAAATAAATTGACTCAAAACTCAATAGAAATTAATTCATCTATAAAAATAAAATTTTAAATATGTATCTTCATCCGTTTACTGACAAGAACAATCAAAACATTGAGACTTTTGTATTAGTTGTTATGTTTTTTATTAGACTTATTTTTTTTTACCTCCACTAAAATAGTTTGTTTACCTAAAAATATTATATTTTTAATAATTAGATCGATTTACCCAGGATATATCTAACTGCTCCAATTGCCTTGTCTGGAGTCATTTCGAAAATTACAGCAAACCAGCGATGTTTTTTCACTTTTGAGATGATTAGAATCATATTTTTGGAGGGGGCCGAATGAGATAGGTTGAAGTGGAGGATGAATATTGGTGATATCATCCTTGGCCTTTTGTGATGGATTTGTGAAGATTATTATAGTCTAATGATCTGGTGATCCTATCAAGTCAATACATCGTGGATAAAGTTTAACGTTGTGGTTTTAAATTAAGTGACACCTATTGACAATGATTAGTGCCTTGATATATTAATCTTAATCGAATCGGATCTTCAGTCATTGGGTGATTGATTGAATACATGAATTGATGTCTTGGTATATTTATCTTCTTACTTCATCTGATCAAATCATATATTTATTTCAATTTTTAAAATAAATAAAATACTACATATATTGTTTTAAAATATAAAAGATGTAAAAAAATAATTATCTTAATCATAAAAGATGCGAGAGTGAAAATAAAAGGAATGGATTAGAAAGAGAGGAACTGACCTGGAGGGAGAGGGACACTATGGAGGATTGTTCTCATAGTTATTAATAATTTAGTAAAATTTTAGATTTTTGAGAAAATTATTAACGACAATTATTCAACTTTCTATATTTTTTTTATAATAAAGAATATAAAACAAGTGTCATGGACAGTCATCATGCACTCTCAATATCGTTGCTCAATGAATCATTCATTGCTTTTGGATATTTGTGTCTGACTTGTTTTATTTTGATTGTATGTTATTTTAATTAAAAATACAAGCGAGAACAATTCATAGCGCAACAGTGCAATCACTCATCGCGTCAGGCTAAAATTATCTAAAATAGCTCTACCTTTGGTATGTCACGACCTGATTTCTACAGACTGCAATGCGGTGTGGAGTGTCGATCATCCCAGACCCCTGGAAACCCTCGGGTGACGCAGGGGTAGATGAGGATTTTGTATAATGTTGGTCATCGCATAATCTTCACAAGTTCGCACGTTAACTTGATGAGAATTTATCTTCGCGCCCGATACTCGGTGATTAGTTATTTGTGGACTTATGACTATTTGTTTTGTTTTTTAAAGTCTTTACTTTCCTTCCTCTTTTTTTTTTTTTTTGCACACCAAGTATTCGTCGAATTGTTTGTAAAGCTTTCCCCTTCGTGAGACATCGAGACTTGTATGTTGCTCTCTTTCAAACTAATCAAATTTACTTTTGTAGGTCCTTTAGAACTTGCACGAGGTTGTAACGTGGCTGACCCTTTTACAGATGGGTAATATAAGGGTATTTCATGACTTAGACATTCCTAGCTAAGTCTAAGACATTATCGTAAAGGTATAACTTAGGCAATCCCAGTTAAGTCTGAATTATTGGTGCATATGTGCTTCATGACTTAAGCAATTTTTACGAAGTCTGTGACTTTACCATAAGGGTGCCTTATGACTTAGGTAATTTCACCTAAGTCCATGATATTATGATATTAGAGCGGGCAAGCAATTTGAGTAAATAGTAAAAGAGTTTTACAATCTTACCATGGCAAAGCATCATGGTGAATCAAGTAAGATGAGACAAGCCAGACCATTACCCCAAGCAGCCACATGTGGGCTACAAATGCAAACTCGCTCCTAAGCTATTAGAGCTGCTTATGAGGAGTATAGTAGTGAACAAGATTAGCGAGAAGTTAGGTATTTTTCGTGAGCGGAGGAGGTGTAATTTGGAGTATGAACCAGAAAAAGAAACCATAAGAAGAGGTTTACAATGACCGAAACCCACCATGATGTTCTTGAAGTGAGCATGAAAGAACTCTACCAAGGCCAGTAAAGGCTCCTTGGGTAGATAGTTCACAAGAAGAAGCTAAATCTTGAATTGATAAGATGGAGTCTCCAGTCGATCGACTGATAAAAGACACTAAAGACCCGGTGTTGCATCTGAACGAAGTCATGGCAGAACTCATGGTGAGGGTGTCAATGCTCATGAGGGCTCTTAATGTGAGAGGGAGCGACATGCATGCTACACTGCCATAAAACTTGAAGGCACCAGAGCCACATTGCTATGGGGTGCCAAGGATGCCAAGGAGCTTGAAAATTTTCTGTTTGACATAGAGCAATATTTTTGCGCTATGAGACTCGATTATAAGGAAACCAAAGTTTTGATAGCAATCATGTATTTAAATAAAGATGCAAAACTTTGGTGGCGATTTTATTGGGAAGAGATCCAACAATGCCGGTGTCGAGTAGACACATAGGAGGACGTGAAGTGAGAGTTGAAAACTCAATTCTTACTCGAGAACATGAAGTATATTGTAAGAAGGAAACTAAGAAAACTCTGCCAAAATACTTCCATTCATAAAGTAATTTTTTGCACTAATGCAAGACATAAAAGACATGTTCGAGAAGAATAAATTGTTTAGCTTCCTTGATGGCCTAAAGCCATGGGCACAATAGGAACTACATCGAAGGAATGTCACCAATGTGGTCAAGGCAATTGATGCTATAGAAAAGCTCACTGACTTTGTTTCTTCGAAAGACTCGGGGAGGAAACAAATATTCTCAAGCAAATGAGCCAAGGGGTGAACAAAGAAAAAAAAACCCCCACAAAGGACCAAACTTAAAAGGTAATGCCCCAAACCTGACATATGTTTCTTATGCGGAGAATCACACATAGTGAGAAAATGCTTTAAAAAATAAACAATCAATCAATTAACAACACTAATCCATCCCCCCAAATTAGACAAGGGCAAGGCTGTCGCTCTTAGCTCAAGCAGTGCTGAATCCAACAGCAATGATGAAGAGTCAAAAGGACCCCGAATGCAAGCAATGCATTTGTTGAATGCGTTGCAGGGTCAAGTGGGGGAGCACATTAAGGAAAAGCCACAGAAAGAAATGAGTAGCGAGTTAATATATATGGATATCAAGCTTAATGGTCGAACAACCCATGCAATGGTAGACACAAACGCTACCTATAATTTTATTATCGATTAAGAAGCAAAACAACTTAGACTAATCTTGGAGAATAACCCAAGTCAGATGAAGGCTACGAACTCGGAGGCCAAGCAGATCTCTGGACTAGCAAAGGGAGTCCCCATCAAGATCGGAATATGGAACATGAGCACTAATATGATGGTGGTGCCATTGGATGACTTCCAAGTGATTCTTGGAATGAAATTCATACACACAACATGGTTCCGATGCCATTTCTAAACTCTCTATGCCTAATGGGAGGTGACAACCCTTGCGTGGTTCTAATTTCTTGATGACAAATATCAATATTATAATTGAAGGAATGTGTACGAAAAGGAGGATTAACCTTTATAGCTATTATAAAGCTAGAAACGCTTGACAGAGAGACCATTCAAGAACCTGCTCTGGTGGTGATCATTTTGAAAGAGTTCTCAAACGTGATGCTATTGGGAAACTTGATAGGAGCATCACATGCACAATAAAAAATAAAAATAAAAAGGTCTCTCATATTTATCATGTCATCGTGCAATGATTGATATGTGAAAAATATAAAATCAAAAAATCAGTGTATCTTGTGTTAGATATTTTACCTAAGGAAATCATATATCCTTGAAAACGCAGATTCAAAGGAGACAATGAAGAAGGTCAGATGTCCCATCTAGCGATGATCTACATGGTAGATGGCACAATGATGCTCCTCAAAACATTATCTTCTACTTCATGTGCACTAAAATGGGTGCACTTTCCCCAAGAAGGGGTCATCACTTCTTGCTACCACACACCCCAAATAGGGGTTGCTGCCTGAGAAGGAGTGGGAGGGAGGAGAATAGGAGGAGGTAGCCAAAAGTCTCTAGCCCATGAGCCCTGTGGCCCCCTTTCTATTTATATAGGTCCTTATTAACTTAACCTAATAGATTTTATCCTATTGGGTATTGGATCTACATCCAATTACCCAAGCCTTTTGGATTAGTAGATTTCTACCTAATAATTTCTTATTATCTTTTATTAGATCTCATCTATAGGATCCAATAGGGCTTATTGCATATCTAATAAAATAGGGGCTCTACGAATATCTCATATATGAACCTCTACTCATTGCAACATCCACCATATGTGTGACCCTCTAGGCCCAATACCGAACTGGCCATGAGTTGCATCTGTCAGAACTCCTTTTTACTTAGTAAATTATTATCTCAAAATAATTTACTCAACTCATCGATTATGAACGTACTAGGCCATTACCCCATAGTCCCCAAATGATATAGAGAGATCTAATCCATTGGACCTGTCTATCCATAATTATCATGTATCTATAGTCTCTCATCTATCTAATATCCCAAAGATCGTATATCGAGTATGGTACTGTCAGGCCTAATACGGAATTTATCCGAGTCTCACTATAATTAGATTCTCTTAAAGAACTCATTCTATCTCAATCCAAATGACCCTGGCTAGAGATTTTCTTGAGCAAGAACACACGAGATATTCTCTCATGATATCGAGAGTGGACGATCCCTAGTGATACTCAATTATTTTTATAAGGTTGGCTACTAATCCTGATAACGAGTTGTACCAGATCTAAAACTTCTAACCTATAAGTCTAGCATTAAAGAAAAGAGTACTCAAATAAGACATCATTGGTATCTCAAGTATAAGGATCAAACATACAACTAAGACTATGGAACTGCTGTTTGACATCAAGTATCATTAATTATCCAACATTTCATAAGCAGATCAATCAGTAAACTTGTTCTCCAATAAACATTTATACTATACCCATAATGTCCTTGCACGAGCAGCTATGAGGCTAGCTGCCTCCATCATATGGATGAGTATACAATATACCAATCTGCTCGATTATCTTGATGTCCCTCTTGAGTAACCTATGATCGAGATTTTTTAGGTTATGCATTTAAAGTCGAATTGATCTCACTATCATGATTTCATCATAATCCAATTCCCATTGTATATATCTAAGGACAACACAATATATGTAATAGGCAACATAAAAAAAAATATATGCAAAAAGACTATGTAACATGTCACATGTGCTATCACTCTCATGATTGACTTGCAGGGCACTTGTAACCAATAATTACCTATGTGTCTAATCCCTATCAGACCCCTGTGATGCTTAAATATAATTTGAGACAATGGCTTCGTTAGTAAATCTGTAATGTTATCTATGGTTAGAACTCTTTCCACTACTACATCTCTACGGGCCATGATTTCTCTGATAAGATGAAACCTCATTAGAATATGCTTTTGATGAGACCTGGGTTCCTTCGCTTGATCAATCGCCCAGTTATTATCATGATATATGAGAATCGACTCCTCGTTGTTAGGTACAACTCCTAGATTCATGAACTTCTTCATCCAAACTCCCTCTGTTGCTTCCCGATAGCAATGTGTTGTGCCTTTGTGGTCGAGTCAACAATAGTCTCTTGCTTGGAATTCTTCCAGCATCTGGCTCCTCCATTCAGGGTGAAGACATACCCTGAGTTTGGCTTGCTATCATTGACATCAGACTAGAAACTCAAGTCTATGTAGCCCTAAACTTGGAGGCTATCTCCTACATATACCAGTAAAAGATCCTTAGTTCTTCTCAAGTACTTAAGAATATACTTTACTACCTTCCAGTGTTTTAGACCTAGATTCGCCTAATACTTGCTCGTGACATTCAAAGCATGTGCTATGTCAAGCATGGTACATTACATAACATATATGATAAGTCCTATCACAGAGGCATAGAGTATTTTATCTATGTCTGTCCTTTTTTCAAGAGTCTTTAGGGACATACTCATAGAAAGTGATATTCCATATCTCATCAGAATGAGACCTCTTTTAAAATTTTTTATGCCAAACTTTTTGACAATTAAGTATATATACCTGAATTGAGACAAGTCGAGCATCCTCTTGGATCTATCTCTATAGATCTGAATCTTCAAAATGTAGGATGCTTCCCTAAGTCCTTCATAGAGAAGTTTCTAGATAATTAAGCCTTAATCGTAGAGAGCATTCCTACATTATTCCCAAAATCATTGGGTTATGAAATTATCTATCGAGCCATGAAAAAGATTCAACAAAAGACAGAAACAAATCCACTATCTATTTTATGTCAAGCAATACGTGGAGTAACTCCCGATATAGCAGTAAAAGCAAGACGTGTAAGATGTCATCCAAATATAATAACAAGAAGATGTAATGCTTCCACTTACCTACCTGTACACACAAGACTCATCTTCATTCTTAACGAAGTCATAAGATCTGATCGCCTCATTAAATCTTATATTCTAACTTTGGGAAGCTTACTTTAGTCCATAAATGAACCTGAGCAACCTGCATACCTTATCTGGACTTTTCTTAGATACAAGTCCCTAAAGCTATATTATATACACTTCCTCCTTAAGGTTACCATTAAGGAATTTAGTTTTTACATCCATCTGCTAGATCTCATAGTTATAATTGCTATAATGGTTAAAAGAATTTTGATAGATTTCAATATGGCTGCGGGTGATAAGGTTTCATCATAGTCAACTCCTTGCCTTTAATGATATCCTTTGGTTACCAACCTTGCCTTATATGTCTCCACTTGTCTATCTACTTTGATTTTCTTCTTGATGATCCATTTGTAGCCAATGGGTATGATATGCTTAGGTGCATCAATAAGGTTTCAAACCTTATTGGAGAATGTCATCCAAGAGTCTATACTCATAATAGCCTCCTCATAGGTATTAAGATTAATATTCTGAGGGTCATCTCCATTGATATGTCTCACATATCTTTCAGGAGAATGAGATATGCTGTTAGACCTATGCAAAGATGAAACTTGTGTGCTAGGTACCTGAACATACCCAGCCTCCAGAATGGTAGTTGAGCTAGGTTCTCCAACCTCGCTCAACTTTACATGCTCCCACCGATTCCACTAAAAATGTATTTTTTCTTAAGATGTTAGGAGTGTAACATCATAAGTTGATGTCATCATAATATAACATGCATATGGGTTCTAAGTAATCACAAAATTATTATTACTTCTCCCCCTTTGTTATTAATAAAAAGAAGAAAAAGAATTTAGTAAGCCACTACTTTTCTCTCCTCCTTTGTTATTATCAAAAGTAAAAGAATGATATCATTTTATCATAATGCTACTTTTTCATTTATATCAATGTGCTAATAAAGAATATTAATACAAAGAAGTCATACGACATAAATATCATATCATTCATATATTTTGAAATCAAGATAATGATCGAATGAGACGATTCTCTTCTTTAGTAAAAGGAAAGAAAATTATAGGAGAATAGTAAAAGATTTTGATTTATATAAAATAAATCTTATGATATAAATATCGAGAATTCAAGATCATAATTCATTAGATAAAATCCTTTTTAGTAAATAGTAAAAAGAATTATTAGAGAAAAAAATAGTAAAAGATCTTAATTCATTTAAAATAAATCTCAAGTTAAATATCAAGAAGTCAAGATCATTATTCATTGGATTAATCTTCTCTTTAGTAAATAATAAAAAAATTACATAAGAAAATAAATAGTAAAAGATCTTGATTCATTTAAAATAAATCTCAAGTTAAATATCGAGAAGTCAAGATCATAATTCATTGGATAAATCTTCTCTTTAGTAAATAGCAAAAAGAATTATAAGAGAAAACATATAGTAAAAGATCTTGATTTATATAAAATAAATCTTAAGTTAAATATAAAGAAAATAAGATCATGATTTGTTTGGCTAAATCTCCCTCTTAAATAGCAAAAAGAATTATGAGAGAATAAATAATCAAATATCTTGGTTCATATAAAATAAATCTCAAGTTAAATATCGAGATTAAGATCATGATTTATTTGAATAAATCTCCTTCTTAATAAATATCAAAATGGAGTCAAAAGAGAATAATTAGTAAAAGATCATGATTTATACGAGATAGATCTTAAATTAGAAATATCAAGAAGTAAGTGAAATATTTCGATTCTTTTAAAAAAATCTAATAAAATTAAATCATCATCAAATTTTTTTTCTTACATCTGGGAAATCATTGAAAACAACATGGATAAAAAAATGACTAAACTTCTTTAGTTCCAATTTGTGAGATTAATTTTGTACTGGTATGTCTTAATCTCTTATATTAAAACCATGCATCATCGTTTAAAATTGAAAAATAAATTTTGTCATAAAAATTATCAAGATCGATAACATAAACATTATTGCTCCTTAAGGCAATCATGGATTTATTGGTGTGTTATTAGACTCAAGTTTAATATTATATCCCTGGTCATACAATTGATTAATGCTTAATGAATTATATTTTAAATCATCTACTAAAGGAGCATATTTAATCATAAGATTTGATTTGTAATCAACCTTAAATTTTTTAAGGTTTGTTGTAATAATATATTTTCCATTTTTTAGTGAATCTTACTCTTCACATTTAGTGCAAGATGTTTATATATAGTTATTATTATTAGTTTTTAATTTATCAAATTTATTAGAGATGTTTCGGGTGAGTCACATACCTCATCATTGAAGGCCATCAATGTATAGTTTCTCATGCCGTCTTCATTGATTTACACTTCATCTTCAAATGCACTTGATTCATCCCAAGTTGCCTTTAATACTTTCTTTTTATTTTGGGTCAACAACTTATTCTTTAGTTATGGACACTTAGTTTTGAAGTGCTCTGGATTTTTACATTTATAACATATTATAGTATCATTTTTAGGTTCATTTTTATTCTTTTGAGTTTTATTTTTTTCACAAACATTTTAAGTTTTCTTGTAAGGAGTTCTATATCATTATTATTATTTGAGCTTTCGCTCGAGAAATCTTCTATGGTTCTCAATGCAATATCCTTTCTATTCTTTGGAAGGCTTTCTTCTTATTCGTCGTATGTTTTACAAGTCATTTGATAGGTCATTAAAGACCCTATGAATTCTTCAAGAGTAAAATTATTCATGTCTTTTGTCTCTTGAATGTCAATTATTTTTGGATCTAACATTTAGGAAGAAATCTTAAAATTTTATTTACTAGTTCAACGTTAGTATAACATTTACTAAGAGCTTTCAAACCATTGATAACATCCGTAAAACGGGTGTACATATTACTAATAGTTTCGGTTGGCTTCATTTTAAACAGTTCATAACTATGTACTAAGAGATTAATTTTTGATTATTTTACTCTACCTATGCCTTCATGAGTAACTTTTAGAGTATGCCAAATGTCAAGTGTCACATATAGAAACACGATTGAACTTATTTTTATCTAAAGCATAAACTAAATCATTCGTAGCTTTAGCATTCAGAGAAAACATTTTCTTTTCAAAATCATTCCAATCATTCATTCGATTGGAACGTTTTTGAAAATCATTTTCAATGATATTTCACAATTCGAAATCCACAGAATTAAGAAAATTCTCATTCGTGTTTTATAGTAAGTGTAGTCTATTCTATTAAACATAATAGGACAAGTAATAGAGTGACCCTCGTGATTGTTAGAAAAAGCCAAAGACTCACTTGACCTAACTCCCACCAATCTGACAGCCTCCGACATTCTTGCAGTAAGTCTTTCGATCTTCTTCTGGTGATCTCCTAGCGTGTTCCCAGCGAGCTTCTTGATCCCTTCGGCAAATCTCCTAACAAACTTCGGCGAGATCCCACTACATCGTCCGAACTCCGGCCCGATGCCCGAGCTTGATCTTGGCCCATCATCTGGTTGTAACTCCATTGCTCCTGTCATAGTTAGTCCTGCACAATGCTAATTATGACTTAATTAAATACAATCATAATTGCTAAACATCCATTACAATACTATCCCAACTCTTGGCAAGCTTTTCGGCTACCCCCGACAATCTTCGGCGAGACTCGGTCTTCTTCTGGCGAACTCCCTTGTGCCATCCTAGCAAACTCCCGATACCCTCAGCGAGCTCCCGACGCACTCCTGGCGAGTTTCCAACCGTAACGACCTAGTGCATGGACTTGACTTTGGCCAATCTTGATTGTAATAATCATTCTATCGTAATTAATTCTGCATCAATCAATTTCTAACAATTCATGTTAGATTAATAACCCATTAATTGATTTCATTATCAAAATCTGAGATTCAACATTTTTCTCTCGAGGCCACCGACTTTCACTACTGATATTCTTTCCAATAGGTGAAGATCAACCACCTTTACAACACTTTCTCCTTTTACTTGGCTCAGGAGAGAATCTTTACAAAGTCTTTCTCACAAGACCTCAACCCTCCTTAGAATAACCACTAAACTTAAGAAGGAAGAGACTCAAACACTAAGAGTTTACAATACTTTAGCTATATGATTCATTCACCTTTTCACCCCCTTTTTGTATTTCGACAAGCAAGAATGGGTGCGGTATTTATAGATCATCAATGGCTTCAAAATTGGAGCTAAAATTTAAATCTATGGGTTTTTAGGGTACTGGCAGTACCATTGCCTGTACTGGGTGGTACTATCATCGATTAGAGTTTGAAAATCAGGGCTATAATGGTACTACCATTGATTGGTGGTGATATCATTGTCAGAAACTATAGAAAATTACAAAATTATGTTTTTCGTAGCCTGGGTGGTACCATTGCCTAAGTCATTTCCAAAACATTGAATTGCCCTTTTATCAGACCAAATTCAATCCTGGTTCAAGCCCAATAGACCCCAAATCAAGTTGGCATGGTTACGACCTAATACTAATTTAATTTGACTCTAAACGATCATGATTAAGACCTAACCACTCAATCATATATCCAACACAATCATGAAGCAATCAACATGTTGTCCAACATATTAACATATCATTTGATAATTCGACACTTTGTCCAAACCTTCGGCGCATTATCCTTTCCTTCGGCGTATTATCCGATCTATTAACATGTTGACTTCCCACAATATTCGATTTTTTGGCGCAATACCCAATCCTTCTGACTCGATGCCCGAAACTCATGACACAAAGTCCATCCTTCTTCATATCGATCAATCCTCTGGTTCGACGTCCAATCTCTGACATGATACTCTGCTGACCCAACATTTGATTCTCTTGCTTCAATAATTTACATGTGATAGTTGTTGAATCTCATATTTTGATGATGAAATCAATTAATGGGTTTTATGATCTAACCTATGTGTTAGAGAAAGTGATGTAGGATTAACTACGACGGTGAAAAGATAATATAATCTAATGTTGGACTGGAGTCAAGTTTGAGCATCGAGCCAATGTTCGGATGATGTAGTGGGAACTTACCGAGAGATCGTTGGAAGCTCACTGAAGGTGATCGAGGGATTCTCACTGGGAGCGCGTCGAAGGTGATCGGGAGCTTATCGAGAATGCGCCAGGAGTTTATAAAAATATGATCAAGAGCTCAATGAGAGTTTGCTGGGGTTTGTCTGGAGTTTGGAAGATCAATTGACGTGCCAGAAAACAAGGATGATTGCATTTATGTGATTTAGTGTGTCGTAGTTAGTATCAATTGTTTAGAGTCTTAATTGAGTTAGAATTGGAGAAATCCAAATTAACTCACTAAGAGACAACTAGGTCCACTTCGGGTTAGATTTGAGCTCAAATTAAGCTCATTTTATTGACTTGGAAAGGTTTCAATAGGAGGTACAAGTCGGTATGAAACAGTATGAGAGAAGTACTGTTTTGGAATTCCCAACAGTAGTACCACCAGTGGGCAACGGTAGTATCACCCGTGGGTGACGGTGGTACTACCCAGGCGATACTAGTACTATCATCGCCTAGTTTTTCGAGTAGCTATCGGTGGTGGTACCGCTAGTGCCGACAGTAGTACCACCCTTAGCTTATTTTTTCATAAAAGGATGAATTTTGGCTCCATTTTTTGAAGCCAATTGGGGTTTATAAATACCCCAAGTATTCTTACATTGGATAGTAAGAACGTGAAGGAAA
This sequence comes from Ensete glaucum, assembly GCA_021527575.1. Taxonomy (NCBI): domain Eukaryota; kingdom Viridiplantae; phylum Streptophyta; class Magnoliopsida; order Zingiberales; family Musaceae; genus Ensete; species Ensete glaucum. The sequence continues at coordinate 37,777,426 of CM038558.1, read as the reverse complement.
AAAATAATAAAATTCTATTGGAATTGATTGTGAGAGCCCTCCCTCTTGTAAAGAGTGAATTATGTAAGGGTTGGGGTGAAAAAGAAGTGCAAAGATTCTTCTCCTAAGTCTTAGAAAAGGAGAAAAGTTCAAGAGGTTTTATCTTCACCCATAGAAGATCATTAGTTGACACCGATAAGCCTCGATAAAGGAGGACTCTGAAATTGGATGTAGGTCAAGGTTTTGATCGAACCATAATAAATTGTGAGTCTTCTTTCTTTGTTCTTTATTTTGGCATTCATTAGCTAAATCAAGGTCTTTTTTCAATCTTAAGTTTAAATCACTTGCGTATTTGATTTCAATGAATTGTAAAATAAATGCTTCTGATTTTTTGTTCTTACTTCGAGAAAATATTTCAAATCAAGTTTTACTTAACACTTGCACTAATTCACCCCCCTATTAGTGCCATGATCTTAACAGTTGATATCAAAGTCGATTACACTCGATTGTATTAATACCCAAGTGAGTTAATGACTTCTTTTGACATAAATAATAGACATTGTATCACATATCCTCCCATGTTCAATGGGATAAATTACACATTTGGAAAACTCGAATGTATATTTTCTTAATTTCGATGGATTTTGATTTGTGGTATATTGTTGAAAATAATTTTCAGTAGTTATCCAATCCGATAAATGATTGGAATGATCATGAAAAATAAATATTTTCTTTAAATACCAAAACTATCAATGCTTTGTTTTGTGCTTTAGATAAAATGAGTTTGATTAGGTTTCTACATATGTTTCAGCTTTTGATATATAGCATACATTAGAAATCACATATGAAAGTATAACTAAATTAAATGAATCAATAAATAAAATAACTTGCATGAATGAACTTGAAGAATACATTCCAAAGAATAAGAAGGAAATTACCTTGAGGACACAAAAACAATACCTTCCAAATAACAGGAAGAATATTGAACTGAGAACACAAGAACATCATATTCCAAAGAACAGGAAAAAATTTGAATTGAGAACAATATATGACTTCTCAAGTGAAATCTCGAACGATGAGAACTATGAACTTATAACAAAAGAACCAAAAAAATTAATGAAAATAAATAAAAATATAAAAATAAACTTAAATTGGACAAAATTTCTTGCTATGAATGCAAGAAGCCGAGACACTCTAAAGATGAAGAGCACACCTAAGAAGAAGTGGAGAATCTCATAGTCATGACCATCTATGACGAGGTAAGTGAATCTTCCGATGTCTCATTTACGTTTGATGAATTACTAAATACCTTTTGTGAACTTTTTGATGAATTTAAAAAGATTAACAAAACCTATAAATTACTTAAGAAGTAACATGCACCACTAGTTAGTAAACTTGAAAAAATATATGAAGTATCAATATCACATGGTTCTTATTCTAAATATGAGTCATTAGAAGTAATTAAAAAGGAAAATATTATATTACAACAAACTTTAAAAAAGTTTTAAATAGGTAATAAATCTCTAAACATGATTCTCGTTAATAATGGTCATGTTCATAAGAAAGAAGATATTGGCTTTGCAGGTAATAATTAACAAAAGCCAACTATCTTCATTAAAAGACCTACATTACACTCTTCTCTCAAGCTTAAATGCAATTTTTATGATATACTAGGGAATTTTGCTTATAAGTATTCATTTAGAAAGTATAGTATACATAAATTGATTTGGGTTTCTAAAGGAATCATAAACAACTCAATGCCATTAGAAAAAATAAATAGTCTTTCATAAGAGACCCAAAGTCAAATTGATACCTAAACCAAAACCTCATCTATTGTAGGTTTATCTCCTAACAAAGGCTAGGAGCACTAAATGATATCTTGAAAGTGGATGTTGAAGGCATATGATTTGAGATCTAAAACACTTTTTTAAGCTCACTAGCATAAATAACAACAACAACAACAACAACAACAACAACAACAACAACAACAACAACAACAACAACAACAACAATAATAATAATAATAATAATAATAATAATAATAATAATAATAATAATAATAATAATAATAATAATAATAATAATAATAATAATAATAAATATTGAATTAAAATTATTAATAAGAAATCTTATGATGATTCATGGTTATAAAATTAATCTTAATTGTCTTTCAATCATGAATGGCTTATCCATAGCCAATGCTAGTACAAAAATAAATTATAATAAAATGAAAAACTTTAGCTATTTTAATAAAAAATTATCTACATTGAAATTTATGAAAAAGGGATTTTGATGATGATTGAATATTAGGCTTGTATGTTTGTATTGACAAAGTTTTTTAGCTTGTAAAGGTTGAATGATGATTTATTTTAATGTTATGATGTTGTATGTTGAAATCGGTTCTTGTTGAATGATAGATTACTCTTGAATTTAAGGTTAAAAGAAAATTTAAAAAATTATGCATTATTGTTAGTATTTTTGAAAAATTAAAATGTTTTTGAAATGAGAATGAAAATTGTGTGATAACTCATTTCACTAAGTCTAGAGAGTACCTCATTTTAAAAAGAAAAATAATTAGGTTTAAAATAAATCAAAGATTTTGTTTAAAAATATTTTATTGTAGTACTATTGATGATTTCTTTTGAAAATGATACTTGGTTTTCAGTTTTTAAATATTTTACTTGTTTGGTTTTTTTTATGATCTTGATGATTTCCTTATAGATGAAACTTATTTTTCGGTTTTAAACGATAATGCTTGGATTTGGTGTAAAAGATAAAAGATATTGTTGCATGAAATAAATTACATAAATTGAAACACAAAAATATAATACATTTTTCTTAAAAACATCTCTATCCTATCAAGCTTTCAATAAGAGAAAATTGATGAATCTATACTATTATTGTTGAATCTCTTAAACTACAAAACTGATTTTGATGATTTGAATTTGAATGAGTTTCTTTTTAGTCGAATCATGAACTTTTCTTTGATTTCTTGACTTGAGTTATCTTTTATAGGAATCAATCTTAACTTATATGACTTCTTCCTTTTTGTCATTATTAAAAAGGAGATTTATGATCTTGATATTCATAACTTGAGATCTTTATATAAATCAAGATCGTTCACTATGATTATTTTATTTTATTAAAAAATATCCAAATGAATCATGATTTGTCTTTTTTTATCTTTCAAGATTATAACTTTGAGATTTTTTTTATGAACCATAATTTTGATGACTTGAAATTTTTTATACAAGAATCGAGATCTTTTATTTGTTTTCTATGTCTCTTTTGTAACTTACTATAGAAAAGTTTTTCATCCTAATCATAATCTTGACTTCTCAATATTTATAACTTGATAATCTTTTCTGAATCAAGATTTCATTTACTATTTGATCTCCTAAGATTTTTTTTTATTAGCTAAGATGAGATTTGTCAAATTGAATCATGATATTTGGTATTCATGATTTGATATTCTTCACATCATGATCTATTTATCACTTCCTTGTATTCTTGAATGATATATCATATCACCAAATTGATAATTCTTGGTATTTTTCATGTTATCAATATTTTCAAGATTTAAAAAATTAATGTATAAGAAAAGATTTTGTACTATTGTATTCTTACATTCTTTTTGACAAATGATAAAGGGGAAGATAAAATTTGCTATCTTGTAACAAAGCCAATGAATGAGGAATAACTTGATTTCATTAGAAGAGAATTATGTATGTTAAATCGTTCAAATGCATGAGTTGCTTTCACATTTTTGAATTTCTTGATTTTTCTAAATTGAGCTTCTTCTTGAATTTTATATGAATCTTTCGAATGAATGAGATGATTCTTTCCTCTTAAAATTTACAAGTGAAAATGTGATCTTTGATCTTTAAAAATAATTTCACATCATTCTTTTCTTTTGAAATTTATAAAAGAAAATGTGTGAGTTATGAACCTTTATGATGCTTGATATGTGATTCATGACCTCTCTTTTAAATAATCTCTCTTAACATTTTATTCTTGAATTCTTGGATTTATGAGCTTTCTTTCGAATCCTTCCTCTTAAGAAAAAAAAAAATTTTGATTCTTGAATTCATAAATATTCTCAAATGCATCCCCTCTCTTAATATTTGATTTTTTGGGATACTTGATTTTTGGATCTTTGACACCACACACAAACACACACCCACCCGCCCCTTCTTCTTCTTCTATGTTATTTACAAAGGGGGAGAAAGCAAATTGATAAGAAATGGATTAAACTCTATTTCTTCTTCTCATTTTACAAAGGGGGAGAAATGAAATAAATTTGTCTAATTATATGATAAATATTTATGATAAATATGTTGAAATATATATTGAACACTTAGTATTTAAATATGTGGTGAATATTTTCTTTTTTTATTAATAACAAAGGAGGAATGATATGACATAATGACATACTGCTAAATGTTTTATTTGAAATGTGATGAACATTTATTTTAAATATTTGTTTAGAAATGATATGTTAAACAATTCTCCTTTTTGTTGATGACAAAGGAGGAGAAATAATATATTGATGATGAATATTAATGATAAATGTTCAAATATAAGTCGCTATTTCTCCTTTTTTTTTATGACAAAGGGGAGAAATGACATAATTGATGACATAAGGGAAAGAAATGTTTTGAGATCTTTGACATGTTTAAAATTGATGTTGAATCATGATGAATGAATGTATGTTTTATGTCAAATTTTTAAGATGAAAGTTGTATGCTTTGAAATTTTTATCATGAAAAAAATCAATATTAACAAAATATTTTGAATTCAAAAGTGTTGGGTTCTTTTGAATTCAAGTTTGCTCTATTTGTTATATGACATATACATAGGGGGAGTTAAGGCTCATCTTCAATTGGTTGTCATCATAAAAAAGGAGGAGATTATTGAATCTCATACTTTAATGATGAAATCAATTAATGAATTTTATGATCTAACCTGTATATTAGAGAAAGTGATGTAGGATTAACAATGATGGTGAAAAAGTAATACAATCTAAGGGCTCAAGTTAAATTTGGGCATCGGGCCGGGGTTCAGATGATGCAGTGGGAACTCGTCGGGAGATCGTCGGAAGCTCATCGAAGGTGATTGGGGCTTTGTCAGGAGTTCATCGAAGGTGATTGGGAGCTCACTCGGGTGTGCGCCTAAGGTGGTCGAAATCTTGCCGAGAATGCATCGAGAGTTTGTCGAAAGATGATCAAGAGCTCACCGGGAGTTTGCCAGAGGATGTCGGAAAGTTCGCTGAGAGTTCAGAAGATCAATTGACATGCTGGACAACCATGATGATCATATTTATTTGCTTTAGTGTGTCGTAGTTAGCATCAATTATTTAGAGTCCTAATTGAGTTAGATTTAGAGAAATCAAAATTAACTCAATGAGTGGCAACTAGGTCCACTTTGAGTTAGATTTGAGCTTCGGTTAAGCTCATTTCATTGACTTAGAAAGGTGTCAATAGGCGGTACAAATTGGGTATGAAACAATATGAGAGAAGTACTATTTCAGGATTTCCGACGGTAATACTATCGTCGCTTAGTTTTTCGGACGACTACTGATGGTAGTATCACTCATAACTGATTTTTCTAAAAAAAGATAAATTTTGGCTTTATTTTTTGAAGTTAATTGGGGTCTATAAATACCCCAAGTATTCTTGCATTGGATAGCAAGCTTATGAAGAAAAAATTGCTAAAATTTTATCAGAATTGATTGTGAGATCTCTCCCTCTTTTAAAGAGTAAATTGTGTAAGGGTTGGTTTGAAAAAGAAGTGTAAAGGTTCCTTTCTTGAACCTGAGAAAAGGAGATTGTAAAGGTTATTCTCCTAAGTCTAGTAAAAGGAGAAAAGTGTAAGGGATTTGATCTTTACCTAGATGAAACTCTGTTCAGAAGGTAAGCTACGTTCTCCAAAGCATATCCCTAGAATGAGATGAGTATGTCAATGAAACTCATCATGGATCACACCATGTCTAACAATGTGTGGTTCCTCCTTTCTGGTACATCACTGAGCTGATGTGTATAAGGAGATATCAATTAGGATAAAATCCCATGGTCCCTAAGGAAATGGGCGAACTTTGTACTCCAGTATTCTCCTTTTTGATCCAATTGAAGAGTCTTATTATTCTTTTTAGTCTAGTTCTCTAATTCATTCTTATATTCCTTGATTTTTTCAAAGGCTTCGACTTGTACTTCATCAAGTACATATGTCCTTACCTAGAGAAGTCATCAATAAAAATTATGAAGTAGGAGTAACCACTTATGGCTTGAGTCGACATGAGACCACATACATCACCTATGCATGAGTTCAAATAACTCAATAGCTCTCTTTCCAGTTCTACTAAATGGATAGTTGGTCAACTTTTCATGAAGTCAAGATTCATAAGTTACATATGACTTATAGTCTAAGTATCCATCCTTCAACAACTTTTGAATTCTTTCATCATGAATATGACCTAGCTTACAATGCCATAGGTTTACATAATTCATCTCATCTCATTTTTTCTTAGGCATACTTACATTCATGATGTGTGGAGTAATATCTAGTACATATAAATCATTATGCAATGTTCCTCTAATGATGATCTTATCATCCAATATTAATGAAAAACTATTATACTCAAAAACTAATTTATATCTAATAACTATCAAATATTAAATAAAAATAATATTTTTGATAATAGAAAGAACATAATAATAGAAATCTAATGCAATAGTAGCTCCACCAAGAAGATGTAGGGTGACCTCGCTAACAGCAACTATAGCAACTCTTGCTCCATTGCCCATCTTGAGGTCCATCTCATCTCTTACCAATCTCCTAGACATTTTCAAAACCTACAATTAATTGCAGATGTGATAAACACTCTCTGTATCAAATACCCATATTTTATTATAAGAATATGATAAATGAAGACTGATCATGAATATACCTAAAGCTTATCTAAGCTTCTATTTTACCTTCTCCGTAAGGTATTCTTTGTAGTTCCTCTTCCAGTACCCATCTTTGTCATAGTGGAAGTACTGACCTTTGTCCTTTATCAGATCTTTTTTGGTAACCTTTGCCTTACCCAGTTTGCCCTTGCCCTTGCCCTTGCCCTTCGTAAGGGACTTATCAGCTTTTCTTTTCCTTTTGGTCTCACTAATATAGATAATTGATTTCTCTTCTTGACAGTACTCTCTGATTCCCTCAACACATTGAGGAGCTCCAAGAGAGTCACCTCAAGTTTATTCATGTTAAAATTTATAATAAATTATGAAAAGGGGTTTGGGAGGGACTGAAGTATAAGGTCTATGCACATGTTATACTCTAGGACCATTCCTAGATCTGAGTTTCTCGATCTACTCAATCATCCTCAGGAGATAGTTATGAACCGATGTCCCCTCTATCATCTTGGCATGGAAGAGACTTAGATATCTCATATCTCTGAGTTCTTCTTTGTTCCTCAAATAGTTGATGAAGATAAAGGAGGATTGAATTGACATCCATGCTATCATGTTGCCTCTATAGCTCAAGAGTCATAGAGGCCAACATATAGCACTTAACCAAGATGGAATTATCTATGTACTTTATGTAGCGAGTGACCTCATCCTCGCTTGCTCCTGCTCTTAAGATCAATTGGCACTAAGAAGGGGGTGGGGGGGTGGTGGGGGAGGGAGCAAATTAGTGCAAGTGTAAAAAATATGGTTTAAGGAAAACTTTTAATTTAGAGCAAAACAAAAAATCAGAAACGTTTCGTTGAGTAAGTGGGCAATAGGCTTATTGAATGAAGCTAAGTTATGATCTTGCTAAAGGAAAGCTTCGTATAAGAACATGCATAATAAAAAAAAACGAAGGAAAGAGATGCTTACATATTTATAGTGGTTCAGCCTCAACCTGGCCTACATCCACTCCTCAAGTCCTCTTCTCCAAGGTCCACTAATGCCCATTATCAATCTTCTTTGAGTGAAGATCAAACCCTTACACTTCTCACTCTCTCCTTTTCATAGGTTCAGGAGAGGGACCCTTATAAGACTTTCTCATTTCCCTTAAACTCAATTTATAATTTGAAACACTCAAGGGAAGCTCTCAATTTTTACAACTTTTAATAGAATTTTAGCCCACTATTTTATTCACCACCCTTGCTTCTCCAAGCAAAAAAACTTGGGGTATTTATAGACCCCAATTGGCTTTAGAAATAGAGCCAAAATTTAAATATACTAGGAAAATCCAGATACGGTCGATACAACCACCGGCGCCGACAATACAATCAACAAAAGCTGCCTAGAAAATTGAGTGGCTATGGTATAACTGTCGACCTGGGCGGTACAACAACCAAGAATCTCACAAAAGTACCTTTCTCTATACTTTTGCATACTCGACTTGTACCTTCTATTGACCAATTCTTAAGTCAACTAATTGAGCTCAATCCATCCCAATAGTGGACCCTGTTCACCTCACTTCAGTTAATTTAGATTCTTTTCAAATCTAACTCATGTAGAACTCAAACCCACACTGATGCTAACTATGACTTAATTAATTACAATCATGTGACTATCAAATCTAACAAGACCCTCCTGACTCTCGACAAGTTTTTAGGCAACCCTCGACGATCTTCTAGTGAACTCTCGATGCCATCCTGGCAAGCTCCCGATTACCTTCGGTAAACTCCCAGCGAACTCCCAGCAAACTTCCAATACCTTCGACAAGCTTCCGACGAACGCTCGGTAAGCTTCTGATTCCTTCGGCAAACTTCCGATGAGTCTCTCGATGAGTTCCCATTGCATTGTCTGAACCCTAGCCTAATGCTCAGACTTAATTCTGTCCCAACATCTAATTGTGTCTTTCTTTCTCCGTCATAGTTAATCTTGTATCAATTATCTCTAACACACATGTTAGATTAATAACTCATTAATTGATTTCATTATCAAAATTTGAGATTCAACACCTTCCTCTAGAGTGGGCAAAATCGTATCAAGGACATATCTGATTTTCTCTACTATAAGGATAATTCGTAAGTTACAAAGCCAATCTATGTAATTTGGACCAGTAAGTCGAATGGCATTAAGTATACTACATAAGGGATTTGCAAGCGACATGTTTTTGACAAACAAGAGATGTAGCATAAATAAATAATATATATTTTATAAAAAATAAATAATTAAGACATGAAATTCTATCTTAATCTACTTCGGCTAATTTTCTAGAGAATCACGTGACACCCTCAACATGTGAATCGAAAATCTCAAGCAGATTTCTAGTGGGGATTGAAATCTAATCGATGACTCAGTATAACCTCGAGGGACTCGACTAGTCACACTAAGCCTAAAAAAGATAGGTAACTCTTACCAATCATAATTCCTTATGATTCTTGTCCTATTCGACCTTTGAACCATCATGGCCTCGAGGGAATCAACCAACCATGATGTTCAATTAAATCATCACCATCATTATAAGATCAATCTGATTTTGATGATATGCCCTCGAGAGACTCGACCAAGCATACCATATCCTTAGATCACCGGTGACATCTCTATGTCGTAGGCAAGATCTCGAATCCCGAGATAGGTAAGTCTTAAGGGACTTGACCAACTCAATCTACGTCAGGATTTAATTTCTCCCTATAATGATGGAAGGCCATATGGATCAATCTAATAGCCTCACGCTTACTGACTAAATATTATCGTAAGAGGGGGTTTAGATTCAATGTTCTAATATGAGTGGCACACATATACATATTTAATATATATCTATATCGTATGTAAATAAATATAAGTATCTAGTAAGTGTATAATCATCCACATATCACATATGAGTAGTCACACTAGATGATTATGGACCATAGCCTAATGTGATCTTGCCCAAACCAGTAGACCCAATAATTCACATCATGATCTATGTATGCATCAACGCATCTCCATGCCTTGTGATTATCCATGTTGTCATCATTGGTTCCATGGCATCTTGGTGCATCTCCATGTGTTGCGATTATCTGTCTCGACCTCGTGGGTCCCGCCAGCACCTCCTCTCTCCCGTCGTGCCTTCTTTTGTAATTACAACATAATCACAAGCATGCATACCTCAATAATATTAATAATCACATATACACACATCACATCACTTGGTCTATGATCATCCATCAATATCATACATCATATATACACATCATCATATGAGACTACTAGATAAATAATAATAATTAATTAAATTATTTTAATTAATTATTAATTAGCTTTTTGTAACTATACACTAGGGTGCCCTATGCGGCCAGGAAACCTTAGCTGCTATGGTCTTCTTTGTGACTAAGAGTCTTTAGCCGTAGTGCTACCTTGGGAGGCTGGAAAACCATAGCCGCCAAGGTCTCCCTTGCTGCCATGACTCCTTGGCTACGAGGCTACCTTGGTCGACCATGACTCCTTTGACATGTTGGGTTGCCCCTATGGCCAGGAATCCTCGGCCACAAGGTTACCATAAGCGGTTAGGAAACCCTAACAGCTAGAGTTCCTTCTACATAATGGAAAAACAAAATTAAAAAGGTCTCCTATGTTTATCATGTCATCGTGTGATAATTGATGTGCAAAAAATTACAAAATCAAAAAAATCTATGCATCATATGTTAGATATTTTACTTACGAAGATTATATATCTCTAAAAACTCATATCTAAAGGAAAGGATGATGGAGATCAGATGCCCTCCTTTCTACCGGTGATCCACACGGCAGATGGTGCGATGACGCTCCTCAAAGCATAGAGCAATCTTCCTCTCCACGTGCACCAAAAAGGGTGCACTTTCTTTAAAAGGGGTTGACCCTTCTTCTTGTCCACACACCCCAAATAGGGGCTGCTGGCTGAGGAAGAGAGCGAGGGAGGATAGTGCCTTATTAGGTACTAGATCTCCATCAATTAACTAAGCCTATTGAATTAATGGATTTTGACTCAATAGTCTCTTATTAGCTCTTATTGGATCTTATCCATATGATCCAACAATACATTAGCTTATTGGATATCCAATAAAATAAGGGCTCTGTGGATATCCCATATCTGAACTTATTACAATATCTACCATATATGTGTGACCCTGTAGGTTCAATATCGAGCTAGTCGTGAGTTGCACCTGTCAGAACTCCTTTTGACTCAGAACTCTTTCTAACTTAGTGAATTATTATCTCATAACAATTTACTCAATGTATCAATTATGGATGTACTAGGCCACTACGCCATAGTTCTAAAATGGTACAAGGAGATGTAATCCATTAGGCTTGTCTGTCCATAGTTATCATGTATCTATAGTCTCTCATATAGCTAATATCCCAAAGACTGTATATCAGATATGGTACTGTCAGACCTCATATAAAATCTATCAAAGTCTCACTCTAATTAGATTCTCTCTAAGAACTCATTTTCTCTTAATCCAAATGACCCTAGCTAGGAATTTGCTTGAGTAAGAATACAAAAAATATTCCTCTAATGATATTGAAAGTAGATGATCCTCTATTGACACTTAATTACCTTCATAAGGTTGGTTATCAATCCCAAAAACTGGATATACCAGATTTTGAACTTCCAGACCTATAAGTCTAGTATCAAAGAAAGGAGTACTCAAGGAAGGCATCATTGGTATCTCATGTCTAAGCGCCAGATACATAATTGAAAGTACAGAATCATTGTCTGATGTCAGGTATCATTAACCATTCAATATTTCTTAAGCGAATCAATCAATGAACTCATTCTCTAATGAGTACCTATATTGTACCCTTAGTGTTCCTATATGAGCGGCTATTAGACCAGCCACCTCCATTATATGGATAGATATATATCACATCAATCTATTCGGTTATCTTAATATCCCTCTCAAGTAACCTATAATCGAGATTATTTAAGGTCTATTTTATAAGTGAATTGATCTCATTATCATGATCTCATGATCCAATTCCTATTGCATAGATCCAAAGACATCATAATATATGCAATAGGCAATATAAAATGAGAAAAATATTAATAATAATAATATAAAAAAAGACTGTGTAGCGTGTCATACGTGTCATCACTCATATGATTGGCTTATATGGTACTATGCCAATCGAGTTGCTGGAAACTCTGTCCCCATGCAGAGTCATGGATCATCATATTAAGCTAGAATCGAGAGTGAAGCCTCTAGCGAAACCACTGATGGGAAACCTTAAGAGCATCACATGGGCAATAGAAAAATAAAACAAAAGGTTTCCCACTTTTATCATGTCATCATGTGATAATTGGTGTGAGAAAAATTATAAAACCAAAAAAACTATAATCGTATGAGATGTTACTTTGGGAGATCGTATATCCCTGAATTTTTTAGATCCAATATGAGAGGATAAAGGAGATCAAATATCATCCTTTCTAGTGGTATCATATTAGGACTATAGCTAGGGGAGTCCTAATTTAGTTTCATTAAAGTGGGCAAACATGTACATCCTAAGGGCATTCATGTAAATTCAATCTAGTCGATCTTTATTAAAGAGGTGAGGAGGCTGGCTAGGTTATGATTAGTTTAGAGGAATATATTCTGAGGGAAGAATAAGATATATGTCACCTTAATTAACTACCCCTTATCCTAATTAAAGATGGGTTGGTTGAGGAGGGTTTAAGTTATAATAGGATTAGAATTAGTTTAGAGGTTGCTTCATAGTGTTGGAGTTGGGGTTGTTGGAAGTAGGAGTTGCTTCTTAGAGTTGGAGTAGGAGTTTTAGGAGTAGGAGTCTTAAGTAGGAATCCTATTTAGGAGTTGAGGTTTAGAAGCCCTATAAATAGCCTTGTATTCTCTCCTCTTTTATCATCAATAAATCAATTATGTTTCAGCCATAGTGTAGAAAACCAAGGAGGGAGGAACCCCTATAGAGTTCCAAGGAGGTCAATCCCCTATAGAGATCACCCTAAGCTTAGAATCCATAAGGGTTCTAACAGGAGATCGTATATCCCTGAATTTTCTAGATCCAGTAGGAGAGGATAAAGGAGGTCAAATATCCTCCTCTCTAGTGGTATCCACATGGTGGATTGATGCAGCGATACTCCTCTAATCACAATGTAAAACTTATAGTTTTTATACACCTTCGCAGCTTTCACACGCCAGCATGCAGCGAATGTGGAAGTAAAACTTCTTTTAACTTCGTTGTCCTCACGCAGCTGGGAGAGGAGTGGTAGGTTGAGAAGAGAAATGAGGGAGGAGAATAGGAGGGGACGACCAAAGATGCAGCTTATCATCTTTCTTGGCCACCCTTGCCTCCTATTTATAGAGAGCCCTAGGAAGGCTTCGGGGGTTATCGCCAAACTTCCGAGGTTGGGCGCAAGCGAAGCGTTAGTACTATAGCAAGGGGAGTCCTAATTTAGTTTCATTGAAGAGGGCAAACATATAAATCCTAAGAGCATTCACGTAAATCCTATTTAGCCGACCCCTATTAAAGAGGTGACGATGGCGGTTAGGTTAAGATTAGTTTGGAGGAAGATATTTTGAGGGAAGAATAAGATACATATCACCCTAATTAACCACTCCTTATCCTAGTTAAAGAGGGGTTGGTTGTGGAGGGGTTAAGTTAGAATAGGATTAGGATTAGTTTGGAGGTTGCTTCTTAGAGTTGGAGTAGGAGTTGTTATGAGTAGGAGTCTTAAGTAGGAATCCTATTAGGACTTGGGGTTTAGAAGCACTATAAATAGCCTTGTATTCTCTCCTCTTTCATCATCAATAGATCAATTATATTTCAGCTATAGTGTAGAAAACCAAGGAGCGAGGAACCTCTATAAAGTTCTAAGGAGGGAGGAACCCCTATAGAGTTCCAAGGAGGTCGATCCCCTACAGAGATCACCCAAAGCTTAGAATCTACAAGGGTTCTAACACTTGGTATTAGAATAGTGTTCTTGGCATCTCGCTGCCCTTCTAAAACTATCCATCAGCCCCCCATAGCTGTCCAAAGCAATTTTCACAATTGCTTGAAGATCGTCACCAAATTCCGTCGTCATCTCCACTACCGCAGATCATCCTTTGATCTTCCCATGAATTGCAATAGATTCTGGTTTCCTACCTTACTGCTACTGTAATTTAGTTATCCTTATTCAAAAAATCTAAAAATTCATTCTTATTTACTACATAAATTTTTCATTGCAAAGTTTCTATCTTTACAATGAAAGTTATGTTGCAGAATTCTAACCACACACCCTTGACTATTTGATTTGCTGCTACATTTTTACTAATCCAATCTCTACAAAATTTTTATGATAGCTTTAACACTTTCTATCTTTAGATTTCCTTTTAGTTTCATCAAAAAATTCTCAATATAAACTATTGATCTTTTATGTCTAAGCTGTTGCACTTTAGACATAAAAATATGTTGCAGTACCTTCCCACAATATTTGATTTTGCCAAACCTTTTGCTGTTGTTTTCTTCCATGAATTTTTTTTAGCATTATCTTTCCCTTACCAGTAGATTCTTTTTAAGTTTTACTTAAATCCTTATTTTAAACTACTAAAACAAAATCTCGTCTATACAACTAAAATCTTTTGATAAAAAAATTATACCGTAGTACCTTCTCGTATTCCTTGATCTTGTCGAAACTTTTGCTATCGATTTCTTCTATAAAATTTTTGACAGTATTATCTTTCCCTTGCCAGTGGATTCTTATTGAGTTTTACTCAATTTATTGTTACAAACTACTGCAAAATATTTTGACTATATTATTGAAATCTTTTACTGAAAAAATTCTACAACAACACCTTCTTGGAATCTTTGATTTTGCTAAAACTTTTGTTATCGTTTCTTTTCACAAAATTTTTGACAACATTACCTCTTCCTTACTAGTAGATTCCCCTTGAGTTTTACTTAAATTTTTATTAAATTTTTAGAAAAAATTACATCTTTACCGTTGTAATTTTTTCGATGAAAAATCTACTACTGCACCTTTGTCTTTCTTCTTCTTTTTAACCCACCGAAACCTAACCATCTTGCTACCACCACCCAAGATATCTCTAGGGCATCCCTTTAGCCTTAAGATACAACCATCATAACCTATTTTTATAACCCAAACAATACAAAAAATCGTAGCCTAAAATAGTGACCTATTGTAGCCTATCGACGTAGAATTCTGTAGCACTACCTTTTGGTATTTTTTATTACACCCATATCTGATCCTTATCAAAATTATTGTTGCCACCCATGTCATCTTTATGGCACCCCTCTAGTCTTAAGATGTAGCTATCTTAACCTATTTCTAGAATTTGCTGCCAACTCAAACAGTAGCCTAAACAACGGTCTTTCGCAGCTATCGAACCTTCCACTAATATGAGACGATAAAGGAGATCAAATATCCTTCTCTCTAGTGGTATCCTGTTAGGACTCTAGCTAAGAGAGTCCTAATTTAGTTTCATTGAAGAGGGCAAATATGTAAATCCTAAGGGCATTTATGTAAATCCAATATAATCAACCCCTATTAAAGAGGTGAGGAGGTCGGCTATATTAGGATTAGTTTGGAGGAAGACATTTTGAGAAAAAAATAAGATATATATCACCCTAATTAACCACTCCTTATCTTAGTTAAAGAGGGGCTGGTTGTGGAGGGGTTAAGTTAGAATAGGATTAGAATTAGTTTGGGGGTTGCTTCTTAGAGTTGGAGTAAGAGTTGTTAGGAGTATGAGTCTTAAGTAGGAATCCTATTAGGACTTGGAGTTTAGAAACCCTATAAATAGCCTTGTATTCTCTTCTCTTTTATCATCAATAGATCAATTATGTTTCAGCCATAGTGCAGAAAACCAAGGAGGGAGGAACCCCTATAGAGTTCTAATGAGGTCGATCTCCTATAGAAATCACCCCAAGCTTATAATCCATAAGGGTTCTAAAATTTAGTATCAGAGCAGCATTCTTGGTATCTCACTACCCTTCCACGACTATCCATCAGCCCCCCATAGCCATCCAAAGCAATTCCCACAATTGCTTGAAAATTGTCACCAAATTCCGTTGTCATCTCCACTACCGCAGATCATCCTTTGATCTCCTCGTGAATTGCAATAGATTCTGGTTTTTTACCTTACTGCTACTGTAATTTAGTCATCCTTATTCAAAAAATCTAAAAAAAATTGTTCCTATTTGCCGAACAAACTTTTCATCACAAAGTTTCAATCTTTACAATGAAAGTTACGATGTAGAATTCTAGCCGCACACCCTTGACTATTAGATTTGCTGTTGCATTTTCACTAATCCAATCTCTATGAAATTTTTATGATGGCTTTAACACTTTCTATCTTTAGATTTCTTTTTATTTTTGTCAAAAAATTCTCAATATAAACTACTGATCTTTTACGTCTAATATGGTGCATTTTAGACATAAAAATCTGCTGTAGTACCTTCCCATGATCTTTGATTTTGTTGAACCTTTTATTGTCATTTTCTTCCATGAATTTTTTTCATCATTACCTTTCCCTTACTAGTAGATTCTCTTTAAGTTTTACTAGAATCCTTATTTTAAACTACTGGAAGAAAATCTCATCTATACTGCTGAAATCTTTCGACGAAAAAATTCTACCATAGTACCTTATTGTATTCCTTGATCTTGTTGAAACTTTTGTTGTTGATTTCTTCTATGAAATTTTTGACAGCATTAACTTTCCCTTGCCAATGGATTCCTATTGAGTTTTACTTGATTCCTTATTACAAACTGCTGCAAAAAATTTGGACTATACTACTAAAATCTTTCATTGAAAATTTTTTGCAGCAACACCTTCTTACAATCTTTGATTTTGCTGAAACTTTTGCTGTCATTTTTTTCCACAAATTTTTGACAATATTATCTCTTCCTTACTAGTAGATTTCCTTTAAGTTTTACTTAAATTTTGTAAGAATTTCTGAAAAAAATTATGTCTTCATGGCTAGATTTTTTTTGATGAAAAATCTGCTGTTGCACCTTTGTCTTTTTTCTTCTTTTTAACCCACCGAAATCCAACCATCTTGTTGCCACCGCCCAAGACGTCTTTAGGGTATTCCCTTATGCTTAAGATACAACCATGATAACCTATTTTTCTACCCAAAGAACACCCTAAACTATAGCCAAAATAATGACCTATCGCAGCCTATCGATGCAGAATTCTACAGCACTACCTTTTGGTGTTTTTTGTTTCACCCATATATGATCCTTACCAAAATTGTTGCTGCCACTCATGTCATCTTTAAGGCATCTCTCTAGCCTTAAGATACATCCATCTTAGCCTATTTCTAGAATTTGCAGCTAACTCAAACCGTAGCCTAAATAGCAATCTTCCACAGCCATTGAACCTTCCACTGATCCTTACCCTCTACAGCCACCAATCATACAAAACCGATTGCTGCCATTAACAGCAACCTTAAGCCATCCTTCTAACCCTAAACCTCTATCACCAAACCCTCCTTATAGCCCAACATCCCTAAATCATAGCCCCAACAAAAAAAAAACAAAACATCCTGTTAACCCCAAAACGTAGTCATCTACCTATGATCCACCATCCCTTTCAGCCACCAAACCACCCAACCATTCCATACCATTGACTTAAGAGCAGAAGAGGTACATTGGCATCTCAGATCTAGAAGCATATGCAATGACATCTCAAGGTTCAATCTATGCCAAGTTAGAGGCATTTGAATTACGCATAGAGGAAAAATTACACGCCTTATTCGTCAAATTCAGATTAAACCGATCTCCGAGCCCAATAAAATTCTAGCAAGGTCAAAGTTTAGAGAGACCTCTCAAAAAGAAAGAACGAGCCACTGATATGAGATAGTCACACATGAGGGTGGATTTCTCTCGATGGGAAGGAGATCCAACGAGATGGATTTCGCGCACCGAACGTTACTTCCATCATCACCAAACAGAGGAGGATTCCATAGTGGACGCCGATGTCATCCACCTTAAAGGAGATGTTATATGATAGTGCAATTGGCTTGAATATAACTACGGGACTCCGACGTGGATACAATTCAAGTTTGCGCTGCTGACCCGCTTTAGGCTGACCAAGTATGAGAATATCAACGGATAACTTGCCAAGATCCGACAAACCTCCACGATTCAAGAATACTAGATTGAGTCTAAGAAATTATCTTACTTTGCTCATGATTGGTCTGACAAACAATTATTAGGAACGTTCATCGAAGGACTCAAGTCAAAAATTAAAGAAGAGGTTAAAGCGCGATAGCCCTCCACCGTGAAGGTCGCTATCTCTTTCACTCAAATCTAAGAGGAACGGCTGAACCAAGATGTTTAGAGGATGAGAACTACTCTGAGACCAGCAACATATAAACCTCTCTCTACTCCCAGCCATTCTTGGCTGCCAAAAAAATTGACGAGAGAAGAGCTACACGATAGATCGGCGAAGGGTCTTTGTTGGCATTACAATAAACTTTAGAGCCGCAACCATCGCTGGCAAAAAGGGGAGCTTTCCGTGATAAAATCTTTTAAAGAATATGAAGAAGAGGTCTAGGAACCTGAGGAGGAGAACACGGAGGACCCACAGTCGGTCGATTGCATGAGTTACACTTTAGTCGGCCATGCAAACTCACAAGCAACAAAAGTTGAAGAATCCTTTAAGCAGCAACCCATCACCGTCCTCACCAACAATCTTATGAATAGCTAGGGATAACAAGTGACCTTATATGAGAAACATGGGAGTAAAGTAATGACAATCTCGACACAACACTTGCAGAAGATTGCTGAAATTTTAAGTGTCTCCACTGACCCGAGTCGACTACTTCCTACCAGGCTATACAATCTTCATATGTTGATCTTGTAGGAGGAACCACTAGCATATATTTGGCTATATTGCTGTCCACATCCCCAGAGGGCCGAAGCTAAAAGGATCATCTAAGAGACGTAGGAGGCACAGATCATTCGACCACTACCTTCCCTTGCAAGGACACTTTATCTCCAAAAGCTTTACCTCTTTGTCTGCAGGTATAAACTCTTCCTGAAGTGCCATATCCAACCGAACCTGCTATGGCTTCTGAAGCACTCACAGATCGGGCTACTTCCATGACTTCTCCAAGGAGTGGACCATAATGCTCAAAGACTTCCTTGATGATGACTATCGATCCACAGCCCACAACCGTAAGAAGATTGAGTCCCTCTAGCGATAATACTGACATGAAATCTGTGACACCAAACTTTATTAGATGGAGATCAAAATTCTGAAGGAACAGGAGGAAGGCATCCACACGTCCATCATTTATAGGATTCTTACAGTCACGATGCCATCTACATCAGTCCTAGTATTACTCGATCATGGCAATGTGTTGGTAATTGGAGCAGACATATCAGGAATTGGGATTGGCACCACCCTCATGCAAGATGGCCGACTTTTAATATATACCGAGGCTCTCCTTACATTTTACATGATGCTTTTGATTTGTAAAGGGATACTAATTGCTACTGAATTTAAAATTTGGCATGATACAAGTCAATAGCACAAAAGAGAGATAAAAATAGGCTCAGTAAATTTATAGCTCCTACCCTCCTCAGACTCAGAATGAGCTTACACCACTAAGGACCTTATTAAAGGGAAGCAACTATTCCAAAAGAAGGCTTAGGCAAGTGGCAGCCATGCAAGAAAGAAATAGCCCCCCGACAAATATTGGAGCAGAAGAAAGTTTGCTACTGAATATTGAGTTTCCCTTCATCTCCAGCCCTACCATCAGAAAATTCAAGCATCAAGGAAGTGGTCTCCCTACTAATTTGGCCCTTGCAAATTTGAGGATCATAATGGAGCCGTGACTTATAGATCAAATCAGTATATCAATTTAAAAATATAATTAATCCTCCAAGTATCTCATTGCAAATAAAAGTTTAGAGAGGATAACTCATCCCCGATTTATCCACCTGACACCCAAGTCGATAAGGAGGCCCAAGTTTAATTGATAATTGCTTGGGATCATGGGATCACGATACATCACCGTCCAGTCACTACTACTGATGCTGGACCCCAAGAGCAGGATATACCTACTATAGAGCCACAAGGGACCCTCGTGAGGAATTGTAGATCATGACCCAGAGACATGGAGCTCAGCCTTGAGGACAAGACTGATTTGAAGAGGGCGGGTCTGTTAGGACTCTAGCTAGGGGAGTCCTAATTTAGTTTTATTGAAGAGGGTAAACATATAAATTTTGAGGGCATTTATGTAAATCCTATCTAGCCAACCCCCTATTAAAGAGGTGAGGAGGCTGGGTAAGTTAGGATTAGTTTGGAGGAAGATATTTTGAGGGAAGAATAAAATACATGTCACCTTAATTAACCACCCCTTATCCTAGTTAAAGAGGGGTTGGTTGAGGAGGGTTTAAGTTAGAATTGGATTAGGATTAGTTCAGAGTTTGCTTCTTAGAGTTGGAGTTGGAGTTGTTAGAAGTAGGAGTCGATTCTTAGAGTTTGGATTAGGAGTAGGAGTCTTAAGTAGGAATCCTATTAGGAGTTGAGGTTTAGAAGCCCTATAAATAGCCTTGTATTCTCTCCTCTTTCATTATCAATAGATCAATTATGTTTCAGTCATAGTGTAGAAAACCAAGGTGGGTAGAACCCCTATAGAGTTTTAAGGAGGTTGATCCCCTATAGAGATCACCCCAAGCTTAGAATCCGCAAGGGTTCTAACAGGAGATCGTATATCCCTGAATTTTCTAGATCCAGTAGGAGAGGATAAAGGAGGTCAAATATCCTCTTCTCTAGTGGCATATATACAGTGGACCGATACAACGATACTCCT
This sequence comes from Ensete glaucum, assembly GCA_021527575.1. Taxonomy (NCBI): domain Eukaryota; kingdom Viridiplantae; phylum Streptophyta; class Magnoliopsida; order Zingiberales; family Musaceae; genus Ensete; species Ensete glaucum. The sequence continues at coordinate 37,756,718 of CM038558.1, read as the reverse complement.
CCAATCATAATGTAATACTTATAGTTTTTGCACACCTTCACATCTTTCGCATGCCAGCATGCAACGAATGTGGAAGAAAATTTTCTTTCATCTTCGCTATCCTTATGTAATAGGGAGAAGAGTGGTCGGTTGAGAAGAGAAAGGGAAGGGGGCAGCCAAAGATACAGCTTATCATCTTTCTTGGCCACCCCTGCCTCCTATTTATAAAGAGCCTTTTAAACTCTAATGGATCCCACCTTAGTGGATATTGGATCTCTATCCAATTATCCACACCTCTTAGATTATTGGATCTCTATCTAATAATCTCAATTTATCTCCAATTGGGTCTCATGCAAGGAAACCATTAATATTAAGTCTAATCTAATGAAACAAGGGCTTGTTGGATAACTTATATCCAATCCTCTACTTACTACAATATCCACCATATGTATGTGATCCTCTAGGCCCAATATTGAGTTGGCCATGAGTTGCACTTGTCAGAACTCTTTCTAACTCAAAAATCCTTCTGACTTAATGAAATGTTATCCCATAACAATTCACTCAACTCATCGACTATTGGACGTACTAGGCCACTACGCCATGGTCCAAATGGTACAGGGGGGATCTAATCCATTAAACATGTATGTCCTTAGTTATTAAGTATCTATAATCCCTTATCCATATAATATCTCAAAGATTATATATTGGGTATAGTACTACCAGGCCTTATATGAAATCTGTCTAAGACTTGCTCTAATTGGATTTTCCTAGAGAACTCTCTCAATCCTAATGTCCCTAGTCAAGGATTTGCTTGAGCAAGAATATACAAGATATTCCTCTTATGATATCGAGAGTGGATGATCCTTAATTAACACTCAATTACTTTCGTAAGGTTGGCTACCAATCCCAATAACCAATTAGACTAGATTTGAAACTTCTAGACCTATAAATCTAATGTCAAAAAAAGGAGTATTCAAACAAGACATCCTTGGTATCTCAAATCTAAGGATCAGTCACACAAGATATAATATAAAAGAATAATATACATATTTTATAGAAAAGTAAATAATTAAGATACAGACTTCTATCTTAATCTACTCCCACTAATTTTCTAGCAAATCATGCGATACCCTCGGCACATGAAACGGACGTCTCCGGCAAACCTCTAGTAGGGATCAAGATCTAATCGGTATCTTAGTGTAATCTTAATGGAATTGACCAATCACACTACACCCAAAAAGATAGGCAACTTTTATCAATCACAACAAATGATTCCCATCATGTTCGGCCTTCGAACCATCATAGTCTCGAGGGACTCGACCAACCATAATGTTTAATTAATTCATTACCATTATTATAAGAAGAGTCTGATTTGATGATATACCCTCGAGGAACTCGACCAACTCAACCTATATTGGGATTCAATTTCTTCCTATAATGATGGAAAGCTACATGGATCAATCTAATTGCCTCACACTTACTAACTTAATATTATCATAGGAGGGGTTTTGTTTCGGTCTCCTAATATATCATGTCACACACAAACATATTTAATATATATCTACATCATATGTATGTGTGTGTATATATATATATATATAGAGAGAGTAGGTATATAAGCAATTACATATCATCTATGCACAATCACACTGGATGATCGTGAACCATCACCTAATATGATTAGGCCCGAGCCAATGGGCTCAATCACTCATAATAGGATCTATGTATGTATCAATGTAGCTTCATGCCCTGTGATTGTCCATCTCATCATTATCGGTTTCATCGGCACCTCAGCGCATCTCCATACGTTCGATCATCTGTCTCGTCAACATCGATATAGTTTTCTATCTCATTCTTATATTCTTAAATCTTTTGAAGGCTTCAGACTTGTACTTCATTAAATACATATGTCTATACATAGAGAAATCATAAATGAATGTAATGAAGTATGAATAACCACATATAGCATGAATTGGCATAAGACCACATACATCAGTATGTATGAGTTCTAGCAACTCAAGGTCAATTTCCCTTGAAGGCAAGATTTATAGGTTACAGATAATTCATAATCAAATGGATCTAAGTATCCATCATTTTGTAACTTTTGAATTCTTCATTCGTGGATATGAGCTAGCTTATAATACCATAAGTATGCATTGTTCAACTTATCTCGTTTTCTCTCAGACACACTAACATTCATGACTATATCTGAAGCTTCTCCAAGCTTTTGTTTCACCTTCTCTGTAAGGTACTCTTTGTAATTCCTCCTCTGGTGCTCATTTTTGCTATAGTGAAAGCACTAGTCTTTATCCTTTGTCGAGTTCCTTTTAGCAATCTTTACTTTCCCCACTTTGCCCTTGCCCTTCTTAAGGAACTTCTCTGCCTTCCTTTTCTTTCTGGTCTTCACCAGCATAGAGAACTGGCTTCTCTATTTTTATGGTGCTCTCAATCTCCTTCAATATATTAAGGAGCTCAAGGAGAGTTGCGTCAAGCTTGTTTATGTTAAAATTTATAATAAACTATGAAAAAAATCTGAGAGGGATTGAAGTACAAGATCCATACAGAGGTTTTCATCTAGGACCGTTCTTAGACCCGTGAACTTCTTAATGCACTCAATCATCTTTAAAAATATGGTTATGAACTGATGACCCCTAGTTATCCTGGCACGAAAGAGACTCTTGGATATCTCATATCGTTGAGTCCTTTCTTGTTGCTCAAATAATTCACTAAGATGCAGGAGAATAGATCTGACATCCATCTTTTCATGTTGTCTTTATAACTCGAGAGTCATAGAGCCTAACATATAACACTGAGCAAGAGGATAATCATCTATGTACTTCACGAAGTGAGCAATCTCATCCTCACTTTGCCCCTTCCTTAGGTACAACTATATCCATGTCAAGGACATGCGATTTTCTTCATCGTGAGAATGATTCTTAGGCAGTAGAGCCAATCTGTGTAGTGAGGCAATTAATATCAAGTATACTATGCAAGGGATTTACAATATATTTCTAAAAGTAAAGATGTAGCAGAAAAGTAAATAATATATTGATTTTGGATTTTACAAAAAGAATTAAGATATGGACTTTTATCTTAATTTACATGCACTATTTTCTCACGAAATACACGAAATCCACCAACATGTGAATCGAAAATCTCTAGCAAATTTCTAGTAGAGATCAGGATCTAATTGATATCTAGCATGACCTTGAAAGACTCGACCAATTGTACTTTACCTAAAAGGTAGACAACTCTTACCAATCATAACATCTTGTGATTCCCATCTTGTTCGGCCTTCAAACCATCATGACCTCAAGGGACTTAACTAACTATGATATTTGGTTAAGTTGACACCATCATTATAAGATAAGTTTGATTCGATGATATACCATCGAGGGACTTGATCAAGCATACCATGTACCCAAGTTACCGTGACATCTCTATGTTGTAGGCAAGATCTTAAATCCCAATATAGGTGAAACTCTAGGGACTCGACCAACTCAGCCTATATCGAAAAATGATCTTTGTCTATAATGATGGAAGGTCACATGAGTCGATCTTATTGTCTCACGTTTATCGACTTAATATTGTTGTTAGAGGGGGTTTTAATTTGGTCCCATGGTTAAATATGATGCATCACATATATATTTAACATATATTTATATCGTATATATATATATATATATATATATATATATATATATATATATATATATATATATATATATACACACACACACCCCTAGTAGGTGTTGAGATAAACATATATCATATATAAACATATACCATAACCTAGTGTGATTAGGCCCAAGCTAGAAGGCTTGATCATTCACAAAAGAGTCTATGTGTGCCTCAGAACATCTCCATGTCTTGTGATCATCCATCTTACCCTCATCTGTCCTATCGACTCCTCGGGCATCTCCATACCCGGTGATCATCTGTCTTATTCTCATGAGTCCCATTGGTACCTCCACACTCCTATTGTACCTTCTCATGTAGTTACAACTTAATTACAGGCATGTAGCTCTAAAATTATATATATCATATAAATGAGAAACCTTGATCTTATCAAGGGGAGATACAATACTAAGGGAGATATAAATACATGTCAGATATAATGAGAGAGAGAAGGAGGCTATCGGCCATGGGGAGTCACTACTAGAGGGTTGCAGGCAACCGTCTTGACCAGAGGACTATAAGTAGCCTTCTCGTCCAGATTGGATGTCGTAACCTTTTGCGAGTAGATTTATGCATCATAACATGTTGCGACTAAATTATGGGCAACAACCCTTATTGCCCTTTCGCAATTCCTTGTGAAACCTAATGTCAACAAGACTTTGGATGTCTAAACAGTTCATACACCAAAAACTATGTTGTTCTAATCTAAAATCAATGAAAAAATGCAACTAGTTTATGTAGAAATTGACTCTACACAACATATATGTAATAACTAATCATCATACAAGGAACTTGGCTTTGATACCACTATTGAGAAACCTTAGAGGGCATCACAAGTGCAGAGGAAGAATAAAAATAAAACTATTTTTTAAAAATAATCAAATCGGATCGTCGTACAATGATTGGGAGTAAAAATCACAGAAAACCAAAAACTACATAAGATGTATGAGATGTTCTCACCTAGGGGATATCACGTATCTCCTGATATTATAGATCCAAGTCCATGGATGAATGAACTCTTACAAGCTCCTCTTTAGCGGTGATCCACACAATAGACATAACAATGACACACCTCCTTGTGTAGCACAATCTTTCCATGCAATTGCATACCACAAAATAGTAGCAAACCAAGAGGGATTGGTCCTTGTTCTTGTCCTCCCACACTAAAGAGGGGGCTGATGGTTAGAGGAAGAAGGGGGAAGTAGATGAGGAGGCCAAAGCTATAAGGGTATAGCCTATGACCTTTTAGTCCTCTCTTATTTATAGAGAGCCCTCTTAATCCTAATGGATTCTATCTTATTAGATATTAGATCTCCATTCTGATTATCCTAAAACAATAAGTATTTGATTTTTATCTAATTATCCCTAGCTATAAGTTCTATATTAAAGAAAGAATTACTCAGACAATGCATCATCAGTGTCTCAAATCTAAGGACTAGACACATAACTAGGACTATGGAATCACTGTCTAATATCAAGTATCATTAACCATATAGCATTCCGTAAGCGGATCAATCAATGAACTGATTCTCCAATAAATACCTGTGTTGTACCATTAGTGTGCCCACACAAATGGTTATGAGATTAGTTGTCTTCATCATATAGATGGGTATACAGTACACCGGTTTGCCCAGTTATCTCGGTATCCCTCTTGAGTAACATATTACCATAATTATTTAGAGTTTATGTTTAAAGGTGAATCAGTCTTATTATCGTGATCTCATCACGATCTAATTCTCATTATACAGATCCAATGACATTATAGTATATGCAACAAATAATATAAAATGATAATATGTCAATAATGATAATAAGCAAAAAGATCACGTAATATGTCACATGTGCTATCACTCATGTGATTGGCTTGTAGGACACTTGTAACCAACAACATGGAAATCTAATCCATTGAACCTATTTGCCCTTATTTACCATGTAACTATAGTCTCTTATCCATATAATATCTCAGAGATCGTATACCGAGCATAGTATTGTCAAGCTTATACGGTATCCATCTAAATCTTACTCTAATCGAATTCTCCCAGAGAACTCATTCTCTCTCAATCCAAATGACCTTGGCTAGAGATTTTCTTGAGTGAGAACATGTGTGGTATTCCTCTAATGATACAAATAGTGGATAATCCTCTATTGACACTCAATTGTCTTCATAAAGTTGGTTGTCATTCCCAATAACCGACTGTACCAAATCCAGAACTTTTAGACTCATAAGGTATCAAAAAATAAAATACTAAAATAAGACATCTTTAGTGTCTTAAGTCTAAGGACCATATGCATAACTGAGACTACACAATAGCTATCTAATGATGAGGTATCATTAACCATCTAACATTTCATAAGTGGATCATTCAGTGAACTTATTCTCCAATGAACACCTATACTATATTTCTAGTGTCTCCACATAAACAACCATGAGACCAGCTGCCTCTATCATATGGACATGCATATAACACATCGATTTGTCCAGTTATCTTGATGTATCTCTCGAGTAACCTATGACCGAAAATATTTAGGGTCTATGTTTAAAGGTAAATAGTCATATTATAAGGATCTCATCATGATCCAATTCCCATTGTATAGATCCAAAGACATCATAATATATTTATCAACCAATATAAAATAAGAAAATATTATAATAATAATAACCAAAAATATTATGTAGTGTATCACATGTGCCATCACTCATGTGATTAGCTTGCAAGGCACTTATAACCAATACCTTAGCCATCGAAGATAATTCGACAGCCACTGTCATCAGCATCCGTTGGGGTCCTTCCGCCCGACAAATTGCCAGCCTCTCTTGAGCATCCATAACCTATCGAACCACCAGCTAAGAGAGCTCCCCACTCCACAACTGTAGAATTCAATAGGCTACCCTGCCATCGCTCCGCTCCACTTGAGTCTAGGACCCATTCAATCAACTCAATAAATAACTCCTTGAGGATCCAATTGTAACAAATGGATTGGTGCCTAGAAAAAATATGTCATGACTTTCACCAATCTAGTGGTGAGGGACAGATTGACTCTACATCAAGTCGATCCTTATTTATTCAGGATATCTAAGAGGAGCCAATCCTCACTGATTTCCTCTTCCCATCATTGGAACCTTTTGACTGCACTATTGACCTAGTGGAGCACATCGTTGCCTTTCGGACTTAGATGTCACTTCATGTCATCTTGGATGTCATGACGTGTCGCACCTTCCCAACTATTTTAAGGAGTTTAGTAAGAGAGTGGTATGCTTGTCTGAAACTGCTTTTTATCTACTCCTTTGCTCAATTAGTGAAAGAATTCAAACTCCACTTCATCGAAAATGTTCGCTCAAGGCCCACGACTGCGATGCTACTAGATTTAAGACAAGGTGAGGATGAGACACTTGTGAACTCCATCAATCGATTAACCAACAAGATTAGGGGTGTAGATAATGTTCACCCCTCGCTCGTGATTTAGTCCTTTGTGATGACTAAAACCCTCTTACCTTTTTTGTTCGTTGGTAGAAAGAACACCAACAACGGTGCCTAAAGTACTTCAAAGAGCCAACCAGTACATTGTCATCAATGCAATGGTCTTGAGCAAGCTCGAGGCACCTTATAAGAGACCAAGACAAGAGCAACCATAATCTACCCCTGCCCTAAGGTCACCATAGCAGAGAAGTGGACAACCCGACCTACCTCACTCGAGGTTTGAACTAACCCCCTTGAACTTGACTAGAACAAAAGTTTTCTTGTAGATAAGGGATAAAGGCTTGCTGAGAGACCCTCGATCAATGATGACTCCACACAAAAAAGAGAAAAAAATTTAAGTATTATCATTTCCATTATGATTATGCCATTACGGTCTAAAGGAATAGATTGAGGAGCTCATACGACGAGGGCACCTTGGGTGATTTATTTGAATACATCGAGAGCCATCATCTGGATCTCAAGGGTCAGTTGAAGGATAGATCAATGTCAATGTTAGCAGTCCAACGTCAAGAGGAGACATCACCTTGAGTCATAAAGCTTACACCGAGCCATCATTAGGAAGTGCCCCAGGACCAAGAGTGATCAGGAAATAACTTTCCAAGAGGCAGAAATAGAATGCCTCAACTAAAACCATGGTGATGCCTTGGTAGTCTCTAAGGATGGCTAGCACTTATATAGAAGGGTCATGATCATTAAAGGTAGCTCTCCTAATATCTTCTTAAATGTCTTTCAAAAACTTGGGCTTGCAACTAATGATCTCACCCCAATGACTTTCTCACTGATGGGATTTATGGCCGACTAGGTCTCCCCCTTGGGATCATAATTTTGCATGTCATATTTAGATACAAACCATACCTAAAGATAATTATGGCTAAGTTCATGGTAGTCAACATCTCATCAGCATACAATGCCATCATAGGTCGACCTACATTGAACAGATTGTAGGCAATTGTGTTGACCTATCACATAATGATAAAATTTCTAACCAACACTGGCATTAGCGAATTAAGGAGCAACCCAAGGGAGTCCTGACAGTGCTACCTCATGGCTATCTCCTTATCTAAGAGGGTCCGATCCAAGGCACCACTTGCGGAGCCAAGAGATTTTGCCAAACCCCTTCCACACAAAGAGCCGACAAAACCATTGATCTGAAAACCCCTAGAGAAGGCTCATCCCGATTGGGTCATCAAGACGGGGCCAATGTTGCCCGATGAGAAGTGAGTACAACTTATCAGCTTTCTCAAGAAGAATGTCAAGGTGTTCGCATGGTTGCCAAGGGACATGTCAGGAATCAATTCAGATATGGTTCAACATTATTTGACTATATTTCTTAAAGCGCCACCAATAAAAAAAAGGCCCCACAAATTTGCTTTCGAACACTAACAAGTTATTAGCAAGGAAATTGACAAACTACTAGGAGTAGGGTTCATTGCTAAGGTGCAATACCTACAGTGACTTGCTAATGTTGGATTTGTCAAGAAGTCAAATGGAAATTGGAGGATATGTGTTGACTATATCGATCTCAATAAAGCATATCCGAAGGACAAGTATTTGCTACCTCGAGTAGATCAACTAGACAACACCACCTCAGGTCACGAGCTTCTCACCTTCATAAATATATTTTTCGGGATATAACCATATAAGAATGACACGAGAAGATTGAAACATATCTCCTTCACCGCCAACCGAGGGATATATTGCTACCAAGTCATGATGCCATTCGAGATGAAGAATATAGAAGCAACATACCAAAGGATGATGAGTAAGATCTTCGAGCATCAGATTGGGAGGAATGTTGCAGTATACATAGATGACATGATAGTCAAAAGCAAAATGATCAACTCACACTCGATAGAATTGGTAAAAACTTTTCAAATTCTAAAGAGATACAACATGAATCTTAATCTGACCAAATATGCTTTCGAAGTCAACTTAGGAAAGTTCTTGGGGTTTATTATGCATTAGAGAGGGATAAATGCAAACCCTAAAAAACTACAAGCTAGCTCCCACCTCCCTTGGCTTCTTGACCTATGCTTGAAGGTCGACATTTTCTCGAGCTTATTGGCAGATGAGAACACCAACATCTCAAACCTAATCAAATAGTGTCGTTATATAATAGTGATGCTACAATCATAAAGAAGAGTGGTCAAAAAAAAGAGAGGAAAAAATTTTATAACTTGTGTTACCAATATTTCATTGTGAAAACCCTGATTAAGCAACACCTCAGAATGGGAGAGATAAATTTGCTTTGCCAGACCTAGACACAAAGATCCCTAGTAGTATTGATTCGAGGCTTTGTCTTTATCCCATACCTTCTACTCCTCCTATAGGCCTCTCCATCTGAGCTAAATGGGGAGCCCAATGTTAGGTCGGGCAGGTCAGCTATCACCGAAGCACCGAAGGGTCAAGACCTCCCCTCGCACAAGTCAATTATTAACCTTAGCCACTCTTCTCCTTAGCCCAAGGGAGACCCGGGGCCCTTGGGACCCTCTGTAGGCTCCAACACTACCAAAATAGGACACTCTACAAGCTCCGACATTAATGAAACAAGACTTCTACTTACAGCGATTTCCTCAAGGGTCCAAGGAAAATTGAAGTATGAAGAGGTGAAGTAGTTCAAGTCATACCTCGAGAAGTCAGATTGAGACCAGCATCGACTAGTTAGTCCTTGTCCATCTTCTAGATGGCCTCGAAGGAGGAAAAAATATCCCTCAGTTAAAGCACATGATCCCCTTCCTTATCCGATAATAGGGGAGGGGTATCGTCAAAGGGATGTGTCAACCAAGTAAGGTTGAACCCTTATTCCCAACCTAGATTTATAACAAAAAAAAAAAAAGTTCCCTCTAGCCCTTAATATTTGAAGGGGCGCCACCAATTTTAAAACCTCCCCGAGTGACCAGATAATAATTGCTCTTCCATTTGCACAACCAAAAACAAGAAACAAAAAGCTTGTGGGATGGGGAGATATTAGCATACTTGCATTTTCAATAAACACCACTAAATAGTGCTAGGAGTTGAGAGCCATTTGGGATGGAGATATGCCCCACCATTTAAGATAAGACACTATCACTAGACGAAGGAGAAGGCAGAGCCTTACTTCAAGGGAATCATAGGACAAAGACAAAGACCCTAAAGTCAGACTATATGAGTGCTAGCTAAGACAAGAAGCCTCCAGCATCGAACTTAGCGAGGATAGAGAATTTGATTTGCATGTGGTCCAAGAGCGGAACGCCTACTACTAAGTTGCATTCATGTGAACTTTTTATTAGCTCTAAATCCCATAAAAACCTAGGATCCATGGGAATCACCCTCGCTTTTGGCCTTGGGCTATCGAAAGACAAAGCATGAATTTTGACTGATTTATAATCGGTAGACTAGGAGAAGAGACCTTTCGGCCTTAGTTGTAGAGATCAAGCACTAGACACTTAATGATGGGCTCACTTCTTTTGGAACTGAAGCTGAATATCCCTCACTTCTGAAATATTCATAATGATCTATTTTAAATTTATTTGTAATAACATATTTATAAATATGAAGATTATTTAATAATTCTCTTAATTAAATAATTTTATATTAAAAATTTATTGCTATAGACCTAAATGTAAATATTAAAAATTTGATATAAATTTTGAAAGATTCACATTAAGTTTGAAATAAAGGGAAGAGGAAGACATGTGTCACTAGTTAACCTAAGAATGGTGTCACTTATGCTTGTTGTATGGGTGACACCTAAACTTCTTTTATACATGCTTGCAACCTTACAATCCTTGTGTGATATCGGGAAGGGAGAAAGAGGAATAAAATTTGAAAATAAAAGAGAAATCGAAAGTCGATTTATAGATAAGGAATAAACTCTGAACAGAACTTGCATAAAATAGATAAAAAGTTCACTACTGAGTTTAAAGTCACAAGAGAATATAGAAAATTTACCACATCAAGAATAAACAATAATATAGAACTAAATCAAAAGACTCACCACTCAAGGATACATCCAAGAGATATAGAGTTTTAGAAAGACTTTAAGGAGCTTCTGCCAATACAAATCAGGCACCAAAAGTTCTTTCTAGTCCTAGAATATCAAAATAAGTACTAGTACATGAAACATTTCTTCTTGCATACTATGACATTAAGTGCTTCACATATTTCCTTGATCATAAAGAAAGACATCTTGAAATAGTTTTAACTTTGTCCAAGGAATATGCTAATGAGTTGTCATTTTTGAGTGGGCTGGGTTAAAAACTATTAAATATTATAGTGGACTATAGGGAATATCGTAAGATCAGCAAGATGCATAAGTGTTAATTATAGCAAATTAGACACTCCCGTGTCAATCTCCCCTGGTTGAAAAAGACTTGTCCTTAAGTCTTCATTTGTTTCATCACCATGATAAGGACTTAAATCAGTCACATTGAATATTGATGATACCCTATAATCTTCAAGTAGATCAATCTCATAAGCATTCTCTCCAATTCTTTTAAGTACTTTGAATGGACTATAAACCTTTGGTTTCAACTTTCCAAATTTACCTGGTGGAAACCTCACATTCCTTAAATGAATCCAGACCAAATCACTTGTATTAAACCTTGTATGTTTTCTATATTTGTTAGCTGCTCGCATATACAGTTCATTTTGCTTCTCAATGATTGCTTTAATATCGTCATGCACCTTCTTTATCTATTTAGCCCTCTCGTCAGCATCTCCACTAAATTGCTTAGTTGTAGAACGAGGGACTAAGTCCAAAGGACCAGTAGGATTAGCACTATAAACAACCTCAAAATGACTCTTATCAATGGTATGATGCATAAAATGATTGTCAGCAAACTCAATTTGTGAAAGAATGAGATCTCATTGCTTAATATTCTTGCCAACATAGCTTCTAAGCAAGTTTCCCAAGCCTCTATTTATTACCTCTATTTGCCCATCGATTTTTGGATGATGAGAATTATTGAAATTCAAAAATATACCCAGTTTCCTTCGTAAAGTCTTCTAAAGATGGCTAAGAAATTTTGAGTCTCGATCAGATACCATAGTTCTTGGAATGTCATGCAATCTAATAATCTCCTTGAAGTATAAATCAGGAATATGAGATGCATCATTTGATTTATTATACGGAACAAAATAAGACATCTTTAAGAATCTGTCAATAATAACCATGATAAAATCTTTGTTCATTTTAGTTCTCGATAGTCCCAAGACAAAATCAAGGTCCACATCCTCCCATAGAGCATTAGGCACGGGCAATGGAGTGTACAAACCTGAATTTTGGCTTATTGTTTTTGATAAGTGACACTCTTTGTATTGCTTTACAAATCTCTCCACATCTCTAAACATCTTAGGCTAATAGAAATTTGATTTAATGAGAGCCAGAGTTTTGTCCCTACCAAAATGTCCTCCCAAAGTACCGTCATGAGCTTCAGCTATAATTACATATCTTAAAGAACAAGATAGAACACAAAAGACATTAGCTTGAAAAAGAATCCATCAAAGATAGAAAATTGCTACAAAGAACTTGATTTGTAATTCTGCCATATTGAGTTGAAATCAACATCATTTTGATAGAGATCTTTGAATATCTCAAATTCAATCACTTTAACTTCCATGGCATATAATAAATAATATTTTCTACTCAATGCAGCAACAACTACATTTTGAACACTAGATTTATGCTTGATTATGAAGTTATAAGATTGCAAGAACTCCACCCAAGTATGCCTCTTGTTTAGCTTGTATTGGTGATTAATAAACTTTAATACGTCATGATCAGAATATAAGACAAATGACTGGGCAAGAAGATATTGACTCTAATGAGATAAAGCTCAATAAATGGCATATAACTCCTTGTCATGGATAGAATATTTTCTCCTTGTATCATTCAACATCTCACTAAAAAAGTAATGAGCTTTGATTCCTGACTTAAAACAGTATTGATTCTCATATTGTAGGTATTACATTCAACCTCAAATACTTTATCAAAATTGGGTAATACCAAAATAGGAGCTTCGGTCATCTTTCTTTTTAATAGCTCAAAAGCTTCATCAGCCTCATTAGTCTACTTGAATTTATCACCTTTCAGACATTCAGTGATTGGAGTAACAAGCGAGCTGAAACCCTTGATGAATCTTCTGTAAAAGGAAGTTAAACCATGAAAACTCCTCACATCATGCAATGAAGTCGATGTTGGCCAATTAAGAATAGCTTCTACCTTACTTTGAACCATCGTGATTCTATTTTTTGAAACCACATATCCCAAAAACACCATACTATGAGTAAAAAAATCATACTTCTTCAGATTAGCATAAAGCTTTTGCTATCTCAAGATAAGAAAAATCTTCTTAAGATGATTTATATGCTCTTCCTCACTTTTGTTATACACCAATATATCATTAAAATAAACTATAACAAAAGTACCAATGCACGACTTAAGTATATGATTCATAAATCTCATGAAAGTACTATGAGCATTACATAATCCAAATGGCATAACCAACCATTCATACAAGCCTTCTCTATTTTTAAATGATGTTTTCCACTCATCTCCAAGCCTCATTCTTATTTGATGATAGACACTCCCCAAATCAATTTTAGAGAAAATAGAAGTACTTTACAATTGATTAAGTAAATTATCTAACCTTAGAATGGGAAAATGATAGTCAATAGTGATTTTATTGATTGCACGACTGTCCACACACATTCTCTAAGAACCATCTTTCTTATGCACCAACAAGGCTAGAACAACACAAGGACTTATACTCTCCCAAATCAAGCCATTTTTCACTAACTCATCTACTTGCCTTTGAAGTTCTTTATGCTCCATGAGACTCATTCTGTAAGCTGCCTTATTAAGTATGATAGCCCCTGGAATAAGATCAATATGATGATGGATGTCTCTTAATGGTGGAAGACCTTGTGGAATCTCTTATAGTATAATATTTTGAAACTCCTCTAGGATTGGTTTCATATTTGTCGGTGGCTCCTAGTGATGTTCATTCTCTTCTATGACTACTAGAGCTAAAATATGACTATCTCTTTCTAGTTCACCCTTGCATTCACCATAGGACATAAAAGCACTAACTTCCTTCTTTGGTGCATTAATTTCAAAAGGCTGTAATGGAGCTAAATAATCTTATTTTCATTCATCTTAAAAGAATAAGTATATTTATAGCCATCATTTAGTGCCCTCCTATCATAATATAAAGATCTGACTAACAATAAATGACAAGCATCCATAGGAGCAATATCACACCATACTTCATATTTATAATACTTGCCAATAGAAAATGGAACTAAATATCTTTTAGTTACCTTAATATCATTTTCTTTTTATAGCCAGCATAATTGGTAAGGATGTGGATAAGGGATTGTGTCCAATTTTAGCTTCTACACCATCTCGAAAGATATCACATTCTCAAAACTGCCACTGTCAATGATCACCAACACACCTTGCCATTAAAGGTATATTTAGTGTGAAACACATTCTTTCTCATCCAACTTTCATCTTCAGCCACATAAGATACTTGTAAGCAACATTGTAACACAATAGATAAACCGCGATTAGCATAACTAACCTCTTCCTCATTATCATCAAATTTTTATTCGTCATTAGTTTCATTTCCTTCTTTATCACTATATTCTTTAACTAATGAAACAATCCTCCTATTTGGATAATCTGAACCAATATGCCCAAAACCATGACACTGAAGTATTTTCGACTTTAGGTGTAGAAGAATTAGGTGACAGTTTGCTGTTGACTGATCTTTCATTCTTGTTTTGCCTCTTTAATACTATTTTGCTTTGATAAGTAGGCTTAGAATTTTCTCCCCTCGTATAGCCATCTTTTGCCCCATATCAAGAACTCTTTTAAAACTTATGTTGTTTCTCCACTTTTAAAGCCAGCTTACTCACATCATTAAAAGACCAATACAGTTGGAGTTAAATCACTTTGGCAATCTCATATTTCAGACCTCTTAGGTATTTTGCAATGGTCTGCTCTTCTGGTTCCCTCTACTGTGTACTCCTCCACACTAAGATTTTTTTACTTAAAATCATAGATTTTTAGAAAGATTTCTTGCTTATAGTTGTCAGTAAGTATTTTCTTTTTAGCTCCTTTTTTATTTTCTCCTATGTTACTATCTTACTCTTCCCTTCATGTTCTCTTTGCTTTTTCTGATTTTCTTACCAAAAAGATATATTCCTTCTGAGTTTGAGTGCCACAAGCTTAACCTTATTTTATTCTGGTGGTTCATGAAAATCAAATATTCTTTCTATTGTATTGATTAAATCAATAAAATCGTCAATATTGATTTTACCTTCAAATTCAGGAATATCCAACCTTAGTTGTATTTGTTTTGTCATTCATCTTGGTCTCTACGCCTTGCATGAAATCTTTGAAACTCCCTTGGGTAAGAAGGTGATAGGACTCCAACAAGGTTGAGTCCTAATCATCCTAGAAGTAGTCAATAAAAAACCTTATGGGATTGTAATAAAATCCCACCTAGCCACTTCTATCTTATAAAGAAGTGTGACTAGGGTTTAGATTGGGGCCTTAGGGCTTAGTGGTCGTTGCCCCCTTTTCTGACTAATCGACCAGGGTTTCCCTCAACTAGGTCAGCTATAGGAGGGCAAAGGGGTAAGTTTACTTAGACAAGCACCCCATGGGCTAGAGCTTAGAACCCTATATAATGATGTAGTCACCCCCTCTTTTTTATCAAGCAAGATCAATTATTTTTTCAACCTTGTGCCAAGTTCTAGTGGGGAGCAACCCCTATAAAGCGTTCCAAGGGATGATCCCCCTCAAAGATCAAAATCTATAGAGCTCCTTCTAGGGTTCTATCATCTGGTATCACAGCAGCGTTCCTACTGCCCTTGCTTCCATCTCTGCCGCCCCAACCTTCCCAAGCAATTCCCATGATTGTTGTGGCACGCACCTCCATCTTCCACCCAAGCTGTAGATCAATCAATATGCTACTGCCCCCTGCGTTTGAAATAGAGATCTGGACAGCACATCGTAGCACCTTTCTTTGTCGAATTACATCAGATTTAAGTGTTATCTTTTGTGGGTTTTTGGACTCATCTTCTCTCATATACAAACCCTACCATCCTTACTAAGAACCCCTCTAAACCACACCCTAAGCCGATTCTAAATAGCCACCCAAATCAGCTGCAGCCTACTTCTATCAAACTAATCCATCTACCTAACCAGCCACCTCTTCCTCAAAACCTCTCATACCCCTAACACGATAACAGAAAAAGGACCGTAACATTACAGATTTGGAAGCTACACCATGGCATCGGAAGAGACCATTAATGCCAAGTTTGAAGCCTTTGAAAGTTACATGGAGGAGAAGATGCAATCCCTTTTTGCCGAATTCAGCATGGGCCGACCACCTAAGCCGAAGAAATCGTAATAAGGAGAAACTTCAAATCAGTGAGATGATCCTTAAGGGCATGGTCACATCATCCCTGATCCAAACAATCTACACATGAAGGTTGACTTTCCTAGATAGGAAGAAGGAGACCCGATCGGATAGATCTTGCGCGCGGAGCGCTATTTTCGGTTCTACCGAACCGTCGATGTTACACGAGTGGAGATTGCTACCATTCACCTTGAGGGAGATGTTATTCAGTGGTTCAATTGGTTTGAACACACTCATGGAGGTCTCTCTTGGCAGCGATTCAAGGAAGGACTACTAAATCACTTCGAACCAATCGACTTTGATAACATCAACGGACAATTGGCGAAGATTCAGAAAACCTCTACAATACAAGAATATCAAACAAGGTTTGAACATTTATCTAAATAAACTATGTATTGGTCTCAAAAAAACTTTTAGGGACTTTTATTGAGGGCCTAAATCTAGAGATTCGAGGAGAAGTAAAGGCGCAACAACTGTACACTCTTATGGTAGCAATTTTCTTCATAAGAATCCAAGAAGAACGATTGAATCACGAAGTATGAAGGACAAGGGTCGCTCCCCGACTAGCCATGCATAAGCCTTCAACCCCCTCTACTACCATTTGAGCCCTTGCACCAAGAAAAATTAGCAAAAGACGAGCTTTGTGAACGATCGACCAAGGGGTTATGTTGGCATTGTAATAAACTATGGAGCCGAGAACATCACTGCAAAAAGGGCCGGCTCCTCATGATTGAATTAGTAGAGGATGAGGCTAACGAACTATCTGAAGAAAGCCTCGAGCCCAAAGATGAAGTTGTTGGGAAACCTCAACTGGTGTATCACATGTGTAGCGAAAATCAAAATAAGAATCGGTTTCCCACGAAGATCAAATCATCGTGTAAAGGATTAGGGTCGCGAGAAAAATCGAAAAAAATTACGATGTGTGAGAGATTGATTTTACCTAGGGAGATCATATATCTTTGTATTTCAGATCCGGATAGAGAAGATGAAGGAGGTCAACCATCCTCCTCTCTAGCGGTATCTACACGATGGATCTCTGCAGCGAAACTCCTCCAATCTGATCTTACAACTCTTGCTCAGAGGGAGAGAGGAGAATAGGAGGTGGTGGCTAAAACTGCAGTCTATCAACCATGAGTCTCCCCTCCTATTTATAGAGAGCCACCAAAACTCTAGGGCTCCTTCATTAGTAGGTATTGGATCTCCATCCAATAACTCACTAACCTTGCATTATTGGATCTTTATCCAATAATCTCCTTAGGCCTATAATTGAGCCTTAATCAAGGAACTCATCAACATAGGGTCTTATCTAATGACATGTCTGTCCACAGTTACCATGTATCTATAATTCCTAATCTAAATAATATTCCGGAGATCGTATATTGGACATGATACTATCCGGTCACAAATGAAATTAGTTTATCTTGCTCTATTCGGATTCTACCGGAGAACTCCTTCTCTCTTAATCCGAATGACTTTGGTCAGAGATTTGTCTGAGCAAGCACATATGGGATATTCCTCTCATGATACTGAGAGTAGATAATTCTCTATTGACACTCAATTGCCTTCATAAAGTTGGTTACCAATCCCGATAACCAACTGTACCAGATCTGGAACTTTCCAAACTTGTAAGTCTGGTGTCAAAGAAATGAGTACTCATACAAGGCATCCTTGGTGTCTCAAGTCTAAGGACCAGATACACAACTAGAACTATGGAATCGCTGTCTGACATTAGGTATCATTAACTATACAGCATTCCATAAGTGGATCAATTAGTGAACTTATTCTCTAATGAGCACTTGTACTATATCCTTAGTGTCTCCACACAAGTGGCCATGAGATCAGCCACCTTCATCATATTAATGGGTATATAGTACACCGATCTATTCGGTTATCTCAATGTCCCTCTTGAGTAACCTATAACCGAAATTATTTAGGATCTATGTTTAAAGGTGAATCGATCTCATTATCGTGATCTCATCATGATCCAATTCCTATTGCACAGAACCAAGGACATCATAATATATATGTAACAAATAATATAATATAAGAAAATACGAATATTAATCATAAGCAAAAAGATCACACAGCGTGTCACACGTGCCATCACTCACGTGATTGGCTTGTAGGGCACCTATAACCAGCAATCTCCCACTTGACCAAAAGCCAATCACCTATGTGTCTGATCCCTATCAGACCCTTATGATGCTCAAATATAATCTGAGCTAGTGGCTTCGTTTGTGGATCTGCAATGTTATCTTCGGATGGAACTATTTCTGTTGCTATATCTTTTTGGGTCATGATCGCTCTAATAAGATGGAACCTCCTCAAAATAATTTTGTTGAGACCTAACTTCCTTTGTTAGAGTTATCACCCTATTGATGTCACAATATATGGGAGTCAGCTCCATGCTGGTTGGTATGACTCCCAAATCCTTGATGAACTTCTTCATCCACACCCCTTCGTCTTGTTGCTTCTATTACAACAATGTATTCTGCCTCTATGGTCGAGTCAATAGTAGTATATTGCTTAGAATTCTTCCAGCATACTACTCCTCCATTCAGGGTGAAAACATACCCTGAATTTGACTTGCTATTATCAATGTTGGACAGAAAACTCGAGTCCGTGTAGCCCTCGACCTAGAGGCTACCTCCTTTATATACTAGTAAAAGATCCTTAGTCATTCTCAAGTACTTAAGGATACACTTTACTACCTTCCAGTGTTCTAAACCTAGATCTACCTAATACCTGCTCGTGATACTAAGAGCATATGCTATATCAGGCCTAGTACATAGCATCGCATACATGATAGACCCTATTGCTGAGGCATAAGGTATTTTATTCATTTAAGCCTTTTCTTCAAGAGTCTTTGGGGACATACTCCTAGAAAGTGATATTCCATGTCTCATTGGTATGAGACCTCTCTTGGAATTTTTCATACCAAATCTTTTGATAATGGAGTTTATGTACCTAGATTGGGACAAGCCAAACATCTTTTTGGATCTATCTCTATAGATCCATATCCCCAAAATATAGGATGCTCTTTTATGAAGAAGTTTCTAGATAGCCAAGCCTTTATTATGGAAAGCATTCCTACATCATTCTCAATAATTAGGATGTCATCCACATATGGTACCAAGAAGGTGATAGCGCTTCCACTTACCTTCCTTTACACACAAGGCTCATCTTCGTTGAAGTCATAAGATCTGATCACCTCATCTAAGCAACCTGCACACTTTATCTGGACTCTCTTTAGATATAAATCCCTCTGGTTGTATCATATACACCTCTTCCTCGAGGTTGCCATTGAGGAATACCATTTTGACATCTATCTATCGGATCTCATAGTCAAAGTATGCTGCAATGGCCAAAATAATTCTAATGGACTTAAGCATAGCTACAAGTGAAAAGATTTCATCATAGTCAACTCCTTATCTTTAATGATATCCTTTAGCTACCAGCCTTGCTTTATAGGTCTCTACCTTTCCATACACTTCGATCTTCTTCTTGAAGCTCCATTTGTAGTTGATGGGTACAATATCCTCAGGTGCATCCATAAGGTTTCAAACCTTGTTAGAGTACATGAAATCCATCTCAAAATTCATAGCTTCTTGACACTTCCCAGAGTCTATACTCATAATAGTCTCCTCGTAGGTCTGAGGATCAACATCCTAAGAGTCATCTCCACTGATATGTCCTACATATCTTTCAGGAGGTGAGATACTCTATTAGACCTACGTAAAGTTGGAACTTGTGTGTTAGGTACTTGAACAGACTCGGGCTCTGGAATAGTGCTTGAGCTAGGTTCTCCAACCTTGCTCAATTCTATCTCACTCCCACTGTTTCCACAAAGAATATATATCTTCTCAAGGAACACAACTCTCTTGGCAACAAAGATCTTTCGGTCCTTGGAATGATAGAAATAATACCTACAAGTTTTCTTTGGGTATCCCATGAATGTGTCGCATTCTGTCCTTGATTCTAACTTATCGGGATTGTATTTCTAACGTGGGCAGGATAACCCCAAATCTTAACAATCTTAAGATCGGGCTTCTTTCCTTTCCATATCCCATATGGTGTAGACACTACCGACTTTGATGGAACTATGTTCAGAAGGTAAGTTGTAGTCTCTAGGGCGTACCCCCAGAATGAAACGGATAGATCAACGAAACTCATCATAGACTGCACCATATCTAACAGCTTGTGATTCCTCCTTTCTGATACACCATTGAGCTGAGATGTATAAGGAGGTGTCCATTAGGATAGAATCCTATTGTCCCTGAGGAAATGGGTGAACTTCATACTCAAGTACTCTCCTACTTGTTCTGATCGAAGAGTCTTAATACTCTTTCCAATTTGGTTCTCTCCCTCATACTTATATTCCCTAAATTTCACAATGGCCTCAGATTTGTACTTCATTAAGTACACATGTCCATACCTAGAGAAATCATCAATGAATGTAATGAAGTATGAGTAACCACTTATAGCTTGAGTCGACATGGGACCACATACATCACTATGTATGAGTTTCAATAACTCAGTGGCTCTCTCTCCAGTTTCACTAAAATGAGAGTTGGTCATTTTCCCACAAAGGCAAAGTTCGCAAGTTGCATATGACTCATAGTCAAATGGATCTAAGTATCCATCTTTCAACAACTTTTGAATCCTTCCCTCATGTATATGACCTAGCCTATAATGTTATAGGTATGCATTATTCACCTCATCTCTTTTCCTCTTAGACATATTTATATTCATGATATGTGAAGAAGTGTCTAACACATATAAGCCATTTAAAAGGGTCCCTCTAGTGATTATCTCATCATCCATAATTATTGAACAACTATTATTCTTAAAAACTAATTTATATCCACTAATTATTAAACAAGAGATAGAAATAATATTTTTAATAATAGAGGGAACAAAATAGCATGCATCTAATGCAATAATAGCTCCACCAGGCAGATGTAGGGTGACATCTCTCACAGCAACAGTAGTAACTTTTGCTTCATTGCCCATCTTGAGATCCATCTCGCCTCTAGTCAATCTCCTAGGTCTTGCCAGAACCTGCAACGAATTACAGATATGATAAACACTCCCAATATCCAATACCCATGTATTATCATAAAAATCTAATATGCGGAGACTGACCATGAATATACCTGAAGCTTCTCCAAGCTTCTGTCTCGCCTTCTCTACAAGGTAGTCCTTGCAGTTCCTCTTCCAATGTCCATCTTGGCCAAAGTGGAAGCATTGTCCTTTGTCCTTTCCCAGGTATTTCTTGGCAACCTTTGCCTTACTTGGTCTTTCTTTGCCCTTGCCCTTCTTAAGGGTCTTGCTGGCATTCCTTTTCTTTTTGGTCTCATCAATATAGAGAACTGGCTTCTCCTTCTTGATGGCACTCTCAGCTTCCCTCAACATATTGAGGAGCTCAGGGAGAGTCACCTCAAACTTGCTCATATTAAAATTCATGATGAAGTAAGAAAAGGAATCTGGTACGGATTGAAGTGTAAGATCAACGCACAGATTATCCTCTAGGACTATTCCTAGACCTGTGAATTTCTCGATCAACTCTATCATCTTTAGGACATGGTTCTCAACCGATGTCCCTTTTGTCATCTTGGCTTGGAAGAGATTCTTAGATATCTCATATCTTTGAGTTCTTCCATGTTTCTCAAACAGCTAACGGAGATGAAGAAGGATAAAATATGTATCCATGCTCTCATGTTACCCTTGTAACTCGGGAATCATGGAGGCCAACATGTAATATTTTGTCAACGTGGAATCATCTATATACTTCACATAGCGAGTGATCTCACCCTCGCTTGCCCCTTCTTCCGGCGTGGGTAGAATTGTATCAAGGACATATGTGATTTTCTCCGTCGTGAGAACAATTCTCAAATTACGGAGCCAATCTATATAGTTTGGACCAATAAGGCAGTTGGCATCAAGTATGCCATGTAGGATTACTAGATATATATAATAATTAATTAAACTATTCAATTAATTATTTTTTTAGAAATCAAGACATGCTCGAAATTTTCAGAATTGTTAAGGGCATTATCATAATTTTGGATGAGAGGACAGTCCTCAAAATTTTCAAAAATTTTTAGGGTGTTTTCAGTATTCTAGATGAGAGGAAATCCTCAAAATTTTCAAAAATATTGAGGGCATTTAAGGAATTATGTATAAAGGGGACATAGTTGAAATTTCTCAAATCTAAGTGGCATAACCATCTTTTTCTCAAAAAGATGCCCTAGCCCTCCTTCACCCTCACTACGCCGCCGCCGTAGTTGCCCCTGCACAAGCGGCGGCCACCCTTGCGACCGGCACCACCGCCCCTATGGGCGACCTCCTTTGGGGGCCCCGGCACCAACCCCAGAGGTAGCCATGGTAGACCGTAGGGGCCTGGCCATGGCCAGCCACCTCTGCATGCAGACAACATGCATGTAGCCACCCCTCCCCCGCAAGCAGTGCCTACTTTCGCTGTCAATCCCTGCAACAAGCACGTAGAACATTTCTACGCAATTCAATCTCATCACATGCAGTTTAAAACCAATTTTTTGCACAAAAACCTCAGCTCTGATACCACTATTGGGAAACCTCAGCAGGTGCATCACATGCACAATGGAAATCAAAACAAAAACTAGTTTTTCACACAGATCAAATCGTCGTGCAAAAGATTAGGGTCACGAGAAAAATCGTAAAAACTGAAAAAAATCGTAATGTGTGAGAGATTAATTTTACTTAGGAAGATCGTATATCCATGTATTCCAGATCCGGATGGAGAAGATGAAGGAGGTCAAGTGTCCTCCTCTCTAGCGGTATCCACACGATGGATCTCTATAACGAAACTCCTCCAATCTGATCTTACAACTCTTGCTCAGAGGGAGGGGGGAGAATAGGATGTGGTGGCTAAAGCTGCAGCCTATCAACCATGAGTCTCCCCTCCTATTTATTGAGAGTCACCAAAACCCTAGGGCTCTTTCTTTAGTGGGTATTGGATCTCCATCCAATAACCCACTAACTTTGTATTATTGGATCTCTATCCAATAATCTCCTTAGGCCTATAATTGGGCCTTAATCAAAGAGCTCATCAACATAGGGTCTCATCTAATGAGAATAGAGGCTAATTGGATCTTCATCCAATCCTCTATTTGCTGAAGCATCCACCATATATGTGTGACCCTCTAGGCCCAATCCGAGCTGGCCGTGAGTCACTCCCATCAAAACTCCTTCTGATATAGTGAATTATTATCCCCATAATAATTCACTCGACTCATCGACTATGGACGTATTAGGCCACTATGTTATAGTCCCCGGACAGTACAGGAGGGATCAAATCCATAGGACATGTCTGTCCACAGTTACCATGTATCTATAATTCCTCATCCAAATCATATTCCCGAGATCGTATTTGGACATGATACTGTCCGATCACATACAAAATTAGTTTATCTTGCTCTATTCGGATTCTACCGGAGAATTCCTTCTTTCTCAATCCGAATGACCCTGGCCAGAGATTTGTCTGAGTAAGCATATATGGGATATTCCTCTCATAATACTGAGAGTGGATGATCCTCTATTGACACTCAATTGCCTTCATAAGGTTAGCTACCAATCCCGATAACCAACTGTACTAGATCTAGAACTTTCCAAACTTGTAAGTCTAGCGTCAAAGAAAGGAGTACTTTTACAAGAGAACCTTAGTGTCTCAAGTCTAAGGACCAGATACATAACTGGGACTATGGAATCGCTGTCTAACATTAGGTATCATTAACTATACAACATTCCATAAGCGGATCAATCAGTGAACTCATTCTCGAATGAGCACTTGTACTATATCCTTAGTGTCTCCACACAAGTGGCTATGAGACCAACCACCTCCATCATATAGATGGGTATATAGTACATCAATCTATCTGGTTATCTCAATGCCCCTCTTGTGTAACCTATGACCGGGATTATTTAGGATTTATGTTTAAAGGTGAATCGATCTCATTATCGTGATCTCATCACGATCCGATTCTCATTGGAGAGAACCAATGACATCATAATATATATGTAAAAATAATATAATGTGAGAATATGTCAATATTAATCATAAGCAAAAAGATCACACAACGTGTCACATGTGCCATCACTCACATGATTGGCTTGCAAGGCACTTGTAACCAGCAGAAGCCATGAAGGAAGAGCCTCAACCGGCCGACTATGCAGTGCACGCGCTGGTTGGCTACTCTAACCCGCAAACTATGAAAGTTGGAGGACTCCTTAAATAGCAACCCATCACCATTCTTATAGATATGGGCAATACCAATAACTTCCTCAACAACAAGGTTGCTACATAATAGCGCTTCAAATCGAAGGTTGCAACAAGTTTGACGTAAAGTTCACCAACGGCCAAATCGTCAATTGCGACCGACGGTGCCCGTGGGTAAAATTGCTCCTATAAGACCAAAAAGTGGTAGTCGATTTCTTCCTCCTATCCATCAATGACTATGAAGCCATGCTTGGGATTGAATGGCCCGTAACATTAAGTGACATCTCCTGGAATTTCTCTAAATTAATCATGAAGTTTTATTGTAAATGGAGACAGGTCACATTGCAAGGCAAGTGTGCGAACCATATCTCCACCGTTTTGATGCAACGAATAGAGAAGGTACTACACAAAATAAATGGTAGATTTTTTATGCATATCTAGCAGCTATCAAAGGAGGAAAAAGTATAAAATTTAGATCCTAAGCTTGCCCTATTGCTGGACGAATTCGCGGATATTTTCATGGAGCCACGTGGGCTGCCCTCTAACCGGCCAAATGATTATATCATCCCCATATTGTCAGGTAAATCTCTAGCAAATTTGAGACCATACCACTATCCTCATTTACAAAAGGATAAAATTGAGAACATCATTAATGAGATGCCTGACACCGGAGTGATTCGACCAAGCTGCAGCCCTTTCTCCTCGCCAGTGTTGCTAGTGCGTAAGAAGGATGGTACGTGGCAGATGTGTATTGATTACCGAGCTTTGAACACCATCACTGTCAAAGACAAATACCCTATACCAGTAGTAGATGAGCTCTTGGATGAACTAAAAGGAGCCCGAGTCTTCACTAAATTGGATCTTCATTCCGGATACCATCAGATTTGGGTATACATTGAAGATGTTCCGAAAACTGTATTTCACACACATAGCGGCCACTACGAGTTTTTGGTAATGCCCTTCGAACTTATAAATACTCCTTTTACTTTTCAAAGCTTGATGAACGATATTTTTTGAAGGTTTCTACACAAGTTTGTGTTGATATTTTTTGACGATATCCTCATTTATAGCCCTACACTTGATATGCATTTTCAGCACTTACGAATTGTTCTAACAATCCTTGAGAAGAATACCCTTTATGTTAAATAATTAAAGTTCAGCTTTTTACAGCATAAAATGGAGTATCTAGGGCATATTATATTAGAGGATGGAGTGGCGGTAGACCCGACAAAGATCAAAGCAATGCAAGGATGGCCAAAACCTATGAACATAAAATCGTTACTCGACTTTCTTCGACTCACGGGCTACTACCAAGAATTCGTAAAAGATTATGGCAAGATCATTGCCCCACTCACATCCCTACTAAAGAAAGACTCCTTCTTATGGTTGGATAAAGCTTCCACAGCCTTTGAACGACTCAAGGCAGTCATGATAAGGACATCGGTCCTAGCGCTACCCGATTTCATCCGCACCTTCATGATTGAGACCGACTTATCTGGAGTTGGAATTAGGGTTATTCTAATGCAAGATGGCCGACCTCTTGTTTACACCAGCAAGCCTTTGTCTCTCTTTTATCTTAAAATGTCCATATATGATAAAGAAATATTTATCATCGTACACGCTGCCACGAAGTGGAGACCCTACTTGATTGGCCGATGTTTCTAGATTAAGACCGACCACCGAAGCCTCAAGTATTTTCTGGAGCAAAAAATATCTTTCATAAAGTAACAATGATGGGTAAAGAAACTTCTTGGCTTTGATTATGAAATTATTTATCGAAAGGGGAAAGAGAATGTTGTTGCAGATGCTCTATTTCGGGTACCGAGACAAGCTAAAATTTCAGCCATCTCCCTTCCCTCCACCGATTTCCTCAAAGACATTAGAGAGGAGTGGAAGAGCGACCCAGAAACCTAAGGCATCATAGAAAAATTAGAGAAGAATCCGGGTTCCATGGGATACTACACTTGGGATTCGAAGGACCTACGCTGGAAAGACTGAATTGTGAATGTTCCTTCTTCTCCCTGCATCAAAATTATTTTGTATGGGCTGCACTCTTCACCTTTAGCAGGGCACCCTGGATTTCTGAGAACATATAAGAGGGTGAAGCAAAATTTTTTTGGAGAGGCATGAAAAGATCGATTTATGAGTATGTATCTAAATGTGATGTATGCCAACAGCAATAAGGTAAAATGGTGGCAAGTCCGAGAAAACTACAACCACTACCTATATTGGACTCAGCATGGACTGACATCTCCATGGACTTTATCGAAGGGTGGCATCTCAAGGTAAAAGCACGATCTTTGTGGTGGTAGATCGTCTAACCAAATATGCTCATTTCTATACTATGAAACATCCTTATACCGTCGCTAATATGACTCATCTTTTTATGAAAAATATTATAAAACTGTATAGGATGCCAAGTCAATTGTGAGCGACTATGACAGGGTATTTATAAGTAAATTTTGGACCAAGCTCTTCCAACTACAAGGCACCCAATTGAAGATAAGCATAGTCTATCATCCATAGATGGATGACCAAATAGAAGTGGTGAATAGATGCCTCGAGACTTACTTATGGTGCTTCACCAATGACCGGCCCAAAGAGTGGACAAGGTGGCTTTCTTAGGCTGAATGGTGGTACAATACAACTTATCATTCATTAACTAAATGTACCCTCTATGAGGTCGGCCAAAACTTAATTGACAGGGACAAGCTTCTACAACTGCTGAAAGACAAGCCAATTGTCGCCCAAGTCAACATGAAGCAACAAGTAGACACCCACCAGAGCGAGTGAGAGTTTTCGATAGGAGATTGGGTATACCTTCGCCTACAACCATTAAGCAGCTGTCAATTAACACCGAAGCATCGATGAAGCTATCTCCATAATTCTATGGACCATATCAGATTTTGGAGCATAATTGGGGCCGTGACATACAGATTAAAACTCCCAAATGATGCTAAGATCCATCCAGTCTTCCATGTATGCTTGCTAAAGTCGAAATTGGAAGAATGTGAGTTGGTTCAGACTTAGCCATCAAGCACTACTAGTGATGGTGAGATTCAAGCTCAACCTGAAGCTATACTTGATCAGAGGATTATGATGCACCGTCGAAGCCCTTCAATTTAAGTACTCATGAAGTGGAATAATTTACCATCTGAAGATGCAATATAAGAGTCTTATGAGGAGCTAAAGACCTGATTCCTATAGTTTATGGACCCTCAGCCTTGAGGACAAGGTTGATTCAAAGAGGGCGGGCTTGACAGGACTCTAGTAGGGTTGAGTCCTAATCACCCTAGAAGTTGTCAATAAAAAATCCTGTAGGATTGTAATAAAATCCCACCTAGCCACTTCTATCCTATAAAGAAATGTGGTTAGGGTTTAGATTGGGGCCTTAGGGCTTAGTGGTCGCCGCCCCCTTTATTGGGCCAGTCGGCCAGGGTTTCCTTCAATTAGGTCGGCTATAAGAGGGCAAAGGGGTAGTTTTACTTAGGCAAGCATCCTATGGGCTAGGGTTTAGAACCCTATATAATGATGAGCCACCCCCTCTTTTTTATTAAGTAAGATCAATCATTTTTTAAGCCTTGTGCCGAGTTCTAGGAGGGAGAAACCCCTATAGCTTTCCAAGGGTTGTTCTCTCTCAAAGATCAAAATCTATAGAGCTCCTTCTAGGGTTCCATCAGAAGGCATATCATCATCAGAACATACATTTGGCCAATATTTTCATGTGATTATTTTTGTTCTAAAGTTCTTCAATAATTTCATTTTTTTTCTTGTAGACTATGTAATAAACTTTTGTAGCTGCAACTTCAAAGATTCAACGTCATCTTCATGGCCACTACCATCACTAACTGTATCTTTTCTATTTCATCTTACCATGATCTTTAGCCTTCAACTATGATACTAAACAGATACTGAAAAGGGAGAAAGAGGAATGAAATTATAAAAAAAAAAGAGAAATCGAACATCGATTTATAGAAAATGAACAAACTCATAACATACCTTATGTAAAATAGATAAAAAGTTCATTACTAAGTTTAAAATTACAAGAGGATACAAAAAATTCACCACTTCAAGGAAATTAAACAAGAATACAGAACTAAATCAAAGCACTCACTACTTAAGGACGCATCCAAGAGATATAGAGTTTTAGATAGACCCCAAAGAGCTTATGTCAATACAAATTAGGTACCAAAAGTTCTTTCTAGCTCTAGAATATCAAAATAAGTACTAGTGCATGAAACATCTCTTCATTCATAGTGAACTATGACATTAAGTGTTGTACATCTACCAACTAATCTGTTTAATGCATTCATTAGTCATGAAGAAAGATATCTTGAAATAGCTTTAACTTCATCCAAGGAATATGCTCATGAGCTATCATTTTTCAGTGGGCTGGGTTAAAAATTTTGAAATATTATAGTGGACTATAGGGATTACCATAGGATCAGCAAGATGCATAAGTGTTGATTATAGCAAATTAGACACTCTCATATCATTGTGTTAGCTAAATCTAAGCAATTAGAGGAGAAACTAAAGGAAAACTTACCAAAAAAATAGGAAGACTTGCTGCAACTAATGTACACTTGAGAAGGGAAGAGGAATTGAAGTAGGAGTTTTGTAATGGTTTGATGTTTTGGATCAATTCCTTACTCTTGGAAGTCAATTTTTTTAAGGTAAGTGTTCTAAACCATCGTACAGTAGTCTTATTCCTTAATTTTATCTCAGTTTGATATGATTCTGAAATATTTATGGCTTAGAACATGATATCTTTTCCAATCAGATGTAAATCTATGAATCTGAAAATTTTGAGATTCTGACCTTTTTACTTTATTTAAGCTATAACTTTTTGCATCGAACTCTAATTTAGGAAAATATATTTTATTCGAAAGTAGATTCATAGACCTTTCATTTGAAACTAGAATGGAAAATTTTAAAGTTCATATGCTAGTCTAAACTGCCTATAACTCTTTGTTAAAAAATCTAATTATGGCAAAACTCGTTTCATTAGAAACTATACTTATATATCTTTCTTTTCATACCTGATTTGATAGATTTGTGATAGCATCCAAGCAGGGTTAGGTCCTAGCCTACAGAGTCATGTCATGAAATAGACCTTGATTGGCTAGCCAAGTATTGATTGGAACCCTGATTGGCCGGCTAGGGATTGATTAGATCCAAGTCCTAATTCGACTAAGATTCAGCTAGGAGAAGTTTGATTAGGAGTATGAGTCCTACTAGGATTTGGACTTGAAACCCTATAAATAATCATATAAGCCTTCTCTTCTCATCAATCAAAATTTAGACACTTTCTTCAGCTCTTGTTGTCGAAACCTAGGAGGGTCGATCCTCTATAGAGATCGAGGAGGATCAGTCTCCTACAAAGATAAGTTATCCCCGATAGAAATTATTGGATTTCTATCAATCTGGTATCAGAGCAGCGTTCTTGGCATCTCGTTATTCATCTACCCCCTACTATTGTCATCTTCCTATGCTACAATCAACCTTTATTGATGTTGCTACCATCTTCATCTACTAAAGTCGACCCTTACTGCTACTGTTGCCTTGATGCCATCTTCATCTGTCGTTGCCATCTTCATATACTATATTCAACCCTTGTTGTTGTTTGCTGCCTTACTATCATCTACATCTAGTACTACCATCTTCATCTGTGCTGCCATCTATATTTATTATTGCCATGTTCCCTGTTACTACCATTGTTATCACTCCTTGTTGCTGCCGTAACTTGCAATCTTAGGGCAACCATCTAACCCTAGATTGTTACCTTCGTTGCCATCTTTACCCCCTACTATCGCCACCAATAGTAGCCATCTATCGTAGCCATCTAACCCTAGATCGCTACCGTTGCTACCTCCTCACTTCCTGCTATTGCCGCCAACACCTCATGCCCCTAACACTTTAACAGAAGAAGGATTTAAACATTACAAATCTTCAATCTTACACAGACAATGCACTTGACATGAAGCTTGAAGCCTTCGAGACCTGCATGGAGGACAAGTTGCAAGCACTCTTCGAAGAATTCAAATTGGGCCGCTCAGAGAGCCCAAAAAGATCTTTGCACCGAGAAAGTTCAGATCGCAAGAAGAACTAATCTAAGAAGGGTGATCAAGTGCAGGAATCTGCATACCCACGCATAAGGGTGGACTTTCCCATATGGGAAGATAGAGACCCAACTTGATCTCGCATGGTACTTTCGCTTCCACAAAACTCCTAAAGCATCTATAGTCGACATCACCATCATACACCTCGAGGGAGACATGATCCAATAGTATGACTGGTTCAAGCATACACACGACGTACCTATATGGAGGTAATTCAAAAGTGGACTGTTGGTCCTCTTTGGACCATCAAAGTATGAGAACATAGATGGCCAACTCACGGAGATTCATCAAACCTCGACCATGCAAGAATATCAAACTAGGTTTGAACGTCTCTCGAATGAAACTCGTGATTGGTCTGAAAAATAATTGCCAGCAACATTCATCGAAGGACTTAAGCTGGAGATCAAATGTGAAGTCAAGGCTCATCAACTGTATACACCATGATGGCTGCCATCTCCTTCGCCTACATCCAAGAAGAAAAGCTAAACCTTGATGCCCGAAGGACCAAGATCGTGAATAGACTAGCAACCATTAAGCCTTCAGCCTCCCCTACTACTAACCAAACCCCTCAGCCCAAGAGACTTACCCGAGAAGAACATTGAGAGAGATCAGTTAAAGGGTCATGTTGGCACTGCGATGAACTATGGAGTAAAGATCACCTCTGCAAAAAAGGAATGCTTTTGATGATTGAACCAATTAAGGATTGATAAGACCCCAGAAGGAGCCATATAGATTTTGATCCTTGAGGGGGATCAACCCTTGGAATGCTATAGGGGTTCCTCCCTCCTAGACTCGACACAAAGGCTGAATTGAAGATGATAATTGCTTGCCTTCAAAGAGGGAGGCAGCTACATCTTAAATAGGGATCAAAGTCCTAGCCTAAGGGGGCACTTATCTAGGTGAAATTACCTTTTTTCCCCTCCTATAGCCATCTTATCTTATTAGGAACAAGGGGCGGCTAGGTTGGCTCTATAACCGACCTAAGCAGGGAGAAACCCTGGCCGACTTGCCCAGTAAGGGGGGCGGTGACTACTATGCCCTAAGGGCTAATCCAAACTCTGGCCGTACTCCTTTATAAGATAGGAGAGGCCTTATTACAATTTAGTAGATTTTTTATTGACTTCTACTAGAATGATTAGGACTCAACCCTGCTGGAGTCCTATCAAGTCCGCCCTCTCAGAATCAGCCTTGTCCTCAAGGCTGAGGATCCATAAACTCTAGGAACCGAGTCTTCAGTTCTTCGTGTGACTCCCATGTTGCATCTTTAGATGGTAAGTTATTCTACTTCACAAGTACTTCGGTGGAGGGCCTTCGTCGGCGTATCACAATTCTTCGATCAAGTATAGCTTCAGGTTGGGCTTGGATTTCACCTTCAATTGTAGTGCTCGGCAGCTGAGTCTGAGCTAGTTCATGTTCACCTAATTTTAGCTTCAGTAGGGATACATGGAAGATGGGATGAATTTTGGCATCATCTGGAAGTTTAAGTCGGTATGCCACGGCCCCATTGCATTCCAAAATCTGATATGGTCCATAAAATCGTGGAGATAGTTTTATTGATGCTTTGGTGTTGATAGATAGTTGCTTGTATGGTTATATGCAGAGGTAAACCCAATCTCCTACTGAGAATTCTCGCTCACTTCGATGATTGTCTACTTGTTGCTTCACGTGGGCTTGAGCGATAGTTAGGTTGTCCTTCAGCAGCTGTAGTAGTTTATCCCTATTAATTAGGTCTTGGTCGACCTGATCTACTTTGCCGAACCAAGTACATATCTGGAAATTACAGGGGGCGGTCGGTCATACAATGCCTCGTAAGGGGTACATTTAATCAACGAATGAAAAGTTGTGTTGTACCACCATTCGACCCAGGGAAGCCATCTTGTCCACTCTTTGGGTCAGTCATTGGTGAAGCATCATAAGTAAGTCTCGAGGCATCTATTCACCACCTTTGTTTGGCCATCTGTTTGTAGATGATAGGTTGTGCTCATCTTCAATTGGGTGCCTTATAAATGGAAGAGCTTGGTCCAAAATTTACTTGTAAACACCCTATCATGGTCATTTACTATCAACCTTGGCATCCCATGTAATTTCATAATATTTTTTATAAAAATCCGAGCAATAGTGGCAGCAGTATAAGGATGTTTCACAGCACAAAAATGAGCATACTTAGTTAGGCGATCTACCATCACAAAGATCGTGCTTTTACCTTGAGATAGTGGTAGTCCTTCGACGAAATCTATGGAGATATTCGTTCAAGTCAAATTTGGTATAGGTAGTAGCTGTAGTTTACTAGGACTTGCCATGGTTTCTCCTTTATACCGCTGACATACATCACATTTGGATACGTAGTCATAAACTGATTTCTTTATGCCCTTCTAGAAGAAGTTTTGCTTTACCCAACATTGCTACTCTAGGGAGGATATTTTCTGCTCCAAGAAATACTTAAGACTTCGGTGGTCAGTCTTAATTTGGAAGCGCCGACCGATCAGGTAGGGTCTCCGCTTTGTGACGACGTGTATAATGGTAAATATTTCTTTATCATATACCAACATTTTCAAGTGTGAGGGAGACAATGCCTTGTTGGTGTAGGCGAGAGGTTGGCCATCTTGCATTAGAACAGCTCCAATCCCAATTCCGGACGCGTCGGCCTCGATCACGAAAGTGCGACCGAAATCTGGTAATGGTAGGATCGGCGTCGTCGTCATGGTGGCTTTGAGTCGTTCAAAGGCTGTAGAGGCTTGTTCCGACCATAAGAATGAGTCTTTCTTTAGTAGGGATGTAAGCAGGGCACTGATCTTACCGTAATCTTTTACAAATTTCCAATAGTAGCCCGTAAGTCCAGGGAAGCCATGCAGTGAATTTACGTTTGTAGGTTTCGGCCATCCTTGCATTGCCTCGATCTTTGTCGGGTCTACCGCCACTCCATCCTCTAATATAATGTGCCCAAGATACTCCACATTATACTGTAAGAAACTACACTTTGACTGTTTCACATAAAGAGTATTCTCCCGAAGAATTGTTAGAACAATTTATAAGTGTTGAAAATGTATATCAAGTATAGGGCTATAAATGAGGATATCATCAAAGAACACTAATACGAACTTACATAAAAAAACTCTAGAAAATGTTATTCATCAAGCTTTAAAATATATAAGCAGTATTAATAAGCCTGAAAGGCATTACCAAAAACTCGTAGTGGTCATTATGAGTGCAAAATGTGATTTTCAGAATATCTTCAGTGTATACCCGAATCTGGTGATAACCGGAATGGAGATCTAGTTTAGTGAAGACTCGGGCTCCTTTTAGTTCATCCAAAAGCTCATCTACGATGGGTATAAGATATTTTTCATTGACGGTGATAGCGTTCAAGGCCTGATAATCAATGCACATCCACCATGTACCATCCTTCTTGCGCACTAGCAACACAGTGAAGAATAAGGGCTGCAACTCGGTCGAATTACCTCGGTGTCAAGCATCTCTTTAATGATGTTCTCGATCTCATCCTTCTGCAAGTGAGGGTAGTGATATGGATGCACATTTGCTGGAGGTTTGCCCGGCAGAATAGGAATACGGTGGTCATGCTGTCGGTTAGGAGGCAGCCCACACAGCTCCCTGAAAACGTCTGTGAATTTATCTAGCAATAGGGCAAGCTTAGGATCTAAAATTTATATATCCTCCCACTTAGATGGCTGCTAGATATGTATCAAAAATCCCCCATGTGCTTTGTGCAAAACTTTATCCATCCGTTGCGTCGAAACGGTGGAGATATGGCTCCCATGCTTGCCTCGTAATGTGACATGTCTCCCTTTGCAATAGAATTTCATAATTAATTTAAAAAAATTCCAGGAGATACCACCTAACGTTGTGAGCCATTCGATCCCAAGCATAGCTTCATAGTCATCAATGGGTAGGAGAAAGAAATCAGCTACCACTTCTTGGTCTTGGAGGAGTAGCTTCACCCGCGGGCATCGTTGGTTGCAGTTAAGGATCAGCCGTCGACGACCTTTACGTCGAACTTCTTGCAACCTTTGATTTGAAGTGCTAAACATGCAGCAACCTTACTATTGAGGAAGTTATTTGTGTTACCTGTGTTGATGAGAACGGTGATGGGTTGCTGCTTTAGAAGTCCTCCAACTTTCATCGTCTGCGGATTGGAGTAGCCGGCCAATGCATACACTATATAGTCAGACGGTTAGGGCTTTTCCTCTATGGCTTCCTCTTCAGGTTCGAGGCCTTCTTCAGATGGTTTGTTGTCCTCGTCCTTCACTGGTTTAATCACGAGGAGTCGATCCTTCTTGCAGTGATGTTCGCGGCTCCACGATTCATCGCAATGCCAACATAATCCTTTGGTCGATCATTCACGAAGCTCGTCTCTTGTCAATTTTTTTGGTGCAAGGGCTCGGATAGCAGTAGAGGGGGCAATAGGCCTTAGCATGGCTGGTCGGGGAGCGACCCTTGTCCTCTGTGCCTCATAGTTCAATTGTTCTTCTTGGATACGCGCAAAGGAAATTACCGCCATAAGGGTATACAATTGTCGTGCTTTGACTTCTCCTTGGATTTCTGGCTTTAGGCCCTCGATGAAAGTACCTAAAAGTTATTTCTCAGACTAATCTTCAGTTTGGTTAGATAAACACTCAAACCTTGTTTGGTAATCTTGTATTGTAGAGGTTTGAGGAATCTTTGCCAATTGTCCGTCGATGATGTCGAAATCGGTCGGACCAAAGCGGTTTAAAAGCCCTTCCTTGAACTGCTACCAAGAGAGTCCTCCATGGGTGTGTTTAAACTAATTGAACTACTGAATAGCATCTCCCTCGAGGTGTATGGCAGTGATCTCCACCCGTGTTGCATCGGCGGTTCGATAGAACCAAAAATAATGCTCTGTGCATGAGATCCATCTGATCGGGTCTCCTTCTTCCCATCTTGGGAAGTCAACCCTCATGCATGGATTGTTAGGATCAGAGGTCATGTGTCTATGCTCTTGAGGATCATCTCGCTGATCTGAAGTCTCTCCATAGTGTGACTTCCTCCAGCTTGATGGTCGGCCTATGCTGAATTCGACGAATAAGGATTGCATTTTCTCTTCCATGAAGTTTTCAAAGGTTTCAAGCTTTGCATCGATAGCCTCCTCCAATACCATAGTATACGCCTCAAGATCTGTAATATTGAGATTTTTTTTCTGTTGTCGGGTTAGTGGCATGGGAATTTTCGAGAGGGGGTGGCCGGTTGGAAGGTGGATTGGTTTGGGTGGAAGTAGCTATGGTTTAGAACATATTTGGGGGCTGTTTGGATTTGATTTAGGGTAGGGTTTTGAAGAGTTTTTGGTAAGGATGATAGGGTTTGGTGATGAAGAAAGGAGAGTCCAAAATCCCACAAAAAATAGCACTCAAATCTGATAGAATTCGATGAAAAGAAGTGTTGCGATGTGCTATCCTGCTGAACCAGTTTTTCCATTGGAGAAATGATGATTTCTCAACATAAATTCCAAGGGAAAGTTTAAGAAAATTATATAGAAACCCTTAGTTTAGATGTTGTCAATACCAGTACAAATTTTGACAAAATCTTGATAGCATAAAGCATATTCCTTCATCATAAAATTTTAGAACTACGTGATGGTGAAACATCATACAAGAAAACTAGTTCCAGAAGGATTTTTTAATGAAATAAAATCCAGATGAAAGTCAACTTGATCTTGAGAATTGTGTAAAAATTTTGGTCAGAAACAATGAACAAAAGTTTAGTTTCAAGTAGCAACAATCGATTGAAAATTTTCTGTAGTGTTTCTCCTTCGCAATGATTAACGTTTGCGATATTGAAAAATTCCAGCAAGGAAACTTTGGAAAACTTCTCCCACATGTAATAGGAAGGATCTTACAGTATTGAAGAGGTGTGGGTTATAACAATATACCAGAATTTCAGATCAAACGTAGGGGGCAACAATAGACTAATTTGATTTGCTGCTGGAGTGGAAGGTGGAGGCGCATGTCGTAGCAATTGTGGAAATTGCTTGGGAAGGTGGAGATGGCTGGGATGGCTACAGGGGCAGCAAGATCACTACTCTGATACCAGATGATAAGACTCCAGAAGGAGCCCTATAGATTTTGATCCTTGAGGGAGATCAACCCTTGGAACGCTATATGGGTTCCTCCCTCCTAGACTCGGCACAAAGGCTGAATTGAAGATGATAATTGCTTACCTTCAAAGAGGGGGCGGCTACATCTTAAATAGGAATCAAAGTCCTAGCCTAAGGGGGCACTTATCTAGATGAAATTATCCTATAGCCATCCTACCTTAATAGGAATAAGGGGCGGCTAGGTTGGCTCTATAGCCAACCTAAGCAGGGGGAAACCCTGGCTGACTTGCCCAGTAAGGGGGGCAGTGACTACTATGCCCTAAGGGCTAATCTAAACTCTGGCCATATCCTTTGTAAGATCGGAGATGTCTTATTATAATTTAGCGGAGTTTTTATTGACTTCCACTAGAATGATTAGGACTAAACCATGCTGGATTCCTATCAAGGATCCAGAACCCCAACCCAAGGAGGAAGATGCGAAGGAAGAACCATAGCCGGCCATCAGCATTGTTCATGCCTTAGCCGGCTATACCAATTTGCAAACTATGGA
Organism: Ensete glaucum; assembly: GCA_021527575.1. Taxonomy (NCBI): domain Eukaryota; kingdom Viridiplantae; phylum Streptophyta; class Magnoliopsida; order Zingiberales; family Musaceae; genus Ensete; species Ensete glaucum. Next base: position 37,719,176 of record CM038558.1, on the reverse strand, counting down.
GATCGATGGATTCATCCAACACCAATCAATCACTATACTTATCGACATCAGAAGCACCAATAACTTCATGGACAGTAAGGTTGCTACCCGATTGACCCTTCGGATTGAAAATTATAGCAGGTTCAATGTAAAGGTCATAGATGGCTAAATCCTCTCTTGCAGCCACAAGTGTTCATGGTGAAACTAATCATACAAGGCCAAGAGATCACTGTGGACTTCTTCCTATTACCGTTGGATGACTACAAAGTGGTGCTTGGCATCGAGTGGCTATCTACTCTATGTGATGTTTCCTAAAACTTTTCTAAACTTCTTATGAAATTTTTCATCAACATGAAATAGGTGATCCTACGAGGTAAACGCAGAGAGAAGTTTCCACCATTACGACTCAACGAATGTAGAAGGTGCTGCATAAGACGCATGTCGGTTTCCTAATCCAATTGGATGGGCAACAAATTGAAGATCTGATGATGCATGAAGATCCAAACCTCTCCTCATTACTTGCTAAATTTTCAAATGTGTTTGTTGAACTGAAAAAACTATCGCTAATCTGGTTGCATGACCACCACATACCTATCCTGCGGGGAAAAGTACCAGTAAACGTTTGGCCCTATAGATACCCTCATCTTCAGAAGGCCAATATTAAGGGGATCGTGCAAGAGATGCTAGAAATAGGTATCATAAGGTTGAGTGTTAGCCTCTATTCTTCACTGGTGCTCCTCATACAAAAGAAGGACAGATCATAGCGTATGTGCATGGATTACCGAGCCCTTAACAACATCACCATGAAGGACAAGTACCCAATCCATGTAGTGGATAAATTGCTTGATGAATTGAAGGAAGCATAATTTTTTACCAAGTTTTGGATTTACGATCCGGATACCATCAGATCCTGATACATGAAGAAGATATATTGAAGATTGCTTTATGGACACACAACGGATACTATGAGTTCCTAGTAATATATTTCGGCCTAACTAATGCCCCTTCCACCTTTCAAAGCCTTATGAATGACATCTTTCGAGGTTACCTCCATAATTTCATTTTGGTCTTCTTTTATGACATCTTGATTTATAGCTCCTCCTTCGAAAGACATCTCTCTCACTTGTGACTTGCTTTGATGATTCTTCGAGAGCAATTCTTTTTTGTCAAATGCTCGAAGTATAGCTTCTTGCAGAGCAAGGTGGAGTACCTCAGCCACATCATCTCAAAGGAAGGAGTAGCGATAGACCACTCGAAGATTGAAGCAATGCAAGGTTGGCCACTATCGAAAATAATCAAAGCACTAAAGGATTTCTAGGGCTGACATCTACTACCGCAAGTTCGTGAAGGATTACGACAAGATTAATGCTCCCCTCATAGCGTTGCTGAAAAAGGATGCCTTCTAGTGGTCGAATGAAGCAACAACAACCTTCAATGCTCTCAAGGCTGCAATGACATCTACATCGATGCTAGCGCTGCCTGACTTCGACAAGGTGTTTGTGATCGAATCTGATGCCTCAAGAGTCGAAATTGGTGGTGTCCTAATGTAAGAAAACTGGCTACTAGCATACACCAATAAGGCTCTCTCTCCATCTCATATGAAGCTATCAATCTATGACAAGAAGATGCTAGTCATTGTGCATGCAGTGATAAAATGGAGACCCTACCTAATCAGCTGGCGCTTTCAGATCAAGACTAATCACAAGAGCCTAAAATACTTCATGGAGTAGAAGAATTCCTCCCCCGAACAATAAAAATGGGTAACAAAATTGTTATGATTTGATTATAAATTTTTTTATAAAAATAGGAAGGATAATTTAGTTGCAGATGTGCTTTCCCGCCTACCCGAGCATATTGAAATTGTAACCATCTCCCTTCCGATTTGTAACCTATTGAAAGACAATAGGAATGAGTGCTAAGATGACCCAAAGACCCAGGAGATCATTAAGAAATTGGAGGAGGAACTGGGCTCAACAGCGCACTATAGTTGGGACTTGAAGGACCTGCAATATAAGGGTCAGATAGTGTTGGTGCCCAACTCCCCCTGCTAAGCCGCCATCCTACATGAGTTGCACTCATCACCAGCAGTTGAACACTCCAGATTTCTTTGGATCTACAAGAGGATTCAGCAAACATTCTATTGCAAAAGGGATGAAAAAGATCATTCCTAAATTTGTGAGTTGGTATGACACCTATTAATGGCACAAAGGAGAGATGGTAGCAAACTAGAAAAATTACAGCCACTACCCATTCCAGACTCTGCTTAGACTGACATCTCCATAGACTTCAACGAAGGGCTGCCAACATCTCAAGAAAAAAGTACCATCCTCCTTGTGGTTGATCGCCTTATAAAATATGCCCACTTTTGTATTGTCCAAAATCTCTATAACACTGCTAGTATTGCTTAGATTTTTATGGAGAATATCACTAAATTACATGGGATACCTCGTTCTATTGTAAGTAATTATGACAAGGTCTTCACTAGCAAGTTTTGGATAGAACTTTTTTATTTACAGGGCACTAAATTGAAGATGTGTTGTCTATAGACCGACGACCAAACAGAGGTGGTAAACAAGTGCATGGAGAATTATGTCAGATGCTTCACGAGTGACAGGCCGAAGGAGTAGACAAAATGGCTTCTCTGGGCCAAATGGTGGTACAACATAATGTATCATTCATCCACCAAATATACTCTATTTGGAGCTATGTATGGTCGGCCACCCCCTGTAATCACTAAATATGTAGCTGGCATATCAAAAGTAGATTAGGCAGATTGAGAGTTGATTATAAGGATAAAATTTTATAGCTTTTAAAAGACAACCTCTCGATTGCCCAAGCAAGAATGAAGCAGCAGGCTAACAAACACAGGAGTGAAAGGGAGTTTGCTATTGGAGATTGGGTCTTCCTTCGCCTTCAGCCCTATAAACAGACATCAATCAAGACCTGAGCATCTATAAGGCTGTCTCCCCACTTTTTTAGACCTTACAAAATTGTGGAGCGCATTGGAGCCATGGCTTACAGATTGGATCTATCCACAGACTCTAAAATTCATCTGATCTTTCATGTGTTCTACCTTAAATGAAAGATAAGAGAGAATAAATCAGCCTAGAGCCATCTACCCGACACCTCTACTGATGGAGAGGTCTAGGTTCAACCAAAGATCATAATGGACCGTAGCATCTTGATGCGCTGCTGACGCCCCTCAACTAAAGTACTGGTGCAGTAGACCAATTTGCTTACTAAGGATGCTACTTGGGAGCCCTATGAAGAACTGAAGACAAAATTTCTAGAGTTCATGGAGGCTCTGCCTTGAAGACAAGGCCTATTTGAAGAGGATGGGTCTGATATGACATAAGCAGGGTTGGGTCCTAGTCTACGGAGTCATGTCATGAAAGAAACCCTGATTGGCCAGCTAGGAGTTGATTGGAACCTTGATTGGCTAGCAAGTGAATGATTGGATCCAAGTCCTAGTTGGACTAGGATTTAGCTAGGAGGAGTTTGATTAGAGTCCTACTAGGGTTTTGATTTGAAACTCTATAAATAAGCATGTAAACTATCTCTTCTCATCATTGAAAATTCATCCACTTTCTTCAGCTCTAGTTGAAACCTAGAGGGGGTAGATCCCCTATAGTGATTGAGGAGGGCCAATCTCCTATAGAGAACAGTTATCCCCGATAAAAACTGTTGGGTTCCTATTAATTTGTGCTAGTTACAGGTGCTCTGCAAGCCAATCACACAAGTGATGGCACGTGTGACATACTACGTAATCTTTTTACTTATGATTAATATTGGTATATTCTCATATTATATTATATGTAGCATATATATTGTGATGTCCTTGGTTATGTGCAATGGGTATCGGATCATGATGAGATCACGATAATAAGATTGATTAATCTTTAAACACAGATCCTAAATAATTATGATCATAGGTTACTCGAGAGGGACATCAACATAACTGAATAGACTGGTGTACTATATACCCGTCCATGTAATGGAGGCCATTGGTCTCATAGCCACTTGTGTGGAGACACTAAGAATATAATACAGGTGCTCATTGGAGAATGAGTTCATTGATTGATCTGTTTATGGAATGTTGTATGGTTAATGATACCTAATATTAGATAGTGATTCCATAGTCCCAAATGTGTATCTGGTCCTTGAACTTAAGACACCAAGGATGTCATATGAGCTCTCCTTTCTTTAATGTCAGACTTACAGGTTTGGAAAGCTCCAGATCTGGTACATCTGGTTATTGGGATTGGTAGTCAACCTTACGAAAGCAATTGAGTGTCAATAGGTATCACGAGAGGAATATCCCATATATGCTTGCTTAGACAAATCTCTGGCCAAGGTCATTTGGATTGAGAGAGGAGTTCTCTGGTAGAATCCGATTATTAGCAAGATAAACTAATTCCGTATGTGACCTGACAGCACCATATCCAATATACGGTCTCTAGGATATTAGTTGGATGAGGGATTATAGATAATGGTAATTGAGGATAGATAGGTCCGATGAATTTGATCCCTCTGTACCGTTTGGGAACTATGGTGTAGTGGCCTAGTACGTCCATAGTCGATGAGTTGAGTGAATTATTATGGAGATAATAATTCATTGTATCATAAGGAGTTCTGATGGGAGCAACTCACGGCCAGCTCGGTATCGGGCCTAGAGGGTCACACATATATGGTGATGCTTCAGCAAATAGAGGATTAAATGGAAATCCAATTAGCCCTAATTATCATTAAATGAGACCCTATGCTGATGGGCTCTTTGATTAAGGCCTAATTAAAGGCCTAAGGAGATTATTGGATTGAGATCCAATAATGCAAGATTAGTGGGTTATTAGATGGGGATCCAATACCCACTAAGGCAGGAGCCCTAGGGTTTTTGGTGGCTCTCTATAAATAGGAGGGGAGACTCTCGGTTGATAGGCTGCATCTTTAGCTATCACCTCCTATTTGATAAGACCCCAGAAGGAGCCCTATAGATTTTGATCCTTGAGGGCGATCAACCTTTAGAACACTATAAGGTTTTCTCCCTCCTAAATTCGGCACAAGACTGAAATAAAATTGATAATTGCTTGCCTTCAAAGAGGGGAGCGGCTACATCTTAAATAGGGATCAAAGTCCTAGCCCAAGGGGGCACTTATCTAGGTGAAATTACCTTTTTACCCCTCCGATAGCCATCCTACCTTAATAGGAATAAGGGGCAGCTAGGTTGGCTCTATAGTCGACCTAAGCAGGGGGAAACCCTGGCTGACTTGCGCAGTAAGGGAGGTGGCAACTTCTAAGCCCTAAGGGCTAATCTAAACCCTAGTCATACTCCTTTATAAGATAAGAGTAACTTTATTACAATCTAGTAGGGTTTTATTAACTACTTTTAGGGAGATTAGGACTCAACCCTGCTGGAGTCCTATCAAACCCGCCCTCTTAAAATTAGCATTGTCCTCAAGGCTGAAGTTCCATGAACTTAGGGAACCGGGTCTTAAGCTCCTCATCAGCTTGGGTGTCAGTTGGAAGAACTTGAGCTAAGTCGTTGGCTTTAAATTTTCATTTGAGGTGGGATACTTAGATGATCAACTATAATTTTAATCTGGTGCGCCAATCTGATCTCCAGGTTAGGGCCCTAATGTGATCCCCAATTTTACAAGGCACAAAGAAATAAGAAGACCACTTTCTTGAGGCTTGAATTTCGTGATGGTGTTGCTGGAGATGAAGGGGGACTTGATCTTTCTCAGAAAACTTTCTTCTGCTCCGGCGTTTATCAGGGGGAAGTTTCTTCCTTGCATGGGATACCATGTGGTTGCTCTGTAATAGTAGTAGTGCCTTCTTTTTGAGTGAGGGTTGTCCTCTATTAAAATCTCTAGTTGTGTGAGCCCGATCTGAGTCTGAGGTGGGTAGAAGTGGTGATTTTTCAGGGCTCATTTTTACTTCTTCGTGTTGTTGACCATCTTGCATGAGGATAGTGCTGACCCCCACTCTGGATGTGTCTGCTCCAATAATAAACACATGGCTATGATTTGGTGTGGACGATATCATAGTCGTGAGGGCTATAGTTCCACTCGGCCAAGGTGGTGCATCTTTCTTTATAATGAGAGAGATGATGTTCATGCTTCGTTTAGTCCTACGGATGATCATTCCCCTTTTTTTATTTTGTCACTAGAGGGGCTCAATTTTCTCATGGTCTTGGGCCGTAGATCGGAGGTCATCATCAAGGAAGTCTTTAAGCATTATGGTCTGATCCTAGGGAAAGTCATGGAAATCACTTGAGATCTGGAAGTGCTGCATCAGTAACCATGGTGAGTTCAATATGATGTAACACTTTAGAAGTAGCTTATCTCCAGGGAAAAGGATATAGGGACATGTCATAGTAGGAAATAAGCATGGCCAAACAATCCATGTCTCTGCATCTCTTAGACGACCCTTTTATCTTTGACCTTCTGAGGTTATATGAAGCAATCTGGTCGAGCAACAACTGGTAGAAGTTTTGACCTGTTCAGCATAGAAGGGTCGGCTAGCTTTAGAGGAGATAGTCGGCTCAGTTGGGTGGAGATGCCCAAAAATTCAGTAAACTATGGGAGTGATTTTTTATATTCAATCTCATGAAACTCTTGAATTTGAATTGGGAAACCATTAGATTCTTCTTTTGGTACCCCCTCCAAGTGCGGTGTTGTGATTGTAGCCGCTGGGCTCCCTTGTAGAATCACCTGCTTTCCTTTTCTGAAAAATTTCATGGTTAGCTTCGAAAATTTTCAGAAAATATCTCCAATCGTGGACAACCAATTAATGCCAAGCACTATATCAAAACCATCAAGAGGGAGGAGGAAAAAATCAGGAACTACGTCTTGCTCCTGTATGATCAATTTTACCCGCGGACACTTCTGGTTGCACTTCAGAATTTAGTTGTTAGCTACCTTGACTTCAAACCTATCATAATATTCTTTTTGGAGCATTAAGTGAGCAGCAACCTTACTACTCATGAAGTTGTGTATGCTCTCGGCGTCGATGAGGATGATAACGGACTATTGCTCGAGAAACTCTTTGATCTTCAATTTTTACAGGTTGGTGTAGCCGGCTAAGGTAGGGACCGTGTGGGTGGCCGGTTGTGGTGTATCCTTCTCCTTGGGCTCGAGAGTCGTATCTTCAAGTTTTGGTTCTTTAGTGGGCGTAATCATCAGCAGGTTGGAATAGCCAGCCAATGCATGCACTGTGTAGTTGGTCGGTTGGGATTCTTCCTCCATGGCTTCTTCTTTAGATTCAAGGGCTTCTTCAGATGTTTCATTGTCCTCATCCTCCGCTGGTTCAATCATGAGGAGCTTGCCCTTTTTGCAATGATGTTCGTGGCTCCATAATTCATCGCAATGCCAACACAACTCCTTGGTCGATCATTCGCAAAGCTCGTCTCTTATCAACTTTTTTGGTGCAGGGGCCTGGATGGTAGTAGATGGGGCAGTAGGCCTCGACATGGCTGGTTGGGGAGCGACCCTTGTCCTTCATACCTCATGGTTCAATTATTCTTCTTGGATACGCGCAAAGGAAATCGTCGCCATAAGAGTGTACGGTTGTCGCGCCTTTACTTCTCCTTGGATCTTCAGCTTTAGGCCCTCGATAAAAGTACCTAAAAATTGTTTCTCAGTTTGGTTAGATAAATGCTCAAACCTTGTTTGGTATTCTTGTATTGTAGAGGTTTGATGAATCTTTGCTAATTATCCGTCGATGTTATTGAAATCGGTTGGTCTGAAGCGGTCTAGTAGTCCTTCCTTGAACCACTGCCAAGAGAGTTCTTCATGGGTATGTTTAAACCAATTAAACCATTGAATAGCATCTCCCTCAAGGTGTATGGCAGTGATCTCCACCCGTGTTGCATCGACGGTTCGATAGAACCGAAAATAACACTCCACGCGCAAGATCTATCCGATCGGGTCTCCTTCTTCCCATCTTGGGATGTCAACCCTCATGCATGGATTGTTAGGATCAGAGGTGATGTGTCTATGCTCTTGAATATCATCTCACCGATCTGAAGTTTCTCCGTGTTGTGATTTCCTCGGGCTTGACGGTCGGCCAATGCTGAATTCGGCGAAAAGGGATCGCATCTTCTCTTCCATGCAGTTTCCAAAGACTTCAAGCTTTGCATCGATAGCCTTCTCTGATGCCATAGTATAATATTGCAATCTTTTTTCTATTATCAGGTTAGTGGCATGGGAATTTTGGAGAAGGAGGTGGCCAATTGGAAGTTGAATATGTTTGGATGGAAGTAGGTTGCGGTTTAGGGAAGATTTGGGACTACAGTTTTATGGAGTTTAGGCTATGAATTGGTATGGTTTTAGGGCTATGATAGCAGTAGATGAAGGTTAGAAAAATAGGTTTTAGATCTGGGAGAGATGGCAGCAAAGGTAGGCATCTCGGTAAGAAAAGTTTTTTAAAAAGGTAAGTGGATCGATAAGGAAGTAGGCTGATTTAGGTGGCTGATTTGGGGGCTGTTTGGATTCGGTTTAGGGTAGGGTTTTGAAAGATTTTTGATAAAGATGGTAGGGTTTGGTGATGAGGAAAGGAGAGTCCAAAATCCCACAAAAAATAGTACTTAAATCTAATAGAATTCGGTGGAAAGAAGTGATGCGATGTGCTGTCCTGCTGAACCAGTTTTTATGTTGGAGAAACGCTAATTTCTCAATGTAAATTCCAAGGGAAAGTTTATGAAAATTATACAGAAACCCTTGGTTCAGATGTTGTTAATACCAGTAAAAAGTTTGACAAAATTTTGGCAGCATAACAGTAGTGAAATAGGGCAAAAGACGAAAGGCAGATTCCTTCATCGTAAAATTCCAGAACTACGTGATGGTCAAAGATTGCACAAGAAAACCAGTTTCAGAATGAGTTTTTTCATGAAATTAAATCCAGATAAAAGTCAAATTGATCTTGAGAATTGTGTAAAAATTTTGGCCAAAAAGGATAAACAAAAATTTAGTTTCAAGAGGCCAATAAACAGAAGGCAGATTCTGCATTGTAAAATTTCAGTACTGTGTAATAAAGAATTGCAGCATTATAAGTCTAGATATAGAAGGAATTTTTATACAAAATTAGTCTTAGATGAAAGCTAAGACGATCAATGAAATTGTATAAAATTTTCAGCCAAAAAGGACAACTAAAAGTTTAGTTTCAATAGGCAACAATCGGCTGAAAATTTCTGCAGCGTTTCATCTTTGAAATGATGATAACGTTTGAGATGAATGAATTTTGCAGCAGATAAAATTTGAAAAAAATCTTCAATGTGTAAAGTAAGGAATCTTATAATATTGAAGAGGCATGGATGATAAAAAATATCAGATTTCTAGATCAAATGCAGGGGGCAGCGGCAGATTGATTTGATCTGCTGCTGGGGTGGAAGGTGGAGACGCGTGTCGTAGCAATTGTGGGAATTGCTTGGGAAGGTGGAGGTGGCTGAGATGGCTATAGGGCTGCAAGAATGCAGCTCTGATACCAATTGATAAGATCCCAGAAGGAGCCCTATAGATTTTGATCCTTGAGGGGGATCAACCCTTGGAACGCTGTAGGGGTTTCTCCCTCCTAGATTCGGCACAAGGCTGAAAAAAAATTAATAATTACTTACCTTCAAAGAGGGGGCTGGCTACATCTTAAATAGGGATCAAAGTCCTAGCCCAAGGGGACACTTATCTAGATAAAATTATCATTTTGCCTCTCCTATAGTCATCCTACCTTAATAGGAACAAGGGGCGACTAGGTTGGCTCTATAGCCGACCTAAGCAGGGGGAAACCCTGGCCGACTTGCCCAGTAAGGGGGGCGACAACTTATAAGCCCTAAGGGCTAATCCAAACCCTAGTCATACTCTTTTATAAGATAGAATTGACTTTATTATAATCTAGCATGGTTTTATTGACTACTTCTAGGGAGATTATGACTCAACCTTGTTGGACCCCTATCACTATTCTCCTCCCTCCCTTTGAGCAAGAGTTGCAAGATCAGATTGGAGGAGTTTCGATACAGAGATTCATCGTGTGGATACCGCTAGAGAGGAGGATGCTTGATCTCTTTCATCTTCTCCATCCGGATCTGGAATACAGGGATATACGATCTCCTATCAATCTCTCACACATCGTGGTTTTTCGATTTTTACGTTTTTCTCGTGACCCCAATCTTTTGCACGATGATTTGATCTGCGTGGCAAATCGATTTTTATTTTGATTTCCGCTACGCATATGATGCACCTACTTTAGGTTTCCCAATAGTGGTATCAGAGCCAGGTTTTTGTGCGAAAGATTGGTTTTAAATTGCATGCGATTAGATTGAATCGCGTAGAATCGTTCTACGATTTCTTGTTGAGTTTTCGTAGCGAAGGAAGCCCTTATAAGGGGCAGCCGGGCATGGCCACGGCCAGCCACCTGCAAGGGGGCGGCCGGCTGCAGCCAAGGCCCCCCTACAAAGGAGCGGCCGACTATGGTCAAGCCCCCTACAAGGGGCGGCCATCCAGTGTGACCCAGCAGTCACCCGCGGCCACCACAAGGGCTATCTCCTGGCGAGCCGCAGGGCTGTGGCCGTGGCATGGCGATCGCGCAGCCGCCAGTGGCGGTTGCATTGTAAGGGCAAGGAGCAACCTGCGGCCAGTGCTGCGGGCCGTGACGAGCGGCCGGCGGGCACCAGGCCGGTGCCGCTCGAAGGTAGCAGCACCGCCACCTGCGCAGGGCAATGCAGATGGGGGCAAGGAGAGGGCTAGGGCATCCTTTTTAAGAAAAAGGATGATCCTACCCCTCTAATTTTTAAAAATTTCGAGGACTATCCTCATATGCAGAATTTCAAAAATGCCCTCAATAATTCTAGAAATTTTAAGGATTGTCCTCTCATCCGAAATTATAAAAATGCCCTTGACAATTCAAGAAATTTTGAGCATATCCTGATTTTTTAAAAATAATTAATTAAATAGGTTAATTAATTATTATATATATCTAGTAATCCTATATATGATGTGATGTATATGTGATGTATGATGTGGATGGATGATCATGAGTCATGTATTGTGATGTGTGTAATTATTATTATTATTATTATTGGGGCTTGTGTGCCTCTATTTTCTCATTTTTTGTCGGGCCTACGTGCTTGTGATTATTTATAATTACATGGAGAGGCGCGTTGGGAGCGTAGAGATGACAGCAAGACCCACGATGTCGTGGCGAGAGATTACGACGCATGGTGATGCGACGATCCGACAGAACCAATGATGATGAGATCAATAATCACATGGCATGGAGATGCACCGATGCACACATAGATCCTATTGTGAGTAATTAGGCTCATTGGCTCGGGCTTAATCATATTAGGTGACGGCTCATGATCATCCGGTGTGGCTTGCATATATGATGTGTTATATACCTACTAGATATATGTATATATATATATTTGCATGTGATATAGATATATATTAAATATGTATGTATGTGACACGACATATTAGGAGACCGATAGAAAATAAAAACCCTTCTAAGATAATATTAAGTCGGTAAACATGAGGTAATAAGATTGACCCACTTGGCCTTCCATCATTGTAGGAAGAAATTGAATCACGACATAGGTTGAGTTGGTCGAGTCCCTCGAGGCTCACCTATCTAATGATCGAGTTCTTGCCTACAATATAGAGATGTTACTGGTGACCTGAGGATATGGTATGCTTGGTTGAGTCTCTCGAGGGTATATCATTAAATAAGACTCATCTTGTAATGATGGTGATGACTTAACTGAACGTTATGGTTGGTCGAGTCCCTCGAGACCATTATGATTCGGAGGGCGAACGTGATGGGAATCACAAGGAGTTGTGATTGGCAAGAGTTACCTACCTTTTGGGCTTAGTGCAATTGGTCGAGTCCCTCGAGGTTGCACTAAGACGCCAATTTGATCCCGATCCCCAATAGGAGTCTGCCGGAGATTTTCGTCTCATGTGTCGAAGGTGTCACGTGATTCGTTAAGAAAATAGTATGAGAACAATAAGATAGAAGTCTATATCTTAATTAGTATTTTCTACAAAATCTGCATGTTATTTATTTTTACTATATCTTGTTTTGTCATAAACATGTCGCTCATAAACCCCCTACGTGACATACTTGATGTCAACCACCTCACTGGTCCAAACTATATAGATTGGCTTCATAATTTGAGAATTATTCTCACGGCAGATAAAATCGCATACGTCATTGATACAATCATGCCCACACCGGAAGAAGGGGCAAGCGAGGATGAGATCGCTCGCTATGTGAAGTACATAATTGATTCCACGTTAGCAAAATGTTACATGTTAGCATCCATGACTCCTGAGTTACAAAGGCAACATAAGAGCATGGATGCAGATTCTATCATTCTTTATCTCCGCTAGCTATTTGAGAAACAGGGAAGAACTCAAAGATATGAGATATCTAAGAAACTCTTCCAAGCTAGGATGACAGAAGGGACACCGGTTGAGAACCATATCCTAAAGATGATAGAGTGGATCGAGAAACTCACAGGTCTAAGAATAGTCCTAGAGGATAATCTATGCGTTGATCTTATACTTCAGTCCCTACTAGATTCTTTTTCTCACTTTATCATGAATTTTAACATGAGCAAGTTTGAGGTGACTCTCCCTAAGCTCCTCAATATGTTGAGAGAAGCTGAGAGTACCATCAAGAAGGAGAAGTAAGTTCTCTATATTGGTGAGACCAAAAAGAAAAAGAAGGCCAACGAGATCCTTAAGAAGGGTAAGGACAAAGAAAGACCAGATAAGGCAAAGGTTGCCAAGAAATACCTAGCAAAGGACAAAGGACAATGCTTCCACTTTGGCCAAGACGGACATTGGAAGAGAAACTGCAAGGACTACCTTGTAGAGAAGGCGAGATAGAAGCTTGGAGAAGCTTCAGGTATATTCATGATCAGTCTCCACTTGTCAGATTTTCATGATAACACATGGGTATTGGATACCGGGAGTGTTTATCATATCTGCAATTCATTACAGGTTCTAGCAAGACCTAGGAGATTGGCTAGAGGCGAGATGGACCTCAAGATGGGCAATGGAGCAAGAGTTATTACAGTTGCTATTGGAGAGGTCACCCTACATCTGCTTGGTGGAGCTATTATTGCATTAGATGCATGCTATTTTGTTCCCTCTATTATCAAAAACATTATTTCTATCTCTTGTTTGACAATTAGTGGATATAAATTAATTTTTAAGAATAATAGTTATTCAATAATTATGGATGATAAGATCATCACTAGAGGGACCCTAATAAATGACTTATATGTGTTAGACACTTCTCCATATATCATGAATATAAATATGTCTAAGAGGAAAAGAGATGAGGTGAATAATGCATACATATGACATTGTAGGCTAGGTCATATACATAAGGGAAGGATTTAAAAGTTGATGAAAGATGGATACTTAGATCCATTTGACTATGAGACATATATAATTTGTGAACCTTGACTTCGTGGGAAGATGACTAACTCTCCTTTTAGTGGAACTAGAGAGAGAGTCACTTACTCATACTTCATTATATTCACTGATGATTTCTCTAGGTATGGACATGTGTACTTAATGAAGTACAAATCTGAGTCCTTCAAGAAATTCAGAGAATACAAGAATGAGGTAGAGAACCAAATTAGAAAGAGTATTAAGATTCTTCGATCAGATCGAGGAGGAGAGTAATTGAGTATGGAGTTCACCCATTTCCTCAAGGACGATACGATTCTATCCCAGTGGACACCTCTTTATACACCTCAGCTCAACAGTGTATCAGAAAGGAGGAATCGCATGCTGTTAGACATGGTGCGATCCATGATGAGTTTCGCTGACCTACCCGTCTCATTCTGGGGGTACACCCTAGAGACTGCAGCCTACCTTCTGAGCAGAGTTCCATCAAAGATGGTAGTGTCTACACCATATAAGATATGGAAAGCAAAGAAGCTCGATTTTAAAATTATTAAGATTTGGGGTTGTTCTACCCACGTTACAAGACACAACTCCGATAAATTGGAATCAAGGACAGAATGTTGCACATTCGTGGGATACCCAAAGGAAACTTGTGGGTATTATTTCTATCATCCCGAGGACCAAAAGATCTTTGTTACCAAGAGAGCCGTGTTCCTTGAGAAGGAACATATTTTTGGTGGAAAGAGCGGAAGTCAGATAGAATTGAGCGAGGTTGGAGAACCTAGCCCAAGCACCACTCTAGAGCCCGAGTTTGTTCAGGTACCTAACACACAAATTCTAAATTTACGTATGTCTAGTAGAGTATCTCACCTTCCTGAAAGATATGTGGGACATATTAGTGGAGATGACTCTCAAGATGTTGATCCTCAAACCTACGAGGATGTTATTATGAGTATAAACTATGGTAAGTGATAAGAAGTCATGAATTATGAGATGGATTTCATGTACTCTAACAAGGTTTGGAACCTTGTAGATGCACCTGAGAGTATTGTACCCATCGGCTGCAAATGGATCTTGAAGAAGAATATCATAGTGGATAGAAATGTAAAGATCTATAAAACAAGGTTAGTAGCTAAAGGATATCGTCAAAGACAAGGAGTTGACTATGACAAAACCTTTTCACCTGTAGCCATGCTTAAGTCCATTAGAATTATTTTGGCTATTGCAGCATATTATGACTATGAGATCTGGTAGATGGATGTCAAAATAATATTCCTCAATGACAACCTCGAGGAAGAGGTGTATATGATACAACCAGAGGGATTCGTATAAAAAAAGAATCCAGATAAAGTGTACAAGTTGCTTAGATCCATTTATGGATTGAAGCAAGCTTCTTGGAGTTGGAACATAAGATTTGATAAGGTGATCAGATTTTATGACTTCGTTAAGAACGAAGATGAGCCTTGTGTATATAGGAAGGTAAGTGGAAGCGCTATCACCTTCTTGGTGCTATATATGGATGACATCTTAATCATTGAAAATGATGTAGGAATGCTCTCCACAGTAAATGCTTGGCTATTTAGAAACTTCTCCATGAAAGACTTAGGGGAAGCATCCTATATTTTGGGGATCAGGATCTATAGAGATAGATCCAAAAGGATGCTTGGCTTGTTGGAGTCTAGGTACATAGGCTCCATTGTCAAAAGATTTGGCATAGAAAATTTTAAGAGAGGTCTCATACCGATGAGACATGGAATATCACTTTCTAGGAGTATGTCCCCAAAGACTCCTGAAGAAAGCGCAAACATGGATAAGATACCTTATGCATCAGTGATAGGATCTATCATGTATGCAATGTTATATACTAGGCCTGATATAGCATATGCTCTGAGTGTCACGAGCAGGTATCAGGCAGATCCAGATTTAGAACACTGGAAGGTAGTAAAGTGTATCCTTAAGTACTTGAGAAGGACTAAGGATCTTTTACTAGTATATGGAGGAGGTAGCCTCCAGGTTGAGTGCTACACAGACTCAAGTTTTCAGTTTGACATTGATGATAGCAAGTCAAATTCAGGGTATGTTCTCACCCTGAATGGAGGAGCAGTAAGCTGGAAGAGTTTCAAGCAAGATACTACACTGACTCGACTATAGAGGCGGAATACATTGCTGCAGCAGAAGCAACAGAGAAAGGGGTGTGGATGAAGAAGTTCATCAAGGATTTAGGAGTCATACCAAGCAACGTGGAGCTGACTCCCAAATATTGTGATAGCGATAGGGTGATAACTCTAGCAAGGGAAGCCAAGTCTCATCAGAATTGTTCTGAAGAGGTTCCATATGATTAGAGCAATCATAACCCATAAAGATATAGCAATGGAAAGAGTTTCATCCGAAGATAACATTATAGATCCTCTAACGAAGCCACTTATTTGAGCGTCATAGGGGTCTAATGGGGATCAGACACATAGGTGATTAGCTTTAGGTCAAGTGGGACATTGCTAGTTGCAGGTGCCCTGTAAACCAATCATGCGAGTGATGGCACGTGTGACATACTACGTAATCTTTTTACTTATGATTAATATTGGCATATTCTCACATTATATTATATGTAGCATATATATTGTGATGTCCTTGGTTCTGTGCAATAAGAATCAAATCATGATGAGATTATGATAATGAGATCTTCTCATCTTTAAACACAGATCCTAAATAATCCCGGCCATAGGTTACTCGAGAAAGATATCGAGATAACCGAATAGACCGGTATACTATATACCCGTCCATATAATGGAGGCGATTGGTCTCATAGCCACTTGTGTAGAGACACTAAGGATATAGTACAGGTGCTCATTGGAGAATGAGTTCACTGATTGATCCGCTTATGGAATATTGTATTGTTAATGATACCTAATGTCAGACAGCGGTTCCATAGTCTCGGTTGTGTATCTAGTCCTTAGACTTGAGACACCAAGGATGCCTTGTATAAGTATTCCTTTATTTGACACCAGACTTACAGGTTTGGAAAGCTTCAGATCATGTACAACTGGTTGTCGGGATTAGTAGCTAACCTTATGAAGGTAATTGAATGTCAATAGAGGATCATCCACTCTCGGTATCATGAGAGGATATCTCATATGTGCTTGCTTAGACAAATCTCTGGCCAGGGTCATTTGGATTGAGAGAGAAGGATTTCTTCGGTAGAATCTGATTAGAGCAAGACAAACTAATTTTATATGTGACCTGACAGTACCATATCCAATATATGGTCTTTGGGATATTAGTTGGATAAGAGATTATAGATACACGGTAATTGAGGATAGACAGGTCTGATGGATTTGATCCCCCTGTACCATCTGGGGACTATGGCGTAGTGGCCTAGTATGTCCATAGTCGATGAGTTGAGTGAATTATTATGGAGATAATAATTCACTATATCAGAAGGAGTTCTGATGGGAGTGACTCACGGCCAGCTCAGTATCGGGCCTAGAGGGTCACATACATATGGTGGATGCTTTAGCGAATAGAGGATTGGATGGAGATCCAATTAGCCCCTATTCTCACTAGATGAGATCCTATGCTGATGGGCTCCTTGATTAAGGCCCAATTAGAGACATAAAGAGATTATTGTATAGAGATCCAATAATGCAAGATTAATGGGTTATTGGATGGAGGTCCAATACCTACTAAGGCAGGAGCCCTAGGATTTTTGGTGGCTCTCTATAAATAGAAGGGGAGACTCTTAGTTGATAGATTGTAACTTTAGCCACCACCTCCTATTCTCCTCCCTCCCTCTGAGCAAGAGTTGCAAGATCAGATTGGAGGAGTTTCGCTGTAGAGATCCATCGTGTGGATACCGCTAGAGAGGAAGACGCTTGACCTCCTTCATCTTCTCCATTCGGATCTGGAATACAGGGATATATGATCTTCCTAGGTAAAATCAATATCTTACACATCGTGGGTTTTCAATTTTTGCGTTTTTCTCGCGACCCCAATCTTTTGCATGATGATTTGATCTGCGTGAAAAACTGATTTTTGTTTTGATTTCTGCTATGCATGTGATACACCCGCTATAGGTTTTCCAATAATTTGAAGTATAAATGGCTACTAAAATAGTTGTTCTATTTAACTCTATGGGTTCTATAAAATAGAATTGTTATCCTCTGACCTTTTACTACTAAATTATTTGGGCTCCTTGTTGAAAACTCCAATTCATATAAAAGTTGATTCATCTAAAAGTAGATTGACATATCTTTTAAATGACATCTATTTTGAGTAAGTTAAGAGTATATTTGGTTATTCAAATAATTTATACAATATCTATCTCAAAATATGTCAAAATAGGGCATTTACCCATTTTGCATATCCTTGTTCATTGCTTTGAAAATTGAATTCATCTAGAATTTTTTCTTCAATTGAACTTTGTGTAATTGCTTTGAATTCATGTTCGCTCTTGTCTTTAAGTATTTGCCTATTTGAATTCATTATATGAAAAACATTATGTTTACATTGTATTGATTCATAATCGCACATGTATGTTTCGTTGTTCCGCATGTGCTTTTGATATATATCATTTTATTGCTCAGAATTTTGTACTCTGGTGTTTGTTAGATGATGTAAACCTTTGTCAGAATGGTAAAGGGAGTTATGTTTAGAGCCCGGGATGCTCTACCGACCCCCTGTAACTTCACTCAAACGTGGGTGGATGAAGCTTCTAGACATGAGAAACTTATATTTAGTGGTTATTCAAAAATAGATGGATCATATTATGTTTGTGATCCTACTTCACCCTCTATATTTTTTAATATGATATCCAAAGCATTGATTTTGAGTTTATATATACACTTTGAATAAGAATAAAATGAATGTGACATCAAATATGATATTTGAGCTTCTGTTCCTTATTTGTTCATTTGATAAGCTCTAAAATAATTCATACACCCTTGATATGCTTTGAAATATATTTACACCTTTGATATGCTCTTAAAATATTTTGTATGCCATTGATATGTTCCGAAACATGTTTACCCCTTTCATATTACTATTGATATGCTCCAAAATATTTTATATACCTTTGATATGCTCCAAAACATGTTTATGTCTTTGATATGGTCCGAAATTTTTCATATGCCATTGACATGCTCTAAAATATTTCACTTGCTATTGATATACTCCGAGTAGTTTCATACGATATTGATATGTTCCGAGATGTATCACGCTGGTGATATGTTCCAATTACTCTTGATCTATTATTATGATCAAAGTATGTTCTTGTTAGGATCAATTGGCACTAAGAGAGAGGGGAGGTAAATTAGTACAAGAGTGAAAGTGATTGTTTCAAAAACCTTACTTACAAAAAGTAAAAAAAGAAAATCGAAAGTACCTTTTTATATTTTGTTGGAAATGACTAAGAACCTGATTCAAGAGAAGTCGGGAAAATGATGTTCGTATCTTTCAATAAACTACTTAAGAGCAATAGAAAGTAAGTAAATAACACTCATAAATTATAGTGGTTCAGCCTCAACCTAGTCTATATCTACTCCCGAGTCTTCATCTCTGAGGTTTATCGGTGTCCACTATCAATCTTCTTTGGGTGAAGATCAAACCCTTACACGTTTCACTCTCCTTTTCTCAGGCTAAGGAGAGAAACCTTACAAATTCACAAGGGAGACTTTACAAGAATTATAATTTTTTCCCTCACTCCCTTGCCCCTTTTTTTTTCTTATAATTTTAGTATAAATTTCTCACATAATTTCTAGCCCAATACCTTGTGCTAAATACAAGAAAACTTGAGGTATTTATAGACCCTAATTGCTTCCGAAATGGAGCCAAAATCTAAACCCTTTCATAAATTCTGTGTACGGGCGGTACTACCATCATTGTCGGTGGTACAACCATCATTACCGGTGGTACAACCATCATCACCAATGATACAACTATCGAAGCTGCCCAAAAAATTGGGCAGTGACAACCGCCAACTGGGCAGTACAACCGTTGCCTGGTGGTACGATCGTTGCTCACCAGCAGTACAACCATCGATGATCCCAAAAAGGTGATTCCCTTCACTTTTCTAATCCCGACTTGTACCTTCAGTTGACCACTTTCCAGATCAACTAATTGAGCTCAATCTAAGCTCAATCTACTCTCCATACTGGACCCAATTTGCCTCACTTGAGTTAATTTGGATTCCTTCCAAATCTAACTCAAGTATGACTCATACCTTAACAAATGCTAACTACGACTTAATGACAATCAACATGGCTCACAAGTCCAATAAAACATTCCTAACTCTCGACAAGCTTTTCGGCTACCTCAGACGATCTTTCAACGAGTCTCTTGGCCTTCCTCAAGTGAACTCCCTAACACCATCTTGGCAAGCTCCTGATCTCCTTCAGTAAGCTCTCAATGAACTCCTAGTAAGCTTACGGTACCCTCGGCTAGCTTCTAGTGAACTCCCACTAAGCCTTCGATCCCTTTGGTGAGCTCCCAACGTACTCTCAACGAGTTCCCTACTGCATCATCCTAACCCTAGCCCGATACCCCGAACTTGACTCTGGCCCACATCTGATTGTAATTCTCTCTCTATCGTAATTAAATCTGCATCAATCATCTCTAATACACTTGTTAGATCAATAACCCATCAATTGATTTCATCATCAAAATCTGAAATTCAACAATTTTGAATGAATAATTTATGATTCTGTATCTAATGAGATGTTATCTATGAATTCTTATACCCTTGCCTTGAAATTTAATATCAAGGTTGTTTGAAATTATCCTCCCTTGCCTTGGATATGTTAGTAGCTTGCTAAGCTTTATAGCTCACTTCATTGTTGTATAATTTTTTTTAGGTTATCTTGTAACTCACTGAAATGTTTGAATTGGGTTGAGGCAATGGAGAGATATTTAGATTTTAGGCAAGTCTTGTAGGTTGATATGTTATTGATGTTGTATAAATACACTTTACGTCTAATAAAATGTTGTCGATAAATTTAGAAGTGAAGTGTCTTGTAAATGTTTCAAAGGCCTCTTATGTTTAGTAATTTGGAATGTTAAGTTTAGTTTGTATAACAATATGAACTTGTGATAAATGTTAGTTTTGTGATCCTATAGATTTTCAGACTTTAGGTCTATGATGTGGTTATGGTTTAGTTGAGTTGGCTTTTATGAATCATCTATTGATGTGGTGTATGATTCTAAACTGTATAGGTTTTTATGGATGGATATAATTGATATTTAAATATTTTTTATGTCCTCAAATGTTAGTTTAGATCCTGGATTAGATTATCGATGAATTGGAATATTATCGATTTACGATATGTTCACATCTCTTGAATGCGAATATTCAAGGGGCGTGACAGAAGCCAAAAAGAAAGTTTTCGAGGTTAGGGCTCGAACGATGAAATGAGCCCTATCAAATAAACCAAAAGAGATTTATAGATGCAGGATGACCCCTCTCCTTCTAAGACTAATACAAGTGTCCCTTCAAGATTACATTGAAGGGACACTTCCTCCCTACTATTGTGGTGTCGAAACAAGGAAAAAATCTATATCCTATCCGCTATTAGAGATACAAAAGAATCTAGGGAAATCCCCTCGTCACCGAAGCACTAACTAAGAAGGATATAAGGAAATCTTTCTCTATCCTCTAACATTAAAACATCAATGGATGAGTCTTTATCGAAACACCCATCTCTCTCTCTCTCTCTCTCTCTCTCTCTCTCTCTCTCCCTCTTTTCTCCTTTCATTATTGAAATGTTAATCGAGAAAAATATGAAAATATATTCCATGTGTCATATGTGGGAATCCAACCCATGACTATGTGGTGCCAATCGTGAAAGGGAGTTGCCCAAGATACGTGAGTTAGGCAAACCCGACCCGGATAAAAAGAAGTACGCTACGATGGTAAATTGGGCCAGAAAGACACCTAAGACGTGTCAGTTAAGCAAACCCAACCCACATTAGAAGAAATCTGCTACAGTGAAAAATCAAGCTAGGAAGGTACCCAAGATGTATGAATTAGGCAAACTCGACCCGCGTAAGAAAAAATATGTTACAACATTAAATTGGGCCATAATAACGCTCGACACATGAGTCGAGCAAACTCGACCCGCGTAAGAAGAAATTTACTATGACAAAAGATTTAACTAGAGAAGTACCCGAGATGCATGAGGTATAGAAACTCAACTCACGCTAGATAAAATCTACTATGACAGAGGTACGAGATGAAAAATGCTCGAAGCATGTATAAACCAAAAAGATGTGTTTCAAACCCTAAAATCCTCAAAGAAGATAAAATTAGCTAACTACCCTTCACCAAACTAATACCATATCAGGTCAACACCCTCATGTTTTTCACTTAGGTAGAAGCCCAAAAGGCATCTTTGCTCGGTTGTCGAGTTGCCTTTCATGCAGAATAGAAGAACGTAGTTCAGGTCGGTGACGAACCAGCTCCCCTACTAAATATTTGTAGGAATATTCCTATAAGACTAGAAAGTAGTTTGGATCGATTATAAATTGACTCTCATGTGAGATATTTGTAAAAATATTTTTAAAAAATCATAAGATAGTTACGATTACGAATTATCTTCTTTACATAATATTTATAAGATATTCTCTATGTTAATATAATATTACATCCTTAGTTCCGGATTAAAGAAGAAAAAATATAACTAAGTACTAATTTAAGCGTTTGGATCTGACTCGGGTCTCCTCTCTAATCTTGATCTTTGTGTAGAAAATAAATTTGAAAAAATAATGCTCTACCTCGAGCAACTCTCAACGCTATTTTCTCTATAACTTTGACAACAAAATGTCTACTAATAAAGTTAGTCACCTGATTAAATTACCAATTCAAAAGAGGCGCGGAATTAGATATTTATTCATCGTACTTACTTTTGATCTGATTTTTTAAATGCAAATGAAATGTGATAACATCAAAGGATAATTGGACTTGATACTAAATTCTTTCTTTGAACACCAATAACTTATGATGTGAAAGTATAATTCGTGTTCTTCTCAAGCTTGAGGTCTTAGTTTTTGTTCCTTGATTGGATTCCACGAGGCCTATGTATGAAAGAAACGTGTGCCCCTGCGGTATAATCCCCAGAAGATACCAAACTGTACGTCCACTCGTTCATAACTCGGCTGCCCCGGAAACGAGTCAGTCTCATCGCTACCGTGGCGCCTCCCACCGTGCGATTCGGTTGGTTCCGAATCCGACGGCCAGAAAGCCCCTTCCGCACGCGTCGGTTCCATCGCAGCTCGCTAAGTCAACTCCGTCCGCTGGTGTTATCGTGGCTCAAAAGGGCTTCCCCAGGTACATGAGGATGTCTTGGAACGGGTCCCCCATCCCGGAGGAGAGCGGGCCCGGTTCGAGCTGGGTGAAGGCTGAATTGGCGTTGGCGTTGGCGTTGGCGTTGGCGTCGGCGTCGGCGTTGAAGTTGTCGGCGGCAGCGGGATCCCCGAGGCCGACGGCTTTGTCCCAGTCGGTGGCCCGCCACCGCGGCTGGCTCTGCACTTCCCTGTCGCACACGAACTCCGGGGACAGGACGTGCTCCGAGCAGCTCGAGTCAGCGTGCAGCCTGGGCATGGAGTCCGACGTCGCGAAGCTGTACGCCAGCGGCGGCGCGCCCTGGCCGACTGGCTTCCGGTCCTCGGGGCTGTCGGCGGCCACCGTCGACCCGGCCGGGTGACGCACCGGGTTCCCCGGCTTCTCCGAGCCGCTGTTTCCTTTCTTGTTGTAGATACGGCACAGCACCCAATCGTCCAGCTGCGACCCAACACACGTTTCACCACGTCATCTTCCACGCCCATGATTAGGACATGTCAAGCGAGCTAACATATGCACAGGAGTTCTGTTCTGCTTACCCGGAGCGAGTTGTTCTTGCGGGCGGAACGGTCGACGTCGGCGAGGCGGTACTCGTGCATGATCCAGTTGGTCTTCTCCCCCTTAGGGGCCTTGCCGGCGTAGAAGACGAGGGCCTTCTTGATGGCCAGCGGCTTGGGCGTCCCCACCGGCTTGTCCGCCCCGGTCGCCTTCCAGTACCCGGACCCCGCCGCCCGGTTCGGCCTCGACCCGTTGGGGTACTTCCGGTCCCTGGGCGAGAAGAAGTACCACTCCTTCTCCCCGTACGACGCCATCGCTGCCGCCACCACGGGATCAATATCGTGCGGCGATCGTATGCATCGGGAAATGAGACGAGACGGCCTACCTGGGAGCTGCCACGGGTCGTACTTGTAGAGGTCGAGTTCGGCGATGATGGGGACGGGGACGGGGAGGTCGGCGCACTTGCGGCAGAGGTAGTGCGTGACGAGCTCCTCGTCCGTGGGGTGGAAGCGGAACCCGGGGGGCAGCTGAAGATCCCCGCCGCTCATCGCTCGCTCTCTTCGATCGACGGCCGTCCAATCCCGCAGTTCCGCGGTCTTCCACCGCCAAGAGGATTCAAGCTCTAAAACTTTAGGGAATCCGGCGAGACGCGGCTTTAATAGAGGGGCGTGGGGGGGAATAAAGACACGTGGTGGTGGACCGGACGGCGGCTGGGGGGCCCGGGGTGGCACCTTCGAGAAGGACACGTGGGGACCTGATAAAAATGATCGGTCGACGTGGCTGTCATCCAGTGGTCAAATGTGGACGTGGCGAGGAGAGTGGCGGGCGGGATTCTGTCACGGCTTACGTCACCAGTTTCGTCGGGAAGCCTGTCGGGCCGGCCGCGTGGGGGTCCGCGACGGAGAGACTGGAGAAGGGTCGAGCGGACCGGGGCGGCGACGACCGCGAGAAGGACCACGGAGGAGAGCCATTGGGAGGGCGACACGTAGTCGGGGGGGGTGGGGGTGGGGTTTGGGAGGGTGAGGGAGAGGGGGGAGCTTCGAGGAAGGTGGGTGAGGGTTCGGTAGGTTTCAGGTTGGGTGGATAAGGACGAGGGATGAGGTTGCTGGGCACACACATCCACCGCAAGTAATGAGAAGAGGGGAAGGTTTGGGCACGTGAGACTGATGATGATGATGATGGTGCTGATGATGAGATGATGACTAGTTGGCTTTTTTTGGCCCAAGTGTTTGGGCTCCTCGTTTCACTGCTGTTATTTGCATCTAAAATATTTTAATGTATTCAACCATTTAAAGTGCATGTTCAAAAGAAGTATAAATTAAAAGTCTGCCAGCATCAAATATAAATGACATCTATAGAAGCATTATGAGGAAAAAAAATATATATATATATATATATATGAAAAAAAGATCTTTGTAAGAATCTTAATCAAACACCAGCGTTTTATATGAACCAAAGATTGGTTCTAATTTTTGACACATTGGCACAGCTAAAAATCATTCGACTAAGTTGGGTTTCATGTCAATTTTTGTCAAACAAAGAGAGAGACTGTGTGGTAAGCTTTGACCGAGTGTTGCCCTAATAAGAATCCCCCATGCAACACGCGATACTCCACGACGACAAGATCAAGATGGATGTCAACATCAACTCAAAACTCACTTGGCATCACAACAGCTTAGCTTGTGTGCATATTTATAGCTAAATAAATGAGACGACCGGGAATAAACATTTTTTTCTAATGCATTGATCCGACTGCATACCTATCCATTTATTTTGGTTGCTTTCACATACCTAATGGAGAGATGGATGTATAATTAGCTTTTCAAAAAAATAAAAAAATTCGAACGAATGATTTTAACTAAATGTTTCGATTTCTTGTCTTATATAGGCCTTTGGTGGACTGGGCCTTCTTTGTGCAGCTTAGCTTAGAGTAGAGTAGCAGTATCAGTTGTTCCGCAAATGCTTGAAAAGTTGGCAATAATGTGACACAATCTGTGTGTGGGATAACAATAAAGATCAGATTATATCAGTTCCAGATTGGGGGAATCCAAATCTCTGTCATGAATGCTGCTGGATGTGTGCTGGTTTGTCCATCTGCATGCACCGGCCACAGTCTCAGTGTGCTGAGCAGAACAAGATTTTGTTGAAGACATTTGCTTTGATAGCTTCACTCCTCTCTCTCTCTCTCTACATGCCATGCATGACCTGATGTCCTTCTGTACTCCCTCTGCTTCGTGTTGGCTGAGCAGAAACCAAGTTGTGGAAGGAAAGCTCCCGAGGGAATGCCCAGCACAAAGAATCATCAACAAGAATGATGAAAAAGACGACACGCTTCCATAGCTTTGCAGTGCCCCGTTTGATGCTCGTCTCTCTCTGCCTTCCCTTTTGCCCCTAACTGTCTTACAACATCACCATCATTCTTCTTCCTCTGCAATCATGGACATCAGCCATGGCCTCATCACCCCCCTCTTCATACCCCTCTCCAAGCCGAGAGAGAGAGAGAGAGAGGTGTTGTGCTGTGATGAGCCTCTGTGACAGCCACCACTGTCCACACTCAAGGCCATGATGAGCTGGGGACAACTCTTGTCCCTCTTGACAGCATGGACGTTAGTAGAAATCCAATGATCTCTCTCGATAGCTACCTCTTTTTGCATGGATCTCAGGTGCTTTGGCTCCCTCCCGCCCCTTTACAGCCTTCCCTCTTCTCTCCCCGCGTACTTGTAGTTGTCGAGATGCTGTTGCAGTGACAAGTCCTCTTTTTGCTGTTGCAGGGATGCATGCGAACCTACTGAAATTTACTCTCTACTCCGCCAGTGCAATCACAGTCTCCAAAATCCAACGAACTCCTCCCCGCCTCAAATTAATAGTAGCAATTAGGCAGATTAGTGTTCTCGATCCTTCCTCGCAAGAAATGGAAGCCTCCTGCCAAATCTCCCATCTCATTTGTTTTTCTGAAACCATTTCTTCCTCAGCCCAAATAAAGAATTGAGACACAGTGAGATGAGCACATCCTACATTCCATCATGCACTGTTAGCTCAGTGATTAGCTTTTTGGTTAAAGGAGAGAGAGAGAGAGAGAGAAAAGAACTCCAACGAACACGGTCAAAACAGAGATTAGAAAAGCAGAGGAAAGACCAGAAGAGTCTTCTGATCTCTTTCTTTGGAGACAGAGAAGAAGGGGAGCACTCCATCATGCACTGTTAGGTCAGTGATTAGCTTTTTGGTTAAAGGAGAGAGAGAGAGAGAGAGAGAGAGAGAGAAGAACTCCAACCAACACGGTCAAAACAGAGATTAGAAGGGTAGGGGAAAGACCAGAAGAGCCTTCTGATCTCTGTCTTTGGAGACAGTTAAGGGAGAAGAAGGGGAGCAATGAAAGGAACTCATGAGGCCGGTCTTCCTTCTGCCACTAAACAATGTGTCATGGCAGAATTCTCCATCAGCCTTCTCCCTCCGCAGGAGACACCCATCATTGCGCTCAAACCATCGTTCCTTAAAGCTTAGGAAGCTGGGTTTCCAAGCCATCCCACCAACGTTAAATCACCACCTCCTACTTACCCTGCCTCCAACCGCCCGCCCGCCCACCCACCCACCACCCTTGGTGCTCTCTCCACCATGAAGCCTTCTTCCAACTCCGTCAACAGCTTCTTCTCCTTCCTCGCCCATGGCATCGACGACCTCGATGAGTCCCTTTCGTCGAACACCTTCATGTCGCTCCAGTTCCTCCAGCGGGCGGTGGCGCTCCTCCGATCCCTCCACTCCCGGCTGACCAACCTGGTGCAGAAGCTTCACCTCCCGGTCGGCGAGAGGTGGCTCGACGAGTACATGGACGAGAGCTCGCGACTGTGGGATGTCTGCCACGTGATCAAGCTTGGCGTCTCGGGCATCGAGAGTTACTGCTCCGCTGCAGCTGACATGATCTCCTCACTCGACGAATGGCGCCACAACCCCAGTCCCCACCTCGCCCGGCAGGTCTGGACCAGCTTCCTCACTTCGATTCCAGCATCTTTCTTCTACAGATAGCAAAGCTCTGAGCTTTTTGGTCGCTTCCACATTGTTAAGGTGATGCGAGCAGTCTCGATTTGCCGGAGAGAAGCCATGGGACTAGAAGAGGAGAACAGAGTGCTGATGGAAACCAGGATCGAGCCCATGTCTCTCCGGTTTGACGATAGGCTGTCGACGGAGTCCAGATACATCGGGTTTAATGGCTTCAGAGGCGTGCTTTACGCACTGAGGAACGCCAGCTCCTTGCTGCTGCTCATCCTGCTATGGGGATCCGTCTCCTGCTGCCCGGAACTGGCAGTCACCGACGGCTCGCTCTTCTTCGGCTCAGAACTCATGGTCGCCATGGCGAGCCTGCAGCAGAGGGTGGTCGGAGAGGTGGAAGGACTGGACGGCCGGTCGGGAATTCTGATGCTCGAGTTCCGGCAAGCCAGGGCGGCGACCGAAGAGCTAAGAGACGCGCTGGAGACAGCTGGAGCCATGAGATGTGGACCGGAGATCGCCGGGGGGAGCCTAAAGGAGAAGGTGGAGGAACTCAAGGGGTGGTTTGGGATGCTGAGGTCGGGAACTGAGAATCTAGTGGGACAAATGGATGACTTCTTTGATGAGATCGTGGAAGGAAGAAGGAAACTGTTGCATCTGTGCAGTCACAGGTGAAACTGTACAAGGTTCTCATCCTCGCCTGTTATTTGGGTAGCTGTTGTCTTCTCTACATGTTGAAGCAATATGGAAGGAAGAAGACCACAGCAGGAGGTCAAGAAGGCAAATGACTGCTGTAGAAAGGAGGTATTTGTTTCTGTGCAACAAGACAAAGCTGAAGCCTATCGGCTGTACAAGTGTAGGCATGTTGTGGGGTTGCAAGGAAAAGGAAACAGAAGAAAGGGGGGCCTTTTTCTTCTTATTCTTCCCCTTTGCTTTGTGCCTGTTGTTGTTCCCTAGCTTTCCTGTGTGGAACCGTCTTCCTGCTTGCCAGGGAAGGGGTTGGGTCTGTAGATTCCTCATCGGTAGTACAGATCTAAAGTTGAAGAGGACAAAATAGGCACTGTACCTGTGGAAGCTTTTGCCTGATTCCATTGCTGCGGAACAGTTCGGAAACCATGCCGAGAGGAAGCCTCCTGGAACGACAGCAGCAGCCTCTGACTGTGTTCCTCCACTCTGAGGTAGAAGGAAGGCAAAACAAACATTCGAGTCCTCTCTCAGCATCATCTGCAATTTTAGATGATTACGACAACGGATCAGAGCTCTATTAAGCGGTGGGACACTGCCTACGATTCATCACGCAACGTAAACAATAAATTAAAATCGACGATTTTCCAGAAAAAAATCATATTTTAGATATTTGTCGATCCATATCTTTTTCTTTTACTTAATCAGTGTTTTTAATTTTAAATAAAATATATAAATTATCTTTTTAAAACTTTTCTCATCTGTTATAATAAAAACATCATGACACATATTTAAAAACACTATAAATGAAGCAAAATAAAAATCAAAATATATCAGAATATTTGATATATTATATTATTATTCACACAGATATTTATAATAGTCCAGGAACAATATTGCTCAAATAAAAATAAAAAAATAATTTATTATATTATTTTGATCATCGTAATAAAAAAAATACTATAAAATTTACTGTAAATGACCCGAATAAACTTTCAATCTCAACGTTGAGACCAACTACAAGTATCAAAATATGTAGTCTAATATGTATAATATAATGTCACCTATAGTATTTTTTTTTCGATAGCATTTTATGGTATTTTTAATATCTCAATAAAAACACTATAAATGAGCAAGATAAAAAAAATACTATAATAGTTTAAAATTAATAATAAATAAATAAATTTTTAAATAGATATTTTTTAAATTTTGAAGTACTGCTTGAAAAACATAAAAATAAAATGAGTCTTTTCTAGATAAATTATTTAATTAAAAAATATAAATACATAAATCATATCTCATCGACTAAAGTTTTATCGAGAATTTATGATAATATCAAAGCAAAAATATTTTTTTATCTATTTCATTATTTCTTTGGCTGTAATTTTTTGTTTGGTTGAATGAAATCTTAAAATATACGGAAGAAAAATAGAAACATTAGAGTGAGGCATATTACTTTAATTTGACAGTATATGTTGATGCCTTTCATTTCATAAAATCATTTAAATTTTAGATTATTTCTTTCCTTTGCAAACAAAGAAAAAAGAGAACTTGACAAATACTTTTTTTAATGCTTTGCGCTCATGAATAACGCGCCTAAATGAAAAAACAATGGTCCCACCCTTCCACCCAATCAAAATGCAGGTATATACGAGTACACTGTAACAGTAGCACTAGTATTTGTTTTAAGTGAATTGTCAATTTGTCTTAGTTTACGATACCCGCTCATTACCTGCCTTTTTATCGGGCAAAAATGTGGTCCTACAGTTAGGCTCCACGATGCCTTTACCGTCGAAGTACCCTGCGGTAAGGAATCGAGGTGCACATTAAGGGCTGCCGTAAGCACATTACAATACATTACGGTTAAACCCATATACGATCCGACTCGTTAAACATTGCCGATTCGATCCGACCCAGCCTGAGCCGTTTTGATTCGACTTGATCCGTTAGTTACATGGGCCGGATTCAGGTCGAGGAATTTTGATCCACTAGTCGATAGGGTGAGGTTTGAGTAAGCCCTAAATAGTTTATTCTTATAGTGTTATTATAGTACCCCATCTTATTTTTAGGTGCGTTTTTCATGGAAAAAAAAAAGAAAAAATTTCAGGTGTTCAACACACGAAAGAGTTGACATTTGAGATGGATCATCAAGACGAAGAGAAGAAGTCAAAGGAGAAGTGGCAAGCATTTCTAGAGTCATCCGAGGAAAATAAACGATGGTGCTAGTGGAAAAAAGACAACAGGCATTTATTAGCTAAGGTACTGCCAATGTCAAGAAAGGCATGGTTGGTGGAAGATGATAGAGAGAAAGAGCTTGCGATGCATCAAGTCAACGGATGGATCATAGCTACTAGATGGTTGGCTTTTTGCCTATTTCTTTTTGTGGTCATAGTGGAGTTCAAGCGTGTCAGAATCCCAGTCAAAGGCGTATGAGTTATATTTATATATATGATATCACCTCACATCGATCATTATTAACTCAAAAAAATTAAGGTCAATCCCACTAAGTTAATCCGAAATGGAATCTTAATATAGTGTATATAAACTCTAGCCAGGTGGAATCTGAACTTTTACATAAAAAGTGAAAATGTTATCGATGGGAATTTAACATAAAATATACATCCAACACTTTTGAGAATATTTTCATCAGATTTATTAAATTCTTAATTATCTATATGATATCCTAAGATAATTATTAAACATATTAACATAAATACATACTCGATGAATCTATTAGAATTTTTTAGATTGATTGATATATTGAAATTTAAATTGCAGAGCTTTTTTCGAAATTCTTTGATTTCTTTTTTACGGGCGAAAAGAAAATTCATTCCTTATTTTTCAATCAGACCGTAACCCCTTTTTATATTCATGTTATAACTATAAATTATAACTCATGATGTTTTATATTTCTAGCTTGTCACGTCATCAAGTTAGAAATAATAGTACACATTTAATTATACATGTGTAACCCTTAAAATTCTAACAATTTCTCGGGGTCACATATATATTGTGACAAATGTGTTATAATTTATGAACTCAAAGTTGTTGTCGTTATTTAATAAGTCATACAATACAATTTCATCCATTGGCCATATTAATATAGCACCAAAGTAGTTTTCGCTATATCAATCATAGCTAAACATAACCAAATGACATAGATAAATCATGAAATATATAGCATAAAAATTACATGAATGTGATCAATACATGTCAATTCTCGAGTAGTCCAACTTATTCTTTATGAGATCATTAATAGCCATAATATATAAGGTGTAATATGCTAATTACAGATGCCTATAAGCTAATTATGTAAATGATGGCACGTGTGACATACTATGTAACCTTTTTGCTTATGATTAATATTGGGACATTCTCACGTTATATTATCTGTAGCATATATACTGTGATGTCCTTAGTTCTGTGCAATGGGAATCGGATTGTAATGAGATCATGATAATTAGATCGATTCACCTTTAAACACATATCCTAAATAATCTCGGTCATAGGTTACTCGAGAGAGACATCGAGATAACTTGACATACCGGTGTACTATATATCCGTCCATATAACAGAGGCGGTTGGTCTCATAGCCACTTGTATGGAGACACAAGAATATAGTATAGGTGCTCATTGGAGAATGAGTTCACTAATTGATCCGCTTATGAAATGTTGTATGGTTAATGATAACTAATGTCATATAGTGATTCCATAGTCCCAGTTGTGTATTTGGTCCTTAGAGACACCAAGGATGCCTTGTATGAGTACTCATTTCTTTAACGTGAAACTTACAGGTTTGAAAAGTTTCAGATCTTGTTCAACTGGTTATCGGGATTGGTAGCCAACCTTACGAAGGCAATTGAATATCAATAGAGGATCATCCACTCTCGGTATCATGAGATGAATATCTCATATGTGCTTGCTCAGACAAATCACTAGCCAGGGTCATTCGGATTGAGAGAGAAAGAGTTCTCCGGAAGAATCTGATTAGAGCGAAACTATGACGGATTCTGTATGTGACCTAACAGTACCATATCCAATATACGATCTCTAGGATATTAGTTGGATGAGTGATTATAGATACATGGTAATTATGGATAAACAAATCCAATGGATTTGATTCCCCTATACTGTCTGGGGACTATGGCGTAGTGGCATAGTACGTCCATGGTCGATGAGTCGAGTGAATTATTATGGGGATAATAATTCACTATATTAGAAGGAGTTCTGATGGGAGTGACTCACGACCAGCTCTATATCGGGCCTAGAGAGTCACACACATACGGTGGATGCTTCAGCGAATAGAGGATTGGATGGAGATCTAATTAGTCCATCTTCTCATTAGATGAGACCCTATGCTGATGGGCTCCTTTATTAAGATCCAATTAGAGGCCTAAGGAGATTATTATATAGAGATCCAATAATGCAAGGTTAGTGGATAATTGGATGAATATCCAATACCCACTAAGGAATAAGTCCTAGGGTTTTTTGGTGGCTCTCTATTAATAGGAGGGGAGACTCATGGTTGATAGGCTATAGCTTTGGCCTACCCCTCTTATTCTCCTCATTCCCTCTGTGCAAGAGTTGCGAGATCAGATTAGAGGAGTTTCGATGCAGAGATCCATCATATGGATACTGCTAGAAAGGAGGATGTTTGACCCCCTTAATCTTCTCTATCCAGATCTGGAATATAGAAATATACGATCTCCCTAGGTAAAATCAATATTTCACACATCGTGATTTTTTTGTTTTTCTCACGATCCTTATCTTTTGCATAATAATTTATATATGCGGGAAACCAGTTTATGTTTTAATTTCTGCTGCCCATGTAATGCACCCACTGAGGTTTCTCAACATAATAAACTATAGCTTTATTTCTGATCAGAAAATATCTTTATACAAATATAAAGTCTAGCATAGAACATATAACAAACATCTTATAACCTCCCACTAAACTAAAGTTTCTTTAAATTCTAAATACACTCATATGAGCAATATGCTCATGAAAGATCATGGGTAGTATATCTTTTATGAGAGGATCTAACAATATAAAGTCTGTCCCTAAATGTTCTATGAAAATTTATCTATTTTGTATCTTTTCTTTCACAACTAGGAACTTGATATCAATGTGCTTTGACTTAGTCAATTTCTTATTATTGTTGGAGTATAAAATAGCTAATTTATTGTCATAGTATATCTTTAATGGTCTTTCAACTCCTTGTACTATTTACAATCCTATAACAAAATTTCTCATCTAAATTTCATGATTGGATGCCTCAAAACATGCTACAAATTGCTGCCATGGTAGAAGAAGCAATAAGAGATTGCTTGGCACTATGTTAACTAATCACCGCATTAGTAAACATATAAATGTAGCTCGAAGTTGATTTTTTACTGTCTTGGCATCCAGCAAAATCGGAGTCAAAATACCTAATGATCTTCAAATGGTCTGATCTCCTATATATGAGCATATGATCTTTTGTCCTCTTTAAATATCTCATAATATTTTTAGTTGTCTTTCAATGATCCATTCCAGGATTGCTTAAATATCTGCCTAGCACCCCAACAATGTACACTATATCTAGACGCGTATAAACTTATGCATACATTAGACTCTCTCTAGCTGATGCATAGGGAATCTTATGCATTTCTTGAGTTTTCATATTTCCTTTAGGGCATTGATTTAGACTGAACTTGTCTTCCTTTGCGATAGGGGTATTTCTTGATTTGTAATTCTACATGTTAAATCTTTTAAGCACCTTATCGATATAGTTCTTTTGTGATAATCCTAAAATACCCCAAGATGTATCCCAATATATATATATATATATATATATATATATATATATATATATATATATATATATATATATATATTCCTAATACAAAAGAGGCGTCACTAAGATTTTTCATCTCAAAATTTCTTGATAGAAATATCTTAGTTTAGTGTAATGTTCCTATATCATTTGTGGCAAGCAGAATGTCATCAACATACAATATCAAGAAAATAAATTTGCTCCCACTGAATTTGTGATATACACAATCATCAACAATATTCACCTTAAAACCAAATGAGAGAATTATATAATGAAATTTGTAATACCACTAATGGGATGTTTGTTTTAGCCTATAGATGATTTTGTCAACTTATAAACCATTCTCTTTGGGTCTCCCAACATAAAGTTTTTTGGTTGTATCATATAAATTTTTCATTAATGTTTCCATTAAGAAATGCTATTTTGATATAAATTTTTCATTAATGTTTTTATTAAGAAATGCTATTTTGACATCTATATAATGAAGCTCCAAATCAAAATGTATAACTAGATCCATAATTGTCCTAAAAGAGTCATTTGTTTAAACCGGAGATGAAGTCTCTTTAAAGTCAATCCCTTCCTTTTGAGTATAACCTTTTGCTACAAAGCATGTTTTATACCTCTCTGCATTACCATTAGAATCTCTTTTGGTTTTAGAAATCTATTTACAACTAATGGGTTTCACGCCTTCTGGTAATGGGATAAGTTCCCAAACTTTGTTATCTTGCATGGACTTATACTCTTGATTTATTGCTTTAATCCACTTATCTGAATTGGAATCCTCTATGGCTTAATGAAAGTTGATTGGATCATTTTCCATCACACCACTACTTTCTTCATGTTCCTAGAAAAATACCATATAATCATCTAAAATGACACTCCTCCTTTCTCTAATGGATCGTCGCAAAGGTGTTGGCTCTTGTGGCATGGGTTCTTGAGGATGTTAAATTTGTTCCTCATGAATAATTTCCTTATACTGTATGGGAGCTAAAATAACTATATCTTTTGAGGTACTAAATTTGATACATCGGTAACAACCATATGAATTGGATTAGATTGAACTGATTTTTCCTCAAAGATAAAGTCATGAACCTTATTTCTCCCTCCAAATTCAATATCCTAAAAAAATATTGCAATACCCATCTGAAAAATACTTCTTAATTTGGGATCATAAAATTTATATTCCTTAGAATACTCCGAATAACCAATAAAGTAACTGTTTATTGTTTGAGGTTCTAATTTTCTTTCATTAGGCATATAAGGCTTTGCCTCAACTAGACAACTCCATACACGAAAGTGCTTTAAACTATACTTTCTCTCAGTCCAAAGCTTATAAGGTACTTTTGTAATTATTTTAGTTGGTACTCTGTTGAAAATATAAGTTGCAGTCTTTATTGCTTCTCCCTAGAATGACTCAGGTAAGGTAGATTTAGAAATCATACTTTTTACCATATCCTTAAGTGTGTGGCTTCGTCTTTGAGCTACATCATTCATATTAGGTGAGTCTAGCATTGTATACTGAGGGACAATTCCACACTCCTCTAGGCATAAAGCAAATGATCCTGGATATTATTCACCTGAGGCATTATTTCTATCGTAATTTTCCTCTCCACGGTCAGATCTAATGTTTTTTATCCTTTTACTGAATTGATTTTCAACTTCAGCTTTAAATAATTTGAACACATCCAAAGATTTGAACTTTTTATGTATTAGATACAAGTATCTATATTTAGAGTAATCATCTATAAATGATATAAAATATTATTGACCATTCTACAAAGTTGTAGGAAATGACCCACAAATATCTGTATGTATTAATTCTAAGACATCCATAGTTCTATATGTACATGATCTCTTAGGTGTGGTTTGTTTACCTTTTAATACATTCAACACAAATGTCTAAACTTGGTAAGTCAATGGGATCAAGAATCTCTTCAGACATAAGTCTTTCAAATTTATTTCTAGAGATATGTCCTAAACGTTTGTATCATGATACGCTTGAATTTTTAATTTTACGTTTAGTACCTCACAATTCTGCATTCAGGAATTCATGATAAGATGCTATAATATTAAGCAAATATAGATTGTCATAAGTCATAATAAGTGAATCAGTTCTAATCATATTTGAATTTAAAGACAAAGTAAACTGATTATTTCCAAATGAATAAAAATAGTTAGATTTGTCCAAATAAAAAATAAAAATTAAATTCTGTTTAAATGATGATACGACAAAAATGTCTTTTAAATCCAAATAGTATCTAGTATACATTAACAATCTAACGGGTGAAAAGAAACTTTATTATTTATTTTGTAATTGACGACCATAACCTTTTTTATATTCATAAGTCATAACCATAAATTATAACTCATGATATTTCATATTCATAACTTATTACGTCACCAAGATAGAAATATAACTTATAGTATCCACACAATTAATTTCATAATAAATATGCTCCTTACCCAAATCACTTCATCTTAATTAGATCATTTTAATTTTAATTAATCAAATAATGATATATATTTAATTAAACATGTGTGATTCTTAAAATTCTAATATGTGATCTTTATAAAAAAAAAAAAGACGATAGGTGTCGAATATTTTTTTATTTGTTGATCTATAAAATTGTCTTGATTTTAATCTCCAATAGTAGTGTACGTTTTGCATCGTTCTTCACCATTGATGTTTGATACGTACTCATGAGAAGCTGTGTAGTTCCATCGCGAAGTTGGTGCACCTAATTGTTTACTGTTGGATGTGGAAAGATGGGGCAGCTTCACCACAGGTTTCACATGTCATGCTGTGGATGTGTCCCTCAGAGCATGCTGCGTAGGACAAAGCTAGTAGGTGGGAGAAGGAGATGGCAAACCAACCCAAGAATCCACCAATTAGTGATCGCATGCTTTGCATCTCAAACCTCAGCAGCCCCCCTCCCCAATTCTTTTATCTATTGAATTTAATGTTTCGACTTAATCTAGTGTTTCGATCATGCTTAATGAAATATAAAATTTAGAACCTATCGATCGAACTTGACTTGCCTTGATTTCGACACTCGACGTGTCACACGAATTCGAGCGTCGTATCGGTAGCGCATAAAGTACTTTTTATGTTCCATCCCCCTCAAACCATGCATGCACGAGTAACCGGAATGGTTGATAGCAATAGTCAAAACTAGAACACACTGTTAGGCGAACGCGCATTAATTTTTCCATGCATCCATCGTCAATCATATTATTTATTTAATGGCAGAATGAGTTATCGTGGTGGTCGAATGAGCTTTTCATTCCTATGACTCCTGCTAATCCAGGAGACTGTGGATCTAAGTTATATATTGCAAGCTTCAGCCAGGTGTTTTCCTTGATTTAATTATACCATATATATATATATATATATATATATATATATATATATATAATCAAGAACAGGACAATCGAACTATCATTAAAAAAAAAGTTCATATTAGAGAACTAATCAACAAAAAAAAAAAAAAAAAGTGTTGAGATGATTCATAAAACAAGATCTCAATCTTCTTCTCCGGAACTACACACCAATCCAAGGCCGCCTTTTGGCATTCTTACACCGCTAGCTAAAAAGAGAAGAGAAAGAACCACATCTCCTGTGTGGAGTCAACAAGATTGGTGTCTAGCAGAAGAAGAGGCACGAGATGAATGGTTTGGTTCCCTTCTTCCGAGAACAGGCGCGGTGGAACTGGTTTGGCAGCTACAGACCTGGCTGCTTCGGAATCCGAGGTGATAGCAGAAGCAGATCGTTCGAGCGTGGGGGAGCACCGAAGCAGGCGTTGTGGCTTCTGCTTCTGCTTCTGCGGGTGCCGTCAGGACCTCCGACGAGGTCGATGACCTCGGGGAAGCGTAGGGAAGGCTCATGGTGAGGTCGAGGTGGAGGTTGAGGTCAGGGCACCGTCGTCGTCCCTGATCCATGGTCACTCCGCTGCACGAGTGCTGCTCACAGGAAGCGGTGGACTGCGAGTCGCCACCAATGGGGCGGTGGGTCTGCGGGTCGAGCCCTCGGCCGAGGAGCTTGCGCCGGATGTGGGTGTTCCAGTAGTTCTTGATCTCGTTGTCGGTCCTCCCCGGTAACCTCCTGGCGATCACAGACCATCTACGAACACGAAACCGAGGAATTCTTCTGAGTCGAGCCGGCCGACTGATATCGAATCGCCATGGAAGCAAAGAGTAGGGAGTGCGTACTTGTTCCCGAGCAGGCTATGGAGGTTGATGATGAGCTCGTCCTCCTCCTCGGTGAAGTTGCCGCGCTTGAGGTCAGGGCGGAGGTAGTTTATCCAGCGAAGCCGGCAACTCTTGCCGCACCGTAGAAGGCCTAAAGACCACGATATCAGGAAAGAAAGACGGTAGTGGTGAGGAGATCAAGTGACAGTAGGGGAGGTGCAAAAGACCTGCGGCTTTTGGGAGAGATCTCCAGCATCCTTCGCCGTGAGCGTTAATGTAGGCGACGAGGCGGAGGTCTTCTTCCTTGGTCCACGCTCCTTTGTTGGTGTGAGCCTTCTCGCAGCAAGGAGACCTGCCCATGGAGGCTGGAAGAGGAGAGAGATTGCTTCGATGGCTGAGCTGAGGATGAAGTTGAGATTGGGAGGAGCGGATGGCAGCTTATATGAGAGGAACAAGCGTCTGTGGCTGCCATCCCAATTGACCGCATCCATTACTCGCACCATTTGACTGAGTTGCTGCCAGTGACTGGTGGTTGCAGACCATCTCCAACATATGATAGGTTGATCTCTCTCGCTCTCTTTCTCTCTTCACTTTTTACACGACACCGAAACATCTTTACACGCTTTTGGGGATTCTGGAATCGACAGCTCCTGTCAGTCACTGTGACTGATAAGGAAGGAGAGGAAGCTGGGGAAGGGATGGCACTTGTGTGACCAACCCTTCATTGATTCGCCCAGTCTTTCTCGAGCATGAACGTGTTCTTTGGATCTCACAATCATGACAGGAATACCAACCCGTGGAGGAGGAGGAGGAATACTCCTTCAAGCGCTGGTCCGCTGTCTCCGAGCTAGCTGTATCTGACATGATACGAGGTGGATCTACGAAAGGTTATTGGTTGAGGGCACAAAGGACTCGAGGAATGGTCTCTCTGCAAATTGCCTTCCACTAATCATTTGGTCTTCACTCCATCCCACCAAGACCTGTTCAAGCTTCCGTCATCATATTCCATGACAAGAGGACGAGCTATATATAATTCAAGGCTACCTCCAGGTATGTATTTATTATTTATCAGTTCTTGACCGTGTCAATCAATATATACGACCGGAAAGAAAACCTGGCATATTTGATCCATTGTTCAACGGAGGAGATACAGGAAACAATTCACAGTCAATCTGGAGTCATCAATCCTTGCCCGATACGTTGGTGCAGTGACCAAGTCAAGCTACCACCACCACCACCACCCTGACCATACATTACATACTTCCTTCTCTGTAGGGTTCTTTAGTGATCCTCTTCTTCGTTGGCATTTATGGAACTCAAAAAGAGTAGGTGAGCACACTTACTGGCACACATTTGTTGGTGGTCAAGCTTACTATTTCTATGCATCGGTAGCGATTGCTGCAGAGAGAGAACCTGCTGCAAAGTTTAAAAGGAGAGATCGTAAGGGGACATGAAAGCAATGGCTCCTTCCCCTGTTTATGAACTCCAACAGGGTGGTGATCATTTGTTTCCTTTGGGTCAGACTCACTCCACCACTTTAGATTCCTCCATGAGATGTGTTCTCTGTGCTATCTTCCGACAGTTCATTTGTTTGCATTGATTTGATTTTTGTCCTGCATAAGTGGCATCAATTCATAATCGAGGTTTGGTTCCGATTCCTATCAATTGAAATCGAATTCTAATTTCAAATCGATTAAATTATTACAATAACACACACAATTACGATCTCTAATGCCATGGTTATACTAAATATCTTAGATTTAAAATGTATTGACTCTTGGAGTCATTTTTCTTTAATTGAAATCAGATTTAAACCAATGACTTTGGGATTCAGAACCGTCTAGAATTAATTAATCGAGTCCAAGTTCCAAATTTAAATAAATCAAAAAACTTTCTTACCCAAATTCCAGAGGATTTTTTTTATTTCTTCTCGGTCTTGATGGAGAAACCCGATTAGCAAATTAACATCTATATCCCGGCAGTCCTTATTGATGGAGAAAATTCTAAATTCTTTTACTGTATAAAAATAATCAAATATAAAATGAATAAAACTTTCTCCTAAATTTATCCAAATCTCACCCTCTCGCACAAAATCTTTAGTCTACTAAAACAATATTGAAAACGCTCAAAATATATATATATATTTTCTCTCTGTCTGTTTTCCTTCGCCAACACTTTCAAATACAGAATACATTCTTGGAATAATTAAACTTTAACTTTCATGGATTTTTTTTTTTACTTCATAAATATTTTTGTTTACTCATATCTGAGGGACGACATACTTTCCTTTAGGTTAAATGATGTGTTTTAGGATTGACGTGAGTGCATGCAATGACAAAACAATGAAAACCCACTTCAAGATGCAGAATGCAAACAGCCAATATAGTCGAAAGGCAGTGTCTTTTCTTCCTGGTTTAGAAATCACAGTGAGATTTATTATATTAATTAGCATTGACTAATATGACATTATTATGGAAATAGATGGTGGAATGTTTGAAAATATCGTTTTTGGTCCTGTAAATTATGATACATTAAATATAAAATACTTCAAATGCTCTTACAAATTTTGATATCAATATTAATTGTAAGTACATGTGCAAGTTCTTTTAGGTTTTGTGATGACATGCATTGCAAATTTGAAATTAAAGGAATAAATACGAAGATAAATGGTTTTTTTTAAAAAATAGGATTATATTTGTAATTTTGTCTTATCGTGAAGGTAAACACGGTCAACCCAAATGTCGGTGAGCCAGCGCACCTACCGCGCCACCGACCTGCCCAATTTTACGTGCCAACTAACCTGCGGCTGGCTCTACCTGTCATGTGATTGCAGAAGTATCGTGGACCCACGGTCACAGAGTTTCGAACAACAGGGTACCTACGTGGGTTTCGTTTAACCAACCACAATAGGTCCTACAGGATTTTACCGAACAATGAGTTGTTCGATACCTTCCACGTGACTGGAGATGCGGATGAGGCCCCACTTCGTGATGAAGCCACCTTTGCACCTTTTGCCAATAAAGGGACAGGTAGGGTAGGTGGTGGTTCTACTGGGTAACTAGTTTATTACTGCTTCTCTTTTCGGTCCATATGAATCACCCGCTTGTATCTATCTCCCTTGAATAAATAAATAAATATATATATATATATATAACACATTTTTTTATTCCTTTAAATATGGTCACATATTCTATTTATCTTATTCTATAAAAATTTAAAATGAACAAAAAAATTAAGATTTTTAATTGCAAAAAAAGTAATTATTGTTTTAATTCAAAAATTGAATTAATATCCATGTTTATTTATTTTTAAAAAAACACTGAGCTGCGTGATTCTTGCACTCGATAACAGTGATGAAGGTCCCGAGATGGATATTATGTTTCAAGATCGACAAATTCTTACTTGAATCATGATAAAAACAAATAATATAACCTTATTTTCAATCAATTGGGAGCCGACACATAAAAGTAGTGTATCTAAATAAATATTCCCTCAACAAAGTAATTTATCTATCTTCTATCACCGCTGATAGTTATAGAATGAATGCTACAGTTTTCCCTAACCGTGAAGAGGCCTTGTTAAACAATGTCCTCCGAAACATTCCATTCATTATATATATGAATTCTCAGTGCAGATGCTGCAGTTTTCCCTGTCTCAAATGATGAGCAATTGGCTACAGCAGGTTTATAGAGTGAGCTTTTGATTCCCTGCCTCAAAGGTTATGTTCTTCTTCTCTAACCACACTTCTCCATCAAGTACTTCGATTCAAATAGAGACGAAGATACATTAAGGTCCAATGAATTCAAGTAATACTCTTTACAACAAATAAATCGCAACTTTGCCCGTTACGTCTTTGCTCTTTTGCCGAAAAGAAAATGGTCGATGCTGCCTTGTTCGTTGACCCAGCAATGTGTAACCGATAACCATGTATGTAACTAACAGCTATAACTCTATAGACATATGTACCCCAAACAGTATAACCAAAGCGGCGGTGGATAAAGGGCAGTGAGTTCCAATAGAGAGATAACAACTCGTTTTCTTGATTGGGATGTGGGCACCACATCAACCTGAATGAATCCCGGCATCTCCGGTAAACAATGTACCAACCCTTCCTGACCTGCGTTCGATACTATAAAGCTCCTCCAAAGCGGCGTCTAATTGTCGAACTCTTCACCGAGGTCCTTGTACGGCGGCTCTGTTCCCATTCGCTCCTTGTCTTACACGCACGCACCCCTTCCCCCCTGCCCCTCCTTGTCGTCCCTATAAAAGGCCCCGTCGCTCCCACCGCTACTCGAGTCGCGCCTCCGTCACCGACTCCATCTCGCCGGGATTTTGAAACCCTAAACCTGATGGAGACGTTGGCGGCGACCGGGAAAGAACTACGATTAGTCGATCCGCTGGTGTGGAAGGCCAGCGCCGGCGTGGGATCCTCCGTGTACTATTTCCCCCAGGGGCACGCGGACCCGGCTTCCTCGCTGCCTGACTTCTCCGCCGTCCCCTGCTTCCGTGGTTACGTCCTCTGTCGGATCTCCTCAGTCCGCCTCCACGCTAACCCCGACACCGACGAGGTCTTCGCTCGCATCAGCCTCGACCCTCGCGTGCCCCCTGCTACGGCGCCGGTTCAGCCGCAGACGGTTCCCTCCTCGTCCTCCTCCTTATGCCTGCCGGGGGCCAAAGATAACGGGCACCGCAATTTAATATACTTCGTTAAGGTACTCACACCTAGCGATGCCAACGTTGTGAACGGGTTTTACGTGCCGCGGTCCTGCG
This sequence comes from Ensete glaucum, assembly GCA_021527575.1. Taxonomy (NCBI): domain Eukaryota; kingdom Viridiplantae; phylum Streptophyta; class Magnoliopsida; order Zingiberales; family Musaceae; genus Ensete; species Ensete glaucum. The sequence goes on along the minus strand of CM038558.1, from coordinate 37,676,523 downwards.
CCGAGTCGATCTTTCCTCCTCTCGATTTGGGGGAAGCAACCCCGGCGCAAACTGTCACTGTCCACGACGTACACGGGAAGTCCTGGACATTCCAGCACATCTACCGCGGGACCCCGCGGCGCCACCTCCTGACCTCCGGATGGAGCAATTTCGTCAACTCAAAGAGACTAATCACGGGGGACTCGTTGGTCTTCGCGAAGAACTCGTCAGGAGAGGTCTTCGTGGGTATCCGCCGCACCAGCAGGTCCTGCGCTCCAGCAACACTAAACGCGGACATGGAGGAAAAACACGGAGGATTCTCGACAAGTGTTAGAGTTCCGCCGGCGTCTGTGGTGGAAGCTGTTCTATTGGCTGAGATGAATCTTCCTTTCGAGGTAATGTACTATCCGAGGGCCGGATCTCCGGTGTTTGTAGTGCCGCAGGAAGCAGTGGATGCTGCAATGAGTGTGCCGTGGACCGTTGGGATGCGAGTTAGGATGTCCGTGGAGACGGACGACTCTGCAAGAATGAATTGCTTTAATGGCTCGGTGACCAAAGTGACGATCAATGATGCGGGGATGTGGCGGCGCTCGCCTTGGGGCATGCTCCAGGTGCTATCCCATCCTTTCCGGGTTATTGCTTTCTTTTCTTGTCATCTGGTTCTTGAATCTTTTGCGAGTCTTTGATGTCATTACCATCTTTCCTACTTTGATCAATTTAGTTGCATTTCACCACTAGTTCCTAAATAAATGGAAGCCGTAGGGCTTCTGTCAAGTATGCTGATTGTGGTCTAGTATCATGTTGTTGCAGTTGTTTTGATTTGAGAGATTTTTTTTTTATTTTATGGATTATGGAGACAAACACAAGGAATTAAAAGATTTTAGATTAAGATAGAATGTAGGAGAACGAATCATAATGATATTTGTAGAATAACTGATTGTGTAGTTTAGACATTCAAGAAAAATGTATGAATCTAAGTTTTGGGTATCTTGAATCTATTAGTTAGAAGTAACAAGAGATTGATAAAGATATTGTTTACAAAATATTATGCACAATGGTATTGAGATTTTTGTGTGATCGTCATGTGTCCTTTAAATGAAAGAAAATGAAAAAAAGAAAAAAAAAAAGGAGGATCTTATGAAATAGTTGCAAGTTCAATTATGATTTATATACTGGACTCTTAAAACAACTAAAAGAGTATTTAACAGAAAGTTGGTTTAGTCGAGATGAAAATATTGAGATTAATGTACAGGAGTATATGAAAAGATAGATTGTTTAATTTGTGAATCAATTGGTACAAAACTTTACAAGAAACAATTTGTAGTTTACATAATGTTGAAACCAATTGATACAAAACTTTACAAGAAACAATTTGTAGTAATCCGATGAGAGGTATAAAGGGAGTTGAAAAGAAAAGAACTTAACATAATGTAGCAGAAAAATATTCTATTGCGCTATTATTTAACTAAAGAATTGTGTGTAAAGAATGCAGCCAACCAAAAGTAATCGAGACATCACCTCTGTTACTGACTCTTCTTGAAATCCAAAAAAGAAAAAGTTATTTTGATTTATTGTTTCTGCTAGTATTAATTTATTTGTGATTTGTGTTAATTTCTTGTCCTTAAATCTTCTTGTTTCTATCAGATTACCTGGGATGATGCAGAGGTTTCGCAGAAGGTCAGAGATGTTAGTCCCTGGCAAGTGGAATGCGTTGATGCTGGTCCTCAGGGAGAGATTCCACGTTCTATGAGAAGCATGGTGTTAGAACCTACTGATAGGATTCAAGAGTAGAATCATTGATGCAGGGAGCCAGGCATGATCTTTTTTCTTTCCACACAGCCGGCGTATCTGACTCAAAAAAGCAAACGCTAATCAAACTTTTTCTCTATTAGCCTGATGTGCCTGTGGAACAAAGTATTCGGCTACCTTCACAATCAAAAGATTCATCTCCACCTAGACAGGGTAGCATCCAGGCTTTGGACAGAGACTCTTGCAAGTAATCAAGTCACAAATGCCTCTCTATCCAACTGTTTGGTCAAGTAATAATACATGCAAGGAATCACGTTGATAAAGATACGGACACTTACGAGTATGAAGAGGCAAAGGGTGAAGATGAGAGTAATGGTTCTTTTTTTCCAAGCTGGCTTTTTTTTGATAAAGATACGGACACTTGAGTATGAAGAGGCAAAAAGAATGGTTCTTGCAATCCTGTGATGCTTCTTTGGTATGTTTTAAGTTATGTTTGTTTGTTTTTTTTTTTTCCCCCTATATAGCTGATTTCACAAGTATTTAGAATGATCATAAGGTTCAACCATAATAAGGATCCACCATTATTGAGTTGGGTTTGTGGAAGAGGGGTTCAATATACACAACTTACCTCTATATTCAAGGAGGTTAACAAGGTTTTAACCTTGATCTCTCATGTTGCCAAGGAGCAATCCAATATCTCAAAATAATTTTTGTTTTATTTGAAAGTTAAATGTTATAGAAATTGAAGGACAAAGTAATAACATGAGGCTACAATATCAACATAGAGTCATAGACTATAGAATTAAAAAGAAAATGAACCATCTGATTCTCATCGCACAATAAAAAATTCTGCCGAATAGCACTGATGAATTACTTGATAACTTGGTACCATAATATTTAAAATCTAAGATAAAATAAGTACAAATTACATTTTCTTAGTTCAAAGTTTTTATCTTAATATTTTTAGACAAACTGATTCAGTTTGAGACAGATGTATGTGAGCAAAGGTAATCTATTTTGTGGTTAATATCACTAAAGGTATGGTTGTTGAAATTCTATGATTCTTGTGAATAATCTTAAATATTTTGTGTGTAAACAAAATAAGATGAACTTTTGTGTTTTGAATTGTTTGGTGATGGTAAAGTTTATGGTTTATTCAAGTCTAAAATATTTTTATATTTTTTAAATAAATCATATAAATTTTTTTCGTCAAATCTGAGTTAATAGACGTTAGACTTTGCTTACGTGATATGCTGACTTATAATAAACTATTAATATAATGATATTTATAATTTAAGTAAGCTCCTCCTTATGAGTTGATAAATATTAAAGTTTGTGGTATGCTGACTCATAATAAATTATTAATATAATGATATGTATAATTTAAGTTTAAAAAAATCTATTTTGTCGAGAAAGAGGAAGCCACGGAGATCGTAACGACGAACGAAAACGGAGAGGCAAAAGTAGGAGAGACTAGAAGTAATATGAGGGAGAGCTATACCACCACATTGTAGGCACGATGAGTGGGGGTATAGGAGAGGATGAAGTAGGAGTCGATGGGGACGAAAACACTAAGGAGGAAGAGGGATCTGGAGACTATTACATGCCTAGCGTCGGACTAGTCGACATATCCACCTAAGGTGGTCATTTCAATGACTATACATCTTTTCTCCATTGATGGTGGTTTTGATTTTTTAATTTAAATTATATATTATTATATTAATTATACATCTTTTCTCCCTTGATGGTGGTTTTGATTTTTTAATTTAAATTATATATTATTATATTAATTATTTATTATAAGTTAGTATGCCACTTAAGTAGACTCTAATGTCTGTTAATTTAGACATGACAAGAGTGATGTATATATTCTGTTTTCAAAAATAGAAGGGTTAGTTTAGACACTAATAAAATCATTAGGTTTAAGTGGTCCATGATTAAAATCACAGGACCTAAAATATATTTTTTTAAAATTTAAATTATTTTGATATGAATAAATTATAAAAACTTAAGTGATCCATGACCAAAATCATAAAGTCTAAATTCTCATAATGGTATAAGTTGTTTCATGTTATCAAATCAGATTTCAGTGTGATATATAATGTTGGAATTAGTTGAAAATTCAAAACCCATTAGGGGAGATTTCAGTTTTACAGTTTTTGGGGTTCTTCTACCAGGCAATTTTCTTGTATCTTCATTTTTGTGGCTGAAGACATCTATATGAGTAAGCATCTCTTTTTTTTTTCCATGTAGAAACATCGGAGCTAGGGCTCATGTCATTGCTAGATTTATCTTAGGCATTAAGGATATAGTTGGAATAATTAGCCCTTTACATATGCTCCAGTTGCATATATTATGAAGAATATATTTCGTGTGGGCAGATATGATCTAATGGTAAAATTTCTCTTTGCTAACGAGAAGTTAGCTATTAGAGTTGTTTATTCCAAGAAATTTTACAACACACTATTGATAGATAGATAGGTTTTTAACACCTTTTTATTTTCAATTAAATTACCAAAATACTATTCTTTTTTTATTTTCAAAAATGTCTTCTTAGGTGAAGTGTGTTTCCTTCTTCGAAGTTCGCTCTTGTGAGTGCGGTAAAAAGGGCTTTAAAGAAAATTGTTTGAGTTTTATTGTGCATGCAGTTTCCTCCTCAAGACGGAAGGAAGCGTACAAGCGTTTCCTGTTAGAACCCTCACAGATTCTAAGTTTGAGATGATCTCTATAAGGAATCGAACTACTTGGAACTAGTTTTTTACACAATGACTAAAATATAATTGATCTATTGATGATAAAAATATGGGAGAATATAAGCTATTTACATGGCTTCTAAGCCCTAACTCCTAATAGGACTCATATTTCACAAAGACTCATCCCTAATGAAAGACTTCAACTCCTAGTCAATCTCCTACTCCAACTAAGACTCCTCTTCCACTCGACTCCTAACCCCCTAGCCAACTCCTAAACTTGATGTGACCGACGACTATAATGGTCTCCAACTCCTAACTTTATTCTTATTCCATCCTATAGAGAGTCCAAGCTAAGTGGAACTCTTCCTCTCTTGCCCTAGTCGGCCTCTCTTAAGAGGAGGCAGCTAGGAGACTCCTATACCATAAGGACTCCTCCCTAACCTTAGCCAACCACTCTTTACTAAGGGGTGGCAGCTAGATTAGGGCTTATTACATTCATGAATCAATTGACTCCAACCAGTATCCAACTCTAACTCCTAATCAGACTCCAGTTCAACTGAATCCTAATCCTACTAGGATTTAGACTAATTTATTATAATAGACTCAAATCTTCTTCTAGTCGACCTAATGCCAGGTATAGGTTGGCCAACAAGGCCCAATCTAAGGACTCATCTCAATCGACTAGGACCCGACTCAACTAGGGTCCTAACAAACCTACCCTCTTTAAATCAGTCTTGTCCTTGAGGCTGAGGCTCCATGATCTTCGGATCCGAGTTTGTAACTTGTTATGAGGCTTCTTTGTTGCATTTGAGGTAGGCACATCATGATCTTACAGTTCAACTTTGTCATGTATCTGTTTATCGATTATAATATATAGATTATGACACATCATGATCCTATGATGCCATGCAATTTCTAGTTAGTACTAGGCCTCCTCATCGACTTGGGTGTCGGGTGAATATATCTGGCTGAGTTATCCTCTCTAAACTTTTATTTGTGATGAGATACTCGGAGGATCAATTATATATTTGAATTAGTGCACCACTCCGATCTATAAGTCACGACTCCAATGTGATCTTCAATTTTGCAAGGGCCAAAGTTATAGGGGACCACTTCCGTGAGGCTCTAATTTCCTACTGGTAGGGCTGGAGATGAAGGGAAACTCAGTCTTCATTAGCAAACTTTCTTTTGCTCCGATATTTGTCAGGGGGTTGTTTCTTTCTTGCATGGGCTACCACTTGGTTGTTCTTTAGTAACCGAGCATTCTTTTAGAATAATGGTTACCCTTTGATAGGGTCCCCAGTGGTGTGAGCCTGTTCTGAGTCTGAGGTGGATAAGAGCTATAATTTTATCGAGTCTATTTTCATCTCTCATTCGTGCTATTGACCTGTATCATACCGAACTTCAAATTAAGTAGCAATTAGTATCGCTTTATAGATCATAAGCATCGTGTGAAGTGTAGGGAGAGCCTCGTTGTATATTAGGGGTCGGCCATCTTGCATGTGGATAACACAAATTCTAGCTCCCGATGCATCAATCACAAACACTTTGTCGAGGTCGGGAAAAGCTAGCACCGACAAAAAGTAGGGGCTGCAATTTGGTTGAATGACCCCTATTTCAAGCATCTCCTTTATAATTTTCTCTATTTCATCTTTTTGAAGGTGAGGATAACAATATGGTCGAGCGTTTGTTGCTAGTTTGCCTAGTAAAATCAAAATTCGATGGTCATGCCGTCGAGGTAGAAGGTAGGTTTCACAATTCGGTGAAGATGTCTAAAAATTCAGCAATCAATTGGAGAAGGTTTGCATCTTCAATTTTTGTCGACTCTCTTATATGTTGCTGCTGGAGTTGCATTAGGAAGTTGTTGTTCACTGTGTAAGACTTTCTCCATTCACTGTGTTGAAACCATCATCACGTTGCTCCCGCGTTTCTTGCGTAGGACCACATGTTTCCCATGGCTAAAATATTTTATGATAAATTTAAAAAACTTTCAGGGAACATCATCTAATATCATTAACCATTCAATGCTAAGTACGGCCTCATAATCATCAAGTGGGAGGAGGAAGAAATCTATAATTATCACTTGGTCCTATAGTAATAGTTTCACTCACAGGCATGTGCGGTCACACTTTAAAATTCATCCGTCGGTGACCTTGACATTAAACCTACTGTAATCCTCGATATGTAAGGCTATCCAAATATCAACCTTGTTTTTCATGATATTATTAGTGCTCCCGGTGTCGATGGGGATGACGATTGATTGTTGTTTAAGTAGTCCTCCTACTTTCATCGTCTATGGGTTCGTGTAGCTGGCAAGAGCATGCATCGTACAATCGGTCGACTGCTGTTCTTCCTCTGTGACCTTCTCCTCATGCTCTTGGACCTCTTCCTCTAAATCTTCAATGGGTTCAATCAGAAGAAGGCATCCCTTTTTGTAGCGATGGTCGCGGCTCCACGGTTCATCAGAATGCCAACAAAGGTCCTTCGCCAATCTGTTGCGAAGTTCTTCTCTCGTCAATTTCTTTGGCAGTGAAGGATGGCTAGGAGCATGGGGTGCTGGAGGTTTATATGTTGCTAGTTTAGAAGTGGTTCTCATCCTTCAAGCATCTTAGTTGAGTCACTCCTCTTGGATTCGAGCGAAGGAAACTTGGCCATCACAGTACGGGGCTACCGTGCTTTAACTTCTCCTTTTATTTTCGGCTTGAGTCCTTCAATGAATGTCTCTTATAATTATTTATCAGACCAATCATGAGTGAGGTAAGATAATTCCTCAAGCCTGATTTGGTATTCTTTGATCGTGCAGGTTTGTCAGATCTTCGCGAGTTGTTCATCAATATTTTCGTACTTGGTCAATCCAAAGTGGTTTAATAGACCACTTTTGAATTGTATCCATGTCGGAACTCCTTTGGTGTATTTAAGCTAATTGCACTATAGAATTACATCTCCTTCGAGGTGGATGATAGCGGTGTCCACCATGGAAGCCTCTGGTGTCCGGTGATAATGAAAGTAGCGTTCTACGCGTGAAAGCCATCCTATCGGGTCTCCCTCTTCCCATTGAGGGAAGTCCATCCTCATACATGACTACATCGAATCAGTGCCTCATTCTTCCTTTTTGAGAGACCTCTCTGAACTTTAAGCTTGCTACAATTTTGTGAAGCTTGTAGATCGTCCAATTCTGAATTCTGCGAATAAAGCACGCAATTTGTCCTCCATGCGCGATTCAAGCTGTAATCCAAGCACCTCCAACTTGGTATTGATCAAATCTACCAATGCCATGGCTTAAGACCCTAGATCTGCAATGTCAAAGTCCTTCTCTTACTGTTGGGTCAGTGGTATAAACTGGTTAGATGGATTAATGGCCGAAAGAGGTAGTGGATCAAGGGTAAATGATTGCGGTTTGGGGCTGAAAGGTTGCTATTTTTGGTTGCTATTGGGGCTGTGGTTTGGAGCTGCTATAGGAGTCGTATAGGGGGTATGATGGCTGAGGTTTGAGGTTAGAGGATTGGTTTATGGTTGATGTTGATGATAATAATGGATTTGGTAAGGATCGAGTGTGAATGCAACAAGTAATACCAAAGGGTAGTATAACAAATTTTTTCGTCAAAGAGGGTGTTGTTGATGCTATTGTTTGGGGTTGTTGTAGAGGCTGTAAGAGGGGTTTGAGGACAGTGGATTATGGAAATAGGCTACAACAGTTACATCTTAAGGCTAGAGGTGTGTTCTAAAGATGACATGGTTGGTGGCAGCAAGATCGATAAAGTTTTGGTGGTTTGAGAGAATAAGAACGACAAAGATACAACAACAAAATTTTTCATCGAAAAAATTTTAACGGTATAGATGTAATTTTTTTCAGCAATTTGAAACAAGGATTCGAGTAAAACCCAATGGGAATCCACTGGTAAGGGAAAGGTAATGTCGACAAAAATTCGGTGGGAGAATACGACAACAAAGAATTCGGCTAGATCAAAAATTACGAGAAGGTGTTGCGGTAGATTTTTATGTCTAAAGTGCAGCAGTTTGGACATAAAAGATCAGCGATTTGAATTGATATTTTTTGCACGAAACCAAAGGAAAATCTGTTGTTAAGGAGTGCAAAAGTCGTCATAAAAGACTTGTAGAGATTGGATAGAAAAATTATAATATCAAGATAAAAACAAGTAGCATTTTGAGATTGAATTATGTAGTGTAACTTTCATTATAAAGATGGAAACTTTATGATGAAGAGTTTATGCAATAAGATAGGAACACATTTTTTGGTTTTTTTGGGTTTAAGGATAACTATATTGCAGTAGCAGTAAGGTAAAAAACCAGAACCTAATGCAATTCTCGAGGAGATCAAAAGATGATCTGTGGTGGTGGAGATGATGGTAGAATTCGATAATGATCTAAGCAATTGTGGGAATTGCTTAGACAGCTGTGGAGGGATGATGGGCGGTTGTGGAAGAGCAGCAAGATGTCAAGAACATTGCTTTGATACCAAGTGTTATAACTCTTATAGATTCTAAGCTTGGGGTGATCTCTATAGGGGATCAGCCTCCTTGGAACTCTATAGGGGTTCCTCCCTCGGTTTTCTGCACAATCACTAAAAAATAACTAATTTATTGATGATGAAAAGAGGAGAGAATACAATCTATTTATATGGCTTCTAAACCCTAACTCTAATAGGACTTACACTTTATGAAGACTTCTCCCTAATGGAAGACTCCAACTCCTAGTGAATCTCCTACTCCAACTAAGACTCCTCTCCCCCTCAACTCCTAACTCATAGCCAACTCCTAACCTTGATTTGGCCGACGGCTATAGGGGTCTCAAACTCCTAACTTTATTCTTATTCCACCCTAGAGAGAGTCAAAACTAAGTGCAACTCTCCTCCTATTGCCCTAACCGACCTCTTTTAAGAGGAGGAGGTGGCTAGGAAACCCACATCCTATAAGGATGTCTCCCTAATTCTAGTCAATCACTTTTTTACTAGTGGATGATATCTAAATTAAGATTTATTATATTCATGACTCAATTGAATATATATCTCTGTCAAAGGCCAACTGAGGACCAGAATTACTGAATCATTCACCGAGAAACTGAAAGTGCCGATGAGAATCCTTTTGATTATTCAAGCAATGTAAAATAGTTGTAGTATACATCTCTTTTGTGTTTAAAAGATTAGACTATTAACTAGTAGTCAACATTCTTCCGGCTCCCTAACTTCTCACTCCCCCCTTTCCCCTACGCTTGTCCTTGTCCGCATCACCATGACAACTATTGCTCATTGGTTTCGTCACCTTGTATATCTCCACCAGCGACCGGAACCTCTGCCGTTTTCTCGGCCAGCTCTCATGGCTTCGTTCGTCTTCATCCTCTTCCTGTTCTCTTACCACTTGGCTTCTCCCTCCCTCGTCTTTCTTGTTCTTGTTCTTGTTCTTCTTCTTCTTCTTCTTCCCGGATGCGTGTTCCACTTCTTCGCTGTCTTCGTCCTCCCCACTGCTGAGCTGAACCGGTTGCTGGGCTGCCTCCATGTCCGGCTTCGTCAGTCCTTTCTTCATTCCCATGCACATCTTGGACTCTACCTATCCGTATGTAATAGAAAAGGAGGGGGGAGTGAGCTTTGTCGACGAGGAGGAGGAGGAGGAGGAGGAGGAGGAGGAGGAGCTACATCAAGGAAGAGAAGGCGCAAGTCCCCATCTCCGTTTTCTTGCCTTGTTCCTATCGGTGGTTTTGCGGTATAAATATAGGCGGACTCCCTTGGAGGAGCGCGTTTTGAGAGAGAGAGAAATGGGTAGAGTGGCAGCGAGGAAGGCGGTGAGAAGACTCGCAGTGACTTCTTCCTCTCCGTTGGTTACGCTGTGGAGGGTTGCATGGAAGAACGACTTTGGAATGTCGCTAAGCGTCTACATTTGAAGTTGAGGAGGGCAATGAGAAATGTGCTGCTGGCATACCATTTTGACTGAAGAAAGAAAGAACAAAAAAAAAACAAAGCTTACTCGCTTTCTTCCTTCGTTGACTAGATTGATGGTATGAGTCAGAAGACTGGCTACCACCTTTCTTCGGACAACTTAAAACCTACGGCCAAGAGGCGCGGTCAAAGGTCCGCGGATGAGACAAATCACCCTCTTTGACTTGAGTCCTGTTCCTCGGAGTTGGGATGATTTGCCGGTTTCACATAAGCATGATTTTTATAGACACAGCTTAGACTCCAATGAGCTGAAGGCAATAATAATAATAATAATAATAATAATAATAATAATAATAATAATAATAATAATAATAATAAACTAGTTATTTATGAATATTTCAGTTCACACATCAGGCCCTCCTCATCATCCAAGTTAGAGCCTGTAAAGAAATCACCACAATTAGAAGAATATATGGTTCAAAGGTACTTGGTATTTGGTTTGAAGTTTTATCGATTTAAGTAGTAGTGATGTGTAGCAATCAGAGCACAACATCCCATGTAATAAGATCATCGTTGTAATTGCCAAGCAAAATCACGACAGTATCCTACTGAATTGCAATGTTAGATAAAATAAAACAAATGAAGCCACGCATGCATGCCATTACCAAAGAAACCTGCCAAAGACGCAAAGTAACATAGAATTTGCAGGAAACGAGTACTATATATATATATATATATATATATATATATATATATAGATTTGTTGGAGAAGAACACTCTGCTTTCCTCCCTGCGGTCTCCCTGCACAACCCTGTGATCAAAAACCAAGTGCGAGAGCAAGATTTCCTGCTTCATCTTACTAGTCCGAACAAGGCGTTTGATTCATCGCCTTCTTCCCATGGAGGACAGCCTCGCCCAAAACCAAATGCAGATGCACACCACACCTGCGGCGCACATAGGTTAACATCATTCACTCGGGGTCGCGTGCCCTGCTCAGGCATTCCAAGCCTTCGGTTCTGCTCCTCATGATTCTGAGGAAGACCTCCCTCACCTGTCGCTCCAACGGGTCCAGCCCCTCCTTCAAGACATTGCAGACAACCGCCAACTCCTCCACCGCTTGCCCCAGCTCCATCTCCTTCTCCTCCGCCAATGGGAACTCCACGAGGTCCAACAACTCGGACAGGTGGCGGCTGCACTTCTCGACCTGGTGGATCTCCCTTAGCAGTCCGCACGAGTTCTTCCTCTCTTTTTTCTTCGATTCCTCAAAGATACGTTCTTGGAGTGACGTGATCGACGCGGCCCAGGGGAAGGTCCGAGGGACCGAGAAATGGGTCTGCAGGCCTCGGTCCTGGCACGGGATCGCTGCCACGAGTGCCCACATCACGAAGAAGAGCACGGAGCCCATGGTGTACACAGGGACGGCCAGGCCGTTGGTCGCGGCGACCTCGTTGCCCCGTGGCGCAGCGAGGTTGTTCCCGATAGCCTGGAGTTGCCGTGCTGCGGACCATGACCGGGAGACGCTCCAGGATAGAGAACGGAAGTTCCCCAACGAGGCTGCGGCGCCACCACTACCGCCACGCCGGTGGTGGGGCGGCTCCTTGCCAGGGCGGCCGAAGGAGCGATTACGGTGGCTGAGGGCGGGCCCTCCGGCGGCCTCCTTATCGTCGAGCATGAGGATGGTGAGGTCGGTGAGGGCCCTGCGGGCGCGACGCAGATGGCCCTCGCCGAGGGGCCGGCCGCCGCCGAGGGCCGCGAGCGCGATCTCAAGGTGCTGGCGCCACTGGCGCAGCTGGTCGACGCCATCGCGGACGGCATTACAGACGTCAAGGGCCTTGACGGCGCGGTCGAAGAAGTCGGACAGGAAACGGTCGAGGGGCCGCCGAGAGAGCATCATCTGCTGGCCCGTGCCGCAGCCAAAGAGGATGGCCCGGAACTCCTCCTGGCAGGTGAGAAAACTGTCGAGCAGCTTGCGGACCCAAGCGAGGGAGAGAAGCTCATCAGCCGTGGAAGACGAGGAGGCGGAAGCGAGGTCGAGGAAGAGGTCGGCGACGTGCTTCTGGAAGGCCTCGACCCCGAGGTCACCGGAGGCACAGTCATGTTGTTGGCTGTCGACGGCGTGGACCTGGTCACGGCGGATGCTCAGGATGGACCGCCCGACGGAGGCGAAAGGGATAGAAGAGCCCTGGTAGTCCGTGGCCGGCATGATCACATGACCCAACGACGATTCTTCTTACAGGAGTCGGGATCGGAGAAGGAACGGAGCAAGCCAGATGGATCTTCGAGCAAGCCGGATTTGTGGATCTGCAAAATGCCCTAATGAAGGGGGAAGTGATAATAAAGGGCTGGGAAAGGCAATGATGGCGACCCCTCCATGGAAATCATTGAGTGAGCGAGAGTGAGACAATGCGTGCTGCAGCGAGAGCGGATAAGAACCGGACCGTGACCGGTCTAGTCTCAGTGGGGTTCGTTCCAGTGTCGGACCGGCCAATGGCATTCTTTACTAGACCAGATCGCCATGCTACGTCAACCAAATTCTACATAAAACACTCGACATTGTCTACAACCAAAGCATGCATGCTAAGTAGCACGGCTCTGGTACCGTGGCCCCCCTCCTCCCCCCCACTGGCAGCAACAGGAGAAGGATGGGATGCTCTGCGAGCAGCGGAAGCTTTTGGAAACTTTCAGAAGCAGAGCAGGACGACGGAGGCGGAGACCATGACGCCGAAGGTGCACATGAGGAAGCCGAAATGCATGGCCCAGCTGCGCTTGAACTTGCCGAGGTAGCTGTCCGGCGGTTCCTGGTAATGGATCTCGAAGTCGCGGGGCAGCACGGGCGGGGGGTCGGCGCCCGCGGCGACGGCGGAGTAGGAGGAGAAGCGCATCTTGAGGAGCTTGAGGCGATCGGTGGCGAGGGCGAGGGTGAGCTTGTGGCAGCGGCGCTGGTACTTGAAGCCGTTGATGCTGCGGAGGGTCTGGGCGACGGCGACGTAGAAGGCGAGGTGGCCGAGGGAGAGGAGGCCGATGGGGGTCCAGCAGTGGCGGCACTGGAGGCGCTCGGGGGGCGCCCCCAGCTGGGCGGCGAGCACCACCGCCAGGAAAAGGAAGAAGAGCTGGAAGAGGCGCCACATCTCCTTCTTCTGCTCGTCCACCTCCCGCTTCTTCTCCAGGATCTTCTCGAAGTGCAGCTGGATGATGGTGTTGAGCGCCTGGATCGCCGCCTCCAGTCCGACCGACCCATCCGCCGCCTCCCCACCACCACCGTACCCCATCGCCGTCTCCGCCGCCATATCTCGCTGATCCGTTCTCCCTTCTCCGCCCGTTGCTTGCTTTACAGATAAGAGGAGGGGCAGTAAGGTTTGGCAGGCCGAGAGAGAGAGAGAGGGCTTAGTGGAAATGGAAGCGAGGTGGTGGGATTCAATAACTCAACTAGCCGTTAGTTTTGGTACAATGTGCAGCAAAGTAAATTTCAATTTCGGATTACTATGATCCGGATCCGAAACTTCCGGAAACAAAATCCAATTTTAATGCTCTTCCGTAACTTTATCCAATCAGGTATAGTTCATAAATTTATCGGATTCAGATCCAAATCCACATGTGCCCGATCTGAACCTGTCCCCATTCCATTCGTAATTGCTGAGCACCTGTGCATATATATATATATATATATATATATATAGAGAGAGAGAGAGAGAGAGAGAGAGGTTTCTGTCATGACGTCCGTTGGATGAGGCAGGTTCCGAGGACTAGATCTAATAACCTCATGGGTGGAGATTCGAAAACCCCAATAAAAGCAGAAGCACGTAAAACGAATTCGCTCACAATCTTATATTCGAGGGATATCGTGTTATATTTTTCATTTCTCTTTTAAAAGGAAGGCGTTTTATTGAACTAATTTAAAGTTTTGATCGGTTTTCTAGATTGTGTGACTGATTGATTTCTTTAACAAGATATACATATCTTCGAAGACATATCTGTGAACTGATTGCTTTTTGGAGCGCGGAAAGCTTCACCACCTTCGAATGCAGCAAAGGTAAGCTGATCCTTTGTAGGAGAGCATGGAAAGCTCTCTCTCTCTCTCTCTCTCTCTCTCTCCCTCTCTCCTTTGATCACACTTCCTTACTATCCACTACTCGAATGTGCCACTCACTATAACTCTATGCTTGTTGGTTCCGCCACCTGTATCTCCTCTTCAACCTTTGCTCTCACGGCCCACACCCTCCGGGAGGGTCATTCATCCGACCTCTCTCAGCCTCCCTCCATCGTCTTGTCTCCCTCCCATTGCAAAGAATGCTAAACGCCTCTGCCCTCTACGGGGGATGGTGCCCTTTGACTACCCAAATGGATTCTTCAATTCTTCGTACAATTGGGATGGTGATGGATTGTCCCCAGCAACCAGCAACCATAGCCTATTGACCCTAAGTGATCCAAGGCAAAGGCATGCTACCAGAATTTAAATTTAATTCAAATAATGGTCTGTTAAGGCATTAGTAAAACTAATTATAATACCTACAATTTACTCAGAATGGAGAGGTGTTACATCATCATGATAAAAGATGACAATTAAGAAAGATATTATGAAAAATAATAAATCATTTATTACATTATAATATGTTATATATAATTAAAAAAATATATGTCTGTAATCTTTTAATAATTAAGTCTTAGTAACTCTCACCTATGGTCCTATAAATAGATAAATTTAGTTATTATAAATTATGAAGAAAAATGAGAAAAGAAAAGGTGTACAGATTTATCTGTAAGTAATAAAGAGTTTTATTTACATCTTATTTTATCCCTCAATTCTTCCCCTCTAAGTTTCTCTCTCTCTCTCTCTCTCTCTTTTTTTCCCCTCTCTTTACAAGTGGTATCAAAACTAAGTTAAAATGTCTAATAGCATATAATTTCAAATGCCTCATCTTACAAAAGCTAATTATGAAAATAAAAATACTTAGATAAGGATCTCGTTTTGATCACAACCCACATACATGTAAGGTAATAGAGAGAGGTTATTAGGAGCCTCAAAAAGATACTGTCACCTCAAGATGAGCCAAAAGATTCCTTGAAAGACATGAGGAAAAAAAAAAAAAAAGACAAGAATGCGCCCTTCCTCATCTACCAAGGGTTAGACGAAGGCAACTTTAAGAAAATTGCAACTACTAACACCTCTAAAGATGCTTGAGAGATATTATCACTTAAGATAAGTGGTCTATGGACACCAGAGCTAACAATCATATATGAAAAATCTATTCATGGAGTAGATGCCATAGTGAATGGAAAAGTCTACTTTAGAGACTCCTCAAAAGTATTGATGGGAGACAAAGGTAACATCTTGATTCGTCTCAAAGAGAAAGTCATCAATTTTTTTTCAAATGTTTATTATATATATATATATGTCAGATATTAATAACAACATTCTTAGTCTTGGATAATTATTAAAAAATAGTTATGATATTCATATGAAAGATAAATAACTTTTTATTACAAGTAACACAAATTGCTTAATTGCTCAAGTGTAGACGTTAAAGAATAGATTGCTTATATTAACCATGAATGATATGGCATAATAGTTAAAGACTTATGTGAAATGGTTATGACACTTGAGACTTGGACACTTTTTTAACTTTAGATTTCTCAACATGCTATTAACAAAGAAACTGATAAATGGTCTTCCCTATACACAATATCCATGTTAAATATGTGAAGGGTGTATTTTGGCCAAACAGTCAAAGAGGAAAATTTTCAACATGAGGCAAATTTTAGAGCAAAGAAGACAACTCATCATATTCAACATTTTTTGTAAGCATCACTATATTCTAACTTTTATTGATGATTATAAAAGACAAATCTGAGTTCATTTCTTGAAAGAAATAGGGAACGTCTTTAGCATGTTCAAGATGTTTAAAACTTTTGCAGAGAATGAAAACACCTTCTGCATCAAAACTACCAGCTCCCATCGAGGTGGTGAATTCATCTTCAAAGCATTTGAAAATTTTTATGATAAATATGACATTTGACATCAGCTCGTAGCACCATATTCTCCACAATAAAATGGTGTGGTAGAGAGAAAAATTAGGATGATTCTCAACATGGTGAGAAGTATGATCAAAACTAAAAATATGCCTAAGGAATTTTGGGTCCAAGTGGTGGCTTGTGTAGTCTACATTCTAAATTGGTGCCCTATATCAATCTTAAAGAATAAGACTCCACAACAGGCATAGACCAAAAGATAACTGAGCATCTCACATTTCAAGGTATTTGGATGCATTGGATATGCACATATATACTTAATCAAAGAAGAACCAGATTGGACGTTAAATTCAAGGCTTACAAATTATTGGATTCTAATAACTCAAAGAATATTATAAGTAGAGATGTAGAAGAATGTGGGTGGAAATGAAAGAAAAACATGGAAGAGCTTCATGAAGACAAATAAAAGTAAATCAAGTTTCAAATTGCTTCATCGTATTTACCATTATCATCGCTAACATCTTCTTCCACTATATAATCATCTTCAAAAGATAGTCTAGTACCTCAAAGGATAAGAGGTCTAAGAGATTTATATGAAGTAACACATAAATTGCATCTTATTTATCTACTTGGAGATAGTGAACCACTTTAATATGAAGATGCCATGAAAGATAAAAGATGGAAGGTTGCTATGGATGAAAAGATTAATTCCAGAAACAAAACTTGAGAGCTATCTTTATTACCTTACAGATAAAATTACATTGGTGTAAAGTTGGTTTACAACATCAAGAAAAATGCACAATGCCAAGTTGAGAAGCACAAAGCTAGATGGGTAGCACAAGGCTACAAACGAATAATTGATTAGTTGTCGCATAAAATAAAACTATTAGATTGATTATATCCATTGTCGCATAAAATAATTGATCAGTTTATCAAATGGACATTAAATCTTTATTTTGAATGATTTTGTTGAAGAAGAAGTATGTATAGAATAACCATTGGGTTCAATTAAAAAGAGATATAAAAAGAAAGTTTTTAAGTTAAAGAAAATCTTGTATAAGTTAAAGTAAACACCTAGAGCCTAGAATGCTAGAATTGATGCTTACTTCAAGCAAAGTAGTTATGAACAATAATATTTTTTATGAAAGTGATGAACAAAAATGAAGATATCTTGCTTATTTACTTATAAGTAGATGATTTTATCTTTAAAAGAAGAAACTTATGTTTGAAGAATTCAAGCAAATAATAGTTTAAAATTTTGAAATGATCAACATTAGGTTCATGTCTTATTTCATTAGCATCAAAGTGAAGAAAAGTAAATAATGTATCTTTATTTCATTAAAAAAATATGCAAAAGAAGTTTCTAAAAGATTCAAGATAGAAGATTGTAAATCAGTTGGCAATGTGACATCAAAATTTCAAGCCAAGATGATGGTGATACAACTGATCAAACTAATTTCAAAAATTAGTAGGAAGTTTGAGATACCTAATTTGCACTAGACCATATATTCTATATAAAGCCGAATTATTAAGCTAATTTATGGAAGATACAAATAAAGGCTGCTAAAATAATCTCATACCTACATTAAAGGTACCATAACTCATGATCTAATATATTTATTTACTAATAATTTTGAACTTATTGGCTACTCTAACAGTGATTAGGTAGAGCTTTGGAAAATTAAAAAATTGCAATTGACTTTGTTTTTTATACGAGGACATCACTTTCACTTAATATTTGAAGAAGTATTTTGTTGTGATGTTATTTACATATGAATGTATGCCATGCTAAATGACTGAGGTAGCTATGGAATAAACTTAATTTTCATAAAATCAAGCTAAAAGATAAATATTGATAAACAGTTGATGATTGCATTGGCCAAGAATTCGATCCTTTCATGAATGAAGCAAGTATATTGATGTTCATTATCATTTAATTCGAGATATGCTTTTTACAGGTGTCTTCTAAGTCAATCATATGAGTAATGACACATGTGACACATTGTATAATCTTTTTTATTATTAATTATTATGTTATTTTTATTTATATTATATAATAAACATATTGTGATGTTCTTGGATCTATGATATGAGAATTAGATAATGATGAGATCATGATAATAAGATAAATTTACCTTTAAACATATATCCTAAATATTTTCGGTCATAGATTACTCGAAAGGGACATCGAAATAATAGAATAGATAGTTGCATTATATATTTGTCCATATAATGAAGGCAATTAGTCTTATAGCTATTTGAGTGGAGACACTATAGATATAGTGTAGGTACTCATTGAAGAATGAGTTGACTGATTGATCTACTTATAGAATGTTGGATGGTTAATGATACCTCAATGTCAGATAACGATTTCGTAGTCCTAGTTGTGCATCAGATCCTTAGAATTGAGATAATAAAGATCCCTTGTTTGAGTACTCTATTCTTTGATACCGAACTTATGGGTCTAGAAGTTTCAAATTGGGTATAATCAGCTATTGGGAATAGAAGCCAACTTTA
The DNA here is from genome assembly GCA_021527575.1 of Ensete glaucum. Taxonomy (NCBI): domain Eukaryota; kingdom Viridiplantae; phylum Streptophyta; class Magnoliopsida; order Zingiberales; family Musaceae; genus Ensete; species Ensete glaucum. Next base: position 37,657,728 of record CM038558.1, on the reverse strand, counting down.
CAAAGACAATTGAGTATCAATAGATGATCATCTATTCTCGGTGTCATGAGAGGAATATCTTGTATGTTCTCCCTTAGGCAAATTCTTTACTAGGGTTATTTGAATTGAGAAAATTTTTTTTTGAAAAAATCTGACTAAACTAAGATTTGAATGGATTTTGTATGGGCCTGATAGTACCATGTTTGGTATACAATCTCTTGGATATTAAATGAATGATGGACTATAGATACACGATAATTGAGGGTAAATAGGTCCAATGGATTAGATCCCTTTGTACCATCTGGGACTACAGCGTAGTGGCCTGGTATATTCATGGTCGATGAGTTGAGTGAATTATTATGAAGATAATAATTTATTAAGTCAGAAAGAGTTTTGACAAATACAACTCATGACTAGCTCAGTATTGGGCTTAAAGGATCACACAGATAAGGTGGATAATATAACAAATAGAGAATTAAAAAATAACGTCTAATAAACCCCTGTTTTATTGGATCTATTACGTGAGACCTAATAGGGCTTAGAGTGTTTATTGGATGATGATTAAATATCCATTAAGCTAGAGATAATTAGATAAAAATATCATACCCATTAAGGTAGGATCCATTAGGGTAAATAAATAGGACTCTCTATTAATATGAGAGGGATTCAAAGGGTTATAGGCTGGACTCCCATAGCAGCTTGCCTCCTCATCTCCTCCTTCCTTCCTTTAGCCATTAGCTCCCTCTCTAAAGTGAGAGGACAACAAGAAGGACTAATTCCTCTTTGTTTATTATTGTGCGGTGGTGTAAGATTACAAGGAAAGAACATGCTACGAAAAGATGTGTCGTGCTGCGTTCATCGTGTGGATCACCGCTAGAGAGGAGCTTGTGAGAGTTCCGCTATCCACGAACTTGAATCTATGATATTAGGGGATATATAATTTTCTCTATGCGAGAACATCTCACACATCTTATTTTTTTTTTATTTTTTATGTTTTTCACTTCCAATCATCGCATGATGATATGATATAATTATTTTTTGAAACCAGTCTTATTTTATTCTTCTACTATACATGTGATATTATCTAAGGTTTTATAACAAGATCAAATCAAGAAGAAAGTTCCATTAGACTACATCAAATTAGATTATCAAATTATAGATATTTTTACCAAGCCCCTTAACTCGAAGGTATTCTTCAAGATAAAAACATTACTTAGAATGTGTGATAAAAATGAATTAAGTTTAAGAGTGCATGTTTAGAGAATTAAATTTAATTAAAAGAGAATTGAAACCTCTCTCTTGATCACATTGGTAAAATCAATTGTAACCTCTTGAATTTAGTAAGAATAGAGAGATTATATTATGGTAAAGATCACCATAAAGGAGGTTATGAAAATAATAAGCCACTAGTAAATTAGATAGGTTACATATAATAAAAATATATGAATATAGCCTATACGATTTAGTGTTGTAATTCTCATATATAACCCTATAAATAGATGAGTTTTCTTAGGATAAAGTATGGAAAAAGTGAGAAAATAAAAATGTAGAGATTATCTAAAAGAAATAAAAATTTTAGTTTATCTCTTGTTTCCCTCAATTCCTTTTCTCTAACTCTCTCTATCTTATTTTGTCAAAGCCAAGTCAAAATGATTAATAACATACAACTTTAAGTACCTTGTCTTACAATGAACGATGAAATCAATTGATAAAGTTATGATCTAATGAGTATTTAAGAGACAAAGAAAGACTTCGATCATGGACACGAACTATCACATGCAAATCACCGAAGTAAGAGAATCAAACATTAGGCTAGCAAAGTATCATGTCAGAGATTGAACGTCAAGCCGTAGGATTAGTTAACATGCGGCAGAATAGACTTTGTGTGGAGTTTAAGCATTGGGTTGAAAGGATCGGGTATTGCGCTAAAAGATGATGTTGCGAAAAGTCAACATGTCGATAGATCGAGTGATATACTGAAGGAAAGGATGATGTACTGAAGGTTTGAACAAAGTGTTAAATGATTATATAACAAACCAGAATGCTGGACAACATGCTGATTGCTTCGTGATTGTACTAGATATGTGATTGAATGGTTATATCTTGATCATGGTCGTTTAGAGTTGAATTAAGCTAGTATTAGGTCATAACCATGCCAAATAGATTCGAGGCCCATTGGATCTGAACCAAGGTCAAGTTAGGCCTAATGAAAGGGCAATTCAGTATTCTAGAAATAACTTGGGTGGTGGTATTGCCAGTTTCAGTCGGTGGTATCTCCTAGGTTACGGAAAGCATAGTTTTATGCTTGTTCGAGAATCCAAGTGGTGGTACCACCCCCTGGCGTAGTGGTATCGCTTAGGATTTTGGGCTCTATTTGGCATTAGTATTGCCCAATATAGACGGTGGTACCGGTAGTACCTCAAAAACCAAGAGATTTAAAATTTTGGCTCCAATTTTGAGGGTTTATAAATACCCCATCCATTTTTGATTGTTGAGAAACGAAAAAGTAGTGAAAAAGTAATAGAATCCTTGAGCTAAAAGTGTTGTAAACTCTTAGTGTTTGAGTCTCTTCCTCCTCAAGTTAGTGCTCATTCTAAGACCGGTTGATGTCTAGTGAGAAAGAGTTTGTAAATGTTCTCTACTGAGTCTAGTAAAAGGAGAAAGGATTGTAAGGGTAGTTGATCTTCGCCTGTTGGAAAGACGATCGATAATGAAAGTCGGTGGCCTTGAGAGAAGAGGAATCGAGGGTCGACATAGGTTGGGATGACTGAACCACTATACTCACACTTTCAAGTTAAACAGATTTTTGATTTATATTCTCATTTGAATGATTTCAAATCAGATCTTTTTTTGATAAGCACTAATTCATTCCCCCGTCTTAGTGCCATTATGGTCCTAACAGTTGGTATTAAGTCAGGTTTACTCAGTTGGATTAACACCTAAGTGAGTTAATAACTTTTTCTGGCAATCACTTCACTCTATCACTCGTCCTCCTATGTTTAATGGGACAGATTACACTCATTAGAAAATATGAATGAGAATTTTTCTAATTTCTATATATTTTAGGCTATGAAACATCCTTGAAAATGATTTTAAAAAATCATCCAATTCAATAAATGATTAGAATAATTTTTTTTAAAAATATTTTCCTAAAATGCTAAAACTATGAATATTTTGTTTTGTACTTCAGACAAAGATGAATTTAATCGTGTTTTTATATATGATACTTTATATAATATTTGACACATACTAGAGTCATATATGAAAGCATAAGTAGAGTAAAAGAGTCAAAAATAAATCTCATACTATATAGTTATAAACTATTTAAAATAAAATCAAGCGAAATCATTGATGACACGTACACCCATTTTATAGATGTTGTCAAGGGTTTGAAAGCTCTTCGTAAATCTTTTACTAATCTTAAACTTGTTAATAAAATTCTAAGATCTTTTTTTAAAAGTTGGGATCCAAAAGTAACTTCAATTCAAGAATCAAAGGACAAACTATTTTTTGCTTGAAGAATTTATCGTTAATGACTTATGAGATGACTTGTATGGCACATGATGAATATGAGAACAACCTTCCAAAGAAGAAGAAAGATATTACATCGAGAATAAAAGAAGACCACTCAAGCGGAAGCTCAAGTGACGATGATTTTTAACAAAGTTGGTAAATGATTTTTTGCTGATTGTTGGGATGCTAGAATCTCTGATAGTTACAGTGATCAAAATTATTTCTTGAGTTGTTTGGGTTAAAGTTGTCATCATAGTTGAAGAGTTGATAGTGTAGAGGATAATGACTCTATTCTTATCTATGTGTCCAAGAGGCATCTTATTCGATCTTTTATTGAAGTTCTTGTTACTTTAATTACCCCTTCTTTTAGATTTTTGATTAAATTAAATTGTGATAGTTGGTCTTTTTTTTATGTCTTCTCATTTTAGATATATTTCATGATCGATTAACTTATCATACAGTTCTTCAAATGACATTGATGAGTCACATGCCTAAATTACTATCTCTAGTTCCTTATAATCATCTCCTTTGAGAGAATGACCTATTAAATCCAAGTTATTTATAATAATTTTTAGATGTTATATATAATCAACAATAGTACTTTTCTCTTATATTATTTTTGTCAAAGTAGATAAAACACTTAGCATGCGAGCGCGAGAGTAAGTGACATGGGTGGTTTATAACTAGGACCTTGCTCGCACTATAGTGCTGCACAAAGAGATTAATGGTGTTATAAAGTCAATAACTAAGGCTTGAATGACTCTTAGAATAAGACGATCTTCTTATAGCTATAACTTGTAATAAAGATTTGCCATTGGGAAGGGTCCTCTAGGTATTTGGATCTTTTATGATGGACAACTGAAAAAGTCAACCAATATGGCAAATATTGAGTTTATCATCCTGACTCGATCACGTCAGCCCAAGGTCCATGTGGGTGGTTATCTCAATAACCTGAGGACCATGTGGATGGCCACATCGTCCTAACTAGTCCACCTCGATGTGTCAGCCTGAAGACCACGTGGATGACCACCTTGGTAGCCTAAATATTCTAGATCAGAGATTCACGCCAGTTACTGAGTGTCATACCTACAATCGTCGATCACATATCGAGACCTTGGGAACTGACGAAGGCACCGCTCGACACAGGGCCATACCTCCGTTCGACCAAAAGCGCCACACCCATTAAGCACTGCGGTACTACCCTCCTCCGTCTAGCAGCTATAAATACCCTTATTGTAGTTTAGGGGAGGATCTTCTTTCCTCTTCTTAAAACCACTCGGGACCTTCAGAGACCCGACCAAAATCTCCACTTCCAAACACTAACTTAGCCATCAGAGAGGCCTCGTCAGGCGCACGCACACACACACACACACCCTCGATAAAGGTCTTCTTGCAGGACCTAGACACCTCTCAAAACTAACCCGGCTGACCTCCTGACCCGGGGAACCACCATTGCCCGAGGCTCAGCCATCCCACCAAGCTTCCTCAAGTCTTCGGGCCCCGCTGGATCGATCCTGTGCATACGGGCTAAATAGTGCATGCTGACCCCTCATTCACGACATAAATCCAACTACATTTTGGTGCTAGAAGGAGGGTTGATGTCACGGGAACGTTCGGTGCTTACCAACCTCAGGGAAGATGTCTTAGCCACCCAGCAAGCACTCGGAGTGGGAGGATCACCCCCTTTTCCCTTCCTCGATGAAGAAAACCTGGCCATGCACACTCTAGGGCGTTATGGCACCTATTCAATGACCCTGGACTTACTCCCCTAACGTCCAACCCCGAGAGTTCGGTGGTGATGCTCGAAGCCTTTCTTGGGCTTACCCACTAAGTGCAAGCCTTAGCCGGGGATGATCCAAACGATCATCCCGTACATTCCTCAGTTGACGCAGTAGTTGAGCTCGCAGCATCAAACTGCTCTCACAGCCATGCATGAGGTATTACCCTCGGAAGGACAACTCCTAGCCATGCAGCAACCTAGTGGCAACCCCCTTGGCCTCCTCTCGGACACCCCCCACACTTGTCGGGGACAAAATAGGGTGACACACACCCACTACCAGCACTTCAATCCACAGCATGCTTGATCCGACCACCCTCTCCTCTAATTCAATGGACTCACAATGGGCGTAGTTGGACTTGATGAATCAACAGATAGACAATGCCCAAAAGGAGTTCATCAAGTCGAAGGAAGAGCTCAGAGAAAATTCCACTGGTGGATCTCCCTTCATACCAGATGTACGAGACAAGCTGATCCTACAACACTTTCGACTTTCGATGCTTGAGGCTTATGATGGCAGCTCTGATCCAATGGAGCATGTTGCCATGTTCAAAGCTCAGATTGTATTGTACGAGACGTCGGACGCTCTGATGTGCCAAGCTTTCCCAACGACTCTACGAGGGCCTGCTCAGATGTTGTATAGTTGGTTGAAACCCTCTTCAATCTTTTGCTTTAACTAGTTCACCAAAGAGTTCGAGGTGAATTTCCTGGCCAATGCCCGTCCGAGGCCGATTGCTGCATCCCTCCTCGGGATGAGTCAGAAGGAGGATGAGCCATTGGTGTAGTTCATCACCCGATTCACAATCAAAATTAGGAGGATGCCCAATGCCCATCCATCCCTCGTAATCCAGGCCTTTTTTATCAGGTTGTGGCCATCCCGTTTCTTTTGCTCGTTGGTCAAACGTCCACTCACAATAGTTCCCGAGATGTTATAGAGGGCCAACCAATACATTGCTGCCGAAGTGCTAGTAGCTGGCAAGTGTGAGGACTAGAAGCGACCCCACATTGATTCATCTTGAGGCCCAACCCTGGGACCCTTGAGAAGAAGAATGGAGAGGACCGATTTGACCATCCCAAGGCCCCTGAACACTCCCTTCAACTCTACCCAGACTGAAATTTTCCTCCAGATCCGAGAAAAAGGTCTACTCAAGGCACCCAATCCAATGAAATCCTGACCTGAGGAGCGAGATCGAGGGCCTTACTGCCATTTCCATTACGACTACAGCCAAGGCACAGAGGAATGTTACAACGTCAAATAGATTGAAGACCTCATTCACTAGGGCCACCTCAGTAGATATATATGAAAGCCACATGAGCCTTCGCTCCACCCGAAGGGTCTAGTGGAGAAACAAATCGATGTTATTGTCGGTGGACTAGCTTCAGGAGGTGATAGCTCCTCATCTAGTAAAGCATATGCCCGAACTGCGGTGCAAAAGAGGCCTAGACAAGAGCACGACCCCGAGATCACCTTCAGGTTGGGGGAAGAGGAATATCCGAATCACGATGACGCATTTGTAATCTTAGCTCATATCGCAAACTCTCGAGTCAGGCGAATCATGGTCGATACAGGAATCTTGGTCGACATCCTATATTTTGATGCTTTTCGAAAAGTTGGTATGACTGATGAGGACCTCGTCCCCATGACTTCCATTTTGATAGGATTTATCGGAGATGCAATCGCTCCCCTCAATGTCATTACCCTCCCTGTGATCGTCGAGGAGGAGCCAAGGACCAAGACACTGATGGTCCCATTCATGGTCGTCAAGCTTCCCATGACATATAAAATGATCATCGGTCGTCCAACTCTCAACAAACTAAGGGTCACCGTCTCGACGTATCACCGCACCATGAAGTTCCTGACGAGTGCCGGAGTAAGTGAAGCTAGGAGCAACTCTGGAGAATTAAGATAGTGCTACCTAGTGGTAACAACTCTCCCTAAAAAGACTAAAAATGAAGCCTCAACTCCCAACCCTAGGAAACCCAATAAATCAGTCCCATGCCTCAAGCCTATAGAATATGTGTCGGAGGTCCCCGTAGACCAGGGTAGTCCAGAGAAGATTGTCAAGGTCAGGTTGACACTTCCCGAAGACCAGTGAATCTAGCTCGTTGAGTTACTCAGGCAAAATGCTGACGTCTTTGCTTGGTCCCCAAACGACATATTGGGCATCCACTTAGAGAGAGCCCACTATCAATTCAACATACTCCCAAGGACCGATCGATCCAGCAAAGACCCCATAAATTTACCCTTGACTAATAGAGGGCTATTGAAGAAGAAGTAGACATGTTATTAGATGCAAGCTTTATCGCGGAAGTGATAGAACCCCACAGGATTTTATCATGGATGTAGATGAGAATGGAGGGATAAATGATCACTTTAAGGGGATTAGGCCTCCTAGATCACTTCTAGTGGATCTGCCTCCTTAATCTCTATAGGGAATCGACCCTCCCAGAGTTTTGCTTATTGGCTAAAACTCATACATCTTCATTGATTGATTCATAAAAGAGTTTATAATATTATTTATAGGGCTCTACCAAAGAGTCTCTCTAGGCTTGGACTCAAAGTCCCACTAAACTTGGACTCTTAATTAAGTGAAAGACTCTTAATTGAAAATAATAACTGACTTCATCCTAACTGAAGATAAAAACCAACCAACTGATAACTGACTTTACCCGACCCATAACTGACTCCGACTAAATAGACTAACATGACTCAACTCGAATTAATTATGAATAGATGAACCCAACTTAGCTAGGGTCCTACCCGACTTGCCCACTTCAAATTAGCCTTATCCTCAAGGTTGAGCAGTATTAGATTTCGGGAGCACGTCAATATTTTTCACGCATCACAACTCTTTGATCGATTAAGTAGGGTCTTCACTTGGTGTAAGCAATGGTTTGGTCTTCTCATGCAATTGCCATTATAATCTTCTGAAGAACCCTTTTCATCTGATGGCTAATGGTAGTATTATGTCTTCTATTGATGATTGCTACTTAGAAGTCTTCTTGGGGCATAAAAAAAAATCAACAAGTAGTTGTTTTACTTTTGAGCTCATGTTCTCATAAATTATGATTCGTCCATTAGCAATCTTATCTTCGAATTTGGCACAACCTTCATGACCAAACTCTATAGTGTCAATTTTTTATTCCTCCTTGGTTGGTTCAATCATCAGAAGTTTGTCATAGCCTTCATGATCGGACTCCACACTGTCAATTTTTTATTCCTCTTTAGTTGGCCCGATTGTCAAAAGATACTCTTGTTTGCGATCGATAATGTTAACCACTTTGAAGTCCTCCTTTATTGATTTTTTATATCCATAGAAGATTCTATTTCGGTGAGTGTCTAAATTGATTTTTCCTTTATGTACGCTGGTGAATGATATGGTTGCTATCATACTGCCGGGATAGCAGGCTTTAACTTCGCATCGGATCTCGGGATTAAGTCCCTCAATAAATTTTCTCATCAATTGTATCTCAGACCAATATTGGGTTTAGTTTGACAGGTGCTTAAATCTACTCTAGTACTTTTATATTGTGAAATTTTGATGAGTAGTCCATTAATGTTGTACTCTAATAGTCCGAAGCGAATCAAGAGCTCTCTCTTGAACTAACCCCACAAAGAGACTCCATGATAGGTCTCGTACAAATCATATCACTAGATCATGTCACCTTTGAATTGAATAGAAGCTATCTCCATCATGGATTCCTTTGGAGTCCTGTGAAAATGAAAAAACTTTTTAGCATAAGAGATACAACTGGTTGGGTCTCTATCTTCCCAACTAGGAAACTCCTTGCATGGGTATCTCGTGTCTTACCCTTAATCATACTTTTCAGATTGACTTCTGAATTCACGAATGAATTATTGTAATCTGTCTTTTATGCGGGCTTTAAAGGCTTCAAATATCGCATCCATCGGCGTTTGCTGCTAGGATGAGGTCGTCGAGATTGCAACGACCATGGCGACGGCAGGATGAGGCATTATTGACGATAGTAGAGGAAGAGGCAGTGATAATGGATGGGCTGCAGCCTTCGATCACGTGGCTGCACAACAGCGACAGTGGCAGTGGCAAAGGGCGTGATTGGAAGTGGCTTGGGTTGCAGTAGATGTGAGGAGAAAGGTGAGGGAAGGTTGGGATTGAGGAAGGTATGGCTGCCTGGGTTGCAGCGATAACAAAGGTGAGAAATCGCTTTTGGGTGGGGCAGCAGTAGGGTTCGATGAGCGGTGGTTGTGCGTGGCCGAGGAAGGACAACGATGACCAACGGGGAGAGGCAGCAGGGGCATCATCGTTTGGGGCAGCTGTTACGATAAGGGAGGAAGAAGGGGTAGTTGGAGCAATAGCAGCGATATGAGAAGACTGCATCAGAGGAGAGGAGGTTGTGGGCAGCGGTTGCTATAGAGGAGGGGTAGCGACCCTACAACGATGATTAACTGTGGATGTTGAAGAGGAAGGGAGGAATGATGGTAGCAATGACAAGGGAGGGAGAGGATCTAGCGAGGGGAACTCAGTGGCAGAGGAGAGCAGCAGGGGAGTAGTGGGGTTTGGCGAGCAGTGGGGTTCGACGAGGAAGAGGAAGCAGGGGAGAAGGCAAAGGAGGCAACCACAGAGGCAACGAGAAGCAACAGTGCAGTGGTGGCTGGTGACAGGTGGCAGTAGTGAGGGCTGGCAGCAATGGCGATGCTGCCAACATAGGAGAAGAGGAAAATATGGCCAGTGGCTGGGAAGATAAGCGACTGTAGAAAAGAGCAAAAGCAGGGGCATTAGGCATTGGGGATTGGGAGGAAGATGTGGCTGCATGAAGATAGTTGCAGGAAAAAGAGAGATGGCAGGGATGGCCGACGATGATAAAGAAGAGGGGAGGAAGATAGCGATGAGGGTTGGCAGCAATTGGGATGCTGCCAGCAGAGGAGGAGATGGGCTACAACGATAAAATGGCAGCAGTAAGAGGCTAGCGGTTGGCAGTGATGATAATGGGTTGAGGATGGTGTGGCCGCTGTAGAGGAGGGGAGGAAGATAGGTGGTCGGCGGTAGTCCTTTAGGCAGGATGATGCGGCCGGCTTCAATCTTCTTATTTTTCTTCTCTTTTCTTTTTTTTTCTAATGATTGCTAATGATAGCTGCAGCAAGGTGGCTATGGCTATGAGGGATGAAGATGGCGACTGCAACAAGAGAAGATGGCAATAGCAAAGATGACAACGATGATAACACGGTGTAAATTGTCATGGATAAAATATAAACAAGGTGTTCGATGAAATGCTCATGTTTGTCCATGTCCTTTGATTTTTGTATATTCTTTATACAACAAGTAGTGGGCTTGCAGTAGGCTTAGCAACCCTAGTTTGGTTAGCTTTTGTGGCTGGTTTTGGCTTGTAAATGACATTTGTGTCATATAGGTACTTATGAAAATTTCGATATGTAATGGACCATTATCCTTTATGTACAATCTCTCTAAGTTTGTAATATCTATGGGTTAATTTGTATTGGATTTATAAAGTTTTTGCTGGAACAGTTGCTTGTGGATCCCATTGGAATTGCTTCTTTTAGACCGTTTTCTCTTTTATAAGTCCTAAGAGACCCTAGGCGATCTCAGGGAAGGCTGACCTTTATGGATGGACACACATGGGTGCTGCACGACTTAAGCAAAATTAGCTAAGCCGGTGACATTATGGTATCAGAGCGGGATAAGTACACGTAAAAACACTCACCATACAAACATGGGGGACCTAGTTGGGCTGTGTGGAGGATAGCCAGCACGCACAATCATTTGGGGGAAACAGACATTGAAATGTAGGGAAAGGAGTCATTCAGAGGAGCGAGCATCCAGGTTTGGCATTCAGAGGAATGGCAAACACTTTGTGTGAGAGACACCATGAGGACAAACAAGTGAAGAAGAATGCATAACGCATAAAGATTGGGATGACTGAGTTCAAGCTACGACTTGACGTTGGCGACTAAACTTGATGGTGCTCAAGGCAAGCAGGGTGCTTGGTGAAAGATGTGATTGTGTAAAGTGGGAGGTGTTATGCAACGACCGAAAGAGTTATGTAAAGCTCACAAAGTTGAGAGGAATTGTTAACTCGAAGGATGCGGTACTCATGCAAGGACTTATACATGGATGACGGAGTGTTCGTGGCCATCCCAAGGCGCGATCTGAACTCGACACCATGGAACATCAAAACTTTCTCTTCGGCATAGAAAGGTATGTTCGTAGGTGGCTAAAGTGTGTAATAAGTTTAGCACATTACTAGACCTTAAAGGGTCTAGTGGGGATTGTATTGGCGAAGAGTCACAATCTAGCAAGTGCATTTGCGGGGACAGAATAAGGCACAAGTTGTTCAACAAGACAGAGTAGTCCAAAGGGTATGGTGGTCTCCAAAACTTCTAGTGGGAAGAATGTCAAGAGGAAAGTTACTCGAACATGATAGATATCCAAGAGGGATAAATTCTAGTTCTTTAGAGGGAGGATCATATGCAACGGATCACATATATTAAGGAAGAGTTCCTTAAGACAATATCTCCACAAAGCTCAATGGACCGAGCGAGTGATGAGGAGTCATCGCATGATCTCGAATGAGGTAATATATTGGTGGATGCATTTTGAGATCAAGTGGGGGAGCAGTCCAAGACAACATCATATGAAGGCACACTTAGAGTCGATGTGGAAATCAAACTTAATGGAGGGCTGACCCGTGGAATAGTGGACGTGAGGGCCACTATCAACTTAATGCAAATTGAGGAGTGAAGTGACTTGGGTGGAACTTGGTGAAGTATCCGAGCCATATGAAGGGAGTTGACATAGAAGATGGAATATGAAGCTTTTTTTAGACAGAAGTCAAGGGCATGAACTCTTATAGAGGCAAGAGTGAGATTATGTCATTCGATGGGTTCTTCATTTTGATGGGGTGGACTTATCTTGCATGGTGCCAAAGATGAAGGCAGCTTCGAGACACATACACCTTACCTCAGAGATACATTTGACGGAGTAACTAAGATGATTCAACTTATGGAGGCAAAGTTGGGTTCAGGAGATCTTAGCACAGGACAAGAGGATGTAGAGGTAGGTACTCTTGAAGAATATGCCATAGTGTTGCCATTTACGTTGTCAGGAACAAGTGGTGCATAAAGGAGATTGTGCTGGTAGGGGATAGAGGCCCAGGATTCAGATAATGGTGCACCAATTCTAGTGAAGTCTAAAGACTTCAGGAGCTACCGGGCGACAGACTGTCCTAGAGCTATGCTTCGTCCGAGTGTGACCCAAGAGTGGGTGAAAGAAGGTGAATTGCCAAGGGAGCGAACCAAAAATCGAAGATGGTGGAGACCCTATGATATGTTGGCAGAGGCCAGACATGGAGAGGTCATAGTCCGAGTTCATCACATGAGAATCTATATACAATAGAGATGTCACCAGGAGGTGACATGGTGTAGCGGATCATGGAGGAATAGTTTGTGGCAATGCAATATATACGGACATGTCCCGTGAGAGACATAATTATGCAGAAGTATGATTAGGAGCTACTGGGAGATCCACTTTAGTGTACGACACAATAAGAAGAAGGGCTATGGATTCAAGGAGTGAATGTCGTGGTACTGTAGAGGCCAGTCTTCATGTATGCATCGGAGTTTACATTGGATGAAAGCCTTAGTCATCAGCATATGGGGATTTTATACCACTGAGGAAGAAGTTCAAATGCAAGTACTAGTGAGTGCCATGGAGGGGGACACAATCATGTGAATGATCAGGAGCTGTTGGGAGCTCCACTTCGGTGAATAATGCAATGACAAGAAGAGCTATGGATTCAAGGAGTAAATGTCATAGTACCTCATAAGCGTGTCTTTCGTGTGTGCGCATCAAAGCTTGCATCAGATGAAAGCCTTAGTCATCAGCATATAGAGGCCATGTACCACCTAGAGAGAAGTCAGATTGCAAGTACCAGTGAGTCCCATAGAGGGGGCTTTATCATATAAAGATATGATCAGAGCGGTTGGAGAGTTGGACTACTTTAGTGCTTACATTTGTTTAAGGGAGCTCGACAAGTTAGAGGACAAGGTCGAGTAAGCAAACATTACTACCAAGGAAGCTAAGGAGAACAGAATCGACACGAGCCCTACAACAAGATGGCGGAGGCTATGCATGAGAGTTATAATCTGTCTTTCCATTGATCAAGGAGAATAGCTAGGAGGACTGGTATTAAAGTAGGTGGTCGAAAGTGGCGAGGAAGCAACGACGAGTCCGGAGGGGCTCAGCTACCCAAAAGCAATAACATCAGTTAAAAAGGAGATGGACTCGGAGGAGTGTCATAGTGCCGCAGAGGCAGATCTACCGATTACGAAGGAAGAGACGCATATGCAAGGCAATGGATAGTAGGGTCATAGGCTTGGCAACGCCATAGTACCGCAAAGGCGAGACTTCCATGAAGTCATCGATCCCTTGCTCTTATGGAGGAAGAACATTGGTCGTAAAAGGGCCGAGTAGGTGGAGAATACAAAGGTAAACTCCAAATATCAAGATAAGGCAGAAGGGCAGAGGCCAAGGAATTTCATAAGCCTAGTATCGATGGGCTTCTCATCAAGATAGCCGAAAGTGAGGGACTTCAGATTGATGTAGGAGTGCTCGACTAAGGAACGAAATAGGTAGTACGTCATATTGTACCCTTTCTACTCAAAGGAGTAGGCGACAAAAGTGATGGAGAAGATGGTACAATCCCAAAGGCGACCAGGACTATCAAAGACTTACCCCAATTTAGGGTAAACTTTTTGCTCTTTTTGGGTAAAACTTCTTACATTCTGGAAGTTCAATGGTAGTGGGAAGGCGAATCACAATAGCTAACTCAACACAAGGAGTGCAAACACTTCAAGTGGTTCAGAAGTGTGAGAAAAGAGTAGGCGAATATTAGTAACCAACTCGATGCATGAAGTACAAACTCGAGGAGGTAGGCAAAATCAAGTAACCTATGTTTTTTCAACTCAAGAGAATGGGCAAAACTGAGTACCCCAATTCTCTTAACTCAAGGAGGTGAGTGAAGCAAAGTAACATTGCCTTCTCAACTCCTAAGAGAATAGGTGAAATCGAGTATCCCAGTTCTCTTAATTATCCAGTAGAGGAGCTCTACATAAGTTTAGTAACCCTTCGAGGAAAGCTTATAGAAGATAATAGTTGTCAAATCCTCACTATTAATTATCAATACTACTAAGAGTAGATTGTCTGCTTCATTTCCCAATTAAATGCCAAACAAAAGTGAGAGTGATGCGAACCTACTTAAAAGTGATAACTAAAAGTGGAAGAAGGATCAATGGAAAAATATTATGGAGGAAGGACCTCAAAAACTTCAAAGTCTGTGAAGCGATTCTCATTAAAGTTTCAATAAGCATCTATCCAGTTTAAGCAACATGAGACTACTGAGATACTAGAGCATAATAAGGCAGGTCTTTTCCTTCATTAAAAGGATTTATGAGAGTCAATAAGGATCAGCACAACTCAGCCAACCCCATAACAGAGTTAGTCACTGACGAGTTAAAGCAGCATGGATAGTAGGGTCATAGGCTTGGCAACGCCATAGTACCGCAAAGGCGAGACTTCCATGAAGTCATCGATCCCTTGCTCTTATGGAGGAAGAACATTGGTCGTAAAAGGGCCGAGTAGGTGGAGAATACAAAGGTAAACTCCAAATATCAAGATAAGGCAGAAGGGCAGAGGCCAAGGAATTTCATAAGCCTAGTATCGATGGGCTTCTCATCAAGATAGCCGAAAGTGAGGGACTTCAGATTGATGTAGGAGTGCTCGACTAAGGAACGAAATAGGTAGTACGTCATACTGTACTTTCTACTCAGAGGAGTAGGCGACAAAAGTGATGGAGAAGATGGTACAATCCCAAAGGCGACCAGGACTATCAAAGACTTACCCCAATTTAGGGTAAACTTTTTGCTCTTTTTGGGTAAAACTTCTTACATTCTGGAAGTTCAATGGTAGTGGGAAGGCGAATCACAATAGCTAACTCAACACAAGGAGTGCAAACACTTCAAGTGCTTCAGAAGTATGAGAAAAGAGTAGGCGAATATTAGTAACCAACTCGATGCATGAAGTACAAACTCGAGGAGGTAGGCAAAATCAAGTAACCTATGTTTTTTCAACTCAAGAGAATGGGCAAAACTGAGTACCCCAATTCTCTTAACTCAAGGAGGTGAGTGAAGCAAAGTAACATTGCCTTCTCAACTCCTAAGAGAATAGGTGAAATCGAGTATCCCAGTTCTCTTAATTATCCAGTAGAGGAGCTCTACATAAGTTTAGTAACCCT
The DNA here is from genome assembly GCA_021527575.1 of Ensete glaucum. Taxonomy (NCBI): domain Eukaryota; kingdom Viridiplantae; phylum Streptophyta; class Magnoliopsida; order Zingiberales; family Musaceae; genus Ensete; species Ensete glaucum. Next base: position 37,642,172 of record CM038558.1, on the reverse strand, counting down.
TCGAGGAAAGCTTATAGAAGATAATAGTTGTCAAATCCTCACTATTAATTATCAATACTACTAAGAGTAGATTGTCTGCTTCATTTCCCAATTAAATGCCAATCAAAAGTGAGAGTGATGCGAACCTACTTAAAAGTGATAACTAAAAGTGGAAGAAGGATCAATGGAAAAATATTATGGAGGAAGGACCTCAAAAACTTCAAAGTCTGTGAAGCGATTCTCATTAAAGTTTCAATAAGCATCTATCCAGTTTAAGCAACATGAGACTACTGAGATACTAGAGCATAATAAGGCAGGTCTTTTCCTTCATTAAAAGGATTTATGAGAGTCAATAAGGATCAGCACAACTCAGCCAACCCCATAACAGAGTTAGTCACTGACGAGTTAAAGCAGCATGGCGGATCAGAGTTCGATTACTCAACAACAGTGACGGAAAGCGGCTAGGAGCCAAAGGGGCATATTACAGCCAAAGCAGAAGTTTGAAGATTCAGTAAAGTGCGAGGAGATGCAGCGTCTACAGCGGCTTCGATGAGGACATCGAAGGAATAAGTGGGTAAGAATATCACAGACAAAATATAAACAAGGTGTTCAATGAAATGCTCATGTTTGTCCATGTCCTTTTATTTCTATACATTCTTTATATAACAAGTAGTGGGCTTGCAGTAGGCTTGACAGCCCTAGTTTGGTTAGCTTTTATGGTTGGTTTCAGCTTGTAAATGACAGTTGTGTCATATAGGCACTTATAGAAATTTCGGTCTGTAATGGACCATTATCCTTTGTGTGCAACCTCTCTAAGTTTGTAATATCTATGGGTGTAATTTGTATTAGATTTATAAAGTCTTTGCTTGAGCAGTTGCTTGTGGATCCCATTGGAATTGCTTCTTTTGACCCTCTTTTTTCTTTTGTAAGTCCTAAGAGACCCTAGGAGATCTCGGGGAAGGTTGACTTTTGCGGATAGACACGCATGGGTGTTGCACGGCTTAGGCAAGATTATCTAAGCCTATGACAAAATGACAAGAGAAGTGAGTGCAGAATCATAATAGGAATGTTGAGGATCGCTGCTCTGATACCAATTGATAGAACCCTATAAGATTTTATCATGGATGAAGATATAAATGGGAGGATAAACGATCACTTCGAGGGGATCAGACCTCCTAGATCACTTCAAGGGAGTCTACCTCCTTGATCTCTATAGGGGATCGACCCTTCTAGAGTTTTGCCTATTGGCTAAAACTCATACATCTTCATTGATTGATTCATAAAAAAGTTTACAACATTATTTATAGGGCTCTACCGAGAGTTTTTCTAGGCTTTGACTAAGAGTCCCACTAAACTTGGACTCACAACTAAGTGATTGAGTCTTAACTGAAAATAATAACTGACTCCATCCTAATTGAGGATAAAAACAAACTCCAACCAACTCATAACTGACTTGATTGGGCTCACCCGACCCATAACTGACTCTGACTGAACTGACTAACATGACTCAGCTTGAATTAATTATGAATAGATAGACCCGACTTGGCTAGGGTCCTAACAGAAAGTCAAGTACCTGACCTGGCTATCTAATGTAGTCCTCATTAAGTAAGCTAATGGAAGTTAGTGTATGTGTGTTTATTACACCGATCTCAATCGGGCCTACCCGAAGGACTGCCACCCTCTCCCAAGGATCGACCAATTAGTGGATGCCACCTCGGGCTACGAATTACTCTCCTTCATGGATGCATTTTCGGGTTACAACCATATCAAAATGGCTCCACAAGATCGAGAGAAAATAATGTTTATCACACATCAAGGCACCTGCTTCTATAAGGTGATGCGTTCGGGTTAAAGAATGTTGGGGCTACGTATCAAAGAATGGTTAGTCCATTATTCAAAAATCAAGTTAGATGGAACATTGAAATTTACGTGGATGACATAATCATTAAGAGCAAATTTGCCCGAGCCCACCTCTCGGATCTCGCCGACACGTTGCAGACCATCAAGAAGTTTAGGATGAGACTTAACCCCACCAAGTGTGTATTCAGAGTGGCCTTGAGCAAATTCCTTGACTTCATCATCCATTAATGAGGAATTGATATGAATCCCAAGAAGGTTAAAGCAATTATAAACATGCAGACCCCTTGAACGATAAAAGAGGTCCAACGGCTCACTGGAAGATTGGTTGCACTAAGCTGCCTTATCTCTTGAGTAGGTGACAGGAGCTTGCCTATCCTCTAGGCACTGAAGCAAGCAAAGGACTTCAGTTGGACTCTCGACCACGAGCGAGCTTTCCAAGACCTCAAGAGTCACCTCGCCCGACTACCTCGACTCGCCTTGGTCATTATGGGGGAGCCACTCGAGCTGTACCTCATTGCCTTGGAGCATGTAGTTAGCTCGGTCTTGGTTAAACTTGATAAAAAATAATAGCGGCCCGTGTACTATTCTAGTCATATTTTAAGTGGTCCCGAGGATCGCTACTTGATTGAGAAGTTGGCGTTTGCTTTGGTCTTTGCGGCGAGGAAACTATGACCATATTTCTAAGTCCATGAGGGAATATGTGGGGAACACATCAGAGGTCACACCTTAGCATTCAAAATCCTCTATCTCAGGTATTATTTGTTGACCATGCACCGAGACACTGTGGCCTACATCAAAAAATGTGAGCAATGTCAAAAACACGTGTGAATCAAACATCAACTGGCACTGCCCCTCTTCTCGACCATCTGCGCATGGCCCTTAACGCAGTGGGGAATGGATCTCCTTGGTCCTCGTTCCAGTCTCAGGACAACGAAGATTCTTGATCGTCAAAGTTGAGTACTTCACCAAGTGTGTAGAAGCTGAGCCCTTGGCCTCAATCACGGAGAGACAAATCAAGAGTTTCGTTTGGAAAAATATTATCAAGATTCAGTTTCCCAAGGACTATAATCACTGACAATGGGACCTAGTTTAACAACTCAAAGTTTAAGTCCTTCTGCCTCAACTATTGGATACAGTTGAAATTCAACTAGGTCACCCATCCCCAAGCTAAGGATTAGCCAAAGTGACTAATCTAGCCATCCTCGAAGGGTTGAAGAGAAGGGTTGCTGGAGCGCAGGGCACTTGGTTTGAAAAGCTCCTAAGTATATTGTGGGCACTTCGAACAACCCCGAAGACATTGACGAGAGAATCACCCTACAGCCTAGCTTTCGGGACCAAATCTGTCCTACCACCCAAAGTGGTCTTTTCCACACTCTGGGTTGAATACTTCGAGCCGAAAGCATTGGAAGTGGGCCTTAGAGAGAACCTGACCTCATCGAAGAACTAAGGGTCAAGGCCCATTTACGGGCCCTTATGTCTCAGAAAGCTATCGCTTGACTCTACAACAGACGAGTCCGATTGCGCCAATTGGAGATAGTGACCTTGTCCTCAAAAAGGCTGAAGTTAGCGACCCAGGTCATACCTGAGTGAAGTTAGACCTGAATTGGGACAGACCATATCGAGTTGTTCACACCATCCAAGACAGGACATACATTATGTCGGTAATGGACGGCTGAGTGCTTCCTCGGACATGGCATATATCAAACTTAAAGAAATTCTATGTCTAGTGTCGAGCCGAAATCGATCGAGTTGTGAACTCAATGTGAGGTTTACTTGTGAAAAATGCCATTTATATTGATTCAAAAGGAATTACAAAAGTAGTCAGGCAACCGATGATATTACAATGACAAGAAAGGTTGTAGTACGACAAACAAAATTACAAGGGACACCTAAGCTTCAAGAGGAGTGCTATCATTGAAGGGTTGGCTCGGCTCCATCCTTATGTTGGCAACCTCAAGCCACTCGACCAAGGGGTCTTCTATGACAGCCAAGTCCGGGTACTTCGCTCGGAAGCTCTCTAACGCCACTTGGTACCCAAACTCATAGGTCACTTGCCCCATTTTCTCCTACTCAGACTTGAATCCTTATGAGGCTTTATACTCTGCCACAACTTTGCCGCCCTCTGCCTTCAATTCATACTGCAACAGCTCGGCCCCTTTCATCAATGAAAGGATCTCATCCTCTAGCCGACGTCGAGAATCCCGGACATCTTACAACTTGTCACGGGCGAAGTCGGTCGCCAATTCAAGGTCCCTGCGGTGCTGCTTGGATGCCTCGATGTAGCTTTAAGATGCTCCACTTCCAGGTGTAGCTCGATGGCCCGCTTCTCGGCAGCTGGCACTACTTCCAGGCCGGATCTCATCTTTAGTTCTTTATTCGTGGCTCGTAGTGCTAAGTTCCTTTCGCATATCAAGCGGACCATCCAACCCGTGTTGTGAACATGATCAATGAGGACACCAGTAAAATGAAGACCCTCCTAAGGACAAAGTCAGAAATGCAAAATGTAAGAGCCGAACCTAGCCATGGCACCCTTAGAAGTCACGTACCCAAATGGCCGACTTGGCAGCCTGATCCATCAACTCCTCGAAGGAGCATTCGTATAATTGCTTCACCAGGGAAGGATGTAGTGCTCCCCTCACATACTCTGCGGTGACCAATCCATTGGTCCATACCTAAGTCGAACTGGTGAGGTTCGAGCACCATGCCTTCAAAAGCTTCTCGGCTTCGGCCCACGGTAGTTTCGACATCTGTGCGACGAAGCACTGATCCTTCCCTACCCTGTCGTCCACTTCACACAACTCTCGTAGGGTGAATGGGCGACTAGAGGGCTTCATAGCTTCAGCCAACTCCTTCCCCTTATAGCGACAAGTCCTCTTGAAGCTTCCTCTAGTGGCAGTCATCAGCAGCTTTGAGACCGTCACCTTGCTCCTCTTCCTTGGCAGCTCCCCTCCCTCCACACCGGGTGGCTTCTCAATCCCTAGGGTGGGGCGCTTCATGATTGTCTCGATGTGGACATCGACAGTAGGCGGTGGTGCAGGTTAGCTCGAGGCACGACCAATCGATTTCTTTACCCTTGTCAAGTTAAACATATCTGCAAGGCAAGAAAAGAGGTCAATCTGCCTAACTCACATAAAGCAAAGAAAATAGCAAAGCGAGATACACCCCGAGGGGCAGGACTGAGCCCCACTTTAACCAACAATGTCTCAGTCATGCCCTTGATGGACCAAGAAGATGAAAGGATCACCTAGAGAATCATGACCAGTTCAGACTCTTCACCCGAATGACTAAGGGTAGTGTGACTTACCGATCAAGCAGTCCACTCATACTAGAAGACCCACCCCTGACCATGCGAGATAAAGAAAAATCTAGCCTTCTAGCCTTTGTTGTTAGAAGGAGCCCCACTCACCCAAAATCCACTTCGGGCAATCAAGTAATACCCAACTTGCCCCTGATATAAGCGAAAGCAGGCCCTGAACAAGTCTCAGGTCGGTACAATACCCGACCCATGGCACTCCCCGAGGAATGCCACCATATAGTACCATGAGTTGAGTACCATCTGTGAAGGTGAGATCCGCCACCCATTGAGGTAGGCCTCGATCACTGGGTAGAGCAAAAATCAGAGCCCCGCCTTGAAGGCATCTATCGACAGACCAAAGCCATCAGGGAACACATTGTAAGGATGCTACCTGGGCAAGGGGATGTGGATTTCATACTCTGTGGGAATGCAAAAGTGTTCCCTAACCTCAGCCAACTGATGAACCATCATGGTCGAGTCACTATTGTAACACGACTGCATGACCTCCAAGGCCTTCGAGACCTTGGAGTCAGTCGAGTTTGCCCCCCAGATGACAAACTAACTACCTTAACCCTAGGGCTGCCAAAGGGTCACCTATCACCTGGGGCCCCAGATTTATTGCCTCGGTAGTGTCTGAGGTCTAAGTCACCGATTCGACCGACGAACTACAAAAAGAAAGGGAGGAGCTGCAAGAAGTCATCCCGACTTGCTCAAGAAATGATTGGGGGAGAAAGAAAGAGGACCGAAGATGAGAATTGAGGACTAGAGCCAAGAAGGAAGAATATAAATGCAAAGAACCCGCACAGACCTGAAGGGGTATTTATATCAAAACCTCACCCTTGGCCTGATGCTGCACCTACCCGAAGCACGTGATAGCTCGCTATCGATGCTTCGAGTGCCACACCCCATTAATATAAAAAAAAATGATGACGCGCCAGGTAGGAGACACATCGAGCACCCACCGTGTGCCATGTGGCCACAAAATCCTGAAGTTGGGCAACAAATCATAACGTATGCCGAGGCAATAATGGCGTCGGAAGAAAAATCTTACCTAACTTCTCAACTAGATCGATGGAATGGTTGACACAGTAGGTATCACAAACAAGCAACACGATAAAACTTTGTGCTCCTCCGAAAATGCCCAAGGCACTGCTCGGCCGAGGCTTAGCTTAGGGTGCAACTCTAGTGGGCTTTCAGTCTCGATTGCCTCTAGTGGGCTTTCAGTCTTGAGCGACATTCAGAAGGGCTTTCATTCCCGAGCGACACCTAGACAGGCTCTCAGTCCCGAGCAACACCTAAATGGGCTTTCAATCCCAGCCAAGGGCTCTCAATCCCAAATGACTCTAAATGGGCTTTTAGTCCTAATTGCTTCCAGCGGACTTTCAGTCCCAAGTGATATCTAGAAAGGCATTCAGTCCCATGTGACACCCAGATGGGCTTTATGTCGTTCCATGGGTTCTTCATTCTGATGGGACAGACTCATTTTACATGGTGTCAAAGATGAAGGGAGCTTCGAGGTACATGCACCTTATCTCAGAGAGGCATTTGATAGAGGAATAAGGTGATTCAACTTACAGAGGTAAAGTTGGGATCAGAAGGTCTTAACACGGTGTAAAAAGATGTAGATACGGGTACTCTTAAAGAATATGCCACAGTGCTACCATTCAAGTTGTCATGAAGAAAGTGGTGCGCAGCGAAGATTGTGCCCATAGGGGATAAAGGCCCAGGATTCAGACAATAGTGCACCAATTTTAGTGAAGTCTGGGGACTTTGAGAGCTACTAGTGATGGACTATCCTAGAGCGATGCTTCGTCTAAGTGTAACCCGAGAGTGAGGGGGCGAAGGTGAATTACCAAAAGAGTGAACACAATTAGAGGTGGCGAAGGCCCTATGATATGTTGGCAGAGGCCACACGTGGAGAGATCATAGTTCGAGTTCATCATATAAGAATCTAAATGTAATAAAGATGTCACCAAGAGGCGATATAATGCAGCATATCATGGTGGAATAGTTCGCGGTAATACAACACATGCGGAGATGTCCCATGAGGAACATGATCATGCAGATGTATAATCAAGAGCTATTGGAAGCTCCATTTCAGTGAACAACACAATAGCAAGAAGAGTTATGGATTCAAGGAGTGAATGTCATGCTACCGCAGTGGCGGGTCTTCTGTGTGTGTGCATTGAATCTTGTATCAAATGATCAGCATATGGGGGCTGTATACTACCGAGAGAGAAATCAAATTACAGGTACCTGGGAGTCGCATAGAGGGGACTTGATCATACAGAGGTATGATTAGAGCGACTTGAGAGTTGGACTAATTCAGTGCCTATACTCGCTTAAGAGAGCCCGATAAGTCAGAAGACAAGACTAAGTAAGTGAACATTGCTACCAAGGAAGCTAAGGAGAACAAAATCAACACAAGCCCTGCAATAAGATGATTAAGGCCATGCATGAGAGTTACAATCTATCTTTCTATCGACCAAGGAGAACTGCCAGAAGAACATAGAGGTATTGAAGCAGGTGATCGAAAGGGGCAAGAAAGCGATGACGAGTCCAAAGGGGCTCAGCTACCCAAAAGTAAAGCGTCGGTCAGAAAGGAGGTAGACTCGAAGAGTGTCATAGTGTCGTAGAGGTGAACTTACCGATCACAAAGAAAGGGATGCAGATGCAAGGCAACAGATAGTAGGGTCATGGACTAGCAGCGCCATGGTACCATAGAGGTGGGACTTCTGTAGAGTCATCGATCCCTTGCTATCATGGAGGGAGAGCATTGGTCATAAAATGGGCTGATGAGATAGAGAATGCAGAGACAAACTTTAAGTACCAAGATAGAGCGGAAGGGTACAGGCCAAGGAACTTCATAAGATCGGTGTTGATGAGCTTCTCATTAAAATAGCCGAAAGTGAGGGACTTCGGATTAATGCAGGAGTGCTCAGCTAAAAAAGAAGTAGGCGTTTCGATGGCAGTGGGAAGGCGAATCACAGTAGCTAACTCAATGCAAGAAGTGAAAATACTTTGAATGCTTTGAAAGTGTGAGCAAAGAACAAGCAAAATATTAGTAACTAGCTCGATGTATGAAGTATAACCTCGAGGAGGCGGACGAAATCAAGTAACCTTTGCCTTCTCAACTCAAGAGAGTGGACAAAACCGAGTACCCCAATTCTCGTATCTCGAGGAGATAAGCAAAATCAAGTAACATTTGCCTTATTAACTCAAAGAGAATGGGTGAAACTTAGTATCCCGATTCTCTTATTTATCCAGCAGAGGAGCTATGCACAAGTTCAGTAAACCTTCGAGGAAAGCTTATGGAAGACAATAATTATCAAATCCTCACCGTTAGTGATCAGTACTACTAAGAGTAGATTATCCACTTCATTTCCTAATAAAATGTCAATCAACAACGGGAGTGATGCGAACCTACTTGACAGTGACAACTAAAGTTGAAGAAGGATCAATGAGCAAATCTTGTAGAGGAATGACCTAAAAAACTTCAAAGTTTATAAAGCAATGCTCATTAAAGCTCCAACAAGCATCCATCCAGTTTAAGCAACATGAGACTATTGTAATACTAGCGCATAACAAAGGAATGTCTTTTTCTTCACTAGAAGGATTTGTATAAATTAACAAGAATTATCACAGCTCAGCTAACCCCATATAAGAGTTAGACATTGGTAAGTTGAAGCAGCATGGCTGATCAGAGTTCGACTACTCAACAACAGCGGCACAGTATAGCTGAGAGCCAAGGGGCATGTTGTAGCCAAAGTAGAAGATTGAAGATTCAGCAAAAGGAAAGGAGATGCAATGTATACAGCGATTTCAATGAGGACATTGAAGAAATAAGTAGGGGAGAATATCGTGGATAAAAATATAAACAAAGAGTTCGACGTAATGCTTATGTTTGTCTATAGTTTTTTGTATATTCATTATATAGTAAGTAGCGGGCTTGCAGTAGGCTTGGCAGCCCTAGTTTAGTTTCTATTTTTTTAAAATTATGATGACATCAATATCAATAAAAGTCTGAAAAATATTAAAGAGTATGCTTGGAGGCATCAACATGATAAAATTTTCAAATCTTTATATTCTATGACATAAATCAAAACTCTTATGATGAAAAATTTTATATTTATCACTTATTTTTTTTCAAAAGTCTCTTCTATTACAATTATATGAGATCTTATGGTGAAAACCAAAGAGATTAAACTATAGTATAAAAAATTTTATGGAGTTTATCTCCAAAATTTGATATAATTTTTATTGTTATCGAAGAAGCTAAAACTATAAGTATATTATCTATTGATGAATTAATGGGCTCGTCTATGAACACAAAGTTAATTAATCTTCATATGGAACTTTAAAACATGCTCTTCAAATGAAAATATATTAGAAGAAGGACTAAAAGAAAAATTCAGAAACTATATCTCAAGGGAAAAATCAAAATGATAGAGGCCATGGATAAGTTGGTGCTTGAGGTAGGGGACGAGACCGATTAAATGAAGGTTATAGAAACTCTAACGAAGGTAATAAAGAATCCTGTTGTTGCAAATAAAAATAAAAATATTAAAAAATATTATTAGTACAAAAACAAAAATCTAAATGTTCCTCTCTGTTCTCACTATGAAAAATATAAACATCTTGAAAAATATTATTAGAGTAAAAAATAAAATAGATTATCATGGAAATAATAATAATAATAATAAATAAATATTTTATTTATAGCATTTAATAAAGAATAGTATAGATTTATTTAGATTTTAGATAGTGGATACTGGTTACAAGTACCCTACAAGCCAATCACATGAGTAATGACGTGTGACACGCTGCGTGATATTTTTACTTATGATTATTATTGACATATTCTCACATCATATTATCTCTTGCATATATATATTATGATGTCCTTGGTTCTATGTAATGGTCGGATCATGATGAGATCATAATAATAAGATCGATTCATCTTTAAACATAGATCCTACATAATCCCGATCATAGGTTACTTGAGAGGGACATCGAGATAACCAGATAGAGCAGTGTACTATATACCCATCCATATGATGGAGGTGGCTAGTCTTATAGCTATTTGTGTTGAGATATTAAGGATATAGTACATATGCTCATTGAAGAATGAGTTTACTAATTGATCCGCTTATAAAATGATGTATGGTTAATAATACCTAATGTCATACAGCGATTCCATAGTCCCAGTTGTATGTCTGGTCCTTAGACTTGAGACATCAATAATGCCTTGTTTAAGTACTCCTTTCTTTGATGTCAAATTTACAGGTTTAGAAAGTTCCAAATCTGGTACAACCGGTTATTGGGATTGGTAGCCAACCTTGTGAAAGCAATTGAGTATCAATAAATGATCATCTACTCTCGGAATCGTGAGAAGAATATCCCATGTATGCTTGCTCAGACAAATCTCTAGCCATAGTCATTCAGATTGAGAGAGGAGTTCTTTGGGAGAATCCAATTAGAATGAATCTCAGACGGATTTCGTATGTGGCCTGATAGTACCATGTTCAATATACAGTCTCTAAGATATTAGTTGGATGAAGGACTATAGGTACACGGTAACTGTGGATAGATAAGTCTGATGGATTTGATCCCCTATATTATCTGGAGATTATGGCGCAGTAACCTGGTACATCCATAGTCGATTGGTCGAGTGAATTATTATGGAGATAATAATTCACTATATCAGAAGGAGTTCTAATAGAAGCGACTCATGGTCAGCTTGGTATCAAGCTTAGAGAGTCATACATATAGTGGATGCTTCAATGAATAGAAGATTGCATAGAGATCCTATTAGCCCATATTCTCATTAGATAATACCCTACACTAATAGGCTCATTGCACAGGCCCAATTAGGGGCCAAAGGAAATTATGATAGAACCCTAGAAGGAGCTCTATAGATTTTGACCCTTGAGGAGGATCAACCCTTGGAATGTTGTAGGGGTTCCTCCCTCCTAGACTCGGCACAAGGCTGAAATAAAATAGATGATTGCTTGATTTGAGAGGCGGGAGAGGGGGGTGGGGGGTAGTGGCTACATCTTTAAATAGGGATCAAAACCCTAGCCTAAGGGGGTGCTTACCTAAGTAAAATTATTCTTTTGCCCCTCCTATAGCCGACCTAAGCAGGGGGAAACCTTGGCCGACCAACCTAGTAAGGGAGGTGATGGCCACTAAGACCTAAGGGCTAATCTAAACCCTAACCATACTCCTTTATGAGATATGAGTGACTTTATTATAATCTAGCAAAGTTTTATTGACTACTTCTTAGGGAGATTAGGACAAGGATGAGGTTCCATGAACTTGGAGAACTAGGTCTTCAGCTCCTCATATGATTCCTATGCTATTATCAACTGAATTTTGGCCTCTTCATCGACTGGTGTGTTAGTTGGAAAGATTTGGACTGAGTCATCTTCTTTAAATTTTTATTTGAGGTGGGATACCCGGCGGATCAACTGTAATCTTGATCTCGTGCATAGATCTGATCTCCAGGTTAGAACCCCAATATGGTCCCCAATTTTGCAAGGCCCAAAGAAATAGGGAGACCAATTCCTTAAGACTCGAGTTTTCTACTGATTGGGCTGGAGGTGTAAGAAAACTCGATCTTCAATTTTTCGTCTATTCTAAAGTTTGTCGGGAGGTAATTTCTTCTTTGCATGTGCTGGCGTGAGTATGGATTGTAATTCTTTTAGGCTTACTCCTCTTTCATGCTATGGACCTGTATCCAACCAAATTTTAAATTTGGTAGCAATGAGTATCCACTTTAAAAATCTCGTGTGAAGTGCAGGAGAAGCCTCGGTGTGAATTAGGATTCGACCATATTGCATAAGGGTGACATCGATCCCAACTCTAGATGTGTCTGCTCTAAGTACGAACACATTGCCATGTTCAGGTAATACTAGCATCAATATAAATGGCATCATGGCTGTGGGGGTCATGTGGATATCTTTCTCCTGTTCCTTCTTGCGATCGTGGGCCATAGATCCGAGGTCATCATCAGGGAAGACTTTTAACATCATGGTCTGCTCCTCGGTGAAGATGTAGAAGTAGCCCAAGATGAGGGAACACTGCTCAGAAACCATAGCTGGTTCAGCTGAATATGACACTTCAAGAAGTGCTTATCCCTACAGATAAAGAGATAAAGTTTTTGGAGATAAAGTGTCATTGCAAGGGAAGGTTGTGGCCAAATGATCCGTATCTCCCGCGTCTCCTGGATGATATTTTTTAGCTTCGGTCCTTTGAAAATATAGACAATAATATGACCAAATATGTGCTGGTGGTTCCCCTTGTAAGACCAACATATGGGGATCGTGTAGTCTAGTAGGAAGGAGTTGGCTCGGTTCAGCGGACGTACCTGAGATTTCAGCGAGCTTCTCCAAGCACTGTGTCAACATCATCTTTTCTTCATTCTCTCCTTTTCCACATAAGGCCACCTGTTTTCTTTTGTCATTTATAAGGTCATTGGAGCTCCTGGTGTTGGTGAGGATAGTGACAGGCTGATGCTTGATAAAGCCATCAATGTCCAATATCTGTGGTGGAGCATGAAAGGTACGGGCAGCCGATTATGGTTTTTCCTTCATATCCTTCTCCTTGGACTCGAGAGTCATATCTTTGAGTTTAGGTTCTTCAGTGGGCTCAATCAATAGAGGTCTCTTTTTTTTTACAATGGTGGTCTCAGCTCCATAGTTTATTACAATGCCAACATAGGCCCTTTATCGATCTGTCACGAAGCCCTTCTCTTGTTAGCTTTTTCGATTGAGGTGACCGACTCGTGGTAGATTGGGCTAAGAGTCTCTATACTACTGGTTGTGCGGCGGCTTTGGTCCTCTGAGCATTTTGGTTCAGCCTATCTTCGTGTAGTCGTGTGAAGGAGATGGCTGCCTTAAGTATGTACGGTTATCGCACTTAAACTTCTTCTTGAATCTCTGGCTTCAAGCCCTCAATGAAAGTCCTCAATATCTATTTTTTAGACCAATCATAAGTTTGATTAGTTAACCTTTCAAACATGATCTGGTACTCTTGGATGGTAGAAGTTTGACGGATCTTCGTTAGTTCTTCATCAAGGTTCTTATAATTAATTAGTGCTGAAGGTTTATATGCTTATGGTTGGGATGTTGCTCTCATGCTTTGAGCATCTTGATTGAGGTGCCCTTCTTGAAGTTGTATAAAGGAGATCGACATTGTCGAGGTGTAGGGCTACCATATCTTATCCTCGCTTCTTATCTCTGATGGGTTCTTTTTGCAATCAGAATTTACTCCATGTTGTGATCTTCTGAGGCTTGGTGATCGGCCCAATCTAAACTCCTCAAAGAGAGCGCATAATTTAGCATTCATACGTGTCTCGAAAGCCTCTAATTTTGCTTCAAATAAGCCCAGTAATGTCATGATGTAAGGATCTCCAACCTATCAAACAAACCGACTGAAGAGTGTAGCTGCAATTTTCCGGTTGAAGGCAATGAATGGCAACAATGTCAGGATTACGAGGGTGAAGTCTCCAAGTGGAGGATGGTAGCCAAGGGTAGCAGCGATAGTGGAGGAAGAAAATAGCAGCAGCAATGTCGGTTATGGTCCTTCGATGATTCTACAATGTTGATGCTACAATGTCGTCGAGGCTACAATTTTTTAGGTAGCTGATATATGTCAGAAGATGGAAGCCAAGAGATCTGAGTCGGAAGGCAGAAGCGATGATGGAGGAAGAAGAGAGCGAAGAATGTCGGTTGCGACTATGCTACAACTTCGTGGCTGCAAGTGGCGTCGGTTGCAGCACAGGTGCGACTATAATAGGAGGAAGACGGGGTAGTGATGTACATGGCTATTGCAGAGGAGGGCAGCAGCAGTATGGAGCGAGAGATAGCTACTATTGTATTCAATTTGTTATTGGCTATGATCAAGATAGTTGGCAGCAAACAATTGTTGCGGGCTATAATGTAAATAAATTACAGCAAAAAATTACTGCTAGTAATTTTTTACTGCAAGGGTCACTACTGGTTGTGATCAAGGAGGATGACAGCAGGAGATCACTGTTGGCAGCATTGGGTAGCGAAAGATGCATGCTGCGGTTGAAGGGATAAGGGAGATTGGGCGGCAGAAAGGTTGGTGGACCAAAGGCTTTGGTTTTTTAGTGCGGTTTATGGCTATTTTGGATGCGATTTAGGGCTATAGTTTTATAGAGTTTCGGGTATGAATTGATGTAGTTTTAGGGCTATGATAGTAGTAAATGAAGGTTCAAGAAATATGTTTTAGATCTAAGATAGATGGCAGCAAATGGAGGTAAGGAAAGTTGGCTGAAAATGTAAGTGGATTGATAAGGAAGTTGGCTGCGGTTAGGGCAGATTGGGATGGCTGTTTGGTTATGGTTTTGTTAGGGTTTTTTGGGGAGTAATAGTAGGAATTGAAGATAAGGGGAGAGTCTCAAATCTAGAATAGATGGCAGTGACATATGATAAAATTTCAATGAAAGATCAATGTGGTATACACTGTACTATCGAACAGAATTCCCGTCGAAGAAGCAGCAGTTTCTTAACATTAATTCTAGTAAAAATCTAAGAAATCTATAGAGAATTTCAATATCAGAATCTTGGTTCAGATGGTGATAGTAGTAGTAACATGGATCAAGAAAATTTCAGGAGTGTAATGATAGAAAAATTACTGCAAACAAGATCACAGAATTCTCATCGTAAAATTTTAGCACTGCGTGACTAAGGATTACAGTGCTATAAGTCTAGATCCGGAAGGAGTTTTTTCTAGATATTAGTCTTAGATGAAAGCTAAGATGATCTATAAATTTATTTAAAAATTTCAACCAAAAAGGATGAACAAAAGTTTGGTTTCAAGATGCCAATATGCGGAGGGTAGATTCTTCATCGTAAAAATTTTAGCACTGCGTGATGATGAAAGAAGGTACAATAAAACTGGTTCCATAAGGAATTTTTTTCAAAAATCAATCTCAGATGAAAGCTGATCTATGGAATTGTATGAAAATTTTGACCAAAAAGGAAAAGAAATAACCTGGGTTCAAAAGGCAAATATGCGGTTGAAATTTTCTATAATGTTTCACCTTCGCAATAATGATGACGTTTGCGACGAACAAAATTTACAACGGATAAAATTTGGAGAAATTCTTTAACTTGTAAGGTAAAGGATCTTGCAATATTGAAGAAGTGTGGGTGATAAAAATATACCAGATCTCCAGATCAAACGTAGGGGGCAGTGACAGATTGATTTGATTTGCAACTGAGGTAGAAGGTGGAGGCACGTGCCGCAGCAATTGTGGAAATTACTTGGGAAGGTGGAGGTGGCTGAGATGGCTACAGGGGCAGCAAGATTGCTACTCTAATACCAGATGATATAACCCTAGAATGAGCTCTATAGATTTTAACTCTTG
The DNA here is from genome assembly GCA_021527575.1 of Ensete glaucum. Classification (NCBI taxonomy): domain Eukaryota; kingdom Viridiplantae; phylum Streptophyta; class Magnoliopsida; order Zingiberales; family Musaceae; genus Ensete; species Ensete glaucum. Next base: position 37,626,639 of record CM038558.1, on the reverse strand, counting down.
AGGGGATCAACCCTTGGAACGTTGTAGGGGTTCCTCTCTCCTAGACTCGGCACAAGGCTGAAATAAAATAGATGATTGCTTGATTTGAGAGATGGGGGCTATATCATTAAATAGGGATTAAAAACCTAGCATAAGGAGGTGCTTGCCTAAGTAAAATTATCCCTTTGCTCCTCCTATAGCCGACCTGCCTTAACAGGAATAGGGGATGGTTAGGTTGGCTCTATAGCTGACCTAAGTAGGGGGAAACCCTAGCCGACCAACCCAGTAAGAGAGGTGGCGGCCACTAAGCCCTAAGGGGTAATCTAAACCCTAGCCATACTCCTTTATAAGATAGGAGTGGCTTTATTACAATCTAGTAGAGTTTTATTGACTACTTCTTAAAGAGATTATGATTCAATCATGTTGGAGTTCTATCAGATTATTGGATAGAGGTCCAATAATACAAGGTTAGTGGGTATTGAATATGGTATGACTTGGTTGAGCAGTTGAGAGTATATCAATCGAATTAGACTCATCTTATAATGATAGTGATGACTTAACTGAACTTCATGGTTGGTCGAGCAATTGAGACCATGAAGATTCAGAAGCCAAACATGATAAGAATTATAAGAAGTTGTGATTGACAAGAGTTGTCTACCTTTTAGGCTTAGTATAATTGGTCAGTCACTCAAGGTTGCACTATGATGTCGATTTATCCCGATCCCCGCTAGGACTCTACCGAAGACTTTTATCTCACGTGTCATTTCGCTAAGAAAATAGTTGGAGTACATTAAGATAAAAGTCCATATATTAATTAGTTTTTCTAAAAAATATATATGTTATTTATTTGTGTTATATCTTGTTTGTCACTTGCAAACCCCCTTCATGGCATACTTGATGCCAACCATCTCATTAGTCCAAACTAAACAATTTGGCTTCAATTTGAGAATTATTCTCATTGAGGAGAAAATCATATATGTCCTTAACACAATTGTACCCATGCCGAAGGAAAGGACAAGCGAGGATAAGATCACTCGCTTTGTGAAATATAAAGATAGTTATAGAGGATAACTTGTGTGTTGATCTTATACTTCAGTCCCATCAGATTCTTTTTCACAGTTCATTATTAACTTTAATATGAACAAGTTTGAGGTGACTCTACTTGAGCTCCTTAATATGTTGAGGGAAGTTGAGAGCACTATCAAGAAAGAGAAGCTAGTTCTCTATATTGGTGAGACAAATAAGAAAATGAAGGTCATTAAGACCCTTATGAAGGGCAAGGACAAAGAAAGATCAGGTAAGGCAAAGGTTGCCAAGAAATACCCAACAAAGAATAAAGGACAGTGCTTCCACTATGGGTAAGATGCGCACTAGAAATGAGTTTTAAGGACTACCTTGCAGATACTACGAAACAAAAGCTTGGAGAAGCTTTAGGTATATTCATGATCAGTCTCTACTTATCAATTTTTCATGATAACACATAGGTATTGGATATTGGGAGTGCTTATCATATTTGCAATTCGTTATAGGTTCTGGCAAAACCTAAGAAATTGGTCAAAGGTGAGATGGACGATGGGCAATGAAGTAAGAGTTATTGCAGTTGCCGTTGGAAGGTCACCCTACATTTGCTTGGTAGAGCTATTATTACATTGGATGCATGTTATTTTATTCTCTCTATTATTAAAAATATTATTTTAATCTCTTATTTGATAATTAGTATATATAAATTAGTTTTTAAAAATAATAGTTATTCAATAATTATAGATGATAAGATCATCACTAGAGGGACCCTGATAAATGGCTTATATGTGTTAGACACTTCTCCACACATCATAAATATAAATACGTCTAAGAGGAAAAAGGATGAGATGAACAATGCATACATGTGACATTATAAACTAGGTCATATACATGAGAGAATGATTCAAAAGTTGCTGAAAGATGGATATTTAGATCTATTTGACTATGAGCCGTATACAACTTGCAAACTTTAACTTCGTAGGAAGATGACCAACTCTCTTCTTAGTGGAACTAGAGAGAGAGAGCCACTGAGTTATTAGAACTCATACATAGTGATGTATATGGTCTCATGTCGACTCAGGCTATAGGTAATTACTCATACTTTATTACATTCACTGATGATTTCTCTATGTATGGACACATGTACTTGATGAAGAACAAGTCTAATGCCTTTGAGAAATTCAAAGAATATAAAAATGAAGTAGAAAACTAGATTGGAAAGAGTATTAAGACTCTTCAATCAGATCGAGGAGGAGAGTACTTGAGTATGAAGTTCACCCATTTCCTAAGGGATCATAGGATTTTATCCCAACAAACACCTCCATATACACCTTAGCTTAATGGTGTATCAGAAAGGAGGAATTATACACTATTAGACATGGTGCGGTCCATAATGAGGTTTGTTGACCTACCCATCTCATTATGGGGATATGCACTAGTGACCATAGCTTACTATCTGAATAGAATTCTATCAAAGTCAGTAGTATCTATACTATATGAGATATAAAAATGAAAGAAGTATGATCTTAAGATAGTTAAGATTTGGGCCTGCCCTGCCCACATTAGAAGACATAACTCCGATAAGTTAGAATCAAGGACGGAATGATACATATTTGTGGGATACCCTAAAAAGACTTTAAGGTACTATTTCTATCATCCCGAGGACCGAAAGGTCTTTGTGGCCAAGAGAGCTGTGTTTCTTGAGAAGAAACACATTCTTGGTGGAAACAATAAGAGTCAAATAGAGTTGAGCGAGATTGAGTCTGCTCAGGTATCTAGCACACAAGTTCCAACTTTACGTAGGTTTAGTAGAGTATCTCACCCTCTTGAAAGATATATAGGACTCAGGATGTTGATCCTTAAACCCACAATGAGAACTGGTAAGAAGCCATGAATTCTAAGATAGATTCTATGTACTCTAATAAGGTTTGAAACCTTATGGATGTACCTAAGAGTATCATATCAATCGACTGCAAATAGATCTTCAAGAAGAATGTCAGAGTGGATGGAAAGATAGAAACCTATAAAGCAAAGCTGGTAGCTGAAGGATCTCGTCAAACGCAAGGAGTTGACTATGGCGAAACCTTTTCATCTGTAGCCATGCTTAAATCTATCAGAATTATTTTGGCCATTACAGCATACTATGACTATGAGATCTGGCAAATGGATGTGAAAATAATATTCCTCAATGGCGACCTCAAGGAGGAGGTATATATGATACAGCCATAGAGATTTTTATCCAGAGAGAGTCCAGATAAAGTGTGCAAGTTGATCAAGTCCATTTATGGATTGAAGCAAGCTTTTTAAGTTGAAATATAAGATTTAATGAGACGATTAGATCTTGACTTCATTAAGAATAAAGATTAGCCTTATTGTATATGAAGGTAAGTGAGAGTGTTATCACCTTTTTAGTGCTATATGTGGGTGACATCCTAAGTATTGGGAATGATATAGGAATGCTCTATACAGTAAAAGTTTGGCTATCTAGAAACTTCTCTATGAAAGACTTAAGGAAAATATCATATATTTTGGGAATCTCGATATATAAAGATAGATCCAAGATGATGTTTGGCTTATCTCAGTCCACGTACATAAACTCCATTGTTAATAGGTTTGATATGGAATTCCAAGAATGACTAAGGATCTTTTACTACTATATAGAGAAGGTAGCTTCATAGTTGAGGGTTACAAGGACTCGAGTTTTCAATAGAAAAAGTTTTATTCAAAGATAACATTATAAATCCACTAATAAAACAATTGGCTCAGATTTAAATAATTAGTCTCATAACCACTTATGTGGAGACACTGAAAAACCTATACTTGTGCTACGACCTAGGTTAATGAGCTAACTATTCTGATAACTTAAGTTTGACCCAACCATTGGCCAAAATGCTCAAGCCCGAAGTTAATAATAATACACTTATCAACCTTTATAAGGTACTCATATATTCTCACATTTCCAATGTGAGACTAAGGGATGTTACACCTTGTACCATTTGGGGACAATGGCGTAGTGGTCTAGTACGTCCATAGTCGATGAGTTGAGTGAATTATTATGGGGATAATAATTCACTATATCAGAGTAAGTTCTAATGGGAGTGACTCACGGTCAACTCGGTATCGGGTCTTGAGGGTCATACACATATGGTAGATTCTTCAGCAAATAGAGGATTGGATAGAGATCCAATTAGCTCAAATTCTCATTAGATAAGATCTTGCATTGATGAGCTCCTTATATAGTCCCAATTAGAGGCCAAAGGTGATTATTGGATAGAGATCCAATAATGCAAGGTCAATGGATAATTGGTTGAAGATCCAATACCCACTAAGACAATACCCCTAAGGTTTTTGGTAGCTCTCTATAAATAGGAAGGGAGACTCATGGTTGATAGGCTGCAGCTTTGGCCACCTCCTCCTATTCTCCTCCCTCCCTTTATGTAAGAGTTGTGAGACCTAAGATTGTGATTGAAGGAGTAACGCTGTAGTGATCTATCATATGGATATCACTAGAGAGGATGACGCTTGACCTTTTTCATCTTCTTCATCTGGATCTACAAAACAGGGATATACAATCTCCATATGCAATCAATCTCTCACGTATTATAGTTTACCCAATTTTTTGCATGCCGATTTGATCTATGTGAGAAACATATTTTGTTTTGATCTTACGCTGCGCATGTGATGCGCCTGCCTGGTTTCCCAATAGTGGATGCAATAATCATATGATAGAGAATAAAATTTTATTTTAAAGACTTGATGATCCAATCATATCTAAGTGTAGATTTAAAATAACAATAAGATTCAAGTGAAATAAAAATGAACAATAATTATTAATATCAAATCTGGTAAAAAATTTATCGATATATGATATTTATTCCTGGATTCAAATAAAATCTCATTACTATAGGACAATAAAGATTAATACTAGTTTTTATGATGATAAAAAATTAATAAATTAATAGCCAATATAAGAATGATAAAAAATAACGTATCTTTTACTTTTTTTCAAAACTTTTTTCTTACATGTACTCATCGCTACTATTAATAATGAATCAATATTATAGTGTAAAAACTTTGATTATATAACTTTTTATGGCTCTATTCAAACCATCACATGGCGATTACAGGATGGAGTCCAGATTAAAAAGATAAATGATTAGCCTTACTTGAAAAGTGGTTTGAGAAGAGATAGATGTAAAGTGATAAGGAGTTGTAGTCTATATAGCAACTATCTAAAAAAAAATCATATCTTTGTTAAGTTAGATTCTGACAAGGATTTAAGGAAAAATGAGATAAACTCTAATCGTTGATCATTAATAAGTTTCTAAAGATAGCTAAAAAAATTCTTAAATACATCAAGAAAACTCTTAAATATGATTTCCGTTATGAGCAATTAAAAGATTTGAAGTTATATTTTTATATTGATAGTGAATAGACTGGTTGTATAGATGATAAAAAAAATATTTCAAGATTTATGCTTAGCCTTGGGTGATTTGATGGATAATAAAAAAAATAAAAATGTATTGGTCTCGTAAGCTTTAAGGCAAAGTATATCGTAGCTACAAATATAACATATCAAATAGTTTCAGTTGTATGAATTCTAATAGATCTCTAAGAAAAAAAAACCTATTGCAAAATCAGTTTATAAATATCTTTACAAAAGCTTTAACAAAAAAAAAAGTTTTTCCAAAGAAAACTATAATCATTTTGAATTAAGGAGATGGATAAAATTAATCTTAGAATTAGATAAAATAAAAGCTAAAAAATTAGATTAAAATAAATTGATGAGTGTGAAATGATTTATTAGGATATAATATTTCTTATTTTTTTTAAAAATATATATTATTTTTGACTAATATAAATAGATGATCTTGAATCTAATATAATCAATATAATGTAATATTTTAACCAATATAATCAATCTGATCGAAAGTATCTTTTGTTATAATTTGTTCTTCTTTCTCTCGAGTTCCGCAGAAAGCCAACATGGCGCTGCTGAAGCCCGAGTGGTTTGCAAAGAAAGGGCGGCAGCTATGGAGACGAGCGAGACAAGGCTGATGGTGTCGTTCTCTCTTACCCACCCCCACCAAGCCAATACCTCTCACAACCCAACACACATGTTTAGGATATAAGGAAATCTTATAATTGTAAGAACCACTCATACTTTGTTATCCTTTGCACTTTGTAACCCTATTGTAATGTTGTTCATTTGTTTTTTGTTTTTTTTTTCCTTGTCATATAATTTCTCTGTAATGACTAGTGTGGATCTTATCATATACGGATCGTCCTGAGATTATGGGCATGACAGGATCATATTTTACTCCTACATCTTATCATCGTTATGGCATAAATGTCTCAAGGATGAACAACCATATGTTTTCCCATATTTCACCATATTTATTCAACCAGCATCATCACAATAGGTATGTGACCACTTGCATGGCATGAACACGGTACATATCTGACTACTTGCAACCCAACTTCATGATGCAACTCTGAACTCCACCGCACAGTCAACTCACATCAGAAGACGCTGGACCCGAAGAGTCTCATGAGCCCATAGGTCACAGCCATGGCCAACCATCCCCCTGCCACCACTCTAAAACACGACCTCCCCACTGGAGCTCGGCCTAGCGCCGCCCCGACGCACCCGAAGACCACCAGCCCAGCACTAGTCGCCGCCGCCGCCACCCCCAACCTCACCCTATAGTTGCTTATAAATCCAGCCGCCAGCAACGGCACCACCGCCCCCAGCGAGAACGCCAGCGCCGATGCCGCCGCAGCCTGCAGCGGGCTCGGCAGCCCCTCTCCACCTGCCCCGTCGCTGCTCTCCCCCTCACCCTTCGTCTGCTGCGCCCTCTTCCGCTGCGCCACCTCTATATCCAGCTGCGAGTACACGGAGACGAACTCTCCTATGGCCATGCTGCATGCACCGGCGACGAGTCCCGCGAAGCCGGAGACGATCATGGCTTTGGCGTCACCCTTCACGGCCCCGACGCCCATCATGAGCGAAGCAGTGGAGACGAGCCCGTCGTTGGCCCCGAGTACGGCGGCACGCAGCCACTGCGCTCTCTGCGAGTAGTCGTTCTCCTCGACGTGAGGCATTTGGCTTTCGATGCCATCAACGGAAAGCTTGGTTCTGTCGAGAGCCATGGGAAGAAGTGCAAGTGTAGATACAGAGAAAGAGAGTATAGCGTGGTGCACACACGCCACAGGTAGGAGGGCTTTATAGTGGATGATGGTGGTGGGCCAGAGATAGAGAGAAGGGTGTCTCCATACGGCAGGATAGCAACTAATAAATGACACTGTTCTTAAAGTTCATGTAAAGAGTCGTGCGTAGCAATTACGTGTTCTCTCACACGAAGTTGGGTAGGAGGTAGAAGAAGAACAAAGATAACCTAACCATTCTACTAAGAACTATTGTAGTTCTTCGTGGACAAGCATATACAGTTGAAGAATTCCTCAGGTTTCAGGTTGCCATCGGAGACCCACTCCCAGAGGATTACTTTGAAACATCAATAGATTCCATTGGAGAAAGAGTGGATCTGTCAATCTTAGTTAAACAATGTTTACGAAAGTTGCAGGAAATGACCAAATCTATTGTTTACAGAAAAGCTTCATTCTTTTCCTTTTCTCCGGGGATATATGTATGAAACCAGAGTTACGTTTTCCTCATTCCTTTTCGTGTGTTTTAAGTATTTATTCTTAATTTCCTGATAAAAACAATGGCATACCTCCATCTCCAAGTGATACGGGAGGCGTTAGAATATGTACATATTGCTCATGAGGATTGATGAATAGATGAGCACCAGAGATAAAACAATAATGTCAGTAAAATAATGGGAAGGAAGCATGCATTCCACACGACAGCCGATTGCCAGCCACCCCACTCATCTGTTGTGTCGACCAGCCATGGCCATTATAGAAGAGGGCTCTCACTAATGTTTTTATATTATTCCTCTTCTTTTCTCTCAGGCTGTCTCCATCTGCTGCTCTGGGTGGAGTCTCCTCGACTATTTGTTTTGTCTCACTAATCATGTTTACTGCATAACCTTTGACGCTGGTCGTGTATTGTTTATGTGATGCTTTTTTGCCCTTTGGAGTGGCTCAGGGGGCATTCACGTAATGTTGAGCTGCTAATCCAAGGTTGGAGATCCCTTCTATACCTTCTTATTTAGGTCGGTCGGATTCCAACCATCATACCACGAAACTTGAGCTTCAGGGTATATGGAGATGTATTCCCTGAAACCAAGTGAAGTCAAACAGCCAAAAATGAATTAGCTTACACTGTGTTCACCGTTTTGGGTGATGATGATTAGGAATCATCGGTCCATTGCACAAACCTCTTTATCGATAAAGACCACCGCACCGCTCTTATTATGGTTTTTCAAAAATAAAAATTAAATTAAATTAAATAACCTCTTCGCTATGCCTATTGTGCACATGTGATTTTTTTTTTTATTTATCCTGATTCGGTTTTAATCAGAATTGAACCGGAATTGAATTGGACCAAGATCAGAATCGAATTGGAACCGATCCCGGACGATTTGGATCCGATTCCTCGGTTTTTTTTAAAAAAAAAGAAAAAAAATCAAAATTGACGATTGACTATGATTACGGAACCGTAATATTAAATTATTTATATTATTTAAAAATAATTTTTATATTTTTTATATTTTTAATTTTTTAATAAAAAATAAAAAAATAAAAAATAATAATAAAATTGGATGTTTCGATTCCTAGTTTTAAAGAACTGAAAATCACTAGTTTCAAATGATCTATAATTGGTAAACCTTTTTTATATTAACATGTGGTGATCTATAATTAGACTACAATATATTTTAAAGAAAAAATTATTATATCATATGACGTACATGATGTTCATACATGAACTCAAACGTAAGACCCTATCACTTAAGTAGCATTACACTAACTAATTAAGAAGTCTCCTCAATAAAACCCTTTTTTTTTTTTTGTAAGTTTTTCACTTTTTTTTTTTCAATCCTATGTTCCCTTAACTTCCTCCTACATTTTTTTTTCTGATTCATTTACGCAGTTGGTGCTCAAATGTCATTTTGATTCTTTGATAGTTTTTTTCTATTTGTTTAGTTGAAATATTCTCGATTTATACGAAATACACTTTGGACAATGATTACGTATCTTATTAACTCCCTATTTAATTCCGTTCTAGTTGTGATCAGAGATTAAAATTTTTTGTTGCTGCTATAACAAATATTAGCCCTCGGATAGAATCTCGTTGTCCCATCACTAACTGCACGCTTTCTCATTTTTAACCGTCCATTTATTGCCCATTTGAGATTTGCCAGCCTCTCATTTCATCGAACGGGTTACGCGCAAATTTACGGTACTCGTGTCCGACCTAGATTTATCATGTGGGCAAAAGTACATCCGCACTAGAACTTGTTGATCGAACGCTTCGAGGCATGTCGTTGGTGGTTGAGCACTAAAGCAGCATGTTCTGCTCGTCCGGTGGCATTGCGTCGGTCATGACTTGGTCTGGAAGGAAGCAGCTTTGTGGGTGCGGAGGAACCAGAGCGTGAGCATGGATTTTGAGCAACAACACGGCGCAGCTTCTCAGTGTCCCCAGCCGGAGTTGGAACTTCCTTTTCATCCATGATGAACCTGCAGAGGATTACCAATCTCCTCGGTGTCTGTTCCAAAGGTTCGACTTTGAAGGGGGGGATTCAGCTCCATGGGGCCGCGATTAAGATGGGCTTCGCTTCCGATCTGGTTCTGAACAATTATTTAGTAGACATGTATGGGAAATGTGGTCGGATGGATTTGGGCGGTGCGGTGTTTGATGGAATGTCTGAGAGAAACGTGGTGACTTGGACCGCGCTTATGGTTGGGTTTCTGCAACAGGGTGATGCCGAGGAGTGCCTAAAATTGTTCAGCGATATGGGATTTTTTGGTGTGAGGCCGAATGAGTTCACGCTGTCGACAAGTTTGAAAGCTTGTGGTTTGCGAGGGATTGCCGAAATTGGGATTCAGATCCACGGAATCTGTGTTAAAGCTGGATTTGATCAGCACCCGGTGGTGGCCAATTCAACCATTTTTATGTATTATAAAGGTGGAAAGATCACTGATGCCAAGCAAATCTTTGATAGATTTCCACTAAAGAATCTTGTTACCTGGAACACAATGATTGCAGGTTACGCCCATGGAATCCATGGCAGTAATGCATTCCTTTTGTTTCGAGGGATGCAAGAACAAGGGGTAATGCCTGATGAATATACCTTTGCAAGCTTACTAAAAGCTTGCACTTGTCTTGGAGTGCTTAGGGAAGGAACTCAAATCCATGCTTCATTAATTACATCAGGCATTTCTGATTCAGACAATGCAATTCTTTCAGGTGCTCTCATCGATCTCTATGCCAAATGCAGAAATTTACATGAAGCAAGGAAAGTCTTTGAAAAGACCTTGCAGAAGAATGTAATATTATGGACGACTTTAATTGTTGGGTATGCTCAAGATGGTCTTGTGAAAGAAACCATGGATTTGTTTCATCAGTTTTGGAGCTCTGGCAGGCGCATTGATGGTCACATACTGTCCAGCATGATTGGTGTCTTTGCCGATTTCGCTTTAATTGAGCAGGGAAGGCAAGTTCATTCCTATACAGTGAAACATCCATCAGGATCAGATGTATCAGTAGCAAACTCTCTCATTGATATGTACCTCAAATGTGGGCTGACAGAAGAAGCAGAAAGGCATTTCAGAGGGATGGAAACTAAGAATGTGGTATCTTGGACTGCAATGATAAATGGCTACGGAAAGCATGGGCATGGCCATGTTGCGATCCACTTGTTTGAAGAGATGCAAGTAAAAGGGATTGAGCCTGATGAAGTGACTTACTTGGCTCTGCTATCGGCATGTAGTCATGCTGGACTTGTGAAAGAATGCCACAACTACTTCTCTAGGTTGATGAGTGAGTGCCACGTTAAACCAAATGTAGAGCACTATGCTTGCATGGTTGATCTACTTGGTCGTGCTGGCCAGTTGCAGGAAGCCAAGGTCCTTATTGAGAGCATGCCAGTTGAGGCCAGTGTTGGCATTTGGCAGACACTTTTAAGTGCTTGTAGGGTTCATAGAAACCTCAAAATGGGCAATGAAGTTGGAGAAATCTTACTTAAAATGGATAGCAGTAATCCTGTAAATTACGTGATGATATCTAATATTTTTGCAGAGGCAGGTGAGTGGAAAAAGTGTGAGAGGCTAAGGGAGATGATGAAAAGAAAAGGGTTGAAGAAACAGGGAGGTTGCAGTTGGGTGGAGATTGATAAGGAGGTTCATTTCTTTTATGGTGGTGATGATTCTCACCCACTTATCAATGAAATACATTTGGTCCTCAGAAAGGTGGAGCGGCGGATGAAGGAAGAGCTGGATTATACTTGTAGAGTTAGCTTTGCATTGCATGATGTGGAGGATGAGACAAAAGAAGAAAGCCTGAGGGTGCACAGTGAGAGGTTGGCCATTGGCCTGTTGTTGGTTCATAGAGGTTTGGAGAAGACAGATGAGGTGATCAGGGTGTACAAGAACCTCAGAGTATGCGGTGATTGTCACGAGTTTATTAAGGGGTTGTCAAGGGTGACTGGGAGAGTTTTGGTGGTGAGAGATGCAAACAGGTTCCACAGATTTGAAGATGGTGTTTGTTCCTGTCGGGATTACTGGTGATATTGTGCCAGTTAAATCACAGAGACTGTGGCTAGTTACTGAAATTAGCATTCAGAAAAAGAGATTATAGTTTTCCTTCTTTAGATGAACAAGGAAATTCAAGTTGATACTCGATACTGTTCTCGCGATCCATGTAATGGTCCTATGATATCTGAAGAATTGCATGTATGAAACAAGGTATGCCTTTCTGTTGGAAAGAAAAATGATGTGAGACTTAGGAGAAGCTTGAATCTTACTGCTAAAAAAATAAGAGAGAAAAATCTTGAAAAGATAGGAATTTGTTGCTCATTATATAAAAAAAAAGGTCAAGAAAATGTCTACTTTGGCTCTAATGATGCATGATGATGGGACTTCTAATTCTCGGCAAATATAGACAAGATTACCGCAAGAGTTGAGAAACCGAAAACATTGACTTAAATGTCCATAGAGGCTATATATGTGTTTGCAGGAACCTACTGTATGGTTTTCTAGAAACATAATTTCTTGCAAGGATGCTTAACAATGCTGTCAAACAAGATTAAACCAACTTATCGTCTTACTAAAAGGTCAGTGGACTCTGGAACCTGGGAGTTGCATTGGCTTGTTGTTGTTGTTGTTGTTGTTGTTGTTGCTGTGTGAATGGACTAAGTTGAACTTGGAATGGAGAAAATTTGATCATCAAGCTTGTTAAGGTAATCTTTGGGGTAAAACTTGGCTCTTACATAAGCCTTGCAACTTGAATCTGAATCTTAATCAATCAGTTGCTTTCCATGTATCATCACTATATCCAATTCATAAAATCATTGGATTGGCAAGGCTATTATTTCAACTAGGTTAGAGAAAGTTCAACTTTATAACTGGACTGAAACACCCGCAAGACAATTTTTTTCCACTAAAAAAAAAAAGAAGAATATTTTTTCTTTTCTTTCATCTTCTCTGTTATTCTAGTAGGAATCCAGACAATCAACAATATCAGTAATCCAAATAGTAAAATTTCATGTGTACCTTCAGTAAATTATTGTCATGTGCTCTTTGTAAAATTTCACCTCAAGTAACCTGAATCAATCGGGAAATCCCAAAGTTCCACCTTAAATTATTTCCTTCCTATAGAGAATATTAAGAATGCATAAAAAAAAAACAATGATGCAAGAAGATGGTATGAAAAATATGTATAATACAGAAATAGTATAAAGGTAGAAAAATAATATGTATAATTATGTGTCATAAAATAATATGTATAAAGGTAGCCTATGCCTACGATTTGCTTAAGCTTTAGTTAAAATAACTTGTACTGGATTCCATGCTTCTTTCGTTCACATCTATTAAACTTGATGGTAAGATCTTGTATTGGATAGCTTGGAAGAGCACAGTGCTGAAAGGGTGCCTATGCTTATCAGCAATCATCAAAATATCGAAGGGCTTAATAAGATAGAAAAGTAAGCCTTTGGATTAAGTTTGCAGGAAAAGTCAACCATAGGATGACTCCAGCATTGTATTGAGTGTAGGGGAAAGCAAATTTGGGGGATAAGAACCCACGTTTATATATTGATTAAGCCTGATAAAAAGAGAAGAAAACGTTTCCACCAATGCAGAACTACACCGCAAGCATTCACAAGAAAGCTGATGGCATATGCTTTGTTGCATCTCATGGACAGCAGCTTCAGAATTAGTGCAACCGAGAAATCAAGAACTGGGAAACGAGCATGTGGAAAAAAAGTAAGAATGAGGGATATGGATACAGCATAGAACAACGTTGTGCATCATTTAGTCAGCTGGTTTCACAGTGAGCTTTATCTAATCTAATTAAAGGTGGACAGGAACACTGCTGGATAGTGCAAACCCAACTCTACCTGTAACAATGTCACGAGAAGATTTAGCTTATTGTGATGTCTTTCGTTCATGTAGTTCTCCATGACATCACTTTGTTGACAGCTTCATGAGTAGCTAAGAATCTTGGTGCTGGTTGAAGAGATCCCAGAAAGCTGCAGGAGAAGGTACCATTCCACGGGATAGGAAGTTGCTGGGACTCGGCATGAAGCTGTTGATCATCTCCGGAAAGCTCCTGCCACCATGAATGGCTGGGCTGAGTTCGTTGACGAAGCTAATCTGAGTCTGGCCTGTGGAAGATGCAAACGAGTTGGGAGATATCCATGGCAGGGAAGAAGGGACGGGGGACAATATGCCGTGAAACGAAGCGGCCGGCCGATCCAACGTCGACGTACCACCACCGGTTCCTAGCAGATCATCCGACATGGCTACCTTCTCGAACACGGCTAAACGAGCAGCTAGGGAGAGCACTTCCCCGGTGGCTAAAGGAACGTCAGCAGAAGACGAAGAGGAGGAGGCAGCGGCGGCGCCGGTGAGACGTTGCACCACCGACATGAAGTCGCCAGGGGTCGTGTGGATGACCTTGGGCGAGATGGGGTAGATTATGATCGGCGGCCGGTGCTGAGGCGGCGCCACCGGCGGTTTCTTTAACTTGTAGGAGTCCTTCCGGATCCTGAGAGGAGCCGGCCGGGGGCCGAGGAGCTCTCTCCTCGACGCCTGCCCGTCGCCCATGGCCAGATCAGAGCAATCCATGCTGCAAGGTAAGCGAAGCCAACGTAGAAGAAGAAGAGTCCACATGAAATATACGGGCACAGAAGTCAATGAAGTACTGGGGTGCACCATAGCATCACGACGAAGGCAATTGGAACCAGAAAAGAACGTTGAACTCGTCCATGGTGGACGGCAGTTTGATGAAGTTACTTCCACGGACGGCAGACAGCACGCTGAGCCGCCAACTTTGGGAATTTGCCAAGTCAAACCTTTTTTTCACAGGACGGAGGAAGGATCTTTAAGTGGTGGGGAGATTCGCTGTCCAACTCTCTGCAGAGTCCTCGTAGCAGCTTAGCCAACGTATCCTGAGACGTGCACTTAACGCAGTGGATCTCCTTGGCGTTTGGTGTTCGAAACAAAAGTACAAGACAGGAAGTGGCTGAAGTCAAGAGTATCCAAGTCAAGACGTTGTCCGGTTCTTCAACGTCTTTCCTTCTTTCACCAATATTCTTTGATATTTATGGTGTTTCTGACACTTTCTTCTTCCCATAAATTGAGGTTTGTCTACCTAAAAATGTGGGAAGATAAAAGGGTGAATTCTTCGGGAAAAATATATATATATATATATATATTTTCCGATAAGTGTCCCCTATTTCTAAAAATTCTCTAATAATATTTTTTTTTAGTATCATATCATTGATTTAACAACCAATCACTTATCCCTTTTTCTCTTTTTTTTTCCCCTTAATTTTTTATGCATCGGTTCATGGGGTGAATTAGCCCAATTATATGATTTTATATTATAATATTATAATATATTCAATAATACTACAAAAATATTAAACATAGATAAAAAATATTAACAAAAATGTGAGAAGATAAAAGGGTGAGTGAATTCTTCATAATTTTTTTTTTTGAATGTTTCCCGATAAGTGTCCCCTATTTCTAAAATTCTCTAACGACATTTTTTAATATCTAAAATATCATTGATTTAACAACCAACCACTTATCCCTTTTTCTCTCATTTGTTATGCACCGGTTCATATGGTGAATCAGTCCAATTATATGATTATTATACTGTAATAATACAATATATTCAGTAATCCTAGAAAAATATTATAACATAATATAAAAGTATTATAATATGGTGTTTAAATAAATATTACTGAAAAATACCATAACATAACGTAAGAACACTATATTATAATGTTTTACCATGTTCTTAATAGCGTTTTATATTAACTTTGTATTATATTATAATATTTTTGGTATTACTGAAAATATTATAATTGGAGCTAATTGATGAAAGGAAAAAAAAAAAAAGAAGGATAAATGACGTGAGGTATTGTGAATATTTTAACCAAAATATAGGGGGCTTCCCGTAAAAAGCCTAAAAACATGGACTTTTCTCTGGAATTTGCCCAAGAGAACAGTATGCCCCAATTAAAATCCATCATCATGACACAAAAAATGGAATCTATTTGGCGGATCCGGCTCTGGGGCAAGCCAAAAGCAGACCAAACCGGGTCGTCAATCCAACCCAACGGGTCCGGGTCGACCCAGAAACCGGCCGGATCTGGCGCACGAGGCGGTGCTGGCTTAGTTGTCTCAGTCAGAAGGGTCCCACGCCACATAGTAGAGGTAAACGCCACGACGGGCTCCATCGACCATGCTCGCTTTAGGCCGGTGGTTGACACCCAGCCTTCCTTTCCTTGGGAAGCCAAGTAGCAGCAAGCAAGTAGTAGGTTGTAGAAGCTCTTTCGGGTGCAATGGCTTCTTTTCTTCACCTCATTTGCTCAGCTGTACAAGAAGCATCATAAAATGGATCACAGACTATTTATTATTTGAATGGTTGGTGCATTGGAACAGTAGCAGTGCAAAGTTGACAAGCCCCTATCGCATGATATCATCATCCTGAGAAATGTAATCGAGAGTTCTAAAACTAAAGACTCTCAAGAGCTTGATAACATCAAATTTGCTTCTCCATTTGTGTTCTCTTTAAATGGCAATGCTCATAGACTCCCAGCTCTGCTGCTCACTGTTTTTGTACTGCATGCATTGGTTGCTTCAGATCCAAGAAAGGAGGAGGTTACCCCAAAAAAAAAAAAGGATTGGACTCTATGAGGTGTTTATGTCCCAAATCATCTGCATCTTCACTCTCCCAAACCTTATCTATGAGGTGTTCAGCCCCTCTGACTCGTCGGTGAACTAATCCCTTGTTATTACTGTGTCCTCATTTGGGATGACAGTGGTGAGAGAGAGAGAGAGAGAGAGAGAGAGAACCGTCAATTGCCAACTAAGAATTCCTCTGGAAATGTAAGTAACATCTCGTTTGTTGGTTTTTGCAATCATACAAGGAAAAGAATAACTGCATTGATTGCAAAATTGAATGGCTTACAAATCAAGATTAATCAAAAGCAGAAACATCTCCCTTCTCCACCTTTTGCCAGCTTTTCATGCTTCACTGTAGCATCCCCATTTCCCTCAACTTTTCTATTTCCATCTCCTAATTCTTTGTTCCTGGAGGGATTTGGTGGTTCGCTGTTCCGAACCTTGCATCAAATTTGTGTTCTCCATGGGGGTTTAGATAGCCTGCACCTGTCCGTAAGGGGATGCCAATCTCTGATTTTTTTTAGGATCTGTTTTCGTCTTGTGATCCACTTGATATCGGTAAAGATTACTGACTCGTGAGTGCAGTCTTCTTCTCAGTTTCTCTTCTCTGGGATGGTTTGATGGAGTTCTCGACTCCCCATTCGCGCTGAACTCGGAATGGCGCTGAGAGTTTTGATCAAAATCCAATCTTTATGTCTCCTGCTCGGCTTCGTCTCGCCCGCCTTCGGCAACACAGACCCCGGCGACTACAAGATTCTTGATGAGTTCCGGAAAGGGATGACCAACGCGGAGCTCCTCAAATGGCCCGACGACAACGAAGACCCCTGCGGGCCCCCGCGGTGGCCCTACGTCTTCTGCTCCGGCTCTCGCGTCACCCAGATCCAAGCCAAGAACCTGGGACTCGTCGGCACGCTCCCTCCGGACTTCAACAAGCTCTCCATGCTCGCCAACATCGGCCTCCAAGGGAACAACTTCACCGGAACCCTGCCGTCTTTCAAGGGGTTGTCCAGTTTGCAGTACGCCTACCTCGACAACAACCAGTTCGACACGATCCCCCCCGACTTCTTCGTCGGACTCGATAGCTTGCAGGTTCTCGCTCTCGACAGGATCCCTCTGAATCGAAGCACGGGGTGGATGGTGCCGGCCGACTTGGCGAACTCTGCTCAGCTGACGAACCTATCCCTCTCGAACTGTAACCTCGCCGGTCCGCTGCCGGATTTCATCGGGAACATGCGTTCCTTGCTCGTCCTCAAGCTGTCCTACAACCGCCTCACCGGCGATATTCCGGCTAGTTATTCCGGCTTGCCGTTGCAGATCCTGTGGCTGAACAACCAGCAGGCGCCGGGGTTGTCGGGCTCCCTCGGCGTTGTTGCCTCCATGACCTTCCTGACTGATGCTTGGCTTCACGGGAACCAGTTCTCGGGGACCATCTCGAGCTCCATTTCCGCCTTGACCTCCTTGAACCGGCTGTGGCTCAACAACAATCAGCTCGTCGGACTCGTCCCTGGCAACTTGACGAGTTTGCCGCAGCTCCAGTCGTTGCACCTCGACAACAACGCATTCATGGGACCGATCCCCAAGGTGAGCTTCAGCGATTTCACGTACGCTAACAACCCATTCTGTCAACCTACACCGGGAGTTGCCTGCTCGCCTGAGGTTGCGGCTCTCCTGGGTTTCCTCGACGGCGTCGGCTACCCTATGAGGCTGGCGAGGTCTTGGTCGGGGAACGATTCTTGCACCGGCTCGTGGTTGGGAGTGTCCTGTGCCGGCGGCAAGATTGCCATCATCAATCTGCCAAACTTCCATTTGAATGGTACGCTCAGCCCGTCGCTCGGGGAATTGGATTCGCTCGTTAAGATAGCGTTGGGAGGCAACAATCTCAGTGGCACGATTCCTTCCAGCCTGACGAGGTTGAAATCATTGAGATGGTTGGATCTGTCATGGAACAACCTCTCACCTCCCGTTCCTCAATTCTCCGCTGGCGTGACAGTCGTTCTGGATGGGAATAAGATGTTGGGTACCTCTACTTCTCCTGGTGGCGATGCCCCACCGGAATCACCTGCCTCTTCAGGTGCTTCCTCTTCCTCTTCCAGCTCGAAAACTCTGCTTGTTGTCGTTCCAATTGCTGTTGTGGTCATAATCGTCCTCCTGGCCGTTCTGTTTCTTCTCTGGCGGAAGAAGCGGAAGCCGAAGGCGCCGATCGGAATTGTCATTCAACCCAGAGACTCTTCCGCTGACCGAGACAACTTCGTCAAGATCGCGATCGCCAGCAATGGCAACAACAGCGCATCCGCAAGTGAGCTCCGCAGCATGAACAGCAGCAGCACAGGGGAGACACACGTGATCGAGGCAGGGAACATGGTGATATCGATCCAGGTTCTTCGTGCCGCGACGCGAAACTTCGCCCCGGAGAACGTGGTCGGCCGGGGAGGGTTCGGCGTGGTCTACAAGGGCGAGTTGCACGACGGGATGATGATAGCAGTGAAGAGAACAGAGTCGGCAGGGGTAGGCAACGAGGTTTTGGGCGAGTTCCAAGCAGAGATCGCCGTGCTCTCCAAAGTTCGCCACCGCCACCTGGTGTCCATCCTGGGTTTCTCCGTGGAGGACAACGAGAGGCTTCTGGTGTACGAGTACATGCCTCAGGGGGCTCTGAGCAAGCATCTCTTCCACTGGAAGCAGCTGGGACTGGAGCCATTGTCGTGGAAGAAGCGGCTTAACATTGCACTGGATGTCGCCAGAGGAATCGAGTACCTCCATAACTTTGCTAAGGAGTGCTTCATCCACAGGGATCTGAAGTCAGCAAACATACTGCTTGGCGACGACTACCGAGCCAAGGTGTCAGATTTCGGACTCGCCAAGCTTGCCCCCGACGGGAAGAACTCTGTGGCCACCAGACTCGCCGGCACTTTTGGGTATTTGGCTCCAGAATATGCTGGTAAGTATCTTGTCTTCTACAATGTCTCTCCATCTTTGATCTTCTGCAGGTTACCAACTCAGCAATCGATGGTTGAATCAGTGACAGGGAAGGTAACGACGAAGGTCGACGTCTTCAGCTTCGGGGTGGTGTTGATAGAGCTACTGACCGGTTTAAAGGCATTGGACGAGAGCCGCCCGGACGAGAGCCGCTACTTGGCATTCTGGTTCGGCAAGATGAAGAACACGAGGGAGAAGCTCGAGAGCATCATGGACTCGTCGCTTGCGGTGACGGAGGAGACCCTGGAGAGCATCTGCGTCATGGCGGAGCTGGCGGGGCACTGCACCGCGCGGGACCCGCACCAGCGGCCCGACATGGGGCACGCGGTGAACGTGCTGGCGCCGCTGGTGGAGAAGTGGAGCCCCGTCGATGGGGACGAGCCGGATGACTACCTGGGGATCGACCTCGACCGGCCGCTTCTCCAGATGGTGCAGGGGTGGCAGGCGGCGGACGGCGCTGCTTCGGGCGTCGTTTCCTTGAGCGTTGACTGCAGCAAGAGCAGCATCCCGGCAAGGCCGTCGGGGTTCGCCGAGTCCTTCACCTCCGCGGACGGCCGGTGAGCGACGAAATGATGCCATGTTGCTTTTCTTGGATCTCTGCTTCTGCCTATTGCTTTGAAGATGGAAGAGTCAGCTCAGTGATCTCTTTATAGTTCCAATTGTTTAACCTCTGTAGAGAGAGCTCTATTGGATTCCGGTTTCTTAAATTTGCTTTGAGAACAATCCTTGTTTTCCCCATCTTTTCATATATATATATATATATATATATATATATATATATATATATATTGGCTACAAAACCTCAAGAGGGTATTTATTCTTTTCCAAGTTAATTGCAATGAAGAATCACAAAATTTTTCCCATTTGTTAGAATGATGTGCCAACTCGATCACTTACAACCATACTTACTGAATCAGAAAATCGAGAATTTTTAGATCATTAATCAATTTGATTCAATTATTCGATCGGTTGCGTTGAAAAATAGGAATGAATCGATCAAGAAACTAAGTTCGATATAATAACTATTTATTTATATAATAAAATATTACTTAAAATATATTAAATTATTTATTTAAGAGACTATTGATGTCAATCAAGGAACTAAGGTTTCTGTGAGGAATAAATTAAAACCAATCAAGTTTAGGGTAATTAGCTCCAACGTTTAAGTTGATAATGTTGGTTGATATTATTATTTTTATATAAATTTTTGTTATATTTATTTTTCAATTAGTTAAAATATTTTTAATTAAACATATGATCCGACTAGTTGACCCCCAATGACCCATTCCTCTAAGGCTTGGTCGGATCGCTTTCATAACTATGCTTATAAATCTCATGACAAGATTTTTTTATATATTTTTCAAAATAAATATATTAATTAAAATTAGGTAAAATGATTGTAAAAAAAAATCAACACGGTGTTAATTAAAATAAAAAGTCAACTCCGACAGACGTTCCACTCCCCAAATACGTAAACGATTGCAAAGACCTACGATGAGATCGCGTCATTATTAATTAAGGGTAATTACGTGTTCCACAAAGAAGAGAGAGAAAATAAGAGTAAAGAGTGATAGGAAAATAGAGTCTTCGAAATTATAATTTATGACACTTAGTAATTTTTTTTAAAATTTCTTATAGGTCAAAAATAATTGGACCAACATTTGTAAAAAAAAAAAAAAGAAGCTATCATCCACTTCACCTGCTGCTACTGCTACCATAATTACATCAGAGTCGAGCTTACATCAGAGTCGAGCTAAAGCTTGACTCATTCAAAACATTTAACACGTAGAATGGATAGGAGAGGTGATTATTGCTAGGAAAAGAATATAATAATATAAATATAAGGGAGTAGTGTTGGCATAAAAACTATAATTATGTTATCTATTATGTGGAAAAAATTATTATGTCAGAATTGAAATCAAATAATACTAGATCTGTTTACGATGCGTATCTTTAGATGCCATCTGCGTTAGATCCAATTAGATCTTCAAGAGCACCGCCCGTCAGATCTGAATGATGCCTAATATCGATCTGCAAGAGGAACTAGAATAGATCTAGACCCCTTCTCCTTTCTTCCTATCCTTTCACAGGACTACCTTAATTGATGGTTTTGGAATATCAAGAGGATAACCGTAATCTCTTGATCTAGATCAAGAGGATAACTATAATCTCTAGTTAGAGGGCTTCCCCTAAAATATCCCAATATAATATGAACTTTATTTAATATTAGCTAATATCTTTTATCATAATCCAAATAATCTATAATATATCTTATTCAATTAATAAAAGTCACATAATCTTACATTCTCCCACTTGGCTCATTAATTGATAAGATATAAAAGATATCCAAAATCAAAATGAACAAAATAAAATTTATTTGAAAATATTTTTATATAATTGGGTTCTTAACATTTTAAAAATTATTTTATACATGACCATGATTTTAAAAATAAGCCAATAAGTCCAATAAGCATAATAATACTATATTCAGTCCAACTATCAATGTGAGTCATAGCGGTTGTATGTCATCAATGCTGCACTTCCTTCTATGTACTACAACACTGTTAGTCTTTCCTTATATAGTCTATAATGACCCCTGTAATTTGTCTTGTCAAGACAATCCTGTTTCTTGCAATCAACCATAATATGCATAAACATAAACACAAGCAGGATAGCAGAAACAAATAACTTTAATTATGCAAAATAAATGTCAATAATAGCATCTACTTAAACATGCATCACCATATCCTTTATGGCTTGCTCACAAGCCCCATTCTAAGAACATGTTCTTTAAATGTTTTACACTGTAAAGCTATAGTAAATGGATCAGCAATCATCATAGTGGTGCTTAAATTTTCAATTAACACTTGTTGTTTCTGGACTCTTTCTCTAACCTCCAAGTACTTTATCTCAATGTGTTTGGAACCACTAGAGTACTTGCCATTCTTAGAGAAGAAAACTGCTGTAGTATTATCACAAAATATCTTCAGCGGCTTGACAATTGAGTCGACCACATCAAGTCCTGAGATAAAATTCTACAGCTATAAAGCTTGATTTGTGGCCTCAAAGCATGCCACAAATTCAGCTTACATTGTAGATAATACAATAAGTGATTGTTTTACATTTTTCCAAGAAATTGCCTCACCAGTCAGTATGAACACAAATCCTGAAGTGGATTTCCTACTATCGAGGTAAGTTTCAAAATTAGTATCTGAATATCCCGTTACTTCAAGCTGATCTGACTTCCTATATGTGAGCATATAATCTTTTGTCCCTTTCAGATATCTCATTACCTTCTTTGCAGCTTTCCAATGTTCTATTCATGGGTTACTCTGGTATCTACCCACCATTGCCACTGCAAAACTGATATCTAGCCTTGTACAGGTTTGAGCATATAATAGACTTCCAATTGCACACCCATAAGGAATATTCTTCATTTGATTCATTTCTAAGTCATTCTTCGGGCACTGGTTTTGACTGAATTTTTCACATCTAGTAATAGGTGTATCATTGGCTTTACAAAGCTGCATATTAAACCTTTCCAAGATAGGATTAATATAATCTTTCTGAGACAATCATATCAACCATCTTAATACCAATAACATAGGATGTCTCATTCATATCAACCATCTTAATATAATCTTGAGATCTGTCCCTGAATATCTCAATGCCAATAACATAGGATGCCTCATTCATATCAACAATCTTAAAGTTCTTATTGAGAAATATCTTGGTTTCATGTAACAAACTAAGATCACTACTGGCAAACAATATATCATCCACATATAAGACCAATATAATAAACTTACTCCCACTAACCTTCAGATATATACACTGATCAACAGTATTTTTCTTAAATCCGAAAAAATTAATGGTATCATGAAACTTTATATACCAGTGTTTGGAAGCTTGTTTAAGGCCATAAATAGATTTCTTAAGTTTACAAGTCCAACTTTTCTTTCTCTTTTCTATGAATCCTTCAGGTTGTTCCATATAAATTCTTATCTAGATCTCTATTTAGAAATATTGTTTTCACATCCATCTGATGTAACTTAAGATCATAATGAGCTACTAATGCTATGATGATTCTCAATAAGTCATTTTGAGAAACTGGAGAGAAGGTCTCATGGTAGTCAATGCCCTCTTTCTGAGAAAAACCTTTGGCCACAAGTCTGGCTTTATATCATTCGATATTGCCCACTGAGTTACATTTAGTCTTAAAGACCCATTTACAACCGACTCTTTTATAATTATTGGGCAATTCAACGAGTTCCCAAACACCATTCTGGTCCATTGATTTTAACTCATCTTTCATTACATTATACCATTTTTCAGAATCATTATTTTCTATGGCTTGTGAAAACGATAAGGGGTCTCTTTTCATTCATATATCAAACTCTGATTCTTGTAGATATATCACATAATTATCAGAAATGACATGTTTCCTTCTTCTTTGAGATCTTCTCAAATCTGTCAATTATGATTATTCTACAAGACTATCAGCGACGACATCAACATCATGTGAGAATTCATCAATGTTATTTTATTGTTCACCCTCATCAATTCTATCATTGATTTGAGGAACAATAATTTCTCGAATAGGAGATAATATAGGAGAAGAAGCCTGAATCTCCTCAATATCAAAATTAATCCTTCGAGATGTTTGACTCCCACTGATTTCACTATTTTTTAGGAATTTTGCATTACCAGATTCTACTATCCTCATATTATGATTAGGGCAATAAAATCTGTATCCCTTGGATCTTTCTGGGTAACCAATAAAATATTCAGAAATTGTTCTTGGATCCAATTTCTTTTCATGTGGATTGAATACTCTCATCTCTGCAAAACATCCCCAAATATGTAAATGTCTCAAACTGAGTTTCCTACCAGTCCAAAACTCAAATGGAGTTGATGGAACTGATTTACTAGGAACCCTATTAAGGATATACATAGCTGTCCTAAGAGCATCACCCCACATTGACTCAGATATAGAGGAATAACTCATCATGCTCCTAACCATATCTATAAGAGTATGATTTCGCCTTTCAGCAATACCGTTCTGTTGTGGCACACCTGGTAATGCATACTGAGCATAAATACCCCGCTGCTCTAGGAATCTAGCAAAAGGACCAATATTCTGACCGGATTCATCATATCTGCCATAAAATTCACCACCCCTGTCAGATCTGATAATTTTAACTTTTCTATCTAATTGTCTCTCGACCTCATTTATATACACTTCAAGAATGTCAATGGCCTGAGACTTTTCATGTATCAGATAAATATAGCGATATCTGGACATGTCATCTATAAATGTGATGAAATACCTTTCTCCACTAAAACAATGAATATGGAGTGGTCCGCAGATATCAGTGTGAATAATTTCAAGAAGTTCTTTATTTCTTGTGGCATTTTTCTTTGTATGTTTAGTTTGATTTCCTTTAATGCAATCTATGCAAACATTAAAATAAGTGAAGTCTAAATTTTTCAAAATATTATCCTTCACTAATCTTTCAATTCTTTCCTTGGAGATATGCCCCAAACGTCTATGCCACAATATAGAAGATCTTTCATTATTGGAATTACATTCCATTCCAATACTTGATTGCAGGGTCAATAATGTATTCGCAAACTCAAGATTCAAATTAATTCTATACAAACCATCACACAAAATTTCAGAACCAACTTTTATTGAATCATAAAATATGTTGAGTTCACCATTACCAAAAGAAACACAATATCCTAACTCATCAATTCTAGACAAAGAAATTAAATTTTTAAAAATTTTAGGAACAAAACATGTGTCTTCCAGATCTATCAGATGACCTGTCTCTAGGCATAAGCGATAAGTCCCTACTGATACCACTTTTGCTTTGAGACGATTTCCTATAATTATGAATCTTTCATGTTCTTTTGGTTTCCGAATTAAAAGAAATCCCTGCATATTATTAGTAACATGAGTTGAAGCGCCAGAATCAATCCAGCATGTATTAGAAGGAACTTCTGCAATGTTTGATTCAAAACATATAAAGGTTGAGTTTATATCTTTCTTTTCGAACCAAGTCTTACATTTAATGTAATCCTTCTTTATATATCCTTTCTTGCCATAAAAGAAGCACTTTACTATAATAGCTTTCTTTTTAATAGTTTGTCTAACACTTCTAGACCCAGCAAATTTCTTCGATAGATGACACTTCAATTTTTTTTTCTTGTTACCAATCCTAGAGTAGTTGTCAATACATTATATGAACTTTCCTGCTTTAATCTTAATTTTTCCTGAACATACATACTAGTTAACTCATTCAAGTCCCACTTATCTTTATTTGTATTGTAGTGAATCTTGAATGGGCCAAACTGAGAAGGAAGAGAATTAAGAATGAACTGCACAAGGAAAGATTCATCAACATTCATTCCCAACATCTTAAGTTTTGCAGCTTTGTCAGCCATATTGAGGATGTGATCCTGAATTCCTCGAGTACCATCATACTGAGCTGTAGTTAGTTCTTTCATTAATGTGTCAGCCAATATCTTATCAGCATATTTAAATCTGTCTTCAATAACTTTTAAATATTCATGTGCGCTAGATGCAACCGGTAATGAAGTCTTTATATTATTTGTAATTGTCATCGTTATGAACATTAAACTGAGCCTATCAAATCTTTTCCAAGCCTTCATTTCATTGACTTGTTCCATAGTACTTTTATCAGTTAATTCTGCGGGCTTTTCAACAAGCAATGCCAAATCAAGATCTACTATGCCCAATGTAAGTTGCACGTGCTCTAACCATTCTGAATAATTTGATCCAGAGAGTATATGAACACTAGAAGCATGAGAATGTATGGATGGGAATACCACTACATAACATTAATGCTTTGAGTGTTACCAAAATATGATGAACTATTGATATCATCAATATTTAACCTTTGGGTAAAAATATTGATATATCTAGTGTTCATACAAGATCTTTTATGGAGGACTGATACCATCCTTGTGGAATAGTTTTACTACCTTTGGGTATATAATTCTAAACTACAAGGATATCCAAAATAGTATCCTACCCCATCACATAATTATTTGAAATAGATTATCCTTTGGGATTATCTAAATCTCTTAGTTATACATGTAATTTTTGAATATTATTTCTTTAATGTCATTGAGGACTTGTTCCTTAATGTAATTTTATAAATCATTGATCTAGGCCACTGTGGTGACTATAAGACCAATGTAGTAATATAAAATATAAATTAAATTATCCTATGAATGACAAGACCTTAATTGTATTTCATATCCTATACGCCTACCATCCCAAACTACTTTGGCAACTACCGGTCAGGTATAACTTAAGGAGATGAACTACAAATAATATTCATTAAGTTAATTTAAACTAATTCATGCTGAAACAATTCAATAATAGGATAACAACCATAATAATTATTGAATAATTAATCAGTAGTAAAAAAAAACTCATATAATAACTGTAATCATAATAATACATAAATCATGCATTTATGTGAAAAATAAATATTATTTCATAATTACTAATATTTGCATGTAAATAACTGAATAAATGTCCAAAAACCAATAATTGGATTTAACACATTCAATTAATAATTCATATAAGAAAACTATAAAGAAACAATAATTTATATTTTTTACTGATTAATTTTATTTAATTGGAGAAGCCCATAAGTCTAATTAAATAAATTGATCAAAAATAAAATATAATCATTAAATAATCAAAAATATAATCATAATTAAATTTTATTAGATTATATATCGATCAATTTTATAATTGAGAAAACAATCAACAATTTTTAATTTTATAATAATAAACCCGTAATTCTAAAAAATATATATAAAAGAATTACAGATTTTTTTAAATTGTAGGATTAATAAATCACAAGGGTAAAACTATAATTTCGCTAAATAGTAAAACTGTAATTTGAACAGAATGGTAAAACTGTAATTTTCTGATTCAATGGCAAAACTATAATTTTCTCAAGGAAAAACCCTAACCTCCTCTCTTCGGCCAAAGACGAGCAGGCTGGTTGCCCTTGCTGGGACGCGGCGGCATGCGTTGGTAACGCTATGCGTGGCCTCTGCAGCCACGCCACTACCGCTAGCGGTCATGGGCATATTCGGCCGAGACACGCTGCAGCAGATCCGACCAAAAAACACGACAAGATTATTACATTTTTAACACACAACGACAATCAAGAATCATTCGCAAGAATACGATTAAAATTAATAGATAGGAAAATAGATCAATAAAATATTTAGATCAATGCATCATAAATAAAAAAAATAAATCTAATATTTTTTTATCTCAAAACCTAGGCTCTGATACCAATTGTTGAAATAAAAACTATAATTATGCAATCTATTATACGGAAAAAACTATTATGCCAGAATTGAAATCAAATAATACTACATCTGTTTATGATGCGTACATTTAGATGCTATATGCGTGAGATCCAATTAGATCTTCAAGAGCACCGTCCGTCAGATCTGAATGATGCCGAATATCGATCTGCAAGAGGAACTAGAATAGATCTAGACCAAGAGGATAACTATAATCTCTTGATCTATTCACCCCTTTGCACTTTTTTATATCGTTTCGTGCCTTGAGTTTACAGTAGGTCCTGTCTATTTATAAGCGAGAGTAGAGAGTCTAAAGTAAGTAATCAGGAGAGTTCCTTCCATCAAGAGCATCTCCTAAAATATCTCAATATAATATAGACTTTATT
The DNA here is from genome assembly GCA_021527575.1 of Ensete glaucum. Taxonomy (NCBI): domain Eukaryota; kingdom Viridiplantae; phylum Streptophyta; class Magnoliopsida; order Zingiberales; family Musaceae; genus Ensete; species Ensete glaucum. The sequence goes on along the minus strand of CM038558.1, from coordinate 37,598,596 downwards.
TAATATTAACTAATATCTTTTATCAGAATCTAAATAATCCATAATATATCTTATTCAATTAATAAAGGTCACATAATCTTACAAGTAGTTGGTATTCTTTGCCCTATTGATTCATAATTAGAAGCCATTAGTAACTCTCTCTCTCTCGCATCTACTATCGACTTAGGAGATCTATTTGATTAACATAAGCATTCTAAGTATCTTATCATAAGTTCATGTAATATCTTTTATTTTTTATATTATATTTATGATATGATAATTTTTTATTATTTTGATATGAGAATTTATTTAATAATTTCTTGTATTAAGTAATTTTATATTGAAGGATTAATTCGAGGGATGTAATTATAAATCTTAGAATTCGAATATGATTTATAAAAAAATTACGTTAAGTTAATGGAGGAGAAAAATATGTTTGGGGGGGGGGGGGGGGGAAGGGGAGAATGAGAGAGTGACATGTGTCACCAGCAAACCAAATGTGTGCCACCTATGCCGGTTAAGTTGTTTAACATGCCTCTTTGTTGCATGGTTATCACATTATAACCTATTGTGTTATCTAATTATAATTAAAATAAAACATATTACCAAGTTGGAAGCTTGCCAACCTATACTTAATGAATGGAAGAAAGAATAAGAGAAGAAGACGAAAAGAAGTCTTCTTGCTGTAGTTGAATAATTTGAACTAATTCAGCATCTTTATATTTAGGCTTTAAGGTAAATATTCTATGTCATTCTATAATATTTTTTATCCTAGATTCCTAATTTGTAATGAATAAGTTGTAAACCTTTATCTCTTGTTGAGAGCGTCAATTTGGTAGGACCCTAGGATTCTATCGTGGAGAAAGAGGATGGAAAAAGGGATAAACGATCACTTCGAGGGGATCGGGCCTCCTTGATCACTTCGAGGGGATCTACCTCCTTGATCTCTACAGGGGATCGACCCTCCTAGGGTTTTGGCCTATTAGCTAAAATTAATACTTCTCATTCATTGATTGTGGAAAAGGGTTTACAACCTTATTTATAAGGCTTTACCAAGAGTCTCACTAATCTTTGACTCTTGATAGACTCCTACCTGAAAATAATAACATCCTAACTGAAGATACAAATCACTCAATCTACTCATAATCGACTCGATAAGATTCATCTGACTCATAACTGACTCTGGCTAACATGACTCAACCTGAATAAATGGACCCGACTTAGCTAGGGTCCTAACAGACCCGCCCACTTCAAATCAGCCTTACCCTCAAGGCTGACCAATATCACATTTCGGGAGCACTTTAATATTTACCACGTATCACAACTCTTTGATCAATTAAGTAGGATCTCCACTTGGTGTAAGCAATGGTTTGGTCTTCTTGTGCAGTTGTCATTGTAGTCTTCTAGAGAACCCTTTTCCTCCGATGGCTAGTGGTAGTATCATGTCTTCTTTTAAAGATTACCACTTCGAAGTCTTCCTGGGACATCAAAAAGAAATCGATAAGTAGTTGTTTTACCTTTGAGCACCTTTTATCACAAATTAGGGTTTGTCCATTAGCAATCTTATCTTCAGATTTGGCACAACCTTCGTGATCGGACTCCACATTATCAATTTTTTATTCCTTCTTAGTTGGTTCAATCGTTAGAAGTTTGTCACAGCCTTCATATTCGAGCTCCATATTGTCAGTTTTTATTCCCTCCTTAATTGTCTCAACTGTCAGAAGTTTGTCACGATCTTCATATTCAAGCTCTACATTGTCAATTTTTATTTCCTCCTTAATAGTCTCAACCGTCAGAAGCTGCTCTTGTTTGTGATTGTCTATGTTGACCACATTGAAGTCCTGTCTATTGAAGCTTCTGTTTCAGCGAGTGTCCATAATGATTTTTCTTTCATGTACACTAGCAAATGATATGATTGCTATCATGGTGCGAGGATGGCGAGCTTTAACTTCGCATCGAATCTTGGGATTAAGTCCCTTAATAAATTTTCTCACCAATTGTATCTCGAACCAATCTCAGGTTCGGTTCGACAAGCACTCAAACCTGCTCTGGTTCTCTTGTACTGTGGAAGTATAACGGATTTTGATGAGTTGTCCATTAATGTTCTTGTACTTTGATAGTCTGAAGCGAATCAAGAACTCTCTCTTAAACTATCCCCATGAAGGGACTCAGTGGTAGGTCTTGTATAAATTATACTGTTGGATCGCGTCACCTTTGAGTTGAGTGGAAGCAATCTCCACCATAGATTCTTCCAGAGTCCTGTGAAAATAAAAAAAAAATTTAACACGTGAGATCCAACCGATTGGGTCTTCATCTTTCTATCTAGGAAACTCCTTATCTTTCTTTTAATCATATTTTCCAGATCCGTTCCCTTTGAGATTAAAACTTTCAGTATGCTGAGATTTGTTGGAGGTTCTCCGATAAACTTCTTTTAACTTCACGAAGGAATTCTTGCCATCTATCTTCAATGCGGGCCTCGAATACTTTAAACCTTGCATCTAGTGCATCATCCATAGCATTGCATTAGTTGTCTGTAAAGGAAGTGGGATGGCTATTGTTGAGGCTGTGAATCAAATGTAAATAGCAGTTGAGGGGGTTGGAGAGGGAGCATAAGGTAGCAACCGGTAATGACAAAAATGATGATAGGATGGCTGCTGCAACTTAGCTAGGTGGCAGCAAGAAGATGTTGGAGAAGGCGACCAATGATGATGAAGGAGGCAGCAGCTACGATCGCGGTTGATATAGGGCAAGGGAGATGGGGCAGCAGTAGAGGCGGCACTGGCCGATGGTGAGGAGTAGGGAAGATGGGGCAGCAGTAGAGGTGGCACTGGCCGACGACATGAGCAAGGGAGATGGGGTAGCAACAGAGGCGGCACTGGTCGATGGCAAGAGCAAGGGAGGAAGGAGGGGTGCGGCAAGAGCAGGGGAAGAAGAAGTGCGAGGCCCTTTTCTTCCTTCCCTCTCTCTTTATTTCTTTCTCTTTCTCTCTCTCTATATATCTCTCTCTCTCTCTTTTTTGATGTGGCTTCTTTTTCTTCTCTTCTCTTTTCTTTCTCCCTTTCTTCTTTTTTTTTTATTTTTTTGGGAGATGAGGAGAAAGGAGGGTTTAGCTGTTGCTTCTTTTTTCTTCTCTCTCTCTCTCTTTTTTCCAGTAAGATGGCCAATATGACGTTGATGGCAGCGATGATGATGTTTATGATGATGGCGGTGGCAATGACGAAGACGAGTGGAGTGATCGCGGAATCACAACAGAACATCGAGGATCTATGCTCTGATACTAGATGGTAGGGATAGCCGGCGGTGATGAAGAAGTGGGGAGGAACTGCGGTGGCTGGTGGAGGTAGAAGCAGGGAGGAAGGAGGCTGGCGTCGGTGAGGGCAGCGGTGGTTGCTGTGGGTTGGGGTAGAGGGAGGAGAGATGGTGGCTAACGGAGAAGGGTAGTGGTTGGCTGCAGCTGCGGATAGACTACAGCAGCGAGAAATAGAGGTGGCACGCCTGGGAGCAGCGGGCTGCAGCCGTAGATCTCGGATGGGTCGAGGAAGAGGAAGCAACAACGACAAGGATGGTAGGGGTGAGGGCTGCTGCAGCAGTGTTGCAGCGGCTATAGTGGGAGATGGCAGCGACTATTGTTGAGGAGGGAGGAAGGGAAAGGTGCACGGGTGGAGCAACGATCGAGGGTACGGTGGCCGAGGAGCAGGGGAAGAAGAAAGTGTGAGACCCTTTTCTTCCTTCCCTCTCTCTCTTTATTTCTTTCTCTCTCTCTCTCTCTCTCTCTCTCTCTCTCTCTCTCTCTCTCTCTCTCTTTTGCTATGGCTTCTTTCTCCCTTTCTCCCTCTTTCTTTTTATTTCTTTTTCTTTTTTATTTTTTTTGGAGATGAGGAAAAAGGAGGGTTTAGTTGATGCTTCTTTTTTTCTTCTCTCTCTCTCTTTCTTTTTCACTAAGATGGCCAATATGATGATGACGGTGATGACTACGTTGACGATGATGGCGGTGACGATGACGATGATGAGTGGAGTGATCGTGGAATCACAATAGGAACACCAAGGATCTTTGCTATAATACCAAATGGTAGGTGGGTGGGGAAGAAGGGGGAAGGTGCGAGGAAAACCCTAGGGTTCTATCATGGAGGAAGAGGGTGGAAAAGGAGATAAATGATTACTTCGAGGGGATCGGGCCTCCTTGATCACTTCGAGGGGATCTGCCTCCTTGATCTCTATAGGGGATGGACCCTCTTAGGGTTTTGGCCTATTGGCTAAAACTAATATTTCTCATTCATTGATTGTGGAAAAGAGTTTACAACCTTATTTATAAGGCTTTACCAAGAGTCTCACTAATCTTTGACTCTTGATAGACTCCTAACTGAAAATAATAATATCCTAGCCGAAGATAAAAAACCACTCAATATACTCATAATTGACTCGATAAGATTCACCCGACCCATAACCGACTCTAGCTAATATGACTCAACCTGAATAAATGGACCCGACTTAGCTAGGGTCCTAACAGACTCGCCCACTTCAAATCAGCCTTGCCCTCAAGGCTGAGTAATATCATATTTCGGGAGCACTTCAATATTTATCACACATTATGACTCTTTGATCAATTAAGTAGGATCTCCACTTGGTGTAAGCAATGGTTTGGTCTTCTTGTGTAGTTGTCATTATAGTCTTTTGGAGAACCTTTTTCATCCGATTGCTAGTGGTAGTATCATATCTTCTTTTGGAGATCACCACTTCGAAGTCTTCCTGGGGCATCAAAAAGAAATCGACAAGTAGTTGTTTTACCTTTGAGCACCTTTTATCACAAATTAGGGTTTTCCCATTAGTAATCTTATCTTCAGATTTGGCACAGCCTTCGTGATCGGACTCCACATTATCAATTTCTGATTCCTCCTTAGCTGGTTCAATCGTTAGAAGTTTGTCACAACCTTCATATTCAAGCTTCATATTGTCAGTTTTTATTTTCTCCTTAATTGTCTCAACTGTCAGAAGCTGCTCTTATTTGCGGTTGACCACCTTGAAGTCCTGTCTTTGGAAGCTTCTGTTTCGGCGAATGTCTATAATGATTTTTCTTTCATGTACACTAGCAAATGATATGACTGCTATCATGATTAAGTCCCTCAATAAATTTTCTTATTAATTGTATCTCGGCCCAATCTCGGGTTTGGTTCGATAGGTGCTTAAATCTGCTCTGGTACACCTATACTATAGAAATCTGACGAATTTTGGCAAGCTATCCATTAATGTTCTTATACTCCGACGATCCAAAGCGACTCAAGAGCTCTCTCTTGAACTGTCCCCACGAAGGGACTCCATGATAGGTCTTGTATAAATCATACCACTGGATCATATCACCTTCGAGTTGTGTGGAAGCTATCTCCACCGTTGATTCCTCCGGAGTCCTGTGAAAATGAAAAAACTTTTTAGTATAAGAGATCTAACTGATTAGGTCTCTATCTTCCCATCTAGGAAACTTCATTCTCATTCATGTGTATCTTGTGTCCTGCCCGTGGTCATACTTTTCAGATCGACTTCCTTTAAAACTTTCACCATGTTAAGTTTTGTTGGGGCTCTCTGATCGGCTTCTTCTAATTTCGCGTAGGAGCTCTTAAAATTTGTCTTCCATGTGAGCATCGTAGGCTTTAAACTTTACATTAAGTGCATCATCTGTAGTCATCACGTAGGATTATAGATCATTGATATTCAGTCTCTCTTTTTTTTTTCTAAGCGGCAGCAAATGCGATTGTGGCAGAGGGAAGAAGATGAGGGCTGGCCGATGTTGAGGAGGAGACAGCAGCGGGTGACCGTGGTGAGGATAGCGATGGCCGATGGGAGGATGCAACAGGCGTTCGGCAAGGGCTACGGTAGTGGATGGCAGGGGTGGTGGCGGAGGAGCAACAACGATGTGGATCTGCAGGAAGGTAGGGTCAAAAAGGAGCTGTGATGGTAGCAGAGGAGGAGGAGGGCAGCGATAGTCCGGTGAGGGTTGTGACAGCGGGAGAGCAGCGGAGTCCGGCCGGTGGTTGCGGTTGAGAGCAAGGGAGGCAGCGGCTGAGGTGGCGCTGGCCGGTGGTAGGAGCAAAGGGGAAAGAAGGGGCGTGGGCGGGTAGAGCGTAGGGGCTGATGGCCGACGGTTGATGAGGCGGCAGGGTCCGCGATGGCTACGAGCAGGGTGTCGTGATGGGCTCGGTGATGTCACAGGGTTGGGATGTGATTGGCGAGAGGAGGAAGGAAGAGGGTCTTGCGCAAATGGGGAAGGAAGTGGTTCTGCGATCGTGGCATGCGATAGCGAGCAGGACTGTTGAGAATTGATTCATGGTAGTTACATAGTTAGTTAACATGATAAGGAGTAGTTATTAATGATGGGTGAGATAATGAGATAGTTATTAATGATGGGTGAGATAATGATGTAGTTAATAATGATGGGTGAGATAATGAGGTAGTTATTAATGATGGGATGAAGGAAGTTATTATTATGTTCTATAAATAGGACCTTAGGGAATGAAGAAGCAGTGTAGAAAAAATAAAGTGTGTGCATTTGGAGATAATCTTGTAAGTGTTCTTGTTCTTTTACCTCCTGTTTAATACTACGTCGTTTTCTTGATTAAAAGCATTTTCCGTTGTTTGGATCGTAGTATTCTGTTTTATCATTTCCTTGCTCCTCCTTCCCCAACATTTATGGTATCAGAGCCTTGTTTCAATCTGAACTGGGCATTATGACTTTTAATGGCAATTCTATGTCTCAACCCCTTATTCTCATCTTCTCGGGCAAATCCTATGAATTTTGGAGTATCAAGATGAAGACTCTATTCAAGTCTCAAGATCTTTGGGACTTGATAGAGAATGGATATGCAGATCCAGATGAAGAAACCAGGCTGAGGGAGAATAGAAAGAAGGACTCAAAGGCATTGTTCTTCATTCAGCAAGCTGTGCATGAGACAATATTCTCAAGAATTGCAGCAGCGACAACCTCAAGACAAGCTTGGTTGATACTTCAAAATAAATTTCAAGGCTCATCGAGGGTGATTACGGTAAAACTTCAAACCCTTCGCCGTGAGTTTGAAATTTTGTTTATGAAAAGCAATGAATCAGTGCAAGATTTTCTTTCTCGAGTGACTGAAATTGTTAGTCAAATGAAATCTTATGGTGAACATCTTCATGATCAAATAATTTTTGCAAAAGTTTTGAGAAGTTTAACTCCAAAATTTGATCATGTTGTTGCGGCAATTGAAGAGTCAAAGGACTTATCTACTTATTCATTTGATGAACTAATGGGTTCCTTGCAAGCACATGAAGCAAGGTTGAGCAGTCCTTTGGAAAAAGTGAGGAAAAAGCATTTCAGGTTAAGGGGGAGTCTTCTGCTTCAAAAGAAGACAAAAAATCAACTAGAAGAGGACGTGGCAGAGGAGGATTTCGTGGTAGAGGAAATGGAAGAGGAAGAGGAAGAGGACACTTTAATGAGCATGATGAAAGGCAATCAAATTATGATCAGAAAAACTACAAGAGTGGAATTCAATGTCACTATTGTAAGAAGTTTGGTCATATGAAGACAGATTGCTGGAAAAGAGAAAAGCAAGCAAGCTATGTGGAAGAAAATGAAGACAATAGTAAGTTATTTATGACTCATTCACAAGTTAATAATATCTTGGATAATATTTGGTTTTTGGATAGTGGATGTTCTAATCATATGTCAGGCATAAGATCAATATTTAGAGATATTGATGAAACTCACAAGTTGAAAGTTAAACTTGGAGATAGCAAGTAAATCCAAGTAGAAGGAAAAGGAACAATTGAGGTGAAGACAAATCGAGGGAAGGTAAAACACCTTGATAATGTTTTCTATGTTCCTAGCTTATCACATAACTTGTTGAGTGTTGGACAATTGATAGATATTGGATATTCAGTTATATTTGATGATGGTTCCTGCACTATTAAAGATAAAAAATCTGGCTTGATTATGGTAAATATTTACATGACGCAAAATAAGATGTTTCCAATTGATATTTCAAATATTGAGAAACATGCCCTTGTTGCAAATCAAAAGAATGAGACAAATTTATGGCATTTGAGATATGGACACCTTAATATTAAAGGTTTAAGGTTGTTAAATAGAAAAGAAATGGTTTATGGATTGCCTAAAATTAATACACTTGATGTATGTGAAGGATGTATTTGTGGCAAACAAAGGAAGAAACCATTTCCTGTTGGAAAAGCATGGAGAGCATCTAATTGTCTTAAATTAATACATGCTGACTTATGTGGACCTATGAATACAAATCTTTTGGGGGAAGTCGATATTTTCTATTATTTACTGATGATTATAGTCACATGAGTTGGGTATATTTTTTGGAATTGAAATCTGAAACATTTGATAACTTTCAAAAATTCAAGGCACTTGTAGAAAGGCAAAGTGGTAGACGCATAAAGACATTTCGGACAGATAGAGGTGGTGAATTTATCTCTAATGAGTTTAATTCTTTTTGTGAAGAAAATTATTCAGAATTATATACATGAGCAAAATGGTGTAGCGAAAATGGCAAGAAGTTTGCTTAAAGGAAAGCATCTTCCAAATCAGTTTTGGGCAGAAGCAGTTGCAACAACAGTTTATTTGTTGAATATTTCACCGACAAAAGCTGTTATGAATCGAACTCCTTTTGAAGCTTGGTATGATATAAAGCCAACTGTAAGCCATCTAAGAATTTTTGGTTGTATTGCTTATGCTTTGGTAAATTCACAAAATCATCATAAGCTTGATGAAAAATCAGAAAAATACATCTTAATTGGATATTTTGCACAATCCAAAGCATATCGATTATATAATCCTGTAAGTGGCAAAGTTATTATTAACAGAAATGTTGTATTTGATGAAAGGGCAAGTTGGAATTGGGAGATTAATGAAGGTGAAACACAAATTCGTGTTCCGGCAGAACTAGTTACTCCATCGAATCAAGTGACAGATCCTGCTCCAACAAGTTCAACGTCAACCTCACCCAGTAGTAGCTCAAATTCAGCAAATGATTCCTCAGATGAAACCCCTCCAGGAAGGTTTAGATCACTAACAGAAATTTATGATTCAACATTTGCTTTATCTATTCCAGATCCTATAAGTTTTGAAGAAGCAGTTGAGGAATGCCGAAAAGCAATGAAGGAGAAAATCAAGTCAATTAAGAAGAATGAAATCTGAGAGCTAATGGATCAACTGAAAGAAAAGAAAGCTTTTGGATCGAAATGGGTGTTCAAAACAAAGTATAATGCAAATGAAAATATCCAAAAGCATAAGACTCAGTTTGTAGCAAGTGGAGCCATAACATGAAGTATTTATGGCACGGATGAACAAGTTACAGATATTCTCACCAAGTTACTTCTAGTTCAGAAGCATGTTTATTTTGTCTCAAATTGGTGTATGTAACTATGAATCAAGGGGGAGTGTTGAGAATTGATTCATGGTAGTTACATAGTTAGTTAACATGATAAGGAGTATTTATTAATGATGGGTGAGATAATGAGGTAGTTATTAATGATGGGTGAGATAATGATGTAGTTAATAATGATGGGTGAGATAATGAGGTAGTTATTAATGATGGGATGAAGGAAGTTATTATTATGTTCTATAAATAGGACCTTAGGGAATGAAGAAGCAGTGCAGAAAAAATAAAGTGTGTGCATTTGGAGATAATCTTGTAAGTGTTCTTGTTCTTTTACCTCCTGTTTAATACTACGTCATTTTCTTGATTAAAAGTGTTTTCTGTTGTTTGGATCGTAGTATTCTGTTTTATCATTTCCTTGCTCCTCCTTCCCCAACAGGCATGGCTGGGAGCAGCAGGCTGCAGCCATAGATCTCGGATGGAGTCGAGGAAGAGGAAGCAACAGTGGCAAGGATGGCAGGGGTGAGGGCTGCGGTGGTGTGCGGTAGGCAGGAAGATGAGGCGGCAGAGGTGGTGGCGATGAGGGAGGAGAGATGGGGCGGCAATAGAAGCGCCAGATGAGGGAGGAGAAGGGGAAGGTGCGGGTGGGCGGTGGTGGAAATGCAGGAAGGAAGCGATGGCGGGTGAGGTGGCCGAGGAGAGGGTAGCGATGGCTGTGCTTGGCAAGCGGCAGGTAGGTGGGGAAGAAGGGGGAAGGTGCGGGGAGCCCCTTCCTCTTCTCTTTCCTTTCTCCCCGAGATCTGCGTCTTATTTTCCCTTTCTCTTTCTCTCTCTCTCTCTCTCTCCTTTTTTTTTACCGTAAGATGTAGATATGACGATGATGGCGGTGTCGACGATGGCAGCGCGACGACGATGACGAGAGGAGTGACCGCGGAATAACAACAGGAATATCGAGGATCATTGTTCTGATACCAGATGATAGGACCTTAGGGTTCTATCATGGAGGAAGAGGGTGGAAAAGGGGATAAACGATCACTTCGAGGGGACAGGGTCTCCTTGATCACTTCGACAGGATTAGGAGATTGACCCTCTTAGGGTTTTGGCCTATTGACTAAAACTAATACTTATCATTCATTGATTGTGGAAAAGGATTTACAACCTTATTTATAAGGCTTTACCAAGAGTCTCACTAATCTTTGACTCTTGATAGACTCATAACTAAAAATAATAACATCCTAACTGAAGATAAAAACTACTCAATATACTCATAATTGACTCGATAAGATTCACCCGACCCATAACTGACTCTGGCTAATATGACTCAACCTGAATAAATGGACCCGACTTAGCTAGGGTCCTATCATTTGGTATCAGAGCAGACCCATCGATAGGATGGGTCTACAACCTTATTTATATGGCTTTACCGAGAGTCTCATCGCCGTCATCATCATATTGGCCATCTTGAAAAAGAGAGAGAGAGAGAGAAAAAAAAATAAGCATCAACCAAACCCTCCTTTCTCTTCATCTCCCACAAAAAAAACAAAAAAAAAGAAGCCAAAAAAAATGAGAGAGAGAGAGAGAAAGAGAAAGAAATAAAGAGAGAGAGGAAAGGAAGAAAAGAGCCCTGCACTTTCTTCTTCCCCTACTCCCGTCGTCGTACCCCTTCTTCCTCCCCTGTTCTTGCCATTGGCTAGCGCTACGTCTGTTGCTGCCCTATCTACCCTCTTGCCGGCTAATCGCCTCTCGCCCATCTCCCTGCTCCTATCGCGGCCGCCTCTCGCCCAATCTTCCCTACTCCTATCGTCGGCCAACACCTCTGCTGCTGCCCCATCTCTCCTGCTCCTACCGTCGGCCAGCACTGCCCTTGATGTCGCAGCCCTCACCCTTGCTATCCTTGCCACCGTTGCTTCCTCCTCCTCGACTCCATCCGAGATCTACGGCTGCAGCCTGTTGCTCCCAACCGTGCCGCCTCTGTTTCTCGCTGTCGCAGTCTGTCTACGGCTGTAGCAACCACTCCCCATCTGTCGTGCACAGTCCTCTTCCTTCCTCCTCTGTCAATCGCATCCCAACCCCTATGACATCAGCCGAGCCCATCGCCGACGCCCCTGTTGCTCGCAGCCATCATCGGACCTATCATCTGGTACCTAACACCAAGTGGAGATCCTACTTAATTGATCAAAGCATCATGATGCATGGGATGATAGGACCCTAGGGTTCTATCATGGAGAAAAAAGGTGAAAAAGGAGATAATCAATCTTTTTGAGGGGATCGAGCCTCCTAGATCACTAATGTTTGACTCTTTATAGACTCCTAACTGAAAATAATAACGGACCTAATCCTAACTAAAGATAAAAATCACTCAATCTACTCATAATCGACTCGATAAGATTCACCCGACCTATAATTGACTCTGGCTAACATGACTCAACCTGAATAAATGAACTCGACTTAGCTAGGGTCCTAACAGATCCGCCCACTTCAAATCAACCTTATCTTCAAGGTTAAGCAACATCGAGCTTTGGGGGTACTTCGTTTCAGAATATTTATCACGCGTCACATTCTTTTGATCAATCAAATAATGTCTCCACTTTGTGTAAGTAATAGGTTGGCCTTTTGGTGTAGCCGTCATTGAAGTCTTGTGAGGAAGCCTCTCCATTTGATGGTTAGTGGTAGTATCATGTCTTCTTTTGGAGATCACCACTTCGAAGTCTTCCTAGGGCATGAAAAAGAAATCGATAAGTAGTTGTGTTACCTTTGAGCACCTCCTATCATAAATTAAGATTCACTTATTAGCAATCTTGTCCTTAAATTTAACACAATCTTCGAGATCAGACTCTATATTATCATTTTTTTTATTACTCCTTAGCTGGTTTAATCGTCAGAAGTTTATCACGGCCTTCATATTCGAGCTCCACATTGTTAGTTTTTATTTCCTCCTTAATTGTCTCAACCATCAGAAGCTGCTCTTGTTTGTGATTGTTTATGTTGACCACCTTGAAGTCCTGTCTATTGAAGCTTCTATTTCGACGAGTATCTATAATGATTTTTCTTTCATGTACACTAGCAAATAATACGGCTGCTATTAAGGTACGAGGATGGCGATCTTTAACTTTGGGCTGAATCTCGGGATTAAGTCCCTCAATAAATTTTCTCACCAATTGTATCTCGGACCAATCTTGGGTTTGGTTCGATAGATGCTTAAATCTACTTTGGTACTCCTGTACTATAGAAATCTGATGAATTTTGGCAAGCTATCTATTAATGTTCTTGTACTCCGACGGTCCAAAGCGACTCAAGAGCTCTCTCTTGAACTGTTCCCATGAAGGGACTCCGTGATAGGTCTTGTATAAATCATACTACTAGATCACATCACCTTCGAGTTGTGTGGAAGCTATCTCCACCATTGATTCCTCCGGAGTCCTGTAAAAATGAAAACACTTTTAAGCACGAGAGATCCAACTGATTAGGTCTCCATCTTTTCATCTATAAAACTTTATCCTTATTCATGTGTATCTTATATCCTGCCTGTGGTCATACTTTTCGGATCAACTCCCTTTGAAACTTTCACCATGTTGAGTTTTGTTGGGGCTCTCTAATCGGCTTCTTCTAATTTCGTGGAGGAGCTCTTGAAATCTGTCTTCTATGCGAGCCTCGTAAGCTTTAAACCTTGCATCAAGTGCATTATTTGTAGTCATCGCATAGGATTATATATCAGTGATATTCAGTCTTTCTTCTTCTTTTTTTTTTTTTTTTGCTACGTGGCAGCAAATGCAATTGTGGCTGAGCAAAGAAGATAAGGGCTAGCCGGTGGTGAGGAGGAGCCAGTAGTGAGTGATCATGGTGAGGATAGCAATGACCGATGGGAGGAGGCGGCAGGCGTCCGGCAAGGGCTACGACAGTGGATTGCAGGGGTGGTTGGGCGGTGTTGGACGGAGCAACAATAGCAATGTTGGATCTATAGGAAGGTAGGGTCAGCAAGGCAAAAAGGGGCTGTGAAGGCTGCGGCTGGCAGAGGAGGAAGGAAGTGGGCAGAGATAGTCTGGTGAGGGTTGCGACAGCTAGAGAGCAGCGAGGTCCGACCGGTGGTTGCGGTTGAGAGCAAGGAGGCAGGTGGCGGCTAGCCGTGGCGAGCAAGGGGAAAGAAGGGGTTGTCTGAGAGCGGCCGAAGTGTCGTGTCATTGAGGAGGGAGGAAGGGGATGGTGGTCGACGGAGAAGGGCGGTTCACTGCATGCGGATATGCGACAATGACAAATAGAGCCGGTGGGCGATGGGCTGAGATCTCGGATGGATCGAGGAAGAGGAAGCAGTGGCAACAAAGATGGCAGGGTTGAGGGCTACTGCAGTAAGGTTACAACGGCTGTAGTGGGAGATGGCAGGGATGGCCGGTGGTGATGAAGTGGGGAGGAACTGCGGTGGCTGGTGGAGGAAGAAGCAGTCGAGGGAGAGGAAGGAGGCTATGGCATCAGTGTGAGGAGCGCCCAGTGGTGGTTGCGTCTGTGGGTTGGGTGGTGACTAGCAGAGGGAGATAGGGCAGCAGCAGAGGCGGCGGCAGATGAGGGAGGAGAGATGGGGCAGCAACAAAAGTATCGGCAGTAGATAAGGGAGGAGAAGGGGGAACGTGCGTGGGTGGAGCAGCGGTGGTGGTAGAAATGCAGGGGAAGGAATAGATGGCCGACGGGTGAGGTGGCCGAGGGAGAGGGTAGCGGTGATGGCTATGCTTGGCAGGCGGCGAGTAGGTGGGCAAGAAGGGGAAAGGTGTGGGGAGCCCGTTACTCTTCTTCTATTTTCTTTCTCCTTGAGATCTGCATCTTATTTTCCCTTTTTTTTTCTCTCTCTCTCTCTCTTTCTTTCTCTCTCTCTCTCTTTATTTTTTAATACCGTAATAATCACAACAGGAGCATCGATGATCGCTGCTTTGATACCAGATGATAGGTCTGTAGGGTTCTATCATGGAGGAAGAGGATGAAAAAGGGGATAAACGATCACTGCGAGGGGATCGGGCCTCCTAGATCATTTCGAGGGGATCTGCCTCCTTGATCTCTATAAGGGATCGACTCCCTTTAAAACTTTCACCATGTTGAGTTTTGTTGGGGCTCTTTGATCAACTTCTTCTAATTTCGCAGAGAAACTCTTGAAATCTGTCTTCTATGCGAGCCTCACAGACTTTAAACCTTGCATCAAGTGCATCATCTGTAGTCATCGCGTAGGATTATATATCAGTGATATTCAGTCTTTTTTTTTTTTTGCTAACTGAAAATAATAACATCCTAACTGAAGATAAAAATCACTTAATCTACTCATAATCGACTCGATAAGATTCACCCGACCCATAACTGACTCTGGCTAACATAACTAAACCTGAATAAATAGAACCGACTTAGCTAGGGTCCTAACACAATTTAAATTGAGTTGTAAACTTGCAATACTAAAATTATAAGAATGGTGGCCTATCTACTTTGTTTAAATTATAAAATTTATCTACTCTCGTATCTTCTAATATCTTATATGATTGAGTTAAATTATAATTATCTATCCAAATATTTATTTTAATTAATCCCTTGAATTATATTAAACATAGATAAAATGATCTGACCTATCTATCTTGTTTTAATTATAGTGTTTTGTACAAGATGCTAAATCAGGTAAAAATATCTTTTCTGGTGGGAACTAAACTCATATATCTTTATTTTTATTGAACAGATTATTTTTTTACATTTACTAATTCTTGTTTCTACTTTTGGAATTTGATTTTTAGCTCATAATTCTCTCTCGATCAAACTCATATTGTTTATTAAACTATTATATATTTTAGTCATTGATCTTGAGTAAATTAAATGAATTGTGTATATATTTAGGTTACCTTATATATTGCTCATACGTGCACATGTATACTTTTGTTATTTCATATATGCTTTCGATATATCTTTTTCTATTAGAATATCCTTTTTATACCCTAATATTTGTGAAATATTATGAACTTTTTGTCATAAATGAAAAGGGAATTGTATTGTGTTGTGGAGCTATGACTAGCTTTAGATTAGTGAACACCCAGAAACAGGTAAAATTTTGTTATGTTATGATTCCAATACACCATCTATATTCTTCCAAAGAATGTGCTTATTTATTGCTATATATTTCTTTGATATGAATGAATTGAACAAAATGTTAAATGTAACTCATTTTGAGCTCATTATCTTGTATTTTGATATGGATTTACTAATATGTTGCTTCATTCTCCTTTTACCACCAATGAACCAAATCAAATATCAAATATCAAATATGACACTTGAACTCATGCCTTTGAATATTTGACTTGCTTATAAGTTATTTGTGCTCTCTTATTATCAATGAATCGCATGAAATATCAAATATGATTCTGCTCTAGAGCTCGTGCTTTATATTAAAATATTGATTCCATGTTACCATATGCTCATTTTATATCAATGAATCAAATGAAATATTATATATTCCTCTTAAGCTCATGCCGTACATTATGATTCCGATTCACTCATATGTTGCTAAATGGAATCAAATAAACTTCTAATTATGACTCTACTCTTGAGATCATACCTTGTATTTTGACCTCGCATATGTTATCATTTGTTCTTTAGTTATCAATGAATTGAATTAAATGTTAAACATAATACTTGAGATCATACCTTGTATTTTGATCTTAATCTGATCATATATTGCTATATGCTCTTTTAATATCAATGAAATTAAATTAAATAACAAATAGAACTCTTGAATTCATATTTTTTTTATCTTGATTTGCTTATATATTGCTCTTTGCTCCTCATTAATTATGAATCATATGAAATTCTAAGTATGACTATTGAATTTATGCTTTACATCTTGATCGTTATATCATATGATTTGTCTCCCTATGCCATAGATATGATAGTCACATATATGATAGATATGATAGTCATAGATTTGATAGACATAAATATGCCATAGATATGAGAGTCTTCTATGCAGACTTTTCAGGTTAACTTATCACTTTTTTGGCTGGGCAGTGAAATGCTAGAAATTTATGGCATATTTTTGGTGGATTAGCAAGATGTTATTATAAAGAATACATTGCTTATAATGTTATCCAAAAAAATATGAGTTGGCGTGTATTATTGTAAATATTAAATAATCTCTCATGTTTTGGAAGTAGGAATGTCAAATATGAAGTTTTTATATTGATATAAACTTGTGATAAATGATTGGTTTATGATTATAGTGTTGATTGATCTTGTGAGTTATAAGATAATTAATAACCACACATGTTTTATAGCATAAATGAAAATTAAATGTGGACTGTGAATATTTGAAAAAGCTAAATTCTATTTAAGATAGATTCACACCTCTACGATATTATGTTCGGGTGTGTGATAGCACATCCATTAACTATTTTCTGTTGCAAAAATAGGTGTAAAGGTTTGATTTTGTCTAGAAAATTTTTATAGTTGTTTTTCTCCTTTCTTGATCTTCGTATTATTAGATGCTGCTGATTATGCGCTAAGGTCAAAATCAAGATCAGATTGAATTGTCTTAATAATTTAGATCGAGAAATAATATTAGTCCTAATAATAAGCTAATTACTCAAATCTCTCTCTAGAGATTAAATGATTAGATACTATCTCAACTAAAATAATATATTCAAGAGTGATAGAGATAACCTAAGTAGGGCCCCATGTCATCAGACCCCAAATGATGCCCTAACAAGCTCCAAAATGTCTCATATCAATGATTGATAATAATCATCCTATCTTATCAGGATTAGAGGCCAGAATGATCATGTCATTAGATTGATTTTATTCTCGGTTAGCTAATAAGTGAGCTCGCTGACCAGCTATAAAAGAAAGGGAATGAACATTAACCATACCTCTACACATACTCTCTCTATATATAGCTTACGCTGTTATCTTCTCTCCTATACTGACTTAAGCATCATATGGGTCATGTCGACAATCTTGAGCGCCAACCTAGCATACAGCGTCACCAATCACTTAAGGACACTCGAGTGATCCAACTTTTAGAGAAGGAAACATACAACCTAAAAGATCCCAATCCATTTACGTAGCCACCTCAATTCTGATACCCAACCACAGAACGACCTTCGACTAGACAACCTACGCCAAGCCTCCTATGTTAGCTAAGGAGAGGTACCAAGATGAGCTTACACATTCGATAGCAGATATTTTGATAACACTTAAGATTTGGAGGCCTCTGCCCCACAAGACTACATGATACTAATGGTGGTTATAGGTGCTATGCAAGCTAATCACGTGAGTAATGACATGTGTGACCCTTTATGCGATCTTTTTGCTTACTATTATTATTAAATTCTCACTTTATTTTGTTTGTTGTATATACTATGATATCATTGGATCTGTACACGGATCATGATAATGAGATCAATTCACTTTTAAACATAGATCCTAAATAATACTGGTTACAGGTTATTCGATAGCGACAATGAGATAATCGGATAAACCAATGTACTGTATACACATCCATATGATGGAGGTGACTGATCTCATAGCCACTCATGTGGGGACACTAAGGGAACGCTACAGGTGCTCATTGAAGAATGAGTTCACTAATTGATCTACTTACAATATGTTGGATGGTTAATGATATATGACGTCAAACAATGATTTCATAGTCTTAGTTATGTGTTTAGTCCTTAGACTTAGATACCAAGGATACCTTATTTGAGTATTTTTTTTTTTTAATGCCAGACTTATAGGTTTTAAAGTTTCACATCCAATACAACCGGTTATCAGGATTAACAGTTAACCTTACGAAGAGAATTGAGTGTCAATATATGATCGTCCAATCTCGGTATCACAAGAGGTATATTCCATGTATTTTTGCTGAGGCAAATCCCTAGCCAAGGTTGTTAGGATGGAGAGAGGAGTTCTTGGGAGAATCCAATTAGAGCGAGACTCAGATGGATTTTGTATAAGGAATGATAATACCATGCCCAATATACATCTCTATGATATTATATGAATGAGAGACTATATATACATGATAATTATGGACAGATAAGTCCAATGGATTAGATCTTTCTATATTATTTAGGGACTAAGCGTAGTGGCCTAGCACATCCATAGTCGATGAGTTTAGTAAATTGTTATGATATAATAATTCACTGAGTCAGAAGGAGTTCTGATAAGTGCAACTCACAGCCAGCTCAATATTGGGCCTCGAGGATCACACACATATAGTGGATGTTGTGATGAATAGAGGGTTATATATGAGTTATCCAATAAGCTCATGTTTAATATAAGGCTCAATTAAAGACAAATTGAGATTATTGGATAGAGATCCAACAATCTAAGATGTGACGATAATGATAGAGATCTAATACCTACTAAGACATAATCTGTTAGGGTTGAAAGAGTCTCTCTATAAATAGGAGGTAGAGGCGACCAAGAAAGAGGATAGGTTGCACCTTTGGTCGCCCCTCCTATTCTCCTCTCTCCCTTCTCTTTTCAATCGACTAGCCCTCCCCCTAGCCATGCACTCGGTACAAAAGGCCGAGGGTTGTACCAAGCCGAGCCTTCATGTTACTCATAGTCGTGCACTTAGTGTAGAAGACCAAGGGTTGTACCTAGGCCGAGCCTCCGTGCTCTCCCTAATCGTGTACTCGATGTAAAAGGCCAAGGATTGTACCTATGTCAAGCTTTCATGTTTCCTCTAGCCATGAACTCAGTGTAGAAGGTTGAGGGTTGTACCTAGGTTGAGTCTCTATGCTCCTCCTAACCACACCCTTAGTGTAAAAGACGGAGGGTTGTACCTAGGTCGAGCATCCACGCTCTCCAAAGTCATGCACTCGGTATAGAGGCCAAGGGTTATACCTAGGTTAAGCCTCCACACTCCCCCTAACTGTGCATTCAGTGTAGAAGGTCAAGGGTTGTACCTAGGTCGAGCCTCCATGCTCACCCTAGTTATGCACTCGGTGTAGAAGGTCGAGGGTTGTACCTAGGTCGAGCCTCCGTGCTCTCCCTAGTCATGCACTTGGTGTAGAAGACCGAGAATTCGTGCTCCCCCTAGCCATACACTTGACATGAAAACTTAAGGGTTGCACCTTAGATGAGTAAGAGTTAAAAAAGACTCTCTCCTGACCCAAGCACCTCAGTATGAAACTCAGAGGTGTTGGAGATAGAAAGAAGTAATAAAAATGCCCAATTGATTCATTGATCCATCGTTAATTTATACAGGTGAAGATATAAGGATTTCCCTCAACTAACCTACGTGAATTTCTCATTCAGTTGGGAAAATCATATATAAATCATAATTTAATCTTATTTAAATCATATCTAAATCCTAACTTAATCATATCTTCTATCATGCCCCCGCAAGATCGAGCTCCTGTAAGGACGTTGATCTTGAACTAAGGACGCTGATCTTAAACCGATGATAATGAATCTAAAGAAAGGAGCAGACGATTCTGCTGGAGTCAAATTTGACAATCCGATTAGATCGGATTATCATGCCCTCGAAAGATCAAGCTCTTGTGAAGGACACAGATCTTGACCCGATGTCAAGGAGACCACTGTGTTGTCAACCACGGTGAAGGTCTGACGGCAGTTGACTTCAGCGGAGGAGATGCTGCTATGGCTGGGGTGATCGATAGATCTGAAGGGCAGCGAGAGAAGCGCTACGATCATAGATTTGTTGTTTGTTGTCGTTTGACAGCAAGAAAGAATTTATTGCTGATGGGGTAGGGAAGGTGTTGCTGCTTGTTGGAGCTAATGCGACAGTGGTAGTGCACAAGGAAGATGGCCTCGTGCAGAAGAACACCTCAGTAGAGGAATTGAGAAATCCAACGGGGTCCAACAGAGGAAGAGAAGGCCGATGCACTGGAAGTCCAACGGAGGAAGAGAAAGCCGACGCACTAGAAGTTTCCGGCTTCGATGTCAACGAGAGACTATCGTTTGACAGCAAGAAGAGATAGATCTAAGGAGAGGGCAACAGTTATAGTCGGCGAGGGCTACAATTGCGGCTGCAATTGTTGGAGTAGGGGGGGTCGGCAGTGAGCAGAATAACTGCCGAAGGAGAAGATAAGGAAGCCGCTGTAGTGAAGGTGTGCTTCCCTTTCTTCCCTAACTTCAAGACCATAATATTGCGGTCCCTTCTTTGGAGGTGTAGAGACGATGCAGAGAGAGATTTGCACCGAAGAGGAGAAGCGACCGAATTGTTGTTGTGATGACAGCAGCAGCGAGTGAACTGTGAGTCGATGGTATGCAATAATGAGGCTGATAGTGTCGCCAATGCCAGCGATGGCAATGGCAAGTGTCAGCAAGGTTGAACGAGAGGGCTGCCAGACCAACGACGTGGACGTCAATTATAGAACGGGACCTAAATCTTCAGATCCTCGAATGAAAACGACGCTGGCGATGGGTGCAACAGCGATGCTCTATTTTTTTTTATCATGAAACAGAGATCACGACTTTGTAGAAGAGGAGTCGACCGACAGTTGTGGCTTCACGAAAAGGTGGTCGACAGGGTGGGGATTTGCTGCCGTTTGACAACGAGAAGAAACTTGTTGTGCCCTCTCTACAAAGCACCGAGAGACGATAAGCAGTGGCCCTTACAGGTGCTCTTGGTAGAGAGAACAAAGACTACAGGAGGGACAATGCTGGCGAGTGGGTGTAAAAGCCGTTGTCTACTGCAAATGGGGTAAGGAAAGTGTCGCTACTCGTTGGAGCTGATGTGACAGTGGTTTTGACATTGACGAAAAGCTATCGTTTGACAGTAAAAAGAGATATAAACTATAATTAGACGGTGGATAAAGATCTCTCTTATAGAGAGAGGGGCTCTGATACCATGTTAGAAATATGAAGTAAGAAAGAAAAGCCTAATTGATTCATTGATCTATCGTTAATTTATACAGGTGAAGATAGGAAGATTTCCCTCAACTAACCTACGTGATTTTCTCTTGTGAAAATCATATCTAAATCTTAATTTAATCTTATTTAAATCATATCTAAATCCTAACTTAATCCTATCTTATATCAAGAGGGTTGTACTTAGGCCAAGCCTCCATGCTCCCTCTAGTCGTACACTCAACATGAAAACATCAGTACACTCTCAGTACCCCAGCCAACAAATCCTTGTTAGAGTGTAAACCAAACAGTGCACTCTCCAGATAAAGACCCTAAAGGGCACCTTTCCGATTGGGTGGGGGGTACAAATGATGGGGACAATTTTAGTTTATACCAGCTCATCTGCCATGAAGACTGATATCTAAGTAGGGCTCAGCCCCCAAATAACACCATTGCATGTCCCAAAATGCCCCACTCCAATGATTGATAATACCGCCCTATCTTATTATGATCATAGGCTAGAATGATCAAGTCATTAGACTGATCTCATCCTAGGCCAACCAGTAAGTGTGCTCACAGATCAAGTATAAAAGAAACCCCCTTAGCTCACGTTGAGAGGGGGAGGCGTACATTAACCATACCTCTATACTCTCTCTCTCTCTCTCTCTATTTATAGCTTATGTCATTGTCCTCTCCCTTCTACTGACCTAAGCATTGGAGGGGTTGCGACGGGTAACCCTCAGCGTCAACTTGACATGTTGGGTCATTAGTCACTTGAGGACACTCGGATGATCCAACCTTCGAAGGAAGAATCCTATAACTTGAAAGATCCTAGTCCATTTACTTAATCGTTCCAAGCCAGATATCCAGTAATAGAACGATCTCCGATTGGACAACCTACGGCAAGCCTCCTATGTTAGTCAGGGAGAGGCACCAAGAGAAACCTACACCTTTGGTAGCGAATCGACTGGACCAACTGATCAGTCGATGGTACTCATGACACGATCAACTCGTCAGTCAACAATACTCATGACGCCATCAAAGAGAAAGATTAATGCATAATGCTATCATCTGGTGACGATGAAACTTAAGGAAGTATCAATGATACATGGGAGATTATTTTCATGACAACTTTGCTTGGACATTTAAATTCATCTTCATTTGATTCCTTTTTTCATCCTTAATTTTAATTAGGTTACATAAAACTTATTGGTGATCAATAATGATCTTTTTCTTTTCCGTTAATCATCATGCTTACGGAGGGATTAAGTCATAACAAACCCCTAATCTATCGTTAACTCTTGAAAGTGGTTCCAAATATCTTAATTAACCACCCACAGTGAGATAATGTGAATGAATCATGTTCCACTACTTACTTCTGTGGTGTACATTAAGATATCATGTTTGGGGTGGCTAAGTCATGTCTTCTCTCTATAAATTTGTGTGGGGTTGTCTTTTTGATCTTTTTCTAATGAAATGTGGAACCTCAACCCATCTTCCGCCCCTCTCAAACTTTGTTGTTCCATGATTTGCACATGCATATAATTAATTAGAAATGGCTTCTTATTGGCTCATAAAAAATATATGGAAAAAAAATACATCATTTTGTCGTTCATGCAACTATTACCAAAAGAGTCGCCGAGTGTGGGAAACGCTCATCAATTTTTCTTTTTGATGATATCATAAAAAAAAAATGAACTCATCATTTAATTTGGATGCAAAAAGATACACAACTACGAGTCCAAATCAATGTTGAACGTTGCCACCAATCGATCGATTAAGACTTGTCATATTGATTGAGACCTCTAATCAGACTATGATTCCTCTTCCTCCTCTTCATTCCCTTCCTTATTTTACCTCCAAGTAACATAAAGCTCGGTGTGCAGTGAAAAATTATGTTTGATAGTCTGTATTATTTGACAAAGCTTAGGCAAAACAAGAAAGAAAAGCCAAAATTGGAGATGAAAAGCAATTGATTTAGGATGGAAATTGTAAAGATGATATGGATTAAAGTGTTGACTGATGAGTGAGGAGATCATTTATTGGGGGGGAGATTAGTGGCTTCAATAATTAGAGGATTTGAGTCACTTTTGTGTTATGTCAGTGATAGAGATTTTAAAGAAGTAGGATTGTTATTTTACTTTAATTTATGTCAAATAATCATATTTAAGTATTAAATATATTTATACATATGAGATAAAATTAAAGATGAATTAAATAATGATATTATGTTGCTAGGTATTCGAAGAATCGGGTAACATAAAATGAGTTTGATCCATAATTTAATATTTTAAAGCTTTGAATCGTATTAGTAACATCAATCTCTATTGATGTTACTAATGATCAGTTCGATTCAGATTTGAACAAAAAAAAAAAAAAAAACAAAGATTCTACTGTGTGTTTGGGCAAAATTCCATTTGGATGAGTTAAAATTGAATAAGAAGAACTAAGGGATCCAAATGGAAATTATGTTTGCTCAAATGAATTAAGTAATTCTATCAATCGTTAGTTAAAGATGAGTAATCGAAAGGGATACAGAGAGCCTTCTTGCGATGACGTGAATGTGGATTGTCTCATGTCATGTAGATAAACATTAAAGAGTAAGAGAAAGATGATCGATGATTACACCATATAATATATATATATATATATATATATATATATATATATATAAGGAAAAGAAGTTAAAAAAAATAAACGAAAATGTCATATATTATTAAGAATTAAAAGAATCAAACCATATAGGTAGGATGAGTTTTACTGATCATTATGAGTTAAAAATCGAAAGGTCTATTTGATTACTTTAAAGAAGCATCACAAGTGGTCGCAATCACTTTATAAGCAACGCTTCCGCCCTTTCTCTCTCGCTCTCTCTCTCTCTCATAATCGACCATGACGACGGACTGCGGCAACCACGAGGAGCAGAAGCGGCACAAGGTCTACCGCCGCCTGTTCGCGGCCTTCCTTCTGCTGGTCATCCTCGTCCTCCTCGTCGTGCTCATCGTCTGGCTTGTCCTCCGCCCCACGAAGCCCAAGTTCTACCTCCAGGACGCCTCCGTCGCACAGTTCAACCTCTCCTCCGGTGATGGCACCCTTACCACCGTCCTCCAGGTCACCCTCGCCTCCCGCAACCCCAACGACCGCATCGGCGTCTACTACGACCGCGTCGACGCCTTCGCCCTCTATAAGGGCCAGCAGGTCACCGCCGCCACCGCCCTCCCACCCGGCTACGAGGGCCACAACGACGTCACCGTCTGGTCTCCCTACCTCTACGGAGCCGCCGTGCCTCTCGGCCCCTACCTCGCCGACGCCCTCTCCCAGGACCAGAACGCCGGGTACATCCTCCTCTACGTCCGCGTCGTCGGCAACCTCAGGTGGAAGGTAGGCACCTGGATCTCCGGCCATTACCACCTCCAGGTCAACTGCCCCGTCTTCCTTACCGTCGACAGCGGCAGGTCCCATGGCGGCGACCCATCCACGCCCTACCTCCGCTTCCAGCACATGACCGCCTGCAGCGTCGACGTCTGAGGCCGTGCCCCACGTGGCCACAAACTCTGTTGACGGAGACGTCCACATGCAATCCCCCTTCCTTTTCGCCTTCAATCGAATCTCCATTTTGACGCCGTTGGTGATGCTTGTAGTGATCGAAGTACAATAATAGATGGCATATATCATTATTATTATTATTATTATTATTATTATTACGCAGAAATAAATTCCAACAATGATTTCATATAAGTCTCTGCATGATTAGATACAGGATAAGGTCGGGAAGCTACAAAGAAGTGGCTTATAAGAAATGAAACGCCAGCTTGTTTGATAACTTGGAAGAGAGACAGCATTGTGTGGGGATTTCTTAGTTGGGGAAAGGTGGTGGATGCCACTCTATTCACAGGTATTAGACAAACACGGACATGTGCAGTTGCTTAGAACCATCTTCTTCTTCTTCTTCTTCTTCTTCTTCTTCTTCTTCTTTATTATATTGGTGTCCAGAAGTGATTAGAAATGGATACCAACTAACCTTTGGGCCAATTCAACCTTTCGAGAAGCTCGGCCTAATGCGAAAGCCGGAATCAATGCATCAGACTCATCTCTACCTAAGAATCGGGAGAGTTCGAAGATCTCCTTAAATATTTGAAGATGACTGATAATGTAACCAGTAAAAATCTTAATTGGTGACAATAACATGTTTGGTTTCTTTTCCCATCTTCATCACTTATTCTATGCAAAAATATAAAAAAATAAATCATTTCGAGCACTGTATTATTTGGCTTTATGAAAGTAGGAACAACATTAGGTGGGATAAGAATATGTAAATTTTATTTAACTCATCCATGGTTCAACCCTCTAAATTTTAGGTTTATCTCTCTCTCTCTCTCTCTCTCTCTCTCTCTCTATATATATATATATATATATATATATAAGAGGATTTGACACTTATGATATTGAAAGTGGATGATCCCCTAACACATAATTGTCTTATTAAGGTTGACTATCAGTCCCGATAATTAACTATATCGGATCTAAAACTTTTATACTCGTAAATCTAGTGTCAAAGAATGAAGTATTCAAATAAGACATCATTAGTATCTCAAGTCTCAAGACTAAATATATAGCTGAGATTATAAAATCACTATATGACATCAAGTATCATTAATCATCCATTGTTCCTTAAGTGAATCAATCAGTGAACTCATTCTCCAATAAGCACCTACACTATATCTCTAATGTCCCCACACAAGCAGCTGTCAGTCCAATTGCATTCATCATATGGATGGATACATAGTAGATTGATTTGTCCAGTTATCTCAATGTCCCTCTCAAGTAACCTATAATTAAGATTATTTAAGGTTTGTGTTTAGAGCGAATTAATCTCATGATTATGATCTCATCATAATCCATTTTTCGTTATATATCCATGTACATCATAATATATGTAACAGATACTAGAAAGTGAGAAAATATCAATATTAATAATAAGTAAAAAGATTATGCAGTGTGTCACACATGTCATCACTCAAGTGATTGACTTGCAGGACACTTGTAACTAATAGTGATGTGTTTAGTGGGGCAAAGGGGAGGTGAATTAGAGCGGCAAGGGCCAACAACTTATTATACTATAGGCGAGAATAGTAAGGGTGAGACGCATAGGGTTGGGGTACATGAAGGCAAAGGCGACGCAGGGAGGCAAGAAGAGGGATGCAAGACAAAGGCAACAATGGATGGTAGTAGAGATAAGGGTAAAGATATTATTTTAGGTACTTAATAATTTAATATTTTTAATCTTGATTAGCAGAAGTCAATTTGAGCTATTAGAAGTACTAAATGAATGGCAAAGGAAGTGAGGTATGTGGAAGATATATAAGTATTTTGAAGGTCATATATGCCAAATTAAAAGTTTTGAAGGGATATTTATACAAAGTTTTAAATGTAGACACGTAAAAAGTACTTATTGGCAAATCTAACATCTAAGTATTCAATCAAATTCATTCATTTTTATTTTTTTTGCCTTCAATCATCTATTTCTCACTTAGTATTTGTTTCAAATCTGATTATCATACTTTAACTCAAAAAATTTGTTTAGTCTAGTTTGGTACAACACAGATTATATGTACTAGTTTGAATATGGGTCGATATATAAATTGTTTGTTTGATGTTTGACCAATATATCGAAGCAATCCAGTCCAATCTAATATAAAAGTAAAAAAAATTAAAATTAAAATATTTATTCGCACGAGAGCATAGAACTACTGTCGTCATCATTGTCATTTTCTTTGTTTTTCAAATATTGATACAAATCTATATATACCCGTCCATAAATGACCGATATAATACAATATTCTTTGGTTTAACTTAGCTTAAGCTGATGAGCCATAAAAGAAACATGAGTTGAATCATCTCAAGTATTCAGTGTCCAACATTATTCTTCTCTAAGGTGAATGAGGTTCTGATTTCTATTCTAAAAGATTAGGTGTGAGACGGTTGAAGAGCTCAAGATGAGAAGAGGCATTAAGAATGCCGAGGGAAGATAGAGGTTTCCGGTTGCATATTTTTTGGTTGACAATGTTTTTTATCTTCTTTCTAGGTCGAGCTATACGGCTAGAAGGAAGGGGGCGAAGAAGTTAAGTTAATCCAAATAAGTCACACAAAGACCCCCTTATTTATATATCTAGGAATATGGGAGATTTAGAAATATTAGTTTAAATATTTCTTAATGACCAAAATTTATGATGAGTGAAACAGGGCTACAAAGTTTGATTGTATTCTCAGATTGTTGAAGTCTTTGTTGACTACCCAATATAATTAATGTCTTCCATATCGCAAGACATTTTAAGCTTGAATGGGAATTCGAGCTTTCATCGCACTGTTTCCCATTAAAATGATGTTTTGACCATCTAAGGATTTGAGGATGAAGCCATCATCAGAAGTGGGGGGGGGTTAAAAAGAACCATCACATTATAATATCAGATCATCTAAGGATTAGTAGTTTCATTGGGTATAGAAAAATCATGTTCAATCCTCCAAATCTCCTTGGGCATTTAAAGTGTTATAGTTAATTAAGATAAAGAGAAGCAAAAACAAATTTTAAGATAATATGAAAAGTGGAGTCTCAGAAAGAGATTACAAAATGAATGACGAATACTTGAGCAATAATAATGGTGCTGCAAAGGCTAAGAAACCTGAAAATATCAATTTTTTTTCCTATTAGTGTTATCGAATCTAATAGCTATTGAAGAAATGGTACTGATTAAGCCTTCGGGATTGAGACCAATAATAATGTATTTAAATAGGATCTACACTTTCATCCCAAAAATATTTTTATTTTTACCTACTAAAAAATAAAATAATTCTAGCAACAAAAATCTTGATGAAGCATAGTTGATGGAAAAGTTCTTTTTTTTTTCTTAAAAAAAATAAAAATTGAATAAGCGGTGTTGGATTAGTACTTGGAGAACCCAACAATAGTATATTCAAAGAGAACCTGGACTTCCATAGTAGAAATATTTTTTTTATTTCGCTTACTAAAGACACAATGTTCATACGATGCTGGTTCGAAGGTTGGGTCATCATGGAAACAATCCGATCTACCTGTGTTTCGAATTTTATCACACTTCAAGAATCATTCTAGCAACATAAATCTCCATGAAGCATAGTTGATGGAAAAGTTACTCTAGAATAAAATATTAGATTTCTTAAATTTTTACAGTGCAATACTAGTGTCGGGATGATGCTTCCGATAAACACGAAATTGCTTACGGCTAAGAAATAATTTTTGAAACTCATTTTATTTAAAAGATATTTTGCATCGTGATTTGTAAGTCACATGACATGGTTAGTGTTTTATTTTTCACATGTGTTGAATCTCAAATTTAACCCTTTTGGTCTATCTTAAATATTATTTAAATTTATTTGTTTCATTATACTATGATGATTAGGTCAAACATTCAATCGATAAAGGTTATGATATGATATAAAAGATAAAAATTTTATATATGAACAAATACTAGTAGACTGTCACACACAACAGAACTAATCATAAATCACAATCAAATGAATACTAAGATTTACATAAAAAAACCCTTTCAACTCGATGAGTAAAAATCATGGAACAAGTCAAATAAAATTCACTATAAAAATAATGAATGTGCCCAAGCTCAAGACCCTCATGCCCAAGCTCAAGCAACAATCACAAAAGAATAATAGGGATACAAGGATTATATTACTATGCATAATTTTTTAAACCTCTTCAAGTGATCACAGTAAGAATCCACTACAGATCTGATCTAACCTGAGATGATAATACTGTTTGGATGATTGAGAATAGTCTTTCTTTGTCCTTATTTTTTTCTCTTTCCTAGATCTCTTATTTGTTGCCCTCTATTGTCAATCTATTGCTTTCTTTCTCTCTCTCCCACGTTCACAACCACCGTTGCCCACTTTTCCATAACTGTAGCCACCAAAACTAGGGTTTTGTTTAAGAGAAATGAATGTTAAGGCTGTGGGCTTCACTAAAACTTATTATGGGTTAAATTTGGGTCATTTGCCTAACAACCTCCCCCTTCAGCCCATAAGAGAGGTCATCCCATGACTCCTCAATGTGATGACTCCTCAATATGAAGCTATGTTGACCAGCTGTCGACACATCTCTTATCTTTCTTTCGGTAAAATTTTGATCAATATGTCCGCCTCATTATCATTTGTGCGAATTTTCTGAAACTGTAACTGTTTCTCTTCAAACACATTTTTGATCTAGTGATATCTGACATCTATATGCTTTAATTTCAAATGAAATATTTGGTTCTTGTATAAATGTATGGTACTTTGGCTGTCACAGTACACCACATAGTTTTTTTGCTTCAGCCCTAATTCTTGTAAGAATATTTTCATCTATAACATTTCTTTGTAAGCTTCTATAGCAGCAATATACTTTGCCTCTGTAGTAGATAGCGCAATACACCTTTATAATATAGATTGCCATGACACAGTTCTCCCTACAAAAGTAAGCACAGAACTTGATGTTGACTTCCTTGTGTCAATATCTCTTGTCATATCTGTATCTATGTAACTTGTCAATATAGGTCATCCACCTCCGAAGCTTAGATAAATTTTAGAGCTCCATCTGAGATATCTAAAGATCCACTTCATTAATGCCCAATGCTCTTTGCTTGAATTTATAGAAAATATGTGTTATGATTGTTATGATCAATTGGCACTAACAGGAGAGAGGTGTTGGGTTTGGGGGTAGGGGAGGGGATGTGGGGCTAGTGAATTAGTGCAAGTGTAAATTTTCAGTTTATATAAAATTTTTCGATTAAACTAAGATAAAAAATCTGAAGCTTTTCATTCTTAGTGAAACAAGTGAGTGATCAAAAGAAAATTGCTAAGTTAATAAGCATATCGGAAAGATAAGCAACGTTTTACGGAAATAACTTATCATAAAAATTTTGCTTTCAAAGAATTGAGTTAAATCGGAAGTGTCAATACAAAAATATGTAAGCAATGAAAGCAAGGAAACACTTACAATTTTTATAGTGGTTCGGTGCCAACGGCCTATGTTCACTCCCGAGTCCTTCTTCTTGAGGCATATCGGCATCCACTACCGATCTTCTATGGGTGAAGGCCAAACCCTTACACTTTGCTTACAAGGGAGACAAGATTACACTCTTTGATTATTCCTTTACCCTTTTTCTTTTTCTTATAATTCTCACACAATATTGGCTCAACCGCTGACAGTCGTCCGGAATCCTGGGTATAGTGGTACAACCGTCGCTTACCAACGGTTTATCCGTTAGAATCTCCATAAAAGTGGTTCCCTCCACTTTTCAAATTCTGGCTTGAACCTGATATTGATCAATTCTTTAGTCAACTAATTGAGCTCAACCTGAGCTCAATCAAACCCCATAGTAGACCTGGTTGCCTCTTTGAGTTGATTTCTAAATCACACTCAAATCGAACTCACTCTTAACCTACGACTTGAAGATTACAATCATACATGACCACCAAGCTTAATGACCTCACTCCTAAATTCTGGCAACATTCAGAATCTCCAGCGATGAGCCTCACGGTCTTCCTCCGGCGATCTCTCGGTATGTTCCTGGCGAGCTTCTGATCCCTTCAACGAATCTCCTAGCAAACTCCCGGCGAGCTCCCACCGCATTGTCCAATCATTGGCCCAATGCCTAAGCTTAATCCTGGGTCCATGTCTGATCTATAACTCCTTCCGTCGTGATTAGACTTGGATGATGCTAACTATGACTTAATTAATTTCAATCATGACAGTCACAAGTCTACTTCAAGACCTTCTCAACTCCCGGCAAGCCTTTCGGCTACCCTTGACAATCTTCTAACGAGTCTCGGTCTTCTTCTAGCGAACTCCCTTACACTATCTAGGCAAGCTCCCGATAACCTCGGCAAGCTTCCGATGCACTCCTAGCGAGTTCCTAACCGCATTGTCTGAACCCCGGCGTAATGCATGGACTTGACTTTGGCAAAACTTGATTGTCATATTCTCTCTTTCATAGTTAATCCTACATCAATCAACTTCTAACAATCCATATTAGTTCAATAACCCATCAATTGATTTCATCATTAAAATCCAAAATTCAACAATCTCACCCTTTTTGATGATGATAATCAATTAATGACAGGAGTTAATCTTAACTCCTTCTAAATTCATACCACTTAAATTTAAGAGAATCACATACTCCTAAATGCAAGTAATCAAAATTCAATGTGAATTTCAACACAAATTTGTATATCCAAGATATCAAATTATGAGCAAAAAAAAATTATGCACTTATATCCATATCTAAGATATATCAATCCATATCTATATCAATGTATATCATTAATATCATGTGTCATCAATATATATTTCTCCCCCTTTGTCATCAATAGAAAGGTGAAATATAGAGCTTAAAATTTTAAGTCATATGAGTTTTTGCTTCCCGTTTATAAAAATACAACATAAGTCATAAAGAATTTTCTTTCTCTTGTGAATATGAAGGAACAAAAATAAGGGAGGAGTTATGAAATATCATTATGTATAACTTTCAATTTGTAGACATGAATTTAAAAGATAAGCTCAAGGATTCAAGATATTCAAGA
The DNA here is from genome assembly GCA_021527575.1 of Ensete glaucum. Classification (NCBI taxonomy): domain Eukaryota; kingdom Viridiplantae; phylum Streptophyta; class Magnoliopsida; order Zingiberales; family Musaceae; genus Ensete; species Ensete glaucum. The sequence goes on along the minus strand of CM038558.1, from coordinate 37,566,812 downwards.
AGATTAAAAAATTTAAGAGCTACTCATGCATTTAAAAACATATCATGTAATTTCAAACAAGGGTAGCAAATAAATTTGTAGGGTTACATCATACAAATTTTCTCCCCTTTTTGTTTTTATAAATAATAAGATAAAAACATGAAGAATATTTTTAAAAATATTATCACAAAAGGCTCAATATCATGAAATCTAGATTATCAATTTATATATTTTCATGATTTAGCATTTTTAACACTCAACCTCAATCTTGTAGATATAAGATTTTAAAATTTTTGAATATGAGCTCAACAAATCCATCTTATATAAATTTCAAGGAAACTTAATAAATAAAGCTAATGAATTCTTTCTTCTCTTTAAGTGCAAGCTAACAAATTTTTGTTTCCTTTATAATATTCAAGCTAGCATATTTACATCATGCAAGCAAACAAGTTTTGCTATGAAAGAATTTTTTCCCTTTCTTTGAATAGTAAATAAGAAACAAGGGAGTGGAGTGAGAGACATTATATTACAAAAATATGGCTCAATCTTTTAGATGTAAATTTCAAAATCCAAGAATTGATATCTACCCATGCAATTTAATTCATTTAAATCAAGAGTAGCATATCAAGTGATTCATCAAAGATTTAATATCAAAGAATTATTTCAAGCATTATAGACGTTAATGTTATATATATTTTCCTTTTTAAACATTCATCAAGATTCATGAAACAAGAATAATCTTTTAAAACTATCTTATCACAAAAATTTGAATCATATTCTTATGTTCATTTTAACTAGAGTGATTTCGAAAGTGAGCTAAAAAATTTAAGAAATTCAAGAAGAATTAAGAGCCACTTATACATTTAAATTGTATGATTTTCTAATATAAATAATAAATCTTATATTTTTGTAGATCACCTTTCATTTATATTTTGATAATAAATATCAAAATTTTCAAAAGAAAATATGATACCTTAAATTGTTAATCAAAAATTTTGTATGCATATTTTGATAAGAAGTGTAATTTATAAAATCTAAGAAATCCAAAGGAAAATATGATAATACATGAAGCTCAAATTATGAAATATGCATATCGCATGTATTTAGAAAATTCTAAATTTTCTTCTAAGCATATTGTTTCTCATTCAAGGTTATTATATCCAATTTGCTTTCAATCATATTGATAATTTTATCTTTTCCTTTTTTAATATCAAAAAGAAATATGATTGCATAATTTATTTTTAACATCCATATTCAAATTGTGTCAAAAAGTAGAAGATCATGTCATTAAAGATAAAATAAAATTTTGAATCTCAAAAGACATGATTTCATTTAATAAGTTTCTTTCATCTTTTTTTGGAAATAATAACAATGAGTCTTAAGAGTTTATCTTAATTTATTCAAGATAAATTTTTTAATAAAATAGAAAAATAATCTTGATAAAAAATGTAATTATAATTATTAAGATCATAAATCTTCTTTTTCATTAAAAAGTGAAAATCATAGAGATTTAAACATGATTCCCTAAAGGATAAAGTCAAGGAATCAATGAAATTATTCATAATAAAACAAATCTCATATAATTTTCAACTTATCACAAATTTAAGAAATATTAATTTTGGTAATAAGTTATGTCATTCATGAGTTTTTAAAATAAATCATGTCAAGATATATTGATATCAAAAGACATTCATGAATATTAAAGACATGATTTAATTTAATAAATCTTTTCTTAGATGATAAAATAGAATTTTAAGAGATCAAAGAAGAGTCTTTATTCATAAAGATATTATATTATAGATATCAAGATCATGAGTTAATTTCAAGGAAGAAAAATTAGGTGATCTTGATTTATATATATATAACTTCAAGTTTTCAAGAATATAGTTCATAAGAAGATTCATTCATATGACTTTCTTTAAACGAATTTATATAACGATTTCAAAGTGTAATTTTTCAACTTATCAAGATTATGATAAAATTATTAAAAAAATATCAATAACTTTGGATAGATTCATCAATCTCATTTTAAAACAAAATAATTTGTAAACTTATCCAAAATCATTATTAAAATTACTTTTTCAAAAAGTTCGATGAAGGCATCATATGTTGTTTTTCAATAGGTAAAGTTTTCTAATCCATTCTATAGTTTAAGAGATTCAATAATAATAGTATTATTTTATCTCTTGTTGAAGGATTAATAGGATAAAAATTCTTTAAAGAATAATTGTCCTTCTTTTGAAATTTATTTCAAGAATGCAATGTCATTTAAAGTCAAAAACAAAATTTCATCATTGCAATAAAATATTTTCAAACAAAAACTTTGACTTATTTCAATTCTAATGATTTTTAGACTTAGTATAGTGAGTTACCATGCTCATTTCATTCTCATTAAATATATTTTTAATTTATAAAATAACTAGGCAATGAGGTATGATTTTTTTCTTCCTTTTCTATATTGTTGTATGCTAAAATTCTATCATTCAACACAATCATTCAATCATAGCATTTAAATCAATGTAACATTTAAATCAATCATTCCATACACTTTGTCAATATTTGAACTATTTAACAATAGTCTTTATATTTAAATAAACTAATGATTTTAGCATTCACTCAAAATCTAATTTTTATAAGTTTTAATATAAATATGTTTTTCAATAACTAAGGTTCTTTCGTTTTAATACATTTTCATGCTTGTATACTCTAGCTATGCATCATCAATATTAATGATGAACCATTAAAAGATTTATTATTAATAATTTTAGTTTCCATAATTTTCTTATTGTTACTTAGGTTATTAAGTTTGAAGGAGTGCTAGATTTCAAGTAATATGACTTGAGCATCTACTTTCAAAATATTTTTATTGCTTCTAGCCTTCTTGGGAAACAACTTTATATTAAGGGAGGTTTTGATTTAGGTACCCATTTAATATTGGGTCCTTCATGTCATGTTCTTCCCATTTTCTCTAATGGCATAAGATTGTTTATTATTTCTTTAGGAACCCAAACTAATTTGTGAAGACTATAATTTTTAAATGGACATTTGTAAGCCATATGTTCTAATCTTCTACAAAAATTATATTTGATACTTGGTGACACATTTAAGGTTAATCTTTTAACAAAAATGATTGGCTTTTGTTGAATGTTACCAACAAAGCCTATGTCATTTCTTCTATTAAAATGACTTTTATTAGCAAGGATCATATTCGAAGAATATTTTTAATTTTAAAATTTTCTAATGTTGTCTTAAGCATGATATTTTCTTCTTTAATATTGTCTAGTATTTTATATTTAAAACTAAGATTATGTGATGCTAATAACTCATGCATTTCATCAACTTTACCAACTAACAAATCATGTTCATTTTTAAGTAACTTCAAATATTTGCTAAGTTTTCTAAACTCATCAAACAAATAATGAAACATGTTTAATGATTCCAAAAAAGAAATGCTTAATGAATCACTAACATCATCGTCGATGGCCATAAGAGCAAGGTTCTCCATTTCTTGGTTGTGCATTTTATCTTTGGAGCTCCTTGGCTTCTTGTGTTCATAGCAAGAGATTTTGTCCATCTTTAAATTATTTTTATAGTTCATGTTGATTAATTTTTTCGATTCATTTGTTAAATATTTAATGTCCTCATAACTCGATATTTCACTCGAGGAGTCATATGTTCTCAGTTCAAATTCCTTCCTGTTCTTTAGAATGTATTTTTCAAGTTCATTTTTGTAAGATATTTCATTAATTAATTCATTTATATTAATTATACTTTCATGTGTGATTTTTATCAAGTGCATAATATAAAACATTCATAGCTTTTGTGTTTAAAGAGAAAGTCTTCTTCTCCAAATCATTCCAATTTATAAGAGAAAACTTTTCAAATCCATCTTCAACAATAGTCCATAAATCAAAGTCTAAAGAAAGCAAGAAAGAGAAGAGTTTTCCAATAAGTGTAGTCTATTCCATTGAATATGGGAGGACGAACAATAGAAAAGCCCTGTTAAAGGCCAATAAGAGTCATTTCTCTTGGGTGTTAAATCAAATGAGAAAAACCAAGGCTTTGATACCAATTGTTAGGATTGCTAAGATCAATTGGCACTAAGAGTGGGGTGGTGAATTAGTACAAGTGTAAATTTTTAGTTTAGATGAAAACTTTTCGATTAAACCAAGATAGGAAATCTGAAGATTTTCATTTTTAGTGAAATGAGTGTGATTAAAAGAAAGTTGCTAAGTTAATAAGCAAATCGGAAAGATAAGCAACATTTGAAAGAAAGAACTTATCGTAAAAACTTTGCTTTCAAAGAGTTGAGTTAAATCGGAAGAGTCAATACAAAAATATATAAGTAATGATAGTAGTGAAACACTCACAAATTTTATAGTGGTTCAGCGCCAACATCCTACGTCCACTCTCGAGTCCTCCTTCTTGAGGCACACAACGTCTACTACCAATCTTCTTTGGGTGAAGATCAAACCCTTATACTTTGCTTATAAGGGAGACAAAATTACACTCTTTAATCACTCTCTTACCCTTTTTCTTTTTCTTATAATTCTCATATAATATTTTCTCAAAATATAATCCCCAAAAAATATTGTATAGAATATAAGAAAACTTGAGGTATTTATAGGCCCTAAATTGGCTTCAAAACCAGAGACAAAATCCAATTCTATCTAGAAAATCCGGGTATGGACGGTTCACTCGCCGACTTGGGCAAGTTAATCGTCGAAAGTGCCTAGATTTTTGAGTACAAGTGGTTTAGTCACTTAGCTTAGGTAGCTCAACCGCTGAGAGCTACTCGAAATCCTGTGTATGGCAGTACAACCATCGCTTACCAGTGATTTACCTGTCGGAATCTCTGTAAAAGTGGTTCTCTCCTCTTTTCGAATTCCAGCTTGAACCTGATATTGACCAATTCTTTGGTCAACTAATTGAGTTCAACCTATGACTTGAAGAGTATAATCAAATATGACCACCAAGTTTAATAACCTCACTCCTACATTTCGACAACCTTCGGAATCTCCAGCGGTGAGTCTCACGGTCTTCCTTTGACGATCTCCCGGTGTGTTCCTAGCGAGCTTCCCAATCTTTTCGGTGAATCTCCTTGCGAACTCCCAACGAGCTCCCACCGCATCGTCTAATCCTTAGCCTGATGCCTAAGCTTGATCTTGGGTCTATATCTGATCTGTACCTCCATTTATCGTCATGGTTAAACCTGCATGATGCTAACTACAACTTAATTAATTTCAATCATAATATCCTCAAGTCCACTTCAAGACCTTCACAACTCCCGGCAAGCCTTTCGACTACCCCCGACAATCTTCCAGTGAGTCTCAGTCTTCTTCTGGCAAACTCCCTTGCACCATCCAAGCAAGCTCCCGATACCATCGACAAGCTTCTGAGGCACTCCTGGCGAGTTTCTAACTGCACCGTCTGAACCGTGGCCCAATGTATGGACTTGACTATGGCCAAACTTGATTATCACATTCTCTCTTTTATAATTAATCCTACATCAGTCAACTTCTAACAATCTATATTAGATCAATAACTCATCAATTGATTTCATTATCAAAATTTGATTCAATAATCTGCTAGCAACATCAATTGCATATGCGATGTCCGACCTTATATATACAATTGTGTACATTAAACTTCCAACTGCTGAAGCATAATGAACCTATTGCATTTTCTCCTTCTCATCATCACTTGACGGACTCTAATTTGAGCACAACTTGAAATGACCTGAAAGAGGAGAACCAAAACTGGCTTTGCATTTCTCATACTAAACCTATCCAATACATTCTGAATGTATTTCTCCTGTGATAACCAAATCTTCTTTTTTTTTTTTGTCATGAGAAATCTGCATGCCTAGTATTTGCTTTATTGGCCTTATATTCTTCATTGCAAAAGACTCACTTAATTCTTTCTTCAATCTGTCAATTATAGACATCTCTTTCTAAGGATAAGCATGTCATCAACATAAAATAAGAGACTAATAAAATCATCACCAAATAGTTTGATATACATATAATGATCTGAAGTTGTTATGTTGTATCCATTTTTAACCATAAATGAATCAAACTTTTTATACCACTGTCTTGGAGCTTGCTTGAGCCTATACAAGCTCTTCCTCAACTTATGGACAAGATTTTCTTTACCTTTGACTTTGAAGCCTTCTGATTGTTCCATATAAATTTTCTCCTCCAAATCACTATAAAGGAAATCAGTTTTCACATCCAACTACTCAACCTCCAAGTCTAGGTTAGCAGCAATACCAAGAGCAACATAGATAGAGGATATTTTAATAACAAGAGAAAAAATCTCTTTAAAGTCAATACCTTTCTTTTGACCAAAGCATTTCACAACCAATCTACCTTTATACTTAGGTTGAGAATAATATTTTTAAGTCTTCAACCTGAAAACTCATTTGTTCTTCAAGGCCTTACTTCCATTTTATAGTTGCACCAAATCATATGTGTGATTTTTCTGTAAAAAATCCATCCTTCCTACATAGCAACTAACCACTTCTTTTTCTACTCACTTTTAATTGTTTCCTAGTAATTCTCTGGTTCACCTGCATCAGTAAGCATCACATACTCATATGTAGAGTATATTCTGGAAGGTTGACATGGTCTAGAAAATCTTCTCAATTGAGGTTCTGTGTGAACTTGCTCCCTTTCTTCTTCCTGCTCAACATGTCCTGCAAGTATATTAACATCATGCTCTACACCATTTTTCTGCATATCTACCCCATCACCCTGATGTACTAGAGGAATAACTGGGTTATGGTTTGCTAATCCTTCTACAGAAGTCTTGGCTGGTGTCTCTTTCTTCAAATCCTCAATGGTTTGATCCTCAAAGAAGACAACATCTCTGCTTCCGAACACCTTTTGCTTTTATAGATCCCAAAGCCTCTAACCAAACTGATCATGTGAGTAGCCAAGGAAAATATACTCTTTTGTCTTACTATCTAACTTGGACCTCTCATTGTTTAGAACATGTACAAATGCATGACAACCAAATACTCTCAAATGCTTATAGGAGATATCTTTCTCTCATCATATATGCTCTACAACATCACCATCTAGAGCTGTACATAGTGACAAGTTGATCATATCAACTACAGTCCTCAAAGCCTCATCTCAAAACCTTTTAGATAGCTTGACCTGTGAAAGCATACATCTGATCTTTTCTATGATGGTGTAGTTCATCCTCTCTGTAATTGTATTATGCTGAGGTGTATTAAGAACTATCAACTCATGCTAGATCCCATGTGACCTATAATAATCATTAAATAATCCTGTGTATTCACCACCATTATTTGATCTTATGCATTTCAATTAGCTTTATGTCTCCCTTTCAACTCTAGCATGAAACTCATTGAAGACATTAATAACCTGATCTTTGGTCTTCATAGCATAGGCCCAAACTTTCTTAAAAAAATCATCTATAAAAGTGATAAAATAAAGTGCACCACTGATATTAGAAACATTAATAGATCCATCATGAGTTTTTGTCCTTAAAGGACCACATACATCTATATAGACACATTCCAAGGCATGCATTTTTTTAGATAAAGCAAAACTAACAAAGGAAACGCTATATTGGTTGCTAGCCAAACAATCAACATAAGGATTCAGATATGTACCAAAGAGGTCTGGCAATACCTCTCTCTTGGAAAGAACTTGCAGCCCCTTCTCGCTCATGTGTCCCAATCGCTTATGTCACAACTCCATGCTGAAGTATTTCTCTGTAGCATTCAACTGCTCACTACAAGCTTTAGCCTGTAATTTGTATAATATATAATATTTCTTCCCATTAGTTACAATAATAGAATCCTTACTAAGCTTCTACTGCCCTATGTGAAATTTGACATCAAAGTTTTCATCATCTAGCCTTCCAAATGAAATCAAATTCAAGCTTAAGTCAACCACATGCCTCACATTCTTAAGCACCAACTTACAGCTAAGGTTGGTCTTTATGTGAATATCACCTATACCAAGAATTTTTATTATGCCATAGTTGACTATCTTGACAACACCAAAATTTTTAGACCTGTAAGTAGCAAAAAACTCTCTCCCTGGTATAGCATAATAAAAAGCATATGTGTCAATTATCCACTTGAGATCCTAACATATAAAAATATATAATCAAAAATAGATAAAATCAAATAATTACTACCCTACACTATAGTTGATATTTTTTTTTTGACTCTGTAGACTCCACTTCTTTCCCTTTTTTTCTTACTCTTCTTAGGTTGCTTACACTGATTCTTGTAATGTCATTTCTCACCACAATTATAGAAAATAATATCTTTTTTTGATCTTGACTTTCTTCTACCCAAGTGTGAACCACTTATATCATTTGACTTTAACATTCTTTTGTTTTCTGATATAAGTGCCCGTGAATCAATCTAATAAGTTGTCAAATTCTTTCTTCTCAACTCCTCATTCAACAAACTGTTTGTTACTTGACTCATCTGGTATATAATTATTAAGAAAAACCACTAGTATCTTCCAACTTTCTGGCAATAAACTGAGAAGTAATAATGCCTATAACTCATGATCAAGAGACATTTTCATAGAAGATAACTGGTTAATAATACTCTGCATTTTATATTTTAGGTTTACAAGTTTTCTAATCAAAAAAGCTTTGTTGCCAGTAGTTTTTCTTTCACAGAGACCTTCTAATTTTTTCCAAAGAGAGTATGCAGAATTTTAACAAAAACATGATGAAAAATACTGTCATGAAGCCATTATCGAATGAATCCAATCAATTTTTGGTCTACTCTTCCACCTATCATTTGTTATAGTTGTGGGCTTTGTACTATCCTCTTAAAAAGGTCCATACAAGTCTTTATAATACAAAAAGTCTTTCATTCTTGGTTTCTATATCATCCAATTATTTTCATTTAAGCTAATCATGCGAGAAATATTATCGGACTCAATGTTCGAACAACAAAGATTAAATACCACTAAACTCTGAATGATACTAGTTAATGAGATATAAAAGGTAAAGGATTTTGTATACGAACAAATATTAGCAGATCATCTTACATAGTGGAATCAAACAAAAATTATAATCAAATAAACATTAAGATTTATATAGAAAACAATTTCAACTATAAAACTAATAAATGCATAAATCTCAAAAGTCTCATGCTAAAATGCTAGTCAAAGCAAAAATCACAAGATAATGATAGAAAATAAGAATTATATTACTATTCATAATATCTAAAATATTATCAAGTTCATAGTAAAAATTTACTGTAGATTTTTCAATTTTTTACAATTCTAGCCACCAAAATTAAGATTTAGATTAAAAAATAAATATTAAAATTATGAGCTTCACTAAAACTCATCATGCATCTGCCCAACGGGTTAAAAACAGGAGAGTGACCGACTACATAATTTGTGTATATAGTTCATCACTCTCCTTTCGATGCTAATGCTACTACTCCCCGTGTTCTCATCTGTGTCAATTACTCTGCACTTATTTGGTATTATGGGATTTCCAATCAAACAAATCCATTTCTTTCAATGCTGTCAACCACCCAAACTTGATTACATAATTAATTGGCCAATATATATTTATCTTGATACTGCTCTACATCTCAAACTTATACCCACAAGTCCAACCTAATACCATTGTAATAAGTGCTCTTACATGTTGAGATGATAACCTTAAGAAGTCCATGTCAAAACCATTAGTCTCCTGTTGACCTTCTCATCATGTTATGGCTTTTCCGATCACATTACTGTGTTCCTCAGACGATCGGGCAAATCTAAGTCTGCAAACACTATGCAACTTAGATTCGATTAAGTTTGGGTTAAGCAGGTTCACCCATGTACATAATCTTCACCAAAAGAAATCTAGAGAGAGAGAGAGAGAGAGAGAGAGATCCACGAGGGGAGGAGTGGAGAAGATATCACGAGAAACATATGAGCAAGCAGTGACATGCAGCAGCAGCATGGGGTGCAACCGTCGTCGTCAGCTCCTCCTGCTCCAGCGGGAGCTGGTGCTGCCGCGGTGGAAGTCCACCAGCACCGTGCTCTTGCACTTGGGGCACTTGGGGTCCTTCTCCGAGAGCATGACGTACATGAGGCAGCGAGGGCACCCGGCGAGCACCATCGACGACGTCGCCTCCGGGCTGTCGGCCTGCTTCTGCTCCTCCTCGGACGACACGCACGAGCTCGGCGGCGATACCGACGGTGACGAGGATGAGTCATCCTCGTCCTCCGACACCATCACCGCTCTCGTCGACGGCCCCCCTCTCGCCCTCACCTGCTTCCCCGACAGGTTCAGCTTCAGGTCCACCTTCGGGTTCTTCCCATGGTTGCGGCTCATCTCGTCCCTCCTGTAGAAGACAAGAGTACCCCTTAGTTATATACCACCACTTCCACATGCCAACAGGAGGTGAAGGGTAGCGGAGTCATGTACCTCCTCCAAGCTAGTAGGAGAACACCGGGTTTAAGGGTGGTGGGATATGGGGAGCACTGGGTTCTCCACCACAACTAGCAGCATGTTGGTCTTTGTTCATAGGGCTGGAAAGTGCACCTCATATCTCATTATATAAGAAGATAATTCGAGGTTGATGGTCTTCTTTACTACAACAACAGATGTTACATTAATGTTGTTGTTGTTGTTGTTTCCCTCCCTCCCTCCCTCTCTCTCTCTCTCTCTCTCTCTCTCTCTCTCTCTCTCTCTCTAGATATATATATATATATATATATATGTATGTATGTATGTTGTGTTGTCGTTGAAAGCATCGTGTATCCGTTGCATCAAAGGGAACTCCAATGCTTATTAGTCTGTAGAGAGTTTGACAATAAAAAGATTTGGACCGTGAAAGGTTGGAGGATGCTAAAACTGCAGTTATTAGCTTCTCTTTTTAATGGGATTTATTGTATGGATGACCCCAACGGTCCGTATCTAAGCAAGTAAATGGGAATAAATGGCCACTTTAACTTAGTAAATGGGTCTTAAATGTTGCTACTTTTTAATGAATAGACTTTATTTCCAATCAATGAAAGCTACGGCCTCTCTGATTCAGATCTCAAATCTCCCTTTCTATCAGGCATGATAACATGATAAGCTTGCATCAGTGTTCATCTGTGTATGTGATGAACTCTTCACACTTCCTATGGTATCACAAACTCACAAGTGCATAACATTTTATCTGACATGAATCTAATTGCAGCTGCTTAAATGGATCACAAAGAGAATGGTTCACAACTCAACAACAGTGTGCTTGTTAAACTATGTGATTGTTTTCGTTTGCTGGTTTCGTTATACTGCTAAGCAACAGCTGGAGAATTAGATGGTGCTCTTAATTCTGCCACCATCCTTCATGATGCCACACTGGAGCAGTATTATTAGCATGCAGAAGCATTGAAGGTTCATAAAAACCACCAACATAAATGGCTCTGACTTGAGGAAATCTCATTACTATAGCAGTAGACTGGTGGATTATTTGAGATTAGTCTGGTCTTCAGCACAAGCCCATGCATGTGAGCATCTTTATTTCTGCTCAGGCCTCGTAAGATGGGGGGAGCCTTGAACACCCAGCAACAGTAAAGAAGAGAACATTAAGAAGGCATTCATTGACTGAAAGCTGGAAAGTTGGTGGCATGGAAAATACATCTAGTGTATATAGAAAAAATCAGTCGGATGGTAACTTCTTTTTATGTTAAGGTGATTAAATTTAAAATTTTATCGAAGTTCGTCAAACAATAGGATATGGTCTCGAAGAAGCTAAATTCCAGTTCATACAGCACAGAACACGAGAAGAAGTTGTTTGATTTCTCAGCGATATGTGATTCAGAAACCCATCTTCGGTTCGTTCAACATTGATTCGTAAAATACGTTTGGGGTTGGTACAAAGATTCACTGTTGTAGCTACAATTTTCTTGGACTTGTTCAAGCATAAGAGCATTGCCAAAAAGAGCGCCCCACAGATCATCTATCCTGGGGGTGAAAGAGGCAAAGATTGTGTGTGCATTACTCCTAAACCATCTTCTAAAACCCATAAGAGAGAGAGAGAGAGAGAGAGAGAGAGGTGATGATGATATCTGCACAAGTGTGCATTGATGATGCGCCATTTAAGGGGGTCAATGCGGGGTGCTTGATGCCAGGCCGACTTGTAACGTGCTACATGCCATAAGAATTCAACATACGTATTGAAGGACATTGAATTGTCTGCATGGCTCGAGGGTCTGAGCTGTGCACACTTCGCATCACTCGTTTCACCGCTACAGCCCTTCCGCTGGGGTCTCAGCCTCCAAAGACTTAAGGTAGTCCCAGTGCCTTCAGCTCACCGCATTATAAGAGAGACGAGCATTTGGAGACGACACATGAACAGCCGAGATCACTGTTACAGTTCTCGATGACCTCAGAACAGTGTCCGAGAAACGTTGTTTCAAAGCCTCTGACGTCGGGATCACGGATAAATTTGTCACTCAACAGTCGGCTGCATGTTAAAAAGGTTGGGGGAATTGGTGAGCTCATAAAGAAGAAAGTGCTGCTATAATTTGCAGCGCATACTGACCTGTGGTAGCGGAAGTCTCACAGCTGAATTAAGTGAGGAGATGAGCTTTCAACAGCTTTTCCAAGGTACATTCATTCAAACTCTGACGACTAATAATAACCGTCCATCTTAATGTACACGGAAGGAGAAGCTTTGGTTGCCAACACGGAGAAAGAAGCTAAGAGACGAGACACGCTTGAGGCCCTGTGTACCTTCTTCACTACGTGTCTACAAGGCCAATCATACTGCAGAATGTGTCCCGATTAGCATCTGATAACGATAATTCCAACTGATGATCTCGGGTAATAACCTTACAATCAGCAGAGTTCCTACACGAGAAACAGAAACATTTTAACTCAACAGCCACAAACTGCCTGACTTCTTGAATTTGCCTCTGGTTAAGAAAAACACTTGGAGATTTGCATCGACTACGTGCATCTTGTGGCATCACAACTTTCGATTTACCAACATTGCCACAAAACCAAAATAAGGTTAAGAATGCTAAACTTGAGTTATTTCCAAACGGAAGCTCTTAAACACAAAACAGACAGACAAAAAAAAACAAAAAATCCCCAAGTTGCAAAATTGACCCCGATGATCAATAAAAACCCTTCAAGCAACAGGACCTTTTTTTACTATGGCAGAGTTTTAGGCAGGAAATGAATTTGTGGGCAACTTACTCGGTAAAATAACACAGATAGAATACCGAAAAAAGAAAGCTTCCAGTACTCCCATCCACAAATAACCAAAAAAAAATACATATAAACAGAAGTTCCATGTCTTTCATCTGCAACTCTGGAAGATTTACAAAACCTCTACATGAACAAGCTACACGATTAGCTACATCATGCACTGAGCACAATCACCATTTGTCACCATCTTCTTATTTGTCACGAATAATGTGCATTTAGCATCTCCCGGTAGACCATATCAATGAATTCATTATTCTGCCAAGAAAACATTTAAAACCCAAATGAGCTTTTAATGCAGCATACAACTATGTACATAATGAGTAACAAGGAATATCAAATACATTTTCAAGCTCCCTGTAATATGTGATACTATAACTGAGTTGCAGCTATTCTGTTAATAGGATAAACAATAATCAATACTAATAAATGGTCAGTTAATTAGTTAAATATTCTCTGGAGTTTATTCATGTCTTCTGCAGTAACAAATCACTACTTCCATATTCTGTCAAAGCTAAAGAAGCTCCTAGCAGCACCAAGCTTCAACTTAGAAATAAACGCAAAAACAAACTAAGACATACATATTATATATATATATGTGTGTGTGTGTGTGTGTGTGTGTGATGGAGATCACAGTTACATGCATCTGATGAAAGCAGCACTTCCAAGCAAATGCCACTATCATAAGATAGAACCTTGATGTGATGATGAAATATCAGAGAAAAATGAAATCATGAAGCTGTGAGCAGACTTGATAGTAAAGTAGGATAAAATAAGAAAGACAGAAGAAAGGCTTGAAGCAAAGCAAAAAAGACAATTACCAACCCATCAAGGAGAAAGATAAAAAATAAATAACTGATAGAAAAGGTGAGACAAAAAATTAAGAATGCAGGAGATAGACTTAGCATGGTGTTTTTTTTTAAAAAAAAAAGACAAAAGTAGGCATCACTACCTATCACGATAACAGAATCAGATCCATATCACTAGCTATCAGGGATTGGAGTTACATGGAATATATATTTGGGTATCATGTAAAATCAAACAAAATAGAATAGTGTGGTGAAAAGGAAAAATAGGAGTAAGACTGCTAGGAACCTAGCAGACAATGCTCTGAAACAAGAAATGCAATGAACAAGTTGCATAGTGAATAATTTGTCCTGGTAGTACCAATAATTTACTTCATTAATTTCAGAGAAGCATAGACAAGGAAAGCAAATGATTCGGCAAAGGAAAGAAACTTACCTGCACAAGTTTCAATAAAGCATCATGGACTTTGTCCTTTGTAATAACTGGGCCATAGTTTGGTGTAGGAGTGAGGGATGCAGATGGAGTAGGTGGAGGAAAGGGTTGAAGTAATAGAGTGCCATATGGACGTTGCATTGTTACCGGAGGATGGAGTGGTGGAGCAGCTGGAATTGAAGATGATACTGGAGGCATCGCCGATACAGAAGATAGCACTGGTGAGAAAAATGAAGGTTTCACAAGATTTGCAGCACGGTTGCTGTTTCCACTGTTAGATTCAAGCACATCCAGAGGTTGGATTAGAGTGGATGAAGCTGGGATAGAGAGGGTGGACTGAACAGTTGGAACCGCTGATGGACTGACAGCATGCGAAGTAGCAGAAACAGTTGTAGAAGCAATAGGTGGTTGCCCTCCAATTGCTGCATTAGCATTTCCAATGTTCATAGCATTCTGAAAAATAACAATATTCATGTTAAGGGCAATTATTCAAGACCATCATCATCTGCTGCTTCAGGTGCTATAGAAGTTATAAGAGGAAACTCTAGCAGAAATGCGTACACTGAAATAGTTTACAAACGAATCATCAGGAACATCGGTGATTGATGTAGCAGCAGATGTTGCTGTTGGCTCAAGAGGGCCTTCAATTACTGATGAAGTGGGAACAGCTTCAAGTTCCTCAAACTCACTGTTACAAGAAGAGAATTTACTCATGGCAACAGCTATCTTAATTCAGTCAATACAAAATGAGTTTATATGTATTTATGACAATATAGAATTTAAAAAATGCAAGAAAAAAATAAAATAACTTGAATAACAGATAACTAAAAGGATATTATATTTCAAGATGGGTGTTGATAGAAGAGAAATAAAATATTGATAACAGTGGAGGGAGGAATACAGTGGAGAACAGCAGAAAGAGAAAAGAGAGACGGGAGAGAAGATGCAGCTGACAATGAAAGAAATTTGACTTATGTATGTGTCAATTTGTAAGGGGGGGTAATTAGCAACTGGGTCGGAGCCCATGCATTCAATCAATTGTTATGTATGATCTGGAGGGGTTTGGGTCCGCAATCCAAGCAATGGCCAGGGATGGCCAATGCCTCAACTGAGGTGCTTCACCTGGACAATACCCAGTTAAAGGCACTGCAACCAGAGCCCCTTCAGATGCTTGGATCATGCCTCCCATTGCCTAAAGCGCTTATTTGAGCACCCAAGTGCCTTTTGACAAACTCTTAACTGTAATTTCGTCCAAAGAACCAAATAATTTTAGGCATAAAAGGCACTGTAGAAGATTGGTTTATGTTTCCAAAAAGTCTGTAAACCTGCCAACCATCAACATCAGAATGGACAGTTTTCCAAACGAAAACACTCATTTAAAAGATCAAAGAATGATAAAAATAATACTAGGTGATACGTAAGCATGACATACCAAAGAGAGAAGTAGATTATACCTTTTGGAAGATACCTTAGGCTTTGGGGGTACCTTGGAATAGGCATTAAGTATCCTGAAACATAGATATTATATAAAACCTGAACATCAGAATTTATTAAATGGCGTAGCTGCATCTCCTATGATGAATAATAAGACTCTCATACTTCAGACAATGAAATTTCAATATATACATAATAATATATAGTGAAAGAGTTAACATGGAATAGCATACACTATTTTAGTCATGCTTGTTCATAAAAGCAAACTTCACACCTATTTGAAGTGACTGTATGCTCAGGTAAAGTGACAGAAGGATGCATAAAAGAGATGGATCCAGGATTCAGATTATGTAAAAAGATGGAAAAGGTAAACACAAATGAGTGCCAACTTTGTCTCAGTTGCTAGAAACTATTTAGCACAGATCTACCTTCTTAGCACACAGCAACTCTTAGATGAAACATGATAAGAGATGGTACAAACTATTTAAGAAAAATGCTTCTCAGGTTCGACATATGAGTAAAAGGAGGACCAACATATGAGATAGATAAGACACGGAAGGATCATTTGTATCTGCCTATCAGGGCCTTTTAGACCGGGATACACAATGCAGATACTAAGACATGCCTTGTATCTATCAGCTATAAATAATCATCAATAATTTCCTCCACGTTAAAAACTCCAAAACTCCAGTAGCACCCCTTTCTCAAACATATTGTAAACATTTTCTAAATATTTGACTGATACATTGACTTGCAGGTTTTCTTAGCAAGTGGTGAAATATGAATGTGGACAACGTCTATAATATACTTATTATAACATCATTCAATGGAGAATGAGATGATGGCCAATAACTTTCTACAGTTAAGTGTTCTTACATACAACATCAACTAATATTCTCTTTTAAAATTTATATTGTTTTGTTGTTAAAAGGCTTGACTCTCTCCTTTTAGTACTTGTTATCAGTAGTCATATTTATAACAAGATATTCTGTTGATAGGATTAATTAAAAATCATCCTACAAAATACAATTGACATCGTTATTAACATCATTTGTTGCATAAATTTCCTGTTTCATGTCCCATTTTATTTCCAACAAATAATTATTCTGAAATCATAATTATATCTGTGCTTCACAGATAAAGGGACAGGCTTAATCTTGAGATAACCTATATTGTATAGGATACTAAAATATTAGGCGTCTACAACCAAATTCTGATGAATTAATATTCTGCAAATAGATGTGGTGTCAGAAAATTTGTGCAATGATGATTCACAATCAATGATTCACAATCAATGATTCACCACAATTTTATTAACATCAATGCCGCTTACTAATGATGCTAGCAAACCTACAAGACACTCTCTGCACCCGTTGAAGTCCTTTTAAATATCAAGTAAATAGAAGTATTATGGAGAAATATAAAAATCAATTTGGCATGTTAACAAGCAGCAACTTGAAAAACACCATACTAGTACCTGCTGAAAAGATTTGCTACTGATTCACAGTCATGTGAATTGTAGAACCATATACCATTGACTTCTTGAGCTGCGTTTCGGTACAATAGATATGGAACCTGGACTTCGTATTCAAAATCTCCGAGAAGATCCTCAACTAGATTATCTGTTAAACAGATGAATACAAATAACTAAGTAAATCATCAGGCCAAGTTTTATAGGTAGCATGTAATTTATATCCAGAACTTGTGACTTCATATCTAAAAATTTTCGATTTAGATACTCATGAGTGCAGACAAAAGCTAAATCAATTGTCTTCAATTGCTGAATCAAATTTAATCAGCTGGCAAACTTCCAAAAGCATGCTAATACTAATTCACAGTAAAAAACATTCAAAAGATTTGTCAGCAATGTCTGTAAGAACTATAAATAATTATTCATACAACCAACAACCTCCTACAGCTTAGTGCACCTCCCAAAAGCTACACCACTATGGGAGATATAGCACAAAAGTAAGAAACTATGTAGAAAATAACATCAGTGTGGTCCCATAGAGGAATTCAGTTTGTTGGGTTATTGTACAGAGAAATCAACAGAACTTAATTGTCAACAAGGCAGTGATTCATTTGACCATGTCTACATGGCAGGAAAAACATTACTAGTGAATGCAAACGTCAACAAATCCCTTAAACAAGACTGTTTGAAATATCAATAACAAAAAGACCTAGGTCGACAAAAAATACATAGTCAAACTGTTCAACCATTCCAAACATGACCAATTAATCTAACTGCATTGCCCATGGATGCCTGCAAGAAAGAAACCTCTGACAGACCTAAGGAAATTATCTTTGTTTTGCCTTCTGACTCCCCTTATAGTACTTAAAGTTATGATGAAAATCTTTCACTAACAACAATAACAAATAACTAACAACCAAACTACTTCAAACATAAAATGCCAAAAATTCAGCATGGACTGATTTCAGACCTGTGTTGCGCCGGTTCATGACAATGAACTGAAATCTGGGCTGTGTATTCCTGAAAATATACACTCAATTTTTTCTTAATAATTAGCAAATCCATCAAGATCAATCAAAACAAAATAAAAACATATCACATCAGAATACTACTTCAGTTACGAATATTAAAATTCCCAATCAAAATCAGCACTCAAGAGTGGTCGAAACAGCAAATCAACTATTCCATGCAAAGTCCTGCACACAAGATCTGAATCACGGCTAAAGAATCGATCCAGCACAAATGAAAAAATAAAACAAAAATAGATCCTAAATCTAGGTATCACTCTATCCTATATTTCAATTAGAACCATTGCAAACATCAGACGGATACAAATCACAGCCACTTCAAGTTCGACACAAACATAAAAAATACAACAAGGTATATCATATTAGCGAGATCTCCTGTTACCTCTTGACAACAAATAGTGATCCTTCAACGTCCTTTCGGCTCTGAACAAAACAAATAACGAAAAGCATAGATCAGATGGAGTAAATCCAAACAACCGATAGTCGAAACAGAATCGATGACGGAGGGAGGAGGGGCTCCCGATCGAGACGCACCCACTGGTTAAGCTCGATGTTGAACTCGTAAAGGGTGACGTGCGCGGCGGTCATAAGGATTTCCTCCACAAAGGCGTCGATCCGCTGGAGGACGGTGAGGTTGAGGATCTTTGTGCTTTGCTGGTCGAGATTGGGCATCAGCTTCCCGTTCTGCGTCATCCTCGAAGCGCGTGGCGTAACCCTAACTAACAGTTCTGGAAAAAATTCGAGCAGCGATAGATAGGAGAAAAGGAGAAACAGTTAGATAATCGCGACGGGAAGATAGATCGACGCGGGAAGTCGTGCTTCAGCTTGGACAATGTCCGAGGTTGCGATCGCGAAGGGATGGATGCGGAGGAGAGAGACCGAGAGAGAGAGAGAGAGAGTAAAGAAGGGAAGAAAGAGAAGGAAGTGGAGAACAGAAATAGGGGAGCGAATTGAGAGAGTAGAATTTTTATATCCGAGACCAGAAATGCGTACCGAAGAGGCATATTTTCGATACCCCTTTCGCGCCTACCCTCCTCTCAACTGAATAAGCGATGGAGGTTGCGTGGGGCCCAAGTAGGATGGTGTGGGAGAATCCCCGAGGAAGAGAAGATGACGGGTGCAGAAACATTATCAGAGGATTCCCCGAACTGGATGACACTTTTGCGCTTCCTCGATTGACGAAAATGCCCGTCGTAGCAAAGTGTTCCTTCCCTGTTCACAGATCTCGACCTATCTTCTTCTCAGATTTCAGCCGTCCATTTGTGCTAATCCCACCGACCAATCTAACATAGGCCACAAGGCCTATGTTAACCTATAAATACATAAGATTTATTTAAGCTTATAAGCTTCATTAAAGAAGCCATCAACCTTGTAAATAGGATAACGCGTCCTCTGGGCCACATACATCACATGACGATGAGAAGAACCTCAATGATGGCTTTTAAGTGAAACTGGATGGCTAAAGGCAACTCTAGACTCAATATGGAAATGCTGGAATCTTTTTAATTGTAGCCAGAAGGTTTAAGTAAACCTCATATCGTACCGTTTATGATAGACTCGATACGTATCGATTTTGATAAAGAACCAATATACTCGATACAATTCAATACTTTAACGTATAATATGTCGCTACGTTCGATATAACTCGGCTTGATGCATATCGTAGCGATAGATAATCGATATATCGATACGATACGATATTCAAAACCTTAACTACAACATGATGATTAATTAAAAGTAAAAAATTATGGGTTTTAAGCAGGAAGCGGAACACCTGGCAAACCACGTGATACAACTTGGCTGATGAAGGGCAACATGAAGATGAGAAAACAGATTATAATCCACATACATAATAAACACCAAGGTGTTAATACTATTCAAAGCGCATACAACGTAATCACGACAGCAATACAAATTGTGAAACCCATATATCTGACTCTTAAAATTTACGCAAGCAACATTCTCCACCTCAAGTATAACTATAACAACTTATCTTGATCTACATGATGGGAGAGTAATGCCGCCACAGCAAGCTGCTATTATCACATAGAGCAGCAGCACAATTGCAAGTGTCAACACAGCTCTGCAGTGGCACGAAAGGAAAGATGGTCGGTATCAGCAGAATGTAAAAGTTACCTAGCGTACTGCACAAAATTAACCTAAATTAACAAAATGGCCAAGCATCAACGAAATCCACAAAGATGGTTTGATGCTTAAGTAATAAAGTAACATATATATGCTCCATCATGATCCATTTAGCCATGTTCAGAATTGTCAGTTGTCATATACAAAAAATTGTTTCAGCCAGTAGGACGAGAAACAGGATTGAACGTTGGTTTTACCAGTAATGCAGGACATAGGCATAAGCTTTTGACTGACGGGCACTCTCATGAGGCAAAACCATCATTTTGGCATGACCTATGAACTAAATTAAGGCAGTGCCACGTTAAGGATATGCCTTAGTTACAAGATTTGATCCAACATTAGGATATAAACAACAAACCTTACAAATACCTTATGGACTGGTTAAGGCCTCTACTCCACTACAACTTACCGGTCAAGCATTAGCAGACAGCCTACTCATAGACTAGGACGATCTGTATTATTATTATCAGAAAAAGGATCTATATCAAAGATGCTTTTAGGATTTCATTACTTGAACAGCAAGAATGGACTTTATTGGGCAGTCTCTTTGATTAAAACAAAAAGTATCCAATTAGGGAATATAGAATTGTAATGCTAAATGACAAACTCCAATCACTAAAATAGAATCTTAATGCTAAATGACAAACTACAATCACTCAAATAATGTAAAGACCATTAACTCTAACTTTGTTTCCTGAAGACATGAAACAAAACCTGAAACGAGTAGTTGCAGCACATAACATGGTCAAAAGTAGCTAATGAAGCACCTTGCATTAAATGAATAGTCTCAGAATAAAAAATAAAAAAATAGGGAATCTGCAATGCATAACAAGAACAAAGATAGTTAACAGAGCTCTTGGCATTAAATGATGTAGTCTGGGAAAGAAAATAGGGGATCATTTCCAATAAACACATCCCCTTGATTGCATTCTAATAAACAAAATCATAGCCCATGGTGTGATAGTCCTTAGGTCATCCAAGCCACCAGACCACATACTTAAACTAACAAATTTGAAACATTAACAACAAGCTAACCAGCTTATGGTACCATCTTATGTCCTTGATGGTCCACAGTATGTAAAGCATTAAATCAGCATTCCAGATTTTAAAAGGCAACAATGCGCCAAGGGACGAAGAGTCGCAATCTAGCAAGTGTGTTTACAGGGGTAGAATAATGCACAGTTTGTTCAGCAAGACGAAGTAGTCCAAGGGGATGGTGGTCTTCGAAACTTTCAGAGGGAAAGATGCGAAATGGAAAGTTGCTCCAACAACATAGATATCCAGGAGGGATAAGTCATGGTTCTCTAGAGGGAGAATCATGCGCAGCAAACCGCACATGTTGAGGAATAGTACCTCAAGACAACAACTCCACAAATCTCAACGGACCGAACGAGCGGCAAGGAATCATCGCATGATCTCGTATAAGATAATGTATTGGTGGATGCATTGCGAGATAAAGTAGGGAAGCGACCCATGACAACATCAAACAAAGGCACACTTAGAGCTGATATGGAAATCAGACTCAACGGAGGGCTGACCCGTAGAATGGTGGGCACGAGGGCCACCATCAATTCAATGCAAATCGAGAGACGGAGTAAATTGGGTGGAACTTGGTGAAGTATCCAAGCCGCATGAAGAGAGTCAACATGAAAGATGAAACATAGAGCGGAAGCACGAAGCTCTACTTAGACAAAGGTCAAGGACATGAACTCTTGCAGTGGCAAGAGCGGGATCATGTCGTTCCATGGGTTCTTCATTCTGATGGAGCAAACTCATCTTGCATAGTGCCAAAGACGAAGAGAGCTTCGAAGCACATGCATCTTATCTTAGAGAAGCAGTTGACGGAAGAACTAAGGCGACTCAACTTGCAGAGGCGAAGTTAGGTCAAAAGGTCTTAGCACAGGGTAAGAGAACACAGAAACGGGTACTCTTGAAGAATATGTCATAGTGTTGTCATTCGAGTTGTCATGAAGTGCATAGCGGAGATTATGCTGGTAGAGGAGAGAGGCCTAGGATCCAGACAATGGTGCACCAATTACAGTGAAGTCTATGGACTTCGAGAGCTACTAGATGACGGATTGTCCTAGAGTGATGTTTCGTCCGAGTGTGACCCGAGAATGGGTGGACAAAGGTCAATTATCAAAGGAGCGAACACAATCGGAGGTAGCGAAGACCCTACGATGTGTTGCCAAAGGCCACACATGGATAGATCGTAGCTCGAGTTCATCCCACGAGAATCTGAAGGCAATGGAGATATCACCAGGATGCGACATAGTACAGCGATTCGTGGTGGAACAGTTCAAAGCAATACAACACACACGGGACAAGTCCCGTGAGGGACTTGATTATGCAGAGGTATGATCAGGAGCTGCTGGGAGCTCCACTTCGATAAAAAATACAACGACAAGAAGGGCTATAGATTCAAGGAGTGAATGTCATGGTACCGCAGAGGCGGGTCTTCTATGTGTGCATCGAATTTTGCATTGGATAAAGGCCTTGGTCATCAACATCTGGGGGTTGTGTACCACCGAGGGAGAGTTCCGAGTACAAGTTCCAGTGAGTCCTATGGGGGGAACTTGATCATACAGAGGTATGATTGGAGCGAAGAGTTGGACTGCTCCAGTGCTCATATTAACTTAAGAGAGCCTGACAAGTTAAAGGACAAGGCCGAGTAAGCGAACGTTACTACCAAAGAAGTTAAGAAAGAACAGAATCGACACAAGCCCTGCAAGAGGATAGCAGAGGCCATGCATTAGAGTTACAGTCTGTCTTTCTATCGACCAAGGAGAACTACTCGGAGAACATAGAAGTGTTGAAGCAGGTGGTCAAAAGTGGTGAGGAAGCAACAACGAGTTCAGAGGGGCTCAAGTACCCAAAAGCCAAGCGTCGGTCAGAATAAAGATGGCCTCGAAGGAGTGTCACAGTGTCGTAGAAGTGGATCTACCGAACGCGAAGAAAGGGATGCAAATGCTAGGCAACGGATGGTAGTGTCATGGGCTTAGCAGTGCCATAGTACTGCATAGGCGGGACTTCCGTAGAGTCATCGATCTCTTGCTCTTATAGAGGGAGAGAGTTGGTCGTGAAAGGGGCTAAAAATATGACGAATGTAGAGGCAAACTCCAAGTACCAAGACAAGGCTAAAGGGCAGAGGCCAGGGAACTTCATAAGATCGGTGTCAATAGGCTTCTTATCAAGATAGTTGAAAGTCAGGGACTTCGGGTTGATGCAAGAGTGCTCGACCAAGGAATGGAGTATGCAGTACGCAGTGTTGTACCTTTCCTACTCAAAGGAGTAGGCGGCAAAGATGATGGAGAAGACGGTACAATCTCAGAAGCAACTAAAACTATCAGAGACTTGCTCCAAGTTGGGATGAAATTTTGCTCCTTTCGGGCAAAACTTCTTGCATTCTAGAAGTTCGATGGCAGTGAGAAGGTAAATCACAGTAACTAACTCAATGCAAGGACTGCAAATACTTCAGGTTCTTTGGAAGTGTAGTAAAGAGCGAGCAAAGATTAGTAACCAACTCGATGCATAAAATACAACCTCGAGGAGGCGGGCCAAGTTGAGTACCCTTTGCCTTCTCAACTCTTAAGAGAATGGGCGAAATCGAGTACCCCAGTTCTCTTATTTATCCAGCAGAGGAGCTCTGTGCAGGTTCAAAGACCCTTCGAAGAAATCTAATGGAAGACAAGAGTTGTCAAATCCTCACAAATGGTGATCAGTGCTACTAAGAGTAAATTGTCTGCTTCATTTCCCAACACAATGTCAATCGAAAGCGAAAGTGATGCGAACCTACTTGAAAGCGACAACTAAGTTGAAGAAGAATCGATAGGCAAATTTTGTGAAGGACCTCAAAAACTTCAAAGTCTGCGAGGTGATGCTCGTTAAAGTTCCAACAAGCATCCACCCAGTTTAAGCGGCATGAGACGATTGAGATACTGTCGCATAACAAGGAAGGTCTTTTCCTTCATCAGAAGGATCCGCAGGAATCAAACAAGGATCAATACAACTCAACCGACCTCACACTAGAGTCGGTCATTGGCGAATTGAAGCAAACATGGCAGATCAAAGTTTGATTACTCGACAACAATAACGGAGAGTAGTTGAGAGTCACGACACGTGTTACAGCCAAAGCAGAAGATTGAACATTCAGCAAAAGGCGAGGAAAAGCAACGTCTACAATGGCTTCAACGAGGACGTCAAAGGAATAAGTGGGGGAGAATGTCACGGACAAAAATATAAACAGGGTGCTTGATGTAATGCTCATGTATGTCTGTGTCTTTCAGTCTTTATTCATGCTTTGTACAGTAAACAACGGGCTAGCAGTAGGCTTGGCAGCCCTAGTTTGGCTAGATTTTGTGGCTGTCTTCGACTTGTAAATGAGAATGTCATATGGACACTTGTAGGGATTTCAATTTGTAATGGACCATGATCCTTTGTGTACGACCGTTTAGAGATTGTGAAGTCCATGGTTGTAATTTACATAGACTATAAAGTGGTTGCTAAATGGTTGCTTGTGGATCCCATGTGAACGCTTTCTCTACCTGTTTTCTCTTTTGTAGGTCATAAGGGATTATAGGAGGTTTCGGAGAGGTTGACCTTCGCGGACAGACACGCAAGGGTGCCGCATGACTTAGGCAAAACCATCTAAGTTTGTGATAGCATGCATGAGGCGAAGTCGTCGACGACACTGAAGCCTTGTCACCTCAGACAAGGAGGAGGCGACATCTCATTTGCGGCATCTAGTGAGTAGCGAGAGAGGGCAGCAACAGATCGGGATCGTCGAAGGAGAGCGATGACAAATCTCCAAGTTCTTCATATTCTTCTCCCTCTTCTTCCATCTCCTTCAGCTGATACCGCTTGGTAGCAGGTGGCGATGATCGAAATTGGGGCAGAAACAACCTTAATCAACGATGTCACCCCGTAGCGGGAGATCCGCATACCGGTCTGTTGGCGAACCAGTACGTACCACCCGATATGGGCGGTACCATTGAGTATCGTAGACCTTATTTTAAACAACTATAATACGTATTCAAGAAAATCCCAAATGCTATACGCACACAGAGAGCCATGATTCTAAATCATTCTTGTTTTCAATTAATTATTTGGTGAAATCAATTCAAATAACACAAGCTTATTGGCATCATTGGCAACATGATGCTTAGACATCTTATCGTTGTCAGGTCTTAAGATCATATAATTATTCAAGAAACCAATGTAATACTATTTCATAGTACAAGGAGTTAACTCAAATGAAGATCAGATACTTACAAAAGCTTCGCATTTTTCATCCAGAGAGCTTGACGAAGGCGCCTGGACTGCTTTCTAAAATGAAAAGCACTGTCTTGCATCGTAGCAGTTTTATCAACAAGAAGTGCAATACGATCACCTCTGTCCAATATCTTTTCAACATTGTCCACCATGATAGTGTGTATCTGCAAATTTTGAATTGTCATAAGTTTCGGGAGCATATATCAGGTAGAAGGATAAATCAAAAGTTAAAAATAGCATTAAAAACAAGGCAATAACCTGTAAGAAAATAGAAAGACAAAAGCAAGATGATATATAATTCTTCTGGAGAAAAAAAAGATATTTATTATCACGTCCATAGTGTGATGACAAGCCACAAGCCTACACTTACAGCAGCAATCTGATTAAGGCACCCCTAGTTCTTGCTAGCAATACATTTTTATCACAACACAATATGATCTTTATACAAAGAAACAAGCCAGATACAAATGAAAATCAGCTACAACAGATTTTTCTTCCATTTCTTTGAAGGACAAGAATCTAGTCAGATGGAAAAAGATGTCAAAATCTGCTAGTAACTTCCATTGATACAGAAGTAACAAAATATCATTATGGAATCTCACTTCAAGGATCAACCCCCATGGTGGACTCTCTGCTTGACTTTAGAACAAAGATTAGCAATTACTCAGGTAATCCTGATTGATTGACATCCTTCCATAACCATCCAATTAATCTCTAACAACTAATATTAAAAAGCACTGCAAATAGAAACATAAGTTCCGAAAACCAGGGTTTATAGTCATGACCGTCTACATAAGTTCATAATGCATAAAGAAAATGCACTGTGGGAGAATACTCCATCTGCTTACTCTTAATG
This sequence comes from Ensete glaucum, assembly GCA_021527575.1. Lineage (NCBI taxonomy): Eukaryota > Viridiplantae > Streptophyta > Magnoliopsida > Zingiberales > Musaceae > Ensete > Ensete glaucum. Next base: position 37,540,177 of record CM038558.1, on the reverse strand, counting down.
TACAGAAAAATAGTTAGATAAGGATGTTAAAATAGTAGCAACCTAATGGAAGCAAACATATAGTAACAAAATGTCAATTAGGAACCTCACTTCAAAGATTGTCATTCATAATTACCTTTTATTTGAATAGAAAGAAAGACCTTAGAAGAAAATTATTTCAAGATATTCACTATTCATTTTAGGTGACTGGCCTCATAGTAAATATAAACAAGAAATATTATGTAAATACCATATCACCAGAAATGCAAGTTCCAAAGGCCATACAATCTCCAAAGACAAAGCTATAACTGATGTATTCATTACCATCACGAGAAACTAAAGAATTTCATTATACATAGTAATCATTAATAAGAATGTAAAAGTACTAACAAAAGGGCATCGAGGTCTCTTGAGAACAAATTGCAGACAAATCCCTAATTGTTGATTCGAGTGACAGTTTAGAAATTGAAACTGAGCACATTTCTGCAGCAGGAAGGCTCACATTACATTTTAGAGAACAAATACTAAACAGAAATAAGCATATCAGTAATGAAACAACTACCAATTTGTTAAACAAACAAAGGTTTTAAATAAATCTCCACAACTTGCCTCACTAACTTCACCGCGCACACGGTTAAGTGTATCTGCACTTGGATTGCTTGAGAAGAATTTCATTATCCATCACGAGAAGCTATAACTGATGTATTCATTACCATCACGAGAAACTAAAGAATTTCATTATACATAGTAATCATTAATAAGAATGTAAAAGTACTAACAAAAGTGCATCGAGATCTCTTGAGAACAAATTGCAGACAAATCCCTAATTGTTGATTCAAGTGACAGTTTAGAAATTGAAACTGAGCACATTTCTGCAGCAGGAAGGCTCACATTACATTTTAGAGAACAAATACTAACAGAAATAAGCATATCAGTAATGAAACAACTACCAATTTGTTAAACAAACAAAGGTTTTAAATAAATCTCCACAACTTGCCTCACTAACTTCACCGCGCACACGGTTAAGTGTATCTGCACTTGGATTGCTTGAGAAGAATTCCATCTGGTGATGTAGAACTCTAGAGAACTCATCATTCATTGCATAAGCTAGTGCAGAATGAGCAACTCTCCCATAATTTTTCATGAATCTCATCTGGATGTCCTCCAAATATAGAAAAGGAACCCTCCCTACAACATAGCAGATGAAGACCCTCTAGTAGAAACAATAATCGACAGTAATTATAGAACATAAAAGTAACTAATAAATGAAGAAAAAAAAAAGATAAAAAGTTTTGACATATAAACCACAAAATTCATCCAGTCTGTGAGTAAACTGTGAACTCCTGAAATGTCAATGTGTAAGATTGCTAAAATTAGCTTCTCCTTATTAACTTGCAAGACATAAGTTAAACATGTTGATAGAGAAACAAATACCAGCCCTGCTCTATACCCAGGTCTTATCAGGACTTCATCAATCTCATCTGTCTTGGCCTGTCACGCAATAAATGGACTATGAAGCATGGTACAGACATGGGATACAGATGATATAATATGAATACTAAAATATACCAGATCATGAAAAGAAGGATAAATGCATCATAGGTTTGGCAATTATAAAATTGATATAAGATGACAAACTTGACATTTGCCGTTATTGCTCAAATGCATAGTAATACACCACAATAAATGTTAACAAGTAACTAGCATTCCTAACCCATTTGCAGAGAAAGAATATATGCAAGTAATATGTACTTTAAGAATATCAAGCAGATTTTGATAATTGAAATTACATTAGTATTTTCAGTTCATTAATCAAAATTTGATGTCAACATAAATGACATAGACATTTAAGACAAAAATAGTTTCATTCAAACATATACATGAAGTATATCTGACAAATATCATCAGATGACATGCAAGAAGGAATAAAGGCATTTTTTTAACATAACCAACAGAAGATATTAGGAAAAATACTGAAAGAGTGACAATTTGCATTGACGACTATTGGATCCTAAGAATTCTTTAGTGTTAAGACTAGCATGCTTATTGATATGTAGTTTCTCGCATTATCATGATCGACGTGTAGCTCTTAATTGGCCAGTTTAACCCCTATTTCCCTCCACGACTCAACTTTCCCCATGTTATTGTAGCTTGTAAGATGAATACTGTAGATTCCACCATAACCATAACAGTTCGACTGCTACTAATTTGAACAAAAGAATAAGCTTCTATTAAATACACAATAAACAGAGAAGCAACAATACAGGAATCAACTCAGAACCCCAGAATCCCTATACCTCCAATTGAAAGAGATACCAATTCTCAAGTGAAACCTCAAACTGAAACAGACACAAAGACAATACAGATGAATTGAGAGGGCTGATGCCTTGGACTCACTCCCGAAGGTGTCGTTGGCCATGCAGAGGAAGGTGATCCCATCAGATCTTAGGACGTGGAAGATGTAGCGATCTTGTGAGAAGCAGAGCCTGGAATCGGAGTACGGCGGCAGCTTCTCGAGGATCCGGCGTGCGACGGCGCCGACGTTGCCGGTCACGGCGGCGAACTCCGCGAGCACCGATGTTCCCCTCGCCACCACCGCGTAGAGGATCGCCATGCCAGCAAAGGTCTCCCTCCCTCCCCCTCTCTCTCTCTCTTTCTCTCTCTCGCTCTAATAATGGGGTCTTGTTAGGGCATGGGAAACGAACGCCCTTCTTTGGCGACTGGAAAGTCAGACGTTCGAGGGCTCGTCGCGGCGAGTCGTTGACCGATCGGTCGTTTTGCGAACATTCGGTAACGTTTGAGAATAGTTATTACTTAATATATCTTAAGAATAGTTACTTATGTTTAGAGTTGTGGAATTATCAACAATTAGTGAGGATAGTGATTAATCATAGGTATAATAGTAAAATATTAAAATAAAATAGTAGAGTGAGATAGTTATTATTATATTCTATAAATATGATCTTAGTTCATAGTTATTATTATATTCTATAAATATGATCTTAGTTCATAAGGCAAGTGAGCACATAATGTATGCATTTAGAGATAATATTGTAAGTGTTCTATTGCTTCATGTTTAATACTACGTCGTTTTAATAGCAATTCTGTGTCTCAACCCCTTATTTTCATCTTCTCGGACAAATACTATGAATTTTGATGTATCAAGATGAAGACTATATTTAAGTCTCAAGATCTTTATGACTTGAAGGAGAATGGATATGCAGATTCAGATGAATAAACCAGGCTTGGAAATAGAAAGAATGACTCAAAGACATTGTTCTTCATTCAACAAGCTATACATGAGATAATTTTCTCAAGAATTTTAGGAGTAGTGGCTTATGTTTAGGAGTTGGGGATGTAATTAGAAGTTAGTGAGGGTAGTGATTAATCATGGATGAGATAATGAAATAGTAAGATGAAGTAATGAGATGAGATAGTTACTATTATGTCATATAAATAGGACCTTAGTTCATTAAGCAAGTGAGCAAAGAGTTTGTACATTTAGAGATAATCTCATAAGTGTTTTATTGTCTCATGTTTAATACTACATCATTTTCTTGATTGAAAGTGTTTGTTCATTAATTGCATCATAGTATTATGTTTTTATCATTTTCTTGCTCCTCTTTCCCTAACATTTATGGTATCGAAGTCTCAAAACCTTTAGGACTTGATAGAGAATGGATATGCAAATCCAGATGAAGAAACCAAGCTGAAGGAGAATAGAAAGAAGGACTCAAATGCATTGTTCTTTATTCAACAAGTTATACATGAGACAATCTTCTCGAGAATTACAATAGTGATAACCTCAAAATAAGCTTGGTTGATACTTTAAAATGAATTTCAATGCTTGTCGAGGGCGATTACGGTAAAACTTCAAACCCTTCGCCGTGAGTTTAAAATTTTATTTATAAAAAGCAATGAATCAGTATAATATTTTTTTTCTCGAGTGATTAAAATTGTTAGTCAAATGAAATCAGATGATGAACATCTTCATGATCATATAATTGTTACAAAAAGTTTTGAGAAGTTTAACTTCAAAATTTGATTATGTTGGTCCCACAATTGAGGAGTCAAATGACTTATTTACTTGTTCATTTGATGAACTAATGAGTTTCTTGTAAGCACATGAAATAAGGTTGAACAAGTCAATTGAAAAAAGTAAATAAAAATCATTTTAGGTTAATGGGGAGTCTTCTACTTCAAAAGAAGACAAATTATCAACAGGAAGAGGGTGTAGCAGAGGAGGGTTTCGTGGTAGAGGAAATGGAAGAGGAAGATGACACTTTGATGGGCATGACGAACAAAAACAATATTTTGTTTGGTCATATGAACCAGATTGTTAGAAAAGAGAAAAGCAAGCAAGCTATGTTGAGGAAAATAAAGATAATAGTAAGTTGTTTATCGCTCATTCAATAAGTTAATGATATCTCAAATGATATTTTATTTTTGGATAATAAATGTTCTAATCATATGTCAGGCATAAAATCAATCTTTAGAAATATTGATGAAACTCATAGGTTGAAAGTTAAACTTAGAGATAGCAAGCAAATCCAAGTCGAAGGAAAAGGAATAATTGAGATGAAAATAAATCAAGGAAAGGTAAAACACCTTGATAATATTTTCTATGTTCATAGTTTATCACATAACTTGTTGAGTGTTAGACAATTGATAGATGATGGATATTTAGTTATATTTTATGATAGTTCATACACTATTAAATATAATAAATCTGATTTAATTATAACAAATATTTGCATGCGCAAAATAAGATGTTTCCTATTGATATTTTAAATATTAAGAAATATGCTCTTATTGAAAATCAAAATAATGAGATAAATTTATGATATTTGAGATATGGACATCTTAATATTAAGGGTGTAAGGTTGTTAAATTAAAAAGAAATGGTTTAAGGATTCCCTAAAATTAATAGACTTGATGTCTGTGAAGTATGCATTTATGGCAAACAAAGTAAGAAACTATTTTTTGTTGGAAAAGTATGAAGAGCATCTAATTGTCTTGAATTAATTCATACTGACTTATGTGGACCTATGAATACAAAATTATTTAGGAGAAGTCAATATTTTCTGTTATTTACTAATGATTATAGCTGCATGAGTTGGGTATATTTTCTAGAATTGAAATCTGAAGTATTTAATAACTTCAAAATTTTAAGACACTTGTAGAAAGACAAAGTGGTAGATGCATAAAGACACGTCGGACAGATAAAAATAATAAATTTTTATCTAATGAGTTTAATTCCTTTTGTAAATAAAATGATATTCGTAGGGAATTAATAGCACTATATACACTAGAGCAAAATAGTGTAGCTGAACGTAAGAATCAAACTATCGTCGAAATGGCAAGAAGTGTGCTTAAAGGAAAACATCTTCCAAATCAATTTTGGGCAGAAGCAATTACAATAATAATTTATTTATTGAATATTTCACCGACAAAGGCTGCTATGAATCGAACTCCTTTTGAGGCTTAGTATAGTATAAAGCCAAGTGTAAGCCATCTAAGAATTGTTGGTTGTATTATTTATGTCTTAGTAAATTTACAAAATCATCATAAGCTTGATGAAAAATCTAAAAAATACATCTTAATTAGCTATACAACACAATCCAAAGCATATTGATTATATAATCCTATAAGTGGCAAGATTGTTATGAACCAAAATGTTATGTTTGATGAAAGGACAAGTTGGAATTGGGAGATAATGAAGGTGAAACACAAATTCGTATTCCAGCAAAACTAGTCACTCCACCGAATCAAGTGACAGATCCTACTCCAACAAATTCAACGTCAACCTCACATATTTATGATTCAACATTTGCTTTATTTATTTCAAATCGTATAAGTTTTAAGGAATTAGTTGAAAAAGAGGAATGTTGAAAAGCAATGAAGGAGAAAATCAAGTTAATTAAAAAGAATAAAACTTGAGAGTTAATGGATCTACCAAAAGAAAAGAAAGCTATTGGATTGAAACAGGTGTACAAAATAAAGTATAATGCAGATTGAAGTATCCAAAAGCATAAGGCTCATCTTGTAGCAAAAAGATATTCGCAACAATAAGGTATTGATATTGATGATACTTTTTCTCCAGTTACTATATTCAAAATCGTGAGAACTTTTTTGGCTTTAGCTGCTTATTTAAGTTAGCATGTTTATTAATTTGATGTGAAATATGTGTTTTTAAATGAAGATTTATAAGAAGAGAGTTTTGTTACTCAACCTGAAGGTTTTTTTATTAAGCGACATGAAGAAAATGTATATAACTTAAATAAAACACTTTATAGGCTCAAACAAGCTCCAAGAGCATGGTACAACAAAATTGATTATTGTTTTCATCAAAATAGATTTAAGAAGAGCGATAATGAACCTACCCTTTATTTAAAAAAGAAAGGTGAACATAATATTCTTATGGTTTGCCTTTATGTTGATGATATTATATATATGGGTTCATCTAATTCTACTGTGACAGAATTTAAAAAATACATGATAAATAAGTTTGAAATATCAGATCTAGGTCTGCTGCACTATTTTCTTGGGTTGGAGGTGAAGCAAGGATCATATGTAATTTTTATTTCATAAAGAAAGTATCTAATGGATTTGCTCAAAAAAATCTAACATGATTAATTGCAAAGATGCAGCTATACCCATGAATGTAAATAAGAAATTGAAACTTAAAGATGATATAAGTTTGACAAATGCAAGATACTACAGAAGTTTGGTTGGAGGTTTGATTTATCTAACTCATACTTGACCAGATATTACCTTCTCTATTGGTGTAGTATCCAGATTTATACAGAGCCCAAGTAAACATCATCTCGGAGTTGTTAAAATAATTCTACGTTATATTACTGGAACTATAGATTATGAAAATTTGTATTCTTATAATTTTAAATATAAATTATTTAGTTTTACTGATAGTGATTGGGCAAGAGATTTGGATGATAGAAATAGTACTTTAGGCAATATTTTTAGCCTCGGATTAGGAGCTATATCTTGGAGTTCGAGGAAGCAAGCAACAACTGTGTTGTCAACATCATAAGCAGAATATGTAGCTGCAACATAAGTAGCTTATCAAACTATATGGCTTAGACGACTTCTTGAAGATCTTCATCAAGAACAAAAAGAAGCAATAGAAATATTTTGTGACAATAAAGCCACAATTGTAATGATAAAGAATCCAACATTTTATGGAATAATGAAGCATATAGAGATACGCTATCATTTCATCTGAGATCTTATAGCAAATGGAGCTATGACAATGAAGTACTATGGCACGGTTGAACAAGTTATAAATATTCTCATCAAGTCAATTTTAATTCAAAAGCATGTTTATTTTGCTGAAATAGGAAGTAAAAAATGATTAAGTTTATTAATTCTTGATCTATTTATATAGGTAAAGAGGAGGATTTTCCTCAACTAATCTACGAGATTTCCTTATTAGGTTGAAAAAATCATATCTAAATCATATCTAGACTATATATGTTATCATATCTAAATCCTATTTGTTATCATGCCCCTATAAGATCAAGCTCTTGTCAAGGAGTCGATCTTGGACCAATGTAATCAAAAGAGTTTGCAGTGGGTAGAGTAGAAGCTGGTGCGGAATGGGGTAGGCGCAGTAGTGGGTGGAGTAGAAGTTGTCATTGGATAGAAGTGAGTATGGAGGCACTAGACTTGGAGATCAGGACCAGAAGGTCTCAACGGACGCAACGATCAAGAGAGGCCACTGGCAGTAAGGGGACCTCGGTGGTAAGAAGAGGAGGTTCGACAGCTACAGTAAAAGAAGCATAGGTTGCTCTGTTTCTGTTGCACTACGGAAGAAGATGTTGGCTACGTCGAAGAGTCACGAGCGGTTGAAGGCAACGACCACCACGATGGTGGCAACGGAGGGAGATATGGTCTATGACCACAGAGGATTGTCATCCGGGGGTTATAGAGGATCATCTTCCAGGCGCGTAGGTGATAAGCTATCATTGGACAATGAAGAAATAAGAGGTAATCTCTCTTATAGAGAGAGGGGCACTGATACTATGTTGAAATATGAAGTAAGAATTAAAAAGTCCAATTAAGGTCATTGATTCTTTATCTATTTATATAGATAAAGAGGACTTCCCTCAAATCCTATATGTTATCATATTTCATGTCTCAGGTGTATGTAACTATGAATCAAGGGAGAGTGTTGAGAATTAATTCATAGTAGTTAACTACTTAATTAACATATTTTAGGAGTAGTGGCTCATGTTTATGAGTAGTGAAAGTTGTTAGGAGTTAGTGGGGATAGTGGCTAATCATGGGTGAGATAGTAAAAAAGTGGGATAAAGTACTGGCATGAGGTAGTTACTATTATGTCCTATAAATAAGACCTTATTTCATGAAGCAAGTGAGCAGAGAGTGTATACATTTGGAGATAATCTTATACGTGTTCTATTGGTTTTTATTTAATACTACATTGTTTTCTTGATTAAAATTATTTTTCATTAATTGTATCATAGTATTCTAGTTTTATCGTTTCCTTGCTCTTCCTTCCCTCATGTAAAACCGCCTTCACATTTCAATGAGATTTTAAATAGATTATTTACCTATTTTATTCTAATATAAATTTATTGCAACCGAAAATATATGTTTTTTCTTTCTCTTCTTTGGCAGACATTGGTGAAAAGTATTTAAAATATTTTTAAAATTCCTATCTGTTTATTATTATTGATAGTTTTCTTTTCCTTTACTTAAGGCCCTCCATAGCTTAGTTGTGTAAAATAAATATTATAAAAAACATGGTTATTAGAATCGAACCGAAAGATGATGGGACCAAAAATATCATAAATCAAACTAACTATTAGTCAGTCGGATTTTAATTATTGGATCGGATGTGTTTAATAATGGAATGAACCAATTAACCCAATTGATTTTTGAATAACCCATATGAATTAATCAGATTACATAAAATCAATCCGAGTTTATAATATAAAAAAAGATTACTTAAATATCTCTAGTTTGATTTTTTGATTATTTATTTAAGAGGATATTTACGTCAATCATGAAATTAGAATCAACATGAGAAATAAATTAAGATCGATCCGATTAAGTGTAATTAGCACCAACATTAACGTTTATAATTTTGGTTGATATTCTATCATTTTTATTATATATAATTAATTTTAATTTTTTACTATATATAATTTTAAATTAGTTAATATATATTAATATATTTTTATTAAAGATACGGTTGGTCGCTAAGGTTTGATTCGATCATGATAAAAACGCCACGGCGGTACACTTGTTGGTTAGTGGCCCCAAGCCTCGATCAGACGGCTGAGGTGGGTGATATCGAGGTGTTGGTGTATATTGTTTGGTAAGTTCATAACTGGAGAGAGACTGAAAAAAGATAAAAGGGTGATTGATGGTAGGGTTGGGTACTCCGTACTCCAAGCCAATGAGAATGGGACGTTATTTTTCCCTACAATAATATATAATTGAAGTCATAATAGCTTAGAGTGTTACCGAGGCCAAAGTTTTGCTTACTTTGGTTTGAAACATCAATCTTTATTCCTTCAGTTCAAGCTAACACTCACCATGATCTTTTCTGCAACTCCATTTTTTGCTCTCTCTCTTTCTCTCTCTCTCTCTCTCTCTCTCTCTCTCAACCTTGCTTTGCAGTTTCGAAGCTGCTTTCTCCAGTTCTTCACAGAAATGTAGCTCAGCAAAAGCATGTATGTGGATAAATTCATCATGATGATTGCTCATTTACGATGCTGCTCATGTAGTGAATATTCACAATTTCAGCAGCTGTTCTCTCCAGTCCTTCGCGCGGAATTGTAGTTCAGCAAAAGCATGCAACATTCTGTAGATAAGTTCATCATGATCATTGCTCATCTATGATGCTGTTCATTGAATTAATCTTCACAATTTTAGTAGCTGTTTACTCGAGTTCTTCACAGACATGCAGTTCAGCAAAAGCTGAAACATAAACTAGTGGCTTATTTTATGCTACTGGATCATTTACATGATCAGGAACTGAACAACTTAACTCGAGCAGGCGATTGGAATTGTTTGGCCAATTACAAGATGGAATATCTTCCATTAAACAATCTCAGGTAGATATAGTTGGACTCATATCACTAACATTGCTTTGCAATATCTCATTATCACATGCTCATAGTCATGATTTTAATACGATTATAGTGATCTATTTGTTGCATATATAAGCGACGCATCCATTGGCAACTACAAAGTCCACATTGCTGCTGTGACAATCTCAATCTTTATCTGTTGTGGTCCATCAGTGTGTTCTTCAAGTACAGTGATACTATAATGTGGGCTGATCCTTTTTTGTTTCCCGTTGAGAAAAAACGTGGTGTTCATATATCTTTTAGTACATGCACACAAAAAGAATAAAAGGAAAACAATGTCCTCCAACTACGTTCTCTCTGATGATATCAACCATGGCAAGATGGAAGAACAGTGTACTATGGAATATCTTAGGTTGCAGAAGCTCTACAGTAATCGGATGTAGTATGTGTGTACAAGGACTTGTCTGTCAATTAGGTATCTGATATGCATCAAATGACTGAAGTTTTCAGCTAATTAATGAACCTTTTTAGATCTGATAACTTTATGACCACTTAAAATCTGTTGTCTTTGACAATAACAAGATGGATCATCTATTTCCAAGAGACGACGGTCAGTATGAGAATCTCGGCATATAAGCCAGTCAAACTAAGCATAGAGCTAGCAGGTCATGGATGCCAAGAAAGATTCAAACAATATGATGGTGATTCGTTGCACTAAATATCGAAGTCACATATCATCGCCGAGGAGCACATCTATGAGAAAGATGTAAGTGAGGGATAATAAAAGGAAGAGGGTCTCTAAACTCCACTGATCTATGTGCTTAGCTGTTAAACAAAGTTGTTGGGGGTCATCCCTTACCTTTCTTTTAGTCATACATGTCAAAGGATGCTAACTGTGTGGAACGAGGAAGGGATGACCAGTTCAAAACATGGTATGGATACAGCAGCAAAGGATTCGATATCGACGATAAGAAATCTTCTAACGAGGAGACTTTGATAGCCCTTCAAGTGGGGTTTCTTGGGTTCAGAGCTGATAGATGAATCTCTCGATGAATGAAGTTTGCAAGAGGATCCGAGTCAAGTCATTTATCACGCGTGCATGGACTTTTCTTCCCGAGGACATGCATTGAATCTGCAAATAAATAGGAACAAACATGTGGAGCAATAGTTGCCATGTGCATCAGGGATTAAATTGAGTCCACATATGGCACAAGTTATCCACGGCAATGGGAAAATGGTGTGGCTTCTTCAGATGTTGGAGGCTGCTTGACAAGCTGTAGTATGTATCCAGCATTCTACGTATCTATACTAAAGGAAACAAGTGGTAGTATCTCGTACTGTGTCCTTGTGCAGGTACTCTCTTGTATATTTGTCTTGGACGGACGTGGAGGTTAAACGAGTCCATAAAAAAATACAGCATTCTACGTATCGATACTAAAGGAAACAAGCGGTAGTATCTCGTGCTGTTGCCTTGTGCAGGTACTCTCTTGTATATATATGTCTTGGACGTACGTGGAGGTTAAACGAGTCTATCCATGCACTCCATGGTGTTTTTTATCTTTCTCAAAACCAATACAGTGACACAAGCAACCTAAAACAAAAACAACAAATGGCAGCTACAATTGAGTTGTATTGACAGCAATGTCATGAGAAAGTTTTCCACGACTAGTCAATCAGAATAGAATAGTCAAGACATGGTTAGGTCCCTTTGCATCTCCCCCCACAGAGATGCTCCTCTTTGTTCTTTATTCCCCCTCCTCCTGCTGATCTAATATCCTAAGTTAACCAACACATATATCATGAAGGACCAAAGGGAAATAACTAATCAATAAACAATAAAATTAATACTCGGATAAGGTCTGGTTGTGCATCATGATCAGAACCAGTCCTGAAACAGGTCGCAGTCGTCGTTCTGGCCGATTAACTCCAGATCGTCTTCTCCCCGTTGTCGCACGGAGCGCTGAGAGCCATTGCCATCGGATGAAGAGCTATCATGAGATAGGGTCCTCTTCGATGAAGACGGTTCATTGCCGGAGGGCAGCACGTTGGGCATTCTTTGCACATCAGTTGCAGCAGCGGCCGCGGGTCGTCGATCAAATGATCTCACGCAGCCTGACTTGGTATACATGCGGCACAAGCTGAATTCGCTGCGGAACTGTGAAAGAAGAAGCGCAAGATGCAGGAGTTTACTGCAAGGGTGCCATGTCGATGGATAGGGTTCTGGTGCCACTATGGAGGTAATGATTACCTTGGGTGTTGGGCTTACCATAACGGTGGTTGCACCTTCCTCAACTGCTCTGTACTCGTTCATCTTCCACCTGGTCTTGGTTCCGGTGGGAGTTCGTCCTTCGTAGAAGACCATGGTCCTCTTCATACCCATGACTTGGTTCGTGGACGAGAACACGCGGCTCAGGGATCCGGTGGCCTTCCAGTAGCCCGACGGCGTGGTTCGAGTCGGCCGCCCTCCATGCGCTTCCCTCTCCTGCCTTGGGCATAAGAACAACCATTGCTCTCCATCTCGCCTGCAATGCTCTCCAGACAACGCTACGCACACCACGCTCCACCAGATCAAGATCATCAGCAATATGTGTCCAGAAAGAAGACTCTACAAGACAATGAAAGGAAGCTGCGCTTACGAGGAAGCCGCCATGGATCGAAGCAGTAGACATCAACCACGGGGATGACCTGTTCCATGTCTTCTTCTCTTCGGTTCTCCAGCTTGTTCTGAAGGTAGAAGCCGATCAATTCTTCTTCGGTCGGGTAAAAGCGGAACCCCGGCGGGACGGTGCTCATCTCTCCCTTTCGTCTTTTGCCTGATTCCTTGTGGATTCAACCTAGCTACAGGTCTGCAACTTGTGCTTCGGGGCTCAGAAGATTAATGGAAGGAAGGTCTGCTTCCGTTTGTGATGGTCCGGGTCACTTATATACAGGACCCGGATGCGGCAAAGACAGAAAAGAGCAGTAATGGTGGGGCAACTGATGTGGAATTCAAATTAACATGGTGCGACCTTGTGGAAACCCACAATGGGGAAGGCAATGACCAGGTCAATCTCCTCCCGAGTTCCCTTTTCATAAGCTTTAAGAATGCTGTATCTCATACGTATCTTATGCACGGGTGGTCAGCCTTTGCCTAACGAAACTGGGCTAACACTATACCAGTTGTGTCTTCTGTAAGACCTTTGACATCTAACAAGAACTTAAGTTTACCTCGATCTGGACTTGACTCATTCTGATGCCGAGATTATACTGCTCAGAGATAAATACTGGCAGTCTAAATCATAAGTTACTCGAGAGTTATTATGTATCAGTGGGAACATCAAGTACCTTGGCAACAAGGATCCTAACATGAGGTATTGAATTATTCCATGCTCGATGGTGGTCAACGACCCAAGTCTCCCGTGATGTTCATCAGCTATCCAAGCGGTCGTCCTTCAGTGCTCATAAGAGAAAGATAGCTTGTCTCGCTTTCAAGTACTTGGGTAGCTGGATCCAGCAACCGAACAGCAACTCACTCGTTATGCTTTAGATTTTACAGCGAATCGAGACGGAAAAGGTAATTATCCTGTACCCAAAGCCACCCAATCAAACTGTGGCCAAGTGGGGAACAGAACGGAGGAGGAGGAAGAGGGTGATACTCTTCCGCGGCTTGCTGTTCGACAACCGCGTGGGTTGATCACTTCCACGCCCTTTTCTAATCTCAAAATGTCAAAGGGAAATATGCTTTGGATTCCGATGAAGCGGACGGGAGTCAATTTGGAGCCAGGAGTGGACGTTAACGCGGCTGTGCAGACCGGAGATAGATCCCCTTGACGTACAGCGCGACTCCCTTTGCCACCTGTGGAGATCATCGCGACAGTATGACGTATTCGGTGCTCTGACTCGGTCCATCCCAACGTGTGAGTGGAGGTGACACAAACCATCGTCTCAGACAACTCCGTTTACCAGTCCAGCGACGCTGACATCTCTCTCGCTCTCGCTCAATCCATCCATGGCTTCTTCATCTGATCTCGTGCTCTCCCTTCAGGACTCCTCGAGTAAACTCAAGCATGAAACAGCAGACGGGTTGAACAGATTGGAGTCAAGAGAAAGAGTAGGAAGGAAGGAAATGCATGCATGTGTTAGCTGAACTGCCCACATTAACAAAGCAGTAAACAAGTAACAGTAATCGCTGATGCTTGAAAAAAAAACAAAAGTTCCTTTAGCTGTATAGAACTATAAGATCCTAATGGTTTTCTATCGCTTGTTTTTTGTAGCTTAAACAACAGTACACCAGAAGATCTAACAACGACGGTGTGTGGAAGCAGTTGAAGTTTCGATCTAGAGAGAGAAACACGATTAAGGTAGCAATCAGATTTAAGACGAGGTGTTGGGTAAGCAAGTACCCATCACTACCAGTCATTCAGACAATTGCTATCCTTGTTGGTTAACTGAAGTTATGAGCTAATATGTAAGAACAGGTGGATAAAAGGGACATGAAAGCGACTAGAACTATAGCAATATACCTCAGGAATTAGCAGTCTAAAACTGTACATTAACAGTATCAGCATTACAGGCCTCTTACTTACCACAGGAGGAAGAACCGTGAAGCATAAATGGAGAAAACATGCAGCACATCCTCATCAAAAAGCATTAAAATAGAAGAGGATGTTGTCTGTAAAATAGACCAATGTCATGAAGAAGCAAAAGAACCAAATAAGCCCACCTCGTGTACTGATAGTGTACCATCAAGTGGTAAATATGTATAATTAGTAAATATGTATAATTGGTTCACTATCAAAGATGTAGATTAATTCTAGTGTTTCCTCCGTATTGATGTGGGAGTATTGATGTGGCGAACTAGTATAGGAGGTTTGCAAGAGAGGCGATTCGCCGAAGTCGATCTACCCTTAGAGTGGTGAGGCAAGATAGAAGAATTGGATCTACTTAACTGTAATATCCTCTCTTGGCTGTCAGGTCGTCTTCAGGTAGTGATGTTGTTTCCTGGCGACGGGGTCATCTCCTGGTCGTTGGTGGTCCTGCACAATAGATTTGTTCGAGGGCTTCCTAGCTCAACTCCTCTGATGTTTAAGTCAGCGAAAGATGGAGGAGGAGAAAGACAACATTGCAAACTGTGTAAACGAGAGATTAGATAGTATACATACTAATGTCTACTTGGCCCTACTACTTACTTTCTTGTGGCTTAGTTTTTATACTTAGGCACCGAGTAGTGTAAGCCCATGTTAGCTAAGGCTTCTTTTGAATGACAAAAATGTTAATGGAGGGGATTTACTATCGATCATTAATGTAGAGTGTTGTAAGTCATAAATGTAAAATATTGTTAGTCATGAATGCAAAGGCGTCATGCCTTGTTGTCAAGGCGTCATGACTTGAGATATCAACCAGAAAAGGCTAGGGCTTGTTGTCATTAATGATCGTTAGTTCTTATACTTTTATTATCTTTTAGTCCACATGGTAGAGGGAGTTGGAGGGTCCCAAATTTGTCCTTACAATTCTCCCCCGCCCTTGAAAGGGTATACTTCGGAGCATTGAATGAAGTTCTTGAAGGATGCCGCTTTCTCTGTGCCTGTGTGATGTGCACATTAATTTATTGAAGATTTGTTTTGACTATTACGAGGAAAATGACATTCCTCTGTAGGGGGGTTTGCTTATTTTAAAGAGTTCGAGTGATGGATTGTTGACCTAAGGGGCTTGGCTTGCTTTTAAGCAGGAGGATAAACTTGTTATGGGTTTGGCTCAACCGCTATAGTAGGTCTTCTAATTGAGGTTCATGGCTCGGGAGTAGGTTTGCTCGATTGATATGCAGGCCTTGAGTCTTCTTACTGAGGTGCATGGCTCAAGAGTATGTTAGCTTGAATGAGGTGCAGGCTTCAAGTCTTCATGTCGAGGAGCACGACTCATGAGCGTATAAGCTTGACCGAGGTGCAACACTCGGGCCTTCATGCCGAGGTGCAGCCCTCGGGTCTTCATACCGAGGTGACACACTGTCTTCATGTTGAGGTGCACGACTCGGGAGTAGTTTAGCTTAACCGAGGTGCATGCCTCTAGTTTTTATGTAGGGGTGCATGACTCAGGAGCATATAAGCTCGGTTGAGGTTCAGCCTTCAGGTCTTCATACTGAGATGCATGACTTGGGAGCGAGTCCTTTTTAACTCCACTTTGTCGAGGTGCAGGCCTCAGATCTTCATGCCGAGGTGCATGGCTCGGGAGCATATAAGCTCAGGTGAGATGCAACCCTCAGGTCTTCATGCCAAGATGCATAGCTCAGGAGTATGTTAGCTCAACCAAAGTGCATCACTTGGGTCTTCATGTCGAGGTGCACAGCTCAGGAGCGTGTTAACTTGGCTGAGGTGCAGCCTCGGTTCTTCATGTCAAGGTACATGGTTTAGAAGTGCATAGACTCGGGCAAGGTGTGGGCCTCGGGTCTTCATACCAAGTTGCACGACTTGGGAGCATATAGGCTCGGCTGAGGTGCTACCCTTGAGTCTTCATGTCGAGGTGCCGCCCTCGAGAGTGGTTTAGCCCGACCGAGGTGTAGCCCTCAGGTCTTCATGCTAAGGTGCATGGCTCGGAAACATACAAGCTTGATCGAGTGTAGCCCTCGGGTTTTCATGCCAAGGTGCACAGCTCGAGAACAAGTCCTTTTTAACTCCACTCCATGAGGTGCATGGCTTGGGAGCTTATAAGCATAGCTGAGGCCCTCAAATATTCATGTCGAGATGCACATATCAGGATTGTATAAGCTTAGTCTAGGTGCAGCCCTCGGGTCTTCATGCTAAGATGCACGGCTTGACAACATAGCCTCGATTGAGGTGCTGCCCTGGGGTCTTCATGTCGAGGTGCACGGCTCGAGAGCGAGTCCTTGTTAACTCCACTCTACTAAGGTGCATAGCTCAGGAGGGTATAAGCTCAGTCAAGGTTAGCCCTCGGGTTTTCATGCTGAGGTGCACAACTCGAGAGCATATAAGCTCAATCGAGATACAGCCCTCGGGTCTTCATGCCAAGGTGTGCGACTCGGAAGTGGTTTAGCTCGATTGAGGTGCAGGCCTTGGGTCTTCATACCGAGGTGCATGACTTAGGAGCATATAAGCTACGTCGAGATGCAGTCCTTGGGTCTTCATATCGAGGTGCACAACTCAAGAGTAAGTCCTTTTTAACTCCACTCTACCGAGATGCAGGCCTTGGGTCTTTATGCTGAGGTGCATAACTCAGGAGCATATAAACTCAACTGAGATTCAGTCCTCGACTCTTCATGCTGAGGTGCATATCTCGGGAGCATATAAGCTCGGCCGAGGTGTAGTCCTCGGGTTTTCATACCGAGGTGCATGCCTCGGGAGCATATAAGCTTGGTCAAGGTGCACCCCTCAGGTTTTCATGCCAAGGTGCACCGCTCGAGAGTGGTTTAGCTCGGTCAAGGCATTGGCCTTTGAGTCTTCATGTAAAGGTGCATGCTCAAGAGCATATAAGCTCGATCAAGGTGTAGCCCTCAGGTCTTTATACTGAGGTGCACGGTTCAGGAGTGAGTCATTTTTTACTCCACTCTATCAAGGTGTAGGCCTCAGGTCTTCATGTCGAGGTGCACGGTTGAAGTGTATAAGCTCAACCGAGGTGTAACCCTCAAGTCTTTATGCTTAGGTGCATGGCTTGGGAGCATATTATCTTGGTCGAGATGCAACTCTTAGGTCTTCATGCCAAGGAGTACAGCTTGGGAACAAGTCCTTTTTAACTCCACTCTGTCAAGGTGCAGGCTTCGGGTTTTCATGTCGAGGTGCATAGCTCGAGAGTGTATAGACTCAGTCAAGGTGCAGGCCTCGGGTTTTCATACTGAGGTGCACAACTCGGGAGTGTATAGGCTCGATCGAGGCATCGTCTTTGGGTCTTCATGTCGAGGTGCTCGGCTCGGAAGCGATTTAGCTCAACCGAGGTGTAGCCCTCAGGTCTTTATGCCGAGGTGTATGATTTAGGAGTATATAAGCTCGATCGAGATGCAGCCTTTATGTCTTCATGCCGAGGTGCACAACTCAGGAGCGAGTCCTTTTTAATCCACAAAACTCAAAGTTAACTTAACCAAAAACATTAACCACACTTATAAAACCATCAATCTTAGAAATCTATATGAAAAAACTAACCATTTTCCACCACTTCATATGATTGTAAAACTAAACATTCAAAGATTTCACACTGAGAGGTATTCTAAACTTTTTACAGGATACATCAATTTATATTTATCTATAATATTTCATTACATGTAAAATATTCTTATACAATATTTTCTAACAAGACTTGCCCAAAATCTACATAGCTTTCTACTGTCTCAACTGAGTTCTAACTTTTTCTATAAGTGACAAGCTAACCTATAAAATTTATATAGTAACA
This sequence comes from Ensete glaucum, assembly GCA_021527575.1. Classification (NCBI taxonomy): domain Eukaryota; kingdom Viridiplantae; phylum Streptophyta; class Magnoliopsida; order Zingiberales; family Musaceae; genus Ensete; species Ensete glaucum. Next base: position 37,521,746 of record CM038558.1, on the reverse strand, counting down.
GAGTGAGCATATAGAGCTCAACAAGTGACTAACATATCCAAGACAAAGAAAGATAGTTTTCAAAATAAATTTAATATCAGATAATAAGGTAAGGGTGTAAGAATCCATATAGAACATCTCATTAGTAATGAAACATTTCATAACTTATCAAGATGTATAGGTCATATTTCAAAGCATATCAATGGTGTATGAATAATCTCAAAGCTTATCAATAAATAATTAAGGAACAGAAGCTTAAAGATCATAACAGACATAACATTCATTTTATTCTTATCCAAATCATAGAAACAAACTCATAAGCAATGCTTTGGATATCATATCAAAGACATAGAGGGTGAAGTGGGATAACAAATATAATATGGATCATCAATCGCTGAATGACTACCAAACATAAGTCTCTCATGTTTGGGATCTCTATCCACCCATATCTGGGTGAAGTCAGTGGGGCCGACAAGAGTAAAGTTGGCTCTGAACATAATATCCTTTATCATTTCTGGCAAAGGTCCAGAATTATATCCCACAAACATGAGAGTACAAAAGGACATGAGCAACAAAATTATATATCGGAAGCACATGCGGAACAACGAAATATGCATGTACCAAACATGAAATAATACGATGAATACATAAACATTCATAATATGTATTCAAATAGGCAAGGAATAAGGAATAAGAGTATGTAAGATTTCAAAGCAATGATATAAGGTTCCAAAGAAGAAAGACTTTAGCTAGATCACAAACAAAATATGATCCAATATTATATAAAAAATATAGATAGTGATTTGAGATCACTTACATAATATGATCCATCCATTTCTAGATGGCCATCAGACAGAAGTAGAGCATCACAGGCTCTAAGCATAATACCCTTTACCATTTTTGGAAAAGGTCCAGAATATCCCATAAATATTAGAATACAAAAGGACATGAGCAATGAATTTGGCTTATATCGGAAGCACATACGGAACAATAAATCATGCATGTGCCTAAACAAAATAATATGATGTAACATTGATTAATACATACATATTCAAATATATAAAGAAATCAAAGGTAAGAGCATTATAGAATTTATTTTTGAAATAGATGAAGCAAGAATGGGCAAAACTGATACAATCACTATTCTGACAGAATTCAGAAAGCACATCTAAAAGTTACTTTGAACAATCATATATACTCCAAATTACTCAAAAAAAATATCTTTGGAAAGCTAAATCAATCTAATTTTAGGTAAAATAGGTTCGATACAAATTGAAGGTCTCTACCAAGTGTTATTGATAATTTAGCAACCAAAGGTCTGAAATCACAATCCCTATTTTACAGAATCCATAAGGTCTAGCAAAATAGAAATTTCAATAATCATTGAGACTCTAAATCTTTTAGGCCTAATATCAAACGAAAGATCTATGAGCCTATTTTCTAATAAATCTAGTTTTGCATAAATCAGAAACTCCAACAGAAAGATAATAAGCAATATAGTGATGAAAAGTCAAGAGCTATAGACTCTATTTTATAGATTTCATATGCTTAATTGAAATAAATGTGTGGGCTAGCAAATGAACTCCAAATTATTCAAACTCAGTTTCAAAAGAAAGATATGTGAATCTATTTTTGAAAAAACTAAGTTTTGTCTAAATCAAATGTTTGTACTAAAAGTTTCAACTTAAAAAATTTAGATAGGTCATAATCTCAAAAATATTACAAATTCACACTTATGCATCCAACAAAAGAGATTTCGGTTTTATCCTAAATTTTCCTCATAATCAAAGTAAGAATAAGAATCAATTTCAGTAGAAAAGGGATAGAAAAAATTATGTAGGATGATGTTAGAATAATTGCCTTTACAAATTTTGATCTCAAATGCAGATTTGCTCAAAATGTCAAAACCCTCAAATCTTTTCTTTTCCTTTTCCTTCTCTTCTTCTTCGTCTTCTTCTTCTTCTTCTTCTTCTTCTTCTTCTTCTCCTTCACAAGTTTATGTTGCAACAATCCCTTTCTTCTCTAATTGCTATTTTTTTAAGCTAATATATGGGTTGTAGGTGGCAAACATGCATGTAAGGTGCACATGTGTCACCTAAGCACATGCATAAGTGGCACCACTTTTAACTAGGTAATGACATATGTCATCACCTTTTTTTATAACTTAATTTAAATCTACGTAATTCATATCAAACTTTTAAGTTTTATATTTAGGTCCCTAGCAATAATTTTTTTAATAAATTCTTATACAAATAGGTTCTTACAAATAATCTATTATTAAATAAATCCTCATTAATAATTTAAAATAGATAATTACAAATATTTAAAAAATGAGAGATGTTATACTCTCCCCCTTTAAAGAAAAAATTTAGTCCTCTAAATTTATCATACCTCAATCCATCACTATATAATTAATAAAGCCTCTATATAATTTGCATATCAAACATATCAAATATCAATAATCCTCAATTCATGCTCTGATATCATCTCTATCATACCCCCACATTCGAGAGGCGTGAACTTATCGTAAATCAGAAACACACTAAAATTCATCAACAATATAAACCCAGGATCCAAACTAATATTTGAGGACACTGATTAAACATTTTTAAAGATCATTCACATACATTCATAAAACCTGTATAGTTTTTAAATCTTACACCACATCACTTGATGGTCCACAAAACTCAAAGTTAACTTGATTAAAAATATTAACCACACTTATAAAACCACCAGTCTCAGAAATCTATGTGAATGCAAAACCAATCATTTTCTATCACTTCATATGATTGTAAAACTTAACATTCAAATATTCTACACCAAGAGGTATTCTAACATTTTTACAAGATACATCACTTCATATTTATCTATAATATTTTATTATATACAAAATATTCTTATACAATATTTCGCAACAAGACTTAGCCAAAATCTACATAGCTTTCCACTGTCTCAGCTCAGTTCTAACTTTTTCTGTAAGTGATAAGCTAACCTGTAAAATTTATATAGCAATAGAGTGAGCATATAGAGCTCAGCAAGTGACTAATATATCCAAGATAAAGAAGAATAATTTCAAAATAAACTTAATATCAGATAGTAAGACAAAGGTATAAGAATCCATAGGTAGTATCTCATAAGATACATAATCACAAATCATTTCATTCGAAATATACTTTGATCATAATAGCAGAGAAAGAGTAGTTAAAGCATATCATTAGTGTGAAATATCTCGAAACATATTAATGTCGTATGAAACAACTTAGAGCATATCAACGGAATGTGAAATGATTCAGAGCATATCAAAAGCGTAAGAATGTCAAGTAGTATATTAATGACAAATGAAATATTTCGGAGCATATCAATGAGAATACAAAATATTTCAGATTATATCAAAGATGTATAAAGTGTTTTAGAAATATATCAAAGGCATAAGAAACATTTCAGAGCTTATCAAGACGCGTAGGTCATATTTCAAAGCATATTAATAATGTATGAATAATCTTAAAGCTTATCAAATGAACAATTAAGGAATAGAAGTTCAAATATCGTATCAGACATAACATTCATTTCATTCTTATCCAAAGCACAGAAACAAACTCATAAGCAATGCTTTGTATATCATATCAAAGATAAAGAGGGTGAAGTGGGACCATAAGGATAATGTGGATCATCCATCGTCGAATAACCACCAAACATAAGTCTCCCACGTCTAGGAGCTCCATCCACCCACGTCTAAGTGGAGTCAGTGGTGCCGGCAAGAGCATAGCTGGCTCTGAACACAATACCCTTTATCATTTCTGGCGAAGGTCCATAATATCCCACAAACACTAGAGTATAAAAGGACATGAGTAATAAAAGTGGTATATATCGGAAGCATATGCGGAACAATGAAATATACATATACTAATATGAAGCAATATGATGTCAATATAACCATTCATAATTTATATTCAGATAATCAAAGAATAAAGAACAAGAGTGTATAAAAATTTAAAGTAATAATATAAAGCTCAATTGAAGGATGAGCTTTAATTGGATCATAGGCAAAATATTATCTGATAACATATTAAAAAGCATATATAGTGAAATGAGATCACAAACATAATGTAGTCCATCTGACCACGAAACATAGTAGAGCATCATAGGCTCTAAGCATAATATACCCTTTACAATTTCTGGCAAAGGTCCAAAATATTCCACAAACACTAGGGTACAAAAGGACATGAGCAATTAATTTAGCTTATATTGGAAGCACATACGGAATAATAAATTATGCATGTGCCTAAATAAAATAATATGGTGTAGTAACATCAATTAATATATAACATATTCAGATATATAATGAAATCAAAAGAAAGAGCATTAGAGAATTCAGTTTTGAAATGGATGAAGTAAGAATGGGCAAAACTGATATAATCACTATTCTAGTAGAATTCAGAAGGCACATCTCAAAGTTATTTTGAACAAAAAAATATACTCCAAATTACTCAAAAATCTCAGAAGGCACATCTCAAGGGTATCTTTAGAAAGCTAAATCAATCTAATTTCAAATAAAATAAGTTTTATATAAATTAGAGGTCTCTACCAAGGGTTATCAATGATTTAGCAACCAAAGGTCAAGAATTATGATCCCTATTTTACAGAATTCATAAGGTCTAACAAAATAGAAATTTTGATAGTTATTTAGATTCCAAATCTTTTAATTCTAGTATCTATGAGCATATTTTCTAATGAATCTAATTTTACATAAATCAGATATTCCAACAAAAAGATATAAGCAATCTAGTGATGAAAGGTCATGAGCTACATATTCTATTTTATATATTTCATATGCTCAATTAAAATAAATGTTTAGGCTAGCAAATGAATTCCAAAATTTTCAAACTCTATTTTAAAGAAAGATATGTGAATCTATTTTTAAAAAAACTAAATTTTGTCTAAATCAAAGGTTTGTACTAAAAGGTATAACTTGGACAAAGCAGACAGGTCATAATCTCGAAAATATTATAGATTCACACTTAGGCAGCCAACAAAAGAGATTTCAGTTTTATCTCAAATTTTCCTCATAATCAAGGTAAGAACAAGGTTAAATTTCAGTAGAAAAAGGATAGAAGAAATTATGTAGAATGAGGTTAGAATACTTACCTTTGCAATTTTGATCCCAAATATGGATTTGATTCAAATCTCAAAACCCACAAATCTTTTCTTCTCCTCTTCCTTCTCTTCTTCCTTCACTTCTTCTTCTTCTCCTTCACAAGTTTCTGTTACAGCAATCCCTTTCTTTTTTAATTGCTATTTTTTTTTAAGCTAACATATGGGTCATAGGTGGCAAGCATGCATGTAAGGTATATATGTGTCACCTAAGTACTTGCATAAGTGACACCACTTTTAACTAGGTAATGACATATGTCATCATCCTTTTTTTTATAACTTAATTTGAGTCTTACATAATTCACATCAAACTTTTAAGTCTTATATTTAGGTCCCTAGCAATAAGCTTATGCATGTCCTTAGGTGATAATTTAAAATAAATCATTACAAATATTTTAAAAATAATATATAATTTATATAAGATTTAAATTAAGTTATATAAAAAATGGTAATGACATGTGTCATTACCTAGTTAAAAGTGGTGTCACTTATACATGTGCATAGGTGACACATATGCACCTTACATGCATGCTTGCCACTTATAACCCATATGTTAGCTTAAAAAAATAACAATTAGAGAAGAAAGGGATTGCTGCAACATAAACTTATGAAGGAGAAGTAGAAGAGAAGGAAGAGGAGAAGAAAAGATTTGGGGGTTTTGAGATTTGAATCAAATCCATATTTGGGATCAAAATTGTATAGATAAGTATTTTAACCCCATCCTACATAATGTCTTCTATTCTTTTTCTACTGAAATTTATCCTTGTTCTTCCTTGATTATGAGAAAAATTTAGGACAAAATTGAAATATCTTTTGTTAGCTGCCTAAGTGTGAATCTGTAATATTTTTGAGATTATGTGATAGGACTCCAGTAGGGTTGAGTCCTAATCTCTCTAGAAGTAGTCAATAAAACCCTATGAGATTGTAATAAAACCCTGTGAGATTGTAATAAAACCCCACCTAGCCAATTTTATCTTTTAAAGAAGTGTGGTTAAAGTTTAGATTAGGGCCTTAGGGCTTAGTGGCCACCGCCCCCTTTACTGGGCTAGTCGGTCAGGGTTTCCCCCTGCTTAGGTCGGCTATAGAGCCAACCTAGCCGTCACTTATTTCTACTTAGGCAGGTCGGCTATAGAAGGGGCAAAGGGATAATTTTACTTAGGCAAGTACCCCATGGACTAGGGTTTAGAATCCTATATGATGATATAGCCCATGCCTCTATTTTATAAAGTAATTATCATCTTTTATTCAGCCTTGTGTCGAGTCTAGGAGAGAGAAACCCCTACAACGTTCAAAGGGTTGATCCCCCTCAAGGGTCAAAATTTATAGAGCTCCTTCTAGGGTTCTATCATCTAGTATTAGAGCTACGTTCTTGCTATCCTATAGCTATCTCTACTGCCTCCATCTTCAAAGCAATTCCTATAATTGCTTTTGACATCGCCTTCATCCACCGTAGCTCACCTAGTCGCAGATCCATCAATCTGTTACTATCTTTTGCGTCAACATCATAGATCTAGTAAAAACCCCAAAACCCATGCCTCTTACTACTGCTATTCCTTTATCTTATACATAAGAGAAGTTTTTACAAAGTTTTTTTGCTGTAAAATTCTGTCGTCACAAATATTATCTCGTTGTACAGGGGAAAAGCTACAAAAAAATTTTAGCCGATTGTTGCCTCTTGAACCTAAACTTTTGATCGTCCTTTATAGCTGAAACTTTTATATAAATTTATAGATTATCTTAGCTTTCATCTAAGATTAATCTATGGAAAAAACTCTTTCTAGATCCGGACTTATAGTACTGTAATTTTTTATTATACAGTGCTGAAATTTTATGATGAGAATTCTACAAACTTGTTTGCAACAATTTTTCTACCATTACGCTGCTAAACTTTTCTTGATCCAAATTACTACTACTATTACCATCTGAATCAAGATTCTGATATTAAAATTTCTCAGACTTTTGCTGAAATTAATGTCGAGAAACTACTGCTTCTTCGACGGGAATTATGTTTAGCAGTATAGCGTATATCACAGCGATCTTTCATTGAAAATTTATCGGATCTCACTGCCATCTTTTCTAGATTTAAGACTCTCCTTCTCGTCTTCAATATCAACTATTGCCTCTCAAAAAACCCTAACAAAACTATGGCTAAATAGCCATCCCAATCAGCCCTAAACTATAACCTACCCACATCTCCACCGATCCAACCAGCCACCACCTCTCCAAAAATTCTCATGCCACTAACCCGTCAATAGAAAAAATATCTCAATATTACAAATCTAGAGACATACACTATGACATCAGAGGAAGCTATCAATGCTAAGCTTGAAGCCTTTGAAAGACGCATGGAGGAGAAGATGCGATCCCTATTCGCCAAATTCAATATAGGCCGATCATCAAGTCTGAGGAAGTCACAGCATAGAGAGACTTCAGATTAACGAGATGATCCTTAAGAGCATAGACATATCATCTCTAATCAGAATTATCCATGCATGAATGTCAATTTTCTAAGATTGGAAGAGGGAGACCCGATCGGATGGATCTCGCACGCGGAACGCTATTTTGGGTTCTACCAAACCACCGACACTACAGAGTAGAGATTGCTACTATCCACCTTGAGGGAGATACTATTCAATGATTTAAATGGCTTAAGCATACCCATGGAGGTCTCTCTTGGTATCAATTCAAAGAAGGACTACTAAACCATTTTTAACTAACCGATTTTGGCAATATCGATAGACAATTGGTAAAGATTCGTCAAACCTATACAGTACAGGAATACCAAATAAGGTTTGAACGTTATCTAACCAAACTGTGGATTAATCTGAGAAACAACTTTTAAGGACTTTTATTAAGGGACTAAAGTCAAAGATTCGAGGAGAAGTAAAGGCGCGACAACCGTACACTCCTATGGCATCGATTTCCTTCGCATGTATCCAAGAAGAATGATTAAACCACAAGGTACGAAGGATAAGAGTCACTCCCCGACCAGCCATGCTGAGGCCTACAAACCCCTCTACTGCCATCCGAGCCCCCGCGCCAAAGAAATAACAAGAGACGAGCTTCATGAACTTTCGACCAAGGGGTTATGTTGGCATTGCGATAAACCGTGGAGCCAAGAACATCACTACAAAAAGGGCCAACTCCTCGTGAATGAACTAGTGGAAGATAAGGACAATGAATTATTTGAAGAAGGCCTTAAACTTGAAGAGGAAGCCATAGAGGAAAAGCCCCAACTGGCCGACTATGTAGTGCATATGTTGGCCAGCTACTCCAACCTGTAGACGATGAAAGTTGGAGGACTTCTAAAACAACAACCCATCATTGTTCTCATTGACACAGGTAGCATAAATAACTTTCTCAATAATAAGGTTGTTGCATGTATGACACTTCAAATCAAAGGTTACAACAAGTTTGGCATAAAGGTCACCGACGGCCGAATCCTTAATTGCGACTAATGGTGCCCGCGGGTGAAACTGCTCCTCCAAGACCAAGAAGTGGTAGCCAATTTTTTCCTCCTACCTATCGATGATTATGAAGCTGTACTCAGGATTGAATGGCTTACAACACTAGGTGATATCTCCTGAAATTTTCTAAACTAATTATGAAGTTTTATTGTAAATGGAGACAGGTCACATTGCGAGGCAAGCGCGGGAGCCATATTTCCACTATTTTGACGCAACAGATAGAGAAACTTTTACACAAAGCACATGGAGGATTTTTTATGCATATCTAGCAGCCATCCAAGAAGGAGAATGTACAACATTTAGATCCTAAGCTTGCTCTCTTGCTAGACGAATTCACAGATGTTTTCACGGAGCCACAAGTGCTTCCCCCTAATTGGCCGTATGACCACCACATACCTATTCTGTCGGGCAAACCTCCATCAAATTTGAGACCATACCACTACCCTCACTTGTAGAAGGATGAGATTGAGAACATCATCAAGGAGATGCTCTGCTCGACACCAGAGTAATTCGACCAAGCTGCAGCCCTTACTCTTTACCGGTGTTGTTAGTGCGTAAGAAGGATGACATATGGCAAATGTATGTTGATTACTAGGCTTTGAACGCCATCACTGTCAAAGATAAATATCCTATACCAGTCATAGATGAGCTCTTGGATGAATTAAAAGGAGCTCGCATCTTCACAAAATTGGATCTCCATTCTGGTTATCACCAGATTCGGGTATGCGCTGAAAATATCCTGAAAACTACATTCCGCACACATAACGGCCACTACGAGTTTTTGGTAATACCTTTCAGACTTAAGAATGCTCCTTCTACTTTTTAAAGCTTGATGAATAACATCTTCTAGAGTTTTTTATGCATGTTATGTTGATATTTTTTGATAATATTCTCATTTATAGCTCTACGCTTGATATGTATTTTTAGCACTTACGAACTGTTCTAACAATTCTTCAGGAGAACACCCTTTATGTTAAACAGTTAAAGTACAACTTTTTATAGCATAAAGTGGAGTATCTAGGGCACATTATATCAGAGGATAGAGTGGCAGTAGATCCGACGAAGATCGAGGCAATGCAAGGATGGCCGAGACATACGAACATAAAATTGCTGTGGGCTTCTTTGGATTCATGGGCTACTATCGAAAATTTGTGAAAGATTATGGCAAGATCAATGCCCCACTCACATCTTTACTAAAAAAAGACTCCTTTTTGTAGTCAAATAAAGCCTCCGTAATCTTCAAATGACTCAAGGCAGCCATGACGAGGATGTTGATCCTAGCGCTGCAGGATTTCAGTTGTACCTTCGTCATTGAGGGTGATGGATCCGAAATTAGAATTAGAGTTATTCTAATGTAAGATTGCCGACCCCTTGCTTACACCAATAAAGCTTTATCTCCCTCACATCTTAAAATATCTATGCATGATAAAGAAATGCTTATCATCGTACACGTTATCACAAAGTGAAGACCCTACCTGATCGGTTGACACTTCCATATTAAGACCGACCACTAAAGACTTAAATATTTTTTGGAGTAGAAAATATCTTCCCTGGAGTAGCAACGATGGGTAATTAAACTTCTTGGCTTTGATTATGAAATTACTTATCGAAAGGGGAAAGAGAATATTGTTACAGATGCTCTATCATGGCTATAGGGACAAGCCGAAATAGCCATCTCCCTTCCTTCCACCGACTTCCTCAAAGACATTAGGGAGGAATGGAAGAATGACTCAGAGACCCGAGATATCATAGAAAAATTGAAGAAGGATCCGGGTTCCATAGGTCACCACACGTGAGATTCAAAGGACTTACGTTACAAAGACCAAATTATTGTCATTCTTTCTTCTCCTTACATTCAAGTTATTTTGCATGAGATGCACTCTTCACCTTCGGTAGGACACTTTGGATTTCTGAGAACTTACAAGAGGGTGAAATAAAACTTCTTTTGGAAGGGCACTAAAAAATTAATTTATGACTATGTATCCAAATGTGTTGTATGTCAGTAGTAGAAAGGTGAAATAGTGGCAAATCTAAGCAAACTACAATCGCTACCTATACTAGACTCAGCATGGACTGACATCTCCATGGATTTTATCGAAGAGCTGCCATCATCTCAAGGTAAAAGCATAATTTTTGTGGTGGTAGATCATCTAACTAAATATACTCATTTTTGTGCTGTGAAATATCCTTATACCGCTACCAACATTGCTCAACTTTTTGTGAAAAGTATTATAAAACTGCATGCGATGCCAAGGTTAATTGTGAGCGACTGTGACATGATGTTTATAAGTAAATTTTGGACCGAACTCTTCCAACTACAAGGCACCCAATTGAAGATGAGCACAACCTACCATCCACAGACGGACGACCAAACATAAGTGGTGAACAGATGCCTCAAGACTTACTTATGGTGTTTCACCAGTGACCGGCCCAAAGAGTGGACAAGGTGACTTCCTTGGGCTGAATGGTAATACAACATAACTTATCATTCATTAACCAAATGTATCCCTTATGAGGCATTATATGGCCGACTATTCCCTGTAATATCGAAATATATAATTGGTACGACCAAAGTAGATCGGGTCGACTAAAATTTAATTGACAGGGACAAGCTTCTACAACTGCTGAAGGACAACCTAACTATCACTCAAGCTTATATGAAGTAATAAGCAGATACTCACCGGAGCGAGCGAGAATTTTCAGTGGGAGATTAGGTCTACCTTCGCCTACAACAGTACAAGTAGCTATCAATCAACACTAGAGCATCAATGAAGCTATCTTTACGATTCTATGGACTATATTAGATTTTGGAGCATATTAGAGTCGTGGCATACAAATTAAAGCTTTCAGATGATACTAAGATCTATCCCATCTTCCACTATCCTTGCTAAAGCCGAAATTGGGAGAACGATAGTTGGCGTAGACTTAGCTGTCAAACACTATAACTGATGGTGAAATCCAAGCCCAACTTGAAGCTATACTTGATCGAAGAATTGTGATGCACCGATGACACCCTTCAACTGAAGTACTTGTGAAGTGGAATAATTTACCATCTGAAGATGCAATATGGGAGTCGCATGAGGAGCTGAAGACTCGGTTCCTAGAGTTTATGGACCCTCAGTCTTGAGGACAAGGTTGATTCTAAGAGGGCAGGCTTGATAGGACTCCAATAGGGTTGAGTCATAATCTCCTTAGAAGTAGTCAATAAAACCCTATGAGATTGTAATAAACTTCACTTAACTACTTCTATCCTATAAAGAAGTGTGGTTAGGGTTTAGATTAGAGCCTTATGGCTTAGTAGCCGTCGTGCCCTTTACTGGGCTAGTTGGCTAGGGTTTCCCCCTGCTTAGGTCAGCTATAGAGCCAACCTAGCCGTCACCTGTTCCTACTTAGGTAGGTCGACTATAAAAGAGATAATTTTACTTAGGTAAGCACCCCATGGGCTAGTGTTTAGAACCCTATATAATGATATAGCCGCCCTCTCTCTTTTATCAAGTAATTATCATCTTTTATTTAGCCTTGTACCGAGTCTAGGAGGGAGGAACCCCTACAGTGTTGCAAGGGTTGATCCCCCTCAAGGATCAAAATCTATAGAGCTCCCTCTGGGGTTCTATCGTGATGACCTATTTGCCTTGTTCAATACATACATCTGATTTAAACAAACTTAGTTTTTTTAAAAATAGATTCACATATCTTTCTTTTGAAACTAAGCTTGAGAGTTCATTTACTTGCCTAAACATTTATTTCAATTGAGCATATGAAATCTGCAAAATAGAGTCTATAGCTCCTGACCTTTCATCACTATATTACTTATATCTTTTTGGTGGAATCTTTGATTTATACAAAACTAGATTCATTAGGAAAATGCTCATAGATCTTTCATTTGATACTAGGATTGAAAGATTTAGAGTCCAAATGACTATCAAAATTTTAGTTTTGTTAGACCTTATGGATTCTATAAAATAGGGACTGTGATTTTGGACCTTTGGTTGCCAAATCATCAATAACTGTTGGCAGAGACCTTCAATTTGCACAGAACTTATTTTACTTAGATTGATTAGCTTTCCAAAGATACACTTTTAAAGTAATTTAGAGTATATTTGATTCTTTAAAATAACTTTGAGATGTGCCTTCTAAATTCTGCTAGAATATTAATTGTATCAGTTTTGCCCATAGTTTTGCCCATTCTTGCTTCATCCATTTCAAAACTAAATTCTCTGATGCTCTTGCCTTTGATTTCCTTACATATCTAAATATTTTATGTATTAATCAATTTTACATCATATTCTTTTGTTTAGGCTCATGCATGATTTATTGTTCCGCATATGCTTCTGATATAAGCCAAATTCATTGCTCATGTTTTTTTGTACTCTAGTATTTGTGGGATATTTTGGACCTTTGCTAGAAATAGTAAAGGGTATTATGCTTACAGCCCGTGATATTCTATTCTGTCTAATGGTCATCTAAAAATGGATGGATCATATTATGTATGTGATCCCACATCATAATTTTTGATATGATATAGGATCATATTTTGTCTGTGATCTAGCTAAAGTCTTTCTTCTTTGGAACCTTATATCATTGCTTTGAAATCTTACGTACTCTTATTCCTTATACCTATCTGAATGTATATTATGAATGTTATGTATTCATCGTATTATTTCATATTTGGCATATATATATTTCATTATTCTGCATGTGCTTCCAATATATGCTAATTTTGTTGCTCATATCCTTTTATACTTTGGTGTTTGTGGTATATATTCTGGACCTTTGCTAGAAATAGTAAAGGGTATTATGTTCAAAGCTAGCTATGCTCTTACTGGCCCCATTGACTTTACTCAAACGTGGGTGGATGAAGCTCCCAAATATGAGAGACTTATGTTTGGTGGTCATTTAGCAATGGCTACTCTACCGAGGTGCAAGTCTCAGGTCTTCATGCTGAGGTGCATAGCTCGGGAGCGTATAAGCTCAGCCAAGGTGCAGCCCTTGGGCTTTCATATCAAGGTGCATGGCTTAGGAGTATATTGTTAGGAAACCTCAGCGGGAGCATCATATGTGTAGTGGAAGATAAAAACAAAATTGATTTCCCACATAGATCAAAATCATCATGCAAAGATTGATGCAAGAAAAATCTTAAAACTAAAAAACCGCATTATGTGTGAAATTATTTACTTAAGGAGATCATATATCCCTATTGTTTTAGATCTGGATGGAGAAGATGAAGAAGGCCAAGTGTCATCCTCTCTAGCAGTATTCACATGATGGATTACTGTAGCAATATTCCTTCAATCATAGTCACAAATCTTGTAACTCTTGCATAGAGAGAGGAAGGAGAATATAAGGGGGTGGCAAAGGTGCAGCCTATCATATATATGCCACCTTGCCTCCTATTTATAGAGAGCCACCAAAAATCCTAGGGGTCCTGCCTTGGTGGGTATTAGATCTTCATCTAATTATCCACTAATATCAGATCATTGGATCTGTATCCAATAATCTCATTTGGTCTCTAATTAAGCCTCATGCAAGGAGCCCATCAATGTAGGGTCTCATTAGATGAGAATATTGGCTAATTGGATAACTCATATCTAATCCTTTATTCGCTGAAGCATCCACTATATGTATATGACCCTCTAGGCCTGATACCGAGCTGGCTATGAGTCACTCCCATCAGAACTTCTTATGATATTATGAATTATTATCCCCATAATAATTCACTTAACTCATCGACTATAGATGTACTAGGCTACTGCCCTATAGTCCCTAGATGATATAGGATGATTGAATCCATCAGACCCGTCTGTCCATAGTTATCATATATCTATAGACCCTCATCCAACTAATTGTTAGGACCTCAGTTGAGTTGGGTCCTAATCGATTAAGTCAAGTCATTAGGTCGACTAGGAGAAGATTCGAGTCAATTGTAATAAATTAGTCTAGATCTTAGTAGGGTTAGGATTAGGCTTAATCAGAGTCTGGTTAGGAGTCAAAGTTAGATTCGGGTCGGGTCAACCAAGTCAATCTTGTAATCAACCCAATTGGCCACCCACGTTGATAAGGGGAAGTCGGCTAGGGCTGAGAGGAGGTGGCTAAGATAATAAAGGGAGGGTTTTATTTATTTAAGAATCTCTCTAAGTTTGATTAGGAGTCAAATTAGGAGTTAGAGTCTTAGTTTACTTGGAGTAGGAGTTTCACTAGGAGTTGGTGCTAGTTACAAGTGTTCCCAATAGTTAGAATCTTCCATTAGGAAGGAATCTTCATAGAGTATGAGTTCTATTAGGATTAGGGTTTTGAGACCCTATATAAACACTTATAGCCACCAACTTTTTTATCATCAATAGATCAATCTCTTTTTTCAGCCCTTGGTAAAATACCTTGGAGGAAGGAACCCCAATAAAGTTCCAGGAGGCCGATTCCCTATAGAGATCAAACCCCAAGCTTAGAATCCACAAGGGTTCTAATACTTGGTGTCAGAGCAACATTTATCGGTGCTTCGCTCCCCTTCTACAGCCACCCATTATATTCATCCATCTCTCAAGTAATTTTCACAATTGCTATTATCATCCTTGACTCCATAGTCATCACCACTGTCGTAGATCACCCCTTCAATCTCACTGCAAATTGTATCAAGTTATAGTAATCTATCTTATTGCTATTGTAATTTAGTATCCTAAACCTAAAAACAGAAAAAGTGTTCGCCTATTATGCTGCATAAACTTATCGTCGCAAAGTCGCCATCTTTACGACAGAAGTTACGCTATAGAATTCAGCCGTATACTACTGCCCCTATTTTCATCTTGCTACCATTATTTTATTGCCCTATCTTTCATGAGTTTTTTTATGATGGCTTTGTCACTTCTTATTAGCAGATTTCTTTAGGTTCTGTGTAAAAATTCTTGATACAACTACTATAATGATCTCTGTCGTTGACGTAATTTTTAATCGCATACCACTTTGCTGTCATGTTTCTCATCAAAAGTTCACTGCCATATTTTATTATCATATTTTCTTCAACACTCTATATTGATTGGGCCTTCATCATTATATATTCCTTGCTGCAAACTTTTGCAATCCCGCTACAAAAACTTCGATGCAAAGTTATCATCTGTATGATTTTAATCCCATACTTGCTACCATATCATCGATCTTTCTACTAATATTTTGCTGACAAACTCTTCTCCATATTTTACATTAGCTTGGATTTATTTATTAGTAGTTTCTTTTTGAATTCTCCTTTAAATCTTGGACATAAATGCTGAAAACTTATCGTCAAACTGCTATCTTTTGATAAAAAATTTCACATCTTTTCGGTGTTTCTTGCTGCATATGCAATCGATCTCTGCCAAATTTATTGCTGCCACTACTCTTATCTATCCTTATTCTTATGGGTTTTGTGCTGTCGTAAGACTCTAAGACATAAATTCTACCACTATACATTTTGTTGTTCTTCCCTATATACACTACCAAATCCTACCAAATTTGTTACTGCCACCCACATCACCCTTAAGGCACTCTTCTAACTCTAAGATGCAGCCATCGTAGTCCTCAACCCCTACTCTAGCTAGCCCAAACATCAGCACATATTGTAGTTAAACAGTAGCCAACCGTAGCCTTACTTTTAAGATCATTGCCTCTTCCAGTTACCGACAAATGATCTGCCGATCTAGGCACTTGACTTGCCCATAGAAGAAGAATCTCAACATCACAGGTCAACAATCCTATGCCATGGCATCAGATGACATGATCGACACAAAGCTTAAAGCCATTGAGACATGTATGGAGGAGAAACTGTGTGCCTTATTCATAGAATTCAAAATTGGCCGATCTCCAAGTTCGATGAAATCGCAGCAAGGTGAAAGTACAGATCACAAAGAGAGGCATCCAAAGAAGGAAGAACAAGCCATGGATTCAGCGCAACCACGCATGAGGATGGACTTCTCTCAATGGACGAGGGAGACTCGACATGATGGCTTATGCACATAGAACGATATTTTCACTATCACAAGACTCTGGATGCATCCATGGTCAACATCATTGCAATACATCTTGAAGAAGATACGATCCAGTGGTATGAATGGTTCAAGGACATTCATGAGTTCCTACGAGGCAATTCAAAAGTGGGCTACTAATTCACTTTAGACCGACGGAATACGGGAATACAAATGACCAACTCACGAAGATTCACCAAACCTCAACAGTACAAGAATATCAAACCAAATTTGAGCATATCTAGAATCAAACTCAAGATTAGTCTAAAATATAGTTGTTAGGGACATTCATTAAAAGATTAAAGTCGGAGATCAGATGCGAAGTTAAGGCACGACAATCATATACATTGACGGCTGCCATCTCCTTCGGTTGCATCCATGAAGAACGACTTAACAACGATGCCCGAAGGACCAAGATTATGAATTGACTAGCAACCATCAAGACTTCAGCCTCCCCTACTACTAATCGAACCTCTCAGCCCAAGGAACTGACCCAAGAAGTACTCCGAGAAAGATCGACGAAAGGCCTATGTTGGCAAGCTCCCGATGCACTCCAAGCGTATTCACAACTGCATCGTCCTCACTCCTGCTCGATGCCTGGACTTGACTTTAGCCAGTCCTCTAATTGTAATCTATCATAGTTAATCCTGTATCAATCAATTCTTACAATCTTGTGATTCAACACAACTTACTATCATCGATGTCAGATTGGAAACTCGAGTCTATGTAACCCTCAACATAGAGGATACCCTCTCCATATACCAGTAAAAGATCCTTAGTCCTTCTCAAGTACTTAAGGATATACTTTATTGTCTTCCAGTGTTCTAAACCTGGATCTGCTTGATACCTGCTTGTGATACTCAAAATTATATTAGGTTTAGTACATAACATAGCATACATGATACACCCTATCACTAAGGCATATGGTATCTTATACATGTCTATACTTTCTTCAGGAGTCTTTGGGGACATACTCTTGGAAAGTGATATTCTATATCTCATTAATATAGGACTACACTTGTAATTTTAAATGCCAAACCTTTTGATGATGATGTCTGTATACTTAGACTGGAATAAGACAAGCATCATCTTGGATATATCTGCATAGATCTAAATCCCCAAAATATAAGATGCTTCAATTAAGTTTTTTTATAGAAAAATTTCTAGATAACCAAGTCTTAACTATGGAGAGCATACATCATTACCAATTATTAGTATATCATACATATATAACAATAAAAAGATAATACACTCTCACGTACCTTCTGTTGAATCTCAGATTTTGATGATGAAATTAATTGATGGATTATTGATCTAACAAGATTGTTAAAATTGATTGATACAGGATTAATTACGATAGATTACAATCCAAGGGTTGGCTAAAGTCAAGTCCAGGCATCGGGCCAGAGTGAGGATGATGCGGTTGGTAACTTGCCTAGAGTGCATCAGGAGCTTATAGAGGGTATCAGGATCTTATCGGGATGGTGCAAGAAAATTCACCAAAAGAAGATCGAGATACCGAAAAATTATCGAGGGTAGCCGAATAGCTTACCAGGAGTTGGAAGGTTTTCAAGTGGATTTATTGGTCATGATTGTAATTAATTAAGTTATAGTTAGCATCGTGCAGGTTTAACCACAATAGTGAAAAGGAGTTATAGACTAGACATAGATCCAAGATCAAGTTTAGGCATCGGGCCAAGGTTTGGATGATGCAATGGAAGCTCGTCAGGAGTTTACTAGGGCTTCATCGAAGGTATCCGGAAGATCGCTAGGAATACGTCGGGAGATCATCGAAGGAAGACCGTGAGACTTACCCCAGGGAATGCCGGAGATTGTCAGATTACGGGAGTGAGGTTATTAATTAAGCTTGGGGGTCATGTATGGTTGTAATCCTTAGGTCGTATGTTAAGTTTGAGTCCGAATTAAGTATGATTTGGAAGGAATCTAAATAAACTCAAAGAGGCAACCGGGACCACTATGGGGTTGGATTGAGCTCAGGTCAAGCTTAATTAGTTGACCAGGAAAGTGGTCAACTGATGGTTCAAGTCAGAATTCAAAAAGTGAAGGGAACCACTTTTCCGGGATTCCCAATGGTTGAACTGTTATTGAGCGATGGGTATTAGTTCAAGTCAGAATTCAAAAAGTGAAGGGAACCACTTTTCTGGGATTCCTAATAGCTGAACTGTCAGTGAGCGGTGGGTGTACTGCCGTCACCCAGGTTTTCAGGCGGCTGATGGTTGTTGAACTATCGAGGTCGATTATTGAACCGCTCGTACCCTATTTTCAGGGTGCTTTCGGCGGCTGCACTGTTAGCACCAATGGGTAAACCACCTATACCTAGATTTTTCAGATATATTTAAATTTTGACTCCAAATTCTAAAGCCATTTGGGGTCTATAAATATCCTAAATTTTCTTGTATTCCATACAATAATTTTATGGATCAAAATTATGTGAAAAACTTATATGAATTATAAGTAAAAGAAAAGGGGAAGGGAGTGAGCTAAAAGTTATAAAATTATTATCTCCCTTGTAAGTTCAAGTTGTAAGGGTTTGGTCTTCACCTAAAGAAGATCGATGGTGGACGCTGGTGTGCCTTAAGGAGGAGGACTCAAGGAATGGACGTAGGCCTGTTGAGGCCAAACTATTATTAATATATGTGTGCTTTAATGACTTACGTTACTATATTTGATTGCTCTTAGTCACTCTCTATTTAGATATGAGCCTCAATCTCTCTACTTCTTTCAAATCAGCTTTAAATCGGTTTTGTCAAAATATAAAGAAAAGCTTCTGTTGTTTACTCTCTACTTTATGAAATAATGTTTTTAAACAAGCATTATTTCTCTGACAATTGGTATCAAAGCCAAGTTACTTACTTATTAGATTCACACCCACTTGAGTAAATGACTTATTTTGGCATGAATGAGGGACATTCTAGTTTATGTCCTCCTATGTTCAATGGGACGGATTACATATATTGAAAAATAAGGATGCATATTTTTCTCATTTCTTTAGACCTTGATTTATAGAACATTGTAGAGAATAGATTTGAAAAATCTTCTAAACCAATGAATGATTGGAATGATTTATAAAGAAAGAATTTATTTTTGAATGTAAAGGCTATGAATGCATTGTTTTATACTCTTAACAAAAATGAGTTTAATCGTGTTTTTATTTGTGAATCGGCTTTTGATATTTGGCATACATTAAAAATTACACATGAAAGCATAATTAATATAAATGAATCAATGAATGAAATGCCTTACAAAAATAAACTTGTAGAACGCCTTCCAAAGAACAGGAAGGAATTTAAACTAAAGAGAACATATGATCCCTCAAGTGGAATATCGAGTAATGAGGACTTTAAACTTTTGATAAATGAACTGGATAAATTAATGAACATGAACCATAAAAATGATCTTAATATGGACAAAACCTCTTGCTATGAATACAAGAAGCTAAGGCGCTCCAAAGAAGAATAAGTAGCCAACTACACCTTATGACCATCGACGACGAGGTTAGTGATTCATTAAGTATATATTTTATCAAATTATTAAATATGTTTCATGAATTGTTTGATGAATTTTAAAAAATTAGTAAATCTTTTAAGTTGCTTAACACTGAACATGATTTGTTAGTTATTAGACTTAATGAAATGCATGATTCATTAATATCTCAAAATCATTGTTCTAAATATGAAATGCTAGATGATGTAAAAGAGGAAAATATCATACTTAAACAAACATTAGAAAAATTTAAAATAGAAAATAAATCCCTTAATATGATTCTCGCTAATAAGGATTATGTCAATAGAAGAAATGATATAGGCTTTGTTGGTAATACTCAACAAAAATCAACCATTTTTGTTAAAGGACTACCTTAAATTTATCATTAAAAGCTAAATATAATTTTTATGAAAAATTAGGACATAAAGCTAACAAATATGTATTTAAAAATTATAGTCATCACAAATTAGTTTGGGTTCCTGAAGGAACTATAAACAACCTAAAACCATTAGAGAAAATGGGAAGAATATATCATGAAGGACCAAAACTCAAATTGGTATCTAAATCAAAACCAACCATGATATAAAATTACCTCATAACAAAGCTAAGAGCACAAAGTAATATTTTGAAAGTAGATGCTCAAGGCATATGACTTGAGATCTAATACTCTTTCAAAACTCACTAGCCTAAGTAATAACAAAAAAATATTAAAATAAAATAATTGGTAATGAATGTTTGAATAACTTATTAATCTTGATTGTTCTAACTTTGGCATGCTAGTACAAAAATGAATTAGAGACTTTATCTAAATTTAAATTTATAAAAAAAGATTTTGATGATGATTATTATTGAATGATAGAATTTGAGCATAGAACAATATAAAAAATGGAGAGAAAAATCATGCTTCATTGTCTAGTATTTTTAAAAATTAATAATATATTTAATGAGAATGAAAACTCATTTTACTAAGTTCAAAAATCATTTGAATTAAAATAAATCGAAACTCTTGTTTGAAAATATTTTACTACGATGATCTTGATAAAACTTAGTTTTTGATATTAAATTATATTACATTCTTAAAATAAATTTCATAAGTTAAAACAATTGAAAGGAGGATAATTATTCTTGAAAATATTTTTATTCTATCAATCTTCAACAAGAGATAAAATGATACTATTATTGTTGAATCTCTTACAAAATAAATTAGAGAACTTTAATTATTTTCTTTTGAAAAATTATATTGATCATGAAAATTACATATTTTAGGATAAATTGTCAAAATGTTAGACATAAATCTAATACTTAAGATAACTCATATGTATGCTTTTAAGAAACAATAATGTATATCTTAATGATTTTCCTAATACTTTTTTATTTTGATTGAGGATGTTTTATATTCAATGAAACCATACTTGATGATTTAATGATGTATAGTGATCATGCTTAATGAGTTTATATTTTGAAATTATATATGATGATCTTTGTGATTTATGGTTTATTGATCTTTGTCGTAATGAAAGTTCTTTTTCGGTTTTAAATAATGATGTAGGTTTTTATTTGGCTTAAAAGATAAAGACATGCTTGTACGAATTAAAAAGGGAATATATTTTTCTTAAAAATTTCTCTATCTTATAAATTTTTCAGAAAAGAGATTAATGAATCGATTGAATCTCTTGAAAGTGATTTTGATGATTTTAATTATTTGAATTTAAATATATCATGATTTTCATTCCTCAAAATTATAATCTAAAATCTTTTATGAATCAAAATATCTTATTATATGTTCTCGTATTATTTAAAAGGAGATTTTTTCTGTAAAACATGATCTTGACAACTTAAGATTTCTTATGCATAAGTCAAGATATTTTATTTATTTCTCCTATGATTTATCTCTTGATATTCACAATTTGTCTTTATGAACTGTATTTCTCATCACTATGTTAATTTTTATTGATATGTTTCATGTGATGATTTAAAAAATGATTTAATAGAAAAAGTTTTGCACTATTGTAACCATCCCTTTCTTTTGATAATGATAAAGGGGGAGCAAAAATTGCTAGCTTGAACATTGCAAAGGAAGCAAAAAATTTGCTAGCTTGTACTTCTCAAAAGAGAAGAAAGAACTCACTAGCTTGCATATTCTAAAGTGATGAAAAATTTACTAAATTGCTGAGCTTTCATATTCAAAAACTTGCTAATTGTATTTTTTCTTTTTATTAATAACAAAGGGGGAGTTAATAACAAAAGGGAAGAAGGTATAATGATATAAAATCATATATGATGATCATAAATATAATGATGATTTTAAAAATATACATGATGATTTAGAATAATACTCATGTTTTTGTTGCATATGATGCTTTTTAAAACCCCCTCCTTGATTCTATCTTCTTGTTTATAAAAAGGGGAGAAACTCAATGATTTGATATTCTTCAAATTTACTTGCTACGAGAAAGATTTTTAAGCTTATATTCAAAATATTCTTTTTAAATTTTATATCTATAAGCTTGAGGTTGAGAGCTAGGAATGCTAAATCATGAAAATATATGAATTGCTAATCTAGATTTTATGAGATTAAGTTTTTTATGTGATAATATTTTTGAAAACTCTCTTAATATTTTTATCTTATTATTTACAAAAAAAGGGGAGAAAAATTACATGAAGATGATGAATTGCTATATTTAAAATTTATAAGGGATGATTTTAAATACATAAGTAGTCCTTAAATCTCTTGGACTTTTGAGCTCATCTTAATATTCTTTTTAAAATTTCTTAAGAGCTCTTCTCAATGATGTAATGCTTTCACAACTCCTCCCTTGTTTCTCTCCTCATTATTCACAAAGGGGAATAAAATTTTATAATGCATATTCTATTTTACCAAGAGGGAGTAATGCCATCATATGCTTTAAAATTATTAGCTATACATTTTACCTTTTTGTTGATAACAAAGGGGGAGAAATGGACATTGATGACATATGGATATTGATGCACATACTTGGATATTGATACATAATTTTTTGAAATTTATGCTTTGATGACTTGATACAAATTTTGATTTGCTTGGAATATTGATTACCTCATGATACTTGAATTCAAGAGTGTGTGATTCTCTTGAATTTAAGTTTTCTTTATTATGGCATTAACTTAGGGGGAGTTAGGATTAACTCTTGTTATCAATTGATTGTCATTATAAAAAAGGAGGAGATTGTTGAATCTCATATTTTAATGATGAAATCAATTGATGGGTTATTAATCTAATAAGATTGTTAGAATTGATTGATGTAGGATTAACTACGATATATTACAATAAGAGGATTAGCTAAAGTTAAGTCTAGGCATCGAGCCGGAGTGAGAACGATGCGGTTGGGAACTCGCCTGGAGTGCATCAAGAGCTTGCCAGGATGGCGCAAGGGAGTTCACCGGAAGAAGACTGAGACTTGCCAAAAGATTGTCTCGGGTAGCCAAAAAGCTTGCCTAGAGTTAGGAAGGTTTTCAAGTGGATTTGTTAGTCATTATTATAATTAATTAAGTCACAGTTAGCATCATGCAGTTTTAATCATGATGATGAAAATGAGTTATAGACCAGACATAGACCCAGAATTAAGCTTAGGCATCGGGCCAAGGTTTGGACGATACGGTGGGAACTCGTCAGGAGTTCGCTAGGACTTCACCAAAGGTATGGAAGATCGTTAGGAACAAGTTTGGAGATCATCAGAGGAAGACTGTGAGACTTATTTTAGGGAATGTTAGAGGTTGTCGGATTGTGGGAGTGAGATCGTTAATTAAGTTTGGAGGTCATGTATTATTGTAATCCTTAATTATAGATTAAGTTTGAGTCTGAATTGAGTATGATTTGGAAGGAATCTAAATCAACTCAAAGAGGCAACTGAGTCCACTATAGGGTTGGATTGAGCTCAGGTCGAACTCAGTTAGTTGACTAGGGAAGTGGTTAACTGATGGTTCAAGTCAGAATTTGTAAAGTGAAGGAAACAATTTTTCTGGAATTCCTGGCAATTGAGCCACTGGTGAACGACAGGTGTATCACCATCGCCGAGGTTTTCGAGTGGCTGACTGCAATTGAACTGCTCAGGTCGACGGCTAAATAGCCTATACCCTATTTTCAAGATGCTTTTGACGACTGCACCACCGAAGCCGATGGGTAAACCGCCCATATTCAGATTTTTTAAATATATTTAAATTTTAGGTCTAAATTCTGAAGCTATTTGGGGCCTATAAATACCTCAAGTTTTCTTGCATTTCATACAATAATTTTGGGGATAAAAAAATTATGTGAATCGTAAGAAAAAGAAAAGTAGAAGGGAGTGAGCTAAGAGTTATAAAATTCTTGTCTCCCTTGTAAGCTCAAGTTGTAAGGGTTTGGGCTTCACCCAAAAGAGATCGATAGTGGACATCGGTCTATCTCAAGGAGAAGGACTCAGGGAGTGGACTAGGCCGATTGAGGTCGAACCACTATAAATATAAGTGTACTTTAATTGCTTTGCTTATTATATTTGATTGCTCTTAATCACTCTCTATTTAGATACGAGTCTTAATCTCCGTACTTCTTTCAAATCAGCGTTAAATCAATTTTTTTAAAATTTAAAGAAAAGCTTATATTCACTCTCTACTTTATGAAAGGAAGTTTTTAAATGAGCATTATTTTTCTTGCACTAATTCACACCCCTGCTCCCTCCTTGTGTCAATTGATCCTAACACCTTCCTGTACACATAAGGCTCATCTTCGTTCTTAACGACGTCATAAGATCTGATCGCCTCATCAAATCTTATGTTCCAACTTTCAAAATTTTTCTTCGATCATTAGATAGACCTGAGCAACCTACATACTTTATCTGGACTCTCTTTAGATACGAATCCCTTTGGTTATATCATATATACTTCCTCCTTGAGGTTACTATTGAAAAATGTGATTTTCGTATCCATCTACCAGATCTTATAGTCATAGTGTGTTGCAACGACTAAAAGAATTCTGATGGATTTTAGAATGACTACTGGTGAGAAGGTCTCATCATAGTCAATTACTTGCCTTTGCCTTTGATGATATCCTTATAGTCATAATGTCTCCACCTTTTTATCTACTTCGATCTTCTTCTTAAAGATCCATATGCAATCGATAGGTATGATACACACAGGTCTATCCACAAGGTTTCAGACCTTATTCGAGTATATGAAATTCATCTCAGAATTCATGGCTTCTTGCCACTTCCCAGAGTCTATACTCATAATAGCCTCCTTATAGGTCTAAGAATCAACATCTTAAGTGTCCTCTCCATCGATATGTCCCATATATTTTTCAAGAGGGTGAGATACTCTACTGGACCTATGCAAAGTTGAAACTTACATGCTAGGTACCTAAAAAGACTCAGACTTTAGAATGATGCTTATGCTAGGTTTTATAATCTTGCTCAACTCTATCTTACTACCATTGTTTTCACTAAGAACGTGTTCCTTCTCAAGGAATATAGCTCTCTTGGGAACGAAGACATTTTGGTCGTTGAGATGATAGAAATAATACCCACAAGTTTTCTTAGAGTATCCCATGAACTTGCATCGTTCTATTTTTTATTCCAACTTATCGAGGTTGTGTCTCCTAACATAGGCAGGGTAGCCCCAAATCTTAACAATCTTAAGACTGGACATCTTCCTTTTTCATATCTCATATGGTGTAGACACTACCAAAATTGATGGAACTTTATTCATAAGGTAAGCTACAATCTCTAGGGCATATCCCTATAATGAGATGGGTAGGTCATGAAACTCATTATGCACTGCACCATGTCTAACAATGTGTGATTCCTTCTTTCTAATATATCATTGAGCTGAGGTGTATAAAGAGGTGTCCATTGGGATAGAATCCTATGGTCCTTGAGGAAATGAGTGAACTCTGTACTCAAGTACTCTCCTTCTCGATCTGATCAAAGAGTCCTAATATTCTTTTCAATCTAGTTCTTTACTTCATTCTTATATTCCTTGAATTCTCTAAGGCCTCAGACTTATACTTCATCAAGTACACATGTCCATACCTAGAGAAATCATTAGTGAATATAATAAAATAGGAGTAACCACCTATAGCCTGAGCCGACCTAGGACCATATACATCATTGTGTATGAGTACCAATAACTCAATAGCATGCTTTTAATGCAATAGTAGCTCCATAAAGTAGATGTAGGGTGACCTTGCTAATGGCAACTGTAGTAACTCTTGCTCTATTGCGTATTTTGAGGTCCATCTCGCTTCTCGCCAGTCTCCTAAGCCTTGCCAAAACCTGCAACGAATTATAGATATGAGAAGTACTCCCAGTATCTAATACCTATGTATTATAATTGAAAACTAACAAATAGAGATAGATCATGAATATACCTGAAGCTTCTCCAAGCTTTTGTTTTATCTTTTCTACAAGGTAATCTTTATAATTCCTCCTCCAGTGCTTGTCCTTGTCATAGTAGAAGCACCAACCTTTATCTTTAATTAGGTCTTTCTTGGCAACATTTGTCTTACCCAATTTGCCCTTGCCCTTGCCCTTGCCCTTCTTAAGGGACTTATCAACCTTCCTTTTGCTTTTGGTCTCACCAATATAAAGAACTAGCTTCTCTTTCTTAGGCAGAATTGTGTTAAGGACATACGCGATTATCACCGTCTTAAGAATAATACTTAAATTATAAAGCTAATCCGTGTAGTTTGGACCAATGAGGAGGTTGGCATCAACTATACCACATGGAGGGTTTGCAAGCGATATTTTTCTAACAAACAAGATATAACAAGAATTAATAATATATATATTTTATAAAAAAATTAATTAAGATACAAACTTCTATCTTAATCTACTCTCACTATTTTCTTGACGAATCATATGATACCCTGTGATTGTCCTTCTCCCTTTTGCCCCTTCTATAGTTGCCCTATCTAAATAAAGGGGGCGGCGGCCTAAGTGGCTACATAAGCCACAACCCTCTGCTAGAAACCTTAGCCGACCAGCCCAGTAAAAGGGGTGGCGACTAGGAAACCCTAAGGCCCCAAATGAAACCCTAGATACACTTCTTTATAAGATAGAGGTGACTATGTGAGGTTTTATTACAATCTTACAAGGTTTTATTAATTGCTACTTGGTTGAGTAGGACCCAACCCTGCTGGGGTCTTATTAAGTCCGCCCTCTTCAAATCAGCCTTGTTCTCAAGGCTAAGGTTCTATGAACTTAGGGAACTGGGTCTTCAGCTCTTGTGATCTAACATTAGTAGTAATGATGGGACTATGATGTGTTAAGATCTTGTGATCTCATGCGATCATCAGTTAAACTTTGGCCACTCCATCATCTTGTGTGTCAATTGGAAGGATTTGGGCTAAGTCATCTTTTTTAAACTTTTATTTGAGGTGGGATACCTAGAGGATCAACTATAATCTTGATTTGGTGCATAGAACTAATCTCTAGGTTATGACCCAAATGTAATCCATAATCTTGCAAGGTCTAAAGTAGTAGGGGGACCACTTCCTTGAGGTTTGAATTTTCTGCTGGTAGGGCTGGAAGTATATGAAAGCTCGATCTTTAAGTTTGTCAAGAGGTCATTTCTTCTTTGCATGGACTACCATGTGGTTAGTCTTTAGTAGCAACCAATCCTTCTTTTGACATGGTGACTGCCCTCTGGTATGGTTCAAGATGATGAGAGCCCATTCTAACATGAGCAAGGATTGTAATTTTTCTAGACATGCCTCTCTTTTGTACCCTGGACCTGTATTGAGCCAAACTTTAAGTTTAATAGCAATTAGTATCTCCTTTAGAAACCTCGTGTAGAATATGGGGAAATCCTTAATGCAGATTAGGAGTTGGTCATCTTGTGTAAGGGCAATATCGATCCTAATTCTTGATGTATTTGCTCCAATCATGAACATCTGGCCATAATTTAGTATGGACGACATCATGATCCTAAGGGCTATAGTTCCACTTGGCCAAGGTGGTGCATCTTTCTTCATATGGAGATAGACAATGCTCTATTGAGCTCTGCAAATGATCATTCCCCTTCTCTGATTCTGTCACTATAGGGACTCAATTTTCTCATGATCTTGGGCTATAGATCAAATATCATCATCAAGGAAGTCTTTGAACATCATGGTCCGATCCTGGAAAAAGTCGTGGAAGTCATCTGAGATATGAAAGTGCTGCATCAGCAACTATGGTGAGTTCAGCAAGATATAATACTTCAAAAGTAACTTGTCACTAGAGAGAAGGATGTAGGGATGTGTCGTAGCGAAAAATAAGCACATCCAAATAATCTGTGTCTCTGTCATCTCTTGGGCAACCTCTTAACTTCAATCTTCTATGGGCAACAATCTGACCAAGCATTAGCTAGTAGTAATTTCAGCTAGTTCAGCATTTGGGAGTCGGCCATCTTAATAGGAGATAGTAGGCTCAGTTTGGTGAAGACTCCCAAAATTTCAGCAAGCTGTGGGAGGGGGTTCTTGTCTTCAATTTCCTTTAGCTTCATCTCCTAAAACTCTTGAATTTGAATTAAGAAGCCACTGTATTCTTCTTTTGGTGCCTTATAGTGCTTTGTTGTGATTGTAATGGCATTGTTCCCTCGTTTCCCATATAGGATCACCTATTTTCCTTTGCTGAAAAATTTCATGGTTATCTTTGAAAAAATTCAAAAAATATCTCTTAGTGTGGATAACCAATCAGTGCTAAGCACTACTTTAAAATCATCATGAGGGAGGAGGTAAAAATCATCAACTACGTCTTGACCCTGTAGAATCAGTTTCACCTGCGGGCACTTTTGATTGCACTTCAGAATTTGGCCGTTACCACCTTGACTTCGAACCTATTGTAATTTTCTTTTTGGAGTATCAAATGAGCAGTAACCTTGCTGCTCATAAAGTTGTGTGTGGTCATGGTGTCGATGAGGATGATGATGGGCTATTGCTCGAGAATCCCTTTGATCTTTAATTTTTACGAGTTCCTGTAGCCGACTAAGGTAGGGACCATGCGGGTGGCCAATTATGGTGTATCATTCTTCTTGGGCTCGAAAGCCATATCTTCAAGTTTGGATTCTTTAGTGATTACAATTATTAGAGGTCACTCCTTTTTACAATGGTGTTCTAGGCTCCATAGTTTATCACAATGCCCATATAGGCCCTTTTTCGATCTGTCACGAAACTCTTCTCTTGTTAATTTCTTCAACTGAGGGGGTTGACTAATAGTAGGAGGGGTTGAAGGCTTTAGTTTTGTTGGTCGGGGAGAGACCCTAGTCCTCCGAGGTTCATATCTCCTCTTGATGTCGCGCGAAGGAGATAGCTGTTATAAACCTGTCTAGTTATCGCGCTTTAACTTCTTCCCGAATCTCTGACTCCAAGCCCTCAACGAAAGTCCCCAATAACTATATTTTAGACTAATCACGAGTTTGATTAGTTAACCTCTCAAACCTAGTTTGGTACTCTTGGATGGTGGAGGTTTAACGAATCATTACTAGTTGTTCGTCAACATTCTTATAATCGGTTGATGCTAGAGTTTTATATGTCGTTGATGGAGATGTGGTTCTTATGCTCTGAGCATCTTGATTGAGGTGCCCTTTGATAGGACTCTTGTAGAGTTGAGTCCTAATCAACCTAGAAGTAATCAATAAGAATCCTGTGAGATTATAATAAAACCCCACCTAGTCACTTCTATCCTATAAAGAAATATGGCTAGGGTTTAATTTGGGGACTTAAGGCTTCCTAGCCACCACCCCCTTACTGGGTTGGTCGGCTAGGGTTTCTAGCAGAGGGGCGTGGCTTGTGCAGCCACTTAGGCCGTCTATACACATCACCACCACCCCACCCCCCCACCACCCCTCCTCCTCCTCTTATTTATGCATGGTAGCTATATGAGGGGCAAAAGGGAGAATTTACTTAGGAAGCACCCCCTAGGGCTAGGGTTTGGAGTCCTATATAAGCATGTAGCCTTCATCTTTTTTAAAGAAGCAAGATCGATCTATAATTCAGCCATATGACTGACTACTAAGAGGGAGGAACCCCTATAGCGTTCCAAGGGTTGATCCCCCTAAAAGATCAAAATCTATAAAGCTCCCCATCTAGGGTTTTATCATCTAGTATTAGAGCAATGATCTTGCTGCCCCTATAGCCATCTCAATCGCCTCTACCTTCTCAAGCAATTCCTACAATTGCTGCGACACGTGCCTCTACCTTCCACCCCAGCTGTAGATCAAATCAATCTGTTGCTGTCCCCTGTGTCTGATCTGGAGATCTAGTATATTTTTATCACCCACGCCTCTTCAATACTGTAAAATCCTTTACCTTACATGTTGAAGAACTTTTTCATACTTTTATGGCTACAAATTTCGACCATCTCAAACATTATTGCTATTATGAAGGCGAAACCCTGTAGAAATTTTTAACCGCCTATTTGCCTCTTAAAATCGGTTTATTGCTCGTCCTTTTTGGCCAAAATTTTTATAATTTCATAGATCATCTTAGATTTCTTCTAAGATTGATCTCTAAAAAAAATTCCTTCTGAAACCGGAATTATAGTGCTGCAATTCTTCATCACGCAATGCTAGAATTTTACAATGAAGAATCTACCTTCCACTTGTTGGCCTCTTGAAACCAAACTTTTGTTCATCCTTTTTGGCTAAAACTTTTACAAAATTTTATAGATCATCTTAGCTTTCATCTAATATTGATCTCTAGGAAAAAAATTTTTGAAACTGGAATTATAGTGTTGTAATCCTTCATCGCACTATGCTAGAATTTTACGATAAATAAACTGTCTTCCGCCTTTTGCCCTATTTTCCTACCATTACTCTGCCGAAATTTTATCAAACTTTTTTTTTGCTGATATCAGCCACATCTGAATGAGGATTTCTGCATTTTTTTTTTAAGTTTTTCTCTAGAATTTATGTTGAGAATGCATCGTTTCTCTAACATAAATTCTATTCGGTAGAACTGCACGTATGCAGCGATCTTTCATCGAATCCTATTAGATTTTTACTACCGTTTTTCCAGATTTGAAACTCTTTTTTCCTCATCGTCCTCCCTTGACACTACAACTCCAAATTGTATAATTTTTGGCTGGAATTTTTGTTGATAAATTGTTGTTTCTTCTATGATAATTTTGCTTCTGCAAGGTAGCATACGTTACAACAAACTTTGTCAAATTCTATCAAACCTTCGCAGCCATCTCTTCCAGATCTGAAACCATCTTTCCTAACCTTCACCCTCTATTGTCACCACCCAAAAAACCTATCAAACGATAGCCAAAAACTCATCCTAATCAGCCCTAAAAATAGCCCTAATCGTAGCCTACTTATTTATCGATCCATTTACCTTTTTAGCCACTTTCTTTATTGATCCACCTACCTTTGCTGCCATCTATCCCAGATCCAAAATCTCTTTTCCTAACCTTTATCTACTACTATCATAGCCTTAAAATCACACCAAATCATAGCCAAAACTCCACTAAATCACAACCCCTAACCACACCCAAAACTGTCATAAAACAGCCCAAAAAAAAAAAATCATAGTGTTCAGTCCACCAACCTTTCATCCACCCAACCTCTCTTATACCTTCAACCATAACACGCATCCCTCATTGCATAATGCTACACCAATAGTGATCTCTCACTGCCATCCTCTTTGAGCGTAGCCAGTAATGATCCTTTGTAGCAAAAAAGCTATCAGTAGTGATCTTTCATTATAATCTGTCTACATCACAGCCGCAACAATATTTCACTGCCAACTATCTTAATCGCGATCAACAATGAATTGAACATGACCAATAGTGGTCTTTCACTCCTTATCATTGTTGTCCTCCTTCGCAATAGTTGTGCACACCACTGCCCCGTCTTCCTCCTATTGCAGTTGCATCCTTGCTACGACCATGCCACCTGCAGCTATGAAGTCACAACATAGCCATAGCCGACATCACTACTACCCTCTTCTTCCTCCACCATCGCTATTGCCTTCTAACTCAAATCTTTTGGCTGCCATATTCTAATAGATATCAGCCACCTGAAAAATTGTAGCCTTGATGATATTGTAGCATCACTGTAGAACTACAGACAATGTTATTGCTGCCATCTTTTTCATTCATCGTTGTTGCTACCCTTGGCTGCCATCCTCCACTTGGAGACTTCACAATTGCAGCCCCGACATTACTGTCATTCATTGCCTTCAACCTAAAGATTGCAGCTACACTCTTTAGTCGGTTTATTTGATAGGTGGGAGATCCTTACATCATGATATCGGTGGGCTTATTCGAAGCCAAATTGGAGGCTTTCGAGATACGTATGGATGTTAAATTACGCACTCTCTTAGAAGAGTTTAGATTGGGTCGATCACCGAACCCAATAAGATCACAACGTGGTACAAATTCATATTGTAAAAAGAACCTTGATGAAGAACTAGCGATGATCAATCAAACCTCCACCATCCAAGAGTACCAAACCAGGTTTGAAAGATTATATAATCAAACTTATGATTGGTCTGAAAAACAAATATTGAGGACTTTCATTGAGGGCTTGAAATCAGAGATTCAGGAAGAAGTTAAAGCACGACAGCCATACACACTTAAGGCAACCATCTCCTTCGCATGATTATACGAAGACAAGCTGAACCAAGATGTTTGGAGGACCAAAGCCATCACACAACCAGCAGCATAGAGACCCTTAGCCCCATCTACCACCAGCTAGTCACTTCAGCTGAAAAAGTTAACAAGAGAAGAGCTTCGTGATAGATCGGCAAAGGGCCTACGTTGGATTATGATAAACTATGGAGCTTAGAACACCAATATAAAAAGGAGACATCGTTGATAATTGCACCCACTGAAGAACCCAAATTTGAAGATATGACTCTCGAGCCCAAGGAGAAGGATACACCATAACCGGCCACCCGCACGGTCCCTACCTTAGCCAGCTACACCAACCTGTAAAATTGAAGATCGAAGGGTTTATTGAGCAACAGTTTGTCATCATCCTCATCGACGCTGGGAGCACAATAACTTCATGAGCAGTAAGGTTGCTGCCTACTTAATGCTCTAAAAAGAAGATCACAGCGGGTTTAAAGTCAAGATAGCTAACGACCAAATTCTGAATTGCAACCAGAAGTGCCCACGGGTAAAACTGATCCTACAGGAGCAAGATGTAGTTACTGATTTTTTCCTCCTCCCTTTTGATGGTTTTGATATAGTGCTTGACATTAATTGGTTGTCCATGATTGGATATATTTTTTAGAATTTTTTGAAGCTAACCATGAAATTTTTCAGAAAAGGAAAGCAGGTGATTCTGCGAGGGAGCCCAATGACTATAACCACAACACAATACTTGGAGGGGGTACCAAAAGAAAATTCAAGTGGTTTCTCAATTCAAATTCAAGAGTTTCATGAGATTGAAGATAAGAACCCTCTCCCATATCTTACTGAAAATTTTAGACGTTTCCACCAAACTGAGCTAACTACCTCCTTTTGAGCTGTCCGACCCCCCTATGCTGAACTGGCTGAAACTTCTACCAACTATTGCTCGACCAAATTGCTTCCTACAACCTTAGACGGTCGAAGATAAAAGGGTCGCCCAAGAGATGACAGAGACATAGATTGTTTAGCTATGCTTTTTTCCCACTATGACACATGCTTACATCCTTTTCCCTGGATATAAACTACTTATAAAGTGTTACATCCTGCGAACTCACCATGGTTGCTGATGCAACACTTCTAGATCTCAAGTGACTTCCATGACTTTTCTCAAGATCGCACCATGATGCTTAAAGACTTCCTTGATGATGACATTTGATTTACGATCCAAGATCGTAAGAAAATTGAGTCCCTTTAGTGGCGAAATCAGAAAAGGGGAAGAATCATTCATAAGACTCAACGAAGCATAAACATCATCCCTCTCATTATAAAGAAAGATGCATTACCTTGGCTAAGTAGAACTATAGCCCTCACGACCACGATATCATCCACACCAAATCATGGCCAAATGTTTATTATTAGAGTAGACATATCCAGAGAGGGGGTCAACACTATCCTCATGCAAGATGGTCAACATTACAAATAAGTGAAAATGGGCCCCAAAAAATCACCACTCCTACCCACCTCAAACTCAAATCAAGCTCACACCACTAGAGATTTTATCAGAGGATAGCCCTCACTCCAAAAGAAGGCATGACTACTATTACAGAGCAACCATGTGGTAGCCCATACAAGGAAGAAACTTCCCCTTGACAAACATCGGAGCAGAAGAAAGTTTCTTGAGAAAGATCAAGTCCCCCTTCATCTCCAGCTCCACCAGCACTAAATTCAAGCCTCAAGAAAGTGATCTCCCTATTTCTTTGGGCATTGCAAAATTAGGGGCCCTAACCTAGAGATCAGATCCACGCACCAGATTAAGATTAAGTTGATCCTCCAGGTATCCCACCTCAAATGAAAATTTAAACAAGACGACTTAGCCCAAATCCATCCAAATGACACCTAAGCTGATGAGGAGGCCAAAGTTCAATTAATGATATGCATGGGAGGAGCTTAAGACCCAGTTCCCAGAGTTTATAGACTTTCAGCATTAAAGACAAGACTGATTCAAAGTGGGTGGGCTTGATAGGACTCCAGTATGGTTGAGTCCTAATCACCCTAGAAGTAATCAATAAGAAATCTGTAAAATTATAATGAAACCCCACCTGTCACTTCTATCCTATAAGGAAGTGTGGCTAGGGTTTAATTTAAGACCTTAGGGCTTCCTAGCCGCCATCCCCTTACTGGGTTGGTCGGCTAAGGTTTCTAGCAGAGGGGCATGGCTTGTGCAGCCACTTAGGCCGTCGCACCCTTTATTTATACATGGTAGCTATAGGAGGGGTAAAAGAGAGAATTCACTTAGGAAGCACCCCCCAAGGCTAGAGTTCAGAGCCCTATATAAGCATGTAGCCTCCACCTCTTTTAAAAAAGTAAGATCAATCTACAATTCGACCATATAGCTGACTACTAGGAGGGAGAAACCCCTATAGCGTTCCAAGAGTTAATCCCCCTAAAAGATCAAAATCTATAAAGCTCCATCTGAGGTTCTATCACCCTTCTTGAAGTTTCGATGTCATTAAGGTGTAGGGCTGTCATGTCTTAGCTTTGCTTCTTATCTCCAATGGGTTCTTTTTGCAATCAGAAATTACTCCATATTATGAACTTTTTAGGCTCGGTAATCGACCCAATCTAAACTTCTTGAAGAGAGCGTGTAGTCTAGCTTCTATATGTATCTCAAAAGCCTCTGATTTGACTTCGAATAGACCTATCAATGCTATGACGTAGGGATCTCCAACCTGTCGAACGAACCGATTGAAGAGTGTGGCTGTAATCTTTAGGTTGAAGGTGGTAGTGGCAGCAAAAGGATAAGAAAAGGGCGGCTATGATATGCTGCAAAATCATTGAGCTATGGTGGTGAAGTCTCTAAGTGACTATTGCGTTGATGGAGGATGGCAGCCAAGGGTTGCAGCAATGGTGGAGGAAGAAGATGGCAATAGTAACATCGGTTACGAGTCTACGATGATGCTACAAGGTTGTCATGGCTGCAGTGGTGTAGTTTCCAAGTGGCTGATATTTATGGAGTGATGGCAGTCGAGAGATCTGAGTTGAAAGGTAGCAGTGACAGTAGAGGAAGAAGAGGGCAGTAGCTACGTTGGCTACGGTTGTGGTGTGACTTCGTGGCTGTAGGTGAAGATGGTTGCAGCAAGAGTGTGGTTGTGACAGAGGGAAAAGGGACAACAGAGTTCATAACTATTGCAGAGGAGGACAACTATGGTATGAAGCGAGAAACCACTACTGGCTATGTTTAGTTTGTTATTGGCCGCGATCAAGGTAGATGAAAGTGAGAGTCGCTGCGTGCTACAATAAAGATAAATAGCAGCAAAGGATCACTGGTGGTAGTGCTTGTATCGCAAGAGATCATTGTTGGCTATAATTAAGGAGGATGATAGTGAGAGATTATTACTGGCAGCATTGTGCAATGACAGATATGTGCTATGGTTGAAGGGATAGGGGAGATTTGGTGGCTGAAAGATTGGTGGATCAAAGGTTGAAGGCTGTGGTTTTGGGGGCTTGATTTGTGGCTATTTTGGGTATGGTTTTATGGAGTCCTAGGACTAAGATAGAAGTGGATGAAGGTTATGACAAAGGATTTTAGATCTGGGGTAGATAGCAGGAAAGGTTTGATAGGGATCAGTGGGGGTATGCTGCGAATAGGTGCCAATAGTAGAAGGCTATGATTTTAGGCTATTTTTGGGGGCTGATTTTAGATTGGTTTGTGGCTATGGTTAAGGCTATTTTGGGGTGGTGATAGTAGGGATTGAAGATGAGAATGAGAGAGTCCAAGAAATTGAGAGAGATAGCAATAAAATCTGATGGAATTTGACGAAAATGATGCTGCATATATGTTGTCCTACTGAAAAATTTTTGCATTAGAGAAATAGTGAATTCTCAACGTAAATTTCAAAGAAAATATAAGGAAAATATGTAAAAATTTAACACCAAAACATCGGTGCAGTAGGAACATGGCTATGATATCATATGATAGAACCCCAAAAGGAGCTCTATAGAATTTGATCTTTGAGGGGGATCAACCCTTGGAATACTATAGGGGTTCCTCTCTCCTAGGGTCGGCCAACAAGGTTGAAATAGAATTGATCTTGCTTAATTAAAAGAGGTGGAGGTTACAAGCTTATATAGGGCTCAAAACTCTAGCCTAGGGGGTGCTTCCTAAGTGAATTCTCCCTTTTGCCTCTCCTATAGTCGTCCTACCTAAATAAAGGCAGCGGTGGCTTAACTGGCTGCATAAGCCACACCCTTATGCTAGAAACCCTAGCCGACTAGCCCAATAAAGGGGGCGGTGGCTAGGAAATCCTAAGGCCCCAAATGAAACGCTGGCCACACTTCTTTATAAGATAGAGGTGACTATGTGGGGTTTTATTACAATCTCGTAGAGTTTTATTGATTGCTACTTGGTTGAGCAGGACCCAACCCTGCTAGGGTCCGATAAACATCACATGTACACACATCATCATGTAGGACTACTAAATAAATAATAATTAATTAAACTATTTAATTAATTTATTTTTTAAAAATTAAGACATGCTATGAATTTTTAGAATTGTTAAGGGTATTTTTGAAATTCTGGATAAAAGGATAAAACCAAGAATTTCTTAAATTATAAAGCATAGAATCATCCTTCTACCAAGAAAAACCATAACCCTTCTGCCTCCTTTCAGCGGGTTGCTGCTGTCGCCCTTGCGCAGGTGACACCCTAACGCGTCGACGGTGGTTGCCCCTGCCAACGGGCGGCCACCCCTACGGGAGTTGCCTCTGCTCGTGGGTGTTGTGCCAGCAAGCGTCGCCCTTGCAAGTGTCTTTGGCTGCGAGTGGTCGCCCCTGTAAGCGGCCTTAGCCATAGGCAGTCACCCTTGCAGATAGCCTGCCCACAGGTGGTTGCCCCCTTCCCGCGGGCAGTTTGCCAAGAGTGCTACGTAGAACAAATCTACACTATTCAATCTCATCAGGTACAGTTTAAAAGCCAATCTTTTGCATGAACAACTTGGCTTTAATACCATTATTAGGAAACCATCAGCAAGAGTATCACATGCGCAGTGGAAGAAAGAAAACAAAATAGGTTTCCCACGCATATCAAATTGGTGCATAAAAAACCCATAAAACTGAAAACTATTGTGCATGAGAGATTTATTATATAGGGAGATTGTATATCCTTGAAATTACAGTGATGCTCAAAGTAGTATCTACATGATAGATTATTACAGTGATGCTCCTCCAATTATAGCCCAAAGCTCACAACTCTTATGCACATTTTTATAACACTCGTGGAAGAAGATCACCTATCTTCTTCGTTGCCCTATCACAGTAGGGAAGGGCTGGTCGACCGAGAAGATGAGGGAGGGAGAAGAATAGGAGGGGGCGACCAAAGATGTAGCCTATTACTATTGTGTCGCCCCTACCTCCTATTTATAGAGAGCCATAAAAAATCCTAATGGATGTTGCCTTAGTGGGTATTGGATCTCTATCTAATTACTCGCTTCTCTTGGATTATTGAATCTCTATCCAATATTTCAATTGGCCTCTAATTAGGCCTCATGCAAGGAGCTCATCAATGTTGGGTCTCATCTAATAAGAGCATAGGCTAATTGGATAACTCATATCCAATCCTCTACTCGTTGAAACATTCACCATATGTGTGTGACTCATCTAGGCCCCATACCTAGCTGGCCATGAGTCCTACCCATCAGAACTCTTTCTGACTCAGTAAATTATTATCTCATAATAATTTACTTGACTTATTGATTATGGACATACTAGGCCACTGCGCCATAGTCTCTAGACGGTATATAGATCTAATTTATTAGGTTTGTCTGTCATCAATTACCATGTATTTATAGTTCTAATATCTCAGATATTGTATATTGGGCATGGTATTGTTAGACCTCATATAGAATCTGTCCAAGTCTCACTCTAATCATATTCTCCTGGATAACTCATCTCTCAATCTAAATGAGCTCGACCAAGGATTTGTCCGAGCGATAATACATGGGATATTCCTCTTATGATACCGAGAGTGGATGCTGCTCTATTGATATTCAATTACCTTTATAAGGTTAACTACCAATTATGATAACCAATTGTACCATATCTGAAACTTTCCAGACCTATAAGTCTAACGTTAAAGATAGGAGTAATCTAACTAGGTATCATTGGTGTCTCAAGTCCAATGACCAGACATATAACTGGGACTACGAAATCATTGTCTGACGTTAGGTATCATTAACCATCCAGCATTCATAAATGGATCAATCAGTGAGCTCATTCTCCAATAAGTACATATATTATACTTTTAGTATCTCTATACAAGTGGCCATAAGATCAACCATCTCCATTATATGAACATGTATACAGTACACTGATCTCTCCGGTTATCTTTGTTAAATCTCGGATTTTGATGTTGAGATCAATTGATGTGTGTTGATATAATATATGTGTTAGAAGAAATATTATAGGTCTAACTATGGCAGGATCAATGAAGCTACAACCAGATGATGGGTTAAAATACAGCCTAAGCATCGGGTCGAGTTCAGACGATGCAGTGGGATCTCGCCGGAAGTTCACTAGGAGATTCACCGAATAAATCAGGAAGCTTGTTCGGGCGAAGGGAGATCACTAGGAAGAAGACCGGAGGACTTGCCATAAGATTACCAAAGTATACAAGAGTTAGGTCTTAATTAGGCTTAATTGGTCGTTAAGTATTGTAATCATTGAGTCGTAGTTAGAAGTTAGAGTCCTAACT
Organism: Ensete glaucum; assembly: GCA_021527575.1. Lineage (NCBI taxonomy): Eukaryota > Viridiplantae > Streptophyta > Magnoliopsida > Zingiberales > Musaceae > Ensete > Ensete glaucum. Next base: position 37,482,337 of record CM038558.1, on the reverse strand, counting down.
AAGTTAGATTTGGAAGGAATCCAAATCAACTTAATGAGACAATCAGATCCACTACTGGGTTTGGTTGAACTCAGGTTGAGCTCAATCAGTTGACCAAGGAGCTGGTCAACATAAAAGTCAAGTCGAAATTCGAAAAGTGGAGGGAACCACTTTTGTGAAAATTTCAGCTGGTAAACCACAGGTGAGCGACGGTTGGATCACCCGTACTATAGAATCCGGGCAGTGGCCAATAGGTGTCGGCGGGTAAACCACCCAGATGGCAGTTGGACGACCCGTACCACGATTACGAGCGGCGACCAATGGTTTACGATGAGTAAACCACTTATACCCGATTTTTTAGGTATATTTAATTTTTGGCTCTAAAAATCTGAAGCTACTTGGGGTCTATAAATACCCAAGTATTCTTACATTCACCAACAACTCTTTTGGGCAATTAAATTATATGAAAAATAAAGTATGTGTGATATGTAAGAAAAAGAAAAGAGAAGGGAGAGAGCTTAGAGATAGTAACTTCTTAAGTCTCCCTTATAAGCAAGTATAAGGGTTTGATCTTCACCCAAAGAAGATTGGTAGTGGATGCTCGTGTCTCAAGAAGAAGGACTTGGAAGTGGACATAGGCTGTTGGCGCCAAACCACTATAAAATTATAAGTATTTCATACTTGTATTGCTTGAATATTATTTGAATTGATGCTTCCAACTTAACTAAACTCCTTGAAAGCAAGATGATAAGTTCTTTTCCCCAAATGTAATTATATTTTCGACTTCTTACTTTTAATCACTCACTTATTTTATTAAAAATAAAAAGCTTTGAATTTTCTATTCTATCTTATTCAAAAAGCTTTTGTTTTAGAAAGAAAATTCTTAGCTTACACTAATTCACACCCCCCCAAGTGCCAATTGATCCTAACAATTGGTATCGGAGCAAGGTTATTACTCTTTGGATTAACACCCACTTGAGTAAATGGCTTATTTTGGCATGAATAAGGGACATTCCATTTTACGTCTACCCATGTTCAATGGGATGGATTACATATATTGGAAAATATGGATGCATATATTCATTATCTCTTTGGACTTTAATTTATGGAATATAGTTGAGAACGGATTTGAAAATTTTTCTAAACTAATTAGTGAGTTAAATGATTTGGAAAGGAAGAATTTTTCTCTAAATGCAAAGGCTACGAATGCCTTATTTTGTGCACTTGATAAAAATAAGTTTAATCATATTTCTATTTGCGAATCGACTTTTGATATTTGGCATACACTAGAAATCACACACGAGAGGACTAGTAGAGTAAAAGAATCAAAGATAAATATTCTAGTTCATAACTATAACCAACTGAGTCTATTGGAGACGTGTGCACCCATTTCACGGATGTCGTCAATGAACTTAAAGCACTTGAAGAATATTTTTTAAATTTTGAACTTGTGAGTAAGATTTTACGATCTTTGCCTAAAAATTGGGATCCTAAAGTAACCGCTATTCAAGAGGTCAAAGATTTGAATAACCTACCTCTTGAAGAATTGATGGACTCCCTTATGACTTATGAACTAAACTGTAAAGCTCATGATGACCTTGATGAACCCTTCCAAAGAACAAGAAGGATGTAGCACTTCGAACAATGATTGAATCATTGAGAGAAACCTCGAGTGATAAAGACCATAACATTGCACTTCTATCAAGAAAATTTAAAAAATTTATAAAAAGGAACAAAAACTATAAAAATAAAAAGGAACCAAAGAAAGACAACATTATTTGCTACGAATGCAAAAAATTGAGACACTTTAAAAGTGAATGTCCTCAACTGAAGAAGAAACTGGTGCTAAAAAAGAAGGCACTCTTCGCTACTTGGGATGATTCAAGTTCCTCCGATGATGAAGACCAATCCAAAAAAGAGGTGGCTAACTATGCCTTAGTATTTGAAGATGAGGTTAGTGAGTCTTTAGATTTTTTATTTTTAGAATTATTAAGCATGTTTAATGAGTTTAGAAAACTTAGCAAGTCCTTTAAACTGCTTAAAGTTGATCATGATTTGATAGTTAAAAGACTTGATGAAATATAGACTCCTTAGCTTTACCTAAACCATGTACAAAATGTGATATGCTAGATAATGTTAAAGTAGAGAATTGTATGCTTAAAAGTACATTAGAGAAATTTGAGATAGGGAATAAATCCCTAAATATGATTCTTGCTAATAAGGGTCATAACAATAATAGACATGGCATAGGCTTTGTTAAAAATATTCAACAAAAGCTAACCATATTTGTAAGAGGACCTACATTGAATGTGTCACCAAGAGTTAAGTATAACTTTTGTGACAAATTAGGACATAAGGCAAACAAATGCCTTTTTAGAAAATATACACCACATCATCTTGTATGGGTTCCAAAGAAAACTCTATACAATGAAAATCGGTTAGAAAAGAAAGACAAAAATCTTTATGAATGACCCAATATAAAATGAGTACCTAAACTGAAAATATCTTTTTTGTAGGTTTACCTCCAAACTAAAGCTAGGAGCATCAAGTGGTATCTTGATAGTGGATGCTCAAGGCATATGACTAGAGATCCATCTCATTTTTCCAAACTCTCTAACTTAAATGAAGGAGTTATCACATTGGGAGACAATAACAAGGATAAAATCATTGGAAAAGGAATAACATGTAACACATCAAACTTTTTGATTGAAGATGTGTTGTTAGTTGATGGCTTAAAACATAACTTGCTTAGTATTAGTCAATTATGCGATAAAGGGTATGTGATTAAATTTCAACCTAATGCTTGCATAATTGAGTTGTCACACAAAAACAAATCTTTAATTGCTTTAAGAAATAACAATATATACATTATAGATATTGAGAAATTTTGTAATGAAACTTGTTTTTCGGCTTTGAATGATAATGCTTGGATTTGGCATAAAAGACTAGGTCATGCTAGTATAAAACTCTTAAATAAAATCTCTACTAAGGAACTAGTGAGAGGTTTACCTAATCTTAAGTTTATTAAAGACAAAGTATGTGACACTTGTCAATTAAGAAAACAAGTTAAGAGTAGCTTTAAGTTAAAAAAATCAAATTAGTACCTTTAGACCACTATAATTGATTCATATAGATCTATTTGGACCAATTGATATTACAAGTTTAGCAAGTAGCAAATATGAATTTATTTTAGTAGATGACTTTAGTAGATACATGTGGACCTATTTCCTAGCACAAAAAAAGTAATACATTTAAATGTTTTGAAAAGTTCTGTAAAATTATTCAAAATGAAAAAGAATGCATGATATCTTCAATATGAAATTATCATGGTGGAGAATTTTAAAATAAAGATTTTTAAAATTTTTGTGATTCAAACGGGTATATCCATAATTTTTCTACTCCATGAAATCCACAACAAAATAGAATTGTAGAAAGAAAAAATATGAGCTTACAAGAAATGGCTAGTACAATATTGAATGAACATAGATTACCCAAATATTTTTGGGTCGAAGCCATTAATACGACATGCTATGTTTTAAATAGAGTTCTTATAAGACCATTAATCATTAAAACTCCTTATGAATTATGGAATAATAAAAAATCTAATATTTTATATTTTAAAATATTTGGATGCAAATATTTTATTTTGAATGAAAAGGATGCTTTAGATAAATTTGATGCAAAATCGGATGAAGGTATTTTTTTTGTTACTCTTTTATTTCAAAAGCTTATCGTATCTTTAATAAAAGAATATTAGTAATAGAAGAATCCATTCATTCATGTTGTCTTTAATGAGTTTTCTGAATTTAAAAAGATTGATTTTGATGATGCTATTGTGAATTTAAATGATAACACTCCTAACATCAACTTGGATGTATCTACTTCCAATGTCTTACTCAAGGAATGGAAATATGTGAATGATCATCCTAAGGAGCTTATAATAGGAGAAACATCAAAAGGAATTCAAACTCGGTCTTCTTTTAAAGATTTTTGTACAAATACCGTATTTCTTTCTCAAATCAAGCCAAAATGCATTGATGAAGCCCTAAGAGATGATTCTTGGGTTAATAAAATGAATGAAGAGCTTAACTAATTTGAGAAAAATGAGGTATGAGAGCTTTTCCTAGACCTAATGACCATTTATTAATTAGTACTAAATGGGTATTTAGAAACAAGCAAAATGAAAATGATATCATAGTTAGAAACAAGATTAGATTAGTGATCAAAGGTTTCAACCAAGAAGAATGAATCGATTATGATGAAACCTTCGCTCCCGTGGAAGCCTTAAGGATACTCCTTGTCTTTGCTTCCTTCAAAAATTTTAAGCTATTTCAGATGAATATTAAAAGTACTTTTCTAAATGGTCTTATTTTTGAAAAAGTATATGTTGAACAACCCCCGTTTTAAAAATAATCTTCTTCTTAATCATGTTTTCAAACTTACAAAAGCTTTTTATGGATTGAAATAAGCCTCTCGGGTTTAGTATGAAAGACTTAGTTCTTTTCTCATTTTAAATAATTTTTCTAAAGACAAGGTTGATACCACATTACTTTTTAAGCATTTTGAAAATGATCTTCTTGTTATTCAAATTTATATTGATGATATCATTTTTGGATTTACAAATGAATCTTTATGTGAGTCATTTGCTAAAGAAATGAGCCAAGAGTTTGAAATAGGTCTAATGGGTGAGTTAACATTCTTCCTAGGATTATAAATAAAATAACTAGATGATAGTATTTTTATTTGTCAATCTAAATACACCCTAAACTTGATAAAATGATTTAGGATGGAAAATGCTAAGGCATTAAACACTCCCATGAGCACCGTTACTAAGTTGGACTTAGATAATGAAGGTGAAAACTTTGATCAAAAAACTTATAAAGATATGATAGGAAGTTTGCTATACTTAACTACAACTAGACCTGATATAATGTTTAGTGTTGGATTGTGTGCAAGATATCAATCTAACCTAAAACTTTTTTATTTAAATGTGGTTAAGCGAATCTTTAGATACTTCAAAGGGACATCTAAATTAGCTTTATGGTATCCAAAATAAAAAAACTTTGACTTGATTGCTTATTCTGAAGTTGATTTTGGTGGATGTAGAATATATAGAAAAAGTACTACTAGAACATGTCAATTTTTGGGGCATGCACTTGTTTCGTGGACTTCAAAAAATAAAATTCATTAGCTTTATCTACTGCAGGAGCAGAATATATTGCAGCTAGTGCATGTTGTGCCCAAATCATTTGGATGAAAAATACACTAGAATACTATGGATTAAAATTAAAAAATATTCCTATAAAATGTGATAATACAAGTGCTATTTGTCTTACCAAAAATTCTATTCAACACTCAAGAATGAAACACATTGATATTAGACATCATTTTATAAGGGATCATGTAAATTACCAAGACATCTCATTGGAATTTATTGACACTAAGCATCAATTAGTGGATATCCTTACAAAACCCTTAAATGAAAAGCAATATGATTTTTTAAGAAGTGAACTTGGAATACTAAATCATGATAATTTATAAATTCATGAAATTAACATATTTATCTTTATGATTAATTCAAGTAATGTTTACTTACAAAAAGAATTAGATGATGTTTTAAATGCTCTTTTCTTTATATATCTCTCAGATTTTTTAATCTTCCAAAAAATTCCATTTTACATTGAGAGCTGCATTAGACGATGTTTTAAAACTCCTCCTCTATTCTTTTTCCTTCTTGATTTACAAGAGAAAAAAATTATTTATTGTATTTTACAAAGGGGAGAATAAAAACTCATTTACTAAAAGGTTTAACCCCACCCTTCACCTTTTTTTGTTGATGATAAAGGGGAGAAAAGTATGGTTGATGACTAGAGTTTAATTTTCAAATGTATTAAATTTATTGAGAAAGGTATGGTTGATGACTAGAGATTAATTTTTAAATATATTAAATTTATTTAGAAAGGTATGATTGATGACTAGAGATTAGTTTTTAGATATATTAAATTTATTGAGAAAGATATGCTTAATAACTTAAAAATTTTCTATGACTATGACTTGAAATTTTCTATGCTGTATGACTTGAAAATTTTCTATGCTCAATGACTTGAAAATCTTCTATACTCTATGACTTGAAATTTTCTATGCTCTATGACTTGAAAATTTTCTATGCTCAATGACTTAAATATCTTTTATACTCCATGATTTGAAAATATTCTATGCTTATTGATGTGAAAATTTTCTATGCTTGATGATCTGAAGAAAATTTTTTAAATATTTTTAACTTTATGATAATCCTCAAAAATTCTTGATAAGTTGAAAAGTTTAAAAAGTAATCTTTGTTATACTTGAAAGGTTAAATGATTGAAATGCTTATTGCTTTAATTTACTTGAATTCAAGAGGATGTGACTCTCTTGAATTTAAGTCTTCTATACGATGGCATAAATTTAAGGGGAGTTAGAATTAACTCTCGTCATCAATTGATTGTCATCATCAAAAAGGAGAGATTATTGAATCTAGGATTTTAATGACAAGATCAATTGATGTGTGTTGATCTAACATATGTGTTAGAAGAAATATTGCAGGTCTAACTATGACAGGATCGATGAAGCTACAACCAGATGATGGGCCAAGATACAACTTAGGCATTGGGCCGAGTTCAGACAATGCGGTGGGATGTCACCGGAAGTTCGCTAGGAGATTCACCGAAAGAATCGAAGCTCGCTAGGAATGTGAAGGGAGATCGTGGGGAAGAAGACCGGAGGACTTGTCGCAAGATTACCGGAGGTTGCCGAAGTATGCCGAAGTTAGGTCTTAATTAGGCTTAACTAGTCATTAAATATTGTAATCATTGAGTCGTAGTTAAAAGTTAGTGTCATAATTGAGTTGGATATGAAAGGAATCTAAATCAACTCAATGAGGCAAGCAGATCTACTATTGGGTTTGGTTAAGCTAAGGTTGAGCTCAATCAGTTGACTAAAGAGCTGGTCAAGTAAAAGTCAAGCTGGAATTCGAAAAGTGGAGGGAACCACTTCTGTAGGAATTCTGATGAGTAAATTATCGGTGAGCGACGATTGGACCACCCATACCACAGAATCCGGGCGGCAACCAGCAGGTGTCGACGGGTAAACCACCCAGATGGCGGTTGGACCGCCCGTACCATAGATTACAGGCGACGACTAATAGCTGACGATGGGTAAACCGCCCGTACCCGATTTTTTCAAGTATTTTTGATTTTTGGCTTTAAAAATCTGAAGCTACTTGGGATCTATAAATACCTAAGTATTTTTACATTCACTAACAACTCTTTTAGGCAATTAAATTTTGTGAAAAAGAAAGTGTGTATGATTTATAAGAAAAAAAAAGGAAAGGAGAGAGCTTAGAGATAGTAACTTCTTAAGTCTCCCTTGTAAGCAAGTGTAAGGGTTTGATCTTCACCTAAAGAATATTTGTAGTGGATGCCGGTGTGCCTCAAGAAAGAGGACTTGGAAGTGGACATAGGCCGTTGGCACCGAACCACTATAAAATTGTAAGTGTTTTATACTTGCATTGCTTGAATGTTGTTGAATTGATGCTTCCAACTTAACTAAACTCTTTGAAAGCAAGACGATAAGTTCTTTTCCTCAAACGTGATTATCTTTCTGGCTTCTTATTTTTAATCACTCACTTATTTTATTAAAAATAAAAAGCTTTGGATTTCCTATTTTATCTTATTCGAAAAGCTTTTGTTTTAGAAAGAAAAATTTTAGCTTGCACTAATTCACTCCCTTCCTCCTCTTAGTGCCAATTGATCCTAACAATCTCGATATCTCTTTCACATAACCTATGACTGAGATTATTTAGGGTATGTGTTTAAAGGTGAATCAAACTTATTATCATAATCTCATCACAAACTGATTCTCATTGCATAGAACAAGGATATCACAATATATATATATATGCAATATATAATATAATATAAGAATATATCAATAATAATAATGTAAAGACTATGTAGTGTTATATGATCATCACTCACATGATTAGCTTACAAGATAGCTGTAACTAGCAGGTGGTCTTGCATAATAGGTTTGCGCCGAGGGCTTCCCGATGACCCCTTTGATGAGTAGCAGAGGTGGAATAAGATAACAACATGATCTGTATAAACAAGAGTAGAAAATGGAGAGACTATTGCCTACTTGGCTCCCCTGCTTATTTACTTGAGGTGTGGTTATTATACCTAGGCACTAAGAAGTCTAGACCTTTGCTAGCTAAGGCCTCGTCTTCTGAACGATAGATATATTAATATGGGTAATTTGTTATATGTTATTAATGTAGAGTCCTATCAATCATAAATGAAGAGTACTATTAGTCATTAATATAAAGGTATTACTTAAGATATAAAGGTGAAGAGACTAATGCACGGTGCCAATTATTTATTCTTATGTTTTTATTATCTTTGAGTCTATGTAATGGAGGGAGTTGGAGGGTACCAGTCATTAAGGTGAAGAGACTAATGCACGGTGCCAATTATTTATTCTTATGTTTTTATTATCTTTGAGTCTATGTAATGGAGGGAGTTGGAGGGTACCAGTCATTAATGATCATTCTCTATTAGGTACCATGAACTAAGCCAATTGGTGCTTGATTTTGTACTTGAAGTATGGATGAAGCTGCACTAATTTTGGAATCTCATTTCTAAGATTTTATTCTATTCTATTTCTTATGCTATCTACACCGATGATCATGTAGATCTCTATGTTAGATTATATAGTCCTATTTAATTAGGTAAGATATATTATAAATATAATTATGATTATCGATCAAAAAAATTAATTATAATAGAATTTCTTAGGAAATGATCTTGATTGGAGGGACTATCCTAATTAATTATCCTAGATTTTTTACTTTCACCTATAAATCAATAATACTTTCTAATGACTCAACACACAATACAATACATGAATATATTATTATTTAGAGATTATATATCTTCTCTCATCTCCTCTTGATCACATTAATTAGTTAATAAGAAATTACATATATTTTCTCATATTCTTGTTGTCTCTAAAGTCATTGCTTTTAGTAATTATGTGAAAGATAAAATGAGAGGAGAAGAAAGATAAAAAGAAAAGAGAATACGAATCTATTTCTAGTTTTAAATTGATATTATTATAAAATTTAAATAAGATGATGTATCATTAATTTAGATCAATTGTTATTTGATATTGATATTAAAATTTTTATTATAATATATTTTTTATGTCTTACACCCTCAGCTTTAAATAGTAAACCAAAACATGATCCACCTATCTTTCATGGCAAATTCTTGTGACCAGAACATGAGCCAAGCGATCAAATTCACAAACCCAAGGGCTCAAAGATCATAATCAAGGTCATCAATTCACTTGATTTTACGATCAAATAAAGATATTGCCAATCTAGAGCTGAGAAAATCCATCATCACATAATTGTATGAGTCTCATTTTATTTTTCTCAAATAAAATAAAATAACACCACCAGTCATCAATTTCTCTATTTTTTTTCAACACTATTTATGATAAGAATTAGTTACAAATTCGCTCTTCACATTTTAGTGTGTTTATTTATTATATTTTATTTTCTAATGTTTGTTTTCATTAATTATTAGAATTGTATTTTGTTTTATGAAATAAACAATTTTAAATTTTCAATCTATATTTTTTATTTTCATGAAAAATAAAATGGTGATTTTGTTATATTAGAATAAAAATCATCAGCCTCTTTCAGTATAATATATTTTGTTGACCTCATTAACATAAGATTTTGTACATCATAAATTTAAAATTTATATAAATTAAGGATTAATTAATAATTAGGATTACAAATTAATTATATATCACTCCTATAATTAGTTACCTTTAATATTTTGGTTTTTATAATTTCAAAAATTGTATTAAGATTTCTATGCTTATTAAAGTGAAAATTTTAATTTTATTATTCCAATATTTTTTTAATTTTTAATATTATAATTTTTTTTTAATAAGTATAGGGATCCAAAGATCGGAAGATAACTAAAGAATTATAAATAATTAAGCCTAGGATGATAGTAATGACTAAGCTATAAATAATCTGGGTGAGTCCGCCACGGTATTTACTTCCGACTTGGGCCCAAAATCCGTTACCCTTCCTCGCCTCCCGCAGTCGATCTCTCCGGCGAAGGCATGATTTCTCCGGTAGTCTTCGTCGATCTACATCTGCATCAGTCTTTAGTCTCGAAGATATACATTCTAGGTTGAATTGAACTTTTTTTTTTATCCTTTTGATCCGACGCAGGAGAGGAGTCCGCCGAGGTCATCCTCGCAGAGCCCTAGATCTCCGCCAGCGGCGCCCTTCCTCTCTATATCCGTCACCGATCCCGTCAAGTTAGGCAATGGCGTCCAGGCCTACATCTCCTATCGTGTGATCACTAGGGTGAATCTCTGCCCATCCAATTCCCCTCTTTTGTTTTGAAACTTGCTTTATCTTTTATTTCTTTTTGGTGCGTGAAGCTTGTTGTCGTTTTATCATCTTTCCGTCGAATTAGGGATCGATTATAAGAGAATGGTGTTGGAATTGCTTTTTTTGTTGTAAATTAATCTTTTGTCATACTAGATCGTGTGGATACTCTTTTGGCTGCTGCGTAACGATGATCGAGATTTACTGATATTTTCATGGCTAGGAGTAACCACTTTGATTTACATTAGGCTTCAAAGTAATCTGTAAATATCTTGACGCACGTTTAAAGCCTTTGTCTTCAGGATCCAAAGATACTCTCCATAGTTTAGTGTTTAGGTTCAGCACATCTCATGGTACTTTAGGTTTCAAAATTATCTAAACATAGGAGTATCTTTTAAATCCTATTAACTGCATTATCAAATATTCAACTGTGAGATGCAAGGATTCTTTGTGGCAGCAAAATTTACAAGTAATGAACATATATTGCCACATACTAACTTGGGTGCATGTGTGATTTAGCTGATAGTCTAGCATCTGGATATCTTCTACATGTAATACATATCATTCATGCATGTGGACCTGCTAATGTAGCAGGTACCCTGCTTTGAGTTACTACTTTGGCTTTTGCCTAAAACTAGCCTTTTTGTCTCCTGCAAAGTTTGCATCTTCACAGGAGGTTCTTGCTATATGCCCATAAAGTGGCAAGGATGTTTTAAACTTGCTATATGCCCATGCTTATCAATATGCCCACACTACATGGGCACGGGTCTTGGCATGTGGCCTTGCCCATGCTCGAGGCTAATAATTCACCAAAACAATGCTTGCTGAATGTCATGGAACCATGGCATTTGGGCAGACCATGGTCCATTACTGACAGAATATGCTTGGCTGGTGGGTTCATTGTGAAAATGTTCACATAACATCTTTGGTGTATGGCATGGCTTCTGGTATGGTTAAATTTCTTCTCTTTTCCTTACTGGTTTAGGTACTGTGCTTTTTTGAACTAGATTGGTCAGTGATATTATGTGAATTGTACTTTGAGATTGTGAGGAACATATTTGTTTACTCAGGGATGTCCATTGTTGATTTTGCAAAATATAGGGTTGTCCTGCCTTTTTGAGCAGGTTGTTTGGATTCAAATTCCCAAGGAAGAGATGTTAATATACCAATCTGCGCAGAGAAGAAGTAGATGATCAACTGTGTTGCATAAAATTGAAAGCTGCTCTTTTCATAAATCCATTGGTGGATTGTATTTAATATTTATTATATTTTGCTCTCATATAATGGTTTATAGTAATGCTGAAACAGACAGTTCTGTATCACAATATTCTTTTTCTTTGTGGTTTTAATTTCATATGCTTACTTGTTGGACAGTGAAAGATAATTCTCTATCACTTTTTGATCATGACTGTCTTATCTGCAGACAAATCTTCCTGAATTTCAAGGGCCAGAGAAAATTGTCATTCGCCGGTACAGTGATTTTGTGTGGTTGCATGATAGACTAGCTGAAAAACACAAAGGAATATTTATTCCTCCTCTTCCAGAGAAGAGTGCTGTAGGTAATACAAAAGAATCATTTTCATATATTTGTAGCTTCTTTGTTGTGACTCACATGGAAGGAAGAAAATGACATTGATTTGTTTGTCGTTGGCAATTATGATGAATATATCTATTCTGTTTTCTCATCACTGTATATAGATGTGCAACTTTAATTTTAACCAACAAAGTATGTTCACATTGTTGGGTGTTGACTTTGTAGATCATAAGCAATTTTTGCAAAATAATCAGTTGGTGCTAGTTTATTTTAATCTTAACCAACAAGCCATATGTCACCTATGCAAAGATGGATTCCTAGATAATGGACAATTGGTCGCTAATCTATTAGTTGTCTTGACACCTGTGTAATGTACCCAGAGAAGTTTCGTTTCAGCACTGAGTTTATTGAGATGAGGCGTCAGGCACTGGATATATTCATAAATCGAATAGCTTCTCACCCTGAACTGAAGCAAAGTGAGGATTTGAGGACCTTTCTGCAGGAAGATGAAGAGGTATAATCTAGTATCACTTATAATTTCTGCAATTTCCGCAAGTAAAGATGCAAAACAGTTATGTTTGGATAATTACTACCTTTCTCTAGAGTACTGCATGTAAACATTTTGAGCATTTTCCGGCCAATTGATATGTGATATGCCATTCTGGGCATCTTCAGATCTATTCTTATATCACTAATTCAATGGTAGTTGTTTATTACTTTGCCTTTGGTAGCAGTTAGTAAATCCGGGTCTTGGTCTCTGGAATTTGTCACTAAAAGCACTAGGTATTATTCAATGAATATTTTCTAATTTTTGGGGAGTGGATTATATATTCTACAATGAAAGGAAAACACTAATGTTTGTCATTATCTTCTGCGCCATTGATAAAGTGGTCAATCCATGAGTTTGCTACCATATGACCAACCTAAAAATTGGGAATTAACCAATTGTTGAGGTATCCGCTGCAGATTTTGGGCATAAGGTTGTTGAGGCATCCATTGTTTGCACATAAGGTTTTGCTTCCACATTGAATCAGATACTGTTGCCATCTTTAGTAATATCACTCTGTAAACACAATATACTTGACCACTGTTGCTTTGAATTTGTGGCACAATGTTGCAATTTCCTGTGACCTTCCTGATCTAATTCAAAGGAGCCTATAGCATCCATATTGATTATGCGTATTAGCAGGATTTTAGCTAAATGAAAAAGCTATTCTTTCTCCTAATCAAGTAAACATGCTTTGCGTCTGTATCGTTGGTTCTTTTCTCTGGCTATGAGGATCCAGCAATTCTCAAAGAGCATTTTGTTTCAAAAGATGATTATGTGATATTGTCTATGATACTGTGTGCAGACAATGGACAGAGCTAGGTCCCAGGAGACTGGTATTTTCAAGAAACCTGCAGATTTGATACAAATTTTTAAGGTATCTTCTCTCATTATTCAGAAAAATGAAATGCCGAGTATCTTTTGATATCTTTACTCAACTTAAAGAACCAATCTGTTATAAAACATAATGATCTACTGTTTTGGTACCTGTTACATAGTTTGACTTTTTTTCTTATAAACCAAGATGAATTAATACAATATTATTCTAAATCTTGCCTATGGTTCTCACTTTCTCCAACTTACAAACTAAGTGCTATAGTTGGGTTCTCTTTTTCATCATAACTTGCACTTATCAGTGAGGGTATTTGACCATGTATATCTTTAGTGAACATATGATTGCTTTTATTCCACTTGAGAGGCAAACAGTGATCTAAAGGATATCCTCACAGGATGTGCAAACGAAAGTAAGCGATGTGGTCCTTGGAAAAGAGAAACCTGTGGAAGAGACGGATCCTGAGTATGAGAAGCTAAAGCACTATATCTTTGGTCTTGAAGACCATCTAGCAGAGACACAGAAACAGGCTTTTCGTCTTGTAAAGAGGCACAGAGGTAGTGTCTTCCATGGTACATAATTTTATTAATTATCTGTCATGTGCTGTTGTTTGAAGTGGTAACCTGGAATTAATGGTCATGCTTTGTGCATTTGTTTGCTCCCAGAGCTGGGACAGTCATTGTCTGACTTTGGGAAGGCTGTTAAGCTCCTAGGTGCCTGCGAAGGAGATTCTCTTGGAAAGGTTTTTTCAGAGCTCGGTGCAAAGTCAGAGTTGTTATCGATAAAGTTACAGAAGGAGGTGCACTGTTGAACTTGGTCTCTTCATTTTTGCCACATCGTATGTCCAGTTGGTTCACAAGTTTTATGAAACGCTGAACACTTTATTCTCTTGCAGTCTCACAACCTTCTAATGAATTTTGAAGAACCCTTAAAAGATTATGTGCGAGCTGTACAGTCTATTAAGGTCAGTTTATCTGTTCTTTGATACAAGACAACCAAAGAAACTTGCCATTAGGTATTCAAATTCTATGAGAATGAGAGCTTACCACTATCTTGCAGAAGCAGAAATTGTCTTGAGTCTGTTATCAAATGGAACTAGAATATTTCAAGAATAAGGTTTACGTATTACTTATTTCAGTATCTTAGATGGTGGCTCATCATGATGCTTGCGTTTGTAAGCAGGTTACTTTTGCTGATAGAGCCAATGCTTTCAGGCAGCATTGTGAGTTGGCTGAAACAACCAAGCTAAAGGAGATCAACCTGTATGTTTTGTTCTTAATTTCAATATTCTATTTTTTTTTTTAGTTGGAACTTGGAAGTAATAATATATCTATCTAACTGCTATCTGCAATATTTAAGTAGCTGTCGGCCTTCACCATGCTTTATCAATATATTTACGCTGATGGAGGTCCAAACGCCAAATAGAATTGGAACTTCCTGTGTTGGGGCTTTTGTTTATCTGCTTTAGAAGTAGATATAGCTCATTTAAACCTGACTATAAATTTCTAATTTTGACAATATGCAGAGACAAATTGAACCTGATGCGCTCAGACAAGGTTAGAGAAGCCGAAATGGAGTACAGGGAGGTAAGCCTGTTACTTGCACATTAGGCACACACACACACACAAATATGCTTGGGGTCCTGAATGCACCAATTTTGTGATGAGATGCAGCTGAAAGCAGAGAGTGAACAAGCAACCAGAAGATTTGAGACAATTGTTAGGTTGATGAACCACGAGATTGTGCGGTTTCAAGAACAGAAGACTGCAGACATGGGACTTGCTTTCCATCAATTTGCAAAGGGACAAGCAAAACTTGCTAATGACATAGCTGACGCATGGCGCAGCATCCTGCCCAAGATCGAAGCATGCTCTGCTTCCACACAACATGGCTAGCTCATGTTTTTCCGCTTTGTGCTACTCCCATGGTTGGTACAAGGAAGAATTTGAGAACTTGGAACATTGTAATAGCTAGTGGTCCTACTATATATATATATATATATATATATAGGCGCAGTTGCTATCGAGCTGAAGCCAGCATGGGACTCTTGCGCACTTTTTTCTTTAGCTGTATCAAATGCATGATCTTAATTTTAGGAAATAGTTTCGTTTCTATGGTTATAAGATAAATAATACAAATTGTTCAGTCCACAAAATATGTCAAGATTTTATCAATAAATTTATTACTTTTTAAATAAAAAAAGGGAAGTATATATATATATATATATATATATATTATGGAGAAAAACGTGACATTAGTAATAATTTTTTAATATGAGACATTCAAAGGAATCAATGTTGAAAATTGCTTAACGAGACTCTCACTATTGATAACTCTTTAAAAAGATAATAAGAAATTAATTCACAAACTCTTGTCGATGTCGTCGTTACTAACTCTATTCGCTATCGATGTTGTTGACCAACAATCTCTCAATACTCGTTATGTTGTTTGGTATCCTCTTGACACCATCCTCCAAATAAGAAGAAGAGTCAAAAAAAAAGGGATTAATTTAAAAATATTATAAATTTCTAAAACGAGATTATAAATAGTAAAAAAGATTGTAAATAAATATTGAACTTATTTCAGCCATTCATGTGAGGACTCACACTGGTCATTGGGTACGTCTAAAAAAGTCGATTTCATGAAGTCTCTGAAAGATCAAAAACACGCACTACCGACCGTGCCCGAATCACATACCCGACCAATGACGAAATAGAATCTCCGGGGCCCGCCCAATGCTTATCAAGATCGAGGCCACCGACCCAAAGCGTATAGTTTCTGTTCGAGATATGTCGACGCCGTGACGGCTGTCAGAATAAGCTATCAATCTTAACAGATTTCTTTGTTGGAGACGAGTCGCGTTTACCTGCCGAGGAATCCGCTACTTTCCCATCCTACAGCAAGCCATCTCATATAATAAAAAGAAAACTTTTCGCATGCCAAATCGTTCAAGAAAAAAAAGAAAAAAAAAAAAGGAAGAAATTGATGCATCGTATTAAAATAGTGATGATGGAGAGAGTCTTACCGCCGTGTGTAAGGGTGGAAATTTTTGGGTTTAGTGGCGAGGGAATCACAGTGATATCGACACCGGTGGATGGGCGGTGGTGCTTCTTTTTTCCTTTGCCTTTTCGCTTTCTTCCGAGGTTAAAAGTGGAGCCAGAAGCAGAGATGGAGAGCTCCATCGGCTTTCATGGCAGTAGCAGGCACGGAGAACTCGAGGAGATCTCAACTCATCCTCGTTCTCCTTATCGTATACTTTGTCTGTGGAATGCAGTGCAATGATTCCAATGACTTGGGTAAACCTCCCGATCTTGTTTCTGGTCACTTAATATAAAGTTCTTGGTTATTACAAAACCTCCCCCCTGCATGTCAAATCATGTTATCTTGGAGAATGTCATCAAGAAAATTAAAGCCAAGTATGCGAACACTCTTTGAAACCTGCGTCAATGCTTTCTCGGCAGCTGCAGGCGGTGGCGGAGGCGGCAGACTATCTCGCCGCGGCGTAGGAGGAGGGCACGGCCATGGCATCGACGGCAACCGCGATAACTCTGGAAGCAGCAGCAATTCTGGTTCAGGCTCAGGAGCAGAGGTTCCGGTCCTCGGGGCCGCAGCAGCAGCAGGCCACCACGGCAGCCGTGGCCACAGCGCTGCAAGCAGGCACCGCTACCACCTCCGCGCCATGCTCACAACTACTGCGTTCTCAGCTGCCATTCTTGTGTATCAGCAGTAGCAGCACCAGCAGAAGCTTCTTCTGACATGGGGAAGATGGATGGTTTGGTGGAGTGCTTTCTCAGTACTTTTGTGGAGTGCTTAAGGAAAGCAGACTCCACAATAAAAAAAGACATGCTTGTAAACCAGTTCTATAATTCTACTGTTTGGAAATTGGTGTCAATCAAAATAATACATCATAATTGCCTTGAGAGTTCAAAATTTAAGTGTTTTGTCTTTACTCATATAAGATTGAAGATCAACAATATTTATCAAGTTCCAAATAATAATAATAATATTATTATTATTATTATGAACAATAATAACAATATACAATCTAAGTAGGGCTGCCTAAGCAACACAATTCATGATCTAAAAGTAGGGCCAAAAACATCTATTTTCTTGGATTACGTGAATGTTCTTCTATCTTCCTTAGGAACGCAGGGAATCTTGAAGGAAGTAGAGCATCTGTTTGTTCCAAGTTCATCTCCACGTAGTTGTGCTCCCTGAAAACTTCCAACAAAAAAGAAAAAAAAAAAAAGGAAAGAAGAAAATTGTGGAAAATAAATATTCAAAGAATAAAGGTTAAGACATGCACAAAGGGTTTGTACCTGTGAGAACCAACCAACCATCATCTTCATCATCCAGACGTCTGAAAAACCAGTAGCAACTAGTGGTATGCTCGCCTAAAACGAAAACAGTAGTATCTGTTACCATCTTGTGTTTGACCTCAACCCATTCAGGAATATGTGAAAGGGCATATATCCTCGTTTTGTTCCTGAACGGTTAAATTCATATGTCTCAAACGAAGCCACAGCATTACAAGTTTTCTTTAGCACTAGCCAAATAATACATGTTATGAATGATTGGGAATACAAAATATAATGAAGCCAAGATTTGCATATAGGCGTTCCAAGTAAAGTATGTTGGAATTAAACTTGTTCAAGTATCATAATGAGGTTCATTTCATCAAAAGAGGTTCATTGCATCAAGAGAGAGATTTATTACATCAAGAAGAAAAAAATGGATTAAAAGACTATAGAAGGATAAGTCAAATTGGTTATTGGTTCTTGAAAGGGTTTCTTGAAAAAGAATGGTTCATCTTGAATACAATTAATATAATGTATCTTTGGGGACTATATAAACCCCATATGTTGAGTCATGAGATAAGCAAGGGAGTTTCTGAAATTTGTAAAGAGTTTTTTATTGAGAGAAATATAGAAGATTGAACCTTGTCCTACTCTTCCTCTGTTTCATATCTCTATTCCCTCTTCCTATCGACATCAACATCTGGTATCGAGCATAGGTTAAGCTATGACCTCTTCCTCAAGTGCCATCCAACTTGGATCCCAGTTAACAAAAGAAAATTATGACATATGGTGCATCCAAATGAAGGTTCTTCTAGGCTCCCAAGATGTATGGGAGTTTGTAGAAGATGGATTCAGAACCAACTCCAGAAGAAGGAGCAATGAATGCGAAGGAAGAAAGCAACTCAAAGAAAGAAGGAAGAAGGAGAAAAGGCTTTGTTCACAATCTACCAAGGGCTTGATGATACAATGTTCGAGATC
The DNA here is from genome assembly GCA_021527575.1 of Ensete glaucum. Classification (NCBI taxonomy): domain Eukaryota; kingdom Viridiplantae; phylum Streptophyta; class Magnoliopsida; order Zingiberales; family Musaceae; genus Ensete; species Ensete glaucum. Next base: position 37,463,716 of record CM038558.1, on the reverse strand, counting down.
ATCGCTCCAAAGAAATACTTCAAAGGAGGCTTGGGAAATACTTCAAAAGCATTCGGTGGTGTTGATAAGGTAAAGAAACTTCGTCTACAAGTTTTACGAGCCGAGTTTGAAAAACTACAACAAGGTACTTCGAAACTATTTCGATTACTTCTCAAAAATCATTTCTATTGTTCATCAAATGAGACGAAATGGTGAACAAGTAAATGATCGAGAGTAATAGAAAAATATTGAGATCCCTAGACCAAATTTGATTTTATTGCTATTGCGATTGAAGAATCTAAAGATTTGGAAAAATATCTTTAGAAGAACTTATGGGTTCCCTTCAAGTTCATGAACAAAGAATTACAAAAGAGGAGAAGACAAAACTATGGAGCAAGCACTACAAGCTAAGTTTGCTCTTGAAAATAAAGGAGAATCAAATTCTCAAAGAGGAAGAGGACGAGGACAAAGAGGAAGAGGAGGCGTAAATCGACCAATCAAGAATCTCCATATAATGAAGAGGCTAGAGAAAATTCTAGCCAAAGAGGCCGTGGTTATGATCGAGGACGGCGAGGCCGTGGGACGTGAGTAAACTCTAAAAGGTCCGAAATACAATGTTATGTTTGCAAAAGGTACGGACATTACTCTTATGAATGTTATTATAATCCTAACAATCAAAGTGGTGAGGCAAATTTTGTTGAGGAAGAAAAGAAGGAAAATCAAGTTTTGCTAATGAGTTATGAAAATTTGAAAATGATCAATCTATGACATGGTATCTAGATACAGAGCCTCAAATCACATGTGTGGCATCAAAGAGCTATTTTAAATGGATACAAGTTATTCGAACATTACATTTGGTGATTTGTCTCAAAGACCAAGAAGAGGCAAAGGTAAAATTCTCCTTGAACTTAATAATGGCAAGGAATTATGCATTTCAGATATTTATTATGTTCACGATATGAAAATAATATTTTAAGCATTGGACAATTACTTGAAAAAGGTTATGAAGTTGAGATGAAAGATATGGCTCTCTCAATTCGTGATAAGAATAAAACATTGATATCACATGTGAAAATGGCAAGGAATAGAATGTTTCCTCTACATTTGAGTATTTATTTTTGATCAATCAAATTGTTTTAAAGCTGTTATTGAGGATATTTCTACACATTGGCATCTTAGATATGCTCACTTAAATTTTGAGGCTTTGAAACTTCTAGAGAAGTATAATATGGTGACAGAATGCCAAAATTGATCACCCAAAGAAAATTATGTGAAGTATGTGTCATGGGTAAACAAGAAAGAAAACCTTTCAAAGTGAGAAGAACAAAAGAGCATGGCATCGACTCGATCCGTGCACTCGGATGTTTGTGGCCCTATCAATCCAAAGATCACTTGGAGGAAGCGGTATTTTCTTACATTCATTCATGATCATAGTGGCAAAACTTGGGTTTACATGTTAAAAGAAAAGAAAGAAGTTTTAAGCAAATTCAAAGAATTTAAGGATTTGGTTGAAAGACAAAGTTGTTGTAAGATTAAATGTCTAAGAACAGATAGAGGTGGTGAATATATATCAAATGAATTTGAAAGTTTTTGTAGAAATAATGGAATTCTACATCAATTCACCATGCCATACACACCTCAACAAAATGGTGTCTCGGAAAGAAAAACAGGACTCCTTAATATGGTCCGATGCATGTTAAAGGAAAGAAAAATTCAAAGAATTTTGGGGTGATATCTTGTTTGTGCTTTATTTGCTTAATGTTTCCGACAAATTGGTAATATTACACGAAGAAGCATGGAGCTTACAAAACCAAGAGTTGATCATTTGAGGATTTTGGAAGTGTTGCATTTGCCAAGATACCGAAGAAAAGAGAACGAAATTGGAGGATAAAAGCCAAAAATGCATTTTGCTAGGTTATCCAGAGAATTCCAGTGGTTACAAACTCTACAATCCTATCACAAATAAAGTTGTGATGTCAAGAGATGTTGAGTTTGATGAACAACAGATTTGAAACTGGAAAAGTGATGAGCGATAAGAAAGTTGTAGCTTAAGAAGATGATATAATACAAGCAAACACTGAAGTGACTTTGCCAGAATCATCACCTAGATCAGCTAGGTCACATGATTCAAGAAGTCCAATTATAAGAAGGACAAGACCGATTCAGGACCTATATGATGTGACTCGAAGGATTGATACTAACAATGATGAACTTTCTTTATTTTATCTTTTTGCAGGATATGATCCATTAATCTTCGAAGAAGCTTATAGAGATGAAAAATGGCGACAAGCTATGAATGAAGAGATTCATGCCATTAACAAAAATAATACATGGGAGCTTACTACACTTCAAGACCACCAAGCTATCGGTGTTAAGTGGATCTTCAAAACAAAAAGAAATGCAAAAGGAGAGGTGGAGAAATACAAGGCTAGATTAGTTGCAAAGGGATATAAACAACAATATGGAATTGACTATGAAGAAGTATTTGCGCCAGTTGCTCGATTGGAGACAGTAAGATTACTTATCTCTCTAGCAGCTCAAATGAAATGGAAGATTTTACAAATGGATGTGAAATCAGCATTTCTTAATGGAGTTCTTGAAGAAGAGGTATATATTCAACAACCCCCTGGTTTTATTATTCAAGAACAAGAAGACAAAGTATACAAGTTAAAGAGAGCTCTTTATGGGCTTAAACAAGCCCCACGAGCATGGAATTCTCGAATAGATACTTATTTTATTCAAAATGGTTTTTCTAAATGTCCACATGAGCATGCTCTCTATACAAAATCTAACTCTCATGGAGATATCTTATTTGTATGCTTGTACGTAGATGATTTAATATTTACAGGCAATAGTAGCTCCATGATTAAAGATTTTAAGCACTCTATGAAAAAGGAGTTTGAGATGACCGACTTGGGCTTAATGACTTATTTCCTTGGTATCGTTATACAAGATAATGGAGGAATTTTTATCTCACAAGAAAATTATGCAAAGGAGGTTTTAAAGAAGTTTTCAATGGAAGATTGTCATCCTACAGATACACCTATTGAATATGGCACCAAGTTGACCAAGGAAGGTGAAGGTAAATACATTAATCCAACTTATTATAAAAGTCTAGTTGGATGTTTAAGGTATTTGACATGCACTCGACCTGATATACTATTTGGAGTTGGTTTAATAAGTAGATTTATGGAAGTTCCAAAGACATCTCATTTAAATGTCGCTAAAAGAATTTTGCGATATATTAAAGGAACAATTGAGTATGGAATGTTCTATTCTTCATCTAAAAAGTTGGAGCTCATTGGATATAGTGACAGTGATTGGGCCGGAAGCTACGATGATCGGAAGAGTACAACTGGATTTGTATTTTATTTTGGTGAAGCTACATTCACTTGGTCTTCAAAAAAACAACGGATCGTTGCTCTATCAAGTTGTGAAGCAGAATATATAGCAGCTTCTTCTAGTGTTTGTCATGCAATCTGGCTAAGAAGATTACTCCAAGAACTTCATATGCCACAGGAGAAGTCAACCAAGATTTATGTTGATAACAAATCAGCTATTGCCTTAGCCAAGAATCCATATCATGAAAGATCGAAGCATATCGATACAAGATTTCATTTTATAAGAGATCATATCAAAAATAAAGAAGTGGAGCTACATCATGTCAAGACAAGTGAACAAGTGGCTGATATACTTACAAAACCTCTCAAATTTGAAATATTTCAACAACTTCGAAAGAAACTTGGCATGCTAGATGGAACAAGTTTAAGGGGGGAAAATGTTGGAATTAAACTTGTTCAAGTATCATAATGAGGTTCATTTCATCAAAAGAGGTTCATTGCATCAAGAGAGAGATTTATTACATCAAGAAGAAAAAATGGATTAAAAGACTATAGAAGGATAAGTCAAATTGGTTATTGGTTCTTGAAAGGGTTTCTTGAAAAAGAATGGTTCATCTTGAATACAATTAATATAATGTATCTTTGGGGACTATATAAACCCCATATGTTGAGTCATGAGATAAGCAAGGGAGTTTCTGAAATTTGTAAAGAGTTTTTTATTGAGAGAAATATAGAAGATTGAACCTTGTCCTACTCTTCCTCTGTTTCATATCTCTATTCCCTCTTCCTATCGACATCAACAAAGTATTCAGTAGCAAGACACCAGATTCGGACTTCTTTGAACTTACTTGACTAGTAAGCCATTGATCAATAACTGCTCCAGAGATCGAATTAGCACCAGGATCAACAAGGTTGTATATATAACTTCAGCTGCACCATTCACCTGAAGATCCCAATGTATCGTAGCCAAATTTAGTAACGACGGTGTAGCTGAACCTGTTTACTTCATACTGGAATGGTGCAAGCTAGAAAAAAGAAACTCCTGTGCTCTTTTTAAGTTTCTTTAAACAGCTCTACCTATCAGTCTTACATGTATTTTGAAATCCTACCTACAGTTGAAAAAGGGTAAAAATATTATCTAAACCAAAGGATCAGAAAGGGTTAAATATTTTCCAGCTCTTACTCACTCACTCACTAGGATCCGGGGAGGATCAATATATGTTTTCATAACTGAAGCCTTGATCTTTCTAGTCGTAAAGGAACATTATTACTAGTGTACCAAGGCTCGCCCTCATAACATAGCAAACATTATAGAAAAACTAAAGAAGGAAGCTAGCTAATCATCTCAGAATATCCACCCACAGTCGTGTGTTGATTGAGAAAAATAATATCTTTATGTAAAATCCTTCAAACCTTTAGATGTCATCTGATTGAGATCCAATTAGATCTTCAAGAGCATCACCTGTCAGATCTGAATAACGTCGAATACCGATCTGCAAGGAGAACTAGAATAGATCTAGACCTCTTCTCCTCTCTTCCTATCCTTTCACAAGACCACTATAATTGATGGTTTTGGGGAGATCGAGAGAATAACCGTAATCTCTCTAACTCTATTCCCTATTGTCGTTCTGTGTCTTTTCTGTACTTTTGGTTTATAATAGGTCCTGTCTATTTATAAGCGAGGTCAGAGGGTCTAAGGTAAGTTATTAGGAAAGTTCCTTCCATCAAAGGCATCCCCTAAAATATCCTAATATAATATGGACTTTATTTAATATTGACTAATATATTTTATTAGAATTCAAATAATCCATAATATATCTTATTCAATTAATAAAGGATCACATAATCTTATATTCTCCTACTTACCCATTAATTGATAAGATATAAAAGATATCCAAAATCAAAATAAATAAAATAAAATTTATTTAAAAATAATTTTATATAATTAGATTCTGAAAATTTTAAAAAATATTTTATATATGGCCATGTTTTTAAAAATAAGTCAATAAGTCCAATAAGCACAATAATACTATATTCAGTCCAACTATCAATGTGAGTCATAGCGGTTGTATGTCATCAATGTCACACTTCATTCTATATACTACAACATTATTAGTCTTTCCTTATATAGTTTATAATAACCCTTGTAATTTGTCTTGTCAAGACAATTATATTTATTGCATTCAACCATAATATGTATAATCATAAACATAAATATGATAGCAGAAACAAATAACTTTAATTATATAAAAAAATATCAATAATAGTATCCACTTAAACATGTATCATCATATCCTTTATGACTTGCTCACAAGTCTAATTCTAAGAACATGTTCTTTAAATAGTTTACACTGCAAAGCTTTAGAAAATGGATCAGCAATCATCATAGTGGTGTTTAAATTTTCAATTGACACTTTTTGTTTCTGGACTCTTTCTCTAACCATTCTTAGAGAAGAAAACTGCTGCAGTATTAATATGCTTGGAATCACTAGAGTACTTGTCATTCTTAGAGAAGAAAACTGTTGCAGTATTATCACAAAATATCTTTAGCGGCTTGGCAATTGAGTCAACTACACTAAGTCCTGAGATAAAATTTTGCAGCCATAAAGCTTGATTTGTGGCCTCAAAGCATGCTACAAATTCAGCTTCCATCGTAGATGATGTAATAAGTGATTATTTTATACTTTTTCAAGAAATTATCCTACCAGCCAACATGAACACAAATCCTAAAGTGGATTTTCTGCTATCGAGGTAATTTACAAAATCAGCATCTGAATATCCCGTTACTTCAAGCTGATCTGATTTCCTATATGTGAGCATATAATTTCTTGTCCCTTGCAGATATCTCATTACTTTCTTTGCAGCTTTCCAATATTTCATTCCTGGGTTACTCTGATATCTACCCAACATTGTCACTGTAAAACTGATATCTAGCCTTGCATAGGTTTGAGCATATAATAGACTTCCAATTGCATACCCATAAGGAATATTCTTCATTTGATCCCTTTCTAAGTAATTTTTCGGGCACTGATTTTAGTTAAATTTTTTACCTCTAGTAATAAGTGTATCATTAGTTTTACAAAGCTGCATATTAAAACTTTTCAAGATATAATTAATATACCCTTTCTGCGATAATCCTAATAAACTTTTAGATCTACCCCTGAATATCTCAATGCCAATAACATAGGATGCATCATTTTATATCAACCATCTTAAAGTTATTATTGAGAAATATCTTGGTTTCGTGCAACAAACTAAGATCACCACTGGTAAGCAATATATCATCCATATATAAGACCAATATAATAAACTTACTCCCACTAACCTTCAGATATATACATTGATCAACAATATTTTTCTTAAATCCGAAGGAAGTAATGGTATCATGAAACTTTATATACCATTGCTTGGAAACTTGTTTAAGGTCATAAATAGATTTCTTAAGTTTACAAGCTCAACTTTCATTTCTTTTTTTTATGAATCCTTCAGGTTGTTCCATATAGATTTATTAATCTAGATCCCCATTCAAAAATACTATTTTCACATCCATCTGATGTAACTCAAGATTATAATGAGCTACTAATGCCATGATGATCCTTAATAAGTCCTTTCGAGAAACTGAAGAAAAAGTCTCATGGTAGTCAATATCTTCTTTCTGAGAAAACCCTTTAACCACAAGTCTGGCTTTATATCGTTCGATATTATCCACCGAGTCACGTTTAGCTTTAAAGACCCATTTACAACCTACTCTTTTACAATTATTGAGCAATTTAACGAGTTCCCAAATACTCTTATGGTCCATTGATTTTAACTCATCTTTCATTGCACCATACCATTTTTCAGAATCATTATTTTCTATGACTTGTGAAAATAATAAGGGGTCACTTTTCATTCCTATATCAAAATATGATTCTTGCAGATATACCACATAATCATCAGAAATGGTATGTTTTCTTTTTCTTTGATATCTTCTCAAATCTGCCAATTGTGATTGTTCTACAAGACTATCAGTGGTGACATCAATATCTTGTGAGAATTCATCAATGTTATTTTGTTGTTCACCCTCATCAATTCTCTCATTGATTTGAGGAACAATAATTTCTTGAATAGGGGATAATACAGGAGCAGAAGCCTGAATCCCCTCAATATCAAAATTAATCATTTAAGACTTTTGACTCCCACTGATTTTGCTATTGTCTAGGAATTTTATATTATCATATTCTACTATTCTCATATTATGATTAGGACAATAAAATTTGTATCCCTTGGATCTTTCTGGGTAACTAATAAAATATCCAAAAAGTATTCTTGGATCCAATTTCTTTTCATGTGGATTGAATACTCTTATCTCTGCAGGACACCCCCAAATATATAAATGTCTCAAACCAGATTTCCTACCAGTCCATAACTTAGATGGAGTTGATGGAACTGAATTAATAGGAACCCTGTTCTGGATATACATAGCTATCTTAAGAGCATCACCCCACATTGACTCAGGTACTGAGGAATACCTCATCATGCTCCTAACCATATCCATAAGAGTACGATTTCGCCTTTCAACAACATCGTTCTGCTGTGGCATACCTGGTAATGCATACTGAGCATAAATACCTCGTTGTTCTAAGAATCTAGCAAAAGGATCAATATTCTGACTGGATTCATCATATCTGCTATAAAATTTACCACTCTTATCAGATCTGATAATTTTAACTTTTCTATCTAATTGTCTCTTGACCTCATTTATGTATATTTCAAGAATGTCAACGGCCTGAGATTTTTCATGTATTAGATAAATATAGCAATATCTAGACAAATCATCTATAAATATGATGAAATATCTTTCTCCAATAAAACAGGGAATATGGAGTGGTCTACAGTATCAGTATGAATAATTTCAAAAAGTTCTTTACTTCTTGTGATATTTTTTTTGTATGCTTAGTTTGCTTTCCTTTAATGCAATCTATGCAAACATCAAAATTAGTGAAGTCTAAATTTTCCAAAATATTATTCTTCACTAATTTTTTGATTATTTTCTTGGAGATATACCCAAAACGTTTATACCACAATATAGAAGATCTTTCATTATTAGAATTACGTTTCATTTCAATACTTGATTGCGGGGTCAATAATGTATTTGAAAACTCAAGATTCAAATTAATTCTGTATAAAATATCACATAGAATTCCAGAACTAATTTATATTGAATCATAAAATATATTGAGTTTACCATTATCAAAAGAAATACAATATCCTAACTCATCAATTCTAGATAGAGAAATTAAATTTTTAGAAATTATAGAAACAAAACATGTTTATACCTTTCTTTTTAAACCAAGTCTTACATTTAATGTAGTCCTTCTTTACATGTCATTTCTTGTCATTAAAGAAGCACTTTACTGTAATAGCTTTCTTTTCAATAGTTTGTCTAACACTTCCAGACTCGGTAAATTTCTTCGATGGATAATGTTTTGATTTTCTTTTCTTGTTACTAACTCCTTGAGTAGTAGTCAGTACATTATATGAACTTTCCTGCCTTAATCTTAATTCTTCCTGAAATACACATACTAGTTAACTCATTCAAGCCCCACTTATCCTTATTTGTATTATAGTGAATCTTGAATGGGCCAAACTGAGAAGGAAGAGAATTAAGAATGAACTACATAAGGAAATATTTATCAACATTCATTCCCAACGCTTTAAGTTTTGCAGCTTTGTTAGCCATATTGAGGATGTGATCGTGAATTCCTCGAGTACCATCATATTGAGCTGTGGTCAGTTCTTTTATTAATGTGCCAGCCAATAACTTATTAGCAGATTTAAATCTGTCTTCAATAACCTTTAAATATTCACGTGTGCTAGATGTAACCGGTAATGAAGTATTTATATTATTTGTAATTGTCATCCTTATGAACATTAAACTGAGCCTATCATATCTTTCCCAAGTCTTCATTTCATTGACTTATTCTACAGTACTTTTATCAGTTAATTATGTGGGCTTTTCAACGAGCAATGTCAAATCAAGATCTAATATACCCAATGTAAATTGCACATGCTCTAATCATTTTGAATAATTTGATCCAGAGAGTACAGGGACACTAGAAGCATGAGAATGTGTGGACGAGATTACCACTGTAGAATATAAAATAACATTAATGCTTTGAGTTTTATCAAAATATGATGAACTATTGATATCATCAATATTTAACATTTAGGTAAAAATATTGACATATCTAGTGTTCACACAAGATCATTTATGGAGGACTGATACCATCCTTATGGAATAGTTTTGCTACCTTTGGGTATATAATTCTAAATTGCAAGGATATCCAAAACAGTATTATCCTACCCCATCATATAATTATTTGAAATAGATTATCTTTTGAGATTATCTAAATCTTCTAATTATGCATGTAATTTTGAATATTATTTCTTTAATGTCATCGAGGACTTGTTTCTTAATGTAATTTTATAAATCATTGATCTAGGCCACTTTGGTGACTACAAGACCAATGCAGTAATATAAAATATAAATTAAATTATCTTATGAATGATAAGACTTGAATTATATTTCATATCCTATAAGTCTACCATCTCAGGGTACTTTGGTAGCTATTGGTTAGGTATAACTTAAGGAGATAAACTGTAAATAATATTCATCAAGTTCATTTGAACTAATTTATGCTAAAACAGTTCAATAATAGAAAAATAATCATAATAATTATTAAACACTTAATTAGTAAAAAAACTCATATGATAACTATAATCATGATAATATATAAATCATATATTCATATGAAAAATAAATATTATTTCATAATTACTAATATTTGCATATGAATAACTAAATAAATATAATCCAATAAACAATAATTAGATTTAAAATATACAATTAATAATTCATATGATAAAACTTATAAAGAAATAATAATTTATATTTTTAATTAAACGAATTAATTTTATTTAATTGGAGAAGCCTATAAGTCTAATTAAATAAATTGATTAAAATAAAATATAATCAATGAATAATCAAAATATAATCATGATTAACTTTTATTAAATTATATATTGATCAATTTTATAATTGAGAAAATAAACCATAATTTTTTAATTTTATAATGGTAGAACTGTAATTTTAAAAGAATATAAAAGAATTATAGAATTTATTTTTTAAAGGGTAAAAATGTTATAGAATTAATAAAACATAGAAAGGGTAAAACTATAAATAATCATATTCAATCTAAGGATAAAATTATAATTTCGATGAATGGTAAAACTATAATTTGAGCATAATAGTAAAACTATAATTTTTCACTTAATGGTAAAACTATAATTTTTTATTTAATGGTAAAACTGTAATTTTTTACTTAATGTCAAAACTATAATTTTCTTTTTTTAGAAAAAAAACCCTAACTTCTCTTCTCTTCTACCGCCACATGTCGTAGGTGCGCCAACGCTTATGTGGCCTACGTGGCGGTTTGTGTCTGTCACCGCATGCGGGCTACCATCGCTGGTGTGCTAGGCCGCCGCTTGCACGGCCTCTGCTGCACACGACTGCCTCCGCATACGGTCGCTGGTGGCATGTGAGGTCGCTGCTTGATGCAGCTGCCTCCGTATGCGACCGTCGCTTGATGCCACTGTCGCCTACGCTCGACCGACTGGGCCGTCGGCAACGTGACCACCGTCGTCTCTACCCTGTGCGCATACAATGTTGAGTGCAGCATTGCCGCAAGCAGATTCAACAAAAAAACACAGCAAAATTGCTACATCTTTTCCACGATGCACAATAACCATCAAGAATCGTTCGCAAGCAAATGATTAAAATTAACAGATAGGAAAATAGATTAATAAGATATTCAGATTAACACATCATAAATAAAAATAATAGATCTAATATTTTTGATCTCAAAACCTAGGCTCTGATACATATTGTTGTTATAAAACTATAATCATGCAAACTATTATGCGAAAAACTATTATGCCAGGATTTGAAATCAAATAATACGAGACCTGTTTACGACGCATACCTATAGATGCTATCTGATTGAGATCCAATTAAATCTTCAAGAGCATCGCTTGTTAAATCTAAATAACACTGAATATCGATCTGCAAGGAGAACTAGAATAGATTTAGACGTCTTCTCCTCTCTTCCTATCTTTTCACAGGACCACTGTAATTGATAGTTTTGGGAAGATCGAGAGAATAACTGTAATCTCTCTAATTCTATTCCCTATTATTGTTTTATGCATTTCCCGTGCTTTTGGTTTATAGTAGGTCCTGTCTATTTATAGACGAGAGCAAAGGGTCTAGGGTAAGTTATTAGGAGAGTTCCTTCCATCAATGGTAAGTTATACACAATTTTGTTTTTACACATGAGAGGGCAAATAAAAAGAGGGCCGCTAGATGTTACTAATACTTTTCTGCATTATAAGAATTGCTGATGATATATGGTGTTGATTATCAATTTTCCTTTCTTTTAAGAACCAGGAATCATTGGTGCCAGTTCAAAGCATTTCTAAGAGATCTTGCTCTGAAGTCTTATTCCTCATCTTCGTTCTCAATGCACACAAAAGCAGAAGCAAATTGAACAGAAGACTGAAGATTGGTGTAAGATATAATTTTTCAACCACTTATTCAGACTTAATAAAACATGAATTACTAAAATGACTGAATGATCTGAAAGCAATATGACTGCTGGGAGTTCTAAACGAGTCATTTAGTGGCGACAACTAAAATGACACAGGTGAAAAGATGTTCGTGAGGAAATTAATATCTTATTTCCAGTAAGGATGAAACATAGATGAAATACTAAAAACTAGTCAATGTTGTGGTGTTGACAAAAAGATATAAACACCTAATATTGGTATTTGTTGTGAGGAGACTACCATCGATCGTGCGTAAGCACAGCTTGGTTTTGACTCGAAGGCATAGGAATGTCTGACGAATCCATGTGGCAATCTTGCGAGTTGGTTTATGGGGCATCGAGGTATCCGAGGTGGCTCCGATTTAGTCTTCGGGTGGAATTCGGGAGTTCGAGGTGGAGTTTGACTCCTTGGTGTGTTCCTACATAAAGGTCAGTATCGGGGGAGTTTCTCGACCCGACCCCTCCAATGCTCAAGTTAGCTTTTAGGGTGGTATGTAGTGTAAAGGCTTTTTTTTTTTAAGGTTCAAACCCTGAGCTGACACCAAGGGTCAATTTTTATACTGATTGATTGAGGGAATCATTTGTAACGATTGTAATGCACTCCCTCATTTTGTAACCATCCTAACACCCTCCATCTGGTGTTTTATCCACAGGGCAACAGGCCCAAATGCCCCCTTGTGGATTGTTGTCCATGGAGGCCAACTAAAGGGGGTAGGCCCGAACGACCTTTCGTGGACTATTGTCTATAGGGTTGACAGGCTGAAGCTGCCTCCATAGCACTGCCCCGTGGGGGGTGACTCGACCCTCATCTTCCACATTAATAGATCTATGACAACCAACTAGTAGGCTGGGGTTAGTTACCAAAATATTCCCTATCATTTGTCCTCTCGCGAAGGCGGGCTTTGGAACTCTTGCATCATCTTGGCGTGGGTCAAGTTTTCCTAACTCACATGCCTCAAACACATTTGGCTTGGAGTCTCCGCTATAATGGATTTCTTCCCTTCTCTGCCATAGTGGATCTTCGGCTTCCACTGTGACAGGCCTTTAAAACTTCTCTTCATCGTAGTGGATTCCTTCCCTTCTCCACCATAGTAGATCTTGGGCTTTTATCGTAGCGAGCTTCAAATCTTTTCTCTATTGCAACGGACCCCTTCCCTTTTTCGCTATAGCATATCTCGGGCTTCTGTCATGGTAAACCTTCATCTTCTCTCCACCATAACAGACCTCTTTCTTTCTTCATTATAGTGAATCTTGGGCTTTCATCATGGTAGGCCTTCAAATCTTCTCTTCATCATAGCAGACTTCTTCCCTCTGTCGTAGTGGATCTCAGGCTTTCACCATGGTGAGCTTTCAAATCTTCTCTCTGTCATAGCAAACTCCTTTCTTTCTCTGCCATAGTAGATCTCGGGCTTTCATCATGGCAAGCCTTCAGTGTTATGTCTCCAATGGTGGAGGGTTTTGCCCTCTTAGATGATGCCTAATTTGTGGCGCTATCTCGTAGCATTCATGGGGGGGGGGGAGGGGGGGGGTGGAGTGCTAAGGTGTCAGTATCATCCCAGCCCACACCCTCTTCACCTACTACTTTCGGTTATGTAAGGGATGAAGCGGGAATGAGGATTCACCCTCATCTAGTTGATGCACACTATTAATAACGCTCCCCCTTTCTTGTCGAACAAGGAGGCAGATCATGTGCATCACCTTAGGGAAATCCTTTCCTCCTCCGAGGCGGTGAGGAAGATGGATGAGGACTAGCTAGTCAACACAAGTCTTAGCCCGACCCCTCAAGGTATGACCCGAACCTCTCTTTGCTCGACTTTCGTCTTCAATCTTCAACTTTGTGGTATGAATTGTCTCCAAATATACACCTACACTACCTGAAGAAGGGATCGGGTTTTGCATCAGGTGTTGCGAGGCATCGCTCGATCTTGGCAACGACTTGGGAGTTGTTCATAGACGTAGTAGATTCGCCTCAGTCGGGTTACAATGGTCAGGATGAGTAGCCTAATAAGAAACACAAGACCTTGGCATGGATGGCCTTATGCTCTTAAAAGTGGTGTGTACTTGAAGGCTTGGCTCCTAGGTCTTGCACCTAAGGGTTCAGCTCGGGGGTCTCTCCCCAACAATGCTTGTAGGAGGTTGAGGTCTCACGTCGAGTTTGGGAAGTAAGTGGTAAGGCTGCGATCAATGCAAGACTTGTGCAAGGGAAAATCCTTGCTCTTCACGACCTTGCAGATGGTCGACCTCTTTGACTCGGCCCCTGATGCCACGTTATAGCCCCACTATGAGGGGCTCAACTGTGCATAAAAGGTGTAGGGCGAAGGTGCTACTGTGGAACAATACCATCGTGGATCGCGGTGCCCGAGATTGGCGAAGCAGATTTATTGCTCTCCCTTGAAGGGCCTGATTGACACATGCTTTTGCATCGAAGTGGTGGTAAGTTACATTGCACTTGGCTCCTTGAACTTTCCCTCGATGCTAACCTACTCTTAGTTTGCAGCATCATCACTATATGATGGATCTGATCGACCGAGTCTGAGATGCTTGTGCTGTGATTGACTATAAATCCTTAGAAATCGTTGATCTTTGAGTTAAGGTCAAGGATTTAAAGAATGGATCGACCTAGATTGCTATCATCAAGGTGGAAGCTTAGGTAACGAAGTTGGCTGGTTGAGTGGAAGATGGAGAGTGATAGTTGGGAGACACAGACGACACCTGGCTAGCCTCGCCAAACAGCTGAAGAAAGTTCGAGGAAATAACCGTATCATGGAGGATGAGATACTACAGATTTTTTGAGAGCTAGAGGTGGTGAAGGCAGAGGCCTAGGAAGTACAGGAGGCATTGGAAGGCGAAGAAAGCTACATCCCCGAGCAAGAGAAGGACATGATCTATCATACTACTTCAACTCACTAATGACTCTAACTCTGGTATGAGGTCGACTGAGTTGTGCTAATTTTTGTTGGTTCTTACGGATCCTTCAGATAAGGGAAAAGAACTTCCTTGTTATGCATTAGTCTCTCAAAGGTCTCATGTTGTTTGAATTGGGTGAATGTCTGTTGGAGCTTTAACGAATATCTCTGTGCAAACTTTGACGGTTTTGGGGTCTTTCCTTTGTAAAATTTGCCCATCGATTCCTCTTTCACTTAGTTATCACCTCCAAGTAGATTCGCATCACTTGAAAAAAGAAGAGGATAATCTACTCTTAGTAGCACCAATTACCATTAGTGAGGATTTGATAACTGTTGTCTTCTGCTAAGTTTCTTCAAAGGGACTTTGAACCTGTGTAGAGCTTCGAGGCAAATAAGTAAGAGAACTGAGGTACTTAGTTTTACCCATTCTCTTAAGAGTTGAAAAGACAAAGGTTGCATGACTTCGCCAGCCTCCTCGAGGGTTATACTTTATGCATCGACCTAGTTACTAGCCTTCACTTAGTTTTTTCTCACACTTCCGAAGCACTCAAAGTATTTGCATTCCTTACATTGAGGTAGCTACTATGATTCATCTTCTCACTGCTATCGAACTACTAGAATGAAAGAAGTTTTGTCCAAAAAGAGTAAAATTTGCCCTGACTTAAAGTAAGTCTCCACTAGTTTTGGTCGTCTCTGGGATTGCACCGTCTTCTCTATTATTTCTGTCGCTTACTTCTCTGAATAGAAAAGGTATAACACCATGCACTACCTACTTTATTCCTTGGTCGAGCACTACTGCATCGACTTGAAGTCCTTCACTTTTGGCTATTTTGATGAGAAACCCGTTAACACCGATCTTACAAAGTTCCTTACCCTTCACCCTTGTCTTAGTACTTTGAGTTTATCTTTGCATTCTCCACCTCCTCGCCCCTTTCACGACCAAGCACTCTCCCTCCATAAGAGCAAGGGATTGATGACTCCAAAAAACTCCTGCCTCTGTGGTACCATGGTGTTGTCATGCACATGGCCCTACTATCCTGGTGACATCTCCATTGTATTCAGACTTTTATAGGATGAACTCGAACTGTGATCTCTCTATGTATGGCCTTTGCCAACACATCACAGGGCATCTACCACCTCTGATAGTGTTTGCTCCTTTGACAATCGACCTTTGTCTACCCGCTCTCAGATGACACCTAGATGAAGTATAGCTCTAGAATAGTATGTTGCTTAGCAACTCTCGAAGTCCACTGACTTTACTAAAATTAATACATCACTGTATGAATGAGCCTCTGCCTCCCTCTGCCTCCCAGCATAATCTTCATTGTGCACTACTTCCTTTGTGGCAACTCGAATAATAGCATTGTTGCATATTCTTTAATAGTACTCGCCTTTGCATCCTCTTGTCTCATGCCAAGGCTTTCTAACTTTGCATCCTCTTGTCTCATACCAAGGCTTTCTAACTCTAATTTCGCATTTGCAAGTTAAGTCTCTTCACTTCTTCTATCAAATGCTTCTTCGAGATAAGGTGCATGTGTCTCGAACATCCCTTCATCTTTGGCACTATGTAGGATGAGTCTGTTCCATCACAATGAGAGACTCATAGAATAACATGATCTCGCTCTTGAATTTGCAAGAGTTTATGTCCTTGAATTCTATCTAAGGAAAGCTTCGTGCCTCCACTCCATGTTTAATCTTCTATGTCGATTCCCTTCATGCGACTTAGGCACTTCACTAAGTTCTACCCAAGTTGTTTCGCCCCTCAATTTGTATTGAGTTGATGGTGGCCCTAACACCCACTATTCCATATATCAACCCTCCGTTCAATCCAATTTTCACATCAGCTCTATGTGTGCCTTCATCTGGTGTTGCCCTGGGTTGCTCCCCCACTTGATCACTCAATGCATCCCATGTGAGATCATGTGATGACTTCTCGCTGCTCACTTAGTCTGTTGAGCTTTGTAGAGTTATTGTCTTAAGGAACACTTCCTCAACATGTGTGGTTCATTATACATGATTCTCCTTTTGAGAACTTAGAATTATCCCTCCTGAATATCTGTCCCATTGGACCAACTTTTCTTTCTGCATCCTTCCCTTTGGAAGTTTTGGAGACCACCATCCCCTTAGACTAGTCCACCTTGCTGAACAAACTGTGCATTGTTCTACTCCTATGAATATACTTGCTAGATTGTAACTCTTGGCTAATATAGCCCTCGTTGCATCCCTTAAGGCATAATAACATGCTGAACTTACTGCACACTTCAGTAACCTACTAAAGTATCCTTCCCATGTAAAGAGAAAGTTTTAATGCTTCATGGTGTCAAGTTTCGATCATCTTGGGATGGCCATAAATAGTCCACTATTCGCATACAAGCCCTTACATGAGTATTGAATTCTTTGAGTTAGCAATTCCCTTTACCTTTGTGAGCTTTGCATAACTCTTTTAGTCACTGAGCAACCTATCTCACCTTGCATGGTCTCATCCTTTGCCAAACACCCCGCTTGCCTTAAGCACCGTTAAGTTTAGTTGCTAATATTGAGTCACTACCCCAACTCGCTTGTCCTCATGGTGCCTCTCGTACGAAGGGTTGGCTATTCCTCTGAATGCCAACCTCGGATGCCTACTCCTCTGAGTGACTCCTTTCTCTACACCTTAATATTCGTTTCCCCTAAATGGTAATACATGCTAGTTGCTCTCAATACAGCCCCGCTAGGTCCCCCGTGTTTGCATGCCAAGTGTTTCTATATGTACTTATTTCGCTTTGATACCATATATTATCGATTTTGTTGGTTTTGCCTAAGTAGTGCAACACCCTTGTATGTATATTTGCAAAGGGTTAGCCTCCCATAATCCTCTTATGGTCTCTTAGGGACCTATAAAAGAGAAAACAATTTACAAAAAATGTTTAACTCGTGATCCACAAATAACCATTTCAGAAATTCCTTCTAATACTTGATGGATTTATTCTAGTACTTCAACTCATGTTACTAATAATATGCAAAGATTTCTTTCAACTTAAAGACTAAAAGAACATGAAAGATTCATCATTATGAGAAATCATCTCAAAGCGAAAGTGATATCAATGGGAACTTATCACCTATGCTTAGAGACGAGTCATCTAATGAATCTTGCTGACATATATTATATTCCTACTATTTCTAAAAAATTAATTTCTCTATCTAGAATTAATGAGTTAGGATATCATGTTTCTTTTGGGAATAGTAAACTCAATATATTTCATGATTCAATAAAAGTTAGTTTTGGAATTTTATGTATTGGTTTGTATATAATTGATTTGAATCTAGAGTTTGCAAAAAAAATAGTGACCCTACAATCAAATAGTGGATTAAAACGTAGTTTCAATAATGAAAGATCTTTTATATTATGACATAGACGAATGAGACATATTTAAAAGAAATGAATTGAAAGATTAGTAAAGTATAATACCTTGGAAGATGTAAACTATATCGATTTTGATGTTTACATAGGTTGCATTAAGGGAAAGCGGATTAAGCATACAAAGAAACATACCACAAGTAAAGAGTTCCTTGAGATTATTCATATTGATATCTGTTGACCACTTTTTATTATCTATTTTAGTGGAGAAATATATTTCATCATATTTATAAATAACTTGTCTATATATAGCTATTTTATCTAATAAATGAAAAGACTCAGGTGTTAGGATTAGCAATATTGAAGAGAAACCGAGGGAGGTGGGGGGTGTGAATTAGTGCAAGTATAAGTTTTTCATTTTAAATAAAAGTTTTTCGCTTAAAGCAAGATAGGAAATCCGAAGCTTTTCTTTCAAGTAAACCAAGTGAGAAATTTGCTAAGTTAATAGGTAAACCTATAAGATTAGCAATGTTGAAGGAAAGTGCTTGATGTAAAAACTTTACTTTCAAAGAGTGAATTCAATCGGAAGCATCAATACAAAATTCATAAGCAATAGCAAGGAAAGAACTCATAAGGTTTATAGTAGTTCGACACCAATGGCCTACATCCACTCCCGAGTTCTCCTTCTTAAGGCATACCGACATCTACTACCATCTTCTTTGGGTGAAAACCAAACTCTAACACTTTGCTATACAAGGGAGACTTGAGAATTTTCTAAGTCTAAGCTCTCTTCCTTACCACTTTTCCTTTTCTTATAATCCACATAAGTTTTTCACATAATTTTATCCTCCAAATTATTGTCTAGAATGCAAGAAAACTTAGGGTATTTATAGGCCTCAAATGACTTTAGAATTTGGAGCCAAAAATCAAACTCACTCAAAAAATCCGGGTATGGGCGGTTCACCCGCTGACTTAGGAGGGTCAACCGTCGAAAGTGCCCAGATTCCTGGGTACGAATGATTCAGCCGCCTAGCCTGGGCGGTTCAGTCGCCTGAAATCCTAAGCGACACCAGTTGAACTGTCGCTCACCAACGATTTACTCGTCAGAATCTCTGGAAAAGTAGTTCCCTCCACTTTTTGAATTCCGGCTTGAACCTGATGTTGACCAAATCTTTGGTCAATCAATTGAGCTCAATCTGGGCTCAATCAAACCCCATAGTGGATTTGATTACATCTTTGAGTTGATTTAAATTTCATCTAAATCATATTTATTTAAGACTCAATCTTAACTTATGACTTAAAATTACAATCAAAACGTGACAACTAAGCTTAATGACCTTAATCCCGCAAACTGGCAACCTCTGGCTTCTCCAACGGTGAGTCTCACGGTCTTCCTCTAGCGATCTCCCAGTGTGTTCCTAGCGAGCTTCTCGATCCCCTCGACAAATCTCCTAGCGTACTCTCAACGAGTTGCCACCACATTGTCTAATCCTTGGCCCGATGCCTAAGTTTGATCCTGGGTCTATGTCTAATCTGTAACTCCTTCTCCCGTCATGGTTAAACCTGTATAATGCTAACTATGACTTAATTAATTATAATCATAATCACCAACACATCTATGTCATAACCTTCCCAACTCCCAACAAGCGTTTCAGCTACCCCCAACAATCTTCCAGCAAGTCTCGGTCTTCTTCTGTCGAACTTCCTTGTGCCATCCTGGCAAGCTCCCCATACCCTCAATGACATTTCAATGCACTCCTGGTGACTTCCCAACCGTATCATTCAGACCCCGGCCCGATGCATAGAGTTGGTTTTGGCAATCCTGATTGTCATATTCTCTCTATCATAGTTAATCTGGCATCAATCAACTTCTAACAACCCATGTTAGATCAATAACTCATCAATTGATTTCATCATTAAAATCTAAGATTCAACAATCTCCCCTTTTTGATGATGACAATCAATTGATGGTAGGAGTTAATCCTAATTCTCCCTAAATCCATGCCATTTAAATATAAGAGAAATACACTTAAATTTAAGGAATCAACATCAACATAAATTTGCATCAAGTCATCAAATTATGAATTTAAAAAATAACTATGCATCAATATCCATATCCAAGATATTCAATTCATATCCATATCCAAGATATCTATGTATTTAAACAATTATACATCCATATTCATATCCAGTATATCCAATTCATATCCATATCCAATATATCCATGTATTTCAACAATATCATATGTCATCAATATCCATTTCTCCTCCTTTATCATCAGTAAAAAGGTGAAATGTACAGCTAATAATTTCAAAGTACATGATGATATTACTCCCCCTTAGTATATGCATTATAATTTTTTTTACCCTTTATGATTAATAAGGAGAGAAATAAGGGAGGTGTTGTTAAATCATTTCATCATTAAGAAAAGCTCTTAATAAATTTTAAAATCAATACTAAGATGAGCTCTAAAATCCAAGAGATTTAAAGACGACTTATGTATTTTAAATGTAGTAAAAAAAATCATATCTTGATACCAAAAATTATCTCTTGTAAATTTTAAATATAACATTTCATCATCTTTATGCTATTTTTCTCTCCCTTTTTGTAAACAATAAAAACATGGAGAAAGTTTTTTTAAAACGTTATCACAAAAAGGCTTCATCTCATGAAATTTAGATTAGCAGTTTATATATTTTAGCATTCTTATATCTCAACCTTAATCTTGTATATATAAAATTTCGAATATAAGCTCAACAAATCTTTTTCATGTAAATCTCAAGAAAACATAGCAAATAAAGCTAATGAGTTCTTTCTTCTCTTTTGAGAAGAGCAAGCTAGCAATTTTGCTTCCTTTGTAATGATCAAGCTAGCAATTTTACATCATGCAAGATAACAAGTTTTGCTCCTCCTTTGTCATTATCAAAAAGAGAGGATGGTTACAATAGTGCAAAACTTTTACGTTACATCATTTTTCAAATTATCACATGAAATATATCAATAAAAATTAATATAGTGATGAGATATATAATTTACAAAAATAAATTATGAATATCAAGAGACAAATTATAGAAGAAACACATAAAATATCTTGATTTATGCATAATAATTCTCAAGTTATAAAAATCTCCTTTTAAATAATATGAGAACACATAATAAGATATTTTGATTCATAAAAAATTTTAAGTTATAATTCCAAGAAATCAAAATCACGATATATGTAAAGAACTTATTCAATTTCAAAATCATCAAAATCAATTTCAAGAGATTCAAAATAAAATAAATATACTTATCAATCTCTTGAAATGCTAGTGATTTTCTTTCTTCCCTTTTTGATTATAAATAATAAAAATGAGTCTTAAAGGATCAAATAATCTTAATTCATAAAACCTAGGACATATAATTCATTTAGATAGATTTATTTTTTTAATAAAATGGAAGAATGATCTTGATAAAAAGTTTTAACTTATAATTGTCAAGATCATAAATCTCCTTTTTATTAAAAAAAATTATAGAGATCAATAACTTGATTCTTATAATGTGTAAGCCAAATCAAGAAATTAAGAAAATATTCATGATAATATAAATCTCTTTTAATTTTTAACTTATCACAAATTTAAGAAATACTAACTTTGATGATAAGTTATGTCTTTCATAAGTTTTAAAATAAGTTATATCAAGAAAGATATTGATACTAAAAGACATTGATAAATACTAAAAGAGATGATTTTAATTAAATAAATCTCCTGATAAGATAGAATCTTAAGAGATCAAAGAAGAGCCTTCATTCATAGAGATATCATATTATATATATCAAGATCATGAGTTAATTTTAAGAAAAAAGTAGAAAAGCTTGATTTATATATATGAAACTTCAAATTTTCAAGAATATGGTTGATAAGAAGATTTTCAAGTTTCATTTTCTAAACTTGCCAAAATCATGATAATAACTTATTCAGGTTCAAATATCAAATCGTCAAAATCACTTTCATAGTTCAAGAGATTCATAAAAATAACATAATTGATTTATGAATCTCTTTTTAAAAATTTATAAGATAGAGAAATTTTCAAGAAAAATATATTTTTTTTATTTTATACAAGCATGTCTTTGTCTTTTAAGCCAAATAAAAATATATTTTTTAATTTAAAACCAAAAATGAGCTTTTATTATGACAAAGATCGATAATCCATAAATCACAACAATTATCATGCATAATTTAAAATATAAATTTATTAAGCATAATCACTATGCATCATGCATTATCAAGCATGTTTTCATTAAACATAAAGCATCTTCAATCAAAATAAAAAAGTAATATGAAAATTATCAAGATATACATTACATTGTTTCTTAAAATCAAACATAGGATTTATCTCAAGCATTTAAGTCTAACATTTTGTTCCTTTATTATAAGACATGCAATTTTCATAATCAATATATTTTTTTAAAATCATTAGAAAATAAAGCATGATTTTTCTCTCCTTTTCTATATTGTTCTATGCTTAAATTCTATCATTCAATAATAATTATTTATCACACAACTTATACACTATTATAACATTTAAATCATGTAACATTTAAAACAATCATTAGCAAAAAACACTATAACATTTAAGTCATTTAATGATAACTTGTATTTAAATCAACAAATATTCAAGCTAATGATTTTGAACCTATCATTTAATCATAATAATCATCAAAAAAAAAATTTACAAATTTGAATTTAAATAAAGTTTCTAGCATAATAAAGTTAGAGTGATCAAAATTAATGAGTTATCCAAAGATTAACTAATAGTAATTTTATTTTATTTTATTTTGTTATTACTTAGGCTAGTGAGCTTTGAAAGAGTATTATATCTCAAGTCATGTGTCTTGAGCATTTATTTTCAAAACATTATTTAGTGCTCCTAGCCCTGTTAAGATGCAACTTTATATTATGGGAGGTTTTGATTTAGGTACTCATTTAAGTTTGAGTCCTTCATGATATGTTCTTCCCATTTTCTCTATTGGCTTAAGGTTGTTTATGGTTACTTTAGAAACCCAAATTAATTTATATAGACTATAATTTTTAAAAGAACACTTATAAGCAAAGTATCCATATTTATCACAAAAATTACATCTATTTTTGGGCAAAGAGTATAATATGGGTCTTCTAATGAGGATAGTTGGCTTTTGATGAGTCTCACACACAATGCTAATACTTTCCTTTATCAACATGGATCATGTTTTGAGACTCATTATCTATATTAAGCCCTTTTTTAGTTTGTTGTAGTATGTCATTTTCGTATTTAATTACCTCTAATGACTCATAATTAGAACAAGAAAAATATGCAGTTGATGTGTCATTCAAAGTTTCATATTTAGTGCATGAATTGTGTGATGATGATGTATCATGCATTTGTTCAAATTTACTAACTAAATAATCATGCTCTTTTTTAAGTAATTTATAAGATATTCTAATCATTCTAAATTCATCATAAAGCTCATGAAAAGCATTTGATAATTTATCAAAAGTAGATAAGACCTTGGAGGAATCACTTACCTCATTGTTGATGGTCATAAGCATGAGATTATTCACTTCCTTTTGATTATGTTTTTTATCTTCAAAGTGTCTTGGCTTCTTTTGTTCAAAACAAGAGTTCTTGTCCATAATTTTAAGATTATTTTTATGATTTATATTTATTAATTTATTTGGTTCATTTGTCAAATGTTCAAAGTCCTCATCACTCGAGGAGTCATATGTTCTTCTCGTTTCACATTCCTTTCGGTTCTTTAAAATTTATTTTTCAAGTTTATTTTCATAAGACATTCCATTTATTGATTCATTTAATTTAGTTCTGCTTTCATATCTCATTTCTAATGTATGCCAAATATCGAAGGCCGAATCATAAGCGAAAACATGATTAAACTTATTTTTATCAAGTGCACAATATAAGACATTCATATCTTTTGTATTCAACAAAAATATTTATTTTTCATAATTATTCCAATCATTTATTGGATTGGATGACTTCTAAAAATATTTTTTCAATAATACACTATAAATCAAAATCTATCAAAATAAAAAAGATACACATTCAAATTTTCTAAGATGTATAGTCCGTCCCATTAAACATAGTAGGATTTGTGATGCATTGACCCTCGTTAATACCGAAAAGAGTCATTTCACTTGGGTATTCAACTAAATGAGAAAAATGTGACTCTGATTCAAATTGTTATGATCAATTGGCACTAACAAGGGGGGGTTTGTGAATTAGTGCAAGTATAAGCTTTTCGTTTTAAATAAAAGCTTTTCACTTAAAGCAAGATATGAAATCTGAAGCTTTTCTTTCAAGTAAAATAAGTAAAAAAATTACTAATTTAATAAGCAAACTCGAAAGATTAGCAACATTGAAGGAAAGCGCTTGATGTGAAAACTTTACTTTCAAAGAGTGAATTCAATTAGAAGCGTTAATACAAAATTTGTAAGCAATAAAAGTAATAAAAGAACTCACAAGTTTTATAGTGGTTCGGCACTAATGGCCTACATCCACTCCCAAGTCCTCCTTCTTGAGGCACATCAGTGTCCACTACCGATCTTCTTTAAGTAAAGACTAAACCCTTACACTTTGATTTACAAGGGAGACTTGAGAATTTTCTAACTCTGAGCTCTCTTTCTTACCCGTTTTCTTTTTTTTATAACACACAAAAGTTTTTCATATAATTTTATCCCTCGAATTGGTGTCTATAATATAAGAAAACTTAGGATATATATAGGCCCCGAATGGCTTCAGAATTTGGAGTAAAAGATCAAACTCACTCGGAAAATCCGGATACGGGCGGTTCACCCACCAACTTAGGTGGGTCAACCATCGAAAGTGCCCAAATTCCTAAGTACTACCGGTGGTTCAGCCACCTAGACTGGGTGCTTCAGTCGTTGACGGCCACCCAAAATCCTAGGCAGCACTAGTTGAATCATCGCTCACCGGTGATTTACCTGTTAGAATCTCCAAAAACGTGGTTCCCTCCACTTTTTGAATTCCGACTTGAACCTGATGTTGACCAACTCTTTGGTCAACTAATTGAGCTCAACCTGAGCTCAATCAAACCCCATAGTGGACCTGGTTGTATCTTTGAGTTGATTTAGATTCCATCTAAATCACACTCATTTAAGACTCAATCTTAACCTATGACTTAAAATTCTAATCTAAACATGACCATCAAGCTTAATGGCCTTACTCCCACAAACTGACAACCTCCGACTTCTCCAGCGACAAGTCTTACGGTCTTTCTTTGGTTATCTCCCGGCGTGTTCCGAGCAAGCTTCTTAATCCCTTCAGTGAATCTCCTAACGAACTCCCAGCGAGCTCTCATCGTATCATCCAATCCTTGGCTCGATGCCTAATATTGATCCTGGGTCCATGTCTGATTTGTAACTCCTTCTCCCATCATGGTTAAATCTGCATGATGCTAACTACGACTTAATTAATTATAATCATAATGACCAACACATCCATGTTATGACCTTCCTAACTCCTGGTAAGCATTTCGACTACCCCCGACAATCTTCCGGCGAGTCTCGGTCTTATTCTATCGAACTCCCTTGTGCTATCCTAATAAGCTCTCGATACCCTCGGTGAGCTTCCGATGCACTCCTGGTGACTTCTCAATCACATCGTCTGGACCCCGACCCGATACATAGACTTGACTTTGGCCAATCATGATTGTCATATTCTCTCTATCGTAGTTAATTCTGCATCAATCAACTTCTAATAACCCATGTTAGATCAATACTCATTAATTAATTTCATCATAAAAATCTGAGATTCAACATTAGGCCATTAACACTCTTAAAGTGTATATAAATGAGATTGAGAGATAAATTAGAAAAGTTAAAATTATTAAATCTAGCAAATGTGATAAATTTTATGACAAATATGATAAATTCAATCAAAATATTGATCATTTTGCTAGATTCTTAGCAAATATGCCTTTCCAAGTGTACTATAACAAAATGACGTTGTTGCAAGATAAAATCATACTTTTATAGACACGATTAGGAGCATATTAAGTTACTTCTCTGTTCCTTAGTTAATGCAATATGAAACTCTTAGAACAACTATCTATATCTTAAATAAGGTCTCAACTCCATTTGAGTTATTGACTGGTAGATAACTTAGTTTGAGATATCTACATATTTGGAAGTGTCTTGTAGAGATTTCTAGATATTGGATCCAAGAACTATTTTTTGATATTTTATTAATTTTTTAAAAAATCTAAGGGATATATTTTATTGCCCTAATCATAGTACGATGATAGTAGAATCTAGTAATACAAGATTCCTAGAAAATGGTGAAATCATTAAGAGTGAAAAATCTCAAATGATCAGTTTTGATATCGAGGAGTTATATGTTATTTCTCCATTATCATTTCTTATTCGAGATATTGTTATTCCTTAAATCACTGAGAGAATTGATGAGAGTGAATAAAAAATAACACTGATGAACTCTCATATGATGTTGATTTCACCACTAATGATCGCATTAAACAACCAGAATCGGTAGTTTTGAGAAGATCTAAAAAAAAGACATGTCATTTCTGATAATTATGTAGTATATATACAAGAATCAGATTATACATAGGGATAAAAAAAAACCCTTATCGTTTTCACAAGCTATAGAAAGTAGTATTTCTAAAAAGTGAAATGATGTGATGAAAGAAGAATTAAATTTAATGGACCAAAATGGTGCTTAGGAACTCATTGAATTGTTTAATAACTACAAAAGAGTAGGTTGTAAATGGGTCTTTAAAATTAAGCATCACTTAATGGATAATATTGAACGATTTAAAGACAAACTTATCACTAAAGGTTTTTCTCAAAAAAAATGTATCGACTATAATGAGACCATTTCTCCATTACTAAAAAGGACCTATTGAGGATCATCATGGCATTAGTAGTTCATATGATCTTGAGTTACACTAGATGGATGCAAAAACATGAATGAGGATTTAGATGAAGAGATATATATAGAATAACATGAAGGATTCATAGAAAAGAAAAAAAAAGTTGGGCTTGCAAACTTAGGAAATTTATTTATAATCTTAAACAAGCTTCCAGATAATAGTATATAAAGTATCATGATACATCTACTTCCTTCGTATTTAAAAAAAATATTGTTAATTAGTGCATATATTTGAAGGTTAGTAGGAGAAAGTTTATTATATTAGTCTTATATGTCTCTAATATTTTGTTCGCAAGCAGTAATCTTGGTTTATTACATGAAACCAAGATGTTTCTCAGTAAAAATTTTAAAATGATTGATATAAATGAGATAGCTTATGTTATTAGTATTGAATTATTCAGGGGCAGATCTTAAGGATTGCTAGAATTATCACAAAAAGAATATATTGACCGAGTCTTTAAGAGATAAGTATGCAGCTTTGTTCAGCTAATGATATACCTATTACTAGAGGTAAAAGATTTAATCAAAGTTAGTGTTCAAAAAATAAATTAAAAAAGAATCAAATAAAGGTTATTCCTTATTCATATGTAGTTAGAAGTATATTATATGACCTATACAAAACCATATATTAGTTTTACAATTACAATACTGGGCAGATACTAGAGTAACCAAGGAATGAAACATTGAAAAGCTACAAAGTAAGTAATAAGACATCTGTAGAGGATAAAAGATTATATAGTCACAGATAGGAGATTAGACCAGTTTGAAGTGATGGGATATTTATATGTTGATTTTACAAATTATCTCGATAATAAAAAGTCCACTTCAGTATTTATGTTCATGTTAGCTAGAGAGTCAAATCTTAGAAAAGTACAAAGCAATCATTTATTACATCATCAATAATGGAAGCTAAATTTGTGGCATGTTATAAAGCTACAAATCAAACTTTAAGACTACTTAATTATCTCAAGACTTGGTATGATTGATTTGTCAAGCTGCTGAAGATATTCTGTGATAAGACTGTAGTAATTTTTTCCTCTAAGAATGATAAACACTTTGATGGTTCCAAATATATTGAGATAAAATAATTGGTGATGAACGAAAGAGTTCAAAAATAATAAGTGTCAATTAAGAACCTAAGCACTACCTTAATGATTATTGATTGATTTACTAAAGCTTTATAGTTTAATATTTAAAAATATGTTCTTCGAATGAGGCTCATGAGTAAGCCATAAAAGAAATAATGATGTATGTTTAGGTGTATACTATTATTGATTTTTTTGCTTAATTAAAATTATTTATGTTTGTTATCCTATATATATTTATGTTGATGCATATTTAATTAAATATAATAATAAAATTATTTTAATAAAACAAATTATGTAGATCATTATGAAATATATTATAAAAGATTAATAACATTGTAGTATATAGAATGGAGTATAACATTGATGACATACAGCCGCTATGACTCATATTGATAGTTGGACTTAATGTATTATTATGTTTATTAGACTTATTGGCTTGTTTTAAAATTCATGACGATATATAAAACACTTTTTTTAAAAAATTAGAATACACTTAGATAAAATTATTTTTAAATAAATTTTATTTTATTTATTTTTATTTTGATATTTTTTATATCTTACCAATTAATAGACCAAGTAGAAGAATGTTAGACTATGTAGTCCTATTTAATCAAGAAAATGATATAATATTAAACAGAAGTTAAAAGAACAAAAATACTTACAAGATTATCTCTAATGCACACACTCTCTGTTCACTTGCTTTATGAACTAAGGTATTATTTATAGGACATAATGGTAACTACCTCACCCCACTACTTCATCCCACTATTCACTATCTCACCCATAATTAGCCACTACCCCCACTAACTCTTAACTACCTCCATAACTCCTAAACAAAAGTCATTACTCATAAAACATGTTAACTAATTAAATAACTACTATGAATCAATTCTCGATACTCCCGCTTGATTCATATTTATATATACTAATTTAAGATGTTAAATAAATATGCTTCTGAATTGGAAGTGACTTGGTGAGAATATTTGTAACTTATTCATCTATGCCACAATACTTCATTGTTATAGCTCTATTTGCTACAAGATATTGGATGAAATGGTAGTGCATCTCTATATGCCTCATTGAAATGTTGGATTCTTTATCATTACAATTGTAGCTTTGTTGTCACAAAATATTTCTGTTACTTTTTTTTGTTCTTGATGAAGATTTTCAAGAAGTATTCTAAGCCATATAGCTTGATAAACTGTTAATGTTGCAGCTATATATTCTACTTTCGATGTCGATAATGCAGTTGTTGCTTGTTTCTTTAAACTCCAAGATATAGCTATTGATCCGAGGCTAAAAAAATTGCCTGAAGTACTCTTTCTATCATCCAAATCTCCTACCCAATCACTATAAGTAAAACCAAATAATTTATATTTAAAATTATAAGAATACTAAATTTCATAATGCGTAGTTCCAACAATATAACGTAGAATTCTTTTAACAGTTGTAGGATGATGTTTGCTTGGGCTTTACATAAACCTAGATACTATACCAACAAAGAAGGTAATATCTGGTCGAGTATGATTTAGATAGATCAAACCTCCAACCAGACTTATGTAGTATCTTATATTTTTTAAACTTGTACCATCTTCAAGTTCCAATTTCTTATTTATGTTGATAGGTATAGTTGTAGCTTTGCAATTAATCATGTTAGATTGTTTTAGCAGATCCATTGCATACTTTCTTTATGAAATAAAAATTCTATCAGATCTTTGCTTCACCTTCAACCCAAGAAAATAGTGCAATAGACCTAGATATAATATTTTAAACTTATTCATCATGTATTTGTTAAATTCTGTCATAATAGAATTAGATGAACTCATATATATAATATTATCAATATAAAAGTAAACTATAAGAATATTATGTTCACCTTTCTTCTTTAAATAAAGGGTAGATTCATTATTGCTCCTCTTAAATCTATTTTAATAAAAATAATAATTAATTTTGATGTACCATGCTCTTGAAGCTTGTTTGAGCCTATAAAGTATTTTCTTTAACTTATATATCTTTTCTTCATGTTTATTAACAAAAAAAACCTTCAGGTTGAGTAACAAAAACCTCTTCTTGTAAATCTCTATTTAAAAACATAGATTTCATATCAAATTAATAAACAGACGAACTTAAATAAGCATCTAAAACTACAAAGGTTCGCACGGTTTTGAATCTAGCAACTGGAGAAAAAGTATCATTAAAATCAATACATTGTTTCTACGAATATCCTTTTGATAAAAGACGAGCCTTATGCTTTTGGAGACTTCTATCTGCATTATACTTTGTTTTGAACACTCATTTCAATCCAATAACTTTCTTTTTTTTTCGGTAGATCCATTAGCTTCCAAGTTTTAGTTTTTTTAATTGACTTGATTTCCTCCTTCATTGTATTTTACCATTCCTCTTTTTCAACTGCTTCCTCAAAACTTAGAGGATCTGAAATAAATAAAGTAAATGTTGAATCATAAATCTCTATTAGTAATTTAAACCTTCCTAAAGGAGTTTTATCTGAGGAATCATTTACTGAATTTGAACTGCTACTAGGTGAGGTTGACGATAAACTTGTTGGAGTAGGATCTGTCACTTGATTCAATAGAGTGACTAGTTCTATTGGAATACGAATTTATGTTTCACCTTTATTGATCTCCTAATTCCAACTTGCCCTTTCATCAAACATAATATTTCTGTTAATAATAACTTTGGAATTATACAATCGATATGGTTTGGAATTTAAGGAATAATCAATTAAGTTATATTTTTTAGATTTTTTTATCAAGCTTATGATGATTTTATGAATTTACTAAAGCATAAGCAATATAACCAAAAATTCTTAGATGGCTTACCCTTAACTTTATATTATACCAAGCCTCAAAAGGAGTTTGATTTATAATAACTTTTGTCAGTAAAATATTCAACAAATAAACTATTGTTGTAACTGTTTCTGCCCAAAACTGATTCGGAAGATATTTTCCTTTAAGCAAACTTCTTGCCATTTCGACGATAGTTTGATTTTTACATTCAGCTGCATCATTTTGCTCTAGTGTATATGGTGTTGTTAATTTCCTATAAATATTATTTTCTTCACAAAAAGAATTAAACTCATTAGATAAAAATTCACCACCTCTATCTGTCCGAAGTGTCTTTATGCATCTATCACTTTGCCTTTTCTACAAGTGTCTTGAATTTTTGAAAGTTATCAAATGCTTTATATTTCAATTCCAAAAAATATACCCAACTCATACGGTTATAGTCATCAATAAATAATAGAAAATATCGACTTCCTCCAATTAATTTTATATTTATAGGTCCATATAACTCAACATAAATTAATTCAAGATAATTTGATGCTCTTCATACTTTTTCAATAGTAAATAGTTTATTACTTTGTTTGTCATAAATGCATCTTTTACATACATCAAATGTATTAATTTTAGACAATCTATAATTTTTTTTATTATTTAACAACCTTAAACCCTTAATGTTAATGTGTCCATATCTCAAATGTCATAAATTTATCTCATTCTTTTGATTTGCAACAAGAGCATGTTTCTCAATATTTGAAACATCAATTGAAAACATCTTATTTTATATCATGCAAATATTTACTATAATTAAATCAAATTTCTTATCTTTAATAGTGCATGAATCATCATCAAATATAATTGAATATCCAATACCTTTTAATTATCCAACACTCAACAAGTTATATGATAAATTAGGAACAAAGAAAATATTATCAAGGTATTTTATCTTCCCTTAATTTGTCTTCACCTCAATTGTTCTTTTTTCTTCTACTTGGATTTGCTTGCTATCTCTAAGTTTAACTTTCAACTTGTGAGCTTCATCAATATCTATAAATATTAATCTTATGTTTGACATAAAATTAGAACATCCACTATCTAAGAACCAATATTATTTAAGATATCATCAACTTGTGAATGAATCATAAACAACTTACTATTGTCTTCATTTCCTCTGTATATCTTGCTTACTTTTCTCTTTTACAGCAATCTGCCTTCATGTGACCAAACTTTTTAAAATAGTGACATTTAATTCCACTCTTGTAGTTTTTATAATCATAGCTTGATTGCCTTTCATTATGCCCATCAAAATATCATCTTTCTCTTCCTTTTCTATTTCCTCTACCATGAAATCCTCTTTTACCACGTCCTCTTCCTATTGATATTTTGTATTCTTTTGAAGTAGAAGACTCTCCCTTAACTTAAATATTTTTTTTACTTTTTTCAAGCGACCTATTTAACCTTACTTTATGTGCTTGTAAAAAACTCATTAGTTCATCAAATGAATAAATAGATAAATGCTTTGACTATTCAATTGTGGCAACAACATGATCAAATTTTGGAGTTAGACTTCTCAAAATGTTTACAATAATTATTTCATCATGAAGATGTTTACCATATGATTTTATTTGACTAATAATTTCAATCACTCGGTAAAGAAAATCTTACACCGATTCATTGTTTTTCATAAATAAAATTTCAAATTTATGATGAAAAGTTTGAAGTTTTATCATAATCACCCTTGGTGAGTCTTGAAATTCATTTTTAAGTATCAACCAAGCTTGTCTTGAGGTTTTCGCTATTGCAATTCCTGAGAAGATTGTCTCGTATACAGCTTATTGAATGAAGAACAATGTCTTTGAGTCCTTTTTTCTATTATTCCTCAACCTAGTTTCTTCATCTGGATCTCAATATACATTCTATGTCAAGTCCCAAAGGTTTTGTGACCTAAACAAAGTTTTCATATTGATACTCCAAAATTCATAGGATTTACCCAAGAAGATGAGAATAAAGGGTTTAGACATAGAATTATCATTAAAAGCCATAATACCCTGTTCAGATTGAAACAAGGCTCTGATACCATAAATATTAGGGAAGAAAGAGCAGGAAAACAATAAAAATAGAATAATATGATTCAATTAACGAAAAATACTTTCAATAAAAAAAATGACGTAGTATTAAATAGAAGATAAAAGAATAAAATTATTTACAAAATTATTTTTAAATATATATACCCTATACTCTCTTACTTCATGAATTAAAATTCTATTTATAAAATATAATAATAACTAACTGACCCATATATTCATACATATGAGGCCCCGTCCAGAATTAGAGCCTTCCCCAGGCTCACAAAAATCAACGGTTAATACAAACATTTCATTCTGTTGGAGATTATCCCAACTCCCTTGGGACCGAAAAAGTACACGGCGGACGGACTCAAAACTGCCCATTACTAAGTGCTTACGTCAGCGGGAAGAAGCCCATTGGGCCTTATTGTAAGGCTGTTCGGCTCAATTCTGTCGCACGTGCCTAGCATTTGGTTGCGACCGCTCGCACATAAAGGGGGCGCGGCGACGGAGAAGAAACCACCACCCGCAACGTCTTCCTCGTTTGATCGCTCCCTCTCCCTCTCTCTCTGCGCCACCCCACCTCGTTGCTTGCTTCTTACGGTGGATACTGGTGACCGGTCCTTCGATCACAGCGGTCCTCGTCTTTCTCCACTCACATCGATCCGTTCTTTCTCGCTCTCCGTCGATCGGTTTATGCGACGCACAAAGGTACGGTTATTGATCCAGATGCCTCACTCTTGTCTGTTTTTTTTTTTTTTCTTGCTCTTGCGTTCGTCTTTGGGCTGTTGATTCGATTTCTCCGAGTTAATTAATGGGAAACTTCGATCTTCCATCGTCCAGTCTTTGGATTTCGATCTGGGAGATCTGTTCACTGGGTCCGCATTAAACCCGCCCGAAACTTTGGAAATTATTTTATGCCAAATGTTTCATATTTCTGATTTTACTGGATTTCTTATCTTCTCGAAAGCGATTTGGATTTTTAACACGACGCTCAATGGATTGATCTGATATAATCAAGTTATTTCATCAAAGATTTGCGGAAAAGATAGATCTTGGTTTAATTGCGTCGTAGGATTTCTATTCAGTGTTATACGAACAATTCAACCTGTGTTGCTATACTTGTTTGAACTTCGGACCTAAGAAGAATTCTTTTTTTGTTATGTGGTTTGTTATTTTTCTGCTTCTTGGAATATCATAGTGTTATTTTTTTGAATTTGTTAATTAATCATGTGAATGATCTGTTTTAGATGTTGATTTCTTCATTTTTCCAGTTGGTATGCTTTTTTTTTTTCTTTTTTTTTTTGTCTCTTTTATAACTTCTGCAGGGGAGAAAGATGCAGTTTGATTCTCGTTCCTCTCCTACTAACAGGTTGTCTGAGTTCTGCATTGTTGTTTCCAATTCTGGCGGTTGGCTTGGTAATCCACAGAATTGAATCGATTACTGAGGGCTAGATCATTTGCTATATTTCTGAGTTACACTCTCCCTTTTATGGAGCACCTTCCTGTGGAAGTCATTGGGAATATCCTTTCTCATCTTGGAGCCGCTCGGGATGTTGTTGTTGCCTCTGCGACTTGCCGGAAATGGAGAGAAGCCTGCAGGAAGCATCTCCATACCCTTTCGTTTGAGTCAGATGACTGGCCCCGTGACATCACCACCAGGCAGTTGGAGATCCTCATAACACAGACTATATTCCAAACAATTGGTTTGCAGTGTCTTTCGATTCACATGGACAGCGCCCATGAATTCTCAGCTGCTCCAGTTGTTGCTTGGCTCATGTACACTAGAGAAACACTAAGGAGCTTATCATATAACGTGCGCACAACACCTAATGTGAACATTCTAGAGAAGTGTGGTCGACAGAAGCTAGAGACCTTGGATTTGGATCATAATTCGATTACCGGGGTTGAACCAAGTTACCAGCGATTTACTTGCCTCAAATCTCTTTCTCTAAGACATGTTAATATCTCTGCCTTTGATTTGAGCCTATTGTTGGCTGCCTGTCCGAGAATCGAGTCTTTGACACTTGATGCTCTAGAAATTGTCACATCAGATTCTCAATCTTTGATGGAGCTGAGCAGTCAAACATTGAAGTGCTTATATGCGAAATCAGTAGGTGTCGATAAGATTATTTTGGAAGCAGATAATCTTGAGATCTTGAACTTAAATGCCTTAAATCTTGATTTTTTTGAGCTAATTGGGAAGGGTACTCTTAGGCATTTGAAGATAGATGATGTTAGTGTGACTCATTTGGATATTGGCGAGAGCATGGACCATTTGGAGGTTGTGGATGTGAGTAACTTTCTGATTGTATGGCCAAAATTCTACCATATGATATCTAGAGCATCCAAATTGAGAAGACTCAGACTCTGGGGAGTAGTGTTTGATGATGAGGATGAGATCATTGATTCAGAATCTATTGCTATTTCTTTCCCACAGCTTAAGCATCTTTCGTTAAGTTATGAAATAAGGGATGGGTTGCTCCATTATGGTTTGCGAGGCTCCTCATCATTGGGAAATGTGGCAGTACTGGAGCTGGGATGGACTGTGATAAGTGAGCACTTTGGGCACTGGGTTTTTGGAATGATTGAAAGATGCCCGAACCTCAAGAAACTAGTCATTCATGGTGTTCTTAATGAGGCTAAAACTCGTGAAGAACGTCAGATGTTGGCCAATTTTACTTCATTTATAGTTTGTCTAATGAGGAAATATATTCATGTTGATGTGCAATTCGAGTACGAGTAATTTATTGTATGCCACAGAAGGAGTTTGGGATTTTGTTTATCTTGAGCTCGGGTGCATGAAATTGTAGGTATTAGTGTCTTCATGTCCTCTTGTAATTGTAATTGCTGAAAATATTTTCTCCTAAACACATTATGTAGAAATGTCACCGTTGGTGAGAGATTGGATATAGAAAGTTAAACATTAGCTTAGTCACTAATTTCATTCATTCTTTTGCAAACTTATTTACTTCTGGACAATATTTCCTTATGGATTTGTGCCTTGAAATCTGTTTCAAATGTACAATTCTGAGAATATTCTTCTAACATCATGTGGTCATTTTAACAAATGAGGGTGTTATAATCATGTTGTATAAGAAAATCATGTGGCCCCTTTTGGGTAATGCATCATGGTAAAGCATTACATAACATGGATGTCATGCCAATAATGTATATACAAATTTGTATAGACTGTTTAATCACTTTTTATTTCACTAGTGATG
This sequence comes from Ensete glaucum, assembly GCA_021527575.1. Classification (NCBI taxonomy): domain Eukaryota; kingdom Viridiplantae; phylum Streptophyta; class Magnoliopsida; order Zingiberales; family Musaceae; genus Ensete; species Ensete glaucum. The sequence continues at coordinate 37,427,388 of CM038558.1, read as the reverse complement.
ACCCTTTGATATTTATGCATTTAATCAAAAGCCGCCCATCTTTTTGTTTATGTATTTAGAAGTTTTCAATTTCATTGTTTTCTCTTTGGCCTGCTTTCTTTTTTACACGTCCAAATTTACAAAAATGGCTCGTGTTATAATATGATCTTATGTAGTAGTGATATCAATTAAGCTGGTAGGTGTTTTGAACTGCAGGACTCCAATGAGCAACAAAGGGAATGTTGTTTTCTGCTACTTGTTTATATAGTTTGTCAAAATTATACAGACCCAGTTTCCAACATATTAATGGATACTAAGTTGACCAAAAGCTTGTTATTGAAGTGTTTATTGGAAAACGCATGATTCACATTTCTTGATATCATGCAGTTCTTTTGTTGCCATGATTTCTTTTGATGTAGGTCTGGGTATCAACAAATCTCCAACTATCACTCACCCTACTCACAAGGAATGCAAAGTGCTGCTCAACTCCGACATTTCACTATTCTCATGCAGTTTCCATGTGGTGTATGATTGCCCGATAGTGAACATCCTACATTTGCTTCTAAAGGGATGGAAAATCACAAAAAATAGACACATCCACCAGATTGTTGTTTCTGACTTGGGATGATAATGGAATGTTAAAAGATCTCTACATGCATCATCGATTCAATTAGAATTTTTTTTTTTTTTTTTAGCAAGAATATGCTCCCAGTGTCACCAATTATTCATGGTATCTTGTTCTCCAGGTATTCTTGGACCGAGAGTTCCTTACCAAACTTTGTGGCAGCGGTTATCAATTACTGATGACTTGGCAAAGATCATGAACAAAAAAAAAAAAAAAAAGCAATACTAGAATTGCTATGATTGCGTCCTTGTCATTCTGCAAAATTACAGGGACAAACCATAATTTGAGAACGTCATGTCTTAATCACTAATTCAATTTTCTATTTACTGTCTTTTAACGAATTTTTTGATCTTTATATACTTACTTCCGCACGTCATCAATCCTAACTAACTCATCTTATCCTCTGCCTATCCTTACAAGAGCGAAGGTACTTCTGTTTTAACGGGAATTTATTGCAAGTGACTCTTAAAACGCGTGAAGAACTACCAAATCATGGTCGATAAATCCCACGGTTCCCGTCGCAAACAAACTCTTCGATCGGATTCCTCAGGCGTATAGTATTCAAAAACTCCGCCTCTGGCGCGCAGCATATTTCGATCCCCTTGTGGAGAACACTTGGAGATCGGCTTTAGCCAGCTCGATCCCTCCGCTCCATATTACGACGATCTATTTCGTCGAGGGAGCCGGCGGTAATATCCCAACTCGTCTTCGATTCATTTTAGTTTGTCTGATGAAAATTTCTATTGCCGCAATCTCTTGGGAGTAATATCGATCGATTTCATTACGGCGTGATGCCCTGGAACGTGGACGGACCCCTTTTAGCTATTGACGAATGTGATCTATGATCTACTTGGTTCTTGAATGATTTTTTCCTGCTAAATGAAAATAATCTCTTGGGAGTAGTATCGATCGATTCTTCATATTGGCGTGATGCTCTGGAAAGTGACCCTTTTTTTTTAGCTATTGATGAATGTGATCTATGATCGACTTGGTTCTTGAATGATTTTTCCTGCTAAATGGAAATAATCTCCTGGGGGTAGTCTCGATCGATTTCATTATGGCGTGATGCTCTGGAACGTGGACCCTTTTTAGCTATTGATGAATGTAATCTCTGATTTCACTTGGTTCTTGAATGATTTTTTCCAGCTAAATGGAAACAATCGTTTTTCTTCGTCTTAATCCAGTGGTTTTGCTGCTTAATTTAGTCACATCCAAGCCGATCAGACAGAAGAAAAAGAGAGAACGTAATTGCAGAGTGCGTGGAGGAAATTATCATGGGCAGTGGTCTTCTTCACTCTTTCCAAAATATTTCATGTATCGAATATAGTTCTTAATAGAAGTCGTCGAGGTGATTTCTTGGACATGAAATTAATTATATCCGATTTTACATGAGGTGCACATATACTGCTGGTTTTTTAATTTTATGGATCGCTAACTTTGGTGTTTTTTTTTTTTCTTCTTCTTTTTTTTCCTAATCAGGCAGCAGTCACAACAATTCTGAGCATCGTGGAAGACATCTCTCTATTTGCGTCTTTGCGTTGTTCACTTGTGATGATAGAAATTGGTGAATGATACATCTCACTGGCCTGCGCTTTTGTGAATCTGCAAGTTTCTTTTGGCTTTGTTTGCAATTGAAAATTAAGCTTTTTAAATCGTTCAAAATCGACCTTATTGCCGATTCATGATATAAGACACTTTACACACAATTATAATCGTGGGCATATAAGGTATATAAACGGTTCATAAGAAAGCCACAGATGTTTTTGGAACGTGTTCAGAATCTTAAACGTTCTATCATTGACTCTGTTTAATTAGGGTCTCCACATTAGTTTTACTTTTTGTTTTTTTCCAATCATTTGATGAAGCAAAACTGGTAGACACATGCACATGATGTTCTAGTATGCAGCTAATTACTATTATCTATCAAAGACCTGAGGGAAATGGTTGGACTTGACGACAATAATTAACATGATGGTAGGCCATTTGTTCAGATGCACCAAATTAACAAGCTATTCTCCTACTTCAAAGGCCCTCTTTCGCTGTAATCTACCACCAGAAATTGATTCAGCTTCGTCCTTTCTGGATATGATGTTGGATATGTTGAGAATTGATTCATGGTAGTTACATAGTTAGTTAACATGTTTAGGAGTAGTGGCCCATGTTTAGGAGTTGTGGAGGTAGTTTATGAGTTAGTGGGGGTAGTTATTAATGATGGGTGAGATAGTGAGATAGTGGGATGAAGGAAGTGGTGTGAGGTAGTTATTATTATGTCCTATAAATAGGACCTTAGTGAATGAAGCAGTAGTGCAGATAATAGTGCAGAAAATAGAGTGTGTGCATTTGGAGATAATCTTGTAAGTGTTCTTGTTCTTTTACCTCCTGTTTAATACTACGTCGTTTTCTTGATTTAAAGTGTTTTCCGTTATTTGGATCGTAGTATTCTGTTTTATCATTTCCTTGCTCCTCCTTCCCCAACATTTGTGGTATCAGAGCCTTGTTTCAATCTGAACTGGGCATTATGGCTTTTAATGGCAATTCTATGTCTCAACCCCTTATTCCCATCTTCTCGGGCAAATCCTATGAATTTTGGAGTATCAAGATGAAGACTCTATTAAGTCTCAGGATCTTTGGGACTTGATAGAGAATGGATATGCAGATCCAGATGAAGAAACCAGGCTGAGGGAGAATAGAAAGAAAGACTCAAAGGCATTGTTCTTCATTCAGCAAGCTGTGCATGAGACAATATTCTCAAGAATTGCAGCAGCGACAACATCAAGACAAGCTTAGTTGATACTTCAAAATGAATTTCAAGGCTCATCGAGGGTGATTACGGTAAAACTTCAAACCCTTCGCCGTGAGTTTGAAATTTTGTTTATGAAAAGCAATGAATCGGTGCAAGATTTTCTTTCTTGAGTGACTGAAATTGTTAGTCAAATGAAATCTTATGGTGAACATTTTCATGATCAAATAATTGTTGCAAAAGTTTTGAGAAGTCTAACTCTGAAATTTGATCATGTTGTTGCGGCAATTGAAGAGTCAAAGGACTTATCTACTTATTCATTTGATGAACTAATGGGTTCCTTGCAAGCACATGAAGCAAGGTTGAACAGGTCACTGGAAAAAAGTGAATAAAAAGCATTTCAGGTTAAGGGGGAGTCTTCTACTTTAAAATAAGACAAAAAATCAACTGGAAGAGGACGTGGCAGAGGAGGATTTCGTGGTAGAGGAAATGGAAGAGAAAGAGGAAGAGGACACTTTGATGGGCATGATGAAAGGCAATCAAATTATGATCAGAAAAACTACAAGAGTGGAATTCAATGTCACTATTGTAAGAAGTTAGGTCATATGAAGGCAGATTGCTGGAAAAGAGAAAAACAAGCAAGCTATGTGGAAGAAAATGAAGACAATAGTAAGTTGTTTATGACTCATTCACAAGTTAATAATATCTCGGATAATATTTGATTTTTGGATAGTGGATGTTCTAATCATATGTCAGGCATAAGATCAATATTTAGAGATATTGATGAAACTCACAAGTTGAAAGTTAAACTTGGAGATAGCAAGCAAATCTAAGTAGAAGGAAAAGGAACAATTGAGGTGAAGACAAATCAAGGGAAGGTAAAACACCTTGATAATGTTTTCTATGTTCCTAGCTTATCACATAACTTGTTGAGCGTTGGACAATTGATAGATATTGGATATTCAGTTATATTTGATGATGGTTCTGCACTATTAAAGATAAAAATCGGCTTGATTATGGCAAATATTTGCATGACGCAAAATAAGATGTTTCCAATTGATGTTTCAAATATTGAGAAACATGCCCTTGTTGCAAATCAAAAGAATGAGACAAATTTATGGCATTTGAGATATGGACACCTTAACATTAAAGGTTTAAGGTTGTTGAATAGAAAAGAAATGGTTTATGGATTGCCTAAAATTAATACACTTGATGTATGTGAAGGATGTATTTATGGCAAACAAAGTAAGAAACCATTTCCTGTTGGAAAAGCATGGAGAGCATCTGATTGTCTTGAATTAATACATGCTGACTTATGTGGACCTATGAATACAAAATCTTTTGGGGGAAGTCGATATTTTCTATTATTTCGATGATTACATGCATGAGTTGGGTATATTTTTAGAATTGAAATCAAACATTTGATAACTTTCAAAATTCAAGGCACTTGTAGAAAGGCAAAGTGGTAGACGACAAAGACATTTGACAGATAGAGGTGGTGAATTTATCTCTAATGAGTTTAATTCTTTTGTGAAGAAAATGATATTCAGGAATTAACACCATATACACCGGAGCAAAATGGTGTAGTGAACGTAAAAATCGAATCGTTGTCGAAATGGCAAGAAGTTTGCTTAAAGGAAAGCATCTTAGAATCTTTAGTGGCGATTGCAGTTTATTTGTTGAATATTTCATCGACAAAGGCTATTATGAATCGAACTCCTTTTGAAGCTTGGTATGGTATAAAGCCAACTGTAAGCCATCTAAGAATTTTTTGTTGTATTGCTTATGCTTTGGTAAATTCACAAAATCATCATAAGCTTGATGAAAAATCAGAAAAATGCATCTTAATTGGATATTTTACACAATCCAAAGCATATCGATTATATAATCCTGTAAGTGGCAAAGTTATTAGTAACAGAAATGTTGTATTTGATGAAATGGCAAGTTGGAATTGGGAGATCAATGAAGGTGAAACACAAATTCGTGTTCCGGCAGAACTAGTTACTCCATCGAATCAAGTGACAGATCCTGCTCCAACAAGTTCAACGTCAACCTCACCCAGTAGTAGCTCAAATTCAGCAAATGATTCCTCAGATGAAACCCCTCCAAGAAGGTTTAGATCACTAACAGAAATTTATGATTCAACATTTGCTTTATTTATTTCAGATCCTATAAGTTTTGAGGAAGCAGTTGAAAAAGAGGAATGGCGAAAAGCAATGAAGGAGGAAATCAAGTCAATTGAGAAGAATGAAACTTGGGAGCTAATGGATCTACCAAAAGAAAAGAAAGCTATTGGTTTGAAATGGGTGTACAAAACAAAGTATAATGCAGATGGAAGTATCCAAAAGCATAAGGCTCGGCTTGTAGCAAAAGGATATTCGCAACAACAAGGTATTGACTTTGATGATACTTTTTCTCCAGTTGCTAGATTCGAAACCGTGAGAACCTTTTTGGCTTTAGCTGCTTATTTGAGTTGGCCTGTTTATCAATTTGATGTGAAATCTGCATTTTTAAATGGAGATTTACAAGAAGAGGTTTTTGTTACTCAACCTGAAGGTTTTTTGGTTAAAGGATATGAAGAAAAGGTATATAAGCTAAAGAAAGCACTTTATGGGCTTAAACAAGCTCCAAGAGCATGGTACAGTAAAATTGATTGTTATTTTCATCAAAATGGATTTAAAATGAGTGATAATGAACTACACTTTATCTGAAGAAAAAAGGTGAACATAATATTCTTATGGTTTGCCTTTATGTTGATGATATTATATATATGGGTTCATCTGTCTCTGTTGTGGTAGAATTTAAAAAATATATGATGAATAAGTTTGAAATGTCAGATTTAGGTCTATTGCACTATTTTCTTGGGTTGGAGGTGAAGCAAGGATCAGATGGAATTTTTATTTCACAAAGAAAATATGCAATGGATCTGCTCAAGAAATCTAACATGATTAATTGCAAAGCTGCAGCTACACCCATGAATGTAAATGAGAAATTGAAACTTGAAGATGATACAGGTTTGACAAATGCAAGATACTACAGAAGTTTAGTTGGAGGTTTGATCTATCTAACTCATACTCGACCAGATATTACCTTTTCTGTTGGTGTAGTATCCAGATTTATGCAAAGCCCAAGTAAACATCATCTCAGAGCTGTTAAAAGAATTTTACGTTATATTGCTGGAACTACGGATTATGAAATTTGGTATTCTCATAATTTTAAATGTAAATTATTTGGTTTTACTAATAGTGATTGGGCAGGAGATTTGAATGATAGAAAGAGTACTTCAGGCAATATTTTTAGCCTTGGATCAGGAGCTATATCTTGGAGTTCAAAGAAACAAGAAACAACTGCATTGTCGACATCGGAAGCGGAGTATGTAGCTGCAACATCAGCAGCATGTCAAGCTATATGGCTCAGAAGACTTCTTGAAGATCTTCATCAAGAACAAAAGGAAGCAACAGAAATATTTTGTGACAACAAAGCTACAATTGCAATGACAAAGAATCCAACATTTCATGGAAGAACAAAGCATATAGAGATACGCTATCATTTCATCCGAGATCTTGTAGCAAATGGAGCTATAACAATGAAGTACTGTGGCACAGATGAACAAGTTGCGGATATTCTCACCAAGTCACTTTCAGTTCAGAAGCATGTTTATTTTATGTCTCAAATTGGTGTATGTAACTATGAATCAAGGGGGAGTGTTGAGAATTGATTCATGGTAGTTACATAGTTAGTTAACATGTTTAGGAGTAGTGGCCCATGTTTAGGAGTTGTGGAGGTAGTTTATGAGTTAGTGGGGGTAGTTATTAATGATGGGTGAGATAGTGAGATAGTGGGATGAAGGAAGTGGTGTGAGGTAGTTATTATTATGTCCCATAAATAGGACCTTAGTGAATGAAGCAGTAGTGCAGAGAATAGTGCAGAAAATAGAGTGTGTGCATTTGGAGATAATCTTGTAAGTGTTCTTGTTCTTTTACCTCCTGTTTAATACTACGTCGTTTTCTTGATTGAAAGCGTTTTCCGTTATTTGGATTGTAGTATTCTGTTTTATCATTTCCTTGCTCCTCCTTCCCCAACAGGATATAGCTAGTTCATGTATGAACTTTTGATTGATCCATGTATCCTCCTTTTAATTAAATATTAGCGGATGACCACAACTGCATGAAACTGGATGTAAGACCTATGTTAAAACCACTAGAAGACTCCTATTAAAAGGCCTAACTATGATGTTAGCAAATTCATATCCAGTGGATCTTTGCAAGTAAGTTATGCGGGAAGGTTCTGTGAAGAAACACCTGCTGCTATTGGCCTTTGTTGTTTGTTACCAATATCCTCGAGTTGCACCGACTTAATGACATTTCAATTTTCATCATTTTGCATTAGTAAAGAGTTTAGTAGTGTTCAAACTTGTTGAGTCTGTTATTAGTTTTGTATTAAGCAGTAGCATCGTATATCAGACGAGTAATTTTAATGGTGCACAATTTGAATTTTGTGTTATATCTTTGATCCTATTGTTGTCTTTCATAGTGCCTGTTTCTCTCTCATCGGGACAAAATCTTTTTACTGCTCCATATTTGTGATTTTTTTTGTGCTGCAAATTAAGCAGCTTGGCTCAGTTTGACTAACTCAGTTCAGGATGCTGTCATATATCTAGCGCAACCAGGCTCAGGTTGTATAAATCAAAGTCAACAATGGGTTGGATCGAGTCAGATCGTAGTTTGTAAATGACTAGATTGAAAGCATAGTTAACAAATTATAAGCACCCAAAAATCAATTAACATACTTGCAAGTATAAGTAGGAGAGGCCTGGTTGTGCTCACGTTGAGTACAGAATTTTACACCAACAGGAACAATTACTCAAATTTTTTCAAGGTCATTGAGAATTGCAACCCCTTGATTAAAATCAAATTCCAAATAGACATGAATCCAGAGTTTCTGCAGCCCTAACTTTAATAAGTATTTGAATTTGTTTGTTGTCCAAGTTATTCATCCAAGCTAGCTAGTTAGTATATCATGCGCATAAATCCTTGAAATGGCTTTAGGTTGAAGTGTCATCTGATCGAAGAAGTGCCTTTAAGTATTGCATCACCCCAACCCCAATGATCCACGTACATGAAAAAGGTGCCCACCTTCAGGGTTCTCATGATATTGGATCCAACGAAGTTACTGTGCGAGATAACGTTGTAACTCCACTTGAACCAATTGATCTTTATAACCCTGCCAAATGTGGACCGAGCCCTCATTGATGGGGAATGGTTTGCTTATATTCACGGGGTCAAACTCCCAGTTGCTAAATGCAACCATCAAGTCACGGTGGAGCGACTCAAAAACTACCTGCTGTCGCGCCTTGTTCTGAAACTGGTGGCATGGAATTCCATTCACCAGAGCAACAGTAAGTACAAATATTGTATTCATGATACAGATAAGGTGGCAGAATGTTAATCAAGTGCTCTGAATCTTCTCAAAGAATCTTAGACCTTAGTAAAAAAATAATTATCAGAAGCTAGTTCATGCATGAAAACCATGGTTAGTAAATTCTGACAAAATATTCAGTTTTGTTTTCTCCTGCGAGTAAGTAGTTTGTTATTTTTGAGTCTTCTCATTTAGTAATAAAAAAAAGTGTAGTCTTTGTAAGCATTTGACTAAATCACAATATGCATGTGCTCTTAGATAGAGGGGGAAAAGAACTTTTTCATCAGTAACTTCTGTCCTGATTTGCTTTTCAGATATTTGTTTCAGGTCTTCCTATGTGCAAATCATTTTCAATTTATTGTGAAGATTCAAAAGACTTGCTGGATTTTTGAAAGCTTTGCTTTCTAGTATCAGTTTAAAGGAATAAAATGTTTATCTGAAACTCCTAAAAAGTATTTTATAATTATATAATACTCTCGTAGTCTTTTCCCAATACGAAAATCTTTTTCTTTTCCAGTACAAGTATCTTTTATGATTGTCGCCTCAACAATCAATCATCTAAACTCCATAATTCCTTGGATGATAGTTGCCATCTTAATGTAACATCATCTATTTATTTCTTCTTAGTTTTGCAGTGTCTAAGCTTGTCAATTTGGTTGTTTGTCCACTGTTACAGCATCCACTTTCATCAGTTAGTCAACATATTCTTGAAAGAGAATGCTCTGACAAGAATTACTGATTGAGTACTATGTTCAGAATTTGTGAGTGACTTCATGACTAAGAAACTGAAGAGGGTTTGGACTTCGAGTACTAATCAACAATCAAACTTGTTTTCTACTAAACCAACTGATGCAATTAGTTAAAAAGAATAAGGAACATACAACTTCATTAAAATGCTGGAATATGAACAGTTTACCTAGACAAATTATAGGAGATGAAATTGCGGAAGTAGACACGATGTCAGTAGAATGACCACAATGACAGTGATGTAAAGGCATCAATATACTTTGATTGAATGAAAATAATAATTTGTCAACATGAACAAGCATTTGCTGAGCTATTGAAGGACTTTTGAGATGAAGTATGATTGCAATGGTTTTGAGCTATTATGTCTTAGCTACTAATACAATATCTATCCTTTTGTAATCCTTTTATGAATGAACACTGGATGTTGATACTGATGATATAAGAGAATATCAAGCTTTTAACCAAGTGTGACCCATGTGAATTGGGTACATGATTGTTTTGTCCCTTCTCTTTATTCATTTTCATTTGTGCTTTCTCTTTCTAAAATAAAGTAAATGCTGAAATTTTGGGACAATAAGTTGTAGTTTGCTATTTTCCTTTCTTAACTACAGATTAACTATAGGTCATGAAATAACATTCTCTGATCATTAAGATTTAAAATTTTTCCCTATAATGAACTTATCACACATCCTGTACCATACCAAATTGGGTGAAAATATTAGTTTTTGTTTTCTTTTTTAGATTAAAAAATTAGAAAAAATAGATACTTAAAATAAACTCTTATGGTATCCAAAATTTAAAATTTTGATTTAATTGTTTAAATTGATTTCGACTTTACATAATATAGAATAGATAGAAAAAGTACTTATATAACATGCTAGTTCCTAGGTTATACACTTATTTTGTGATCTTCTAAAAAGTAAAACTCTGTCGTATATAATACGATCAAGGTTGAATACTCTGTCGTATTATATACAGTCAAGGTTGAATATATAGCGACAAATGCATGTTATCTACAAGTAATTTGAATAAAGAATACTTTGAAAAATTATGGACTTTACCTAAAAGATATCCATATAAAATATGATAATACTAATATAATTTGTTTAACAAAAAACTCTATTTAACACTTTAGAACTTAAACATACTGATATTAGATATCATTTTATTAGGGATCTTATTAGCAATCATGATATGAGAAAAAAATTAATTTTCCTAAAAGAGAATTAGGCATGTTTAAACTTTCAAGTATATAATATCTTATTAATTCTTGTCATATCATTCTTCCTTTTATTGAGGATTTTTTTTACAGAAATCATGATATTCTATTTGACTTCTCGATCTTCAAGAATTAAATTTGTTTTGTATTCGTTATATTATAATTCTTTCTTATTGCTAATTGATAGGGCCAATAATGGCCAGCCCAGTAACCTCGCAACACAACATCCCTTGTTAAACCATGTCATCTGGTCGCATCACAACTTCTCCAGGTCAGAGGCACATCGGATGCTGACAAGGCCTCAGCAAGGACAGCCAGGAAACCCAGCGCGTTGACCAAACCCCAGCATAGCGGGCAACGCGCACGTGGCAGTGAAACAAAAGGCTTGCGGCATCGTTGAAGGACCCGAGGACCTCGAAAAAGGGGTCGTACCTGATGTCATCAAGCACTGTAGCAACGACAATGACCTAGTATGACGACCTCCTCCCTCACAGGTATAAGAACCCCCGGGGCGATCACTATGGGGGGGATCGACAAGTAAAAAGCTCACTTTTCTAATACTCAATCCATTCCCTGGCTTGAGCATCAGAGGGACCTGGCCGAGCATCAACCGCTCGGCTGAAGTCTTTGCAGGAATCCCGAGTCGACCAGCTTCTACCTGGGACGATCTACTGTAAGCGGAGCCGACCCAAGGTTGGGACCGAACAACCACCCATCCACTCCATGAAGGCGAGCTTGTGCACATGGAAAACCTCCTAGGTAGACTCATCAATCCACGTTGTGGAATGACCATAACATTTGGCGCTAGAATGAGGGCCGATGTCGTAAAAGTGTCCTTCCAATCTCTTCCCGAGTCGAGCGATCGAGGAGGTTGTCCCTCCAACACTTATAGCTACAGTCATGCCCTCGGCCCCCCAAGCAGGACTGATGGACGTGAGTCAATCAATCCTGACCCCCGACAGGTACTAGAGGTTGTTCAATGATCCCGGGCTCATCCCTCCGATCCAACATCCTTTGTCGCAGGCAATCTCCACTAAGGCATTCCTCGGCCTATCCCACCAAGTATAATCTTTAACGGGGATGATATAGGTCATCATTCCCCACATCCCTCAGTTGACACAAGCGATGGCCCTACCTCGGCCGGGACCTTAGTAACCACATATTGACCAAGGTGGCTCTCGAGAACACTTAGCCCCAATGCAACACGACCCTATATCATAGGACCTCCTATAAGAAACATGGTCGAAAGCTCCCCTGTTCACCCCTGAGAAATCCCCCCTACACCGTCTAGAGCCGGGGGTCAACCCCTAGGAGCCCAACACATTGTCATCAGACTCAACTGACTCGATCCGAGCACAGCTTCGACATATGAACCAGCGGCTGGATGAAGTGCAAAAGGAAGTCACCAATCAAAAGAGGAGGCCAATAAAAGCTTGAAGCGAGGTTCGCCCTTTGCTCCTGAGATACAAGATAAGCCAATACCAACCAATTTCAAGTTGGCTGCCCTATAATCATACAATGGTAGCTCGGATCCGATCGAGCACGTGGCTGTCTTCCAAGCTCAAATGGCCTTGTACGACTCATCAGACGTAATCATGTGTCACGTCTTCCCCATAACCTTAAGAGGACCAGCTTAGATGTGGTACAGCCGGCTTAAACTGGCTTCTGTCTCCTCGTTTGGCTAGCTTGTGAGGGAGTTGGAGCAAATTTTTATGGCAAATACCCGACCAAAACCCACCGTCGCTTCGCTTCTTGACATTGCGTAAGGGAGGAGGAACCGCTTACCCAATTCGTCGATCGGTTTGCAACCAAGATTCGACCAAAACCCACCGACGCTCATCCCTCCTTGATCATCCACGCATTCCTAATGGGGATACAACCTTCCAAGCTATTCTAGTCATTGGTAGAAAAACCTCCAACCATGATTCCCGAGATGATGCATAGAGCCAACCACTATATTACAACTGAGACCATATTCGCCGGCAAATGGGAGGAGCAGAAGCACCCCCGAGCATAACAGTCCGGGGGGTCAACCTTGGGACCCTCAAGGAGGAGGGTAGAATAGTCGAACCTCAACCGACTGAGACTACCGCCAACTCCCCTTAACTTGACACATATCGAGATCTACCTCCAGATACGGGGAAAAGGACTCTTGGCTCCTCCAAACCCGTTCAAGACACGCCTCGAAGATAAGGATAAAAGAAGATACTATCGTTTCCATCGGGAATATGGCCACGACACTAAAGAATGTCGAGACCTACCAAAAATCAGATCGAGGACTTAATCCGCCAAGGGCATCTCGGTCGTTATGTCCGAGACCAGAGAAGCAACCCAAATAGGTGTTCCAAAAGGGATCAACAGCCATGCCCTACTGAGCCGATCGAAAAGCAGATTGATGTCATAGTGGGTGGACCAGCTGCTGGTGGCGATAGCTCGTCGGCACGAAAGGCCTATGCTAAGGCCACGATTAAGAAAAGGCTAAGATGCCACCCAACACTGAGATTAGCTTCCAACCTAAAGGAGAAAAGTATACGGACCATGATGATGCTCTGGTTGTCACTATGTGCATCGCCAATGCTTGGGTCAAGCGGATAATGATCGATATAGGGAGTTTCATGGATGTTTTATATTTTGAAGAATTCCAAAAGCTGGGTTTGACTGATAAAGACTTAACCCTACTGACATCTACATTAACAAGGTTCACGGGAGACTCCATTTCTCGTCTCAAGATGATGACACTACTAGTGATGATCAACAAGGAACCAGGGCCAAGACGTTGATGGTCGCTTTTATGGTGGTCGACCTCCCGTCAGCATACAATGTTATAATTGGCCAACCTACACTCAACAAGTTGAGAGCTGTGGTGTCGACATTCCACTGCTCTATAAAATTTCCAACTAGTGCAGGGGTCGGCGAAGCCCGCAATGACCCCAGGAGTCTCACCGATGCTACCTAACAGCATGCATGCTACCAAAAGGGCCCAGGATACCGACCCTAGTAGCCGATCCAAGTGAGCCCAGGAAGCTTACCCTTAATCCCGAGCTAGTCGAGGGGGTGAAGGAGGTCGTTGTCGATCTGAGATGATCTGATGAGACTTTGAGGATCAGCTCGGTACTCTCGGGCAAGCAGCAAGTCCAAATGATAGAGTTTCTTGAAAAGAATTTTGAAGTAGGAGTCAATTACTTCACCAAGTGGGTCAAGGCAGAACCACTAGCCTCAATCACAGAGAAGTAGGTCGAAAGCTTCATTTGGAAAGAACATCATCACTAGATTCGATATACCAAGAGTTATTATCACGGACAACGAGACATAATTCAACAACCCAAAGTTCAAAGAATTTTGCCAAAGCTTCAATATTCAGCTCAAGTTCAGCTCAGTAGCTCACCCTCAGGCTAATGGACTCACCAAGGTAACCACCTGTGCCATCCTCTAAGGCGTGAAGAAAAGAGTTGTTGGCACCCAAGGAACATGGGCCGGCGAACTCCCCAGTATCCTATGGGCTTCAAGAATAACACCAAAGACTGCAATACCGAAGTTACCCTTCAGCCTCACCTTTGGAACCGAGGTAGTCTTACCTTCCGAGATGGTTTTCCTGACCTTCAGGACCAAATATTATGATAAAGACACCTCGGATGCACAATTGTGTGAAAACCTCAACCTGTTGGAAGAAAGACGGGCCAAGGCACATCTCCGAGAACTCACATACAAGAAGGTCGTTGTAAGACTCTACAACAGCAGAGTACACCCTCGGCAAGTAACCTCAGGTGACCTCGTCCTACATAAAGCCGAGGTAAGCGACCTAACCCGAACTCGGGGTAAACTAGCACCAACCTGGGAAGGTCCATATCGAGTCATCAAAGTTGTCTGAGAAGACACTTACATTCTCACAAATCTGGATGGCAAACATCTACCAAGAACTCGGCACATATCCAATTTGTGAAAGTTCTACGCATAAGTCAGAAACAAGTAAAGGTTGTTTTTCATTAATTGAAATGTGTGGTTACAAAAGATGTTGATCACAAAATCAGGAAAGTTTGACTAAGACTGAGGTCGGGGTTGCATGCAAAATGCTCATTCTAACTTTTAAAAAAAAAGGAGAGAGACATTCCCCGAGTTACAAAACGTGGTAAGAAAACTCTTGGTCACTCCTTGGGAGGGATGGAGTCGTCAAATTCTTGATGAGTCTCCATGGGCATGGAGCTGTCCTCCGGCTTCTCGGTGAAAGGATTGCTCTCCACATCCAGGTCGGGATACTAGGCTTTAAAATGAGCCAAAGCGACTGGTATCCATATTCGTACAATAGTTGCCCCATCCGACGTTGTCCCCACTCGAACCCGACTGATTGCTTGTAGTCGGCAAAGCTTTTACTCGGGAGCTCGGCTTTGAGGGTTTCATTTTCCCTCATCATCTTCAACAGGTCATCGTCCGCCTTGTAATGATCTATCTTCTGCTCCTTGATCTAGTGTTGGCTATCAACTAAGTCTACCCGAACTTCTTTTAGTGCCTCATTGGCCTGGTCCAACCATCGAGCTAATTCCTCCAACTCAGACCTCATCTTGGCATTGTCCGCCTGAAGCTCGGTTACTTGTTGTTGAGCGGTGGCCAACTGCTCGAGGTCCCCCTTCATTTACATCTTATCAATCTTCGCTTCTATGAGAGTAGCTCAGTTGCCCATGATGGTCACCAAATAGCTCGCATCATGGACCCTATCCAAGAGGGCCATCTAATAATGATGGCCCTGCAAATCGGAAAAGGAGGTTAAAGAATACACATAGGAAAGATTAAAGACAATAAGCCCCAATACATGACTTACCAACATGATTTGCTTGGTCGCGTATGCCATAAGGACCTCGGAGGGTAAAGTATAAAGATCCTTTGCTAAGGTTAAGTGCAAAACCCGCCTACCAAACTCCGAGGCCGTCTGGGAGTTGTCCTAGACTTTAGTCGAGTATGTGAGGTTTGGTCACCGAGCTCGCATCACGGCATCCAGATCCTTAGGATTCCAGTCAGTAATTTGATGGGCATAGTAGCCTTCATCGTCCTTGCAGAATCTCGTGTTGCATAAGTCGTTCATCGACTTCGATCGACGGTAGGTGGGGGATGAGTCCTCCTCAATCGGAGTCGCCGGCTCCTTCCCTCGAGCAGTTGCCTGTGAGCTCCCTTCGTAGTGGCGGGACTTATGCTTCTTCACCACTATCTTGACTCGCTTCCCGGGTCGAGCAGTAACCGCTTGTTCAGGAGCCGAACTTCCAATAGGCCTCTTCGATGTGACCTCCACGTGGATTTCTTCCACTTCCGATGGGGAATCTTTGGCTCGAGCGGTCGAAGAGTTCTTTCCACCCGGCATCTTGGGCTTCTTGTGTAGAGCATTCGGATCCATGGCACCTGCATTCTGACCAACAGGTTAAGATCATAATAACCATAACATGAACAACAAACGTCAAAAATTAAATGTATCCTGAGAAAAGGGACTAAGCCCCACCTCGACCAACCACAGCTCGGTCATGTCCTGCCCGGGAGAGGGGAAGAATTCCCTTCAGCCTATTGACCATGATAAACTCCTCGGATAATAAGGAGGGGGCGTTGCTAATCGAATGGATCGACTAGTCAACTCTGAATCCCCAACCGGGACTACTAATGAAAAAATACTGAGTCTTCCAACTCTTGTTATTGGTCGGCACCCCGCTAACCTTAAAACCAGCCCAAGCAGTCAAATAGTAGCCCTAATCCACCACACACCCCTGACCCCCCAATCCCTATCCCCACCCCCGACTTTTGCAAAGGCGAAAGCAAGCAAAAAAAAAAAAGAAGTTTGGGTGGGAATGATGCTTGCACCTCAGCACTCACTGAGGAACGCAATAAGGTAGCGCCATGAGTTGGGTGTCATCTGACTTGGAGAAATCCTCCACTATTTAAGGCATTCCACGATGGTGGGATGTAAGGGGAAGCGCAAGCCTGCCTCCAACACGTCCACCGAGATACTTATCTCAGAGGACTCAGGGTTATATGATTACTGCTCGGGCAACGAAGCCTGCAGAGCATACTCTTTCGGGATACTATAACACTCCCGGATCGACCCAAAAGACTCTTCATTTATAACTGAAACAACATCATGGCATAACTTCATGACCTCGAGATCCCTTAATGATTTTGCGTCAACCGGGGAAGGTATCCCCGAAAACAACAACCCTAAGACACTAGCCTCGGGACCCTCTAACCATGTTCCTCCCGAACTAGTGGGAGGAACAATCTAGACACTCAATGAACCCAAGAAAGACATCCGACATGATCAATGGGATGAAGAGAGTGGAGGAAGAGGGACTACAAAACCCAAGATGAGAGCAAAAAAGGCACAAGAATGCAAGTGAGGCTTCTAGTTGCAAGGGATGGAGATTATAAAGCTCCTGGACAGTGGTTTTCATGCTCTAGATAGAGAGAGGACTTTATCTAGGGAATCCACGATGTCAATCACTGCGGATCTGGGCCATAAAGCAGCCACGTCAGCCCTAGCCGATCGTCATAAGAATTACATATGTGGTACACACAAGCTGAGGTGCAAATCTACGCATGTGCAGATCGCGTGAGCCGAAATTCCAACATGCAAGATACGTGCGGACCACAGCCACATGATCTTGATAGCCAATCCCCAGGATCGACAACTAAAAAAGCCCATTTTTCTAATACTCAATCCATTCCCTGACTTAAGCGTCGAAGGGATTTGGTCGAGCACCAATCGCTCGGCTGAAGTCTGTGTAGGAATCCTGAGCCAACCAGCTTCTAGCTGAGACGACCTACTGCAAACGAAGCTGACCCAAGGTCGGGACCGAACAACCATCTAGCCACTCTACGAAGGTGAGATTGGACACACAGAAAACCTCTCGGGCTAACTCATCAACCTACATTGCGGAAAGACCACAATACTAATGATTGAGAAAGATATTTTTTTAAATGAATCATGATTTTTCATTTGGCTTCTCAATATTCAAGGATTGAGATTTATTTTGTCTTCTTTCCCCTTTAATTCTTTCTTTTCACTAATGATTGAGAAAGAGATTTATCCAAATGAATCATGATCTTTCACTTGACTTCTCAATATTTATAACTTGATATTTATTTTGTATGAATTAAGATCTTTTATTATTTGTTCTCTTGTAATTTTTTTCTTTTTATTAAAGAGGAGATTCATCCCAATGGATCATTATCTTGATTTTTTTATATGAGACTTAATTCATATAACTTCTCTGTATTCATGACTAATATACCCCATCATCAATTGATCTTTCATGACTTGAACTTATCTTCGATATTAATATTCTTCATGTGATATCAAAGTAGTTTTACAATTGATACATTAAAGTAAACAAAGAGAAGTAGCACCATGATAATATGATATCCTTCTCTTCTTTTTTATGATGACAAAGGGAGATAGAAAAGTAGTAGCTTACATATTTTTTTTTTGTTAATGATAAAAGGGGAGAAGTAATGGCAACATTTTGATGATGTAACAACTATGTTGCACTCTTATATATGTTGTATTTGATGACATTAATTTATGATATCTGCTTGAGATATATAATTATTTTGACATTATAACTATGGATATAATATGACTATTTAATTAAAATTATGTATATGATTCTTATGATGATTACTATTTAAAGTCATTATGATTTTTTATTAAAATTATTTTAACTTGAATTTAAAGAGTCTTAGGGAAAGGTTATCATTTTCTGAATTTGAGTTCATTAGAATAGTTCAAAATATCATATAAATAAGGTGAGTTTAGTTAAAACTCTGTTATCAATTGGTTATCATCCTAAAAAAAGGGAGAGATTATTGAATTCTTGATTTTGAGGATGAAATCAATTGATAAATTTATAGACTAATATGTTTTTATAATAAATAACACAAGAAAAAATTTTGGTTATGGATTCGAACCATTGGAGGATAAATTGTCGAAGTAGAAAAACCATATGTTAGGCCGAGAAAGCATCGTGTCAAAGATTGGACATCGGGCTAGAGGATTGATCGATGTGCCGAAGGATGGACTTTGTGCCATGAGTGCAAGCATCAGATCAGAAGGATCGAGTATTGTACTAAAGATTTGATGTTATGGGAAGTTAACATGCTGATAGATCAGGCGATACACCAAAGGGAAAGATGATGAGTCGAAGGTTCAGACGAAGTATCAGATGAACAGATGATATGCTGGAATATTAGACAATATGTTGAAGGCTTCATAATTGTAATTAGAGTGGTTAAGTCTTGATCGAGGTTGTTTCGAGTCAAATTGAGTTGGTTTTGGGCTGAAACTATGCCAACTTGATTAAGAGCCCATTGGGCCTGAACCAAGTCGAATTGGGCTTGTTTGAAGGCCAATTCGGTGATCTTGAATAGGCATAGGCGGTGATACCACCCAGAGAGCTGAAAAGAACTATTTTATGCTTTTTTTAGACTTCTGGCATTAGTATCATGCATGGCGACGATGGTACCGCCCAAGCAATGATGGTACCACCTAGGTCGGCTATGGTACCACCAAAGCCCATAATCTTGGGCTTTGTCCGGCGATAGTATCGCCCGGCGCTGACGGTGGCATCGTCAATACTCCAAAAACTCGAGAATTTAAATTTTTTGCTCTATTTTTTAGTCCTTTGGGGGTCTATAAATACCTTACTCATTCTTACTTGATGCAATAACAATATCTTGAGAATTGAAGTATTATAAACCCTCTTAGAAAGTATTTGAGTCTCTTCTTTCTTGAGTTTAGAGGTTATTTTTAGGATGTGTGAAGTCTTTTGTAAAAGATAGATACAAAGGTTCTCTCATATACCGGTTAAAAGGAGAAGGGTTATAACAGCTCCTTGAAAAGAAGATTGGTATTAAAAGCCAGTGGCCTCAATGGAAGAGGAATTATGAGTGGATGTAGGTTAGGACGATTGAACCACTATAATCGGTTTACATCATTCTCTTGCTTTGTTTTATTATTTTTTATTGATTTACTTCACTCATTATCCTTGTACTTTTAGTTAAACATATTTTTGGTACTTATCGATTGAATTTTTCAAATCAGATCTTTTTATTGTAGCACTAATTCACTCCCTTCTTAGTGTCATTACGATCCTAACAAAATTAACTATTATTACGTCTTTATGTTATGGTCGAGGTGTCAGGAATAGACTAACTAAAACTAGGTCAGCAATAGACTGGCTAAGACTGAGTCGATAGTGAACTGGCCGAGTCTAGGTCGATAGTGGACTCGAGTCTGGGTCGGCAGTGGATTGGTCGAGTCTAGGTCAGCAATGAATTGGACAAGACTAATGGATGAATTAATATTTTTATAGGATTACAAATTAAGCAACTAAATAATGAGATTTTCATTAGTTAAACTAAGTATACTCTTGATCTATTAAAATAATTTTACATGGATAATGCTAAAGTTATTAACACACTAATAAATATCTTTACTAAATTAGATATGGATAACTAAGGAGAATATTGTGATCAAAGGAATTACAAAGGCATGATAGGTTTTATTATACCTTACTATAACTAGAACTAATATAATATTTAGTATCATGCTTAGAATAAGATTTTAATCTAAATCCTAAATAATCTCACTATAAGTTAGTAAAAAAATTAGATACCTAAAAGGAACTAATCAGGGATCATAATATCATAAATCTAAAGTTTTGATTTGATTATTTATATTGACTTTGAAGGTTGTAAAACAAATAGAAAAAAAAACATTTAAAACTTGTTAGTTCCTACATCATGCACTTATTTTTTTGTCATCTAAGAAGCAAAAACTCTATCGCACTACCTACAGCTGAAGCTGAATATGTTACGATGGGTGCATACTATGCATAAGTAATTTGGATGAAAAGCACTTTATAAGATTATGGATTTTACTTAAAAAATATCTCTATAAAATGTGTCGATACTAATGAAATTTAATTGTTAAAAATCCTATTCAATATTCTTAAACCAAGTATATTGATATTATATATCATTTTATTAGGAATCATATAAGCAATCTATCACATTTGTTTGGATTTCATTGACACAAAGCATTAGTTAGCAAATATTTTTATTAAATCACTGGGTGAGAAGTAATTTAATTTAATTAGAAGAGAATTAAGCATATGGAATCTTTCAAATACATAGTTAAAGACCTTTTGCTATTTTTCTCCCATAATTCTTTTTTTACTAATGATTAAGGGGAGATTTATCCAAATGAATCATGATCTCAATGTTCATGACTTAAGATTTATTTTGTAACTCTTTTATATTCATGCTTGTATATTCTATTCTTTTTGTTGAAAATAAAAGGGGAGAATAATTAACTCGTATTTTTTTGTTGATGATCAAGGGAAAGAATTAGTTATTCATGTCTAGCTTATATGTTGAACAATAGGACTTATGATTCTTTTATAACTTTTAGTTATTAGTAGCTAATGTATAACTTTTGTTAATTAATCTTTAAATTTTAAAACTTGATTAAATATTTGGGCTTGCAATGATAATATCAACAATATTAAATTTGTTCTTTATTTGTAAACTATTGAAATAATATTATTTTGAATTGAAGTTCATCATAAATAGGAGAGTCTTATTAAAACATCATCATCAATTCACTTGTCAGTATCTATAATTGAACTTATCTTTAATTATATAATATTGAGATCTTTCATATATCATAATGTCAAAGTAATCTTTATTTGTATATAATTGAACCATTGATATATTCCCTTCTTTTTACTTATGATAAAAAGGAGAGATGAAGTAATTCATACTGTTTGTGTTGATAAAAGGAGAGAAGTGGTGACTCATTTCATGAACAAAGAGAATCATGATGTATTATATTTTTTTATTATTGTACAACTTATGCTTGATTTATGTAAATGGTTAACCTATAGTTATATTCTAATTAACATTACACATATTGAATATTGAAACTTAAAATGATTATAGTCATAATTTAAAATTTGAAAGTTAATTGAATATTAATTTTTTGAGCTTAAATGATTAAATCATAATATTGATAAGACCAAATTTATTTTGACTTAAATTCAATATAAGTATTTAAAAAGATATATGATCATTTGAGTTCAATTTTATCATAATTTTTTAAAATGATAAATGGATATGGGAGTTTGTAAAAACTCTATCATCAATCAGTTGTTATCATAAAAAAAGGAGAGATTATTGACTCCTATATTTTGATAATAAAACTAATTAATGAGATTACTAGACTAATATGATTTTGAGATAAGTGATGCAAAAAATAATTTGACCATAAACTCGAACCACCGAAAGGCCTACTATTAAAATAGAAGAGTTAGACATTGTGCCAAGAAAATTATCATGTTGAAAATAGGACATTGAGCTAAAGGATTGGTCGATGTGCTAAAGATCGAATTTCATATTATAGGTTCTAGTATCATGTCGAAGGGATTGGATATTACACTAGAAGATCGAATGTCGTGGGAAAATCAACATGCCGAAGAAAAGTACTATGTGTCAAAAGATTGAATAATATATCGGAAGAGCATACAATGTGTCAAAAGTTTTGTAAATATATTGGATGTATGGTTAATTTGTGAAGATCTGAATCGAGGTTATTTTGGGTCAATTTAAGTTGGTATTAGGCTGAAAAAAGCTCACTTGTCAACAAAGTGATCCT
The DNA here is from genome assembly GCA_021527575.1 of Ensete glaucum. NCBI lineage: Eukaryota > Viridiplantae > Streptophyta > Magnoliopsida > Zingiberales > Musaceae > Ensete > Ensete glaucum. The sequence continues at coordinate 37,404,977 of CM038558.1, read as the reverse complement.
CCTCCTTTTGAGTTTGGTTAAACTTCTAAATTATGAGAGGTGAGAGATCTCTTATAAAAAGAGAGTATGAAAGTTATCTCTTATGCTTAAAAAAAGGATAGAGTTATAATAAGAATAGTCGATCTTCATCATTTGAAAAGAACTATTGTGAAAACCGATAAAAACCTCAAGAGAAGAGGAAGCGGGAGTAGACGTAAGTCGAAAAGACAGAAATACTATAAATTGGTTTGGCTCATTTTACTAACTTAGTTTTATTCTCTATACTTGCAACTTTAGTTTGATCAATCAAGTTTTCGAAACGTATTAATTTTTTTGATCAAATTTTAAAATTAATTAAAAATATAATTACACGAATTCACCTTCTTCTCCCACCTCTCTTATTGCCATTAAGATCGTAATATGGTCACTCTCATTCAAGATAGGTTCTTAGTTAGGATGAGGGTCCAAATTGGGTTGGTGTTGAGGGGATGGGCCTCTTGCTTCCCCGATTTGATCGAATCTAAACTCGGACCCATGGCTCGTAGGCCACATCATCTTCCTCTTCTACGAGATGGTCAAAAACCCTAGATTCAAACATTGGATGTTACAGTGTGGGGCTGGGCTGACTCTGAGCATAGCATGGATCGATTCTATGTCCCACGCTGCCACATTTGAAGCAAATGTTTGACAAATGTCTGAATGCAACAGATTGACAGAGCTGGGATTGTCTTTAATCCAAAGACCTTGGGAGAAGAAGGCAGGGCAAGTCTAAAAGGATGCAAACCCTAAAAAACTTTCACCTGGTGCGCGATAGAGTGACAATGTCGTTTTTTTTTTTTTAAGAATTAGTAATTACATGATCTTGCTCAATTTTATACAAAGTCTAGTCTTGATTAATTTTCTCCTTCCCTCTTCTTTCTTTCGAACCTATTCACTCGTTGTACCTACTATAGATCTTGCTCATCCGTCGCAGTTGCTTGCTTGCCACCCCTCTTTCTAACCTATTCGCCCACCATCTCACTTGGACCTGTTAGCCCATCACCTTGTCATTCCCGCCCTGATCGATGGCGACCTTTGTTGTCGTCAGTGAAGCTGGCTTTCTGCCTGTCTATGTTATATGTGTCTCCACTTATGCAAAAAAGTGATGAAGAAGATGAAGCCATTTGTACGTAAAATTCTTCTCTATAACTCAATCTAAAGAAAGGCAATGGCTAGAGTGTCGTGGTGTTCCCGGTGTTCACCGAGGGTCGATGAGTTTTTAGACCTCATTAGGTATGACATCGATGAGTTGATGTAGTTAGTTTAAGAAGGAAAGAGATTAGATTTTATGGTTTGCTACATTTATGTTACTCACGAACTAGACTTTACCCTCCTGAATCCTTCCACTTTTACATGGCTGATGGATTAGAAAATTATTTGAGTGGTATCGGTTTTGTCTGTGTAAAAAGGAGAGGCAGGTGGTATCAGTTTTGTCTGTGTAAAAAGGAGAGGCAGATAAGGAATGTTAACTCATACAGATTCCTTACATTTTGATTCTTGCAAAGAAGAATTTAGCTTTCCAAGTTTATGAGTTCGGAGGAATAAAAAGAGGAGAACCTATATTTCTTGAAAAGGCTTTACTGTGGAATTTATTACATACATATGGCTGTCAGAATGCCTGCTTAGAAGCTTTATTGTTTCTTATTAACTTAGTGTCTTCTTATGCTCTATTTCAAGTAGCTAAAGATAGAGAAAGCTTTATCTCAATTTTTTTTTTTTTCGGGTTTGGAATTAGTCCAATCACTTACATCTCATAGCTCTTAAAAACTAATCCATCTTGCAGCCAATTGTCAAACTAATCATGAATTATGAGTTCTTCTTTAACAACCCAGTTTATATGCAAAGAGATCAAGGCATGCAAACTGATGCCAAAAGAGTTTGCTTGCTTCAAGAGTAGCCAGCCATTGAGGGTCTTGCACTTCTGTACTCATTTTCTTTAATAACATAAAGATAATATACAAGTTCTTCAGTACTGCTGCAAATCACTGAAATATACTGCCATGAGATTTGGAGGGAAAGTAGAACATATCATGTCTTATAAGTCATCATAAAAAAAATAATTTTTTTTTTATTGATGACAAAAAAAAACTTGTATGCTTATTAGTTCATGAACTTTGTCATGCCTCATTGGAGTTTGACTCAACAGTGCTAATTTCCTACCAATCTCTTATTTCTGTTGGAAGTTGTCTGCCTTGAGAGATGGCACCTTCTACAACATCTGCATTAAAAATTATAACTAAAAACATAATAATCTGCCCATAAATCTCTATTTTTTATTCCTAATCGAACACCAAAATATGGAGAATGGTTCATTTAATCAACTGTATGAAAAAGATTGATGAATTTATCTATATATCAAGAAAGCTTCATAGTAGTGCAACATGCAAGTACTGATCCATAAAAATAATATTATAAGCATCCATCACTCAATCGACAGAAGACTCTATTCATTTTTTTTTTTTATCATTACATATAGTTCTTTGAGAAAACATCAAATTAGTCATCATGCAGCCATTGTTACATTCAGAATCTAAAAGCAAAAGCGAGTAGCATTAAGTTGTAGCATATCCCATCTTTGTCTTTTTGGTAAATAAGCTTTTAATTATTCTTTTTTTTTTTTTTTTTGTTGCAGATTCTTGGGAAGGGAGATCTCAAATATCTATCAAGGTAGGCACCTCTCATACACCTAACTGCATGTCATCTCTCAGCCACATATGAAAGCTGGAGACCATCTCTAAACAATTATTGAGCACTTGTGTCATCCCCACCTAAAACTGTTCTACCAAGTACTTATTGAACTGCAGGTCTTCAAGATCACAAGTCTACGAAGCCTAGCAGAAGTTGTTAATTATGACACAACTTATTAATGATCAGTACGCTGCTAAGAAAAATAAATTGTTGCCTTAAAGTGCACCGATCGTGTATCTTATACATAATCAAAATTCTATCTATATGCAAATGCTGAGAAAAGATTTAGATAAAAATTGTAAGAAGTCCAATTTAAATCTCATGGTGAAGATATGGCCATTACCTTATAAATAAAAAAAATAAGCAAGTTGATGTGATCCAAGCTTTCTTTAGCAACTTTCAACAGCAGATATATCAAAACTTTCAAAAGCGGGCGGGCAAGAAGGTTAGAAAAGAGGGGCGATGGGCAAAAACAGGTGCGACGAGCGAGTGGTGGGCAAGTAGGTGCGATGAGCAAGGGGCGAGCAAGATCAAAAGCTGGTGCGATGGGTGACGGGCAAACAGGTTAGAAAGAAAATGAGAGGAAAAAATCAATTAGGACGAGAAGTTTATATAAAATTAATAATTTAAAAGATAATAAAATTATATTTTTTATATTTTTCATTATTGAAGTTAATAATATAAGAAGAAGAATTGATATTAAATATTTTACTTTCTTAGGTGTAGAGACCAAATGCTATTTCTTAAAGTATAATGATCTAGATATTAATCATAGTTAAGTACACGAGATAATATATGTAATTACTCCTATAATATCCTTCGGAACAAGCATAAATGAAGGAGTGCTAATTGTCATTAAGATATTTTACATGATCACGTGAGTGACTTGGTGAGTGTGCTGTATTGCTTAGAAGTTCTGCACATACATCTTTCCAAATGGCGAATTTAAAATTAAAAAAAAAACTTTGAGGTCTTTTTATGTAAAATCTCTACTTTTAAAAAAATATTCAAATAGCACTCGTACTTTTTTAAAAAAGATAATAATACCCTTGAAAAATAAGTTGGGTTCATATAGGCTTAAATAAACAAATAGTTTTACTTGAATCAATTCTCCTGCCTTATTTTATACATATGGGCATTTCTTTCATCAATCGATGTGATTTGTGCACTTTTTTCTATTATATTGCTGTGTTCAAGAGTCTAGGGTTTTCGATTATCACCAAGCAGGGTCGAGTTTCGCCATCGACGACTCTATTTAATTGTTGTATTCTATGGCCATCGCAAGAAGAACTCTAGGGTTGCAATGGTTTCAGATTCTAGGGTTTCATAAGGTATATTTCCAAGTTATAACGTTTTCTATTTTACAAAGTGATGCTTCAAATTTTTGTTACTTCCTTTCATTTAGTTCAGCATCAACACAAGTTTTAGAGGAGGTCCCATAGTCAGATCTATGGGTTAAGATTAAAAAAAAAAATGGTAATCTTTTATATGAGGAGGCTTCACAAATTTTAATTTTTTTTTTCTGTAAGTAAACAATGTAAATAAATAAATGAGGAGGCTTCACAATCAATCATGTTAACTAGAAATATAATAAGAAGTGTTGTGTTGTGGGTCAAAATATAGTGTTAAAAGTCTTTTGGGCTATTTTGCTCAATCATGAAATTTTGACCAAAATGTAATCATGATGATCAAGATGTCTTGTACTTAGCCATTTATTAAAAATTATTTCTTTTAAATTATCATTGATAATGTTTAAATTTTTATTTTTATAGTTTTATATGTTGGTAACCATGGATCAGATCTTTCTAATGATATCAAAAAAGTAGGAGGAAGCTTTATCGTTTACTTTTGTCACTTATGGCACCTACTAAGCATAATTGATAAAAAAAAAAATGGATGGTCTCATTATCTTCGAGGCTATCATTTGGATATTATAAGGTGTACGTTATTTGGCTAATTCCTAGATATCTCTGATATTGTCTTATCTCATGGATTAATATCTATAATTATAAAACGACCATCGACTAACTATAGGTTTTTAGTGAATGGATTAAGATATTACTGTCGATGATGACCGATGTATCTATTCTTAATCTATTGAATACTAGAGAAGTAATTATTCTAAAGGCATCTAGAATATATGGGTATCTTACAAGAAAGTGTTTTTTTTTTTTGGTTTTGGTTTGAAGAACCAAGCTGTAGGGATTGGAAAAAGTATATGATAGCATTGCACCTAAGTAGATATAAGGAATTAGTAATAGATTTTTTGTCAAATATATGTGCTACATGTATTTGTATTTATATTATTTTATCAAAACAACTATAGATTGCAGTGGTCATTGCTATCAACTATTGACAGTTTGACAAATTTGGATAAGTATAATTGGATAGTAGTAGTTCATTCAATTTATTTCTGAGAGGATTTGAAAGAAAGAATGTGTAGATTTAAGCAACATTGAGTGCCCAATTATGGACTATTTGAAAGATTGACTACTCATGTTGATCTAGTTTTTAAATTACTGTATCCTATATTTGGTATAATATGATTTTATCCTAACATGGATTTGATATTTGATATGGGTGGTTTTGTGAGCACATCTCAGGCTACAAGCCATCAAACTAAAGTAGAATCTTCAAGATGAGCCACTCTAATTGTAGCTTTCTTTGAGATAACTATGTATTAAATTTGTTCCTCATTCTACAGCAAAAAAAAAAACAAAAAAACAAAAAAACTCATGAAACCCTTGATACATGTATGGATGATATCCTGGAAAAATAACCCAAAAGCTACGTGAATCTGAACTGTCATAATGCAAAAACCATGATATATGTATTGACATGCTTCAGAAGTAAGTATATGGAGTTTGTATTGGAGCGTGGCTTTGGGTAATGCAGCCATCAAACTGGTACCCCAAAAAAAAAAAAAAGGGAAAAATATATATATAGTTTAATTAACGATGCAAATAAATATACGATCCACAAACCTCCTCTCCCGGGCTGCCGCCCCCTATGATTTCAAGACTCACCCACGAAATGAAGAGAAAGCAGGCGAGTTGCTATAAGACGATGGAGAAGACAACTGAGGATGGCTACCTGTCTGTGAACCCCTTGGGAAAATAAGAAATTAGATAAGAAATCAAAGAAGAAGGATAAGGAGATGGATCCGGACTTCATTTCTCTTCTTCTTCTTCTTCTTCTTCTTCTTCTTCTTCTTCTTCTTCTTCTTCTTCTTCTTCTTCTTCATGATGAGGGCCAAATCTCGAAGATGGAGATTAAGTAGAGAAGGAGATAGTTATCATTTTAAATGTTAAGTTATTAATGATTTTTATGAGATAACAAATAGACTTGGAAAGAGGATGCCTGAATTAATTTATTTTTTTTTTGATCCTGTAAAAAAAATTATTGAGAAAGATGATGTTTTGATAGATGAAAAAGTGATAATAATCTTATGTAAGCTGAAGCCATTGTCATTAGTTACATAATATTTTCTACTTAGAGCTTGATTATATGTAATAAGTTTTTTATTTGTTTATTAAATATAAGCAGGCTAACCATATATATATATATATATATATATATATATATATATATATATATATATATTAACGTTGTAGTTTATCAATCGAAATAATCTGGAGAGATGATGTATATATATATATTATTTATTACCTCATCTTGAATCGCTTCGGGTTCATCTTGCTTTAACTTTATGAAGTTGATTGATTTGTAAAATTCCATGAAAGCTGTTTCTAATATGGTAGATAGGTGAACACATTTAAAATATGAGCCCGAAGCGCAAACCGCATCATAAGTTACACCATGTTTGAAGATTGTGAAATACTATAAACATTCTATCACTGATTAATTATATAATTCATGAGGTTTTTTTATTTTATAAATAATTATGAAATTTATCGAGTACAAGGTTTTTGGATTTGGTTTCATTCTTCTAGAAGAATATGAAGGCATTTCGAACGCAAGTTGAAGACTCAATTATGGATGACAAATATTTTTACGGATAATATGCTTCAAAGGTTTTATAGAAGTTGGTTGACATATCTGAAATTTTTTTTATATTTTGAAAATGTACATATGACATAAGTTTTGTACATGTCAAAAAGGCCATCTGTTGTGTTGTATACATCCACAAAATGTATCGCACATTTTATAAAATGTGTAAATAGAGTTTTGAGATATGGTAGAGGCATTTTATAAGTTATTTTTCTAATATGTATCCCACTGTGTATGGCTGACTATATGTTGTGGAAAACAGGGCATTTTCATGATTCTCCAAGTTTTTTTTCCTAATTTCTGGTCAAAATGATATATATTTGAGGATTTTTCAATTGTGTATCCTACTGTATATGAATTAATATTATGGCAAACAGAGCATTCTTCGGCATCTAAAAAAGGACAACATTTTTTATTTTGATTTTGTATCCTTTTTCCTTTTTCAAAATGATATGTGTGTCATTTTTTAGTATCTCAAAAGTTTGCATTGGATTATTCAAATGGACATGTGTCACTAATTTATTTTAAATATTTTTATGAATTATTTAGCATGTGAACTGTTATTTTTTATTTTTGATCAATTTTTCTTATTTTTACAAAAATATCATAGATCGGTATAATAATTTTTACCATTTGAGCTTCTAAGTTGGTCTAAAACACCTATTATAAATTTTACTAAAGAAAATATTTCCTATTATGAGATGTATTATTTTTTTCTCAAAATTCAAAAATAATGCATTCAATATAATAACTAGTCTAGATGACCTGAAATTTTTAGAAAAGACTTGCATTGGAACCAGATGGACATATGTCACTGGTTTTTATTTTTAATTTTTTTAATATTTTTATAAATTATTTAGCTTGTGAACTATATACTATTTTCTATTTTTGACTTTTTTTCCTTATTTCCAGAGTAAATCGTGGATCCATATAATGTTTCTTAATATCTGTGCTTCTAAATTAATTCAAAACATCTGGTAAGAAAAATATTTTCTAATATATGAAGCACTATTTTTTACTAGTCCAATAGATTAAAATTTTTAAAAATATATAAATTGGACTCAAATGGGCATAAGCCATTAGTTTTCTATTTTATAAATTTTTTAATATTTTTATAAATTATTTAGTTTGTGAAGTGTGTCATTTTTTATTTTCGTACTTTTTTATTTCTATATAAATGTCATACACTTATAATATTTTTTGACATTTGAACTTTTAAATTAGTTCAATACATATGGTAAAAATTTAGGTTAGAGAAAATATTTCTTAATATGTGATTTATTATGTTTACCCAAAATATAAAGATGGTGCATCCCATGAAAAGACTGTTCCAATAGACCTGAGAAAATATTCAGATTGGCCTCAGATAAACATGTCATTGGTTTTTCATTCTAAGAAATTTATTTGATATTTTTAGGAACTATTCAGCTTGTGAACTATGTGATATTTTTTTAGTTTTGGCTAACTTTTTTTATTTCTATAGAAATATTATGGATCCATGAATATTTTAATATTAGATTTTCTAAATTAGTCTAAAATTTTTAATAAAAATTTTGGATCAGAAAAAATATTTTTTAATATGTGATGCACTATTTTTGCCTAAAATCGGGAAAAAAAATGAATCACATAGAAGAACTATTCTGATAAATCTGAAACTTTTAGGAAATATTTGCATTGATCCGAGATGATATATGTCATTATTTTTTTATTTTAGAAATTTTTTAATATTTCTATGAATTATTTTACCTATAAACAGTGTATCATTTGTTATTCTTGGCTAACTTTTTCTCATTTCTATATGAATATATCAAAGATTTATATAATGGTCTTTCACATTTTGAGCTTCTAAGTTAGTGTAGGTAAAACTGACATCAATTTTATTAGATTTTTTTTCAATAAAGGCTAGAGAACTGAATCCCAAAAGCCAATCTCAAATCTATTAGATTTTCTCAACATACAAAACAGAGCATTTATTATAAAACTGAGAATATACTAAAAATTATTATTGTAATATAACATGCATCAATTTTGGACAACCAAATAGTTAGGACAAATTAAAGTAAATTAAATTACAAGTATTTAAGTTACTAAAAGTAAGTTTTCACCAAGTTGCTTTAAAATTATAATTAGATTTTCAATACGCTGCTTTACAAATAAGTTGTTTCAACAAAAATTGATGTCAAAATGTTATTGCCCTCAAGCTGATGATATAGGTGAAAATTTACATGATTGACGATTATGTTCAAATTGTTGACACCTGGATAAACAGTTTTCTTTTCTGTCACTATATGTTGATTTAATTTTTGCTTTCTTTCTTCTATCAATATGCATCATGCTTCTTAGAGGTAATACGATATGATTATATTCATCGTATCTAATATTGTTTACTTCTTGTGAAAAAAAATATGTATTATCTTTATAATAATCATCACAAAAAGAATATGAATTACTATTCCTATACCTAATAGCAATTGTAGCATAAGAACATGGAATTCTCAAAACATCTAAAGATATGAATAACTTATTTTCTCTAAAATCTATTATAACTATCTCAGAGGATGTCTTTACTTGTCAATTCAATATGAATATGAGAAAAGAAATCATAGTGCCAATCCTTATCTTTTTTCTTTTTAGAAAATTGATCCTTGATGATATTTATCCAAGCTGGTTTTAAATTATTAGCAAATCACAATGAATACCTTCCTCTTGGTCATTGCAATCATAAAGATAATAGACAATATCTTTGGCTAATGAATTCATACTTTTTGATATATTTATCATTAGCATTGTATAAGGATGATCAAGAAAATATACATAAGCTGATTGCTCCTCAATTTCATATATCCATATGAAACTTTCTTTATGATTTTTTTATCAACTTTTGTATATATTTATTAAACTTGTACATAGTAGAGATCTACCAGCAATCCAAAACAGTTTGGCAATCTCTTTGTCTCACACATCTCTCATACTATTTTTAGGTAAATGAATCATGAAATAATCATGATAATGTTGTTTGGAAGATCTCTTTGACAGTTGAAAAAATTATTGGATTTGGATCACTAACAATAGTTAAATTTTTTGCATCCTATAATATATATCCTAAGTGATGCAAGACCAACTCTCATGAATTCCTACACTTAATCTTTATCACACCAAATGCAGTTGGAAACAAATCTATTATAACCATCAATAACTCTAGTCATTATCAAGGCACCAGGACATTTGTCTGATGGATATACAACATCGATACCGAAAACATATCACATATATATATATATATATAATCTTAAACTTCCAAGACAAGCTCTGAAAGCCCAAAATATTTTTTCAAAATAATTTTCTAATGAAATTATCATTTGGACATGATTCTCATATACTAATCGAAGTTACTATGAACCTTAGTATGATATTCTATGGATACAAGCCTTCTTGTATGAAATAATAACTATAATTATTTTAATATCAATAATAATCATTTTTAGAGTATAATCAACATTTATCATAACTTGATCTTTTATTTGATTTACAGTAAAAAAAAAAAACTGCATTCATTATTATCCTTATTCAATCTTGACAAATTACAATGCTCTTTATAAAATTTGATAGTTCTATATTATTTGAGTTATAAAATTATATATATATCATAAAATAACTTTAATATCATTTAAATATTATATTTGACCAACAAACAGATCGTTGTATGAACAGTCATCATCTTCAGCAAAATAAATTGGTGTGTTTGACGACACCCCGTTATCTTAGCTACAACCATATTCAACAAGCGCTAGTTCAACATTATCATGCATATCCTCACTTAAATATAATTCGCTGACCAACAACATCTAACATATCGTAAATATTAGGGTTTATGTCACATTCGACCTCTTATTGTAACCTTTTCTCAACCAATTTATTTTCCAAAATATCACTACTATTATCATATTCATCAAAATTAAGTAGGTCATTGAAATATATGAAAAAAATTAGTAACACCTTAACTATTTGGCAAATGACTTTCACCCAAACTTAATGTCTCACCTAATATCAGTCTATCAATATCATCAGAAACTAAAAATAAGGAATAAGATCTTTCCTATAATGAGTTTATTAGAATTTAAAAAAAAAAAAAAATTTGGAATCGAACCAATATAACAGTAAAATGGGCTATAGCATATTGGCTTTCGTGAAGATACAATATGAAACAGATATTTTATTAATATGTAATTATATGGTATTTTCATTTTTATTAAAAAAAGAAGAATACGATATAGATATTTTTTTAATATATAATTATATGATTTTTTATTTTAAAAAAAAACGAAGAACATGGAAGTGGAGAAGAACACGAGCAGCTTATGTATAGAAGAAACGAGAAGACAAAACAGTGGACAAGAAGAAAAGTGACTAATTTTTATTTTTTTTAATGTTTTCATCGAGAACAACAACCATAGTAGCTTACCGGACACTGTACCAGCCACTTTGTAAGTCTCCTTAATGGAGTTAAAATGTTAAAACCAGTAGTGAACCATCCTAATCGGAATCGATCACCAAAGTCTTACTAAACCCACCATCCTAAATGTCACACTGTTTTGGGTTGGAAAACGGTGGCTTAGCTATCTAGAGGTAAGAGGTAAAATGGATAAAATAAAATATCAGAGGGTGTTGTTTGAATATTTTTTAATCATTGTCATTATTAAATTTGAAAAATAAAATAAAATATAAATACATAAAGTATTTTTATTATTTTATAAATTATTTGTAATATTTTTGAGGTGTTTATTAATATCAATTTAAATTCAAATGTTTACATTAATGATCTACTGATGAAAGATTAATTATAATCGTACATCAGTTTTAAACTTTGTAAGATTATATACTAAAACAACAAATGTATAAATCTGAAATTTTTAAAGCAACACACACGTATATATAAACCTGACTACGGTAAGAGGATTTGGAATTTTGACTTGCAAATCTTGGAATGTGCCATTGGCAAAAGTTGACTTTGACAGGGTCTTATGGTCAACTACCAAGACATGTATATATATATGTATTTGTGCGTAATTTTTTGCTTTAGAATTGCATCGATTCATGATCCAAATAGGGTCGACGTCCACGGCCTTTCTCTGGAAATAGAAGCTTAACATATCAAATAAATTTGACACTACGCGGGTATAATGTAATCAAGTCAAAAGATGCTCGCTCATATTCGTCTGTACTCGTCACCACAGTCACCAATCACTTTAACCAAATCCCTTCCTTGCTTCGATACTTCAGTGATGCTGTTCATGTCTTCATCATCCAACTCGAGTGAGAATATGGCGTTTGTATCCTTAATATGCTCCGATAGGCCAAGTCTAACACCCACCATGGATCCAGCAACTGATGGCTGCTCTCCCAAATCATCAGAACACACGAGAAAACAACACAGATCAATCACCGATCCATCAACATCTGACATCTGAGTGTCATATATCTAGTGATCCATGGTAATAATGTTCATGTAAAAGGTTTAGAAAGTTATTACCTGGTTCAGTATGTATCTCACAGCAACAGTAGGAAGAGAGACTCCATGCTTGGAAGCCACTTTCTTCATAGTTTGAAGCAGAACTTGGAAGAGACTCCATCCTCCCCACGCATCAACCATCTATCAGATATGCAAGAGAAAATGTTTCCAACAGTCTACACATTAAGAGGTGCAACAAGAGTAACATATATGCACAGCATACCCTTTTGTACTTCTGCAAGGATGGGGTGTTCAAAGGAGGGCCAGCAAATGGAATCGACACATTGGCGTCCAGAAATTTCTCCGACAAGAGACCACCCATTACAGTCCCATATCTGCACCTTAAAAGTAACAAAACTCTAGCATTCGAATTGTTTATGTGTGTGTCTGAGAGAGAGAGAGAGAGAGAGAGAGAGACGTTATGAGTTTCACGCCTGTTAGCTGACACAGTTCAGCCATTCTCTGTTGAGGGCGCATGTCCACCACGGAATGCTGTACCTAGAAGAACATAGACAGAAAAAAAAAGAGAGAATCAAATAGAAGAAACAAGTAATAATTTGCTACTCTTTTTCTTTGTAATCGTGTTAAGTTGTTACCTGGTTGCTAACTACTGGTATTCCATTTTCAAGAATTATATGCAAGTGTTCAGTATCAAAATTCGTCAAAGCCACGGTTTTAATTTTACCTGCACAATTTGCATTGTCGGAACACGTTCAGGTTGAGAGATTTCAGACAGACATACCAAAGTCGATTGACTTAAGAAACCAAAATTCTCAAAAACAGTAAAAAGGATTATTCCAACCTTCTTCTTTCAGGTCAGTTATGTGTTTCAAGGCATCAAGGTAACCAGGATTGGAGTAATCCCACCTGTCTTACAAAAACAACATCAGATAATACCGGCTTGCAGTAAGAAACAGCAGAACAACTTTCATTAGATGAACCCTCCATTGAATAAAACACCAACAGTTTCTAATCAAAACAGAAGATATGTCCGCTAGTCAAATGAAGAAAAAAAGGTATCTCAAAAGGGTGACATAAATATTGGCCATAAGAGCCACTGTTGAATGATAATAACTAGTGCAGAATGCACGATATGGCTGGACTCCAAGTGCAACAAGTGCATATCTTGAATATTCTGGACATGCATCAAATCATAGCTCCCAAAAATCCAAAATCTTCTGAAATAGTTATATAAAAGTTTCCCAACTAGTTTGGATAAATAACATCAGGGGTCAAGATGGAAAAAAGAACAAGTACCAGTGGAACTGAAGCATGTCAAGACACGAGACATCCATCCTCTTCCGTGAGATGTTGATGTTCTCTCGCACGTAGCTGCTGGTCATTTTGACAGGACGAGGCACCCATTTGGTGAGCCTGTGGCAAATCAATCCAATGTGCATATTATCCAGATACCATTTTGTTGCAGTATCATAATACACATGTATTGGGGATGCACACATATTGAAGTAACTAGAAAAAGGAGCGCTAAGAGCATATTAATCCATATAGTCTACTAATATATCACATTACATCAAACACATATATTGTTCTGCCTATTGCAAACCTTCACTACATTGTAAGTGGTTGGTGATAAGAAATAGATTCTGAAGTAACAGACAACTTAGCTAAATGAACTTTCTTCTCACCAATATCTTATTTGGCTGCAGAGTTGAGTCAATTAACTAGCTAACAATATCATATGGCCCTTTAATTGTTTGACCATTACAAAGAATTCATGACTGCAACTCGAAATCAGTAAGACTGCAGAGAGAAAGCATAACTTGCCCTAAATTTCTTACCAATACATGCAGTCATCATCTAATTCGATAGAAATAGCAATGAGAGAAAGTGTAATTACCCCCTGACCTCCTCGAGCATCTCCGGAGGGCGCTCCCGGCGAACTCTATTGATGAAAATACCATATAAATCCTCTGCAGGTCCATCTGCCAATCCAAAGCCCTCTCAAGACACAATTTTTGCTCAACAACTATCACCCTACCCATCTGTTGCAGCTATTTATTGAAATGGAAGGAACTAATTTAGATCTTTATGGAGCAAAGTTCACATCTAGAATTGGGGATGAGGGGATGGTTTACAGTGGTCGGCCATGTCGAAGGTGCACAAGCCAGCGTCGGCGTAGCGGAGCATGGCCTCGACGGCGTCGTCGCGGTCGATGCTGCCCCACCCGCCGCTAGTCTGCCACATGCCGTTGAGAACGCGGCATATCATCAGCGAGTCGCCGCTGTTCTTCACCATCGCGACCCTGCCGCTCGTCTTCTGGTCCTCCCCCGGGGCCGCGCTCACGCATCGGATCGCGGAGGCTCTCCGATTCGATGACGCCCCGGGAGCGGAGGCGACGCGTGGGAGAAGGAGACGGGAGTGGGCCGCCGTCGCGTGCGCCGCCATCGTCACCGGCGAAATTTAGCGGACTGGAGAAAGAGATGAGGGGGATAGGATAAAGATTTCGCGCCCCTCCATTTTCTCTTTCGTTCTAGAGAGACGAGAGAGTCAAAAACTTTTAATACCTCACTTCGGGATCCGAGCAGTAGTACCTGCGATACCAGTGGGCTAAGCCTGTGGGACCGACATTTGACAAATCACGAATCACAAAAAACGGTATCCGATTAGGTAACTAATAACGGGCAGGGAAAGTGTCTTAGGAGGAGACCTCGCCTGTCTCACACGAGACAGGTGACAGGGTTACCCAGCAAAATCACATCTTATTGACATCTTGGGAATTCGGCGGCCAACAAATCTCTGAGATGGAAAAGTGCTCGATCCCTCCCGTGGACTGCCGCCTGTCTCGATTGAGACAGGACCAAAGCCGTCCACCAACCCCTCACCTGTGTCGTCACAGACAGCGAACACGACTGTAAGCGCATCAATGACGTCCGAATCCAAGCAGTTGTTTTTTTTTTACCTCATAAACAATCCGCAACACCGCGGTGACGTTTTACCCCCTTTCTCTTGAATCCGACTCATTATTCATCGAGTGAATCCACACCAAAATTAATTGAAGTACATAATTTTTAATTATATCTATTCTACATTATGTTTTAATTTAATATAAATAGATGAATTTTCAGAAAAACCTCTCTTTATATATATATATATATATATATATATATATATATATTAGAAGAGATTTTTTTTTTTCATATTTCCCCATGCTTATCATAATCTTTGAAATCCCGTCGTATGATAAGAAAGATAATTGGAGCGGTAAATAATTATATTCTATGGACCAGCCTAATTTCTCAATTACTATTTTTGAATAGGTTTTAGTATTTTTTTTCAAAAAACTATAAGCATATTTAAAAAGACTAAAACTAGGATAAATTTTTTTTATTTATTAATTGTTATTACTAAGCCCACTAAAGATACATATTTCAAACTCTGTTGTTATAATATGCGATGGTTTTGAGTTTTAAATCCATCAGCCTTAGTTATGTTTTTTAAATGTATTTTATAGTGTGTTTGATGAATGTGTAAAAAAGAAAATTATAAATCTATTCAGAAATATTATAACAAACTTGTAAACTATACATGAGAGATACCATTTGAAAATATGAATTATGGTTATGCCCTATGAACCAACCCAATTCCTCAATTATTGTTTTCTCGTGGGTTTACAACATTTTTTTTTTTCAAAACACAGTAAGCATGTATAGAAATACTCTTTAACAAATATAAAAGTCTTGCTAAGCTAATAAGGATACCTACTTCAAACTTTATTATTTTAAATAAGGTGATTTGGGTTTTGAATGTATTAACCTCAATTATATTATTTTGAATAGGTTGAGTAGATTTTAAAGAATTTTGATGGAGGTGTAAAAAAAATATATTATAAATCTATATAACATATGTTGTTCCATTTATATTACTGATTCACCCTATAAATCAATCCATATAATATAATGTATCAACTTCAATTATCTTATCAGGAAAGGCTTCAAGAATTATAATAAAATCAGACACCCTTCGAAAATATGGAAAGCGGAAGACAAAGCTCAATCCGAAAATTCATCCATTTACTTATACCAAATAAACACAACAACTCAAAAAAAAAAAAAAAAAAGAGGAGGAAGATTTTGATAGCCTTTAATATCTGAAAAATATTACTCAAATCTCATAACCGTGAATGATTGTGGGGGTCTATAAATCATAAAAATGTTGCAAATCTGAATCCGCGCATGGTTGCAGAACATATAATGGAATAGTACACAAGTTCTTCCTATTGATTAAATACGAGAGAGGATTCTTCTTTGTGCGGGGAACCAAAAAAAAAACATAGAGCTATTTAGGCAGAGGGATGATAATACTAATAATAATAAATAAGAGAAAACGACATCCTGAGTGGGAAAAAGGAACTGAGTATTTTGCTGCAGATTAAAAAAAAAGTTCCTTTATTCTACAATCGTAACTTGTAGTATATATTTTTCTGTTCTAAGACTATTATGGAAGTTTTTTTCTTTTTGTTACTATTACGAAAAAAAGGTTTTATAAAATGATGAATTTGTAAAAAAATAAAATAAAATAAAACGCCCCCTTTTTTTTTGGCTTCTATTTTCAGAATTTCGTAACAATATATTTTTTTATCTAATATCTAAAATATCCATAGTAATGTATCCCTTTTATTTTGTTGTTAGCTTATGGACCGAAAAGAAAATCGATCTAGTTAGAATATTTTTTTAATACTACATTATAGTATTTTAAATAATATAAAAAATATATTATAATATTTTTATATCATTAATAATAATATAACATAACATATAAAAAATATTATAAATGTAATATTTTTTTATGCTACATCACAAGATATTTTTGATATTATTGAAAATAACTTTAACGTAGTGTAAAAGAAATTGTAATAATTGAATCGACTCTCTCCTATGTACTGATCCAATCGGACAAGAGAGAGAGAGAATAATAATAATATTTATATATTAGGTTTTTTTTTAAATAGTACTGAAGAATTCTGCAAATGGGATACTTCCAAACAAAATCCTAAGAAAAAATTACATTTTGTTTTTAGAAAAATTACCCTTCATAAAACCGCTTGTGTGAAGCTTTCTGACACGACAAACACTGCTAATTTTGGGTTCGCTCTCCAAAGTGTCAGATCCGAGCGTAATTTGTGGCAGCATTTCAATAAACATATCATCTTATTGTTGTCGCTTTGCCAAAAAAAAAAAAAAAAAGAACGCACATAGAATTGGACTTCTCAGGGCACCATCTGACGGCGGGTCGGGTCTTAGGGTGCAACTCGAGTTGAGTTCGACCGATAACCCAAAATTGTAGTCCGATCTCTTTCTTGGCTATCGGATCCGCTAAGACACCTGAATTGTCCGAAAAAGAAAATGTTGAACAAAATGAAAGCAAAAAAAAAAAAAAAAAACAGAAAGCACACACACAACAAAACGAATTAAGAACCGCAACGGTGTTGTCCGTCAACCATTGTCTTCGGCTTCCCATCGTAGTTCTTTAACTAGTACTCTCTTCTGAAGCTGTTACTGGGAGTTCGCATGACACCAACGATGGGCGCGACCACCAACCACCGTGTGAGATTTCTCCTGGCCTGGCCTGGCCTGGCCTCGCGCACACGACACGGCCAAGGGTGGTGGCGCGACGAAGAACAAGGAGTTCGACGAAGGAGAGGATGAGGACCGTCATTTCCAGCCGGAGCGAGCGATCTGTAAACCATCACCAACAGAAGCGGAGGAGACAGAAGCCGGAGCCACAGATCCAAGGTAGTTAATTTTTCTCTCTTTTGTTTTATTTCTCCAAATTTAGATTCTTGTACTGGTTAGTTGGGCCGTGGAGGGAGTGGTTCGAGGGGTCTCCTTGCTCGTTTGACTAGAGTTTTGGGGTCAAAGGTGGTCCTTTTTTAGTCGCTCTGAGGGTTTTGCTCCTTCATCACCCCCTATGTGATGTCTGTAGTGTTCTTAACGGAGGACTGTTTTGAGTGTTTCTAATTGTTCTACTATGTTTGGGAGTTCACATTAGCTATTTGGACTTTTTCTCTTTTACTTGTTAAAAATCTCTCCTACTTCATACAACCCTGTTGCTTCTGTTCTTCGACGAGGGTGGTAAATGCAGCACCATGCCGTTGGAACCGGGTAATGTAGGAGTAAAGTTCTTCCAGGTATGAGTTCCTCGGGGACTCGAGGCACATTGTATGGTGCCATATCATACGATGTTATGGAGCTTTAAAATATGCAACCGGAGTCCGGTAGTATCGTTGGATCTGCATTCCTCTCTACTTAATTTGACCTTGGCTCTTAGCGGATCAACTACTCAAAAGATCGTTTCGATCTATTTATGTTTTTTTTTTTTTGTTTTCCGAGACAAACCGGAAATACTTGATCAAACGAAAAGAAAGCACTTCGTTTGCATCACCGCGAATCAAATCAAATAATAAAATAATACTTTATTTTGTTGTTCCGATCATTTGTTTGCTTACTTTCAGATTAGGAAATCAACTCATCAACTGTTTTGTTTGTGTTTTTTTCTTTCTTTCTTTCCAAGAAAGCACTTAATTTTTTTTCATCATTTTTGTTGGCGTACTTGTCATGATCATATCATATTATGTTCATTGTGCAGGAAAAGGTTGCTTTGGATGGGACTCTAGGCTGTTGTTGTAGGTGGATCTGTTTTCTCCGACACACACACACACACACACAGACCATGGGTGAGTCGACAGCAATGACCATCGAGTTCCTTGGTGCAAGATTGCTTTCCGAGAGAAGTGTTTCTAAAGCTGCAAAGGAGAGAGCTGAGCAGTTGGCCACAAGGGTCAGTATATTTCTTCCTGTGGTTGATTTTGTTTGCTGTGAATCTGCGATCAGTTTGGGTTTCGTAATGTTTTAGTGTTTAGGTGGTGGGGTTAGAGGAGCAGCTTAGGATCATGAGCATCCAAAGGAGAAAAGCAGCACAGGGAGGGAGGCGGCCCATCTATCTCTATTCTAGAAAGAAAAGAAAAGAAAAAGAAAAATTCATGGGAGCAACGATCACTATCCGAGGCACTTGATTGCAGCTCTGATAAAGATGGAAGTCCTAGTGATGGTAAAGAATGTGATGAAGCTTTTAAAGAAAGATGAGGGTGGCTTTTATTTATCATGGAAAAGCCGTAGCTAAAAAGGCCAACAATTTAGGTCAAAGCAGAGACGAAATCTTCCAGTGTTTGAGGGAGGTCGTCTGTTGAAACTTCCCCAAAGTATAAATTGGGAAAAGTCAAGTCATGCCGCAAGACAGAAGGAAAAGGAAATGAGGTAATTATTCTTCCCTGCTCCTCCTCCAGTGTTTAGATGAATTCTTTTTTTGTTCAACAATTTTGCACCACCAGGTCGACTGCTGAGGATAAGAGTGGTAACCTGAATTATCTATCAGGGAATGTGCCAGAAGGTCAGTCATTGTTTCGTCGTCGTCGATGTCCAAGACAAAGAAGAAGTAGATGGTAGTCATTATGCATAATTAATTGGGAGTGAGAGAGATGATGAAGAAGTGATGGAGAGAGTTCTAACGCAGCGCAAGAAGAGAAAAAGCTCGTTGGGTCAGTACGAAGCAGAAGAAAAAAAAAGCTCAAAGAGAATAATAATAATAATATTATTATTATTTTTGGACAGAAGAGCATACGAATATGAAGAATAGCAATGTGACTGACACTTTATGCTCAAGAGTTTTTGGTATCAGGTAAAACACCTCTCTCATCATGTGTTGTTGAATCCATCGATTCTCCACCATTAGGCATCAACTCTCTCAAAAACAAGTATCATGACACAAATATTCGTCTCATTTGGGACCTAAATCTCAAGTCACTGTAACTTTCAAACCAAGGTATATGTATATTAGGGTGCCTCGACTTTGTAGTACGACCAAACCCGATGCTAACATGAGCGAGACAGAAATGTCACGTTACATCACTTATTATCGTAATTTGAATTGGATACATACACGTTAGCATTCCCCGCTGCGTTATCGGGGGAACAAAAAAAAGGAAAACGCCTGACATATCTCTCTTGCAAATGATACATATAATTAAAAAATAAAAATATTATATTTGATTATTTTCACCACCATTTTTGGAATTATAATATATTTGTCAGTATAAATGAAGTGTATAAATAAAATTTAATTTGTATACAATATGGTAAGCTCAAACAATTAAGTACATAAAAAACATCGACTGTGGCTGCTATATTTGTGGGGAATAGGCGGACGACTGTCGGGGAGTGGACAACCCCCTACAGTTTGATTTCGATTATATCTCCGAAACTGATGCTTCTTTTGTGATGCAGGATGATAAGTCTGGCAATGGGTTAGATATATATATATATATATATATATATATATATATATATATATATATATATGGTTGTTTATCCAAAAAAAACTTCAAGTATTGAGTTTTTATCGGATTTGGTTTTACCAAGGGTTTTTTTTAAAAAAAATTAGATAATATCTTTAAATCAAATTGTTCCAAGCTTGATTCATACGTCGATTCGATTCGAGTCAACGTGATTAAGATCGAATCCCTTCGAATAGGATCAATTTAGTCCATACTTTTACATTTAGCTTATACTCAACTTATAAAATCAAATTATTTTTAAAACTTATTAAAGATATATTAATTTTTACATAAATTTATTATAAATTATCATAAAATAAAACTAGTATTTTTTTTGTTAAAAATCATATTCTAATAGAATTCTCGAAGTTTTGATAATTAATTATCCTAAAAATATCTAATGTATTAAAAAATAATTTTAAAATAACTTAGATAATGGAGCTTAACTTATTTAATTTGGAAGGTAACTAAGTGAATATTGAAAATAAAAATATAAAATTTTGTAATTAGTTTTATGATGAATTTAAGATAATTTTAAAAAAAATTTGAGTAGGCTGGGTTATTTAAGTAGGTTGGGTTAAAAATTATGAGACAACATTATGGACTATAGGGAATATCATAGGATTAGCAATATCCACACATGCTGATTGTAGTAAAATAGGCACTCTCATGTTAATTTTTTCTGGTTGAAAAAGATTTGCCCTCAAGTCTTTGTTTGTTCCATCACCATGATATGACTTAAATCAATCACATTTAATATTGAGAACAACTCGTAATCTTCAAATAGCTCAATCTTATAATATTCATAGTAGTCATTTCTCTTAAACGCATTGAATGGATCATCGGTCTTTGGTTTCAATTTTTCAAATTTATCTGATGGTATCCTCTCATTCCTCAAATAAATCTAGACTAAGTCACACATATTAAACTTTATATGCTTTATGTGTTTGTTGGTAACTTACATGTAACTCTCATTTTGCTCCTCAATTGTTGCTTTAACACTCTTATGCAACTTCTTTATTTGCTTCGCCCTCTTGTCAGCATTTCCACTAAATTGCTTAGTTGTAGAATAAGATATTAAGTCCAAAGGACTAGTAGGATTAGCACCATAAACAATCTCAAAAGGACTCTTACCAACACTATTATGTAGGGAATAATTATTGGCAAACTCGATTTGTGAAAGAATGAGATCTCATTACTTAATATTTTTTCCAACATAACTTCTAAGTAAGTTTCTCAAGCTTCTATTTGTTACCTCTATTTGCCCATCAGTTTGTGTATGATGAGAGCTACTAAAATTCAAAGATGTACCCAGCTTCCTTTATAGAGTTCTCCAAAAATGGTTAAGAAATTTAGAGCCTCAATCAGACATCATTATTTTTGGAATGTTATGCAATATAACAATCTCCTTGAAGTACATATCATTAATATGAGATGCATCATTTGATTTATTGCAGTGAATAAAGTGATATATCTTCGAGAATCTGTCAATAATAACCATGATAGAATCTTTATTCCTTTGAGTTCTTGACAGTCCCAAGACAAAATCAAGACTCACATCCTCCCATAGAGCATCTATTGAATCTCAGATTTTTATGATGAAATCAATTGATGAGTTATTGATCTAACATATGTGTTAGAGATGATTGATGCATGATTAACTATGATAGAGAGTGAATTACAATCAGATATTGGGCCAGAGTCAAGTCCGAGCATCGGGCAGGAGTTTGAATGATGCAGTGGGAACTCACCGAGAGACTCACTGGAAGCTTGTCGAAGGTTTCAGAAGCTTGTTGGGAGTTCATCGGGAGCTTGTCGAAGGTGATCAGGAGCTTGCCAGGATAGCATCGAGAGTTCACCAGAAGAAGACCAAGAGATTCACCGGAAGATCGTCGAGGGTTATCAAAATGCTTATCGGGAGTTAGGAGGGTCTTGATTGAACTTGATGGTCACATTGATTGTAATTAATTAGTCGTAGTTAGCATTGGTTAAGGTTTGAGTCATACTTGAGTTAGATTTGGATGAAATATAAATTAACTCAAGTGAGACAAACTAGGTCCATATTTAGGATTGGATTAAGCTTAGGTTGAGCTCAATTGGTTGACCTAAAAAGGGGACAACTGAATGTACAAGTTTAGATTTAAAATTGAAGGGAATCACTTTTTTGGGATTCCAAATGGTTATATCATCGGTGGGCGATGGTCATACCACCCAAGTTGGCGGTTATACTGTTGTTGCCCTATTTTCAGGGTAGCTTTTAGCGATTATACCACCCGTACCTGGTTTTTTCGAATACATTTAAATTTTTTGCTCCATTTCTGAAGTCAATTTGGGTCTATAAATATCTCAAAATTTCTAGCATTTAACACAACACCTTAGGCTAGAAATTCTATGAAAAATAGTATGATAAAATTATGTAAGAAAAAGAAAAAGGGTAAAGGAGTGAGAAAAAGAGTTATATTCTTGTAAAATCTCCCTTGTGAGTTTGTAAGGTTTCTCTCCTGAGCCTGTGAAAAGAAGAGTGGAAAGTATAAGTGTTTGATCTTCACCCTGAAAAGATTGATAGTAGACACCAGTGGACCTCGAAGAAGAGGACTCGGGAGTGGATGTAGACCAAGTTGAGGCCGCACCACTATAAATTTGTGAGTTCTCTACTCTTGCATTATTTACTACTTTTAATTACTCTTAACTTGTTTAAAGTAAGATACGAGCATCATTTCGTGACTTTCTCTTAAATCGTTTTCTTAATCATTTCCAACGAAATATAAAAAGGTGCTTCCGATTTTTTTTTTGTAAGCAAGATTTTCAAATCAAGTACTTCTGTGAGTGACAATTGATCCTAACAATTGGTATTAGAGCGAGGTTTTGCTCACTGGACTAAAAGTTCTACTCATTGGAATGAATGAGGGACATTATATTACAAGTCCTCTCATGTTCAATGGGACATATCACATGTTGGGAAACCTCAGCGGGTACATCACATGCGCAGCAGAAATCAAAATAAAAATCGGTTTCCCATGCAGATCAAATCGTCGTGCAAAGGATTAGGATCGCGAGAAAAATTATAAAAATTAGAAAACCACGATGTGTGAGAGATTAATTTTACCTAGGGAGATCATATATCCCTGTATTCTAGATCTGGATGGAGAAGATGAAGGAGGTCAGACGTCCTGTTTCTAGTAGTATCCATACGATGGATCTCTACAGCAAAACTCCTTCAATTTATTCTCGCAACTCTTGCATAGAGGAGGGAGAAGAATAGGAGGTGGTGGCTAAAGTTCCAGCCTATCAACTGTAAGTCTCCCCTCCTATTTATAGAGAGCTACCAAAAACCCTAGGGCTCCTACCTTAGTAGGTATTATATCTCCATCCAATTACCCACTAACCTTACATTATTGGATCTCTGTCCAATAATCTCCTTAGGCCTCTAATTTAGCCTTAATCAAGGAGCCCACCAACATGGGGTCTCATCTAATGAGAATAGGGGCTAATTGGATCTTCATCCGATCCTTTATTCGCTGAAGCATCCACCATATGTGTATGACCATCTAGGCCTAATACCGACCTGGTTGTGAGTCTTTCCCATTAGAACTCCTTCTGATATAGTAAATTATTATCACTATAATAATTCACTTGGCTCATCGACTATGGACGTACTAAACCACTATGCCATAGTCCCCAGACGGTACAGGGGGATCAAATCCATCAGACCTATCTGTCCTTAGTTACCATGTATCTATAATCCCTCATCCAACTAATATCTCAGAGATCGTATATTGGATATGCTACTGTCAGGTCATATACGGAATCTGTCATAGTCTCGCTCTAACGGATTCTCCTGGTGAACTCTTTCTCTCTCAATTTGAATGATCTTGATCAGAGATTTGTCTGAGCAAACACATATAGGATATTCCTCTTGTGATACCGAGAGTGGATGATCCTCTGTTGACACTCAATTATCTTTGTAAGGTTAGCTACCAATCCCGATAACCAGTTGTACAAGATCTGAAATTTTCCAAACCTATAAGTCTGGCGTCAAAAAAAGGGGTACTCATACAAGGTATCCTTAGTGTCTCAAATCTAAGGACCAGATACACAACTAGGATTATAAAATCATTGTCTGACATTAGGTATCCTTAGTGTCTCCATACAAGTGACTATAAGACTAGCCACCTCCATTATATGGACAGGTATATAGTACACATGTCTGTCCGATTATCTCGATGTCCCTCTCGAGTAATCCATGACCGAGGCTATTTAGGATCTGTGTTTAAAATTGAATCGATCTCATTGTCGTGATCTCATCATGATTCGATTCCCATTGCGCAGAACTAAGGACATCACAATATATATATATATATATATATATATATATACAACAGATAATATAATGTGAGAATATGTCAATATTAATTATAAGCAAAAAGGATCACATAATGTGTCACACATGCCATCACTCATGTGATTGGCTTGCAGGGCACCTATAATAAGCAATCTCTTACTTGACCTAAAGCCAATCACCTATGTGTCTGATCCCTATCAGACCCCTATGACGCTCAAATACAATATGAACCAGCGGCTTCGTCAGTGGATATGCAATATTATCTTTGGATGAAACTCTTTCCATTGCTATATCTTTATGGGTCATGATCGCTCTAATCAGATGGAACCTCTTTATAACAATTCTGATGAGACCTAGGTTCCCTTGCTTGAGTTATCACATTGTCGCTGTCACAATATATGGGAGTTGGCTCTACGCTGCTTAGTATAACTCCCAAATCTTTGATGAACTTTTTCATTCACACCCTTTGCTGCTTTTGCTACAGCAATGTATTTCGCCCCTGTTGTCGAGTCAGCAGTAGTATCTTGCTTGGAACTCTTTCAGCTTACTGCTCCTCCATTCAGGGTAAAAACATACCTTGAATTTGACTTGCTATCATCAATATCAGACTAAAAACTCGAGTCCATATGACTCTCAACCTGTAGGCTACCTCCTCCATATACTATTAAAAGATCTTTAATCCTTTTTAAGTACTTAAGGATATACTTTATTGCCTTCAAGTGTTCTAAACTTAGATCTGCTTGATACCTGCTTGTGACACTCAGAGCATGTGCTATATCAGGCTTGATATATAACATCACATGTATGATAGACCTTATCGCTAAGGCATAAGATATCTTATCCATGTCTGTCCTTTCTTCAAGAGTCTTTGGGGATATACTCCTAGAAAATGATATTTCATGTCTCATTAGTATAAGACCTCTCTTAGAATTCTCCATGCAAAACCTTTTGACAATGGAGTCTATGTACCTTGATTGGGACAAGCCAAGCATCCTTTTGGATTTATATCTATAGATCCGGATCCCAAAAATATAGGATGCTTCCCCTAAGTTTTTCATGGAGAAGTTTTTAGATAGACAAACCTTTACTGTGGAGAGCATTCCTACATCATTTCCAATGATTAGGATGTTATCCACATATAACACTAAGAAGGTAATAGCGCTCTTACTTACCTTCCTGTGGATCCCTAAAATATAGGATGCTTCCCCTAAGTTTTTCATGGAGAAGTTTTTAGATAGACAAACCTTTATTGTGGAGAGCATTCCTCAATCATTTCCAATGATTAGGATGTCATCCACATATAGCACTAAGAAGGTAATAGCGCTCTTACTTACCTTCCTGTACACACAAGGCTCATCTTCGTTCTTAACGAAGTCATAAGATCTGATCAGTTTTAAGATCGGGCTTCTTTCCTTTTCATATCTCATATGGTGTATACACTGCCGACTTTGATGGAACTCTGTTTAGAAGGTAAGCTGCAGTCTCTAGGGCGTACCCCCAGAATGAAACGGGTAGGTCAACGAAACTCATCATGGATCGTACCATATCTAACAGCATACGATTCCTCCTTTCTGAGACACCATTGAGCTAAAGTGTATAAGAAGGTGTCCACTAGGATAAAATCTCATTGTCCTTGAGGAAATGGGTAAACTCCATACTCAAGTACTCTCCTCATCGATATGATCGAAGAGTCTTACTACTCTTTCCAATTTGGTTCTCTACCTTATTCTTATATTCTTTGAATTTCTCGAAGGCCTCAGATTTGTACTTCATTAAGTACACGTATCCATACCTAGAGAATGTAATGAAGTATGAGTAACCACCTATAGTTTTAGTCAATATAGGACCACATATATCACTATATATGAGTTTTAATAACTCAGTGGCTCTCTCTCTAGTTCCACTAAAAGAAGAGTTGGTCATTTTCTCACGAAAGCAAAGTTCTCAAGTTGCATATGACTCATAGTCAAATGGATTTAAGTATCCATCTTTTAGTAACTTTTGAATTCTTCCCTCATATTTATGACCTAACCTACAATGTCATAGGTATGAATTTTTCACTTATCTCTTTTCCTCTTAGACATATTTATATTCATGATATGTGGAGAAGTGTCTAACACATATAAGCCATTTATAAGGGTCCCTCTAGTGATGATCTCATTATCCATAATTATTGGATAACTATTGTTCTCAAAAACTAATTTATATATACTAATTGTCAAACAAGAGATATAAATAATATTTTTGATAGTAGAGAAAATAAAATAGCATGCATCTAATGCAATAATAGCTCCACCAGGTAGATGTAGGGTGACCTTTCCAACAGCAATTGCAGCAACTCTTACTCTATTGTCTATCTTGAGGTCCATCTCGCCTCTAGCCAATCTCCTAGGTCTTGCCAGAAGCAACGAATTGCAGATATGATAAACACTCTCGGTATCCAATACTCATGTGTTATCATAAAAATCTGACAAGTGGAGACTGATCATGAATATACCTGAAGCTTCTCTAGGCTTCTATCTCGCCTTCTCTGCAAGGTGGTCCTTACAATTCCTCTTCCAATGTCCGTCTTGGTCACAGTAGAAGCATTGTCCTTTGTCTTTACCCAGGTATTTCTTGGCAACCTTTGTCTTACCTGGTCTTTCTTTACCCTTACCCTTCTTAAGGGTCTTGTTGGCCTTCCTTTTTCTTTTGGTCTCACTAATATAGAGAACTAGCTTCTCCTTCTTGATGACACTCTCAGCTTCCCTCAACATATTGAGGAGCTCAAGGAGAGTTACCTCAAACTTGCTTATGTTAAAATTTATGATGAAGTGAAAAAAGGAATCTGGTAAGGACTAAAGTATTAGATCAACGCATAGATTATCCTCTAGGACTATTCCTAGACCTGTGAGTTTCTCGATCCACTCTATTATCTTTAGGACATGGTTCTTAACCAATGTCCTTTCTATCATCCAAGCTTGGAAGAGTCTCTTAGATATCTCATATCTTTGAGTTCTTCCCTGTTTCTCAAATAGCTAGCAGAGATGAGGAATGAAAGAATTTGCATCCATGCTTTGATATTGCTTTAGTAACTCAGGAGTCATGGAGGCCAATATGTAATATTTTGCCAACGTGGAATCATCTATGTACTTCACATAGCGAGCGATCTCATCCTCGCTTGTCCCTTCTTCCGGCGTGGGCACAATTGTATCAAGGACGTATGTCATTTTCTCTATCGTGAGAATAATTCTCAAATTATAGAGCCAATCTGTATAGTTTGGACTAGTGAGGTGGTTGGCATCAAGTATACCACGTAGGGGGTTTATGAGCGACATATTTATGACAAAACAAGATATAACAAAAAATAAATAACATGCAGATTTTACAGAAAATACTAATTAAGATATAGACTTTTATCTTAATATACTCCCACTATTTTCTTAGCAAATCATGCGACACCCTCGACACGTGAGATGGAAGTATCCAACAGACTCCTAGTGGGAATCGGGATCCAATTGGTGTCTTAGTGCAACCTCGAGGGACTCGACCAACTACACTAAGCCCAAAAGGTATGCAACTCTTGCCAATCATAACTCCTTGTGATTCTCATCATGTTCAGCCTCTGAATCATCATAGTCTCAAGGGACTCGACCAACCATGACATTCAGTTAAGTAATCACTATCATTACAAGATGAGTCTGATTCGATGATATGCCATCGAGGACTCGAGCAAGCATACCATGTCCTCAGGTCACCGATGACATCCCTATGTCATAGGCAAGATCTCGATCACGTAGATATGTGAGCCTCGAGGGACTCGACCAACTCAACCTATATCGTGATTGAATTTCTTCCTATAACGATGGAAGACATGTAGGTTAATCTTATTGCCTCACGCTTACTGACTTAATATTATTTTAGGAGGGGTTTTTTGTATCGGTCACATATGCAAACCACACTGGATGATCATGAGCCACCACCTAATATGATTAAGCTCGAGCCAATAGGCCTAATCACTCACAATAGGAGCTATATGTGCATTGACTCATCTCCATGCCCTACGATTATTAATCTCGTCATCATCGGTTCCGTCGGATCGTTACATCACCATACATCGTGATCTCTTACCACGAGATCATGGGTTGTGCGGTAATCTCCATGCTCCAATTGTGCCTCTCCATGTAATTACAAATAATCACAGGTATGCAGGCCCAGCAATAAACGAGAAAAACACAGACTCGCAGGCCCCAATAATAGTAATAATCATAATTACATATATCACAACACATGGTTTATGATCATCTATCCACATCATACATCATATGTACATAACATCATATATAGGATTACTAGATATATATAATAATTAATTAAATTATTTAATTAATTATTTTTTGAAAAATTAGAATATGCTTAAAATTTTCAAAATTATCAATATTATTTTCATAATTCTGGATCAGAGGACAGTCTTTAAAATTTTTGGAATTATTAAGGATATTTTAGAAATTATGTACATGAGGATAATCCTCAGAATTTTCCTAATTTAGAGGGGCATGATCGTTCTTTTCTCAAAAGAATACCCTAGCCCTCTTCCCTTACCTTCATTGTGCCGCCGCCACCGCCTGCTCTGGCGGCGGTTACATGCCATCGGTGTGGTAGCACCCCAGCGGTGGTGCGCCTCGGTGGCACCTTGGCGGTGCCACCTGCGTGCCGCCCTTGCGAGCAGTAGCCGCGGCGCCGCCTCACAGCGCCATGCCCGCAGTGGCCATGTCGGCGATCGCCTACAAGGGGCTTTGGCCGTGGTTGGCTGCCCCATTGCAAGGGGCCTTGGCTGCAGCCAGCTGCCCCTTGCAGCCGGCCTGGTCGGCCCTGCATGGGAGTTGGTCGCCCCTCCTCCTCACTACCTTCGTTGCAAAAACACAGCAATAACACGTAGAATGATTATACGCAATTCAATATCATCACACGCAGTTTTAAACCGATCTTTCGCATGAAAACCTTGGCTCTGATACCACTGTTGGGAAACCTTAGCAGGTGCATCACATACGCAGCGGAAATCAAAATAAAAATCAGTTTTCCACGTAGATCAAATCGTCATGCAAATGATTAGGGTCAGGAGAAAAATCACAAAAATCGAAAAATCATGTGTGTAAGAGATTAATTGTATCTAGAGAGATCGTATATCCCTTATTTTAGATCTGGATGGAAAAGATAAAGGAGGTCAAGCATCCTCCTCTCTAGTGGTATCCACATGATATATCTCTACAGTGGAACTCTTTCAATTTGTTCTCACAACTCTTGCGCAGAGGGAGGGAGGAGAATAAGAGGTGGTGGCTAAAGTTGCAACCTATCAACCATAAGTCTCCCCTCCTATTTATAGAGAGCCACCAAAAACCCTAGGGCTCCTGCCTTAGTAGGTATTAGATCTTCATCCAATTATCCACTAACCTTATATTATTGGATCTCTATCCAATAATCTCCTTAGACATCTAATTGGGCTTTAATCAAGGAGTCCATCAACACAGGATCTCATCTAACGAGAATAGGGGCTAACTGGATCTCCATCCAATCCTCTATTCGTTAAAGCATCCACTATATGTGTGTGACCCTCTAGGCTCGATACCGAGTTGGCTGTGAGTCTCTCACATCAGAACTCATTCTGATATAATGAATTATTATCCCCATAATAATTCACTCGACTCATCGACTATAGACGTATTAAGCCACTATGTTATAGTCCCTAGACGGTACATGGAGATTGAATCCATTAGACCTGTTTGTCCTCAGTTACCGTGTATCTATAATCCCTCATCCAACTAATATCCCAGAGATCGTATATTGGACATGGTACTGTCAGGTCACATACAGAATCTGTCATAGTCTCGCTCTAATCGGATTGTCCCAGAGAACTTTTTCTCTCTCATTCCGAATGACCCTGGCCAGGAATTTGTCTGAGCAAGCACATATAGGATATTCATCTCGTGATACCGAGAGTGGATGATACTTTATTAATACTCAATTGACTTTGTAAGGTTGGCTACCAATCCCGATAACCAGCTATACTAGATCTGAAACTTTCTAAACATATAAGTCTGGCGTCAAAGAAAGGAGTACTTCTACAAGGTATCCTTGGTGTCTCAAGTCTAAGGACCAGATACACAACTGGGACTATGAAATCGGTGTCTGACATTAGGTATCACTAACTATACATCATTCCATAAGCGGATTAATTAGTGAACTCATTCTCCAATGAGCACATGTACTATATCCTTAGTATCTCCACACAAGTGGCTATGAGACCAACCACCTCCATCATATGGATGGGTATATAGTACACCGACTTGTCCAATTATCTCAAGTAGCTTATGATCGGGATTATTTAGGATCTGTGTTTAAAAGTGAATCGATCTCATTATCATAATCTCATCACGATTCGATTCCTATTGCACAGAACCAAAGACATCACAATATATATATATATATATATATATATATATATATATATATATATATATATATATATATATATATATATATATATATATATAATATGAGAATATACTAATATTAATCATAAGCAAAAAGGATCACACATCATGTCGCACGTATCATTATTCACGTGATTGGCTTGCAGGACACCTGTAACCAGCATCACACATATTAGAAAACTAGAATACGTATTTTATTAATTTTCATTGATTTTAAGTTATGACACATTAGTGAGAACAGTTTTGAAAAATCTTCTAAACCCATGAATGAACAAAATGATTTTGAAAAGAAAGATTTTTCATTAAATGTAAAGGCAATGAATGCCTTATTTTATGCACTTGATAAGAATGAATTTTATCAAGTTTCTTCTTGTGATTCGACTTTTGATATTTGGCATATATTAAAAATTACACATAAAAGCATAATTAAATTAAATGAATCAATGAATGAAATTACTTACAAAAATGAAAAAGAAGAATACCTCCCAAAGAAGGAAGGAATTTGAACTGAGAAGAACATATGACTCATCGAGTGAAATCTAGAATGATAAGAACTTTGAACCTTTGACAAATGAATCAGATAAATTAATGAATAAAATTAATAATAATAAACTTAAAATGGACAAGACCTCTTGCTATGAACGCAAGAAATCAAAGCGCTCCAGAGATAAAGAGCACAATCAAGAAGAAGTGAAAAATCTCGTGCTTATGGCCGACTATAGTGAGGTAAGTAAACCACATGAAAGTTTTTTTACTTTTAATGAGTTATTAAGTTCTTTTCATGAGCTTTATGATGATTTTAGAAAGATTAGCAAATCTTATAAAGTACTTAAAAAAGAGCATGCATTACTAATTAATAAACTTGAAGAAATATATGAAGTAGCACAATCACACAATTCATGCACTAAATATGACACTTTAATGATGTATCAAACATAATGCATTTCTTGTTCTAAATGTGTTAACAGAGGTAATTAAACAAGAAAATAACATACAACAATAAACTATAAAAAGACTTAAGATAGACAATAAGTCTCTAAACATGATTCATGTTAATAAGGGTCATGTTCATAAGGAAGGTATTGGCATTATGAGCAATATTCATCAAAAGCCAACTACCTTTATTAGAAGATACACATTACATTTTTTGCCCAAAAATAGATATAATTTTTATGTAGATATGGATACTTTGCCTATAGATATTTATTTAAAAATATAATCTATATACTTAATTTGGATTCATAAAGGAACCATAAACAATCTCAAACTATTAGAGAAAATGAGAAGAATCTTTCATGAGGGACTCAAACTCAAATGAGTACCTAACCAAAACCCCCCATACTATAAATTTGTCTTATAACAAGACTAGGAGCAAAAAGGAATAATATTTTGATAGTGGATACTCAAGCCATATGACTCAAGATCTAACTCATTTATTAAGCTCTTTAGCCAAAATGATAAAAATAAAGAATTTTTTTAATATATTTATTTTGATAATAAAAAATATTTTATTAAAATAGTTCATAATTATACAACTCATCTTGATGATGCATAGCTAAAGCATGCTAAAGCTAAAACTAAATAACCTTAGTTATTATTAATAAAAAATATTTATATTAAAATTTATGAAAATAAGATTTTGATGATGATTGAATGATAGGCTCAAAATCATTAGCTTAGATATTTATTGATTTAAATGTAAAGACTATTATTGAATGAATTAAATATTATGATATTTTTAACTAAGTTAGTTTATAAATATCACTATTGAATGATTGATTTAAATATTTAAATAGTTGTATGTTTAAGATTTAATATGTGTTGTTAAATGATAGATTATTCTTGAATTTAAGTATAGAATAAAATATATAAAAAAGGGAGAAAAAATTATGCTTTATTTTTAAATTAAAAAATACTTTTGAAATGAGAATGAAGATTGCATGATAACTCCTTCCAGTAAGTCTAAAGAGTTAGACTTATTTAAGAAATAAAAATCATTGGAATTAAAATGAATCAAATTTTTGGTTGAAGATATTTTATTATTTTTATGTATTTATTAATGATCTTGTTGATTTCTTTTGAAATGAAATTTGGTTTTCAGTTTTAAACGATAATTCATTGATTTGAAAAGCATTCTTGAAATAAATCATATGAAATAACTAAAAAGGAGGGTAATTTTTCTTAAAAATATTTTTATCTTCGCAACACTTCAACAATAGATAAAATGATTTCATTATTATTGAATTTCTTAAACTACAAAAATGAATTAGAGAACTTTGATATTTTTTCTGAAAAATAATATATGTTGCATTCATTGAAATTTGTCAAAAAGTGATTTTGATGATGGTTTTGGATATTTTTTCAAATGGTTTTTAAGGAGAATGATGAATCTATTCAACTTTATTGATATTTTAATTTTGATGATTTGATAATTTAAATTATGATATTGATATCTTAATAAATTATAACTTGAAATCGTTATATAAATCAAGTTTGTTCAAAGAAAATTATATAAATAAATTATAATTTCTCTTTTTAGATTTATAACTTGAAGATCTTCTTATGAATCATATTCTTGACAACTCTAAGTTTCCTATATACAAATCAAGATATTCTATCTTTTCTTTTTTACAATTTATTCATGATCTTAATATTTATAATTTGATATTATGAATAAAGACTCTTATTTAATCTCCTAAGATTTCTAAAGCCTTAAATCTCATATAAGAAGAAATTTATCAAAATAAATTATGTCATTAGGCATTCATGATTTGATAATTATATCCTTCATGATATGATTACTTATAACTATATTCTTAGTATAACTTATTACAAAAATTAATATTTCTTAAATTTATTATAAGTTAAGATTAAATGAGATTTATTTTATTATGAACATTCCCTTTATTCTTAGTATAACTTATCCTTCATGGGAATCACATTTTATTTCTATTTCTTCTTTAATAAAAAGGAGACTTATAATCTTTACAATTATAAGTTGAGACTTTTTATAAAGATCATTCTTTCATCTTATTAAAAAGAATTATCTAAATAAATTATATACCTAAGATTTAAGATTACATAATCCCCTAAGATTTTTTTATAAAAAATAGAGATATATTTATTAAAAAATCATGTCTTTTGGTACTTTTGATCTTTTATCTTCAATGATATGATTCCTTTGTGCTTATCGTCATAAAGAAAACATGCTTTTTGATAATAAAAAAAGGAGAAGATAAAATTATTAATTTGGTTAGAAGAAAATTTAGATATAAAAATAATCTTCTAACATTAGATTTGCTTAAAAGAAAATTATAAATTTTAAATATATGAGATTGGTATGATTAGATTTTTATTTTACTTGAAATTTTAAATATATAAGATTTATTGATTATTTATGTTGAAATTCACAAACAAAAAGGCGGGGTAAATTTATTAATTTAGATCATGTCTTTCGGTGCTTAAAGATTTGATTTTTTTAATCTTTAATGACATGATCCTTATACTTTTGGGTGTAACTAAAAAACTAATATTAAAAAATTATACTATCGTAGAGGCAATAAAATTGTTAATATGATTAGAAAAAAATTGATATGATGAATCTTATAGCATCCAACGAGGAACAATTTGTTAAGAATAAAATTTAGAATTTTAAAACACATGTGAAATACTTAATTAATTAAGCTTGATTTGCCATCATATTTTTCTTTTAATTTTTGGCCTTTATAAATTGCACTACTTATCAAAATTTACATGAGAAGATCATCAAAATGCATGATATGCTTGATTTGCTACTCTTGTTCGGAATATATATAAAATGAATTAAATTACATGGGTACTTCTTAACTCTTGAATTTTAAAATTTACTAAATTAAGCTCTATTTTTATGATGATATTTTTCAGTCCCCTCCCTTGTTTCTACTTTCTTATTTATAAAAAGGGAAGAAAATTTTCATAAGAAAATTAGTTTTTATCCTATTTTACTAAGGGGGAGCAATGAAGCAATTAAACGTTTAATCATTTTTATTTTATAAAAATATGAAAAAAATTTACACATGATGAGTTTATGTTGTTAGGATCAATTGACACTAAGGGGGATCGTGAATTAGTACAAGTTTAAGTTTTTTATTTTAAACAAAAGTTTTTTGTTCAAGTAAAACAAGTGAGAAAATTGCTAAGTTAATAAGCAAACCCGAAAGATTAGTAACGTTGAAGGCAAGTGCTATGAAAACTTTACTTTCAAAGAGTGAATTCAATCGAAAGCATCAATACAAAATTGTAAGCAATAAAAGCAAGGAAAGAACTCACAAGTTTTATAGTGGTTCGGTACCAACGACCTACATCCACTCCCAAGTCCTCCTTCTTGAGGTACACCAGCGTCCACTACCGATCTTCTTTGGGTGAAAACCAAACCCTTACATTTGAGTTTACAAGGGAGACAAGATTTATAACTTTTTGATCACTCCCTTACCTCTTTCCTTTTTCTTACAATCCACACAAGTTTTTCACAGAATATTTTCCCCAAAATTATTATATGGAATAAAAAAAACTTGGGATATTTATAGGCCCCAAGTGACTTTAAGTATTTGGAGCTAAAAATCAAACTTACCTGAAAAAACTGGGTATGAGCGATTTACCTGCTGACCTAGGCAATTTACCCATCATTAGTCGCCCGAAAACCAAGTACGGGCGGTTTACCTGCCTGTCTTGGGTGGTTCAATCGCCCATTTCCAAGGTATGGGTGGTTTACCTGCCAACCCTAGGCAGTTTACCCATCGGCAATTGCTAGTCGCCGCCCTATTTCTAGGGTACGGGTGATCCGACCATCGCTCACCGACGGTTTACCCACCGGAATCTCCAGAAAAGTGGTTCCCTCTACTTTTCTAATTTTGGCTTGAACCTGATGTTGACCAACTCTTTGGTCAACTAATTGGGCTAAACCTAAGCTCAATCAAACCCCATAGTGGACCTGGTTGCATCTTTGAGTTGATTTAGATTTTATCCAAATCACACTCATTTAAGACTTAATCTTAACCTATGACTTAAAATTACAATCAAAACATGACCACCAAGCTTAATGACCTTACTCCTGCAAATCGGCAACCTTTGGCTTCTCCAGCGGTGAGTCTCACGGTCTTCCTTTAGCGATCTCTTGGCGTGTTCTTAGTGATCTTCCCAATACCTTCGGCGAAGTCCTAGCAAATACCCGATGAGCTCCCACGCATCGTCCAATCCTTGGCCTAATACCTAAGCTTGATCTTAGGTTCATGTTTGATATGTACTTATCCCGTCATGGTTAAACCTATATGATGCTAAATATGACTTAATTAAATACAATCATAATGGCCAATATATCCATTACAAGACCATCCCAACTTCCGGCAAGCTTTTCGGCTACCCCTTATAATCTTCCGGTGAGTCTCGGTCTTCTTCTGGCGAACTCCCTTGTGTCCTCCTGACAAGCTTCTGATTCCCTCGGCGAGCTTCTGACGTACTCCTTGCGAGTTTCCAACCGCATCGTCCGAACCTCGGCCCGATGCATGGACTTGACCTTGGCCAATCTTGATTGTAATAATCTTCTATCATAATTAATCCTACATCAATCAACTCTAATAACATATGTTACATCAATAACCCATCAATTGATTTTATCATCAAAAGAGATTCAACATATCTATTATGAAATTACTTGCTTATTATTTCACCTCTTTTTGTTGATGACAAATGGGGAGAAATAACATATTGATGAGACAAATATAAAAAATGATACATATATGACAAAGGGGAAGAAAATAACATTTCTTCTTAAAGAAATAAAATTTTTAAATTCATTATATCACTAATGCATAAAATTTGAAATTCTTGAAAATTTAATGATTCATGATTTATTGGTTAAAATTAATATTATAAGAAAATTTTACATAAATTTTTAAAATTCATGGAATATCTTTAAAAATTTGATGATTCATGATTGGTTGAAATTAGTATCATGTATTATGATTTTGAAATTTATAGTATATCATTTTAAAATTTGATAAATGGATCATATGACTATTAAATCCAAGAGTGTTTTATTCTCTTGAATTTAAGTTTTTCTTATTTGAATTATGATATTGATTTAGGAGGAGTAAGGCTTAACTCTCATCATCAATTGATTGTCATCATAAAAAAGGGGGAGATTGTTGAATCTCAGATTTTGATGATGAAATAAATTGATGGGTTATTGATATAATAT
This sequence comes from Ensete glaucum, assembly GCA_021527575.1. Classification (NCBI taxonomy): domain Eukaryota; kingdom Viridiplantae; phylum Streptophyta; class Magnoliopsida; order Zingiberales; family Musaceae; genus Ensete; species Ensete glaucum. The sequence continues at coordinate 37,367,354 of CM038558.1, read as the reverse complement.
ATATGTTAAAGATGATTGATGCATGATTAACTACGATAGAGAAAGAATAGCAATTAGATGTTGGGCTAGTGTCAAGTCCAAGCTTCGGTCCAGTATTTGGACGATGTAATGTGAATGAACCGAGAGACTCATTGAAAGTTTACCGAAGATATCAAAAGCTTGTTAAGAGTTTGTCGGGAGTTTGACGAAGATGATTAGGAGCTTGCGCGTTGGGAGTTTGTTAGAAGAAGACCAAGAGACTCGTCGAAAGATTATCGGGGTTTGCAAAAAAGCTATTCGGGAGTTAGGAGGATCTTGATTGGACTTGATGGTCACATTGATTGTAATTAATTAGTCATAGTTAGCATCAATTTAAGTTTGAGTCCTACTTAAATTAGATTTGGATTAAATTAAAATCAACTCAAGTGAGACAAATCGAGTCCATATTTAAGATTAGATTGAGCTCAGGTTGAGCTCAATTGGTTGACCTGGAAAGGGGTCAACTGAATATACAAGCAGGGATTAGAAAAGTAAAAGGAATAACTTTTTCGGGATTCTCGACAGTTGTATCACCGGTGGGTGATGGTCATACCGCTTAGGTCGGCGGTTGTACCACCACCGCCCCATTTTCAGGGTGGCTTTTAACGGTTAGTACCGACAGTTGTACTGCTTGTACCCGATTTTTCCAGATATGTTTGAATTTTTGGCTCCATTTTTGAAGTAAATTGAAGTTTATAAATACTCCAAGATTTCCTGTATTTAACATAACACCTTGGCGAGAAATTCTGTAAAAAATACTATGCTAAAATTGTGCAAGAAAAAGAAAAGGGGCAAGAGAGTGCGAAGAAGAGTTGTATTTTTGTAAAGTCTCCTTTGAGAGTTTATAAGGTTCCTCTATTAGGCCTATGAAAAGTAGAGTGGGAAGTATAAGAGTTTGATCTTCACTCAAAGAAGATTGATAATGGATACGAGTGGACCTCGAAAAAGAGGACTCGAGAGTTGACGTAGGCCAGGTTGAGATTGAACCACTATAAATTTACGAGTTCTCTACTCTTGCATTATTTACTACTTTTAATTACTCTTAACTAGTTTAAAGTAAGATACGAGCATCATTTCGTGACTTTCTCTTAAATCGTTTTCTTAATCATTTCCAACGAAATATAAAAAGGTACTTCTGATTTTCTTTCTTTTTCATAAGCAAGGTTTTCAAATCATGCACTTTCACTCTTGCACTAATTCACCCCCACTCTTAGTGCTAATTGATCCTAATAGAATTAGGCACTAGCAATGGAGTGTACAAATCTAAATTTTAGCTTCTTGTTTTTGCCAAATGATACACTTATTATTGCTTTATAAGTCTCTCCAATCTTTGAACATCTTAGGCCAATAGAAATTTGATTGAACAAGAGCTGAACTTTTGTCCGTACTAAAATATCCTCCTAAAATATCACCATAAACTTTATCTAAAATTATATGTCTCAAAGAACAAAATGGAACACACAAGGTATTAGCTAGAAAAAGAAAACAATCAAAGATAGAAAATTATAGAAAAGAACCTAATTTAAATTCTAGAATATTGAGTCGAATCTACATCATTCTCATATAGATCTTTGAATGTCTCAAATCTAAGCACATTGACTTCTATGACTATTAATAAAAAAGATTTTTTTTTACTTAATGCATAAGTAACTACGTTTTGAACATCAAATTTATGTTTGATCGTAAAGTTATAAGATTATAAGAACTCCACCCAAGCTACACGCCTTTTGTTTAGTTTGTGCTAATGATTAATAAACTTTAATGCCTCATGTTTAGAATTTAGGACAAATGACCTTACAAAAAGATACAGACTCTAATGAGATAACACTCGATAAATGGCATAGAACTCATTATAATAGGTAAAATCTTCTTCTCGTATCATTCATTTTCTCACTAAAAAAAGCAATGAGATTTGCTTTTAGCTCAAAACATCACCAATTCTTATATTAGAGGCATCACATTCAACCTAAAACACCTTATCAAAATTAGGTAGTAGCAAACTAGGAGCTTTGGTCACCTTTCTTTTTAATAGCTCAAAAGTTTTATCAACATTATTAGTCCACTTGAATTTATCATCTTTCATGCATTCGATGATTGAAACAACAATCGAGCTAAAGTCCTTGATGAATCTTCTGTAAAAGAAAGTTAAATAATTAATGGCGCAGTTGTCCACACACATTCTCTAAGAACCATTTTTCTTAGACACCAACAATGCTAGAACCGTACGACTCATGCTCTCCCGAATCAACCCTTTTTTCACCAACTAATCTACTTGACTTTGTAGTTTATTATGCTCTTTGGAACTTATTTTGTAGGTTGCCTTGTTAGGTAGGACAACTGTCAGAATAAGATCAATGTGATGCTGGATGTCTCTCAATGGTGAAAGGTTATGCAGGATCTCTTCAAGTATAATGGCTTGAAACTCATGCAAGATTAGTTTCATGATTACTGGTGGCTCCTTGTGTTGTTCATTCTCTTCTATAATTTCCAGAGCCAAAACATGACGACCTCTTTCTAATTCACCATTGTATTCATTACAAGACATAAAAGACAAACTATGATCAGCATAAGTAACGTCTTCCTCATTATCATCATCATATTTTGGTTCGTCATTGACTTTATTTCCTTCTCCATCACTATGTTTTTCAATAAATGTAACAATCATCATATTTGGACAATACGAAGTAATATATCTAAAACCATCTAATCCTTCAATCTTGTCTTGCACCTTTGATACTACTTCACTTTAGAGAGGAGACTTGAAATTTTCTCCTCTCGTATAACAATCTTTCACCTCGTATCGAGAACCCCTTTCAAACTTTTCCTACTTTTTCACACTAAGATCTTTTTGCTTAAAATCATGGATTTTGATAAAGATTTCTTGACTATAGTTGTTAGGTAAATATTTTCTTTTCAACTCATTTTTCATTTTCTCCTATGTCATGATCTTACCTTTTCTCTCGCGTTCTCTTTACTTCTTTAGATTTTTCCACCAAAAAGATATATTTCTTCTAAGTTTGAGTGTCATAAGCTTTACTTTCTTTTATTATGGTAGTTCATAAAAATTCAATATTCTTTCCATCGTATTAAGTCAATTGAATATTCTATCACTCGTCTTGGTCTCTATGCCTTAACTGAAATCTTCCCAACTCCCTTAGGTAAGGAGGTGTATCATCGTCAGAACCAAACTTTTGGGTATCATTTTTATGCTGATTGTTTCTAATTCGAAGTTCTTCAATGATTTCATTTTTTTTGGTAAACTACGTAGCAATCTTTATAGCTGCAATCTCAATGATTCAACATTATCTTCATGACCACTACCTTCACCAACTATTTTTTTTTTTATTACGCCTTGCTATGATCTTTAGCCTTGAGCTCTAATACCAAATTGATATCGAGAAAATAGAAAGAGGAGTGTAATTTAGAAAAAAAAAAATATAAACTGAAAGTTGAGTTGTAGAAAAGAAATAAACTTAGGATAGAACTTACATAAAATTGATAAATAGTTCGATACCAAGTTTAAAATCACAAAGGGATATAAAAATTCACCACCCAAGGATATTAAATACGGATACAAAATTGTAACAAAAGACTCACCGCTCAAGGAAGCATTCAAAAGATATAGAGTGTAAGAGAGAACTCAAAGAGTTTATGCTAATATCATCGTAATATGAACTTCTTTCTAGCCATAAATATTAAAATAAGTACTAGTATATGAAACAACCCTTCATGTATATAGAACTATGAAACTAAATATTTTATAGTTGGTAACTAACATCTTTAATGTATTCCTTGGTCATGAAGGAAAACACCTTGATATAGTTTTAATTTTGTCCAAAGAATATACTCATGAGTTATCATATTTAAGTGTATTGGGTTAAAGACTATGAGACAATATTGTAGACCGTAGAAAATATTATAGGATTAACAAGATACACACGTATTGATCGTAGTAAATTAAGTACTTATATATCAAAAGAGCGTAGGTGGAGAGGAAGATCGTAGTAAATTAAGTACTTATATATCAAAAGAGCGTAGGTGGAGAGGAAGTCCTAGAGAAGAGAGACACCATAGAGAGAGTAGATGATGCTAGAGGTGGAGTAGGAGGATGAGGTGAATGTAAAGATTAAGGTGGAGTAAGAGAAGAAGTGAGGAGGATAAGAAAAATAAAACCAATCTAGGGGAGGCAAATAGCAATGGAGAAAGAAGCACGAGGAGGCGAGGGTAATTTAAAAAGGATCAATAGATAATATAGGGTCTAGTTAAATCAATTAAATAGTTAGGATTTAGTTGAACAGTTTGATTTATTTTTTAAAAAAGTTTATTTTAAAAAATCAAATCAAATCAAATCTACTCAATAAATAATAATAATAATAAATTTATAATTTGATTAAAAATATTTTGGTCAAACCACAAAAAAGAGATATCCTCTGGTTTAAAAATCAAATTCTGATGGCGTCCTACAGTAAAAAGAACACTATATATATATATATATAGCCGTTGTTATTTGTGTGGAAATTTCGCGATCGAACAATCAACGGTGGGGATCGGCGATCCGAAGTCTCCAAGGGATCCCTGGTGGCTTTAAATTGCCTCTCGCAGCCCAAAACCCTAATCCCCCACTGAGCTCGCCCTCGCGCTCCTTTCCGACCCCTTTCCTCCCGGCATTCCGTTCCCACTGTCATGGAGTTCTGGGGTAATCTTCTTCCTCTCCTTCTTCTCTCCCTTTGCTTGTTTGCCATACCTCTCATCTTCTTTCTATTTGATTCTGGGTAGGAGGTTGGACATCTCCCCTCCGATCATTCTGTCCTTTTGGCTCTTGATGACCCTACAGTTAATTATAATGTCTGTGAGTGTCTTGGTTTTTCGCCAATTGGTTGAAATGCAACACCGTAAATGTTGCAGCTGCTGTTATGGAGATTGTGATTTAGCTTTCTTTTTCTTCTTTTTTTATCTCATATTGTTGTGTCTCAAACTATGCGCTTGTGTATCGCTGGTGGTTTCATAAGCTGTTCTGGAACGTACTATATCACTGTTCCACTTTTATCACACCCATTATGCGGCAGTACGGTGTCAAAAATCTTTCTTTTACATACTAACAGTTTCTTTTCTGTTTTCTTCTTCAAGTGTCCTTGGAACAGAGGCTTCTCCTGTGCTTTATGCATGTAAATTTTGGTGGTCGACTATGATGAGTTACAAAATAATTTAAAATGGAACATGGTGTTTTGGGGAAAAGGAACGTGTCTGAGAAAAATTATATTTAGAATTAATATGCTTGAGGATAAATGCCTAGTATTAGGAATGATGATTGGTGGTACCATGGTAACATGCATTACATTGCAAATATTAGGTGTTTCTGCTTCTTAATTTCACAGTAGGATATTGCAGGTTGTTTACTAGGTTTTTTCTTTATTTTTGAGCATTTCTAGCTTCCACTTGTACTCATGATATAATTAGAGGACTATAAAATATTTTTCTCTTTCTTTCTTGTTTACTATGAGTGGTATTACAATAATGATGACCTATGGTGAACACATATTTCCTGAATTTACTAGTTGTCAAGATAAGTATTCTGAGTGATATATCACACATAAATTGAGGTAATGCTACTTGCGGTATCAGTAAAATCCTAAAAGGAGGAAGTTCAATGAAAAGTGCTTCTTGACATTATTCGAGGTTTAATGTTCTTCGATTTATTTTTAGTTTTTCTGAGTATTTGTGCAAGTCAGCTTTGCTTTTTATCCAGCCAAGATTCTATCTATCTTGGCTAAGGTACATTAAGTTCCTCATCCCTCAAAATCCATACCTTATTTGTTTTGTTTGTCACCCATAGTAGTGTTTTCATCAATCAATTTTGCTAAAAATTTTCAGGTCTGGAAATTAAGCCTGAAGAGACTGTCAAGGTTGATCCTGGAGAGGACAAATATTTGCATCTTTCCCAGGTTTTACATCGCCACACACTGCTCAAAGTGTTTCTTCGTATCAAAAAATGATTATATTAATGTCTATCTGTTACCGTGCAGGCGTCTCTAGGGGAGACTAAGAAGGGAAATGAGAACATACTGGTCTATGTGAAATTTAACAACCAAAAGCTTGTACTTGGAACACTCTCTGCAGACAAATGTGCTCAAATTCAATATGATTTAGTATTTGAGAAAGAATTTGAGCTATCTCACAGCTCAAGCAATGCAAGTGTCTACTTATGTGGCTATAAAACTGCTGCACTTGAGGCAGACGAATATCCTTTGGATCTTCCCTTTGGAAGCTAATTTACGTACTAATTAGGTTTAATATTCATGTCTTGGACTACATAACTGATATTTGCTACTTTTGATTTCCTTGACCAAGTTTTTCTTTTGGGGGGTCTACATTTCCTGATTTTGATGGTACATCTTGTTGTTGTCTCTTATTTACTATTTTGTTCTCATTCTGTTTCTCTCCTAACAAAAATGCCTGCTACTGTTTGAATTCCAGAGAGTGACTCGGATGCTGATGAAGATATTCAACTTGACCAGAAGACTAATGGTGTGATTCTGAGCTTGTTGGTTACTCCGGTGTCAAGTCAATATATGATTATTCTGTTCTTGATGGTTTACCCTGTCAATTGTCTGGGTTATTGCAATTAACAAATGATGTGTGTTACTTCGATTTATAACTAAAATTTCTATTTGTTCATAAAGTTAAATCAATTTAACATGTAATTTTGGAGAATTTACTGTGTTATAGTGGAGTTTAGGTGGTTTTCTTATGTGATACTGTTTTCCATATCTTTTAGGCAAGTCTATTGTGAAGGTTGAACAGGCCAAATCTACAGCAGGAAAGCCAAAAGTTCCTCAAGCAAATGCCCCTGCTTCCAAGGCAAAACCTAAAATAGAGGAACTGAAGAAGGCAGATAAGCAAAAGGCGAATAAGGATGATGACGAAGAGCCTGAGGAAGATGAATCCGATGATGATGAGGTCTGTTCGATGGCCGTCAAATATGTTATTTTTTTGTTTGATATGTTGTTTACATCCTCGGTATTTCAGTGCCTCTTTTGTTGTCTGTTCTGTTTGTTTGGTCTCATACTAGTTTATGTGCTTAGCATCTTCCTAGCAGTTTTCAAGCGACGAAAGGTATTCATTAAGTTTTATATTAGGCTACTTAATGAGCATGTTTTGACAATGTGGTAGCTGTTATTGATACATCTGTCTTAGTTTTCAGGATATGGTTGAAGCGGAAGATGATAGTGAAGATGAGGATGAGGATGAAGTTGAAAGCTCTGATGAAGATGAAGCTCCTGTAAAAAAGGTAAATAGATTTACATATTTATTCAGACACCAGTTGTTTGGGTGGAACTATTCTGTTTTGTATTATTCAGTCATCAGTTGTTTTGATAAACTCATATTATAAGCCAATTGCCATTGCCTTCTCTGCAGGCTGAACCTCCTAATAAAAGACCGGCTGGTTCTGCTTTAAGAACTCCTGTTTCGGAGAAGAAAGCAAAGTTAATATCCCCAGGGAAAGGAGAGAGTCAGAAAAAAGGTAATGACTTGCATGTAAACTCGATTTATTATTAAATAAATATATATTGTTTTATGTTGGTTTAAACTATGATGCATACGAGACCAACAATAAACTCACAGGTGGTGCTGCTAAGAAAGATGGCCATTCTGCTACCCCTCTCCCGGCAAAACAGATTGGAAAAACTACTCCTGCTAAGAATGACAAGTCTAAACAACAAACCCCAAAATCGGCAGGCTCAGTCAATTGCAAGTCATGTGGCAAGTATGTATTCAGTTCCCCGCCATTTCCATACTCATATCTTAGTCAGTTTATGAACCAAACAAACAATTTTTTCTTTTTTTTTTTTAGGAACTTCAACTCTGACAATGCTCTTCAAGCTCATACAAAAGCAAAGCACAGTGCTGGCAAATGAGACACCACGATCATGTTTAGTGAAGCGGTGGGGCTTCTTGGATGGACCATTGATGAACCCACTCTGGGTGTCATGAGTTTTGTGAATTTGCCTTTATTCAACGACCTGGTACTCTTAGCTTTCTTTGGCATTGAACTGTGTGCGTTGGATGTTACGATAGTTTTGCGTTCGAGATATTTAGACTATAATGGTTATATGTCACCACGAATGTTGGGTTAATAGCTTTCAGTTTCCAAGTTTTGCAGTTTATTTTGTGCGAGTGGTGTTTTTTAAGTGCTGATGGAAGTTTCCGTAGTTGCAGATCCGATCCGGTAACAGCCACTGTTTAGATTATTTATTTCCCTCTTAGGATGGAGAGAATTGAAAAAGACGAAAAATTCGATGTCACGAGTTACGATGAGATGCCCACGATCAAGCGAAGGACAGAAGATTAATTAAAGGATGATTTTCTTAAAAAAAATTATTTTTGGGTAATTTTTGGATGATGTTCATCATTTTTAAAGTCCTTTTAATGATGCCTTTATTTTTTTAGAATTTTATTTTTTTAATAATCTTAATGATCAAAATTATTATTGATCTTTCTAACTTTTTGTATTATATCTTAAAATTAAAGTCATCTCTTGTATTTTAAAATTCGTCTAAGTGACTTTTCGTATTATGATTTTACATCAAAGTCATTTTATTTATTTTAAAATTCGTCTAAGTGACTCTTCGTATTATGATTTTATATTAAATTCACTTTATGTATTTTAAAACTTGTCTAAATGATTCTTCGTATTACGATTTAAAATTAAGCTCATCCCTCGTACTTTAAAACTCGTCTAGTATTATGATTTTACATCAAAATCACTTCATGTATTTTAAAACGTCTAAATAACCCTCCATACTACGATTTAAAATCAAAGTCACCCCTCGTACTGTAAAACTCGTTTAAGTGATCCCTCGTACTATGTATCAAAATCAAAATTATTTTCCGTACTTTAAAACTCGTCTAAGTGACTCACTTTACTACGATTTCGCATCCAAGTGACCCCCTCTATTAGAAATAATGTTACACCATTAGGTAAAATAATTTAAGAGATTATTTATCAATAAAATAATTTAAAACTTAAAAAAGTACACACATTTTTACCTTTAATTTATTTGTCAACAAAATTATAGAAATCATATATCTCAAGCAAAGAAGAAAATAAAATGACAGAAAGATAGCAGAAAGACGAACAAACTAACGCAGAAGAAAAAATAAGAAATGTAGAAAGACAGCGGAAAGACGAAGAAACTAACGTCGACAGAGGTTGATGAGGAAAGACAAAGATCGTAGTTGCAGAAAAGAACGCCGATAGAGGTTGGAGAAGAAAAAAAGAAAGGAAAAAATGAATAAGGGCTTTGGGACTATTTAGTTGTCATTCTCAAATAAAAATAATCCCCTAAATTATTTTATCTAACGGTGTAATCTTATTTCTAATAGATGAGGCCACTTTGATATGAAATCATAGTACGAGAGGTCACTTAGACGAGTTTTATAATACGGAGGGTAACTTTGATTTTGAGGCATAGTACGGGGGATAACTTAGACCAGTTTTAAAGTATGGGAGGTGACTTTGATTTTGAGGCATAGTACGGGGGGTCACTTAGACGAGTTTTAAAGTATGGAGGGTGATTTTGATGTGAAATCATAGTATGGAGGGTTACTTAGACGAGTTTTAAAGTACGATAGGTTACTTTGATTTTAAGATATAGTGCATAGGGTCAATAAGAATTTTGGTTAATCTTAAATGTTTTCTCATTGTTTGTAGTATGTCGTTTTCGTTATCGTTTTGACTCCGTTGACTTACAACATCGTTTATTGTTTCGATTGCATTATCATTTTTATTTTTTTAATAACCTTAAATGCTCCACATCATTATCATGTCATCGTGGTTATCGTTGTGACTATGTCATCGTCTACGACCTTATGCCATCGTTTATTGTTTCGACGACATCATTTTTCACAATCATGATGGGACAAAAGTATTGGATGACGAGCAACGATGGAAAAGGATTTAGAATGGGGGGGCGCCTCCCCTCATAGACGTCTATTTCTTCGAATCCCAGAATTATTGATAACTACATCTCCTCTATCCACAAGCAACCACACGGAGCTGGTGAAATCAAAGCAATGGGATGGAGACAACCACAGTGGACAAGTAGCAACGATGAAAGGCATTTAGAGTTTTTAGAGAAAAATAAGAATACCAGATTAAAAAAATAAAAAACAAAAATGAAAGACATCCGTTAAAAAAATAAAAGGAAAATCACACACTCTTATATGTAATTATCCTGACGAAGAATGAAGGGGGACTTTGCTAATCTGACAAAATATACGGTAGGGGTGATTTGAGAGACTCCCAAAGGCAGGGTAGAATGAGCGAGGACTATTTATTACTTGGCTGGCATCGGAGGCGCAGAGACTTGTGGACTGCTCCATCGGGAATGCAAAGATAGGGTAGAATAAGCGAGGACTATTTATTACCTGGTTGGCATCGAAGCCGCAGAGACTTGTGGACTGCTCCATCGGGAATGCAAAGACAGGGTAGAATGAGCGAGGACTATTTATTACCTGGTTGGCATCGAAGGCACAGAGACTCGTGGACTGCTCCATCGGGAATGCAAAGACAGGGTAGAATGAGCGACGACTATTTATTACCTGACTGGCATCAAAGGCGCACAGAGACTCGTGGACTGCTCCATCGGGAATGCAAAGACATGGTAGAATGAGCGAGGACTATTTATTACCTGACTGGCATAAGAGACACAAAAACTCGTGGACTGCTCTATCGAGAATGTAAAGACAGGATAGAATGACCGAGGACTATTTATTAATTGATTGGCATCGGAGGCACAGAGACTCGTAGACTGCTCCATCATAAATGCAATTGCGGGGTAAAACAAGTGAACACTATTTATTACCTGACTGGCATCCTAAGAATAAAAAAAACAAAACTTGTGGACTGCTCCATCGAGAATGCTGATTTCTCTTTCGGTTAATGCCTGCAGAACAAATGCACCTTCTATCACCTGAAAACCTCATCCCAATAGAGGTGTACGCAGGACAGGTGGTGACTATGGTGGGATTTATGCTGCTGACCTGGAGTTTCTAAAGTTAACCTCCATACGCCCGCCCACATCATCTTCTACCTGTGACAAATGAGGGCACCTTTGCCAGAAAGAAATGATAATTTCCGCAACTGGAACGAGAATACCACAAGCCCATGAATAGGATTAGAGTACCAATCAAAACTGAAATCATCAGGTTGTGGTTAGGATGGAGAAAAACGATAGGTATTTCGAAGTACAACATTAGCGAAGAAACCCAAACGCATCATAAGTCCTCACATCCTTGCGTCCAATCTTCACACACAAACCATGGCCACCAAGAAATCAATCCCCAGGTACAGACGAAAACAACATGAACAGTGAGTGATACAAGTGGGCCTTAGGTGAGATCATCGTCTTCCTCCTCCTTTGCTTTAATTGCATTCTTCACTCTCAGCAGAAGTGTGGTTTTCCATGGATCCTGTGTAAGCCAATGAAGATGGTATCAACACAAAATATTATACCCCAATACAAGACTATTTTGTGCATTATGCTGCCTTCATACTGAGTCAGATAAATAAAAGTCATGGTGAATTTATGCATAACTTATTTTTAGCCTTGTATAAGGCGGCAGAACTTATCCTAGCCTTGAATAATGATTTTATGATTGGTAGAGGAACCTGTGTTCCAGTGACCGATCAAAATCCAGTTTTGACATACACAGCAAAAGATGTTTGAGATCTTGACCTACAAAGTATACTACAAAACGGGAGAAATTAATTTTGATATCCAGCACTACTTTTTGAGTTTTTTTTCTTTTTTGAAACAGCCTAAACTGCAGGATATATGGTGAGAAAAGTGGTTTTTTTTGTTGGGGTGGTTTCGAATTAAGAGTTCTGATAAGATGGAGAATCAAATGACAATTATGTTCAAATGTCAGGACTGTTAAATGAGTCAATTATGAGCAATTCATTATGGTTGAATATAGACCAACTGGCAAAAGTTATAAGAACTGATTCCCTTCTAAAAATAGGAAACCAATGCAAGACAAATCTAAATAGTGTCATAATTACTAACTCGACATGCATGCTGTTTGGGCATGTAATTCAGAAAATTTTATATCATAATCTGATCACATTGTATCTCATCAATTTTGGTATGAATTAAATTTTATTAAAGAAAAGACTTAGTTAGATTGATCAGATATTAGTTTCATGCATGCATGCTTTAGTGCACCACAAACGATTAAATATTAGAGAACAGACTCACCAGCCGAGTCATGCTATCATATTCTTGGAGGGCATTAGTAAATTTCACAACATCTCCCTCATCCATTGAATCCACTAAATCCTGCCATCGGAGTACTAAACTTATGAGACATGTTAGATAATCCAGGTCATAGTTCATACATTTCAAGAAGAAGTAAAGTAATTTTTCTGCATTCAAAAATACATGAAAGCATGCATATAAATAGTCAAATCATGATAGACATGTAGCGCAAAGAAAGAGAAAGAGGAAAAAATTAAATAGTTAATAAGAACTTAGATGAGATATCAAAACCACATTATAGAAAACAATGAACTTAATTCTTGATTTCAACTTTGATGACCTATTTCATATGCATGCAATTCGAAAGCATATTTACTACCAATCAATTTGTCAAGTTCAAAAATTATTATGTAATAGACACTTAAGTTGTTAAAGAATAGATTGAAAAGTTTAATCAAGAAAACAAAAGCTAATAGTATGCTTTATTTTTTCTTTAAATCTTCGCTTGTCTTCTATAATATCTTTATGCCTATAAACGCAAAAACCATATGCTTCAGCATCCTTGACTACTTAAACTTCCTATATTCACTTTTCATTTTAAAGTCCAAATTTGTTGAATTTGAAACTTGAGCTTTCAGAAGTCACAACAAATTCCAGGTTGAATCAGAGTAAGTAAAGTCATCTTGCAAACAAGATTCAGAGAGAACTGATCAATGCAGCATAGTGAGGTAATCAATAAATGAGAATTCAATCCAAATACCACCAGAAAGACAAGATAAAGTGTCTTACAGATAAAAGCTTGTATTCACGTGTGCCTGAAAAAGTAGGATCGAGTTCCTGGACAAGCAAGTAAAATCCAGTTAATTTTGTTATACAAGTCTTGGGGAAAAAAAAAAAAAGAACTTCAACCACCAACCAAGAGACGGACAAACCTGATATCGCTCTAATGCATTTGTCACCGCAACGACGTCATTTTTGCATAACTGACATATGCCAGCATTAAGGAGAATCCCCTTAACACCATACTTAAGAAGAGTGTTATTGATTGAATGGCGTGCTATTGCTTCATATATTTCAATGGCTTTTGGGTATCTGCAAAAAAGTTAGTGTGTCAAAATTCCAATGCACACAACTGAAACATAGTTTAAAGATCTTGAAAATTGGATGTTTAAAGCCTTAAATCTAATTGGACATTGGGATGCTTAAATCAGAAGTATATAACTTGAAGCTAGATGTTGGATATGTTGATAGTTAGCAATAATACAGATTATATGAACCACAAATGTCCTCTTAAAGGAAAATAAATCTTAAAGATCATCATCTTTAAGAAATCAAATTTCCCAGACAAAAATTAATTTCATATGATGAGAGTATCAAAATCATAATAAGTTGTAATTTTTCAGTGAATCCAAATTCCTTGTTACTGGTACAAAAGGGTCCTCGAAACTGATATATAATACAAAGTGCCATGTATCAAGGTGTCATAGCACTAGGAAGAAGTAGCAAATAAAGGCATATAATTACCCTGGACAGATAGAATAAACTAATTCAGGTGAGTCTAACTAAACAGTGTAGGTCACTAAAATTTGAATTGGTCAAAATTCCATGACCATCAGTAGCATTTTGAGTGCTGCAGAATTGTCTACACAGCAAACTCAAATTCATTGACAAATGAACATGATTGTTTACCTCAAATAATAAGAAAAAAGATATAATATAACAACCCATGTCACATGTATGACAAATTGATGGGATAGGGGCATTGGTTATATCAATAGAACAATTACATTAAATCAAGAAGAATAACTAAGCCTTGTTAATTTAGAAGCAAGATGAATATCAACATATACTTTGACATTGCAGCCATGATCCTACCAGGTACTGAATGCAACAAAAGCTTGAAAGCAAATCTCTTTTATGTCTAGGTGGTCAAGTCAAAACTAGAATCTTCTACTTATATGCTGATAAGATACATTTACAAACGTCATAGTTCACAAAAGAAAGTAAAAAAAAAGATATTTATGGATAGTCATTTGACTTGGTCTTTATGTTAATCAGAAAGAGTAAACAAAAATTTGAATAAAGACAACTTGCTATCTTACTGTTCCAACTGAGCAGCAAATTGTGCAACTTTTTGCTTGCATTGGTTTGCAGAAGTAGTCACTTCCTCACTTTGAAAAAGGTCAGCAGCCTGCTCAAAGTAGTCCATAGCCTTCTCTAAATTCTGTTCTTGCTCATATAATTCACCAAGTTCCTGAAAGACGTGGGTTCCTCAGAAAGCAAAATCAAATACATAAAACATATCTTTTTATATGTGCATGTTATCAACAATAACAACAACAAGCTGTAATGTCTCAATTATTTGAGGTCAGCAAGGTGAATCTTTTTATATATGCATGTTATCATTGACTTAAATCATGAACGTACGGTCACCATCATGGACCTCAAGGTGCTACTCCCTTCTGAGCACACATTAGAAATAGGTTTCATGCTGTGCAGAGGGTAAGCTATGTTGGCTTGGCATAGAGCCAATACTAGCCAGGATGTATCATATCTACTGATGTCCATGTGTCTCATAAATTGAATAATTATAATTTACTACCATAAAGTTTTTTAAAAAAAGTAACGCACTTCATCACCTTGCAGTATCTTGCAGCCATATTTAATCTACCAATCTCCAAGAAAAGTTTCACAGCCTGACTTAATGACTGTGAAGCATCTGCAAAAAAAAATGGAACATGTACACAAGGTCAAAAGGGGCAACGGAATGGTGCAAAAATGATTACCTAATATATGCTATTTTAATATAGATTGGTAAAATTAGTGGAACGACAAGTCCCATGATGCTCCCAGAAAAAGGTCATTCATGTACGCTTCCTGAATTCTTGGATCCAAATCTCGCATACATAAAACATCAAATAGCATCAACCATTACGAATATTATAATTATTGCATTACAAATATAAAGTACTAGTTAGGTCTGGACAAGGATAAAGGCATCAATAGAAACTAAGAGCCTCAAAGATGAAAAACAGTTAAGGTGTTAACCTGACATGGTTGAGTGTGTTTAGGTTGATCTAACCCAAAAGTTATTCTCATAATAGTCCTGAACCAGATGGGACCAGGGTGCAGAGAGCAGGTGGACAACTCGTAAGCAAATAGAGGCAAATAAAAGGTAGAACTTTATAATGCAGCCCTAACACCCAACTAGCTCTCCTCACTCCACTTTCACCAGGTCTTGAACACAGCATTGAGAGAGCACCAGAGCTCTGTTTAAAAGGTAGGCAATGAATACACCAAATAAAGGGTATTCTAACCCTAAAACCTCCCTTTATTCTTAAATCAGTCATTCATAAAATAAAGATGAGAGATTTTATCAATTTTTTTAATCAAAAGGCAATTTTGGATGCCATTACCCAGCTCTCCTATTATACTGTAGAAGGACAATGCTAAAAGCTAGCTATCTGTTCATAAACCAACAAATGCAACTTGACCACTAGCTAGCCACCTACAGCAGCTGAGCTGATTAGAACTAAGATTGATCAACAGCTTCCATGTGATATGCTAGGCTATACGAGGGTGGTCATCAACTAGCTAAAAGAGGAACATCAGTAGAATTCGACCATGGGTGGAATTAGTGGTGGAGCATGTGACTTGGATGGACACAGAGAGGTTTAAACAGGATCAAACTGATTAACACCAAATCATACCTGAATAATGTTGTGTTAAGCCCATATGAAAGTTGACAAGATCCAATCCAACTTCATGATGACTTTTTCGAAAGTCATCATGAAGTTGGATTAAATTGAGTCAAAACATGTTAGTTACTAGGCAATTGAGTTTGAATAGACAACCAAGTCAAAAATTGATTAGATTAGATTTAAAAATGGACCTCAGTATAAACAGTGTCATCTGCGCTCTCATATCCAGGTCTAAGTTCCCATGTCAATGCACATACCCACATCAATGAGTATCAGACCTGCTGTATCAAGCATCCTACTTATAGATGGATTTGGTGGGTGATTCCAAGGAACAAGGATTGAGTTTTAAGCTCATGAAATCAGTGCATTGCTTCCATAAGCCATCAAGTTGACAGTTGACACCTATTCATTGAGAAACAAAAAAGAAATAACGAATATTCAGGCGACATGGCAAAATGATGATTGTCATATTGACAGTACCCAGTGTTATAATAGATGCATAGTCATCAAAACGAACTCATGCATCCATGTGTGGGCTAAACGCTTAAGCATATGATCTGAATTCCTACTTTCTAAGACTTTTTTGGTTGTAAATTCTGAAGGCCGTCATAAACTTTCGTTATTAATGTCACTGTATTTACTTCTTGTCTCCTTGTAGAAAAAACACACATACACATTAGAATCTGTTTCACATGTCAATCATGCAATATTGCTGCCTAAATTAAAATTGGCCTAGGATCAACAATCATAGTATATTGAATCAGATTCGGAATATTGTGACTTTCTAAAAGAAACATAAATAAAAGAAGGATTTATACAGGAATCAAGCAAAAGGTCCTTCAATTTTTCCTCTCTCCCTCAATCTCCTCTCTCCTATCACTAGCTGCACACTGTCCTGTAAGACAGGGAGAAAGAAAGAGAGACACAGAGAAAGAGGAAGAGAAGAATTATGAGAACAAATTTCCCTTTCCTCCTAAGAAAAAATCATCCATATAATGCAGTGTAAAAAAAAAAAATTGAGGTAAGGCAGATTACAGCAGTGTGCGAATTATAGAAGATTTTTGATAAGCTTTCCTCTCATGAGAAAATACCTTGAACCGAGATTTTCTTATAGCAATTTGCTGCATCTACATAAGCTGAGGCAGCTTCATGCTTGCTATCTAACTGCATTATGAAAACAGAATGAACAACATAATAAACATGTAAAGTGATGATATGTCAAACTACTCAAAACCAAAACCAACGAGATAGATACCTTTAAATGACAGTTAGCAAGCTTGATATACACTGAACCAGCTCTATCCCCTGCAATACCAGTGTAAGCCGTGTCAATTAAGAAGTGTGACATTCCCAGAATTTCTGACATGATAGCTCATAAACTCACATAACAGCTATGCTAAAAAATTAAACTTTAGTTGAAATGGCAAAAAAGTGATTAAAGGTTTAGCAAGACAAAGGCCAGCAATGGTATCTGGGAGTGAGCTCAGACAAATATGATCGATCAGATGGAATAAAGGAAAAGACTTTTTTAAAAATAGGAAACTAAAGAACAACAAATAAAAACCAACGGAAGAAGGATCCAGATGATCTACTATAGCCAAGATCTAAATAAATCTATAGTCATGATCCAAATTGTTCCACAACACAAAATCGACTAAATATAATCAAATTTTGACCAGTACTTGAATAGTCCAATGATGAGAATAATCTCCAACCAAGATGATGTGATCCAAGAGGTCCAGCTCATCTAACCTGATGTAAGTTTGACCAATTTAGATTTTATTTTTGATTTCATAAATTGTATTACCTAATTACACAGGTAGTCTTGGTTTGATTTAATTGAATTAATCTTTATTTGTGAAAAGTTATGATCTGAAGTGAGACTGTAGCTTGTAGAAGTTTAGTTGTTTGCTTAATTAGGTCAGTGTTTGATCAGTACATTTAGTTTTGTATTTCATTGAATTCCAACCCAAAAAAACTAGCTTGGTAGACTGTAATAACTATTTTGTAAATGCAAATTTTAGACTAGTAATTGTTTAAGGTAAAGAAACTGTTGAATTGTTCTTTGGCCAGACGGCTCTCTCCTCCCCCTTCGTCTCTCTAATTCCCACTCTCTCGCTCCTCTTCTCCTTTCTTCTTCTCATATCCTTCTTGTTCCTCTACATCTTTCTATTATCACTTTCTAATCTGCTGGACAATCCTGCAGTCGACCAAACACACAGAGTCGAAATATTTCTATTCCCGGACTTTTAAGTCCATTATACGACAATTTGGGACTTCTCCATACTGAAAACAGATCGGATCTGATTAATTGCACACCTACAGCAACTTTTAGCCAATCTTCCCCGTATCTACAGCTAGAAGGATCAACAATACAGCAACTACATCATCGAATAATTACTTTGCAGCAGCCGTGTCCTCACCTACGAGACCCAAGCTACTCGGATCATCCGATGCTAAGATATCAGGATCAAACAGGACGATGAAATGGCATCCAATGACTAACCCATGAAAGTGGTGATACCGATCGGGAGATTCAGCAACAGACCGTCAAAGACCATCATGGAAACACCGATCGGGATCAGTACCGGGAAAAGATAAGAAGGGAGAGGAAGCATACAGTTCTTAGCAAGCTTGAAGCAATTGGCGGCCTTGTCGAACAAGTCAGCCGCATCATCGTACTTGGATCCAAAGATCCCCCAGCCGGCGAGCTTCTTTTCCGCCTTCTTCTCGAACTCCTCGCCCTTCGCCTTCTGATCCGCCATCCCCCTTTTCCGGCTGAGACCGCACTGCGAAACCCTTTTCCTCCTTTTTCGCGTTTTATTGCTTTTTTGTCGCCTGGGGACGGTATTTATGGGGAGGTGAAATGATACAGAAACCCGCGGAAAACTCGTACGCGTACGGCTTACGCGCACGTCTATAACCACTTGAATGATTTCCAATTCGCGATTTGGACCCCACCTCAGTATTCATATCCATTCTATTCTGTAATTAAAATAAAGACGATTTCCTCAAATAATTTCTTTTTTTTCATTTTCTTTCTCAAAAGACGTCCTATCTTAGTTTTTTCAAATAATACCCTCAATTCGAATAATATCAAAATTTCTTTCATCAATGATATTTTTTTGGCTAGTGTTTTCGTATCAATTCTTTTACCCGTTTTGAATCATTATAGTCCTTTCATTTAACTCATTTATAATATATATATATTTCATTAAGGTGTTAAAAATTATAAAACTATTAAAATATTATAAATAATATTTTATTATAATATTAAAAGTATTATAATATTATATTTTTAGTCTGTAATTGGTCTGATTGAGGTTAAAATTTTATTTAGGTTATTTGTAGTATTTTTAAATAGGTTTAAATGTTTTTATTATGGTAATTATAATAAGCTATTTTTTTATTTGGGTACTATTACAGCATAAACTATTATAAATATTTATTTAATCTTGGTATGATGTATTAAATTGTTTTTAGTGTGTTTTGATTGTATTTGGCTCACTTATAGTGTTCAAGTAACCTAATAATACTTTTGTTGGGGTATAAAAATATTTAAAAAAATCTAACTGGCATATGTTTTTTTATATTTATTACTCGTAAATCATTATCATATTAAAATTTTAGGTTTGAATTGATTTGATTGAGGTTATGAATCAATTTGTATTATTTATAATTTTTTCAAGTAGACTTTATGGTGTGTTTTGTTGAGATGACCAAAATACTATAACAAATCGAATCATTAATGGATGAAAAAAAGGGTGATGGATATTTAGGATATTATTCAAAATAGGAACATCAATTTTGAGGAATAAAATATAAAGAAGCATCTTAGTGAATTTTTTCAGGCAAATCGTCTTTAAAATAAAAATTACATTAAGAACCATATCGGAAATCACTTATTCACGTTTGACTAAATGATGAAGTGAACTTTAAATTTGTGATAACAGTCAAATTAAATGGGGGTGGAGTCCAATTTGACCCTTGTCCGTACAAAAAAAAAATACTGGAACAGGTTATGAATGTGGATATATAGTTATCAAACAGGCTTTAACTATCTTCTTGAAGATGATATTTATGATTGAAATAAACAAAATGATAAATTATTGAAGTCGAGACTAATATTACCATTAAATGGTTAACACGTGAGGATTGGATTCGGCTTCCGATGTTTCAAATGAGTATAATTGGATGATTAATGATCCTAAACTATGTGCCGATTGGTTTATATTCTATACAAACTCACCTCACCATCGAGTTTGGCTCATCTTATCAATGCCTAAGTCTAAATCCACCCAAATATGGATCCAATATAAAGTTGGGCCTCACCAGGCAACCTCAAACCCACATATATTTTTTTTAATTTTTAAATTTTAATTTTATATTTTTTAAAAATTAAAAATAAAATTTTATTATATCAAATGACATACATGCTCACATGTGGTGATATATCGCTTGTATAATAATATATTAACTAATTTAGATATGAGACTTGATTTCATGTAAAAATAATGAGACACGGATCTATTTGATGTTGTATTGGCCAACGACACTTGGCTAGCGGGAATTAGAAAGCTCTCTACAACGATTGAACTTGAGGATATGTTCAGAAATGTACCTTGTTCATCGAACATCCAAACCAAAAATAATAATAAAAAAAAAAAAAAAAGGAGAAAAGGCCATATTGTTCTCAGGTTGCTGATCCCAAAGCTTTTGTTTCTGTTGTGACAACATTTGAGTGGCCATTAATTGGAATTCTCACTCTTCGTCCTTTTTTGCTTTAATATTTCACCAATCATTTAGTCACCCGTATAAGTATATGCATGTAATTCACCCATTTAATTATTCTCTCTTCAAATTAATCTTTTCCTTCCTATTGATCTTCATCTTTTAAGTATTATGAATGAGATTTTCTAAATTAAATATAAAATATTAGTAGCATAAGAAAGATGTAAAACATATGGTGCATGAATTATATAATCATTGACGATGAATAAATCATTTCTAGTTTTTAAGTTTTTCTGGCTTAACATTTATTCGAATTTAGTTAGATTTTTCTTTAAATTTTATCTTAGGATGAAACTCTTTGAATTGATTATCTATAATATGTAAAATTACATCATCGATATTCCCAACAAAGCTCCTTTCTTGCTTAAGTAATATAGTCGAACAAGTCAGATTTAGATTACTTAATATATATTTAGCATACCTATACGACCCCTTTATATAGTGAATACTAGGGGAGAGGGGGCATTATACAATCCGTTAAATAAAGAAGTATTAAAACTAGTCATAATTACTCTCGTTGGAGATGAGTTGTTACATTGGTTAGAATTGACATCGATTGATATTGATATTTACTATACTATTGTTATTGTTGGATATGAAAACTAGTTTACTATAATATTAGCTCAATCATGTGTGAACCAAGTCGCTGGGCCACACAGAGAGGAGACCCTTGCTATGCATAGAGCGATCATGATAGTGTAGAGTGATAACAGGTTAGGTCAGCCACGTAGAGTGCTTAGCCACATAGAGTGCTAACAATTTAGCCACGTCATTTTTACTATGATAGGTGCCCTCTGATTCTGGAGCTAAGGAGCATCACAAATAATTGGTCAGGAAGTACAATTCGATTAATGCATATCATTAGCATAAGAGATAATGAAATATTTGACTCGAGTTGTTCGGCTCAATTGGGTGCAGTGGCTCATAGAGGGCGAATAAAACCATACATGATAGTGCATGAAGAGCCAAAAGGCCAAGTGCTATGGTGTGCAAAGGGCTGACGAAGTCAGGTGCAATGGTGCATGAAGTACCATGAGGCCAAGTGTGATGGTGTAGAAGGGTATCGTGGCCAATGTGCGATGGCACAGAGGACCAGTGTGGCCGATGTGTAGTGGCACAGAAGATCGATTAGAGGCACATGCCGAGCATGCCTCCTCTTCAATGGGTGAGAGAATTTGGATGGGTCTGGACATAATATGATAACTTATCATGTGCCATACCCGCCTATAATGAAGGGGAATGTGGCTCAATTATCATTTGCTATGTGGCCACTACATTAATTGTGGTGGATTCAATATGATCTTGATCTGAATGACCATTACATTATTAGGATTGTGCCATGTGTCTTGGGCCATGCCAGATGACACTGCATGCCCCACTTTCTTCAAGGAGCTCAGGAATTGAATGAGTAGCTGGATAGAGGAAGCATTGAACAATACACTTAGAGCCACACAATAAAAAATCTATAATGTCATCCTTCGCCTTATCTTCAAACACTTTGTAACTTGGATAGGTCATCAATCCTATCATTAGCCTTGGCATCGACAATGGAAACTTCAATCTCTGATGGAACTAAGTCGGTCACACTAATAGAGGCTTCCTCCTCATGGAGGTGAATCTATCCTATGGTATGACTCTGATGCCTATGCCAGAGTCCTTTGATTTAGACTCATTGGTGTCAACCTCAATCTTATAGATACTTTAGGAGGTGTATCCTATATCGACTGAATTCAAGCTAGTGCCTGCTCGGCTACATGATCAACCCTATATGTAACATCATATGTTTTGCATAAGCATATATACACTTAGGCAATGCTTCATTTCCCCCTCTACCCATTTTTTTTGTTGAGGCTCTCAATTATTGAAAGTTATTGGTTGCCCATATGACATCAAATTCCTGGTACTTTCTTGTAACATTCATCGATGAATGCATGAGGACTCGTATTTCTCTGATGTTGACCCTCTTATTAGCCTACTATACTTTGTGCTTTAGGAGGTTATAAAAAGAATAATTTTATAGACTATCTTTAGCCCTATTCAGGTCCATTACCATCTTTTATACGAGCGAGTAGTGGCACGTTAACATGGGTTTAAGCTCAGCTCTTGGGGGTCAGTTAAACAGTTTTATTATTTTTATGAGTTTGTTATAATTGATTAACTTTCAATCTTTTTTTTTACATATATGGATCTACAAGGGAATGCCATACTCGTTGTCGAGATGGATGAACAAAAAATACTATGTATTGACCTAGGTAAGCTTGGGCCTGATGAGAAGAAGAGGTTTACAGGGAGCACTGCCAACCGATCATTGAAGGGAGGGGTTCAATAGGACCTTGAGCTAGGCAAAAATGTCATAGCTCCCCTTCCGCCACCTCCTCCACCTAGCGAGATAAGACATCAGGAGGAGATATCCTCGTCGGTCGGGCCTCTAGGAGGTCCAACTTGTTAACAAATAAAACTTGGTTGTAGCAGTATTGTTAGACTGTTGAGGAAAATCTGTCTCTCCTTATCTTCTTACATCTCTCTTATATAAATAGGTCTTAAAGTGAAGAAATAAATAATATAATCATTCAGTTCTTAATCTCTTCTCTTATTTTCTATCATGGTATCAAAGCAGCCCTCTCTTTAAGAGAGATTATCTCTCTTCTTTCTTTACTGTCAAACGATAGCCATCGATCGCCCATTGCAATTCTTTCTACTATAATCCCTTTGCTGTCAAATGACAACGTTGTCATATGCTTCTGCCATCCTTGCCACCTATTTGCAGGCCATCCCTCGGCAGTGCATAATGAGAGTCGTTGTTCCCCCTGCAACAGCCGCCCAGCCCTCTTCCTATGTTTCCCACTGCAGCAGTCCGTTCGCAGCCAACCATCAACCATACCTGCAAGCTTCGATTGCCAGCCAATTCTGCTACCCGTTGCTACCTCTCTCTCTCTTCCGAGCAAGTTCTTTCTTGTTGTCAAATGATAGCAACTCTATGACTATAATGCTTCTCTCGCTACCCTTCAGATCCGTCGACCATCATCTTCCTCTCCTCCTCTGCTGGCAGCGTTGCCTTAGTTGCCAACCCTCACTACTGCCACCAGCATCGATCTTGCTAGTTGCTGTTGCTACCAGCATCGACCTTGCTATGACCGCTGCTCTCGTTTCCTCTTCCTCAGTAGAAATTAGTGACTCCGTTCTCTATCGCAATCTCTATCTCCCCTTCTAAATCGCAGCCACAACAGCAAGGGCTCCCCATCGACTG
Source organism: Ensete glaucum (assembly GCA_021527575.1). Taxonomy (NCBI): domain Eukaryota; kingdom Viridiplantae; phylum Streptophyta; class Magnoliopsida; order Zingiberales; family Musaceae; genus Ensete; species Ensete glaucum. The sequence continues at coordinate 37,343,337 of CM038558.1, read as the reverse complement.
CTACCCTTAACCTCCTCTGCCAAGAGCTCCCATGTCTTTCCTTTGCCTTGTTGGTCGTGAAAGATGTCGAGGGCCCCTCTTCCTTGCCGAAACCGATCTCCTGCAACTCATGTCCTCTGCCACTACCACATCTTTCTCTACCACTACTATCGCTGCATTCTCTACTTCCTATGTCACCGCACCACTGCTTCTCGCTGCCCAACCGCATCAATGGCACCCGCAGCCGCCAACAACACACTTCCTCTTCTCCTCCCTTGCCACCGCTGCTACCTACTGCTATAGTCGACCTTCTTCACCCGCCGCCATAGTCCATCTCCTCCGTTGCTCAGTGAGGTGCCCCTGCTATAACCCTCGCCATCCCCTGTCGCAGCACTCTGCCTCCCCTGCCATCGTCGTTGCCACGCAGTCGCGACCCTTTTAATCTAGTGAACAATGCCTCGCTGCATCTTCTAGTGGCACCACTCGCTTCTCCTACAATGGATCTGTTGCCCCTACTTCATCTCAAATAGGTCCAGCGACTTGTGTAGTCCTGGTGGCTCCAACCACCCTCCTTGTCGGCGTTTATTCTTTTATCTCCGTCAGCCCATCATCGTCGAAACCCTCATCTGCGCCCAACCTCTGCACTTCCCCTTCAGCCACGAAAGCAGAGCAGATGCAACTGTACTCCCATCTCACGGGTTTTTCTTTCTCACTCCCTATTTCTTTCTCACAGGCTTTTCCCTTTCCCTTCTTCTACTTCATAAGACCCTAGACCATCTCTCCCCTTCTCCACTATTCCATCAGGCTACTTAGTAGGCAAGGGAAGGCAACAGCCTCCAGTTCCTGTAAGTTGTTCGGTCCCATGATAGATCTGCCACAAACTGTTCAGTCAAGATAGTGATTAGTATTTTTTACAATGTCTTTGTCATCTACCTCACACATTCTTATCACTGTTCCCATAGGAAGTAGTATCACTTCTTAGAATACAGAACTTGTTTCCATCAATATTGTAGCACTCATCCCTTTCAAATTATCTAAAAGAGGAAACTATACGTCCTGGCGTGCTCAATTTTCTAACCTTCTTTTTGGATATGATTTACTAGGTTATGTTGATGGATCCTTTAGTTGTGATAGAACCCTAGGTTTTTATCATGGAGGAAGAAGGTGGAAAGGGGATAATCAATCTCTTCGAAGGGATCGGGCATCTTAGATCACTTCGAGGGGATCTACCTCCTAGGGTTTCTGCCTATTAGCTAAAACATAACTGCTTCCTTGATTAATTTCCATAAAAGAGTTTAAAATCTTATTTATAGGGCTCTGCCAAGAGTCCCACTAATCTTTGACTCTTAACTAACTTGATAAATTTCTAACTAAAAATAATAACTGACTTCGTCTCAATTGAAGATAAAAACTAACTCTAACCACTTATAACTGACTTGATAGGGTTCACACGACCCATAACTGACTCTGATTAATATGACTCAACTTGAATAGATGGACTGACTTAGCTAGGGTCCTATCAGACCCGCCCTCTTCAAATCAGCCTTGTCCTCAAGGCTGAGCAGTGTAGATTTTGGGAGCACTTCAATATTTGCTACGTATCACGACTCTTTGATCAATTAAGTAGGATCTCCACTTAGTGTAAGCAATGGTTTGGTCTTCTCATGCGGTTGTTATTGTAGTCTTCTGAAGAACCCTTTTCATCTGATGGCTAGGAATAGTGTCATGTCTTCTTTTGAGGATCATCACTTTGAAGTCTTCCTGGGCATCAAAAAGAAATCGACTAGTAGTTATTTTACCTTTGAGTACCTTTTATCACAAATTAGGATTTGCCCATTAGAAATCTTGTCTTCGAATTTGTCATTACTTTCATGATCATACTCCACATTATTAATTTTTGATTCCTCCTTAGCTGTCAGCAATTTATCATAGCCTTCATTATCATACCAGTTTGAAGTTATTATTTATTGATTTTTCATGTTTATTGAAGCTTCTATTATTATAAATGTCTATATTGATTTTTTCCTTCATGCTTACTAGCGAATGATATGACTGCTATCATGGTGCGGGGATGGTGAGTTTTAACTTCACACTGAATCTCAGGATTAAGCCCCTCTATAAATTTTCTCACCAACTGTATCTTGGACCAATCTTGGGTTTAGTTCGGCAAGCACTCAAATATGCTATGGTACTCATGTACTGTGGAAGTCTAGCAGATCTTGACGAGCTGTCCATTAATGTTCTTGTATTTCGATGGTCTGAAATGAATCATGAGCTCTCTCTTGAATTGTCCCCACGAAGGGACTCCGAAGAGGTCTCGTACAAATTATACCATTGGATCGCATCACCTTCGAGTTGTGTGGAAGCTATCTCCACCATTGATTCCTCCGGAGTCCTATAAAAATGAAAAAACTTTTGAGTACGTAAGATCCAACTAGTTGGGTTTTCATTTTTCCATCTAGGAAATTCCTTGTCTTGCCCTTGATCATATTTTTCGGATCTGTTCCCCTTGAGACTGAAACTTTCAACATGTTGAGATTTGTGGGGGTTCTCTGATAAACTTCTTTTGAACTCGTTAAAGAGTTCTTGTAGTCTATTCTTTATACAGAATTCAAAAGCATCAAATCTTGCTTCCAATGAGTTATTGATCATCATTATGTAGAAATGTAGATATGTAATATTTAAATCTTGGCTGCGGTTGCGGAACTAATGATGATGACAAGTTCATGATGTTGGTGCATAGATAAAGGATGGCAACCGAGGATATTGGTAGGAGGGGGGCACTATTTTGAGGCAGGAAGAAGAAATCATGGGCAAGAGAGGTTGCTACCATGTTTTTGTTGTTGCGTGGGGTGACGGTGTTGCGGGTTGAGGGCAGCGACTGCTGTTGAGGAGAGTGGTGTGGCTGCATGGGTTGTACCAACAACAAAGGTGACGACAGGATGACTGCTGCAACTTGGCTAGGTGGCAGCAACAAGATGTTAGAGAAGGTGGCTACAAGATGAAGATGATGAAGGGGGCGACTGCTACAGTCGAGGCTGATGTGGGGCAGGGGCAGCTGGGTAGCACCGAAGGGAGTAGAAACGATAGTGCTAGATCTATAGGCAGCAAGGCAGAATGGGTGATCAAGGCTGCGACTGGCATAGGAGGAAGGAAGAGGGCAGCAGTAGTCATCAACGGTTGGCAGTGGCGACAAGCGGTGGGGAGGAGAGGAAGAAGGGGCGACGGTGGCAGCGACTTATGTGGCTGCACAGAGCAGGAGTAGAGGGTGATGGCAGCGGGTGTTGTGGTTGGCTGCAGCCTTCGATTGTGCAACGGGAAAGAAGAAGGGGGTAGCGGGGTCTAGCGAGGGCTGCAGTAATGGGAGAGCAACGGGGTCCGACGAGGAAGAGGCTGGGCAATGCTAGAGGGAGAAGAAATGATAGTGCTAGATCCGTAGGTAGGGAGGAAGCAGCGGCAGCAGGAAAGAGTGGCAGGCAGCTGCCAATCAATGGGGAGCGATAGACGACAGCAAGGATGGCTGGCAGCGATGAAGGAGGAAGGTAGCAATGATGTTAGGTGCGACAGGGGACAACGATAGAGGGCTGGCTGGTGGCGACAGTGGTGGGGGTCGAGCGACTGCTACCGAGGGCTAGTCGATGGTTGATGAGGAGAGGAAGAAGGGGCAAGATGCAGTAGTGCACTTCTTCTTTTTCTGATGATAGTTGTAGCAAAGATGATTGTAGGAATGTGATAGATGCAACGGTGATGATGACGATGATGGTGACGACGATGATGTCAAGGGGAGCAACTATAAAATCACAACAGAAACATCGAGGATCGTTGCTCTGATACCAGATGATAGAACCTTATGGTTCTATCATGGAGGAAGAAGGTGGAAAGGGAGATAATCTATCTCTTCGAGGAGATCGAGCCTCCTAGATCACTTCGAGGGGATCTACCTCCTAGGGTTTCTACCTATTGGCTAAAATATAACTACTTCCTCGATTGATTTTCATGAAAGAGTTTATAATCTTATTTATAGGGCTCTGCCAAGAGTCCCACTAATCTTTGACTCTTAACTAACTTGATAAACTTCTAACTGAAAATAATAACTGACTTCATCTCAACCGAAGATAAAAACCAACTCTAACCACTTAGAACTGACTTGATAGGGTTCACCCGACCCATAACTAATTCTGACTAACATGGCTTAACCTGAATAGATGGACCCGACTTAGCTAGGGTCCTATCAAGTTGTTTACTAGCAATGGTCAACATCTTGGGGACTACAACTCCAGTACCAAATTCGGAGCACAAACTATGGCTAAGCCAAGATCGTCTAATTCTTCAGGCGATTCAAGCCTCTATCACTAGATCCATCGCACAACTTATAACTTCCTGTGCTACTGCTGCCGAAGCTTGATGCAAGTTGTAAACTATATTGGCAAATCGCTCACGCACTCGCATGCTTGACCTCCTCTTTAGTCTAATAAACACAAAATAAGAGGGAGGTACCATCGTTGATTATCTTCAACATATTAAGGTTATTATCAATGATTTAGTTTTAATAGGGTACAATCTCAGTGATGATGAAATTATTGTCCACACCCTCAATTATTTTGGGCCTAAGTACAAAGAATTGATAGTAGTAATGAGGGCTTGTGACTCGTCACTATCATTTGAGGAGCTGTATGATAAATTGACTGATTATGAGGCATACTTGAAGCATGAAGATAGGGCACCAGGACCTCCTATCATTGCTCAAGTAAGTCATAAATCCAAATGGAAGAACAATCAGTATTCCAAGCCTATCAACAAAAGTCTATGCTAGGCACCATCTTTCCAAAACCATGACAGCAACTTTGATTCCTCATAGCCTTGGCATCCTGCTCCTATGCATCAAGGTGGTAACATCAATTATCAACAGCCTTGGCGTCCTGCTCCTATATCTCAATAACGAATTGTCTGCCAGCTATGTGATAAAATTGGTCACTTGATCGAAGTCTATCAGTCTTGTCCTCAACCTTTAACTACCATGCCTCAAGCACACCTCACTACTGCCTCAACTTCTAATTAGCATTCTTGGATTATGGATTATGGCGCCTCCCATCACATCATCTTAGATCTCTAGAACTTGTCCCTTCATAATAGTTATGATGGTAACGATAACATCATCATCGGTGATGGTAAGCGACTTCCCATTACTCATACTAGTTCCACAATGCTTAACTCAAATACCCTTAACTTTACACTCCATGATGTGTTGTGCACCCCTCATATTAAACGGAATCTAATTTCTGTCTCTCAATTTTGTAAATAAAATAATACTTTCATTGAATTTTTTTCTGACTACTTTCTTATCAAGGATCTGAGCATGAGGGCATCGTTAGTTCAAGGCAAGAGTAAAGACAACATCTACTAGTGGCCATCACTCTCTCAGCCTACAGCCTACTCTTCTGTTGCTGCTCTAATGGATGTGTGGCATTGACGTCTTGGTCACCCTTCTTCCTCAACTCAACAAAAATTTTTCTCTCATTATTCTCTTCCAGCTTTTAAAGACAACTCTATTTTTACTCATTGTGATGCATGTCTTAGTAATAAAAGTCATAGACTACCATTTGAAATCTCTTCTATCTCTTGCACATAACCATTTGAAATTCTTTATACTGATGTTTAGGGTCCTGCACCAATTATTTCATTTAATAAATACATATTTTATGTTATTTTTATTAGCTATTTTCCAAGTATACTTGATTTTATCCTCTTCAGCATAAGTCTGAGGTCTCCACAATCTTTATTACATTCAAAAAAATGGCGGAGAATGTTTTTCAATCTATAATTAAAATGGTTTATTCTAACGATGGGGTTGGATACCAAACACTAACATCATATTTGTTAGCTTGTGGTATTCAACACCTTAAGTCTTCCCTGTATACTCCTCAACTAGTTGGCTCAATCGAACACAAACATCGGCATATAGTTGAAACTAATCTCACACTTCTTCATCATGCCTCCATGCCAATAATTTTTTGGTTTGCAGCCTTGTAGACTGCAGTCTATTTCATTAATCATATGCCTACTCCAGTACTCCATAATCAATCGTCATTTGAAAAACTATTTCATAAATCTCCAAATCTTCAGAAGCTTTGAGTTTTTGGGTGTCTGATATCTTTGGCTACGTCCTTATGCATACCATAAACTAGCCCCAAGGTCGAAACCCTGTACATTCATTGGTTACTCTCTTGAACATAATGCTTATCGATGCTATGATCCTTTGACTCATAGAGTGTTTGTGTCTCGTCATGTTGTCTTTGTGGAGTCCTCCTTTCTATTTCACTAGTCCAAGTCTTCTACTATACCAACTATTCTAGTGAATGTACATCAATAGCATATGCCATTGTCTAATGCGTCTCCATAAGAATCACCCACTCCAGACAACATACATGAGTGAACTACTCCTCCAGTATAACTTCTCGCCCCTCTTTTTCCTCTTTTTCTTTTACATACATATCTCCTACTACTGACATTCAAACCTCAAACCCTTAGTCACTAGCATTTCCCTCACCTCAACCCAGTGGCCTCACTATTCTTTAATCCAACTCACCATGTTCTACTACTTCCCCAGCACCCATTCTACCACCACCTCCAAAACCTCCTGGACATCCTATGACAATACGTTCTAAAACTGGTATCTTTAAACCACGTCAGGTTCTCGACCTCAATACAATTGTGGCTCACTCTATTGAGTCCTGTGAACTTAACATGGTCACTCAAGACCAAAAGTCCCATCATTGGCGTAAGGCTATGTGTGATGAATATGATACTCTCCTTCATAACTCTACTTGGACACTTGTTCCATTTCATCCTGCACAAAATGTTATTGGGTGTAAGTAGGTTTTTTGAGTTAAGCGGAACTCTGATGGGTCCATTGCCAGGTATAAAGCCCGTATAGTGGCCAAAGGCTTTCATCAACATCCTAGTATTGACTTTATAGAGACATTCAGTCCTGTTGTTAAACCCATGAGAATTCAGCTTATTTTGAGTTTGGCCATTTCAAAAGGCTAGCATCTGCAACAACTGATGTGAACAATGCCCTTTTACAAGGAACATTAATTGATGATATTTTCATGAAACAACCTTCTGGTTTTCTTCATCCCCAATATCCGCAACATGTATGCAAACTCCATAAAGCTATTTATGGACTTCGTCAAGCTCCATAAGCTTGGTATAAAGAACTCGACACTTTTTTTATGGCAGTTGACTTTTCCAACTCTAAGTCAGATATCTCCTTATTTCTCCGTCAACAACCTGGTAGTATAATATATCTTCTAGTATATATGGATTATATCACTGTGATAGGTAACAACTCTGTGGAAGTCAAAATGTTCATTCAGAGGTTGGTTAGATCGATTTTCTCTCAAAGATCTTGGCTCATTGAATTATTTTCTGGGTGTGGAAGCAATGTCTACATCTTCGGGACTCTTCATCTCTCAATGGAAGTATATTTGGGACTTATTAGTGAAGACAAACATGAATGATGTAAAAGCTATCTCCACTCCTCTCTCGCCTAATGAATCACTCTAATTAAATGGTGGTAGTCCTACTATGAATTCTACTAAATATCAATAAATAATTGGCTCTTTATCCTAATTTATGTATAAACCATCTACCACACATTGGTAAGCAGTTAAATGAGTATTATGATATCTTAATGGTACTCTTGACTATGACATATTTCTACATAAACACTCTCCACTTCAACTTCATGCTTATGTTGATGCTGATTGGGCTAGAAAATTTGATGATCAAATATTGACATCTGGGTATATCGTCTTCCTAGGAGCCAATCCAATCAGTTGGAGTTTCAAGAAATAAAAAACAATTGCTCGATCAACCACTGAAGCTAAGTATCGCTCTATTGCCACTGCTGCCGTAGAACTTAACTAGGTGATGAATCTGCTCAAGGAACTTACTATTCACTCTACTACTACTCCTATAATTTACTGTGATAATGTCGGGGCTACCTACTTATGTGTTAATTCAGTTTTTCGCTCTTGTAGGAAATATATAGTAATTGACTTTCACTTCATCTAAGATTAAGTGGTCAATCATCAACTATGTGTTTCTCATGTTCACATGACAGGTCAACTGGTGGACTCTCTCACAAAGTCACTTGCTCGTAAATTATTTTCACTACATAAGTCTAAGATCGATGTCCTTGACAAGAGCATGATCTTGCGGGGGCATGTTAACAAATAAAACTTGGTTGTAACAGTATTGTTAGACTATTGAGAGAAATCTTCCCCTCCTTATCTTATTATCTCTCTCTTACTTGTATAAATAGGTCTTGAAGTGAAGAAATAAACAATATTATCATTCAGTTCTCAATCTCTTCTCTTATTTTCTATCACAACTCCCTTCACTCAAGGGATCAATCGGTGGAGGCAAAGCGAGTCGAGGCCGACGAGCTTGAGCAACAACAATAGCAGTAGCACCTAGCTCGTCTCTAATACTTCAGGGGTGGGACCCTTGATTGCCCCACATGGCCCATTGCCTTCGTCCTCGATGGGGATTCTACCAATCTAGCATAATTTCTATTGTTGTGAATCAACAACATGGTAAACATTAGGTAAAAGGGACATATGTCTCCCTAACTTTAACTGATAGGTTTTGGTCAACTTTGGGAGGTTCCAAAGGAGGTCACCTCTTAGAACCGATGCCTATTGCAGCCTACCCTAGCCAAGGGCCTCTATTTGAGACCCACAGAAGATATTTTGTTTGATACGCATAAGCATCTAGTGATGATAAGTGTTGGATTTTACTACTTTTAAGAAACTTTAATTTTGTATATTTCATGACTTGCAGGCTAATTTTGTAGCACCAACAACTTATGATCTTAGTTTTTGGTTGAGCCTAAGACTTCTCGGCTGTCGTCGATTATCTTATTTGAGATGTTGAAGCTATGAAGGAACGAGATGATGTAGTAGTCGAGAAATCTTGGTAGGAGGACAAGTCGACCTGACTCCAAGCCCGAGTCAATAAGCTGGAGGTAGTGACAATGACGATATAGGAGACAACGATGATACTCTAGAGATTAGTTCTTGAGGGGGTCAATCAAAGTGGTAAACGTAGAAGGGAACTGAGAATATAAAAGGACCCTTTAAGCCAACATCGATGTTGATTGCGAGTGATCAATTGTAAAGACGAAGGTTAGCAATCTCCAACATGCCAGCAAAGCATTACCTTGGCAATTGGAGAAGGCAGACCGCATAGAACGAGGTGGAGGACATGGGGTGGCTAAGTAAAAGACCTCCCGGGGGTTTTAAAAAGGATTAACAAGACTGAGACATAATTCCTTTACCTTTTGTTATGAATTGGCTCTTCGGCTCGATATGACCAGCCCATGCTGGCCACCATACTAGAGGATTTGACTATTGGTTGTCCCATTGACAATAAAATCATCATGGTCGAGTCAGACAACAATAATGACCGAAGCGAGCCGACCATTGACACTTTGAGGAAGGAGAGGCTGAGACTGATGACGAAGCCACAGGGACATCGACAGCTAGAAAATCCTTTGAGGGGGCTCAAGTCAAAGTTGAGGGCTAACTCTGGGTGCTATGGGAATGCCAATCGTGAGATGCTAGTGTAGCTAGTCAACACACTAGCCCCCGACCCAGTCCTTGAGGACAATGACATCAAAATCTTAGAATGGTGACCAAGTTAGCCTATTCTATTTTTGTTTTTGTGTTTATTTTTTTATTTCCTTTTGGTCAGGAAGTCCATTTTGGAAGATAAGGACTCTCAGAGATGATGTAGCTATCTTTTATGAATGAAAATTTATTTTTTGTATCATAGGATTCTACAAGTTTTGTTGTAATTATGGAAATAATTTTGAAATTATGTGATATTATATTTTTTAGATTTTAATAATACTAAGTTCTAGAAGTGTCTTACCCATCAAGTGTCTAGAGTCGATATGTTTCATGTCAAACTTCCTCTTGCTGGTTATATGTACTCTGCGAGCCAATCGCATGAGTGATAACATGTGTGACATGCTTTACCATCTTTTTACTTATTATTATTATTATTGACATATTCTAACTTTATGTTGCTTGTTGCATATATTATGATGTCCTTGGGTCTGTGCAATGAGAATTGAATCATATTAGGATCATGATAATGAGATCAATTAGTTTTTATGTATAGACCATAAATAATCCTAATTATAGGTTACTCAAGAAGAACATCGAGATAGCAGGTCAGAACTGTGTACTGTATACCCATCGATATAATAGAGGAAGCTAGTCTCATAGCCGCTTATATGGGGATAAGGGTATAACATAGGTGCTTATTGGAAAATAAGTTCACTGTTTGATCCACTTATAGAATGCTAGATGGTTAATGATACCTGATGACAGACAACGATTCCATAGTCTTAGTTGTGTATCTGGTCCTTAGACTTGAGATACTAATGGTGCCTTATTTGAATACTTCTTTCCTTGATGCTGAACTTCCAGGTCTAAAAGTTTCAGATCCGGTACAACTGATTATTGAGATTGATAGCCATCCTTATAGAGGTAATTGAGTGTCAATAGAGGATCAGCTACTCTTAGTATCATAAGAGGAATATTCTGTGTTCATGCTTAGGCAAATCCCCAGCAAGGATTGCTTGATTAAAGAAAGAAGGATTTCTTTGGGAGAATCAGATTAGAGCGAGACTCAGATGGATTCTGTATGAGGTATGACAATACTATATTGATATAGGTCTCTGGGATATTAGATGGATGAGTGACTATAGATATACTGTAACTTAGGATAGAAAGATCCAATAGATTAAATCCCCTAGTACCTTCTGGGAACTTTGGCGTAGTGGCCTAGTACATCCATAATTGATGAGTTAAGTAAATTATTATGAGATAACAATTTACTAAGCCCAAAAGGAGTTATGACAGATGCACGTCATGGCTAGCTCCATATTCGATCTAGAGAGTCACAGATATATGGTGGATGTTACGACAAGTAGAGATTCAAATATGAGATATTTGTAGAGTCATTGTTTTAATAGATATCCAATAAGCCCTTGTATTGTTGGATCTTAAGGATGAGATGCAATAAGAGCTAATAAGAGATTATTATATAAAGATCCACTAATCTGAGAGGCTTGGGTAATTAGATAGAGATCCAATACCTAATAGGGCAGGATCTACTAGGATTAAGTTGACAGGGATCTCTATAAATAAGAGGAGGCTAAAGGGTTCACAAGCTAGAAATATAATGGTTGCCCCTCTTATTCTTCTCAGCCTCCTTTCCTCATTGGTTGATAACTCTTGTATGCTACATGTGGAGACAGAGATCCCATATCGATCTGAGGAGCATCGTCACCACATCCACCATGTGGATACCACTAGAGAGGAGGACATCTAGCCTCATTTATTTTCGCCTTTAGATATGGTTTTTTAAGGATATACAATCTCCCTAGGTAAAATATCTAACGCATAACATGCAGATTTTTCGTAAGGTTGGCTACTAATCTTGATAACTGGTTAAACTAAATCTGAAACTTCTAAGATTATAAGACTGACATCAAAGAAATGAGTACTCAAATAAAGCATCCTTAGTTTCTTAAGTCTAAGGGCTAGACACACAACTGAAGCTATAGAATCGTCGTCTGACGTCAAGTATCTTTAATCATCTATCATTCTATAAGGGGATCAATCTGTAAACTCATTCTCTAATGAGTACTTGTATTGTACCCTTAGAGTCCCTACATAAGCAGCTATGAGATTAGTTACCTCCATTATATGAATGAGTATATAATACACCGGTCTGGTCGATTATCTCGATGTCCCTCTCGAGTAACCTATGACTGGGATTATTTAAGGTTTGTGTAAAAATGAATTTATCTCATTAGCATGATCTTATCATGATCCAATTCCCACTGTATAGGCCCAAGGACATCATAATATATGCAATAGACAACATAAAGTAAGAATATGCAAATAATAATAATAAACAAAAAGATCGTGTAATGTATTATACGTGCCATCACTCACGTGGTTGGCTTGCAGAGCACCTATAACCAATAATCTCTCACTTGATCTAAAGTCAATTACTAATGTGTCTGATCTCTATCAGACCCCTTTGATGCTCAAAGATAATATGAGACAATGGCTTATTCTATGGATTTACAATGTTATCTTTGGATGAAACTCTTTCTGTTACATCTCTACGATCTCTCTGATCAAGTGAAACCTCCTCAAGATATGCTTTTGATGAGACTTGGGTTCCTTTACTTGATCAATAGCCTTGTTAATATCATAATATATGATAATCGAAGATCGTGTAATGTATTATACGTGCCATCACTCACGTGGTTGGCTTGCAGAGCACCTATAACCAATAATCTCTCACTTGATCTAAAGTCAATTACTAATGTGTCTGATCTCTATCAGACCCCTTTGATGCTCAAAGATAATATGAGACAATGGCTTATTCTATGGATTTACAATGTTATCTTTGGATGAAACTCTTTCTGTTGCTACATCTCTAAGGGCTACGATCTCTCTGATCAAGTGAAACCTCCTCAAGATATGCTTTTGATGAGACTTGGGTTCCTTTACTTGATCAATAGCCTTGTTAATATCATAATATATGATAATCGACTCCTCTTTGCTAGGTACGACCCCCAAACCCGTGATGAACTTCTTCATCTAGACTCCCTCATTTGTTGCTTCTACCACAATAATGTATTATACCTCTGTGGTTGAGTCAGTACTAGTATCTTGTTTGGAACTCTTCTAGCTTACTGCTCCTCTATTCAGGGTAAACACATGCCTTGAGTTTGACTTGTATCGACATCGGATTGGAAACTTGAGTCCATATATCCTTCAACCTAGAGGCTATCTCCTTCATATACCACTAAAAGATCCTTAGTCCTTCTCAAGTACTTAAGGATATACTTTACTATCTTCCAATGTTCTAATCCTCGATTCGCCTAATACTTTCTCGACACTTAGAGCATGTGCTACATCAAGCCTAGTACATAGCATAACATACATGATAAACCCTATCACAAAAGCATAAGGTATCATATCCATGTCCATCCTTTCTTCAGGAGTCCCTGAGGACATACTCTTAAAAAGTGATATTCCATGTCTCATAGGTATGAGACCTCTCTTGAAATTTTTCATGTCAAACCTTTTGATAGTAAAATCAATGTACCTAGATTGGGACAAGCTAAACATCCTCTTGGATCTATCTTTATAGATCTGAATCCCTAAAATGTAGGATGCTTCCCCTAAGTCCTTCATGGAGAAGTATTTAGATAGCCAAGCCTTAACTGTGGAGTGCATTTCTACATTATTCTTAATGATCAAGATGTCATCCACATATAATACCAAGAAGGTGATAGCGCTCCCACTTACCTTCAGTGTATACATAAGACACATCTTTGTTCTTAAGAAAGTCATATGATCATATCGTCTCATTAAATCGTATGTTCCAACTTTAGAAAGCTTGCTTCAGTCCATCTATGGACCTAAATAATATACACACCTTATTTGGACTTTTCTTAAATATTAATTGCTGGTTATAGGGGCCCTGCAAGCTAATCACATGAGTGATGGCACGTGTGACACATTACATAAATTTTTATATTATTATTTATTGATATATTCTTACATTATATTATCTGTTAAATATATATTGTGATGTCCTTGGTTCTGTGCAATGAGAATCAGATCGTGCTGAGATCACGATAATGAGACCGATTCACTTTTAAACACAGATCCTAAATAACCTCAATCATATATTACTCGAGAGGGATAACCAAATAGACCTGTATGCTATATACATGTCCATATAATAGAGGCGACTGATCTCATAGCCATTTATATGGAGACACTAAGGATACAGTATAGGTGTTCATTGGAGAATGAGTTCATATTTGATCCGTTTATGGAATGTTGTATGGTTAATGATACTTGACGTTATACAATGATTCCATAGTCCCAGTTATAATATGGTCCTTAGACTTGAGACACCAAAGATGCCTTATTTGAGTACTCCTCTCTTTGACACTGACTTACAAATTTGAAAAGTTCTAGATCTGGTACAGTCGGTTATCGGGATTTGTAACCAACCGTACAAAGGCTATTAAGTGTCAATATAGGATCATCCACTCATAATATCATAAGAGGAATATTTTTGTATACGCTCATTCAGGTATATTCCTAATTAGGTTGGTCAGATTGAGAGATAAGGAGTTCTCCGGGAGACTCTAATTAGAGCCAAATTTAGACGGATTTCATATATAGCTAGACAGTACCATGCCTAGTATACGATCTCTGGGATATTAGTTGGATTAGAAATTATAGATACATGATAACTAGGAACAGACAGGTCCAATGGATAAGATCATATGTACTGTTTAGGAACTACTGCATAGTGGCCTAATACGTCCATAGTCAATATGTCAAGTGAATTATTATGAGATAATAAGTTACTGAGTCAGAAGGAGTTCTAATAGGTATGACTCACGGCCAGCTCAATATTGGGCCTAGAGGATCACACACATATGGTGGATGCTTCAGCAAATAAAGGATTTGATATAAGTTATCCAATTAGGTCATATTCTTATTAGATAAGACCCTATATTGATGAGCTCCTAGTATAAGGCCTAATTAGAGGCCAAAGGAGATTATTGGATAAAGATCCAATAATTCAAAGTTAGTAGATAATTAGATAGAGATTCAATATATACTAAGACAAGATTCATTAGGATTATATGGGTGACTCTTTATAAATGGAGGGCAGGCATATAGATGATAGGTTGCATATTTGGTCGCCCCCTTATATTCTCCTCCCTCTCTCTACATAAGAGTTACGAGACTTGGGGCTGTAATTAGAGGAGTATTGCTGTAGCAATCCATTGTATGAACACCGCTAGAGAGGAGGACGTTTTACCTCCTTCATCCTCTCTATCCAAATCTAGAAAAATAGGGATATATGATCTCCTTAGGTAAACAATCTTTCACACGATGCAGTTTTCGATTTTATGATTTTTTTTTTGTATCAATCTTTGCATAATGATTTTGATTTATATGGAAAACCAATTTTATTTTGATCTTCTGCTGTGCATGTGAAGCTGCCGTTGAGATTTTCCAACAGTGGTATCAGAGCTAGGTTGTTTGTACAAAAGATTGGCTTTTAAATTGTGTTTGATTGAATTGCGTCAGACGACCTCTTTGATGAAGCCCTCAGAGCTTCAGTCGGTGGAGCCTCGCCGGCCCCTTGAGTTGGTGCGACCGAGCGTGCTACGGGAGTTTTTCCCCCGACACCTTCAGCATTCCACGAAGATCACCAAGATCCATCCGGTCTGCACCCCAATCCACGGGTTAGAAAAATATCCATGAGACTCAAAATAGCATAAATGAAGTAATACCCCTAGAAGTCGGGCTGAGACCCGCCTCCACTAGCCAAAGCTTGGTCATTTCCTTAATCTCATAAGAAAATAAAAAAATTTCCTTCAGTCTGTTGACCAGGACAGACTCCTCCTCAGATAGATACGGGGGGATGTTACCGATCGAATGTGCCGACCAGTCGAGTCTGAATCCCTAGTTCAGACCACTCACAAAAAGATAGCGAGACTTCTATCCTTTATTGTTGGAAGGAGCTCCGCTGACCCTAAAAGTGACTCGGGTGGTGAGATAGTAGCCGCCCCGACTCTTGCAAAGGTGAAAGCATGACATGAATAAATTTCGTGTCGAGATAATCACAACCCCTCAACATTCACCTAAAAACACAATAAGGCAGCGCCACGAGTTGGGCGGTACCCGACTTAGGGAAATTCTCCACCATCTGATACACTTTGCGATAGTGGGATGAAGGGGAAACCGAAGATCGGCTTCCAGAGCATCCACAGAGATACACACCCCGGGCGCGTCCAAAATGTAGGGACGTTGCCCAGGTTGCGGGACGTGCAACCCATACTCAGTCGGGATGTTGTACCGCTCCCTGATGGCAGCTAGTGACCCCTCTATCACTGCCATGTCAAGGTTATGACCCACCTTCATAACCTCCAAATCCCTCAGAACCCCGTGTCGACCGGCGACGGGGGTACCAAAGACGCTCCCGAGGAACTTGCCTCGGGCTCACCTAGACTCGTTCCCCCTGACCCCGGGGAACGAACAATCCTAATGCTGCTTGAAGAATCTGAGGAGGTCATTCCAACCTATTTAGAAAACACCAACCAAAGGGGGCTAGGTAAGGACCCAAGGAAGAAGCGAAAGAAGGCAAATCGAAAAAGTGAGGTCTCAGCCTGACTGTAGGAGACTTATAGGGTTCAAGAACGCCATTTCAACTTCCCGAGGCAATGTATTAGACCACTCAGAAATGACTCATCGCATTAAATGCGTAACTGCATTGAATGCGCAACTGCATTGAGTGCGCCAAAATAAAATAATATAATATATTATTATTATTATTATTATTATTATTATTATAAAGAAAATAAAAATAGTGATGATGTAATAAAATAAGAAAAATTTTGTGAGATCACCTTCTCTCTCGGCCAAATCTCTGAGATTTGTGCCCGAGTTCACCCTCTTGGTCAAGTCTTTAAGATTTGTGCCCAAGTTAACCTTCTTGGCCAAATCTCCAAGATTTGTGCCCGAGTTTGCCCTCTCGGCCAAATCTTTAAGATTGGTGCCCGAGTTCACCATCTCGGCCAAATATCCAAGATTTGTGCCAGAGTTTGTCCTCTCGGTCAGATCTCCAAGATTTGTGCCCGAGTTCAACCTCTCGGCCAGATCTCCAAGATTTGTGTCTGAGTTCACCCTCTCGGCCAAATCTCTAAGATTTATGCTCGAGTTCGTCCTATCGACCAAATCTCTAAGATTTATGCCCGAGTTCACCCTCTTGGCTAAATCCCCAAGATTTGTGCTCGAGTTCACCCTCTCAACCAAATCTCTAAGATTTGTGCCCGAGTTCGCCCTCTCGGCCAAATCCCTGAGATTTATGCCCGAGTTCACACTCTCGGTCAAGTCTCTAAGATTTGTGCCCGAGTTAACCCTCTCGACCAAATCTGTAAGATTTGTGCCCGAGTTCGCCCTCTCGGCCAAATCTCTGAGATTTGCACCTGATTCGCCCTCTCGGCCAAATCCCCAAGATTTGTGCTCGAGTTCACCCTCTTGGCCAAATCTCTAAGATTTGTGCCCGAGTTCATCCTCTCGGTCAAGTCTCTAAGATTTGTGCCCGAGTTCGCCCTCTCGACCAAATCTGCAAGATTTGTGCTCGAGCTCACCTTCTCGGCCAAGTCCCCAAGATTTGTGCCAGAGTTTGTCCCCTCGGCCAAATCTCCAAGATTTGGGCCTGAGTTCATTTCCCGAGCCCCAGCTTGGTCGGATCAGCTTCCGGGTGCCTAAACCTGATCAGTTCATTTCCCGAGCCCCAACTCAGTTTGATCAGCTACTGGGTATCTAATCCCGACCAGTTCATTTTCCAAGCCCCAACTCGATTGGATCAGCTTCCGGGTACTTAAACCCGACCAGTTCATTTCCCGAGCCCCAGCTCGGTCAGATCAGCTTCTAGGTACTTAAACCCAACTAGTTCATTTCCCGAGCCCCAGCTTGGTCGGATCAACTTCCGAGTACCTAAACCCGATCAGTTCATTTCCCGAGCCCTAGCTCGGTCAGATCAGCTTCCGAGTACCTAAACCCGACCAGTTCATTTTCCGAACCCCAGCTTGATCGGATCAGCTTCCAAGTACTTAAACCCAACTAGTTCATTTCCCGAGCCCCAGCTCAATCAGATCAGCTTCCCGGTACTTAAACCTGAATAGTTTATTTCCCGAGCCCCAGCTCGATCAGATTAGCTTCTGAATACTTAAACTTGACCAATTCATTTCCCGAGCCCTAACTCGGTCGGATCAGCTTCCGGGTACTTAAACCCGACTAGTTCATTTCCAGAGCCCCAACTCGATCGGATCAGCTTTCGAGACTAATTTGACTCCACTACAAACCCACGGCTCGGCATAAGACCTCATCTTTAGCACCCTAATCGTGCTAAATATTGATCTAGCTGCCACATCCCCGCGCTCTTAGACTACTAGATCTCTAGTGTGGTTGACTCGATATAGCGAAGCCAACCTGACACAGGCATAGAGGAGTCAGTGATTGTACGGTCGACCTGACATGGGTAAGGTCTATTGGGAAACCTTAACGAGTGCATCACATGCACAGCGAAAATCAAAACAAAAATTGGTTTTCCATGCAGATCAAATCGTCATGCAAAATATTAGGGTCACGAAAAAAAAACTATAAAAATTAAAAAAAACCGCAATATGTGTGAGATTGATTTTACCTAGGGAGATCGCATATCCCTGTATTCCAGATCTGGATGGAGAATATGAAGGAGGTCAAGCATCCTCCTCTCTAATGGTATCCACATTATAGATCTTTACAGCGAGACTCCTCTAATCTGATCTTACAACTCTTGCTCAGAGGGAGGAGAATAGGAGGTGGTGGCTAAAGCTACAGCCTATCAACTATGAGTCTCCCCTCCTATTTATAGAGAGCCACCAAAAACCCTAGGGCTCCTGCCTTAGTGAGTGTTGGATCTCCATCCAATAACCTACTAACCTTGCATTATTGGATCTCTATCCAATAATCTCCTTAGGCCTCTAATTGGGCCTTAAGCAAGGAGCTCATCAATATAGGGTCTCATCTAATGAGAATAGGGGCTAATTGGATCTTCATCCAATCCTCTATTCGCTGAAGCATCCACCGTATGTGTGTGACCCTCTAAGCCCGATACTGAGCTGGCCGTGAGTCACTCCCATCAGAACTCCTTATGATATAGTGAATTATTATCCTCATAATAATTCACTCGACTCATCGACTATGGATGTATTAGGCCACTACGCCATAGTCCACAGACGGTACAGGGGGATTGAATCTGTCGAACTTGTCTGTCCACAGTTACCATGTATCTATAATCCCTCATCTAAATAATATCCCAGAGATCGTATATTGGACATGGTACTACCAAGTCACATACGAAATCAATTTATCTTGCTCTATTCGGATTCTATCGGAGAACTCCTTTCTTAATCCAAATGACCCTAGCCAGAGATTTGTCTGAGCAAGCACATATGGGATATTCCTCTCGTGATATCGAGAGTGAATGATCCTCTATTGACACTCAATTGCCTTCGTAAGGTTGGTTACCAATCCCAATAACTAATTGTACCAGATCTAAAACTTTCCAAACCTGTAAGTCTGGCGTCAAAGAAAGGAGTACTCATACAAGACATCCTTGGTGTGTCAAGTTTAAGAACCAGATAAAGCGGATCAATCAGTGAACTCATTCTATAATGAGCACATGTATTATATCCTTAGTGTCTCCACACAAGTGGCTATAAGACCAGCCGCCTCCATCATATGGATGGGTATATAGTACACCGATCTATCCGGTTATCTCAATATCCCTCTCAAGTAACCAATAACCGAAATTATTTAGGATCTGTGTTTAAAGTTGAATCGATCTCATTGTCGTGATCTCATCACGATCTGATTCCCATTACACAAAACCAAGGACATCACAATATATATGCAACAAATAATATAATATGAGAATATATCAATATTAATCATAAGCAAAAAGATTACTCAGCGTGTCACACGTGTCATCACTCACGTGATTGGCTTGCAGGGCACCTGTAACCAGCAAGGTCAACATGCCACAGCTGCAGCAGACAAAACGTATGTCTCACTACAAGGACCACGGACGGTGTGAAGAAGTACGATGGCATGGTAAGCAATAGAGGTAGTAAAGATCTTAGGTACGAATGACCTGTAGGACTTACTATAAAAGCTCATGTACCTCTACAGAGCAGGGGGATCAGAAAATTCACAACCAAACTAACTTAATCATCGGAGGGGTCACGTCGGGAACCCCACCCGACTTGACCTTATCGTAGGAATCCACGATCGACCCGAGCCATAGGCGCGAATCCCTGACCCGAGCTTCCAAGCATCAGTTGTCGACCTCCCGAGCTGAACCCCAGGGCTTCTTTCACTCAATCGGGTTCCACATGGTCTAACGCACATGGGCCAAAACACCATGAACCACATCAACTAAATAGGCACAAAGATTTTTCACTGACATCATCGTTTAAAACTATGACCGTTATATCTATTTAGTATGTTTACGTGATATTAGGTCGGTGACATGTAAACGGGGGGGGGGGTCAGTCTCATACAAACAGAGATGACTGTTGTTGAAAACAGAACAGTAATGATAGCATAGAGTATTGATAGGCTAGTCATGTATAAAGAGCTTAGCCAAGAGTGCTAACGGGTCAGTCAACGTTATTTTTGTCATAACAAATATTATTTGATTCTAACGTCGGTAGATAAAATCATATTGGCTGATATAGAAAATGACATAAACCCGAAACTGTTCCAATGACGTGTGTATGTTTATACTTCATCAGAATATCTCGTAAAAGAGGAGGATATGTTATGAAAGGGTAAGTTTATTATATAGAATAAAGGACCAATCGTGTGACGGAACAATGAGTGCCACGCAGCATAATTCTAGAAGAAATGTTTGTGTTGACTAGGGAGTCCGGTGGGAACAAAAGAATTCGGGAGTGGGCAGCAGAGTCGGGTTAGATACTCCCCTACTGGGAGTCTACCACCAAGATCAAGACTTGTGGGATGTGACTAGATTTTGGTCAATCCTTGGTCAAGCAAAAACAGGAGAGCTCCAATGTCACACCCCGCCCCTCTAGATCTCGCTGGGAGCCACGGTGCCGACCAATAAATAATACCTACCAGGTCAACAATCTTCATGTCCCCTTACGCATTTCTCGGGGCTTACGACACGAGATCGACGAAGATGGCACGTCCTCCTCCTAGTTTGAATAGAATAGAATAAAGATTACACAGACACGGGTATTCCACATAAGAAGCGAGGATTCCTTTCATGCAAAGCAGTCTTCTTTGCTGTTTATTTATTTATTTATTTATTTAATCGATCCTTCACCGTGTTGATTGATTGGGAAGACAGGCTGCTTCACATCGACGCTAACCCTCCTCGTTCGGAAGTCTTCAAATAGCACGCCTTCGGCACTAACATGTTGCACCATCAGTAAGAAATGGAGAGGAGGAAGGATGCAGCCGAGAGTGGTGGCAACGGCCAAAGACTTGGGAACATGGTCGTCGATAATTCTTATTTGTCTGTGTTAATAAGGCATGTTAGGCAGCAGGAAGCCTCCAAGGTCCAAGTTCCGGTTACCATCTACAAAGATGGCAAGCTTGGCGTTGCTTCTCCGATGGAGATACCAGTGTCCGACATCAACGATGAAGCGGATCGATTCATACAAATCATCTGGACTCGACGCTTCTATCGGAACTCTACTGAGCACGATGCCTCCATGCAGTCTTCTCCGTCGGCAAGTAAGTCATTGGCAGTCTTGTGGCGCTTCTTAAATTTTTGTTTTATTATTTTGGTTTCTTCAATTAATAAGATGATTTTTTTTTTCTTGGCTTCATGAATAATATAAAGTACTTAATATGGATTTGAATAATCGAACTATCGAAAGTGACTTCTCTCTGACGAAAAGACCAATGAATATTCTCTGTCGGGCATTATAACTGGTGTTGGATGAGTCCCAGCCCATCATGATTTATATTATTTCATAATTATTTATTTATTAAAAATTACTTGCGAAAGTTTATTACGGGCAACCCGTCGCTAAATTTTATTTATATATATATATATATATATATATATATATTTTTTTCAGGGCAACCCGTCGTTGCGGAAGGAAACACAAAGAATAACAAGGAAGGGAAACAAAAGAATAACGCAGGAAAGGCCAACCTATATGGCTAGCTAATACGTAGCACAGTTCATCTTTCTGGTATTTCGTAGTTGAATGCCATTAGTATTTAAAATAATCGAAATGTAATGAATATGACCCGTGGATCTCACTATATATATATATATATATATATATATATATATATATATATATATATATATATATATCCTTTATAACAAATATGTTATCTCCTATTAATCATGAGCAAATATGGGCGGGCATATATATGGCTCCACAGTCCATTAGCCTGATGCTAAGATTGCTGTTGCTGTAGTTTAGAATTGAGGCAATGCCCTGTTTCTGATGTCTGAAGCTGCTGAAAGATAGATAGAGGTGGTTGCAGCACCATAGTTTGAATAGAGAAAAAGATGCACAGATAAGGAATAATAACTTGTTAAGCACATGTATCTATCTAATCACACACCATATGCTGCTACGTTTGTCTACACAAAGATACCCTTGTCACTGTGGATCCGACAAGCATAAATTTTATCCCATATCTTTCATGCAAAAGAAAAGAAGAAAAAAAAAAAAAAAGGTTCTTTGCTTGTAGCTCTGTGTTGTCTGGTATTAATCTAGCACTCACACTACGAACTAGATTCTGGAGAATCCTAGTGTCTGCAACACATAAGGAACGGATCCTTCCTCTTTTGTATGTTGCTTGCAACAGTAGTCTGCTTTATTTCCACGCTGCCTCGTCCCTTGGAGGACTTCAAATAGACCGCTTGCATCGGTGGACAGGAAGTTCTTCGTCACTTCCTCCTCCTCTGTTTCCTGTGCAAGAAATGGACAAGAGGAATGATGCAGCAGAGCCTCTTGGCATCTGCCAAAGACTCTTGAGCTTCCTCGTTCCCTTGTTCAAGTTCAAGCAGGTGGGTGAGGGTAAGCGAAACATTAATAGCATCCAACAAGAAGAAACCATATCCCAAGTTCCAGTCACCATCCTCAAAGATGGCAAGCTTGGTGTTGCTTCTCCAACGGAGGTACTGGTGGAATACCAGAAAACGAAGGATAAAGCTGCTGCCTCTCGTCCTCCAATAAGGGTTTCGAAGATGACATCCAACATCGACGATAAAGCGGCTCGGTACATAGAAAGAGTCATCAAATCCCGTCCTCAAGACCACACGAAGAAATCCCCTTCCAAAAAATTCACATGAATGTTATGCGTTTCATCATCGATGTCTCTACTTGCTTGGATTGCTCTGCTCTCTTTCTTCCTCTTCTTCTTCTGAATTATTGTGTGACTTCAAATTTATGATGATTGCTGCAAGTCTGGGATCAAACTGTGCTCCATTTCTTCAGAATTAGCAGGCTCTAATGAATTCACGGTGCCTGGAAACTGGTCTTCGGAACCTTCAAACCTAGGCTCATCCACACCATCTTCATTAAGCTGAGCACAGGTCCTACGATTCACTTCAATCCAGCTTTTGCCAGCGGCTTTCCTCACACCCCTTTCTCTCATCAACTTCCTCACTTGCAAAGCATCGTTCCATCGCCCTACTGACTTGTAGACATTCGCGAGAAGAACATAGCTCAAGTGGTACTGCGGCTCCAACTCCATCATCTTCTTTGCCACGCGTTCCGCTACTCCTGGGCTCGAGTGGGTGGCACACGCACCTAGAAGAGCCGCCCACAGCGAAGAATCATCTCTGTACTTTCCGTTGTTTATCAAATCTTCAGCTTCTTTTAGTAGACCAACCCTGCTGAAGAGATCAACCATGCAATTATAGTGCTCGATCCCCGCTGCAATCCCGTAATCTTCAGTCATCGATCTGAAGTATCTCCTGCCTTCGTCGACCAAACCTGTGTGGCTACAAGCAAACAGCACCCCAATGAAACTGATACAGTCAGGCTTAGTCCCTCCCTTGACCATCTCATCAAACACCTCGATGGCTTGCCCACCTCTACCATTTTGAGCAAGGCCACACATCATTGCGTTCCATGTTATCAAGTTTCTGATGGAGATCTTAGTAAAGAGATGATAGGCATAGTCTATGAGGCCACATTTTGCATAGAGATCGACCAGAGCAGATTCCACGACTACGTCTCTCCAGCCCCCCATTCTTAGATACTTGCAATGCAGCTCCTTCCCCTCTCTTATGGCTGCAAGACCTGCACAAGCCCGAAGAACCGTGCCAAAGCTGTATTGATCATCTCCTTTATCCATCACGCGGAACAGATTGAGGACAGCTCTGTAGTTCTTGCCTTGACAGTACCCTCCGAGTAAGGCACACCAGGTCACTGTGTTCTTAGTAGCCATTCTATCGAACACCTTCCGTGAATCTTCCATGTACCCACATTTCGCATACATGTCAAGGGTGCTGCTTTCGACCACCACATTGCCGCAGAGACCACTCGTGATGACTTTGGCGTGTGCTTCCTTGCCCTGTCTCGCCCTACCCAAATTACCCAATGCAGTCATCAGTGTCCCAAACGTGAATCCATCCGGAACAATCCCAAGTTCCTTCCTCCTCATCATTGAATAGAAACAGCTCAGTGCTTCGGCGAATTCATCGTTCCATGTCAACACGGAGATGATCGAAGTCCAACAGATAGCGTCGGGCTCAGGCAATTCGTCAAACACCCGCCTTGCGTCTTCCAATGCAGAGTTCTTGCCATACATATAGACGAGCGCGCTCGCAATCACATGATTGGTTTCGAAACCACGCATCATAACCATCCCATGGAAGCACCTACCGAGCCTGACGTCCCCAAGATCGGAACTTGCCTTCACCACAGAGGACAGGGTGAATGCATTCGGCTCGACGCCGCCGAAAGTAGACATCTTGACAAACATTTGAAGGGACTCCATGGGCCGGCCGGCGCGAACGTAGCCGGAGACCATGGAGGTCCAGGAGATGACATCCCTGATGGGCAAACTCTCAAACACGTGGCGGGTGACAGAGAAGTCGGGGCACAGAATGAAGTAGAGGGAGAGGAGGCTGTTGCCGACGAAGCGATCGGAGTCGAGTCCCGACTTAATGATGTGGCAATGGAGCCGGAGGCCACAGGAGAAGGAGCCGGAATTGGCGGCGGCCTGGAGACGGGCGGCGTAGCGGAGGGGCTTCGAAACGTGGCTACGGCCATTCTCGCCGGAATCGCGCAGGAGGAAGATTTGAGATTGAGGAGGAGGAGGAGGAGGAGGAGAAGAGCAGTAACCCTTGCAGAGTCGCTTCATCTACATGCTGAAAGCAAGCAGAGCAGTCGCGATGTAGAGTCCGCCTAAAGATTATTGTTTGGGTTATGACAAACATATATAGTGTTTTGGGCTCTATTGAACACATAGGACTCTCACGCTTTAGGGGAGTGATATAGAGTTAAAACTTCAATTTAACCTTTATGATTTTTACAGATAATTTAAATATTAAAATAATTTCTATATTGAAAACAACATAATATATAAATCTTTTTTATCTAGTTAACGAACATCATATAATATTTATTGGTATGCACTCATAATAAATTATTAATTTTAATAAGGGATAAGGTTCATTTTATCTCATATGATCACTTAAGTTATTACTATTTACTCGTGTCTAAAATAATCCTTATATCTTAGAAAATATAGTATATAAATATCTCTTATTAAATTTAAGTTAACATACGTTAGAGACTATTCACTCGTAATAAATTATTAATTTAATAATATATATAATTTAAATTTTAGAAAAAAGTTCACTTTAACTCCTGCGGATTGGTCATGGACCAATTAAGCTCTTATGATTTTGCTCATGTCTAAAATAGCTCTTACATTTTTTAAAACATAGCATATAATCCCCTTTGTCAAGTTTGAGTTAACAAGCGTTACTACTGATGGTGATGGTGGTGGTTACTTCCACAACGATGCTTCCTCCTGACGGTGATATCAATTTTTTAAATTTAAAATTTACATATATTTATATTAATGATTTATTATGAGTTTGTACGTAAGCAAACTATAACGCCTATTAAATCAGACTTGAAAAGAAAAGCCTATATGCTATGTTTTTTAAAATATATGGGTTATTTTAGACACAATTAAAATCATAAGAGCTTAAATGGTCTATAACCAAAACCACAAGGGCTAAAATAATTTTTTTTGAAAAAACTTAAATTATATTTATTATTATACCAATAAATTATTATGAGTCAACATGTCACGTAAGTAAACTCTAGCATTTGTTAACTCAGACCTGATGGGAGGAGCTTATATGCTATGTTTTCTTAAAATATATGGGTTATTTTAGATACAAGTAAATCATAAGAGCTTAAGTGGTTCATAGCTGAAACCATAGGGGCTAAACTGAATCTTAACCACTTTAATGACATACTATTACAGACTTAGCTGAATTTGCCTAAGTCGTACGGTACCCTAGCAACAAACTTGAAGACTTAGCTAAAATTACCTAAGTTAGAAGCCAACTTACCCAATGTCCCGGACTTAGCTGGGATTGCTTAAGTCTTAAAACACCAAAGTATTATTTGCCCGCAAAGGGTCAACCCACTTGTAACCTTATATGGATTTCGAAGGACCTGCAAAAGAGAAGTTGATTAGTTTTGAAGACAAGCGACAGACAAGACCCAACATCTCACAAAGAGGGCAGCTCTTATAAGTAATTCATCGAAAATTACTTCACATAGTCTCTAATGGATGTACTTTGGCGGAGTTGTCTAAGTTTCCTTCTTACAATAAACTTTATATTCTCAGGCAATAATTGAGTTATCAACTCTCACTTCAAGTCTTCTTATGTATCCATATGACATCGAGCTTGTTGAATCTCTTTCCAATAGGTTCGCCACCAAAGTTTTACATCTCCGTTCAGATACATTGTTACTATCGAAACTTTGGTTTCCTCTGAATCGGGTCTCAAAGCATGAAAATATTATTCCATGTTGAACAAAACCTTTTTGAGCTCCTTGGTATCTCTGGCACCCCTATAGCAATGTGGCTCAGGTATCCTGAAGCTTTGTGGTGGTGCAGCACAGGTATTGTTCCCTCTCGCATTAAGAGTTCTTGTGAGTAACGTCACCTTTGCCATGAGTTCTGCCACAACTTTGTATAGATGTCGTACCGAGTCTTTGGTATCCTTCGTCAGTCGATCGACTAGGGACTCAACCCTATCTATTCGAGATTTAGCTTCTTCTTGTAAGCTCTCTATCCCAAGGAGTCCTCGTTGCCCTTAGTAGAGTTCCTCCAAGCTCGCTTCAAGAACATTAAGGCTGGTTTCCACCGTTGTAAGTCTCTCTTTGTGGCTCCTTTTCCCAATTAGCACACCAGATTGTGCCTCCTCTGCTCACGAAGAATACACTACTTCATGCTCGTCTTGTTCACTGTCGCGCTCCTTATGAGCGGCTCCTACAACTTACGAGTGAGTTTGCACTTACAGGCCACTTGCGGTTGCTTGGGGCAAGGGTACGGCTTGCCCCATCTTGCTCGATTCACCATGGTGCTTCACCATGATAAGATTATGAATCTTCTTCGCTACTTGTTTAAATTGCTTACCTGCTCTGATACCACAATATCACGGACTTAGCTAAATCTGTCTAAGCCGTGTGGCACCCTAGTAGCAAACTTGAAAACTTAGCTAAAATTGCCTAAATCAGAAGCAACCTTGTCTAATATTCCGGACTTAGATGGGATTGCCTAAGTCTTAAAACACTGAAGCGTTATTTGCTCACAAAGGGTTAGCCCACTTGCAACCTCGTGCGGGTCCTGAAGGATCTACAAAAGAGAAGTTAATTACTTTTGAAGACAAACAATAGACAAGTCCAGACGTCTCGCAAAGAGGGCAGCTCTTACAAGCAATTCGTCGAACACCTTGAATGCAATAGAGAAAGAGAGCGAAATGAGACTTTAGAAGACTGTAGGAATGGTCGTAAATTCACAAACGATGGTTCCCGAGGTACTAGACGTAAGTTGAGTTCAACTATTGATGACTGCTCACACCCGATACATACTCGAAGCCCCATCCAACCTTGTGCCACTCAAGGGGGTTCAAAGGGGTTGAGATGACTGACGTATTGCACCGCTCAAACTAGTCATCGCAGCATGTGAAAATGACCCAAAACTAGGTTGTTTTAACTCTATGCAGCGAGCGATCGTTCTGCAGCATTACAGACTGTCTATGCTCGCATTTCTTAGGCAAAATCAAACAAAACTAAGGCAAAACATGTTGCCAAATATATGCACAAGCAAATAAAAGCGACAAATGGTTTGTTGAGCAAAGAGTTGCAGTTTAGCGATGATCGTTCGTGATAATACGTAATTTAAGTTTTTTTCAAAAAATATCATTTTAGTCCTTATGGTTTTAGTTATGGACCACTTAAGCTCTTATGGTTTTGCTCGTGTCTAAAATAACCCATACGTTTTAAAAAATATAGTATATAAGCCCCTTCCATCAAATCTTAGTTAATAAATATTAGAGTATACTTACGTGACAATAAACCATTAATATAATAACATATATATATTTAAGTTAAAAAACATATTTTATTGATGAAGAGTGAACGACGGAGGCCATATCGGTGAATAAAGATGGAGAGGCAGAGGTAGGAGAGGCTGAAGGTAGAGGTGAGGAAGAGCTGGACCACCACATCATAGGTGCAATGGGTGGGGGTGCAGGAGAGGATAAAGTAGGAGGTGGTAGGGACGAAAACAACCTAGGAGGAGGAAGAGGAATCAGAAGACCATTACGTAGATAGCATTGGACTAGTCGACACATATCCACTTGAGGTATGATCAGAGTTTCCTAAGCTCATCATTAGCATGTGAGAGGCTACATGCATATGAATCACTATTAGATAGCAACAGCTCGATGCTGGTGGTCGCTTCCCCGACGATGCCTCCTCCTGCCATTGATGGTGGTGTTAATGTTTTTAATTTAAATTACATGTATTATTATACTAATAGTTTATTATGTGTTGGCATGCCACGTAAATAAGTTCTAATATCTATTAACTCAGACCGGACAAGAGAGACTTATATGTTATATTTCTGAAAATATATGGGTGATTTTAGATATGAGTAAAATGATAATGACTTAAGTGATCTATGACCATAGGGGTTAAAATGGATCTTTTTTAGAAAACTTAAATTATACGTATCATTATATTAATAATTTATTATAAATAAGCATTTTATATAAGAAAACTCTGATATTTGTTAACGTCTGGCTTATATGTTATGTTTTTTAAAATATGTATGTTTTTTTTTTAAATGGATCTTAACTCATTTAATGACATATGCAATTTAAGTTTTTTTTAAAAAAATCTATTTTAACCCTTATGATTATAGTCATAGTCCACTTAAGCCCTTAAGGAAACCCATATATTTTAAAAAACATAGTATATAAGCCCCTCTCATTAAGTCCTAGTTAATAAATATTAGACTCTGATTACATTGCATATTGACTTATAAAAAATATTAATATAATAATATATTAAATATATTTATTTTTTAAGTTAAAAAAAGTTCATCTTGTTAATGAAGAGGGAGCGACGGAGGCCGTAACGCTAGATGAAGGCGAAGAGACAGAGGTAGGAGAGGTCGAAGGAGGCGGAGATGAGGAAGAGTTAGACAACCATATCATAGGTGCAGTGGGTGGAGGCACAAGAAAGGACAAAATGGTAGATGATGGGGACGAAGATGCCCACGAGGAGGAAGAGAGACTAAAATACTATTACATGTTTAGCGTCAAACTGGTCAATGCACATCCACTTGAAGTATAACTGAAATCTCAAGAGCTCATTATCAATGTGAGATAGGCTATGTGTGTATGACATTCTGCTAGGCAATAATGGCTCGGTGCTGTCACTGGTGGTCGCTTCTGCGATGATGCATCCTCCCGCAATTGATAGTGATCTCAATTTTTCTAATTTAAATTTTATAAATTATTATATTAATAATTTATTATGAGTTAGTATGCGACGTAAATAGATTCTAATGTTTTTGAACTCGGACTTGACGAAAAGAGTTTGTATGCTAAGTTTTTCAAACCATAAGGGTTATTTTAGATATGAGCAAAATCATAATAAATAAGTAATTTTTATTAAAATAATAGAGGTTAAAATAGATTTTTTTAAAAAAATTAAGTTATATGTATCATTGTATTAATAGTTTATTATAAATTATCATATCATAAGAGATAAAATATTAATTGACAGGAGTGACAAGAAGGCCTTGTATGTTTTATTTTTTTAAATATAAGACTTATTTTAGATATAAATAAATCTTAAAAACTTAAGTCAACGACTAAAATTAGATGTATAACTTTTAACTCAAATATATAATAAGGATTAGTCTCATGCTTAAGAGTTAAAAGTGTGTCTTCCGCTCAAAGTCTCCAAGCGCAGACCTAAGCCGTGTCGCTCGGCCAATTCCCTTCTCTGGGAGCCAAACCATGGCCTTATCCTTGTCCTACTCCTCGTCCGCCGCTTTCACTGTCGTGGCCTGCCCTGCGCAGTCGCCGCTGCCTCGAAAATTGCCGTCTGCCGTGTGCTTCACCCGCGCAGTTGATACCGCGCCACGCGCCCCCTTGCCCTGCGCTTCTTCTACTTACCCTCCGCAACCCTTCGTCCCCGAGGTGAGTTCTTCCTTTCTCCTCCTCGGTTCAGTGTGATGAATGCTGCATTTGGCTTCTTTGTAATCTTGAAACACTAACCTCAATTGGAACCCTAAATCCGGTTCCTTTTTTGGGCGTTTAGGTCGCTGAAGCAGTGGAATCCTTGTATTCGGAGTTCAGAGACGTCGACAATTTGGTGGCGCACAACTCTATGCGGGTTCTGAAAGCTTTTCAGAACGCTGGAGTTGGATCTCATGTAAAGCCATCTCTTTCCGAAGCTCGTTGTTTTCTGATAAATATTTGTCACGTATTTGCTGCTTACTTTGTATCTGTAAGTCATCGAAAATAGGAAATTGATGTCTGGTTCTGCAAATGCTTATTCATGGGTTCCTTAATTGCCATGTTCATATAGATACGTATACAGAGCATTCAATTCTTTCATGAAAATTTGGATGTCTCGTATATGTTATGCACTTTAATCGTATTCTTGCTATTCTTGTTTACTGTTTTCACTACTGCATTTGTATTAAGCTTTGTTAGGTAATTACTGAGAGCATATTATAATACTTTTCTCTGGCATCGCATTATTCAAATGGACTAATTCTTTTTTTCAAATTTGTTGGCTTTCTTTTGGTCCTTTGCCTAAAAGGGTTGCCATTTCCTAGGTGACAATTATGTGCAAGAGAACACGACAATCATCATATCATCTTGATCGAGAATTGACAAAATTTTAAAACATTCCATGTGAAAAATAATATAACAATTTGCAATTTTTATGTGAATTATAAGAATACCGCTTGAGTTCGAGTTTGGAGTGATATAGGGAATTACTTTTACCATATGTCCTCGCTGACTCTGTCATATTAAAATGAGTTGCAAGTAATAGACCCAGAATTAAGCAGCAAACTGTGACTTAATTAGAATGAAGCCTTTGTATCCCTTGTTTACAGTTCATTATACAGAATTATTTGTCTGGTTACCAGACTCCTATATCCACTTCACTATTACAAAAGTTTCTGACACTTGTGAATTTTGCTTCACAACATAACTGTTCTGTACCAGCATTTCAATGGATGCACTGGTTATGGTCATGATGATGGTGGGGGCCGTGAAGCACTTGACTCTGTTTTTGCCGAAATTGTTGGGGCAGAATCAGCAATAGTTCGTTCTCAGGTTTATAACGACTTTAATGACTTGTTCAGTTTGTTCTGTTGATTTAGTTATGTACTTGAAAGTTGGAACTCTTTTTTTTCTTCCTCTGTGCAGTTTTTCTCTGGCACACATGCTATTGCTTGTGCTTTGTTTGCTTTTCTGAGGCCTGGGAATGAGGTGAAATTTTTTGTTGCTTGTTATGGCTTTTAACTATGGATTCCAGTTGAATCTACTTATTATATTTGGTTCAGTTTGTTCTAAGATATTAGGGCTGATGACACCTTGTTATTACCAGCTTTTAGCAGTTGCTGGAGCTCCTTATGACACCTTAGAGGAAGTAATTGGGATCAGACAATCATCTATCACTGGATCCCTGAAAGATTTTGGAGTGACATACCATGAAGTTCCAGTAGAATTTCTTTCTCTAAGGAATTATGTTAAACATGATGAGAAATGTTAAATTCATTTCTTTGTGTATTTTCTTCTCCTAACAAACATGTTTTAGCTTGCAGAAGATGGGGGCCTCGACTGGGATGCTCTTTCCTTTGCTGTGAGACCCCGTACAAAATGTGCCTTAATACAGAGGTCATGCGGCTATTCTTGGCGCCAAAGCTTGAGCATAGCAGATATTGAAAGAGCTATAAGAGTGATAAAGGCATACTCTTGGACGTGTTTAATCAGACATCCTTGCTATATGTGCATTTTGGTCTGAATAACTGATAAACTGTTGTTTTGTGAATTTCTGCAGATGCAGAAACCAGATTGCATGGTCATGGTGGATAACTGCTATGGTGAATTTGTGGAAACATATGAGCCTCCTATGGTGGTACGTGAAAACTATCTTTTATGACAGAAGACTCTACCTCACTTTATTGACATGATGTTTGGCAGGGAGCTGATTTAATTGCTGGGAGCTTGATAAAGAATCCTGGTGGAACAATTGCACCTTGTGGTGGGTATGTTGCGGGGAAAAGAATATGGGTCGAGGCTGCAGCAGCCCGTCTCTCTGCACCTGGTCTTGGGGTAGATTGTGGATCCATGACTGGTGATGTCAGGCGAGCACTTTTCCAGGGCTTGTTTCTTTCACCCCAAATGGTTGGAGAAGCAATAAAGGTGTGTGAAAATATGTGGCTTGTCTTTTTTGTCTTCTAACTAACTCCTTTCGAATATTTGTTGTCAGGGGGGTTTACTCATTGCAGAGGTTATGTCAATGAAAGGCTATAAGGTCCAACCACTTCCGCGAGCACCTCGCCATGATACTGTGCAGGTTTAAATTAATGTACATGCATTTGATTTCTTTTGTAATTTTTTCTCATTCAAGTGCATGGTGGACTTATCAGAGACATGGAGATGGGCTAGTTAAACACAGCGTAATAAGTAGTACGTATTACCACACATTAATTTCACTCTTGCAATTGTCGATCTGACTCACTAGATGCTATTTTCTTTTTTAGTATGTGCATTTGGATATATTGTGGTTCCAAACTCAGTAGCAGGATTCCGTTGACTCTTGCAAATATGTTAATTGTCATGTATATATTGCAAGTTATTTAATTGTCCAATGTACCAAAACAGTAAAAATAAAATGTTATTTAATTGGCATGATCTTGCAGGGTTCACATTGGACAAAAATGAGTCATCTTCTCTTTTTTTTTTTGTTCTTTTTCCAATAGGCAGTCCAGCTTGGAGGCCGAGAGCGTCTGATATCTTTCTGTGAAGCTGTGCAAAGAAGTTGTCCTATAGGATCTTATATAAAACCAACTGCTGGTGTTACTGCTGGATATGCATCAGAGGTCTAAAATCTTATAACACTTTTACACATCTAACTTGATTGGTTGAGTCGTCCTTTAGGTGATGAGGTTGCTTGCTGTGACATCTGCATGTCGACCTAATATTGATGGGTAGATTTATAAAAAAGCTATGATATAGTTCTAAGTTTATAGAAATGTATTTGATGTCGTTGGATGCCCCTGAAGTTGCACTTATGTGTTCTGAAGTTTACCTTTCTCAGATTTTCCTGCTTTATACTGGTTCAAGGAGCTGCTCATGTATAACTGTAAAGTAGCTTTCTTTGATTGCGTCCAATAATGCTTGATATATTTTGTTGATTGATCAGTACAAAGATAACTTTGCCCCTTAGCAAACTACCTTCATTTGGTT
Organism: Ensete glaucum; assembly: GCA_021527575.1. Classification (NCBI taxonomy): domain Eukaryota; kingdom Viridiplantae; phylum Streptophyta; class Magnoliopsida; order Zingiberales; family Musaceae; genus Ensete; species Ensete glaucum. Next base: position 37,309,632 of record CM038558.1, on the reverse strand, counting down.
GGGTTATGAAATGAGCAAATATCTAAAAATTATATTCGTTAATTTCAGGCATATCAAGTCACCTTCGTGATTGTATAATTATAATATGACGACATTTTCTTCATTGTCGCTTTCTGTCAGATACATGGATCAACTGCTGCAAGTCTTTAGGGAACTACTACTCTTAGTGCCAGATTGTTTAGCTTAGCCATTTCCTGTATGGCATGTCTTCAGGTGCTTAAGAACTGCATGTGGCATCAGCATATTGAGAAATTTAATTTGCAAAAAATTAGAACAAGTTCAACAAGTTCCTAGTACATTGTAAAAAACAGGTAATTTTTGCGGATGGAACATTTATAGATGGAAGTACAAGTGAGCTGTCATGCGATGGACCACTTAGGGAGCCATTTGCAGTTTTCTGTCAGGTAGGCTCTTGTGTCAGTCAGTATGCTTTCATCTGGTGTTTTTCTTGTGTGGAAGTGGATCTGTAATGAAGTAGTATGTTTCTGTTTGAAGTATAATATGAAATAATTCAGATAGTGTTGGAAATGCCAAAGTCAAAATGTATTTATTTTTTATGCCATTTTGAGAGGCAATATTGACGATTGTATACTAATTCCATCTAAATACTAGATTATGTAACTTCATTCTTCTTGCATCATCATGCACAGGGAGGGACTCACTGGACTCATTGGGCACTTGCTCTGGGAGAAGTTCTAAAGGTAATATAATGGTGCTATTGGAACCGAGATGATCTTTCAAGACCGAGGGCGATGGGGGCAAATCCACAGCAAGTAGCACTTGGTGAAGGAAGGTAGTAAAATAATTAAATCTTTTTAAAACCAGTATTTCTCTCTCTCTCTCTCTTTCTTTCCATGAAGCTCGTTAACTCTAGTTGGCTAATAAAGCAATCTAAATTTATTTTATTTTTATTATTTAAAGCAATGTTTTTTTATTCAAAAATTTTATCAATCTTATTGTTACATGCTGGTTCTTAAATTTTGGTCATCATCGATAACACTTTCAGTTGTGTGTAGATCACTGAAATGTGACGGGGATTCTAAATATATCAACTTTTATCAAAGATAAGCTCGTTTAATCCTTTTTTAGCGCCTATTATATTGTTGATTGCAGATGTTACGCTGGATGATGCATTAGACATTGGCTCCTAATCGTCGAAGCAGAAGATTACGACAATAAGCTAACATTAGGAGATGGAATCGCGTCCCTTTGGGATTAAGATGACTCCCAAAGGCGGACAGACACTTTCTTCTTCCGAAGCGAGTAAGATTTAAGATTTGCAAATCGAGCAAACCTATAACTTAAATACCTAAAAATCCACCGATCGGAGTCTAAAGTTAGATATCCAGCTCCCCGGGCCTCTGTGAAGGGGGGGGGGGGGATTCATGGCGATCACCATCTCCACTAATCCTCTCTTTATTATACTACCCCCTCGAGATCTCATCTCCATTTTGCCATTCTCCTCTGCTTCCTGTGGATTCTTCTTCGACTTGAACTCGTCCAAAAAATGGCAGGAGGCGCTATGGTGAGCACGAACAGCGGAGGAGGAAAGGGGTACCCTGCGCGGATGACCCTCTACGTCATCCTCACCTGCGTCGTGGCCTCCTCGGGAGGCCTCATTTTCGGCTACGACGTCGGGATCTCCGGTAATGTTTCATAGTCATATATTATGATACTAAATCCCTGATTTCATGGTCATATATTCTTCTTCTTCTTCTTCTTGCTTGGCTTTTGGATCGGCAGGAGGGGTGACATCGATGGATTCGTTCTTGTTGACGTTCTTCCCGTCGGCGTATAAGAAGGAGAAGCAGGATCGGAGCATCAGCATCTACTGCAAGTTCGATAGCCAGCTCCTGACTGCCTTCACTTCCTCGCTGTACGTGGCGGCGCTCCTCACCTCCTTCATCGCGGCCCTGGTGACGGATTTGTTTGGGCGGAAGTGGTCCATGTTCCGGGGAGGGATAGCCTTCGTTCTGGGTGCAGGAATCAACGCCACGGCCGACAACCTGTTCATGCTCATCCTCGGCCGCTTCCTCCTCGGCGTGGGCGTGGGATATGCGATCCAGGTGAACTGAGATCATGCAATCCGAATCTACTTGGCAAAATCGTGTGATGAGAGATTGACCCTTCTTCTTGGCTTCGATTGCAGTCGGTGCCGATCTATCTCTCCGAGATCGCACCTCCACGGCTCCGGGGAATGCTGAACATCATGTTCCAGCTCATGGTCACCCTCGGCATCCTCATCGCCAACATCATCAACTACTTCACCAACAAGATCGAGGGGGCGTGGGGGTGGCGAGTCAGCCTGGCGTTCGCCTGCGTCCCGGCCTCCATCATCGCCGTCGGCTCGCTGGTCCTCCCCGAGACGCCCAACTCCCTCATCGAGCGCGGCCACAACGAGGAAGCCGAGGCCACGCTGCGCCGGATCCGCGGGGTCGACGACATCAGCCTGGAGTTCAGGGACCTCGTGGCGGCCAACAGGAGGTGCAGGGAGATGAGGGACCCCTGGTCCATCATAATGGAGCGCAAGTACCGCCCCCAGCTCGCCATGGCCATCCTCATCCCTTTCTTCCAGCAATTGACGGGCATTAACATCATCATGTTCTACGCCCCCCTGATCTATAAGGCCGTGGGTTTCAGCGGCCAGGCCTCCCTCATGTCGACAGTCATCATCGGCACCGTCAACGCCGTTGCCACCTTGATCTCCATCATCACCGTCGACAGGGTCGGTCGCAGGGGCCTCCTCTTGCACGGCGGAGTTCAGATGCTGATATCTCAGGTATTCAACCCCGACTACCAATCCCATGATTAATTACGCTTGGGATCTCACTGCTGCCGTCTTCGCTTGCGCTGTAGCTGATCGTGGGCACTCTGATCGGGCTCAAGTTCGGAGCAACGGGGGAAGCGACAGCTATCTCCAAGCCGTACGCCAGCTGCGTCTTGTTCTTCATCAGCGTCTACATAGCGGCCTTTGCATGGTCATGGGGGCCGCTGGGGTGGCTGATCCCCAGTGAGATCTTATCCCTGGAGATCCGGTCGGTGGGGCAGTGCATCGCCGTGTCCGTCAACATGTTCTTCACGTTCGTGATCGCGCAGATCTTCCTCACCGCGCTCTGCCACATGAAGTATTGGCTCTTCTTCTTCTTCGCGGGGTGGGTGGTGGTCATGACCGTCTTCGTGGCGCTGTTCCTGCCGGAGACGAAGAACATTCCCATCGAAGAGATGGGCCTGCTGTGGAAGGAGCACTGGTTCTGGAGCAGGTTCATCAAGGAGGAGGAGGAGAACACGGAGATGGGCAACTTGGGGAGGCCATATAGTTACGCTAGAGTACAAGTAGCAGCGAGGGTGGTGTCATGTCGGAATAGAGTATGAGAGACGGAGAGGGTAGTGAAAGTTTGTTGTACATGTTTTATATTTTTATATATATACATATTTGATTAGCCCATTAAGGATAAACAAACAAGTATCCCTTCCCACACACATATTTAAAACACTATTCCTCTTAATTAATATAGTTTTCTTTTCTAAAAAAAAGAAAAAGGAAAAAAAAGATCGACCTACCGACCATTCCTGATTTAGATATGATTTCCCAACTGAATGAGGAAATCTAGTATGTTAGTTGAGAAAAATCCTCCTTTTCATTATAAACGATGAATCAATGAATCAATTTGGCATTTTCATTACTTCTTCATATTTCCAGCAGTATCTCCTTCGAGTTTTTATTATTGTGATTCCTCAAGCCTGACACTCCAAACTGTCATTGTCAAAAAACATCTTTTTAAGATGATGTTAGGTGATCGCAACAAATACAATTCCGACTTTGGTGCCACAAGTTTGAAGCTCCTCTTAGCTTTGATGTTTGCGGACTTAGTTTCAATATTACAATTACTACCCATATCTATAGAAATGAAGATGATTTTCTAGTATTTCTGTATCAACGGAAGTGAAAGTAGAATTGAATAAATTTTTAACGATAAGTACATTCATAAGCTTTAGCCTCGATTCAATCTCTTATGATACAATAGAGAAGCTTTTCTATCTCATCTCGAATTAAATGAATAGGTAAAGGATCGTATGAGTCTCCTCCTACTATAATATTTTAAAATCTTGGTTAGGAGAACTTCAATTAATCTTTGGGTAACATTTTCTGAGGAAAAAATTTGAGGAGGTTGGGGTCACAACAAAAAAAAATCATAGACATGTAAAGTCTTATCAAAATCATTTACTTCATTGCCAAGCAAATGCTGTAAGACTTTGACGAAGTCAGCCACGTTGTTTAGCTATCCTCATATTTTGTTCTTATCACATTCAAGTAACCAACATGAGCGGTGTTGATTATGACAGATGAGCATGGTCAACAAACTTAATTGTTCCTCAAGTTGAAACCTCCTGCTGATGACGAACAATGATGTCTCGTCTTCACGTAGTTCGCTGATGAGCAATAATAAGACATTTTTAATGCATTGCTTTGCATCCGGCATCGTGTGCGAGGGAAGCTGTTCAAGAAAACCTTACTCTCTGAGAACACCATGCCCTTGTGCGTTCACAAATTCTTGTACACCGGTGCTTGCAGGTTGTTTAAGCATGTCTACAGACACACAAGTAAGTTTTTATTTAATCCTTCTCGTTCTTTTCTTAGATCAGTGCCAAGTTCACAGTACCATGTCTGCAACTCGAAGGTCATCAAACTTAAGTCCCACTCGTGAATTCAAGTTGAACGTATTGTCATATAGCATCAAGGAGAACACAAGACTCAACTGTGTCCGGAGACTACTCAGGTAATCAAGGCCTAGATTCACAACAGTATGATATGGACATCATAAAAGCAGCAACAAACTACTTTGATCATGAGAATAAGCTCGGCGAAGGAGGATTTGGCCCAGTTTGTAAGGTGCTGTTCATGTTCTCCTTCGGATTACTCTTTTGACGTTGTTAGGCTTGTGATCTTTTGTTGGAGATAACATCTTCCACCAGGGAAGGTTTGCTGATGGACGAGTGATAGCTGTGAAGAGACTGTCAGAGAGATCTGGTCAAGGCACAAAGGAATTCAAGAATGAGGTAGAAGTTATATCCAGACTCCAACACAGGAACCTTGTCAAGCTTTTGGGCTACTGCATCCATGGAGAAGAGAAGTTACTGGTCTATGAATTCATGCCCAACGAGAGCTTGGATTTCTTTCTCTTTGGTCAGTTTGCTGATCTCTTCATCATCATCTTTAAGTTAGCTCGTGGTCGTGACCTCCTGTTCTAATGATATCTCCGCCAGATGCAACTAATTCGAGAAGACTGGACTGGAGAAAGCGCTACGGCATCATCGAGGGTGTTGCTCGAGGACTGGTCTACCTTCATCGCGACTCTCGATTGAGAATAATCCACGAGAGATATGAAAACCAGCAACATTCTGCTGGACGAACAATTTAATCCGAAGATTTCCGACTTGGGGATGGCACGCATCTTTGGGGGAGATCAGATTCAAGAAACAACGAAGAGAGTTGTTGGAACAATGTAAGTCACATGAATCATTGCCTGATGTCTCTCGTCGTATGAAGGATCTCATCGATCACTGGTAACGTGCAGCGGATACATGTCTCCCGAGTATGCCATGGGGGGAAAGTTCTCCGAGAAATCGGATGTATTCAGCTTCGGCGTCTTAGTTTTAGAGATTTTGAGCGGTAAGAAGAATAACTACTATCCCAACGACGATGACGATGAATTGATTGGCCTTTTGGGATACGTAAGCACTCGCTCAAAACTTGTTCTTCTTCTTCTTCTTCTTCTTCTTCTTCTGGTGTTGTGACACTCACATGAACTGTGGCAAATTTGATGTTGGACGTCGCAGGCATGGAAGTTGTGGGTAGAACACAGAATCGTAGAGCTGGTAGATCCATCATCGGGCGATTCATGCCACAGCTCTCAAGTGATGAGGTGCATTAAACCTGGGCTGCTGTGCGTTCAAGAATTCCCAGCGGACAGGCCAACCATGTCAATGGTGGTCTCCCTGCTAAGTAGTGATGCAGACGATGTCGCTGCGCCCAAACCAGTTGCATTCTTTGGGACGAGAGGCACACTGGAGAGCTGCTCTGTCAATGAGGTCACCAACACAGAAATAGATTGCAGATGATGTGTGAAGCACAGTGTTCTTGCAAAGTCTTGCACTGTCTCTATGGCTGCTATTAGTACGTGATGTTACTGTGCAATGCACAAATGAGTGAAGCAAACATGTGAGAACGCAAGCACATGAGCTTATACTGCGGTCGGTGTTCTTTGTGCATCATCGATATATGAGACTGCTTTGTGGATGCTGCACTGTAAGCTTTTCATTGGCCACATTGGATGTTCAATAAAATGTGGCTTTTGCCTGTGATGACAATAATATTATTGAGCAAACAAACATGTCGATACCTGATCTCACTCAGATCAAACTACTATCTCCTGTAGAACAATGACGAACATTAAAAAAAAAAATGGTACTAGCTTGGGTGGGGTTTGATGAATGGTACTTTTGTCAACTTTGTGTAACAAAAGGCATCGACAATGGCGTCCAAGAATGTCTCATGGCATTGTCAACTTTGTGTGGACAAAACAACACCATGGGAAAGTACATGGAAGCTTCATTTAATAGAAAAACATGATGGATATGTGACCAATTTTGAATCGCAGATTAGATATCCCTCTCATTAGTTTACTGTGTGACATCTTTCAAACTTAGCAGCTTTTTGACTGAATCAACTGACTTCCTTCAACAACTCAAAATGACTTCGGCTTTATCGGTCAGTAGTAATCATGTCTCTCACCAGTCCAACTCAAATTGCTGGGTGAGTGCATTGAACATTACCCATTCTCACTTTCTGTAGCACTCAAACTCTAATGATCTCTAATGGAAGGAGGACTTGTGAATATGAAATATTGTCCCAAATATTATATTTAAGCCACACACACAAAAAAAAAAAAAAAATCGTTTTCATATTTTTCTTTTTTTCATTGGTCAGCTTGTAATAATAATAATAATAACAACAACATTCTGCAGCACTGCTTCCATATATCAGTAACACTACAGATAGATTCATGGATCTGATTCCAACAATAATTTCTTCCTACGAGCCAACCAAATTCTGATATAAAGTGTCTCTGCAGATTATGACAATAAATTATATTTCTACTTGAAATTAGAAATCAGCAGAAAGTTCTTCTAATTGATGTTAACTGATGCAGGGGTAGCCATCCATAACAGCCAACGTCTCTAATTAATTACTTGGTCAAATTTTGTTCTAAATTTACATTATTTAGTAAATAGAAAAAAATTAAGGGAAGAAAGAGAGAGAAAAATGATAGAGAGAAGAAAACGATGATGCAAGAAGAAGGATCCACAGAGGTGAGAGGACACTGTTTAAGAGGACCAGGAAATTTGTCTTTCTATTATTAGTTTTTTTTTTTTTAGGATAAAAATTGATCCAATTAAGCTACCGGATATAAAATTTAATTTGAGGTCTTTGCTATTAAAAGTGAAGATCTGCACCAACAAAACTAGTCATATCACTATTAAATTAATATTTTAAATATAAAAATTTATCAAATGGGATGCTCATATAATAAAAATTAACTATACCTCTTAATAAATGAGTCTGATATATCATCATTATATTAATATTATAGATATAAACATCTGTCACATTCCAGTTCAAACCCTTAACATAAGAACACAATATTATTATCTTAGATATTAATTTTTATATATTATTATAAATCTTAAATTTTTTATAAGTGAGTTTGACACATACACCCCTAGCATATAAATAAATTATTGATCCATATTTCTAAATAAAAATTATTATTAATAATAATAATTTATCATTATCGTTATATATATCTACATGTGATAGCACAAGTTGAAGATTCTCATATTATGAAAGCTAGATACCGTAAGTTAATGATAGAAAACTCCATGATTGACTTGGACAGAAGAAGAACTGCAACTCATATGCGACAACATCCTCATTCTCATTCTATTATTTGTTTATGATGTGTTTACTTACACATGATCATTCTTCGAATGCTCTTGTAATTTATTCCTAGAGAGGATCCATAAATCAATCCCGTTGCGCCAAACCTTACCTCATTGTCTATCTCAGGGCAATTGGCGAATGCACACTATCGTCACCCACGAGCCCCACCATCTCCCCTATCTCATCCCTCACTCATCTATTTTCATGGTGTATCATCATGAGTATGTTTTCTTCATGGCCATTGTGAACCTACAGCTCCCAACCTACTTGTTTATAATAATACCCATGATTTTTTATAATAATAAAAAAAGATAACCATCATATAATTAAATATTTTTAGTACTTGTATTGATAAATAAGAAATATGGAGGGAAAATATATTATTTTTAAGATTGTTACTAAAATTACATAGTCTTAGTACTCTGTTGAATTTAATTGGAATAGACACTTTTTCTTTATCCTTTGTAAATAGAAATAAAAATAAATAATATTAATAACGTATCACCATCATCATACGTATTTAAAAGTGATAACATGGGATGAAGATTATCACATCATGATGGTTGCATACGATAAGTTAATGATGGAGAACTCCATGACTGACTCGGATAGAAAAAGAATTACGATTCACATAAGACATTGTTTTCGATTTCATTCTATTGTTTGCCTTACGGATGAATATTTATCGAATGCTCTTGTAATCTATTCATAGAGAGAATATATAAACAAATCATGATGTGCCAAACCATCATCATCACCTACAAGCCCCACCACCCTCTCTTATCTCATTCCTCATTCTATCTCTTTTCATGGTGTATCATCATGGGTATGTTTTCCTCGTGACCATCATGAACCTATAGTCTCAAGCTACTTGTTTATAATAATGCTCATGATTTTAAAGAATAATGAGAAAAAAGTAATCATCATCTTCAATAGTATAATTAAATATTTTTAATAATTATATTAATAAATGACAAATATATTATTTGTAAGATTAATGCTAAAAATATATAGTCCTAGTACTCACTTGAATTTAATTGAAATAGATACTTGTCTTTGTACTTTGTAAATAGAAATTTGTTCCATGATTCCTTATATTTTGACAAGAATTGTGATGTTACAAAATTTATATCATGAACATGCAAGTCAATGTTTGGGTTGGGGTAGGATCTAATTAGGTTCAGTTGTAACTCTTCCTATGTTCAATCACTAAAATCCAAGCCCTACATTTTATACGGCTACACTTTGTGGGGGCAGACTAAGACGAAAAGATTGGACTGGTTATCATGATTTGTTGATGGAGAGAGAGAGAGAGAGAGAGAGAGAGAGAGATGTGGTACCTCCCAAAACTTATCAGTAGCGCTGTCGTTCCATCTCTCGGAAATCTCTCAAAAATATTTTTATATAAAATCTATTTTGATTATTTCTTTCTTGCACAAGTTATGTGCATTATTATGTTTGATTTATTGATTGATAAGTTCAATGGTTTTGACATTGTCTTACCTGCTCTTTTCTTCATAAAATTTTCTTAAATCTTAGGATCGCAACCACTTGCTATTAAAATGATAGGCAATTTAAACATAGAAAAACAAATAAGTTTGGATATGGCAAATAGAAAAAAAGAAAAAAAATAAAGGCATTCAATAAGATGTGGAATATACAAGAGATTAACTTCTATCATTAAAAATTTAAAAGCGTTGGAAGATAATCACTGATGTGAACTTTGTAAAAAAAAATAAAATAAAACTTAGATAAGCGTTCTATCCATATATATTGCAATCTAATTTAACTCTTTCATACCGACCATTACTAGTTGCTTCAATTTTTTTACTTTCATTGGTTCCAACAATACATACTAATTTGAGATGAATTAAAGAAAAATTTTAAAAAATACATCTGATGAAGATTCTATGTGTTCTCTCTCTCTCTCTCTATATATATATATATATATATAAAACCCAAATGAACATGTTCCTTTTTATTTCTCAAAGTCCATTAGGGGGGTTGTTGATAGCCGAAGTGTTGTGATTGGAACCCCAAGCGGCAAGTTTTTGACGTAAAGTGGGATAGTCTAAGCCAAACTTGGACTCGCAGCTTTTAATGGGGACGTTTATTATATGGCTCCCACTCAAATTTATATTATATTTCTTGTATTTAATGTCCCTTCCCCCGTCTTTAAAGTCGCCTAGCCGTTGAACCCTGCGGCGGTCGTAGAATTACCAAGATGCACTTCCCATCCCTCGCACGCGCCCACTCGTGTGGCCGCGGTCACCGGGTTTCCCGTTTCTCTCTTTGAATTCCCCACGCGCGAAGGCAACGCAAGTAAATAGTAATCTTTTCTGTTTTATTTATTTATTTATTTATTTATTTATTTATTTATTTGGCTTTTAAAAGCAGCGGCCGATAGGGACAATCCTCGATATCTTTCTTATCTTGACGAACGGTCACCGCATCCCCTCCCCTTTCCTCGCTCGCGCCCTCTCTCGGAGTCCACCGAAACAGATCCCACGCGCTTTCCGCCAACCCACCGCAAAAAGCCCGTCGCCTAGCCAGGGCCATTTTGGGCAGATCAATATTTTCTTTTCTCTCTTCTTCTCCACTTCCCTGCCCAAAATAACCCGGTTCAGTCCACATACTCCTCTCGCTCTACTGTCTCATCTCTTTTTATTCATCGCCTTCGTTTGCGATCTCTCTCTTTACCTTCACAGCGAAAGAGAGAGAGAGAGAGAGAGAGAGAGAGAGAGAGGTCATGGGGATGGAAGTGGAGTTGCCGGATGACTTCCGCTGCCCCATCTCGCTTGAGGTGATGACTGACCCGGTGATCCTACCGTCGGGACACACCTTCGACCGCGCCTCCATCCAGCGGTGGCTCGACTCCGGTAACCGTACCTGCCCGGTCACCAACCTCCTCCTGCCCCCCTCCCCCTCCCTCATCCCCAACCACGCCCTCCGCAGCCTCATCTCTAGCTTCCTCGCCCAGCGACACACCGCCATCGACGCCGCCGCCGACAACCGCGACGCGCTGCTCCTCGCCGGCATCTCCTTTCCCTCCGATGTCCCCACCCTCGCCGCCGTCCTCCGCATCGCCCAGCGCGGCGGCCCCAACTCCCGCCGCCTCGTCGCGGACTCCGGCGCCGCGTCCGTCCTCTTCCGCCACGCTGCCGCCCCCGACCCGCCCGACCTCCAGGACCTCTCCTCCGCGCCCTGCTCCACCTCACCCTCGACGGCGACGATGCCCGCCTCGGCCTCGTCGCCGAGGGCGCCTCGACCCCGTCGTCGCCGCCCTTCGCGGCGGCTCCGCCGCAGCCCTCGCCGCCACGCTTCTCACCAGCCTCGCGGTCGTCGACGTCAATAAGGCGACCATCGGCGCCCACCCCGCCGCGATACCTCTCCTCGCGGCTCTCCTCCGCTACGGCGACTGCCGGCAGCGGCGGGAAGCGACGACGGCACTCTACGAGCTGTGCAAATTCGCGGAGAACCGGCGGCGGACCGTCCGAGCCGGCACCTTGCTGCCCTTAGTCCGCCTGACCCGCGAGGGGTCGGAGAGGGCCGTCCGGGTTTTGGGACTTCTCGCCAAGTGCCGAGAAGGTAAGGAAGAGATGAGGAAGCTGATCGGATTCGTCAACGTATTATCCGAGGTCCTAAGAGCGGGGAGTCCTCGGGGCATCGAACACGCCCTTTTGGTGCTGAACTATTTGTGCTCGGATAGCAGAGAGATGGCTTTCACAGCCATCAAAGAAGGGATTCTTGATCTCTGCTCGGTTTTGGCAGGCCATATGAATCCCAACATTGGTAAGAACGCGATGGAATTGGTTCTGAGACTTGAAAAGGAGCAATTTGGTGGCTATTCATGAACGAGGTTTCTTCTCCGTCGTTGCTGGTTTGCACCCGGCGATGCATAGTGGCATACGGAGGTCAGTGGAGCTGCATGCTTTATGGGTTCCTTTATTTTTCATATCTCATGGCTACTGTAAAGAAAAAGACCATCTTTTTCAATCCTTTCTTTGTTCCTTCATCCCAGTTTTTGGAGTAGCCTTAGAAATAACTAGCCCTGTTTATATAAAAAAGGTTGTAACTTGTCAACTGAATCTGTATGAAAATTCAATCTGATAGTGATATTTTCTCTCTACATGTTAACGAACTGATGCATTCAAGAAAATGTATTTTCCATATACGGTTCGTTGTTGTGAGTTTGTGTTGCGATCCTGTCTCTTTGAAGAGTAGCCCACTTGGTTGCCATTCAAATGCTAATCGAACTCCGATGAACAGCCATATTGTGTTGCCTTGTGCCGATGTAGAAGGCTGTGTTCCAGTGATAAGTTTAAACCCTTTTACTGTAATGTTTAATAACTCTCGGGCCGTCACAGCTGAGAACTATTTTTCGGTTTTGGTTCATCAAGATACTGCTAGATGGGCGATCTCAAATGCTAAAGAGTTATCATTGAGAGTTACAAGAAGAAGATATGTAAAAAAACATCTATGGAAATATTTAAATTTGCTCGAGTTTTGGAATAAGGTAACCAATACTATGGATCATTTTAGTGGTTTCTAGAATATATTTAATTCTTGGTTTATTTGTTTAGCAGCTGATAGTTTGGTACTTGATAACTCATTTTGTTATGGAGATCTGAAACTAGCTCCTTAAATGTCTTTGCATCTTTGAGAATCTTCTATATGTTTTCTCTTTTTTTAAATTCTGTATTGTGTGTATTATTTGGTGTCAAATTGAAGCTATTTGAACATGCATAAGGATAAGTTGGACATGCTATTTGAACACACACGCATTATAAAATCTTGTTTCATGAGGAAACGATGAAGTATGAATTCGGTTCGTACAGTGCATCTTGCATTATCTTAAAAAAGAAAGAAAATTACAAAACAACATTAGATCGTTCAGTTATTTTTTGCAGTGGACCAACTCTTAAGAATGTTTCAACTTCATATATGATGATCAAAATCTCCTGAAATATTTGTTTTCTTAGAGATTTTATATGGATTGTATAGTGTAATACTAGTTTGTATATGCTGATGTGTCTCCATCATTATATACACTTACCATTTGACTGCTCTCTATACTGTTATTGTCTTCAGTGGTGAGTACTTGAAAGATCAACTGGAAAACAGAAATAGAACCTGTAATGCATCTGTCAAAAATATTATAAGAACTGCGTTTTAAAGCTGGGAAACAAGGAACGAAAAACAGAGGTACAAGTCTGTAATGTTCTAAAGCTGGAGAAAAGGAATGAAAAACAGAAGGCTGCAGGATGTTGGACAGAAATGGGGAGCAAACCACCTTATAACATAGATTGAATTATATTTTTCTCAAATTGGAATACACGAATTATAAAATGGGAATAAGTTCTGCAATGAGACGAACTGGACTTATTGTAACTATCTTGGACCGAACTTAAATTCCACAAGGAAAGTAGTTGCTGCAGCATTTTATTTTACAACAATCCTCTTCTTGCAAAGCCTGATAATGATGGTAATCCAATCACACTCTCTTTTAAAATCTTATTATGAATTGTTCAGCAACAGTTGAATAATGTTGTCCTTGGGACTAGAAAATCCTCAATGTTTGATGATCATTGCTCTACTGCGACTGCTTAACAGATTAGTCTGTGAGAACAACTTGCATGCTGATATCGTGGCATGAAGGATAATTTTTCGAAATGTCACCTACATTGAATTAATGCTGCTGGTCATCATCTTATGTAAGTCTTATTTCTTTCTATAGACAGCTCGATAACAGTGTGTTGACACAATAGGATGTTAGAATTGCATTTGACTGGAACATGTTACTGAGTTTTATAACTAAAACCAACTGCCTCATATTTTCTTGGAATCGAATTGTTTGCTTCTGATAACAATTCATGACCATTGATGGAAACAGGAAAAGTGTCATTTTCAGAAACCGGCAGAGACGGGGGTTTGGCAAGTAAATAATATGGTTGAGATGTATCGAGATTATGGATCAATGCTTTTCTTTTCCAGTTAAATCACCGATATGAATATGTGGATGTGATTCCCTTTGGATGTTGATTGAGATATGCTTTTCCACCAATGTTTTTAACAATACTTGGTTGCAGGCCATGGGGAATTGATTATCAGTGCTCCAGACACATTCAATCTTGAGAAAATTGTATGTACATCAATCTGCATGGTCAGATGGCAAGTTCTAGAAATGGTAATACTTTTAGAAAATTACATGTTTATCAAATGAGACTTTTTATTTTCTTGTTTAAGCTAATGTTGGAGTTAGGGATTTTCTATTGATCTTTGAGCATTTACATATTGTTGAAGCACATTTTAGCAAACAATTTTACTTTTTGTCTTTCCTGGAAATGAGTGATGGACGGTTGCAGAGTGTTGAAGTCTGTGTGCAGTGAATTGTTATTGTGGCTGCTGAATAGTTTCTTGTGATTAAGGGTTACACAGATTAGCTCTACCTTCCATTAAACTTTTTTTTTTTTTTGTTTTGGTTTAAGGTGTATCCAATAAATTTAATCCAACTTCTGGTTTCCAAACTCTTCATTGTTGTCTCTTTAATTCTGATGGTCATTAAAATTCTATTCTGCAGCGTCAGTTGACTCACTTTGTTCTTCTGCTATATCGTTTGTACTACTTGCAGGTCTACAGCACCAAACCTTAAGGCGTGCGTGCCGCATGCCATTCCATTCACAGGTCATTCAAAGGTGTTTTTTTGCTGCAGTCGTTCCTACGTAATCGTGTCTCATTTTCTTGCAGTGAAAAAATGGCGACAAGCCGAGTGGTCAAACGTATTGTCGAGTCAAACCTCCGATTGTGACCATCAGATAGATGTCTGTTTTTTTTTTTTTTTTTGGTCTTCTTAGTAACGTATCGTTAAAAATCTCATACCCTGTTTTGGAGTTTATTTATTATTATTATTATCATTATTAGTATTATATAGCGAAATAAAAATATTAACTCACTAAAGCGGATACAATAATCATCTTATATACCGGAGGCTATTTTCCCTTGTTAGATATGGGCAGCAGATATTATAAAATAACCATACTATTTCCTGTTTATATATAAAAATAATTTTCAATTATTCAATCAAGGAAGATTAAATGAAATACCTATAATTATATTCAATGTTTTCTCCTTCAGCATCGTGGATCAGAGCCTTCAAATCTTAATCGTTACATATTCCTTCACACGATGCAGCCTTTGAGCCCTTTGCATCATCATATGACCAATCTTCCATGCAGCAGATTATGGATCTATTTGGTGTTGCTTTCAAATATGGTTTAGCCATCGAGATTATGGATTTATTGTATGAGCATTGGGTACTTTAACTAATATTATAATATAGCAAAATAGTCTGACTTCCACTGCCACATCCAAAATCAAAGAAATAGGCAGGAAAATGATGGTGCTTCTGATAGATTTTATGACAGCAAATAATTTTGTTAGAAAAGAAAGAGAGAAAGAAGTGGTGCCAACTCTCACACAATACAAAAAACCACACCACACCAAACTTGGGGTAGCTAACAGCAGTGGCCACACGCTTCTGACCTAATTCCTGCATTCCCTGCCATATTCCACCACCTGTTCCCATTCGCTGAGCCACCGTCCACTTCAATCCAACTAGGAATTATTCCCCTCCCAAAGCTGTTCTCACCTCATCTCCAAAATACAGTCCTCGTTGGGTCACCACCAGTTTTCTTTCCTTCCTCTTTACTCTCTCTCTCTCTCTCTCTCTCTCTCTCTCTCTCTCTCCCCCTCCCTCTACTGCAAGTTCTTCCCTACCTGTCCGTCGTTGAAGTAATGTTTTGTCTACCTAAACGTTCCTATAAAGCTAGGTGTCCAGCAATCAGTAGGAATCTCGTTAGCAACAGCAAATGTGCTCGAGATCGGAATAAGGCACAGCCCTCGACTTCTAAGGTTTAGGTTTCGCCCTTCGCAATCCTTTGGTTTGTCCGAAGCCTGCACGTGTTAAAGCAAGCCAGTTCGTAAGCTCCTCCTAGAAAGAAGAGAGCACAAGTTCATCAATATGAAGTCTAGTCACCTTTGTTTGCGGCGTTTCATGATCTTTCTTTAAATATGGAGCACTTAAAACCTGAATCAAGTTTGATGTGTGTGAGGTTGGAGATGAGGATAGGTTATCGATTTGCCTGAAAGAACGGGTGGAGAGACTTACACGAACTTGGTCGTGGAGGAACTTGATGTATTCGATGGTCTCATGGAGTACTGATGCGGTATCGGTCTGTGAAAAGGAGTGCAAGTAAGGTACAGAGGGAAATATCAAGCTGATAAAAGATGGGGAACTCGGTTCCAAAGCTGAAGGGAAAGCTTCACCTTTCCAAAAGGCGAAACCAGTTGCTGGAGTGCAGTGATTCTGTCTCCCAACTTCTCCTTCCTCACCTGGATGCATAATAATTTGATCCTCTCACCAAAGGTTTCGAAAGTAAAGACGAGATAGAACGTCAAAGCCCCGTTGATCAGCTTCGGTTTTACCTTGAAGGTCGGCAATGGCGATGGGGTCTCTGTCCTTGGCTTCTTGCCCGCCGGCTCGCTGCCACTCCTCTTCTCCAAGGTTGGGCAAGAGCCCCCAGCTCCTGAAGCAGTCTACATGCGCCCAGAACATGAACCAATTTAGTGAAATGATACACTTCAAGAACCTGCAGAAGAAGGTAGAGACAGTTCCTCACTGACCTTGACAACAGGCTTGCTGTGACTTGAATTCTCGTTGTGGAATGGTTGAGGAGGCTTCGGATAGTGGAGATTTGAGTGTGCTTCGTTTACGCTGCTTGCTGAAGGATTCCAAAAGGGAGTGTCGTTGGAGAATTGCAGCTGCTGCTTAGGCGGTGAGGCCTTCGTGAACTGCGGCAGTCTACCTACTGAAGTCTGCAACGAGTCGTTCGACGCTTCGCGGTAGTGCACTGAAGACTCGTACTTCATTGTACGCGCGTCGCTAAATGATCCTTGCAGTCTGCTCTCGGGCTCGAGGTGGCATTGTAACAGCGTTGAAGGTAATCCATGGGAAGCTGAGAGGAGCGGGATGCTATTAATGCTGGAGCTCAGAAGTACATGGTGATCTTGTAAGGAACAGTGGTTCATGTTCTTCAAGGGAGTATGGGTTTGATTGGATTCGACCTCCCAATCTCGCTGAGCATATGGCCTAGAGATCACGTCTTCTTGGAGTAAAGCATGGAAGCTATTTTGACCTCTTCCGCTGCTGCTACTACAAAAGTAACTCCATTGATGCGATTCAACATCTCAAACTGCGCAACAAAGCATGAACTCTATACATGACCATTAACGCACTTACAAGAAAGATTGGCTCCACTCGACGGTAGGAGACGACAGGCCGAAATCCATGGCCTGTGAAACGCTGTCCAACATCGGTGCAGCGATCACCGGAGCAGAAACATGGGAGTTGTGGATATCTTGGAAGGTCACGGAGCTGTTCGAGATCGACACCGGCGACTCATCACAGGATGTCGACTTGGGCTCGAACATGTCACCGGCGGTCGCCCAGTTGAAACTCCCGGCGACGTTAGCGAGGTCCGTCGAGCAGGATGCCGAGGCGGACATGGTCGGGCCGGCGACGAAGCCGCTGCTCTTTGCAGTGCTCCACCAGTTCCCACTGCTACAGCTGCCTGCTTGGAACTGATCTGCCATGGAACTCGCCTTTCCCGGTCTACTATCTCGTGCTGGGAAGTGCTGCTGCTTGCCACGGTATGTAGTTCTTCCGAGGTTTTGGTATGCTATGATGGGGAAGAAGTAATTGGATTGTGTTGCCTGCCACTCATATAAAGAGTTGGTGCTGCTTGTGGGACGACGGGTTGTATGAGCCAGAATAAGAGTGGATGAGATGACATTCCTAGTTTTTAATCCAATTTACCATCTGTTGGTCAAACCATGTAACATGACTAATATAACTCGACATGTTTTAATTTTATGAGGTTGGTTATTAGACCCATTTATCATCACTAAAATTGGAGCTGACATGAAAACTATAAGCTCTCGACTGGCAGTCATCTCAGACCATGGTGCGTTTTCTGCCACACAACTTTCAACCTACTTTCTTCCACATCATGAGACTACACCAACTTCTTCAGCCAGAAGTTTCTCTTTAATCCACAATGTCATGAGTGTATAGTTCCGTGGTAAAAAAAAAAAACACCATATCCTCCCTCCCTCCTATTTGAGCCAACCGCCGTTAGTCCGTCCACGTCATCCCCTTATTCTTCTGGTTTCCGATACGTACACCCCCCCCCACCCCTTCTTTTTATCCTTCCGCTAGGCGTCCGGGATCGACAAATCGAGCGATCGCGATGCGTGGTGGCGTGAGGTTATCAGATCGTCTCTCTATTCTGCGGGGGCATGAGCCAATCGCCGGGGAGGCGATAACGTCAGCGGTTGCGTCCTACCGGGGCCGGGGGAGGGGTCAACGTGGGACCCACTTCGGCGCACGCGTCCCAGGAGTCAAAAGGCTCGACAGCGACGGCCTCCCGAATCCCGTGTCGTATCCTGCGCCGCACACGTTACCGACAAAGGATTTGACCGCCACGTCCCCTGGATTTCGTGAACCGCGGTTGGTCAAATCAAGTTCGATTCGTCTTGTTACGATATCAAATTATAAGATGATTTAATTGTTCAACTTGCACAAGAGCAACCGACCGATCTCACTTGGGATTTATTATTTCTGGTGAAAGGTTAGAAAAAGATGGCTTCGAAAGAGGCGAATACGCGGCTACAGCGTAGGGAAGTGTATACGTGGCCACCTCAGTTCTACGATAGTGGCAGCGGAATCATTTGCCACCAATATGTGCGAGGTGGAGGAGTTGACCCCACGCGCATCATGCACCACCACGTGTAGATGTGGACAAAGAACAATGTACCACAAGAGTTGGACATTTGTCAATGCTTAATTCGTGTAGGTCAAAGATTTGAGACACCTCAGGGTCAACGCGGTCTCCCCGAGACCAGCCGCCAGAAGAAGCGCTCAACTTCGTCACGCCAAATGTCAAACCGAGTCTCCGCTCCACAGAAGAAAAAGTCAAAGCATGTCATGATCAGTGTTAGATACGTACGTTAAAGCAGTTCAGGTTGGCACCCACTTGAGGTGGCATGTAAATCTCATCCTCGGAGATAGTTCGATTCTGCTTTGACATCCGCGTCGTTGGGGTATTCAAGACTGTGGTCAACAGGTCAACTGCTGTGATGGTTAATAAATTTGGCAGCAATCGTAGTTGTGATTTAATAAATTTGTTCCAGATGGAGACACTCAACCAAGAGTTTGATCAGTTAATTTGATCTATCTTGCTTCAGTTGTTGTTCTAATCTAAACGAGTTTTTGTGGCATTGAGAATATGTGGCCACAACAGTGCAACATTTGTGGACAAAAAGTTCTTCACAACCCTCGATACTGCTCCTCTCTTTGTTCTCTTTATTTCTGGAAAAATAGTTTTAGGATTCCTTCTAAAGATCTCATTTTATCCTTAGGTTTGCAAAGATTGAGCGAAAAGTTTTGTTTCGAGCAGCTATTGAATCTTGATCTGTTGACAATTCTAATCATATATCTGAGAGCAGCAGTGACAAAGGTAGGCAGACGGCCAGTAGTACAACAGACTGGGGAAGAAAACACTTATTATTATATGTGGCCACAACCTTTTTCTGCACTAAATCCATTACGATTGTACTTAGGAGGGAGGGGGGGGGCCAAGTTTAGGCTCATTGACCTCATGATCCTGTGTCAAGATCATGATCAGAACTTGAAATAACTGATTCTTTCAAAAAGCTGCAACTGAAGCAAGCTGGGCACTAAATATCATCCATTAAACTAGGTGCATGATTCGCTTGGATCATCTTTTGGACATGGACTAAAAGATGTGTGGCATTCGTAACATGGTTCAATTAATCAGGTGATAAAGGGACTTTGAATGCACAGGTTGAGCTGTAAAACAAGCTGATGCTGCATGACGATCGATAGATAGATAGATAGATAACATTGATTCTTAGGGTCGGTTTCTGATGAGTCGGATGCAGATGATTCATGTGAGCAAGTAACCCTTTTTTACGTTTGAGGAGGAGAAGGATGATTCGCTTTGAACAAAGTAAGGAGATCGAAAACTTTGGCATGATTCTGAAATCATTGATCAGATGTATAATTCCAGTCAAATATCACAAAATCAAGTTAGTAGACGATGTTCTCATGTCAGTTTCTTTACTTCACTATTTTCCTTGAAAGGGTTCATTCACTATCTTAGAAAATTCAGATGCTAAGATCTACTTTTCATTGCAGCCTGGATGGTTTTTATTTCTTCTCCTTTCTTTTCTTACCTGATAGAAAAGTCAGACTGTGCAGTAATCTCAGATTCATGGCTACAAAAATATTTATGGTGTTGATATCAATATTGGAGGAGATTGGTTTTAACTTGATGTCATGAACCTGCAGAAGGGGAGAATGAAATGGGAAAATAGATGGGCATATATATATATATATATATATATATATATATATATTAGCTTTACCCCGACTTCTCTTCCGATTACCATATCAAGTCGACAAAGAATCGTAGGTGCGCTAATGCATGTAGGTGAAACATTTATACAGTGCAGACTATTGATCTTAATGTTTGCTGGAATTCTAAATGTTAAACTCTATTTATCTACAGCAAAATCCAACTTTGACATCCGAGCAGGGGGAAGAAAAGATCCTACAAAACCGAAAAATTGGGGCTTGGTGTGTGTGTTTTTATCTTAGCAAATCAACAGGTCAACTTATGTGATGGTCAACTCTATTTGTAACCGATCATGCCTTTTATTTTTCTACTTTATGTTGTGCATTTCTTTTTGTTTTGAAAATTCACTTGACATCAATCACTTGATCTTTTAAAAGTGTAAAAAGCTCTCATATATTATTTTTGTTAATAACATGAATCTCCTAATTATAGCTTAAATTTATTTTTATTCTTTACATGCTTTTTCAAAGGTTACTGGATCATAACAAAGATGAAATAAAGAAACCTCATCATTATTAGTATCAATCATTGGAATCACATCATATAGCTCATAAATTATTCTTGTAATTCTTATAATTGGACTTCTTGAATTATGTGACCTATGTGATGATTAAGACATAGACTCTTTAATACTTATATTATCTTCTTCTAAAACCATAGCTTTGTATGCTGCTGATCATCTTTTCAATTCCAAATCTATTATTTATCAAACTTAATATTTTTTTATATTATAACTTTATTTGTGATATGATTGAAGAGTTTGTAGCCACTTAAATTCTTAGCATAACTTAATAAGATATGTTTCTAATTTTTTCTTCTGGTTTCTTAGCAAATATAACACTTTTGAAAATTCTCAAATGATTGACTTTTGGTTTTTGTAATCTCTATATTTTTTCTAGTATAACATTACTAATTTGTCTTGTCAGATACCTATTAAGCAAAATAATAAATAGCATCTCCTCGAAATTATTTAAAAATTATTCTTTCCTTTAATATGCATAAGACCATATTAAGTATAGTCCTTTTTTTTCTTTTGAGACATATTTTGTTAAGGTGTGTACGGTATAATGAATTGATGTAAAATTCTTTTATTTTTTATTAAAAAAATTTAAATTTATTTAACCACTTTATCTTTTAATCAAATATTTAAATTCTTTAAATTTACTTAAAACTTTTTTATTTTTCGTTTACATGTAAACCCAAATTTTGCCACTAATCATTAGTGAAGATAAGAAAATATCTGCTTCAACCAAGTGATACTAAACTAATAGGATCACAAACATCTAAGTGTATTAATAAATCAAGTTAATGTCATACTCTTTTTGTTCTTCGTTTGAAAGACTTTCTTTCTTGCTTGCCTATGACATATACTTCATATAGCTTTGATAATTGATTAATTCTTGGTATTTCTGTCACTATATTAAATTTCTCTAGAAGTTTTAAAGTCTCAAAATTTAAGTGAGCATATCTAAGATGTTATAATGTAGAAATATCATAAATATCAATTTTAAAATAATTTAATAAATTAAAATACATAAATATAGAGAAAACATATATTCTTTAACATTTTCATATATGAGATTAATATTTTATTCTTATCATGAATTGAAAGAGCCATATTTTTCATCTCAATATCATAACTTTTTGAAGTGATTGCCTCAAGTTCAAAATATTATTTTTTATATTAGGAAAATAATAAATATATGAAATATATGATTCTTTACTATTATTAAGTCCAATTTTTTTTTACTTTTACCTCTTATTGGTTTTTGAGACATATCATCAAATGTAATATTCTCTGAATAACTTACATTTATTTTCAAAAATAGTTCTTTGATACCACATATCTATTGAAGCTCTTGTATCTAGATCTTATATAATAGACTAATCTTCTTCCAAATTATCATAAGTTATTAGCAAAATTTAATTTTTGTTCTTTTTAATGAAATTTATCTTATCATATTGATTGTTAGAATTATAATAATATTCAAAGGAGTAGTATTCATACCTTCTGCAAACATAATATTGTATTTCAAACCTTTTAAAATGATGTCACGTCCACGATCCCGACCACATCCTCGATCATAACCTCTATCTCTTTGGCCAAAATTTTCTCTATCACCTTCATTGTTCTGAGATTTTTGATTAGTCTGATTTATGTCACCTCTTCTTCTTTGTCTACGACCTCTTCATTTTTGATATTTTGATTCACTTTTGTTTTTAAAAATAAGCTTAGTTTATAGTAGATTTTTCTTCTCCTCTTTTTATAAGCCTTTGTTTATAAACTTAAAAAGAACCCATTAGTTATTCTAAAAATATTTGTTCCAAATATTTACTCTTCAATCACTATAACAATAAGATCAAACCTTAGATATAGAGATCTTAATATTTTTTCTATTATTCTTTGATCACTTATTTGTTCACAAGTTTATCTCATTTGATGAACAATAGAAATATTACAATATTTCAAAATCAATTCTTAAAATTTGTAGAAGAGCTTTTTTTACCTTATCTATATTATTAAATACTTTTTGAAGCATTTCCTAAAATATTTTAAAAATATTTGTTAGAGGAATGATCTTTAAAAATATTTGTTAGAGGAATGATCTAAAATATTGTATTATCAAGTCCTTGTTAGATCATGAATAATATTTTTTTCTCCTTATTCCTTCAATTTTTGAGTTGTTTTATTATTTTTACGTTCAATGCTCCTTCTGTTGGACTTTGTTCGGTAAATCCATCTTCTACAAACTTTAATGCATCTTAAGAGCCTAGAAGAACTTTTATTTAAATGTATTATATATCATAATTTTATTTTTCTCAATCTAGGAATCTAGAGTTGGATGATGTTTGGAGAAGCGCTCATATAGCTTAACCTTAGCTTTGATACCAAATGTTGAAACTAGATAGGGAGAAGAGATAAATCTATTATATAAAGGAAGAAATAGAATAAGACTAAATCTTCAAATAAGTTTGATTCAAAAATTAAACTCTATATTTTTTTACAACTTCAAAAATTAAATCTCTCAATTTTTTTTTACAACTTAAAAAATTCTATATATATATTTTTTACCTAAAATAAGTTTAATTCCAACAAACTAGTGTTATCATGGATTCTATTTTGCTTAGCTCTCAACAAAAGGCCCTACTTTTTTTTTTTTTTGCCCTCTTAGATCACTGTATTATTTGTATAGTTTATGCATTAGAGGAACCAATAGCTGAGCAGCAGTGGTTTCGGTCATTCCCGTTAGTCTTTTAGAAATAGCTAAAAGTTGGAGTGGCTATATATTGTTGTGTAGAATGCATCTTTGCAATCAACACGAGCAGTAGGTAATCATTTATTGTCAAGTATTGAGTTCACCATCCACTTCACCCCATATGTTTCTGAATCCTCAGACGGACATTTAGTTCATCATTTTGGTGGTGTAAATATTCGACCAGAGATGTTAATTTCAACTTAAAGCATCAATTATTAACCAGCAATAGTAGAAACGACAAAACAAATGACTGGTGAAACAATGCTTGCAAGCTAGTATGAGAACTTGATGAGTGAGTGAGTGAGTCATGAACAGAGAATATAACAATGTTGACGTTGACACAAAAAAAAAAAAAAAAAAGGCCAAAGAACATAATTCTTTTTTTCTTAAGGAACTTATCAGGTCAGCAGTTGTACTGTGAAAGACATATTAACTAAAGAAGACACATCACCTGCATCAGACTTCTTTTGTCCACCACAGCTCCTTTACTTGCATCAACTTTGTCTTGGAGGAGGACAGATGCATGTTGTGAAGATGAAGGCAACAGCATAACTTTCCCACATCTGTAGAATGAAGTAACATTCAAGCTTCCAACATCAAATAGGAGCTGATATCTAAAGATACGAGTGCACTAGAATTCCTTCGGATCTATTTATTACTCAGCATTAGATCTTGCAGAAACTTAGGCAACGCGAGCTCAGTGGAGACGAAGCTTTGATTCTAACACCACAAACGAAGACCATTCCATCAACACTGAGCTTGTTGTATCTCTTGCAGTATGTCTTGTTTGACGAAAAGGAATCTCTTCTGCATGCCGACACAATGGCAGCCATTTGTAAGAACCGTAATCCACTTCCATGTCTTGATTAAAATTCGTAGGAAGACGCACTTTTCAGAGGCGTTAAAGGTGATGAATCACTGTCATTGCCAACACTGGTTTCCAACACCTCACGAGGCTACTACGCCTGCAAACTCCAAGCATAGAAGGATTGATTAGTAGCAGATCACATCAAAGCATACGTTCTTTGGAAGATGAGTCGTCCGTGTCCATCTCATTTGGTTGGACAACTCTCCCTATCCCCCACCCAACACCACACAAAAATATTTAATTGGATTTGTCCATAGTCGGGTGGGGGGGGGTAGTAAGCTTTTGGGTTCAGAGACACGGCCTTTGCAGTGTTAGAAAACTAAGCATCCCCCACTTCCCCGGATAATGAAAGACGAACCGCTTCTTGACGCATGAAATGGCAAGTGGGAAGTAGTTTTCATTCTGATGCTGTCAGGCTTTGGAGGTGGAGAAATTTTCGAGCGATTATATATATATATATAAGTAAATTCTTAAAAAAATCTTTTTTTTTTTTTTACCTTCAAAAATTACTTTCAACATCCTTTTTCGCTTAATACGTTGAATGCCATTTATTTGACCGTCAATAACCTATCTTTTTTCTTCTGCTTCCTTGTATTTTTTTTTTATGAATCGATTCATTGAGTGAATGGATCCAGTTAAAATATTTTTATATTTTATTATAATATTTTTAACAATACTAAAAACACTATAATGCTGAATTGCGTTATAATGTTTCCATTGAAAAATACTATAATGAAAAAAAAATATTATAATTTTTTATATTATGTTATAATATTTTTCTATATCGCTATAGTGTAAAAACACTAGTTGGACTGGTGCGTGAGGAAAGGGGGAGGGAAAATTGGATGATGGGTGACCGAGGGAAAAAAAAAAAAAACTATTAGAAAAATAATTTTAAATTCTAAAAAAACACTAGTTCAGAAAGAGATTTTTCTCGAAAATTCGTCCTGTATTATTTTCTAATATTAGTTTTGATATCTGATGAATAATATAATGAGAAACGCAGGCACAACAATCCTTCCTTCAATAGGCATCGAAACCAAGTGCAGGTGTTTGTAGCAGTCGGTAATGAAACAAACGTACATGTCGCAGTTACTGACAGCCAAAATGGTTCGGACAAAGTTTTTTTTGCATCTTATAAATCCTTTTATTTACGACAACGATTCGCATGCAGATTCGTGCGGTGTGATGTCGGATCACAGCTAGCCTATCGGGATGGGTACGTAAGTAATTTACTGTTTTTTGGGGCGCTTCGCTCCTCAAGGCTATGGGGGTATTTTGGTCACATCACTTTCCCTGATGGCCACACCCACCCGCTCCCCATTTCAAACTACTTCAAATCCCTCTCATGTGTGATCCCGAACAAAGAAGAGCTTCCCCAAGAACCCTAACCCCATTTCCGACCGCCTAAGCGAGAAGATCGAGAAAGGAGCCATTTTTATCCCGATTGGCTTCCCTTTAACCCTCCTCCTTGTCTTCTCCTCTCTGGCCGTTGAGGTGACGTCTCGTGTCCCTCCTTCGCCTTTCCTTACCATCAAGAAACCAGTCCACAGTCTTTTCCCTCAAATCCATGTCCTCCCGGGTCCAGAGCAAGCCCCCCTTGGCTACCCACCCAAATTTATCGCGGAGCCCATCGAACGTGAGCTCTTCCGGTGTTGCCCTATGTTCCGGTTTCTGGGGCTTCCGGTTTGATCTCTGATTTTGGTTGTTGCAGAAGAAGGAGAATCTGGGTGAGACGACACCCATCGACAAGGGGCGGAAGATGGTCAGCCCCGCGTCCAACGGCCGGGCGCCGCGGCAGGTGCTGTCGTCCGTCAATGCCGGCCCCAACACCGGCGATCAGGCATCGGATGGAGGGAGCTTATCTGGGGTTGAGTTCGGGTCCCGGGAGGACGTGGAAAGGCTCTTGGGTGAGAAGATGAAGGGGAAGAACAAGAACGATTACAAGGTTGTGCTCCTAGGAATTTGTTTCCTTCTTTACGAAATCTTTTCGGCTTTTTCTGGGTAACTGATTTTTTCAGCTGTTTTATATCTTGTCACTTTTATAGGGCAAGAGCGAGCAGATGATAGAGTACATTAAAAAGCTTCGGATTTGCATCAGATGGTACATGGAGCTTGAAGATGGCTACTTGGCAGAGCAAGAGAAACTTCGAAATATGTTGGATTTTGAAGAGAAAAGGCACGGAGAGATTGGTAATTACCAATTTTGATTTTTAAAATGGCACAAAAAAATGAGAAAATCTTGTTTTTATTGAGATTTATAACTCCCACGTGCACTTGTCATCCTTATGTGTTGATGACCTGGTGGAACCTCATATTTCTGCAGAGACCCAGATGAAGTTTAAGATTGATGAACTGGATTCAACACTAAAGGAACTTCAAAACCATTATTTTTTGTTGCAGAAGAACTTCCAAAAGGAAGAATCTGAGAAATTGGTAAGAGTGATGATGATTCTCGAATTGGTTAGCAGATTGAGTTTTGAAGCTCCTGACTGAAACTTGAAAATTCCTGCAGGCTGCTATCAAGTCTTATGTGAATGAAAGGGGAACAAGGGTTGCGGTTGAGAATTCTCGAGATGCTCTGTCAGCAGGCCTTGAAAGAGTCACCCAGGAGAAGAAATGTGTAGTTGACCAGGTATGTTGCTTTTTTGATTAAAATGAAGCAGTTCTTTTTATGATCCAAGTGACATCTTGTTTCATACAATTTGCCAGTTAAAAATGTTGCAAGAAACTAATAGGAGATTACAAGATTACAATGCCAGTTTGCAACAGTACAACAGTAATCTTCAGACTGAGGCCAACAAAAATGGTGAAACAATCTCGAGGCTGCAGAAGGAGAAGAGTGCTATAATGGAAAGCCTGACTAGTGCTAGGGACCACTCAAACTCACTCAAAAGTCAATTGGATTCCTCCAGGGTTAGTGTTAATACAGGATGAATTATTGGCACATGTCAATCATTTTTCTCCTTTCTCTAAATTTATTAGCTCAATCACAGTTTTACCCCCAAACCACGGACACCCCCCCCCCCCTCTCCGCGTTTTTCTTTTGGTGCTCAAAGAACTTAACATTTTATCAGTTTTATTTTATTTTCACTGTTAAATTGTGTTGATGTCCTATTGCTTTCAGTATGTGCAATTTACAGAGGTTGATGTATCTTGGTTTACAAGGTCCTTTTTCTTCTGATTCTCATGTATTCTGCTTTATGAATTGTATTAATACAGTCAAAATTGTCTCATCAGTACATCTTCGCAAAAGGCAGTAGCTCATCTTATACAGATCTCATTCTTGTGTCTTGGCTATAGGTAGGAACTCATGTTGCATAAATTCTTTGATCTGATCAGCAACATTGTATCCTGGTCATATGCAAATATTGACACTTGATAGTCATATGCATTACACCTCCCATTCCCCCCCTTCCCCCCCATTCAAGAAATAATGATTTTGCAACTAGAATAATATCTTGAAGTTTGACTAAACACAATAACACACTTGACCTTTTTCATTGCCCATCATGTTCCATTTTAGATGAAGTTGTTTGTACTTTGAACAAATTATTTCATATGATCTTTGTTAGACACGCCTTTGTGTGATTGATTATTTTTGGTGCTATTGCTGTTACATAAGTTGTAATATTCACCAATTCATGTATTCCTAAAGTTGTGATTGCTTTATCAGTCTTCCCAGCAAGAGGCCATGAAACAGAAAGAAGAATTAAAAAAGGAAGTCAGCTGCCTTCGAACTGAATTGCAACAAGTACGAGATGATCGTGATCATTTATTAGCACGAGTGCAGAGTTTGACTATAGAAGTTGTTAATTACAAAGAAATTAGTGGAAAATCATCAAAATATTTGGATGAAATGACTACAAAGAATGTTGCTTTAGAGGTTTGTTTTCATATGCGCTAACAGCTTCATACATTCTGCTAATTTTTACAGTAGTGTGGTATATATTTGTTCTTTATTAATTTCAGGAGACATGTTCTTCCCAAAGAGAACAAATACAACTATTGCAGCATCAGCTTGCTATTTCCAATGACAAGCTGAAGGTTGGTAGCTATAAAGCATTACAGAGAGTATTATCATATTGTGGCAATTCGTTTTCTTTTGCCTGAATGTGAGATAAACCAGTGACTTACCTTTGGCTGCAGATTAATATGAATAGTCTAGGACCAAGTAATTTTGTGTTTAGTTTTTGACATCCTTGTTGCTTTAATAGAGAGCCGACTTGACAGCTACAGAGACAATGACAGAGTATGAAGAGCAAAAGAAAACTGTTAAAAATTTGCAAGAATGTCTTGTAGATGCTGAGCTTCAGATAGTGGAAGCAGAGAAATTGCGCAAAAAACTGCACAACACCATATTGGTACTTGTGTTAATTTATTTAAATATATATTATAAAATTTCTGTAGTGCTGAACTTTTTTTTGACAGGAACTTAAAGGAAATATTCGTGTGTTCTGTAGAGTTCGTCCTCTTTTACTTGATAATGGTTCAAGTGACACAGATGGAGCGGTTGTTTCTTATCCAACATCCTTTGAATCTCTTGGTCGTGGCATTGATTTGACACAGAATGGTATGAAAAGCCTTTTGTTTGTTTTAGATACTACATTTACATTGTTTCTTTTTACGATTACTATGGGTGATATAAGATATTGATCAAATCAAGGAAATTATGAACAGCCCAGATGTATTCCTTCACTTTTGACAAAGTATTTAATCATGAAGCTTCACAAGAAGATGTTTTTGGAGAAATCTCTCAGTTGACTCAAAGTGCACTTGATGGCTATAAGGTGCTTCAGTTAATCTTTAAAATATGTTCTCTATTCAAATCTATACTCATAACAATTATTATGTATATACTGACATTGATTTTGTCTATTCCCTTTTATTGAGATGTTACTTCTAATCAAGGTTTGCCAAATCGTACCGTGAACTCGGTATGATATGGTATGCCGGAACCAAGCGATACGCTTAGGTGTACTGCTCGGTATGTATATATATATAATAAAATTTAAAAATAAAAGAAAAAGGGTGACGTCATACCTCTTGCCTTCTCCTCACATGGGGAGATGTTTCTTCTCCCCACACGGGGAGAAGAAATCTCCTTGTGAAGCCTCGGTGAGAAGTCCGCGCGGGTGACAGATCGGGATCGGGAGATCAGTGCCAGATCTCCAGGTTCTCCTTTTCCTTCTCCCTCTTCTTCTTTCTCCCTTGGTTGATACCGCCCAAAATCGGCCGGTGACAGTCGAAATCGATCATGACCGCCTGATAGTGGCTAGCGACAGTCGAAATCAATCGGTAATGGCTGATTTCGGGTGGTAACGGAGTGGAAACAGCCCCCATCGATGGCACCACCCGGTAGCGGGCGGTCTGCATACCAGTCAGCGGATGACTGGTATGTACTGCCCATAATGGGCCGTACGATTCGAAATATCAAACCTTGCTTCTAACCTTTGTAATTTGATTTATCATTCCTAGTATACTGTTCTCATTGACCTTTTTGAGTTGATTTTTTAATTATAAAATCATATTGGTTTCAAAGTTCTTTTTTGAGTAATGGTTTTTGAAAACACACTTTGCCTTTTTATGTTTGTCCTAGTTCTCTTCTACCGTAAAAGGTCATAGGGTGAATGAATATAGCTTTAGAATGTGTATCTAATCTGCTGCAGTATGATGGTGTGATTGCTTGTGATTATTTTTTTCTATTTTTTTACTTAAAGAGTTTGTTGTCATCAATTGTAGGTGTGTATATTTGCATATGGGCAAACTGGCTCAGGTAAAACTTACACTATGATGGGCAACACTGAATGCCCTGAAGATAGAGGTCTTATACCACGGTCATTAGAGCAAATTTTTCAGACTAGTCAATCTCAGCAATGTCAGGGTTGGAAATACAAAATGCAGGTGACCTTTTACTCCTAAATTGTTTTTGCTTTTCTTATTGCTTAGTCTTCACTTTCACCACCATGCTTGATTCATTCAATTCTTTTTTAGGCATCCATGCTGGAAATATATAATGAAACTATTCGTGATTTGTTATCACCAAGCCGTCCTTGTAGTGTAGACACATCTGGTGGTCCAGGCAAACAATATTCAATCAAGCACGACTCTAATGGAAATATGGTTGTATCTGATCTTACCATCGTAGATGTTTGCAGCATCAAGGAAGTCTCGTTCCTCCTACAACAAGCTGCACAGAATAGGTAATACTTGCTGAGCTAGTTGGTTAAAGGGTTTTGTTTCCAAGGCCAATATTATGATGAATTTTTTTTTTCATTCTGTTTGTTGTGTGCAAAACCATTCGTGTTAATATTCTTGTTAGTTTCATGTTTTAAACCGTTTCCTTTTGTATTCTACTTTTGTACTAACATGCTACTGGGGTTAGTGGGTGTTTCATACTCCATAATTAGTTGAACTCTGATGACATTTCTGAACTTGGTGACCAGGTCTGTGGGTAGAACACAAATGAACGAACAATCTTCAAGAAGTCATTTTGTCTTCACTTTAAAGATTTTTGGTGTTAATGAGGTCAGAAACTCATCAATGTCTGTGGCAATACTGGTCTCTGTTGTGTTAGAAACATATGTCAAGTGATTACTTTTTTTTTTTCCATTTTGCAGAGAACGGAACAACAGGTTGAAGGGGTTCTGAACCTAATTGATCTTGCCGGAAGTGAACGTCTTGCTAAAAGTGGCTCTACTGGCGAACGCCTAAAGGAAACCCAGGTGGATACCCTTTGTCTATGTCAATTAAAACATGAAATAGTTCAGATTTATGACTTAATTGTTTTTTTACCGCATCGATGCAGGCGATCAACAAAAGTTTGTCTGCTCTAAGCGATGTAATATTCGCAATTGCAAAGAAGGATGACCATGTGCCTTTCAGGAACTCTAAGCTAACGTATCTTTTACAGGTACCGTTGTGCACCCATCTCCATACATTATTCCGCTTTGAGATTACATGAAGTATTTGTTTGATGATTAGTCTCGTTACATCATATAGCCATGCCTTGGTGGGGATTCAAAGACGCTAATGTTCGTCAACATCTCGCCCGAGACATCGTTTGTTGGGGAGTCTCTTTGTTCACTTCGGTTTGCTGCCAGAGTCAACTCATGCGAGATTGGGATCCCACGACGCCAAACCCAGTCACGATTGACCTACAGTTGAGTGTACCACCAGCTGATGTCTGTAATTTCTTTGTGTCCTCATGTTGCTAGTTAATGGCAATTAGTCTTCTAACATTGCCTTACCGTTATCTGTACAATAATGAGTCAGATCAACCATCGTATGTACAAGTACTTTGGCTCATTTGGTGGATGAGTCAGATCAACCATGCAGTTATATGTACAAGTACATTTTGCTCATTTGGGGTATTTCCTTCCGTTCATTGTGTCTTCACAAACACATTGTAATATCGTTTTCCCCGAATAGATAATTCAAGAGGTGGCTGAATCAAACATTACACTGTTCTATGGTATCAATAAATAACACAATCGACATGTCACTTGGGAGTTTGTTTCGGATATACAGCAAGACAAACCGAGAACAAGAAAATACAACCCGAGAATTGATTAGACCGGCGATATAAGAAATATCAAACAGGGAAAGAACTGACCGCATCAGAGACACTAAATATGGCCATACAAAAGAGTATGCAAAGAGCAGCAGTTATCGAAAACATTATTGGCATC
Organism: Ensete glaucum; assembly: GCA_021527575.1. NCBI lineage: Eukaryota > Viridiplantae > Streptophyta > Magnoliopsida > Zingiberales > Musaceae > Ensete > Ensete glaucum. The sequence goes on along the minus strand of CM038558.1, from coordinate 37,277,317 downwards.
GCATTAACATGAGTTCCAGCATAACATTGTCAACCGACCGACGAAGAAACTTTAACCACAGACAACACTATCAACGTCCAAGACACAAACACACACACACACACACACCACAAAACATCAAACGAGCAGGACAAGGGTTCACTGGCCACCACGAAGGCGGAGCACCAGGTGGAGGGTAGACTCCTTCTGGACAAGGGTTCACTGGCCACCACGAAGGCGGAGCACCAGGTGGAGGGTAGACTCCTTCTGGATGTTATAGTCTGCTAGGGTGCGACCGTCCTCCAGCTGCTTCCCAGCAAATATCAACCTCTGCTGGTCTGGGGGGATGCCCTCCTTGTCTTGAATCTTAGCCTTTACATTATCAATGGTGTCAGAAGATTCAACTTCAAGGGTAATGGTCTTACCGGTGAGGGTCTTAACGAAAATTTGCATCCCTCCCCTGAGCCTGAGAACCAAATGAAGCGTAGAATCCTTTTGGATGTTATAGTCTGCCAAGGTGCGACCTTCCTCTAGTTGCTTCCCAGCAAAGATCAACCTTTGTTGGTCCGGGGGGATGCCCTCCTTATCTTGAATCTTGGCCTTTACATTATCAATGGTGTCAGAAGATTCGACCTCAAGGGTGATGGTCTTACCGGTGAGGGTCTTGACGAAAATTTGCATTCCTCCCCTGAGCCTAAGCACCAAATGAAGCGTAGATTCCTTTTGGATGTTATAGTCTGCTAGGGTGCGACCTCCACCGCTTCCCAAAGAAAGATCAACCTCTGCTGGTCTGGGGGGATGCCCTCCTTGTCTTGAATCTTGGCCTTAACATTATCAATGGTGTCAGAAGATTCAACTTCAAGGGTAATGGTCTTACCGGTGAGGGTCTTAACGAAAATTTGCATCCCTCCCCTGAGCCTGAGAACCAAATGAAGCGTAGAATCCTTTTGGATGTTATAGTCTGCCAAGGTGCGACCTTCCTCTAGTTGCTTCCCAAAGAAAGATCAACCTTTGTTGGTCCGGGGATGCCCTCCTTATCTTGAATCTTGGCCTTTACATTATCAATGGTGTCAAGATTCGACCTCAAGGGTGATGGTCTTACCGGTGAGGGTCTTGACGAAAATTTGCATTCCTCCCCGAGCCTAAGCACCAAATGAAGCGTAGATTCCTTTTGGATGTTATAGTCTGCTAGGTGCGACTGCCTCTAGCTTCCCAAAGAAAGATCAACCTCTGTGTGGGGATGCCCTCCTTGTCTTGAATCTTGGCCTTAACATTATCAATGGTGTCAGAAGATTCAACTTCAAGGGTAATGGTCTTACCGGTGAGGGTCTTAACGAAAATTTGCATCCCTCCCGAGCACGAGAACCAAATGAAGCGTAGAATCCTTTTGGATGTTATAGTGCCAAGGTGCGACCTTCCTCTAGTTGCTTCCCAAAGATCAACCTTTGTTGGTCCGGGGGGATGCCCTCCTTATCTTGAATCTTGGCCTTTACATTATCAATGGTGTCAGAAGATTCGACCTCAAGGGTGATGGTCTTACCGGAGGGTCTTGACGAAAATTTGCATTCCTCCCCGAGCCTAAGCACCAAATGAAGCGTAGATTCCTTTTGGATGTTATAGTCTGCTAGGGTGCGACTCTCCACTGCTTCCCAAAGATCAACCTCTGCTGGTCTGGGGGGATGCCCTCCTTGTCTTGAATCTTGGCCTTAACATTATCAATGGTGTCAGAAGATTCAACTTCAAGGGTAATGGTCTTACCGGTGAGGGTCTTAACGAAATTTGCATCCCTCCCCGAGCACGAGAACCAAATGAAGCGTAGAATCCTTTTGGATGTTATAGTCCAAGGTGCGACCTTCCTCTAGTTGCTTCCCAAAGAAAGATCAACCTTTGTTGGTCCGGGGGGATGCCCTCCTTATCTTGAATCTTGGCCTTTACATTATCAATGGTGTCAGAAGATTCGACCTCAAGGGTGATGGTCTTACCAGTGAGGGTCTTGACGAAAATTTGCATTCCTCCCCTGAGCCTAAGCACCAAATGAAGCGTAGATTCCTTTTGGATGTTATAGTCTGCTAGGGTGCGACTGTCCTCCGCTTCCCGAAAGATCAACCTCTGGGTCCGGGGATGCCCTCCTTGTCTTGAATCTTGGCCTTAACATTATCAATGGTGTCAGAAGATTCAACTTCAAGGGTAATGGTCTTACCGGTGAGGGTCTTAACGAAAATTTGCATCCCTCCCCGAGCACGAGAACCAAATGAAGCGTAGAATCCTTTTGGATGTTATAGTCTGCCAAGGTGCGACCTTCCTCTAGTTGCTTCCCAGCAAAGATCAACCTTTGTTGGTCTGGGGGGATGCCCTCCTTATCTTGAATCTTGGCCTTTACATTATCAATGGTGTCAGAAGATTCGACCTCAAGGGTGATGGTCTTACCAGTGAGGGTCTTGACGAAAATTTGCATTCCTCCCCTGAGCCTAAGCACCAAATGAAGCGTAGATTCCTTTTGGATGTTATAGTCTGCTAGGGTGCGACCGTCCTCCAGCTGCTTCCCAGCAAAGATCAACCTCTGCTGGTCTGGGGGGATGCCCTCCTTGTCTTGAATCTTGGCCTTAACATTATCAATGGTGTCAGAAGATTCAACTTCAAGGGTAATGGTCTTACCGGTGAGGGTCTTAACGAAAATTTGCATCCCTCCCCTGAGCCTGAGAACCAAATGAAGCGTAGAATCCTTTTGGATGTTATAGTCTGCCAAGGTGCGACCTTCCTCTAGTTGCTTCCCAGCAAAGATCAACCTTTGTTGGTCTGGGGGGATGCCCTCCTTATCTTGAATCTTGGCCTTTACATTATCAATGGTGTCAGAAGATTCGACCTCAAGGGTGATGGTCTTACCAGTGAGGGTCTTGACGAAAATTTGCATTCCTCCCCTGAGCCTAAGCACCAAATGAAGCGTAGATTCCTTTTGGATGTTATAGTCTGCTAGGGTGCGACCGTCCTCCAGCTGCTTCCCAGCAAAGATCAACCTCTGCTGGTCTGGGGGGATGCCCTCCTTGTCTTGAATCTTGGCCTTAACATTATCAATGGTGTCAGAAGATTCAACATCTAGGGTGATGGTCTTATTGGTAAGGGTCTTAACAAATATCTGCATCTGAATAAAATAATAAAATGGAATTAGCATATGCCCAAATAGATCATGAACAATATATATAAAAATTAGAAATCCAGGAACAAATTAGACCACTGATCAATGATGCAGACACAAGGTAAAAAATCTAGCAATCCAAACATAAAGCTCATACAAAAGCACAAATATTTTATGATTAAGAGTTTCACATCTATGCCACCAACAAAGATCCATTAAGGAACAGATGATGCAAAGCATGCTATTACTCTATAATAGTCAAAACCAAACAATATACTTTGTAGATCAAAGATAGAAACAACGAGATAAATTAAACATACTCTTCCCCCAAAGTAAATCAAATCGATGATGAATCCCTAAAAGAAGCTGCAAAGGTGCCGAGAACACCAAAGAAGCATTAAGAAAGAAACGATGTAGCTCACACAGTAATATCCATAGTCAGAAATAAAAAGAAGAATTAGAGAGAATCATATGAAAAAGTCTTATGGAAAGGGAAGAAGACATAACTTGAGCGAAAAACGTGTCTTGACTGTTGATCCGATGAGAATGGTTTGGTTGAGCGAAGAGAGAGAGAGAGAGAGAGAGAGAGAGAGAGGAGGGGAGGGTTCATATTTATAGCGGCTCCGTTGCTTAAGAATACCCATCGGTGAGTTTACCGCCGATAGTCCCTCTCAATGTCACTATGCACCATGTTTGTTTACATAAATATCTCGCATCCCACCTTTCGCAAAATTGTCAAAAGTGCGCTTCCCAAGCCATACTGGACCTAATTGGATGTATCAGGTTTTTTTAGATACGTATATCCGTACACGGATGCATTGTCCACAAGGGATGGTTCGGTGTCATATATATATTTTATTTATTTATTGTCTTCGACGGATGCATCATATAATAGGAGGGCACAAATATACCATTTTTCATATTTGTGTTACTAAGTTTATCAATCAGGTTGGCTATCTATGTCATAGCTTGATGTGTGCTATTGATCATGTCATTCTTGCACCATGGTCACACACACACAGAGAGAGAGAGAGAGAGAGAGAGAGAGAGAGAGTCTTTTTTTACCACCATGTTATTATTTTTTCACTTGTGTTAAATCAAAAACACCAATACACAAAAGTCCCTATCTATGCCCAAATCACTTGACGCGGTTGAAAGCTTTCTCTTTGTGCATATTATATTCATGACAAAAAAACAAAAAAAATCATATGAGTCATTTTATACAAAAGTGTCCTAATTGCACATGATGCATTTCTCCGAGACAAAAATATCTAAAGCACTCGACGTGATCTAAAATATTTAAAATACATACGTCTAAGATAGAAAACATCTAACACATATCGTACAATTCAAAGCATCCCTCTTGTGTATGACATATACTCTCTCACGTTAAAGAGCATTCAAAGCATTTGTATAGCCAAAGTGTCCTCTTGTGCCTGATGAATTCGTCTAAGATACAAAAAACAAAATATATCTAAAACATCATTTAATTATTTTTTAAAGTAAGTTATATTAGTCAAGGTTCCGTATCCGTCTCATGCATTTGACACTACAGTTTAACTCAACATGGCCTATCACCCTCGTGCATCTTTTATGTTTGACACTCCTTTTACAAGCAATTCAAATTGGCATAATTTGATGTTGCATTTGAAACTCCCTATATATTAAATAAAGTTGATACGTCTTAGCACACATGCATCTCATATGTTTGATACTACTATACAAGCAATTTATGCTCATTTAATCATTTTTCAAGCAACTTATAATAGTCGAGGCCTCAATGCCCTCGCTCATCTCTTGTGTTTTACACTATAGTTTAACTTGGTATGTTTGGTCGCCCTTATGCGTCTCTTGTGTTTGATACAACTTTGACGAGCAATTCAAGTTGACACAATATGATGTCATCGTGCATCAATTGTTGCACTCAAAACTCCTTACATGCTAGAAGAGCGTATAATTTGTTGAGAGCTTTGAAAATGTGCTAGATATATGATTGATTTGTTAAACTCTTGATCGAGATCATTTTGGATTAATTTGAGTTGGTATTGAACCGAAAAAAATATTAAAACTTATTAAGAATATCATTAAGTTTGAAGTTGGGCCGAATTAAACTCATTAGAAGGTCAAACTAATCATCGGAAGAGGGCGATACTAAGTTCTCCATATGGGCGATACTCTTAATTAGGAAGCAATGATGGAAATGAAGATGCAAGTAATTGAGGCTATGGATAGTGAAAGTTCACCATTGAGGGTGAGTAAAACAAGCATACGTGATGCCAGTGCATGTCTCTTGCATTCGATTCTCTCTTACATGTAGTTGAAGTTGGTACTTGTTGATGTTCTCGAGCGTCTCTACATCCATGTTCTTGATGTGGGGGAAGAAAGTGGAGTAAATTATTTATTGATGCAAGTAGATGTTGTTGAGTTTTTGAGTTTGAAATTATGATCTAAGGGGGAAAATGATATAGCTAGAATTGAAATCAATCAAAACTCTATGCATGACATCAAGTCTATCGTCAAGTTGATCATATGTCAAGATGGTCCTGAAATATCTATTTGTTGGATTTTCAACATAGTCGCAACAACTACATCCATCCGAGCAACCCTAATTTCTTCATTTATCTCTTGCATTAGAAACTTACATGGATAGTTTAAATTGACAACCTCGACGCCCTCGTACGTTTCTAGCTTTTGATACTCCCTACACGAGCACTATAAGTTAGCACATACTAACACTTTTTTTTTGTTTTGTTTTGTACATCTTATACTCCCTACATGGATGAGTTTAGTAAGCATGACTTGTTATGCATCAACTAAAGATGGGATGCCCTGATGTAATCGTTTCTTTTGTGTCTAACATTCTATGAGTACTTCAAGTCGACATGTTGCATTGCCTTTACATATCTCCTGTGTCTAATACTCCCTATGGAGTAGTAGTATAAGTTGGCAGATTTATTACCCTCATGCTTCTCTCAAGTTCAAGAATCCCTATTGTGGCAGTTCAATTCCACACACTTCAATATCATTTTGTCTCCTACTGACACCCACCCCTACGTGGGCAGTGCAAATCGACACACCTAGTGCTCTTGTGTATCTTATCCATATAATACTTTCTATGTGATTGGTGTGTCTCTTGTGTTTGATGCTACTCTTTGGATAGTTTAAGTCGACACTCATCGATACTACTACATCCTACGCACCAAATGTAGATAAAGAGTGTGGATATTACTTAGTTATTTCTTGATGATTGCCCACAAATTCATCCCCAAGTTTGTTGTCCATTGAACACAACCAAATATAGTTCCAAGTCCATAGCATTGGAGTCAGCTAGGACCTCCCAACCTATAGGAAATTCAAAATGGTCACCACATCTCATTTATCACATCTTCGTTATGGTTCCTTCCTATTGCTCATTGCAATATCATGTCGACTATGACATCTTCGTCCATACTACTTCAACACAACCATCATGTTCTTGCTCTTCGCAATATAAAGTTGACTGTGATGTCTTCATCTTCAAGATAAGGGCTAATTATAGATTACCCCTCTATCAGTAGCATCCTGGTCTCTACATTTTGAAAAATTATAGTTACGAAAGTAAAATATCTATATCTATTTACTCTAATGTGGTTGGTTTTATCAATAAAAATATAAAAGCAAAAGACAAAAAAAGTAATTTTAATATTTCAATTAGTGATGACGGATGACACCGATGATGGTAGACAATGGCATTATTGGGGGTCGTGGGTGGCTATTGTGAATGATAAGAGCATCAGTAAAAGGTGAGAGTCACTTTGCATCTGCATCGATGTTGACATAATTGCCAAATAGCCTTTTCATCATTTTGCATCTATGTCAGTGTCAACACAATTATCGAGCAGAAAAAGGGTCATTGTGCATCTATATCGATGCTAATACAGATGTAGAGCGACATTGCTCAATAACTACATCATGGTCGACGTAGCTGTCGTACGGTAAAAAGGGTTGTTGATGGAGACACCGAATGATGCTGCTCGATAATTGCGTTGGCACCGACATAGTGTAGAGCAACACTGCTCGATAATTATATAGACGCTGACATAGATGCATAGTAGTGTTGCTCGATAACTGCATTGGTGGTGCTAGTTATAGGTGCCCTTCAAGCCAATCATGCATGTAGTAACACTTGTGATCCACTGCATAATTTATTTTTAGTTAATAACAATAGCATTTTAACTCACTCTATATTAGATAATGAAATATTGTGATGTTCTTGAATCTGTGCAATGAAAATTGGATCATGATGAGATCATGATAATAAGACCAATTCTCTTTAAACATAGATCCTAAATATTTCTAGTTATAGGATTCGAGAAGGATATTTAGATAACCAGATAGACTATTATACTATATACTCATCTATACAATAGAGGCAATAGGTCTCACAGTTGCTTGTGTGGGAACTCTTAAAGATATAGTGTAGGTGTATATTAGAGAATAAGTTCATTTAATGACCTACTTATGGAATGTTAGATGATTAATGATACTTCATCATTAGATAGTGATTTCATAGTCCTCGTTATATATCTGGTCCTTAGACTTGAGATATCAAGGATGTCTTATTTAAGTATTGCATTATTTGATACCAGACTTATAGGTCTAGAAGTTCTAAATCTAGTACAAATGATCATTGGGAATGAAAGCCAACCTTACAAAGTCAATTGAGTGTTAATAAAAGATCATCCACTCTCGGTATCATAAGAGGAATATCCAGTGTATTCTCACTCAAGTAAATCCCTAGCTAGGGATTGACTTATATTAAGAGTAAAAGAATTCTTCAAGAGAATCCGATAAGAGTGAGACTCAGATAGATTTTATATAGGCCTGATAACACCATGCCCAATATACGATCTATGAGATATTAGATAGATAATGGACTATAGATACATGGTAACTAAGGGTAGATAGGTCTAATGGATTAGATCCCCTTGTACCATATGAGGACTATGACATTGTGGCCTAGTACATCTATAGTCGATGCGTTGAGTGAATTATCATAGAGATACTAATTAGATATGGTATACAAATGAGAGAGTCTCTATGAGTTATAGGCTAGACCCCTTAGACCAACTGGCCTACCCATTTCCTCCTCCCCATCTCCCTCTTGCCGTGACCTCCCTTGTGTAATAGGATAGCAAGAGGGCCATCCCTTTCTGATGTTATCGCCTTGTTGTGTGGTGGAGTGCCATTACGAATAGGAGCATCATTGTCACTATTCATCGTGTGGATTGTGTTACAGGTGCACTACAAGCCAATCACGTGAGTGATGGTATATGTGACATGCTGCATGATCTTTTTGCTTATAACTATTATTGGTATATTCTCACATTATATTATCCATTATATATATATATTGTGATGTCCTTGGTTCTATACAATGAGAATCGAATCATGATAAAATTATGATAATGAGACTTATTCATCTTTAAACATAAATCTTAAATAATCCCAATTATAGGTTACTCAAGAGGGACATCAAAATAGCCGGATAGACCAGTGTACTACTGTATACCCATCCATATGATGGAGGCAGCTGGTCTCATAGCCACTTATGTAGGGACACCAGTGATACCATACAAGTGCTCATTGGAGAACGAGTTCACTAATTGATTCGCTTATGGAATGCTATATTGTTAGATTAGACTTGAGACACTAAGGATGTCATATTTGAGTACTCCTTTCTCTGACGTCAGACTTACAGGTTTGGCAAGTTCTATATCTAGTATAACCGGTTATCAAGATTGATAGCCAACCTTATAAATGTAATTGAGTATTAATAGGGGATCATCCACTCTACGTATCATGAGAGGAATATCTCGTGTGGTCTTGCTCAAACAAATCTCTGTCTAGGATCATTCGGATTGAGAGAGGAGTTATTTGGGAGAATCCGATTAGAGCGATACTTGGATGGATTCATATATGGCTTAATAGTACCATGTCTGATATACGTTCTCTGGGATATTAGATGAATGAGAGATTATAGATACATGATAACTTAGGGTAAACAGGTACAATGAATAAAATTTCATATGTCGTTTGGGGACTATGGCGTAGTGGCCTAGTATGCCCATAGTCAATGAGTCAAGTGAATTATTATGGGATAATAATTCATTAAGTCGGAAGAAGTTCTAACAAGGAGGACTCACGTCCAACTCAATATTGGGCCTAGAGGGTTACACACATATGATGGAAGTAGAGGATTAGATATGAGTTATCCAATTAGCCCATGTTCTCATTAGATGAGACTCAACATTGATGGATCACTGTATGAGGCCCAATTAGTGGCTAATTGATATTATTGGATAGAGATCCAATAATCTCAGCTTAATAGGTAATTAGATTGAGATTCAATACCCACTAAAGTAGGAGACAGATGAGGCACATTAATTATAGGCTACACTTTTGGTCAACCCTTCCTATTCTCCTCCTTCCCTTATCTTCTCAGTCAACCAGCCTTCCCTACTACGAGAAAATGTACAAGAGTTATGAGTTGTGGGCTACAATTTGAGTAGTATCATTGTAATAATATATTATGTGGATATCGCTAGAGAGGAAGATATTTGACCTCTTTCATCATCTCCATCTAGAGTTGGATATCTCCGTCTTTCATCATCCCTAGGTAATCAATCTCTCACCTATTGTAGTTTTTGGATTTGTAGATTGTTCGCATACCAATCTTTACACAATGATTTAATATATGTGGGAAACTATTTTTATTTTATTCTTCCATTATACATGTGATGCTCTCGTTGGGTTTCCCAATAATAGTATTAGAGCCAGATTGCTCATGCAAAAGATTGCCTATTAAACTGCATGTGATGAAATTGAATCACGTAGAACTCTTTTATGCATTCTTGCAGCGATTGTGGGCAAACTACCTATAGATAGGAGGAGCCACCTGTGGACAGGCCACCTACAAGGGTAGCTGCTGGCGGCCAAGCTCCTTACAGAGGCGGCCGCATGTAGCTAGAGCCCTTGCAGGAGTGGCTACCCGTGGCCAGGCTGCTTATGGGCACAGCCCCATAGGCAGGACGCTTGTGGCCATGCGACTAGGGGCACCCGTGGTTGGGTCGCTTGTGGGCAGATTGATGTTCGGTCATAAAGGGGGTCACTTGCGGCCAAGGGCGCCCATGGAGGCGACCCGTGCGGGCATAACACCCGCGGGTGAGCCGCCTACGGGCCAATAGCCGCGTGAGGCAACATCATACGCAAACACCGGTTGCCTACGGGCTAGGTGGCCGCACGTGGTGGCGTCCACTCGTAGGTGCAACCGCCCATAGCATGCAGCACCGCTGATGCGTAGGGGTGACAACAACAACTAACTAGTAGGGGGCAGGAGGGCTAGGGCTTCTTTTTGATAAAAGGATAAATATACCCCTCAAAATTTAAGAAATTTCAAGATCTTCCCTCTTATCCAAAATTTTAAAAATGCCCTTGACAATTAAAAATTCTTAACATATCTCGATTTTAAAAAATAATAATTAATTAAATAATTTAATTAAGTATTATTTATCTAGTAGTCTAACATGATGATGTGTACATGTAATGTATGATGTGGATGGACGATCATGAGCTATTTGTTGTGATGTTTGTAAATATGATGATGATGATTATTATTATGATTATGATTATGATTATGATTATGATTATTATTATTATTATTATTATTATTATTATTATTATTATTAAGGGTAAGCGAGCCTCTGTTTTTCTCATTTGTTGTCGGGCTTACATGCTTACGATTATGATGTAATTACATAAAGAGGCACGAAAGGAGTGTGGAGGTGATAGCAGGAATCACGATGTCGTGGCGGGTGATCGCGATAGATAGTGATATGCCGAAGATCTGATGGAACTAATGATGATGAGAAAGACGAACACAAGTATGGAGAGGCGTTGATACACACTTAGATCCTATTATGGGTGATTGGGCCCATTGGCTTGGCCTAATCACATTAGTAATGATTCATGATCATTCGGTGTGATATGCATATGTAATATGTGATTATACACATACTATATATATATATATATATACATGTGATGTAGATATATATTAAATATGAATGTGTATGACACGAAATATTAAGAGACCAATACAAAACAAAAAAATTCCTCCTACGATAATATTAACTCAATGAGCGTGAGACAATAAGATTGACCTATGTGCCCTTTATCATTATAGGAATAAATTGAATCACGACATAGATTGAGTTGGTCTAGTCACTCGCAGCTCACCTATCTATGTGATCGAGATTTTGTCTACGATATAGAGATGTCACCGATAACTTGAGGACGTGTATGCTTGGTCGAGTCACCCGAGGGCATATCATCAAACCAGACTTATCATGTAACGATGGTGACAACTTAACTGAACTTCATGGTTGGACGAGCAGTCAAAACCATGATGATTCAGAGGCCGAACATGACGAGAATCATAAGGATTTGTGATTGACAAGAGTTGTATACCTTTTTGGGCTTAGTGCAATTAGTTGAGTCACTCGAGATTACACTAAGATGCCGATTAGATCCCGATCCCCACTAGAAGTATGCCAAAAACTTCTATTTCATGTGCCGAGGGTATCGCGTGATTCGCTAGGAAAATAGTGGGAGTAGATTAAAGTAGTAGTATATATCTTAATTATTAATTTTCTATAAAATCTGCATGTTATTCATTTATGCTACATCTTATTTGTTAAAAAGATATCGCTTTCAAACCCCCTACTTGGCATACTTGATGTTAACTGCTTTACTGGTCCAAACTACATGGATTACTTCTACTAGTTGAGAATTATTCTCATGGCGAAGAAAATCACGTAAGTCCTTGACATGATTCTGCCTAAGAAAGAGAAGCTAGTTCTCTATATTGGTGAGATCAAAAAGGAAAGTAAACATGATAAGTCTCTTATAAGGGCAAGGGCATACCGGGTAAGATAAAGATTGCTAAGAAAGATCTAACAAAGGACAAATACCAATGCTTCAACTACAGCAAAGACGGACATTGGAAGAGGAACTGTAAAGATTACCTTACAAAAAAGGTAAAACAGAAGCTTTGAGAAGCTTCATGAACATTTATGACTAGTCTCCTTTTGTCAAGTTTTCATGATAACGTATGGGTATTGGATACTAGAAGTGCTTATCATATATATAATTCGTTATAGGCTCTAGCAAGGCCTAGGAGACTGGAAGAGACAAGATGGACCTCAAGACGGGTAATGTAGCAAGAGTTGCTATAATTGCGATTGGCGATGTCATCCAACATCTGCCTAGTGGAGCTACTATTACATTTGATGCATGCTATTATATTTCCTCTATTATCAAAAATAAATTTTTTTATTTCATGTTTGATAATTAATGGATATAAATTAGTTTTTTAGAATAATAATTATTCAATAATTTTGGATGATGAGATCATCATAAGAAGGACCTTGATTAATGACTTATATGTGTTAGACACTTCTCCAACATATCATGAATGTAAATATGTCCAAGAGGAAATAAGATAACATAAACGAGGCATATATATGACGCTGTAGGCTAGGTCATATCCATGAGGGATGATTAAAATATTACTGAAAAGATGAATACTTAGATCTATTTGACTATGAGTCGTATGCAACTTAAGAACCTTGCCTTCATGGGAACATAACCAATTCTCTTTTTAGTGAAACTGGAGAGAGAGCCACTGAGTTATTAGAACTCATACATAGTGATATATATGGTCCCATGTCGATTCAGGCTATAGGTAGTTACTCATATTTCATTACATTCATTGATGTTTCTCGAAGTATGGTCATATGTACTTAATGAATTACAAATTTGAGGCCTTTGAGAAGTTCAGGGAATATAAGAATGAGATAGAGAACCAGATAGAAAAAAGTATTAAGACTCTTCGATCAGATTGAGGAGGAGAACACTTGAGTATGGAGTTCACCCATTTTCTTAGGGACCTTGGGATTCTATCCTAGTGGACTTCTATACACCTCAGCTCAATGGTATATCAGAAAGGAGGAAACACATGTTGTTAGACATGGTGCGGTCTATGATAAGTTTTGCTGATATACACATCTTATTTTAGGGGTATACCATAGAGACCGCAACTTACCTTTTAAACAAAGTTCCATCAAGGTCGGTAGTGCTTACACCATATGAGATATTGAAAGGAAAGAACTTCGATCTTAAGATGGTTAAGATTTGGGGTTGTCCTATCCATGTTGAAAGATATAATCCCGACAAGTTGGAATCAAGGATAGAACAATACAAGTTCGTAGGATACCATAAGGAGACTTTGAGGTATTATTTCTATAATCCCGAGTACCAGAAGGTCTTTGTTGCAAAGGGATATATGTTCCTTGAAAAGAAACACGTTCTTGGTAGAAACAGTGGGAGTAATATAGAGTTAAGTGAGGTTAGAGAACCTAGCTCAAGTATCATTCCAGAGTCTGAGTTTGTTCAGGTACCTAGCATACAAGTTCTAACTTTATACAAATCTAGTAGAGTACCTCACATTCCTAAAAGATGTGTGAGATATATCAGTAGAGAGGACACTTAAGATTTTGATCCTCAGACCTATGAGGAGACTATTATGAGTATAGACTCCAGAAAGTGGCAAGAAGTCATAAATTCTAAGATGAATTCCATGTATTCCAATAAGGTTTCGAACCTTATGGATGCACTTGATGGTATTGTAGCCACTGGTTGTAAATGGATCTTTAAGAAGAAGATCGGACTAGATGAAAATGTGAAGATCTATAAGGCAAGGTTTGTGGCTAAAGGATATCGTCAAAAGTAATGAGTTGACTATGATAAAATCTTCTCACATGTAGCTATGCTAAAGTCCATCAGAATTCTTTTGGCTATTATGGTACTCTATTATTATGAGATATAGTAGATGGATATAAAAATTATATTTATCAATAGTAACCTCGAGGAAGTGTATATGATACAACCAAAGAGATTCGTATCCAGAGAGAATCTATATAAGGTGTGTAGATTGCTCATGCCAATCTATGGGCGGAAGCAAGCATCCGAAAGTTGCAACATAAGATTTAATGAGGCGGTCGGATCTTATGACTTTGTTAAGAAAGAAGATGAGCCTTGTGTGTATACCTTTTTAGTATTATATATGGATGACATCATAATCATTGGAAATGATGTAGAAATGCTCTCCACAGTTAAGGCTTGGCTATCCAGAAACTTTTCTATGAAGGATTTAGAAAAAATATTCTACATTTTGAGGATCTGGATCTATAGAGATAGATTTAAGAGAATGCTTAGCTTGTCCTAATCCAAGCACATAGACTCAATTGTTAAAGGGTTTATTTTAAAAAATTTCAAAAGATATCTCATATTAATGAGACAAGGAATATTATTTTCTAGGAATGTATCCCCAAAGATTCTTGAAGAAAGAATATATATGGATATGATACCCTATGCCTTAGCGATAGGGTCTATCATGTATGCTATGTTATATATCATGCTTGATATAACATATGCTTTAAGTGTCACGAGCAGGTATTAGGAAGATCTAGGTTTGGAACACTAGAAAGCAATAAAGTGCATTCTTAAATACTTGAGAATGACTAAGGATCTTTTATTGGTATACAGAGAAGGTAGCCTCTAAGTTGAGGGCTACATGGGCTCGAGTTTTTAGTTCGATATTAATGATAGCAAGTCAAACTCAGGGTATGTCTTTACCCTGAATGGAGGATTAATAATCTGGAAGAGTTTCAAGCAAAATACTATTGCTGACTCGATCACAAAGGTGAAGTATATTGCTATAACAAAAGTAGCAAAGGAAAGGGTGTGGATGAAGAAGTTCATTAGAGATTTGGGAGTTGTACCAAGTAGCGTACAATTGATTTCCATATATAGTGACACCAATGAGGCTATAGCTTTAGCAAGGGAACCTAGGTCTTATCAGAATTGTTCTGAGGAGGTTTTTTCAGATTAGAATGATCATGGACCAAAAAGAAGTAGTAACGGAAAGAGTTTCATCTAAAGATAATATTGTAGATCCATTGATAAAGCCATTGGCTCAAACTGTGTTTGAATGTCATAGGGGTCTAATGGGAATCAGATATAAAGTGGGGGATTACTGGTTACAAGTGTCATGCAAGCCAATCACTTGAGCGATGTCATGTGTGACACACTATATAATCTTTTTGCTTATGATTATTATTGATATATTCTCGTATTACATTATATGTTGCATATATATATATATATATATTGTTCTATGCAATGAGAATTAGATCATGATGAGATCATGATAATAAAACTGATTTGCCTTTAAACATAGATTCTAAATAATTCAAATCATAGGTTATTCGAGAGGGACATCAAGATAACTACACAGATCGATGTACTGTATACCCATCTATATGATGGAGGTGGTTGGTCTTATAGCCACTTGTGTGAGGACACTAAGAATACAGTACAGGTGCTCATTGGAGAATTAGTTCATCGATTAATCCGCTTACGAAATGTTGTAGTTAATGATACATAATGTCAGACAATGATTTCATATTTATAGTTGTGTATGTGGTTCTTAGACTTGAGACATTAAAGATGCATTGTTTGAATATTTATTTCTTTGACGCTAGACATATAGGTTTGGAAAGTTTCAGATCTGGTATAATTAGTTATTAGGATTTGTAGCCAATCTTACTAAGATAATTAATTATCAATAGAAGATTATTCATTCTTGGTATTATGAGAGGAATATCTCATATGGTCTTGCTCAAATAAATCCCTGGCCATGGTCATTCAGATTGAGAGAGAAAGAGTTCTCCGAGAGAATCCAATTAAAGCGAGACTTGAACGGATTTCGTATATGGCCTGACAGTACAATGCTTGATATACAGTCTTTGAGATATTAGATAGATAAAGGACTATAGATACATGGTAACTGAGGACAGATGAGTCCAATAGATAAGATTTACTTTATTATCTGGGGACTATGGCGTAGTGGCCTAGTATGTTCATAGTCGATGAGTCAAGTGAATTATTATGAGATAATAATTTACTAAGTTAGAAGGAGTTCTGATAGGGAGGACTCACGGCTAGCTCGATATTGAGCCCAGAAGGTCACACACATATGGTGAAAGTTTCAGTAAATAGAGAATTTGATATGAGTTATCTAATTAGCCCTTGTTCTTATTGGATGAGACCTAAAATTGATGGATCGCTGTGTGATGCTCAATTAGTAGCTAATTGAGATTATTGGATAGAGATCCAATAAATCTAATATTAGTAGGTAATTGGATGGAGATCCAACACCCACTAAGGTAGGATTTACTATGGTTTCTTGGTGGCTCTTTATAAATAGGAGGCAAGGATAACATATTAGTGATAGGCTACATCTTTAGTTACCCCCTCCTGTTCTCCTCCCTCCTTCATCTTCTCAGTTGACTAGCCCTTCTCTACTACGAGAAAGTGTATAAGAGTTATAAGTTTTGGGCTGTAATTGGAGGAGCATCGTTGTAACGATCCATCGTGTGGATACCACTAGAGAGGAGGATGTTTGACTTCCTTCATTCTCTCTATCTGGACCTGAATTTTTAGGGATATATAATCTTCCTAGGTAGTCAGTCTCTTATGTATCATAGTTTTTGGTTTTTGGGATTTTTTGTGTACTAATTATTGCATGATGATTTGATATATATGGAAAATTATTTTTATTTTGTTCTTCTGCTGTCCATGTGATGCTCCTGCTAGATTTTTCAACATGGACTTCTACTAGAGAGGAGTTTATAAGAGCTTCTTCGTCTAAGCATACCAAGATTTATTTTTTTAGGGGCTATACGAGTTTCGTTATGTGAGAACATCTCACTCCTCGATGAGGCTTTATTGTTTTGAGTTTTATACTCTCGATCATCTCCTGACGATTCGATGATTTTTGTCTAGAAAATGAATTTTGTTTCATGGTTCCACTGTGCATGTGATGCTCCCTATGGTTTCCCAACATATGACCCTTTTGTTATTTGATAATTACGTCAGTGTTGATGCAAATGTAAAATGATTTTTGTTTTATGCTCTCGATCATCTCCTGACGATCCGATGATTTTTGTCTAGAAAATGATTTTTTGTTTCATGGTTCCACTGTGCATGTGATGCTCCCTATAGTTTCCCAACATATGACTATTTTGTTGTTTGATAATTATGTCAATGTTGATGCAAATGTAAAATAGTCATCGCTTCTCATTATCGCTCTCCTTATCGACAATAGTCATCCACTATCCTAATGGTACCATCGTCTACCACCAATGACACCATCCTTTGTTTTCATGTTTGGTTAGTAAAATTGATAACATCATAATAAATAAACATAGATATTTTATTTTTATAATTATAATTTAAGGTGTAGAGATTAATATACTAAAGGTAGCTGACCATAGGTGATAATATATAATTAGCCCTCAACATGATTATAGTGTCTCCACTTATTAAGACATCAATTTAGTTGACATCTCAGTGATTATCTTTAATTTGGTCATCTAGTCAAATCATAGGTAAAAGCAATGAAGGTTCAATGTATGTTGCCATAAGTGTCTTACTAGCATAAGTTGATGTGGTACCACTTAGGCTCCATTCAGTGTAGTGAGTGATGACATAACACCACCTACGCATGCCCAATCAATATGATGCTTACATAAGAATATTTCCTTATTGATACCCTTTGCCTAAAACCGATAAAAGGAGGCTCTCTCCATGTATGCACACAACTCAAAACAATCTCTATAGATTAGACAGACTCATCTTAAGCTCCTCCTTAGATTGGTTATTCCCCCAACCCAATGATGGTGGCATCCTCCTTCATCATCATTCTTTAAACTCCTTGGATTGGTCCTTCCCCAACCAGATAGTGGTGGCATCCTCCTTTGCCATCCGTGGCTCCGACTGTCATCTATCTACAATGTCATTCTTGATTCAATGACTTTGTCAACCACGCCCATGACTATAGTTCATTACTTTTTTTTTTTTTTTGTCTATCCTCCACGGCCATTACCATCATTTGTGATTCTATCCATCATCCTTGATTATCACCCACTTTTTCATCTTCAAAGTCCTAACATATTTCTAAGATTCATTATTATAAGTATCCAAGTCTAGGAGTTGGTTATGACCTCCCAACTCCACTACAACTTCAAGATGATCTTGATGTCTCCTTTTATTGAATCTACTATTTATATGTGTATTACAAGTCAATCACGTATATGTTAATATTTGTGATTCATTATATAATTTATTTTTAATAATAATATTATTATTTTATCTCATTGAATCTATATAATGAGAATTATATCACGATGAGATCATAATAATGAGACAAACTCTCTTTAAACACAAATTCTATATGTTAGTAGTCATAAGTTACTTGAGTAAATCGGTCTGTATGTCTATCCATAAGATAGAGATAATTCTTTTCATAACTGTGAGGACACTAGAGATATAATGCATGTGCTAATCTAATTACAGAATGAGTTCACTAAATGATCTATTTAAGATATATAATATATCTATCCACTAGGGTTCCATCAAGATTCCCCTAGAGGAATAACAATTATTCCAAAATTAACTAATTAAAAAATTTAATTAATTAATACCTAATTAGTTCTATATATATATATATATATATATATATATATATATATGGAGGTAGGTGTAGTGATTCGATCCTTTTAGAACCCTATTTTGAAGAACTACTATTTACACACGGAAGATTGAATTGCCTGATTCACGAGTATTAGGTACATTGTTACCATCACCTTTTATTGATAAAAAGTCCAGAGAACAATTTGAGTCTTTTGTTCATAAAAATAGAAAGGTATGATTCATTGCGCAAAGAAGAAACGTCGTGCGACTCGGAGAACATAAGACTCTTTTGTCAGACTTATAATCTTGCCGACTGAATGAATGCTGCTGCCTCACCATGCCTAGCCCTTTACCTTAATAAGAGGAGAGGGGTGTGAAGCATGGAAAATAATGCAATCAGTGTATATGAATGATGAGGAGTGTATGTAGCAAAACTAAACATTGATCAACGCGAGTGAACTGTACTTAGACGCTTTGCAAAACCGCACCACATCTACAAGAGGAGCTAATTGATCAGTGGGCTTACCCTTTCGATTCAAGGAATGTGATCTGAGACACGATGGGAGTTTATGTGCCTCGGTAGGCAAGAAATCACCGGAGTATAGCACAAGATCGCCCTTTCTTATTTTCACGGTGTCATGGAACTATTTATCGTGGCCGATGAGTTAACATGACTCGATTTTGTCCGTATGCGTAAGCTTGTCCTCGTCGAATAGGAAGAGACGAAGAGTTCGGAGAAGGTCAATGGGACACGTTTCGGAGTTCAGCTCGGGTCAATTATGTCCGTTCCGGGGGTTCACCTCGGGTTCGACCAAAGATCCTTGCACAAAGATTTTGTTAGGGTGGGGTATCCGACATGGCCCCTCTAAAACTTAAGTCAGTGCCCTAACTGAGGAGTGGCCAAGAGACCATTTTTTGCATCCCCCTCAACTGTGTCTCAAGGGTGGCTTTTATACATGTGCACCGGAGGTCAACCATAACAGGTTCCTTAATATCATCAACGTCCTTTACTGAGTTGACATACAGTCCTGTATGGTCCCTAGGTCCTCAAGCGTCGTGTTTGTACCTATTGGCGTCATGCGCGGGGTTCGTGCTATCCCCCTTAACGTCCAGCTTGGATGTTGGAGGGCCAGGTTAGCTACCGTTGTACTGGGTCGACCATGACTAAGCCAAGTCAATCACGAATGCGCCAGGTCGGCCATGACTATGCCAGGTCAACTGTGACTATGCCAGGTTAGCTCCGACTGCACCAAGTCGATGGAAAGCATGATGTGTCGAGCTAGCCCATTATCAACCCTATTAGCTAGATTTTTCTGTCTTATGTCTACATCATTGATCGATGGTCTAATAATTTGTTCCTGAAATCTGAGTTATATTTTATTGGTCATGATCTTTTGGCTATATGCTAATTCTTTTTTAATATTTAATTAAGATGCATATATTCACTTACAATATTCTAATATCATTAATAATGTAAAGGCTAAAAATTAAAGAGAAAGAGGGCATCCCCCCGAGACCATCAAAGGTTTATTAAGGAATATACCTTTCATTTAATACTGTGTAAATTTTTGTTAACACCCTCACCAGTAAGATTGCCACCCTTGAGGTCGAACTTCTACACCATTAATAAAGTAAAAACTAAGATTCAAGATGAGGAGGGAATCCCTCCGACCAATAAAGGTTGATCTTTGCTGGGAAGCAGTTGGAGGATGATCACACCTTAACATACTATAACATCCAAAAGTGAATCTACCCTTCATTTTATGCTCAAACTCAAGGGAAGAGATGTAAATTATCGTTAAGACGCTCACTTGAAAGATTATTAGGTTGGCACCATCGATAATCTACCCTTCATTTAATGAATCTTTGTGAGTTAGCTATCTGTGTTCTCGAACTTCGACGATCTAAAACAGATCAGTAGTCTGCTTTTGAATTACCTCCACGTAGTTACACTGTGTATATGCTCGAACCAGTTGTACCTCTGAATCACGTCTCCCTCGAGGTGTATGATGGCAATGTCGACCATATATATTTCAGGAGTTTGGTGTAAGCAAAAGTATCTTTCAACATGCGAGATCCATTTGGTTGAGTCTCCATCTTCCCATCTGGGGAAGTCTACCCTCATGTGTGGGTATGTAGATTCCTGCACTTGATCACCCTTTTCAGATTGGTTCTCCTTGTGATATGAAATTTCTCTGTGCTGAGATCTTTTTGGGCTCTCAGATTGTTATAATCTGACTAGCTTCACATCAAGTGCATCGTCTAAGGCCATCGTATAAGATTGAAGATCTATAATGTTTAAATCCTTCTTATGCTGATGAGTCAAGGGCACAAGGTGTTGACAACAATAGCAGGAAGGAAGAGGCAACAATAGCAACCATATAGGGTTAAATGGCTACGGTAGATGGCTATTGCTGGTGGCGACAGCAAGGGGTAAAGATGGCAACAAAGGCAACAATCTATGGTTAGATCGCTACCTTAAGATTGCAGGTTGCTGTAGCAATAGGAATTGATAGCAGCAGTAGCAATAGATAGAGATGGCAGTGACAATAATAGGGAAGACGACAGCAAAGTAGTAGCACCAACAAGGGTTGACTACAACAAATGTAGATGGTAACAACAACAACAAGGGTAAGTAGATGAAGATGACAATAAGACAGCAACAAGGGTCGGATGCAACCGATGAAGATGGCAACGGTAGCAATAGGGGTCGGTTGCAGCATATGAACATGACAGCGACAGGGGGTAGATGAAACAACAAGATGGCAAGAATGCTACTTTGACACCAGTTTGATAGGAACCTAAAGGTTTATATCAGGGATAACTGATCTCTATAGGGGATCAGTCCTCCTCGATATCTATAGGGAATCGTCCCTCCTAGGTTTCAGCTACAAGAGCTGAAGAAAATGATTGAAGTTTTATTGATGAGAAGAGAAGGTTTACATGCTTATTTATAGGGTTTCAAGTCTAAACCTTAGTAGGACTCCTCCTAATCAAACTCTTCCTAGCCGAATCCTAGTCCAACTAGGACTTAGATCCAATCAACTCCTAACTTACCAATCAGGGTTTATTTCATAATATGACTCTATTGACTAGGACTCAACCCTGCTTGGGTCCTACCAACCCTCTAATGGTTCAAGTCCATGATCAAAATTTTTCTTACATTACTTTTTTTGAAAATATATTAGTTCATAAATTCATCAATTAATTTATCATCAAAAGTTGGGTTTCAATATATCCTGCTTCAAATCCTACTTCAACGCTCGTAATCGTTTACAATATATACTAAGCTTAGTATAGACTACAACCACTCCAATGATGGAAGCATAATAGTTCATAAATTTATCAATTAATCTTAAAAATATATTAATTATTTTGAAAGTATATTAATGTATAAATTTATTAATCAATTTTATCATAAAAGTTGAATTTCAAGAGATCCTGCTTCAAATCCTACTTTAATGCTTGTAATCATTTACAGTATATACTAAGCTTAGTATAGACTAGTCTGCAGCCACTCTACTGATGCTTCTGCTGATTGGGAGGTGCACTATTGCGTTTCAGCTTCTGTTTATTGGGTTCTGTACTTGATTCATTGATATTTTCTAATAATTGCATACAACTGATCTTTATAGGTAGACAATCATTACTTTAATCGACGTAACTCTCTACTCCAATGCTTGCCTTCGTCAAACCAACCCTATTAGCGATTTTTTATAAATTTTTTATTCATTTAAAGAGCAAGAAGCAAAACAAATGAAATGATATATATTATTGGGTTAAGGTTCGTTTTAGCTCTTATAGTTTTATCTATAGATCATTTATTTATATCTAAAAAATACTCATATATTTTTCAAATAAATTAGCATATAAGTTTGAGTTAACAGATATTAGAATATACTTATGTGACATGCTAACTTATAATAAACTATTAATATAATGATACATATAATTTAAATTAAAAAAAATTAATTTTAGCCTCATGATATTAGTCATAGATCACTTAAGCCCTTATGGTTTTGATCGTGTCTAAAATAACTCTTACACTTTCAAAAATAAAGCATATAGGCCCCTCTTATCAAGACTAAATTAACAAATATTAGAGTCTAATTATGTGACATATTAACTCATAATATATAATTAATATAATAATATATATAATTTAAATACAAAAATTAAAATCACAATCAACGACGGGAGGATGTATCAGCGTGGAAGCAACCACCAATAGTAGCACCGAGCTGCTATTGCTTAAAAGCTTAAAAGTTTAAAACATTGCCTTTTTTTGTTAGCGACAAGCTTAAAAGCTTCCGGTCCTATCTTAGGTGGATGCGTCGACTAGTACAACACTAGACACGCAATGGTCTCCTGATCCCTCTTCCTTTGGGGCATTTTTGTGTCCTCCATCTCCCACTTCGTCCTCTCCTACACCCCCACTCATCATGCTTATAAAATGAACCGTAACTTTATATTATTTGATAACCAATTGATTTTTAAATATTACAGTAATATCCTCCCCAAGATATGAGTAAATAAAAATATCATAACAAGGGAATAGATCTTTAACCAAAACTAATTCTCAATTAATGTGTTTTTTTCTTAAATTACATACCTATTATAGGGTTCAAGTTCCGTTTGATATTTGTGGAGTAGATACACCCTATCGAAAACAAAGATTTTAAGAAGTTGTCTATAGTT
Organism: Ensete glaucum; assembly: GCA_021527575.1. Taxonomy (NCBI): domain Eukaryota; kingdom Viridiplantae; phylum Streptophyta; class Magnoliopsida; order Zingiberales; family Musaceae; genus Ensete; species Ensete glaucum. The sequence continues at coordinate 37,253,871 of CM038558.1, read as the reverse complement.
GACTGAGTACCCAGCATAACTCATGCATTTGTGTACAAACAAGTGCAGACGAAGTTATACGAATTATCTTCGATAGTTAATCTATTTCCATTAGTCGACTGGTGGGAGTGAGAAGTAGGAGATATGTTTGGTGTTTCTTCCATCAAGCATCTAGATTTAGGTCGTATATCATCAATAGATCATGGTTATGGAAAGACTTTAGTGGATATGTGGAAGTACACTATGAGACTTACGTGTGGTTTCTCAAACTCATAGAGATGATCCAAGAATTTGGCTACTTTTACTTTGATTCCACTAGTGGGTTGGGAATAGATTACTAATAAATGACATATGAAACTTATAATACGTTGAGGAAGTGAGATTAGTGGAATCATACATTGAACAATAACTAGTATGCATCAGATAAGTAAGTATGTTATCAACTTGCTGTCTATAAAAAGTATCCGTCAATGCAATTGCACAGAATGTTTGTTATGTAAGAGGGAGTTATGGTAGAAGCGACGGTCCGACGATTCCCAAGTCTAGCTAGCATTAGGGAACGAACTTAAAAGCAAATACGTGGATGGTTGTAGGCTAAAATGAACTTATACAACAACCGATAGGATAGGTGGCTTAATAGGAAAAATTAATTAGCCATAAGAGGAGTTAACAACCATTAAACTTAGAGAGAGAAGGGCTAAGCTAACGTCTTCGTTAAGGGAGTTCAAGGGTGCTGCAAGCTGGAGATGAATCCATGTGTTTGGGGCCGAGTTGAGTCGACCAAATCAGATGCAGTGTCGAGAGAATCAACAGATGTGATGTGATGTGAGTAATGAAGATCCAATTGCTGATTCGACATAAGTCACCCTATCTTTTTGGCGACAGCTGTTGCTTCTTCTTCTTCTTCTTCTTCTTGCTTCAAAATTACACTTTTTTTTTAAAGCTGTTGCACCACCTGTTGCTTCTTCTTCTTCTTCTTCTTGCTTCAAAATTACACTTTTTTTTTATAGCTGTTGCACCACCAAAGCAGCTTCTTGACCCACGTACCGTCTCCTTTTGTTGCAGGTGACAATTAAAACAAGAATAGGGATCAGAATGCAGTATCATGATATGAAGCAACCGATGGAGCATGATCGAGATTTAAATTAATTATTATTTTATCAATGAGATCATGATCATGAGTTCGAGTTTCATCGATGAGATCACTTTCGCTAATGTGTAATATTAGCAAGTAATGTTGCGAAATTAAGTAGGAGCATCACATGTACAACGAAATATCAAAACAAAACATGTTTCCCACGTGGATCAAATCATCGTCCAAAAGATTGGATTACGAAAAAATCATAAAACCACATAGTGTGAGAAATTTTTTACCTTAAGAGGATGAACAAGGTCGAGTGTCCTCCCCTCTAGCAGTATCCACATGATGGATCACTACAACTATACTCCTCCAATCGTAACCCCAAGTCTTGTAACTCTTACGCAGCTCCTCACAACGAACTTGGAAGAAGATACTCTATCTTCTTCGCTGCCCTCTCACGCCTGAAAGGGGCTAGTCGAGTGAGAAGGTGAGGGAAAGGATGAAAATAGGAGGGGGCAGCCAAAGATACAGTTTATCATCTATGTGACTCCCCTTCTATTTATAGAGAGCTACCAAAACCCCTAGGGGTCTTGCCTTAATGGGTATTAGATCTCCATCCAATTACCTGCTAATCTTAGATTATTGGATCTTTATCCAATAATCTCATTTCGCCTCTAATTGGGCCTCACACAAGGAGCTCATCAGTATAGGGTCTCATCTAATGATAATATGGGTTGATTGGATCTCTATCCAATTCTCTCTAGGCCTTATACCAAGTTGGTCATGAGTCGCTCCCATCAGAACTCCTTTTAATATAGTGAATTATTATCTGCATAATAATTCACTTAACTCATCGACTATGGATATACTAGGCCACCACGCTATAGTCCCCAAACAATACAAGAGATCTTATCTATTAGGCTTATCTATCCTTAGTTACCATGTATCTATAATCCCTCATTCATCTAATATCTCAAATACTATATATTGGACATGGTACTGTCAGGTCACATACGAAATTTGTTCGAGTCTCACTCTAATTAGATTCTCTTGAAGAACTCCTCTCTCAATCCGAATGACCCTGGCTAGGGATTTATCCGAGTGAGCACACATAAGATATTTCTCTCATGATATCGAGAATGGATGATCCTCTATTGACACTCATTTGTCTTTGTAAAGTTGGCTACTAATCCTGATAATCGATTGTACTAGATCTAGAACTTTTCAAACCTATAAGTTTGACGTCAAAGAAAGGAGTACTCATATAAGGTATCATTGGCGTCTCAAGTCTAAGGATCAGATAAACAACTAGGACTATGAAATCACTATTTGACATTAGGTATCATTAACCATACAACATTTCATAAGCGGATCAATTAGTGAACTCATTCCCCAATGAGCATATATATTGTATCCTTAGTGTCTCCACATAAGTGGCTATGAGACTAGTTGCCCCTATCATATGGACGGGTATATAATACACCAATTTGTCCGGTTATCTCAATGTCCCTCTCGAGTAACCTATAACCGAGATTATTTAAGATATGTATTTAAAAGCGAATCGATCTTATTATCATATATATATATATATATATATATATATATATAATATGAGAATATGCTAATAATAATTATAAGCAAAAAAATCACATAGTGTGTCACATATGTCATCAGTCGCGTGATTGGCTTGCAGGGCACTTATAACCATCTATCTCCCACTTGACCTAAAGTCAATCACCTATGTGTTTGATCCCCATCGGACTCCTATGATGCTCAAATACAATCTGAGCCAGCGGCTTCGTCAGTGAATCTGCAATGTTATCTTCGGATGAAACTCTTTCCATTGTTATATCTTTATGGGCTATGATTTCTTTGATCAAATGGAACCTTCTCAGAATGTGTTTAGACTTCTTATGAGACTTGGGTTCCTTCACTTGAGCGATTGCCTCATTGTTGTCATAATATATGGGAATCGGTTCCACGTTACTTGGTATGATTCCCAAATCTCTAATGAACTTCTTCATCCACACCCCTTCCTTTGCTGCTTCTACAACAATATACTCTGCCTTTGTGGTCTACTCAACAGTGATATATTGCTTAGAACTCTTGCATTTTACTGCTCCTCTATTCAAGGTGAAAATATATCATGAGTTTAACTTGTTATCATCAATGTTGGACTGAAAACTTGAGTCTGTGTAGCCCTCAACTTGGAGGCTACCTCCTCTATATACCAGTAAAAGATCCTTAGTCGTTCTCAAATGCTTAAGGATACATTTTACTGTCTTTTAGTGTTCCAAACCTGGATTAGCCTGATACCTGCTCGTGACACTCAGAGCATATGTTATATCAAGTCTGGTACATAGCATAACATACATGATAGACTTTATCACTGAGGCATATGATATCATATCTATGTTTGCCCTTTCTTTAGGAGTATTTGAGGACATACTCCTGGAAAGTGATATTTCATGTTTTATCGGTATTAGACCTCTCTTAGGATTATCTATGTCAAATCTTTTGATGATATAGCCTATATACCTGAACTGGGATAAGCCAAACATTATCTTGGATCTATATTTATAGATCCAAATCCCTAAAATATAGGATGCTTCCCTTAAGTCCTTTATAGAGAAGTTTCTAGATAGCTAAGCCTTAATTGTGGAGAGCATTCTTACATCACTCATAATGATTATTATGTCATCCACATATAGCACCAAAAAGGTGGTAGCACTCCCACTTACCTTTCTATACACACAAGGCTCACCTTCGTTCTTAACGGAGTTATAAGATTTAATCGTTTCATCAAATCTTATGTTCCAACTTTAAAAAGTTTGCTTCAATCTATAAATGGACCTGAGCAACCTGCACACTTTATCTGAACTCTTTCTAGATACGAATCCCTCTGGTTGTATCATATACACCTCCTCCTTGAGGTTGCAATTAAGAAATGTCATTTTCATATCCATCTGTCAGATCTTATAGTCATGGTGTGCTGCAATGGCCAAAAAAATTCTGATAGATTTAAGTGTGACTATAGGTAAAAAGGTTTCGTCATAGTCAACTTCTTGCCTTTAACGATATTTTTTAGCTATCAGCCTTGTCTTATAGGTCTCCAACTTTTTATCCACTATCATCTTCTTCTTAAAGATTTATTTGCAACTGATGGGTACGAGACCCTCATGTGCATCAAGAAGGTTCCAAACCTTGTTGGAGTACATTTAATCCATTTCAGAACTCATGATTTTCTGTCATTTCCCAGAGTCTATACTCATAATAGTTCCCTCTTAATCTGAGGATCAACATCTTGAGAGTTTTCTCCACTAATATGTCCCACATATCTTTTAGGAGGGTGAGATACTTTGCTAGACCTACGTAAAGTTGGAACTTATATGCTAGGTATCTAAACAGACTCAAACTCTGAAATGGTGCTTGAGCTAGGTTCTCTAACCTCGCTCAACTCTATCTCACTCCCATTTTTTCTACCAAGAACATGTTCCTTCTGAAGGAACACAGCTCTCTTGGCAACAAAGACCTTCTGGTCCTCGAAATGATATAAATAATATCTCAAAGTCTCCTTAGGGTATCCCATGAATTTACACCGTTTCATCCTCGATTTTAACTTATTAGGGTTGTGTCTTCTAATGTGGACAGTATATCCCCAAATCTTAACCACCTTAAGATTAGATTTTTTTTCCTTTCCATATCTCATATAGTGTAGATACTCTCGACTTTGAAGGAACTCTGTTCAGAAGGTAAGTTGCAGTCTCTAGGGCGTATCCTTGAAATGAGATAGCTAGGTCCACAAAACTTATCATGGACCACACCATGTCTAACAATGTGTGATTCCTCCTTTCTGATACACCATTGTGCTAAGGTGCATAAGGAGGTATCCACTAGGATAGAATCTCATGGTCCCTAAGAAAATGGGTGAACTCTGTACTCAAGTATTCTCCTCCTCGATCTGATTGAAGAGTTTTAATACTCTTTCCAATCTAATTTTCTATCTCATTCTTATATTCCCTTAATTTCTCAAAGGCCTCATACTTGTACTTTATCAAGTGCACATGTCCATACTTAGAGAAATCATCAGTGAATATAATGAAGTACGAATAACCACCTATAGCCTGAGTTGACATGAGACTACATACATCACTATGTATGAGTTCTAATAATTTAATAGCTCTCTCTCCAGTTCCACTAAAAGAACGATTCCTTCGACGTCTTCGTTAATGTCGTTATAGACGTTGTATCTCCTCACTTTTACTAAATCTTTAATCTTGTGCTTTGGTTGCAACACACCCCTTGGCTCTTAGTTGCTCTCTACCACTGTTGTTGAGTAGTCGAACTCCGATCTGCCAATGTTGCTTTAACTTGCCAATAATTGACTCTTGTGTAGGGTTGGCTAAGTTGTGCTGATCCTTGTTGATTTCTGTGGATCCTTCTAGTGAAAAAAAAACCTTCCTGGTTATGCACCAGTATTGCAATAGTCTTATGTTGCTTAAACTGGATGAATGCTTGTTAGAGTTTTAACGAGTATCGCTTCATAGATTTTGAAGTTTTTGAGGTCATTCCTCCATAAGATTCGCTCATTGATCCTTCTTCAACTTTAATTGTCACTTCCATGTAGGTTCACATCACTCCCATTGTCAATTAGTATTCTATTGGAAAATAAAGCGGACAATATACTCTCAGTAGTATTGATCACCAATGGTGATGATTTAACAACTATTGTCTTCCATAAGCTTTTCTCAAAGGGTCACTGAACATATGCAGGGTTCCTTTGTTGGATAAATAGGGGAATCAGGATACTAAGTTTTGCCCTTTCTCTTTAAGTTGAGGTGACAAATATTATATGATTTCGCTCGCCTCCCGAGATATGAGAACTGTGGTACTCAGCTTCACCCACTCTCTTGAGTTGAGAAGGTAAAGGTTAATTTTATCCGTCTCCTCGAGGTTGTACTTCATGCATTTAGCTGATTATTAGTATTTTGCCTACTCTTTGCTCACACTTCTGAAGCACTCGAAGTATTTGCACTCCTTGCATTGAGTTAGCTACTGTAATTCACCTTCTTACTGCCATCAAACTTTCAGAATACAAGAATTTTTGCCTGAAAAGAGTAAAAGTTTACCCCAACTTGGAGTCCCATAACTTGGAGTAAGTCTTTGATAGTTTTGATCACCTCTGGGATAGTACCATCTTCTCTATCACCTTTGCCACCTACTTCTCTGAGTAGAAAATGTACAGTAGCATGTACTGCCTATTTCATTCCTTGGTCGAGCACTCCTACATCACCGAAAGTCCCTTACTTTCAGCTATCTTGATGAGAATCCCATCGACCCAATCTTATAAAGTTCCTTGGCCTCTGCCCTTCTGCCATGTCTTGGTACTTGGAGTTTGCCTCTGTATTCTCTACTTCCTCGGCCCCTTTTACGACCAACGCCCTCCTTCCATGAGAGCAAGAGATCGATGATTCCACAGAAGTCCTGCCTCTGTAGTACCATGGCGTTACCGAGCCCATGGTCCTATTATCCGTTGTCTTGCATCTGCATCCCTTTATTCGTAATCGGTAGATCCGCCTCTGTGGCACTATGGTACTCCTCCGAGTCCATCTCTTTTCTAACTGACGCTTTGCTTTTGGGTAGCTAAGCCCCTCTAGACTCATCGTCACTTCCTCCCCCTTTTGATCACCTGCTTCAACACCTCTATATTCTCTAAGCATCTTCCTTTAGTCATTGGAAAGACAAACTGTAACTCCCATGCGTGGCCTTTACCATCTTGTAGTAGGGCTCATGCTGATTCTATTCTCCTTAGCTTTCTTAGTAGCAACGTATGTTTACTCGGCCTTGTCCTTTGACTTGCGGGCTCCTTTAGCGAATATAAGCACTGGAGCAGTCTAACTCTCTAGTCACTTCGATTATACTTCTATATGATCAAGTCCCCTCAATGGGACTCTCTGATACTTGCACTCGAAATTCTCCCTCGGTGATACACAACCCTTATATGCTGATAACCAAGACTTTCATCCGATGTAAGATTTAATGCGCATATATGGAAAACCCGCCTCTACGGTACCATGGCATTCACTCCTTAAATTTATAGTCCTTCTTGCCATTATGTTGTTTACCAAATTGGAGCTCTCAATAGCTCATGATCATACTTTCACATGATCGTGTCCTTCACAGGACATTTTCATATGTGTTGTATTATCATGAACTATTCTACCACGATCCGCTGCACCATGTCGCCTCCTGGCCACATCTCTATTGCATTCAGATTCATATGTGATGAACTCAGACTATGATCTCTCCCTGTGTGGCCTCTGTTGTAGGGCCTCTACTACCTCTGATTGTGTTCGCTTCTTTGGCACTTCACCTTCACCCACCTATTCTCGGGTCACCCTTGGACGAAGTATCACTCTAAGACAATCTATTGCCTAGTAGCTCTCAAAGTCCCCAGATTTTACTAAAATTGGTGCACAATTATCTTAATCCTGAGCCTCTATTCTCCACTAGCACAATCTCTGCTGCCCACCACTTTTTTCATGACAACTCGAATGACAGCACTGTGATATATTCTTAAAAAGTACTCTTCTCTACGTCCTTTTATCCCGTACTAAGACTTTCTGATCTTAACTTCACCTCCACAAGTTGAATCACCTTAGTCCCTCTATCAAATGCTTCTATGAGATAAGGTGCATATGCCCTGAAGCTCCCTTCGTCTCTGACACTATACAAAATGAGTCTACCCCATCAAAATGAAGAACCCATGAAATGATATAATCATGCTCTTGCCTCTACAAGAGTTTATGTCCTTCACCTCTGTCTAAGAAAAGCTTTATGCTTCCGCTCTATGTTTTCATCTTCTATGTCGGCTCCCTTTATACAGCTTGGATACTTCACCAAGTTCCACCCAAGTTGTTTTGCCTCTCGATTTGTATTGAGTTGATGGTGGCCCTCATGCCTACCATTCTATGGGTTAACCCTCCATTGAGTTCAATTTTCACATCGACTCTAAGTGTGCCTTCATATGATGTTGCCATTATCGCTCCCTTGATCTTGTAATGCATCCACCAATCTATTACTTCATTCGAGATCATACAATAACTCCTCGCTACTCGCTCAGTCCATTGAGCTTTTTAGAGATATTGTCTTGAGAAACTCTTCCTCAATATGTGCGGTCCATTACACATGATTCTCCCTCTAGAGAACTAGGACCTATCCCTCCTAGATATCTGTCCTATTCGAGCAACTTTCCTCTTCACATTCTTCCCTCTGGAAGTTTCAGAGACCACCATCCCCTTGGACTACTCCGTCTTACTGAATAATCTGTTCATTGTTCTGCCCCCATAAATGTGCTTGCTAGATTGTGACTCTTGGCCAATACAACCCCTATTGTACCCTTCAAGGCTTAGCAATATGCTAAACTTATTGTATACTTCAGTCTCCTACAGATGTATCTGTTTTATGCTGAAGAGAAAGTTTCAATATTTCATGGCGCTGAGTTTCAGTCGCCTTGGGATGGTTATGAACACTTCATCGTTCATATTCAAGCCCTTGCATGGGTACCGAATTCTTTGAGTTAGCAATTTCCCTCACCTCTATGAGCTTTGCACAACTCTTTCAGTTATTGAGCAACACATCCCACTTTACATGGTCTCATCTTTTACCAAGCACCCTACTTGCCTTGAGTATTGTCAAGTTTGGTTGCTAACGTTGAGTTGTAGCTCGAACTCACCCATCAACTTTGTGTGCTACACATTCTTTCTAACTTGCTTATCCTCGTAGTGCCTCTCGTGCAAAGGGTTGACTATTCCTCTGAATGCTAATTAAGGATGCTCGCTCCTTTGAGCAACTCCTTTCTCTACATTTTCATGTCCGTTTCTCCTAAACGATCGCACATGTTGGCTACCCTCCATGCAGTTCAGCTAGGTCCCCCACGTTTGCGTGGCAAGTGTTTCTGCATGTGTTTGTCCTGCTCTGATACCAAAATTTCATGGACTTAACTGGTTTTACTTAAGTCGTGCGGCACCCTTGCGAGTCTGTCCACAAATGTCAGCCTCTCCGAAACCGCCTAGACCTACAAAAAAGAAAATGGGTTAGATGAAGTACTTCCCATGAGATCCACAAGCAACAGCTTTACAACTATGGGCTTTATAAGTTTTGAACGGTTGCACACAAAGGATAATGATCCATTACAGACCAAAATCTCCACAAGTGCTTATATGACATAACTCATATTTACAAGCCGAAATCGACCACAAAAGCTAACTAAACTAGGGCTGCCAAGTCTACTGCAAGCCCGCTACTTACTGTACAAAGCATGTATAAAAACCAAAGGACACGAACAAACATGAGTATTATATCAAACACCTTGTTTATATTTTTGTCCATGACAGCAAGTTGCATACGACTCATAGTCAAACGGATCTAAGTATCCATCTTTTAACAACTTTTGAATCCTTCCCTAAGTATATGACCTACCTACAATGTCATAGGTATACATTGTTCACCTTATCTCTTTTCCTCTTGGACGTATTCATATTCATGATGCGTGAAGAAGTGTCTAATACATATAAGTTATTTATCAGGGTCCCGCTAGTGATGATCTTATCATCTATGATTATTGAACAACTATTATTCTCAAAAATTAATTTATAACTATTAATTATTAAATAAGATATGGAAATAATATTTTTGATAATAGAGGAAACAAAATAGTATGCATCCAATACAATGATAATTAGGCAAATGTAGGGTGACCTCCCCAAAGGCAACTGTAGTAACTCTTGCTCCATTGCCCATCTTTTGGTCCATCTCGTCTTTGGCCAATATACTAGCTCTTACCAAAACCTGCAATGAATTGCATATATGATAAGCACTCTCGGTATCCAATATTCATGTGTTATTATGAAAATCTAACAAGTAAAGATTGATCATGAATATACTTGAAGCTTCTCCAAGCTTTTGTATCACCTTGTCTACAAGGTAGTCCTCTTCTAGTGCTCATCTTTGCCATAGTAAAAGTATTATCCTTTGTCCTTTGTCGGGCCTTTATTGGCAACCTTTGCCATACCCGATCTTTCTTTGCCTTGTCTGGTCTTTCTTTGCCCTTACCATTCCCCTTCTTAAGGATTTTATTGGACTTCCTTCTCTTCTTGGTCTCACCAATGTAGAGAATTGACTTCTTTTTCTCGATGGCACTCTTAGCTTCCCTTAACATATTGAGGAGCTCAGGGAGAGTCAGCTCAAACTTATTCATATTAAAATTTATGATGAAGTGAGAAAATGAATCTGGTAGGAAACTGAAGTATAAGATCAACACACAGGTTATCCTCTATGACTGAGTTTCTCGATCCACTCTATCATTTTTAAGACACAGTTCTCAATCGATGTCTCTTCTGTCATTGTAGCTTGGAAGAGTCTCTTAGATATATCATATCTTTGAGTTATTCCCTGTTTCTCAAACAATTGGTGGAGATGTTAAAGGATAGAATCTGCATCTATGCTCTCATGTTATCTTTGTAACTCAAGAGTCATGGAGGCCAACATATCGCATTTTGTCAATATGAAATCATCTACATACTTCACATAGCGAGTGATCGCATCCTCGCTTGCCCCTCTTCTAGCATGGGCATAATTGTATTAAGAACGTATGTTACTTTCTCCATCCTGAGAATAATTCTCAAATAACGAGCCAATCTGTGTAGCTTGGACCATTGAGACAGTTGACATCAAGTAAACAAACAAGATAAAGAATAAATAAATAAATAATATATATTTTATAAAAAAACTAATTAAGATATAGACTTCTATCTTAATTTACTCCCACTATTTTCCTAGTGAATCACGCGACACCCTCGGCATGTGAAACGAAAATCTTTAGGAAAACTTTTACTGGGGATTGAGATCTAATCAACGTCTTAATGCAACCTCGAGTGACTCGACCAATTACACTAAGCCCGAAAGGTAGACAGCTCTTGTCAATCACAACTCCCTATGATTCCCATCATGTTTGGCTTCTAAATCATCATAGCCTCGATTACTTAACTAATCATAAAATTCAGTTAAATAATCACTATCATTACAAGATGAGTCTAATTTGGTGATATGCTCTCGAGTGACTCGACTAAGCAAACAATATCCTTAGGTCACCGATGACATCTCTATGTCATAGGCAAGATCTCGATCATGTAGATAGGTGAGTCTCGAGTGACTCGACCAACTCAACCTATGTCGTAATTCAATTTCTTCTTATAACGATGGAAGGCCATGTGGGTCAATCTTATTGCCTCATGGTCACTAACTTAATATTATCGTAGGAGGACTTTTTTGTTTGTATCGGTCTCCTAATATATTGTGTCGCACACACACACACACATATATATATAGTAAGTGTATAACACATATCACATATGCAAGCCACATTGAATGATCATAAGTCGTCACCTAATATGATTAAGCCCGAGCCAATAGGCCTAGCATCTCCATGCCCTGTGATCGTTGATCAGTTCCATCGGATCTTTGCTGCATCACCATGCATCGTGATCTTCTGCCACGATATCGTGGGTCCTGATGTCACCTCCATGCTTTCATCGTGCCTCTTTGTGTAATTACAAAATAATCACAAGCATGCAGACTTGACAATAAATAAGAAAAATTAATGGCTCGTAGGCCCCAATAATAATAATCACATGTACACACATCACATCATGGCTCATGATCATCCATCCACATCGTACATCATATGTACACATCATCATGTATGATTACTAGATAATAAATAATTATTTAAATTATTTAAATTATTTAATTAATTATTTTCCTAAATCAGGATATGTTAGGAATTTTTAAAATTGTCAAGGGTAATTTCAAAATTCTAGACAAAAGGACATACCTCAAAATTTCTAAAAAAGTCAAGGGTATTTTTAAAATTCTATAAAGAAAGACAGACCTTATTATTTCTCAAATTTCGAGGGGCAGTATCATCCTTTAATCGAAAAAACCCTAACCTTTTGTGCTCTCTTCTAGCGGGCCATTGTCGCTCCTTGTGCAAGCAATGATGTTGCATTGCCAACGACCGTCCTACCCTCGGGCAGTCGCCCCCGCCACAGGCTCCACTACCCTTGGGCGACTAAACCCCGCCACCACCACCCACCACCACCCCCCCCCCCCCCCTCTCTCTCCCCAAGGTGGGCGAGGGGTGTGCTTGTAGGTGGTCCCTGCCGCAGCCGGTCGCCCCTGCAGGTAGCCTGGCTATGGCCAAGCCGCGGGCAACCACCCTTGCAGGTGACCCTAGCTACAGCCAGCCGCCCCCTACAAGTGGCTTGCCCGTGGATGGTCGCCCCTGTTGTCACTAACAAAAATGTAAACAATGTGTTTGACAAAATACTCATGTTTATCTGTGTTATTCGGTTTGTGTACATACCTTGTACAGCAAGTAGCGAGCTCATAGTTGGCTTACAATCATAGTTTGGTTTTCTTTGTGACCAATTTTTGGCTTGTAAATTCAAGTGTGTATTGTAAGTACTTGTGGAAACTTTGGTCTGTAATAGACCATTACCTTTTGTGTGCAACCTTTTGAGTTTGTAATGTCTATGGGTGTAATTTGTATTTAGCCTTATAAAGTGTTTGCTTGAGCAGTTGCTTATGGATCCCATTGGAATTGCTTCTTCTGGCCTGTTTTCTCTTTTGTAAGTCCTAAGGGACCCTTGGAGATATCAAGGAAGGATGACCTTTGTGAACGAACATGCATGGGTGCTGACGGCTTAGGCAAAATCACTTAAGCTTGTGATATTGTGGTATCAAAGCGGGATAAGCATATGTAAAAACACTCGCCATACAAACGTGGGGGACCTACTTGGGTTGTGTGGGGGATAGCTAGCACATGCAACCGTTTGGGGGAAAATGGAGATTGAGATGTAGGGAAAGGAGTCGCTCAGAGGAGCGAACAATTAGGTTTGGGCATTCAGAGGAATGGCCAACCCTTTGCATGAGAGGCACCATGAGGATAAGTAAGCGAAGAAGAATATGTAGCGCACAAAGATTGGGATGGCTGAGTTCGAGCTATGGCTCGACGTTGGCAACCAAACTTGACGGTACTCAAGGCAAAGCGGAGCACTTGATGAAAGATGAGATCGTATAAAGTGGGATATATTGCTTAATGACCGTAAGAGTTGTAAAAAACTGACATAGATGAGGGGAATTGCTAACTTGAAGGATCTGGTACTCATGCAAGGGCTTGTACATGGACGACAAAGTGTTCATGCCCATCCCAAGGCACGATTAGAACTCGACGCCATAAAGTATCAAAACTTTCTCTTCAGCATGGAATGAGTATGTCCTTAGGCGACTGAAGTGTGCAATAAGTTCAATATGTTGCTAGACCTTGAAGGGTGCAGTGGGGACTATATTGGTAAAGAGTCGCAATCTAGCAAATACATTTACAAGGGCAAAACAAGACATAAGTTGTTCAGCAAGACAGAGTAGTCCAAAGAGGATGGTGGTCTCCGAAACTTCCAGTGGGAACAATGTAAAGAGGAAAGTTGCTCTAACAGGATAGATATCCAAGAGAGATAAGTCCTAGTTATATAGAGAGAGAATCATATACAACAGACTATACATATTGAGGAAGAGTTCTTCAAGGCAATATATCTCCACAAAGCTAAATAGATCAAGCGAGTGATAAGAAGTCATCGCATGATCTCGAATGAGGTAATGCATTAGTGGATACATTTCGAGATCAAGTGGGGGAGCAATCCAAGGTAATATCATATGATGGCACACTTAGAGTCGATGTAGAAATCAAACTCAACGGAGAGCTGACCCATGGAATGGTGGACACGAGGGCCACTATTAACTCAATGCAAATCGAGGAGTGGAGCAACTTGGGTGGAACTTGGTGAAGTATCCAAGCCGCATGAATGGAGTCGACATAGAAGATAGAACATGGAGCAGAGGCACGGAGCTTTCCTTGGATAGAGGTCAAGGGCATGAACTCTTATAGAGGCAAGAGTAGGATCATGTCACTCGATGGGTTCTTCATTCTGATGGGGTGGACTTATCTTACATGGTGCCAAAGACAAAGGGAGCTTCAAGGCATATGCAAGTTACATTAGAGATGCATTTGACGGAGTAACTAAGGTGATTCAACTTGTAGAGGTGAAGTTGGGAACGATAGACCTTAGCACAGGGCAAGAAGATACAAAGGCGGGTACTCTTGAAGAATATGCTACAGTGTTACCATTCGAGTTATCAGGAATAAGTGGTGCATAACAGAGATTGTGCTAATAGAGGATAGAGGCCCAAGATTTAGACAATGGAGCACCAACTCTAGTGAAATCAGGGGACTTCAGGAGTTACTAAACGACGAACTGTCCTAGAGCTATGCTTTATCCAGGTGTAACTCAAGAGTAAGTGGACAAAGGTAAATTGCCAAGGGAGTGAACCAAAAATCAGAGATGGCGAAAGCCCTACGAGGTGTTGGCAGAGGCCACACATGGAGAAGTCGTAGTCCGAGTTCATCACATGAGAATCTGTATGCAATGGAGATATCACTAGTAGGCGACATAGTGCAGCGGATCATGGTGGAATAGTTCATGGCAGTGTAACACATGCAGTCATGTCTCGTGAGAGACATGATCATGCGGAGGTATGATCAAGAGCTATTGGGAGCTCCATTTTGGTGTACTACATGATAAGAAGAAGGGCTATAAATTTAATGAGTGAATGCCACGGTATCATAGAGGTGGGTCTTCGTGCGCATCGGAGCTTGTATTCGATGAAAACCTTAGTCATCAGCATATGGGGCTTATATACCACCGAGAAAGAAGTCCAATTGTAAGTACCAGTGAGTCTCATGAAGGGGAATGTGATCATGTGAATGATCAAGAGCTACTGGGAGCTCCACTTCGATGAATAATGTAATGGCAAGAAGGGCTCTAAATTCAAGGAGTGAATGCCATGGTACCACAGAGGCGAGTCTTCAATGTGTGCGCACCGAATCTTGCATCAGATGAAAGTCTTAGTCATCAGCATATGGGGGTTGTGTCCCATCGAGGGAGAAGTCAGATTGTAAGTACTAATGAGTCTCATGAAGGGGACTTGATCATACAGAGGTATGGTTAGAGTGACTGGAGAGTTGAACTGCTTCAGTACTCACGTTCGCTTAAGGGAGCCCGACAAGTCAGAGGACAAGACTGAGTAAGCGAATGTTGCTACCAAGCAAGCTAAAGAGAATAGAATCGGCACAAGCCCTACAACAAGATGGTGGAGGCCATACATGAGAGTTGCAGTCTCTTTCCATCGACCAAGGAGAACTGCTAGGAGGACATAGTGGTGTTGAAGCAGGTGGTCGAAAGTGGCAAGGAAACGACGATGAGTCCGGAGGGGCTCAGCTACCCTAAAGCAAAGCATCGATTAGAAAGGAGGTGGACTCGAAGGAGTGCCACAGTGCCACAGAGGTGGACCTACCGAGCGTAAAGGAAGGGACATAGATGCAAGGCAATGAATAGTAGGGTCATGGACTGGCAGTGTCATGGTACCGTAGAGGCGGGACTTCCATAGAGTCATCGATCCCTTGCTCTTATAAAGGGAGAACATTGGTTGTAAAAGGGGTCGAGGAGATGATACAATCTCAAAAGCGATCAGAACTATCAAAGACTTACTCTGAGTATGGGGACTCCAAGTTGGGGTAAACTTTTTACTCTTTTTGAGCAAAACTTCTTGCATTCTAGAAGTTCAATGGTAGTGGAAAGGTGAATCACAGTAGCTAACTCAATGCAAGGAGTGCAAACACTTCAAGTGCTTCAGAAGTGTGAGCAAAAAGCAGACAAATGTTAGTCACCAGCTCAATGCATGAAGTACAAACTCGAGGAGGCAGGTAAAATCAAGTAACCTTTACTTTCTCATCTCAAGAGAATGGGCGAAAGTGAGTACCCCAATTCTCTTAACCCGAGGAGGCGAGCGAAGCCAAGTAACCTTGCCTTCTCAACTACTAAGAGAATGGGTAAAGTTAAGTATCTCAATTCTCTTACTTATCCAGTAGTGGAGCTCTGCATAAGTTTAGTGACCTTTCAAAGAAAGGTTATGGAAGATAGTAGTTGTCAAATCCTCACCATTGGTGATCAGTATTATTGAGAGTAGATTATCCACTTCATTTCTCAATTGAATGTCAATCGAAAGCGGGAGTGATGCGAACCTATTGGGAAGTAATAACTAAACGTGGAAGAAGGATCAATGGGCAAACATTTTGGAGGAAGGACCTCAAAAACTTCAAAGTCTATAAGGCGATGCTCGTTAAAGTTCCAACAAGCATCCGTCCAGTTCAAACAACATAAGTATACTGCGATACTAGTGCATAATAAGGCAGGTCTTTTCCTTTATCAGAATGATCCGTGAGAGTCAACAAGGATCAGCACAAGTCAGCCAACCCCACACCAGAATCAGTCATTAGTGAGTTGAAGCAACATGACGGATCGGAGTTCGACTACTCGACAACAGTGATAGAGAGCGACTAGGAACCAAAGGGGTATGTTACAACTAACATAGAAGATTGAAGATTTAGCAAAATGCGAGAAGATGCAATATATACAATAGCTTCAACGAGGACATCGAAGGAATCAGTGGGGGAGAATATCACGGATAAAAATGTAAACAAGGTGTTTGATGAAATGCTCATGTTTGTCCGTGTCCTTCGGTTTGTGTTTATACCTTGTACAGCAAGTAGCGGGTTTGCAGTAGGCTTGGTAGCCCTAGTTTGGTTGCTTTATGATTGATTTTGGCTTTTAAATACGAGTGTATCTTATAAGCACTTATGGGGACTTCGGTTTTAATAGACCATTATCTTTTATGTGCAACCTTTCTGAGTTTGTAATGTCTATATGTATAATTTGTATTTGACTTTATAAAGTGTTTGTTTTAGCAGTTGTTTATGGATCCCATTGGAATTGCATCTTCTGGCCCATTTTCTCTTTTGTAAGTCCTAAGGGACCCCAGGAGATCTCGGGGAAGACTGACCTTTATGGATGGACATGCATGGGTGCTACACGGCTTAGGCAAAATCAACTGAGCTCGTGACACTGTGGAGGGCCTATTCATAGGCGGCTACCCCCTTCCTCATTGCCTTCACTATGAAAATACAGCAAGAATGCGTAGAACAGTTCTACGTGATTTAATCTCATCACATGAAATTTAAAACCAAACTTTTACACGAACAATTTTGGCTCTAATATCACTGTTGGGAAATCACACGGGAGCATCATATGTGTAGTGGAAGATCAAAATAAAACATATTTCCCATGTAGATCAAATCGTCGTGCAAAAAACTAGATAATGAAAAGTCACAAAACCAAAAACTCGCATCGTATGAGAGATTATTTACATAGTGTCACGGACAATAATGTAAATAAGGTATTCGTTGAAATGCTCATATTTATCTATATCCTTCGGTTTATGTATATACCTTATACAGCAAGTAGCGGGCTTGTGGTAGGCTTAGCAACCCTAGTTTGGTTTACTTTGTGGTCGATTTTGGCTTAGTATTACGAGTATGTCTTGTAAGCACTTATGGTGACTTCGGTCTATAATACACCATTATCCTTTGTGCAACCTTTCCTATTTTATAATATCCATGGGTGTAATTTGTATTGGCTTTATAAAGTGTTTGCTTAAGCAGTTGCTTGTAGATCCCGTTAGAATTGCTTCTTATTGCCCGTTTTCTCTTTTGTAAGTCCTAAGAGACTTTAGGAGAACCTTTACGGACGAACACGTATAGGTGCCACATGACTTAGGCAAAATCAGCTAAGCCCATAATATTATGGTATCAGAGCGGGACAAGCACATGCAGAAACACTCACCATATAAACGTGGGGGACCTAGCTAGGTTGTGTGGAGGATAGCTAGCACGCGCAACCGTTTGAGGGAAACGGACATTGAGATGTAGGGAAAGGAGTTGCTTAGAGGAGCGAGCATCCAAGTTTAGCATTCAGAGGAATGACCAACCTTTTACCCGAGAGGCACCACGGGGACAAGCAAGCAAAGAAGAATGCGTAGCGCACTAAGATTGGGATGATTGAGTTCGAGCTACAGCTCGGCGTTGGCAACAAACTTGACTATTCTCAAGGTAAGCTAGGTGCTTGGTAAAAGATGAGACCATGTAGAGTGTGAGGTGTTACATAACGACCGAAAGAGTTATATAAAGCTCACAAAGGTGAGGGGAATTGCTAACTCAAAGGATTCAGTACTCATGCAAGGGCTTATATATAAACGATAAAGTGCTCATGGCCATCACAGCGCTAACTCAAAGCAAAGAGTGTAAACACTTCAAGTGCTTTAGAAGTGTAAGTAAAGAGCAGACGAATATTAGTAACCAGCTCAATGTATGAAGTATAAATTCGATGAGGCACGTAAAATCGAGTAACCTTTACTTTTTCAACTCATGAGAATGAGCGAAATTGAGTACCCCAATTAACTACTAAGAGAATGGGTGAAGTCGAGTATCCCAGTTCTCTTACTTATCCAGTAGAGGAGCCCTACATAAGTTCAGTGACTCTTCAAAGAAAGCTTATAGAAGACAATAGTTGTCAAATCTTCATCATTGGTGATCAATTACTGAGAGTAGATTATCCGCTTTATTTTCCAATTGAATGCCAATCGAAAGCGGGAGTGATGCGAACCTACTTGGAAGTGACAACTAAACGTAGAAGAAGGATCAATGGGCAAACATTGCGGAAGAAGGACCTCAAAAATTTCAAAGTCTGTGAGGTGATGCTCGTTAAAGTTCTAATAAGCATCCATCTAGTTCAAGCAACATAAGCATGCTGTGATACTAGCGCATAATAAGGCAGGTATTTTCCTTCATCAGAAGGATCCACGAGAGTCAACAAGGATCAACATAACTCAGCCAACCCCACACCAGATTCAATCATTGGTGAGTTGAAGTAGCATGGCTGATTAGAGTTCGACTACTCAACAACAGCAGCAGAGAGTAGTTGGGAGCCAAAGGGGTATGTTACAGCCAAAGCAAAAAATTGAAGAACTAGCAAAATGCGAGGAGATGTAGCGTCTACAGTAGTTTCGATGAGGACGTCAAAGGAATAAGTGAGGGAGAATATCACAGATAATAATGTAAACAAGGTGTTTGATGAGATGCTCATGTTTGTCTGTGTCCTTCGGTTTGTGTATATACCTTATACAGCAAGTAGCAGGCTTCCAGTAGGCTTAGTAGCCCTAGTTTAATTTGCTTTGTGGCCGATTTTAGCTTGTAAATATGAGTGTATCTTATAAGCACTTGTGGGGATTTCGGTCTGTAATGAATCAGTATCTTTTGTGTTCAACTTTTTCGATTTTGTAATGTCCATGGGTGTAATTTGTATTGGTTTTATAAAGTATTTACTTGAGCAGTTGCTTATGGATCCCATTGGAATTACTTCTTATGGCCCGTTTTCTCTTTTGTAAGTCCTAAGGGACCCTAGGAGATCTTGGGGAAGGCTGACCTTTGCAGACGGAGACGCATGGGTGTCGCACGGCTTATGCAAAATCAATTAAGCCCGTAACAATAGGGAGATGGTATATCCCTATTTTTTCAGATCCAGATTGAGAGGATGAAGAAGATCAAGTGTCCTCCTTTCTAGCGGTATCCACACAATGGACCATTCTAGCGATACTCCTCTAATCGTAGGCTCAAGTCTTACAACTCTTGTGCAGCTTCACGCAATGAACTTAGAATAAGATCCTCTATCTTCTTTGTTGCCCTCTCATACTTGAGAGGGCTGGTCAGCTGAGAAGGTGAGGGGGAGGAGGAGAATAGGATGGGGCGGCCAAAGACGCAGCATATCATCTATGTGCCTCCCCTCCTATTTATAGAGAGTCACAAAAAATCCTAGGGTCTTACCTTAGTGGGTATTGAATCTCCATCCAATTACTAACTAAACTTAGATTATTGGATCTCTATCTAATAATCTTCTTTGGCCTCTAATTGTGCCTCATGCAATAAGCCCATCAGTGTAGGGTCTTATCTAATGAGAATATAGGCTAATTTGATCTATATCCAATCCTTTATTCATTGAAGCATCCACCATATGTGGGCCATGAATTGCTCTCATCAGCACTCCTTCTAATATAGTGAATTATTATCCCCATAATAATTCACTCGACTCATTGACTATGGATGTACTAGACTACTACATCATAGTCCTTAGACGGTACAAGAGATTTTATCCATTAGACTTGTCTATCCTCAGTTAACATGTATATATAATCCATCATCAATCTAATATCCTAGATACTGTATATTGGATATGTTACTGTCAGACCACATATAAAATCCGTCTGAGTCTCGCACTAATTAGATTCTCTTGAAGAACTCCTTCTTATTCAATTCGAATAACCCTGGCCAGATATTTGTCCGAGTGAGCACACATGGGATATTCCTCTCATGATACTGAGAGTGGTTGATCCTCTATTGACACTCAACTACTTTCGTAAGGTTGGCTACTAAACCTGATAACTGGTTGTATTAGATTTGAAACTTTCCAAACATATAAGTTCGACGTCAATGAAAAGAGTACTTATACAAGGCATCCTTAGTGTCTCAAGTCTAAAGAATAGGCCCATAACTGAGATTATGGAATCGTTGTTTGATATTAAGTATATTAACTATATAATATTCATAAGCGGATCAATCAGTGAACTCATTCTCTAATGAGCACTTGTATTGTATCATTAATGCCTCAACACAAGTGGCTATGAGACTAGTCGCCTCCATCATATGGACGAGTGTACAGTACACCGGTATGTTCGGTTAGCTCGATGTCCCTCCTGAGTAACATATGATCGAGATTATTTAAGATTTGTGTTTAAAGACAAATCGATCTTATTATCGTGATTTCATCACGATCTGATTCATATTGCATGAAATCAAAAATATCACAATATATATATGCAACGGATAATATAACATGAGAATATATTAATAATAATCATAAACAAAAAGATTACATAGCGTGTCACATGTATCATAACTCATGTGATTGACTTAAGTTATTTGTTTGATTCTTCAAGTGGAGAGTAAAAGCAGTAGCATATGAAGATAAGATATTGTTTCAAGATCAAAAGCGACATCAGAATCAAATCTCACGTTAGTTGCGTTAAGGTTTGAGCATTAGGATCAGAAGCGGAAGATGAAAGCAGATGCCAAAGATCATCTCTTTTCTCATGCTGGGATTAAGTTAAAAGGCGAAAGGAAGCAGCAAGCGATGAAGAGGGAAGTAAAGGAAAGTTGGGGCAATTAGGTCTTCTGCTTCTATGCTCACAAGTTAGATCACCGATTTTTCACTGAACAAGCAATGGCTGCAACGATAGACGACGTCGTGCGTTAGTATGATTTGTTAGCAAGTCCGGTGTTCATGGCGGTAGCGAGTTGACTGTTCAATTGTAGTGCCTGCTGTGACTTGCGCTAAGTCGAGCAGCAACTATGCTGTTGCGTGGAGCATGGCTAAGACGTTGTTAAGTGCTTTAGTGAGCTTCCTAATAAATATTACTTCATTGAATAAAAGTAGGGGAGGGGTACTTTATGAACAAAAGTAACGGGGGGGGGTGTGGTTGGTAAACGGGGAAATAAGAGATGTATTTGCAAGAGTTGTATCTTAACATACGTATTCTGCTTTGGTGTTATCCACACGTTTGCAACTTCTTTTAGGTATTTGTCATTGATTTGATTATTTTGGGGGAAGAGTCTGTTCGATTTATCTTGCTCTTTCTATATATTTTGATATATCAAATATATTGTTTGGTTTTGATTATTCTAGAGCAATAACGTGCTTTTCATGGTTTGCTCCTTAAATGGATCCTTGTTGGTGGCATAGATATGAAACCCCCCCTTCCTTCATCATAAAAGATTGTGTTGGATTGTTATATATTTTTTTTCGTGTGTCTACATCATGGATCGGTGGTCTAATAATTTGTTCCTGAAATCTTAGTTATATTTTGATTGTTCATGATCTTTTTGGCTACATGCTAATTCTTTTTTATTATTTCACTCGGATGCATGCATATATATATATGCATTAAAACACTTACAATCTTCTAATATTATTAATAAATATAAAGGCTAAAAATTATTAATAATAACAAAAGATTGATCTTTTGTTGGAAAGCAGTTAGAGGAGGATGATTACACCTTAACAGACTATAACATCATCTATGCCTGGTGGAGGACGGTCACACTGTAGCAGACTACTACCATTAGTATTGAAGCTTAATTTATTAGAAGATATTGACGAACATTAATTTATTAGAATATATAGGTGGGAAATTGCTGATGGTTATTTTTCCATCTTAATATTCTAAATATCAAATGTGTCAACTCGATCCCATTAATGTCCTCTTAATTATTTAATTTATTGGATACTAATCGATGATATATTCACCCCAAACGGACGCTTCACACTTGACAATTGGATACTAATGAATTTTAATTTAAAAAAACAATAATAACCTAAGAAATATTTTGAAAATGATAAGCCATGGCCCTAGATTAACTTATTATAATGGGTCACATGAGATACGATGACAATCGAGATTGTTGATTGCTTATCAAAATTATCTTATCATTGTTGACTACCCAATTGAGTGTCGGATGGATCATAAATCTCAGGTGATCTCGATCTTTGATCTTCTTTTTTGGGTTAATCATAGCAACCACATATAATTTCTTGCACACGCGGGAATCAAAAAAAGTTGGTTCAAGCATCATACTTCGGCTCACATCTTGCATAATGAATTCCATTTCATACATGCGGCTCTAAAATCCGTATAAGCAACGTATACGCGAACAGATGCATGTCACGGCCCACGGCTTTCGGCCCACCGCCTACGACCCACGGCCCAACCCAAATGGAAACTGAAGCCCTACTTGTTTGTCCCGGTGTCTTCGACCCTGTATCTTCTTATTCTTGGTGAGCGGCAGTAACCAACCGACAGGCTGCAAGTTTCGAGCAAAGCTTACGGTGCGAGACGAGCGGCGACGAGCCTTCTTCGTAGCCGGCCGTCCCTCCCACGGCAGAAGCGACGGCTGGATATCCTGTGTCGCTGTCCGTCTGGCTACAGGGTTTGTAGCGGCTCCCCAATAGAATGCTTACTGCTAGAGGTGACATTTCTTCTTGCTTGGATTTCATCGGCTCTTTACGGTAATTTTTGACCCCCAGGGATGGGGTTTTTAGTGTGTCTCCGGAATTAAAGGTTTGCCTTTTATTCTTGCGGTAGCTTATTTTAGGATTCCCCATGTATTAAAACTAGAATGGTGCCCAATATGATGACATAAGGAAGGACCTGCAAATTATGGAGATTAAATATTTTTACTGTTGTCCAAGGATGACATGCGGATTCCCTGATCCAATTTTATCTACCATGCTGATGCTGAGCAAATCTTTGCTGGCGTCTAAGCCATGCCATATATCTGGCTATCTAGCTCTTCGGCCAAATGATAGTAATAAAGGAAAACATTAAGAAAGAAATGAAAGCAAAAGTTCTCTTTTATTTGTGTAAGTATATATCTTTTTTTTTTTTTTTCATGATTAAACCTACAATTGGACCAACTGATCTGGGGCTTCGCTGGATCATAGTGGGTTCTGTTCTGAATGCATTGCATTTACTACACCTTAACTGGCTTTTCATGGTTAGCTTGTGGAGTTCTAGGATCTTGACAGAATCAAGCATCATACTGCCATTGAGCTAATTAAAGAAGCTTTGACTCATGAAATGTGATTTTTCAACCATCATTCAATGTGCACCTGCGGTATTGAAATCTTCATCTGTATTCTGTCTGAGATTTCTGTCAATTTACTTGTGAGTTTCTTGAGACAACTATGATGTAATTTCTCATGCGATCCCTGATGAAGTAGTTTCTTGTTGCAGTGTAGTAAATCCTGGTTAGTTTGCAGCAAACAATTTTAGTTGCAGTAAATGCCCCTTCTCAAGCCGCCACCTCCTCGAATTCTCCTGAATAATGTTTCTTGCATGCGTAATGCTCAGACTGTCCTCCGCAATATAAATGTCTCTGTGCATGATGGCTCTTCTCTTGTCTTGACTGGTGCCAATGGCTCTGGAAAGACCACCTTTCTTCGTATGCTAGCTGGATTCTCACGACCATCTGCTGGGGAGATCCTATGGAATGGGCATGACATCACATCTCCAGGAGTCTTCCAACAATACAAGCTACAACTTAACTGGTTATCAATGAAAGATGCCATAAAGGATAAACTTACTGTATTGGACAATGTACAGTGGTTTGAAGTCCTGGAAGGTAAGTGTGGGAAGTCCATGGATGCTCTTGAGTTAATGGGGCTAGGTAGGCTTGCAAATGAGAAGGCGAGGATGCTTTCAATGGGTCAGAGGAAACGACTGCAGTTGGCAAGATTACTGGCTATAGACAGGCCAGTCTGGTTGCTTGACGAACCATCAGTTGCTTTAGATGCTGAAGGAGTGCGGTTGTTGGAATACATAATAGCGGAGCACAGGAAGAAAGGTGGAATTGTATTTGTGGCAACACACCTGCCAATTGAGATTGAAGATGCACTGTCCCTTAGGCTACCAACAAGGTTCCCGAGGAGGAAAACTTTGGTTGACATGGTCCATTCAGTGTAAATCTGATATCTGTTCTATTCCTCGATGATTTATCTCCTGAACAGCAGATTTCATATTTCTTGTACTTCCAGAAAGATTTCCAAAGAAGAAAAAACTTTAGTCGATCTAGCCCATTGACGTACGCATATGATATATGTTTTCTTTGTCCAATTGCTTCAGATGCCACCATTACTTGGACATACTGTTTCATGACTAGGGGCTCAGAGCAACATTTCTACTCAGGTATCTTTTGAAAAGAGTTATAAGATTATCGATTAATGCTTATGATTGTTACTATAAGCTTATTCGTGAAAAAATCGGTCAATCATCTAACATCAACAGCATTGTCTATTTAATGTATTTCTTGAAATTTTTTATGTTGACTATATTTTCCTTCAAATTTTAGCGCCTTGGTTAGCTGCTAAAATTTCTTGAAATTATATATATATATATATATATATAGCACTCTTTGCTATACATTGAGGTTATTAGTAATTACAACAGTGGTACTTCTGAGGAGAAATATGACAAATAAACTAAATAGCTCTAAAATAATAGGTAATTGATCTACTTTATGTTGCAATCTTTATTCTGCAAAATCAATTTATATGTAGTTCTGTTTGCCATTTCGGATGGATACAACAATGACAAGTATGTGATTGTTGGTGGTTCTCGACTATGTGCCAACTGAGTTCCAGAGTTTTTTTCCTCAGCTTGTATGCTTGGTTGTCTGACTAATTGGCGTAAGTAATTGCGATTAATTCTTAGTTACCAGTCTCATGGATGGCCTTGCTGAAGAAATCTTATTTCTATAATTTCTGTGCTTGCCTCGTATTGAGAAAAATTACCCTTAGGATTTTTATCATCAAGAAATTTATACATGAACAGAACCAAAAGACACTTCACTCCAAATAGTTCTTATCGAACAGTTCTGGGAACCTTTACTTATTGGATAAGTATACAAAAAAGGTTTTGTACCTAATATTGCAGGTTTCAAAAATCAGTTTTTATATATGGCCTTCTAATGAATCGAAGGTGGCTGTTGACTTTCAGATGTAATGAATATTAGTTGAGCTATTTATTTAGTGTCAATTGTCAAGTTAGTATGATTTGCACATGTTCAAAATACTGAAAGTTGTTTAAATTATCTTTTATTGAGCTTTTTCTTCCTCCTGTTGTTGGTAGTTGTAATGAGAAACTTCTTCCAAAGTTTTATTTTCTTATTTATCACTTGTGTGTCCAATTCACTGGTATTCTCTCTCGCTCTCTCTCTCTCTCTCTCTTTTTTTCTCTTCTCTCTCTCTATCTCTCTCTTAGCTAGGAACACTATATCTTCATAGAGGTTGTTAAAGTGCTTCGGTGGCAGTATGTTATTCTCCTATGACACTTGAGATCGTTTTCTATCATTGGATTAAGATATTAGCTGTAAAGTCTGACAAACTCCAGGAATTGTTTGCACTGGACAGACTGAGCAATGTTTGAACAGCTAAGGGAGTTCTAGCATTGCTCCACAAGCAAAGTTGGACAGGAGATGGCAATGTAACTTCAAGTATCTACCCATCTCAACAGTGGAGTAGGTATTTACTCACCATAAATGCTGCTGATTTCAACAGTTGGAACATTACCATCACCTGCTTGACTCCCTTCACATGCCTTTACTTTCACTGACATCCTCTTCTTACTGGTTTTTCTTTCAAGTGAAGGTGCAAGTGTGTCAGGTTAGACCAATTGCTTTGGAAGCTTGCTCTTAAACATGCCATTAATCAAGCAAATAGCATTGTTAGCATCTTCCTTTGGGAATTGTTTACCGCCAATGTGATATAGTTGGATGCTACTATGGTGCATCCACATTGGTTTTTTAATTATATGACTGTTGTTGTGAGCAAAGGAGATGTCTACATCTGTTGCGGATAAGATTTGATGCAAGATTTGGATTGACATCAGTCATTCAGTTGAGATTTGCTCAGGCTTGGTCCGGCATGAGTTGCAAGGATGGACTCTTTTTAAGTCAACTAAAGTTGCTAAATACTATTACTAGTCTCCCAAAGAATGTTTTAGCAATATTTGGAACTATAGTTTTATTCTGTTGTGTTTGCAAGATTGGAGCACGAGAAATTCATAATTCCACAGACCATCAGCTGTGATGCAATTTGAGATAATGTGAGATCATAGGGTTTTAGTTTTGGTTGAATAATTATATATATATATATATATGTATATGTTGGAACGATAAGCTGGGATTCATGGTACTGAAAGATGGCCGCTAACATGTAAAGCATCATACTCTAAAAATAGTTGTCCTGAGACAAATAGTTGTTCACTCAACTCAAATGTCCTTTTTTCCTTGTTTGGTGTTTGCATAATATTTTAGCATTGCCAATAAGAACATTTATACGTTAAAAACATGTATTGCTTATGGTGGATCTTTGAAGCGTTTTCCCCTCTGTTAAAGGTAAACCTGGGGGGTTGGAACCAATACATGGGTGCATTCATGGATAGCTTCAGGCTCTTCGCTGTGACCCCTGAAGGATTGTTCAAAGGACAGGTGATGGCTTTCCATGTTGAGGTAAATAAACATCAGCATCATGTGGCCGTAAGAAGGAAGGTAAATTGGGAATTGTCATCTTTTTTTACCCTGTCCTGCTTCTGATCATATACTAAACTAACCGTAGCAAAATGTTGCTTGTCCCTGTTGACATTAATTTTTTAGGATTGTGTTGTTGCAAATAGACCGAGGCATGAGTTTTGAGTAGTAGAATCCTACTAGAATCTACAGAGGCTTTATTGTTCCTATCATTTCAAAGTTGATCAAGCACACCAGGAATCAAACTTCAATCATATTGGACCAAAATTATAGGCAAGATAATGTAATTGAGACGATGTGGGTTTTACTGTTGATTAATTTGACTTGATCCCTACTTTTTTATTATCCTATACAACAATAAAACCACAACTTAAAACTCATGCTTTCTTTTTCTTTTCCTTAATATATGTTTTCTCTTTCTTCGACCAAAAAAATAAAATAAAAACAAGGGAACTTTGGATGGATTTGAAAGCACACTTTTGCGGTGTCCAAGTTAATTTAAGTTCCGAGATTTAATCTCCACTTGTCTCTCTCTTTCATATAATATCTCTTTCTTCGATATATAAATAAATATATATCATTTTTAGCCGTTGATATTGCATGCTGACAGATGCTAAATACATATTTGATTTTTTATTTCTCCTGATGGTAAAAGATTGCATGGGATAAGTTTTGGTGAGTCGAAGGCTGGACAAAATAATGGTCAAAGATGAGAGGGATGGGAGGAAAAGAACGCAAAAGATATGTTGCTTTTGACTTTGTTCCCTCGTACTCGACTACGAAAACTACAAAAAGTCCAAATCATACAAGACATTTTTCCAGCAGCCAAAGTGAGTTGTTTCCAATGGCTGACCATTAGATCCGTGCTCTCCCAGGTAGCTTCTACATTTTTCCTTTTAGTTCTAATATTATTATATTTATGTATTCAAAAATACTTAAAATCTTTCGTATATGTCACTGCCAGTATACTCATATTAATTTTAACCCATCATGATTATCACTAAATTATAAATTATTATTATTTAAATTTTAAAAGATCTAAATTATGCTATAGTTTTTCTTCTTTTTTTTTTCATTTTAAGAGAACATTGACATCCAATCGATTAGTGCATTGCTACATAATAGATCTAATTTTAAATATAATAAAACATTATTTTATTTTATTTTTAAATATAGAAGCATATTAACTACTACAATGGAATATCTTTGAGTGTTTGAGGCTTTATAAGTATATACATATACATATAATTTAGAGGAGTCCATACAAAAGCAAAATGATATATATATATATATATATATATATATATATATATATATATATATATATATATATATATATATATATATATATTATAATTTTGCTTAAAAAAATGAAAAAGAAAAAGGTAAAAAATACATTGCATTGGAAGCTATAAATGCTTTTTCTTGAGGAAAAACTTTTTGTATGACTTTGCCCACCCAAAAAAAAAAAAAAAAAAAAGAAAAGGGTGAGAGGCGTATGTATGTATGTGTACGCAGAGCAAGGTTCGATAGATTTGAGCATTCTTTTTGCTCTCTTCTCCATAAATGCATGCATTGATACTCTCAGAGGCCTTAAATGTTGGGAGTTGGAGGGGGCTCCATATATAATAATAATATATGCGAGTGAAGGAAAATGGTAAACAGGAATGGAGATAATTAGGTCTCCTTAGCTGGGAGACTTGACGATTCACCCTTCTTGATCACCACCATCCCCCGCCTTTGGAATCTTTGCAGGTTCTCACTGCCACCACTTTGCAGTAATGAAACGCCCTAGCTTACCTTGAGGAGACGCTCGAGAAGCTATTAGTTGTTAGCATTAATTGTAGAGCTCATAAGGGTCCTGTGGAAATAGGATCATTTGCCATTATTTACCATGTCATTCAAATAAGTTCTCCATTATGAAGTCGTACAAGATTCAAATCTAGCACATTTAATTCGTAATAAAACACCAGTTCTGCTCAGGAAGCATTTAATGCTTCATCTTTTCTCTTTTGAGTTTTTATCTTTTTCCTGTTTGATGATTAACAAAGTATATATATACACATATACATCAAAACTTTCACCTTCTCTCTTGTAGAATCATTTACAGAATCCAGTTTCTCTGGTGCAGCCGATTACAAAACCTTGTCAATAAATGAAAATTTCACCCTTTCCATACAGTCTGCAATAACTCCTCTGGAGTCCACCTCTCTCCTCTTCTCCCCTCCCCTCTCCATCTCCTTCTCTTTTCTGTCATCCGCCTCTAATAGCTTCCCTTGTGCTGCTTTCTTCTCAGAACCCAACCTATTGTCTTACATGCATGCATTAAACCCACTATTACTTTTAATTTCTCCCACACTTTTCGCCTTCTAAGAGAGAGAGAGAGAGAGAGAGAGAGAAGCAGTGTGCTGCTCGTCCTAGGACTACGTCTTGGTTGTCAACATTATTTGGCATTAAAAGCTATGCATCTCCGTGTTCACCTCTGCGGTTTCTCGATATCTAATCGAGTTACAAGCTCTTCTCTAAAAAACTTTTAGGGTTCTCCCAGCCTAGAGATAAATAAAGAGAAAGAGAGGTGAGCCTAGGGTTTGGTGCAGAGGGGTTATCCCTGCAGGGATTATGATTCCTGCAACTCATGTGGCATCGATGATCGGGATGAACACAAGTGCCGACTATCAATCCTCCGCGGCTCTATCTCTCGGTCAGGTGAGCAAGTCTAAGCATTCCTGTTCTTTCTATTGCCTTTTAGCTCTTTAGATCATATACGTGATCTCCATGGTAGTACTAGGTTTTGCAGTACTGACTGAGAGAAAGAATGAGATCAGTTTCTTTTGTACATGTTCTCTGGGCAGAGTTAAAGATCAAGGGTTTTTGGAGCCATTCGATGTCAAATCCTCCTCTCTATATGAGAAACAAAGAGATGAAATGTCCGTTGGTGGTCTTTCATCTTCCTCCACCTTTGTCTTGTTCTCTTCTTGAGGAAGATGCCATGACACCTCTCTTTTCCTGCGTATTTTGGAGTATTTGAAGGGTTCTCTTCATCCTTTTCCTTGAGAAAAAAAAAATGAGAGCCTAAAACTGTAGGAATGACATGTTGTCATCCCTTTTTCTTCTTTCCTGTCAACTTCCCATCTTCTTAGTCTTCTACGTTAAGTGCCTGTTTCTAACTTTTGTAGCCAAATTTGATGGATGAACAGGAACCCCCATTTCAATACCAGCATCAGCATCAGCTTGTGGAGATTCCGCAGGCAACGATAGCTGAGATTGAGATGCCAACGTTCCGGGATGATGAGTTCGAGTGCAAATCTTTTGGCGACAACATTGAGAACGCCTCCGAAGACGATCGGGATGGGAACCAGCGGCCTCGCAAGAAGCAATACCACCGCCACACTCAGCACCAAATACAAGAATTGGAGGCGTAATAACTCATGCCTGTTCTTCTCTTCCATTCTTTTATTGCTCTACACAAACTCTCCCGGTGATCTAAGTGGGCATGCAAGTCTCTCTCTTTCTCAAGATAAAAGGAATCGGAGAATCGAACATTTAGTTCTATTTTCCACAATGTTTTTATGTCTCCTTTAGTCTCATGTCACATGGTATTCATTAAATATTACCTCTTACAACTTTTGGAAATGTTTTCTCTTTGGGGAAGAAAACGAACATGCCTTTTGTTTCCTCTCAGTTTCTTCAAGGAGTGTCCTCATCCGGATGACAAGCAGAGAAAGGAGCTGAGTCGCGAGCTTGGGCTGGAGCCTCTCCAAGTCAAGTTCTGGTTCCAAAACAAGCGCACCCAAACCAAGGTTTAACCCTAAACCTCCTTGAATCGGATTCCTGCAGATGACCAGAACACTTTTGCCACCGCTGTGTTAGTCTGGTTATCATTAATGCTCGGTTTTCGATCTCTCTCTTTCCTATTGGTTCATCACGTAGAATCATCAAGAGAGGCACGAGAACTCGCGGCTGCGGGCAGAGAACGAGAAGCTCCGGGCCGAGAACTTGAGGTACAAGGAGGCACTAAGCAATGCGTCATGTCCCAATTGTGGTGGCCCTTCGTCTCTCGGAGAGATGTCCTTCGATGAGCACCAACTCAGGATCGATAATTCTCGTCTGCGCGAGGAGGTTTATATCTGTTCTTGATCTTTACATGACCTTCGAGTGCTCGGGTACTTCATCGAACGTCTAAAAATGCTGTTGAAATACCTGCTAGATCGGTAGGTTATCTGCCATAGCTGCCAAGTATGTCGGCAAGCCCCTAGTTCCTCACCAGCTATTCTCTCCTCCGATGACTGAGAGCGACATGCTTGGGGCCGGAGACTTACTCGGGAGCATGTTCGGCCACAGGGAGATCGAGAAACCCATTGTTATCGAGCTCGCAGTGGTTGCCATGGAGGAATTAACAAGGATGGCGCAGCTCAGTGAGCCTCTTTGGACAATGAAACACGGTGACTCATTCGAGATACTGAGCGAAGATGAGTACGTGAGGAACTTCCCTGGAGGAATTGGGCAGAAACCCTTGGGAATGAAGTCGGAGGCGACGCGTCAGACCGCGGCAGTGATCATGAATCGCGTCAACCTGGTTGAGATGCTTATGGATGTGGTAACCGAGAGTTGCAGTTTTGGTAAAAGCTTGTGATGAAATGGATTCAAGTTGCTTTTTTTACTTATTTGTCCATATTACCTTGATGATGAACAGAATCAGTGGTCTAATGTGTTCTCCGGCATTGTATCGAAAGCTATCACGCTCGAGGTGCTATCCACTGGAGTAGCAGGAAATTACGATGGAGCTCTACAGCTGGTCTGTATAGTAGCTTCATATACTGTATCTTCTCACACTTTGCAGTTGTTTCCAAGCCTCTGATCTTGAATTCTCAGATGACAGCGGAATTCCAAGTACCAACTCCTCTTGTTCCAACCCGGGAGATCTTGTTCGTCCGGTACTGCAAACACCAAGCTGACGGAACTTGGGCGGTGGTTGATGTTTCCTTGGACACCTTACGCCCTCCTCTGGTTGCAAGGTGTCGAAGAAGGCCATCTGGCTGCCTGATTCAAGAGATGCCTAATGGATACTCCAAGGTAAAAGAATCGGTAGTAAACCACAAAACAAGGGGATGCTGCTTCTGATTCTTATCACGTGTATGATTCATTCCCCATCATGCAGGTTACTTGGGTTGAGCACGTTGAGGTTGACGACGGATCTGTTCATGACATATATAAGCCCTTGGTTAACTCGGGCCTGGCATTTGGTGCAAAGAGGTGGATTGGTACTTTGGATCGCCAATGCGAGCGCCTCGCAAGTCTAATGGCAAGCAACGTTCCCTCTGGGGATATCACTGGTAATGAGCTTTTCTTGTTTCTATTCACCTTCATGCTACAGCTAATATTAGCGGAATGCAAATAAGTGGAGATGTTTTCCGTGGTGTTGCAGTCATAACTACAGCGGAAGGGAGGAAATGCATGTTGCGGTTGGCTGAGAGGATGGTGATGAGTTTTTGTGGTGGTGTGAGTGCCTCCACTGCTCATCAATGGACTACAGTATCTGGTAATGGTGCAGAGGACGTGAGGGTGATGACCAGAAAGAGTGTTGGCGATCCTGGCAGGCCTCCCGGCATCGTCCTCAACGCTGCTAAATCCTTCTGGCTTCCTGTCCCGCCGAAGAGGGTCTTCGATTTCCTCCGCGGTGAACGATCTCGCAACGAGGTAACACAAATCTTATCACTTCACAATCTAAGTCGATTTCTTACCTCTCGGTTTTGGTGCATCAACAGTGGGATATCCTTTCAAATGGTGGTGGCGTTCAAGAAATGGCTCACATCGCCAATGGCCGAGACCACGGCAACTGTGTCTCTCTTCTCCGAGTCAATGTAAGCTTATAAACCGTTTGTGGAGTACATTTGATACTCCCAGTTTAGTTTCTTGCACTGTGGACTGACTGATGCTGGTCGTAGAGTGTGAAGTCAAGCCAGAGCAACATGCTGATACTGCAAGAGAGCTGCACGGATCCGGTCGTCTCCTACGTGATCTACGCGCCGGTGGACGTGGTTGCCATGAACGTGGTGCTTAATGGTGGCGATCCCGACTACGTTGCTCTCTTGCCCTCCGGCTTTGCCATCTTACCAGATGGAGCTTCTGCAGCACAAGGTAGCCTCGTCACTGTTGCATTCGAGATACTGGTCGACTCGGTCCCGACCGCGAAGATCTCGCTCGGCTCGGTCGCCACTGTTAACAGCCTCATTGCCTGCACTGTTGAACGAATCCAGGCTGCATTGGTTGGCGAAAACGTTCCATGAGTCTGAAACATTTGGGGAAGAGAGTATGGTTTTGCCGCCTGCTTCCATTTTCATATAATTGGTGGGCAAGTCTTGTTGAACAGAGTTTCCACCTAGCTACAGAGGCCTTAGGATTTATATTATTATGCTGTCTCA
Source organism: Ensete glaucum (assembly GCA_021527575.1). Lineage (NCBI taxonomy): Eukaryota > Viridiplantae > Streptophyta > Magnoliopsida > Zingiberales > Musaceae > Ensete > Ensete glaucum. Next base: position 37,220,186 of record CM038558.1, on the reverse strand, counting down.
AGAAAAGTGAATCATGTTTTCCTTGCTTAGAATTATTGGTACTGACTAGCTTAGAATTATTGGTATTTTTGTCTTGAGCTCTTCAGATGATGAATGAATGAAGGGTTTGATTTTGTTTTCCTTGATCTGTTTGGTTATTTTTCTTGTGAGAATGCAGTTTTAGCTGTAGAGCGATGGTCTCGAAATCTCAGTAAGGAAAGAAACCTGTGGACATACATGTCCTTAAACGCTGCTGTCTTATTGCATACTATTTAGCGTGCTCATTGCCTACTGTGCCGGCCGTGGGTTCCTCCCGCGTGGGCCGAAACATTCGCCTCCTGTGGGACGGCCGCTCTCTGGGATATCGGCATTTCTGGGCTTACGGTTAGGGTTTGGACTGTGAAGCCACGAGGAAAGGGGCAACCGTGCGGTGAGGGAGAAGCCCGGAATCTTTCGGGAGTGGACGAATCGGATCCATTTCTTAGCAGTATGGGACCCGTCGTACCCCGATCCTTTACTGATATGCTCTGTCGGAGGAACTTCGAGATCAAGTTCGCATGGCGTCCGTCATCGGAGCCGAACCCTTCGTCGTCGTCTAGGGTTTCATGCATTTCCCGCTCCTGCCTTTTCTCACTGCGGCTTTCCTTCTCTATTGCCAAAATTTTGCCCTTTCTCATGCATGGATATCCTCGCATTTAGGATTGTCATACACTTTGTTCTCGTTCTTGGTTTTATTCAACTTGCTAGGCGAGTAGGATAGTGATGGCAGGAGCATAACTTCGTTGGCTGCTTCAAAACTAGGTTTTTTTTTTTTTAACATTGGCTTATGGAGTTTCCTTTTTGCCCTTTCGTATGATGGTTTGAAGTTAGGGTTTTGGTTTTTATAGAAATTACCAATTTCTAAAGGTTTGTACTTTTTGAATCCCATTATTTTGTTTCATGTTCTCAACCAAGGTGCGATTTTGCTTGTTATTTTGGCTGTAGTGTTTCTTTGGACGATCTGAAGAGGCATTTATGGGCTAAAAGGAGGTCGAGCTCGATTTTTTTTTTTCTTTTGATGTTGAATGTAGGATCTACGGCCACTTTGTTCCAAAGATGGCGCCTGCTGTGGAATGCAGGAAATGCAAACGACGGGTCTCATCTGATAGGTCTAGTTCTTCTATTAGTGACCCGTCATTCCCCTGGCAGGAGGACCTCCTCTCGAAGAGAAAGAGATCGCCTGCTCCTCAGAAGAGCTCTCCCAGACCTAGGTCACTGACTAGAATTAATTGAGCTCAGTCTCCAGTGAAAGCAAATGTGTCGAGCTAGGTCAGCTAAACACATGCCGCAGTTCAAGGCTAGTGCTTCACGCTCACCATCAACACAAACCAAGCGTTTAAAACGAGCTCAAGCTGCAAGGTCAGCAGATAGAGTGCATGGGGGAAAATTAGGCAGGGAAGATCATGATAAATGGAGGCACAAAAGACAAATGGAGGTTAAAAGTTTTTCAAGGGTTTGGAAAATATTAAGAGAGAAGAATGATGGTGTTTCATCAAAATCATCAAGGTGGGATCATTCAAATTCCCCAAAAGGATGAATCCTTAGGAGCAGATATAGTTCCCAGCCCCCTACTAGGGCTTCGGCGGCTGGGCATGGGATGATGTGTCTGGTGATAGCTGCTCCTTGCTGTTTATTTCTTTTAGCCACCAGCTATGTTTTTACCCTATTGAGTCATTATATGCACTAGTCATGTACTTTTTTGAGTGTTCACCACATACTTTTGCATGCCTAAACAAAGTTAATATGATGAATGGACAATCAAATATTTATAGCTAAGATGATCGTAGTGTTTAATGATGTATAAGACCATGCGTGATATATTATCTAGAAGTGCATAGAGCTAATGCAGTGCATCTGAGTTCAAATGCTTGTTTTATGCAATAGATACTGGTTGTATGCTTTTAGTAGTTCTAGATAGTAAAACCTGCCTTTCCTCTTAAGACTAGTCTTACTTAAAGGCCTTTTGGTTGAAGCAGCACAGTCAGGTTGCAGCCTAATTGTTTATCCTTTTGATAAAGCACAAATTTGTAGTGAATGATTGTACTTCATGCAAACTGTACTTTCAGTCTCTCGAGTTTCAATTATCCTTGCACTGTGGACCTGATACCATACTGGACACAATAGATTTGCAAGGATGCTTCAACCATATAACACAAATGTATCATACTTGTGTCAACATCCAGGTTCTTGCCTGTTCATGTGGCACTGAAGTAAAGCTTTATTATCCTGATTACTTTTCCCTTTGCTATTGTTCTTATTTGAGCCATATATTGTACTTTATTTTAGTTATTTTTATAAATAATTTAAATTTTAATTAATAAGTTATGCTGCGTTATTTATTTTATTGCATTTTTTTATCCAGTTCATAACTTTTCTTCCAATATTTGTGCTTGATGTTCTTATCTGGTTCATTCTTTTGTTTTAGGCAGGGATGATGCCAAAAGCAGCTGAATATGCTTGGTAATATTTCATTTGATGAAACCTTTCCTTATCCTTTCTCTTTATAGCTTGTTTGTTATTGATGCAGTTGCATATCTTTTTTCTTGGTTGTTGGTTCTAGCTCCGTATGTGCCATTGTTTGATACCTCGTATTTCCTTTTTACTACACAAAAGCATCCATAGTTTTGGCACTCGACCCAAGGACAATGTTTTCATGTAGGGGTGCTGAAAATGATTCCCTTGCGAAGATGAAAGGCAGCTGAGTAGGCCCTGAAAACAAAAGAAAAGGTTATCATCTTCATACGAATATATATATATATATATATATATATATATATATATATATACATATACATATATACATATATATACATATGTATACATATATCTATACATATGTATACATATATCTATACATATGTATATATACATATCTATAAACATATGTATACATATATATATGTGTGCGTGCGTGCGCATGCATTAGGCGCAGTAGATTGGATTAACCTGTACCTTGGTGAATTCTAGAGGACATTATTTATTTGAAGCTCAATCTCCTTAGGTTAGGCAAGATTCACTATGACATGAAGACATTTTCTGTAATATGAAAATGCATATGCTGTACTGATAATATTTTGTTTTGGGTGGAGGTAGCTGACATCTTGTGGCCCGTCTTATTTTTCATCAATTTTGACCTTATTTGGCTGTTGTTGGCGCTGTTGATCTCTTTTCCATGTCTTCTGATGATACCCTTATGTGAAATCCTGTCAGTAAATGAGCTTTAGTTCTAGGTAGTTATTCATTACCTGGCCTTGGCTAAATTGCAAACTCTTCTCTGAGATGGTGAAGTCTTTTCTCTGTACCTCTTTCAACACAGATATCTCTTGTATGCGGTGCTGGTATCATAGTGCTTATTAATCTTATTCATTACTTCCAATGGATGCCACTGGGATAAAACTCTTTGTATTTTGGTACTATAGATAATTAATATATTTTATTATCATTTCTTTTTGTTATGTAGCAAAAGCCATCATTTGAGCTGTCTGGGAAGCTTACTGCGGAGACTAATAGAGTTCAAGGTAATTAACTAGTTATTGAATAAATATCTCACTTAAATTGCAAATGTCAATTCATGGTTTGGGTTTGCAAATTAACTGTCTCTACCTTTATTTCATTCTTTATGTAAAAAAGATGAAACGAAACTTTTACCTGCACTTATCATTTCTGAAGTATTTACAAGTTCTTATATGCTAATGCTCATTCTCATATATATATATGTATGTGTATGTGTGTATGTATATATATGTGTATATATGTATGTATATATATGTGTGTGTATATATATATATGTATATATGAATGTATATATATGTGTATATATATATGTGTGTGTATATATGAATGTATATATATGTGTATATATGTATGTATATATATGTGTATATATATATATATATATATATATATATGTATGTATACATATATACATACATGTATACATACAGACATATATATGTATGTGTGTGTGTGAATTTAGGTCTTATATGCTGATGCTTATTTGTCTGAATTTAGGTGTGATTTTATTATTTAATGAATCAGTGAATGCTCACAAGCCAGATATAAATGGCAATTTTATGTTTTCAAAGCTGGCGAAGCGCTCAATGGTGATTTTAGTTTATATATCTCAACTAATTAAACTAATGCTCATATTGATAGGATTATTCATGATTATGCATCTCTTTCTCAGTTATATGGAGTTTTATCGAATTAGTGTCTGAAGCAATGATTGACCAATATCATTAATAAAAACCTAGAGAACATCTGAAGCAATGATTGACTAATATTATTAATAAAAAACCTAGAGAAAGGTTACTCTGGAATTTACAAACCTACCTTGTTTCATATATAGGTTTTTACTTTTCTCCTCTTCTTATCCTTGTATTTTCCCAGCAATCAATATTATCCTCTATTATTTCAGCTTGCTTATTTTTTTAAAATGATTGTCTCTGATAGACATTGGAACCTTATTTAGGAAAATTATTTAAACAAGTACTGCATAATCACTAAATTGGTTGACCCTAGCTGGTCTGACATGTTAAATATCCACTTTATCTGGTGTTGCATAATATGATAGTGATGATGCTCTTTTGGAAGTTGGATTTGACTTGACTTTCATCCTTTTGCATGTGATTATCATATTGGAGATGAGTTGCTCAGATTACTAACACGGAGCCTTGAGGTCCATGTAAAAGAATAAAAGAAAACATTCGGACGGATCCTCCTTGCCACCTAAAGTCAAGTTCTGGATCCTCCTTGCTAGTTAAAGTTTGTGCTGAGGAGTGTTGATGTAGGACAACCTAAAGGATGTTTAATGTGATTAGAGAATTGGATAGGGAGTGTATAATAAATAAGAAACATGTCAAGACTGAGAGAGAGGAGGCAAGAACATCATCTTAGTTTAAATTATAAGGAATAATTATTAACCCTAAGACAACTACCAACTGCATAAAGTATTTAATGATTGTATTTTTTAACATGTGATGTCAAGGTAAATCGCAAAATAGAGGATATCTTGGCGAGCACCATGTCTCTACTCACAATGGAGGATATGGGGGATTGCTTATCGAATAGAAAGGCCTTGGAATTGAAATTGCACATGGATCATACGAGAATAATTCCAATAACTTAACCTTGAACTCTACAGTCAATACTGCCTTAATTCATTGGAGGTGAATTCTTTCAAGTAGGGAAAGTTGATGGATATCACGCCACATTTAATATTTATACTAGATATATAAAGAAAAAAATGACCCTAATTGCTTTGTATTGGTGATGAACTTAGGTTCAAGCTTAACTAACATATTCAGGTTCCCACATGACACCATCTCTATGCTATTTGGTTCTTATTTCTTAGATTCACAATGAAGAAATAAATAAAAAAATAAAAAAGAAAGAATTATATTTCTATAAGAAAGGAAGATTATCATGCATGAAGAAGAAATGTTATTTGATAATGTAATCTGAAAATTTATCTTATCAAAAAATACCAAATATAATATGTTTAAATCACTTTAATATGATTTTGTTTTCTTTCTTGTTAATTATTCCAACAGAGAATTTAGAAACTAGGAATTGTAATGGGATTATCAACTTCGGAATGAATTGTAGTTCCCACAAAATGTGTGTGATGTGTGGCCCTGGTTCCCTCCCATGTCAGTTGGAGGTCTTGGAGAGAGGTCAAGATCTATCACTCTGCCTTCCTCTCCTCTCTTATCCTGAATAAGCCTATTATTTAAACCCTGTTGAAACCCAATCATCTTGAAGGCAACTTACAATGAAGACTTGTGATTCAACTTCTCAGCAATGTATGCCAGCTAGATGATCCAAGGCCTTTCTTTTAAAATGATTTGCAAGAAAATTCTTTCCTCGATTCCTTTATTTATTCCTTCTTTGTCAGCCTAGAAAAGTAGAACAGAATTGTAACTGAAGTTGCAATGTGGCAACTCAAATATTTTAGTTGAACCCCAAACCTAGTTCATTAATCCAAAGTTATTCAGGTCGAACTTCTTTCCTAGCATGTCTAGTATAAAATATCAAATGTGCTTGATTTCCGACAAGTGTTGAGTAGTAAATACACAATGAGCAAAGAGAAATTAGGAGCAACTGAAGTTCAAGAGGAGAATAAATGTATTGCATGGGGACCCTTTTATAGACGTCGCTGGACCGTACGAAGATTGGTGGCACCATGCGGGTCAGTCTTCATGATAGATGCCATTGGCATCTTCTTTTCCCCAATTTTCTGTTTATTAGAATTGTCAAGGCTTCTAGTTTATTAGAATCATTTACTTTTTTTTTAACTTTCTCAGTACTATTCCATTCGACATAAATTGCTAATTCTCTTCTCAGATAAACAGAACCTCTATATGTGCACCGGCAGAATTGCTACCTTTTTGGTAGAGAAAGAGGGGTTGCAGACATCCCAACAGATCATCCATCCTGTAGCAAGCAACATGCTGTTATCCAGTATAGGGTAGAATTTGTTTGCTTCTATTATTTGATGGTGCCATGAGATTTTTTTTGAATATATAGTTCTTTTCAGGCTTGTTGAAAAGGAACAACCAGATGGTTTGACATCCAAACATGGTAGTATAGTAAACAAATTAATTGTTTATCTTCTTGCTGCATGGTTTTTTGATAAGTTGATGGCTATAATGACATTATATATATTGTTTTTTTTTTTTTTCATGTAACTCATCAGGCCTTATCTAATGGATCTTGGAAGTTCAGATGGGATGTTTATTGATGTAAGATTTTCTGACTACCATTTTTATCATTTGTTTAAAACATATAAAACTTTCCAAATCTTCATAATCAGTTGATTTGTCTCAGTTTGTATTTTTAACTTGCTATCTAGATGTAGAGGAGAATCGTGATGAGCCACAACATGGTATTATGCACTTCTTGAAAAGGATACTATTAGGTTTGGCTATAGTAGGTATTAATTAATAATTAAAAATACAAACTGAGATAAATCAACTGTATGAAGATTTGGAAAGTTTTATATGTTTTAAACCAACGTTTGCAATTTTGATTTGTACCGTTTGGTATGGGTGGTACATACCGGTTCTCCAGGTTACCGATACATGGATCGCTCGCTACCGAGCAGTACTGCCAAAATCGATCGTCGGTGGTCGATTTCGATCGTCGGTCGATTGAGGGAGAAATCGATTGTCAGCGGTCGATTGAGGGAGAAAAAGGGAAGAAGAACAGAGGAAAAGAAGAAAGAAGAGGAGAAGAAGACCGCCTTTCCTTGCGTCGTTCTCGCCCGCTCGCCGTTGTCGCCCGTGGGTCATTCGCGTGTTGTCCTCGCCCGCGAGCGATTCTTCTCCCACGTGGGGAGACGAAACGTCTCCCCGTGCGGGGACAAAGATCGAGGCGACGTCGCTAGTTTTTTTTTTTAAATATATTAATATTTAATATTATGTATAATATTATATTATATTATAAATATTATAATATATTTTAATATATTGGGCGGCATGTATTGTATATATCGCCTGGTACCATGTATCGTATCATATCGAGATAATCTCGGTACACTGGTATGGATCGGTATGTCAAACCTTGGGTGTTATTATTGGTTTCACGTGGTTTCACATGGTAGGTCTAAAGCATAAGCCATGACAATAATCGCCAACTGTGCTTATATTGTTGCACTTGTATTTCAAAGTTATTCTAAGTGGCATGAAAGCATGACTTCCAAATTTGTAAAAGAGGAGAGGATTTGAAGCTGCCCTCAAATATGGTATAACTGCTCATCATATCTAACATACGTCAATATACTTGTTTGCAGCCGGGAATATGTTATGTTACATGAGAACCTGGCTGGATTAGTGCCGGAGTGAAAAGCCAATCGTAAAGGATTCTTGATCCAACAACCAGTCCGTTGTAATTGCTGCATTTGTTTTTGTTATTACTGGCTTAGCCATTCTGGTGAGCAAAATTTCTGATGCTTTAAAGTGCACTCTTTTGTTCCTTTAGAGGTCGTAAGATAAAAGCTATTTTTGTATATGATTTTGGCCATACTGGCGTTGCTCTGATGCCTTGTTACGAGCACTTTACCTTAAAGAATTCACATTTATTGTTTCTTTTTAACACATTTATTCTGTTCTAATAAGATTCATCCGCAAGTAACTCATTTTGTCCGAGGGCGTAGTTGATCGAGGATCCAGAATGGGTTATTTGTGCTTTGGTAATCGTTTGTGGTGGTGGTGGTCTTCGTTCGCTTATTATACTTCCAATAAAAAGACATCAGGTACGCAAACTTCTTACTTCTTGTAAGTTTCATGTCCTATTCATTTAACATCAGCTCTTTTCTTTGACAAAGAAAAATGAATGTAGAGTTTTATGCGAGCATCATAAAATAGGAGTGCGATTTCTGAGTGACGGATTTCATCTCGTGTTATAGTTCTTTTTCAGTCTTTTTCTAGAGAGTTAATACTTTTAAGAAATTATTACGTCTACACAAAAATCAGTACTCTTAAGAATATTGATTTTGTTTGAATATTAATGTCAAATGTGAAATAAAAATGAGTGGATATCAATTTTCTTTTCAATGATATTTTTAATTGATGTGAGGTGAATTGAAATGTCTAAAATATATATTCGCCGCACCGGGACCACGTCGTCCCAAAATTCTTTTCTCGAGTGATATGATGCCTACATACGTATTAGCTCTTTGTTCACCTGAAACAATATGAAATATTGTCCTCACAAATTATGCCCACATAAAATTATATGGAGCTGTTCATCGCCTTACGAGCGCATCAAGCCCAATCCCAATCCCAATCCCAATCATAGGCCCACAGAAAGGTTATCTCGTTTTTTTCTGTTTTTTAAAGCCTACCATTCATGCAAACTTTAGTCATGTCTTTCTTCTGCAAAGTCTGCAGTTATATATGTGGCCTTAAAAGAATGAGCTTTACAGAGCTCTACCGAGTCGATCATGGCTTGGTGGCCGGCTCGGTCTCCTCTCGCCACTCCGGCCGCGTCTCGCTCCACGAGCGCGGCCGCACCCCGAACCTAAAGAATATGAACATCTCTGCCGCCTCGAACACCTTCCACCGCTCCAGCTCCGCGTTCCACACCCCGCTCACGATGCAGTAGTTGGTGTTGTACGGCTCCCGGTGGTGCGCCGCATGCATGGGCCGCGACACCAGCACCCCGGCCTCCTGCAGGGCCGCCACCGCCGCCGGCAGCCGGCTCCTCTTCTCGTGCGCCCACGCGTGGAACTGCTGGCTCAGCATTACGCAGCCGGCGCACGTCCCCACGAACGCGTGCGACGCCGCGTCGCCGCTGCCGCCGCCGGCATAGAGGAGGGCCTCGATGGGCAGCACGGCGAGGGCCACGGATCGGGCGAGGGCGTGTAGGTTGTTCGCGAACTGCCGACGGGTTATGGTCCACGGCCAGCGGTGGTGCCCCTGGAAGGCCTCGATCTGGGAGCCAAACACCGGCGTCGACGGACCACCGTAGTTGTCGATGGCCCAGTGGTAGATGCCGGTGCCGAGGTCAGCGAGGATGTAACCGACGTACGCGGCGAGGAGAGGTTCCACGACGGAGCCGGAGTCGGCTGCGGCGGCGACAGACTTGGCCAAGGAGGTGAGCACGGAGGCGAAGCCGGTGGCGACCCACGCACGGTGCGACCACGTGGAGCGGAGGGAAGAGGGGCGGTCGATTGCGACCTTGGTCGGAGTCATGCGGGTAACGTCGTCAAGGCGGGCCGGGGCGGCGACGGTGGAGGGGTGAGTGGAGATGGTAGCGCGACATGGGCGGTGGTGGTGGCGGGGGACCCTGGAGATGCGGGAGTACGGGGTTAGGGTGTACATTTGGCGAGTGGAAGAGCTAAGGAAAAGGAGGAGAAGGAGGTGACTAATAAATAGAGATCGAGGAAGGAAGGAGATGGTAGTGACGAGCAGAAGGGATGGCTTGTGGTGGCGGAAGGGAGCACGTGGGTGCGTGGAGGGCGTCGAGCAGCGTATTGGAGTTTGAGAGACGAGAGGGAGAGGTGGCGGCAGACGAATTGCTTCGGTGAGAACCACAGAAGAGGTATACTGATGTGTTATGGTCTGTGGACAGCGTCAATGTTGTACGCGGGAAGGTTATGGAGGGGCAGCACTTGTGGCTTAGGAGTGGCCAAGTTAAGCTGCTCTAGAACACTGGTTGGAACCAACATTTCCCTTCCCAACCTCGAACACCAGAAAAATAGCACAAAAATATAACATCTCAATTCCAAACTCCAAATTTGTAAGATGAACACATATTAAGAGAGAGCCCAAAAACTTAAAATGAGTATAAATGAAACATACATCCATATGAACCAATTAATTGATCATAAATCTATCAAGCATTTTTGTACTATTCATAAAGACTAATGACAAGAGCTAAAGCTAAAAGAATGAAACAAGTTTTAACTTGTTTATTAGAAGTCAAGTTTTAACTTGTTTATTAGAAGTCATTTAGAAGGAGCTAGCTAGTTACCTTTGGAAAATACTAATTTGGGTGGTAAGCAAAAGGTCGATTTTATCAAAGCATTATATTAAAGAGTTTGTACACAAATTAAAAAGATAACTCTACAATATGAGAAACAACACAACAAAGGCCAAAAGCAAGTAGTATTTGAATATGGTGATTGAGTTTTAGTACACTTGAGGAAGGAAAGATTTTCTAGTCAAAGGAAGTCTCAACTAATACCAAGAGGAGATGATCCATTTCGAGTTATTCAAAGAATCAATGACAATGCATACAAGCTAGAAATACCATGTGAGTATGGTAATATTAGTACAACCTATAATATTTTCAATTTATCTTCGTTTGATGTAGGTGGCGAAGGCATTGATTCGATGACGAATCCTTTTGAGGAAAAGGGGAATGATATGAACTAACTAGTTGATCATAAATCTGCCAAGGTCCCTTTTACTATTCATGAATGACCAACGACAAGAGCTAAAACTAAAAGGATGAAGGAAGCCTTAACTTGTTTATTGGAAGACATTTAGAAGGAGCTAGCTAGTCAAGACTTGTTCAAGATTCTATGGATATAAGAAAAACCTAAAATGATCAACATGATTTAGAAAAGTTCATATGATGAAGAGAAAGTCTAGCCTTGAGAGAATGATGAAATTTAATACATTTTGAAGAATAAAGTCCATCCAACCACGATTCAAATAAGGTCATTCAAGGCAGATTCATGAATGGTCTACATTCATGAATCAGGAATATAAATGACATTTAATGTATCTAATCAGCTCATTTCCTTTGTACTTGGCCTTAGTCTATATAAACAAGGTTGACTCCCATTGTAATATAATAATTTCAGAATTATAATCATCTTCCAACATTGTTGAGTGTTTTATTTTTAAGTTCTTGTATAAACTTTTGGAACTTCTCAAGCTTTTCTGCTTGTGGCATTCAAAACCTCAAAATCTTTGTTTTCCTTTTAACTTATCAAACTTCTTAGTTTGTGATATTTTAAGAGAATCAAAGTGTCATGCTAATCATTTATCAATTTTTCATTGATAATGATTAGAATAGTTTTTTTTTTGCTTCAATATTGAACGATCACATCTTGTTTCAATTCGTTGGAGGATGCTAATTTGCATTTCATATGTATCATAGCTCTTTAGCTATTGGGGTGTATGGTTGCTAAGTTGATGATTTCTATCGTTTAGTATCAGAGCTCGACTCAAGTTTCAAGTTTGCGTATCCATTTATTTACGGCCTTTTAGCTTTCCCTTTTCTCTTCTTTTTATTCTTTTAGTATTATATCTGTAATTGTTGTTATTTCTTCATCTTTATTGTTGTTATTACTGTTCTTCTTTGTTTTTTCATAATTTATAGTATAAAAAGAAAAGAAAAGGAAAGAAAAGAAAAAAAGAAAAGAAAATGAGAAAGTAAAAAAAAGAGAGAAAAGCAAAGGGAAAAAAAGGAGAGAGAGAAAATCAAAGGTAAAAAAAGAGAGAGAAAAAATCAAAGGTAAAAAAAGAGAGAAAATCAAAGGTAAAAAAAAAAGGAGATGAGAATTGTGGATTGAAGAGTTCTTGTAAATTGCAGAATTATATATATATTTATTTGAATTATTATTTTAGTTTGAAAATCTTTCTTCATTAAAAAAATCTTTATTCATTTGATATTTCAATTCTAATCTTTGAGTATGATTGGAGTGTAATACACACACCTTTAAATTGGCCTCCTTTTTATTTGCTTTTAGTCCTATCCAATTTCACGAATTATTATAATATAAATTTTTTATTTAGGTACCTTAGTTCATCTAAAAATCCAAAGAACAAAATAAGTGAGATAAAATACAAGAGTGGTGAGATCAGTATTGTAAAAAGCTAAATGTTGAGTGAGACACTTGAGGGAGTATTGGTGAGGTTGTTCTAATTTTATTTTTTAGGTTTTAACATGTCTAAAGAAAAATAAGAGAGTTCGAGCTTTTGGTTCAAGCAATGCAGCAATAATTTGAATACTCAAAATAATAAAAAATATAAAAGATTATCTAGAAAGGCATGATGATGTAATTAATATATTACAAGGAGTATCAAGGCGTTGGAGGCAACCAACCTTTATCCATGATAAATATGATGGTATAGAAGATATGGATGATGACCAAGTTACTCTAATTGCTCAATATGTTAATCCTAGGAGACAAACTATGATGTTGTGGATAGAAACATAGGTAGCATCAAAATAAAAATATCTTCTTTTTAAGGATAGAATAATCCAGGTACCTATTTGGATGGGAACGAAAAGTGGAGCTGATTTGAATGACACAACTTCTCTAAAGAAAAAAAAATGTAAAATTAGCCATTGTTGAATTTTATGATTATACTGGTGGGATCAATTGTGTAAAGATAGGCATAAAAATGGTGAAAGGATCGTCGAGACTTGGTTTGAGATGAAATAAATCATGAGAAGGAGATTTTGTTGGGAAACCTCAGAGGGAGCATCACATGTATAGTAAAAATCAAAACAAAAACTGGTTTCCCACACAGATCAAATGGTCGTGTAAAATATTTGGGTCACAAGAAAAATACAAAAACCGATAAAACCACGATGTGTAAGAGATTAATTTTACCTAAGGAGATCGTATATCCCTGTATTCCAGATCAGGATGAAGAAGATGAAGGAGGTCAAGCATCCTCCTCTCTAGCGGTATCCACATGATGAATTTCTACAGCGAAATTTCTACAATCTGATCTCGTAACTCTTGCATAGAGGGAGGGAGGAGAATAGGAGGTGGTGGCTAAAACTATAGCTTATTAACTATGAGTCTCCCCTCCTATTTATAGAGAGCCATCAAAAATCCTAGGGCTCATACCTTAGTGGGTATTGAATTTCCATCCAATTACCCACTAACCTTATATTATTGGATCTCTATCCAATAATCTTCTTAGGCCTCTAACTAGGCCTTAATCAAGGAGTCCATCAGCATAGAGTCTTATTTAATGAGAATAGGAGCTAATTGAATCTTCATCCAATCCTTTATTCGCTGAAGCATTCACCATATGTGTGTGACCCTGTAGGCCCGATACCGAGCTAGCTGTGAGTTACTCCCATCAAAACTCCTATGATATAATGAATTATTATTTTCATAATAATTTACTCGACTCATCGACTATGGACGTACTAGGCCAATATGCCATAGTCTCCATACAGTATAGGGGGGATCAAATCCATCAGACCTGTCCTTCCTCATCCAACTAATATCCCATAGACCGTATATTGGATATGGTACTATCAGGCCACATACATAATCCATCATAGTCTCACTTTAATCGGATTCTCTCAGAGAACTCTTTCTCTCTCAATCCGAATAATCATGACCAGAGATTTGTCTGAGCAAGCACATATGTGATATTCCTCTCGTGATACCGAGAGCGTATGATCCTCTATTGATACTCAATTGCCTTCATAAGGTTGGCTACCAATCCTGATAACCAATTGTACCAGATCTGAAACTTTTCAAACTTGTAAGTCTAACGTCAAATAAAGGAGTACTCATACAAGACATCCTTGGTATCTCAAGTCTAAGGACCAGATACACAATTGGGACTATGGAATCATTGTTTGACATTAGGTACTATTAACCATATAGCATTCCATAAGTGAACTCATTCTCCAATGAGCACCTATACTATATCCTTAGTGTCTCCACAATATACTAAATATAACTCAAGTAGGATTCAAACCTAATCGATGCTAACTAGACTAATTAATTACAATCATTATGACTATTAAGTCCAACAAGACCCTCATAACTCCCGGTAAGCTTTTCGGTAACCTCCGACGATCTTCCGATGAGTCTCTTGGTCTTATTTCGGTGAACTTTCAATGTCTTCCTGGCAAGCTCCCGATCACCTTCGACGAGCTCCCAGTGAACTCCTGGAAAGTCTCTAATACCTTCGGCAAGCTTTTGGCAGGTCTCTTGGTGAGTTCCTACTGCATCGTCCGAACTCCTACCCGATACCCGGACTTGACTCAGGCCCAACATCTGATTGTAATTTTCTTTCTCTGTCATAGTTAATCCTACATCAATTATCTCTAACAAACATGTTATATCAATAAATCATCAATTGATTTCATTATCAAAATCTGATATTTAATAATCTCCCTTTTTTTATGATGATCAATTGATGACGAGAGTTAACCTTTACTCTCCCTAAATCCATGCTATAATCTAAATAAGAAAAACGTAAATTCAAGAGAACCAAACACTCTTTAGTTCAAGTATCATAATTTTCATTTATCAAATTCAGAAATGATATATCATGAATTTCAAAAATCATCAACCATCAAATCATCAATGATACATGATATAACATTAATTTCAAAAATCATCAACCATCAAATGATATAACATTTATTTTAGAAATTTTCCCTTAAATCAATTAAATCTTCAAACATATTCTAAGTATACAAAATTCATACATTAGTCATACAATTTATTTAAAAATTTTCTTCTAAATTCATCAAATATTTTTCTCTCTTTATTTATCAATAAAAGGAGAGGTGCCCCCATTTTACCAATTTTTCATACATATGTCATTAATTTGCTATTTCTCCCCCTTTATCACCAACAAAAGAGGTGAAATAATGAGCAAATAATTTCAACATATATAAACTCATCATGTGTCAAATTTTTTATATTTATACAAAATAAATATGAAGTAAATATTTAGTGCTTCATTACCCCTCCTTAGCAAAATAGGATATCCCTTTCGTGAATAACAAAGAAAAAGGAATAAGGGAGGGGAGTGAAATAACATCATATCATAAGATTGTTGAATCTCAAATTTTGATGATGAAATCAATTAATGAGTTTTATGATTTAACTTTAAAGAAAATAATGCAGGATTAACTGTGACAGTAAAGGACAGTACAATTAGATGTTGGGCCGGAGTCAAGTTCGAGCATTGGGTCGAGGTTCGGATGACACAATAAGAGCTCACCGAGAATTCACTAGAAGTTTGCCGGGAAGTTCGTCGAGAGTTCATCGACAGGTTATCGAGAGCTCGTCGGGTGTTCGCCGGAAGAATGCTAGAAGTTCGTTGAGAGTTCGTCGAAGGAAATTTGGAGCTCGTTGAGAACTCATCAAAAGTTTACCAGGAAGTTCATCGAGAGTTCGCTGATAGGTTGTCAGGAGCTCACCGAGAGTTCACTGGAACAATGCTGGGAGTTCATCGAAGGAAATCGGGAGCTTGCCAGGGGTTCATCGAAAAGATGCCAGGAGTTCATCGAGAGACGATCAGACAATGAAGATTGTGTGTTGAGAGTCATAGTTAGCATCATAATGAGCATTATTTTTTTTACTAACTCAATTAAGATACCATTAGGCCTTAGTTGGGGTTGATTTAAACTTATTATATAAGTCATTTCAGTAACCCGAGATAAGATAAGACACGATCTTCGAAGACACGATCTTTAAGATGACACAATATTCGAAGGTGTGTCAGGTGATTGAACTACCCAGACTAGGTGGTTGAACCATCAAGACATGGTCTCCTATACTGTCAAGCGGCTGAACCGCCCAGATATAGTCTGCTAGACTATGTCAGGCAATTGAATCGCCCAGAACATAGTCTTCAAGACTAGCACCTCGTGAACACTTAAAAATTAATTTTTGGCTCCACTTTTGAAATCATTTGGGACCTATAAATACCTCACCCTTTCTTGCTAGTAAAAGAGTAAGAATCAAGAGTAAAAAACTTATGAAAACGCTGTTGTAATCCCTTGAGAGCTCCCCTCATTTCTTCTTGTGTAGTTTTTATTTCAGGGAGAGCTGAGAGAATTGTAAAGGTTATCTCCTGAACCTGTAAAAGGAGAATAGAGCTATAAGAAGGGTGTTTGATGTTTGCCCATTGAAAAAGATCAGGAGTGTAAGCCGGTGGCCTCAAGTGAAGAGGAATCGAGAGTAGTCATAGGTCAAGGGGATCGAACCACTATAAAATCAGTTTCCTCTTCTTTGCTTTTTATGTTTATTGCTTAATTGTCTACTATCTTTGCTTGCACTATTACAAATATTTCTACGCTTAAACATATCTCTACGCTTAAATATATCTTTACGCTTAAACGTATTTCCGATACAGTTTTTATTGAGTGAGTATTTTAATCGAAGTGAAATTTTTATAAGTACTAATTCACACCCCACACCCCCTTTTAGTGCTGCTTTGATCCTAACAATTGGTATCAAAGCCACACTTCGCTCTAATTAGCTTAAAATCCAAAAGATATGACTTTTGTTGACAATCAAGAGGGACTTTCTATCATATGTCCTCATTTGTTTAATGGGACGGACTGTACATTTTGGAAAATTCGAATGTGCATCTTTTTAATTTTAATAGATTTTGATTTGTGGTATATTGTTGAAATATTTTTTCAAAAGTCATCCAATCCAATAAATGATTGGAATGATTATGAAAAATAAATATCTTATTTAAATAAAAAGGATATAAATGCTTTATATTGTGCTCTCAATAAAAATGAATTTGATCAGATTTCCTCTTATGATTTGGCTTTTGAGATTTGGCATACATTAGAATTAACACATGAAAGCACACTGAATCTAAATGAATCGTTAAACAAAATATCTTACAAAAATGAATAAGAAGAATATCTTCCTAAAAACAAGAAAAATTTGATATTGAGAATCCAAGAACACCTTCCGAAAGACATGAAGGAATTGGAACTAAAGAGAATATATGACTCTTCGAGTGAAATATCGAGTAATGTGAACTTTGAACATTTGACAAATGAACCAGATAAATTTATCAACATGAATTATAAAAATAATTTAAAGATGGACAAAACTTCTTGCTATGAATACAAGAAGTTGAGGTGCTCCAAAGATGAAGAACACAATCAGGAAGAATTGGAAGATCTCATGCTCATGGCCAACCACGATGAGGTAAGTAACCCACCCGAAAGCTCTTTTACTTTTAATGAATTATTACTTTCATGAGCTTTATGATGAATTTAGAAAGATTAGCAAATCCTATAAATTACTTAAGGTAGAGCATACATCATTAGTTAGTAAACTTGATGAAATGTATGAAGTAGCACCATAATACAATACATGCACTAAACATGAAACCTTGCATTATACTTTACCATTACATAATTTTTGCTCTAAATGTGAAATACTAGATAATGTTAAAGAAGAAAATATCATGCTTAAGACTACATTAAAAAAATTTAAAATTAGAAATAAATTCCTAAATATGATCCTTGTCAATAAGGGTCATATTAATAGAAGAAATGACATAGACTTTGTTGGTAATATTTAACAGAAGCCAACTATTTTTGTTAAAGGACCTATCTTAAATTTGTCATTAAAAATTAAATATAATTTTTATGGTAGATTACGGCATATAGCTTACAAATGTCTATTCAAAAATTATAGTACTCACAAATTAGTTTGAGTTCATAAGAAAAAAACAAATAACCAAAAACCATTATATTTTAAAAAAGATAATTTTTTCATATAGGTCCCAATGTAAAATGGGTACCTAAATCTTTTTTATAGGTTTGTTACCAAACTAAGGCTAGAAGCAAAATGGAATGATATCTTGTGGATGCGCAAGTCATTTGACTTGAGATCTAACTTATCAAGCTTTCTAGCTAGAATGTAAAAAATAAGAAAAATTATTTGAATTAAGATGTTTAAAGTTTAATAATCCTTGTTTCTATTATAACAAATTTTTTATTGAAAATAGTTATCATTATGCAATTAATCTTGATGATGCATAGCTAGAACGTATGAAAACTAACTAGAACCAAATAACCATTGTTATTGAAAAATATGTTGAAGTTTACATAAATGAGATTTTGATGATGATTGAATAATAAGTTCAAAATCATTAGTTTGAATATTTGGAAAGACTTTTGTTGAATGACCTAAATGTTATGAATGATTGATGGTTGAATAGTTGTAAGATTTGAATGTTATATTAGATAGATTTGAAGTAAATAAAATTTTTTAAAATGAGTTTGTCAACTCCTTGCACTATGTGTAAAGAGTTAGACTCATTTACATGTTGGAATTGAGTTTGGTTGAATTTTTGCTTTGAAGATATTTTATCATTTTGATGTGTTGTATTTGAAGATATTTTTATCATTTTGATGTGTTGTAATGGCATTCATAATGTTAAATAAGTAATTTGAAATATGGGTTGTATGATTAAACATATATTATTGAATGATAGAATTTGAGCATAAAACATTATAAAAAAGAAAAAAAATTATGCTTCATTGTCTAGTATTTTTAAAAATTAAAAATATATTTAATGAGAATGAAATGAGCATGATAACTCACTCTAAAAATCATTGGAATTGGAATAAATTGAAGTTTTCGTTAAAAATATTTTATGATTTCTTTTGGAAATGATATTTGATTTTTAGTTTTAAAATGTTAAAAATGTTTTACTTATTTTAATGATCTTGATGATTTCTTTTTAGATGAAACTAGAATTTAAATGACAATCAATGCATGGATTTGACATAAAAGGTGAAGAAATTTTTGTATGAAACAAATCACATGGATTGAAATAATTAGAAAGATGAAAAGTTTTTCTTTCACTTGAGGCATCTTATATGGGAATCATTTTTTTTTACTTCTATAATTTTCTTTTTACCAAAGAGGAGACTTATGATCTTATAACTTGAGATTTTCATTAAGAACTATGATTTTGATAACTTGAAATTTTCTATATATAAATCAAAATTTTTTTTCTTTTCCCCTATGCAACGTACCATAAAAAGGGTCTTATCATGATCTTGACATCTTGACAATCATAATTTGATAACTTTATATAAATCAAGATTATTCACTAGGATTTTTTTGTTTCATAAAAGAAAACTATCTATATGAAACAAGATCCTTCTTATTATTTGATCTCATAATTTTTTTTAACTTAAAAGGAAATTTGTTAAATTAAATTATTACTTTTGGTATTCATGATTTGATATTAATATTCTTCATAATATGATTCATTTATGACTTCCTTATATTTATGTATGATATATCACCAAATTAATATTTCTTAAATTTATAATGAGTTGAAAATTGAATGATTTTCTTTAAACTTCTTGTTGACTTTTCACTTCACTTATCCTTTATCAAAATTATCTTTAACCTCTATGATTTCTTCTTTTTAATAAAAAAAAGATTTATGATCTTAACAACTATAATTTGAGATTTTTAATTAGGATCATTCTTTCATTTTATTAAGAAGAATTATTTAAATGAATTATATGTATTAGGATTTACCTTGAACAAATCATGATTATATACTCTCCTAGGACTCATTTTCATTATTTACAATGACCAAGGGGGAGATAAAATTGCTATCTTGTAATAAAATATTAAATGAGGAACAATTTGCTTGAAGAAAATTAGATATGAAAAACCTTCTAAATACATGATTTGCTATCATGACTTTGAGGATTTCTTGATATATACATGAGATGATATGAGTAGCTCTTATATTTTTCTTAGATTTATCTACTTTTTGAGCTATCCTTTAAAATAGTTTCACTTGATTCTTTCTTCTTGATATTTACAAAATAAAAATAAATACAAGTTGAAATTCTCTTGTAATAAGACTCATGAGGTCTCTTTCAATATTTTGATTCTTAGATTCATGAATATTTTCAAATGTATCCCCCCTCTTAATGTTTTGGGATACTTGATTTTTGGATCTTTGACACCCCCTCCCCTTCTTCTTCTTCTATTTTACTTACAAAGGGAAAGAAAATAATTTGATACGAAATGAATTAAACTATATTTTTTTTACTAAGGGGGAGAATGGACTAGATTTATTTCTTTGTGTAATGAATATTTATGATAAATGTGTTGACATATGTATTGAACACTTAGTATTCAAATGTGTGGTGAATATTTCTCCTTTTTGATAACAAGAATAAACAATATGATTGATGACATATGATAAATGTTGTGTTTGAAATTTTATCATATAATGAACATTTGTTTTGAACAATTGTTTATAAAAGTTATGTTGAACATTTCTCCTTTTTGATGACAAAAGTGGGAGAGATAGTATATTGATGATAAATGATAAATGGTATGTTTGAATATTTATGATAATTATTCAAAAAATTTAAATGATAGATATTTGTGATAAATGTTCAAATATGAATTGAGCATTTCTCCTTTTTTGTTAATGATAAAGAGGGAAAAATGACATAATTAATGACATAAGAGAGATATTTTGACATCTTTGAAATAGTTGAAATGAATGTTATATCATAATTGATGACATGGTTATATTGTGAATATAATTATTAAAAGTTTTATGTGATACCAAGAAAATGAATACTTTGAAAATTTTATAATATATGGTATCATGAATGGTTCAATTATGAAAATACTATACTTGAATTCAAAAGTGATGGATTCTTTCAAATTCAAGTTTGTTGTATTTTTCCTATGACATATACATAGGGGGAGTTAAGGTTAACTCTATCATCAATTGGTTGTTATCGTAAAAAAGGGAGAGATTGTTGAATCTCAAATTTTAGTGATGAAATCAATTGATGGATTTTACGATCTAATTTGTATGTTAAAGAAAATGATACATGATTAACTATAACAGTAAAGGGTAGTGCAATTAGATGTTGGGCCGGAGTCAAGTTCGAGCATTAGGTCGAGGTTCAGACGATGTTGTCGGGAGCTCACCGAGAACTCACCAGAAGTTTGCTGAAAAATTCGTCGGGAGTTCGTCAATAGGTTGTCGGGAGCTCGCCGGGTGTTCGCTGAAAGAATACTAGAAGTTCGTTGGGAGTTCATCGAAGAAAATCGAGAGCTCATCAAGAACTCACCAGAAGTTTGCCGGGAAGTTTGTCGGGAGTTCACCGACAAGTTGTCGAGAGCTCATCGGGAGTTCGGCAGAAGAATGCTAGGAGTTCGTTGGGAGTTCGCTAAAGAAAATCAAGAGCTCACCGGGGGTTCATCGAAAGGATGTTGGGAGTTCACCGAGAGACGATCAAACAATGAAGATTGTGTATTAAGAGTCATAGTTAGCATCATAATGAGAGTTAGAATTTTACTAATTCAATTAAGAGGCTATTAGGCCTTAATTTGGGTTGATTTGGACTTATTATAAAAGTCATTTCAGTAACCCAAGGTCAGATGAGACATGATCTTCGAAGACATAGTCTCTAAGATGATAATCTTCGAAGGTGTGCCAGGTGGTTGAACCGCTTAGACTGGGCGGTTGAACCATCCAGACATAGTCTCGCGGACTGTTAGGCAGTTGAACCACCCAGACACAATCTTCTAGATTGTGTTAAGCAGCTGAACTGCCCAAAACATAGTCTTCAAGACTAGTACCTTAGGAACACTTAAAAATTAATTTTTGGCTCCACTTTTAAAGCCATTTGGGGCTATAAATACCCACCTTTTCTTGCTAGTAAAAGAGCAAGAATCAAGAGTGAAAAGCTTATGAAAACTCTATTGTAATCCCTTGAGAGCTCCCCTCATTTCTTCTTGTGTAGTTTTTGTTTAAGGGAGTGTTGAGAGAATTGTAAAGGTTATCTCCTAAACATGTAAAAGGAGAATAGAGCTGTAAGAGGGGTGTTTGATGTTTGCCCATTGAAAAAGATCAGGAGTGGAAGCCGATAGCCTCCAGTGAAGAGGAATCGGGAGTGGACATAGGTCAAGGGGACCAAACCACTATAAAAATCGGTTTACTTCGTCTTTTTTGCTCTTTATGTTCATTGCTTAACCGTCTGCTACCTTTGCTTACATGCTTACAAATATTTCTACTCTTAAACGCATCTCTACACTTAAATTCATCTCTACGCTTAGATGAATCTTTACACTTAAACACATTTCTATTACGGTTTTTATTGAGTGAGTATTTAAATCGAAGTGAAATTTTTATAAGCACTAATTCAACAACCCCCACCTCTTAGTGCTGCTTTGATCCTAACAAAGATAGGGCTCAATCTTATAGATACAAATTTTGAAATCCAAGAAAAATTAAGAGTTACCAATGCATTTAAATGTAAGTAGCAAATCAAGAAATCTAAAAAATAACAAATCATGCATTTTGATGATTTAACATTCCTAGCTCTCTTCTAATAAAGTCAAATTACTCTTTATTTAATGGCTTAGTAAAAATATCTACTAATTGATGTTTAGTATCAATAAATTCCAAAGATATATCATGATTATTTACATGATCTCTAATGAAGTGATGTCTAATATCAATATGTTTGTTTCTTGAGTGTTGAACGAGATTTTTAGTTAAACATATTGCATTTATGTTGTCACATTTTATAGGGATATTTTTTAAATGAATTTCATAATCTTTTAATGTGTTTTTCATCTAAATAACTTAGGCACAACATGCACTAATTGTAATGTATTTGGCTTCAGCTATAGATAAAGCAATCAAATTTTATTTCTTAGAAGACTAAGAAATAAGAGCATGCCCTAAAAGTTGATATGTCGTTGTACCATCCAAAATCAGCATCCGTATAAGTAAACCAAAGTTTTTGGACTTAGTATACCACAAACCTAATTTAGAGGTTCCTTTTAAATATCTAAATATATGTTTAACTACCTTAAAGTGAGAAAGTTTAGGATTAGATTGAAATCTTGTATATAATCCAATACTAAACATTATATCCAATCTAGTAGTAGTTAAATATAACAAGCTACCTATCATTCCTCTATAAATTCTTTCATCAAAATTTTCTTCCTCATTATCTAAGTCTCATTTTGTAGAAGTGCTCATAGGTGTGTTTAAGGCCTTAGCATTTTCCATACCAAAACATTTTAACAAGTCTAAGATATATTTAACTTGACTAATAAAGATATCATCATTAATTATTTTATTTACAATCATGAGAAAAATGTTAATTCACCCATTAGACTCATCTCAAATTCTTAGCTCATACTTTTGGCAAAAGATTCACATAAGGTCTCATTTGTTGAACCAAAAATTATATCATCAATATAAATTTGAATAACAAGAAAATTAATTTTACAATACTTAAAAAATAATATAGTATTAACCTTGTCTTTTAAATTTTTTTTGGAATAACGAAAGAGCTAAGTCTTTTATAACAAGCCTGAGAGGCTTATTTCAATCCATAAAGAGCTTTAGAAAGTTTGAAAACATGATTTAGAAAAGAATTATTTTCAAAACCAGAGGGTTGTTCAGTATAAACTTCTTCAGAAATGAAACCATTTAGAAAAATATTTTTAACATCCATTTGAAATAACTTAAAAATCTTTGAAAGATACAAAGGCAAGGAGTATCCTTATGGCTTCAAGTCTAGCACAGGAATGAAAATTTCTTTATAATCGATCCCTTCTTCTTTGTTGAAACCTTTGGCCAATAATCTAGCCTTGTTTCTAACCAGAATACCATTTTCATCTTGCTTGTTTCTAAAGACCCATTTAGTATTAATCACTAAACGGTCATTAGGTCTAAGAACAAGCACCCATACCTCATTTCTCTCAAATTGATTTAACTCTTCATGCATTGCATTAACCCAATAGTCATCTCTTAGGGCTTCATCAATGCATTTTGGTTCAACTTGAGAAAGAAATACGACATTAGCACAAAATTTTTTAAAATAAGAATGAGTTTTAATACCTAATGTATCTCATATTATAAGCTCCTTAGGATGAGCATTTACATACTTCCATTCCTTGGGTAAGGATTTGGAAGTAGATTAATCTAAGTTACTTTTAGGAGTATTCTCATTTAAATTCAAAGTGCCAAATTCAAATTCGTCATCAAAATCAATTTTCTTAAGTTCGAAAATCTCATTGAAAACAACATGAATAGATTCTTCAATTACTAGGATTCTTTTATTGAAAACACGATAAGCTTTTGAAATAAAAGAATAACCAACAAAAATACCTTCATCGGATTTTGCATCAAATTTTCCTAAGTTATCATATTCATTCAAAATAAAACATTTACAACCAAATACTTTAAAATATAAAAATTAGGTTTTTTATCATTCCATAGTTTATAAAGAGTTTTAGAGAGTAATGGTCTTACAAGAATCCTATTTAAAATATAACAGCTCGTATTAACGGTTTCAATCCAAAAATATTTGATTAGGTTATGTTCGTTTAATATGGTCCTAGCCAAATCTAAGCATCATCATTTAAAGCCAAAAAACATGTTTCATCATAAAAAATTTTAATGTCAATAATATACACATTTTGTTTCTTAATACAAACAAAAATTTGTTTTTGTGTGGCATTTCAATTATATAAGTATTAGATTCAAATTTAACGATATATCATTTATCACATAATTGCCTAATACTAAGTATATTATGTTTCAAACCATCAACTAATAGCACATCTTCAATCAAAATGTTTGATATGTTACTATGGTTCCTTTCCCAATGATTTTTTTCCTTTGTTGTTGTCTTAACAACTCCTTCATTTAGGCTAGTGAGCTTTGAAAAGTAAGTTAGATCTTCGGTCATATGCTTTGACCATCTACTATCAAATTACCATTAGTGCTCTTAGCCTTAGTTGGGAGATAAACCTAAAAGAAAGATGATTTTAATTTATGTATCTATTTTACTTTGGGTCCCTTTTAAAGAGCTTTACCTAATTTAACTTAAGGTTTTTGGTTGTTTATGATTCCTTTAGGAACCCAAATTAATTTACGTAGCCTATACTTTATAAATCAACATTTATAGACTTTATATCCTATTCTACCACAAAAGTTACATCTAATTTTTGGTGGTAAGTTTAGAGTGGGTCCTTTAACGAAGATAGTTGGTTGTTATTGAGTATTGCCAACAAAGCCTATACCTTCTTTGCTATGAACATTACATTTATTAGCAAGGATAATGTTTAGAGATTTATTTCATATTTCAAAATTTTTTAGTGTTTGTTTTAATATAAAGTTTTCTTTTCTAAGTTTATTTAAAATTTCATAATTGGTAAACTAAGTGATGGTGATGCTTCATGTATTTGATCAAATCTACTAACTATAGAATGATATTCTTTCTTAAGTAATTTATAAGACTTATTTTTTTAAAATCTATCATAAAGCTCATAAAAAAATTTAATAATTCAGTAAAGAAGATATTGGAAGACTCACTTACCTCATCATGGATGACCATGATAGCATAGTTGGCACCTTCATCCTTGATGTGATCTTTTTCATCTGATGAGCTTGAGTCATCCCAAGTCGTCGAGCGAGCCTTCTTCTTGTGTGGCACCTTCTTCTTTAATTGAGGACACTCATTTTTGAAATGTTCCGGATTTTTGCATTCAAAGCATATAACGTTATCACTTTTTGGTTTATTTTTATTTTTATAATTTTTATTTTTTCATAATTTTTTAATTTTTTTGGTTAATAGTGCAATGTCATTATCTTCATCACTCGAGGTTTCGCTCGAGGAGTCATATGCAGTTTTCAGTGCCAAATCCTTCCTGTTCTTTGGAAGGGGTTCTTCAAGTTTGTCATGAGCTTTACAGCTTAGTTCATAAGTTATAAGAGATCCAATAAATTCTTCAAGATGCAAATTATTAAGATCTTTAGCCTCTTGAATTATAGTTACTTTAGGATCCCAACTTTTTGAAAGAGATCTTAATATTTTGCCTACAATTTCAAAATTAAAAATATTTACTAAGAGCTTTTAGACTATTGACGACATCTGTGAACTTGGTGTATATGTCTCTAATGGTCTTACTTGGTTTCAATATAAATATTCATAACTATGAACCAAAATAGGCTCTTTAACTCTACTAATGCCTTAGTGTGTGATTTCAAGTGTATGCCAAATATCATAAGCAGTTTTATAAATATAAACCTGATTAAATTCATTCTTATCAAGTGCACAAAATAAAGCATTCATTGCTTTTGCAGTTAAAAAAAAAAAACTTGTTTTGCAAATCGTGTTCATTGGTTTGGAAGGCTTTTCAAAATATTTTCAACTATGTGTCACAAATCAAAATCCATAGAAATTAAAAAAATACACATTCTTATTTTTCAATATGTGTAATCCGCCCCATTGAACATGGGAGAACGTGCAATGAAATATCCCTCGTTCATGCCAAATGAAGCCATTTACTTAGTTGGGTGCTTACTCCAATGAGTAGAGCCTATGCTCTAATATCAATTGTTAGAATTAATTGGCACTAAAAGAGGGGGGGAGGGGGAGGGGGTAAACATATTGGAAAATAGAATGGAATGTCCCTCGTATATGGGTGGTACAATTGGGAATCGACTGTACTATAATCAAAAGCTACCCGAAAAATAGGGCAACAGTAGTATAATCGCTAACCTGGGTGGTACAATTAATGACTTGGGCAGTAGGAACGTCGCTCACCGGCGGTACAACCACCAAGAATCCCAGAAAAGTGTTTTATCTACTTCTCCAATCCCGACTTGTACCTTCAATTAACCCCTTTTCAAGTCAACCAATTGAGCTCAACCTGAACTCAATGTAAACCCAAATGTAGACCCAGTTTACCTCATTTGAGTTAATTTGGATTCCTTCAAAATCTAACTCAAGTAGGGCTCAAACCTAATCGATGCTAACTACGATTAAATATTTACAATCATTGTGGTCATCAAGTCTAACAAGAACCTCCAAACTCCCGACAAGTTTTTTTGGCAACCTCCGACGATCTTCCGATGAGTCTCTTGGTCTTCTTCTAGCAAACTCCCGACGCCTTCCCAATAAGCTCCTGGTCAACTTCGGTGAGCTCCCGACGAACTCCCGACAAGCCTTCGATACCTTCTGTGAGCTTTCGATGAGTCTCTCGACGGGTTCCTACTACATCATCCGAACCCCGACCAAATGCCCGGACTTGACTTAGGCCCAACATCTGATTGTAATTTTCTTTCTCTGTTGTAATTAATCCTACATCAATTATCTCTAACACACATGCTAGATCAATAAATCATCAATTGCTTTTATCATCAAAATCTGAGATTCAACAAAAGATTGATAGGCAATTCAAAAGAAAAGGCATAAGGTATGATTTAAACCCTTATTTGGGTTCTTATTCTTCTTAGAAATAGAATTGAAATAAAACGGGTAATAAGCCCATTGTTAAACCTAAAATTAGTGAAACTAAAGTCAAAATTGAATTAGGCAACAAGGGTAAATATGAGAATCAACCTAATCAAACTAGAGGCATTAAATGTTTAAAGTGCCTTGGGCATGGACATGTGGCATGTGAATATCCTAATAAGAGAGTTATGATCATGAAGGATGGGATTGTGGAATCTAAAAGTGAGAGAGAAGATGATGATGACACTCCATCATTAGAGGATGCTAATGATATAGAGTATGCTAAAGGTGAAAATTTCGTTGTACAACACACATTTAGTTTGTGGAATAAAAATAATGAACATAGTGAATAACGTGAGAATCTATTTTATACTCATTGTTTGAATGCCAACAAGTTGTATAACATGATAGTTAATAGTGGAAGTTGTAAAAATGTGGCAAGTACCATACTCATGGAGAAACGAAACTTAAAATACCTACTATCAAATATCTAAAATCTTACCAGTTACAATGGTTGAATAATAGTGGTGTGGTAAAAGTAAATCAATAAGTGTTAGTTTCTTTTTCAATTGGTAGATATAAGGATAAGTTTGGTGTGATGTGGTACCTATGTATGCTGGTCACATTATTGGAGAGATTATGGCAATATGATTGAAGGGTCGTATATGATGAGTTTAAGAACCATTATTCTTTGACCATGGATAGACAGAAATATCAACTTGGACCTTTGCCTCCAAAGATAATTTTTGAAAACCAAATGCATATAAAACAACATATTAGAAAATGGAATGGAATGTCCCTTATGTCGGGTGGTACAATTGGGAATCGATGGTACTACAATCAAAAGCTGCCCGAAAAACAGGGCAACGGTGGTATAATCGCCAACCTGGGTGGTACAACTACTGACTTGGGCAGTAGGAACGTCGCTCACCGATGGTACAACCACCAAGAATCCCGAAAAAATATTTTCTCTACTTCTCAAATCCAGACTTGTACCTTCAATTAACCTCTTTTCAGGTCAATCAATTGAGCTCAACCTAAACTCAATGTAAACCCAAATGTGGACCCGGTTTACCTCATTTGAGTTAATTTGGATTCCTTCGAAATCTAACTCAAGTAGGGCTCAAACCTAATCGATGCTAACTATGATTAATTATTCACAATCATTATGGTCATCAAGTCCAACAAGAACCTCCAAACTCCTGACAAGTTTTTTAGCAACCTCCGACGATCTTCCAATGAGTCTCTTGGTCTTCTTCTAGTGAACTCCCGACGCCTTCCTGACAAGCTCTCGATCACCTTCGGTGAGCTCCTGATGAACTCTCGGCAAGCCTCCGATACCTTCTGTGAGCTTCCGGTGAGTCTCTCGGTGGGTTCCTACTATATCGTCCGAACCCCGGACTTGACTTAGGCCCAACATCTGATTGTAATTTTCTTTCTCTGTCGTAATTAATCCTATATTAATTATCTCTAACACACATGTTAGATCAATAAACCATCAATTGATTTCATCATTCAAATCCGAGATTCAATAGAAGATTGATAGGCAACTCAAAAGAAAAGGCACAAGGTATGATTTAAAACCTTATTCAGGTTCTTCTTCTTCTTAAAAATAGAATTGAAATAAAAAGGATAATAAACCCATTGTTAAACCTAAAATTAGTGAAACTAAAGGCAAAAATGAATTAGGCAACAAGGGTAAAGATGAGAATCAACCTAATCAACTAGAGGCATTAAATGTTTAAAGTGCCTTGGGCATGGACATGTGGCATGTGAATGTCCTGATAAGAGAGTTATGATCACGAAGGATGAGATTGTGGAATCTGAAAGTGAGAAAGAAGATGATGATGGCACTCTATCATTAGAGGATGCTAATGATGTAGAGTATGCTAAAGGTGAAAATTTTGTTGTACAACTCACATTTAGTTTGTGGAATAAAAATGATGAACATAGTGAATAATGTGAGAATCTGTTTTATACTCATTGTTTTAATGCCAACAAGTTGTATAACATGATAGTTGATAGTGGAAGTTGTAAAAATGTGGCAAGTACCATACTCATAGAGAAACAAAACTGAAAGTACCTACTATCAAATATCTAAAATCTTACAAGTTACAATGGTTGAATAATAGTGGTGTGGTAAAAGTAAATCAACAAGTATTAGTTTCTTTTTCAATTGGTAGATATAAGGATTAAGTTTGGTGTGATGTGGTACCTATGTATGCTGGTCACATTATTGGGGAGATTATGGCAATATGATTGAAGGGTCATATATGATGAGTTCAAGAACCCTTATTCTTTGATCATGGATGGACAGAAATATTAACTTGGACCTTTGACTCTAAAGATAATTTTTGAAAACCAAATGCATATAAAACAACATATTGGAAAATGGAATGAAATGTCCCCCATGTACAGGTGGTACAATTGGGAATCGATGGTACTACAATCAAAAGATGCCTGAAAAACAACGCAACGATGGTATAATCACCAACCTGGGTGGTACAACTACCGACTTGGGTAGTAGGAACATCGCTCACCGGTGGTACAACCACCAAGAACCCCGAAAAAGTGTTTTCTCTACTTCTCCAATCCCGACTTGTACCTTCAATTAACCTCTTTTTAGGTCAACCAATTGAGAACTCAATGTAAACCGAAATGTGGACTCGGTTTACCTCATTTGGGTTAATTTGGATTGCTTCAAAATCTAACTCAAGTAGGGCTCAAACTTAATCGATGCTAACTATGATTAATTATTTACAATCATTGTGGTCATCAAGTCCAACAAGAACCTCCAAACTCCTGACAAGTTTTTTGGCAACCTCCGAAGATCTTCCGATGAGTCTCTTGGTCTTCTTCTAGCAAACTCCAGACGCCTTCCTGACAAGCTCCTGATCACCTTCGGTGAGCTCCCGACGAACTCCCAACTAGCCTCTGATACCTTCTGTAAGCTTCCGGTGAGTCTCTCGGTAGGTTCCTACTACATCGTCCGAACCCCGACCCGATGCCCGAACTTGACTTAGGCCCAACATCTGATTGTAATTTTCTTTCCATGTCATAATTAATCCTACATCAATTATCTCTAACACACATATTAGATCAATAAACCATCAATTGATTTAATTATCAAAATCCGAGATTCAACAGAAGATTAATAGGCAACTCAAAAGAAAAGGCACAATATATGATTCAAACCTTATTTGGGTTCTTCTTCTTCTTAGAAATAGAATTAAAATAAAAAGGATAATAAACCCATTGTTAAACCTAAAATTAGTGAAACTAAAGGTAAAAATGAATTAGGCAACAAGGGTAAAGGTGAGAATCAAACTAGAGGTATTAAATGTTTAAAATGCCTTGTGCATAGACATGTGACATGTGAATGTCCTGATAAGAGAGTTATGATCATGAAGGATGAGATTGTATAATTTGAAAGTGAGAGAGAAGATGATGATGACACTCCATCATTAGAGGATGCTAATGATGTAGAGTATGCTAAAGGTGAAAATTTCGTTGTACAACACACATTTAGTTTGTGGAATAAAAATGATGAACATAGTGAATAACATGAGAATATGTTTTATACTCATTGTTTGAATACCAACAAGTTGTATAACATGATAGTTGATAGTGGAAGTTGTAAAAATGTGGCAAGTACCATACTCATGGAGAAACGAAACTTAAAATACCTATTATCAAATATCTAAAATCTTACAAGTTACAATGGTTGAATAATAGCGGTGTGGTAAAAGTAAATCAATAAGTGTTAGTTTCTTTTTTAATTGGTAAATATAAGGATGAAGTTTGGTGTGATGTGGTACCTATGTATGCTGGTCACATTATTGGGGAGATTATAGCAATATGATTGAAGGGTCGTATATGATGAGTTCAAGAACCATTATTCTTTTATCATGGATGGACAAAAATATCAACTTGGACCTTTGCCTCCAAAGATAATTTTTGAAAACCAAATATGTATAAAACAACAATTTTATATGAGGAGCTTCAATCTTCATTAACCAAAACTTTGGGAAGGGAGCAAGAAAGAGAAAAAATAAAAAGGTGATTTGAGTGGTAAAAATGAGAGTTTTGGGAAACACTAGGGGAGATAAAAGAAGGAAGGCTTGAGTGAAAGAAAAATAAGTGTTTGTACCAAAATAAGTGATGTAAAGAAAGCTTTAATCTTGAGGCAACCCTTGTACTTATGTACAAGGATATATTGATTGCTTCTAATAAAATTAACAAGAGTTTGCCTAGTGTCATTATTAATCTTTTGCAAGAAAATGAGAATCTATTTCGCGAAGAAGTTCTAAATGGATTGCACCAACTAGAGGAATTGAGCATTAAATTGATTTCCTTTTAGGTGCAAGCATACCAAATAGGCCAGCATATAGATGCAACCTCGAAGAGACCAAGGAAATCCAAAAACAATAAGTGAGCCTATGGAAAAGGGATATGTGTGAGAAAGCATAAGTTTGTGTGCAGTTCCTGTTTTGTTGGTGCCTAAAAAAGATGGATCCTGGTGAATATGCATTGATTATAGAGCCATCAACAGAATCACGATAAAGTACAAACATCTTACTTCTAAGCTAGATGACATGTTGGATAAATTATATGGTACTTGTGTGTTTTTAAAAATTATTTTTAAATCTGGATATCATCAAATAAGAATGCATAAGGGTGATAATGAAAAACCTTTTTCAAAACTAAATATAATTTATCTGAATGATTGGTGATGCCTTTTGGCATAACTAATGAACCTAATACTTTCATGAGATTGATGAATCATATTTTGTGTACTTACATTGGAAAGTTTATAATAGTTTCTTTTGATGATATACTTGTGTACAGCAGAAGTTTTGATGAGCATGTAACACATATAAAAACTAATTTTGATGTGTTTAGAAAAGAAAAGTTATATGCTAATATAAAGAAATGCACTTTCTGCATTAATGAAATTACTTTTCTTGGTTATGTTGTTAATGATAAATGAATATATGTTGATCAATAAAAAGTTAAAGTAATTAGGGAGTAGTCGAAACCTACTAGTGTTAGTGATGTTAGACGTTTTCATGATCTTGCTAGCTTTTATAGAAGACTAAGGATTTTTCTACAGTTGTTGCACCATTAACTGAATGCATCAAAAAGAATATGGGATTCAGGTGGGGGTAAAGAATGAGATGATGCTTTTAATTTGTTTAAAGACAAACTCAGTTCAACACCTTTGCTTGCTTTACCTGACTTTGCTAAAGCTTTTGAGAGTGAGTGTGATGCGAGTGGAATAGGTATTGGAGGAGCAAGAAGGTAGACCCATTGCATTCTTTAGTGAGAAGCTAAGTAGAGCAAATCTTAACTACCCGATATATGACAATGAGTTTTACGCTTTGGTAAGAGTGTTAGAGACATATCAGCACTATCTTTGGTAGAAGGAATTCATTATACACACCGATCATGAGTCATTGAAATATCTCAAAGGATAAGGAAAGCTAAGTCATAGGTATGCAAAATGGGTGGAGTTTATCGAATCCTTTCCATACATCATCAAGTACAAAGTAAGGAAAATGTAGTTGTTAATACTCTGTCTCGAAGGTATGCTCTAATATCTAAACTTGATACAAAATTATTAGGTTTTGAGTATATTAAAGATTTATATAATTCTGACCATAATTTTGCTAATGATTATGGGGATATGAGAAAGGGGGTTTTAACAATTTTTTTTGGGTATGATGGTTTTCTTTTAAAAGAAAACAAGTTATGTGTTCATGAATATTCAATGAGAGATTTACTTGTGAGAGAGACACATTGTGGAGGTTCAATGGGGCATTTTGGGATTAGAAAAATTTTAGATGTGTTAAATGATCATTTCTTTTAGCCACACATGAAAAAAGATGTTGAGAGATTATGTGGGAAATGCATTACTTGTAAACAAGCTAAATCTAAAATAATGTCTCATGGGTTGTATACTCATCTTCCTATACCTAGTGAGCCTTAGGTTGATATATCCATGGACTTTGTCTTGGGTTTACCTAGGTAAAAAGGAGGGAAAGATTCTATTTTTGTTGTTGTTGACAGGTTTAGCAAGATGACATATTTCATTCCTTACCACAAAATAGATAATGCAATATATATTGCGAGGTTGTTCTTCAAAGAAATTGTGAGATTATGTGGTATTCCAAGGACAATTTGTTGAATATCAGATTTTGATAATGAAATCAATTGATAGGTTATTGATCTAATATGATTGCTAGAATTGATTGATGCAGGATTAATTATGACAGAATGATTATTACAATCAGGATTGGCCAAGGTTAAGTCCATGCATTGGGTCAATGCAGTTGGGAACTCGCCAGGAGTCCGTCGGGAGCTCATCGAGGGTATCGGGAGTTTGCCAGGATGGCGCAAGGGAGTTCACCAGAAAAAGACCGAGATTCATTAGAAGATTATTGGGGGTAGCCGAAAAGCTTACTGAGAGTTAGGATGATCTTGTAATGGATATTTGGCAATTATGATTATATTTAATTAACTATGATAGGAGCAATGAAGTTACAACCATATAATGGGCCAAGATCAAGCTTCAGCATTGGGTCGGGGTTTGGACGATGTAGTGGGATATCGCTGG
Source organism: Ensete glaucum (assembly GCA_021527575.1). NCBI lineage: Eukaryota > Viridiplantae > Streptophyta > Magnoliopsida > Zingiberales > Musaceae > Ensete > Ensete glaucum. The sequence goes on along the minus strand of CM038558.1, from coordinate 37,186,024 downwards.
GAGTTCGCTAGGAGATTCGCCGAAGGGATCGGGAAGCTCGCTGGGAACATATTGGGAGATCGCCAGAAGAAGATCGGAAGACTTACGACAAGAATGTCGGAGGCTACCGGATTAGCGGGAGTTAGATCTTAATTATCTTGATTGGTCATTAAGTGTTGTAATCATTGAGTCATAGTTAGGATTTGAGTCTAAATTGAGTTAGATTTGGAAGAAATCTAAATCAACTCAATAAAACAATCGAGTCCATTATTGGGGTTTGATTGATCTCAAGTTGAGCTCAATTGGTTGACTAGAGAGTTGGTCAACATCAAGTTCAAGCCAAAATTTAAAAAGTGGAGGGAATCACTTTTGTGAAAATTTCAGTAGGTAAATTGCTGGTGAGCGACGGGTGTATCACCGCCGCCCAGGTTTTCGGGTGGCTGATGGCTTGCCCAGGCTAGGCGGTTGAACCGCCCGTACCCAGGAATCTGGGTACTTTACGCAGTTGACTCACCTAGGATCAATGGGTAAATGTCTCATACCCAGGTGTTCGGGTAGCTAAGCCGCCCAGGTCGGTGGGTGAACTGCCCATATCCGGATTTCTCGGATACAATTAGATTTTGGCTTTGGTTTTGAAGCCAATTTAGGGTCTATAAATATCCCAAGTTTTCTTACATTCCAAACAATAATTTTGGAGATTACATTCTGAGAAAATATTATATAAGAATTGAAAGAAAAGGAAAAGAGGTAATGGAGAGAGCTTAGAGTTAAAAATTTTCTCAAAGTCTCCCTTGTAAGCAAAGTGTAAGGGTTTGGTCTTCACCCAAAGAAGATCGGTAGTGGATGCTGGTGTGCCTCAAGAAGGAGGACTCGAGAGTGGACGTAGGCCATTGGTGCCTAACCACTATAAAGATTATGAGTTCATCTTTTGCTTTCCTTATTAACGCTTCCGATCTTGTTTGCACTTTGAAAGCAAATATTTCACTTACGACATTTCTTATCTTTCAGATTTCTTTGCTCTATCTTAATTAATTAGTAAGCAAGTAGCTTAGCAATATTCTTATCATTTATTGGTTTTATTTGAACAACAAGCTTTCGATCTTTCTATCGTGTTTAAACCAAAATATTTTTGTTTAAAATGAAAAATTTATACTTGCACTAATTCACCCCCCCCCTCTTAGTGCCAATTGATCATAATAGTTGGTATTAGAGCTTTGGTTTTTCTCATTTGGTTTAACACCAAAGAGAAATGGCTCTTATTGGCTTTCAAGAGTTTTCTTGCTTTATTTAGAGTTTGATTTATGGACTATTGTTGAAAACGGATTTGAAAAGTCTTCTCTTCCAATGAACAATTGGAATGAGTTGGAAAAGAAGACTTTCTCTTTAAGCACCAAGGCTATAAATGTCTTGCTTTGTGCTCTTGATAAAAATAAATTTGATCGGGTTTCTTATTTTGATTCGACTTTTGATATATGACATACATTAGAAATAACATATGAAAGCACACTTAATATAAATAAATCATTAAATGAAAATACTTCTAAAAATGAACAAGGACACCTTCCTAAGAACCGGAAGGAATGTGAACCAAAAAGAACACATGACTCCTCGAGTGAAATCTCGAGTGATGAGGACCTTAAACTTTTGAAAAATGAATCAGAAAAATTAATGAACTTGAACCTTAAAAATAATATAAAGATGGACAAAACCTCTTGCTATGAACGTAAGAAGCCGAGGAGCTCTAAAGATCAAATGCACAACCAAGAAGTAAAGAACCTTGCTCTTATGGCCATCGACAATGAGGTTAGTGATTCATTAAGCAATTCTTTTTCGAAATTATTAAATATGCTTCATGATTTGTTGGATGAATTTTAAAAATTTAGTAAATCTTTTAAGTTGCTTAAACATGAACATGATTTGTTAATTGGTAAAGTTGATAAAATGTATGAGTTATTAGCATCACACAATCCTAATTCTGAATGTAAAATGCTAGACAATATTAAAGAAGAAAACATCATGCTTAAATCAACACTAAAAAAATTTTAAATAGGGAACAAATCCCTAAATATGATCCTTTCCAATAAGGGTCATATTAATCGTAAAATGACATAGGCTTTATTGGTAATGTTCAACAAAAGCCAACCATCTTTATAAATGGACATACATTAAATGTGTCACCAAAAATCAAGTATAATTTTTATGAAAAATTGAGATATATGGCTTTCAAATGTCCATTTAAAAATTATAGTCATCACAAGTTAGTTTGAGTTCCTAAAGGAACCATAAACAATCTTATGCTATTAGAGAAAATGGGAAGAACATGTCATGAAGGACCCAATGTTAAATGGGTACCTAAATCAAAACCTCCCATAATATAAAGTTATTTTATAACAAGGCTAAGAGCAATACAAATATTTTGAAATTAGATGCTCAAGTCATATTAATTGAGATATAACACTCCTTCAAGCTTACTAGCCTAAGTAGTAATAAGTAAATTATTAAAATTAAAATTATTGATAATGAATCTTTTAATGGTTCATCATTATATAATTAATATTGATGATGTATAGCTAGAGTATACAAGTATGAAAATGAATTAGAACCAAAGAACCTTAGTTATTGAAGAACATATTTTGAGTGAATGCTAAAATCATTGGCTTGTTTAAGTGTAAAGACTATTATTAAATGGTTCAAATATTGATAAAGTCTATGGAATGATTGATTTAAATAATTGAAATATTATGATTGAATGATTGTGTTGAATGATATAATTTTAGCATAGAATAATATAGAAAAGTGAGGGAAAAATCATGCTTCATTGTCTAGTATTTTTGTAAATTAAAAATATATTTAATGAGAATAAAATGAGCATGGTAACTCACTACACTAAGTCCAAAAATCATTGGAATTGAAATAAATCAAAGTTTTCATTTGAAAATATTTTATTGTAATAATATTGATGAAATTGTGTTTTTGACTTTAAATGACATTGCATTCTTGAAATAAATTTTTAAAAAAGGACAATTATTCTTGAAATAATTTTTATTCTATTAATCCTTCAACAAGAGATAAAATAATACTATAATTGTTGAATCTCTTAAACTATAAAAATGGATTAGAGAATTTTAGCTATTATTTTTTTGAAAAATAATTTTTGATGATGATTTTGGATAAGTTTTAAAATGATTTTATTTTAAAAAAGATTAATGAATCGATTATGTTATTTTTATGACTCTCTTGAACTATGAAAGTGATTTTTATGATTTGATGATTTGAACTTGAATAAATTATTATCATGATAATCATATTCTTAAAAACTTGGAAGTTTTATATATATAAATCAAGATCTTTTACTTTTTTCTTCCTTAAAAATTAACTTATGATCTTGATATCTATAATATGATATCTTTATTAGATAAAGACTCTTATTTGTTCTCTTATGGTTTTATTTTATCATCAGAGATTTATTAAATTAAATCATATCTTTAATATTTATAAATGTCTTTTGATATCCATATTTATCTTGACATGATTTATTTTAAGACTAATGAATGACATAACTTATCACCAAAATTAGTATTTCTTAAATTTGTGATAAGTTAAAAATTGAAAGAGATTTGTATTATCATGAATATTCTCTTAATTTCTATAATTTTCTCATTTAAATAAAAATATAATTTATGATCTTAACAATATTAATTAAAATTATTATCAAGATTATCTTTTTATTAAAAAGATTTATCTTGAATATGTTGAGATTATCCCCTAAGACTCATTTTATTATTCACAAAAAAATGGGAAAGAAACTTATTAAATGAAATTGTGTCCTTTGATATTCAAAAATTCAATTTTATCTTTAATAACATGATCTTCTTGTACTTTTTGGCATAATTTGAATATGAATGCTAAGAAGAAATTATGTCATCATATTTTTTTCTTGACAATAACAAAAAAAAGGAGAGATAAAATTTTTAATATGATTAGAAGTAAATTGGATATGATAACCTTGAATGAGAAACAATTTGCTTGGAAGAAAATTTAGAATTTTCTAAATGCATGTAAAATACTTGATTTACAATGTGAGCTTAATCTACTATCATGCCTTCTTATGAAATTTTTTATATTTTTTATCAAAATTTACAATAGATGATTTTTTGCTATGCTTTAAATTACATGAGATGATTTTAAATGCATGAGTAGCTCTTAAACTTTTGAATCTCTTTGAATATCTTGAAGTTTTGAGCTTAATTTTGAAATTCACATCTATAAAATTTAGAACTTTAAAATTGAGTATTTTTGTGATATGATATTTTTCATTTCTCTACCTTGATTCTACCTTCTTGCTTACATATGTAGAAAAAGGAAATCACTATCATTTCAAGAGACTAATAAGTCTATTAATTATATTTTGAATCTCTTGAAAGTGATTTTGATTATTTTGAAATTGAATGAGTGATTTATCTATATCGTGGTTTTGATTTTTTGGAATTATAACTTGAAGTCTTTTATGAATAATCTTTTGTTGTATGTCTTCGTATTATTTAAAAGGAGATTTTTATACAATTCATGAACTTGATAACTTAAAATTTCTTATGGATAAATCAAGAGATTTTATTTGATTCTCCTATGACTTGTCTCTTGATATTCATAATTTATTTTCATAAATTGAATATCTCATCATCATGTTAAGTTTTTTTATATATTTCATGTGATGATTAGTATATTTCTATTTATTTCTTAAAAAATGATGTAATAGGAAAAGTTTTGCACTATTCTAACCATCCATTCTTTTTGACAATGACAAAAGGGGAGCAAAATTTGTTAGCTTATAAAATTGCTATCTTGAACAATACAAATGAAGCAAATATTTACTAGCTTGCACCTCTCAAGAGAAGAATGAATTCACTAGCTTGCACGTTCTAAAGTAATAAAAATTTATTAAATTGCTAAGCCTTCATATATCAAAAACTTACTAATTGTATTTTTCCTTTTGTTGATGATAAAGGGAGAGAAGATATAATGATGTGAAATCATATATGATGATGATCATGTATGTAATAATGATTTTGAAAATCTACATAAAGATAATAATTTGTTATTATTCAGATTTATTTGCTACATTTTCTTAAAATTTACATGAGAAAATTTTGTTGAGCTCATATTCAAAATTTTATATGTATAAGATTGAGGTTGAGACCTAAAAATGTTAAATCATGAAAATATAAATTACTAATATAAATTTCATGAAATGAAGTTTTTTCGTGATAATATTTTTCTAAAAATTTTCTCTATAATTTTATCTTATTATTTTTAAAAAAATTGTATGAAGATGTACCATATTTGAAATTTATAAGAGATAATTTTTGATATAAGAGACAACTTTTGCTGCATTTGAAATACATAAGTAATCTTTAAATCTCTTGAACTTTTGAGCTCATCTTAGTATTGCTTTTAAAATTTATTAAGAGCTCTTCTCTATGATGAAATAATTCAACAACACCTCCTTTATTTATCTCCTTATTAAAGGAGAAGAAAATTTTATAATACATATACTAAGGGGGAGCAATGTCATCATGTGATTTGAAATTATTAGCTATATTTTACCTTTTTGTTGATGATAAATGGGGAGAAATATATATTGATAACACATGATGAATACATTGATGACACATGATCTTGTTGAAATACACGAATATCTTGGATATGGATATGAATTGGACATCTTGGATATAGATGCTTAATTCTTTTTTACTTATGATTTGATGACTTGATTCATGAGTTGATAACTTGATGTAAATTTATGTTAAAATTTACATAAAATGTTGATTGCTTGAATTTAAGAGTGTGTGCTTCTCTTAAATTTAAGTGGCATGGATTTAGGGGGACGTAGGATTAACTCCTGTCATCAATTGATTGTCATCATAAAAAAGGGGGAGATTGTTGAATCTCAAATTTGGATGATGAAATCAATTGATGGGTTATTGATCTGATAGGATTGTTAGAATTGATTAATGCATGATTAATTATGACAAAATGATTATTACAATTAGGATTGGCCAAGGTCAACTCTATGCATCGGGTTGATGCAGTTGGGAACTCACCAGGAGTGTGTCTGGAGCTTGCTGAGGGTATCAGGAGTTTGTCAGGATGGCGCAAAGGAGTTCGCTAAAAGAAGACCGAGATTCACCGGAAGATTATCAGGGGAAGCCGAAAAGCTTACTAGGAGTTAGGATATCTTGTAATGGATGTTTGACAATTATGATTGTATTTAATTAAGTTATAATTAGCATCGTGTAAGACTAACTATGACAGGAGCAATGAAGTTACAACCAGATAATGGGCTAAGATTATGCTTGAGCATCGGGCCAGGATTCGGACGACGTAGTGGAATCTCGCTGGGAGTTCACTAGGAGATTCACTGAAGGGATCGGGAAGCTCGTTGGGAACATATCGGGAGATCACTAGAAGAAGATCGGAAGACTTGCTGTAAGAATGCTGGAGGCTATCGGATTGGCAAGAGTTAGGTCTTGATTATCTTGATTGGTCATTAAGTGTTGTAATCATTGAGTCATAGTTAGGATTTGAGTCTAAATTGAGTTGGATTTGGAAGGAGTCCAAATCAACTCAATAAGACAATAGGATCCACTATTGGGGTTTAATTAAGCTCAAGTTGAGCTTAATTGGTTGACCAGAGGGTTGGTCAACATCAGGTTCAAGCCAGAATTTGAAAAGTGGAGGGAACCACTTTTGCAAAAATTTCAGCAAGTAAACCACCGGTGAGCGACGACGGGGTTTTCGGGCGGTTGACGGTGGTTGATCCGCCCAGGCTGGGTAGTTGAACCACCCTTACCTAGGAATCTGGGTACTTTGGGCGGTTGACCCGCCTAGGGTCGGTGGGTAAACCGCTCGTACCCAACTATTTGGGCGGTTGAGCCGCCGTGGTCAGCGGGTGAACCGCCCGCAAATACGGTTAGATTTTGGCTCCCGTTTTGATGCCAATTTGGGGACTATAAATACCCCAAGTTTTCTTACATTCTAAACAATAATTTTGGGGATTATATTCTGAGAAAATATTATGGGAGAATTGTAAGAAAAAGAAAAAGGGTAAGGGAGAGAGCTTGGAGTTAGAAACTTTCTCAAAATCTCCCTTGTAAGCAAAGTGTAAGGGTTTGGTCTTTATCCAAAGAAGATCAGTAGTGGACATTGGTGTGCCTCAAGATGGAGGACTCGGGAGTGGACGTAGGCCGTTGGCGCTGAACCACTATAAAAATTGTGAGTTCATCTTTTGCTTTCCTTATTAACGCTTCCGATCTTGTTTACACTTCGAAAGCAAATATTTCACTTATGATGTTTCGTATCTTTCAGATTTTCTTGCTCTTTTTTAAGTAATTAGTAAGCAAGTAACTTAGTAATATTCTTATTATTCACTTGCTTTACTTGAACAATAAGCTTTAGATCTTCCTATCATGCTTAAAATGAAATGTTTTTGTTTAAAATGAAACATTTACACTTACACTAATTCACCCACCCACCCCCCAGTGCTAATTGATCCTAACATAATTGTGAGTGATAGGGATGTGAAGTTCCTTAGCCACTTTTGGAAAACAATTTGTAGCAAGTTGGCTACAAGGCTATTATATTCAACCACCTGTTATTTACAAACAGATGGATAAATGGAGGTAGCAAATAAAACTTCATCAACACTTTTGAGGGCCATAATTCAAAGGAATTCGAAGAATTGGGAGGAATGTTTGGCACATGTGAAGTTTGCTTATAACAGAAGTGTGCATACTACAACAAACAATTCCCCATTTGAAGTTGTGTATGGGTTCAATCCATTAACTTCTATGGATTTACTATCGTTACCTTTGGAAAAGACTAATTTGGATGGTAAGCAAAAGGCCGATTTTATCAAAGCATTATATGGAAGAGTTCGGACACAAATTGAAAAGAAAACTCTACAATATAAAAACAACATAACAAAGGCCAAAAGCAAGTAGTATTTGAATATGGTGATTGAGTTTGGGTACACTTGAGGAAGGAAGGATTTCCTAGTCAAAGGAATTCTAAACTAATGCTAAGAGAATATGGTCAATTTCGAGTTCTTCAAAGAATCAATGACAATGCATACAAACTAGAACTACTAGGTGAGTATGACAATATTAAACAACCTTCAAAGTTTTTTATTTATCTTCGTTTGATGTAGGTGACGAAGGCGCTGATTCGAGGATGAATGCTTTCGAGGAAAGGGGGAATGATATAAACTAACTAGTTGATCATAAATCTACCAAAGACCCCTTTACTATTCATGAAGGACCAATAATAAAAGCTAAAGCTAAAAGGATGAAAGAAGCCTTAACCTGTTTATTGGAAGGCATTTGGAAAGGAGCTAGCTGGTCAAGACTCGTTTAAGGTTATATGGATACATGAAAAGCCTAAAATGGTCATTATAATTCAAATAAGTCTATATCATGAAGAGAAAGTCTACCCTTGAGAGAATGATGAAATTTAACATATTTTGAAGAATAAAGGTCATTCAGCCATGATTCAAATAAGTCCATTCAAGGAAGATTCACGAATGGTCTATATTCACGAATTAGGAGAATATCATTTAATATATTTAATTAGTTTATACCCTTCATACTTGGTCTTGGTCTATATAAACAAGGGTGACTCCTAGTGTAAGATTATACTTTTAAAATTATAATCATCTTTCAACGCTGGTGAGTGTTTTTTTTTTAAAGTTCTTTGATGAACTTTTGGAGCTTATTAATTTTTTCTTCTTGTGGTGTTCTGTTAAAACCTTTGTGGATTCTAAGCTTGGGGTGATCTCTATAGGGGATCGACCTCCTTAGAACTTTATAGGGGTTCCTCTCTCCTTGATTTTTTGCACAAAGGCTGAAAGATAATTGATCTATTGATGATAAAAAAGGGGTGGCTATATGAGTTTATATAGAGTCTCAAAACCCTAATCATAATAGGACTCCTGCTTTACTAAACCTCTCCTACTTCAACTAACTCAACCAAGACTCCAACTCTTAATCTAACTCCTAACCCCTAGCCAACTCATAACCATGATGTAGCTGGTGACTATAGGGGTCTCCAACTCCTAATTGTATTCTTATTCAACCCTAGAGAGATTCATAGCTAAATGGATCTCTCCTCTCCTAACCCTAGCCGGCCTCTCCTAAGAGGAGGGAGGCGGCCAGAAGACCCCCTCTTGATGAGGACTCTTCCCTTAACCTTAGTCGACCACTTTTTTAATAGGGGTGGTAGCTAGTATAGGGTTCATTACATGCATGACTCAGTTAACTCTAACTCGTATCCAACTCTAACTCTTATCCAGACCTCAGTTCAGCCGAATTCTAACCCTACTAGGATTTGGGTTAATTTATTACAATGGACTTAAATCCCTCCTAGCTGACCTAATGCCAGGTCTAGGTTGGCCAACAAGACCCAATCTAAGGACTCGACTCAATCGATTAGGACCTGACTCAGCTAAGGTCGTAACAGACCCGCCATCTCCAAATCAGCCTTGTCCTTAAGGTTGAGGCTCTATACTCTGATCCTAATATGTAACTCTTTTTTAGGCTTGCTCGTGGACCCTATAGAAGGCACATCATGTTGTTGTAGTCCAGCATCAATAGTAGTGTTTGGACGGTAATGCGTCACGATCCTGCGATCCCATGTAATCATCAAATGAACCTGGGCCTCCTCATCAGTAGGAATATCATGTGGGTGGACTTGGGCTGAGTCATCCTCTCTAAATTTTCATTTATGATGAGATACTTGGAGGATCAGTTATATTTTTGAATTAGTGCACCGATCCGATTCATAAGTCATAGTTCCAATGTGATCTCCAATTTTGCAAGGGCCAAAGTAGCAGGGGGACTACTTCCTTGTGGCTCGAATTTCCTGCTGGTAGGGCTGGAGATAAAGGGAAACTCGATCTTCAATAACAAACTTTCTTCTGCTTCAATTTTTGTTGGGGGGCTATTTCTTTCTTGCATTGGTTGCCACTTGGTTGTTCCTTAATAGTAACTGAGACTTCTTTTGGAATAATGACTCCCGTTTGATAAGGTCCCCGGTGGTATGAGCCCATTCTAAGTCTAAGGGGGATAGGAGCTATAATTTTACCGAGCCATTTTCATCTCTCCTTAATAATGTTGACTTGTATCATGTCAAACTTCAAATTCAATAGCAATTAGTATCCCTTTACATATCAAAAGCATCGTGTGAAGTGTAGAGAGAGCTTCAGTGCATATTAGGGGTCAACCATCTTGCATGTGGATAACATAAGTTCTAGCTTCCGATGCTTTAATCATAAACACTTTGTCGAAGTCGGGTAAAGCTAGCATTGACGAAGAGTATGGGCTGCAACTTGGCCAGATGACTCTTATTTTAAGCATTTTATTTTAAATCCTCTCTATTTCAGCTTTTTGGAGGTGACGATAATGATACTACTAAGTGTTTGCTGCTGGTTTTGCCCCGGAGAATCAGAATTCAGTGGTCATATCATCGAGTAGGAGGTAGGTTGTGTAGTTCAACAAAGATGTATGAAAATTCAGCAAGCAATTGGAGAAAGTTTGGGTCTTCAATTTTTGTCGGCTCTATCATATGTTGCTACTGGAGTTGCATTAGGAAGCCATTATTCATTTTGTGCAAGACTCTCTCCATTCATTGCGTTGAAACTGTAGTCACATTACTCCTACGTTTTTCGCATATGATCACCTATTTTCCATAGCTAAAAAATTTCATGATAAATTTGGAAAAATCTAGGAAACATCACCTAACATAGTCAACTATTTGATGTTGAGCACGGCCTCATAATCATCGAGAGGGAGGAGGAAAAAATTAGCATTTACTTCTTGGTCCTATAACAACAATTTCATGTACGAACATCTTCGATCGCACTTCAAAATTCGGCTGTCGGCTCCCTCAACATCAAGCCTGTTGCAATCTTCATTTTGGAGCATCAATTGGGCAACAACCTTGTTATTCATCAAGTTGTTGGTTCTCATGGTCTCGATGAGGATGGTGACAAGCTACTGCTTAAGAGATTCTTCAACTTTCATTGCTTGCAGGTTCGCATGGCCAGCTAGAGTGTGAGTCATGCAATCAGCTAATTGTGGGTCATCCTTCGTGTTCTCCTCCTTAGGCTCAAGGTCCTCTTCTTCAGATTCTTCAATAAAATCTATCATGGGAAGCTTCATCTTTTTGCTGTGATGGTTGTGGCTCCAAAGTTTGTTACAATGCCAGCAAAGGCCCTTCGTCGATTTGTCGCGAAGTTCTTTGCTCGTCAATTTCTTTGGCAGCGAAGGATGACTAGGAGCAGGGGGTGTTGAAGGTTTATATGTTGCTGGTCTAGAAGTGGTTGAGCTGCTCCTCTTGGATTCGAGCAAAGGAGATTGCGACCATCACGGTGCGGGGCTACTGCACTTTAACTACTCTTATAGCCGACTTGAGTCCTTCGATGAATATCCCTAATAATTGTTTATCAGACTAATAATGAGTTTGATTTGAAAGGTACTCAAACTTAGTTTGATATTCTTGCACAGTTGAGGTTTGGCGAATCTTCATAAGTTGGACGTTCGTGTTCTTGTATTCCGATGGTCTGAAGTGGAGTAGCATCCCGCTCTTGAATTGCCACCATGTGGGGACTCCGTGGGTATGCTCAAAATAATTATACCATCATATAGTGTCTCCTTCAAGGTGGATGGTAGCAATGTCCACTATAGAAGCCTCCGATGTTTGATGATAGTGGAAGTAACGTTCGACACGCGAAAGCCATCCTGTCAGATCTCCCTCTTCCCATCGAGAGAAGTCCACCCTCATGCGTGGCTGCATCAAATCAGTGTCTCGTTCTTCTTTTTTAGGAGGCATCTCTGAACTTTCACCTTGCTGCAATTTTGTATAGCTTGGAGATTTACCAATTATGAATTATGTGAAGAGAGTGTGTAATCTATCCTCCATGCATGATTCAAGCACCTCCAACTTGGCATCGATCGAGTCTTGATATATCATTGCGTATGTTTCCAGATCTGAGATGTTTCTATCTTTTTTCTGTTGATGGGTCAAGGGCATAGGGTGGTGGAAGGTTGGTGGCAGCAAAAGATAAGATCGGTGGTGGATCAAGGGTAGATAGCTGTGGTTTGGGGTTGATAGGTTGCTGTTTTTGGCTACTATTGGGGTTGTGGTTTAGAGTTGATGTAGGGGGGTTTGGTGATAGATGTTTAGGGTTAGAAGGGTGGCTTAGGGTTGTTGTTGATGGCAGCAACTGGTTTTGTAGGGATGATGACTGAAAGGGTGATAGATTAAGGTTGCAGTTTAGGTAGATAGCTTGTAGTTTAGGTTGTTGTTGGTGTTACAGTTTGAGGGTATTGTGGAGGTTGCAAAGGATTTTTGTGGCAATAGTTTAAGGTTGGGAAGGGAGATTTAGGGTTGTTGTTGGGGGCAGCAACCGATTTGACAAGGTTCAGGTTTTGGTTTAGCAAGATATGCCAAAGGATAATGCTACATGATTCTTCGTCAAGGAACAACAATTTTACGATGAAAGAATTCTAGCAGCATGCCAAGGGTTTTAGGATGGTTTTGACGGCAAGAAATAGATAATGACTAAGGCTAGATCAATGCAAAGCATTGAAGAGGATATGACAATAAAATATGACATCGAGTTTTCAGCAAAAACACAGTAGCAAAGTAGTAGGCGACTATTTTGGCTACAGCTTTACACTGTTGTTTGGGCCATCTATAAAAATAAAAAAAAAGGCTACGACGACTGCGTCCTAAGGCTAGAGGAGTGCCCTAAAGATGATGTATTGGTGGCAGCAAGATTGGTAGGGTTTTGGTGTATTGCAAGAAGAAAAATGATAAAAGGCGCAACATCATAATTTTTTGTCAAAAAATTTCAATATGATAGATGTAATTTTTTTGAGCAGTTTGTAATATGGATTCAAGTAAAACTTAATAAAGATCACTAGTAAGGGAAAGGTAATATCAACAAAAAAATTGTGGAAGAATACGACAGCAAAGAATTTGACAAGATCAAGGAATATGAGAAGATGTTGCGATAGAATTTTACATTAAAGGTCCAACAGTTTGGACGTAAAAGATTAGCAGTTTATATTAATAATTTTTTCATGAAACCAAAAGAAAATCTGCTGTTAAGGAGTGCCAAAGTCCTTGTAAAAAACTTGTAGAAGATTGGGCAGAAAAATAACGGCAGCAAGATTAAAATAGGGCAGTACTATGCAGTTGAATTATGTAGTGTAATTTTCGTCATAAAGATGGTAACTTTACGACGATAGGTTTATGTAGTGAAATAGCAACACTTTTTTTTTATTTTTTGGATTTAAGGATAACTAAATTACAGTAGTAGTAAGGTAGAATACCAGAACCTGATACAATTCTTTGGGGGAGATAAAAAAAATGATCTATAATAGTGGAGATAACGGTGGAATTTAGTGACGATCTAAGCAATTGTTGAATTACTTTGGGCGGTTGTAGAAGGATGATGGGCAGCTGTGGAAGGGCAACAAGATGTCAAGAACGCTGCTATAATACCAAGTGTTAGAACCCTTGCAGATTCTAAGCTTGAGGTGATCACTATAGGGGATCAACCTCCTTAGAACTCTATAGGGGTTCCTCCCTCCTTAGTTTTTCGCATAAAGGCTGAAAGATAGTTGATCTATTGATGATGAAAAGGGATGGCTACATGAGTTTATAGGGTCTCAAAACCCTAATCCTAATAGGACTCCTACTTTACTAAACCTCTCCTACTTCAACTAACTCAACCAAGACTCCAACTCCTAATCTAACTCTTAACCCATAGTCAACTCCTAACCATGATGTGGCCAATGACTATAGGGGTCTCCAACTTCTAATTGTATTCTTATTCAACCCTAGAGAGAGTCCTAAGTAAATGGATCTCTCCTCTCCTAACCCTAGTCGGCCTCTCCTAAGAGGAGGGAGGCGGCTAGAAGACCCCCTCTTTATGAGGACTCTTCCCTTAACCCTAGTCGACCACTTCTTCAGTAGGGGTGGTAAGTTTAGGATTTTATTACATACATGACTCAGTTGACTTTAACATGTATCTAACTCTGACTCCTATCCAAACTCCAGTTCAGTTAAATCCTAACCCTACTAGGATTTGGGCTGATTTATTACAATGGACTCAAATCCCTCCTAGCTAACCTAATGTTAGGTCTAGGTTAGCCAACAAGGCCCAATCTAAGGACTTAACTCAATCGATTATGACCCGACTCAGTTAGAGTCCTAACACATTCAAACCCCAAAAATCTTTGCTTTTCGTTTAATTTATTAAACTTCTTAGTTTGTGACGTTTTAAGAAAATCAAAGTGCGATTCTAATCATTTATCAATTTTCTATTAATAAGTGATCAGAATAGTTTTTCTTACTTCAATCTTGAATTATCCATCTTGTTTCAATTCATCGAAGAGTGTCAATTTGCTTTCATATGTATCATAGCTCTTTAGCTATTGGGGTGTTCGATCGTTAAGTTTATGATTTCCATCATTTCTAGATTTACAAATTGAGAATATGAATGTCATTTATTGTATTTAATCAGTTTGTTTTCTTTGTATTTCACCTTTTCTATATAGTGATTCGTATTGTAAGACAATAATTTTAAAATTATAATCATCTTCCAATACTAGTGAGTGTTTTATTTTTAATTTCTTGCATGAACTTTTGGAACTTATCAAGCTTTTCAGCTTGTGGTATCCAAAACTTCAAAATCTTTACTTTCCTTTTAACTTATCAAACTCTTTTAGTTTGTGACGTTTTAAGGTAATCTAGGTACTATTCTAATTATTTATCATTTTTTCATTGATAAAGTGATCAAAATAGTTTTTATTACTTCAATCTTGAACGATCCATCTTATTTCAATTCGTTGGAATATGTCAATTTATATTCTATGTATATTATAGCTCTTTAGCTATTGGGGGGTATGATTGTTAAGTTGATGATTTATATCACGTAAGAATTAAGAGAGGCTTTCTCGTAGGGTCATTTGCTATCCCTCCACTGAGCAAGTAAAAGTAGAAGAACTACAGGTACGCGAGCAATTCTAGAGGAACCAATGAACCATCTGAAATGAGAGAGAGAGAGAGAGAGAGAGAGAGAGAGAGAGAGAGAGAAAGTGAGTAGAGGAGGAGGAGGAATGTAAACTAGGATCGGCTCTTGGGTCTGGTGAGCAGCTGCTGGTGGGCGAGCGATGATAGTTCCATCGAGTGTGACCAGGGAGACATGGGAGATCTTGTGCCACTCACACCCCTTTTCTCCTATTGCCTCCAGTCGCATCGTTGCATCGATTGCTGCTGGCATATGCTAATCTTCAATTCTTTCAGGCTAGGAGGAAGGCTATCCTCTGGTAACCATTGGATTTGATTACATTTTTCAATCCATAAACTTTCGAGAGACGGAAGGCGCCTCGAGGCATTGGTCAGTGACTATGGATTCTCGTATGGTTCCACCGACAGCTCTTGGAGGGAAGTGAGACACGAAAACCATGCTTCCTTTTCCTTCGTAGAGGATTTGTCAGGCCAAGGCAAGAATTAGCAAATAGTGGAGGGGGAGGAAGCCTATGTTTTGCCGGAACGTAATCGGCGAGCGGTATCATGAGTCTTTAACTATGTTGTCCATGACAGTGAAGAGAGCCCTAAATTCTCTGAGCGACGAACGGAAGGGGGATGGGGCCTATTCAAGTTTGGGCAGTCTTGGATTTCCAGTACCCAACCACCTTCTGCTGCTCAAACATGCATCGATAGATTTCTTCATTCAAAATAGAATCTGCTAGATTGTGAAGCAGGTCACAAACCACATAAAAATAATCATCGAAAGAAGACGGTGTTGATGTTACTTTTTGGAAGAAAGATATACATACTTGTTATAGAACATGATGTTGTGGCCAAGGACACACCTGAGACAACTGATATTGACCTCGATCGAGCATCACCCATCCCCCTGGCTGACGCGGACACTCTCACGCACATGGGTAGAATCAAGCTATGCTGACTCGGGGAAGTGTGTGCTCGATATGACCCTTCGATGATTAAGTTAGTAATTGGAATGAGAGAGTTTTAGTGTCCACTAGCCCTCGTGGATTGTCCTTAGGGTAGGCTTTTATACTTGTGGGCAAGCGAGAAGCCATACGAGGCATGAGGCTCGTTGAGGGTGGTGTCGTGCCTAGCGCTATTGTTGAACAATACTACTACCGAACTCTTAGGAGGCAGGTACAATGTTAGGTGGTCGATGCTGCCTCCCGAGTTCCCTAGCGATGGATACAATATCAGGTCGTTGACACGGTGCCCGGGATCTCAAGCGGCTGGTATGGCCTCGGGACGTTGAGGTGTCTGGGAGGAGCTGACGTGGCTCTAGGGGTACTAACATGGCCTTGATGATTGGGTAGGCCCATTATTTACCCTATTATTCTCTCCCCCGTGCCCCCCTCGCCCCTAAGGAAGCGCTCCCGGAGTTCCTCAAAGAGGGGCTTCTAGGAGGGCTTTGTTGGTCATCTGGGTCGAATCTCTGGTTCCCAGCCACCTCAGTGTAAGGTAGTGAGCTTGGATGGAACCGAGTGGACCTGTTGAATGTGAGTGGTCAAACCTCTACGCTTGGAACATCGAGCTGGGCCACCCTACTAAGGAACTAGGTTTGAGTGAAGAACTAAGGTGTGTGGCTCGCGACTATGGATCTACTTAATCATCAACTTAGCCTTAGGGGTCCTGACTTTTTGGCTGAAGCTGGAGTCGACAGGGAGGACCGAGATTGAAGTCGGTGTACTTCGATCAAACTGAAGCTGGTAAAACCTATCCGAACTAAAGTTAGGGTAATTTGGCCGAATTGAAGTTGGTATAATTTGATTGAACTGAAGTTAGTAGGGATAATCGAGGCACTAAGCTTGGGTTAGGACTGAAAGACTGACCAAGATACTGAAATCAGGTAATGAACTGAAAGACTAGCTGAGATACTGAACTCGAGCAATGGACTGAAAGACTTGCTGAGATACTGAACATGGGCAAGGACTGATTGGACTGGCCCAGATACCGAACTCGGGCAATAAACTAAGAGACTTTCTAAGATACTAAACTCGAACAATGGACTGAAAGACTTATCGAGATGCTAAACTTGGGCAATCGACTAAAAGACTTGTCGAGATACTAAACTTGGGCAGAGACTGATTGGACTAGCTAAGATACCAAACTCGAGCAATGAATTAAAAGACTAGTCGAGATACTGAACTCTAGCAATGGACTAAAAGACTTGTTGAGTACTAAACCTGGGTAGGGATTGATTAAACTAGTCGAGATACCGAACCCGGGTAATAAACTGAGAGACTTGTCGAGATACTAAACTCGGACAATGGATTGAAAGACTTGCCAAGATACTAAACCCGGGTAATGGACTGAAAAACTTATCAAGATACTGAACTCGGGCAGGGACTGACTGGATTGATCGAGGTAGGCCTTGGATGCGTCTATTATATTGATGTGACTCTTTGTCATGTAGCCAGGAGGTCTGTTTCGTCTGTCACACTGATTTGTCTTGTCAGTTAGCAGTAGGTCTTCGGCAGGATTCTCCTTATGATGTCGAGATCTCCTTGGTCACATAGCACACCGTGTTGTATACACATATGCACTCACCCCCGATGCTTCTTCCTCAAAGCATTCGACCCGAAGAGTGGGAAAGATCACCTCGGGTGGTAGGACTGCCTCAATGCCAAATGCGAGGCTGAAGGGTGATTCTCCTGTCGGTGTTTTCAGCGTGGTTCAGGATGCCCACAGGATACTCAGAAGTTCTTCTACCCAAGTACCATGTGCTTTAACAGCTCTCGTCTTTAGTCCTTCAAGTATCACTCAGTTGGTGACCTCAGTGAGGCCATTGGCTTGTGGGTGTACAACAGAGCTGAACTTTAATTGGATCTTATAGCTTTAATGGAAGGACTTGAATTTCAGGTTATTGAATTGGGTCCCGTTATAGGTGATGATGGTCCTCGGGATGCCGAACCTCGTGATGATATTTTTCCATACAAGTACATCAACCTGCTTCTTGGTGATGCTCGTCAATGGCTCGACCTCGACCCATTTGGTGAAGTAGTTAACCCCGACTATCAAGAACCTTCGTTGCCCCGAGGCAGGGGTAAATAAACCGAGGAGGTCCATTCCCCATTATGTGAAAGGTCATACATAATCGATCAGGGTAAGAAGCGTCACTGGCTGGTGTTGCACTTGGGCATGCTTTTGGCATTGAGTGCACCTTTGGATGTAGGTCATGGTATCTCGATGCATGGTCTGCTAGTAGTATCCCTGCCGGAGGATCTTAAGGGCTAGGATTCCGGCATTGATGTGCTCTCCACATATTCCCTCGTGGACCTCGGCCAGAACAGTTTTGGCTTTTATCGAGCCTAGACAATGAAGCAAGGGTAGGTTGAAGGCCCTTCGATTGAGTCACCCATTGACCTCGTAGTACCAGGTCTCAATTTGTCATCCGACAAGTGATTGCCCGATCAGCTAGCAGTGTCCCATCCCTTTTGTATCAGAGGATTTTGTCCATCCAAGTAGGCTTAGCTTCCATTGCGACTATTTCAAGGGTGGCAATCGTAAGCCTAAGATGTTTTTCTACTTCTTGTTAAATCTCAAATTTTGATGATGAAATCAATTGATAGGTTATTGATCTAACATGTGTGTTAGAGATGATTGATGTAGGATTAACTACGATAGAGAAAGAATTACAATTAGATGTGGGTGAGAATAAAGTCCGAGGCATTGGGCCGAGGTTAGGACAATGCAGTAGGGAACTCGTCGGGAGTATGCCGAGAGCTTGTCGAAGGGATCCGAGGCTTGCTAGGAGTTCACTAGAAGCTGGTCGAGGGTATCAGAAGCTTATCGGGAGTTCGTCGGGAGCTTGCCAAGAAGGCATCAGGGAGTTCATCGGAAGAAGGCCAAGAGACTCGCCGGAAGATCGTCAGGGGTTGCTGAAAAGTTTACCGGGAGTTAGTAAAGTCTTATTGGACTTGTTGGCCATGATAATTGTAATTAAGTCATAGTTAGCATCAGTTAAGGTTTGAGTCTTACTTGAGTTAGATTTGAAAGAAATCCAAATTAACTTAACTGAGACAAATTGGGTCCACATTGGAGAGTGGATTAAGCTCAAGTCGAGCTCAATTGGTTGACCTGAGAAGTGGTCAACTAAAGGTATAAGTTAGAATTGGAAAAGTAAAGGGAATCACTTTTCTGAGTTTTCTAGTGGTTGTACTATCGGTGAGCGATGATCGTACCACCCAAGTGACAGTTGGACCACCCAGGTCAGCGATTGTATTGCCGCCACTCAGTTTTTTAGGTATCTTTCGGCGGTTGTACTGTAGGCATCGGTGGTTGTACCGCCCATACCCGGATTTTTTTGATATGTTTAAATTTTGGCTCCATTTTGGAAGCCAATTGAGGTCTATAAATACCCTAAGATTTTTTGTATTTCGCATAACACATTGGGCTATAAATTTTGTGAAAAAATTATGTACTAAAATTATAAAAAAAAGGAAAGGGGTAAGGGAGTGAGGGAAAGAATTGTAATTCTTATAAAGACTCCCTTGTGAGTTTGTAAGGTTCCTCTCCAGAGCCTGGGAAAAGGAGAGTTAGAAGTGTAAGGGTTTGATCTTCACCAAAGAAGATTGATAGTGAACATCAGTAGACCTCAGAGAAGAAGACTCAGGGAGTGGACGTAGGCCAGGTTGAGGTTGAACCACTATAAATTGTGAGTGTTTCTCTCCTATTTATTTTTAACATTTCGAAGTTTCTCGATCTTTAGTTTGAATCGCTCACATATTTAAAATTCCAAGAAATATTTTCGATCTCAATTTTATTTGAACAAAAAAAATTTAAAACAGAGATTTCAACACTTGCACTAATTCACCCCACCCACCCTCTTAGTGCCAATTAATCCTAACAATTGGTATCAGAGCAAAGTCTTACTTATTGGACTAATACCCACTTGAGTAAATGACTTTGTTTGGCATGAATAAGGGATATTTTATTTTATATTCTCTCATGTTTAATGGGATGTATTACACATATTGGAAAACAATGATACGTATATTCTTGATTTCTATAGATTTTGATTTATGGTGCATTGTAAATAATTATTTTGAAAAATCTTCTAAACTAATAAACGAATGGAATGATTTAGAAAGGAAGAATTTTTCATTAAATGCAAAGACAATGGATGCCTTATTTTGTATAATTGATAAGAATGAATATGATCAAATTTTCTCTTGTGATTCGACTTTTGAGAATTGACATATATTAGAATTGACACATAAAAGCACACTTAATCTAAATGAGTCATTAAATAAAATATCTTACAAAAATGAATGAGAATAATACCTTACAAAGAACATGAATGATTTGAAATTGAGAACCCAAGAACACCTTCAAAAGAACATGAAGAAATTTGAACTGAGAAGAACATATGACTCTTCGAGTGAAATCTCGAGTGATGAGAACTTTGAACCTTTGATCAATGAATCGGATAAGTTAATAAATAAAAATCATAAAAATAAACTTAAATTGGATAAAACCTCTTGCTATGAATGCAAAAAGCCCAAACGCTTTGAAGATGAAGAGCACAACCAAGAAGTAGAGAGTTTTACGCTCGTGGCCAACCACAATGAGGTAAGTAACCCACCTAAAAGTTTTTTACTTTTAATGAGTTATTAAGTTCTTTTTATGAGCTTTTTTATGAGTTCAGAAAAATTAGTAAGTCTTATAAATTACTTAAGAAAGAGCATAATTCTTTAGTTAGTAAATTTGAATAAATACATGATAAATTACCATCACACAATTCTTACTCTAAATGTGATATGCTAGAAGAAGCTAAAAAGAAAAGTATTATGTTAAAAGCAATGTTAAAAAATTTTAAAATATGGAATAAATTCCTAAACATAATCCATTCAAATAAGGGTCATGTTAGTAGGAAAAAAGTTATAAGCTTTGTTGGCAACATTCAACAAAAGCCACTATAAACTTACCATAGAAAATTAAATGCAACTTTTGTGGTAAATTAGGACATAAGGCCTATAAATATTTATTTAGAAAATATAATCTATATAAATTAATTTGGGTTCCTAAAGGAACCATAAATAACCTACTAAAAAAATGGGAAGAATGTTTCATGATGGACCCAAACTCAAAAGGTTACCTAAATCAAAACCTCCCATATTATAAAGTTACCTCATATCAAGGCTAGGAGCACTAAATAGTATCTTAAAAGTTGATGCTCAAGCTACATAACTTGAGATCTAACACTTCTTTCAAGCTCACTGGGTTAAGTAACAATCATAAGAAGAATTATTGGAATTAAATTTATTGATAAGAAATCTCATAATGGTTCATTAATCTTAATTGTGTTTCGATTATGAATGATGATACATAACTAGAGCATGCTAAAACTAGAACTAAAGAAACTAAGTTATTGTTAACAAAAAATATTTATATTAAAATTTATGAAAATGAGATTTTGATGATGATTGAATGATATGTTCAAAATCATTAGCTTATATGTTGATTTAAATATAAAGGCTATTGTTAAATGGTCTAAATATTATATTATTATTGACTAAGTTTATGCAATGATTGGTTTAAATGTTACGTGATTTAAATACTATGATAGTTGTATGGGTTGTATGATTAAATAATTATTGCTGAATGATAGAATTTGAGCATAGAATAATATAGAAAATGAAGAGAAAAATCATGCTTCATTTTTAGGATTTTTAAAAATTAAAAATATTTTAGAAATAAAAATGAAATGAGCATGGTAACTTATTTCACTAAGTCTAAAGAATTAGACAAAAATCATTGGAATTAAAATAAATCAAAGCTCTTATTTAAAAATATTTTATTGTAATGATTTTGATGATTTCTTTTGGAAATAATACTTGGTTTTTTAGTTTTAAAATATTTTACTTGGTTGAAAATATTTATTATCATCTTGATGTTTTCTTTTATAAATAAAACTTAGTTTTTGATTACAATGCATAAAGGCATTCTTGAAACAAATAATAGGAAACAACTAAAAAGAAGTATATTTCTTCTTGAAAATATCTTTATACTATCAAGGTTTCAATAATGGATAAAGTAATATCATTATTATTGAATATCTTAAACTACAAAATTGATTTGATGATTTAAACTTGAAATATTTATTGTCCAAATCATGATCTTGAAAATTATAAGTTGAGATAAACCAAGATCATTTACTAAGATTCCTTCTCTTTATTAAAAAAAATTTATAAATGAATCATAATTTATCTTTTTAGAACAATAATTTGAAAATCTTCTCATGAATCATATTCTTGATAACTTGAAATTTACTATATACAAATTAAGATTTTTTATCTTTTCTTCTTTATAATTTGTTCATGATCTTGATATTTATAATTTCATATTTTTGTGAATGAGCACTCTTTTTATTTGATCTCCTAAAGATTTCTAAAACTTTGAATCTTAATTAAAAAGAATTGTATCAAATTAAATCACGACCTTTGGTATTCACAATTTGATATCCTTTATGTCATGATTTATCCTTGACTTGTATTCATGAATGATACATCTTATCACCAAAATTAATATCCCTTAAACTTGTGATAAGTTAAAAATGAAAAGAGATTTGTTTTATCATGAACATTTCGTTGATTTCTTGACTTGACATATCCTCTATACGAATCATGTTTAAATCTATATGATTTTCTCTCTTTAATAAAAAAGAGATTTATGATATCAACAATTATAATTGAGATTTTCATTAAGATCATTCTTCTATTTTATTAAAAAGATTTATTTAAATGATTTGGGTGTCTTAAGATTTATTTTGGATGAATTAAGATTATTTAGTCCCCTAAAACTTATTTTTATTATTTATAAAGAAAGAGGGAGAGATTTGGATGTCTTTTGTAATTACAATTTGATCTTTTATCCTTAATAACATGATTTCTTTGTACTGATGGTCATATTTAGAACATGGATGCAAAACAAAAATTAAACTATTATTTTTTTTGACAATAAAAGAAGATGATTCAAAATTATTAATTTGGTTAGAATAAAACTTCAATATATAAAACCAATTCTTCTAACATTAGATGAGGAGCGATTTACTTAAAAGAAAACTTGGAATTTTAAATATGTGAGATTTGCATGATTTGATTTCTATTTTACTTGAAATTTTAAATAATAAGACTTCTTGATTACTTATGTTGATATTTACAAACAATAATGAGAGGTAAATTTATTAATTTAAATAATATCTTTTGATGCTTTTCGACGTGATCTTCTTGTACTTTTCGATGTGATTTGAATATGGATGTAAAAAAAATTATACTATCATTTTTTTTTACAATGACCAAAGATAGAAATAAAATTATCAATATGATTAGAAACAAATTGAATATGATGAATCCTATAACATTGAATGAGAAATAATTTATTTAGAAGAAAATTTAAATTTTTAATTTTCTAAATACTTATGAAATACATAATTTACAATTTGTGACTTTTACAAATTGCCTTCTTATTAAAATTTACATTAGATGATCTTCAAAATGCATGATTTGCTATTATGTTTGAAATTTTACATAAGATGAATGCATGTGGATCTTGGATTTTTAAGCTCACTTTCGAAATGATTCTCGTTAAAATTGACATAAGAAAGGGATTCAAATTTTTCTGATAAGATTTTTTTTTAAAGATTATTCTTGAATCTTGATAAATGTTTACAAAAGAAAAATATATGACATGAACTTTTATGATGCTTGATACAAGCTTTATTTTTGTAATGATGTTTTCACTCCCCTCCCTTGTTTCTACTACTTCCTTATTATTCATACAAAAATTATGTTTTACTAAGGATGAGAAGTGCAAAATTTAATCAATATTTATTTAAAATATTTAACGCATGATGAGTTTATGTATCATGAAATTGTTTGCTCATTATTTTACCTATTTTTGTTGATGACAAAGGGATAGAAATAATATATTGATGACACATATATGAAAAATGATACATGACAAAGGGGAAAAAAAATTTTCATGATAAAATTATGGCTCATATCCTATCTTACTAAGGGGGAGCAATGGCATATATGCCTTAAAATTATTTGCTCTAACATCTCACCTTTTTGCTGATGACAAAAGGGGAGAAATGACATATTGATGACACATATAGAAAAATAAAAAAATAGATATTTCTCTTATTTTTGCTGATAAACAAAGGGGGAGAAATAATTGATGACTTATGGAAAGGAATTTCAACTTATTGTATGATTGATACATAATTTTGAATGCATTGAAATTTATGTTATATACTCTGAAATTTTGATGATTCATTTTTAGTTGAAATTAATGTTATTCGCGTATCATTGATGATTTGATTTTAAAAATTTAAAATTCATGGTATATCATTTCCAAATTTGATAAATGGATGTTATGATACTTAAATTCAAGAGTCGTTGGTTCTCTTGAATTTAAGTTTTTCTTGTTTGGATTATGGCAAGAATTTAGTTGTAGTATAGTTTAATTCCCATCATCAGTTGATTATCATCATAAAAAAGGGGAGATTATTGAATCTTGGATTTTGATGATGAAATCAATTGATGTGTTATTAATCTAACATGTGTGTTAGAGATGATTAATGCAGGATTAACTATGATGGAGAGAGAATAACCATTAAATGTGGGCTACAGTCAAGTCTGAGGCATCGGGCCAAGGTTAGGATGATGCAGTAGGGAACTCGGTGGGAGTATGCCGGGAGCTCGCGGAAGGGATCAGAGGCTTACCGGGAGCTCGCCGAAGCGATCAGAGGCTTGCCGGGAGTTCGCCGGAAGCTGGCTGAGGCAATCGGAAGCTTGCCGGGAGTTCGTTGGGAGCTTGTTGAGGGAGATCAGGTGCTTGCTAGAATGGTGGCAGGGAGTTCACCGAAAGAAGGCCAAGAGACTCGTTGGAAGATCATCGAGGGTAGTTGAAAATCTTGCCGGGAGTTAGGAAGGTCTTATTGGACTTGTTGGCTATGATGATTATAATTAAGTCGTAGTTACCAATAGTTAAGATTTTAGACCTACTTGAGTTAGATTTGGAAGGAACCCAAATTAACTCAAACGAAGCAAACCTGGTCCATATTGGAGAGTGGATTGAGCTTAGGTCGAGCTCAATTGGTTGACCTGAGAAGTAGTCAACTAAAGGTACAAGTCGAAATTGAAAAAGTGAAGGGGATCACTTTTTCGAGTTTTTCGATGGTTGTACCATAGGTCGACGATTGTACAATTGCCGCCCAATTTTTCGGGCAACTTTTGGTGGTTGTACCATCAATGTCAGTGGTTGTATCACTCGTACCTAGATTTTTCAGATACGTTTTAATTTTAGCTCCATTTCTGAAGCCAATTGGGGTCTATAAATATCCTAAGATTTCTTGCATTTAGCCCAACTCATTGGGCTAGAAATTCTATGAAAAGATTATGTACTAAAATTGTAAGAAAAAGAAAAAGGGGGCAAGGGAGTGAGGGAAAGAATTGTAATTCATGTAAAGTCTCCCTTGTGAGTTTGTAATTCTTGGAAAATGAGAGTGAGAAGTGTACGGGGTTGATCTTCACCTGAGTGAAGTCTCCTAACACTTATGACGAGCATTCCCCTGAGTCGTGCATCAAAGCGAGTTTCGCTGATGCATCCGCCTGTGCATTGTCCATCCGAGGTACTTTCAATATGGTGAAGCACCAGAAGGCACTAATGAGCCATCGTGCCTCAGTTAGGTACTTAAATATGGTTGCTTCTCGGGCTTCCTAATCCTTGTTCACCTGGCCAATGACTATTGTCACCCTTAGGATGATCGTCCTACCTGTCACTCTTGGACAAGAGCCTCGGTCCAAGACCATGATGGTAACTTTCATGGTGGTCAACTTGCCTTCGGCGTACAATGTCATCATCGGCCGACTAACTCTCAACAGGTTAAGAGCAGTTATCTCCACCTACCACCGAGCCATGAAATTTTGAACTAGAGCAGGGATTGAGGAAGTTAGGAGCAAACCCCTAGAGTCCCGACGAAGCTACTTGACCATTGTCATGCTGTCGAAGAAAGCAAGAGCTAGTCATCTGACTCTCAAGGAGAGGGGACCACTACCGCCATCCTCCAACCGGCCCCTTATCAACCCTCCGGAAGCGTCCGAGGACCCCCAAAGGCTGAAACCTATGGAACAGGTGCTAGAGGTTCCCCTCAACCAACATCGACCTGACCGAGGTGGTGAAAATCAGGTCCTCACTCCCGAAAAAGGATCAAATTTAGCTCATCAATCCTGAGTTCATGGAACGTCACCTCAGCATCCCCTTTGGGGCAAAGCTATTGAAGTAGAGACCTCGAAAGTTCGTCCCAAACCGACAGAAGGTGATAGAACCCTTACGGATTCTAAGCTTAGGGTATATCTTTATAGGGGATTGGCCCTCCTAGAACTCTATACGGGTTCCCTCCTACAAGGTATTCAGCTACAAGAGCTGAAGAAAAGATTGATCTATTCATGATAAAATAATAGTGGCTACATGAGTTTATATAGGGACTCAAAACCCTAACTTCTAATATAACTCCTTTAATTAAACTAAGACTCCTACTAAACTAAGACTCCTCTTCCCCTCAACTCCTAACCCCTAGCCAATTAGGCGGTTGATGACTATAGGAGACTCCTATTCAATCAAGAGGAGAGAGTCCCAGCTAAATGAAACTCTGCCCCTCTACCCTAGCCGACCTCTCCAAAGAGGAGGGGGCGGCTGGAAGACTCCCTCTTTATATGGACTCTTCCTTAATAGAAGACTCTAACTCCTAATCAAACTCTTAATCGAAGTGAAACACTCCCATCTCAAAACCTAGCAGCCTCCTCTCAGTCCTAGTCGACTTTCCCTCATCAAGGTGGGCGGCCAATTGGGTTGATTACAAGCTTGACTTGGTTGACTCCAACCCAAATCCAACTCCGACTCCTAATCAGACTCCATTTCAACCGAATCCTAACCCTACTAGTATTTGGATTGATTTATTATAATGGACTTAAATATCCACCTAGCTAACCTAATGTCAGGTCTAGGCTGACCAACAAGGCCCAATCTAAAGACTCGACTCAATTGACTAGGACCCGACTCAGCTAGGGTCCTAACAGACCCGTCCTTTTCAAATCAACCTTATCCTCGAGGCTGAGGCTTCATGATCTTTAGGTCTAAATTTACAGCTTATCCTGAGGATTCCTTATTGCATTTGAGGTAGGCACATCACAATCCCATGGTTTAGCTTTGCCTTGTATTTCTTCATCGATGGTCGTATCTGGATGGTGATGCATCATGATCCTACGACGCCATACAATCTTCAGTTGAAATTGGGCCTCCTCATCGACTTGGGTGTTGGGTGGAGGGATTTGGACTAAGTCATCCTCTCTAAACTTTCATTTATGGTGAGAATCCTAGAGGATCAGTTGTAATTTTGAATTAGGGCTCAAATCTGATCCATAGGTTATGGTTCCAATGTGATCCCCAATTCTATAAGGTCCAAAGTAATGGGAAGACCACTTCCTTGAGATTTGAATTTCCTGCTGGTATGGTTGGAAGTGTAGGAAAGCTCGATTTTCAAATTTTCTTTTGCTTTAAAGTTTGTCGGGAGGTTGTTTCTTCTTTACATCTGTTAATATGTGGCTGACCTTTAGTAGTAGCCGGTCTTTCTTTTGTACTAGGAGCACCAACGAAGAGTAGGGGCTGCAACTTGGTTGAATGACCCCTGTTTCAAGCATCTCATTTACAATCCTCTCTATTTTATATTTCTGGAGGTGAGGATAATGATATGACCAAGTATTTACTGGCAGTTCGTTTGGGAGAATTAGAATTCGGTGATCATGCCATCAGATAGGAGGTAGGCTGTGCGATTCATCGAAGACATCTAAAAATTCCACAAGCAATTAGAAAAGGTATAGGTCTTCAATTTTTGTCGACTCCCTCATATGTTGCTATCGGAGTTTCATTAGGAAGCCACTGTTCACTTTGTGCAAGACTTTCTCCATTTGTTGCATTGAAACCGTCGTCACGTTCCTCCCATGTTTCTCATGTAGGATCACCTATTTTTCTTCATTGAAAAATTTTATAATTAATTTTAAAAATTTTTAGGAAATATCACCTAACGTAGTCAGCCATTCAATGCTAAGCATGGCCTCATAGTCATTGAGTGGGAGGAGGAAGAAATCAACAATTATTTCTTGGTCCTATAGTAACAATTCACGCGTGAATATCTTCGATCGCACTTCAAAATTCGACCATCAGCTACCTTAACATCAAACCTGCTGCAATCTTCATTTTGGAGCATCAATTGGGCAGCAACCTTGTTGAACATAAAGTTGTTGGTGCTCCTGGTCTCACTGGGGCCAATGATGGGCTGCTACTTAAGAAATCCTACAACTTTCACTATTTGCGGGTTCGTATAGCCGGTTGGAGCATAAGTAGTGCAATCGGTCGACTGCGGGTCCTCCATCGTGTTCTCGTACTTATATTCGAGGTCCTCCTCTTCTTGTTTTGGTTCTTCAATAGGTTCTATCATAAGGAGCTTCCCCTTTTTGTAGCAATGGTTAGAGCTCCAAAGTTCATTATAATGCCAACATAAGCCCTTCGCGGATCTATTGTGGAGTTCTTCTTGGGTAAGTTCCTTGGGCCGAGAAGTTCAGTTGGTAGTAGGGGAGCCTGAAGGGTTGATGGTTGTTGGTCAATTTATGATCTTGGTCTTTCAGGCATCGTTATTCAGTCGTTCCTCATGGATGCAGGCAAAGAAGATGGCAACCCTTAATATATATAGTTGTCGCGTCTTGACTTCGCATCTGATCTTTGATTTTAATCCTTCGAACATCCATAGCAACTGTGTTTTCAGATCAATCTTGAGTTTGATTTAAAAGATACTCAAATCTGGTTTGATATTCTTGCACGGTTAAGGTTTGGTAAATCTTCATGAGTTGGCAGTTCGTGCTCTTATACTCCGTCGGTCTAAAGTGGATCAGCAGCTCGCTCTTAAATTCCCTCCATATTGGGACTCTGTGGGTGTGCTCAAAATAATTATACCATTGTATGGCATCTCCTTCAAGGTAGATGGTAGTGATGTCCACCATGGAAGCTTCCAGTGTCCGGTGATAATGGAAGTAGTATTCCGCACTTGAAAGCCATCCTGTCGGGTCTCCATCTTCCCATCGAGGAAAGTCCACCCTCATGCGTGTAAGTGTTGGATCTATCATATGTTCTTCCTTCTTCAAAGGGTTCTCTTTATGATCTGGTCTCTCGCCTTGCTGCGCTCTCATTGGGCTCGGTGATTGTCCCAATTTGAATTCTGCAAAGAGAGCGCGTAGTCTGTCATCTATACGCATTTCGAAGGCCTCCAACTTGGCATCAATCAAATCTACTGATGCCATGGCATAAGTCTCAAAATATGTAATGTCAAGGTTCTTTTCTTGTTGTTGGGTCAATGGCATGAACCAGTTGGGTAGATTGGTGGTCGAAAGAGGTGGTGGATCAAAAGAAGATGGTTATGGTTTAGGCTGATCGGTTGCTGTTGGGGTTATGGTTTAGAGCAGCTATAGGGGGGTTTGGTGACAGATATTTAGAGTTAGAGGGGTGGTTTAGGGTTATTGTTGATGCAACAACTGGTTGGGTAGGGATTGGTGGCCAAAAGGGTGATTGATCAAGGTTACAATTTAGGATTGATAGCTTATGGTTTAGTTTGCTATTGGTGCTGTGGTGGTAGTGTTTGAGGCTGAGAATGAAGGTTTAGGGTTACTATTGGGGGCAACAACTAGTTTTGTGTGGTTGCAACTAGAAGTAAAGGATACAATTGGAAACTTGCATCAACGATGGTAGATCATTGCAATAGTTTTTTACACAACTATTTGGGCTCATTGTAAAGATTGAAAGTAGGCTATGATGGTTACATCTCAAGGCTAAAAGGGTGCCTTAAGGATGACGTGAATGGCAGCAACAAATTCGGTAAGATTTGGTGGTTTACAAGAAGAAGAACAACGAAAAGTATAGCGATAGAATTTTACATCGAAATTTTTAGCAGTATAGATATAATTTTTTTTAGCAGTTTGTAATAGGAATTCAAGTAAAACTCAATGGGAATCTGCTGGTAAGAGAAAGGTAATGTATCAAAAAATTTGTGGGAGAATACAAGAATAAAAAATTTGACAAGATCAAGGAATACGAGAAGGTGTTATGGCAGATTTTACGTCTAAAATTTCAATAGTTTGGATGTAAAATTTCAGCAATTTGTATTAAGAATTTTTTCATAGAATCCAAAAAAAAATTACTAATAAGAAGTGCTAAAGCCATCATAAAAAACTTGTAGAAGATAGGGAAGCAAAATAATGGCAGCAAGATCAAGAAAGGGCAGTGGTATGCGGCTGAAATCTGTCGCATAACTTTCGTCGTAAATATAACAACTTTGCAATGATAAGTTTGTGCAATGTAAAAGAGAAACCCTTTTTTGATTTTTTTTTAAGGTGTAGGATAACTAAATTGCAACAACAATATAGAAGATTATCAGAACCTGATGCAATTTGCAAGGGGATCTGCAACAGTGGTGGTAACGGTGGAGTTTGGCGATGATCTTTAGCAACTATAGGAATCACTTGGGTAGCTAGATAAAGACGATGGGTGACTGTGGAAGGGTAGCAAAGCACTAAGGAACATTGCTCTAATACCAAGTGATAGAAGTCTTGCGGATTCTAAGATTGGGGTTGATCTCTATAGGGGATCGACCCTCATGGAACTCTATAGGGGTTCCTTCCTCCAAGGTATTCGACTATAAGAGCTGAAGAAAAGATTGATCTATTCATGATAAAATAGTGGTGGTTACATGAGTTTATATAGGAACTCAAAACCCTAACTCCTAATAGGACTCATTCCTTAATTAAACCAAAACTCCTACTTAACCAAAACTCCTACTAAACTAAAACTCCTACTAAACCAAGACTCCTCTTCCCCTCAACTCCTAACACCTAGCCAACTAGGTGGCCGATGGCTGTAGGGGACTCCTATTTGATCAAGGGGAGAGAGTCCTAGCTAAATGGAACTCTCCCCCTTCAGCCTCTCCAAAGAGGAGGGGGTGGCTAGAAGACTCCCTCTTTATATGGACTCTTCCCTAACAGAAGACTCCAACTCCTAATCAAATTCCTAATCAAAGTGAAACACTCTCATCTTAAAACCTAGCCGCCTCCTCTCAACCCTAGCCAACTTCCCCTCTCATGGTGGGTGGCCAATTGGGTTGATTACAAGCTTGAATTGGTTAACTCTAATCTGAATCTAACTCTGACTCCTAACCAGACTCCAGTTCAGTCAAATCGTAACCCTACTAGGATTTGGATTAATTTACTATAATATACTCAAATATCCACCTAGCCGACCTAATGTCAAGTCTAGGCTAGCCAACAAGGTCAAATCTAAGGACTCGACTCAATTGACTAGAACCTGACTCAGCTAGGGTCCTAATAGAAGGCCATTAGCGATGAGTTAGACCACCTCATGGAGGCAAGATTTATTACCGAGGCTAGGTACTCTCGGTGGCTCTCCAATGTAGTTATTGTAAAAAAAAATCAAATGGAAGCTAGAGGATGTGTGTTTACTACACTAATCTCAACTGGGCATGCCCGAAAGATTGTTACCCCCTCCTAATGATAGATCAGTTAGTCGACCAAACCACGAGACATGAACTCCATATGTTCATTGATGCCTTCTCAAGTTATAACCAGATCCATATGTGTTATGACCCTAGCTAAGTCGGGTCCTAGTCGATTGAGTCGAGTCCTTAGATTGAGCTTTGTTGGCCAACCTAGACCTGACATTAGGTCGACTATGAGAAAATTTGAGCCTATTGTAATAAACTAAGCTAAATCCTAGTAGGGTTAGGATTCGGTTGAACTAGAGTTTGATTAGGAGTCAAAGTGGGATGTGGGTCAGAGACAATTAATTCATGAATATAATAAACCCTAATCTAGCCACCACCCCTAGTAAAGAAGTGGTTGGCTAGGGTTAAGGATGAGTCTTTATAAGATAAGAGTCTCCTAGCTGCCTCCTCCTCTTAAGAGAGGCCGGCTAGGGCAAGAGGGGGAGAGTTCCACTTAGCATGGACTCTCTTTAGAGTAGAATAAGAATAAAATTAGGAGTTAGATACCCCTATAGCGACCAACCACATCATGTTAGGAGTTGGCTAGGGGTTACGAGTTGAGGGGAAGAAGAGTCTTGGTTTGCTTGGAGTAGAAGTTAATTAGAAGTTAGAGTTTGTTAGAGTAGGAGTCCTATTAGGAGTTAGAGTTTAAAAGCCCTATAAATAGCTTGTATTCTCCCCTTTTTTTATCATCAATTGATCAATTATTTTTTAGCTTATGTGCAGAAAATCGAGGAGGGAGGAACCCCTATAGAGTTCCAAGGAGGTCGATCCCCTATAAAGATCATTCAAAGCTTAGAATCCATAAGAGTTCTAAGACTTTGTATCAGAGCAGCATTCTTGGCATCTCGTTGTCCTTCCACAACCATCCATCATCCTTCCACAACCGCGCAAAGCAATTCCTATAATTGCTTAAAGATTGTCACTAAATTCCGCTGTCATCTCCACCGCCGTGGATCATCATTTGATCCCCGCATAAATTGTAATAGGTTCTAGTTTCCTACCTTACTGCTGTTGTAATTTAGTTATCCTTATTCAAAAAATCCAAATAAATCATTCCTATCTTAGTGCATAAACTTTTTGTCATAAAATTTCTATCTCTATGATGAAAGTTGCACTACATAATTTCAGTCGCATAGCACTATTTGTTTGATCTTGTTGCTGTGTTTTTTCTATCCAAATCTCTACACAATTTTTGTGATAGCTTTGGCACTTCCTAATAGCATATTTCCTTTTAGCTTTGTCAAATAATTCTTAATATAAACCACTAATCTTTTATATCCAAACTGTTACACTTTTGACGTAAAATTCTACTACAGTTCATACTTGTGATCTTTAATTTTGTGAAACCTTTTACTATCGTTTTCTTCCATGAATTTTTTTGTCAATATTACCTTTCCCTTACCAGCAAATTCTCCTTGAGTTTTACTTGAATTCTTATTTCAAACTATTGAAAAAATTTTGTCTATACTGTTGAAATCTTTTGATGAAAAAATTATACCGCAGAACCTTCTCGTAATCTTTGATCTTGCTAAATTTATTACTGCCATAATTTTTCATAAAATTTACTAGTAGATTTCCTTTGAGTTTTACTCAAATCTTTATTATGAATTGATAGGAAAAATTGCATCTATACTATTAAAATTTTTTCGATGAAAAAATTCTGTTGTTGTGCTTGTGTCTTTATTCTTCTCTAAACCCACCAAACACTAACCATTTTGCTGTCACCAACCATATATGATCCTTACCAAAATTATTATTGCCACCCATGTCATCTTTAGAGTACCCCTCTAGCCTTAAGATATAGCCATCATAGCTTATTTCCATAATCCACAGCCAACCCTAATAGTCCCCAAAAAATTGAAGCCCAAACAGCACCCTAAACTGCAACCTTAATCTATCACTCTTTTGGCCACCAATCCCTACCAAACCGGTTGCTGCCTTCAACAATAACCCTAAGCCACCCCTCTAGCCTTAAGACATAGCCATCATAACCTATTTCCAGAATCCTCAGCCATCCCAAATAATAGCAGCAATTGTAGCAAACAACCTACCACAGCCTTTTGCCTTGAGCCATCTACCCTTTTTAGACACCCATCCACCCAACCAATCTATACTAGTGATCCAACAGCAAGAGAAGGATCTTATCACAACAAATTTGGAGTTTTACATCATATCATTAGGATATATATTTGGAGCCAAGTTGGAGGGGTTTGAATCACGCATGGAGGACAGATTGCGCACCTTATTTGTCGAATTCAGATTGGGCCAATCTCTAAGCCCAACAAAATTTTAGCAAAGTGCAGGTTCAGAGAGGTCTCCCAAAAAGGAAGTATGAGCCACTGATATGATACAGCCATGCATGAAAATGGACTTCTCTCAATGGGAAGAAGGAGACCCGATGGGATGGATTTTGCTCGCCTAATATTACTTCCGCTATTACTAACACTGGAGGATTCCATGGTGGACACCGCTATCAACCACCTTGAAAGAGACGTTATATGATGGTACAATTGGCTTGGGGTTCCGACATTGATACAATTCACAAAGGTGCTGCTGAATCGTTTTGGGTCGACCAAGTATGAGAATATCAATGAATAACTTGCCAAGATCTGACAAACCTCCACAATCCAAGAATACCAGACCAGGTTTAAAGAATTATCTTACCTTGCTCATGATTGGTCTAACAAATAGTTATTAATGACATTTATCAAATGACTCAAGCTAAAAATTAAAGGAGAGGTTAAAGCGCAACAGCCCCACACCGTGATGACCGTAATCTCTTTTGCCCGAATTCAAGAGGAGTGGTTCAACCAAGATGCTCAGAGGATAAGAACCACTCCTAGACCAGCAGTATATAAACCTCCAATACCCTCTAGCCCCAGCTAACCTTCACTGCCAAGGAAATTGACGAGAGAAAAATTATGTGATAGATCAGAGAACGAATCATGGAGTCGCGATCATTGCTGCAAAAAGGGGTATCTCCTACTGATTAAACCCATTGAAGATTTATAGGAGGAGGTCCAAGAGCATGAGGAAGAGGTTAGGGTGAAGAACAGCAACCGGCTAATTGTACGATACATGCTCTTGCCGGCTACGCGAACCCGTAGACGATAAAAGAAGGAGGACTACTTAAGCAGCAACTAATCACCATCCTCATTAATACCGAGAGCACTAATAATTCCATGAATAGCAAGGTTGCTACTTAGATGGCCCTACATATCAAGGATTGCAGCATGTTTGGCGTTAAGGTCACCAATGCCAAATTTTGAAGTGCAACTAAAGATGCCCATGAGTGAAATTATTGTTGCAGGACCAAGAGATACTTGCTAATTTCTTCCTCCTCCCTCTTGATGATTATGAGGTCGTGCATGACATCAAATGGCTGACTATGTTAGGCGATGTTCCCTAAAATTTTTTCAAATTTATCATAAAATTTTTTAGCCATGGGAAACAGGTGATTCTGCATGAGAAACACGAGAGCGACGTAATGATGATTTGCATATAGCAAATGGAGGAAGTTTTGTACAAAGTGAACAGTGGCTTCCTGATGCAACTCCAACATCAATCTATGGGCGAGCTAACAAAAATTAAAGATTCAAACCTACTCCACTTGCTTGCTGAATTTTTAGATATGTTCGCCAAATTACGTAGCCTTCCTCCTTCTCACCAGTATGATCATAGAATTCTGATTCTTCCGGGCACACCACCAGTATGATCATATCACTATCATCACATCCAGAAAGCTGAAATAGAGAGGATTGAAAATGAGATGCTTGAAATAGGGGTCATCTGACCAAGTTGTGGCCCCTAATCTTCGCTGGTGCTAACTTTACCCGACTTCAACAAAGTGTTTGTGATTGATGCATCATGAGCTAAAATTTATATTATCCACATTGCAAGATGCCAACTCCTAGCCTACATCAACAAAGCCCTCTCCCTATACCACCTAAAGCTATCAATCTACGATGAGAAAATATTGACTAATGCTGAATTTGTGGTTTGGTATGATATAGGACAACAACACAAAAAAGAGATAAAATTATGTCCTAAAAAATTGCAACTTCAACTACCTCCAAACTCAGATCAGGCTCACTTTACCATGGACTCTACTATAGGGCAACGAACATTACAAAGGAAAGCCTAGCTACCATTAAATAACAACCACACGCCAACCCGCGAGAAATAAACAACCACCCAACAAACGCCGAAGTAGAAATAAGTTTACTATTAAAGATCGAGTCTTCCTTCATCTTTATCCCTAATAGTAAGAATAAACTTATTTTTTCGCTTTTAATGATGATGCTTGGATTTAGCATAAAAGACTAGGTCATACTAGCATGAAACTTCTAAACCAAATTTCTACCAAGGAACTAGTAAGAGGCTTACCTAATCTTAAGTTTATCAAAGACAAAGTCTATGACACTTATCAATTAGGAAAACAAATAAAGAGTAGTTTTAAGTTAAAAAAATCAAATAAGCACCTCTAGACCACTTCAATTGATCCATATGGATTTATTTGGACCAATTTATATTATAAGTTTAGGTGGTAGTAAATATGAATTTGATATAGTAGATGATTTTAGTAGATATACTTGGACCTATTTCATAACACATAAAAGTGATATATTTAAATATTTTATAAAATTTTATAAACATTATTCAAAATAAAAAAAGATGTATGATTTCTTCAATACGAAGTGATCATGGTGGAGAATTTTAAAATAATAATTTTTAAAATTTTTGTGATTCGAATGAATATATCTATAATTTCTCTACTCTACGAATCCACAACAAAATGGGATAGTAGAAAGAAAAAATACGAGCTTATAAGAAATGGCTAAAACAATGTTGAATGAACATAGTCTACCCAAATAGTTTTTGGGCCAAAGCCGTTAATATGACATGTTATGTTTTAAATATGGTTCTTGTAAGACCATTACTTACTAAAACTCCTTATGAATTATGGAATGGCAAAAAATCTAATATCTTATTTTAAAATATTTAGTTGCAAATGTTTTATTTTAAATGAAAATGATGCTTTAGATAAATTTGATATGAAATTTGATGAAGATATTTTTCTAGGTTATTCTTCTATTTCAAAAGCTTATAGTGTTTTTAATAAAAGAACATTAGTAATAGAAGAATTTATTCATGTTATTTTTAATGAGTTTTCTGAATTTAAAAAGATTGATTTTGATGATGAAGTTGATCTTGGTCACTTAAATTTAAATGATAATACTCCTAAAAGTAACTTGGATGAATCTTCTTCCAAATCCTTACCCAAGAATTAAAAGTATATGAATGAACATCCTAAGGAACTTATAATAGGAGAAACATCAAAAGGAGTTCAAACTCGTTCTTCTTTTCAAAATTTTTATGTAAATGCCGTATTTCTTTCTCAAATCAAGCAAAAGTGCATTGATGAGACCCTACGAGATGATTATTGGGTTAATGTAATACATAAAGAACTTAATCAATTTGAGAGAAATGAGGTATGGGAGCTTGTTCCTAGACCTAATGATTATTTAGTAATTGGTACTAATAGGTCTTTAGAAACAAGCAAGATGAAAATGGTATAGTAGTTAGAAATAAGGTTAGATTAATGGTCAAAGGTTTCAACTAAGAAGAATGAATCAATTATGATAAGACTTTCGCTCTCGTGGCTAGACTTAAGGCCAAAAGGATGCTCCTTGTCTTTTTATCTTTTAAAAATTTTAAGTTATTTCAAATGGATGTTAAAAGTACTTTTTTAAATGGTTTTATTTCCGAAGAAGTGTATGTTGAACAACCTCCAGTTTTGAAAATAATTTTTTTTCTAATTATATTTTTAAACTTATAAAAGCTCTTTATGGATTAAAACAAGCCCCTCGAGTATGGTATAAAAAACTTAGTTTTTTTATTATTTCAAATAAATTTTCAAAAAACAAGGTTGATACCACATTATTTTTTAAGTACTTTAAATATAATTTAATTATTATTCAAATTTATATTGATGATATCATTTTTGGATCTACAAATAAATTTTTATGTGAGTCTTTTGCTAAAGAAATGAGCCAAGAATTTGAAATTAGCCTAATGGGTGAGTTAACATTCTTCTTCTGATTACAAATAAAATAACTTGATGATAGTATTTTTATTAGTCAAATTAAGTACACATTGAACTTGATAAAATAACTTGGGATAGAAAATGCTAAAGCATAAACACTCTCATGAGCACATATACAAAGTTGGACTTAGATAATGAAGGAGAAAACTTAGATAAAAAAAACTTATAGAGATATAATAAGAAGTTTATTATACTTAACTGCTACTAGACTGGATATCATGTTTAGTATTGGATTGTATTTAAGGTATCAATCTAACCCGAAACTCTCTCATTTGAAAGCAGTTAAACAAATTTTTAGATACTTAAAAGGAACCTCAAAACTATGATTATGGTATTCAAAATCAAAGAACTTTGATTTGATTGTCTATTCTGATGTCAATTTTGGTGGATGTAGAATAAATAGAAAAAGTACTACCAGAACATGTCAATTTTTAGGGCATGCACTTATTTCTTGGACTTCCAAGAAACAAAATTCAGTAGTTTTATCTACTGCAGAAGTAGAATACATTGCAGCTAGTGCATATTGTGCCTAAGTCATTTGGATGAAAAACACACTAGAAGATTATAAAATAAAATTAAAAAATATTCCTATAAAGTGTGATAATACAAGTGCTATATGTTTAACTAAAAATCCTATTCAACATTCAAGAACAAAACATATTGATATTAGATATCATTTTATAAGGGATCATATAAATTGTCAAGATATCTCTTTAGAATTTATTGACACTAAGCATCAATTAGCAGATATTTTTACGAAACTTTTAAATGAAGAATAATTTGATTTTCTCAGAAGAGAACTTAGAATGCTAAATCATGAAAATATATGAATTATTTAATTTCATGAAAATGAGTTATTTTTCTTTATGATAATATTTTTAAAATTATCTTATTATTCCCATGAGATTATTATCTTATTATTCACAAAAAGGGAGAAAATTTACATAATATATTGCTAGTTTACAGACTTATTTGGTAGAAATTACATGAGATGATTTTAAATGCATAAGTAGCTCTTAAACTTTTGGATCTCCTTTGAATATCTTGGAGTTTTGAGTTTATCTTCAAAATTCACCTTTACAAAATTGAGAGCTATGTTTAATGATATTTTATAACTCCCCCCTTATTTTCTTTCCTTCTTGTTCTCAAGAGGAAGAAAATTCTTTATGACTCATACCATATTTTAAAAGGGGGGAGCAAAAACTCATATCCCTTAAATGCTTAGCCCCACATTTCACATTTTTGTTGATGACAAAGGGGGAGAAATGGATCTTGATGACTTATGGGAAAAATTTCAAATGTTTTGAAGTTCATGAAAATCCTTGATGAGTTGAAATTTTCAAATAATTGAAGTTCATGAAAATCTTTAATGAGTTAAAATTTTCGAATGCTTGAAGTTCATAAAAATCCTTGATAAGTTTAAATTTTCAAATGTTTGAAATTCATGAAAATCCTTGATGAGTTGATGACTTGATAAGTTAAAAGTAAATTTTTATTGATATATGAGTTCCCTTGAAATATGATTTGCTTGAAATATTGATTGCCTTGATTTAATTAAATTTAAGAGTGTGTGATTCTTTTGAATATAAGTCTTCTTTATTATGGCATAAACTTAGGGGGAGTTAGGATTAACTCTCATCATCAATTGATTGTTTTCATCAAAAAGGGAAAGATTATTGAATCTCGAATTTTGATGATGAAATCGATTGATGAATGTTTAAATCTAACATGTGTGTTAGAGGAAGAATTGCAGGTCTAAATATGACAGGAGCAATGGAGTTACAACTAGATGATGGGCCAAGATCAAGCTTGGGCATCTGGCCAAGTTCGGACGATGCAGTGGGACCTTGTCGGGAGCTCACTAGGAGATTCATCGAAGGGATCGAGAAGCTCATTGGAAACACATCGGGAGATTACAGGAAGAAGACCGGAAGACTCACCGCAAGAATACCGAAGGTTGTCGGATTGGCGGGAGTTAAGTCTTAGTTTAGCTTGTTGGTCATTAAGAGTTGTAATCATTGAGTCGTAGTTAGGGATTGAGTCATAATTAAGTTAGATTTGAATGAAATCCAAATCCACTCAATGAGGTAATTGGGTCTACTATGGTGTTTGATTGAGCTCAGGTTGAGTTCAATTAGTTGACCAAGGAATTAGTCAACATCAAGTTCAAGCCAAAATTTAAAAAGTGGAGGGAACCACTTTTTTGGAGATTCCGACGGGTAAATCGTTGGTGAGCAGGGATTGGACCACCCATACCCTGGAAATAGGGCAGTTGCTAGCGGCTGAACCGCCCAGATCGGTGGTTGAACCACCCATACCTGGTTTCCGGACGGTTGATGATGGGTAAATCGCCTAGGCTGGGTGACTGAACTGCCCGTACCCAGGAATCTAGGCACTTTCGGTGTTTGAATTTTTGGCTCTAATTTCTAAAGTCATTTATAGCCTATAAATATCCTAAGTTTTCTTGTATTCCATACAATAATTTTGGGGATTAAATTCTATGAAAAAAAACTTGTGTGATTTGTAAGAAAAAAGAAAAGGGGTAAGTGAGTGATCAAAGAGTTGCAATGAAGTCTTCCTTGTAAGAAAAGTGTAAGAGTTTGGTCTTCACCCAAAGACGATCAGTAGTAGACGCCGGTGTACCTCAAGGAGGAAGATTCGGGAGTGGACATAGGCTTATTAGTGCCAAACCACTATAAAACTTGTGAGTTCTTCTTTTGCTTTCCCTGCTTACTAATTTTGTATTGACGCTTCTGATTTAATTTACTCTTTGAAAACAAAGTTTCAAGTTAAGCACTTCTCTTCGACGTTGATTATCTTTTATTAGGATTTACTTATTTCCTCTCAAGTCATTTTGAAGCAATTAACATAGCAACTTTCTTTGAATCATTCACTTGTTACTTGTTACAAAAAGCTTCAATTTGTCTTTCTTTCTTAAAGCGAAAAACTTTTTGTTAAAATAAAAATATACACTTCAAATAATTCACCCCGCACCACCACTTCAAATAATCCAAATAAAACTTTTTGGACTCTCTCTAGGTTAGAATAAGAATGAATATAGTTAGGAGTTGGAGACCCCTATAGCCACCAACCATATTATGGTTAGGAGTTGGCTAGGGAATAGGAGTGGAGGGGAAGAGGAGTCTTGGTTTAGTAGGAGTCTTGGTTTATTTGGAGTATATGTAGAAAACCAAGAAGGGAGGAACCCCTATAGAGTTCCAAGGAGATTGAACCCCCTATAGAGATCACCCAAGCTTAGAATCCGTAAGGGTTCTAACAGTATGGCTCCTGAAGACCATGAATACATCACCTTCATCATCGATCGAGGAGTCTATTAGTGTAAGGTCATATCGTTCGGCCTCAAGAACACTAGTGCAACATACCAGAGGATGGTAAACCAAATGTTCAGGCACCAAGCTAGAAGGAAAATCGAGGTATACGTTGATGGCATGATTGTAAAGAGCAAGGTCACCAAGAACCACCTATAGGACCTCTCTAAGATATTTCAGACCCTAAGAAGGTTCATGATGCAACTTAACCTGGCCAAATGCATCTTTGGAGTTGACTCAACAAAACCCCAGAAGAAGCCCTATAAGATTTGATCTTTGAGGGGGATCAATTCTTGAAACACTATAGGGGTTCCTCCCTCCTAGGGTCGGGCAACAATTCTAAAATAGAATTGATCTTGCTTGATCAAAAGAGGAGGAGGACCCTAACCCTAAGGGGTGTTGCCTAAGTAAAATTATCCCCTTGCCCCTCCTATAGCCGCCCTACCTTAATAGGGATGGGCGACGGCTAAGATGACTCCATGGCTGCCTATAACTGCTAGAAAACCTAGCCGACCAGCCCAATAAAGGAGACGACAGTCAGTAAGCCATAAGGCCCCAAAATAAACCCTACCCACACCTCTTTATAGGATAAAGGTGACTAGGTGAAGTTTTATTACAAATCTAATAGTTTTTATTGACTACTTCTAAGGTGATTAGGATCCAACTCTGTTACGGTCCTATCAAGCCTGCCCTCTTTGAATCAGCCTTGTCCTCAAGGATGAGGGTCCATGAATTATGGGAACCAGGTCTACAGCTCCTCATAAGACTCCCACGTGACATCTTCAAGTGGTAAGTTATTCCAATGTATTAATACTTCAGTTAA
Source organism: Ensete glaucum (assembly GCA_021527575.1). NCBI lineage: Eukaryota > Viridiplantae > Streptophyta > Magnoliopsida > Zingiberales > Musaceae > Ensete > Ensete glaucum. Next base: position 37,144,061 of record CM038558.1, on the reverse strand, counting down.
AGGGCGTCGATGATGCATCACAATTCTTCGATCAAGTATAGCTTATGGATGGGTTTGAATTTTGCAATCATCTATGGTACTTGGCAACTAGGTCTAGGCCGACTCATGTTCTCCCAATTTGGGCTTTAAGCATGATCACTAGTGAAGACGAGGTGGATCTCGGTGTCCTCTGGTAGCTTCAATCTATATACCTCAGCTCCAATATGCTCTATAATCCGATATAGTCCATATAATCGAGGAGATAACTTTATTGAGGCTCTTGTGTTGATGGACAGATACTTATATGGTTGTAGGCGAAGGTAGACCCAGTCACTTACCGAAAATTCCCGCTCGCTTCGATAAGTGTCAGCTTATTGCTTCGAATGATAGTTCATGTTGTACCACTATTTGGCCCAAGGAAGCAACTTTGTCCACTCTTTTGGTCGATCATTGGTGAAGTACCGCAGATAAGTCTCTAGGCATCTGTTCACCGCCTCTATTTTGTCGTTTATCTGTGGATGATAGGTTGTGCTCATCTTGAGTTGGGTGCCCTATAGTTAAAATAATTTGGTCCAAAATTTACTTGTAAATACCTTGTCATAGTCACTCACAATTGACCTTGACATCCCATATAATTTAATAATATTTTTAACGAAGAGTTGAGCAATACTAGTAGCAACATAAGAGTGTCTCGTAGCATAGAAATAAGCATATTTTGTTAAGCGATCTACCAAAACAAAGATCATACTTTTATCTTGAGATGGTGGCAGCCTTTCGATGAAGTCCATGGAGATGTCAGTCCATGCTGAGTTCGGTATGGATAGTGGTTGCAGCTTTCCCGGACTTGCCACTGTTTCATCATTTTACCGTTGGCACACATAACATTTAGATACATAATCACAAATAGATTTTTTCATGCCTCTCCAATAGAAGTTTTTCTTCACCCTCTTGTATGTTCTCATAAATCTAGAGTGCCCTACTGAAGGTGAAGAGTACATCTCATGCATAATAATTTTGATGCAAGGAGAAGAAAGAACAATTATAATTCGGCCTTTGTAGCATAGGTCCCCTGAATCCCAAGTGTAGTGGCCCATAGAACCTAGATCCTTCTCTAATTTCTCTATGATGTTTCAAGTTTCTAGGTCCTTCTTCTATTCCTCCCTAATATCCTCGAGCAAGTCGGTGGAAGTAAAGGAGATGCGGCCTGCTTCGATAGCCGAGATAATGCATCTGCAATAATATTTTCTTTCCCCTTTCGATAAACAATTTCATAATCAAAACCAAGGAGTTTAGTTAACCATCTTTGCTGCTCCAGGGATGATATTTTCTGCTCCAAGAAATATTTGAGACTTCAGTGGTTAGTCTTAATTTGGAAGCGACGGCCGATCATGTAAAGTCTCTACTTCGTGACGGCATCCATAATCGCAAGCATCTCTTTGTCATACACTGATATTTTATGATGAGAGAGAGATAAGACCTTGCTGGTATAGGCAAGGGGTTAGCATCTTGCATTAGAACAGCTCCAATTCCAACTCTGGATGCATCAGCCTCAATCACAAAGGGTTGGTTGAAATCAGGAAGCGCTAGGACCAAAGTCATCGTCATGGTTACCTTGAGCTTCTCAATTATTATGAAAGCTTTGTCCAACCACTGAAAGGAGTCTTTCTTCAGTAAGGAATTGAGTGGGGCACTGATCTTGCCATAATCTTTCACAAACTTTTGGTAGTAGCTCGTAAGTCTAGGGAAGTCGTGCAGTGATTTTACGTTCATAGGTCTCGGCCATCCTTGCATTGCTTCGACGTTTGTTGGGTCTACTGCCACTCCATCTTCTAATATAATGTGCCCAAGGTACTCCACTTTACACTGTAAAAAGTTGTACCTTGATTGTTTAACATAGAGGGTATTCTCCTGAAGAACCGTTAGAATAATTTGTAAGTGCTGAAAATGTATGTCAAGTGTAGGGCTATAAATGAGAATATCATCCAAGAATACCAGCATAAATTTATATAAAAACCTCTGAAAAATATCGTTCATCAAGCTTTAGAAGGTAGAAGGAGAATTTGTAAGTCCGAAGGGCATTATCAAAAATTTATAATAACTGTTATGTGTACGGAATGCTATTTTTAGAACATCTTCGGTGCATACCCGAATCTGATGGTACCCAGAATGGAGATCCAATTTAGTGAAGACTCGGGCTCCCTTTAGTTCATCCAAGAGCTTATCTACTATTGGTATGGGATATTTATCTTTGATGGTGATGGCATTCAAAGCCCGGTAGTCAACGTACATCCATCATGTACCATCCTTCTTGCGCACTAGCAACACCAGCGAGGAGTAGGGGCTGCAGCTTGGCTGAATTACTCTGATGTCGAGCATCTCCTTAGATGTTCTCAATCTCATCCTTTTGCAAGTAAGGATAGTAGTACAGACTTAAGTTTGCTGGAGGTTTGCCCGGAAGTATAAGGATACGGTGATCATGTTGCCGGGTGGGGGGAGTCCACGTGGCTCAACGAAAACATCGACGAATTTATCCAGCAATCAAGTAAGCTTAGGATCTGCAATTTACACATTCTTCTCCTCTGATGGCCATTGAATATGCATCAAAAAACTATCATATGTCTTGTGCAAAACTTTCTCCATCCGCTGCGTCAAAACGGTGGAGATATGGCTCCCGCGCTTGCCTCATAAGGTTACTTGTCTTCCTTTACAATAAAACTTCATAATCAACTTAAAGAAATTTCAACATATGTCACCTAATGTTATGAGCCATTCAATTTCGAGCATGGCTTCATAATCGTCGATGGGTAAGAGGAAGAAGTCGGCTATAATCCCTTGGTCTTGTACAAGCAATTTCACTCGCAAGTATCGTTGGTCGCACTTAAGAATCCAGTCATCGACGACCTTTACGTCGAACTTGTTGCAACCTTCGATTTAAAGCGCCATACAACCAACAACCTTGATATTGAGGAAGTTATTTGTGATGCTTGTATCTATAAGAACGGTGATGGTTTGTTGCTTGAGAGGCCCTCCCTCTTTCATCATCTGCAGGTTGGAGTAGCTGGCTAGCACATGCACCGTAAAATCAATGATTGGGGCTCTTCCTCTATGGCTTCATCTTTGAGTTTGAGGCTTTCTTCAGATGGTTCGATGTCCTTATCCTCTCTGGTACTATCACAAGAAGCTACCCCTTTTTGCGATAATGTTCGTGACTCCATGGTTCATCGTAGTGCCAATACAACCTCTTGGTAGATTGCTCCCGAAGCTTGTCTCTTGTTAATTTTTTGGGTGTAGGGGCTCGAATGACAGTAAAGGGGGTGGAGGCTTCGGCTTTTCTAGTCGAGGTGCAACCTTAATCCTTCGGGCTTCGTGGTTCAATCATTCTTCTTGTAGCCGCGTAAAGGAAATAGTCGCTATAAGGGTGTAGGGTTGTCACGCCTTCACTTCTCCTCGTATCTTTGGCTTTAAGCCCACAATAAAAGTTTCTAAAAGTTACTTTTTAGACCAGTCACAAGTTTGGTTAGATAATCACTCAAACTTTATTTGGTACTTTTGTATAGTGGTGGTTTGTCGAATATTTGCCAATTGTTTGTCGATGTTCTCGAATTCGGTCAATCTGAAGCAGTTCAATAATCCCTCCTTAAATTATCGCCAGGTAGGGCCTCCATGGGTATGCTCGAATCAATTAAACCATTAAATTATGTCCCCTTCAAGATGGATGACCGCAATCTCCACCACGGAAGCATCAGCGGTGCGGTGGAAATAGAAGTAGCACTCCGTGCATGAGATCCAACCGATCGGGTCTCCTTCTTTCCATCTAGGGAAGTCTACCCTCATGTATTGAATATATGAATCAGTTATAATGCCTCCTCGCTCTTGGGATTCTTCTTTCTGATTTGAAGTTTCCCCTTGTTGTGATTTCCTTGGGCTCGGTGGTTGGCCCATGCTGAGTTCGACAAAGATAGTCCAAATTTTCTCCTTCATGCGGGTCTCAAAGGCTTCAAACTTGGCATTAAGGGCCTCCTTTAATGCCATGGTATAGGCCTCTAGATCTGTGATGTTGAGGTCTTTCTTTTGTTGTCAGGTTAAGGGCACGAGAATTTTTAGGGAAAAGGTGGCCGGTAAGACAAGTGGACCGATGGAGAGGAAGGCTACGATTATGGTTATTTTGGGGGGCTGATTTGGATTAATTTATGGCTACGATTTTGATAGGACTCCAGCTGGGTTGAGTCCTAATCACCCTAGAAGTAATCAATAAGAACCTTAGGAGATTATAATAAAACTCTACTTAGTCACTTCTATCTTATAAAAAAGTGTGGCTATGGTTCATTTTGGCGAGTTAGGGCTTACTGGTCATTGCCCCTTTTACTGGGCTGGTCGGCCAAGGTTTCTAGCAGGTGTACGAGGCCTTGGCGCTATCATAGCTGTCGCCCATCCCTATTAAGGCAGGGCGAGCTATATGAGGGGTAAGGGGATAATTTTACTTAAGTAGTACTCCTTTTGGGCTAGGGTTTAGAGTCCTACATAATTATATAGCCTCTTTCTCTTTTAATCAAGCATGATCAACTTTATTTCAGCCTTGTGGCCGACCTTAGGAGGGAGGAACCCCTATAGTATTCTAAGGGTTGATCCCCCTCTAAGATTAAATCCTATAGAGCTCCTTCTAGGGTTCTATCATATGGTATCAAAGCTGGATCCCACTGCCCCTACTGTCATCTTTGCCACCTCTACCCATCCAAGCAATTCCCATAATTGCTGTAAGACACACCTCCATCTTCCACCCCAAGCCACAGATCAAATCAATCTGTTGCTGCCCCCTATATTGAATTAGAGATTTGGTAAAATTCCACCACCCACGCCTATTCACTACTGTAAATCCTTTACCTTACACGTTGAAGAAACTTTTCCATATTTTCTTTACTGCAAAATTCTATTATCGCAAACGTGATTATCGTTGCGAAAGGAAAATGTTGTAGAAATTTTCAGCCACACTGTTGCTTCTTGAAACCGGTTATTGCTCATCTATTTTATATGAAATTTTTACACAACTTCATAGATCATTTTAGCCTTCGTCTAAGATTGATCTTTAGAAAAAAAATCCTTTCTAAAACTGATCTTATTGTGTTGCAATTCCTCATCGCGTATTGTTGGAATTTTATGATGAGGAATCTGCCTTCCATCTTTTCATCAAATTTCCTACCATTGTGCTGCCAAAATTTCATCAATCTTATTTGCTGATATTACCCACATCAGAACTGAGGTTTTGCTGTCAAAATTCTGCATATTTTCCTCAAATTCTCTTCTGGAATTTACATCGAGAACTTATTGTTTCTCTAATGCAAATTTTATTCGGTAGGATAGCACGTACATAGCAACTTCTTTATTGAATTCTATCAGATTTCATTGCTGTCTTTTTCAGTTTCTTGGACTGAAAAAAATCCTTTCTAAAACTGATCTTATTGTGTTGTAATTCCTCATCGCGTATTGTTAGAATTTTATGATGAAGCATCTGCCTTCTATCTTTTCATCAAATTTCCTACCATTGTGCTGCCAAAATTTCATCGATCTTATTTGCTGATATTACCCACATAAGAACTGAGGTTTTGCTGTCAAAATTCTGCATATTTTCCTCAGATTCTCTTCTGGAATTTACATCGAGAACTCATTGTTTCTCTAATGCAAATTATGTTTGGTAGGACAGCACGTATATAGCATCTTCTTCGTTGAATTCTATCATATTTCATTGTTGTCTTTTTCAGTTTCTTGGACTCTCACCTTCTCATCTTCAATCCCTACCATCGTAGCCCAAATTTCTTTATTTTTATTGGAATTCTCATGAGAAACTATTGTTTCTTCGACAATAATTCTGCTTCTACAAGGTAGCATACGCTGCAGCGAACTTCGTTGAATTCTATTAAACCTTCGCTGTCATCTCTTCGAGATCTGAACCCATTTTTCCCCAACCTCACCCTCTACCATTGCAGCCCCGAATCAATCCTTCACTAAAAATTTTATCGAGAAACTGCTATTTCTTTGGTGATAATTCTGCTTTCACGAGAACAGCATCTACCGCAACCAGCCTTCACCAACTTCTCCCAAACCTCTACTGCCATCTATCCTAGATCTGAAATCTCCTTCCCTAACCTTCATCTACTTCCATCTCAGCCCTAAAACTCCTCAAATCGTAGCCAAACCTCCACAAAATTGTAGCCTCAAATCGTACCCAAAACAACCACAAAACAAGCCCCAAAAATGACAACCTTTAACCTTTGATCCACCAACTTTTTAGCCACCCAATCTCTCTTATCCCTTTAACCGTAGCATGCATCTCTCACTACATAATGCTGCTAGTAGTGATCTCTCGCTATCATCCTCGTTGATCGCAACTAGTAGCTATCCCTTGCAACACAAATGCTACCAGTAGCGATCCTTCACTGTCATCTGTCTTCATCGCAGCCGCAGCAATCTTTCACTGCCAACTACCTTGATCGTGACCAGCATCGAAGTGAATATAACCAGTAGTGATCTCTCACTCTATGCTGCCATTGTCCTCCTCTGCAATAGCTATGCACTTCGCTGCCCCGTCTTCCACCTATTGCAACCACACCCTTGCTGCAACCAACTCCACCTGCTGCCATGAAGTTGCACTGTAGCCGTAGCCAACGTCACTGTTGCCCATTTTTTCCTCCACCATCACTACTGCCTCCCAATTTAGATCTCTCGGCTGCCATCTTCCAACAAATATCAGCCACCTAAAAATTACAGCCTTGATGACCTTACAGCATCACCGTAGACCTGTAACCAATGTTGTTATTGTTGTCTTCTTCCTCCACCATTGTTGGTACCCTTGGCTGCCATCCTCTATCAATGCAATAGCCACTTGAAGACTTCACCACTGTAGCCCCGACATTTTTTATAGCATTATCATAGCAGCACTTTCTCATTCTTTTACGGTCACTGCTACCTTCAACCTAAAGATTGCAGCTATACTCTTCAATCGATTATTTGATATATTGGAGATCCTTACATCATAGCACCGATGGGCCTATTTGAAGCCAAATTGGAGGCTTTCGAGATGTGTATAGATGTTAAACTATGTGCTCTCTTCGAGGAATTTAGATTGGGCCAATTGTCATGCCCAAAAAGATCACAACATGGAGCAAATTCAGATTATAAATACAACCCACTGGAGATAAGAAATAAAGTTAAGACACAGTAGCCCTACACCTAGACGACATCGATCTCCTTTGCATAACTTCAAGAATGACACCTCAATCAAGATGCTCAAAGCATGAGACCCACATCCCAACCAACAACATATAAACCTTTAGCACCAATCGATTACAAGAACCTTGACGAAGAACTAGCGATAATCCGTCAAACCTCCACCATCTAAGAGTACCAAACTAGGTTTGAAAGATTATCTAATCAAACTAACGATTAGTGTGAAAAATAGATATTGAGGGCTTGAAGCTAGAGATTCGGGAAGAAATTAAAGTGCGATAGCCCTATTAAGGCAACCATCTCCTTCGCATGACATCAAGAGGAGCAATTGAACTATGAAGCCAGAGGATTATGGTCGCTCCCCGACTAGCAACACCAAAGCTTTCACCTCCACCTACTGTCAGCCAACCCCCTCAGCCAAAGAAATTAACAAGAGAAGACACTCATGATGGATCAGCAAATGGCCTATATGGGTGTTGTGATAAACTGTGAAGCCACGAACAATATTGTAAAATAGAGAGACCTTTAATGATTGTGGTCACTGAAGAACCCAAACTTGAAGATACGACTCTCAAGCACAAGGAGAATGATACACCACAATCGGCTACCCACACGATCCCTACCTTAGCCGGCTATACAAACTTGTAAAAATTGAAGATCGAATGGTTTTTCGAGCAGCAGTCTGTCATCATCCTCATTGACACTAGGAGCACACACAACTTCATGAGCAGCAAGGTTGTTGCCCATTTGATGCTCCAAAAAGAAGATTATAGTGGGTTCGAAGTCAAGGTAGCTAATGGCCAAATTCTAAAGTGCAACCAAAAGTGCCTGCGGTATAACTAATCCTACAGGAGCAAGACATAGTTGCTGATTTTCTTCTTCCTCCCCTTCGATGGTTTTGATATAGTACTTGGCATTGATTGGTTGTCCACGATTGGAGATATTTTCTGAAATTTTTTAAAGCTAACCATGAAATTTTTCAGTAAAGGAAAACAGGTGCTTCTACAAGAGACCAAGTGACTACGACCACAACAGAATACTTGGGGATGGTACCAAAAGAATAATCTAATGATTTCTCAATTCAAATCCAAGAGTTTCAGGAAATGAAGCCAAAGGAAATTGAAGACAAGAACACTCCCCCACAGCTTGCTGGAATTTTAGGAGTCTCCACTAAACCGAGCCTATTATCTCCTATCAAGATGCCCTACTCCCCTATGTTAAACTGACCAAAATTACCACCAACTGATGCTCGGCCAGAATGCTACCCACAGAAGATCAAAGCTAAGAGGGTTACCCAAGAGATGACAGAGACACAAATTGTTCGACCATGTTTATTTTCTGCTATAACACATCCCTACATCCTTTTTTTCAGGGACAAATTACTTCTAATGTATTACATCCTGTCGAACTCACTATGGTTGCTGATATAGCACTTCCAGATCTCAAGTGACTTCCACGACTTTCCCTAAGATTGGACCATGATGCTCAAAGACTTTGTTGATGATGACCTCCGATCTATGGCCCAAGACCGTGAGAAAATTGAGCCCCTCTTGTGGCCGACCCTATGAGGGATGAACCCCCATAGTGTTTCAATGGTTAATCCCCCTCAAAGATCAAATCCTATAGAGCTCCTTCTAAGGTTTTATCAGGTTTGGTAGGGTATTTTGGGTGGTGACCATAGGGATTGAAGATGAGAAGGAGAGAATCCAAGAAACCGAAAGAGACAGCAACAAAATCGGATAGAAATCGACGAAAAGGGTGCTGCGTATGTGTTGACCTACTGAATAGAATTTACATTGGAGAAACAACAAATTCTCAATATAAATTCTAGAGAAAATTTTAAAAAATATGTAAAAATTTGACAATAAAACTTCGGTTCATATGCGAGTAATAGCAGCAATTAAGATTAACAAACTTTTGGTAGCCTAATGGTAGGAAAATTGATGCAAAGATAGAAGGCAGATTCTTTGTCGTAAAAATCCAGCAATATGCGACGATGAATTATAGCACAATAAGATCAAATCTGTAGAGCTCCTTCTGGGGTTTTATCATTTAGTATTAGAGCAGCGCCGTTATAATATTTCAGACGCTTATCTTCCACTGTCGATCTCACTGCTCCCGCCTGTCACCTTTACATATTGAAGAAGCTTTCCATTTTTCCTTACAAATTTCTATTATCATTGCGAAGTTAACGCCTATTTGCTTCTTGAAATCAGTTTATTGCTCATCTATTGTGGATGAAATTTTTACACAATCTCATAGATTAACTTAGCTTTCATCTAAGATTGATCTTTCAGAAATAACTTAGCACAATAAGATCAATCTTAGATGAAAGCTAAGTTAATCTATGAGATTGTGTAAAAATTTCATCCACAATAGATGAGCAATAAACTGATTTCAAGAAGCAAATAGGCGGTTGAAAATTTTTGCAGTGTTTTCCCTTCGCAACGATGATCATGATTGCGATAGTAGAAATTTGTAGTAAGGAAAAAATGGAAAAGCTTCTTCAATATGTAAAGGTAAGGATTTGCAGTATTAATAAGGCATGGGTGGTAGAATTTTACTAAGCAACGGTAGACTAATTGATCTACGACTTGGAGTGGAAGATAGAGGCGCGTCTTGCTGCAATTATGGGAATTGCTTTGATGGGTGGAGGTGGTAGAGATGGCAACAGGGGCAGCAGGAACTCAGCTCTAATACTAGATGATAAAACCACAGAAGGAGCTCTACAGGATTTGATCTTTAAGGGGGATCAACCCTTGGAACACTATAAGGGTTTCCTCCCTCCTAGGGTCGGCTACTAAGGCCAAAATAAATTTGATCTTGCTTAATACAAAAGAGGAGGAGACTACAAGCTTATATAGGACTCAAAACTCTAACTCGAGAGGAGTGCTACCTAAGTAAAATTATCCCCTTGCCCCTCCTATAGTCACCCTGCCTTAATAGGGATGGGCGATGGCTAAGATGGCTCCATGGTCGCCTATACCTGCTAGACTCCCTAGCCGACCAGCCTAGTAAAGGGGGTAGCAGCCAGTGAGCCCTAAAGCCCTAAAATAAACCCTAGCCACACCTCTTTATAGGATAGAGATGACTAGGTGGGGTTTTATTATAAATCTCACAGAATATTTATTGACTTCTTCTAGGGTAATTAGGACCCAACCCTGTTAGGGTCCTATCAGCTTTATCATTCACCAAAGGGGAATTGATGTAAACCCCGAGAAGGTATAAGCCATAACCACCATGCAACACCTCACAAGAAGGTTGGTCACCATCAATCGATTCTTGTCCCGATCTAAGAACAAATGTCTTCTATTCTTCCAAGCACTGAAGCATGCTAAGGATTTTCAATGGAACCTCGAATGTCAAGATGCCTTTGAGAAGCTGAAGGCGCACTTCACCCAATTGTCATGACTCACCACAGCAAGCCCGGACAAACCCCTCAACCTATACTTAGTCACCTCCAAGCAGGTGGTCAGCACGGTCATAGTCCAGAAAGAATCAGACACGCAAAGACTCATCTGCTACACTAGCTACATCCATAATGGGCCCGAGGAATGATATCCTCCTATCCATAAGCTAGTCCTGGCCTTAGTGCATATAGCTAGGAAGTTGTGCCCCTACTTTCAAGCGTATACTATAAGAGTGGTAACTGACCAGCCTCTTCATCGGATTCTTTCTAACTTTGATGTCTCAGGGATGCTAAGGTGGTCGATTGAACTTAGGGAGTTTGATATCCAATACTACCTGAGAATAGCCGTTAAAGTATAGGTGATGGCAGACTTCATCTTCAAAATTAGTCCCTTCATCAACCCATGACCATGAGGCGACAGGGTAGGAATAGACCCTTTTTGCGGATGGATCGACTAATGTTGAGAGGGGCAGAGTAGGCCTAGTCCTAAAGGGGTCGGATGACTAATCGTATGAACGTGCTTCGCTTTGGGTTCAAAGCTACTAACAACGAGGTGAAATATCAATGAAGACTACGAGGCCATGATCTATCATGATAAAGTATTCAGCTAAGGTAAGGTGACTGATCGGTAACTTTCAACGTTTTTCCCTAGCCAGGGTACCCAGGGAGGAGAACGTCAGAGCAAACACTTTGGCCAAGAAAGGATCGGCACGAGAGGGCAGGGGCTACCCCTTAGATGTAGAAGTGATCATTGCCCAATCAATCATGAGCCCTGGACATCACTGTCACCGAGGCTTCATCAAATTAGATGGAGGATATCCTTCGGTATAAGAAAGATGGGACGCTCCTAGATGACTCAACTGTGCTCAATGAATAAAACACATACAAGCCTGCTACTGTGAGGTTAGTCACTGGCTATACCTCAGATCATTCATCCTGCCCCTCCTCCGGTGTCTCACTCTGGCAAAACCAGAAGTTGTTCTTACTGAAATCCATGAAGGCATTTGTGAAGAATATATCAATAGTCCAACCTTAGCGTTTAAGGTTGTTAGGTAGGGCTACTATTGGCTGACCATGCGTCGGAATGCCATGACTTACGTGCAACGATACCTGGAGTGCCAGAAGCATGCTATGACACACCGTCAAGTTCCTCTGATGCCCATTAACTATGCATGGTCATTCGCACAATAGTGAATGGATCTCCTGGACCTGTTCCCCTCTACTGCGGGACAGCGGTGATTCATCATAGTTGTGGTCGACTATGATTCAAATTGATTTAATTATTTATATATTGCCAAGACCTGTGAGTTATCTTTGAGAGCATCGTCAATGCATTTAGGTTTAATTTTGAGATAAAAAAGTAGCATTTACACAAATATTTTTAAATGAAGAATGAGTTTAAATATATTTTGATGTATATCCAATAATTAGCTCCGTAGGATATCTATCTATATACTTTTATTCCTTATGAGGAAGTAGATATATCCAAGTTATTTTAGAAAAGAGAATTTTCATACAAATTCAAATTATCAAATTCAAAATCATCATCCAAATTATTTTTCTTAACATCGAAAAATATATTAAAAATAACATGGATAGATTCCTCAATAACTAAAGTTTTTTATTGAAAACTCGATACACTTTAGAAATAGAGGAATATTTAAGAAAAATATCTTCATCGGATTTTATATCTTCCTAAGGTATACTTTTTATTTAAAATAAAATATTTACAACTAAAAACTTTAAAATATGAGATGTTAGGTCTTTTATTGTTCAACAATTCATAAGGAGTTTTAGATAATAGAGGTTTTATAAGAACCCTATTTATGATGTAGTATGTCGTGTTAATGGCTTTGGCCCAAAATGTATTTGGGTAAGCTATGTTCATTAAGCATGATTCTTGTCATCTCTTGTAAACTCCTATTCTTTCTCTCAACAACTCTATTTTGTTATGGATTTCTTTAAGTAGAGAAATTATGATTACATCCATTCAAGTCATAAAATTCTTAAAAATCATGTTTCTTAAATTCATCACCATGATCAATACGAATTGACGAAATCATAAAACATTTTTCATTTTGAACTTGTTTGTAAAACTTCGTAAAACATTTAAAACGATCACTTTTATGTGCTAAGAAGTATGTCCAAATATATTTACTATAAACATCAACAATTACAAAAGCATATTTATTACCCCTAGACTTGTAATATCAATTTATCTAAATAAATTCATATAAATTAATTGTAATGGTCTAGAGGTACTCACTTTAATTCTAGATTTAAAGCTACTATTTATTTGTTTTCCAAGTTGACATGCATCATAAATTTTATCTTTGACAAATTTAATTGCATTCCTCTTATAAGTTCTTAGTTCTGATTTGTGAGATTAATTTTATACTTACATAACATAATTTCCTATACCAAAGCTATGTATCATAGTTTAAAATCAAAAAATAAGTTTCATCATAAAAATCATCAAGATCAATAGTATAAATATTATCGCTCCTTAAGGTAATCATAGATTTATTATTATGTGGTATGTCTATAATGCAAGCATTAGATTCAAAATTAATATTATATCGTTATCACATAATTGACTAATATTTAATAAGTTATATTTTAGACTATCTACTAACAAAACATCTTTAATAAAAAATTTTGATTTGTTATTAATATTTCCAATGTTGATAATCTTTCCTTTGTTGTTATCTCCAAAAGTGACATATCCTCTATCTCAACTAGTGAGCTTTAAGAATTATGTTAAATCTTTGGTACTGTGTCATGAGCATCCACTATTAAGATATTATCTTTTACTCCTAACTCATGTTTGAAGACATACATATAAAAGAGAGGGTTTACTTTAAGTACACATTTAACTTTAGATCCTTCATGGTTAGATTTATCTCTCTTGACTTTTGATATCAAATCATTTATTATTCTTTTAGAAACCTAAACTAATTTATGAGAGCTATATTTTTTAAAAAAGCATGTATAAGCATAATAACCAAATCTTTCATAAAAATTATATTTAACTTTATAAGGAATATGTAGTGTGGGTCATTTTATAAATTTTATTAGCTTTTCATGAGTGTTATTACTCACAAAGTCGATACCTTATTTTTTATATACACAATCTTAGTTAGCAAGAATCATATTTAATGATCTATTTCTAATTTTATATTTTTCTAGTATTTGTTATAATAATACATTTTCCTTCTTGGATGAGTCTATATCTTTATATTTAGAGCAAGGAGTACAAGATGTTAATGTATCATGCATAATTTTTAATGTATCAAATTTACTAGTAAGTAATATATAATACCTTTTTAGTAAATTATATTTCTTACCAATCTTTTTGAGTTCATCATATAAATCATGAAATACATCAAATAATTAATTGTAAGATAATTATGACTTGTAAGAGTCACATACCTCATCGTTGAAGGCCATCAATGTGTAGTTTGTTACGTCATCTTTATTTATTTGCTTTTCATTTTTTTGATGCATTTGATTCATCCCAAGTTGCTTGAATACTTTCTTCTTATTTTATTGTTGGCAATTTCCTCTTCAGTTATGGACACTCATTTTTGAAGTATCCTGGCATCTTACATTCATAACATATTATTGTATCCTCTTTAGATTCACTTTTATTATTATAAGTTTTGTTCTTTTTCATAAATTTTTAAAGTATTCTTGTAAGAAGTGCAATGTCATCATCATCATCACTTGAGCTTTCGCTCGATGAGTCATCTTTAGTTCTAAGTGCAATATCTTTTCTGTTCTTGGGAAGGTTTTCTTCTTGTCATCATGTGCGATCATTTTATAGGTCAATAAAGATCCTATGAGTTCTTCAAAAGAAAATTGTTCAATTTCTTTGCTTTTTGGATAGCGGTTACTTTTTGATCCCAACTTTTTAGAAGAGATTTTAAAATCTTATTTACTAATTCAAAATTAATATAACTTTTACTAAGAACTTTTAAACCATTGACAACATACATAAAATTGGTATACATTTCACCAATGGTTTTACTTAGCTTCATTTTAAACAATTCATAACTATGTATTAAAAAATTAATTTTAGATTTTTTTATTCTACTTGTGCCTTCAAGAGTAACTTCAAGTATGTGCCAAATATCATATGTTTTCTTCTCAAAATCAAGTATTTGCCAAACTCATTTTTGTTTAAAGCATAAAATAAAGCATTCATAGTATTAAAATTTAAGAAAAATATTTTCTTCTCAAAATCATATTTCGTTGGTTTAGAAGATTTTTAAAAACTATATTTAACAATGTTCCACAAATCAAAATCCATATAAATCAAAAAAAAATTTATTCGTATTTTTCAATAAGTATAGTTCGTCCTATTGAACATAGGAGAACAAGTAATAGAGTGACCCTCTTGATCATCAAAAAAGTTATTAAATCTTACTATGTGTTAATCCAACTAAGAGAACTTGGCTCTAGTACCAACTGTTAGGATCGTAATGGCACTAGGGGGTGGGGGGGGTGGTGAATTACTACTTTTGTAATAAGGTTCTGATTTGAAAATTTTGATAAAAAAAATATATCGAAAATGTGTTTAACTAAGAAGTGTGTGTAAGAGTAGTAAGTAAATTAGTAAGTAATGACAAGGCAAAATAAGGAAAGAAATGTAAGCTATTTTATAATGGTTTAATCGTCCCGACCTATGTCCACTCCTGATTCCTCTTCCCTCGAGGCTATCGGGTTTCACTACCGATCTTCTTTCCATGGGCGAAGATCAACTACCCTTGTTATAACCTTTCTCATTTTACCAAGCTTAGGAGAGAACCTTTACACCAACTCTTTTATAAATGACTGCATACCTCTTTTGAATAACCTTTAAACTTAAAGAGGAAGAGACTCAAATACTTTTGAGAGGATTTACATACATCAATTCTCAAGATTTAATTCTTGTTCACCCTTACATCAAACAAGCATGAGTGGGATATTTATAGACTCCCAAAGGCTTTAGAAATGAAGCTAAAAATTCAAATCCCTAAGTTTTTAAGGTATCAATGGTACCATCACCGTCGTCAAGCAGTACTACCATCAAACAAAGCCCGGGATTTTGGGCTCTAGTGGTACCACTGTCAGCCTATATAGTACCATTGTCGTATGGGCAGTATCACCATCGGCCATGGGTGGTACAATTGTTAGAAGTCTCAAAAAAGCACAAATAGTATTTTTCGGCTCTCAAGTGGTACCACCACCTAGGACTGGCAATACCACCACCCAAACCAACATCAGGTCACTAAATTAGTCTTCCAATAGGCCTAATGGGCTCTAAATCAAGTTGATATGGTTTCAATCTAAGACCAACTCAATTTGACTTAAAATGACCGTGATCAAGACTTAACCACTTTAATTATAGCTACGAAGCCTTCAACAGATTGTCCAGTATTCTGGCATGTCATTATTCATTTGGCACTTCGTCCAAACCTCTAGGATATCATCCTTTCCTTCAGTGTAACACTCAATCTATCGACTGTCTAACTTCCTACAATATCTGATCTTTTGGCACAATACCCGATCCTTCCTGCTCGATGCCCGAATCCCGATGCCTAAACTCATGACATAAAGTTCATCCTTTGGTACATTGATCAATCCTCTGGCTTGATATCTAATCTCTGATGTGATATTTTCCTCGGCCTAATGCTTGATTTTTCTACTATGATAATCTACTGGTTCGATTTTTTTTACGTCACTTATCTTAAAAGCATATTAGTCTATAAATTTATTAATTGATTTCATCATCAAAATTTAGAATTCAACAAATTAGATGTTCTTCATGTTTACCAATAGAAAATAGTTTCTTACTTTATCATAAATGCATCCTTTAGATACATTGTGTATTAATTTTGGATAATCCAAATTTTAATTTTTTTTACTTAACAATCTTAAACCCTTAATTTTAAGGTGTTCATATCTTAAATATTAGAAATTAGATCATTCTTTTAAGTTATAATAAGAGTATACTCTTCAACATTTAAAGCATTAAGTGACAACATCTTATTTTGAGTTATGTAAATATTTACTATAATTAAACTAAATTTTTTATCTTTAATAATGCATGAACCATCATTAAATATAATTGAAGATCCATCATTAATCAATTGTCCAACACTCAATAAGTTACATGATAAACTAAGAACAAAAAAAATATTAATAAGATGTTTCATCTTCACTTTACTTATCTTCACCTTAGTTGTTCCTTGTTCTTTAATTGGATTTGCTTATTATATTCAGGTATAATTTTTAATTTATAAGTTTTATCAAGATATCTAAATATTGATCTTATGTCTGATATATGATTAGAACATCTACTATCCAAAAACTAAATATCATTTTAGATATTATTAACTTATTACTTTCTTTATTTTTCTCTACATAACTTGCTTAATTATCTCTTTTCCAATAATATGTTTTCATTAATTTGATTGTTTTTATTCATCATGCATATCAAAGTATCATCTTACTCCTTCTCTTTCATTTCCCCTATCGCGGAATCCTCCTTTGCCACATTATCTTCTTTTAATTTTTTTTCTTCACTTTTCTCAAATGATCTATTCAATCTTGATTTATGTGCTTGCAAGAAACCCATTAATTTATCAAATAAAAAAGTAAATAAATTTTTGACTCAATTATCATAACAATATGATCAAATTTTGAAGTTAAACATCTTAAAAACTTTACAATAAAATTTTGAGTTACTTTAGAAATAAAATATTACATAAACTCATTAATTTTTATGAATAAAATATTAAACTCATAAAAAAAATGTTTAAAGTATGTCGTAATCATCTTCGATGGGCATTGAAATTTATTATGAAGTATCTATGAGGCTTGCCTCGAGGTTGTAACTATTGTAATTCTTCAAAAAATTATCTCATGTATAGTCTATTAAATGAAGAATATCTTTTGAGTCTTTTATATTCTCTCTTTGGTTTCTTCATTTGGATATGTACATTTATTCTCTATTAAGTCCTAAAGATCCTAGGACTTGATAGAGTTTTCATTTTAATACTTTAGAATTCATAGGATTGGCTTGAGAAGATAAAAAAAAAAAGGATTGAAATATAAAATTACCATTGAAAGTCATAACTATGATGTAATTAAAAGAAAATACTTTCGAAGAAGAAAATCATAGTAGAATAATATTTAAAACTACTTATAAAATATTTTAAAGTGCATATATATATATATATATATATTCAATGGATATGATTAGAATAATATTTAAAACTACTTAGAAGAATATGATTAGAACTACCCAGGTGGTTTTCCAATCGATAGTCTTTTTTAAGAACTTTCCTGACATAGGCTTTTTAAGTGTGGTAGAGTTGGCCATTGCACTTATAGCTGTGAACTCCCCCCACCCAACATCAGCCATCGACCCTAGCTAGCTAGGGCTTCCCCACCCTGACCAAAGGAAGAAGATGGAAACCTCTCTGGGCCTTGGGTTTGATGAGTCCAAAGATGACCCAGACCTAAACTGGTGAAGGCCCACCAGGTGGTCTTGTCTACAGACGAAGGGGAAATGGGTCATCTCAAACGCATCCAATCCAACCCCAACCCCAACTGATTTCTTCTCGCTAGACTCAACAACCTACACCTCCTGTCCTTTTGTCCTTCCTGGCTCAACTGCTGACTTGTGTTTTGATCCCTAATCTGGTCTGAGATTAGGTAGACTTTTTAAGGCCCGAACGTACATGACACCGATATTTGTAGGTCTCCCCAACTCCTTCTTCCCTACCGCTTTTAATGAGTCAATTGTGTGGCAAATTTATGTCGTTGACCCTTGTGCACCTATGCATGCCAAGTGGGCCTGGGAATTTGGTCTCCAATTCCTCCTCCCACCCCACAAATTGGTCCTTTTGTCCTTTCCTTCTCCTTCTCTCTTTGGGTCTCCAATTCCTCCTCCCGCCCCACAAATTGGTCCTTTTGTCCTTTCCTTCTTCTCTCTTTGGGTCTCCAATTCCTCCTCCCTCCCCACAAATTGGTACTTTTGTCCTTCCCTTCCCCCAATTACTACCCTAATATATCTATCGACCTTTCTTTACTTGAGAGATTGAGGCTGCTTTATCCCAAATAGGCTTGGCTTGTGTAAAAGCTCAAACCTGATGGATTCATGTGA
Organism: Ensete glaucum; assembly: GCA_021527575.1. Classification (NCBI taxonomy): domain Eukaryota; kingdom Viridiplantae; phylum Streptophyta; class Magnoliopsida; order Zingiberales; family Musaceae; genus Ensete; species Ensete glaucum. The sequence continues at coordinate 37,125,297 of CM038558.1, read as the reverse complement.
AATTCTAATCATGAATTCATTCATTGCTTTTCACTGCTCCAATAGTAAGTATACTTGAGAGTTGGATATGTTATAGGTTTATATCTAAAAAAGATTGAGGGGGGGGCCCTTGAGCTTTATAATCTTCTCACTATTAAGAGATCTATTTGTGGTAAGTATATGTTGTCTATTCTTAACAAATCTGATTTGTTAAAAGTCAAATATGGGAAATTTTAACCCCTAGACTACTTTTGTTATCTCTTCCTTGCTCTAGGAGGGATATTGATCATTTAACCAGGTCTATCAGAGGTGGCTTTCGGAAACTCATAGGTCTTGGCATTTCCAGATTGTAAGGTGCGAGCGCTGCAGCAAGAATGCGAGTGTAATGGAGCTCTATGCAGCTAGCTGGCTGATTGCATGGCAACGAAAGGCGCTCATGCATGCTCTTGCCCATTGTTGCGCTGTTGCATTCGAATGAACCAACCAACCTTACCATCAAAATGTCCTCCCAATGAACTTTGCTCTGTTCGAGCTGTGTGCGTCTGATGGGGCGTCAGATAGCGTGAAAGTCTAGTCGTTGCTCATTGTCTTGGGCGATCAAAAATGATTTGTTTTAACTTGTTTTTGGATCATTTTTGTGTGCTGTGACGGTCATAGTGAACGGTGTGAAACGTCAATCATCTCAACACCTTAAAACCCCCCGGGTGGCACAAGGCTAAATGGGGCGTTCGTATAGCAAAGAATATTTGTCCGTCGCTTCATTCATTGTCCGTCGCTCGTAGCTCACTCGGGCAGCCAAAAACGGATAATTTTTGACCTGTTTTAATTAGATTTTTACGTGAAACCATTTTTGATATTGAGAATTACCTATAAAGGCATGAGTTTACTTGAGCATAATTTTAAGCATTTTATGATGATATAATAAAATCTGCCATGATATATTTGATTCTTAGATATTGTCAATAGATTAAATGCTCTTGACAAATCTTTTTCCAATCATGATCTAATAAATAAGATCTTTAGGTCGCTTATAAAGAATTAAGATATAAGGATAACTACAAACAGAGAAGAAAAGGACCTAAGCAATCTTTCATTTAAAGAACTCATAAGGAATCTTTCATTTAAAGAACTCATAAGGTTACTAATAACCTATGAAATATTGTGCAAAGTATACTAAAAAGAAGAATAAAACCTATCAGCAGAGGAATGGTCAAACGAAGAAAGCTCTAGTAGATCGAAGTTGGAAGAGCAAACTGTCACGCCCCTCCAAAATATCGACAATATTTAAAATTTTCCTTACAACTAATCCAGGATCAAAACACACATTTTGAGGTCACTAAGAAAACATTCAGATCAAATTTTTACCTCTATAGTCTACAAATTCATCACCCTGTGCAGTTCATAAACATACCACGCATCACTCGATAATTCATATAATCTGAACTCAACTCTTCAAAATAATAACCACACATAAACTCATAAGTGGGGAAGTCTATGCAGTCACCAAATCAACGATTACCATAAATTCATATCATTACATGAATTTAACTTAACATTCCAAAATCCTATACATGAGGGATCCTTTATCTTACACAAAATCCACAGGTTTAGATTCATCGTCACATTTCATAAGATGCAGAGTAGCTTATACAACAAAACACATATGCTAACAAAGATCGAAAATCTTCTAAACTTTCCACCCCAATCTTAACAATTAAGCAAGCGATACGCTATCCGAAAAATTTATCAACAAACGGGGTGAGCATAAGGAGCTCGAAAGTGACTAACATATCCATATCAAAATAATACAATTTCCAAAGGGATACGGCAAAGTACAAGGCGAATATACGATTTCATAGACATAATATTGTTAGGAGCGAAACATAATTGTTTTTTTCAATCTTACATATTTGGTTCTGACGGATGGGGCATAGAGTAATTGGAGCATCTCAAGAATAAAGGAAACATATCGGAGCTTATCGGTGGCATACGAAATGTTACGAAGCATATCAACGGCATATGGAATATTTCAAGCAAAATCATCGATGAATGAAGCATTTGAGCATATCAAAACAAATATCGATAGAAGCTCAAACGTCCTTGACGTCGCAATCATATCATTCTTATCCGAGCATGAGCGAAACAACTCACCAAAACTCGGATGTCATATCAAACATATAGAAGGTGTAGTGGAATCTCAATCGAATGTGATCCATCCATTTCGAATGACCACCGACAAATGTATCCCACGTGGGAGCTCCATCCACCCACGTCTAGGTGAAGTCGGAAGAGCATCGCAGCTCTAAGCACATACCCTTTACCATTTCGCAAAGGTCCGAATATCCTGAGCGGGACCCCACATAGCGAGTAATAGCGCATACCCTTTACCATTTCGCAAAGGTCCGACAATCCCACACACCGAGTACAAGAGGCGGTTTAACAATAAGTAGCATATGTCACACAGCGGAACAACAAAACGTGCATGTGCCTTTTCGAGATAATACGAAACAAAGAACAAATCTCTCACAAATATATTCAGATTTGGAATGAAATGAAAACAAGAATGTACAGGGATTCCAAGCAATCATATTTAGCTCAATTCCAATAAGAAGGTTAGACAATTCAATTATCCAAATAAATGGAATACGAAATCGACCAAAGCTCGATTTCGGACAGATTTCGATGGCACAAACAAATATTTCAGAATATCAATTATGCTCCAATACCCATAAGAAAGTTATGGTCGAACCATATATCAATCTATATTATGATGGAACAAATTTCGTATGAAACAGGGTTCCCAACACGGAGTTACTTTTGATTTGGTAACCCAAAGGCAAAAACACAATCACTGTTTTGCAGAATTTATAGGGTCGGATTCAACAGATAATAGGGTAGGCAATTGAATTCCAAAATTTTCAAACTATATGTCAAAAGAAAGATTTTCAAGTCTAGTTTATAAAGAATTAATTTTTGTCTAAATCAGAGACTCCAACAGGGAGTTATACATAATTTAGTGACACACGGTTAGAAACTGCAAACTCTGTTTTATATATTACATAGTATCAATTAAAACAAATGTTTGGACATGCTATTGAACTTCAAAGTTTTCAATTTTAGTGTCAAAAGAAAGATCTATCAGTCTAGATTCATATAAAATAAGTTTAACCTAAATCCAAAATTAGTACAATAATCTACAGCCGGAACAAGGCAGAAGGGTCAGGACTTTGATAATTTTCCAGATTCAAATCTTATAACCAACAAGAGAGATTTCAGCTTTGCAGGTCTTGAATTCAGCAATTAATTTTGGAAAGCAAGGCAAAACAACAAAGATAAAGTATCAGAAGGCAAAAAAATATAGGATAGAACACTTGCCTTTGATAATTTTGACCCTAAGTGAAAAGATTTGAGCAAGAACCCTTAAAGCCCCAAATTTTCTTCTTCTTCTTCTTCTTCTTTCTTTCTTTCTTTCTTTTTTTTTTTTGAACAGATCACCCACGCAGCTGCCTTCTCTGCTTCCTTAAGAATGAAGGCAGAGAGGCTTAAACGGTGGAATTTATCATTTTTTATATTTTACAATTTAGTCCTTGTATTTAGTACATTTAGGATTAGGTCCTTAGGGTTTACATATAGGTCCTTAGATTCTTTCTTTTTTTTTTTTTGTTTTGAACAGATTACCCAAATCTTATAAATAAGTTACTTCTGATTCATACTCTATTTCCTTTGTCAATTTAAAATGAATGCTTATATTATCACTAGAAATTTATACGAAAATTCGGAAATGAGGGATGTTACACTCTCCCCCCCTTAAAAGAAAAATTTAGTCCTCTAAATTTATCGTACCTCTATCGATGAAAAGACTGGGATACACCTTTTTCATTTCCTCCTCTAGCTCCCAAGTTGTCTCCTCTCCAGAATGATGTCTCCAATTTACTTGAACCAGTGGGATGACCCGATTCCTTAGGACTTTTTCTTTCTTATCAACAATCTGAATAGGCTCTTCCACATAAGATAAATCTTTATCGATCTCCACCAGCTCATACTTAATGATGTGAGAAGGGTCATATATATACTTTCTAATCATCGAGACAGGAAATATATCATGGACATGGCACAATCTTTGGTGGCAAGGCAATCTGTGACAGAACCAACCCTCTCAAGAACCTCAAAAGGTCCAATAAATCTTGGGCTTAATTTTCCTTTCTTCCCAAACCTTATAATGCCTTTAGAAGGAGACTTTTAAGAATACAAAATCTCCGATTTCAAACTCAATATCTCGCCTTCTATTGTCGATAACTCTTTTGACGACTCGATCTTTAACCTTTTCCTTATAACTTGAATTTTCTCGGTAGTTTCTTGTACCTCGTTAACGACTTTCATCACCAACTTCCTCCCAACATATAGGTGTTATGCACTTTCGCCCATATAAAGCTTCATAAGGAGCCATCTGAATACTTGAATGATAACTATTATTATACGTGAACTCAACTAGTGAAATATCCTTATCCCATTCACCATTCCAATCCATAACATAGGCTCTAAGCAAATCCTCAAGTGTTTGAATTGTTCTTTCTGACTGACCATCAGTCTGAGGATGATATGTAGTACTAAACTTAACTTTAGTGTCCATCGACTCCTGCAATCTTCTCCAGAATCTAGAGAGAAATCTGGAGTCTCTATCAGATATGATCTCCATTGGAATACCATGAAGTCTTACTATTTCATTGACATATAAATCTGCAAGTTTATCAAGCGAATAAGTCATATTAATCGGTAGGAAGTGTGCAGATTTTGTTAACCTATCAATGATAACCCAAATAGCATCATGCTTCCTAGAGGTTCGGGGTAATCCTGAAACAAAATCCATAGTAATACATTCCCATTTCCATTCAGGGATATCTAAAGGTTGCAACAACCCTCCAGGTCTTTGGTGTTCTACTTTGATTTACTGACAAGTCAAACATTTTGAAACATACATTGCAATTTCGTTCTTCATGCCTTCCCACCAATAATGACTTTGAAGATCTCTATACATCTTAGTGCTCCCCGGATGTATGGTGTACTTTGAAGTATGACTTTCCTTTAGGATTTGATTCTTGATATCTGGTTCATTTGGTACACATACTCTCTCCCCAAATCTCAATAGGCCATCCTTTGAAACTTGAAATTGTGGCTTCAATTCCTTTTCTACTTCATTCCTCAAGTAGATTAAATGTGGATCTCGTAATTGTGCTTCCTTAATTTGTTGAATAAGATCAGATTGCACTTGAATGGAGGCCATCAATATCATCGAGTCTTGCTCTTTCCTCAAAGCTTTCAAATCAAAAATTTCTTTTAATAACTTCCATTGCTTCACGACCAGACTAGCCATAAAACTTGTAGATTTCCTACTAAGTGCATCAGCTACAACATTGGCTTTGCCCGGGTGATAACGGATGGCACAATCATAATCCTTCAGAAGTTCTATCCATCTTCGCTGTCTCATGTTTAACTCTTTCTGAGTAAAAATATATTTTAAACTCTTGTGATCAGTGAAGATTTCAAACTGTCGACCATACAAATAATGTCTCCAAATCTTTAGAGCAAAAATAATTGCTGCTAACTCCAAATCATGAGTCGGATAATTCAATTCATAACCTTTAAGTTGCCTAGAAGCATAAGCAATTACTCTCCTTCCGTATCAAAACACATCCTAGGCCTTTTCTTGAAGCATCGATAAACTACAAATCCCTCACTACCACTTGGAATAGTGAGAATAGGGGCACTAGTCAACCTTCTTTTTAACTCTTGAAAACTTTGCTCACAATCATCACCCCATACAAATTTCATGTTCTTTTTAGTGAGTTTGGTGAGAGGTTGTGCAATTCGAGAGAATCCCTCCACAAATCTCCTGTAATAACCTGCCATGCCCAAGAAGCTTCTAACTTCTGTTACATTTGTTGGTACTTCCCATTCAACTACAACTTCTATTTTCCTTGGATCAACAGATATACCCTTCCCTGAAATCACATGGCCTAAGAAAGCAACTTCATTCAACCAAAATTCACATTTGCTGAACTTAGATACAACTTCTTTTCTCTTAGTATGGACAACACATCTCTCAAGTGTTCCTCATGCTCCTGATTACTCTTTGAATACACCAATATGTCATCAATAAATACAATTACATAGATATCCAAGAGTGGTTGAAATATCCTATTCATTAGTTCCATAAAAGCTGCAGGGGCATTTGTCAAACCAAAAGGCATCACCAAGAATTCATAATGACCATATCGAGTTCTGAAAGCTGTTTTTGAAATATCCTCCTCCTTGATCTTCAACTGATAGTAACCTGACCTCAGGTCAATCTTAGAGAATATTTGTGCACCCTGCAATTGATCAAACAAATCATCAATTCTAGGTATGGGATACTTATTTTTGATGGTCACCGATTCAACTGCCTATAATCAATACAAAGCCTCAATGTTCCATCCTTCTTCTTCACTAATAGTAGCACCCCATGGGGATACACTGGGTCGTATGAAACCCTTATCTAATAATTCTTGTATTTGCTTCTTTAACTCCTCTAGCTCGAGTGGTGCCATTCTGTAGGGAGGCTTAGATATTGGGGTTGTACTGGGGACTAGATCAATAGTAAATTCACCCTCTCTATCTAGAGGTAAACCAGGCAAGTCATCTGGGAATACATCAGGAAATTCTTTGACCACTACAATTTCATCTAGGTGGGTTCCCTGATCTGAATGCTCCTTTACACACACCATATAACAAAAATAACCTTTCTGCATAAGACGATAAACTTGAAGTGCTGATATCAAGCAAGGAGGCAAATCATGCCTAATGCCCTCAAAGAAAAATATAGATCCGGTATGCAGTAATTATTTTTGTAACAATCAATACTAGCATGATGAGAAGATAACCAATCCATGCCAAGTATAATATCAAAGCCACGGATCTCTAGGAGAATCAAATCAGCAAGGAGTTCGCGGTCTCCAATAGAGATCAAACAAGATGGGTAGACCAAGTTTGTTGCCAATGAATCTCCAATGCTTGTTACATATAACATATAATCCAGGGTTTAGGTAGAATATCCAAGTGACAAGCAAAGTATTGTGAAACAAACGATAAGTTGGAGCCGGGATCAAACAAAACCTTTGCATTTCTTTTAGAAACATAAAGAATACCTTCCACCACTGATTTGGAAGCCTTAGAATCTTGTTCAGTGATAGCGTACACTCTAGCATGGGCTGAGGGTCTAGGAGGCAGTGGCTCTTTCTTCCTTTTCAGTGGGCAATCTCTTAATTGATGATCTAGCTTTCCACAACCAAAACATGCTCCACAAAACACCGACTTGTTTCATGATTTAATCCACATTTTGCACATAACTGAGTCCTCCCCAATGGTTTCCTTTTCTCAAATCCAGATGTCTTGAACCTCTTGTTACTAGCTTCATATTCATTTTCTCTCCTGCTTTTGCCAGTAAATTTGTCCCTTTTGTTCTTGCCAATGATTTCTTGAATTTCCTCCATGTCTCTTTCAATTTTCAAAGCTCTTTCTATCGTATCAGATATGTTCGTAATTTTAAAGTGACATTCTCTTATTGCCATAATCCCTTTCAAACCTTCTTGCTTTTCTAGATTCATTATCGTCATATGTGTGGCAAACGAGAGCTCGGTGAATTTAGATTCATCTGTAAATCATACTTCCCTGGATAAGATTCAAGAACTCCAATTCTTTTTGCTCTCTCATACAATCTGGAAAATATTTATCGTTAAACTTTTCTTGGAATAACTTCCATGTCATTGGCTCATGTTTGATTTCAGACATCCTCTTAATCATTCTCCACCAGTGTTCAGCTTCTCCTTCCAGCATAAAGGTGGCAAGAAAAACCTTTCGATCATCAAGGTAATTTAAAGCATCAAATATTTTCTCTATCGCATCATCCATCGCTCGCCACCATTGGATCGGACTCACCATTAAACCGGGAGGACTAAGCTTCTTAAACCCAATTCCCAACCCCGTCTGGTTTGATGTCTCTGTTCCATCATTACTTCCTTGATGGACAGGTTGTTGTTGTTGTTGCATCACTTGTGCCATAGTCTCCAAAGTCCGCATGATACCACTCAATTGATCAGCAGTAGATGCAACAGGAGAACCAGATGATCTCGTCATCCTCGCTTCCTAAAACATCAAAAAAAATATTTTCTTTGATCAATCTCTAAATGATAGTCAATAAACCTCAAAAAGAGAATATTCTTAGTGATTCTCAAATCATGCTCTGATACCACCTCTGTCACGCCCCTCCAAAATATCGACAATATTTAAAATTTTCCTTACAACTAATCCAGGATCCAAACACACATTTTGAGGTCACTAAGAAAACATTCAGATCAAAATTTTACCTCTATAGTCTACAAATTCATCACCCTGTGCAGTTCATAAACATACCACGCATCACTCGATAATTCATATAATCTGAACTCAACTCTTCAAAATAATAACCACACATAAACTCATAAGTGGGGAAGTCTATGCAGTCACCAAATCAACGATTATCATAAATTCATATCATTACATGAATTTAACTTAACATTCCAAAATCCTATACATGAGGGATCCTTTATCTTACACAAAATCCACAGGTTTAGATTCATCGTCACATTTCATAAGATGCAGAGTAGCTTATACAACAAAAACACATATGCTAACAAAGATCGCCTAAAATCTTCTAAACTTTCCACGCCTCAATCTTAACAATTAAGCAAGCGATACGCTATCCTGAAAAATTTATCAACAAAGCGGTGAGCATAAGGAGCTCAAGTGACTAACATATCCATATCAAAATAATACAATTTCCAAAGGGATATAAAGTACAAGGCGAATATACGATTTCGTAGACATAATATTGTTAGGAGCAGAAACATAATTGTTTTTTTCAATCTTACATATTTGGTTCCTGACGGATGGGGCATAGAGTAATTGGAGCATCTCAGTAACAAAGGAAACATATCGGAGCTTATCAGTGGCATACGAAATGTTACGAAGCATATCAACGGCATATGGAATATTTCAAAGCAAAATCATCAGTGAATGAAGCATTTGAGCATATCAAAACAAATATCGTACAGAACTCAAACGTCGTCCTTGACGTCGCAATCATATCATTCTTATCCGAGCATGAGCGAAAACAACTCACCAAAACTCTGGATGTCATATCAAACATATAGAAGGTGTAGTGGAATCTCAATCAAAATGTGATCCATCCATTTCTGAATGACCACCTGACAAATGTCTCCCACGTCTGGGAGCTCCATCCACCCACGTCTAGGTGAAGTCAGAAGGGGCCGGCAGAGCATCGCAGGCTCTAAGCACATACCCTTTACCATTTCTGGCAAAGGTCCAGAATATCCCACAGAGCGGGACCCCACATAGCGGGTAATAAGCGCATACCCTTTACCATTTCTGGCAAAGGTCCAGACAATCCCACACACCAGAGTACAAGAGGGCAGTTTTAACAATAAGTAGCATATGTCGGAAACACACGCGGAACAACAAAACGTGCATGTGCCTTTTCGAGATAATACGAAACAAAGAACAAATCTCTCACAAATATATTCAGATTTGGAATGAAATGAAAACAAGAATGTACAGGGATTCCAAGCAATCATATTTAGCTCAATTCCAATAAGAAGGTTAGACGAATTCAATTATCCAAAGAAATGGAACAGAATACGCGAAATCGACCAAAGCTCGATTTCGGACAGATTTCCAGTGGCACAGCAAACAAATATTTCAGAATATCAATTATGCTCCAATACCCATAAGAAAGTTATGGTCGAACCATATATCAATCTATATTTTGATGGAACAAATTTCGTATGAAACAGGGTTCCCAACATGGAGTTACTTTTGATTTGGTAACCCAAAGGCAAAAACACAATCACTGTTTTGCAGAATTTATAGGGTCGGATTCAACAGATAATAGGGTAGGCAATTGAATTCCAAAATTTTCAAACTATATGTCAAAAGAAAGATTTTCAAGTCTAGTTTATAAAAAATTAATTTTTGTCTAAATCAGAGACTCCAACAGGGAGTTATACATAATTTAGTGACACATGGTTAGAAACTGCAAACTCTGTTTTACACATTACATAGTATCAATTAAAACAAATGTTTGGACATGTTATTGAACTTCAAAGTTTTCAATTTTAGTGTCAAAAGAAAGATCTATTAGTCTAGATTCATATAAAATAAGTTTAACCTAAATCCAAAATCAGTACAATAATCTACAGCCGGAATAAGGCAGAAGGGTCAGGACTTTGATAATTTTCCATATTCAAATCTTATAACCAACAAGAGAGATTTCAGCTTTGTAGGTCTTGAATTCAGCAATTAATTTTGGAAAGCAAGGCAAAACAACAAAGATAAAATATCAGAAGGCAAAAAAAATATAGGATAGAACACTTGCCTTTGATAATTTTGACCCTAAGTGAAAAGATTTGAGCAAGAACCCTTAAAGCCCCAAATTTTCTTCTTCTTCTTCTTCTTCTTTCTTTCTTTCTTTTTTTTTTTTTTTTTGAACAGATCACCCACGCAGCTGCCTTCTCTGCTTCCTTAAGAATGAAGGCAGAGAGGCTTAAACGGTGGAATTTGTCATTTTTTTACATTTTGTAATTTAGTCCTTGTATTTAGTACATTTAGGATTAGGTCCTTAGGGTTTACATATAGGTCCTCAGATTCTTTCTTTTTTTTTTTTTTTTGAACAGATTACCCGAATCTTACAAATAAGTTACTTCTGATTCATACTCTATTTCCTTTGTCAATTTAAAATGAATGCTTACATTATCACCAGAAATTTATACGAAAATTCGGAAATGAGGGGTGTTACACAAACTAGTCAAGAAGAAGTGACAAATTAACCTCTTATGGCATTCAACAATAAGATAACTAATTTTTCAAAAGCTTCTTTATCATTTGAAGTACTACTTGAATCATTTGATGACTTATAGGATGAATTTAAAAAGATCAATAAAAAATATAGTTCACTAAAAATATATCATGTATTATTTACTAATGAGTTTGATATATTAAAAATATACATGATAAATAGATATCAAACATTTTGTACTCTTTGCACTAAATGTGAAAACATAGAATCATCTATATTCAACTTAAAAATGAGTTTTTTTTAAAATCACTAGAGTTTCATGCTTTAGAAAATATAAAACAGGACTTAATTACCATGAATGAAATCAAATGATAGTGATGATAAAATAGATACTCTTAAAAATAAAAATAAATCATTTAATATGATTCTTACTAAATAAGATATTATATTTAGACAAGAAAGTATTGGCTTTTAGAGCACCATAAGCAAACCAAATTTATAAAAGGACCCATATAGCATACTCACACATTACTTAAAATTAAATATAACTTTTATAGTGAGTTTGGTCATTAGGCTTTCTCGTAGTCTCTTAAGAGAAACAGTCAACTTAAATTAGTATGATTTTCTATTAAAAAAATCATAAGAAATTTAAAGCTAAAAGGTAAGAAAAATAGATCTAACTACGAATGACTCAAAATTAAATGAGTACATAAATCAATCTCCTCTTTCTTGTAGGTATGTCTCCAATCAAGAGCTAAGAGCAAAAAATAATATCTTGATAGTGAATACTCAAAGCATATGACTAGTAATCATATAAATTTTTCAAAGCTCACTAGCTAAAATAGAGTATACATTACCTTCGGAGATAATAACAAAGAAGAAATCATTGACATTTGAAATTTTAGTAGCAAATCAAGTGTTTTGATTGAAGATGTATTTTTTATAGATGGTTTGAAATATAACTAATAAATATTAGCTAACTTTCTGACAAAAAATAAAAAGTTAAATTTAAATCTTATTATTACATCATAGATCTATCAAATAAGAATAAGAATATGTTTTTTATTACTTTAAGAAGTGATAATATTTATATTATTGTTCTTAATAAATTAATAATGTAACTTGCTTTTCGATCTTCAATAATGATACATGGCTTTAGTATAGAAAACTATGACATGCTAATATAAAATTAATTTATCAAATTAAAAATAAAAACTTGTAAGTGGAATGTCTAAAATCGAAGTTTATTAAATATAAGATTTATGATGCATGTTATTTAAGAAAGCAAATAAAGAGTAACTTCAAACCCAAATATTATATATATATATATATATATATATATATATATATATATATATATATATATATATATATATATATATATATATATATATGATTGTTGATGACTATGATAGATGCACTTGGACATATTTCTTAGTACATAAAAAATAATTTTATTTAATATTTAACTTTTTTATAAATAAATTTAATATAAATAAGTTTTTAATTTTATCTATTCGTAATGATCATGATGATGAAATTTAAAAATTATGATTTTCAAAAGTTTTATGATTCAAATGGATATGACCACAACTTTTTTATTCTAAGAAATCTATAACAAAATAGAGTTGTTGAAAGAAGGAATAAAAGCTTATAAAAATAGTTAAGACCATGCTCAACGAACATAGTTTACTCAAATATTTTTAGACTAAAGTCATCAACATGACTTGCTATATCATAAATAGGATTCTTATAAGGCTACATTTATCTAAAGCTTCGTATGAATTGTGAAATAATAAATAATCCAATATTTCATATTTCAAAATTTTAGGGTGTAAATATTATATTTTGCATAACTAGGATGTCTTGGAAAATTTTGATGCTAAATCAAATGAAGATATTTTTTTTCTATATACTCTTCTATTTGGAAAGCTTATAGAGTTTTCAACAAATAATCATTAGTTCTTATAAGCTTTCAAAATAATCTATTCATGTTAGTTTTTATAAATCTTTTTATACTAAGAAAATTGATCTTCATGATGATTACTTTGATCTTAAAAAATTAAATTTGAATAATAATTTTACTCCGCAAGGTAATCTCGATACATCTGCTTCTAAAATACTCTTATATAATAAATAGAAGTATGTAGATACACATCCTAATGAGTTAATTATTAGAAAAAATATATAGTTGAAGCCACCATTGGTATGTTTCTCATATCAAGCCCTATGGTATAATTATTTGGGACTATGGTATCCTATATAATATAGAATGAAATCTATTAGTTTTTAGGTCATATATTATTTTCTTAATCATCCAAGATATAAAATTATATTATACTATCTATGATTGAAGTTGAATATACTGCGACAAATATAGGTTATGCATAGAAAATTTGGAGAAACACACTTTACAAGACTATGGATAATGCTTGAAAATATTGCTATAAAATGTAATAACACTAGTGTTGTTTGCTTAACAAAAAAATATTATTCAACACTCTTGGACCAAGTATATTAACATTATATATTATTTTATTAAGAATCATGTTAGCAATAATGACATATCATTAGACTTTATTAATTGAAAATACCAATTGATAAATATATATATTATACCCATAAATAAAGAATAATTTATTTTATTGTAAGAGAATTTGGCCTATCAAATTTATCTAAATAATGAACTAAGGATATTAGGTTTGAAATAAAAAATAACACCTTCACTAACATCTTTAATGAATACTTTTAGATTTGTTTAGGTACTTTCAATTGCCACCACTCGAGCAGCTTGAGTTGTTATTATATGTATATATCTCTTTTTTATTAACAACAAAAGGATAGAAGTAATGATTCATGTTTGACTTTTGCTTATTTTTGTTGATGATAAAAGGGAGGAAGTGATGACTAATGCATGAATACTTATAATTATGAAGCCTATGATATTTTTTTGTGGTTGTATGACTCATATTTGATAATAGTTAAAATGATTATGAATATAACTTTAAATTTTAAAGTTTGATTAAACATTGGTATATAAGATTGAATGATTAAATCATAATATAAATAAGATTGAATTTCTTTCCACTTCAACTCAATATGAGTATTTAAAAGGATATATAATATTTTGAGTTTAAATTTATTGTGACTTACTAAATAACATATAGATAGGGAGAGTCTTGTTAAGACCCGTCATTAATTGGTTATCATTATAAAAAGAAGAGATTATTAAATCTTAGATTTTGATGATAAAATCAATTGATGAATTTGATGTGCTAATGTATTGTTGAGATAAGCAACATAGGAAATACTTTGATAATAGGCTCAAACTACAAAAAGGCAAAATTACGAGTTAAAAATTCTAACATTGTGTCAAAAGATTATTATGCTAAAATTAAATATTGAATCAAAGGATTGGTTGATATACTAGAGATCAAATTTTGTGTTGGGGGTTCAGGCATCGTACCAAAATCAAATATCACACTAGAAGATTAGATGTCATAGTAAAGTCGACATATAAGAGGATTAGATGATATGTTGGAAGATATGACAATATATCAAAAGTTAAAACAAACTATCAAAAGATCATATGACATGTCGGATGAGTAAATAATGTGCCAAAAGCTTCGAAGATGTGTCATATGAGTGATTGATTTATAAAGGTTTTGATCAAGGTCATTTTGGGCTAATTTATATTGGTATTGGACCAAAACAGAGCCCACTTATCATAAAAGTAGTTAGGCTTATAGTTGAGCTTAATCTAGCATGCTAGGTCAAATAAGTAGCCTAAAGTTGTTTAGAGCTATGGCACCATAAGACCCAAATAAGAGTACTACCTAAGCCACATGTACTTTGTCAAACGCTTCGATAGTAGTATCACCTATGGCGACAATAGTACCATCTAGAATACAAATTTTATGATAGTACGATTGTAAAAGTCTATATTTATGGCTCATGTCAAAAGTTACGATGGTAGTACTGCCTAATATTAGCGATAATATCATTGGTACCTAAAAATTCTAAATGTTAAAATTTTTAACTTTATTTTTGAAGCCTTTTGGGGCCTATAAATATCTCACTCAGACTTAGTAGATGAAGCATCCATTCCTTAGTTGTGAAGTATTATAACTCTCTTTTTAAGTATTAATTGAGTCTATACTTCACTCTTGAGTTTAGTTTGGATACTAAGTTATAGGAGTGAGAGGTATCTTGTAAAAGAATGAGTGTAAATATTCTCTCTTAGGTTGAAAAAAAGAAAAAAGTCATAACAAAGATATTTGATTTTCATCCATTGAAATGAATATCAGTAGTAAAAGTTTGTGGTCTTGAAGAAAAAAAAATCGAGAGTAAATATAGGTAAGGAAGTTTGCATCATTTCTCTTATTATTTCATGCTCCAAATCAAGTTTCTAATGTATTTAATGCCTAATATCTAACTTGTTTTACACCTAATGCTAATGCAGCTGCATCGGCATAAGCTTATTTCTTACTTTTTCCCTCGCTTATCGAAAGCCTTTGTCCCCCTTCGCCAACTCCTACTCCTATACAAAGACAATTAGGACTTTTAGCACTACAAAAGGAATTGTTCAACCTCAAACTCTCCTTCTATTGAAACAACTTATCTATCCTTAAGTTAAGAATTAATTAAATCTCCCATCTTTTGTAAAATTTATCTTTTCTATTGAATCTTTATCTTTTGTATATCTAATAGGAATTTAGACTCCCTAAAACATAATGGAACTTGTGTCTAAGGCTCTAGCTCCTTCAGTTGTGATAGAGTCCCTAAAGCTCTTCTTGAAGAATATCCTTATGTTTGAATTAAAGGTCTTGACAATTCAATGTTAGAAGGTCTTGGTAATTCAATGTTAGAAGATCTTGGCGTGGGAAGGTAAGTTGAAAGGAGAGTTTAGCTTGAGAATGGAATTGAAGTTGAATCTAGCTTAGTTCATTGGATTAGTTTATAAAAAATATTTATAACCTTATACTGGTACTTAATACTTAAGGGTAAAGAATTAATATCAGCACTCTACAAGTGGTTTTGTTCGAGGTGAATCTTAGAGATGAGTTCTTAGCTATAAGTCACTTCACTATGTAGTTTTTTCTAGCTTTAAGAAAGTATCCTTATGAATGAGTTGAATCCTAGTTTGTTGATGACGAGTCTTTCTATTTTCGACATTAACTTAATCGAGTTCTATAGATAGTAGATAGTATGTCTTTACTCGCTTAAGATAGTAGATAGTGTGTCTTTACTCGCTTCAAGAGCAAGTGATATATATTGTGTAATTAGAGAATCAAAAGATTGATTTGCGCAAAGTCACATTCTAGTTAATCATTCGACTCTAGAATCAACAGAAGCATAATTTAAAACTAGTGTGCTAACAGAAGAAGTTAGAAGCATTAAAGAACTCTCTACCTTGATGCTAGCTAAGGTCGTGATAGGGCTGGGTGCTCAAGAACCATCCTCTGGCTATTACTAATACTACTAGAGCTCGGTAAAGTTGTCAACCCACCCTTCTTTCGTATCTTTCTCAATTAAACTCCCTTTCTTTCTTTCCTTCCCACCTAACCTACTCCAACTCAAGATTCTTTAACAACCTACTTGTAGAGTTCGTGTCTCTCCCACATTGCTTGGTGGGGATGCAACTGTAACAAGTCATTATGCAAGGAGAGGTCGGTCAAGCAAGTTCAACAAATGTAGAGTGAGCAGTTGAGTTGTAAGATAGAAGAGAGATAATTCTTTTATGCTTAATGTGCCGGTGAGCACTTAATTCCTAATGTTTTACATAGGTAGGCGGGTTTTATTATACTTAGGGTAGATGGGTTGGCGAGAAAGAGTTTAATTCTCATTTTATAGTTCCTTCCCTTCTTAGATGCAGAGGGAGTGTAAGTACCCTCTTCTTTTTATGGAATATAATTGATGTACAAAATATTAGAATAGGATTGAAAAGCGCAAAACTAGGGTGGCGAGAGGGAGTAGAGAGATGTTGTATTCATTCCTAGTGGTAGAGTTAAATCTGTCTTAGTTGACAGTAAATGCACTATATTGTACTTTATTTTTCTATGTACTTGCATTAAAACATTATTATTCTTTATTCTTCTTACGTTCACTATTATTTTCTATTATTCTTAATTCTTAGTATACCACCTTCAATTCTTATATGCAATAGGTAATACCTTACTTCAATTCTTACTTTATAGAAGGGTATTTCAATTCTTACTTTATAGAAGGGAGCACTAGGTTGGTTAGTTTACTCATCTTTTTTTTTAATATATAACTCTGGGTAAAGATTCTATAACTGAAATTGGCAATTCCCCTGTAATAGAAGTTAGGCAACTGGAACATACCTTTCTCCTGTGCCTTTAATAATGTTTTTGTAGGTGGCTTACCTCTGCCTCTGTTCTTATGGTTAAGGGAACAAGCGAGGGCAGAAACAAGAGTGCTAATGTTGTACTTGACTTCAACAAGAATTAATGGTATCAGCTTCAAACCCGTATCACTTTAGAGTTTAATTCTGACTTTATAGTTCAATTCTTACTTTTGAGGTGAGTAGTGTAGACCATAACTAGTTTCAGGATCAGATGTCGAATCAAAGTTCTCATGCCCAACCAACGGAGTAAGTCTAAAGTGAAGCTACACTTAACTTAATGTAGATAACACAATACAATCTCAACCGTCTTTATCTTCCTTCCAGAATGAATTTATTCTTTCAAGCCGAGTAGAGACCTAAAGAATAGAGTTTTGACCCACTAACAGAGTTAATTCCTGCAAGTGACTAAAGCGTTTTACCAAAGAAAGTTTATAGTGGAAGTTCAAGGTTTGAAGAAGGATAAGAAGCAATGTGAGCCCCCAAAGAAGTTGTATCAGAATCATAGTATAAAGTAAGAGTAATAATCGGAGTAAGAGTCAATTCGATTTATTTCTCTGCTAAGATCAAATCTTTTATACAAAAGTAAGTAGTAAGAGTCAGTTCAATTTATTTTTGTGCTAAGATAAAATCTTTTATACAAAAGTAAGTAGTAGAATTAAGATTTGTGCTTGACTCAGCTTATGGTGGTGAATAAATTAATCTTTGACTAAAACAGGGTAAGTGAAATGAATGAGTTGAATCTCCTCTTTAGAATTAGTTAAGCTGTTGAATCAGCATTAATAGGTTTCTTGAATCAGTAGAATATATTACCTTAGTTCTCTCATTATATGTACCCTTGTTGAATGGAATAGTTATCTTATTATAGAACCAAGTGATAAGAAATGATAAGATCTCTACTCTTCACCTCGAATAGACATAGATAAATGAGTAATTTGTTTCAAGCTATATGATCTTTGGCTTCTATATCTATATAAGATTAAACTCGCACCCAACTCTATCAACTATTAAGAAACCTCAACGAGAGCATCACATGCACAACAAAAATAAAAAAAAAAAATCGATTTCTCAAACAGATCAAATCGTCGTGCAAAAGATTTGGGTTGCGAGAAAAATATAAAAATCAAAAAATCACGATACGTGAGAGATTGATTTTACTTAGGGAGATCGTATATCCCTGTATTTTAGATCCAGATAGAGATGATGAAGGATATTAAGCGTCCTCCTCTCTAGCGATATCCACATAATAGATCTCTACAGCAAAACTCCTTCAATCTAATCTCGTAACTCTTGCGCAGAGGAAGGGAGGAGAATAGGAGGGGGAGGCCAAAGTTGTAGCCTATCAACCATGAGTTTTCCCTCCTATTTATATAGAGCCACCAAAAATCCTAGGGCTCTTGCCTTAGTGGGTATTGGATCTTCATCCAATAACCCACTAACTTTGCATTATTGGATCTCTATCTAATAATCTCTTTAGGCCTCTAATTGGACCATAAGCAAGGAGCCCATTAGCATAAGATCTTATCTAATGATAATAAAGGCTATTTGGATCTTCATCCAATCCTCTATTCATTGAAGCATCCACCATATGTGTGTGATCTTTTAAGCCCTATACCAAGCTGGTCGTGAGTCGCTCCCATCAAAACTCTTTATGATATAGTAAATTATTATCCCTATAATAATTCACTTGACTCACCGACTATGGACGTACTATGCCACTTACGCCATAGTCCCTAAATGGTATAGGGGGATCAAATCCATCGGACCTGTCTATCCACAGTTACCGTGTATCTATAATCCCTCATCCAACTAATATCCCAGAGATTGTATATTGGACATTGTATTGTCAGGGCACATAAAGAATCAGTTTGTCTTGCTCTAATCGGATTCTACTAGGGAACTCCTGCTCTCTCAATCCGAATAACCTTGGCCAGAGATTTGTCTGAGAAAACACAGATGGGATATTTCTATCACGATACTGAGAGTGGATGATCCTTTCTTGACACTCAGTTGCCTTTATATGGTTAGCTACCAATCCCGATAACTAGCTGTACCAGATCTGGAACTTTTCAAACCTGTAAGTCTGGCGTCAAAGAAAGGATTACTCATACAAGACATCATTGGTGTCTCAAGTCAAAGGACCAGATACACAATTAAGACTATAAAATCGCTGTTTGACATTAGGTATCATCAACCATACAGTATTCCATAAGCGGATCAATCAGTGAACTCATTCTCCAATGAGCACTTGTACTATATCTTTAGTGTCTCCACATAAGTGGCTATGAGACCAGTCGCCTCCATCATATGAACGAGTATATAGTACACCAATCTGTCCGATTATCTCGATGTCCCTATCGAGTAACCTATGATCAGGATCATTTAGGATCTGTGTTTAAAGGTAAATCGATCTCACTATTGTGATTTCATCACGATCTGATTTCCATTACATAGAACAAAAGACACCATAATATATATACATATATATATTCATCAGATAATATAATGTGAGAATATACTAATATTAATCATAAGAAAAAGATCATGCAGTGTGTCACACGTGCCATCACTCATGTGATTGGCTTGCAGGGCACCTATAACTAGCAATCTCCCACTTGATCAAAAGTCAATCACCTATATGTATGATCCTCATCAGACCCCTGTGACGCTCAAATACAATTTAAGCCAATGGCTTTGTCAATGGATCTGTAATGTTATCTTTGGATGGAACTCTTTTCGTTGTTATATCTTTGTGGGTTATAATCACTCTAATCCACTTGACCCTCCTCAGAACAATTCTGATGAGACCTTGGCTCCCTTGCTAGAGCTATCGCCCTATCGTTATCGTAGTATATAGGAATTGGCTCCAAATTGCATGGTACGACTCCCAAATCTCTGATGAACTTCTTCATCCACACCCCTTCTTTTGTTGTTTCTATTGCAGCAATGTATTCTGCCTCTATGGTCGAGTCAGCAGTAGTATCTTGCTTGAAACTCTTTTAGCTTATTGCTCTTTCATTTATGGTGAAAATATACCCTGAGTTTGACTTGCTATCATCAATGTCAGACTGGAAACTCGAGTCCGTGTAACCCTCAACCTGGAGGCTACCTCCTCCATATACCAGTAAAAGATCCTTAGTCCTTCTCAAGTACTTAAGGATACACTTTACTGTCTTCCAGTATTCTAAACCTAGATCTGCTTGATACTTGCTCGTGACAATCAAAGTATGTGCTATATCAGGCCGGGTACATAGCATAGTATACATGATAGACCCTATAGCTGAGGCATAGGGTATCTTATCCATGTCTGTCCTTTCTTTACGAGTCTTTGGGGACATACTCCTAGAAAGTGATATTTCATTTCTCATCGGTATAAGACCTCTCTTGGAATTCTCCATGCCAAACATTTTAACAATAGAGTCTATGTACCTAGATTAGGACAAGCCAAATATCTTCTTAGATCTATCTCTATAGATTTAGATCCCCAAATATATGATGCTTTCCCTAAATCCTTTATTGAGATGTTTCTGGATAGCCAAGCCTTTACTGTGGAGAGTATTCCTACATCATTCCTAATGATTAAGATGTCATCCACATATAGCACCAAGAAGGTGATAATGCTTCCACTTACCTTCCTGTACACACAAGGCTCATCTTCATTCTTAACGAAGTCATAAGATCATATCGTCTCATCAAATCTTATGTTCTAACTTCGGGAAGCTTGCTTTAGTCCATAAATGGACTTAAACAACCTGCACACTTTATCTGAACTCTCTCTAGATATGAATCCCTCTTGTTATATCATATACACCTCCTCCTCGATGTTGCCATTGAGGAATGTCATTTTGACATTCATCTGCCAGATCTCAGAGTCATAGTTGCTGCAATGACCAAAAGAATTATAATGGACTTAAGCATAGCTACAGGTAAAAAGATTTCGTCATAGTCAACTCCTTGTCTTTGACGATATCCTTTAGCTACTAGCCTTGCCTTATAGGTCTCAACCTTTTCATCTACTCCGATCTTCTTTTTAAAGATCCACTTATGGCTAATGAGTATGATACTCTCAGGCACATCTACAAGGTTCCAAACCTTGTTAGAGTACATGAAATCCATCTCAGAATTCATGACTTCTTGTCACTATCTAGAGTTTATACTCATAATAGCCTCCTCGTAGGTCTAAGGATTTCCATTGATATGTCCCACATATCTTTTAGAAGGGTGAGATACTCTGCTAAACCTACACAAAGTTCGAATTTGTGTGTTAGGTACCTGAACAAACTCGGACTCTGGAATAGTGCTTGAGGTAAGTTCTCCAACCTCGCTCAATTCTATCTCACTTCCACTGTTTCCATCAAAAATGTATTCCTTCTTAAGGAACACAGCCCTCTTGGTAACAAAAATCTTTCAATCCTCGGGATGATAGAAATAATACCCCAAAGTCTTCTTAGGGTATCCCATAAATATACACCGTTCTGTCCTTGATTTTAACTTATCAGGGTTGTGTCTTCTAACATAGGTAGGACAACCCTAAATCTTAACTACCTTAAGATCAGGCTTCTTTCCTTTTCATATCTCATATGGTATAGACACTACCGACTCTAAAAGAACTCTGTTCAGAAGGTAAGCTATGGTCTCTAGGATGTATCCCCAGAATAAGTTGGGTAGGTCAACAAAACTCATCATGGATCGCACCATGTCTAACAGTGTGTGATTCCTCTTTTCTGATACACCATTAAGCTGAGGTGTATAAGGAGGTGTCCACTGGGATAGAATCACATTGTCCTTGAGGAAATGGGTGAACTCTGTACTTAAGTACTCTCCTCCTCGATCTGATCAAAGAGTCTTAATATTCTTTCCAATTTGGTTCTTCACCTCATTCTTATATTCCCTGAATTTCTAAAATACCTCGGACTTGTACTTCATCAAGTACATATGTTTATACCTAGAGAACTCATCAGTAAATGTAATAAAGTATGAATAACCACTTATAGCCTGAGTCGACCTGGGACCACATACATCACTATGTATGAGTTCTAATACCTTAGTGGCTCTCTTTTCAGTTCTACTAAAAGAAGAGTTGGTCATCTTACTACGAAGGCAAGGTTCATAAGTTACATATGACTTATAGTCAAATGGATCTAAGTATCTAGGTTTCAACAACTTTTGAATCATTCCCTCATGTATATAACCTAGCCTATAATGCTATAGGTATATATTATTCACCTCATCTCTTTTCCTCTTAGACATATTTATATTCATGATGTGTGGAGACATGTCTAACACATATAAGCCATTTATAGGGTCCCTCTAGTGATGATCTTATCATCCATAATTATTGAATAACTATTATTTTCAAAAACTAATTTATATCCACTGATTGTCAAACAAAAGAATGTTTTTGATAATGGAAGGGATAAAATAGCATGTATAATAACTCCACCAGGCAGATGTAGGATGGCCTCCCTAACAGCAATTGCAGTAACTCTTGCTCCATTGCTCATCTTTAGGTCCATCTCATCTCTGGCCAATATCCTAGGTCTTGCTAGAACCTATAATGAATTACAGATATGATAAGTACTCCTGGAATCTAATACCCACGTGTTATCATAAAAACCTGATAAGTGGAGACTGATCATGAATATATCTAAAGCTTCTCCAAGCTTCTTTCTCACCTTCTCTGCAAGGTAGTCCTTACAGTTCCTCTTCCAGTGCCCGTCTTGGCCACAGTGGAAGCATTATCCTTTGTTTTTTGCCAGGTATTTATTGGCAACTGTTGCCTTACTTGGTCTTTCTTTGCCCTTGCCCTTCTTAAGGATCTTGTTGGCCTTCCTTTTCTTTTTGGTCTCACCAATATAGAGAATTGGCTTCTCCTTCTTGATGGCACTCTCAGCTCCCCTCAACATATTGAGAAGCTCAGGGAGAGTCACCTCAAACTTGCTTATGTTAAAATTCATGATGAAGTGAGAAAAGGAATCTGGTAGGGACTGAAGTATAAGATCAACGCACAGATTATCCTCTAGGACTATTCCTAGACCTGAGTTTCTCGATCCACTCTATCATCTTTAGGACATGGTTCTCAACCGATGTTCCTTCTGTCATCCTAGCTTGGAAGAGTTTCTTAGATATCTCATATCTTTGAGTTCTTTTATGTTTCTCAAACAGTTGGCAGAGATAAAGAAGGATAGAATCTGCATTCATACTCTCATGTTGCATTTGTAACTCAAGAGTCATAGAGGCTAACATATAACATTTTGCTAGCATGGAATCATCTATATACTTCACATAGCGAGTGATCTCATCCTCGCTTGCCCCTTCTTCCAGTGTGGACACGATTATATCAAGGACGCATGCGATTCTCTCCACCGTGAGAATAATTCTCAAATTACAGAGCAATCTGTATAATTTGGACCAGTGAGGCGGTTGGCATCAAGTATGCCACGTAGGGGGTTTGTGAGCAACATGTTTCTGACAAAATAAGATATAGCAAAAATAAATAAAATACAGATTTTACAGAAAATACTAATTAAGATATGGACTTCTATCTTAATGTGCTCCCACTATTTTTTTAGCAAATCACGTGACACCCTCGACACGTGAGACGGAAGTCTCCGGTAGACTCATAGTGGGGATCGGGATCCAATTGACGTCTTAGTGCAACCTCGAGGGACTTGACCAATTGCACTAAGCCTAAAAGATAGGCAACTCTTACTAATCACAACTCCTTGTGATTCCCGTCACGTTCAGCCTCCGAATCATCATGGTCTCGAGGGACTCAACCAACCATAACGTTCAGTTAAGTCATCACCATCGTTACAAGATGAGTCTGATTCAATGATATGCCCTCGAGGGACTCGACCAAAAAATCCTAGGGCTCCTGCTTTAGTAGGCATTGAATCTTCATCCAATTACCCACTAACCTTGCATTATTGGATCTATATCCAATAATCTCCTTAGGCCTCTAATTGGGCCTTAATCAAGGAGCCAATCAGCATAGGGTCTCATCTAATGAGAATAGGGGCTAATTGGATCTCCATCCAATCCTCTATTCGCTGAAGCATCTACTATATGTGTGTGATCTTTTAGATCTGATACTGAGCTGGTCATGACTTACTCCCATCAGAACTCCTTCTAATATAGTGAATTATTATCTCCATAATAATTCACTCGACTCATCGACTATGGATGTTCTAGACCTCTACGCCATAGTCCCCAGACGGTATAGGAGGATCGAATCAATCAGACTTGTCTGTCCACAATTACCATGTATATATAATCCCTTATTCAACTAATATTCCAGATATCAGATATTGGATATGGTATTGTCAGGTCACATACGGAATTAGTTTGTCTTGCTCTAATCAGATTCTACCGAAAAACTCCTTCTCTCTTAATCCAAATGACCTTGGCCAGGGATTTGTCTAAGCAAGCACATATGGGATATTGCTCTATGATACCGAGAGTGGATGATCCTCTATTGACACTCAATTGCCTTCATAAGGTTGGCTATCAATCTTGATAACCAACTGTACCAGATTTGGAGCTTTCCAAATCTGTAAGTCTGACATCAAAGAAAGGAGTACTCATACAAGACATCATTGGTATCTCAAGTCTAAGGACTAGATACACAACTGGGACTATGAAATTGTTGTCTGATATTAGATATCATTAACCATACAACATTTCATAAGGGGATCAATCAGTGAACTCATTCTCCAATGAGCACATGTACTATATCCTTAGTGTCTCCACATAAGTGGTTATGAGATAAGCTGTCTCCATCATATGGATGGGTATATAGTACACCGGTTTATCCGGTTATCTCGATGTCCCTCTCGAGTAACATATGACCGAGATTATTTAGGATCTGTGTTTAAAGATGAATCGATCTCATTATCATGATCTCATCACGATCTGATTCCTATTGCACAGAACCAAGGACATCACAATATATATGCTACATATAATATAATGTGAGAATATGCCAATATTAATCATAAGTAAAAAGATTACATAGTGTGTCACTCGTGTCATCACTCGTGTGATTGGCTTACAGGCCACATGTAATTGGCACATATGATGTAATGTATATGTGATGTATGATGTGGATGAACCATATGTTGTGATGTGTGTAATTATGATGATTATTATTATTGGGGCCTATGAGCCTCCATTTTTCTTATTTATTATCGGGCATGCGTGCCTGTGATTATTTGTAATTATATGGAGCTGATAGCGGGACCCACGATGCTGTGGTAGGAGATCACGCCGCATAGTGATGCGATGATAAGATGGAACTGATGATGACGAGATCAACAATCACAAGGCATGAAGATGCGTTGATGCATATATAGATCCTATTGTGAATGATTAGGCCTATTGGTTCGGGCTTAATCGTATTAGGTGACGGCTCATGATCATCTGGTGTGGCTTGCATATGTGATGTATTATATACCTACTAGATATATGTATATATATATTTACATGTGATGTAGATATATATTAAATATGTATGTGTGTGATACTATATATTAGGAGACCGATACAAAACAAAAAACCCTTCCTATGATAATATTAAGTCAGTAAGTGTATGACAATATGATTGATCCACGTGGCCTACCATTGTTATAAGAAGAAATTAAATCACGACATAGGTTAAGTTAGTCGAGTCACTCGAGGCTTACTTATCTACATGATCGAATTCTTGCCTATGACATATAGATGTCACCAGTGACCTTTGGACATGGTATGACTTGGTCGAGCAATCGAGAGCATATCAATCGAATCAGACTCATATTATAACAATGATGATGACTTAACTGAACTTCATGGTTGGTCGAGTAGTTAAGACCATGTTCGGAGGCTGAACATGATAGGAATTATAAGGAGTTATGATTGGCAAGAGTTTCATACCTTTTGGACTTAGTGTAGTTGGTCGAGTCCCTTGAGGTTGCACTAAGACGCTAATTGGATCTCGATCCCTACTAGGAGTCTGCTAGAGACTTCCGTCTCACGTGTCATGTGATTCACTAGAAAAATAGTGGAAGTATATTAAGATAGAAGTCCATATCTTAATTAATATTTTTTGTAAAATTTGTATATTATTAATTTACGCTACATCTTGTTTGTCGCTTGCAAACCCCCTATGTGGCATACTTGATGCCAACCACCTCACTGGTCCAAAATTACATATATTGGCTTCGCAATTTGAGAATTATTCTTATGGAGGAGAAAATTGTATATGTCCTTAACACGATTATGCCCACGCCTAGAAAAGGGCAAGAGAGGATGAAATCACTCGCTTTGTGAAGTATATAAATAGTCCTAGAGGATAACCTATATGTTGATCTTATACTTCAGTACTTACCAGATTCCTTTTCATAGTTCATTATTAACTTTAATATGAACAAGCTTGAGGTGACTCAATCTGAGCTCCTCAATATATTGAGGGAAGCTGAGAGCATCATTAAGAAAGAGAATCTAATTCTCTATACTGGTGAGACCAATAAGAAAAGGAAGGATAATAAGACCCTTAAGAAAGACAAGGGCAAAAGAAGACCGAGTAAGGCAAAGGTTGCCAAGAAAGACTCGACAAAGGACAAACGACAGTGCTTCTACTACAGCCAAGACGAGCATTGGAAGAGGAACTATAAGGACTATTTTACAGATAAGTCGAAACAAAAGCTTGGAGAAGCTTTAGATATATTCATGATCAGTCTCCACTTTTCAGGTTTTAATGATAACACGTGGGTATTAGATTCCAGGAGTACTTATCATATTTGTAATTCATTATAGGTTCTAGCAAGACCTAGGATATTGGCCAGAGATGAGATGGACCTAAAGATGAGCAATGGAGTAAGAGTTGATGCAATTGCTGTTAGGGAGGCCATCCTACATCTGCTTGGTGGAGTTATTATACATGCTATTTTGTCCCTTCCATTATCAAAAACATTCTTTTGTTTGACAATCAGTGGATATAAATTAGTCTTTGAAAATAATAGTTATTCAATAATTATGGATGATAAGATTATTACTAGAGGGACCCTATAAATGGCTTATATGTGTTAGACATGTCTCCACACATCATGAATATAATCCATTAGTAGGTATTGGATCTCCATCCAATAACCCATTGACCTTACATTATTGGATCTCTATCCAATAATCTCCTTAGACCTTTAATTGGGCCTTAAGCAAGGAGCCCATAGGGTCTCATCTAATGAGAATAGAGGCTAATTGGATCTTCATCTAATCCTCTATTCGCTGAAGCATCCACCACATATGTGTGACCCTCTAGGCCCGATACCGAATTAGCCGTGAGTCGCTTCCATTAGAACTCCTTCTGATATAGTGAATTATTATCCCTATAATAATTCACTCGACTCATCGACTATGGACGTACTATGCAACTACGCCATAATCCTCAGACGATACAGGGGAATCAAATCCATCAGACCTGTTTGTCCACAGTTATCGTGTCTCTATAATCCCTCATCCAACTAATTTTCCAGAGACCATATATTGTATATGGTACTGTCAGGTCACATACGAAATTAGTTTATCTTACTCTAATAGAATTTTATTAGAGAACTCTTTCTCTCTCAATCTGAATAAACCTGACCAAGGATTTGTCTAAGCAAACATATACGAGAGAACTCTTTCTCTCTTATCATATTCTATAGAGATGTTTTTCAAGTAAAGCCTATAGTTTTCTAAAATATTTTTTATCCAAATGACTTATGTACAACATGCATCAACTGCTATATATTCAACATAATTTTATGTCTTAGAAGACCAAGAGATAAGTACATGACCTTGGAGTTGATATATTCCACATGTACTTTTTATATCTATTCTACATCCAACAAAGTTAGAATCAGCATAGGCATTCCATTCAATGTGTTGGCTAATGAGCTAAAAGAAATATGTTGGATCTATGGTCATGTGCCTCGAGCATCCACTACAAGGTACTATCTCTTGCTCCTAGCTTTTGATTGTAGATATATCTACAAGAAAGGGGGGTTTGCTTTAGGTACTCATTTAGTTTTAGGTCCCTTATAAAAAGATCTACATATTTTGGCTAAAGGCGTTGAGTTGTTTATAGTTTCCTTAGGGACCCAAACTAATTTGTGTGAGTTATATTTTTTAAATAAATATTTATAAGCATAATCTCCACATCTACCACAAAAATTATATTTATTTTTAGGAAAAACATGTAATGTAGGTCCTTTAACAAATATAGTCGGCTTTTGTTTTACTATTTACAAAACAGATTCCTTCTTTTCTATATACATGGTCTTTATTAATCATATTTTAAATTTTTTTAATATTTGTTGTAGAACCATATTTTTCTTTTTGACTAAATCTTACTCTTCATATAAGTATAAGAGGTTAATATGAAATTATCAGACATTTTTAAATTTTCAAATTTACTAGAGAGAGAATCATAATCACTTTTTAGCAATTTATGTTTCTTACTATCTAATTTAAACTCATTATATAAATCATTAAAAGCATAAAACAAATCACTATAAGATAAATAAGATTTGTTTGAGTCACATATCTCATTGCTGAAAGTCATTAATGCATAATTTGTCACTTCATCTTTATTGGTTTATTATTCAGATGCACTTGATTTGTCCCAAGTCATATTGAGTGCTTTCTTTTTCTTTGGTAGCTTCACCTTCAGTTGGGGACAATCACTTTTGAAGTATCCTGGCTTCTTGTATTTATAGCAAATGATTGTATCATTTTTGAATTTATTTCTATTCTTAGTGTCTTGTTTTGCAAGATTTGTTTTATTTTTTATGAATTTTTAAATTTTTTTTTAAGAGTGTCAAGTCATTATCATCACTTGAGCTTTTACTCGAGTGGTTTTCTTTGGTTCTAAGTGTCACATCCTTCATATTCTTTAGAAAGCTATTCTCATGTTCATCATGTGCCATACAGGTCATCTCATAGGTTATTAATGAGCCGATAAGTCTTCAATGAAAAACAATTTAAGTCCTTTGCTTCTTAAATTGCAGTTGCTTTTAGATCCTAGGATCTTAAAATTTTATTAACAAGTTCAAGATTAGTAAAAGATTTACTAAGAGCTTTCAAACTATTGATGATATTCGTAAAATTGGTGTACATGTCTCTAATGGTTTCACTTGGTTTCATTCGAAACAATTCAAAACTATGTATTAAAAGATTAATCTTAGACTCTTTTAACTCTACTTGTGCCTTTATATCTGACTTTGAGTGTGTGCTAAATATCATGTGTAATTTCGCATATAGAAACATGATTAAATTTATTTTTATCTAAAGTGCAAAATAAGACATTCATAGCTTTCACATTTAAATAAAGTAAATTTTTTCTCTAGATTATTCCATTCATTTATTGGTCTATAGGATTTATGAAAACCATATTCATAAAATTACATTGATTTAAAAATTTTGTTCGATGAAAATCGATATCAAAAGTGTGGTTTGACTTAGAAAGTGAGTAAAGTTTTGTGAGCAACTAAATTAGTAAGCAATAAAAATGAAAAGTATCAGGAAAAGAGCACACCAGATTTATAGTGGTTCGGTTGTAGTGACCTTCGTCCATTCCCGATTCCTCCTCCATCGAGGCCACTGGCTTTCACTAACGTTCTTCCTTCAATAGCCGAAGATCAACTATCCTTTTACAACCCTTACTCCTTTTCACAAGTTTAGGAGAGAACCTTTATAAGTCTCACACCTCCTAAAGTTTAAGAATAAGAAAGTTCTCAAGGGATTACAATAACGTTTTCACACTAATAATCATAATTTTTTTATCTTAGTTCTTACTTCTTCAAGCAAGAATAAGTGGCTTTAAAAATAGAACCAAAATTTAAATTATCGGGGTTTCCAATG
Source organism: Ensete glaucum (assembly GCA_021527575.1). NCBI lineage: Eukaryota > Viridiplantae > Streptophyta > Magnoliopsida > Zingiberales > Musaceae > Ensete > Ensete glaucum. The sequence continues at coordinate 37,095,190 of CM038558.1, read as the reverse complement.
TATTGGCGATACTACTACCATTAATGGGCAGTACTACCACTATATGGAGTCTGCTAAAACCTTGGGCTCTAGCAGTACTATTGTTAGGACCGAGTTGGCACTAAGAGGGGGGGGGTTGCATTACTGTAAGTGCAAGGTGTACTCAGTTTGAAGAATGTGCTTGAAGTAAAAATCAAAACTAAAAGCATTTTTCGTTAAGATCAAGTAGAGAGCAACTAAACTTAAGAATGAATGAAGAATCTCGATTTAACTATGGAATGCTAAATAAAAATCAAGTAAAGAAGGCTTATATAGTTTATAGTGGTTCAGTTAAAAGCTTGACCTACGTCCACTTCTCGAGTCCTCTTTCATCGAGGCCCATCGGTGTCCACCAATGATCTTCTTCAACAAGTGAAGATCAAAACCTCTTACACTTTTCTATATTTCATAATTTTAGGAGATGACCTTTATAATTCTTTCAGCCCTCTCTTAAACAAAAACTATACTTAACGAAAAGAGAGGGAGTACTCAATGAATTACAATAGCATTTTCACAAGTTTTTCGCTCTTGGTTCTTGCATTCTCAAGCAAGAATGGGTGGGGTATTTATAGACCCCAAATGGCTTCAAGAATGAAGCCAAAATTCTCAGAGACTATGTCTTCTTGGAGACTGTGTATTCTCAATGATTGTGTCTTCGAAGACTATATCTTCTTAGAGACTATGTCTTCTCGGAGACTATCTTTTCGGAGACTATTTTTGAAGATTGTCCTTCCTGACCTTGGGTCAATGAAATGAGCTTAAACTAAGCTTGAATCTAACCCAAAGTAGACTTGATTGCCTCACATTAAGTTAAATTGGATTTCTCTAAATCTAACTCAATTAGGACTCAATTATGATGCTAACTATGACACACTACACAATTACAATTGTTCTTGTTCGGCATGTCAATTGATCTTTTGAAGTCCTGGCGAACTTTCGAGCATCCTCTAATGAACTCCCGGCAAGTCTCTCGATCATCTTCCATTGAACTTCTGACGTCCTCCCGATCACCTTTGGCGAGCTCCCAACAAGCTCCCGATCACCTTACACGAGCTCCTGACAAGCTCCCGATCACCTTCCGCAAGTTACCGGCAAGCTCCCAATGAACTCCTAGCAAGCCCCTGATCACCTTTGATGAGTTTCTGGTGACCTCCTGGTGAGTTCCCATTACATTGTCCGAACCTCAACCCGATGCCCGAACTTGACTCCTGTGCAATGATAGATTATATTATCTTTTCACCCTCGTAGTTAATCTTGCATTAGTCATCTCTAATACACAGATTAGATCATAATACTCATCAATTGATTTCATCATCAAATCCAAGATTCAACAACTACCACTAGCCTGGGCGGTACCACCGCCTAACATAGTTTGGGAGACTATGTATGGGTGGTACCACCACCTAACACAACCTAGAAGATTGTGTCTTCTGGTGATGCCATCACCTGACCTAATTTTGGGTCACTGAATGGGAACCTAATGGGCCCAAATTAGTCCCAATTAAGACCTAATAGGCTCTTAATTGAGTTAGCATGGTTACACCTAAAACTAACTCAATTAAGACCTAAACTATGACAATCATGACATAAATCTTATATTGTCTGATAGGTCATTGGTTCATCCAAACTCTCGGTACATCATGCTCTCCTTTGGCGTATTGCTTGATCCATCGACATGTTGATGATAAGACTCCAACAGGGTTGAGTCCTAATCATCTTAGTACTAATCAATAAATCCCTGTTAGATTATAATAAAGTCACTCCTATCTTATAAAGAAGTATGACTAGGGTCTAGATTAGCCCTTAGAGTTTAGTAGCCACCACAACCCTTGCTAGATTGGTCGGCTAGGGTTTCCCCTTGCTTAGGTCGGCTATAGAGCCACTTAGTTTCCTCCTGTTCCTATTAAGGTAGGTTGGCTATAGGAGGGGCAAAGGGGTATCCTACATAGACAATCACCCCCTTAGGCTAGGGTTTTGATCCCTATTTAAAGATGTAGTCGCCCCCCTATTAAATCAAGCAATTATCAATTTTATTTCAGTCTTGTGCTGAATCTAAGAGGGAGAAACCCCTATAGCGTTCCAAGGGTTGATCCCCCTCAAGGGTCAAAATCTATAGTGCTCCTTCTGGGGTTCTATCATCTGGTATCATAGCACCGATCTTGCTACCCCTGTAGTCGTCATCCATGCTTCCACCTTCCCAAGCAATTTCCATAATTGCTATAACACGCGCCTCCACCTTCCACCTCAGCTGCAAATTAAATCGTTCGATCTAAAAATTTGGTATTTTTTTTATTATCCATGTCTCTTCAATACTGTAAAATTTTTTTACTTTACACATTGAAGATTTTTCCTAGATTTTATCTACTGCAAATTTCGTTGTTACGAAAGCGGAACACTATAGAAATTTTAAAAAGTCGTGTTTTTGCCTCTTGAAACCAACTTATTCCTTCTCCTTTCGGGCCAAAAATTTTATACAATTCTTAAGATCAAGTTGGCTTTCATTTGGATTTGATTTCTTAAAAAAACTCCTTCTGGAACTAGTTTTATTTTGCAATGTTTGACCATCACATAGTTCTGGAATTTTACGATGAAGGAATCTGCCTTTCGTCTTTTGCCCTATTTCCCTACTATTATGTTGCCAAAATTTTGTCAAACTTTTTACTAGTATTAACAATATTTGAACCAAGGGTTTCTATATAATTTCCTTGAACTTTCTTTTGAAATTTACATCGAGAGGTCATCGTTTCTCCGATGTAAAATCGGTTCAGCAGGACAGCACATCGCAACACTTTTTTTGCCAAATTATATCAGATTTGAGTGCTATTTTTTGTGAGATTTTAGACTCTTTTTTCCTCATCTCAAAACCTTACCATCCTCACCAAAAACCACTCAAAACTCTACCCTAAACCGAAACCAAATAGCCCCCCAAATCTTCCCTAAACTGTAACCTACTTCTATTCAAACCGATTCACCTTCCAACCGGCCACCCCCTTCTCCAAAATTCTCATACCACTAACCTGACAAAAGAAAAAAGATCTTAATATTATAAATATAGAGGCATATACTATGGCATCAGAGGAGACTATTGATGCAAAGCTTGAAGCTTTTGAAAACCGCATGGAAGAGAATATGTGATCTCTTTTCGCCGAATTCAGCATTGGCCGACCGTCGAGCCCGAGGAAATCACAACACAGAGAACTTCAGATCGGTGAGACAATCCTCAAGAACATGGCAACATCACCTCTGAACTTAATAATCCATGCATAAAGGTTGACTTCCCTAGATGGGAAGAAGGACACCCAATCGGATGGATCTCACGTGCAAAGCACTATTATCCATTCTACCTAACCGCCGACGCCACACGGGTAGATATTGCTACCATCCACCTCGAGGGAGATGTTATTCAGTGGTTTAATTAGTTTGAGTGCACCCATAGAGGACTCTCTTGGCAGGGATTCAAGGAAGGACTACTGAACTGCTTCGGACCAATCGATTTCGACAATATCGACTAACAATTAGCAAAGATTCGTCAAACCTCCACAATATAAGAATACCAAATGAGGTTTAAATATTTATCTAATTAAAATATAGATTGGTCTAAAAAATAACTTTTATGGACTTTCATCGAGGGCCTAAAGCCAGAGATTTGAGAAGTAAAGGCGTGACAACCGTACACTTTTATGGCGACGATTTCCTTTGCGCGTATTCAAGAAGAATGATTGAACCAAGAGGCACGAAGTACAAGGGTCGCTCCTTAACTAGTCATGCCAAGGACTACAGCCTCCTCTACTGCCATCTAAGTCCCCACACCAAAAAATTTGACGAGGGATGAGCTTTGTGAATGATCGGCCAAAGGATTGTGTTGGCACTGTGATGAACCGTGGAGTCGAGAACATCGCTGCAAAAAGGGTCGGCTCCTTGTGATTGAACCAGTAGAGGATGAGGACAAAGAACCATCTAAAGAAGCCCTTGAAACTAATGAAGAAGCCATATAGGAAGAGTCCCAACTAGCCGACTACGCAGTACATGCATTGGTCGGCTACTCCAACCCACGGACGATGAAAGTTAGAGGACTTCTGAAACAGCAACCCATCACCGTTCTCATCGACACGGGCAGCACAAATAACTTACTCAATAATAAGGTTACTACATGTTTGGTGCTTCAAATTGAAGGTTACAACAAGTTCGACGTAAAGGTCGTTGATGGTCAAATCATTAATTGTGACCAACGGTGCCCGCAGGTGAAACTACTCCTCCAAGACTAAGAAGTGGTATATGATTTCTTCCTCCTATCCATCAATGCTTATAAAGCCGTACTCGAGATTGAATGGCTCACAACGCCAGGTGATATCTCCTGAAATTTTTCTAAATTAATTATGAAATTTTATTACAACGGGAGATAGGTCATGTTACGAGGCAAGCACGGAAGCTATATTTCTATCATTTTGTCACAACGAATGGAGAAAGTTTTGCACAAAGTATATGATAGATTCTTAATGCATATCGAGCAACCATCTAAGGGGGAGAACGTACAAAACTCAGATCCTAAGCTTGCCCTGTTGTTGGATGAATTCGCGGATGTTTTTTCGGAGCCACGTAGGCTACCCCCTAATCGGCCCCACATGACCACTGCATTCATATTTTGCTAGGCAAACCTCCAACAAACTTATAACCATATCGCTATCCTCACTTGCAGAAGGATGAGATCGAGAATATTGTTAAAGAGATGCTTGACACTGGGGTGATTCGACCGAGTTGCAGCCCTTACAACTCACTAGTGTTGCTAGTGCGCAAGAAAAATAATGAACTCTTAGACGAATTAAAAAGAGCTCGATCTTCACTAAATTGGATCTCTAATCTAGATACTATCAGATTCGGGTATGCATTGAAGATATTCTGAAAATTACATTCCGCACACATAACGACCACTACAAGTTTTTGGTAATGCCTTTCGGACTTATGGATGCTCCTTCTACTTTCTAAAGCCTGATGAATGACATCTTCCGGAGTTTTCTACATAAGTTCATATTGGTATTCTTTGATAATATTCTCATTTATAGCCCTACGCTTGATATACATTTTCAGCACTTATAAACTGTTCTAACGATTCTTTAGGAGAATACTCTTTACAGTTAAAGTGTGGCTTCTTACAGCGTAAAGTGAAGTATCTTAGGCACATTATATCAGAGGATGGAGTGGCAGTGGACCCAACAAAGATTGAGGCAATACAAGGATGGTTGAGACCTAAAAACGTACAATCACTACGCGATTTCCTTGGACTCATGGACTACTACCAAAATTTTATGAAAGATTATAACAAGATCAATGCCCCGCTCACATCCTTACTGAAGAAAGACTCTTTCTTGTGGTCGGATAAAGCCTCTGCAACCTTCGAACGACTTTAAGCAGCCATGACGATGACGTCGGTCCTAACGTTGCCCGGTTTCAACTGCACTTTTGTCATTGAGGCCGATAAGTCAAGAGTTTAGAATTGGGGCTATTCTTATGTAAGATGGTCCATGGCACAAAAGAGGAGTAAAACTAAAAGAATTATAATTCATGCTCACACCAGATTGGGTTTTCATCATCCTGAAGTATACTAGAGGGCAGTCATGATTCTAGAAGAAAGATTGACTATCATTAAAGACTAACCATATGGTAGCACATACAAAGAAGAAATAGCCTCCCAACAAACTTCAGAATGGATAAAAAATTAAAGACCGAGTTTTTCTACACCTCTAGCCCGATCAGTAGGAAACTCGAGCCTTAATGAAGTGGTCTCCTTATTTCTTTGGGCCTTGCAAAATTGAGGATCACATTGGGGCCCTAACCTGGAGATCAAATCCATACACCAGATCAAGATTACAGTTGATCGACTAGGTATCCCACCTCAAAGAAATTTAAAAAAGACGACTCAACCCAAATCCTTCCAACTAACACCCCAGCTGATGAGGAGACCAAAGTTCAGTTAATGATAGCATGAGAGTCACATGAAGAGTTGAAGATCTAGTTTCCAGAGTTTATGGACCCTCAGTCTTGAGGACAAGACTGATCTGAAGAGGGCGGACTTGATATGACTTCAGCAGAGTTGAGTCCTAATTATCTTAGTACTAATAAAAAAAACTCGATTAGATTATAATAAAGTCACTCCTATCTTATAAAGGAGTATAGCTAGGGTCTATATTAGCCCTTATGGCTTAGTAGCCGCCACACCCCTTACTGGGTTGGTCGACTAGGGTTTCCCCCTGCTTAAGTCGGCTATAGGCCACTTGGAGGGGCAAAGGGATAATTCTAGATAGACAAGCACCCCCTTAGGCTAGGGTTTTGATCCTTATTTAAAGATGTAGCTACCCCCTATTAAATCAAGTAATTATCAATTTTATTTCAGCCTTGTGCCAAATCTAGGAGGGAGTGACCCCTATAGCGTTCCAAGGTTTGATCCCCCTCAAGGGTCAAAATCTATAGAGCTACTTCTGGGGTTCTATCAATTGACTTCCATAATATCTGATCTTAACACAGTGTCCGATTCTTTTGGCCCAATGCCCGATCTCGAACTCCGGCCCAACGTCTGATTTTCATGCTTCAATCATTTTATCTTTTCATGATCAAAGTTAGTCCTACATTTTCTCAAACTTTGATTAGATCATAACTTTATCAATTGAATTCATCATTAAAATATGAGATTCAACATGTGGTTATCTTCGTTAGAGGCGTCTATAGTTGGAATTTCTTTGAGAGATCACCGATTCCGAGCTCCTACACAATAGGGCAATGCGATGTGGGGTTCTGTTGTGACCCCTCCGAAGCTTAAGTTTATGTTTTTATGGATTTATGAATATGTTCCCTAGCCTGTAGGGATCATTTTTATACCTGAAGTGGGGAGTTTGTCTTCCTTAGCTTGTTTGGTGCCTTTGATATTTTGAGGAGTTGATTTCTCTATTCGAAGGTACTCTTCCGTTCTCATCTTTTGTGGGGATGCATCCCTGTTGGATTATTTTTGGTTCTGAATAATATGGGCATGTCTTGCGTCAGTTCAAAACTGAGCTGTGTCCTTCCATTAATGAGTCACGTTGGTCTTAAAAATGAATACTTCTATGGTGCTTCGGGATACACTTATGGTTCTTAATGAGGTGGCACCGCGTATAATCAGAGGTGGGAGCTAGTGTGATATGAGGTATGCTGCCACTTGAGGGATACCAAAATCTCCTCTATAATGAGAAATCCAAAAAGATAGTCAACCAAAAATAAGATAATAATTTAGAAATTAAATTTTTTTTCTTGATATATTAATTAAATTTTAGATCTTTGTTTCCTTAAATAATTATTCTTTATAAATATCAAACTCATCTCAAGGCAATTGAGGATGCGTTAGTTGATGATGTCGATAATTGGACTTAGATATTAAACAAATACTTTAATAAAATTAAAATATCCTTTATGTGTAGTCGCTATCATAAAAGTAATATATTTTTAATTTAAATTAAAATAAATATATTAAAGACCTCAATTGCCATATGTTATTTTTAACATGTTTTAATGTGTATGTATGATATTTTTGATTAGAGGGGTTCATATAGACTGGGTTGATCCATTTCCATTTATGTCAAGCTCAACAACAAAGCCAACTCAATTCGAGCTTGATCTTATACCTTTTATTTCATATAAGGACTCCCAAAAATACTTTATTTTGAGAGATAGGAATCTAAGAGACTCAGAGATTGAGTGAAAGACGAAGGCAAAATAATGATCCAGTTCTCTACTTACATCTTGGATACTTTTGTTAGTATTTTGAGTTCTAAAAGTGGTTTCTCTCTTTAAGGATTTTACATGTTCAAATTATTTATTGATATTGTGAAAATCAAGTACCAATCATCCATGATGATAGATCCATGAGATAATGAGCAAAAACTCAAACACAAAGTGAGCAATTTCAGGCAATATCTGTCAAGGGAGGGAGAAAGAAGAAGAGGGAGAAAATTACCTAGAGTCATCTTTGCTCACACGAACTGTTGCCCATGGGAAGCTTGCTTCAGTCTATAAATATACCTGAGCAACCTGCACACCTTATCTAGACTCTCTCTGGATATGAATCCCTCTGAGTGTATCATAAACACATCTTCCTTGAGGTTGCCATTGAGGAATGTGGTTCTCACATCCATCTGCAAGATTTCATAGTCATAGTGTGCTGCAATGGCTAAAAGAATTCTGATGGATTTTAGCATGACTACAGGTGAGAAGGTCTCATCATAGTTAACTCTTTGCTTTTGACGATATCCTTTGGTCACCAGTCTTGCCTTGTAGGTCTTATCTTTTCATAATACTCCGATTTTCTTCTTGAAGATCCACTTGCAATCGATAGATACAATACCCTCAGGTGCATCCATAAGGTTTTAAACATTATTGGAGTATATAGAATCTATCTCAGAATTCATGACTTCTTGTCACTTTCTAGAGTTTATACTCATAATAGCCTCATTGTAGGTCTGAGGATCAATATCTTGAGTGTCCTCTCCGCTGATACATCTCATATATCTTTAAGGAGGGTGAGATACTCTGCTAAGCCTACGCAAAGTTAGAACTTGTGTGCTAGATGCCTCAACAGACTCAGACTCTGGAATGATGCTTAAGCAAGATTCTCCAACCTGGCTCAACTCTATGTCACTCCCACTATTTTCACTTAGAACATGCTCCTTCTTAAGAAACATAACTCTCTTGACAACAAAGACCTTTTGGTCCTCCAGATGATAGAAATAGTACTCACAACTTTTCTTGGGGTATCCCATGAACTTGCACCATTCCGTCCTTGATTCCAACTTATCAGGATTCTGTCTTCTAACGTGGGCAGGGCAGCCCCAAATCTTACCAACCTTAAGGTCGAGCTTCTTCCCTTTCTATATCTCATATGGTGTAGATATTACTGACCTAGATGGAACATTGTTCATAAGCTAAGCTATGGTCTCCATAGGCATATCCCTAGAATGAGACAGGTAGGTCAGCGAAACTCATCATGGACTATACCATGTCTAACAACATACGATTCCTACTTTCTGATATACTATTGAGTTAAGGTATATAAAGAGGTGTCCACTGAGACAGAATCTCATGGTCCTTGAGGACATGGGTGAATTTCATACTCAAGTACACTCCTCCTCGATATGATCAAAGAGTCTTAATACTCTTTCCAATCTGGTTTTCTACTTCATCGTTATATTCCTTAAATTTCTCGAAGGCCTCAAACTTATATTTCATCAAGGACATATGTCCAAACCTAAAGAAATTATCAGTAAATATAATGAAATAGGAGTAACCACCTATAGCTTGAGTTGACATAGGACCAGATACATCACTTTATATGAGTTCCAATAACTCAATGGTTCTCTCTCCATTTCCACTAAAAGGAGAGTTAGTCAACTTTTCACAAAAGCAATGTTTTCAAGTTGTATATGACTCATAGTCGAATGGATCTAAGTATCAATCTTTTCAGTAATTTTTGAATCATTCCCTCATAGATATAACCTAACCTACAGTGCTATAAGTATTGTTAGGATCAAGTTGGCACTGAGGGAGGGTGAATTAATGTAAGTGTAAAAAATACTCAATTTGAAAAACTTGCTTGAAGCAAAGAATAAAATAGAAGCATTTCTGTGGCTCTGTTGAAAGCGAATAAGTAAACAAGTTGAAAGATGATGCTCGTGCTTTTCTTCAAACTAATTAAGAATAATTAAATATAATAAAAAAAGGCAAGAGTAGAGATGCTCACAGATTTTATAGTGGTTCGGCCAAAACTTGACCTTCGTCCACTTTTCAGAGTCTTCCTTTATCGGGGCCCACTAGAATCTATTAAACGATTTTTTTACATAGGTGAAGACCAAACCCTTACACTTCTCACTCTCTCCTTTTCACAGGTTCATGAGAGGAACCTTTACAAGTTTTTCTCACTTGCCTTAGACTCAATTTACAATTTAAAGCACTCAAGGGAAGCTCTCAAATTTTATAACTTTTTAACAAAATTTTATCCCCCCTTTTCGTTCACCATTCTTGCTGCACTAAGCAATAAAACTTGGGGTATTTATAGACCCCAATTGGTTTAAAAAATGGAGCAAAAAATTAAACATTTTTGTAATTCCTACATACGGATGGTAGTATCATTGGCATTGGCGGTACTACCGTGAGCACCATGAAAACAGGGTGGCAGTGGTACTACCATTGCCTGGGTAGTACTATCGTCGTCCACTGGTGGTACTACTATCAGAAATCTTGCAAAAGCTACTTTTTTTATACTTTTGCATACCCGACTTGTACCTCTTATTGACCCCTTCTTAGGTCAATAAAATAAGCTCAATCTGAGTTCAAATCTAACTCAAAGTGGACTTGGTTGTCTTATATTGAGTTAATTTAGATTCATTCCAAATCTAACTCAATTTGAACTAAAGTTTGAAACACCAGTTCGTACCGGTGTATCTAGATTATCTTGGTACTATACTGATACCAATATCAGGTGCTACATACAGTGCATACCACCTTATAATATTAAATATTAACCTCGATCTTTCTCCCCGCTTGATAAAAATCACTCGTGGGCGAGGGCGGCGACGGCGCGTGGGCAAGGACGGCACAGGGAAAGGAGGTACTTCTTTCTTCTTCTCCTCTACTTATTCTTTCTTGTTTTCCTCTCTTTTTCTTCCCTTTTTCTCTCATAATCGTCGATGTTCTATTTCTCCCTCAATCAACTGCCGATAATAGAAATCAACCGTCGACGGTCAAAATCGATCACCGACGATTGAAATCGATTGTCGACGGTCGATTTTGGTGATACTGCCCGGTAGCGGACGGTTCGCATACCAGTAACCTGGCGGACCGGTACGTACCGCCCCGTACTGGGCGGTACAGATTGAAATTGTAAACCTTAATTTGAACTCGAAGTCAAAGCGATGTTTAACTACGATATACTAAGGCATACAAATACAATAAATTTGACCAATATGTCAAGTGACATTCCCAACTCCCGATAAGTCTCGATCATCTTTTGGCGAACCCTTGGTGCATTCCTAGCAAGCTCCCGATCACTTTCGACAAGCTCCTGGTAAACTCTCGATCACCTTTCGCTAGCTCCCGACAAACTCCCGGTAAATCCCTGATACCTTCGGCGAGCTTCCGACGAACTCCCGATGAGTTCCCACTACATCATTCGAACCTCGATCCGATGCTCGAACTTGACTCCAGCCCAACATATGATTGTACTGCCTTGTCATAGTTAATCCTATATCATTTACTCTAACACATAAGGTAGATCAAACACCTATCAAATGATTTCATCATCAAAATATGAGATTCAACAATCATCCTATTTTTAATGATAACAATATATTAATGACGGGAGTTAACCTTAACCCCCCTATGTCCATGCCATAATCCAAATAAAGTAAACTTAAATTCAAGAAAACCAAACACTCTTGAATTTAAATATCATGATATAATATTTTAAATAATTTTCATCAATACATCAAAGATTTTCTAAATATACAACATTACATTCAAATTTATTCATTTGTCATACATTAATTTATCATAATTTTTATAGTTTTTTATTTTATATATTATCTTTTAAGCTTCTGAAATGGTTTCTTCAATCCTCTTCCTGAATGAGTTTGATATCTTCAATTCTTATTATTATCATAAAATTAAGTTAAAACAAAACTTAGAATATAAGCTAAGAAATTACAAGTATAGTATCAACAACATGCTCATTTTTATATTTTATCTTTTATCTGGCGGTTCTTAAAGTGATATCTTGAATAGATTTTTTTAATTACTTATTTGTCCTGTAAAATTATTAGCTACTAATTCTTGTATATTTTTCTACCTATCCTTATCCTTTCTTTCTTTAGCTATTTTTTCTTTGCTCTCTTGATTGTTGTATGATGGCTTTAGCATTATGTTTGTCTTTCAATCAAATTTATGCGATTTCAATCTTACTCCTCTCTTACGATATAATTGTATGGTTTCAATTAATTTTTATTTCTTAATTATTATTATTATATATTTGTTGTCTTTGTCATGAATGTCTTAATATGTTCTTTTATCATTTTTAAGATGTAATCCTAAATAATTATATTCTTCTTCATCTATTTACTTCAAGATTCTCTCTCTTACATGGGGTTCTTGAATATGCTGCTGAAGAACTTGATATTTCAAAAAGTTTAAACTTTTTTATTTTATTAGAATTTTTATATTCATTATGGATCTAGATGTTGTTATATTTTTTATTTATGATAATCAATTTATTTTCTCTTTAATTAAACCTAAAATGCAATTAAGATATCAGGAGAAATTTGTTTCATTTACACTTCAAATTTTTGTATCTTTATTTCATAATCGAATACTTGTTCAATATCTTGAAGGTTTAAACTTATCTTTTTTTGTATTTCTATAAATCTTTGTCTGAAAATTTGACTATTTTAAATCGTGATTCCTTCAAGCTTTTGCATATTAAAAAGATGCTTTAAAGATATCTGATGGGATGTGTATGATATAGGACATCAAGAGATTAGTGGTGAACCCATATGAGATGGAGGATTGAACTAAGAATCTAATTATTGACTCATGGTTTGATTTTGATCTTATTTCTTTTTTTTTGAGACCATCTCTTCGTTTTACTATTTTTATAGTATCTTTTCATTATATATTTGGCTTAGTCTTATTCATAGATGTTCTTTGCTTGCATTGATCGAGTATATATATATGAGGATAGTGATCTGATATAGTATAGAAAATATAAGGATAAGATGATAGGTCACGAATCTTAATGCTCGTCTCTTGTACGCTGTATTCCCTCCCAAACTTTCAGCTTTTTGTTCACCGTCTTCTCTTCGCTGTTTGCCGCTTGAGATCAAACCCTTTATGTTCTCTTCCTCTCCTCTCCTTTTTCCCTAAACCTTTCCTTTTTCTCCCTAAATCTTCTATGTTCTCTTCCTCTCCTCTCCTTTTCCCTAAACCTTTCCTGTTTCTCCCTAAATCTTCTCTGTTCTCTTCCTCTCCTCTCCTCCATCATCTCTTCTTGGTGTTTCTTTGGTTTGTTCTTGACCTTTTCGGGATTCTTGGTTCAAGGTGATCCCCTTGGGTTATTTGACTTCAATGGGAAATGGAACCGCTGTAACCCCTAATATCACGAACAAAGGTGCAAGTTGTCAAATAGACATGCTGCATCCTCCAAGATGGTTCTGCGAACCGGAGCTTCATGTGTGCTACTTGGAAATCTCAGTTGGAGGAATGCAGTATTTGGTTTTCTTTCTTCTTTTTCTCTTTAATATTTGGTTTAATTTTCTTTTCCTCTGACTTTATTGAGATTTCTTTCAGTTTCTTTTTGAATTTCTTTAGGCTTCTTTGTGTGTTTGGGATTTCTTTAGGTTCTTCTTGAATCATTTATGGTTTTGCTTCAGGCTGCCTCTTATTCTTAATCGCCATGGCAAAAACGAAAGAGGGCATAGACAGAGGGTAGGAGATTGAGACGCAATTGAGGACACATTTGCTCTGCTCCTTTCAATTGAAACTTCTTGGTCCAGGGATTTCTTTATGTTTCTTCTTGAATCTTTAGTTCTGCATTAGGCTTCTATTTGTTACTGAGGTTTGTCTCTCTTGCTCTTCTTTCCTCCCTTCTCTCCCGTTTCTACTGCCCCTTCGTGGAAGAATTTGGCAAGGGACCTCGTGGATGACATTGAAGAACTTGTCTGGGTTCCGTCAATTCTTGATTGGTGCTCGTTGATCTCGTCCAGGAACAGAGCCATGGTAAACTCCAAGATTGGTTCATCCTCGAGCATGAGGTTTACTGGTTGAAGATTGGCGAACAGACTCCAAAATTGGATATGAGGTCAACCGGATTATGCCTTTCCGTTGTAATCTTGCTTGTAAAACACAGCACCTTTTTTCTTTCTCCCCAATCTCTTTCCCTTGTGTTGGACTCTTCTTCTTTTCTTATTCTTTGATTCTGTTCTTGTTTTAGCTGCATATGCATTGCAGATTGCATTTGTGACCATAGCGACCTAGGACATGCCTATGAGGATCTGAGTTTTCAGGACAGGAAGGTTAGGGTGCTAAACATTTCCTTTTTGGTCATCATGCTACCTTTTAATTGAATTTAATTGAGGAATTCTTAAGAACAAACAGAATTGCAATCAATCCTTGACTTCTGAGACTAAATCTTAAAAGACATGAAAATTTTAAAATCTATCTTTAGAAAGATGACGAAGAGGGTACCAATGTAGAAATATTTAATGTCCCATTTTGTTCAAGATCAAGGAATACTATGAATATAATAAAAGATTACTGTCAGTTAAAGGCCAAAAGATTGAATGGTAAGCACCATCCTTATCACTTTAAAGCAAGGTTTGCAATAAGGATGTATATATATCTTGAAATGTTAAACTGTGTCATGACTTCAGTTGGCTACTAAAATGTGTTGTTTAAAAACTTGGTTGAATGTGCTCTAAGATTCATTTGCCAAGTGGAAAATCAAGTTTTGCTTGAATATGATCTCTATAAAGATGAATCTTCTCTCTTTGTCTTTAATACACATATAATTATATCTCAAACTAGATTTTCTTGATGTTTTTAAATAAGTTGAAGCAGATTATAAGATTAGTGATCATTTTTTGTTGTTCTTTTTGTTGAACGATGCTCATTCCTCTTCTTTTTTTGGAGCTTTCATCCAAAAATGTGGAAGCTGAACTTGGGTTCTCTGTAAGTTATCTTCCTGCATAAGTTTGTTGGTTTTGTACTCTTTTCTTAGCGATGATGATAATATGCCAAATTAATATCACTTTGGTAGGATGTAAGGTTGAAATTCGGATGTGCTCGATACGTGTGTCCTATTTCATGTTGAGTAATTGTTTAAGTTACATTGTAATATAGAACAAATATTTCTTTATTAGTTTACTACATGCAACTATTAAGAATCATATAAATATATGTTGATTGGTAATCCAAGCTTATATATTTTTATTTGATATTGCTAACCATATGAAAAAAAAAAATAATTTGAAGCAATTTCGTTTATTGTATCTTGGAATTCCAAGAATATGCAACTTATTCTCATAACCTCAATGGAAGAGGAGACGATGAAGGGAGAGGAAGAGAGAACAGGAGGTGGTGGAGTAAGATGAGGAAGGAAGATGGAGAGGCAGTCGAGGAAGAGGAGAAAGAAGGAAGAAGAGGAAGGGATGGAGTAGAAGGAACAAGAAGGAAGAAGAGGAAGCAATGGAGGAGGAGAAGGAAGAAGACAAGGACGAGAAGAGGAGGAGAAGAAGAGGTAGTATATTAGAGAAATAGATGGTGGTGGTAGCAGCATCTGTTCCATGTGCCCCATGAGAAGAGGGCTCATGTTTGTGATTTGCAATTGTTGTTTTATTTTTGATATTGAGTTAGATTGGACCACCCTAAATGGGGGTGATCCGGTCCATGCCTCGATTCGTATGTACCATTCGTTTTGTACCATTTTGGATGGTAGATAGTCCTTGGTGATGATGGTCACTTTGTATTCTTTTCCTAATTATTTTAGTTGAAAGGATGTAAGGTATCTTTCTCTACAACTTTGTTAATTTTGTAACCTTTTCTTAGTGACTGCGATAATTTGTGAAACCAATATCACTTTGCTAAAAATATTAGGTTGTAACTTTAGGGTATTCTATACATGTAGCTCATTTCATGCTAAGTAACTATTTAAGTCAACATAATCTACAACAAGGCTTTCTTCATTAGTTTACTATAATCATAAGCTACTTTTTATTTAGTAGAAATCTAAGAATCATATAAATGGATGTGTACTGGCTATTCTTTAGTTGGCATAAGGCAAGCTAACATTTCTTTGCCTGATATCACCAACTATGTCAAGAAAGAAATTAATTTGAAGCAATTTCATTTATTGTATTTTGGAGTTCCAAGATTGTGTAAGTCTAAAGAGACTTCTCACAAGTCTCAATGAGCGTGATATCTGAAACAAGCATTATTACTATGTAGTGACAATTGGTTTTGTTAAGAAAAAAGAATATGTTCCTTTAATGTGACCAAACTTGTTCTTGCTTGGTGCCTTCTACCTTGTAATATGTGAAGACCATTTTAAAGAACGGCTTTTTGGTGTTTCTTATTGTCTTTTCTTTTGTATATGTAGTTTGCTATGAAGACAATTGTTAAATCATCTATCTTTTGATGTTATCTTTAGACTCAAGCGCTGACTCAATAGTTGAATCTTTGAAGAGGAAAATAGAAAAACTACCAGGATCATTTTTTTAAATGCTGAAGTATCAAGATTGAAAACTTTATTGATCCCCATGTCTCATTTAGCTATTGACTACCCATTTTGTTCAAGGGTAAGAAATGTCATGAAAAGATCTTGCAAACCCAAGCCTATGCTTTGAGTAAGTATGCATTAGATATTGCAAATCAAGCACAATCTATCATTTTTTTTCCTATGAAAATGATATTTATAATTTTTCAGTGGGTTTAATATCTACGATTTTCAGTGTACTTTAATAACTTTTCAATTCGATTGTCAATAATTTTCAGGATTGTGAATAACTTCGTTTGTAAATAGTTATAGTCCAAATAGGTTGAAGTGGAGGACACATGAGAGGTTAGGACTTCAGATATTGATCCTTGAGTCCAAATAGGTTGAAGTGGAGGACACATGAGAGGTTAGGACTTCATATATTGATCCTTGCAGTTGCAATAATCTTGTATCTTGTCTTGATGATGTGATAGATATGTGTACAACTTCTGTATACAAACTGAGGTAGACCTTCACAGAGCTTATTGACATAAATAAAAAATGGTAATAAATTTTATATCTAATGTTATTCTAAATTTTTATTTCTCCATATATCCATACATAAATACCATTAATGAAGTTTTTCTAAAATAATCTTGCATCTGTATCAGTTTGATAGTAAATAATTTTGTATGATGGCTCTGCTCTTAAGCAGGATGAAGTGGAGTACATGCTGGTGCTTACGACCCTAGGCATTGGCTATCTTTTGCAATTAGCCTTATTGTCCTAAACTATTTACAAAGTTTTCTTGTTTGCTTTATTGTGCCTGATTTGTTACTTAAAACAATTGTTTATTTCTGTTTTATTGTGTCTGACTGTTGTGAAAAATGACTATCTAGAAATTGTATATTATAATGAACAAATATTCATACACATAGTATTAAATATCATTTTTTGGCTGATATATTCAAAATAGAAGTGGTCTATTATTTATTATGTGGATGCTAGTCGTTGACATCTCAAGTTGTCAAAATTTGATAGAGTGAAGATTAGTATGCCATCCCGTACCATATCGGGTACTAAGCATAGCTCGGTACGGTATGGTATGGGGTTACCGAGTGGTACGCCTGGATGTATCCTCGATATATATAATAATAATAATAATAATAATAATAATAATAATAATAATAATAATAATAATAATAATAAATATAAAAAATAGAAAAAAGGGTGACATCGGCTCGTTTCTTCTCCTTGTGTGAGGAGAAGAAACCTTGTTTTTTCTCCCTGCGTGGATGTGAAGCCTCGACGAAGAGAAGTTACTGATGACGCTGAGGTCTCGTCGCCTTAGATGAGGAGGAGGCGACATCTCATCTGCGGTGTCCGATCAGCAGCGAGGGATCGAAATCGTTGAAGGAGAGCGACATTGGATCTCCAGGTTCTTCCTTTGCTTCTCTCGCTTCTTCCTTCTCTCTTGCTGATACCGCTCGGTAGCGAGTGGCGATGCCTGAAATTGGGCTAGAAACAACCCCAATCGATGGTACCAACCGATAACGAGCAGTCTGCGTACCGGTCTGATTGGTGGACCTGTACGTATCGCTCGATATGGGCTGTACCATTTGGTATTGTAGACCTTGGTATATACCAAGGATTGCAATTTGAATTTGTATTGCCCGGTACGGGCGGTATGTACTGGTCTGTTAGGTTATTGGTATGCGGACCGCCTGGTACCGCTAAAATCGATCGTCGGCGATTGATTTCAGTCGTCGACGGTAGATTTCGGCCGTCGACGGTAGATTTCGGCCGTTGGCGGTCGATTGAGGGAGAAGAGGAAAAGAAGAAAGAAGAAGAAGAGGGGAAGAAGAAAGAAGTATTTACTGCCTGCCGCTGCGTTGCCGCCGCGGTTGCCGTCGTATTCGCCGCTCGCGAGCTATCGCCTTCCTTGCCGATTTTATCCCGCTAGGAGATGTAACGTTTCCTGCTGGGGAAAGATCGAGGCGACGTCGCCTTTTTTTTCTTCTTTTTTAATATATTAATATTTATATTTAATATTATATTATATAATATTATAATATATTTTAATGTACTAGGCGATATGCATAGTGCGTACCGCCCGGTACCGGTACCAAGAAAATGTCGGTACATTGGTACGGACCGGTAGGTAAAACCTTGGTATATACTGTGATGAAGATAAAGAAATTTAAAGTCACTGAAGTTTTCCTTTTTGGCTGACAAACAAGATAGACCTAGACATTATCTTAGGATAATTGGGTGTGAACATGTTTTGCAAATCATAGATGATAATTAGCTTCGAAAATCCATTTTGATTTTCTAAGCTAATACTGAATTCTTGGTTTTAGAAACTTGGTCCAATACATGTTATAAACAATTGGTCAAATCTGACTGTTCATAGAGCATTATATTGGTCCTTGGTTGGACCTATAGATACCAACATGAACCTACTGCTTTGACAGTATTATGAAACCTTGGCTGAACTTGCATAAAGATCCATCTGCCAAGTGGTACAACAAGTTTTGCTCAATTTGAGCTGTCTTATAATAAATCTTCTCTCTTTGGCTTTAATATCCTTCTAGTTACTTCTCGAAATAGATTCTCCTATTTGGTTACGTGCTGATGCTGAATGAATTGTAGTATATTCAAAGACTAGTGATCTTTCTTTGATTGTTTTTTGTTGAATGCTTCTTTTTTTTTTGGGTGTTTTTTGTCCAACAATGTCCAAGCTGAACTTTCTCTTCATATAAGTTATTCTTTAGACAGTTTTTTCAAGGGAGTGGAGTTAATAGCGATGGTGGTTGTTCTGCAATCCTTTTTCCTTTCTATTGCTGTTTTGGTTGAAAGCATGTCAGTTATAATCCTGCATAACTTTGTTAATTTTGTAACTTTTTCTAAGTGTTGGTTATAATATGCCAAACCTATATTACTTAGTTAAAAAAATCTGGTTAAAATTTAAATGTGTTCTATACATTGAGCCAATTTTATGCTGTGTTATTGTATAACTTACAATATAATCTATACCAAAACTTTCTTTATTAATTTACTACAACAGGAGAAATCTAAGAATCATTTATATGGATATGTATTAGCTAATTTTTTTGTTGGAATAGATTAAGCTTGCATTTCTTTATTTGATATCGCCAAAATTAATTTGAAGTAATTTCATTGTATTTTGGATTTCCAAGAATGTACAAGTCTAAAGAAACTTGTTCGTATAGTCTTAATAAGTGTGAAATCTAAACCATGTAATTGACGATCTTTTTTGGTTAAAGAATTATGTATCTTTAATGTGGCTAAACTTGTGGTTACTTGATGTCTTTTATTGTATTATATATGATAATCATCTTAAAAATGTTAGGTGTTTCTTGTATGAAGCTAGTCTTTTATTGCATCCTTATGTACAAAGCTTGTCTTATATTAAATTTGTTAAATCATCTTAATTTGGTTGCAATCTTTAGATTCAAGAAATGGCTACGTGGTTCATGTTTTAAAATTGCTGAAGAAGAGGTATCGAGATAAAAAACTGTATTGATGCCTTTGTTTCATTAAGCCATTGACTATTA
The DNA here is from genome assembly GCA_021527575.1 of Ensete glaucum. NCBI lineage: Eukaryota > Viridiplantae > Streptophyta > Magnoliopsida > Zingiberales > Musaceae > Ensete > Ensete glaucum. The sequence continues at coordinate 37,075,336 of CM038558.1, read as the reverse complement.
TCCCATTTTGTTTAAGGCAGGCTGGAGAATATCATTAAAATTTTTTTGCATGGTGCAGCCTTTTCTCTAACGTCAGTTATGCATTAAATATTACAAAACATGCACAAGATTTCATTTTTTTCCCTATGAAAATGATATCTTCAATTTGTTATTGTGCAACACGAATATAATCTTTAGCAAGATGAAACGAAGGACATGCTTGTGGTTAGGACATTAAATTTTACTGCTATGGTTAGAGTCATCTCTAATCTATTCTTAACAGTGTAAAGGATATATGTAAAAGATATGCAAGGGTTTTATTGACATTAATGATAAAAGCTAAAAGGTACTAAACATTATATCTAAGCTCTCTAAACTTTTTATAACTCTATATATCCATTTATCCACACAAAAATAAATTTATTAAAGCTTTTTTTAAATATTATTCTAGCATGTGCATCCGTTTGACTATAGATAATTTTGCAAGATAGCTCTGATCTCAAGCAGAGTGAAGTTGAGGACATGCTAGGCCAGGTATTGGCTGTAATGTTTTACAATATTCCTTATTGTCCTAAGCTATTTAGGAAGTGTTCTTTTAGGTTTCATGGAGTAATGTTGTTTGTTTACTTGATTTAATTCCAAAATATGAAACTTAAGTGTTGTTTGATTTATGTTTCTTTGGTTTTTTTGCTATATCATTATGAAATTTTCGTCAATGAAATTGTTCGTGTTTTCTTGGTAACTTGGATTACATGTATAGAATGTTTTAAGAGAAACTATTTAGTCATCTAGCATTTTGCTTCATTTTTTAGATAATTAATGATTCCTGAGTATTAATGCTTTATAGTACAAGAAAATGCTATAATTAATCTCCATTATATCTTTTCTTTTGTGATATTTCTACTTCCTTCGACGATAATCTAGTGCTAACAATATACGAGGTTATTAAGTCTTGAAGGGTTTTAACCAAGGATTGTCGTTTCGACGTGTACCGCTCGGTACGGGCGGTATCGTCGATTGGGGTTGTTTCCACCCCGTTACCACCTCAAATGGATTGGTAACGGTTAATTTCGATCGTTGGTGGCCAATTTCGGGTGGTATCAGCTGAGGGAGGGAGAAAAAAGAAGAGGGAGAAGAAGAAGAAGAAGTGGGAGAAGAAAAACCTGGTGTCACGTTGTTGTCCCCCTGTGCTATTCGTCGCCCGTGGGCGATTTCTTCGTCAGTGGATGATTTCTTCGTCGGCAGGCAATTTCTTCTCCCCGCGTGGGGAAAAGAAACGTCTACCTGCGCACGGAGAAGAAATGAGGCGACATTGCCTCTTTTTTTATTTTTTTAACTTATATTATATTATATTAAATTATATTATATTATATTATTTTATATCGTGTGATACGCCCTGTGCGTATCGCTCGGTATCGAGTACCATACTATACTGAGCCGAGCTCGGTATGTCGATAATGGATCAATACAACAATCCTTGGTTTTAATGGTGCATTAATGTAAAGGATAAACTATAGAGCAAGGTTTTCCATACCAGGTAGAGGTTGTTTCTGCCTGTTACCATGCGAAAACGATCGGTAACGGTCGATTTCTATTGATGTCGATCGTTGTTGGGCGATAACGGTCGATTTCGACCGTCGTCGTTCGATTTCGGGCGGTATCAGTCGAGGGAGGAAGAAAGAAGAAAAGGTAGAAGAATAGGGAGAAAAATACCTGGAGTCCTCTTCGCTCACACGATCCGTCGCCCGCAGGAAGCTTGCTTTAGTCCATAGATGTACCTTAGCAATTTGCACACCTTATTTGGACTCTCTCTGGATACGAATCCCTCTGACTGTATCATATATACCTCTTCTTTGAGGTTGTCGTTGAGGAATGTGGTTTTCACATCCATCTGCCTGATCTCAGAGTCATAGTGTATTGCAATGGCCAAAAGAATTTTGATGGATTTTAGCCTTGCCTTATAGGTCTCCATCTTTCCATATACTTCAATCTTTTTCTTGAAGATTCGCTTGCAATCGATGGATACAATACCCTCAGGTGCATCCATAAGGTTCTAAACATTGTTGGTGTATATAGAATCCATCTCAGAATTCATGGCTTCTTATTACTTCTCGGAGTCTATACTCATAATAATCTCCTCGTAGGTCTAAGGATCAATATTCTGAGAGTCCTCTCTACTGATATATCTCACATATCTTTCAGGAGGGTGAGATACTCTGCTAGACTTGCGCAAAGTTAAAACTTGTGTGCTAGGTATCTCAATAGAATCAGACTCTGGAATGGTGATTAAGCAAGTTTCTGTAACCTGACTCAACTCTATGTCACTCCCACTGTTTCTATCAAGAACGTGCTTCTTCTTAAGGAACACAACTCTCTTGGCAACAAAGACCTTCTGGTTCTCGGGATGATAGAAGTAGTACTCACAAGTTTCCTTGAGGTATCTTATGAACTTGCACCATTTTGTCCATGATTCTAATTTGTCGGTGTTGTATCTTCTAATGTGGGCAGGGCAGCCCCAAATCTTAACAACCTTAAGATCAAGATTCTTCACTTTCCATATCTCATATAGTGTAGACACTACCGACCTAGATGAAACTCTGCTCAGAAGGTAAGCTGCGGTCTCCAGGGCATATTCCCAGAGTGAGACGGGTAGGTCAGCAAAACTCATCATGGACCGCACCATGTCTAATAGCGTGCGGTTCCTTCTTTCTGATACACCATTGAGCTAAGGTGTATAAGGAGGTGTTCATTGGGACAAAATCTCATGTTTCCTGAGGACATGGGTGAACTTCGTACTCAAGTACTCTCCTCGATCTGATCAAAGAGTCTTAATACTCTTTCAAATTTGGTTTTCTACTTCATTCTTACATTCCTTGAATTTCTCGAAAGGCTCAGACTTGTACTTCATCAAGTACATATATGCAAACCTAGAGAAATCGTTAGTGATTGTAATGAAATAGTAGTAACCACCTATAGCCTGGGTTAACATAAGACAACATACATCACTATGTATGAGTCCCAATAACTCAATTGTTCTCTCTCCAGTTCCACTAAAAGGAGAGTTGGTCAGCTTTTCACAAAGGAAATGTTTGCAAGTTGTATATGATTCATAGTCGAATGGATCTAAATATTAATCTTTTCAGCAATTTTTGAATCCTTTCCTCGTGGATATAACCTAGCCTACAGTGCTATAGGTATTGCTAGGATCAAGTTGGGAAGTAAAGAATAAATCAGAAGCATTTCTTTGACTTCGTTGAAAGTGAATAAGTGAGCAATTTAAAACAAAGTTGAAAGATGATGCTAGTGTCTTTCTTCAAACTAATTAAGAATAATTAAATGCAATATAAAAGACAAGAGTAGAGATGCTCATAGATTTTCTAGTAGTTCAGTCAAAACTTGACCTACGTCCACTTTTCAGGGTCCTCCTTCATCGAGGCCCACTGAAATCCACTAAACGATCTTCTTCCATAGGTGAAGACTAAACCCTTACACTTCTCACTCTCTCCTTTTCACAGGTTCAGGAGAGGAACCTTTACAAAATTTTCTCACTTCCCTTAGACTCAATTTACAATTTAAATCACTCAAAGGAAGCTCTCAAATTTTATAACTCTTTAACAGAATTTTCTCACTTTTTCGTTCATCACCCCTTGCTGCTCCAAGAAAGAAAATTTGGGGTATTTATAAACTCTAATTGGCTTGAAAAATGAAGCCAAAAATTTAAATCTTTCTACAATTCCTGCGTATGGGTGGTATTACCACCGGCATCGATGGTACTACCGTCGAAAGCATAATGAAAACAGGGTGGCGGTGGTATTACCGTTGCCTGGGCAGTACTATTGCCGTCAACTGGTGGTACTATCGTTAGGAATCTCGCAAAAGCTACTTTTTTTGTATTTTTACATACTCGACTCTTAATTTGGATTCCTTCCAAATCTAACCTAAAGTGGACCTGGTTGCCTCATATCGAGTTAATTTTGGTTCCTTCCAAATCTAACTCAATTTGGACTCTAAATCAAATCGATGCTAACTACGATATACTAAGGCATACAAATACAATAAATTTGACCAACATGTCAAGTGACCTTCCCAACTCTCGGCGATCTTTCCTGTAACCTCCAGCGAACTCCCTGCAAGTCTCGGTCATCTTTTGGCGAACCCTCGATGCATTCCCGGCAAGCTCCCGATTACCTTCGGCGAGCTCTCGGCGAACTCTCGGTAAACTCCCGATCACTTCGGGGAGCTCCCGGCGAACACCCAGTAAGCCCCCGATACCTTCGGCGAGCTTCCGGTGAACTCTCAATGAATTCCCACTGTATCCTTCGAACCCCAACCCGATGCTCGAACTTAATTCTGGCCTAATATCTGATTGTTTTGCCTTGTCATAGTTAATCTTGCATCATTTTTTCTAACACACAAGTTAGATCAAACACCCATCAATTGATTTTATTATCAAAATCTGAGATTTAACAATCTCTTACTTTTTGATAATGACAACTAATTGATGATGAGAGTTAACCTTAACTCCTCTAATGTCCATGCCATAATCCAAATAAAGTAAACATAAATTCAAGAGAACAAAACACTCTTGAATTCAAGTATCATGATATAACATTTCAAACAATTTTTATCAGTATATCAAATAATTTCAAAGTATACAACATTATATTCAAATTCATGTGTCAGTCATATATTAATTTGAAATTCTCCCCCTTAACTCATCAATCATTTCTCCCCTTTTGTTTATCAACAAAAAAGAGAAATGCCCATTTTATCATTTTTCTACATGTGCTATCAATATGTTATTTCTCCCTCTTTGTCATTAATAAAAAGGTAAAATATCTAACAAATCCTTATCATATGTTAAGTTTCTTCGTATTTGTTATAAAAAAGGATAAATATTGATTGTATATCTAAACATTAAGTGCATAAAGAAGTCATTTCATTGCTCCCCCTTAGTAAAAGAGGATAAGAGACATAATTTTCTTTAATAAAATTTTTTTTCTTCCCCTTTGTGGATAAGAAAGAAGAAACGGTAGGGGGGTGTAAAGACAAACATCACATCACTAAGAAGATCTCTTAATCTCTTATAGACGAAAATTCTAAAAAGGTTTTTTCGAAGATGAGTTTAAAGTTTAAGAAATCCAAGGGCTACTTATACATTTATCTTATATAAATTTTAAGCAACTCAAAAAAATAGACAAAAAGTTTCATTTTATGTAAATTCATCTTATGTAATTATTAATTCTATCAAAGATTCGATTAGACAAAAAATTTATAAATCACATCATGTGAAACTCTCATGCATTCGAAAGATTTGAAATCATCTCATGTAAATTTTGAGAAGAAGCTCAATTTGTAAAAGTAGGAGTATAATATAAACTTATATATTTGGAGAATTTAAAATCATCTTATATAAGTTTTAAGGGCAAAAAACCTCATTTTGTAAAAACAAGAATATGATGACAACTCATCCATTTGGAAGATTTGAAATCATTTCGAACTTTCTTATAAACAAATTTTTCCTCATTTATTGGCTTTGTTGTTAAGATATCTATTTTCTCTCTCATTGTGATTGTTAAAAAGGTATATAATGATATAATTTTTCTTTTACATTCATGTCATTAAAGATGAAAAATCAAATTTTTAAGTACCGAAAGACATGATTTAATAAATTTGCCCCTCATATTTTGTTTGTAAATTTCAACATAAGTAATCAAGAAATATTATGTATTTAAAATTCCAATGAAAATCAAATCATGCAAATCTCATGTGTTTAAAATTCCTAGTTTTCTTTCAAGCAAATCGCTCCTCATCCAATAATAGAAGATTTTTTATATCCAATTTTCTTCTAACCAATTTTCTCCTCTATAATGAGATATCCAAAAAGACATAGTCATGCAAAAATAATGATAATAAAAACTTAGAAATTAAATTTTTTTCTTGATCCATTTGTTGAATTTTAGATCTTTATTATCTTAAATAATTATTCTTTATAAATATCAAATTCATCTTAAGGCAATTGAAGATGTGTTAGTTGATGATGTTGATATTTAGACTTAGATAATTTAAATAAATACTTTAATAAAACTATAATATCCTTTATGTGTAGTCGTTATCCATGTAAAAGTGATATATTTTAATTTAAATTAAAATAAATATATTAATGACCTCAGTTGTCATATATTAGTTTTTAACATGTTTTAATGTGTATGTATGATTTGATTGGAGGGGTTTATATGGACTGGGTTGATCCATTCTTATTTGTGTCGAGCTCAATAATAAAGCCAACTCAATTCGAGCTTGATCTTCTACCTATTATTACATACAAGGACGCCCAAAAATATTTGTTTTGAGAGATAGGAATCTAAGAGACTCAGAGATTGAGCGAAAGACGAGGGCAAAATAATGATCCCGTTCTCTACTTGCTTTTCGGATACTTTTGTTAGCATATTGAGTTTTCAAAGTGATTTCTCTCTTCAAGGATTTTACCTGTTCGAATTATTTATTGCTATTGTGAAAATCAAGTACCAACAATCCATGAGGATAGATCCATGTGGATAATGAGCAAAAACACATACACAAGGAGACTAAGTTCATGCACTTGATTCCTTACTTTAATTTATCATGGTTTTTAGATTTTTTATTCAATATATTCTCTTTAAGTTTTTGAAATGGTTTCTTTAATCCTCTTCTTGAAGGGGTTTGATATTTTCAATTGTTATTATCATCATAAAGTTAAGTCCAAGCGAAACGTAGAATATTAGCTAAGGAACTACAAGTGTAGAATCAAGAACACGCTTATTCTTATATTTTGTCTTTTGTCTTGCGGTTCTTAAAGTGGTATTCTAAATAAATTTATTTTAATTACTTATTTGTCCCGTAAAATTCTTAGCCTTATTTTTATTATACTAATTCTTGTATAATTTTCTACCTGCCCTTATCCTTTCTTTCTTTAGCTATTTTTTTTGTGCTCTCTTGATTGTCGTATGATGGCTTTAGCACCATGTTTGTCTTACAATCGAACTTATGTCATTTCAATCTTACTCCTCCCTTATGATAGAACTATACGATTTCAATTATTTTTTATTTCTTAGTTATCATTATTGTATACTTTGTGTCTTTGTCATGAATGTCTCCTTATATTCTTTTATCATTTTTAAGATGTAAGCCTAAATAATTATATTCTTCTTCATCTATTTACATCAAGATCCTCTTTCTTGCATGAGGTTCTTGAATATGCTAGTGACGAACTTGAATGATATTTAAAAAAGTTTCAAATTTTTTATTTTATTAGAATTTCTATATTCATTATGGATCTGGATGTTATATTATTTTTTATTTATGATAATCTATTTATTTTCTCTTTAATTTAACCTAAAATGCAATTAAGATATCAAGAGAAATTTGTTTCATTTACACTTCAAATTTTTATATCTCGATTTCATAATTGAATACTTGTTCAATATCTTGAAGATTTATACTTATCTTTTTTTGTATTTCTATAAATCGTTGTCTGAAGATTTGACTATTTTAAATTGTGATTCCTTCAAGCTTTTGCGTATTAAAAAGATGCTTTAAAGATATCTGATGGGATGTGCATGATATAGGACATCAAGAGATCAGTGGTGAACCCAGATGAGATGGAGGATTGACCTAAGAAACTAATTATTGACTCATGGTCTAATTTTGATCTTATTTCATTGTTTTTGGGACTATTTCTTCGTTTTATTATTTTTATAGTATCTTTTCATTATATATTTGGCTTAGTCTTATTCATATAGGTTGTTTGCTTGTATTGATCCAGTATATATGAGGATAGTGATCCAATGTATATGAGAGAACTGTGATGCATTGATCAGAAATATTATGATCCATACATGAGGAATCTGGATGCATTGATCAGAATTATAGTGATCTAGTATAGAAAATATAAGGATAGGATGATAGGCCACGAATCTTAACGCCCGTCTCTTAGACTCCGTATTCCCTCCCAAACTCGCAGCTTTTTGTTCACCGTATTCTCTTCCCTGTTTGCTGCTTGATATGTTCTCTTCCCCTCCTCTCCTTTTCCCTAAATCTTTCCTATTTCTCCCTAAATCTTTCCTATTTCTCCCTAAATCTTCTATGTTCTCTTCCTCTCCTCTATCATCTCTTCTTGGTGTTTCTTTGGTTTGTTCTTGAACCTTATTGGGATTCTTGGATCTTGTGAACTCTCTCGTCATGATCAGGCTATGCGGAGGAAGGTGATCTCGTTGGGGTATTTAACTTCAATGGGAAATGGAACCGCTGTAACCCCTAATATCACGAACAGAGGTGCAAGTTGTCAAATAGACATGCTGCATCCTCTAAGATGGTTCTGCGAACTGGAGCTTCATGTGTGCTACTTGGACATCTCGCTTGGAGGAATGCAGTATTTGGTTTTCTTTCTTCTTTCTCTCTTTAATATTGGTTTTAATTTTCTTTTTCTCTGACTTTATTGAGATTTCTTTCAGTTTCTTTTTGAATTTCTTTAGGCTTCTTTGTGTTTTTAGGATTTCTTTAGGTTCTTCTAGAATCATTTATGGTTTTGCTTCAGGCTGCCTCTTACTCTTAATCACCATGGCAAAAACGAAAGAGGGCGTAGACAGAGGGTAGGAGATTGAGATGCAATTGAGGACACTTTTGCTTTGCTCCTTTGAATTGAAACTTCTTGTTCCAGGGATTTCTTTATGTTTCTTCTTCAATCTTTAGTTCTGCATTAGGCTTCTATTTGTTATTGGGGTTTGTCTCTCTTGCTCTTCTTTTCTCCCTTCTCTCCCGTTTCTACTGTCCCTTCGTGGAAGAATTTGGCAATGAACTCCTGGATGACATTGAAGAACTTGTCTGGGTTCCGTCAATTCTTGATTGATGCTTGTTGATCTCGTCCAGGAACATAACCATGGTAAACTCCAAGATTGGTTTATCCTCGAGCATGAGGTTTACTTATTGAAGATTGGCGAACAGACTCCAAAATTGGATATGAGGTCTCCTGGATTATGCCTTTCTGTTGTAATCTTGCTTGTAAAACACAGCACTTGTTTTCTTTCTCCCCAATCTCTTTCCCTTGTGTTGGACTCTTCTTCTTTTCTTATTCTTTGATTCTGTTGTTGTTTTAGCTGCACACGCATTACAGATTGCATTTGTGACCAAAGTGACTTAGTACATGCCTTGGAGGACCTGAGTTATCAGGACTGGAAGGTTAGGGTGCTAAACATTTCTTTTTTGGTCATCATGCTTCCTTTTAATTGAATTTAATTGAGGAATTCTTAAGACCAAACAGAATTACAATCGATCCTTGACTTCTGAGACTAACTCTGAAAGGACATGAAAATTTTAAAATCTTTCTTTAGAAAGCTGACGAAGAGGGTACCAATATAGAAATGTTTAATGTCCCATTTTGTTCAAGATCAAGGAATACTATGAACATAATAAAAGATTACTGTCAGTTAAAGGCCAAAAGATTGGATGGTAAGCACCATCCTTGTCACTTTGAAGTGAGGGAAACCTACTGGTAATGTAGTTCTTGTTTCGTTAATCGTCCTTTTATGATTTTGGTTCTTTCTCATCTTATGCAGGGAAAGAAAATCAGGCCATGAAGAGGATAAATCAATATACTGTTGTGTTTCAGCAATTTTCTTATCTACGGGATTTTGCAGGTAATAATAAGTTTCTTTTTCCGAATATAACTGTTCATAATAAGTGGAAGCAGTGTGTTTGTATCAACTTGTGCTATGGTTCTGTCACTTCCACAGTATGGGCCTTCCGTTATGGTGCTCTTGGTTTCTACCACTGAATTCTCTCTGCAGTGTTTCATTTACTATCACCGAGTAAAATAGAGTTTGAGAGAGTTTAAGAGATTGAGAGAGTGAAAATGAGTTGAAAGAGAGGAGAGGAAAGGGTTAAAAAATCCTTTTCTAAGCCTCAAAACTATTTGAAATAGGGCATTCTCAGCCTTTGATCATTAACGGTTGAAATTCGATTGTTACCGATCGATAAAGACTGATATGGGGTTAGGTGATCGGTACCCGGTAAAGAGCGGTCCACATACCGATATCTTATCGGACCGATATGTACAGCCTGTACTAGGTGGCACATATCATTATAGCAACATGATATTACTAAACATATTTTCTTCTATAGCTACTAATTTGCTATATATTAGTTATGTATGGAAGATTAATTGTTGTTACTTAAATACAACAAATACATATTACAAGTTGTAACCATGTTGATTGTAGTCCAAACCATTATTGTTCCTTCTTTTATGTTACAAACTTTCCGAACAATTATTTTTTTCTTCTATTTTACAAAATTTCCTTGACTTCTGACTGTAAGCATTATAGAAAGGTGCTAGAATTATAGACAGCGCTAATAAATAAGATTCAGTTGGATGGAGTTATGATAATAGTTCTTGCTTGCAACTAATGAAGTCTTCTTCTAGTTGTTAAAGATTTGATCCTAATCTCTAACATAAGATTTTTGTTTTTGCATTTATGTTACTAGTATTCCTAGTTTGGAAGTCATGTTCAATGATAACTTAATCTATTTTGATTTTCTAAGTTAATACTGAATTCTTGGTTTTAAAAACTTGGTCCATTTTAAACAATTGGTCAAATCAGAATGGTATGGTATGACTTTCCCAGCAAATATCGCAAAGATATAAAAAATCAAATACCAACCATCAGTTCATAGAGCATTATAGTGGTCCTTGGCTGGACCGATAGATACCAATATGAACCTACTGCTTTGACAGTATTTTGAAACCTTGGTTGAACTTGCATAAAGATCCATCTGCCAAGTGGTACATCAAGTTTTGCTCAATTTGAGCTCTCTTATGGTAAATCTTCTCTCTTTGGCTTTAATATCCTTGTAGTTACATTTCAAAATAGATTCTCCTATTTGGTTACATGCTGATGCTGAATGAATTGTAGTATATTGTCACTTTGAAGTGAGGGAAACCTACTGGTAATGTAGTTCTTGTTTCGTTAATCGTCCTTTTATGATTTTGGTTCTTTCTCATCTTATGCAGGGAAAGAAAATCAGGCCATGAAGAGGATAAATCAATATACTGTTGTGTTTCAGCAATTTTCTTATCTACGGGATTTTGCAGGTAATAATAAGTTTCTTTTTCCGAATATAACTGTTCATAATAAGTGGAAGCAGTGTGTTTGTATCAACTTGTGCTATGGTTGTGTCACTTCCACGGTATGGGCCTTCCGTTATGGTGCTCTTGGTTTCTACAACTGAATTCTCTCTGCAGTGTTTCATTTGTATTGCACTTATAATTCAGAAATCATATGTAATAACAAATTACAATTGTTTGTTTTATTTTTGTCCATCATGATCTTGTTTCATTCTGCATCCTAGTCCCCTAGTCCAAGTGGAGCATTGCAGATTTTATTTAAAAAGAACGTGATTGTGCAAAAGAAAAGAACCAAGTAATGTATATCGTTATTTGTGATGATTAATTGATTTTGTTTTATTTTTGTCCACAGTGATTAAAAGAGGCGCTCGGGCGCTTGCCTATGCGCTTGGGCGAGGCGAGGTGAGGCTCGAGCTCCTCGCTAGATTTCCAGGCGGTGCGCTTCAAAGAGGCACCGCCTCGGTGCTCGCCCGAGCCCCGACGACGAGTGCTTCGGGCGAGCGCTCGGGTTAAAACAAGCGCGATCGAACCAAGCTAAAAGCCTGGTTCAGTCGTTCGCGTTAGTTGGTTCAATCAAACCAACTAATGCAGTAATATATACTGCGTCAACCCTAATCGTACTCATCTCTAATAGTCTAAACAGGTTGAAGTGGAGGACAGATGAGAGGTTAGGACCTCAAATATTGATCCTTGTGATTGCAATAATCTCTTATCTTGTCTTGATGATGTGAAAGATACATGTACAACTTCTGTAGACAAACTGAGGTAGACCTTCACAGAGCTTATTGACATAAATAAAAAATGGTAATAAATTTTATATTTAATGTTATTCTACATTTTTATTTCTCTATATATACATACATAAAATACCATTAATGAATTTTTTCTAAAATAATCTAGCATCTGCATCAGTTTGATGGTAAATAATTTTGTATGATGGTTTTGCTCTTAAGCAAGATGAAGTGGAGTACATGCTGGTGCTTACGACCCTAGGCATTGGCTATCTTTTGTAATGAGTCTTATTGTCCTGCACTATTTACAAAGTTTTCTTGTTTGTTTTGTTGTGCTTGATTTGTTGCTGAAAACAATTGTTTATTTCTGTTTTATTATGTCTGAATGTTGAGAAAAATGACTATCTAGAAATTGTATATTATAATGAACAAATATTCATAACTATAGTAATAAATATTCTTTTTTGGTTGAAATATTCAAAATGGAATTGGTCTATTAATTATTATGTGGATGCTAGTCGATGATATCTCAAGTTGTTAAAATTTGGCAAAGTGAAGATCAATATGCCATCCCGTACCATACCAGCGTACCAAGCATAGCTCGGGATGGTACGGTATGGGGTTACCAAGCGGTATGCTCGGGCGTATCCTATATATATATACATTAAATATTAATAAAAAAGTAAAAAAAATAGAAAAAATGCTATATCGCGTCGTTTCTTCTCCTTTCGTGAGAAGAAACCTTGTTTTCTTCTCCTCGCACGGCTTTGAAGCCTCGACGAAGAGAAGCCACTGATGACGTTGAGGCCTTGCCGCCTTAGATGAGGAGGCGACATCTTATTTGCAGTGTCCGATGAGCGGTGACGGATCGGAATCGTCGAAGGAGAATGGTGTCGGATCTCCAGGTTCTTCCTTTGCTTCTCCCTCTTCTTCCTTTTCCCTTGCTGTTATCGCTCGGTAGTGGGCGACGACGACTTAAATCAGGGTAGAAAAAATATCAAAAGATGGTACCACTCGGTAGCGAGCAGTCCACGTACTGGTTTGTTGGTGGACCTATACGTACCACCCGATATGGGCGGTACCATTCGGTATTGCAGGTCTTGTTATATACTGTGACGAAGATAAGGAAATTTAAGGTCACTAAAGTTTTCCTTTGTGACTAACAAACAAGATAGACCTATACATCATCTTAGGATAATTGGGTATGAGCATGCTTTGCAAATCATAGATGATAATGATATATCTTTTAAGTACTTTCATGTAATGTTTATTCATACTTAATGCAATAGTGATTGTTATTCATAGTTTCGTACTATATTGATGGTTGTGTTTACTTGGATTATATATCTTTATTTGTACTATAATGATGATTATGTTTCTTTTCTTGGATATTATGGAGGTTTTTGTAGTTAAGAAATAGTTTTAGTTTTAGTTGTTGAAGTTAATGCTAAACAAGAGAAATATGAGATTATTACAATTTGCTTCCGTAATTGCTAAAACTTCTTTTTTTTCATATTTGAGATAGTAATATTTCATTTTATTTAATTAGATGTTGTGAGCAAGGCTTGTTGTCTTGTTATGTACCACCGTCTGATATGTATCGATGCTTAGCAAATCGGTATGCGGACCGCTCGCTAGTGGTACTATTGTTTTAGCTCGATACATCGATAACGATCGAAAGTTTGATCGTTACTAACCATGTAATGATCGAAATTGATCGTGATTGGTAAAAGTTAAAATTGATCATTATAGGGTCAATAACGATCGATTTTAATCGGTACGTCGTCCGATCGAAATCAATCGTTCTGAGGTTGGTAGCGGTCGAAATCGATCGTTACTAACTTGTAATGGTTGAAATTTCGACTGTTACTGACTGTACTAGGATTATCGGTCGTTACAAGATCGGTAATGGTCAAATCGATCGTTACCAACTCGTATGGGTGAAATTTTGATCGTTATAGGTTGGTAACGATCTATTTTGATTGTTATCGTCTTTGTAATGATTGATTTTGATTGTTACCAACTCTATAACGATCGATTTCGGAATGATCTGTAATAGTCAAATACCGTTATAGAGGAATAAATTATTAATTTAGGCATCTTTGCTCCGGTATATGTCCGTATCGTACCTAATGATTTAAAAGGTGCTTGGGCACTCAAAGCGCTCGGGCGATCGAGGCGCCTTTGAAACTCAAGCGTGTTTGAAAGTGGCTGCTTCGAGCCCAGTCGGGCGCTTGAGCCGAGTTAAACCAGCGACTTCATTCATGTTAGTTGGTTCAATTGAACCAACTAACGCAAATATATTTTTGAGTCAACCCTCATCTTCTCATCTTGAATCGTGATCACGTCGTCGATATCTCATCGCCTTATTCTTTGTTGTTGTCGGGATGGTGCTCTTCTTCGCCACCGCCGCCATCTTGAATCGGGATTGTCATCTTTGTCATTTTTTACCGTAGATGTCTTCTCTTCTCGTTGTCACCGTAGTCACCGGTCTTCACCACATTATCTTGTTGTGCCATCCTTTGTCATTGTTGCCTCTCCTCTTGCTCGGTCAGTCAACTCATCGCCTCGTTTCTCGCTCTCCGTTCTTTGTTGCTCTTAGTAAGCGGCTCTTGTCTCTTTGTTAACTTATTGTTAATAGTATACTATATATTTTTACATATTTATTAATTATATTATATATATATTTTATTTTAGTGTCTCGCGTTCGAGCGGCGTTTAGTGCCTCGGGCATTTTGGGACCACAGTGCTTTGTGCTTTTTAAATCACTAACGTATCATACCGAGCTAAGCTCGGTATGTCGATCTGATGCGATCTGACGAATGTAGGTTCAGTATGGTGAACCACCTTGGCATATATCCTATGTATCAACTATAAAATTTTATAGTTATTTTTAGGCAATGAGTTAATTACAACTTTTTGGTCTGTGTTTTCTTTATTAGATTATGTAAGAGTGGTGATCATGTATAGACCATGTAAGACCTATAGTCTTTTCTCTATTTGTGCATTATCTTGTATCATCATAAGTCATAACCATTCGAAAGTTGGTTCTGTTTTTAATGCTCTTACCAGTTGGATATAGTGCTGTTCTTTCTTAGAAATCAGCATTGAAACTAACATATGTGATGTACTGAGAAAGTTGCTGCTATAGTGACGGAGCAGATGCTTAAAACTGCAGCTGAGTATCATTTGCATAGTCTGGTTCACTAAGACATGAAACTAGTCATAATTCAATATCCATTAGGTGTTTTGGTATAAATATCTGGAGAACTCTGAAGTCTTTTTTTTGTTTTATGTCGAAATCACTATAGACATATTCTATCTTCACAAAACTTCCTTTGTTTGGATTATTGTAGACCGTCCACTTTCAAGTCCACAGAAGAGGAGTCAACCTCTGCAATCTACAGATTTTGGCCTGTCAGAATTTATAGGGTGGTGATGCTTATTCCTGTAAATATAGTCCTATATTATAGTCTTTCTTGTTGACTTGCCCTTCACTGATTAGTTTGTTGATTTTCCTCCCTAGGTCTTGATGTTGTATAGAAATCGGTGTCAGCAATACATGCATACAAATTTTAATTTATATTTTTTGTCTTAGGTTGCTAGAGAACTAATACGGCATGTGCTCTTAGTTGTATCACTATTCTAGTGAAACTTGTCCCGGAACTATACAATTGACACAGCCACAACTGTGCATCAAGTTGGTTATCTAAGATATGTTTTGAGGAAGAACTAACATATATATACTTATGCTAGTTCATAAATTTGCCGTATGATAAACATTTTGTTAAACAATTGTAATTCATTCCGAGCTAATAATTGTATATCATAGCAAAAATTTTCAGGAAGGTGGTAGAATACCATTTTTTTGTTGAAGTTTCCTTAAAATCTTTGAGGTCTCTTATCCTATAGTAGTAAACTGGTTTTCAATCAACTTACTATTACCCAAAAAGGTGGGGAACTTCTTTCAGTATTCCAGTATAATTGTTTTTTTTAGCTATGAACAGATATTTGAAATAGCATTGTCCGTTATTTGCTCATCTTGTATTTCTTGTAGAGCTTGAGTTTGCTATTAGTATTACTATTAATCATTGTAGATGTTGCAGAGATCTGGTTATCATAAAATTGCTATTAATATTAGGCAAGTGAAAATTGATGAAATAAAAAGCTTAATTTATCATAAATCCATGAACATTGGATTTCAATGATTGGTAAATGTTCTTGACCAGCCATTTTGTTTACAATTAATGATTAAGGATGCCGCTGATCTCAAACAAGATGAAATGGAAGACATCTTGTGCATACAACCCCAGATTTTGATAGTTGTGATTGCCATGATCTCGTAGCTAATTTAGATAGTACAGAAGCTTCCATAGGCAAATTGAGGTATACCATGTTGCTTTATTAACATGAATGAAAGTGAGTTGTACCTTTTAAGGCTTATTATATTTGACATCTTTTATTATTGCTATATATCTAGTATCCATACATAAAAGAACATTAATGGTTTGTTTATAACATAGTCGAGTATTGATGTCAATTTTCTGTGTGATACAAAATACCTAAATTCTTAATCTAACTTGTTCTATATGTAATCCAAGTAAAGTTAATAATTAGCTCAAATTACAACAAACACAAGATTATAAGTTGTGCTTGTTCATAATGTAATTTTAGCATTTCAATATCAATTAAAAAAAGATAAGTTACTTTTGTTGACTAGCCTAAGGATGTAGACATGTTGTAAATAAACACTTGACCTTTGAATCTATTATAATTTTCTTCTTTATTGAAGTTACGTAATTTATTTGATTGTTTAAAGTTATTACTTTATAGGTATTTAGTAGAAAGATATTTTTGTGCGTAAGATTCTCCATTTCTTTGTTTTCAGGCAAGTGTTAAGATTCTCCATTTCTTTGTTTTCTATAAATTTATGCAGGTTTCCTCTGTTACCTTTGGGCTCTGTTTTTGTATAAATTGGAAAAAATCTTAGAAGTTGCTTTCTGACCAATGAAATTTTATCTTCAGAGGACCTCATTAGGAAGGTTCTTCAGAAGACATTATTTGGAAGTTTTCTGCACCCATCTAATTTACCAACATTGACTGATGTTCCTTTTGTAAGTTGCCGACTTTGTTTTTTGCACTTCTTCTAGTATAAGGTGCTTTAAAAAGTCTTTAATAGGCTGGTCAGGTTGCAGTAATTCAGGTTTTGCTACTTTACCCAATGGAAACCACCCATTCAAGATGAAATTCAACACATGCTTACCTGTGGTTTGCAAACTGTATCCGCCTAATCTGTTTAACATCAATGAGTAAATGCAGTCTCTTCTTATTAACTGGTTGATGAAGGTAGACTAGTTGAATGTAAATAAACACATGAAATTCAAAGTCATTATCATTTTGTTCTCAAATTTTAAATGATTTGTTAGCCTAATTCCTTGGCAGGTGCACCACACATTTGTATTAGTGGTTGCGATACTTTTTGTAAGTGTAACTCGTGTGTTGGTCATTGCCAAAAGCTACAATGCATGATATCTTCTCTCAAATAGTTGAAGTATTGGACAAAATCTTGCCATCAAACTACCAATTCAGTGGACCAACTTTTCCAAGTTTTGTGTTGATGCTTAGATTCTCTTTTGATTACATTGAAATAGTGTTATTCCTAATTTGATTCTTGTTCTACTTTTTGGTTTCTAGATTTAACATTTGTAGTTTGATGGTGGATTTTCAAACCAGGCTGCCACTAGGTACACTTTCTTTGTGCACATTAGTAATCTAGTGCTGATTGACAAGGATCATAATTGGTTATATTATAACTCTAACAGGATATTGCAATGGAAATTATAAAAATAAAGAGGACTATAGAAATACAAAATTATCATTTTTGCATTAATCTTACTAGTATTTGTAGTTTGGAAGTCATATTCAATAAGAGCTTTATTTTAATAACTTTTTTTGCTCGAAGCTTATCTTGAATCAAAGATTTAAATCTTTTTAACTATCAGTCATTGTGGTAGTTGGAATGTAGGTCTATGTCGGTTAGTTTGTCACTCCATATAGGTCATTGTTTGGATTGGTAGGTATTAATGTGAACTTTTGAAATCTTAATTTGCATAAATACTCTTTTGCCAAGTCCTATTCCCATTTGATTATCTGAAAATGAATATGGTCTGTTTGGGCACATATATATTTTTTCTTTTTTTAATTTACATAACTTATCAGATCATTTAAAGTTATTACTTTGATCTAGTGGAATAGACATTTCTTGTGAGTGTAAAACATTAGATTGGTAGACAACATTACAAAAGAATCTTCAGTTGGGTTGGCATTACATAATTTCTCTTATCCCTTTGAACCTAAGTAGGGTTCCTCTGTTACCTTTGTGCTTTGTTTTATATTATTAACACATCAAAAAAATCTTGTTTTGAAACCAATCGAATGCAATCTTGACGACATCATTAGGAAGGTTTCTTCATATTACATTATTAGGAAGGTTTTTACATCCAATTTACCAACATTTGCAGATGTTCTTTTTGTAAGTTGGCAACTTTGCCTCTTCCACTTCTTTTACTTTACCAACATTCGCAGGTGCTTTAAAATGCCTCTGTCGGACTGGCCAGGTTGCAACAATTCCGGTACAGGCACTTTACCCACCGGAAAGCACCTAATCAAGATGTAATGCAACACATGCATGGTTTGCATGCTGTCTCCCCTGATTGTAGTTAAAACATTATTGAGAAAGTGCATGGTTTTCTTATTAACTAATTGATGAAGGTAGATAAGTAGAATGTAAATAAACACAGAAGTTTAAAATCATTATTACTTTGTTCTCCTATTATCGATGATTAGTTAGCATCATTTCTTGGCAGGTGCACCATAGGTTCGAATTAGCGGTTGTGACACTATTTGTAAGTGTAACTCTTCTGTGTTGGTTGCTGGCACAATCTACAATGCATGCCCAAACAATTGAAGTGTTTTATGCTAATGTTTAGATTCTCTTTCAATTACTTTGAAATAGTATTATTCCTAATATGATTCCTATTCTACTTTTTGGTTTCTAGATTCAACGTATATAGTTTGGTGGTGGATTTCCAAACCAGGGCCAGCCACTGAGGTACACTTTCCAAGTACACATTAGTAATTTAGTGCTGATTGGCAAGGATCATAATTGGATATTGCAATTGAAATTATAGTAGAAATTATCATTTTTACATTTATGTTACTAGTATTCATAGTTTGGAAGTCATGTTCAACAATATCTTTATTTATACGAAGGTTTGCCTTATCGAGCGGTAAGGCCTCGTACCAGGTGATACATACGGGTCTGTCAGCTGACCGGTACACGAATAGCACGCTACTGGGTGGTATCGCCTAAATTGGTTGTCGGTGATCGATTTCGACCGTCGGTGGTCGATTGAGGGAGAAATAAGGAAAAGGAGAAGAAGAGGAGAAAAATACTCTGCGCGCTGCTCTTCATTGGTTCTCCCGTGCGGTCCGTTGCCCACGGGCGATTCCTTCTCTCCACGCGGGGTGACCCCTGCGATTCGTCGCCCGCGGGAGATTCCTTTTCCCCACGTGTGGAGAAGGATCGAGGTGACATCGCCTCGGCAACGTCGCCATTTTTATTATTTTCTAATATATATTGTATTTTATATTAATATTATATTATATAATATTATATTATAAAAAAAATATTATATTATAATATAATATACTGAGCGGTAAGTACTGTGTGTACCACTCGATACCAGGTACTATACCATACCGAGATAAACTCGGTTTGTACGGATCACTACAGCGAACCTTGATTTAAACCAAAGTTCGTCATACCGGTCCATACTGGCATATGAAGTTTATCTCAGTACGGTATAGTATTCGGCACCGAGCGGTATGCATAGTACGTACTGCTCGGTATAATGTAATGTAATATAATATAATATAATATAATATAATATAATATTAGTGCAATATAATATATATATATATATATATATATATATATATATATATAAAGAAAGTAGACGAGGCGTCGTCTCGTTCCCGCAAGGGAGATGCAGTCGCTCGGCGGGTCTATGTCTTGGTATCCTATCGATGGTATGTACCACCGTGCAGGCGGTACAAATTGAAACGGAGAACCTTGATTTTAACTTTCTTTTCAAAGTTAATCTTAAACTCGTGGATTTAAATCTTTTAAGAATCCGATCAAACGAGTATGGTACTTGTAAGATTTGTACTTCCTAGTATCACAAGAAGTAAAAATCAAATGCTTAATGGTAGTTGGAATGCATAGGTTAGTTTGAGTCCATATAGGTACATGTTAGTCATTGTTCGGAGTTTGGATTGGTAGATACTAATGTGAAGTTTTGGAATCTTAGTTGAATTTGCATAAATGTTGTCTTACCAATTAGCAAAACAAGTCCTATTAAAATATGAGCTTTTCGAGAATGAAGACTATCTCTTTGGCTATAGCATCCTTGTAGTTGTATCTCAAAACATATTCTCGTAATGTTAATCTCATAATTATGTGTACCAGTAGTGTAGGTATTATATTAGTCCTGTGTCCCAAAATTTGGTGCATAGGTATGTATCGAGATCCAAAAAAATATTAAAAAGGACTGAGAAAAAAGATTGTATAATACATATTCTATATACCTGGCGATGTCTCAATCCTACACTTGCCTCTGAAACTCTCTTAGAATTTGTAATGTAGCAATACCAAGGCATATCGAGCATGGTGTACTAGGCAAGACAGGTCCTATACCGCATACCGCTCGGTATATTCTTGTCTGTATATTGGTAGGCTATCGGACCAATAGCATGTATTAGACAGTATTGGAAACCTTACTCTTAGTTAATTACATTATGATGCTGAATTAATTGATGCAGTTTGTAAGATTAATGACATCATTTTGGTTGTCTTTTTTTTGTGAATTACTTCTTTTTTTTCTTGTTGGAGCTTTTATTGGACAATCTAGAAACTGAATGTCTTTGATATAACTTATATTTGCAGATGTTATGCTTTCTGTAGGGAGCAGATTTAATAGCAACAATGGTTGCTCTATATTCTTTTCCCTTTCTGCTGTTATTTTGGTTGAAAACATGGGAGTCATCACCTTGCATAACTTTGTTGGTGTTGTACCCTTTTCTTAATTATGCTAATAAAGTAATCATATGCCGAAGTAAGATCACTTTGCTAGAAAAACCAAATTGGAAATTTAATGTGTTCTGTGTATGTACCCATTTCAAGCTGAGTAATTAAATTACAACATAATCTACAGCAAAGATTTCTTCATGAGTTTACCAAACCCATTTTATTATCTTTCAGAAGAAATTTAAGAATCATATAAACAGATGTGTAGTAGCAAGTGTGAAATCTGAACCAAACATCACTATATTTGTTTTGTTGAAAAAGAAATAAAAAAGATAAGACTGCATATATTAACCCTTCGTAGTTGTCAAGAGCCTTGTGCACTGGGTATGTCTCTTTTCTTTATGTTATTTTATATTTTTTATATCTCTATATATCTGAAAATAAAATAATGTTAATGATGTTTGTTCTTAAAGTAATCTAGCGTTTGTATCATCCTTTGTGTTTTAAAATAAATTTATACTCACATCGATTAATTATACTCACTAATCATAATATTAAAAACCTTAATTTCTTGCTAATTAAATATTATTCTACCATAAAAAATATATCAATTAAAATATTAGACATTAGATCATACACCACATAGAATAGGCTTAATCATCTTACAAATCAATAAAACCCTAGAAACAAGGTTCGCCATATCGGTCCATATCGGCGTATCGAGCTGGTATATATTACATTATATAATATAATATTAAATATATAATAATATATTATATTATATTATATTAAATATAATATAATATATATATATATAATGAAAAAAACGAGGAATAGCCTCACCTCGCGGGAGAAACGAGGTGCTATCTCGTCCTCGAGTTGGAAGACAAGCGCCTTGTCGTCAACGAGAATGAGGCGTTGCCTCGTCCCGCAGAAGGCGAAGGCACCTCGTCACTGGGAAGACAAGGCACCGCGCCCTCGTCCCCACGCGAAAAGACGGCGGCACCTCGCCCTTGTCCCGTGTGGGAAGACGAGCCGATGCCTTGTCCTCTCCTCCATGAAGATGAGGCGTCGCCTGAGAGGCGAGATGACGCCTCGTTTTTTTTCTTATTTTTAATATATATTATATTATATTATAAAATATTATATTATGTTAATATTATATTATATTAATATTATATTATATATTAAATTTGTACCGCCCGATACAGGGCGGATCGTATTCTGAAAACCTAGCTGACAGGTTCGTACTGCCCATACTAGGTGGTACAAATTGAAATTACAAACCTTACCTAGAAAGACAATATATACCTCTTGATTAGATTGTTCTTCCTTTTAATCCTCCTAAATTTTATCCAATCAACAAATTATAGTTTTGTTAAGTTTAGGAGAGTTAAAATGTAAGAATAAGAGAGAGATGTGAGTAAAATAGAGTTTGAGAGAGTTTAAGAGATTGGGAGAGTGGAATGAGTTGAAAGAAGGGAGGGTTAAAAATCCTTTTCTAAGCCTCAAAACTATTTGAAATAGGGCAATCTCAGCCTTTGATCGGTAACGGTTGAAATCCGGTCGTTACCAATCGATACGGGGTTAGGTGATCGTTATCGTCTGGTAGAGGGTGGTCCACATACCGGTATCTTATCGGACCGATATGTATCGTCTATACTAGGTGGTAAATATTGGTATAGCAACATGATATTACTAAACACCTTTTCTTCTATAGCTACTAATTTGCAATATATTAGTCCTATATGGAAGATTAATTGTTGTTACTTAAATACAACAAACACGTACTTGCCTGTGACAAGTTGTAAGGATCTTGATTGTAGTCCAAACCATTATTATTCTTTCTTTTATGTTACAAACTTTCCAAACAATTATTTTTTTCTTCAATTTTACAAAATTTTCTTGACAGGAGCAGGAGTAGCTTTTTCTAACTGTGAGCATTATAGAAACGTGCTAGAAATATAGAAAGCACTATTGAATAAGATTCAGTTGGATGGAGTTATGATAATGGTTCTTGTGTGCAACTAATGAAGTCTTCTTCTAGTTGTTAAAGATTTGATCCTAATCTCTTAACATAATATTTTTTTGCTCTTGTAGAAGTAAGAAATTTTTATTTTTGCATTTATGCTACTAGTATTCCTGGTTTGGAAGTCATGCTCAGTGATATTGGTCCTTGGTTGGACCGATAGATACCAATATGAACCTACTGCTTTGACAGTATTATAAAACCTTGGTTGAACTTGCATAAAGATCCATCTGCCAAGTGGTATAACAAGTTTTGCTCAATTTGAGCTCTCTTATGATAAATCTTCTCCCTTTGGCTTTAATATCCTTGTAGTTACATCTCAAAATAGATTCTCCTATTTGGTTAAGTGCTGATGGTGAATGAATTGTAGTATATTCCAAGAGTAGTGATCTTTCTTTGGTTGTTTTTCGTTGAATGCTTCTTTTTTTTGGGTGTTTTTTGCCCAACAATGTCCAAGCTGAACTCTCTTCACATAAGTTATTCTTTAGACGGTTTTTTCAAGGGAGTGAAGTTAATAGCGATGGTGGTTGTTCTGCAATCCTTTTCCCTTTCTATTGCTGTTTTGTTTGATAAATCTGCCTAGTGGTACAAGAAGTTTTGCTCAATTTGAGCTCTTTTATGATAAATCTTCTCTCTTTGGCTTTAATATCCTTGTAGTTACATCTCCACATAGATTCTCCTATTTGGTTAAGTGCTGTTGCTGAATGAATTGTAGTATATTCCAAGACAAGTAATCTTTCTTTGATTGTTTGTTGTTTAATGCTTCTTTTTTTTTTTTGGTGGTGTTTTTTGTCCAACAATGTGCAAGCTGAACTTTCTCTTCATATAAGTTATTCTTTAGATAGTTTTTTCAAGGGAGCGAAGTTAATAGCGATGGTGGTTGTTCTGCAATCCTTTTCCCTTTCTATTGTTGTTTTGGTTGAAAGCGTGTCAGTTATAACCCTGCTTAACTTTGTTTGTTTTGTTATTTTTTCTAAGTGATGGTGATAATATGCCAAATCTATATTACTTAGTTAAAAACAAAAATTGGTTTTAATTTAAATGTGTTCTATACATTGAGCCAATTTTATGCTGTGTTATTGTTTCACTTACAATATAATCTACACCAAAACTTTCTTTATAGTTTACTACAATAGGAGAAATGTAAGAATCATTTATATGGATATGTATTGGCTAATTTTTTTGTCTGCATAGATTTAAGCTTGCATTTCTTTATTTGATATCGCCAACCATGTTAAGAAAGAAATTAATTTTAAGCAATTTCATTGTATTTTGGATTTCCAAGAATGTTGAAGTCTAAAGAAACTTGTTCATATAATCTTAATAAGTGCAAAATCTGAAACATGTAATTGACGATCTTTTTTTGTTAAAGAATTATGTATCTTTAATGTGGCTAAACTTGTGGTTGTTTGATGTCTTTTGTTGTATTTTATATGATGATCGTCTTAAAAAAAGTTGTTAGGTGTTTCTTGTTTGTAGCTTGTCTTATATAAAATTTGTCAAATCATTTTAGTTTTGTTGCGATCTTTAGATTCAAGAAATGGCTACCAGGATCATGTTTTAAAATTGCTGAAGAAGAGGTATCGAGATAGAAAACTATATTGATGGTCTTTGTTTCATCAAGTCATTAACTAGGATCCTAGTTAGTTATGCATTAAATATTACAAAACATGCACAAGCTTTCATTTTTTTCCCTATGAAAATGTTATTTTCAACATGGTTGTAATCTTTAGCAGGACTGAGGACATGCTTGTAGTTAGGACCTTAAATTTTACTGCTATAGTTGGAGTCATCTCCTATCTAGGATATATGTAAAAGATATGCGAGGTAAACTTTTACATAGTTTTATTGACATTAATGAAAAAAGCCTAAAAGGTGCTAAACATTATATCTAAGCTCTCTAAATTTTTTTATAACTCTATAAATCTAGTTATCCACACAAAAAATATACGAAAACTTTTTTTTTAAATATTCTAGCATGTGCATCAGTTTGACTATAGGTAATTTTGTAAGATAGCTTTGTTCTCAAGCAAGATGAAGTTGAGGACATGCTGATCCAAGTATTGGCTGCAATGTTTTACAATATGCCTTATTTTCCTAAGCTAATTAGGAAGTGTTCTTTTAGGTTTCATGGAGTAAAGATGTTTGTTTACTTGATCTAATTCTGAAATAAGAAACTTAAGTGTGGTTTGATTTGTGTTTTTTTGGTTTTTTTGCTCTATCATTATTAAATTTTCATCAATGAAATTGTTCGTGTTTTCTTGGTAACTTAGATTATATATAAAGAATGTTTTAAGAGAAACTATTTAGTCATCTAGCATTTTGCTTCGTTCTTTAGATGATCAATGACTCCTTATTATTAATGTTTTATAGTATAAGAAAATGCTATAATTAATCTCCATTATATCTTTTCTTTTGTGATATTTCTACTTCCTTCGATGATAATCTAGTGCTAGCAATACACATGGTTATTAAGTCTTGAAGGGTTCTAACCAAGGATTGTCGTTTCGACGTGTATCGTCTGGTTTGGGCGGTATGTTCCAATCTGTCAGTTGATCGATACGTGGATCGCTCGCTACCAGGCGGCATCGTCGATTAGGGTTGTTTTCGCCCCGTTACCACCTGAACTCGATCGGTAATGGTCGATTTCGACGGTTGGTGGCTTATTTCGGGTGGTGTCAACCGAGGGAGGGAGAAATAAGAAGAAGAAAAACCTGGTGTCACATTATTGTTCCCTCGCGCTATCCGTCGCTCGCGGGCGAATTCTTCGTCGGTCGGTAATTTTTTCGTCGACGAGCGAATTCTTCGTCGGCGGGCAATTTCTTCTCTTTGCCCGAGGAGAAGAAAATTATCCTTGTGTAGGGAGAAGAAATGAGGCGATGTTGTCCCTTTTTTTATTTTTAACTTATATTATATTATATCGAGCGATACACCTTGTGCGTATCACTCGGTATCGGGTACTGTACTATACCGAGCTGAGCTCAGTATGCGGGTATGGATCGATACGATAATCCTTGGTTTTAATAGTGTATTAATGTAAAGGATGAACTAGAGAGCAACGTTTTCCATACCAGGCAGCGGTTGTGTTCGTTCGTTACCATGCGAAAACGATCGGTAACGGTCGATTTCGTCCGTCGTCGGTTTTTGTCTGGCGGTAACGGTTGATTTCGACCGTTGTCGATCGATTTCGGGTGATATCAATCGAGAGAGGGAGAAAGAAGAAGAGGAACAAAAATGCATAGAGTCCTCTTCGCCTGCGTGATCTGTCTCATTTACCATACAACATCCGTAAGCAGATCAATCATTGAACTCATTCTCTAATGAGCACCTGTACTGTATCCTTAGTGTCCCTACACAAGTGGCTATAAGATCAGCCTCTTCCATCATATGAACGGGTATACAGTACATTTGTCTGTAATAATAATTATAAGCAAAAAAAATTATGCGACGTGTCACACGTGTCATCACTCATATGATTGGCTTGCAGGGCACCTATAACCATCAATCTCTCACTTGACCTAAAGTCAATTACCTTTGTGTTTGATCCCCATCAGACCCCTGTGATGCTCAAACATAGTTTGAGCCAACGACTTTGTTAGTGGATTTGCAAAGTTATATTCGGATGTAACTTTTTTATTGTTACATCTTTTTTGGCCATGATCACTCTACTCAATTGGAACATCTGCAAAATAATTCTGATGAGACTTGGGTTCCTTGCTAGAGCTATAGCCCAATTGATGTTGCTATATATGATAATCAACTCCACATTGCTCGATACAACTCTCAAATCCCTAATGAATTTATTTATCCACACCTTTTCCTTTGTTGTTTCTGTTGTAACAATGCATTCCACATTTGTAGTCGAGTCAGCAGTAGTAACTCTTCCAACTTACTGCTCCTTCGTTCAACTCTATTCTCCTTTTATATGTTCAGGAGATAACATTTACAAGTCTCTAAGCTCTCCCTTAAACAAAAACTACACAAAAGAAATGAGGGGGAGCTATCAAAGAATTACAACAACGTTTTCATAAGTTAATTCTTGTATACTCAAGTAAGAATTGGTGGGGTATTTATTTATAGGCCCCAAATGGTTTTAATATTGGAGCCAAAATTCAAATTTTTAGAGTTCTCGATATGCAGGTCTCGAAGACTGTGTTATGGCGGTACCTCCAACTGGGCGGTACCATCGCCTCACACAGCTTCGAAGACTATGTCTCCTCGGAGACTGTCTTTGATGACTGTGTCTTACCTATTTTTAGGTTACTGAAATAATGGTCTCTTAATTGAGTTGATTATGTTACATTGAAAGCATACTCAATTAGAACTTTAAACTACTTCGATCTAGATAAATTATTATGAAGTGTTAGTCATGTTATCCGGCATGTCAATTGTCCATCTAAACCCTCGGCGCATCATGCACTCCTTCGGCGTATTGCTCGATCCATTGGCATATTGACTCTTGCAACGTCCAATCTTGATGCAATGTTCGATTTCCGGCTCGATGCTCGTTCTTTAACTTCGGCCCAACGTTTGATTTCCTACTTCAATCGTTTTGCCTTTTTATGATCGAAGATTGTCCTGCATCACTTTCTTGAACACAAACTAGATCATAATTTTATCAATGGATTTCATCATTAAAATCTGAGATTTAACGATCTCTCCCTCTTTAATGATGACAACCAATTGATGATGAAGTTTAAATAAACTCCCCCTATCTATATGGCATATTATAATAAAGAAAACTCAAATTAAAAAAGAGTGATAATGTTTCGATTTAAGTCGAAACAATATGAATCATAGTTGAAATATCATTGCATGCATCATAAAATAATAAGTATTTCATGCATAATCATCAAATTACATCATATCATGCATGATTCAAGTTTTAAATTATCATAACTTTTCCTCTTAAAGTATATCAGACATGCATAATCAAATCATCATAACTTCTCTCCTTTTGTCATAAAAAAAAGGAGAAAAGTGCAATATGCAAGTTTTGTCTTCTTTTTGAATGTGCAAGTTTGTAAGTTTTCTCCCTCTTTGTGATTGTCAAAAAGACAAAAAAGAGAAGGATTCAATTTGTCATCACATGAAAAACATGAATCATTTCGATAAATTTTCCTTTTTATAACTATTAGGAAGAGAAATTATAAGAAATGATCTAGATTCAGAATAAAAAACTTAAGCTATGAAAATCGAGAAACTAAGATAATGATCAAAACATATATGTAAAGAGTTCACATGTTTGTTAGATTCAACATGTCTATCTCTCCTAATAAAATCAAATTATTCTTTATTTGATGGCTTTGTAAAGATATCAGTTAATTGATGTTTTGTATCAATAAATTCTAAAGATATATCATGGTTATGGACATGATCTTTAACAAAATGACGTCTAATATCAATATGCTTGGCTCGTGAATGTTGAAAGGATTTTTTGATAAGAATATTGCGTTCGTGTTGTCACACTTTATAGGGATGTCTTTAAAACAAAGATCATAATCTTGTTAAATATTTTTTATCCATATTGTTTATGCACAACAGGCGCATACTGCAACATATTCAGCTTCAGCTGTGGATAATGCGAAATTGTTTTGCTTCTTGGAAGACCAAGAGACTAGTGCATGACTTAGAAATTGACAAGTACTGGAGGCCCTTTTTTTATCTATCCTACATCCTCCAAAGTTGGCATCAGCATAAATAATTAAATTAAAATTTTCAGATTTCAGATACCATAATCCTAGATTTAGAGTTCCTTTCAAGTATCTAAATATTTTTTTAACTACTTTGTAACGAGATTGTTTAGGATTGGATTTAAATCCTACACATAGAGCAAGACTAAATATAATATCTGGTTTAGTTGTAGTTAGATATAGCAAACTACCTATCATTTCTTTATAAGCTTTTTTTATCAAATTCTTCACCTTCATTGTTTAAATCTAATTTTGTAGACGTGCTCATGTGTATTTATAACTTTAGCACTATTTTAAACCATTTTAACAAATTTGAGATATACTTGGTTTTAGTAATAAAGATATTTTTATTTAATTATTTTATTTATAATCTTAAGAAAAAAATTAATTCACTCATTATGCTCATTTTAAATTCTTAGCTTATAATCTTGGTAAAAGATTCACATAATAATTCATTTGTTGAATCAAAAATAATATTATCAACATAAATTTGAATAACAAGAAATTTTTTTAAAATACTTAAAAAATAATGTGGTATCAACCTTGTCGTAGCTCTTAATTTATTTCAAATAATTTTTTGAAAGACAAGTCTTTCATATCAAGTCTTAGATAATTTGAAAACATGATTCAAAAAAAAATCATTTTCAAAATCGGGGTGTTGTTCAACATAAACTTTTTCGAAAATAAAACTATTAAGAAAAGTGCTTTTGTCATACAAGGTCTCTTCGTAATCGATTCCTTTTTCTTGGTTAAAACCCTTGGCCACTAATCTAGCCTTGTTTTTAATCATGATACAATTTTTATTATTATGATCTCATCACGATTTGATTCTCATTGTGCAGAACCAAGGACATGCATAGCGGAAATCATGTTGGGAAACCTCGGATGCATGCAGAGGAAATCAAAATAAAAATTGATTTCCTACGTAAATCAAATTGTTATGCAAAAGATTGGGGTCGTGAGAAAAACTACAAAAATCGAAAAATCACGATATGTGAGAGATTGATTTTACTTATGGAGATCATATATCCCTGTATTACAGATCCGAATTGTCACGGGTTTAGCTGATTTTGCCTAAGCCGTACGGCACCTATGCGTGTCTGTCTACAAAGGTCAGCCTTCCTCGAGGTCTCCTATGGTCACTTAGACTTACAAAAGAGAAAACGGGCCAGAAGAAGCAATTTCATCGGGATCCACAAGCAACTGCTCAAGAAAACACTTTATAAAGCCATATTCAAATTACACCCATAGACAATACAAAATCAACAAGGTTGCACACAAAGGATAATGGTCCATTATAGATCGAAGTCCCCACAAGTGCTTACAAGACACTCGTATTTACAAGCCAAAATCGATCACAAAGTAAACCATGTTAGGCTGCTAAGCCTACTGCAAGCCCGCTACTTGCTGTACAAGGTATGTACACAAATCGAAGGACACAGACAAACATAAGCATTTCATCGAACACCTTGTTTACATTTTTGTCTGTGACATTCTCCCCCACTTATTCCTTTAATGTTCTCGTTGAAGCCACTATAGACGTTACATCTCCTCGCATTTTGTTGAATCTTCAATCTTCTGCTTTGCAACATGCCCTTTGGCTTCCAATCACTCTCATTGTTGTTGAGTAGTCGAACTCTCATCCGCCATGCTGCTTCAACTCACCAATGAATGAACATGCTTTGCAAATCATAGATGATAATGATATATCTTTTAAGTACTTTCATGTAATGTTTATTCATACTTAATGCAATAGTGATTGTTATTCATAGTTTCGTACTATATTGATGGTTGTGTTTACTTGGATTATATATCTTTATTTGTACTATAATGATGATTATGTTTCTTTTCTTGGATATTATGGAGGTTTTTGTAGTTAAGAAATAGTTTTAGTTTTAGTTGTTGAAGTTAATGCTAAACAAGAGAAATATGAGATTATTACAATTTGCTTCCGTAATTGCTAAAACTTCTTTTTTTTCATATTTGAGATAGTAATATTTCATTTTATTTAATTAGATGTTGTGAGCAAGGCTTGTTGTACTGTTATGTACCACCCGATACGGGCGATATGTATCGGTCTGTTAGCAAATCGGTATGCGGACCGCTCGCTACCGAGTGGTACTATTGTTTTAGCTCGATACATCGATAACGATCGAAAGTTTGATCGTTACTAACCATGTAATGATCGAAATTGATCGTTATAGGATTGGTAAAAGTTAAAATTGATCATTATAGGGTCAATAACGATCGATTTTAATCGGTACATGGTCCGTACCAGTCGAAATCAATCGTTACAAGGTTGGTAACGGTCGAAATCGATCGTTACTAACTTGTAATGGTTGAAATTTCGACTGTTACTGACTGTACTAGGATTATCGGTCGTTACAAGATCGGTAATGGTCAAATCGATCGTTACCAACTCGTATGGGTGAAATTTTGATCGTTATAGGTTGGTAACGATCTATTTTGATTGTTATCGTCTTTGTAATGATTGATTTTGATTGTTACCAACTCTATAACAGTCGATTTCGCCCGGAATGATCCTGTAATAGTCAAATACCGTTATAGAGGAATAAATTATTAATTTAGGCATCTTTGCGACCGAGCGCATAACCAGATGTCCGTATTGCATAATGATTTAAAAAGGTGCTTGGGCACTCGCCAAAGCGCTCGGGCGATGCGAGGCCGAAGCGCCTTGCTGAAACTCCAAGCGGCGTGTTTCAAAGAGGTGCCGCTTGGTCGCTCGCCCGAGCCCAGGCGTCGGGCGCTTCAAGTGAGCCGCCAGGTTAAACCAGGCGACTTCATTCATGTTAGTTGGTTCAATTGAACCAACTAACGCAACAATATATTTTTCGTGAGTCAACCCTCATCTTCTCATCTTGAATCGTGATCACGTCGTCGATATCTCATCGTTGCCGCTGCCTTATTTGCTGTTGTTGTCGGGATGGTGCTACTGTCTTCGCCACCGTCGCTGCTCATCTTGAATCGGGATTGTGCAACTGTCTTTGTCGCTGTCGCTGCTCTTCGCCACCGTAGATGCTGTCGCTTCTCTTCGTCGTTGTCACTGTAGTCACTGGTCTTCACTACATTCGCCGATCGTTTTCGCCGCCATCACCGTTGTCGCTCGTTGTCATTGTTGCCGCCTCCTCTTGCTCTCGGTCAGTCAACTCATCGCCTGGTTTCCGCTCCGTTCTTGTTCTTAGTAAGCGGCTTTCGCTCTCGCCTCGTCTTGTCTCTGCTGTTAACTTATTGTTAATAGTATACTATATATTTTTTACATATTTATTAATTATATTATATATATATTTTTATTTTAGTGTCTCGCTTCGTTCGAGCGAGCGTTTAGTGCCTCAGGCATTTTGGGACCCTGGTGCTTTGTGCTTTTTAAATCACTAACCGTATCATACCGAGCTAAGCTCAGTATGTCGATCTGGTACGATACGACGAATGTAGGTTCCGAGTATGGTGAACCACCTTGGCATATATCCTATGTATCAACTATAAAATTTTATAGTTATTTTTAGGCAATGAGTTAATTACAACTTTTTGGTCTGTGTTTTCTTTATTAGATTATGTAAGAGTGGTGATCATGTATAGACCATGTAAGACCTATAGTCTTTTCTCTATTTGTGCATTATCTTGTATCATCATAAGTCATAACCATTCGAAAGTTGGTTCTGTTTTTAATGCTCTTACCAGTTGGATATAGTGCTGTTCTTTCTTAGAAATCAGCATTGAAACTAACATATGTGATGTACTGAGAAAGTTGCTGCTATAGTGACGGAGCAGATGCTTAAAACTGCAGCTGAGTATCATTTGCATAGTCTGGTTCACTAAGACATGAAACTAGTCATAATTCAATATCCATTAGGTGTTTTGGTATAAATATCTGGAGAACTCTGAAGTCTTTTTTTTTGTTTTATGTCGAAATCACTATAGACATATTCTATCTTCACAAAACTTCCTTTGTTTGGATTATTGTAGACCGTCCACTTTCAAGTCCACAGAAGAGGAGTCAACCTCTGCAATCTACAGATTTTGGCCTGTCAGAATTTATAGGGGTGGTGATGCTTATTCCTGTAAATATAGTCCTATATTATAGTCTTTCTTGTTGACTTGCCCTTCACTGATTAGTTTGTTGATTTTCCTCCCTAGGTCTTGATGTTGTATAGAAATCGGTGTCAGCAATACATGCATACAAATTTTAATTTATATTTTTTGTCTTAGGTTGCTAGAGAACTAATACGGCATGTGCTCTTAGTTGTATCACTATTCTAGTGAAACTTGTCCCGGAACTATACAATTGACACAGCCACAACTGTGCATCAAGTTGGTTATCTAAGATATGTTTTGAGGAAGAACTAACATATATATACTTATGCTAGTTCATAAATTTGCCGTATGATAAACATTTTGTTAAACAATTGTAATTCATTCCGAGCTAATAATTGTATATCATAGCAAAAATTTTCAGGAAGGTGGTAGAATACCATTTTTTTGTTGAAGTTTCCTTAAAATCTTTGAGGTCTCTTATCCTATAGTAGTAAACTGGTTTTCAATCAACTTACTATTACCCAAAAAGGTGGGGAACTTCTTTCAGTATTCCAGTATAATTGTTTTTTTTAGCTATGAACAGATATTTGAAATAGCATTGTCCGTTATTTGCTTGCTCATCTTGTATTTCTTGTAGAGCTTGAGTTTGCTATTAGTATTACTATTAATCATTGTAGATGTTGCAGAGATCTGGTTATCATAAAATTGCTATTAATATTAGGCAAGTGAAAATTGATGAAATAAAAAGCTTAATTTATCATAAATCCAAGAACATTGGATTTCAATGATTGGTAAATGTTCTTGACTAACCACTTTGTTTACAATTAATGATTAAGGATGCTGCTGATCTCAAGCAGGATGAAATGGAAGACATCCTGTGCATACAATCCCAGATTTTGATATTTGTGATTGCCATGATTTCGTAGCTAATTTAGATAGTACAGAAGCTTCCATAGGCAAATTGAGGTATACCATGTTGCTTTATTAACATGAATGAAAGTGAGTTGTACCTTTTAAGGCTTATTATATTTGACATCTTTTATTATTGCTATATATCTAGTATCCATACATAAAAGAACATTAATGGTTTGTTTATAACATAGTCGAGTATTGATGTCAATTTTCTGTGTGATACAAAATACCTAAATTCTTAATCTAACTTGTTCTATATGTAATCCAAGTAAAGTTAATAATTAGCTCAAATTACAACAAACACAAGATTATAAGTTGTGCTTGTTCATAATGTAATTTTAGCATTTCAATATCAATTAAAAAAAGATAAGTTACTTTTGTTGACTAGCCTAAGGATGTAGACATGTTGTAAATAAACACTTGACCTTTGAATCTATTATAATTTTCTTCTTTATTGAAGTTACGTAATTTATTTGATTGTTTAAAGTTATTACTTTATAGGTATTTAGTAGAAAGATATTTTTTGTAAGCGTAAGATTCTCCATTTCTTTGTTTTCAGGCAAGTGTTAAGATTCTCCATTTCTTTGTTTTCTATAAATTTATGCAGGTTTCCTCTGTTACCTTTGGGCTCTGTTTTTGTATAAATTGGAAAAAATCTTAGAAGTTGCTTTCTGACCAATGAAATTTTATCTTCAGAGGACCTCATTAGGAAGGTTCTTCAGAAGACATTATTTGGAAGTTTTCTGCACCCATCTAATTTACCAACATTGACTGATGTTCCTTTTGTAAGTTGCCGACTTTGTTTTTTGCACTTCTTCTAGTATAAGGTGCTTTAAAAAGTCTTTAATAGGCTGGTCAGGTTGCAGTAATTCAGGTTTTGCTACTTTACCCAATGGAAACCACCCATTCAAGATGAAATTCAACACATGCTTACCTGTGGTTTGCAAACTGTATCCGCCTAATCTGTTTAACATCAATGAGTAAATGCAGTCTCTTCTTATTAACTGGTTGATGAAGGTAGACTAGTTGAATGTAAATAAACACATGAAATTCAAAGTCATTATCATTTTGTTCTCAAATTTTAAATGATTTGTTAGCCTAATTCCTTGGCAGGTGCACCACACATTTGTATTAGTGGTTGCGATACTTTTGTAAGTGTAACTCGTGTGTTGGTCATTGCCAAAAGCTACAATGCATGATATCTTCTCTCAAATAGTTGAAGTATTGGACAAAATCTTGCCATCAAACTACCAATTCAGTGGACCAACTTTTCCAAGTTTTGTGTTGATGCTTAGATTCTCTTTTGATTACATTGAAATAGTGTTATTCCTAATTTGATTCTTGTTCTACTTTTTGGTTTCTAGATTTAACATTTGTAGTTTGATGGTGGATTTTCAAACCAGGCTGCCACTAGGTACACTTTCTTTGTGCACATTAGTAATCTAGTGCTGATTGACAAGGATCATAATTGGTTATATTATAACTCTAACAGGATATTGCAATGGAAATTATAAAAATAAAGAGGACTATAGAAATACAAAATTATCATTTTTGCATTAATCTTACTAGTATTTGTAGTTTGGAAGTCATATTCAATAAGAGCTTTATTTTAATAACTTTTTTTGCTCGAAGCTTATCTTGAATCAAAGATTTAAATCTTTTTAACTATCAGTCATTGTGGTAGTTGGAATGTAGGTCTATGTCGGTTAGTTTGTCACTCCATATAGGTCATTGTTTGGATTGGTAGGTATTAATGTGAACTTTTGAAATCTTAATTTGCATAAATACTCTTTTGCCAAGTCCTATTCCCATTTGATTATCTGAAAATGAATATGGTCTGTTTGGGCACATATATATTTTTTCTTTTTTTAATTTACATAACTTATCAGATCATTTAAAGTTATTACTTTGATCTAGTGGAATAGACATTTCTTGTGAGTGTAAAACATTAGATTGGTAGACAACATTACAAAAGAATCTTCAGTTGGGTTGGCATTACATAATTTCTCTTATCCCTTTGAACCTAAGTAGGGTTCCTCTGTTACCTTTGTGCTTTGTTTTTATATTATTAACACATCAAAAAAAATCTTGTTTTGAAACCAATCGAATGCAATCTTCAGACGACATCATTAGGAAGGTTTCTTCATATTACATTATTAGGAAGGTTTTTACATCCAATTTACCAACATTTGCAGATGTTCTTTTTGTAAGTTGGCAACTTTGCCTCTTCCACTTCTTTTACTTTACCAACATTCGCAGGTGCTTTAAAATGCCTCTGTCGGACTGGCCAGGTTGCAACAATTCCGGTACAGGCACTTTACCCACCGGAAAGCACCTAATCAAGATGTAATGCAACACATGCATGGTTATGGTTTGCATGCTGTCTCCCCTGATTGTAGTTAAAACATTATTGAGAAAGTGCATGGTTTTCTTATTAACTAATTGATGAAGGTAGATAAGTAGAATGTAAATAAACACAGAAGTTTAAAATCATTATTACTTTGTTCTCCTATTATCGATGATTAGTTAGCATCATTTCTTGGCAGGTGCACCATAGGTTCGAATTAGCGGTTGTGACACTATTTGTAAGTGTAACTCTTCTGTGTTGGTTCTTGGCACAATCTACAATGCATGCCCAAACAATTGAAGTGTTTTATGCTAATGTTTAGATTCTCTTTCAATTACTTTGAAATAGTATTATTCCTAATATGATTCCTATTCTACTTTTTGGTTTCTAGATTCAACGTATATAGTTTGGTGGTGGATTTCCAAACCAGGGCCAGCCACTGAGGTACACTTTCCAAGTACACATTAGTAATTTAGTGCTGATTGGCAAGGATCATAATTGGATATTGCAATTGAAATTATAGTAGAAATTATCATTTTTACATTTATGTTACTAGTATTCATAGTTTGGAAGTCATGTTCAACAATATCTTTATTTATACGAAGGTTTGCCTTATCGAGTAAGGCCTCGTGCAGTGATACATACGGTCATCGGTGCACGAATAGCCCGCTACTGGGTGGTATCGCCTAAATTGGTTGTCGGTGATCGATTTCGACCGTCGGTGGTCGATTGAGGGAGAAATAAGGAAAAGGAGAAGAAGAGGAGAAAAATACTCTGCGCGCTGCTCTTCATTGGTTCTCCCGTGCGGTCCGTTGCCCACGGGCGATTCCTTCTCTCCACGCGGGGTGACCCCTGCGATTCGTCGCCCGCGGGAGATTCCTTTTCCCCACGTGTGGAGAAGGATCGAGGTGACATCGCCTCGGCAACGTCGCCATTTTTATTATTTTCTAATATATATTGTATTTTATATTAATATTATATTATATAATATTATATTATAAAAAATATTATATTATAATATAATATCTTGGCGTAATCTTGTGTGTACCACTCGATACAGGTACTATACCATACCGAGATAAACTCGGTTTATACGGATCACTACAAGAACCTTGATTTAAACCAAAGTTCGTCATGGTCCATCTTGGCATATGAAGTTTATCTCGATGCGGTATAGTATTCGACCGCGGTATGCGTAACGTCTTGCTATAATGTAATGTAATATAATATAATATAATATAATATAATATAATATTAGTGCAATATAATATATATATATATATATATATATATATATATATATAAAGAAAGTAGACGAGGCGTCGTCTCGTTCCAAGAGGAGATGCAGTGCTCGGCGGTGGCGATCTATGTCTTGGTATCCTATCGGACTGGTATGTACCACCCGTACCAGGCGGTACAAATTGAAACGGAGAACCTTGATTTTAACTTTCTTTTCAAAGTTAATCTTAAACTCGTGGATTTAAATCTTTTAAGAATCCGATCAAACGAGTATGGTACTTGTAAGATTTGTACTTCCTAGTATCACAAGAAGTAAAAATCAAATGCTTAATGGTAGTTGGAATGCATAGGTTAGTTTGAGTCCATATAGGTACATGTTAGTCATTGTTCGGAGTTTGGATTGGTAGATACTAATGTGAAGTTTTGGAATCTTAGTTGAATTTGCATAAATGTTGTCTTACCAATTAGCAAAACAAGTCCTATTAAAATATGAGCTTTTCGAGAATGAAGACTATCTCTTTGGCTATAGCATCCTTGTAGTTGTATCTCAAAACATATTCTCGTAATGTTAATCTCATAATTATGTGTACCAGTAGTGTAGGTATTATATTAGTCCTGTGTCCCAAAATTTGGTGCATAGGTATGTATCGAGATCCAAAAAAATATTAAAAAGGACTGAGAAAAAAGATTGTATAATACATATTCTATATACCTGTGGCAGTATATGTCTCAATCCTACACTTGCCTCTGAAACTCTCTTAGAATTTGTAATGTAGCAATACCAAGGCATATCGAGCATGGTGTACTAGGCAGTACAGGTCCTATACCAGGCATACCGCTCGGTATATTCTTGTCTGTATATTGGTAGGCTATCGGACCAATAGCATGTATTAGACAGTATTGGAAACCTTACTCTTAGTTAATTACATTATGATGCTGAATTAATTGATGCAGTTTGTAAGATTAATGACATCATTTTGGTTGTCTTTTTTTTGTGAATTACTTCTTTTTTTTCTTGTTGGAGCTTTTATTGGACAATCTAGAAACTGAATGTCTTTGATATAACTTATATTTGCAGATGTTATGCTTTCTGTAGGGAGCAGATTTAATAGCAACAATGGTTGCTCTATATTCTTTTCCCTTTCTGCTGTTATTTTGGTTGAAAACATGGGAGTCATCACCTTGCATAACTTTGTTGGTGTTGTACCCTTTTCTTAATTATGCTAATAAAGTAATCATATGCCGAAGTAAGATCACTTTGCTAGAAAAACCAAATTGGAAATTTAATGTGTTCTGTGTATGTACCCATTTCAAGCTGAGTAATTAAATTACAACATAATCTACAGCAAAGATTTCTTCATGAGTTTACCAAACCCATTTTATTATCTTTCAGAAGAAATTTAAGAATCATATAAACAGATGT
Source organism: Ensete glaucum (assembly GCA_021527575.1). Lineage (NCBI taxonomy): Eukaryota > Viridiplantae > Streptophyta > Magnoliopsida > Zingiberales > Musaceae > Ensete > Ensete glaucum. The sequence goes on along the minus strand of CM038558.1, from coordinate 37,036,681 downwards.
GTAGTAGCAAGTGTGAAATCTGAACCAAACATCACTATATTTGTTTTGTTGAAAAAGAAATAAAAAAGATAAGACTGCATATATTAACCCTTCGTAGTTGTCAAGAGCCTTGTGCACTGGGTATGTCTCTTTTCTTTATGTTATTTTATATTTTTTATATCTCTATATATCTGAAAATAAAATAATGTTAATGATGTTTGTTCTTAAAGTAATCTAGCGTTTGTATCATCCTTTGTGTTTTAAAATAAATTTATACTCACATCGATTAATTATACTCACTAATCATAATATTAAAAACCTTAATTTCTTGCTAATTAAATATTATTCTACCATAAAAAATATATCAATTAAAATATTAGACATTAGATCATACACCACATAGAATAGGCTTAATCATCTTACAAATCAATAAAACCCTAGAAACAAGGTTCGCCATATCGGTCCATATCGGCGTATCGAGCTGGTATATATTACATTATATAATATAATATTAAATATATAATAATATATTATATTATATTATATTAAATATAATATAATATATATATATATAATGAAAAAAACGAGGAATAGCCTCACCTCGCGGGAGAAACGAGGTGCTATCTCGTCCTCGAGTTGGAAGACAAGCCGACGCCTTGTCGTCCAACGAGAGAATGAGGCGTTGCCTCGTCCCTATGCAGGAAGACGAGAAGGCACCTCGTCCCTGTGCGGGAAGACAAGGCACCGCCTCGCCCTCGTCCCCACGCGAAAAGACGAAGCGGCACCTCGCCCTTGTCCCCGTGTGGGAAGACGAGCCGATGCCTTGCCCTCTCCTCCATGAAGATGAGGCGTCGCCTGAGAGGCGAGATGACGCCTCGTTTTTTTTCTTATTTTTAATATATATTATATTATATTATAAAATATTATATTATGTTAATATTATATTATATTAATATTATATTATATATTAAATTTGTACCGCCGTCTGAGTGGATCGTGTCTGAAAACCTAGACGGTTCGTCGCCCATACTAGGTGGTACAAATTGAAATTACAAACCTTACCTAGAAAGACAATATATACCTCTTGATTAGATTGTTCTTCCTTTTAATCCTCCTAAATTTTATCCAATCAACAAATTATAGTTTTGTTAAGTTTAGGAGAGTTAAAATGTAAGAATAAGAGAGAGATGTGAGTAAAATAGAGTTTGAGAGAGTTTAAGAGATTGGGAGAGTGGAATGAGTTGAAAGAAGGGAGGGTTAAAAATCCTTTTCTAAGCCTCAAAACTATTTGAAATAGGGCAATCTCAGCCTTTGATCGGTAACGGTTGAAATCCGGTCGTTACCAATCGATACGGGGTTAGGTGATCGTTATCGTCTGGTAGAGGGTGGTCCACATACCGGTATCTTATCGGACCGATATGTATCGTCTATACTAGGTGGTAAATATTGGTATAGCAACATGATATTACTAAACACCTTTTCTTCTATAGCTACTAATTTGCAATATATTAGTCCTATATGGAAGATTAATTGTTGTTACTTAAATACAACAAACACGTACTTGCCTGTGACAAGTTGTAAGGATCTTGATTGTAGTCCAAACCATTATTATTCTTTCTTTTATGTTACAAACTTTCCAAACAATTATTTTTTTCTTCAATTTTACAAAATTTTCTTGACAGGAGCAGGAGTAGCTTTTTCTAACTGTGAGCATTATAGAAACGTGCTAGAAATATAGAAAGCACTATTGAATAAGATTCAGTTGGATGGAGTTATGATAATGGTTCTTGTGTGCAACTAATGAAGTCTTCTTCTAGTTGTTAAAGATTTGATCCTAATCTCTTAACATAATATTTTTTTGCTCTTGTAGAAGTAAGAAATTTTTATTTTGCATTTATGCTACTAGTATTCCTGGTTTGGAAGTCATGCTCAGTGATATTGGTCCTTGGTTGGACCGATAGATACCAATATGAACCTACTGCTTTGACAGTATTATAAAACCTTGGTTGAACTTGCATAAAGATCCATCTGCCAAGTGGTATAACAAGTTTTGCTCAATTTGAGCTCTCTTATGATAAATCTTCTCCCTTTGGCTTTAATATCCTTGTAGTTACATCTCAAAATAGATTCTCCTATTTGGTTAAGTGCTGATGGTGAATGAATTGTAGTATATTCCAAGAGTAGTGATCTTTCTTTGGTTGTTTTTCGTTGAATGCTTCTTTTTTTTGGGTGTTTTTTGCCCAACAATGTCCAAGCTGAACTCTCTTCACATAAGTTATTCTTTAGACGGTTTTTCAAGGGAGTGAAGTTAATAGCGATGGTGGTTGTTCTGCAATCCTTTTCCCTTTCTATTGCTGTTTTGTTTGATAAATCTGCCTAGTGGTACAAGAAGTTTTGCTCAATTTGAGCTCTTTTATGATAAATCTTCTCTCTTTGGCTTTAATATCCTTGTAGTTACATCTCCACATAGATTCTCCTATTTGGTTAAGTGCTGTTGCTGAATGAATTGTAGTATATTCCAAGACAAGTAATCTTTCTTTGATTGTTTGTTGTTTAATGCTTCTTTTTTTTTTTTGGTGGTGTTTTTTGTCCAACAATGTGCAAGCTGAACTTTCTCTTCATATAAGTTATTCTTTAGATAGTTTTTTCAAGGGAGCGAAGTTAATAGCGATGGTGGTTGTTCTGCAATCCTTTTCCCTTTCTATTGTTGTTTTGGTTGAAAGCGTGTCAGTTATAACCCTGCTTAACTTTGTTTGTTTTGTTATTTTTTCTAAGTGATGGTGATAATATGCCAAATCTATATTACTTAGTTAAAAACAAAATTGGTTTTAATTTAAATGTGTTCTATACATTGAGCCAATTTTATGCTGTGTTATTGTTTCACTTACAATATAATCTACACCAAAACTTTCTTTATAGTTTACTACAATAGGAGAAATGTAAGAATCATTTATATGGATATGTATTGGCTAATTTTTTTGTCTGCATAGATTTAAGCTTGCATTTCTTTATTTGATATCGCCAACCATGTTAAGAAAGAAATTAATTTTAAGCAATTTCATTGTATTTTGGATTTCCAAGAATGTTGAAGTCTAAAGAAACTTGTTCATATAATCTTAATAAGTGCAAAATCTGAAACATGTAATTGACGATCTTTTTTTGTTAAAGAATTATGTATCTTTAATGTGGCTAAACTTGTGGTTGTTTGATGTCTTTTGTTGTATTTTATATGATGATCGTCTTAAAAAAAGTTGTTAGGTGTTTCTTGTTTGTAGCTTGTCTTATATAAAATTTGTCAAATCATTTTAGTTTTGTTGCGATCTTTAGATTCAAGAAATGGCTACCAGGATCATGTTTTAAAATTGCTGAAGAAGAGGTATCGAGATAGAAAACTATATTGATGGTCTTTGTTTCATCAAGTCATTAACTAGGATCCTAGTTAGTTATGCATTAAATATTACAAAACATGCACAAGCTTTCATTTTTTTCCCTATGAAATGTTATTTTCAACATGGTTGTAATCTTTAGCAGGACTGAGGACATGCTTGTAGTTAGGACCTTAAATTTTACTGCTATAGTTGGAGTCATCTCCTATCTAGGATATATGTAAAAGATATGCGAGGTAAACTTTTACATAGTTTTATTGACATTAATGAAAAAAGCCTAAAAGGTGCTAAACATTATATCTAAGCTCTCTAAATTTTTTTATAACTCTATAAATCTAGTTATCCACACAAAAATATACGAAAACTTTTTTTTTAAATATTCTAGCATGTGCATCAGTTTGACTATAGGTAATTTTGTAAGATAGCTTTGTTCTCAAGCAAGATGAAGTTGAGGACATGCTGATCCAAGTATTGGCTGCAATGTTTTACAATATGCCTTATTTTCCTAAGCTAATTAGGAAGTGTTCTTTTAGGTTTCATGGAGTAAAGATGTTTGTTTACTTGATCTAATTCTGAAATAAGAAACTTAAGTGTGGTTTGATTTGTGTTTTTTTGGTTTTTTTGCTCTATCATTATTAAATTTTCATCAATGAAATTGTTCGTGTTTTCTTGGTAACTTAGATTATATATAAAGAATGTTTTAAGAGAAACTATTTAGTCATCTAGCATTTTGCTTCGTTCTTTAGATGATCAATGACTCCTTATTATTAATGTTTTATAGTATAAGAAAATGCTATAATTAATCTCCATTATATCTTTTCTTTTGTGATATTTCTACTTCCTTCGATGATAATCTAGTGCTAGCAATACACATGGTTATTAAGTCTTGAAGGGTTCTAACCAAGGATTGTCGTTTGGCGTGTATCGTTGGTTTGGGCGGTATGTTCCAATCTGTCAGTTGATCGATACGTGGATCGCTCGCTACCAGGCGGCATCGTCGATTAGGGTTGTTTTCGCCCCGTTACCACCTGAACTCGATCGGTAATGGTCGATTTCGACGGTTGGTGGCTTATTTCGGGTGGTGTCAACCGAGGGAGGGAGAAATAAGAAGAAGAAAAACACGGTGTCACATTATTGTTCCCTCGCGCTCCGTCGCTCATGGCGAATTCTTCGTCGGTCGGTAATTTTTTCGTCGACGAGCGAATTCTTCGTCGGCGGGCAATTTCTTCTCTTTGCCCGAGGAGAAGAAAATTATCCTTGTGTAGGGAGAAGAAATGAGGCGATGTTGTCCCTTTTTTTATTTTTAACTTATATTATATTATATCGAGCGATACACCTTGTGCGTATCACTCGGTATCGAATCTTATCTATCTGAGCTCGATGCGGTATGGATCGTCGATAATCCTTGGTTTTAATAGTGTATTAATGTAAAGGATGAACTAGAGAGCAACGTTTTCCATACCAGGCAGCGGTTGTGTTCGTTCGTTACCATGCGAAAACGATCGGTAACGGTCGATTTCGTCCGTCGTCGGTTTTTGTCTGGCGGTAACGGTTGATTTCGACCGTTGTCGATCGATTTCGGGTGATATCAATCGAGAGAGGGAGAAAGAAGAAGAGGAACAAAAATGCATAGAGTCCTCTTCGCCTGCGTGATCTGTCTCATTTACCATACAACATCCGTAGCGGATCAATCATTGAACTCATTCTCTAATGAGCACTTTGTATCCTTAGTGTCCCTACACAAGTGGCTATAAGACCGACCTCTTCCATCATATGAGCGGATATGACATTTATGCGTAATAATAATTATAAGCAAAAAAAATTATGCGACGTGTCACACGTGTCATCACTCATATGATTGGCTTGCAGGGCACCTATAACCATCAATCTCTCACTTGACCTAAAGTCAATTACCTTTGTGTTTGATCCCCATCAGACCCCTGTGATGCTCAAACATAGTTTGAGCCAACGACTTTGTTAGTGGATTTGCAAAGTTATATTCGGATGTAACTTTTTTATTGTTACATCTTTTTTGGCCATGATCACTCTACTCAATTGGAACATCTGCAAAATAATTACGATGAGACTTGGGTTCCTTGCTAGAGCTATAGCCCAATTGATGTTGCTATATATGATAATCAACTCCACATTGCTCGATACAACTCTCAAATCCCTAATGAATTTATTTATCCACACCTTTTCCTTTGTTGTAACAATGCATTCCACATTTGTAGTCGAGTCGGTAGTAACTCTTCCAACTTACTGCTCCTTCATTCAACTCTATTCTCCTTTTATATGTTCAGGAGATAACATTTACAAGTCTCTAAGCTCTCCCTTAAACAAAAACTACACATAAGAAATGAGGGGGAGCTATCAAAGAATTACAACAACGTTTTCATAAGTTAATTCTTGTATACTCAAGTAAGAATTGGTGGGGTATTTATTTATAGGCCCCAAATGGTTTTAATATTGGAGCCAAAATTCAAATTTTTAGAGTTCTCGATGTGCTGGTCTCGAAGACTGTGTTATGGCGGTACCTCCAGCTGGGCGGTACCATCGCCTCACAACTCTGTCTCTTCGGAGACTGTCTTTGATGACTGTGTCTTACCTATTTTTAGGTTACTGAAATAATGGTCTCTTAATTGAGTTGATTATGTTACATTGAAAGCATACTCAATTAGAACTTTAAACTACTTCGATCTAGATAAATTATTATGAAGTGTTAGTCATGTTATTCGGCATGTCAATTGTTCATCTAAACCCTCGGCGCATCATGCACTCCTTCGGCATATTGCTCGATCCATTGGCATATTGACTCTTGCAACGTCCAATCTTGATGCAATGTTCGATTTCCGGCTCGATGCTCGTTCTTTAACTTCGGCCCAACGTTTAATTTCCTACTTCAATCGTTTTGCCTTTTTATGATCGAAGATTGTCCTGCATCACTTTTTTTAACACAAACTAGATCATAATTTTATCAATGGATTTCATCATCAAAATCTGAGATTTAACGATCTCTCCCTCTTTAATGATGATAAAGTTTAAATAAACTCCCCCTATCTATATGGCATATTATAATAAAGAAAACTTAAATTAAAAAAGAGTGATAATGTTTCGATTTAAGTCGAAACAATATGAATCATAGTTGAAATATCATTGCATGCATCATAAAATTATAAGTATTTCATGCATAATCATCAAATTACATCATATCATGCATGATTCAAGTTTTAAATTATCATAACTTTTCCTCTTAAAGTATATCATACATGCATAATCAAATCATCATACCTTCTCTCCTTTTGTCATAAAAAAAAGGAGAAAAATGCAATATGCAAGTTTTGTCTTCTTTTTGAATGTGCAAGTTTGTAAGTTCTCTCCCTCTTTGTAATTGTCAAAAAGACAAAAAATAGAAGGATTCAATTTGTCATCACATGAAAAACATGAATCATTTCGATAAATTTTCCTTTTTATAACTATTAGGAAGAGAAATTATAATAAATGATCTAGATTTAGAATAAAAAACTTAAGCTATGAAAATCGAGAAACTAAGATAATGATCAAAACATATATGTAAAGAGTTCACATGTTTGTTAGATTCAACACGTCTATCTCTCTTAATAAAATCAAATTGTTTTTTATTTGATGGCTTTGTAAAGATATCAGTTAATTGATGTTTTGTATCAATAAATTCTAAAGATATATCATGGTTATGGATATGATCTTTAACAAAATAACGTCTAATATCAATATGCTTGGCTCGTGAATGTTGAAAGGATTTTTTGATAAGCATATTGCGCTCGTGTTGTCACACTTTATAGGGATGTCTTTAAAACAAAGATCATAATCTTGTTAAATATTTTTTATCCATATTATTTATGCACAACAGGCGTATACTGCAACATATTCAGCTTCAGTTGTGGATAATGTGAAATTGTTTTGCTTCTTGGAAGACCAAGAGACTAGTGCATGACTTAGAAATTGACAAGTACTGGAGGCCCTTTTTTTATCTATCCTACATCCTCCAAAGTGGGCATCAGCATAAATAATTAAATTAAAATTTTCAGATTTCAGATACCGTAATCCTAGATTTAGAGTTCCTTTCAAGTATCTAAATATTTTTTTAACTGCTTTGTAATGAGATTGTTTAGGATTGGATTTAAATCATACACATAGAGCAAGACTAAATATAATATCTGGTTTAGTTGTAGTTAGATATAGCAAACTACCTATCATTTCTTTATAAGTTTTTTTATCAAATTCTTCACCTTCATTGTTTAAATCTAATTTTGTAGACGTGCTCATGTGTATTTATATCTTTAGCACTATTTATGTTAAACCATTTTAACAAATCTGAGATATACTTGGTTTTAGTAATAAAGATATTTTTATTTAATTATTTTATTTATAATCTTAAGAAAAAAATTAATTCACTTATTATGCTCATTTCAAATTCTTAGCTTATAATCTTGGTAAAAGATTCACATAATAATTCATTTGTTGAATCAAAAATAATATTATCAACATAAATTTGAATAACAAGAAATTTTTTTAAAATACTTAAAAAATAATGTGGTATCAACCTTGTCGTAGCTCTTAATTTATTTCAAATAATTTTTTGAAAGACAAGTCTTTCATATCAAGTCTTAGATAATTTGAAAACATGATTCAAAAAAAAATCATTTTCAAAATCGGGGTGTTGTTCAACATAAACTTTTTCGAAAATAAAACTATTAAGAAAAGTGCTTTTGTCATACAAGGTCTCTTCGTAATCGATTCCTTTTTCTTGGTTAAAACCCTTGGCCACTAATCTAGCCTTGTTTTTAATCATGATACAATTTTTATTATTATGATCTCATCACGATTTGATTCTCATTGTGCAGAACCAAGGACATGCATAGCGGAAATCATGTTGGGAAACCTCAGCGGATGCATCACATGCATAGAGGAAATCAAAATAAAAATTGATTTCCTACGTAAATCAAATTGTTATGCAAAAGATTGGGGTCGTGAGAAAAACTACAAAAATCGAAAAATCACGATATGTGAGAGATTGATTTTACTTATGGAGATCATATATCCCTGTATTACAGATCCGAATTGTCACGGGTTTAGCTGATTTTGCCTAAGCCGTACGGCACCTATCGTGTCTGTCAGGTCACCTTCCTCGAGGTCTCCTATGGTCACTTAGACTTACAAAAGAGGCGGAAGAAGCAATTTCGGGATCCACAAGCAACTGCTCAAGAAAACACTTTATAAAGCCATATTCAAATTACACCCATAGACAATACAAAATCAACAAGGTTGCACACAAAGGATAATGGTCCATTATAGATCGAAGTCCCCACAAGTGCTTACAAGACACTCGTATTTACAAGCCAAAATCGATCACAAAGTAAACCATGTTAGGCTGCTAAGCCTCTGCAAACCTACTTCTTTGTACAAGGTATGTACACAAATCGAAGGACACAGACAAACATAAGCATTTCATCGAACACCTTGTTTACATTTTTGTCTGTGACATTCTCCCCCACTTATTCCTTTAATGTTCTCGTTGAAGCCACTATAGACGTTACATCTCCTCGCATTTTGTTGAATCTTCAATCTTCTGCTTTGGCTGCAACATGCCCCTTTGGCTTCCAATCACTCTCCGTCGCTGTTGTTGAGTAGTCGAACTCTCATCCGCCATGCTGCTTCAACTCACCAATGAATGAACATGCTTTGCAAATCATAGATGATAATGATATATCTTTTAAGTACTTTCATGTAATGTTTATTCATACTTAATGCAATAGTGATTGTTATTCATAGTTTCGTACTATATTGATGGTTGTGTTTACTTGGATTATATATCTTTATTTGTACTATAATGATGATTATGTTTCTTTTCTTGGATATTATGGAGGTTTTTGTAGTTAAGAAATAGTTTTAGTTTTAGTTGTTGAAGTTAATGCTAAACAAGAGAAATATGAGATTATTACAATTTGCTTCCGTAATTGCTAAAACTTCTTTTTTTTCATATTTGAGATAGTAATATTTCATTTTATTTAATTAGATGTTGTGAGCAAGGCTTGTTGTTATGTACCACCGTCAGGCGATATGTATCGATGCATTGCAAATCGGTGCGGACCGCTCAAAGTGGTACTATTGTTTTAGCTCGATACATCGATAACGATCGAAAGTTTGATCGTTACTAACCATGTAATGATCGAAATTGATCGTTCTGATTGGTAAAAGTTAAAATTGATCATTATAGGGTCAATAACGATCGATTTTAATCGGTACATGTCGTCCGATCGAAATCAATCGTTACAAGGTTGGTAACGGTCGAAATCGATCGTTACTAACTTGTAATGGTTGAAATTTCGACTGTTACTGACTGTACTAGGATTATCGGTCGTTACAAGATCGGTAATGGTCAAATCGATCGTTACCAACTCGTATGGGTGAAATTTTGATCGTTATAGGTTGGTAACGATCTATTTTGATTGTTATCGTCTTTGTAATGATTGATTTTGATTGTTACCAACTCTATAACAGTCGATTTCGCCCGGAATGATCCTGTAATAGTCAAATACCGTTATAGAGGAATAAATTATTAATTTAGGCATACTGCTCGGTACGACCGAGCGTACCAATCGGTATGTCCGTATCGTACCCAATGATTTAAAAAGGTGCTTGGGCACTCGCCAAAGCGCTCGGGCGATGCGAGGCGCGCCTCGAAACTCAAGCGTGTTTGAAAGAGGTGCCGCTGTCGCCGCCAGTCGGGCGCTTCAAGTGAGCCGCCAGGTTAAACCAGGCGACTTCATTCATGTTAGTTGGTTCAATTGAACCAACTAACGCAACAATATATTTTTCGTGAGTCAACCCTCATCTTCTCATCTTGAATCGTGATCACGTCGTCGATATCTCATCGTCGCCGCTGCCTTATTTGCTGTTGTTGTCGGGATGGTGCTACTGTCTTCGCCACCGTCGCTGCTCATCTTGAATCGGGATTGTGCAACTGTCTTTGTCGCTGTCGCTGCTCTTCGCCACCGTAGATGCTGTCGCTTCTCTTCGTCGTTGTCACTGTAGTCACTGGTCTTCACCACATTCGCTGCAGTCGTTGCTCTTCGCTGCCATCACTGTTGTCGCTCGTTGTCATTGTTGTTGCTGCCTCTCCTCTTGCTCTCGGTCAGGTCAACTCATCGCCTCGTTTCTACTGCTCTCCGTTGCTGTTGCTCTTAGTAAGCGGCTTTCGCTCTCGGTCAGCGCCTCGTCTTGTCTCTGCTGTTAACTTATTGTTAATAGTATACTATATATTTTTTACATATTTATTAATTATATTATATATATATTTTTATTTTAGTGTCTCGCTTCGTTCGAGCGAGCGTTTAGTGCCTCAGGCATTTTGGGACCCTGGTGCTTTGTGCTTTTTAAATCACTAACCGTATCATGAGCTAAGCTCGATGTCGATCCGCATGATACGATCGAATGTAGGTTCAGTATGGTGAACCACCTTGGCATATATCCTATGTATCAACTATAAAATTTTATAGTTATTTTTAGGCAATGAGTTAATTACAACTTTTTGGTCTGTGTTTTCTTTATTAGATTATGTAAGAGTGGTGATCATGTATAGACCATGTAAGACCTATAGTCTTTTCTCTATTTGTGCATTATCTTGTATCATCATAAGTCATAACCATTCGAAAGTTGGTTCTGTTTTTAATGCTCTTACCAGTTGGATATAGTGCTGTTCTTTCTTAGAAATCAGCATTGAAACTAAGCATATGTGATGTTCTGAGAAAGTTGCTGCTATAGTGACTGAGCAGATGCTTAAAACTGCAGCTGAGTATCATTTGCATGGTCTGGTTCACTAAGACATGAAACTAGTCATAATTCAATATCCATTAGGTGTTTTGGTATAAATATCTGGAGAACTCTGAAGTCTTTTTTTTTGTTTTATGTCGAAATCACTATAGACATATTCTATCTTCACAAAACTTCCTTTGTTTGGATTATTGTAGACCGTCCACTTTCAAGTCCACAGAAGAGGAGTCAACCTCTGCAATCTACAGATTTTGGCCTGTCAGAATTTATAGGGGTGGTGATGCTTATTCCTGTAAATATAGTCCTATATTATAGTCTTTCTTGTTGACTTGCCCTTCACTGATTAGTTTGTTGATTTTCCTCCCTAGGTCTTGATGTTGTATAGAAATCGGTGTCAGCAATACATGCATACAAATTTTAATTTATATTTTTTGTCTTAGGTTGCTAGAGAACTAATACGGCATGTGCTCTTAGTTGTATCACTATTCTAGTGAAACTTGTCCCGGAACTATACAATTGACACAGCCACAACTGTGCATCAAGTTGGTTATCTAAGATATGTTTTGAGGAAGAACTAACATATATATACTTATGCTAGTTCATAAATTTGCCGTATGATAAACATTTTGTTAAACAATTGTAATTCATTCCGAGCTAATAATTGTATATCATAGCAAAAATTTTCAGGAAGGTGGTAGAATACCATTTTTTTGTTGAAGTTTCCTTAAAATCTTTGAGGTCTCTTATCCTATAGTAGTAAACTGGTTTTCAATCAACTTACTATTACCCAAAAAGGTGGGGAACTTCTTTCAGTATTCCAGTATAATTGTTTTTTTTAGCTATGAACAGATATTTGAAATAGCATTGTCCGTTATTTGCTTGCTCATCTTGTATTTCTTGTAGAGCTTGAGTTTGCTATTAGTATTACTATTAATCATTGTAGATGTTGCAGAGATCTGGTTATCATAAAATTGCTATTAATATTAGGCAAGTGAAAATTGATGAAATAAAAAGCTTAATTTATCATAAATCCATGAACATTGGATTTCAATGATTGGTAAATGTTCTTGACCAGCCATTTTGTTTACAATTAATGATTAAGGATGCCGCTGATCTCAAACAAGATGAAATGGAAGACATCTTGTGCATACAACCCCAGATTTTGATAGTTGTGATTGCCATGATCTCGTAGCTAATTTAGATAGTACAGAAGCTTCCATAGGCAAATTGAGGTATACCATGTTGCTTTATTAACATGAATGAAAGTGAGTTGTACCTTTTAAGGCTTATTATATTTGACATCTTTTATTATTGCTATATATCTAGTATCCATACATAAAAGAACATTAATGGTTTGTTTATAACATAGTCGAGTATTGATGTCAATTTTCTGTGTGATACAAAATACCTAAATTCTTAATCTAACTTGTTCTATATGTAATCCAAGTAAAGTTAATAATTAGCTCAAATTACAACAAACACAAGATTATAAGTTGTGCTTGTTCATAATGTAATTTTAGCATTTCAATATCAATTAAAAAAAGATAAGTTACTTTTGTTGACTAGCCTAAGGATGTAGACATGTTGTAAATAAACACTTGACCTTTGAATCTATTATAATTTTCTTCTTTATTGAAGTTACGTAATTTATTTGATTGTTTAAAGTTATTACTTTATAGGTATTTAGTAGAAAGATATTTTTTGTAAGAGTAAGATTCTCCATTTCTTTGTTTTCAGGCAAGTGTTAAGATTCTCCATTTCTTTGTTTTCTATAAATTTATGCAGGTTTCCTCTGTTACCTTTGGGCTCTGTTTTTGTATAAATTGGAAAAAATCTTAGAAGTTGCTTTCTGACCAATGAAATTTTATCTTCAGAGGACCTCATTAGGAAGGTTCTTCAGAAGACATTATTTGGAAGTTTTCTGCACCCATCTAATTTACCAACATTGACTGATGTTCCTTTTGTAAGTTGCCGACTTTGTTTTTTGCACTTCTTCTAGTATAAGGTGCTTTAAAAAGTCTTTAATAGGCTGGTCAGGTTGCAGTAATTCAGGTTTTGCTACTTTACCCAATGGAAACCACCCATTCAAGATGAAATTCAACACATGCTTACCTGTGGTTTGCAAACTGTATCCGCCTAATCTGTTTAACATCAATGAGTAAATGCAGTCTCTTCTTATTAACTGGTTGATGAAGGTAGACTAGTTGAATGTAAATAAACACATGAAATTCAAAGTCATTATCATTTTGTTCTCAAATTTTAAATGATTTGTTAGCCTAATTCCTTGGCAGGTGCACCACACATTTGTATTAGTGGTTGCGATACTTTTTGTAAGTGTAACTCGTGTTGGTCATTGCCAAAAGCTACAATGCATGATATCTTCTCTCAAATAGTTGAAGTATTGGACAAAATCTTGCCATCAAACTACCAATTCAGTGGACCAACTTTTCCAAGTTTTGTGTTGATGCTTAGATTCTCTTTTGATTACATTGAAATAGTGTTATTCCTAATTTGATTCTTGTTCTACTTTTTGGTTTCTAGATTTAACATTTGTAGTTTGATGGTGGATTTTCAAACCAGGCTGCCACTAGGTACACTTTCTTTGTGCACATTAGTAATCTAGTGCTGATTGACAAGGATCATAATTGGTTATATTATAACTCTAACAGGATATTGCAATGGAAATTATAAAAATAAAGAGGATTATAGAAATACAAAATTATCATTTTTGCATTAATCTTACTAGTATTTGTAGTTTGGAAGTCATATTCAATAAGAGCTTTATTTTAATAACTTTTTTTGCTCAAAGCTTATCTTGAATCAAAGATTTAAATCTTTTTAACTATCAGTCATTGTGGTAGTTGGAATGTAGGTCTATGTAGGTTAGTTTGTCAGTCCATATAGGTCATTGTTTGGATTGGTAGGTATTAATGTGAACTTTTGAAATCCTAATTTGCATAAATACTCTTTTGCCAAGTAGCAAACCAAGTCCTATTCACATTTGAGTTATCTGAAAATGAATATGGTCTCTTTGGGCACATATATATATTTTCTTTTTTTAATTTACATAACTTATCAGATCATTTAAAGTTATTACTTTATAAGGTGATCTAGTGGAAAAGACATTTCTTGTGTGTAAAGCATTAGATTGGTAGACAACATTACAAAAGAAGCTTCAGTTGGGTTGGCATTACATAATTTCTCTTATCCCTTTGAATCTAAGCAGGGTTCCTCTGTTACCTTTGTGCTTTGTTTTTATATTATTAACACATCGAAAAAAATCTTATTTTGAAACCAATCGAATGCAATCTTCAGACGACATCATTAGGAAGGTTTCTTCAGATTACATTATTAGGAAGGTTTTTACATCCAATTTACCAACATTTGCAGATGTTCTTTTTGTAAGTTGGCAACTTTGCCTCTTCCACTTCTTTTACTTTACCAACATTCGCAGGTGCTTTAAAATGCCTCTGTCGGACTGGCCAGGTTGCAGCAATTCAGGTACAGGCACTTTACCCACCGGAAAGCACCTAATCAAGGTGTAATGCAACACATGCATGGTTATGGTTTGCATGCTGTCTGCCCTGATTGTAGTTAAACATTATTGAGAAAGTGCATGATTTTCTTATTAACTAATTGATGAAGGTAGATAAGTAGAATGTAAATAAACACAGAAGTTTAAAATCATTATTACTTTGTTCTCCTATTATCGATGATTAGTTAGCATCATTTCTTGGCAGGTGCACCATAGGTTCGAATTAGCGGTTGTGACACTATTTGTAAGTGTAACTCTTCTGTGCTGGTTGCTGGCACAATCTACAATGCATGCCCAAACAATTGAAGTGTTTTATGCTAATGTTTAGATTCTCTTTCAATTACTTTGAAATAGTATTATTCCTAATATGATTCCTATTCTACTTTTTGGTTTCTAGATTCAACGTATATAGTTTGGTGGTGGATTTCCAAACCAGGGCCAGCCACTGAGGTACACTTTCCAAGTACACATTAGTAATTTAGTGCTGATTGGCAAGGATCATAATTGGATATTGCAATTGAAATTATAGTAGAAATTATCATTTTTACATTTATGTTACTAGTATTCATAGTTTGGAAGTCATGTTCAACAATATCTTTATTTATACGAAGGTTTGCCTTATCGAGCGGTAAGGCCTCGTACCAGGTGATACATATGGGTCTGCCAGCTGATCGATACACGAATAGCCCGCTACTGGGTGGTACCGCCTAAATTGGTTGTCGATGATCGATTTCGACCGTCGGTGGTCGATTGAGGGAGAAATAAGGAAAAGGAGAAGAAGAGGAGAAAAATACTCTGCGCGCTTCATTGGTTCTCCGTGGTCCGTTGCCCAGGCGATTCCTTCTCTCCAGCGGGGTGACCCTGCGATTCTCGCCCATGAGATTCCTTTTCCCCACGCGTGGAGAAGGATCGAGGTGACATCGCCTCGAACGCCGCCATTTTTATTATTTTCTAATATATATTGTATTTTATATTAATATTATATTATATAATATTATATTATAAAAATATTATATTATAATATAATATCTGCGGTAAATCTTGTGTGTACCACTCGATACTGTGTATACCATACCGAGATAAACTCGGTTTATACGGATCACTACTGATGAACCTTGATTTAAACCAAAGTTCGTCATGGTTCATACTAGCATATGAAGTTTATCTCGATGCGGTATAGTATTGTGTATGCATAATCGTCTTTTCGGTATAATGTAATGTAATATAATATAATATAATATAATATAATATAATATAATATAATATTAGTGCAATATAATATATATATATATATATATAAAGAAAGAAAGTAGACGAGGCGTCGTCTCGTTCCCGCAAGGGGAGATGCACGGTACCGCTCGACAGCGGGCAGTCTATGTACTGGTATCCTATCGGACTGGTATGTACCACCCGTACCAGGCGGTACAAATTGAAACGGAGAACCTTGATTTTAACTTTCTTTTCAAAGTTAATCTTAAACTCGTGGATTTAAATCTTTTAAGAATCCGATCAAACGAGTATGGTACTTGTAAGATTTGTACTTCCTAGTATCACAAGAAGTAAAAATCAAATGCTTAATGGTAGTTGGAATGCATAGGTTAGTTTGAGTCCATATAGGTACATGTTAGTCATTGTTCGGAGTTTGGATTGGTAGATACTAATGTGAAGTTTTGGAATCTTAGTTGAATTTGCATAAATGTTGTCTTACCAATTAGCAAAACAAGTCCTATTAAAATATGAGCTTTTCGAGAATGAAGACTATCTCTTTGGCTATAGCATCCTTGTAGTTGTATCTCAAAACATATTCTCGTAATGTTAATCTCATAATTATGTGTACCAGTAGTGTAGGTATTATATTAGTCCTGTGTACCAAAATTTGGTGCATAGGTATGTATCGAGATCCAAAAAAATATTAAAAGGACTGAGAAAAAGATTGTATAATACATATTCTATATACTGTGGTATATGTCTCAATCCTACACTTGCCTCTGAAACTCTCTTAGAATTTGTAATGTAGCAATACCAAGGCATATCGAGCATGGTGTACTAGGCAGTACAGGTCCTATACTAGGCATACCGCTCGGTATATTCTTGTCTGTGTATTGGTAGGCTATCGGACCAATAGCATGTATTAGACAGTATTGGAAACCTTACTCTTAGTTAATTACATTATGATGCTGAATTAATTGATGCAGTTTGTAAGATTAATGACATCATTTTGGTTGTCTTTTTTTTGTGAATTACTTCTTTTTTTTCTTGTTGGAGCTTTTATTGGACAATCTAGAAACTGAATGTCTTTGATATAACTTATATTTGCAGATGTTATGCTTTCTGTAGGGAGCAGATTTAATAGCAACAATGGTTGCTCTATATTCTTTTCCCTTTCTGCTGTTATTTTGGTTGAAAACATGGGAGTCATCACCTTGCATAACTTTGTTGGTGTTGTACCCTTTTCTTAATTATGCTAATAAAGTAATCATATGCCGAAGTAAGATCACTTTGCTAGAAAAACCAAATTGGAAATTTAATGTGTTCTGTGTATGTACCCATTTCAAGCTGAGTAATTAAATTACAACATAATCTACAGCAAAGATTTCTTCATTAGTTTACCAAACCCATTTTATTATCTTTCAGAAGAAATTTAAGAATCATATAAACAGATGTGTAGTAGCAAGTGTGAAATCTGAACCAAACATCACTATATTTGTTTTGTTGAAAAAGAAATAAAAAAGATAAGACTGCATATATTAACCCTTCGTAGTTGTCAAGAGCCTTGTGCACTGGGTATGTCTCTTTTCTTTATGTTATTTTATATTTTTTATATCTCTATATATCTGAAAAT
Source organism: Ensete glaucum (assembly GCA_021527575.1). Lineage (NCBI taxonomy): Eukaryota > Viridiplantae > Streptophyta > Magnoliopsida > Zingiberales > Musaceae > Ensete > Ensete glaucum. The sequence goes on along the minus strand of CM038558.1, from coordinate 37,019,127 downwards.
AAAATAATGTTAATGATGTCTGTTCTTAAAGTAATCTAGCGTTTGTATCATCCTTTGTGTTTTAAAATAAATTTATACTCACATCGATTAATTATACTCACTAATCATAATATTAAAAACCTTAGTTTCTTGCTAATTAAATATTATTCTACCATAAAAAATATATCAATTAAAATATTAGACATTAGATCATACACCACATAGAATAGGCTTAATCATCTTACAAATCAATAAAACCCTAGAAACAAGGTTCGCCATATCGGTCCATATCGGCGTATCGAGCTGGTATATATTACATTATATAATATAATATTAAATATATAATAATATATTATATTATATTATATATAATATAATATATATATATATAATGAAAAAAACGAGGAATAGCCTCACCTCGCGGGAGAAACGAGGTGCTATCTCGTCCTCGAGTTGGAAGACAAGCCGACGCCTTGTCGTCCAACGAGAGAATGAGGCGTTGCCTCGTCCCTATGCAGGAAGACGAGAAGGCACCTCGTCCCTGTGCGGGAAGACAAGGCACCGCCTCGCCTCGTCCCACGCGAAAAGACGGCACCTCGCCCTTGTCCCGTGTGGGAAGACGAGCCGATGCCTTGCCCTCTCCTGCATGAAGATGAGGCGTCGCCTGAGAGGCGAGATGACGCCTCGTTTTTTTTCTTATTTTTAATATATATTATATTATATTATATAAATATTATATTATATTATATAAATATTATATTATATAAATATTATATTATATTAATATTATATTATATATTAAATTTGTAGCCCGTCTGGTGGATCGTGTCAACCTAGTGACAGTTCGTCGCCCATACTAGGTGGTACAAATTGAAATTGCAAACCTTACCTAGAAAGACAATATATACCTTTTGATTAGATTGTTCTTCCTTTTAATCCTCCTAAATTTTATCCAATCAACAAATTATAGTTTTGTTAAGTTTAGGAGAGTTAAAATGTAAGAATAAGAGAGAGATGTGAGTAAAATAGAGTTTGAGAGAGTTTAAGAGATTGGGAGAGTGGAATGAGTTGAAAGAAGGGAGGGTGGGGGGGGGAGGTTAAAATCCTTTTCTAAGCCTCAAAACTATTTGAAATAGGGCAATCTCAGCCTTTGATCGGTAACGGTTGAAATCCGATCATTACCAATCGATACAGATCGATACGGGGTTAGGTGATCGTTACCGTCTGGTAGAGGGTGGTCCACATACCGGTATCTTATCGGACCGATATGTATCGTCTATACTAGGTGGTAAATATTGGTATAGCAACATGATATTACTAAACACCTTTTCTTCTATAGCTACTAATTTGCAATATATTAGTCCTATATGGAAGATTAATTGTTGTTACTTAAATACAACAAACACGTACTTGCCTGTGACAAGTTGTAAGGATCTTGATTGTAGTCCAAACCATTATTATTCTTTCTTTTATGTTACAAACTTTCCAAACAATTATTTTTTTCTTCAATTTTACAAAATTTTCTTGACAGGAGCAGGAGTAGCTTTTTCTAACTGTGAGCATTATAGAAACGTGCTAGAAATATAGAAAGCACTATTGAATAAGATTCAGTTGGATGGAGTTATGATAATGGTTCTTGTGTGCAACTAATGAAGTCTTCTTCTAGTTGTTAAAGATTTGATCCTAATCTCTTAACATAATATTTTTTTGCTCTTGTAGAAGTAAGAAATTTTTATTTTTGCATTTATGCTACTAGTATTCCTGGTTTGGAAGTCATGCTCAGTGATATTGGTCCTTGGTTGGACCGATAGATACCAATATGAACCTACTGCTTTGACAGTATTATAAAACCTTGGTTGAACTTGCATAAAGATCCATCTGCCAAGTGGTATAACAAGTTTTGCTCAATTTGAGCTCTCTTATGATAAATCTTCTCCCTTTGGCTTTAATATCCTTGTAGTTACATCTCAAAATAGATTCTCCTATTTGGTTAAGTGCTGATGGTGAATGAATTGTAGTATATTCCAAGAGTAGTGATCTTTCTTTGGTTGTTTTTCGTTGAATGCTTCTTTTTTGGGTGTTTTTTGCCCAACAATGTCCAAGCTGAACTCTCTTCACATAAGTTATTCTTTAGACGGTTTTTTCAAGGGAGTGAAGTTAATAGCGATGGTGGTTGTTCTGCAATCCTTTTCCCTTTCTATTGCTGTTTTGTTTGATAAATCTGCCTAGTGGTACAAGAAGTTTTGCTCAATTTGAGCTCTTTTATGATAAATCTTCTCTCTTTGGCTTTAATATCCTTGTAGTTACATCTCCACATAGATTCTCCTATTTGGTTAAGTGCTGTTGCTGAATGAATTGTAGTATATTCCAAGACAAGTAATCTTTCTTTGATTGTTTGTTGTTTAATGCTTCTTTTTTTTTTTTGGTGGTGTTTTTTGTCCAACAATGTGCAAGCTGAACTTTCTCTTCATATAAGTTATTCTTTAGATAGTTTTTTCAAGGGAGCGAAGTTAATAGCGATGGTGGTTGTTCTGCAATCCTTTTCCCTTTCTATTGTTGTTTTGGTTGAAAGCGTGTCAGTTATAACCCTGCTTAACTTTGTTTGTTTTGTTATTTTTTCTAAGTGATGGTGATAATATGCCAAATCTATATTACTTAGTTAAAAACAAAAATTGGTTTTAATTTAAATGTGTTCTATACATTGAGCCAATTTTATGCTGTGTTATTGTTTCACTTACAATATAATCTACACCAAAACTTTCTTTATAGTTTACTACAATAGGAGAAATGTAAGAATCATTTATATGGATATGTATTGGCTAATTTTTTTGTCTGCATAGATTTAAGCTTGCATTTCTTTATTTGATATCGCCAACCATGTTAAGAAAGAAATTAATTTTAAGCAATTTCATTGTATTTTGGATTTCCAAGAATGTTGAAGTCTAAAGAAACTTGTTCATATAATCTTAATAAGTGCAAAATCTGAAACATGTAATTGACGATCTTTTTTGTTAAAGAATTATGTATCTTTAATGTGGCTAAACTTGTGGTTGTTTGATGTCTTTTGTTGTATTTTATATGATGATCGTCTTAAAAAAAGTTGTTAGGTGTTTCTTGTTTGTAGCTTGTCTTATATAAAATTTGTCAAATCATTTTAGTTTTGTTGCGATCTTTAGATTCAAGAAATGGCTACCAGGATCATGTTTTAAAATTGCTGAAGAAGAGGTATCGAGATAGAAAACTATATTGATGGTCTTTGTTTCATCAAGTCATTAACTAGGATCCTAGTTAGTTATGCATTAAATATTACAAAACATGCACAAGCTTTCATTTTTTTCCCTATGAAAATGTTATTTTCAACATGGTTGTAATCTTTAGCAGGACTGAGGACATGCTTGTAGTTAGGACCTTAAATTTTACTGCTATAGTTGGAGTCATCTCCTATCTAGGATATATGTAAAAGATATGCGAGGTAAACTTTTACATAGTTTTATTGACATTAATGAAAAAGCCTAAAAGGTGCTAAACATTATATCTAAGCTCTCTAAATTTTTTATAACTCTATAAATCTAGTTATCCACAAAAAATATACGAAAACTTTTTTTTTAAATATTCTAGCATGTGCATCAGTTTGACTATAGGTAATTTTGTAAGATAGCTTTGTTCTCAAGCAAGATGAAGTTGAGGACATGCTGATCCAAGTATTGGCTGCAATGTTTTACAATATGCCTTATTTTCCTAAGCTAATTAGGAAGTGTTCTTTTAGGTTTCATGGAGTAAAGATGTTTGTTTACTTGATCTAATTCTGAAATAAGAAACTTAAGTGTGGTTTGATTTGTGTTTTTTTGGTTTTTTTGCTCTATCATTATTAAATTTTCATCAATGAAATTGTTCGTGTTTTCTTGGTAACTTAGATTATATATAAAGAATGTTTTAAGAGAAACTATTTAGTCATCTAGCATTTTGCTTCGTTCTTTAGATGATCAATGACTCCTTATTATTAATGTTTTATAGTATAAGAAAATGCTATAATTAATCTCCATTATATCTTTTCTTTTGTGATATTTCTACTTCCTTCGATGATAATCTAGTGCTAGCAATACACATGGTTATTAAGTCTTGAAGGGTTCTAACCAAGGATTGTCGTTTCGACGTGTATCGTCTGGTTTGGGCGGTATGTTCCAATCTGTCAGTTGATCGATACGTGGATCGCTCGCTACCAGGCGGCATCGTCGATTAGGGTTGTTTTCGCCCCGTTACCACCTGAACTCGATCGGTAATGGTCGATTTCGACGGTTGGTGGCTTATTTCGGGTGGTGTCAACCGAGGGAGGGAGAAATAAGGAGAAGAAAAACCTGGTGTCACATTATTGTTCCCTCGTGCTATCCGTCGCTCCCGTGCGAATTCTTCGTCGGTCGGTAATTTTTTCGTCGACGAGCGAATTCTTCGTCGGTGAGTAATTTCTTCTCTTTGCCCGAGGAGAAGAAAATTATCCTTGTGTAGGGAGAAGAAATGAGGCGATGTTGTCCTTTTTTTTATTTTTAACTTATATTATATTATATCGAGCGATACACCTTGTGCGTATCACTCGGTATCGAATCTTATATCGAAATGAGCTCAAGATGCGGTATGGATCGATACGACAATCCTTGGTTTTAATAGTGTATTAATATAAAGGATGAACTAGAGCAACGCTTTTCCATACCGAGCTTGTGTTCGTTCGTTACCATGCGAAAACGATCGGTAACGGTCGATTTCCTACGTTGTCGGTTTTTGTCTGGCGGTAACGATTGATTTCGACCGTTGTCGATCGATTTCGGGTGATATCAATCGAGAGAGGGAGAAAGAAGAAGAGGAACAAAAATGCATGGAGTCCTCTTCGCCTGCGTGATCTGTCTCATTTACCATACAACATCCGTAAGCGGATCAATCATTGAACTCATTCTCTAATGAGCACCTGTATTATATCCTTAGTGTCCCTACACAAGTGGCTATAAGACCAGCCTCTTCCATCATATGAACGGGTATACAGTACATTTGTCTGTAATAATAATTATAAGTAAAAAAAATTACGCGACGTGTCACACGTGTCATCACTCATATGATTGGCTTGCATGGCACCTATAACCATCAATCTCTCACTTGACCTAAAGTTAATTACCTTTGTGTTTGATCCCCATCAGACCCCTGTGATGCTCAAACATAGTTTGAGCCAACGACTTTGTTAATGGATTTGCAAAGTTATATTCGGATGTAACTTTTTTATTGTTACATCTTTTTTGGCCATGATCACTCTATTCAATTGGAACCTCTTCAAAATAATTCTGATGAGACTTGGGTTCCTTGCTAGAGCTATAGCCCAATTGATGTTGCTATATATGATAATCAACTCCACATTGCTCGATACAACTCTCAAATCCCTAATGAATTTATTTATCCACACCTTTTCCTTTGTTGTTTCTGTTGTAACAATGCATTCCACATTTGTAGTCGAGTCAGCAGTAGTAACTCTTCCAACTTATTGCTCCTTCATTCAACTCTCTTCTTACAGCTCTATTCTCCTTTTATATGTTAAGGAGATAACATTTACAAGTCTCTAAGCTCTCCCTTAAACAAAAACTACACATAAGAAATGAGGGGGAGCTATCAAAGAATTACAACAACGTTTTCATAAGTTAATTCTTGTATACTCAAGTAAGAATTGGTGGGGTATTTATTTATAGGCCCCAAATGGTTTTAATATTGGAGCCAAAATTCAAATTTTTAGAGTTCTCGATGTCTTTGGTCTCAAGATCGTGTTATGGCGGTACCTCCGGTACCATCGCCTCACACAGCTTCGAAGGCTCTGTCTCTTCGGAGACTGTCTTTGATGACTGTGTCTTACCTATTTTTAGGTTACTGAAATAATGGTCTCTTAATTGAGTTGATTATGTTACATTGAAAGCATACTCAATTAGAACTTTAAACTACTTCGATCTAGATAAATTATTATGAAGTGTTAGTCATGTTATTCGGCATGTCAATTGTTCATCTAAACCCTCGGCGCATCATGCACTCCTTCGGCATATTGCTCGATCCATTGGCATATTGACTCTTGCAACGTCCAATCTTGATGCAATGTTCGATTTCCGGCTCGATGCTCGTTCTTTAACTTCGGCCCAACGTTTAATTTCCTACTTCAATCGTTTTGCCTTTTTATGATCGAAGATTGTCCTGCATCACTTTTTTTAACACAAACTAGATCATAATTTTATCAATGGATTTCATCATCAAAATCTGAGATTTAACGATCTCTCCCTCTTTAATGATGATAAAGTTTAAATAAACTCCCCCTATCTATATGGCATATTATAATAAAGAAAACTTAAATTAAAAAAGAGTGATAATGTTTCGATTTAAGTCGAAACAATATGAATCATAGTTGAAATATCATTGCATGCATCATAAAATTATAAGTATTTCATGCATAATCATCAAATTACATCATATCATGCATGATTCAAGTTTTAAATTATCATAACTTTTCCTCTTAAAGTATATCATACATGCATAATCAAATCATCATACCTTCTCTCCTTTTGTCATAAAAAAAAGGAGAAAAATGCAATATGCAAGTTTTGTCTTCTTTTTGAATGTGCAAGTTTGTAAGTTCTCTCCCTCTTTGTAATTGTCAAAAAGACAAAAAATAGAAGGATTCAATTTGTCATCACATGAAAAACATGAATCATTTCGATAAATTTTCCTTTTTATAACTATTAGGAAGAGAAATTATAATAAATGATCTAGATTTAGAATAAAAAACTTAAGCTATGAAAATCGAGAAACTAAGATAATGATCAAAACATATATGTAAAGAGTTCACATGTTTGTTAGATTCAACACGTCTATCTCTCTTAATAAAATCAAATTGTTTTTTATTTGATGGCTTTGTAAAGATATCAGTTAATTGATGTTTTGTATCAATAAATTCTAAAGATATATCATGGTTATGGATATGATCTTTAACAAAATAACGTCTAATATCAATATGCTTGGCTCGTGAATGTTGAAAGGATTTTTTGATAAGCATATTGCGCTCGTGTTGTCACACTTTATAGGGATGTCTTTAAAACAAAGATCATAATCTTGTTAAATATTTTTTATCCATATTATTTATGCACAACAGATATCGCAACATATTCAGCTTGATTGTGGATAATGTGAAATTGTTTTGCTTCTTGGAAGACCAAGAGACTAGTGCATGACTTAGAAATTGACAAGTACTGGAGGCCCTTTTTTATCTATCCTACATCCTCCAAAGTGGGCATCAGCATAAATAATTAAATTAAAATTTTCAGATTTCAGATACCGTAATCCTAGATTTAGAGTTCCTTTCAAGTATCTAAATATTTTTTTAACTGCTTTGTAATGAGATTGTTTAGGATTGGATTTAAATCATACACATAGAGCAAGACTAAATATAATATCTGGTTTAGTTGTAGTTAGATATAGCAAACTACCTATCATTTCTTTATAAGTTTTTTTATCAAATTCTTCACCTTCATTGTTTAAATCTAATTTTGTAGACGTGCTCATGTGTATTTATATCTTTAGCACTATTTATGTTAAACCATTTTAACAAATCTGAGATATACTTGGTTTTAGTAATAAAGATATTTTTATTTAATTATTTTATTTATAATCTTAAGAAAAAAATTAATTCACTTATTATGCTCATTTCAAATTCTTAGCTTATAATCTTGGTAAAAGATTCACATAATAATTCATTTGTTGAATCAAAAATAATATTATCAACATAAATTTGAATAACAAGAAATTTTTTTAAAATACTTAAAAAATAATGTGGTATCAACCTTGTCGTAGCTCTTAATTTATTTCAAATAATTTTTTGAAAGACAAGTCTTTCATATCAAGTCTTAGATAATTTGAATCTAAGAATCATTCGTATGGATATGTCTTGGCTAATTTTTTTGTTGGCATAGATTAAGCTTGCATTTCTTTATTTGATCTCGCCAACCATGTTAAGAAATAAATTAGTTGGAAGCAATTTCATTGTATTTTGGATTTCCAAGAATGTACAAGCCTAAACAAACTTGTTCATATAGTCTTAATAAGTGCGAAATCTAAAGCATGTAATTGATGATCTTTTTTTGTTAAAGAATTATGTGTCTTTAATGTGGCTAAACTTGATGGCTTTTGTTGTATTATATATGATAATTATCTTAAAAAAAGTTGTTAGGTGTTTCTTGTATGAAGCTAGTCTTTTATTGCATCCTTATGTATGAAGCTTGTGTTATATAAAATTTGTTAAATCATCTGAATTTTGTTGCAATCTTTAGATTCAAGAAATGGCTACGATGATCATGTTTTAAAATTGCTGAAGAAGAGGTATCGAGATAGAAAATTGTATTGATGCCTTTGTTTCATCAAGCCATTGACCAGTATACCATTTGGTTTAAGGCAGGCTAGAGAATATCATGAAAATTCTTTTAAACCTTTTATCTAAAGTCAGTTATGCATTAAATATTACAAAACATGCGCAAGCTTTCATATTTTTCCATATGAAAATGATATCTTCAATTTGTTATTGTGCAAAATGGGTCTAATCTTTAGCAGGATGAAATAGAGCATATGCTTGTGGCTAGGACCTTAATTTTTTACTTCTATGGTTGGAGTCATCTATTCTTAGTGTAAAGGATATATGTAAAAGATATGCGAGGTAAACTTTTACATAGTTTTATTGACATTAAGGATAAAAGCCTAAAAGGTGCTAAACATTATATCTAAGGTCTCTAAATTTTTTTTATTACTCTATATATCCAATTATCAACACCAAAAATAATTTAATAAAACTTTATTTTAAATATTCTAGCATGTGCATTAATTTTACTATAGATAATTTTGCAAGACATCTCTGATCTCAAGCAGGATGAAGTTGAGGACATGCTGGTCCAAGTATTGGCTGTAATGTTTTGCAATATGCCTTGTCCTAAGCTAATTAGGAAGTGTTCTATTAGTTTCATGGAGTGATGTAGTTTGTTTACTTGATCTAATTCCAAAATATGAAACTTAAGTGTGGTTTGACTTGTGTTTCTTTGGTTTTTTTGCTATATCATTATTAAATTTTAATCAAGAATGTTTTAAGAGAAATTATTTGAAAATTTTGCTTGAAGTAAAGAATAAATCGGAAGCATATTTTTGACTATGTTGAAAGCGAATAAGTGAGCGGTTTAAAACAAAGTTGAAATATGATGCTCGTGACTTTTATTCAAACTAATTAAGAACAATTAAATATAATAGAAAAGGTAAGAGTAGAGATGTTCATAGATTTTATAGTGGTTCGATCAAAACTTGACCTACGTCCACTTTTTTGGAGTCCTACATCCACTTTTTTTACTTCCTTTAGACTTGATTTTATCTCACTTTTTCGTTCATTATCCCTTGCTGCTCCAAGTAACAAAACTTAGATATTTATAGACTCTAATTGGCTTAAAAAATAGAGCCAAAAATTCAAACATTTTCACAATTTCTGCATACGAGCGGTACCACCGTTGGTGTCGGTAGTACTACCGTTGAAAGCACCATGAAAATAGGGTGGTGGTGGTACTACCATTGCCTAGGCGGTACTATCGTTGTCCACTGATGGTACTACCATGAGGAATCTTATAAAAGTTACTTTTTTTTCATACTTTTGCATACCCAACTTGTACCTTCTATTGACCCCTTTCTTGGTCACTAAATAAGCTCAACCTGAGCTCAAATCCAACCCAAAGTAGATCTGGTTGCCTCACATTGAGTTAATTTAGATTCCTTTCAAATCTAACTCAATTTGGCCTCTAAACTAAATCGATACTAACTACGACATACTAAGGTATAAAAATTCAATAAATTTGACCAACATGTCGAGTGACCTTCTCAGCTCCCAGCGATCTACCCTATAACCTTCGGGGAACTCCTAGTGAGTCTCGGTCATATTCTAGCGAACCCCCAACATATTCTCGGCAAGCTCTCAATCACCTTTGCGAACTCTTGGTAAACTCATTAGCTTCGATGAGCTTCTGGCGAACTCCTGACAAGTTCCCACTGCATCGTCCGAACCTCGACCTGATGCTCGAACTTGACTTCGGCCCAACATCTAATTATATTGTCTTGTTGTAGTTAATTATGCATCATTTTCTCTAACACAAGTTAGATTAAACAACCACCAATTAATTTCATCATCAAAATTTGAGATTCAACAATCTCTCCTTTTTATGATGACAACCAATTGATGACATGAGTTAACATTAACTCCCTTATCTGTATGTCATAATCCAAATAAAATAAACTTAAATTCAAGAGAATTAAACACTTTTGAGTTCAAGTATCATGATATAACATTTCAAACAATTTTCATCAATACATCAAAGATTTTCAAAGTATATAATATTTCATTCAAATTATGCATCAGTCATACATTAATTTGAAATTCTATCTCTTAAGTCATCAATCATTTCTCTCGTTTTATTTATCAACAAAAATGAGAAATACACATTTTATCATTTTTCTACATTTGTCATTAATATGTCATTTCTCTCCCTTTGTTATCAACAAAAATGAGAAATACACATTTTATCATTTTTCTACATGTGTCATTAATATGTCATTTCTCTCCCTTTGTTATCAACAAAAAGATAAAATATTAAGTAAATAATTTTAAGTTAAATGCATCATATGTTAAGTTTCTTCATATTTTTATCAAAAATGATAAATATTGATTATATATCTAAATAGTAAGTGCGTGAAGATGTTATTTGATTGCTCCCCCTTAGTAAAATAGGATAAGAGATATTTTTTTAATAAAAAAATTTTATTCTCCTTTGTGAATAAGAAAGAAGAAGAAACGATATACAAACATCATATCATTAAGAAAAGTTCTTAATCTCTTATAGACGAAAATTTTGAAAAGATTTTTTTTGAAGATGAGCTCAAAATATAAGAAATCCAAGTGCTACTCATGTAAATTCATCTTATGTAATTATTAATTTCATCAAAGATTTAATTAGATAAAAAGTGAATGAATCACATGATGTGAAATTATCTCATGCATTTTGAAAATTAAAATAATCTTATGTAATTTTTTAGAATAAGCTTAATTTGCAAAAGCAAGAATATGATATTATACATTTGGAGAATTTAGAATCATCTTATATAAGTTTTAAGAAAAAAAAACTCATTTTGTGAAAACAAGAAAATGATGATAACTCATGCATTTGGAAGATTTAAAATCATTTCAAATTTTCTTATGAACAAATTATTTTTCGTTTATTGGCTTTATTGTTAAGATATCAATTTTCTCTTTTGATTGTTAAATAAGAATATAATGGTATAATTTTTGTTTTACATTCATGTTTTAATTATACATAAAAGTATAAGGGGATCATATCATTAAAGATAAAAAAAATCAAATATTTAAGTATCAAAAGATACGATTTAATAAAGCCAATATTTTGTTTGCGAATTTCAACATAAGTAATCAAGAACTCTTATGTGTTTAAAATTTTAATAGAAATCAAATCATGTAAATCTGATGTATTTAAAATTTTTAATTTTTTTTAAGTATATCTCTTCTCATCTAAGAAGAATTTTTATATTCAATTTTCTTCTAATCAAATTAATAAATTTATCTTTTTTTATTATAAAAAAAGTATGATGATATTTTTTTTATGACCATAATTACACCATCAGCTTTAGTATAATTTTTTTATCTAATTTATTCTAACAGCTAGAATGTCTCTGCTTTATATCGGCCTTTTCACTCTGCTTTGGTTGAAAGGATTCTTAGGATTCATATTCCATGATGGTCAGAAGATGATACATTGATTCGACAATCCAATCCTTTAGGATCTTTTATCTATAAACGATGCCTATCAATTTCTAAAAACAGATTTAAAAAGAGGGCTAGAAAGGTTGGAAAGCACTTTAGCAGCTTCCTATCTCTCTAAAGGTTAAACTTTTTATTTGGAAGTAATCCTAGAATAGGCTTTCAACCTCTGATCTTTTTACTTACTCTATTATCATACCTGACACTTGCTTTGTCTGTAAGCTGCATACAGATTCTGCCTCTCACATACTCCTAGAATGCCCTGTTACTATTTTCTTTTAGAATCCTCTCCAAGATAACATTGGTATCTGATCTCAGTTCTTCGATTCCTGATCTATGGGGGCTTGGCTAAGGGAAGGGGAAGGATCTAACAATGGCTTCTCAAAGTCTATCTATCTTTTTATTGCTTTTATGCTTTTTAGTTCCTTTGGCTAAATAGAAATGAGAATCTAACAAGCCTTCCTCTCTACTATACACACGGCATTTTTCCTTTATGGATGAGTGAGGCTCATCGGGTTGGTCCTGATCTGAATTCTAAGGGGCCGAGAAGAAAGAAACACTACTTTGAATCCTTTCCTTCAATTGAGGCAGGGGGAGTTGACCTCATTTTGCAATGTGATGACTCTCCTTCTTGTCTCTTGATTTGCCTACACTCGTCAGCTTCTTCCTCTCCGACTACTATTGCTGTGGGCTGCCCGTACCTAGGGATCAGCCCCTAATGGGGGTGGGGATGATAAAAATAAATGGAGATGGGGTTGGGGATGGAAAAACAGAAACAAAGATTGGGTGAGGATGAGGAAACTAAAATAGAGATGAGATGTAGTGTTCCATCCTTATGCATATTAAATTATAATTAACTAGTATGTGAATAAAAATAAAAATCATATATATATATAGTTTAATTTTGAATTTTGATGATAAAATCAATGGATGAGTTATTGATCTAATAATATTATTAGAGTTAGATTGATACATGATTAACTAAAGTCGGAATTGGAAAAGTAAAGTGAATCACTTTTTTTAATTTCTCGACGATTATACCATCGAATCGATGTCTTATCATCTAGGATTTCGGGCAACAGGCGGTTGGATCGCTCAGGCTGGCGGTTGAACCGTTGGTGTCGGTGATTGTACTGCCCGTATCTGATTTTTCTAGGTGCGTTTGAATTTTGGCTCCATTCTTTTAAAATCAATTAGGGCTTATAAATATCTCAAGTTTTTTTATATTTAGCACAATTATTCACACAAGTCGTTGGGCAAAAAATATGTAAAAAAAAAGGTGTATGTTAAAAGTGTGTAATAAAAAGAAAAGGTAGAAAGGAATGAGCTAAGTGTTGTATTCTTGTAAAGAGTATCTCTTGTAAGTTGAAAGTTTATAAGGGTTTGGTCTTCACTCAAAGAAGATCGGTAGTTGACACTAGTGGGCCTCGACGAAGAGGTCTCGGAAGTAGATATAGGTCAAGACCGAACCACTATAAAATTGTAAGTGATCTTTAATTATCTTATTTGTTACTTTCAGTTATTCTTAATTAGAAAGGCATCTTTTAAATCGTTTGCTTATTCACCTTCAAGTTCAAGAGATGCTTTCAAACTAAATTTTTTTTTAAAACATAATTTTATATTTACACTAATTCTATCCGCCCTTCTTAGTGCCCACCCACCCCCTCTCTCTTACCCTCACTGATATGATTTATGATATATATATATATATATATATATATATATATTATAAATATAATAAATAACATGCTTATGTTTTTGGATTTTGAAGTTGAAGTACATGCTTCCCAATATATGTTATTTATAATGTATAAAGAAATTTTGGTTGAGCATGCATAAACATCCATATCTACTTTAAACATATTTTGTAGAAAGAAGTCATGGTCCTTCCGTGCAATAAGATAAATTGTATTAGAATATGAGGTTAAGTTATTGGTAATAAATATGCATATAATGACTAGAAGTTGCAATTGAATTTTAGTTGGCATTAAATGAATCTTAAGGTTTGATTGTGTTTAACCATGATTAAAGTAGAACAGCATATACATAGAGGATAATAAGCTACTTAAGCATAGATAAAGTAATAAAAAAAATTAAAATATAAATGAAAGAGTTGTGTTATATTAAAAATGTTGAGATATATAAGTGAGAATGATAAGTTTAGATAAAAAATATCATCTTTTTCAAACCAAATTAGACTCGATTGAAGTTGTTATAACCTTATAACTATATTAGTAAAAGAAAAAAAGAAAAAATTGAAATAAGGTCAAATGAAATTGAACCCTAGACTTCAGGTGACCTACCTCTATTTTATTTTGATCTCATCCTTGAAAACCCAACTCTACATAAGGTTGAGATAAGAAAAAACTAATTCTTTTTTTTCTATACTTCGAATTTTGGCTTTAAAGATTAGTGATTAATTTTTTCAACTACTTTTGAGTAATATAGACTTCGAATTTATATTTGATTTTTGGCTATATTTTGTGTAAATATCTTATGGTTATAAAGACTCTAATAGAATTTTAATATGAGATTGGTGTATAAAGTTATAAGTGTCTAATCTACTCAAAATCCCTTATTTTTTAGAAGAGTTTCTATTCAAGCTAAAAATTGACTCTCTTAGAAATATAATTAGGCTTTGTTCTTTTAATATATTTTAAAAAGTTTCCTTACATCTAGTATTGAGTGAATATCATCTCTATACACTAAAATTTGAGATTAATAAACTTAGATAGTCCTAATCCAATTTCAATAAATAAAAGTGTTGGTAGTTAAATTATGAAGGTAGTTTAGTCTCCAAATTATTCTACTTTAAGCCACAAATTAATATAAATTTATTTGTATGTGTTTTCTAGTTCCTTATAAAATTTATGATAATTCAAGATCATTTGGTCAACTAAAATAGTGAAATAAAATTTCTTTGTAGAATTATGTGACGGATTGAGTAATATTAACTGCTTCATTTGATTATAGAGTAAATTACTAAAAAAATTAATTATGAAATTTAGATAAATTTTTAGATTGAGTATAGTCTATTTTATTAGAGAGTTTATTAAAATTTTGTTATGAATTAGTATAAATCAATAATTTAAGAGGTAAATGATTAAACCCCAAAAGAAGCTCTATAGATTTTGATCACTGAGGGGGGATTAACCCTTAGAATGCTATAGGGGTTATTCCCTCCTAGACTCGGCACAAAGGCTGAATTGAAGATGATAATTGCTTATTTCAAGAGAGCGAGTGGTTACATCTTTAAATAGGGATCAAAACCTTAGTCTAAGAGGGTGCTTACCTAAGTAAAATTATCTCTTTGCCCCTCCTATAGCCAACCTACCTTAATAAGAACAGAAGACGGCTAAGTGGCTCTATAGTCGACCTAAGCAAGGGGAAACCCTAGCCGACTAACCTAGTAAGGGGTGTGGCGACTACTAAGCCCTAAGGGTTAATCTAGACCTGGCCATGCTACTTTATTAGATATGAGTGGCTTTATTACAATCTAATATGATTTTTATTGACTAATACTAAAATGAGTATGACTCAACCCTGATGGAGTCCTATCAAGTTCGACCTCTTCAAATCAACCTTGTCCTCAAGGCTGAGGGTCCATAAACTTTAGAAACTAGATCTTCAACTTCTCATGTGACTCTCATGCTATCATTAATTGAATTTTGTCATCCTCATCAGCTGGGGTGTTAGTTGGAATTATTTTGGCTGAGTCATCTTCTTTAAATTTCCATTTGAGGTGGGATACCTGGCAAATCAACTGTAATCTTGATATGGTGCGCAAATTTGATCTCCAAGTTAAGGCTCCAATGTGATTCTCATTTTGCAATGCCCAAAGAAATAGGGAGACCACTTTATTAAGGTTCGAGTTTCTTGCTGATCGGGTTGGAGGTGTATAAAAACTCGATCTTCAATTTTTCATTCATTCTAAAGTTTGTCGGGAGGTCGTTTCTTCTTTGCATGTGCTGCCATATAGTTAGTCTTTAGTGATAGCCAATATTTCTTTTGGAATGGTGATTGCCCTCTTGTATAATTCAGGATGATGAGAGCCCAATCTGGCGTGAGTACGGATTGCAATTCTTCTAGTTTTACTCCTATTTCATGCCATAGACCTGTATCTAACAATATTTTAAATTTGGTAGTAATTAGTATCTCCTGTAAAAACCTTGTATGAAGTGTAGGGGAAGTCTCGATGTAAATTAGAAATCGACCATCTTGCATAAGAATTACCGCAATTCTTACTCCTGACGCATCGGCCTCAATGACAAAAGTGCGATCGAAATTGGGCAGTACTAGAACCGATGTCATCCGACCACAAGGAGTCTTTCCTTAGTAAGGACATGAGCAGGGCACTAATCTTGCCATAATCTTTCACAAAATTTTGGTAGTAGCCCGTGAGTCCAAGGAAACCGTGTAGTGATTGTACGTTTGTAGGTCTCGACCATCCTTGCATTGCCTTGATCTTTGTCAGGTCCACTGCCACACCATCCTCTCATATAATATACGCAAGATACTCCACTTTACGCTGTAAGAAGCAGCACTTTGACTATTTAACATATAAAGTATTTGTACGAAGAATCATTAGAATAGTTTGTAGGTACTGAAAATGTATATAAAACGTAGAGCAATAAATGAGAATATCATCAAAGAATACCAATTTGAATTTACATAGAAAACTCTGAAAGATGTCATTCATCAGGCTTTATAAAGTAGAAGGAGTATTCGTAAGTCTGAAAGGCATTATCAGAAACTTGTAGTGGCCGTTATGCGTGCGGAATACAGTTTTCAGAATATCTTCAGTGCATCTCTGAATCTAGTGGTTCAGTGAAGACTCGAGCTCCCTTTAATTCATCAAAGAGCTCATCTATGATGGGTATAGGATATTTGTCCTTGACGGTGATAGCGTTCAATGCTCGATAGTTAATGTACATCTACCATGTACCGTCCTTCTTGCGCACTAGCAACACTGGTAAAGAATAAGGGCTGCAACTCGGTCGGATCACCCCGATGTCAAGCATCTCTTTGACGTTGTTCTCGATCTCATCCTTCTGCAAGTAAGGGTAGCGATACCGATACAAATTTGCAGGAGGTTTGCCTGGCATAATAGGAATACGATGGTCATGCGATCGGTTAGGGGGCAGCCCGTGCGGCTCCGTGAAAACATCCACGAATTCATCCAGTAAGAGGGTAATCTTAGGATCTGAAATTTGTATATTCTCCCCCTTAGATGGCTACTGGATATGCATCAAAAATCCCCTGTGTGCTTTGTACAAAACTTTCTCCATTCGTTGCATTGAAACGATGGAGATATGACTCTCTCGCTTGTCTCGCAATGTGACCTATCTCCCTTTGTAATAAAATTTTATAATTAATTTAAAAAAATTTCAAGAAATATCACCTAGCGTTGTGAGCCATTCGATCCTAAGCACGGCTTCATAATCATCGATGAGTAGGAGGAAGAAATCAGCTACCACTTCTTGATCTTGGAGGAGTAGTTTCACCCGCGGGCACCGTTAATCGTAATTAAAGATTTGGCCGTCGATGACCTTTACGTCAAACTTGTTGCAACCTTTGATTTAAAGTGCCAAATGTGCATCAACTTTACTATTGAGGAAGTTATTGGTGCTACCCGTGTTGATGAGAACGATGATGGGTTGCTGTTTTAGAAGTCCTCTAACTTTCATCATTTGCGGGTTAGAGTAGCCGGCCAATGCGTGCACTGCATAGTCAACCAGTTGGGACTCTTCCTCCATGACTTCTTCTTTAGGTACAAGGGCTTCTTCAGATGTTTCATTGTCCTCATCTTTCGTTGGTTCAATCATGAGGAGCCGACCCTTTTTGCAGCTATGTTCGCGGCTCCACAGTTCGTCGCAATGTCAACATAACTCATTGGTCGATCGTTTGCGAAACTCATCTCTTGTCAACTTTTTTAGTGCAAGGGCCTGGATGACACTAGAGGGGGCAGTAGGCCTTGCATGGTTGGTCGAGGAGTGACCCTTATCTTTTATACCTCGTGGTTCAATTATTCTTCCTGGATACACGCGAAGGAAATCACCGCCATAAGAGTGTATGATTCCCGTGCCTTTACTTCTCCTCGGATCTTCGGCTTTAGGCCCTCGATAAAAGTACCTAAAAGTTGTTTCTCAGACCAATTCTCAGTTTGGTTAGATAAACGCTCAAACCTTGTTTGGTATTCTTGTATTGTAGAGGTTTGACGAATCTTTGCCAATTGTTTGTCGATGTTGTCGAAATCGGTTTATCCAAAGCGGTTTAGTAGCCCTTCCTTAAATCACTACCAAGAGAGTCCTCCATGGGTGTGCTTAAACCAATTAAACCATTGAATAACATCTCCCTCGAGGTGGATGGCAGCAATCTCCACCCGTGTGGCATCGGCGGTTCGATAGAATCGAAAATAGTGCTCCATGGGTGAGATCCACCCGGTCGGGTTTCCTTCTTCCCATCTAGGGAAGTCAACCTTCATGCGTGGATTATTGAGATCAGAGGTGATGTAGTCATGTTCTTGAGGATCATCTCATCGATCTAAAATTTCTCCATGTTGTAATTTCCTCGGGCTCGATGGTTGGCCAATGCTGAATTCGATGAAAAGGGATTGCATCTTCTCTTCCATGCGGTTTCCAAAGGCTTCAAGCTTTGCATTGATAGCCTTCTCTGATGCTATAGTATATGCCTCTAGATCTGTAATGTTAAGATATTTCTTTTGTTGTCGGGTTAGTGGCATGAGAGTTTTGGGTAAGGGGGTGGTCGGTTGGAAGGTGAATTGGTTTGGATAGGAATAGGTTGATTTGGGGGGCTGTTTGGATTCGATTTAGGGTAATATTTGGAAGGGTTTTTGGTGAGGATGGGAGGGTTTGGAGATGAGAAAAAGAGAATCTGAAATCCCACAAAAAAATCACTCAAATCTGATAGAATTTGGTGAAAAGAAGTGTTGCGATGTGCTATCCTGCTGAACCGGTATTTACGTTAG
Organism: Ensete glaucum; assembly: GCA_021527575.1. Classification (NCBI taxonomy): domain Eukaryota; kingdom Viridiplantae; phylum Streptophyta; class Magnoliopsida; order Zingiberales; family Musaceae; genus Ensete; species Ensete glaucum. The sequence goes on along the minus strand of CM038558.1, from coordinate 37,000,297 downwards.
AGAAACGATGACTTCTCAACGTAAATTTCGGAGGAAAGTTTAAGGAAATTATGCAGAAACCCTTGGTTTAAATGTTGTCAATACCATTAGAGACTTTGACAAAATTTTGACAGCATAACAGTGGGGAAATAGGGTAAAAGATGCAAGGCAGATTCTTTTGTCGTAAAATTCTAAAATTGTGTGATGGTGAAAGATTGTACAAGAAAATCGGTTCTAGAAGGAGTTTTTTCGTGAAATAGAATCTAGATGAAAGCCAACTTGATTTTGAGAATTGTGTAAAAATTTCGACCAGAAAGGATGAACAAAAGTTTGGTTTCAAGTAGCAACAATCGGTTGAAAATTTTTGTAGCGTTTCGCCTTTTCAACAATGATAACGTTTGCGACGGTAAAAATTTGCAGCAATAAAACTTTGGAAAACTTATTCCACGTATAATATGAAGGATCTTGTAATATTAAAGAGGCGTGGGTTATAAAAATATACCAAAATTTCAGATCAAATGTAGGAAACAGTGACAGACTGATTTGATCTGTTGTTGGGGTGGAAGGTAGAGGCGCATGTCGTAGCAATTGTGAGAATTGCCTAGGAAGGTGGAAGCAGTTAAGATGGCTATAGGGTAGTAGGAATGCGACTCTGATACCAGATGATAAGACCCCAGAAGAATCCCTATAGATTTTAATCACTGAGGGGGATCAACACTTGGAACGCTATAGGGGTTCCTCCCTCCTAGACTCGACACAAAAGCTGAATTGAAGATGATAATTGCTTGATTCAAGAGGAGGAGGAGGAGGGGGGGGGGGACGGTGCTACATCTTTAAATAGGGATAAAAATCCTAGCCTAAGGGGTTGCTTGCCTAAGTATAATTACTCCTTTGCCCCTCCTATAGCCAACCTGCCTTAATAGGAATATGAGGTGGCTAAGTGGCTTTATAGCCGACCTAAGCAGGGGGAAACCCTAGCGACCAACCCAGTAAGGGGTGTGACGGCTACTAAGCCCTAAGGGCTAATTTAGACCCTAGATATATTCCTTTATAAGATAGGAGTGACTTTATTACAATCTAACAAGGTTTTTATTGACTAGTACTAAGATTATTAGGACTCAACCCTATTGGATTTCTATCAGTAAAGTTTTTAATTAAAATATATCAGGATGTTAAACTCTAGATTTGATTTGTGTACCATTCCTTATCACGTTTGATCGTTGATGAACATACGTTTTCACTGAAATTTTTATTTTTGAGTTAAATTAGATAACTATAAGTTTAATTTATTATAAAATAATGATAGTATAAAGTATCAAATTCATAATATATTTTAGAAAACATGTTTTGAATGATATGATTATCATGAGCTTAACATGAGCTAAACATTTTGTAAGTATTAAAAATATATGAATTATGATAAAAATATTTTGTATGCATATATATATATATATATATATATATATATATATATATAAAGACAAAAAATCTATGAATATGCTATGACATACGATGTGGGAATGCACGTATGTATTATGATATATTGTATGGGAGTACATGTATATATTATGATATGTAATATGATGATGTACGTTATGAGAGTGAGATATATGTTATGAAATATGGTGTAAAAGTCTATGAATTTGCTATATTTGTTACATGTATGTGCGTATAAACATTTTGAATTAGTTTGACATATAATTTTACCTCTTTATATATACTATGTTGTAGAGTTGTGCTGGGTAAAGAAGTCTTGAGAGATTTATTGTTAAATATCTTGTTCAGTAATTTTAAAATATTAAATATATGATATGATATATGCTCATCTAAATAAAAGAATCTATACTTCTCAAATGATTACTCATTACATATCATATTTTACAAGTAAAAATAATAGTACTTCACCTAAGTGATTTGATTAGGAAGTTAGCACATGCAAGCCTATGCTAGTCTAGGATGATGATCTATGAGCATTTGTACGTATATAAATTTTAGACATACTAAGCAGGCAAAATTTATGGTTTAATTAAGTATCTATTTGATTCAATTAAATCAAATGAAATATCATCTCATTAAACACTAAGAACTCATGATGATTCCTCCGATGATGGATGACTACAAATGGTGAGTAGTGTGAATAAGCATTCCCCTTGCATTGTTCCATTGACGTAGAATTATTCTCTTAATTCTTTTTTTTTATTTAAAAAGAAAAATCTCTCCTCATACTTAAATACCTTTATAATAATGTCAATATGAATTTTAGGTGTTTAATTCAGGTCAATGCTTCCATGTTTTAATAATTCCTACTTGTTCTCAACGTGGAAGAATCGAAGCAGGAGAACCTTGAGGCTCGCTTGCATTCACCATTTTTTTTTTTGAAAAAAAGGTTTATTATTATTATTATTATTATTATTATTATTATTTTTCCCAGTCGCTGGTATTCATATGCAACTCTAGTCGCATGCATGGAGTCAGATAGAATGGATTCGTCGTCGTCGTCGTTGTCGTCGTCGTCGTTGTCGTCGTCATCCTTGCAAGCTAATTCTTCTCCATCTTAGCCGAAACAGTAGAGCACGAAAGACGAGAGGGGATGGTATTGTCCCTCCTCACTTTGCTGCTGCAAGTGTTTCTTTTGGGACCAGACATCCTCCCACCGATGGAGCATCTTTTTGGCTTATCAATGGAGCGTCGATGCCGATAAGAGACCTGAGGAAGAAGATGATGATAGACTCCCTCCTAATCGATCAAAGAATAAAGAGAATGACTACGCACCTAACGTTGGTAGGTCCCACATGGGACCTACCATCAGGATCCATGTAAGCTTCCGTTCACAAGCGAGGTTTGTTATAAAACCGAAACAGAGGAGGAATTTTTTAACCATCACCAGCATCTCATCTAAAAGATAGATGAGTCACTTCATCATTTCCCTAAACATTCATCGTTGTAAATATTTTGAATTTGATTTGTTTATCACTATAATTTTCAATCTAAAATAAATTTCTCCAAACATCAATACCCATTCCAAAAAAAAAAAAAAATTCAAGTTAATGACCACTTATATATAATAAATATACTAAATATTATTATCATCATAATATTGATGAAAGCAACTCACTTTTTTTTTTTAATGGTTCTTATTGTAAATTAGAAATTATTCTTTTGGTCAACTAGTTTGTCAACTTCAATATATAATGTCTGTTTTTTTTAGTTACGACGACGATTGTGTCTACTCTTAAATTTAATTACCTTTTTCAAAAAGAATTTTTTTTTTTTTGCTTCAAATTTATTTTTCGTCATTCCGACCGTCCGCGTGGCCGTTGACCCACCAATCATCGTGGGGCCAGAGGACACTGCATGCGCCGCCGTGTCGCGTAGCTAAACGGCCCGAGATGACGTGGCGAGACGAGATCTCGCCTCCCGAGATCCTTCGTGAACCCCTCCCAATCTCTCTCTCCCTCGGATTCCTTACCGCTCGTCGACGCCGCTTTCTGAGTCACGCACAGCACCATACAGCAAATTAGGCCATTTGAAATCCGACGCGTATGCCCAACCAGGATGAGGAAAATGTAAAGTGCAACGTACACCCTTCACAGGCCGATGGGTACGTAAGTATAATAATGGAAAGATCACGAAGACCTTATGTGAATGCGTGTACAGGGAGCATAAGCAATCAATCATATGAGTATTTGAATGAATAATTAAATAACCAAAGTTATTCGGATATGGTTCGGCGACAAACATCTTTCTAACATCAATGATATCTCATAAAATTAAATACATGGCATGTGTGTGTGTGTATACGATAATTTAAAATTATAAGGACTGTAATGGCCGTTTATGTGTGTAATTGTCTTATTTTATAAAAATATAGGTCATGATATTTATCACGAATAAATGAATAAATAATTCTTTATTCCAACCGAAGAGGAATGTTTTTTTATTATCGCTTTAAGCTATTATCAAATATAATTCATTTAAAACGTTTTTCGATACAAATTTCCTTTTCTATTATTCATCATTTGGGTAATGTCGTAATTTCGGATGGTTGGCAAAGGTTGCCAGCAATGCTCTCATGTCGCTTTCGCTGTTGCCCGATCTCACACACGCACACACACACACACACACACACTCTCTCTCTCTCTCTCTTTTTGATGCTGTGAGAGTAACGTTCTTGAGGCGATGCCGGCCTCCTCCTCCGCCGCCAATCGCGTCCCGGGAATCCTCTTCTCCAGAGCCCTGGCGCCGCAACTGGACTCCGATCTACACCCGGCGCTGAAGCCCCAACAGCGCCGCCGGGTACGGAGCCCCGCATTGCCCCGCGCTGCTGCCGGTGCCCGCCCGAGAAGATGCGGCGCTGCATCCGGCGGGAGGAGGAGCGGCCCCGCCACCCCCCTGCTTCGCTGGAAGTTCAGTGAGAAGCCCCCGTCGGAACCCGGCCGTAAGGTCGAGGACGTCCGCCCCGGAGTTCCGCCGCCACCGACCCGCATCTCCGCGAGGAAGCTCGCGGCTGGGATCTGGCACCTGCGGCCTCTGGGTGCTGATGGAAGCGGCCGCCACGGCGGAGGGGAAAGACGGCTGGCTCCTCTAGGTCCTGAGGTACGATAACACCAAGATTGCCGTCCCTGGGAAGTTTTGTTTCTAGGGTTTCTTTTTCTCTAGTAGAAATCTGGCTGATTCTTGTCAGAAGCTCACATTTGGGCGGCACACTCTGTGCTGGAATTCGAGCTGTTCTTGTTCAGATTGTTCAAAACCTCCCAAGATGAAACCTTTAAAATTATCTTCGAAATCCCTTCAAAAGAACAAATAGAACCCTTTTTTTCCTTCGATTCTTGATAGTCGAATGGTTTAAGAGTCGGTTGCAAACATGGATAAATTGTCCTCGAAAAGAACTATACATCTTTCTTTTACCAACATGTTCTTGATACCTTGCTATTTTCATCATTACAGGAACTCAAGCAATTAGTAGTACTAGATCCATCTGTAATATAGTCAGCTTCATTCCAAATTCCTGATCTATTTGGTCACTAGTTGCTCCCACCTGATCAATGGCATCAGACCCAGGCTTGGTCCTAAAACTTATACTAGTTGTTGTACGGATCTTCAAGTTATGATGCTTGCCGTCCTTCCTGAAGATGCTATCTTGCACTTGGGATGTTTGAATGTTATTATTCATTGACTTGCATCCCTCCTTTCTACTTTGCAGCTTGTTCCTGGGTATCAAGAGGTTCAGTTGTTTTATAATCCCCTTAGCACCGACCTCCATGTTAATAAGAATAGGAAGAATGGGCATGCCAGTCCTGTGTCTGTCTTAAGTCCCAAGTATGGTGATTTCCACAAGGTATTTCATTATTCTTATAAATTCCTTGACTTTTTGCCCTTTTCTTTTTCACCATTTACAGTCACACTTTGATTGATGCTACTCATCTGGAACGTTCTGTTGGATGTCAGAGTTCTGCAATGGAGAAGGCAACTAAATGGGACCCTGGGAGCTCAATGACCACAGAGGAGGTCTACCGATTCTACCGTCACCTGAAGCTTCTTGAAGACCAGGAACTGAACACAGTTTCTACTGTTTCTTCTCTACGGACTGAGCTCGAAAGGGCTCGTGCCCGCATCAGTGAGCTTGAGAGAGAACGTAAGTTGGCAAAGAAAAAACTGGATCAATTCTTGAACAGGCTTGCTGAGGAGAAAGAATCATGGCGGAGCAGGGAGCATGAGAAATTTAGAGCTATAATTGAGGCAATGAAGGCCGACCTCGGCAAAGAGAGGAAAAAGCGGCAAAGAACAGAGATCATCCATGCCAAGCTTGTCAGTGAGCTTGCCGAGGCCAAATTAACTGCAAAGCAGCTCTTGCAGGACTATGAGAAAGAACGCAAAGCTCGTGAACTCGTTGAAGAGGTTTGTGATGAGCTTGCAAAGGAGATTGGTGAGGACAAGGCTGAAATTGAATCTCTGAAGATGGAAGCGATGAAGATCCAAGAAGAAGCTGAAGACGAGAAAAAGATGTTGCAGATGGCCGAGGTTTGGCGTGAAGAAAGGGTTCAGATGAAATTAATTGATGCAAAGCTTACTCTTGAGGAGAAATATTCAGAGCTGAGGGACCTAAAAGCAGAGTTAGAAGCATTTTTGTCTGCAAGGATGATTAAAGAATCAGACTTTGCATCAATGAAAGAGGCTGAGTTACTTAAAGGAAAAGCAGACTTGGTAAATATTGAAGTCATAAAAGAGTTCTCTTACCAGCCACCACGTGCTTCAGAAGACATTTATGCCGTCATTGAAGAACTCCAACCAAAACAAGAAACTAATGCGAGAGACATCAAACCTTGCTGTGTTTATAGCCCTAGAAGCCATGCCTCCAAGGTTAACACAGTGAGTCCTGGGACAGATGGCTTTCTAGAACATCCAACAAAGCAGCATGCACATGAGATGATAGATAGCAATGATGATGAAGAAGATGAAAGTGACTGGGAAACAGTTAGTCAAGCTGAGGAACAAGGCTCAAGCAATTCACATGATGGGAGTGAACCATCTGTCAATGATTACTGTAAAGAAAGCTATGCTTCAGTAAGCGAAACAGAGTTGAAGGAGAATGGTAACAACAAACTAAACAATGAAATCATAGAGGTTTCTCCTACAAATGCAAAATCAAGAAAGAAGGTGTCTTCAATATGTAGGCTTTGGAGATCATCAGCACATGATAATGTTGAAGACCATAAGAAAAGGTCGCTGTCCAATGGAAGGATATCCACTGGAACCCTGGCTTCGAATGATTGTGAAGAGTACAAGAAGCTTTCAGTTGAGTATGCAAATGGAAGACCAGATGGAAGGAGGATCTCCAATGGAAATCTATCTCCTGACATGGGGTTGGGTGAAGCTGGTTTGAGCCCTGGAAGCATAGGGCACTTGAACTCTCCCGACTTACTGAACTCTCACATTACTCGTGGAATGAAGGGGTGCATCGAATGGCCACGAAGCGATCAGAAGCACGGGCTAAAAGCGAAGCTACTGGAGGCAAGGATGGGGAGCCAAAAGATTCAGCTGCGTCATGTCCTTAAACAGAAAACTTAGAATGTTCATTGATAAAACACATTCTTGGCCACCAAGCCAAGAATGTTTACCTTTGTCAAGGCAGACTTCAATATCATCTCTCCATGAAATCTCAAGCACTTTGCTGTAGGGGCTTGAGCAAGTGCCTCTTTGTAACTTCTGTAGCCTCCAGCTGTCTATCATTCTATCTGATTAAGCAATTTAGTCTGGAGCTCTTTTGTTAGAACTTATATTGCTGCTATAGATGCTTTGAAGGCAAGTATATAGTTTAGTAATCTCTTTGGATGTATAGTGGCACATATTATTTTGCCACTCTCATTAAAAATCTCTGAGCCAGCAAAAGCAAATCAAGTTCAAAACTGGTCATGTTTGGAAATGTTCCAATTTCATCGGTGAGAAGGCCATGGTGACTTCATGATTATGTGCATTCTTATGGAGCTATTGGCCTATTTCAACATCGTTAATTTGGATTTTGTTGTTCATGTGCACTGTTTGGTTATTAATTTATCAAAACAAGCATGTGGAAAACATCAAATCACTCCAAACAAACGGCATCGAATCACTTAAAAAAAATGTTTAATTAAATGACTAATGCACCACTGCACAAGGTTGTCGCTTTAAGAGTCGTTTAACTTATCGAGTCGAAGTGCCCGATCATTGCACCGACACGAGCACCGGAATCACGCTTGGGTTTACACTTCAAGATTCGTGAAATGCTCGGACTCCATACATTTTGACGGTACACTACCCGCTGGGTGTTTTCCACTTTAAGATTCGTGGAATCAATGGATCTCTATACATTTTGGCGGTACACTGCGCCACATTTTATCTCGGAATTCTCCTCGGCCGTCCCTTGCTGCCGTCGGTGAATAGCGACGATGGTGTGTGAGAAGTGTACGATGCTCTCTCTTCTTCCTCGCTCTCCTTTCCCCTCTCCACAAGCCCCAAAGTTTTGATCTTTCCTTCTCTCTTAATTTTGAGCTGATGATGTTGTATTCGTCGTCCGATCGCTCTCTTTGCAGGCGAGAAGAAGCTGGCCAAGGTGATCGTTCCAGACAAGTGGAAGGAGGGGGCCAGCAACACCACCGAGAGCGGCGGACGAAAGATCAACGAGAACAAGCTCCTCTCCAAGAAGAACAGGTCCCTGGTCTCTCCTTCGTTTCTTCCTTCGCTTCTTAGGTTCCGGTTCTTGTGGAAACTCTCATTCTTTGTTCGAGTAATTGAGGCTTCTTGCTCGTTTGATTTGTGATTTTTGTCTTCCTCTCGTGCAAATTGCTTCTTATGCTAGTTACTGGTTCGGCGTTGATCAAAATTCCATTTTGATTTTTGATGCGCTTTTGGATGATTACTGTAGATCTTAGATTTGATAATACAGAACGTTTCTACTAGCTTCATGCTTTTGATTGATCATGTAAAAGGAGAGAATTGATGCAAAGGCCATCTTGCCTTTCTCAGTTACATCATCGGTTGTTTTAATCTGTTCGCTTTTAACCGAGGTAGGGTTCGAAACCCTAATTTGGTTTATAAGAAGTCATTCTAAATTGTTGGTGGCATTTAATCAGGCCAAGAGAGCACAAAGTTTTATGGAGATAGAATCAGATAAGATAAAATATTTGTTTTCGGATTGCCCTCTTTCGTTTCCCTCTTTGTAAAAGTACAATGTTTTACGATTGTTTTTATGAAGTTATGGGGAAGAAACTATACATCAACAAGGGTTGTGTTTCCTTCGATATCTCTGGAATTGATTGAGCTTCAACTGCCGGTAGCTGCATTAGTTCTAGTTTGATCTTTTACATATCTTGTGAAAGTACTAATGCTTGTCATGCTAAATGGGGCTGAGTTATGTGTGAAAAGTATGCCCTGGTAGGCTTGTAATGGCTTGAGCCAAATACATTTATGGTTTCTACATCAAGAAGGGGGTTTAAAGAGAAATGGACCGGGTGGACAAAGTAGTTTCTAGGTATAGTGATTCTCACTGCTGGCAAATCACGCAACTCTGATTTGTTTAGATGAGAGGATCTCTGCAAAGCATATATATATTTAACATAATTAACCCCTTGCATCAACAAGGGTTGTGTTTCCTTTGATATCTCCGGACTTGATTGAGCTTCTATTGCCGATAGCTGCCTAGTTGTAGTTATGATCTTGTACATATCTTGTGAAGGTAGTAATGCTTGTCATCTAAATGGGGCTGAGTTATGTATGATAGGCTTTCAATGGCTTGAGCCAAATACATTTATGGTTTCTACAACAAGAAGAGGGTTTAAAGAGAAATGGACCGGGTAGACAAAGTAGTTTATAGGTATAGTGATTCTCTCTGTTACTAAAGCATGCAACTCTGATTTGTTTAGGTGAGAGGAGCTCTGCAAAGCATACATATATTTAACATAATTAACTCCTTGCATCAACAAGGGTTGTGTTTCCTTTGATATCTCCGGACTTGATTGATCTTCAACTGCCGATAGCTGCATTAGTTGTAGATATGATCTTTTTCATATCTTATGAAGGTACTAATGCTTTTCATGCTAATTGGGGCTGAGTTATGTGTGAAAAGTTTGCCCTGATAGGCTTGCAATGGCTTGAGCCAAATACATTTATGGTTTATACATCAAGAAGAGGGTTTGAAGAGACATGGACATGGTGGACAAAGTAGATTATAGGTGTAGTGCTTCTCACTGCAACTAGAGCACACAACTCCGATTTGTTTAGATGAGAGGAGCTCTGCAAAGCATACATATATTTAACATAATTAACCCCTTGCATCAACAAGGGTTGTGTTTCCTTTGATATTTCCAGACTTGATTGAGCTTTAACTGCCGATAGTTGCATTAGTTGTAGTTATGATCTTTTACATATCTTGTGAAGGTACTAATGCTTGTCATGTAAATGGGGCTGAGTTATGTGTGAAAAGTATGCCTTGATAGGCTTGCAATGGCTTGAGCCAAATAAATTTATGGTTTCTACATCAAGAAGGGGGTTTAAAGAGAAATGGACCAGTAGACAAAGTAGTTTATAGGTATAGTGATTCTCACTGCAAGTAAAGCATGCAAATCTGATTTGTTTAGATGAGAGGAGCTCTGCAAAGCATGCATATATTTAACATAATTAACCCCTTGCATCAACAAGGGTTGTGTTTCCTTTGATATCTCTGGACTTGATTGAACTGCCGATAGCTGCATTAGTTGTAGTTATGATCCTTTACATATCTTGTGAAGGTACTAATGGTTGTCATGCTAAATGGGGCTGAGTTATGTGTGAAGAGTACACCTGATTGGCTTGCAATGGCTTACATCAAGAAGGGGGATGAAAGAGAAATGGACTGGGTGGACAAAGTAGTTTGTAGGTATAGTGATTCTCACTGCTAGTAAAGCACGCAACTCTGATTGGTTTAGATGAGAGGAGCTCTGCAAAGCATACATGTATTTAGCATAATTATTCCCTTGTATATTGTATAGGTGCATTAGCTAGAGGTTATGCAATGCATATTATGGAGTAGATGTTCATTAGTCTTTTTTATTAAAGTACTAACATTTGTGCCATAAAGTTCTTTGTTCAAAAATTTGATCCATCATGATTTACTGATAACCGGATATTTTGCTGGCATTATTTAGCTTCTCATTTCAGTAGGCAATGCCATCTGTTTTAAATGTAGTTGTTATTTGCTTTACCACTTTATAAGACTCTCGTGTTATGAACTGACTCTGAGATTTTTCTTATTTCTCAGGTGGACACCGTATGGAAATACTAAGTGCATGATATGCAAACAACAAGTACACCAGGATGCAAAATATTGTCATACTTGTGCATACTCCAAAGGCAAGGGGATCTGATGATTTTAGTTTGATTACTTCTCATCCTGTGCTGTCTGGTTTGGGTTCTCTTCAGGATGAATCCATCTCATAGTTTTGTATACAAGACGTCCTCATGCACTAGAATTCGCGAGTTTTTAGTTTCTTGTGCATTTAGTCTTATATCGAGTAATCGATCTCATGATCAGACAAAATGCTTTCATGAGTTGATCTTCACCATTCCTTTTATCTTGTAACAAATTAATCTTGGAGTTCTTTTTGTAACTTTATCGGTTTTTTTTTTTTGGTTCAGGTGTCTGTGCAATGTGTGGGAAGCAAGTTCTGGATACGAAGTTGTACAAGCAGAGTAACGTATGATGGATGCTATATGATCCATGGCAACAGTGTTCACGAGTTTTTGCAGGCTTTTCTAATATGCAAAACCATCGTTGAATTTACTTTAGGCAAAGATGACATAGAAACTGTTGAATGGGTGTTAAATCTTTATCTCTTCGACAAAACCAGCATTGTGATGATTTGACCCATTGTTTGAGCACCAGCTTCTTATTAAGCTTTGCGAGCACGATTAGCTTCAGTGAGGTGGCGTTTTACCGCCTTCAATTCACCATCCCCTTTGCCTCTTGAATCATAACTAGTTGTTAATTACTGATGGAATCCCCGTGTAAGGTTCCCTGTTTACTGTCTCATTTTGAGGATTATGTGCTAATCTTTATTGCAACACCTTGCAATCATATGGCTCATGCCCTATTATTTACATGCGTATTTGCTTTTGTCTGCAGCGATTTCTACGAACAACCATTTCTAATCACGAGCAGCCCAAACATCTCCCAAGTCAATACTACCATCGAGTAACATTCATAAATAAAAATGTGAAACAATAAAGTGTATATTATGTATCAATAACATATTAAAGAAACCTCCTTTGGCATATTCCAGCGTAGCCACTATCATTACAAGATTATTAGACCTAGAAAAGTCGACCAAGTCGATTCTTCAGACATGCCAGCCATGGAATGAATGAAATGTCATTACTCTTGCAAGAAAGGCTGGTGCATCACCCAAGATGAAAAGGAATTAGATCATGCTGAACTTTATTATTAGCCAATTAACATCAAAAGGATAGACATTGAGCACACCAATATTTTACTTCCAAACCAAAATTAAATAAGACACTAGGGATCAAAAGAAGCACAACAGAAAAGAAGAAAAAGAGAGAGATAAGAGAAACAGGTTTCCAATTCCTCATGACTGAACAGCCAGCCTCTGAAGATGCTCGCAGAAAACTCGAAGGCTGACATCATCGGTAAAGATGACATCACTCCCAGGAACTACCTCCTGGGCAGAGTTATATGTGGCCGATGGATTCAACTTCGCCAATAAAAATCTTGCCTGTGGAGGGAACAAGCCAATTCAGTCATCAGCCCAAAAGTAGGTGCACTTAACAAAAAATGTCACCATAAATTTGCTAGACCATCACCATCTTGGGATTTGTTTCTATTAGGTTGATAATGTCAGCTTATTTAACACCAATGACAAGGTGTTCGTGTTTCTTTCTTGTGGTAAGTGATCTATGTATCACACTCATTGTAGACATAATGTGGGAATTCCTTCGACTAAGGTATAAGCAATTAAGGTCTTGCAATATCAACTCAAGGCTCGCTAAAAAAACCTTATACGGACCTGGGAACCATGCTGATCGCAGATGACTAATCTGGGAACAGGGAACCGATCTCTGATGATCACCTGAGCATCATCGTGCGGTGCTTGTAATAGCAGAGCAAAGGCCTGTAAACGACAGAAAATACAAAAATTAATCAATAAACTATTTATCTGATAAAATGACCTTATTGAAGAAGAGATATTCCATAAAACCTAGATGCTTGTAAAAGGGCATTAATCTGGGAGCTTGTTATAGTTTTGCCTTTGCTGGTGCAAAGGGCACCTTGAACATCAAAACCTACCTCGTTCATGCTAAACAATCATTTTTCAATATGTTCAAAATTCTTTGTTACTAGGTCTTCATGGCATGAGAATAGCACCAGCATAATCACTCAGCAGTGTCTTGTGATTTCTGAGAGGATACCCATAGCGGAGAATAAGCACTTTCCAGTCCAAGCAGAGTGGACAACCAATAACAGCTCAAGGTTCTTGATTTTGTAAACAAGGTGATGTAGAAAAAAACATTAAATACGAGAAAAATTACAACAAATAGACCAGTTGTAGACTTGACAGGTGGGACAGACATCTTGATGGGAAAACATTGGATGTGGACGATCATCACAGTAAATAGCAGTGATAGCTCAAACAGTTACCAAAAAAATTAAGCTTCAGTTCTTTGGAGGCTTTGCATAATCAAATTCATTGTATGGATCATACTAGAAGAAATGGATAATTTGTAGTCTTGCTGACACATTCGAACATATAAATGTGGCATAATACAGATAAAGGACTTTATCACAGGCTAAGAGAGTGATCTAACGATGAACAACCGAGCCTTATCATATTGCCATGATTATCAAATGACGGTTCAGTTTCAGATGGCAGCAGCACTAAGATCAATAATGAAGTCAGTCGATAATGTTTAATGCTTTGCTGGAAAATAACAGGTCAAACACTGTCCTATTGTGCTGCTAATTTTTTTGTTTGATGCAGCAAGGGTTGAGAAAATTCTCATATAAGAATTACAGATATGGAACTAAAGTTGACCTAATAAATTGCACAAGCAAAACTAATGCACTAAAACTTCTGAGAAATCAATCTCTGAGGAGAACATCAATGAGTGATCAACATGATAGTTCCATGGAATTACCTGATGCTCTGCCTGATTCTGGTAGCCCATATTGCGCCACTGAGCAATGGTCATACCATGAAAAATTACAATGCTGAAATAAGCATCGAGCAATAGAATATGGTCTGCAGATATAGATGCAACATCTAACAGTGCAGGAGTAGGAGGCGAATTAAAAGAATAAGAAATCAGTGAAGGCTGGATCATGACAACAGAATTGGTGACACTCTCTCGATTCAACAACATACGGAAATATGCAGTCTCATCAGGGCTATTGTTAAAAACCTGTAGCAAAACAATGTAAAATAAGTTTAACATAACTGTATAATACAGTCAAATTTACCTCCGATGACTATGCACTATAGTACCTGAACAAACTGCGAACGCCGTAAATTAAAGATGAACTGCGGTAGTATTGAGAAATTTGGATGTAGTGTAAATGATGAAGGGTCATCTTTTCTGTAATTACCAAAACGTGAGCAGAGACGGATAAGAGATCTATCCAACCATCGTGTTGCATCAAACTCTTCCTGAAAAAAGAAAGCTTATTGATATGAAATAAAACAAATACAGAATGCTGATCTAAAGTTTTTAATATTCCGAATCTATTATCTCAAAACTTTTATGCTAAATTTGTTACTTAACTTGAACAGCATAATCTAACTTGCACATAACTAGAGAAAGTAGGAATAAAAAATTTTATCACAACAATCTAGCAACAGATGGTTTTACACAAGGTTTTACTTACCGGTCGGTACCGGTGTACTGACATATTGTTGGTACCATTAAAATATATTATAGTATTATTTAAGGTTTTCCTTACCGAGCGATAAGGCCCGTACCACCCGGTACGTACCGGTCCGATAGCTGACCGGTATGCAGACTGGCCGCTACCGGGCGGTACCACTAAAATCGACCATAAATCGATCGCTAACAGTCGATTAAGGGAGAAATCGATCGTCGACCGTCGATTGAGGAAGAAAAAGGGAAGAGGAAAAGAAGAAAGAATAAAGAAGAAAGAAGAAGAGGAGAAGAAGAAATACCTCGCCCACGCGCCCTTGCCGCTCGCGGGTCGCCCGCAAGCCCTCGCCGCCCACGAGCGATTTTTCTCCCCGTGTGGGGAGACGAAAAGTCTCCTGCATGGGGAGAGAGATCGAGGCGACGTCGCCCTTTTCTTTGATTTTTAAATATATTAAATATTTTAATATAATATAATATAATATTATATTATAAAAATATAAAATATTTATTATAGTGGTACGACTGCATACCGCGATACCAGATCTGATCAAACAAAATGTCGACACACCGATACGGACCGATACATAAAACCTTGGTATTATAAAATATAATATTAAAATAATATTAGATATTAAATATATTAAAAAAAGGCCGACATGGCCTCGATCTTTCTCCCCACGCAGGAGAAAAATCGCGAGTGAGGCAGTGACCCGCGGGCGAGGGCGACGACAACGTGCGGGCGAGGATGACACAAGGTATTCTTTCTTCTTCTCCTCTTCTTTCTTCTTTTCATCTTCTTCTTCTTCCCTTTTTCTCCCTCAATTGATCGCCGATGGCCAAAATCAACCGCCGACAGTCGATTTTGGCGGTACCGCCCAGTAGCGAGCGGTCCGCGTATCGGTAACCTGGCAGACCGATACATACCGCCCGGTATGGGTGGTACAGATCGGTATGGAAAACCTTGGTTTTACATATAACATTTGTTAATGACACAAAAATCACAACAAAATAAATGTCCAGCAAGAATATAAACTTCACCAACTATGATTATAATAAACCAAGGATTTTGGCAAGTGATCTTAATACTGAAATTTCGATCGCACTTAAGTAAATCATGCTTACTTCCATGTCCATTTTCAAGGAGATATATCTTGCTAAAACAACAGCTGCAGTTTCCTGGTCAAACCCTTCAACTAATTCCTGCACAAGCAGTACCATTCTAGATAAGCAATTTAAGTGTAATCTTGCTCTTTTAAGCCATAATCAACAGCAAAAAATTGTTAAACGAAAGAAGCAATTTTTCACGTTACCTGTGGAACTG
Source organism: Ensete glaucum (assembly GCA_021527575.1). Classification (NCBI taxonomy): domain Eukaryota; kingdom Viridiplantae; phylum Streptophyta; class Magnoliopsida; order Zingiberales; family Musaceae; genus Ensete; species Ensete glaucum. Next base: position 36,984,612 of record CM038558.1, on the reverse strand, counting down.
AAACTGATTGAATCCAAGAGAAAGATAATCAAGTAACATGACCTAAACCTACTATATCAGGAACAAGTTTAATCGAGCCTGCATATTTCAATGTAGCCCAACTATCCAAAGGCAAACCTAATAGCCAATCATGGTGCACGGAATTGATACTGCACTATCCCAGTGCAGATACAGTGGCATGACATAGCAGTGTGCAGAACTCTGAAGTCTGTAGCATGGTTCGCTTTACCGGTCCGTACCGATATACCGATCGACTGTCGGTATGACATTTACCGAACCATATTGATGTACCGACACACTGTACCAACAAACTAGTATGTACTGCCTATATCATTCTTTCATTGGACCAGTATGTACCACCCATACCAGATGATATGCTGTGGTACGACGAACCTTGGTCTGTACTTTGTACCACATGTTTTTGTCCTAACCAGTGTGGTCAGTTCCATAATTGCAGATGTGAACTAACACACAAACTAATACATCCATTCCAGTCATACATATGGTTGCTTGTGCATGACCTGGACATTTAACATTCAAGGGTATCTGAAGTGAAAAGAAATAAAAAAAACATGAGGACCACAGAAAGGACATGACCAAGATATAGATAAAAAGCAAAGAAACAGGTAGCCATGAGCAACCTAGGAGTAGTAAAAGGTCCAAAATTGCACAGCAGAAACATACAATTCAACAAAAGTTCAAAGACATGACAATTTTAAGAAAAGGGAATAAATGACAACCATAATCCTTGGAGGCTAAATTGGCCAGCCCAAGGCATGAAACAAAATACCACATGAAGCAACATTAAGGAAACAGAATAGCCCAGGCAGGCCTGAGACTCTTGAGGTTCACTTACTTTGTTAGCTGAAAAATTTGCAATTCACGTTGCAAGAGTAAAATGTCAAGTCTACCTTTGGCTCAAACCTCAATGCATTATGTGCAGACAAATACCAAACTGCACGACAACACTTGACTATATTTGGACGACAAATTTAAAAGAAATAAACAGATTATTACCTTACATAACCTAACTACCCAAAATGCGAACAAAAACTCACCTCTCATAGCAAACTTATCAGAAACAAAATGCAAAAAATTGTTAGGTATATCAAATTTGCTTGCAACATAGTTCTGCATATCAGTAAGCTAAGTTTGCAAAGGTTAAGGAAGAATTATATTTTGTTGGTAGGAATGACATCAGAGCTGTTCCTAAAACTACTTTAGTTTAGTTTCCAAATATTGAAAAACATGAGAACTTGATATCAAACGAATACTAGACTCGACTTGTAACTCATGCATCTCTATATGTGAAGTTGAATGTGGCATAAATTGAAAAGTGAAACAGATTATAGTTAATAATAGCACATAAACAATCATCCCTACAGGTTAAGAACATATTTGTCCAAGTTTTACAACACTATATGTGTGATCAGAACAAATGCATATTGCAAACTGTAGCATTTTCTCATTAAATGGTATGTTGGTGGTACTTGGAGTATATTTCTTCATTTTATCAATCTAGGATGACCAGATCCATCTTTCTTCTTATAATTTATTAGTAACACACTATGTTTAGTCCCACATTGGAAATTCGACGAGATTTAAAATAGTGTTATAAACTGTCAGATGGATATACTATTATTAATTTTGGCTTAAGCATTTTGGTCTAATGGTTCAGCTTCAATAAGTCATGACAAATGGTATTAAGACCGATCTAATTTTGGGCGAAGGCCTCATCGAACTACTCATGGATGGACCTAGAGACACACTACATGATGGAGCCACCTTTAGTTTTGGACTATGTTGGTCCTTGATGAGGATATAAATCTAAAAAGAGGGGGAGATCACAATGGGAGAATATTTCAGTAAATGCATAAAGGATTTGATGAATGGACTATCATCATAAACCATTGGTTCAGGCTTAACAAGTTAATGGATCAATTATCTCGTCAAGTCATGTTGTAAAAAAGCAAGTACTACATCACACTTATTCCTAATGAAAATTTCTACAACTCCAGAATTTTCCCAGATTGTTTCATATTCACATTCCATAAGTAAAGAAAATTGCATAAAAAAGTGCTGGAAAAGTAAATGTTCCAAAATCTATCATGATCAGCTCATGCTTCATTCAAATTTGGCATCATATTATCTTGAAACAAAATTTCACCCATCATTATCAATTGATGTAAAATCAGATAAAATATACAACAGCTATTCCACAACTAACCTCTGTGTTGGAACCATCCACCCATGTCCTAGTAATTGTTGTAACCCTTAGCCTCATTTGACCTTCAGGGTTCTGATAGCTACAAGAAAGGTTCATCACATTGATAATTAATAAGATCTGCAGTACAAAAGGAAATCAATAAAATAGTTGAAAAAATAAATCATACTTTGTTAAGAACTGTACATATAATTGTGGGTTCGGAATTCCAGGTTGATTTGAGCGATCACTAGGTGAAATATCAAAGAATACAGTCAAACAAGTACTTCTATCAAGACCACACATCTTCCATGATGTTGTATTCCCTTGGCCTACAACAGTGTCAGCACAAAGAGCACCCTTCTGCAAGAGTCCAACGAGTCAGAATTGCATTCATTAGACAGGGAAGTTTTGAATTTCCTCACAGAAAAGTCCATTTGAACATGTATTTCATGCCAGGGTCATTCAATAAAATTTTAGCCATTGAGTAGGACAACCTTCTCCAAAGATGTACATGGTCCAATAATTCCCTGAATTTTGATGTCCTTTGAGCAATTGATCTCAAGTGTGCCACTGGCATTAAAAAGGAAATATCACAGGATTAGTACATAATTGTATGCCTTGAAGAATGTATTAGTGCACAGGAATATAACGGCAATGGTAAAACTAATTTACCAAATGAAGCCAAAAATAAAAGCAATTTCTCCGTCCTTGGGTTAACTGACCATCATGATTTATAAGGAGGTAAAGGAAATTAAAACCAGACACATCAAACATGCCATGAGAGGTATTAGGAACTGGATGGCTGATGGGATGGATGAACCATAAAACTAAACATATATGGTTAACTAGCCTTCGATCAGGAAGAGAGAAGCTATATATCTAAAAGACAATGAACAGTCAGTCTCAGGGAAACAAATCTAGCAGTATCTGGTTGAATCACTAACAAAAGAAAGCATTAAGTCAATCTTGCATTTACATCAAGTGTCCATGAGTGCTCTATTGCAAATTCATATGATTATCACACCTTAATTAAAATAAAAGGATTGAGTTTCAGACTCAAAGATAGAAGAAACTTTAAAGGATGAACCAAATGAAACTATGCATATCCGATGAAGCTTTATGAGTAATTTAGAAGAAGCCCATGCAGCAGAATCAGTGTAATAAAAAATGTTCTGCAGAGTAACTTCTTCTTACTACCAATAAGCCTGTCAACAGAGATTGGTAATGCAGATGTTCGCACCAAACTTGCTATATCTCTACTATTTTGTGACGAGAGTCTCTTCTTTTGGGGCTTTAACTACTTTATAGTGGCTTCTTTTTTGATATTTTTTAAAATTTCCATGGTGTCTTCGGGCTAAAAAATTTAGATACAACTTGATCGTCAATACACAATTATGTGATCAAATTTCTGTATACAGAGATAAGTGAAAAATGAACGTGTGGTACATAACTATTACAATATTGAGGAAGAACGCAATGGACTTACTTAAAAGAAAGGCCAAGCGACTGCTCGCCATCCTCAAAAATCTGCTTAAAAGAATCTTTAAAAACTGAATGTCCAAAACTTTCAGCAAGGACAACCAGTCCACCAGTTCTTTCAACTGCTACTTTCATCTCTGCAACCCCAACCTAGTCATGCATCCAAAGGATAAAGAAAATGATTTTAGCACTTGAATAAGGAACTATGGGTTGGCATTCCAATAATCAAGAATAACTTCAGTAATAGCACTTCTCTTTTTTTTTTTTGGTGTTGAAAATGTGCAAAATGGACTCGTGTGTTGTGTGAGTCCACATGCAGGAAGGCAGGCCTTCAAGAATGCATGTTTGTCTATGTGCACATATGTGATGAAAGAGACATCTGGCTGTCCATTGTATATCTGCAAGCCAACTGGTTTAAAAAAGGCATAGCAATAACAATAGCACGTGCTGTCAATCTGGAAGAAGCATGAAATTAAGCATTTGAGTGTTTTGCAAACTATATCACATTCCTGTAAACCTTGGATGAAGAGGGAAATCTGCAAATTCCACTCTTAAATTTATGGTAACATGAAATATTTAATTTCTTTGCTTTGGAAGTTCAAACAGTCCCTGTACTAACTCAAAGTTCACTAAGATGTCACAGTTATTTTTAAGTAGACAGAAGTTCTACTTAGCAAATTAATGTGGTTCAACCAATCTTTCCTATAAATCATTTCCCTTGCATTTTGTTAATTTTAAACATGCCAAACCTATAAGAGTCTCATACTTGCAACTGAAACCAAGCCATAATGCCATATCCCAGAACAGCAAGTTTCCCATCATAAGAAAAACAAATCGTATCTTGATAAAAGAACAAAGGACTGAACTTTCCAATTACGGTCAATGTTGTTAGGTTTGGAAGTGGAGTTGACATGTTCCAAATCTAGTGGTTCTTTTAAAACTTTATTGACGTTGGAATGACAACATGTAATCCATGAGATATTCCATCTGCAAACTTCCTAAGCACATTTACTTACTTCAACTCCTTGAGACAAACAGTCAGGACATCCATCAATGAAAAGATGAGTCATGCGGCAAAGACCTAATTGAAATTGTAATCTCCACTACAAGACATTTTAGTCTGAACTCAAAACTAAAGCCAAAGTGCATAATATCACATTCCATCTTTTTAATAACAAGGTTCCAAATCAACTTTTGGTACAAATTGAAGGTTACACTAAAATGATAAAGATAAAACAACTTAAAGAATTAAACATGCAAGAGTGTGGATTGACTGAAGAAACTTGTTGTGGTTCAATTAGATAAAGTTTACATGTTAACTAAAAAAATGACAAACTTAGAATGCAATTTTCTAGGTTCCTAAATCAACATAATAGATTCTGTGGTCAGGTGGGTACAAAATACTGTTCTCTAAGAGTAAAAGATTCATGTAACGCTTTGCTGCTGCTGCTGCTGCTGCTATATTATCCTTCTTGATATCATTTTCCAAGAACCTAAGAAAAAAGCTTCTTTCTCTACCACATTAGAACCAAGAGAAAATGTTTCCTACATTACCAAAACCAGTTAACGCCAGTTAACTCTCCAAGTTTTCTGGTCTACCGTAGACAAAAGTAGTATCTAGATCTGTTTCTAGCCTCCATATATTTCTTCACATCAAATGAGGTAATTAATAAATTTTCAACTTACTAATTACATTGCACTTCTTTGGAAGCCTTAAAAATCTAAAGCCTTGTAGGACTTCTACAATACAAAATGATACTTGATAAATTTTGTAATAATTAGTACCTCATTTCAGCAAACCAACCAGGATCATGGCATCATAAACAAATAACTCCTTCAAATTCCTTACACAAAATCCTGAATCTGACTGCATTAATAAAAACTAATACGAGATAATAGGAGATATCACCAAGTTCCCAAGATCCCTCTCTTGAAGCCATTAAGCATTTTTTTGTTTTCTCATCCACTACAAATCTTTAAATACCTATCTGGGTCATGATTTCAGTCGTCATTTAAAGCACATATGTCTTATATCATCTAAGCATTTCTTTAGATGTTGCGCCTAATGAAACCGATGTTAGCTTTAGATCTTAAAAATTGATCATCAACAAACTCAGACACTTGGGTATCCATCCCAGATCTTTAAAAGATTCATAGTGACTATAAAACTGGAATACATAAAATCATATTGTTATAAAAGCATTCTGACATGTATGACAGACCAGTGGTGAACATCTCTTACTTGTCTAGAGATAAAAAAGATAAATGACCAAACTATTCATGATATTATCATTTGATCATCAATCTTACTGTTATGAACCTTCTGTAATGCATATATACAGCTGATTAAATAATTATAAATGTCCTACTGGGACAACCAACAGCAACACTGACCTGATCAAGTGCTGAAGCGAAAAGGTCCAAGACATGACCCTGGTTAACCAGCTGCTTGGCAAGATTATCATAAAATTTAACAGCTTTGTGGAAATGTGGAGCAGCATCTTTATCAAGGTCTTTATGTGAACGTACTGGCTCCGATAGATCTTTTGACACAATCTGCCAATCACATATACAGTAAGTTCCATTGCTTAAAAGAGAAATTAATTGCTCAGGTACTAGGAAACAAATAGAAGTTATGGAGACACCAAAATAACACGACATAAACATTTATTTTAAATCACACCAGCCTATCTAGAAACTATGCTCACTAGTCACTAGTAAAATATCAGACATTGAAAAAACATACTATCTTGCAGCACTGACAAGTGATTTTAGTCCATATTACATAGTCATTAGTTCAGAGTTATAACAGTTGCTGGATATAGAATAGTTCAAGAGTTTAGCATGTAAATTTCGGTAACCAACACTGACTCAATCAACATATAAAACCAAAAAAAATAATCTATAAGAATATAAAATCAGATCTAGTTTCTTTTTCCAAATACAACATCAAAAGAACCAAGAAGGATGCATCAAGAGAGTATAATATTTTACCATTCCAGGACCAATAGTACATGGCCCGCCAACTAAAGCTATGATGCGGGCACCAGTACCAGCATTACATGCTCCCAGAAGACCAGCCGCTACACTGAGGGCAACTCCTGTACAACGCAAAGGACGATTCCCGGCTTCCACCGGCCACTGATCCATCTGCAACTCATCTAGCAACTGCAGTAAAACAAAATCAAAGAGGAAAAACCAAACTATTAGCACAGAAGACATAAATAATGTACCAATTGAACTAAAATGCGCAGAGACATCGAAAATCTCACAGAATTGAGGGTGTATTCACAGTCGGATGTTGGAAGCAAGAATCTGTTGACAGACGTCGATGGATGAAACCCATTTGCCTGGGGTCCCTTGGGGTACCCTGGCACTCCGGCAACGGCTCCATGGCGAACCCCCAAGGCGGAAAGCCCCAACTGATCCAAGATCTGCTCTTTCGGGATCTCCTTCGTTCCCCGGAACACGTAGATCTTCGACATATCCGCAAAGCCCAGCTCGTGGAGGTGGACCTGGGTACCGAAGGTGATGAGCCCCACGAGGGCCTGGTCGGGCAGCAATCCGATGGCACGGCGCATGGCGGACTTGACGAACCCGAGTTCCTCCTCGATCAGGCAGGTGTCAAGGACGAAGAGAAATACGGGTGGCGGCGGCGGGGCGGCGGCGTCGAGTGGCGGTGGGGCGTACTCGACAGTGGTGCACTGGGGATAAAGCTCACCGGGAACGTTGGCCTCGCTGATGCCAGCGTAGTGCGGGGGAAAGTGGTTGCGGGAGAAGCAGAAGGGGCAGATCCAGATCTTGGCGGCGAAGTCGACGCGGGCAAAGGGGTTGAGGACGGCCGCGCAAGGAGGTTTGCAGCGGAGCGGGGAGTAGGGGAGGACGACAAGGGAGGGGGAGGAGCGGATCGGGGCGACGGAGGCGGCGACGGGGACCACGCACTTGCTCGCCTCCACCTTGGATCGGGGCCAAGAGTTCCAGGTCATGCGGACGCCGTCTGGGCCGTCGGGGTCAGGAGCACCGGCGGCGCCGCCTCCGCCTACGGCGAGGTCCTCCGCCATGGACGAGTCGGATACGGTGGTCGGTATGAAAACAGGAACGGACGACGATCGATCGCCGGCGACGTTTACGAGCGGAGGGGCAGAGGCGGATCTGAGGGTTGGATCGAAAATATCACGGGAAGAAGAAGGATTGGCGATCGTAATTCCGGGAGCAAAGCGGGGGTAATGAGGTAAAAAGAGAAATCCGTTTGACCTTTATCGTTCCTGCTTTGTCTGATTCAGCAGCGGTTCGGTCGAAGTCATAGGAAACAGGACCGAACACAAAATCGATTTAATCCGACTCCGGGTCAGATTTGGATTCCGGTTTCTCACATTCACGCATGCACATGCGAAGTGATCAAATGGAGCTCTTATCTGAAGAACCGACCCGGGAAAATAAACCACGGAGACGATCCAGCCAAACAATCTACATCGCTCCGGTCGACCGGATCAGATCCGAATCATACGCGGGCAACGCGCTTAACGGCTCGCGTCGGCCCACCCAAGTCGGGCATTAAGACGGCCGGCCTGCTTACGTTAGATATTGTCGAATGTTGCTCCCATAACTCGCTATCGGGTAGGATAAATGGACTGTTGGATCTGATCCGAGTAATTTCCCATCTCTTGAGCGTAACGTAAGCGGTTCTCTGAAACATCGGAGCTGCTCGTTTCAGCCCGCCTAGTAAAACCGCGTGCGCCACCCACCTTAGTTTCGTGCTCTGCGCTCGCCGTATCCCCCGTCACCCGTTTATTTGGATGCACGCATCAAAGAGGATCGGCCGCTATCCTATACCAGATCATTCGGCCGATTAATTCGTCAATCACAATACCCGACTCGCAATTCCATTTCCGATGCCCTCCTTCCTCCATCAAAGAAATGCGTGTCTTGTGTTGATCGGTTGAAAATTGGAGGCCGGCGTCGTATTTTGTGTTGGGTTTCCTCTCTTTCGGGTCGAAAAATTGTTTGTTCTGCCGGAATTTCTGGAGTTCCGTTTAAGGTAATTTGCCCTTATGCGATTCTTCCTTCCTTTTTTTTTTTTTTTTTTTTTGTGTGGCGTTCGACGAGATTGGAAATTAGGGTTCGGTTTGTATTTTTTGGTTGAACGAGGGCACCTTGTTCATTTGGAACTCCTTTTGGTGGTCGGTGACCTTAAGATTTGCATTCTCTTCAATCCGGAAGGTGGTGATGAAAGGGTGATTCTTTGGGGTTGATTTCGTTGTAAAAGTGCAGTTCCTATTCTGTGATCTTGGTGTTGACTAATACTGGTAGATCTCAAAATTCAGTTTGCATCTTGCGTTTTGTGCGTGATGAATTTTTTTACTTTTTGCGCCCTCTGATTTAATGTTTTTTGTTCGTGTCAGTCATTGGTCTTTCTTTTGTTTTTTTTTTCGTTTTCTATTGCTTTTTTCTTGAGTTGTTTATCTTCTTTTACAGTTTGCTCAGAATCATTGCAGTTGTCCTGCAGTCTAAAGACCCTTGTGACCTTAGTCCTTCATATTATTTATCTAACTCGCTGATAACATGGTTATGCTGATGATCACGAACTCTGACATCCTTTAGGAGTGATTCAGACTAGTCAGAAATGACAAGTATTCCAAATTCAGATTGGTGACTTGAGTTATTTCTGTTGGACGTCCTATTACCTGAATATGGAGTAACTAAAGAAACTTATTTGCTTGCTTGCTTTCGCGTCTTTGGTGCCCAAAATCAAGCAGGATATATAGCTTGTTGATTTTGGTACATTGCAAAAGATGGCCTCACTGTGTAGAGGCCTGCTAGTGCTATTGCTTGTTTCTGTTGTTCTGAATGCTTCCTGCATTGCTGAGTCTGAGAAGGCAATTGTGAAAAGAATTCGAACAGCGCCTCAGAGAAACCTAGAAAATGTAGTCATTGATGGAACTGGCAAAATTGCTGGATTTGATAGCTCTGAAGGAAGTCTCCAAGGTTTTGATGACAGGAGAGTTGGTAGTAGCAGAGTTTCAGTGTCAACTGTTGCATGGCTTACACTTGCCATGGCTGCAGCAACAGGTTTAGGTTCAGTTCCGTTCTTCTTTGTAGAATTAGAGCCGCAATATGCAGGTGTTTGTAATGGTTTGGCTGCTGGAGTGATGCTTGCTGCAAGCTTTGATCTAATACAAGAAGGACAGATCTATGGTAGTGGAAACTGGGTGGTTTTGGGGATTTTAGCTGGTGGAATCTTCATTTTGCTCTGTAAGAAGGTAAGATGTTGTGTTTTTTCCCATTTCTTTCTTTGCATGAAGAGCAAATATCACGAATATATCTACTATCTTTTATCATGGATATTTATTCTGTTAATTTAGTTACTTGCTTATCTTTGTTATCTTTTCTGCATTTGTTGATCATGTGCTTTGCAGTCCTGAGGAAAATGAACTGATAGAAAGCCTTATGTAGGTGAAGAATCTTACTTTATATCATCTTTCATATATGTTATTGGGTTTGTGCACTGAAATTTAGTTATACAGTATGAAGATGTTTAATCTATATTCTTGTTGCTTGGATAATTATGTAATGCCTTCTTCAAGCTAACATGAGAGTATGGTTGATGCAAACAATGACAGAGAACCACCAAACAAGAGCCACATTTACAATTGAATCGGACTAGAAAAGAACTTGGCAAATTTTAATTTTGTTCAGTTAGGTTTGGGTCATTTTGGCTTTGGTACGGATTAGATAGTTGATCAGTTTTGAATTATATTCTGTATATAATTCTTTTAAAATGAAGTATGATGATCATTATTTTTTTTTTAATGTTAGGAACCTAAGATGATTTAGATTAGGCATCAAATCAAGCGAGTCCCTTGCTTTTCCTTATTGATTAATATAACCATTTTATGTTTGCTCTGTAGTTACTAAAAAGACAAGAACAAACTGCACAGAGGATTTTTCCTTATGCAGTTCTAATTCAGGTTACTGTTGGTTGGGTTAAAAAAGAAGTGGCACAATCGAAGAAAACATGTTTATATATATATATTTCCTTTTTTTGAGAATTAAAGGAAAGGAGGGTACAGGTTTATAAAGTTATTTTCTGTTCTCTTTTTTCTTACTTTTTCTTTTGAACATCTGCAGAGCAGCACTATCGGCCATCTGAGATCAGGTTGGAGTACTGTTTAGATCCAGCACCCACCTAGTATCCAGAAATTAACTTAGGCTGGTTTCTGATGAATAAACATAAAATAGTTTTAAAAGAAACCATAAGAGCAACCTCGAAATTGAGTGGATGTTACACTTCTCATGCAGGGCAATTGGAATATGAAGACCTTAGGTTCTTGTTCCTCTTCATACTTGGTCCTTTTGGATAAATGGGGTTCGAATATAGTGGTAGAGAAAACATGAACTGAAATTAAAGTCCTTTTCAAAAGACAATCCTTGTCTTTACTAAGGGGTGTCATTAACTTGTATACTTGAAGATAATGAATATATGAACGGAGATTTAGTAAACGGCAAAGTGAAGACTCAATGTAACTTATACTAGCTCTCTGAGCATTTGATTTCCCTTGATAACCATATATTCTGAAGCAAGTTTCATCTCATATTCTCATTTGAAACTCAAATCCATAATGATTTTTTTTGAAAGATTAGTTTTCCTTTAATGCGTTATGGATGGGCTATGAGTTCTTTCTATGTCGTAAGTTGATTGCTTTCATTAGAATACTATTTGGTGCATGTGAACTACATGGTTGCACCTAATTGCATTATCAATTTGGACAAGTATTTTGCATCACCTCCCTTCTTAATGGTCTGTCAAACACCATTATATTTAGAAGAAGTTTCATGACTTGTGATTTGCTTAGGCCTGCATCTAAATATAATAAGATTATGAAGTACCACGCATGCAGTTCCTTGAACACTATGGAGAAGTAAGCATGTTGGATATCAAAGGTGCTGATGCAAGTAAAGTTATTCTTGTTGTTGGAATAATGACTCTTCATTCGTTTGGCGAGGGCTCTGGTGTTGGGGTATCTTTTGCTGGCCCAAAAGGATTATCTCAAGGTCTTTTGGTGACGTTAGCCATAGCAGTCCATAATATACCTGAAGGCTTGGCTGTAAGCATGGTACTTGCATCACGAGGGGTTTCTCCACACAATGCAATGTTGTGGAGTGTGATAACATCCTTGCCACAGGTAAATAATCAGCCTCGTTTTTCTTGTTAATTTTATGTGATTGTGCACAACCTACGGACATAGTAAATTTAGTCACTTGTTTGTTCTGGAAAAGATTTGGAGTTATAAGATAAAACTCTTACTGTTCTATTTCTAGTTTAGAATCGATACCAATGGACACACGGCAACATATGATGTGAAGTTCTCATGTTTCTTTTATCTTGTTTCGTATATTTTTCTGGCAAGTACCTTTTTTTAGGAAGCATAGGTTGAAACCTCTTTCTTTTTCTTTGCTTGAACCTTTAGCCCATTGTTGCTGTCCCATCTTTCCTTTGTGCTGATACATTCCATAAAGTCCTGCCTTTCTGTACGGGCTTTGCTGCTGGCTGCATGATCTGGATGGTGATTGCAGAAGTTCTTCCTGATGCTTTCAAGGTAAGTAATTAATTGATGAGTCTTTAGTTCAGTGTGCTTATCAGATCATACTAATAACAACTGAGTGAGTGCAAGATTCCTTGCATAGATGATTCAGGATTGATGTATATCACTTAAAGTGCTATCAGCTTGTCATTTGTTACTTCCATTTTGCTTTTCCAGGAAGCAGTTCCTTCTCAAGTTGCTTCTGCGGGTACCCTTGCTGTAGCATTCATGGAAACCTTAAGCACAGTGCTCCAAGGTTTTAGCCACAGCCACAGGTTAGTGTTCAGATGTTATAGGTCTAATCCCTGGACTTGGTCTTTTAGTTTTTTTTATTTTTAATTAAAGGCTGGTGTAAGTATTTGACTAGTAGCATGCGTAAGTGTCATGGTAAAATGAGAGAAAAATCTCATTCATCTTATTGCAGCTCTGAGGACACATCTGGCTTTTTAGTATCGCTACTTTTTGGTCTTGGACCGTTGCTGGGTGGCATCATCCTTGTTGCTTTTGCTCTTGCTTTCTATCTGCAACATTCGCTTCTCATAGGTGTGGCTTCTGGAATAGCATTTCTTCTTGCTATATGGAGGCCCCTACAACTGCTTATGTCATCGAAGATTGGGTTCCTTTCATTGTCATTCTTCCTCGCAGCTGGCTCTGCATTCTACCACATGGCCACAGCGTGCATCCTGAGGCTTGTTTGTCGCAGGAAGGCCTCCGTCAATGACATTGCATTTTCATCTGGTTTATCCATCAGTGCAATCACTCTGCAATCATTTTTTGCATGTGGAGCTATCTCACTACATGCCTTGGCAGAGGGGCTTGCTTTGGGTGTGGCAGCCCCAAAGGCTTATGGACTCGGCCGTCACATGGTTCTTCCGGTGTCACTGCATGGGCTCCCCCGAGGTGCAGCTGTTGCAAGTTGTATCTTCGGAGCCACTGATAGCTGGCGAGGAGCCTTAGCTGCATCGGCCTTGACTGGACTCGCAGGTCCAGCCTCGGCGATCGGAGCTATACTTGCGGGCATCGACTACAACGGCCTTGACTACTGGATGGTCTTCGCATGTGGAGCACTGGTTCCTAGTTTTGGCAGGATACTACTGCGAGCGTTGAGGCTGGAAGCAAGGAAGAGCACATACGGGTTCCTCATGGGGCTTGGATTTGCATCGCTATGTTTGATGTCCACCAGACTGGTTTGTTTACACACCCCTTACTGCAACTCAGCTCCCGAGGCTGTCACATAGCTGGTTGTGGACCTCCAAGAGTGGTATTGAACTCTGTTTTCTCTATATAGTATGTGGTGATCTGTGTGCAGACAAATTAACTGTTGTGGCCATTGGATTTTGAAGGAGAGAAAACATGAAGATATATATTGAGATGATTAGTAATGAAGATGTACCTTTTTTGGATTTTTTTTTTTTCCTCCATCAAATTTACCATAGTATGAGGTAAGGATTAAACATGATTGAAGTCACTGAGCGTATAATAAGTTGATCTTATTTTGTTCAGATGCAGACATTGCATCGTAGATGATATAACGTGTGCTTTTCTCTTCTATTTTTGATTGAAAAGATGGAATAAAGCATTCTTAAATAATATTTCATTGGCTATTTTTCTATTAAAACAATCTACGACATATCCAAATTCATCGTTAGGGATAATTATATAATTTTTTTTATAATTAGTATTTTGATCTCTATAATTTAAAAAGTATCATTGGGGTTTCTATACTTAATTGTCAATAATTATGCACAAAACATAATTATTAAATATATATTCTTTAAAATATCCTAATCGTTCTTTCTCCTCTCCTCTTTCCTATGCTCGACCTACACTCTCGAACGCCATCGCTCAAATTGCGCTCTCGATCGTCGTCGCTCGTACACCGCTCAACCGCGCCTCTCTTGCATCGTTCGACACCGCCGCACCGGACCCGCTTGACCATCGTTGCTCCTGCACCATTCGCCGCCGTCCTGCCCCACCCGCTCGACCGCCATTGCACCGGACCCACTCGACCATCGCTGCTCCTGCAAAAAATTAGAATGCAAAATATTCATGTGGAAGATTGTTTAACAATCCTCTAGCTATAGTTAGGTGGTTGGCCGATAAGTATTGCGATAGGATTTGAATGAACCCCCCCCCCCCCCAGTTTGGGTAGCTAAGTCTTTGAAGGTACCAATCCAACAAAAGTATACTTTTTGAATGTCCCCCCCCATACACAAAAGTGTAGTGTATAGAGTGAAGAATGAAATTATTTATATAATAAGTTTAAAGATGAAGCATAAGGGATTTGCATTGGAGAAATTATTTTGGAGAGGTGCGAGAGAGCTACGAGGGTGTTTGACTTTAAGTAAGCAATGAAGTGAACTTCCAAAAGATCGGTAAGGATGCATACATTTGGTTAACAAATAGACTGCTCACACTTCAGAACAACAGTAAAGTGTGATATTCAACTGAATAATTTCTTCTGTGAAAGCTTCAATTCAGTCATATTGGAAGCTCGTCGTCATCGGCCAATCATCACGATGCTTGAAATGATTCGAGTAAAGTTAACGGAGAGGATTCATATATAACAAGATTCATTAATAAGGTTTAATGGGTTGTTTTGCCCCAACATCATCAGGACCATTCTTAAGAAGAATAAGATAGATTCTATCAATTGGATACTTGGTGGTGATAAGTTTTGAGGGTACTAGAATGAGAGGAAGATAAAAAGGACAACTGATATTGCTTGCCATACGATATTTTGGATAGCTTTTGGTTATATTGGAACTGTTTTTTTTTTTTTGATCACTTTTGGACAGTTTTTGATGATTTTGGACAGCTTAAGTTATTTTTGACAATGAATTTGAGTGTAGATCAACTTTAATCTTCATGTTGTTATTAAAGTTTATATGTTATTAAACTTTAATCTTTCAGGTCACTCTTGTGATACTTTTGATATATCTATCTACTATTGAAAGTTAAATAAAGCTTGGATCTCATCGACTTGCTCGTTTTTTTCTTTTTTTTTTGTAATTCTGCCAAGCTTTGAAGCTTATTTACCAGAAAGATGAAAACCGTCTATCATGTTGTGCTAGAAGCAAAGATGTGATTGAGCTTTCTTTCTGTTGATGTCCTCAAGGCGTTGAACCTTACACTGGATGGAAGGTTCATTTTCTCTGATTGATGGTATCATCCTTCTGCTGGCAATTCGCCATACATTATTGATTCAAGAAACAGTGGGGAGTCTGACGAGGGGTGGGAGAATAGAACGAGGCCTACATAATATATATATATATATATATATATATATATATCTAAATATTTCTGAAACAGCAGCCGACCTGTTTGTTGCTCAAGAAGAGAACCGAGAGATGAGGTGAGATCCACAACAGTCAAAACTCTGTAAAAGACAAGGAAGGGACATACATGTAAGGAGGCTTTGAGCCACGGCGGAATCAGCTATTCTAGAAGATAAACTGCATCTGAGAAGACGAGAGATAGAACTGAGGCAAGCAGAGCTTCCTTCATTCATGAAACGAAATCTGTGTCAATCAGCTATTCTAACTAACTTTGCAGCTATTCTAGAAGATAAACTGCATCTGAGAAGACGAGAGATAGAACTGAGGCAAGCAGAGCTTCCTTCATTCATGAAACGAAATCTGTGTCAATTAATTAAGCTCAACTCGAGCTCAATCAAACTCCAATAGTGGACCCGGTTGCCTTTTTGAGTTAATTTCTAAATCACACTCAAATCGGACTCACTCTTAACCTACGACTTAAAGATTATAATCAAACATGACCACCAAGCTTACGACCTCACTCTCGCAATCCGACAACCTCCGGATTTTACAGTGGTAAGTCTCACAGTCTTCCTCTAGCAATCTTTCAGCATGTTCCTAGCGAGCTTTCCGATCCCTTTGGCGAATCTCCTAATGAACTCCCGACAAGGTCCCATTGCATCATCCGAACCCAGCCTGATGCCTAAGCTTGATCCTATGTCTATGTCTGATCTGTAACTCCTTCTCCCGTCGTAGGTAAACCTACATAATGCTAACTATAACTTAATTAATTATAATTATAATTACCAAACACATCCACTTCAAGACCATCCCAACTCCCGACAAGCTTTTTGACTACCTCCGATAATCTTTCGATGAGTCTTGGTCTTCTTTTGGCGAACTCCCTTGCGCCATCCTGACAAACTCTCGATACCCTCAGTGAGCTCCTAATGCACTCCTAATGAGTTCCCAACCGCATCGTCCAAACCTCAGCCTGATGCATGGACTTGACTTTGGTCAATCTTGATTTTTATATTCTCTCTATCGTAGTTAATCCTGCATCAATCAACTTCTAACAACCCATGTTAGATCAATAACTCATCAGATTTCATCATCAAAATCCGAGATTCAACAATCTTCTCCTTTTTTATGATGACAATCAATTGATGACAGGAGTTAATCTTAACTCCCCCTAAATCCATATCACTTAAATTTAAGAGAATCACACACTCTTAAATTCAATCAATCAAACATTCTACATAAATTTTAATATAAATTTACATCAAGTTATCGAATCATTAGTTTCAGAAAGATTATGCATTCATATCCAAGATATCCAAGTATATCATCAATATCATATGTCATCGATATATATCATTTATATTATATGTCATCAATGTATATCATCAATATCATGTGTCATTAATGTATATTTTTCCCCTTTGTCATCGATAAAAAAGTGAAATATAGGGCTAAGAATTTTTAAGGCATATAAGTTTTTATAAAACATCATTTAGAATAGCTCTTAATAAATTTTAAAAAGAATATTAAAATAAGTTCAAACGTCCAAATTGAAACTATTTTAATCACACTATCATATCATTATAATAAGATCATGATTATTATTTCAAATCATCATATATATTTTCAAAAATCAACATGCATTATCATCATACATGATTTCTCATCATCACATCTTCTCCTTCTATGCAATTAGCAAGTTTTTTATATATGAAAACTTAGCAATTTAGCAAATTTTTCATCACTTTAGAACATGCATGCTAGTGAGTTCTTTCTTCTCTTTTGAGAAGTGCAAGCTAGCAAATTTTTGCTTCCTTTGTAGTGTTCAAGCTAGCAATTTTATATCATGCAAGCTAAAAAGTTTTGCTCCCCCTTTGTTATTGTCTAAAAGAAGAGATTATTACAATAGTGCAAATCTATTCCCATTACATCATCTTTCAAATCATCACATGAAATATATTAAAAAATTAATATGGTGATGAGATATATAATTCATGAAGACAAATTTTGAATATCAAGAGATAAATTATAGGAGATAAAATATTTTGATTCATGCATAAGAAATCTAAAGTTGTCAAGATCATGATATATATAAAAATCTCCTTTTAAGTATTACGAGAACATATAATAAGAGATTTTGATTCATAAAAGATATCAAGTTATACTACTAAGGAATCAAAATTATGATATAGATAAAGAACTCATTCAATTTCAAAATCATCAAAATAAATTTCAAGAGATTCAAAATAAAATTAATATACTTGTCGGTCTCTTGAAATGCTAGTTATTTTATTTCTCCCTTTTGTATGAATAAGAAGGTAGAATCAAGGTAGAGAAGTGAAAAACATCATATCATATAAATACTCAATTTTATAGATATAAATTTTGAAATTAAAAAAATCAAGAGCTACCTATACAATTTAGTTCATCTTATGCGAATTTAAAACTAGGTAGCAAATCAAGTAAATCATATCTTATGTAGATTTTGATAATACTCATTAAGAATTTCAAAAAAAAACATGATAGCAGATTAAGCTCAAATTGTGAATCCAATATTTTGCATATATTTAGAAAGTTATTATTTTCATTCAATATTATTATATCTAATTTTCTTCTAATCATATTGGTAGTTTTTTTTCTTTTTTGGTCATTATTACGAAATATGATGGCATAATTTTATTTCATCCATATTCAATTTATGCCCAAAAATATAAGAGGTAACATGTCATTAAAAATGAAAATTCAAATCTAAAAGACATCTTATGTATTTCCAAATAAAATTATCAATTCATACATATTTCATTTAATTTTCAACTTATTATATTCATGAGTTGTGAAATAAATCATATCAAGAAAGATATTAATATCAAAAGATATTCATGAATATTAAAGACATGATTTAATTTAATAAATCCCTTCTTAGATGATAAAATAGAAGCTTAAGAGATAAAAAAAAGTATTCATTTATAAAAATTATAGATATTAAGATCATAAATTAATTTTAAGTAAGAAAAAGTAGAAGATTTTGATTTATATATAAGAAACTTCAAGTTTTCAAGAATATGGTTCATTAGAAGATTTTAAAGTTATAAATCTGAAAAAATAATTTATGATTCATTTATATGACTTACTTTAAACAAATTTATATAAGGATTTCAGATTTTTTTTCTTTTAACATGTCAAGATAAAATTATCAAAATATCAATAACGTTGGATAGATTCATCAATCTCTTTAAAACAATATCATTTGAAAACTTATTCAAAATCATTATCAAAAATTATTTTTCAAAAAATTCAATGAAGGCATCATAGATTATTTTTCATTAGCTAAAGTTCTCTAATTCATTTTTGTTGTTTAAGAGATTCAACAATAATAGTATTATTTTATCTCTTGTTGAAGGATTAATAAGATAAGAATTATTTTAAGAATAATTATCATTCTTTTGAAATTTATTTCAAGAATGCAATATCATTTAAAGTTAAAAATAAAATTTCATCAAGATCATTGCAATAAAATATTTTCAAATAAAAACTTTGATTTATTTAAATCTAATATTTTTAGACTTAGTGTAGTGAGTTACCATGCTCATTTCATTCTCATTAAATATATTTTTAATTTATAAAATATACTAGACAATAAAACATAATTTTTCTCTCCCTTTTCTATATTATTCTATGCTAAAATTTTATCATTCAACACAATCATTTAATCATAGCATTTTAATCAATGTAATATTTAAATCAATCATTTCATAGACTTTGTTAATATTTGAATCATTTAATAATAGTCTTTATATTTAAACCAAAATCCAAGCTAATGATTTTAAACCTATTATTCAATCATCATCAAAATCTCATGTAAATTTCAACATATTTTTTAATAAATAAGATTCTTTGGTTCTAGTTCATTTTCATACTTGTATGATTTAGCTATGCATCATCAATATTAATTATATAATGATGAACCATCAAAAGATTTATTATCATTAATTTTAATTTTAATAATTTTTTATTTCTACTTAGGCTCGTAAGCTTAAAAGAGTGTTAGATCTCAAGTAATATGTCTTGAATATCTACTTTCAAAAATTACTTAGTGCTCCTAGCCTTATTATGAGGTAATTTTATATTATGGGAGGTTTTGATTTAGGTACCCATTTGAGTTTGGGTCCTTCATGATATGTTCTTCCCATTTTCTCTAATGGCTTAAGATTGTTTATGATTCATTTAGGAACTTAATTTGTGATGACTAAAATTTTTAAATGGATATTTGTAAGTTATATGTCCTAATTTTTCATAAAAAATATATTTAACTTTTGATTGTAGATTTAAAGTTGGTCCTTTAACAAAAGTAGTTGACTTTTCTTGGGTATTGCCTACAAAACCTATTCCATTTTTTCTATTAATATGTTTCTTATTAGCAAGAATCATAATAAGTGATTTATTCCCTATTCCAAATTTCTCTAAGGTTTGTTTTTGCATGATGTTTTCTTCTTTAACATTATCTAGCATATCACATTTAAAATAAGCATTGTGTAATGATAAAGTATCATTCAATGTTTCATATTTGGTGCATGTATTATATGATGGTGCTACTTCATGTATTTCGTCTAGTTTACTAACTAATGATGCATGCTCTACCTTAAGTAATTTATAAGATTTGCTAATCTTTCTAAATTCATCATAAAGCTCAGGAAAAGAAAGTAATAACTCATTAAAAGTAAATAAACTTTTGGATGGGTTACTTACCTTATTGTGATTGGCCACGAGCACAAGATCTTCCATGTTTCGGCTTCTTGCATTCATAGCAGGAAGTTTTGTCTATCTTTAAATCATTTTTATGGTTCATGTTGATTAATTTATTCGGTTCATTTGTTAAGGGTTCAAAGTCCTTATCATTGGAGATTTCACTCGAGGAGTCATATGTTCTAAGTTCAAGTTCCTTCCTGATCTTTGGAAAGTGTTCTTCAAATTCATTTTTAGAAGTATTTTCATTTAACAATTCATTTAGATTAGTTATGCTTTCATATGTCATTTCTAATTTATGTCATATATGGAAAGCCGAATCAAAACAAGAAACCCAATTAAATTCATTTTTATCAAGTGCATAATATAAGACATTCATAGCCTTTGCATTTAAAGAAAATATTTTTCATAATCATTCCAATCATTTATTGGATTGGATGACTTCTGAAAACCTTTTTCAATAATACACCACAAATCAAAATCTATCAAAATAAAAAAAAATATGCATTCAAAAATTTCAAGATGTGTAGTCCGTCCCATTAAACAAAAGAGGACTTGTGATGCATTGATTCTCATTAATGCCGAAGGGGGCGGGGGAGGGAGGGATGAATTAGTGCAAAAGTAGATGTAAGAGGGATGAATTAACAAAAGAGGACTTGTGATGCGTTGATTCTCATTGATGCATTGATTCTCGTTGATGCAAGAGGGACTTATGATGCATTGATTCTAGTTCATGCGTTGATTCCCATCTCATTAAAAAAGATTTATTTTTTAAATAAAAAACTTTTTGATTGAAGCAAGATAGAAAATTTGAAGTTTTTCATTTAAGTTAAGCAAGTGAATCTTATAAAGAAGTACTAAGCTTCTTGCTTAAAGACGACTAAAAAAGAATAAGCAAATCCGAATAAGGAGATAGACAATGTCATAAGTGAAGTGCTTAATTTAGAAGCCTTGATTTCAAAATGTAAATAAAAAAATTGGAAGCATCTATTGGTGTTTTGAAATCAATTAAGAACCCGACAATCGTAAGTAGTAAATCAAAGGAGTAAGAACACTTACAATTATAGTGGTTCAACACTAATCGGCCTATGTCTACTTCCGAGTCATCCTTCTTGAGGCACATCGACATTCACTATTGATCTTCTTTGGGTGAAGACCAAACCCTTACACTTGAGCTTACAAGGGAAATAAGACGATAACTCTTTGATCACTCTTTGATCCCTTTTTTTTCTTACAATCCACACAAATTTTTCACAGAATTTTATTCTTTAAATTATTATATTGAATGCAAGAAAACTTAGGATATTTATAGCCCCAAATGACTTCAGAATTTTGGAGCCAAAATTCAAACATACCCGAAAAATCTATTTACGGGTGGTTCACTGGTTGACCTGAGTGACTCAACCGCCCGAAACCCTGGGTATGGGTGGTTTACCCATCAGCCTTGGGTGGTTCAGCCACCATCAACTGCCTGAAAAACTGGGTGACGATGGTTTACTCATAGCTTACTAGTGGTTTACTCGCTGGAATCTCTAGAAAAGTGGTTCCCTCTACTTTTTGAATTATGGCTTGAACCATCAGTTGACCAATCCTCTAGTCAAATAATTGAGCTCAACCCAAGCTCAATTAAACCCCAATAGTGGACTTGATTACCTCTTTGAGTTT
The DNA here is from genome assembly GCA_021527575.1 of Ensete glaucum. Taxonomy (NCBI): domain Eukaryota; kingdom Viridiplantae; phylum Streptophyta; class Magnoliopsida; order Zingiberales; family Musaceae; genus Ensete; species Ensete glaucum. The sequence continues at coordinate 36,962,659 of CM038558.1, read as the reverse complement.
ATTTCTAAATCACACTCAAATCAGACTCACTCTTAACCTATGACTTAAATATTACAATCAAACATGACCACCAAGCTTACGACCTCACACCCGTAATCCAACAACCTATGGATTCTACAATGGTGAGTCTCACGGTCTTCCTCCGGTAATCTCTCGGTATGTTCCTAGCGAGCTTCCCGATCCCTTCAATGAATCTCTTAGTGAACTCCCGGCGAGGTCCCATTGCATTGTCTGAACCCGACCCGATGCCTAAGCTTGATCCTGGGTCTATGTCTAATTTGTAACTCCTTCTCCTATCATGGTTAAACCTGCATGATGCTAACTATGACTTAATTAACTACAATCATAATTGTCAATCATATCCACTTCAAGACCTTCCTAACTCCCAACAAGCTTTTCGACTATCCCCGACAATCTTTCGGCGAGTCTCGGTCTTCTTCTAGCGAACTCCCTTGCACCATCTTGGCAAACTCCTGATACTCTCAGTGAGCTTACAATGCACTCCTGGTGAGTTCCTAACCGCATCATTCGAACCCCGGCCCTATGCATGGACTTGACTTTGACTAATCCTAATTGTCATATTCTCTCTGTCGTAGTTAATCCTGCATCAATCAACTTTTAACAACCCATGTTAGATCAATAACCCATCAATTGATTTCATCATCAAAATTTGAGATTCAACAAATGCATCAATGTTTAATGGGATGAACTATACCTCTTGAAAAATTCGAATGTGTATTTTATTGATTTTGATTTATGGTGTATTGTCAAAAATGGTTTTCAGAAGTGATCCAATCCATTAAATGATTGGAATGATTATCAAAAATAATTTTTTTCTTTAAATGCTAAAGTAATGAATGCTTTATTTTATGCTTCAAATAAAAACGAGTTTGATCGGGTTTCTTCTTATGATTTATTGTTTGATATATGACATATATTAAAAATTACATATAAAAGTACAATAAAATTAAAAGAATCATTAAATGAATTGATTCGTAAAAATGAACTTAAAGAGTATCTTTCAGAGAACAGGAAGGGAAGTACTTTAAAAACACAAGAACAAAACCTTCCAAAGAATAGAAAGGTCTGTGAACTAAGAATAGAATAACTATACCTTCCAAAGAACATGAAGGAAATAAAATTGAGAATAACAGATGACTCCTTGAGTAAAACCTCGAGTAATGAGAACTTTGAATATTTGACAAATGAATTAGATAAATTAATGAACAAAGACTATAAAAAATAAACTTAAATTGAACAAAACATCTTGCTATGAACACAAGAAGCCGAGGCACTCTGAAAATGAAGAGCACAATCAAGAAGAAGTGGAGAATCTCACGTTTGACCATCAATAATGAGATAAGTGATTCCTCGAATGTCTCATTTACTTTTGATGAATTATCAAATATTTTTCGTGAGCTTTATGATGAATTTAGAATGATTAGCAAGTCCTATAAATTAATCAAAAAATAGTATGATTCACTAGTTAGTAGATTTGATCAAATACATGAAGCATCACTATCACTTAGTTCATGCACCAAATATGAAACTTTAGAGGAACTTAGAAAAGAAAATATTGTATTACAACAAACATTAGAAAATTTTAAAATAGGAAATAAATCCCTAAACATAATCCTTGCAAATAAGGGTCATGTTCATAAGAAAAAAGGCATAGGCTTTGTGGGTAATACTCAACAAAAGCTATCTATCTTCATTAAAGAACCCACCCTAAACTTGCCACCAAAAATTAAATGTAACTTTTGTAGTAGATTAGGACATATAGCTTACAAATATTTATTTTGAAAGTATAGTCAACATAAATTAATTTGGATTCCTAAAAGAACTATAAACAACTAAAAACCTTTAGTTAAATTAGGTAAAATGCTTCATGAGAGATCCAAAGTAAAATGAGTACCTAAATTAAAATCATCTTTCTTGTAAGATAACTTTTTAAATAATAAAAAATTAATTATATTTATATATATTAAAAATATTGATAATAAATCTTTTGATGGTTGATTAATCTTGAATGTTTTTCGATAATACATAAGTAGAGCATATTAGAATTAAAGAACCTTCGCTGTTTATAATGAAAAATTGTTTGTATTGAAATTTATAAAACAAAAGGATTTTGATGATATTTGAATATTAGTTTCAAAAATTGTTGCCTTGGATATTACATTGATTTAAGTGCTATGATAAATGTATGATGGGTTGTTTATTATTGAAGGTTGCATGATTTAGGCTTAAAATAGCATACATAATAAAAAAATAAAAAATAGTACACTAGTGGTAGAACTGCTGGACTGGCAGTGGCACCACGAGACCACACTATGTACAAGAGGTAGAACCGCTCAATTGGCGATTCCACCGCTCGAAACCTTGCCCGTATAAAGAGCATTAGGGCTAGTGGTAGAACCAAACTAAACCCCTTCCACATTCCTTTAAAATCTTCTCCATCTCTTTTTCCCTGCCTTTCCTCTAGAACTCAAGAAAAATCCCCTTACTCTTCAAATCTAAGGAACAATATATACCTCTAGGGGATCACAACAATGGTAACTCTCGAAGCCTTGCTTTCAATCTATTTTATCTTACTTTTTACTTGCAATATATGTAGTTCAAATGACCCCTAGAAGATCCTCAAGGGACAAAGGAAAGAGGAGATTAGATAAAATCTTTGACCTTATACTCTTTGATACCTATGAACATGTCATGATCTTTGAATTTAAAAATGTTCTTAAGTGCAAATATGTAGATTAGAAGATTTAAGAGATTTAGAATCAATTTTTAATCTCTACTATTTCTTCTTTTTAATAAAGAGGAGATTTACGATCTTAATAATTATAAGTTGAGATTTTTTATCAAGTTCGTTCTTCAAGATTTATCTAAATAAATTAGATGTCTTAAAATTTATCTTGGATGAATCAAGTTTATTTAATCCCCTAAAACTCATTTCATTATTTATAATTAAAAAAGGGAGAGATTTCTTAAAATCTTTCAAATGATTTTAAATCTTCCAAATGCATGATTTGCTGCCATATTATTTAAATTTCTTGGTTTTTCATCTTAAGAATTTTACATAAGATGAATGCATACGTAGATCTATTTACAAAGGGGTATAAAATTTTTTTGATAAGAAAATTCTACCTTTCATCCTATTTTACTAAGGGAGAGAAATAAAATAAATTTTCATGTATTAAATGATTAGATACGTAATCAATACTTCTTGTTTTGTTGATAAAAAATTGGGAGAAACTTAAAATATAATGAACATTTGTCTTGAAATTATTTGCTTAATATTTTATCTTTTTGTTGATGATAAATGGGAAGAAATAGTATATTGAAACAAATATAGAATATTAATGAAAAATGGTAAATGGGTATTTCTCCTTTTTGTTGATAATAAAGGGGGAGAAATGATTTATGACTTAATGGGGAGAAATGATTGATGACTTAAGAGGGAGAATTTGAAATTGATGTATGAATGTTGTTTCACGATTTAAAAATCTTTAATATATTGATAGTTGATGACTTAAAAGGGAAGATTATTTAAAATTAATGTTGGTTCAATATGAATGTATGCATTAAAAATCTTTGATATATTGATGATTGATGAATTAAGAGAGAATTTTGTTAATGGATGTATATTTTAAAATTTTTGAAATATTTATGAATGGTATCGTGCTTGAATTCAAAAGTATTGGGTTCTTTTGAATTCAAGTTTGTTTTATCCTGTGGAGTTTACATAGTGGGAGTTAAGGTTAACTCCCATCATCAATTGATTATCATCACTAAAAAGGAGAAGATTGTTGAATCTCAAATTTTGATGATGAAATCAATTAATTGGTTTGTTGATCTAATATGTGTGTTAGAGATGAATGATGTAGGATTAACCACGACAAGATAATATCAGATGTTAGATTGGAGTCAAGTTTGGGCATCGGGCCAAGGTTTGGACGATGTAGTGGGAAGTCACCGGGAGATCATCGGAAGCTCGTCGAAGGTATCAAGTGCTTATCAGGAGTTCGCTAGAAGCTCACCGAAGGTATAGGAAGCTTGCCGGGAGTTCGTCAAGAGCTCAACGAAGGTGATCAAGAGCTTATTGGGAATGCACTAAGGGTTCGCCAAAAGATGACCGAGACTCATCGGGAGTTCGCTGGAGGTTACCGAGAATATCGTCGGGAGTTGGGAAGGTTACTTGATACGTTGGTCAAAAACCCAAATTAACTCAATGTGAAGCAATCAGGTCCACTTTGGGTTAGATTTGAGCTCAAGTTGAGCTCATTTTGTTAACATGAAAAGAGGTCAACATGAGGTACAAATTAGATACACAAAAGTACAGAAAAAACAGCTTTTGTGGGATTTTCGATGATATTACCACTAGTACACGATGGTAGTACCACCTAGGTCGATGGTAGTACTACCCAGGCGATAGTAGCACCATCGTTGTCTATTTTTAGAGCACTTTTGATAGTAGTACTATCGGCACCGATAGTACTACCGCTTATACATAGAATTTACAAAAATATTTAAATTTTGGCTCTATTTTTTAAGCCAATTAGGGTATATAAATATCCCAAGTTTTCTTGCTTGAAGAAGCAAGGGTGGTGAATGAAAAAAGAAGAAAATTCTTATGAAAAGTGCTATAAAATTTGAGAGTTTTCCTTGAGTGCTTCAAAGTATAAAAGTGAGTCTAAGAGAAGTTAGAAACTCTTGTAAGAAGGTTCCTCTCTTGAACCTATGAAAGGGAGAGAGAGAAAAGTAAGGGTTTAATCTTCACCCATGGAAGAAGATCGTTTAGTGGACTCCGGTGGGTCTCGACAAAGGAGGACTCCGAAAAGTGGACGTATGTTAAGTTTTGGTCAAACCACTATAAAATCTATGAGCATCTTTACTCTTGCCTTTTTCTATTATATTTAATTGTTCTTAATTAGTTTGAAGAAAGGCATAAGCATCATCTTTTGATTTTGTTTTAAATCACTCACTTATTCGCTTTCAACGAAGTCTGAGAAATACTTTCGATTTCTTCTTTACTTCAAGCAAGTTTTTCAAATCGAGTATTTTTACACTTGCACTAATTTACAAATATAAATTAGTACTTATAAAAAATTTACATCAATTTAAATATTCACTCAATAAAAATCATATCAGAAATGCATTTAAGTATAAAGATGTTTATAAGAGTGCAAGCAAAGGTAGTAGACAATTAAATAAGGAAGCAATGAAACTAAAGAGCAAAGAAGAGAAAGCAAACCGATTTTATAGTGGTTCAGTCTCGTGACCTACGTTCACTCCCAATTCCTCCTCCGTTGAGGTCACCGGCTTCCACTATTAATCTTCCTTCAATGGGTGAAGATCAACCACCCTATTACAACTCTATTCTCCTTTTACAGGTTTAGGAGATAACCTTTACAAGTCTCTAAGCTCTCCTTTAAATAAAAAACTACATAAGATGAAATTAGGAGAAGCTCTCAATTATAATAGTATTTTCACAAGGTTTTTGCTCTTAATTGCTTGCATACTTTCAGCAAGAATGAGTGGGGTATTTATAGGCCCCAAATGGCTTCAAAAGTGGAGCTAAAATTCAAATTCTAAGTGTTTTCGAGGTGCTGGTCACAAAGACTGTGTTTTGGGTGGTTCAACTCCTTGACATAGTTTGGGAGGCCATGTCTAGGTGGTTTAGTCGCCTGACACAGTCTGGGAGATTATGTCTAGGCGATTCAGTCATCTAGTCTGGGCGGGTCAACCGTCTAACACATTTTCGAAGACTGTGTCATCTTAAAGATAATATCTTGGAAGACCGTGTCTTATCTGACATTGGGTTACTGAAATGACTTTTATAATAAGTCCAAATCAGCCCCAATTAAGGTCTAATGGCCTCTTAATCAAGTTAGTAAAACTAACTCTCATTATGATACTAACTATGACACTAAATGTATAATTTTTATTGTCCGATCGTCTCTTCGATGAACTCCCAGCATCCTTCCGATGAACCCACAGCGAGCTTCCGATTTCCTTCGATGAACTCCAAACAAATTTCCAGCATTCTTCCGGTAAACTCCCTATGAGCTCCTGACAACCTGTTAGCAAACTCCCGATGAACTTCCCGGTAAACTTCTAGTGAGTTCTTGGTGAGTTATCGACAACATCGTTCGAACCTCGGCCGACCTCCGGTGAACTCTCAGCGAGCTCCCATTGTGTCATCTGAATCTCGACCCAATGCTCGAACTAGACTCCGGCCCAACATCTGATTGTATTACCCTTTACTGTTACAGTTAATCCTGCATCACTCTCTTTAACACACAAGTTAGATCATAAAACTCATCAATTGATTTCATCATTAAAATCTAAGATTCAACAATCTCCCCCTTCTTGATGATGACAACCAACTAATGATGGGAGTTAATCGTAACTCCCCTTATATATATGTCATAGGATAAATAAAACAAACTTGAATTCAAAATCATCATTACTTTTGAATTCAAGCTTTTTGACAATTTTCACAATTTAACTATACATGATACCATATATATTAAAATTTTTAAAGATTCATTTTCTTGGTATCACATAAAAATTTCAATCATTATATTCATAATAAAACCATATCATCAATTATGATACAACATTCATTTCAACTATTTCAAAGATCTCAAAATATCTCTCTTATGTTATCAATTATGTCATTTCTCCCCCTTTGTCATCAACAAAAAGGAGAAATGCTATATTTTAATAATACTTTTTAAAACATTTATCATGACAGTTAGCACATAAAGAGAGGATAAAAAATTAATCTTATCTAAAAAAGAACTTTGAATCCCACTTTTCTTCTTTTTTCTAAATGTCAATTACAAATATAATTATTTTGAAAGAGGGCTCAAAAAATCGAGAAGTCTAAGAAGATTATAAGAGCTACTAATATATTCAAAATTATCTCATGTAAATTTAAAAAATAGCAAGCATTTGGATATTTAACATTCTCAATTCTCTTCTAAGAAAGTCAAATTGTTATTCATTTAATGGCTTGGTGAAGATATCAGTCAATTGATCTTTAATATCAATAAATTCCAAAGATATATCATGATTATTTATATGATCTCTAATAAAGTGATGTCTAATATCAATATGTTTAGTTCTTGAGTTTTGAATGAGATTTTTAGTTAAACATATTGCAGTAGTATTATCACATTTGATATGAATATTTTTCAAGTGAATTCCATAATCTTCTAAAGTATTTTTCATCCAAATGACTTATGTACGATATGCACCAGCTGCTATGTACTCAGCTTCATCTACAGATAATGTAACTGAATTTTATTTCTTAGAAGACCAAGAAACAAGAGCATATCCTAAGAATTTGCATGTTCCAGTTATACTCTTTCTATCTATTTTACAACCTCCAAAATCAACATCCATATAAGCAAGCAAATCAAAGTTTTTTGACTTAGGATACCATAATCCTAAATTAGGAGTTCCTTTTAAATATCTAAATATTTGTTTAACTGCCTTAAGATGAGAATATTTAGGATTAGATTGAAATCTTGCACACAATCCAACACTAAACATTATGTTCGGTTTAGTTGTAATTAAATACAATAAACTATCTATCATTCCTCTATATGTTTTTTATCAAAATTTTCTATCTTTATTATCCAAGTTTAATTTTGTAGAAGTGCTCATGGGTGTGTTTATGGCCTTAGCATTATTAATACTAAAGTGTTTTAACAAATCTAAGGTATACTTAGTTTGACTTATAAAGATATCATCATTTAATTATTTTATCTATAATCTTAAGAAAAAAGCTAATTCATCCATTAGACTCATTTCAAATTATTGGCTCATACTCTTAGCAAAAGATTCACATAATGATTCATTTGTTGAACCAAAAATAATATTATCAATATAAATTTGAATAATTATAAAATTATTTTCAAAATACTTAAAAAATAATATGGTATCAACCTTGCCTTTCAAAAATTATTTGAAATAAGGAAAAAGCTAAGTCTTTCATACCAAGCCCTAGGGGCTTATTTTAATTTATAAAGAGCCTTAGATAATTTGAAAACATGATTCGGAAAAATATCATTTTTAAAACTGGGGGATTGTTCAACATAAACTTCTTCGGAAATAAAACCATTAAGAAAACACTTTTGACATCTATTTGAAATAACTTAATATTGTTAAAAGAGACAAATGCAATAAGCATCCTTATAGCTTCAAGTTTAGCCATAGGAGCGAAGGTATTTTCATAATCGATCTCTTCTTTTCAGTTGAAACCCTTGACTGCTAATCTAGCATTGTTTCTAACCACGATACCATTTTAATCTTACTTATTTCTAAAGACTCATTTAGTACCAATCATTAAATGGTCATTAAGTCTAGGAACAAGCTCCTGCACCTCATTTCTCTTAAATTGGTTTAACTCTTTATACGTTGAAATAACCCAAGAATCATATTTTAGGGTTTCATTAATGTATTTTGGTTCAATTTGAGATAAAAATGCAGTGTTAGCATAAAAATTTTTAAATGATGAATGAGTTTAAATACCTTTTAATGCATCTCCTATTATTAACTCCTTATGATAAGCATTTATATACTTCTATCCCTTATGTAAGAATTCCTTGGAAGTAGATACATCTAAGTTGTTTTGGAGAGGAGGTTTATCATTCAAATTTAAAGTATCAAAATTAAAATTATCATCAAAATTATTTTTTTTAATTTAAAAACCTCATTAAAAATAATATGGATTGATTCCTCAATCACTAGAGTTCTTTTATTAAAGACACGATAAGCTTTTGAAATTGAGGAATAACTAAGAAATATGCCTTCATCAGATTTTACATAAATTTTTCCTAAGGCATCTTTTTCATTCAAAATAAAATATTTACAACCAAATAATTTAAAACATGAAATATTAGGTTTTTTATTATTCTATAATTTATAAGGAGTTTTGGAGAGTAATGGTCTTATGATAACCCTATTCATGACATAGCATATCGTGTTAATGGCTTCGACCCAAAAATATTTGGGTAGGCTATGTTCATTTAACATAGTTCTAGTCATGTCTTGTAAGCTTCTATTTTTTCTTTTCACTACTCTATTTTGTTATGGATTTCTAAGAGTAGAGAAATTATAATTATACCTATTTGAGTCACAAAAATTTTGAAAATCATGATTTTGAAACTCACCACCATGATCACTACGTATATAGATAAAATCATAAAACCCTTTTTATTTTCAACAAGTTTATAAAATTTTAAAAATATTTAAAAGAATCACTTTTGTGTGTTAAGAAATATGTCCAAGTATATCTACTATAATCATCTATAATAACAAATGCATATTTGCTACCTCATAAACTTGTAGTATCAATTAGTCCAAATAAATTCATATGGATCAATTATAGTAGCTTATAAGTGATTATTCGATTTGTTGATTTGAAACTTCTTTTTATTTGTTTTCCTAGTTGACATGCATCACAAATTTTATCTTTTACGAACTTGATGCTATGCATTCCTCTTACTAGATTTTTAGTTAGATTTGGTTTAATAGTTTCATACTAGTATGTCCTAGTCTTCTATATCAAATCTATGCATCATTATTTAAGGTCGAAAAATACATTTCATTACAAAAATTATCAATGTCAATAGTATAGATATTATTGGTTCTTAAGACAATCATAGAACTATTTTTGCATGGTATTTTAATTATACAAGCATTAGATTCAAATTTGATAATCTATCCTTTATCACACAATTGGCTAATACTTAGTAGATTATGTTTTAAAGCATCAACTAATAATATATCTTCAATCAAGAGGTCTAATTTGTTACCTATGGTTCCTTTCCCAATGATTTTTCCCTTGTTATTATCTCCGAAGGTGATAAATCCTTCATTTAGGCTAGTAAGCTTAAAGAAATAAGTTGGATCTTCAGTAATGTATCTTAAGCATCTACTATCAAAGTACCATTTTGTTCTTATAGCTTTTGTTTGGAGACATACCTATAAGAAAGGGGGTTTTTGGTTTAGGTACTCATTTGCCTTTAGGTTCCTCATCAAAAATTCTACCTAATTTTACTAATGATATCAAGTTGTTTGTGGTTCATTTAGGAACCCAAATTAATTTGTGTGGACTATGTCTTTTAAATGAATATTTATAAGTATAGTATCCAATTCTTCCATAAAATTTATATTTATTTTTAAGTGAAATATATAATGTAGGTCCTTTAACGAAGTTGGTTGGCTTTTGTTGAGTGTTACTCACAAAGCCAATTCCTTCATTTCTATGAATATGACCCTTATTAGCAAGGATCATGTTTAAGGATTTGTTATCTATTTTAAAATTTTCTAATGTTTCTTATAATGAAACATGTTCTTTCTAAGGTATATCTAATTTTTCACACTTAGTGTAAGGAACTATCCTATGTTCATCATACTCCTTTTTTAAATTTTCAAACTCGCTGGCAAGTAAGTATGATCTTTCTTTAGCAATTTATACTTTTTACTAACTAATTTAAGATCATCAAGTAAATCATCAAATGCATTAAATAATTTATCATAAGATAAGGAAGACTTATTTATGTTACTTACCTCGTTGCCAAATGCCATTAAAGCATAATTTATAATTTATTCCTTGTTGGTTGGCTCCTCGTTTTAGGATGAACTTGAATCATCCCAAGTAGCTTTGAGCGCCTTCTTCTTCTTGTTTGCTTCTTCTTCACTCGAGACATTCATTTTTAAAGTGCCATGGCTTCTTACATTCGTAACATATTATTGAGTCATTTTTTAGTTTACTTTTATTCTTAGCATCTTGTTTTGTTTTAGTTATTCTTAAAAATTTCTTAAATTTTCTTGTAAGAAGTGTTAAGTTCTCATCATCATCATCGTCACTTGAGTTTTATCCCAGGTGGTTTTCCTTAGTTCTAAGTGTCATATCCTTCATGTTCTTTAGAAGGCTGTTCTCGAGTTCATCATGTGTTACACATGTCATTTCATAAGTCATCAAAGACCTAATTAGTTCTTCAAGCGAAAAATTATTTAGGTCCTTTGCTTCTTGTATTGTCGTTACTTTGGGATCCTAACTTTTAGGAAGAGATCTTAATATTTTGTTAACAAGTTCAAAATTAGAAAGACTTCTACCAAGCACTTTTAGACCATTGATGACATCCGTAAAATGGGTATACATGTCTCCTATGGTCTCACTAATTTCATGTGAAACAACTCATAGCTATGTACCAAAAGATTAATTTTTGACTCTTTGACTCTACTAGTGCCTTCATGTATGACTTCGAGTATGTGTCAAATCTAGTGCATAGTTTCGCATATAGAAACTCGATTAAATTTGTTTTTATCAAGAGCACAAAATAAAGCGTTCATCACTTTAGCATTTAAAGAGAAAGTCTTTTTTTTCTGAATCATTCTATTCATTCATCAGTTTGGAAGACTTTTCAAAACCACTTTCAACAATATGCCATAATTTAAAATCCATATAAAGTAAGAAAATTCTCATTCAAGTTTTCTAATATACATAATCCATCCCATTGAATATGGGAAGACGAGTAATAGAAAGTCCATCTTGATTGCTAATAAAAGTCATCTCTCTTAGATTTTAAGCAAAATTGAGAGAAATGTGGCTCTGATACCAATTATTAAGATTAAAGCGACACTAAGAGGAGACCGGGGCGGTCACCAGCTTCCACTATTGATCTTCCTTTAATGAATAAAGATCAATCACCCTCTTATAACTCTATTCTCCTTTTATAGGTTTAGGAGATAACCTTTATAGGTCTCTAGGCTCTCCCTTAAATAAAAAACTACACAAGACAAAATAAGGAGAAGCTCTCAATTATAATAGCGTTTTCACAAGGTTTTTGCTTTTAATTGCTTGCATATTTTCAGCAAGAATGGGTGGGGTATTTATAGGCCCCAAATGGCTTCAAAAGTGGAGCTAAAATTCAAATTCTAAGTGTTCCCGAGGTGCTGGTCTCGAAGACTATGTTCTGGGCGGTCCAGCCGCCTGACACAGTCTAAGTGAATCAACTGCTTGGCACATCTTCGAAGACTGTGTTATCTTAGAGATCATATCTTTGAAGATCGTGTCTTATATGAATTGGATTAATGAAATGACTTTTATAATAAGTCTAAATCAATCTCAATTAAGGCCTAATGATCTCTTAATCGAGTTAGTAAAACTAACTCTCATTATGATGCTAATTAAAACAGTCAACGTATAATTTTCTTGTCCGATCATCTCTTCGGCGAACTCCCGATATCCTTCTAATGAACCCACAGTGAGCTCCCGATTTACTTCGATGAACTCCCAACAAACTTCTGGCATTCTTCCGGTGAACTCTCGGCGAGCTCCCGACAACCTATGAGTGAACTCCCTACGAACTTCCTGACAAACTTTTGGTGAGTTCTCGGTGAGCTCCCGATAACATCGTCCGAACCTCAGCCAACCTTCGATGAACTCTCGACGAGTTCCTATTGCGTCATTTGAATCTTGGCCCGATGCCCGAACGAGACTCCGACTCAACATCTGATTGTATTACCCTTTACTGTTGCAGTTAATCCTGCATCACTTTCTTTAACACACAAGTTAGATCATAAAATCTATCAATTGATTTCATCATCAAAATTTAAGATTTAACACTAACTTGATCTTAATAGACATCACCATCCAATCTACTCCTACAGTATACTATGATAATATTGATGCCACCTGCATATGCACCAATCTAGTATTCTACTTATATATGATCATATTTCTATCGAATTTTACTTCGTTTTAGATTAAATTATCAAATATTAACTACATATTTTTCACGTGCATACTTATTATCAACTAGCAAACTCCCTCGTAGAGCCTCTCGCTCGTAGAACAATTTATTATATCGATCCAAATTTAATATCTTTGATAGAAACTAAATCTTGCAGGAGCATGATAAAAGATCATGATAGAGATATACATGGAATGATATCTTTGTATTCCTTATATCTTCAATCAATTTATGATTTGAGGATCAATCACAGACTTAATAATTAATATGATTACGTGATTAAAGAAATCTCTCTCTTAAAATCTATATATATATTTATTATCTAAATAAATAAAAGTTATTTCTTTCATGATATATTTCTTAATTATGTGAGATATATGTATGACATATATGTGAGCAGGATGAACTTGGTGAGTCTTCCTGGGAAACTCTACAAGGTTGGTAAAGGTAGCTCGTCTCCACATACCTTATTCAATCCCACCTCTCAAATTGAAGATGTATATCAACAAAGATCACAACCTAATCAGAGTTTCTGATGTGGTTAGTCGAAAAAAGAGATTGTCCCAATGGATGCAACCAAATTCGCTTTCGGAGAGAATCCTTAATTTTCCAGTGTCTTCTTTAAGCTCCTCGTCATGGAATCCGCGTGCAGGACGACTAGCAGTTCGTTCGACGTGACGACATGTAGCTCTTCCCACCTGCGCTTTCCCTTTCCAGGAGTCTGGAACTGTCCTGTTATGACCCGTAGAATAAAATTCTCCATACCCTAAAAATAAATGTTGCTATCAAGCAAATAAATTTGTCTGAAAAATCAAGTTCTAGAAAATTGATGGAGAAATTATGTTCCGAACTTTTTTTTTCTCTGTTGAGAAAAAAAAAAGAAAACCTTATAAGAACACTCTGATTTAGATTTGGATTTGTTTGTGATTTAACATATAAATCTTTTTTAAATCGTGTTAATTGAGTTTTTTTTTTAAATTTGTAGATAGAGAATATTAAAGAAAACGAGTTCCTTATCTTTGGTGGTGACATTTAATTCCAAGAGATAAAAAACCATCGATTAATCTTTGACGTATGTTCAAAAAGCATCACTGTCATTGGTTGCCAAATTTGCACGCGAAACAAACTCATTAAATTGGTCGACCTGCCGCCATAGACCAAAATAGTGAGTTGGGTTCAATCCAAGACAGTGAATAGCATAAGATATATTTCAGAAAATTTTAAAAAAATATAAAGAAAGAAAAATGAGGTGTTTATTTGTTTTTTTTTCTCGTGATATACGTAAATAATGTGTTTCTCCTTAGTATTATGTACCTTTTTTTAATATCCCTAAATTTAAGCTTTTCAAATTTCATATATGTTAAAGTTAAATTAGATAATATATATTTTTCATAATATTACCAAAAAATAATCAGAAAAAGATTATGGGGAAGAAGCCGTTTCCGACGGTTCACGCGGCCTTCCCACGGTTTTGTTCTCTCCATATAAATAAATCCCCACCACCACCGATGGCCTTCTCCCGCCCCGTCTTCCCAGAGTCTCGTCCCGTCGTCAACGGGGCCGAACCCACCCGTGAGCGCGCCATGGAAGGAAGGGTCGCCGCCGACACCCGCCTGCGAACGCCGACCCTCCGTCGGCCGTCTTCCTCGTTTCGGCTCCGGACTCAGAGCCTCAACACCCTGCGCCTCCGCCGCGTCTTCGATCTCTTCGACCAGAACGGCGACGGGCAGATCACCATCGAGGAGCTCGCTTTGGCCCTCGACCGCCTCGGCCTCGGCGCCGACCCCGACGACATCAGATCCACCGTCACCGCCTACATCCCCCCCGGCCGCGCCGGCCTGGCCTTCGAGGACTTCGATGCCCTCCACCGAGCCCTCGGCGACGCGCTCTTCGGCGCCCCCGCTGCCATGGAGGAAGAGAGGGAGGGGGAGGAGGGGACGGAGGAGGAAGACATGAGGGAGGCATTCCGGGTGTTCGACGAATGACGGGGACGGCTTCATCTCGGCGGCGGAGCTCCAGGCGGTGCTCGCCAAGCTGGGGTAATATCTCTCTTTTCCTTCTTTCTTTTTGGCTTTTGCTTCCCTAATCCTCCTGCGGCTTCTGTCTCACGAAATTGATCTCTTGATCTTTTGGCTCAACACTTAGATAATAAAACAATAATGTGACTAACTAAGCAAAACTAAATTAATGTATGTTGTTACCTATGATATTTTTAAAATCGGATCGGATAATAAAACCATCTGACTTGGTTGTTTATTTCATTCATTGCCTCCCTCACTTTGCTAAGGATTTTTTTTTTTTTTTTTGTTGTCAGCATGGCATTGCTAGATTGGGGGTAGGTTTATTTTCCTTTATCACCTCCCACGCTTATATGATTTGCTTACAATAATAATAATAATAATAATAATAATAATATCACTAACATGTATTTGTTTTCTAAAAAACACATGAACTCAAACATGAGATTTATTAATTGTTTAACAGTATATTAACAACTAAGATGTCTTAATAAATAAATGAACATATTATTATTGCATTCATATGATAGCATAAAATTATTTTAGATGAATAAAAATTATACCTGAGATTTATTAATTGTTTAATAGTATATGAACCATGTATCAATAAATAAACAAACATATATTCATTACATTCATATAATATTAATGGTATAAAACTATTTTAGATGAATTTGTCAAGTTGATATTTTTTGATGAGTTGAGGCGAGGATATGTGGTGGTACATTCTAGCTTATATTGATTTCATTTTTCAGATTAAGTTGGTGAAACTCAATTCTACCTGTCTACTTATAAAATCCAAAATGATTAGATGGATGCACTACGAATGACCGAGTTATGATCATCGAGTCCGCATATGGAAAATGCAATGTTGCCAAGGTTGTATTGTTCTAATTGTAAATGGTCCCCGTCTCGTACGAAGTGAGCCAGTAAAGAGCGTCTTTTTGGCTTGAGCTCGTATTACAAATAAAATTTTGAATTCTGATTTATTAATATGATTTCATCTAAAAATTTATATAATAAATATATTGATAAGGATGATGGTTCGAAATCTCCTTTGATAATAATAATAATAATTAAAAAAAAACATTTCTATTAGTTTACAAGGTATAAATTGATTACTAATATCGATGTTCTATAATTGAAATTTTATATTTTCAGAAAGAGGGAAGATGTTTATTGATGAGGCCGGAAAATGGGGATGGAAAGGGCTCTATATCAAACTAAAATGACAACTAAGAGGTTTGGCGGTGGACTTGGCATTGGTTGTTGGTCTTGATTTCTCATCCTCGCCCTTCTCTTCCATCCCATACCTGAATTCAAACTTAAAACGACAACCAAGAGAGGTAGATGATGGTTGGTGCCACCGGCGTTTCAACCTCGCACACTCCGACCTTCGTTTCTACCCAACACTTCCATTTCCGACGGTAGCGTTGTGACCCACTGCACCGGTCCTTCTCACCCCACCCAAACGACACCTTTCATTGCCGCCGCCCTGCCAGAACGAACAAGTCTTAGTCAAAACTCCACGCGTCTCCATCGCCTGACGAGATGAGACCGAGCAGCGGCAACGACAAGGCGTCGGCCAACCGCTCAAGCTTTCTATTACTATTGACTGCAGCAAATTAGGAGCCCCTTTTTCTGACTCTTAATTCCGATCCGCTGCGTCACGGTATTGGGCTTTTTTTTTTCCTTCTTTTGTGACCGTCGGACATAAAACTTCCGTTGAATGCCATCTTCTTCTCTGGTCCTTATAACCTTCCTTCAATATTCATCCGAAAAGTCTTACGTTCAAACGATAGGTCTCAGATTAAATTATTAGAAAGAACATAAAATATTTAAAATCGTTATAGGTTCTAAATGGTATTAATATCGCTGAAATTTTAACACCGCAATCGATGTAAACTTGAAGAAGGATGTTCATATGTATTATTATTATTTACAAAGTTTCTTAATGACATATTTACTCTCATACAAACAGCTAATTCTTTTATACTACACTTTTTCCTTCTTTTCTTTCCATACTCTGATCTTAAAGCAAAAAAGTTAAAAAATAATAGTGATTAATTGCAAAAGAGAATGGACGTTGCAATAGTAGTTAATGCCAATTAAGGAGGATTTGATGACAATTGAAGTTCTAATATCGCTATCCTACTAATTAAGTACATCGGTCATTTTGCAAGAATAAATGAGAATTTTATTTATCCATGTAATTTAGCCATTTTAAAGGGATGAATGTGAAAATTTCTCAATTAATTTTGCCTTTTTCTATCAGGTGTTGCATTGGATACATACCGTTAAGAAGCCGTTATCGATTAAATCAAAGCCTACAAGGCACCCAAGTCAGTTTGATTGGAAGACGACACAACCTACAGTTTTACATTGCAGTTTACGTTGACCATCCGAAATTACCCAACACGGGCAGCTCTCTCACTCACTGGTGGGACCGCCGCACGCGTAGCGAAAACTACCCCGCTGGGTAGGCGCCATCGGTCAGTTCAGATATTTTCGTTCTCGCTCACGCGATCAAGTTTCATCAGTCCACCGATCGGACGGTCACCGTCGCAAAGGAGACAAGGGACCCGCTCTCGCTGTCTCATTTAAATAACGCTGGGGCGGTTCCATCTTATTTCCCTCCCGCAGGCGCTCCGCCTCCACCAGTCTCTCTTCCACAGCGCCGACTCATAGAAGGAGAGAGAGAGAGAGAGAGAGGGACATCGATGGAGGTGGATGAGAGTGGGGACACGGCTGCTGAACTGGAGCGGCGGGTCATGGCGACGTTGAAGGCGTCGGAGGAGCGGGGCGACCCGCCGCTGCTGCGGGCGGTAGAGGCGGCGCGGTGCGTCCAGGAGGCCGGCCTAGGGCTCCCCAACCCCGAGCTAGCGCACGTCCTAGTCTCCAACCTTTGCTTCGCCAACAACACCCCGTCGATGTGGAAGCTCCTCGACCAGGCGATGTCGTGTCGGGTTGTCTCCCCCATCCATACCCTAGCTCTCCTCAAGCCCAGGCAGGGATCGGATCCTGTGATCTACCTTATCGTTTTCGATTCTCGATTCCTTTATTTTTTTTCTCACATGTTTCTCGTATCTTGATGAGTCCAGGGTGATCCCTCGTCGATGGGCGCAGCCGGAGGCCTACCGGCTTTACCTTGAATTTGTGAGCCGGTATGCCCTTTCCTCACTCTCCAACGAGGCTGGTGGATCCCGTAGAGATAAGTGAGTTCTTGGCTCTTTTAAGTAGTTTTGGTTTGAGATAAACGAATTTTTTGGCTTCCACTTTTACTAAATATAATCCTTCAAGTACAAATTTCAGGTCAGTATTGCTTTTGGAATTTACTTGTCAAGGATCTAATTTTCTAAAAGGGGTTTTTTGAATATTTATCTTTGAAAGTTTTTAAGGAGATTGCCACTGGCAACCCCTTTTTGCCGTTGGCAACCCCTGCAACCATCTTAAAAATTAATAAAATATACTTTTACTAAATATAATCCTTCAAGTACCAATCATATCCTTATTTCCCATAACTCCACAAGATGGCCTGAAATTTGATATCTTTTGGGTTGATGCGAAGATGACACCTTTCAAGATGTTGCAGAAATGCTTGGAATATCATCTTCTGGTAATCCGATATCTTAAACCCTAAAAACGTTAAATCGATCTTACAAACATAAAAAACACACTATTTCTCACCTCCTCTTCGATCTTCAGATAATCTTCTCGTTTTCTTGTCATTCTGCATAACTGACTATGAACGATGCTCCGGTGATTAGGAGAAGAAGGGGAAGTAAAAATTGTATGGAAGGAAGAGTTAGAATTAAGTGATAAGTTGATTACATTTATGTTCATTTACATAAGGGTATCTTAAGAATATTAAAAATTATTAAAATGAGGTTGTAAATAGCAAAAAATGGTTGCCAATAGAAATCCCCAATTTTAATGACATAGTTACCCCTATAGGTTTTAATATGCATATTTGTCCCTTCCAAATCTTAAGATCATCCACATATACCATTCCATTATCATCTATCCAAGAAACTCATGATTATCAATTGTTAGTTTGAACTTTGAATTAAAAATATATAAATGGTTAAAATACCTAAAATGCCCTTATAACTAATCCCATCATAATGGGGCTTGTCAAGGTTGTAATGTCACTTGAAAGAGTCATATGCCAATCAACTAATGGAGGTTAACTAGACTAGCATAGATAAAGTTTTTGGGTTTGCCAGGATATACATGCTAAACTCAAATTTGTAGAAATAAAAATGAAAATCAATAACTTGGTGGGATATTATGCAATTATCCTTTTCTGAAAAAAGGGAGTCAGTGATTTTTGTTGGAAGGTTGGATATTTTCTTGTATATTTTGAGAAATGGAATTTAATGGAGACATCTAAGTCTTTCAAGGAAAAAAAAATGCAGGGTTTATCAACTATATTTGGAGCCATGAAATGACTTATCTGGTGGAAACAACTTTGAGCTTGAGTTACTTAGATAGTATTTTCTATTAGTAGCATCTGTCCAAGAAATATTTCCTTGTGTTGCTAATAGGATGGATTCTTTTGAAGACACGATAGATATGCAACATGATGTGTAGAGAGAAGAACGCTCTAGATGTATAAGTAAATAGAAGAGAACTTGGGTTGAAGAAAGTTACTGATAGTTATTGATGGACTAGAAACATAAAGAAAAAGAAAATTGGTTAAGGAAAAGGAGGTTGTTAGTGAAGAGAAATTGGATATCACATCTTTTTCTGGTCTAAGGGACAAGGCCTCAGCAAAATGCATTATGGGCTTCTATGATGAACCGTCCTAGTGTAGTCACCCCTGGTTATTTGAGACACTTCACCATCATGTAAAAGCGACAAATTTAATATGTTCCTATTTACATCCTTTATCAAGCGTCATATACTGATGCTGCTTGATCCTTGCTTGCATCATCAGGAAACGCAGTAGAAAACATTATGCATTATTGCATGGGCTTGCTTGTGGTTTTGTCAAACGGCAGCATAATGAAAGTGGAAATAGTATACAATGTAACAGATAGATAAGGAACAAAAATAGAGGATCATTGGTTAAAAAAACTTTACTATTGATATAAGTTTGACATACTTATCAGGTTAGCACTACTTGCCTGTTCGTGTGTTTATTGTGTACTCGTTTACTGTAAGCATCTCATAAGGATGTTAATTATATGGTCTGTAAGGCTGTTCTGGTGTTTATTTAATTCCTTGTCTTCCTTTTGATGTGGATTCATATCCTTCCTCTTCATGGCTGAAGTGTGACTTCTGAGTAAGTGAAATTTATAGCCTCAGCCTTTGATCCTTTACAATATTGTCCATTTTGCAGGATTGCAAAATCTATTGATGCTGCTTTACAACTTTCATGTACATATGGAGTTCAACAAATGGATTTTGGGCATGCAATTGTTTTGTTCATTTTGAATATCATCACTAGCTTGATGGATTGTACAATTGAAGATTGTGGTCCCCAGTTGGTGTCTGCAGACAAACATGGCTGTGCATATGCTAGTGGAGGAGAACAAACAATGCAGGTCAATGTTAAGGAAATTTCAGATGAGCAGAGAAATGAGCATCATGAGCAGTTACGTAGGACTAATGCTTTAATGGCTGTTGAGGTGGCTGAAAAAGTTTCTTCAAATAAAAAGGCCAAAGCTTTTCTTCATCTTATTCGTATCAACATGTATGTACCTATCTTATGCTTTTATACTTTCTTCATCAATGTCACCTTTACTGAATATTGTAGCTTAACTGCTTATGGTTTCTGATGTTAACATTGAGAAGGAGAAGGATTCCAGTACCGTCTTGGAGGAAAATTGGGAAAAAACTTTCCATTATGTTAATTTTATGACTAATTAATTTCTACATAGGATGGTAGCATCTGTTACTAAGGCTAGTTCACTTTCTATTTCCATGAGAGCAATGGTGGTGATCACTCACCCGATTGACTCATTTAAGCAGTAGTCACAGTAGGCCTAATAGAGGGACATAGATTATCCTGGAAAACCTAGTCAAGATGATCACCCTTTGCTCCAATAGAGGGACATTCCTTAGGTCTTGTTATGGCTCTAAGTGCAGTTGCTCCTCTCATCCCAAGGGTGAATCTCCCTCCGGTAACTAAGTTAATCATCATCAGCCAATACACTATATTGGAGTTGCTTGGTGTCATGATTTTTCTTGTGATTTTTCATAGTGATCAGGATAACTTTTTTCACTTCCTGCTTGTGATCAGTGTTAAGGTAACAGCATCCTCATGAAGGCAGTATTAGACCATGGCACATTTTTATGAATACTAATATGAATCCAATGACCACTAGGTTCCTACTTATTTTAGATAATATCTACTAACATGAGATCCAACTATTTTATCCTTTTTTCTATTGATTACTCCATTTTAAAAAACTCCCTGTCTTCTGACCTGTTCTTGTCCCATACTTGGGCGTTCATCAATCTTGTGGTTTGTATTGGAGCTTCTAATTCAGTAAGGATACCCTATGTTTAACCAGTAAAGTTGTGATGTATGCTACTCATGGATATCTATTTAACTATAATTCTGATGACATTGGATGTTTCTGATCAGGGCATTTTTAAGTGATAACTAATTTTAATTTATAATCCTAAGAGATTTGTGGAGATTAATAATTTAATTTAATAAATTATTTTGAGGTGATTACAACTGATAAAAAAAAATTCTTCCAATCACAGGCCTGAGCTGTTCAATGGCCTACTTCAGAGACTCCAAACTATTGAAGCTAATAGATCAAAATCAGAGAGTTTATTGTCATTGAGTCATATTTTGGATAAGTTGTCCACAAATATAATGAGTGCAGTAAATGGGGAATTCCTTTTGAATAAGCATCAACTTCTTGGAGCTCTAGCTGATGCTGGGTCATATAGCTTGAATCCATGCAACAGTCATGGTGCTGGGATAGGTGCTTGTTGGATACCTGTTGATATTTTTATGGAGAATGCAATGGATGGGAAGCATCTATATGCTATATCTGCTGTTGAGATTCTTACAGGTTCTAGTTCTCTCTCTTGTTCAAGTCTGTCTCCTTTTTTTGTTTTACTCCTTTGCCAAATATGCATATCTGTTCTATTATAAGAAAATTTAACACCGTTTAATTAAACAGAATTGACCAAGACACTGCAAGTAATTAACCAGGCAAGCTGGCAGGAGACATTTCAAACTCTCTGGGTTTCAGCGCTCCAACTTGTGCAACGAGTTGAGAAAATTTTGTTTTATTGCATACAATTATATCTGTTATAGAAATTTAATTTATATTCTTGCATTTGCAAATATGTTCACTTCTAGGATCGTGAGCCTATTGAAGGACCAATACCTCACCTCGATGCACGATTATGCATGCTGCTTTCTATCGTCCCCTTGGCAGTCGCTGCTGTTGTGAAGGAGGAGAATGAAATGCCTTATCCTTTTAGCAATGGATTTTTGAGAAGTAATTCATATGGAAATGAAGGAAATAAATTTGCATTTAGAAGGCATGCATTGATATCATCCCTTAAGATACTGGGACAATTTTCAGCACTTCTCTCACCTCCTCCATCAGTTGTCAATTCTGCTAATAGTGCAGCTACAAAAGCAGCGGTCTTTGTTTATAATTTCAAGGCTGGGAATAGCAACCTTAATGATTGTTCTATAAAAGCAGGTTTGTTTGTCTTGATAATTTTTTTATTATCTTCATCTGAATGGTAAATGCAGCAGTGAGAACAGGCTTTGACTATATTTTTTTATGAATTAAGTTTTTTACCGTTACAGGATTCTGTTAATTGAAGGTTACACTTTTTTCTTGCTTAATTGCATGAATATGTAGTTTTTCCAGAAAAATTATTGCTTGTTTTCACCATTATAGGAGTTTATCTAGAGAATTGATGGAAATTGGAACACCTTTTAGTCTCCACTAGTTATGAAAAAAAAGCGTATCCAAATTTCTTATTTAATAGTTTAGAGGGAGTTTTTGTTAGAATCATAAGTTGCCACTTGCAGTGCCTCCTATTTTTCTACTTTAGTTTTCTAGATTGTTCAAGAAAAATAAAAGAGGAGGTCAATTAGGAAAAGTAAAAGAAATAAAAAGTTTTTTTGATTAAAGATCTTGTTTCAATAAGTTTTATTGTTTTAAAAAAGATGGAAGCCTATGAAACAGCAGATTATTTGTCAATACAAATTCGAAATTATCTTCCTTAAAGAAGAAAAGAGTGAATGATTAATTTACCTTGATGTAATTCTCTTAGTTGTATTTTTTTTTACTTTTTACTTTTTTGTGTTCTTTTACTTAAAAAAATAAAAAAAGGGGAGGAATTGTATTGAAGACTTGATAAATGAATTTATGAGTTTCTTTTCTGCATTATGTGTAACTGGTGTGAGGCCAATATGTTTCCCAAGAGTGAGTTCATAGAACTTAGAGTGAGTACTAGAAATTATCTATTTCTATCTTTCTAGAGATTTCTTCCCTAGTTATCCTACCACTCTAAGTTCCTTACATACATAATCTATAAAGTTCTTTCTCTAATACTTTCCCTTAATCATCCATAATCAACCAAACCCAACATGTTGAGAAGTTGATGATATTGGAGCTTATGGAATATTTCCCTGTATGTTTTGTCCTTTTTTTTTCTTATTACCAACTCTAGTTTCAATTCCTTAAATATCAGCACCCTTTAGATTTTCATACATAAATAACAAAAGATAAATATAATATATCTTGAGAGTTATCATGTTTGAGATGTGGAGCAATGAACAGTTGTAGTGTTTATTTTATGTTCTATGTTATGTCAATTTACCCCATCTATTTGGTTATGAGTTATGACCATCATAGCAACTCATACTATTTTTTATGATTACCCTTTAGCAATAGAGATTGGGTCATGCCTAGATGCAACTTTAGGCCGTTGGTTGGACTGTACTGAGACTGAGAGTAATTGGATATACAATATGTAACTCTAAATCTCAGACTATTCATTTGCAATTTTGTAAGTTACAAAAATGCCATTCATATAGTTTTCAAAAATTTCCTTATTCTTTAAATTTCAGTCTGTTAATTAGAGTAGGATAAGAACTGGCCAGGTTGCTCAAATTTAGGTCCAGTCATCTGAATATTAAAGAGATATACATCTGATCAGACCCTCAAAATATTTTATCCTAAATGCCGTCAGGCCACATTACAATGCAAAAAATAGGTTTTTGTTCATTTTGATTTTTGAGTTGAGCAAACTAACAAGGAAAAAGTGTGGTGATCCAAACACTATCTGTCCTGTAAAAGTGGGTAGGCCAAACAAAGTACATGTCAGA
Source organism: Ensete glaucum (assembly GCA_021527575.1). Lineage (NCBI taxonomy): Eukaryota > Viridiplantae > Streptophyta > Magnoliopsida > Zingiberales > Musaceae > Ensete > Ensete glaucum. The sequence continues at coordinate 36,938,543 of CM038558.1, read as the reverse complement.
CCTGAAAAGCTAGCTCCGGTCTGGATCCTTGCTTTTAAGTTACTAATTTTATGTTTAAAAGAACAAAATAACTATGAACTTCAGAGACAGTAAAAAATCTTGCTTGTTATACTTTGAAGGGTGCAATTAGATGACAAACTATAATTCACATGTTAAAGAGATCAGAACTTTTGTATACCCAATCTAGGTCAAAGATTTTCTTTAAGATCTGCAAGCATTCTGAAGCTTGCATAATTATTATAATTTATATTAAATTATTTTGAAATTAAAAAGTGAAAGATAACTGACGTAATAATATGGACTAAAAAGGATAGAAATATGTTTGCTTTCTAGCTTGTCTAGAGTGAAGCTCATGATAAACCTGCTTTGAATCGGGTTGGACTTTTGAAGCAAAAAAGAAACATTTCCATTAATCTTGATGTTGTAATTTTGATGAAAAATTCAATCCAAGTATTCACTCAGTTTTTGAGAACCCTAGAAGGAGCTCTATAGATTTTGATCTCTAAGGGGGATCAACCCTTGGAACGCTATAAGGGTTCCTCCCTCCTAGAACTTGGCACAAGGCTGAATAAAACATTAATCTTGCTTGATAAAAGAGAGAGGGTGGCTACATCATTATATAGGGTTCTAAACTCTAGCCCATAGGGTACTTGCTTACGTAAAATTATCCTTTTGCCCCTTTTTATAGTTAACCTGCCTTAGTAGGAGCAGGGGCGGGTAGGTTGGCTCCATAGCCGACCTAAGCAGGGAAAACCCTGGCCGACTAGCCCAGTAAAGGGGGCAGCGGCCACTAAGCCCTAAGGCCCCAATCTAAACCCTAGCCAATTTATTGAATAGAAGTGGCTAGGTGGGATTTTATTACAATCTCATAAGGTTTTATTGATTATTTCTAGGGTGATTAGGACTCAACCCTGCTAGAGCCCTATCAGTTTTCTTTATGGAGCTTTGATTACTCCATTTTCCCATATATCAAACCATATTAGATATGAGAGAATTCTTGTAAAGTTATAAACTTCTTCGTAAGACGTGCCAATCCTGATATGTATTAATTGTCTCTGATCCTGATTTTCTCTTGGGATTGGTTGGACTGAGCGGGTTTGAGCGATCACTACAAGTTCATTGTATCTCTAGTTGGGTTTTATGCAGTTCCTGCTGATCCTTGCCAGATTCTGATTAGACTCTGAATGGATGTGGATAGTCCTGGCTGCATGTATCAAGATTTTAGTTGTTTTTATTGATTTCAAGGCTTCTTTCAACCAATTTATGTTCATTGAAGTGAATATCCGGATCTTGAATCCTATGGCCATTCATGGTCCTAAATATTGTGGTCAATCCTGAACATGATCCTTTAAACCTTTAAAATTGTATGTGGCATCTCATTCCATGAGAGCTACATATGATAAACTAATGCTAACTAGGCATTTCCATGCCATACATTGGTAAAGTAGCATGCTATACCTGTGGACTACTTGAAGAAGTGTTATGATTGTTCCTTTTCTTTACACATGCAGTTGGAAACATGCTGCATCTAATTGTTGAAGCCTGTATTGCAAGAAATTTGATTGATACATCTGCTTACTTTTGGCCTGGATATGTTGTTCCATCTGTGTCATCAAAAGATCCAACTTCATTTCAAGATTCTTCTTGGTCAACCTTCCTAGAGGGAGCTCCACTGACTGATTCTTTGAAAAACTCTCTTATGGTGACTCCTGCATCAAGGTACTCTAAACAATTCCTCGTAGATTAACCTGATCGGTGATGAAGGTACTGCATTGGTTAGTTACAGTCATGCCCTAATTGTAACAGTAATTCTTGTTGATATATGAACAAACATGCTTATGGCCTTGTGCTGTGAAATGTTTTGGCACATCTTTGTTCCTTAATGTTGTTGATTTCTGCATTTTATGGGCAGCAAATTGCAGAGATGTTTAAAGGTCTTCAACTCAAATGTATTGTTTAAACTTAGAAATAATCAGTTTAGTACCGTAATTCGAAGCGACACCTCTTCTGATGGCAAGATGTGCTTTATTCAAGGAAGAGGTCTGGCACACATGCCACTTGTGTCATGTGAACCTGACACATCTTCTTCAAGAGCAGATTTTTTCCAAATGCAGAAAGTCTGTTCATGATGCCAACCACCTGGTCACAACATGTTTAAGACAAGCTATCAGGGTAGACTAACTAATCCTGTCAATCTTGCTGTGGTTCCCTGTTATGTTGTTGACAATCAAGAGGATATGCCAATTTGTTGTGAATGAAAAAAATGAGGAAAAGAAAATTAAGGAAAGTATAAAGAAAGCAAACTAGATGGATGAAGAAGGATATGCTAAATTTTCCAAAACATTCCAATTTGGGATCTCTTTGCACTGTGCACATTAGTACTATATGGTGTATAGATGCTTGGTACTCCTAATTAGTTAGTCACCTTCTTATTTATATGATAAAATTGTATCCAACCATCTTGATTTTATGTAGTTCCATAGCCAACATTTATTATTAAAGGTATTCAAGCTCAATACACTATAATATTATCAACTTTAGTGGTCTTACATTTGTAATAATCTCATGAACTTATTTTGCTGCTCTGTAGTTTAGTGGAAGTGGAGAAAGTGTACCACATTGCGGTCAATGGATCAGAGGAAGAAAAATTAGCAGCTGCAAAAATTTTATGTGGCGCATCCCTAGTATGTGGTTGGAATGTCCAGGTAGTTCACTTTATATATCTGTTCATTTATTATATGCACTTTTAACCATTGATTGAAAATTATATTTAGTCTTCTCACTGAATAATTTTTATTAAGGATTAGGGAGGTACTGTTGCAAGAAGTTTCTACAGTTGATTGAAAATTATATTTAGTCTTCTCACTGAATAAATTGATTTGTACTTTATGAACTTCGTATTTGTCTGTGCTTCTAATTGTCTTTTTTTGTTGCTTCAGGAACATGTTGTATTTTTTGTGGTCAAATTGCTATCTCTTCCTATGCCTCCTGATTCTTCAGCATCTGCAGCTGAGAATTATTTAATTGGTCACATGCCTGTGCTCAGTGCCATTTTGTTTGGAGTTTCTTGTGTGGACATCGTTCATATTCTTTCTTTACATGGCATGGTGAGCAAAGCCTGTTGAGAAATACACATTTATCTACTGCTTGTAACCAATTTGTTAATTCATCTTTCATTTTTTGGAAATTCTGAACATGATTAACAATTTTATATAAAATATGTCTATGATGTATGCTGTCATTGTTTTGATGTAGTTGATTATTAAATCAAATGTGTAATCTGAACTGTAGGTTCTGGTCATTTTTGATGAACTAATAGAACATTTTGTTTGCTACTGTATGCATTACTCCATCAGTAACCATCTTTAGACTATAATTCAAACAAAATAAAAATGGCACAACAAAAGTAAATCTAGGAACTATGATTCAAATCACATCATATGTCTTGGTTTTACTTATAGTCAATCACATCATATGTACTTTCAGATGTATATGTGATTTGGCTTTGCATATAAGAAACCAGAATAAGTTTTAAATACATGTTTGGAGCTTCTGCAAGTATAGAAGGTCAATTTGGGAAAGAAATTTCACATGGCGGAACTGACTTTACAAAGCACTTCTTATAGATCTACTTTTAATTTATAATTTATTCTTAGTATTCATTACTTAGTGATGGTGATTTAGTAATGTTACATCTAGATTTCCAGGTTTTGTTCAGAATTATTGTGGTCCCTTTTCTGTAAAAATGTTGTTTTTTTCAAGATATTTTGGAAACATATGAAATATAAGAATTTTTGTTGATCTACTGTTGGTGCTTTTCTTTATTCCCATGTGAATGCACAATATGATTACATATATACATGTATTTGGTTTTCATTGATACAGTGGGACTGCACAACCATTTTGCAATAGTTTGTGCCTTAATGTCCCTCATAATTTGCTCCATATCACTAATATAAATTTTTGGCATCTTCAGATTCCAGAAGTTGCAGCAGCTTTAATGCCACTTTGTGAGGTCTTTGGGTCACTGTCACCTCTTTCCAGTCATAAGTTGAGAGCTTCTGAGGAAACTTCTGTTTACTCGGTCTTCTCGTGTGCATTCCTCTTTCTTCTTCGACTGTGGAAGTTTTACAAGCCCCCTCAGGAGCTCTGCAAAGCAGGTCGAGGCTCCATAAAGATGGAACTAACCCTAGACTATCTGTTGTTAATGCGCAACAGTCGTATTGCTTTGCAGAACTCATCTGCTATGAATAGAACAGGGAATAATATGGGCTTGTTTAATGCATCACCACGTCGGCCAGTTTATATTGACTCATTTCCAAAACTTCGAGCTTGGTACTTCCAGAATCAGGCTTGCATAGCCTCAATTCTTTCTGGTCTGTGCAATAGAGATCCAGTGCATCAGACTGCTAATAAGATTTTGAACATGATGTATCGGAAAATGTCTAAAAATGGACCTGTTTCTGGTAATCCCTCATCAAACTCCAGTAGCAGCATAAGTGGATCACCTGTAAGTATCACAGAAGATACTTTACAAAGGCCTATGCTTCCTGCATGGGAGATTCTAGGAGCTATTCCATTTGTTCTTGAAGCTGTTTTGACTGCATGTGCTCATGGAAGGCTTTCCTCCAGGGACTTGACGACAGGTTTGATGGACTTATTTGTCGATTTTTCCCCATGCTTTTGCAGCCTATTCTTCATTCTTGGTGTTCTAAGTCACTTAGTTATTTTTCCTTTCTTTTAAGTACCAATATATTCTGTTTGTGAGAAGTTTAATGTGTATTTGCAAACAGGACATCCTAACAATTTGTTTAAACGTGCCATGAAAATAACAGCGGTAGAATGACGATATAGAAATTCTTCCAAAAGTACATAACTTCAAGCAGTTATTGATCATGAAACTAGAAATTATTTAATCCTTGTGTAAGAGTGTACATGTTTGGCATGCAATTATCATCTTTAGTTACGTCATTGGCATGCATTTGAATTTTGGTTTCTGCACCTGCTCATATTGTCTCTGCTCTGTTTGGCATGTTATGGGCAGCATTGTAATAACTTAGCACAGAGCTCATGATCATCATACCAGTTTCAGTTTCAATCAGGCTTGTGGAGTTCAATTTTGGCTAACTTGAGTACTTGCCTGCAAGTATTCCACCCAAAGTTCTGAATTATACAAAAATAAAAAAATGATGAGGATCTGGGTTAACCTAAAGTATCTGTGAGTAAGATAAGGCATCTTGTAACTTTTCATTGTGTTGCTTTATTATCTTGGTGACCTTGGGCTATTTGGCTGAAGTTTTGTTACTTCAACAAGGACCTGAACTTGTTACACCTGAAAGGATCTACTATTTTAAATGATGATGATCTGGGTTAGTCTCGTTCATTTGATCTCCAAGGCTGCTTGACTTCTATGTTAAAGGTCCATAAAATAGATGATTGCCGGCTTAGCCACCACTGCATCAAAATTTGAAAAATAGTTCAATAAGATGAATTGCATAAAACTATGCTCATTGTCAAGCCAATATCATAACCTAACCGTTGTTGAAAAATAACAGCAATTGGACTAAGAAAGAACTATTGAAGGATATAGAATTGGTTTATTATATTCTACAAGCTTCATTCCAATTTCTCTTGTTTAGCAGCTTGATTGTCGAGTAAAGTCAAAATTATGGTAATAAAAGAAGGATTAAGTCATATTAAATATATTCACCTAAATATCTTGCATATATGAATGTTTATATCCATACGGGGTATGTAAGAAGAGCCTGCAGTTTTCATCAGTTAGAAGAGTACACCAATAAAGATGAAAGCATCTCTTTCTTCAGTTGCTGTAAGCTTCTTTTGTAGTAGGAAGTATCAGATAATAACTAAACAATTAGTCATATAATATCTCTGCTAAGTTTCCTTTTTGTTTTATATTGTACTTATCTACACTAACCTCCAACTTATGTAGGTTTGAGAGATCTTGTGGATTTTCTACCAGCTTCTGTTGCTACTATCATTAGCTACTTTTCAGCAGAGATTACTCGTGGTATTTGGAAACCAGTTCCAATGAATGGGACTGATTGGCCTAGCCCTGCTCCGACTCTTCTATCTATCGAATCTGAAGTAAAGGAAATACTTGCATCTGCTGGGGTTCATATTAACAGCTGTTATCCTCGTATGTGTTTTATTCTTTATTCTATGATCTTGCTTTATATGGTGTTTGCTTGTTCTACTTTAATTATGAGCTACTTTCTTTTACTTTATTTTAATTGACCAGCATTTGGATCAGTAAATTAAGATTGAAGTGGGAAACTTGATAAGTTTCTTTCATATTGTGTCCATAAGGCAAAGACAAGATTAAGAAGCTGAAACATCATAAAATATATTATTCACGAATGACACAAGTAATTTCTAACTTGGTTCTTCTTGGTGCACTAGGTTGTTATCTAGTGAGTGGTGTTACATCACACTCATTAAAGTTGTGCATGACTAGTATTCTTATAGTGCAAGTTGTTCAACACACCATTTGACAAGTCCCTCTGAAACAGTGATGAAATGTCCATAGAAAAGGGAGTCATTCAGAGTCCAGACATCTGAATGATGTCATTGTCGCATGTGTTGAAATCTTTGAATATTATAAACCCAAAGGAAAATAAAGAAAGCCTCTGAAATAACTATATCTTTATAGAAGAAACGGCATCCGGCAAGCTCTTTGATTTTGGTCTCCTTCAATCAAGTACTTGGATACAATTAATTGGCTTGGTAAATGAGGACAAATTCACATATATACCTTACAACAGCTGTTTGAATGAAAGGCCTTGTAAGTTGTTATTTTCTTGTAATTTTATGGTTGCAAGTGACTGTAAAACATAACTTTCTATATGCTTTAAATGAAGGGTTGTGATACAAGTAGGCACTGCTTTTACTGCATTATCGTTTACTGGAAGTACCATATGTCTTCCATCAAGCTCCTGTTGAACTTTTGCTGCAATTTTATAACAAATAAAATATTTCTGATTTTGATAGGACTTGATGATGGTAAAACCTAATTTTTGATGATGGTAAAACCTAATTTTCATACCCTTTAACTAAAATGTTTACAGTGAGAAGATAACTGTATCTCTGTAGAATAAAAGAAGGAATAGCATTGAAATGTTCTGTATATCAATGATAGAAGAATTCTTTTAGAAGTATGACATGTAGCCCGCAAGGAACATTGAACCATATAAATACAGCATTCTCCTAATGAATTGTCTTCCTATACCACTTTCTTTGGACACCACGCTTATGAAGGATTTAAATTTTAGTCCGATATAGAATTTGGTTACTGGTACCGATATACTGCTTGGTATATCGAACCATATTGTCTGGTGTCTATGACAATAACAAAAAGCTGTAAAGTTCCAACTCTTTCGGATTCAGCCAAATTGATTTTTTCACCATTGAATTATGGACAAAGCAATATTCTTAGTTAAACTAAGAGTATCTAGATATTTGTTTATAGTGTCAAGTAAATTCTACAGTGTTTGATATTAATGAAAAATGAAATAAAATTTTGAATACTGACTGGTACTAGCACCACAATTGTGTTAGTTGAATGCAAATTTTGCATGTACAAATTTGTTATTTAGTATGGCTTTAGTGTCTACTTGTTCCAGGATATGTTGTTCAGAAATTTCATTTATGCTACTAATAATATGATCTTGTTTCCCTAATTAATGTTTAATTATTTTATTCAATAATACCTGGTGGTTCAGATGGGTATACTGTATGTTATCCTATCAGACCAGTATTTAGAATCTTTATATATATATATATATATATATATATATATATATATATATATATATATATATATATATATATATATATATATATATATATATATATATCAGTCTCTCAGTGTCATTTATGCCTATTCTTTTGTTTCCTCTTATCTAACCACGCTGTACATATGAAGCTGGAGGCTAGGTGTCTCATTATGCATTCATAAGCTTATATCGTACGATTTGATCTAATGTATTGAATGAAGAGCTACTTATATAAATGTTTGTGTTGAATGCTAGGCAGTACTAATTTGACCATTTCTAGCAGGAGGTTTGCCACCAATGCTCCCACTACCAATGGCTGCTCTCGTAAGCTTAACAATAACATTTAAGCTAGAGAAGAGTACGGAGTACATCCATGGAGTTGTCGGTCAGGCTCTTGAGAACTGTGCAACAGGCTGCACCTGGCCAAGCATGCCAATCATAGGAGCCTTGTGGACTCAGAAGGTGCGAAGGTGGCATGATTTCATTGTCCTATCCTGCTCACGGTCTCCCTTCTCAAGGGAGAAGGATGCTGTTGTGCAGCTGATTAGGAGCTGCTTCTCCTCATTTTTAGGTCCCTCAGTTGCTGGAGGTTCTCACATTACAGCTGATCGGGGAGTTAATGGACTTCTGGGTCGATATATGTCTGACCAGGGTGTTGGGATCCCAATGGCGCCAGGTTTCCTCTACCTCCGAACATGTCGAAACTTTCCTGACACTCATTTTGTCAACGAGGTGATTTTCAAGCTGGTCATTGAGTGGGCACACAAATTAGGAACCAAATGGAGCTCCAATGGACCTACCCGCTTGAAATCAAGCCAGATGTCTCTTGTCTCTGCTATATTAGGAGTACAACATGTGGCAACACTGGGGGCAAGCCTATTGTTTGTTGCAGGTGGAGTGCAGTTTGTGCAGGTAATGTACGAGGAGACCTTGCCAACGCTGTTGTTATCAGCTGGAGTAGAGAAGCTAGGTGGAACTGGGACAGTATCCAATATCCTGCAAGGCTATGCGATGGCCTACATGCTGATCATATGTGGGGCTTTTGTTTGGGGAGTTGGAAATACATCCCCAGCGTACACATCAGTGTTCTCATTAATGCGAGCCCGGGTGATCGGGATCCACATGGACTTTGTAGCTGGTGCCATGGAGGGCAATATAATTCTTGGGTGTGACCCAGCAACATGGAAGGCATATGTGTCATGCTTTGTGGGCTTACTGGTGAACTTTGCACCAGCATGGGTGCAGGAGGCAAAGCAGGAGACTTTGTGTAAATTGGCCAGCGGTCTCAGGGGGTGGCAAGAGTTTGATATGGCTCTATCGCTCCTTGAGCTAGGTGGTCCCTCATCCATGACAGCAGTGGTGGAATCCGTGTTGTGATCCATTTCACTTGATAACCTTTTTGTAAATTGTGGAGAGTAGTTTGTCTGATCCTGCTGCCCTCACTTCAGAGAGCAGATTTTGGCACAACACAGGTTGTTGAATCAGGATTGCATATTGTACAGGTATACAAGAAGCAAGCTGGAACTGTATCTGATTGAATCAGGATGCACAATATGCAAAAGAGGTCAGCAATATCAGCACAAGAAATTTCTTTACTGGCAAAAGAAGCAGGCATCAGTTGCAACAACATCTGTCTGTGTGTCCGGTGATAACTCGACGCTACCTTGCAGCTACAAGCAGAGAACTGAGTGTGTGGGTTAGTGCTTGGTATTTAGCAGATTGCATCATGTAAATAAGCGAATTGGATTCTGGAACAATCTTGATCAGGAAGAATGCCGGTCAAAATTTGCTTGTTATTGTGAGCACCGATGCCGTGGGCTCATGTGAGCATGACCCGATGCAACATTTTGCTCGGCATCGTAAAATTTCATCTCTCTTGTGCGTGTCGACGAGACAATAGTGGTTCTGGACACACTGCTACAATAGATGGTTGATGCTAATGATGGAAGTAATTATTCATCTGGTCTTCTGTCAAAAAGCTGGATGCTCGGCATCTTCATCACCATCGTGCAGTCGTTGGTCATCCTAGTACCATGAGCTCGAGACCAAGACGATTGTGAATCATAAAGCCGGAGGTAGGGGAACAAACCTAAGCAACATATGTGGTGCAATTAGACCACATCATCATGATTGTAATTCTGCAAAAATGATCATATCCTTGATTGAGATTGGAAACACATTTGTAATTTTTAATGTATATGTGAAAAAATAGAGTTGAATGATTGTGTAGTTTTTTAATGCCTTGAATGTTTAGTAAACAATAGATGTTACATTTAAATGTGCATTGACATAAGTGTTATTTAGTATAATTATATCTGAAAAAGTTTTTTAAATATTATATAACAAATTTACTCTATGTAATATTTTTTTTTACTTTAATAAATTATAAAAAAATTATATGGTCTAGATATATAATAAATATAAAATATAATCATATAAATAGATATAAAATAATTTTAAAAAAAATAATCATGTTGATAATCTTGTGTTTTTGGATAGTATCATAAAATTTTAAAGATTCGAGCATCACCTAAATCAAATAATAATGTGAAATTTTTCTGAAATATATATACATTGAACCCCCCTCACTACATATTTTAAGCTCCATGGGAATGTTTCATAATCTAGCATGGGCTACATTTATTGAAGTTCTTCTAGACCTCAATTTAATGGTTGGCTGTGCAATCTTTTCGGCAACGTACTTGTTATTAATCGGACGATTTGAATTAGTATCACTTGAATCACAGTCTCATATCATAGTTGTTCCGTCCCATGCCTACAAATAAACGGTGCCTGAAAGGTTTCAAGCAAATGTTGCAGCATCTGAAGGTGATGCTCGAGTAGTGACTTCATATTTATCGTTTAGGTTGTGATGTCAACCTACAGTCGTTGGTCTGTTCCTGCCCACTGTACGTACTTCTTCTACATTTGGCTAGAAGGACCCACAGCTCTGCCTGTCCACGTGGGTCAGCGAAGAACTGAAAGCAAAGGCGCAAGTATACAGTATTTTATCGAGCATTCAATTTTATATCCAATTGGACTTAAAAACCAGAGACACCAGGAAGACTTGTCTACTTAAAAGAACAGCACCACAGATTTAGAACAGATGGAAAAGTTGCTTAACGGTAGGGGCCAGACTGCCAAGTTGCAGTGTCCGAGTACATTTTCACATTGAAATAAATGAATCACTTGGGTCCTTTCCTTTTTCACTTGCAGTAGATCTATCCTTCAAAAGTGTGAAGACAGGTATACCACAATATGAGATAGAAGACCATGATCTCAACATACATGGAATAATATTATTTTCTTATTTTTTAAATTCTTAATTAATTTATAATTTTGAGGATCAATTAAACAATTGATCTGATTACATAATTTGACTGCTTCCTTGAGAAAAATCTTTCCCTCAAAGTCCATATAAAAATTCATCATCTCAATGAATAAAATTTATTCATTTCACAACATATTACTCAATTCTACGTGATATCATAGCTCTTCTTATCTAAGCAAAACTTTCCCTTCCTCATTGTCTAGTGGCAACAAATCCTTTTCTCCGCTAATCTATTATTATCAATTTCCTTCTTTGCTGGGCGATCCTTCTCCTACACCACATCTCTCACAGATCTATCGATTTCACTATTCTATTTGACGATCTTTCTCACACCATGAACATCTTGCTCGATGATCTATTCTTTTCAATGCCATTACTACGACTTCAACCGCCAAAGGTTGCACTGTCCTCGACCGGTCAAACATCTCCCCTCCCTCTCTTCCTCCCACCTTCGTCGTAGCCACATGTCTTCCCCTGTCTCTTCCTTTCCACTTATCGCTAGCACCCCTCTTCTTCATTTTATCGTAGTCATCTTCTCCCCTTCCTCCCTACACTAACAACCTCTTTCTCCTCCCTATGTCGGCATCTTCCCTTCTCCTTCCTATGTACATGGCCTTCTTTGTAGCATCCATTCACCCCTGCGACTAATGTCTTCTCCCCCTTCGCTTCGCTGTGGCCACTCGTTAGCTTTCAGATAGCCTCCTAATAGAACCCCAAGAGATTCTAACATAGGTAGATTGATCGCTGTAGGGGATCGACTCTCCTTTGAACTCTATAGGGGTTCGTCCTTCCAATATTTGGCCATAAGACTGAATGAAAATATGATCTATTTCTTGATGAATAAGAGGCAGCTACATGTTTATATAGGAGTTACAGACCCTAATCCTAGTGAGACTCCTACTTGAAGAGTCCTATCCCTAGAAGGAACTTAGCCCTAGCCGACTTTCTCTGTCAAGGAGGGCAGCCAATTAGGGTTTATTACATGCCAATCAGGGTTTATTGAAATCATAACTTGGTTGACTAGGACCCAACCCCGCTAGGGTCCTATCAGACCTGCCCCTTTCAATCAACCTTGTCCTCAAGGTTGAGGCTCCATGAACACTGGGAACCTTGTCTTCAATTCTTCATAGGATTTCCACATGGCATCTTCAGTAGATAAGTTGGTTCACTGTATCAACACTTTAGTAGAGAGACGATGGCGCATCATGATCCTACGGTCTAGTATTATCTTTGGTTGGCCTTAGACCTCTACATCAACAATGGTGTGTAGTAGATGACTTTGGGCTGATTCATTTTTTCCCCAAGCTTTAGTTTAAGGCAGGACACGTGGAAGATCGAGTGAATCTTATAATCTGCAAGTAGATCCAATCTATATGTCATAGCTCACATGCGCTCTGCAACCTGATAGGATCCATAAAATTAGGGAGATAGCTTCATAGATGCTCAGGTTTTGATTGATGTTTGCTTGCAGGGTTGAAGTCAAAGAAAGACCTAATCTCTAACGGAGAACTCCCCTTTTGCTCCTACATGTACCAGCCTATTGCCTCATTCTTACTTGGGTGGCTGAGAGGTTGTCCTTCAATAGCTGTAGGATTCTGTCCCTGTTAATTAACTCTCGGTCTACCTGGTCTAATTTAGATGTGTCGGTTATATATTTAGGAATTACAGGGAGTGGCCGACCATACAGTTTCAAAAGGAGTACATTTTATTGATGAATGATATGTTGTATTATACCACCACTCAGCCCAGAGAAGTCATATTGTCCACTCTTTCGGCCTGTCACTAGTGAAGCATATGAGATAAGTCTCCAGACACTTGTTCATCACTTACATTTGGTCGTTGGTTTGAGGATGGTAGGTTATACTCATCTTTAGTTTTGTTCCTTGCAACTCAATGAATTTCATCCAAAATTTGCTAGTAAAGATCCTATTACGATCACTTAAAATAGATCAAGGTATTCCTTGCAGTTTAACAATATTCTCTACAAAGATTCGAGTAATGCTGGCAGTGGTATAAGGATTTCAGACAACACAAAAGTAGGCGTACTTAGGCGATCAACCACAATGAGAATGATATCTTTTCCTTGTGATGTGGGCAGCCCTTCGATGAAGTCTATGGATATATCAGTCCAAGCCGAGTCTAGAATAGGTAGTGGTTGCAATTTTCCCAAGCTTGCTATCGTTTCTCCCTTGTGTCGCTGACATATGTCACCACGCCATAAATTCAGTAATGATATTTTTCATTCCTCTCCAATAGAGATTTTTTCGAATTCTTTTGTAGGTCTAAAGGAATCCAGAGTGTCCAACCACTAGTGAAGAGTGCATCTTCTGTAGGATAGTGTTTTGGCAGGGGGAGTTAGGCACCAACACTGTTCGACCCTTGTATCATAGATCCTTCGAATATTAACTGTAGTGTACTATTAAGCCCGATTCTTCTTCTAGTTTCCAGATAATCTCTCAGATCTCCAGATTGTCTTGCCACTCCTTCCTAATATCTTCAAGAGGTCACTAATAAAAAAAGAGATAGCTGAAGTTTTAGCATACTCAGGTAATCGGGAGAGCACATCTACAACCAAATTGTCATTCCCCTATTTATAGATAATTTCATAACCATACCTAAGCAATTTTGTTACCTATTTTTGCTATTTGGGAGAGGAAGTCTTCTGCTTTATGAAGTACTTAATGCTCTTGTGGTCGATTTTAATCCAAAAACATTGGTCGATCAAGTAGGGTCTTTTTTTCTTCATCCGTGCACAATCGCCAGTATCTCCTTGTCATAGATCGATAACTTCAAGTGAGATAGAGAGAGAGCCTTGCTGGTGTAGGTGAGGGGTCAACCCTCTTGCATAAGGACAACACTAATCTCGGCTCCCGATGCATCTGCTTTAATCACGAACACTTTATCAAAATCGGGTAGCGGTAGTGCAGGTGTAGATGTCATTACACCCTTAAGAGTGTTGAAGGCTACCGTTGCTTTGTCCGACCACCGGAAGACATCCTTTTTTAATAAGGATGTGAGGGGGGCATTGATATTTTCATAACTTTTTACAAACTTGTGGTAGTATTGTAATCTTGGTCCTATGGGCATCAATATCCAACCGTTCATCTTGGATTCCGACGAAGGAGATGGCCGCCATTAGTGTATAAGATTGTCGCACTATTACTTCACATATGATCTCCAGCTTCAATCCTTCGATGAATGTCCATAGTAATTATTTTTTAGACCAATCTCTAGTTTTATTCAAAAGTCGTTCAAACATGGTTTGATAGTCTTGGACGGTGAAGGTTTAAGGAATCTTAGCGAGTTAGTCGTCGATGTTCTCGTACTCCGATGGTCCAAAGAAAATCAGCAGTCCACTTTTAAATTGCCTCCATGTAGGAACTCCATGAGTGTGCTAGAACTAGTAATACCACTAGATCGCATCTCCCTCAAGTTGTATTACAACAATATTTACCATGGATGCATCTAGAGTCTTGTGATACGAAAATACCATTCTACGTGTGAGATCCACCTGGTTGGGTCTCCATCTTCCCATTTAGGGAATTCCACCCTCATGCATGGGCATGAAGAGTCCGACGCTTGATCTCCTTTCCCCATTGGGTTCTCTTTATGATATGAACTTTCTCCATGCTGAGATCTCCTTAGGCTCTCTTATTAGCCCAATCTGAATTCTTTGAAAAGTGCACATAGTTTGTCCTCCACGTTGAGGTCTCCTTGGGCTCTCTTTTTACTTTTATCATAATCAATAAAAACATGTCTTGATCTTAGTATCAAGCTTATTTCTCTTTTAAGTCTAAAATATAAATATAGCACTAAGAACCAAATATCTTAAAATGTTTGATATTTGGTTTCTTACAAAAATATAAATTCATATGGAGGCTTAAGATTGATTGGACTAAGAGGAGTATGATTAATAATATAAATTACATATGTCATTCCTTTTGCCTATAAGATCTTAGGTAAATTATTTGTATGAAACCAACACTTATAAATCTCTATCGGATGTCGAATCTTCCGTTTGAATACACTATTTTTTTGTGGTGTATTTGCATATGTGAGCTTCCTTTTGATATTATACTCTTTCTAAAAAGTGAACGATCTACCAGAAATAAACTCCTTTATCGGTACCTGATCTTTTAATTTTCTTTCTAAGACTAGTTTAAACTGTTATTTGAACTCCTAAAATTTTAAAAAAATTCTGATTTTTCTTCACAAAGTAGACTAAGTGAATCCGGTAAGATCATCAATAAAGTGAATGAGGGGTATAAATTAATGCTATCACAAAAACATCTAATTTTTCAAAGTTCGATCAATAAATCTATATCAAAAATATATTTAACTAAAATTACAAGGATAACGAGTGAAGTAAATCAATAAGTAATAACAAAGCAAAGCAAGAGAAAAAAACAAACTAGTTTATAGTAGTTCGATTGTCCCAACCTATCTGCACACTCGATTCATCTTTCCTAAAGGCCACTAGCTTTCACTACCGATCTTATTTCTGATGGGTGAAGATCAACTACCCTTGTTAAAAGTTTTCTCATTTTAATAGGTTCAGGAGAAAATCTGTACACATCTTCTCCTTTTAATAGGTTTAGGAGAGAACTTTTATAAGAGACATCAACCCTTCTATAACTTAGAAATACTTCTAAACTCAAGAAAGAGGAAGAGACTCAAATACCACTCAAAGAGAGTTTACAACCTTTCAATCCTTAAGATTTCATTCTCTTATTCTTCTTGCATCAAGCAAACATGAATGGGATATTTATAGACCCCAAAAAACTTAAAAAATAGAGTTATAATTCAAATCCCTAAAATTTCGAGATACTAGTGGTACTACCACCAGCACTGAGACAAAGCCCAGGAATCTGGGCTTTGGCGATACCACCATCGGCCTAGGCAGTACTATCATCGCCCTTAGTGTTACCACCACCTACTTAGGCAGTACCATTACTGGTATAGTGTTGACAGGCACAAAACAATGACTATCAGTTATCTAGGCAATCCCATCGCCTGGGCATAGTGGTACCATCACTTAGGCCTACTCAGGGTAACTGATTTGGCCTTCTAAAGAGCCCAACTTGATCACGGTTCAAGCCCAATAAGTTTCTTGATAAGTTGGCATGGTTTTGATCAAATACTAACTTTATTTGACTCCAAATAGTCTCGATCAATACATAATCACTCAATCACATATCTAGCACAATTATGAAGCTTTTAGCACGTTGTCCAGTATTTTGGTATATCATCTAATCATCAGACACTTCATCCAAACCTTTGGCTTACCGTCCTTTCTTTCGATGTATCGCACGATCTATCGATATGTTGACTTCCCATAATATCTAATCTTTTGGCGCAATACTCAATTTTTTGGCCTGATGCCCAAACTTATGGCATGAAGTCCATCTTTCGATATGTCAATCAATCCTTTGGCCTCACATCCAATCTTGACATGATAATTTCTGGCCTAACATTTGATTATCTTATTTCGATAATTTACCATGTGATGGCTCGTATATGTGATCGAAGTTTTTCCTACGTCATTTATCTCAAAAGCATATTAGTTCATAAATTCAGTAATTGATTTCATCATCAAAATCTAGGATTTAACATTCTCCCCTTTTTTATGACGACAACTAACTGATGACAGAGTTTTAACTAAACTCTCTCTACCTATATACCATTTTGAAATATTATAATATACTTGAATTTTAAAAAATATAAGCTTTTAATGCTACTTTTGAATTTAAGTTAAAATAATTTTAATCAGAAATGATAGTGACTTTTAATGGTAATCATTGCAAGAATTATATACATAATTTTAGTTAAATAATCAGATATGATGTTGAATCTTAAATTTTGATAATAAAATCAATCGATGAGTTTTATCATCTAACTAGTGTATTAGAGAAAGTGATGCAGGATTAACTATGATGATAAAAGGGAAATACAATCTGATATTGGGCTAGAGTCAAGTTCAAGCATCGGGTTAGGGTTCAGACGATGTAGTGGGAGCTCGTTGAGAGTTTGCCAAGAGTTCGCTGAATGTGATTAGGAGCTCGCTGGGAGCATGCCGAGAGTTCAATGGAAGATGATCGAGAGACTCACCGTGAGTTCGTCGGAGGATACTGAAAAGTTCACAGGAGTTCAGAAGATCGATTCACGTGCTAGACAACAAGAATGATTGTAATTGTATCTTAGTATGTCATAGTTATTATTATATGTTTTAAGTCCTAATTAATTTAGATTTAGAGAAATCTAAATTAACTCAATGAGAGTCAACCGGGTCTACTTTGGGTTAAGATTTGAGCTCAGGTTGAGCTCATCTCATTAGCCTAGAAAGGAGTCAATATGAGATATAAGTTGGGTATGAAACTATACAAAAAGTATAATTTTTAAGATTCCCAACGATAGTACCCCGGTAGTACCACCAGGTGATGGTGGTACCGTAAGGCGATGGTAGTACCACCATCATCCATGTTTTCGAGGCACTTTCGATAGTAGTATCGTCGATGTCGGTGGTAGTACCACCTGTATTCAGGTTTTTCGATAAAGCTTAAATTTTGGATCTATTTTTTGAAGCTAATTAGGGTATATAAATATCCCAAGTATTCTTGTATTGAAGAGTAAAAAAGTGTAAGAAAAGTGATCATAATCTTAGTTAAAATTCTATAAAATTTGAGAGCTTCCTATGTGTACTTTAAGTGTAAAGTGAGATTAAGGAAAGAGTGGAAGATTATAAAGATTTGTCTCCTGAACTTGCGAAAAGGAGAGTGTAAAGGTTATTCTCCTTAGCTTGGGAAAATGAGAAAGGTGTAAAGGATTTTGATCTTCACCTATAAAAGAAGGTCATTAGTGGATAATGACGGGCCTCGACGAAGAAGGACTCAGGAAATGGATGCAGGTCAAGTTGGTGACCGAACCACTATGAATTTATGAGCCTTCTTTACTTGCTTTTTATTTTAGCATTTCGTAGATAAATCGAGATTCTTCATTCGATCTTAAGTTTAATCGCTCTCTAACTTAATCTTAATAAAAAATACTTTTAGTTTTAATTTTTTTCTCAAGCATATTTTTCAAATTGAGTACTCTTTGTACTTGCACTAATTCACACCCCCCCCCCCCCCCACTTAGTGCCAATTCGATTCTAACAGTTGGTATCATAGCATGCTATACTCAATTGGATTAACACCTAAGCGAGTAAATGGCCTCTTTTGACATTAACGAGAGTCAATGTATTACATGTCCTCTTATGTTCAATGAGATGAACTATACCTTTTGGAAAACTAAAATATATTTTTTTCTTATTTTGTTAGATTTTAATTTATGGAACATTATCGAAAATAGATTTCAGAAATTATTCAATCATATAAATGATTAGAATGATCATGAAAGATAAATATTTTTCTTAAGTGTCAAAACTATGAATGCTTTATTTTATGCTATAGAAAAAATAAAATTAATTGAGTTTTTGCTTATGATTTGACTTTTGATATATGTCATATATTAGAAATCATACATGAAAGCACAATTAAATTAAAAAAAATAAATTAAGAATAACAAATGACTCCTTAAGTGAAACATCGAGTAATACGGACTATGATCTTGAATTCATGATGAAAGAACTAAAAAGGTTCATGAAAAAGAATAAAAAATATATAAATGAACTTGAAAATGACAACTTCTTGCTATGAATGCAAGAAGTAGAGGCACTCCAAAGATTAAGAAGACAACAAAGAATAAGTGGAGAATCTTGCGCTTATGGCTACTATGATGAGGTAAGTAACTCACCTAAAGCCTCCTTTACTTTTGATAAGCTATTAAATATCTTTCATGAATTATTTGATAAGTATAAAAAGATTAGCAAAACTTATAAATCACTCAAAAAGGATTATACATTAATCTCTAGTAAACTTGAAACTTTGAATGATGCATCAACATCAGGTACTTCTTACTCGAAATGTAAAATGTTAGATGAAAGGTATTATGTTTATGGGTAATACTCATTAAAAGCTAACTATTTTTATTAAAAGACTCATATTGCATTTTTCACCCAAAATCAAATATAATTTTTGTGATGGACATGGACACTTTGGCTATAGATGCCTGTTTAAAAAGTATAGTCCATATAAGTTGATCTGGGTTTCTAAACGAATCATAAACAACCAAATGTCTTTAGTTAAATTAGATATAACTTTTTATGAGGGACCTAAAGTCAAATGGGTACATAAACCAAAACCTCATTTATTATAGGTTTGTCTCCAAACTAAGGCTAGGAGCGCAAAATGATATTTTGATAAAGAATGCTCTTTTAAAGCACATGATTTAAGATCTAACACTCATTTTAAGTTTATTGCCTAAACAACAATAATAATTATTATTATTAAAATTAAAATTATTAACAATGAATCTTTTGATGATTCATGATTATACAATTAATTTTGATTATTTTTCGATGGTGAAAGGATTTTATATGAAAAACTAGAGCATGTTAGTACAAAAATTAATAACTTAAAAATTTAGCTATATTATAGTGGGAAACTGTCTATGTTACATCCATTAAAATTTCTCAAAAAATAATTTTAATGATGATTTTTGATGTGTTAGTATATGATTTTTTTTAGATTATATATTGATTTCTACGGTTTGAGAAGTATTTTATATAAAACAACCTTCTTGACTCTTAAAAATATTTATTTAAATGAATCCTTTTCATATAAGTCTAAGCTTTTTCTTACGATTCTTCATGGTTTTGACCAAACGAAATATCTATTTAGATAAATTATAATCTTTTGAATATTATTGGTATGTATATTGAATGATTGATTTGAGTATGATTGAAATAATAAATGGGTTGTAAGTTGACTTTAAATTGATTGCTTAAATGAAAATTATTGGCTTGTATGTTTAATGATTGAAATTTGAATAAGATTTTTTTCCCAATTAAATCGTGAACTTTCCCATGATTTTTTAATTGGAGGTATCTTTTATGGGAATCAATCTTTTACTTTTATAATTTTCTTTTTATCAAAGAAGAGATTTACGATCTTATAACTTAGGATTTTCATTAATAACCATGATCTTAATAACTTTAAATTTCCTATACATCAATCAAGATTTTTTATCGTTTCTCCTGCACAACTTACCATAGAAAAGTTATTAACATGATCTTGACATCTTAAAAATCATAATTTGATATCTTTATATAAATCAAGATCATTCATTACAATTATTTTGTTTTATTAAAGAAAATTATCTATATGAATCAATATCCTTCTTACTTAATCTCATAAGATTTTTTTTTGACCTAAAAGGAAATTTGTCAAATTAAATCATATCTTTTGGTATTCATGATTTGATACTAATATCTTTCATGATATGATTTATTTATTCTTTATATTCATGAATGGTATACCTTATCATCAATTTGATATTTCTTAAATATTTCATGATTTTAAAATTAATATAAAAGAAAAGATTTGGTACCTTTATATTATTCCCTTCTTTTTGATAATGATCAAGGGAGAGATAAAATTGCTATCTTGTAATAACGAAGAAAATTGGATATAAGAAATCTTCAAACATTAAATGAGGAATAATTTATTTAGAAGAAAATTAAGAATTTTAAATTTTCTAATTGCATGAGAAATACATGATTTGCAAATTGAGCTTAATTTGCTATCATATTTTTTTATTTCTTAATTTTTACAAATTGAGCTTCTTATTAAAATCTATACGAGATTATCTTCTAAATGCAATGAGAAGCTCTTATATTACTCTCAAATTTCTTGACTTTTTGAGCTCCCTTTCGAAATGATTCTTTCCTTTTGTAATTGATATACAAAAAAGAAAATGTGATTCAAATTTTTTTTTGTAATGAGATTTATTTTTGTCATCTCTCTCAAAAATTATTTCGATTCATTTAAATCATAATGAAATATTTTCAAATGTATCCCCCCTCTTGATATATAATTTTTTTGATACTTTATATTTGGATCTTGGCCCCCGACCCCCTTCTTCCTCTATCTCATTTACAAAAGGAGAGAAAAAAAAATTTGATGTGACATTTGTGATGTATAAAATTATATTCTTATCATTATTCTTATTTTATAAAGTGGGAGAAATAGACTAAATTCTTTCTTTATGTACTAAATGTTATGATAAATGTTAAAGAATGTTCAAATATAAGTTGAGCAATTTTCCTTTTTGTTGATGACAAAGGAAGAGAAATGACATAATTGAGGATATAAGAAATATTTTGAGATATTTGAAATATTTGACATTTTTATGTGATACAAGAAGATGGATTTTATATCATAATTGATGACGTGTTTATCATATAAAATATATTTTTAGTTGAAATTATTTATCATGTGTACCAAGAAGATGAATGCTTTGAAAATTTTATCATGTATGATATCATGAATAGTTAAATTATAAAAATTTTAATATTATCAAGATACGATACTTGAATTCAAAAGTGCTCCATTCTTATGAATTCAAGTTTATTCTATTTATTCTATGGTATTTACATAGGGAGAGTTAAGATTAACTCCTGTGGTTGTCATCATCAAAAAGGGAAAGATTATTGAATCTCAAATTTTGATTACAAAATCAATTGATGAGTTTTATGATCTAAATTATGTGTTAGATAAAGTGATGTAAGATTAACTATGACCGTGAAAAGTCAATACAATCTTATGTTTGATCGGAGCCAAGTTCGGGCATCGAGTTCGGGGTTCGTACGATGTAGTGGAATCTTGCCAGAAGTTCACCAAAGGTGATCAAAAGACTCACCGAAGGATGCTAGGAAGTTCATCGGAAGTTCGAAAAATCGATTAACATGTAAGACAACAAGAACAATTGTAATTTTATCTTAGTATGTCATAATTAGCACTATATACTTTGAGTCCTAATTGAGTTAGATTTGGAGAAATCCAAATTAACTCAATGAGAGGTAACCAGGTCCACTTTTGGTTAGGATTTTAGCTCAGGTTGAGCTCATTTCATTAACTTGGAAAGGGATCAATAGGAGGTATAAGTCACGTATGAAACTATACAAAAAGTATAATTTTTGATATTTCCAATGGTAGTACCATCGATGCACGACGATGGTGGTACTGCTCAGGTGGCGATGTTACCACCACCACCCTTATTTTCTATGCACTTTCGGTGGTAGTACCGTTGGTGCCGACGGTAGTACCGTCTATACCGGGGTTTTCTGGTAAAGCTTGAATTTTGGCTCCAATTTCTAAGGTCAATTGGGGTCTACAAATACCTCAAGTATTCTTACACTGGAGAGCAAAAAAGTGAAAAGATAATGCAAGAGAAGTTATCATAATCTTAATTAAAATTATGTAAATGTTAATAGCTTCCCTTGTATGCTTCAAGTGTAAAGTGAGGTTAAGGAAAGAGTGGAAGATTGTAAAGGATTCTCTCCTAAACCTGTGAAAAGGATAGTGTAAAGGTTCTTCTCCTGACCTTGGAAAAAGAAGAAAGGTGTAAAGAGTTTTGATCTTCACCCATATAAGAAGATCATTAATAGATACTAGCCAGGCTTGACGAAGGAGGACTCGGGAAGTGGACGTAAGTCAAGTTGGTGACCGAGCCACTATAAATTTGTGATCCTTCTTTACTTGTTTTTTATTTTAGCATTCCGTAGCTAAATCGAGATTCTTCATTCGATCTTAAGTTTAATCGCTCTCTAACTTAATCTTGATAAAAAATTATTTTAGTTTTGATTTTTAACTCAAGCATATTTTTCAAACTGAGTACTCTTTACACTTGTACTAATTCACCCCTCCCCCCTCCTCTTAGTACCAACTCGATCATAACAATTCGTAGTTAGCATGTTAAAATAATTACACATCTCAAACAAATATTATAACTTAACATCGTTAAATACAACATGTATAATAGTGCAACATGGTTGCTATGAGCCAATTGTAAAACTAATTTGATTTCACATGAAAGATACTTATATCGAGGATAATTTAAGTTATGAGAGGTCAATTTAAGATGGGATATTAACAAAAAAATTTATATTTATATGTCATCTAAAAAAATTGATGAACTTGAAATCAAAATAAAACTTTTTCAATGGTACTCTTGAATTCAAGTTAAGATAAATTAGATAGTGATATTATCATTGCAAGCTAAAATATTTAATCAAGCTTTAAATTTAATAATAATAATAATAACAATAACTAATAAAAGTTAGGCATCAGTCACTACTAAAAAAAAGTTTTAAAAGTATCGCAACTCTCCTTGTTCAACACATAAGCTAAGCATAAATCGATATTTCTTTTGTTTTGTCATTAACACAAATATAAGTTATTTTTTTCTTCTTTCCAAAATAGAATGCATAAGTCATGAATACAAGAGAGTCATAAATCTCAAATCATAAACATTGAGAAGTTAAGTGAAAGATTATGATTCGTTTGGATAAATTATCTTCTTAATCATTAACAAAAAGAAAGAATCATAAGAGAATAAATATAAAATAAATCTAAAATCATAAATATGAAGAAGTTAAGTGAAGGATCATGATTCGATTGGATAAATTTTCTCTTTAGCAAAAAAAAGTATAGGAGAATAATTAATAAAAGTTCATGATTCATATGAGATAGATTTCAAGTTAGCAATATTAAGAAGTCAAGTGAAAGATAATCATTGATTTGAAAAAGAATCTCCTCTTTAATAAAAAGAAAGAATCATATAAGAATAAATAGTAAAATGTATTGATTCATACATTTGAATAAATATTTATTTAACGAAGAGTGAGTTTGAAAATCTTTTGATACATATTTAATAATTAGCTCCTTAGGATATGCATCTATATACTTTCATTCCTTAGGTAAGGTTTTTTTGGAAGTAGATGTATCGAAGTTCCCTTGAAGAGGAGAACTCTCATTCAAATAAAATTCAAAAATCATCATCAAAATTATTTTTCTTAAATTCAAAAAATTTATTGAAAATAACATAGATAGATTCATATGAAATTAAAAAATAACTAAAGTTCTTTAATTTTAATTTATGAGATTAATTTCGTACTTGCATGTCTTAATCTTATATACCATAGTCATGCATCATCATTTAAAATCCAAGAATAAATTTTAACATAAAAAATATTAAGATCAATAGTATAAATATTATTGCTCCTTAAAATATAGATTTGTTATTATTTGATATTTGTATGATGCAAGTATTAGATTAAAACTTAATATTATATTCCTTATTACAATTGACTAATGCTTAATAAGTTATATTCTAAACTATCTACTAACAGAATATCTCTAATTAAAAAATATAATTTATTATCAATATTTCCAATATTGATAATTTTTATTTATTTTTATCTTCAAAATTAACATATCCTCTGTCTTAGCTAGTGAGCCTTGAGAAGTGTGTTGGATCTTCAATCATATGTTTTGAGCATCCAATGTCAAGACACCATCATTTGCTCATATCTCTTATATAGAGACTGTTGGGAAACCCAGTGAAAGCATCACATGTGTAGCGGAAGAAAGAAAATAAACCAGGTTTCCATGTATATCAAATCATCATGCAAAGATTAGTAACCGAAAACCCGTAAAATTAAAAACTATAATGCGTGAGAATTGAGTACCTAGGAAAATTATATATCCTTGAAATTTCAGATCCAGATAAAGAAGAAAGTCAAACGTTGTCCTTTCTAGCTGTATCCACATGATGGATCGTTGTAGCGATGCTCCTCCAATCGCAGCTTAAAACTCATAACTCTTATAGCACTCGTGGAAGAAGATCATATATCTTTTTTGCTGCCCTCTTATAGTAGGGAAGGGCCGGCCGACTGAGAAAATGAGGGAGGGAGGAGAATAAGAGGGGATGACCAAAGGTGTAGCCTATCACTATTATACCACCCATGGCTCCTATTTATAAAGAGCTATCTAAAAACCTGAATAGATCATGTCTTAGTGGTTATTATGTTTTCATTCAATTATCCTCTAATCTTTGATTATTGGATCTCTACCTAATAATCTCAATTGGCCTCTAACTGGGTCTCATGCAAGTAGTTCATCAGTATTGGATCTCATCCAATAAAAACAAGGGCGAATTGGATAACTCATATTCAATCCTCTACTCGCTAAGACATCCACCATATATGTGTGACCTTCTAAGCCCAATACCAAGTTGGTTATGAGTCCTACATGTTAGAACTCCTTGTGACTCAGTGAATTATTATCTCATAATAAATCACTTGACTCATCGACTATGGATGTATAAGACCACTGTGCCATATTCCCTAGACAATATAGAGGATTTATCAATTGGACATGTTTGTCCTCATTTATCACATATCTATAGTCTCATATCCATCTATTATCCCAGAGACTATATATTGTGCATGATACTATTATGTATCATACGAAATCCATCTGAGTCCTGCTATAATCGGATTCTCTTAGAGAACTCATTCTCTCTCAATCTGAATGACCATGGTTGAGGAATTGTCTGAGCGATAACATATGGGATATTCCTCTCATGATACCGAGAGTGGATAATTCCCTATTGATACTTAATTACCTTCATAAAGATGGCTACCAATCTTGTAACCAGTTATATCAGATCTAGAACTTTCCAGACCTATAAGTCTGATATAAAAGAAATGAGTACTCAAATAAAACATCTTTGGTGTTTCAAGTTTAAAGACCAGACACACAACTGGGACACAGAATCACTGTCTAACGTTAGGTATCACTAACTATATAATATTATATAAGTGGATCAATTAGTAAACTCATTCTCTAATTAGTATTTATTTTATACCCTTAGTGTTTCCACACAAGTGGCTATGAATCCAACTGCCTCCGTCATATAGACAAGTATATAGTTAAGTGGTTTATCTGGTTATCTCAATATCCCTCTCGAGTAATCTATAACTAGGATTATTTAAGATATATATTTAAAGGTGAATCGGTCTCATTATCATGATTTTATTACGATCTGATTCTCATTGCACAAAACAAAGAACATCATAATATATATACAATAATAATATAATATGAGTATATGCTAATAAATAATAATATTAAAAAACTATGCAATGTGTCACATATGTCATCACTCATGTGATTAGCTTACAGGGCACCTATAACTAGTAGAGACATACATATTTAACTTTAGGTATTTATTTAACTTTGAATCCTTAAGAGTAAGATCTTCCTTTCTTGACTTTTGGTATCAAAATCATTTATACCTTCTTTAAGAACCCAAACTAATTTACGAGAATTATAATTTTTTTTAAAAAATATATAAGCATAATGATCAAATCTTTCATAAAAATTATATTTAATTTTAAGAAAAATATGTAGTGTTTGTCGTTTTACAAATGTAGTTGGTTTTAAATGTATACCATTACTTATGAATCTAACACCTTCCTTTCTAAACTCACAACCTTGTTTAGCATGAATCATATTAAGTGAATTGTTTCTAATTTTAAATATTCTTAATATTTGTAATAGTAATTTAACATGTGATTTTTTAAATGACTCCTTTTGAAATTCAAGATTAGATGATTTTAAATCTTCAAATTTAGAGCAAGGAGTACAAGATGTTAATGTATATTTGTCATACATATTTTTTAATATATCAAATTCATTAGTAAGTAATGCATGATCCCTTTTTCGTGAATTATATTTATTACTAATCTTTTTTAGTTCATTATATAAATCATAAAATGCATCAAGTAATTCATCATAAGATACAAATATTTCAGGTGAGTTACATACCTCATCGTTCAAGGGCATCAATGCATAATTCACCATGTCATCATCATCAATTGAGCTTTTGCTCAAATGGTCTTCTTTGGTTCTAAGTGCAATATCCTTCTTTTTCTTATGAGGTTTTCCCCTTCTTCAAGTCATTTCATAGGTTATTAAAGATCATATGAATTTTTTAAGAGAAAAATTATTCAAATCATTTGCTTCATAAATTGTAGTTACCTTTCGACCCCCATTTTTAGGAAGGTATCTTAAAATCTTATTTACTAATTCAATATTAGTATAACTTTTATTAAGATTTTTTTAACCATTGACAACATTTGTAAAACAGGTATACATGGTGCCAATGGTTTTGCCTGACTTTATTTTTAATTCATATATATGTACCAAAAATTAATTTTAGATTATTTTACTCTATTTGTGCCTTCATAAGTAACTTCAAGTGTATGCCAAATGTTATGTATAGTGACACATGTAAAAATATGATTAAACTCATTTTTATCTATAATATAAAATAAGGCGTTCATAGCTTTAGCATTTAATAAAAAAAATTTCTTCTCAAAATCATTTCACTCTTTTATATGTTTAGAAGATTTTTAAAAATCATATTAAACGACGTTCCATAAATCAAAATATATAAAAATCAAGAAAATCTTTATTCATATTTTCCAATAAGTATAGTCTGTCCCATTGAGCATAGAATGATGAGTAATAGAATGACCCTCTTAATTACTAGAAAAAATCATTAAATTTCTCTTGGGTGTTAATTCAATTAAGAGAATCGGGTTCTGATACCAATTGTTTGGATCGTAGTGACACTAAGAAGGGAAGGGGTGAATTAAAGCTATCGCAAAATCTAATTTTTCAAAGTTCGATCGATAAATTCGTATCAAAAATGTGTTTAACCAAAAGTACAAGTAAGGATAGTGGGTTAAATCAATAAGTAATAATAAAGCAAAGCAAAAAAAGATGCTAACTGATTTATAATGGTTTGGTTGTCTTGACCTATGTCTACTCCTGATTCTTCTTCCCTCAAGATCATCAGCTTTCACTAGTGATATTCTTTCCAACAGATGAATATCAACTACTCTTATTATAATTCTTCTCATTCTAACAGGCTTAGGAGAGAACCTTTGCACCTCTCTTTTACAAGAGACCTCATCCCTCGTATAACTTAGAAATACTTCTAAACTCAAGAAGGATGAAGAGACTCAAACACCACTCAAAGAGAGTTTACAACCCTTCAATCCTCAAGATTTTATTCTCTTGTTCTTTTTGCATCAAGCAAGCATGAGTGAGATATTTATAAACCTTAAAAATCTTTAAAAAATGGAGCCAAATTTAAATTCTTAAGATTTTGGGGTATTGGAGGTACTATCACTAGTATCAAGAATAAAGCCCGAAAATTTAGGCTCTAGCATTACCACCATCGACCTATGCGGTACTACCATCACCCTGGGTGTTACCAATGCCTATATGGGTGGTACCACTACTATTAGTGCTGACAGACACAAAACAATAGGTATCAATTGTCTGGGCAGTACCATCACTTGGGCCTGGTGATACCACCATCCAAGTCTACTCAAGGCTACTGATTTGGCCTTCCAATAAGCTCAGCTCGGTCTTGGTTCAAGCCTAATAGGTTTCTTGATAAGTTGGAATAGTTTTAGCCTAATACCAACTCAATTTGACTCCAAATAATCTCAATCAAAACTTAACACTTAATCATATATCTAGCACAATCATGAAGCTTTCGATATGCTGTCTAGCATTCCAGTATATCATATGATCATCTGACATTTTGTTTGAACTTTTGGCACTTTGTCCTTTCCTTTTACATATCGCTCCATCTATCATCCTGTTGACTTTCCACAATATATGATCTTTTGGTATAATACTCAATATTTCCAAGCTTGATGTCTAAACTTATGTCACGAAATTCATCATTCAGCATGTCAACCAATTTGTCGGCCTAACATCCCATCTCTGACATGATATTTTTTGGTACAATGTCTGATTCTTCTACTTTGATAATTTATCCTGTAGTGGTTCATGTTCGTGATCGAAGTTTTTCCTATGTTACTATCTCATAAGCATATTAATTCATAAATTTATTAATTAATTTTATCATTAAAATATATGATTCAACAGTTTACACCTTCAAAATAATTTATCAAAAGTTTACATGCCTTTGGAGACTTCATTACTACTAAAAGTAATCAGATTGAAAAGACTATTAACATGACTTTTTTTTTTTGCATCTAATCTTTAATTTGAGAAAAATTTATATAACTAAGTCTAGCATACCTAAATGATGCACTATCAGTTATACTCATCCTATCGACATGAGAGATATATGCTGATAAAATAAATAAATCTTTAACCTTGTACAAGTATATACTATATTTATATTTAATTCTTTTATGTTGCGAAGAAACTTGACTTCATTAGGACCAAAAAAATATAATTTTTAGCATCAACTATATTTACAACCAAAAAATAGTTAAATTTACATTCATATTGACAAATATTAGTTAACGTGGTGTCATCACTAGTGAGATGATGATAGCATCCTGAATCAACTATCCAACTACGTTCGAAGTTGATGAATGTCATGGCTTCAGAAGTTTCAGACATAAAACATTTACCCCAATCTTCATCAATAGCATTGGAATAATATTTTTTATTTATAATATTTTCTTTTTTAATCTTAATATGATAATTTATTTTGACATGGCCTAACCTAGCACACCTATAACACTTGATCTTCTTTTAATTTATATCATTGTTTGAAGAAGACTCTGGTTTGCTATTAGTATCATCCTTCTTCTTTTTATTTTTATTATTATCCTTTTTCTTATTTGTGAAAAGGGCTTCTTCATCTTCTCCTTAAAATATAAACTTTCATTATTTGACAAACTAAGGATTCCTGAGAATTAAAAAGATTTTTCAACTCTAGTAAGGATGGTTGTTGAATCTATCATCAAATAGATGTAATATAAGAAATATATTCTTTTTGAAGATCAGGAATAATATAATATTTATTTATGTATAAAAAATAAGTTCATCTAGATCTAAGAGTGATATCTCCAAATATAAATTTTTGATCTTCGAAAATACTAAGAAATTAAAAGATCACTTTGGATAGTATTTGTCAAATCATTCTCTAAATACTGAAGTCTAGCCATATTCATTTTGTTGAGTAAGACAACAAGAATAATCCAAATCTCTGAAGCTAATTTGTGATAAATAATATGTTTAAAGTGATCATGAGAAATATATCTCTTTAACACAAATTTACTTTTTGCAATTAATGTCTTCTATTTTTTCACGGCATCTTCATTAATAACATTTAAGATTGTTGCATTATCACCAATTGCATCTTATAGATTTTTCCCTACAAGATAGAATTCCAAATAAATCTTTTAGATCTTATAGTTGGATTGATTGAGAAGTTCAATACTAAGCTTACCAGCTCGACTATTGTAATCCATAGTCAAAACAAAAAAATCATATTTATTAAGATGATCTTAAAATACAGATTACCACCTTTATGGCTCTGATACCATATGAAGAAATTGAAAAATCACATGCAAGTGTAATCTTTTCTCAAATAGTAATATTAAGGTAATTCTAGCCTAAGATTAAACCAAATAGAAGAAAAAGAAACCAAGATGAAAATAAAAAACTATACATTAAACATCTCACAAGAAAAATATTTATAGGATTTTGAACTACTCTTTAATTCGAGCACTACAGACTTGAACATTTAGACTTGGATAAATCATGTAGATGACATATATTTATAGGTGCAGAATAATAAATTTAAACTAAAAGACCCTTATCTCTGAAACTCTATTAATTATTTTTTAAATAATAGAAATTTAAAAATATTTTTAAAACATAATATTAAACTCCCTCAAGATTTTCATTTCAAATCAAAAAGAAAGATTATTATGAAGCTTTGAGATCTCTATTTCATGATGATGATCATATCATCCACATATAGAAGAACAATAGTATGTAGTCTTCCTTGCTTCTTAATAAATAAGCTAAGATCTGAATAAGAAAAAAAATAATTATAAAAATACAAGTATTGAGTAACTAATTATAAAAATACAAATATTGAGTAACTTTTTTATCCCATGCTCTGGAAGCTTACTTTAACTTATAGAGGGCCTTCTTGAGCTTACAAAGATAATTTGAATTGAAAATAAAAGTATACCTAGATGATTATTCCATATAAATGTTATTATCAGTTTCACCATATCCAAAGATATTTTTGGTATTAGGTTGTCAAAGCTTCCATATAAGATTAGCTGGTAAAGCACAATTACCATCTTGACAGATGTCATTTTGGCCACACGACTAAAGATTTTCTTATAATCTTCTCCATATTTTTTAAAAATCTCTCTTACAACAAGTCTTATATTATAATGATCGATACTTCTATATGACTTATATTTTATCTTGTAAGCTCATTTGAAAATAATTAGATATAAAGGCTTTGACATAAGATTTCAATTTTTACTTTTATGAAGAGCTATCATTTCTTTATTTTTGGCTCTTTAACACCTTTGACTTCATTAAAACAATTAGACCTAAGTTCACCAATTGGTTCAAAGAAAAAATTAGTGATATATGCTTATATTACCTTCATCTCTATAATGTATTGGTTTGATAACTATTCTTTTTGATCTTTTCAGCATTAGAATTTTCTCTTCATGAACATCATTACTCTTCCTATAACTTTGCTCTACCATTAGTGATGAAAAAAATAATAGAAGTATATACAAATGAGGAAGAAGATGAGTCAAAATCTATACGAGTACTAAATGACAAAGGAAATTGGACCACAGGTTTTGATATGTGAGTATATGACAAAGAAAACTGAGCCATAGATTTTGAACATATATCACTTATATTTTTGTAATTGATATTTTGTAAGAAACTACTTGTATAGAATAATAAAATGAAACTTCATCAAACACAAAAAATACCACATACCTATGTATTTGTATATCTATGCATTTTAAATATTTTTTATTTCATTATAGCCAATAAAGATGTATTTCTTGGCTTTGCTATCAAGCTTACTTCTCTTTTAGTCTAGTATGTGAATATAACATGAAGAACCAAATATTTGAATATTTAGCATTTGAGTTCTCACCAAACATAAGCTCGTATGGAGACTTCAGATTAATTAGACTAACAAAATTTTCTTTAGTAATATAAATTACACATGTTATATCTTCTGCCCATAAGGTTTTAGGTAAGTTCTTTGCATGAATCCAATACACATAATGATAATTGTTCAAGAATATTTTTTAACTCTACTAAGGATGATTGTTGAACCCATCATTAAATAGATGGAACATAAAGAATATATTCTTTTTTAAAAAATATGAATAATATAATATTTTATTCTTGCATCAAAAATAGGTTCAATTGGATCTAAGAGTGGTATATCTGAACATAAATTTTTAATTTTCAAAAATATTAAAAAAATAAAGAGATTACCTTCGGTAGTCTTTGTCATATCATTCTCTAAATATTAAATCCGAGTCATTTTCTTTTTGTTGAGTTATCTATTCAATCTCAGATTTTGATGATAAAATTAATTAATGAGTTTTATGATCTAACTTGTATATTAAAGAAAGTAGTGTAGGATTAACTACGATGGTAACAAGGTAATATAATATGATATTGGGTCAGAGTCAAGTTCGGGCATCGAGCTAGGTTTAGGGCGATGCAGTGGGAACTCGTTGAGAGATCATCGGAAGCTCACCGAAGGTGATCGGGGGTTTGCCGGGAGTTCGTCAGGAGCTCACCGAAGGTGATTGGGAGTTTGTCGGGAGCTTGCTAAAGGTGATCGGGAGCTTGCCGGGAGTGCATCGGGAATTCGTTGAAAGATGATTGAGAGACACACCGGAGGATGTCGAGAAATTCGTCGAGAGTTTAGAAAATCAATTGATGTACCAGAAAATAATAACGGTTGCAATTATATCTTAGTACATTATAATTAACATCATTTGTTTTGAGTCTTAATTAAGTTAGATTTGAGAAAATCTAAATTAACTCAATAAGAGATAATCGGGTCCGCTTTAGATTAGACTTAAGCTCATGGTTGAGCTCATTTCATTGACCTGGAAAGGGGTCAATGAGAGGTACACCTCGTGTATAAAATAGTATAGGAAAGTACTATTCCTGGATTACCCGACTACAGTACCACCCAAGTGGTGGTAGTGCTGTCATCGCTCAAGATTTCTAATAGCTTTTGACGGTGGTAGTATCGGTGCCGGTGGTAGTATCGCCCATACCTGGGTTTTTTGGTAAAGTTTAAATTTTAGCTCTATTTTTTTAATATCAATTGTGATATATAATACTCTATTCTTATATTGGAGAATAAAAAATTAATATAAAAGGGCAAGAAAAGTAGTCATAATCTTAGTTAAAATTTTATAAAATTTGAGAACTTTCCTTTTGTGCTTAATTGTAAAGTGAGGTAAAGGGAAGAGTAAAAGATTGTAAAGGTTTATCTCCTAAACCTGTGAAAAGGATGTTCTTCTCCTGAGCCTGAGAAAAGAAGAAAGGTACAAAGGTTTTTAATCTTTACATATGGAAGAAGTTCATTAGTGGACACCAGTGGACCTCAACGAAGGAGGGCTTAGGAAGTGGACGTAGGTCAAGCTGGTGAACAAACCACTATAAATTTATGAGCCTTTCTTTACTTGTTCTCCTTTAAACTTATTTTCTCATTATAATAGTCCTTAACTAAATCAAGATTCTTCTTTCTAATTTATTTTAAATTACTCACTTATTCACTTTCGACGAATTCTAAGAAACACTTTTAATTTCTTCTTTACTTCAATTAAATTTTTTGAAATAAATTATTTTTACACTTGCACTAATTTATCCCCCCGTCCCTCTTAGTGCCAACTCGATCCTAAGAGTTGGTATTAGAACCTAAGTGAATAAATGATCTCTTTTGGCATTAATGAGGGTCAATGTATTACACGTCCTCCTATATTCAATGGGTGTACTACATCTTTTGGTAAACTAGAATGCATATTTTTTTTATTTCATTAGATTTTGATTTATGAAACATCATCAAAAATAGATTTCAAAAGTTATCTAACCCTATAAATGATTGGAATGATCATGAAAGACAAATGTTGTCCTTCAATACCAAAGTTGTGAATGGTTTATTTTATGCTTTAGATAAAAATAAATCTAATTGAGTTTTTGCTTGTAATTTGGCTTTTGATATATGGCACATATTAGAAATCACACACCAAATACAATTCAATTAAAGTAATCAATAAATTAAATGACTTACAAAAATAAATAAGAATAACACCTTCTAAAGAACATGAATGATATTAAACTGAGAACAACATGAAGCCGAAGCACTCTGAAGATCTAGAAGGCAATGAGGTAAATAACTCACCTAAAGCCTACTTTATTTTTTATGAGCTATTAAATGACTTTCATGAATTATTTGATGAGTATAAAAAGATTAACAAAAAGTTATAAATCACTCAAACAAGATTATGCATCACTATATGGTAAACTTAAAACTTTGAATGATGCATCAACACTATGTAATTCTTGCTCAAAATGTAAAATGTTAGATGAAATTAAAAAGGAAAATATCATATTAAAACAAACTGTAGAAAAGTTTAAGATAAATAACAAATCTCTAAACATGATTATTATTAATAAGGATCATGTTAATAAGGAAGGTATTGACTTTGTGGGTAATTCTCATCAAAAATCAACTATCTTTGTTAGAAGACTCACATTATATTTGTCTCCCAAAAAATATTTGTCTCCCAAAAACAAATATAATTTTTGTAGTAGATGTGGACACTTTGTCCATAGATGCCTATTTAGAAAGTATAATCCACATAAGTTGATTTGAATTCCTAAACAAACCATAAATAACTAAATACCTTTATTTAAATTAGATAGAGCTTTTCATGAGAGACTCAAAGTCAAATGAGTATCCAAATCAAAACCCCATATATTGTAGATTTATCTCCGAACAAAGACTAGGAGTAAAAAATGGTAACTTGATAGTGGATGCTCAAGGCATTAAAATACTTTTCAAACTCACTAACCTAAATAACAATAATAAGAAAAATTATTGGCAATAAGTATTTTGATAGTTCATGATTATTTTTGATGATGCATGACTTATGCATAGGTAGAGCATACTAATACAAAAATAAACTATACTGAAGAACCTTAGTTATTGTTAATAGAAAATTATCTACCTTGAAATTTTTTAGAAAGGGGATTTTGATGATATTATATTGGTTGATTTAAATGTAAATGCTAATATTGAATAATTGACTTAAAATATGATTGAATGTTAGATCATTTTTTAATTAGGGCTTGAAAAAAATTTAAAAAAAACACTTTGAAATGAGCATGATAACTCATTTCACTAAGTCTAAAGAGTTAGACTCACTTAAGAAAGAAAAATCATTCAAATTAAACTAAATAAAAGTTTTTATTTGATGATTTCCTTTAGAAATGTTACTTAGTTTTATTGAGTTAAAAATTGAATGAGATTTTTCATGAACTTTCTGTTAACTTCTTCACTTGACTTATCATTTATAGGAATCATTTTTAACCTTTATGATTTTTTAATAAAATGAGATTTAAGACCTTAATAATTATAATTTTAGATTTTTAATTAAGATTATTCTTCCATTTTATTAAGAATAATTATCTAAATAAATTATATATCTTAAGATTTATCTTAAATGAATCACGATTATTTAATCTCTTAAGACTCATTTCAGTTATTTATAAAAATGAAGAGATTTATTAAAATAGATTATGTCTTTTGGTGTTTACGAATTGACCTTTCATATTATATCCTTAGTGATATGATTTTCATTATATAACCCCTTTATATATATTTATCAATGACTTGAAAATTAATTTTATACTATTATATTCTTCTCTTCTTTTTGACAATGACCAAGGGGCAAATTAAATTACTATCTTAACAACAAAACCTATAAATGAAGAATAATTTGATTTTATAAGAAAAAATTAGATATGAATATCTTCCAACATTGAATGAGAAATAATTAAATTAGACATGATAAACAAATAAGAGAGTTAGATATGAAAAAAATTACTATCTTGCAACAAAAACATTAAATGAGGAATAATTTACTTAGAAGAAAATTAGAAATTTTAAATTTTCTAAATGAATGAGAAATGTATGATTCGTAAATGTAGCTTGATTTGATATTATATTTTTCTAGATTTCTTAATTTTTATAAATTAAACTTCTTATTAAGTCCAAATGCATCAGTTATATTATATTATTTTTCAAATTTATTGAGTTTCTTTTTGATATTTACATGAGATGATCTTTTAAAATAAAATGAGTAACTCTTATATCCCTCTCTAATTTCTCAACTTTTTGATCTCTTTTTAGAAATAATTCTTTCATTTTGAAATTGATATCTATATAAGAGAAAATGTGACTCAAATTTATTTTTATGATGAGATTCATTTGCATCCTCTCTCTTAAAAATTATTTTGATTCATAGATCTTTTAAATCGATGAAATATTTTTGAATGTATCCTCCCTTTTGATGTTTGATTTTCTTTGACACCTCCCATCCCCCACCCCCCCCGAGAGAAGAGAAATTTGATGTGACGTTGGTGATGCATAGACTAAATTGTTTTATTATGCATTAAATATTATGAAAAATATTTAAGAATGTTAAAATATAAGTTGAGCTTTTTTTTTATAACATAAAAAATGTTTTGAGATCTTTGAAATGTTTAAAATTTTTATGTCATACTAAAAAGATGAATTTTTTATCTTGATTGATTACATGTTTATCATATAATATATATTTTTGATTGAAATTATTTATCATGTGATACTAAGAAGATAAATGCTTTAAAAATTTTATGTATCATGAATGGTTAAATTATGAAATTTTCAATCTTGTCAAAATACAATATTTGAATTCAAAAGTGATGGATTCTTTTGAATTCAAGTTTGCTCTATTTATCCTATGTCATATACATAGAGAGAGTTAATGTTAACTCATATCATCAATTGATTGTAATCATAAAAAAAGGAGAGATTATTGAATCTCATATTTTGATGATGAAATCAATTAATGGATTTTATGATCTAAATTGTGTGTTAGAGAAAATGATACAGGATTACTACGACGGTGAAAATGTAATATAATCTGATGTTGGGGCAGAGTCAAGTTCAAGCATCGGGCCGGGGTTCGAACGATATAATGGGAACTCAGAGGGAGATCGTTAGAAGCTCATCGAAGTGATCAGGGGCTTGTTTAGAGTTTGCTAGTAGCTCGTCGAAAATGATCGGGAGCTTGCCGAGA
Organism: Ensete glaucum; assembly: GCA_021527575.1. Classification (NCBI taxonomy): domain Eukaryota; kingdom Viridiplantae; phylum Streptophyta; class Magnoliopsida; order Zingiberales; family Musaceae; genus Ensete; species Ensete glaucum. Next base: position 36,901,261 of record CM038558.1, on the reverse strand, counting down.
GTGCGCCGGGAGTTCGTTGGAAGATGATCGAAAGACTCGTCGGGAGTTCGCTAGAGGATGTTGGAAAATTCGTCGGGAGTTCGGAAGATTGATTGACGTGTCGGACAATAAGAATGATTGTAATTGTATCTTAGTATGCCATAGTTAGCATCATATGTTTTGAGTCCTAACTGAGTTAGATTTGGTGAAATCTAAACTAACTCAATGAGAGGCAACCAAGTTCACTTTTGGGTTAGACTTTAGCTCATGGTTGAGCTTATTTCTGGACCTAGAAAGGGGTCAACATGAGGTACAATATTGTTCTCGAGTTGCCTAAATATCATCAGTGGGTGGTGGTAGTACTGCCATCGCTCAGGGTTTCGGGTAGCTTTCGGTGATGGTACCATCAATGCCAACGGTAGTACCGTCCGTACTCGGGTTTTTCGGTAAAGCTTAAATTTTGGCTTCATTTTTTGAACCTAATTGAAATTTATAAATATCCTAAGTATTCTTACATTGGAGGGCAAGAAAGTGATGGGAATGTGCAATAAAAGTGATCATAATCTTAGTTAAAATTCTGTAAAATTTAAGAGCTTCCCTTGTATGCTTCAAGAGTAAAGTGAGATTAAGGGAAGAGGGGAAGATTGTAAAGGTTTCTCTCATGAACCTTTACGATATTATTTCAAATTTATTTTAAATTAATCATTTATTCATTTTCAATGAATTCCAAGAAATATTTTTAATTTCTTCTTTATTTCAAGTAAATTTTTTTAAACAAGCTATTTTTGCAGGTACACTAATTCACCCCATCGCCCTGAAAGCCAAGTAGATCCTAACATTATCAAAATCTTTGAAGTTGATCTACAATCATTAATATGTTGAAAGAGATCATAAGAAATATATCTCTTTAACACAAATTTAATTTTTATATTTAATATCCATCGTCTCCTCGTAGTGTCTCCATTCATACTATTTGGTGTTGTTGCTACGTTACCACCGACAACATACTATAGATATTCCTGAATGAGATATGACTCAAAACAAATATCCTACTTGAGAACCTTAATACCAAACCCACCAACTCTAATCAGTAGTAAAGAAAAGTAACTTTTTCACTAAAAAGATATTGAAATACATATCATCACTCTGGTAGCTTTGATACAATGGGAGGAAAAAAGAGAGATCACAATGTAAGTACAACTCATTATCAAATAAAAGTAGCAAGGTACTAATAGCATAAGAGGAAAATAAAAAACCAAGATGTAATAAAAAAAAAAAATTATACTGAACTTCTTAAGAAAAAATCAATTATAAGAACTAACTCCTTGACTCGAGTCCTAACCACTTAGACGTAGACGGAGGATGGCATCGGTGCATAATAATAATTTAAAATAAAAGATTCTTATCTCTAAAAAATTTATATAATTAATTTAAATAAAAAATTAAAAAATAAAATCTTTAAAAGAAAATATACGTTAAATCTTAAGACCAAAAAAAAAAAAAAAAACAAGAGAACTCACCGAAGCTATTCATGGATGGACATGACAAGATGTCTGTCTCACTTTGCTTCAGATGGATGGACATGGTTTTATCTAATCACAGGCTCCAATCACTGTCCAACAACTTCACCCCTTATTCTCCTCGGTGGTTGAGATCTCTCCGACACCTCTGGCACACAGCGGCTAGTGAGCGAGCGGCGTCGCTCAGAACGAACGAACACTTACAGCTCGTCATTTTTAGCACCTCAAAAGCAGCAGGTGGTTTTTGGTGAGCCCACACAACCCCCTCAAATTCTGATGACGAGATGGTGCACAGAATCGTACTGCAAACAAAAAATAATAAAAAAAAAGTCATAACCAAAAGTGGCTGGAGACACGCAGCATCTGTTTGCTGCAAAATAAAGCACTGTGCTTTGAGAAAAGAAAACCCACAGAGTGCTTTCCATGATTACTGCTGCTCTACCACGGCCGTGCCCGCCCGATTCCTTCACCAAACGAACGCGAAACGGTAATTAATTTAGGAACACAATCATTATCTGCATGGGTTGGTTCTGCTTCCCCACCACCATTCTTCGTCTCCCTTCCTTCCACCCCAACCGACATGAAGAGTTCATTCTACGTTTCCGTCTTCCGCTCTACTTCCCTTGATGTTGACAAGGGAAGGCCCAAATTTTTTTATTATTTAAATTGCTTTGAAACCTATCGAACTACTTTTAAATTTATTTTTATTTTTATTTTTGACTATTTTCTCACTTAATAAAAATGAATAAAGTTTAAGATAATAAAACAGGTCTCTCCGTATGTCACACCGGCCCCGCCCCGCCCCGCCCCACTCTCTCCCGCTGTTCTCTGTCCTTTGTCTTCCGACCTTTTTTTGCTTTTTTTTGCCTTTCGTTGGCGAAATTGAAGTGCTGCACTATGAGAAGCATACTTCATCGACAAGTAGCCGAAGAGCCTGAGGGAGAGGAGGAGGAGGGGACGAGGGAAAGGGAGCGTAGGAGCAGAGGAAGAGGTAGAAAGGGCCAGCGGCGGCGGAGGCGATGAAAGGCTTCGTCGCCGTCTCCACCATTCCGTCGGTGAAGCGACGGTGGCGCGCGCCCGCCTCGGCGGTGTTCGTCCTCGTCTTATTCTCGCTCTTCGTTCCACTCGCCTTCCTCCTCGGCCTCCACAACCGCTTCCCCTCTGGTGAGTCGCCCACTTCACTCCTCTCTCTCTCTCTCTCTCCCGCCATCTTCAGACCCTAGGACTCTTCGCGGGATGCCGCTCCCCTCGCTCTGTTGTGTTGTCGCGGTGCAGTGGCGGCAGAGGGTCGATTGATCTGCATTGGGGCTGTGGCGCTTGGATCTTTGTCTTTGTTGGTGGCTTCGGTTCATAATGGGAAAGGATTTACGGTTTTAGTTTATTGAATTGGGGAAATTTAGTTGGATGACGACTGAACTGCACGGCGACTGTTTTTTTTGGAACTATTACTATTGTCGTACCGTTGCAGCTTTTTTTTTTTATCTCTGTCGCTTTTTGTTACTTTGTGCAGGTTATGATCCCCTGCCTTCGGTAAGGTTCTCTCCAGAATACAAAAGACTCGAGTATTATCAGGTTAATGGTTGTTGTTGTTCGGCAAGGGTGATGTTTGTAATTGTTATTGTCGACACAGGAAACTCGCTTTCTGAAATTTGGTCATCTGGATGGTGTTGGTGCTTCTTCCAAGGTTAATTAATCTATCACCATTTTACTACTTCACTTGGTAAAGGCATCCCACACTAGTTTCTTGACTGCTGTTCTTTCTTCAACTTGTTTCTGTTCGTATCAGGGTGATGGGTCAAGGATCTAGAATCTTGTCAAAAGATTTGGACCCATGTTCTCAAAGGTTGCTTTTGGCTTTCCAGAAATGTTTATAACCATTGGCCTGGTTTTCTTTTTTCAGTTGGAAGTTCTATATCTAACAAATTTGATAATGCAAGATTCAACTGCTAACTGTTTGGCCTTAATGTACTTATCTTTCTTTTTTTTTTCTTCTTTTTTTACCTTGAGCTTTGAACAAAGCATTCATGGTAATGTTCTTAACTTAATCATCATCTTCCAAAACAAATGTTAAGCAGTTGTTGTAATGCATGCACTTAATTTGTTAACTACCAATGTGGCAGGCCAACGTATTTTTGTTTTTGTGAAATTGGCTTGGAGTTTTCGGTCCAGAAAGATCTTAGACACCATTGAACCAAAGTATGTTCCTGATGTTGCAGATTCCCTGGACAGTCTTTCAATTGGAAAGTTGATTGGGTCAAAGATTTTGACCACTTGACCATATTTTATTGCTTTCAATTCATGAACCTAATTATTAATCTTTAAGGATTCCTGATGTCATCTTTATTTTGTGAGCCAGAATCAATAAATCACAGTTGTATACTGTTAATGTGCTTCTGTATTTACAACTGACATAATCTTTTTTTCATGACTAGGACACACTACATGCTTATTGTTTTGTTACTTCAGATAGTAATCATTTTATATTCTCTTTAAATTCATCATTGCTCATGCTGATGGGAGAGTGTAGGTTAAATTCCCGTTTTGGCTTCTCATTATGTTTGCTTCCCATTATTCTACTTGAACAAAAAGCCCTTTTAAGTTTTATCTAGGTGTTCTCAGTTATCTAATCTGCAATTTATCAAGTCATTTTAGCCATCCGTGCAGTCCGTAAGATGAATTGCAGCAGCTTACTTAACTTGCTGCTGCGTGCTACTAGAATCTTTCTAGTCCTTGTGGCAAATTGATATTTTTTATAATATTAATATTTGGGCTCATTGGATTTTTCTTAAAAGCATCTATGTCTCTTTATTTGTCAGGATGTTACTGGGAACCACATGTCCAAAACTGGTGACCTCTTGAACAAGAAACCTGTCATAAGCTCCACTGATAAACTGATTGTAGCAGGGAAGGATTTTACTTCCAACTCACAAGCAATGAACATGACTCTACAGAACACTATTGCCTACTATAAACAAGAAGTCATCATTTCGCACCCAAAAGGTATGCAGCATTAAATACACTGCAGGGTTTTTTTTTTTGTGAAGTTGCCTTAGTCATTTTCAGGAGGTACCAAGGTAGTATAAGTAAAAATTTAGAATTTTGGTGCATAAGAACTGCAAAGCTTATTTGAACCCTTATGGTATTGTTTTGAGAATTTGAGTGTAGAAGGGCACCTTGGCAGGTGGTTGGCAATCTTTTTTCTTAAGAATTGTAGGCTTTTCTTGTGAAGTTGCTTTAGACATATGTGGAAGGTAATAACCGTAATATAAGTAGAAATTTAGGAATTTTGAATTTGATGCATAAGAACTGCAAAACTTATTTGAACCCTTGAGGTATTTGTTTGAGGATTCGAGTGGGCAAGTGCACCTTGGGCAGGTGGTTACCAATCTTTTTTCTTAAGATATATGATTGAAACTGAAGGGTGGTTGCTGCAAGAAAACAGATCAAGTAACAAGAGACTCTTTAACTATGCTAAATATTTACGATCTTTTGTATGGATCAGGCAATAATTATAGACAAATGTGCCAGCTGAAACAAGAGTTCTTTCTGTTTCTTGGCCATGTAAATTTTTAAAAAGATATATTGGCCTAAACTCTAATCTATTGGTTGTTCCATGTACACTAGTTGTGTAATAGTTCGTCAGGAATTTTTTTATGTTTGTTTATTTTATGCTTTGCTTTTCTTGTGCCTATTTATTATTCTAAGGCTATTGACTAACCCACAATATTTATTTTCTGCAGTTCTGCCTGTACCACAAGCAGTTCCATCAGAATCACTTTTAAATTTGAGTACAAAGGTTAGTTGGGAAAACAAATCATTATGTTCACGAGTTAATTGCATTATTCCGAGAAATTGAAATGACGTTTACAATACTTATGATGGCACATACATTTCATTTATCTACTGAAGTCTCTCTTTCACAACACCAGTAAATTAAATTCTTTGCATATATTATAAATTAACTGGCACTACAGAGTTTTATGATATGCTATTTCACTAGAATCAATCTAAATAAGCAACCATTTATCTTGTCTATTATTCTGCATTCTGGTCCTTTCTTGTATAACTCAGATTCTCCTCTCAGCATGGTACCTGGGATGACAAGAAGAGTGATGCTGAAGGTGGACGTCATGATGAAACTATGAAATATTGTCAGCTTGAATTCGGGAGCTATTGTCTATGGTCCATAGAGCATAAAGCAGTGTTGAAGGATTCTACTGTGAAGAAACTCAAAGATCAGCTTTTTGTTGCTAGAGCTCACTATCCAAGCATTGCAAAACTTCATGGACAAAAAAGGTTATCACGTGATCTAAAGCAGAATATACAAGATCATGAACGCATGCTTAGTGTAGTCACTGTAGATGCTGACCTTCCAAAGTTGTAAGTGTTTTTGGTAACGTGTTAATGTTTTAACCTTTTTATTTGTTAAATTTTGCATATGCTCTTTAAATTTTGCATATGCTCTTTAAATTTTCCATATAATGTTCAGATTGCTGTGTTTGTATTTACCATATGTTGATGTTAGAAAGGGATATAATGAATCCAAATTCTCAATTTTGTCTGACCCAAGAACTCGTCTGCTTGGCATTGACCCTGTTTTCATGTGTCTGGCAAGGCATGCTCAAACTGATAGTGACAATTATGGTCTTCGCTTAATACCTCTTTAGTATCTATCTCAGCTTTTCATCATCCTAAATATTAGTTTTTATATTTAGCAGTTAGCTTTAAATATATTAAGGGATCAGCTTTAATATGTTACTACTTCATAAATTGAATGGAATTTTGGGGAAACATATTTCCTAGTTGTTAAACTTTGACCAGGTTTATTCAAATTTCCTCTTGTTTGCACGTTGGAAAAAGCCTAAATTGTCTCAGAAAGATGAAATATAATGGCTTTGAAAGCATGAGTTAAATCCTCTTGTTAGGATTATCTTTTTACCCTTAACTAGTCTCTAAACAGTGGGTTCACATCTAAAATTTTCTATCCTTATTATTGCTAGTGTCTCTTTGCACATGAAATCACTTTTAAGTAGTGTCTACTATTTGGCTGGTCTTGGTGGAATTATAGAAAAGACCCCCCATATAGGTGGACGATATGGTTTCATGCTGTAGAAAAGAAAAAAAAATCATAGCAAAGATGAAAGAACAATGTCAGAGTTTGAATTCATTAAAATTATCATTGTTGCTTTTAGGTTTTATTGATCTAGGTAGTAAAATTGTAGTATTAGAATTTGCTTCTATTAACTGAACATGGGATCTGTGGAGAAAAGATCTGCAGGTAATATGTTATTCTCAATGAATTGGCAATGCTGCTCTAGCCCTGAAAGCATAATAGTTTCAAGGATGCTATAAATAGCATCTATGATCTTCTTTAACTTGTTACTAATTCCATAGAAAATTAATAGCAGCTTGTCTTCTCTTTCAGTGTGGAAAAGAAGTTGCAGAAGATGGAGCAGACAATTGCAAGAGCTAAAGAGTGCACTGTAAATTGCAACAATATTGACAAGAAACTAAGGCAAATATTGGATCTTACCGAGGATGAAGCTACTTTTCATATGAAACAAAGTGCATTTCTCTATCACCTTAGCGTTCAGACCATTCCCAAAAGTCTTCATTGCTTGTCCATGAGATTGACAGTAGAGTTCTTTAAATCTCTCTCGATGGATACCAATAAGGCCCCCCATCATAATAGACTTGACAGCCCAAAATTGATGCATTTTGTTATTTTCTCTAAAAATATTATTGCAGCTGCAGTTACTATCAATTCAACAATAATGAACTCTGAGGTGCGTACAACTTATGTTCATAGCAAGGGAACATACTATAGAAGCTACTTGATGTGCTAGCTCTTATGACTTTTCTTTTGATGTTGCAATAGGTCAATCAAAATATGGTTTTTCATGTTGTAACGGACGCACAAAATTATTATGCCATGAAGCTCTGGTTTGACAGAAATTCTTACAAAGAGGCAACCATTTTTGTCATCAATTTTGAAGAACTTAATATGAAATACCTTCATATAACTGGCCTGGAAAGGTTATCACTTTCTGAGGAATACCGTGTTTCTGTTCATAAAACTGATCAATTAGCTGCACATACAGCTACAGAATACATATCAGTTTTTGGTCACTCTCACTTTCTTCTTCCAGATATATTCAAGAATCTGAAGAAGGTGGTGGTTTTGGATGATGATGTGGTTGTTCAGCATGATTTATCATCACTATGGGCCCTTAACTTGGAAGGAAAAGTAAATGGTGCTGTCGAGTTCTGTGGGTTGAGACTGGATCAACTCAAAAATTTTCTAGGCAGAAACAGCTATGATGCAAAATCTTGTGTATGGATGTCAGGACTGAATATTATTGACTTGAAGAAGTGGAGGGAGCATAATGTTACAGGGACATACTTTCAACTCGTCCAAAGCGTAAGTGATATAGCCTTTAATGTGCTTTCTCATCTGTCTTGAGTATTTCTTTTACTATTCCAACCTGTTTAAGGATGTAAAATCAGAAGTTCTTTTTTCGTATCTAAAGTTCAGTATTTGGTTGACTTTTGATATGCTTTATGCATTTGAAATGACAAAAGCAGGATAGAATGTTCTTTACACAATCTGAGGCAGTTATGATCGTATAGGTTTGGAAGTACTTGTATCAATTGTCTTATTTTTCACTTTTATCACCTGATTTGCTGATTGTATCATTTCACCTAAATGCATTTTGGATTCCTTTCAGTAACCTATGTACTTCTGTTTACAGATAAATTGTTTTTTTATCATTTAGTGTATGATTTATGCATTTAGCGAATCTATTTGCTATTTGCCAGCTAAGAGCTAACTAAACGCACTGTCCATTACAGTTCCAGACAAAGAATGAAGTCTCTCTTAGAGCTGCAGCCCTGCCAGCAAGCTTACTCGCATTTAGGAATCTCATATATCCCCTTGGTGAAAGGTGGTCTTTACCAGGGCTTGGTCACAACTATGGTGTTAATGCAGATTCTGTGAAGAGTTCTGTATCATTGCACTACAATGGCAACATGAAACCTTGGCTTGATCTTGGTGTTCCCAAATACAAAATATATTGGAAGAAATTTCTGACGCAGGATGAAAAGTTCATGGATGAATGCAATGTAAATCCATAGCTGTCAAGAGCATCATCTGTATGAAGTTTTGGTATGTCCAGGACGGGACAGTTTTGCCAACTTGAGATGCCGGATACATTTTCTGTCATTTGATACCTGTGGAATATTTTTCAACATACTGAATGGATGGGAAATAACACAATGTGCAGCCACATATGGTACCACCAGAATCCCTGTTAGGCTTCAGAAGAGAGCTCGTCGTCGAGCTGCTGCCGGATGAGCTGTGATGCCAAAATTTGCTAGTCTGATGCTCGCCATTCAACTTGTGGTTTCTGAACTCGAGAAATGATCTTGATATAACAAAAGATTACAGAAGATGATTCGACTATGGAGGTTGGCTTTGTCACTTACTCATCTTTCTGCTACATCTAGATGATTTTTGTTTCACAAGTTGAATCAGAATGGCGTCTTCTTGGATTCTAGAGACTCTGAAGATTCTTTTCCTTCTCTATCATCAGTCCTTGTTTTTGTTGCCTTCCCAAACAAGTGTATACGTAAAATTTTTTGTTCCACTTACCTATTCTTGTAATTAGCAGATTCCTAAATCATTTCTTCACAATGTTAATGTCATTTGTATGAGCTGGTCATGAACCTTCTCTATTATTTCTTCTTCCATATCATGTCTATTCATCAATGGTTGGGAACGTCTTGTTTCTTGGTTTAATCTTCGCAAGTGTTTTCTTCTTTATTATCCTTTATATGTTGAAGAGTAGAGGGAACACGCAGCGTGGGGGAAGTCCTGATGCAGCAATAACAGATACGGTGAATCAAGTGCAGAGAGCATCACAAAACGCTAGGCAATTCGGTAAGATCGAGCAAGCGCTGTTATAGTATTAGAAGAACCAAGCCAATCGAGAGAAGAAAATGTCACAAGAGAACAGGCAAATTAGTCTCTCTGATCTTTCCCCCCTTCCCTCCCTCTTGATTAGCACAAACACCATTACGATCATAATTGTTGTCTTGTCCACAGACGAAGAGGAAGGAAGGCTTATCCCCGGCCCTGCATTCACTTTAGACGTAGGACGGCGGCTTGGGGAGGCCGACGACGTCGCCGCAGAGCAGCGTGTTGTCGGGCATGTTGTACTCATCCCTCAGGGACCTCGCCGGCGACACCACGCTGATGTAGAGCTGCTGCCCCAGGTAATGCCGCTCCCACAGCTCCGACCGCAGGCTCCACATCCCCGCATTGTCGAACGTCAGCATGATCGCTGACCACGACCTCGGGTACACCTGTATCGTGTGCCGGCTCACCGCGTCCAGAAGATTGTAGGTCCTCCGGCTCGCCGGCGTCCACTTCCCGTGTCCCATCCTGCAACCAACACGTCAAAACACCACGTTCACCGGTCATGGACACTCATGCGTGCACCCCGAAAAGTCGAAAAGGCCGCAGGGCAGTTATACTACCCGGCGGCGAAGAAGGAGTAGCCGTCCAAATGGTAGCACTGAATGCTCCTCTCGGGATTCTCCAGGATGATCTCGATGTAGTCCCTGTAGGTGGCGTTCAGGACGTTGGGAGCGACCGTGATGCTGGCACCGGACGCCTGTGGCTCGTCACTGATACTGTCGTACTTGAACACCTTGTCGGAGATGCCGTAGTACTCGGCGAGCTTGAGCGGGGTGGGGGAGTCCACATGCGACACGCCATTGAGCGCGAAGCGGCGCTTGCCGTTGACGAGACCGACGGAACTGGCGAGCTTGATGGTCCGGGTGATGTTGATGCTGCCGTAGTGGTAGGAGCCCTGGGGGTTGGGCCGGGCGGCGCTGGCGGTGAGGTTCCACCGGAACGACCTCCACTGGTTGAACGACCAGGCCCAGCCGACGGGACCCGCCGGTAGCTCGGGCGATGGTGGAACTTTGGAGCCGGCGTAACGGACGACGCCGGTCGCGGTCCGCATGTACTTGGTGAAGCGTGTGGAGGCGACCATGTAGTAGTCCTTGGGCTCCTGGTTGGCCGTGACGAGCACGGAGAGACATTGCCCGACGTGGACGTCGAGGGACTCGTAGTCGTTCTGCACGGTGTGCGACCCGTCCATCTCCACCAGCTTCATCAGGTGGCCCTGAATCCGGAAGTTGAGCGACACCTTCAAGCCGGCGTTGCAGATCCGGTAGCGGTACGTCTTCCCGGTTTCCATGGTGAAGAGCGGCGGGTCGTCCTTGCCGGTGGCGTCCTTACCGGAGAGCCCATTCATGAGGATGCCGGCGGGGTTGCCGATGCTGCGGCCAGCGTCGAGAATCCCGGCGAGGACCTTGTGGCTCTTGGTGTACCAGTCACCGATGAGGACGGTGTAATCGTCAGCAGGGTCGTCAAATGGCACGGGGATGAGGAGGCGGCTGTTGATACGGAGGCCGCCGAAGGCCCCGGCCGCCCTGTGCATGCCGAGGGAGGGGAAGTAGAAGAAGCTCCCGATCTGGTCCTTCACCTGGAAGTGATAGGTGTAGTTCGTGCCGGGAGGGATGGGGCAGTTGGTTCCGGGCATGCCATCCTGCCATGAGTTCTTCCTCTGCTGGATTCCGTTCCTGCCCAGAATAAGAGAGAATAGCTTTAGCGGATCCCTCAAAAGTGTCGGTGTCGAGCTTAAGCAGGAGAGAGAAGGAACCATGTCAACAGGAAAGGCTCATCGAGATTGTTGAAGACGTTGAGGACGATGTTGTTGTTGGTGGTGGAATTGATGTTGGGTCCCGGGAACTGTCCATTGATGAGGATGGCCTGCTGAGGGACACCGAGAGGGGCGATGGTGCCGTAGGTGACATTCCACGTAAAGAAGAGGTAGGGGTCCTCGGCGCGCACCGCCGACAGCGCGAGAAGGGTCGAGAGCAACGCCAACAGAGACATGCGCGACATCTTCTTGTCCCCTACTCTGCAGCTTATCGGGCGATCTCTCTCTCTCTCTCTCTTCTACAATAAAGCAACGTTTTGCTCGATCTCCCCACCTCTCTCTGAAACCTCTATAAATTCATATGGAGAGAGGATGGAAGAGGAGGAGAAGGCCCGAGGGGGCGGGGTGGGGGGTGGAGGGGGGTGTGGTGGAGCTTGGTGCTTGGGATTTGGATCCGTCGGGAGGCCATATATATAAGGGAAATGGATGGATGAGCAGGGGGGGGTGGGAAGGCGTCCTCTTCTTCGCTCATTTCTCCGGGCTTCGCGTGCTGCCGCTTGAACTGTTCTTGTTCGATGGAAGGAGAAGCGAGAAGGGAGGCTTTTGCGTTCCTTCCGACGGATGTTTCGAGCACCACGGGTTTAACGATTCCCGTGTTCTCTCCGTGTGCGACTTCTGTAGCAGATGTCATCTCATGAACCAGTAAACTCCATCTGACTTGGAATACGAAAAGCCAGGAGGAGGTGTATCGAGTCACCCCTCGAAGTTTACAGAGGTGATGTGGGTTTTACACATGAAGCATAGACTTGTAATAATTAACTAATCAACTTAAATGTCTCGAAGGAGATACAACCTATTGGTTGATCCAAAGGGTAGGGGTTCATCCGAGATATATATATATATATATATATATATATATATATATATCAAATATAAAGAGAGATTACACACGTAGGCACCCCCTCCCTATAAGTCCCTCATGTGGATAAGAGATGCGTGAGTCAAAGTCTCAACCTATGTATGACACAAGAAATTGGAGGTCAATCGATCGGGCGTGACTTTTGGATGTAGCAGCCGACATCAAAATGCTGTCAGGATATTACGTTCTCCATCTCTATACTGATCTCTCTGATAGCATCGTCGATCCAAATTATCATAGAAAATTGCAATGATTATTATGACTGACACGCCAGCTTAATGATTATGGCTTTTTTTTTTTTTTTTTTTTGGGGGGGGGGGGGGGGTTGCAGGTTTCACATCCTTCCTTACTAAATCATCAACACCCCACTCATCATTATTCTCACAATCATCATTTGTTATTATCCAAAAATGCAATATTCTGAACCAACAAAACACGACGGCTCAAAGACACGCAACCATCAAATCATCCGCTTCGCACGCTTCGATTGTCAACTCAAGGCAACTCCTGCCTTCTCCTCTCGTAAATAAGGCTTAGGGTCCGCCGCAATGGACCGGCAGTGAACCGGAAGCCACCCTGGGTCGGACGAATCCCGTGACGGTTTTTTCTTTTTCCGCCTTTTTTTTTTTTTTACTTCTCTTTACCTTTATTAACAAAGGTACAATCCCCCATTTCTGTGTCGCGGATTGGAGGCCTCACTCCCACCACCTCTTCTTCTTCTTCTCTGCCCTCCGAAAGCTCAGTCCTCTCCTTGAATTCGTGGGGTACTGATTTTTTCATCTCCATGTGCGTCTCGATCCTTGTCCCCTTGTTGCGAATAGACGTTCTTTTGATGGATTGATCTCGCTTTAGGGTTTCGATCCCAATGGGTTTAAATCATTCCTGCGTTGTTCCGCAAATTAGAAGATTGCCCCTAGATCGACCATGACTTGTGTGCTTTTGCCCATTTTCGAAATCTAGAAGCTATCAAGGTCGGGGGTTTTTTTTTTTTTTCTTCTCTTTTTAGTCGTTTGGTTTGGTGAGTCCTGAAGGCTTAGTTTGTCGAACCAGGCTTTTCAATTTCTTGGTGTTCGTGAAATACGATAATGTTCTAAGCAAGCAAAGTTAAACAGGACAAGTGTATTTTCAGTACGTGATTGGAACCCACTCTTCCTTGTGCTGAAAGATGAAATCTTCGAATCTTTCTTCACATTGCTTGTTGATTTCATGGACCCTGGAGCTAAATTTGATTATTATTATTTTTATTATTTTTATTATTTTTCATTGTTTGTATGGGACTCGGTGATGAATCATCTTAGCCTGTTATTATTACTTGGTGTATGTCCATCTTTCTGGGTTGTAGCGAAGTCTTGCTCTGGTTGTTCAAAACTTCTATTTTTGTAGAGGCACCTGGTAAAATGCAGCTTAAACTTTTTGAGGGAAGTATGGTATTTATGGAATGTGAAAGTGCAGATACTTTGAGAAAAAGTCTTTAAACCATTCGTGGAAGACCTCAAGTTTGGAGTCTTTTTAGTGTGTCACATGGTTACTGCAGTTGTAAAACTTTCTTGAAAACTACTAGTCTTTCTTGCATTCGTCATTTATACTTCCCAAGATAAAAATTAGAGGGGTTAATCATTTTTCATTGGGTCGTGACTGAATTATAATCTGCTGATAAAAGTTGTCTTTTGAGGATGCAAACCCCCATTACATTTCAATTGTAATTACTTGAGATGCCCAAATTTCCCATTAATACTTAGTTGTTGCAAGTTCAAATTGCTTCATATGGTTCCTGTCTAATTTCCTAACTAAAATTTGCTTTCTTTTCAGCTCAGAACAAAGATAGCAGCCGACAATTAGAAATCTGGATACTTTTTAGTCACTGCTCAGCATAATGAATGAGCACTACGTCTGGAATTGAATCCTCCTTGAACACTTATCACAGAACTATAATGTCTGGGCTGTTAAATGTAATTCCTGCCTGCCTTTTTTGGCTTTCACAAAATATGTTACTTGCATTATAATTTTATTTGCATGGACACAGAACGACAAACTCATGGCCTTCTGACATGGTATATGAATTTGTTGGGTGTCTCTTCTTTCTGTTATATTAATTATTCCCCTGATGAATTAATTGTAGGTTGTATTAATATTTTCATTTAGCTTTGTCAATCTTATCAATCACATTCTGATCTTTCAAAGTTAGTGAAGCACTAGTTCTTATATAACTACTTTAGCTTCTTGTTTTCAGTTTGTCATGATTGTGATGCCTTTAGCTATGTTAACATATACTTGTCCCGTTGGATTTACAGTTTAAAGAGATCTATGATGTCAACCATTCCTGTTGGCATTGTCACTCATGTAATGGTGCCATCTAATTTTTGGAACTCACAATGGATTCAATGTCTGCTGCCTCATAACCAATATATACTGCTGTACTATGATCTGAGTAAAGTTGATTTTTCATCTTTCCAGTTCATCCATTGTGCAGCTTCTGCCATGTGGTGTTTGACATTTCCATGCTTTCCACGAACATAGCTACTGCTATGTTCCGCTACCTGGATTCAGTTTTGTCTTGTTCTGATGGTTTTGTCAAGTCCTTTTTTTTTCAGTCAAATGAATTGCAGACTTTTTTTCTGATGACCTGCTTTTTAGGCATGATATATGTTGACTAATACCTTCGTACAGATCCTTGTTCTTGTGATGTATGTCCCCTGTTGCATAACCTTGGGGAACCTCAACTTCTTGTTAATTGCATATGGTTCCTTAGACATGATTATTTCAATCCGAAAGGCCCAAAATCTGTTATCACATATGCATGAAACTGCATGAAATATTTCATTGCTTTATATTCTTTGTAAGTCACTAATTTTTTTTTAATTCCCATTATTTGATCCTTATAATGCTTGGAGCTTGTATGTGACATAGTGGCTTGTCAAAAATTTTGAAGCGCACGGCTTTTTTTTGTTGTGATCAAATTCGATTCTCGGATTAGTATAGGTTAGGTGTTGACCTTTTCTCTAGAGAAGATATATGTTGCTTATATTGTGCTTTCTACGTACCTATAACAGACTATATTATTTAGAAATGGATTTTGATGGGCAATATATGGTTATACGTGAATCATTTAGAACGTGCTAGTCTTTGTTTATGGGTATTGAACTATTGTATATTGTATTCAACTATGCCATTTTAGTTTTACCTTTGGTTACTCATTCTGCATCTTTCTTAGTGATACTAGCTGAGTGCATGTTTTATTTAATAATGTTTTAAGAGATTGTGGAGGAGAAAGAAACACCATGTCAGTGCATGAAATTACTTTTTGAAGCCTAGAAATTTCCAAAAAATTGCTGATTCATTTTTAATTCATTTACAAGATTGGAGGAATCGTTATTTTCTATCATAACTTAAGGATCATCTTCCCTTGGCTCATTGATTTATTTGGCCCTTCGATACCAGAATCAATTTTCATGATACAGATTGTGGTTACCCTCTTCTTCTAGATTTGCCTATGATCTAGGGGAACCTCAGAGTTTACATCATGGTTGTGTAAGCCTAACTTGTGATCAGTAACGTAGAAGTTAATCTGAAACAAGCCTTTCATGTTTTGATATTTGTTTACTTGGCTAGCAAACTTGGATCAACCTCAAAAGGTTCTCATCAATTTAACTGCTGTAATAAAAATTTCTCCAGCTTTCATGCCCTTGATTTGAGTTGTGTTACACTGCATACTCCCTGTTTATGGGAAATATCATTGCATTTTTTTGGGAAAAAACTTGTGACGCCATTTGTAATGCATTGGGAAATCATTGAAAATGAGTGTCTGTATCTATATTGTGATGTTTATTGGCAGTTTGTATATGTAGCTAATTGGCTAATCTATACTACTGTTTTTTTTGGCCCCTTTTATTTTACAATTGTGGATGCATGCTGGCCTTGCTTTTCTTGATTAAAATACTTGAGATTTTGGTTTCAGTCGACACTTAATGGTTCAGCATCAAATCTCACTGACTCAACAGGCCGACCCTACACCACATCATTTTCCGGCCAGTCTGCTACAACGCCTGGATTTCATAACTCCAGTAAGCAGATTCTGATTGTTAACTTTCTTGAACAGATAGAATCCTTTTAAACTGCTAACTTGTACAATAATAGGTGGTCTTCAAGGGCTGCATAACATTCACGGAAGCTTCAACCTGCCAAACATGCCGGGTTCAGTTGCATCAAGAAATGCAGCAATTGGTGGTGTTCCACAACCAGGAGGAAGCATTCCTAGTGGACGGTTTGCATCCAACAATCTTTTGGTTGCATTGTCTCAGGTCTAGAACAATTTTAAGTATAAGCATATTACTCATCTGCATCAAAAAGTCTTTTGAATGCATTGCGTCTTGTTAAAATCTGCCTAACCATGTGCATATTGCTTCCTGCAGTGAGTGAAATATTAAAGATTACTCTTTGACCTATGTATTCTTTTATCGTCTATATTTTGTTTAACTGAAGCTTGTCTGCATATTGTCATTTTTCATGCAGATGTCTCATGGCTCTGGTGTCACAAATAGAGGAGGTATCAATGTTGTTGGAAATCATGCTTTTAGCAGTAACATGAGTGGAGTTGGTGGGTCAATAACTGGTATCTCCTCAAGTTCTGCCACTGGCAATCGTAGTGCGGTTCCTGGTTTGGGAGTTTCTCCAGTTTTGGGTAATGTAGGCCCTAGACTTGCAAGCACCATGGGAAACATTGTTGGTGGTGGTAATATGGGAAGAAGCATTAGCTCTGGAGGATTATCAGTTGCCGGACTATCTTCACGTGTAAACTTGGCTGCTAATAGTGGATCAGGGAGCCTTAGTGTGCAAGGATCTAACAGACTGATCAGTGGCATGCTTCAACAAGGTAGCACTCCACATCTCCTTGCAGATTTCTGACTTTGCAAGATTTAGAAGTCTCATCTTAGGCATTTCTTGTTTTGTCTACTTCAATAGCAAAAACATTTGAAAATTTAATGTATACTATAGTGGCAGCTATACATGAAGTTGGGCTTATTAATTTATATTAGAAGTTTTCAATATGAAATTCATCTTTCTGCAGCAAAGTCTTACCCAAAACTAAAATTTATTGAAATTACTGCAACCCACAGAATTTGATGTTCAGTTATTGATCCCTAAGATACCTTTGGTTTATTAGTTCATATTGTTGTAATGATCGGTAATGATTCTATTTATGCAACATTTTGTCTTGAATATTGAATAGTGTATTTATCTGTAGAACCTGAGTGTATATTCACATGTATTTGTGCTTTAGACTAGATGTTGGATTTTATGAAATACTCATTAAAATTGATGCATCAACTTATGTCACTGAGATAACTGTGTAAATATACAACAGATTGACTGACAGATTGTTCTATTTATATACTATTAGCAGCACCACAAATGATTGGTATGCTTGGGAATTCTTATCCTATATCTGGAGGACCTCTATCTCAAATCCAAGGTGCGAATAATCCCTTAAGCTCTATGGGAATGTTCAATGATGTCAATGCTGCCGACGGTTCTCCTTTTGATATGAATGATTTTCCTCAATTAAATGCACCACCAAGTTCAGCTGGAGGCCCACAAGGACACTTGGGTATGTAAGTGAGACTTGTTTACTTAATTGGTTTAACAGAATTTTTGTGAAATGGAGCATCCACTGATTCGTGAATTCTTAGGTGCAACACGTAAACAAGGAGTTGGTGTTAGCTCCATTGTCCAACAAAATCAGGAATTTAGCATACAAAATGAAGATTTTCCAGCTTTACCAGGATTAAAAGGTTTTCTTTCCTTTTCATGTAGACTCTTTTGTTGTTCCTGAGAAACAAGTTGTATATTCATATACCTTCCTTAGCTGTTGCATTTCTTATATGCTTTGTCCTGCATTTTGCTTTTTTAGTAGCAAATTTATTTCTTTAGTCTGATTCTTTGTTGAGCATTTACAGTATTTGGTTTTTCATACATTTTGAGACTTTTGATATTTATTTACTTAATAGAAAGATGATTCATCTATAAGTTCCAGTAGTTGTGAAACTGCTTTTGAATGAGAAGCACCTTCATTTTAGGTATTATGGTGCAAAATTTTTTGAGGACAAATAAATTAATACCATGGTACCAAGAGATGGGGGAGGAGGGGAAGGAGAAGAGCAGGATAAAAGAAAAAGGAGGAGAGATGAGAGGGGAGTATGAGTTGGACCGGCGAGGTGGTAGGTGGCCATTGGTGCAGGCAACAAGCAAGAGTCATGGCTGGCACGAGAGAAGTGAGCACGAGAGAAGAGAGAGGTGGGTGGGGTAATGTAACGTAATAAAAAAATATAAGAAAAGAACTAGACGAAGAACATCGTTTTAGGTTTGGACCTATATTGGTTTCTGGTCGGACATATACATTACCCGTCGGTACGAGCATATCAACACATACATGGGTCACCAGTATCAGTGACTCAAAGAAGTAGAAGGAGAAAAGGACCAGATGGTCATGGAGGAAGGAGGAAGGAGGAAGGAACCAGAGGATTTTATTACTTCTCTAGTGTTACTAGGAATAATTCATTTTCTGGTACGATAAACTGCTTTCAATATTGGCATCTTATGACATCTTAGCTATAGTTTGTACTGTCCTACTATTGGTTGTATCGACCACTACAGTATCCTTCCAAGATTCTTGTTTCATAATTATTCATTTTTCATTCCTGTTTAGGCAGTAGCTCAGACTTTTCTGTGGATTTGCATCAGAAAGAACTTCATGAAAATATTTCCACAATTCAGCCACAACATCTACCTGTAAGTTGGACCTTGGTGAATTTATTTGATCTACTTGTCCTTGGTTGTAAATTTGCTTTATTCAGTAATAGTTGTTATATCATCAACTAGCTGGCAAGATCTGCTGGATTTAGCTTAGGAGGAACTTACCCACCTAACCGACAACAACAGCAGCAGCATGCCACTGCAGCTAGTAGTGGTGGGCTTACACTTGGGAACAATGTAGATCTCCAATTACATGGTTCTGATTTTTTTCCATCCTCTCATGGAAACTACCATTCACAGGTATATTAAGTCTCTCCGATGCTTTTGTCTGCTAGGCAACTTAATCATTAGGTTCTTGAGTGATTGTATTTCTGTTATCAGTTAAGTTTCTCAACTTTTTGCAGATTCAAAACAGTGGAGCCCCTAGCATTGGCTTGAGACCCTTAAATTCTCCAAATCCAGTTTCTGGTCTGGGAGTGTATGAGCAGCTCATTCAGCAATATCAACATCCACAAAGTCAATCACAATTTCGACTGCAACAGATGTCTGATGTTAGTCAGTCATATAGAGATCAGAACATAAAGTCTGTTCAGGGATCACTACTAGCTCTAGCTCCTGATCGGTTTGGCTTGCAGGGTTTGTTGAGTGTTATTAGGATGAATGATCCAGATCTAACATCTCTTGCTTTGGGAATTGATTTAACTACGTTGGGTTTGAACTTAAACTCTTCGGATAATCTTCATAAAACATTTGGTTCTCCATGGTCTGATGAGCCTGCCAAGGGGGAGCCTGAATTTTGCATTCCAACTTGCTATCATGCCAAATCATCACCAATTCTACATGTAAGTTTTTTTTAAAAAATGTAATATGAATATATTGTCCGAGTATATGATCTTACTAAATCTGTTAGTGTGGATGTAGCAAGGATATTTTTCAAAATTACAGCTATCAACCCTGTTTTACATCTTTTATAGGTATGTAATCCATTCCTTTGTTTTTTTGGGTGTTCTTCCTTCACGAGTGTCGTTCCTTAGAAGTATTTTCCACCATCTTGCAGTATGCCAAAGGATGAAGATCAACTCTATGCGGCTGCTGAACTGTAACTCTTTCTCTTTCTCTCTTCCATTTCTTCTGTGTGTGTGTGTGTGTATATGTTTCTTGTCATTCTTTGGGAAGCCCCATAAATATTTGTCTAAACTAGTTTTAAAGTTTGTATCAAGAAGCATTGTCAAAATCAAACTTGCAAGTCTTTTCCTCAAAACATCAGTCTTTATGGTTTGATGACTAATTTGACACCAGTTCATGAAGGAAAGAAAATATGGCACTGTAGTCTATAGTGCTTATCTTCAGGAGGAAAAAAGAGACAAAAAAAAAGTAATTTACTTTTAGCTAGCAAACAAGTCATGTAGTTCCTGAGTGATGGAATTTCATGTAGTTTCCTGCCTTTTTTTGGCTGCGAAACAAATATGACCTCCAGTTCTTTTTCATGTATTTTTCTATGCGACTTATCGGTCTATATCAGAAGTTTGTCTGGACGTGCTTTCAGTTGCCTTTAAATTGTTTTAATCAAAAACTTCTTCAGATATGCACGTGGATGGTTCTACCACAAAGAGCATCAGTTATGGTTTGTGAGAGTTCCAAATTTGGAGCCTCTTGTTAAGACACATGCATATGAAAGAGGATCTTACCATTGTTTCAATCCAAACACATGGGGAACAATTCTAAAGGTTTGAGACAATCCAATTATTTCTGTTTTCTATTAGTACTTACTATGAATGTTAATTACTATCGCTAATTGTTGGACTGCAGGAGAACTTTGTTTTGCATTATGAGGCAGTGGAGAAGAAACCAATACTTCCTTCTGATCCTTCTGATTGCCCTTAGGATTAACCTAAGAGTTTGGTCATGTAAAACATGCTTGTCACTGTTAGAATAAAGCTATCCAGTCTATTCTTGATTTTTCTCCATTGCAGCGTTTATCAGTGCCAAGTTGAGTAGTTTATCCTTGCAGTCCCACATTTTTTATAAAGCGTTCTTCAGAGATCGTTCAGACCCCCAAGTTGAGTAGTTTATCCTTGTAGAATATAGATATGACACCGTGGATTCACCTTTTTTGTACTTGAAGCTCAAGGGAGAAAAAGGACCTCTGGCTGGGTAAATTAGATCAAAATATATCATGAATTTTACCAACCTGTATTACTAATAACTGTTCACAGAAAGTTAGAAGTAATATTCTCAGTTTAGTTGCAGCTTTTAGAGGACAATCAAAAAGAAAAGAAGTGTGTGGATCATTCAGTTCAAAAAATTAACATCTTTTTCTCTTCTTTGATTGGTTGTTAAATTAGCTACAACAGCTTGTAAAGATATCGTGGTCATTTTCCTTTCCGTGATAAGCAAGTTTGGTGTCAAATATGTTCTTATCTTTAGGTAAGGCTCAACTTTTACTTGGACTGTTATGAAGCTTTTTTATTTTTTTGTAATCTGTCCATTTGATTTTGCATATCCTGCTTCAAGTCAGCCTGAAATTTCAGTTTTCTTTCTTTTTAAGTGCCTGTGTTATATGCATATGTATGAGAAAGATATCGAGTCGATGAAAGGGAAAGATTTTGATTGGGAGAAGTTTAAGAGACTTTGATCCAAGTAATTATTTCCCCAACATGTTCAAGATTCGGAAACACAATCTCCGTTGTAATTAGCTAATGGGATGTGCCATTTATCTTGTTTGTTTCGTGCTTATGTTGCATGATTTCATTTGCATTGCCAAATCTGCCTTTGACATTATTCTTCACACAACCATGAAGTTAGGGGTGATTAAACTGGTTCGGTTCAAATCATTAGTGGTTTGAATCAAAATGAATGAGGTTTCAGAAGATACATGATTTAGTTAAGAGAAAACTACCAGAATGTAGTTTTCTCTCACATTTACTTTATCCATTATATTATATTATATAAGATTAATCTTTTAATTCACTATAACTTTCTAATTTAATCATGTGAAGCTATCTGCGATCCTTTTAGAATGAAACATTGAAATCTTTCATCTGCTGAAACCTCATTAAACTGAATCCTTTCTTCTCATATTGGGAAGCTTGGCACTAAATCATGTATCTACTGAAACCTCATTCATTTGGTTGGATGGCAGTCGAGGTGGCACAATAAAAATAGAAAGCAGATAAATGAATATTTCGTTTGACAATGTGCAAGTCCAGTGTTCTGACTACTTGTCTCATGTGCACATGAGAGAGCACATGCACGCAGAGAACACAGCAAGGAGGATAAGGAGAGGAGAAGAGAGAGAGAGAGAGAGAGAGAGAGCAAGGAATCTCCACCTCCTCCTCTTCATTCCTCTTTGTTGGGGAAAGAGTAGGAAGTACTCATGGTGGCAACACCTCCCCCCTTGTTTGTTTATTGCGTCCCCTGCTTTGGCAGTCCCTCTGTTTGCCTGTTTCATCTTGGAGGAAGAGATCGTTTCGAAACGATGCAGTAGACGTTCGATGCGTTTGAAGATTTGCCTGCCACTCTTGACGTCCAATTTATCAGCTTCCTACTTTTATATTACTCTTCAAACAGTTTCAAGATGTCGGTTGCTTGAAGGTGAATCTTACTGCAGTGATTGGTAAAAGAAGCATTGGTTAAACACGCAACAGTTGTGCCGTGCCGGTCTCATCTACTTGCCTTCAATTTTTCTTTCATCACAGGCAGCATTGCATGTGATTAATTATCGGAAATCGCCGTGTTTGTGATGTGATTTGTGGTGTGTCGTAGCTAATAATTTAGGACAAAATAGTGTTTATGATAGAAGAAAAAGTTTTTTTTTTTAAGCACCAGCCAGCAGTTTGATCAGCACAAGTAGTAAAGTGAATTTGGCTTGCAGACCTCGACGTCCTTTTCAAGCCTAACAAGTAGATGCTTCAAGTAAGCCTCAGGAAACATCCCAATCCCAATAATAATTTGAGCACTTGCCAACTATTTACTCTCTATAATACTCTATCAATTTTATGACTCTCGTTAGATAGTTGAAGGGAGAGTATACAGAGATATAATAATGAAGAGACCATATCATTGTCTTCAGTGGGAGGTGAAACTTCAGATTCATATGGAGAACAGCTCCAAGTTTTGTAGGTAGTGGAGACAAATCCCTGTCTCGCATGGAGGACCACACACAGCCACAGCTGGTTTGAATGGCTACTGCCTTTGAAGTCAATCTCTACATTGGCTTTGAGCTTATCCACTCCCACTGCCAACTCTTTTTATCTTATCCTGTTGGGGAGTAGCCACATCACATCCCTGGATTATTCAACCATGTTACCACCATCATCTCTCGGTTCTTTCATTCTTTTTGTCGAGTTAGCATGTTGTCACCAACGTAATTATAGGGGTCAACTAACAGTGCCAGTAAGAGCAGATACAAAGACCACAAAGAGGAAAAGGAAGTGAAATCATTTGTAGTTTCTTATGAATCCTTTCTCTGTCTACAGTGATGTCAGCTACATTGGATCGCCATGGGAAATAAAAAGTAAAAGTGAAAGCCATCGATCGAATGGGGTAGGGAGAAGAGAGAGAGGGCATGGCAGAGGAGAACATGCGTGCATGGACAACTCCAGCTCTTTCTGTAGCTCTTCATGTCCTTGGCACTAAACTTCCAAGTGGTCCTTCGCCTCTTCTGCTCCCTTTGGCTGACCTAATTCCTCCAGAAACCAGTGCGGCTTTCTGTCATGGTTTGGGTTTCTGTACTTCGTATGAGAGATTGCTGTATCTTGGTGGGTGGTGATGGGTAACTACAGCTACTATGGCGATGGAAAGGATTAGTGGTAGCAAGGGATGTGTTGTGGAGGTGTATTAGCTGAATGATTGCTCACAGACTGCAGCTGAGCCTTCCCATGCCCAAGCTTACGGTAAGATTGAGTGGGGTTATAGGGAGGCCAATGGAAGGTTTACTATAAAGCTTGCACTTAAAAGATCACAAGAAGAAGAAGAAGAAGAAGAAGAAGAAGAAGAAGAAGAAGAAGAGGAGAAAAAGGAAGGAAGATAGCATGAGACTTGAACCCAGTCTGCAACTTTTCTTTTCCTATGTTCCACTATGCGTTTGCTTTACTTAGGGTGTTACCTGCTATTCAGTAGATGAAGAGGGAAGAGGTTGTGGCTTACATTCCAATTGCTCCATGGCCCGAGGAGAACCTGGCGACAACCACAAGTGGCCTGCAGTCAGATCTTTTACGTGCATGAACTGTGGCAGACCAAGCTTAATGAATTCGTCAGTGCTTTTTACCTTGGCATTTGGAGGAAGCATGGACTCAAGGAGGACTTGTTCAGGGAAGAGGTGGTGGGAAGCAATGTGGCGGCAATTAGATTGTTGTTGTTGTTGTTGTTGCTGCTGCTGCTGCTATTATTAGTTGGAATGTAAGGAGCAGACATGTCTTCTCCAGTAGAGAATGAGTCGAGCGAGAACGAAGACTTGGTAGGTGAAGCAAATGGGCTATCAGGCAAGTTATGCTCCGCACTGCAGCCATTCTTGGCACTAAGAGGAATAGAGAGGACGCCAAAAAGAGAAAGAGAGAGAGAGAGAGAGAGAACAAAACCTTTCTTGGAAATCACCATCTTCGTTGAGGTTGGCCTCACCAGCAGCCTCCTCGTTCTCTGCCTTCTTGTGCAGTAACCCGAGGAAGCTGTTCACCTTCTCTTCCGGTGCAGCGACTCCAAGGCACTTGTCTGCATTAAGAGCAAAGATTAACGGTAACAAAATGAGCTATGAACACTGTCACTGAAACATGGAGCATTGCTCGATCAGCTAAATCACCTTTGGTTGGTGAGTCTTCCTGACTACTGCTGCTGTTGCTGCCATTGCAGCTGCTGTCCACATTGCTACTTGATTGGGTGACGGTGGTAATGGTAGGGGAGTTGATGCAGGCCGGGGCTGAGGAGGAGAGGCTTCTGCTGTTTAGGTCAAGGAATTGGAGGCCCATAAATCGCCTCCCTTGCAGCTCGATGGCTCGCTGCAGCGCCTCCGCTGCTTGTTGCCGCTCCTCTAACCTTCTTCTCAGCATCTGCTGGCTGACGCTGCTGCTGTTGTACAGCATCCTTGCTCCTGTTACACCACCATTACGTACCCTCAGAACAAAATAGAATGAGAGAACGAGGAGAAGAACAGAGGAAAGCAGCAAAGACTAACCAAGCTGTCGAAGATCATAGGCTTCTCTGGCGTCCATGGCGGTAGGAGTCGTACACCCAGAGGGATCACTTCTCTCAGCCTGCTGCTGATGCTGCTGATTCCTGAGGTATAGAGAGGGCGAGAGACCGCCACTGAGCGTTAATGACAGAGATCATTGGCACGGACCAAGAACAGGAGGACATGGTTCTGATGAAGGTTGAGGAGGGAGGAGTGCCTGTACTTGTCGGAAACCTTTCCCTTCTCCTTGTAGGGCTTGACGAGAACCCGGGAATCGCGGACGAAGTGCGGGTTCCCCTTGGCCAAGATCAGCTTCACGGTCTCGGGGTAGACGAAGGTTACGAAGCCGAACATCCTCTTCTGCTGGTACGGGATCCTCACGTCTTGCACCGGCCCGTAGATGCTGCAAGCCGAGTAAAGGGGCCATTGACCAAAGATTACGTCTTTGTGCAGAAGAGATGAGACTGTGCCCCATGGAGAGAAAGGATTAGCCACCTGAAGTAGTTAGAGACATCCTCTTCCCTGAACGTGCTGTCAGCAGGGAAGGTCAAGTAGATCTGCCTCGAACCAGGGTTGCCCATCAGATCGCTTCTCTCCATTCTTGATCTGGCCATGAACCTGTGGGCCTCTTCTCCTCCCAGCATCAGCGCCGCCGCCGCAGCTGCCGCCCTATAGGAGTAGTTGCCCTCAGTCTGGAATTATTCATGTAAAGTAGACATACACCAAATTCATGCAACAAAGATGCTACCTTTGGCTGTCATTTTGCTGCTGCTGAAGAAAGAAGCTGAGGCATTTGCTCGAGGACGACGACGACGGAGATGGTGGCATCGAACCCGTGGGAGAGTACGGAAACGCGGAAGCAACGAGCTGCGAGGCGCTGCCGATCCTCTGGCTTTTGGACCTCAGCGGAAGCTCCTGACACTGCTGCTCCACCACCGCATCCATCTTGGTTCCAGCAGCCTCCTCCGGAAGCCCGTGGAGGAACCGGCACGCAGTGCCGTTCTTGCAGTAGCCTCTCGCGAAATAGAGGCACGGCTTCCAACCGAACCCGGCAGCGGCGTCGCCGAGGCTGAGGTCCGCGGCTGAGCAGCTCCGGCGGTGGTGGTAGCCGTTGACCCCCCAGCCCAACCCGTTCGGGAAGATCGCGCCGTCTCCGTTGCTGCTGGGGCTTCGGCACTCGATGTCTGCGCGGAACACGTCGCCGCTGCCAGGCGACGAGGCGAGGGAAAAGGAGTGGTTGGGAGTAGCCGCAGCGGTGGGATCGCCGACCAAGGATAGCTGGTCTCGGAGGCGGAACTCATCGATGAGGTCACCGCCACATCCATAGAAGGGCGAGACACCGAGACTCCCAGGGCTAATGAGCTCGTCGGAGTTCAGTAGTTTGTCTAACGGCACATTCAAACCGTCGCTGTTGTTAGAGCCGGAGAATACGGAGGGCGGAGCCCAGGAGGAGGGGGAGGAAACGGTGAGCGGGGGAGGAGGGAGCCCACCGGAGAGCAGGCGCGAGGCGGACTTCTGGCGTAGGAGGAAGGGAGAAGCCGCGCCGCCTGCCACGGGAGGCGTGCAGGGGGCGGAGGACGGCGGCGCGAGGCCAAGCTCCTTCTTGGCTTTCAAGACCACGGAGTGGAGGAGGGTCTCCGGGCCGAAGGCCAAGCGGATCATCTCGTTCTCGCCGTGCTCCTGCAGCAGGAGCAGCCCCATGATCTTGGGGGCGTTCTCCGGGTCCAGGCTTTGGATCCTGGATAGCACTATCCTCGTCGCCTCGTAGGCGTCCATGATTGAGCCACTTGAGTCGAGCAATCCCCCTCCTCCAACCCTCGTCTTATATCAACTACAAAGGAACAAGAACCAGGGAGAGCATTAAAAGCTGATGCAAATTCCGTGGAGCTGCCATTAAAAGAACTCGGAACGAAGGAAAGTGCAAACAGAAAAGGAGAGCCGCAGTTCAAAATGAGTGGCAGTACCGAGAAAACCACTCACCCAATAGAAAGCCTCTCTTGGTCTCTCTCTCTCTCTCTCTCCCCTCTCACTTGCAGTTCTTAAATGGCTTCAGCTCCTAGGCACTGTCCAACTCCGTTCCCAAAGACGCGAACAGCTTTTCTCTTCTTCTCGAGCCCTCTTCGGCTGCAACGCTATCATCTGCGGTTACTTCGCCCTGCATATGTTCGCCTTGACTCGCATCTGGCCCCGTTTTCCTCTCTACACTTCCCCTCCATGTCTTCCTTTTGGTCACAGGAGAGACGCTCGTGAGCGGACGGATAGATCTTAGATCTGCTGTAACAGGTCAGCGGACCTTCTCTCTCTCTTTCTCTCTGCCACATCCACCCCACTGCTAAATGACCCTACTTCTTGCACTGGTCAGGCCCACCCCCTCCCTTCCTCTCTTTCTCTTGTCGCTGTTGTGGCTGTTCTTTTGTTGTCGCTGTTGCCTACTTTCACTGAGATGATGGGTATTATATTTCACGCACTACGATACCGTGATATTAGCTTAATGGTCGTGTTCGCCAGCTACACTGCCTTGTTATGGTGATTCAGGAAGTAGGGAGGAATGATGGGAAGGTGGGAATGGGGTTGAGCTCAATCACCGGCTCCCCCTTCAGGCCGTCGTCGTGGATCCATGCAGCCTTTCCGTGGTCAGTCTTCTACCTTGAGCAACCATCAACAGTAGCAGCTTTTACTTTTACTACTGGCCTCGGTGTGTTATCATGCACAGTGGCACGCATGGGGGTTACGTCCTTTTGCGGCAGCGTCTGCAGTCTTGGAGTTTTCCGTCTCCTTTTCCTGGATTGGCTCGTGGGTTGGGGCCAACGAGACAGAAGCGAGGAAAAGATCCCTGTGTGCGCTTCAGAGACACTCACATGGTGGGCGTGGTC
This sequence comes from Ensete glaucum, assembly GCA_021527575.1. Lineage (NCBI taxonomy): Eukaryota > Viridiplantae > Streptophyta > Magnoliopsida > Zingiberales > Musaceae > Ensete > Ensete glaucum. The sequence goes on along the minus strand of CM038558.1, from coordinate 36,873,323 downwards.
ACTAACACCCCCCGAGTCCCCTCCGGCCAGAGAGAGAGAGAGAGAGAGAGAGAGAGAGAGGTGTGGTCAGTGAGGAGGACAGAGCGAACCACCTCAAGGAGACAGAAGCAAGGTCACCGACCTGTTGCTGTTTGGGAATCTGAAGGCCGCAATGACTGTTCTGCTACGGATGCTTGACGTCGGTTTCTTCGATCAACCCCCACCGGTGTATATTCCATGCGTCAAAAGATCACCCCCCAGCTTGGCAATTCCGCAAACACAACCTGCACTCGGATTGACCTTTAGCTGAGAGAAAAGAAGCCGAGCTTTGCTGGCAGCTCTGCGGTGAGCTCGCTCGCTCGTAGAAGACAGCAGCCACGGAGGCAAAGCTTCCGCTGCAGGTTAAGAAAGCTTGTGCCGACGTAAAGAGAACCCGTTTGCGTTAGCCCAAAACGACAACGGAATCAAGAGGAGAGAGACAAGCTGACTGCGGAGGGTGGTGCCACTGCTCGACCGTGAGCTTCTCTGCTGCTTACTCGAGCTGGCAATAGAATCTGGGATGTTTTTATATGTAGATCAGATGGGAACACAAGAGGCATGGATTTGTGGTCTTTGTTCTGAATCTGTTTCAGACATGTTTGACGATTAATCCTCCCCATAAGAACATCTTGAACGTAGTTTAATGCGATTAAAAACATGAATCGAAAAGAGGTTTTGTCCTACCGAAGGATATTATCAAACATCTATTGATTGGAAACTACAATTATTGGCAAGAGTCATGTCAATGGATAAGCACAAGTATATGCTTGACATGATCAGCGTGTATTCTGCAAGTTCTCCACTTCAAGAGCACTTGGAAAATATTTTTTTTTGTGGAGCTCCATCGTTCGATGCTATGCCCAATTAGCTCTTCACGAAACCCCATATTCCTGATTCAACCTAGTCGCACTTGATGGCCAATAGCTGTTTCCACTGTAGATCATGTTCTATATTTCTAATGATAGACAGGTAGATCACACGCCAATGGGTTCCAGTCTTATTGAGCATGTGTGTATGTCACTGGATCAGAAAAGGAAAGATGAATAAACAAGAAGAAGAAGAAGAAGAAGAAGAAGAAGATTAATCTGTCCGCTGGTTGTTGATTGGTCTCCGAAAGAATAGTATATATAAATATATATATATGTATATATAAAGAAGAAGAAGAAGAAGAAGAAGAAGAAGAATTCCCGAGAGTTTCGCTGCTTGCTGGTGCCGGAAACGTGGGCAGATGCACAAAGGCTAACGCAGAAAGACCACTGGTTGATGGGGAGGGGAGCTCAGGAATTGTGTGCCCGAACTGCCTACCTAACAAACACTTTGAAAAGATGGGGGAGGACTGGTGTTCAAGGTTGTCCCTCCCTTGTTTGTCAACCTGAAAGATGAAGGCCACCATGTCTGTCTTGCTCAGAGCATCGGAGGGCACTGAACAATGAATGCCTGCTGAACCCTAAAGCTAGTTGTGGGGTATTTTTTCTCTTTGGCTGGACTCCAAAAGTTGGGGTATCAGAGTCGCCATCACTGACACCATAAGTGATGTTGCTATCAGCAATTATCTATGAGATCATCATATACACTCATAGATCACACTCATATACACTTATCGTCGTCTACCTATCCAACTCGTAGATCCAGATAGATGGGCTATCTCGACAAGAGAACAAAGGCTCACCACAACAAGTTCAGAATCAAACTGCCTGCATTGTTGGCCTTCTCTCTCCTTCTGCTTCTGCTCTTGCATCACCTTTTTTTTTTTTTTTTTTTTTTTGTGGGGGTGGGGGTGCTAGCTATCCGTATCACTGACCTCCTTTCATACCTTTCTCTTGCCTCTCTTCTCTTCCCCCCCCCTTTAACGAGAGAGAAAAAAAAAAAAAAAGGATGGAAAGTTTCAGATTTCTCCGAAAAGCTTCTGCATGGAGCGGTGGAATCCTTTTGCTAGTGGGAGTGTTTCATGCCATAATGAATCAAGATGGTAGTGGAGATATCCCTCACAGGCAGATACTGCTCCAAGGTGCCATGATTGAGCTTGGATCTCCCAACCCCACCAAAGCCTCTCCACTGATTCAGCACCATGTGACAATGTCAGTCTCTGTCCTTCGCCACCACCTCTCCCAGCCGCAGTAACTAGCTAGAGCTATCAAAAGAATACAAGCTAACGAGAGCAATCATAAGCGTAAAATGCCAAGAGGAGCAGCACCGCCCCCAGATGTAGACCAAGGAAAGGATTACAGAGCGTAAGATTACTTACTTGTCGTTGTCCGAATCCTGTAGAAAGAAAGGCCTACTTGCAGTACCTATGTTTAATGCAGGAACATGAAATAGTCATGTATATATATATATATATATATATATATATATATATATATATATAGCTTTGTGTTGGTGCCAAGAAAAACTCCATGACACCCGTTCAAATTGTTTAAGGTGATTCCCTTCTCTCACAGTCAGCATTGCGCCTGGCAACCAAAACAAAACACAAAAGAAAACTATTTCAGCTACATACCCTTCTTCGACGGATTGGAGAAGATAAGTTGCTGTGAATGAATGCTTCTATGTTATTGATTCACCACAAAGTGTTGGTGCCCAATGGAACAACTTTTGGGTAAAACCACAGCACAACATTAACTAGAAAAGGTGGAGAAAGTTTTCGGAAGGAGGCCAAGTCAAACAAAGCCAAGCCAAACCAACCTCTCATGTGGGCATCAGCTGGATCGCAAGTCACACCCGAACTTTACGCCCAAAAATAGCTGTAGCTTTTTTTTTTCTTCTTCCTTCTCTCTTCTTCTTTTATTCCTGTCCTCCAGGGAGGGAGGGGAGAGGGAGGTGGGTGGGTGGGTGGAAGAAGAAAGCTGCAGTCTTTTGCTTTGCTGGGTGAGAAGAACACTGCCCGAGTACTACAGACAACAACTCATTTCCATCCTGTGGAGGCTTTCAGTAAGATTTGACACCGAAGCTCACCTCTCTCTCCTCTTTTTTTTTCTTCTTCTTTTCTTTTCCTTAGATAAGATAGTTAATGTAATGTTTTGTGCTTTTTAGGTGGACATAATTCCACTTTATCTGCTTTTCCTAGCTCATGATTCCGTCTGCATGATTTCTTTGTGCATATCTTTCAGCTAATCCCTTTATCAAAAGTGGAGAGACTTTAGCTGATGCCTTGATCTCTATCTATCTATGTATCTATCATCTGTCGTCGACAATAAAGTAAGAAGTGGAACACAAGAAGGAAGGAAGGAAGGCGTTGTGATGAGCTCAACTAAAACCGCAGGCCATTCTTCTCGAGGCCTGACAACAGCCGCCGCCTGCGTCGAGATCTCAAAAGACCCATTCCCCGGGAGGGAGTTACGCTCGCGTTTGATCCTATTTGGATGAATAAGACTGGCGTACAATCAATCATATAAGGATGGGCGCAGAAAGAAAAAAAATTTCCAGGACGAGGGGAGGGTGTTTGGTTGAGGAGTCGTTTTCGGTATTGCATTTTGGTCGCACAAATTGACGGGCGATGAGAGGAATGGAATAAAGTTGCAGGCCTTATGGGACACCTCCAATCAATCAATCAATTCGCACAGGGGCTACGCCCACCACCACCTACTTATTTTTCTCAGGTTACTACCACCAATCCTTGTCATTACAGATTTTGCTGCCTGCCTTCCAGCTTCCTGATTCTCTCTCTTGCGGCTCTCAGAAAGGATTTTTTTTTTCTTTTTCTTTTTTGTAATCTACTGCTGCCTATTGCTAACTTCCCAACTGTTATTTAGCATGCTGGTGTTCCTCTCTATCCAACTCGTTTTTTTGTTTTTTTTTTTTTGTTTTTAGAGTCACAAATAAAATAATAATAATAATAATACTGCTCATATATCTTTTTTTTTTTGAAGTGTCGTCATCATTTGGACATGGGTGGAAGAAGGAAATAGTTGACCCACAGATGGATCTAATCTATTGTTACCCCAAAAAAAAAAAAAGGCCAAAACAAGTATATTATCATCCACAGTGGCATAAGCACCCGAGGTCGTCCACCGGCTACAAGCTACAAAGGGGCTTGCTTGGCTATCTGAGCAGGATCAAGCAAGGGTTATTAATACACACAACAATAATCCTGTTTTAACATTGAAAACCTAATCCCGATTGATAGGAAGGGCAGCCAGGAAATAGATAAAGCAGCAAAAGAGGTTAAAACCACCATTTTCTTTTTTCCCAATACAATCTTTGTTCTAATACAAAAAAAACTTGTAGTATTTTGGTTTGAAAATTGCGGCGCCACAACTACAAACAGCAAGTTGGTAAGATACAAACGATATAAAGAGTTAACGGGTGTAACAAACTTGTGAGCTAGGGAACAGAAGAATTATAAATGATATATAATTCTCGCTTAGGAAATAATTATTAAACTATTGTAAGCCAAAAAAAATTGAAAAATATATTGTTCACACGTACTCCAGTCTTTTTCAACAGGTCGGGCAATGCCTTTCCTTTGTTTTCTTACTGACAATGATCAACCACCACCGCAGTTATCATCAAAATCAAAGTTTATACTGGGCTAAAAATTCCATTTAAGTTATGGAACAATCTCAGGGAACGCGCGCACACACATATATATATATATATATATATATATATATATCGGCCCTTTTCGTTGTATACACCCAAATTACAGGCCCCCACAAACCAAATAACATATATATGGACCACATATCCCACCTGATCAAATCCAGAAATGCACAGCTCAAGGTCAACCAACCGGCAGGTACGTTCTTCTTTCTCCATGCGGCAGATTCGGTGGACATGATAAGAGGCCTTGTCACACGGTAGCAACAGGTTCTTTTTCTGCAAGTTGGCTGCTCAGGAACTCCAGCACGGATTGACGCTGCAATGAGGGGCGGGTCAAGAACATTAGAACCAACATGAGTTGAATGAAGGTGAAATGCCAGATAAAAAACTGACTACCCTTTGTTCTAATCCAGTTTCACTGTATGGTTCCAGCTTCAAGGATTCTAGGCAACTTATTGCTTCCTTAAATCCGTCTATCGCCACATCCTCATTTCCGAGATTTCTATCCACGTCTGCGACTTTGGCGAGAGAAATTGCCAGATCAACAACCTACAAAGAATTTAGCCCACTTCATAGATAAGCTGGAGAATTAAGCAAAGACTATCATGGTTGAAAAACAGTGATGCTACAGAAAACTAATTAACCTGATCCACAGAAATGAGGTCCACCTTATATTATGTTATAACATAATAGAAAAGGCACCGATTTAGTTATAATATGTCATTCACCCTGATTATAAAAGAGGTCCACACAAATAATTTTAGCAGAAATGAGTAATTTAATTCTGTTGACAGAAATGTGTGCACCTTAAACTAGGCTCCTATTGACAAGGGTACTAAGTAATTGCATGAAGAAGCCCAATGGAAATAAGGTCTGCAAGATCAACCAGCCAAGTCAGATCCTGACCCCGTGGTTTTTAAAAAGGATTAGCAGGATGTATCAGAATTGACTGCTGTAACTGGATCTCAGACATGTTCCCATCAATCACGGCAGTCCGACTAATATTGAGGCAATTCAAGTCAATCACAATGATTTTGAGGCAATTTCTTATGGCCAATTTCCAACTAATCTATGATTTACCATGGCCGATATCCAGATGTATACAATAAAGAAAGAAATAAACGATCCCACAATCTGATTCAGAAGATTCCATCAAAATCTGGAATCCCATACTATCAATGACAACCGCATTCACAATCCTGCTAACGTTAAACAGAAAATTAATCAAGTTCAGTATAAAAACATAATCCTCTCGTCTAATTTCATAATGTTTGACATCAAGTCACAATTTTGATGGCTTTAATCTTAAAGAACGGAAATAATTAGTTAAATTTACCTGCTGTCGTAATAGACTATTACACCTATACATGCATGCAGGTGTTAGTACCTCAAAGCAAGACACAAGAGCAGAGCCTAAGCCAACAAATTAATTGCTAACCTGGGAAGACAAATTTGTGTTCTCTTTGACTGCATTTCGACGAACATTCAAAGACTTTGCATAGTAACTTCTTGCCGATTGCAGGTCTCCATCATAGTATCTAAGATCTCCTATTTTATTTAATGAAACAGACAGTGTGTGGACCAACTACAAAAAAGAAGCTTGTTACAAATTCTCAAATAAATATCAAGCCAGGATTCATATATGATATTTTCAGTTACTCAATATTTAATCAAAACTAGAATAACGACCTCCAGATCTTTAGCAGGCAGCTTTGAGAGGAATTCCACACTCTCTTCATAGTAACCAACAGCTGAGCTAGCATCCCCCATTGCTCGACTGCAGGCCCAAGAACATGTTACAGATGTTGATCAGCAATGCACGACTTATATGACAGAAGAGGTTATATGGAGCTGTGGTTATATGCCAAGTGGATTTAGTATGAAGAGAAGATGGAAGTCACAAACACAATTCCCAGGTCAAAGATTGTCAAACAAATAATAATTTGTTTCGGAAAAAAAAACAAAGCAAACGTAATTGAGTTCACCACATCATTCCTTGTTTACACTTAGTTTGAGTGTTCTCCCTGACAACAATTTCCTTCTTGGTAATCCCATATGCTTGTACTTGAATTGCAGTTCGCTTAATCATATATATCTAAATGATCTAGACAGGTTTGCATATGCATCTGATGACACAACCACCCACACACCATTTCTGCTCATTAAAGCCTTGATAAACATATTATGAATAACATGTATAAATGTAACTTGGGAAGAAAAAAAATCCAAAACTAGATCATCAATTATTATAGTTGAAAACGCATCGTAAAATACCATAAATAAGACTTCATTATGAACAAACAAACAGTTTCTGATATGTCAAAAACAGTTCCTCAAGCGCACACTTGCAAAATACAGAATAGACAAGCTAAGGGTGTAGAAAAACACACCAGCAATCCCCTAGCAGTCCAAGAACAGCTCCAAGCTGTGAACATAACTCAGGTGTATCACCTGATGTCTGCAATTGCTCCCTGATATCCTCTGCACAGATACTAAGTCTTGACTTAGCACTCTCTATATTTTTTCCACGGAAGGCCTGCAGATGATGTGTGCTATAAAGTTACACACTTCACCAGATACATATAATTCCTTGTGACATCTAAAAACATTAAGCATTAATTAAGAAATCATCAGTTTATCATTCAGAAATTTTCCTGTAAATTGTTTTACACAAGGTCCTCAAAGGATTTTACAACCTTCAACTGGATGTGAACCCCCTACAAAAGCTATCAAATTCCTAGCAAAGGCAAAACTAGGACAACATAGTTTTAAGACCAAGCAGTTAGGTGCATTTTGGTATGCTAGGAAGAAGGGTAGAAAAAATTGAAATGACCAACTTTAATTAAGCATGATGCAATCTAAAGGAGCCAAAAATCCAACCACCAAAGGAACCTATAGCCCTGGAACACATAGTTATATAGCCAATGATACTTTCCACTCACCCTCATAGCCTGTTGCACTAGAAAAGCACCTCGTTCCATAGAAACATCACCATAGATTACAGTCTTAGGTACATCTTTTAGTTCCGTTGCATCTGCATTGCCATGCAACCTCTTGATTCTTGCATGCCCGTCAATGAAACGATCAACAACAACCTGAAGATCTGTGTCAGGCTCAATCTTCTCTATGTCAGCACCACACAGTGGGCAATCCTTAAAGTGGGATATGCATACTCTGTAAGTTGGTCAGTAAGTAAGAACCATAATATCCTTCAATGAGTAAAGCATATGAAATTTCTCACTAGCATCCACCACTCACCTGCAAAATTTGTGGGAGCAGGGGATACACTTGCTACTTTGATAAAGCAAGCTTTTGCAGATCATGCAGCTCAGAGGTCCCAGTTTAAAAGTATGGGAGTCGAAGCCATAGGGACACTTAGGAGATACTGTATCAGAAGGATTGCTTTTTTCGTCACCCTTGTTTTCATTTTCCGCCTGCTTTTCTTCATGATTCACAGATTTCATTGGACAGGCACCACCAACTGAAGTGCCTTTAGCAAATGGACAAAGAGAACTCATATTGCTCAACTGGACCAAGAAAAACATATGGCGTTAGTGCAAAAACAAATTGCTCCTAGACGTGAGAGATGGAACATGACAAGAAACTTTATCCATGCATTTGATAAAAAAGGACTATAAAATCCTTGCATATAAAACGTAAATGCTGTGTACTGCAGAATTTGTGGGAGGTTGTATACATGCATATGTATGTATGAGGTATATGTATGCATATATGCATATATGTCAAGGTTTGACTTATCGGTCCGTACGACATATTGTCGGTACCGGTATCGGGCGATACGCATTGGCGATGTCGCCTCGATCTTTCTCCCCACACAGGAGAAAAAGTGGGCGAGAGCAATTGCCCGACGACGGCACGTGGGCGAGGATGGCGCTAGGTTTTCTTCTTCTCCTCTTCTTTTTTCTTCTTTTCCTCTTCTTCTTCTTCTTCCCTTTTTGTCCCTCAATCAACCGCCGACATGTCACGGGCTTAGCTGATTTTGCCTAAGTCATGCCGCACCCATGCATGTCCGTCCGCAAAGATCAGCCTTCCCCGAGATCTCCTAGGGTCCCTTAGGACTTACAAAAGAGAAAACGGGCTAGAAGAAGCAATTACAATGAGATCTACAAGCAACTGCTCAAACAAACACTTTATAAAGCCAATACAAATTACACCCATGGACATTACAAACTCAGAAAGGTTGCACACAAAGGATAATTGTTCATTACAGACCGAAGTCCCCACAAGTGCTTACAAGACACATTCGTATTTACAAGCCAAAATCGATCATAAAGCAAACCAAACCAGGGCTACTAAGCCTACTGCAAGCCCACTACTTGCTATACAAGATATGTACACAAACCGAAGGACACGGACAAACATGAGCATTTCATCGAACACTTTGTTTACATTGTAGTCCGTGACATTCTCCCCCACTTATTCCTTCGACGTCCTCATCGAAACCACTGTAGACGCTGCATCTCCTCGCATTTTGCTGAATCTTCAATCTTCTGCTTTGGCTACAACACGTCGCTTTGGCTACCAACCGCTCTCTGCCACTGTTGTTGAATAGTCGAACTCTAATCCGCCATGCTGCTTCAACTCACCAATGACTGAATCTGGTGTGGGGTTGGCTGAGTTGTACTAATCCTTGTTGACTCTCGCAGATCCATCTGATGAAGGAAAAGACCTGCCTTATTATGCACCAGTATCACAGTATACTCATGTTGCTTGAACTAGATGGATGCTTGTTGAAACTTTAACGAGCATCGCCTCATAGACTTTGAAGTTTTTGAGGTCCTTCCTCCACAATGTTTGCCCATTGATCCTTCTTCCATGTTTAGTTGTCACTTCCACGTAGGCTAGCATCACTCCCGCTTTCGATTGACATTCAATTGGGAAATGAAACGAACAATCTACTCTCAGTAGTACTAATCACCATGGTGAAGATTTGACAACTATTGTCTTCCACAAGCTTTCTTTGAAGGGTCACTGAATTTATGCAGAGCTCCTCTGCTGGATAAGTAAGAGAACTGGGATACTCGACTTCACCCATTCTCTTAGGAATTGGGAAGGCAAGGTTACTTGACTTCGCTCGCCTCCTTGAGTTAAGAGAATTGGGGTATTTAGTTTCACCTATTCTCTTGAATTAAGAAGGCAAAGGTTACTCAATTTTGCTTGCCTCCTCGAGTTTGTACTTCATGCATTGAGCTGGTTACTAACATTCGCCTGCTCTTTGCTTACACTTCGGAAGCACTTGAAGTGTTTGCACACCTTGCGTTGAGTTAGCTCGTGATTCACGACCGCCATTGAACTTCGGGAATGCAAGAAGTTTTGCAAAAGCAAAAGTTTACCCCAACTTGAGTCCCCAACTTGGAGTAAGTCTTTGATAGTTCCGTCACCCATGGATTGTATCGCCTTCTCCATCACCTTCCGCCTACTCCTCCGAGTAGAAAAGGCAGATCACATCGCCTACTTGCCTCGAGCACTCTGCATTCACCAAGTCCCTCGCTTTCGGCTATCTTGAGAAGCCCATCGACACCGGTCTTATGAAGTTCTTTGGCCTCTGCCCTTTCTCCCTGTCTAAGTACTTGGAGTTTGCCTCTGCATTCTCCACCTCCTTTTCCCCTTTTCGATCAATGCTCTCCCTCTATGAGAGCAAGGGATCGATGACTCCATAGAAGTCCCGCCTTTGCAGTACCATGGTGCTGCCAAGCCCATGGCCCTACTATTCGTTACCTTGCATCTGCATCCCTTCCTTCGCGATCGGTAGATCCGCTTCTACGACACTGTGGTGCTCCTCCGAATCCACCTCCTTTCTAACCGAGCTTTGCTTTTGGGTAGCTGAGCCCCACTGGACTCGTCGTCGCTTCCTAGCCCCTTTCGACCACCTGCTTCAACACCACTGTGTCCTCCTAGCAGTTCTCCTTGGTCGATGGAAAGACAAGGCTACAACTCTTATGCATGGCCTCCGCCATCTTGTTGTAGGGCTCACGATTCTGCTCTCCTTAGCTTCCTTGGTAGCAATGTTCGCTTACTCGACCTTGTCCTCGACTTGCCGCCCCTTGCTTAAGTGAGTAATCAAGGCCCAACTCTCCATCATTTTAATCAGACCTCAAGATAATCAAGTCCCCTCCATAAGACTCACTGGTACTTGCAATCTGACTTCTCCCTCAATGGTACACAGCCCCCATATGCAGATGACCAAGGCCTTCATTTGATGCAAGCTTCGATACGCACACACGGAAGACCCGCCTCTGCGATACTATGGTATTCACTCCTTGAATCCACAACCCTTCTTGTCATTGCATTATTCACTAAAGTGGAGCTCCCAGCAACTCCTGATCATTCACATGATCACATCCCCCTCCATGGGACTCACTGGTACTTGCATTTGGACTTCTTCCTCGGTGATATACAGCCCTCATATGCTGATGACTAAGGCTTTCATCCAATGCAAGCTCCAATACACACACAAAGATCCGCCTCTGCGGTATCATGACATTCACTCCTTGAATCTATAGTCCTTCTTATCGTGTAATACACCAAAGTGGAGCTCCCAGTAGCTCCTGATCATACCTCCGCATAATCATGTCCCTCACGGGATATTACCGCATGTGTTGCATTGCCACAAACTATTCCACCACGATCCGCTGCACCATGTCGCCTCCTAGTGACATCTCCATTGCATACAGATTCTCGTGTGATGAACTCGGACTATGACTTCTCCATGTGTGGCCTTTGCCCAACACCTCGTAGGACCTCTGCCATCTCCGATTTTTGGTTCGCTCCCTTGGCAATTCACCTTCGTCCCCCCACTCTTGGGTCACACCTGGACAAAGCATAACTCTAGGACAATTCATCACCTAGTAGCTCTTGAAGTCCCCTGACTTTGCTAGAATTGGTGTACCATTGTCTGGATCATGGACCTCTATCCCCTACCAGCACAATCTCCACTATGCACCACTTGTTCCTAACAACTCGAATGGCAACACTGTGGCAAATTCTTCAGGAGTACCTGCCTCTGTGTCCTCTTTCCCCGTGCTAAGGTCTTCCGAACTCAACTTTGCCTCCGCAAGTTAAATCACCTTAGTTACTCTATCAAATGCATCTCTGAGGTAAGGTGCATGTGCCTCGAAGCTCCCTTCGTCTTTGGCACCATGCACGATAAGTCCGCCCCATCAGAATGAAAAACCCATGGGACGACATGATCCCACTCTTGCCTCTATAAGAGTTCATGCCCTTGACCTCTGTCCAAGGAAAGCTCCGTGCCTCCGCTCCATGTTCCATCTTCTATGTCGACTCCTTCACGCTTGATATTTCACCAAGTTCCACCCAAGTTGCTCCACTCCTCGATTTGCATTGACTTGATAGTGGCCCTCGCGTCCACCATTCCACGGGTCAGCCCTCGAGTTTGATTTCCACATCGACTCTAAGTGTGCCTTCATATGATGTTGCCTTGGATTGCTCCCCCACTTAATCTCGAAATGCATTACCTCATTCGAGATCATGCGACGACTCTTCGTCGCTCGCTCGGTCCGTTGAGCTTTGTGGAGATATTGCCTTGAGGAACTCTTCCTCAATATGTGTGGTCTGTTGCACATGATTCTCCCTCTAGAGAACTAGGACTTATCCCTCCTGGATATCTGTCCTGTTGGAGCAACTTTCCTCTTGATATTCTTCTCGTTGGAAGTTCCGGAGATCACCATCCCCTTCGGACTACTCCATCTTGCTGAACAACTTGTGCCTTGTTTTGTCCCTGTAAATGCACTTGCTAGATTACGACTCTTCGCTAATACAGTCCCCACTGCACCCTTCGAGGTCTAGCAACATGCTGAACTTGTTGCACACTTCAGCCGCCTACGGACGTATCCTTTCCATGCCGAATAGAAAGTTCTGATGCTCCATGGCACCGAGTTTTGATCGCGGCTTGGGATAGCCACGAACACTCCGTCATCCATGTACAAGCCCTTGCATGAGTACCGAATCCTTCAAGTTAGTAATTCCTTCACCTCTGTGAGCTTTGCACAACTCTTTTGGTCGTTACGCAACACCTCCCATTTTGTACGGCCTCATCTTTCACCAAGCACCCCGCTTGCCTTTAGCACCATCAAGTTTGGTTACCAATGTCGAGCCGTAGCTCGAACTCAGCCATCTCAATCTTTGTGCACTACGCATTCTTCTTCGCTTGCTTGTCCTCGTGGTGCCTCTCATGCAAAAGGTTGGTCATTCCTCTGAATGTCAAGCCTAGATGCCCGCTCCTCTGAGCGACTTCTTTCCCTACATCTCAATATCCGTTTCACCCAAACGGTTGTGCGTGCTGGTTGTCCTCCGTACAGCCCAGCTAGGTCCTCCACATTTGTATGGCGAGTGTGTCTGCGTGTGCTTGTCCCGCTCTGATACCACAATGTCACGAGCTTAGCTAATTTTGTCGAAGCCGTGCGGCACTCATGCGTGTCCGTCCGCAAAGGTCAGCCTTCCCCGAGATCTCCTAGGGTCCCTTAGGACTTACAAAAGAGAAAACAGGCCAGAAGAAGCAATTCCAACGGGATCCACAAGCAACTACTCAAGCAAACACTTTATAAAGCCAATACAAATTACACCCCATGGACATTACAAACTCAAAAAGGTTGCACACAAAGGATAATGATCCATTACAGACCAAAGTCCCCACAAGTGCATACAAGACACACTCGTATTTACAAACCAAAATCGGCCACAAAGTAAACCAAACTAGGGTTGCTAAGCCTACTGCAAGCCTGCTACTTGTTGTACAAGATATGTACACAAATCGAAAGACACGGACAAACATGAGCATTTCATCGAACACCTTATTTACATTATTGTCCGTGACAGATGGTCGATTTTGACCACCCAAGATGGCGGTCTGTACCAAGAACTGGCGGATGTACCACCAGACGAGCAGACAGGTTGAAATTGCAAACCTTGATATATATTACGTATGAGTAAGTGTACAAGTGAAATATCGCTTCATTTCCTACAATAATAATGGAAATTTCATACTTAACCCTTGAGATGTTGGAGTGAGCTATATAACCCTTCAAAAGCAAAAACAAATTACAAACACCTATTCTTTTGTTGTTATTCATAAAAGAAACTAGAGAAGAAACTTCTATATGTACTCCAAAAAAGGGAAATTACGATGGTTCTCGAGCGTTTAAGGGATATATCACTAACTAATGTATAAAAGAAACCAAAATTGTAGATAGTTTAACTAAGCATAATTAAAAACACTAACAAGATAAATCAAACAATTCTATACTTTAATCCAAATTACAATCTACAGCCATCCAAATTAATCAGATTTTGGTTCCTGTGTGTTCAGAAAATTTTAGATCAAAAAATAAATAAAACCAAGCTTGTCATGGCAAGTCAGTTGCATCTATCCTATGCTTGTGCACTCAAATACAGAAAAATTGAAAAAGAATGCACATTCCATATAATAAGTTTTTATCTCTCTCTTTAAATAAGTATATAATGATAGGTATGAAAGTTACGATTATTCATTATAAGTAGAGACAACGTTTCTTTTTCAACTAGTATATGCACATTTTCTCTCCTCTTTATGTCCACTTGTTGCTGCCTAAATCCCAACACCCGAACCCCCTTCCCTCCAGACCCCAAAAAAAATATAAGGCAAATAAGTTCAAAATGATGTGAACCAGGATCGAGTAGAGATCCCCAGTCTACAGGTCCAAATAGATATACTTCCCTTGGTTTAGGGAGGATTAACCGCCAAGAAACAAAAGAATCATGACGTACAGCAGATTAAAAGGATTTTTGGATATGAAATCTGCATTACCGATTCAAAAAAAAAAACAAAAAGAAACACTACCTAAATGAAATTTCAATGCAACATACAAGCACCTAAAAAATACAAGAGAACTCGCCTTCTGATGAGTGTTCATAGTCCTGAAATGATCTTTTTAAGGACTCGATTACTAAAAGCAACTAAACATAATGATACCATTTTACTCTGGCCACAAACTTCACCCTCCAACAAAAACACCAACCCACTGCTAGCCTATATTGTCTGCTCTGTGCCTACTACATCCACCGTATTTCCAAGATTACCTTGAGCACTAGCATCATTATTGATTTTCTATGTTAAAGATGAAGCTCGCCCTCTGCTTCTGTTGCTGTGAGAGGTGAAGGTAGCAGTAAGTCAATGGAAATCTCAATGACTTGGACTTTGATAAACCAAAATATCTTCATGTAATGGCTTACTAGAAGTTTGTTGGCATTCTCAAAAATCAATAGATACATATTTATTCTCCAGAACATTGCACTATTGATATGAAACATAATGATGAAAAAATTAGGTGGTTCGGGTCAAGGTATTGTGCGGCTGGATGTGTGGATCAAGAAATGGGGTAGGCATCTAACATGTCGGTGGGACAAGTTGGATTATTTGGGGCTTTTAGTGAGTCATCAAGGTGGAGGGATTGAAAAATGAAAGCAAGAAGTTATGTTTCTGTGAGATTATCTAATAGTTTATTATATCAATGGTAAGAATTTATGTTTGGGCTTCACTATGAAATAGTTTATCATTAAATAGAAATTCAAAGGGCACACCAGTTTTGTTCATTTATAGAGAATGATGTAGGAATAAAATGATAGAATAAGAGGAGAAAAATCAGGGTACTAAAAATCGAAAAGTGGTGACATAATATAAGGATAAGTGGCCCAGCTTAAATTCATAAAAGTTGTCTACAAAATCAAATTCAACAAACACCTAATAACCAAGTCGGCATAAGGGAATATACCTCACCTAACATAACCAAGTATCAAAAAAGATAAATAGAACTGCTTCGTAGATTTTCTTTTAGTTCCCTCTTAGACATCCAACATTTCTCTAGGTATTAAAGTTTTTCAAGGGTTTTTTACTCTCATAAATAAATAAACCAGCACAATTTTTCCTGGTTATGTATTTTTTCCCTCTTTAGAGCTCCCAAATCAACTCCAAAATAGCTACAACCGTCATTAGGCCATAACCAAGAGTAAAAGAACTGCATCGAAGAGAAGAACTTTCAAGAACAATCGACATCGGAATCGAAATAAACAGACCGATCTAATAATCCCTGTCGATACAAAATTATCAACAGCACATAACAAATAGACCGAGACAAGTACTCGAGCAAGAATCAAGACTTCGACGTTTCTTGATCCGACACAGCCTCATGCAAAGTACACATCAAAACGGGCACCCTCGGCTGCAAACTCTAATCTCAGCAATCCAAATTCCTCGAGTACACAAAAGGATAACAAAAAACAAGAGGAGGAGGAAGGATTACTATATCCGATGGCGCGATGGCAGCGGGAAGGAAGTCGTCGCCGCGGTCGCCGGTGGCGAGGGGAAACAACGAGGCCGAGCTGTTGTGGAGATGGGGGATCGGGGATTGGGTTTGAAGCGGAGCCACACAAATTTCTTTGGATGCTAGGGTTGGATGAAAGGGAGATATTTTGGGTCGTGATGAGATTGGATTCGGCCGAGCCCAACATTTTGATTCGGTCCATTTCGATCCGGATTTATAGGAATTCTTATTTATCACCTTGCATTTTTTATATTATATAATATATAATTTGATGTATTTACCGTTTTGATGTTATTTTATTCTTTATTTTTTTTCCCTCCATCGTAATAAAATTTCTTTTTTTCTCCTTCCAACAAAATTTGAAAAAAAAATTAAAATATTATAGTAGTTTGATGATCAACTGTGGCAGACCTGAAAGTAATATGATTAATCGTAAAAGAAAGTTAGATGAGTAAATTCTCAGAGAATTTTTTTGGGAGATGTCATTTTTTATCTTATCCTCGTTTGTTATAATCATTCAAATGTTCACTGATGAATCATTTTTGAGTTTTATAATATTTTGAGAAGTGCCAATCCCATTCATCTTTGAATATGTTTTATAATATATTTGAAAAGGTTTGTTATGATAAAAAAATAATTTTATTATTTTATAATCTATTAATTACCAATCTTACCTTTTTTTTTCCCTCCCTCCTCTGCCTCACTGTTAGTGCTCTCCCTAACCTTCGCCCTTCTCTATCTTCATCTAATGTTGTTTGATGAAGATGAATAAGGATATAAGGATATCACTCAATGTGACTTTGATGTTGTTTGTTGTTTTGACATTGATCGTTGCTCAGTGCGGGAAGAGAAGAAAGGAGAATGGAAGAAAAAATAAAAGTACATTCAAAATATTAAAAAATATAAATATAAATATAAATAATAAAGAGGGGTTGTAAATAAAAATCTCATAAAAGTGTCGTCGTTTTTCTAAACCACTAAAGATACCTATTATATATATATATATATATATTAGATGAGTTGTTTTTTGTTAATCAGTTATAGTATCCTTCAAGAAACTTATGATGTCTTCATCTTGATCGAGATATCAAAAACATTATAAGCCTAAGCATATGGATATTGCTCCAATTAGAAAAAAAAAAATCCGAAGAGAAACTTTTAAAATTTGACTTACTTGAAGATGGTATCTCATTTTAAATATTTATTACCTTAAGTTATACATAAATATATTGACTAAACTTATGTTGATGATGTCAGAAGGAGAAAAAAAAAACTACAAGCGACAAAGCTTAGTAAGCTCATGTATTGAAGGGAACAACGTTTTCTAGAATTTTTATTGACTTCTCATAGAAGAAGATTTAATAAACAGCATCATCTTCGTTATTGGATCTGCGGATTCGTGCTACATGCTGATAAATAAAAAATATTTTTTATTGGAATAATAGACAATTACATTATATATTTCAATTAAATTTTAAAAGTAAGAAACATAAAAGAAAGATTACATAAAGAGTATGAAGCCGGAAATTGTTATCATATTCCTTTTTTTGTGCAGGTCTTTAGTCGTGACAGTCTCTGTCTCCATGCACATATATGGAGAATAAGAGAAGTGAAAGAAAAATAAAAGCAATGAAAAAATAAGAAAGGTGGGAAGAAATGATTTGGTAAATTTATATAGAATTTATAAAATATAATAATTATATATTTTTAATCAATAATAAATATAAAATATTTACTAAATCATGTTGAGATGATGATCTTTGTTGATATAATCATGAAAATATGTTATCATAAATTTTATAATTTAAGATTATAATAATATAATATTAAAATACTGAGAGAATCATGATAATTTTATTATGATTTATTTTTCTCAGTAATATCTTTCCTAATATGCTCCCAGGTACTTCCATCAGATACATCAATCTTGGATTATAGTAGAAAAAATTATTAGTGAGACAAAGACTTGGTAAGAGTATCAATAAATTGGTCAAAAGATAAGACAAGAGACACATGTAGTTTACCATTTTAAACCTTATCAAAAATAAAATGAAAGTCGTTAGGTATGTGCTTCATTTGAGAGTGAAATATAAGATTAGTACATATATATATTGCCCTGATATCGTCCCAATATATGGATGGAGTATCAGAGATTGTGACAAATAGTTTATGTAGTAATGATCAAATGTAACAAAGTTCAGTAGTTGTAGAAGCAACTGCCCGATATTTAGCCTTCATAAAAGATCTTGCAACATAGCGTTGTTTCTTGAAACTCTAAGAGATTGGATTGTAATCAAGAAATATGATATAAACACTAGTAGATATCTTATCATCTTTATTATCTGCCAGATCGACATCCAAAAATACATGAAGTAATAGAGGAGATTCCTTTCAAAAAAATAAGCTATGATCAATAGTACATTTTTAGTATTGAAAAAGATATTAAATGGCCATCCAATGATTTGAAGTAGGCTTGTGCATAAATTGAGATAATTTATTCACTGTATATGTAATATCCAAACGAGTAAATGTAGGTTGATATTAGCAATATCAAATATGATTAGAGGAACACTTATAGAGATTGGCATAGTAATAATAAGCATTTTGGTGCAATCAGGAAGGTCATGAATATTATTTGGTTGAGAAAGAAATAGACCATTTACTATATAGATTACTTAAATATTAAGAAAATAATTGAGAGACCTAAGATCCTTCATAGGAAATTTATTTTTAAGTTACTGAATAAACTAGTTAATTATTGGTGGCCTATTAAAAGCAACAATTAAGTCATTTACATAAATTAGTAAAATTATGATTATGAGAATAAATGAATAACAAATTATTAGATTGAGAATTATGAAATCCAACTAAGACTAGATATGTTCGGAGTTCATGATACCAAGCATGAAGGATATGCTTGAGACCATTAAGAGTCTTGCATAACTTACGAATATATAGAGGGAGATTCTGATCAATAAAGCCTGGAGGTTATTTTATAAATACATCCTTGGAAATATGACCATGAAGAAATAATTATTCACGTCCAATTGTTTGAGTCCTCAATTGCCAGATAAAGCATGATATAAAATAATATGAATTATTTTTGGCTTCACAACTGGACTACATGTGTTATGGTACTCAATGTTTGGATATTGATGAAATCCCTTTGCAATAAGTCTTACATAATACTTATTGATCAATCTATCAGGATTTTGTTTGATACGAAAAACCCATTTGCAATCTATAAGATTTTGATTTGGATGGGATGAGACTAAGTATTTGGATAATGACACTAGTGGGGCGAGCGATATGGAGGTGAGGAGGGTGTGAATTAATGTTATCGTAAAAAGATCTAATTTTTTACAGTTCAATCTTTAAATCCATATCAGAAATGTGTTTAACCAAAAGTGAAGTAAGGATAGTGAGTGAAGTAAATTAGTAAGTAATAATAAACTAAAATAAAAAAATAATATAAAATAATTTGTAGTGGTTCTGTCATTCTGACCTACGTCCACTCTTGATTCATCTTCACTCGAGGCTATTGGCTTTCACTATCGATCTTCTTTTTAACAAGTGAAGATTAACTACCATTATTATAACCAATGCTCAAAGAGAGTTTATAATACTTTTAACCTCAAGAATTCTTACTCAATAAAACAAGCATGAGTGGGTATTGATAAACCCCCAAAGGTTTCAAAAAAATTTAAATCCTTGAGATTTCAAGGTACTAGTGATACTAATGCTGACATTGGGTGGTACAACCGTCGAACATATCCTAAGATTCTTGGCTCTTGTGATACCATTACTGCTTGGGTGATACAACTATCGAGAGGGGACGGTACCACCCTCAAAATATCCGAAAAAGCACAAATAGTGCTTTTTGGCTCTCTGGGCAATACCACCACTTCGGCCTAGCTTTACCACTGCCCAAGCTTGCTCAAGATCATCGAGTTGGCCTTCCAACAGGCCAATTCGGCCCTGGTTCAGGTTGCCCAATGAGCTCTTAATCAAGTTTACATAGTTTTAGCATAACTTTAGCCAAATACCAACTCAATTTGACTCGAACGACTACAATCATGACTTAACCACTCTAATTACAGTTATAAAGCCTTTAATAAATTGTCTAGCAATTTGTCATGTCATTTGTTCATCTGAAACTTCATCCGAACCTCCAACGCATTATCCATTCCTTCAGTATATCGATTGATTTATTGGTACATTGACTTCCCACAACATCCGTTCTTTTAGTACAATACCCGTCGACCAATCCTCCATCCCGACATCCACTCTCTAACATGATGCTTTCCCCGGCCCAATATTTGATTTTCCTACTTTGGCAATTTTTCCTCTAATGGTTCGAGTCCATAATCAAAGTTTTTCCTACGTTAGTTATCTTAAAAGCATATTAGTTCACGTATTCATCAAGTGATTTTATCATTAAAATTCAGAATTCGATAATCTTCCCCTTCTTGATGATGATAACCAATTGATGATAGAGTTTTAACTAAACCCCCTATATCTATATATCATTTTAAAATATTATAATAAGCTAAAATCAAATAAAATGATAAATTTTAATGTTACTTTTTGAATTCAAGTCAAAATAATTTTAATAAAAAATTATAGTGACTTTCAATAATAATCATTGTAAGAATCATATACATTTAATTTTAGTTAAATAATCATATCATATTTATAGTTAGAATGCCAAAATAGTTACACATCTCAAATATATATCATAAGGTAATGTCATCAAATAAAACATATATAAGAGTGCAATATAATTGTTATGTTATCAAAATATTACTATTACTTCTCCCCATTTGTCATCAACAAAAAGGAAAAATATACAAGTTACTAATTCTCTCTTCATCTTTGTCATCATAAAAAAAAATAGAAGGATATTATAGTATCATGATGCTACTTCTCTTCATTTACAGTGTCAATAAAATTAATTTGATATAAAGAATATTTATATCGAGGATAAATTCAAATTATGAAAGGTCAATTTATAATGGGATATTAACAAAATTTTCCATATCTATATGTCATAAAAAAAATTGATTGACTAGATACTTTGGAGTGATTTCACACCACACCCACAAGAATAAATATAAGAAGGATAAAAAGAGGGAGCATAATCAACCGTCCTAGTTTCATCCCATATATAATAAATGGATCAGGATTAATTCTTTCTTTAGTGCTAACAGGAGCTCGAGGCCAGAGATAGAAATATTTAGTATTTGCTGCCCTTAAATTAGAGGTAAGTGATATGAAAAATAAAAGAATAACTATTACCTGATAAAGACAAGATTTGCTCTCAACACTCGGTAGTTAGCCTAGTTACTTTTTTTATTATTAATAAATTATCATTCCAAACCCAAATATTCAATCAAGCTTCAAATTTACAAAATAATAATAATAATTAATAAAAGTTAGACATGAGTCATCACTAATAAAAAGTTTGAAGTATTGCGAGTCTCCTTGTTCAACATATAAGCTAGGCATAAATCACTTCATCAACACAAATACGAGTTACTTCTTCTCTTTTTCAAAACAAAATACAAGTCATGAATACAAGAGAGTTATACATCTCAAGTCATTGAGAATGTAAGTGTAAGATCATAATTCAAATAAATCTACTCTTTAGAAAATAACAAAAATAATTATAGAAAAACAAATATGAAAATATCTTAATATTTAGTGAATTAATGTTATCATAAGTGTAAAAAGCTAGGACACTTCAATTATAGATAAATTTAAAATAAAGGGGGTTTGCTTTTGGGTCTCTCATGAATAGATCTATCCATCTTGACTATTGGGATTAAGTTATTTATGGTTCCTTTAGGAATCCAAACTGATTTTTGTGAGATATATTTTTTGTATAAATATTTATTGACCACATTTACTAATATCGAGAAGGGAGAAAGTAGAATAGAATTTAGAAAGAAATGAGAAATCAGACGTCGAGTTGTAGAAAATAAACAAACTTAGAACATAACTTGCATAAAATAGATAAAAAGTTTACCACCAAGTTTAAAATCACAAGAGGATGCAGAAAATTCAGCACCTCAAGAAAATTAAATAAGGACACAAAACTAAATCAAAAGACTCATCACTCAAGGACGCATCCAAGAGATACAGAGTTTTAGATACTCCAAAGAGCTTTTGTAAATACAAATCAAGTATCTAAATAATTCTTTCTAGTCCTAGAATATCAAAATAAGTACTAGTGCATGAAATATCCCTTCATACATAGAGAACTATGACATTAAGTGCTTCACATCCACCAATTGATTTCTTTAATTCATTCCTTGTTCATGAAGGAAAGCATCTTGAAATAGCTTTAACTTTGTCTATGAAATATACTCATGAGCTGTCATTTTTTAGTAGGCTGATTAAAAACTCTGAAATATTATAGTGGACTGTAGGGAATCAGCAAGATGCATAAGTGTTGATTGTAGCAAATTAGACACTCCCGTATTAATCTTTCCTGATTGAAAAAGACTTATCCTCAAGTCTTCATTTGTTTCATCACTATAATAAGGACTTAAATCAACCACATTGAATGTTGATGATACCCCATAATCTTCAGGTAGCTCAATTTAATAAGCATTCTTTCTAATTCTTTTAAGCACTTTGAATGGACCATTAACCTTTAGTTTCAACTTTCCAAATTTACCAGGTGGAAACCTCTCCTTCCTTAGATGAATCTAAACTAAATCATCTGCATTAAACCTCACATGCTTTCTATGTTTGTTAGCTGCTCACATGTACCTTTCATTTTGCTTCTTAATAGTTGCTTTAACATCGTCATGTAACTTCTTTATCTATTTAGCCCTCTCATCAGCATCTTCATTAAATTGCTTAGTTGTAGAATGAGAGACTAAGTCCAAAGGACCAGTATGATTAGCACCATAAACAACCTCAAAATGACTCTTAGCAATGCTATGATGTATGGAACGATTGTAAGCAAACTTAATTTGTGGAAAAATGAGATCTTATTACTTAATGTTTTTGCCAACATAGCTTCTAAGCAAGTTTTCCAAGCTTCTGTTTGTTACCTCTGTTTGTTACCTCTGTTTGCCCATCATTTGTAGATGATGAGAGCTGCTAAAGTTCAAATATGTACCCAATTTCCTCCATAGAGTTCTTTAAAAATGACTAAGAAATTTTGAATCTTGATCAGACACCATAGTTCTTGGAATGTCATGTAATCTAATGATCTTCTTGAAGTACAAATCAGCAACATGAGATGCATCATTTGATTTATTACAGGGAACAAAGTGAGACATCTTTGAGAATTTGTCAACAATAACTATAATAGAATCTTTGTCCCTTTGAGTTCTTGGCAGTCCCAAGATAAAATTAAGACTCATATCCTCCCATAGAACATTCGATACTGATAATGGAGTATACAAACCTAAATTTTGGCTTCTTGTTTTTGCTAAGTGATACACTCTGCATTGCTTTACAAATCTCTTCACATCTCTGAATATCTTAGGCTAATAAAAATTTGATTGAATAAGAGCAAAAGTTTCATCCCTTAGAATTTTATATCTCAAAAAATAAAATGGAACACACAAGACATTAGCTCAAAAAAGAAATCTATTAAAGATAGTAAATTACTGAAAAGAATATGATTTAAAATTATGTTATATTAAGCTAAAATCCACATCATCCTGATAGAGAGAGATCTTTGAATGTCTCAAATCCAACCACTTTAACTTCAATATGCCCAAAACCATGACTCTTGAAGTATTTTTGGCCATTAGGTGTAGAAGAATTAGGTGGCAGTTTACTATTGATTGATCCTTCACTCTTGTCTTGCCCCTTCGATACTATTTTGCTTTGGTGAGTAGGCGTAGAATTTTCTCCTCTCGTATAGCCATCTTTCACCCCATATCGAGAACCCTTTTTAAACTTCTATTGTTTATCCACTTTTAAAGTCAGCTTACTCACATCATTCAAATACCAATACGATTGGAATTGAACCACTTTGGCAATCTTATATTTTAAACCTCCTAGGTATTTTATAATGGTTTGCTCTCATTTTAGCATAAAATTATTGAACTCTGTTGTGTACTCCTCTACACTAAGATTTTTTACTTAAAATCATGGATTTTTAGAAAGATTTCTTGCTTATAGTTGCCAAGTAATTATTTTCTTTTTAATTCCTTTTTCATTTTCTCCCATGTTATAATCTTACTCTTCCCTTCATGTTCTTTTTGCTTCTTCAGATTTTTCCACTAAAAAGATATATTTCTTCTGAGTTTGAGTGCCACAAGCTTAACCTTCTTTTGTTGTGGTGGTTCATGAAAATCGAATATTCTTTCTACTATATTGAGCCAATCAATAAAATCGTCAATATTGATTTTACCTTTAAATTCTGGAATATCCAATCTTGGGTTGCATCTGTTCTGTCATTTATCATAGTTTCTATGCTTTGGTTGAAATCTTTGAAACCCCTTTGGGTAAGATGACATATCATTATTAGAACCATATATTTTGTTGACATTGTAGAACTAAACTGATATCAGGAAGAGAGAAAGAGGAACGAAATTCGGAAAAAAATGAGAAATCGAAAGTCGAGTTGTAGAACAGAAACAAACTTAGAATAGAACTTATGTAAAATGGATAAAATGTTCACCACTAAGTTTAAAGTCATAAGAGGATACATAAAATTTATCACCTCAAGAAAATTAAACAATGATACAGAACTAAATTAAAAGACTCACCACTCAAGGATGCATCCAAGAGATATAGAGTTTTAGAGACTCCAAAGAGCTTCTGCAAATACAAAGCAGGTATTTAAAAAATTCTTTCTAGCCCTAGAATATCAAAATAAGTACTAGTACATGAAACATCCCTTTATGCATGGTGAACTATAACATTAAGTGCTTCACATCTACCGACTAACTCTTTTAATTCATTCCTTGTTCATGAAGGAAAGCATCTTAAAATAACTTTAACTTTGTCCAAGGAATATGCTCATGAGCTATCATTTTTTAATGGGCTAGGTTAAAAACTCTGAAATATTATAGTGGATTATGGGGAATATCATAATATCAACAAGATGCATAAGTGTTGATTGTAGCAAATTAGACACTCTTATGTTATCTATTATAAAAATTATATTTAATTTTATGAGAAACATGCAATGTGGACCCTTTAACAAATATAATCGACATTTGTTGAGTGTTACTACTCACAAAGCTGAATCCTTCCTTTTTACGTACATGACTCTTATTGCCAAGAGTCATGTTTAATGATTTATTACATATTTTAAATTTTTTTAATATTTATTATAATAATATATATATATTTTTAAATGACTCTAGTTCTTCACATTTAGTGTAAGGTGTTAACATGCAATTGTCATGCTCATTTTTTAATTTTTCAAATTTACTAGAAAGAGAAGCATGATCCTTTTTCAACTATTTATATTTTTACCAATTAATTTAAATTCATCAAACAAATCATGAAATGTATCAAGTAATTTATTGTAAGGTAAAGTTGTTTTGGTTGAGTCACATACCTCATTGTTGTGAGTCATCAAAACATAGTTCGCCAATTTGTTTTCATTGGTTTGCTCTTCGTCTTCCGTCGCACTTGATTTGTCCAAGTCGCCTTGAGTCCTTTCATCTTCTTTTGTGCCAGTATCCACTTCTTTAGTTGTGGATATTCACTTTTAAGGCGTCCCGACCTTTTGCATTTATAACAAGTTATTGTATCTTTTTTTAGTTTATTTTTATTCTTAGATTCTTGTTTTATAAGCTTTTTAAATTTTATTATGAGGAGTTCAAAGTCATCATTGTCACTCGAGCTTTCTCTTGAGTGGTCTTTTTTTTTATTCTCAGTGTAATATCATGTATGTTCTTTGAAAGGTTGTTATCATGTTCATCATGTGTCATATAAGTCATCTCATATGTCATTAATGACTTGATAACTTCTTCAAGCACAAAATAGTTTAATTCATTTGCTTCTTAAATTATAATTACTTTTGGATCTCAACTTTTAGGAAGAGATCTTAGAATTTTATTAACAAATTCAGATTAGTAAAAGATTTACTTAGAGCTTTCAAACTATTGACAATATATATAATACGGGTGTACATATCACTAATAGTTCCAAAATAACTAAAAACTATATAGTAAGAGATTAATCTTAGATTCTTTAACTCTACTTTTGACTTAATGTGTAACTTCAAGTGTGTGCCAAATATCATGTGTAGTTTCACAAGTCGAAATATGATGAACTCATTTCTATCCAAAGTATAAAACAAAGCATTCATAGCTTTAGCATTTGACGAAAATAATATCTTTTCAAAATCATTCCATTCATTCATTGGTTTAGAGGATTTTTAAAAATCACATTCATTGATATTCCATAAATTAAAATCTATAGAATTTAAAAAGATCCTCATTCATGTTTTTCAATATATGTAGTCCGTCCCATTGAATATAGGAGGACAAGTGATAGAGTGACCCTCAGAATGCTAGAAAAAGTCATTAAAACTCATTTGGGTGTTAATCTAAATGAGAAAACTTGGCTCTGATACTAACAGTTAGGATCGTAAATGGCACTAAAAGAGGGGTGAATTAGTACTTTTAAAAAATTATGATGATTCAAAAATGTCATTCTATGAAACCATATCAGAAATGAGTTTTAACTTGAAAAGTGAGTAAAGTGTAGTGAGCAACTAAATCAGTTAGTATAATAAGAAGAAAAAGTAAAAGAAGAAGTGCACACTGGATTTATAGTGGTTTGGTCCTCTAACCTACGTCCACACCTAATTCCTCTTAACTCTAGACCACCGACTTTCACTACCAATCTTCTTTCCAATAGGCAAAGATCAATCACCCTTTACAACTCTTTCACAGGCTCAAGAGAGAATATTACACCCTCTTTTATAAGGATTCCCTCACACACTCCCTTACAACAACCTATAAGCTTAAGGAGGAGGGAATTAAACTTTCTAATAGGGTTTTCACACTACAAAACACAAGTTTTTATTCTCATTTCTTGCTCTACCAAGAAGGAAATAGTGGGGTATTTATAGACCCCAAAATGGCTTTTAAAATAGAGCCAAAAATTTAAATATCTAGGTTTTTAGGATACTAAGCAGTATCATAGCTTGTATCGAGCAATACTATCATCAAAATCCTAGGCTATGGTGGTACTATCATTGGAATAGATGATACCACAGCCGGAATCTCTGAAAAAGTACATAATAATGCTTTCCATAGCTTGGGCAGTACCACCGCTTAGACCTGGCAATACCACCGCTTAGGTAATTTCTAAGATATTGGTTTTACCTTTCATCGGACCCAACTTAACCTTGGTTTAGGCCCAATGGGCCCCGAATCAAGTTGGCATGGTTACAACTCAATGCCAGCTTAATTCGATTCTAACCGACCACAATAAGAACTTAACCACTCAATCAAATATTCAGCACAATTATGAAGCAATCAACATGTTGTTTAGCGTTCTGGCATGCCATCTAATCTGACATGTCATTTGAACCTTTGGCACATTATCCTTTCCTTCGACGTATCGCTCGATCTATCAACATATTGACTTATTGCAACATTCGATCTTTTGGCGCAATACCTGATCCTTCCGACCGAATGCCCGAACTCCACATGAAGTCTATACTATCGCACGTTGACTAATCCTCTGGCTCGACGTCTAGTCTCCGACATGATACTTCACTGACCCAACGTCTGATTCTTCTACTTTGATAATTTATATGTGATGGCTCATCTCCGTGATTGAAGTCTTTATTGCATCACTTAAATGCTCATTAGATCATAACTTCATCAATTGATTTCATTATCAAAAGGATGCAGATTAATTTATTGTGGTTCAGTCATCTACTCCTGATTCCTCTTTATTCAAGGCTATCGGCTTTTACTACTGATCTTCTTTCCAACAAGCAAAGATCAACAAACCTTGTTGTTGGAAAATCGAAAGAGAGCATCATATACACAGCAGAAAAATAAAATAAAACTAGTTTTCCATGTTTATCACATCGTCATGCAAAGATTGGTGCATAAAAAATTCATAAAAAAATAAAAAAACTACGACTAGTATGAGATTGATTACCTAGGGAGATTGTACATCCTTGAAACTTTTAAATCTAATTAGAGAGGATAAATGAGGTTAAATGTTCTCTTCTCTAGCGATATCCATATGATGGATCATTATAGAGATGCTCCTCTAATCACACCCAAAAACTCGCAACTCTTGCATACCTTCTTATAACGAACGTGGAAGAAGATATGTTATCTTCTTCACTATTCTCTTGCAACCTAAAGAGGGTGGTCGACTGAGAAGATATGAGTGGGAGGAGAATAAGAGGGGATAGCCAAAGGTGCAGCCTATAGAGAGCCACCAAAAATCTTAATGGGTTATGCCTTAGTAGGTATTGGATCTTTATCCAATTATCCTTACTTCTTGGATTATTAAATCTCTATCCAATAA
This sequence comes from Ensete glaucum, assembly GCA_021527575.1. Classification (NCBI taxonomy): domain Eukaryota; kingdom Viridiplantae; phylum Streptophyta; class Magnoliopsida; order Zingiberales; family Musaceae; genus Ensete; species Ensete glaucum. Next base: position 36,844,941 of record CM038558.1, on the reverse strand, counting down.
ACTCGATTGACATAACTAATTGGGTTTCATGCAATGAGTCCATTAATGTTGGGTCTCATCTAATGAAAATAGAGGCTTATCGGTTAACTTATATTCAATCATCTACTTGTTATAATTATCAACTAAATGTATGTAACCTTCTAGGCCTAATACCGAGCTGGTCGTGAGTCATACCTGTCAGAACTCCTTCTGACTCAATGAATTGTAATCTCATAATAATTCACTCAACTGATTGACTATGGATATACTAGACCACGATGTTATAGTCCCCAGATGGTATAGGAGATCTAATCCATTGGACCTGTCTGTCCTTAGTTACCGTGTATCCATAGTCTCTTATCCATCTAATATCCCAGAGACTATATATTAGGCATGGTCATGTTAGGCCACAAATGTAATTTATTTGAATATCGCTATAATCAGATTCTTCCAGAGAATTTCTCTCTCAATCTAAACGACCCTGGCTAGGGATTTGCATAAGTGATAATACAAGGGATATTCCTCTCATGATATCGAGAGTGGATGATCCTCTATTAACACTCAATTACTTTTATAAGGTTGGTTACCAATCCCGATAATCAGTTGTATCATATCTAGAACTTTTTAGACTTGTAAGTCTGACGCTAAAGAATGAAGTACTCAAATAAAACATCCTTGGTGTCTTAAGTCTAAGGACCAGACACATAACTAGGACTATGGAATCACAGTTTGACATTAGATATCACCAACTATCAACATTATATAAACAAATCAATCAATGAACTAATTCTCTAATAAACACCTGTATTGTACCTTTAGTGTCCCCACATGAGTGGCTATAAGACTAGCCACCTCTATCATATAGATATGTATACAGTACATCAGTATATCCAATTATCTCGATGTCCCTCTCGAGTAATCTATGACCGGGATTATTTATAATATGTGTTTAAAGGTGAATCAATCTCATTAACATGATCTTATCACGATCTTATTCCCATTGCACAAATCAAGAATATCACAATATATGCAACATGCAAATTAAAGTGAGAATATGCCAATAATAATAAGAAAAAAATCATGCAGTGTGTCACACGTACCATCACTCATGTGATTGGCTTGCAAGGCACTTGTAACTAGCACTTGTTACAACCCTTCTCCTTTTATCAGGCTTAGGAGAGAACCTTTATACCAACTCCTTTTGTTTTAATAGACTTAGGAGAGAACCTTTACATCTCTATTTTACAAGAGACTTCAACCCTCCCACAACTTAGAAACACTCCTAAACTCAAGAAGGAGGAAGAAACTCAACCAATATTCAAAGAGAGTTTACAATATTTTTAACATGAAGAATTCTTACTCCATTAAGCAAGCATCAATGGGGTATTTATAGACCCCCAAAGACTTCAAAAATAGAGCCAAAAATTTAAATCTTTAAGATTTCTTGTTCATGATCAAAGTCTTCCCTATGTCACTTAAATGCTAATTAGATCATAACTTCGTCAATTGATTTTATTATCAAAATCTGAGATACAATAATCTTCTCATTTTTTATAATGATAACCAATTGATAACCGAGTTTTAAATAAACTCTCCTTTTCGATATGCCATAATAAACTTTAAATTTTTAAAGAAACATAATAACCTTTTAATTCTTTGAATTCAAGTCAAAACAAATTTACTTATAAATCATAGCAACTTATAATAGTGATTATTGCAAGATCCATATGTATAATTTCACATCATATCTATATATCTCAAACAAATATCATAAGTTGATATCATCATAATACAACATACATATAAGTGCTACATCACCAAAAAATCATCATTAATTCTCCCCTTTTGTCACTAATAAAAAGAAACGAGTAAGCCACTACTTTTCTCTATCCTTTATTATTATCAAAAGAAAAAGATGATATCATTTTATCATGATACTATTTCTTCATTTATATTAATATGCCAATGAAGGATATTAATATAAAGAAGTCATAAATCTTATATCATTAATGTATTTGAAATCAAGGTAGTGATTAATAAGATGAATCTCCTCTTTAATAAAAGGAAAGAAAAACCATAGGAGAATAACTAGTAATAAATCTCAAGTTAAATATTGAGATGTCAAGATTATGATTTGTTTAAATCTCCTTCTTAAATAGTAAAAAGAATTATAGTAGAAAATTAGTAAAAGATCTTGATTCATATATAAGAAATCTCAAGTTAGATATTGAGAAGTCAAGATTTGTTTGAATAAATCTTCTTCTTAATAAATAGCAAAAAGAATTATAGAGAACAAATAATAATTCATCATAAGAAAAAGATATTTTGGGCGAGTCACATACCTTATCGTTAAAGACCATCAATGCATAGTTTGTTATGTCGTCTTCATTGACTTGCTCTTCATCTTCAAATGCACTTGATTCATCCTATATTCCCATGAATGCTTTCTTATTCTTTAGTATCGGTAACTTCTTCTTAAGTTATAGACACTCATTTTTGAAGTACTTTGGCTTCTTATATTTATAACATATTATAGTATTTTTTATTTATTTTTATTTTTATAAGTTTTGTTCCTTTCATGGATTTTTTAAGCTTTTTTTGTAAGAATTTCTATGTCATTATCATAATCATTTGAGTTTTCGCTCAAGAAATCTTCTTTGATTCTTAATGCAATATCCTTCCTATTCTTTGGAAGGTTTTTCTCTTATTTGTTATATGTTTTATAAGTCATTTCATAGGTTATTAAAAACCCTATAGGTTCTTCAAGAGGAAAATTATTCAAGTCCTTTGCCTCCTGAATAGTTATTACTTTTGGATCCTAACATTTCAGAAGAGATCTTAAAATTTTATTTACTAATTCAAAGTTAGTATAACATTTACTAAAGAATTTTAAATCATTCACAATATCTGTAAAACATGTGTACATGTCATTGACGGTTTTGCTTGGCTTCATTTTAAAAAGTTCATAACTATGTACCAAGAGATTAATTTTTGACTATTTTAATCTACTTGTGCCTTAATGAGTAACTTCTAGTGTGTGCCAAATGTCTTGTGCATTGTAACAAGTAGAAATATGATTAAACTCATTTTTATCCAAAGCATAAAACAAAACGTTCATAGCTTTAACATTCAAAGAAAATATTTTCTTTTCAAAATCATTCCATTCATTCATTGGATTGGAAGATTTTCTAAAACTATTTTCAACGATCTTCTACAAATTAAAATCTATAAAAATTAAAAAAATTCTCATTCGTGTTATCTAGTAATTGTAGTCCATTCCATTAAACATTAAAGGACGAATGATAGAGTGACATTCATGATTGTAAAAAAAATCATTAAAACTCACTTGGGTGTTAATTCAATTGAGAGAACTTGGCTCTGATACCAATTATTATGATCGTAATGACACTAAGAAAAAGGAGGGGGGTGGGGGTGGGGGGGCGTGAATAAGTGCTTATCAAAAAAAGATCTAATTTGAAATTGTTCGAATGAGAATATGAATCAAAAATCCATTTAACTTGAAAGTATGAGTAAAAGCAATAAGTAAATCAGTAAGCAAATGACAAGGAAAAGTAAGAAGGAAATACATATCAATTTATAGTGGTGTGGTCGCCTCAACCTACGTCCACTCCTGATTCCTCTTCTCCCGAGGCCACCAGCTTTCACTAACGATCTTCTTTACAATAGGCGAAGATCAACTATCCTTACAATCCTTTCTCCTTTTACTAGTCTCAAGAGAGAACCTTTACAAACTCTTTCGCACAAGACCTCATACCTCTTTAGAATAACCGTTAAACTCAAAGAAGAAGAGACTCGAACCTTTACAACCATGCTTTATCAATTAAGAATGGTTGGGGTATTTATAGACATCCAATGGCTTCAAAATTAGAGCCAAAATTTTAAATCTCTGATTTTTTGGGATAATGACGGTACCACTTATGGCACCGAGCGGTTTGCTAGTTATAGGTGCCCTGCAAGTCAATCACATGAGTGATGGTACGTGTGACATACTGCATAGTCTTTTTATATTATTATTATTAGTATATTTTATATTATATTATTTGTTGAATATATATAGCACTAAGAGGGGAGGGTGGGGGGTGTGAATTAGTGCTTATAAAAAATTTATGTTAATTTAAATACTCGCTCAATAAAAACTATATCAGAAATACGTTTAAGCATAAAGATGCGTGTAAGCATAGAGAAGCGTTTAAGCATAGAGATATATGTAAGAGTGCAAGCAAAAGTAATAGATAGTTAAATAAGAAAGCAATAAAGATGAAGAACAAAGAAGAGAAAGCAAACCGATTTTATAGTGGTTCTGTCTCGTGACCTACTCCACTCCCAATTCCTCCTTCATTAAGGTCACCGGCTTCCACTATTGATCTTCTTTTAATGGGTGAAGATCGACTACCCTCTTACAACTTTATTCTCCTTTTATAGGTTTAGGAGATAACTTTTACAAGTCTCTAAGCTCTCCCTTAAATAAAAATTATACACAAGAAGAAAATGAGGAGAAGCTCTTAATTACAACAACGTTTTCACAAGGATTTTGCTCTTAATTGCTTGCATCCTTTCAGCAAGAATGGGTGGGGTATTTATGGGCCCCAGATGGCTTTAAAAGTGGAGCCAAAATTTAAATTCTAAGTGATCCCGAGGTGCTAGTCTCGAAGAATACATTCTGGGCAGTTTAGTCGCCTGACACTGTCTGTCAGACTGTGTCTGGGTGGGTCAATCGCCTGACACATCTTCGCAGACTATATCATCTTGAAGACCATGTCTTCGAAGATCATGTCTCATATAACCTTGGATTACTAAAATAACTTTTATAATAAGTCCAAATTAGTCCCAATTAAGGCCTAATGGCCTCTTAATTGAGTTAGTAAAACTAGCTCTTATCATAATACTAACTATGACACTCAACGTACAAACGACACTCAACTTATAATCTTCGTTGTCCGATCGTCTCTTTGGTAAACTCCTGGCATATTTCCGATGAACCCTCGATGAACTCTCCATTTCCTTCAATGAACTCTCAACGAACTTCTAGCATTCTTCCAGTGAACTCCCGATGAGCTTCCAACAACCTGTCGGTGAACTTTCGATGAACTTCCCAGTAAACTTTTGGTGAGTTCTCGGCGAGCTCTCAACAACATCGTTCGAACCTCGGTCGACCTCCGGCAAACTCTCGACGAGCTTCCATGGCATTGTTTGAACTTTGACCCGATGCTCGAACTTAACTTCAGCCCAACATCTGATTATACTGCCCTTTACTGTTGTAATTAATCCTGCATCATTTTCTTTAACACACAATTTAGATCATAAAACTTATCAATTATTTTCATCATCAAAATCCGAGATTCAACAATCTCCCCCTTTTTGATAATGATAACTAATTGATGACGGAAGTTAACCGTAACTCCCCCTATGTATATGCCATAGGATAAATACAACAAACTTGAAATCAAAAGCACCATCACTTTTGAATTTAAATATTTTGATAATTTTTACAATTTAACCATATATGATAAAATTTTTAGAGATTCATTTTCTTGGTATCACATAAAAATTTCAATCATTATATTCTCAATATAACTATGTCATCAGAAAAATTTTAACTATTTTAAAGATCTCAAAATATCTCTCTTATGTAATCAATTATGTCATTTCTCCTTCTTTGTCATCAATAAAAAGAAAAAATATATAATTCATATATTAACATTTATCACAAATATCCATCATTTGAATATTTATCATTTTTGAATATTTCTCAAAAATATTCAAACATACCATTTATCATTTGCCATTAATATACTATTTCTCCCCCTTTTATCATCAGAAAAAAGAAATATTCAACAATTGTTTGAAACAAATATTCATTATATGATAAAATTTCAAATACAACATTTATAATATGTCATCAATCATGTTGTTTCTCCCCCTTTGTTATAAAAAAGGAGAAATATTCACCATATATTTGAATAATAAGTATTTAATACATATGTCAATATATTTATCATAAATATTCATTACACAAAAAATAAAATCTAGTCCATTTCTTCCCCTTAGTAAAATAAGAAGAAAAATTAGAATATAGTTTAATCCATTTCGTATCAAATTGATTTCTTCCCCTTTATAAATAAAATAGAAGAATAAGAAGGGGAGGGAAGAGGGGGTGGGGGGGTGGTGTGGTGTCAAAGATCCAAAAATTAAGTATCCAAAAATAAAATAAATTATTAAGAGGGGGGACACCTATTCATGAATCCAAGAATTATTTTGAAAAAGATCTCAAAAAACTGAGAAATTCAAGAAGACTATAAGAGCTACTCATGTATTAAAAATCATTTTATGTAAATTTCAAGTAAAAGCTCAATAAATCTTAAAAATAGTAAATCATGCATTTGGATAGTTTAACATTCCTAACTCTCTTCTAATAAAGTCAAATTATTCTTTATTTAATGGCTTGGTGAATATATCAACTAATTCATGGTTAGTATCAATAAATTCCAAAGATATATCATGATTATTTACATAATCTCTAATAAAGTGATACCTAATGTCAATATGTTTAGTTATTGAGTGTTGAATAAGATTTTTAGTTAAAATATTACACTAGTATTATCGTATTTTATAGAAATATTTTTCAAGTGAATTTTATAATCTTCTAAGTTATTTTTCATCTAAATAACTTGTGCACAGTATACACCAACTGTTATGTACTCAGCTTCGACTGTAGATAATGCAACCGAATTTTGTTTCCTAGAAGACCAATAAAAGAGCATGTCCTAAAAATTGACATGTTCCGGTTGTACTCTTTCTATTTATTCTACAGCCTCTAAAATTGGCATCAGCATAGGCAAGCAAATCAAAGTTTTTTTACTTAAGATACCATAAACCTAAATTAGAAATTCCTTTTAAATATCTAAATATCTGTTAAACATAAATTAAAAGTTCCTTTTTGACTTAGAATATTTAGGATTGGATTGAAATCTTGCACATCATCCAACACTAAATATTATGTTTGGTCTAGTAGTAATTAAATACAATAAACTACATATCATTCCTCTATATATTTTTTGATCAAAATTTTTACTTTCATTATCCAAGTCTAATTTTGTAAAAGTGCTCATAGGTGTGTTTATGACCTTATCATTATCCATACTAAAACGTTTTAACAAATCTAAGGTATACTTAGTTTGACATATGAAGATATCATCATTTAATTATTTTATTTATAATCCTAAGAAAAATGTTAATTCACCCATTAGGCTCATTTCAAATTCTTGGCTCATACTCTTGGCAAAAGATTCACATAAGGATTCATTTATTGAACCAAAAATAATATCATTGACATAAATTTGAATAACTATAAAATTATTTTTAAAATGCTTAAAAAATAATATGGCATCAACCTTGTCTCTCAAAAAATTATTTAAAATAAGAAAAGAGTTAAGTCTTTTATACCAAGTCCTAGGGGCTTGTTTAAATCCATAAAGAGTCTTAGATAGTTTAAAAGCATGATTCAGAAAAATATCATTTTCAAAACTGAGGGATTGTTCAATATAACCGTTAAGAAAAATACTTTTGACATCTATTTGAAATAACTTAAAATTCTTAAAAGAGGTAAAAGCAAGGAGCATCCTTATAGCTTTAAGTCTAGCCACAGGAGCGAAAGTCTCTTTATAATCGATCTCTTCTTCTTAGTTGAAACCCTTGACCACTAATGTAGTCTTGTTTCTAACCACAATATAATTTTCATCTTGCTTGTTTCTAAAGACCCATTTAGTACTAATCACTAAACGGTCATTAGGTCTAGAAACAAGCTCACATACCTCATTTCTCTCAAATTGGTTTAACTCTTCATGTATTTAAATAACCTAAGAATCGTCTTTTATGGCTTCCTCAATGCATTTTGGTTCAATTTGAGATAAAAATATAGTGTTAGCATAAAAATTATTAAATGATGAATGAGTTTAAACATCTTTTAATGTATATCATAATATTAACTCCTTAGGATGAGTATCTATATACTTCTATTCCTTAGGTAAGGATTCCTTGGAAGTAGATGCATCCAAGTTATTTTGAAGAAGAGATTTATCATTCAAATTTAAAGTATCAAAATCAAAATCAATTTTCTTCAATTTGAGAACCTCATTAAAAATAATATAGATGGATTCTTAAATTACTATAGTTCTTTTATTAAAGACACGATAAACTTTTGAAATTAAGCGGTAACCAAGAAATATGCCTTCATTACATTTTGCATCGAACTTTCCTAAGGCATCTTTTTCAATCAAAATAAAATATTTACAACTAAGTACTTTGAAATATGAAATATAATATTTTTTTATTATTCTACAATTCATAATGAGTTTTGGAGAGTAATAGTCTTACGAAAACCCTATTCATAACATAGCATGTCGTGTTAACGGCTTCGACCTAAAAATATTTGGGTAGGCTATGCTCATTTAACATGGTTGTAGTCATTTCTTGTAAGCTCATATTTTTTTCTATACACTACTCCATTTTGTTATGGATTTCTAGGAATAGAGAAATTATGGTTATACCCATTTGAGTTACAAAAATTTTGAAGGTCATAATTTTGAAACTCACCACTATGATCACTATGTATAGATAAAATCATAAAACTCTTTTTATTTTGAATAAATTTATAAAATTTTAAAAAATATTTAAAAGAATCACTTTTGTGTGCCAAGAAATAGGTTCAAGTATATCTACTATAATCGTCTACAATAACAAATGCATATTTGCTACCTCCTAAGTTTGTAGTATTAATTGGTCCAAATAAATTCATATGGATCAATTGAAGTGGCCTAGAGGTGCTTATTTGATTTTTTTTATTTGAAACAAATTTTTATTTATTTTCCTAGTTGACATGCATCATAAACTTTGTCTTTAATAAACTTGATGCTAGACATTTCTCTTACTAGATTTCTAGTTGAGTTTATTTGGTTTAATAATTTTAACATTTCATTACAAAAATCATTAATGTCAATATTATACATATTATTGCTTTTTAAGGCAATCATAGAACTATTTTTGTATGGTTCAAATTTGATAATATATCATTTATCACACAATTGGCTAATGCTTAATAAATTATATTTTAAGCCATCAACTAATAATACATCTTCTATCAAGAGATTTAATTTGTTGCCTATAGTTCCTTTCCCAATGATTTTTCCCTTGTTGTTGTCTCCGAAGGTGATAAATCCTTCATTTAGGCTAGTAAGCTTAGAGAAATGAGTTGGATCTCTGGTCATATGCCTTGAGCATCCACTATCAAGGTACCATTTAGTGCTTCTAACCTTCGTTTGGAGATATGCCTATAAAAAAGAGGGTTTTGGTTTAGGTACCCATTTGCCTTTGGATTCCTCATGAAAAATTTTATCTAATTTTACTAACGGCGTTGAGTTGTTTAGTTCCTTTTGGAACCCAAATTAATTTTTATGGACTATACTATTTTTAGGTGAAACATATAATGTAGGTCCTTTAACGAAGATGGTTGGTTTTTATTGAGTGTTACTCACAAAGCCAATTCCTTCTTTTCTATGAACATGACCCTTATTAGCAAGGATCATATTTAAGGATTTGTTACATATTTTAAAATTTTCTAATGTCTCTTGTAATAAAATATTTTCTTTCTTGAGTATATCTAATTCTTTACACTTAGTGTAAGGAGCTATCCTATGTTCATCAGACTCCCTTTTTAAATTTTCAAACTCACTAACTAATGAAGCATAATCTTTCTTTAACAATTTATACTTTTTACTACCTAATTTAAGATCATCATACAAATCATTAAATATATTAAATAATTCATCATAAGAGAAAGAAGACTTGTTTTGGTTACTTACCTCGTTATCAAATGTCATTAAAGCATAATTTGTATCTTCTTCCTTGTTGGTTGGCTCCTCGTCTTCGGATGAACTTGAGTCGTCTCAAGTAGCTTTGAGCGTCTTCTTCTTCTTTGGTTGCTTCTTCTTCACTTGGGGACATTCATTTTTAAGTGTCCCAGCTTCTTACATTCGTAATATATTAGTGAATCTTTTTTCGTAGCATCTTGTTTTGTCTTAGTCATTTTTAAGAATTTCTTAAATTTTCTTGTAAGAAGTGTAAAGTCCTCATCATCATCATCGTCACTTGAGTTTTCTCCTAAGTGGTCTTCCTTGGTTCTAAGTGTTATGTCCTTCATGTTCTTTGGAAGGTTGTTCTCGAGTTTATTATGTGCTATACATGTCATTTCATAAGTTATCAAAGACCTGATTAGTTTTACAAGTGGAAAATTAGGTCATTTGCTTCTTGTATTACTGTTACCTTAGGATCCTAACTTTTATGAAGGGATCTTAATATTTTGTTAACAAGTTCAAAATTAGAAAAACTTTTACCAAGCACTTTTAGACCATTGACGACATCCATAAACAGGTGCACATGTCTCCTATGGTCTCACTTTGTTTCATACGAAACAACTTATAGTTATGCACCAAAAGATTAATTTTTGATTCTTTGACTCAACTAGTGTCTTCGTGTGTAACTTCAAGTGTGTGTCAAATCTCGTGCGCAGTTTTGCAAATAGAAACCCGATTAAATTCGTTTTTAACAAGAGCACAAAATAAAGCGTTCATCACTTTAGTATTCAAAGCAAAAGTCTTCTTTTCTGAATCATTCCATTTGTTCATAAGTATAGAAGACTTTCCAAAACTACTTTAAACAATATGTCATAATTCAAAATACATAGAAAGTAGAAAAATTCTCATTCGAGTTTTCCAATACGTGTAATCCATCTCATTGAAATTGGGAGGATAAGTGATAGAAAGTCTCTCTTGATTACCAACAAAAGTTATCTCTCTTGGATTTTAAGCCAAATAAATAGAAACATGATTTTGATATCAATTGTTAGGACCAAAGAGGCTTCCACTATTGATTCCTCCTCCGTTGAGGTCACCGGCTTCCACTATTGATCTTCCTTCAATGGGTGAAGATCAACTACCCTCTTACAACTTTAATCGCCTTTTACAGGTTTAGGAGATAATCTTTACAAGTCTCTAAGCTCTCCTTTAAAAAAAATTCTACACAAGATGAAAATGAGGAGAAGCTCTCAATTACAATATCGTTTTCAGAAGGTTTTTGCTCTTAACTGCTTGCATCCTTTCAGCAAAAATGGGTGGGGTATTTATAGGCCCCAAAGCGCTTCAAAAGTGGAGCCAAAATTCAAATTCTAAGTGATCCTGAGGTACTAATCTCGAAGATTGTGTTCTGGGTCGTTCGGTCGCCTAACATTATCTGGAAGACTTTGTCTAGGCGGGTCAACTGCCTGACACATCTTCGCAGACTATGTCATCTTGGAGACTATGTCTTCAAAGATTACATCTCATCTGACCTTGGGTTACTAAAATAACTTTTATAATATGTCCAAATTAGTTTTAATTAAGGCCTAATGGCCTCTTATTTGAGTTAGTAAAATAAACTCTTATCATGATGCTAACTACGACACTCAACGTATAATCTTCATTGTCTGATCATCTCTTTGGTGAACTCTCGACATCTTTCCGATGAACCCCTGGTGAGCTCCCGATTTCCTTCGGTAAACTCCCAACAAACTTCTAACTCCCAATGAACTTCCTGGCAAACTTCTGGTGAGTTCTCAGCGAGCTCCTGATAACATCGTCCGAACCTCGGCCGACTTTTGTTGAACTCTCGGCAAGCACCCATTGCTTCATCCAAACCTTAGTCTGATGCTTGAACTTGACTCTGGCCCAATAATTAATTGTACTGCCCTTTACTATCACAATTAATCCTACATCATTTTCTTTAACACATAAATTAGATCATAAAATCTATCAATTGATTTTATTATCAAAATTTGAGATTCAACAATATATATATATATAGTGATATACTTGGTTTTGTGCAATATGAATTTGATTGTGATGGGATCACGATTCACCTTTAAACATATATCCTGAATAATCCCGGTCATAGGTTACTTGAGAGGGACATCGAGATAAATGGATAAATCGATGTACTATATACCTGTCCATATGATAGAGGTGATTTGTCTCATAGCCACTTGTGTGGTGATACTGACGATATAATATAAGTGTTGATTGGAGAATCCATTTACGGAATGCTAGATAGTTAATAATACCTATTGTCAGATAGTGATTTTGTAGTCCCAATTGTATGTCTGGTCCTTAGATTTGAGACACAAAGGATACTTTATTTGTGTACTCATTTTTTTGATGCCAGACTTATAGATCTAAAAAGTTTTAGATCTGATATAATCAGTTATTGAGATCGGTAGACAATCTTATAAAGGTAATTGAGTGTTAATAGAGGATCATCCACTCTCGGTATCGTGAGAGGAATATCTTGTGTGTTATCACTCGGACAAATCCTTGGTCGAGGTCTTTCAGATTGAGAGAGAATATTCACTAGGAGAATCTGATGAGAGCGAGACTCAAACAAATTTCGTATATGGCCTGACATATCATGCCTAATATATGATCTTTGGGATATTATATGGATAAGGAACTATAGATACATGGTAATTAAGAAGAGACATGTCCAATAGATAAAATCCTCTATACCATCTGGGGACTATGGCATAGTGGCCTAGTATATCCATAGTCGATGAGTCGAGTAAATTATTATGAGATAATAATTTCCTGAGTCAAAAGGAGTTCAGATAGGTAGGACTTACAACTAGCATAATATTGGGCTTAGAGGGTCACACACATATAGTGGATGTTTCAACGAGTAGAGGATTAGATATGATTTATCCAATTAGCCCCTGATCTCATTGGATGAGACCCAACATTGATGAGCTCCTTGTATAAGACCCAATTAGAGGCCAATTGAGATTATTGAATAGAGATCAAATAATCCAAGCTTAATGGGTAGTTGAATGAAGATCCAAAACCTACTAAGGCAGGATCGATTAGGTCTTTATGGTGCCTCTCTATAAATAGGAGGCAGGGGTGGCACAATAGTGATAGACTGTACCTTTGGTCTCCCCTCATATTCTCCTCTCTTCCTCTGTGCAAGATTTATGAGTTTTTGGGCTGTGATTGGATAAGCATCGCTGAAACGATCTATCGTGTAGATATCATTAGAGAGGATGACGTTTGACCTTTTTCATCCTCTCCATATGGATCTAGAATTTTTAGAAATATATGATCTCCCTAGGTAAACAACCTCTCATATAATACAGTTTTTTATTTTACGGGTTTTTCTCGTACCAATCATTGTATGATGACTTGATATACGTTAAAAATCTATTTTTATTTTTTTTTCTTTTGTTATGCATGTGATGCTCCCATTGGGTTTCACAACATGACCATTGAATAGAGCTTGAGAATCTAGGCTCTAGCGGTACTACCGTTAGTTTAGATTGTGCCACCACTTGAAACCCCAAAAAAGCACAAATAGTGTTTTCCGATAGTCTGAGTAGTACCATCGCTTGGACCTAGTAGTACCACCACCTATGTTACTTTTAGGTTAATGAACTGTCCTTTCATTAGGCCTAATCCAACCCTGGTTTAGGCCTAATGGGCTCAAATCAAGTAAGCATGGTTTCAACCTAATATAAGCTTAATTTGACTCTAAACGACCATGATCAGGACCTAACCACTCGTTCACATATCTAGAACAATCATGAAATAATTAGCATATTGTTTAGCGTTTCTGATATGCCATCTGATCATTCAACACTTCATTTGAACCTTCATTACCTTGTCATTTCCTTTGACATATTGCTTGATCTATTGACATGTTGACCTCTCGGAACATCCGATCTTTTGGGGTAATACCTGATCCTTCTGATCCGATACCTGAACTCATGACATGAAGTCCATCCTTCGGCACATGGACCAATCGTCCAGCTTGACATCCAATCTCTGACATGTTACTCCTCCCGCCTAATATTTGATTCTCCTACTTAAATAATTTGTCATATGATGTTTCGTGTCATAATCGAAGTCTTTACTATGTCACTTGCCTTAAAAGTATATTCAACACCTATAACATCCGATCTTTTGGTATAATACCTGATCCTTCCAGCCCGATGCTCGAACTCATGGCACGAAGTGCATCCTTCGACACGTCGACCAATTCTCCAACCCGACGTCTAATCTCTGATATAATGCTTTCCTCAGTCTAACGTCTGATTTTTCTGCTTTAATAATTTACTCTCTGATGGTTCGAGTCCATGATGGAAATTTTTCCTACGTCACTTATTTTAAAAGCATATTAGTCTATAAAATAATTAATTAATTTTATCATCAAAATTTGGGAGTCAATATCATGTCCCATGTACCATTTTGTAACAAAACATTATATTCTTTTGTTGCTTGCCATTTAGAAATTTTTAAGACATAGTTAAAAGTGGAAGGCTCAAAAATAAATTTTTATGGTTATTTTATAAAAATAAAAAATATTTAGTATAAAGACTTGATTTTTTGATCTAATAACCATTAGATAAATTATTGTAGAGTTAATAACATCTCTAGGTTGTATTGAATAAGAAGAATTTGAAGTAGGGGTGCTAAAACCAAATCTTGATGTCAATTCTCTTGTTGTGTGACACTCTCATGAGGTAGCTAGATAGATGAGATAACTTGTTATTCATCATGTACCATTAAGGAATGACCTGGTGGGATTCGAGTGGATAAAATGTCTGGATTGGTGGGTGGGGTTGATGTTTCAACCTGATCGGGAATGATAATATGAGGTGGCTCATGAATTTAAGAAACTCAATCAACAAAGTTATTGGAAGTTAATCTACTTAAAGGTGAGTCAAGTGATTTTTAAGGAAAATTTGATTCTACAAAATCAACGTGACAATAAATAAAAATTCTTTTGGTTGATAAATTAAAACATTTAAAGGTGCTTTGATTAGTGGAATATCTATGAAAGACACATGATTTTGATCGAGCTTCTAGGTTGTTATGTAAGATTTTAACCATAGATAATATAGATACCCTAAAATACACAATTTACTAAAGTTAGATGTGAATCCAAATAGTTTTACGAATAGTGAAACCATGTTTAGAACTGGAGTGAGTATGTGATTGATAAGATAAGTTGACTTGATAATAAATGAGACTAAAATTGAAGAGATAAGGAAGCCAGTTTGGATGATGTGCTGATGATGATATTAGGCAGTTCCATTGTGTTCAGGAGTATATGGAGGGGTAAGAAAATAAGAGATTTCATTGGTTTCAAAAAAGTTATAAAATTTTTAAAATTTACCACCATTGTTAAAGTAAAATGAAATAATCGATCATTCAAATAACTTTTTAACAATAAGCTTAAACTTTAAAAAAATGATAAATACTTCAAATTTTTGGTTCATAGGAAATAACCACATCTACTTTATGGAATTGTTAACAAAATTAATACAGTAGTTAAATCTATTATCAGATTGTATTGGTGATGGATACCAAACATCCGAATATATAAGTTTAAGAGGTGAATTACTTGCGAGAGAAGATGTAGAAAACTAAAACTTATGTATTTTATTGTATTTGCATGAGTTACATGAAAAGGAATGACAAGATGATGATGATTAAGGTAAATTGCAAGAACAATATGATTTAGAACCTTAAAAGAATGATGCCTTAAATAATTATTGAAATTTGGATGGTACAATAGTTGGTCGCTCATAAACTCCATGTCTATCTTCTCAGTCAATTATAAATATAAAATATTTATTAAATCATTTCATGATTTACAATATCATGTTGAGATCACGATCCTTATTGATATACTCATGATAATATATTATCATAAATTCAATGATTTAAAATCATGATAATATAATATTAAGATATTAAGAGGATCATAATAATTTTATCTTGATTTATTTTTCTCAATAATATCTTTCTTAATATACTCTCACAAGATGGTGCTCCCATCGGAGGCACCGATCTTAGACCGAAGTAGAAAAAATTACTGGTGAGATAAAGAGTTGGTAAGAGCATTTGTAATTTGATTAGAAAATGAGACATGGGAGATATGTAGCTTACAATTTTGAACCTTATTACGAACAAAGTGAAAATCGATAGCTATGTGCTTCATTCAAGATTTAAATATAAGATTAGCATATAAATATATATATTGCTCTGATATTGTCATAATATATGGATGGAGGATCAGATATTGTGACAAATAGTTCACGTAGTAATGATTAATCCAACAAACTTCAATAGTTGTAACCACTTGATATTTAATAGAAGATCTTGTAATAGATTATTACTTCTTGGAACTCCAAGAGATTGGATTATGACCAAGAATCATGATATAAGCACTAGTAGATGTCTTGCTAACCTTATTATCTGCTTGATCAACATCCAAAAATTCATGAAGAGAGTTACCAGTAATAAACTGATTAATTATTATTGGTTTATTACCAGTAATAATTAATTCATTGATATAAATTAATAAAAATTTGATTATGCCTTTATAAGAATAAATGAATAACAAATTATTAGATTGAGAATTATGAAATCTAACTGAGACTAGGTATATTCAAAGTTCATGTAACCAAACATGAGGGGCTTGTTAGAGACCATAAAGAGCCTTGCACAACTTATAAATATGTTAAGGGAGATTCTGATCAATAAAGCCTAGAGGTTACTTCATAAATATATCACCGAAAATATGATGATGACAAAATGTATTACTCATGTCCAATTGTTAAAGTCCCAAATTGTTAGAAAAAGTAAGATATAAAATAATATGAATTATCGATGGCTACACAACTAGGCTAAATATGTCATGGTACTCGATGCTTGGATATTGATGAAATCCATTTGCAACAAGTCTTGCTTTATAATTATTAATGGATCCATTAGGATTTCATTTGATATGAAAAAAATACATTTGCACCGTACATGGTTTTGACTTGGATGGGATAAGACTAAGTTCCATTTACCATTTTGTAACAAAGCATTATATTCCTCAGACATTGTTGCTTGTCATTCAGGAATTTTAAGGCTTGGTTAATAATGGAAGGTCTTACGACCAAATCGGGGGGGGGGGGTGAATTAGTACTTTTAAAAAATTACATCGATTTGAAAACTCATTCGATCAAACCCATATTGAAAATATGTTTAAGTTAAAAACATTCATAAAGTAGTGAGCAAGTGAATCAGTTAGTAATAAGAATGAAAAGCATGAAAAAGATATACAAACTAGATTTATAGTGGTTCAATCTACATGATCTACGTCCACTCTCGATTCCTCTTCACTCGAGGCCACCGGCTTCCACTATCGATCTTCTTTTAATGAGCAAAGATCAACTACCCTCCTTATAACTCTTTCTCCTTTTCACAAACTCAGGAGAGAACCTATATAATCCTCTTTTGCAAGTATTCCCATGCTCTCCCTTAGAAGAGGAGAGAACTCAATTTTCAGATTTTTCGAGTATGCACAATACCACTGCCTACGTTGGGCGATACCACTTCCTTGCAGAATTAATGCTAGCAATACTACCACTATCCTGGGAGGTACCATCGTCTGACACACTTGGGAGACTGTGTCTGGGTGAAACCACCGTCAAGACTGGGTAGTACCACCACCTAGAAACCTGTGCTGCTAGATCATATGTAGTTTCACGGTCTAGTTTTGCCATCACCTAACCCATTTTTGGGTCACTAAATGGGCCCAACGCAACCCCATATCAAGCCCAATGGACCCCTAATTGAGTTGGCAAGGTTTCATCCAAAATCAACTCAATTACAACCTAAACTACTTTGATCAAGACATAATCAATTATAAAGTATGAATCATGTGTTGTCTGGCATGTCATTGGTTCATCTGACACTTCATCCGAGTCGTCAGGGCATCATCCCCTCCTTCGGCGTATTGCCCAATCCATCGACATGTTGATCTCTGTAAAATCTGGTCTTCTTAGTGCAATGCCCAAACCTTTTGGGCCGATGACTGAACTCATGGCACGAAGTCCTTTCGGCATGTTGACCAATCCTCTAGCCCAACATTCAATCTTCTGACATGTTTTGCTCCGACCTAACGTCTAATTCTTTCTGCTTTAATCAATTTATCTTTCCATGATCGAAGTTAGTCGTGTATCACTTAAACGTTGATTAAATCATAACTTCATCAATTGACTTCATCATCAAAATTTGATATTCAAAGGAAGGCTTAGAAATAAATTTTTGGGATTGTTTTACAAAAACAATGAAACATTTATTTGATTTAAAGACTTTACTTTTTGATCAAATAAAGATATAAGTCAGGATTAGAAAAGTGAATGAAACACTTTTTCGAGATTCCCGACAATTGTACCGCTGTTAGGCGATGGTTGTACCACTATTAGGCAACGATCGTATTGCCCAAGTTGGCAGTTGTACTGTCGCCGCCCTATTTTTCGGGCAATTTTCAGTAGTAATATCATCGGCGTCGATGGTGGTACCACCCATACTTAGATTTTTAGATACGTTTAAATTTTTAGCTCTAATTTCTGAAGCCAATTAGGGTCTATAAATATATCAATTCTTCTTGTATTGAGCACAATAATTAGGATAGAAATTATTTGAAAATTTATGTGCTAAAATTGTGTAAGAAAAGGAAATGGGGCAAGGGAGTAAAAAAAGAGTTGTAATCTTTGTAAAAGTCTCCCTTGTGAGTTGTAAGTGTAAAGCTTGTAAGGTTCCTCTCCTAAGCATATGAAAAGGAGAGTGGAAAGTGTAAGAATTTAGTCTTCACCCGAAGAAGATCGATAGTGAACACTTATAAACCTCGACAAAGATGACTCGGGGAGTGGACAGAGGCCAAGTTATGGCCGAACCACTATAGTTTGCATAAAGGCACATGCATCATCTTTCAACTTTTCTTGAAGTCATTTGCTTACTCGCTTTCAACAAAGTCTAAGAAACGCTTCCGATTTTTTTCTTTACTTCAAGCACATTTTTTAAATCAAGTATTTTTTTATATTTGCACTAAGTCACCCCTTTCCCTCTCTTAGTGCCAATTGATCCTAATAATTGGTATTAGAGTCATGTGCTACTCATTAGACTAAACACCCAAGTGAGTAAATGACTTCGTTTGGTATGAACGAGGGACATTTTATTGTTTGTCCTCCCATGTTCAATGGGATGGATTACACATATTGGAAAATAAGAATGCTTATTCTCATTTTTATAGATTTTGATTTATGGCACATAGTTGAAAACAATTTTGAAAAGTCTTCCAAAACTAAGGAATGAATGGAATGATTTGAAAAAGAATATTTTTTTTAAATGTAAAAGTAATGAATGCTTCATTTTATACTCTTAATAAAAATGAGTTTGATTGGGTTTTTTTGTGTGATTTGACTTTTGATATATGATATATATTAAAAATCACATATAAAAACATAACTAAATTAAATAAATTATTAAATAAAATGATCCGTAAAAATAAATTTGAAGAACACCTTCTAGAGAACAGGAAAGATTGTGAACTTAGAATGGAAGAACTATACCTTCCAAAGAATATGAAGGAAATAAAACTGAGAACAATATATGACTCCCCGAGTAAAACCTCGAGTGATGAGGACTTTAAACCTTTAAAAAATGAATTAGATAAATTAATAAATAAAAACTATAAAAATGAACTTAAATTGGACAAAATATCTTGCTATAATTGAAAGAAGCCGAAGAGCTCCAAAGATGAAGATCACAATCACAAATAAGTGGAGAATATCGTGCTTATGACCATCAACAATGAGGTAAGTGATTCCTCCAATGTCTCATTTACTTTTGATGAATTATCAAATATTTTTCATGAGCTTATGATGAATTTAGAATGATTAGCAAATCCTATAAACTACTTAAGAAAGAGCATATATCATTAGTTAGTAAACTTGAAGAAATGCATGATGTATCACCATTACATAATTCTTACTCTAAATGTGAAACATTAGAAGTAGTTAAAAAAGAAAATATTATATTAAAATAAATATTAGAAAATTTTAAAATAGAAGATAAATTCTTAAACATTATCCTTGCAAATAAGGATCATATTCATAGGAAAGAAAGTACAATCCTTGTTGGTAATACTCAACAAAAGCCAACTATCTCTATTAAAGGATCCACTCTAAACTTACCACCAAACATTAAATATAACTTTTGTAGTAAATTAGTACATAAAGCCTACAAATATTCATTTAGAAAGTATAGTCCATATAAATTAATTTATATTCCTAAAGGAACCAAAAACATCTATATAACTTTGGTAAAGCTCTTCACGAGGGACCCAAAGTAAAATGGGTACTTAAATTAAAACCATCTTTCTTATAGAATTATCTCTAAACTAAGGCTAGGAGCACTAAGTAATATTTTAAAAGTGGATGCTCAAGGCACATGACTTGATATCTAACACTCTTTCAAGCTCACTAGCCTTAGTAATAACAATAAACATTATTGAAAATAAAATTATTAGTAATGAATCTATGAATGACTCATTGTTATAGTTAATCTTGATTACTTTAACTTTAACATTATAGTTTAAAAATGAATTAGAATAATAATATAAAAAAAAAGACTTTAGCTATTTTTAATGAAAAATTATATACATTCAAATTTATGAAAGAGAGATTTTGATGATGATTATGCTTGTATGCGTGTATTAACATGTAATGGTTAAATGAGTGTACATTATCTTGAAATAAAATTGAATAGAATGATTAAATGCTTAATTTGAACTTAAAAAATTAAATATATGAAATCATGCTTTATTTTCTAATGTACTTGAAAAATTAAAATAAGAAGAAAAGTTTTAAAAAAATTATCCTTATCCTTAACAAAAATTATCTTAATAATTCATGGTTATAAAGTTAATCTTGATTGCCCTCAATGGTGCATGACTTTTGAGTAGTTAGAGCATGCTAAAATTAGAACAAAGAAAGTTTAGTTATTTTTAATATAAAATTATCTAAGTTAAGATTTATGAAAAAATAGATTTTTATGATAGATTAAAAATTATTGGCATGAATGATTGGATGGGTTATATGTTGACCTAGAGAAGGTTATATAATTGAATGATAGATCATCTTTGAATTTGAACAAAGAATTTGAAAATGAGTTTATCAACTCTTTGTACTATTTGTAAAGAGTAAGACCCATTTAAACGTTGGAATTGAGATATGTTGAATTTTTATTTTGAAGACGTTTTATTGTTGTGATGTGTTATAGCAATGACCTTGATGATTTATTCTAGAATGAAATTTAGTTTTTGGTATTAAGTGATAATTCATTGATTTGAAAAGCATTTTTGAAACAAATCATATGAAACAACTCCAAAGGAGGATAATTCTTCTTGAAAATATTTTTAGCCTATTAACCCTTCAACAAGAGATAAAATGATACCATTTATTATTGAATTTCTTAAACTATAAAAATAATTTGATGATTTAAATTAAAAAGGATTATTGTCTAAATCATGACATTGAAATATTGAAAATCATAATTTGATATTTTTATATAAACCAAGATCGTTTACTAAAATTCTTTTCATTTATTAAAGGAAATTTTATAAATGAATCATAAGTTTATATTTTTGAAACTATAATATGAATTTTTTTATAAACAATGATCTTGATGATTTGAAATCACTTATACATAAATTGAGATCCTATATTTTCATATCTCATTTTGCAAAATCATGATCTTAATTTTTTGATATCAATAACTTAACAATTTTCATGAATTAAGATTTTTCTTACAGAATTAATGTCTTAAAATTTCTTTTTGTTATCTAAGAAGAGATTTATTAAAATGAGTAATGTCACTTAGTATTCATGATTTGATATTAATATCCTTCATGACATGATTATTGGCCAAAATTCTTATTGTCCCCTTATACTACGATTTCATATCAAAATGATCCCTCGTACTTTAAAACTCATCTAAGTGACCCCACATACTATGATTTCATATCAAAGTGACTCCCGTACTTTAAAACTCATCTAAGTGATCCCTCGTACTATGTCTCAAAATTAAAATCACCCTCATACTTTAAAACTCAACTAAGTGACACCTCGTACTATGTCTCAAAATCAAAGTCACCCCCCATACTTTAAAACTCATCTAAATGACCCCCCGTACTATGCCACAAAATCAAAGTAACCCCTCGTACTACGATTTCGCATCAAAGTGACCCATCGTACTATAATTTTATATCAAAGTGGCCTCCTGTACTATTCTATAATGTCAAAATAATGAGAAGAAAATATATGAGCACCTTAAGAACTATTTTGGTTAGTGATGAAAGATTGAGATAAAATCTTCTTGGAAATACTGGGTCTTTTTGTTAGAACTAGTGCATCATCTATGAATTGCTTCAGGCATTCAAACCTTCGGATCTTTCTAGATGATATTTTTTATATAGTTCTAGGGTTAATCAGCTTCACAAGAAGCTACAGTGACATTATGTTCTTCTGTTACTTAAGCTTTGATTTCCTCAACAATATCTTCATTCACTGGTTCTCCCTCCTTAACCTCGGCAATCACAACTAGTCCAACTTAATCAAAAGCCTCTAGAACTTAAATTTATTTTTCTATCAAGGTTTCCTCGAGAACACCAATAACAACACAACAACCTAGGCGTAAGGCTTTGGATGAACTTTCTACTTGTTGGGAAACAACACTATTATCTTCTCTACATCAGTAGAGTAGATATTTCTTCCAGCCAAGTTTTAACGATCTGTGCCGGTGTACCGAGATTATCTCGGTACCAGGAGGTATGCACAGTGCATACTACTCGGTATACTAAAATATAATATTTTTATAATATAATATTATATAATATAATATTAATATATTAATATATTAAAAAGTAAAAAATAAAAGGGGCAACGTCACCTCAATCTTGCTCCACGCATGGAGAGACATTCCATCTCCTCGTATAGGAGAAAAAGCGCCTACGAGCAAGGGCAACAATAGCGTGCGGGTGACCCGCAGGCGACGACAACGTGTGGGCAAGGATGGTGCATAGAAAGTAGGTTCTTCTTCTTCTCTTCTTTTTTCTTCTTTTTCTCTTCTTCTTCTTCTTCCTTTTTTCTCCCTTAATTGACTGTCGATGGTCGATTTCTCCCTCAATTGACCGTCAACGATCGAAATCGATCACCGACGATTGATTTTTTGTGGTATCGCCCGGTAGTGAGCAGTCCGCATATCGGTAACCTGGAGGACTGATATATACTGCCCGTACCGAGCGGTAAAGATCAAAATTACAAATCTTGCTTCCAACAATAATAATTAAATCCTTTATTCTTTTAGTAATTAAAAGCTTCACATCAATTATTCTCCCCAGGTCTCATATTCTTGTGTATCTCTTGCCTTTATGGTTATTAAGCTCATTAAAGAATGTCTTTTGACTCATATCTTTATTACCCTATACTTAGGACTACTAATCCATATCTCACCCTCTTTCCCATATTCTTCATGCTCTTTAAGAGTTTATGGATCTATGACCTTGATATCAACATCCGAATTATCCCAATTGATGTAACTATAGCATACTCTACCTTACCAATCTATGAGGCCTGACTTACCCTCTCTAAAAGCACAACTTACAAACATAGAATTCTCAGCCAAACCATAGCCAGAAGCCAAAACCTCTTGACAAAGGCCTAATGGTCGAGAAATCATATTTTCTTCTCATTGTACTCCTATAGCCAAAACCATAGCCAGGTGCTCCTATATTTTTTCTCATTGTTTGACATTATGAATAGTATGGGGGGAGCACTTTAATACGAAATCATAGTACGAGGGGTCACTTTGATGTAAAATTATAGTACGGGGGTCACTTAGATGAGTTTTAAAGTACAAAGGGTAACTTTAATTTTAAAGTATAGTACAAGGGATCAATTAGATGAGTTTTAAAGTACAAGAGGTGATTTTGATTTTGAGGCATAGTACGAGCGTAACTTAGATGAGTTTTAAAGTACGGAAGATTATTTTGATGTGAAATCATAGTACGGAGCATCACTTATATGAGTTTTAAAAATACAAGAGGTCATTTTAATGTGAAATCATAGTACGGGGGTCAATAAAAATTTTGGCCATGATTATTTATAACTTCCTTCTTAGTATAACTTATCACCAAAATTAATATTTCTTAAATTCATAATAACTTAAAAATTATATGAGATTTATTTTATCATAAACATTCCATTGATTTCTTGACTTGACTTATAATTTATGGGAATCACGTTTAATCTATATGATTTTCTCTTTTTAATTAAAAAAGAAATTTATTATCTTAACAATTATAATTGAGCTTTTTATCAAGATCATTCTTCTATTTTATTAAAAAGATTTATCTAAATGAATTGGGTGTCTTAAGATTTATCTTGGATGAATTAAGATTATTTAATCCTCTAAAACTTATTATTTACAAAGAAAAAATGAATGATAATTCTTAAAAGAAATCATGTCTTTTGGTACTTACAATTTAATTTTTCATCCTTACTTTGTACTTAATAGTCATAATTAGGATATGGATGTAAAAAGAAAAATTATACTATGACATTTTTTTTTACAATGACCAAAAGGGAGATAAAATTATCAATACCATTAGAAGAAAAATGGATGTGATGAATCTTATAACATTGAACGAGGAACAATTTACTTAGAAGAAAATTTAGAATTTTAAATTTTCTAAATGCATGCGAAATATATGATTTACAATTTGAGTCTGATTTACTATCATATTTTCTTTTAGATTTCCTAAACTTTACAAATTGAACTTCTTATCAAAATTTACATGAGATGATATTGAAAATGTATGGTTTACTATTTTTCAAATTTTTTTGATTTGCTATTTGTATTTAAAATTTATATAATATTAATGCATAAGTAGCTCTTGATTTCTCAGATTTTTTAGCTCACCTTCAAATGATTCTCATTAAAATTGACATTTACAAGAAGGGGATTCAAGATTTTTTTGTGATGAGATTTTATCCCTCTCCCCCAACTCAATTTCTTTGGAACACTAAATTTTTGAAGAGAGTTTCCTAAAGTTGAACGAGATGATCACGAGATTAGCTGGCATACATTGTTGTAAGTTTGGATAATAATTCATAAGAGAATTTTGTAAAGGCTACGTAAGGAATGATTTAAGGAGAGAGAGATAATGATAGAGCTTTTAAGAAGATGATTATTACGAGTCCAAAAAGTATATTTAGGATTAATAACTTAAAGATTATTCTTTCTAATCATTTATGGAGGACGAGTGATATACCATCTACATAACCCATAAAATCATAGCTGGTTAAAAGAGAATAAAATTGAGTATATCAAGAGGTATATTTATGGATGTGAGTTTGAGAAGAGCTTGGACTGCGATGTTAACGGAGACAAGAGTGTTTTCAAGATTAAAATGGTTGGAAGTAATATGAGATGAATAGCTAGTTTAAGAATCATTATCGGCCATGTCGAAAAGTGAATAAAAAAAAAAAAACAAGAAAACCAGAGCCGCTTACAAGAAAGAGAGGTTTGTTAAAGCGTAAAGTTCAATAAAAATTATAATACTACCTTCAATCGCGATGAAGGAGGAGGTACAAAGAAATAGTAGTAGAAAGTTACACCGTTATCTTCAACCATGACGTTATCTTCAACCATGACAAAAGAGGAGGTACAAAGCAACAATAACAACGAGAGAATCAAAGAAAAAAAACTCCTTAAAGCAATTATGGCTTTGATATCACGAGAAGAAATGACTTACTGAATTTTGATTGATAGTGAATGTGAATTTATATAAGGTTATAAAAATATAGTAATTACATAAGATCAATAATAAATATAAAATATTTACTAAATCATTTTATATTTTAGAAGATCATGTTGAGATCATGATCTTTATTGATAGAATCATGATAACATGTTATCATAAATTTTATAACTTAGAATCATTACAATATAATATTAAAATATTAAAAATATCATGATAATTTTATTATGATTTATTTTTTTAATAATATATTTTTTAATAAAGATATGCATTCACACATATTTGAGATGAAATAAAGTACTTAAATGATGTTTGCTTATTAGAAATGAATTTCATTTACTTAGGAACATCGTTTTTATATGAACATTAGGTTTATGTCGAATAATAAGAGGGATAAACGATGGGGATTGAGCCTTCTTGATCACTTCGAGGGGATTTGTCTTCTTGATCTCTATAAGGGATTAGCCCTCCTAGGGTTTTGCCTATTGGCTAAAACTCATACTTTTTCATTCCGTGATTTTCCTCATAAAAGCATTTATAACATTATTTTTAGGGCTCTGCCAAGAGTCCCTCTAGGCTTGGACTCAGAGTCCCACTAAACTTGGACTCTTAATTAAGTGATAGACTCTTAACTGAAAATAATAACTGATTCTATCATAACTGAAGATAAAAACCAACTCCAACCAACTCATAATTGACTTGATTGGGCTTGCCCGACCCATAACTGACTCCGACTAAACAGACTAACATGACTCAGCTTGAATTAATTACAAATAGATGGACCCGACTTAGCCAGGGTCCTAACAGGCTCACCCACTTCAAATCAGCCTTGTCCTCAAGGCTTAACAGTATCAGATTTTAGGAGAACTTTAATATTTACCGCACATTACAACTCTTTGATTGATTAAGTAGGGTCTCCACTTAGTGTAAGCAATAGATTGATCTTCTAGTGTAGTAGTCATTGTAGTCTTCTGAGGACCCCTTTTTATATAATGGCTAGTGGTGGTACCATATCTTCCTTTAAGAATCGCCACTTTGAAGTCTTCTTGAGGCATCAAAAAACTATCGACAATTAGTTGTTTTACCTTTGAGCACCTATTGTCATAAATTAGAATTCATCTTGTCTTCGAATTTAGCATAAACTTTATGATTGAACTCCACTTTGTGAATTTTTTGTTTCTCCTTAGCTGGTTCAATCGTTAGAAGTTTATCACAGCCTTTATGATTGGACTCCACACTGTTAGTTTTTTATTCCTCTTTAGTTGGTTCGATTGTCAGAAGCTGCTCTTGTTTATGATCGTCTATGTTGACCACTTTTAAGTTCTCCTTTATTGATTTTTCCTGTCCATAGAAACTTTTGTTTCGGTGAGTGTCTGTATTGATTTTTCCTTCATGCACGCTAGTGAATGATATGGTTGCTATCATGGTTTGAGGATGGTGAGCTTTAACTTTGCACCGAATCTCGGGATTAAGTCCCTTAATAAATTTTCTCACCAATTGTATCTTTAACCACTCTCAGGTTTGGTTCGACATGTATTTAAATTTTCTCTGGTACTCATGTACTGTGAAAGTCTGACGAATTTTGGTGAGCTGTCCATTAATGTTCCTATACTCCGATAGTCTGATGCTAATCAGGAGCTCTCTCTTGAACTATCCCCATGAAGGGACTCCATGATAGGTATCGTGTAAATCATATCACTAGATGGCATCACCTTCGAGTTTAGTAGAAGCTATCTCCACCATAGACTCCTTCAAAGTCGTATGAAAATGAAAAAACTTTTCAACATATGAGATCCAGTCAATTAGGTCTCCATTCCGTTTTGGAAACTCTTCCCTCTTGCATGGGTATTCTACGTCCTGCCCATAATCATACATTTTAGATCGACTTCTTTTGAATTCACAGAGGAGTTCTTGCAGTCTATCTTCTATGCGAGCCTCGGAGGTTTTAAACCTTGCGTCTAGTGCATCATTCATAACCATCGCATCAGTAATGTCGTATTTGGTGTGGCTACAAAGGATGTCGACACCTGTGGGAGTGAGAGATGGCTGAAAAGGAAGATGGTGGCGGCGATAGAAAGAGGATGAGCGGGAGTGACTATGATCTTGAGATTGATGGCAACAGTAACTGTGAGGTGATGAGAGAGGGTGGCTGCGGTCCTTCTTGCTCGAGATGCTGGCAGCAAGGAGGGAAGGGGCAACGGTTGTGGGGAGCGAGCGACAGCAACAAGATGACAAGGGAGGCAGAGTACTGCTGGCGGCTGATGGGGGCGTCGTTGAAGCTACTGAGCAATAGGAAGTAACAATGACGATGGAGGAAGGGTAGTGGCTGGAAGATTGCCACAAAAAATAGGGGAGTAGAGGTGGCAGCGGTGGGCAGCATGTGTTAGATCACTGGTGGCAACATTGTGTAGCAAGAGATCATTGCTGGCCGCGACCAAATCATTGCTGGCCATAGTTGATCAACGAGAGATCGCTGCTGGCAGTTGACGAAAGCAAAGGAGGGTGTGGCTATGGCTATGATTGAAGAGGAGGAAGGCAATGACAGTAAGCAAGGCAGTAGAGGGTGGCATCGCTTGCTACGATTACTAAGGTTGGCCAATGGTAGGGGCTGGGGAGCAGAAGACAACAACAACAGGGGAACAATGCTGGAGACGATAGCGTCAGGTAGAAGGCAGCAATGGTGGATGGCTGCAGGCAGCAGAGGGTTGGAGAAGATGACAGCGGTGACTAATGTGGGAGAGGGTAAGAAGATGAGGAAGAGGGTCCGACTAGGCGACCTTTGGTGGCAGAGGAGGACAAGGCTGGGAGCAGCGAGCAGGTGATGGGGTGGAAAAGCCACAGGAAGCAGAGGATACAGTAGTAGGGGATGGCGAGGGCTGCAGGGTAGCGCTGGTGGTAGAGGTAACTGGGCAGCGGTAGAGGGCGCAGTTGGAAGCAAGGGAAGAAGGTGAGGAGGGCAATGACAACGAGGGGGAGGAGGCAACGACATCATGAGGAGCGCCCAGCGAGTGTGAAGCAACAAGGTGGCAGCATTGTTGTGGTGCTTCACAGGGAGAGGGCCGACAACAATGGAGGGGAGGGAGGCAGTAGAGGAAGTAAAGGAGGTAGCAAGGAAGAGTGGCAGGCAGTGGCCAACGACGGGTAGCAGTGGATGCTTCGGCTAGAAGCGACTGCGACAGCAGTGGAGTTGAAGGGAAGAGGATGGGCTACAGCCTTCGGTCGCATGGCGGGAAGAAGAAGAAGGGAGAAGATGTAGCTGTGCAGTGCCCTTCTTCTTCTTCTTCTTCTTCTTCTTCTCTCTCTCTCTCTCTCTCTCTCTCTTTTATTTCTCTCTCTTTTTTTTTTTGTTGGCTGATGATTGCAGCAATGTGAGAGCCCTTCTTCTTCTTCTTCTTCTTCTTCTTCTTCTTCTCTCTCTCTCTCTCTCTCTCTCTCTCTCTCTCTTTTATTTCTCTCTTTTTTTTTTGTTGGCTGATGATTGCAGCAATGTGAGAGATGCAATGGTGATATCGACTATAGCAATGATGACGGTGTAGATAGCAAAGGGAGCGATTGCGAAGTCACCATAGAAACATCGAGGATCACTACTCTGATACCAATTGATAGGAACCCTTAGATTTCTATCGAAGAGGAAGAGGGATAAACAATCACTTCGAGGGGATCGAGCCTCCTTAATCACTTCGAGGGGATCCAACCCTCCTGGGGTTTTACTTAGCTAAAACTCATACTTCTTCATTCCTTGATTTTTCTTTTACGACATTATTTATAGGGCTCTTATAAGAGTCTCTTTAGTCTTGAACTCAGAGTCTCACTAAACGTGGACTCTTAACTAAATAATAGAGTCTTAACTGAAAATAATAACTGACTCCATCCTACTGAAGATAAAAACTAACTCTAACCAACTCATAACTGACTCGATTGGGCTCGTCCGACTCATAACTGATTTTGACTGAATAGACTAACATGATTAAGCTCGAATTAATTATAAATAGATTGATCTAATTTAACTAGGCTCCTAACACATTCTAAACCCACTCATGGTCACAAAATTGGCATCCAACTGTGTTGATTTGATCAATCAAGATTCTAGGAATAGTGTGTTCTAATTGATAGGAGAAATAAGGCTGAGTGGAGATGATCCGTGGCCGATGCTTGGTGGTAGGTAATGGATAAGGCCATTGCTTGGTGGGAGCATTGGCTTCAGCATGTACTTTTAGAGGAGGTTCACCTAACTCGGACCTTTCAATTAGAAGTTTTGTGGTATGTGGTGTTATCTTTGACTTATGTAGGGATGCCAATATATATTTATCTAAATTTCATATTTATTTAAATTATTTAAATTAGTTTTGAAAATTATTTATTCAAAAGTTGATAATCGAGTTGAATCCGAGTTACTTTTTTGATAGTTCATGCATTTTTTTGGATCTTTGGAATTATCTTAAATAGAAGTTAGAGTACCTTTAATCAGGTGCTCGAATGGGGTCTGAACCCGAATTGAAGTACTTAAATAGTTAGCTAGATTTATAATCATAATCCTCAATCTATTTGAATACGAAGTCAATTCTTTTGTCATCCTCCTCAATCTATATCTCATTTGCAATGAGCTTTGTCTTGATAAATATGATTATGTTAGATTAGACTTTGAGATATTGACTCGATGGTTTAAGGACTCTTGAGATGAACAATTGATTCGTAATCCTTCAAATACCATGAGGAGGATCTTACTTACGGGTGTAACTATTCTTGCAGTTCAATTTGGCTGCATTGGTTGCATGCTAATTCTCAAAGGGGTGTTTGAAAGAACACCAACACTGTCCTCACAATCACTCAAGAATCCACGAAGGAGACACCAATCGGGCGGTTAGATTCGTTGGACCTCGTAGATAAGTAAGTGTAGGTGAATCGTTTGACCCAGATTGGGTTTGGTAAAGATAAGGGAAATGACATCATGAGCGGCATCAGCGTGAAAGGGCTGGCTTTGTTTTGATCATTACGGCGGACGGTGAGCAAAGTCAACGCTCGAAGAACAGTTGAAGTTTGCCGCTTACTCGCTTTAATATTATTATAAGTTACAAATACATGCAAAATTTTACTCAGAATTTTTGGAAGAAATGCAGATCATGAGCAGGAACAGACAATTCACAGCTTTTGACAGCTCTTTTGGTGCCATATGTTTTCCCCAAGCTTTGAACAATGACTTGCTACGAGATGCTCTTCACCTCCAATGGTCAGATACGGCACTGAGAACTCCTCCCATCTCCTTGATCGCAGCAATTACAGCTCTCAACCAATTGTGTCCTTCGCTAGATCATTAAGATTGCCAGGAATTGATTCATCAGTATACCGGAGTTACGTACTTTGACCAACCATGCAAAATTATGGCAACACCATCGCTTGGGAGTGCCTTCTGCAGCAAGTCTTCTGGGCTTGCAGCAACTCCTCTATTTAAGTGGATCTCTCCCTTCTTTTATGGTCTTTCTTAGATCCTCAAGCACGTCTGGTCTTCTTGGTTGTACGAGGTGCAACGATGGAGGAGTCCATGGACTTGCCCCCCGGCTTCAGATTCCACCCCACAGACGAAGAGATCATAACCCACTACCTCTCACCCAAGGTCGTCAACCATGGCTTCTCTGCAAGAGCCATAGGGGACGTGGATCTGAACAGGTGCGAGCCGTGGGATCTTCCAGGTGACCTCACCTTCTCGTTCTCCTTGATCCTTGCTTGTTGAACCCCAGTTTTGGTGTGTTGAGTTCTCCAGCTTTCTTCTTTTCGCAGGCAGGGCAAAGATGGGAGAGAAAGAATGGTACTTCTTCTGCCAAAGGGACAGGAAATACCCCACCGGCACGAGGACTAACAGAGCCACCGAAGCCGGCTTTTGGAAAGCCACGGGAAAAGATAAGGAGATCTTTAAGGGGAGAGGAGTTCTCGTGGGCATGAAGAAGACCCTTGTGTTCTATAGAGGAAGGGCTCCCAAAGGAGAGAAGACCAACTGGGTGATGCATGAGTACAGGCTTGAAGGCACTTCATGTCTCACCCATCTCCCCAAGTCTGCGAAGGTACTGTTCTTCTACATTTCCGTGTATGTCCTGTAGCAGAATTATCTCTTTGCATGAAGAATCTGAACTCTACGATGGCAGGACGACTGGGTTGTGTGCAGGATTCTCCACAAGGATGTGGTGCCTGTCTCGGACAGGATCAAGTCATTTATAAATGATCCTTTCATCGATCCCCTCTACAGTTCTGCAACAAGGCCTGGTTCAAGTTTCAGCAGCAAAGAGGAGAGCTTCGACTTCAGGAATATTCCGGCAAGCTTCTCATCTATGATGGGCATGGAGAACCAACAGGTGATGATGAGCCATCAGGTTCCTCCGAATCCACCCGCGAATCCCGCGTTCTTCGCACCAGCCCCTCCTCAAAGCTCCTGCTACTTGAACTATCTGCCCCAAGAGGACGATGCGTTGATGCTGAGAGCTTTAGGAGCCACGAGAACTGATGCGCCGTGTGCCATCAGGAGGCTTTACAACATGGAGCAGTGCTCAAACCAGTCGGTGGGCTGCCCTTCTCAGGAAACGGGGTTGAGCACTGACCACAACACGGAGATCTCGTCGGTGGCTTCGAGGCTGTACGACGACCTCGATGTCCCTTCCTCGACTCGACCAGTTCTCGATCTGGAGAACATTTGGAAGTACTGAAGCAACTGAGATGAATGCATCTCGATTGATTGTTCCACCACCATGAATAGAGATCAAAACTCCTTCTGAGGGGACGAGAATTGGGAGGACTGATGTAAAAGTATCAATTCTTTTGTTGGACCCATCCAACATATGTTAATTCTGTCATATCAACTATCTGGAATTCTGTCATGGATCAACTGGACTTTGTTTTACGGATTTACTTGTTGCTTTCATCACACACACCTCTCTGAAATCAATTCAGATACCGATCAGAAGAGAACACAGGATTTGCTTCGGCTGATAACTTATGTTACATCGCACTCGAAGCAAAGTGTCTCCGTTCCTTCCGAAGACTTGGTGTGAAGAGGAGAACCGCCGTTTCCGCCACAACCCACCTTTCATGCATCAAAAACCGGGGAAGAAACAGTGAGGAATATTTCTCACCAAACAATAACCTGCGCCTCACGTACCTTTTTAACTCCATGCATAACTCGTGCCCATTGTGACTCCAGTTGAACTTTCACCGACTTGATGTATTTAGCTGCTCTTTGTTCCTTTCTCGATAACAGTAAAAGCATGTCGTAACTGTGACGTTGTGCATGCATTTTCGTGCATCAAATAACCAGCTGGTGATGTTGGTAAATCTCCTCATAACAAAAATGAGCTCAAGTGAATGGATTTGCTGCCTTCCTTGAGGGTATTAATCCATGAAGGGGCCTTCAATCGACCAATCATTTGTGGCTCTTTCCATCCATAATTAGATCGGAACTGATTGGTACTTCGTCGGGTTATCCCCGAAGCAATCTTCCCCCATTTTATGCAACTTCACGAAGAAGACACTCACCTTGGTTTCTGTCCACGGTGTATGAATCGACCACAGAAGCATGTTACACACGTTGCCATGCGTACAAGAAACGATCACGCAACGGCACCTTCCGAGATCAACCATTCTACACTGCTCCATGGAAGTTTACAATCAGAGCTGCAAGAGATCCCCGCTGAGATGGGCTTACGTACGTGGATGAGTCTTGCAAGCTACAACCGGAGGTCCGGTGGTCCTCATTCATGGTCCTTTTCTCCAGCATCATTATTTTTCGCAGGAACAATGGAACCTTAGACTTCAAATGAGGAACTGACACCTAACAAGACCTAGACAAAGCCAAACGAATCTTAGCTTCCGTTATGTGCCGGTAGTTCATCTGAGTTCATCCTCATCTTTTCTTCCATGTCTCTGTGTCACCATCCGCGTTCACAGTGATCAGGAGCACTCACCAACCAAACAAATTCTGTATTGCAGGCAAAAGAACCCAAACCATAAAAAAGAGTGATGGGATTGTGATATGTGTTGGGGTGCTGTGTGGAAAGAGTGGGGTCAGTCTGACCAGGTGAACAAGGTTGGGTGACTAGGCGTTCTCTGAAACTATCTTCTCTCTACCTCTTTGATCTTCTCTCCCTGTTCTTGTAGTGATGTGAGTCAGCATGAAGACTCTTGGAACCCTAATTGTAGATCGTTGCTTAGTCTATCGAAGAGTTCGATTGGCATTTGTTAACCAACCAGATTCCAAGATTTAAAAAAGAAAAAAACATCTGTGTGATCCCAAAGTCGCCAAGAAACGGATCAGATGCCGACATGAGGAAATTTTCCTCCATCTTCAGACTTGGAGATGAGATCTACACCTGTGGGGACTGTAACAGCATGTTTCCTTTAGACTTGGAGATGAGATCTACGCTTGTGGGGACGGTAACAGCATGTTTCAGTGTGCGGCTTTGCCAAGTGTTGCGACTGTCTCCTAGGAAAAAAAATGCGTTGACTCTGTCCTCGGATCTCGGCATCAGCTGTTAGATTTGCTACAGCGTGTCAGATTCGTTTTGGGATGTTTCTTTGTCATCTGCTAAGAAAACGTGTAATAGATAAGATCAAGATAACTTCATTCAGTAGAGTCTTTGTTTCTTTTGAGGAATGCAGAAAGAAATAATGGAAGGAACTCGAAAAGTCCCAATGACTACGTCAGTACAATGACTGCACTCGACTTCCATTAAAAGCGAAAGGAAGAACGTAATAATATTACACATATCTATCTAAAAATATTTCTTACTTAGGGAATAAGAAAAAAAACTAATATGAAAAACAAAAGAAACATGAGAAAAATACACACTATATAGATATATTTGGAAGTAATTTATATTATGTTACCAGAGCAACATTAATGTAGATACTATAAATCAGAACCATATCCATATACAATAACAACTACAAAATCATAATTTCTCAAGTGTTTAAGCTCTACCTTCGATCAATAAAGAGACTAAGATATTTATATTGGTTTAGTAGAGAGGAGTTATGATTAATTTTCATGAATATGATAATATTTATGTTTAGAATGGATGGGTATTCGTATCACTAACAACTGCTGTTTCCGGTTGCGGCTTACCAACGATGGTACCTTCATGCTGACTGGGGGCAATGGGGACCCACGTATGGGTTTCAGCATATCGACAACCGGGACCCACGATAGCTCAAGGCACTAAATTTTAAGATCCGAAGTGGGCCTGATCGAGTCAGTTAGACGCCGGTGGATCCGAAATAGAGGCGTCTTAGAGCGCCCATGGGCCGAGCGAAGTGGCGGGGGTGGCGGAGGCTTCTCTGAAGCGGGCGGCGATGGACGCGGGAAGGGTGGCATCCGGCTTTGGCCGGACCACCTTCTCGCCAGGCGCTCTTGTTGGCTGCGGATGCTCTTCGACAATCCAAGGAGACGTCGATGCCCTGGCACAACCAAGATCCTCGGACACGGTAACTCTCCCAACCGATCTTTAGTAATCCGTTTGAAGGAGTAGGGTTTTGGCATGTATTGGTGATTGTTAATTCGACCGAAGAACCAATAATGTAAACCTGGAGTTCTTTATCGAATTGAAGCCATATCTGGTTTTACTAGTGGACAGCAGATTTTGTTTCTTGCTTTAGGGGGGAAAGGTTGATTCTTGACAGAATTTTTGGGGTCAGAACAAGCTCCTGGCTTCTTTCCCTGAAATGTGTGTTATAACTCATGGTGTTGATGGCTAGAAATGCACGAGGAGTTGAGGCATTGGGGGTTTTAGGTTTTGCTGCGTCATTCAGTGCCTCGACGGAATGCACCAGCCTTCCGCGGAAGGTCAATATATTAGAATAAGTAGAGAAACTAACTCCGAAACTAGAACCTTGGTCACATACATTTCATAGAACGATCTTATTAATAGTTTGTCAAAATTCATGAGTTACTTGATAACACTGTCATTGACAACCACAAGGGAGACAATACTGCTGCACTGATTGATATCCTTTTTTTTTTTTTTAATGTCTTTCTAAGTTACTTTCACTCATTAATTATTTTAACTTAGGTGATATAAGTTCTAAAAGCCTAATGTTAATGGGAATTTTATAGGCAAACATAGTGTCAAATAGAAATGCCAATTCAGGAAATGTAAACCATAACTCAAGAACTATAGTGATAGAATTCTAGCAAGGTTGAGTCCTAATCATCTTAGCACTAGTCAATAAAAACTCTGTTAGATTATAATAAAGTCATTTCTATCTTATAAAGGAGTATGGTTAGGGTCTAGATTAGCCCTTAGGGCTTAGTAGCCGCCACACCCCTTACTGGGTTGGTCGGCTACAGAGCCACTTAGCCGCCTCCTGTTCCTATTAAGGCAGGTTGGCTATAGGAGGGGTAAAGGGGTAATTCTACTTAGGCAAGCACCCCCTTAGGCTAGGGTTTTGATCCCTATTTAAATATGTAGCTGCCCCCCCCTCTTGAATCAAGCAATTATCAATTTTATTTAAGTCTTGTACTGAGTCTAGGAGGGAGGAACCCCTACAACGTTCCAAGGGTTGATCCCCCTCAAGGATCAAAATCTATAGAGCTCCTTCTGGGGTTCCTGTAGCCGTCATCCACGCCTCCACCTTCCCAAGCAATTCCCATAATTGCTATGACACACACTTCCACCTTCCACCCCAGCCGCAGATCAAATTAGTCTGCCGCTGCCCCCTGCGTTTGATCTGAAAATCTGGTATTTTTTTTATCATCCACGCCTCTTCAATAATACAAGATTCCTTACCTTACACGTTAAAGATTTTTTCCGAATTTTATCCGTTGCAAATTTCGTTTGTCACAAACGTTATCGTTGTTACGTGGGTAGAACGCTGCAGAAATTTTCAACCGTGTTTTAGCCTCTTGAAACTGGCTTATTCCTTCTCCTTTCTGGCCTAAATTTTTACACAATTTTGAAGATCAAGTTGGCTTTCATCTGGATTTGATTTCTCGAAAAAACTCCTTCTGGAATTGGTTTTCTTGTGCAATCTTTGACCATCACGTAGTTCTGAAATTTTACGACGAAGGAATCTATCTTTCGTCTTTTGCCCTATTTCCCTACTGTTATGCTGTCAAAATTTCGTCAAACTTTTTACTGATATTAACAACATCTGAACCAAGGGTTTCTGCATAATTTTCTTGAGCTTTCCTCTGGAATTTATGTCGAGAAGTCATCGTTTCTCCAATGTAAAACTGGTTCAGCAGGACAGCACATCGCAACACTTTTTTTTGCCAAATTCTATCAGATTTGAGTGCTATTTTTTGTGAGATTTTGGACTCTCTTTTCCTCATCCCAAAACCCTACCATCCTCACCAAAAACCCTTCAAAACCCTACCCTAAACCGAAACCAAACAGCCTCCCAAATCTACCCTAAACCGCAGCCTACTTTCATCCAAACCGACGGCCACCCCCTTTGCCAAAATTCCCATGCCATTAACCCGACAACAGAAAAAAGATCTCAATATTACAGATCTAGAGGCATATACTATGGCATCAGAGGAGGCTATCGACGCAAAGCTTGAAGCCTTTGAAAACCGTATGGAAGAGAAGATGCGATCCCTTTTCGTCGAATTCAGCATTGGCCGACCGTCGAGCCCGAGGAAATCACAACACGGAGAAACTTCAGATCGGCAAGAAGATCCTCAAGAACATTGCCACATCACCTCTGATCTCAATAATCCATGCATGAAGGTTGACTTCCCTAGATGGGAAGAAGGAGACCCGATTGGGTGGATCTCGCGTGCGGAGCGCTATTTTCGGTTCTACTGAACCGCCAACGCCACACGGGTGGAGATTGCTGTCATCCACCTCGAGGGAGATGCTATTCAATGGTTTAATTAGTTTGAGCACAGCCATGGAGGACTCTCTTGGCAACGATTTAAGGAAGGACTACTAAACCGCTTCAGACCAACCGATTTCGACAACATCGACGGACAATTGGCAAAGATTCGTCAAACCTCTACAATACAAGAATACCAAACAAGGTTTGAGCGTTTATCTAACCAAACTGAGAATTGGTCTGAGAAACAACTTTTAGGTACTTTTATTGAGGGCCTAAAGTCGGAGATCCAAGGAGAAGTAAAGGCGTGATAATTGTACACTCTTATGGTGGCGATTTCCTTCGCGCGTATCCAGGAAGAACTATTGAACCACGAGGTACGAAGGACAAGGGTCGCTCCCCGACCAGCCATGCCGAAGCCTACTGCCCCCTCTACTGCTATCCAAGCCCTTGCACCAAAAAAGTTGACAAGAGACGAGCTTCACGAACGATCGACCAAGGGGTTGTATTGGCATTGCGACGAACCGTGGAGCCACGAACATCGCTGCAAAAAGGGTTGGCTCCTCATGATTGAACCAGCGGAGGATGAGCACAATGGAACATCTGAAGAAGCCCTTGAACCTAAAGAAGAAGCCATGGAGGAAGAGTCTCAACCGGCCGACTACTCAGTGCACGTATTGGCCGGCTACTCCAACCTGCAGATGATGAAAGTTGGAGGTCTTCTAAAACAACAACTCATCATCGTTCTCATCGACACGGGCAACACCAATAACTTCCTCAATAGTAAGGTTGTTGATGTTTGACGCTTCAAATTGAAGGTTGCAACAAGTTCAACGTAAAGGTCGCCGACGGCCGAATCTTTAATTGCGACCAACGATGCCCGCGGGTGAAACTACTCCTCCAAGACCAAGAAGTGGTAGCTGATTTCTTCCTCCTACCCATTGATGATTATGAAGCCGTACTCGGGGTCGAACGACTCACAACACTAGGTGATATCTCCTGGAATTTTTCTAAATTAATCATGAAATTTTATTGCAAAGGGAGACAGGTCACGTTACGAGGCAAGCGCAGGAGCCAAATTTCTACCATTTCGTCGCAACGAATGGAGAAAGTTTTGCACAAAGCATATGGTGGATTCTTGGTGCATATTTAGCAGCCATCTACGGGGGAGAACGTACAAAACTCAGATCCTAAGCTTGCCCTTTGCCTGAACGAATTCACGGATGTTTTCTTGGAGCCGTGCGGGCTGCGCCCTAACCGGCCGCATGACCACCGTATTCCTATCTTGTCAAGCAAACCTCTAGCAAATTTGTGATCGTACCACTATCCTCACTTGCAGAAGGATGAGATCGAGAACATTGTTAAAGAGATACTTGACACCAGGGTGATTCGACCGAGTTTCAGCCCTTACTCCTCACCGGTGTTGCTAGTGCGCAAGAAAGATGGTACGTGGCGGATGTGCGTTGACTACTGGGCTCTAAATACCATCACCGTCAAGGATAAATATCCTATCCCATTCGTAGATGAACTCTTGGACGAATTAAAAGGAGCCCGAGTCTTCACTAAATTGGATCTCCCATCCGGATACCATCAGATTCGGGTATGCATTGAAGATATTCTGAAAACTGTATTTTGCACGCATAACGGCCACTACGAGTTTCTAGTAATGCCTTTCGGACTTACGAATGCAACTTCTACTTTCCAAAGCCTGATGAATGACATCTTCTGGAGTTTTCTATGCAAGTTCATATTGATATTCTTTGATGATATTCTCATTTATAGCCCTACGCTTAATATACATTTTCAGCACTTGCGAACTGTTCTAACGATTCTTCGAGAGAATACTCTTTATGTTAAACAGTCAAAGTGCAGCTTCTTACAGCGTAAAGTGGAGTATCTTGGGCACATTATATCAAAGGATGGAGTGGCGGTGGACTCGACAAAGATCAAGGCAATGCAAGGTGGCCGAGACCTACAAACGTACAATCACTACGCGATTTCCTTGGACTCACGGGCTACTACCAAAATTTTGTGAAAGATTATGGCAAGATCAGTGCCCCACTCACGTCCTTACTGAAAGAAGACTCCTTTTTGTGGTCAGATAAAACCTCAGCAGTCTTTGAACGACTCAAGGCAGCCATGACGATGATGTCGGTCTTAGTGCTGCCCGATTTCAGTCGCACTTTTGTTATTGAGATTGATGTGTCATGAGTTAGAATTGAGGCTATTCTTATGCAAGATGGTCGACTCTTAATTTACACTGAAGCTTCCCCCACACTCTATACGAGGTTTTTACAGGAGATACTAATTAATACCAAATTTAAAATATGGTTAGATACAGATCCATGACACGAAAGAGGGGGAAAGCTAGAAGAATTGTAATCCATGCTCACGCCAGATTGGGCTCTCATCATCCTGAACCATACCAGAGGACAGTCACCATTCTAGAAGAAAGATTGGCTATCACTAAAGGCTAATCATATGACAGCACATGTAAAGAAGAAATGGCCTCACGACAAACTTCAGAATGGACGAAAAATTGAAGATTGAGTTTCCAGCCCGATCAGCAGGAAACTCGAGCCTTAATGAAGTGGTCTCCCTATTTCTTTGGGCCTTGCAAAATTGAGGATCACATTGGGACCCTAACTTGGAGATTAAATTCGCTCACCAGATCAAAATTACAGTTGATCCGCCAGGTATCCCACTTTAAATGGAAATTTAAATAAGACGAATCAGCCCAAATCCTTTTAACTAACACCTCAGCTGATGAGGAGGCCAAAGTTCAGTTAATAATAGCATGGGAGTCACATGAGGAGTTGAAGATCCAGTTTCCAGAGTTTATGGACCCTTAGCCTTGAGGACAAGGCTGATCTGAAGAGGGCGGACTTGATAGGACTCCAGCAGAGTTGAGTCATAATCATCTTAGTACTAGTAAATAAAAACCCTATTAGATTGTAATAAAGCTACTTCTATCTTATAAAGGAGTATGGCTAGGGTCTAGATTAGCCCTTAGGGCTTAGTAGCCGCCACACCCCTTACTGGGTTGGTCGGCTAGGGTTTCCCCCTACTTAGGTCGGCTATAGAGCCACTTAGCCTCCTCCTGTTCCTATTAAGGCAGGTTGACTATAGGAGGGGCAAAGGGGTAATTCTAACTTAGGCAAGCACCCCCTTAGGCTAGGGTTTTGATCCCTATTTAAAGATGTAGCTGCCCCCCTCTTGAATTAAGCAATTATCAATTTTATTTCAGCCTTGTGCCGAGTCTAGGGGGGAGTAACCCCTACAGCGTTCCAAGGGTTGATCCCCCTCAAGGATCAAAATCTATAAAGCTCCTTCTGAGGTTCTATCATGTAGGGTGTGAATGAAAATCTCCCTCTCTTTTCTTTTTTTTTTTTTTTTTTTTGCAGATGAATAGTAATGGATTGTTGTGGTTAAAGAAGTTGTTTGAAGTGCATGTGCTTATTGTTATGATCTTGATTTTACTTTTTTTTTGGTTTTGTAGACTTAGTCTTGAATGAATGATTCAGTTGATTTGGATCTGTTTTTCTTATTTAGTACTTTCTCGAAATATGATTGTTATCCAAATAGAGTAGTATTGGGTTATCTGTTTTAATGTGTAAAATTTACTTTTGCCTTATTTCTCCGGGTACAAGAATGCACCTCTGGCATGACTTGGAAAACATGAAGCGAGCACTTCTGTTTGGAGTCCCCCATATTTGATTCTACCATATTCAGTTTCTGATTGCATGTCATGCATCACGTAACTGTTTCACAAACTGATGTTTCATTCAAATTTTTGTTATGATCTTGTCATTCCTGCTCGGGGACTTTACCATTGGCATTAAAAACATTTACCATTGGCATTAAAAACATTTCCTGGGAATGTTTGTAATGTTCCTTTGCTATTGGGTTGGCACTGTCACTACTACACCCCAGATTCATGGCTCTTTATTATCTATAAAAGCCTCGGAGAAGTTGTTTATCATAACATGTGGGAAGGGATGATTCCAATTTACTTGATAAATTTTTAGCTTATGCTTGCATTTATTTGCTTTTCCAGATTCTGATTTTTTTTCTGAAGCTAGAATAGTATGCTTTTCTGATGAATCAAGACACTAATAATGAGATATAGGTTAGGTAAATGTTGTACTTTGCAAAGTTCAATATTTAGTTCACAGTTTGCTCGTATCTGTTGAAATGGTAGTTCTTTCTTCATATGTTGGATATTCCTTTATCATGCTGGTAATCAGTTGTTGCTTCGTCTTCATCTTGTTGATTTGTGATTGTACTAAACAATATCCAACCCCATAAATGACAATGTGTAGGCCTCAAGACTACTATCTAAACCATTAGTTGTTCTCGCAACATTGTGCAGTAGGTTCTTTCTTTATCATCTAACAGGATGAGCTTTCAACAACTTCAAGAGACTTGGAACTTAGAAGTACCCACTTGTGTGGACAGTAGCCAAGGTCGATGCATTACTAATGAGAAGTAGTCATGAACCACCTAATCATGATCTCATTCCTTTTATTTTGAGAAGAGACTCTTCAACAGACTGTTCTCCCTTTGGTAGTTCTTTTTGCTATTAGATATTTTAAGCTAACATGGGATTACCGATGAAAAGTGACCATATCATTCCGAAAGTACCATGGAGAGTCATGAATATGTTTTGGGCTTTCCTATGTGCCACTGGAAAGGAGAGAATGCAAGCCTTAGTTTGACCCTTGGATAGTGTTCAAAGGGATGACATAACTAGCAATGCTTATGCTTTCCCAGATACTGTTTGTTGTATAGTTTAATTAGGGTGACCTCAAAAGAAGTCTTTAGATATGGCAATCTTCTCTTTAATCCAACAATTGCTGCAGCTTCTGCTTTGGTGCTTTCTAGCTCTGTTATAAAGCAAAGCAAACATATTTTTTATAATTCTTCTACTTCTCATTGATTAGATTGCATCTAACACATGGGTTGAGTGGGTTCTTTATTTGGATGTTTCTGTTTTATGCATGAGAAACTAGTAAAATGAAAAGAAACATGTCAATTTGTCTTTGTTCTATATGTCTGCTGGTGGCATCACTTTCTTGTATTAGGCTGATGCTACTGACAGTCCAAGTTAATACATTGTGGAATTTAGGTTTCTGCAAGGATGGTGGACGTGCAGTTGCCAAAAGCAGGTAAATGTCATTTTCTTACAGTTGTATATTCTCCACAATGTCTCTAAGTTGCATTGTTATCAAACTTGAATTAAGCTGCATAGTTATCAGACTCGAAGTGGACAACGGTTTAACTAAGCAATAGGTTATTGGTATGGTCTAAGTAGAAAAAGAAAATGAGGGTGAAAATAGTTGATGAGAGAGAGAGAGAGAGAGAGAGAGAGAGGTGATACTAGTGGCTAGTGAAGAATAAAGACTACAAAATAAGACAGAAAGTGCTAGTGAACATAACAAAAGAGATGTTAGTTATAGAAGATAACTTGATTTTTTTTTCTTTTCTTTTGCTATGACGGGAGAAATATCATCAATAAATCATCATATGATATATGATAATCTGGATGACATAAGAGAGACATCTCCTTTTGGTCTTAACATGAGTCCAAATGGGAGGTTGAGGTTGAGTTGTCTCCCCCGCTACTTGTGTGGACATGAGTCCAATAGGGGACTAATGTCCATATTGGACGCAGACCTGAACCACTTCGGGTTGAGTAGGATGTCACCGATTTTTTTTTTTTTCCAACATTAAAAAAGATGACTTGATACCCTAAAAAAGAGTAAACTTTTATATTTAGGGATGCTCTATTCAATACGGAATCAAAGATGATTCAATTAATAAGCTGGATCTATCAAAAGCTTGATTTGTTATTATTATTTTTTGGATCCATCCAGTTCAGATTTGATAACTATGTTGAGTAGCTGCCATACCACATGTATCTGCTATAGGAACAGTTCTCCTTAGGCAAATTGAGCTTTAGAACTTGTAAGTTTACACCTTACAAGATCGGTCTGCATGTAACTATTTGCAGGAATGAGAATCCTTACTTTAGCTGCTTATATCGTTCCTTTCCTCTCCAATGCTTTGTTATATTGTTTGAACCAGGTAATTAGAGACACCCACTATCGAGGAGGGTGGTCACAGTGGTGTGTTTCCAAGGTTTACTTGTTCTTGGAAGTACCTGCTCAGCACCATGATCGGAAGGTAGGGAGACCCGGGGCTGTCAGGGATCAGTGCCTCCAACCACCAAACATCTTTCATAGTTGGTGGGGAGGGTAAAACCACAACCCAAAAAGCCTATGCAGACCAGATGTCGGCAGTGGGATGATGACCAACCCTACGATTCAAGTTGAGGATATGGCGTTGGCATTGTATTATATCATCCTCTTCTGATGATATAGCTTTCTAAAAGGTCTTAACATTGTATCATCATGTCCTCAGCTTGAATCGTAGAGTTGGTCATCATCCGTTATGGTCAAGGACATGATAGAAATTTTAAAAGTTCTGAAATACAATGCTATGTTTAAAAAAAAAAAGATATGGATATTACTCATTTGAATGTTATTATAATCTTAGCAATGAAGATGATAATTTAAATTTTGTTGAATGATGACCAACAATAAGATTCAAGCTGAGGACGGCGTTAGCGTTGGGTTGGCGTTGGGGAATAGTTCTCACCTTCCTTTTAGCCTTGGGAAACCAAGCGGCTCGTATGGAAGGGAAAGGGGCGCACAGTCATCGTAGGAGAGGTCAGAGACGTACGTCTCTGACTTCAGTGTCGAAAGAAGTTGGTCTTAGGTTGAAACATAGGGTAAAAGTTCATCGCAAGGACACTGTGCTTCGTTCTACCAAACACTACTTGAGTTTCTGTGTGACCGGACCTTACTCGGAAGGAGGAAGCATCATCACAGTTGATTTGATGTGTGCAACAGAAGCTCACAGGATAAGTTCAGTAACAAAGTCGGGAGGAACAGATAGAGATCACAAAGGATCGACGTTCTTCAGCAGCAGCAGCTGAACGTTGTTGTTGTTGTTGTAGTTCTTGTAGGCCTACTCTTGTTATACCACCACCACCCTTGTGCATATTCCCTGTGTAATTCTATGTTGCTCCAACACCTAGGAAATCTATAAAGGGCAGCCGAGTTTTCTCCCTCCCACGTCTTTTTTGAC
This sequence comes from Ensete glaucum, assembly GCA_021527575.1. Lineage (NCBI taxonomy): Eukaryota > Viridiplantae > Streptophyta > Magnoliopsida > Zingiberales > Musaceae > Ensete > Ensete glaucum. Next base: position 36,800,253 of record CM038558.1, on the reverse strand, counting down.
TCATGTGGTAGGCCACTGGTTGATTTGCTGAGGCCCGATCGCCATGAGAGCAAAAGCTAGCACCCAGATTCTCATAAGGTCCATTTCTTGCTGCTGCCGCCACCTTTTCATCTGACCCTGCATAAACCAACGTGGATCCAATCATCACAAGTGGCTGGTGATGGATATAAAGCAAACAGGGGGCTTGGAAGTAGCCCGGCATAGCTTGACAAGTCGAAAAATAATACGAAACACAGAGACTATGAATTTAAAAGAAGAGGGCATAATACCATTGAGCATTTCAAAAGGATGCGGCTGATGGCAGGGACTGTGTCTGTTGAGGAAGCTGCTGGGAGCAATGCTGCTGGTGAGGGAATTGAGAGAGAGGTCCGTGCATGTGGAATCACACTCATCTCTGGTACCACTGATGCTTGACTCACCACTGCCTGCATTGTTGCTGGTGCTGACCTCCTTCCTCCTGGGGAGGGCCTGATGAGATGGGGAAAAGATTGGGGAGGGAGCAGCAGGTGGCTTTCTTCTCCTATCAGCATTGGACTGCTCCCTCTGCTTCCTGGCCATGATCACATGCCAATGGTTCTTGACCGCATTGTCTGTCCTGCCATGCAAGAGCCTGGCGATCTGTGCCCATTTGTTCCCGTAAACCCTGTGGGCAGCTAAAAGCCTCTCCTCTTCTTCCTCGGAGAATGCTTTCCTGTTGATCCTTGGGTCCAACTGGTTGAACCATCTCAGCCGGCAGCTCTTCCCTGCTCAAACTCAAATCCATAACCAAGGAAGAAATAAGACCAAAGAGGAATCACCAAAACTCACCACTACGTCCTACAACCCACCAATACTATTTTCTTTTTTCTTTTCTAACTACCTGATCTTCCCTCGAGTTCCTCAGCCATCAGGTTCCAGTTTTGGGGGCCATACTGAGAGACAAGCTCCTTGAGCTTGGCATCCTCGGCTGGCCTCCAATGGCCCCTGGCGCATACCTTGTGCTGCTGTTCCGTCTCATGGACGATACCATGATCACCTTCTTCCTCCTTGCCTTTGTTGTAGCTCTTTCCATTCTCAGGATTCTCATGCTCCTCCATAACTGCTACAAAGGTCAGCGGTGCTGTCGGGAACAACTCCGTTTCACCTGTGTGCCCTAGTTCATAGGGACCCATTTCTTTCCTCTATTTAAAGACCAAAAACCCCAAGATGCTCAGTTGACGGGTACAAAGATCTGAGCAGGAAGCAGAACCAAGGTTCAGAAGAAAAAGGAAGAACACCAATCCGATGCGAGGAGGAGCTGAACATATCCTATGACAAGTTTAAAGACAAAAGGAGGGATCAAACCGAGGAGTCGTTCAGTATTCATGAAGATAGCAACTCAAGGACGGGAAAGAGAGAGAGAGAGAGAGAGAGTAACACTTCCGTGGGTGGAACGGAGACAGAACCACACCAGTCTCTCTCTTCCCCGTGTGTGCGTGTGTGTGTGTGTGTGTGTGTTCCCGTGCTTTCTTTGGGACTGATATATATAGCTCAGATGTGTCGACACCGGTGGCCGCAAGCACAGGTTCGATAGGAGAACCACTCGTGTGGCCATGGGAGTTCGAGTCCATCATCCCCCACCCTCTTATATCTCCCTCTGTCCCTCTAACCCTTGACAAAGCTATCAAAACTTTCTGTGTCTCTTTGCAATCCCCGCTGTTCTAAAGGAGCTAAGAGAAACTGTACAGTCAGTGAGCATCGTGCCCATTTGTGTTGCCATTTCCCATTTGCTGCGACATCTGTTCGCTGCAATCTGTACCGTGCTTTTTTTAAACTTTGTTCCTGCGTTAGTTACACCTCGATGCTCATCCTTTCTTACTTCTCTCTATTAAACCCAATATTTATACACATCTTGTGAAACGGAATTCTCCTCCCATGTCGTAGCTAATTAGCTTTCGCTTTTATCTGGCCACCAAAGAGCTGCTATATTTGAAGAGCCATGTTGTGTGGGTGGAAGGATTTATATCTATCTTGAATGAAACCCAATCAGACTCCTGGAATTGTACCTTCTCTGAGAAGTCGATACTGGAAAATAATGCTTTGTTCTCAAATATAATGTTGTCATCGTGCTTTAGCACAGTTTGATGCCAACAGCGAGACATTGCCTTAGTCAAGCAGCAACAGCAGCAGCAGCAGCTCCTTTGATATTTTTTATGGGTTTAAATGCCCAAATAACTTCCTTTATAACTTGAGAGGAACATGAATGGTGTAGCATCATAATCTTGCTAGTGCAGACCAAAAGCCAAAAGAAAATTTCTGGCCTATTGAAGAGAAGGAAAAGAAGAGCAGACACGCGCACCCAAAGCGTATAGTCACCTCATTCCTCTTTTCCGACAGACTGCTTTTGATGAACAGTGGTAGACTAGAAGACATTAAAGCAAAGCAGAATAAGTTGTAAAAGAAATCATGTTGCTTTGCCATTTTGATGACATTTCCATGTACTGTCATGTTAGCTAATCATTATTTGTGCTAGATAAAGTGGTGCCGGCATGTTAATCATGTGTCTTCTTACATCGTCTACATTAAATGTGGTGTGCTTTGATTTATTGCTGGTGCTACCAATCAGATTATATATATATATATATATATATATAAAATAAAGAATATTTATATCTTCATTTACAGTCTTTACTCTTTAGTAAAAAAGATTTTGTATTATTTATTTTTATCTCTCATCGTCTCACTAATAATAACTGTTTCATTTGATGTTAACCTCTGTTGAACCTACACTGGGTTGTTGTTCAAGTGTATGGAGATACTCGTTTGGTTAAAATCATCATGTCGTAGCATTTCTTTTCTTCAAATAATTAGATGAAAACCAAAATGAAGAAAATGTTAACACTGGTTATGGCAGCTAACCCCCTGCGGCACAAATTGACACGAAAACTTCATACAAGTGATGGATGCAGTTCCATAATCCAATGCTTGTGCAGAAGGATTGTGGAGACCACTGTGATGCAGCAGTAGCAACAGCACAGCCCTCCGTCTGTCAACTGCCAGTTACAGTGAATGAATGCATTGAATCACTCCCTCCCATCGCAACTGCCGTGGCAGTGCGTGTGAAGGGTGGGGGTAACCTATCGATCATCTTTCTCCGTTTGCTGTCACTTCGTCACCTCACCGTCGTGCAGTTCCTCTTTTTCTGTGATTCATCGTATCAGTGTCATCTGTAGGCGCACATCGACCGCGAGGGAGAACATGCTCGAGGAGGAAACCCAAAAAAAAAACAAAAAACACACAGGTAAAACGAGGACCGAGGTATGATTCATGACCCTCTCTCTTAACTTCTCTTCATATCAATCAATCACGCTAAGGAAGGAAAAAGAAGAAGAAGAAGTTTGCAGTAGATGATCTCAATCAATCACGCTAAGGAAGGAAAAAGAAGAAGAAGAAGTTTGCAGTAGATGGTCTCAATCAATCACGCTAAGGAAGGAAAAAGAAGAAGAAGGAAGTTTGCAGTAGATGATCAGATTAGCTGCATGTCATTTTTCTCAATCAGATGGTTGTCTGTCCAACTTGAACCATTGTCAGACACGTGATGGAAGCAGCAAATTAAGCAAAGTGTGGAAGAACCACCTTTGTTGGTTTAGAAAGAGAAGGCATCATTTCGTCACATCTTCATCTTCGTCGTCTTCATCTTCGTGGTCACATATGTTCCTCACTTTATTAACCCTTTCTTGGACCCCCAATCGTGACATGAAAGGACAAGTTACTACTAGTATTCCTTAAATCGCAACCGGTAGGTGACCTTAGAAAAGCTCTCGGACCACCGCCACACATGGTGGGATTTTTGCTCGACTTTACTAGGGGACAGCAAAACTCCAAAATCTGCCGTAGGATTCTCCCATGTCACTTAGCTGAAGCTATTCCTTCTCTCTCCCAGAAAAATGATGTGACATGCATGCACGACAGCCAGCCATTGTTGAACCAGGACATGCTGCCATTCATCTCCTCTTCCATCGATGCCACCACACATCCAACTCAAACTCAAATAACCCATTACAAAAACAACAACAACAACAACAACAACAACAAAAGAACAAAAGACTATTCAAACTACTTTTTATGACTTGTTAACTTTAACAAAGTATGATGTAGCCAAAGGACGAGAGAGAGAGAGAGAGAGCGAGAATTCCACAGACAACATCAACCCCCATCTCTATCATCATTGTCACCCACAAGAGCCAAACGAACCGCCATTCTTTTCCATTACAAAATGACACACGTTTTCTCCCACAAGTCTCCCTTTTAATCATCTCCAAGTCGCATTCTTCTCCTCCTCATTAGTTGCCTAAACCCACCTATATATAATTATATATTTCCTCATCAAGTCTTTTTTAATTTAAAAGCAGCTTGTGTTCTTCAAATTAATAAACTAGTGAGACCTCAATTACCTAACTCTGAATCACCATATATGCTCTTCAAATATCAAAATTTTCCACGTATAAATTTCCCATTAAGATGCATATATATATATATATATAATTAACCATAACATATATGTAGGTATAAAAGTGTTAATGTAAAGATTAAATTGGCCGAGATTTTTTGTTTTTTCTTTTTAACATAGGCAAACGTGTCATGAGATCTGACATCTTTCCTACATATTTTCTTGAGGGAGAAATCATGGTCCATGACGGTGGAGCCGAATCCCTTTTGGTGCCTTGATTTGATGCGTGTGTCGTGTTTCTTTAATGCAATGTGCCAATGGACATGGACAATACATTATGGTGCAACAAGATATGATATATATATATATATATATATATATATATATATATATATATATATATATATATATATATATATATATATATATATATATATATATCTGCTTATGTTTGATGTGCACGTGGGGAGTCACTTTTTCTCCCTCATTACTTCATGTTTGAATTCTAATGGTCGCAACTTCCGGTCGGTGAACGGTCAGCTCGATTGAGAACATTGCAATGCGGTCCTTCCCCCTTCCCACAACCAATTGTTTTGAAGAATCTCTAAAAATAAAAGAAGAAATTCATGGATATTAGATTTACACGTATTGTGTGAGGTAGATCTAAGGTCTTTGATCTACCAAGTCGTTTTGTGATTACTAACGAGGGACTAGACCTAAAATTCTGGTTTTGATTTATTGGTCGATCAAGCGTTAAGACCATGGGATAACATAGGTATATATAATTTTTGATAAAAAGTAAGTGAAGAAGGTTAGGTTTAAGACCATGATCTTACTGTTAAATCTCATATTTTGATGATAAAATCAATTGGTGAGTATTTAATCTAATATGTATGTGTTAGAGGAAGTATTATAAGTCTAACTATAATGGAGGAATTGAGTTACGGCCAGATGTTGGGCCAGGATCAAGCTTGGGTATCGGGCCAAAGTTCGGACGATGCAGTGAGACCTCGCCGGGAGTTCGCTAAAAGAATCGGGAAGCTCGCTAGAAACACGCTAAGAGATCGTCGGAAGAAAGTTGTAAGACTCACCGCAAGAATGTCGAAGGTTGTCGAATTGACAGGAGTTAGGTCATTGTTTAGCTTGATAGTTATTATGGTTGTAATCATTGAGTCATAGTTAAGGATTGAATCATAATTGAGTTTGATTAGGAAGAAATCCAAATCAACTCAATGAGAGGGTTTGATTGAGCTCAGGTTGAGCTCAATTGGTTGACCAAAGAATTGGTCAATATAAAGTTTAAGTCAAAATTTGAAAAGTGAAGGGAACCACTTTTTTAAAAATTTCGGTGACTGAACCATCGGTGAGCCACGTACGTTTTCGGACGATTGATAGCGGCTGAATTGCCCAGGTTTTCAGGCAGTTGAACCACCTAAGTCAGCAACTGAACCGCCCGTACCCTATTTTCAGGGTGCTTTCGGTAATTGTACTGTCGGTACCGGTGGGTGAACCCCTCGTACCCAGATTTTTCAGATACGTTTAAATTTTGACCCCAAATTCTAAAGTCATTTGGGGCCTATAAATATCTTGAGTCTTCTTACATTTAATACAATAATTTTTGGGATTAAATCTCTATGAAAAACTCATGTGAATTATAATAAAAAAGATTAGGAGAAGGAAGTGAGCTTATAGTTGAAAAAAATTCTTGTAAAGAGTCTCCCTTGTAAACTCATATTGTAAGCGTCTGATCTTCGCCCAAAAGAGATCAATAATGGATGTCGGTGTACCTCAAGGAGGAGGACTTAGAAAGTGGACGTAGGCCAAGGTTAAGGTCGAACCACTATAAATTGTAAGTATTCCTTACTTGCTTCATTTACTACTTATAATTGTTCGTAATTAGAAAAGTAAGAGCATCATTTTTCGATTGTGTTTTTAAAATATCTACTTACTTTCCTTCAAGTTTAAGATACACTTTTGATGTACGATTTTGCTCCAAACAAATTTTTTTTGTTAAAACGTCATTTTACATTTACACTAATTCACCCCCTTCCCTCTTAGTGCCAATTGATCCTAACAATTCGTATCAGAGCAAGGTACTTACTCTTTGGACTAAACACCCACTTGAGTAAATGATTGTATTTGGCATGAATGAGGGACATTTCATTTCATGTCCTCTCATATTCAATGGGACAAATTACACGTATTGGAAGACAAGGATGCATATTTTTCTCATTTCTTTAAACCTTAATTTATAGAACATTATAAAGAATAGATTTGAAAAATATTTCAAACTAATAAATGAGTGGAATGATTTAGAAAGGAAGAATTTTTCTTTGAATGCAAAGGCTATGAATGCCTTATTTTGTGCTCTTGACAAAATGAGTTTAATCGTGTTTTCATTTGTGAATCAACATTTAAAATTTGGCATACACTATAAATCACATACGAGGGAACTTGTATAGTAAAAGAATCTAATATTAATATTTTAGTTTATGATTATGAGCTATTTCGAATGAAACCAAGTAAGTATATTGGAGACATGTACACCCATTTCACGGATGTCGTCAATGAACTTAAAGCTCTTGGAAAATCTTTTTCTAATTTTGAACTTGTTAGTAAAATTTTAAGATCTCTGCCTAAAGATTGGGATCATAAAATAACTGTTATACAAGAGACCAAAAATTTAAATAACTTACCTCTTGAAGAACTTATTGGCTCACTCATGACATGAAATGAATTGTAAAGCTCATGATGAGCTTGATGAACACCTTCCAAAGAATAAGAAGGATGTAATACTTAAAACGACAAATGATGCCTCGAGTGAAATCTCGAGTGATGAGGACCCTACATGATATTACACTATTATCAAGAAAGTATAAAATTTATGAAAAAGAATAAAAACTATAAAAACAAAAAAGATTCGAAGAAGGACAATGTCATATGCTATGAATGCAAAAAATTAGGACATTTCAAAAATGAATGTCCTCAATTGAAGAAAAAGTCGATACACACGAAGAAAGCACTTTCGGCCATTTGAGATGATTCAAACTTTTCGGATGAAGAAGACCACTCCAAAGAAGAAGTTGCTAATTATGCTCTAATGACGATCTAAGATGAGGTTAGTGATTCATTAAGCATTTTTTTTTCGGAGTTATTAAATATGTTCATGATTTATTTGATTAGTTTAGAATAATTAACAAATATTTTAAGTTGCTTAAGAATAATCATGATTTGTTAGTTAGTAGACTTGATGAAATACATAATTCATTAGTATCACATAACCCATGTTCTAAATGTGAGATACTAGATAGTGTTAAAGAAGAAAATATCATGCTTAAGATAACATTAGAAAATTTTTGAAATTGGGAATAAATCCCTAAATATGATCCTTGCTAATAAGGGTCATATTAATAGAAGAAATGGTATAGACTTTGTTGGTAACATTAAACAAAAGTCAACTATATTTGTTAAAGTACCTACCTTAAATGTGCCACAAAAAATCAAATGTAATTTTTATGAAAAATTAGGACATAAGGTAAATAAATATCTATTTAGAAAATATAGTCCACAACAAACTAAAGCTAGGAGCACAAAGTAGTATCTTGATAGTGGATGCTCAATACACATGACCAGAGATCCAACTTATTTTTCTAGACTCACTAGCACAGTGAATGAGTTATCACTTTTGGAGACAACAACAAGAGTAAAATTATTGAAAAATAAACTATAGGTAATATATCAAACCTATTGATTGAAGATGTATTGTTAGTTGATGGCTTGAAACACAATTTACTTAGTATTAGCCAATTATGTGATAAAGAATATATGGTTAAATTTCAACCTAATACTTACATAATTGAACTGTCACACAAAAAGAAATCTTTGATTGTCTTAAGAAACAACAATGTGTATACCATAGATATTGAAAAATTTTGTGATAAAACTTGTTTTTCAGCTTTGAATAATGATGCTTGGATTTGGTATAAGAGACTAGGTCATGCTAGCATGAAACTTTTAAACCAAATTTCTACCAAGGATCTAGTAAGAGGCTTGCATAATCTTAGATTTATCAAAGATAAATTATGTGATACTTATCAATTAGGAAAACAAATAAAGAGTAGCTTTAAGTTGAAAAATCAAATAAGCATATTGAGACCACTTCAATTAATTCATATGGATCTATTTTGATCAATTGACATTACAAGTTTAGGTGGAAGCAAATATGCATTTGTTATAGTGATGATTTTAGTAGATACACTTGGACCTATTTCTTGGCACATAAAAGTGATACATTTAAATATTTTATAAAATTTTATAAAATTATTTAAAATAAAAAAGGATGTATGATTTCTTCAATACACGTAGTGATCATGGTGGAGAATTTTAAAATAATAATTTTTAAAAAATTTATGAAACAAATGGGTATATTAATATTTTTCTACTCCACGAAATCCACAACATTGAATCTCATATTTTGTTGATGAAATCAATTGATGAGTATTTAATCTAACAAGGTTGTTAGAGTTGATTGATGCAAGATTCGCTATGACAAAGAGATTATTACAATCAAAGGTTTGGCCAGAGTCAAGTCTAAGCATCAAGCCAGGCTTCGGACGATGCGGTTGGGAACTCGCCTTGAGTGCATCGGAAGCTCGCCAAGGGCATCAGGAGCTTACTAGATGGCACAAGAGAGTTCGTTGGAAGAAGACCGAGACTTACCAAAAGATTATCGGTAACTGAAAGGCTTGCCGGGAGTTGGGAAGGTCTTAAAGTGGATTTGTGGCTATGTTAATTGTAATTAATCAAGTTATAGTTAGCATCGTACAGGTTTAACCATGATGATGAAAAGGAGTTACAGATCAAATATGGACCTAGGATCAAGCTTAGGCATCAGACTAAGGATTGGATGATACGATGAGAGCTCGTTAGGAGTTCACTAGGACTTCACAGAAAGTATCCGGAAGATCGCTAGGAACATGTCGGGACATCATCATAGAGAATGTCGGAGGATGCCGGATTGTGGGAGTGATGTCATTAAGCTTTGTGGTCATGTATGATTGTAATCTTGAAGTCATAGTATAAGATTGAGTCCTAAATGAGTGTGATTTGGAATGAATCCAAATCAACTCAATAAGGCAACTGGGTCCACTATGAGGTTTGATTGAGCTCAGGTTGAACTCAATTAGTTGACCAAAAAATTGGTTAACATCAGGTTCAAGTCGAAATTCAAAAAGTGGAGGGAACCACCTTTTCGGAGATTCCGACGGCTGAATCGCTAGTGAGCGACGGGTGTACCATCGCCACCCAGGATTTCGGGCAATTGTCAGCAGTTAAACCACTCATGTTGGGTGGCTAAACCTCTTATACCATGGATTCTAGGTACTTTTAGTGTTTGACCTACCTAAGCCGATGGCTGAATCGCCCGTACCCAGATTTTTCTGGTGTATTTGAATTTTGACTCCGATTTCTAAAGTCATTTGGGGCCTGAAAATACCTCAAATTTTCTTACATTTGAAACAATAATTTTAGGGATTATATTATGTGGAAAAAAATTATGTGTGAGTTGTAGCAAAAAGAAAAGGGGAAGAGAGAGAGCTTAGAGTTAGAAAAATTCTTGAAGTCTCCCTTGTAAGCTCAAGTGTAAGGGTTTGGTCTTCACCCAAAAAAGATCAGTAGTGGAAGTCAGTGTACCTCAAGGAGGAGGACTCGGGAGTGGACGTAGGCCGGTTAGAGTCGAACCACTATAAAATTATGAGTTACTATTTTATTTACGTTTTGAAAGCAAGGCTTCGAAATCAAGCACTTCACTTACGATATTGCTTATCTTCTTATTCTGATTTGTTTGTTCTTTTTTGAGTCATCTTCAAGAATGAAGCTTAACATTTCTCTATAAGATTAAATTGCTTTACTTGAACTAAAAGCTTCAAATTTTCCTTTCTTACTTCAAGCGAAAAGTTTTAAGTTAAAACGAGAATTTACTCTTACATTAATTCACACCCCCCCCCCCCACTCCCCACTAATGCCAATTGATCCTAATAATTGGTATCAGAGCAAGGTAAGTATTCATTAGATTAACACCCACTTGAGTAAATAGTTTGTTTTGGCATAAATGAGGGACATTTCATTTTATGTCTTCCCATGTTTAGTGAGACAGGTTACATATATTGAAAGACAAGGATGTGTATCTTTCTTATTTCTTTAGATATTGATTTATAGAACATCGTAGAAAATAGATTTAAAAAATCTTTCAATCCAATAAATGAGTAGAATGATTTGAAAAAGAAGAGTTTTTCCTTGAATGCAAAGACTATGAATGCCTTGTTTTGTACTCTTGAGAAGAATGAGTATAATCGTGTTTCTACTTATGATTCGGCTTTCGATATTTGGTATATATTGAAAATTACACATAAAATTACAATTAATCTAAAAGAATCATTAAGTAAAATATCTTGTAAAAATGAATAAGAAGAACACCTTCCTAATAATTTGACATTGAGAACCTAAGAACACCTTCCAAAGAACCGGAAGGAATGTGAACCGAGAAGAATATATGACTCCTCAAGTGAAATTTCAAGTGATAAGAACTTTGAACATTTGATAAATGAACTAGATAAATTAATGTGAATCATAAAAATGATCTTAAGATGGACAAAACTTCTTGCTATGAATATAAGAAGCTAAGACACTCCACAGACGAAGAACACAATCAAGAAGAAGTGGAGAATCTTGCACTTATGGCCATCAACAATGAGATTAGTGATTCATTAAATATTTTTTTCAGAATTATTGAATATATTTCATGATTTGTTTGATGAGTTTAGGAAACTTAGCAAATCTTTTAAGTTGCTTAATAATGATTATGATTTGTTAGTTAATAGACTCAATAAAATGCATGATTCATTAATATTACATAAGCCATGTTCTCAATGTGATATGTTAGATAATGTTAAAGAAGAGAACATCATGCTTAAGACAACATTAGAAAAATTTAAAATTAGGAACAAATCCCTAAATATGATCCTTGCCAATAATGGTCATATTAATAGAAGAAATGACATAGGTTTTGTTAGTAACATTCAACAAAAACCAATCATTTTTGTTAAAGGATCTACCTGAAATTTGTCACTAAGAATCAAGTATAATTTTTATGAAAAATTAGGACATAAAGCCTATAAATATTTATTTAAAAATTATAATTTATATAAATTAATTTGGGTTCCTAAAGGAACTATAAACAACCTTAAGTCATTAGAGAAAATGAAAAGAATATATCATAAAGAACCCAAACTCAAATAGGTACCTAAATCAAAACCTCTCATAGTATAAAGTTACATCCTAAGAAGGCTAGGAGCACTAAGTAATATTTTGAAAGTAGATATTCAAGGCACATGACTTGAGATCTAATACTCTTTCAAAGCTCACTAGCCTAAGTTATTAAAAAAAGTTATTGAAATAAAATCATTGGTAATCAATATGTGGATAACTCATTAATCTTGATTGCTCTAACTTTGCCATACTAATACAAAAATGAATTAGAGACTTTATCTAAATTTAAATGTATGAAAGAAAGATTTTGATGATGATTATGATTGAATGATAGATTCAAAATTATTTGCTTGAATATTTATTAATTTAAATGCAAAGGCTACTGTTGAATGATTTAAATATTATAATGTTTTTAGCTAAGTTAAATATCATTGTTGAATGATTGATTTAAATGGTTGAAAAATTATATGTTGAGATTGAATGTGTATTTTAAATGATAGATTACTTTTTTGAATTTGAATATGAAACAAATAAAAATTTAAAAATAAATTTATCAACTCCTTGCTATGTGTAAAGAGTTAGACTCATTTAAAAGTTTAAATTGAGATAGGTTGAATTTTGATTGAAGATGTTTTATGTTCAATGATATCATACTTGATGATTTAATGATGTATAGTGATGAGTTTATATTTCAAAATTATGCATGATGATTCTCGTGATTTATGACTTATTGATTTTTATCGTAATGAAAGTTCTTTTTCTATTTTAAATGATGATACATATTTTTATTTGGCTTAAAAGACAAATGCATGCTTGTATGAAATTAAAAGAGAATACATTTTTCTTGAAAATTTTTCTATCTTATAAATTTTTCAAAAAAAGATTAATGAATGTTTTTTTTCTGTTTTAACTGATGATGAATGTTTTTATTTGGCACAAAAGACAAAGGCATGCTTATATGAAATTAAAAGAGAATACATTTTTCTTGAAAATTTTTCTATCTTATAAATTTTTCAAAAATTCTTGAAGTCTTCCTTGTAAGCTCAAGTATAAGGGTTTGGTCTTCACCCAAAGAAGATCGGTAGTAGATGTCGACGTGCCTCAAGGAGGAGGAATTGGGAGTGGATGTAGGCTGGTTAGTGCTGAACCATTATAAAACTGTGAGTTCCTTTTTGCTTACCTTACTTAATACTTTTCTATTTATGCTTTCGATTTTATTTACATTTTAAAAGCAATGCTTCCAAATTAAACACTTTACTTGTGATATTGCCTATCTCCTTATTTAGATTTGCTTATTCTTTTTGAGTCGTCTTCAAGTAAGAACCTTAGCATTTCTCTATAAGATTAAATTACTTTACTTGAACTAAAAGCTTCGGATTTTTCTTTCTTACTTCAAACAAAAAGTTTTAAGTTAAAATGGGAATTTACTATTCTAATTCACCCCCCCCCCCGAGTGCCAATTAATCATAACAATTGAGATTAAAGCAAGATAGTTACTCATTGGATTAACATCCACTTGAGTAAATACCTTATTTTGGCATGAATGAAGGACATTCCATTTCACGTCCTCCTATGTTTAATAGGACAGATTACACATATTGGGAGACAATGACGTGTATCGTTCTTATTCCTTTAGATCTTAATTTATGGAACATAGTAAAAAATGGATTTAAAAAATCTTCCAATCCAATGAATGAGTGGAATGATTTAGAAAAAAAAAGTTCTTGTTTGAATGTAAAGGCTATGAATACCTTGTTTTATGCTCTTGACAAATATGAGTTTAATTATGCTTTCGCTTGTGATTCGACTTTCGATATTTAGCATACATTGAAAATCACATATAAAAGCACAATTAATCTAAAAAAATCATTAAGTAAATATCTTGCAAAAATGAACAAGAACACCTTCCTAAGAATTTGATGTTGAGAACCCAACAACACCTTCCAAAGAAACAGAAGAAATGTGAACCAAAAAGAACATATGACTTCTCGAGTGAAATCTTGAGTGATGAGGATTTTGAACATTCGATAAATGAACCAGATAAATTAATGAACATGAATCATAAAAATGATCTTAAGATAAATAAAACTTCTTGCTATGAACGCAAGAAGTCGAGGCGCTCTAAAGACGAAGAACACAATCAAGAAGAAGTGGAGAATCTTGCACTTATGGCCATCTATAATAAGGTTAGTGATTCATTAAGTATTTTTTTTAGAATTATTAAATACGTTTCATGATTTGTTTGATAAGTTTAGAAAACTTAGCAAATATTTTAAGTTGCTTAAGAATGATTATGTTTTGTTAGTTAGTAGACTTGCGAAATGTATAATTCATTAGTATCACATAACTCATGTTCTAAATATGATATACTAGATAATGTTAAAGGAGAGAACATCATGCTTAAGACAACATTAGAAAATTTTACAATTAAGAACAAATCCCTAAATATGATCATTACCAATAAGGGTCATATTAATAGAAAAAATAGCATAGGTTTTGTTGGTAACATTCATAAAAATCAATCATTTTTATTAAAGGAACTACCTTAAATTTACCACTAAGAATCAAGTATAATTTTTGAAGAAAATTAGGACATAAAGCCTACAAACATTCATTTAAAAATTATAGTCCACATAGATTAATTTAGGTTCCTAAAGGAACCATAAACAACTTTAAGCCATTAGAAAAATTGGAAAGAACATATCATGAAAGACCCAAACTCAAATGTGTAACTAAATCAAAACATCTCATAAAGTTATCTCCTAACAAGGCTAGGAGCACTAAGTAATATTTTGAAAGTATTGTTAAGTGATATATTATTTTTGAATTTCAATATGAAATAAATAAAAATTTAGAAATGAGTTTGTCAACTCCTTGCACTGTATAAAGAGTTAAACTCATTTAAAAGTTGAAATTGAGATAGGCTGAATTTTAATTGAAGATATTTTATGTTCAATGAAACTATGCTTGATGATTTAATGATGTATAGTGATGAGTTTATATTTCGAAATTATGCATGATGATCCTCGTGATTTATGGCTTATTGATCTTTACCGTAATGAAAAAAAAATTCTATTTTAAATGATGCATATTTTTATTTAGCTTAAAAGACAAAGGCATGCCTGTATGAAATTAAAAGAGAATATATTTTTCTTAAAAATTTCTCTAGTTTATAAATCTTTCAAAGAGAGATTAATGAATAGATTATGTTATTTTTTATGAATCTCTTGAATTATGAAATTGATTTTGATGATTTAATGATTTGAACTTGAATAAGTTATTATCATGATTTTGACAAGTTTAGAAAATGAAACTTGAAATCTTTACATAAATCAAGTTTGTTTTAAGAAGTTTATAAATGAATCATTAGTTTATCTTTTTGAAACTATAACATGAATCTTTTTATAACCAATGATCTTGATAATTTAAAATCACATATATATATTGAGATTCTATATTTCCATATCACAATTTGTAAAGTTATAATCTTAAAACTTGGTACTATTATATTTTAATTATTAATTTGACAATGACAAAGGGAGAGACAAAAGTGATATTTTGTAATAACGAATTTAAATATTTTGATTATGAAAAATCTTTATTAGATGAGGAGCAATTTGCTAAAAAGAAAATTTTGAATTTTGAATACATAATATTTCTTGATTACTTATGTTGAAATTTACAAACAATCAATAAGGAGACACAAATTTATTAATTTAAATCATATATTTTGGTACTTAAAGATTTGATTTTATGACATTATCTCTTTGTACTTTTGGATGTAATTTGAATATGAATATTAAGAAGAAATTATGCAATCATATTTCTTCTTGACAATGACAAAAATTGGTTAATAAAATTATCAATATGGTTAGAAGCAAATTGAATATGATAACATTGAATAAGAAATAATTTGTTTAGAAGAAAATTTAGAATTTAATTTTTTTAAATACATATTAAATGCATAATTTGCTTGATTTGCTACTTTGCTTGAAATTTGCATAAGATAAATTAAATCGCATGGGTAGCTCTTGATTTTTCTTGGATTTTAAAATTTACATCTATAAAATTTATATCTATAAAATTAAGTATTTTTGTGATATTTTTCACTTCTCCACCTTGATTCTACCTTTTTGTTCGCACAAAGTGGAAAAAGAAAATCATTAGCATTTTAAGAGACTAATAAGTCTATTAATTTCATTTTGAATCTCTTGAAAGTAATTTTGATGATTTTAAAAGTGAATGAGTTATTTACCTATATCATGATTTTGATTCCTCATAATTATAACTTAAAATCCTTTATGAATCAAAATATCTTACTATGTGTTCTCGTATTATTTAAAAGGAGATTTTTTTATGTAAATCATGATTTTGACAACTTGAGATGTCTTATGCATGAATCAAAATATTTTATTTATTTCTCCTATGATTTATCTCTTGATATTCATAATTTATCTTCATGAATTGTATATCCCATCACCATGTTTTTTTTTGATATATTTCATGTGATGATTTGAAAAATGATGTAATGAGAAAAATTGTGCACCATTATGACCATCCTTTCTTTTTGACAATAATAAAGAGGGAGAAAAACTTGTTAACTTTCTATCTCAAAAGAGAAGCAATAAGTGCTATCTCAAGAGAAGCAAAATATCTTAAAATTGCTAGGTTGAACATTACAAAGGAAGCAAAATTTACTAGCTTGCACTTCTCAAAAGAGAAGAAAGAACTCACTAGCTTGCATATTCTAAAGTGATGAAAAATTTACTAAATTACTAAGCTTTTATATATCAAAAACTTGCTAATTGCATTTTTCCTTTTTTGTTGATGATAAAAGGGGGGAGAAGATATGATAATGTGAAATCATATATGATGATAATGCATGTTGATTTTGAAAATATGCATGATGATTTGGAATAATAATCATGATTTTATTATGATGATATGATGTATTGCATATAATGTGATTAAAATAGTTTCAACTTGGACTTTTGAGCTCATCTTAATATTCTTTTTGAAATTTATTAAGAGCTCTTTTTAATGATGCTTTCACAACTGCTTCCTTGTATCTCTTCTTATTAATCAGGAAAGGGAATAAAATTTTATAATGCATATTCTATTTTACTAAGGGAGACTAATGTTATCATGTGCTTTGAAATTATCAGTTATACATTTTACCTTTTTGTTGATGACAAAAGGGGAGAAATATATATTGATGATATATGATATTAATGATATACATTGATGACACATGATATTGATTATATACTTAGATATCTTGGATATGAATACATAATTCTTTTTGAAATTCATTATTCGATGACTTGATATAAATTCTTGTTAAAATTTGCTTGGAATATGATTTGTTTTGTGATACTTGAATTCAAGAGGGTGTGGTTCTCTTGAATTTAAGCTTTCTTTATTGAGGCATGGATTTAGAGGGAGTTAGGATTAACTCATATCATCAACTGATTATCAATATAAAAAAATGGAGATAATTGAATCTCAGATTTTGATGATGAAATCAATTGATGAGTGTTTGATATAACCAGATTGTTAGAGTTGATTGATACAGGATTAACTATGACAGAGAGATTATTACAATCAAAGGCTTGGCCAGGGTTCGGACGATGTGGTTGGGAACTCGTCTTGAGTGCATCGGGAGCTCGCCAAGGGTATCCGGAGCTATCGAAAGATTGTCGGGGGTAACCAAAAAGGCTTACCGGGAGTTGGGAAGGTCTTAAAGTGGATTTGTGGCCATGTTGATTGTAATTAATCAAGTTATAGTTAGCATCATGCAGGTTTAATCATGACGGTGAAAAGGAGTTATAGATCAGACATGAACTTAGGATCAAGCTTAGGCATCAGGCCAAGGATTTGACGATATGGTGGGAGCTCGTCGGGAGTTTGCTAGACCTTCATCGACGGAGCACACCAGGCGATATGGTGGGAGCTCGTCGGGAAGATCACTAGGAACACACCAGACGATCGACGGAGGAAGACCATGAGACTCGTTGTAGGGAATACCGAAGGTTATCGGATTACGGGAGTGAGGTTATTAAGCTTAGTGGTCATGTATGATTGTAATACTTAAGTCATAGGTTAAGATTGACTCCTAAATGAGTGTGATTTGGAAGGAATCCAAATCAACTCAATAAAGTAACCGGGTAACTATGGGGTTTGATTAAGCTTAGGTTGATTAATTAGTTGACCAAAGAATTGGTCAACATCAGGTTCAAATCGGAATTTGAAAAGTGGAGGGAACCACTTTTTCGGAGATTCGAATGGTTGAATCGTCAGTGAGTGGTGGGTGTACCATCACCACCTAGGATTTCGGGCGACTATCAGCGATTGACCCCCAAGGCCGGTGGCTGAACCGTCCATACCCAAATTTTTTTGGGTATATTTAAATTTTGATTCTAATTTCTGAAGCCATTTGAGGCCTATAAATACCCCAAGTTTTCTTGCATGTCAAATAATAATTTTTGGGATTACATTATGTGAAAAAATTATATGTAAATTGTAATAAAAAGAAAAGGGAAAGGGAGAGAGCTTAGAGTTAGAAAAATTCTTGAAGTCTTCCTTATAACCTCAAGTGTAAGGATTTGATCTTTACCCAAAGAAGATCGATAGTGGACGCCGGTATACCTTAAGGAGGAGGACTCGGAAGTGGACGTGGGCCGGTTAGTACTGAACCACTATAAAACTGTGAGTTCCTTTTTGCTTGCCTTACTTAAAAATATTTCTTATTTTAAAATATTTGGTTGTAAATGTTTTATTTTAAATGAGAATGATGTTTTAAAAAAATTTGATGCAAAATCCGATAAAGGCATTTTTCTATGTTATTCTTATATTTCAAAAACTTATCATGTTTTTAATAAAATAACATTAGTAATAGAAGAATCAATTTATGTTGTTTTTAATGAGTTTTTCAAATTTAAGAAGATTGATTTTGATGATGAAATTGATCTTTGTACTTTTGAATTCAAATGAAATACTCCTAAAAGTAACTTGGATGAATCTACCATCAAATCCTTACCCAAGGAATAAAAGTATGTGAATGATTATTCTAAAGAGCTTATAATAAGAGAAACATGAAAATGAGTTTAAACTCGATCTTCTTTTAGAAATTTTTTGTGCAAATATTGATTTTATTTCTCAAATTGAGCCGAAGTGCATTGATGAGGCCCTAAGAGATTATTCTTGGTTAATGCAATACATGAAGTGCTTGATCAATTTGAGAAAAATGAGATATGAGATCTTGTTCCTAGACCTAATGACCATTTAGTAATTGGTACTAAATGAGTCTTTAGAAACAAGAAAGATGAAAATTGTATCATGGTTAGAAACAAGGCTAGATTGGTGGCCAAAGGTTTCAACCAAGAAGAATGAAATGATTAATATGAAACATTTACTCCCGTGGTTAGACTTGAGTCATAAAGATGCTCATTGCCTTTGCATCTTTTAAAAATCTTAAGTTATTTCAAATATATGTTAAAAATAATTTTCTAAATGGTTTTATTTCCGAAGAAGTGTATGTTGAACAACCCCCCGATTTTGAAAATAATTATTTTTCTAATCATGTTTTTAAACTTATAAAAGCTTTTTATGGATTAAAACAAGCCCATTAGGCTCATTATGAAAGACTTAGTAATTTTCTTATTTTAAATAAATTTTCTAATGCAAGGTTGATACCATATTATTTTTAAAATATTTTAAAAATAATTTTTTAGTTATTCAAATTTATGTTAATGATATTATTTTTGGATCTACAAATGAATCTTTATGTGGGTGTTTTGCTAAAGAAATGAGCCAATAATTTGAAATGAGTCTAATGGGTGAGTTAACATTCTTCTTAGGATTACAAATAAAACAACTAGATGATGGTATCTTTATTAGTCAAACTAAATACACCTTGAACTTGATATGATATTTTGGGATGGAAAATGCTAAAGTATTAAACACTTCTATTAGCACATCTATAAAGTTGGACTTAGATAATGAAGGGGAAACCTTTGATCAAAAAACTTATAGAGGAATGATAGGAAGTCTAATATATTTAACTGCTACTAGACCAGATATCATGTTTAGTATTAGATTATGTGCAAGGTTTCAATCTAATCCTAAATTCTCTCATTTGAAAGTAGTTAAACAAATATTTCGATACTTAAAAGGAACCTCAAAACTAGAATTATGGTATCCAAAATCAAAGAACTTTGACTTAATTGCTTATTCAGATGTCGATTTTGGTGGATGTAGAATCGATAGAAAGAGTACTACTAAGACATGTTAATTTTTAGGGCATGCACTTATTTTTGGACTTCCAAGAAATAAAATTCAGTAGCTTTATCTACTATGGAAGCAGAATACATTGTAGCTAGCGCATATTGTGCCTAAGTCATTTGGATGAAAAACACACTAGAATATTACATCATGAAATTAAAAAATATTTTCATAAAATGTGATAACACAAGTGCTATAAGTTTAACCAAAAATCCTATTCAACATTCAAGAACCAAACATATTGACATTAGACATTATTTTATAAAAGATCATGTAAATTGTTAAGATATCTCATTGAAATTTATTGACACTAAGCATCAATTAATAGATATTTTTAAAAATCTTTAAATAAAAAATAATTTGATTTTCTTAGAAGAGGACTTGGAATGCTAAATCATGAAAATATATGAATTGCTTGAGATTAAGTTTCTTTTTTTTTGTGATAATGTCTTGAAAACTCTATCCATGTTTTTTATCTTATTGTTTATTAAAAGGGGAGAAAATTTACATAAAAATGATGTTATACTATTTTACATATTTATTTGCTATGCTTACTTGAAATTACATGAGATAATTTTTTATACATGAGTATCTCCTAAATTTTTGAATATTCTTAGATTTTTAGGCTTATCTTTAAAATTTTCTTTTCGAAATTCACATCTATAAAATTGAGAACTTTTCTTAATAATGTTTTATAGCTCCTCCCTTGTTTCCTTTCCTTCTTCTTCACAAGAGGAATAAAATTTTCTTATGGCTCATATCGTATTTTATAAAGGGGGAGCAAAAAATCATGCGCCTTAAAATCATTAGCCCTACATTTTATCTTTTTGTTGATGATAAATAAGGAGAAATAGATATTGATGATTTATGTAATGGCTTATGTAACAAGGGCATTTGTCTTTGTTTGTTGATAAACAAAAGGAAAAAATAGTTAATAACTTAAGGGGAGATTTTTAAATTTTTAAAATTTATAAAAATTCTTGATGAGTTGATGACTTAATAATTTAAAAGTAAATTTTTGTTGATGTATGAGTATCTCATTGTAATCCTTGAAATATTATTTACTTGAAATATAAATTACTTCATGATACTTGAATTCAAGAGTATGTGGTTCTCTTAAATTTAAGTTTTCTTTATTATAACATGGATTTAGGGGGAGTAAGGTTTAACTCCCGTCATCAATTGATTGTCATCATAAAAAAAGAGAGATATTATTGAATCTCAAATTTTAATGATGAAATCAATTAATGAGTATTTAATCTAACATGTGTGTATTAGAGGAAGTATTGCAGGTCTAACTATGATGGAGTAATTGAGTTACAGTCAGATTTTGGGCCAAGTTCAAGCTTGGGCATTAGGCCAAGGTTCAAATAATGTAGTGAGACCTCGTTGGGATTTTGCTAGGAGTTCGCCGAAGGGATCGAAAAACTCACTGGGAACACGCCGAGAGATCATCGGAAAAAGACCATAAGACTCACCGCAAGAATGCCGGAGGCTGCCGGATTAGCGGGAGTTAGGTCATTATTTAGCTTGATGGTCATTATAGTTATAATCATTGAGTCATAGTTAGGGATTGAGTCATAATTGAGTTTGATTAGGAAGAAATCCAAATCAAATTAATGAGGTAACTGGGTCCACTAAAGGGGTTTGATTGACTCAATTGGTTGACTAGAGAATTAGCAACATAAGGTTCAAGTTGGAATTCAAAAAGTGGAGGGAACCACTTTTTTCAAAAATTCCAACGGTTGAACCACTGGTGACCGACAATTGTACCACCACCGCACAGGTTTTCAGGCGGCTGACGGGGGTTGAACCGCCTAGGCCAGTGGCTGAACTGCCCGTACCTATTTTCAAGGTGCTTTCGGCGACTGCACCGTCGGCGCCAACGGGTGAACCGCTCAAACTCAAATTTTTCGGATACATTTAAATTTTGGCTTCAAATTCTAAAGTTATTTCGGGTGTATAAATACCTCAAATTTTCTTATATTCCATACAACATTTTTTGGGATTAAATCTCTATGAAAAAACTTGTGTGAATTATAAAAAAAAGAAAAGGGGAAGGGAGTGAGCTTATAGTTAAAAAACATTCTTGTAAAGAGTCTCCCTTGTAAGCTCATATTGTAAAGGTTTTAGATTCACCCAAAAGAAATCAATAGTGGATGTCGGTGTACCTCAAGGAGGAGGACTCGGAAAGTGGACATAAGCCAAGTTTAAGACTGAATAATTATAAATTATAAGTGTTTCTTACTTGCTTTATTTACTACTTACAATTGTTCGTAATTAGAAAAGCAAGAGCATTATCTTTCGAGACACTTCTGATTTATGGTTTTGCTCCAAATGGAAAGTTTTTGTTAAAACGTCAATTTACACTTGTACTAATTCACCTTATCCCTCTCCCCCGCCCCCGCCCTCTCCCCTCTTAGTGCCAATTGATCCATACACTTATGATAATCTATAAAGATACTCTTCAGTTAAGTTAACCAATACTTTCGAGATATGTCAGATGAGATTTTAAATTTTTTGACCGATATATAATGTGTGTGATATAGATGCTTAATTTTATTTCTAATTTCTTGTGGAGTTGTAAAAATGATATATGGATTAAATTGTTCCTAAAAATAATATATATACTAATTATTGTGTAAGTTTACTTTATTGTATATTGGGTTAAGGTTTATTTTAATCATGTGATTTTGACTATGGATCATTAAAGTCCTTATAATTTATTCAAGTCTAAAATAACACTTATATTTTCAAAATATAACATATCAGCCCCTCCAGTCACATCTTAGTTAATAAATATTATAATATATTTATGTTATATGTTGACTCATAATAAATTAATAATATAATGATATATATAATTTAAGTTTTAAAAAATAAGATTCATTTCAACCCCTATAGTTTTGACAATGGACCACTTAAGCCCTTATGATTTATTCGTGTCTAAAATAATCTCTATATTTTTAAAAATATAGCATATAAGTCCCTTCCATTAAATCTAAGTTAATAAATGTTAGAAATTACTTACGTGACATACTGACTCACAATAAATTATTAATATAGTGACATATGTAATTTAAGTTTAAAAATATTAATACCCATTTTGTCGAGGAAGAGGAAGCGACGGAGGCAATAATAGTGAATAAAAGAGGAAAGATAGAGGTAGAAGAGATCAGAAGCAGATGTGAGCAAGAGCTGGACCACCATGTAGTAAGCATGGGAGGTGAGGGTACAGGAGAGGACGAAGTGGGAGGTGGTGGGAATAAGAAGCCTAAGAGGAGAAAGAGAGATTAGGAGACCACTACGTGCTTAGTGTCGACCTAGTCGACGCACATCCACCTGAGATAGGATCGAAAGTTCCTGAGCTCATCATTAGCACAAGAGAGACTAACGAGTGTACGATGCCCTACTAGGCAGTAGCGACTTGGTGCTACTATTGGTGGTCGCTTCAATGATGATACTTCCTCTTGTTATTGATGGTGGTCGTAATTTTTTTAAAACTTATATTATACGTGTTATTACATTAATAATTTATTTTGAGTCAGTATGTCATATAAGCAGACTCTAATGTTTATTAACTCAGACTTAATGAGATGAGCTTGTATGCTATGTTTTTAAAAATGCAAAAGTTATTTTAGGCATGAGTAAATCATAAAGGTTAAATCATAAAGGTTTAAGTGATCCATGATCAAAGTTATAAAGGTTATCTTAAGTCTTTTTAAATTATGTGAGTCATTATATTAATAATTTATTATGAGTCAGTATACCAAGTAAGTAAACTCATAACATATGTTAACTTTGACTTGACGAGAGGAGCTTATATGCTATATTTTTTAAAATATATGAGTTATTTTAGATACGAGTAAACCATAAGAGCTTAATTGATCTATGACTAAAATGTGATGTCCCATTTACAATAACTCATACTTGCAGGTAAAAAAAAAAAAAATGCATTGAGGATGTTGTGATTGTCATTAGATGCAACTCTTGAAGGTCACCAACGCCCTAACGATGGAAGGCTTAGCACTATTCAATAGCTGCGGTGATGTGATAGCCATTTAGTTTTTGAGGGCAACCATGCAAATGAAAACTATTTAATGGGGCACGAAATTTCACTTTCATAAAAAAGAGGAAAAGATCTCAAGCTTAATCGAATCCAAAAATAGATCCGTCCAATTTAATTTGACCATTGGTGAATAGTATCAGAATCTAATCTAGTCTGGTATTGAGCCTCATTTTATTTTGGGGTCCAATTTGTATGGTGTTACTAGACTCAATAGTGTGTCCAATGGGCTTTTCAGGTGGCCCAAAATTGGTCTGTTTGATCCCCTACCGACCCATCAAATGATTCATGGCGTACTCATATGTATCTCTCAAATCACTCCGACATTCTACTCTTTTATTGACATACATACATATTTCAATGTGAAGAAGATAGTTCTAACTTGTGTAAGGAAAGGAGTCCCTCGATTCTTATGGATCTTCCAACGGAACTATGGTGGCGAAGGAAGTAGGGAGAGTCCATGGTGTCATCTTCCTCGTTCATCCGCATGCTATTATTATTCGCTGTCGAAAATATCTGTACATAAAACCATCGATACATCTGATCATAGGCAACAATTAGTTTTAGTTGTGTTAAAGTCGAATATGATAATTTGTTATGCTAGATGAAGTCGATCCAACCGGAATCTATTGCTGGTTGGTATTTTGATATTCGACTTGACGAGCTACGATGGATGTTGGCAATTTAAAATAGGTAGGTAGTGTTCAAATTTTTTTTAAAAAAAAGTCAGAATTTTTGTCACAGCTAAAAGCTTATATTAAAAAAAATCAAAATTTTGATCTCTTAGAAGGAGGAAAAGAAAGAGAATATTTATCCTCCTCCTTCTTCTTATTCTCTCATCCAAAAAAGAGAAAGGAGAAGACGAGGACATTTCTTGAGACAATGAAGTGGTCTCTCGGTCGTGAGACCCCGAGCATCACTTCAGCCATGCAAGAGGGGAACTAAAATCTAAGTTCTTGTTGCTGCTTGGTGGAAACATCCCCAACCTCTACGCCTATCACCTACAAATCTACTGCTACATATATATATTTATTCTGGAGGTGGAGTGAGAGAGTCACTTATGATTTGACCTATTAAAGTTGATAAGAAGAATGGATAGAGTTATCATACTGAGGAATAGAAGGAGAAGGTTAAATCTTCTGTATTTCTTTCAATATTTTTTTATAATTTCATAAACTCTATATCTTTCATGACTGAACATATGGAGTTTATATAGTCCTCAAATATATATTGCATTAATGTATTAAGAATGAATCTCTCTTTCAAGAAACTCTTTCAAGAATCAATAGCCAATTTAACTTATCCTATTGGGAAACCTCAGCGGGTGCATCACATGCGCAGCAAAAATCAAAATAAAAATCGATTTCCCATACAGATCAAATCATCGTGCAAAAGATTAGGATCGCGAAAAAACCACAAAAACTAAAAAATCACGATGTGTGAGAGATTAATTTTACCTAGGGAGATCGTATATCCCTGTATTCTAGATCCGAATTGTCACGGACAATAATGTAAACAAGGTGTTCGATGAAATGCTTGTGTTAGTCCGTGTCCTTCGGTTTAGGTACATATCTTGTACAACAAGAAGCGGGCTTGCAGTAGGCTTGGAAGCCCTAGTTTGATTTACTTTTTGGCCAAGTTTGGCTTGTAAATACAAGTGTGTCTTATAAGCACTTGTGAGGGCTTCGGTCTGTAGTGGACCACTATCCTTTGTGTGCAACCTCTCTGAGTTTGTAATGTCCATGGGTGTAATTTGTATTTTGGCTTTATAAAGTATTTTTCTTGAGCAGTTGCTTGTGGATCCCGTGGGAGTTGCTTCTTCTGGCCCGTTTTCTCTTTTGTAAGTCTGTGGGATTTTAGGAGTTCTCGGGAGGGCGACCTTTGCGACGGACACGCATGGGTCTTAGGCAAAATCAGCTAAGCCCGTGACAATGTGGTATCGAGCGGGACAAGCACACGAAACACTTGCCATACAAATGTGGGGGACCTAGCTAGGTGTGGAGGACAGCCCAGCCGGTTAGGGAAGCAGACATTGAGATGTAGGGAAAGGAGTCGCTCGAGGAGGCGGGCATCTGGTTGGGCATTCAAGGAATAACCAACCCTTTGCGAGTGGCACCACGAGGACAAGCAAGCGAAGAAGAATGCGTAGCACACAAAGATTGAGATGGTTGAGTTTGAGCTATAGCTCGATGTTGGCAACTAAACTTGACGGTGCTTAAGGCAAAAGCAGGGTGCTTAGTGAAAGATGAGACCGTGCAGGTGGGATGTGTTGTGTAACGAGAAAGAGTTATGCAAAGCTCACGGTGAGGGAATTGCTAACTCGAAGGATTCGGAACTAATGCAAGGGCTTGTACACGGATGACAGAGTGTTCGTGGCCATCCCAAGGCGCGATTAGAACTCGGCGCCATGGAGCATCGAACTTTCTCTTCAACATGGAAAGGATATGTCCGTAGGTGGCTGAAATGTGCAACAAATTCAGCATATTGCTAGACCTTGAAGGGTGCAGTGGAGACTGTATTGGAGAAGGGTCGCAATCTAGCAAGTACATTTGTGGGGGCAGTACAAAGCTTGAGTTCAGCAAGACGGAGTAGTCCAAAGGGGATGATGGTCTCCGGAACTTCCAGTGGGAAGTATGTAAAGAGAAAAGTTGCTCCAAAAGGACAGATATCCAGGAGGGATAAGTCCTAGTTCTCTGGTGGGAGAATCATGTGCAATGATCGCATATTGAGGAAGAGTTTCTCGTGGTTATATCTTCATAAAGCTCAACGGACCGAGTGAGCGACGAAGAGTTGTCGCATGATCTCGAAGGAGGTAATGCATTGGGGGATGCATTTCGAGATCAAGTGGGGGAGCAATCCAAGGCAACATCATATGAAGGCACACTTAGAGTCGAGGCAGAAATCGAACTCAACAGAGGGCTGACCCGTGGAATGGTGGACGTGAGGGCCACTATCAACTCAAGAATCGAGGAGCAGAGCGACTTGGGTGGAACTCGGTGAAGTATCCAAGCCGCATGAAGGAGTCGACATAGAAGATGGAACATGGAGCGAGGCACGAAGCTTTCCTTAGACAGAGGTCAAGGGCATGAACTCTTGTAGAGGCAAGAGTGGGATCATGTCGTTCCATGGGTTCTTCATTCGATGGGATGACTTATTTTGCATGGTGGCAAAGATGAAGGGAGCTTCAAGGCACATGCAAGCTACCTCGAGATGTATTTGATGGAGTAACTAAGGTGATTCAACTTGCGGAGGTAAAGTTAGGATCATGAGACCTTAGTACGGGCAAGAGGATGCGGGTACTCTTGAAGAATATGCCAGTGTTGCCGTTCGTTGTCGTGAACAAGAGGTGCATAACAAGATTGTCTTTGGTAGGGGATAGAGGCCCAAGATCCGCATAATGGTGCACCAACTCTAGCGAAGTCGGAGGACTTGAGCTACTAGGCGAGACGTCTAGAGTTATGCTCTTGTAACCCGTGAGTAGGGAGGACGAAGGGAATTGCCAAGGAGCGAACTAAAAATCGGGATGGCAGAGGCCCTACGATGTGTTGGCAGAGGCCACACGTGGGGAAGTCGTAGTCCAGTTCATCACATGAGAATCAGATGCAATGGAGATGTCACCATGAGGCGACATGGTGCGGGATCGTGGTGGAATAGTTCGTGGCAATGCAATACAGCAATCTTGTCCCGTGAGGGACAAAATCATCGAGGTATGATCGGGAGTTCTGAGCTCCACTTTGGTGTACACAAGAAGAAGGGCTATGGATTCAAGGAGTGAATGTCGAGTACCACGAGGCGGTCTTCGTGTGTGCATCAAAGCTTGCATTGGATGAAAGCCTTAGTCATCGATATGGGAGTCAGATACCACCGAGGAAGAAGTCCAAGTGCACGTGCTGAGTCCCATGGAGGGGACATGATCATGTGAATGATCGGGGCCGAGCTCCACTTGATGAACAATGCAGCGAAGAAGGACCGTGGATTCAAGGAGTGAATGCCACGATCAGAGGCGGTCTTCCGTGTGTATGGATCAAGCTTGCATCGGATGAAAGCCTTGGTCGATATGGGGTGTACCACCGAGGGAGTAGTCAGTACCGGTGAGTCCCATGGAGGGACTTGATTAACCGGAGGCTTGGAGAGTTGGATCGCTTGCTCACATTCGCAAGGGAGCCCGCAAGTCGAGGACAAGGCCGAGTAACGTTGCTACCAAGGAAGCTAAGGAGAACAGAATCGACGAGCCTCGCAACAAGATGGCGGAGGCCATGCATGAGAGTTGCGATCTCTCCATCGACCAAGGAGAATCGCTAGGAGGACACGGGTGTCGGCGGTGGTCGAAAGGCGAGGAAGCGACGACGAGTCCAACGGGCTCACCAAAAGAAAAGCGTCGGTTATAGAGGAGGTGGACTGAGGAGCTCCACGGTAGAGGCAGATCTACCGATCGCGGAGGAAGGGATGAAGATGCAAGGTAGCGGATAGTAGTGCTATGGGCTTGGCGCCATGGTAGTAGATGGGACTTGTGAAGTCATCGATCCCTTGCTCTCATGAAGGGACATTGGTCGTAAAGGGGCCAAGGAGGTGGAGAGTGCAGAGGCAAACTCCAAGTACCAAGACGAGGCGAAGGGCGAGGCCAAGAAACTTCATAAGACCGATGTCGATGTGCTTCTCATCCAGATAGCGAAATTAAGGGACTTGGTTGATGCAGAGTGCTCGACCAACGAAAGTAGGCGACATGGTATTGTACCTTTCTACTCGGGAGGAGTAGGCAAAGGTGATGGAGAACACGGTACAATCCCAAAGGCGACGGATCTATCAAAGACTTACTCCAAGTTGGGGACTCAAGTTGGAGTAAACTTTTGCTCTTTTCGGGCAAAACTTCTTGCATTCCATAAGTTCAATAGCGGTGGGAAGGTGAATCACAATAGCTAACCCAACGCAGGAGTGCAACCACTTCAAGTGCTTGAAGTGTGAGCAAAGAGCGTGAATGTTAGTACCCAGCTTAATGCATGAAGTACAAACTCGAGGAGGCAGGCGAAATCAAGTAACCTTTGCTAGGCGAAATTGAGTAACATTTACCTTCTCAACTCGAGAGAATGGGCGAAACTGAGTACCCCAGTTCTCTTAACTCGAGGAGGTGAGAGAAGCCACCTTACCTTCTCAACTATGAAGAGAATGGGTGAAGTCAAGTATCCCAGTTCTCTTACTTATCCAAACAGGGGAGCTCTGCACAAGTTCAGTGACCCTTCAAAGAAAGCTTAAGGAAGACAATGGTTGTCAAATCCTCACCGTTGGTGATCAGTACTATTGAGAGTAGTTTTTTCACTTCATTTCCCAATTGACTAAGAGGGAGTGATACGAACATAATTAGAAGTGACAACTAACAGCGGAAGAAGGTTCAATGGGCAAATATTATGGAGAAAGGACCTTAAAAAACTTCAAAGTCTGTGAGGCGATGCTCATTAAAGCTCCAACAAGCATCTACCCAGTTCAAGCAATATGAGTATCTTGCGATACTAGCACATCATAAGGCGGTATTTTCCTTCATCGAGGGATCGCGAGAACCAACAAGGATCAAGACAACTCAGCCAACCCCACACCGATTCAGTCATTGGTGAGTTGAAGCAGCATGGCGGATTGGAGTTCGACTACTCAACAATAGCGGCAGAGAGCGGCTATGAGCCAAAGGGGCATGTTGCAGCCAAAGCAGAAGATTAAAGATTCAGCAGAATGCGAGGAGATGCAGCGTCTACAGTGGCTTCAATGGGCAAATATTATGGAGAAAGGACCTTAAAAAAACTTCAAAGTCTATGAGGCGATGCTCGTTAAAGCTCCAACAAGCATCTACCCAGTTCAAGCAATATGAGTATACTGCGATACTAGCACATCATAAGGCAGGTATTTTCCTTCATCAGAGGGATCCGCGAGAACCAACAAGGATCAGCACAACTTAGCCAACCCCACACCAGATTCAGTCATTGGTGAGTTGAAGCAGCATGGCGGATTGGAGTTCGACTACTCAACAATAGCGGCGGAGAGCGGCTAGGAGCCAAAGGGGCGTGTTGCAGCCAAAGCAGAAGATTAAAGATTCAGTAGAATACGAGGAGATGCAGCGTCTACAGTGGCTTCGACGAGGACGTCGAAGGAATAAGTGGGGGAGAATGTCACGGACAATCATGTAAACAAGGTGTTCGATGAAATGCTTGTGTTAGTCTGTGTCCTTCGATTTAGGTACATATCTTGTACAACAAGAAGCGGGCTTGCAGTAGGCTTGGAAGCCCTAGTTTGATTTACTTTTTGGCCAAGTTTGGCTTGTAAATACAAGTGTGTCTTATAAGCACTTGTGGGGGCTTCGGTCTGTAGTGGACCACTATCCTTTGTGTGCAACCTCTCTGAGTTTGTAATGTCCATGGGTGTAATTTGTATTTTGGCTTTATAAAGTGTTTTTCTTGAGCAGTTGCTTGTGGATCCCGTGGGAGTTGCTTCTTCTGGCCCGTTTTCTCTTTTTGTAAGTCTGTGGGATTTTAGGAGATCTCGGGGAGGGCTGACCTTTGCGGACGGACACGCATGGGTGCCGCACGGCTTAGGCAAAATCAGCTAAGCCTGTGACAGGATGGAGAAAATGAAGGAGGCCAAGCGTACTCCGTCTAGCGGTATTCACACGATGGATCTCTACAGCGAAACTACTCCAATTTGATCTCGCAACTCTTGCGCAGAGCGAGGGAGGAGAATATGAGGTGGTGGCTAAAGTTGCAGCATCTCAACCATTAGTCTCCCCTCCTATTTATAGAGAGACACCAAAACCCTAGGGCTTTTGCTTTAGTGGGTATTGGATCTCCATCAAATAATACCCACTAACCTTGCATTATTGGATCTCTATCCAATAATCTTCTTAGGCCTATAACTGAGCTTTAATCAAGAAGCTCATCAGCTTAGGGTCTCATCTAATAAGAAAAGGGGCTAATTGAATCTTTATCCAATCTACTATTTGCTGAAGCATCCACCATATGTATGTGACCCTCTAGGTCTGATACCAAGCTGGTCGTGAGTCACTCTCATTAGAACTCATTCTGATATAGTAAATTATTATCCTCATAATAATTCACTTGACTCATCGACTATGGACGTACTAGGCCACTACGCCATAGTCTCCAAACGGTACGAGGGGATCAAATCCATCGGACATGTCTGTTCATAGTTACTGTGTATCTATAATCCCTCATCCAACTAAAGACCATATATTGGATATAGTACTATCAGGTCACATACAGAATCTGTCATAGTCTCGCTCTAATCAGATTCTCCCGAAGAACTCTTTCTCTCTCAATCCGAATAACCCTGGCCAGGGATTTGTCTGAGCAAGCACACATGAGATATTCCTCTTATGATACCGAGAGTGGATGATCTTATATTGACACTCAATTGCCTTCGTAAAGTTGACTACCAATCTCGATAACCAACTGTACCAGATTTAGAACTCTCCAAACCTATAAGTCTGGCATCAAAAAAAGGAGTACTCATACAAAGCATCCTTGGTGTCTTAAGTCTAAGGACCAAATACACAACTGAGACTATGAAATCACTGTCTAACATTAGGTATCATTAACCATACAATATTCCATAAGCGGATCAATCAGTAAACTCATTCTCCAATGAGCACATATACTGTATCCTTAGTGTATCCACACAAGTGGCTATGAGATCAGCCATCTCTATCGTATGAACTGGTATATAGTACATTGATCTGTCTGGTTATCTCAATATCCCTCTTGAGTAACCTATGACCGGGATTATTTAGGATATGTGTTTAAAGGTGAATCGATCTCATTATCGTGATCTCATCACAATCCGACTCTCATTACATAGAACCAAGGACATCACAATATATATAATAGATAATATGAGAATATGTCAATATTAATCATAAGCAAAAAGATCACACAACATATCATACGTGTCATCACTCACGTGATTGGCTTACATGGCACCTGTAACCGGCATATCCTTCCATAAATATTTTTTCTTGATAAAAAGAACTTTTCTTGTGATGAAATTAAGTTCTTTATGATACTTGAACAAGTTTAATTCTAACATTCTCCCCCCTTAAACTTGTTTCATTCAACGTGTCAAGTTTATTTCGAAGTTGTTTAAATGTTTAAAATTTGAGAGGCTTTATAAGTATATCGGCCACTTGTCCACTTGTCTTGTCATAATATAGCTTCACTTCTTTATTTTTGGCATGATCTCTTACAAAATGAAATCTTGTATTGATATGCTTCAATCTTTCATGGTAGACTGGATTCTTGGCTAATGCAATAGCTAATTTATTATCAATATAAATCTTAGTTGACTTCTTCTGTGGCATATAAAGTACTTGGAGTAATCTTCTTAGCCATATTGCATGATAAACATAAGATGTTGCTATATATTCTGCTTCACAACTTGATAGTGCAACGATATGCTATTTTTTTGAAGACCAAGTAAATGTAGCTTCGCCAAAATAAAATACAAAACTAGTTGTGCTCTTTCAATCATCATAACTTTCAGCCCAATCACTGTCACTATATCCAATTAGATCCCAATAGAATATTTCATACTCAATTGTTCCTTTAATATATCGTAAAATTATTTTAACAATATTTAAATGAGAAGTCTTAGGAACTTTCATATATATACTTATTAAACCAACTCCAAATAGTATATCAGTTCGAGTGCATGTCAAATACCTTAAATATCCAACTAAACTTTTGTAATAAGTTGGATTAATATATTTACCTTCACCTTCCTTGGTCAACTTGATGCTATATTCAATAGGTGTATATGTAATATGACAATCTTCCATGGAGAACTTCTTTAGAATCTCTTTTGCATAATTTCCTTATGAGATAAAAATTCCTTCATTGTCTTGTATTACTTTAATACCGAGGAAATAAGTCATTTAACCCAAGTCGGTCATCTCAAACTCCTTCTTCATGGAGTGTTTAAAATCTTTAATCATGAAGCTACTACTGCCTGTAAATATTAAATCATCTACATACAGACATACAAATATGATATCTTCATCAGGGTTAGATTTTGTATAGAGCATATTCATGTGAACATTTAGAAAAATTGTTTTGAATAAAATAAGTATCTATCCGAGAATTTCATGCTCGTAGGGCTTGTTTAAGCCCATAAAGAGCTCTCTTTAATTTGTATACTTTGTCTTCTTGTTCATAAATAATAAAATCAAGGGGTTGTTAAACATATACCTATTCTTCAAGAACTCCATTAAGAAATGCTAATTTGACATCCATTTGTAAAATTTTTTATTTCATTTGAACTGCTAAGGAGATAAGTAATCTTACTATCTTCAATCGAGCAACTGGTGTAAACAATTCTTCATAGTCGATCTCATATTATTGTTTATATCTCTTTGTGATCAATCATGCTTTATATTTCTCCACATCTCCTTGTGCATGTCTTTTTGTTTTGAAGATCCACTTAACACCGATCGCTTTGTGGTCTTCTAGAAATGTAGTAAGCTCCCATATATAATTTTTGCTGATAGCATTAATATTCTCCTTCATAAGTTATCTCTAATTTTCTTCTTTACAAGCTTCTTCGAAAGTTAACTGATCATATCCTACAAAAAGATAAAATAAAGAAAGCTCGTCATTATTGGTATCAATTCTTCGAATCACATCATACAGCTCCTGAATCAGTCTTGTCATTCTTATAATTGGACTTTTTGAATCATATGACCTAGCTGATCTCGGTGATGATTCTAGTAAAGCTTCTTCTATGCTTGCTTGTATTATATCATCCTCTTTTGATGATATAGCTTTCTTATGTTATTTATTACTTTTTCAGTCTCAAATCTGTTATTCATCGAACTTAACATCTCTAGACATCATAACTTTATTTGTGATAGAATTGTAAAGTTTGTAACCACGGAACTTCTCAGCATAACCTAATAAAATACATTTCTGACTTTTATCTTTAAGTTTTATTTTATTTTCTTCTAGTATCTTAGCAAATGTAACACTTCCAAAAATTCTTAAATGATCAACTCTTTGTTTCTGCAAGCTCAATACTTTTTCTAGTATGAAATTACCAATTCGTCTTATTGAAAATATGTTAAAGTAAATAAACTGCACAAGCAATAGTATCTCCCCAAAATTCTTTAGAAAATTTTCTTTCCTTTAACATGCATCTGATGATATTAAGTATAGTCATATTTTTCCTTTCTGAAACACCATTTTGTTGAGATATATATTGCATTGTAAATTGATGTAAAATTTTATTATTTTTATAGAAAATTTAAATTCATTTTATGTATATTCACTACCTCTATATGTTCGTAAACATTTAATCTTACAGCCGCTTTATTTTTCAACCAAGTCTTTAGATTTTTTTAATTTATTTAATACTTCTTTCTTTTCCTTTAGCATGTAGACCCAAGCTTTACCACTATGATCAATAGTGAAAGTAAGAAAGTACATGCTTCCTTCAAATGATACTGAGCTGATAAGGCCACAAACATCCGAGTGTACCAAATGACGTCGATGTCATGCTTTTTTCGTTCTGCTGATTTTCAAAGGCTTTCTTTCTTGCTTACCCATAACACATATTTCACATAATTTTGATGGGTGATCAATTCTTGGTGTTCCTGTCACCATATTAAACTTCTCTAGAAGTTTTAAAGCTTCAAAATTTAAGTGTACATATCTAAGATGTCATAATGTAGAAATGTCCTCAATATTAATCTTAAAATAATTTGATCGATCAAAAATACATAAATGTAGAGGAAACATTCTATTCTTCACCATTTTCATATGTGAGATTAATGTCTTAGTCTTATCATAAATTGAAAGAGTCATATCTTTTATCTTAATATTATAATATTTTTTAAGTAATTGTCCTAAGCTAAGAATATTATTTTACATATCAGGCACATAATAAACATCTAAAATACATATTTTTTTGTCATTATTAAGTGTAAGAACAATTTTACCTTTGCCTCTTACTGGTCTCTGAGACAAATCACAAAATATAATATTCCCAAAATAACTTGTATCCATTTTTAAAAATAATTCTTTAATGCCACACATGTGATTTGAAGCTCCTGTATTTAGATACCATGTCATAGACTAGTCTTCCTTCAAATTATCATAAGTCATTAGCAAAACTTGGTTTTCATTCTTCTTTTCTTTTTCAACAAAATTTACCTTATCACCTTGATTGTTAGGATTATAGTAACATTCAAAAGAGTAATGCCCATACCTTTTACAAATATAGTATTGTATTTCAGACCTTTTAGAATTTCTGCCATGTCCTCGACCATAACCTCGGCTTCTTTGGCTAGAATTTTCTCTACCTCCTTCATTGTTTAGAAATTTTTAATATGTATGATTTATGTCATCTCTTCTTCTTTGTCCACGACCTCTTCCTCTTTGAAAATTTGATTTGCCTTTATTTTCAAGAGTAGCCTTGGTCTATAGTGCTTGTTCCACAATTTGATCTTCTGCTTTTTTTTGTAATCCTTTGTTCATGAACTTAAATGGAACCCATAAGTTGTTCTAAAGATATATTCTTTTAAATCTTTAGATTCTTTAATCGTAACAGCAATAAAATCAAATTTTGAATCTAGTGATCTTAGTATCTTTTTAATCACTCTTTGATCATTTATTTGTTCACCATTTCTTCTCATTTGATGAACAATAGAAATAAATTTTTGAAATAATCAAAAATAGTTTCAGAAGTACCTTGCTATAATTTTTTAAAATCGACTCGTAAAACTTGTAGATGGAGTTTTTTTTACCTTATCAACACTATCAAATGCTTTTTGAAGAATTTCCCAAGTCTTCTTTGAAGTATTTGCTGGAGCGATGATCTCGAACATTATATCATCAAGCCCTTGATAGATCGTGAACAAGAAGGTCTTTTTCTCCTTCGTCCTTCTACCTTTGAGTTGTTCTCTTGCTTTTGCATTCATTACTCCTTCTTATGTTAGACTTGTTTCAACATATCCATCTTCTACAAACTCCCATACATCTTGGGAGCTTAGAAAAACCTTCATTTGGATGCACCACATGTCATAATTTTCTCTTGTCAATCTAGGGAGTTGGAGTTGGAAGGTGCTTGAGGATGAAGTCATAGCTCTGATACTAACTGTTGAAGTCGATAAAAAGAATGGATAGAGTTATCACACTAAGGAAGAGAAGGAGAAGTCTATATCCTCTATATTTTTCTCAATATTTTTTATAATTTCATAAATTTTATATCTTTCATGACTCAATATATGGGGTTTATATAGTCCCCAAAGATATATTATATTAATATATTAAAAATAAATTTATCTTTTTCAAGAAATTATTTTAAGAATCAATAGTCAATTTGACTTGTCCTTTCATAAATATTTACTCTTGATAAAATAAATATTTCCTATGATAAAATTAATCTCTTTATGATAATTAAACCAGCTTAATTCCATACTCCAAAGCAGCAGCTGTGTCCTCAGACCCTTCCTGTAGGCATCCATTTTGATTAACTCCATGTCCGTAGGTTTACTGAAGTATCCGAGTGATACGAGCAGCAATACAAAATCTCTCAGCTCAGCTTGTTCGTGAAAAAAGACATCCATTGGTACTCCAACCAGGAGAGTAACTGAGACCATATCATCATATCACTACTATTACTTCAGATGTTCATTACTGGGTCTGCCTGCCTCTATGCCACTCTCCTTGAGTATGCAGAAGCATCCATGGCAGTAGACGGTTGTTTCATGAGGTGAAGTAATGATCATGATCTATCATCAAAATTCTACTTGCATAAAACTTATCACTATCTATCATCAATTACTCGATCGTATATATATATATGAGCTGAGTCGTCAAAACGTCAAGCTACAAGGAATTAATCAGATGAAGACAAGCACAGAGCGAGTTTGATGCTGAAGAGAAGGGGACAGAGGTAATTAAAAAGCCTTAAAAACCGAACCGAGCCTCCTTCCGCGGCGTCGGTTTCTGTTGTGACAAAAGATGGCCACCTCTTATCCACCACATTCCCCCCACCACCCACCCACACCCCCTCTCTCTCTCTCTCCCTCCCACCAACATGTTATTATATCGTATGCTTCGTACGTCTTCTTCTTTGCATTAGCCTTCCTTCCTCTCGTGTTTGGGGTCCCATCGATTGCTCTCCACTCAGGGCAAGCCCATGCTACGCCAGCCCTTATAAATTGGTGGTGCTACTCTTTGACCATTTCTTCCTTGAGGACTTCCCTCCTTCGGGATATCAACAGCAGCTAGAAGTAATAACATCATACATCATACACTTCAAACGTTAATCCTTATCAAAGTTTGAAGATTTGATACATTTGAGATCATACCACTTATGCTTTGCACGATATCATCATATACCATCCGTAAGATCTTGTGCATGTGAACACTTGACGCATCTCTTTTCCTTCGCATCAGTGCTCCCAGTGACTTCGGTTTCCTTCTTCTTCGCTCCGGCTGCAAGCCACTTCGGCCATGGAAGACAGTCGCCGAGGCCACAGCAACAGCTCCAGCCTGCAGAGATCTGCTCCTGACGGCACCGTCACCGGGCCCGTGCGCACCCGGTGGACGCCGAAGGCCGAGCAGATCCTCATACTGGAATCCATCTTCAACGGTGGCATGGTAAACCCTACCAAGGACGAGACCGCGAGGATCCGAAGGTTTCTCGAGCAGTTCGGCCCGATGGGAGACGCCAACGTCTTCTGCTGGTTCCAAAACCGCAGGTCGAGGTCCCGTCGGCGCCAGCGCCAACTGCAGGCGAGCCTTGTGGCCGATCCTAGAGCTGCAGGAGTCGCGCAGCAAGTAGGCGGTGGAGTTCAGTCTTCTTCTGCTTCTTCTTCTTCTTCTTCCTCCGCCGCCAACGTCATGTTGATCGATGATAGCGCCCAAGATCTCTTCTCGATCACTCGCCAGATGGGACACATGGATAGCATTCAGTCTCCCGCCGTGCGCTTGTCTGATGTGTCGCAGGTGCACCATCAACCTGGTTAGTGCGTGGCTGCCTCTTTCTGGATTTCTCATAGTGGTGCGGGACATGACAACCAGTGATGGACTCGACAAATGAAACAAACAACACAAATGCTACCTTAAATCTAAGCAAACCCCTTTCTTTTCTTTGTTTCAAGGACTCACTACTATTCTTATACTGAGGCATGGACTCTTCTGTCGATGACAAAAATTGACTGACTGACTGCTCGATTAAACTTGTTTGGTCTTTTCTGTTCATTTCGCCACTAGATTTCCAGATCTGAGCATTCTGTTGGAATTAAACTTGTTCAAGTATCATAAAGAGGTTCATTTCATCAAAAGAGGTTTATTGCATCAAGAGAGAGATTTATTACATCAAGAAGAAAAAATGGATTAAAAGACTATAGAAGGATAAGTCAAATTGGTTATTGATTCTTGAAAGGATTTGTTGAAAGAGAATGGTTCATCTTGAATACAATTAATGTAATGTATCTTTGGGGACTATATAAACCTCATATGTTGAGTCATGAGAGAAGCAAGAGAGTTTCTGAAATTTGTAAAGAGTTTTTTCTTGAGAGAAATATAGAAGAGTGAACCTTGTCCTACTTTCCTCTGTTTCATACCTCTATTCCCTCTTCCTATCAACATCAACATCTGGTATCAGAGCATAGGTTAAGCTATGAACTCTTCCTCAAGTGTCATCCAACTTTAGATCCCCAGATTAACAAAAGAAAATTATGACAAATGGTGCATCCAAATGAAGGTTCTTCTAGGCTCCCAAGATGTATGAGAGTTTGTAGAAGATGGATTCGCTGAACCAACTCCAGCAGAAGAAGGAGCAATGAATGCAGAAGGAAGAAAGCAACTCAAAGAAAGAAGGAAGAAGGAGAAAAAGGCTTTGTTCACAATCTACCAAGGGCTTGATGATACAATGTTCGAGATCATCGCTCCAACAAATACTTCAAAGGAGGCTTGGGAAATACTTCAAAAAGCATTCGGTGGTATTGATAAGGTAAAAACTTAGTCTACAAGTTTCTGAGAGTTTGAAAAACTACAACAAGGTACTTCGAAACTATTTCGATTACTTCTCAAAAATTATTTCTATTGTTCATCAAATGAGACGAAATGGTGAACAAGTAAATGATCAGAGAGTAATAGAAAAAATATTGAGATCTCTAGACCCGAAATTTGATTTTATTGCTGTTGCGATTGAAGAATCTAAAGATTTGAAAAAAATGTCTTTAGAAGAACTTATGGGTTCCCTTCAAGTTCATGAACAAAGAATTACAAAAAGAGGAGAAGACAAAACTATGGAGCAAGCACTACAAGCTAAGTTTGCTCTTGAAAATAAAGGAGAATCAAATCCTCAAAGAGGTAGAGAACGAGGACAAAGAGGAAGAGGTGGCAGAAATCAGACCAATCAAGAATCTTCATATAATGAAGAGGCCAGAGAAAATTCTAGCCAAAGAGGCCGAGGTTATGGTCGAGGACGTGGCTGAGGCCGTGGACGTGGTATAAACTCTAAAAGGTCTGAAATACAGTGTTATGTTTGCAAAAGGTATGGACATTACTCTTATGAATATTATTATAATCCTAACAATCAAAGTGATGAGGCAAATTTTGTTGAGGAAGAAAAGAAGGAAAATCAAGTTTTGCTAATGAGTTATGAAAATTTAAAAAATGATCAATCTATGACATGGTATCTAGATACAGGAGCCTCAAATCACATGTGTGGCAACAAAGAGCTATTTTCAGAAATAGATATAAGTTATTCCCGGGAACATTACATTTGGTGATTTGTCTCAAAGACCAGTAAGAGGCAAAGGTAAAATTCTCCTTGAACTTAATAATGGCAAGAAATTATGCATTTCAGATATTTATTATGTTCCTGATATGAAAAATAATATTTTAAGCATTGGACAATTACTTGAAAAAGGTTATGAAGTTGAGATGAAAGATATGGCTCTCTCAATTCGTGATAAGAATAAAACATTGATATCACATGTGAAAATGGCAAGGAATAGAATGTTTCCTTTACATTTGAGTATTTTTGATCAATCAAATTGTTTTAAAGCTGATATTGAGGATATTTCTACACTTTGGCATCTTAGATATGCTCACTTAAATTTTGAAGCTTTGAAACTTCTAGAGAAGTATAATATGGTGACAGGAATGCCAAAAATTGATCACTCAACAAAATTATGTGAAGTATGTGTCATGGGTAAACAACAAAGAAAACCTTTCAAAGTAAGAAGAACAAAAAGAGCATGGCATCGACTCGATCTGGTGCACTCGGATGTTTGTGGCCCTATCAATCCGATCACTTGGAGGAAGCAGGTATTTTCTTACATTTACTGATGATCATAGTGGCAAAACTTGGGTTTACATGTTAAAAGAAAAGAAAGAAGTTTTAAGCAAATTCAAAGAATTTAAGGATTTGGTTGAAAGACAAAGTTGTTGTAAGATTAAATGTTTAAGAACAGATAGAGGTGGTGAATATATATCAAATGAATTTGAAAGTTTTTGTAGAAATAATGGAATTCTACATCAATTCACCATGCCATACACACCTCAACAAAATGGTGTCTCGGAAAGAAAAAACAGGACTATCCTTAATATGGTCCGGCATGTTAAAGGAAAGAAAAATTCAAAGAATTTTGGGGTGATGCTATTGTGCGTTTATTTGCTTAACAGGTTTCCGACAAAGCGAATTGGTAATATTACACCAGAAGAAGCATGGAGCTTACAAAAACCAAGAGTTGATCATTTGAGGATTTTTGGAAGTGTTGCATTTGCCAAGATACCAGAAGAAAAGAGAACGAAATTGGAAGATAAAAGCCAAAAATGCATTTTGCTAGGTTATCCAGAGAATTTTAGTGGTTACAAACTCTACAATCCTATCACAAA
Organism: Ensete glaucum; assembly: GCA_021527575.1. NCBI lineage: Eukaryota > Viridiplantae > Streptophyta > Magnoliopsida > Zingiberales > Musaceae > Ensete > Ensete glaucum. The sequence continues at coordinate 36,759,326 of CM038558.1, read as the reverse complement.
TAAAGTTGTGATGTCAAGAGATGTTGAGTTTGATGAACAACAGATTTAGAACTGGAAAAGTGATGAGCAACATAAGAAAGTTGTAACTTCAGAAGAAGATGATATAATACAAGCAAACACTGAAGTGACTTTGCCAGAATCATCACCTAGATCAGCTAGGTCACTTGATTCAAGAAGTCCAATTATAAGAAGGACAATACCGATTCAGGACCTATATGATGTGACTCGAAGGATTGATACTAACAATGATGAACTTTCTTTATTTTGTCTTTTTGCAGGATATAATCCATTAATCTTCGAAGAAGCTTATAGAGATGAAAAATGGCGACAAGCACTCTATGAAAAAGGAGTTTGAGATGACGGACTTGGGCTTAATGACTTATTTCCTTGGTATCGAAGTTATATAAGATAATGGAGGAATTTTTATCTTACAAGAAAATTATGCAAAGGAGGTTTTAAAGAAGTTTTCAATGGAAGATTGTCATCCTACAGATACACCTATTGAATATGGCACTAAGTTGACCAAGGAAGGTGAAGGTAAATACATTAATCCAACTTATTATAAAAGTCTAGTTGGATGTTTAAGGTATTTGACATGCACTCGACCTGATGTACTATTTGGAGTTGGTTTAATAAGTAGATTTATGGAAGTTCCAAAGACATCTTATTTAAATGTCGCTAAAAGAATTTTGTGATATATTAAAGGAACAATTGAGTATGGAATGTTCTATTCTTCATCTAAAAAGTTGGAGCTCATTGGATATAGTGACAGTGATTGGGCCGGAAGCTACGATGATCGGAAAAGTACAACTGGATTTGTATTTTATTTTGGTGAAGCTACATTCACTTGGTCTTCAAAAAAGCAACGGATCGTTGCTCTATCAAGTTGTGAAGCAGAATATATAGCAGCTTCTTCTAGTATTTGTCATGCAATCTGGCTAAGAAGATTACTCCAAGAACTTCATATGCCACAGGAGAAGTCAACCAAGATTTATGTTGATAATAAATCAGCTATTGCCTTAGCCAAGAATCCAGTCTATCATGAAAGATCGAAGCATATCGATATAAGATTTCATTTCATAAGAGATCATATCAAAAATAAAGAAGTGGAGCTACATCATGTCAAGACAAGTGAACAAGTGGCTGATATACTTACAAAACCTCTCAAATTTGAAATATTTCAACAACTTCGAAAGAAACTTGGCATGCTAGATGGAACAAGTTTAAGGGGGGAAAATGTTGGAATTAAACTTGTTCAAGTATCATAAAGAGGTTCATTTCATCAAAAAAGGTTTATTGCATCAAGAGAGAGATTTATTACATCAAGAAGAAAAAATGGATTAAAAGACTATAGAAGGATAAGTCAAATTGGTTATTGGTTCTTGAAAGGGTTTATTGAAAGAGAATGGTTCATCTTGAATACAATTAATATAATGTATCTTTGGGGACTATATAAACCCCATATGTTGAGTCATGAGAGAAGCAAGAAAGTTTCTGAAATTTGTAAAGAGTTTTTTCTTGAGAGAAATATAGAAGAGTGAACCTTGTCCTACTTTCCTCTGTTTCATACCTCTATTCCCTCTTCCTATCAACATCAACACATTCAACATCACAGATCCATCTAAGTTTTGGATTCTTGAGTTGAGAAGCTCAAGGTAGTCACCAAATTTGGGTTTCGGATAGATCTTTTGTATGTTGAACTTTTGTCTAGCGTATTCATGTGCTCTTGAGTTTTCTTTTCTTTGCTTCTTCCTATTGTTTGATTATTTAAAAGCTGCTCTTGAGTTTTCCATGAATCATCAAAGTTTAAGCAAAAGATGAACTGATTTCCTCCTACATTCACATGAACCTTCTTCTTCTTCTTCCTTTAGAGTTGATATGTAGATGAGATGCATCATTGCAGGAAATATAATTGTGTTCATCGATGGGGTCCTTATCGAGGTTCCAAGCGGACCTATAGACCTGGGAGTTATGTTTGGTCAAGATGTGATGCTTGTCCATTCCTCTGGGGAGCTGCTGCCTGTCAATGAGCATGGAATCCTTACGCGGAGCTTGCAGATGGGTCAGAGTTACTACTTGGTGCGTAATTCTAGTCAGTTCAACTTCTTGTTGATTCTGCAAAATTAATGGACCCCAATGTTAGCTGACTAAGTCTACCGCCAACTCTATAACTGAACGAGCCAATCTCGTTCATTAGTTGAGGGAAATCCTCATTAGTTGAGGGAAATCTTTTGACTAAGTCTCATCTGAGGAAAATCTTCATTAGTTGAGGAAAATCTTTCCTCATCCCTGTATAAATAGACGATGCATTTATCAATAATATCAAGTTTCCATTCTCTCATTTCAATTTCTAACATGGTATCAGAGCCATAAGAGAAATTATTCTTTCTGTCAAACGACAGAAAAAAATAGTTGCCATTACATCCCTCTCGTTATCTCATTACCGAGGCAACGCTACTTTGGATCTTTCAAATCTACTATCACCGCAAACGCTCCGATTCACAGCTTTATAGCTCTGGCGCTTCTCCTCGTGTCGAGCGTCGCTACCGTTCTCGCCCTTTCGGTGTTTCCAATAAGCGATGATTCACATCTCACTGCCTATTAGAGTACCGTTGGATATTCTCATTCGCCACTCACTTAGTATCTACCGGTGTTTTCTACACTATTCTGATTCAGTTTTGTTAGCCACCTTGATCTATGCTACTACATACAACTTTATAGCCATTAATTGCTTTTCTTTTCTTTTCTTTTTCCTTTTCTTGGTCACCGGTTGTATTCTTGTTCTCAACTCTGCAAAGCTTTTGTGATTTCTAATGTCTTTCTCATCCACTGATGTCCCTACTCTTTTCCTACTAATAATTCTATTTCATCGTCGGTCTTATTTCCATTAATGCTGCATCTTTAATCCCCTTTAAGTTATCTAAAAATGGCAATTATGCCTCTTGGCGTGCTCAATTCTCTAACCTCTTGATTGGTTATGATTTATTGGGCTATGTTGACGGTTCACTTAGTTGTCCACCAGCCATGATTCATGTCCTAGGAGACCCTAGCCCGACCCAATCGCCTACAAGTTATGGCTTGGCAGATCGACTAATCCTCCAAGCCATTCGGGCCTCATTCTGGATCCATCGCTCGCTTGTGACCTCTGTACCCGCTGCGAAGCATGGAACAAGTTACAGACTACTCGCGAACCGCTCTCGGACTCGCATGCTTGGACTACTCTCCAATCTTATGACTCTCAAGCAAGAGGGAAGTTGTATTGCTGATTACAAAATATCAAAGTCATTATCGATGACCTGGCTTTGATAGGTCATCTTCTTACTGATGAAGAGATACTGGTTCACACGCTCAATGGCTTAAATCCTGAGTACAAAGAACTTACTGCTGCTCTTCGGGCGCGTGACTCTCCTATCCTCTTTGAAGAACTTTATGACAAGCTGACGGATTATGAAGCTTACTTAAAGCGGGACACCAAGCTATCGGGACCTTTGTCGAACATCCCATCACACGTTCACCCAAAACTCAAAAAGCCCGGTAGTAAATACCACAATAATACTTCAAAAGGTGTAGTCACCCAACCTCCCACTACTATGAGTTTTCATCCATCACTTCTTCCTCCATATCCTTCGTCCGTCAATTCTCGTCCAAATGTTTCCTTTTCACCTCGTCGCCCCCCACCTATGAATCTACAACCAGTTGTCTGTCAATTGTGTGACAAAATCGGTCATCGCCAAAGTTTGTCGATTCGTCTTCAACTTGGCCTCAAGCAAATATCTGCTTCTTGAAGGTCCGTCTAACTGGATTGTGGATTCGCGCTTCCCACCATATCACCTCGATCTCCGAATTTATCACTCCATAATGGCTATGGCGGCCATGAAGACGTCATCGTTGGTGATGGTAATCGAATCCCTATTACTCATGTTGGTTCTAAGACATTCCACTCTAACGACTCTTCTTTTACACTTCATAATGTTTTGTGTGCCCCTCACATCAAGCGAAATCTTATTTCTGTTTCTCAATTTTGTCAACAAAATCATACTTCTATTGAGTTCTTTCCTGATTATTTTCTTGTTAAGGACTTAAGCACGGGCATCTCTAGTTCGGGCGAATAAAGACAACATCTACGAATGGCCGTCTCAGTGTTTCTCACCCATGACACTTCCACGACTCCAATCGATATATGGCATCGTCGTCTTGGTCATCCTCAAACTCTATTCAACAAAAATTACTTTCTCGTTATTCTATTCCTGTTTTAAATCCAGAATGTTCTTACTCCGTAATGCCTGTCTTAGTAATAAAAGTCATCAATTACCTTTTAGTACTTCCTCTCTTTCTTGCTCTAAGCCGTTTGAGGTTATTTATCGATGTTTGGGGTCTGCATCGGTTGTTTCCTTTGACAAGTTTAGATTCTATGTTGTCTTCGTAGATTATTTTCAAGTATACATGGTTCTATCCTCTTCGTCAAAAATCGATGTCATTGTTGTATTCTCTAAATTTAAGAACTTAGTTGAGAACTATTTTCAAACTACTATTAAAACCATCTATTCGGATGACGAGGTGAATATCAAGCTCTTGCATCTTATCTATCTACTTGTGGTATTCAACATCTTAAGTCACCTCAGTATACTCCTCAATGGTTGGTTCCGAACGTAAACATCGTCATATTGTTGAAACCGGTCTAACTCGCTTCATCAAGCATCTATGCCTTCGCCTCAGTCATCGCCTTTCAAACTGCGGTGTACCTCATTAATCGTATGCCCACTCCAGTTCTTCAGTATCAGTCACCATTTGAAAAGCTATTTCAAAAATGCCCTAACCTACACACATTAAAAGTTTTTGGCTGTCTGTGTTATCCTTGGTTACGCCCCTACAATTCTCATAAACTGCAGCCTCGATCTCGCCCTTGTATTTTCATCGGATATTCTCTTGAACATAATACTTTTCGGTGTTATGATCCTCTATCTACTAAGGTATTTGTCTCCAGACATGTCACTTTTGTGGAGTCTGTCTTTCCCTTTCGAGATCAAGGTCATTGTGCCATCCCATTGAATTCCTCTACTACATCTTCCTCCTCCCCCGTGCCTCTACAAGATCCACACTCACTTGTTATTTCGATTCCGCACATTCCTCCTTCGTCTTCTTCTCCGGCGTCTTCCTCTCCTCCAGAGCCAATGCCTCTGTCCTCACCTTGTCCTGGTTCCTCTGTAGTCCCTGTGTCCACCTCCACTAGTGATCACCCTCAATCCTTACCCTCTGCTACTCCTATAGTCTCAAGCCATCCAATGCAAACCCGCTCCAAAAGTGGTATCTTTAAACCCCGTCAAGTTCTTAATTTACATGTCGACCAACTCTTCTCTAGCCTCTCTTGAACCATCATCTTTTACTCAAGCCCAAAATTCTCACGGCGTCTGACCATGAGTGATGAGTATGATCGCTTCTTCGTAATGGTACATGGACTCTCACCCCTCTCACCCCACGCAAAACATTATAGGGTGTAAGTGGGTCTATCGCATTAAGCGAAACCACGATGGCTCGATTGCTCGCTATAAAGCTCGACTTGTGGCTAAGGGTTTTCATCAACGTCTGGTCTTGACTACACCGAGACATTTAGTCCCGTCAAACCTACTACCATTCGGCTTATCCCGAGTTTGGCTCCAACGGTGCTTACGCCAACTCGATGTTAACAATGCCTTTTGCAAGGAACACTTCAAGATGTTTTCATGCAGACCTCCGTGTTTTATACATCCTCGATCCGGCATGTAGAATTTACGAAAAGCCATTTATGGCCTTCGAGCTCCACGAGCACGGTATCGAGCTTGGTCTCTACTTGTCTTGATTGGCTTCATTAACTCTAAATCGATGTCTCTCTTTTCACGCCACCAACATGGGTTTACTATCTATCTTGGTTTATGTGGATGATATTATTATTACCTGATAACTCTATGGCGGTTCAAGCATTTATTCAGAATTGGTGGATTCTCTCTTAAGGATCTTGGTCACCTAAATTATTTTCTCGGAGTCGAGGCTACATCTACGTCTTCTGGTCTCTTTCTCTCACAGAGAAAGTATATTCTTGATTTGTTGTTCAAGACGGCTATGCAGGATGCAAAAGAGGTTGCCACTCCTCTATCCTCCAGTGAATCACTGAAGTTATGTGATGGTAGTCCTGCTACGGACCCTACTCAGTTTCGACAGGTAGTTGGCTCCCTACAATATCTTGCCCTTACTCGACCGGATATTTCCTTTGCAGTTAATAAACTGTCTCAGTTCATGCATCGGCCATCTGCTCTCCATTGGACTGCTGTCAAACGCGTTTTGCGTTATCTTAAAGGGACTATTGATCATGGTATTTTTCTTCGCAAACATTCTCCCTCTCAACTTCATGTCTTTTGATCTTGATTGGTGCAATGTTGACGATCGAACCTCCACATCCGCTATATTGTTTTCTTGGTGCTAATCCGATCACCGGAGTTCTAAGAAACAAAAGGCGTTGCAGTCTCGAAGTTGAATATCGAGCTATAGCCTGCCTTGAACTCATTTGGATCTCCAACTTGCTTAAGGAGCTTCACGTTTCTTCTTCTACTTTGCCTGTTATTTATTGTGATAACCTTGGTGCAACTTACCTCTGTGCGAACCCGGTTTTTCACTCTCGCATGAAGCACGTGGCTATCGATTTTCATTTTGTGCGGGATCAAGTTGCTCGTCAGCAGCTTCGTGTTTCTCATGTTCACGGTGATCAACTTGCGACTCCCTCACAAAGTCTTTAGCTCATAAGCCCTTTTTATTGCATCGGTCCAAGATCGGCATCCTTGTGAGCTCGATCTTGCGGGGGCATGTTAGCTGACTAAGTCTACCGCCAACTCTATAACTGAACGAGCCAATCTCGTTCATTAGTTGAGGGAAATCCTCATTAGTTGAGGAAAATCTTTTGACTAAGTCTACTGTCAAATCTGAGGAAAATCTTCATTAGTTGAGGAAAATCTTTCCTCATCCCTGTATAAATAGACGATGCATTTATCAATAATATCAAGTTTCCATTCTCTCATTTCAATTTCTAACACCCAATTCACTCCATTTCTGCATAGATAATACTTTGATATATACCAAAAGAACCCAGATGTAATGTTTGCTTGTTGTTCAGATCGCAAAGCCTACTTAGACTTGTAGTTTGGAGAAGAGTGCCTTGAGGATTCATGCCGAGGTCCAGAATGTGAAGCTTTTTTCATTCTTCTAGTTAACAACAGGCTGAATCATCATCATCTTTCGATGTCAAATACGTATGGTCAGAGAAGAAGTAACTTCGCAATTGTTTGAATCATGGTTATCAAGATACTAAACAAGAAATTGTTGTATTCTTAGCAGGATATAGAGTGATTGTTGGAGTTGTTTAATGTGCTTGTTCCTTCTTCGTTCTATGCTAAGATCATTTAATATTGAGAATATATGTTGGGGAAGGAGGAGTAAGTAAATGATAAAAAAATAAAATACTACGACGCTATGAAAACACTTTCAATCAAGAAAATGACATAATATTAAAGATAAGTAATAGAACACTTACAAGATAATCTCCAAATACATATACTCTCTGCACTCTTGTTTCATGAATTAAAGTCCTATTTATATGACCTAAAACTACTTCACACCACTTCCTTCATCCCACTATCTCACTATATCACTCATGATTAATAACTACCTCCACAACTCCTAAATATGAATAGTTACTTCTAAACATGAGCTACTACTTCTAAACATGTTAACTACCTATGAAACTATCATGAATCTCAACCCTTTAATTCATAGTTAAATACATAGATTTGAGAAATAAAATAAACATACTTCTGAACTAAAAGTAACTTAATAAGAATATTTGTAACTTATCATCTGTATCGTAGTACTTCATTGTTATAGCTCCATTTGCTATAAGATCTCGGATGAAATGATAGCATATCTCTATATGTTTCGTTCTTCCATGAAATGTTAAATTCTTCGTCATTACAATTGTACCTTTATTGTCACAAAATATTTCTATTGCTCTTTTTGTTCTTGATGAAAATCTTTAAGAAGTATTCTAAGTCATATAGCTTAACATGCTGCTGATGTTGCAGCTACATACTCTGTTTCCGATGTCGACAATGTAGTTGTTGCTTACTTTTTTAAACTCCAAGATATAGCTCCTAATTCGAGGCTAAAAATATTGCTTGAAGTACTCTTTTTATCATCCAAATCTCATGTCCAATCACTATCAGTAAAATCAAATAATTTACATTTAAAATTATGAGAATACCAAATTCCATAATCCATAGTTCCAAGAATATAACGTATAATTCTTTTAACAGCTCCGAAATGATATTTACTTGGGTTCTGTATAAACTTGGATACTACACTAATAGAGAATGTAATATCTTGTTGAATATAAGTTAGATAAATCAAACCTCCAACCAAACTTCTATAGTATCTTGCATTTGTCAAATCTGTACTATCTTCAAGTTTCAATTTCTCATTTATATTCATCGGTGCATACGTTCTTTGTCAAATAAAAATTTCATATGAATAGTGCAATAAACCTAGATCTAACATTTCAGACATATTCATCATATATTTTTTAAATTCCGTCACAACAAAGTCAGATGAACCCATATATATAATATTATCAACATAAAGGCAAACCATAAGAATATTATATTCACATTCCTTCTTTAGATAAAGGGTATGTTCATTATCACTCTTTTTAAATCTATTTTGATGAAAAAATAATCAATTTTACTATACCACGCTCTTGGAGCTTGTTTAAGCGTATAAAATAATTTCTTTAGCTTATATACCTTTTCTTTATGTCCTTTAACCAGAAAACCTTCAGGTTGAGTAACAAAAACCTCTTCTTGTAAATCTTTATTTAAAAACATAGATTTCACATCAAATTGATAAACAGACCAACTCAAATAAGCAGCTGAAGCCAAAAAAGTTCTCACGATTTCGAATTTAGCAATTGAAGAAAAAGTATCATCAAAGTCAATACTTTATTGCTGCGAATATCCTTTTGCTATAAGTTAAGTCTTATGTTTTTGGATACTTCTATCTGCATTATACTTTGTTTTGTACACTCATTTCAATCCAATAGCTTTCTTTTCTTTTGGTAGATCCATTAGCTCTTAAGTTTCATTATTCTTAATTGACTTGATTTCCTCCTTCATTGCTTTTTGTCATTCCTATTTTCAACAGTTTTCTCAAAACTTATAGGATCTAAAATAAATAAAGCAAATGTTGAATCATAAATCTCTATTAGTGATATAAACCTTCATAGAGAGGTTTCATCTAAGAAATTATTTGCTGAATTTGAACTGCTACTAGGTGAGGTTGACGTTAAACTTGTTGGAGTAGAATCTGTCACTTGATTCAGTGGAGTGACTAATTTTACTGGAATACGAATTTATGTTTCACCTTTCATTGATATCTCAATTCCAACTTATCTTTTCATCAAATATAATATTTCAGTTAATAACAACATTACCACTTATAAGATTATATAATCGATATGCTTTGGATTGTATAAAATATTTAATTAAGATATATTTTTCAAATTTTTCATCAAGCTTATGATGATTTTATGAATTTACCAAAGTATAAGCAATATAACCAAAAATTCTTATATGGCTTACACTTTGCTTTTTACCATACCAAGCCTCAAAAGTAGTTCGATTCATAACAACTTTTGTCAGTGAAATATTCAATAAATAAACTGTTGTTGTAACTGCTTCTACCCAAAACTGATTCGAAAGATTCTTTTCTTTAAGTAAACTTATTGTCATTTCGACGATAGTTTGATTCTTACGTTCAGCCACGCCATTTTATTTTGGTGTATATAGTGCTATCAATTCCCTATGAATATTATTTTCTTCAAAAAAGAATTAAACTGATTAGACAAAAATTTACCACCTCTATCTATCTGAAGTGTCTTTATGCATCTACCACTTTGTCTTTCTACAAGTACCTTGAATTTTCGAAAGTTATCAATTGCTTCAAATTTTAATTTCAAAAAATATACCCAACTCATGCGGCTATAATCATCAGTAAATAACATAAATATCGACTTCCCCCAAATGATTTTGTATTCATAGGTTCATATAAGTCAGCATGAATTAATTCAAGACAATTAAATGCTCTCCATGCTTTTCCAATAGGAAATAATTTATTACTTTGTTTGGCATAAATGAATCATTCACAATAATCAATTTAATTAATTTTAGGTAATTCATAAATTATTTTTTTATATTTAATATTTTTAAACCCTTAATGTTAAGGTGTCCATATCTCAAATACTATAAACTTGTCTCATTCTTTTGATTTGTAACAAAAGCATGTTTCTCAATATTTGAAACATCAATTAAAAACATCCTATTTTACGTTATGTAAATATTTTCTATAATCAAACCAAATTTTTTATCTTTAATAGTGCAGAAACCATAATCAAATATAACTGAATATCCAATATCTATCAATTGTCTAACACTCAATAAGTTATATGATAAACTAGGAATATATAAAATATTATCAAGGTATTTTACCTTCACTTGATTTGTCTTCACCTTAATTGTTCATTTTCCTTTCACTTGGATTTAATTATTATCTCTAAATCTAACTTTCAATTTGTGAGTTTCATCAATATCTCTAAATATTGATCTTATACCTGACATATGATTAGAATATTCACTATCCAAAAACCAAATATAATTTGAGATATCATTGACTTGTGAATGAGTCATAAATAACTTACTATTGTTTTCATTTTCCTCTATATAGCTTGCTTATTTTTTTCTAATAATTTAACTTTATGTGACCAAACTTTTTATAATAGTGACATTGAATTCTATTTTTGTAGTTTTTCTGATCATAGTTTGATTGTCTTTTATCATGCCCATCAAAGTATCATCTTCCTCTTCCTCTTCCATTTTATCTACCATGAAATACTTCTCTGTCATGTCCTCTTCTTGTTAATTTTTTATCTTATTTTAAAATAGAAGACTCCCCATTAACTTGAAATATTTTTTCCTCATTTTTTTCAAGTGACATGTTCAACCTTGCTTCATGTACTTGCAAGGAACCCATTAGTTCATCAAATGAATAAGTAGATAAGTTCTTTGACTCCTCAATTGTCATAACAACATAATTAAAATTTGGAGTTAAACTTCTCAAAACTTCTGTAACGATTATTTGATCATGAACATGTTCACCATAGGGTTTTATTTGACTAATAATTTAAGTCACTCGAGAAAGAAAATCTTGTACTGATTTATTACTTTTCATAAATAAAATTTCAAACTTACGACAAAATGTTTGAAGTTTTACTGTAATCACCCTATATGAGCCTTGAAATTCATTTTGAAGTATTAAATAAGCTTGTCTTGAGATTGTTGCTACTGTAATTCTTGAGAATATTGTCTCATGTACAACTTGTTGAATGAAAAACAATACTTTTGAGTCATTCTTTTTATTTTCCCTCAGCTTGGTTTCTTTATCTAGATCTGCATATCTATTCTCAATCAAGTTTCAAAGATCCTGAGATTTGAATAGAGTCTTCATCTTGATACTCCAAAATTCGCAGGATTTGCTTGAGAAGATAAGAATAAGGGGTTGAGACATAGAATTACCATTAAAAGCTATAATGTCCAATTCAAATTGAAATATGACTCTGATACCATAAATGTTGAAGAAGGAGGAGCAAGAAATAATAAAAGAATAGAATACTATGATGCGAATAACGAAAACACTTTCAATTAAGAAAATAATATAGTATTAAATAAGAGGTAATAGAATAGTTACAAGATAATCTCCAAATACACAATCTCTTTACTCTTGTTTCATAAATTAAGGTCTTATTTATAGGACTTAAAACTAACTCACACCACTTTATTCATCTCACTATCTCACCTATGATTTGAATTATCCCCATGAGTCACTAATTCTAAATATATTAACTACCTATATAATATATTATATCTATTTATTCAAAGTATTAGGGTACCAAATGGTCGATAAAGAGATATAAATAGGAGGGTCATCACTCCTCAAATGTTCTCATTTAATAACAGAGACTAAAAATATTATATCATCATTGACTTTGGCTTTTGTGTTGATTATATCATGTTATTTTTGTATAAAAATCCAAAATATTAGTATTAACAGGCTAGAAATATATATGTCATTTGCTGTATTAATTTTACTCATCATCACAGTTATTGTTACAAAAGACACTAAGATTGATATCATTATCTTTTTTTCCATAGAGATTACAAAATAAAAATCAAATATGAAGGAGACCAACTTGTTTAAAATATATGCTTGCTAGTAGTGTGAACAATAAAAATCTTTCATAGGGATGTAATAATGATTAGGTCCATTAATCTTGTTAATATATCAAAAACCACTCTTATTGCTCAATAAGAATAATGAAAAGACAACTTTAGTTGAAGCACCAGTAGGCTAAGAAAAAGAAACTGTGATCTTTAATCTCTTTGAAACTGGCACCAGTGGAAAGGGAAACAAAGTAAAAGACTATCTCATGAAACCATAACACATTTCATACTAATATGGACGACAGCATAGAATTTTATGGTATATACATATAACTACAATGTCAAGAATCTGGACTTTGTTTCACTGAAATCATAAGAACCAGAAACACATACCATTATCAGCAGAACTTCCAAGATGACTAACAGTGAGTTCCCAAACAAACAACGTCACGTCTGGCTGTGGACAAAAAAAAAACACACACAGATTTCCTCAATAATTAGTATCTGGATATAATCCAGTTTGTCATTTCCATAGGAACGAACTTGAAGTTTCCATGCAGTTCTAAGTATCTGACGCCACCACCAAGAAGCAAGCAAACCTTCGTGTTTCAGTTTTTTTTTTTTTTTGGTTGTTTTTCATTCTGTACGGTTCGCATGGTATATATAAACTACTTTGTTGCCCGACTGGTGATAGCAGAGCTTCTGCTTTAAGATTCGTGCATGCATCGAGTTGGGCCTACGATGTTTCTCGTTCGTACTAAACCGACCTTGATATCATTTGTCATGATTCAATCCCGTAGGATGACTCATCAACTTCGAATTAAGAGTCTAAATTAGCAATGATAGATCCATCCAATCTCATCCAACCTTATATTTTGGGATTAAATTGGATGGTCGGTTTGCTGAAGTTGCATTTACTACTTGGCAATTAGTCAACCCGTATATACTTTTTCATCCTTTCATTTTATTTTTTTTAATTACATTATTCGTTACAAAATAAACCTATTTTTATTAATTCTAAATCCAAAAAATATTTAATTAAACCATTAAGTTTTTGCCTTGGTTTGGCTCGGTCACGTGGGCAACTTACTAATGGTGTCGAATGTGGACCCCACAAATCGAATTAGAAGAAGTGGGTCGGATCGCACCCGATCAGCTCCCGAGCCCGACCCCTCCTCCATCCGTTGGTCCAAAAATTGCCCTATCAGCCGCATCAAGAAAAACCGACGGCCGCGATCTCACCCGAGACGAAGAATTGCTTCTTGTATGAAGATATCTCCCCTGCTCTCTCCGCTCGTCGCAGCGGAAGAGAGACGAAGCTTCTCCTCGAGGTGGACCGATGAGAACCCATCTCCTCCTCCCAGTGTCCCTCGCGATCTCATTCCTATGCCTGTCGTGGATCTCCGGACTCGCTTCCCTCCCTCCCTGCGAGCTGCTTGGAATAGCCCCCGAAGGTGATGATCTCTATTAACCGCATTGGATTCTCCTTTTCTGTTTGATCTCTTATTTTCTTGCTTTCCCTCGATCTCCCGTTCCTGGGAGATTCTTGTGGTGTTTCTGATCTCTTTGGTCCGTCAGATGAGAACATCTACAAGTCGGATGTGATTAAATGCAAGGATGGATCCAAGAAGTTCACCAAACAGCAGCTGAATGATGATTTCTGTGACTGCCAAGATGGAACCGACGAACCGGGTTTGTGATTCTACGCCGAAACTTTTTGGTTTCTTTCTCGTCTACTTTGCTCGTGTATGATGAGATAAGTTCCTTTTTTTTTTTTTTGTGGTTTTTGCGCTCATGTTAGGGTTCTAGTCGGAAGAGCATTAGCTCAGGCTTCTTTCCGTTCATTTGTTCTTATTCTATTCGACGGTTTTCCTGATTATATTGCTTTTGGAGCTTGCAGGAACATCAGCCTGCCCAGAAGGTAAATTCTTCTGCCGGAATGCGGGTCACATTCCACAGACGATCTACGCTTCTCGTGTAAATGATGGCATTTGCGGTAAGAAGGAAAACAACTGTCTCTTTTCCCTTTCTTGATTTTGGCTAATTTTGCTATTTTAGCTGAAACTTTCTGCTATGACTGCAATGATGCTGTAGAGAGAAAAAGAAAGAAGGAAAAAAAAATAAAAATAAAAAGGGATAAATTTAATATTGTTTTTTGTACATTTGAGGATTGCTTATTTTGTAAGGAATCAGCTTCAGTTATATAGGGGGATTTACGTACAAGTGTTTATGGCGGTGAAATATGCTGAGTTTAATTGTTGTTTCTTTTATGCATCAATTCTTCTGTTTTCCAACTATGTTCAGTTAACCAATAGGACATGTTAAGTTATTGCAGGGTACTGTTAGACCTGAAAGTAAATTTGTTTGGATATGTTTGTAAATTATCATGCAACTTTAACCATTTGGAACAAATTTTATTTCAGTTATAATGTGCTATGTGTTATACATCTATACTATAGCACAATTGTTAACTGAAAATTGTGTGCTATGTGTTAAACACATAGCACAATTGCGTGCTATGTGTTAAACACGTAGCACAATTGTTAACTGAAAATAGAAATCATGTACTATGTGTACTATAATCACTATTGTGCTATGTGTTTATAACAATTTTCAGTTATAATTGTGTATATGATTTTTATTTTCAAATAGTATTTTATATGATAGCACCAATAGCCTCTGTTGATAATTGCCTTATCTTCTATGCAAAATTGTTAGTAGCACATGAAGTCTGATAATATTATCTCTAGGTTTTCATTCTATTCTCATATAATTTATAAGTTATATTTGATGACTTTTGAACCTTCTTGCCTCTCCACTTGCTCATGTTGTTACTTGCAGATTGTTGCGATGGGAGTGATGAATATAAAGGGAATGTGAACTGCCCGAACACATGTTGGGAGGCTGGGAAAGCAGTGTGTGAAAAGTTGAAGAAGAAGATAGCAACACATCAGGATGGATTAGTTATCCGGAAACGAGAAGTTGAAAGGGCAAAACAGGCATTTGCCAAAGATGAAGAAGAATTGTCAAAGCTGAAAAGTGAAGAGAAGATACTTAAAGGACTTGTTGATAAACTCAGAGGTGCAATACCGTTAATACATAAAATGGCACATCCAAGTTCAGTCTTTGTTGTTCTGACACTTATTATAATGATTTTGTACATCTCTCAAAAGTTAAGATTACTGTGTAGTTTAAACAATTACAATATTTAATATTCCATGATACTGTTGGATTCAAATCTAAGTGCTCGGCGCTCTCACATTATCTCACTAGAAAACAATACATAATTAGGTAACACAAACTTTGCTATTTGATTTTACTTGAATGATGGACAGGTCATACTGAATAATTTATCTTTGAGAATAAGTGGAATATTAACGGCCAATCTTTCCAGCATCTTCATCTTTAAGAAATGAGAAATAGTTACTATGCATTTTATATATCATCAGGCTTTATAGGTGAAACCTGATAAATTATTCTTTGCTCTTTGCTGGACATCTTATTTACTTTGATTATTGCGGGAGATCTTTACTTGTTTATAAGCCATGTAGAAAATGTCAACCTCTCTTGTTAGAATATCCAATTTTCATATTTCTTGTGTTAATTATGACATTCATACACAAATTATAATGTCTTTTCCTTTCTTCTTTTGGCTTGGTACATCCATATTCCATCTTTTTATATAACACGTATATGAAAAGAAATTGAGAGGTCCACCTCTCATTCATGTGAACTCTGATAAATTAAATGGACAATTTTACACACTTATATGAGTTGCAGATTTAGGCGTAAACATCATGGAATTTGTTTTGACAATTCCATATTTGTCAAAAACTAACATAAGCTGAAATTTAAGCTCAACTTGCAGGCTTTTATTACTCAGCTACTGAGTCATATTGATCCATCAACAATATATGGATTATTTTTTCTACTAGGTCACCAATTTCTAGCCCTTAGTGTGAGAATTCACTTATATAGCATTTATGCTTCCTTGAAGTCAATTGGCTGCAAAAGATGTGCCTCACTTAGGTAACTTCCAACATGGATTACTTCCCAAAAATTACATCTCATTTCTACATCTTTGGTGCAAAAGATGTGCCTCCCTTTATTTATTGCTTATGTGTTAAAATATGTCTACTATCTTAACCAAGGATCATGGTTTCAAGTACCGGACCCGTTACGATGAATTGGTTAGACCGGTATATTGGTTATTACTAGTGTTTCGTGTCTCAGTACACTGGCACGTATTGACATTTCAAAGAGTAAGAAAAAGGAGAAGAGGAAGGGTCGGTTGAGGAAGAGGAGGAAGAAAGGAGGAAGAAGGAAAAAGAGGTAACAATGGAGGTAGACGAAGGAAGAATACGAATCGATGGAGGGAAAGGAAGAAGAGGAGGATAAGAGGTGGGAGTGTACATGGGAAGAAGGAATGTGGCGGTAGTGGTTGCAGCGTTGCTAGAAGAGGGCTCGTGTTCGCGAGACCTAATTTCTATTTCAATTTTTTTTTTAATGCTGAGTTGGATGGGCCACATCGTTATTTTATTATTATTATTTTTCTTGAGTTGGATTGCTCGCCCGAAGTGTCACGAACAAAAATATAAACATGGTGCTCAATGTAATGCTCATGCATGTCCATGTCTTTCGATTTTTGTTCACGATTTGTATAACAAGTAGCGAGCTAGCAATAGCTTGGCAACCCTAGATTGGTTGTCTTTTATGGTTGTTTTCGGCTTGTAAATGAGAGTTGTGTCATGTAAACACTTGTGGGGGGATTTCGGTCTCTAATGGACCATGATCCTTTGTGTGCGACCGTTCAAAGTTTGTGAAATCCATGTTTGTAATTTGCATTGGCTATAAAGTATTTACTGAAATGATTGCTTGTGGATCCTGTGTGAAACATTTTCTCTAACCCGTTTTCTCTTTTGTAGGTCCTAAGAGATCATAAAAGGTTTCGGGGAGGTTAACCTTTGCGAACGGACACGTACGGGTACCACACGACTTAGGCAAAAACAGTTAAGTTCATGATGTTTGGTATCAGAGTGACACACATAGAAACACTTGGCATGCAAACGTGGGGGACCTAGTGGGCTGCATGGAGGGCAGCTATTACGTGCGACCGTTGAGGGAAATAAACACTAAGATGTAGGGAAAGGAGTCACTCAGAGGAGTGGGCATCCAAGATTGACATTTAGAGGAATGACCAACCCTTTGCGCAAGAGGCACTACGAGGACAAGCAAGTTAGGAAGAATGCATAGGACCCAAAGGTTGAGACGGTTGAGTTCGAGCTACGGCTCGACGTTGGCAACCAAACTTCACGGTGCTCAAGGCAAGTGAGGTACTTGGTAAAGGATGAGACTGTACAAAGTGGGATGGGTTGCACAGTGACTGAAAGAGTTGTGCAAAGCCCACAAAGGCGAGGGGAATTGCTAACTCGAAGAGGTCGGTATTCATGTAAGGGCTTGTATGCAGACGATAGAGTGTACGTGGCCATCTCAAGGCGACTGAAACTTGGCGCCTTGGAGCATTGAAACTTTCTCTTCGACATGGGAATGATACGTCCGTTAGGAGGCTAAAGTGTGCAATAAATTCAGCATGTTGCTAGGCCTTGAAGGGTGTAGCAGGGGTTGTATTGGCGAAGAGTCACAATCTAGCAAGTGCGTTTGCAAGGGTAGAACAATGCACAATTTGTTCAGCAAGATGGAGTAGTTCAAGGGGATGGTGATCTCCAAAACTTCCAAAGAGAAAGATGCGAAGAGGAAAGTTGCTCCAACAGGACAGATATCCAGGAGGGACAAACCCTAGTTCTCCAGAGGAGGAATCATGTGTAGTGGATCGCACATGTTGAGGAGTACCTCAAGACAACAACTCCACAAAGCTCAACGGATCAAGTGAGCAGCGAAGAGTCGTTGTATGATCTTGCATGAGGTAATGCATTGCAAGATCAAGCGGGGAAGAGACCCATGAGAACATCAAACGAAGGCACACGTAGAGCTGATGTGGAAATCAGACTCAACGGAGGGTTGACCTGTGGAATGGTGGGCGCGAGGGCCACCATCAACTCCATGTAAATCGAAGGGTGGAGCAGTTTGGATGGAACTTGGTGAAGTGCCCAAGTCGCATGAAGGGAGTCGACATAGAAGATGAAACATAGAGCGAAGGCACGAAGCTTTCCTTCGACAGAGGTCAAGGACTTTAACTCTTGTAGAGGCAAGAGCGGGATCATGTCGTTCCATGGGTTCTTCATTATAATAGAGCAGATTCATCCTGCATGGTGCCAAAGATGAATGGAGCTTCGAGGCACATGCACCTTATCTCAGAGAAGCATTTGACGGAGGAACTAAGGCAACTTAACTTGCAGAGGCGAAGTTGGGATCAAAAGACCTTAGCATGGGATAAAGAGGATGCAGAGGCGAATACTCTTGAAGAATATGCCACAGTGCTGCCATTCGAGTTGTCGTGAAGAAAGCTGTGCGTAGCGAAGATTGTGCTGGTGGGGAATAGAGGCCCAGGATCCAAACAATGGTGCACCAATTTCAGTGAAATCTGTAGACTTCGAGAGCTACTAGGCGACATGCTGTCCTAGAGCATTGCTTTGTCTGGTGTGACTTGAGAATGGGTGGACAAAGGTCAATTGTCAAAGGAGCGAACGCAATCGGAGGTGGCGGAGGCCTTATAATATGTTGGTAGAGGCCACACATGGAGAGATCGTAGTTCGAGTCCATCCTACAAGAATCTGAATGCAATGGAGATGTCATCAGGAGGTGACATGGTGCAGTGGATCGTGGTGGAACAGTTCAAGGCAATACAATACACGCAGGAGAAGTCCCGTGAGGGACTTGATCATATAGAGTTATGATCAGGAGCTCCATTTCGGTGAACAACACGATGACAAGATTGACTATGGATTTAAGGAGTGAATGCCATGGGATCCCAGAGGTGGGTCTTTCGTGCATGCATCGAATTTTGCATCAGATGAAAGCCTTAGACATCAGCATATAAGGGTTGTGTACTATCGAGGGAGAATTTCGAGTGCAAGTACCAGTGAGTCCCATGGGGGACTTGATCGTACAGAGGTATGATTAGAGCGACTGGAGAGTTAGATTGCTTCAGTGCTCATATTCGCTTAAGGGAGCCCGACAAGTCAGAGAACAAGGTCGAGTAAGTGAACGATGCTAAGGAAGCTAAGGAGAACAAAATTAGTGCGATTCCTGCAACGAAGGCCATGTATGGGAGTTGCAATCAATCTTTCTATCAACCAAGGGGAACTGCTCGGAGAACACGAAGGTGTTGAAGCAGGTGGTCGAAATGGGCGAGGAAGCGATGACAAGTCCAGAATTTGCCTTGCCCAATTGATCGAACAAGTCTGTGATGAGCGGGATAGGGTACTTGTTCTTCACCGTCATCTTGTTGAGGGCTCGATAATCAATGCATAATCGGAGGCTCCCATCTTATTTCTTCTGAAAGAGGACTGGAGCTCCAAAAGATGCTTTTGAACTGCGGATGAGACCACCGCTTAGCAGTTCATCTAATTGCTTCCTCAGTTCTACCAACTCTGGAGGGGCCATGCGGTATGGTGGTCTCGCTGGAGTATTAACTCCCGGCTCCAGCTCAATCCAATGATCCACGCCTCTACGTAGTGGTAGAGTTCTCGGCAACTCTGTTGGCATCACATCTAAGAACTCCTTCAGGATGTTCGCCACAATAGTAGGTTCCTGAATAACCTTCCCGTCAAGCGTCTCTAGCTTCATAGCAGCTGCAAAGGTTGATTCACCTTTTCGCACCCCTTTCTTCAATTGTAAAACCGATATTTGTTGTAGGTCCTTGGTTCCTCCTCAAGAAACTGGAACCACGCAGGGATCGTCGCCTCCCATTAGACACAAGAAGTTCAGGAACGGTACTGGCATGAACTTCGCTGCGTGCATAAACTCCATTCCGAGAATCACTTGGAAGTCGTCCAATGGCACCGCCATCAAGTCTATGCTCCAGCTCCATGTCCCGATCTTGATTGGGATCCCCTTTGCTCGTCCGGAGATCCGCTTGGCCTCCGAGTTCATGGCCTTTATACGACTTGGGCTCTTTCCAAGATTAATCCCAGTCGCTTAGCTTCGCGATCGACAATAAAATTGTGGGTCGCACTCGTGTCCACCATTGCACGGGTTGTTCAGCCATTAAGCTTGATGTCCACATACATCAACTCGCTGCTTCCTGCCTTCGGTGGCTTTGCCTTTGTGTTCTCCCCCACTTGACCCCGCAACGCATTCAACAAACACATTGCTCCCATCCTGGGTCCTCGACGCCTCACCGCCGCCATCGGAGTCGAATCGCCAAACTAAGGGCAATAGCTTTGCCCTTGGCTGACTTACGGGGTAGAATCGATGCCGTTAAAGCATTGAGTGCCTGTTTTTATGGGCACTCCCTCACCTTGTGCGGTCCTCCACACAAGAAGCATCCACTAGACTTTGGGACTCTACCTCTTGAGCCCGGTCCCTTGTGAAAATTCTTCTTCTTTTGCTCGCCCCCAGACTCCTTCGCTCGAGAGTATTTAGATGGGCGATTTCCCGAAGAGTGTTTCTTTTTTCTCGAATCCTCTGAAGAAACAAAGTCAGTTAGCCTTTCCGCGGCTGCAATTGTCCTGACTACATCGGTGACATTCCTCCGATGTAGTTCTTGTTGTGCCTATGGCTTCAAGCCATCGAGGAAGCTGAATAGCTTGTCTTTCTCAGACATATCCTGTATATCCAGCATCAGTGCTGAAAATTGTTTCACATAGTCTTAAATTGTTGTACTTTGGCAGAGTTGTCTCAGTTTCCTTCTTGCGATAAACTCTGTGTTCTCGAGCAAGAACTGAGTTTTCAACTCTCGCTTTAAGTCTCACCATGTATCCACTCGACATCGGCCTTGCTGGATCTCTTCCCAACAGGTTCGCCACCAAAGTTTTGCATCCCCATTCAATACATTGTTGCTATAGCAACTTTGGTTTCTTCAGCATCGAGCCTTGTAGCACGAAAATACTGTTCCATGTCGAACAAGAAATTTTCAAGCTCTTTGGCATCCCTAGCACCGCTGTAGCACTACGACTCCGGTGCCCTGAAGTTTTGTGGTGGCGCAGCGTGGGTATTGTTCCCTCCCGCATCAAGAGTCCTTGTTAACACCATCACCTTAGCCATGAGTTCCGCCACAACTTCGTGTAGATATCGTACGGAATCTTTGGTGTCCTCTGTCAGTTGATTAATCAGGGATTTAACTTTCTCGATCCGAAATTCAACTTCTTCTTGCGAGCTCTCTACCCTAAGTAGCCTTTGCTGGCCTTGGTAGAGTTCCTCCACGCTTGCTTCAAGAACATCAAGGCGGGTCTCCGCCGTTATAATTCTCTCCTTGTGGCTCTTTTTCCTGGTTGGCGCTCCAGATGGCGCCTCCTCCCCTCGTGGAGAATACCCAACTTCACGCTCGTCTTGTTCACTGCAGCGCTCTTCGCGGCTCCCATTCTGTGAGTTTGCACTTGACCCACTTGCTTGGAGCAAGAGTCCTGGCCCCATCTTGCTCGGTTCACCACGATGTTTCACTATGGCGAGATTGCGAATCTTCTTCATTCGTTTGCTTGCTTGCTCGATACCACACATGCGACTTAGTTGAATTTGCCTAAGTGCGGCACCTAGCGGCACTCAAGACTTAGTGAAATTGCCTAAGTCGTGAAGTAACCTTCATTGGGACTTAGCCGAATTGCCTAAGTCATGAAACACCCAAAGCGTTATCTGTCATGAGGTCGCCCTCTTACCTCTTAAGGTCCCGTGGGACTGCGAAGAAGTTGATTAGCTTAGAAGCGGCGACACGTCCGACGCCTTGCAAAGCGGAAAGCTATGCAAGCAATTTGTCGAACACCTTGAGTGCGGAGAGAAAAGAAAAGAGAGCGAAATAGGACTTTGGAGGGTTGGAGCGGTTGCAAGTCCGCAAACGCGGTTCCCAAGGTATTGGACGCAAGACAAGTTCAATTCGATGACGCCACGCGATATATACCCGAGCCCATCCGGTGCTACGGGGTTCCAGTCTTGAAATGACATTTCACACCGCTAAAGGTTGCCGTAGCACGAAAAGACCCAAAATGTTTTGGCTCAGCGACAGCGATCGCTCTGACCTTCTACACTACTTTCATTCACATTTCTTAGGTAAAACACATAAACTCAAGGCAAAACAAGTCGCTAAACATATGTACAAGCAAGAAAAAGTGTCGAGCATAAGGCGGGCGTTGATTGGCGACGACGTCGTGACATGGCCCCTCGAGTTGGCGGCGAGGAAGCAGTTGGATGAACTACTAAGTGTTGGTCTCATCCGCAGTTTAAAAGCACCTTTCGGAGCTCTAGTCCTCTTTCAGAAGAAACAAGATAGGAGCCTCCGATTATGCATTGACTATCGAGCCCTTAACAAGATGACGGTGAAGAACAAGTACCCTATCCCGCTCATCGCAGACTTGTTTGATCAATTGGGTAAGCCAAAGTACTTCTCCAAACTTGACCTTCGGTCAGGGTATTGGCAGGTGCGCATTGCAGAAGGTGATGAGGCGAAGACTACCTGTGTGACCAGGTCTGGTGCATTCGAGTTCTTGGTGATGCCTTTCGGCTTAACCAATGCTTCGGCCACATTCTGCACTCTCATGAACCAACTATTCAAGGAGTATCTGGACAAGTTTGTGGTCGTCTACTTAGACACCTCCGAACAATTTCAAAGTTCTCAGGGAGAACACCTTGTTCGTGAAGAGGGAAAAGTGCTATTTCGCCCAAACGAAGATTTTATTCTTGGGGCTTCGAATCGACAATGGTTCCATCCGAATGGACCAGTCTAAGGTGCAAGCTGTGGCGGACTAGCGAACACCAAAGAAGGTGCCAGAGTTGAGATCCTTCCTTGGGTTCGTTAACTATTATCGACGTTTCATAGCTGGGTATTCGAAGCGCGTAGCTCCGTTGATGGAGTTGCTAAAGAAGGAGCAGTCCTGGAGATGGTCAGACAAATGTGAGGCGGCATTTCAAGACCTGAAGACTGCTGTGTTGAAGGAACTTGTACTCAGATTACCGGACTATGGAAAGTCTTTTGAAGTCTATACAGATGCTTCTGACTTTGTTATTGGAGTTCTTATGCAGGAGGGTCATCTAGTGGCCTACGAGAGTCGCAAGCTCAACGAGACCGAGCGGCGATATCCTGTGAATGAGAAGGAGATGACAACGGTGGTCCACTGTCTACGAGTGTGGCGACACTACCTTCTGGGAGCACCATTTGTGCTAAGGACAGACAATGTCGCATTGAGTTACTTCCAAACTCAAAAGAAACTCTCCCCAAAGCAAGTACGATGGCAGGACTTCTTGACTGAGTTTGACATGGTAATGGAGTATAAGCCCGGAAAAGCAAATGTCGTGGCTGATGCATTGAGTCGGCAAGTGGAGCTAGTGAATGCTATACAGTTGGAGTGCGGAGGCCAAGCAAGTCAATTGTACTCCAACTTCCTTTCCAGGATCAGAGATGGACTATATCGAGATCCTCAGGCAGTAACTCTGATGCAACTCATCAAAGAGGGAAAGGCACGACGATTTTGGGTCTAGGAGGGACTCATCTACACCAAGGGGAACAGAGTTCATGTTCCGTGAGCGGATAACTTGAGGCGTGAACTCCTGAAAGAATGTCACGATTCCCTTTGGGCTGGGCATCCGGGTATCCACCGAACAATGACTCTCGTGGAGAGGGCCTTCTATTAGCCGAAGATGGGGACAGATGTGGAGGAATATGTTCGAACATGCCTTACTTGTCAACATGATAAGGTAGAGCAGTAGAAGCCAATGGGGCTTTTGGAGCCGCTGCCCATACCAGAAAGGCCTTGAGAGAGCATTTCCTTGGACTTCACATCAAGCTTACCCATGGTAGGGGGACTTGGACCGATACTCGTGGTAGTTGATCGGTCATAGTACGCAACATTCATTGCTGCACCCCTACATTGCTCAGGAGGCGGCTAAGTTGATGATGAAGAATGTGGTGAAATATTGGGGAGTCCCACACAACATTATTAGTGATCGAGATTCTCGGTTCTTGGGATGATTCTGGATCAAGTTGTTCAAATTGTTGGGATCTAAATTATACTTCTCCACAAGCCTCCACCCCCAAACGGATGGCCAAACAGAAAGAATTAACTCGCTCTTGGAGCAATATTTTCGACACTACGTGAGTGCCAACCAACGAGATTGGGTGAAGCTGTTGGACATAGCCCAATTCTCCTATAACTTGCAGTGGAGCTCTGCATCCAACAATAGCCCATTTGAGATTATTACGGGACAACAACCATCAACTCCTCACACCCTGGTTATTGGTTATACAGGAAGTAGTTCATCAGCCTATCACTTTGCAAAGGAATGACATCGCAATGCAGATATTGTGCGGGCTTACTTAGAGAAGGCGACCAAAAAGATGAAGAAGTGGGCAGACTTGGGAAGGCGACCACAAGAGTTTAAAGTTGGTGACATGGTGTTGGTGAAGCTCCAACCAGTATCACTCGAGTTCTTTAGGCATAGAATGCATAAAGGATTGGTGCGCAAATATGAAGGGCTTTTCCCAATCATCAGCAGGGTATGCAATGTTTTATACAAGTTGCAACTGCCAGCATGGTTCAGAATTCATAACGTCTTCCATGCGAGCAACTTGAAAGCCTACCACTCAGATCCGCGAGATGATTCTCGAAATGTTCCAACTCGACTACCCCCCACCAGAGCCTTTTACGAGAAGCGAGTTGAAACTATTCTGGCGGATCGCAAGATAAAGCTACCCAATGGAGCACATCAAATTGAGTACTTGGTGAAGTGGCAAAAACTTCCTTGAACAAAAGCCAGTTGGGAGCCAGAAGATGCCCTACGACATGAAGAAGCTCGCGTCAAAGCCAAGCGTCGGCGGTCGGCCGGTTTAAGTGGGGAGAATGTCACGAACGGATGTCGCTCAACCGCAACATCTTCTCTCCGCGAACCGTTCGTCGCTTTTTCTTGTTTGTACATATGTTCGACAGCTTGTTTTGCTTGAGTTTATGTGTTTTTATCTAAGAAATGTGAGCGAAAGTAATGTAGAAGGCTGCGCTGCGCGGAGCCAAAACAGCCCTGTTTTTGGGTCTTTTTCATGTGCTGCGGCAACCTTGTTGAGCGATGCGAAATGTCAGCCATTTCAGCACCTTGGAACCCCCCGGGTGGCACCGGGCTGGATCGACTCGGGTATATGTCGGGCGTAGGCTTTCATCAATAATTGAAATTGTCTTGCGTTCGATACCTTGGAAACCGTCGTTTGTGGACTTGCGACCGTTCTTACAATCCTCTAAAGTCCTATTTCGCTCTCTTTCTCTCTTTTCTCTGTGCCCTCAAGGTGTTCGACAAATTGCTTGTATAGCTTTCCGCTTTGCGAGACGTCGGGACTTGTCCGTCGCTCGTTTCTAAATTAATCAACTTCTTCGTTGTAGGTCCTACGGGACCTTAAGAGGTTGTAAGAGGGCTGACCCTTTGCGAACAAATAACGCTTTGGGTGTTTCATGACTTAGGTAATCCCAGCTAAGTCCGGAATAGTGGGCAAGGTGGCTTCACAACTTAGGCAATTTCAGCTAAGTCTTTGAGAGTGCCGCACGACTTAGGCAAATTCAGCTAAGTCCGTGACAATGGAGTCATCGATCCCTTCCTCTCATGGAGGGAGAGCGTTGGTCGTGAAAGGGGTCGAGGAGGTGGAGAATGCAGAGGCAAACTCCAAGTACCAAGATAAAGCTGAGGGGCAGAGGCTACGAAACTTCATAAGATCGGTGTCAATGGGCTTCTCATCAAGACAACTGAAAGTGGAGGACTTCGGGTTGATGCAAGAGTACTTGACCGAGGAACTAAGTAGGTGGTACGTGGTGTACCTTTTTTTACTTAGAGGAGTAGGCAGCAAAGATGATGGAGAATACGGTACAATCCCAGACTATTAGAGACTTGCTCCAAGTTGGGGTGAAATTTTGCTCTTTTCGAGCAAAACTTCTTGTATTCCAGAAGTTCGATGGCAGTGAGAAGGTGAATCGCAGTAGCTAACTCAATGCAAGGAGTGTAAACACTTCGGGTGTCTCGGAAGTGTGAGCAAAGAGCAGGCAAAACCTAGTAACCAGCTCGATGCATGAAGTACAACTTCAAGGAGGTGGGCGAAAGTAAGTAACCTTTCCCTTTTCAACTCTTAAGAGAATGAGCAAAACCGAGTACCCCAATTTTCTTATTTATCCAGCAGAGGAGCTCTGTGTAGGTTCAAAGACCCTTCGAAGAAATCTAATGGAAGATGAGTTATTAAATCCTCACCAATGGTGATCGGTGCTACTGAGAGTAAATTGTCAGCTTCATTTCCCAACAAGATGCTAATCGAAAGTAGAAGTTATACGAGCCTACTTAGAAGCGACAACTAAGTTGAAGAAGAATCGATGAATAAATTTTGTAAAGGAAGGACCTAAAAAACTTCAAAGTCTGTGAGGAGATTGTTGTTAAAGCTCCAACAAGCCGCCACCCAGTTTAAGCAACATGAGACGATTGAGATATTGACGCATAACAAGGAAGGTCTTTTTCTTCATTAGAAGGATCCACAGAAATTAACAAGGATCAACACAACTTGGCCGACATCACACCGGAGTCAGTCATTGGCGAGTTGAAGCAGCATGGCGGATCAAAGTTCGACTACTCGACAACAACAGTGAAGAGCACCTGGGAGCCAAGAGGTGTGTTGCAGCTAGAACAGAAGATTCAAGATTTAGCAAAAGGCGAGGAAATGCAACGTCTACAATGACTTTGACGAGGATGTTGAAGGAATAAATGGGGGAGAATGTCACAAACAAAAATATAAACAAGGTACTTAATGTAATGCTTATGTATGTTCGTGTCTTTCGGTTTTTGTTCATGATTTGTACAACAAGTAGCGGGCTAGCAGTAGGCTTGGCAGTCGTAGTTTGGTTAGCTTTCATAGCTATTTTCGGCTTATAAATGAGAGTTGTGTCATGTGGACATTTATGGGGATTTCGATTTGTAATATACCATGATCCTTTGTGTGCAACCATTCAGAGTTTGTAAAGTCCATGTTTGTAATTTGCATTGACTATAAAGTGTTCGTTGAAATGGTTACTTGTGGATCTCGTGTGAAACACTTTTTCTAACTTGTTTTTTCTTTTATAGGTCCTAAGGGACCATAGAAAGTTTCGGAGAGGTTGACCTTTGCGAACGGACACGCAAGGGTGCCTCACAACTTTAGGCAAAACCAGCTAAGTTTGTGACAGAAGGGAGGGTGGTCCATGTACCGGTCCTTGCCCAGATCAGTACGTACTACATGTTTTGTACCATTTTGGGTGGTACAACAGTTCTTGATCTTAGCCATACTTTCTATACTACTTCAAGAATGACTAGCTAGAACTTTTATGTGCTAGGCACTCTTCTTGTAGGCAAGGTTCACAGGAGTGACATGAGGTATGGAACAACAATTGTTGTGGAAGGTGCCTGAAAATGAATGTGCTAGTAAAAAGATAAATTAGAAGTAATAATGACAAAAAAGTATTCTTTTAAAATACCATTAGAACTAGAAAAGAAAATAAAAAAATATAACTCATGCTATGGTGGAGAGAAATTGCTAGACCTCAATATAATTGTGACATGTGTCTGATATATGATTTTTCCTAAAATATTTTGACAACATAAATATTTCTCTGGCTAAAGCTTTTTGCCAGTGATCTAAGCTGCCTGATTCTTTAGGCTTTGAAATCCCCTGTAAAAGATAAAAGATCATGCTTGCAATCAGATAGGTTGGGTTTTATTTGATAAAATTATTGCTTAGAGTCTGATGGACATATTATATATATATATATTGATTTTCATCATTTTCTATGTGCTTGTTCAATGTTGTGCATCGAACTTACTGTCACCAACTATGAGAATTAATGTTCAACACCTTGGCAGCAGCCTTGATTGCTGGATGTTTATGTTACAATGTCATTGAACTAATTATCTAGGCTGACACTTTCTTTTGTGCAACTGCTGGAACCAACCAACTTGAGTTATGTCAACCACTAGACTGACAATTCATCTGGAATGGTTGTAGTACTCTAGTACTTCTAAAATTTTTCTTTTATGATGAAATGTTATTTCTGTCTTGACTTGATCTTCATCAGGACAATATGCTGAACTGAAAGATATGCTATAAGAGGCATTGGTATATTGCAAAACTGATTTGTGGAACTTGCCCAGTATTTTGTTTTCTAACAAGAATGAATAGAATATGTGAGATTACCATGCAATGTTCCCAGTATCAAGTTTGACTTTACCTTCTACACAGAGCATAAAGAACAAATAGAGAAGGCAGAGGAGGAAGAACGTCTGAGAAAGGAGGAAGAAAAGAAACAAAGAGATGCTGAAAGACAATCAACTGAGCAAAATAAGTCATTGGAGGAGTCTCCACCGGATCAGTATGAGGGTACTCATGACACATTGTTCGAAAAGACCAATCAGGTAAACTTGATCATTTAAAATTTTACTTTATTATTGCATTTTGCACCAACATTAATCTTATCTCATTATCTTATATTTTTCTTTTTTGACTCAAACCATTTGCACAAAGTTTAAGCATTCATGGAATACCTGAGGGCAGCATGGTGAGTGAAATAAATTATGATAGAAAGTTCATTTCAAGAATGGCCAACGAACTAAATTAGGTGATTAAAAAGATACTAATGGAGAAAAACTTATGTTGCCTGAACCACTTATTTGGCCCCTAAAAATGTTTGAAGCAATTTTAAAAATTGGTAGCAAAATGAAGGTCGCAAAGGTGACTCAGAGAGCATATGGGGCTCCAACTGCATTTGTACTCGTGGACTTTGGATTGGACAATATTCTCAAAAATTGGTGGTTTATTCTCAAAAATTAATTAAAGAAGCAAATATATAATCAAGCTTAAATAGTGAGTATGTAATATGTTATATGACTTCATTTAGTGTTTTAAAAAGGTACTCGCCGTAGCGCTTGGGTAAGGTGTGGTGAGGCCCGAGCACCTCGCAAAACCTTCGGGCAAGGCATTTCAGTGAAGCATCGCACGAGCGCTCACTGGAGCCCAGGCACTAGGTGCCTCGAGTGAGCGCCCGAGTGAAGTTGGGTTGAGATTCGAGCCTAGTTTGATTGAATAAGCAAGTTGGTTCAATCGAACTAACTAATGTACCCTAACACAAAACCCATGCCCGACACAGTGAGACAAACTCGAAGTGAGCACTCGAGTGAGGCTGTTGCCTTCATCCGTAGCTTCGTCTGTCATCATCGCCTTCATCTGCAGTTTCGTTTACCGATCTCTCCATCCATCTTCCTCCACAAACATCAGTTACTCATATTCTCAGTTCCCTCTTTAGACTTGTTTAGCATTGGTTAGAACCATTTAGCACCATATCGATCCACCTCATTATAACTATTTAGTACTGGTTAGGACTGTTTAGCACTGGTTAGAAACCTGTTTAGCACAGGTCTCCATCAGTAGAAACCATATTGTGTCATTTTTCTTTTTTAAAATTTAATATTTAGGAGCGCCTCGCTATGCTTGGGTGGACGCCAAACACTTTTAAAAACACTGACTTCATCAAAATAGGTAATACTTGCATGATATATGGTCTGAGTCTGCACCATGCTCATGGTTGAAGAAGCTAGGCATGTTATTGGACATGTGATTGGTAGATGGGATGGGTTGATTTAGTTTGACAAGGAACATTTTATGTTGACCTAAGCTAGGACATGGTTGGTGTATCAAGTAACTACCTATTTCTAGTAGATCAGAAAAAAAGGTTGTATAGATCCTGATTTTTGGCTTTTTAATTTAAGTTGATTAATTCCTTCCTAGAGATTCCAGACTGAATTTGATGTGGGATCATTTTAATGTATTTATTATTTGAATATATTTTTATTAGTTGAGACATTGAGTATTTTGTAAATGTAAATTGTCGGCACAAAAGACTTCGATGACAAAAGTGAAACATAATGTTTTAAGTCTTAGATCAATAGTAGATTTGATGAAGATTTATGTATTGGTCCCAAGAATTGTTGGACATCAAGTTTTATTCCTTAGAAAAATAAGTATACTTGGATGTAAATATCAACCATATCTGCACCAACCAGAATTAGGTGCTGCCTTAGGAGCTTATTATTCATATCTTATTACATGATATTCTTGGTGTCATCTGGACCGTTAAAGTTTGAGTACCATATTAAATTTCGTACCATATCGATGTGCCGAGCTTTGCTCAGTATGGTATGATATGGCGTATCAAGTTGTTACGGACAAACATATAAACAAGGTGTTTGATGTAATGCTAATGTTTGTCTGTATTCTTCAGTTTTTGTACATTCTTTGTACAGCAAGTAGCGACCTTGCAGTAGGCTTGGCAGTCCTCGTTTGGTTAGCTTTTGTGGCTAGTTTCAGCTTGTAAATGAGAGTTGTGTCATGTAGGCACTTATGGGGACTTCGATCTGTAATGGACTATTATCCTTTGTGTGCAATCGTTCAGAACTTGTAAAGTCCATAGTTGTAATTTGTATTGACTATATAAAGTGTTTGCTAAAGCTGTTACTTGTGAATCCTGTGGGAAGTGCTTCCTTTAACCCGTTTTCTTTTTTGTAGGTCCTAAGGGACCATAGGAGGTTTCAGGGAGACGGACCTTTGCAAGGGTGCCGCACGACTTAGGCAAAATCAGCTAAGTTCGTGACTTTTTGGTATCAGAGCGTGACAAGCACATGCAGAAACACTTGCCATACAAATGTGGGGGACCTAGTTGGGCTATGCGGATGACAACCAGCATGCACAACCGTTTGGGGGAAATGAACATTGAGATGTAGGGAAAGGAGTCGCTCAGAGGAGCGGGCATCCAGGTTTGACATTCAGAGGAATGATCAACCCTTTGCACGAGAGGCACCAAGAGGACAAGCAAGTTAAGAAGAATACGTAGCGCACAAAGGTTGTGTTGGCTGAGTTCGAGCTACGGCTCGATATTGGCAACCAATCTTAATGGTGGTCAAGGCAAGCGGGGCGCTTGGTAAAAGATGAGACCGTGCAAAGTGGGATATGTTGCTCAATGACCGAAAGAGTTTTGCAAAGCTCACAGAGGTGAGGGGAATTGTTAACTCGAAGAATTCGGTACTCATGCAAGGGCTTGTATGCGGACGATAGAGTGTTCATGGCCATCTCAAGGCGATCAGAACTCGACACCATGGAGCATCGGAACTTTCTCTTCAGCATGGAAAGGATACGTTCGTAGGAGGCTGAATTGTGCAATAAGTTCAGCACGTTGCTAGACCTTGAAGGGTGTAGTGGGGACTGTATTGGCAAAGAGTCACAATCTTGCAAGTGCATTTGCGGGGGCAGAACAAGACACAAGTTGTTTAGCAAGACGGAGTAGTCCAAAGGGGATGGTGGTCTCTGAAACTTCCAGTGGGAAGAATACAAAAAGGAAAGTTGCTCCAACATGACAGATATCTAGGAGGGATAGGTCTTGGTTCTTCAGAGGGAGAATCATGTGTAGTGAACCGCACATGTTTAGGAAGAGTACCTTAAGACAGTATCTCCATAAAGCTCAACGGATCGAGCGAGCAGTGAGGAGTCGTTGCATGATCTTGAATGAAGTAATGCATCGGTGAATGCATTGTGAGATTAAGTGGGGGAGTGACCATGACAACATTATACGAAGGCACACTTAGAGTCGATGTGGAAATCGAACTCAATGGAAGGCTGACCCGTGGAATGGTGGGCATGACGACCACCATCAACTCAATGCAAATTGAGAGGCGGAGCAAATTGGGTGGAACTTGGTGAAGTATCTAAGCTGCATGAAGGGAGTCGACGTAGAAGATGAAAACATGGAATGGAAGCATGGAGCTTTCCTTGGACAGGGGTCAAGGACATGAACTCTTGTAGAGGCAAGAGTGAGATTATATCGTTTCATGGGTTCTTTATTCTGATGGGGTGGACTCACTTTGCATGGTGCCAAAGACGAAGGGAGCTTCGAGGCACATGAACCTTATCTCAGAAAAGCATTTGACAGAGGAACTAAGGTGATTCAACTTGCAAAGGCTAAGTTGGAATCAGAAGACCTTAGCACGGGGCAAGATGATGCAGAGGCGGGTACTCTTGAAGAATATGTCACAATGGTGCCATTCGAGTTGTCATTAAGAAATTGGTGTGCAGTGGAGATTGTATTGGTAAGAGGATATATACCTATGATCCAGACAATGGTGCATCAATCCTAGCGAAGTCAGGGGACTTCGAGAGCTACTAGGTGACGGACTGCCCTAGAGAGATACTTCATCCAGAGGGTGACCAAAGAATGGGTGGGCGAAGGTGAATTGCTAAGGGAGCGAACAAAAATCGGAGATGGCGGAGGCTCTACGATGTGCTGGCAGAGGCCACACAGAGAGATCGTAGTTCAAGTTCATCACATAAGAATCTGAATGTAATGGAGATGTCACTAGGAGGCGACATAGTGCAGTGGGTCGTGGTGGAATAGTTCGCGGCAATACAACACATGCGGAGATGTCCCGTGAGGGACACGATCATGCGGAGATATGATCAGGAGCTACTGGGAGCTCCACTTCGGTGAACAATACAACGGAAAGAAGGGCTATGGATTCAAGGAGCCATGGTACTGCAGCAGCGGGTCTTCCGTGTGTGCGTATCGAATCTTGCATCGGATGAAAGCCTTGGTTATCAGCATATGAGGGTTGTGTACTACTGAGGGAGAATTCTGAGTGCAAGCACCAGAGTCCCATTTGAGGGGACTTGATCATACAGAGGTATGATCGGAGCGACTGGAGAGTTGGACTACTTCAGTGTTTATATTCGTTTAAGGGAGCCCGGCAAGTTAGAGGACATGGCTTAGTAAGTGAATGTTGTTACCAAGGAAGCTAAGGAGAACAAAATCGGTGCAAGCCTTGTAACAAGATGACGGAGGTCATGCATGAGAGTTGCAGTCTGTCTTTCCATCGATCAAGAAGAACTGTTATGAGAACATAGAGGTGTTGAAGCAGGTGGTCAAAAGGGGCGAGGAAGCGATGACGAGTCCAGAGGGGCTTAGCTACCCAAAAGCAAAACATCGGTTAGAAAGGAGGTGGACTTGGAGGAGTGCCACAGTGCTGTAGAGGCGAACCTACCGAGCGCGAAGAAAGGGACGCAGATGCAAGGCAACGGATAGTAGGGCCATGGGCTGGTAGTGTCATGGTACTTTAGAGGCGGGACTTCCGTAGAGTCATCGATCCCTTGCTCTCATGGAGGGAGAGCGTTGGTCGTAAAAGGGGCTGAGGAGGTGGAGAATGCAGAGGCAAACTCCAAGTACCAAAACAAGGCGGAAGGGTAGAGGCCAAGGAACTTCATAAGATCGGTGTTGACGGGCCTCTCATCAGGATAGCCGAAAGTGAGGGACTTCGGGTTGATGCAGGAGTGCTCGACCAAGAAAAAAATAGGCAGTACGTGTTGCTATACCTTTTCTAATCAGAGGAGTAGACGACAAAGATGATGGAGAAGACGGTACAATCCCAAAGGTGACCAGAATTATCACATACTTACTCCAAGTTGGGGGACTCCAAGTTGGGGTAAACTTTTTTTTGCTCTTTTTGGAGAATGCATTCCGGAAGTTCGATGGCAGTGGGAAGGCGAATTACAGTAGCTAACTCAACGCAAGGAGTGCAAACACTTTAAGTGCTCCGGAAGTGTGAGCAAAGAGCAGGAGAAATGCTAGTAACCAGCTCGATACATGAAGTACAACCTCGAAGAGGCGGGCGAAATCAAGTAACCTTTGCCTTCTCAACTCAAGAGAGTGGGTGAAACCAAGTACCCCAGTTCTCATACCACGAGGAGGAGGGCAAAATCAAGTAACCTTTGCCTTCTCAATTAAAAAAAGAATGGGCGAAACTTAGTACCCCGATTCTCTTATTTATCCAGCAGAGGAGCTCTGCATAAGTTCCAAGACCCTTCAAAGAAATCTAATGGAAGATGAGTTGTTAAATCCTCACCAATGATGATTAGTGCTACCGAGAGTAGATTGTCCTCTTCATTTCCCAATAGAATGTCAATCGAAAGTGGAAGTGATGCTAACCTACTTGGAAGTGACAACTAAGTTGAAGAAGAATTGATGGGCAAATTTTGTGAAGGACCTCAAAAACTCCAAAGATTGCGAGGTGATGCTTGTTAAAGCTCCAACAAGCATCCACCCAGTTTAAGCAATATGAGATCATCGTGATACTAGCGCATAACAAGGAAGGTCTCTTCCTTCATCAGAAGGATCCGCATAAATCAACAAGGATCAGCACAGCTCAACCAACCCCACATAAGAATTAGTCATTGGTGAGTTGAAGCAGCATGGCGGATCAGAGTTCGACTATTCAACAACAGCGGTAGAGAGCAGTTGGGAGCCAAGGGGCATGTTGCAGCCAAAGCAGAAGATTAAAGATTCAGCGAAAGACGAGGAGATGCTACGTCTACAGCGGCTTCGACGAGGACGTCGAAGGAATAAGTGGGGGAGAATGTCACAGACAAATATAAACAAGGTGTTTGATGTAATGCTCATGTTTGTCCGTGTTCTTCGGTTTTTGTACATTCTTTGTACAGTAAGTAGCGGGCTTGTAGTAGGCTTGACAGCCCTCGTTTGGTTAGCTTTTGTGGCCGGTTTCGGCTTGTAAATGGGAGTTGTGTCATGTAGGCACTTGTGGGAACTTCGGTCTGTAATGGATCATTTTCCTTTGTGTGCAACTGTTTAGAATTTGTAAGTCCATAATTGTAATTTGCATTGGTTATATAAAGTGTTTGCTAAAGCTGTTGCTTGTGAATCCTGTGGGAAGTGCTTCCTCTAACCCGTTTTCTCTTTTGTAGGTCCTAAGGGACCCTAGGAGGTTTCGGGGAGGCTGACTTTTGCGGACGAACTCGCAAGGGTGTCGTACGACTTAGGCAAAACCAGCTAAGTCCGTGACAAAGCGGTACGCCAGGGCATACCGATATGGTATGTTTGTATATATATAAAATTAATATATAAAATATAAATATATATATTAAAAAAATAAAAAAAATCAATATATAAAAATATAAAAAAATATAAAAAAATCTGAAAAATAGGCGTACATAGCCTCGGCGACGTCGCCTCCTCTTCTCCTTGTTGCCTCGCCTGCGGCGCTCAGTGAAGAAGGCGTTGAAGGCCATAGATGTCTCCGGCCTTCGCAAAGAATGCAGCGAAGGCCGCATACGTCTCCGGCCTTCGGCAAAGAACGTGGCCAAGAAGAAGGCTATAGAGTCACACACAAGACAATGAAGGAACCGCCTCTTCCGCTGCTCTAGTCGTCGCCTCTCCTGATCCTCGTGCCTCCAGATCCTCCTCTTTACGACTCTCTTCATCGTTACCTCCTGGATCGGGATTGCTGAGGGAGGGCGGTGTCGGATCGGGATCGAGAAAGGGTGTGAAAACAAGTTTGCACCGAGGTTCTCTCGAGTCTCCCTCTTCTTCGAACACCCTCTCCTTCTTCGATGCTTCTCCCTTAGCCTCATCGCAGCCGGGCTGGTATTGCTTGGTAGCAGGCAGTAACAATCGAAATCGACCGTTACCGACCTGTTCTGGGCTCGGTACAGCCCCGTATCGTCCGATATAGGCTATATCATGTGTACCGCCCGATAGCGGTCGGTCCACGTACCGGTTTGTTGGCGGACTGGTACGTAGAGCCCAGTATGGATGGTACAATTCAAAATTTCAATCGTTGCTGTCATGATCACCATATAGTGAAGCAGATTTACAAATTCAGAAATTATGAAATGATGTCAAAATACAGAAAACATGGGGAAGATTGGATTAACAGTCATATCTAAGTACATATAATATGCAGCAGTTTGCTGTTTTATCTTGTATGGTTAAGAAGTCCAAAGCTGGTTTCCCTCTTTTATCAGATGTCTCCATCATGTTTTACCCTTGCTAGAAAACCAATAATAACTTGCTTCCATTCTTATACTAAGGAAAAAATTGTCTGAACTAGGAACAATTCCAGCAATTATTCTAGCAATTAAGATTATGTCACTCTTCTGATATTCATGGCAACTAGTATCTTTATGACATTCCCACTTTTGCTTATTGCTGGATAAGATGGATATTGGTCATGAATCTCTAGATCAATTGGAAAAAGAGTATAATTCTGGTATTGATATTCATGCTGATCACACTGCAGGTCAGGTATTCCAAGTTCTTTCTATCGTTTTCATTTTTAGTTTATTTTTTCTAGTAATTTCCTTTCGATTTGTTGTCATGTACTTTCTCTCTTTTATTGGAGCAGATTGTTGATGATCATCATCGCGTCATCAGATCTGATCATGGTTCTGATGATACAAGTGATGAGTTACTTTCAGGCCCTTCTACAGATCAGGTAATGAAGCAACCTCATGTAACTACTCTCTCTGGCAGCCTTATGGTATATAGAAAGTTGTATGAGTTATTAATTTTGTATAATCTCTTGGATTCTTCAACTAGCATGTGGATGAAGACAAAACTACAACTAATGCTGATGCTAATTATGAAACTGGAGCCAAGGAGATTGATTCAGATCATGCCGCAGAAATGGTAATGGCAAAACCTGACGTGCTTCTATTATATTAAAGACTGCTGGTCTATTAAATATTGCAGTTCTTGCTGTAAACTTATGATATCTTAGGCTAAGAAGTTAACTTAGAGCTGCTATATATACATCTGATTTGGATAGATACTGATCCTACTATTTTCATGGAAGCAACTGAAAGATATCTTTTTGTGATATATACTTTATTTTAATAAAGATTGCTACTGACGAAAATCTGAAGCTGCTGCAAAGTTCCTGAATCACAAAAACTGCCAAATTTGAATCTCTTCTTGTGACCGAAACCAAAATTAGAAATATTTATGAGAGATGCATTGCCCAGGATGACCATACTGAAAGATGGTTCCTTATTGCGGAAACTGAGCTTCATTTTAATGGTCTTGGAGACATGTAAGACAGGAACATAAACAAATATTTAATTACTAGAAATGGGTGCATGCTATTTTTACTGTCATTTAATGCTTAGCAGAGTTTTATTTTTGGCTGATGTTTGGGTTGATCGATTTCATGTTGTTAGAAATGTAATGAGATGATAGTTTATTCTCTAATATAATGACAGGTTGTGTGCTACGTTTTATCTAAACCTGGCAATGTACTCAATTGTTTTCAGCTTTGAACTCTTCTAGCTTAGAGACTGCATAATTTTGTTGTGTAAGAGAAAAGTGAACATATTAATGCTATTTTTTTGGCTCATGGCATCCTCAACAGTATGCCTGCTTACCATGTGACAAAATTACAACCTTGTTCAAGATTGTCTTGTATGTCACATAGTAAAATCTTGCAGGAGAAGGGTTCAGAGAGCGCAGATGGTTTATCAAGAGAAGAGTTGGGACGGCTTATAGCATCACGATGGACGGGTGAACACTCCATGAAAGAAACAAATGAACCTGATGATGCAAAAGAGGAAGAACATGAACAAGAAGAACAAAATCAAGATTCTTCAGACACTGTAGAAGAAGAAAGTTATGACTCTGATGTTGATGATGATAGACATAAGTTTGATGATGATGACTTTGAAGATGAACCAGATGAAGAATATGGAGAAGATCATGTTGAACCTGATGGCTCTTATGACCCTGACAAAGATTACAAATCTGAGTTATCAGGTTTAAATGGAGTTATTCATCCACATCCTAATTTAGCTTTGTCTTTAAACCTGTTAAAGTTTTGATAATGTGAGGTTTTGGAATGTTGAGTTTGTCACTTTCCTTTTGCAGATTTAACTCCATCAGGTAGCTCATCATGGGTGGACAAGATCCAACAGACTATTCAAAACATCCTTCAAGCTTTTAACTTTTTCAAGAGTCCTGTGGATATATCAGGTAACTAATGTGTTGCCTTACAGCTCTGTTAGGAGCATGAGAATCATGGCATCTTGGTTTTTGTCATCTGCAGAGGCTTCTCGTATTAAAAAGGAATACAATGATGCCAACTCAAAATTGTCCAAGTTGCGATCAAGAATCTCCAGTCTGACCGAAAAGCTAAAACATGATTTTGGTAAGTATACCACTTGAGATTTTTGTGTACTTATAAAAATCATTTGCAAGTAGATATGTTGTTCATGTGCTTGCGAAACTAATAAAATTAAGGGTTTTGTTATTTGGTGCCTTTAGCTGCCAACAGCTCTACATGTTCAAATCGTTATCAAACTTTTACTTTTCAATCGTGTTGACATTTCTGTTTTAGTCATCCTGTATCAAATTTCACTATTGCTGCATGTTTAACTTTTGCTTGGTTCTATGACGTGCTACTATCCTCGTTACAAACAGTCTTCTTCAGTCTTAAGGTACTAGCGATTTGCATACAATGGTGGAAGTTTTACTAGGTGCCTAAAGGTACTAGGAAAAACATTCTCTGGTAGGGCCAACCATTTTAATTTTGCAAATTGCATGTAAGCTGATAATTGTGCATTAGGTGGAACATTTTTGGGTTCTTTCTTTTACTGTACAGATGCAAAATAAATTATCTGTGTAATGTCCATAGGGATTACTGTCAATTCTATCTGCAAAATTCTTTGATGTCTATCGGTTGAGTTAAATGACCACATATAGCTGCTAAGCTTGTATCATCTCTTACCAGGGAAAGACAAAGAATTTTATTCATTTTATGATCGTTGCTTTGAGAACAAGCAGAATAAGTATGTATTAGACACATTCCTCTTGCTTTTCTTTGTTCTTAAATGCACTGTGATTCTCGTATTTAATAATCTGTGCTTTTGGCTTGTTTGTTGTTAGGTATGTTTATAAGGTCTGTCCATTTAAAAAAGCTTCTCAAGTTGAAGGTCATAGTACTACGCAATTAGGGTAAGTTCTACCACTTAGCAGCTAAGTTGGTATTATTTGCTTGGAGAAAGGTTGGTCTTTTTTGACTGGGTAAGAGCTCAGCTTTTATTTCCTTGTAAAGCCAAAAAAATTGATATCTGAAATACTATATCAACCTACATATCCAGGTCTTAAGACTACTCCATTTTGTGTTTAAGTTTTATTTAACATCTGGAGTATTATGCCAATCTACATGGCCAGTTGTAATCTGATTTGCTGCCACTTTGTCTTTACACTGGCAGTGAAATTATCAAACAAGTATGTTATTTTCATTGTTTTTAGACCAAACTACCATTGCCTTCTCAACTAGGAGAATTTGGTTTCGCCTCCTGTTTGGGACTTGGTTTTGTTCCAATTTTTGTATTTGAAGCAAGGTTTTACATATCGGTCCGTACTGGCATATCGAGTTCATCTCGGTATGGTATGGTACCTGGTACCATACACAGTGCATACTGCTCGGTATACTATACTATAATATAATATAAATAATATAATATTAATATAATATAAATTAAAAAATAAAAGGCGAAGTCGCCTCGTTCTTCTCCCCGCGTGGGGAATCGGGGAAGAGCAACAGGTTTCTCCCTCTTCTTCTTATCCCACTTCTTCTTTCTCCTTTAATCGATCATTGACGGCCAAAATCGACCATCGATGGTCGATTTCGGCGGTACCATCCGATAGTGGGTGGTCTGTGTACCGGTCTGCCAGATGGTCGAATTCGGCGGTATCATCCGGTAGTGGGCGGTCCGTGTACCGGTCAACTAGTGGACCGGTATGTACCTCCCAGTACGGGGCCTTACTACTCGGTAAGGCAAACCTTGATTTGAAATATGTTTAACTGGATTTCAGAATCTTGAAAGGTTAAGCAAGGTTGGGAAATTTAATTGTTGATAAGATAGTTTTGGTGATTGAACACCTGAATGTGCTAAAATCAGAGGCAATAATTTTGTTTGTAAAAGACTGCTTGCCTTGTGGGCATGAGGTGCACACACTGAACAACTGAGGATAGCATGATAAGAATATGTTTGATAAATTTGGACATTCAAGCACAAGTTTTGCTTTCTTTATGGATCCTGTTCATCTTTCTGGAGATCTGTGTGATTTTCACCTGAAGGTTGACTAGGCATATTCCATGGACTGCCTTTCTGGCAAAAGCCATGAGTGTTCATTTTTCACTTTTGAATCTACTCTTTTAATACTTTCAGTATGTTTTTCATCATTATTTGTGGCAGAACTGTAACTTTGAAAATAAAAGGAAAAGGATTTCATGCCATTATCAGTTATTTAGAATAGGTTTTTTCAAGTTTGGGGTTGCCATTGGATTCATAGCTCAAGTGTCTAGTGGACATTAAGTTCTCAACAATATGATGTTCAACTGTTAAGGTTGTATGCTCACAGTATTCTCTTGTATCAGGAACTGGGAGAAATTTGATGAATCTTACAGAGTCATGCAATTTTCTAATGGAGACAGATGCTGGAATGGCCCAGATAGAAGTTTAAAGGTACCACTCCAAAGATTTGTCAGCATGCATAATCTCTCGGAAGGGTGTTTCTGATTCTCAACCTTGATATCCTTGTAACAGGTTAGGCTTAGGTGTGGTGTGAAAGACGAACTTGCTGATGTGGGTGAACCAAGCCGATGCGAGTATGACATCTTTCTATATCAAGCTACCCTCTTGTCTCACAATACTTTATTTAAAATTTGATGTTTTCCATGTCAGGTATGTTGCAATTCTCTCCACTCCTATCTTATGTCTGGAAGATAAGTTGAAGGTACCTCATATTTTTCCCATTAAAAGGTTGAACCTTCCTAAATTGGTTTAAAGCTAACAATCAAATCTGGTGATTTCGGCAGGAACTGCAACAAAAACTTGAAGATTTGAACAAAAGTCAACCTTCTAAGCATGATGAGCTATAGTCTCTTCACAAATTGGAAAGAACATGAAGTTCCAGTCACTCTTAACAGGTTCTTAAACAACTTTTCTTCTGAGAAAATATAGAGAATCTTGCAGAGAAGTTAGATGCGGACTTTTACTCGAGAATGTCACGAAGCCATCTCCCACTATTTTGGAGTTCTTAGGCGCAATTCATGATGTCTTATGTCAACTGCTGATTGAGAATTAGGCCAAGTCACGAGGAAACCTCTTGATTTAATTTGAGAAATCAGCTGATTGATCAGACACCAGCCACTACTACATGGTGTATTTCAGGTACTGTCTTGTTTATCCAAGTATTATTTGCAGAAATTGCTTTTATACTATGATAGCCTTACATAATCATTGAAGAAACACTTTTAGAACAAGTCACAGGGAGACCCAAAAAACAACAAATTGCTTTCCTTGTTTGTTAGGTCTTCTGATGTGAGACTCAGTTATTCTTTTTCAGGATAAACACATCCTTTCAGCATCTGGCCACCTTAATCGGAGATAGTTAAACAACCTCTCACCTCTTTTTTATCGTGTTCTATACCTCTATCATGCTACGACACCTCATTAGGAGGAGCATCAAGGAGATTATTCTTGATTAATACTTTTGAGCAATCCACATGTGTGACCCATAAGGAAAAGATGGCTTCATCATTTATTCCCGTTGCATTTCTTTGTTCATATGCTCCACTAAATGTGCCCTCCACTATGCCCAAGATCACTGATATTCCTGGACCAAGCTTCCTCCTCAAAAGAAGCATCTGCCCAGGCCTCGAGGAAAATATTTTGGAAGGTTTTGGTCCTTTTTCTTAACTTTTTATTTTTATTTTTATTTTTATCAATATCGTTTCATCGAAAAAGCTTTAGTCGATAGATCATATATGAAACGATCTAAGATGTTACACTTTCCCCTCAGATTCATCCAACACATGTAACTTGAATTAATTGGAGGTTTTTTATAGGCTTAATAAGATTTGAACATAGGAGAGGATGACCTTATGATATAATGTTATAATAACACTGTCCAAGAGCTAACATCGATAAATTAGATATGATATTGTCGGTTTTTAACATATTTAGACGCATAACACGTAGGTGTTTTCTTTCTGCTCCATTACGTGATTCACATGACAGCAGTATGTCGTGGATTACATGGACGTCACCGGACATCAATTTCCTTCCAAAAGTGTCGGCCTGAAACGCGTTATCTTTGGACGAAAACTGAATTAGGCGATCGTTTTGACTTGTAATACAAAAATGCATGTGCTACTGTATCTTATAGTTCTTGATCCGCGTATAAAATTACGAGTGATGCCAGCTAACTTAGTACAGATTTAGATTAGTTAAGAAAGATTTTTTACTTGAATCTCGTTTTTATTATTTATCTTTTTTTCTTAAAAAAAAAAAGGTCACCCATTGAAGACATGTTATTCTTTCTCCTTTAGAATATCACAACAAGATATCTTTAATTCCGATCTTAAAATATTTAATTCGCATTTACTTTCAGGGTCATACATAATGTTATCAGTTTCTCTTGATTAAACTTCCCTTGCTGATTTATGCTAATATGAAAAATTATATTAATTTTTTACATAAAGCTTTCAAAACACCAGCCTTCTGGTGATATTATATTATGTTTTCAATAATATTTTCTTTCTTTCAATATTTTTTATTTTTTTTTATTTTTTGTCTATCTCCACTAGCGGACAGAACTTGGTGAACCCAAAAAAATAGACAACCAATAATACCTAACTTACTCGTCCATCTAAATAAATTAAAAGTTAATGAAGTACTAGATTATACCCAACACATTTATGATAAATCATAACATATTTTTGACATTTAAAACAGTAGTATGGTGATGGTTTATGTTCATCCAAAAATTTTTTTTGGTCGGTAAGGATTTTCCTTATTGATAAGAAAA
This sequence comes from Ensete glaucum, assembly GCA_021527575.1. Lineage (NCBI taxonomy): Eukaryota > Viridiplantae > Streptophyta > Magnoliopsida > Zingiberales > Musaceae > Ensete > Ensete glaucum. The sequence goes on along the minus strand of CM038558.1, from coordinate 36,716,239 downwards.
TTCTCCTCTTTATCATTTATCCTTTATAAGAAAGATATTTAATTTTTATCTTTTAATTTTTTCAAAAAAATAGTAAAATACCAAACTATTCTGGGTATATTTTAGTTTATAAAAAAGAGTGAGTTTTTTTAATTAAGTTTAAAAAATTTTCTCATAGCATCCAACTCTGTAAAATATTTAAATAACTCCGTTGGTCATATGAAATAATCATTTTACTCTTGTCATCGTCGGAACCATCATTACCTCTTGCCCTACGCCATCACCTCCTTTTCCTATGTTGTCTTCGTCACCATCTTTCTTGTTGAACTCCAGGAGTATCATGAGCGTAGAAATGAGCAACTAATGGGGTGGGTGGCAATCGATAGGATCTATTTGTGTATATGCAGAGACACAATTTGAGCAAGGAAGGATAGTCGACGGGGCAACTAACGAGCGAAATGTGATGAACCATCGAGAAGGAGGATCATTTTGAAAAAAATAATTAATTAAAAAATAAAAATTAGGATACACAAATTTCGAAACTTGCGAATCTTTTCCGAGAATTTGTACGAAAAAAAGTATTTTTCTGCCCGTCCTATCAATCGGCTTTCTACGCCAACCAGGGCGAAGCACGCAACGAACTTATTCTTCTCCGCAGGAGAAGAATAACGCGTGCCTGCCTTTAAATAGCGGGAAGCCGCAACGCAAACTTTTCATGCCTTTTTGCCCCTCGCCGTCGGCTTCTTTCCAGTTCGTAGACTGCGCCTTCCCCAATCGATCCCATAACCTTCGATTCTTTTGGTCCAAGCCCTGCTCCATCTCTTCCTCGATCGTAGGCTTCGATCGGTAGAGGGCCTTGTGCGACATGGCGGAGGCGTCGAGGAGGAGACCGAAGACGAAGATCGTTTGCACCTTGGGCCCGGCGTCGAGGTCCGTGGAGATGATCGAGCGGCTCCTGAGGGCGGGAATGAACGTCGCCAGGTTCAACTTCTCCCACGGATCTCACGCCTACCACCAGGAAACCCTAGACAACCTCCGCACCGGCATGGAGAACACAGGGATCCTCTGCGCCGTCATGCTCGACACCAAGGTCTCTCCTCGACGGTTGTTTTATTCCTCATGCTTGGCACTTTACGGGAGTGGTCGCTTTCGATGTGTTTTGTCGTTTACTTTCTTAACGTGATTTCTCGTTTAAGCATTTTGAACGCTTGATATGGAATCATAACGTCAAGATCTCATCTTTTGGGGTTACAGTCATATACCATATCTGACATTGGGTTCTCGATCGAATTATGGCCCTCCAATTTTCAATTCATTCTGATATTTAGTTCGTCAGATCGTTCTTTTTCTTTATTTAATGTAAAGTGAATTATATATTTGTTCCGGTCTATTTGCCCTCATTTGCAATCTGCTATTACTGGGAATTCGTCTATCATTTCTATTATCCGGTGATGATAAATGTTTATTGAAGAAATTGCTGTTTTTTCTTTCATACCATCCTAACCTATTAAGTTGGTAGATGTTCAGCTGTAGCGCACGTGTGCCTTCTATGCATCATGCTAATGCAGTTACTAATTCTCGCATGAAGTTGATGCATCTGGTTCTTAATGGATGTCTAAGGTTTATTTATGATTGGACTTTTGATCAACGATCAAGAATTTGAGACCAAGTGGATTAATTTTAATTGAATATTGATATCTTTAGATCATATCTTCTGATGATTTTTTGAGTTATTTATTTATTTTGAACTCGTGTCATTATATGTGACATATTAATTCCTGCTGCACTTTCGGCATTGATTAGATATTCATACTTTTGCTGTACTTTGAGGGTATTTTTATGCTGAAGCTAATGAAAGAAGGGACAATGAAGCATCCTATGTACATCTATCATACATCTATATTTTTTTATAGACGATCTTTTATTTTCCAACTAGATCAAAGCTATTAAGTTCAAGTAATAATCACCTGTCTAAAAATGGCAGCCTAGTGTTTGAAGCTTCCACTAACATGTGGTTTGAAGAGGGACAATATGTGTATATCCCTACCCTGGGAAAAAGAGAGGCTATCTCCATAACTCGATCCTTATAACTGCGTAGCAATGAGCAATCTTATCATAAGATTAGGCTCTTCATCTAATGTAGTGACTTGTATATTGGTTGTAAATACATGCAGAAAGGAATTGATTTATGTTAATAGCCTCCCTTGCTATTATTTTCATGTTCTAACACATGACAAATTTTAGAACTTTCTTTGATCTTATTAAAGTTGATATATGCTCCTAATCAGATTCTTTTACTCTCTTGCTAAGTCATGATGTGGTTCTTACAGATGTCATATTTCAATATGTAGATTAAGATAGGAAAAATATCTACTTTACCGCTCTAAGCATCCAAGGTACCATAACCTACATCTTTTTTGTGGCTTTCTTGTCTTAAGAATGACTAATTTAAGCAGCATTGTCTGTAATTCTGGGTTACATAAGTTGGGATGCTTGAGTACGGCTTTATGTGAAATAGATAGAAATTGGCAGCAACACAAACAAGAACTTTGGTGACTTAATGAAATAGAATTTGTCAAACTGATGTCAAACAGGAAAGTGTAGTTTACTGAGCAAATCTCTACTTGTCAAGAATTCATGTAGTAACTTTCTTTTGTAATTCAAGTAGGAACCAATTTGAGTGTGTTCCATGAAATAGCTTACAAAGCCTCCATTTGTTAATGATCTGTACACAAAATCTTGTTTGTTTACTATATGTCCAATCCTTGTGCAAATGTGAAATTGAATTATTGTGTTGACATCTTTTGTGGCATTCACAGGGTCCGGAGATCCGGACTGGGTTTTTGAAAGATGGCAAGCCTGTCCATCTAGAAAAGGGCCAAGAAATCACTATCACTACTGATTACAGCATAAAGGGTGATGAAAACATGATATCCATGAGCTACAAAAAGATAGCAGAGGATTTGAAGCCAGGCAGTGTCATTTTATGTGCTGATGGGACTATTACATTTACTGTGCTTTCTTGTGATAAGGAGTCAGGGCTGGTTCGCTGTCGCTGTGAGAATTCTTCAATCCTTGGCGAGAGAAAAAATGTCAACCTTCCAGGTGTTATTGTGGATCTTCCTACACTAACAGAGAAGGACAAGGAGGATATCCTGAAGTGGGGTGTCCCAAACAAAATTGACATGATAGCTCTGTCATTTGTACGCAAAGGTTCTGATCTTGTGGAGGTCAGAAAAGTTCTTGGAGAACATGCCAAGTCAATCATGCTGATGTCCAAGGTCTCTTGATGTGTCTAAATTCATCTATGTATTTGTAGAGTTCAAAGCCTTATATTAACTGTAGTTAACTTGCAGGTTGAGAATCAAGAAGGGGTGGCCAACTTTGATGATATTCTCGCAAATTCGGATGCTTTCATGGTTGCACGGGGTGATTTGGGAATGGAAATTCCTATTGAAAAGATATTTTATGCACAAAAGGTGATGATTTTCAAGTGTAATATTAAAGGAAAACCTGTTGTTACAGCAACTCAAATGTTGGAATCGATGATCAAATCTCCTCGTCCCACTCGAGCAGAAGCAACTGATGTTGCTAATGCAGTTCTTGACGGCACTGACTGTGTGATGCTCAGTGGTGAAACAGCTGCAGGTGCTTACCCTGAGCTAGCAGTTCAAACTATGGCTAAGATCTGCTCGGAAGCAGAGTCCTATTTGGATTATGGGGCTGTTTTTAAAGGAATTATAGCAGCAGCACCAGTTCCTATGAGTCCAATAGAGAGTCTTGCATCATCAGCTGTGCGAACTGCCAACTCTGCTAAGGCATCTCTCATATTGGTTCTGACCAGAGGAGGAAGCACCGCAAAACTAGTAGCAAAATACAGGCCCGCAATGCCTATAATTTCAGTAGTGGTTCCGGAGTTGAAGACAGACTCGTTCGACTGGTTCTGCAGTGACGAGGCTCCTGCAAGGCACAGCCTTATATTCAGAGGATTGATTCCGGTATTGAGCTGTGCAACTGCAAAGTCTTCAGACACTGAGGCCACTGATGAAGCTATTGATTTTGCTCTTCAGCATTTGAAAGCCACAGGCCTATGCAAATCTGGAGAATCAGCTGTGGTATTGCATCGAGTTGGAGTTGCATCCGTAATTAAGATCTTAACGGTTCAATGATCAAGTTATGATGGCTGGAAAATTTTCTTGGCTGCAATTTTATTGTAGCATCTAAATCCTATCGTGGGTCAGTTTTGCAAACTACCAAGTCTCCTATTTTAGTTTTGTGGTTTTTGCCTTTTGAATATGAATTCTTATTAAAATTATGGGTTATTTTTCTTAAGAAAAGTGATATTTAGAATTTTGTTGTCTTGGTTTGGAGTTCACATACACATTACGGAGGAAGTTATTAAATTTTTTGTTTTGCAAGGTCTTCTATTTTGACATCTCCTTGTAGTTATGTCTTGTTGGTTTAATGACAGCCATATAATTCGTTAAGCCTGTTCTTTAATTTTAATGGCTTACACAGAGGTCTCTGATAATGACAGGTAATCAATCTTATGAGTTCTCAGAATCGTTTCCTCTACCCATCCACCATCACGCTCATCTGCTTTTGCTAGATGTTTTTTTATTTTTATTTTTTATACTCTTTGGTTCACTTATGCCATTCCTCTTTTCTTCTCGGCTACAGTAAGGTTCAAACTAGGAATTGACAACATTAAATCTATTGCCCTCCCATGGCCATTACTTTCTTTTGTGCTGTCATGGCTATCTGTATCCAGTGAATATGTCTATTGCTGCTTGATTTTAGGAGTTAAGCATATGACTTTTGTTTTCTCTTCTCACATAAATTCTTCTGATTAATTTCTGGTTATCTGCAATTTATCTCCTCCTGGCAACTTATTCTGCTTTAGTATACTTTCCGTGGCAGAAACATGCACTAAAAAATCATGTAACTATGTGTGCGTTCATATTAGACATTGTCTTCCTCTTTCAAATAGTTCAACTGAGGTATCATTAGTTTTCAACTGAAGCACTAGGCATGATATTGAAGGTAAGTAGTATAAGTTTCCAATGAAATATGAGATCTAAAGGTTGACATGTCTCAATGGAGAAAATAATAGAAGTTGATTAAACACCAATAGTTCACGAGCCAGCATCTTCCTGAGAATATATGCTAGAAACTTGTATTCACTAAACCTCTTCTCTTCTGTGCATTTAAAAGGAATCACACTTCCCTTTTATCAGTTTATAATTACTCTCTTAGTGTGTTACTGAATGTGATTGACATGCTTAAAGCTGCTATATAAATTTCAGCTCTTTTATTACAATACAATTTTGCAGTTGTCATTGTGCTGTAGAAACTCAAGTCAAACGAAGGCTTTTTATTTTATCTAATTGTGTTGCGATGAAACAGACATTCAATGTCTGACCATTCCATTAATTCTCCAGCTCAAGCCGGTTATTATTATTTTTTTCATTCCCCTCTCTTATTGTTTGTCTAATTAGAGACATCTCAACGAAAGAAGTTATTATTATTATTATTATTTTTTTATGAGAAGTGATAAAGATGAGATTCGAACTCAAGATTTTATAGCAAATTATTAAAATCTTTATTAACTAAATTAATTTGTACCTTAAAAAAAAATCATTTTTATAGGTTACATAAAAAATAGATGAAACAATATTTACAATACTTATATATATAATTTTTCATAATACGAAAACTGAATCCAACACTTCATGTTTGTACGGCACTCAGAGTTGCTTCCAATGGAGGAGGATTACGGTAGCTGTGGTAGAAGATTCTCTAATTTAACTCTATCTACACCCTCTGAACCCTTTAGTTATTATCATCGCTCTTCAACACCAGAGTAGTCCCTATGGAAAGAGAGAGAGAGAGAGAGAGAGAGAGAGAGAGAGAGAGAGCAATTTCTTTACGTACATCTGCTTCACGATGTCTGGGCTATCCAATTTGCTAATGATAACAAAAGGCATGTATTTCATTTTTCATAATGCCATCAAAAGATATGTATTCTATTTTCGATGAACAACAATTTATATTTCAATTGGCTAAATTGTTTTCCGGATATTTAATGCCATCACCACTCCCACCATGAACCTCCACTCGAGCTATTTCATTCCTTTGTAGGCATCTGAAACCTGCAGAATGGGCACGAGCTGCATCTGTGGCGTGGAATATATTATGCTTGTAGAGCATCTCTCGGGACTTTGCATCGATCTTGAAGTCTTCCTGATTGATCGAACAGCTCAAACTCTCCTCCATCCTCACCGCAGGCATTGTCTCTATTGTCACGGGCCCCAAGGAAACGTCGGTGCCGCCATCACCTAAGCTTTTTTGTCTTTGTGACTGGTTAGGATCTAAAGATCCCCAAAGAAGTATAGCATTATTGATTCATTGAAGGAGAATAATGAGCTCCCCCTCGTTCTCGACATTATCCCGGAGGGCTTGAAGCAACTCGAGGATGGCCGAGCTCCATAGCCATGGTCATCATCGTCGCAAGCCCGATGAGAGAGGTACGTACGTACCGGATCCTGAGATTGTCTACTATATGCATAAAAATTATAATTATACTATTGTTATATATGAAAAAAATTAATTATAAAAACTAAAATTAAAATAAGTATATCAACATCCAATCCGAAATCTACAATAATATCGATATGTAAAGAGAACTAGTCTCATGTTCTTTTTTTTTTAAATCTTTTATAAGACTATTATAAGTGATAGATTAGGGACTAAGAAAGATCGACAGTATATCTATAATCTCAATAATTGATATTTTGTTCCTAAGAGGTATTATCATTTTAATGACAATAGTAGAGGATCTTGGATAATAATTATGAGAGTCCAACAAAGTCATCTCCCAAGGATTCCTATCATAATTAGATTTTTTATTTATCAATAATCATAATTATAATCCAATAAGATCCATAATATATCTAATCTAATTAGATAATGCCATAAAATCTAATATTCTCTCACTTGATCTATTAATTAATAAGATATATAAAAATTTAAATTTAAAATAAATAAATCAAAATTTTTATTTTAAAATAATTTTATCTAATTATATTCTAATTTTTTAAAAAAATTTATAGATTGTCATAAATTTTGAAATTAGTCAATATGTATAAAATATCATATTAAATTCAACTACTAATGTGAGTCATAGTGGTTATATATCACCAATGCTATAGTCCATTTTATAAACCGCAATACTATTAGTCTTTTCTAATATAGTCCATAATGACCTCTATAATTTGTTTTATCAAAATAATCTTATTATCATATTCAACTATATAATATGCATAAATATAAATATCAACATAGTAGAAATAAATAACTTTAATAATGATATTCTTAATATATTTCATAAACACCATATCATTTAGGTTACTCAAAAACTAATCATAAGAATATATTATTTAAATATTTTAGAATGTAATTGTTTAGTTAATAAATTAACAACCATTAAGGTGGTGCTCAGGTTCTTAATTGATACTTGTTATTTCTTATTATTTTTTTAATCATCAAGTATTTTATCTTGATTTGCTTGGAATTACTATAATACCTACCATTCTCAAAGAAGAAAATTGCTACAATATTATTACAAAATATATTTAATAGCTTGACAATTAAGTCAATTATACCAAGTCTTGAAATTGAATTTTGTAACTATATAATTTAATTTATGGTCTCAAACTACATCACAAATTCAACTTCCATTATTCATAATGTAATAATAGATTGCTTTATACTTCTTTAATAAATTGCCCCACTAGATAATATGTATATAAATCTTGAAGTAGACTTCATATTAGTTAGGTTTATTTACAAAATTAATATTTAAATATCCCATCACTTCAATCTGATCTAATCTCATATATATATATATGAGCATGTAATCTTAATTCTCCCACTTTTAAATGTTTTATTCATCAGGTATTTACCCAACATTCTAATACTAAAATTGATATATGATTTTGTATATGTTTAAGCATATAATAGACTTCAAATTGTGTATGTATAATAAATATCCTTCATTTCATTCCTTTCTAAGTTATTCTTATTAAATTTTAGATTTTGATGATAAAAATCAATTAATGAGTTTATTAGACTAAATATATTTTTAAGATAAGTAATGTAAGAAATACTTTGATTAAAGAATTGGATCACCGAAGAGCTAACTATCGAGTAGGAGAGTCGGACGTTACGCTGAAAAAGCATCATGCTGAAAATTAAACGTTGAGCCAAAAAATTGGTCGAAGTACTAGAGATAGGACCGTGCTATAGGTTCAAGTAGCATGCCAGAAGGATTAGATGTTGTGCCAAAAGATTAGATATCATAGGAAAGTCAATATGCCAGTAGAATGGGCGATATGCCGAAGGAAAAAGCGATATGCTGGAGGTTAGGACAAAGTGCCGAAAGATCACACGACATACAACTCAATATGCCAAAAGTTTAGTAAATGTTTCAAATATATGGTTGATTTGTTAAAATCTTGATCGAGATCATTTTAGGTCAATTTGAGTTAGTATTGAACTCAAACAATACCAACTTATTAAGAAAACCAATAGATTTAAAGTTGGGCCTAGGCCGAATTGGGCCTATTAGAAGGCCAAATAAGTGCCCTAAAATAGGCCTAGTGGTCATTCCATTAGGCCCAAGCGATAATATTACTTGAGTCAATCGCCAAGCACTATTTTATGCTTGTCAGGCTTTTCGATAATAATACCACCAAAATCACCTAGTTACGATGGTAGTACCACTAAGTACTAACAATAGTACTACCTTTATCTTAAAATTTTGGATATTCTAATTTTTGGTTTCATACTTAAATCTTTTTGGGGTCTATAAATATCTCACTCAGGCTTGGTTAATAGAGCATTTATTCTTGAGGAAAAAAAAATCATAAACTCTCATTTTGAGTATAGTTTGAGTCTTCTCTTCCTTTTGAGTTGGTTATAATTCTAAATTATAGGAGGTGAGAGATCTTATATAAAAAGAGAGTGTAAACGTTATCAACTCAGCTTGACAAAGGAGAAAGTTATAACAAGGATAGGTGATCTTTGTTCATTAGAAAGAAGATCGATAATAAAAGCTGATAGCCTCGAGAAAAGAGGAATTGAGAGTGGATGTAGGTCGAGAAGACTAGACTAATATAAATTAGTTTGTATATCTTTAGTTGCTATTTACTTGTAACTTAGTTTTATTCTCTTTACTTGCAACTTTTAACTTGATAATTGAGTTTTCAAAACATGTTGATTTATCAATAAGTTTTAAAATTAATTAAAAATATTATTGCACTAATTCACCTCTCCATCTTAGTGCCATTAAGATCCTAATAATTTATATCAGGGTAAAATTTTCTTAGTTAAATTTACACCCAAGAGGGATCTGATTGTCTTCTTAAGGCAATCATGAGAGTCACTCTATCACTCATCCTCCTATATTCAATGGGATGGACTATATATATTAGAAAACATGAATGAATATTTTCTTGCTTTTATGGATTTTGATTTACGGAATCGTATTGAGTTTTGATTTAAAAAATCTTTAAACTAATAGATGAATGGAATATTTTTAAAAAGAGAATATTTTCTCTGAACGCTAAAGTTATGAGTACCTTAGATAAAAATAAATTTAATTAAGTTTTTACTTATGACATCACATATGACATGTGGCAAATCCTTAAAGTCACACATAAAGGAACCAATAACAAAATCTAAATTGTTTATAGTATGATTATTCAAATGAATATATTGGTGATATGTACACCATTTTATAGATGTTGTCGATAGATTATAAGCTCTTTATAAATACTATATTAATCTTGAATTGATGAGTAAGATTTTAAGGTTTTTTCCTAAAAGTTGTGATCCAAAGATAACAAAAATCTAAGAAGTTAAAGACTTAAATAATCTTCCTCGTGAAGAACTCATAGGATCATTAATAACCTATGGAATGACATACAAAGTACATGAAGAAGTGATAAATTATACCTTAATAGCTTTCAACAATAAGGTATTTGACTTTTCCAAAATATTTTTGTCATATAATGAATTACTTGAAGCATTTCATGACTTATATGATGAACTTAAAAAGATCGGTAAAAAATATAGTTTGCTAAAGGGGATCATGTCTCACTTGCTAATGAATTCGATATATTAGAAAATAAGTATGATAACTATGTGTCAACATCTTGTACTTCTTACACTAAATAGAAAAATTTAGAATAATCTAATCTTGAACTTAAAAATGAGTTAGTTCAAAAATAACTAGAATTATATGCTTAAGAAAAATAAAGAATGACTTACTTGCCATGAATAAAAAATTGGAATATTGCTTAAAGAAGTCTATTGATAGTAATGATGCAATAGAATCACTTAAAAAGAAAAATATATTTCTACGACAAATATTAGAAAATTTTTAAATTAAAAATAAGTCACTTGATATGATTCTTACTAAATAAGGTTATATATTCAGAAAAGAGGTATTAGTTTCATAAGTAGTAGCACACATCAAAAACCAACTACATTTTTAAAAGGACCCACACTACATATTGTTGGAAAATCTTTGATTGGTATCGCATACACAACGAAAAATAAAAACAAAAGTCAGATTTTTCAAAGTCAAGTACTTGGTCATTGCGTGATGACTGATGTGCCAAAAATCATAAAATAAAAAATTATGTGTCTCATGTGTGATGTGCTATCTGTTGATTCTCTGATTTTGATGATAAAATCAATTGATGAAATTATGATCTAATCAACTTTTGAGAAAAGTGATGCATAACTATCTTCAATCAAGAAAAGGCAAAATGATTGAAGCAAGATAATCAGACGTTGAGCCGGAGTTAAAGATCGGGTATCAGACCACAAAAACCAGACATTGCTTCAAGATTGAATGTTGCGGGAGTCAACATATCGATGGACTGAGCAATACATTGAAGGAGAGCATGATGCATCGAGGGTTCGGATGAACTAATGATATGACGAACAACAAAAAATTTATGCTTTATAATTATTTATGTGATGATCATCATAGTTTAAATCCTAATTAAGTTAGTTTTAGGTGTAACCATGCTAATTCAATTAAGTAGATATTGGGCCTTAACTAGGGCTGATTTGGGCCTATTAGAAGGCCCATTTTAGTGACCCAAAGTTAGGTCTAGATGTGGTATCGCCTAGACTAGGTAGTGGTACCGCCCAGAAAATAGTTTTCGAGACTACGTTATGCGGTGGTATTGCCCAGACATAGTCTCCCAGACTGTGTCAGGTGGTGGTACCGCTTAGGCTAGCGGTACTATCGCCAAAACACAGTCTATGAGATCGTTATGCTGTGATGGTACCACCCATTAATGGCAGTGGTACCACCCCTATCTCGAGAATTCAGAAATTTAATTTTTTGGCTCCAACTTTTGAAGTCATTTGGGGCCTATAAAGACCCCATTCATTCTTGCTTGAGGTAGTAAGAACTAAGATAAAAAACTTATGATTCTAAGTGTGCAAATGCTATTGCAATCTCTTGAGAGTTCCCCTCTTCTTAAAAGTCTAGAGTTCATTCTAAGGGAGGTGTGAGATTTATAAAGGTTGTCTCCTAAACCAGTGAAAAGGAGAAGGGTTGTAAAATGGTAGTTGATATTCACCCATTGAAGAAAGATCGTTAGTAACACCGGTGGCCTCAATAGAGGAGAAATATGGAGTGGACGTAGTCACGATCACGATGACCTAACCACTATAAATCCGATGCGTTCTTTTCCTTGTGCTTTATTCTTATACTCACATTCCAAGTCTAACATATTTCCTATATGAGTTCTAATCGAATGATTTTCTTAATCGACATAATTTTTTTTCAAAAGTACTAATTCACCCCCCCTCTTAGTGCCAACACAATCCTAACAGTTGGTATCAATGCCAGGTTCACTCAATTGGATTAACACCCAAGTGAGTTTTTAATAGCTTTTTCTGGCATTAACGAGGGTCTCTCTATCACTCGTCTCCCTATGTTCAATGAGACGAACTACACTTATTGGAAAATACTAATAAGAATTTTTTTATTTTGATATATTTTGAGCTATGGAACATCATTGAAAATGATTTTAAAAAATCTTTCAATCTATTGAATGATTGAAATGATTTTAAAAATAAAATATTTCTTTGAATACTAAAGCTATGAATATTTTTTTTGTGCCTTGAATAAAAATAAATTTAATCATATTTCTATATATGACATTGCTTATGATATATGATACACACTATAAGTCACACATGAAGGTACAAGTAGGGTAAAAAAGTCAAAAATTAATCTCCTAGTACATAGTTATGAATTATTTAAAACGAAACCAAGTGAAACTATTGTTGACATGTACACCCAATTTACGGATGTTATCAATGGTTTAAACTCTCTTAGTAAATGTTATACTAATTATGAGCTAGTAAATAAAATTTTAAAATCTCTTCTTAAATGTTGGGACCCAAAAGTAACTGTCACACAAGAGGCAGGAGATTTGAATAATTTTCCTCTCAAAGAACTTATAGGGTCATTGATGACATACAAAATAACTTGTAAAGCACACAGTGAATAAGAGGAAAACTTTCCAAGGAATAAGAAGGATATTGTACTGAGAACAAAAGAAGACTTATCGAGCGAAAACTCGAGTGATGAGAATAATGACATTGTACTTCTAACAAGAAGACTTAAAAAATTTATAAAAAGGAACAAAAATCATAAAAATAAAGATAAATAAAAAAAGGATGTTATAATTTGTTATGAATGCAATAAACTAGGGCACTTCAAAAATGAGTGTCAACAATTAAAGAAAAAAGTTACCAACTCAAAAGAAGAAGAAAGCATTCAAGGCAACTTGGGATGATTTGAGCGCATCAAAAGATGAAGAGCGCAACAAAGATGAAGTGACAAACTATGCACTAATGGCCCTTAATGATAAGGCACATGACTTACCCGAATCTTCTTTTTCTTATAATAAATTGTTTAATACTTTTCACGATTTATATGATGAATTCAAAAAGGATAGTAAGAAATATAAATCACTAAAAAAGGATCATGCATTACTTACTGGTAAAGTTAAAACTTTGCAAGAAACACCAATATCATGTACTTATTGCTCTAAATGTGAAGAGTTAGATGCACTAAGGAAGGAAAATATGTTATTACAATAAGCCATAGAAAAGTTTAAAATTGAAAATAAAACATTGAACATGATTCTTGCCAACCAAAGTGAATTGGTTTTGTAGGTAGTACTACTTAACCAAAGTCAACAAAATTTGTTAAAAGTTCCACACTACATATTCCTCACAAAGATAAATATAACTTTTATAGAAGATTTGGTCATTATGCCTATACGTGTTCTTACAAAAATTATAGCTCTCATAAAGTAGTTTGGGTTCCTAAAAGAACAAATAATGACTTAATGCCAAAGGTTAAACGAGATAGATCTAACCATGAAGGACTCAAAGTTAAATGAGTACCTAATGTAAAACCTTTTCTTATAAAAGTATGTGCCCAAACAAAAGCTAGGATAAAAAAATGGTATCTTGATAGTGGATGCTCAAGACATATGATCAGAGATCCATCATAATTTTTAAAGCTCACTAACTGAGGCAGAGGTATGTTAGTTTTGGAATAAAAAGAAAAATTATTGACAAAGAAAATATAGGTAATAAGTCTAACTTTTTGATTGAAGAAGTCTTATTAGTAGATGGCTTAAAACATAACCTACTAAGCATTAGTTATTTATATGATAAGCGTTATAGTATATAATTTGAATCTAATGCTTGTACTATAGAGATACCTCACAAAAATAAATCAATTATTGCCTTAAGAACCAATAATGTGTACACTATTGATCTTGATGACTTATATGATGAAACTTATTTTTCGGCTTTAAACGATGATGTATGGCTTTGGCGTAGAAAATTAGGTTATGCAAGCATGAAATTAATAATACAAATAACAACTAAAGAACTTGTAAGAGGCATACCTAGAATTAAGTTTGTAAAAGATAAAGTTTGTGACACATGCCAACTAGGTAAACAAATGAAAAATAATTTTAAATTTAGGAATCAAGTAAGCACCTCTAGACCACTACAATTAATATATATGGATTTATTTGGACCAATAGATACCACAAATCTAGGAGATAGTAAATATACTTTTGTAATTGTAGATGACTATAGTTGATTTACTTGGATATATTTTTTGGCACACAAAAGTGATTGATTTAAATATTTTTTAAAATTTTGTAAGTTGGTTCAAATTGAAAAGGGTTTTATGATTTCATTTATTCAAAGTGATCATGGTGGTGATTTGAAAACCATGATTTTCAAGATTTTTGTGAGTTAAATGGGTATGACCATAATTTCTCCACTCCAAGAAATCCACAACAAAATCTAGTTGTTGAGAGAAAAAATAGAAGTTTACTAGAGATGGCAAGAACCATGTTAAATAAATATAACCTACCCAAATAGTTTTAGGTCGAAGCCATTAACATGATATCTTAACAAATCTTTCAAGTTATTTAAGAATGATCATAAATTATTAGTTAGTAGACTTGATGAAATGTATGATTCATTAGTATCACATAACTCATGTTCTAAATTTGAGATGCTAGATAATGTTAAAGAAGAAAACATCATGCCTAAGACAAATTAAAAATTTTTAAAATTGAGAACAAATCCCTAAATATGATTATTTCTAATAAGGGTTGCATTAATAGAAGAGTTTAGAAAACTTAGTAAATCTTTTAAGTTACTTAAAAATGATCATGAATTGTTACTTAGTAGACTTGACGAAATGCATGATTCATTAGTATTACATAAACCATGTTCTAAATGTAATATGCTAGATAATATTAAAGAATAGAATATCATGCTTAAGATAATATTCAAAAATTTGAAACTGAAAACAAATTCCTAAATATGATCATTGCGAATAAGGGTCATATTAATAGAAGAAATGATATAGGCTTTGTTGGTAACTTTCAACAAAAGCCAACCATGTTTTTCAAAGGAGACCAACCTTAAATATGCCACCAAAAATAAAATATAATTTTTATGAAAAATAGGACATAAGACAAACAAATACCTATTTATAAAATATAATCTACACCAACTGGTTTGGGTTCCCAAGGGAACTTCATATAACAAAAAATAATTAGAAAAGAAAGATAAAATTCTTTATGTAGGACCCAATGTAAAATGAGTGCCTAAATCAAATATATCTTTCTTGTAGATTTATTTCAAAATTAAAGCTAGGAGCTCCAAATAAGTCTTTAGATATCGAGATATATAACTTAAGATCTAACATTCTTTTAATAAGCTCACTAGCCTAAATATCAATAAGATTAATTATTTAAAATAAAAATAAATTTTCATTGTGTTTAATCTTGATGATACATGACCCTTACATACTATAATTAGATCAAAGAAAGATTAGTTATCTTGAATAATAGTCATATGTATAAAAAGAAGATTTTGATGATGACTATTGTACTGATTTATATTATTGTATTGACTTATGTTGATGTTTTGTGTTGATTTTGAACCTAAAAATCATATATGAAATAATTTTTCTTTAAAAGAAAATTTTCTTGATAATATGATAGAATCATTCAACATAGAAAAATCATTGGATTTTGTTTGAAAAATATCTTGTTATGATGACTTCATGTGAAGATGCATTTCTCATTTAATTATCTTATTACGATAACCTTGATTGATGATGCGTTAGTAAAACTTAAGAAAAATCATAAAATTTTAGAGGAACTTTGATGATCAAGGTCAAGTTAAATACATTGATTAATTTGAGCTATTTATTGCATATATACATTGTTTTAGTTAAAATTAAAATGGAGAAAGAAAGAGGGAAAATGTGTACTAGTGATTTAACCGGTTCTATGACGCCAGACCCTCTGTGTCGCATGTGCGGTTCAACCGACCGAGACCCAGGTTATAAAAAGTCACTTAGGGCCGATGGTGAAACTGACCCTAAGCACCCTCACCCTTCTCTAAAACCCTTTCACTCCTTCCTTCTCCTCTAAAACATTAAGGAAGACTCCCTATTCTTCAAAACTAAGGATTTTTGCCTATCTCTAGGAGATCTAACTAAAGGTAACTCTCTAAAACTTCTCTCAAATTAGTAAGATTGTTCTTACCATTCTTCTTGTAAAATCTATGTACAATGCTCCTAGAAGATTCTTAAGGGATAAGGGAAAGAGGAGATTAGAAGAAACATATGACAACAATATTTTTGATTCCTATGAACATGCTATGAAATTTTCAATCCTTAAATTTAGAAGTGTCTATAAGGGAAAATATGTTGATCTAGATGACCTAGGAAGTATAGAACCAATCCAATGGTTTACAAATTTAGAAGCCCTATCCATTCTTCAAGTGAATAAACCTATCTACCAAAGACTAGTTAGATTATTTTATAACAATATGCATGTAGATAAAAATGAAATAGCTTTTATATATCTTTTGGGTCACCACATAAATATTATGGATTATCTAATTTGTAACCTAATAGGCATCCCTGAAAAAAGAAATGATTGTTATTTCAGGGGACAATGGGATATGTACTCTATATGTGTAATATACTTTGAAGCTTTATGAACTATTTTCAGAAATCCTAATCTAGCTACCGTACTAAAAAGTTGAGAACATATGCTACCCCTTAATATAAAAGTGCTTCATTATATAGTAATGAGTATCTTACTTCCAAAATAATTCCATCATGATGAACTGAATCAAATGGAACTAGGTACTATGTACTAGATAATGAAGCAACAACATAATTGTTTTGGGTATCTTATAAGATAAAACATGATTGATCTTGCAACCAAGGACTTGATACTACCTTATGGTGGATTAATTACTAGACTACTACATGCTCATGATATAGTCATTCCACCAGATGAAGAAATCATTAAAATAGATAGGTATAATATAATTAATAGGAATCTTTTAAGGAGATTTAGGTATGTTGAAAGACATGGTATAAGGATTAGATTGCTTAGAATGACTAATTCTCCCCCACCTGAACCTAAACTTGAGACACCTATCCTTAGGAGAAGCCCATCTCCTCCTACCAATCCTCTTGAGGCACCGCCTATGATGTAACTAGGACTTTCTTTTCCTATCGAGACTATTATGAACCGAATGGAACGAATTAAGCTACACCAAGATGAATTAATGACTAAGATGGAGCAAATCCAAAGATAGCTCTACGCTTTACCTAGCCATTTTGGATTACCACTATCTGAGTAATTGTATTCGGAGGAACTTGATATTTTATACTAATCACACACTCATGATGTACTCCTTTTTGATCTACACCTTCTTATTGCTGGTTATAGGTGCCCTGCAAGCTAACCATGTGAGTGATGACACATGTGATGTCCTTCGTTCTGTGCAATAGAAATCAGATCGTGATAAGATCATGATAATAAGATCGATTCATCTTTAAACATAGATCCTAAATAATCTCGATCATAGGTTATTCGAGAGAGAGATCGAGATAACCGGACAGATCGGTGTACTATATACCCATCCATATAATGGAAGCGGTTGGTCTCATAGCCACTTGTGTGGAGACACTAAGGATATAGTACAGGTCCTTATTAGAGAATGAGTTCACTAATTGATCCGCTTATGAAATGCTGTATAGTTGATGATACAAAATATCAGACAGCAATCCTATAGTGCTAGTTGTATATCTAGTCTTTTGACTTAAGACACTAAGGATGCCTTGCATGAGTACTCCTTTCAGACTTATAGGTTTGAAAAGTTCCAGATCTAGTACAACTAGTTATCGGGATTGGTAGCCAACCTTACGAAGGCAATTAAGTGTCAATAGAGGTTCATCCACTCTCAGTATAATGAGAGGAATATCCCATATGTGTTTGCTCAGACAAATCCTTAGCTAGGGTCACTCGGATTGAGAGAGAAAGAGTTCTCTGGTAGAATCCTATTAGAGTAAGATAAACTGATTCCATATGTGACATGATAGTACCATGTCCAATATATAGTCTCTAGGATATTAGTTGGATGAGGGATTATAGATATACAATAACTATGGACAAACAAGTCTGATGAATCGATCCCCCCTGTACCGTCTGGGGACTATGGCGTAGTGGCCTAGTACGTCCATAGTCGATGAGTCGAGTGAATTATTATGGAAATAATAATTCACTATATCAGAAGAAGTTCTGATGGGAGTGACTCACGGCCAACTCGGTATCAGGCTTAGAGGGTCACACACATATAGTGGATGCTTCAGCGAATAGAGGATTAGATAGAGATCCAATTAGCCCCTATTCTTATTACCCTATGTAGATGGGCTCCTTGGTTGAGGCCCAATTCGAAACCTAAGGAGATTATTGGATATAGATTCAATAATGCAAGGCTAGTGGGTGATTGGATAAAGATCCAATACCCACTAAGGCAGAGCGGTAGGATTTTGGGGGCTCTCTATAAATAGGAGGGGAGACTCATGGTTGATAGGCTGCAGCTTTGGCCTCCCTCTCTTATTCTCCTCCATCCCTCTGCGCAAGAGTTGTGAGATTAGATTGGAGGAGTTTCGCTACAGAAATCTATCATATGGATACCGCTAGAGAGGAGGACGCTTGACCTCCTTTATGCTCTCCATCAGAATCTAGAAATACAGGGATATACGATCTCCTGATAGGACTCTAGCAGGGTTGAGTCATAATTATCTTAGTACTAGTCAATAAAAACCCTGTTAGATTGTAATAAAGCCACTCCTATCTTATAAAGGAGTATGGCTAAGGTCTAGATTAGCCCTTAGGGCTTAGTAGCTGCCACACCCCTTACTTGGTTGGTCGGCTAGGGTTTCCCCTTGCTTAGGTCGGCTATAAAGCTACTTAGCTGCCTCCTGTTCCTATTAAGGTAAGTTGGCTATAGGAGGGGCAAAGGAGTAATTCTACTTAGGCAAGCACACCCTTAGGCTAGGATTTTGATCCCCATTTAAATATCTCTCCCCCCCTCTTAAATCAAGTAATTATTAATTTTATTTCAGCCTTGTGCCGAATCTATGAGGAGAAACCCCTATAGCATTCCAAGGGTTGATCCCCCTCAAGGGTCAAAATCTATAGAGCTCCTTCTGGGGTTTTATTATCTGGTATTAAACCAATGATCTTACTACCCCTGTAGCCATCATCCATACCTCTACCTTCCCAAGCAATTCCCACAATTGCTGTGACACGCGCCTCCACCTTCGACCCTAGCTGTAGATCAAATCAGTCTGCCTTTGCCCCTACGTTTAATCTAGAAATCTGGTATTTTTTTTATCATCCATACCTCTTCAATACTGTAAGATTCCTCACTTTACATGTTAAAGATTTTTCTCAAATTTTATATGCTGTAAATTTTATTTGTCACAAATTCTATTGTTGTTATGAAAGTGGAACTCTGTAGAAATTTTATCATCCATACCTCTTCAATATCGTGTTTTTGCCTCTTGAAACTAGCTTATTCCTTCTCCTTTCTAGCCAAAACTTTTATACAATTCTCAAGATCAAGTTGGCTTTCATTTGGATTTAATTTCTCAAAAAAAATCCTTCTAAAACTAGTTTTCTTGTGCAATCTTTGACTATCACGTAGTTCTGAAATTTTACGATAAAGCAATATATGCCTTTCATCTTTTTGCCCTATTTCCCTACTGTTATTCTTCCAAAATTTCATCAAACTTTTTATTGGTATTAAAAATATCTGAACCAAGGGTTTATGCATAATTTTCTTGAACTTTCCTTTGGAATTTATGTCGAGAAATCATCATTTCTCTAACGTAAAACTGGTTCAGTAGGACAGCACATCGCATCACTTTTTTTTCATCGAATTCTATCAGATTTGAATGCTATTTTTTATGAGATTTTGGACTCTCTTTTCTTCATCTCAAAACCATACCATCCTCACCAAAATTTCTTCAAAACCCTACCCTAAACTGAAACCAAACAGCCCCCCAAATCTGCCTTAAACCGTAGCATACTTTCATCCAAATCGATTCACCTTCTAATCGGCCACCCCTTTCTCCAAAATTCCCATGCCACTAACCTAACAATAGAAAAAAAAACTTAATATTACAGATTTAGAGGCGTATACTATGACATCAGAGGAGGCTATTGATGCAAAACTTGAAGCCTTTGAAAACCGCATGGAAGAGAAGATGCGATCCCTTTTCGCTGAATTCAGCATTGGCCGACCGTCGAGTCCGAGGAAATCACAACACAGAGAAACTTCAGATCGACGAGACAATTCTTAAGAACATGTCCACATCACCTCTAATCTCAATAATCCCTGCATGAAGGTTGACTTTCCTAGATGGGAAGAAGGAGACCCGATCAGGTGGATCTCGCGCGCGGAGCGCTATTTTCGGTTCTACTGAACCACCGATGCCACATGGGTAGAGATTGCTGCCATCCACCTCGAGAGAGATGCCATTCAGTGGTTTAATTGGTTTGAGCACACCCATGGAGGACTATCTTAGTAGCGATTCAAGGAAGGACTACTAAATCGCTTCGGACCAACCGATTTCGACAATTGGCAAAGATTCATTAAACCTCTACAATACAAGAATACGAAATAATGTTTGAGCGTTTATCTAACCAAACTGAGAATTGGTTTGAGAAATAACTTTTAGTACTTTTATCGAAGGCCTAAAGTTGGAGATCCGAGGAGAAGTAAAGGCATGACAACCGTACACTCTTGTGGTGGTGATTTCCTTCGCGCGTATCCGGGAAGAACAATTGAACCATGAGGTATGAAAGATAAGGGTCACTCCCCGACTAGCCATGCCAAGGCCTACTGCCCCCTGTATTGCCATCTGAGCCCTTGCACCAAAATAGTTGACAAGAGACGAGCTTCGCGAACGATCGACCAAGGGGTTGTGTTGGTATTGCGACGAACTGTGGAGCCACGAACATCGGTACAAAAAGGGCCAGTTCCTCATGATTGAACCAACAGAGGATGAGGATAATAAAACATCTGAAGAAGCCCTTGAACCTAAAGAAAAAGCCATGGAGGAAGAGTCCCAATCAGTCGACTACACAGTGCATGCATTGGCCGGCTACTCCAACCCGCAGATGATGATAGTTGGAGGACTTCTAAAATAGCAACTCATCACCATTCTCATCGACACGGGTAGCACCAATAATTTTCTCAACAATAAGGTTGCTACACATTTAGTGCTTCAAATTAAAGGTTGCAACAAGTTTGATGTAAAGGTCGTCGAAGGTTGAGTCTTTAATTGCGACCAACGGTGCCCGCGGGTGAAACTACTCCTCCAAGACCAAAAAGTGGTAGCTGATTTCTTCCTCCTACTGATCAATGATTATGAAGCCATACTCGGGATCAAATGGCTCACAACACTAGGTGATATCTTCTAAAATTTTTCTATATTAATCATGAAATTTTATTGCAAAGGGAGACATGTTACATTACGAGGCAAGCGCGGGAGCCAAATTTCCACCGTTTCATCACAACGAATGGAGAAAGTTTTGCACAAAGTACATAGTAGATTCTTGATGGATATTCAACAGCCATCTACGAGGGAGAATGTATAAAACTCAGGTCCTATGCTTGCCTTTGCCTGAATAAATTTACAGATGTTTTCTTGGAGTCGTGCGACTACCCCCTAATCGGCCACATGACCACCACATTCCTATTTTGCCAGGTAAATCTCTAGCAAATTTATGATTGTACCACTATCCTCACTTGCAGATGGATGAGATCGAGAATATTGTTAAAGAGATGCTTAACACCGAGGTGATTTGACTGAGTTGCAGCCCTTACTCACCGATTTTGCTAGTGCGCAAGAAAGATGATGAACTCTTGGACAAATTAAAAGGAGCCCGAGTCTTCACTAAATTAGATCTCCGATTTAGATACCATCAGATTCTGAAAATTACATTCCGCACGTATAACGGCCACTACGAGTTTCTGGTAATGCCTTTTGGACTTACGAATGCTCGTTCTACTTTCTAAAGCCTGATGAATGATAGCTTCCAGAGTTTTCTATGTAAGTTCATATTGGTATTCTTTGATGATATTCTCATTTATAGTTGGATATAGGTCTATGACACGAAAGAGGAGTAAAACTAGAAGAATTGCAATCCATGCTCATGCCAGATTGGGCTCTCATTATCCTGAACCATACCAGAGGGCAGTCACTATTTCAGAAGAAAGATTGGCTATCACTAAGGACTAACTATATGACAACACATTCAAAGAAGAAACGATCTCCTGATAAACTTCAGAATGGATGAAAAATTGAAGATTGAGTTTTTCTACACCTCCAGCCCGATCAGTAGGAAACTCGAGCCTTAATGAAGTGGTATCCCTATTTCTTTAGACCTTACAAAATTGAGGATCACATTGGGGCCCTAACCTGGAGATTAAATTCGTGCACCAGATCAAGATTACAGTTGATCCGTCAGGTATCCGATCTCAAATGGAAATTTAAAGAAGATGACTTAGCTCAAATCCTTTCAACTAACACCCTAGCTGATGAGGAGGCCAAAGTTTAGTTAATGATAGTATGAAAGTCACATAAGGAGTTGAAGATCCATTTTCTAGAGTTTATGGATCCTCAACCTTGAGGACAAGGCTGATCTGAAGAGGGCGAACTTGATAGGACTCCAGCAAGGTTGAGTCATAATCATCTTAGTACTAGTCAATAAAAACCCTGTTAGATTATAATAAAGCCACTCCTATCTTATAAAGGAGTATGACTACAGTCTAGAATAGCCCTTAGGGCTTAGTAGCCACCACATCCCTTACTAGGTTGGTTCGCTAGGGTTTCCCCCTGCTTAGGTCGGTTATAGAGGGGCAAAGGGATAATTCTACTTAGGCAAGCACCCCTTTAGGCTAGGGTTTTGATCCCTATTTAAAGTTGTAGCTACCCCTCTCTTAAATCAAGCAATTATCAATTTTATTTCAGTCTTGTGCTGAATCTAGGAGGGCGGAACCCCTATAGCATTCCAAGGGCCGATCCCCCTCAAGGGTCAAAATCTATAGAGCTCCTTCTGGGGTTCTATCATCTTCCTAGGTAAAATCAATCTCTCATGCATCATAGGTTTTTCATTTTTTGTGTTTTTCTCGCGACCCCATTTTTTTGCATGATGATTTGATCTACATGGAAAACCAATTTTGTTTTAATTTCCACTGCGTATGCGATGCTTCTGATAAGGTTTCCCAACAGTGGTATCAGAGCCAAGGTTTTTGTGCGAAAGATTGGTTTAAACTGCATATGATGAGATTGAATCGCGTAGAATCATTCTACGCATTCTTATCGTATTTCTGCAGCAATGCTCTACAAGGGCGGCCGACCACGGCTAGGCCCCTACAGGGGCAACCGCAAGCGGCTAGGGCCGCCATCAAGGGTGGCAGCCCGTAGCCTACCCACAAGGGGCGGCGCTCACCCGCGGCTAGGCCACAGTGGCAGTGCCCGCTCGCGGCTTGCCTGTAAGTGGCCATGCTTATCGGCGGCCATGCCGCAAGGGTAGCGCCCATAGCTAGCCCATAGAGGTGCGGTGCTGCCTGCGGGCATGACGCTTGCCTTCTCGCGAGGTGTCGCTCGAGGGTAGCGACGCTTGCCGTAGGGGCAGCCCGTGGGCGGGGTGACCGCCAATGGCGCATAGCACTACCGCCGCTGACGACAACGTAGATGAGGCAATAAGAGTTAGGGCAATCCTTTTGAGAAAAGGATAATCTTGCCCCTCTAAATTTAGAAAATTTCAAGGAATGTCCTTGTATATAAAATTCTCAAAATACCCTCAATAATTCTAGAAATTCTAAGGACTATCCTCTCATCCAAAATTATAAAAATACCCTTGATAATTTTAAAAATTTTGAACATATCTTGATTTTCAAAAAAATAATTAATTAAATAGTTTAATTAATTATTATATTTTTATTAATCCTATAATGATGTGATGTACATGTGATGTATGATGTGGATGGATGATCATGAGCCATGTGTTGTGATATGTATAATTATGATTATTATTATTATTATTGGGATTTGTGAGCCTTTGTTTTTCTCGTTTATTGTCGGGCCTGCGTGCTTATGATTATTTGTAATTACATGAAGAGGTGCAGTGGGAGTATGGAGGTGACAACGAGACCCACGATGCTATGGCGGGAGATCAAGATGCATGGTGATGTGACGATCCGACCGAATCGAAGATGACGAGATCAACAACCACAAGGCATGGAGATGTGCCGATGCACATATAAATCCTATTGTGAGTGATTAGGCATATTGATTGGAGCTTAATCATATTAGGTGACTGCTCATAATTATCCGGTGTGGTTTACATATGTGATGTGTTATGCACCTACTAGATATATGTATATATATATATATTTTCATGCGATGTAGATATATATTAAATATGTATGTGTGTGACACGATATATAAGGAGACCAATACAAAACAAAAAACCCTCCTATGATAATATTAAGTCGGTAAGCATGAGACAATAAGATTGACTCATGAGGCCTTCCATTATTATAGGAAGAAATTAAATCATGACATATGTTGAGTTAGTCGAGTTACTCGAGGCTCACTTATCTATATGATCGAGTTCTTGCCTATGACATATAGATGTCACCATTGACATGAGGATATTATATGGCTTGGTCGAGCAGTCGAGAGTGTATTTATCGAATCATACTCATCTTATAATGATGGTGATGACTTAACTGAACTTCATGGTTGGTTGAGCAGTTGAGACCATGATGATTCGGAGGTCGAACATGATAGGAATCACAAGGAGTTGTGATTGACAATTATTGCCTACCGTTTGAGCTTACTGTAATTGGTCGAGTCCCTTGATGTTGCACTAATATGTCGATTATCCCGATCCCCACTAGGAGTCTATCGGAGACTTTCGACTCACGTGTCGAGGGTGTCTTGTGATTCGCTAGGAAAATAATGGGAGTACATTAAGATAGAAGTCCATATCTTAATTAGTATTTTCTATAAAATCTATATATTATTTATTTGTGATATATCTTGTTTATGAGAAACATGTCACTCGCAAACCCCCTTGCGTGGCATACTTGATGCCAATCGCCTCGTTGGTCCAAACTACATGGATTAGCTTCGTAATTTGAGACTTGTTCCCACTGCAGAGAAAATCACAAATGTCCTTGATATAATTGTACCTATGCCGAAAGAAGGGGCAAGCAAGGATGAGATCGCTCGCTATGTGAAGTATATAGATGATTCTATGTTGGCAAAATATTATATGGACTCCTGAGTTGCAGAGGCAATATGAGAGCATGGATGCAGATTCTATCCTTCTTCATCTCTACCAGCTGTTTGAGAAACAGGGAAGAACTCAAAGATATGAGATATCTAAGCGACTATTCCAAGCCAAGATGACAGAAAGGACATCGGTTGAGAACCACGTCTTAAAGATGATAGAGTGGATTGAGAAACTCATAGGTCTAGGAATAGTCCTAGAGGATAACATATGCATTGATCTTATACTTCAGTCCTTACCAGATTTCTTTTCTCACTTCATCATGAATTTTAACATAAGCAAGTTTGAGGTAACTCTCCCTTAGCTACTCAATATGTTGAGGGAAGCTGAGAGTGCAATCAAGAAGGAGAAGCCAATTCTCTATATTGGTGAGACTAAAAAGAAAAGGAAGGCCAGTAAGATCCTTAAGAAGGGCAAGGGCAAAGAAAGACCGAGTAAGGTAAAGATTGCCAAGAAAGACTCGGCAAAGGACAAAGGATAGTTGGTAAAGATTGCCAAGATGGGCATTGAAAGAGGAACTGTAAGGACTACCTTGTAGAGAAGGTGAACAGAAGGTTGGAGAAGCTTCAGGTATATTCATGATCAGTCTTCACTTGTCAGATTTTTATGATAACACCTGGATATTGGATAACGGGAGTGCTTATTATATCTGTAATTTGTTGCAGGTTCTAGCAAGACTTAGGAGACTATCTAAAGGTGAGATGAACCTCAAGATGGTCAATGGAGCAAGAGTTGCTGTAATTGCTATTGGCGAGGTCATCCTACATCTGCCTGGTGGGGCTATTATTACATTAGATGCATGCTATTTTGTTCATTCCATTATTAAAAATATTATTCCTATCTCTTATTTGATAATTAGTAGATATAAATTAGTTTCTTATAACAATAGTTATTTAATAATTATAGATGATGAGATCATTACTAGAGGGACCCTTATAAATGGCTTATCTATGTTAGACACTTCTTTACATATCATGAATATAAATATGTCTAAGAGGTAAAGAGATGAGGTGAATAATCATACCTATGACATTGTAGACTAGGTTATAAACATGAGGAAAGAATTCAAAAGATACTGAAAGATAGATACTTAGATCCATTTGACTTTGAGTCATATGCAACTTGTGAACCTTGCCTTTGTGGAAAGATGACCAACTCTCCTTTCAGTGGAACTGGAGAGAGAGCCACTGAGTTACTAGAACTCATACATAGTGATGTATATGGTCCCATGTCGACTTAGGCTATAGGTGGTTACTCATACTTCATTACATTCACTGATAATTTTTTTAGGTATGGACATATGTACTTGATGAAGTACAAATCTAATGCCTTTGAGAAATTTAGGGAATATAAAAATGAGGTAGAGAACCAAATTATAAAGAGTATTAAGACTCTTCGATCAAGTCGAGGAGGAGAGTACTTGAGTACGAAGTTCACCCATTTCCTCATGGACAATGAGATTCTATCCCAATGGATACCTCCTTATACACCTCAGCTCAATGATGTATCAGAAAGGAGGAATTACATGCTGTTAGACATGGTACGGTCCATGATAAGTTTCTTTGACCTACTCATCTCATTCTGGGGATACGCCCTAGAGACCACAACTTACCTTTTAATTAGAGTTTCATCAAAGTCGGTAGTGTTTATTGTATATGAGATATAGAAAGGAAAGAAGCCTGATCTTAAGATAGTAAAGATTTGAGACTGTCCTGCTCATGTTAAAAGACGCAATCCCGATAAGTTGGAATCAAGGATGGAATAGTGCACGTTCGTGGGATACCCTAAAGAGACTTTAGAGTATTACTTCTATCATCCTGAGGATCGAAAGGTCTTTGTTGCTAAGAGAGCTGTGTTCCTTAAGAAGGAACACATTCTTGGTAGAAATAGTATGAGAGATAAAGTTGAGTGAGGTTGGAGAACCTAGCTCAAGCACCATTCTAGAGTCCGAGTCTGTTCAGGTACCTAACACACAAGTTCCAACTTTACATAGATTTAGTAGAATATCTCACTCTCTTAAAAGATATGTGGGACATATAAGTGGAGAAGACTCTTAGGATATTGATCCTCAGACCTACGAGGAGGGTATTATGAGTATAGACTCCGGGAAGTGGCTAGACGCCATAAATTCTGAGATAAATTCTATGTACTCTAACAAGGTTTAGAACCTTGTGGATGCAGCTAAGGGTATCATACCCATTTGCTACAAATGGATCTTCAAAAAAAATATTGGAGTAGATAGAAAGGCGGAGACCTATAAGGCAAGGCTGGTAGCTAAAGGTTATCGTCAAAGACAAAGAGTTGACTATGATAAAACCTTTTCACTTGTAGCTATGCTTAACTCCATTAGAATTCTTTTGGCAATTATATCACACTATGACTATGAGATCTGGCAGATGGATGTGAAAATGACATTCCTCAATAGCAACCTTAAGTAAGAGGTGTATATGATACAACTAGAGGGATTCGTATCTAGAGAGAGTCCAGATAAAGTGTGCAAGTTGCTCAAGTCTGTTTATGGACTAAAGCAAGCTTTTTGAAGTTAGAACATAAGATTTAATGAGGTGATTAGGTCTTATGACTTCGTTAAGAATGAAGATGAGCCTTGTGTATACAGAAAGGTAAGTGTGAATGCTATCACCTTCTTGGTGCTGTATGTGGATGACATCCTAATCATTGTGAATGATGTAAGAATGCTCTCCACAATAAAGACTTGGTTATCCAAAAACTTATCCAAAAAAGACTTAGGGGAAGCATCCTATATTTTGGGGATTCAGATCTATAAAGATAGATCTAAGAGGATGCTTGGCTTGTCCTAGTCTAGGTACATAGACTCCATTATCAAAAGATTTGGTATGGAGAATTCCAAGAGAGGTCTCATACCGATAAGACATGAAATATCACTTTATAGGAGTATGTCCCCAAAGACTCTTGAAGAAAGAGCAGAGATACCTTATGCCTTAGCGATAGGGTCTATCATGTATGCTATGCTATGTACCAAGCCTGATATATTACATGCTCTGAGTGTCACGAGTAGGTATCAGGCAGATCTAGGTTTAGAACATTGGAAGGCAGTAAAATGTATCCTTAAGTACTTGAAAAGGACTAAGTATCTTTTACTGGTATATGAAGGAGATAGCCTCCAGGCTGAGGGCTACACAGACTCGACTTTTCAGTCCGACATTGATGATAGCAAGTCAAACTCAAGGTATATTTTCATCATGAATAGAGGAGCAGTAAGCTGGAAGAGTTTCAAGCAAGATATTACTGCTAACTCAACCACAGAGGTGGAATACATTGTTGCGATAGAAGCAACAAAAGAAGGGGTATGGATGAAGTTCATCATGATATTAGAGTCATACCAAGCAGCGTGGAGCTGATTCCCATATATTATGACAGCAATAGGGTGATAGCTTTGGCACAGGAACCCAAGTTTCATCAGAATTATTCTGAGGAGGTTCCATCTTATTAGAGCAATCATGACCCAAAAAGATATAGTAATGAAAAGAGTTCCATATGAAGATAATATTGATAATCCATTATCGAAACCATTGGCTCAAATTATATTTGAGCATCATAGGGGGTCTAATGGGGATCAGACACATAGTTGATTGACTTTAGGTCAAGTAGGAGATTTCTAGTTATAGGTGCCCTGCAAGCCAATCACGTAAGTGATAACATGTATGCCACACTGCATGATCTTTTTGCTTAAGATTATTACTAGCATATTCTCATATTATATTATTTGTTGCATATATATATTATGATGTCCTTGGTTCTATGCAATGTGAATCAGATCATGATGAGATGTTGTATGGTTGATGATTTAAGAATGAGTTCAGTAATTGATCCGCTTATGGAATACTGTATGGTTGGTAATACCAAATGTTAAACAACGATTCTATAATCCCAATTGTATATCTGATCCTTTGACTTGAGACACCAAGGATGTCTTATATGAGTACTCCTTTCTTTAACGCTAGACTTACAAGCTTGGAAAGTTTCAGATCTGGTATAGTTGGTTATCGAGATTGGTAGCCAACCTTACGAAGTCAATTGAGTGTCAATAAAGGATCATCCACTCTCAGTATTATGAGAGGAATATCCCATATGTGCTTGCTTAGATAAATCCCTAGCTAGGGTCATTCGGATTGAGTGAGAAAGAGTTCTCCGGTAGAATCCGATTAGAGCAAGACAAACTGATTTCGTATGTGACCTGACAGTACCATGTCCAATATATGGTCTCTGGGATATTAGTTGGATAAGAGATTATAAATACATAGTAATCGTGGATAGACAAGTCCGATGGATTCGATCCCCCCTGTACCGTATGAGGACTATGACATAGTGGTCTAGTACGTCTATAGTCGATGAGTCGAGTGAATTAGTATGGAGATAATAATTCACTGTATCAGAAGGAGTTATGATGAGAGTGACTCACAGTCAGCTCAGTATTAGGCCTAGAGGGTCATACATATATAGTGGATGCTTCAGCGAATATAGGATTAGATGGAGATATAATTAGCCCCTATTCTTATTAGATGAGACCCTATACAGATAAGCTCCTTAGTTGAGGTTCAATTAGAGGCCTAAGAAGATTATTGGATAGAGTTTCAATAATGCAAGGTTAGTAGGTAATTGGATGGAGATCCAATACCCACTAAGGCAGGAGTGCTAGGGTTTTGGTGGCTCTCTATAAATAGGAGGGGAGACTTATGGTTGATAGGCTACAGCTTTGGCCTCCCCCTCCTATTCTCCTCCCTCCCTGTACGCAAGAGTTGCGAGATAAGATTAAAGGAGTTTCGCTGCAGAGATATATCATGTTGATACTATTAGAGAGGAGGATGCTTGATCTCCTTCATCCTCTCCATCCAGATCTAAAAATACGATCTCCCTAGGTAAAATCAATCTCTCACACATTGTGGTTTTTTTGATTTATACATTTTTCTTGTGACCCCAATCTTTTGCACGACGATTTGATCTGCGTGGAAAATCGATTTTATTTTGATTTCCACTACGTATGTGATGCTCCCGCTAAGGTTTCCCAACACTTGTGGCATGAACTTACTTATAAACTCTTGTTGCCTAGAAGTATCTTCTAATGCTTTATATTGCATACTTATTGATATTGGAATTTATTAATACTGAGCATTAATTAGCAAATATTTTTATAAAACCTTTAAATGAAGAATAATTTGATTTTCTTAGAAGAGGACTTGGAATGCTAAATCATGAAAATATATGAATTGCTAATCTAGATTTCATGATTTCTATGATAATATTTTTTAAAAATTATCTTATTGTTCACATGAAATTATCTTATTGTTTTTATGAAATGTTTATCTTATTATTCACAAAAGGGGAGAAAATTTGCATGATGTTTTGCTATTTTACAGAATTATTTGTTATGCTTGCATGAAATTACATGAGATGATCTTAATGCATGAGTAGCTCTTAAACTTTTGAATCTTCTTGAATATCTTAGAGTTTTGAGCTTATTTTTGAAATTCACCTCTACAAAATTGAGAGCTATGTTTAATGATGTTTTACAACTCCTCCATTGTTTTCTTTCCTTCCTTTTCATAAGAGGAAAAAAATTCTTTATAACTCATATCGTATTTTAAAAAGGGGGAGCAAAGACTCATGTACCTTAAAATCCTTAACCTATATTGGGATACCTGGCAGATCAACTGTAATCTTGATCTGGTGCGCGAATTTGATCTCCAGGTTAGGGCCCTAATGTGATCCTCAATTTTACAAGGCTCAAAGAAATAGGGAGACTACTTCATTAAGGCTCGAGTTTCCTATTGATTGGGCTGGAAGTGTAGAAAAACTCGATCTTCAATTTTTCGTCTATTCTGAAATTTGTCGGAAGGTCGTTTCTTCTTTACATGTGTTGTCATATGGTTAGTCTTTAGTGATAGCCAATCTTTCTTCTGGAATGGTGACTGTCCTATGGTATGGTTCAGGATGATGAGAGCCTAATCTGGCATGAGTATGGATTACAATTCTTCTAGTTTTACTCCTCTTTCGTGCCATGGACCTGTATCCAACCATATTTAAATTTGGTAATAATTAGTATCTCTTGTAAAATCCTCGTATGAAGTGTGGGGGAAGCCTCAGTGTAAATTAGGAGTTGATCATCTTGCATAAGAATAGCCCCAATTCCAACTCCTGACGCATCGGCCTCAATGACCTAAGTGTGGCTGAAATCAAGCAGTGCTAGGACCGATGTCATCGTCATGGCTGCCTTGAGTCGTTCGAAGGCTGTGGAGGCTTTATCCATTCACAAGAAGGAGTCTTTCTTTAGTAAGGACATGAGTGGGGTACTAATCTTGCCATAATTTTTCACATAATTTTGGTAGTAGCCCGTGAGTCCAAGGAAACCGCATAATGATTGTACGTTTGTAGGTCCTAGCCATCCTTGCATTGCCTCGATCTTTGTTGGGTCCACCGCCACTCTATCTTATAATATAATATGCCTAAGATACTCCACTTTATGCTATAATAAGCTACACTTTGACTATCTAACATAAGGAGTATTATTCCGAAGAGTCATTAGAACAGTTGGTAAGTGCTGAAAATGTATATCAAGCTTAGGGCTATAAATGAGAATATCATCAAATAATACCAATACAAACTTGCATAGAAAACTCTGGAAGATGTCATTTATCAGGCTTTTGAAAATAGAAGGAGCATTCATAAGTCCGAAAGACATTATCAGAAACTCATAATGGCCGTTATGCATGCGGAATACAGTTTTCAGAATATCTTCAGTGCATACCCGAATCTGATGGTATCCAGATCAGAGATTCAATTTAGTGAAGACTTAGGCTCCTTCTAATTCATTCAAGAGTTCATCTACGAATAGGATAAGATATTTATCATTGACGGTGATGGCGTTTAGAGCTCGGTAGTTAATGCACATTCACCACATACTATCTTTCTTGTGCACTAGCAACACCAGTGAGGAGTAAGGGCTACAGCTCGGTCGAATGACCCCAGTGTCAGGCATCCCTTTAACAATGTTCTCGATCTCATCCTTCTGCAAGTGAGGATAGTGGTATGATCATAAGTTTGTTAGAGGTTTTCCTGGCAAAATAGGAATGCGGTGGTCATGCCGCCAGTTAGGGGGTAGCTTGCGCGGCTCCAAGAAAACATTCATGAATTCATTCAGGAAAAGGGCAAGCTTAGGATCTAAGTTTTGTACATTCTCCCCCATAGATGGCTTCTGAATATGCATCAAGAATCCACTATGTGCTTTATGCAAAACTTTGTCCATTTGTTGTGATGAAACGGTGGAAATTTGACTCCTGTGCTTGCCTCGTAACGTGACCTATCTTCCTTTATAATAAAATTTCATGATTAATTTAGAAAAATTCCAGGAGATATCACCTAGTGTTGTGAGCCATTCGATCTTGAGTATGGCTTCATAATCATCGATGGGTAGGAGGAAGAAATCAACTACCACTTCTTGGTCTTGGAGAAGTAGTTTCACTCGCAGGCAC
This sequence comes from Ensete glaucum, assembly GCA_021527575.1. NCBI lineage: Eukaryota > Viridiplantae > Streptophyta > Magnoliopsida > Zingiberales > Musaceae > Ensete > Ensete glaucum. Next base: position 36,683,427 of record CM038558.1, on the reverse strand, counting down.
CGTTGGTCGTAATTAAAGATTCGGCCATCGGTGACCTCTACGTCAAACTTGTTGCAACCTTTAATTTGAAGCACCAAATGCACAGCAACCTTACTGTTGAGAAAGTTATTGGTGCTACCTATGTCAATGAGAATGATGATGAGTTGCTGTTTTAGAAGTCCTCTAACTTTAATCATCTGTGGGTTGGAATAGCCGGCTAATGCGTGCACTACGTAGTTGGTTGGTTGGAACTCTTCCTCCATGTCTTCTTCTTTAGGTTCAAGGGCTTCTTCAGATGTTTCATTGTCCTCATCCTCCGCTGGTTCAATCACGAGGAGTCAGCCCTTTTTGCAGTGATGTTCGCGGCTCCATGGTTCATTGCAATGCCAATGCAACTCCTTGGCCGATCGTTCGTGAAGCTCCTCTCTTGTCAATTTTTTTGGTGCAGGGGCTTGGATGACAGTAGAGGGGTTAGTAGGCCTCGGCATGGCTGGTCAAGGAGTGACCCTTGTCCTTCATACCTCGTGGTTCAATTGTTCTTCCTGGATACACGCGAAGGAAATCACCACCATAAGAGTGTACGGTTCTCGTGCCTTTACTTCTCCTCGGATCTCTAGCTTTAGGCCCTCGATAAAAGTACCTAAAAGTTGTTTCTCAGACTAATTATCAGTTTGGTTAGATAAACACATAAACCTTATTTGGTATTCTTATATTGTAGAGGTTTGATAAATCTTTGCCAATTATCCGTCGATGTTATTGAAATCGGTTGGTCCGAAATGATCTAGTAATCCTTCCTTAAATCACTACTAGGAGAGTCCTCCATGGGTGTGCTTAAACCAATTAAACCACTGAATAGCATCTCCCTCGAGATGGATGGTAGCAATCTCCACCCATGTGGTATCGACGGTTCGGTAGATCCGAAAATAGCGGTCCACACGCGAGATCCACCCGATCGGTCTCCTTCTTCCTATCTAGGGAAGTCAACCTTCATGCGTGGATTATTGAGATCAGAGGTGATGTGGCCATATTCTTAAGGATCGTCTCGCCGATCTGAAGTTTCTCCATGTTGTGATTTCCTCGGGTTCGATAGTCGGCTAATGCTGAATTCGATGAAAAGGGATCACATCTTCTCTTCCATGTGGTTTCGAAAGGCTTCAAGCTTTGCATTGATAGCCTTCTCTAATGCCATAGTACATACCTCAAGATCTATAATATTGAGATCTTTTTCTATTGTCAGTTCAGTGCCATGGGAATTTTGGAGTAGTAGTGGCTGGTTGTAAGGTGGATTTATTTTGGTGAAAGTAGACTACAGTTTAGGGTAGATTTGGGGCTACAATTTTGTAGAGTTTAGGCTATGAATTGGTGTGGTTTTAGGGTTGTGATGGTAGTAGATGAAGGTTAGAAAAATAGATTTTAGATCTAGGATAGATGACAACAAAGGTAGATGTCTCGGTAAGAAAAATTTTCTAAAAAGGTAAGTGGATCGATAAGGAAGTAGGCTGATTTGAGTAGCTGATTTAGGGGCTATTTGGATTTGGTTTAGGATAATATTTAGAAGGGTTTTTGGTGAGGATGGTAGGGTTTGGTGATGAGGAAAGGAGAGTCCAAAATTTCACAAAAAATAGCACTCAAATCTGATAGAATTCGGTGAAAGGAAGTGCTGCAATATGTTGTCTTGCTGAATCAGTTTTTGTGTCAGAGAAATGATGAATTCTCAACGTAAATTCCAAGAGAAAGTTTAAGAAAATTATACAAAAACTATTGGTTTAGATGTTTTCAATACCAGTAGGAATTTTGATGAAATTTTGGCAGCATAACGGTAGGAAAATAGGATAAAAAATGCAAGGCCAATTCCTTCATCGTAAAATTACAGAACTGCATGATGGTGAAAGATCATACAAGAAAACTAGTTCAGAAGGAGTTTTTTTATAAAATTAAATCTAGATAAAAGACAACTTGATCTTGGGAATTATGTAGAGATTTCAGCTAAAAAGGATGAACAAAAGTTTGGTTTCAAGAGGCCAATCGATGGAAGGCAGATTCTATATTATAAAATTTTAGTACTGTATAATGAAGAATCACAGTGCTATAAGTCTAGATCCAGAAGGAGTTTTTTCACAAGATTAGTCTTAAATGAAAGCTAAGATGATTTATGAAATTATTTAAAAGTTTTAGCCAAAAAGGATGATTAAAGGTTTAGTTTCAAGAAGTAACAATCAGTTAAAAATTTCCGCAATATTTCACCTTCGCAACGGTGATAATATCTACATGGTAAAAAATTACAGTAAGAAAACTTTAGAAAACTTCTTCCATGTATAATATGAAGGATTTTATAGTATTAAAGAGGCATGGGTTATAAAAATATATCAAAATTCCAGATCAAATGTAGGGGGCAGCGACAAATTGATTTGATCTGTAGCTGGCATGAAAGGTGGAGGCGCGTGTTGCAGTAATTATGGAAATTGCTTGGGAAGGTAGAGACATGGATGACGGCTACCGGGGCAGCAAGATCGCTGCACTGACATCAGATGATAAGACCATAGAAGGAGCCCTATAGATTTTGATACTTGAGGGGGCTTAACCCTTGGAATGCTATAGGGGTTCCTCCCTCCTAGACTCGATACAAAGGCTGAATTGAAGATGATAATTGCTTGATTAAAAGAGAGGGCAGCTACATCTTAAATAGGGATCAAAGTCCTAGCCTAAGGGGGGCACTTGTCTAGGTGGAATTGTCCGTTTGCCCCTCCTATAGCCATCCTACCTTAATAGGAACAAGGGGCGGCTAGGTTGGCTCTATAGCCGACCTAAGCAGGGGGAAACCCTGGCTGACTTGCCTAGTAAGGGGGGCAGCGACTACTAAGCTCGAAGGGATAATCTAAACCTAGCCATACTCATTTATAAGATATGAGTGACTTTATTATAATCTAACAAGGTTTTTATTGACTAGTACTAAGATGATTAGGACTCAACCCTGTTGGAGTCCTATCAGAGAGCCACTGAGTTATTGGAACTTATACATAGTGATGTATATGGTCCCATGTCAACTCAGGCTATAGGTGATTACTTATACTTCATTATATTCACTAATGATTTCTCTAGGTATGGACATGTGTACTTGATGGAGTACAAGTCCAAGACCTTTGAGAAATTCAGGGAATATAAGAATAAAGTCAAGAACTAGATTGGAAAGAGTATTAAGACTCTTCGATTAGATCGAGGAGAAGAGTACTTGAGTACGAAGTTCACCCGTTTCCTCAAGGACAAGAGGATTCTATCCTAGTGGACACCTCCTTATACACCTCAGCTCAATGGTGTTTCAGTAAGGAGAAATCATATACTATTAGATATTATGTGATCCATGATGAGTTTCATAGACCTACCCATCACATTTTGGGGATACGCCCTAGAGACCGTAACTTACCTTCTGAATAGAGTTCCATTAAAGTTGATAGTGTCTATACCATATAAGATATGAAAATGAAAGAAACTCGATCTTAAGATGGTTAAGATTTGGGGCTGTCCGGCCCATGTTAGAAGACATAACCCCAACAAGTTGAAATCAAGAACAGTATTGTACAAGTTCATGGAATACCCTAAGGAAATTTATAGGTATTATTTCTATTATCCGAAGGACCGAAAGGTCTTTGTTGTCAAGATAGCTGTGTTCCTTGCGAAGGAATACATTCTTGGTGGAAATAGTAGGAGTAAGATAGAGTTAAGCGAGGTTAGAGAACCTAGCTTAAGCACTATTCTAGAATTCGAGTCTATTCAAGTACCTAGCACATAAGTTCTAACTTTGTGTAAGTCTAGCAGAGTATCTCACCCTCCTGAAAGATATGTGGGACATATTAGTAGAGAGGAGTCTCAAGATATTGATCCTCAAACCTATAAGGAGGCTACTATGAGTATAGAATCCAGGAAGTGGCAAGAATCCATGAATTCTGAGATGGATTCCGTATACTCTAACAAGGTTTGGAACCTTGTGGATGCACCTAAGGGTATAGTACCTATTGAGTGTAAGTGGATCTTTAAAACGAAGATCGGAGTAGATGAAAATGTGGAGACCTATAGGGCAAGGCTAGTAGCAAAAGGATATTGTCAAAGATAAGGAGTTGACTATAACGAAACCTTTTCATCTGTAGCTATGCTTAAGTCCATTAGAATTCTTTTGGCCATTGGAGCACACTATGACTATGAGATCTGACTTATGGATATCAAAATGACATTCCATAATGACAACCTCAAGGAGGAGGTATATATGATACAACCAGAGGGATTCGTATCTAGAGAGAGTCTAGATAAAGTGTGCAGGTTGCTCAAGTCCATTTATGGACTAAAGCAAGCTTTTTGAAGTTAGAACATAAGATTTGATGAGGTGATCAGGTCTTATGACTTCGTTAAGAACGAAGATGAGCCTTGTGTGTATAGAAAGGTAAGTGGGAATGTTATCACCTTCTTGGTGTTGTATGTGGATGACATCCTAATTATAGGGAATGATGTAGGAATGCTCTCCATAGTAAAGACTTGGTTATCCAAAAACTTATCCAAAAAAGACTTGGGGGAAGCATTCTATATTTTGGGGATCTGGATCTATAGAGATAGATCTAAAACAATGCTTTGCTTCTTCGAGTCCAGATATATAGACTCTATTATCAAAAGGTTTGACATAGAGAATTCCAAAAGATGTCTCATACCGATGAGACGTAGAATATCACTTTCTATGAGTATATCCTCAAAGACTCCTGAAGAAAGGGCAGACATGGATAGGATACTCTATGCCTGACGATAGGGTCTATCATGTATGCTATGCTATGTACCACGCCTGATATAGCACATGCTTTGAGTGTCATGAGTAAGTATCAGGTGGATCCAGATTTGGAACACTGGAAGGCAATAAAGTATATCCTTAAGTACTTGAGAAGGACTACAGATCATTTACTGGTATGTGGAGGAGGTAGCCTCTAGGTTGAGGGCTACATAAACTCAAGTTTTAAGTCCGACATTGATGATAGCAAGTCGAACTCAAGGTATATTCTCACTCTGAATGGAGGAGCAATAAGCTGAAAAAGTTCCAAGCATGATACTACTGGTAAATCGACCACAGAGGTAGAATACATTGCTGTAGCAGAAGTAGCAAAAGGAAGGGGTATGGATGAAGGAGTTCATCATGGATTTGGGAATCGTTCTAAGCAGCATGGAGCCAATTCCTATATACAGTAACAACGAAAGGGCGATAGCTCTAGCAAGAGAACCTATGTCTCATTAGAATTATTCTAAGGAGGATCCATCTGATTAGAGTGATCATGACTCGAAAAGATTTAGCAATGAAAATAGTTCCATCCGAAGATAACATTGTAGATCCACTATCAAAGCCGTTGGCTCAGATTGTATTTGAGCGTCATAGGGGTTTGATGGGGATCAGACACATAGGTGATTGGCTTTAGGTTAAGTAGGAGATTGCTGGTTACAAGTGCCCTATAAGCCAATCACGTGAGTGATGACACATGTGACACGCTGCATTATCTTTTTACTTATTATTATTGACATATTCTCACATTATATTATCTGTTGCATATATATATATATATATATATATATATATATATATATATATATATATATATATATATATATATATATATATATATATATATATATATATATATATATTGTGATGTCCTTGGTTTTGTGTAATGGGAATCGGATCATGATGAGATAATAATAATGAAATCGTTTTACCTTTAAATATAGATCCTAAATAATCTCAATCAAATATTACTCGAGAGGGACATCAAGATAACCAGATAGATCAGTGTACTATATACCCATCTATATGATGGAGGTGGTTGGTCTCAAAGTCATTTGTGTGGATATACTAAGGATATAATACAAGTGCTCATTAGAGAATGAGTTCACTAATTAATTCACTTATAGAATATTGTATGGTTAATGATACTTAATGTCAGACAGTAATTCCATAGTCCTAGTTGTGTATCTAGTCCTTAGACTTGAGACACCAAGGATGTCTTGTTTGAGTACTCCATTCTTTGATGCCAGACTTATAGGTTTGGAAAGTTCTAAATCTGGTATAGCTGGTTATCAGGATTGGTAGTCAACCATACGAAGGTAATTGAGTATTAATAAAGGATCATCCATCTCGGTATCACAAGAAAAATCTCATATGTACATACTCAGACAAATCCTTGGCCAGGGTTAATCAGATTGAGAGAGAAAGATTTCTCTGAAGAATCCGATTAGAGTAAGACAAATTGATTCCGTATATGACCTGACAATACCATGTCCAATATACAGTATCTGGGATATTAGTTAGATAAGGGATTATAGATACATAGTAACTGTAGACAGACAGGTCCGATGGATTTGATCCCTCTATACCGTTTGGGGACTATGACATAGTGGCCTAATACGTCCATAGTTGATGAGTCGAATGAATTATTATGGAGATAATAATTCACTATATCAGAAGGAGTTCTGATGGGAGTGACTCACGACCAGCCCGGTATTGAGCCTAGAGGGTCACACATATGGTAGATGCTTCAGCAAATAGAGGATTAGATGGAGATCCAATTAGCCCCCATTCTTATTAGATGAGACCTGATGCTGATGGGCTGCTTGATTGAGGCCCAATCAGAGGCCTAAGGAGATTATTGGATAAAGATCCAATAATGCAAAGTTAGTGGGTAATTGGATAGAGATCCCATACCTACTAAGGCAGGAGCCATAGGGTTTTTGGTGGCTCTCTATAAATAGGAGGGGAGACTCCTGGTTGACAGGCCACAACCTTGGCCTCCCCCTCTTATTTTCCTCTCTCCCCTTGCAAGAGTTGCAAGATAAGATTGGAGAAGATTCGCTGTAGAGATCCATGGTATTGATACTGCTAGAGAGGACGACATTTAACTTCCTTCATCCTCTCCATTTGGATCTGGACTACAGGGATATACGATCTCCCTAGGTAAACCAATATCTTGCATGATGTAATTTTTTCAGTTTTTGTGGCTTTTTCATAACCCTAATCTTTTGCACGATGATTTGATCTACGTGAAAAACCAATTTTTTTTTTTGATTTCTACTGCACATATGATGCTCCCGCTGAGGTTTCCTAATACTATAGATATACAATAACTAATGATAGATAAGTCCAATGGATTAGATCCCTTGTACTATCTAGGAATGTTACCTAGTACATCTATAATCAATGAGTTAAGTGAATTATTATGAGATAATAAATTAATAATTTAGAAGGAGTTTTGATAGGTAGAACTCATGACTAGTTTAGTATTGGGCCTAAAAGGTCACACACATATGATGGATGATTGTAGTGAGTAGAGGATTGAATATGAGTTATCTAATATGCCCCTATTGTCATTGGATAAGACCTAACATTAATGAAATCCTTGTATGAGGCCCAATTGGAGGTAAATTAAGATTATTGAATAGAGATCCAATAATCCAAGAGGTGTGGAAAATTAGATAGAGATCCAATACCCACTAAGGCAGAATTCCTAAGGGCTTTAGGTGGTTCTCTATAAATAGGAGGGAGGGGTGACCAACAAGAGTGATAGGTTACATCTTTGGTCACCCCTTCCTATTCTCCTCCCTCCCATCTCTTATGAGCTGACCACCCCTTTCCCTACTGCGAGAGGACTATGAAGAAGAAAAGAGTTCTTCCATGTTCGTTGTAAGGTGGTACACAAAAGCTGCGAAGGAGGTGCACAAATGTTACGAGCTTTTGGCTGTGATTTGAGGAGTATCATTGCATTAATCCACCATGTGGATACCGCTAGAGAAGAGGATATCTGACCTCTTTCATCCTCTCCTACTAGATTTGAAAGTTTCAAGGATATACGATCTCCCTATGTCATATATCTCAAACGAATCCTAGTTTTTGGTTTTGTAATTTTTTGGGCACCAATCGTTACATGACGACGTGATAAAGGTAGGAAATTCTTTTGTTTTATTTTTCCACTGTGCATATAATGCTCACTTCCTACAAGGTGAAACATGTGGCAAGGTGCTACCTATGGATGATGATTTTACCAACTCAATCAATGGTACCATAGGAGTCAATCAATAATGCCATCATCACTTTGTCAACATTGCTGATGATAGGCTAGTGGTATTATCGCTTAGGCCAGCATTAGTAACACCTAAGGTCGATAGTAGTATCGGCTATGTTACATATGTCAATGTCATCTATAGTAGGTACAACTTAGAGTCAATACTAGAGTCATATATATCCTAACATTAAACTATTTTAGCTCCACTTTTGATGCTTTTTTGTGGTTATAAATAACCTATTTAGGTTTGGTTTGTGAAGCATCTATTCTTTGTTTACAAAGTATTGCAACTCTCTGTTTGCCTTACCTTCATGAGTTAAGTTATCATTCTAAGTTGTAAAAGGTGATAGCACTTTGTAAAAGGTTAAGTGTGAAGTTCTCTAATAACCCTTATAAAGGATAGTGTTATATAAGAGTAGTTGAGGAAGATTGTTAGTAGAAGTTGATGATCTCAAAATAGAGGAATCTATAGTAAACATAGGTATTACAAATCAATGTCTTTCTATCGCTTGTCTATGCCTCTTTATTAATGGTTATTGACTCACTTATCATTGTATATTATACTTGATTTTCTTGATCAAAATTAATAAATTGGTTAAAATTTCATAACCATTTCACTCTCATTTTAGTGCCATTAAGATCATAATAAGGCCAACTAGCAAATTGCATTTGACGATATCATAATAAGGCCAACTAGCAAATTGCATTTGACGATACCCTTTATCCACCAGCCTTGCCTTATAGGTCTTGACATATCCATCTACTCCAATCTTATTTTTGAAAATTCATTTGTAGCAGATGGGTACGATACCCTCAGGTGTATCGATAAGGTTCCAAACCTTGGATTATATAAAATCCATCTTAGAATTCATAGCTTCTTACTACTTCCCGTAGTCTATATTCATAATAGCTTCCTTGTAAGTCTAAGGATCAATATCCTGAGTGTCATCTCCATTAATATGATCCACATATCTCTCAAGAGAACCCAACAAAGATAAAAGAATAAGTGACAGACTCATTATGCTTACGCATAAGAGTTGACTTTCCTCGATGGGAAGACGAAGACCTGACCGGGTGGATTTCGCATACGGAGCAATACTTCTTCTATCACATGATCCTAGAAGCTTCTATGGTTGATATTATTGCCATCCATCTAGGAAGAAAAGCTACTCAATGGTATGATTGGTACAAGCACACCCATGGTGTCCCAACATGGAGACAACTCAAGAGTGAGCTGCTACTTTGCTTCGAATCGTATGAGTACAAAAATATCAATGTCCAACTCACGAAACTCCACTAGACCTCCACTATTTATGAGTACCAAACCAGATTTGAAAGACTCTCTAACCAAACAAGATACTAGACTAAAAAAATAATTATTAGGGAGTTTCATCGAGGGGTTGAAGCCAAAAATCTGAGAAGAAGTTAAAGCGCGACGACCCTACACGATGATGATAACTATCTCCTTCACACGACCACAAGAAGAAGGCTAAACCAAGATGCTTGGAGGACCTCGAACCTAAGGAGGAGAACACGAAGGACTCACAACCGGTCGATTGTACGACTTACACTCTAGTCGACCATGCGAACCCATAAGTAATAAAAGTTGAATCCCTTCCTATTATAGTCCTCACTAACAACCTTATGAATGGTGAAGAAAAGCAGGTGACCTTATATGGAAAACGTGGGAGTGAAGTAACAACGATCTCGACAAAGCACTTCTAGAAGCTTGCTGGAATTTTAGGCACCTCCGTTGAACCGAGCCGACTAATTCCCACTAGGCTATATGATCTTCGTATACTGATCTTGTCAGAGGAACCCCTAGTATATATTCGGCCATATTATTGTCTATGTCCTAAGAAAGCCGAAGCTGAGAGAATTGTCTAAGAGATGCCGGAGACATGGATCATTCGACTATGACCTTCCCTTGTAACAACACTTTATCTTCAAAAGCTTTGCATCTTTGTCTATAGGGATAAGCTCTTCCTGAAATGCCACATCTAGTTGAATCAGCTGTGGCTTTTGATGGAGTGCTTTTAGACCTCGAGCTACTCCCAATAGTGGACCATGTTGCTCGAAGTATTCCCTATTGATAACCTTTGTTCCACTACCGACGACCGCAAGAAGATAAAATTTTTGAAGAAACAGGAGGAAGGCATCCATACATCCACCATCTATAGGGCCCTCATAGCTATAATGCCATCTATATTGATCCTAGCATTATCAGGTGTTCAAAATTAGAGCAGACATAACAGGAGTTGAGATTGGCACCACCCTCTTGCAAGCTAGCCGACCCCTAATCCACACCAGGGCTCACCCTACACTTCAGACGAGGCTTTTGATCTATAAGGGAATACTAATTACTACTGAAGTTTGGCATGATACAGGGCAACATCATGAAGAAGTGAAAATGGGCTTGGGAAAATCATAGCTCCTACCTACTTCAGACTCGGATCGGGCTCACACCATTGGGGACCTTATCAAAGGGCAGTCCTCATTCCAAAAGAAGGCCTGACTACTATTAAAGAATAACTACGTGGTAGCCCATGCATGAAAGAAACATCCCCACGACAAACATTGGAGCAAAAGAATGTTTATTATTAAAAATCAAGTTTCTCTTCATCTCCATCCCAACCAGTAGGAAATTCAAGCCTCAAGGAAATGGTCTCCTTACTACTTTGGACCTTACAAAATTGGGGATCACATTGGAGTCCTAACCTGGAGATCAGATCTATGAATTAAATCAAAAATATAATTAATTCTCCATGTATCCCACCTTAAATGGAAGTTTAAAATGGACGACTCAGTCGAGATCCATCCAACCGACACCCAAGCTGAAGAGGAGGCCCAAGTTCAGTTGATGATCTCGCATGGGATCACAGGATCATAACACATCATTGTCCAATCATTATTGCTAATGCTGGAGACCACAGGAGCAGAATGCGCCTACTACAGGGGCCATGAGGGAGCCTTATGAGGAGTTGCAGATTAGGACGCAGGGACATGAAATCTCAACCTTGAGGACAAGGATAATATGAAGAGGACAGGTCTGTTAGGACCCTAGCATGGTTGGGTCCTAAGCCCAATAAGTCAAAGAGTCAATAAGGCCTTGAGTCATGTAATATCTCCCTAATCTAGCCATCATTCCCCTTGATTGAGGAGTCAACTAGGGTTTGAGGGAGGAGTCCTCACTAGGTTAGGAATTCCTAACCGCTGCCCCCTTTCCTTCTTGGTTTGGTCGGCTAGGGTAGAGGGGTAAAAGAGGTATTTCACTTAAGGTAGGAGTCTCTCTAGGGTTAGGGTTTGAAGTCCTATGTAAAGCATGTAGCCACCACCACTTTGAATCAAGCACAGATCAATCTTCATTCAGCCTTATGGCCGACTACATAGGAGGGAGGAACCCCTATAGTGTTCCAAGGGTTGATCCCCCTCAAAGATCAATCTGTATAAAATTCCTCTAGTGTTCTTTTAAGATTATGGAAAGGTGGAATGGAAAAAATATAGTTGATGAAGGTAGTCGCCATGAAGATGACATTGAATCCTTAAGGTTGTAGCTACAAGAGATTGTTACATAGTCTACAAGAAAAAACTAAAATTATTAAAGAACTTTGGAACAAAAATAATCAGCATGAAAATGTTGCCCAAATGTGTGGTTTTGGTGATGATACGCCTTCTTACCCAAGGAAGTTTCAAAGATTTCAGGCAAGACATAAAGATCAAGATGAATGACAGAACAAATACAACCCAAGGTTAGATATTCCATAGTTTGAAGGTAAAATTAATATTGACAACTTTATTGATCGACTCAATATAGTAGAAAGAATATTCGATTTTCATGAACCGCTAGAATAAAAGAAGGTTAATCTTATGACAATCAAACTAAAAAAGAATGCATCTTTTTGGTGAAAAAATATAAAGAAGCAAAAAGAACGTAAGGGAAAGAGTAAGATCATAACATGGGAGAAAATGAAAAGGGAGCTGAAAAGAAAATACTTACCTAACAACTATAAATAATAAATCTTTCTGAAAATCAATGATTTTAAGTAAAAAAATCTTAATGGAGAGGAGTACACAATAGAGTTCGACAATCTTATGTTAGAAGGAAAGCTTATGAAACTAGTAGGCCATTGCAAGATACCTTGGAGGTCTGAAATATGAGATTGCCAAAGTAGTTCAACTCTAATCGTATTGGTCTTGGAATGATATGAGTAAGTTAGCTTTAAAAGTGAAGAAATAGTAGAAATTTTAAAAGAATTCTCGATACGGGGTAAAAGATGACTATACGAGAGAAGAAAATTCTAAGCCTACTCACCAAAGTAAAGTAGTATCGAAGGGGCAAGACAAGGGTGAAGGATTAGCTAGCAACAAACTACCATCTAATTCTTATACATCTAATGGCCGAAAATGCTTTAAGTATCATGGTTTTAGGCATATTGCTTTAGATTGTTCAAATAGGAGGATTGTTACATTAGTTGAAGAACATAGTAATGAAGAAGGAAATGAAGCCAATGATGAACTAAAATATGATGATAATGAGGAAGAGTTTACTTATGTTGATCGTGGTTTATCTATTGTGTTACAACGAAGCTTACAGGTATCCTATATGGCTAAGTATAAAAGTTGGGTGAGAAAGAATGTGTTTCATACTAAATGTACCTCTCATGACAAGGTATGCTTGGTGATCATTGACAGTGACAACTTTTAGAATGTGATATCTTTCAAGATGTTGCAAAAGCTAAAGTTGGACACAATCCCTCATCCGCATCCTTACTGCTTATGCTGGCTGTAAAAAAAAAATGACATCAAGGTAACTAAAGGATGTTTAGTTTCATTTTCCATTGGCAATTATTATAAAGAAAAAGTATAGTGTGATGTTGCACATATAGATGCTTGTCATTTGCTATTAGGCAGATCTTAGCATTATGATAGGAGGTTATTGTATGATGGCTATAAACACACTTATTCTTTTAAGGTGAATGAAAAGAAGTTTATTTTAGCTCCATTATAGCCTTTTAAAATCAATGCACCAAAGAATGAAGTTAGTACTTTTATATCCTATTAAAAAAGTGAATGTAAGGGTGAATTAGAAAGGGGTAGTCATACTTTGACTCTAATAGTCATAGAAGAGAATAAACATTACAAGGAGCCATCGACAAACATAAAACCAATCTTAGAGGAGTTTCAAGACATTATACTGAAAGAGATTCCATATGGTCTTCCACCATTGAGTGACATCCAACATCATATCGATATTATTCTGGGGGCTATCCTACCTAACAAGGCAGCCTATAGAATGAGTTCCAAGGAGCATAAAGAACTTCAAAGGTAAGTAGATGAGCTAGTAAAAAAAAGGGTTGATTCAGAAAGCATAAGTCCTTGTGCTATTCCAGCCTTGTTGGTGCCTAAGAAAGATGGTTCTTGGAGAATCTATGTGGAAAGTTGTGCCATCAAAATCACTATTGACTATCATTTTCTAAGTCTAAGGTTAGATGATTTACTTGATCAATTGTATGATAATTATATTTTCTCTAAAATTGATTTGAGAAGTGGCTATCACTAAATAAGAATAAGACCTATATATGAGTGGAAAACAACAACATTTAAAACTAGAGAAGGCTTGTATTAATAATATACTTAAGCTATGCATTGGGACTTTTGTTATGATTTATTTTGATGACATATTGGTGTACAACAAGAGTGAGGAAGAGCATATGAATCATCTTAAGAAGATTTTTCTTATCATGAGGTAGCAAAGCTTTATGCTAATCTAAAGAAGTGTGATTTTTTTACTCCTAGTACAGTATTTATGAGATTTGTTGTTTTAAAAAATGGAATCATAATGGATCAAAGTAAGGTAGAAGCTATTCTTAATTGGCCAACACCTACTTCATTGCATGATGTGAGGAGTTTCCATGGTTTAACTTCCTTTTACAGAAGATTTATCAAGGGTTTCAGCTTGATTATTGCTCTAATCACCGAATGCCTAAAAGTTGATAAATTCAAGTGGACTAATGAGACTGATGAAGCTTTTGAACTATAAAAAGAAAGGTGACCAAAGCTCCTATTTTGGTACTGCCCAATTTTGACAAAGTATTTAAGGTTGAATGTGATGCCTCCAATATGGGAATTGGTATTGTTTTGAGTCAAGAATCAAAGCCTATTGCCTTTTTAGTGAAAAGCTGAATGATACAAGGAGGAAATATTCTATCTATAATAAGAAATTCTATGCCATTTATCAAGCTTTATCTCATTAGAGTCAATATCTTTTTGCCCAGCCATTTGGTTTATATTCTTATCGTGAGGCATTGAAGTTTATTAATTATCAATACAAGCCAAATAAGAGGCATGCAGCTTGGATGGAGTTCTTGCAATCTTATACTTCACAATCAAGCATAAATCTAGTGTTTAAAATATAGTTGCTAATACATTAAGCATAAAATATTATTTATTATTAGCCATAGAAGTCAAAGTAGTTGGATTTGAGACATTCAAAAGATCTCTATTAGAATGATGTGGATTTCAGCTCAATATGGCAAAATTATAAATTAAGTTCTTTTTAGTAATTTTCTATCTTTGATGGATTTCTTTTTCGAGCGAATGCCTTGTGTGTTCTATCTTGTTCTTTGAGACATGTAATTCTAGCTGAAGCTCATAGTGGCGCTTTGGGAGGACATTTTGGTAGGGACAAAACTATGACTCTTATTCAATCAAATTTTTATTAGCCTAAGATATTCAGAGATGTTGAGAGATTTATAAAGCAACGCAGAGTGTATCACTTAGCAAAAACAAGAAGTAAAAATTTAGGTTTATACACTCCATTGCCAATATCGAATGCTCTATGGGAGGATGTGAGTCTTGATTTTGTCTTGAGACTACCAAGAACTCAAAGGAACAAATATTCTATCATGATTGTTGTTGATAGATTCTCGATGATGTCTCACTTTGTTCCTTATAATAAATCAAATGATGTATCTCATATTGCTGATTTGTACCTCAAGGAGATTATTAGATTACATGGCATTCCAAGAACTATGGTATATAATCGAGACTCCAATTTTCTTAGCCATTTTTGAAGAACTATATGGAGAAAACTGGATACATCTTTGAATTTCAATAGCTCTTATCATCCGCAAACCGATGGGTAAATAGAGGTAAAGAACATAAGCTTGGAAAATTTGCTTAAAAGCTATGTTAGCAAGAACATTAAGCAATGGGATCTCATTCTTCCATAAATTGAGTTTACTTACAATCGTTCCATGTATCATAGCATTAGTAAGAGTCCTTTTGAGGTTGTTTATAGTGCTAATCCTTCTAGTCCTTTAGACTTAGTTTCTCATTATACAACTAAGCAATTTAGTGGAGATGTTGACGAGATGGCTAAATAGATAAAGAAGTTACATGATGATGTTAAAGCAACCATTGAGAAGTAAAATGAAATGTACATACGAGCAGGTAACAAACATAGAAAGTATATGAGATTTAATGTAGGTGATTTAATTTGGATTCATTTAAGGAAAGAGAGGTTTCCACCAGGTAAATTTAGGAAGTTGAATCCAAAGGCTAATGGCCCATTCAAGGTACTTAAAAGAATTGGTAAGAATACTTATGAGATTGAGCTCCCTGAAGATTATGGAGTATCATTAACATTCAATGTGGCTAATTTAAGTCCTTATCATGGTGATGAAATAAATGAAGACTTGAGGACAAGTCCTTTTCAATAAGGGGAGACTGACACGGGAGTGTCTAATTTGCTACAATCAACACTTATGGATCTTGCTGATCCTATGGTATTCCCTACAGTCAACTACATTATCTCAGAGCCTTTAACTCAGCCCACTCAAATATGACAGCTCATGAGCATATTCGTTGGACAAAGTTAAAGTTGTTTGAATGTGCTTTTTTTCATGGCTAAAGAATGCATTAAAGGGGTTAGTTACTAGTTGTAAGGCACTTAATGTTATAGTTCCTTGTGCATGAAAGGTTGTTTCATGCACTAGTACCTATTTTGATATTCTAGGGTTAGAAAGAATTTCAGTACCTGATTTGTATTGGCAGAAGCTTTTTGGAGTCTCTCTAAGACTATATCTCTTGGATGCTTCCTTGAGTGGTGAGTCTTTTAATTCAGTTTTGTATCATTGTTTAATTTTCTTGAGATGGTGAATTTTTTGTATCCTCTAGTGACATTAAACTTGATGGTGAACTTTTTATCTATTTTATGTAAGTTCTATTTTGAGTTTGTTTCTTTTCTACAACTCGACTATCAGTTTCTTTCTTTCTTCTTGAATTACATTCCTCTTTCTCCCTTCCTAGTATCAAGATCTCAAGAAAAAAAATGATTCATTTCGATAATTTTTTTTATAAAACATAAGAATTATAGTGAACGATCTTGATTTATAAAAGTCTCAAGTTATAATTATTAAGATTTCAAGAACATGGTTCATAAAAAATCTCAAAATATAATTTTGAAAGATCAGAAAGGCATTCATTGGATAAATTTCTTTAATAAAATAAAAGAATCATAGTGAATGATCTTGATTTTTATAAAAATCTCAAGTTATAAGATCATAATTCTCCTCTTTAGTAAATGGTAAAATAAATCATAGAAGTAAAACAATTTGATTACCATAAAAGATACCTCAAGTCAAGAAATCAAGGAAAAGTTTACGATTTGGTTGGGAAAAAAAATCTTATTCAAATTTAAATCATCAAAATCACTTTTATACTTCGAGAGATTAAAAAATATGATAAATAGATTCATCACTTTATCTCTTATTTAAAACTCGATTGAGAAATTTTCAAATAAAAACTTTCCTCTTTTTAGTTATTTCAATTTATGTGATTTATTTCTTACAAGAATATCTTTATCTTTTATGTCATGTCCATTCATCATCATTTAAAATCGAAAACCAAGTATTATTTCAAAAGAAATCATCAAGATCATTAATATAACACATTAAAATAATAAAATATTTTCAAACAAAAGCTTCAATTTATTTTAATTCCAGTGATTTTTCCTTCTTAAGTGAGTCTTAACTCTTTAAACTTAGTACAATGAGTTACCATGCAATTGTCATGCTCATTTTATTATTTTATTTATTTTACATTATTATGAGCCTTAATTCAAGAATAATCTAGCATTCAATCATACAATATACAATCGATTTTAAGTCAACATGCAATCTATCTAACATTCAACCATTCAAATCAATCATTTAACATAGAAGCCAATAATTTTTTACCTAACATTCCAGCTATCAATCTTATCTAAAGTTAATATACAACCCATCTATCATTTCAATCAACATAACATTCAAATCAATCATTCAATATACAAGCCAATAATATTCAAAAGTCTAGTGATATATCATAACATATATGGATAAATAATTCCTTTATTTAATACCAAGAAGAATCATATGAGAGTGATTATGAAAAACTTAGACTCATATAAAATGAGATTTGTTTGAATAAATATTTTTTAGAGTAAAAAAGGTTGTTAAGACATCTCTAGACACCAATATATCATCTCTTTAAAAAGCATCATATGAAAACACATCCAAGATCAAAATCACCTTTCAAAAAATTTTAGTGAAGACAACGTAACTAGTTTCTTATTAAAATAATTAAGGTTCTTTAGTTCTAATTTATTTTTGTACTAGTATGCTCTAGTTATGCATCATCGAAAAATAATCAAAATTAATTATATAACCATGAATCATCTTTAAAATATTTATTATAATCAAAACAAAGATCATCAAGTTTTAATTATCTTGATTCAAATAATCTTTTCTTATTTTCTTTATTTTTTGCTAGTAAGCTTGAAAAATATGTCAGATCTCAAGTCATGTGCCTTAGCATCCACTATTATGATACAATTTTGTGCTCCTAGCTTCCATTTGGAGATAACTATAATGAAAGAGGTTTTGGTTTAGGTACATATTTGACTTTGGGTCCCTCATGAAAGACTCTTCCTAATTTTACTAAAGGCATTTGGTTGTTTATGGTTCTTTTAGGAACCTAAACCAACTTGTGTGGACTATAACTTTTAAATGAACATCAATAGGCAAAATGTTCATGTCTACCATCAAAATTACATTTGTTTTAAGGTAAAAATGTAATCTAGATCCTTTAACAAAGATAGTTGTTAAAGGATCTAGATTACATTTTTTACCTTAAAACAAATATAATTTTGATGGTAGACATGAACATTTTGCCTATTGATGTTCATTTAAAAGTTATAGTCCACACAAGTTGAGTATTACCCAAAAAGTCAGTAGGTTATGAACATGACCTTTATTGGCAAGGCTCATGTTTAAATATTTGTTATCTATTTTAAACTTTTTAAAGGTTTGTTGTAGTATGATAATTTTTTTTTAATTGTATCTAGTGTCTCACATTTAGAGCAAGAAATGCATGGTGTTGATGCTTCATGCAAGGTTTCAAGTTTATTATTAATAAGTAATGTATGATCCTTTTTGAGTAATTTATAATTTCTACTAATATTTCTAAATTCATCAAATAATTCATAAAAAGCATTTAGTAACTCATCAAATGTAAAAGAGGCTTCGGGCGAGTTACTTACCTCATCATGGATGGCCATGAGCACGTGGTTCACTAGTTCTTCTTAGTTGTCCTCTTGATCTTTAGAGTGCCTTGACTTCTTACGTTTATAGCAAGAGGTTGTGTTTTGTTTTGTTACTTTTCATGAATTCTTTAGGTTCTTTCATCATAAGTTCAATGTCATAGTCCTCATCACTCGAGGTTCCACTCGAGAAGTCTTCTTTTGCTCTCAGTTTAATGTCCTTCCTATTCTTTGGAAGATGTTCTTATTTTGTTCTCAGTTTAATATCCTTCCTGTTATTTGGAAGGTGTTCTTCTTTTGTTCTTAGTGTTACATCCTTCCTGTTCTTTGGAAGATTGTTCTTATGTTCATCTTTGTAAGTTTTTTCATGATTATGTACTAAGAGATTTATCTTTTATTCATTTACTATACTTATGAATTCATGTGTGACTTCTAATGTGTGTCATATATCAAAAGCAGAATCATAAGAAGAAACCTGATTAAATTCATTTTTATCCAAAGCACAAAACAAAGCACTCATATGTTTTACATTTAAAGAAAACATCTTTCTTTCTAATCATTCCAATCATTTGGATGTGTGATAGAATAAGCCTCGTTAATGTTAGAAAAAACTATTAACTCACTTGGGTGTTAATCCAATTAAGTGAATGTGGCTCTAATACCAACTGTTATGATCAAGTTAGCACTTAAGGGGCGAGGGAGGGGTGGGTGGTGGGTGAGGGGGTGAATTAGTTCAAGTGATAAAAACTCGGTTTGAAAAATTTTTGAAGTAAAACCAAAATCGAAAGCATTTTTGTTGGTACTCATTAAGAGCAAATAAGTTAGAGAGTAATTTTAAAGATGGAATCAAAAGGAAAAGCTCGAGTTTTTCTTAGAACTAGTTAATAGCAACTAAGTTCAAGAGCAGAATTAAAGTAAGACAAGATAGAGATGCTCACAGTGTTTTTATAGTGGTTCGATCAAACTGACATATTATCATAGACTTAACTGGTTTTGCCTAAGTCGTGCAACACCCTTGCGAGTCCCTCCACAAAGGTCAACCTCCCCGAAATCTTTTAAGGTCCTTTAGGAATGATAGGACTCCAGCAAGATTGAGTCATAATCATCTCAGTACTAGTCAATAAAAAACCTTGCTATATTATTTATTACATATATATTATGATGTCCTTGGTTTTATACAATGGGAATCAGATTGTGATGAGATCGATTCACTTTTAAACACAGATCTTAAATAATCCTGGTCAAACATTACTCGAGAGAGGCATCGAGATAACCGGACAGACTAGTGTACTACATACTCGTCTATATGATGGAGTCTTACAACCACTTGTATGAAGATACTAAAGATATAGTACATGTGCTCATTGGAGAATGAGTTTACTGATTGATCCGCTTATGGAATGCTATAAGGTTAATGATACCTAATGTCATACAGTGAATCTATAGTCCCAGCTGTGTATCTGGTCCTTAGACTTAAGGATGTCTTGTATGAGTACTACTTTCTTTGACGCCAGACTTACAGGTTTGGAAAGTTCCAAATCTAGTACAACTAGTTATCAGGATTAGTAGCTAACCTTACGAAGGCAATTAGGTATCAGTAGAGGATCATCCATTCTCAGTATCATGAGGAAAATCCCATATGTGCTTGCTCAAACAAATCATTGGCCAGGGTCATTCAGATTTAGAGAGAAAGAGTTCTCCAAGAGAATCCGATTAGAGTAAGACTATGAAGGATTTTGTATATGTCCTGACGTACCATGTCCAATATACAATCTCTGAGATATTAGTTGGATGAGAGATTATAGATACATAGTAACTGTGGACAGATAGGTCTGATGGATTCGATCCCTCCTATATCATTTGGGGACTATGGCGTAGTGGCCTAGTACGTCCATAGTCGATGAGTCAAGTGAATTATTATGGGGATAATAATTTATTATATCAGAAGGAGTTCTGATAGAAGTGACTCATGACTAGCTCAGTATCAGGCCTAGAGAGTCACATAGATATGGTGGATGCTTCAGCAAATAAAGGATTGGATAGAGATCCAATTAGCCCCTATTCTCATTCGATGAGACTCTATGCTGATGGGCTCCTTGATTAAGACCCAATTAGAGGCTTAAGGAGATTATTAGATAGAGATCAAATAATACAAGGTTAGTGGGTAATTGAATAGAGATTTAATACCCACCAAGGTAGGAGTCCTAAGATTTTTGGTGGCCCTCTATAAATAGGAGGGGAGACTCATGGTTGATAGGCTACAGCTTTAGCCACCACCTCCTATTCTCCTCCCTCCCTCTGTGTAAGAGTTATAAGATCAGATTGGAGGAGTTTCGCTATAGAGATCTATCGTGTGGATATCGCTAGAGAGGAGGATGCTTGACCTCCTTCATCTTCTCCATCCGGATCTGGAACACAGGAATATACGATCTCCCTAGGTAAAATCAATCTCTCACACATCGTGGTTTTTCGATTTTGCATTTTTTATTGCAACCCCAATCTTTGCCACGATGATTTGATTTACGTGGGAAACTGATTTTATGTTTTGATTTCCACTACGCATGTGATGCACCCGTTGAGGTTTCCCAACAGCTTATACATCGTAAAGAGAACAATTATAACTAGAGCGATTATAACTAAAACCAATCACATGGAGCTTATTCCCATATATTGTGATAGTGATAAGGCAATAACTTTAATAATAGAACCCAGGTCTCATTAGAATTGTTCTAAGGAGGTTCCGTCTGATTAGAGCGATTATGACCAGAAAAGATATAGCAATGGAAAGAGTTCCATCTAAAGATAACATTGTAGATCCACTAACAAAGCCGCTGGCTCAGATAATATTTAAGCGTCACAGGGGTTTGATGGGGATCAGACACATAGGTAATTAGCTTTTGGTCAAGTAGGAGATTGTTAGTTACAGGTTCACTACAAGCCAATCGTATGAGTGATGACATGTGTGACACGCTGTGTGATCTTTTTGCTTATGATTAATATTGGCATATTCTCATATTATATTATTTGTTGCATATATATTGTGATGTCCTTGATTCTGTATAATGGGAATCGGATCGTGATGAGATCACGATAATGAGATCGATTCAACTTTAAACATAGATCCTAAATAATCTCGATTTATAGGTTACTCGAGAAGGACATCAAGTTAACCGAATAGACCGGTGTACTATATACCCGTCCATATGATGGAGGTGGCTAGTCTCATAACTACTTATATGGAGACACTAAAAATATAGTACATGTGCTCATTGGAGAATGAGTTCACTAATTGATCCACTTATGAAATGTTATATGGTTAATGATACCTAATGTCAGACAGCGATTTCATAGTCTCAGTTGTGTATCTGGTCTTTAAACTTCAGACATCAAGGATGCCTTGTATAAGTATTCCTTTCTTTGATGCCAAACTTACAGGTTTGGAAAGTTACAGATCTGGTATAATTGATTATCGAGATTGGTAGCTAACTTTACGAAGGTAATTGAGTGTCAATAGAGGATCATCCACTCTCAGTATCATGAGAGGAATATCTCATATATGCTTGTTCAAACAAATCCCTGACTAGGGTCATTCAGATTGAGAGAGAAAGAGTTATCCGAGAGAATCCGATTAGAGCGAGGCTATAACGGATTCTGTATATGGCCTGACAGTACCATGTCCAATATACAATCTCTAGGATATTAGTTGGATGAGGGATTATAGATACATGGTAACTGTGGACAAATAGGTCCGATGGATTTGATCCCCCATGTATCGTCAAGGGACTATGGTGTAGTGGCCTAGTACGTCCATAGTTGATGAGTCGAGTAAATTATTATGGGGATAATAATTCACTATATCAGAAGGAATTCTGATAGGAGTGACTCACGGCTAGCTCGGTATCAGGCATAAAGAGTCACACACATATGGTGGATGCTTTAGCGAATAGAGGATTGGATGGAGATCCAATTAGCCCATATTCTCATTAGATAAGACTCTATACTGATGGGCTCCTTGATTAAGACCCAATTAGAGGCTTAAGGAGATTATTGGATAGAGATCAAATAATACAAGGTTAGTGGGTAATTGAATGGAGATCTAATACCCACTAAGCCAGGAGCCCTAAGATTTTTTGTGGCTTTTTATAAATAGGAGGGGAGACTCATGGTTGATAGGCTGCAGCTTTAGCCACCACCTCCTATTCTCCTCCCTCCCTTTGTGCAAGAGTTGTGAGATCAGATTGGAGGAGTTTCACTATAGAGATCCATCGTACGGATACCGCTAGAGAGGAGGACGCTTGACCTCCTTCATCTTCTCCATCTAGATCTGGAATACAGGGATATATTAGGTAAAATCAATCTCTCACACATCGTGGTTTTTTGATTTTACATTTTTTTCTTGCAACCCCAATCTTTGCACGATGATTTAATCTATGTGAGAAACTGATTTTATGTTTTGATTTCCACTATGCATATAATGCACCCATTAAAGTTTCCCAACAGGTTATATACATCGTAAAGAGAAGCAAAAAGTTGTTATCTTAGAGAAGCAAAAACTTTGCTTAACTTCAAATTCTCATAAACTTGCTAGCTATCATGCTTCAAATATAAGTAAAGCTTGCCAATTTTATATCTTGCAAAGTGAAGTGAAGTTTTCTTAATAGCTTGCATGTTTCAGGAACTTAGGAGTTGCGCTTATCCTTTTTGTTGATGACAAAGGGAGAGAAGATATGAAGTTTTAAAATTTGAATCATCATGAAATAATATATTTTGAAATTATGATTATGCATGATATATGTGGTAAAAATTTGCTAGTTATACTTTTCTCATTTTCGTTGGTGACAAAGGGGGAGAAGATACAAAAATATGAAATTTGAATCATGCATGGAATGATGATTTTAGAATTATGATTATGTAATGATGAAATATTTATAATTTTCACTTCACAGTTTCTATCAATATGACATATAGATAAGGAGAGTTAAGGTTAACTTCGTCATCAATTGGTTGTCATCATCAAAAAGGGGAGATTGTTGAATATCTGATTTTGATGATGAAATCAATTGGTAAATTTATGATTTAACCCATATGTTAAGAAAAGTAATATAAGACTAACTACAATCTTGAAAGGGTAGAAATAATTAAAGAAGAATCAAATATTGGGCCAAAGTCAAAGTTCGAGCATTAGTTCAGAAGAATCAAGGATATGCCGAAGCTTCGGATGATGCGATGGGAGCTCGCTAGGAGTTCACCGAAAGTTTGCTGGGAGTTCACCGAAAGGTTATCGGCAGCTCGCCATAAGATCGTCGGGGGCTCGCTAGAAGGTTGCTAGGAGTTCGCCAAAAGTCGAATGAACAAATTTATGTGTCAGACAACGAGGATTGCTCACTTATAATTGTTTTAGTCTTAATTATCATAGTTAGGGTTTAAGAACTGATTTGACCTAATTAGAGAGCTTATTTCATTGACCTAGAAGAAGGTATAATCATATCAAAGGATAGCTTAGGTATAAAAAGTATTAAAAAATACTTTTTTGAGAAACTTGAACGGTGATACCATCGACTATTGTAGTAGTTTCACTTTTCCCGATAGTAATACTGCCAGAGGCTAGATTCATGGGCTCTGTTGGACAGTAGTATCATTAGTGCTAGTAGTACTATCGCCCATACCCTAAGATTTTAGGAAAGTTTAAATTTTTAGCTCCAATTTTTGAAATCAATTGAGGTCTATAAATACCCAGGTTTCTTACTTCGGATAGCAGGAAAGTGAAAGAAAAATTTAGAAAAATACTATGAAATTATGTGAGAGTTACTCCCTCTTCTCCAAATGAGATTTGTGTTTAAGGAAGGCTGAAAAATTAGAAAGGTTATCTCCTAAGCTTAAGAAAAGGATAAAAGAATTGTACTGAGTGTTTGATCTTCGCTTGTTGAAAAAGACTAGGAGTGGAAACGGGTGGACTCGAGTGAAGAGGAATTGAGAGTGGACATAGGTCAAGGGGACTGAACCCCTATAAAAATCTAATGTGTATGTCTTTCTTGACTTTCATTACTATTACTCTTAGATTTAATTAATTATTAACTAGTTGTAAGTTAAAGTAATTTCAATATCGATTTTATTCCAATGAAAATTTTTCAAACAGAAAAAACATTTATTACCTTCACTGATCTAGGATAGGTACAACCCTCTTTCTCGCCCATTAGTGCTTTAGCGTCAACCTAAACTGCACTCATCATATCTTCAATGATCTGGGTTTATCTCTATCGATCAAAATCTTACCAGTTATGGTGATATCGATGGAAGCTTTCCTTGGACTGACATAACAGATCCAAGCTCTCACAAGAATGATGCAACCCATCATCCTCCCTTTTCCCATGACTGGTGTCACTTGCATCTACTAATAATTAGATGCCACAACAACCCTTGATACCCTCAACACTCTCTAGCCTAAGCTAACCCCAGATATGACATTAAACTCTAGATCGACACTTGTGCTAATCGATTAACTACTCTACCATCTTCCATGAAAGAAGCAGACATCTTAAGGTGCTCCCAATCAGTCCTACCTGAATCAAAAGGGACATCAACGAATGAATTGAACCATACTTTACATACCCAGATCTAGGCGATGGATCAACTTAGACTACATGCACTCGGAATTCCATATCAATACGATAGATGATGGAGCTATCCTGCATGACAAATTTCCTTTCATCCAGAAGACCCAAGAAGAGTTTATCTCCTAATGGTCTACCTATTGAACATAGGAGATATTTGATGGCAATGTCAACCCTATAAAACAGATGACAGCATTTTGGATATACTTTGAATATATGAAATTCACATTTTGTTAAGTAATACATGAGATAACGATGTGATAGCTGTAGAACTAGTCATTATACTGAAAAATCATTGAGTTAGGAAATTAAACATTAAACTTAAGAATTGATCAATGTGTTAGAGATTGAATATCATAATGAAAGATCTGATATTGTGCTAAAGGAGGACAGGCGGACACCTTGAAGGATTAGATGTCGTTCTAGAAGACTAAACGATGTGTTAAAAAAATCGATGACATGCTAGAAGTTTTAACAACATGCCAAAAGGGTAGTTGATATGTCAAACTCTTTGTCAAAATCAAACTGGGTGATCAATTGGGTCTGAATAGAGCCCACTTAAAATTGTGATAATTTATGACAACCATTGGGCTTAAACTTGGGTTAA
Organism: Ensete glaucum; assembly: GCA_021527575.1. Classification (NCBI taxonomy): domain Eukaryota; kingdom Viridiplantae; phylum Streptophyta; class Magnoliopsida; order Zingiberales; family Musaceae; genus Ensete; species Ensete glaucum. Next base: position 36,657,570 of record CM038558.1, on the reverse strand, counting down.
ACTTCAGCTATTACTAAGTGAAACACATGGCAAGCTACTACTCAATAGTGATGGTTCTACCAACTTAGTTAGTGGTAGAACCATCACCTTTATCAACATTATAGATTATAGTAATCTCTATACTGGTTGTTGTACCACTTAGACTAGTGGTGGTACCACATGTTAGCATATATTAGTAACATTGTGATGATAGTACCACCAAGAGTCTATAGTAGTGGCACTAATATCCTAACATTAAACACTGTCATTATTTTGGCTCCACTTTTGAGACCTTTTTGAGAGCTATAAATATCTCATTCAAGCTAATTGTAATGCATTCATACTTGAGTTTGCAAAGTATTACAACTCTCTCATTAAACCATTTTTTAGATTCTTTTACGTAAGTTATCATTCTAACTTGTAGAATGTGAGAGTGACTTATAAAAGGTTAAGTGTAAAGATTTCTCCTAAATCTTAAAAATCAAAATATTATAAAATGATGCTTTAGAGGAAGATCATTAATGAAAGCTGGGGGCTTTAGGCATAAAGAAATTGATAGTAAATATAAGTTAGGAAGACTAAATCACTATAAATCGATATGTCTTTCTATCTCTAACTTGTTTGTCATAATATATTACACTTTATTTTTTGGACGATATTCATAATTAGTTAATATTTTTAGGCACTAATTCACTCGCTCTAACTAGCAAAATAATTTGGGTTACCCTTCATTAGTGGTCAATGGCCAAAGTGATTCATTACAACTCTTCTAGCACAACTAAACTCCTCAAGCGTATTTAATCTTGGTATTGTATCATTGGAGATTAGCTATATCAACATTCCTTTGACCCCCCCCCACCCTAAGTAAGGGCAAGAGTGTCTTATTTGAGGTGCATAAAGGATATTATAAAGAGAACATTTCTGGTTGTAATTTAGCATTCAAAATCCTAACACATTTGGTACTATTGACCAACCATAAAGAAGGATGTGGATGATATCAAAGTCTTGTCAGAGTCGAACATCAACCTATAGTTCATCTCATGCTTATTGCATGGCCCATTATATAATTAGTAATGGATGTTCTCGACTCTTTCCCTCTTGCTTTGTGATAGAGAAAAATCTATGATTATTAGTATAGATTATTACTTCACCATATGATTTGAGATCGAACCACTAACCTTTATCATTGAGAAGCGAATTCGAAAATTTGTATAACAAAATATTATCTCTCATTATGATCCCAAGGTCCATCATGAGTAACAATAATTTGTAGGTCAAAGCATAAGAAATTTTGCTAGGCCTATGAAATCACCCTAAAGTTAAGCTTGATTGCACACTTGCAAATTAATCGACTAACCGAGGTGACCTACAAGACTATTCTTAAAGGGTTGAAGAAACAAGTCATTGGCGCCAAAGGAACTTGGTATTGAACTCCGTGACAAACTATAAGTATATTGTGATAAAAGATAGGATTTAGATATGATTCCCCAATTGAATAAGGAAATCTCGTATGTTGGTTGAGGGAAATCCTCCTTTTCATTATGTATAAATAAACGATGAATCAATGAATCAATCGGGCATTTTCATTACTTTTTCCTATTTCCAACATGGTATCAGAGCCCCTCTCTCTATAAGAGAGATTACCTTTCTTTTTTTTATTCACTGTCAAACGACAGCTTCTATTATCATTTGTTCGTGGACAACTCCGTTGTGAAACCACAAATACCCAAGGGTCATCCACCGCCATCCTCTCGGACGTCCTTTTCTTCCTTTGCTCCGAAGGTAACTCTCTCCTCATCGATGCAAATCTATCTCTTCTTATTGTCAAACGGTAGTCTCTCGTCGATGTCGAAGCTGGAGATTTCTAGTGCATCGGCTTTCTCTTCCTCTGTTGGACCTTGTTGGCTTTCTCAATTCCTCTATCGAGGCATTCTTCTGTACGAGGTCATCTTCCTTGTGCACTATCACTATCGCATAAGCTCCAACAAGCAACGACACCTTGCCTACCTCATCGGCAGTAGACGATGACTTCTACACCTGCTCACCGGCACCATCCCTCTTGTAGCCTCTATTGCTCTATTCTCTTTGCTGAGAGTACCTGTACGGGCCGCCGCTTATCGTCTTTCGGTGCTCTGAGAGGGCACAACAAGTTCTTTCTCGCTGTCAAACGATAGTAAATCTACGATCGTAGCGCTTCTACCGCTACCACCATTGCTGCCACGCAGCCGCGTCGTTGTCTTTTGCTACAACCCTTGCTCTTTGCCACTGACATCACCATCAAAGTCAACCACCGTCAGGTCTTCACCGTGGTTGACAACACAACAGCTTCCTTCCTTCAGTTTCATTGACATCGATTCAATATCGACATCCTTAGTTCAAGATCGACATCCTTACAGGAGCTCGATCTTGCAGGGGCATGATAAAAGATAGGATTTAGATATGATTTCCCCAACTTAATGAGGAAATCTCGTATGTTGGTTGAGGGAAATCTTCCTTTTCATTATGTATAAATAAACGATGAATCAATGAATCAATCGGGCATTTTCATTACTTTTTCCTATTTCCAACATATTGAACCGCACCTCAAACATCAATTGGTATTGAACTCTGTGACAAACTATGGTAACGACATTGATCTGATCCTTCCAATTAAGGTAATATTTCTAACACCCAATTATATTATTATATCATCTAAATTTTATTACAGGTCAATTTTGTTAACCACTGCTTAAGTCTCTTATTTTAATTTTGAGTTTTGAGTATTTAATATGATTTCTCATTAAAATTATAAGTTATTTTCCTTGAGTGAAGTGATAATTAAAATTTTGTTGTTTTAGTTTGGAGTTCATATACCTAAGTATTTTGATTCAGAAAGGCTTCTATTTTGACATCAATTTATGATTTTTATAGGTTTTATATGATGATATAGGTAACCTTGGGAGTTTTAAAATTCTTTCCTTTGGTAAGATTTTTTCCTTTTCTTTCTTTTTTTTGTTTTTCTTCCCCCTTGTCTTCTTCACTACATGTCTTGTGTGTAGCTACTTGTTTATTTTCAGGAGTTAAGCATAATATCTTTATCTTTCTTTCTCATATAAATTCTTTAATTTTCCACTCTGGATTTTACTTTGCTTTCATATATAAAAATCTGATTTTGCATATAGCCTATGCAGAAACCTATATGATAATAATTACATGGTCTTTGTTTTTAATATAGATAATTTCGTGTAATTATGTCGGATAGTTGGGTCAAAAAAATCAAGAAGTAGACCATTGACCAATCTGATTCTTAATGGATCAATTGTATTAAAAACTAAATAAATTGATTGACTGAGTCGATTTTTTAATAACCTGTATGAACCAATTAAGTTAAACAAAACAACCCGATGCAGCGTTACTTAAAACATGCTTAATTTAATTTTTCTTTTTATGAAAGAGTATATTTATGTCCATCTTGAAATTAGGGTTAATGTGAGAAAGAAAAGAGTCTCACTCATGCTCGTCTCTCTTCTAGCTGCCTTCTCTTGTTAGCGACACTTTTCTCCTTTGCCTCTCATCTCTCTCCAATCATCGTTTAGCTTTCCATCTCCCATCTCCCATATCTTCTCTTTACATTTCTATGGTCACCAAAATGAATATGAGACGAATGAAATAAATGTTACAACAATCAAACAAATAAACTTGAAAATCCAGTATATGATGTCAAATGAATTTCTTGGGTAGAACTAACAAATGACATTTTGATCACTAAAATGTGTCTATTTTATTCTCTAAGAAATTCATATACATCCATTATTAAATCATGACAACTATATTGGCAAAATATTTCTTTTATATCATTAAATAATTTATTTTGGGATAGTTATGTCATTAAAGAATTTATTTTCGTTTGGATTAATTAATTACCTTTTACATATTATCACATGTTGTTGATCAAGATGAAAGCTTGTGTTTATATTCTTGGTTGATATTATGATTTTTATCTTTTTTTTATGTGATATAAGTTTTGTTTTTATTTGTCTAAGATTATTTTTTATTAAATTTAATATTTGTATATTTTTACTATATATAATTTTGAATTATTTTATAAATTTTAAAAATATTTCAATTGAATATGCAATCCAACTGGTTGATCCAATGGTTCGATCAACGAGTCATGACCCAAAATTTTGTCGATCGCTTAGGGTTCAGTTGTGATAACTATCATTGTTTTTCTCAACTTCTTAGGCTAATTTAAATTATCTTACATAAGATGGTGCTACTTTATATTTTGATGGAGGTTCAAATGGACTCCATTTTGCAAGTAGTTGTTATTCTTACATATAATGTCTTTCAAAGTGTGAAGAGACATCACTATTGCTATAAGGGAATATGTGAGTCACAGTCCCAGCAAACTTGGGACAATAAAAAGCTCTTTAGAGCTGGTTAAAGGTGGGTAATTTTCAACTTCTTAAAATATTATGTTGATTATATGTGATGGATAATTACTCGTGCTATAAAAATCATATGTGATGGACAACTACCCATGTTATAAAATATTTAACAATATTGAGACAAAAGAGTTGAAAACAAAGAGAGAAATTTCTCCATGAAGATGTGATATCAATTATAAGTACCCTGAGTTAACCTCAAAACAAGCATAGATCTCCTTATATTTTTTTCATATAAATCATGAAAAATACCTATTATCTTTTCTCTCATCCTCTCTAAATATACTAAAAAAAAACTCAGAAGTACTGAAAGTACTTCCTAACATCTTACTTCTCCATCAATTTTATATATATATATATATATATATATATATGTTCATACTAAGATTCCTTTTTCTAAAAGGACACTGGTCTTAGAAATTCAAAAATACTTGTTAACCTCGATAATCTTGAGTATTGTCTTCATTTTATCTCTAGAATATACTTTACTATTAAGCTTCCTCTCATCTTCATTGCTTATTATTAAATCTATGAACATTAGATCTTATGAAATTTAATACAACTTTGTTGGAGGGAAAGAAAACTTAAAAAATAAAAAAAAATCCTAATGAGTAACAAATAAATAGCAGAACATGGATGCAAGATTTATATGGTTCAACACTTGATGCCTATATCAAAATTAAACTCTTCATCATTTACAACCAATCTTGAGTTAACCCATCTCAATTATAAATGCCTTTATATATATTATCATGTAGCCCTCAAATAATTGCTCTCACTTTTTGAATTTACTAGAGAAAATTTCAAGAGGCACTTAAAATAGTACCTCGTTTTTTTTTTTTTTTCTCTTCTACTAAAACCTAGTGGTATATAAGGTGTTTGCAAAATAATCAAATCTTAATTTCCGAGTCCCTATCCTTGACAAGTAATCTTCTTTCTACCAAGATTCTTCTCCCCTCTCAAAGGACACTATAGAAATAAGAAAATACTTTTAATACTTTCAAATAATAGTATGTTTCATTTCCAAGTATGATTTTATCAGTGATACAAGCATTGGATAAAAAACAGTTCAAGCATTGGATAAAAAACAGTTCAAGCATTAGGCATGAGATTGAAGGTAAGTATATTATTGAATTAAAGAATATACAATTTTTTAGGGAGATTTTTTTCTCAATTATGTACTCAAATCACGTAATCAAATTTGATACTCAAATTAATGATTTATCGTTAAATATTATATTTTTTTTATATATCTTACTATTATGATCGATCATGATTTATTATCATGCTTTCACAAGATTGAGTTTCTATTAAGAATATCAATCTTAAATAAATAGCAATTGAAATATCTTATGGATAAAAGTCTTTGTGATGAAGTCTGTTGGTTGTAACTCTATCATGAATGTTACCGATGTAACTAATCAAGTTATATAAGAGGAGGAGGATTTGGCAATGTTATCCACCTAGAGGGGTTGAGAAGAGGCAATTGACTTCTGCCTCTTGTTGTATGACCTAGGTGCTGAAGAACTCTACGAAGACCGACCGATCCATGACAAGAGGATGATAATAGCAACGATAGGCTAGACACCAACAAAAGGCTATTGGAGGAAGGAGAAGATTGTCATGAGAGAGAGGAGGAAAAAAAAGAAAAGGGGGGGAGGGTGAAGAGGTGACAAGGCCTGAAGCAAAGAGATGAGGGTGCGGTGAACGCCACGAGGCAGTCAACGTGGCGCTCGATGCTTGGGGGCAGAGAGCGATAGTCGACGAAGTTGCAACGTCAGAGAAGATGCTAACATAGATACGAGGAGGCTATCGACTGCAACAAGGTAGATCAGGGGTAGGGAATGCCGCCAGAGGAGGAAGAGGGGCAGATGGAGGGCAGCGCCGATGAGGAAAGAAGTGCCGGTGAGGGTAGTGCTAGAAGCGCTACACCAGGGAAATCAGTTGCAGTGAGGAAGAATTGCTTCACCAACATAGTGAGAGCAGGTTGCCAGTGAGGAAGAACGGGTGGGTGCTTCACCAATGAGGAGGATCGACGATGGTAGAGAGGAGCCACCAATGGAAGAAGGGAGAGCACTTCGCCGAGAGGAGGATGCTCCGAGATGAGGGACTGTCGTCACTGGACGACGAGAAAGAGAAGGCTTTGCCGGTGGCGGTGGCTGGTGTTCATTGCCGGTTGTGATTTGGTTAGCGATAAAGAGAACAGGCTGCAGAGCAAGTGCGACATTCGGAGAAGTCGTCGAGCAGAGGTGTGACAGGGCAATTTCGATCTGCAATGGGCGATGGCCACGAAGAGAGGCAAGGAAGGGAGAGCGCTCTTCCGTCGGAGCAGTGGGCTCCCCGTAGGAAGGCACGGTGGATGCCGAGGGCGAGATGAGCGCTCGGTGAAGAGATGAGTGCTTGGTAACAGAGTGCTCAGGGCAGAGTGCTTCGCCGGTGAGAGGAGGGACGGGCATTCGATGCAGATCAGGGGAGGAGAAAATTGGTGGTGGTAGAAAAATCTTAATTGTCACTGGCCAATCATCAGTAGATAAGATATTGATATCGTTGGACAATGAAGAAAAAATGTATTGCTAATGTCCACAGATCAGTGAGAGAAGAGGCGGATGCTCGGCTCACTTGAAAAAGTAGGAGGCGAGGTTCCATGCAGTGGGGAGGACACAGAAGAAGAAAACCCAAAGCCGAATTGAGGAAACGATGTACCGGTTCCGAAACCAAAACTAGGGCTTGCAATGGAAAAAGGAGAAGCTGCTAAGGAAGAAGAAAAGGTCGCGAAGGACAAGGTCAACATGCCAAAAATTTGAAGCAAAAAGAGTGGCTCGGAGAAGAGGAAGGAATGACGGACGGCGAGGAGACTCGCTGTTGTTCCTTGCTCAGCAACGATGGGAGTGATGGGCTGGCTATAAGGGGAGTAAGAGTTCTCGACAACAAGAGGATTTGCTGGAGGAGGGAAGACTTGTCGATGTTCTAGATGGCTCGGTGGAGCAAAGCCTCACTATGCTACGGCTTGAGAGGCTGGATAGCAAGAGAAAGGGTGGAGATGGCGCATATAAGTATGGGCACAAGTAGGAGATCGAAGCAGCGATTCTCGACGCCATCGAGGTCCTTTCGACGGAAGCAAAAGAGGAAGAAGTAAGGAAGCTCGGAAGGGCGGCAGCCACAGAGAGTGCCGAGGAAGTGGCGGTAGATCAGCAGGGGTTATAGCCAGCATATCAGCGGTAAATTATTGTCAGCGGATAGTGAGATGGAATTTTTTGGTTTTATTGGCAAGAATAGCTCTTATATTATGTTGAAATAAGAGACTGATTTTATTCATTGAGGATAGATAGAATATTTATACAAGTTTGAAGGGAGAGATTTTTTTTTTTAACCATGCACTCGAGTCACGTAATGAAATAAGTTACTCAAATCTATGATTTATCCTTAAATATATTATTTTCATATATCTTTCTATCCTGATCTATCACTTAATCAAATCTATCATGATCTTCTATCATATATATCATAAATTTCTAATGCCTGCATGGTGAATCTAATAGATTTTGATTAAAACTTTATATGTTCACTAGCTTAACATCTTCCTCAGAATATGCTGGAAAATTATAAACTTGGAATCGGTGCTCTTCTGTCCATGTAAGAGGAATGCTAGCTTTCTTTTATCAGTTAATAATTACTCTCTTATTGTGTTGCTGAATGTGATTTACATGTTTAAGGCTGCTATGCATATTTTTCAACTCTTCTATTACAATCTGAACTTTTGCAGTTGTCATGGTGGTTTAGAAACCCATATCAAAATGGTGGCTTCGTTACAAGGCATGTTGCAATGAACCAATCAAAAAAGTCAGAGCATTCCATTAATTCTCCATATCAAGATGGTTGTGTCATTTGCCTCTCCTATGTTTCTGTGTCCTGAAGAGCCGAAGATGTGAAGGTAAGCTTTCAGTCATAGTTAATATTCTTTACATTGTTGTAAGATATATAATAGCGAATGAAACAATATTTATACCACTTGCTATGTAATTTTTCAGTAGACAAGTACTAAATCAGTCAGTATACAACACTTGCAAGTAGACAAGTACTAAATCAAACACTTGCATGTAATTTTACAGTAAACAAAACACTTGCAGTTTGCATGGCACTAAGAGTTGCTTACCGTGGAGGAGGATGGTGGCCGTGATGAAGAGCCTCCACGGCGACGAGACCCTAACAGAGACGACAACCTACTAAAAGGCCGAGTGATAGGTAACCTGGATCCTCTCTCATCACCTCCACCACTGCCATCACCATTGCCACTTGCGCTAGAGCTCGTTGATTCCTCGGTAGGCATCCGAAACCTACAGAGCGGACACGAACTATGAAGCGCGAGCCATGGGAGTATGCAATGGGCATGAAATTTATGCTTGCAGGGCATCTCCCGGGCATCTGCACCGATCTCAAAGTCTTCCTGGCAGACCGAACAGCTCAAACTCTCCTCAATCTTTACGGTAGGCATCGCCGCCACTGCTGCCTCCTGAGCTGGTGGTGTTCCATGACTATTTGGATAGGTCTCCGCCCAATGCTGCAGCAGACGAGCCAGGCCAGGTCCTAGAAAGTAATCCCATAAGGGAAAACCTGTGCTTTCTCCGGGCAGGTTAATATGCAAAGATACAATTGCCTGCATGTTGAGCACCCTCCCCATGTCCCTCTCGTTCACAGCACCATCCGTGAGGGCTTCGAGCAACCGACGGATGGCCGAGCTCCTCAGTTGCCTACTCAATGAGGCTTCCATGCGTAACCTAAGGCGTTGCGAGGAGCCGCCGTGGATCCTTCCGACAGCAAATGAAGCCCGAAGAGAGAGGTTACTATCGGATTCTAAGTCAGTGGCTGTGTCTACTCCTTCCTCGCTCATCTCTTCCACAAACCCACCATCATAAATTGTCGGAGGTTCTTCCATAATTTTTACTGTCTTGATATAACACCCTTCCTCAATCTGAACGATCATAAGAAAGACGAGCAGTAGGCATTAGAATAAAGCGGAAGAACCAAGACATGTAACTAGCATTTGGGATCATCTTAATTCGGTAGTATTTCAATCAACAAATTAAGCTATATTTCTTTTCTTTCATCTGCATTCCTCTCTAGTTGAAGAGGAATGCAGGTGCCATTGATTTCTGGGACAAAAGGACAAACCATAGGGCTGGGGACTCTTGCCCACACGGTGGATGGACAAGCGGGTTAGGCCTCAGTTTCAAACCCATGGCAGTCTATAGGGGTAAGTTGGGCCGCACTGCTACGTTGAGCCGAAGGTCGGACCCGAGTCGCTAAGCTACTGTTAGGCCACCGAAGGCGAGAATCGAACTTTGATCTGTACTCGGGTGGCTTGATAAAAACGATCATGCTAGGTTTGATGGGGTCCGACCGATGACCTAACTCAATTCGATCAATTTCCCTCGATTCCAATTTCATTCATTTTAAAAGCATAATTTAAATAAATAACTAATAATACATGTAACAAATAATCTAATTTAATATAACATGAAATTTTATGATGGAGTCAACAATAATCATCAAATAAATTTAATAAATATATAAATTTTAATATCCAATATAACCAACTTAAAGATAATTTGATTGAAAATGAATGATGTGGAATTCATTAATTAGAAGGATCAACATGCAAAATTAATTAAATCAATTCGAATAATCACGGATAATGGATAACCTTATGAAATTTTTTATAAATCTTGATTATTAATCATGGTTCGATACTTAAACAAATTAAAAGATAATAAAAATTCATACCGCAAAATTTCTAGAAATAATAAAAGGAATTTAAATCAAAGAAAGATAAGAGGACCTATCATGCGACAGTGAGATGATCTTCTTTGTTCCCGCCCCACTATCATGCGATATCATGCGAGTTGGCGTCCTTAAATAGGAGAGCCCGAGTTCCCTAAAGATAACAAACAAAATAGAAATATTAATTATTTAACAATTAATTTAATATCCTACCTAAATCGTTCATCCTAAAAATGCACCATAATCAATCAATTCCTTTGAATCACAAACTAAGAAAATAATGAGATTAAATAAGTTAAATTTTTATCTAAGGTAATATTAAATTTTGCAAAGGGCATAATTTTTTTTTACATGAAGGAAAATTGATTATCTACGGAACCAACTTAGGAACCAAGTTAATGGTTCGATGATTTTGAACTGAAATTAAACCGAATCAATGGTTTGACGAAATTAAAATAGTACCAAGGTCATACAGTTCGGTTCCAATATCTATAAATTAGATATGAACTACAACTGATGATTTCGAACTGATCACATATAAGCAAAACAAGTCAAATACAATATATTTTAGATATAGTGGTTTAAAGCCTCCTATTAAATTGGGTTTGAATCTTGATGAAATCTTCTTTATCAATCAAACTTGATGGATCAAATTGAGAATGGATAGTGGTTCTGAAACCATATCCGTTGGAATTGATTTAGTTCTGATTCCAAATTGTAATCACTCTATCTGTCTCGAATTGATGTCCACATTCCTCTAGCTCAAAGCAAACTATGACCACATTTCTAGTGCTACTTATGCATGTTAAGTAACCAATGTGCATTGGTCAATCCATATCATTATGCAAGGCCTCAGACCCTATCAGTGAGCGAATCAGCCATTTGCCACAAATGCCCCTATATCATATAAGAGGAAGGAAAATAATAAAAATATTCTAGGGATAAATTATCACGACCTCAGCCACTATCACCCCAAAGCTAGAGAAGTATCCTCTTGAGTGATAAGAGATTTCACTATCTTATATGTCTTTAAAGTGAAAGGTTTTGCTTAGATTTGAGAAAATGAATAGAAAATGACCCTCATCCACTATGATCATCTTTAATAAAGTAATACAAATATAACACCTACACTTAAAAGGAACAAATCACGGAACTCATAAGACAAGACACCATAAAAAGTTTTAATGCTATTCTTACATTCAATTCTTAAGACTAGGCTTATTGGTTTAATTCTCTTAACATAAAAATATATTTTCATTCCATGTGAGAAAGTTGTACTTACATGGCTATATGACTATGTGTGGCTAAATCCTTTATTTTACTCACTTATTTTTCATGGGATGAAGCTTTGGGTGAAGTTTTAAGATTGTTGTTTAAGTCTTTCATCACCATTCGTCACAACTTATATGGGATGAAAAAGAAGTGAGTGACTCAATAGGGCAACTAGTACATGAATCATGATGTTGGACCCATCATCAACATGAAAGTCTAATTTGGTTATCAAATCACTCGAAAAGCACGAGGCTAGGTCTCTCATCTTCCTGTACAAAATCATCCCAATTACTCGACATGTCTTTCATAGATTAAAGTATCTCAAGTGCTTGATGCATCCTTCATGAATATAAGCATTTCATGTGCCTAATGCATCTTTTGTGGGAAAAGTATTCAATGTGCTTAATGCATCATTTTTTGATAGAATCATCCCAAGTGCCTAATTTATCCTTCTTGAGCAAATGCATTTCAAACATCCAACATGTCATTAATGGATAAAAGCATCACAAACACTTGATGTACCCTTCGTAGTTAGAATTATCATAAGCACTTAATGCAAGCTTTATGGATATAAGCATCTCATGTTCTTGATGCATCCTTCGTGGAAAGAAGTATCTAATATACCCAATTGCAGAAACAAACATCCTAAACACTCCATGTATACTTTTCAGATAGATATAAGAATCTCAAGTGCCTAATATCTTTTTCAGATAAAACATTTCAAGCATATGATGCACCTTTTGTTGGCAAAAGCATCCCAAGCACTCAATGAATCATTCGTGAGTAGAAGCATCATAAGCGCCTAATACACTCATTGTGAGTAGAAGAATCCAAAACATCTAGTACATTCTTTGTAAGTAAAAGCACCACAAGGACCTGATACATCTTTCATAATTAAAATAATCTCAAGATGTATCTTTTACTGACATAAATATTTGAAGACTCTAATATATTTTCTATAGACAAAAGCATCTCAAGCATTTGATATATCCTTTCTAGATAGAAGATTCCAAGCACCAGATACACTCTTTATGGTCAGAAGCATCATAAGTGCCCAATACTTCCTTCAATGATAGAAACATATTAAGTGCTTGATGAATTCTTCACAGACATAAGAATCCCAAGTGCCTCGATGTGTCCTACATGGACAAAAGCATCCCAAGTGCTCGATTTATTCTTTTGAGACATAAGAATCACTAGCACTTGATGTATCTTTCATAAGTAAAAGCATTCGAAGTACTTAATGTATTTTTAATGAATATAATTATCTCAATTACCTAATGCATCCTTTGCTAGTAGAATTCTCTTAAGCATCTGATGCATCTTTTGTGGGCATAAACATCCTGAGTGTCCGATACATCCTCCATAAACACGAGTGTCCCTCCTAAGCAAGAATACTTCAATCATCAAACACATTCCCCTTGAACCGAAAAACCTTATGCTACGTGAGGTGGACAAATCAATAAAAGAGGCTTACCACACTTGAGGTATGCAAATCAAACAAAAGAGAAGGCTCACTCTCCTTGAGGTGAGTAGATCAGCCAAAGCAAAATTTTTTACTACCTAATGTAGGTAGGTTGGCTAAAACTTGAACTCCTATTGTGTCATATTGGTAGATCAATCAAACTTGGAGCTCCTACTATTCGATGTAGGTAGGTTAACCAGGGCTTGAGTTCCTACTATTTGATGTCAGTAGGTCAACTAAGGCTAGAGCTCCTACTACCAGATATGGGTAGGCCAACCAAGGCTAGATCTCCTATTGCCCGATGTGAGTATGCCGACCAAGGCTTGAGCTCCAACTGCCTGTTATGGATATATTAGCCAAAGTTGGAGCTTATATTACCCAATGTGAGCAAGTAAGCCAAGGGGTGAGCTCCTATGAATCAATATAGACAGGTCGACTTAGGGTTGAACTCCTTTTACTCAAGGTGCCTAGATTATACTTAAATAAGCCCTTTGCTCTATGTACTTAGGTTGAGCTTGAGGGCTCCTTCTTTGCCCCAAGTGCCCAAGTGGGCTCAAATGAACCCCTCCCTTAATATGCCATTAGGATCAAGGGGTCTCCTTTTATTCAATATGCCTAGATCAATCTCAAAGGCTCCCTCTTACCTAATGTGCCTATATTAGGTTCTAGAGTTATTCCTTATTGAGGTGTCTAAGTCAAGTATAAAGGAACCCCTCACTCAATGTGTCATGATGTGCCTAGATTAACTATAATGAGAGTTTGCTTGCTCGATATGCCATGGAACATAAGGAGTATTATTGTTCGAGACCCTCATCATGCACCAAAGGACTTTACCCAAAATACTATAATGTCATATCAAATTTAACTATATTATCTTTTGCAAATTATTTAGTGTCTCTAAAGTGAATATTGTGTTTCACCTTAGAAACGATCATTAAGGTGAATAAGCCTCAATTGTATTGTTGAACCATCCAAGTCTAGTTGTGGATTAATTTTTTTTTTTGAACTACTATTTGAATTTCCTATTTTGATTTCATGAGTTTTGCCTATTAAATATGATTTCTCATAAAATTATGGTTGTTTAAAGAAAATGATTATTGTAATTTTGTTATTTTTGGAAAGGCTTCTGTTTTGACATCCCTTATAGTTTTCATAGGTTTTCATCATAGTAACTTTACTAGTTCCTAATAAACTAATTTTTGAAGGTGCTATCTCATTTAGCTGATAAATATTTTAATAATTTATCATAAGATCGAGGGCTCAAATTCTGTTTTCATCATTTATCCTTTATAAAAAAACCCTATGAGTTTGAGAATCTTTTCATCTACCCATTTATCGTGTCATCTTCATTTTCTAGGATTATGTCATATGCTTTTGTTAGGATTATTTTTACTTTTCTTTTATTTATCTTTCCCCGTTTCTTATTGACTATACGATTCAAGCCGATGAATCGACAATAAAAATCTTGTTTTGCCCTGAAAATTACTATCTTGTGAGCATTCATGGTCATATCCATGGAACATGTGTAATAGCATTTTCTTTTTAGGAGTTAAGCACATTAATTTTGTTTTCAGTTGCAGTTAATATTCTTTACATTGTTGGAGGATTATATAATAGCAAATGAACTAACACTTGCATGTAATTTTTCAATAGACAAGTACTGAATCAAACACTTCCAGTTTGCCATGGCACTAAGAGTTCATTCTAGTGGAGGATGATGATAGCTATGACGAAGAAGAGTCTGTCTGCACTGCGATGAGACCCCAACAGAGACAACAAGCCACTAAAAGGGCAAGTGAACAGTCACGAAGGTCCTCTCTCGTCACATCCACCGGTGCCATCGTTGCTCCCACCATGAACCTCCACGCCGTCGCCATTGGCACCTACACTCGAGCTCGTTGATTCCCCTGTAAGCATCTAAAGCCTGTAGATCGGGTAAGAACTGTGGAGCGTGAGCCATGGGAGTATGCAATTGACGAGGAATTTATGCTTACAGGGCATCGTCCGGGCCTCTACATCGATCTCGAAGTCTTCCTGGCAGACTGGATAGCTTAAACTCTCCTCAATTTTCATGGTAAGCATCGCTAGCACAGTTTCGTGACTATCTAGATCGGTCTCCTCCTGATGCTACAACAGGAGATCCAGTCGAGGTCCTAGAAAGAAATCCCACGAGGGAACACCTGAGCTTCGTCCTTGTGACAAGTCAATATCCAAAGATCTAATGGTTTGTACCTTGCGCTCCCTGATGATCATCCTTCGGCTCTCCTACACATGACCATTCCAGAGGAATTGGAGCAACTGAAGGATGGCCAGGATACTCCGTCGTCGCCTGAATAGGGTTTGCATCCGTAACCTAAGGCATTGCGAGGAACCACCGTGGAGCATGTAGAACCAAAATGAAGCCGCAAGATTTAAGGTGTCTATCGATTCTCGGTCAGTGGCTATGTCTAATCCTTCCCCACTCATTTCTTCCATAAACACACCATTACAGATTGGGCATTTGATGTCCTCTTCCATGATCACGTTCACCGTTCTCCAGCACATGTTGCACCAACATCTAGCACCTGGAGGTTCTTCCATCACTCACTGCCTTGCTATACCACACTTCATGAATCTGAATGATCACAAAAAGACATGCAGTAAGCATTAGAATAAAGAGGAAAAATCAAGACACGTAACCAATATTTTGGATCATCTCAATTTTTGCAGTAATTCAATCAACAAATGCAGCTGTTTTTCTTGTCTTTCATGACAATATATATGAATTAGAACGGCAAGATCTCTAGTTGAAGAATAATACATGTGACGTAGATTCCTGGGGGAATATGCAAAGGATCAGACCTAAGGTTGGTATGAAAAAATAAGAGTGAGAGCAAATATTCATCAACCATGTCAAATGTCATATCCCAGCCATTATAGTATCATAAGTCAGAATATTTTGGATACTATCTCAATGACAGATAAAGAAATAGTCTAATCATCATCCGAAAGGAAACAAAGTCCTCCTAAGTTATCTTATTCCTCACATTAGATATTTTGGTCACATAGCTCATATCACTTATAATTTCTACTAAATTTATTCAAATTCATCATAAATGTGGCATATAGATATTCAAATTTCATTCATTCATTATCAATTTGAAAGCCATCAAATTTGTAACCTATAATTTGACTTGTACCCTAGCTAATTTGGTTTAATTGAGTAAAATTCAATTGAATCAACATTCACTTCACTTAGACTAGTCTAAATCACCCAAAACCTGGTGGTCCAATTTAGCTAGACTAGTTTTAATTGGACAAAAGTGGTTCCAAATCATCTTAAAATCAATCCTATATAGGTCAAAATGAGCTGCATCGAGTCGAAGACTAGACCCGAATAACCAAGCTGTATTGTTGGGCCATTGGAGTTTGAATCTAACTTTGTCCTACACTTGGTTCAAGCCTGTGCACTGATCAAGCTTGGCTTGACTTGGTCCAACAGGTGATCTAACTCAGGAAAAATCCCAATTCAGACAATTTCCGTTGATTCCAATTTCATTCATTTTTTCAACCATAATTTAATTAAATAACTAATTAACATATGCAATGAACAATCTAATTTAATACGACATGATTATGGTGGAGTCAACAACAATAAACAAATAAATTTAATTAACATATGAAATCTTTTAATCAACATCAATATAACAAATTTTAATATTCAACATGCTGCAAAATTATTAATTCAACTTAAACATAATTTGATTGAAAATACAAGGGCATGGAATTCATTAACTAGAATAATCAACATGTCAAATTAATTAAAAAATTTAAATAATCATGGATAATGGATAACCTTGTGAAATTTTATAAATATTGATTATTAATCATGGTTCAATGCTTTAAAAGATTAAAAAATAATAAAATTCATACATCTAAAGTTTTAAAAATAATAAAATAACTAAATCAAAGAAAGGCTCAGGACGTACCTCTCCACAATAATACAATCCTCTGTGTACCCTCCCCACTATCATGCAACCAACGAGGAACCAAAAAAAGTCAGTGCTTCTTGTACTTCCTCTTTATTTATTTGAGATGAAAGCCTCTTCTTTTATTTTGATGGATTCATGTCCTTTAAATTTCAACTATTTGAATATTCTCCCTTCCTAATTTTGTAATCTTTAATTTTCTTTTCTAAACGATTATCATCTCTTTCTCTCTCTAATATTGAATATGTCTTAGGATTACTCAGTTTTATGCAAAAGAATTTTGATTTGAGTTAAAATTACTAAAATTAAAGGATTGATTGTTTTTTAATAACACTGACAGAAAACAACTATTGATTAGAGCAAAGTTGAATTCTCCAACATCGACACATTGATATCGAAAACAAGTGCTAGTATAGGCACCTACTACATAAGAAAGCTATACCTGTTGTATCATTGACCATATCACTGACAACTTCAATAGTAGTAATACCATGTCAATGTCCAAAACCGCCACCCTAGAGGCAATTAGGCCACATCACTTTCTAATCTTCCTTCAACCAAAAGATCCAGAAAGAATTAATTCCCCAAGGATTTCGACTATCAAACCTAGAGATATTTGATGGGACACCAATCTTGAGGAGCATGTAGAGAAATTTTAGGCACAATTAGCCCTCTATGCTATGTTTGATGTCTTAGTATGTTGGTAATTATTGATCACATTTTAGTTAGTGACTAATGAATGGTTATCTTGCCTTTATCCCAGGTCCAAATCTATATTCCCCTAACTCACATTACAGTTCGGGTCACTTTTTGTCAACCATCAAAGCGAATTGTGGTCACACTCCTAGTGATCCACCAAAGGGAGGAGGAACCCATGCTAATTACGTCTTTAGGTTTGTTGTTGAAGGACATAAAGTGACTAATGCACATCCATCAATCATAATTCCAACCTTCATGCATGGCTTAAGACTTTATAGGTTAATATGGTCGATCGCCAAAAAGACTTCAGCTACCTTTTTCGATTTCTTATAATGAGCAAATCAACACATTACCATAAGGTCCCTTATCACATGTAAGAGGTAGGACGATGGCAAAAATACCCAGGGATAAAGAATTATCACGAGCTCAGTAGTTACCGTCCAGAATATTCCGGCTTGCTAAGGATCCTTTTAAGTGATAGGAGACTTTACTACATTAAATGCCTCTTGAGAGGAAGCTTTTCTTCTACATTAGAGAAAAGAGAATGCAAGGACCCTCACCTAATATATCATTCCTAGTAAAGGGAGACAAAAGCTAGTATTGCAAATTTCATAGATATCATAGGCATAAAACTTAGGACTAGATTAAAGGAACAAATTGAGGAATTTACGGGGTACCACAAAAAGTTTTTAACTCTAATCTTATGTTCACATATTACTTGTACATGTCAAAAGGCTTATTTGTTAACTTTTCTCTTTAGAAAGAAATTTATTATTAATCCAAGTGCAAAAGTTACATTTAGTAGGACCACTCAAAGCTCAATCCCCTACAACACAACTCCTCCTTATGGGATAAAACCGTTAGTGAAGTTTTTAAAATGTTCTTTTTTGTTAGAAAATACAACACAAGATTAAAATAAAACAGATTTTTCAAGCAGATGAAATTATCATGTAAAAGATTGGATCGCAAGAAAATTGTAAAATAAAAAAATCACATCATGTCATAAATAATTTCACCTAGGAAGATTGTATATCATTGTTTTCCAGATCTAGATGGAGAGAATAAAAGAGGTTATATGTTATTCTCTCTAGCGGTATCTATACGATAGATCTCTGTAGTGATACTCCTCCAATCACAGTCTTAGGTCTTGTAACTCTTATATAAAGGGAGAGAGGAAGAATAATAGAAGGGGTGGCCAAAACTACAGCCTATCAACTATGAGCCTCCCCTCCTATTTATAGAGAGTCACCAAAAACTTAGGATTCCTACCTCAATGGATATTGGATCTATATCCAATTACCGACTAACCTTACATTATTGACATCTAATTGAGCTTCATGCAAGGAGCCCATCAGTGCAGGGTCTCATCTAATGAGAATAAGGGCTAATTGGATCTTCATCTAATCCTCTATCCGTAGAAGCATCCACCATATGTGTGTAACCCTCTAGGCCCGATACTGAGCTGGCTATGAGTCACTCTCATTAGAACTTCTTCTGATATAGTAAATTATTATCTCCATAATAATTCACTCAACTCATCGACTATGGACGAACGGTGTAGGAGAATCAAATCCATCAGACATATCCGTCCATAATTATTATGTATCTATAATATCTCATCCAACTAATATAATAGAGACTGTATATTGGATATGATACTGTCAGGTGCCATATACTGAATCCGTTTAAGACTCGCTCTAATCGGATTCTCCTGAAGAACTCATTCTCTCTCAATCCGATGACCCTGGCTAGGGATTTGTTCGAACAAGTACATATGGGATATTCCTCTCATGATACTAAGAGTGGATGATCTTTTATTGATACTTAATTACCTTCGTAAGATTGGCTACTAATCCTGATAACCGGTTATACCAGATCTGGAACTTTCCAAACCTGTAAGTCTAATGTCAAAAAAAGGAGTACTCATATAAGGTATCCTTAGTATCTCATGTCTAAGGACCAGACACACAATTGGGACTATAAAATCACTATCTAACATTAGGTATCATTAACTATACATCATTCTATAAGTAGATCAATTAATAAATTCATTCTTTAATGAGCACCTGTATTATATTCTTAGTGTCTCCACACAAGTGGTTATGAGACTAGATACCTCCATCATATAGATGGGTATATAGTACATTGATCTTTTCGGTTATCTCGACGTCCCTCTTGAGTAACCTATGACCAGGATTATTTAAGATATATGTTTAAAGGTAAAAATCGATCTCATTATCATGATCTTATTATAATTCAATTCTTATTGCATAGAACTAAGGACATCACAATGTATATGCAACATATAATATAATATGAGAATATACCAATAATAATCATAAGCAAAAAGATTACGCAGCATATCACATATGACATCACTCACGTGATTGGCTTACATGGCACCCGTAACTAATAATCTCCCACTTGACCTAAATATAATCACCTATGTGTCTGATCCCCATTAGACTCTTGTGACGCTAAAAAATTATCTGAGCCAGTGGTTTCGTTAGTGGATCTACAATGTTATCTTCGGATGGAACTCTTTCTATTACTATATCTTTTTAAGCTATGATTTCTCTAATTAAGTAAAACCTCCTTAGAACAATTCTGATGAGACCTGGGTTCTATTGCGAAAGCTATCACCTTATCACTATCGTAGTATATGGGAATCAGCTCCACACTACTTGATATAACTCTCAAATCCCTGATGAACTTCTTTATCCATACCCCTTCTTTTGCTGCTTCTGCTGCAATAATGTATTCTGCCTATGTGGTCGAGTTATCGGTAGTATCTTACTTAGAACTCTTCCAGCTTACTGCTCTTCTATTCAAGGTGAAAATATACCTTGAGTTCGACTTACTATCATTAATGTCGGACTGAAAACTTAAGTCTGTGTAGCCCTCAACTTGGAGGTTACCTATTCTATAAACTAGTAAAAGATCATTAGCCCTTCTCAAGTACTTAAAGATATACTTTACTGCCTTCTAGTGTTCTAAACATGGATCTGCCTGATACTTGCTCATAACACTCAAAGCATACGCTATATCAGGCTTGGTACATAACATAGCATACATGATAGATCCTATCGCTGAGGCATAGGGTATCATATCCATATCCGCCCTTTCTTCATGAGTCTTTGGGGATATACTCCTGGAAAGTGATATTTCATGTCTCATCGGTATGAGACCTCTCTTGGAATTTTTCATGACAAACCTTTTGATAATAGAGTCTATGTATCTGAACCGGGATAAGCTAAGCATCCTCTTGGATCTATCTCTATAGATCCGAATCTCTAAAATATAGGATGCTTCCCCTAAGTCCTTCATAGAGAAGTTTTTGGATAACAAGGCCTTTACTATGGAGAGCATTCCTACATTATTCCCAATGATTAAGATATCATCTACATACAACACTAAGAAGGTGATAGCACTCACACTTACCTTTATGTACATACAATGCTCATCTTTATTCTTAACAAAGTCATAAGATCTGCTCTCCTTATCAAATCTTAGTTCTAACTTCAGGAAGCTTGCTTCAGTCCATAAACGGACCTGAGCAACCTGCATACTTTATCTGGACTCTCTCTAGATACGAATCCCTCTAGCTGTATCATATACACCTCCTCCTCGAGATTACCATTGAGGAATGCCATTTTCACATCCATTTGTCAGATCTCATAATCATAGTATATTGCAATGAACAAAAGAATTTTGATTGAATTAAGCATAGCTACAAGTGAAAATGTTTCGTTATAGTCAGCTCCTTGCCTTTGACGATATCATCTATCAGCCTTGCCTTATAGGTCTCCACATTTCCATCCACTCTGATCTTTTTCTTGAAGATCTATTTGCAGTCGATGGGTACGATACCCTCAGGTGCATCAACAAGATTCCAAACCCTATTAGAGTACATGGAATTCATCTCATAATTCATGGCTTCTTACCATTTCCCGGAGTCTATACTCATAATAACCTCCTCGTAGGTCTGAGGATTAATATCGTGAGAGTCATCTCCATCGATATATCTCACATATAGGAGGGTGATATTGAATCTCAGATTTTGATGATAAAATCAATTGATGAGTGTTTGATCTAATAAGGTTGTTAGAGTTGATTGATGTAGGATTAACTATGATAAATAGAAGATTACAATCAGAGGTTTGGCCAAAGTCAAGTCCAAGTATCAGGCCGGGGTTCAGACGATGTAGTTGAAAATTCGCCTGGAGTGTGTTGGTAGCTTGTTGAGGGTATCGAGAGCTTGCCAAGATGGCGCAAGAGAGTTCATCAGAAAAGATTGAGACTCGCCGGAAGATTATCGGGGGTAGTCGAAAAGCTTGCCGGGAGTTGGGAAGATCTTAAAGTGGATGTGTTGGCTATTATGATTATAATTAATTAAGTTATAGTTAATATCATGCAGGTTAACCATGACGGTGAAAAGGAATTATAAATTAAACATGGATCCAGGATCAAGCTTAGGCATCGGGCAAAGGATTGGACAATACGGTGGGAGCTCATTGGGAGTTCGCTAGGACTTCACCGAAGGTATCAGGAAGATCGCTAGGAACATGACGAGAGATCACTGGAGGAAGACCGTGAGACTCGTCGCACGGAATGTCAGAGGTTGTCAGATTACGAGAGTGAGGTTGTAAGCTTGGTGGTCATGTTTGATTATAATCTGTAAGTCATAGTTTAAAATTAAGTCCTAAATGAGTATGATTTAGAAAGAATCCAAATCAACTCAAAGAGGCGATCGAGTCCACTAAAAGGGTTTGATTGAGCTTAGGTTGAGCTGTTAGAACCCTTGCGAATTCTAAGCTTGAGGTAATCTCTATAGGGGATCGGCCTTCTTGGAACTCTATAGGGGTTCCACCCTCCAAGTTGCTGCTCAAAGGCTTTAGAAAATGTTCATCTATTCATGATGAAAAGTAGATAATTACAGGCTATTTATAGGCCTTCTAAACCCTAACTCCTAATAGGACTCCCACGACAAAACTTATACTCCTAACAACTCCTAATGCAACTTTGAGTAGTAACCTCCAAACTAATCATAACCTAATTTAACCCCTTCTCAACCAACCCTTCTTTAACTAGGATAAGGGTTGGTTAATTAGGGTGATATATATTTTATTCTTCCCTCAAAATATCTTCCACCAAATTAATCATAACCTAGCCGGCCTCCTCAACTCTTTAATAGGGGTCGACTATATAGGATTTATATAAATGCCCTTAAGATTTACATATTTGCCCTCTTCAATGAAACTAAATTAGGACTCCCCTAGCTAGAGTTCTAACATAAGCTCAATTAGTTAACTGGAGAATTGGTCAACATGTGGTTCAAGTCTAGATTGAAAAAGTGAAGGGAATCACTTTTTTGGGAATCCCAACGGATGAACCACTGGTGACCGATGGTTGTACTGCCACCGCCCAAGATTTCAGGCAGTTGTTAGTGGCTGAAATGCCTAGGCCGGAGGTTCGACTACCCGTACCTTGGATTCTGGGTACTTTTGGTGGTTGACCCACCTAGGCTAGTGGTTGAACCGACCATACTTGGATTTTTCTAGTGAGTTTGAATTTTGGCTCCAAATTCTAAAGTTATTTGGGGCCTATAGATATCATAAGTTTTCTTGCATTCCATACAACACTTTTAGGATAAAAATTCTGAGAAAAACTTGTATGAAATATAAGAAAAAGAAAAGTAGAAGGGAGTGAGCTAAGAGTTGTAAAGTTATTGTCTCCCTTGTAAGATTGTAAGAGTTTGATTTTCACTCAAAGGAGATCAATAGTGGATGCCGGTGTGCCTCAAGGAGGAGGACTCTGGAAGTGAATAGAGGCTAAGGTTGAGGCCGAACCACTATAAATTGTAAGTGTTCCTTACTTGTTTCATTTACTACTTATAATTATTGGGTTCTTAATTGTGTTCAGTAAAATATCAAGTGACGCTTCCGATTTTATTTACTTCTTAAAAACAAGATTTCAAGTCATGCACTTTCAAGAAATTTAGTATTTTATTTTGAATAATTCACTTGCTTTACTTGAATAAAAAACTTCTGATTTTCCTATCTTGCTTCAAGCAAAAAGTTTTCATTGAAAAGATAATTTACACTTGTACTAATTCACCCCCCCTCTTAGTACCAATTGGTCCTAACAGTTGGTATCAGAGTAAGGGTTTACTCTTTGGACTAAACGCCCACTAGATTAAATGACTCTGTTTGGCATGAATGATGGTTAATACATCATAAGTCCTCCTATGTTCAATGGGACGGATTACACATCCTAAAAATTTTGAATACGTATCTTTTTTATTTTGATAGATTTTGATTTATGGTGTATTATTAAAAAAGATTTTCAAAAGTCATCCAATCCAATAAATGATTGGAATGATTATAAAAAATAAATATTTTCTTTAAATGTCAAGGCTATAAATATCTTGTATTATGCTCTAGACAAAAATAAATTTGATCGAATTTCTTCTTGTGATTCGGCTTTCGATATTTGGCATACATTAAAAATCATATATGAAAGCACAATTAATCTAAAAGAATCATTAAGTAAAATATTTTGAAAAAATGAATAAGAAGAATACCTTCCTAAGAATTTGACGTTGAGAACCCAAGAACACCTTCCAAAGAACTGGAAGGAAGTGGAACTAAAGAGAATATGACTTCTCAAGTGAAATCTCGAGTAATGTAAGCTTTAAACCTTTGACACATGAATCGAAAAAATTAATCAACATGAAATATAAAAATGATATAAAGATGGATAAAACCTCTTGCTATGAATTCAAGAAGCCAAGGAGCTCCAAAGATGAAGTGCACAACCAAGAAGTGAAAAATCTCACGCTTATGGCGATCTAAGACGAGGTTAATGATTCATTAAGTATTTCCTTATTAGAATTATTAAATATATTTTATGAATTGTTTGATGAATTTAGAAAAATTAGCAAATCTTATAAGTTGCTAAAAAATGAACATGATTTGTTAATCGGTAGATTTGATGAAATCCATGATTTATTAGTATTACATAACTCTTGTTCTAAATATGATATGCTAGATAGTGTTAAAGAAAAAAATATCATACTTAAGACAACATTAGAAAATTTTAAAATTGGGAACAAATCCCTAAATATGATCCTTTCCAATAAGGGTCATATTAATATAAGAAATGACATAGGTTTTATGAATAAAATTTAACAAAAACTAACTAATTTCGTTAAAGGACCTACCTTAAATTTACCACTGAAAATCAAATGTAATTTTTATAAAAATTAGAATATAAAGCTGATAAATATTTATTTAAAAATTATAGTCCAAATAAATTCATTTGGGTTCCTAAAGGAACCATAAGCAATCTTAAAATATTAGAAAAAATTGAAAGAACATATCATGAAGGACCTAATATAAAATAGGTACCTAAATTTTTATTTATAGATTTATCTCCTAACAAGGCTGGTAGCACTAAAGCATATTTTAGATGCTCAAGACATATAACTTGAGATCGAATAGGCTCACTAGCCTAAATACTAACAAGATAAATTATTAAAAAATAAAAATAAATCTTCATTATGATGGTGCGTAACCCTTTCGTTGCATGCTAAAATTAGAACGAAGAAAGATTAGCTAATGGAGATTTTGATGAAAACAAATATGAATTTGAAAGGGAGATTTTGATGATGATGAATGTTTCGATTTGTGTGTTTATATTTGTGTACGTTGTCTTGAGATTCAATGATCAAATATTGAATTTGAATTTAAAAGTCATATACAAAATCTTTTTTCTTTAAAAGAAAAACTTCTTCATAACATGATAGAATCTTCTAGCATATAAAAAATTATCATTGGATTTTGCCTGAAGAATATCTCATAGTAATGACTCTACTTGAAAAGTGATTTACTCATTTGGATTGATTTTATCATAACCTTGATTGATAATGCATAGTTAGAGCATATTAGCAAATGAAAATGAACTAGAACTAAGAAACGTTAGTTATTGTTAATGAAAAATATTTATGTTAAAATTTATGAAAATAAGTTTTTGTTGATGATATATTAGTTTCTATGAATTAAAAGGTATTATATATATATAACAACCCTCTTGATTCCCAAAGATACTTATCTAAACAAATACCTTTTTGTATAAGTCTATTTTTATCATGGTTATGGCTAAAGATTTTTCTAAATAAACCATGATCTTCTAAAATACGTTTAAGGATTGATTTGAATGTTATATTAGATGGACTTAAAATATATTGCATGATTGAATATTAGATCATTCTTGAATTGAGACTTGAAATAAATAAAAATTTTTGAAATGAGTTTGTCAACTCCTTGCACTATGTGTAAGGAGTTAGACTCATCTAAATGTTGAAATTGAGATTGGTTGAATTTTTGATTGAAGATGCTTTATGTTCAATGAAACCATTCTTGATGATTTAATGATGCAAAGTGATCATACTTAATGAGTTTATATTTTAAAATTATACATGATGATCTTTATGATTTATGGCTTATTGATCTTTGTCGTAATGAAAGTTTTTTTTTGGTATGATGATGTATGTTTTTATTTGGATTAAAAGACAAAGACATGCTTGTATGAAATAAAAAGAGAATATTATTTTCTTGAAAATTTCTCTATCTTATAAATTTTTCAAAAAGAGATTAATAAATTGATTATTATTTTTATCTCTTAAACCTTGAAAGTGATTTTGATTTTTTGAAATTGAATGAGTTTTTACTTATATTGTGATTTTGATTCCTCGAAATTATAAATTGAAATCTTTTATATTATATATTCTCATATTATTTAAAAGGAGATTTTTATATAAATTATTATCTTAATATCTTGAGATTTCTTATATATGAATTTAGATATTGTATTTATTTCTCTTATAATTTGTCTCTTGATATTCACAACTTGTCTTCAAGAACTGTATATCTCATCACCATGTTAATTTTTCTTGATATACTTCATGTGATGATTTGAAAAATGATGTAATGGGAAAAAATATACACTATTATAACCATCCCTTCTTTTTGAGAATGACAAAGTGGGAGTAAAAATTTGCTAGCTTGCACTTTTTAAAAGATAAGAAATAACTCACAAGCTTGTATGTTCTAAAGTGATGAAACATTTACTAAAGTGCTAAGCTTTTATATCTAAAAGCCTTACTAATTGTATTTCTCCATTTTTATTGAGGACAAAGGGGGAGAAGGTATGATGATGTGAAATCATGTATGATGATCATGCATATAATGATGATTTTGAAAATATACATGATGATTTGGAATAATACTCATGATTTTGTTATAATGATATGATGTATTGTATATGATACTTTTCAAAACCCCCTCCTTGATTCTATATTATTGTTTATAAAAAGGGGAGAAAATCTTTAGGAAGATAATGATTTGTTATATTTTAGATTTATTTGCTATATTTTCTTATAATTTACATGAGAATGATTCGTTGAGCTCATATTCAAAATTTTCTTTTAAAATTTTATATCTATAAGATTGAGGTTAAGAGTTAATAATAATAAATCATGAAAATATATGAATTGCTAATCTAGATTTCATGAGATTAAGATTTTTGTGATAATATTTTTGAAAACTTTCTCTATGTTTTTATTGTTTACAAAAAAGGAGAGAAAAATTGCATGAAGATTATTTTTGCTATATTTAAAATATATTAGTCTTTAAATCTCTTGAACTTTTGAGCTCATCTTAATATTCTATTTGAAATTTATTAAAAGCTCTTCTTAATGATGTTGTCACAACTTCTTCCTTGTTTTTCTCTTTATTAATTACGAAGGGGAATAAAATTTTATAATACATATTCTATTTTACTAAGGGTGAGTAATGTTATCATGTGCTTTGAGATTATTAGCTATACATTTCACCTTTTTATTAATGACATAAGGGGAGAAATTGACATTGATGACATATGATATTGATGGTATACTTGGATATCTTGGATATTGATACATAATTCTTTTTGAAATTCATGATTTGATGACTTGATACAAATTCTTGTTGAAATTTGCTTGGAATATAATTCGTTTCATGATACTCGAATTCAAGAGGGTGTGGTTCTTTTGAATTTAAGCTTCTTTATTAAGTCATAGATTTAGTAAGAGTTAGGATTAACTCTTGTCATCAATTGATTGTCATCATTAAAAAGGGGGAGATTGTTGAATCTCGAATTTTGATGATAAAGTCAATTGATGAGTGTTTAATCTAATAAGGTTGTTAGAGTTGATTGATGCTAGATTTGTTAGCTGACTAAGTCTACCGCCAACTCTGTAACTGAACGAGTCAATCTCGTTCATTAGTTGAGGAAAATCCTCATTAGTTGCCAAATCTGTAACTGAACGAGTAAATCTCGTTCATTAGTTGAGGAAAATCTTAGGGAAATCTTTCCTCACCCATGTATGAATAGATGATGCATTTATCAATAATATTCATCCTTTTATTCTCTCATTCCCATTTCTAACATGGTATCAGAGCCATAAGAGAAATTATTCTCTCTGTCAAACGACAGAAAAATAGTTGCCATTACACGCTGCCTCCTCTACTACTACCTTATTGTCGAGGCAACGCTACTTGCTGGATCTTTCAAATCTACTATCACCTACAAATAGCTCCAGTCGATCCACAGCGGTTTACAGTTCTACGCAGGAGCGTTTCTCCTCGTGTGCCAACGTCGCTACCACCCTCCGCCCTTTCGGTCTCAGATTCCAGAAGAAGGCGATTGATTCCCATCTGCGGCTGCACCTGTACCTATTGGACTACCGTTGGATACTCTCTTCCGCCACTCACTCCCATATCTACCAAGTGTTTTCTACACTATTCTGTTCAGTTCAGTTTTGTTAGCCACCTTCTAATCTATGCTACTACACAAATCTACAACTTTATAGCCATTAATTGCTTCTCTTTTTCTTTTCTTTTTTTCTTTTTCTTGATCACCAGTTGTGTTACTGTTCTCTACTCTATGCAATGGCTTTTGTGATTTCCTAATGTCTTTCTCATCCACTTCTGATGTTCCTACTCTTTTTCCTACTAATAATTCTGCTTCATCCTCCGGTCTTATTTCTATTAATGCTGCATCTTTAATCCCTTTTAAGTTATCTAGAAATGGCAATTATGCCTCTTGGCGTGCTTAGTTCTCTAACCTTTTGTTTGGTTATAATTTATTAGGTTATGTTGACGGTTCTCTTAGTTGTCCACCAGCCATGATTCATGTCCCAGGAGACCCTAGCCCAGTACCAAATTCTGCCTACAAGTTATGGCTTCGGTAGGATCGACTAATTCTCCAAGCCATTCAGGCCTCTGTTGCTGGATCCATCGCTCCGCTTGTGACCTCCTGTACCACTACTGCGGAAGCATGGAACAAGTTACAGACTACCCTAGTGAACCGCTCTCGGACTCGCATGCTTGGACTATTCTCCAATCTTATTACTCTCAAGCAAGAGGGAAGTTGTATTGCTGATTACTTACAAAATATCAAAGTAATTATTGATGACCTGGCTTTGATAGGTTATCTTCTTACTGATGAAGAGATACTGATTCACATGCTCAATGGCTTAAGTCCTAAGTACAAAGAACTTACTGCTGCTCTTCGGGCGCGTGACTCTCCTATCCTCTTTGAAGAACTTTATGACAAGCTGACGGATTATGAAGCTTACTCAAAGCGTGACACCAAGCTATCAGGACCTTTGTCAGAACCTCCCATCACAGCTTAGTTCACCCAAAAACTCAAAAAGCCCAACCATAAATACCACTACTATGAGTTTTCATCCATCACTTCTTCCTCCATATCCTTCGTCCGTTAATTCTTGTCCAATTTTCCTTTTCACCTCGTCGCCCCCACCTATGTCTCTACAACCAGTTGTCTGTCAATTGTGTGACAAAATCGGTCACACTGCCAAAGTTTATCGATCGCGTCTTCCAGTAATATCTAGTTGGCCTCAAGCAAATATCCTAACTGCTTCTTCTGAAGGTCCGTCTAACTGGATTGTGGATTCTGGCGCTTCCCACCATATCACCTCTGACCTCCAGAATTTATCACTCCATAATGGCTATGGCGGCTATGAAGACGTCATCGTTGGTGATGTTAATCGAATCCCTATTACTCATGTTTGTTCTAAGACATTACATTCCAACGACTCTTCTTTTACACTTCATAATATTTTGTGTGCCCATCACATCAAGATAAATCTTATTTATGTCTCTCAATTTTATCAACAAAATCATACTTTTATTGAGTTCTTTCCTGATTATTTTCTTGTTAAGGACTTGAGCACGGGGGCATTTCTAGTTCACGGCCCAAATAAAGACAACATCTACGAATGATCGTCTACCATGTTTCTCACCGAGCCCACAGCAAACACTTCCACTGCAGCTCCAGTCGATATATGGCATCGTCGTCTTGGTCATCCCTCAAACTCTATTCAACAAAAATTACTTTCTCGTTATTCTATTCCTGTTTTTAAATCCAGCAATGTTCTTACTCACTATAATGTTTGTCTTAGTAATAAAAGTCATCAATTACCTTTTAGTACTTTCTCTCTTTCTTGCTCTAAGCCATTTGAGGTTATTTATACTGATGTTTGGGGTCCTACATCGGTTGTTTCCTTTGAGAAGTTTAGATTCTATGTTGTCTTTGTAGATTATTTTATAAAGTATACATGGTTCTATCCTCTTCGTCAAAAATCTGATGTCATTGTTGTATTCTCTAAACTTAGTTGAGAACTATTTTCAAACTATTATTAAAACCATCTATTCTGATGGCAGAGGTGAATATCAAGCTCTTGCATTTTATCTATCTACTTGTGGTATTCAACATATTAAGTCACCTCCGTATACTCCTCAACTGGTTGGTTCTGCCGAACATAAACATCGTCATGTTGTTGAAACTGGTCTAACTCTGCTTCATCAAGCATCTATGCCTTCTGCCTTTTAGTCTGTCGCCTTTCAAACTGCGGTGTACCTTATTAATTGTATGCCCACTCTAGTTCTTCAGTATCAGTCACCATTTGAAAAGCTATTTCAAAAATGCCCTAACTTATACACATTAAAAGTTTTTGGCTGTCTGTGTTATCCTTGGTTACGCCCCTACAATTCTCATAAACTGTAGCCTCGATCTCGTCCTTGTATTTTCATCGGATATTCTCTTAAACATAATACTTTTCGGTGTTATGATCCTCTATCTGCTAAGGTATTTGTCTCCAGACATGTCACTTTTGTGGAGTCTGTCTTTCCCTTTCGAGATCAAGGTCATTGTGTCATCCCATTGAGTTCCTCTAATACATCTTCCTCCTCTCCCGTGCCTCTACAAGATCCACACTCTCTTGTTATTTCGATTCCGCACATTCCTCCTTCGTCTTCTTCTCCGGCTTCTTCCTCTCCTCTAGAGCCAATGCCTTTGTCCTCACCTTGTCCTGGTTCCTCTGTCGTCCCTGCGTCCACCTCCACTAGTGATTACCCTCAATCCTTACCCTTTGCTACTCCTATCGTCTCAAGCCATCCAATGCAAACCCGCTCCAAAAGTGGTATCCTTAAACCCCGTCAAGTTCTTAATTTACATGTCAGCACCAACTCTTCCCTAGCCTATACTGAACCATCATCTTTTACTCAACCCCAAAAATTCTCACACTGGCGTACAACCATGAGTGACGAGTATGATGCGCTTCTTCGTAATGGTACATGGACTCTCACCCCCTCTCACCCCACGCAAAACATTATAGGGTGTAAGTGGGTCTATCGCATTAAGCGAAACCCTGATGGCTCGATTGCTCGCTATAAAGCTCGACTTGTGGCTAAAGATTTTCATCAACGTCCTGGTCTTGACTACACTGAGACATTTAGTCCTGTCGTCAAACCTACTACCATTTGGTTTATCTTAAGTTTGACCGTCTCCAACGATTGGTGCTTACGCCAACTCGATGTTAACAATGCCTTTTTGCAAGGAACACTTACTGAAAACGTTTTCATGCAACAGCCTCCATGTTTTATACATCCTCGATCCGGCATGTCTCAGAATTACGAAAAGCCATTTATGGCCTTCGTCAGGCTCCACGAGCCTGGTATACTGAGCTTGGTCTCTACTTGTCTTCAGTTGGCTTTATTAACTCTAAATCTGATGTCTCTCTCTTTCTACGCCACCAACATGAGTTTACTATCTATCTTCTGGTTTGTGTGGATGATATTATTATTACCGGTGATAACTCTATGACGGTTCAAGCATTTATTCAGCAATTGGCTGACCGATTCTCTCTTAAAGATCTTGGTCACCTAAATTATTTTCTCGGAGTCAAGGCTACATCTACGTCTTCTGATCTCTTTCTCTCACAGAGAAAGTATATTCTTGATTTCCTATTCAAGACGGCTATGTAGGATGCAAAAGAGGTTGCCACTCCTCTATCCTCTAGTGAATCACTGAAGTTATGTGATGGTAGTCCTGCTACGGACCCTACTCAGTTTCGACAGGTAGTTGGCTCCCTACAATATCTCGCCCTTACTCGCCCAGATATTTCCTTTGCAATTAATAAACTGTCTCAGTTCATGCATCGGCCATCTGCTTTCCATTGGACTGCTGTCAAACGCGTTTTGCATTATCTTAAAGGGACTATTGATCATGGTATTTTTCTTCGCAAACATTCTCCCTCTCAGCTTCATGTCTTTGCTGATGCTGATTGGGCCGACAATGTTGATGATCGAACCTCCACATCTGGCTACATTATTTTTCTTGGTGCCAATCCGATCAGCTGGAGTTCTAAGAAACAAAAGACAGTTGTCAGATCTACGACTGAAGCTGAATATCGAGCTATAGCTACCACTGCTGCTGAACTTATTTGGATCTCTAACTTGCTTAAGGAGCTTCACGTTTCTTCTTCTACTCTGTATATTATTTACTGTGATAACCTTGGTGCAACTTACCTCTGTGCGAACCCGATTTTTCACTCTCGCATGAAGCATGTGGCTATCTACTTTCATTTTGTGCGGGATCAAGTTGCTCGTCAGCAGCTTCGTGTTTCTCATGTTCACACGGCTGATCAACTTGCTGACTCCTTCGCAAAGTTTTTAGCCCTAAGCCCTTTTTATTGCATCGGTCCAAGATCGACATCCTTGATAGAAGCTCGATCTTGCGGGGGCATGTTAGCTAACTAAGTCTACCGCCAACTCTGTAACTGAAGGAGTCAATCTCGTTCATTAGTTGAGGAAAATCCTCATTAGTTGAGGGAAATCTTTTGACTAAGTCTACCGCCAAATCTGTAACTGAACGAGTAAATATCATTCATTAGTTAAGGAAAATCTTCATTAGTTTAGAGAAATCTTTCCTCACCCCTGTATAAATAGATGATGCATTTATCAATAATATTCATCCTTTTATTCTCTCATTCCCATTTCTAACAAGATTAACTACGATAGAGAGAATATTATGATCAGAGGTTTGGTCAAAGTCAAGTCCAAGCATCAGGCCGGGGTTTGGACAATATGATTAGGAATTCGCCCGGAGTGTGTCAGGAGCCCGCCGAGGGTATCAGGAGTTTGTTAAGATGGCGCAAAGGAGTTCACTGGAAAAAGATCAAGACTCGCTATAAGATTGTCGGGGGTAGCCAAAAAGCTTGTCGGGAGTTGGGAAGGTCTTAAAGTGGATGTGTTGGCCATTATGATTGTAATTAATTAAGTCATAGTTAGCATTATGTAGGTTAACCATGATAGTGAAAAAGAATTACAGTTCAAACATAGACCCAGGATCAAGCTTAAGTATCGGGCCAAGAATTAGACGATATGGTGGGAGCTTGTCGGGAGTTCGCTAGGACTTCGCTAAAGGTATCGGGAAGGTCACTAGGAATACATTGGGAGTTTGCTGGAGGAAGACCGTGAGACTCATTGCAAGGAATGCCGGAGGTTGCCAAATTACAGGAGTGAGGTCGTAAGCTTGGTGGTTATATTTGATTATATTATTTAAGTTGTAGGTTAAGATTGAGTCTTAAATGAATGTGATCTGAAAAGAATCCAAATCAACTTAAAGAGGTAACCGGGTCCACTAAAAAAGTTTGATTGAGCTCAATTGGTTGACCAGAGAATTGGTCAATATGTGGTTCAAGTTGGGATTGAAAAAGTGAAGAGAATCACTTTTTTACGATTCCTGACGGATGAACCACCGGTGACCACCAGTTGTACCACCGTCGCCTAGGATTTCGGGTGGCTGTCAGCGGTTGAACCACCTAGGCCGACAGTTCAACCATCCATACCCTGGATTCTGGGTACTTTCGGTGGTTGACCCACCCAGGCTGACGGTTGAACCATCGGTACATAGATTTTTCGATCAACTCAAAGAGACAACCGGGTCCACTAAAAAAGTTTAATTGAGCTCAATTAGTTGACTAGAGAATTGGTCAACATGTGATTCAAGTTGGGATTAAAAAAGTGAAGAGAATCACTTTTTCGCGATTCCTGACGGATGAACCACCGGTGACCACCAGTTGTACCACCGTCACCTAGGATTTCGAGTGGCTGTCAGTGGTTGAACCACCCAGGCCGACAGTTCAACCATCCATACCCTGGATTCGGGGTACTTTCAGTGGTTGACCCACTTAGGCTGGCGGCTGAACTGTCGGTATATGGATTTTTCGATCAACTCAAAGAGGCAACCAGGTCCACTAAAAAAGTTTGATTGAGCTCATATTGAGCTCAATTGGTTGACCAGAGAATTGGTCAATATGTGGTTCAAGTTGGGATTGAAATAGTGAAGAGAATCACTTTTTCGCGATTCCTGGCGGATGAACCACCGATGACCACCAGTTATACTACCGTCGCCTAGGATTTCGGGTGGCTGTCAGTAGTTGAACCACCTAGGCCGACGGTTCAATCATCCATACCTTAGATTCTGGGTACTTTCGGTGGTTGACCCACCCAGGCTAGCAGCTGAACCGTCGGTACATGGATTTTTCAAGTGAATTTAAATTTTGGCTCCAAATTCTAAAGCTATTTGGGGCCTATAAATATTTCAGGTTTTCTTACATTCCATATAATACTTTTGGGATAAAAATTCTAAGAAAAACTTGTGTGATGTGTAAGAAAAAAAAAGTGAAAGGGAGTGAGCTAAGAGTTGTAAAGTTCTTATCTCCCTTGTAAGATTGTAAGGATTTGATCTTCACCCAAAGGAGATCAATAGTGGACACCAGTGTGCCTCAAGGAGGGGGACTCGGGAAGTAGATATAGGCCAAGATTGAGACCAAACCACTATAAATTGTAAGTGTTCCTTACTTATTTCATTTGCTTCTTACAATTATCAAGTTCTTAATTATGTTCAACAAAATATCAAGTGACACTTCCAATTTTATTTACTTCTTGAAAGCAAGGTTTCAAGTCTAGAACTTTCAAGAAACTTAGTATTTTATTTTGAATCATTTACTTGCTCTACTTGAATGAAAAACTTTCGATTTTCCTATCTTACTTCAAGTGAAAACTTGTGTACTAGGTACCTGAACAAACTCGGGCTCTGGAATGGTGCTTGAGCTAAGTTCTCCAACCTCGCTCAACTCTATCTCACTCCCACTATTTCCACCAAGAATGTATTTCTTCTCAAGAAACATAGCCCTCTTGGCAACAAAGACCTTCTGGTCCTCAAGATGATAGAAATAGTACCCTAAAGTTTCTTTAGGGTATCTCACGAATATGTACCGTTCGTCCTTGATTCTAACTTATCGGAGTTGTATCTTCTAACATGGACAAGACAACCCCAAATCTTAATCACCTTAAGATCGGGCTTCTTTCTTTCCATATCTCATATGGTGTAGACACTACCAACTTTAATGAAACTCTATTTAGAAGGTAAGATGTTTTCTCTTGGGCATATCCTTAGACTGAGACAGGTAGGTCAACGAAACTCATCATGGACCACACCATATCCAACAGTATGTGATTCCTCCTTTTTTATACACCATTAATCTAAGGTGTATATGGAGGTGTCTATTGGGATAGAATCCCATGGTCCTTAAGGAAATGGGTGAACTCTGTACTTAAGTACTCTCCTCATCGATCAGATCGAAGAGTCTTAATACTCTTTCCAATTTGATTCTCTACTTTATTCTTATAATTCTTGATTTTCTCAAAGGCCTCGGACTTATACTTTATCAAGTATACATGTTCATATATAGAGAAATCATCAATGAATGTAATGAAGTATGAGTAACCACCTATAGCCTGAGTCGACATAGGACCACATACATCATTATGTATAAGTTCCAATAACTCAAGTGGCTCTCTCTCTAGTTCTACTAAAAGGAGAGTTAATCATCTTCCCACGAAGGCAAGGTTCGCATGTTGTATATGATACTTAGTCAAATGGATCTAAGTATATATCTTTCAGCAACTTTTAAATCCTTCTCTCATGTATATAACCTAGCCTACAATATCATTAGTATGCATTATTTACCTTATCTCTTTTCCTCTTAAACGTATTTATATTCATGATGTGTGAAGAAGTGTCTAATACATATAAGCCATTTATTAGGGTACCTCTAGTGATGATCTCATCATCCATAATTATTGAATAACTATTATTCTAAAAAACTAATTTATATCCACTAATTGTCAAATAACTATTATTCTGAAAAACTAATTTATATCCATTAATTATCAAATAAGAGATACAAAATAGCATACATCCAATGCAATAATGGCTCTATCAGGCAGATGTAAGTGACCTCCCCAACAACAACTGCAGGAACTCTTGCTCCATTGCTTATCTTGACGTCCATCTCACCTTTGGCCAATTTCCTAGGTCTTGTCAGAATCTGTAACGTATTATAGTTATGATAGACACTTCCCGTATCCAATACCCATATGTTATCATGAAAATATGATAAGTGCCTATCTTAGTCATAGTCCTTACAGTTCCTCTTATAGTGCCTATCAAGGTTTCTCCAAGCTTCTATTTCGCCTTATCTGTAAGGTAGTCCTTACAGTTCCTCTTATAGTGCCTATCTTAGTCATAGTCAAAGCACTGTTCTTTGTCCTTTATCGGGTATTTCTTGGCAACCTTTGCCTTACCTGGTATTTCTTTGCCCTTGCGCTTCTTAAGGGTCTTAATGACCTTCCTTTTCTTATTGGTCTTAATAATATCGAGAACTGGCTTCTCTTTCTTAATGGTAGTCTCAGCTTCCCTCAACTTATTGAGGAGCTCAGGGAGAGTCACCTTAAACTTGCTCATGTTAAAATTCATGATGAAGTGAGAAAAGGAATCTGGTGCACTATCTATATACTTCACATAGCGAGCGATCTCATCCTCACTTGTCCTTTCTTCTAGCATCGATACAATCGTGTTGAGGACATATATGATTTTCTCTGCTATAAGAATAATTCTCAAATTATAGAGCCAATTCATGCAGTTAGGACAAGTGAGGCGATTGACATCAAATATGCCATACAAGGGGTTTGCAAGAGAGAAAAAAAAATATAGCATAAATTAATAACATGTAGATTTTACAGAAAAACTAATTAAGATATGGACTTCTATCTTAATATACTCCCACTATTTTCCTAGCGAATCATATGACACAACACGTGAAACAAAAGTATCCGGTAAACTCCTAGTGGGGATTGAGATCCAATTGATAAGTTAATGCAACCTTGAGGGACTCGACCAATTACATTAAGCCCAAAAGGTAGACAAATCTTGACAATCATAACTATTTGTGATTCCCATCATGTTCGACCTTCGAACCATTATAGTTGTAAGGGAATTAGCCAACCATGATATTCAGTTAAGTCATCACCATTATTACAAGATGAGTCTGATTCGATGATATGCCCTCGAGAGACTCGACCAAACATACCATGTCCTCAGGTCACTAGTGGCATCTCTATGTCATAGGCAAGATCTCGTTTACGTAGATAATTGAGCCTCGAGGGACTCGACCAACTCAACCTATATCGTGATTCAATTTATTCCTATAATGATGGAAGACCACATGGGTCAATCTTATTGCTTCATGCTTATTGACTTAATATTATCGTATGAGGGGTTTTTATTTTATATCGGTCTCATAATATGTCATATCACGCATATATATATTTAATATATATCTACATCGTATATATATATATATATATATATATAGTAGGTGTATAACACATATCATATATGCAAGCCACACTAGATGATCATGAGCCATCACCTAATATGATTAAGCCTGAGCCAATTGGTTTGATCACTCACAATAGGATCTATGTGTGCATCGGCGCATCTCCATACCTGTAATCGTTGATCTCATTATCATCGATTTTGTCAGATCCTCATTGCATCACCATGTATCATTATCTTCCGCCACAACATCGTGGGTTCTGTTATAACCTCCACGCTCCCACCGTGCCTTTTCATATAATTACAAAATAATAATAAGCACGCAGGCTCGACAATAAATAAGAAAAACAAAGGATTGCAGGCCCAATAATAATAATAATAATAATCACAATTACATATACCACAACACATGACTCATGATCATCCATCCACATCATACATCACATGTACACATCACATTATATGTAGGATTACTATATATATAATAATTAATTAAATTATTTAATTAATTATTTTTTAGAAATCAACATATGCTTAAAATTTATAGAATTATTAAGGGCATTTTCAAAATTCTAGACAAGAGGATAGTCCTTGAAATTTCTAGAATTATTAAGAGTATTTTGAGAATTCTGTATGAGGACAATCCTCGATATTTTCCTAATTCAGAGGGGTAAAATAATCCTTTTATGTAAAAAGAAACCCTAGCCTTTGCCCTCCTCTTGCGGCAGCGGCTGCCCTTGCCCGTAAATTACCATCATTGCCCTCGGCCGGCCACCCCTGTGGGTGGGCATCATGCCACCAGGCGATGCCTCCACGGGCGCTGCCTTTGTAGGTGTTGCCCCTATATGCGGATGCTCCCATGAGCGGTCACCCCTACAGGTGGCTGCCCTTGCGGGTGCTGTCTTTGCATGTAGGTGACGTTCCTACGGGCATAGCCCCCACCACCCCGTGGGCCACACCGCCGCAACATGGCCACCTTGGGGCCAAGAACCGATCGCCTCTGCAGAGGCCTGGTTGCTGCTTGGCCGTGGTCGGTCGCCCCTCAGCCTGCAAGCAGTGCTACCATCATTGCTAATCGCATTGTATGAGATATTATTTTACCTAGGGAGATCATATATCTTTATTTTCTAGATCTGGATGGAGAGGATGAAAGAGATCAAGCGTCCTCCTCTCTAGCGATATCCACATGATGAATCTTTGCAGCGATACTCCTTCAATCGCAGACTCAGG
Organism: Ensete glaucum; assembly: GCA_021527575.1. Classification (NCBI taxonomy): domain Eukaryota; kingdom Viridiplantae; phylum Streptophyta; class Magnoliopsida; order Zingiberales; family Musaceae; genus Ensete; species Ensete glaucum. The sequence continues at coordinate 36,618,661 of CM038558.1, read as the reverse complement.
TCTTGCAACTCTTGCATTGAGAGAGGGAGGAGAATAGGAGACAATGGTCAAAGTTACAGCCTATCAACCATGAGCCTCCCCTCCTATTTATAGAGAGCCATTAAAAATCCTAGGGGTCCTGCCTTAGCAGGTATTGGATCTTCATCCAATTACTCACTAATCTTGCATTATTGGATCTCTATCCAATAATCTTCTTACCTGTAATTGGGCTTCATGCAAGGAGCCTATCAGTGTAGGGTCTCATCTAATGAGAATAGGGGTTAATTGGATCTTTATCTAATTCTCTATTCACTGAAACATCCACCATATGTATGTAACCCTCTAGGCCTGATACCGAGCTAGCCATGGTTGCTCCTATCAGAACTACTTATGATATAGTGAATTATTATCCTTATAATAATTCACTCGATTCAATGACTATGGATGTATTAGGCCACTACGCCATAGTCCCTAAACGGTACAGGGGGATTAAATCCATCGGACCTATCTATTTATAGTTATCATGTATCTATAATCTCTCATCTAATTAATATCCCAAAGACCATATATTGGACATAGTACTATCAGGTCACATACAAAATCCGTATAAGACTCGCTCTAATCAAATTCTCCCGAAGAACTCCTTTTCTCTCAATCCGAATGACCCTTGCTAGGGATTTACTTGAGTAAGCACATATGAGATATTAATCTCATGATACCGAGAGTGGATGATCCTTTATTGATACTTAATTGCCTTTATAAGGTTGGCTACTAATCTTGGTAACCGATTGTACCAGACCTAGAACCCTCCAAATCTATAAGTCTAGTGTCAAAGAAATAAGTACTCAAAGAAGGCATCTTTAGTGTCTCAAGTCTAAGAAACAGATGGATAATTGAGACTATAAAATCGCTATCTGACATTAGGTATCATTAACCATACAACATTCTATAAGCGGATCAATCAGTGAACTCATTCTCTAATGAGCACATGTACTATATCTTTAGTGTCTCCACACAAGTGGCTATGAGACCAATTACCTCCATCATATATACGAGTATATAGTACACTAGTTTGTTCGGTTATCTCTATGTCCCTCTCGAGTAACTTATGACCGGGATTATTTAGGATATATGTTTAAAGGTGAATCAAACTCATTATCATGATCTCATCACGATCTGATTTCCATCGTCCCGTTGTTGTCGTAGTATATGGGAATTGGCTTAACGCTACTTGGTACGACTCCCAAATCCTGGATGAATTTTTTTATCCACACCTTTTCCTTTTCTACTTTTGTTGCAGCAATGTATTTCGCCTTTGTGGTCGAGTCAGTAGTAGTATCTTGCTTATAATTCTTCCAGCTTTCTACTCCTCCATTCAGGGTAAAAAATATCCTGAGTTCGACTCGCTATCATCAATGTCAGACTGGAAACTCGAGTCCGTATAGCCCTCAACCTAGAGGTTATCTTCTCTATATACCAGTAAAATATCCTTAGTCCTTCTTAAGTACTTAAGGATATACTTTACTGTATTCTAATATTCTAAACTTGGATCTGCCTAATATCTGCTTGTGACACTCAGAGCATGCACTATATCAGGCTTGGTATTTAGCATAACATACATAACTGAGGCATAGGGTATCTTATCCATGTCTCCCATTTCTTCAGGAGTTTTTGAGGACATACTCTTAAAAAGTGATATTCCATGTCTTATCGATATAAGACCTCTATTGAAATTCTCATGTCAAACCTTTTGACAATGGAGTCTATGTACCTAGATTGGGACAAGCCAAATATCCTCTTGGATCTATCTCTATAGATTTGGATCCCCAAAATATAGGATGCTTCCCCTAAGTATTTCATGAAGAAGTTTCAAGATAGCCAAGCCTTTATTGTGGAGAGCATTCTTACATTATTCCCAATAAGTAGGATGTCATCCATATACACCACCAAGAAGTTAATAGTACTCTCATTTACCTTCCTGTACATACAAGGATTATCTTCATTCTTAACGAAGTTATAAGATCTGATCGCCTCATCAAATCTTATGTTCCAACTTTGGGAAGCTTACTTCAATCCATAAATGGATCTAAGCAACCTACACACTTTATCCGAACTCTCTTTGGATATAAATCTCTCTGGCTATATTATATACACCTCCTCCTTAAGGTTGCTATTGAAGAATATCATTTTCATATCCATATGCTAGATTTTATAATTATAGTATACTGCAATGACCAAAATATTTTAGTGGATTTAAGCATAGCTATAGAGGAAAAGGTTTCGTCATAGTCAACTCATCGTCTTTGACGATATCCTTTAGCTACTAGCCTTGCCTTATAAGTTTCCACCTTTCCATCCACTCCGATCTTCTTTTTGAAGATTTATTTATAAGTGATGAGTATGATACCCTCGGGTGCATCCACAAGGTTCCAAACCCTATTATAGTACATGGAATCTATCTCAAAATTCATGGCTTCTTGCCACTTCCTAGAGTCTATACTCATTATAATCTCCTCGTAGGTCTAAGGATCAACATCGTAAGAGTCCTCTTTATTGATATATCCCATATATCTTTTGGGAGGGTGAGATACTCTGCTAGACTTACGCAAAGTTGGAACTTGTGTGCTAGATATATGAACAAACTCAGACTCTGGAATTGTGCTTGAGTTAGGTTCTCCAACCTCACTCAACTTTATCTCACTTCCATTGTTTCCACCAAGAATATATTCCTTCTCAAGAAACATAGCTCTCTTGGTAACAAAGACTTTTTGGTTCTCGAGATGATAGAAATAGTACCCACAAGTTTCTTTGGGGTATCCCACGAATTTAGAGCATTCTGTCCTTGATTCTAAATTGTAGGGATTGTGTCTTTTAACATAGGCAGGACAACTCCAAATCGTAACCATTTTAAGATCAGGTTTCTCTCATTTCCATATCCCATATAGTGTAGACACTATCGACTTTGATGAAACTCTATTTAGAAGGTAAGTTACGGTCTCTATGACATAACCCTAGAATGAGACAGATAGGTCAACGAAACTCATCATGGATCGCACCATGTTCAACAGCGTGTGATTCTTCCTTTCTAATATACCATTGAGCTGAGGTGTATAAAGAGGTGTCCACTTAGATAGAATCTCATTATCCGTAAGGAAATGGGTGAACTCCATACTCAAGTACTCTCTGCCTCAATTTGATCGAAGAGTCTTAATACTCTTTCCAATCTGATTCTCTACTTCATCTTATATTCCCTGAATTTCTCAAAGGTCTCGAACTTGTACTTCATTAAGTACACATGTCCATACCTAGAGAAATTATCAGTGAATGTAATAAAGTATAAGTAACCACATATAGTCTGAGTCGACATAGGACCACATACATCACTATGTACGAGTTTTAATAACTCAGTGGCTCTCTCTCTAGTTCTACTAAAAGGAGAGTTGGTCATCTTAACCACGAAGACAAGGTTCACAAGTTGCATATAACTTATAGTTAAATGAATCTATGTATCAATCTTTTAATAACTTTTGAATCCTTCCCTCATGTATATAACCTAACCTACGATGTCATAGGTATGCATTATTTACCTCATCTCTTTTTCTCTTAGACGTATTTATATTCATGATATGTAGAGAAGTGTCTAATACATATAAGCCATTTATCAGGGTCCCTCTAGTGATGATCTCATCATCCATAATTATTGAACAACTATTATTCTAAAAAACTAATTTATATCCATTAATTATCAAACAAGAGATGAAAATAATATTTTTGATAATAGAAGGAATAAAATAGCATGCATCTAATACAATAATAGTCCACTAAGTAGGGTGACCTTCCCAACAGTAATTGTAGCAACTCTTGCTCCATTGCTGCCCATCTTGAAGTCCATCTCACCTCTGGCCAATCTCCTAGGTCTTACTAGAACCTACAATGAATTACAGAGATGATAAGCATTCTTGGTATCCAATATCCATGTATTATCATTAAAATCTGATAAGTGGAAACTGATCTTAAATATACTTGAAGCTTCTCCAAGCTTTTGTTTCACCTTATCTACAAAGTAGTCCTTACAGTTCCTTTTCCAGTGCCTGTCTTGGCTGTAGTGGAAGCACTGTTCTTTGTCTTTTGTCGGGTCTTTCTTGACAACCTTTGCCTTACCCAGTCTTTCTTTGCCCTTGCCCTTCTTAAGGATCTTATTGGCCTTCTTTTTTTTCTTGGTCTCACCAATATAGAGACTAGCTTCTCTTTCTTGATGGCACTCTCAGTTTCCCTCAACATATTGAGGAGCTTAGGGAGAGTCGCCTCAAATTTGCTCATGTTAAAATTTATGATAAAGTGAGAAAATGAATATGGTAGGGACTGATGTATAAGATCAATGCATCCTCTAGGACTGTTCATAGAACTGTGAGTTTCTCAATTCACTCTATCATTTTTAGGACATGGTTCTCACCGATGTCCTTTCTGGCATCTTGGCTTGGAAGAGTCTCTTAGATATCTCATATCTTTGAGTTCTTCTCTATTTCTCAAACAGCTGGTGGAGATGAAGAATGATAAAATTTGCATTTATGCTCTCAGATTGCCTTTATAACTCAAGAGTCATGGAGGCCAACAGATAACATCTTGCCAATATGGAATCATCTATATACTTTATATAGCGGGCGATCTCATCCTCATTTGCCCCTTCTTCTGGTGTGGGCACAATTGTATCAAGGACGTATGCGATTTTCTCCACCGTGAGAATAATTCTTAAATTGTGGAGCCAATCCATATAGTTAGGATTAGTGAGGCAGTTGGCATCAAGTATGCCATGCAGGGGGTTTGCAAGCGACATATTTTTATCAAACAAGATATAGAACAAATAAAAAATATGTAAATTTTATAGAAAAACTAATTAAGATATAAACTTTTTGTTAGGATCAGTTAGCACACCGGCCCCTCATCTTCTCCTTCTTCACCCACTCCCTCTCCACTTTTTCAACCTTCGCCTCTCGTTCACTCACTCCCTCCTCCCCTCCCCATCATCTTCCCTCTCCACTTTTTCAACCTCCGCCTCTCATTCACTCACTCCCTCCTCCGCCCCCATCATCCTCCCTCTCCACTTTTTCACCCTCCGCCTCTCTCTCCTCCCTCTCCACTTTTTTAACCTCCGCCTCTCGTTCACTCACTCCCTCCTCCCCTCCCCATCATCCTCCCTCTCCACTTTTTCAACCTCTCTCTCGGATGATGGGGGCGAAGGAGAGGAGCAGCAGTAGAGGGAGGATGGTATGAAGTGAAGATGAAAGTAGATCGGAAAGATAAGCAATGTTTAAAGGAAATAATTTATCTTGAAAATTTTACTTTCAAGGAATTGAGTTAAATCGGAAGCATCAATACAAAAATATGTAAGCAATGAAAGTAAGAAAACACTCACAATTTTTATAGCGATTCAGCACCAATGGCCTACGTCTACTCCCGAGTCCTCCTTCTTGAGGCACACCGGCGTCCACTATCGATCATCTTTGGGTGAAGACCAAACCCTTACATTTGAGCTCACAAGGGAGAGAATTTTCTACTATAAACTCTCTCTCCCTTCCCCTTTTTTAATTACAAATTACACATAATTTTATCACAGAATATAATCCCCAGAATTATCATGTAGAATACAAGAAAACTTATTACAATCACGATTGAATATCAGATTTTGATGATGAAATTAATTGATGGGTTATTGATCTAACATGGATTGTTAGAAATTGATTGATGCATGATTAATTACAACAAAAAGATTATTACAATCACAATTAGCCAAGGTTAAGTTCATGCATCGGGTAGCGGTTGGTAACTTGCCAAGAGTGCGTTAGGAGCTCACTGAGGGTATCGAGAGTTTACCAGGATGGCGCAAGGGAGTTTGCTAGAAGAAGAACGAGATGCTCGTTACCGGTGCCTTACAAGCCAATCACGTGAGTGATAGCACATGTGACATACTATGTAATCTTTTTGCTTATGATGAATATTAGCATATTCTCACATTATCTGTTATATATATTGTGATGTCCTTGATTATGTGTAATGGGAGTCGGATCATGATGAGATCACGATAATAAGATCGATTCACCTTTAAACATAGATCCTAAATAATCTCGATCATAGATTACTCAAGAGGGATATTAAGATAACCAGACATATCGGTGTACTATATACCCATCTATATGATGGAGTCAGCTGGTCTCATAGCCACTTGTATGGAGACACTAAGTATATAGAACAGGTATTCATTAGAGAATAAGTTCACTGATTGATCCGCTTATAGAATGCTATATATTAATGATATATAATGTCAGATAGTGATTCCATAGCTCCAGTTGTGTATTTGGTCCTTAGACTTGAGACACCAAGGATGCCTTGTATGAGTACTCCTTTTTTTGACGCCAGACTTACAGGTTTGGAAAGTTCCAAATCTGATATAGCTGGTTATCGGGATTGGTAGCCAACCTTACGAAGGTAATTGAGTGTCAATAAAGGATCATCTACTCTTAGTATTACAAGAGGAATATCCCACATGTGCTTGCTCAGATAAATCCTTGGCCAAGGTTGTTCAGATTAAGAGAGAAAGAGTTCTCCAGGAGAATCTAATTAGAGCAAGACTATGAAGAATTTTGTATATGGCCTAACAGTACCATGTCCAATATACGATCTTCGGGATATTAGTTAGATGAGGGATTATATATACATGGTAACTTTGGACAAACAGGTCCGATAGATTTGATCCCCCCTGTATCGTCTGGAGATTATAGTGTAGTGGCCTAGTACATCCATAGTCGATGAGTCGAGTGAATTATTATAGAGATAATAATTTACTATATCAGAAGGAGTTCCTGATGGGAGTGACTCACGACCAGCTCGGTATCGGGCCTAGAGAGTCACACACATATGGTGGATACTTCAACGAATAGAGAATTGGATGGAAATCCAATTAGCTCCTATTCTTATTAGATGAGACCCTATGCTGATGGGCTCCTTGCTTAAGACCCAATTAGAGGCCTAAGGAGATTATTGGATAGAGATCCAATAATGCAATGTTAGTAGATTATTGGATGGAGATCCAATACCCACTAAGGCATGAGCCCTAGGATTTTTAGTGGCTCTCTATAAATAGGAGGGGAGACTCATGGTTGATAGGCTACAGCTTTAGCCACAACCTACTATTCTCCTCCCTCCCTTTGAGCAAGAGTTGCGAGATCAGATTAGAGGAGTTTCACTACAGAGATCCATCATGTGGATACCACTAGAGAGGAGAACGCTTGACCTCCTTCATCTTCTCCATCCGGATCTGAATATAGGGATATACGATCTTCCTAAGTAAAATCAATCTCTCTCACATTATGATTTTATCAATTTTTATGTTTTTCTTGCGACCCTAATCTTTTGCATGATTATTTGATTTGCATAGGAAACCGAATTTTGTTTTGATATCTGTTGCGTATGTGATGCACTCGCTGAGGTTTCCCAATAGTAGTATCAGAGCCAAGGTTTTCATGTGAAAGATTGGTTTTAACTGCATGTGATGAGATTATATTGCGTAGAATTATTATATGCATTATTACTGCATTTTCACAATGAAGGTAGCGAGGAGGAGGGGCGGCTAGTCATGGCTAGCCCTCATGTAGGGCTGGCCACCCTTGGCCAGGCCACGGCCAAGGGCCCTGCAGGGGGCTGGGATTAGGGCCACTCGAAGGGAGGCCAAGAACACCAAGTGGCGAGCCACAGTGAAGCCACCGCGGGCACCACCAATTACAACGCGGTGCCAGGGGCGCAGGCAAGTGGGCGCCAAGGTGGCGCTCAGGTGGTGGCGCTGGCAGGTAGCCACCGCTGCAGAGAGTAGCAGCGGTGGCGATAGAGGGGAAAGAGGGGTTAGGGCATCCTTTGGATAAAAGGATGATCCTGCCCCTATGAATTTAAAAAATTCCAAGGACTATCCTCGTGTACATAATTTTCATAATACCCTCAATAATTCTGGAAATTTCGAGGACTGTCCTCTTATCCAGAATTATAAAAATACCCTTGACAATTCTAAAAATTTCGACCATGTCCTGATTTCCAAAAATTTATTAATTAAATAGTTTAATTAATTATAATATATATCTAGTAATTCTACATATGATGTGATGTACATGTGTGATGTGTAATGTCGATGGATGATCATGAGCCATATGGTGTGATGTGTATAATTGTGATTATTATTATTATTATTATTATTATTATTATTATTATTATTATTATTATTATTATTAGGGCCTGTGAGCCTCTATTTTTCTCATTTATTGTTGAGCATGCGTGCATGTGATTATTTGTAATTACATGGAGAGGCACGGGGGGACCGTGAACGTGACAGCGGGACCCACGATGTCGTGGCGGGAGCTTACGACGCATGGTGATGCGACAATCCAACAGAACTGATGATGATGAGATCAACAATCACAGGGCATGGAGATACGCCGATGCACATATAGATTCTATTATGAGTTATTAGGCCCATTGGCTCAGGCTTAATCATATTAGGTGATGGCTCATGATCATCCAGTGTGACTTGCATGTGTGATGTGTTGTACACCTACTAGATATATGTATATGTATATATGTATATATATATATATATATATTTACATGTAATATAGATATATATTAAATATGTATATGTGTGACATGACATATTAGGAGACCGATAGAAAATAAAAACCCCTCCTACGATAATATTAAGTCGGTAAGCGTGAGGCAATAAGATTAACCCATGTGGCCTTCCATCGTTATAGGAAGAAATTGAATCCTGACATAGGTTGAGTTGGTCGAGTCACTCGAGACTCACCTATCTACGTAATCGAGTTCTTACCTATGACATATATATATCACCGGTGGCCTAAGGATATGATATGACTTGGTCGAGTAGTCAAGAGCATATCCATTGAATCAGACTCATCTTGTAACAATGGTGTTAACTTAACTAAACTTCATGGTTAGTTGAGCAGTCGAGACCATGATGATTTAGAGGCCGAACATGACGGGAATCACTAGGAGTTATGATTGACAAGAGTTGTCTACCTTTTGGGCTTAGTGTAGTTGGTCGAGTCCCTCGAGATTGCACTAAGATGCCAATTAGATCCCGATCCCCACTAGGAGTCTACCGGAGACTTTCGTCTTACGTATTGAGGGTGTCATGTGATTCGCTAGGAAAATAGTAAGAGTATATTAAGATAGAAGTCCATATCTTAATTAGTATTTTCTATAAAATCTACATGTTATTTATTTTCGCTATATCTTGTTTGTCGCTTGTAAAACCCCTACGTGGCATATTTGATACCAACCACCTCATTGGTCCAAAAGCTCCATAATTTGAGAATTATTCTCACAGAAGAGAAAATCGTATATGTCCTTAACATGATTATGCCCACGCTGGAGGAAGGATAAGCGAGGATGAGATAACTCGCTTTGTGAAGTATATAGATAGTCCTATAGGATAACTTATGTATTAATCTTATACTTCAGTCCCTACCGTATTCCTTTTCACAGTTCATTATTAACTTTAATATGAACAAGTTTGAGGTGACTCTCTGAGAGCGTCATCAAGAAGGAGAAGCCAGTTCTCTATATTGGTGAGACCAAAAAGAAAAGGAAGGCCAACAAGATCCTTAAGAAGGGCAAGGGCAAAGAAAGACTAGGTAAGGCAAAGGTTGCTAAGAGAGACCCGGCAAAGGACAAAGGACAATACTTCCACTGCGGCCAAGATGGGCATTGGAAGAGGAACTGTAAGGACTACCTTGTAGATAAGGCAAAACAAAAGCTTAGAGAAACTTTAGGTATATTCATGATCAGTCTTCACTTGTCAGATTTTCATGATAACACATGGGTATTGGATACCGGGAGTGTTTATCATATCTACAATTCATTACAAGTTCTGGTAAGACCTAGGAGACTGACCAGAGGCAAGATGGACCTCAAGATAGATAATGGAGCAAGAGTTGCTATAGTTATCATTGCGGAGGTCACCCTACATCTGCCTTGTTGAGCTATCACTGCATTTGATGCATGGCTATTTTGTTCTCTCTATTATCAAAAACATTATATCATCTCTTGTTTGACAATTAGTGGATATAAATTAGTTTTTGAGAACAATAGTTATTTAATAATTATGGATTATGAGATCATCACTAGATGGACCCTTATAAATGGCTTATAGGTGTTAGACACTTCTACACACATCATGGATATAGATATACTTAAGAGGAAAAGAGATGAGGTGAATAATGCAAACCTATGACATTATAGGCTAGGTCATATACATGAAAGAAAGATTCAACAGTTGCTGAAAAATGGATACTTAGATCCATTTGACTATGAGTCATATACAACTTGTGAACCTTTCCTTCATGAGAAGATGATCAACTCTCCTTTTAGTGGAACTGGAGAGAGAGCTACTGAGTTATTAGAACTCATACATAGTGATGTATGTGGTCCCATGTCGACTCAGGCTATAGGTGGTTACTCATATTTCATTACATTCACTGATGATTTCTCTAGGTATGGACATGTGTACTTAATAAAGTACAAATCTGAGACCTTTGAGAAATTTAGGGAATATAAGAATAAGATAGAAAATCAAATTGGAAAGAGTATTGAAACTTTTCAATCAAATCGAGGTGAAGAATACTTGAGTACGGAGTTCACTCATTTCCTTAGGGATAATAGGATTCTATCCCAGTGGACACCTCCTTATACACCTCAACTCAATAGTATATCAGAAAGGAGGAATCACACACTGTTAGACATGATGCGGTCTATGATGAGTTTTGTTGATCTACCCATCTCATTCTGGGGTACGCCCTAGAGACCGCAACTTATCTTTTGATCAGAGTTCCATCAAAGTTGGTAGTGTCTACGCCATATGAGATATAGAAAGGAAAGAAGCCCGATCTTAATATTGTTAATATTTGAGATTATCTTGCCCACGTTAGATGACACAACCCCGATAAGTTGGAATCAAGGACGGAACGATACACATTTATGGGATACCCTAAGGAGATTTTGGGGTATTATTTCTATCATCCTGTGGACTGAAAGGTCTTTGTTGCCAAGAGAGTTGTGTTCAAGGAACACATTCTTGATGGAGATAGTGGGAGCAAGATAGAATTGAGTGAGGTTAGAGAACCTAGCACCATTCCAGAGCTTGAGTCTATTCAAGTACCTAACACACAAGTTCTAACTTTGCATAGGACTAGTAGAGTATCTCACCCTCCTGAAAGATATGTGGGACATATCAGTGGAGATGACTCTCAGGATGTTGATTCTCAAACCTACGAGAAGGCTATTATGAGTATAGACTCCAGGAAGTGGCAAGAAGCCATAAATTCTGAAATGGATTTCATTTACTCTAACAAGGTTTGGAACATTATGGATGCACTTAAGGGTATTGTATCTATCGGTTGTAAATGGATCTTCAAGAAGAAGATCGAAGTGGATAGAAAGGTTTATAAAGCAAGGCTGGTAGCTAAAGGATATCGTCAAAGACAAGGAGTTAACTATGATGAAACCTTTTCACCTATAACTATGCTTAAGTCCATTAAAGTTATTTTGGCCATTACAGCACACTATGACTATGAGATCTGGCAGATGGATGTCAAAATGACATTCCTTAATGGCAACCTTGAGGAGAGATGTATATGATACAGCTAAAGGGATTCATATCCAAAGAGAATCTAGATACAGTGTACAGATTGCTTAGATCCATTTATGGATTAAAGCAAGCTTCCCAAAGTTGAAACATAAGATTTGATAAGGTGATCAAATCTTATGACTTCATTAAGAACGAAGATAAGACTTGTGTGTACAAGAAGGTAAGTGCGACCGCTATCACCTTCTTGGTGCTATATATGGATGACATCCTAATCATTGGGAATGATGTAGGAATGCTTTCTATAGTAAAGGATTGGCTATCTAGAAACTTCTCCATAAAAGACTTAGGGAAAATATCCTATATTTTTGGGATCTAGATCTATAGAGATATATCCAAAAAGATACTAGCTTATCCCAGTCTAGGTACATAAACTCCATTATCAAAAGGTTTGGCATAGAGAATTCCAAGGGAGGTCTCATACCGATGAGACATAGAATATCACTTTCTAGAAGTATATCCCCAAAGACTCCTGAAGAAAGGGTAGACATGGATAAGATACCTTATGCCTCAGTGATAGGGTCTATCATATATACTATACTATGTATCAGGCCTGATATAGCACATGTTCTGAGTGTCACGAGCAAGTACCAGACAGATCTAGGTTTAGAACACTGGAAGGCAGTAAAGTGTATTATTAAGTAATTGAGAAGCACTAAGGATCTTTTACTGATATATGGAGAAGGTAGCCTCCAGGTTGAGGGCTACACGAACTTGAGTTTTCAGTTTAACATTGATGATAGCAAGTCGAATTTAGGGTTTGTTTTCACCCTGAATGGAGAAGCAGTAAGTTGGAAGAGTTCTATGCAAGATAGTACTACTGACATGACTATAGAGGTGAAATATATTATTGTAACAAAAGCAACAAAGAAAGGGGTTTGGATGAAGAAGTTAGTCAAGGATTTGGGAGTCATACCAAGTAGCATGGAGCTGACTCCCATATATTGTGACAGTGATAGGATGATAACTCTGACAAAGGAACTTAGGTCTCAACAGAATTGTTTTGAGGAGGTTCCATCTGATTAGAGTGATCATAACCCGAAAAGATATAGTAATGAAAAGAATTCCATCCGAAGATAACATTGCAGATCCACTAACGAAGCTGTTAGCTCATATTGTATTTAAGTGTCACAAGGGTCTGATGGGGATTAGACACAGAGGTGATTTTGGCTTTTGGTCAAGTGGGATATTGCTGATTACAGTTATCCTACAAGCCAATCACGTGAGTGATGGCACATGTGCCACACTATGTAATTTTTTTGCTTATGATTAATATTGGTATATTCTCACATTATCTGCTACATATATATTGTGATGTCCTTGGTTTTGTGTAATGGGAGTCGAATCGTGATGAGATCATGATAATGAGATCGATTCACCTTTAACAATAGATCCTAAATAATCCTAGTCATAGGTTACTCAAGAGGGATATTGAGATAACTAGACAGATTAGTGTACTATATACCCATCCATATAATGGAGGCGGTGGGTCTCATAGCCACTTGTGTAGAGACACTAAGGATATAGTACAGGTGCTCATTAAAGAATGAGTTTACTGATTGATTTACTTATAGAATGCTATATAGTTAATGATACCTAATGTCAGACAGTGATTTCATAGTCACAGTTGTGTATCTGGTTCTTAGACTTGAGACACCAAGGATGCTTTGTATAAGTACTCCTTTCTTTGACTCCAGACTTACAGGTTTGGAAAGTTCTAAATCTGGTACAATTGGTTATCATGATTGATAGCCAACCTTACAAAGTCAATTGAGTATCAATAGAGGATCATCCACTCTTGGTATCACGAGAGGAATATCCCATATGTGCTTGCTTAGACAAATCCCTGACCAAAGTCATTCGGATTAAGAGAGAAAGAGTTCTCCGGGAGAATCCGATTAGAGTGAGACTATGAAGAATTATGTATGTGGCTTGATAGTACCATGTCTAATGTATGATCTCTGGGATATTAGTTAGATGAGGGATTTTAAATACATAGTAACTATAAATAGACAGGTCCGATAGATTTGATCCCCCTTGTACCGTCTGAGGACTATAGCGTAGTGGCCTAATATGTCCATAGTCGATGAGTCGAGTGAATTATTATGAGGATAATAATTCACTATATCAGAAGGAGTTCTGATGGGAGTGACTCACGGCTAGCTCGGTATCAGGTCTAGAGGGTCACACACATATGGTGGATGCTTCAACGAATAGAGGATCGGATGAAGATCCAATTAGCCCTTATTCTCATTAGATGAGACCCTTTGCTGATGGGCTCCTTGCTTAAGGCCCAATTAGAGGCCTAAGGAGATTATTGGATAGAGATCCAATAATACAAGATTAGTAGATTATTGGATGGAGATCCAATACCCACTAAGGCATGAGCCCTAGGGTTTTTGGTGGCTCTCTATAGATAGGAGGGGAGACTCATGGTTGATAGGCTACAGCTTTAGCCACCACCTCCTATTCTCCTCCCTCCCTTTGAGCAAGAGTTGCGAGATCAGATTGAAGAAGTTTCACTATAGAGATCTATCGTGTGGATACCGTTAAAGAGGAGGACGCTTGACCTCCTTCATCATCTCCATTTGGATTTGGAATACAAGGATATACGATCTCCTTAAGTAAAATCAATCTCTCTTACATCACAATTTTATTGGTTTTTATGTTTTTCTAACGATCCCAATCTTTTGCATGACGATTTAATCTGCATGGGAAACCTTTTTTTTTTTTTTTCGCTGTGCATGTGATACACCCGTTGAGGTTTCCCAACACGAGATTTATCAGAAGATTGTCGGGGGTAGCTGAAAAGCTTACCGAGAGTTAGGATGGTCTTGTAATAGATGTTTGACAATTATGATTATATTTAATTAAGTCGTAATTAGCATCTTGCAGGTCTAATTATGACAAGAGCAATGAAGTTACAACCAGATGATGGGCTAAGATCAAGCTTCGGCATCGGGCTAGGTTCGCATGATGAATGGGATCTCACCGGAGTTCGCTAGGAGATTCACTGAAGGGATCGGGAAGCTCACTGGGAACACGTTGGGAGATCATTGGAAGAAGACCGGAAGACTCGCCACAAGAATGTCGGAGGCTATTGGATTGGCGGGAGTTAGATCTTGATTATTTTGATTGGTCATTAAGTATTATAATCATTGAGTCATAGTTAGGGTTTGAGTCAAAATTGAGTTTGACTTAGAAAAAATCGAAATCAACTTAATAAGGCAATCGGGTCCACTATTGGGGTTTGATTGAGCTCAGGTTGAGGTAAATTAGTTGACCAAAGAGTTAGTCAAAATCAGGTTCAAGCAAGAATTCAAAAAGTCGAGGGAACCACTTTTGTGAAAATTCCAGCGCGTAAATTGCTGGTGAACGGTGGGTGTACCATTGCCACCCAAGCTTTCAGGCAGTTTACTTGCACAGGTTGGGTGGTTAAATCGCTCGTACCCTAGTGTTCGGGCGGTTGAGCCGCTTAGGTCGGCGGGTAAACTGCCCGTACCCGATTTTTCAGGTATGTTTAATTTTTGGCTCAAAAAATCTGAAGTCAATTGGGGCTATAAATACCCCAAGTTTTCTTACATTCTAAATAATAATTTTGGGGATTATATTCTGAGAAAATATTATGTGAGAATTGTAAGAAAAGGAAAAGGGGTAAGGGAGTGATCAAAGAGTGTAATCTTGTCTCCCTTGCATACAAAGTGTAAGGGTTTGGTTTTCACCCAAAGAAGATTAGTAGTGGACGTCGGTGTGCCTTAAGAAGGAGGACTCGAGAGTGGATATAGGCCGTTGGTGATGAACCACTATATAAATTTTAAGTTCATCTTTCACTTTCCTTATTAACGCTTCTGATCTTGTTTATTCTTTGAAAGCAAATATTTCACTTACGACATTTCTTATCTTTTTGATTTCTTTACTCTTTCTTAAGTAATCAATAAGTAAGTAACTTAGCAATATTCTTATCATTCACTTGCTTTATTTGAACAATAAGATTTGGCCTTCCTAGCGTGCTTAAATTGAAATATTTTTGTTTAATGTCAATTGATCCTAACAATTAGTATCAGAGCCTCGATTTTTCTCATTTGGTTTAATATTTAAGAGAAATAGCTCTAATTAGCTTTTAAGAGGGCTTTTCCATCATTCGGACAGCCTATGGTCTCTAATTTGGTTGACCACATGTTGTCCGAAATCTTAACTCTATTAGGACTCACTTCTAACTATGGCTCAATGATTACAATGCTTAAAGACCACAAGCTTAAACTAAGACCCAATTTTCACAAATTTGGTAACCTCCGATATTCTTGTTGTAAGTCATCTAGTCGTCTTCCGGTGATCTCCCTCTTCGGCAAATCTCCTAGCGAACTCCCAGCGAGGTCCCATTGTATCATCCAAACCCGGCCTGATGCCTAAGCTTGATCTTGGCTCATTATCTGATTGTAACTTCATTGCTCATGCTATAATTAGTCCTGCATGATGCTAATTATGACTTAACTATAATCATAATTGCCAAACATCCATTATAATACCACCCTAACTCCCGGCAAGCTTTTTCGGTTACCCCGATAATCTTCCGACGAGTCTCAGTCTTCTTCTGGCGAACTCCCTTGTGCCATCTTAGCAAACTTCCGATACCCTCAGTGAGCTCCCGATGCGCTCCTAGCGAGTTTCTAACTCCATCAACTTGATGCATGAACTTGACATTGGCCAATCGTGATTGTAATAATCTTTCTGTCATAAATAATCTTGTATCAATCAATTTCTAATAATCTATATTAGATCAATAACCCATCAATTGATTTCATCTTTAAAATCTAAGATTCAACACTTTTATATTAATGTATTCTCACTAATTTCCCAGGGAATCATGCAACACTCGACACCTGAGACGAAAATCTCCATCAGACTCTTAGTAGGGATCGAGATCTAATTGATATCTTAATGTAACATTGAGGAACTCAACCAATTGCAGTAAGCCCGAAAGGTAGACAAATCTTATCAATTACAACTCCTTGTGATTTTTGTCATGTTCGGCCTTTGAATCATCATGGTCTCGAGGGACATGACTAACCATGATGTTTAGTTAAGTCATCACCATCGTTACAAGATGAGTCTAATATGATGATATGCCCTCAAGGGACTCGACCGAGCATACAATGTCCTCATATTACCAGTGACATCTCTATGTCATAGGCAAGATCTCGATTACGTAAATAGGTAAACCCCAAGGGACTCGACCAACTCAACCTATGTTGTGATTAAATTTCTTCCTATAATGATTAAAGGTCACGTGGACCAATCTCATTGCCTCATGTTACTGATTTACTATTTACATGCAATGTAGATATATATTAAATATGTATATGTGTGACATAACATATTAGAAGACCAATACAAAAATAATATATATATATATATATATATATATAGTAGGTGTATAACACATCACATATGTAAGCCACACCGGATAATCATGAGCCGTCACCTAATATAATTAAGTCCGAGCTAATGGGCATACTCACTCATAATAGGAGCTATGTGTGCATCAACACATCTTCATGTCCTATGATTGTTGATCACATCATCATCGGATCCTCGTCGCATCACCATGCATCATGATCTCCCATCATGACATCGTACGTCCCGCTGTTATCTCCACGCTCTTATGATGCCTCTCCATGTAATTTCAAAATAATCATAAATATACAGGCCTGATAAATCTAATCATCATCAGAAAGGAAACAAAGTCCTTGTAAGCCATCTTATTCATCACATTAGATATTTTGGTCACATAGCCCATATATCAATTATAATTTCTACTAAATTTATACAAATTCATCATAAACGTGGCATATAGATATTCAAATTTCAGTCATTATCAATTTGAAAAGCATCAAATTTGTAACATATAATTGAATTGAACACTAGCTAATTTGGTTTAATTGAGTAAAATTCAATTGAATCAATCAATTCACTTAGACTAGTCTAAATCATCCCAAGCCTGCCTAATTGGACTTGGTGGTCCAATTTAGCTAGACTAGTTTTAATTGGACAAAAGTGGATCAAAATCATCTTGAATCAATCCTAAATAGGTCAAAATGAGCTGCATCGAGTCGAAGACTAGACCCGGATCACCGAGCTGTATTGTTGGGCCACTGGAGTTTGAATCTAATTTGGTCCTACACTTGGTCAAGCTTGGGCAATGATCAAGCTTGGGTTGACTTAGTCCAACAGATGATCTAACTCAAGAAAAATCCCAATTCAAACAATTTCCGTTGATGCCAATTTCATTCATTTTTTTGAGGACCTACCTCTCCACAATAATATAATCCTCTTTGTACCCTCCCACTATCATGCAATCAACGAGGAACATGAGAGAGCTGGCTAGACTAGTAGGAGAGGGAGCTTTCAAAAGATAACAACTAAAACATTATTTTTGGATCAATTATTAAATAATTAATTTAGTATCTTGCCTAAACCGTTCATCCTAAAAAAAGAAGCATAGTCAACCATTTCCTTAATTTTAAATTTTAGAATTAGACTAAATAAGATAAATTTTTATCTAAGGTAATATTAAATTTTAGAATGGGGGCTTCTTTTTTATGTGAAGGGGAGGTAATCAAGCTGCAGTCTGTTCGCTAGATGGAGAATGGTGGAGGAGAAGATCTAAGTTAGAGAACAAAAAAAGTTCAATGGTTTTTGTAATTCCTCTTTATTTATTTGAGATGAAAGCCTCTTCTTTTCTTTTTATGGATTCATGTCCTTTAAAGTCCAACTATTTGAATATTCTCCCTTCCTAATTTTGTAATCTTTATTTTGCTTTTCTAAGCGATTGTCATCTCTTTCTCTCTTGAATATGTCTTACGAATATACAGTTTTATGTAAACGGATTTTGATTTGAGTTAAAATTACTAAAATTAAAGGATTGATTGTCTTTTAATAACACTAACATCAAACAACTATTGATTAGAGCAAAATTGACACATGTTATCGAAACAAGTGCTAGTATAGGCACCTACTACATAAGAAAGCTATACATGTTGCATCATTAATCATCTCACTGACAACTTCAATAGTAGTAACACCATGTCAATGACCAAAACCGCCACCCTGGAGGCAATTAGGCCACATCACTTTCTAATCTTTCTTCTTTCAAAAGATTCCGAAAGAATTAATTCCCTAAGGATTTCGACTATCAAACCGAGAGATATTTGATGGGAACACCAATCCTGAGGAGCATGTGGAGAAATTTTGGGTACAATTAGCCCTCTATGCTATGTTTGATGTCTTGGTATGTTGGTAATTATTGACCATATTTTAGGGAGTGACTCATGAATGGTTCTCTTGCCTTTATCCCATGTCCAAATCTATATTCCCCCAGCTCACATTACAGTTCGGGTCACTTTTTGTCAACGATCAAAGCTAATTGTGGCCACACTCCTAGTGATCCACCAAAGGGAGGAGGAACCGATGCTAATTATGTCTTTAGGTTTATTGTTGAACTACATAAAATGACTAATGCACATCCATCAAGCATAATTCTAACCTTCAGGCATGACTTTATGACTTTATAGGTTAATATAGCCGATCGTCAAAAAAAAAAAAAAAAAAAAAAGCGCACTGGCTACCTTCCTCGATTTCTTGAGCAAACCAACACATTACCAGAAAGTCCCTTATCACATGTAAGAGGAAGGACGAAGGCAAAAATGCCCAAGAGATAAAGAATTATCACGAGCTCAGTAGTTGTCGTCCAGAATATTCAGGCTTGCTAGGGAAGGATCCTTTCGGGTGATAGGAGACTTTACCACTTTAAATGCCTTTTGAGAGAAAGTTTTTCTTCTACATTAGAGAAAAGAGAATGCAAAAGGACTTCACCTAATATATCATTCCTAGTAAAGTGCGACAAAAGATATGTATTGTAAATTTCACAGATATCATAGACATGACACATACGAATAAATTGAGGAATAATATATTAGGAATAAATTGAGGAATTCATAGGGGCACCATAAAAAAGTTTTAACTCTAGCCTTATGTTCACATATTACTTGTACATGCTCATAGGCTTATTTGTTGAATTTTCTCAGTAGGAAGAAATTTATTATTAATCCAAGTGTAAAAGTTACATTTTATAGGACCACTCAAAGCTTAATCCCCTACAACACCAACACCCATCTCCTCATGAGTGAAGTTTCAAGATTATTATTGATGTGTACTTTGATCACCGTCCATCTCGACTAAAGTGAGAAAAAAGAAAAGAGAGTGACTCAAAAAAAGCAATTAATGAGTGACTCATCTTATTATTGTTAGGATCTTAATGGTGCTAAGAGGTGCCAGGAGGCCGCGGGGTGGGGGGAGGGGCTGAGTTATTACAATAATATTTTTAATCAATTTTAACCAATTTATAGTGATTCTATATTCTCGACCTATATCTACTTTCGATTCCTCTTCCTTCGAGGTCATCGACTTTCACTATTGATCTTTGTTAAGGAACCTTAGAGAGCATCATATGCACGATGGAAAAATAAAAATAAAATTAATTTTTTAAAATAGATTTATTAAATGGTCATGTGATGATCGAGAGCATAAAACTTGAAAAACCAAAAACTGTATAAAGGGTATGAGACGTTCTCACATAGGGGAACTCGTATAACCCCTAAGATTACAGATCCTAGTCCATGGATGAAGGAGCTCTTACGAACTCCTTTCTAGTGGTGATCCACATAATGAATGACAATGGCAACGCAACTCCTCACATAACTGATTCTCTCATCGTGATTGTGCACTATCGCACAGCAGCGAACGAGAAGGGGTTGACCCTTCTTGTTGTCCTTTCATGCACCAGGGAGGCTTACGGCTAAGAGAAGATTTGGAGGAGGAGATTGGAGGTCAACGACTATAGGGGTCCAACCTCTGATCCTTTGAGCCCCTCTCATATTTATAGAGGCCATTTACTAACCCTAATAGATCATGCCTTAATGCGTATTAGATATCCCTCCAGTTACCCTTGGCTTAATGGATATTAGATCCTTATCCAAAAATAACTCTAAGCCCTTTGGGTCTCACCCAATGGATCTATTAAAATATGGACTTATCAGATATCCCATATCTAATGCTCTATTTGTTGCATTGTCCATCATATATGTGTGACCCTCTAGGTTCAATATCGAGCTAGCCGTGAGTTGCACCTATCAAAACTTCTTCTAACTTAGAACTCCTTTTGACTAAGTGAATTATTATCCCTATAATAATCCACTTAACTCATCAACTATGGACGTATTAGGACACTACGCTATAGTCCCTAGCCGATATAGGGGGATCTAATCCATTGGATTATCACCCTTAGTTATCATATATTTATAGTCCCTCATCCATTTAATATCCCAAAGACTATACTAAGCATAGTGCTATCAGACTCATACAAAATCTATCTAAGTCTTACTCATATCGGATTCTCCCGAAGAACTCATTTTATCTAAGTCTTACTCATATCGGATTATCCCGAAGAACTCATTTTATCTCAATTCAAGTCTCACTTTTATCAGATTATATCAATCTGATTGACCTTGGCTAGGGATTTGCCTAAGTGAGAACACATATAATATTTTCCTTATGATACTGTAAGAGGATGATTCTCTATTGATAATTAATTACCTTCATAAGTTTGACTGTCATTCCCAATGACCTTATGTACTAAATCTGAAAGTTTTAGATCAATAAATCCGATATCAAAGAATAAAGTACTCAAACAATGCCTCCTTGGTGTATTAAGCCGAAGGATTAGATATACAACTATGACTACAGAATCACTATTTGATAATGGGGTATTATCAGCCATCCAGAATCTAATAACATATCATTTAGTGAACTTATTCTCTAATAAGTACCTATATTATATCCCTAGTGTCCCCACATAAGCAATTATGAGATCGGCCGCTTCTATCATATGGATGGGTATATAGCATAGGGTATTCTATCTATGTTTGTCATTTCTTCAAGAGTCTTTAAGGATATGTCCTTAAAGACTCCTTTGAAAATTTTCATGCCAAACCTTTTGAAAATGGTGTCTATGTACCTAAACTAGGATAAACCAAGCATCCTCATGGATCTATCTCTATAGATCCAAATTCATGCTTCCGCTAAGTCATTCATCAAGAAGTGTTCGTTGGGAAACCTTGAAGAGCATCATATGCATAGCAAAAAATAAAAAATAAAAAATAAAACAAATTTTACAAAATGAGAATATCAGATCATCAGGTGATTGTTGGAAGTGAAAAACTTATGAAATCAAAAAATAGCATGAGATTTGTGCAACACTCTCATCTAGTTATCATAAACAAAAATATAAATAGGGTGCTTGATGTAATACTCATGTATGTCTATGTCTTTTGAACTTTGTTCATACTTTATACAGCAAGTAGCGAGTTAGTAGTAGTTTTATCAGTCCTAGTTTGGTTAGCTTTCATGTCATTTTTAGCTTGTAAATGAGAATTGTATCATATTGACACTTCTAGTAATTTCGGTCTGTAATCGACACTATGATCCTTTGTGCACAACCTTTCAGAGATTATGAAGTCTATGGTTGTAATTTGCATTAACTATGAAGTGTTTCCTTAAATGATTGCTTATGGATCTTGTGTGAAACACTTTTTCTAATCCTGTTTAATAGGACCTAAGGGGACGTAAGAGGTTTTGGGGAGGTTAACCTTTGTGGACGGATAACTTGGTTAAAACTAGTTAAGTTTGTGACATTTGGTATTAGAGCAGGATAAACACACATAGAAATACTTGGCATGTAAACGTAGGGCACCTAGCTGGGTTACGTGAAGGATAGCTAGCACGCATGACTGTTTGGGGGAAATGGATATTGAGATATAGGGAAAGGAGTCACTCAGAGGAGCAGACATCCAAGATTGACATTCAGAGGAATAGCTAATCCTTTACGCGAGAAGCACCACGAGGACAAGGAAGAATGTATAGCATACAAAGGTTAGGATGGCTGAGTTCGAGCTATGGCTCGACGTTGGCAACCAAACTTGACACTGCTTATAGTAAGCGGGGCGCTTGGTAAAGGATAAGACCGTACAAGTGGGATAGATTGCATAATGACCAAAAAGTGTTATGCAAAGCTTACAGAGATGAGAGAAATTGCTAACTTGAAGAATTTGGTACTCGTACAAAGGCTTGTATGCAGACGATAGAGTATCAGTGTGTTAGGATCAATTAGCACTAAGAGGGGAGGGGGGTTTGGTGAATTAGTGTAAGTGTAAGTTTTTCGTTTTAAACAAAAGCTTTTCACTTAAAGCAAGATAGGAAATCCATAGCTTTCCATTCAAGTAAAACAAGTGAGAAAATTGCTAAGTTAATAAGCAAATCCGAAAGATTAGCAACGTTGAAGGGAAGTGCTTGATGTAAAAACTTTACTTTCGAAGACTTAATTCAATCGGAAGCATCAATACAAAATTCATAAGCAATGAAAGTAAGAAAATAACTCATAATTTTTATAGTGATTCGGTACCAACGGCCAACGTCTACTCCCGAGTCCTCCTTCTTGAGGTACATTAGCGTCCACTACCGATCTTCTTTGGGTAAAGACAAACCTTTACACTTGAGCTTATAAGGGAGACTTGAGAATTTTCTACTCTAAGCTCTCTCTCCCTTCCCCTTTTCTTTTTCTTATTAATCACACATAATTTTATCATAGAATATAATCCCCAAAATTATTGTATTTGGAGTACAAGAAAACTTGGGATATTTATAGGCCCCAAGTGGCTTCAGATTTTTTGAGCCAAAAATCAAACTTACATGAAAAACCAAGTATGAGCGGTTTACCCACTGACCTGGGCGGTTTACCCATTGTCAGCTGCTCAGAAACTAGGTATGGGTGGTTTACCTGTCTGTCCTGGGTGGTTCAACCGCCTAGTTTCTAGGGTACGGACTGTTTACCCGTCAGCCCTGGGTGGTTTACCAACCGACAGCTACTGGCCACCACCTTATTTCCAGGGTATGAATCGTCCAACTGCCGCTCATCGACGATTTACCCATTAGAATCTCCGAAAAAGTGGTTCTCTCCATTTTTCTAATTCTAGCTTGAATCTGATGTTAACCAACTCTTTAATCAACTGATTGGGCTTAACCTGAGCTCAATCAAATCCATAGTGAACCTGGTTATTTCATTGAGTTGATTTAGATTCTTTTTAAATCTAACTCAATTAGAAACCCTAACTATGACTCAATAATTACAATACTTAATGACCAATAGGCTTAAATAAGTCTTAACTCCCGCTTAATCCCCCTCGATTCTTGTGGCGCGAGTGTCCTTTTTTTTTTCTAATCTCCGACGTATTCTGAGCTTCCCGATCCCTTTGGTGAGTCTACTAACGAACTCCCGACGAGGTTCCACTATATCATCCAAACCGCCCGATGCCCAAGCTTGATCTTGGCCCATCATCCGGTTGTAACTCCATTGCTTCTATTATAGTTAGACCTATAATTTTTTTTCTAACACACATGTTAGATAAATACTCATCAATTGATCTCATCATCAAAATATGAGATTTACAATCTCTCTCTTTTTGATGATGACAATCAATTGATGAAGAGAGTTAATCCTAACTCCCCCTATATTCATGCACAATAAATAAGACTTCAATTCAAGAGAATCACTTACTCCTGAATTCAAGTGAATCAAGGCAATCAATATTTCAAGAAAATCATATTTCAAGGATTGCAATTAGACATGTATATATCAATAATAATTTGCTTTTAAAGTATCAACACATCAAGGATTTTCGTGAATTTCAAATATTTAAAAATTTTTTCTTAAGTTATTATATAATTCATCAACATCCATTTAATTATATAAGTCATCAATATCCATTTCTCCCCCTTTGTCATCAACAAAAAGATGAAATGTGGGGCTAAAAATTTTAAGTCAAATGAGTTTTTGCTCGCCCTTTTTAAAATACGATATGTGTCATAAAAAAATTTATTCCTCTTGTGAAAAAAAAAGGAAAGAAAACAAGAGAGGAGAGTAGTAAATCATCATTAAATATAGCTCTTAATTTTGTAGAGGTAAAATTTTGAAAATAACCTCAAAAATCTAAGATATTCAAGGAGATTCAAAGATTGAATAGCTACTCATGTATTTAAAATTGTCTCATGTAATTTCAAGTAAACGTAGCAAATAAATCCATAAAATAATAAAATCATCATCATACAAATTTTCTCTCCTTTTTGTGAATAATAAGATAAATATCTCATAGGAACAATAAAACATTATCGTAAAAAAATAGTTCATTCTCATGAAATCAAGCAATTCATACATTTTCATGATTTTTAAGAAAATCAAATTATTCTTCATTTAAGGGTTTTGTAAAAATATCCGCTAGTTGATGTTTAGAGTCTAACAAATTTAAAAGAGATATCTTGACAATTTACATGATCCGTTATAAAATGATGTCTAATATCAATATGTTTAGTTCTTGAATGTTGAATAGGATTTTTAGTCAAACATATAACACTTGTATTATCACACTTTATGGGAATATTTTTTAACTTTATTTCATAATCTTCTAATATATTTTTTATCCAAATGACTTGGGCACAACATGCATTAGCTGCAATATATTCTACTTTTGTAGTAGATAAAGCTATTAAATTTTATTTCATGGAAGTCCAAGAAACAAGTGCATGCCCCAAGAATTGATATATTTCAGTAGTGCTTTTTCTATCTATTCTACATCCACCAAAATCAGTATCAAAATATGCAATCAAGTCAAAGTTCTTTAATTGATTAACATTTATTTAGAAATGATATGTTGAATATTTCTTCTTTTTATTGATGAGAAAAGGAGAGAAATGGTATTTTGATGATAAATGATGAATATTTATGATAAATGTTCAAATATGAGTTGAACATTTCTCCTTTTTATTGATGACAAAGGGGAAGCAATGGTATATTGATGAAGCTTGAAATATTTACTATGTGAAAGATATTTTATTTGAAATATTTATCATGTGATACCAAAAAGGTGAATGTGATAGAACCTCATGTATAGAGATGGAAAAGGGGGATAAATAATCACTTCGAGGAGATCGGGCCTCTTTGATCACTTCGAGGGGATCTACCTCCTAAGGTTTTGTCTATTGGCTAAAACAAGACTTCTTCATTGATTGCTTCATGAAAGAGTTTACACCATTATTTATAGTGTGCTACCAAGAGTCCCCCTAAGCTTGGACTTAGAGTCCCACTAAACTTAAACTATTAACTAATTAATAGACTCCTAACTAAAAATAATAACTGACTTTATCCTAATTGAAGATAATAACTAACTCCAATCAACTCATAACTAACTCGATTGGGCTCATTTGACCCATAACTGACTTTGATTGAACAGACTAACATGACTCAACTTGAATTAATTATAAACCGATGGACCCGATCTTGTTAGGGTCCTATCAGACCTGCCCTCTTCAAATCAGTCTTATCCTTAAGGCAAAGCAGTATCAAACTTTGAGAGTACTTTGGTCTAGGATATTTACCACGCATCATAAACTTTTGATCAATTAAATAGGATCTACACTTGGTGTAAGTAATTGGTCGGCCTTCTGGTATAGTAATCATTGTAGTCTTCTGAGGAGCTCTCTCATTTGGTGGTTACTAGTAATTGTGATCTTGCTTCCACATCTTCCTTTAAGGATACCTGCTTTTAATTAATAAAAAACTTCATAATCAGTTTAGAAAGATTTCAACTGACATCACCCAGGGTTGAAAGCCATTCAATTCGAAGCACTATTTCAAAATCCTCCAAGGGTATCAGAAAGAAATCCACACTAATTCTTGGCCCTGTATCATTAGTTTGATTTTTGAGCACTTACTATTGCAAGTTAGAATTTATCCATCAACAACCTTAACTTCAAATTTACCATAGTCTTCAATGTGATATGTCAATCAATCAACAAGCTTTTTGTCCATAAAATTATTAGTGCTACTAGTATCGATTAAAATAGTAACAAGCTGTTGTTTCAAAATTCCTTTAATTTTTATGGTTTATGGGTTAAAGTAGCTGGCTAATGTATGCGCAGTATATATGATAGGTTCAATACCTTTATCATAATCTATACCTTCTTGATCAGAGTTCACATCATCATTTTCTAGTTCCTCCTTAATTGGTTCAATCATTAGAAGAAGACCTTGTTCGCATCGATATCCTTTACTCCATTTTTCATCACAATGTCAGCACAACCCTTTTGCTGATCTTTCCCAGAGCTCTTCTCTAGTAAGTCTTCGAGGGTTTTGAGTGGAGGTAGGTGGGGTTATCGACTTGCTTACTATTGGTTGGTTTATACTTTTATTTCTATGATTGTCCCTGTTGAGCTTTTCTTTGTGTATGCAAGCAAACAATATGATAGCCATCATGATACGGGGTTGGCAAGCCTTAATATCGCACCGGATCTTTGGGTTGAGTCCATCAATAAATGTTCCTAGTATTTATTTTTTAGACTAATCTTAGGTTTAATTTAGGAGGCACTCAAATCTACTCTGGTACTCCTGTATGGTGGAAGTATGACAGATTTTAGTGAGTTGTCCATCTATGTTCTCGTACTCTGATGGTTCGAAGCAAATCAGAAGCTCGGAGGATTCTTTCATGGATGGAGATAAAAAAGGTAGATAAATGATCACTTCGAGAGGATCAAGCTTCCTTGATCACTTCGAGGGGATCTACCTCCTAGGGTTATACTTATTGGCTAAAATAAGACTTCTTCATTGATTACTTTATGAAAGAGTTTGCACCATTATTTATAGTGTGCTACTAGGAGTCCCTCTAAGCTTGGATTTAGGGTCTCACTAAACTTAGACTCTTAACTAATTGATAGACTCCTAACTAAAAATAATAATAGACTCTATCCTAACTAAAGATAATAACTAAAAATTATAATCAGAGGTTTGGCCAAAGTCAAGTCCAGGCATCAAGCCAAAGTGAGGATGATACGATTGGAAACTCACCTGGAGTGCGTCGGGAGCTCTCCGAAGGTATCGGGAGCTTGCTAGGATGGCGTAAGGGAGTTCACCGGAAGAAGACCGAGACTCACCTAAAGATTATCGGGGGTAGCCTAAAAGTTTGCCGGGAGTTGGGAAGGTCTTGAATTAAATTTGTTAGCCATGGTTATTATAATTAATTAAATCATAGTTAGCATTGGTTAAGGTTTAGTCCTACTTGAGCTAGATTTTAAAAGGATCTAAATTAACTCAAGTGAGGCAAGCTGGGTCCACTTTAGGGAGTGGATTAAGCTCAAGTTGAGTTCAGTTAGTTGACCAGGAAAGTGGTCAACTGAAGGTACAAGATAAGATTAGAAAAGTGGAGTAAATTACTTTACTGGGATTCCTGACGTTTGAACCGCCTAGGTTGGTGGTTATACCACCACCGCCCTATTTTCTGAGCTACTTTCGGTGGTGGCACCGCTAGCGCCGGTAGTGGTACCACCCATGCTCGACTTTTCCGGGTGCATTTGAAATTTTGGCTCCAAATTCTGAAGCCAATTGGGGCATATAAATACCCCAAATTTTTTTTACATTTTATATAATATTTTTGGACTAGAAATTTTATAAAAATTTGTGTGCTAAACTTGTAAGAAAAAGAAAAGGGGCAAAGGAGTGAGGGAAAAGATTGTAAAACTTGTAAATCTCCTTTGAGAGTTTATAAGGTTCATCTCCTAAGCCTGTGAAAAGGAGAGTGAAAGGTATAAAGGTTTGATCTTCACCCAAAGAAGATTGAAAGTGGATGTCGATGGACCTTAGAAAAGAGGACTCGAAGAGTGGACGTAGGCCATGTTGAGGTTAAACCACTATAACTATGAGTCTTTCATATTTGCTTTACATTTTACTTTGATTGCTGTTAATCTTTTAAAAAATGAGAATGATTAATCTTATACTAAGTCAACCCCCCCCTCCCTCTCTTAGTAACAATTGATCTTAACAATTGGTCTCAGAGCAATGTCTTACTCATTAGACTAACACCCATTTGAGTAAATAGCTTTGTTTGGCATGAATTAGGGTCAATATATCACTAGTCCGCCTATGTTCAATGGACTATATATCTTGAAAATTTTGAATGCATTTTTTATTTCGATAAATTTTGATTTATGGTGTATTATTGAAAAAAGTTTTCAGAAGTCATCGAATCAAATAAATGATTAGAATGATAATGAAAAACATATGTTTTCTTTAAATGTCAAAGCTATGAATGTCTTATTTTGTACTTTAAACTAAATAAGTTTGATCGGGTTTCTTCTTGTGATTTAGCTTTTGATATATGACAAAAATTAAAAATCACATATGAGAGTACAACTAAATCAAATGAATCATTAAATGAAGTGATCCATAAAAATGAACTTGAAGAACACTTTCCAAAGAATAGGAAGGAAAGGACTTTGAGAACACAAGAACAAAACCTTCTAAAGAACAAGAAGGATTGTGAATTGAGAATGACATATGACTTCTCGAGTGAAACCTCGAGTGATGAGAACATTGAACTTGAACTCTTAACAAAAGAACTGAAAAATTTAATGAATATGAACAAAAAAATTAAAATGGACAAAACATCTTGCTATGAACCCAAGAAATCAAGATACTCATCACATGAAGAAGACCACATTAAAGAAGAGGTTACCAACTATGCTCTCATGACCATCCAAGACGAGGTCAGCGAATGTTCAAGTATTTTTTTACTGAATTGCTAAATATATTTCATGAATTATTTGATGAATTTAGAAAAATTAGTAAATCTTATAAGTCACTTAAAAAGAAACATGATTCTTTAGTTAGTAGATTTGATCAAATGTATGATGCTTTCCCTTTAGACAATCTTTGCTATAAATGTGAAGCACTAGAAAATGTTGAAAAGGAAAATGTCATGCTAAAACAAACATTAAAATTTTTTTGAAATAGGGAATAAATCCTTAAATATGATCCTTGCCAATAAGGGTCATGTTAATAGGAAAGAATGTATAGGCTTTGTTGGAAATGATTAACAAAAGCCAATTATTTTTGTCAAAGGACCCACTCTAAACTTACCATCATAAATTAAATATAATTTTTGTGATAAATTAGGACATAAAGCTTACCACTCTAAACTTACCATCACAAATTAAATATAATTTTTGTGGTAAATTAGGACATAAAGCTTATAAATATATATTTAAAAAATATAATCTACATAAATTAATTTGGGTTCCTAAAGGAACCATAAACAACCTTAAGACATTAGAAAAAATGGGAAGAACATTTCATGAGGGACCCAAACTCAAATGGGTACATAAATCAAAACCTCCCATATTATAGAGTTGACTCTTAACAAGGCTAGGAGCACTAAATAGTATCTTGAAAGTTGATGCTTAAAGCACATGACTTAAGATCTAACAATCTTTCAAGCTCACTAGCCTAAGTAAATAAGAAGAAAAATTATTGAAAATAAAAATATTAGTAATAAATCTTTGGATGTTTCATTATTATATTTAATCTTGATTGCTCTCAAGGGTGCATAATCTTTGTGTAGCAAGAGCATGCTAGAATTAGAATAAAGAAAGTTTAGTTTTTAAATAAAAATTATATACATTAAAATATATGAAAGAGAGATTTTGATTATGCTTATATGCTTGTATTGATTTATAATGGTTAAATGAGTATACATTGTCTTGAGATAAAATTGAATGAAATGATTAAATGTTGAATTTGAACTTAAAAAAATTATATATATGAAATCATGCTTTATTTTCTAATGTGGTTAAAAATTAAAAAAATTTAAATGAGAAGGAAAATTTCTTGATAACTTATTAGACTCATTTAACAAAGAAAAATTGGTTGATTGAAAATAAACTAAAAAAAATTATTTGAAAATGTTTGTCGTAATAATCATAATGATTTCATTCAAAAATGTTTTACTCATTTTGGAATTTCATATTGTAATGACCTATGTTATGTTAATGATAGTGTTGAAGAAGTGACTTAAAATATGATTGATTAGTTGTTGTTGAATGTTACAATTTTGGCATAAAATAAAATTTAAAAGGGAGAGAAAAATCATGCTTCATTTTCTAGTATTTTTAAAAATTAAAAATATTCTTGTAATGAGAATGAAATGCATGGTAACTCATTTTAATAAGTCTATAGAGTTGGATTCACTTAAGAAAGAAAAATCATTGGAATTAAAATGAATCAAAACTCTTGTTTAAAAATATTTTATTTTGATGATTTCTTTTGGAAATAATACTTGATTTCTTAGTCTTAAAATATTTAAAAATATTTTATTATGATCTTGATGTTTTCTTTTATAAATAAAACTTTATTTTTGATGGCAAAGGCATTCTTAAAATAAATCACATCAAATAACTAAAAATGAGGATATTTCATCTTGAAAACATCTTTATCTTATCAAGCCTTCAATAAGAGATAAAGTGATATCATTATTGTTGAATCTCTTAAACTACAAAATTAATTTGATAAAATAAAATTTTAAAAAGTTTTCATCCTAATCATGATCTTGACTTCTCAATGTTTATAACTTGATATTTCTGTATGAATCAAGATACCTCTTATTTGATCTCCTAAGTTTTCTAAAGTTTTGAAGAGATTTGTCAAAATAAATCATGTCCTTTGGCATTTATGATATGATATTAATATTTTTCATTGCATGATTTACTTATGACTTTCTTCTTAGTATAACTTATCAGTAAATTAATATGTCTCAAAATTATGATAAGTTGTAAATTATGTGAGATTTGTTTTATCATGAACATTCCCTTAATTTCTTGACTTGACATATTCTTTATGGGAATCATGTTTAATCTCTATGATTTTCTCTTTTTAATAAAAGAGAGATTTATGATCTTAATAATTATAATTGAGATTTTAATCAAGATCTTTCTTCTATTTTATTAAATAGGCTTATCTAAATGAATTGGGTGTCTTAAGATCTATCTTAGATGAATCAAGAGTATTTAATCCCCTAAGACTATTTTCATTATTTACAATGAAAAAAAGGGAGAGATTTATTAATTTAAATAATATCTTTTGGTACTTAAAGATTTGATTTTATCTTTAATGACATGATCTCCTTGTACTTTTGGGTGTAACTTAAATATAGATGTTAAGAAGAAATTATGCCATCATATTTCATTCTTGACAATGACCAAAGGGAAAATAAAATTACTAATATGATTAGAAGAAAATTAGATTTGATGAATCTTATAACATCGAATGAAAAACAATTTGCTTAAAGAAAATTTAGAGTTCTAAATGCATGTGAAATATATGATTTACAATTTAAGCTTAATTTACTATCATATTTTCTTTTGGAATTCGTGACTTTTACAAATTGTGCTTCTTATCAAAATTTACATGTGATGATCTTTAAAATGCATGATTTGCCATATTTTGGATTTCTTGATTTGCTATTGTGTTTGAAATTTTACATAAGATGAATGCATAATGATAGGACTCCAGTAGGATTGAGTCCTAATCTCCCCAGAAGTAGTCAATAAAATCCTACTAGATTGTAATAAAGCCACTCCTATCTTATAAAATAGTATGGCTAGGGTTTAAATTAGCCCTTAGGGCTTAGTGGTCGTCGCCCCCTTACTGGGTTGGTTGGCTAGAGTTTCCCCCTGCTTAGGTTGGCTATAGAGCCAACCTAGTCGCCCCCTGTTCCTATTAAGGCAGGTTGGCTATAGAAGGGCCAAAGGGATAATTTTACTTAGGCAAGCACCCCCTTAGGCTAGGGTTTTGATCCCTATAAAATGATGTAGCTGCCTCCTCTCTTGAATCAAGCAATTATCAATTTTATTTCAGCCTTGTACTGAATCTAGGAGGGAGGAACCCCTACAGCGTTCTAAGGGTTGATCCCCCTCAAGGATCAAAATCTATAGGGCTCCTTTTGGGGTCTTATCATCTAGTATCGGAGTAGTGATCTTGCTGCTCTTGTAGTCATCTCAGCCCCCTCCACCTTCCCAAGCAATTCCCATAATTGCTATGACACGCACCTCCACCTTCCACCCCAACAGCAGATCAAATCAGTCTACCACTGCCCCCTGCCTCTTTAATACTGCAAGATTCCTTACTTTACATGTTGAAGATTTTTCCAAATTTTATCCATTGCAAATTTTGTTTGTCGCAAACGTTATCATCGTTGCAAAGGCGAAACGCTATAGAAATTTTTAGCTGATTTTTGCTTCTTGAAACTAAATTTTTAATCATCCTTTTTGGCTGAAACTTTTATACAATTTCATAGATCGTCTTAGCTTTCATCTAAGACTAATCTCGTGAAAAAACTCCTTCTAGATCTAGACTTATAGCACTGCGATTCTTCATTGCATAGTACTAAAATTTTATAATGCAAAATCTACCTTTTGTCTATTGGCCTCTTGAAACCAGACTTTTGTTCATCCTTTTTGGCTGAAATTTTTGCACAATTCTCAAAATCAAGTTGGCTTTATCTAGATTTGATTTCATGAAAAAACTCCTTCTGGAACTGATTTTTTTGTGCAATATTTGACCATCATGCAGTTTTAGAATTTTACAACGAAGGAATCTGCCTTTCGTCTTTTGCTCTATTTCCCTACTGTTATGCTGCCAAAATTTCATCATGCTTTTTACTAGTATTAACAATATATAAACCAAGGATTTTGTATAATTTTATTAAACATTCCTCTGGAATTTATGTTGAGAAGTCATCGTTTCTCCGATGTAAAATCGGTTCAGCAGGACAGCACATCGCAGACTTCTTTTTACCGAATTTTATCAGATTTGAGTGCTATTTTTTATGATATTTTGGACTTTGTTTTTCTCATCCCCAAACCCTACCATTCTCACTAAAAATCCTTTCAAATATTATCCTAAACTGAATCCAAATAGCTCCCAAATTAGCCACATAAATCAGCCTACTTCCTTATTGATCCACTTACCTTATTAGCCAACTTTCCTTACCAAGACACCTACCTTTGCTGTAATCTATCCCAGATCTAAAATCTATTTTCCTAACCTTTATCTACTCCTATCACAGCCTTAAAACCATACCAATTTATAGCCTAAACTCTACAAAACTATAGCCCTAACTCCGTCCTAAACCATAGTCTACTTCTATCCAAACCGATTCACCTTCCAACCGGTCACCCCCTTCTCCAAAATTCCCATGATACTAACCCGACAATAGAAGAAAAGATCTCAATATTATAGATCTAGAGGCGTATACTATGGCATCAGAGGAGGCTATCGATGCAAAGCTTGAAGCCTTTGGAAACCACATGGAAGAGAAGATGTGATCCCTTTTCGCTGAATTCAGCATTGGCCAATTGTCGAACCCAAGGAAATCACAACATGGAGAAACTTCAGATCGGCAAGACGATCCTTAAGAATATGACCATTTCATCTCTGATCTCAATAATCCATGCATGAAGGTTGACTTCCCTAGATGGGAAGAAGGAGACCCGATTGGGTGGATCTCACGTGCGGAGTGCTATTTTCGGTTCTACGGAACCACCGATGCCACACGGGTGGAGATTGTTGTCATCCACCTCGAGGGAGATGCTATTCAGCAGTTTAATTAGTTTAAGCACATCTATGGAGGACTCTCTCAACAGCGATTCAAGGAAGGACTACTAGACCACTTTGGACCAACTGATTTCAACAACATTGAACCGACAATTGGTAAAGATTCGTCAAACCTCTACAATACAAGAATACCAAACAAGGTTTGAGCATTTATCTAACCAAACTAAGAATTAGTTTGAGAAACAACTTTTAGATACTTTTGTTGAGGGCCTAAAGCTAGAGATCCGAGGAGAATTAAAGGCACAACAACTGTATAATCTTATAGCGACGATTTCCTTCGCATATCCAGGAAGAATAAATGAATCACGAGGTATGAAGAACAAGAGTCACTCCCCGACTAGCCATGCTAAGGCCTACTGCCCCTCTACTGCCATCCAAGCCCCTACACTAAAAAGTTGACAAGAGATGAGCTTCATGAATGATCAGCCAAGGAGTTGTTGTGGCATTGCGACGAACCGTGGAGAAGCCCTTGAACCTAAAGAAGAAGCCATGGAGGAAGAGTCCCAACCGACCAACTACGCAGTGCACGCATTGGCCGACTATTCCAACCTACAGATGATGAAAGTTGGAGGACTTCTAAAATAGCAACACATCACCGTTCTCATCGACACGGGCAGCACCAATAACTTCCTCAATGGTGAGATTGCTGCATGTTTGACACTTCAAATTGAAGGTTGCAATAAGTTTGACGTAAAGGTCACCAACGGTCGAACCTTTAATTACGACCAACGGTGCCCGCAGGTGAAACTACTCCTCTAAGACCAAGAAGTGATAGTTGATTTCTTCCTCCTACCCATTCATGATTATGAAGCCGTACTTGGGATCGAATAGCTCACAACACTAGGTGATATCTCCTAAAATTTTTCTAAATTAATCATAAAATTTTATTACAAAGGGAGACAGGTCACATTATGAGGCAAGCATGGGAGCCAAATTTTCACTATTTCATCACAACAAATGGAGAAAGTTTTGCATAAATCACATGGTTGGATTCTTGATACATATTCAGCAGCCATCTATGGGGGAGAACGTATAAAACTTAGATCCTAAGCTTGTCCTTTGCCTAAATGAATTCATAGATGTTTTCTTGGAGCCACGCGGGCTGCCTCTTAACCGACCGTATGACCACTACATTCCTATTCTGTCAGGTAAACCTCTAGCAAATTTGTGACTGTATCACTATCCTCACTTGTAGAAGGATGAGATCGAGAATATTGTTAAAGAGATACTTGACATTGGGGTGATTCGACCGAGTTGCAGCCCTTACTCCTCACCGGTGTTGCTAGTGCGTAAGAAAAATGGTACGTGGCGGATGTGCGTTGACTACCGGGCTCTAAACGTCATCACCGTTAAGGATAAATATTAGATCTCATTCATAGATGAACTCTTGAATGAATGAAAAGAAGCTCGAGTCCTCACTAAATTGGATCTCCGATCCAGATACCATTAGATTCGGGTATGCATTGAAGATATTCTGCACGTATAACAGCCACTACGAGTTTTTGGTAATGCCTTTTGGACTTACGAATGCTCCTTCTAATTTTTAAAGCTTGATGAATGACATCTTCCTTCTATGCAAGTTCATATTGGTATTCTTTGATGATATTCTCATTTATAGCCCTACACTTGATATACATTTTCAGCACATACGAACTATTCTAACGATTCTTTGGGAGAATACTCCTTATGTTAAACAGTCAAAGTGCAGCTTCTTATAGTATAAATTGGATTATCTTGGGCACATTATATTAAAGAATGGAGTGGTGGTGGACCCACAAAGAACGAGGTAATATAAGGATAGCCGAGACCTATAAACGTACAATCATTACACGGTTTCCTTGGACTCATAGGCTACTATCAAATTTTTATGAAAGATTATGACAAGATCAGTGCCCTGCTCACATCCTTACTGAAGAAAGACTCCTTGTGGTCGGATAAAGCCTTCGCAGCCTTCGAATGACTCAAGGAAGCCATGACGATGATGTCGGTCCTAGCAACTCAAAGGTTTGATAAGACTCCAGCAGGGTTGAGTCCTAATATCCCTAGAAGTAGTCAATAAAACCTTGCTAGAATGTAATAAAGCCACTCCTATCTTATAAAGGAGTATGACTATAGTTTAGATTAGCCCTTAGGGGTCGTTACTCCCTTATTGGGTTGGTTGGCTAGAGTTTCCCCCTGCTTTGGTCGGCTATAGAGCCAACTTAGTCGCCTCCTGTTCCTATTAAGGCAGGTTGACTATAGGAGGGGCAAAGGGATAATTTTACTTAGGCAAGCACCCCCTTAGGCTAGGGTTTTGATTCCTATATAATGATGTAGCCCCCCCCACTCTTGAATCAAACAATTATTAGTTTTATTTCAGCCTTGTGCCAAATCTAGGAGGGAGGAACTCCTACAGCGTTCCAAGGATTAATCCCCCTTAAGGATCAAAATCTATAGGACACCTTTTGTGGTCTTATCACATAAGTGAATCTTGGACTTCTTTAAAATAATATTTTTAAAATTTACATCTACAAGATTGAGCCCTATTTTATGATATGATGTTCTTTACTTCCCTCTTTTATTTATATTACTTTCTTATTTATAAAAAGGGAAAATAAATTTTCATGAGAAAATTATGTTTTACTAAGGGAGAGTAATGAAGTATTAAATATTCAATCAGTATATATATGAAAATTTTGACACATTATGAGTTTATGTATCACGAAATTATTTGCTCATTATTTCACCTCTTTTTGTTGATGACAAAAAAGGAGAAATAATATATTGATGACATATATATGAAAAATGATACATGATAAAGGGGAAGAAAATTTTTTATGAAGACTATTAGGCTCTTATCCTATTTTATTAAGGGGGAACAATAAAGTACTCAGGTATTTAATTATATTTATTTTGGCATATGATAACTTTATATATCATGAAAATTAATTGCTTATTATTTCATCTCTTTTTGATAATGACAAAGGGGGACAAGTAGTATATTGATGACACAAAATGATACATATATGTCAAAGGAGAAGAAATACATATGACAAAGAAGAAGAAATAGCACATATAAAATAAAGGGGAAGAAATAGCCCTTTCTTAAAGAATAAATTTAATAAATTTTGATATTTTTGAAATATCCTTAAAAATTTAATGATTCATGATTTATTAGTTGAAATTAATATTATATTATGATGATTTTTGAAAGAAGAAAATTTTTCATGAAATTCTTGGAATATCCTTGAAAATTCGATGATTCATGATTGGTTGAACTAAATATTATGTTTCATATATAATTTGATAATTTTGAAATTCATGGTATATTATTTCAAGATTTGAATGGATGATATGATACTTTAATTTAAGAGTGTTTGGTTCTGTTGAATTTAAGTTTCTCCTAATTTGAATTATGACATGGATTTAGGGGGAGTAAGCTTTAACTCCTATCATCAATTGATTATCATCATAAAAAAGGGGAGATTGATGAATCTTAGATTTTAATGATGAAATCAATTGATGGATTATTGATCTGACAAGGTTATTATAGTTTATTGATTTAGGATTAACTATGACAGAGAGAAAATTCCTATCAGAGGTTTGGCTAAAGTCAAGTCCAGGCATCGGGCTGGAGTGAGGACAATGCAGTTTGAAACTTGCCTGGAGTGCATTGAGAGCTCGCCGAGTGTATCGGGAGCTTGCCAGAATGGCGCAAGGGAATCATCGGAAGAAGACCGAGACTCGTCGGAAGATTTTCGGGGGTAGCCGAAAAGCTTACTAGGAGTTGGAAAGGTCTCAAATTGGATTTGTTGGCATGGTGATTGTAATTAATTAAGTCATAGTTAGCATCGGTTAAGTTGAGTCCTACTTGAGTTAGATTTGGAAGGGATCCAAATTAACTTAAGTGAGGCAAATTGGGTCTACTTTAGGGAGTGGATTGAGCTCAAGTTGAGCTCAATTAGTTGACTAGGAAAGTCACCAATTAAAGGTATAAGATGAGATTGGAAAAGTGGAGGGGATCACTTTTTCGGGATTCCCAACGGTTGAACCATCCAAGTCGACGATTGTACCGCTACCGCCCTATTTTCCAGGGATGCTTTTGGTGGCGACGCTACTAGCACTGCCCATACCTGGCTTTTCTAGGTACGTTTGTAATTTTGGCTCTAAATTCTGAATCTAATTGGGCCCTATAAATACCCAAGGTTTTTATATTTTACACAATAATTTTGGGCTAGAAATTTTATAAAGAAATTATGTGCTAAACTTGTAAGAAAAAAAAATGGGTAAGGGAGTGAGGGAAAGGATTGTAAAACTTATAAATCTCCCTTGAGAGTTTGTAAGGTTAATCTCCTAAGCCTATAAAAAGGAGAGTGAATGGTGTAAGGGTTTGATCTTCACCCAAAGAAGATTGGTAGTGGACATCAATGTACCTTGAAGAAGAGGACTCAGCGAGTGGACATAGGCCAAGTTGAGGCCGAACCACTATAATTGTGAGTCTTTCATATTTGCTTTATATTTTACTTTGATTGCTCTTAATCACTTGATAGTTAGATATGGGCTTTAATTTCTCCACTTTTTCTAAATCGGCTTTTGATAAGTTTTAACGAAATAAAAAGGGGAAGCTTCCACTCTTTTTCTTCTCTTTCTGTAAGCAAGGTTTTTAAAATGAGCACTATTAATCTTGCACTAATTCAATCCCCTCCCTCCCCCAAACCCCACCCCACCACCACCAAACCCCCTCCTCCTCCTCTTAGTGCCAATTGATCCTAATAATTGGTTCTTTTAAATTTAAGATTGTCCTATTTTCAATATGGCATATGGATAGGGGGAGTTAAAGTTAACTTCGTCATCAATTGATTGTCATCATCAAATAGGGGGAGATGATGAAACCAATTGGTGTGTATATAATGTAACATATGTGTTGGAGATAAGTGATGCAAGATTAACTATGACTAGAAAAAGATAAAATAATTAAGGAAGAATCTATCGTTAGGCCGGAGTCAAGATCGAGCACGAAGTTGCCAAGAGTTTGCTAATAGGTGGTCGGGAGCTTACTGGGAGTTCGATGGAGGTTTGCCGGGAGTTCATCGATAGGAGATCGGGAACTCGCTCGGGGTTCACCGGAAGGATGCCAAGAGTTCGTCGAACGATCAATTGACGTGCCGGATAATGAAGATTACATTTTATAATTATTTATCTTAAGTATCATAGTTAGCATCTTAATTTATGTTCTAATTTAAGTTAGTTTTAGAGAAATCTTACTAACTCAATTAGGGGCCAATCTGATCCATTTTGGAAAGGGATCAAAGTAAGGTATAGCTTGGGTATGAAACAATACTGAAAAGTATTATTCTGAGTATCCGGGCAGTGGTACCACAGGTGGGCAATTGTGGTACTACCTAGATGATGATAGTACAATAGCCACCTAGTTTTTCAATGATCTTTCGATGATAGTACTATCGATGCTAGCAATAGTATCGCCCGCACCCAAGTTTTCCAAAAAGGTTTTAATTTTGGCTCAAATTTTTGAAGCTAATTAGGGTATATAAGTATCCCAAGAATTTATGCATGGGATAGCAAGAAAGTGAAGGAAAAACTTGGTAAAATTTTATTAAATTTGGTTGATAACTTCCCTTTTTCTTTTAAGTGTAAAGTGTGTTAAGGGAAGGGTTGAAAGAGTTGTAAAGGTTAATCTCCTAGGCCTGAGAAAAAGAGAGTTGTAAAGGTTATTCTTTAAGTATATAAAATGGAAAAATGTATGTAAAGGGGTGTTTGATCTTCACCTGTGAAAGAAGATTGATAGTGGACATCGATTGGCCTCGAGTGAAGAGGGATCGGGAGTGGATGTAGGTTAGGGTTTTAACTGAATTACTATAACATACTGTGAGCATCTCTTACTTGTCCTTCTTTTTATTTTCTCTAATTTTAGTAGCTTATAACTAGTACTAAGAAAAGCTTGAGCTTCTCCATTTGGTTTTACTAATTACAGGTGCCCTATAAGCCAATCACGTGAGTTATGGCACGTGTGACACGCTGCACAATCTTTTTTACTTATGATTATTATTGGTATATTCTTACATTATATTATCTGTTACATATATATATATATATATATATATATATATATATATATATATATATATATATATATAGTGATATCATTGATTCTGTGTAATAAGAATCGGATCGTGATGAGATAACAATAATGAGATCGATTTATTTTTAAACACAGATCCTAAATAATCCCGATCATATAACTAGACAGATCGGTATACTATATATTTGTCTATATAATGGAGGCGGTTGGTCTTATAGCCACTTATGTGGAGACACTAAGAATATAATACAGGTGCTCATTGAAGAATGAGTTCACTGATTGATCCACTTATGGAATAATATATGGTTAATGATACCTAATGTCAGATAGTGATTCTATAGTCTCAGTTGTGTATCTGGTCCTCAGACTTAAGACACCAAGGATACCTTGTTTGAGTACTCATTTTTTCGATGCCAGACTTACATGTTTGGAAAGTTTCAAATCTTGTATAGTTAGTTATGGGGATTGGTAGCCAACCTTATGTAGGTAATTGAGTATCAATAAAGGATCATCCATTCTCAGTATTATGAGAGGAATATCTCATATATACTTGCTCAAACAAATCCCTGGCCAAGGTCATTCGGATTGAGAGAAGAGTTCTCCGGGAGAATCCGATTAGAGCAAGACTATGACGGATTATGTATGTGACCTAACAGTACCATGTCAAATATATGATCTTTGGGATATTAGTTGGATGAGGGATTATAGATACACGGTAACTATGGACAGACAGGTCTAATGGATTCGATCCCCCTATAACTTCTAGGGACTATGGCATAGTGGCCTAGTACATCCATAGTCGATGAGTCGAGTGAATTATTATATGGGGATAATAATTCATTATATTAGGAGTTTTAATGGGAGCGACTCACGGCCAGCTCGGTATCGGGCCTAGAGAGTCACACACATATGGTGGATGCTTTAGTGAATAGAGGATTGGATGAAGATCCAATTAGGCCCTATTCTCATTGGATGAGACCTTATACTGATGAGCTCCTTACATGAGACCCAATTGAGGCCTAAGGAGATTATTGGATAGAGATCTAATAATGTAAGGTTAGTGGGTAACTGGATGGAGATCCAATACCCACTAAGGTAGGAACCCTAGGGTTCTTTGGTGGCTCTCTATAAATAGGAGGGAGGTTCATGGTTGATAGGCAGCAGCTTTGGCCACCCTCTCCTATTCTCCTCCCTCACTCTACGCAATAATTGTGAGATCAAATTGGAGGAGTTTCGCTATAGAGATCCATCGTGTGGATACCGCTAGAGAGGAAGACGCTTGACTTCCTTCATCCTCTCCATCTGGATCTAGAGTACAGGCATATATGATCTCCTAAGGTAATTAATCTATCATACGACGTGATATTTCAATTTTTACGACTTTCTCATGACCCAATCTTTTGCACAATGATTTGATCTGCATGGGAAACATGTTTTTATTTTGATTTTTGTTGTGTATGTGATGCTCCTATTGAGGTTTCGTAATAGTGGTATCAGAGCTAAGGTTTTTATGTGAAAGATTGGTTTTAAACTATGTGTGTTGAGATTGAATCGCATAGAATAGTTCTTACTGCATTTTCACACTGAAGGCAACGAGGAAAGGTGGCGGCCACTTACAGCCAACCCGCAATAGTGCGCAGAGGGGCGATGCCCACAAAGGTGCTGCCTATGGGTAAGATGCTCGCCCTGCTCGAGGTGCAGCCCGAGGGTAGTGGCGCCACCGCGATCAAGACGACCCTATCACCGCACAACGGCGACAACGATGGCGACCGAAGGAAAGGGGCAGCAATGGCTAGGGTTTCTATTTTCTAGCAAAGAACTATTTTGCCCCTTTGAACTTAAGAAATTCTAGGTCTATCCTTTTGTCCAAAATTTCCTAAATACCCTTAATAATTCTAAAAATTCTAAGGAATGTCCTTTTGCTTAGAATTTCAAAAATACCCTTGATAATTCTAAAAATTTTGAGTGTGTACTAATTTGTAAAAGAATAATTAATTAAATAATTTAGTTAACTATTATATATCTAGTAATCCTACATGTGATATGATGTATGATGTGGATGAATGATCATGAGCCATGTGTTGTGATGTATATAATTGTGATTATTATTATTATTATTGGGGCCTATGAGCCTCCGGTTTTCTTGTTTATTGTCTGGCCTGTGTGCTTGTGGTTATTTATAATTTCATGTAGAGGCATGATGGAAGTGTG
Source organism: Ensete glaucum (assembly GCA_021527575.1). Lineage (NCBI taxonomy): Eukaryota > Viridiplantae > Streptophyta > Magnoliopsida > Zingiberales > Musaceae > Ensete > Ensete glaucum. The sequence continues at coordinate 36,576,085 of CM038558.1, read as the reverse complement.
AAGATGATAGTGGGACCCACGATATCGTGGCAAGAGATCACAACACATGGTGATGCGACGAGGATCTGATAGAACCGATACGGGATTAACATTCATAGGGCATAGAGATGCGCCGATGCACAGATAGATTTTATTGTGAATGATCAAGCCCATTGGTTCGAGCTTAATCATATTAGGTGACAACTCATGATTATCCAATATGACTTGCATATGTGATCACCTATTAGGTATATGTATATATATATATATATATATATATATATATATATTTGCATTCGATGTAGATATATATTAACTATGTATGTGTGTGACATGATATATTAAGAGATCGATACAAAATAAAAAACCCCTCCTATGATAATATTAATACGGTAAGTGTGAAGCAATAAGATTGACCCACGTGGCCTTCCATCGTTATATGAAGAAATTGAATCATAACATAGGTTGAGTTAGTCGAGTCTCTCAAGGCTCACCTATCTATGTGATCGAGTTCTTGCCTATGACATATATATATCACCGGTGACCTGAGGACATGGTATGACTTGGTCGAGCAATCGAGAGTATATCCATTTAATCATACTCATCTTGTAACGATAGTGATGACTTAACTAAACTTTATGGTTGGTCGAGCAGTCGAGATCATGATGATTTAAAGGCCGAACATGATGGGAATCATAATGAGTTATAATTGGCAAGACTTGCATACCTTTTGGGCTTAGTGTAATTGGTTGAGTCTCTCAAGGTTGCATTAAGATGTCAATTGGATTCCGATCCCCACTAGGAGTTTGTCGAAGACTTTCATCTCACGTGTTGAGGGTGTCACGTGATTTGCTAGGAAAATAGTGGGAGTACATTAAGATAGAAGTCCATATCTTAATTTATATTTTCTATAAAATCTGCATGATATTTATTTATGCTATATCTTAAACATGTCGCTTGTAAGCCCCCCTTCGTAGCATACTTGATGCCAACCACCTCACTGGTCCAAACTATATAGATTGGCTCAGCAATTCGACAATTGTTTTCACAAAAGAGAAAATTATATATATTCTTAACATGATTATGCCTATGTCAGACGAAAGGACAAGCGAGGATGAGATTGCTCGCTTTATGAAGGATAAAGATAGTCCTAGAGGATGACATGTGTGTTGATCTTATACTTCAGTCCCTACCAGATTTCCTTTTATAGTTCATTATTAACTTTAATATAAACAAGTTTGAGGTGATTCTACCTGAGCTCATCAATATGTTGAGGGAAATTGAGAGTACTATTAAGAAAAAGAAGTAGTTCTCTATATTGGTGAGACCAATAGGAAAAAGAAGGCTAGTAAGACACTTAAAAAGGGCAAGGGCAAAGAAAGACTGGGTACGACAAAGATTGCCAGGAAAGACCCAGCAAAGGATAAAGGATAGTGCTTCCACTACAATAAAGATGGGCACTAGAAGAGGAATTATAATGATCACTTTGTAGATAAGGTGAAATAAAAGCTTGGAGAAGCTTTAGGTATATTCATGATCTATCTCCACTTGTCAGATTTTCATGATAACACATAGGTATTGGATACCAGGAGTGCTTATCATATCTACAATTCATTATAGTTTCTGGCAAGACTTAGAATATTGGCTAGAGGTGAGATGAACTTCAAGATTGACAATGGAGCAAGAGTTGCTACAGTTACCGTTGGGGAGGTCACCCTACATCTGCTTGGTGGAGTATCATTACATTGGATACATGCTATTTAATTCCCTCTATTATAAAAAATATTATATCCATATCTTGTTTGATAATTAATGGATATAAATTAGTTTTTAAGAACAATATTTGTTCAATAATTATCGATGATGAGATTATCACTAGATGGATATTGATAAATGGCTTATATATGTTAAACACTTCTCCAAACATCATGAATATAAATATGTCTAAGAGGAAAAGAGATAAGGTGAATAATGTATACCTATGACATTATAAGCTAGATCATATACATGAGGAAAGGATTCAAAAGTTACTGAAAGATGGATACTTAGATCCATTGATTATGAGTCATATGCAACTTGCGAACCTTGCCTTCGTAGGAAGATGACCAACTCTTCTTTTAGTGGAACTGGTGAGAGAGTGATTGAGTTATTGGAGCTCGTGTATAGTGATGTATATGGTCCCATGTTGCCTCAGGCTATAGGTGGTTACTCATACTTCATTACATTCACTAATGATTTTTCTAGGTATGGACACATGTACTTGATAAAGTACAAGTCTGAGGCCTTTGAGAAATTCAAGGAATATAAGAATAAGGTGGAGAACCAGATTGGAAAGAGTATTAAGATTCTTCGATCAGATCGAGGAGGAGTGTACTTGAGTACAGAGTTCACCGATTTCCTCATAGACCATGAAATTTTATCCCAATAGACACCTCCATATACACCTCAGCTCAATGGCATATTAGAAAGGAGGAATCACACATTGTTAGATATTGTGTAGTCCATGATAAGTGTTTCTTTCCGGCCCATCTCATTCTAAGGATATGCCTTAGAGACCGCAACTTACCTTCTAAATAGAGTTCCATCAAAGTTAGTAGTGTCTACACCATGTGAGGTATGGAAATGAATGAAGCCTAATCTTAAGGTGGTTAAGATTTTGGGTTGTCCTACCCATGTTAAAAGATACAATCCCGATAAGTTAAAATCAAGGACAGAATTGTGTAAGTTCGTGGGATACCTTAAGGAGACTTTAGGGTATTATTTCTATAATCTCGAGGACCGAAAGGTCTTTGTTGCCATGAGAGCTTTGTTCTTTGAGAAGGAATACATTCTTGGTAGAAATAGTGGGAGTGAGATAGAATTGAGCGAGGTTAGAGAACCTAACTCAAGCATAATTCCAGAGTCTGAGTCTGTTCAGGTACCTAACAGAGTATTTCATACTCCTAAAAGATATATGAGACATAATAGTTGAGAGAAACTCTTAGGATATTGATCCTCAAACCTATGAGGAGGCTATTATGAGTATAGACTCTGGGAAGTGACAAGAAGCCATGAATTCTGAGATGGATTCCATGTGCTTTAACAAGTTTTGGAACCTTGTGGATGCACCTAAGGGTATTGTACCCATTTGGTGCAAGTGGATTTTTAAGAAGAAGATTGGAGTAGATGGAAAGGTGTAGACCTATAAGGCAAGGCTGGTAGCTAAAGGATATCATCAAAGATAAGGAGTTGACCATGACGAATTAATTCTTTTGGCCATTGCAGCACACTATGACTATGAGATTTGGTAGATGGATGTGAAAATGGTATTCCTCGATGGCAACCTCGAGGAGAAGATATATATGATACGGCTAGAGGGATTCATATTCAGAGAGAGTCCAGATAAGGTGTGCAGGCTACTTAGATCCATTTATGGATTGAAGCAAGTTTTTCGAAGTTGGAACATAAGATTTGATAAGGCGATCAGATCTTATGATTTCGTTAAGAACAAAGATTAGCCTTATATATATAAGAAGGTAAGTGGGAGTGCTATTACCTTCTTGGTGCTATATGTGGATGACATCCTAATAATTGGGAATGATGTAGGAATACTATCCATAATAAAGGCTTGACTATCTAGAAACTTCTCTATGAAAGACTTAGGGAAAGCATCATATATTCTGAGGGATCCGGATCTATAGAGATTGATCCAATAAGATGCTTTGCTTGTCTTAGTACAAGTACATAGACTCCATCATCAAAAGGTTTGGCATATAGAATTCCAAGAGAGATCTCATACCGATGAGATATGGAATATCACTTTCTAGGAGTATGTCCTCAAAGACTCTTAAAAAAGGGTAGACATGGATAAGATACTTTATGCCTCAATGATAGGATCTATCATGTATGCTATGCTATATACCAGGCCTGATATAGCACATGCTCTGAGTGTCACGAGCAGGTATCAGGTGGATCCAGGTTTAGAACACTGGAAGATAGTAAAGTGTATCCTTAAGTACTTGAGAAGGACTAAGGATCTTTTACTAGTATATAAAGGGGGTAGCCTCTAGGTTGAGGGCTACACGGACTCAAGTTTTCATTTTGACATTGATGATAGCAGGTCGAACTCAGGGTATGCTTTCACACTGAATGGAGGAGTAGTAAGCTAGAAGAGTTCCAAGTAAGATACTACTGCTGACTCGACCACAGAAGCAGAATATATTGCTGCAGTAGAAGCAGCAAAAGAAGGGGTATAGATAAAGAAGTTCATCATGATTTGAGAGTTGTACCAAGCAGTGTAAAGCTGATTCTCATATATTACGACAACGACAGGGCGATGTCTCTAGCAAGGGAACCTAGGTATCATCAGAATTATTCTGAGGAGATTCCATCTAATTAGAGAGGTCATAGCCCGTAAAGATATAGTAATTGAAAGAGTTCCATCCAAAGATCACATTGCAGATCCATTAACGAAGCCGCTAGCTCATATTGTATTTGAGCATCACAGTAGTCTAATGGGGATCAAACACATAGGGGATTTTCTTTAGGTCAAGTGGGAGATTGCTAATTACAAGTGCCCTGTAAGCCAATCACATGAGTGATGACACGTGTGACACGCTACGTAATCTTTTTACTTTTGATTATTATTGGTATATTCTTACATTATATTATCTGTTGCATATATATTGTGATGTCCTTGGTTCTATATAGTGGGAATCAGATCGTGATGCAATTATGATAATAAGATCAATTCAACTTTAAACACAAATCCTAAATAATCTCGGTCATAGGTTACTCGAGAGGGACATCGAGATAACCAGACAGACCGGTGTACTATATACCCATCCATATGATGGAGGTGGTTGGTCTCGTAGCCACTTATGTGGAGACACTAAGGATATAATACAGGTGCTCATTAGAGAATAAGTTCACTGATTGATCCACTTATGGACTGTTATATGATTAATGATACCTAACGTTAGGTTGTGATTCCATAGTCCCAGTTGTGTATCTGGTCCTTAGACTTGAGACACCAAGGATGTATTGTTTAAGTACTCCTTTCTTTGATGCCATACTTACAGGTTTGGAAAGTTCTAGGTCTAGTATCTTTAGTTATCAGGATTGGTGGCCAACCTTACGAAGATAATTGATTGTCAATAAAGAATCATTCACTCTCGATATCACGAGATTAATATCTCATATGTACTTGCTCAGACAAATCCTTGGCTAAGGTCATTTGGATTGAGAGAGAATGTGTTCTCCGGGAGAATCCAATTTAAGTAAGACTATGACAAATTTCGTATGTAACCTCACAGTACCATGTCCAATATATGGTCTCTAGGATATTAGTTAGATAAGAGATTATAGATATACAATAACTGTGGATAGAGAGGTCTGATGGATTTGATCCCCCTATACCGTTTGGGGACTATAGCGTAGTGGCTAGCACGTTCATAGTCAATGAGTCAATTGAATTATTATACAGATAATAATTCACTATATTAGAAGGAGTTTTGATGGGTATGACTCACAGCCAACTCGGTATCTAGCCTAAAGGGTCACACACATATGGTGGATGCTTCAGTGAATAGAGGATTGGATGGAGATCCAATTAGCCCATATTCCCATTGGATAAGACCCTATACTGATGGGCTCCATGCATGAGGCCCAATTAGAGGCCTAAGGAGATTATTGGATAGAGATCCAATAATACAAGATTAGTGGGTAACTGGATGGAGATCTAATACCCATTAAGGTAGGAACCCTAGGAATATTTAGTGGTTATCTATAAATAGGATGGAGATTCATGGTTGATAGGCTACAGCTTTGGCCACCCCCTCCTATTCTCCTCCCTCCATCTATGCAACAATTGCGAGATCAAATTGGAGGAGTTTTACTATAAAGATCCATCGTGTGGATATCGTTAGAGAGGAAGACGCTTGACTTTTTTATCCTCTCCATTTGGATCTAGGTACAGGGATATATGATCTCCCAAGGTAATCAATCTATCACACGACATGATATTTCGATTTTTGTGACTTTCTCGTGACCCAATCTTTTGCATGACGATTTGATCTATATGGGAAACATATTTTTATTTTGATTTTCACTGCACATGTGATGCTCCTACTGAGGTTTCCCAACAATGGTATCAGAGTCAAGGTTTTTATACGAAAAATTGGTTTTAAATTATGTATGATGAGATTGAATTACGTAGAATAGTTCTTGCTACATTTTCACAATGAAGGTAGCGAGGAAAGGGGGTGGCCATAGGGGCAGCCGCCTGCGACCAACCCGCAAGTGGTGGCGCTCACCCGCGACCAAGACACAGGGGCAGCGAGCGCCCGCAGCTAGCCCACAAGGTGTGGCGCTTGCCCGTGGCCAGGCCGTAGGAGTAGTGCCTGTGGCTAGCCCGCAGAGGGGCGACACCCATAAAGGCACCTCATGCGATGCCCACCCGCTCACAGTGTAGCCCTAGGCGTGGCGCCTACCAGAGGCTACTCCTTGCAGCGACGGCGGTGGTGGTGACTGAAGGAAAGGGGTAGTAATGGCTAGGGTTTCTATTTTCTAGCTAGGGTTTCATCATAGTCAACTCCTTGCCTTTGATGATATCCTTTAGCCACCAACTTTGTCTTATGGGTCTCCACATTTTCATCTACTCCGATCTTCTTTTTGAAGATCCATTTGTAGCCGATGGGTACAATACCCTCAGGTGCATCCATAAGGTTCTAAACCTTATTAGAGTACATAGATTCCATTTTAGAATTCATGACTTCTTACAATTTTCCAGAGTCTATACTCATAATAGCCTCCTCGTAGGTCTGAGGATCAACATCTTGAGTGTCATCTCCACTGATATGTCCCACATATCTTTCAAGAGGGTGAGACACTCTACTTGGCTTGCGTAAATTAAAACTTACGTGCTAGGTACTTGAGACTTTGGAATGGTACCTGAGCTAGGTTCTTCAACCTTGCTCAACTCTATCTCACTCCCACTATTTCTATCAAGAATGTATTCCTTCTCAAGGAATACAACTCTCTCGGTAACAAAGACCTTCTGATCCTAGGAATGATAGAAATAATATCCCCAATTTTCCTTGTGGTGTCTCACAAATTTGTACCATTTCATCCTTGATTCTAATTTGTTAGGGTTGTGTCCTTTAATGTGGCTAGGGCAGCCCCAAATCTTAACAACTTTAAGATTAGGCTTCCTCCCTTTTTATATCTCATATGGTGTAGATATTACTGACTTAGATGAAATTTTATACAGAAGGTAAGCTACGGTCTCTACGGTATATCCCTAGAATGAGATGGGTAGATTAACAAAACTCATCATGGACTGCACCATGTCTAATAGTGTGCAATGTCTCCTTTTTGATATATCATTGAGTTGAGATGTATAAGGAGGTGTCCACTATGATAGAATCTTATAGCCCTTGAGGAAATGGGTGAACTCTATACTTAAATACTCTCCTCCTTGACCCAATCAAAGAATCTTAATACTCTTTTTAATTTGGTTCTCTACTTTATTCTTATATTTCCTGAATTTCTCAAAAGTCTCAAACTTGTACTTCATCAAGTACACTATATATAGTGAAATCATCAATGAATGTAATGAAGTATAAGTAACCGCCTATAGCCTGAGTCAACATGGGACTACATAAATCAGTATGTATGAGTTCTAATAACTCTGTGGCTCTCTCTCTCTAGTTCCATTAAGAGGAGAGTTGGTCAATATTCCACGAAGGTAAGGTTCGTAAGTTGCATAGGACTTATAATCGAATGGATCTACTTATCCATCTTTTAAGAACTTTTAAATCCTTCCCTCATAAATATGACCTAGCCTACAATGATATAGGTATGCATTGTTCACCTAACCTCGTTTTCTCTTAGACGTGCTTATATTCATGATGTGTGGAGAAATATCTAGCACATATAAGCCATTAATCAATGTTCATTATGTGATGATCTCATCATCTAAAATTATTGAATAATTATTATTCTCAGAAAACTAATTAATATCCACTAACTTTCAAACAAGTAATGAAAATAATATTTTTTATAATAGAGAGAATACAGTATACTAGTCTGTTCAGTTATTTCGATGTCTTTCTTAAGTAACCTATGACCGAGATTATTTAGGATCCATTTTTAAAGGTGAATCAATCTCATTATCATGATCTCATCATGATCCGATTCTCATTACATAGAACCAAGGACATCATAATATATATATTCAACAGATAATATAATGTGAGAATATACCAATAATAATCATAAGCAAAAAGATCGTGTAATGTGTCACACGTGCCATCACTCATGTGATTGGCTTGCAGGGCACTTATAACCAGTAGGTCTGCCCTTACCCTTTCCTATCTTAAGGGACTTCTCAGCTTTCATTTTCTTCTTGGTCTCACTAATATAAGGAACTAACTTCTCTTTCTTGATGGCGCTCTTAGCTTCCCTCAACATATTGAGGAGCTAAGGGAAGTACTAGCCTTTGTCCTTGACCAGGTCTTTCTTAGCAACATTTGTTATACCTGGTCTACCCTTACCCTTGCCCTTCTTAAGAGATTTATCAACTTTCATTTTCTTCTTGGTCTCACCAATATATAGAACCGGCTTCTCTTTCTTGATAGTGCTCTTAGCTTCCCTCAACATATTAAGGAGCTCAACTTTAAACTTACTAATATTGAAGTTCATGATAAACTAAGAAAAGGAATCTAGTAGAGATCGAAGTATAAGATCAACACAAAGGTTGTCCTCTAAAACGATTCCTAGACCTGTGAGTTTCTCGATCCACTCTATTATCTTCAGGATATGATTCTGAACTGATGTCCCTTCTGTCATCCTAGCTTAGAAGAGACTCTTAGATATCTTATCATTAAGTTCTTCACTATTCCTTAAACAGTTGGCAAAGATGGTGAAGGATAGAATTTGTTGAATCTCAAATTTTGATGATGAAATCAATTGATGGGATATTGATCTAACATATGTGTTAGAGATGATTGATGCAGAATTAACTACGATAAAGAGAAAAGTATAGTCAGAGGTTTGGCCAAAGTCTAGGCATTAGGTCGGAATTAGGATGATGCTATTGGGAACTCGCCTAGAGTACACCGGGAGCTCACCGAAGGGATCGGAGGCTTGCCGGGAGTTTATCAGAAGCTGGCTGAGGGTACCGAAAGCTTGCTAGGAGTTCACCGGAAGCTTGCCGAAGGAGATTGGGAGCTTGCTAGGATGGCGTTGGGGAGTTCACCGGAAGAAGACCAAGGATGGCATCGAGGGTAGCCAAAAAACTTACCGTGAGTCACTACTAGCCCAAATATTTGATCTTAATATTATCATTTCAAGCCTAAAAATTTAAAAAATAACTAATGAAAGTTATGCATGAGTCACTACTAATAAAAAATTATAAAAGCATCATAAATCTCCTTGTTCAACACATAAGCTACTAAAAGATCTTGAATACTAAAAAAATATGAGTGCACAAACCATGAATACAAAAGAGTCATACATAATAAATCTCAAATTGTGAATACTAAAAAAGCATGATTCATTTGGATAAATTTTTTCCTTATTCATTAGATAAATTTTCTCCTTAAAAAAAGAATCATGGGAGAAAAAATAGTAAAAGATCTTGAGTCATATAAAATAAATCTCAAGTTGTGAACACCGAGAAGTTAAGTGAAAGATCATGATTCATTTATATAAATCTCCTCTTTAGTAAAAAGAAAGAACTATACCTGAACAAATAGTAAAAACTTTTGATTTAAGCATTTGAATAAATATTTTCCAATGAAAAATGAGTTTGAATACCTTTTGATGTATCTCCAAAAATTAGCTCCTTAGGATATGCATCTATATACTTTCATTTATTGGGTAAGGTTTCTTTAGAATTAGATGTATCCAAGTTGATTTGGAGAGCAGAATTCTCATTCAAATTCAAATTATCAAATTCAAAATCATCATCAAAATTATTATTCTTAATTTTGCGAGACTCATTAAAAACTAACATAGATAGATAGGAATAACTAAAGTTCTTTTATTGAAAACTCGATAAGATTTAAAATAGAGAAATATCCAAGAAAAATGCCTTCATCGAATTTCACAACAAAATTCTCCTAAAGCATCATTTTACAAGTTCTTTAGTTCCAATTTATAAGATTAATTTCATACTTGCATGTCCTAATCTCCTATTGCATACATAGCCATGTATCATCGTTTAAAGCTAAAAATCAAGTTTCATTGTAAAAATAATCAACATCGATCATATAAGTATTATCGTTTCTTAAGGTAATTATAGATTTATTCTTATTTGGTATTTCTAAGCATTAGATACAAATTCAATATTATATCCCTTATTACATAGTTGACTAATTCTTAATAAGTTATATTATAAATCATTTACTAATATTTGTAATGTCGATAATTTTTATTTTGTTATTGTCTCTGAAGGTAATATATTCTCTATCTTGGCTAGTGAGTTTTGAGAAGTGTGTTGGATCTCCAATTATGTCTTAAGCGACTGTCAAGATATCATCTTTTGCTCTTAGCTCTTGTATAGAAACATACCAACAAGAAAGAGAGGTTTGCTCTAGTTACTCATTTAACTTTGGGTCATTCATAGTAAGATCTTCCTTTCTTGACTTTTGGCATCAAATCATTTATAGTTCCTTTAGGAACCCAAACTAATTTATGAGAACTATAATTTTTAAGAGAGCATATATAAGAATAATGACCAAATCTTTCATAAAATTATGTTTAACCTTAAGGAGAATATATATTGTGGGTCCTTTTACAACTTCTGTTGGTCCTTTTACTGCTCAAAAAATTGATTCCTTCCTTTCTTGATACACACCTTCGTTAGTAAGAATCATATTAATGATTTATTTCTAATTTTAATTTTTTCTAATATTTGTTATGATAATATTTTTTAAAATGAATATAACTCTTCACATTTAGTGTAAGATATTAACATATATTTGTCATACTTATTTTTTAATTTATCAAATTTATTAGTAAGTAATGCATGATCCCTTTTTTAGTGAATTATATTTCTTACGAATCTTTTTTACTTCATCATATAGTAATAAAATACATCAAGTAATTCATCATAAAATAAAAATGCTTTTGGAGAGTCAAATACATCATCATTGAAGGCCTTTAAAGCATAGTTTGCTACTTCGTCTTTATTGATTTATTCTTCATCTTCTAATGCACTTGATTCATCCCATGTTGTCTTAAATGTTTTATTCTTATTTCGGATTGGCAACTTCTTCTTTAGTTGTGGACACTCATTTTTAAAATGCCCTAACTTTTTGCATTCATAACATATAAGTGTATCTTTCTTAGGTTCATTTTTATTCTATATTCTCTTCTTATAGAATTACTCTTGTTCCTTCTCATGAACTTTTTAAATCTTCTTGCAAGGAGTGGGCCAAGGGACTCCCCCTTTAAGAACCGTATATGAAAATTTCATCTTGTACGGCTCAAGTAGAAACACACAAATGCTGATTTCAATAGATATGTAATAGAAAGTTCAAAACTTCTTAGCTTAGCCGCTTGATTTACCCCAACCTGAAGATACGACGCAACAAAAATATGAAATTTCTTCTTTGTATGATAATGCCTCAAAATATCAAGTTGGCTCATCTGTCTCTTTTGATGTTGATCATTACAGGCCTTTTGAATTTTCTCTTCCCTATTTTTTTAATTTTTATTTGATTTCTTATTTTTGTGTAATGTGGATTGATTCTTGTTTTACTATTGGTAGGAATTTGCTTGTTGAGACAGTATGAATCAATTGAAACCCCAGATTCACACTAGAACCACGATGATTTAATTTAATAAAGCAAAGCCCCAAGCTAAACTCAAAGGTTCTCTGAGTAAGAACCCTTTGATGATCACTTATTCAATGAATGTAATGACTCAACAAAATCTAGAAAAAGAGTTGTCCTTCGGTCAAGAAAATAATAATTCTGAAGGAAGAAAAATCGTTTGATTTAGGAAATATTTATTTGAAAATTTTTGAGTCCGGTTGCGAGGTCTGAATAGTAGGTATGAATCATAGTTTTAATATTTCTTTTCTTAATCTATTCTATATTCTATATATATTCCATGCTCTTATAACAGGACTCTGTATTATCGATAGGATCAATTATAACAAGTCACACATTCATATTTCGGAGATATCGAAACAAATAAATTCTATGGTCGAACTATCAGAATGGTCTAGAAATCCGAGTTTTAAGTAAAGTCATTTTTTTATTAAAAACTAGGACTTCAAAGTTCTTATAAACTTAACTCATTGTAATTCCATCCAGTAAAATGGAAGAATTATAAATTTCTAAAATAATAGATAGGAACACTGTAAATAAGGCCATTGCGACCCCCATTAGTGGTGCAGTCCCCAGCCCGGAGCTACTTTACTATATTCCAAATTCAATGGTTTCAATAAACTCCCTATAGTAGTTTGTCTTGGCCTAGATCTAGAACTATCCTCAATGGTTTGTGTAGCCATAAATCCTACTTAATCATTGGTTGAGATCTGTTGACTTTGTATACCATTCCGTTGTAGTTGTAAATAAACGATCTTATCGTAGATCCATTGTGATCTTGAAATTTTCTAAAAATGGAAACAACAACCCTAGTCGCCATCTTTATATCTGGTTTACTTGTAAGCTTTACTAGGTACACCTTATATACTGCTTTTGGGTAACCCTCACAGCGACTAAGAGATCCATTTGAAGAACACAAGGAATAGTTGAAGTAATGAGCCGCCCATATGGGGAGACTCATTACTTCAATTGGGATAATAAAAAATTATTTTATTTTTTAGTTGGAACCTTAGGCAGTTCTCAAAAAAAGATAGCAAAAAAATTATCCCTAAAGTCGAGACTAAAAGAAATGTATAAACCAATGCTTCCATAGATTCGATCGTGGTTTACAATTATAGCTTCCACACCTATTCATTTGGCATCATTTACCATATAAAGAAAAGGAAAGAGTCAAAAAAAGATGGTGATTGAAGTCAAGATTTCTTCAGCACCCTAACCCTATGTCAAATCAAAAAAAAAAAAAAAACGAGGTGAAAGAGACCAGAGCAATGTTGTATCAGACTACTTGTCTCTTTGTAGTTGGATCTCCAAGTTTTTGGAATGCTCCAAATTCCACTTGAGCATCCAAATCTAGATCAATGCCAGCAAAAACATCTCTGAACAAGGTTCTAGCACCATGCCAAATATGTCCAAAAAAGAAGAGCAAAGCAAATGTAGCATGGTCAAAAGTGAACCAACCCCTTGGACTGCTACAAAAAATGCCATCAGATTTCAAAGTAGCCCGATCTAATTCAAAATTTTCACCTAATTGGGCATGCCTAGCATATTTTTTTACAATCGCAGGATCACTATAACTTACTCCATTGAGTTCGCCACCATAGAACTCAACAGTTACACCTACTTGTTTAACACTATACTTTGATTCTGTCCTTCTAAAAGGAACATCAGCTCTAACAATTTCGTCTCCATCTACCAAAACTACTGAAAATGTTTCAAAAAAAGTAGGCATACGACATACAAAAAGCTTACGCCCTTCTTTATCTCTAAAGACGGGGTGTCCTAACCATCCAACAGCTATTCCATCCCTATTGTCCATTGACCCTACTCTGAATAATCCCCCTTTTGTCGGATTATTACCAATGTAATCATAAAAAGCTAATTTTTCAGGAATTTTAGACCAAGCTTCCGATAAACTCATATTTTGGGCTAGTCCGACACTAACTCTTTGATATATTTCTTGCTAAAAGTATCCCTAATCCCATTGATAATGAGTGGGACCAAATAATTCGATTGGGGTAGTTGCTGAACCATACCACATAGTTCCAGCAACAAGGAAAGCTGCAAAAACAATGGCAGTGATACTACTGGAAAGTACAGTTTCAATATTGCCCATACATAATCCTTTGTATAGACGTTGAGGTGGACAGACACTAAGATGGAATAAGCCTGCTAATACAATGTACACGCTACAATATGATGAGAGGCTATTCCTCCGGGAACAAAAGGATCAAAGCCTTCCACGCCCCACACTGGACTTACAGGTTGTACTTTTCTAGTTAGTCCATAAGGATCAGACACCTATATTCTAGGACCATACAAACCTATTACATGAAATGTGCCAAAGCCAAAGCAAGCCAACCCTAAGAGAAATAAATGAATTCCAAAGATCTTAGGTAAATCCAAAGATGGTATGCCCGTACGTTCATCACGGAATATTTTTAGGTCCCAATACACCCAATGCCATATAGCTGCCAAGAAGCACAAGCTGGAAAACACAATATGTGCCTCTGCCACACCTTCAAAACTCCAAATACTAGGATTCATTACAGTTCCTCTTGAAATACTCCAACCCCCCACGAATTGGTTATTCCTAAACGAGTCATAAAGGGTATAACGAACATACCTTGTCTCCACATTGGATCAAGAGTGGGGTCAGAGGGATCAAAAACCGCTAATTCATCTAAAGCCATCGAACTGGCCCAACCGGCAACTAGGGCTGTATGTATTATATGGACAGAAAGCAATCAACTGGGATCATTCAATACAACAGTATGAACACATTACCAAGGCAAACCCATGGAAATACCCCTTTATCAAAGAAAAATATACACTATGTCACTTTATTTTATCGCGTTGGAAAAGACTATACTATGTATCTAACCTTTTCAGTAAATTTCATATGAGAAAGGGTTAATTTCTATTTCGTTCCATTGAAAATAATAGAACAATTCTGTTCGTAAGAACAAAGGGAAGTAGATCTATTCTATACTCGATAAGTACCAATACACAATGGGAGTTATTGTCTATCATTGGCCTCTATTTGATGGGGCTTCTTCCTATATCTATAAATTCCATTGGACCCATAAATGAGACATTGGAAGAATCTTTTCGGTCTTCCAATATCAATAGGTTGATTGTTTCACTCCTGTATCTTCTAAAAGGGAAAAAGATTTCTGAGAGTTGATTCATGGATCCGCAAGAGAGTACTTAGGTTCTCCCAATAAATAAAAAGTGTATCATACCTGAATCTAATCGGAGTTCGTGGTGGTGGAGGAACCGGATCAGAAAAAAGAGGGATTCTAGTTGAAGATATCTAATGAAACCGTAGCAGGAATTGGAATCTTATTCAAAGAGAAAGATAGCAAATATCTGGGGTTTCTTTTTTTATCCTATACGGATGATCCGATCCGCAAGGACCATGATTGGAAATTGTTTGATCGTATTTCTCCGAGGAAGAAGCGAAAACATAATCAACTTGAATTTGGGACAACTATTCAAAATCTTAGGGAAAGACTTGATTTGTTATCTCATGTCTGCTTTTCATGAAAAAAGACCAATTGAAGGGGAGGGTTTCTTCAAACAACAAGGAGCTGAGACAACTATTCAATCAAATGATATTGAGCATGTTTCCCATCTCTTCTCGAGAAACAAGTGGGGTATTTCTTTGCAAAATTGTGTTCAATTTCATGTGGCAATTCCGCCAAGATCTCTTTGTTAGTTGGGGAAAGAATCAGCATGAATCGGATTTTTTGAGGAACGTATCAAGAGAGAATTTGATTTGGTTGGACAATATGTGGTTGGTAAATAAGGATCGGTTTTTTAGCAAGGTATAGAATGTATTGTCAAATATTCAATATGATTCCACAAGATCTATTTTTGTTCAAGTAAGGAATTCTAGCCAATTGAAAGGATCTTCTGATCAATCCATAGATCATTTCGATTCCATTAGAAATGAGGATTCAGAATATCCCATATTGATCAATCAAACAAAGATTCGACAACTAAAAGAAAGATCGATTCTTTAGGATCCTTCCTTTCTTCAAATGGAACGAACAGAGATAGAATCATATCAATTCCCGAAATGCCTTTTTGGATCTTCCTCAATGTCCTAGCTATTCAGGAATGTGAGAAGCAGATGAATAATCGTTTGCTTCCAAAAGAAATCGAAGAATTTCTTGGGAATCCTACAAGATCAATTTGTTCTTTTTTCTCTAACAGATGGTCAGAACTTCATCTGGATTCGAATCCTATTGAGAGGTCCAATAGAGATCAAAAAATTTTGAAGAAAAAAAAGATGTTTTTTTTGTCCCTTTCAAGCGATTAGAAAATAAAAAAATAGTTTATATATTCAAGATAATTATATATTTACAAAATACCGTCTGAATTCATCCTATTTCATCATATCTGGGATGTGATATGGTTCCGAAGGATGAACCGGATATGGACAGTTCTAATAAGATTTCATTCTTGAACAAAAATCCATTTTTTGATTTATTTCATCTATTCCATGACCAGAACAAAAGGGGATACATGTTACACCATGATTTTGAATCAGAAGAGAGATTTCAAGAAATGGTAGTTCTATTCACTCTATCAATAACCGAGTCGGATCTAGTGTATCATAGGGGATTTGCCTTTTCTATTGATTTCTATGGGTTGGATAAAAAAAAAAATTCTTGAATGAGGTATTCAACTCCATAGATGAATCAAAAAAGAAATCTTTATTGGTTCTACCCCCTCTTTTTTATGAAGAGAATGGATCTTTTTTATCGAAGGATCAGAAAAAAATCGGTCCGGGTCTACTACGGGAATGATTTGGAAGATCCAAAACTAAAAACAGCAGTATTTGCTAGCAACAACATAATGGAGGCAGACAATCTATAGATTGATCCGAAATCTAATTCAAATCCAATATTGAAATCTGATTCAAATCTAATATAGCACCTATGGGTACATAAGAAATCCAATATAGCACCCTATGTCATCATCATCATCATCACTTGAGCTTTCACTTAAGTAGTCTTCTTTGGTTTTAAGTATAATATCATTCTTGTTCTTTGAAAAGTTTTTCTCTTGTTCATCATGTGCTTTATAGGTTATTTCATAGATCATTAAAGATCTATCAGTTTTTCAAGAGGAAAGTTGTTTAGATCTTTTGCTTCTTAAATTATAATTACCTTTGGATCCCAACTTCTAGGAAGGGAACTTGAAATCTTATTTACTAATTCAAGGTTAATATAACTTTTACCAAAAGCTATTAGACCATTAATAACATCTGTAAAATGGGAGTACATCTCATCAATGATTTATCTTGGCTTCATTTTAAATAATTCATAACGATGTACCAAAAGATTAATTTTAGATTTTTATTCTATTTGTGCCTTCATGAGTAACTTTAAATGTATATCAAATATAGTAGAAACATAATTAAACTCATTTTTTTCTAAAGCACAAAATAAGGCATTCATAATTTTAATATTTAAGTAAAAATATTTTCTTCTCAACATCATTTCATTCATTCATCCGTTTAGTGGATTTTTAAAGACCAAATTTGATGATGCTCTAACGATCAAGATCCATATAAAGCAAAAAAATTCACATTCGTGTTTTTTCAAAAAGTATAGTCTATCCCATTAATCATAAGAGGGCGAGTGAAAAAGCTATTAAATCTCTCTTGGGTGTTAATCTAATTGAGAAAATTGAGCTTTGATACCAATTGTTAGAATCATGATGGCACTAAAAGGGAGCGAGGGGTGAATTAGTGTCATAGTAAAAAGGATTCGATTTTTTCAAAGTTTGATCGATAAATCCGTAATGAAAATATGTTTAACCAAAAGTGCAAGTAAGGATAGCGAATGAAGTAAATCAGTAAATAATAATAAAGCAAAGTAAGAGAAGGATGCAAATTGATTTATAATGGTTCAGTCATCCTGATCTATGTCCACTCACGATTCCTCTTCCCTCGAGGCCACCACTTTCACTATCGATCTTCTTTCCAATAGGCGAAAATCAACTATCATTATTACAACCCTTCTCCTTTTATTAGGCTCAAGAGAGAACCTTTACACTAACTCTTTTACAAAAAATCTCACACCTTTATACTAACTCCTCTCCTTTTAACAGGCTTAGGAGAGAACCTTTATATCTCTCTTTTATAAAAAATCTCAACTCTCTCACAATTTAGAAATAATTCTAAACTCAAGAAGGAGGAAGAGACTTAACCAATGCTCAAAGAGAATTTACAATATTTTTATCTCTAAGAATTTTTGCTCCATCAAGCAAGCATTAGTGGGGTATTTATAGACCCCAAAGGGCTTTAAAAATAGAACCAAAATTAAAATCCCCAAATTTTAAGGTTTTAGCGGTACTACCGTTGGTGCCGGACAGTATTACCGCTGGCGCTAGGCAGTACTACGGCACTAGGCGATACTACCATTGAAATAGAGCTAGGATTCCTAGCTCTAGCAGTACCACCACTGGCCTAAGCGGTTCCATCATCATCAACAAGGGCGGATACCATCGTAACAATTCTCGAAAAAGCATAAATAATGCTTTTTGGCTCTCAGGTGGTACCACCACCTGGGTCTGATGGTACCACCACCTAGGCCAATCTTAGGTTACTGAATTGGCATTCAAACAAGCCTAATTTAGCCCTATTTTATGCCCAATGGGCTTCTAATTAAGTTGACATAGTTTTGACCCAATATTAACTCAATTTGATCCTAAACAGCCTCAATCGAGACTTAACCATTCAATCACAAAGTTTTCAACATGTTGTTTAGCATTCTGACATATTATCTAATCATCTGATACTTGGTCCAAATCTCTTGCACATTGTCTTTTCCTTTGGTGTATCGCTTGATCGATTGATATTTTGACTTCTCACAACATCAAAATAAGATGCCCGAACTCAAGGTAAGAAGTCAATCCTTTGGTATGTCGATAAATTCTCTGACCTGACGTCTAATCTCTAGCACTTTTCTAGCCTAACGTTTGATTCTCCTACTTTTATAATTTGTTTTATGATGGTTCATGCTTATGATCAAATTATTTTCTGTCATTTTTTTTAAAAATATATTAATTTATAAATTTACTAATTAATTTTATTATCAAAATTCAAGATTCTATAGACTCTTAATCCTCTTAAGGTTGAAAAAAAAGAAGTCGATAAATAAATAAAAAATAAAATCAAAATTATACAATCAGACACAAACAAAGCTTATCATGGAAGGTATACATAAAAGGACAAATGATGATTTTATTTGCTAAATTCTTTAGAAAATATTATTAGACAATATTGTTTGGCACACCTTAAAAAATTGGGTTTACTGAAAGAAGGATGTTATGGACATGACAAGAAGTAGAAGGAACCACGACATGACAAGTATTATATATATTTTAAATAAGGTTTCATCTAAAGCTATTCCTATGACCCCTTTTGAGTAATGGAAAATGTAAAAAATCAAACATAAATCATTTACATATCTAGGGTTATTATGTTGAAATGATGATTTATAACCCTTATATAAAAATATATATCTTAGAATAGTTAGCTATTTTTTCATTGGTTATACTATTAACTCTAAAGGATATAGATTTTATTATCCATCATATATTTAGAATTGTTGAAGCAAGGAGAATGGTAAATTTCTTGAGGATCTTGAACTCAATGGGAGCAGTTTTTCTAAAATACAATATAAAGAAATAAAGATTTAACATAAGGAAACCAATGATAATATTGGCCAACCATATCAAGTTGAGAAACTACTTCATGTAGAACAAGTTTATATAGAGTCTAACGCTCTTGATTACAAAATGCATGAGGTATTATAGCATTGAGGATATTTTCAAGGCTAAGAAGGTTAATCATTTCTGACGATTTCATTGTATACTTATAAACATCTTAATTTGATGATGAACTTAAGAAACCAGTCCTTGGTTGTTTTCAGAAGCCAGGAGTGAAGATGACTCTAAAGTTTCGTACGATGCCATAAAAGAGGAATTAGAGTCTATGGCTAAAACTAAGTTTGAAATCTTATTGAATTACCAAAAGGGGTAATAATCATTGGTTACAAATGAATCTATAAAACTAAACGAGATAACTCTAGTAATATCAAGAGACATAAAACTCAATTTATAGCCCAAGGTTTCACTCAAAAGGAATTTATTGATTATCATGACAACTTTTCCCTTATTTTTAAGAATGACTCATTTACAATAATCATGTCTCTTGTAGCTTATTTTGACCTAGAGTTAGGTCATATAGATATAAAAATAATATTATTAAATGAGGATCTTGAGGAAAAAATATACATGTAGTCTGATGGATTTTGCATAATTTTTATTTATAAGTTAAAGAAGTCAATATATAAACTAAACAGACTTCTAAGTGTACACTAAATTTCATAATATTATTACCTCTTTTGGTTTTATTAAATATATTATGGATTAAGATTTGTATTTAAAATTAGCGAGAGCAAAATAATTTTTCTAGTCCTATATGTTTGATATGACGTATCATGACCCCCTATTCCGTGGAGGCCCTAGGCCACCATGATTGAGTCAGTAGGGTGCCTAGTCCCATGACCTTGAGATAGGTCAATCGTCTATCCCATCACTCAAGAAGTAGGAAATGGTGCCATACAGATCAAATGGCATCAATGCCCAATGTGCGGGCCAGTCACCTGAGGCTCCAGCATGTATTAACGCCCATATACGTTGACACTAACAACTATTAAACATCTATGTACGTCGACCCAAGGCCAGAGATATAAAAGCCACCATGATGAATAATATTAGGGGAGAAAAACCACACATACTACAACTCTTGATCATTGCTAGAGCTCTAGCTCGGACTAACTTGAGTATCGAAAGGGCCGAGTTGGGAACCCTCCGTCCGATTCAGGCCTTCGTGTAGGATGCGACCGCTTGGGAGGAAGAGATGGATGTCTGTTATTGAATCTCAGATTTTAATGATGAAATCAATCGATGGGTTATTGATCTAACAAGTGTATTAGAGATGACTAATGTAGGATTAACTACGATAGATATAAAATTACAATCAGATGTTGGGCCAAAGTCAAGTCCGGACATTGGACCGGGGTTAGGACGATGTAGTAGGGAACTCGTCAGGAGTACGTCGAGAGCTCGCCGAAGGAATCAGAGGCTTGTCGGTAGTTCGTTAGGAGTTTGTCGAAGGAGATTGGAAGCTTGCCAAGATGGCATTAGGGAGTTCTCAGAAGAAGACTGAGAAACTCACCGAACGATCGTCAGGGGTAGTCGAAAAGCTTGTCAGGAGTTAGAAAGGTCTAATGGGACTTGTTGGCCATGTCGATTATAATTAAGTTATAATTAACATCAATTGTAGTTTGAGTCCTACTTGAGTTAAATTTGTAAGGAATCCAAATTAACTCAAGTGAGGTAAATTGGGTCTAGCAGTTGTACTGCTAGTGAGCAATGGTTGTACCACCCCGGAAGATGATTGTACCGCCCCATCCAGGTTTTAGGGCAACTTTCGACGGTTGTACCATCGGCACCGATGGTTGTACCGCTTGTATCTGAATTTTTCGGATATGTTTAAATTTTGGCTCCAAATTCTAAAGCCAATTAAAGTCTATAAATACCCCAAGATTTCTTACATTTAGCATAACAATCTTGGGCTAAAAATTCTATGAAAAAATTGTGTGCTCAACTTATAAGAAAAAGAAAAGGGGGTAAGAGAGTGATGGAAAAGAAGAAAAATTCTTGTAAGTCTCCCTTGTAAGGTCATAAGGTTTATCTCCGAAACCTGTGAAAAGGAGAGAGAAAGTTGCAAGGGTTTGATCTTCACTCAAAGAAGATTAATAGTGGACGCTAGTGGACCTCAGAGAAGAGAACTTGGAGAGTGGATATAGGCTAGGTTGAGGCCGAACTGCTATAATTATGAGTGTTCTTTAATACTTTACTTATTACATTTGATTACTCTTAATTACTCTCTACTTAAATACGAGCTTCAATCCCTCTACTTCTCTTAATTAGTTTTAATCAGTTCCAATATAATATAAAAATGAGTTTTCACTTTTCTATCTTCACTATATGTAAGCGAAGGATTTTAAATCAAATACTTTATTATTTGCACTAATTCATTCCCCACTTGCCCCCCCCCCCCCGCCCACCCCACCCCCCTTAGTGCCAATTGATCCCCAATTAGTATCTGAGCCAGGTGCTACTCATTGGACTAAAAACCCAAATTAGTAAATGACTTCTTTTAGCATGAATGAGGGACACTCTATTGCACGTCCACCCATGTTCAATAGGACAGATGACAGATGACAGATGACATTTATTGGAAAACTAGAATGCGTATTTTCTTGATTTCTATGGATTTTGATTTATTGCATATAGTAGAAAATAATTTTGAAAAATCTTCTAAGCCCATGAATGAATGGAATGAATGTCTTATAGTAGTAAACTTTTTCATTAATGCAAAGTCAATGAATGTCTTATTTTATGAAATTGATAAGAATGAATTTGATCAGATTTCCTCTTGTGATTCGGCTTTTAAGATTTGGCATACATTAGAATTGACACATAAAATCACACTTAATCTAAATGAATTATTAAATAAAATATCTTATAAAAAATGAATAAGAAGAATACCTTCCTAAGAACAGGAAGGATTTGACATTGAGAACCCAAGAACACCTTCTAAAGAATAGGAAGGAATTTGAACTGAGAAGAACATATGACTCCTCAAATGAAATCTCGAGTGATGAGAACTTTGAACCTTTGACAAATGAATCTAATAAATTAATAAATAAAAATCATAAAAATGAACTTAAATTAGACAAAACCTCTTGCTATGAATGCAAGAAGTCGAGACACTCCGAAGATGAAGTGGACAATCAAGAAGTAAAGAATTTCGTGCTTGTGGCAAACCACAATAAGGTAAGTAACCCACCATAAAGCTATTTTTACTTTTAATAAGTTATTACTTTTTTTTCATAAGCTTTATGAGGATTTTAGAAAAATTAGTAAATTTTATTAGTCAATTAAAAAGGAACATGATTCTTTAGTTAGTAGATTTAATCAAATGCATGATACTTTACCATTACATAATCTTTGCTCTAAATGTGAAACACTAGAAAATGTTGAAAAAGAAAATGTCATGTTAAAACAAACATTAGAAAATTTTGAAATAGGGAATAAATCTCTAAATATGATATTTGTCAATAAGGGTCATATTAATAGAAAAAGAGGTATGGGCTTTGTTGGCAACACTCAATGAAAGCCAACCATTTTTGTTAAAGGACCCACTCTTAACATATCATCTAAAATTAAACTTATTTTTTTAAAAAATTAGTACATAAGGCTTTGAAATATTTATATAAAAAACATAGTCCATACAAATTAGTTTGGATTCCTAAATAAACCATAAACTACTAAAGACAAATAGATAAGATAGATAAAGTTCTTCATGAGGGACTCAAACTCAAATGGGTACCTAAACTAAAACCGCCCACATTATAAAGTTACCTCCTAAAAAAACTAAGAGCACTAAATGATATATTGAAAGTGGATGCTCAAGCCACATGACTTGAGATCTAACACATTTTTCAAGCTCACTAGCCTAAGCAACAATAATAAGAAAAATTATTGAAATTAAATTTATTGATAAGAAATCTCATAATGGTTTATTAATCTTAATTGTGTTTCAATTATAAATGATGATGTATAGCTTAAGCTTACTAAAACTAGAACTAAAGAACCTAAGTTATTGTTAATAAAAAATTATTAAAATTTATGAAAATAAGATTTTGATGATGATTGAATGACAAGTTCAAAATTATTAGCTTGGATGTTGGTTTAAATGTAAAGATTATTGTTAAATGGTCTAAATATTATATTATTATTGACTAAATTTATGGAATGATTGATTTAAATGTTACGTGATTTAAATGCTACAATAGTTGTATGGGTTGTCTGATTAAATGATTATTATTGAATGATAGAATTTGAGTATAGAATAATATAAAAAATAAAGAGAAAAATTATGCTTCATTTTTTAGTATTTTTAAAAAATTAAAAATATATCTGATGAGAATGAAATGCGTATGGTAACTCATTTCACTAAGTTTAAAAATTATTAGAATTAAAATAAATCGAAGCTCTTTTTTAAAAATATTTTATTGCAATGATCTTGATGAAACTTAGTTTTTAACTTTAAATAATATTGCATTCTTGAAATAAATTTCATAAGTTAAAACAACTAAAAAGGAGGATAATTATTCTTAAAAATATTTTTATTCTGTTAATCTTTAACAAGAGATAAAATGATACTATTATTGTTAAATTAGAGAACTTTAGTTATTTTCTTTCGAAAAACAATCTATGTAGCCTTTCATTGAAATTTTTTAAAAAGTAATTTTTTATGATGATTTTGGATATATGTTTATTTTTGATGAATCTATCCAACTTTATTAATATTTTGATTTTAATGAATTGATAACTTAAATCATGACCTCGAAATATTAAAAATTATAATTTAAGATCTTTATATAAACCAAGACCGTTTACTAAGATTCCTTCCCTTTATTAAAGATAAGTTTATCTTTTTAGAACTATAACATAAATCTTTTTATAAACAATGATCTTGATGATTTAAAATCATATATATAAATTGAGATCTAGTATTTCCATATCTCATTTTATAAAATCATGATCTTAATTTCTTTAACTTGATTTTGCTTACAAAATTGATCTCTTAAAATTTTTTTTTGATATCTAAGAGGAGAGATGTCAAATTGAATCATGACTTTTAGTATTCACAAATTGATATCTTTCATGTCATGATTTATAACTCTCTTGTATTCATAAATGACATATTCTATTACCTTGAGATTTTTTACTATTCATTATGATTTTAAAATTTGATACTATTGTAGTTTAATTGTCACTTTGATAATGGCCAAGGAAGAGACAAAAGTGATATTTTACAATAATAAAATTAAATACTTTGATTATGAAAAACCTTCTAATAGTGGATGATGAGCAATTTGCTTAAAAGAAAATTAGGAATTTTAAATATATAAGAATTCTTGATTACATATATTGAAATTCACAAATAAAAATGAAGGAGCAGATTTATTAAATCATGTCTTTTGATACTTATGATTTGATTTTTCATGACATGATTCGTTTGTATTCATGGTCATATTTAGAACATATATGCAAAAAAAAAATTAAATCATCATATTTCATTTTGACAATAACAAGGGGGAGATAGAATTATCAATATGATTTAAAATAAATTGATATGATGAATCTTATAGCATTGAATAAGGAACAATTTACTAAGAAGAAATTTTAGAATTTTAAAACACATGCGAAATGCTTAATTAATTAAGCTTGATTTACCATCATATTTTCCTTTGGATTTCTTGACTTTTACAAATTGCACTTCTTATCAAAATGAGATAATCTTCAAAATGAATGATTTGTTATTTGCTACTTTTGCTTAGAATTTGCATGAGATGAATATAAATGTATGAGTAGCTCTTAATTCTTCTTGGATTTCTTGGATTTTTTAGCTTACTTTCAAAATGATTCTCATTAAAATAAACATAAGAAGGGGATTCAAATTTATGTGATGAGATATTTTTAAAGATTATTCTTGTTTCATGAATCTTGATGAATGTTTACAAAAACATATGACATAAACTTCTATGATGCTTGATATGAGCTTTTGATATTAAATTTTTAGTGAATTTATAATTTTTTTTAATTTTTGGATCTTTGACACCCCCTCCCCTTATTTCTTTTTCTTTCTTATTCACAAAAAGGGGACAACAAATTTTTATGAGAAACTTATGTTTTATTAAGAGGGAGCAATGAAGTATTAAATATTTAATCAATATATTATAAAAATATAAAAATTTTGACACATGATGAGTTTATGTATCATTAAATTATTTGCTTATTATTTCACCTCTTTTTGTTGATGACAAAGAGGGAGAAAAATTATAGTTATGACACATATATAAAAAATGATGCATGACAAAGGGGATGAAAATTTTTTATAAAAAAAATTATTGCTCATATCCTATTTTACTAAGGGGGAGCAGTGGCCTTGAAATCATTTGCTCTAACATTTCACCTTTTTATTGATGACAAAGGAGGAAAAAATGATATATTGATAAGACATGTAGAAAAATAAAAAAAATATTTTTGCTATTTTTGCTAATAAACAAAGGGGGAGAAATAATTAATAACTTAAAGGAAGAGACTTTCAACTTAATATATGATTGATGCATAATTTTGAAATTCATGTTATATACTTTAAAAAATTAATGCTTCATTGTTACTTAAAATTAATGTTATATCATTGATTATTTGATCTCAAAATTCATGGTATATCATTTCAAAATTTCATAAATGGATGTTATGATACTTTAATTCAAGAGTGGTTGGTTCTCTTTAATTTAAGTTTTCCTTATTCATATTATGGCATAGATTTAGGGGGAGTAAGGTTTAACTCCCATCATCAATTAATTGTCATCATAAAAAAGGGGAAGATTGTTGAATCTCGGATTTTGATAATGAAATCATTGATGGGTTATTAATCTAACAAGTGCATTAGAGATGATTAATATAGGATTAACTATGATAGAGAAATAATTACAATCAGATATTGGGCCAAAGTCAAGTACGGGCATCAAGCCGGGATTAGGACGATGTAGTAGGGAACTCATTGGGAGTACACCCGGAGCTCAACAAAGGAATCAGAGGCTTGCCGAGAGTTCGTTGGAAGCTGGCCGAGGGTATCGGAAGCTTGTTGGGACTTCGTTGAGAGCTTGCCGAAGGAGATCGAGAGCTTGCCAAGATGGCATCAGGGAGTTCGTCAGAAGAAGACCGAGAGACTCGTCATAAGATCATTGGGGGTAGTCGAAAAACTTGTCAGGAGTTAGAAATATTAGGATCAATTAACAATAAGAGGTAGAGGGTGGGGGGTTTGAACTAGTGTAAGAGTAAATTAACATTTTAAATAAAAACATTTTACTTGAAGCAAGATAGAAAATCTGAAGCTTTTCGTTTAAGTTAAGCAAGTGAATCTTATAGAGAAGTGCTAAGCTTCTTGCTTAAAGATAACTTAAAAGAAGAAAATCCGAATAAAGAGATAGACAATGTCGTAACTAAATTGCTTAATTTCAAAGCCTTAATTTCAAAATATAAATAAAAATCAAAAGTCTCTATTGGTGTTTTGAAATCAATTAAGAACCAGGCAATTGTAAGCATTAAATCAAAGAAGTACGAACACTTACAATTATAATGGTTTGGCACTAACTATCCTACGTCTACTTCCGAGTCCTCCTTGAGGCACACTGGCATCTACTATTGATCTTCTTTGGGTGAAGACCAAACCCTTACACTTGAGCTTACAAGGGAGACAAGATAATAACTCTTTGATCACTCACTTATCCCTTTTCTTTTTCTTATAAACCACATAAGTTTTTCACATAATTATCTCCCAAATTGTTATATAGAATGTAAGAAAGCTTGGGGTATTTATAGCCCCAAATGATTACAGAATTTTGGAGCCAAAGTTTAAATATACTCGAAAAATCTGAGTACGAGTAGTTCACCCATTGACCTGGGCGGTTTACCCACCAAAAGTACCCAGATTCCAGGGTATGGATAGTTTAGCCATTGACAGCCACCCGGAATCCTGGGTACGGTTGGTTGAACCACCACCCATCGACGGTTCAACCATCGGGAATCCTAAAAAAGTGATTCCCTTCACTTTTCCAATCCCGATTTGAACCATTAGTTGACCAATCCCTAGGTCAACTAATTGAGCTCGACCTGAGCTCAATCAAACCCCATAGTGGACCTGATTGCCTCTTTGAGTTGATTCAGATTCTTTCTAAATCATATTCATTTAGGACTCAATGTTAACTTATGACTTAAAGATTATAATCAAAGACATGACCATGAAGCTTATGACCTTACTGCCGCAATCCGATAATCTCTGAAATCTCCAACGGTGAGTCTCACGATCTTCCTCTGGCGATCTCCCAACATGTTCCTAGTGATCTTCCCGATACTTTTGGCGAAGTCCTAACGAACGCCCTACGAGCTCCCACTGTATCATCCAAAACTTTAGCCTGATGCCTAAGCTTGATCTTGGGTCCACATCTGATCTGTAACTCCTTCTCTTGTCATGGTTAAACCTGCACGATGCTAATTATGACTTAATTAATTATAATCATAATTACCAAACACATCCACTTCAAGACCTTCCTAACTCCTGGCAAGCTTTTCGGCCACCCCCGACAACCTTCCGACGAGTCTCGATCTTCTTTTGGTGAACTCTCTTGTGCCATCCTAGCAAGCTCCTGATACCCTCGATGAGCTCCTAATGCACTCCTAGCGAGTTCCCAACCGCATCATCCGAACCCCGGCCCGATGCATGGACTTGACTTTAGTCAATCCTGATTGTCATATTCTCTCTATCGTAGTTAATCCTGCATCAATCAACTTCTAACAACCCATGTTAGATCAATAACCCATTAATTAATTTTATTATCAAAATCTGAGATTCAACAATCTCCCCTTTTTTATGATGACAATCAATTGATGACAGGAGTTAATCCTAACTCCCTCTAAATCTACGTCATTTAAATTTAAGAGAATCACACACTCTTAAATTTAAGCAATCAAATATTCTATGCAAATTTCAACACAAATTTACATCAAGTCATTAAATCATAAGTTTCAAAGAGATATCCAAGATATCTAAGTATATGATTAGTATCATGTGTCATCAATGTATATTTCTCCCCCTTTAGCATCAACAAAAAGGTGAAATATAGGACTAAGAATTTTAAGAGACATGCATTTTTGTAAAATATCATTTAGAAGAGTTCATAATAAATTTTAAAAAGAATATTAAGATGAGCTCAAAAGTTCAAGTTGAACCTATTTAAATCACACCATCACATCATTATAATAAAATCATGATTATTATTTCAAATCATCATGTATATTTTCAAAAATCAACATGCATTATCATCATACATGATTTCTCATCATCATATCTTCTCCCCTTTTATTATCAACAAAAAGGAGAAGTGTTATTAGTAAGTCTTTTATATATATGAAAGCTTAGCAATTTAGCAAATTTTTCATCACTTTAGAACATATAAGCTAGTGAGTTCTTTCTTCTCTTTTGAGAAGTGAAAGCTAGCAAATTTTTGTTACTTTGTAATATTCAAGCTAACAATTTACATCATACAAGCAAACAAGTTTTGCATCCCCTTAATAGGATAAAAACATAATTTTCGTTCAAAAAATTTTCTTCCCTCTCTTTGAATAATAAAAAAGAAACAAGGAAGAGAGTGTAAGACATTGTATTATAAAAATAGGGCTCAATCTTTTAGATGTAAATTCTGAAATTCAAGAATTAATATCCACCCATGCAATTTAATTCATTTAAATCAAGTGACAAATCATAGGAGAATAAAATATTTTGATTCATGCATACGAAATCTCAAGTTGTCAAGATCATGATGTATATAAAAATCTTTTTTAAATATTATGAGAACACATAATAAGATATTTTGATTCATAAAATATTTCAAGTTATAATTCCAAGGAATCAAAATCATGATATAAATAAAGAACTCATTCAATTTTAAAATCAATTTCAAGAGATTCAAAATGAAATTTATAGACTTATCAATCTATTGAAATGCTAGTGATTTCCTTTCTCCACTTTGAGTGAACAAGAAGGTAGAATCAAAGTAGAGAAGTGAAAAATATTATAAAAATACTCAATTTTATAGATATAAATTTTATCGAAGTAAATTCTAAAATCTAATAAAAATCAAGAGCTACTCATGCAATTTAATTTATCTTATATAAATTTCAAGTAAGGTAGCAAATCATGCATTTTGCATGTATTTAGAAAATTTAAAATTCTAAATTTTCTTCAAAGTAAATTATTTTTCATTCAATGTTATCATATCCAATTTGCTTCAAATTATATTGATAATTTATCTACCACTTTTTATCATTTTCAAGACAGAAATATGATTGCATAATTTCTTCTTAACATCTATATTCAAATTACGCCCTGATAGAATCCTAGATAGAGCTCTATAGATTTTGATCTTTGAGGAGGATTAACCCTTGGAACGCTATAGGGGTTCCTCCCTCCTAATAGTCGGTCATATGTCTAAATTGTAGATTGATCTTATTTTTTTAAAAGAGGTGAAGGCTACATGCTTATATAGGGCTCCAAGCCCTAGCCCTAGGGGGGTGCTTCCTAAGTGAATTCTTCTTTTTGCCCCTCCTATAGCTACCATACATAAATAAAGGGGGCGGCGGCCTAAGTGGCTGCACAAACTATGCCCCGTTGCTAGAAACCCTAGCCGACCAACCCAGTAAGGGGAGTGGTGGCTAGGAAGCCCTAAGGCCCCAAATTAATCCCTAGCCACACTTCTTTATAAGATAAAAGTGACTTGGTGAGGTTTTATTATAATATCACAAGGTTCTTATTTATTACTTCTAAGGTGATTCGGACTCAACCCTATTGGAGTCTGATAGAACATTAGAAGGAGCTCTATATATTTTAATTCTTGATGGGGATCAACCATTGGAATGCTATATGGGTTCCTCCCTCCTAGACTTGGCATAAGGCTGAAATAAAATTGATAATTGCTTAATTCAAGAGATGGGGCGGCTACATCTTTAAATAGGGATCAAAACCCTAGCCTAAGGGGGTGCTTACCTAAGTAAAATTATCCCTTTACCCCTCGTATAGCTGACCTACCTTAATAAGAAAAAGGGGGGACTAGGTTGGCTCTATAGCCGACCTAAGCAGGGGGAAACCCTAGCTGACCAACCCAGTAAGGGAGGTGGTGGCCACTAAGCCCTAAAGGCTAATCTAAACCCTAGTCATACTCCTTTATAAGATAAGAGTGGCTTTATTACAATCTACCAGAGTTTTGTTGACTACTTCTTATGGAGATTAAGACTTAACCCTCCTGGAGTCCTATCAAATCCGCCCTCTTAAAATCAGTCTTGTCCTCAAGGCTGAGGTTCCATGAACTCGGGGAACTAGGTTTTCAACTCCTCATATGATTCACATGTTATTATTAACTGAACTTTGGCCTCCTCATCAGTTGGGGTGTTAGTTGAAAGGATTTGGGCTGAGTCATCTTCTTTCAATTTTCATTTGAGGTGGGACACCTGGCGGATCAATTGTAATCTTGATCTGGTGCGTGGATCTGATCTCCAGGTTAGGGCTCCAATGTGATCCTCAATTTTGTAAGGTCTAAAGAAATAGGTAGATCACTTCCTTAAGACTCGAGTTTCCTGTCGATCGGGCTGGAGGTGTAAGAAAACTTGATCTTCAATTTTTTGTCCATTCTGAAGTTTGTGAGGAGGTCATTTCTTCTTTACATATGCTGGCATGAACATAGATTGTAATTCTTTTGGGGTTACTCCTCTTTCATGCCATGGACCTGTATCCAGCTAAATTTTAAAGTTGGTAGCAATGAGTATCCCCTTTAAAAATCTCGTGTGAAGTGTGGGGGAAGCCTCGATGTGAATTAGGAGTTAACTATCTTGTATAAGGGTGACGTCGATCCTAACTTTGGATGTGTCTGCTCCAAGTACGAACACATTGCCATGTTTAGATAATGCTAGCATCGATATAGATGGCATCACAGCTATAGGGGTCATGTGGATGCTAGTTCAGCTGAATATGGCACTTCAGGAAGAGCTTATCCGTACAAATAAAGAGACAAAGTTTTTGGAGATAAAATGCCATTGTAAGCGAAGATTGTGATCGAATGATTCGTATCTCCCGCGTCTCCTAGATGATCTTTTTAGCTTCGGTCCTCTGAAAATGTGGACAATAATATAGCCGAATATGTGCTGGTGGTTCCCCTTGTAAGACTAACATATGGGGGTCATGCAGTCTGGTAGGAAGGAGTCGACTCGATTCAGCAGACGTGCCTGAGATTTTATTGAGCTTCTCCAAGCACTATGTCGAGATCATCTTTTCTTCGTTCTCTCGTTTCCTACATAAGGTCACATGTTTTCTTTTGTCATTCATAAGGTCATTGGAGCTCTTGGTGTCGGCGAGGATGGTGACAGGCTGATGTTTGATAAAGCCATCAATGTCCAATATCTATGGTGGAGCATGAAAGGTGCAGGCGATCGATTGTGATTTTTTCTTCATATCCTTCTCCTCAGACTCGAGAGTCATATCTTTGAGTTTAGGTTCTTTAGTAGGCTCAATCAATAGAGGTCTCTCTTTTTTACAATGGTGGTCTCGGCTCCACAGTTTATTACAATGCCAATATAAGCCCTTTGCCAATCTATCACAAAGCCTTTCTCTTGTTAACTTTTTCGGCTGAGGTGACCAGCTGGTGGTAGATGGGGCCGAGTGTCTCTATGCTGCTGGTCTTATGGCAACTTTGGTCCTTCGAGCATCTTGGTTCAACCTATCTTCATATAGTCGTGCGAAGGAGATGGCTGCCTTAAGTATGTATGGTTGTCACGCTTTAACTTCTTTTTGAATCTCCGACTTCAAGCTCTCAATGAAAGTCCTCAATATCTATTTTTTAGACCAATCATGAGTTTGATTAGTTAACCTTTCAAACATGATATAGTACTCTTGGATGGTAGAGGTTTGACGGATCTTCGTTAGTTCTTTATCAAAGTTCTTGTAATTGATTGGTGCTGAAGGTTTATATGCTTTTGGTTGGGATGTGGCTCTCATACTCTGAGCATCTTGATTGAGGTACCCTTCTTGAAGTTGTATAAAGGAGATTAACGTCATCGAGGTGTAGGGCTGCCATGTCTTATCCTCGCTTCTTATCTCTGATGGGTTCTTTTTCCAATCATAATTTGCTCCATATTGTAATCTTCTTGGGCATGGGGATCAGTGCAATCTAAACTCCTCCAAGAGAGCGTATAATTTAGTATCCATACGTATCTTGAAAGCCTCCAATTTAGCTTTGAATAAGCCCAACGATGTCATGACATAAGGATCTCCAACCTGTTAAACAAACCAACTAAAAAATGTAGCTACAATTTTCATGTTGAAGGCAATGAATGGCAACAACGTTGGGACTATGGGGGTGAAGTCTCCAAGTGGAGGATAGCAACCAAGGGTAGAAGTGATGGTGGAGGAAGAAGAGGGCAGCAGCAACATCGGTTGTGACTGCGCTACAACTTCGTGGCTACAAGTGACATCAATTGCAGCAAGGGTGCAGCTGCAATAGGAGGAAGATGGGACAACGATGTACATGACTGTTGTAGAGGAGGATAGCAGTGGTATGGAGTGAGAGACAGCTGTGGTTGTGTTCAATTTGTTGTTGGTCGCGATCAAGATAGTTGGCAGCGAACGATTATTACGGGTTGCAATGTAAATAAATTGAAGCGAAAGATCGTTGCTGGTAGCTTTTTAGCGCAAGGATCACTGTTGGCTCCAATCAAGGAGAATGGCAGTAAGAGGTCACTGTTTGCAACGTTGGGCAGTGAAAGATGCATGCTACGGTTAAAGGGATAAGTGAGATTGGGCAGCTGAAAGATTGGTAGACTGAAGGCTTCAGTTTTTAGGTGTGGTTTGTGGCTATTTTGGGTGCGATTTGGGGCTAAAGTTTTATAAAATTTAGGCTGCAAATTGGTATGGTTTTAGGGCTATGATAGTAGTATATGAAGCTTAGAGAAATATATTTTAGATCTAGGATAGATGGCAGCAAAGGTAGGTGTATCGGTAAGAAAAGTTGGCTGAAAAGGTAAGTGGATCAATAAGGAAGTAGGTTACGATTAGGGTTGATTTGGGTGGCTGGTTTCGATTTAGGGTAGAGTTTTAAAGGGTTTTTGGTAAGGATGATAGGGTTTGATGATAAGAAAAAGAAATTCAAAAATCTCACAAAAAATAGCACTCAAATCCGATAGAATTCGACGAAAAAATGTGAGGTGATATGTAGTCCTACTGAATAGATTTTATGCCGGAGAAATGATAACTTCTTAATGTAATTTCCAGAGGAAAATTCAAGGAAATTATACAAAAATCCTTATTTTTTACGTTGGAAATATCAATAAAATGTTTGGTGAAATTTTAGTAGTGTAACAGTAGGGAAATAGGGCAAAAGACGAAAGGTAGATCCTTCATTATAAAAATTCTAGAACTGCATGCTGGTGAAAGATTGCACAAGAAAATCGATTCCAAAAGGAATTTTTTCAAGAAATTAATCCTATATGACATCCAACTTGATCTTTGGAATTGTATAAAAATTTTAGTCAAAAAGGATGAACAAAAATTTGGTTTCAAGAGGCTAATAGACGGAAGGCAGATTCTCCATTGTAAAATTTTAGCACTACGCGATAAAGAATCGCGGCAGTATAAGTCTGGATACAGAAGGAGTTATTTTATGAGATTAGTCTTGTATGAAAGCTAAGATAATAAAATTGTATAAAAGTTTCAGCCAAAAAGGATGATTAAAAGTTTAGTTCCAAGAAGCAACAATTAGTTAAAAATTTCTACAGCGTTTCGTCTTCGTAACAATGATAATGTTTATAATGATAAAATTTTGCAGCAAGGAAATCTTGGAAAAATTTCTCCCACATATAAGATAGAGGAATAGCAGCAGCAAGAGGCATAGGCTTTGGAGGTTTTACTAGATCTTTGATGTTGATGCAGAGGAAGGCAGCAGATTGATGGAAATGTGGCTTGGTGGGCGATGATGGAGGCGACGTCAAATGCAATTGTGGGAATTGCTTAGGAAGGTGGAGGCATGGATGACTGCTACAGTGGTAGCAAGATCGCTGCTCTGATACCAGATGATAGAACCCCATAAAGAGCTCTATAGATTTTAATCCTTGAGGGGGATCAACTATTGAAACGCTATAGGGGTTCCTCCCTCCTAGACTCGCCATAAGGTTGAAATAAAATTGATAATTGCTTGATTCAAGAGAAGAGGCGGCTATATCTTTAAATAGGGATCAAAACCCTACCCTAAGGGGGTGCTTACCTAAGTAAAATTACCCCTTTACCCCTCATATAGCCTACTTGCCTTAACAGGAACAGGGGGCAGCTAGGTTGGCTCTGTAACCGACCTAAGCAGGGGGAAACCCTAGCCGACCAACCCAGTAAGGGAGATGATAACTACTAAGCCCTAAGGGCTATGGAGATTAGGACTCAATCCTATTGGAGTCCTATCAGGATCCTATCAAGTCCGCTCTCCTTGAATCAATCTTGTCCTCAAGGCCGAGGGTCCATGAATATTGGGAACCTGGTCTTCAGCTCCTCATATGATTCTCATATGATCATTAATTGAACTTTAGCCTCCTCATCAGCTTGGGTGTCAATTGGATGAATTTGGGCTGAGTCGTCTTCTTTAAATTTCGATTTGAGGTGGGATACCTGGAGGATCAACTGTAATCTTGATCTAGTACGCGAATTTGATCTCCAAGTTATGGGCCCAATGTGATTCCCAATTTTGCAAGGCCCAAAGAAATAGGGAGACCACTTTCTTAAGGCTTAAATTTCATGCTAGTGGAGTTGGAGATGAAGGGGGACTTGATCTTTCTCAGGAAACTTTCTTCTACTCCAGCATTTATTTGGGGGAAGTTTCTTCCTTACATGGGCTACCACGTGGTTGCTCTATAATAGTAGTTGTGCCTTCTTTTGGAGTGAGGGCTATCCTTTGATAAAATCTCTAGTGGTGTGAGCCTGATCTGAGTTTGAGGTGGGTAAGAGTTGTGATTTTTCGGGGCCCATTTTCACTTCTTCGTGCTGTTGACCATCTTGCATGAGGATAGTGCTAGGATGTGTCTGCTCTAATAATAAACATCTGGCCACAATGTGGTGTGGATGACATCGTGGTCGTGAGGGCTATAGTTCCACTCGGCCAAGGTCATGCATCTTTCTTTATAATGAGAGGGATGATGTTTATGCTTCGTTGAGTCCTACAAATGATCATTTCCCTTTTTTGATTTCACCACTAGAGGGGCTCAATTTTCTCGCGGTCTTGGGTCGTAGATTAGATGTCATCATTAATGAAGTCTTTAAACATCATGGTCTGATTCTAAAAAAAGTCATGGAATTCACTTGAGATCTGGAAGTGCTGCATTAGTAACCATGGTGAGTTTGGTAGGATGTAACACTTTAGAAGTAGTTTATATCTGGGGAAAAGTATGTAAGGATGTGTCTTAGTGGAAAATAAGCACGATCGAACAATCCATGTCTCTATCATCTCTTGGGTGACCCTTTTATCTTTGATTTTCTGAGGTTGTAGGAACTAATTTGGCCAAGCAATAGTTGGTAGAAGTTTCGGCCAATTCAGTATAGGGGGGTCGGACAGCTTCAAAGGAGGTAGTCGACTTGGTTTAGTGGAGACGTCCAAAATTTCAACAAGATGTGGGTGAGGATTCTTATATTCAATCTCATGAAACTCTTGAATTTGAATTGGAAAACCACTAGATTCTTCTTTTGGTAACCTCTTCAAGTGTTACACTATGGTCGTAGTCGCTTGGCTCCCTCGTAGAACCACTTGTTTTTCTTTGTTAAAAAATTTCATACTTAGCTTTAAAAAAATTTAAAAAATATCTCCAATCATGGACAACCAATCAATGTCGAGCACTATATCAAAATCGTCAAGAGGGAGGAGGAAAAATTTAGCAACTACGTCTTGCTCCTGTAGGATCAGTTTAACCCACGAGCACTTCTGGTTGCACTTAAGAATTTGACCGTTAGATATATTGACTTCAAACTGGCTACAATCTTCTTTTTGGAGCATTAAATGGGCAACAACCTTACAGCTCATGAAGTTATGAGTGCTCCTGGCATCAATGAGGAGGATGATGAACTGTTGCTCGAGAGTCGTATCTTCAAATTTTGGTTCTTTAGTGGGCACAATTATTAGCGGTGTCTCCTTTTTACATTGGTGTTCTAGGCTACACAGTTTATCATAATTCCCACTTATGCCTTTTGCCGATCTGTCAAGAAGCTCTTCTCTTATTAACTTTTTTGGCTGAGGTGATCGACTAGTGGTAGATGGGGCCAAGGGTCTCTGTGCTGTTGGTCGTACGATGGCTTTAGTCCTCTGAGCATCTTGGTTCAGCCTGTCTTCATATAGTCGTGCGAAGGAGATGGCTACCTTAAGTGTGTACAGTTGTCGCACTTTAACTCCTTCCCAAATCTCCAGTTTTAAGCCCTCAATGAAAGTCCTCAATATCTATTTTTTAAACCAATCATAAGTTTAATTAGATAACATTTTAAACCTGGTTTGATACTCTTGGATGGTGGAGGTTTGATGAAGTTTTGTTCATCTTTAAATCATTTTTATGGTTCATGTTGATTAAATTTTTCGGTTCATTTGTCAAATGTTCAAAGTCCTCCTCACTCGATATTTTACTCGATGAGTCATATGTTCTCCTCGGTTCACATTCCTTCCGGTTCTTAGGAAGGTATTCTTCTTGTTCACTTTTAAAAGTATTTTATTTAATAATTTATTTAGATTAAGTGTGCTTTCATGTGTTATTATAATGCATGTCATATATCGAAAGTCAAATCGAAATAGGAAACCCGATCAAATTTATTTTTATCAAGTACACAATATAAGACATTCATAGCCTTTGCATTTAACGAAAATATTTATTTTGCATAATCATTCCAATCATTTATTGGATTGGATAACTTTTGAAAACCTTTTTCAACAATACACCACAAATCAAGATCTATCAAAATAAAAAAGATACGCATTCATATTTTCCAAGATGTGTAGTTCATCTCATTAAACATAGGAGGACTTGTGATGCATTAACCCTCTTTAATACCGAAAAGAGCCATTTCTCTTGGGTGTTAAACCAAATAAGAAAAATGTGACTTTGAGACCAATTGTTAGAATCAATTGTTACTAAGAGAGGGGGTTTGAGAGATGAATTAGTGTAAGAGTAAATTAATATTTTAAACAAAAACTTTTCGCTTGAAGCAAGATAGAAAATTGAAGCTTTTCATTTAAGTTAAGTAAGTGAATCTTATAGAGAAGTGCTAAGCTTATTGCTTAAAGATGACTTGAAAGAACAAGCAAATCCGAATAAGGAGATAGACAATGTCGTAAGTGAAGTGCTTAGTTTTGAAGCCTTAATTTCAAAACATAAATAAAAATCGAAAGCATCTATTGGTATTTTGGAATCAATTAAGAACCTGCTAATTGTAAGCAGTAAATCAAAGAAGTAAGAACACTTACAATTATAGTGGTTCGGCACTAATTGACCTACGAATTATAGTGGTTCGGCACTAACCGACCTACATCCACTTATGAGTCCTCATCCTTGAGGCACACCGATGTCCACTACTGATCTTATTTGGGTAAAGACCAAACCCTTACACTTGAGCTTACAAGGGAGACAAGATGATAACTCTTTGATCACTCCCTTATCCATTTTCTTTTTCTTACAATCCATATAAGTTTTATCCCCCAAACTATTATATATAATGTAAAAAAACTTGAGGTATTTCTAGCCCTAAATGGCTTTATAATTTTGGAGCCAAAATTCAAACATATCCAAAAAATCTAGGTATAAGCGGTTCACGCACCAACTTAGGCGATTTACCCGCTGAAAGTAACTAGATTCCTGGGTATAGGCAGTTTAGCCGTCTAGCCTGGGTGGTTCAGCCACTAACAGCCACTCGGAATCCTAGGTACGATTGGTTAAACCGCCACCCACCGATGGTTCAACTGTTGGGAATCCCAGAAAAGTGATTTCCTTCACTTTTCCAATCTTGACTTGAACCATCAGTTGACTAATCCCTTGGTCAACTAATTGAGCTTGACCTGAGCTCAATCAAACCCCATAGTGGACCTGATTGCCTCTTTGAGTTGATTTAGATTTCTTCCAAATCACATTTATTTAGGACTCAATATTAACCTATGACTTAAAAATTACAATCAAGACATGACCACCAAACTTATGACCTTACTCCCGTAATCCAGTAACCTCCAAAGTCTCCAACCGTGAGTCTCACGGTCTTCCTATGGTGATCTCCCAGCTTATTCCTAGCAAACTTCTTGATACCTTCGGTGAAATCCTAGCGAACACCCGACGAGTTCCCATCGCATGGTCCAAAACTTTGGCCCGATGCCTAAGCTTGATCCTGGGTTCATGTATGATATGTAACTTCTTCTCTCGTCATGGTTAAACATGTATGATACTAACTATGACTTAATTAATTCTAATTATAATTACCAAACATATCTACTTTAAGACCTTCCCAACTCCCAGCAAGCTTTTCGGCTACCCCCGACAAGCTCCCGATACCCTCGACGAACTCTCGAGGCACTCTTGGTGAGTTCCCAACTGCATTGTCTGAATCCCGACCTAATGCATGGACTTAACTTTGGCCAATCGTGATTGTCATATTCTCTCTGTCGTAGTTAATCCTACATTAATCAACTTCTAATAACCCATGTTAGATCAATAATCTATCAATTAATTTCATCATCAAAATCCAAGATTCAACAAGAAAGGTCGAATGGAACTTGTTGGTCATGAAGATTATAATTAAGTTATAGTTAAAATCAATTACGGTTTGAGTCCTACTTATGCTAAATTTGAAATGAATTCAAATTAACTTAAGTGAGGCAAATCGGGTCGATTATGGAGAGTAGATTAAGCTTAAGTCGAGCTCAATTGGTTGACTTGAGACGTGGTCAATAGAAGGTATAAGTCGGGATAGGAAAAGTGGAGGGAATCACTTTTTTGGATTTTTTGACAATTGTACCGTTAGTGAGTAGTGGTCATACCACCCAGGCCGATGGTTGTACCATCATCACCTTGGTTTCCCAATAGCTTTTGACGATTGTACTGTCGGCGCTGGCGATTGTACTGCCCATACCCGGATTTTTTATATACGTTTTAATTTTGGCTCTAAATTCTGAAGTCAATTGAGGTTTATAAATACCCAAAGATTTCTTGCATTTAGCACAATAATCTTGGGCTAAAAATTTTGTAAAAGAATTGTGTGCTAAACTTGTAAGAAAAAAAAAGGGTAAGGGAGTGAGGGAAAAGAAAATAAATTCTTGTAAATCTCCCTTGTAAGGTTGTAAGGTTCATCTTCTAAGCCTGTAAAAAGGAGAGAGGAAGTTATAAGAGTTTGATCTTCACCTAAAGAAGATTGATAGTGGACACTGGTGGACCTCGGAGAAGATGACTCAAGGAGTGGACATAGGCCAGGTTGAGGCTAAACCACTATAATTGTGTGTTTTTTAATTTTTTTACTTATTACATTTGATTGTTCTTAATTACTCTCTACTTAGATACTAGCTTCAATCTCTCTACTTCTCTTAATCAATTCCAATGTAATATAAAAAATGATTTTCTATCTTCACTATCCATAAGCAAAGGATTTCAAATCGAGCACTTTATTATTTGCACTAATTCACAACCCCCACCCCCCACCCCCCCTCTTAGTGCCAATTGATCCTAACATCCACAACATCTCAGAAGATCAACTTAAAGATCCTGCGATTGGAAACCCATCGATCCCTCTTCGTCGGCGTAGAGAAGCATTGGTGGACTTGGGCACTTAGATCAGACCAAGTTGTGCTGCCACCTCGACTCCGACATAAAGTACATTAACAATGTTGATGATATCTTACTTGTAAGTAATGATTTGGGTGTGTAAATATAAAACAGAGTACTTTCTTTCTCAAAATTTTGAGATGAAAGATTTCGATAAAACCTCTTCTTATATTATTGGTATAGAGATTATGAATCTAAAAGATTATTATGATTATCTCTAAAGATTTTTATTAAAAAAATCTTAAAAAGATTTAGAATGTAAGATTATTCTCCTTCAATAATGCCTATTATAAAAGGAATTTAACTAAGGGATTGTGAAAATTAGTACTTTCCAAAAATTATGTCGATTTGAAAATTTTATTTGATCAAACCTATTTCGAAAATACATTAAACTTGAAATGTGAGTAAAACTAGTGAGCTACTAAATCAGTAAATAACAAGAATAAAAAGTATAAAGGAAAAGAGCACACCAGATTTATAATGGTTTGGTCGACGACTTATCCACTCCTGATTCCTCCTCCGTCGAGTTCATTGGCTTTCACTAACGATCTTCTTTCAATGTGTAAAGATCAACACTCTTGTTATAACTCTTCTCCTTTTAACAGGCTCAGGAGAGAACTTCTATACTCACTCTTTTACAAGAGACCTCACACCTCATAGAACTGAAAATCACTTCTAAACTCAAGGAGGAGAAAGAGACACAATACTCAAAAAGAGAGCTATAACCCTTACAAATTTCACAACTTGTTTCTTGCTTC
This sequence comes from Ensete glaucum, assembly GCA_021527575.1. Classification (NCBI taxonomy): domain Eukaryota; kingdom Viridiplantae; phylum Streptophyta; class Magnoliopsida; order Zingiberales; family Musaceae; genus Ensete; species Ensete glaucum. The sequence continues at coordinate 36,534,945 of CM038558.1, read as the reverse complement.
AATCCAAACTTTGATGGGCATATTTATAGCCTAAATGGCTTTAGAATGGAGCCAAGAAAATCAAATCATCGATAATTTTTTGGGATTTAGATGATCCTGTAGTCGTAACTTTTGATGTTGTAATTTTAAACTTTTGGGTGGTACTACTGTCGCAAAATTTGAATTCTATGTGGTACTATTGTCGTCTCAGGTGGTATCACCACTGGCTGTATAGATAGCTACAAAATAGTACCTATCAGTTGTTTAGGTGGGACCATCGCCTGGGCCTGGCGGTACCATTGCCCAGGCTTGCTCAATGCTACTATTTTGGCCTTCTAACGAGCCTAACTCAATCATGGTTCAAGTTTAATAGATTTCTCAATAAGTTGGCATAGTTTCGACCTAATACTAACACAATTTGATCGTAAAAGGCCCCGATCAAGATATAAACAAAATAACCATATTTTTGACATAATTACAAGGTTTCAGCATATTGTCCATTGTTCCATCATGTCATTTGATCATCCGGTATTTCGTCCGAGCCTCTGATACATCGCCCTTTCCTTCGGCATGTTGCCCGATCTAACGACATGTTATCAAACATCTGATCTTTTAGCGTAAAACCCAAACCTTCCGGCATGATGTCCGAACTCATGGCATGAAGTCCAATCTTTGGTATGTCGATCAATTCTTTAACTCGTATCCAATTTCTGACATGATACCCACCCGACCCAACATATGATTCTTCTACTTCGACAATTTACCCTTTGATGGATTAAATTTATGATCAAAGTTTGTCCTGCATCACTTATCTCAAAAATATTGATTAAATCACTAACTCATCAATTGATTTTATGATCAGAATTCGAGATTTAACAATGATATTTTAGTAAAAATACTTGATATATATTAAATTAATCTAAAAATGACTCATGAAAAACTATGTCATGAGGTATTTACAATGAATCAATGATTATATGTTAATTGAATCAATGATTATATGTTAATTTATAGATATTCAGATTTAGATTTCAGTCAATGTGTAGACAGTAGAAAATCTATATCTAGGTATATTTTTTTATTAGCTAGAGGTACAGTATATCGGCGAAGCAACAACCAAACTATAGTTACTTCATCCACTCTGAAGCTGAATTTAGTGGTTACAGTGAAGCTATTACATAAGCATTATAGTTGTGCAACTTATCTTTCGGCTAAAACTTGTTGATTCAATTATTTAATCAATAAAAATTTATTGTAACCGCTCTTCTTTTCTAATAATGATAAAAGTGAAAGTCATAATAAAAAAGCATGAAGTATGTATTCATTATATTAGCATCGAACCGACAATTGCGAATGTCATGAGCAAAGGTTTGCCGACAATACAATATAAAGGTCATGTGGAGCATATGAGGATTATTAATTTATTTAGTATTCGATGTGATACAATATTTTTAAATTCTTATAAATAAAATATTTTTTATGCACATAAAATATGAGTGAAAAAAATTTGAACCCTGAGTGATTAAAAATTATTTATATAGTAATTGACTCATAAAGTGCTCATTTTTTTAAGAGAGTATTATATAAATTGGATACAACCACTATGATTCATGTATTGCAACATTTACATGAGAATGAGTTATGATGTGACCAGAATTTTTGGTTATATAAAGATATTACATGAGAATTTTTGATGTTATTGTGACACCAAATGAGAGAATGTTGGAATTCCGGAATTAGAATCCCACCATGTAGATGGTCCACATGTCAAATTGAGTGCTTTCAATAGTATTATTGTCATGATAATGATGATATAAGTTATATAATATCAATGATCAAATAGAATAGGTTTATTAGTCAGAATAAAGGAGGTTATCTTTTAAAATATTTTAAATTATTTTTTATAATAGATGAAAGTATTAAAGATAATACGCTAAGTATTTCATGGATTACAATGAATTAGGATCTCTTACCTAGCCTATATATAGACATAAATATTCTTAAAGTTCCATAAGACATACACTAGAAAACACTCGGTATTCTTGAGTGCATCATTCTAAAATTTAGTATTCTTCATTCAGAAACTTGTTCTTAGACAATTATGACGGAGATAATTTTATATTTCGCTGCATATTTAGTTCCTGAATTATTTTGCTAGAGCCGCAAGCGATCGCGTGGTCATGCCAGAGATGGAGAAGTGCCGGAAGAAGATGGACCGAGAAGGGTGCCTCTGGCAACGGGTCGCCAAGCTGTCGAAGCAACTCCGATGACGGGAGCGTGACAACCGCGAGCTCGAGGTGAGCCTCGTGATGCACTAGGCGGTGGTAGGACGGAGCCTGTACGACGTCAACATCCACGAGCCTCGCGTAGGGAAGGCGATGCAGGATCGGATCATCCAGTAGATGACGCAACTGGCACTACCGTCCACAACGAAGGCATTGGCGACTACCCAAGTTACTGCGAAGGAGAAAAAAAGCCCAAAGGAGAAGAGGAAACCGACAATCCTTCGTAAGGCAGCAGCAATTCTAGACAAACAGTAGCACCGTTGATGAAGTGGGCAACAACTTCATCGTGCAATCAAACCCTTTGAAAGATGACTTGGCTGTGATCTAAGATGCCTAGATCTCATCGACGGTCATGAATCAAGGGCGGCATGGTACCGAGAAGGAAGTCCACCGAGTGCGACCCAACCAAGTGTCGACATTGACGAACTCGGTGGGCAGATCAAAAGCGGCGACGAACCCGGCAGGACCTGAACCAGGAGCCGCTGCCACCCGTTGCGTAAGAGGATCTGTAGGCGGGTTGTGGCGAGAAGACCCGGCTCCGGGGGAGGAAAAGTGATGGGGCCGTGGCGAGTAGATGAACTCCGAGACGAATTCACCGTGGACGAGCAGAGGAATCTTCTTGAGATGCCCGAAGGGGAAGGACGGAGGGCGGTAGTGGGCGAGAAGATCAGACGGGAAAAAAGCGGAGATCTTCTATAGACGGGAAGCGGAGAATGAAGGGCGGAAAGCTTCGGCCTCCGCTGTGGAGGCGATCGCCGGGGACTAGGATAGGGTGCGGAGAGGAATCCGCCATCGACAACGAAGGGAGAGAGATGTTACGGGAGGGCTCGGATGTCGACGGGGTACCACTCTCTACACTGCTACTTCCCCACGCTCGGAGGAATCCAGCCGTTGGGGAGGCGTCCAACTCCGGGCACTGGTCGAGGAGACTTGCGATGTGAAGAAGGCAGTGTGGTAGCTTGCTGCTCCTCGCCCCCACCAAAGAACAATAAGCCACAGGTAGCCTGTTTTGAATAACTTAAAAATGGAAGAGATTATTGGAAGAAACTAGGAATATTTTTAATATGCATACAGGAGCATCTATATATATTAACTTAAAAAATAGAATATAATTTTTTTTAAAAATAATGAAAAATCAATCATATCTTAATCAATCCTTTCATTCTAATATTTTTATTTAAATTTATTTTTCTATCTTTTATTTTATCTAATCGTAATTATTTGAATTAATCTTAACACATCCTCTAATTAAAATAGTTGTAACTTCAAGTTGTCTTATTATAAAATATTTTTTTGTTAAAACTTTTGTGAATATATCAGTAAATTAGTCTTCGGTACTACAGTAATACATTTAAATTTCTCCTTTATCAACTAGTTTCATAGGTTTGTAAGTCTTTATGATCTTCAGAGGATTGAAAGTCTTATTTTAAGTTTCTGTAGATTTTTATGAAGGGTTTATTTTTCACTTTTCATAGTTAAATCCACCATTTTTTGCATCTTTAACCTTCTTCAGAGTCTTCAAAATTTTCTCATCTTCACTTTTATTAGAAGACTCGTTAGAACCATTGTTGTCTTTTAATACTTGAGACTTCTTACCTTGTTATTTTGAATGTATCATTAGAACTTCTTCAAAGCTGTCATCCTCATCTTCATCACTGCTAGTGTTATCCTTTCTACTAGTTTTTATTATAGGTTTACCAATGATAGATGGAACAAAATTTCAAACTTTTAACTTCTTGAGTTGTGGTTTCTCATCGCTCTCATCAGAATTTTTATCAACTTTAGTATTATTCTGAGATATCATTCTTATTAGTTTGAATTTTATAATATTGATAGAACCCCAGATGAAGCTCTAGAGATTTTGATCTTTGAGGGGATCAATCCTTGAAATGCTATAGGGGTTCCTCTAAGTAGTCGATCATATGGCTGAATTATAGATTGATCTTGCTTTATTAAAAGAGGTGGAGGTTACATGCTTATATAAGGCTTCAAACCCTAGCCCTAGGGTAGTGCTTCCTAAGTGAATTCCTCTTTTTGCCCCTTCTATAGCTATCATGCAAAAATAAAGGGGGTAGTGGCCTAAGTGGCTACACGAGCCATGCCCCTCTGCTAGAAACCCTAGCCAACCAGCCCAGTAAGGGGGGTGGCGGCTAGGAAGCTGTAAGGTCCCAAAATAAACTCTAGCTACACTTCTTTATAGGATATAAATGACTATGTAGAGTTTTATTACAATCTCACAGAGTTCTTATTGATTACTTCTTGGGTGATTAGGACTCAGCTCTGCTAGAGTCCTATCAAGCCCGTCCTCTTTAAATCAGCCTTGTCCTCAAAGCTGAGGTCCATGAACTCTGAGAACCGAGTCTTCAGCTCCTCATATGATTCTCATGCGATCATTAATTGAACTTTAGTCTCCTCATCAACTTGGGTGTCGGTTGGATGGATTTAGACTGAGTTATCTTCTTTAAATTTCCATTTGAGGTAGGATACCTAGAGGATCAATTGTAATCTTGATCTAGTGTACGGATCTGATCTCCAGATTATGGCCCTATTGTGATCCCTAATTTTATAAGGCCCAAAAAAAATAGGGAGACCACTATCTTGAGGCTTGAATTTCATGTTGGGGGAGCTAGAGATGAAGAACTTAATCTTTCTCAAGAAAATTTCTTCTGCTTCGGCGTTTATTAAGGGGAAGTTTCTTCCTTGCATAGGCTGTCACGTGGTTGCTCTATAATAATAGTTGTGTCTTCTTTTGGAATAAGGGTTGCCCTATGATAAAATCTCCGGTAGTGTGAGCCTGATCCAAGTCTGAGGTGGGTAGGAGTGATGATTTTTCTAGGCCTATTTTCACTTCTTTGTGATGTTGACCATCTTGCATGAGGATGGTGCTGACCCTCACCCTTGATGTGTCTGCTCCAATAATAAATATATGGTCATAATTTAGTATGGATGACATCATGGTCAAGAGGGCTATAGTTCCACTCGGCCAAGGTAGTGCATCTTTTTTTATAGTGAGAGGGATGGCGTTCATGTTTCATTGAGTCTTGCGAATGATTCTTCCCCTTTTCTGATTTCACCATTGGAGGGGCTCAATTTTCTCATGGTCTTAGGTTGTAGATCAGAGGTCATCATCAATGAAGTATTTAAACATCATGGTCTGATCATGGGGAAAGTCATGGAAGTCACCTGGTATCTGGAAGTGCTGCATCAACAACCATAGTGAGTTTGGCAGGATGTAACATTTAAGAAGTAACTTATCCTTAGGGAAAAGGATGTAAAGATGTGTCGTAGCAGGAAATAAGCACGGTCAAACAATCCATATCTCTATTATCTCTTGGGTGACCCTCGTATCTTCAATCTTCTGTGAGCAGCAATCTGGCCGAGTATCAAATGGTGGTAATTTCAGCTAGTTCAACACAGGAGAGTCAGGCATCTTGATAAAAGGTAATATGTTCGATTTGGTGGAGACTCCCAAAATTTCAGCAAACTGTGAGGGAGGGTTCTTATCTTCAATTTCGTTTGGCTTTATCTCCTGAAACTCGTGAATTTAAATTGAGAAATCACTAGACTCTTTTTTTGGTACCCTCTCCAGATGCTTTGTTGTGTTCATAGTCACTTTACTCCCTCGTAGCACCATCTATTTTTCTTTGCTAAAAAAAATTATGGTTAGCTTTGAAAAATTTTAGAAAATATCTCCTAGCATGGATAACCAATCAATGTCGGGCACTATATCAAGACCATCGAAAGGGAGGAGGAAAAATCATCAACTACCACTAGCTCCTACACCCGTGGGCACTTCTGGTTGCACTTCAGAATTTGGTCGTTAGCTACCTTGACTTTGAATCTGTTATAATCTTCTTTTTCAAACATCAAACGGGCAGCAACCTTGCTGCTTATAAAGTTGTGTGTGCTCCCAGCATCGATAAGGATGATGACAGACTGTTGCTCGAGAAACCCTTCGATCTTCAATTTTTGGAGGTTTATATAGCTGGCTAAGGTAGGGACCCTGTAGGTGGCTGGTTATGGTGTATCCTTCTCCTTGGGCTCGAGAGTTGTATCTTCAAATTTGAATTCTTCGGTGGGTGCAATCATCAATGGTGTCTCCTTTTTATATTGGTATCCTAGGCTCCACAGTTTATCACAATGCCAACATAAACCCTTTGCTGATATGACATGAAGCTCTTCTCTTGTTAACTTTTTCGGCTGAGGTGGTCGATTGGTGGTAGATGGGGCTAAGGGTCTTTGTGCTGCTTGTCATGCGATGGCTTTGGTCCTCTGAGCAACTTGATTTAGCTTGTCTTCGTGTAGTCATGCGAAGGAGATGGCTGCCTTAAGTGTGTATGGCTGTTGTACTTTAACTTCTTCCCAAATCTTCTATTTTAAGCCCTCAATAAAAGTCCTCAATATCTATTTTTCAGACCAATCGTAAGTTTGATTAGATAATCTTTTAAACCTGGTTTGGTACTCTTGGATGGTGGAAGTTTGATGGATCATTGCTAGTTCTTCGTCAAGGTTCTTGTAATTGATTGGTGCTGAAGATTTATATGCTTTTGGTTGGGATGTGGCTTTTATGCTCTGAGTATCTTGGTTGAGGCGCGTTTCTTGAAGTTGTACAAAGGAGATCGATGTCGTCGAGGTGTAGGGTTGTCGTGTCTTATCTTTGCTTTTTATCTTTGATGAGTTCTTTTTGTAATTAGAATTTGTTCCATGTTGTGATCTTCTTGGGCTTGGTGATCGATCCAATCGAAACTCCTCGAAGAGAGCGTATAAGCATCCATACGCGTCTCGAACGCCTCCAATTTAGCTTTGAATAAGCCACCGATGTCATGACGTAAGGATTTCCAACCTGTTAAATAAACCAACTGAAGAGTGTAACTATAATTTTTAGTTTGAAGGCAATGAATGGCAGCAATGTCGGGACTACGGTGATGAAGTCTCCAAGTGGAGGATGGTAGCCTAGGGTAGCAACGACGGTGGAGGAAGAAGATGGTAGCAACAACGTCAGCTACGTGTCTACGGTGATGCTGCAATGTTGATGTTGCAATGTCATTGAGGCTGTAATTTTTTAAGTGGCCGATATCTATCGAAAGATGGCAGCCGAGAGATCTGAGTTGGAAGGTAGTAGTGATGATGGAGGAAGAAGGGGGCAACAACAACGTCGGTTGCGACTGCGCTGTGACTTCGTGGCTGGAGGTGGCGTTGGTTGCAACAAGAGTGTAGCTGCAATAAGAGGAAGACGGGGCAATGATGTACACTGCTATTATAGAGGAGGAAAACAGTGGTATGGAGCGAGAGACTACTGCTGTCGTGTTTAATTTGTTGTTGGCCATGATCAAGATGGTTGGCAATGAATGATTGTTGCGGGTTGCGATATAAATAGATTGCAGCAAAAGATCGCTACTGGTAGCTTTTTGCCACAAGGATCGTTGCTGGTTGTGATCAAGGAGGATGGCAGTAAAAGGTGGCTATTGGCGATGAAGGGATAAGGGAGATTGGGTGGCTGAAAGATGGGTGGACCGAAGGTAGACGACTATAGTTTTCAAGTATGGTTTGTGGTTGTTTTAGGTGCGGTTTTGTAGAGTTTTAGCTATGAATTGGTGTAGTTTTAGGGCAGTGATAGCAATAGATGAAGGTTAAGAAAAAGAATTTTGGATCTAGCATAGATGGCAATAAAGGTTTGATAGGGATCGTTAAGGGTATGCTGCAATAGGTGCTGGTTGTAGAAGGCTATGGTTTTAGGTTGTTTTGTGGCTGATTTGGGTATCGTTTTAGCTACAGTTTGGTAGGGTTTTGGGACTATGATGGTAGGGTGAAGGTTAGGGAAAGATGGTTTCAGATCTGGAAGATATGACAGCGAAGTTTTAATAGAATTCGATAAAGTTCTATACAACGTATGCTACCTTGCAGAAGTAGAATTGTCATCGAAGAAACAACAATTTCTCAACAAAAATTCCAGCTAAAAATTATGAAATTTGGGGTTGTGGTGTCAAGGGATGAAGATGAGGAAAACGGAGTTCTCGAAATTTCTAGTAGAAAACAACAATGAAAAGATAGATTCAATGAAAGATGCATCGAAAGGTGTTGCGATGTGCTATCCTGCTGAATAGATTTTATGTTGGAGAAACGATGAATTCTCAACATAAATTCTAGAGAAAAACTCAAGGAAAATATGCAAAAATCCTTGGTTTAGATGTGGTCAATATCAATAAAAAGTTTGACAAAATTTCGATAGAGTAACGATAGGAAAATAGGATAAAAGATGATAGGTATAAAATTCCAGCACTGCATGATGACGAATGAAGACACAATAAAATGGATTCTAGAAGGAATGTTTTCCAGATATTAATCTCAGATAAAAGCTAAGTTGATCTATAGAATTGTGTAAAAATTTTGACAAAAAAGAAGAAACAATAAACTAGTTTCAAGAGGCAAATAGGTGGTTGAAAACTTCTGTAGTGTTTCACCTTCGTAATAACGATAACATTTATGATGGTCGAAATTTATAACAGATAAAATATGAAAAAATTCTTCAATATGTAAGGTAAAGGATCTTGTAGTATTGAAGAGGCGTGGGTGATGAAAATATACAATATTTCTAGATCAAACGTAGGGGGCAACGACAAATTGATTTGATCTACGACCGGGGTGGGAGGTAGAGGCGCGCGTCGTAGCAATTGTAAGAATTGCTTGGGAAGTTGGAGGCGACAGAGATGGCTATAGGGGCAACAGGAGCACTGCTTTGATACCAGATGATAGAACCCCAGATGGAGCTCTATATATTTTGATCTTTGAGGGGGATCAACCCTTGGAAAGCTATAGGGGTTCCTCCCTCCTAGTAGTCGACCATATGGCTGAATTATAAATTGATCTTGATTTTTTAAAAGAGGTGGAGGCTATATGCTTATATAAGACTCTAAACCCTAGCCCTAAGGGGATGCTTCCTAAGTAAATACTCCCTTTTGCCCCTTCTATAGCTACCATACATAAATAAAAAGGTCGGCGACCTAAGTGGCTGCACAAGCCACACCCCTCTGCTAGAAGCCATAGCCGACCAACCCAATAATGCGGGTGGCGGCTAGGAAGCCCTAAGGCCCCAAAATAAACCCTAGCCACACTTCTTTATAAGATAGAAGTGACTATGTGAGGTTTTATTACAATCTCATAGGGTTCTTATGAATTACTTCTAGGGTGATTAGGACTCAACCCTACTGGAGTCCTATCAAATATTCATTATGTAAGATTTATATAGATCCATAAAAGTTCAAATGATCATAGCTTTTATGTCATAATATTAATTCACTAATAACAGTAGCATGTAAAGAAAAAAAATCTGAAAATAATAAGAAAAATATTTTATTTTTGATCAATCTCATAGTTGCTATCAATTTTGTAATTTTATTATCGTATATCAAGTATTTTTATCATAAAAAAGAGCATAATATATTTTTCTTATTAGTTTCTATACTAATGAGATTTTAATTTAAACTAAGAATAAATATCACATCATTAATAAGTTTTTTTACTAGATTTGGTGTTTACAACAACTATTTTTTGTTCCTTCAACTTTAACATTACTTTTATTTTCTATCTATACTATAAATCTGATTGAATCATCATCAACTTTTGTCTCATATCATATGATCATTTCATCCACTATCAAAAAATTAAACAGATCAATAATATTCTTTCACATGTTATAAAGATAAAAAAATTTTCATCCTTTTCTTCACTATTATTTTTTATGATAATTTATTTGATATTTGTTCCAATGGTCTTTTTTAAGATGATCATATTTTTTACAATAAGAGAAGAAAAGAATATTTAGATTTTTATTTTTATACCAATAATATTTTTCAATGTCTATTTTTTTCTTACAACAAATACGTTTGGGGGGTTTCTTTGTTACCTTCATTAGAGTTCCTCTTACCCTCATTTGATTGGCCACATCCTTTGCTATTTTAATCTCTCCATTGAGATCTTAATTCTGAAATTTTTCTTTCATCCTTCTTCTAATCTATATTCATTTGAAGAGCATGTTTTTAAGTTTCATCTGAAGATCTATTTATTTTTTATTCATGAACTAAAAGGGAGATCATTAATTCATCAATAAATAATATACTTATATCTTTAGCTTCTTAGTAGTAGAAATCATATCAAATTTTGAAAATAAATATTATAAAAAATTTTCTACTAAAATTTATTTTTTTATATTTTCACCATAAGATCTCATTTGATTTATAATAGAAGAAACTTTTGAGAAAAAGTCAACAATATATTTAGAATCTTTCATCATAAGAGTTTCAAATTAATATCAAAGAATTTAAAGCTTTGAAATTTCTTATTTTGTTTGTGCATTCAAATATTTTTTAATATTTTTTTAGACTTTTATTGGTGTTTATGTTATTATAAATTGAGAAAATAAGGACTCATCTATTGTTGTTGTTGTAGCATGTATAGAGGTTTTGTATCTTTCTTTATATTCTAATTCATCTAATTTTCTTTATCTTTAGTAATATTAGGATCTTATAGATGATACTTAACAAAATCATTCTCTACCAAATTCTATAATCCTTGTAAAATAAGCAAAGTTTATCTTAATAGTTTAAAATTGATAATTATCACATTTAAAGATAGGAAAAAAATTTAGAAATACTTTCTCTAATGCATGGTATTTTTTTTTCTCAATCTACTATTCTTCTTTTATTTATAATTGATATACTCGTTTTCTAATATCACATTGTTAGATTTTGTACGTGACTTATATAATGAAAATGGAAAGAGAATAGTAAATAGAATTAAAAGTAATATGTAATATTTTGGATTAATGCAAGAATACCTATTTATATTGATTAAAATATAAAGTATAAGTTTTTATTAAAATAATAAAAAATAATTCTATTCTAATAAAAAGTTATTCTAATTTATTTATTTAAATCTAAATTTTTATCTTTTATTTTATCTATTTCTAACTATTTAAATTAATATTTACAGCATGAAGAGGGGAGAGGTAGCGTGAGTGACGCAGGCAGTGATGCGGCCAAGGTCGATATCAGCGGCTATTAGGTGGTTGGTTGATGATGAAATCAGTGGAATAGGAACAAGCGGCATAACCGGACGAAGACGGTGGATTCACAGTTACACCGCAAAGCCTCTGATACTATGGTACGAGGAAAGAAAAAAATCGAAAAAAGATTTATATGACGATCATATCAGGGGAATATAATAACTTTAATATCTTGAACAAGATTTTGATTATTTATTTATGGTTCGCATAGGTTATTTTCATATTTCTCAAAGACTGTTCTTCCCCTTGTAAAAATTGATTTCCTATCCAATTCAATTTGGGTTGAACAAAGTATTTAGTTGAATTGGTTTAATGTTGGATCAAATCAGTTATAATTTTTTTTATTGGTAACCTAAAACATTATAACCATATAATGTAACTTTATTAAAAAAAATATCATCACTATACAACCTTTTATCTTTTATAGTCTTTATTTCACAATAATAATGGTCAAAATATTATATTTTTTTAAAAAATTTATCACCATTTATTTAAAATATATCAGAACCTTCATTGTTTCTATCCAAAACCAATTCGTTATAATAAAGTTGATAGTTATTATTAGTAGGGATTTAAATCAATAGATGTAGTGTTTTGGTTCATTGAACAAATAATTTGAAACTATTCAAAAATATTAAAATCGAGCAATGTCTCACATTAATTTTATTATCATCCTTCGATAATAATAAACATATACATTATAAGATTTTTGAATAAATAGACTTAAATTTAAGGCTAAGCGAGAAGAAAATTATGACTAGTCATCCTTTATTTCCGAGATATAATAAGACATTTCAATTTTTATTTAAAACAATTCAAATTTTCAAAGAGATCATTTCATAAAATCTAAAAAATTATAATAAACCTAATAATTAAGGCTGATGAGGAGTTGAAAATAATTAGAAGTTATGATATTTTAAAAGAAAGATACAGTGTTTATATATATATATATATAATTAGTGATATTATAATTAGGTAATGTCTGCTTATCTATTTATTTATTTTATAATAAATAAATGCAAAAATCTTAAGATTTCGAAAAACACGTAGACCTTACTTTAATGCTAAGTGTAAAGAAATAAGGATTTATAATCCTTAATTTGAAATATGTCAAGACATTTTTAATTTCCATTCAAAATTAATTAAAAACTCTCAAGTAAATCAGTCCGTGATATTTTAGAACAAGCAATAAATAAGGTTGCTAAACTAATGGGTAAGAATACAAACTAACTAAAGTTGGATTACAATATTTTTGTTTTTTGTAAACAAAAAAACTATAACAGATTCAGTAACAGTATATAGGGGATGCCGGAAAGACCCCGAGTTTTGGATTTTTTTTTTTTTTTGTATCACCCATATTTTTGCTTTGTTAGAAAGGGTTTTTTATTTTAAATTTGTGTTTTGTTGGGCTTAATTATAGTTGCTTGTTCTCTTTCAACTCGAAAGAATGGAATTGAAAATATGCATGACAACCAGTATAATGAAGTAACACAATCTTGTAAACTATAAAACTAAAGTTGTTTTTAATTTGATAATGTTCTAAGAGTTGCTTAGACGATAACGATATACCAGGCAGTGCAATGAGCTGTCGTAAACCTTTTAAGTCTCAATTATTTGATGCTGCCATTGAGATATGATCCATCTTATCAAAAATAGGTAAAAGCAATCACAAACAAGACACGGCTAGAAAAGGACAACACAGAGGTACATCATGCTGTGGAGCACTCGCTCGCACAAATATGAAGAAACCAATTAATGGTTCGGCAAGCCCATCGATCTACAAAGAAGATGCTTGGAACTCCTTCAAATTTACTTGAGAAGCATCATCAGTCTACAGGATTGTCGAAATCTTGTACAAAATCTTAGCACTCTAAAATGAAGCATGGTAAAAGCTTACAATTACAATGGAAATGTAAAAAACTCTGATCCAGGTGATAGAGTGAATGGCATCTGACGTGAAAGCGTTTTTTGCTTGCCTGCCATGTCGAAATGAGTAGCCTCTTGACATTAAAAACCAACAGGAATATCTTGTACCAGATGGGTCTTTACCAAAATGTGACTATTATACTCACAAGTCAAAGAAAGGAGCTGCAGACTGACTGGTTCACTAATCAAGAAAAATAATCTCTCAGCGATACTGGGCCCCGGCATGTTCAGACAACGTTGACTCGCTGCCGCTCCGTAATGATGTTATGGCACCAAGCAATAATGCAGGAGACTGTGCTGGCTGCTAATGGATCAACTGCAAGAGGCTGTAAGAACCACATACTATAGGGACTTTGTACCTTGCGCTGACCTCCTCTATGCTGTAGGTACAAACGGCAAAAGAGTATTTTTCTGAAGTTGCATCATCCGATCAGTGGAGAATTTTAGTCATAAGCCACCAGATCTGAATGCAAAACTAACTGAAATGCCTCATTTAAAATTTTCTGATGTACTGGCAACAGGTAGGTCTTCTTTTTTAGCTGACTCTTCCTGAGAACTGTAATTCTCCTTTAAGAAGCCATTCTCATTCCCACAGGGATGCTTAGTGGTTTCTGTATCCACGCCACTGGTGACAGGTGCAATGAATGATACATAATCTCCTACACTTCCACAAGTAAATGAAAAATGATGAAGCACGGATAATATGTTATGGGGCATCATTCAAAATAATCTCCTACATTTGCACAAATAAAAAGCAATGATGAAGTACAGATAATCTGTGATGGGGACATCCTTCAAAATTTTTGTCAACTCACATCTTGCTGCATGCTTTTTCAAAATACAGGAAACTGACCAACAAAATATTAAATTATAGGAAACCATACATATTTGGTAGACCAATTCAAGTGGAGGGATACTAAATTGGAAAAGGTGAAGAAGAAAACTGAGGATGGAGCAGCGTGACAATGTAGATAGTTGTCATTTTTTAGAGTATAGAAAACAGGCTCCAATTGGTCTGTGCTCTTATTCTCTTCCAACAAGGAGTAGAGAAAATCAACACAAATAAATTATGCGAACACTGATAATTGCAATAGACTGAATTTTTTAAATATGCATAGTTTCATATACATTAGAAGGCGGCTCTTACTTGCCAGAGTGCGTAGAGCATTCTCAGCAGCTTGTGACTGAGCCTCCTTCATTGTCCTTCCCATACCAATACCAATCTTCTCACTACTAAATAAAACCTGCATTGGTAAATGTTAGATTTCTATAAACATAAAGTATGGTGTCTGTGCTGATGAACAAAGCCCAGTAAAAATTAATTAAGAAAAAAGCCATTCATTATCAGCTTTAAGACCAAAAGAAGAAAGGCATTCTTGTATGGCCTCAAGCTACATAAAATTACAGCCAACTAAAAGTCAGGTGAATACTTAAAAAAACATTTGTAATGCTTTAATTAGTCTACCTAACAGAAGCTAAAGAGAAAGAAGCAGATTTTTAAAGAAAAAAATAATGGTATTAGTATCTCACTATCCCTGGGATACTGAGAGGACAGATAGAAGTAGAGAAGTTTGATATTTAGCGAACACAATTTGAACAGAAACGACAAAGTCAAATGATCCAGGTTAATCAGCTTCCAAATTGGATAAATATTAAACTCACTTCAACAGAATACTGCAATTCCTTACTGCTTCCATTAATAAACCTGAAGTCCACCTGTCCAGTGCACAAAAAAGAAAAAAAAATTGGAAAATATACCAAAATTATCTTAAGCTCAGAAAGCACAAATAGGTACCTTAGAGTCACATCTCCTGCCTATTTCTTGCAAGACAGAAATGAACATGGATTGGGCAAGTAAATTTGATTGTCCTGATTCATTACTACACAGATTTCTGTTGCTTGCAAATGGCTGATCAACCAGCATCTCATCATCTTCATCAGAAGCAAATCAGGTGAGGGAAAACATAAGAATGCACCACATTTCAGAAAGCACTATAAATTAAATTGAGCAATAATTAAGATAGTTTTATAGTTTTGATGGTAATGATATTCTACTGGGAACCATCTTTAAGCATGCCAAAGCTTACGTAAAATTACTCAGACAAACGAATTCCTACTGTATTCCTTAATTAAGATGCTTTTTAGTGGCATATGAGATAAGGATTAACAAAAGCAGGGAAAAAGGAACAGAACATATCACTATCATGGCAGTCAAAGCATGATGAAGGTTAGAATTGGGCCATAATTTCCACCACATGCCTTAAGCCAGCCAACTCGATCAGGAAAAAAAAGAAAAATCAGATAAATGAAAAACTCTCAAAGCAAACAAGAAGAATTCACTTGCATCTTAAAATGATAGGACCATAATAGGATCGGACCAACATCTATTGAGTCATGTTCTCTATTGAGTCATGTTGGTCGGTCCAGTCAAGTCAATTAGGAGTCTATTTGATTAGGAGTCCAAGTAGGAGTTGGATTCGGCTAGGAATCTATTTGATTAGGAGTCGGCTAGAAGTCTATTTGATTAGGTGTCCAAGTAGGAGTTAGATTCGGTTAGAAGTCTATTTGATTAGGAGTCAAGCAGGACGGCTAGGAGCCTCTATAAATAATGGTGTAACACTTTCATTTAAAGCAATCAACGAAAAAAGTATTGTTTTAGTCAATAGGCCAAAACCCTAGGAGGGTTGATCCTCTATAGTGATCAAGGAGGCCGATCCCCTCGAAGTGATCGTTTATCCCCCTTTTAAACGACCGAAACCCAAGGGTTCCTATCAATTGGTATCAGAGCAGCGATCCTTGGCGTTCCCACTGCGATTCCACATATCTCCGCTGCAACCTCTCCTCCAAAGATCTTGTAGCCATCTTCGTGCAATCTAGCCATCGCGGGTGCAACCCTTGGTCGCGCTGCCATCCTACAACCGCTGACCACCTTTGTCGAAAACACAAGGACTACAGCGAAGGAATCTCTCGGTGTTCGACCCCAAAAGCCACCGTTGTCGCTTCTGCCGCTGCCACCATCTCCCTTTTCCCCTTCAGCCGCAACGAGCATCATTGCCTGCACGATGCTGCCAGCCTCTACCACAATGATCTCTCGCTGCCATCTTTGTCCCAACGATGCTCCTTCCCTGTCGCTGTCATCCTCTTCCACAGCTGTGAGGACAACCCAACCACTGCAGCCTCCTCTGCCATCACCGTCGCCCCTGCCATCTCCCACTGCAACGCACAACCCTCCTGTAACAAGCCCAACCCACGACCACGCACGACAGCATTGTCGCTGCTACCAACCGCACCCTGCTCCCCTGTCGCTTCCTTCTCTGCCGCCATCTTCCTCCCCTACTTCTTCCCTACTTCTCCACCCTAACTGTCGCTAGTCGCTCACAGCCGTGCACTCCCCTACGGCAGCCCCCGCTGCCCTCTACCTCTCCTTCAGCCTTCTATTGCCATCTTCTCCGATCGTTGCCATCACCGCTTCCTTTTCTCCACCTGCAGTCCACGCAGCCACCATTGTTGCTACCTACCTCTCCATCGCACACAACAACATCGCTACTGCTTCCCGCTGCCCAGTTCATCAACGTTGTTCCTCCCCTCGTCGCTCTCAGTCATTGTCCTCTTTTTCCTCTACCAACCACGGCCTTTACTAGCCCTCATCTGTGGCTATTGACCACCCCTTCGTTGCTCCCAACCGATGTCGTCTTCTTCCTCTGCCAATCGTGGCCTTTGATCCAACCCATCTACCGCCCGTCGCTCCCAGCCGCGCCCTCCTCTGCCGCAGCCCTCATCTGCCGTCTACAGCCCATACAGTGGTGCCATCCTCTGCCACAGCCTCATGCCGCCAGCCGCTGCCCCACCTACCACCACTCAAAATTCTAAACCTCAAAGAATTACTAGAGAAGAGCTCAAGGAAAGATCAGTAAAAGGGTTATGCTGGCATTGTGATGAAAAATAGAGTAAGGACACTGATGCATATAGGGTCAGCTTTTGATGATTGAACAGATAAAGGAGGAATCAGAAACTTATAATGTGGACTCTGATCATAAAGGCTGTGACAAATTTAAAGTCAAGGTTGCTGATGGACGAATCCTAACTTGTGATAACAAGTGTTCAAAGGTAAAGTTGATTGTACAGGGCCAAGAAATACTTGTGGATTTCTTTTTTATACCCTTGGAAGACTTCGAAGTGGTGATCCTCAAAGGAAGATGTGAAACTGCCGCTAGCCATCGGAGGAAGAGAATTCTTTAAGACTACAATAACCACTACACGATAAGACCGACCCATTGCTTATACCAAGTGAAGACCCTACTTACTCGATCAAAGGGTTGTGATGCGCGGCAAATGTCCTGGACTGAAGTGCTCCCGAGATTTCTTACTTCTCAACCTTGGGAACAAGGCTGATTTGAAGAGGGCAAGTCTGATAGGACCCTAATAGGATCGGGTCCACATCTATTAAGTCATGTTGGTCGATCCAATCAAGTCAATTAGGAGTCTATTTGATTAGGAGTCCAAGTAGAAGTTAGATTTGGCTAGGAGTATCTTTGATTAGGAGTCCAAATATGAGTTAGATTCGTTTAGGAATCTATTTAATTAGGAGTCCAAGTAGGAGTCGACTATGAGCCTCTATAGATAATGGTGCAACACTTTCATTTAAAGCAATCAACTAAGAAAGTATTGTTTTAGCCAATAGGCCAAAACCCTAGAAGAGCCAATCCCCTATAGTGATAAAGGAGGCCCGTTCCCCTCGAAGTGATCGTTTATCCCCCTTTTCCACGATAGAGACCCAAGGGTTCCTATCAATTGGTATCAGAACAGTGATCCTCGGTATTCCCGCTGCGATTCCACATATCTTCGCTGCAACCTCTCCTCCAAAGATCTTGTAGTCATCTTCGTGCAATCCAACCACCGCAGCTACAGCCCTTGGCCACATTGCAATCCTACAGCCGCTGACCACCTTTGTCGACAACACAAGGACTGCAGCGAAGGAATCTCTCATTGTTCGACCCCAAAAGCTACCATCGCTGCTTTTGCCGTTGCCACCATTTCCTTTTCCCCTTGAAGCGAACATTAGTGCCGACGATCGACCTCAACGATCTCTCGCTGTCATCTCTGTCCCAACGCTGCTCCTTCCCTATCGCTGTCGTCCTCTTCCTCAGCTGCGAGGACAGCCCAACCACTGTCGCTTCCTCTACCATCACCGTCGCCCCTACCATCTCCCACTGCAACGCACAGTCCTCCTGCCACAGGCCCAGCCCACGACTACACACAACAGCGTTGTCGTTGCTACCTCCCACTACAACCGCATCCTGCTCCCTTGTCGTTTCCTTCTCTACCGCCATCTTCCTCCCCTACTTCTTCCCTGCTTCTCCACCCCAACTGTCGCTAGTCGCTCAGACTCCAGCTCACGCCTCTACCTCTCCTTGACCTTCTAGTGCCATCTTCTCCGACCGCTACCACCACCACTTCCTTTTCTCCACCTTCAGTCCGCACAGCGGCAGTCGTCGTTGCTGTGCCTTCCTCTCCACCGCACACAGCAACGTCGCTGTTGCTTCCTGTTACCCAGTTCATTAGCGTTGTTCCCCCCCCTCGTCGCTCCTAGCCGTTGTCCTCTTTTTCCTTTGCTAGCCACGGCCTTTGATGGCCCTCATCTACCGTCGCTGACCACCCCCTTGTCGCTCCCAACCGTTGTCCTCTTCTTCCTCTGCCAGTCGTGGCCTTTGATCTACCCCATTTGTCGCCCGTCACTCCCAGCCGCGCCCTCCTCTACTGTAGCCCTTATCTGTCGTCTGCAGTCGCACCCTCCTCTATCGTAGCCCCACGCCGCCAGTCGCTGCCCGACCTACTTCCACTTAAAACCCTAACCCTCAAAGAATTACCAGAGAAGAGCTCAAGGAAAGATCAGCAAAAGGGTTGTGCTAGCGTTGTGATGAAAAATAGAGTAAGGACACCAATGTAAATAGGGTCAGCTTCTGATGATTGAACCAGCGATTGCAAAAGGCGCTTGGGCGCTCGCCTAAGTGCTCGGGCGAGGCAAGGCCCGAGCGCCTCGCTCGATCTCCAGGCGATGCGCTTCAAAGAGGCGCCACAGGTGCTTGCCGAGCAAGGGCGCGGCAAGTTGAACCAAGCGAGGCGAACCAGGCTTTTAGCTCGTTCGGTCGAATTCACATTAGTTGGTTCAATCGAACCAACTAACACATCAATAATTGTTTCCTCAACCCTAATTCCACTCGCGAATCGCGATTACATCGCCGACTCTGGTGCCACCGCTTGTCGCTTGCCGCTCACCGTTATCGCTGCCCACTCTCGCCTGCCGGTCGCCTCGCCACCGCCACTCGCCGCCACATCGCCGCCGTCACTTTCGCTACTCTCGATGCGACTTTTCAAGTCGACCACCTCGCCTATCTATTGTTAACAATAGCATACTGTACATTAACAGTATATTGTTAATGTACTAGTGACAGTAGTTGTTAACAGTATACTGATAATAATATTTTTTATTTATTATATTAATAATATATTATTTTGATTAAATTTTAATAATACTAATATTTATTTATTTAACATCATGTATTTAGATTTTCTTAATTTAATATCATTTTTATATTTAAATAATTATATTTATTCATTTTATTATATATTTTTTATAGTTTACACCTCGCTTCGCACGGGCAAGCGCCTCGGACGTTTTAGGACCTTGGCGCCTAGTGCTTTTTAAATCACTGAATTGAACCAATAAAGGAGGAATCAGAAATTGATAATGTGGACTCCGATCATGAAGACTGTGACAAATTCGAAGTCAAGGTTGCTGATGGACGAATCATAACTTGTGATAACAAGTGTTCAAAAGGTAAATACAGGGCAAAAAACTACTTGTGGATTTCTTTTTTATACCCTTGGAGGACTTCGAAGTCGTGATCCTCAAAGGAAAACGTGGAACTGCCATTAGTCATTGGAGGAAGAGAATTCTTCAAAAGACTACAATGACTATTGCACGAGAAGACCGACTCATTGCTTACACCAAGTGGAGACCCTACTTAATCGATCAAAGGGTTGTGATGCACGGCAAATATCCTGGACTGAAGTGCTCCCAAGATTTCTTACTGCTCAACCTTGAGGACAAGGCTGATTTGAAGAGGGCGGGTCCAATAGGACCCTAACAGGATCGGGTCCACATCTATTGAGTCATGTTCTCTATTGAGTCATGTTGGTCGGTCCAGTCAAGTCAATTATGAGTCTATTTGATTAGGAGTCCAAGTAAGAGTTGGATTCGGCTAAGAGTCTATTTGATTAGGAATCCAAGTAGGAGTTAGATTCGATTAGGAGTCTATTTGATTAGGAGTCCAAGTAGGAGTTGGCTAGGAGTCTCAGTAAATAATGGTGTAACACTTTCATCTAAAGCAATTAATGAAGAAAGTATTGTTTTAGCCAATAGGCTAAAACTCTAAGAGGGTCGATCCCCATAGTAATCAAGGAGGTTGATCCCCTCGAAGTGATCAAGGAGGCCCGATCCCCTCGAAATGATTGTTTATCCCTCTTTTCCACGATAGAAACCCAAGGGTTCCTATCATAAAAATTGCCAGCCTTTGACAAACCTTAGTTATGTTACTTAAGAACCCAATTTGACTCAGCAAGCTGCAACTACCTAGATCACATAGGCATTACCAATGATCTAATATATAATGAAACCAAACTTGTGATATATATTGCAGGAATAAGTTTTGCTTCAGAAAGGTAATAAACGAATAAGTAACATCCAAATGAACAGAAAGGATATGTTATAGTTCTCAAACAACTTTAAATATTGAGTTGAAGTTAGGAGAGAGACCAGATGCAGTTATGTCAAGGAATATTTTGTACAAGGATAGACAACATTATATGAGAAGTTGAGAACAACAAAAATATCATAGAGGTTGTCCCAATCAAAGATTTTTTTTTTTTTTTTGCAATGATGATCTTGTTCTTCTTTTCACGAGAGGCTAACAAAAGATGCAGTGAAATTTTGATAGGAAATAATTACAAGACAAACCAACAAATGAAATCTACATCTAGATTTTAGAGAAATTACCTGGGGATGAACGGTTTGACAGTGTTTGAGGTTTTGTTTGTCGTTCATCGCTGATATTTACCTAGAGAAAAGAAAATTTTGACCATGAATTTTCGGCATAATAGCAATGAAATAACAAGCAAACCCATCATACTCGCGAGCACCTACCACAGAATGGAACTTCTATCTTCCAACTTAAAACATGCTATATGCCCTTTAGATCAAACTAACTTTTAAAAGTTTGTCATGGGTTGCAGACCTAGTCTATTATCTATTGTAAGGCCTGAACCATGAGAAACAGGATGTTCTTTGTCAACCAAATGCTAAATATATTGGTAATTTAGCAGCAACTACAATCATATAGAAAGGACAACTTATTGTCATAAAAGGTCAGTTTTGATTTACAATAGCTAAATGAGAGAAGAAAAAAACTACTGTGGCACGCATGGCTTGCAGATCAATTATGGCCATGCAAATCAATTATAGAACACATAACTGAATATTTTTTAAAAAAAAAGCAAGACAAAAGGAGATCCCATGCAATATATATCATCAAAGAACAAAAAGGAGCATTAGATTAGAAAACTTTATCAAGAAGGTTACCACAACATAGACATACTGTAGCATACAAATCTACTTGCATGCAAAGAGACATGTAAGCGTATGAGTGCATGAAAAGGCAAACACATGTAAATACATGAATCAGGCTCAACTATGCATGTAGAAACAAATTCTAAGCTAAAATCACATTCAAAACCAGGACTGCACAAATAACTAATAACATATTGCACTTATATTGTTTGACCAATATTGCACTTATATGCACAAAAGCTCGAGCATTATGACATTGCATGTCGCAGAAGTGGCAAAACAATAACTGAAAAGCATGATTTGGTCTTAATCACTCAAACAGTGAATGTCTCAACTACTTTTCAACTTTAGATTTAGTAGTGTACAATTGGAGCAAAGAACTTCAAAGACAGAAACATACAGGTCGATTCAATCGATGTTCTGCTTCAGAGCCAGTCATTCCCTCTACTATAGGAGCTTCTCTATTGTTGTTTTGTACACTGTTAACATCCTGAAAAAACACCCGACACTCAGGTATCGGAAATACAAACTAAAGCTTACAAGATATATACAAATAATATACCTCCGAGATTAAATAGTCGCTAACATCAGGAGCATTAGGTAAATCAACTATTTCATTTTCATAATTCACTTCATATATTTTCTGCAGTAGGTTCTCATCGAATTCTCTGTCAAAAACAAGAAAATTGATGGTAGAAACTTAATATTAATGGTATCAAGTAAATTATGTGTCTAACATCTCATGCTAAAGACATGGAAGAACAACAAAAAATTGATCATCTTTAATTACTTGAAAAAACCACCACGGACATTGCACGCAACATTTCTTGCAACACAGAGTACAGGAACAGCGTTGGCCATCTACAGAGAGTATTTTAAGGTTAATATGGACCTTCACTGCAAGTAGCATTGTAAAATGACCTAGATATAAGCAAGAACCTCTGCCTGAGGAGCATAATATGGAGTAAATGGAGGGACAACATGAACTCGAGGCTGATCTTTGTCATCCCAGACCTGCAACCTGTCATCAATTACCATAGCCATTCTTGGATGGCAAACACTATCCTGGAAAACATGTTGCAATGATTTCTTCAAACCTAGCAAGTACAAAGACAATGAAGGATATGAAACAACAATATTAAGAATAAGAAATTCATATTGCATGTAAACTGTTAATTGCTACAAGTGTTAAATGTTCGTGGTTGGTGCCAAATTTCATACTCAAGGGTAAATCACAAGGTGTCATTTCATGAACTTTGGTTAAAAAAAAAAAAATTAATTAGATCCCTAAACTTTAAAAGTTCCCAATCGACTCCCTGAGTTTTCATTAATGTTTCAATCAAGTCTTATTGTTAGCTTCAATACATAAGCCTTGATGGAATAGCTGACAAGGTTGCAAAACAGGACTTGGCTTGCCACCCTAAAAAGCTTTTCAATCACCCATATCAGTTGGCAAGTCAAGTCAAATTGATTTGCTCTAAATTTAATTTTTCTAATCATATTGGGAACGAGACAACAGTTTTCACTAACATTTATGTCAAATAGATAATTCAAGTTGTATTGTGCAATCCAGTCAACTTTCCATCAAGGTAGGACTTGACTGAAACATTCATTAAAGTTCATGGAATCAATTGAAGACATGAGTTTGGGAATCCAATTAAATTTGCTCCAAAGTTCAATAATTGGAATAATTTACAAAATATAACACAAAATAGTCACAAAAAAATTCTTTATTATGACCAAAAAAATGACTGTCAAACTGTACAAAAGCATGTCTAAGAGATGAAGTTGATCAACTACAATACAAATTCAATCTATCATAAGGACAATATTGTCAAAGTGAAGAATCACAAGCCTGAGACACAAGAATTACAGTTGATATTAGTACATTATTTTGATTAGAAATTTAGGATCCATCCACAATACAACATCCATATTTAAAAAATCAGATGCCCAATTTCTTAGCACAAGAAAAACTACACCATGAGAATTAGAATATGCATGACAAGTACTTGTCAAAGAATCTCCAACACTGATGAAAACACTGCAAACATCCATTAGAAAAAGCACACACAGCAAGCTGTTAAGTACAAGATCGAACAAATATAATAGTGGCATCCAAGAGTTACAAATGTGACTCAGTATATTATATTTTAACATAAGAACTAAATACCAAACAGAATTTAAATCCACATGGAAATTCTTGCCTGATTTTATGCATACTACACGATCCACAAGTTGCTTTGTGCTGATCAAATGGGCATCTGGGTCAAGAAGCCTCCACATTTCCAAAGCATAATCTCTTTCAGCCATTGTACAAACATAAACTTCGAACCTTCTGCGTCCTTTGGCAGTTAAGTAGCTCCTTAGGTCCTCCCATGCAGGCCTTAGCCTTACAATAACACTAGTATCACGGTTCTGTACAAGGAAGTATTCGATCAGTTCTTAATAGTGACATGAATATATAATTTCCTACAAAAGCATAAAGAGATCAGGGTAACATTCAGAAGTATTAACAACTTCCTCCAGTAAGGTGAAACAAATTGAATCAGGGACAAGAAGAATGACATCCTAAGTCCAACCATCATCAAAGACTTTTGAACTTATTGTGACTCGAGATTCATACTTCACCAAGGTTTTAAATATGAGTCCAGAACCACTTAAAAAAATCTAACGGACTGTGTAACAATGTACTGGAGATATTTAAAACATTGTACTTGTCTAATTAAGCAAGAATGTCAAGTATACAGTCTTAACGAGGTAGGTATTTTTTTTATGGCACCAAAAAGCAAAATTTCTTCAATGACCCCTATTCATGAAGAACCTGTAGCAATATTGGATGAGCACATGATCAAAGCATGCCTGTGAGACCATTAATGATTTAATTCTATGATTCAAAGTAATGCAGATCAGCACCAAGGAAATTCAGGATACAAGTATACAACACAAAATAATATTCGCTTTTCCACAATTTAAGAAACATAGAGGAACCACATATTACTGGCGAAAATTTCATCTGACCAAGCTAGAGGGAAAATCAAAATTCTTTAAGTAAAATTACAGATTCATGTTCTAACAGCATTGACCCATATGAAAGATTTAGTAAATGCACAGAAGTGAACCTCAGGATTTATGCGAGTCAAGACGATGTTCCTTTCTAGCAACCGTATGATAGGCCGAACGATTTTCTCCTGAATACCAGGTACAGGCGGAACTTCCTCATTCTGAGCACTAATCGACCTCCCACCTTCAGAAACAGTATCCATCTCTATGTACTGCTTCAAGAGATCTTTATCCTCGATATAGCGCTTCAATTCAGCAGACATTCCAGAAACCCTAATCGGATCATTCTCCCCATCAATCCTTCGTGAAAGGGCCTCGATTCGATCTTCAAATGACTTCATGGTGTTGGCAACGATGAGCGTCTCATCAAGATCAAATACAATTGCAAGGCAACGGAGGTTGAGCATGCCCAAACAAGAAGCATAGAGCCCAGCCTGAACCGAACAGCACCAGAAGCACGAGACCTTCTCCACCTTGCTCGGCATTGCCACCAGATGCAGCTCTTCGTTCCCGATGACCACCACCGCACTCTGAAAAAGAAACCCAAAGGGGCACAGTGGGTTTCTTGCGGGAAAAATATAAAGTATTGTCGAAAACGGTAAAACGAAAGGGAAGAAGAAGGAACCTTGCGTTCTTGAAAGCAGGATAGGTAGAGGCGGTGGAGAAGGGAAAGTTCGGAGAGGGACTTGGCCTGGACTTTGCAACGGACCGCGAAAGGGGAGATGGTTTGGAGGACAGAGAGAGGAGGGCACCGCTCGCTGGGCGGGGCGAGGTGATCGATGCGTATCTCGTTGATGTTGGGGAAGGGCAAGCCTTGGCCCTTGCTGCTGCTGCTGCTGCTGTTATTATTGGTGATCGGAAACGCCTCGGCTTCTCCGAGAAACACATCTCCGTGATACACCTTGCAGCTAATCCCTACCCGACGTCCCATCGCGTCGAGATCGATGAAGGGCGCGGCGCAAAGGAATAGGGTTTCCCCCACCAGATGTCTAAAGAAATGACTGAGAGAAGTAAACAGGGGAAAAGAGCGCACGCCCTTCCCTGCCTTGCAGACGCTGCAAGTTTGTTTGGTTATTTGGCTGGAGAACAACGACGTCCGCAGTCGTCCAGCGACTGATGGAGATATTGTCCTCCTTTTATAGAGAAAATTTCTGCAAATATTATCATTTGTCTGCAGCAATCTATCGAGAAAGCATCGGATGAGGTCTCTGCATAGATATCAGATTGATGTAACTCAG
The DNA here is from genome assembly GCA_021527575.1 of Ensete glaucum. Classification (NCBI taxonomy): domain Eukaryota; kingdom Viridiplantae; phylum Streptophyta; class Magnoliopsida; order Zingiberales; family Musaceae; genus Ensete; species Ensete glaucum. The sequence continues at coordinate 36,508,767 of CM038558.1, read as the reverse complement.
CGAATGGGTGGAATTAAGGAGAGTCGGTTCGCAGTGGTAATGAGGCAAATAGGGATTGCAAGTAATTCTAAGACCCTAAACGAAAGTACCATTGGTACTCGTTTGTACGTTGCCCACCGGCGTTGCTAGTCGGGGCAATGGTGGACCCGTCCTGGGCCCAGCAGTGTTCCGCCAATCGTACAGCAGGTAGTTCAGTGGCTAGAGCATAAAGTGGTACTACGACGGGAGCAAGATCCACGCTTCCTGAATGGTTCGAGTTGGGTACATTAGATAAAGACGAGAAAGACTTGACGATTGGTTTGGGATTTAAAAGATGAGGTTGGATTATACTCATAATTTGATCTTTCTTTATTCCTTTTAGTTTAGCTTTCCCGTTGAAATATACCATTACTACATGCTCATCATTCTGCTTCATGTGACACTTTCAATATCGACAGCAAGGTTTGTAACACTGGACAATACGGACATTGTATTATCCGCACTACATTAGATATTTCTTTTCCATTTTATTTTTTTCTAAAAAAGTTGCGAAACTCGACCCGCTGGGAATCGAGTCTTAGTGTGCCCCGACCGGTATTGCCCAAAAAAACATAAGAATGGTTGCTTTTGCCAAGCCCCAGCTTGCTAACAGTAAACAAAGCGAACATGTAGGTGGTATTTCAAACAAGATAGTTGAACTAATACCGTGATAACAGATGAAGGAAGACTCGAGAGATACATGTAAAAAAAACAATACAAGAAGATTCAGTTGCATTTGATTATTAACATTATCATCAATTTTACCCTTTGTTAGTGTAGCTTATACCTCTCAAATAATTAGGGCATTATGTGTTATTCACAGAAAAAGTTGGAATGCTGCTTACCGAGTCTTTTCCCGAGCATTTCACGAGTGACATTGAGGAAGGTGAACCTAACATTCAAAAAGAAAGTTGGGAACTATCTCAAGATGAATAATAGTTCAGCGAAGATCATTGCAGGCAAAGAAGCATGAGAACTATATTGCTTGGTATTTAGTTCAGCTGCCAAGAAGATGCAGACAGCAGCAATTGCTAGAATCCACATGAATGTCTGAAGCAGGTAAGAATTTACAATCAGATGGTTTAGTGCTTTGCTTGGCGTTCAGAAATAATCATGCATCATCAGCATCACTGCCACCCATATGTGCATCATGAGTTACCCAGTATCGACTTCCATCAGGACCTGTCAATTTAAACCTGCTCCAGGGTAAGAGCTGATATTAGTCAGTTGCATATTTCAGCAAGAACATAAACCCTCCAGCTTAACTGTGGAAGTAACTTAGTATTGTCATTCTTCTGTGGTATTAGTTACCATTCCATGTTTTCATTTACTAAGTTGAGAATAATTTAAAGAATATATAAATCATCTTAACATCACCTCTCCAGAACAATTTTCCCTTCCTTGTACTTCTGGGCCTTTTCATGAGCAGCATCCTGAAATGATCAAGAGTATTGGATCAACAATAGCAGTCATAAATACAGAAAGATTAAGCCAATAGGGAAATTGAAATTAGCCTTACATATTTCCATCCAACTATAGACCCACAACCAACACAGAAAATATCAGAAACAGTATGCATCCCTGTAATCATCAACCGCTCCTCTTTGATTCCAACTGTCACATTCACCCTATCAAGAAATGAAAGAATAAATGGCCTTTGATTAGTTGATAATTGAACACATGATATATGATGCTCCCACCGAATACCACAAATCTGTCATATTATAACATGAAATAGCTGACAGAAATGTAAGTCAATGTTCTTAGAGCAAGCTAAAGATAACATGTGCCATTGGCCTTTTTTTAACATAATGGAACTTAGGACGGGCTGGAACAACTGGTTCAGCATATAAGGTGCATGAAACGGTTCAATCTTTGAAGAATATACATGCAAGAAAACAAAATTGTGCATCAAACGCATCAACATTTTGGGTTATCTTTAATCTCATATGACTATAGATCGCTGTGTTCTCAAAGCAGATCTCATTCATATGCACCTGCTTTATGATGCAACCCATGAAATTTAGTGAGAATAAAGTATCACCATACTGGCGAAAGTAAAACACCTCAGATGATATGTGACTGGCAGAAATATATGAGCCATCTTGTTGATAATTGTTGTAAAATTGGGTTGGTAGCATTCAATGATCAGATGAATCCAGCACAGGCTCTCTTCTATTATATTATTTTGACTTTTGACAGTGTGGTCGCCGAATGCTTAAATTACAGTCATCAAGAGACTTAAAGCAAAAGTAGCATATCATGTAACAAGGAGATCGGAATGGGTTCAAAGATCCTATTCTTTTTGTACTGCACCTAATCACTTCTGGTACCCCAAGAAAATTCAAAATTTTGTGCGCTTTATGAAGTTAAGAACTACGATAATGAAAAGAAAAATATAATATGATACTAATAGGGATGGTTCAGAATATTCAATATTTAAAACCAAACAGCACCATTGACAGGTAAAAGAGATCATAGTCTATCAATATCTATAATTCATGACCAACATTTTCATTCAATTGGCAACCATATCTCGACCTTTTTGTTAATTTGCTTATTCTTGTAAACATTAAGAAAATCCTTCCCTTGAGACACATCTTGGGAACCAACGAACATACTAGAATGAGGAACTCACACAGATTAGCAAGATCCCCTTAATGGTTTTGGCTCGACATTGAAGAAAATAAACCTCCTGAAGCTTAATACACAGATTCAACAATAAATACCAAGACACTCTTAGCTTGATCTGTCAAAGAAACTACACTTAGGCACTTAGTATGTACTAATAGTCTATTAAGAAATGTAAAAACTTTTTATCTACAATGACATGAGTAATATTATAGTCATTGTAAAGTGAACAAGTCCCTGCCGAATCATTATTGGCCTAACTCCTCTCCTTAAAGTAATTAGTTCTGCCAGATTACTGCATATCTTAACTAGCAGAATCCTTAAAAGTCTGAAGTGTGTGTGTGTATTATAAACCCTAACTATCCAGCAGGGAATACAGAATGCAGAAGCTCAATATCACACCAGCTCCAAAATCAACAAAGATATTATCAATAGATTTGGGAATGATTAAGTCCAATAATGTCAACTCTTTGACCTGATCTCTAACCCGCTACAGCTGAAAAAATGATGGGTCCCGTCATCAGTTCATATTTCTGAAAAATGCAATCGTTTTAGCTATGTGTCTACAGACAAAATTAAGCAACATCTCCAGTATCTTTAATAAGTTTGACTTATTGCTATATAAACTGAGTATATAAACATACAAATAGGATCGTGAAGTGGCAAATTACTCCCCATCCACTTTACTAAAATCAGAGAGTTGCTCATATACATCAAGTGTATCAACAAGTCATGCCAGACTCCTAGAGCCAAGTATACAGGACAACAAAGTTAAGTGATTACTGTTTCCTTGAGTCCTTTCATCAATTGCTATATCCTATTCCCTTGTATTTCCACAATACATATATATATAAATAAATAAAATACCACTTTGACCATGGTCAAACTTTGGATTTTACAGGTGCAACATTTTCTTCTGAGAGGAGAAACATCTCACTATATATATATATATATATCACTTTGACCATGGCACAATCTTATAATTACATTAACTAATCTCTAATAAGGCTCACTACTTAGCAAGTTTGTTTAACAAATTAACCAAAAAATAATTACGTCCAGTGATTTAAATAGGCGCTCGAGTGCTCGCCTAAGCACTCGGGCGAGGCGAGAAGAGGCCCGAGCGCCTCACTCAATCTCCAAGCAGCGCGCTTCAAAGAGGCGCCGCTTGGGCGCTCGCCCAAGTGCTGGCACCAGGCACTTCGGGCAAACACCCAGGTTAAAACAAGTGACCGAACCAGGCTATTGGTTCAATCGAACCAACTAACGCAGTTTAGCCTGGTTCGGTCGTTTGCATTAGTTGGTTCAATCGAACCAACTAACGCAGTAATATATACTGCGTCAACCCTAATCTTACTCGTCTCTAATCGGGATTACGCCGCCATCTCACCGCTGTAGCTGCTGCTGCCGCTGTCTTCGCCGCCGTTGCTGCTCTTCGCCACCTCGCTATTGTCGCTTCTGGTCGCAGCCGCCGGTCTTCACCATCGCCAGCCATCGCCGCCGCTACCGCCGCCACTCGCCATCGTGCCACTTGCGATCGTTGTTGCCGCTACCGCTCCTCTCTCTCGCTAGGTCACCACCGTCACCTTGTTTCTCATAACAATATCATTAATGTAGTCCATTAACAATATATTGTTAACAATAATTAACACTTAATAGTATACTATATATTAACACTTACCACTATAGTATACTGTTAAGTAAACTAATTATTAACAGTATACTATACTGTTAATAGTATAATAGTATAATGTTAACACTTAACAGTCTATTAACACTATACCGCATATTAAGTATTAACAAAGTATATTGTTAATGGATTGTTAACAGTATACTGTTATTGGACTGTTAACAGTACATTAACAGTATACTTTTAACAGTATATTATTTTGATTTTAAATTTTAATAGTACTAATCTTTATTTATTTGAAATTATTGTTAGGGTTTCAAGATAAATGACAAGTGTACAGAGCAACTCAGTAGATTCTCCAATGACAACAAAGAAAGATCCAGCATTGAAGTACAATTATCTAAAGGATCCCAAAGATCCTAATGCAGTTACGTGCATGTTCTGTGAGAAGACTACTAGAGGTGAGATTTTTCGTGCAAAGCAAACATCTAGTAAGAAATTTCAAAAATGCAGTAGCTTGTAAGAAGTGTCCACCTGAGGTAAAAGAAGAGTTGCTAGCTTACATGAATGAGAAAAAGATACAAAAGAATGAATCTTATGAAAATTTACCAGAGGATAATGTTGAACATATTAGGGATAATGAAAAGGATTATTCCATAAGTGGCATCCCGAGTGAAAAAAATATACATGACAGAAGATGAAAAGAAGTTATGAGAACTACTAAGAAGGGTAAAAATGGACCAATAGATCTATATATGTATTAAGGATCACAGAAGGAAAAAGGGCAATCAGGAAATTCAAAATTAAAACAAACAAATATAAGTGATGCTTATGATAAAGAAATAAGAGGTAAAACAATTCAATACATTGCTCGCTTCTTTTATCATGCTGGTCTTCCACTTAGTACCACTCGTTTACAGAGTTTTAAGAAGAAGATTGAAGCTATTGGAAGATATGGTACAAGATTAAGACCTCCAAGTTATTATGAGATGCGAGTTCCATTATTGAAAAAAGAAATAGAGTATACAAATGATTTATTGAAGAGCCATAAAGAATCATGGGCAACACATGATTGCTCTATTATGTCAGATGTTTAGACAGACAAAACACGCAGGAGTATAATTAATTTTATGATTAATTACTCTTTAGGGACGATGTTTGTGAAATCAATAGATGTTTCATCTTTTGTGAAATCTAGAAACAAGATATATGATTTGCATGATAAGTTTGTAAAAGAAATTGGAGAAAAAAATGTCATCCAAGTCATAACCGATAATGGAAACAACTATGTATTAGCTGGTAATATTCATTTTTTTAAATATTTTAATATTTTATTTATTTTATCTTCAATTAAATCTTATAAATTTTTTATCTCTTTATCTAAGGTAAATTACTTGAATAAAAAAGGCATCACTTGTATTGGACTCCATGTGCGGCACACTATATCGATTTAATGCTGGAGAATATTGGAAAGATCCCGGACATCAATAAAACATTAGAAAGGGCAATCTTTATTGTTGGTTTTCTTTATAATCATATTGGAGTCTTAAACATAATGAGTGAGTTTACAAGCAACAAAGAATTAGTGAGGTATGGTATCACCCGATTTGCTACATCATTTTTGACGTTACAGAGCGTACATCGTCAAAAACATAATCTGAGAAACATGTTTACTTCTGTGAAATGGATGACAAGTAAATAGGCAAAAGAAATAAAAGGTAAAAGAGCCACTGATATCATCTTAATGTAATCTTTTTGGAATCATGTGGTTTATATATTAAAGGTAATGGGCCCTCTTGTTTGTGTCCTTCGGTTGGTGGATAATGAAAATAAGCCTGCAATGAGATATATTTATGAGGCTATGGATAGAGCAAAGGAGAAGATTAAAAGGTCTCTTAATGAAATAAAGATAAATATGAGAAAATTTTTACAATCATTGATAAAAGATGGAATTATTAGCCTCATCGTCCTTTACATGCAATAGGATATTACTTGAATTCAAAATTTTTTTATAAGATTACATCTATTGGGTTTGATGCAGAAGTTCTAGATGGGTTATATCAGTGCATTGCAAGATTAATTCCAAGCGTTGACGCACAAAATAAGATTATTCATGAATTATCTTTATATAAAAATGCTGAAGGTCTTTTTGGAATTTCAATGGCAGTTCGATCTAGGGCAACTACATCCCGAAGTGTTAACAATTTGATGTAAATAATTTTATTTATTATATATTATTATGTTATTGCTAATAATAACATAAATTTTACAACTGAATGGTGGAGTATATTTGGAAATTACACTCCGAACTTACAACAATTTGCTATCAAAATACTCAGTTTGACATGTAGCGCTTCAGGTTGTGAGTGGAACTGAAGTGTCTTTGAGCATATAAGAATCATTAAATACTTTTATTTCAATTTATTTATTTATTTATATATATGTTAATATATTTTTAAATTACATTACATGACAGATTCACTTGAAGAGAAGAAATCGATTGAAACATTAACGATTACATGATCTTGTTTATAGAAAGTATAATCAAGCTTCAAAATTTCATCATGAATTACGAAATAGAATTGATACAATCTCATTACAAGATATTGATGATTTAAATAAGTGGCTGGTGGGAGAAATAGGTGTCAACTTACAGAATGCTGAAGACGAGCTTGTATTTGAAGATGATAGACTGACATAGGAAGATGTGGCAAGAGCCTCAGGTGTCGGAGAATTACAAACATATACAAGGCAGATGACAAAAAGAAAATTGAATGCAACACCATCAAGCTCAGCTCCTGTTATTATTGAAACTGAGACATATTTTGATGAAGAGGAAGGGCAAGAGGAAGAGAACGAACTTAATGAAGATAATTTGTATGAAAATGACGATGATAATGATTATAATGAGTGATTTTGATGTAAAAGTTTATTGTTTTGAATTTTAAAATTTTTGTTAATGTGACATTGTGACTTTGTAATTTATACTTTAGATTTGCTTAATTAAATATGATATTTTTATTTAAATAATTATATTATATAATTTTTAATATTTTGGCGTCTTGCTTCGCTCGGGCGAGCGCCTAGTGCCTCGAGCGTTTTGAGACCCTGACGCCTTTTAGCGCCTAGCGCTTTTTTAATCACTAATTACGTCAAATTTTTCAATTCACATACAGCTCACTTTTCACATGATTTGACCTCCTCCATTAAATCTCTCTTGGAAACTGGTCATAAGATCCATATCTTGTCTAAACCAATGTTTTCCACTTCGATCTGTATCGCTCGATATGGGGATATGTACCGGGCCGACAAAATACCAGTACGCGAACCGCCCGCTATCGGGCAAGACCGTCAAAATCGGTATCTCCCTACGTGTGAACGAGGCGACGCCTCGTCTCCCCGCGCAGGGATGAGGCGTCACCTCATCTTCCAGCAAGAGAACGAGGTGTCGCCTCGTCTTCCAGCGAGAGAACAAGGCATTGTCTCGTCTTCCAGCGGGCGAACGAGGCGTCATTCTCCCGCGAGGCGAGGCGATGCTATTTTTTTTAATATATATTATATTAATATTATATAATATAATATTATACTATACCAAGAGGGATGCTCGGTGTATACCGAGAGGTATGCTCATTGCATACCGCTCGGTATCGGGTATCGTACTATACCGAGATAAACTGGTATGACGGTACAGACCGGTACGGCGAACCTTAGTCTAAAATACTAGAAAGTGTGCCAGACTTTTAAAATACCTCAAGAAATAATCATGAAACATAATTGCATCATCAGATATCCATGCATACAGTTAGATATACTCAAACCCAAAAAAGAACAGGCCATCATGTCTACACTCCATCATGGTAAACCATAATATTTAGAAGTAGATAAAGGATCGAGAAAAATTATCATCATTAAAATAAATATCCCAAAATTATCATTTCAAACAAACACTTCATGATAGGACATTATTTAGAGCATGAACATTCAACTTGTGTTTCAATTTGAGCTTTATCCATTTAAATAAGAGTGACAATGACAATGAAAATTTTAGCATGTCCATCTAAAATAACGCAAAGTAAATTGCATTCACATTTTATAGTGTTATCCATAAAATACAAACACAACCTTGTTATCTTTCAGAGTATTTTTTTGCCATGCCAAAGATCTCTCAGTGCACCTCACTCATACAAGCTACTTATCTACAGATCTGAAGTTCTCTAATCTTGAAATGATAATTGTTCATTGAGGGCTAAGTTCAACAAGATTTTCCAATCTTAAAAGGCACAATCATGTTTGAATAAGAAGAGAGTTTCCCTTGCTTTAAAAAACCTTCTCTTTGGCTAATTCCAATAGTACATTAGATGAATCCATATGACCAAGTTAACAAAAGATATGTTTTGTGAAAAGTTTTAAAAAATCCTCATGAAGACCATATTTACTAAGACCTACTAAATTAATCCCAAGCAATCGATCAACTTGAAATCTATACAACTTCAATCTATGCACTCCACCAAATAGCATAATGCCACTTCAAGATTATGAAATAATTTTTCTTAGAAATGCTAAGGTCACCTATCCTAAGTAGACTTAAGAAGAATGAGATGACCACTGAATAAAATATTTGTAACAGTCCTCAACAACAATAAAGATAACTCCTGTGAAATTGAACTTGTCATTTATTGATCAACTGTCACAAGTCCCACTATGTACAAAAGTACTCATCATAAGTAGTATATTTAATGAGATGCCTGAGACATGAAGCCACCTGTTCAAAATAACTGACAACCCAGCTGTACTTCCTTTTTTTTTCAATCCAACCATCTCTTTCAAAAGAAAAAGAACGTATTCACTATTCGATAAAAGGTATTTACAAAAAATGGTACTTGTTACCATACAAAAGACATGCGATGCGTATGTAGTTTGGTCTATAACATTGTTGACTAAATCCTAATGCACAAACCATAAAGAAGAAAGCAAATGAAAAAGAAACAGATCGAACCAAAATATATCAGAAGTATTTGAATTTCACCAGAGCACAAATCTGATATAATAATAGGAATCAGAAACTTGAGCAATGCCAAAGATAGCCTATGCCACTTACGCCTTATTGAAGAGATAAGCCCTCCCATGCTTGCAATGGAAGGCCTGTATGCAACAATAGAGAAAATAGTCATCAAAAAGGCAAATAACTTGTTGCGTGTATGACAAAGATTACAACAGAAATTATTACTGAGATTACAAGATTTATTTTACCATAATTAGTTTATTAACTGTGTATATATTCTTACCTAAAATAGATTACCAGTAATCAGTGTATTAATTATGTATATATTTTTATCTAAAATAAATTGTACAGCAATTCTTATTTAATAGAAAGGATCCTCAAGAAGAGGTACTTCAGCCATTTACTCAAAACTTGTCATGATATCAGAGCTAGGTTCTCAAATCCATAACTTAATATTCAACTTACTATCAACTTTGCTTCTGTCTTTTTAAGTTATCTGGTCTGCTTTTATTTTTCTTATTTTGGGTTGATTAATTTCTGATCAACAACTTTGCTTTGAGATTTTTTTGTTGTCAATCAACTTGTGGTTGACAACATTGAGATCTCCGCATTTGAAATTCTTTTTGAAGAATGTCTACTGAGAATCTTTTTAGAAGAATATCTACAAAGCCCTTAGCTATCAAATTTACAGGAAAGAATTATGCAGTATGGGAATTTCAATTCAATTTTTTTCAGAGAGGGAAAGAGCTTTGGAGTACATCGACGGGTCCTCTACTGCTCCTAAAGATGATAAGGAACTTAATCAATGGGACGCAAAGGATGCTCGAATTATCTCTCGAATTTTAGGATCTATTGAAGCCCATATTGTCATGGACTTAGTTGGTTTTGCCTAAGTCACGCGGCACACTTATGTGTCCTTCCACGAAAGGTCAGCCTCCCCAGAAACCTCCTATGGTCTCTTAAGACCTACAAAAGATAAGACGGGTTAGAGAAAGCATTCCACTCGGGATCCACAAGCAACCATTTTAGAAAACATTTTATAGCCAATACAAATTACAACCATGGACTTCACAAGCTCAGAACGATGGCACAACAAAAGGTCATGGTTCATTACAGACTGAAATCCTCATAAGTGTTCATATGACACGACTCTCATTTACAAACCGAAAACGGCCACAAAAAGCTAATCAAACTAGGGCTGCCAAGCCTACTGCTAGCCCGTTATTTGCTGTACAAAGCATGAACAAAAACCGAAATATACAAACATACATGAGCATTGCATTGATCACCCTGTTTATATCTTTGTCTGTGACGTTCTCCCCCACTTATTCCTTCGACGTCCTCGTCGAAGCCGTTGCGGACGTTGCATCTCCTCGCCTTTGCTGAGTTTTCAATCTTTTACTCTAACTATAACATGTCTCTTGGCCCTCAATTGCTCTCCGTCACTATTATTGAGTAGTCAAACTTTAATCGGTCATGCTGCTTCAACTCACCAATGACCAACTCTAGTGTGGGGATGGCTGAGTTGTGCTGATCTTTGTTGATTCCTGCAGATCCTTTTGATGAAGAAAAAGACCTTTCTTGTTATGCGTCAGTCTCTCAAACGTCTCATGCTGCTTAAACTGGGTGGATGCTTATTGAAGCTTTAACGAGCATCGCCTCGCAGAATTTGAAGTTTTTGAGGTCTTTCCTCCGGTCTATTGATTCTTTTCCACTTAGTTGTTACTTCCAAGTAGGTTTGTATCCCTTCCGATTTCGATAGGCATTCTGTTAGGAAATGATGCGGTACCGATCACTATTGTTAAGGATTTAACAACTATTGTCTTCCATTAAGTTTCTTCGAACGGTCTTTGAATCTGTACGAAGCTCCTTTACTAGATAAATAAGAGAACTGGGGTACTCAATTTCACCCATACTCTTAAGAGTTGAGAAGACAAAGATTACTTGACTTTGCCTGCCTCCTCGAGGGTTATACTTTATACATCGAACTAGTTACTGGTCTTCGCCCGCTCTTTCCTCATACTTCTGAAGCACCCGAAGTGTTTGCACTCTTTGTATTAAGTTAGCTACTGTGATTCACTTTCTCACTGTCATTGAAGTTCTGGAATGCAAGAAGTCTTGCTCGAAAAGAGCAAAATTTCACCGCAACTTGGAGCAAGTCTCTGATAGTTTTGGTCGCCTCTAGGATTGTACTATCTTCTCTGTCATCTTTGTCGTCTACTCCTCTAAGTAGAAAAGGCATAGCACCACATACTGTCTACTTCGTTCTTTGGTCGAGCACTCTTGTATCGATGTGAAGTCCTCCACTTTCGGCTATCTTGATGAGAAGCCCATTAACACCAGCCTTACGAAGTTCCCTGGCCTCTACCCTTTAACTCTATCTTGGTACTTGGAGTTTGCCCTTGCATTCTCCACCTTTTCGACCCCTTTCACACCAATGCTCTTCCTCCATTAGAGCAAGGGATCGATGACTCCACGAAAGTCACGCTTCTATAGTACCATGGCATTGTCATGCCCATGACTACTATCCGTTGTCTTGCATCTACATCCCTTTCTTCATAATCAATAGATCTACCTCTACGGCACCGAGCACTCCTTTGAGTCCACCTCCATTCTAACCGACACTTGGTTTTTGGGTAGCCGAGTCCCTCTAGACCCATCGTCACTTCCTTGTCCCTTTCGACCACCTGCTTCAACACCTTTGTGTTCTCCGAGCAGTTCCCCTTAGTCAATGGAAAGATAGACTACAACTCTCATGCATGACTTCTGCCATCCTGTTGCAGGGATTATACCAATTATGTTCTCTTTAACTTTCTTAGTAGTAACATTCGTTTACTCGATCTTGTTCTCTAACTTACCGGGCTCCCTGATAGAACCCCAAAAAGAGCCATATAAATTTTGATCTCTGAGAGGGATCAACCCTTGGAACACTATAGGGGGTTCCTCCCTCCTAGAACTCGGCACAAGGCTAAATAAGATATAAATCTTGGTTGATGAAAAGAGGTGAAGGCTACAAACTTATATAGGGCTCAAAACCTAGCCCTAGGGGGTGCTTCCTAAGTTAATTCCCCCTTTTGTCCCTCCTATAGCCGCCCTACCTAAATGGGGGGGCGACGGCCTAAGTGGCTGCACAAGCCGCATGCCTTTGCTAGAAACCCTAGCCGACCAACCCAGTGAAGGGGGAGAGGGCCAGGAAGCCATAAGGCCCCAAAATAAACCCTAGCCATACTTTTTTATAGGATAAAAGTGAATAGGTGGGGTTTTATTACAATCTCACAAGGTTTTTATTAATTACTTCTATGGTGATTAGGACTCAACCCTGCTGGAGTCCTATCAAGCCCGCCTTCTTTGAATCAACCTTGTCCTCAAGGCTGAGGATCCATAAACTTAGGGAACCGGGTCTTCAACTCCTCATATAATTCTCATGTTATCATCAACTGAACTTTGGCCTCGTCATCAACCTGGGTGTCAGTTGGAAGGATTTGAGTTGAGTCGTCTTCTTTAAATTTTCATTTGAGGTGGGATACCCGGAGGATCAACTGTAATCTTGATCTGGTGTGCAGATCTGATCTTCAGGTTAGGCCCCAATGTCATCCCCAATTTTACAAGGCCCAAAGAAATAGGGAGACCACTTCCTTAAGGCTCGAGTTTCCTGCTGATCGGGCTGGAGGTGTAGGAAAACTTGATCTTCAATTTTTTGTCCATCTGTAGTTTATCAGGAGGCAATTTCTTCTTTAAATGTATTGTCATGTGGTTAGTCTTTAGTAATAGCCAATTTTTCTTCTGGAATGGTGACAACCCTCTAGTATGGTTCAGGATGATAAGAACCCAATCTGGCATGAGTATAGATCAAGGTTTACAATTTCGACCTGTACCGCCCGTAGTATAGATCAAGGTTTGCAATTTCGACCTGTACCGCCCGTTCCATCAAAAATCGACCGTCGATGGTTGATTTCGACCGTCAGCGACCGATTGAAGTAGAAATCAACCGTCGGCGGTCAATTGAGAGAGAAATCAATCGTCGATGGTCGATTGAGAGAGAAATCGACCGTCGACGATCGATTGAGGAAGAAAAAAGGAAGAAGAAGAGGAAAAGAAAAAAAAAGAAGAGGGGAAGAAAGAATACCTCGCCTACGCGTCGTCCTCACACTTCAGCCGGATCACCACACCATAGCCGCATGGCTTTTCTCCCACACGGGAGACGCTCGGCACGCCGCCGCCCAGTCGCTGCACCATCGCCCGTGTACAGCTTTTCTCCCGAGGAGACGGGCGTCTCCCAGCGAGGAGACAAATCGAGGCGATGTCGCTTCCTTTTTATATATTTTAATATTTTTAATATTATATTATAAAAATATTATATTATATTTTAATATCGGGTGATGCACTATACCTCCGTCACAGACCATCTTACCGATAATATATCGGTATATCGGTACGGACCGGTAAGTAAAACCTTGGCATAGATTATAATTTTTCTGGGCTTACCCCTCTTTCATGTCATGGACCTGTATCCAACCAAATTTTACATTTAGTAGCAATGAGTATCCCTTTCAAAAACCTCGTGTGGAGTGTGGGAGAAGCCTCGGTGTGAATTAGGTGTCAACCATCTTGCATAAGGGTGATGCCGATCCCAACTCTGGATGTGTCTGTTCCAATCATAAACATTTGGCCACAACTTGGTAGGGATAAAATCGTGGTCATAAGGGCTATAGTTCCACTCGGCCAAGGTGGTGCATCTTTCTTCACAGTGAGAGGGATGATGTTTTGTTAAGATCTGCGAATAATCCTTCTCTTATTCTGATTTTGCCACTGGAGGGCTCAATTTTTTTGCTATCTTAGGCCGTAGATCGGAGGTCATCATCAAGGAGGTCTATGAGCATCATGGTCCAATCCTTTGGAGAGTCGTGGAAGTCACCTAAGATATGAAAGTACTGCATCAGCAATTATGGTGAATTCGACGGGATGTAACATTTCAGAAGTAACTTATCCCTCGAGAAAAGGATGTAAGGATGTGTCATAGTTGGAAATAAGCACGGTCGAATAATCCGTGTCTCTATCATCTCTTGGGCGACCCTTTTATCTTCAACCTTCGAGATTGTAGGAAGCAATCTGACCGAGCAACAATTGATAAAAGTTTCGACCGATTCAGCATAGGAGGGTCAGACAGCTTCAGAGGAGTTCATTGGCTCGGTTTGGTGGAGACGCCCAAAATTTCAGCATACTGTGGGAGAGAGTTCTTATCTTCAATCTCATGAAACTCTTAAATTTGAATTGGGAAACCATTGGATTCTTCTTTTGGTATATACCCTCCAAGTGTTGTGTTGTGGTTGTAGTCGCTGGACTCCCTCGTAGAATCATTTGTTTTCCTTTTCTGAAAAATTTCATGGTTAGCTTCGAAAAATTTCAAAAAACATTTTCAATCGTGGACAACCAATCAATGTGGAGCATTACATCAAAACCATCAAGAGGGAGGAGGAAAAAATCAGCAACTACGTCTTGCTCCTGTAGGATCAGTTTTACCTGCGGGCACTTTTGGTTGCACTTCAGAATTTGGCCGTTAGCTACCTTGACTTCAAACCCGCTGTAATCTTCTATTTAGAGCAATAAGTGGGCAGCAACCTTACTGCTCATGAAGTTGTGTGTGCTCCCTGCATCGATGAGAACGATGATAGACTGCTGCTCGAGAAACCCTTCGATCTTCAATTTTTGCAGGTTGGTGTAGCCGGCTAAGGTAGGGACCATGCGGGTGGCCGGTTGTGGTGTATCCTTCTCCTTGGGCTCAAGAGTCGTATCTTCAAATTTGGGTTCTTCAGTGGGTGCAATCATCAGTGATGTCTCCTTTTTACATTGGTGTTCTAGGCTCCACAGTTTATCATAATAGCCACATATCTTTGTCGATCCATCATGAAAGTCTTCTCTTGTTAACTTTTTCGGTTGAGGGGGTTGGCTAACAGTAGGAGGAGGTGAAAGCTTTGGTGCCACTGGTCAGGGAGCGACCCTAGTTCTCCGGGCTTCATAGTTCAATTACTCCTCTTGATGTTGCGCGAAGGAGATGCCTGCCTTAAGTGTGTACGGCTGTCGCGCTTTAACTTCTTCCCAAATCACCAGCTTCAAGCCCTCAATAAAGGTCCTCAATATCTGCTTTTAGACCAATCATAACTTTGATTAGATAACCTTTCAAACCTGTTTTGGTACTCTTGTATGGTGGAGGCTTGATGGATCATCACTAGTTCTTCGTCAAGATTTTTGTAATTGATTGGTGCTGAAGGTTTACATGCTTTTGGTTAGGATGTGGCTCTCATGATCTGAACATCTTAATTGAGGTGCCCTTCTTGAAGTTGTGCAAATGAGATCGATGTCGTCGAGGTGTAGGGCTGTCGTGTCTTATCCTGGCTTCTTATCTCCAATGGGTTCTTTTTGCAATCAGAATTTGCTTTATGTTGTGATCTTCTTGGGCTCGGTGATCGACCCAATCTAAACTCCTCAAAGAGAGCGCGTAATTTAGCATCCATACGCGTCTCGAAAGCCTCCAATTTGGCTTCGAATAAGCCCATCGATGTCATGACGTAAGAATCTCCAACCTGTCAAATAAACCGACTGAAGAGTGTAGCTGCAATTTTCAGATTGAAGGCGTGAATGGCATCAATGTTGGGACTGCGATGGTGAAGTCTCCAAGTGAAGGATGGCAACCAAGGGTAGCAGCAACGATGGAGGAAGAAGATGGCAGCAGTAACGTCCACTGCGGTTCTGCGGTGATGCTGCAATATCGTCGAGGCTGCGATTTTTTTAGGTGGCTGATATCGGAAGATGGTAGCTGAGAGATCTGCGTCGGAGAAAATAGTGATGGTGGAGGAAGAAGAGGCGCTCGGCTACGATGCGACCGCATTGGTTCGCAAGTGGCGGTTGCAATAGAAGGAAGACGAGGCGTGCAGCATTGCGGAGGAGGGATATAGAGCGAGAGCTAGTCGTGTTCACATCGATGCTGGCCGCGATCAAGATAGTTGGCAGCGAAAGATTGCTGCGGGCTCCGATGTAGACCGATTGCAGCGAAAGATCGCTCGTAGCTTTTTGCCACAAAGGATCGCTGCTGGTTGCGATCAAGGATGGTGGCGAGAGATCGCTGCTAGCAGCGTTGTGCAACGAGAGATGCGTGCTACGGTTGAAGGGATAAGGGAGGTTGGATGGCTGAAAGGTTGGTGGACCGAAGGTGGAAGGCTGCGATTTTTTTGGGCTTGTTTCGTGGCTATTTTTGGGTGTGGTTTGGGGCTGCGATTTGGTGGAGTTTTAGGGCTGTGAAAGTAGTGGATAAAGGTTAGGAAAAGGGTTTTGGATCTGGGTTAGATGGCAGCAAAGGTTTGATAGAGATCCGTGGGGGTATGCTGCGAATAAGTGATGGTTGTAGAAGGCTGCGGTTTTAGGCTTATTAGGTTGCTGTTTTACATACGGTTTGGGCTGCGGTTTTGTAGGGTTTTGGGGCTGATTAGGATGTGAGGTTTCAGAGCAAAGGTGGTTGAAAAGGTAGGTGGATCGGTAAGGAAGGTTGGCTAAAAAGGTAGGTGGCTCGGTAAGAAAGACTGGATGAAAAGGTAGGTAGATCGGTAAGGAAGGTTGGCTATGATTTAGGGCTGATTTGGGTGGTTGTTTGGGATCGATTTAGGGTATGGTTTGGAGGGTTTCTTGGTGAGGATGGTAGGGTTTGCAGATGAGAGAAAGAGAGTCCAAAAACCCGCAAAAGACAGCATTCAAATCCAATGGAATTCGACAAAGAAAGGTGTTGCGATGTGCTATCCTGCTGAACAGATTTCACGTCGAAGAAACGATGAATTTTTGATGTAAATCCCAGAGGAAAATTCGAGGAAAATATGCAAAAATCCTCGGTTCATATGTGGTCAATATCGGCAAAAAGTTTAACAAAATTTCGACAAAGTAATGATAGGAAAATAGAGAAAAAGACTGAAGGCATATTCTTCGTCGTAAAATTTGAGCACTGCGTGATAACAAATTAAGGCACAATAAAACGAGTTTCAGAAGGAGTTTTTTCCAGAGATCAATCTTAGAAAGCTAAGATGATCTATAAAATTGTGTAAAAGTTTAGCAATAAACCGGTTTCAAGAGGCAAATAGGCGACTGAAAACTTTTGCAACATTTCACCTTCGCAACAACGATAACGTTTGCGACGGTCGAAATTTACAGCGAATAAAATATGGAAAAACTCTTCAACGTGTAAGGTAAAGGATTTTGTAGTATTGAAGAGGCGTGGGTAATGAAAATATACCAGATCTCTAATTCAAACACAGGGCGCAGCAGCAGATTGATTTGATCTGCGGCTTGGGTGGAAGGTGGAGACGTGTGTCGTAGTAATTGTGGGAATTGCTTCGGAAGGTGGGGGCGGCAGAGATAGCAACAAGGGCAGTAGGAACGCTGCTATGATACCAGAAGATAGAACCCCGGAAGGAGCCTTATAGATTTTGATCTCTGAGGAGGATCAACCCTTGGAACGCTATAGGGGTTCCTCCCTCCTAGAACTCGGCACAAGGCTCAATAAAAGATTAATCTTGTTTGATGAAAAGAGGTAGAGGCTACAAACTTATGTAGGGCTCAAAACCCTAGCCCTAGGGGGGTGCTTCCTAAGTTAATTCCCTCTTTTGCCCCTCCTATAGCCGCCCTACCTAAATTAGGGGGGCAGCGGCCTAAGTGGTTGCACAAGCTGCATGCCTTTGCTAGAACCTTAACCGACCAACCCAGTAAAGGGGGCGGCGGCCAGGAAGCCCTAAGGCCCCAAAATAAACCCTAGTCATATTTTTTTATAGGATAGAAGTGATCAGGTGGGGTTTTATTGCAACCTCATAGGTTTTTTATTAATTACTTCTAGGGTGATTAGGACTCAACCCTGCTGGAGTCCTATCACTCCCTTAAGCGAATATGAGCTCTGGAGCAATCCAACTCTCCAACCGCTCCGATCATACCTCTATATGATCAAGTCCCCCATGGGACTCACTGGTACTTACACTCGAAATTCTCTATCGGTGGTACACAGCCCACATATGTTGATGACTAAAGCTTTCATTCGATGCATGCACGGAAGGCGAGTCTACGATACCATGACATTCACTCCTTGAATCCATGGCTTTTCTTGTCATGTTGTTCACCGAAGTGGAGCTCCCAGGAGCTTCTGATCATACCTCCACATGATTAAATCCCTCACAGGACCTCTCTCGCGGGTGTTGTATTGCCTCGAATAGTTCCACCACAAATGCACCATGTCACCTCCTGGTGACATCTCCATTGCATTTAGAATTTTGTGATAAGAACTCGGACTATAATCTCTCCATGTGTGGCCTTTGTTAGCACATCATAGGGTCTCTGCCACCTCCGGTTGTGTTCGCTCCTTTGGCAATCGACCTTCGTCCACCCATTCTCGGATCACACTCAGACAAGGAATAGCTCTAAAATAGTCTGTCGTCTAGTAGCTCTCGAAGTCCACTGACTTCAGTGAAATTGGTGCATCATTGTCTGGATCCAAGCCTCGCGGATCCAAGATATAATTAAATAATATTAAAATATTATTTAATATTATAATATTAAATATAATACAATATATATATAATAAAAAATTGAGGCATAGCCTCGCCTCACGGGAGAAACGAGGCGTTGCCTCATCCCCGCGCGGAAGACTAGGCGGCACCTCGTCCTTGAGCTGGAAGAACGAGGCGCTACCTCGTCGCCTCATCTTCTAACGGGCGAACGAGGCACAGCCTCATCCCCGCGCGGGAAGACGAGGCGCCCTCGCGTAAAGACAAGGTGCCTTGTCTCTCCCACGAGGCGAGGCGAGGTGGCGCCTCTTTTTTTTTCTAATTTCTAATATACATTTATATTACATTATATTATATATTAAATCTATACCGTCCGATATGAGACAGTCCGTGTACCGGTACCCTATCGAACCGGTACATACCGCCCATACTGGGGGGTACAGGACAGCACAGCAAACCTTGGTACCAATACAATCCCCCCAAAGATCCACCACAACCATTCTGATATTCCCTTCCCCCACCACCCATCTCTTTTATTCTTGTCCAACTCTCCCTCCTGCACTCTCTAAACGATGATGGTTCTTTCTACACCTTGCCCAATGCCTCTACCACCTTTAGCCACCACAGGCCGCTCATTCACTGCCAAACTGTAGGTAAGTGTTCAGATGGCTGTGTGCTACTCGCTTATTAAATCAATGCTAAAAATCTTATAAGCTCTGTCTGTAACAGAAGAAGAATGATGCATGCTACCAAAGAAGGGATGCTGAAATGGCCTTATCTGATGAGGAACTACAAGGATATAAAGATCCATCAGGTACAGATAACACTAAAATGTTGAAAATATAAAACACATTTAAGGAAGTAAATCCTACAATGAACTTGATCCTTAGTCAATTTATAAGCAAACTATTGATCACTTGATAATTAGTCAAACTATCAAACAAATATAAAAGTCATCTTACTCAAGACTACACCCTTATCTGGATAAGTATGCAATCAAGATAACATACAGATTTAGAAATTGGCTGCAGTAGATGGTTGGGTAGTAAATAGTGATGCTGGTTCAACTGGATGATGCTTGGCAATTACCAGTGAGCCACTGATGGTCTTTCTTTCTTGACATGATTAGTTAATTTATGGAGCATATGAAATGATTTGGTAATAAAGCAAGAAAATTTGATCGACATCCACAGACTGAAAATACATGGATTGGGGAGGAATTCCCACTCTTCCAAGATGACCAACTTTCTCGTTGCACTCATCCGTCTTACATGGTCCTCTGCCGATTGAAAACCCTAACAAGTTCTCTAATATTATGGTCATTCGTTAACTAGTTACAACTCATTAGCCTCATTGAATCAACATACCAACAAAGTCATAAGTCCCAGCTATTTACGGTCCTCATGTTTGGATGATTCTCCAGTAAGCAAAAAAAGAAAGAAAAATATAAGTGCGGATGATTCTCCATTGAGCGATGTTTGATAAGTCTCATGCCCATAAGACCAAATAAGCCATGGAATAATTTCTCTCCCAGCACAATGCGGGTAATTTGCTTATGGACTACGAAACCTACGTTTTAAATATCATCCTGATTGAGTCCTTTTAGATCCTATCTTTTTCATTCTTACCAACTATGAAAACTTCTTGAAGAACTGTGAACCATTAATAGGAAGTACGATGGAAGATTTTTTGGCCCGTTACAGCAAGCTTGATATCAAGATCAAAAACAGGTAACTTTTCGAACAAGCAGAGAACGACCAGGAACGAAGTTCCCTCAGAAATCGCAGTGAACCAAGAAAAAACGCCTCGGCCGTGGCGTGGGATGGAAGATTTTGACGAACCTTGGAGACGATGTCATCGGAGACGGCGAGATGAGCCTGGCAGTGCTTACAGCTGTAGATCTTGCCCTCCAGACTAATCAGAAACAGCCGCCCCATCTCTTATCTCTACCTCTTGACCTCCTCGGTGTCAAGCCACCGCCCCGCCGTCTCCAGCTTCTCGGCTCCAATAATGTCGATCAAAAGGGAGACGCCCCTTCCCACGCTCTTCCTTCCCTGCGACGAAAGATCGATGTGCCGATCGCTGCAAGAATCGGGAGATAGATGGAAGATTAGACCAAGGGGAAAGAGGGCAGAAGAAGGGGGAAGTTGGAGAGGGCGGCGAGGAGGTTGGATGTACGCGTCGACCGAGCACCTGGGTGAGAGCACAGAGGAGGCAATCGAAAGCGTGTGAAGGATGGAAAACACAGTACACAAGACACCGACGATGAAGTCGGGACAACTGTCGTTGCTGATGGTTACGATGACCGAAGAGAAACAAGAGGTTGAATGGTAGAGAGGTATTTCGGTGTTCCGTGTTTGGCACCACAGAGAACGCCAGAATTTCGTACATAATATGTATTCCCCAAAGATTCAAATATATATAATGACAAATTTACCCCCTGCCGACGGTGCTTGTTTGTGAACCAGGGTAATGACGTGTCCAACCCGACCCAAATCAAACCCAACCGTAACCGTAACATCAGCTCGCTCTCAAATGTCATCCGACACAAATTCTTCTTGAACCCGACGAATTGATTTCATCGTTTGCATATAAAATTTTCCTTATAAAAGACATCAACAAAAAAAAAAATGATGATGGTATATTTTCTTAATATTAATTGGTGAAAGTAATTATGATTATATTAAAAAATATGATAAATAATTTAAATTTGATATTATTATATTTTCACGATACTGTACAATGATATAATCGTTAGATATTCTTGCTAATAATTATAGTCTCTGAGTCTCTCACACATATTAAATACTAACTAGTATGTAAATAACTGTATAAATAATACATAGTTATTCTTCTTGAACCCGACGAATTGATTTCATCGTTTGCATATAAAAGTTTCCTTATAAAGCCATCAACAAAAAAAAATGATGATGGTATATTTTCTTAATATTAATTGGTGAAAGGAATTATGATCATATTAAAAAATATGATAAATAATTTAAATATGATATTATTATATTTTCATGATACTGTACAATGATACAATCGTTAGATATTCTTGCTAATAATTATAGTACCTGAGTCTCACACATATTAAATACTAACTAGTATATAAATAACAGTATAAATAATACATATATATATTATCTTCATTTAATCATATGATCTCTGACATGTAAGTTTCATAAATATGATAAATAATATATTTTTTTATTTTTTATTTTTTATTTTTAAAATTAAAGTATATACTTTCTAAAAATATTATTCATAATGTTTTACTAAATATTGGTTGGCATGCATAAGAATCAATGTTTACTTTAAGCATATTTTACAGTAAAAAAAATGATCTTTCAGTACATCAAGCTTAAATATACTAGTGGATTTGAGAATAAGATTAAGTTATCATAATAAGCATATATATGCTATCTAGAAGTAATAATTGAATTTTAATCAATCTTAAGCCTAAATGAGTTTGAACATGATTCATAGGAAAGTTTAATTTTAAACATTATGTATGTAGAGGATAATAAACTACCTATGCATAGATGGAGCAATAAAAATTTAAACAAAGATGTAAATAAAGAAAGAGTGTTATACTAAAAATGTTAAGATATATAAGTGAGATTAAGGGATGAGTTTATATCAAAAATATATCTTTCTCATACTAAATTAGATTATTGTTATGACCTTACAATTATATTAATAAAAAAATTAAAATAAGGTCTAATAAAATTAAACCTTAGACATCAAGATAACCTTATTTTAGCATTATCTCTTTATCAACCTTATAACCAATGATCCTTTCTCGTCTTTTTTCAATTATTCTCTTAGTTTTTTTCTTATAAAGGCTACGAAATCTTTATATATGTCCACTCATCATATCAGAGAAAAGAGTACCTAGTAGAGTCCTTGTGATAACCAAGATGAGAGTAAATGCTAGCCCTTCAGTTATCTCAGCTAAGATATTTATTTATGATGTTTTGTTTAATGCTTTAGTTGATCTTAGCACCACACATTATTTTATATCATTAGCTTGTGTGGAGTAAGTAGGCAACTCATCTAAAATACTAAATGTGATGTAATGTATAATTATTTCATCAGAGGATATAATGTATTCAGTTCAGAGATTAACATTTTGTCTAATTCAAACTGTTGATAAAGAATTAGTTGCATAGTATTAAACATACAACACTTTAATGTGATATTGGGCATTGACTAATTGTCTAATCATCATGCTTTTATTGACTATAACAAAAAGTGGATAGTAATTTTGTTAAATCTTAAAATCAATTGATGGGTTTATAGACTAATATATTCTTGAGATAAGTAATGTAAGAAATATTTTAATCACATATTCGAACCTTTTAATGATAACTTATTGAAGTAAGAGAATCAAATATTAGGTTAGATTAGTATCATATCAAAAATTGAACGTCAAATCGGACGATTAGTCGACGTGCCAAAGATTGGACTTCATGCTTAGGGATCGTGCCAGAAGGATCGGGTATTGTACCAAAAAATTGGATGTTGTGAGAAAGTCAATATGCCAATAGATCGAGTAATATGTCGAAGAAAAGGGCAATGTGTTGGAGGTTCGGATGAAGTGTCGGATGATCGGATAACATGACAGAATATTAGGCAATATGCTGAAAGCTTCGTGATTGTACCAAATATGTGGTTGATTGTTTAAGTCTTGATCGGCATCTTTTAGAGTCAAAATAATTGGTTGAAACCATACTAATCAAGAAACCTATTAGGCTTAAACCAAAACTATTAGAATAGAGTTGGTACTAAGAGGGGGATGCGAGGGGTTTGAATTAGTGTAAGAGTAAAAATATTAGTTTTAAAAAATATTGCTTGAAGTAAAACTGAAATCGGAAGAGGTTTTGTTGAAATTCGTTAAGAGTAAATTAAAGAGCAATTTAAAATAAAGTCGAAATGAGATGTTCATGATTTTCTGATAATTAGATAATAGCAACTAAGGTTAAGATCAAACTTAAAGACAGATAAAATAGAAGTACTCATAGAATTTATAGTGGTTCGGTCAAAAACTTGACCTACATTCACTTCCCGTGTCCTCCTTCCTCGAGGCTACCGGTGTCTATTAATTATCTTCTTTCATGAATGAAGATCAAACACCCAACTTCTCTTCTTTTCAGAGGTTCAAGAGAGGAACATTTACAATCTTTCACTCTTACTTAAACTCACTTTATACTTGAAGCACATAAAGTAAGCTCTTAAATTTTATAGAATTTTACCTAAGATTTTGATTACTTTTCTATCACTTTCTTGCTTTCTCATGTAAGAATACTTGGGGTATTATAGACCCCAATTTGATTTCAAAAATTGGAACCAAAATTCAACCCTTTTCAGAAAACTCGAGTATAGGCGGTACTACCACCGGCATTGGTGGTACTACCGCCAAAGTGCTCGAAAAATGGGTGGCGACGGTACCACAACTGCTTGGGCGGTACTACTGTCGCTAGCTAACAGTACCATCATCGAGCAATCCAGGAACAATACTTTCCCATATTGTTTTATACCCGAGTCATACCTTCTATTGACCCCTTTCTAGATCAAGAAAATTGGCTCTATCATGAGTTCAAATTTGACACAAAGTGGACATGGTTAATCTCCAATTGAGTTAGTTGGATTTCACTAAACCTAACTCAAATTAAGACTCAAAATATGATGCTAACTATGATACACTAAGATAAATAATTATAATTATCTTATTGTCTGGCACATCAATCGATCTTTCGAACTCCCGGTGAACTTCGCGACATTCCTCCGGCGAACTCCCAGTGAGCTCTCGATCATCTTTCGTTGAACTCCTGGCGAGCTCTCACGACATGTCCAAACCCTGACCTGATGCCCGATCTTGACTCCAACCCAACATCAAATTGTATTATCTTTTCACAGTCGTAGTTAATCATGCATCACTTATCTCTAACACACAGGCTAGGTTATAAATTCATCAAAATTCAATATTCAACAATCTTCTCATTTTTTATGATGATAATCAATTGATGACGGAGTTAACTTTAACTTCCCCTATTTATATGCCATAAGAGAAATAGAGCAAACTTGAATACAAAAAAAATCATCACCTTTGAATTCGAGTATAGCATTTTCACTATTTTGGCTAATCATTGAAATTTTAACAATTTTAACCATTCATTACCATGATACCATACATAATAAAATTTTCAAAACAACATTCATTTTCTTGGTATCACATGATAAATACTTCAACTAAAAATATATTTCACATGATAAACGTCATTTCAAACATTTTGCTTATGTCATCAATCATGTAATTTCTCCCCCCTTATCATCAACAAAAAAGAGAAATGTTCAACTCATATTTAAATATTTTTAAACATGTATCACAACATTTATCACAAGAGAGAAATTTAGTCAATTTCTCCCCTTTTGTAAAATAAGAAGAATAATAAGGAGATGATTTTATTCTTCACAAATGACATATCAAATTTCTTTCGCCCCTTTGTAAATAAAATAGAAGAAAAAGAAGGGGGGTGTCAAGTATATTAAGGAGTTCAAGAATCAAAGATCAAGTATCCCGAAAAAATAAATATCAAGAGGGGGAATATATTTGAAAGCATTGTATCAAAGGTTATGGATCCAAGAATAAAAATATTCTTTTCTTTAAAAAGATGATCCAAAAGAGAGCTTAAAAGTCGAGAAATCTAAGAAAAATGTAAGAGTTACTCATACATTTAAAGTCATCTTACGTAAATTTCAAGAACCTCAAGAAATCTGAAACATTATATGATAGTAAATTATGCATATCAAAGGTCTAACATTCTTAATTTTCTTTTGAGAAAATCAAATTATTCTTTATTTAATGACTTTATAAAAATATTATCTAATTGATATTTTGTATCAATAAATTTTAAAGAAATATCATGATTATTTACATGATCTCTAATAAAGTGATGTCTAATATCAATATATTTAGTTTTTGAGTGTTGAATGAGATTTTTAGTTAAACATATTGCACTAGTATTATCACATTTAATAGGAATATTTTTAAAGTGAATTCTATAATCTTCGAAGGTGTTTTTTATCCAAATAACTTATGCACAATATGCTATATACTCCACTTCGACTGTAGATAATGCAATCGAATTTTGTTTCTTGGAAGATCAAGAAATAAGAGTATGTCCTAAGAATTGGCATGTTCCGATTGTACTCTTTTTATCTATTCTACAACTATTGAATCTCGAATATTGTCTTATCATATTTAATCCTGCATCATTCATCTCTAACACACATGTTAGATCAACAAACCCATCAATTGATTTTATTATCAAAATCGGGTATCAGGCCAGGGTTCGAACGATGTAGTAGTAACACGTTGGGAGATCACTAGAAGCTCATCGAAGGTATCGACGACTTGTCGGGAGTTCGCCGAAAGATCACCGAAGGAATCGGGCACTTGTTAGGCATTCGTCGGAAGCTCACCAAAAGTATCAGGGGCTTGCTGGAAGTTCACCGAAAGCTCATCGAAGGTAATCAGGAGGTTGCTAGAATACACTCGGGGTTTGCCAGAAGATGACACATACTCATTGGGAGTTCACCGAAGGTTATTAGGAAGATTATCAGGAGTTGGAAGGTCACTTTACATGTTGGTCAAATTGATTGTATTTGTATGCCTTAGTATGTCATAGTTAGCATCGGTTTGGTTTAGAGTCCAAATTGAGTTAGATTTGGAAGGAATCGAAATCAACTCAATGTGAGGCAACCGGATCCATTTTGGGTTGGATTTGAGCTCAAGTTGAGCTTATTTTGTTGACCTAGAAAGAAGTTAATAGGAGGTATGAGTCAGGTACATAAAAGTATAGAAAAAATAGCTTTTGCAAGATTTCATAGTGGAAGTACCGATAGTGGGCGACGAGCACTACCCAGGTCAGCGGTAGTACCGCCTATGCGATAATAGTATTACCGATGCCTTGTTTTTAAGGTGCTTTTGATAGTAGTACCATCAACGCTAGCGGTACTACTGCCCAATAAAGGAATTATAAAAAGATTTAAATTTTTTGCTCTATTTTTGAAGCCAATTGGGGTCTATAAATATCTCAAGTTTTCTTTCTTAGTGAAGCAAGGGTAATAAATGAAAAAGGAAGAAAATTCTTGTGAAAAGTGTTGTAAAGTTTGAGAGCTTCCCTTGAGTACTTCTAATTGTAAAAGTGAGTCTAAGGGAAGTGAGTGTAATATTATGTGACTTTATTAATTAAATAAGATATATTATGGATTACGATAAAAGATATTAGTTAATATTAAATAAAGTCTATATTATATTGAGATATTTTAGGGGATGCCCTTGATGGAAGGAACTCTCCTAATAACTTACCCTAGACCCTCTGCTTTCGCCTATAAATAGATAGGACGTACTATAAACTTAAAGCATGGAAAGACATGGAACGACAATAGGGAATAGAGTGAAAGAGATTACGGTTATTCCCTCGATCTCCCCAAATCATCAATTATAGTGGTCCTATGAAAGGATAGGAAGAGAGGAGAAGGGGTCTAGATTTATTCTAATTCTCCTTGCAGATCAATATTCGGTGTTATTCAGATTCGACAAGCGATGCTCTTGAAGATCTAATTGGATCTTGATCATATTACATCTAAAGGTACGCATCATAAACAGATCTAGTATTAATTGATTTCAATCCTGGCATAATAGTTTTTCGTATAATAGTTTGCATAATTATAGTTTTTATGCCAACAATTGATATCAGAGCCTAGGATTTGAGATAAAAAAATATTAGATTTATTATTTTTGTTTACGATACGTTGATTTGAATATCTTATTGATCTATTTTCCTATCTATTAATTTTAATTATTTGCTTGTGAACGATTCTTGATGGTTGTTATGCATCATGGAAAAGACGCAGCAATCTTGTTGTGTTTTTGGTGGATCATCTCGACAACACCGAGTGTGCATCTGGATCGGATGTCGGTGACAAGCAATGACGGGTTGGACACACGTGGCGGAGCATCAAGAGCCGACCGCTTGTTGTGTAGCATAAGCAGTAGAAGGGGAAGAAGTTAGAGTTTTTCTTAAGGAAATTACAGTTTTACCATTAAGTAAAAAATTATAGTTTTACCATTAAGTGAAATAATTATAGTTTTACCATTAGACTGAAATTACAATTTTATCCTTTAGTAAAAATTATAATTTTACCTTTATGCTCAAATTACAGTTTTATCATTCACCGAAATTATAGTTTTACCCTTCGACTGAATAGGATTATTTATAGTTTTACTCCTGTGATTTATTAATCATATAATCTGTTATAAATTCTGTAATTCTTTTTATATTATTTTATAATTATAGTTCTACCATTATAAAATTGAGAAATTATGGTTTATTTTCTCAATTATAAAATTAATTAATATATCATCTAATAAAATTTAATTATGATTATATTTTGATTATATTTTATTTTGATCAATTTATTTAATTGGACTTATGGGCTTCTCCAATTAAATAAAATTAATTAGTTTAATAAAAGATTAAGAAAATTATAAATTATTATTTATTTATTATTTTCTCATATTAATTATTAATTATATGTGTTAAATTCAATTATTGGTGTTTGGATATTTATTCAATTATTCACATACAAATGTTAGTAATTATGAAATAATATTTATTTTTCACATGAATGCATGATTTATGTATTATTATGATTATAGTTATCATATGACTTTTTTTCCTACTGATTAAGTATTCAATAATTATTATGGTTGTTATCCTATTATTGAATCAGCATAAATTAGTTTAAATGAACTTGATGAATATTATTTGTAGTTCATCTCCTTAAGTTATGCTTAACTGGTAGCTGCCAAAATAGCCTGGGATGGTAGGCTTATAGAATTTGAAATACAATTAAAGTCTTATCATTCATAGAATAATTTAGTTTGTATTTTATATTACTGCATTGCTATTGTAGTCACCAAAGTGGCCTAGATCAATGATTTATAAAATTACATTAAGGACCAAGTCCTCAATGATATTAAAGAAATAATATTTAAAATTATATGCATAATTAAGAGATTTAGATAATCTCAAAGGATAATCTATTTCAAATAATTATGTGATTGGGTAAGATGATATTGTTTTGGATATTCTTGCAGTTTATAATTGTATACCAAATGTAGTAAAACTATTTCACAAGGATGATATCAGTCCTCCATAAATGATCTTGTATGAACACTAGATATGTTAATATTTTTTACCCAAAGGTTAAATATTGATGGTATCAATAGTTTATCATATTTTGGTAAAAGTCAAAGTATTAATGTTATTTTATATTCTGTAGTGGTATTCTCGTTCATATATTCTCATGCTTCTAGTGTCCATGTACTCTCTGGATCAAATTATTCAGAATAGCTATAGCATGTGCAATTTACATTGGACGTATTAGATCTCGATTTGGCATTGCTTATTGAAAAGCCCACAGAATTAACTGATAAAAGTACCATAGAATAAGTCAATGAAATGAAAGCTTGAGAAAGATCTGATAGGCTCAGTTTAATATTCATAAGGATGATAATTACAAATAATATAAAGACTTTATTACCGGTTGCATCTAGCGTACGTGAATATTTAAAGGTTATTGAAGACAAATTTAAATTTGTTGATAAGTCATTGGCTAGCACATTAATGAAAGAACTGACTATAGCTTAGTATGATGGTACTCGAGGAGTTTAGAATCACATCCTCAATATGGCTGACAAAGCTACAAAACTTAAGGCGTTGGGAATGAATGTTGATGAATCTTTCCTTGTGTAGTTCATTCTTAATTCTCTTCCTTCTCAGTTTAGCCCATTCAAGATTCACTATAATACAAATAAGGATATATGGGACTTTAATGAGTTAACTAGTATGTGTGTTCAGGAAGAATTAAGATTAAAGCAGAAAGTTTATATAATGTACTAACAACTACTCAAGGAGTTGGTAACAAGAAAAAAAAAATCGAAGCATCATCCATCGAAGAAATTTATCGGGTCTGGAAGTGTTAGACAGACTATTGAAAAGAAAGCTATTATAGTAAAGTGCTTCTTTTGTAGTAAGAAAATACATGTAAAGAAGGATTGCATTAAACATAGGACTTGGTTCGAAAAGAAAGGTATAAACTTAACATTTATATGTTTTGAATCAAACATTGCAAAAGTTACTTCTAATATATGGTGGATTGATTCTGGCGCTTTAACTCGTGTTACTAATAATATGCAGGGATTCCTTTCAATCTGGAAACTAAAAAAACATGAAAGATTCATAATTATGAGAAATCATCTCAAAGCAAAAGTAGTATCAGTAGGGACTTATCGCTTACGCCTAGAGACAGGTAATCTGATGGATATGAAAGACACATGTTTTATTCCTACAATTTTTAGAAATTTAATTTCTCTGTCTAGAATTGATGAGTTAGGATATTGTGTTTCTTTTGGTAATGGTAAACTCAACATATTTTATGATTTAATAAAAGTTAATTCTGGAATTCTGTGTGATGGTTTGTACAGAATTAATTTGAATCTTGAATTTACAAATACATTATTGACCCTGCAATCAAGTATTGGAATGAAATACAAATCCAATAATGAAAGATCTTCTATATTGTGGCATTGACGTTTTGGGCATATCTCCAAGGAAAGAATTGAAAGATTAGTGAAAGATAATAATTTAAAAAATTTAGACTTTACTGATTTTGATGTTTGCATAGATTACATTAAAGGAAAGCAAACTAAGCATACAAAGAAATATGCCACAAGAAGTAAAGAACTTCTTGAAATTATTCATATTGATATCTGCGGACCACTATGTATTCTCTATTTTAGTAGAGAATGATATTTCATCACATTTATAGATGACCTGTCCATATATGATTATGTTTATCTAATACATGAAAAGTCTCAGGCCATTGATATTCTTGAAGTATACATAAGTGAGGCCGAGAGACAATTAGATAGGAAAGTTAAAATTATCAAATCTGACAGGGGTGGTGAATTTTATGACATATATGATGAATCCGGTCAGAATATTGGTCATTTTGCTATATTCCTAGAACAACGGGGTATTTGTACTGAGTATGAATTACTAGGTGCGCCACAGCAGAACGGTGTTGCTGAAAGGCAAAATCGTACTCTTATGGATATGGTTAGGAGCATGATGAGTTATTCCTTTATACCTGAGTCAATGTGGGGTGATGCTCTCAGGACAACTATGTATATCCTAAACAGGGTTCCTAGTAAATCAGTTCCATCAACTCCATTTGAGTTATGGACTGATAGAAAACCCAGTTTGATACATTTAGATATTTTGAGGTGTCCTACAAAGATAAGAGTATTCAATCCACATAAAAAGAAATTAGATCGAAGAATAATTTCTGGATATTTTATTGGTTACCCAGAAAGATCCAAGGGATACAAATTTTATTGCCTTAATCATAATATGAGGATAGTAGAATCTGGTAATATAAAATTTCTAAAAAATGACGAAATCAATGGGAGTCAAAAGTCTCAAAGGATTAATTTTAATATTGAGGAGATTCAGGCTTCTTCTCCTGTATTATCCCCTATTCAAGAAATTATTGTTCCTCAAATCAATGAGCGAATTAATGAGAGTGAACAACAAAATAACATTGATGAATTCTCGCATGATGTTGATATCGTCGCTTATAGTCATGTAGAATAATCACAATTAGCAGATTTGAGAAGATCTCAAAGAAAAAGGAAATATGCCATTTCTGATAATTATGTGGTATATTTGCAAGAATTAGATTTTGATATAGGAATAAAAAGAGACCCCTTATCATTTTCACAAGCCATAGAAAGTAATGATTCTAAAAAATGATATGATGTAATGAAAGATGAGTTAAAATCAATGGACTAGAATGATGTATGGGAACTTATTGAATTACCTAATAATTATAAAAGAGTTGGTTGTAAATGAGTCTTTAAAAGCCAGACTTGTGGCCAAAGGTTTTTCTCAGAAAGAAGGCATTGACTACCATGAGACCTTTTCTCCAGTTTCTCGAAAGGACTCATTAAGGATCATCATGACATTAGTAGCTTATTATGATCTTGAATTACATCAGATGGATGTGAAAACAGTATTTCTAAATGAGAATCTAGATGAGGAAATCTATATAGAACAACCTAAAGGATTCATAGAAAAGGGAAAGGAAAGTTGGGCTTGCAAACTTAAGAAATCCATTTATGGCCTTAAACAAGCTTCCAAACAATGGTATATAAAGTTTCATGATACCATTACTTCCTTCGGATTTAAGGAAAATACTATTGATTAGTATATATATCTGAAGGTTAGTGGGAATAAATTTATTATATTGGTCTTATATGTGGATGATATATTGCTTGTCAGTAGTGATCTTGGTTTGTTACACGAAACCAAGATATTTCTCAACAAGAACTTTAAGATGGTTAATATGAATGAGGCATCCTATGTTATTGACATTGAGATATTCAAGGACAGATCTCAAACCAGATTGTCTCAAAAAGGTTATATTAATTGTATCTTGGAAAGGTTTAATATATAATTTTGTAAAGCCAATGATACACCTATTACTAGAGGTAAAAAATTCAGCTTAGACCAATGCCCGAAAAATGACTTAGAAAGGGATCAAATGAAGAATATTCCTTATGGGTGCACAATTGAAAGTCTATTATATGCTCAAACTTGTACAATGCTAGATGTCGATTTTGTAGTGGCAATACTGGGTAGATACCAGAGTAACCTAGGAATGGAACATTGGAAAGCTGCAAAGAAAGTAATAAGATATCTGCAAGGGACAAAAGATTATATGCTCACATATAGGAAATCAGATGAGCTTGAAGTGACGGGATATTCAAATGTTGATTTTGGAAATTGCCTCGATAGCAGGAAATCCACTTCAGGATTTGTGTTCATGTTGGCTGGTGGGGCAATTTCTTGAAAATGTATAAAACAATCACTTATTACATCATCTACAATGGAAGTTGAATTTGTGACATGCTTTGAGGCCACAAATCAAGCTTTATGGCTACAGAATTTTATCTTAGGACTTGGTGTGATCGACTCAATTACCAAGCTGCTAAAGATATTTTGTGATAATACTATAATAGTTTTCTTCTCTAAGAATGATAAGTATTCTATTGGTTCCAAGCACATTGAGATAAAGTACTTGGTGGTTAGAGAAAGAGTCCAGAAACAACAAGTGTTAATTGAAAATTTGAGCACCACTACGATGATTGTTGATCCATTTACTAAAGCTTTATGGTGTAAAACATTTAAAGAACATGTTCTTAGAATGTGGCTTGTGAGTAAGCCATAAAGGATATAGTAATACATGTTTAAGTGGATGCTATTATTGATATGTTTTGTATAATTAAAGTTATTTATTTCTGCTATCTTGTTTATGTTTATGTTTATGTATATTATGGTTGAATGCAAGAAACATGATTGTCTTGATAAGATAAATTACAGGGGTCATTATAGACTATATAAGGAAAAACTAACAATGTTGTAGTACATAGAATGAAGTATAGTATTGATGATATACAATCGTTATTACTCACATTGATAGTTCAACTGAATATAATATTATTATGCTTATTGGACTTATTGGCTTATTTTTAAAAATCATAGCCATGTATAAAATGCTTTTCAAAATTTTCAGAATCCAACTATATAAAATTATTTTTAAATAAATTTTATTTTATTTATTTTGATTTTGGATATCTTTTATATCTTATCAATTAATGGGCCAAGTGAGAGAATGTAAGATTATGTGGCTCTTTATTAATTGAATAAGATATATTATGGATTATTTAGATTCTGATAAAAGATATTAGCTAATATTAAATAAAGTCTATATTATATTGGAATATTTTAGAGGGTGCCCTTGATGAAAGGAACTCTCATAATAACTTACCTTAGACACTCTGCTCTCGCCTATAAATAGACAGGACCTACTATAAACCTAAAGCACGGAAAGGCATGGAATGACAATAGGGAATAGAGTAAGAGAGATTACGGTTATTATCTCGATCTCCCCAAACCATCAATTACAGTGGTCCTGTGAAAGAATAGGAAGAGAGGAGAATGTGTCTAAATTCATTCTAGTTCTCCTTGCAGATCGATATTCAGCGTTATTAAGATTCGACAAGTGGTGCTCTTGAAGATCTAATTGGATCTCGATCATATGACATCTAAAGGTACGCATTATAAATAGATCTAGTATTAATTGATTTCAATCCTAGCATAATAATTTTTCGCATAATAGTTTGCATAATTATAGTTTTTATGCCAATAGTGAGAAACTCTTGTAAAAGGTTCCTCTCCTGAACCTGTGAAATGAGAAAGTGTAAGAGATTTGGTCTTCACTTATGGAAGAAAATCATTTAGTGGACTTCGATGGGTCATGACGAAGGAGGACTCCAAAAAGTGAACGTAGGTCATGTTTCGGCTAAACCATTATAAAATCCGTGAACATCTCTACTCTTGCTTTTTATATTACATTTAATTGTTCTTAATTAGTTTGAAGAAAGGCATGAGCATCATCTTTCGACTTTGTTTTAAATTGATCACTTATTTGCTTTCAACGGAGTCAAAAAAATACTTCTGATTTTGGTTTTACTTAGAATGAAAATTTATTTATCAAATCAAATAATTTTATAATTGTACTAATTCACCCTCCCCTCTTAGTGCCAACTTGATCCTAACAATAACCTCCAAAATCGGCATCCGCATAGGCAAGTAAATCGAAATTTTTGGACTTAGGATATTATAATCTTAAATTAAAAATTCCTTTTAAATATCTAAATATTCGTTTAATTGTCGTAAAATAAAAATATTTAAGATTAAATTAAAATCTTGCACACAATCTAACACTAAATATTATATCTGGTCTTGTAGTAGTTAAATATAATAAACTACTTATCATTTGTCTAGAATCATTTTTGATAAAAAATTTCACCTTTATTATCTAAGTTTAATTTCATAAAAGTGCTCATGGTGTAGTTATAGTCTTAGCACTGTCCATTCTAAAATGTTTTAACAAATCTAAGATATACTTAGTTTGACTTATGAATATGCCATCATTTAATTATTTATCCTAAGAAAAAAGTTAACTTGCCCATTAAGCTCATTTTAAACTTTTAGCTCATACTCTTGGCAAAAGATTCACATAAGGATTCATTAGAAGAACAAAAAATAATATCATCTATACAAATTTGAATAATAAAAAAATTATTTTTAAAATACTTAATAAATAATGTGGTTTCAGTTGATTCTCGGATTTTGATGATGAAATCAATTGATGAGTTATTGATCTAATAATTATGTTAGAGATGATTGATGGTGATTAACTATGATAGAGAGATAATTATAATCAGATGTGGGTCAGAGTTAAGTCTGGGCATCAGGCTGGGGTTAGGACAATGAAGCAGGGAACTCGTCGAGAGTTCAACGGGAGCTCGTCGAAGGAATCAGAGGCTTATCGGGAGTTTACTGGAAGCTAACCGAGGGTATCAGAAGCTTGTCAAGAGTTCATCGAGAGTTCATTGGGAGCTTGCCAAAGGAGATTAGGTGCTTGCTAGGATAGCGTTAGGGAGTTCACCGGAAGAAGACCGAGAGACTCGTCGGAAGATCGTTGGGGTAGTCGAAAAGCTTGCCGGGAGTTGAAAAGGTCTAATGGGACTTGTTGGCTATGTTGATTATAATTAAGTCATAGTTAGCATCAATTGTGGTTCGAGTCCTACTTGAGTTTTATTTGGAAGGAAGCCAAATTAACTTAAGTGAGGCAAACTAGGTCCACTATAGAGAGTGGATTGAGCTTAGGTCGAGCTTAATTGGTTGACCTGAGAAGTGGTCAACATAAGGTACAAGTCGAGATTGAAAAAGTGGAGGGAATCACTTTTTCGAGTTTTCCAACAGTTGTACCATTGGTGAGCAGTGGTCGTAGCATGGTGGTATTGCTCGTACCTGATTTTTTCAAATACATTTGAATTTTTAGCTCCAATTCTAAAGCTAATTAGGGTCTATAAATACCGTAAGTTTTCTTGCATTTAGCACAACACTTTGGGCAGAAAATTATGTGAGAAAATTATATGCTAAATTGTAAGAAAAAGAAAAGGGGCAAGGGAGTGAGGGAAGAAGTGTAATTCTTATAAATCTCCCTTGTAAGCTTATAAGGTTCATCTCGTAAGCCTGTGAAAAGGAGAGTGGAAGATGTAAGGATTTGATCTTCACCAAAAGAAGGTTGATAATGGATGCCGATGGACCTTGAGGAAGAGGACTCAAGAGTGGACATAGGTAAAGTTGAGTGCGAACCACTATAATTATGAGTGTTTCTAATTGTTTTACTTTCCACTTGTGATTACTCTTATTTACTTTATAATTAGACACAAGCTACTATCTCTTGACCTATCTTAAATTAGATTTTAATTGGTTCTAACGAAACACAAAGGAGCTTCCATTTTTCTATCTTCACTATCCGTAAGCAAAGGTTTTTTAATTAAGTACTTTCTCTTTTGCACTAATTCACCCCTCCCCCCTCTTTTGCACTAAGTGTGAGCCGTTGGAAGTAATTTAGAATGGTTCCTAAAGAAACCATAAATAACCTCAAGCCATTAGAGAAAATGGGAAGAACATTTCATAAGGGACCCAAACTCAAATGAGTACTTGAATCAAAACCTCATATATTATAAAGTTGCCTCCTAACAAGACTAAGAGCACTAGATGGTATCTCGAAAGTAGATACTCTATGACTTGAGATCTAATACTCTATGACTTGAGATCTAATACTCTTTCAAGCTCACTAGCCTAAGTAATAATAAGAAAAATTATTGGAATTAAGTTTATTGATGAGAAATCTCATGATGGTTCATGATTATAAAATAAATCTTAATTATCTTTCGATTATGAATGATGATGCATAGTTAGAGCTAGCTAAAACTAGAACCTTGGTTATTATTAATAAAAAATTATTTATATTAAAATTTACGAATATGAGATTTTGATGATGATTGAATGATAGGTTTAAATGCAAAAGCTATTGTTGAATGACTTAAATATTGTGGTGTTTTTGACTAAGTTAGCTTATAAATATCATTGTTGAATGATTGATTTAAATGGTTGAATAGTTGTATGTTAAGATCGAATGTGTATTGTTAAATGACATATTACTTTTGAATTTGAACATAGAATAAATAAAAATTTGGAAATGAGTTTGTCAACTTCCTACACTATGTGTAAAGAGTTAGACTCATTTAAAAGTTAAAATTGAGATAGGTTGAATTTTTGCTTTAAAGATGTTTTATCATTTTGATATGTTATAGTGATGACTTTGATGATTTCTTCTAGAATGAAATTTGGTGTTTGGTTTTAAACGATAATTTATTGATTTAAAAATCATTCTTGAAACAAATCATATGAAACAACTAAATAGAGTATAATTCTTCTTAAAAATATTTTTATCCTATCAACTCTTCGGCTAAACATAAAATGATATCATTATTATTGAATCTCCTAAACTACAAAAATGAATTAGAGAACTTTAGCTATTTTCATTTGAAAACCAATCTATGTTGCTTTCATTCAAATTTTCTTAAAAGTGATTTTTGATAATTTTGGATATGTTTTAAAAGGATTAATGAATCTATCCAACTATATTGATATTTCAATGATTTTATCATGATCTTGACATTTTAAAAAATTACAACTCAAAATCCTTATATAAATCAAGTTCATTCAAAGAAAATTATATAAATGAATCATAATTTGTCATTTCAGAACTATAACTTGAAAATCTTCTTATGAACCATATACTTGGTAACTTGAAGTTTCCTATATACAAATCAAGATCTTCTATCTTTTCTTCTTTGTAATTTATTCATGATCTTGGTATTTAAAATTTGATATTTTTATGAATGAATACTCTTCTTATTTAATCTCCTAAGTTTTCTAAAAACTTTCAAACTTATCTAAGAAGAGATTTGTCAAAATATATCATGTCCTTTGACATTTATGATTTGATAATAATATTCTTCATGACATGATTATTTATGACTTCCTACTTAATATGACTTATCACCAAAATTAATATTTCTTAAACTTATAATAAGTTAAAAATTAAAAGAGATTTGTTTTATCATGAACATTCCCTTGATTTCTTGAGTTGACATATCCTTTATGAAAATTATATTTAAATCTCTATGATTTTTATTTTTTCAATAAAAAGGAGATTTATGATCTTAACAATTATAATTGAGATTTTTATCAAGATTATTTTTCTATTTTATTAAAAAAGATTTATCTAAATGAGTTAGGTGTCTTAAGATTTATCTTGGATAAATTAAGATTATTTAATCCCCTAAGACTTATTTTTATTATTTACAAAAAAAGAGAGATTCCTTAAAAGAAATCATGTCTTTGATAATTACTTTTGATTTTTTATCCTTAATGACATGATCCCTTTGTAGTTATGGTTGTAAATTAGGATATGGATGTAAAAAGAAAAAATGTACTATTATATTTTTTCAATGACCAAAGGGAGAGATAAAATTATCAATATGATTAAAAGAAAATTAGATACAATGAATCTTATAACATTGAATGAGAAACATTTGGTTAGAAGAAAATTTAGAATTTTAAAATGTCTAAATATTTATAAAATACATTATTTACAATTTGTGACTTTTACAAATTATGATTCTTATCAAAATTTAAATGAGATGATCTTCAAAATGAATGATTTGCTATTTGCTCCCTTTTCTTGGAATTTATATGAAATGAATTTAAATGTATGAGTAGCTCTTAATTCTTTTTGGATTTCTAAGATTTTTGAGTTTATTTTTGAAATAATTCTCGTTAAAATAAATATAAGAAGGGGATTCAAATTTTTGTGATGAGATAATTTTAAAGATTATTCTTGTTTCATAAATCTTGATGAATGTTTACAAAATATATGACATAAACTTCTATGATGCTTGATATGAGATTTTGATATTAAATTTTTGATGAATGTACCATTCTTTTTTAATTGTTTAGATCTTTGACACTCCTTCCCCTTCTTTCCTTTTTCTTTCTTATTCATAAAAAGGAGAAGAAAAATTTTCATGAGAAAATTATGTTTTACTAAAGGGGAGCAATGAAGTATTAACTATTCAATCAATATATATTTTATAAAAATATAAAAATTTTGACACATGATGAGTTTATGTATCACGAAATTATTTGTTCATTATTTCTCCTCTTTTTGTTGATGACAAAGAGGGAGAAATAATACATTGATGACACATATATGAAAAATGATACATGACAAAGGGGAAGAAAATTTTTCATCAAGAAAATTATAGCTCATATCCTATTTTACTAAGGGGAAGCAATGACATATGTGCCTTGTGATCATTTGCTATAACATTTCACCTTTTTATTGATGACAAAGGGGAAGAAATGACATATTGATGACACATGTAAAAAAATAAAAAAATATGTAATTTTCCTATTTTTACTAATAAACAAAGGGAGAGAAATAATTAATGACTTAAGGAAGAGATTTTCAACTTAATATATGATTGATGCATAATTTAGACATTCAAATTTCATTGAAATTAATGTTATATCATTGATGATTTGGTTTTGAAATTCATAGTATATCATTTCAAAATTTGATAAATAGATGTTATGATACTTGAATTCAAGAGTGGTTAGTTCTATTGAACTTAACTTTTCCTTATTTGGATTATGGTATAGATTTAGGGGGAGTAAGGTTTAACTTTTGTCATCATAAAAAAGGAGGAGATTGTTGAATCTCATATTTCGATGATGAAATTAATTGATGGGTTATTGATGTAATAAGTATTTTTATATTAGAAATGATTGATGTAGGATTAACTATGACATAGAGAGAATTACAATCAGATGTGGGCCAAAGTCAAGTTCGAGAATCGAGTCAGGGTTATGATGATATAATAGGAAACTCACCTAGAATATATCTGGAGTGGGATCAGAGGCTTACTGAGAGTTTGCCAGAAGCTGATTAAGTGTATCAGAAGCTTATCAGGAGTTCACATGGAGCTTGCCGAAGGAGATCGGGAGCTTGCCAGGATGGCGTCTGGGAGTTCATCAAAAGAAGACCGAGAGACTCGTTGGAAGATTGTCGGGGGTAGCCGAAAAGCTTATCGAGAGCTGGAAAGGTCTAATGGGACTTATCGGTCATGTTGATTATAATTAAGTCGTAGTTAGCATCAATTGTGGTTTGAGTCTTACTTGAGTTAGATCTGGAAGGAATCTAAATTAACTCAAGTGAGACAAACTAGGTCCACTATGGAGAGTGGATTGAGCTCAACTTGAGCTCAATTGGTTGACCTAAGAAATGGTCAACAAAAGATACAAGTCAGGATTGGAAAAGTAGAGGAAATCATTTTTCTAGGCTTTTCGACGATTGTATTGCTAGTGAGCGATGGTCGTACTACCCAGATCGATGGTTGTACCGTTGCCACCCTGTTTTCCGGGTTGCTTTCGGCAGCAGCGTCGCTGACACCGGCGGTGGTACTGCCCATACCCAGTTTTTCTTGATACATTTAAATTTTTTGCTCTAATTTTAAAGCTAATTAGGGTCTATAAATATCCAAAAATTTCTTGCATTTAGTACAATATTTTGGTTTAAAAATTCTGTGAGAAAATTGTGTGGTAAATTATAAGAAAAAAAAGGGGTAAGAAGTGAGGGAAGAAGTGTAATTCTTGTAAATCTCCCTTATAGGCTTGTAAGGTTCATCTCCTAAGCTTGTAAAAAGGAGAGATGAAGTTGTAAGGGTTTGATCTTCACCCAAAGAAGATTGATGGCAGATGCCGGTGGATCTCGGGGAGGAGGACTCAGGAGTGGACGTAGGCTAGGTTGAGGGCGAACTACTATAATTGTGAGTGTTTCTAATTGCTTTACTTTCTACTTGTGATGGCTCTTATTTACTTTATAGTTAGACACAAGCTATACTATCTCTTGACCTATCGTAAATTGGGTTTTAATTGGTTCTAACGAAATACAAAGGAGCTTCCATTTTTCTATCTTCATTATCCATAAGCAAATGTTTTTGAATTAAGCACTTCTCTTTTGCACTAATTCACCCCCTCCCCTCTTAATGTCAATTGATTCTAATAGTATTAGCCTTGCCTTTCAAAAAAATATTTAAAATAAGAAAAGACCTAAGACTTTCATAACAAGCCCAAGGGGCTTGTTTAAAACTATAAAGAGCCTTGGATAATTTAAAAACATGACTTGGAAAAAGATTATTTTCAAAGCCGGGGGGTTATTCAACATAAACTTCTTCGGAAATGAAACTGTTAAGAAAATCACTTTTGGCATCCATTTAAAATAACTTAAGATTTTTAAAAGAATCAAAAGTGAGGAGTATCCTTATGGCTTTAAGTCTAGTCGTAGGAGTGAAGGTTTCTTCATAATTGATTCCTTCTTCTTGGTTGAAACCTTTGGCCACTAATCTTATATTGTTTTTAACTACGATACCATTTTCATCATGCTAGTTTCTAAAAACCCATTTAATATCAATCACCAAATGGTCACTAGGTTTAAGAATAAGCTTTCACACCTCATGTCTCTCAAATTGGTTCAACTCTTTATACATTGCAATAACCAAAGAATAATCTCTTAGGGCTTCATCAATATATTTTAATTCAATTTGAGATAAAAATGGGGTGTTAGCATAAAAATTTTTAAAAGAAGAATAAATTTAAACACCTTTTGATGTATATCATATTATAAGCTCCTTATGATGGGCATTTACACACTTCCATTCCTCAGATAATGATTTAGAAGTAGATTCATCCAAGTTGCTTTTAGGAAGATTTTTATTCAAATTTAAAGTGCCAAAATCAAAATCATCATCAAAATTAATTTTTTATATTTAAAAACCTCATTAAAAATGATAAGAATAAATTCTTCAATGACTAATGTACTTTTATTAAAAGCACGATAAACTTTTGAAGTTAAAGAAAAACCAAGAAATATGCCTTCATCGGATTTTGCATCAAACTTTCCTAAGACATCTTTTTAATTCAAGATCAAACTTTTACAACCAAAAACTTTGAAATACAAAATATTAGGTTTTTTATTATTTAGTAATTTATGAAAAGTTTTCGAGAGTAATGGTCTTACAAGAACCCTATTCATAATATAGCATGTCGTGTTAATAAATGTAGCCCAAAAATATTTAGGTAGGCTATGTTTGTTTAAGATGGTTTTCACAATTTCTTGTAAGCTCATATTTTTTCCACTACTCCATTTTGTTGTAGATTTCTAGGAGTAGAGAAATTATGATTGTACCCATTTGACTCACGAAAAGTTTAAAAATCATGATTTTGAAACTCATCACTATAATCACTATGTATAGATGAAATCACAAAATCTTTTTCGTTTTGAATAAGTTTACAAAATTACTTATGTGTGCCAAGAAGTAAGTCCAAGTGTATATACTATAATCATGTACAATAACAAATATGTATTTCCTACCTCCTAAGCTTGTAACATCAATTGGTCCAAATAAGTTCATATGGATCAATTGTAGTAGCATAAATGTGCTTATTTGATTTTTTTATTTAAAACTATTTTTTATTTATTTTTTCATTTGACATGCATCACAAATTTTATCTTTGACAAATTTAATGCTAGGCAATCCTCTCACTAGATTTTTAGTTGAGATTTAGTTTTATAATTTTATATTAGCATGACCTAGTCTCCTATGTCAAATCCAAACATCATCATTTAAGGCCGAAAAACATATTTCATCACAAAAAATTTTAATGTCAATTGTATACATATTATTATTTCTTAAGGCAATCATATATCTATCTTTGTTTGATATTTCAATTATACAAACATTAGATTCAAATTTAATAATGTATCCTTTATCACACAATTGGCTGATGCTTAGTAGATTATATTTCAAACTATCAACTGATAACATATCTTCAATCAGGAGGTTTGATTTGTTATCTATGGTTCCTTTCATAATGATTTTTCCCTTGTTATTGTCTCTGAAGGTGACATATTCTTCATTTAGACTAATAAGTTTAAAGAAATGAGTTGGATCTCTAGTAATGTGCTTTGAGCATCCACTATCAAAGTACTATTTTATGCTCCTAGCCTTTGTTTGGAGACAAACGTATAAGAAAGACGATTTTGATTTAGGTACCCATTGACTTTAGGTCCCTCAAGAAAAGCTCTACCTAATTTAACTAAAGGCATTAAGTTGTTTATGATTCCTTTAGGAACCTAAATCAACTTATGTGGACTACATCTTCTAAATGAGCACCTATAGGTAAAATATCCTAGTCTACTATAAAAATTATATTTTAGTTTGGGTGAAGAGTGCAATATAGGTCATTTAACAAATATGGTTGGCTTTTGTTAAGTGTTACCCATAAAGCCAATACCTTCTTTCCTATGAACATGACTCTTATTAACAAGGATCATGTTTAGAGATTTATTATCTATTTTAAACTTTTCTAATATTTATTGTAGTATGATACTTTTTGTTTTTAATTACCTCTCATGATTTACATTTAGAACAAGAAATGCATGATGTTGATGCTTCATGCATGTTTTCATGTTTACTAGCAAGTAATACATGTTCCTTCTTTAGTAACTTATAAGTTTTGCTAAGCTTCTTAAATTCATCAAATAGTTCATGAGAGTCATTTAACAACTCGTCAAAAGTAAAAGAGATTTCGAAAGAGTCACTTACCTCATCATAGATGGTCATAAGCGTGTAGTTAGCAACTTCTTCATTGTCATGGTCTTTATCATTTGTCGAGCTTGAATCAGCTCATGTTGCCAAGAATGCCTTCTTCTTATTTGATAGCTTTTTGTTCAATTGTGGGCACTCATTGTTGAATGCCCTAGCTTTTTGCATTCATAATAAATTATATTATCCTTTTTTGATTTATTTTTATTTCTATGGTATTTATTTTTTCATAATTTTTTTAATTTTTCTTGTTAAAAGTATAGTATCATTGTCCTCATCACTCAAGTGTTTCACTCGAGGAGTTATTTATTGTTCATAGTACCATGTCCTTCTTGTTCTTGGAAGGTGTTCATCTTTTGTTCTCAATGTAATATCTTGTTCTTTGGAAGGTGTTCTACAAGTTCATCATAAGCTTTATAACTCATTTCATAAGTCATTAGAGACCTAATTAGTTCTTCGAGAGGCAAGTTGTTCAAGTCTTTCGCCTCTTATATAGTAATTACTTTTGGGTCCCAACTTATAGGTAAAGATCTCAAAATTTTATTAATAAGTTCAAGATTAAAATAAAATTTACTAAGAGATTTTAAAATATTAATGACATATGTAAAGCGGGTATATATATCACCAATAGTCTCACTTGGTCTCATTTTAAACAATTCATAGTTATGTACAAGGAGATTTATTTTTGATTCTTTTACTCTACTTGTGTCTTCATGTGTGACTTCTAAGGTGTGTCATATATCAAAAGTCGAATCATAAGTAGAAACTCGATTAAATTTATTTTTATTTAAAGTATAAAATAAATTATTCATACCTTTGATATTTATAGAAAATATCTTTGTTTCATGATCATTCCAATCATTTATAGGGTTGGCTGACT
Organism: Ensete glaucum; assembly: GCA_021527575.1. NCBI lineage: Eukaryota > Viridiplantae > Streptophyta > Magnoliopsida > Zingiberales > Musaceae > Ensete > Ensete glaucum. The sequence continues at coordinate 36,464,280 of CM038558.1, read as the reverse complement.
TTTGAAATCTATTTTTGACAATATTTCATAATTCAAAATCCATCGAAATCATAAAAATATGTATTATAGTTTTCTAATATATTTAGTTAGTTCCATAAAATATGGGAGGATGTGTGATATAGTGTCATTCCCTTAAACTCACTTTACACTTGAAGCACACAAGGGAAGCTCATAATTTTTACAGAATTTTACCCAAGATTTCGATCACTTTCCTTGCACTTTCTTGCTTTCTCATGCAAGAATACTTGGGATATTTATAGATCCCAATTTGGCTTCAAAAATTAGAGCCAAAATTCAACCTTTGCCCAAAAACTTGGGTAAGGGTGGTACTACTATCGACACCAACAGTACTACCATTGAAAGTGCCTAAAAACTAAGCGGTAATGGTATTACTGCTGCTTCGGGTGGTACCACCATCGGTACCACCACCGGGCAATATGGGAATAATATTTTCCCATGTTGTTTGGTGCCCGAGTCATACCTTATATGTTAGAAAGTCTCAGCGGGTACATCACATGTGCAGTAGAAATCAAAATAAAAACTGGTTTCCCATACAGATCAAATCATCGTGCAAAAGATTAGAGTCACGAGAAAAATACAAAACCGATAAAAATGATGATGTGTGAGAGATTGATTTTACCTAGGGAGATTGTATATCTCTGTATTTCCAGATCCGGATGGAGAGGATGAAGGATGTTAAGCATCCTTCTCTCTAGTGGTATCCACACAATAGATCTTTACAATGAAACTCCTCCAATCTGATCTCGCATCTCTTGCACAGAGGGAGGGAGGAGAATAGGAGGGGGAGGCCAAAGCTACAACCTATAAACCATGAGTCTCCCCTCCTATTTATGGAGAGCCATTAAAAAATCTTAGGGTTCCTTCCTTAGTGGGTATTGGATCTCCATTTAATTACCCACTAACCTTGTATTATTGGATCTCTATCCAATAATCTCCTTAGGCCTCTAATTGGGACTTAATCAAAGAGCTCATCAACATAGGGTCTCATCTAATGAGAATAGGGGCTAATTGGATCTCTATCTAATTCTCTATTCGCTGAAGTATCTACCATATGTGTGTGACCCTCTAGGCCCGATACCCAGCTGGCCATGAGTCACTCCTATCAGAACTTCTTCTGATATAGTGAATTATTATCCCATAATAATTCACTCGACTCATCGATCATGGACGTATTAGGCCACTACGCTATAGTCCCCAAACAGTATAAGGGGATCGAATCTATCAGACCTGTCTATCTACAATTACCGTGTATCTATAATCCCTCATCCAATTAATATCCCAGAGACCGTATATTGGATATGGTACTGTCAGGTCACATATGGAATCCGTCATAGTCTCGCTCTAATCGGATTCTTTTAGAGAACTCTTTCTCTCTCAATCCGAATAACCCTAGCTAGGGATTTGTCTAAGTAAAGACATATGAGATATTCCTCTCATGGTACCGAGAGTGGATGATCCTCTATTGATACTCAATTGCCTTTGTAAGGTTGGCTACAAATCTCAATAACTAGCTGTACCAGATCTGAAATTTTTCAAACCTGTAAGTCTGGCGTCAAAGAAAGGAGTACTCATATAAGGCATCCTTGATGTCTCAAGTCTAAGGACCAGATACACAACTGGGACTATGGAATCACTGTTTGACATTAGGCATCATTAATCATAAAATATTTCATAAGTGGATCAAGTAGTGAACTAATTCTCTAATGAGCACCTGTACTATATCCTTAGTGTCTCCATACAAGTGGCTATGAGACCAGCTGGCTCCATTATATGGACGGGTATATAGTACACCATTCTGTCAGGTTATCTCGATGTCTCTCTTGAGTAACCTATGATCGGGATTATTTAGGATCTGTGTTTAAAGGTGAATCGATTTATTATTATGATTTCATCACGATCTGATTCCCATTGCATAGAACCAAAGATATTACACTATATATACTATAAATAATATAATGTGAGAATATGCCAATATTAATCATAAGTAAAAAAATCACACAGCATGTCACATGTGCCATCACTCATGTGATTGGCTTGCAGGGCACGTATAACCAGCATTATGTTGACCTATTTCCAAGTTAATGAAATAAGCTCTATCATGAGCTTAAATCTAACCCAAAGTGAACCCAGTTAGCCTCCAATTGAGTTAGTTGGATTTCACTAAATCTAACTCAAATTAGGACTAAAAATATGATGCTAACTACGATACACTAGACAAATAATTACAATCGTTCGTGTTGTTTGACATGTCAATTGATCTTTCAAACTCCCGACAAATTTTTTGACATTCCTCTAGCGAACTCCTAGTGAGCTTCCGACCATCTTCCAGTGAATTCCCGATATACTCTCGGCGAGCTCCCACTGTATTATTTAAACATTGGCCCATGCTCGATCTTGACTCCAACCCAATATTAGATTATATTATCTTTTCACAGTCGTAGTTAATCCTGCATCACTTATCTCTAACACATAAGTTACAATGTAAATCCATTAATTGATTTCATCATTAAAATTTGAGATTCAACAAGACTGAGTTGGGCTTGTTAGGAGGTCAAACCAGTGGCCTTAAGTAAGCCTAGGTAGTGGTACCATCATGTCACGAATGGTCGTCGCTCAACCGCAATGCCTTTGCTCCTTGAACCGTTCGTCACTTTTTCTTGCTTGTACATATGTTTAGCAGCTTGTTTTGCCTTGAGTTTATGTGTTTTTACCTAAGAAATGTGAGCGAAACTAGTGTAGAAGGCTGCAGAATGATCGCTCGCTACGCGGAGCCAAAATAACCCAAAGCAACCCTGTTTTTGGGTTTTTTTCGTGTGCTGCGGCAACATTTCTGAGTGGTGCAAAATGTCAGCCATTTCAGCACCTTGGAACCCCCCGGGTGGCACCGGGCTGGATGGGGTTCCGGGTATATGTCGGGCATAGGCGTTCATCAGCAATTGAACTTGTCTTGCGTTCGATACATTGGGAACCATCGTTTGTGGACTTGCGACCGTTCCTACAACCCTCCAAAGTCCTATTTCGCTCTCTTTCTCTCTTTTCTTTGCTGCACTCAAGGTGTTCGACAAATTGCTTGTATAGCTTTCCGCGAGGCATGGATGTCCGCCGCTTTTAAGCTAATCAACTTCTTCTTTGTAGGTCCTACGGGACCTTAAGAGGTTGTAAGAGGGCTGACCCTTTGCGGACAGATAACGCGTTGGGCATTTCATGACTTAGGCAATCCCAGCTAAGTCCCGAATAGTGAGCAATGTTGCTCCACGACTTAGGCAATTTCAGCTAAGTCTTCGGGAGTGCCACGAGGGTGCCGCATTGCTTAGGCAAATTCAGCTAAGTCCGTGACAGTGTGGTATCAGAGCAGACAAACAATTTATATGAACAACGAAGAAGATTCGCAATCTCACCATGGTGAAACATCATGGTGAATCGAGCAAGATGGGGCAAGCCGGACCCTCGCTCCAAGCAGTCGCAAGTGGGCTGCAAGTGCAAACTCGCTCGCAAACTATGGGAGCCACTCATGAGGAGCTCTACAGTGAACAAGACGAGCGTGAAGTTGGGTATTCTCTATGAGGGGAGGAGGCGCCATCTGGAGCACCAACCAGGAAAAAGAGTCACAAGGAGAGAATTATAGCGGTGGAGACCCACCTTGATGTTCTTAAAGCGAGCACGGAGGAACTCTACCAAGGCCAGCGAGGGCTACTTAGGGTAGAGAGCTTGCTAGAAGAAGTTGAATCTCAGATCGAGAAAGTTGAATCTATGATAGATCAACTGACAGAGGACACCAAAGATTCCGTACGACACCTACATGAAGTTGTGGCGAAACTCACGGCTAAGGTCATGGTGTTAACAAGGACTCTTGATGCGGGAGGGAACAACACCCGTGCTGCGCCACCACAAAACTTCAGGACACCAGAGCCACAGTGCTACGGAGGTGCTAGGGATGCCAAAGAGCTTGAAAATTTCTTGTTCGACATAAAACAATATTTCCGTGCTACAAGGCTTGATTTTGAAGAAACCAAAGTTTCTATAGCAATAATGTATCTGAATGGGGATGTAAAACTTTGGTGGCAAACCCGTTGGGAAGAGATCCAGCAAGGCCGCTGTCAAGTGGATACATGGGGAGACTTGAAGCGAGAGTTGAGAACTCAATTCTTACCAGAGAACACAGAGTTTGTCGTAAGAAGGAAACTGAGACAACTCCACCAAAGTACAACAATCCGAGACTATGTGAAACAATTTTCAGCACTGATGCTGGATATACGGGACATGTCTGAGAAAGACAAGCTATTCCGCTTCCTCGATGGCTTGAAACCATGGGCACAACAAGAACTACATCGAAGGAATGTCACCGACGTAGTCGGGGCAATTGCAGCCGCGGAAAGGCTAACTGACTTTATTTCTTCGAAGGATTTGAGAAAGAAGAAACAATCTTCGGGAAATCACCTATCTAAATACTCTCGAGCGAAGGACTCTGGGGGCGAGCAAAAGAAGAAGAATTTCCACAAGGGACCGGGCTCAAGAGGTAGAGTCTCAAAGCCTACTGGATGCTTCTTGTGTGGACGACCGCACATGGTGAGGGAGTGCTCACAAAAACAAGCACTCAATGTTTTAACGGCATCGATTCTACCCCGTAAGTCAGACAAGGGCAAAGTTATCGCCCTTAGTTCGAGCAGTTCTGACTCTAGTAGCGACAGTAAGGTGTCGCAAGGACCCAGGATGGGAGCAATGCATTTGTTAAATGCGTTGCGGGGTCAAGTGGGGGAGAATACAAAGGCAAAGCCACCGAAGGCAGGAAGCAGCGAGTTGATGTATGTGGACATCAAGCTTAATGGCCGAACAACCCGTGCAATGGTGGACACGGGCGCGACCCACAATTTTATTGCCGATCGCGAAGCTAAGCGATTGGGACTAATCTTGGAGAAGAGCCCAAGTCATATGAAGGCGGTGAACTCGGAGGCCAAGCGGATCTCCGGACAAGCAAAGGGGGTCCCCATCAAGATCGGGACATGGAGCGGGAGCACAGACTTGATGGCAGTGCCATTGGACGACTTCCAAGTGATTCTCAGAATGGAGTTTATGCACGCAGCAAAGTTGGTGCCAATACAGTTCCTGAACTTCTTGTGTCTAATGGGAGGTGATGATCCCTGCATGGTTCCAGTTTCTCGAGGAGGAACCAAGGACCTACAACAAATATCAGCTTTATAATTGAAGAAAGGGGTGCGAAAAGGTGAATCAACCTTTGTAGTTGCTATGAAGCTAGAGACACTCGATGGGGAGGCCATTCAGGAACCTGCTGTTGTGGCGAACATCCTGAAGGAGTTCTCAGATGTGATGCCAATAGAGTTGCCGAGAACTCTACCACCACGCAGAGGCGTGGATCATCGGATTGAGCTGGATTCGGGAGTTAAGCCTCCAGCGAGACCACCATACCGCATGGCCCCTCCAGAGTTGGCAGAACTGAGGAAGCAGTTAGATGAACTTCTAAGTGGTGGTCTCATCCGCAGTTCCAAAGCACCTTTCGAAACTCCAGTCCTCTTTCAGAAGAAACAAGATGGGAGCCTCCGATTATGTATTGATTATCGAGCCCTCAACAAGATGATGGTGAAAAACAAATACCCTATCCCGCTCATCGCAGACTTGTTCGATCAATTGGGCAAGACAAAGTACTTCTCTAAACTCGACCTTCGGTCAGGATATTGGCAGGTGCGCATTGCAGAAGGTGATGAGGCGAAGACTACCGACCAGGTATGGAGCATTCGAGTTCTTGGTGATGCCTTTCGACTTAACCGATGCTCCGGCCACATTCTGCACTCTCATGAACCAGCTGTTCAAGGAGTATCTGGACAAGTTTGTGGTCGTCTACTTAAACGATATCGTCGTCTATAGCCAAACACTCGAGGAGCACGTTAGACACCTCCGAACAATTTTCAAAGTTTTTAGGGAGAACGCCTTGTTCGTGAAGAGGGAAAAGTGCTACTTCACCCAAACAGAGATTTTATTCTTGGGGCATTGAATTAGGAATGGGTCCATTCGAATGGACAAGGCTAAGGTGCAAGCTGTGGTAGACTGACAAACACCAAAGAAGGTGCCAAAGTTGAGATCCTTGGGTTCGTCAACTATTATCGACGCTTCATAGTTGGATATTCGAAGCGCGCAGCTCCGTTGACGGAGTTGCTAAAGAAGGAGCAGTCTTGGAGATGGTCGAACAAATATAAGGCGGCATTTCAAGACCTGAAGACTACTGTGTTGGAGGAACCTGTACTCAGATTACCGAACTATGGAAAGTCTTCTAAAGTCCATACAGATGCTTCTGACTTTGCTATTGGAGGAGTTCTTATGCAAGAGGGTCATCCAGTGGCCTACGAGAGTCACAAGCTCAATGAGACCGAGCGACGATATCCTGTGCATGAGAAGGAGATGACAGCGGTGGTCCACTGTCTACGAGTGTGGCGACACTACCTTCTGGGAGCATCATTTATGCTAAGGACAGACAATGTCGCATTGAGTTACTTCCAAACTCAAAAGAAACTCTCTCTAAAGCAAGCACGACGGCAGGACTTGTTGGCTGAGTTCGACATGGTGATGGAGTACAAGCCTGAAAAAGCAAATGTCGTGGCCGATGCATTGAGTCAAAAAGTGGAGCTAGTGAATGCTATACAGTTGGAGGGTGGAGGCCAAGCAAGTCAATTGCACTCCAACTTTCTTTCCAGGATCAGGGATGGACTGTACCGAGATCCTCAAGCAGTGAGTCTGATTCAACTCATCAAAGAGGGCAAGGCACGACGATTTTAGGTCCAAGAGTGACTCATCTATACCAAGGGGAACAGAGTTTATGACCCACGAGCGGATAACTTGAGGCATGAACTCTTGAAAGAGTGTCACGATTCCCTTTAGGCTGGACATCCGAGTATCCACCGAATAATGGCTCTCATGGATAGGGCCTTCTATTGGCCGAAGATGGGAACAGATGTGGAGGAATATGTTTGAACATGCCTTACTTGTCAACAGGATAAGATAGAGCAGCAGAAGCTAGTGAGACTTTTGGAGTTGCTACCCGTACCAGAAAGGCCATGGGAGAGCATTTCCTTGGACTTCATATCAAGCTTGCCCGCAGTAGGGGGACTTGGATCGATACTCGTGGTAGTTGATCGGTTTTCGAAGTATGCAACATTCATTGTTGCACCCCTACATTACTCGACGGAGGAGGCGGCTAAGTTGATGATGAAGAATGTGGTTAAGTATTGGGGTATCCCACACAACATCATTAGTGATCAAGATTCTTGGTTCTTGGGACGATTCTGGACTGAGTTGTTTAAGTTATTGGAGTCTTAATTATACTTCTCTACAAGCCTCCACCCTCAAATGGATGGCCAAATTGAAAGAATTAACTCGCTCTTGAAGTAATATCTCCGGCACTATGTGAGTGCCAATTAACGAGATTGGGTGAAGCTGTTGGATATAGCCTAATTCTCTTATAACTTGCAGCGAAGCTCTGCATCCAACAAGAGCCCATTTGAGATTATTATGGGACAACAACCATCAACTCCTCACACCTTGGTTATTGGTTATACTGGGAGTAGTCCATCAGCCTATCACTTCGCAATGGAATGGCATCGCAATGTAGATATTACGCGGGCTTACTTGGAGAAGACGGTTAAAAAAATGAAGAAGTGGGCAGACTTGGGAAGGTGACCACAAGAACTTAAAGTTGGTGACATAGTATTGGTGAAGCTCCAATCAGCATCACTCTAGTTCTTTAGACACAAAGTGCACAAAGGATTGGTACGTAAGTATAAAGGGCCTTTCCCAATCATTAGCAGAGTAGGCAAGGTCTCATACAAGTTGCAATTGCCAGCATAGTTCAAAATTCACAACGTCTTCCATGCGAGCAACTTGAAAGCCTACCACTCAGATCCGTGAGATAATTCTCAAACTGTTTCAACTCGACTACCCCCCACCAGAGCCTCTTACGAGAAGCGAGTTCAAACTATTTTAGCGGATCGCAAGATAAAGTTACCTAATGGAGCACAACAAATAGAGTACTTGGTGAAGTGGCAAAAGCTTCCTCAAACAGAAGCCAGTTGGGAGCCAGAAGACACCCTACGACATGAAGAAGCTCGCGTCAAAGCCTACCAACAATCATCGACGAGGGCGTCGATAGTTTAAGTGGGGGAGAATGTCACAAACGGTCGTCGCTCAACCGCAACGGCTTCGCTCCTTGAACCGTTTGTTGCTTTTTCTTGCTTGTACATATGTTTGACAGCTTGTTTTACCTTGAGTTTACCTGTTTTTACCTAAGAAATATGAGCGAAAGTAGTGTAGAAGGCTGTAGAGCGATCGCTCGTTGTGCGGAGTCAAAATAGCCCAAAACAGCCCTATTTTTGGGTCTTTTTCGTGTGCTACGACAACCTTTCTGAGTGGTGTGAAATGTCAGCCATTTCAGCACCTTGGAACCCCCCTGATGGCACCGGGCTGGATGGAGTTCCGGGTATATGTCGGGCGTAGGCGTTCATCAGCAATTGAACTTGTCTTACGTCCGATACCTTGGGAACCGTCGTTTGTGGACATGACACCGTTCCTACAACCCTCCAAAGTCCTATTTCGCTCTCTTTCTCTCTTTTCCTTGCTGCACTCAAGGTGTTTGATAAATTGCTTGTATAGCTTTCCGCTTTGCGAGATGCCGGGACGTATCCGTCGCTCACTTCTAAGCTAATCAACTTCTTCTTTGCAAGTCCTACGGGACCTTAAGAGGTTGCAAGAGGGCTAACCCTTTGCGGATAGATAATGCTTTGGGCGCTTCATGACTTAGGAAATCCCAGTTAAGTCCAGAGCAATGGGCAAGGTTGCTTCATGACTTAGGCAATTTAAGCTAAGTCTTCGGGAGTGCCGCTAGGGTGCCGTACGGCTTAGGCAAATTCACCTAAGTCCGTGACAGTATGGAGGACAAACTATGCGCTCTTTTTACAAAATTCAGTTTGGGTCGACCATCGAGCCTAAGGAGATCTCAACAAAGTGAAAGTTAAGATCAGAAAGAGAACCTCCAGGAGAAAGGAGAAGCTATGACGGACCCTCCGTGCCCATGTATGAGGGTGGACTTCCCTAGATGAAAAGTTGGAGACCTGACCAGGTGGATTTCGCGCATAAAATGATATTTTTGCTACACAAGACCTTGGATGTATCCATGGTGGGTATTGCTACCATACATCTTGAAGGAGATGTGATTCAATAGTACGATTGGTTCGAACACACCCACGGAGTCCCTACATTGAGGTAATTTAAAAGTGGGTTGCTAATCCACTTCGGACCGACCAAGTACGAGAACATCGATGTTCAACTTACAAAAATTCATCAGATTTTAAGAATACCAGACCAGGTTTGAAAGATTATGTAACCAAACAAGAGGTTGGTCTGAAAAATAATTGTTAGGAGCTTTCATCGAAAGATTGAAACCGGAGATCCGAGGAGAAGTCAAAGCATGACAACCATATACACTAATGGCGGCTATCTCCTCCGTGTGACTCCAGGAGGAGCAATTGAACCAAGATGTTTGAAGGACTAGAGTTATCACTCGACCAGTAGCACCTAGGCCTTTGGCTCCTCCTATGGCCAGCCGACACTTTCAGTTAAAAAAATAAATGAGAAAAGAACTTCGTGACAGGTCCATGAAAGGTTTGTGTTGGCAATGGAGCCACGATCATCGTTGCAAGAAAGGGAGGATTCTCATGATCAAACCCATTGAAGAATCTGAGCACGAAGAGGACATGGAGGAGGAACTACAACCAGCCGATTATATGGTCCATGCTTTAGTTGGCTACGTGAATCTGTAGACGATGAAGATTGGAGGTTTCCTCAAGCAATAACCCATCATCGTCCTCATCAATACCGAGAGCACCAACAACTTCATGAACAATAAGTTTGCTGCCTAAATGACACTGCAAATCAAGAATATAGCAGGTTTAACATCAAGGTGGCTGATGGTCGAATCTTGAAGTGCGACAAAAAATGCCCATGGTTGAAATTGACTTTTAGGGCCAAGAAATTGTTACCAAATTTTACCTCCTCCCATTCGATGATTTGAGAAAGTCAGTCGGAGGGCGGAGGCCAAGCAAGTCAATTGTACTCCAACTTTCTTACCAGGATCCGGGATGGACTGTACCGAGATCCTTAGGTAGTGACCCTGATTCAACTCATCAAAAAGGGCAAAGCACGACGATTTTGGGTCTAGGAGGGACTCATCTAGACCAAGGGGAACATAGTTTATGTCCCACGAGCGGATAACTTGAGGCGTGAACTCTTGAAGAGTGTCACGATTCCCTTTGGGCTGGACATCCGGGTATCCACCGAACAATGGCTCTCGTGGAGTGGGCCTTCTATTGGCCGAAGATGGGAACAGATGTGGAGGAATATGTTTGAACATGCCTTACTTGTCAATAGGACAAGATAGAGCAACAGAAGCTAGTGGGACTTTTGGAGCTGCTGCCCGTACCAGAAAGGTCATATGAGAGCATTTCTTTGGACTTCATATCAAGCTTGCCCACAGTAGGGGGACCTGGATCGATACTCGTGGTAGTTGATCGATTTTTGAAGTATGCAACATTCATTGCTGCACCCCTACATTGCTCAGCGGAGGAGGCGGCTAAGTTGATGATGAAGAATGTGGTTAAGTATTGGGGAGTCCCACACAACATCATTAATGATCTTGGGACGATTCTGGACTGAGTTGTTCAAGTTATTGGGGTCTAAATTATACTTCTCCACAAGCCTCCACCCTCAAACAGACGGCCAAACAGAGAGAATTAACTCGCTCTTGGACCAATATCTTCGGCACTATGTGAGTGCCAACCAACGAGATTGGGTGAAGCTGTTGGACATAGCCCAATTCTCCTATAACTTGTAGTGGAGCTCTGCATCCAACAAGAGGCCATTTAAGATTATTACGGGACAACAACCATCAACTCCTCATACCCTGGTTATTGGTTATACAGGGAGTAGCTCATCAGCCTATCACTTCGTAAAGGAATGGCATCGCAATGCAGATATTGCGCGGGCTTACTTGGAGAAGGCGACCAAAAAGATGAAGAAGTGGGCAAACTTGGGAAGGCGACTTACAAGAATTTAAAGTTGGTGACATGGTGTTGGTGAAGGTCCAACCAGCATCACTCCAGTTCTTTAGACACAAAGTGCACAAAGGATTGGTACGCAAGTATGAAGGGCCTTTCCCAATCATCAGCAGACTAGGCAATGTCTCATATAAGTTGCAACTGCCAGCATGGTTCAAAATTTATAACGTCTTCCATGTGAGCAACTTGAAAGGCTACCACTCCGATCCGCGAGATGATTCTCGAAATGTTCCAACTCGACTACCCCCCCACCAGAGCCTCTTACGAGAAGCGAGTTGAAATTATTCTAGCGGATCGTAAGATAAAGCTACCCAATGGAGCGCAGCAAATAGAGTACCTGGTGAAGTGGCAAAAACTTCCTCAAACAGAAGCTAGTTGGGAGTCAGAAGATGCCCTGCGATATGAAGAAGCTCGTGTCAAAGCCTTCCAACAAGCGTCGACGAGGGCGTCGACAGTTTAAGTGGGGGAGAATGTCACGAACGGTCATCGCTCAACCGCAATGCCTTTGCTCCTTGACCTTTCGTCACTTTTTCTTGCTTGTATATATGTTTGGCAGCTTGTTTTGCCTTGAGTTTATGTGTTTTTACCTAAGAAATGTGAGCGAAAGTAGTGTAGAAGGCTGCAGAATGATCGCTCACTGCGCAGAGCCAAAACAACCCTGTTTTGGGTCTTTTTCATGTGCTACAATAACCTTTCTAAGCGGTGTGAAATGTCAGCCATTTCAGCACCTTGGAACCCCCCGGTTGGCACTGGGCTGGATGGGGTTCCGGGTATATGTCGGGCGTAGGCGTTCATCAGCAATTGAACTTGTCTAGCGTCCGATACCTTGGGAACCGTCGTTTGTGGACTTGCGACCGTTCCTACAACCCTCCAAAGTCCTATTTCGCTCTCTTTCTCTCTTTTCTTTGCTGCACTCAAGGTGTTTGACAAATTGCTTGTATAGCTTTCCGCTTTGTGAGACGCCGGGACGTGTCCGTCGCTCGCTTCTAAGCTAATCAACTTCTTCTTTGTATGTCCTACGGGACCTTAAGATGTTGCAAGAGGGCTAACCCTTTGCGGATAGATAACGCTTTGGGCGCTTCATGACTTAAGCAATCCCAGCTAAGTCCAGAGCAATGGGCAAGGTTGCTTCATGACTTAGGCAATTTAAGCTAAGTCTTCGGGAGTGCCGCTAGGGTGCCGTACGACTTAGGCAAATTCACCTAAGTTCGTGACAGTATGGAGGATAAACTATGCGCTCGTTTTACAAAATTCAGTTTGGGTCGACCATCGAGCCTGAGGAGATCTCAACAAAGTGAAAGTTAAGATCAGAAAGAGAACCTCCAGGAGAAAGGAGAAGCTATGACGGACCCTCCGTACCCATGTATGAGGGTGGACTTCCCTAGATGGAAAGTTGGAGACCTGACCAGGTGGATTTCGCGCATAAAATGATATTTTTGCTACACAAGACCTTGGATGTATCCATGGTGGGTATTGCTACCATACATCTTGAAGGAGATGTGATTCAATAGTACGATTGGTTCGAACACACCCACAGAGTCCCTACATTGAGGTAATTTAAAAGTGGGTTGCTAATCCACTTCGGACCGACCAAGTACGAGAACATCGATGTTCAACTTACAAAAATTCATCAGATTTTAAGAATACCAGACCAGGTTTGAAAGATTATGTAACCAAACAAGAGGTTGGTCTGAAAAACAATTGTTAGGAACTTTCATCGAAAGATTGAAACCGGAGATCCGAGGAGAAGTCAAAGCATGACAACCATATACACTAATGGCGGCTATCTCCTCCGTGTGACTCCAGGAGGAGCGATTGAACCAAGATGTTTGAAGGACTAGAGTTATCACTCGACCAGTAGCACCTAGGCCTTTTGCTCCTCCTATGGCCAGCCGACGCTTTCAGCTAAAAAAATTAACGAGAAAAGAACTTCGTGACAGGTCCATGAAAGGTTTGTGTTGGCAATGGAGCCACGATCATCGTTGCAAGAAAGGGAGGATTCTCATGATCAAACCCATTGAAGAATCTGAGCACGAAGAGGACATGGAGGAGGAACCACAACCAACCGATTATATGGTCCATGCTTTAGCTGGCTACGTGAATCTGTAGACGATGAAGATTGGAGGTTTCCTCAAGCAATAACCCATCATCGTCCTCATCAATACCGAGAGCACCAACAACTTCATGAACAATAAGTTTGCTACCTAAATGACACTGCAAATCGAGAATGTAGCAGGTTTAACATCAAGGTGGCTGATGGTCGAATCTTGAAGTGCGACAAAAAATGCCCATGGTTGAAATTGACTTTCAGGGCCAAGAAATTGTTACCAACTTTTACCTCCTCCCACTCGATGATTTGAGAAAGTCAGTCGGAAGGCGGAGGCCAAGCAAGTCAATTGCACTCCAACTTTCTTTCCAGGATCCGGGATGGACTGTACCGAGATCCTCAGGCAGTGACCCTGATTCAACTCATCAAAAATGGCAAGTCACGACGATTTTGGGTCCAGAAGGGACTCATCTAGACCAAGGGGAACAGAGTTTATGTCCCACGAGCGGATAACTTGAGGCGTGAACTCTTGAAAGAGTGTCATGATTCCCTTTGGGCTGGACATCCGGGTATCCACCGAACAATGGCTCTCGTGGAGAGGGCCTTCTATTGGCCGAAGATGGGAACAAATGTGGAGGAATATATTTGAACATGCCTTACTTGTCAGCAGGATAAGATAGAGCAGCAGAAGCTAGTGGGACTTTTGGAGCTGCTGCCCATACCAGAAAGGCCATATGAGAGCATTTCCTTGGACTTCATATCAAGCTTGCCCACAGGAGGGGGACTTGGATCGATACTCGTGGTAGTTGATCGATTTTTAAAGTATGCAACATTCATTGTTGCACCCCTACATTGCTTAGCAGAGGAGGCGGCTAAGTTGATGATGAAGAATGTGGTTAAGTATTGGGGAGTCCCACACAACATCATTAATGACCGGGATTCTCGGTTCTTGGGATGATTCTGGACTGAGTTGTTCAAGTTGTTGGGGTCTAAATTATACTTCTCCACAAGCCTCCACCCTCAAACGGACGGCCAAACAAAGAGAATTAACTCGCTCTTGGAGTAATATCTTCGGCACTACGTGAGTGCCAACCAACGAGATTGGGTGAAGCTATTGGACATAGCCCAATTCTCCTATAACTTGCAGCGGAGCTCTGCATCCAACAAGAGCCCATTTGAGATTATTACGGGACAACAACCATCAAATCCTCATACTCCTCATTTGGTCGTGGACAACTCCGCTGTGAAACCACAGATACCCAGGAGTCATCCACCGCCATCATCTCGGACATCCTTTGCTTCCTTTGCTCCGAAGGTAACTCTCTCCTCATCGGTGCAGATCTATTTCTTCTAACTTCAAACGGCAGTCTCTCGTCGATGACGAAACTGGAGATTTCTAGTGCATCGGCTTTCTCTTCCTCTGTTGGACCTTGTTGGCTTTCTCAATTCCTCTACCGAAGCATTCTTCTGCACGAGGTCATCTTCCTTGTGCACCACTGTCGCATCAGCTCCAACAAGCAATGGCATCTTGCCTACCCCATCTGCAGTAGACGATGGCTTCTACACCTGCTCGCCGGCGCCATCCCTCCTGCAGCCTCTGTTGCTCTATTCTCTTTCGAGAGTACCAGGATCGCTTATCGCTCTCGGTGCTCTCTAGAGGGCACAACAAGTTCTTTCTCGCTGTCAAACGACAGTAAATCTACGATCGTAGCGCTTCTCTTGCTGCCACTACTGCTGCCACGCAGCCGCGTTCATCGTCCTTTGCTACAACCCTTGCTCTTTGCCGCTGACATCACCATCAAAGTCAACTATCATCAACGTCAACCACCGTCAGGTCTTTACCACGGTTGACAACACAGCAGCTCCTTTCCTTCAGTTTCATTGACATTGATTCAAGATCGACATCCTTAGTTCAAGATCGGCGTCCTTACAGGAGCTCGATCTTGCGGGGGCATGATAAAAGATAAGATTTAGTCAGGATTTAGATATGATTTCCCCAACGGAATGAGGAAATCTCGTATGTTAGTTGAGGGAAATCCTCCTTTTTATTATGTATAAATAAACGATGAATCAATGAATCAAGTGGGCATTTTTATTATTTCTTCTCATTTCTAACAAAGGCGACCAAAAAGATAAAGAAGTGGGCAGACTTGGGAAGGTGACCACAAAAATTTAAAGTTGGTGACATGGTGTTGGTGAAGGTCCAACCAGCATCACTCCAGTTCTTTAAACACAAAGTGCACAAAGGATTGGTACGCAAGTATGAAGGGCCTTTCCCAATCATCAGCAGACTAGGCAATGTCTCATATAAGTTGCAACTGCCAGCATAGTTCAAAATTCATAACGTCTTCCATGCGAGCAACTTGAAAGCCTACTACTCCGATCCGCGAGATGATTCTCGAAATGTTCCAACTCGACTACCCCCCACCAGAGCCTCTTATGAGAAGCGAGTTGAAATTATTCTAGCGGATTGTAAGATAAAGCTACCCAATGGAGCGCAGTAAATAGAGTACCTGGTGAAGTGGCAAAAGCTTCCTTAAACAGAAGCCAGTTGGGAGTCAGAAGATGCCCTGTGACATGAAGAAGCTCGCGTCAAAGCCTTCCAACAAGCATCGACAAGGGCGTCGACAGTTTAAGTGGGGGAGAATGTCACGAACGGTCGTCGCTTAACCGCAATGCCTTTGCTCCTTGAACCGTTCGTCACTTTTTCTTGGTTGTATATATGTTTGGCAGCTTGTTTTGCCTTGAGTTTATGTATTTTTACCTAAGAAATGTGAGCGAAAATAGTGTAGAAGGCTGCAGAATGATCGCTCACTACGCGGAGCCAAAACAGCCCAAAACAGCCCTATTTTGGGTCTTTTTCATGTGCTGCAACAACCTTTCTGAGCGGTGCAAAATGTCAGCCATTTCAGCACCTCGGAACCCCCCGGGTGGCACTGGGCTGGATGGGGTTCCGGGTATATGTCGAGCATAGGCGTTCATCAGCAATTGAACTTGTCTTGCGTCCGATACCTTGGGAACCGTCATTTGTGGACTTGCGACTGTTCCTACAACCCTCCAAAGTCCTATTTCGCTCTCTTTCTCTCTTTTCTTTGCTGCACTCAAGGTGTTCGACAAATTGCTTGTATAGCTTTCCGCCGACGGCCGCGGCTTCTAAGCTAATCAACTTCTTCTTTACAGGTCCTACGTGACCTTAAGAGGTTGTAAGAGGGCTGACCCTTTGCGGACAGATAACACGTTGGGCGTTTCATGACTTAGGCAATCCCAGCTAAGTCCGGAATAGTGAGCAAGGTTGCTCCACGACTTAGGCAATTTCAGCTAAGTCTTTGGGAGTGCCGCGAGGGTGCCGCACGGCTTAGGCAAATTCAGCTAAGTCCGTGACAATCAAGCCCAACCGGTGGTAACACCGAAATAATCGATAACCACTATTTTATGACTGTTAGCACTATTAGTGTTGGTATCACCTAGGGTGACGATAGTACCTCTAGAATTCAAATTTTGTGGTAGTAGTATGATAGAAACCCAAAGGTTTCTATCATAGATGGAGATGGAAAAGAGGGATAAACGATTATTTCGAGGGGATCGAGCCTCCTTGATCTCTATAGGGGATCAGCCCTCCTAAGGTTTTGGCCTATTGGCTCAAACATATTTATTTTATTGATTATCCAAAATAAAATAGTTACACCTTTATTTATGGAGACTCTTAACCAACTCCTAATTGAACTTGGACTCCTAAAATAGACTCCTACTTGGACTTCTACTTAATTAGACTTCAACTCCTACTAGGACTTCTAATCAAATAGACTCTAACTTCTACTATGACTCATAATTGACTTGATTGGACCGACTAATATGACTCAATAAAGAACATGACTCAATATATGAGACTTAACCCTGTTATTGTCCTATTAGACCTGCCCTCTTCAAATCAGTCTTGTCCTCAATGCTGAGCAACATCAAATTTAGATAGCACTTCAATATTTGCTACGCATTACAACCGTTTGATCAATTAAGTAGGATCTCCACTTATTGTTAACAATAGACTGGTCTTCTGGTGTAGTAATCATTGTAGTCTTTTGAAGAATCTTCTCCATTTGATGGCTAGTGGTAATTCCATGTCTTCTTTTGAAGACCACTACTTTGAAGTCTTCCAGAGGTATAATAAAGAAATCCACAAGTTGTAACATCCCTCATTTCTGAATAAAAAAATGAAAACTTATTTGTAAGGTAAGAAATCTATTTTGAGTATTTATAAGACCTTGTTATAAAATTTGAGGATATGATCATAAAACTAAAGGACCTAATCATAAATATTAATAATACAAGGATTAAGTGTAAAATGCACAAAACAATAAATCCCACCTCCTCTACCTCTCTTCCTTCTCCCTTAAGGAACTGAGTTGATGGATAAGAGTGGAAGAAAAAAAAAAAAAGAGGGAGAAGGAGAAGAAGAAGAAGAGAAGGAAGAGGGGAAGAGTAAATTAGAGGATTTAGCGATTTTGATTCAAATCCACTCGTTTGGAGTTAAAATCTTGAAAGACAAGTATTCTATCCTTTTTCTACTGAAATTTATCTTTGCTATTACCTTGATTATGAGAAAAATTCAGAATAAATCTAGTCTTGCAATCCGAAATCTCTTTTGTTGGTTGCAAAAGTTTGAATCTAAAATATTGTTTAGACTTTGGCCTATCTTCCTTGTTCTAGCTGTAACTTTCTGTATTGACCTCTGATTTAGACAAAATCTAGTTCATTCGAAAATAAATTTATAGATATTTCTTTTGAAATCAAGATTGAAAAATTTGGAGTTTAATTTCTAGCCCAAACAATATTTCAATTGATTATACAAAATCTATAAAATAGAGTTTGTAGCTTCTGATCTTTCATCATTAAATTACTTATACCTCCTTGTTGGAGTCTCTGATTTATATAAAATTTAATTTATTAGAAATTAGACTCATAAATCTTTCTTTTGAGACTAAGATTTAAAAATTTATAGTCCAAATGACTATCAAAATTTCTATTTTGATAGACCCTATGGATTCTTCAAAATAGGGACCAAAATTCCTGACCCTTGGTTGTCATATCATCTGTAAGTCTTTTTAGAGACCTTCCATTCATAAGAAACTTATTTTATTTGAAAGTAGATTAATTAAGCTTTTAGATATCTTTTTTGAGTAATTTGGAGCATATTTGATTGTTCAGATAATTTATGCAATATGCCTCCTAAATTTTGTCAAAATAGGGATTATATCAATTTTGCCTATTCTTGCTTCATCCATTTCAAAAAATTGAATTCTTTGATGCTCTTATCCTTGATTTCTCAGATATTTGAATGTATTATATATTAGTCGATGTTTTATTATATTTATTTATATAGGCATATGCATGATTCATTGTTTCGCATATGCTTCCGATATATACCAATTCCATTATTCATATGTTCTTTTGTACTATGGTGTTTGTGGGATAATGTGAACTTTTGTCAGAAATGGTAAAGGGAGTTATACTTAGAGCCTGTGATGCTCTACTATATTTGGTGGTCATCCAAAAATGGATGGACCATATCATGTTTATGATCCCACTTCACCATATATGTTTTTGATATGATATCAGATCAAATTCTATCTATGATCTAGTTAAAGTCCTTTCTTCAATTGATTCTTATATCATTGCTTTGATTCGTGTGTACTCTTATTCTTTATTCTTTGCCTATTTGAATGTATATTGTGAATATTTATATATTCATCATATTATTTCATATTAGCATATGTATATTTCGTTGTTCCACATGTGATTATGATATATGCCAATTTATTATTCATATGTCCTTTTGTATTCTGATTTTTTGGAATATTATGGACCTTTGCTAGAAATGGTAAAAGGTGTTATGCTTAGAGCCCGTGATGCTCTACTATGTTCGGTGGTCATCCAGAAATGGATGGACCATATTATGTTTGTGATCCTACTTCACCATCTATGTTTTTGATATGATATCAGATCATATTCTATATGTGATCCAGATAAAGTCCTTTCTTTTTTTGAGCCTTATATTATTGCTTTGAATTCTTGTGTACTCTTGTTCTTTATTCTTTGCCTATCTGAATGCATATTGTGAATGTTTTTGTATTCATCATATCATTATATATTTGGCACATGTATATTTCATTGTTCCACATGTGCTTTCAATATATATCACTTTTATTGCTTATGTCCTTTTGTACTATAGTGTTTGTGGGATATTATAGATCTTTGCCAGAAATGGTAAAGGGACTTATGCTTAGAGCTTACGATGCTCTACCGATCCCCTATGACTTCACTTAGACGTCGGTGGATGGAGCTCCCAGATGTGGGCGACTTATGTTTGGTGGTCATTCAGAGATGGATGAACCATATCATGTTTGTGATCCCACTTCACCCTCTATATTTTTAATATAATATCCAAAGTATTGAGTTTATATATGTACTTTAGATAAGGATGACATGAATGTAACATCAATATGATATTTGAGCTTTTGTTCCTTATTTGTTCATTTGATAAGCTTTTAGATTATTCATTCATCATTGATGTGCTTTGAAATATGTTTACGTCTTTAACATGCTCCAAAATGTTCCATATGCCATTGTTATGCTCCGAAATGTTTAATTTGCTATTGATATATTTTGAAACATTTCACATTCCATTGATATATTCTAAAATATTTCATTGGTCATTGATATATTCTGAAATGTCCTACGTACCTTTGATATGCGTTGAAATACCTCTTACGTCATTGATATGCTCCAGTTACTCTGTATTCCATTTGTTATGAACTAAATTTGTTTCGAATGAATGACATTTGAAAATCTATATCTAATGAGTTGATATCCATGAATTCTTGTATCTCTGCTTTATATCTTGATACCAAGCTTATTTGAATCCATTTGCTCTTGTCTTGGATATATTAAATGCTTGCTGAGCTTTACAGCTCACTCCCTTATTATTAAACCTTTTTAGGTTAGCTTGAGACTCATCAAATGTTAAGATTGGGCTGAGGTAGTGGAGAGCAATTTAGATTTTGGACATGTTTTTGTTGGCTGATATCGTTGTAGTTTTTGTATAAGTATATTTGTATGCAATGAAATGTTGTCGATGAATTTGATTTATATATAATGTAAAAGCTTTAAATGACCTCTTATGTTTTAAGTTATTTTAGAATGTTAAATTCAGTCTATGATAAAGTGAATTTAAGGTAAATGGTTGATTATGTGATTATCTAGGTTCTCTTGCTGATGAATTATAAGTGTGGTTAATATTTGTTAAGTTGCCTTTGGATTTCATAAATGTTCGAGTGACGTGATATATGATTATAAACTACACAGGTTTTATAGATATGAATTATGAAGTTTGAGTATTTCTCGATGTCCTTAAATGTTAGTTTGGATACTAGATAGTTTGTGATGAATTATAATATTCTTGATTTATGGCAGGGTCACCCCTCTCGAATGCGATAATTCGGGGGGCGTGTCAGAGATGGTATCAGAGCATGGTTTAAGGATTATTGAGATATTTGGTATATTGATATACAAAATATATCGAGGTTTAGAAAATTATATGATAATTGGTAAAAATTTTCTTGAAATCTTTTAGAAGCCTAGGATGATAACAAAATATGGTCTCTTTCTTTAAAAAAATTGAGTGGAATAAAAGGATTGATTGAGAATGTCAAATCAAAATTAATTAGGAGTAGAATAATTAAAACAAAGCTTAGTACTTTATATTTCAAGGTTAAATCTGATCGAATGGTAGCAGAACAATGGATGATATGAAGGCGAAAATATTTGATGTCATAAATTGCCCTGATGTTCAAAAGATTTCTTTTGCTACCTTTATATTGGAAGGAGAAGCTATGCACTAGTGGAAAATAATATAGAGAACCTCTGGAGATTAGGGGTAGGAATAGTAAAGACAAGTTTACTAATAAGAATGAGAGAGTAAATGAATCAGAAAGTGATGACAAGAAAGTAAATACATCTAGATTTGAAAAAGTAAAGCCACTACGAAGAACTCAGTTATGCAATATGTAGATTAAATTATGAAACAAGTATTTTTGGATGACTAGAGCCTATTTTGATTGCGAGAAATTAGATCATAAATAAAAAGATTACCCATTAAATGAGAAAAAAGAGCCACTGACTCCTAGATTATTGGCCCATGCTAAAGTGTAAGCTATCACTTAACATGATTTTAGAGCTTGTAAATCAGTGGTCAAAGGTATCATTATTGTTCATAATTGAAATGTAAAAGTTTTGTTTGACTCTGGTACTAATTGATCTTCCGTTGATAATATTTTGATTATCATTTATGTATTTGACCTAGACCACTGGGTTATATGCTATGTATGACTATGACTATTGGGGATTTTTTGATAACAAATTTGATCTGGTCATCTTGTTTGATTTCTATCAGAGAATATAAACTTCTTGTTGATTTGATTCTCTCAGAGATTCGAGGTTTTGATATTATACTTGGCATGAATTGATTACATTCATATCATGTCAGTATAGATTATAATACAAAAATGATCACTTTTTGTATACTAGATCAACCCATCTTTTATTTTGAGATTATTCAACATGATTCATCTTCTTGTTTAATATCGGCACTTCAGACCAATTACCTTATATAGAAGGATTATTTTTGTTATCTTATATATGTAAAGGAGTATTCAGATCAAGAAACTGATCTAAAATAAATTCTTGTGATTAGAGAGTTCCTTGATGTGTTCCTAAATGATTTTCTTAGATTACCTCCAGACAGAGAGGGTGATATTGTTATTGATTTGGTCCTTGAGATAACCTAAATATTTAAGCCTTCCTATTGAATGATACTACTGGAGATAGTGGAATTAAAGAAGCAACTATAAGAACTATTTGAAAAGGTTTTCATTCGACCCAACATCTCACCATGGGATGATCTAGTATCATTATTTAAGAAAAGCGGATGGAATATTGAGATTTTGTATTAATTATAGATAGTTGAATAAGGTGATAAAAATAAATATCTTTTATTAAAATTGATGATTTGTTTGAATTGCAAGGTGTATGAGTATTATTCAAGATTGATCTGAGGTCGGGTTATTATCAATTAAAGATCAAGGAGGAGAATGATGAGATCCACATTTAGTTTACTTGAGGAATAAAGTAGGAAAAAAAAAGGGGATTGAAGTCAGATTTTTGAGTTTCAAAGGATGATTTATTGATAATTTGAGGAGTAGAGTATGCATCTCTAAAAATCCAAATATTGAGAAATGAATCATAGAGAAAAGAAACTCTATACAAAGTTTAGTAAATGTGAGTTTTGATAAATGAAGTTATAGCATTGGGCCATGTGATTTCAGGGAAATGCATCTCTATTGATCAAAATAGAGTGGAAGCAACAATTAAGTGAGAGGTACTAACAAATGTAATAGAGGTTAGAAGTTTATATCAGATCATTCTCATATCATCAACTATGATGCCGATTGTGATCAAAATAAGTTGTCTTATGTAGAAGAGCCTATTGAAATTATTGATAAGAAAGTAAAGTTTCTAAGGAGTAAAATCATTCCTATAGCTAATGTGATTTGGAGACATCATCCTATGGATGAAACAACCTAGGAGCTAGAGGAGGAAAAGAAGAAAACTTATATGTACATTGATTGAGATATAACAAATTTAGAGGACTAAATTTTTATTTAAGGGGGGGAGAGTGTAACATCCCTCATTTCTGAATAAAAAAAAACTTATTTGTGAGGTAAGAAATCTATTTTAAGTGTTTATAAGACATTGTTATAAAATTTGAGGACCTGTTTGTAAAACAAAAGTACCTAATAATAAATATTAATAATATAAGGACTAAAGTATAAAATATACAAAGTAACAAATCCCACCGTGTCTATCTCTCTTCCTTCTCCCTTAAGGAACCTGAGTCAGTGGATAAGAGTGGAAGAAAAAAAAAAAGAGGGAGAAGGAGAAGAAGAAGAGAAGGAAGAGGGGTAGAGTAGATTAGACGATTTAGTGATTTTGATTCAAATCCACTCATTTGGAGTTAAAATATTAAAAGGCAAGTATTCTATCCTTTTACTACTAAAATTTATCTTTACTATTACCTTGATTATGAGAAAAATTCAGAATAAATCTAGCCTTGCAATCTGAAATCTCTTTTGTTGGTTGCAAAAGTTTGAATCTGAAATATTTTTGAGACTTTGACCTATCTTCCTTGTTCTAGCCATAACTTTCCATTGTACTAACCTCTTATATGGATAAAATCTAATTCATTCAAAAATAGATTTATGGATCTTTGTTTTGAAACTAAGATTGAGAAATTTGAAGTTCAATTGCTAGCCTAAATATTATTTTAATTAATCATATGAAATCTATAAAATAGAGTTTGTAGCTTCTAATATTTTATTATTAAATTGCTTATACCTCTCTCTTAGAGTCTTTGATTTATATTAAACTTAATTTATTAGAAATGAGACTCATAGATATTTATTTTGAGACTAAGATTGAAAGATTTGGAGTTTAAATGACCGTTGAATTTCTATTTTGATAGACCTTATGAATTATACAAAATAGTGACCGAAAGTCCTGACCTTTGATTGTCATATCATCTTTAACTCTTTGTAGAAACTTTCAATTTATAAGAAACTTATTTTTTCTGAAAGTATATTGATTTGGATTTCCAAAGATACCTTTTTTTTTGAGTAATTTAGAGTATATTTGATTATTCAGATAATTTATGTAATATGCCTCCTGAATTTTGCCAAAATAGGTATCATATCAATTTTGCCTATTCTTGCTTCATCCATTTCAAAATTGAATTCTCTGATGCTCTTGTCCTTGATTTCTCATAAATCTGAATATATTATGTATTAATCAATGTTACATCATATTATTTCATATAGGCACATATATGATTCATTATTTCGTATGTGCTTGCTATACGTACCAATTTTATTATTCACATATCTTTTTATACTCTGGTGTTTGTGGGATAATGTGAACCTTTGCCATAAATGATAAAGAGAGCACTCTTGTTCTTTATTCATGTGTACTCTTGTTCTTTATTCTTTGTCTATCTGAATGCATATTGTGAATGTTTATGTATTCATCATATTATTTTATATTGGCATATATATATTTCATTGTTCCATATATGCTTATTATATATGCTAATTTATTATTCATATGTCTTTTTGCATTATGGTGTTTGTAGGAAATTATGGACCTTTGCTAAAAATGGTAAAGGATGTTATGCTTAGAGCTCGTGATGCTTTACTATGTTCGGTGGTCATCCAAAAATGGATAGACCATATTATATTTGTGATCCCATTTCACCTTCTATGTTTTTGATATGATATTAGATCATATTCTGTTTATGATCTAGCTAAAGTCATTTCTTCTTTTGAGCTTTATATTATTACTTTGAATTCTTGTGTACTTTTGTTCTTTATTCTTTGCTTATCGAAATACATATTGTGAATGCTTTTGTATTCATCGTATTGTTATATATTTAGCACATATATATTTCGTTGTTCTATATGTGCTTCATATATATACCACTTTTATTGTTCATGTCCTTTTTTACTCTAGTTTTGTGAGATATTATTGATCTTTGCTAGAAATGGTAAAGGGAGTTATGCTTAGAGCCCATGATGCTCTAATGCCCCCCATGACTTCACTCAAATGTGGGTGGATGAAGCTCCCAGATGTAGGAAACTTATATTTGGTGGTCATTCAGAGATGAATGAACTATATTATGTTTGTAATCTTACTTCATCCTCTATGTTTTTGATATGATATCCAAAGCATTGCATTTGAGTTTATATATATGCTTTGGATAAGAATAAAATGAATATAACAGCAATATGATATTTGAGCTTCTATTCCTTATTTGTTCATTTGATAAGTTTTGATATTATTCATTCACCATTAATGTGCTTTGAAATATATTTGCGTCTTTGACATGCTTCGAAATATTTCATATGCCATTGTTATGTTCTGAAATATTTCATTTGCTATTGATATGTTCCGAAACATTTCACATTCCATTGATATGTTCCAAAATATTTTATTTGTCATTAATATATTTCAAAATATCCAATGTACCTTTGATATGCTCCGAAATACCTCTTACATCATTGATATACTCCAATTACTTTGTATTCTATTTGTTATGAACTAAATTTGTTTCGAACGAATGACATTTGAAATTCTATATCTAATGAGTTGATATCCATGACTTCTTATATCTTTGCTTTGTATCTTGATACTAGGCTTATTAAAAGTCATTTGCTCTTGTCTTGGATATATTAAATACTTGCTGAGCTTTGTAGCTCACTCCCTTGTTATCAAACATTTTCAGGTTAGCTTTACACTCATTGAATGTTAAGATTAGGCTGAGGCAGTGGCGAGCAATTTAGATTTTGGACATGTTTTTGTTGGCTAATATCATTGTAGTTTCTGTATAAGTATATTTGTATACAATTCATATTTAAATGACCTCTCATGTTTGGAGTTATTTTGGAATGTTAAATTCAGTCTACGATGAAGTGAATTTATGGTAAATGGTTGATTATGTGATTATCTAGGTTCTCTTGCTGACGAATTATAAGTGTCGTTAATATTTGTTAAGTTGCCTTTGGGTTTCATAAATGTTCGAGTGATGAGATGTATGATTATAAACTGCACAGGTTTTATAGATATGAATTATGAAGTTTGAGTATTTCTCGATATTCTAAAATGTTAGTTTGGATCATGGATAGATTGTGATAAATTACAGTATTCTCGATTTATGATAGGGTCACCCCTCTCGAATGCGATAATTCGGGGGGCGTGTTACAAGTAGTTCCTTGCCCTGTATGATTAGATTTATCTTTGAATACTTGTTATTAGAAGTTAGGGTTCATCAGTAACCTTGACCTCAAATTTTCATAGCCTTCAATATGATAGGCCGATCAGTCAACACGCTTTCTGTCTATAAATTGTTAGTGCTACCAGTATCAATTAAAAAAGTAATAAGCTGATGTTTCAAAGTTCCTTCAATTTTCATGAGTTACGGGTTAGAGTAGCCAATTAATGCATGCACTGTATGTGTGATAGGTCCAATATCTTCATCAGAATCCATACTTTCATGTTCGTATCTTGCATCGTTAGTCTTTGATTCCTCCTTAATTAGCTTAACCGTCAGAAGTTTGTCACAACCTTAATGATCGAACCTCACATTGTCAATTTTTGATTCCTCTTTAATTGGCTCAATTATTAGAATTTGCCCTTGTGTTCATCAATATTCATCCTAATACGAGCATAAATCCTTTATTGATCTTTCCTTGGGTTCTTCTTGGGTTGGATTTTGGATGTCCGGGTTTCGACTTGGAATAGATAGGGTGGGCAGCTTGCTGATTACTTATCTATTAAAGTTTCTATTTTTGTGAGTGTCCATATTGATTTTTTCTTCATGCATGTAGGCGAATGATATGATAGCCATTATGGTGCGGGAGTGGCGATCTTTAACTTCGCACCAAATCTCAGGATTAAGATATTCGATAAATATTCTCATCAATTATTTTTCAGACCAATCTTAGGTTTGGTTTGATAGGCACTCAAATATGTTATGGTACTCCTATACTATGGAAGTCTGGTGGATTTTGGCAAGTTGTCCATTAACATCCTTGTACTCCGATGGTCCGAAGTGAATCAGGAGCTCTCTCTTGAACTGTCCCCTCGAAGGGACTTCATGATAGGTCTAATACAAATCATACCATTG
This sequence comes from Ensete glaucum, assembly GCA_021527575.1. Taxonomy (NCBI): domain Eukaryota; kingdom Viridiplantae; phylum Streptophyta; class Magnoliopsida; order Zingiberales; family Musaceae; genus Ensete; species Ensete glaucum. The sequence goes on along the minus strand of CM038558.1, from coordinate 36,437,312 downwards.
GATCACATCTCTTTCAAGTTAGATAGAAGCTATTTCCACCTTGGATTCTTTTGGAGTCCTGTAAAAATGAAAAAAACTTTTCAGCATGAGAAATCCAACCAGTTGGGTCTCTATCTTCCCATATATAAAACTCCATGTATGTATATCTTGTGTCTAGCTCATGCTCATACTTTTCATACCAGCTCCCCATGAGATTGAAACTTTCACCATGTTGAGATTTATTAGGGCTCTTTGATTAGCTTTTTTTGAGTTCACGTAGGAGTTCCTACAATTTATCTTCTGTGTGGGCCTCGAAAGCTTTAGATCTTGCTTTCAATGAGTTACTGATCTCTAGTATATAAGAATAAGATTTGTAATCTTCAATTCCTATTCCGGTGTTGGGTCGATGACATTAATAACATCTTATTCAGTGTTTGCAATTGTGACACTGGTGGTCAGAAGGCAGTGTTGCAATGATGCTGCAAGGATGAGGTCGTTAAGGCTATGGTGGATAGAAAAAAGGGGAAGGCAGCGGCAGCGATAGTGGCTGGGCTACAGCGAGGTGTGGATGGGGCCAACGAAGGAGGAAGATAGCTGTAGTGGTTGCTGGCAATGCTAGTAGTGAAGAGGACACGATGGTGACGGGCAAGGAGTAGCGTCACCAAGGTTATTGAGGGGGTGATCTGCTGGCCAGGAAATAGCAGCGGTGGCAAGGAAGGAAAGGATGCAGTTGGAGCGGGAGGCAACACTGTAGTGGGAAGACTAGATGGGGCCGATGGGGTGCAGACGCTATCGGGCGAAAGCAGGGGAGAAGGGAGAAGGTAGCAGCGAGCACCATGGTGTTGCCGGGGGCCCGTGGTCAGCAATTGCGGAAATAGTGATGGCTGGTGACTGCATGGCTACAGAAGGCGACGTCAACAACTAACGATGATAGCTATCGCTGGAGAGGATGACGAGGGCACCGAGAAGCAAAGGAAGTAGGAAAGGGACTGCGACAGTCGGTGGTTGCGTGGCTACAGGCAGTAGTGTCGGCAACCAATGATGACATGGCTGGCAGCGAGAGGACCTCCATGGTAGGAAGAGAAGGTTTTACAACCGAAGACCGAGGCATAATTTATGAAGGTGCAACTGAGAAAGATAGGGTGTAGCTGCTGTAGAGATGCTTCTTGAGATGGAGGGGCAGAGCCGAAGATGGAGATCTACAGCTGCACTAGTGGAGGCTGAAGGCTATGGCAGATCTAGGAGCATTGCGCTGATGCTCTTAGAGCGAGGTCACAATGGAGGTGAGGCATGCCGAGATGGAGATTGCAAGGAGGAACACTGATCAACCTAAGCGGAACCGATGCAATGCCAATGTCCTACTATATGAGTTGATGGTGCCTTGTTCAACATCAACAAAGGCCGAGCTGCAAGGAAGAGGCATAGATTAGTGGTACGGCTGGCAGCAACGAAGTTGAGATCACTACAGCAGGCTAACTAGTGGCTGCTGGGATAAGATGCTGGTAACACTAGATAAAGGAAGGAAAGGGCGATGGAGAAGAGGTTATTGTTGGACAATGAAAGAGAAGTTAATCTCTCTTAAAGAAATTAGCATATGAGCAAGGGCGTGTGCTACTTTGGGAGTTCCCTCGGGCAGCGATAGGGTAGTTGTGGCACTAGGTTCCGACTAGCTTTGTCACACGCTCCTGGAGTGACACCAGTGTGCCAATGACACACGACAGTAAGCAATGCTATGCCCGTTCTCTAGTGGAATATTTCGTGACCATGCATGACCTCTATTCCAGCGCTGATATCTTCCTTAGTTGGTTGCAATAGAGAAGGGGTTAGAGGAATTGTCGGTGCTGTCGCTTGAAGAAGGAAAGGGGCGAAAGTTGGGGGTAGTGGTTGGGGAAGCAACGGGCAAGGGACAACGATGACCGGTGTCGGTTAGTGTTGGAGCGGCGTTGGAAGGAGACACTGGCAGCATTGTCTCCTACAGAGGTGTTGTGGAAGCGATAGTAGGCGATTGTGGCAAAGGAGGTCACGACCGAGGGTTGGGGTTGCGCAGAGGAGGGTGTGGTTGGGAGTGACAAGGGAGGTATAAGGTAGTAGCGACAAGCCGGTGGAGCAATAGGATGGGGCATGGCTGGGCACCAAAAAGCAACGGTGCTAAGTATGGCCAGCAGAGGAAGATGAAGCAGCAATTGTATCCTCAACCCCCTTTTTTCCTCTTCCTCTTTGATAGAAACCTAAGGGTTCCTATTAATTGGTATTAAAGCAACGATAGAACCCTAAGGGTTCCTATTAATTAGTATCAAAGTGGCGTTCTTGGCATTTTGCTATTCATCCACTCCATCGTTGCCCCTACAAAGATCATTTATCTTCGATAGAAACCTTTGGATTCCTATTATAGTACTACTCGAAAATATAAAATTGCGGAGCCAAAAGTTGTAGTTACATGATCATCCAAATCCTAAAATTTTTGGTGATTTTAATTTTTTGGCTCTATTTTAAAGCCATTTAGGGCTATAGATACCCCCACCATGGCTTAGCTTGAAGTAAGAAATAAGTAATGAAGTTTTTAAGGGTTGTAACTCTTTTTGAGCATCCTCCTACTTGAGTCTAGAAGTGATTCTCAATTTAGGAGGTGTGAGGTCTCTTATTAAAGAATGAGTGGATGTTCTCTCCTAAGCTTGTTAAAAGGAGAAGAGCTGTAATAAAGGTATTTGACCTTTGTCCATTGGAAAGAAGAATGGTAGTAAACGTCAGTTACTTCGAGGGAAGAGGAATCAGGAGTAGACATAGGTCAAGATGATCGAACCACTATAAATTGGTTTGCATTATTTCTCACCTTGATTTGTTGTTTCATATTGATTTACTTACATGCAACCATGCTCTTTTTGCTAATCACATTTTCGATACAGATTTATCGATTAAACTTCCAAAATCGATTAAATTTGCTATAGTACTAATTCACCCTCCCCCTCTTAGTGTCATTACGATCCTAATAATTGGTTTTAGAGTTAGTTCTCTCAGTTGGATTAACACCCAAGAGATATCTCATGGCTTTTTCGAGCAACCAAGAGGGTTACTCCACCACTCATCTTCCTATATTCAATGAGACGGACTACACATATTGGAAAACACAAATGTAGAGTTTGCTTTCTATGGATTTTGATCGATGGAATATTGTTGAATTTGGTTTTCAAAAATCTTTTAAACCGATGAATGAATATAATAATTTTACAAAGAAAATATTTTCTTTAAATGCTAAATCTATGAATGCTTTCTTTAATCATGTTCTATTTGTGATATTGCACATGATATTTGACACATACTTGAAGTTACTCATAAAGGCACAAGTAGCGTTAAAGACTCTAAAATTAATTTTTTGGTATATAGTTATAAATTATTTAAACTGAAGCCAACAAAACCATTGGTAACATTTATACTCATTTTACAGATGTTGTTAATGGTTTAAAAGCTCTTGATAAAAGTTATAATAATTTTGAATTAGTAAATAATATTTTAAGATCTTTTTCAAAAAGTTAAGATCAAAAAATAATCACTATATAAGAAATAAAGGACTTGAATAATTTTTCTCTTGAATAACTTATAGGATCTTTAATGACCCATGAAATGTCTTGCAAAGCACATCATGAATAAGAGAAAAACCTTCCAAAGAATTGAAAGGATATTGCACTTAGAATTAAAGAAGACTACTTGAGTAAAAGCTCGAGTGATAATGATAATGACATTGCACTCCTTACAAGAAGACTTAAAAAGTTCATGAAAAAAATAAAACTAATTATGTAAGACAAGAATATAAAAATAAAAGTAAACCTAAAAATAATATAATAATATATTATGAATCTAAAAAGCTAGAGCACTTCAAAAATGAGTATTCACAATTGAAGAATTTGTCAACTCAAAAGAAGAAAGCTTTCAATGCAACATAAAATAAATCAAGTGCATCAGAAGACGAAGAGCAAATTAATAAAGAAGAAGTGTACAGAATAAGTGCTAAACTACACATTGATGACCATCAACGATAAGGTATGTGACTCTTTTAAAATATCTTTATTTTATGATAAATTATTTGATGTATTTCATGATTTCTATGATGAACTAAAAAAGATTGGTAAGAAATATAATTCACTAAAAAGGGATTATGCATAATTTATCAATAAATTTAAAACATTAAAAATTATGCATGAAACATCAACATCTTGTACTCCTTGCGTAAATATGAAGCATGAGACTAACTCAAAAAGAAAAATATATTATTACAACAAACATTATAAAATTTTAGAATTAAAAATAAATAATTAAATATGATTCTTGTTAACCAAGGATATTTACATAGAAAAGAAGGAATCAACTTCATAATTAGTAACAATCAACAAAGGTAAATAAAATTTGTAAAAGGACCCACACTATATATTCCTCCTAAAGTTAAATATAATTTTTATGAAAGATTTGATCACTATGCTTATATATGCTCTTTTGAAAAATATAGTTCTCACAAATTAGTTTGGGTGCCTAAAAGAACTATAAGTGATTTGATGTCAAAAGTCAAGAAAAGTAGATCTAACTATGAAGAACCCAAGGTTAAATGGTTACCTAAAGCAAACCCCTCTTTTTTGTAAATGTGTCTCCAAATAAGAGCTAGGAATAAAAAATAATATTTTAATAGTAGAAACTCAAGATACATGACCAAAGATCCAACATAATTTTCAAAGATCACTAGCCGAGACGGAGGATATGTCACCTTTAAAGATAACAGAAAAGGAAATAAATATCATTAGTATTAGAAATATTGGTGACAAATCAAATCTTTTAATTGAAAATGTACTTTTAGTGGATGGTTTGAAATATAACTTAATAAACATTAGACAACTTTATGATAAAGGATATAATATTAAATTCGTATCTAATACTTATATAATAGAAATACCAAATAAGAACAATTCTATGATTGCTTTAAAAAGTGATAATGTTTATACTATTGATCTTGATAATTTTTGTGATTAAATTTACTTTTCGATTTTATATGATGATGCATGACTTTGGCATGGGAGATTAAGACATGCAAGTATGAAACTAATATCATAAATTGAAACTAAAAAACTTGTAAGAGGAATGATTAAAATTAAATTTGTCAAAGATAAAATTTATGATGTATGTCAACTAGGAAAACACATAAAGAGTAGCTTCAGACCTGAAAACTAAGTACCTCTAGACCATTAGAAATCATTCATATGGATTTATTTGGACCTATTGATATCACAAGTCTAGTAGTAAATATGCTTTTGTGATTATTGATGATTATAGTAGATATAGCTGGACATCTTCTTAGAACATAAAAGTGATTATTTTAAGTATTTTACCAAATTTGATAAACAAGTTTAAAATGAGAAATGTTTTATTATTTCTTCTATTCATAGTGATCATAGTGGTGAATTTAAAAAATCATAATTTTCAAAAAATTTATTATTCAAATGGGTGTAACTATAATTTCTCTACTTTAAGAAATCTACAACAAAATGGAGTTGTTGAGAAAAAGAATAGGAGTTTATAAGAGATGACAAAAATCTGCTTAATGAATATAGCATATCCAAATACTTTTGGGCTGAAGCTATTAATACGACATGCTATGTCATGAACAAGATTCTCATAAGACCTCAGTTCTCTAAAACTCCCTATGAATTATGGAATAATAAAAGCCCTAATATTTTATGTTTCAAAGTTTTTGAATATAAATATTTTATTTTAAATGAAAAAGATGCCTTAGAAAAATTTGATGTAAAATAAGATGAAGTCATTTTTTTGGATATTCCTCTATCTCTAAAGCTTATCGAGTTTTAAATAAGAAAACTTTAGTTATTGAGGAATCTATTCATATTATCTTTAATTAATCTTCCAAAGTTAAGAAAAATAATTTTGATGATGATTTTGAATTTGATATTCACATTCTCTTGAATAACTTGAATACATCTACTTTAAAAAAAATATTACCCAAGAAATAGAAGTATGTATATGTATATTCTAAGGAGCTAATTATTAGAAATATATCAAAAGGTATTTAACTTATTCTTTGCTAAAAAATATTTATGCAAATATTGTCTTTTTATCTCAAATTGAACCTAAATGCATTGACAATATTCTAAAAATTGACTCACGGGTCTCAATAATATATGAAGAATTAAATTAATTTAAAAGAGATAAGGTTTGGACGTTTGTTCCTAAACCTAGTGATTATCTCATGATTGACACTAAATAAATATTTAGGAATAAAAACAAGAGGAGCAAGATGTCGTGGTTCTAAACAATGCTAGATTAATAGTCAAAAGTTTCAACTAAGAAGAATGTATAGATTATAAAGAAACCTTTGCTCCTATGGCTATATTTGAAGTCACAAAGATACTCCTTGTCTATGCATATTTTAAAAATTTAAATTATTTCAAATTGATATTAAAAGTGTTTTCTTAATGGTTTTATATTCAGAGAAATTTTTGTTGAGTAACCACCTAGATTTGAATATAATCTTTTCTTAAACTATGTTTATAAATTATCTAAGACTCTATGTGAGTTCAAGCAAGTCTCTAGGGCTTGGTATGAGAGATTTAGCTCTTTTTTTATTCAGAATAATTTTTCAAAAGGAAAGATCTGCATCTTACTTTTTATTAAATATTTCATAAATAATTTTCTTATTATTCAAATTTATATTGATGATATTATTTTTGGTTTCACAAATAAATCTTTATGTAAATCATTTGCCAAAAGTATTAGCCAAGAATTTGAAATGGGTTTGATGGGTGAATTAATATTTTTCTCAGGATTACGAATCAAGCAACTAAATAGTAAAAGTTTTATTAGTCAAACCAAGTATATTTTGGATTTAAAATTGGTTTCACATGGATAGTGCTAAGGCTATTAATACACCATTAAGCATCTCTACAAAATTAGATATAGATAATGAAGGAGAATACTTTGGTTAAAAGACTTATAGAAGTATGATAAGTAGTTTATTATATCTTACTGAAAGTAGACCTGATATAATGTTTAGTGTTGGGCTTTATGCAAGGTTTTAATTGAATCCTAAACAATCTCATTATAAAGTAGCTAAAAAAATTTTTATATACCTAAAAGGAACTCTTAATATGGGATTATAGTATCCTAAATCTGAATTTTTTATTTGATTACTTATACTAATGCCGACTTTGGATGATGTAGAAGAGATAGAAAAAATATATTTAAAACCCGTCAGTTCCTAGGTCATGCACTTGTTTCTTGGTCTTCCAAGAAGCAAAACTTTATCACATTATCAATAGTTGAGGCTAAATATATAACGGCAGGTGCATATTGTGCATAGTTAATTTGGATGAAGAATACCCTGAAAGATTATGGACTTTATCTAAAAAATATCCTTATAAAATATGATAATACTAGTGTAATTTATTTAACAAAGAACCCTATCCAACATTCTAAGACTAAATACATTGATATTAGATATCATTTTATTAGGGATCATGTTAGCAATCATGATATATCATTAGATTTCATTGATATAAAATATTAATTAACGGATATTTTTATCAAACCACTGAATGAGGTATATTTGATTTTATTAGAAGATAATTAGGCATATTGAATCTTTCAAATACATGAATTATGATATCTTACTAATTCTTCTCACATGATTCTTTCTTTTTACTAAAGACAAGGTTTTTCAAACGAATCATGATCTTTCACTTGACTTCTCAATATTTAAGATTTGAGATTTATTTTATATTCGTAGGTCTATAATTTTTTCTTTTCACTAATGATTAAGAAAGAGATTTATTCAAATAAATCATGATCTTTCATTTGACTTATTGATATTTGCAACTTAAGATTATCTTGTATGAATCAGGAACTTTTGTTATTTGTTCCCCTTATGTTCGTCAATGACCAAGAATAATATTTATCCAAACGAATCATGATCTTTTACTTTACTTTTTGATATTTATAATTTAAGATTTATTTTATATGAATCAAGATCTTTTACTATTTATTCTCTTATAATTCTTTTTTTACTAAAAAGAAGATTCAACCCAGTGGATCATTATCTTGATTTTTTGATGTGAGATTTATTTTATATGACTCCTTGGTATTCATGATTTATATACCCCATCATCAATTGACCTCTCATGACTTGAACTTATCTTTGATATTAATATACTTCATGTGATATCAAAGTAGTTTTATAATTGGAATATTGATGTAAACGAAGAGAAGTAGCACCATGATAATATGATATCCTTCTCTTCTTTTTGATGATGATAAAAGGGGAGAGAAAAGTAGTAGCTTGCATCTTTTTCATTTTTATTGATGACAAATGAGGAAACATAATAATAATCTTTTAATGGTATAGAAACTATGTTACAATCTTATTCATGTCACATTTGATATCATTAACTTATGATATTTGTTTGAGATGTATAACTATTTTGACCTTTTGTGATTATTTAATTAAAATTATGCATATGAAATGATTGCTATTAAAGGAAACTATAATTTATGATTAAAATTGTTTCGACTTGAATTCAAAGACTAGCACTAAAAGATTATTAATTTTTATTTTCAAGTTTATTATATTTCAAAATGACATATAGATAGGAAGAGCCTAGTTAAAGCTCTGTCATCAATTGGTTGCATTACAAAAAAGAACAATTGTTAAATCTTAAATTTTGATGATGAAATCAATTGATGAGTTTATAGACTATACTCTTAAGATAAGTGACGTAGGAAATACTTCGGTCACGAACTCAAACCATCGAAGTGCAAATTATCGAAGTAGGATAATCAAATGTTAGGGCAGATAAGTATCATATCAAAAATTGGATGTCGAGCCAAAGGCATGGTTGATATGTAAAAGATTAGATTTTGTGCTCGAGCATCATATCAGAAAGATCGAGTATTGCGCTAAAAGATTAGATGTTGTGGTAAAGCCAACATGTTGATAGATCAGATAACATGCTAAAGGAAAGGATGATACGTCAGAGGTTTATACAAAGTGCCGGATAATCGAATGATATGACGAAATACTTGATAACGTGTTGAAAGCTTCGTGATTATGCCGGATATATGGTTGGATTATTTAAATCTTGATTGAGATCTTTTGGGGTCAAAATATGTTAGTATTGGGCCAAAATTATGCTAATTCATTAAGAAACCTATTGAACTTGAACCAGGACTGAGTTAGGCTCATTTAGAAGCCAAATTAGTAGCCTTGAGTAGGCCTAACCGGTGGTACCGCTAGGCCTAGGCAGTGGAACCGTCGAGACAGTTGACAACCACTATTTTATACCTATCATCATTGCCAATAATGGTACCACCTAGGGTGATGATAGTACCACTTTGGGCAATAGTAATACCACCTAGAATTCAAATTTTACAGTAGTAGTACTGCCCGAAAGTCTAAAATTGTGACGTCAAAAGTTATAGTTGTAGGATCATCCAAATCTCTAAATTTTTGATAATTTGATTTTTTTTTTTACCATCAATTTGAATCCATTTGGGGCTATAACTACACTTACCAAGGCTTGGATTTAATAAGAAATAAGTGGTGAAGTTTGTAAGGGTTGTAGCTCTCTTTGAGCATTGGTTGAGTCTTTTCCTTGTCCATCAGTTTAAAAGTGATTCTCAGTTATAGGAGTGTGAGGTCTCTTGTCAAAGAGTGAGTGTGAAGGTTCTCTCCTAAGCTTGTTAAAAGGAGAAGAGTTGTAACAAAGATAGCTGATCTTCGTCCATTGGAAATAAGATTAATAGTGAAAGCTGATGGCTCAAGGTAAAAGGAATTGAGATTGGATGTAGGTCGGGACAACCAAACCACTATAAATTAGTTTGCATTCTTTCTCTTGCCTTGATTTATTGTTGCATATTGATTTACTTACACACAACCCTTACTCACTCTTTTTGCTAATCGAATTTTCGCTACAAATTTATCATTAGAATGTTTAAAATTAATTAAATTTGCTATAGCACTAATATGCTACTTATATACCCTACAAGCCAATCACATGAGTGATGGTACCTGTGACACATTGTGATAATCTCTTTGCTTATAATTACTTACATTTTCTTACATTATATATTATCTGGATGTATATTTTGATGCCCTTAGATCTATGCAATGATAATCAAATCATGATGAGATCACGATAATGAAATCAATTCACCTTTAAACATAGATCCTAAATCATCCTTGTCATAGGATACTCAAGAGGGAGCTAGTCTCATAGTCGCTTGTGTGGGGACACTAGAGGTACAGTGTAGGTGCTCATTAGAGAATGAGTTCACTAATTGATCCACTTACGTAATGCTAGATGGTTAATGATATCCGACATCAAACAGTAATTTTGTAGTCTCAGTTGTGTGTCTGGTCCTTAGACTTAAGATACTAAGGGTGCCTTGTATGAGTACTCCTTTCTTTGATATTAGACTTGCGAGTCTGGAAGTTCTATATCTGGTATAACTGATTATAAAAATTAGTAGTCAACCTTACAAAGATAATTAAGTGTCAATAGAGGATCATCCAATCATAGTATTATGAGAGGAATATCACATGTGTGCTCACTCAGACAAATCCCTAATTAGGATCATTCAGATTAAGAGAAGAGTTCTCCAAGAGAATTTGAATAGAGAGAGACTCAAACAAGATTTTGTATGAGGATTAATAGTACTATACCTGATAGATGGTCTCTAGGATATTAGATGGATGAGGGAGTATAGATACATAGTAGCTATGGATAGATGTGTTCGATAGATTAGGTCCTGTACCGTTGGGAATTATGACGTAGTGGCATAGTGCATCCGTAGTGATGAGTTGAATGAATTAATATGGAGATAATAATTCACTATATCAGAAGGAGAGATAGGAGTGACTCATGATCAGTTCAATATTAGGCCTAGAGGGTCACACACATATGGTAGATATTGTGACGAGTAGAGGTGCGAATATATGATATCTGCAGAGCTCCTATTTTATTGGATATCCAATAAGCCCCTATATTATTGGATCCTATAGATATAATACAATAAGAGCCAATTAGAGATTACTAGATAGAGATCCACTAATCTAAATGACTTGGGTAATTGGATAAAGATCCAATACCCAATAGGGCATAATCCATTAGGGTTAAGCTATATGTACTTTAGAATTGATAGACTAGAACATCTGGTGGTTGCCCTCCTATTCTCCTCAGCCTCCTCTTCTCCTCCTTGGCCAACAGCCTTGTGGTGTACATGGAGAGACAGGTCCCATAGTGATCTGAGGAGTATCATCATCACATCTATCATGTTAATCATTGCTAGAGAAGAGCCCACAAATTCTCTTTCATCCTCTCCATTAGATCTGAAAATTTTAGTGACATACGATCTCCTAGGTAACACATCTCATATGATATATGCAATTTTTAATTTTGTGATTTTCTCACATGCCAATCATCGCCCAATGACCAAGTACTTGACTTTGAAAATTTTGGTTTTATTTTTGGTTTTTACTATGCATGAGATGCCGATTGACGATTTCCTAGTAGTGGTATCAGAGCTAAGTTCATTATACAATAATTAGCTTATAAACTACATGTGATGTGTTCAATTATGTAAAATTATTTTATGCATTTTTGTTGTGATTTTGATGTAGTTTTTAGATCCAAAAAGTGACTTATCTTTATGATTGAAAGGTGCTTTACAGTGGTTTTTCGACGTCAAAGTTGTTGATGTGAAAGGGGCAGCAATAATTTACTAGGTAGATTAGCCGAAGGCTACCCCCTATGGGCTGGGTGCCTATGGGCAAACTGCCTAAGGGCAAAGTGTGACGTAGACAATGTCGCACTAGTGACGCCTGCATGAGGCGGTTAGCTACCTGTGCAAGGCGACACTTGTCGCTCGAGGCGGTTGGCCTCTTGTGCGAGGTGACGCTTATCGTAGAGGCGGTAAGGCAACTCCTGTCGCAAAGGCGATGCCGCATTAGCGATTGCCTCTATCGTGCACGCGAGGCGGTGGGCCACCTGCACGCGAGGCGGTGACACATTGGCGATTGCCTCTATCGTGCAAGGTAGCGCCTGCCGCAAAGGCGACAACCATAAAAAGTTAATTAACAAAATTATGAGGTTTGTCCTTTGTCCAAATTATTAAATAACCCTTCATAATAAAAAAATTCCTTATATATCCTATGATTTAGAAAAAATATTAATTAATTAAAAGGTTTAATTAACTATTATTATTATTTATCTAGTGCTCCTACATGATGATGTATATATGTGATGTGTGATGTGAGAGGATGATCATAGACCATATGATATATGTATGTGATTATTATTATTGGTGTTAGGATCGAATCAGCACTAAGAGGGGGGTGAATTAGTGCTTTTAAAAAACTTTTATTAATTTAAAGGTTCATACGATAAACCTTATATTGGAAAAGTATTTAAACTTGAAAATGTTCATAGAAATGTAATGAGCAAGTAAAGCAATTCGCAAAGTAATTAAACTACAAAGAAGAGAAGGCACACTAATTTTATAGTGGTTCGATCGTCGTGACTTACGTCCGCTCCTGATTCCTCCTCCGTTGAGGTCACTGACTTCCACTATTGATCTTCTTTCGACGAGTGAAGATTAACTACCCTCTTACAATTCTATTCTCCTTTTCACAAGTTTAGGATATAACCTTTACAGTTCTCTCAACCATCCCTTAAACATAAATTACACTTAGAGAAGAGGAGGAAAACTTTTAAAGAATTATAGGAGCGTTTTCATAAGTTTTTGTTCTCAGTTATTGCTCTTCCAAGCAAGAATGATTGGGGTATTTATAAGCCACAATTGGCTTCAAAAGTTGGAGCTAAAAATTTAAATTCCTAAGATTTCAGGTTATGGGCGGTACCACCGTCGAACAGAGCTTAGAATTCTAGGCTCTAGCAGTACCATTGCTCGGGATAGGTGGTACTTCTGCTAGCAGCCGACGGTACCACCGTGTGGGAACCTAGAAAGTACATTTTAATACTTTTCATACAATGGGCTATACCATATCTTGACTTGATGGTACCTCCTCCTAGGTCAACAAAATGAGTCTCCTAATGGCCTCAAATCAACCTCAATTAAGGCTTAATTAAGGCTCAATAGACCCTTAATTGAGTTAGTATAGTTACACCAAAAACTAACTCAATTAAGATTTAGACTATGATGATTATAATAAAGATGATTACAAAGCATAAATCTTATGTTGTCAGGCAGATCGTTGGTTCATCCGAACCCTCAGTGCATCATGCTCTCCTTTGGCATATTGCTCGATCCATTGGCATGTTGACTCCTACAACATCTGATCTGGATGCAATGTCTGATAGTTCTAGCCTAATGCTCAATCTCTGACTTTGACCCAACGTATGATTTTATTGCTTCAATCATTTTGCCTTTTCATGATTAAAGATAGTCCTACATCACTTAAGCTTAAAAATACATTAAATCATAACTTCATCAGTTTATTTTATCATTAAAATCTAAAATTCAACAATCTCTTCCTTTTTGATGATGATAACTAATTGATGATGAAGTTTTAACTAAACTCCCCATATCTATATGCCATATTGAAATAAACTTGAATTCATAGAATGATAACCTTCTAATCATAATTTCCTTGCATTTAAGTCATAACAATTTTAATGAAAGGTGACTTTCACACTTTATATGCATACAACATAAGCATCATTATATTAAAATCATGAATATTGTATGCATAATATCAAATCATAAAATTTGTAAAGTGATTTTCACACTTTATATTCACACTTTATATGTATACAACATAAGCATCATCATAATAAAATCATGAGTATTGTATGCACCAAATTCTCAAATTTGTTATAGCATGCATAATTTCAAAGTATATCATAATGTCATCATAATGTCAAGAGTGAGTTAAGATTCTAAATCATCGAGCATAATTTTACATCATTATTTCTTCTCCCCCTTTGTCATTAACAGAAATGAGAAATACTCAATAAATATTTAAACCATATAAGCTAGTATTTTTGGCAACTTTTACATCATTTTTAGAACATGCAAATTAACAAGTTTTTATGATGTGAAGTTAAGCAAAATTTTTACTTCTTGTGATGTGCAAGATAGCAACTTTTGCTTCTTAAAATGGGCAAGCTAGCACTTCTCTTTAGATGTGCAAGCACTTTTGGCTCTCTTGAGATGTGCAAGCTAGCATTTTTTTTTATTTTCTTAAGATGCTAGCAATTCTTTCTCCCCTTTGTAAAAAAAAATAAGAAGAAGAAGAGAGGAATTCATTCATCATGTCCAGAAAAGAATCAAGTCACAAGTTTCGAAGGTTCATGAATCAAGGCTCTACTTTCGTAAATAGAAAGAGGAAATGATCACATAAAGAAATGATTCATAGGCAATGATCACATAAAATATCAAGTTGTGCATACCAAAAGTCCATGAATCAAATTTCTTCTTTTGTAAATAGCAAGAAAATGAATTATAAGAAACCATCTTGAAAGAAAAAGAAAACTCGATTTACAAAATCTGAGAAATCTAAAAAATGTATAAGAGGATTTCATATATTAGGAAGATTTAACATGCCTAATTCTCTTCTTATACAATCATAGAGTGTTGCATGAATCATAATATCAACAAGAAGTGCATAATAATATTAAAAAGTCAATAATGTCAAAAAGTATATCAAAGAGTGCAAGATAAGGAGTACAACATATCAAGGAACCATCGATTTCTCCCTCATTGTTACCAACAAGAAAGAGAAACATACAAGCTATTTAGGTGGTGGTAATCTAAAATACCTAAACAGAGTATTAAACTACATATTAAAAGTGTCAAATTATTGATTAATTTACTGCATCTTAGTTAAACCTTGGAGAAAGGTTTAGAGAGATGGAGGAAGGGTTAGGGTTTAGTCGTCAACCTTAAATGACCTTTTATAGGGCCATGTTTCAAAGGTATTACCACCAACTAGGCAGTGCTATCGCCTATGGGCAATGTGCTCTGGCGGTGCTACTGCCAGTCCAGCAGTGCTACCGCTGGTGCACTACTTTCAGCTTATTTCAAACTTTAATTCAATAATTCAAGCTTCAACATAACAATCAAGTAGTGCTAACATTCAACCAACATAACATTTAAGTCAACATTCAACATCTAAGCTAATAATATTCAAGCTAACATTCAAGATATCAATCCTATTTCAGGTCAACAATTTTATTGGAAGTGCAAGCTTCACTTCTCTTTTGAGATGTGCAAGCCAACAATTTTCTATCCTTGTACATCAATGATTCAATCATCCCATTAAATATACAAATAAAAAATATAAGGAAATTATATATAATAAAATTGAAGTCATAAATATCAAGAAGTCAAGTGATATATCATGATTTATTTAAATAAAATTTTTTCATTAGTCAATACCAAGAAGAATCATAGGAGAATAATTAATGAAAAACTTAGATTTATAAAAATAAATCTTAGTTCATAAACATCAAGTGAAAGGATCAAGATTTGTTTGGATAAATCAAGAATTAAGAAAGTTGTTTCATATACAATATATCTTAAGTCGTAAACACCGATATATCATCTCATTAGTAAAAAGAATCATATGAAAACAAATCCAAAGTCATCATCAAAATTACTTTTTAGAAAATCCAATGAAGGCAATGTATATAGTTTCTTATTAAAAATAGCTAAGGTTCTTTAGTTCTAATTTATTTTTGTAGTAGTATGCTCTAGTTTTCCATACAAAAGCCGTACATCATTGTTTAAAAATGAAAAACAATACAAAAATCATCAAGATCAATTATATAACCATAAACCATCTTTACTCAAAAGATTTATTATAATCATAACAAAGATCATCAAGTTTCAATAATTTTGATTCAGATAATCTTTCCTTATTATTGTTGTTTCAACTAGTGAGCTTGAAAAGTGTGTCTCAGGTCATAAGCCTTAAGCATCCACAATCAAGATACCCTTTTTGCTCTTAGCTTTTGATTGTAAATATATCTATAAGAAAGGGGACTTTCTTTTAAGTACCCATTTAACTTTGAGTCCCTCATAAATAGATCTACTTATTTAACTATTGACATTGAGTTATTCATGGTTCCTTTAGGAACCCAAACTAATTTGTGTGGACTATACATTTTAAATGAACATCTATAGGCATAATGTCCAAATTTATCATAAAAATTATATTTATTTTCGATTGAAACATATAATGTGGGTCCTTTAATAAAGATAATTGGCTTTTGTTGAGTGTCACTCACAAAGCCAACTCCTTCGTTTCTATGAACATGACCCTTATTAGCAAGTATCATGTTTAAGGATTTGTTATCTATTTTAAATTTTTCTAATGTTTCTTGTGTTAGGATCGAGTTAGCACTAAAAGGGGGTTGGGGGCGGAGGGTGGGGGTGTGTGGGAGGGAGGAGGGAGGGAGGGGTGGGGTGAATTAGTGCAAGAGCTAAGAAAAACTTAGTTTAAAAGGTATTTCTTTAAGTAACATCAAAATCAAAAGTAGTTTTATCGAAATTCGTTAAGAGTAAATTAGAGAGCGATTTAAGACAAAGCCAAAAGGAGATGTTATGCATTTCTTGGAATTAGATATTAGCTACTAAGGTTAAGAACAAACTAAAAAAGAGACAAAAGAGAAGTACTAAAAGAATTTATAGTGGTTCGGTCAAAAACTTGATCTACGTCCACTTCTTGTGTCATCCTTTGTCGAGGCCACCGGTGTCCAATAATGATCTTCTTTTATAGGCAAAAAATGAAACATCCCTTTACACTTCTCTCCTTTTTATAGGTTCAGGAGAGGAACTATTACAATCTTTCACTCTTCCCTTAAACTCACTTTACACTTGAAGCACACAATGGAATCTATCAATTTTTACAGAATTTTACCTAAGATTTTGATCACTTTTCTTATACTTTTTTGCTTTCTTATGTAAGAATACTTGGAGAATTTATAGACCCCAATTTAACTTCAAAAATTAGAGTCAAAATTTAACCATTGTCAGAAAACCCAGGTATGAGTGATACTATCGCTGGCACCGATGGTACTAAAATCGAAAGTGCCCGAAAACTAGGTGATGGTAGTACTACTATCATTGCTTAGGTGGTACCATCACTGAGCAGTCTAGGAATAGGTGCTTTTATATACTATTTTATATTTGAGTCATACTTCATGTTGACCTCTTTCCAGGTCAATGAAATAAGCTCCATCATGAGCTCAAATCTAACCCAAAATAGACCCGGTTAGCCTCCAATTGAGTTAATTGGATTTTACCAAACCTAACTCAAATTAGGACTCAAAATATAATGTTAAGTATGATATACTAAGATAAATAATTACAATCGTTCATGTGTCTGGTACATCAATCGATCTTCTGAACTCTCGATGAACTTCTCGGCATTCTTCTGATGAACTCTCGACGAGCTCTCGATCATCTTTCGACGAACTCCCGGTGTACTCCCGGGGAGCTCCCACTGCATCATCTGAACCCCGGCTCGATGCTTGATCTTGACTTCGACCCAACATCAGATTATATTACGTTTTTACAATCGTAGTTAATCCTGCATCACTTATCTCTAACATATAGGTTAGATCATAAATTCATCAATTGATTTCATCATAAAAATTTGAGAATCAACAATCTCCCTCTTTTTGATGATGACAACTAATTAATGACAAAGTTAACATTAACTCACCCTATCTAAATATCATAAGAGAAATAGAGCAAACTTGAATTAAAAAGAAATCATCACCTTTGAATTCAAATATAGTATTTTGACCATTTTGATTAATTACTGAAATTTTAGCAATTTTAACCATTCATTATCATGATACCATACATGATAAAATTTTCAAAACAACATTCATTTTCTTGGTATCACATGATAAAATTTTTAACCAGAAATATATTTCACATGATAAATATCATTTCAAACATTTGGCTTATGTAATCAATCATGTCATTTCTCCTCCTTTGTTATCAACAAAAAGGAGAAATATTTAACTCATATTTGAACATTTTTAAATATGTATTACAATATTTAGCACATAAAGAGAGGAATTTAGTCTTGGGGGAGGGTACCTCAAAAAATCAAATATCAAGAGGGGAGATACATTTGAAAGCATTGCATTAAAGATTCATGAATCCAAAAATCAAAATATATATTTCTTTTTCAAAGAGAGGATTCGAAAGAGAGCTTAGAAGCTAAGAAATCTAAGAAAAATATAAGAGCTACTCATGCATTTAAAGTCTTCTTATGTAAATTTTAAGAAGAAACTCAAGAAATTCAAAACATTATATGGCAGCAAATTATGCATTTGAAAGGTTTAACATTCCTGATTCTCTTTTAAGAAAATCAAATTATTCTTCATATAATGGTTTTGTGAAAATATAAGCTAATTGATGTTTTGTATTAATAAATTCTAAAGCAATATCATGATTATTCACGTGATATCTAATAAAGTGATGCTTAATATCAATATATTTAGCTCTTGAGTGTTGAATGAGATTTTTAGTTAAATATATTGCACTAGTATTGTCACATTTAATAGGAATATTTTTCAAGTAAATTTCATAATCTTCTAAATTATTTTTCATCCAAAAACTTATGTACAACATGCACCTACTACTATATACTTAGCTTCAATTATATTTTTCTATCTATTCTACAACCTCCAAAATTGACATCCGCATAGACAAGTAAATCAAAATTTTTAGACTTAAGATACTAAAGTCCTAAATTAGAAGTTCCTTTTAAATATCTAAATATTTGTTTAACTACCATAAAATGGGAATATTTAGGATTGGATTGAAATCTTACACACAATCCAACACTAAATATTATGTCTGGTCTTGTAACAGTTAAATATAACGAACTGCTTTTCATTCCTCTATATGATTTTTGATCAAAATTTTCACTTCATTATCCAAGTCTAATTTCATAGAAGTACTTATGGGTATGTTTATAATCTTAGCATTGTCCATACCAAAATATTTTAATAAATCTAATGTATACTTAGTTTGACTTATAAAGATGTTAGCATTTAATTATTTTATTTATAATCCTAAAAAAAAAGTTAACTCACCCATTAAGCTCATTTAAAACTCTTGGCTCATACTCTTGGCAAAAGATTCACATAAAGATTTATTAACAGAATCAAAATAATATAATCCACATAAATTTAAATAATAAAAAAATTATTTTTAATATGCTTAATAAATAATGTAGTATCAACCTTACCTTTTAAAAAATTATTTGAAATAAAAAAAGAGCTAAGACTTTTAAACCAAGCCCTAGAGACTTGTTTCAAACCATAATGAGCCTTGGATAATTTGAAAACTTGATTCCGAAAAAGATCATTTTCAAAACTAAGAGGTTGTTCAACATAAACTTCTTCAGAAATGAAACCATTAAGAAAATCACTTTTGACATACATTTGAAATAACTTAAAATTCTTAAAAGAAGCAAAGGCAAGGAGCATTCTTATGGCTGTAACTCTAGCCATAGGAGCGTAGGTTTCTTCATTATCGATCCCTTCTTCTTGGTTGAAATCTTAAGCCACTAATCTAGTCTTATTTATAACCATAATATCATTTTCATCTTGCTTGTTTCTGAAAACCTATTTAGTACTAATCACTAAATGGTCACTAGGTTTAGGAGCAAGCTTCCACACCTTATTTCTCTTAAATTGGTTCAACTCTTCATGCTTTGTAATAACCCAAGAATCCTCTCTTAGGGCCTTATCAATGTATTTGAGTTCAATTTGAGATAAAAATGTGACGTTAACATAAAATTTTTTAAAAGAAGAACAAGTTTGAATACCTTTTGATATATCTCCTATTATAAGCTCCTTAAGATGAGCATTTATATACTTCCATTCCTAGGGTAAGGATTTAGAAGTAGATTCATCAAAGTTGCTTTTAGGAGGATTTTCATTCAAATTTAAAGTGTCAAAATCAAAATCATCATCAAAATCAATTTTCTTAAATTTTGAAATCTTATTAAAAATGATATGAATAGATTCTTCAATGATTAATGTTCTTTTATTAAAAACACGATAAACTTTTGAAGTTGAAGAATAACTAAGAAATATGCCTTCATCGGATTTTACATCAAACTTTCCTAAGACATCTTTTTCATTTAAGATAAAGCATTTTCAACCAAAAACTTTGAAATACAAAAATTAGGTTTTTTACTATTCCATAATTCATAAGAAATTTTTTAGAGTAATGGACTTACAAGAACCCTACTCATAACATAGCATATCGTGTTAATGACTTCGGCCTAAAAATATTTGGGTAGACTATGTTCGTTTAACATGGTTCTCGCCATTTATTATAACCTCTTATTTTTTCTTTTCACTATTTCATTTTGTTGAAGATTTCTAAGAGTAAAAAATTATAGTTGTACCCATTTGACTCAAAAAGTTTGAAAATCATGATTTTAAAACTCACAACCATAATCATTACATATAGATGAAATCATAAAAGCCTTTTCGTTTTGAATAAGTTTACAAAATTTAAAAAATATTTAAAAGAATCACTTTTGTGCACCAAGAAATGAGTCCAGGTATATCTACTGTAATCGTATACAATAACAAATGTGTATTTGCTATCTCCTAACTTGTAGTATCAATTAGTCCAAATAAGTCCAAATGGATCAATTATAGTGGCCTAGATATACATATTTGATTTTTTGATTTAAAACTAATTTTTATTTCTTTCCTGTTTGGCATGCACCGTAAACTTTATTTTTGACAAGCTTATGCTAGGGAATCCTCTCACTAGATTTTTAATTGAGATTTGGTTTAATAGTTTCATGCTAGTATGACCTTTTGTCTTATACCAAATCCAAGCATCATCATTTAAGGTAAAAAAAAACATATTTTATGAAAATTTTTAATGTCAATTGTATGCACATTATTATTTCTTAAGACAATCATAGATTTATTTTATATGGTATTTCAATTATGCAAGCATTAGATTTAAATTTAATAATATATCCTTTATCACATAATTGGCTAATGCTTAGGAGATTATGTTTCAAACTATCAACTAATATCATATCTTCAATTAAGATGTTTGATTTATTACATATGGTTCCTTTCCTAATGATTTTTCCCTTGTTATTATCTTTGAAGGTGACAAATCTTTTATTTAGGCTATTAAGCTTAGAGAAATGAGTCTCTAAATGAGTTAGATCTCTGGTCATATACCTTAAGCATCTACTACTAATATATCATTTTATGCTCCTAGCCTTTCTTTGGAGATAAACCTATAAAAAAGTGATTTTAATTTAGGTAATGATCTGACTTTGGATCCCTTAAGAAAAGCTCTATGTAATTTAACTAAAGGTATTGAGTTCTTTATAGTTCCTTTAGGAACCTAAATTAACTTATGTGGATTATAATTTCTAAATTGGCACATATAAGTAAAATGTCCTAGTTTACCACAAAAATTATATTTTAGTTCTGGTGAAAATATAAGTAATCTAATGAAGATGGTTGGCTTTTGTTGAGTATTACGTATAAAGCTAATACCTTCTTTCCAATAAATATGACCCTTACTAGCAAGAATCATATTTAAAGATTTATTATATATTTTAAATTTTTTAATATTTGTTATAGTATAATATTTTTGGTTTTAATTACCTCTAATGACTAACATTTAGAACAAGAAATGCATGATGTTGATGCTTCATGTATGTTTTCAAGTTTACTAGTAAGTAATGCATATTTCTTCTTTCATAATTTATAAGTTCTGGTAAGCTTCTGAAATTCATCAAATAGTTCATGAAAGGTATTTAACAACTCATCAAAAGTAAAAGAGATTTTAGAAGAGTCACTTATCTCATCACAGATGGCCATGAATGCGTAGTTAGCAACTTCTTCATTGTTATGGTCTTTATTATATGTCAAGCTTGAATCATCCATGTTGCTGAGAAGACCTTGTTTGGTAGCTTTTTCTTTAACTATGGGCACTCACCTTTCAAATGCCCTAGCCTTTTGCATTCATAATAGATTATATTATCCTTTTTAGTTTATTTTTATTTCTACAGTATTTATTTTTTTCATGAATTTTTTAAGTTTTCTTGTTAAAAGTTGACATCATTGTCCTTACCACTCAAGGTTTCACTCGAGTCATTTATTGTACTCAGTATCATGCCCTTCTTGTTCTTTAGAAGGTGTTCATCTTTGGTTCTCAATGCAATGTCATTCTTGTTCTTTGGAAGGTGTTCTTCAAGTTTATCATGAGCTTTACAACTCATTTCATAAGTTATTAGAGACCTAATTAGTTCTTCGAAGACAAGTTGTTTAAGTCTTTAGCTTTTTGTATAATAGTTACTTTCGAGTCTAAATTTTAAGTAAATATCTCAAAATTTTATTAATGAGTTCAAGATTAGAATAAACTTTACTAAGAGATTTTAAACTATTGATGACATCCGTAAAGCAATATACTCCTTCTTTGGAAGGTGTTCTTTAAGTTTATCATGAGTTTTGCATCTCATTTCATAAGTCATTAGAGATCCGATTAGTTCTTTGAGAGGCAGGTTGTTCAAGTTTGTGGCCTTTTGTATAACAGTTGCTTTTAGATCCTAACTTTTAGGTAAAGATCTCAAAATTTTATTAACGAGTTCAAGATTATAATAAACTTTACTAAAAGATTTTAAACTATTGATGACATCCGTAAAGCGGGTATACATGTCACCAATAGTCTCACTTAGTCTAATTCTAAACAATTCATAGTTATATACAAGGAGATTTATTTTCGATTCCGTTACTTATGCCTTCTTGTGTGACTTCTAAGGTGTGCCATATATCAAAAGTCGAATCATAAGTAGAAACCCGATTAAGTTTATTTTTATTTAAAATATAAAATAAAATATTCATAGCTTTGGCATTTAAGAAAAACATCTTTTTTTCATGATCATTCCAATCATTTATAAGATTGGATGACTTCTGAAATCTATTTTGACAATATTTCATAATTCAAAATCTATTGAAATCAAGAAAATCTGTATTCTAGTTTTCCAATACATGTAGTCTGTCCCATTAAACATAGGATGACATGTGATAGAGTATCCTTCGTTAATACCAAAAGAGGTCATTAACTCGCTTGGGTGTTAATATAAATAAGTGTAACATCGCTCTGATACCAACTGTTAGGAACCTTTATAATCTTTTACTCTTCTCTTAAACTCACTTTACACTTGAAACACACAAGGGAAGCTCTCAATTTTTATAAAATTTTACCCATGATTTTGATCACTTTTCTTGCACTTTCTTGCTTTCTCATGCAAGAATACTTGGGGTATTTAAATACCCCAATTTGGCCTAAAAAATTAGAACCAAAATTCAAGCCTTGTCGAAAAACCTAGGTACAGGCAGTACTACCACCGGCACTGACGGTACTACTGCTGAAAGTGCTCGAAAACTAGGTGACGATAGTACTATCATCGCCTGGGGTGGTACCATTGCAGCTTGGGCGATATCATCGCCGAGCAATATGGGAATAGTACTTTCTCATATTATTTTATACATGAGTCATATCTTTTATTGACCCCTTTTTAAGTTAATGAAATGAGCTCTATCATGAGCTCAAATCTAACTCAAAGTGGATCCAATTAGCCAACAATGAGCTAGTTGGATTTCACTAAACCTAACTTAAATTAGAACTCAAAACATGATGCTAATGATGACACACTAAGATAAATAATTATAATCGTTATTGTGGTCTGATATATCAATCGATCTTTTGAACTCCCGGCGAACTTCCCAGCATTCCTCCGGCGAACTCCCGATGAGCTCTCGAATATCTTCCGATGAACCCCGGTGATGCCCGATCTTGACTCCGACCGAACTTTAGATTGTATTGCCTTTTAATAGTTATAGCTAATCCTTCATCACTTATCTCTAACATACAAGTTAGATCATGAGTTCATTAATTAATTTCATCATCAAAATATGAGATTTAACATCTTGTAGTTGAATATTTTCTTTCTTAAGTGAATCTAACTCTTCACACTTAGTGTAAGGACCTAAAATACAATCATCAAGCTTACTTTTTAATATTTCAAATTCACTAACAATAGAAGCATGATCCTTTTTTGACAATTTATACTTTTTACTAACTAATTTAAAATAGTCAAACAGGTTATTAAATATATTGAATAATTCATCGTAAGATAAAGTAGATTTGTTTGAGTTACATATCTCATTGCCAAATGTCATTAATGCATAATTTGTAATTTTTTTCTTATTGGTTGGCTTATCATATTTGGATGCACTTAAGTCATCCCAAGTTGATTTGAGTGCTTTCTTTTTCTTTGGTAGCTTCTTCTTCACTTGGGGACATTTATTTTTGAAATGTCCTACTTCTTACATTCATAGCATATTATTGAGTCTTTTTTAAGTTTATTTTTATTCTTATTACTTTATTTATTTTTAAGATTTTTTAAATTTTCTTATAAGAAATGCCAAGTCATCATCATCATCATCATCATTGTCATCACTTGAGTTTTCTCCAAAGTGGTATTCTTTGGTTCTAAGTGTCATGTCCTTCCTATTCTTTGGGAGGTTGTTCCCAAGTTCATCATGTGTAATACATATCATTTTGTAGGCCATCAAAGACCGGATAAGTTCAAGTGAAAAATTATTTAGGTCCTTTGCTTCTTGTATTAACTTTACTTTCGGATGTCAACTTTTTGTAAGGGATCTTAGTATTTTATTAACAAATTCAAAATTAGAAAAACTTTTACTAAGTACTTTTAAACCATTGAGGACATCCGTAAAACAGGTGTACATATCTCTAATGGTCTTGCTTAGTTTCATACGAAAAAACTCATAGCTTTGTACCAAAAGATTAATTTTTGACTCTTTAATTCTTTTATGCCTTTGTGTGTGACTTCGAGTGTGTGTCAAATCTCATATACAGTTTCGCATATAGAAACCTGATTAAATTAATTTTATCAAGAGCACAAAATAAGGCATTCATAGTTTATCTCAAAAAGAAAGTCCTATTATCCAAATCATTCCATTTGTTCATTAGTTTGGAAGACTTTTCAAAATCGCTTTCAATAATATTCCATAAATCGAAATATATAGAAAGCAAGAATATTCTCATTCGAGTTTTTTAATACATGTAATATGTCCTATTGAACATAGGAGGACGAGTGATAGAAAAACCATTTTGATTATCGACAAAAGCCACCTCTCTTGGGTTTTAAACCAAATATAGAGAAATCTTGCTCTGCTACTAATTGTTAGGATCGAATCAGTATTAAGAGGGGGGTGGGGGTGTGAATTAGTGCTTCTAAAAAACTTTCATTAATTTAAAGATTCATTTGATAAAGCCTATATTGGAAAAGCATTTAAACTTGAAAACGTTCGTAGAAATGTAATGAGCAAGTAAAGTAATTTGCAAACTAATTAAACAACAAAGAAGAGAAGGCATACCAATTTTATAATAGTTCGATCGTCGTGACCTATGTCCACTCCCAATTCCTCCTCCTTAAGGTCACCAGCTTCCAATATTGATCTTATTTCGACGGGTGAAGATCAAATACCCTCTTATAGCTCTATTCTCTTTTTCACAGGTTTAGGAGATAACCTTTAAAGTTCTCATGGCCCTCCCTTAAACAAAAATTACACTTAGAGAAGAGGAGGGGAACTCTCAAGGAACTACAGTAGTGTTTTCATAAGTTTTTGTTCTCACTTTTTACTTTTCCAAGCAAAAATTAGGACAGTATTTATAGGCCCCAATTGGCCTCAAAAGTTGGAGCTAAAAATTTAAATCCCCAAGATTTTGTGGCATGGGCAGTACCATCACAGAATAGAGCTCAAGATTTTGGGCTCTGAAGATACCATCGTATGGAATAGGTGGTACTACCATCGACAGTCGATGATACCACCGACCGAGAACCCATAAAAGCATGCTCTAGTACTTTTTGTACCCTAGGTTGTACCATCTCTTGACCTAGCGGTACTCCTCCTAGGTCAACAAAATGAGCCTCCTAATGGGCTCAAATTAGCTCAATGGGTCCTTAATTGAGTTAGCATGGTTACACCTAAAACTAACTCAATTAAGATATAGACTATGATGATCATGACAAAGACAATTACAAAGCACAAATCTTGTATTGTTTGGCATATTATTGGTTCATCTGAACCTCGGTGCATCATGCTCTCCCTCAGTGTATTATTCGATCCCCTGGCATGTTGGCTCCCACAACATCTGATCTTGGCCCATGCCCGATTTTTCTAGCTCGATGCTCAATCTCTGGCTCCGACACAATGTATGATTTTACTGCTTCATTTTTCCTTTTCATGATTGAAGATAGTCCTACATCACTTAAGATTAAAAATAAATTAGATTATAACTTTATCAATTTATTTTATTATCAAAATCCAAGATTCAATAATTAGGGCCTACGAGCCTGTACTTCTATTTTTTATTGTCAGGCCTACGTGCTTGTAATTATGTTGTAGTTACATAAAGAGGTACGATAAGGCTTGAAGGTGGTAACAAAACCCTTGAGGTTGATTCAGATGATCACAATGTATAAAGATGTGTCAAGGTGCTAGTAGATCCGATAATAGTGAGATAGATGATCACTAGGCATGGAGATGCGTTGATTAACATATAGATTCTGATCTAAGTGATTGGGCCTACTAGCTCAGGCCTGATCACATTAGGATGTGGTCCATGATCATCTGGTGTGCTTATGCATGTGATTGTTATACATCTACTTATCACAGACAAAAATATAAATAAAGTATTTGATGTAATGCTCATGTTTGTCCATGTCCTTTGGTTTTTTTACATTCTTTGTAATGCAAGTAGCGGGCTTGCAGTAGGATTGGCAGCACTCATTTGGTTAGCTTTTGTGACTGATTTTGGCTTGTAAATGGAAATTATGTCATGTAGGCACTTGTGGGGACTTCGGTTTGTAATAGACTATTATCCTTTATGTGCAACCATTTAGAACTTGTAAAGTCTATAGTTGTAATTTGCATTGGCTATATAAAGTGTTTGCTAAAGTTGTTGCTTATGGATCCCGTGGGAAGTGCTTCATCTAACCTATTTTCTCTTTTGAAGGTCCTAAGGGACCCTAGGAGGTTTCAGGGAGGCTGACCTTTGCGGACGGACTCACAAGGGTGTCGTACAACTTAGGCAAAATGAGCTAAGTCCATGATATTTTGGTATCAGAGCGGGACAAGCATATATAGAAATAGTTGCTATACAAACGTGGGGGACCTAGCTGGGCTGTGTGGAGAGCAGCCAGTACGCCTAATTGTTTGGGGGAAACATACATTGAGATATAGGGAAAGGAGTTGCTCACAGGAGCGCGCATCCAGGTTTGGCATTTAGAGGAATGGTTAACCCTTTACGCGAGAGGTACCACGAGGACAAGCAAGCTAAGAATAATATGTAGCGTACAAAGGATGGGATGGCTGAGTTCGAGCTACAGCTCGATGTTGGCAACCAAACTTGACAGTGCTCAAGGCAAGCGGGGTGCTTGGTAGAAGATGAGACCATGCAAAGTGGGATATGTTGCTCAATGACCGAAAGAGTTATGCAAAGCTCACAGAGGTAAGGAGAATTGCTAACTCGAAGAATTCGATACTCATGCAAGGGCTTGTATGTAGGTGTTCATGGCCATCCCAAGGCGATCAGAACTCGATGCCATAGAGCATCACAACTTTCTCTTTAGCATGGAAAGGATACATCCGAAAGAGGCTGAAGTGTACAACAAGTTCAGCACATTACTAGACCTTGAAGGGTGCAGCGAGGATTGTATTAGCGAAGAGTCACAGTCTACCAAGTGCATTCATGGGGTTAGAACAAGGCACAAGCTATTTATTAAGATGGGGTAGTCCAAAGGGAATGGTGGTATCTGAAACTTCTAGTGGGAAGAATACAAAGAGAAAAGATGCTCCAACAGGATAGATATCTAGGAGGGATAGGTCCTAGTTTTCTAGAGGGAGAATAATGTGCAGTGGACTGCACATGTTGAGGAAGAGTACCTCAAGACAGTATCTCCATAAAGCTTAATGGATCGAGTGAGCAGCGAAGAGTCATTGCATGATCTCGAATGATGTAATGCATTAGTTGATGCATTACGAGGTCAAGTGGGGGAGTGACCATGATAGTATCATACGAAGGCATACTTAGAGTTGATGTGAAAATCAAACTCAACAGAGGTTGACCCGTAGAATGGTGGATATGAGGGCCACCATCAACTCAATGCAAAATGAGAGGCGAAGCAACTTGGGTGGAACTTGGTGAAGTATCCAAGCCGCATGAAGGGAGTTAACATAGAAGATGGAAATATGGAGCGGAAGCATGGAATTTTCCTTAGACAAAGGTCAATGACATGAACTCTTGTAGATGCAAGAGTGAGATTATGTCATTCCATGGGCTCTTCATTCTGATGGGACAAACTCATTTTATATGGTGTCAAAGAAGAAGGGAGCTTTAAGGCACATGCACCTTATCTCAGAAAAGCATTTGACAAAGGAACTAAGGTGATTCAACTTTCAAAGATGAAGTTGGAATCAAAAGACCTTAGCACGGGGCAAGTGGATGCTGAGGCGGGTACTCTTGAAGAATATGCCACAGTGCTGCCATTCAAGTTGTCATTAAGAAATTGGTGCCTAGTAGAGATTGTGCTAGTAGGGGGATAGAGGCCAAGGATCTAGACAATGGTGCACTAAACCTAGCAAAGTTAGGGGACTTCGAGAGCTACTAGAAAGTGGACGATCATAGAGTTATGCTTCGTCCGAGTGTGACCCGAGAATGGGTGGGCAAGGGTGAATTGCTAAGGGAGCGAGCAAAAATCGGAGATGGTGGAGGCTCTACAATGTGTTGGCAGAGGCCACACATGGAGAGATCATAGTCCGAGGTCATCACATAAGAATCTGAATGCAATGGAGATATCACCATGAGACGACATGGTGCAACAAATCATGGTGGAATTATTCGCGGCAATACAACACATGCAGAGATATCCCGTGAGGGACGTGATCATGTGAAGGTATGATCAAGAGCTATTACGAGCTCCACTTCGATGAACAATATAACGGAAATAAGGGCTATGGATTCAAGGAGTGAATGTCATAGTACCGTAGTGTGGGTCTTCCATGTATGCACATTGAATCTTACATCGGATGAAAGCCTTGGTTATTAGCACATGGGAGCTGTGTACCACTGAGGGAGAATTCTGAGCGGAAGTACCAAAGAGTCCCATGGAGGAGACTTGATCATACAAAGGTATGATCAGAGCAACTAGAGAGTTGGACTACTTTAGTGCTTATATTCGCTTAAGGGAGCTTGCCAAGTCAGAGGATAAGGCTGAGTAAATGAACGTTATTACCAAGGAAGCTAAGGAGAATAGAATCGATGCAAGACCTACAACAAGATGGCAGAGGCCATGCATAAGAGTTGTGATTTGTCTTTCCATCGACCAAGAAGAACTGCTAGGAGAACATAGAGGTGTTAAAGCAGGTGGTCGAAAAGGGATGAGGAAGTGACGACGAGTCTAGAGGGGCTTAGCTACCAAAAATAAAGTATCGTTAGAAAGGAGGTGGACTCAAAGGAGTGCTAGAGTGCCACAGAGGCGGATCTACTAAGCGCGAAGAAAGGGATGCAGATGCAGGACAACGGATAGTAGGGCCATGGGCTGGTAGTGTCATGGTACCGTAGAGGCGAGATTTCTATGGAGTCGTCGATCCCTTTCTCTCATAGAGGGAGAGCATTAGTCATAAAAGGGGTCGAGGAGGTAGAGAATGCAAAGGCAAACTCCAAGTACCAAGACAGGGTAGAAGGACAGAGGCCAATGAACTTCATAAAACCAGTTTTGACGAGCTTCTCATCAAGATAGCTGAAAGTGAGGGACTTCGGGTTGATGCAGAAGTGCTCGACCAAGAAAAAAGTAGACAATACGTGTTGCTGTACCTTTTCTATTAAAAGGAATAGGCGACAAAGATGGAGGAGAAAACGGTGCAATCCCAGAGGTGATTAGAACTATCAAAGACTTACTCCAAGTTGGAGGACTCTAAGTTGGGGTAAACTTTTTTTTACTCTTTTCAGGCAAAACTTCTTCCATTCCGGAAGTTTGATGGCAGTGGGAAGGCGAATTACAGTAGCTAACTCAATGCAAGGAGTGCAAATACTTCATGTACTTCGGAAGTGTAAGCAAAGGGCAGGCGAAATGCTAGTAACTAGCTCGATTGATGAATTATAACCTTGAGGAGGCGGGCAAAATCAAGTAACCATTACCTTCACAACTCAATAGAGTGGACGAAACCAAGTACCCTAGTTCTTATACCTCGAGGAGGAAGGTGAAATCAAGTAACCTTTACCTTCTTAATTCGAAAGAGAATGGACAAAACTTAGTACCCAGATTCTCTTATTTATCTAGCAAAGGAACTCTACATAAGTTCTAAGACCCTTCAAAAAAATCTAATAGAAGATGAATTGTCAAATCCTCGCCAATGGTGATCAGTGATACTGAGAGTAGATTGTCCACTTCATTTCCCAACAGAATGTCCATCGAAAGTGGAAGCGATGAAAACCTACTTAGAAGTGACAACTAAGTTGAAGAAGAATTGATGAGTAAATTTTGTGAAGGAAGGACCTTAAAAACATTAAAGTTTGTGAGACGATGTTCGTTAAAGCTCCAACAAGCATGTATCCAATTTAAGCAACATGAGATCATTGCAATATTGGTGCATAACAAGGAAGGTCTTTTCCTTCATCTGAAGGATCTGTAGAAATCAACAAGGATCAACACAGCTCAGCCAACCCTACACAAGAGTCAGTCATTGGCGAGTTGAAGCAACATGGCGAATTAGAGTTCGAATACTCAACAACAGCGACAGAGAGCAGTTGGGAGCTAAGGGGCGTATTGCAGCAAAAGCAGAAGATTAAAGATTTAGTAAAAGGTGAGAAGATACAGCGTCTATAGCGGCTTTAATAAGGACGTCAAATGAATAAGTGGGGGAGACTGTCATATATAAAAATATAAATAAGGTGTTTGATCTAATGCTCATGTTTGTTTGTATCTTTCAGTTTTTGTTCATTCTTTATACAACAAGTAGCGGGCTTAATGTAGGCTTGGCAGCCCTCATTTAGTTAGCTTTTGTGACCGATTTTGGCTTGTAAATGAGAGTTGTGTCATGTAGGCACTTGTGGGGCCTTCGGTCTATAATGGACCATTATCCTTTGTGTGTAATCATTCAGAACTTGTAAAGTCCATAGTTGTAATTTATATTGGCTATATAAAGTGTTTGCTAAAGTTGTTGCTTGTGGATCCTATAGGAAGTGCTTCCTCTAACCAATCTTCTCTTTTATAGGTCCTAAGGGATCCTAGGAGGTTTTGAGGAGGCTAACCTTTGCGGATGAAGTCGCAAGGGTGCAATACAACTTAGACAAAATCAACTAAGTCCGTGACATACTGGATAAGTATATATATATATATATAATATAAATATATATTAAATATGTATGTGTGTTGTGTGTGACACATCATATTAGGAGACTCAATTAAAATTTCCTCCTTCGATAATATTATGTCGATAAGCATGAGGTAATTAGATTAACCCATGTGGCCTTCCATCATTATAGGAAGAAATTGAATCATGATGTAGGTTGAGTTAGTCGAGTCCCCTGAGTCTTACCTATATCGTGATTCGAGATCTTGCCTATGATATAGAGATATCATTGATGCCTTAAGGACATGGTATGCTTGGTCAAGTCTCTTGAGGGTATATCATTCAAATCAAACTCATCTTATAATGACGGTAATGACTTAATCGAACATCATGGTTAGTCGAGTCTCTCAAGACTATGATAGTTTAAAGGTCGAAAAAGATAGAAATCATAAGGAGTTGTGATTAGCAATAGTTGTCGACCTTTTTGGGTTTATTGTGATTGGTTGAGTCTCTCGAGGTTACATTAAAACATTGATTAGATCCCGATCCCTGCTAGAAGTCTACCAGAGATTTTCATTTCACGTGCTGAGGATGCCGCATGACTCACTAGAAAAATAGTGGGAGCAAGTCAAGATAGAAGTCTATATCTTGATTATTTATTTCTTTGTAAAATGTGTATGTTATTTATTTA
Organism: Ensete glaucum; assembly: GCA_021527575.1. Lineage (NCBI taxonomy): Eukaryota > Viridiplantae > Streptophyta > Magnoliopsida > Zingiberales > Musaceae > Ensete > Ensete glaucum. Next base: position 36,405,167 of record CM038558.1, on the reverse strand, counting down.
TGCTGCATCTCCCGTTTGTTAGAAACATGTTGCCTTCAGACCTACTATATGACATACTTGATTCCAATCTCCTCACTAGTCCGAACTATGCGGATTAGCTTTGTAACCTAAGAATAGTTCTCACGATAGAGAAAATTGCTCTAGATATGGTCATACCACAGCTTGAGATAGGAGCACCTTAGGAAGAGTTTACTCGATATACGAAGTATATAGATAATTCCACTCTCACTTAGTGTTACATGTTGGACTCCATGATTCATGAGTTACAGAGACAACATGAAACTATGGATGCCAAATTCATACTCCTACATCTTTGTAAATTGTTTAAGGAATAGGAAAGGACTCGGTGATATAAGATATCCAATGGTCTCTTCTATGCTAGGATGATTGATGGGCATTGATTCAGAATCATGTCCTAAAGAAGATAGAGTGGATTGAGAAACTTACAGGTCTATGAATAGTCCTAGATGATAACCTGTGCATTGATCTTATTCTTTTTCTCAGTTCATTATTAATTTTAATATGAACAAGCTTAAGGTGACTCTCCTTGAGCTCCTCAATATGTTAAGGAAGCTAAGAGTTCCATCAAGAAAGAGAAACTAGTTCTCTATATTGGTGAGACCAAAACAAAAACTAGAAAGCCCCTTAAGAAGGGAAGAGTAAGGACAAATATGGTAAGGTAAAGGTTTCAAGAAAAACCCAACAAAGGATAAAGGTTAGTGCTTTCACTAAGACAAAGATGAGTATTGGAAGAGGAACTGTAAGGAGTACCTTGTAGAGAAGGTGAAACAGAAGCTTGAAGAAACTTCAAGCATGTCCAAGAAGAAACAAGATGAGGTGAATAGTGCATACCTATGATATTGTAGGCTAAGTCATATTCATGATGGAAGGATTCAAAAGTTACTGAAGGATGAATACCTAAATTCATTCGATTATGAGTCATATGCAACTTGCGAGCCTTGCCTTATAGTGGAATTGGAGAGAGAACCACTTGTTATGATCATATCGACACTAAGAGGCAAGGGGGAGGGGGTTTAAATTAGTGCTTTCAAAAAATTATGTCGATTAAAAAAATCATTTGATCAAAAACCCGTTTCAGAAATATATTACTAAATCAGTAAGTAATAAGAATGAAAAGCACAAAGGAAAAGAGCACACCGGGTTTATAGTGGTTCGATCATCGTGACCTACGTCCACTCCTAATTCCTCCTCCGTCAAGGCCATCGACTTTCACTAACGATCTTCTTTCAATAGGCAAAGATCAACTACCCTTACAACTCTTTTCTCCTTTTCACATGTTTAAGAGAGAACCTTTATAAATCTCACACCTCCCTTAGAATGAAACTTAAACTTTAAGAGGAGGGGAACTCTCAAGAGATTATAATAGAGTTTGTACACTAAGAATCACTAATTTTTATTCTCAATTCTTGCTTACTCAAGAAAGAATGACTGGGATATTTATAGACCCTAAATGGCTTCAAAAATAGAGCTAAAATTTAAATTTTCTTGGGTTTTCAATGTACAAGTGGTACCATCACCTGTATTGGGCGGTACTACCGACTACAGTATTAAATGCTAGTGGTACTACTACCAATCCGGGTAATACCACCATTTGATATAGTTTGGGAGACTATATCCGGGTATTGCCTAGCAATATGGGAAATTGTATTGCCAACTTATAGGTGGTTCTATCATCTAACCCATCTTTGGATCACTAAATAGGCCTCCCAATGGGCCCAAATAAGCCCCAATTAAGATCTAAGGGGCCCTTGATTGAGTTGACATGGTTACACCAAAAAAGTAACTAAACTATGACGATCAAGACATAATGATTACAAAAAAAAAATCCTATATTGTCCGACATGCATTGGTTCATTCGATGCTTCGTTCGAACCATCGGTGTATTGCTTGATCCATTAGCATGTTGATTCCCCCAACATCCGATCTTGGCACAATGTTTGATTTTTCTGGACTGATGCTCGAACTTATGGTACGAAGTCTATCTTTCAACACGTCACTAAATCCTCCGGCTTGACATCTAATCTTTGACATGATCCACTCTGGCCCAATGTTTGATTCACTTGCTTTAATTGATTTGCCTTTCCATGATCAAAGTTAGTCTTGCGTCACTTAAACACTCATTAGATTATAACTTTATCAATTGATTTCATCATCAAAATATGAGATTCAGAAATCTTTTTCTTTTTTATGATGATAATTAATTGATTATAAAGTTTTAACTAAACACCCCCTATCTATATGCAATATTGAAAAAAAAGTAAACGCGAATTCAAAAAGGTTGATAACCTTTGAGTTCAAGCCGAAACAATGACTTTCACATCTAGCATGTATCATAAAATCATGAGTATTGTATACATAATTTCAAATCATTAAAATTTTAAGATATCAAAGTAAATCATAATATATATGATTCAAATCATCATCATAGCTTCTCCCCCTTTATTATCAACAAAAAGGAGAAAAGTGCAACTAACAAGTTTTTGTAATATGCAAGCTAGCAATTCTTTTTTTAGATATGCAAGTTAGTAAGACTACACTTCTTTTTCTTCCCTTTGTCATCATCAAAACAAGAAAGAGAAGGGAATGATTCAATGGTGCAAAAATTTACATCAATGTCATCATATGAAAAATGAAAGATTAAGTCATGAATACCGAAAAACTATAAATCATTTTGACAAATATCTTCTTTTGTAAATAACAAGAGGAAGGAATCATAGGAAATGATCTTGATTCAAAAGAAAAACTCAAGTCATGGAAACTGAGAAATCACGAGAATGATCCAAAAATATATCTGAAAAGAGTTCATGCATTTGGAAGATTTAACATGTCTATCTCTCTTCTAATGAAATCAAATTATTCGTCATTCAATAGCTTAGTAAAAATATCTACTAATTGATATTTTATATTAATAAAATCTAAATATATATCATGATTATTAATATGATCTCTAATAAAATAATATTTAATATTAATATGTTTAATTCTAGAGTGTTGAATATAATTCTTTGTTAAACATATTACACTACTGTTATCACATTTACTAGGAATATTTTTTAAGTAAAGTCCATAGTCTTCTAAAGTATTTTTCATACAAATAATTTGTGCACAACATACACCCGCTGCTACATATTTAGCCTAGGGTATAGATAATACAACATAATTTTGTTTCTTGGAATACCAAGAAACAAGTGTATGGTCTAGGAGTTGGCATGTTCTAGATGTGTTTTCTCTATCTATTCTACATTTAGTAAAGTCAGCATCGGTGTAAGCAATTAATTCAAAAATTTTAGATTTTGAATATCATAATCCTAGATTAGGAGTTCTTTTTAAATATTTAAAAATATTTTTAATTGCTTTAAAGTGAGACTGTTTGGGATTAGATTGAAATATAGCATAAAGTCCAACACTTAACATAATATTAGGTCTAGTTGCTGTGAGGTATAATAAGCTACCTATTATACCCCTAGAAGTCTTTTGATCAAAGCATTCTTCATTATGGCCCATATCTAATTTTGTATAAGTGCTCAATGGTATGTTAATAGCCTTAGCACTATCCATATTAAATTATTTTAATATATCTAAAGGATACTTAGTTTGACTAATAAAAGTACCATCACTTAGTTGCTTAATTTGTAATCCTAAGAAAAATATTAATTCACCCATTAAACTTATTTTTAAATATTTGGCTTATACTTTTATTGGGAAACCATAAAAGAGCATTATATACACAGTGGAAGAATAAAATAAAATTGATTTATCATGTTTATCATGTCATCGTGCAAAAATTGGTGCGTGAAAAAATCACAAAAATTGAAAACTGCGTGAGATATTGATTACTTAGGGAGGTCTTATATCTCTAAAATTTCAGATCTAGATAGAGAGGATGAAGGAGGTCAAATGTCCTCCTCTCTAGTGGTATCGACACGTTAGATCATCATAGTGATGCTCCTCCAATCGTAGTCTACAACCTGCAACTCTTGCGCACCTTCTCACAGCATTCATGGAAGAAGATTTGCTATCTTCTTCACTACCCTCTCGCAATAGGGAAGGGCTAGTCGATTCAGAAGATAAGGGAGAGAGGAAAATAGGAAGGGGTAGCAAAAGGTGTAACTTATCACTATTATGTTACTCCTGCATCCTATTTATTGAGAGCCACCAAAAACCCTAATGGATCTTGCGTTAGTAGATATTGGTTCTCCATCCAATTATCCCTTATTCTTGGATTATTGGATCTCTATCCAATAATCTCAATTGACATCTAATTAGGTCTCATGCAAGGAGCCCATCAATATTAGGTCTTATCCAATAAGAATACATATTAATTGGATAACTCATATCCAATCCTCTATTTATTAAAACATCGATCATATGTCTGTGACCCTTTAGGCCCAATATTGAGCAAGCTGTGAGTTCCTCCCGTCAGAACTCCTTCTAACTCGGTGAACTGTTATCCCATAATAATGCACTCGACTAATTGAATATGGATGTACTAGGCTACTACACCATAGTCTCCAAATGGTATATGAGATCAAATACATCGGACTTATTTATCCTCATTTACTATCTATTTATAGTTCTTCATCCATCTAATATCCTAGAGATTGTACATTGGGCGTGATACTATTAGGCCACATACAAAATTTATCCGAGTCTTGTTCTAATTGAATTCTCCTGAAGAATTCCTTCTCTCTCAATCTAAATGACCCTGGCTGGGGATTTACTTAAGCATGAACACATGGGATATTCCTCTTGTGATATCTAGAGTGGATGATCCTCTATTAAACTCAATTTTCTTCGTAAGATTGGCTACCAATTTCGATAACCAATTGTACCAGATCTGTAAGTTTCCAGACCTGTAAGTTCGGTGTCAAAGTAAGGAGTACTCAAACAAGGCATCTTTGGTGTCTCAAGTCTAAGGAACAAATACACAATTGGGATTATGGATCATTGTTTGATGTTATATCTCATTAATCATACAACATTATGTAAGCAGATCAATCAATGAACTCATTCTCTAATAAGCACCTGTATTGTACTCTTAGTGTTCCTATATGATTAGCTATGAGATCAGTCTCCTCCATCATATGGACATATATACAGTATATTGGTCTATCTGGTTATCTCGATTCCCTCTCGAGTAACCTATGATTGGGATTATTTAAGTTCTATATTTAAAGATGAATTGGTCTTATTATTGTGTTCTTATTACAATCTGATTCTCATTGTACAAAACCAAGAACATCATAATATATACAATAGGCAATATAAAGTGAGAATATACCAATAGTAAACAAAAAAATCACGCAGTGTGTTACACGTGCCATCACTCGTGTATATGATCCTCATCAATCCCTTGTGATACTTAAAGACAATTTGAGCCAACAGCTTTGTTAGTGGATCTATAATATTATCTTTGGATAAAACTCTTTCCATTAGTATATCTTTATGGGTTATGATCTCTCTGTTCAGATGAAAACTCCTCATAACAATTCTAATGAGACTTAGGTTCCCTTACTAGAGCTATTGCTCCGTTATTATTGTAATATATGGGATTTAACTTTACGTTGCTCGGTACAATTCCTAAATAATTGAAGAACTTCTTCATCTACACCCCTTTGCTGCTTCTTTATAATAATTTACTCTATCTCTATAGTCAAGTCAGTAGTGGTATCCTGCTTAGAACTCTTCCAGCTTACTACTCCATTCAAGGTGAATATATATCCTGAGTTTAACTTACTATCATCGGTATTCAGCTAGAAACTCAAGTCTTTGTAGTCCTCAACCTGGAGGCTACCTTCTCGATATACCAATAAAAGATCCTTAGTCTATCTAAGTACTTGAGGATGTACTTTACTACCTTCTAGTGTTCCAAACCTAGATTTGCCTAATACCTTCTTATGACAATTAGACCATGCACTATATCAGGTCATGTATATAGCATAGTATACATGATAGACCCTATCACTGAGGCATAGGACATCATATCCATGTCTGCCCTTTCTTCATGAGTCTTTGGGGATATACTCCTAGAAAGTGATATTTAATATCTTATCGATATGAGACCTCTTTTGAAATTTTTTATGCCAAACCTTTTGATAATGGAGTCTATGTACCTGGACTGGGACAAGCCATGTATCCTCTTGGATCTATCTCTATAGATCTAGATTCCTAAAATATAAGATGCTTCTTCTAAGTCCTTCATTGAGAAGTTTTTCTGGATAGTCAAGCCTTAACAGAGTATTCCTATATTATTCCCAGTGATCAAGATATCATTCACATATAGCACTAAGAAGGTGATTGTGCTATTAAGAAAGTTATAAGATTTGAGCGCCTCATCAAATCTTATATTCCAACTTCGGAAAACTTACTTCAGTCTATCGATAGACCTGAGCAACCTACTCACCTTATCTGCACTCTCCTTGGATATAAATCGCTCTAATTGTATCAAACACATCTCCTCCTCGAGGTTATCATTGAGGAATATGGTTTTCACATCCATCTGCCAGATCTCATAGTCATAATGTGTTGTAATAACTAAAAGAACTATGATGGATTTCAGCATGACTATGTATGAGAAGGTTTCATTAAAGTCAATTTCTTGCCTTTGATAATACCCTTTGCCACCAGGCTTGTCTTATAGGTCTCTATCTTTCTATCTACTCTGATCTTCTTCTTGAAGATTCACTTGCAGTCGATGGATATGATAACCTTGGGTGCATCCACAAGCTTCCAAACCTTATTGAAGTACATAGAATCCATATCAGAATTCATAGCTTCTTACAACTTCCCAAAGTCTATACTCATAATAGCCTCCTTGTAGGTCTAAGGATCAACATCATGAGTGTCATCTCCATTGATATATCCCACATATCTTTCAGGATGGTGAGATATTCTACCATACATACACAAAGTTAGAACTTATGTGTTATGTTACGGGGTTAGCTAAATTTGCCTAAGCCTTACGTCACCCTAGCGACAAACTTGATGACTTAGCTGGAATTGCCTAAGTCGTAGATCAATCTTGCCCAATGTTCTAGACATAGCTGCGATTACCTAAGTCATGAAACAGTAAAGCGTTATTTGCCTGCAAAGGGTTAGCCCACTTATAACCTTGTGCAGGTCCCGAAGGATCTGCAAAAGAGAAGTTGATTAGTTTTGAAGACGAGCTATGGACATGTCCTGACGTCTCGCAGAGAAGGGAGCTCTTATAAGCAATTCATCAAACACCTTAAGTGCAATAGAGAAAGAGAGAAAGAGAGAAAGAGAGAAAGAGAGCGAAACAGGACCTTATAGGGTTGTAGGAATGATTGTAAGTCCACAAACGACGGTTCCCAAGGTATCGGATCCAAGTCAAGTTCAACTATTGATGAATGCTCATGCTCGATACTATCCCAAAGCCTAATCACCCCTATGCCACCCGGGTGGTTCCAAGAGGTTGAGATGGCTAACACTCCGCACTGCTCAAAATTGATGCCACAACACGCAAAAATGGTCCAAAATTAGGTTATTTTGGTTATGCTCGATGAACAATCGTTCTATAGTGTTCTAGAACATAAAAACAAGGAAAATCAGGCTACCAAAACATCTGTACAAGTAAGCAAAAGCGATGAATGGTCCGTTGAGCGAAGTTGTTACTATTGAGCGACGACCGTTCATGACATTCTCCCTCACTTACTATCGACGCCCTTGTCGATGCTTGTTAGTAGGCTTTGACATAGGCTTCTTCATGTTGTAGGGCATCTTCTGGCTCCCAACTAGCTTCTATTCTGGGAAGCTTTTGCCACTTCACTAAACTCAGTTTGCTCTACTTCGCTGTGTCATGGACAATAATGTAAACAAGGTGTTCGATGAAATGCTTGTGTTAGTCCGTATCCTTTGGTTTAGGTACATATCTTGTACAACAAGAAGCGAGCTTGCAAGAGGCTTAACAGCCCTAGTTTGATTTACTTTATGGCCAAGTTTGGCTTGTAAATGCAAGTGTGTCTTATAAACACTTGTGGGGACTTCGGTCTGTAGTGGACCATTATCTTTTGTGTGCAACCTCTCTGAGTTTGTAATGTCCATAGGTGTAATTTGTATTTTGGCTTTATAAAGTGTTTTTCTTGAGCAATTGATTGTGGATCCCGTGGGAATTGCTTCTTCTGGCCCGTTTTCTCTTTTTGTAAGTTTGTGGGACTTTAGGAGATCTCGGGGAGGGCTGACCTTTGCGAACGGACACGCATGGGTGCCGCACAGCTTAGGCAAAATCAGCTAAGCCCGTGATAATGTGGTATCAGAGTGGGACAAGCACACGCAGAAACACTTGCCATACAAATGTGGGGGACCTAGCTAGGCTGTGTGGAGGACAGCCAGCACGCGCAACTGTTTAGGGGAGACAGACATTGAGATGTAGGGAAAGGAGTCGCTCAGAGGAGCGGACATCCTGGTTTGGCATTCAAGGAATAGCCAACCCCTTTGCGCGAGAGGCACCACGAGGACAGCGAAGAAGAATGCATAGCACACAAAGATTGGGATGGTTGAGTTTGAGCTATAGCTCAACGTTGGCAACTAAACTTGACGGTGCTTAAGGCAAAGCAGGGTGCTTGGTGAAAGATGAGACCGTGCAAGGTGGGAGGTGTTGTGTAACGACCGAAAGAGTTGTGCAAAGCTCACAGAGGTGAGGGGAATTGCTAACTCGAAGGATTCGAAACTCATGCAAGGGCTTGTACATGGATGACAGAGTGTTCGTGGCCATCCCAAGGCGCGATTAGAACTCGGCGCCATGGAGCATCAGAACTTTCTCTTCGACATGGAAAGGATATGTCCGTAGGCGGCTAAAATATGCAACAAGTTCCGCATGTTGCTAGACCTTGAAGTGTGCAGTGGAGACTGTCTTGGAGAAGGGTCGCAATCTAGCAAGTACATTTGTGGGGGCAGAACAAAGCTCGAGTTCAGCAAGACGGAGTAGTCCAAAGGGGATGATGGTCTCCGAAACTTCCAGTGGGAAGTATGTAAAGAGAAAAGTTGCTCCAGCAGGACAGATATCCAGGAGGGATAAATCCTAATTCTCTAGTGGGAGAATCATGTACAACGGACTGCACATATTGAGGAAGAGTTCCTCAAGGCTATATCTCCACAAAGCTCAACGGACTGAGTGAGCGACGAAGAGTTGTTGCATGATCTCAAAGGAGGTAATGCATTGGTGGATGCATTTCGAGATCAAGTGGAGGAGCAATCCAAGGCAACATCATATGAAGGCACACTTAGAGTCGATGCAGAAATCGAACTCAACAGGGGCTGACCGTAGAATGGTGGATGTGAGGGCCACTATCAACTCGGCAAATCGAGGAGCAGAGTGACTTGGGTGGAACTCAGTGAAGTACCCAAGCCGCATGAAGGGAGTCGACATAGAAGATGGAACATGGAGCGGAGGCACGGAGCTTTCCTTGGACAGAGGTCAAGGGCATGAACTCTTGTAGAGGCAAGAGTGGGATCATGTCGTTCCATGGGTTTTCCATTCTGATGGGACAGACTTATTTTGCATGGTGCCAAAGATCAAGGGAGTTTTAAGGCACATGCAAGCTACCTCAGAGATGCATTTGATGGAGTAACTAAGGTGATTCAACTTGCGGAGGCAAAGTTGGGATCATGAGACCTTAGTACGGGGCAAGAGGACGCAGAGGCGGGTACTCTTGAAGAATATGCCACAGTGTTGCCATTTGAGTTGTCAGGAACAGGAGGTGCATAACAAGATTGTGTTGGTAGGGGATAGAGGCCCAAGATCCAAACAATGGTGCACCAACTCTAGCGAAGTCAGAGGACTTCAGGAGCTACTAGGCGACGGACTATCCTAGAGCTATACTTCGTCCAGGTGTAACCCAGGAGTGGCGGGGACAAAGGAGAATTGCCAAGGGAGTGAACTAAAAATCGGAGATGGCGGAGGCCCTACGATGTGTTGGCAGAGGCCACACGTGGAGAAGTTGTAGTCCGAGTTCATCACACGAGAATCTGTATGCAATGGAGATGTCACCAGGAGGCGACATGGTGCAGCGGATCGTGGTGGAATAGTTTGTGGCAATGCAATACAGGCAATCTTGTCCCGTGAGGGAAAAAAAATCATGCGGAGGTGTGATCAGGAGTTACTGGGAGCTCCACTTTGGTGTACAACACAACAAGAAGAAGGGCCATGGATTCAAGGAGTGAATGTCGTAGTACCGCAGAGGCGGGTCTTCGTGTGTGCATCAAAGCTTGCATTGGATGAAAGCCTTAGTCATCAGCATATGGGAGCTGTATACCACCGTGGAAGAAGTCCAAGTGCATGTACCAGTGAGTCCCATGGAGGGGGACATGATCATGTGAATGATCAGGAGCTGTTGGGAGCTCCACTTCGGTGAACAATGCAATGGCAAGAAGGGCTATGGATTCAAGGAGTGAATGCTACAGTACCGCATAGGCTTGGCAGCGCCATGGTACCGTAGATGCGGGACTTCCGTGAAGTCATCGATCCCTTGCTCTCATGAAGGGACAATATTGGTCGTAAAAGGGGCCAAGGAGGTGGAGAATGCAGAGGCAAACTCCAAGTACCAAGACGAGGTAGAAAGGCAGAGGCCAATAAACTTCATAAGACCGATGTCGATGGGCTTCTCATCCTGATAGCCGAAATTAAGGGACTTCGGGTTGATGCAGGAGTGCTCGACCAAGGAACAAAGTAGGCAGTACATGGTATTGTACCTTTCTACTCAGGAGGAGTAGGCGACAAAGGTGATAAAGAAGACGGTACAATCCCAAAGGCGACCAGATCTATCAAAGACTTACTCCAAGTTGGGGGACTCCAAGTTGGGGTAAACTTGTTGCTCTTTTCGGGCAAAACTTCTTGTATTCCAGAAGTTCAATGGTCGTGGGAAGGCGAATCACGGTAGCTAACCCAACGCAAGGAGTGCAACCACTTCAAGTGCTTCAAAAGTGTGAGCAATGAGCGGGTGAATGTTAGTTACCAGCTCAATGTATAAAGTACAAACTCGAGGAGGCAAGCGAAATCGAGTAACATTTGCCTTCTCAACTCGAGAGAATGGGCGAAACCGAGTACCCCAATTCTCTTAACTCGAGGAGGTGAGCGAAGATAAGTAACCTTACCTTCTCAACTACGAAGAGAATGGGTGAAGTCAAGTATCCCAATTCTCTTACTTATCCAAGCAGGGGAGCTCTGCACAAGTTCAGTGACCCTTCAAAGAAAGCTTATGGAAGACAATGGTTGTCAAATCCTCACCGTTGGTGATCAGTACTATTGAGTAGTTTTTCCACTTCATTTCCCAATTGACTAAGAGGGAGTGATGCGAACATACTTGGAAGTGACAACTAACAGCGGAAGAAGGTTCAATAGGCAAACATTATGGAGAAAGGACTTTAAAAACTTTAAAGTCTGTGAGGCGATGCTCGTTAAAGCTCTAACAAGCATCTACCCAGTTCAAGCAATATGAGTATACTGTGATACTGGTATATAATAAGACATGTCTTTTCCTTCATCAGATGGATCCGCGAGAACCAACAAGGATCAGCACAATTCAGCCAACCCCACACCAGATTCAATCATTGGTGAGTTGAAGTAGCATGGCGGATCAGAGTTTGACTACTCAACAACAGCGGAGCCAAAGGCGTGTTACAGCCAAAGCAGAAGATTAAAGATTCAGCAGAATGTGAGTAGATGTAGCGTCTATAGTGGCTTCGACGAGGACGTCGAAGGAATAAGTGGGGGAGAATGTCATGGACAATAATGTAAACAAGGTGTTCGATGAAATGCTTGTGTTAGTCCGTGTCCTTCGGTTTAGGTATATATCTTGTACAACAAGAAGCAGGCTTGCAAGAGGCTTAGCAGCCCTAGTTTGATTTGCTTTATGGCCAAGTTTGGCTTGTAAATGTAAGTATGTCTTATAAGCACTTGTGGGGACTTCGATCTATAGTGGACCATTATCCTTTGTGTGCAACCTCTCTGAGTTTGTAATGTCCATAGTTGTAATTTGTATTTTAGCTTTATAAAGTGTTTTTCTTGAGCAGTTGCTTGTGGATCCCGTAAGAATTGCTTCTTCTGGCCCGTTTTCTCTTTTTGTAAGTCTGTGGGACTTTAGGAGATCTCGGGGAGGGCTGACCTTTGTGGACAGACACGCATGGGTGCCGCACGGCTTAGGCAAAATCAGCTAAGCCCGTGACAACTCGGTAGCTTAGTTTTATGATCCGCCAGAATGGTCTCAACTCGCTTTCTCGTATGAGGCTCTGATTGGAGGTAGATGAGTTGAAATATTTTAGAAAGCATATTGCAGATTTGAATGGTAGGCTTTCAAGTTGCTTGTATGAAAGATATTGTGAATTTTGAGCCATACCGATAATTGCAACTTATAGGAGATATTGCCTACCCTATTGATAATTAGGAAAATCCCTTCATACTTGTATACCAATCCTTTGTGCACTTTGTGCCTAAAGAACTGGAGTGATGCTAGTTGGAGCTTCATCAACATCAAGTCGCCAACTTTAACTTATGTGATCACCTTCCCAAGTCCACCCACTTCTTCATCTTTTTGGCCCCTTTTCCAAGTATGCACGAGCAATATTTGCATTCCGATGCCATTCCTTTATGAAGTGATATACTGACAGACTACTTTCGGTATAACCAATAGCCAATGTATGAGGAGTCCATGGTTGTTGTCTCATGATAATCTCAAAGGAGCTCTTGTTGGATACAGAGCTCCACTGCAAGTTGTAGGAGAATTGGGCTATGTTCAACAGCTTCACCCAATCTCATTGGTTGGCACTCATATAGTGCAGATATATTGCTCCAAGAGCGAGTTGATTCTTTCAGTTTGGTCATCCATCTGAGGGTGAAGGCTTATGAAGAAGTATAATTTAGATCCCAACAACTTGAATAGCTCGGTCCAGAATCATCCCAAGAACCAAGAATCTCGATCACTAATGATGTTGTGTGAGACTCCCCAATACTTCACCACGTTCTTCATCATCAACTTAGCCGTCTCCTCTACTGAACAATGTAGGCATGTAATGAATTTTGTATACTTCGAGAATCGATCAACTACCACGAGTATCGATCTTAGTCCCACTACTATGGACAAGCTTGATATGAAGTCCAAGGAAATACTCTCTCATGGTCGTTTTGGTATGGGCAATGACTCCAAAAGTCCCATTGGCTTTCGCTACTTTACCTTATCATATTAGCAAGTAAGGCATATTCGAACATAATCCTCCATGTTTGTCCCCATCTTCAGCCAATAGAAGGTCCTATCCATGAGAGCCATTGTTTGGTAAATACCTGGATGTCCCACCCATAGGGAATCGTGACACTTTGTCAGGAGTTCACGTCTCAAATTGTCCGCTTGTGGAACATAAATTATATTCTCTTTAGTGTAGATGAGTTACTCTTGGACCCAAAACCATCGTACCTTACCCTCTTTTATGAGTTGCATCAAGGTTACTACTTGAGGATCACTGTACAGTCCATCCTTGATCATGGAAAGAAAGTTAGAGTGGAACTGACTTACTTAGCCTCTACAAGTTATCGGGAACTCGTCGAGAGTTCATCGAAAGAATGCGAGTAGTTCGTTGGGAGTTCATCGAAGGAAATCGGGAGCTTGCCAGGGGTTCATCGGAAAGATGTCAGGAGTTTGCTAAAGAGACGATCAGACAACAAAGATTGTACATTGAGTGTCGTGCTTAGCATCATAATAAAAGTTAGTTTTACTAACTCAATTAAGAGGCCATTAGGTCTTAATTGGGACTAATTTGGACTTATTATAAAAGTCATTCCAATAACCCAAGGTCAGATGAAACACGGTCTTCGAAGATATGGTCTCCAAGATGACACAGTTTTCGAAGATGTGTCAGGCAGTTGACCCGCCAAGACACAGTCTGACAGATAATGTCAAGTGGCTGAATCGCCTAGAACGTAGTTTTCGAGACTAGCACCTCGGGATCACTTAGAATTTGAATTTTGGCTTCACTTTTGAAGCTATTTGGGGCCTATAAATACTCCACCCATTCTTCCTGAAAGTATACAATTAATTAAGAGTAAAAACCTTATGAAAACATTGTTATAATTGAGAGATTCTCCTTATTTTCATCTTATGTAGAATTTTTATTTAAGGGAGAGCTTAGAGACTTGTAAATATTATCTCCTAAACCTATAAAAGGAGAATAGAGTTGTAAGAGGGTAGTCGATCTTCACCCATTGAACGAAGATCAATAATAGAAGCCGGTGTCCTCAATGGAAGAGGAATCTAGAGTGGAGTAGGTCATGAGATGGAACCACTATAAAATCAGTTTGCTTCCTCTTCTTTACTCTTCATCTTCATTGCTTTCTTATTTAACTGTCTATTACCTTTGCTTGCACTCTTGCAAATATCTCTATGCTTCTCTAAGCCTACATGCATCTTTATGATTAAACATATTTCTAATACGATTTTTATTGAATAAGTATTTAAATCGACATAAATTTTTTATAAGCACTAATTCACCCCCACCCAAACACCTCCCAACCCAACCCCCACCCCCACCCCCCCCTCTTAGTGTCGCTTTGATCGTAACAATTGGTATCAGAGCCACATTTCTCTCTATTTGGCTTAAAATCTAAGAGAGATGACTTTTGTTGGCAATCAAGAGGGACTTTCTATCACTTGTCCTCCCATGTTCAATGGGATGGATTACACGTATTGGAAAATTTTAATGAGAATTTTTCTAATTTCTGTAGATTTTAAATTATGGCATATTGTTGAAAGTGGTTTTGAAAAGTCTTCCAAACCTATGAACGAATGGAATGATTCGGAAAAGAAAACTTTCTCTTTGAATGCTAAAGCGATGAATGCTTTATTTTATGCTCTTGATAAAAATAAATTTAATTGGGTTTCTATTTGCAAAACTACGCACGAGATTTGGCACACACTCGAAGTTACACACGAAGTCACTAGTCAAGTCAAATAGTAAAAATTTAATCTTGTGGTGCATAACTATGAGTTATTTTGCATGAAACCAAGTGAGACCATAGGAGACATACTTGAACTTGTTAACTAAATACGGATGTCATCAAGTGAGACCATAGGAGACATCTTGTGGTGCATAACTACGGATGTCGTCAATGGTCTAAAAGTACTTAGTAAAAGTTTTTCTAATTTTGAACTTGTTAACTAAATAGTAAGATCCCTTCCTCAAAGTTGGGATCCTAAAGTAACGACAATATAAGAAGCAAAGGACCTAAATAATTTTCCGCTTGAAGAACTAATAGGTCTTTGATGACTTACAAAATGGCATGTATAGCATATGATGAACTTGAGAACAACCTTCCAAAGAATAGGAAAGACATAGCCCTTAGAACCAAGGAAGACCACTTGGGAGAAAACTCCAGTAATGATGATGATGATGAGGACTTTGCACTTCTTACAAGAAAATTTAAGAAATTATTAAAAATGACTAGGATAAAACAAGATGCTAAGAACAAAAGTGAACTAAAAAAGGACTTAATAATATATTACGAATGTAAGAAGCTGGGATACTTTAAAAATGAATATCCCTGAGTGAAGAAGAAGCAACCAAAGAAGAAGAAGACACTCAAAGCTACTTAGGACGACTCAAGTTTATCTGAAGAAGAGGAGCCAAACAACAAGGAAGAAGTCACAAATTAGGCTTTAGTGGCATTATTTGGTAATGAGGTAAGTAACTTAAACGTGTCTTTTTTATCTTATGATGAATTATTTAATATATTTAATGACTTGTTTGATGATCTTAAATTAGTTAGTAAAAAGTATAAATTGTTAAAGAAAGATCATGTTTCATTAGTTAGTGAGTTTGAAAATTTAAAAAGGGAGTGTGATGAACATAGGATAGCTCCTTGCACTATGTGTGAAGAATTAGATATATCAAGAAAGAAAATGTTTCATTATAAGAGACATTAGAAAAATTTAAAAGAGGTAATAAATTCTTAAACATGGTACTTGCTAATAAGGGTCATGTTCATAAAAAGGAAGGAATTAGCTTCGTGAGTAACACTCAACAAAATCCAAATATCTTCATTAAAGGACCTACACTATATGTTTCACCTAGAAATAAATATAATTTTTGTGGAAGAATTAGACACTATGTTTATTAATGTTCATTTACAAATCATAGTCCACAAAAATTAATTTGGATTCCAAAAGAAACCATAGACAACTCAATGCCATTAGTAAAATTTGATAAAATTTTTCATGAGGAACCTAAAGACAAATGGGTACCTAAACCAAAACCCTCTTTCTTATAGGAATGTCTCTAAACAAAGGCTAGAAGCACTAAATGGTACCTTGATAGTGGATGCTCAAGGCATATGATAGGAGATCCAACTCATTTCTCTAAGCTTACTAGTCTAAATGAAGGATTTGTCACCTTCGAAGACAACAAGGGAAAAATCATTAGGAAAGGAACCATAGGTAATAAATCAACCCTCTTGATAGAAGATATATTATTAGTTAATGGTTTAAAACATAATCTACTAAGCATTAGCCAATTGTGTGATAAAGGATACATTATCAAATTTAAATCTAATACTTGTATAATTGAAATACCACACAAAAATAGTTCTATGATTACCTTAAGAAGCAATAATATGTATACTATTGACATTGATGATTTTTGTAATGAAATGTGTTTATTAGTCTTAAATGATGAGACTAGGATATGCTAACATGGAACTATTAAACCAATCTCAACTAAAAATCTAGTGAGAGGAATGACTAACATCAAGTTCATTAAAGACAAAGTTTGTGATGCATGTCAACTAGGAAAATAAATAAAAAATAGTTTCCAACAAAAAATCAAACAAGACCACTAGGCCACTTCAATTGATCTATATGGATTTATTTGGACCAATTGATACTACAAGCTTAGGAGGTGGCAAATATGTATTTATTATTGTAGACAATTATAGTAGATATACTTGGACCTATTTCTTAGCACACAAAAATGATTCTTTTAAATATTTTTTAAAATTTTACAAACTTGTTCAAAACGAAAAGGGTTTTATGATTTCATTTATACATAGTGATCATGGTGGTGGAGTTTCAAAATCATGACTTTCAAAATTTTTATGACTCAAATGAGTATAATCATAATTTCTTTACTCTTAGAAATCCATAACAAAATAGAGTAGTGGAAAGAAAAAATAGGATACAAGAAATGACTAGAACTATGTTAAATGAACATAGCCTACCCAAATATTTTTGGGCTAAAACCGTTAACATGACAAGCTATGTTATGAATAGGGTTCTTGTAAGACCATTACTCTCCAAAACTCCTTATGAATTGTGAAATAATAAAAAACCCAATATTTTGTATTTCAACGTATTTAGTTATAAATATTTTATTTTAAATTAAAAAGATACCTTAGGAAAGTTCAATATAAAATCCGATGAAGACATATTTCTTAGTTATTCCTTAATTTCAAAATCTTACCATGTCTTTAATAAAAGAACTCTAGTAATTGAGGAATCCATCTATATTATTTTTAATGAGGTTCCCAAATTGAAGAAAATTAATTTTGATAATAATTTTGATTTTAATACTTTAAATTTGAATGATAAATCTCCTCTCCAAGACAACTTGGATGCATTTACTTCCAAGGAATCCTTACCTAAGGAATGGAAGTATGTAGATGCTCATCCTAAGGAGTTAATAATAGAAGATACATTAAAAGGTGTTCAAACTCATTCATCATTTAAGAATTTTTGTGCTAACGCTATATTTTTATTTTAAATTGAATTAAAATGCATTGAGAAAGTCCTAAAAGATAATTATTGGGTTATTTCAATGCATGAAGAGTTAAACCAATTTGGGGAAATGAGATGTAGGAGCTTGTTCCTAGACCTAATGACCATTTAGTGATTAGTACTAAATGGGTCTTTAGAAACAAGCAAGATGAAAATGGTATCATAGTTAGAAATAAGGCTAGATTAGTGGCCAAGGGTTTCAACCAAGAAGAAGGGATTGATTATGAAGAGACCTTTGCTCCTGTGACTAGACTTGAAGCCATAAGAATGCTACTTGGCTTTATCTCTTTTAAGAATTTTAAGTTATTTTAAATGGATATCAAAAGTGATTTTCTTAACGGTTTCATTTTTGAAGGAGTTTATGTTGAACAATCTCCCAATTTTGAAAATGATCATTTTTCGAATCATGTTTTTAAACTATCTAAGGCTCTTTATGGATTGAAACAAGCCCCTAGGGCTTAGTATGAAAGACTTAGCTCTTCCTTATTCAAATATTTTTTTGAAAGGTAAGGTTGATACCGCATTATTTTTTAAGTATTTTAGAATAATTTTATAGTTATTCAAATTTATGTCAATGATATTATTTTTAGTTCAACAAATGAATCCTTATATAAATCTTTTGCCAAGATTATGAGCCAAGAATTTGAAATGAGTCTAATGGGTGAATTAATATTTTTCTTAAAAGGATTACAAAGAAAACAATTAAATGATGGTATCTTCATAAGTCAAACTAAGTATACCTTATATTTGTTAGAACATTTTAGTATGGACAATACTAAGAATATAAACACACCTATGAGCATTTCTACAAAATTAGACTTGGATAATAAAGGTGAAAATTTTGATCAAAAAGCATATAGAGGAATAATAGGTAGTTTATTATATTTAACTGCTACTAGACTCGACATAATATTTAGTGTTGGATTGTGTGCAAGATTTTAATCTAATCCTAGATATTCTCATTTTATGGTAGTTAAATAAATATTTAGATATTAAAAAAAACTTTCAATTTAGATTTGTGGACTATGCTTTGTAAATGAACATTAATAAGCATAGTGTCTAATTCTTCCATAAAAATTACATTTATTTCTAGGTGAAACATATAGTGTAGGTCTTTTAATGAAGATATTTGGCTTTTTAAGATCTCTTTCAAAATAATTCTTGAATTCATGAATATATATCCCCCTTCTTAATAAATTATTTTGTTTTGGGATACTTGAATTCATGAATATATATCCCCCTTCTTAATAATATACTTGAATTCATGAATATATATCCCCATCACCCCACCCCCCTCCCCGCCCCTCCCCGCCCCTGCCCTCCCCTTCTTCTTCTTCTATTTTATTTATAAAGGGGAAGAAACCAATTTAATACGAAATATATTAAACTATATTCTAATTTTTCTTCTTATTTTACTAATAGGGAGAAATGGACTAGATTTTTTTTGTATAATAAATATTTATGATAAATGTGTTGACATATGTATTGAATACTTAGTACTCAAATATGTGGTGAATATTTCTCCTTTTTTATAACAAAGGGGGAGAAACGAAATGATTGATGACATATGATAATTGTTGTGTTTGAAATTTTATCAAATAATGAACATTTGTTTTGAATAATTGTTAAATATTTCTCCTTTCTGATGACAAAAGGGGGAGAAATAGTACATTGATGATAAATGATAAATAGTAGATTTGAATATTTTTGATAAATATTCAAAAATGATAAATGTTCAAATGATAGATATTTGTGATAAATGTTCAAATGATGGATATTTGTGATAAATATTCAAATATGAATTATACATTTCTCTTTTTTGTTAATGATAAAGGGGGAGAAATGACATGATTGATGACATAAGAAAGATATTTTGAGATCTTTGAAATAGTTGAAATTTATATGATGACATGGTTATATTGTGAATATAATGATTGAAATTTTTATGTGATACCAAGAAAATGAATCTCTAAAAATTTTATCATGTATGGTATCATGTATGGTTAAATTATGAAAATTGTCAAAATGCTTGAATTCAAAAGTGATGGTGCTTTTAAATTCAAGTTTGTTGTATTTATCCTATGACATATACATAGGGAGAGTTAGATTAACTCCCGTCATCAATTGATTGTCATCATCAAAAAGGGGGAGATTGTTGAATCTCAGATTTTGATGATGAAATCAATTGATGGGTTTTATGATCTAACTTGTGTGTTAAAGAAAATGATGCAGGATTAACTACGACAGTAAAGGGCAGTAAAATCATATGTTGGGTCGGAGTCAAGTTCGAGCATCGGGCCGAGGTTCAGATGACATAATGGGAGCTCATCGAGAGTTCTCCGGAGGTCGACTGAGGTTCGGATGATGTTCTCGGAAGCTCATCAAAACTCACCAGAAGTTTATCAAGAAGTTTGTCGGGAGTTCATCAACAAGTTGTTGGGAGCTCGCCGGGAATTCACCGGAAGAATGCTGAAAGTTTGTTAGGAGTTCACCGAAGGAAATCGAGAGTTTACCGTGGGTTCATCAGAAAGATATCGGGAGTTCGCCAAAAAGATGATCAGACAACGAAGATTGTACGTTGAACATCGTACTTAGTATCATGATAAGCATTAGTTTTACTAACTCAATTAAGAGGTCATTAGGCCTTAATTGGGATAGATTTGAACTTATTATAAAAGTCATTTCAGTAACCCAAGGTCAAATGAGACACGATCTTTGAATATATTATCTCCAAGATGACATAGTCTTCGAAGATATGTCAGGCAGTTGACCCGCCCAGACATAGTCTTCCAGATAGTGTTAGGCGGCTGAACCGCCCAAACTCAGTCTGACAGTCAGTGTCAGGCGACTAAACCATCAAGAACGCAATATTCGAGACTAGCACCTCGGGATCACTTAGAATTTGAATTTTGGCTCTACTTTTAAAGCCATTTGGGGCCTATAAATACTCCACTGATAGGACTCCAATAGGGTTGATTCCTAATCACCCTAGAAGTAATTAATAAGAACCCTGTGAGATTGTAATAAAATCTCACCTAGTCACTTCTATCATATAAAAAAGTGTGGCTATGGTTGATTTTGGGGCCCTAGGGCTTAGTGGCTGCCACCCCCTTTATTGAGCTGGTTGGCTAGGGTTTCCCCCTGCTTAGGTTGGCTCCAACCTAGCCACCACCTGTTCTTAGGCAAGTCGGCTATAAAAGGGGCAAAGGAGTAATTTTACTTAGACAAGCACCCCATGGGCTAGGGTTTAGAGCCCTATATAATGATGTAGCTGCCCCCTCTCTTTTACCAAACAATTATCAACTTTTATTCAGCCTTGTACCGATTCTAGGAGGGAGGAACCCCTACACCGTTCCAAGGGTTGATCCCCCTCAAGGGTTAAAATCTATAGAGCTCCTTCTAACGTTCTATTATATGATATTAGAGCCGTGTTCCTACTACCATATAGCCATCTCAACCGCCTCCACCTTTCTAAGTAATTCTCATAATTTCTTTTGATGTCGCCTCCACTTTCACCCACCAAAGCCGCAGATCCATTAATCTGCTGCCTTCCTCTGCGTCAATGTCTAGAAATTTGAATATCGTAGTACCTTTTTTCATCGAATTTTATCAATTTTGAGTGCTATCTTTTATGGGATTTTGGACTCTCTTTCTCTCATCTACAAACTCTAACATCCTCACTAAAAATCCTTCTAAACCACACCCTAAACCGATCTTAAATAGCCACCCAAATTAGCCCTAAATCGCAGCCAACCTATCTTATCGATCCACCTACCATTGCTGCCATCTATTCCAGATCCAAAATCTCTTTTGCTAACCTTTATCCACTACTATCATAGCCCTAAAATCATGCCAAATTGTAGCCAAACTCCACAAAATTGCAGCCCCTAACCACACCCAAAACTACCACAAAACTAGCCCCAAAAAACTGTAGCCTTTGGTCCACCAACCTTTCAGCCACCCAATCTCCCTTATCCCTTTAACCACAACACGCATCTTTCACTGCACAATGTTGCTAACAGCAACCTCTCACTGTCATCCTCCTTGATCATAGCTAGCAGTGATCCTTATGGCATAAGCTATTAGCAACGATCTTTCGCTACAATCTATTTACATCGTAGCTCGTAATAATCATTCGCTGCTAACTATCTTGATCGTGGCCAACAACAAATTAAACATGACAGTAGCCATCTCTCACACCATACCACTGCTACCCTCCTCCGCAATAGCCATGCACACCGCTGCTCATCTTCCTCCTATTATAGCTATACCCTTGCTGCAACCGATGCCACTTGTAGCCACCAAGTCGCAGCGTAGCCGTGGTCGACGTTGCTGCTACCCTCTTCTTCCTCCATCACCATTGCTGCCTTCTGACTTAGATCTCTTGGCTGCCATCTTCTGACAGATATCAGCCACCTAAAAAAATCATAGCCTCGATAACATTACAGTATCAACATTATAGAATAACTGAAGGAACACAGTCAACATTATTGTTGCCATCTTCTTCCTCCATCATCGCTGCTACCCTTGGCTGCCATCCTCCACTTGGAGACTTAACCACCGTAGCCCGACATTGTTGCCATTTGCTGCATTCAACCTAAAAATTGTAGCTATACTCTTTAGTCGATTTATTTGACAAGTTGGAGATCCTGATAAGTTGGAGATCCTTGCATCATGACGTTGGTGGCCTTATTTGAAGCCAACTTGGAAGCTTTCGAGACATATATAGATGCTAAATTATGGGCTCTCTTCGAGGAGTTTAGGTTGGGTCGATCATCAAGCCCAAGAAGATCCCAACGTGATGCAAATTCATATTACAAAAGAACCCACCGGAGATAAGAAACAAAGTTAAGACACGACAGCCCTACACCTCGACGACATCAACCTCCTTTGCACAACTTCAAGAAGACCCACATCCTAACCAATAACATATAAATCTTCAGCACCAATTGATTGCAAGAACCGTGATGAAGAACTAATGAAGATCCATCAAACTTCTACCATCCAAGAGTACCAAACCAGGTTTTAAAGGTTATCTAATTAAAATTATGATTAGTTTGAAAAGCAGATATTGAGGACTTTTATTGAGGGCTTGAAGCCGGAGATTCACGAAGAAGTTAAAGCACGACTACCATACACACTTAAGGCAGTCATCTCCTTCGCATGATATCAAGAGGAATAGTTGAACTATGAAGCCTGGAGGACTAGGGTCACTCCTCGACCCGCGGCACCAAAGCTTTCACCTCACCCTACTATCACCCGATCCCCTCAACCGAAGAAACTAATAAGAGAAGACTTTTATGATGGATCAACAAAGGAAGCCAAACTTAAAGATATGATTCTTGAGCCCAAGGAGAAGGATACACCACAACCGACCAACTGCATGATCCCTACCTTAGTCGGCTACACCAACCTACAAAAATTAAAGATCGAAGGGTTTCTTGAGCAGCAGTCCGTCATCATCCTCATCAACACTAGGAGCTCATATAACTTCATGGGCAGAAAGGTTGTTGGCCACTTAGTGCTCCAAAAAGAAGATTACAATGGGTTCGAAGTCAAGGTAGCTAACGACCAAATTCTGAAGTGCAACCGAAATTGCTCGTGGGTTAAATTGAGCCTATAAGAGCAAGACGTAGTTGCTGATTTTTTCCTCCTCCCTTTCAATGATTTTGATATATTGCTCAATATTGACTGGTTGTCCATGATTAGAGATGTTTTCTAAAATTTTTCAAGGCTAACCATGAAATGTTTTACTAAAGAAAAATAGGTGGTCCTACGAGGGAACCTAGCGACTACAACCACAACACCACACTTGGAGGGGTTACCAAAAGAAGAATCCAGTGGTTTCCCAATTTAAATTCAAGAGTTTCATAAGATTGAAAATAAGAAACCCCTCTCATAATTTACTGAATTTTTGGGCATATCCACCCAACCAAGCCGACTACCTCCTCTGAAGTTGGACAACCCCCTTATGTCGAAACTTGTACCAGCTGATGCTCAGCCAGATTACTTCCTATAACCTCAAAAGATCAAAGATAAAAAGGTCATCCAAGAGATGACAGAGATATAGATTACTCGACCATGCTTATTTCCCGCTACAACACATATGATAGAATCCTAGAAGGAACCATATAGATTTTGATCACTGAGGGGTATCAACCCTTAGAACGCTATAGGGATTCCTCCCTCCTAGACTCGACACAAAGACTGAATAAAAGATGATAATTACTTTATAAAAGAGAGGGGATGGCTACATCATTATATAGGCTTACAAATCCTAGCCCATTGTATCACGGGCTTAGCTGATTTTGCCTAAGCCGTGCGGCACCCATGCGTGTCCGTCCGCAAAGGTCAGCCCTCCCCGAGATCTCCTAAAATCCCACAGACTTACAAAAAGAGAAAACAGGCCAGAAGAAGCAACTCCCACGGGATCCACAAGCAACTACTCAAGAAAAACACTTTATAAAGCCAAAATACAAATTACACCCATGGACATTACAAGCTCAGAGAGGTTGTACACAAAGGATAATGGTCCACTACAGACCGATGTCCCCACAAGTGCTTATAAGACACACTTGTATTTACAAGCCAAACTTGGCCATAAAGCAAATCAAACTAGGGCTTCCAAGCCTACAGCAAGCCCGCTTCTTATTGTACAAGATATGTACATAAACCAAGGACATGGACTAACACAAGCATTTCATCGAACACCTTGTTTACATTGTTGTCCGTGACATTCTCCCCACTTATTCCTTGACGTCCTCGTCAAGCCACTAGACACCGCATCTCCTCGCATTCTGTTGAATCTTTAATCTTCTTCTTTGGCTGCAACACGCCTTTGGCTCCTAGCCGCCTCCACCGGTTGTTGAGTAGTCGAACTCCAATCCGCCATGCCGCTTCAACTCACCAATGATGAATCGTGTGGGGTTGGCTGAGTTGCCGATCCTTGTTGGTTCTCGTGGATCCCTCGATGAAGGAAAAGACACGCCTTATGATGTGCCAAGATCGCAGATACTCATATTGCTTGAACGGGTAGATGCTTATTGGAGCTTTAACGAGCATCGCCTCACCGACTTTGAAGTTTTAAGGTCCTTTCTCCATAATATTTGCCCATTGAACCTTCTTCCGTTAGTTGTCACTTCCAAGTATGTTCGCATCACTCCCTCTTAGTCAATTGGGAAATGAAGTGGAAAAACTACTCTCAATAGTACCGATCACCAACGGTGAGGATTTGACAACCATTGTCTTCCATAAGCTTTCTTTGAAGGGTCACTGAACTTGTGCAGAGCTCCCCTGCTTGGATAAGTAAGAGAACTGGGATACTCGACTTCACCCATTCTCTTCATAGTTGAGGAGGTAAGGTGGCTTCTCTCACCTCCTCGAGTTAAGAGAACTGGGTACTTGCCCATTCTCTCGAGTTGAGAAGTCAAAGGTTACTCACTGGCAAAGGTTACTTGATTTCGCCTCCTCGAGTTTGTACTTCATGCATTGTCGGGTACTAACATTCCGCTCTTTGCTCACACTTCTGAAGCACTTGAAGTGGTTGCACTCCTTGCGTTGGGATAGCTACGGTGATTCACCTTCCCACCGCCATTGAACTTCTGGAATGCAAGAAGTTTTGCCCGAAAAGTGTAAAAAGTTTGCTTGGCTTCGCTCACTTCCTCGAGTTAAGAGAACTGGGTACTCCGCCCATTCTCTCGGGTTGAGAAGGCAAAGGTTACTCACTGGCAAAGGTTACTCGATTTCTCGGCCTCCTCAAGTTTGTACTTCATGCATTGAGCTGGTTACTAACATTCGCCGCTCTCTGCTCACACTCAAGCACTTGAAGTGGTTGCACTCCTTGCGTTGGGTTAGCTCGTGATTCGCCTTCCCACCGTTATTGAACTTCTGGAATGCAAGAAGTTTTGCCCGAAAAGAGCAAAAAGTTTACTCCAACTTGGAGTACCCCAACTTGGAGTAAGTCTTTGATAGATCTGGTCGCCTTTGGGATTGTACCGTCTTCTCCATCACCTTTACCGCCTACTCCTCTTGAGTAGAAATGTACGAGTACATGCCTACTTGCCTTGGTCGAGCACTCCTGCATCAACCCAAGTCCCTTAATTTCGCTATCTGGATGAGAAGCACATCGACATCGGTCTTATGAAGTTTCTTGGCCTCTGCCTTTTGCCTCGTCTTGGTACTTGGAGTTTGCCTCTGCACTCTCCACCTCCTTGGCCCCTTTTACGACCAATGTTGTCCCTTCATGAGAGCAAGGGATCGATGACTTCATGGAAGTCCCGATCTGTACCATGGCGCCAAGCCCATAGCACTACTATCCGTTACCTTGCATCTTCATCCCTTCCTCCGCGATCGGTAGATCCGCCTCGTGGCATTGTGGAGCTCCTCTCTAACCGACGCTTTTCTTTTGGGTAGCTGAGCCTGTTGGATTCTGCCGCCTCGCCTTTCGATCACCGCCGACACCACCGTGTCCTCCTAGCGATTCTCCTTGGTCGATGGAGAGACATCGCAACTCTCATGCATGGCCTCCGCCATCTTGTTGCAGGCTCGTGCCGATCCTTCTCCTTAGCTTCCTTGGTAGCAACGCTCGCTTACTCGGCCTTGTCCTCGACTTGCCGGGCTCCCTTGCGAATGTGAGCAAGCACCCAACTCTCCAAGCCCGGTTAATCAAGTCCCTCCATGGGACTCACCGTACTTGCAATCGACTACTCCTCGGTGATACATGCCCCATATGCGACCAAGGCTTTCATCGATGCAAGCTTGATGCATACACACGGAAGACCGCCTCGCTGATCTGGCATTCACTCCTTGAATCCACCTTCTTGCTGCATCGTTCACCAAGTGGAGCTCCCAGCTCGATCATTCACATGATCATGTCCCCTCCATGGGACTGACCGTGCACTTGGACTTCTTCCTCGTGGTATACAACTCCCATATCTGATGACTAAGGCTTTCATCCAATGCAAGCTTTGATGCACACACGAAGACCTCTGCACTATGACATTCACTCCTTGAATCCATAGCCCTTCTTCTTGTTGTGTCGTACACCAAAGTGGAGCTCCCAAGAACTCCCGATCATACCTCAAGATGATTTTGTCCTCACGGGACAAAATTGCTCAGACAGCATTACGAACTATCCCACCACGATCCGCTGCACCATGTCGCCTCCTGGTGACATCTCTATTGCATACAGATTCTCGTGTGATGAACTCGAACTACGACTTCTCCACATGTGGCCTCTGCCATCTCCGACTTTTAGTTCGCTCCCTTGGCAATTCCCCTTCGTCCCCCTCACTCCTGGGTTACTCCTGGACGAAGCATAGCTCTAGGACAGTCCGTCGCCTAGTAGCTCCTGAAGTCCCCTGACTTCGCTAGAGTGGGTGCACCATTGTTTGGATCTTGGGCCTCTATCCCCTACCAGCACAATCTTGCTATGCACCTCTTGTTCCTGACAACTTGAACGGCAACACTGTGGCATATTCTTCAAGAGTACCCTGCGTCCTCTTGCCCCGTACTAAGGTCTCATGATCCTAACTTTACCTCCGCAAGTTGAATCACCTTAGTTACTCCATCAAATGCATCTCTTAGGTAGCTTGCATGTGCCTTGAAGCTCCCTTCATCTTTGGCACCATGCAAATAAGTCTGTCTCATCAGAATGAAGAACCCATGGAACGACATGATCTCACTCTTGCCTCTACAAGAGTTCATGCCCTTGACCTCTGTCTAAGGAAAGCTCTGTGCCTCCGCTCCATGTTCCATCTTCTATGTCGACTCCTTCATGCGGCTTGGATACTTCACCGATTCCACCCAAGTCGCTCGCCTCGATTTGCCGAGTTGATAGTGGCCCTCACGTCCACCATTCCACGGTCAGCCCTCTTGAGTTCGATTTACCGACTCTAAGTGTGCTTTCATATGATGTTGCCTTGGATTGCTCCCCCACTTAATCTCGAAATGCATCCACCAATGCATTACCTCCTTCGAGATCATGCGACAACTCTTCGTCGCTCACTCGGTCCGTTGAGCTTTATGGAGAGATAACCCTGAGAAACTCTTCCTCAATATATGCAGTCCGTTGCACATGATTCTCCCACTAGAGAACTAGGACTTATCCCTCCTGGATATCTGTCCTGCTGGAGCAACTTTTCTCTTTATATACTTCCCACTGGAATTTTCGGAGACCATCATCCCCTTTGGACTACTCCGTCTTACTGAACTTGTGCTTTGTTCTGCCCCCATAAATGTACTTTGCTAGATTACGACCCTTCTCCAATACAGTCTCCACTGCACCCTTCAAGGTCTAGCAACATGCTGAATTTGTTGCACATTTCAGCTACCTACGGATATATCCTTTCCATGTTGAAGAGAAAGTTCTGATGCTCCATGGCGCCGAGTTCTAATCGCGCCCTGGGATGGCCACGAACACTCTGTCATCCGTATACAAGCCCTTGCATGAGTTCCGAATCCTTCGAGTTAGCAATTCCCCTCACCTCTGTGAGCTTTGCATAACTCTTTCGGTCGTTACACAACACATCCCACCTTGCACGGTCTCATCTTTCACCAAGCACCCTGCTTTGCCTTAAGCACCGTCAAGTTTGGTTGCCAATGTCGAGCTATAGCTCAAACTCAACCATCCCAATCTTTGTGTGTTACGCATTCTTCTTCGCTTATTTGTCCTCGTGGTGCCTCTCGCGCAAAGGGGTTGGCTATTCCTTGAATGCCAAACCAGGATGCCCGCTCCTCTGAGCGACTCCTTTCCCTACATCTCAATGTCCGTTTCCCCCAAGCGGTTGCGTGCTAGTCCTCCAACCTAGCTAGGTCCCCACATTTGTATGGCAAGTGTTTCTGCGTGTGCTTGTCCCGCTCGATACCACATTGTCATGGGCTTAGCTGATTTTGCCTAAGTGCGACACCCATGCGTGTCC
Organism: Ensete glaucum; assembly: GCA_021527575.1. Taxonomy (NCBI): domain Eukaryota; kingdom Viridiplantae; phylum Streptophyta; class Magnoliopsida; order Zingiberales; family Musaceae; genus Ensete; species Ensete glaucum. Next base: position 36,376,456 of record CM038558.1, on the reverse strand, counting down.
GTCCGCAAAGGTCAGCCCTCCCGAGATCTCCTAAAATCCCACGGACTTACAAAAGCAGGCGGAAAGTAACTCCCACGGGATCCACAAGCAACTACTCAAGAAAAACACTTTATAAAGCCAAAATACAAATTACACCCATGGACATTACAAGCTCAGAGAGGTTGTACACAAAGGATAATGGTCCACTACAGACCGATGTCCCCACAAGTGCTTATAAGACACACTTGTATTTACAAGCCAAACTTGGCCATAAAGCAAATCAAACTAGGGCTTCCAAGCCTACAGCAAGCCCGCTTCTTGTTGTACAAGATATGTACATAAACCGAAGGACACGGACTAACACAAGCATTTCATCGAACACCTTGTTTACATTGTTGTCCGTGACAATTGGGTGCTTACCTAACTAAAATTACCCTTTTACCCCTTATATAGCCTACCTACCTTAGAGGGAACATGTGGCGGCTAGGTTGGCTTTGTAGTCAAACTAAGCAAGGGGAAACCCTAGCCGACTAGCCCAGTAAAGGGGGCGGTTGCCACTTAGCCCTAAGGCCCCAAAATAAACTCTAGCCACACTTCTTTATAGGATAGAAGTGACTAGGTGGGATTTTATTATAATCTCATAGGGTTCTTATTGATTACTTCTAAGTGATTAAGACTCAACCCTACTAGAGTAATATCAAACCTGCCCTCTTCAAATCAGTCTTATCCTCAAGGCTAAGGTTTCATGAGCTCCTCATATGATTCTCATGCTATCAGCAATTGAACTTTGGTCTCCTTATTAGCTGGGATGTTAGTTGGAAGGATTTGGGCTGAGTCGTCTTCTTTAAATTTTTATTTGTGGTGGGATACCTAGCGGATCAACTGTAATCTTAATCTGGTGTATGAATCTGATTTCCAGGTTAGGGCCCCAATGTGATCCCTAATTTTACAAGGCCCAAAGAAATAGGGGGACCACTTCATTGAGGCTCGAGTTTCCTACTGATCGGGCTGGAGGTGTAGAAAAACTCGATCTTTAATTTTTCATCTATTTTAAAGTTTATCAGGTCATTTCTTCTTTGCATGTGCTGCCATATGGTTAGTCTTTAGTGATAGCCAATCTTTCTTCTGGAATGGTGACATCCCTCTAGTATGGTTCAGGATGATAATAGCCCAATCTAGTGTGAGCATGAATGATAATTCTTCTAGTTTTATTCCACTTTCATGCCATAGACCATCTTGCATAAGAATAGCCCTAATTCTAACTCTTGATGCATTGGCCTCAATGACAAAAGTGCGAATAAAATCAAATAGTGGTAGGACCGGTGTCATCGTCATGGTGGCCTTGAGTCGTTTGAAGGCTGTAGAAGCTTGTTCCGACCACAAGAAGATGTCTTTCTTCAATAGGAATGTGAGCAGGGCACTAATATTTCCATAATCTTTCATAAATTTATGATAGTAGCCCATGAGTCCAAGGAAGCCACACAGCAATTTTATGTTTATAGGTTTTTGCCATCCTTGCATTGCCTCGATCTTCGTCGGGTCTACCACCACTCCATCCTCTGATATAATATGCCCATGATACTCTACTTTATGCTATATGAAGCTGCACTTTGACTGTTAAACATAAAGAGTATTCTCCTAAAGAATCATTAGAACAGTTCGTAAGTGCTGAAAATGTATACCAAGCGTAGGGCTATAAATGAGAATATCATCAATGAACACTAATACAAACTTACGTAGAAAACTCTAGAAGATGTCATTTATCAGGCTTAGGAAAGTAGAAGGAGCATTCGTAAGTTTGAAAGGCATTACCAAAAACTCGTAGTGGCTATTATGCGTGTGGAATGCAGTTTTCGGAATATCTTCAGTGCATATCCAAATTTGATGATAACTGGAACGGAGATCGAATTTAGTGAAGACATGGCTTCTTTTAATTTATCCAAGAGCTCATCTATGATTGGTATAGGATATTTCTCCTTCATGGTGATAGCATTCAAGACCTGATAATCAATGCATATTCTCCATGTACCGTCCTTCTTGCGCACTAGCAACATCGGTGAAGAATAAGGGCTGCAACTTTGTTGAATCACCCCGATGTCAAGCATCTCTTTGATGATGTTCTCGATCTCATCCTTCTACAAGTGAGGGTAGTGGTACGGATGCCAATTTGCTAGAGATTTGCTTGGCAAAATAGGAATACAGTGGTCATACAGTCAGTTAAGGGGCAGCTCGCTTGGCTCCGTGAAAATATTGATGAATTCATCCAGCAAGAGGGCAAGTTTAAGATCTGAATTTTCTATATTTGCCCCCTTAGATGGCTTCTAGATATGTATAAAAAATCTACCATGTGCTTTGTGCAAAACTTTCTCCATTTATTGCGACAAAATGGTGGAAATTTGACTCCTATGCTTGCCTTGTAACATGACCTGTCTCCTTTTGCAATAAAATTTTATGATTAATTTAGAAAAATTTCAAGAGATATCACCTAGTATTGTGAGCTATTCGATCCCAAGTATGGCTTCATAATCATTGATGGGTAGGAGGAAGAAACCAGCTACCACTTCTTGGTCTTAGAGGAGTTGTTTCACCTGTGGGCACTATTGATTGCAATTGAAGATTTGACTGTCGACGACCTTTACATCGAACTTGTTGTAACTTTCAATTTAAAGGGTCAAATGTGCAGCAACCTTACTATTGAGGAAGTTATTTATGCTGCCCGTGTTGATGAGAATGGTGATGGGTTGCTGTTTTAGAAGTCCTCCAACTTTTATTGTCTGTAGGTTGGAGTAGCCAGCTAATATATGCACTGTGTAGTCGACCGGTTGGGACTCTTCCTCCATGGGTTCTTCTTTAGGTTCAAGGGCTTCTTTAGATGTTTTATTGTCCTCATCCTCCACTGATTCAATCACCAGGAGCTGGACCTTTTTGCAGCGATGTTCACAGCTCCATGGTTCATCGCAATGCCAACACAACCCCTTGGTCGATCATTTGCGAAGCTCGTCCCTTGTCAACTTTTTTAGTGCGAGGGCTTGGATGGCAGTAGATGGTGCAGTAGGCCTCGGCAGGGCTAGTCGGGGAGTGACCCTTGTCCTTCATACCTCATGGTTCAATTATTCTTCATGGATACATGCGAAGGAAATCACCGCCATAAGTGTGTACGATTGTCGCACCTTTACTTCTCCTCGGATCTCCAGCTTTAGGCCCTCAATAAAAGTAAATAAAAGTTGTTTCTTAGACTAATTCTCAGTTTGGTTAGATAAATGCTCAAACCTTATTTGGTATTCTTGTATTGTAGAGGTTTGACGAATCTTTGCCAATTATCCATTAATGTTGTCAAAAGCGGTCAGACTAAAGCGGTTTAGAAGTCTTTCCTTGAACTATTGTCAAGAGAGTCCTCCATGGGTGTGTTCAAACCAATTGAACCACCGAATAGCATCTCTCTCGAGGTATATGGCAGCGATCTCCACCTATGTAGCATCAGCGATTCGGTAGAACTGAAAATAGCACTCCGCACGCGAGATCCATCCGATCGGGTCTTCTTCTTCCCATCTTAGGAAGTCAATCTTCATGTGTGGATTGTTGGGATCAGAGGTGATGTGTCCATACTTTTGAGGATCATTTCGGCGATCTGAAGTCTCTCCATAGTGTGACTTCCTCAGGCTTTCAAAGGCTTTGAACTCGAGTTGATGGCCTCCTCTGATCCCATGGTGTATGCCTCTAGATATGTAATATTAAGATTTCTCTTTTATGATCAGGTTAGTGGCATGAGAATTTTGGAGAAGGGGTGGCCGGTTGGAAGGTGAATCGGTTTGGATGGGAGTAGGCTACAGTTTAGGGTTGATTTGGGTGGCTATTTGGTTTTAGTTTAGGGTAAGGTTTTGAAGGATTTTTGGTGAGGATGGTAGGGTTTGGTGATGAGGAAAAAAGAGTCCAAAATCCCACAAAAAGCAGCACTAAATCCAATAGAATTTGATGAAAAAAAGTGCTACAATGTGCAGTCCCACCGAACAGATTTTACGTCGAAGAAATGATGACTTCTCGACATAATTTCTAGAGGAAAGTTCAAAGAAATTACACAGAAACCCTTGATTTAGATGTTGGGAATACCAGTAAAAAGTTTGGCAAAATTTTGGTAGCATAACAGTAGGGAAATAGTGCAAAAGATGAAAGGTAGATCCTTTGTCGTAAAAATTTTAGAACTGCGTGCTGGTGAAAGATTACATAAGAAAACCAGTTTCAGAAGGAATTTTTTCAAGAAATTAATCCCAGATGAAAGCCAAGTTGACCTTAGGATTTTATAAATATTTTGGCCAAAAATGATGAATAAAAGTTTAGTTTCAAGAGTCAATAATCAGCTAAAAATTTCTATAGCATTTCACCTTCGCAACTTTGATAACGTTTGCAATGGTAAAATTTTGCAGCAAGGAAACTTTTAGAAAATCTTTACCCATATATAAGATAAGGAATAGCAGCAGTAAAGGCGTGGGCTTTGGAGTTTTTACCAGATTTATGTTGTTGACGTAATGTCACGAGCTTAGTTGAATTTGCCTAAGCTGTGTGGCACCTATGCATGTCCGTCCGCAAAGGTCAGCCTTCCCCGAGATCTCCTAAGATCCCTTAGACTTACAAAAGAGAAAACGGGCTAAAAGAAGTAATTTTATCAAGATCTACAAGCAACTACTTAAGCGAACACTTTATAAAGCCAGATACAAATTACACCCATGGATAATACAAAATCAGAGAGGTTACACACAAAGGATAATGGTCCATTACAGACCAAAGTCTCCACAAGTGCTTATAAGATACAGTCATATTTACAAGCTAAAATCGGCCATAAAATAAACCAAAATAGGGCTACTAAGCCTACTGCAAGTCCGCTACTTACTGTACAAAGTATGTACACAAACTGAAGGACACAGATAAACATGAGCATTTTATCAAACACCTTATTTACATTATTGTCTGTGATATTCTCCCCCACTTATTCCTTCGATGCCCTCGTCGAAGCCATTATAGACGCTGCATCTCCTCACTTTTTGTTGAATCTTCAATCTTCTACTTTGGCTGCAACATGCCCCTTTGGCTCCCAACCGCTCTCTGCCACTATTGCTAAGTAGTCAAACTCTGATCCATCAAGCTGCTTCAACTCACCAGTGACTGAATCTGGTATGGGGTTGGCTGAGTTATGCTGATCCTTGTTAGTTCTAACGGATCCTTCTGATGAAGGAAAAGACCTAATTATGCGCTAGTATCGCAGTGTACTCATATTGCTTAAACTGGGTGGATGCTTGTTGGAACTTTGACGAGCATCGCCTCGTAGACTTTAAGGTGTTTGAGGTCCTTCCTCCATAATGTTTGCCCATTGATCCTCCCTCCATGTTTAGTTGTCATTTCCAAGTAGGTTCGCATCACTCCCTCATTCGATTGGTATTCGATTGGAAAATGAAGCGGACAATCTACTTTCAGTATGACTGATCACCAATGGTGAGGATTTGACAACTATTGTCTTCCAGAAGCTTTCTTTGAAGGGTCACTAAATCTATATAGAGCTCCTCTGCTGGATAGGTAAGAGAACTGGGATACTTGACTTCACTTATTCTCTTAGTAGTTGAGAAGGTAAGGTTACTTGGCTTCACTCACCTCCTTGAGTTAAGAGAATTGGGGTACTCAGTTTCACCCATTCTCTTGAGTTGAGAAGGCAAAGGTTACTCGATTTCGCCTGTCTCCTCGAGTTTATATTTCAAGCATTAAGCTGGTTACTAACATTTGCCTGCTCTTTGCTCACACTTCTGAAGCATTAAAAGTGTTTACACTTTCTATGTTGAGTTAGCTACTGTGATTTGCCTTTCCAGTGCCATTGAACTTCTGGAATGCAAGAAGTTTTGCCCGAAAAGAGCAAAAAGTTTACCCCAACTCGGAGTCCCCCAACTTAGAGTAAGTCTTTGATAGATCTGGTCGCCTCTGGGATTGTACTGTCTTCTCCATCACCTTTACCGCCTACTTCTCTGAATAGAAAATGTATAGTACCGTGTACTGCCTACTTTGTTCCTTGGTCGAGCACTCCTGCATCAACCCAAAGTCCCTCACTTTCAACTATCTTAATGAGAAGCCCATCGACACCAGTCTTATAAAGTTCCTTGGCCTCTGCCCTTCCACCCTGTCTTAGTACTTGGAGTTTGTCTTTGTATTCTCCACCTCCTCGGACCCTTTTACGACCAATGCTCTCCCTCCATAAGAGCAAGGGATTGATGACTCCACGAAAGTCCCATTTTTACGGTACCATAGTGCTGCCAAGCTCATAGCCCTACTATCCGTTGCCTTACATCTGCATCCCTTCCTTCGCGATCGATAGATCCGCCTCTGCGGTACTATAGTGTTCCTCCGAGTCCATCTCCTTTCTAATTGATGCTTTGCTTTTAGGTAGTTGAGCCCCACTGGACTCGTCGTCGCTTCCTTATCCCTTTCGACCATCTGCTTCAACACCACTGTGTCCTTCTAATGGTCCTCCTTGGTCGATGGAAAGACAGACTGCAACTCTCATGTATGGCCTCCACCATCTTATTACAGGGCTCACGCTGATTCTGTTCTCCTTAGCTTCCTTGATAGCAATGTTCACTTACTCGGCCTTGTCCTCTGACTTGTTAGGCTCTCTTAAGTGAATATGAGCACTGAAGCAGTCCAACTCTCCAGCCGCTTCGATCATACCTTTGTATAATCAAGACCCCTCTATGAGACTCATTAGTACTTGCAATCTAACTTCTCCCTCAGTGGTACCTAGCCCCCATATGCTGATGACCAAGACTTTCATCTGATGCAAGCTTCGATGCGCATACACGGAATACCCGCCTCTGTGGTATTATGGCATTCACCCCTTGAATCCACAGCCCTTCTTGCCGTTATATTGTTCACCGAAGTGGATCTCACAGCAGCTCCTGATCATTCACATGATCATATCCCCCTCCATGGGACTCCCTAGTACTTGCACTTGGACTTCTTCCTCAGTGGTATATAGCCCCCATATGCTGATGACTAAGGCTTTCATCCAATACAAGCTTCGATGCACACACGAAGACCCGCTTCTGCGGTACCACGACATTCACTCCTTGAATCCATAGCTCTTCTTTTTATTGTGTCATACACCAAAGTGGAGCTCCTAGTAACTCCTGATCATACTTCCGCGTGATCCTGTCCCTCACGAGACACGATCGCTTGTGTTGCATTGCCATAAACTATTCCACCATGATCCCTGCACCATGTCGTCTCCTGGTGACATTTATTGCATAAAGATTCTCGTGTGTGAACTCGGACTATGACTTCTCTATGTGTGGCCTCTGCCAACACCTCGTAGGGCCTTTGCCATATTTGATTTTTGGTTTGCTCCCTTGGTAATTCACCTTCGTCCACCCACTCTTGGGTCACACCTGAACGAAACATATCTATAGGACAATCTATCGCATAGTAGCTCATGAAGTCCCCCTGACTTCGCTAGAATTATTACACCATTGTCTGGATCCTGAGCCTCTATCCCCTACTAGCACAATCTCTACTATGCACCACTTATTCCTGACAACTCGAATAGCAACACTATGACATATTCTCCAAGAGTACCCACCTCTACGTCCTCTTGCCCCATGCTAAGGTCTCCTGATCCCAACTTTGCCTCCACAAGTTGAGTCACCTTAGTTACTCCATCAAATGCATCTCTGAGGTAAATTGCATGTGCCTCGAAGCTCCCTTTATCTTTGGAACTATGCAAGATAAGTCCGCTCCATCAGAATGAAGAACCCATGAAATGATATGATCTCACTTTTGCCTCTACAAGAGTTCATGCCCTTGACCTCTATCCAAGGAAAGCTCCGTGCCTCTACTCCATGTTCCATTTTCTATGTCGACTCCCTTCATGTGGCTTGGATACTTTATCAAGTTTCACCCAAGTCACTCCGCTCCTTGATTTGCATTGAGTTGATAGTGGTCCTTGTGTCCACCACTCCACGGGTCAGCCCCCTGCTGAGTTTGATTTTTGCATCGACTCTAAGTGTGCCTTCATATGATGTTGCCTTAGGTTGCTTCCCCACTTGATCTCGAAATGCATCTACCAATGCATTACCTCATTCGAGATCATGCGATGACTCCTCATCACTCGCTTGGTCCATTGAGCTTTATGGAGATATTGCCTTGAAGAACTCTTCCTCAATATATGTGGTCCATTGCACATGATTCTCCCTTTGGAGAACTAAGACTTAACTCTCTTGGATATCTGTTCTGTTGGAGTAACTTTCCTCTTTGCATTCTTCCCATTGGAAGTTTCGGAGACCACCATCCCCTTTGGACTACTTCGTCTTGCTAAACAACTTGTGCCTTGTTCTGCCCCCACAAATGTACTTGCTAGATTATGACCCTTCGCCAATACAGTCTCTACTGCACCCTTCCAGGTGTAGCAATATGCTGAACTTATTATACATTTCTACCGCTTACGGATGTATGCTTTCTATATCGAAGAGAAAGTTCTGATGCTCCATGGCACAGAGTTCCGATCGCACCTTGGGATGGCTATGAACACTCCATCGTGTGTGTATAAGCCCTTGCATGAGTACTAACTCCTTCGAGTTAGTAATTCCCCTCACCTTTATGAGTTTTGCATCAATCTTTCGGTCGTTATACAACACCTCCCACTTTACACGGTCTCATCTCTCACCAAGCACCCTACTTGCCTTGAGCACCATCAAGTTTGGTTGCCAACGTCAAGCCGTAGCTCAAACTCAGCCATCCCAATCTTTGTGTACTATGCATTCTTCTTCGCTTAGTTGTCCTTATGGTGCCTCTCACGTAAAGGGTTGGTCATTCCTCTGAATGCCAAGCCTATATGCCCACGACTCCTTTCCCTATATCTCAATGTCAGTTTCCCCCAAACGGTTGCACTTGCTGGCTATCCTCCATATAGCCCAACTAGGTCCCCCATATTTGTATAGTGAGTGTTTCTACGTATGCTTGTCCCTCTCTGATACCACACTATCACGGGCTTAACTGAATTTGCCTAAGCCATACAGCACCTATGCGTGTCCGTCCGTAAAGATCAACCTTCCCCAAGATCTCCTAATGTCCCTTAGACTTACAAAAGAGAAAACGGGCCAGAAGAAGTAATTTCATCGGGATCCACAAGCAACTGCTCAAGCGAACACTTTATAAAGCCAGATACAAATTACACCCATGGATAATTTAAAATCAGAGAAGTTGCACACAAAGGGTAATGATCCATTACAGACCGATGTCCCCATAAGTGCTTACAAGACACACTCGTATTTACAAGCCAAAATCGGCCATAAAGTAAACCAAAATAACTGTTAAGCCTACTACAAGCCCGCTACTTGCTGTACAAGGTATGTACACAAATCGAAGGACACAGACAAACATAAGCATTTCATCAAATACCTTGTTTATATTATTATCCGTGACAGCAAGGGATAGAAGCAGATTGATGGATCTGCGGCTTGGTGGGTGATAGTGGAGGCAATGTCAAAAGCAATTATGGGAATTGCTTAGGAAGGTGGAGACAGCTGAGATGGCTACAGGGCAGTAGGAACGCGACTCTGATAACATATGCTAGAACCCCAGAAGGAACCATATAGATTTTAATCGCTAAGGGGGATCAACCCTTGGAATGCTATAGGGGTTCCTCCCTCCTAGACTCGACACAAAGGCTAAATAAAAGATGATAATTGCTTGATAAAAGAGAGGGGCAGCTACGTCATTATATATGGTTGCAAACCCTAGCCCATGGGGTGCTTGCCTAACTAAAATTATCCTTTTGCTCCTTCTATAGCCTACCTGTCTTAGAGGGAACAGGTGGTGGCTAGGTTGGCTTTGTAGTCGACCTAACCAAGGGAAAACCCTAGCCGACTAGCCTAGTACAGGGGGCGACGACCACTAAGCCCTATGGCCCTAAAATAAACCATACCCACACTTCTTTATATAATATAAGTGACTAGGTGTAGTTTTATTATAATCTTACAGGGTTCTTATTGATTACTTCTAAGTGATTAGGACTCAACCCTGTTGGAGTCCTATCAACATCCCTACATCTTTTTACCCGGAGATAAGCTACTTCTAAAGTGTTACATCCCACTGAACTTACCATGGTTGCTGATGTAGTACTTCCAGATCTTAGGTAACTTCCATGACTTTCCCCAGGATTGAACAATGATGCTCAAATACTTCCTTGATGATGACCTCCGATCTATGGCCCAAGACTGTGAGAAAATTAAGTCCCTCTAGTGGCGAAATCAAAAAAGAGGAAGGATGATTTGTAGGACTCAATGAAGCATGAACATCATCCCTCTTATTATAAAGAAAGATGCACCACCTTGGCCGAGTGGAACTATAGCCCTCATGATCATGATATTATCGACACCAAATCATGGCTATATGTTTATTATTGGAGCAGACACATCCAGAGTGGGGGTCAGCACCATCCTAATACAAGACGGTCAACAGCACGAAGAAGTGAAAATAAGCCCCAAAAAATCATTACTCCTACTCACCTCAGACTCAGATCAGGCTTACACCACTAGAGATTTTATCAGTGGACAACCCTCACTCCAAAAGAAGGCACTACTATTACAGAGCAATTATGTGGCAGCCCATGCAAGGAAGAAATTTTTCCTTAACAAACGCTAGAACAGAAGAAAGTTTCCTAAGAAAGATCAAATCTCCTTTCATCTCCAGCTCTACCAACACGAAATTCAAGCCTTAAGAAAGTGGTCTCCCAATTTCTATAGACCTTGCAAAATTGGAGATCACATTAGGGCCCTAACATGGAGATCAGATCTGTGCACCAGATCAAGATTGCAGTTGATCCTCTAGGTGTCCCACCTCAGATGGAAATTTAAAGATGACAACTCAGCCCAAATTCTTCCAACTAACACCTAAGCTAATGAGGAGCTGAAGACCCAGTTCCCTAAGTTCATGGAACTTTAGCCTTAAGGACAAGACTGATTTTAAGAGGATGGATTTGATAGGACTCCAACAGGGTTGAGCTCTATTCACCTTAGAAGTAATTAATAAGAACCATGTGAGATTGTAATAAAATCCAACCTAGTCACTTCTATCATATAAGGAAATATAGCTAAGGTTTATTTTGGGGCCTTAAGGCTTAGTGGCTACCACCTCCTTTATTGAGTTGGTCGGCCAAGGTTTCCCCCTGCTTAGGTTGGCTATAGAGTCAACCTAGCCGCCACCTATTCCTACTTAGGCAGGTCGACTATAAAAGGGGCAAAGGGATAATTTTACTTAGACAAGCACCCCATGGCTAGGGTTTAGAGCCATATATAATGATGTAGCCGCACTCTCTCTTTTATCAAGTAATTATTAACTTTTATTCAACTTTGTGCCGAGTCTAGGAGGGAGGAACCCCTACAGCATTCCAAGGGTGGATCCCCCTTAAGGGTCAAAATCTATAGAGCTCCTTCTGAGGTTCTATCACCCACCCATTCTTGTTGAAAGTATGCAAGCAATTAAGAGCAAAAACTTTATGAAAATGCTATTGTAATTGAGAGTTTCTCATTATTTTCATCTTATGTATAATTTTTGTATAAGACAGAGCTTAAAGACTTGTAAAAGTTATCTCTTAAACTTGTAAAAGGAGAATAGAGTTATAAGAGGGTAGTTGATCCTCATCCATTGAAGGAAGATGAATAGTGGAAGCCGGTGACATCAACGAAGGAGGAATCGGGAGTGGAGTAGGTCACGAGATCGAACCACTATAAAATCGGTTTGCTTCATCTTCTTTGCTCTTCATCTTCATTTCTTTCTTATTTAACTATCTATTACCTTTACTTGCACTCTTACAAATATCTTTATACCTGAATGCTTCTCTATGCTTAAATGCTTATCTATGCTTACATGTATCTTTACGCTGTTTATGGTTTTTATGGAGTGAGTATTTAAATTGATGTAAATTTTTTATAAGCACTAATTCACACACCCCCCCCCTCTCTATCTCTTAGTGCCGCTTTTATCCTAATAAGCCATGCGACACCCTTATGTCAAACTCGAAGACTTAGCTGGAATTACCTAAGTCGTGGAGCAATCTTACCCAATGTTCTGGACTTAGCTGGGATTGCCTAAGTCATGAAACGTTGAAGCGTTATTTGCCCGCAAAGGGTCAACTCACTTGCAACCTCGTGCAGGTCCCGAAGGACCTACAAAAGAGAAGTTGATTACTTTTGGAGATGAGCGATGGATAAGTTTTGATGTCGCACAGAGAGGGCAGCTCTTATAAGCAATTCATCGTATATCTTGAGTGAAACAGAGAAAGAGAGCGAAATAGGACATTATAGGGTTATAGGAATGGATGCAAGTCCATAAACGATGGTTCCTAAGGTATCAGATGCAAGTCGAGTTCAACTATTGATAAATGCTCATGCCCGATACTATCCCAAAGCCCCATCCCCCCTGTGCCACCGAGGTGGTTCCAAGAGGCTGAGATGGCTGACACTCTGCACTACTCAAAATGCATGCTGCAACACATAAAATGGCCCAAAACTGGGTTGTTTTGGGCTATTTTGGTTATGCACAATGAACGATCACTCTACAACATTCCAGACTATTTCTGCTCATATTTTTTAGGCAAAAACACATAAAAACAAGGTAAAATAAGCTGCCAAACATCTTTACAGGTAAGCAAAAGCGACGAATGGTCCGTTGAGTGAAGGTGTTGCGGTTGAACGACGATCGTTCATGACAGCTATATACCTAAATAGACTCGGACTCCAGAACGGTGCTTGAGCTGGGTTCTCCAACCTTAATCAACTCTATCATACTCGCACTATTTTCACTAAGAATGTGATCCTTCTAAAGGAACACAACCCTCATGACAATAAAGATATTCTAGTCCTTGAGATGATAGAAATAGTACCCACAAGTTTCCTTGAGGTATCCCACAAACTTGTAATATTCTATCCTTAATTCCAACTTATCGGGGTTGTGTCTTCTAACATGGGTAGGGCAGCCCCAAATCTTAACAACCTTAAGCTTGAGTTTCTTTCCTTTCCTTATCTCATATAGTGTAGACACCACCGACCTAGATGGAACTTTGTTCAAAAGGTAAGCTACGATCTCTAGGGCATATCTCTAGAATGAGACAAGTAGGTCGACGAAACTCATTATGGATCGCGTCATGTCTAACAACATGTACTTTCTCTTTTTTAATACCCTATTGAGCTGAGGTGTATAGGAGGTGTCCACTGGGACAAAATCCTATGGTCCCTAAGGAAATGGGTGAACTCTGTGCTCAAGTACTCTCCTTCTTGATCTGATTGAAGAGTCTTAATACTCATTCCAATCTGGTTCTCTACTTCATTCTTATATTCCCTGAATTTCTCAAAGGCCTCAAACTTGTATTTCATCAACTACCTATGTCCATATATAGAGAAATCGTTAGTGATTGTAATGAAGTACGAGTAACCACCTATAACTTCAGTCGACATGAGACCATATACATCACTCTCTAGTTTCGCTAAAAGGAGAGTTGATAAAACTTTTCATGAAGGTAAGGTTTGCAAGTTGCATATAACTCATAGCGAATGGATCTAAGTATTTATCTTTTAGTAACTTTTGAATCATTCTCTTATGGATATGACCTAGTCTACAATGTTATAGGTATGCACTATTCACCTCATCTCATTTCCTCTTGGACATACTTACATTCATGATGTGTAGAGAAATGTCTAGCATATATCAACATCCCTCAAGTGATGATCTCATTATCCAAAATTAATGAATAACTATTGTTATCAAAAACTAGGTTATATCTACTAACTGTCAAACATGAAATAAAAATAATATTTTTGATAATAGAGGGAATGTGTTAGTATGCATCTAATGTAATGGTAGCTCTATTAAGCAGATGTATGGTGACCTCACTAACAACAACTATAACAACTCTTACTTCATTGCCCATCTTGAGGTCCATCTCGTCTCTCGCTAGTCTCCTAGGCTTTGTTAAAATCTGTAATAAATTACAGATATGATAAGTACTCATGGTATCCAATACTCTTATGTTATCATGAATATACCTGAAGCTTCTCCAAGCTTCTATTTTGCCTTCTCTACAAGGGACTCTTTACAGTTTCTCTTTCAATGCTCATCTTTACTATAGTAGAAGCACTGGCCTTTGTCCTTGGCCAAATATTCATTTGCCTTACCTGATTTGCCCTGGCCCTTACCCTTCTTAAGGGACTTATCAGTCTTTCCTCTTCTTCTTAGTCTTACCGATATAGAGAATTAACTTCTCTTTCTTGAGCAGAATCATGCCAAGGACATATGCAATTTTCTCCATAATGAGAACAATTCTCAAATTATGAAGCCAATCTGTGTAGTTTAGACCAATGAGGCAGTTTACATTAAGTATACCATGTAGGGGGTTTGCAAGTGACATATTTCTAACAAACAAGATATAGCGTAAATAAATAACATACATATTTTATAGAAAAGTAATCAATTAAGATATAAACTTCTATCTTAATATATTCTTACTATTTTTTTAGCGAATCACGAGACACCCTTGATATGTGATACATAAGTCTCTGATAGACTTCTAGTGGGTATTAGGATCCAATCGGCATCTTAGTGTAACCTTGAGGGACTCGACCAATTACACTATTGGGAAACCAAGCGAGAGCATCACATACGTAACAGAAGATCAAAATAAAATAGATTTTTATTACAGATCAAATTATCGTGTAAAAGATTGGGTCACGAGAAAGCCATAAAAATTGAAAAACCACATCGTGTGAGAGATAATTTTACCTAGGGAGATCATATATCCCTATTTTTCTAAATCTAGATGGAGAGGATGAAGGAGGTTAAGTGTCCTCCTCTCTAGCGATATCCACATGATGGATCTCAGTAGCAAAACTCTTTCAATCAAATCTTATAACTCTTACGTAGGAGGGAGAAGAATAGGAGGGGGTGACCAAAGCTGTAACCTATCAACCATGAGCCTTCCCTCCTATTTATAGAGAGCCACTAAAATCCTTAGGGTTATTGCTTTAGTGGGTTTGATATCTCTATTCAATTACCCACTAATCTTGTATTATTATATCTTTATCCAATAATCTCCTTTGGCCTCTAATTGGGCCTCATACAAGGAGTCCATTAGTGTAGGGTCTCATCTAATGAGAATAGGGGCTTATTGGATCTCTATCCAACCCTCTATTCGCTGAAGCATCCACCATATATGTGTGACCTTCAAGGCTCAATACCGAGCTAGTCGTGAGTCGCTCCCATCAAAACTCCTTCTGATATAGTGAATTGGTATCTCTATAATAATTTACTTGACTCATCGAATATAAATATACTAGGCCACCGTTCATAGTGCCTAGACGATATAAAAGGATCAAATCTATTAGACCTATCTATCTATAATTACCATACATCTATAATCCCTCATCCAACTAATATCCCAAAAATTATATATTGGACATGATACTGTTAGGCCATATATGGAATTCATCTAAGGCTTGTTCTAATTGGATTCTCTCAAAAAACTACTTCTCTCTCAATCCGAATGACTCTGGCTAGGGATTTGTCTGAGAAAGCACATATGAGATATTCTTCTTGTCATCCCGAGAGTCGATGATCCATTATTGACACTTAATTACCTTCGTAAGATTGTCTACTAATCCTAATAATGGGTTGTACTAAATCTATAACTTTCCAAACCTGTAAGTCTGACGTCAAAGAAAGGAGTACTCAAACAAGACGTCTTTGGTGTCTCAAGTCTAAGGACTAGATACACAACTAAGACTATGGAATCGTTGTTTGATATTAGGTATCATTAACTTTCCAAATTAGTACTTTAATTTTACCTTCCTATACATACAAGACTCATATTCATTCTTAACGAAGTCATAAGATCTGATTGCCTCATCAAATCTTATGTTCTAATTTTGGGAAGCTTGCTTCAATCCATAAATAGATCTGAGCAACCTGCATAATTTATCTGGACTCTTTCAGAATATGAATCCTTCTGGCTATATCATATACATCTCATCCTCGAGATTGCCATTGAGGAATATCATTTTCACATCCATATGCCAGATCTTATAGTAATAGTGTGCTATAATGGTCAAAAGAATTTTAATGGATTTAAGCATGGCTATGGGTGAAAAGGTCTCGTCATAGTTAACTCATTACCTTTGACGATATCCTTTAGCTACTAGCCTTGCCTTATAGATCTTCACCTTTCCATCCACTTCGATCTTCTTTTTGAAGATCCATTTGCATCCAATAGATACGATACCCTCAGGTGCATCTATAAAGTTCTAAACTTTATTAGAGTACATAGAATTCATATCAGAATTCATGGCTTCTTTCCACTTCTTGGAGTCTATACTCATAATAGCCTCCTCGCAGGTCGAGGATTAATATCCTGAGAGTCCTCTCCACTAATATGTCCCACATATCTTTCAGAAGTGTGAGATACTCTGCTAGACCTACGCAAAGTTGGAACTTGTACTAGATACATGAACAGATTCAGGCTTTGGAGTGGTGCTTGAGCTAGGTTCTCCAACCTCGCTCAACTCTATCTCACTCCCACTATTTCCACCAAGAATGTGTTCCTTCTCAAGAATACAGCTCTCTTGGCAACAAAGACCTTTCGTTCCTCAGAATGATAGAAATAATACCTATAAGTTTTCTTAGAGTATCCCATGATGATAGAACCCTAGAAGGAGTTTTATAGATTTTAATTTTTGAGGGGAATCAACCCTTGGAACGCTATAGGGGTTCCTCCCTCCTAGTCGTCAGTCATATGGCTGAATTATAGATTGATCTTACTTGATTAAAAGAGGTGGAGGCTATAAGCTTATATAAGGCTCAAAACCCTAGCTCTAGTGGGGTGCTTCCTAAGTGAATTTCCCATTTTACCCCTCATATAGCTACCATGCCTAAATAAAGAGGTTGACGGCCTAAGTGGCTGCACAAGCCACGCCCCTTTGTTAGAAACCCTAGCCGAGCAGCCCAGTAATGGGGGGGCGGCTAGGAAGCCCTAAGGCCCTAAAATAAATCTTAGCCATACTTTCTTATAGGATAGAAGTGACTAGGTGGGGTTTCATTACAATCTCACAGGGTTCTTATTAATTACTTCTAGGGTGATTAGGACTAAACCCTACTGGAGTCCTATCAAGCCCGCCCTCTTTGAATCAGTCTTATCCTCAAGGCTGAGGATTCATAAACTCAAGGAACCGAGTCTTCAACACCTTATATGATTCCTATACGATCATCAATTGAAATTTGGCCTCCTAATCAGCTTGGGTGTTAGTAGGAAAGATTTGGGATAATTTATCTTCTTTAAATTTCCATTTGAGGTGGGTTTCCTAGAGGATCAATTGTAATCTTAATCTGGTGTTCGAATCTGATCTTTAGGTTAGGGCCCCAATGTGATCCCCAATTTTACGAGGCCCAAAGAAATAAGGAGACCAATTCCTTAAGGCTTGAGTTTCCTGCTGATCGGGTTAGAGGTGTAGGAAAACTCGATCTTTAAGTTTTTTTTCCATTCTATAGTTTGTCGGGAGACCATTTTTTCTTTGTATGTGCTGCCATATAGTTAGCCTTTAGTAATAGCCAACCTTTCTTCTAGAATGGTGACTGCCCTCTGGTATGGTTTAGGATGATGAGAGACTAATCTGATGTGAGAATGGATTGTAATTCTTCTAGGCTTACTCTTCTTTCGTTCCATGGACTTGTATCAACAAAAATTTAAATTTGGTAGCAGTTAGTATCTCCTTTAAAAGCCTCGTGTGAAGTGTGGGGGAAGTCTCGGTGTGAATTAGGAGTCGACCATCTGGTATAAGAACAGCCCCATTTCCAACTCCAGACGCGTCAGTCTCAATCACGAAGGCGCGGTTGAAATTAAACAGTACTAGGACCGGCGTCATCGCCATGGCTGCCTTAAGTCGTTTAAAGACAACTGAAGCTTTATTCAACCATAAGAAGGAGTCTTTCTTCAGTATGAATGTGAGTGGGGCATTGATCTTACCATAATCTTTCATGAATTTTTAATAGTAGCCTATGAGTCTAAGGAAGCCGCGTAGCGATTTTATGTTCGTAGTTCTTGGCCATCCTTGTATTGCTTCAATCTTTTTGTCGGGTCTATTGCCACTCCATCCTCTAATATAATGTGCCCTAGATACTCCACTTTATGTTGTAAAATGCTACCCTTTGATTATTTACTATAAAGGGTATTCTCTCGAAGAATCGTTAGAACAGTTCATAAGTGCAAAAAATGCATATCAAGCGTAGGGCTATAAATGAGGATGTCATCAAAAAATACCAACACAAACTTGCATAGAAACCTCTGAAAAATGTCATTCATCAAGCTTTGAAAAGTAGGAGCATTCATAAGTCCGAAGGGCATTACTAAAAACTTATAATGGCCATTATATGTACGGAATGTAGTTTTCGGAACATCTTCAGTGCATACCCGAATCTGATGGTATCCGGAATAGAGATCCAATTCAGTGAAGACTCGCACTTCTTTTAGTTCATCCAAGAGCTCATCTACTACTGGTATAGGATATTTATATTTGACGGTGAAAGCATTTGAAGCCCGGTAATCCATACACATCTGTCACGTACCATTTTTCTTACGTACTAGCAACACCGGTGAGGAGTAAGAGCTGCAGCTTGGTCGAATTACTCCGGTGTCGAGCATCTCCTTAGCGATGTTCTCAATCTTGGTATGGTCTCAAATTTGCTAGAGGTTTGCCTGGCAATATAGGTATCCGACAGTCATGCGGTCGGTTAGGGGGAATCCCACGTGGCTCCGTGAAAATATTCACGAATTTATCCAGTAAGAGGACAAGCTTAGGATTTGAAGTTTGCATGTTTTCCTCCTTTGATGGCTGCTATGTATGCATCAAAAATCCATCCAATGCATCAAAATGGTGGAGATATGGCTCTCGCGCTTGCCTTGCAATGTGACCTGTCTCCCTTTACAATAAAACTTCATGATTAACTTAGAAAAATTCCAAGAGATGTCACCTAATGTTGTGAGTCATTCAATCTCAAGCATGGCTTTATATTCATCGATGGGTAGGAGGAAGAAATCGACTACCACCTCTTAGTCTTGTAGGAGCAATTTTACTTGCGGGAACCGTTGGTCATAATTTAAGATTCAACCGTCGGTGACCTTTTACGTCGAATTTGTTGCAACCTTCGATTTGAAGCACCATACGTGCAGTAACCTTGCTATTGAGGAAGTTATTGGTGCTGCCCATATCTATAAGAATGGTGATGGGTTGATGTTTAAGGAGTCCTCCAACTGTCATCGTCTGCGGGTTGGAGTAATCGGCTAGCGCGTGCACTGCATAGTCGGCCGGTTGGGGTCCTCCATGGTTTCATCTTCAAGTTCGAGGTCTTCTTCAGATGGTATGGTTTCCTCATTCTCTACTGGTTCAATCACGAGGATCCGTCCTCTTTTGCAGTGATGTTCTCGGCTCCACGGTTCATCACAATGCTAACATAACCCCTTGGCTGATCGTTCATGAAGCTCGTCTCTTATCAATTTTTTTTTATGCAAGGGCTCAGATGGAAGTAGAAGGGACTGAAGGCTTCAGCATGGCTGGTCGAGGAGCGACTCTTGTCCTTCATACTTCGTGGTTCAATCATTCTTCTTGAATTCATGCGAAGGAAATTACTGCTATAAGAGTGTACGGTTGTCGCGCCTTTACTTCTCGAATCTCTGGCTTAAGACCCTCAATAAAAGTCCCTAAAAGTTGTTTTCAGACCAATCAATAGTTTGGTTAGATAAATGTTTAAACCTTGTTTGGTATTCTTGTATTGTAGAGGTTTACCGAATCTTCGCTAATTGTTCATCGATATTATCAAAATCGATTGGTCTGAAGCGATTTAGTAGTCCTTCCTTGAATCGCTACCAAGAGAGACCTCCATGGGTGTGCTCAAAGCAATTAAATCACTAAATAGCATCTTTCTTAAGGTGGATGGCAGCATTCTCCACCCATGTAGCGTCAGCGGTTCAGTAGAACCAAAAATAGCGTTTCACGCACAAGATCCATCTGATCGGGTCTCCTTCTTCCCATCTAGGGAAGTCAACCTTCATGAGTGGATTATTTGGATCAGGGATGATGTGACCATGCTCTTGAGGATTGTCTTGCTAATCTAAAGTTTATTTTTGTTGTGATTTCCTTGGGGCTCGATGGTCAGCCCATGCTGAATTCGGTGAAAAAGGATCGGGTCTTTTCCTCCATGCGACTTTCAAAGGCTTAGAACTTGGCGTTGATAGCCTCCTCTGATATAATGTAAGCATCTAGATCTATAATATTGAGGTTTTTTTTCTATTGTCGAGTTAGTGGCATGGGAATTTTTAAAGAAGAGGTGGCCGATTGGATGGGTGGATCGGGTAGATGGAGGTCAGCTGCAGTTAGGGCTGATTTGAGAGGCTATTTGGGATTGGTTTAGGATGCGGTTTAGAAGGGTTCTTAGTGAGGATGATAGGATTTAAGGATGAGAGAAAGAGAGTCCAAAACCTCGTAAAAGATAACACTCAAATCCGATGGAATTCGACGAAGAGACGATTGTATACGTGTTGTCCTACCGAATAGAATTTATGTTAGAGAAACATTGAATTATTGATGTAAATTCCAGAAGAAAACCCAAGGAAAATATGCAGAAATTTGTCACAAATCCTCAGTTCAGATGTGGGTAATATCAGTAATTAAGTTCAAAAAATTTGGCAACGTAACAGTAGGAAAGTGGATGAAAATTCGGAAGGTAAATTCTTCATCGTAAAATTTCTGCAATGCGCGATGAAGAATTGCAACACTATAAGTCTAGTTTCAGAAGGAAGTTTTTCTAGATATCAATCTTAGATGAAAACTAAGATGATCTATGAATTTGTATAAAAGTTTCAGCCAAAAAGGATGAGTAAAAGTTTGGTTTCAAGAAGCAATAATCGGCTGAAATTTTTTTGCAATGATGATAACGTTTCCCCTTTGCAATGATGATAATGTTTGTGACGGTAGAATTTTGCAGCAAGGAAAATATGGAAAAACTTCTCTAATGTATAAGGCAAATGAATAGTAGTACCAAATAGGCATGGGTGATGAAAATATACTAGATCTTCAATTTAAAATGCAGGGGGCAGCAATAGATTGATTTAATCTACAACTTGGTGATGACGGTGGAGGCAACGTCAAAAATAATTATGGGAATTGCTTAGCTTAATGGAGGCAATAGAGGTGACAGCAAGGGCAACAAGATCGCTGCTCTGATACTAGATGATAGAACCCTAGAAGGAGCTCTATAGATTTTGATCTTTGAGGGGGATCAATCCTTAGAACGCTATATGGGTTCCTCCCTCCTAATAGTCAGTCATATAGCTGAATTGTATATTGATCTTGCTTGATTAAAATATATGGAGGCTACAAGCTTATATAGGGCTCAGAACCCTAGCCCTAGGGGGTGCTTCCTAAGTTAATTTTTCCTTTTGCCCCTCCTATAGCTAACATGCCTAAAT
Source organism: Ensete glaucum (assembly GCA_021527575.1). Classification (NCBI taxonomy): domain Eukaryota; kingdom Viridiplantae; phylum Streptophyta; class Magnoliopsida; order Zingiberales; family Musaceae; genus Ensete; species Ensete glaucum. Next base: position 36,354,942 of record CM038558.1, on the reverse strand, counting down.
AAAAGAGGGTGGTGACCTAAGTGGCTGCACAAGCCATGCCCCTCTGCTAGAAACCCTAGCCGACCGACCAAGTAAAGGGGATGGTGGCTAGCAAGCCCTAAAACCCCAAAATAAACCCTAGCCACACTTCTTTATATGATAGAAGTGATTAGGTGGGGTAGGTTCTTATTAATTATTTATAGGGTGATTAGGACTCAACCATAATGGAGTCATATCACACGAACTTACACCATTCTATCTTTGATTCTAACTTGTCGGGATTGTGTTTTCTAATGTGGGTAGGATAGCCCCAAATCTTAACCACCTTAAGATCGGGCTTCTTTCCTTTCCATATCTCATATGGTGTAGACACTACCGACTTTGATGAAACTCTGTTCAAAAGGTAAGTTGCGGTCTCTAAGGTGTATCCCCATAATGAGATGGGTAGGTTAGTGAAACTCATTATGGACCGCGCCATATCCAATAGCATGTGATTTCTTCTTTCTGATACACCATTGAGCTGAGGTGTATATGTAGGTGTCCATTGGGATAGAGTCTCATGGTCATTGAGGAAATGGGTGAACTCTGTACTCAAGTACTCTTCTCCTCGATCTGATCGAATAGTCTTAATACTCTTTCCAATCAGGTTCTCTACTTCATTCTTATATTCCTTAAATTTCTCAAAAGCCTCAGACATGTACTTCATCAAGTACACATGTCCATACCTAGAGAAACTATCGGTGAATATAATAAAGTATGAGTAACCATATAAAGCTTGAGTCGACATGGGACCACATACATCACTATGTACGAGTTCCAATAACTCAGTTACTCTCTCTCCAGTTCCACTAAAAGGAGAGTTGATAATCTTCCCACGAAGGCAAGATTTGTAAGTTGCATATGACTCATAGTCAAATGGATCTAAGTATCAATCTTTCAGCTACTTTTGAATCCTTTCCTTATGTGTATGAAATAGCCTACAATGTTATAGGTATGCATTGTTCACCTCATCTCTTTTTCTCTTAGATGTATTTATATTCATGATATATGGGAAAGTGTTTAACACATATAAGCCATTTATTAGGATCCATCTATTGATAATCTCATAATCTATAATTATTGAACAACTATTGTTCTAAAAAACTAATTTATATCCATTAATTATCAAACAAGAGATAAAAATAATATTTTTAATAATAGAGAGAATGAAATAGCATATATACAATACAATAATAGCTTCACTAGACAGATATAGGGTGACCTTCTCAATAACAACTACAACAACTCTTGCTCCATTGCCCATCTTGAGGTCCATCTCGCCTTTAGCCAATCTCCTAGGTCTTGCTAGAACTTGCAACAAATTGCAGATATGATAAGAACTTCCAATATCCAATACCCATGTGTTATTATGAAAATCTGACAAGTAGAGACTGATTATGAATATACTTGAAGCTTCTCTAAGCTTCTGTTTCACCTTATCTGTAAGGTAATCCTTACAGATCCTCTTCCAGTGCCCGTCTTGGCTACAATGGAAGTACTGTCCTTTGTCCTTTGTCGGGTATTTCTTGACAACCTTTGCCTTACCCGGTCTTTCTTTGCCCTTGCTATTCTTAAGGGTCTTACTAGCCTTCCTTTTCTTCTTGGTCTCACTAATATAGAGAACTAGCTTCTCTTTCTTGATAGCACTCTCGGCTTTCCTCAACATATTAAGGAGCTAAGAGAGAGTCACCTTGAACTTGGTCATGTTAAAATTCATGATGAAGTGAGAAAAGGAATCTGGCATGGCCTAAAGTATAAGATCAACACAGAGGTTATTCTCCAGGATTATTCCTATATACTTTACATAACAAGCGATCTCATTCTTGCTTGCCCATTTCTTCGGCTTAGGCATAATTGTATCAAGGATATATATAATTTTTTCCGCCGTGAAAATAATTCTCAAATTGTGGATTCAATCCATGTAGGACCAATGAGGTGATTGGCATCAAGTATGCCACGCAGGGGGTTTGTGAACAATATATTTAAGATATATATATATATGTATATATGTATATATATATGCATATGTATATATATATATGCATATATATATATATATATATATATATATATATATATATATATATATATATATATATATATATATATATATATATATATATATATATGTCTGGTATGCATATAATCTCACATATCATATATGTATACCATATCAGATGATCATGAATCGTCACCTAATATGATTAAGCCCAAGCCAATGGGCCGTATCGGTATATCTCCATGCCTTGTGATCGTCCATCTTGTCATGATCAGTTTTGTCTGATCCTCGACTCACCATGCGTCGCGATTGCCCATCACGGCTTCGTGGGTCCCGTTGATACCTCCACACTCCCGCCATGCTTCTTTGTGTAATTGCAACATATTTACAAGCACGAAGGCCTAATAATAAATGAGAAAAACGGTGGCTCACAAACCCTAGTAATAATAATAATCACATATATACACATTACAACACATAGCTCATGATCATCCGTCCATATCATACATCACATATAAACATCATCATGTAGGACTAGTAGATTAATAATAATTATTAATTAAACTTTTTAATTAACTATAAATCTAGGTCATATAAAAAATTTCTAGAATTACTAAGGGTATTTTTTAAATTTTAAACTAAAGGATAAACCTCAAAATTTCTCAAATTCTAAAGGGCAGTATCATCCTTCTGTAACAACCCTACTCCCTTTACCCTGATCTTACAGGTGACCACTACCCTTTGTAGTAAGCAATAGTCCTACGCAAGTGGCCACCAAAGTAGTGGCGCTACTAACATAGCCAGCGACCCCTGCGGGTAGGCACCGATTTTGCCCACAAGTGCCATTACATTTACTCGTGGTGCCACCTCACATGACCATCTAGTCCATAGGCGGTCACCTCTATGGGTGGGCGTTATGCCTGTAAGCTCCGCCTCCGTGGGCGCCGTCGCTATTGGCAGCCTAGCTGCGAGCGATCGCCCCTGTAGGAGGCCTTGGCCATGGGTGACCACTCTAGCAGGGTGCCTGGCCACAAGAGGGTAGGCCAGCCACCCCTACAGTAGGCCTGCCGTAGGTGGTTGCTCTCCACCCATAAGTAGTTTGCCCCAGATGCTGCCTTCATGGTCGAGCACTACAAGAATGCATAGAATAGTTCTATGCGATTCAATCTCATCACACGTAATTTTAAAATCAATTATTGCATAAGCAACCTAACTCTGATACCATTGTTGGGAAACTATGAAAAAGCATCACATGTGCAGAGGAAGAATAAAACAAAATAGTTTTCCCATGTTTATCATGTCATCGTGCAAAGATTGGTGTATAAAAAATTATAAAAATAAAAAACTGCGATACATGAGAGATTGATTACATAAGGAGATCGTATATCCTTGAAATTTCAAATCCAAATAGAGAGAATGTAGGAGGTCAAATGTCTTCCTCTCTAGCAGTATCTACACGATGGATCATTATAGCAATACTCCTCTAATCATAGTCCAAAAACCCACAACTCTTGTGCACCTTCTTATAGCACTTATGAAAGAAGATCTTCTATCTTCTTCAATGCCCTCTTATAGTAGAAAAGGGTTGGTCGGCTGAGAAGATGAGGGATGAAGGAGAATAGGAGGGGGCTGCCAAAGGTGCAACCTATCACTATTGTGCCACCTACCTCCTATTTATAGAGAGCCACCAAAAACCCTAATGGATCCTGCCTTAGTGGTTATTGGATCTCTATCCAATTACCCACTCTTCTTGGATTATTAGATCACTATCCAATAATCTCAATTGGCCTCTAGTTGGGCCTCACGTAAGGAGCCCATCAATCTTGGGTCTCATTCAATGAGAACATCGACTAATTAGATAACTCATATTCAATCCTCTACTCGGTGAAAATATCCACCATATGTGTGTGACCATATAGGCCCAATACGAGCTGACCATGAGTTCCCCCTATCAGAACTCCTTCTGACTTAATGAATTATTATCTCGTAACAATTCACTCAACTCATCGACTATGGACATATTAGGCCACTACGTAATGGTCCTCAAACAGTATAGGGAATCAAATTCATTGGACCTGTCTGTCCTCAGTTATCGCGTATCTATAGTCCTCATCCATCTAATATCTCAGAGACTATATATTGGGCATGGTATTATCAGGCAATATATGTAATCCATATGAGTCTCGCTCTAATCAGATTCTCTCAGAAAACTCCTCTCTCAATCTGAATGACCTTGGCCAGAGATTTTCCCAAGCAAGAACATATTGTTATGAACTTAGCTGGTAATAGAACCCCAGAAGGAGCTCTGTAGGATTTGATCTTTGAAGGGGATCAACCCTTGGAATACTATAGGGGTTTCTCCCTCCTAGGGTAAGCTAACAAGGCTGAAAGTAAAAGATGTCTTGCTTGATTAAAAGAGGAGGAGGTTATAAGCTCATATAGGGCTCAAAACCCTAGCCCAAGGGGGGTGCTATATAAGTAAAATTACCCCAGTACCCCTCCTATAGCCGCCCTATCTTAATAGGGATGGGCAGCGGCTAAGATGGCTCCATGGTCACCTATGCCTGTTAGAAATCTTAGTTGACCAGCCCAGTAAAGGGGGCAACGATAAATAAGCCCTAAGGCCCTAAAATAAATTATAACCACACTTCTTTATAGGATAAAGGTGACTAGGTGGGGTTTTATTATGGTCTCACATAGTTTTTATTGACTACTTCTATGGTGCTTAGGACCCAACCCTGCTATGGTCCTATCATACCCGCCCTCTTTGAATTAGCCTTGTCCTTAAGGCTAAGGATTCATAAACTCTGGGTACCGGGTCTTCAGCTCCTCATAAGACTCCCATGTGACATCTTCAGGTGGTAAGTTGTTCTAATACACTAGTACTTCAGTTGAAGGATATCAATGACATTTCATAATTCTTCAATAAAGTATGGTTTGTGGTTGGGCTTGAATTTCACTATCACCTGTGGTGCTCAACAACTGGGTCTGGGCAGCCTCATATTCTCCCAGTTTGAGCTTCAAGCAGGACACATCAAAGACGGGGTGGATCTTGGCGTCTTCTGGTAGCTTCAATCTCTATGCCACAGCTCCAATATGCTCTGTGATAGACCCAATCTCTATCGAAAATTCTCACTCGCTTCGATGAGTGTCAGCTTGTTGTTTCACATAGGCTTGGGTGGTAGATAAGTTATCCTTCAGCAACCGTAGGAGCTTATCCCTGTCCATTAAACTTTGATTGACCTGGTTTACTTTGGTCGCACCAATTACATACTTAGGTATTACAAGGGGTGATCGGCCATACAATACCCTATAGAGGGTACATTTGGTGGTTGAATGATAGGTTGTGTCATACCATCATTCAACCCAAGGAAGCCACTTTGTGTACCCTTTTGGCTGATCACTAGTGAAGCATCACAGATAAGTCTCTAGGCATTTGTTCACCATCTTTATTTAGTTGTCCGTCTGTGGATGATAGGCTGTACTCATCTTGAGTTGGGTGCCCTATAGTTGAAATAATTCGATCTAAAATTTGCTTGTAAATACCCTATCACGATCGCTCACAATTGACCTTGACATTTCATAGAGTTTAATAATATTTTCAATGAAGATTTGAGTAATACTAGCAGCGGTATAAGGGTGTCTCGCAGCACAGAAATGGGCACATTTCATTAAGAAATCTACCACCACAAAGATTCTACTTTTACCTTGAGATGGTGGTAGCGCTTCAATGAAGTCCATTAAGATGTTAGTCCATGCTGAGTCCGATATAGGTAGTGGTTGTAGCTTTCCCAGACTTGCCATTGTTTTACCCTTTTGCTGCTGGCATACATCACATTTAGCTATATAATCATAAATAGATTTCTTCATGCCTCTCCAATAGAAGTTTTGCTTCACCCTCTTATATGTTCTTAGAAAGCCAGAGTGCCTTGTTAAATGTGAAGAGTGTATTTCATGTATAATAATTTTGATGCAAGGAGAAGAGGGAACAAGCACAATTTGGCCCTTGTAGCGTAGGTCCCTTGAATCCCAAGTGTAGTGGCCAATGGCACCCGAATCATTCTTCAATTTTTCTATGATATTATGGGTCTCTGAGTCTCTCTTGCATTCATCCCTAATGTCCTAGAGGAACTCAGTGGAAGGAAGGGAGATGTCTAAAATTTGGCTTGCTTGGGTAGCTGTGATAGTGCATATGTAATAACATTTTATTTTTCCTTTCAATAAATAATTTCATAATCATAACCAAGGAGTTTAGTTACCCATCTTTATAGCTCTAGGGATAATATCTTTTGCTCTAAGAAATATTTGAGACTCCGGTGGTCAGTCTTAATTTGGTAGCATCGACCGATCAGGTACTGGTTATAGGTGCCCTACAAGCCAATCATGTGAGTGATGGTACATGTGACACGCTATGCAATCTTTTTACTTATGATTATTATTAGCATATGCTCATATTATATTATATTATATTATATTATATATATATATATATTATGATATTTTTGGTTCTATTTACTAGGAATCAAATCGTGATGAGATCATGATAATAAGATCAATTCACCTTTAAACATATATCCTAAATAATCTCAGTCATAGGTTACTCAAGAGGGATATCGAGATAACTAGATATACTGATATACTATATACCCGTCCATATGATGGAGCCGATTAGTCTTATAGCCACTTGTGTAGAGACACTAAGGATATAGTTTAGGTGCTCATTGGAGAATGAGTTCATTGATTAATCTGCTTATGGAATGTTGTATGATTAATGATACATGATGTTAGATAGTGATTCCATAGTCCTAGTTGTGTATCTGGACCTTAGACTTGAGACACCAAGGATGTCTTATTTGAGTACTCTTTTCTTTGACGCTGGACTTACAGGTTTGGAAAGTTCCAGATCTAATACAGTCGGTTATCAGGATTGGTAGCTAACCTTATGAAGATAATTTAATATCAATAAAGGATCATCCACTCTCGGTATCATGAGAGGAATATCCCACATGTGCTTGCTCAGACAAATCCCTAGCTAAGGTCATTCGGATTGAGAGAGAAAGAGTTTTACGAGAGAATTTGATTAAAGTGAGACTCAAACGGATTCCATATATGACCTGACAGTACCATATCCAATATATGATCTTTGGGATATTAGTTAGATGAGGGATTATAGATACACGGTAACTATGGATAGACAGGTCTGATAGATTCGATCCCCCTATACCGTTTGGGGACTATGGCATAGTGGCCTAGTACGCCCATAGTCGATGAGTCAAGTGAATTATTATGGGGATAATAATTCACCATATTAGATGGAGTTTTGATGGGAGCGACTCACGGGTAACTCGGTATCGGGCCTAAAGGGTCACATATATATAGTGGATGCTTCAGGGAATAGAGGATTGAATAAAGATCTAATTAGCCCCTATTCTCATTAGATAAGACCCTGTATTGATGGGCTCCTTGCATGAGACCCAATTAGAGGCATAAGGAGATTAGATCCAATAATACAAGGTTAGTGTGTAATTGGATGAAGATCCAATACCCACTAAGGCAGGAATCCTAGGGTTTTTAATGGATAACCCATCCTATTCTCCTCCCTCCCTCTGTGCAAGAGTTTCCAGATCTGATTAGAGGAGTTGTTAGGATCAATTGGCACTAAGAGGAAGGGGGTGACTTAGTGCAAGATAAATAGTGCTTGTTTAAATAATTCCTTTCGTAAAGTAGAAAGTGAACAATATAAGCTTTTTTTTATATTTCGACAAAACTGATTTAGAGTTGATTTGAAAGAAGTAGAGAGATTGAGGCTCGTATCTAAATAGTGAATGATTATGAGCAATCAAATGTAATTAGTAAAACAATTAAAGCACACTTACATTTATAGTAGTTCAGCTTCAACTAGCCTATGTCCACTCCCCGAATCCTCCTCCTTGAGGTACACCGGTATCCACTATCGATCTCCTTTGGGTGAAGACCAAACCCTTATAACTTGAGCTTATAAGGGAGACAAGAATTTTATAACTCTTAGCTCACTCCCTTCCCCTTTTCTTTTTCTTACAATTCACATAAGTTTTTCATAGAATTTTGATCCTAAAAATTATTATATAGAATGCAAAAAAACTTGGGATATTTATAAGCCCCAAATGGCTTCAGAATTTGGAGTCAAAATTCAAATGTATCCAAAAAATCGAGTATAGATGGTTTACCCACTGGTGCCGATGGTGCAGCCACCGAAAGTACCCTAAAAATAGGGTATAGTCAGTTCAGCTGTTGACCTGGGCGATTCAGCTGTTGTCAATCACCTGAAAACTTGGGTGACGATGGTGCACCTGTCGCTCACCAGCAGTTCATCCGTCGAAATTTTTGAAAAAGTGGTTCCCTTCACTTTTTGAATTCTGACTTGAACCTTAATTTGACTAATTCTCTGGTCAACTAATTAAGCTCAACCTAAGCTCAATCAAACCCTTGTAGTGGACCCAGTTGCCTCATTGAGTTGATTTAGATTTTTTCTAAATCAAACTCAATTAGGACTCAATCTCTAACTATGACTTAATGATTACAATCATAATGACCATCAAGCTAAATAATGACCTAACTCCTGCTTGTTAAATCTCAAATTTTGATGATGAAATCAATTGATGATTTTTATGATCTAACTTGTGTGTTAAAGAAAGTAATGCAGGATTAACTACGATGGTAAAAAGGCATTACAATCAGATGTTAGGTTGGAGTCAAGTTTAAGCATCGGGCTAAGATTCAGACTACATAGTGGGAGCTCGCCAAGAGTTCGCCGAAGGTCAACCGATATTTGGACGATGTTATCAGGAACTTGTCGAGAGCTCACCAGAGATTTACCGGCAAGTTTGTCGGGAGTTTGCTGACAAGTTGTCAGGAGCTCGCCAGGAGTTAGCCGAAAGAATGATGAAAAATTCATCAGGAGTTCACCGACAGGTTGCTGGGTGTTTGCTGAGAGTTCACCAGAAGAATACTAGAAGTTTATTAGGAGTTCATCGAAGGAAATCAGGAGTTGTCGAAGAGACAATTGGATAATGAAGATTGTACACTGAGTGTCACAGTTAGCATCATAATGAGAATTATTTTTACTAACTCAATTAAGAGACTATTAGGCCTTAATTATAGTTAATTTGGACTCATTATAAAAGTTATTTAAGTAACCTAAGGTGAGATAAGGAATGGTCTTCGAAGATACGGTCTCCAAGATGACGTAGTCTTTGAAGGTGTGTTAGGTGGTTAAACCACATAGATTGGGCGGTTGAAGTTGTATCAGGCAGTTGAACCATATATAATGGGTGGTTCAACCACCTAGACATAGTCTCCTAGACTATCAGGCGACTGAACCACCTAGAACACAGTCTCCCAAACTATGTCAGGCAGTTGAACCACCCAGAACGCAGACTTTGAGACTAGCACCTTGGGATCACTTAAAAATTAATTTTTAGCTCCACTTTTGAAGTCATTCCTATAAATACCGCACCCTTTCTTGCCTAAGGTATGAAAGCAATTAAGAGCAAAAATCGTGTGAAAATGTTATTGTAATTTAGAGTTTCTCATTTTGTCTTGTGTAGCTTTTTGTTTAAGGGAGAGCTTTGAGTCTTGTAAACCTGTAAAAGGAGAATAGTGGAAGTCGGTGGCCTCAACGGAGGGGGAACCGAGAAGTGGACGTAGGTGACGAGACCGAATCACTATAAAATCGGTTTGCTTCCTCTTCTTTGCTCTTTAACTTCATTGCTCTATTATTTAACTATTTTTTATCTTTGCTTGCACTATTACAAATATCTCTACACTTAAACGCATTTCTGATATGGTTTTCATTGAGTAAAATTTTCAAACCAACAAAGATTTTTCATCAGCACTAATTTAACACCCCCTCCCCCCCTCCTCCTCTCTCTCTCTCTATCTCTCTTAGTGCCGCTTTGATTCTAATAATTGGTATTAGAGCTATTTTTCTCTCTATTTGGCTTAAAATCCAAGAGAGATGACTTTTGTTGGCAATTAAGAGGGACTTTCTATCACTCGTCCTCTCATGTTCAATAGGACATATTACACATTGGAAAACTCGAATGAGAATTTTCCTACTTTATATGGATTCTAAATTACAATAAATTGTTGAAAGTGGTTTTGAAAAGTCTTATAAATCAATGAACGAATGGAATAATTCAGAAAAGAAGACCTTTTCTTTAAATGCTAAAGCGATGGACGCTTTATTTTGCACTCTAGATAAAAATAAATTTAATCAAGTTTCTATATACGAAACTGCACATAAAATTTGGCACACACTCAAAGTTACACACGAAGGCACTAGTCGAGTCAATAAGTCGAAAATTAATCTTTTGGTGCATAACTATGAGTTATTTCACATGAAACTAAGTGAGACCATAGGAGACATATACACCCATTTTACGGATGTCATCAATGGTCTAAAAGTGATTTGCAAAAGTTTTTCTAATTTTGAACTTGTTAACAAAATATTAAGATCCCTTCCTAAAAGTTAGGATCCTAAAGTAACGGCAATATGAGAAGCAAAGGACCTAAATAGTTTTTTGCTTGAAGAACAAATTGGATCTTTGATGACTTACGAAATGACATGTATAACACATGATGAACTCGAGAACAACCTTCCAAAGAATAGGAAGGACCTAGCACTTAGAACTAAGGAATACCACTTGGGAGAAAACTCAGGTGACGATAATGTTGATGAGGACTTTGCACTTATTACAAGAAAATTTAAGAAATTCTTAAAAATGACTAAAACAAGACAAGATGCAAAGAACAAAAGTAAACTAAAAAAGGGCTCAATAATATATTACAAATATAAGAAGCTAAGACACTTCTAATATGAATGTCCCCAAGTGAAGAAGAAGCAACCAAAGAAGAAGAAGGCGCTCAAAGCTACTTTGGATGACTCAAGTTCATCCGAAGACAAGGAACCAACCAACAAGGAGGAAGTTACAAATTACGCTCTAATGGCATTTGGCAATGAGGTAAGTAATCTAAACGAGTCTTCTTTATCTTATGATGAATTATTTAATACATTTAATGACTTATTTGATTATCTTAAATTAGTTAGTAATAAGTATAAATTGTTAAAGAAAGATCATGCTTCACTTGCTAGTAAATTTGAAAATTTAAAAAAGGAGTATGATGAACATAGGATAGTTCCTTGCACTAAGTGTAAAGAATTAGATATACTTCAGAAAGAAAATGTTTCATTACAAGAAACATTAGAAAATTTTAAAATAGGTAACAAATCCTTAAACATGATCCTTGTTAATAAGGGTCATATTCATAAAAAGGAAGGAATTGGCTTTGTGAGTAACACTCAACAAAAGTCAACCATTTTCGTTAAATGACCCACATTATATGTTTCACCTAGAAATAAATATAATTTTTGTAGAAGAATTAGATACTATGCTTATAAATGTTAATTTAAAAGGCATAATCCACAAAAATTAATTTGGGTTCCTAAAGGAATCATAGACAACTCAACACCATTAGTAAAATTAGGTAGAATTTTTTATGAGGAACCCAAAGGCAAATGGGTACCTAAACTAAAATCTTCTTTCTTATAGGTATGTCTCCAAACAAACGCTAGAAGCACTAAATGGTACCTTAGTAGTGGATGCTCAAGGTATATGACCAAAGATCCAACTCATTTCTCCAAGCTTACCAACCTATATAAAGTATTTGTCATATTCGGAGACAATAACAAGGGAAAAATCATTGGGAAAGGAACCGTAAGTAATAAATCAAACCTTTTGATAGAAGATATATTATTAGTTAATGATTTGAAACATAATATACTAAGCATTAGCCAATTGTGTGATAAAGGATATATTATCAAATTTGAATCTAATACTTGTATAATTGAAATACCACACAAAAATAGTTCTATGATTGCCTTAAGAAGCAATAATGTATATACTATTGACATTGATAATTTTTGTAATGAAATATGTTTTTCGGCCTTAAATGATAATGCATGGATTTGCAATAGGAGACAAGGACATACTAGTATGAAACTATTAAACCAAATCTCAACTAAAAATCTAGTGTCTAGCATCAAGTTCATAAAAGATAAAGTTTGTGATGCATGTCAACTAAGAAAACAAATAAAAAATAGTTTCAAATCAAAAAATCAAATAAGTACTCTAGCCTGATACTACAAGTTTAGGAGGTAACAAATATACATTTGTTATTGTAGATGATTATAGTAGATATACTTGGACCTGTTTCTTAGCACACAAAAGTGATTCCTTTAATTTCAAAATTTTACAAACTTATTCAAAACAAAAAAGGTTTTATGATTTTATCCATACGTAGTGATCATGGTGGTGAGTTTCAAAATCATGATTTTTAAAATTTTTGTGACTTAAATGGGTATAATCATAATTTCTCTACTCCTAAAAATCTACAACAAAATGGAGTAGTAGAAAGAAAAAATAGGAGCTTATAAGAAATGGCTAGAACCATGTCAAACGAACATAACCTACCTAAGTATTTTTGGGTCGAAGCCATTAATATGGCATGCTACATTATGAATAGGGTTCTTGTAAGATCATTACTCTCCAAAACTCCTTATGAATTGTGGAATAATAAAAAATCTAATATTTCATATTTCAGAGTATTTGGTTGTAAATATTTTATTTTGAATGAAAAAGATGCCTTAGGAAAGTTCGATGCAAAATCCAATGAAGGCATATTTCTTAGTTATTCCTCAATTTCAAAAGCTTATCGTGTCTTTAATAAAAGAACTCTAGTAATTGGGGAATCCATCCATATTATTTTTAATGAGGTTTCCAAATTAAAGAAAATTGATTTTGATTTTGATACTTTTAATTTAATGATAAAACTCATCTCCAAAATAATTTGGATGCATCTACTTCCAAGGATTCCTTACCTAAGGAATGGAAGTACGTAGATGCTCATCCTAAGGAGTTAATAATAAGAGATACATCAAAAGGTGTTCAAACTCGTTCATCATTGAAGATTTTTTATGCTAATGCCGTATTTTTATCTCAAATTAAACCAAAATGCATTGAGAAATCCCTAAAAGATGATGTTTGGGCTATTTCAATGCATGAAGAGTTAAACCAATTTAAGAGAACTGAGGTGTGGGAGCTTATTCCTAGACCTAATGACTATTTAGTGATTGGTACTAAATGGGTCTTTAGAAACAAGCAAGATGAAAATGGTATCGTGGTTGGAAACAAGGCTAGATTAGAGGCCAAGGGTTTCAACCAAGAAGAAGGGATCAATTATGAAGAGACCTTTGCTCCTGTGGCTAGACCTGAAGCCATAAGGATGCTCCTGGCCTTTGCCTCTTTTAAGAATTTTAAATTATTTCAAATGGATGTTAAAAGTGATTTTCTTAATGGTTTCATTTTCGAAGAAGTTTATATTGAACAACCCCCCCGTTTTGAAAATGATTATTTTCTAAATCATGTTTTAAACTATCTAAGACTCTTTATAGATTAAAACAAGCCCCTAGTGCTTGGTATAAAAGACTTAGTTCTTTCCTTATTTTAAATAATTTTTTGAAAGGCAAGGTTGATACCATATTATTTTTTAAGCATTTTAAAAATGATTTTCTAGTTATTCAAATTTATGTTGATAATATTATTTTTGGTTCAACAAATGAATCTTGATGTGAAATTTTTGCCAAGAGTATGAGCCAAGAATTTGAAATGAGCCTAATGGGTGAATTAACATTTTACTTAGGATTACAAATAAAATAATTAAATGATAGTATCTTTAGAAGTCAAAATAAGTATACCTTAGATTTGTTAAAATGGTTTAGTATAAACAATGCTAAGGCCATAAACACACCGATAAGTACTTCTACAAAATTAGAGTTGGATAATGAAGGTAAAAACTTTGATAAAAAAATATAGAGAGGAATGATAGGTAACTTATTGTATTTAACTACTATTAGATTGGACATAATATTTAGTGTTAGATTGTGTACAAGATTTTAATCCAATCCTAAATATTCTCATTTTATGGCAGTTAAATGAAAATTTAGATATTTAAAAGAAACTTTTAATTTAGATTTATGGTATTCTAAGTCAAAAAACTTTAATTTGCTTGCCTATACGGATGTCGATTTTGGAGGTTGGCTGCAGCCTAGGTCCCCTTGCAAGGCGGTTGCAGCCCCGCAGGGCGGGCTATAGCCAAGGCCCCATGCAAAGGCAGCCAGCCATGCCTCCTACAAGGGTGGCTATAGCCAACAAGGGCGGCTGCGACCATGCCCCTAAGGCGGCCACCCAGCGCAGAGTCCCATGAGCACGATCAGAGCTGTGGCAGGCCGTAGGGCCTGTTGCTGCGCTAGGGCCGATGGCGAATCTCGCAAGGCCGCAAGGCGCCTCACGACCATGGATGTCGCCAGGCGGCGTGGCGAGCGGCGCCAGTGAGGTGTCGCCCGAAGGTGGAAGCGCCTACCTCATGGGCGACTGCCCATGCTATCACTGACTTAGCTGATTTTGCCTAAGCTATGCGGCACCAATGCGTGTCTGTCCGCAAAGGTCAGCCCTCCCTCAGATCTCCTAAAGTCCCTTAGACTTACAAAAGAGAAAATGGGCCAGAAGAAGCAATTCCCATGGGATCCACAAGCAACTACTTAAGAAAATACTTTATAAAGCCAGATACAAATTACACCATGGACATTACAAACTCAGAGAGGTTGCACATAAAGGATAATGGTCTATTACAGACCAAAGTCCCCACAAGTGCTTATAAGACACACTTGTATTTACAAGCCAAACATGGCCATAAAGCAAATTAAACTAGGGTTGCTAAGCCTACTATAAGTCCGCTTCTTGCTATACAAGATATGTACCTAAATCGAAGGACACGGACAAACCCAAGCATTTCATCGAATACCTTATTTACATTGTTGTCCGTGACATTCTCTCCCACTTATTCCTTCGACGTCCTCATCGAAACCACTATAGATGCTGCATCTCCTCGCATTTCGTTGAATCTTTAATCTTCTGCTTTGGCTGCAACACGCCCCTTTGGCTCCCAACCACTCTCCGCCGCTATTGTTGAGTAGTTGAACTCTGATCCGCCATGCTGCTTCAACTCACTAATAACTGAATCTAGTGTGGGGTTGACTGAGTTTTGCTGATCCTTGTTGGTTCTCATGGATCCCTCTGATGAAGAAAAAGACCTGCCTTATTATGCGTCAATATCGTAGTATACTTATATTGTTTGAATTAGGTGGATGCTTATTAGAGCTTTAATGAGCATCGCCTCGCAAACTTTGAAGTTTTTAAGGTCCTTCCTCCATAATGTTTGCCCATTGAACCTTCTTCCACTATTAGTTGTCACTTCTAAGTATGTTTGCATCACTCCCTCTTTTGATTGGTCAATTGGAAAATAAAGCGGATAATCTACTCTCGATAGTACTGATCACCAATGGTGAGGATTTGATAACTATTGTCCTCTATAAGCTTCTTTGAAGGGTCACTGAACTTGTGCAGGGCTCCCCTGCTGGATAAGAGAACTAGGATACTTGACTTCACCCATTCTCTTAGTAGTTGAGAAGGTAAGGTTACTTGGCTTCGCTCACCTTCTCGAGTTAAGAGAATTGGGGTATTTAGTTTCGCCCATTCTCTCGAGTTGAGAAGGCAAAGGTTACTCGATTTCTCCTGCCTCCTCGAGTTTGTACTTCATGTATTGAGTTGGTTACTAACATTCACTCGCTCTTTGCTAACACTTCTGAAGCACTTGAAGTGTTTGTACTCCTTGCATTGAGTTAGCTACTGTGGTTCGCCTTCTCACTACCATTGAACTTCTGGAACAAGAAGTTTTGCCCGAACAGAGAGTCTCCCAACTTGGAGTAAGTCTTTGATAGATCTGGTCGCCTCTGGGATTGTAACATCTTCTCCATCACCTTTGTCGCCTACTCCTCTGAGTAGAAAGGTATAGTATCGTGTACTGCCTACTTCGTTCCTTGGTCGAGCACTCCTGCATCAACCCGAAGTCCCTCGCTTTCAACAATCTTGATGAGAAGCCCATCGACATCGATCTTATGAAGTTTCTTGGCCTCTGCCCTTCCACCCTGGCTTGGTACTTGGAGTTTGCCTTTGCATTCTCCACCTCCTCGACCCCTTTTATGATCAATGCTCTCCCTCTATAAGAGCAAGGGGTCAGTGACTCTACGGAAGTCCCACATTTGTGATACCATGGTGTTGTCAAGCCCATAGCACTACTATCCGTTATCTTGTATCTTCATCCCTTCCTTCACGATCGATATATCTGCCTCTACGGCACTGTGGCGCTCCTCCGAGTCCACCTCCTTTCTAACCAATGCTTTTCTTTTGGGTAGTTAAGCCCCGCTGGACTCATCATCACTTCCTCGCCCCTTTCGACCACCTGCTTCGACACCACTGTATCCTCCTAACAGTTCTCCTTGGTCGATCGAAAGATAGACTGCAACTCTCATACATGGCCTCCGCCATCTTGTTGCAGGCTCGCGTCAATTCTGTTCTCCTTAACTTCCTTGGTAGTAATCAAGTCCCCTTCATGGGACTCCTTCGTGACATGTACTCCATATGCTAACGACCAAGGCTTTCATCTAATGCAAGCTTCGATGCATATACATGGAAGACCCGCCTCTACAGTACTATGATATTCACTCATTAAATCCACAGCCCTTTTTGCTGTTACATTGTTCACCGAAGTTGAGCTCCAGGTTGTCACGGGCTTAGCTGATTTTGCCTAAGCCGTGCGGCACCCATGCGTGTCCGTCCGCAAAGGTCAGCCCTCCCGAGATCTCCTAAAATCCCAGACTTACAAAAGAGAAAACGGGCGAAGAAGCAACTCCCACGGGATCCACAAGCAATCGCTCAAGAAAAACACTTTATAAAGCCAAAATACAAATTACACCCATGGACATTACAAACTCGAGAGGTTGCACACAAAGGATAATGGTCCACTACATCGATGTCCCCACAAGTGCTTATAAGACACACTTGTATTTACAAGCCAAACTTAGCCATAAAGCAAATCAAACTAGGGCTTCCAAGCCTCAAAGCCCGCTTCTTGTTGTACAAGATATGTACATAAACCGAAGGACACGGACTAATACAAGCATTTCATCGAACACCTTGTTTACATTGTCGTCCGTGACATTCTCCCCACTTATTCCTTCGACGTCCTCGTCGAAGCCACCGACGCTGCATCTCCTCGCATTCTGAATCTTTAATCTTCTTCTTTGGCTGCAACACGCCTTTGGCTCCTAGCCGCTCTCTACCATGTTGTTGAGTAGTCGAACTCAATCCGCCGTCGCTTCAACTCACCAATGACTGAATCGTGTGGGGTTGGCTGAGTTGTCTTGATTCTTATTGGTTCTCGCGATCCCTCGATGAAGGAAAAGACCGCCTTATGATGTGCCAAGATCGCGGATACTCATATTGCTTGAACTGGGTAGATGCTTGTTGGAGCTTTAACGAGCATCGCCTCACAGACTTTGAAGTTTTTAAGGTCCTTTCTCCATAATATTTGCCCCTTGAACCTTCTTCCGCTGTTAGTTGTCACTTCCAAGTATGTTCGCATCACTCCCTCTTAATCAATTGGGAAATGAAGTGGAAAAAACTACTCTCAATAGTACTAATCACCAACGGTGAGGATTTGATAACCATTGTCTTCCATAAGCTTTCTTTGAAGGGTCACTGAACTTGTGCAGAGCTCCCCTGCTTGGATGAGTAAGAGAACTGGGATACTCGACTTCACCCATTCTCTTCATAGTTGAGAAGGTAAGGTGGCTTCTCTCACCTCCTCGAGTTAAGAGAACTGGGGTACTCGGTTTCGCCCATTCTCTCGAGTTGAGAAGGCAAAGGTTACTCAATTTCGCCTAGCAAAGGTTACTTGATTTCGCCTCCTCGAGTTTGTACTTCATGCATTGAGTGGTTACTAACATTCGCGCTCTTTGCTCACACTTCAAGCACTTGAAGTGGTTGCACTCCTTGCGTTGGGATAGCTACGGTGATTCACCTTCCCACAGCCATTGAACTTGGAATGCAAGAAGTTTTGCGGAAAAGTATAAAAGTTTGCTTGGCTTCGCTCACTTCCTCGAGTTAAGAGAACTGGGGTACTCGGTTTCGCCCATTCTCTCGAGTTGAGAAGGCAAAGGTTACTCAATTTCGCCTGGCAAAGGTTACTTGATTTCTCCTGCCTCCTCGAGTTTGTACTTCATGCATTGAGCTGGTTACTAACATTCGCCTGCTCTTTGCTCACACTTCTGAAGCACTTGAAGTGGTTGCACTCCTTGCGTTGGGTTAGCTACTGTGATTCACCTTCCCACTGCCATTGAACTTCTGGAATGCAAGAAGTTTTGCCCGAAAAGAGCAAAAGGTTTACTCCAACTTGGAGTCCCCCAACTTGGAGTAAGTCTGTGATAGATCTGGTCGCCTTTGGGGTTATACCGTGTTCTCCATCACCTTTGCCGCCTACTCCTCCTGAGTAGAAAGGTGCAGTACCATGTCGCCTACTTGCTCCTTGGTCGAGCACTCCTGCATCAACCCGAAGTCCCTTAATTTCGGCTATCTGGATGAGAAGCACATCGACATCGGTCTTATGAAGTTTCTTGGACTCTGCCCTTCTGCCTCGTCTTGGTACTTGGAGTTTGCCTCTGCACTCTCCACCTCCTTGGCCCCCTTTTACGACCAATGTTGTCCCTTCATGAGAGCAAGGGATCGATGACTTTACGGAAGTTTCGCATCTGTACCATGGCGCCAAGCCCATAGCACTACTATCCGCTACCTTGCATCTTCATCCCTTCCTCCGCGATCGGTAGATCTGCCTCGTGGAGCTCCTCCGAGTCCACCTCCTCTCTAACCGACGCTTTTCTTTTGGGTAGGAGCCTGTTGGACTCGTCGCCTTCCTCGCCTTTCGACCACCCGACACCACCGTGTCCTCCTAGCGATTCTCCTTGGTCGATGGAGAGAGATGCAACTCTCATGCATGGCCTCCGCCATTTTGTTGCGTGGCTCGTCCGATTCTGTTCTCCTTAGCTTCCTTGGTAGCAACGTTCACTCGGCCTTGTCCTCGACTTGCGGGCTCCCTTAAGCGAATGTGAGCACCGCGCCCAACTCTCCAACTGCTCGTTAATCAAGTCCCTCCATGGGACTCACCGGTACTTGCAATCGACTACTCCCTCGGTGGTACACAGCCCCAGACGACCAAGGCTTTCATCCGATGCAAGCTTGATGTATATACACGGAAGACCCTGCTGCATCGTGGCATTCACTCCTTGAATCCACGCCCTTCTTGCTGCATTGTTCACAAGTGGAGCTCCCAGCTCGATCATTCACATGATCATGTCCCCTCCATGGGACTCACTGCACGTGCACTTAGACTTCTTTCTCGGTGGTATACAGCTCCCATATGCCGATGACTAAGGCTTTCATCCAATGCAAGCTTTGATGCACACACGAAGACCGCCTCTGGTACTACGATTCACTCCTTGAATCCATAGCCCTTCTTCTTGTTGTGTCGTACACCAAAGTGGAGCTCGGTAACTCCGATCATACCTCAAGATGATTTTGTCCCTCACGGGACAAGATTGCTGTGCATTGCCACGAACTATTCCACCACGATCCGCCGCACCATGTCGCCTCCCGTGACATCTCCATTCATCTGATTCTCGTGTGATAAACTCGACTACGACTTCTCCACGTGTGGCCTCTGCCAACACATCGTAGGGCCTCTGCCATCTCCGACTTTTAGTTCGCTCCTTGGCAATTCCCCTTCGCCCCTCACTCTGGGTTACTCGGACGAAGCATAGCTCTAGGACAGTCGCCTAGTAGCTCCTCAAGTCCCCGACTTCGCTAGAGTGGGTGCACCATTGTCCGATCCGGGCCTCTATCCCCTACCAAAGACAATCTTGCTATGCACCTCTTGTTCACGACAACTTGAGTGGCAACATCTGGCATATTCTTCAAGAGTACTGCCTCTGCGTCCTCTTACCCGTACTAAGGTCTCATGATCCTAACTTTGCCTCCGCAAGTTGAATCACCTTAGTTACTCCATCAAATGCATCTCGAGGTAGCTTGCATGTGCCTTGAAGCTCCCTTCATCTTTGGCACCATGCAAAAATAAGTCTGTCTCATCGAATGAAGAACCCATGGAACGACATGATCCCACTCTTGCCTCTACAAGAGTTCATGCCCTTGACCTCTGTCAAAGGAAAGCTCCATGCCTCCGCTCCATGTTCCATCTTCTATGTCGACTCCTTCATACGACTTGGATACTTCACCGAGTTCCACCCAAGTCACTCTGCTACTCGATTTGAGTTGATAGTGGCCCTCACGTCCACCATTTTACAGTCCCCTGTTGAGTTCGATTTCTGCCTCGACTCTAAGTGTGCCTTCATATGATGTTGTCTTGGATTGCTCCCCCACTTGATCTCGAAATGCATCCCCCAATGCATTACCTCCTTCGAGATCATGCGACAACTCTTCGTCGCTCACTCGGTCCGTTGAGCTTTATGAAGATATAACCCTGAGAAACTCTTCCTCAATATGTGCAGTCCGTTGCACATGATTCTCCAACTAGAGAACTAGGACTTATCCCTCCTGGATATCTGTCCTGCTGGAGCAACTTTTCTCTTTATATACTTCCCATTGGAAGTTTCGGAGACCATCATCCCCTTTGGACTACTCCGTCTTACTGAACTTGTGCTTTGTTCTGCCCCCACAAATGTACTTGCTAGATTGCGACCCTTCTCCAATACAGTCTCCACTGCACCCTTCAAGGTCTAGCAACATGCTGAATTTATTGCACATTTCAGCCACCTACGGACATATCCTTTCCATGTTGAAGAGAAAGTTCTGATGCTCCATGGCGTCGAGTTCTAATCGCGCCTTGGGATGGCCACGAACACTCTATCATCCGTGTACAAGCCCTTGCATGAGTTTCTAATCCTTCGAGTTAGCAATTCCCCTCACCTCTGTGAGCTTTGCACAACTCTTTCGGTCGTTACACAACACCTCCCACCTTGCACGGTCTCATCTTTCACCAAGCACCCTGCTTTTGCCTTAAGCACCGTCAAGTTTAGTTGCCAACGTCGAGCTATAGCTCAAACTCAACCATCCCAATCTTTGTACATTCTTCTTCGCTTGTTTGTCCTCGTGGTGCCTCTCGCGCAAAGGGGTTGGCTATTCCTTGAATGCCAAACCAGGATGCCCGCTCCTCTGAGCGACTCCTTTCCCTACATCTCAATGTCCGTTTCCCCCAAACGGTTACGCGTGCTGGCTGTCCTCCACACAGCCTAGCTAGGTCCCCCACATTTGTATGGCAAGTGTTTCTGCGTGTGCTTGTCCCGCTCTGATACCACATTGTCACGGGCTTAGCTGATTTTGCCTAAGCCGTGCGGCACCCATGCGTGTCCGTCCGCAAAGGTCAGCCCTCCCCGAGATCTCCTAAAATCCCACAGACTTACAAAAAGAGAAAACGGGCCAGAAGAAGCAACTCCCACGGGATCCACAAGCAACTGCTCAAGAAAAACACTTTATAAAGCCAAAATACAAATTACACCCATGGACATTACAAACTCAGAGAGGTTGCACACAAAGGATAATGGTCCACTACAGACCGATGTCCCCACAAGTGCTTATAAGACACACTTGTATTTACAAGCCAAACTTGGCCATAAAGCAAATCAAACTAGGGCTTCCAAGCCTACTGCAAGCCCGCTTCTTGTTGTACAAGATATGTACATAAACCGAAGGACACGGACTAACACAAGCATTTCATCGAACACCTTATTTACATTGTCGTCCGTGACAGGGTACCTCCTGATCATCCACATGATCATGTCCCCCTCCATGGGTCTCACTGGTACTTGCACTTGGACTTCTTCCTCGGTGGTATACAGCCCTCATATGCTGATGACTAAGGCTTTCATCCAATGCAAGCTTCGATGCACACATAAAGACCTACCTCTGTGGTACTATGGCATTCACTCCTTGAATCCATAGCCCTTCTTCTTGTTGTGTCGTACACTAAAGTGCAGCTCCTAGTAACTCCTGATTATACCTCCGCATGTTCCTCACGGGATAGGATTGCCCGTATTGCATTGCCACGGACTATTCCACCATGATCCACTGTACAGTGTCACCTCTTGGTGACATCTCCATTGCATACAGATTCTCGTGTGATGAACTCGGACTATGACTTCTCCACATGTGGCCTCTGCCAACACATCACAGGGTTTCCGCCATCTCCGATTTTTAGTTCACTCCCTTGGCAATTCATCTTCGTTCACCCACTCTTGGGTCACACTTGGATGAAGCTTAGCTCTAGGACAATCTGTCGCCTAGTAGCTCCTGAAGTCCCCTGACTTCGCTAGAGTTGGTGCACCATTGTTTGGATCTTAGGCCTCTATCCCCTACCAGCACAGTCTTACTATGCACCACTTATTCCTCACAACTCGAATGGCAACACTATGGTATATTCTTTAAGAGTACCCGCCTCTGCGTTCTCTTGCCCCGTGCTAAGGTCCCCTGATCTCAACTTTGCCTCCACAAGTTGAATCACCTTAGTTACTCTGTCAAATGCATCTCTGAGGTAGCTTGCATATGCCTCGAAGCTCCCTTTGTCTTTGGCATTATGCATGAGAAGTTTGCCCCATTAGAATGAAGAACCCATGGAACGACATGATCCCACTCTTGCCTCTACAAGAGTTCATGCTCTTGACCTATATCCAAGGAAGGCTCCGTGTCTCCGCTCCATGTTCTATCTTCTATATCGACTCTCTTTATACGGCTTGGATACTTCACCAAGTTCCACCCAAGTCGCTCCGCTCTTGGATTTGCATTGAGTTGATAGTGGCTCTCGCGTCCACCATTCCACGGGTCAGCCCTCCGTTGAGTTCGATTTCTGCATCGACTCTAAGTGTGCCTTTATATGATGTTGTCTTGTATTGTTCCCCCACTTGATCTCGAAATGCATCCACTAATGCATTACCTCATTCGAGATCATGCGACGATTCCACGTCACTCACTCTGTCCGTTGAGCTTTATGGAGATGTAGCCTTGAGAAACTCTTCCTCAATATGTGTAGTCCGTTGCACATGATTCTCCCACTAGAGAACTAGGACTTATCCCTCATGGATATATATCCCACTGGAGCAACTTTTCTCTTTACATACTTCCTATTAGAAGTTTCGGAGACCACCATCCCCTTTGGACTACTCCGTCTTGCTGAACAACTTGTGCCTTGTTCTGCCCCCGTAAATGTACTTGCTGGATTGCAACCCTTTTCCAATACAGTGCCTACTGTACCCTTTAAGGTCTAGCAACATGTTGAATTTATTGCATATTTTAGCCACCTACGGACGTATCCTTTCCATATTGAAGAGAAAGTTCTGATGCTCCATGGCGCCAAGTTCTGATCGCGCCTTGGGATGGCCACGAACACTCTGTTGTCCATGTACAAGCCCTTGCATTAGTACCGAATCCTTCGATTTAGCAATTCCCCTCACCTCTGTGAGCTTTGCACAACTCTTTCAGTCATTACACAACACCTCCCACTTTGCACAGTCTCATCTTTCACCAAGCGCCCCACTTTGCCTTGAGCACCGTCAAGTTTGGTTGCCAACGTCGAGCTATAGCTCGAACTCAACCATCCCAATCTTTGTACGCTACACATTCTTCTTCGCTTGCTTGTCCTCGTGGTGCCTCTTGTGCAAAGGGTTGGCCATTCCTCTAAATGCTAAACCTGGATGCCCGCTCCTCTGAGCGACTCCTTTCCCTACATCTCAATGTCCGTTTTCCCCCAAACGGTTGCGCGTGTTGGCTGTCCTCCACACAACTCAGCTAGGTCCCCCATATTTTGTATGGCAAGTGTTTCTACGTGTGCTTGTCCAGCTCCAATACTATATTGTCATGGGCTTAGCTGATTTTGCCTAAGCCGTGCGGTACCCATGCGTATCCGTCCATAAAGGTCAGCCCTCCCCGAGATCTCCTAGAGTCCCTTAGACTTACAAAAGAGAAAACGGGCCAGAAGAAGTAATTCCCACGGGATCCACAAGCAACTGCTCAAGAAAACACTTTATAAAGCTAGATACAAATTACACCCATAGACATTACAAACTCAGAGATGTTGCACATAAAAGATAAAGGTCCATTATAGACCGAAGTCCCCACAAGTGCTTATAAGATACACTTGTATTTACAAGCCAAACTTGGCCATAAAGCAAATCAAACTAGGGCTGCTACGCCTACGGCAAGCCTGCTTCTTGCTATACAAGATATGTACCTAAACCGAAGGACACGGACAAACACGAGTATTTCATCGAACACCTTGTTTACATTGTTATCCGTGACAATGCCGACGGCGTGCAGCGCCGCCACCTACGTAGGGCAGCGACGGCGGCGACGCTGATGGGGGCAAGGAGAGGGCTAGGGCATCCTTTAAAAAAAAAGGATGATCTTGCCCCCTTGATTTTTAAAAATTCCAAGGGCTGTTCTCATGTGCAAAATATCAAAAATACCCTCAATAATTCTAAAAATTTGGAGGACTGTCCTCTCATCCAGAATTATGAAAATGCCCTTGATAATTCTAGAAATTTTGAGCATGTTTTGGTTTCCAAAAAAATAATTAATTAAATAATTTAATTAATTATTATATATATAGTAATCCTTTATATTATGTGATGTATGATTTGGATGGATGATCATGAGCCATGTGTTGTGATGTGTGTAATTATCATTATTATTATTATTGGGGCCTGCGTGCCTCTGTTTTTCTCATTTTTTGTCGGGCCTACGTGCTTGTGATTATTTGTAATTACATGGAGAGGCGCGTCGGGAGCGTGGAGATGACAGCGGGACCCACGATGTCGTGGCGAGAGATTACAACGCATGGTGATGCGATGATCCGACGGAACCGATGATGACGAGATCAACAATCACAGGGCATGGAGATGCGCCGATACACACATAGATCCTATTGTGAGTGATTAGGCCCATTGGCTCGAGCTTAATCATATTAGGTGATGGCTCATGATCATCTGGTGTGGCTTGCATATGTGATGTGTTATACACCTACTAGATATATGTATATATATATTTGCATGTGATGTAGATATATATTAAATATGTATGTGTGTGACACGACATGTTAGGAGACCGATAGAAAATAAAAACCCCTCCTAAGATAATATTAAGTCGGTAAGCATAAGGTAATAAGATTGACCCACGTGGCCTTCCATCATTATATGAAGAAATTGAATCACGATATAGGTTGAGTTAGTCGAGTCTCTCGAGGCTCACTTATCTACGTGATCGAGTTCTTGCCTATGACATAGAGATGTCACCGGTAACCTGAGAACATGGTATGCTTGGTCGAGTCCCTCGAGGGCATATCATTGAATCAGACTTATCTTGTAACGATGGTGATGACTTAATTGAACGTTATGGTTGGTCGAGTCCCTCGAGACCATGATGATTCAGAGGCCAAACGTGATGGGAATCATAAGGATTTGTAATTGGCAAGAATTGCCTACCTTTTGGGCTTAGTGCAATTGGTCGAGTCCCTCGAGGTTGCACTAAGACGCAAATTAGATCCCAATCCCCACTAGGAGTCTACCGGAGACTTCCATCTCATGTGTCGAGGGTGTCACATGATTCGCTAAGAAAATAGTGGGAGCATATTTAGATAAAAGTCCATATCATAATTAGTATTTTCTGTAAAATCTACATGTTGTTTATTTTTGCTATATCTTGTTTTGTTAGAAACATGTCGCTCACAAACCCCCTATGTGGCATACTTGATGCCAATCACCTCACTGATCTAAACTATACAAATTGGCTCCGTAATTTGAGAATTATTCTCATGACGGAGAAAATCGCATATGTCCTTAATATAATCGTGCCCGCACCACAAAAGGGCGCAAGCGAGGATGAGATCGCTCACTATGTAAAGTACATAGATGATTCCATATTAGCAAAATGTTACATATTAGCCTCCATGACTCCTGAGTTGCAAAGGCAACATAAGAGTATGGATGCAGATTCTATCCTTCTTCATCTCCGCCAGCTGTTTGAGAAACAGTGAAGAACTCAAAGATATGAGATATCTAAGAAACTCTTCCAAGCTAGGATAATAGAAGGGACATCGGTTGAGAACCATGTCCTAAAGATAATAGAGTTGATCAAGAAACTCACAGGTCTAGGAATAGTCCTAGAGGATAATCTATACATTGATCTTATAATTTAGTCCCTATCAGATTCCTTTTCTCACTTCATCATGAATTTTAACAGGAGCAAGTTTGAGGTGACTCTCCCTGAGCTCCTCAATATGTTGAGGGAAGCTGAGAGTGCCATCTAGAAGGAGAAGCCAGTTCTCTATATTGGTGAGACCAAAAAGAAAAGGAAGGCCAACAAGATCAGGTAAAGCAAAGGTTACCAATAATACCCAGCAAAGGACAAAGGGTAATGCTTCCACTATGGCCAAGATAGATATTGGAAGAGGAACTGTAAGGACTACCTTGCAGAGAAGGCGAGACAGAAGCTTGGAGAAGCTTTATGTATATTCATGATCAGTCTCTACTTGTTAGATTCTCATGATAATATATGGGTATTAGATACCGAGAGTATTTATCATATCTGCAATTCATTGCAGGTTCTGGCAAGACCTAGGAGATTGGCTAGAGGTGGGATAGACCTCAAGATAGGCAATGGAGCAAGAGTTGCTGCAGTTGCTATTGGAGAGGTCACTCTACATCTGCCTGGTGGAGTTATTATTGCATTAGATGCATGCTATTTTGTTCCCTCCATTATCAAAAATATTATTTTTATCTCTTGTTTGACAATTAGTGGATATAAATTAGTTTTTAAGAACAATAGTTGTTCAATAATTATGAATGATAAGATCATCATTAGAGGGACCCTAATAAATAGCTTATATGTGTTAGACACTTCTCCACATATCATGAATATAAATATGTCTATGAGGAAAAGAGATGAGGTGAATAATGCATACCTATGACATTGTAGGCTATGTCATATATATGAGGAAAAGATTCAAAGGTTGCTGAAAGATGGATACTTAGATCCATTTGATTGTGAGACATATGCAACTTGTGAACCTTACCTTCCTGGGAAGATGACCAACTCTCCTTTTAGTGGAACTAGAGAGAGAGCCACCGAGTTATACATAGTGATGTATGTGGTCCTATGTCGACTCAAGATATAGGTGGTTACTCATACTTCATTACATTTACTGATGATTTCTCTTGGTATGGACATGTGTACTAAATCTGAGGCCTTCGAGAAATTCAGGGAATATAAGAATAAGGTAGAGAACCAAGTTATAAAGAGTATTAAGACTCTTCGATCAGATCAAGGAGGAGAGTACTTTAGTATGGAGTTCACCCATTTCCTCAAGGACAATGGGATTCTATCCCAGTGGACACCTCTTTATACACCTCAGCTCAATGGTGTATCAGAAAGGAAGAATCACACGTTGTTAGACATGGTGCGATCCATGATGAGTTTCGCTGACTTACCCATCTCATTATGGGGGTACACCCTAGAGACTGTAGCTTACCTTCCGAACAGAGTTCTATCAAAGTCGGTAGTATCTACACCATATGAGATATGGAAAGAAAAGAAGTCTGATCTTAAAATTATTAAGATTTGGGGCTGTCCTGCCCACGTTAGAAGATACAACCCCGATAAGTTGGAATTAAGGATAGAATGGTGCACATTCATGGGATACCCAAAGGAAACTTGTGGGTATTATTTCTATCATCCCGAGGACCGAAAGGTCTTTGTTGCCAAGAGAGCCGTGTTCCTTGAGAAGGAACATATTCTTGGTGGAAACAGTGGGAGTGAGATAGAATTAAGCGAGATTGGAGAACCTAGATCAAGCACCATTCTAGAGCCCGAGTCTGTTCAGGCACCTAATACATAAATTCTAAATTTACGTAGATCTAGTAGAGTATCTCACCCTCCTAAAAGATATGTGGGACATATCAGTGGAGATGACTCTCAGGATGTTGATCCTTAGACCTACGAGGAGGCTATTATGAGTATAAACTTCGGGAAGTGGCAATAAGACATGAATTCTGAGATGGATTTCATGTACTCTAATAAAGTTTGAAACCTTGTAGATGCACCTTAGGGTATTGTACCCATCGGCTACAAATAGATCTTCAAGAAGAAGATCGGAGTGGATGAAAATGTAGAAACCTATAAAGCAAGACTGGTAGCTAAAGGATATCATAAAAGATAATGAGTTGACTATGAGGAAACCTTTTTACCTGTGGTCATTGGAGCACATTATGACTGTGAGATCTGGCAGATGGATGTCAAAACAACATTCCTCAATGGCAACCTCGAGAAAAAGGTGTATATGATACAACCAGAGGGATTCGTATCCAAAGAGAGTATAGATAAAGTGTGCAGGTTGCTTAGATCCATTTATGGATTGAAGCAAGCTTCCCGAAGTTGGAACACAAGATTTAATGAGGTGATCAGATCTTATGACTTCGTTAAGAACGAAGATGAGCCTTGTGTGTACAGGAAGGTAAGTGGAAGCGCTATCACCTTCTTGGTGCTATATATGGATGGCATCTTAATTATTAGGAATGATGTAGGAGTGCTCTCCACAGGCTTGGCTATCTAGAAACTTCTCCATGAAAGACTTAGGGGAAGCATCCTATATTTTGGGGATCCGGATCTATAGAGATAGATCTAAAAAGATGCTTGGCTTGTCCCAGTCTAGGTACATAGACTCCATTGTCAAATAGTTTGGCATGAAAAATTCCAAGAGAGGTCTCTTACCAATGAGACATGGAATATCACTTTCTAGGAGTATGTCCCCAAAGACTCCTGAAGAAAGGGCAAACATGAATAAGATACCTTATGCCTCATTGATAGGATCTATCATGTATGTGATGCTATGTACCAGGCCTGATATAGCACATGCTCTAAGTGTTATGAGCAGATATTATGTAGATCCAGGTTTAGAACACTAGAAGGTAGTAAAATGTATCCTTAAGTACTTGAGTAGGGATCTTTCACTGGAATATAGAGGAGGTAGCCTCCAGGTTGAGGGCTAAACGGACTCAAGTTTTCAGTCCGACATTGATGATAGCAAGTCAAATTCAGGGTATGTTTTTACCATAAATGGAGGAGCAGTAAGCTGGAAGAGTTTCAAGCAAGATACTATTGTCGACTCGACCACAGAGGCAGAATACATTGCTACAGCAAAAGCAATAAGGGAAGGGGTGTGGCTGAAGAAGTTCAGCAAGGATTTGGGAGTCATACCAAGCAGCGTGGAGCTAACTCCTATATATTATGACAGTGATAGTGCGATAACTCTAACAAGGGAACACAAGTCTCATCAGAATTATTCTGAGGAGGTTCTATCTGATTAGAGAGATCATGACCCGTAAAGATATAGCAATGGAAAGAGTTTCATCCCAAGATAACATTACAGATCTATTGATGAAGCCACTGGCTCAGATTATATTTAAGTGTCACAGGGGTCTAATGGGGATCAGACACATAGGTGATTAGCTTTAGATCAAGTGAGAGATTGCTAGTTATAGGTGCCCTACAAGCCAATCACGTGAGTGATGACACATATGACACACTATGTAATCTTTTTACTTATGATTAATATTAGTATATTCTCAAATTATATTATATGTAGCATATATATTGTGATGTCCTTGGTTCTATGCAATGGGAATCGGATCATGATGAGATCATGATAATGAGATCGATTCATCTTTAAATACAGATCCTAAATAATCCCAATCATAGGTTACTCGAGAGGGACATCGAGATAACCGGACAAACCGATGTACTATATACCCATCCATATGATGGAGGCGACTGGTCTCATAGCCACTTATGTGGAGACACTAAGGATATAATATAGGTGCTCATTGGAGAATGAGTTCACTTATTGATCTGCTTATGGAATGTTGTATGGTTAATGATACCTAATGTCAGATAACGATTCCATAGTCCCAGTTATATATCTGGTCCTTGGACTTAAGACACAAAGGATACCTTGTATGAGTATTCCTTTCTTTGACGCCAGACTTACAGGTTTGGAAAGCTCCAAATCTGGTACAACGGGTTATCGGGATTGGTAGCCAACCTTATGAAGGCAATTGAGTGTCAATAGAGGATCATCCACTCTTGGTATCATGAGAGGAATATCCTATATGTGCTTGCTTAGACAAATTCCTAGCCAAGGTCATTCGGATTGAGAGAGGAGTTCTCTAGTATAATCCGCTTAGCGTAAGACAAACTGATTCCGTATGTGACCTGACAGTACCATATCTAATATACGATCTTTGGGATATTAGTTGGATGAGAGATTATAGATACATGGTAACTATGGACAGATAGGTCTGATGGATTTGATCCCCCCTATACCGTATGGGGACTATGGTGTAGTGGCCTAGTACGTCGATAGTCGATGAGTCGAGTGAATTATTATGATGATAATAATTCACTATATCAGAAGGAGTTCTAATGGGAGAGACTCATGGCCAGCTAGGTATCGAGCCTAAAGGGTTACACACATATGGTGGATGCTTTAGCGAATAGAGGATTGGATGGAGATCCAATTAGCCCTTATTCTCATTAGAGGAGACCCTATGTTGATGGGCTCCTTGCTTAAGGCCCAATTTGAGGCCTAATGAGATTATTAGATAGAGATCTAATAATGCAAAGTTAGTGGGTTATTGGAAGAAGATCCAATACCCACTAAGGCAGGAGCCCTAGGGTTTTTTGGTGGCTCTCTATAAATAGGAGGGGAGACTCTTGGTTGATAGGTTACAACTTTATTCACCACCTCCTATTCTCCTCCATCCCTCTGAGCAAGAGTTGCAAGATCAGATTGGAGGAGTTTCACTGTAGAGATCGATCGTGTGGATACCGCTAGAGAGGAGGACGCTTGACCTTCTTCATCTTCTTTATCCAGATCTGGAATACAAGGATATACGATCTCCTTAGGTAAAATCAATCTCTCACACATCGCGATGTTATCGGTTTTTATGTTTTTCTCGTGACCCCAATCTTTTGCATGATGATTTGATCTGCATGGAAAACCGATATTTTGTTTTGATTCCCGCTACGCATGTGATGCACTTGCTATAGATTTCCCAACATTTTATTAACTAGTACTAAGATGATTAGGACTCAACCCTGCTAGAGTCCTTTCAAGTTCGCCCTCTTCAAATTAGCCTTGTCCTCAAGGTTGAGGGTCCATAAACTGTGGAAACTAGATCTTCAACTCCTTATGTGACTCTCATGCTATCATTAACTGAACTTTGGCCTCCTCATCAGTTGGGGTGTTAGTTGGAAGGATTTGGGCTGAGTCATCTTCTTTAAATTTTCATTTGAGGTGAGATACCTGGCGGATCAATTGTAATCATTATCTAGTGTGCAAATTTGATCTCTAGGTTATGGCCCCAATATGATCCTCAATTTTGCAAGGCCCAAAGAAATAGGGAGACCACTTTATTAAGGCTCGAGTTTCCTACTGATCGGATTGGAGGTGTATAAAAACTCAATCTTTAATTTTTCATCCATTCTGAAGTTTGTCAGGAGGCTATTTCTTCTTTGCATATGTTGTCATATAGTTAGTTTTTAATGATAGCCAGTCTTTCTTCTGGAATGGTGACTGCCCTCTGGTATGGTTTAGGATGATGAGAGCTCAATCTGGCATGGGCATGGATTGTAATTCTTCTAGTTTTACTCCTATTTCATGCCATGGACCTGTATCCAACCATATTTTAAATTTGTAGTAATTAGTATCTCATATAAAAACCTCATATGAAGTATGAGGAAAGCCTATGTGTAAATTAGGAGTCGACCATCTTGCATAAGAATAGCCCCAATTCTAACTCCTGACGCATCAGCCTCAATGACAAAAGTGCAGTCGAAATCGGGCAGCACTAGGACCAACGTCATCGTCATGGCTGTCTTGAGTCGTTTGAAGGATGTGGAGGCTTTATTCGACCATAAGAAGGAGTTTTTCTTTAGTAAGGACATGAGCAGGGCACTGATCTTGTCATAATCTTTCATAAAATTTTGGTAGTAGCCCGTGAGTCCAAGGAAACAACAAAGTGATTGTATGTTTGTTGGTCTCAGCCATCCTTGCATTGCCTCGGTCTTTGTTAGGTCCATTGCCACTCTATCCTCTGATATAATGTGCCCAAGATACTCCACTTTACGTTATAAGAAAGTGCACTTTGACTGTTTAACATAAAGAGTATTCTTCCAAAGAATCGTTAGAACAGTTCGTAAGTGCTAAAAATGTATATCAAGTGTAGGGCTATAAATGAGAATATCATCAAAGAATACCAATGCGAACTTGCGTAGAAAACTTTGGAAGATGTCATTCATCAGGCTTTGGAAGAAGGAGCATTCGTAAGTCCGAATGGCATTACCAGAAACTCGTAGTGGCCGTTATACATGTGGAATGCAGTTTTCAGAATGTCTTCACTGCATACCAAATATGATGGTATCCAGATCGGAGATCCAATTTACTAAAGACTCGAGCGCCTTTTAATTCGTCCAAGAGTTTATCATCTTTCTTGCACGCTAGCAACACTGGCGAGGAGTAAGGGTCGCAACTCGGTTGAATCACCCTGGTGTTAAGCATTCTTTAACAATGTTCTCAATCTCATCCTTCTACAAGTGAGGATAGTGGTATGGTCATAAATTTGTCGGAGGTTTGCCTAGCAAAATAAGAATGCAGTGGCCATGCGGTCCGTTAGGGGGCAACCCGTGCGGCTCCAAGAAAACATCCGTAAATTTGTCTAGCAAAAGGGCAAGCTTAGGATCTGAGTTTTGTATATTATCCCCCTTAGATGGCTGCTAGATATGCATCAAGAATCTACTATGTGCTTTATGTAAAACTTTCTCTATTCGTTGCGATGAAATGGTGGAAATTTGGCGCCCGTACTTGCCTCGTAAGGTGACATGCCTTCTTTTACAATAAAATTTCATGATTAATTTAGAAAAATTTCAGGATATATCACCTAGTGTTGTGAGCCATTCCATCCTGATTATGACTTTATAATCATTGATGGATAGGAGGAAGAAATCAGCTACCTTCGTCTTGGAGGAGTAGTTTTACCTGCAGGCACCGTTAGTCGCAATTGAAGATTCGGCCATCGGTGACCCTTATGTCGAACTTGTTGCAACCTTCAATTTGAAGTGCCAAATATGTAGCAACCTTACTATTGAGGAAGTTATTGGTGTTGCCCGTGTCGATGAGGACGGTGATGGGTTGCTGTTTTAGAAGTCCTCTAACTTTCATCGTCTGCGGGTTGGAGTAGCTAGCCAATGTGTATAATGCGTAGTCGGTCAGTTGGGACTCTTCCTCTATGGCTTCTTCTTTAGGTTCAAGGACTTCTTTAAATGTTTTATTGTCCTCATCCTCTGCTAGTTCATTCCTGAGGAGTCAGCCCTTTTTGCAGCGATATTCATGGCTCCACGGTTTGTCACAATGCCAACACAACCCCTTGGCCGATCATTCGCGAAGCTCGTCTCTTATCAACTTTTTTAGCGCAGGGGCTTGGATGGCAGTAGAGGGGGCAGTAGGCCTTAGCATGGCTGGTCAGGGAGCGACCCTTGTCCTTCGTACCTTATGGTTCAATTGTTCTTCCTAGATACGCGCGAAGGAAATCACCGCCATAAGTGTGTACAATTGTCGCGCCATTACTTCTCCTCAGATCTCTAGCTTTAGGCTCTCAATAAAAGTATCTAAAAGTTATTTCTGAGACCAATTCTTAGTTTGGTTAGATAAACGCTCAAACCTTATTTGATATTCTTATATTGTAGAGGTTTGAGGAATCTTTGCCAATTGTCTGTCGATGTTATCGAAATCGATTAGTTCGAAGCGGTTTAATAGTCCTTCCTTGAATCACTGCCAAGAGAGTCCTTTATGGGTATGCTCAAACCAATTAAACCACTGAATAGCGTCTCTCTTAAGGTGGATGACAGCAATCTCCACCCGTGTGACGTTGCCAGTTTGGTAGAACCGAAAATAGCGCTCCGCACGTGAGATGCACTCGATCGGGTCTCCTTCTTCCCATCTAGGGAAGTCAACCTTTATGTATGGATTATTGAGATCAGAGGTGATATGCCCATGTTCTTGAGGATCATCTCACCGATCTGAAGTTTTTCCATGTTGTGATTTCCTCGGGCTCGACGGTCGGCCAATGCTGAATTTAGCAAAAAGGGATCACATCTTCTTTTCCATGCAGTTTTCAAAGGCTTCAAGCGTTGCATCGATAGCCTCCACTAATGCCATATTATACACTCTAGATCTGTAATATCGAGATCTTTTTTCTGTTGTCAGTTTAGTGGCATGGGAATTTTGGAGAAGGAGGTGGCCAGTTGGACGGTGAATCGGTTTGGGTGGAAGTAGGATATGATTTAAGGTAGATTTGGGGGGCTATTTGGTTTTGGTTTATGGTAGTATTTTGAAGGATTTTTGGTAAGGATGGTAGGGTTTTAAGATGAGGAAAAAAGATCCAAAATTTCACAAAAAATAACACTCAAATCTGATAGAATTCGGTGAAAAAAATTGATGTGATGTGTTATCCTACTGAACTGATTTTACGTTAGAGAAATGATGACTTCGACATAAATTTCAGAGGAAAGTTCAAAAAAATTATGTAGAAACCCTTGGTTCAGATGTTATTAATACCAATAAAAAGTTTGACGAAATTTTGGTAATATAATAGTAGGGAAATAGGGCAAAAGATGAAAGGCAGATTCCTTCATCGTAAAATTCTTGTAAAGAGTCTCCTTGTAAGCTCAAGTTTATAAGAGTTTAGTTTTACCCAAATAAGATCAATAGTGGACACCGGTGGGCCTTGAGGAAGTGGACTCAGAAGTGGATGTAGGCCAAGATTGGTGCCGAACTACTATAAAATCGTACGTGTTCTCTATTTGGCTTATTCTCTACTTTCAATTGTTCTTAATTACAAAAGCAAGAATATCAAATTTTGATTATGATTTTAAATCATTTACTTACTCTCCTTCAAGTTCAAGAAAATGCTTCTAATTTTGTCTTTTCTTAAACAAAAAGTTTTCATTAAAATGTGATTTTAAACTTGTACTAATTCACAACCCCCTCTTAGTGCCAATTGATCCTAATAGAAAGCAATCCCTTGGGATAGGGTTTGGAGCCCTATGTAAGCATGTAGCTTCCACATCTTTTGGAATAAGCAAAGATGAATCTTCATTAAACCTTGTGGCCGACTATATAGGAGGGAGGAACCCTTATAGCGTTCTAAGGGTTGATCCCCTCAAAGATTAATCTGCATAGAATTTCTCTAGGATTCTATCATATGGTATCTGAGCAGCGATCTTGCTACTTTTGCTGCCATTACCAGCAGCCAAGCAATTCCTATAATTGCTCCTCACGTTGCCATCTCCACCATCACCTCCCGTTATAGATTAAATCAATCTGTTGATGCCACCACCAATTGCATCAGAAATCCGTTATTTCCCTATCACCAATACCTTTTGCTACTGTAATTTTCCATCTAGAAAATACCAAAAAGAAGTTTTGATCTATCCCATGTTGTGAATTCCTTTCGTCATAAAAGTTATCAACATTCTGAATGAAGGATTGCTACAGAAATTTTCAACCGCATATTACTGCCTTTAGCCGATTTATTTACCATCCTTTTTGAACAAAATCTTTTATATGTTTCATATATCATTTTGGGTTTCATCTGTGGTTGATCTATTGTGGAATTTATCTCTGAAATGCTCTTGTGTTGCCACAATTTTTTGTCGCAAATTGTTGAAATTTTTTTATGAGAATTCTGCCTATCATAATTTGCATTAAATTCCTTATTGTTATGCTACCAAAATTTCCTTGATTTAAATTATCATTATTGCTTCTATATGAACCGAGATCTTGTTGTGGAACTCCTTCTCAAATCTCTCGATTTTTTACTAAAAAATTCATTGAGAAACTGTTGTTTCTTCGGTGACAATTCTGCTTCTGCTAAGAT
Source organism: Ensete glaucum (assembly GCA_021527575.1). NCBI lineage: Eukaryota > Viridiplantae > Streptophyta > Magnoliopsida > Zingiberales > Musaceae > Ensete > Ensete glaucum. The sequence goes on along the minus strand of CM038558.1, from coordinate 36,318,886 downwards.
AGAATATACGGTAGCAAACTTTCACCGAATTTTCTCAAACCCTTACTGCCATCTACCCCAGATCCAAAACCCTTTTCCTAATCTTCATCTTCCACCATCACAGCCCCAAAACTACATAAAACCACAACCAAAATCGCACCTAAAATAGCCATAAAACAAGCCTAAACCACAACCTATACATCCATCGATCCACTAATCTTTCAGCCACCAAGTCTCCCCTTATCCTTTCAACCGCAGCATGCATCTCTTGCTGCACAAACACTGCCATCTACCTTCATTACAACTAGTAGTGATCTCTCACTGCACAACACTGCTAGCAGTGATCTCTCACTGCCATCTTCCTTGATCGCCAGCAGTGATCTCTTGCTGCCATCTACCTTGATCGTGACTAGTAGTGACTTAATCATGACTAGCAATGATCTCTCGCTACAAAATGCTGCCAATAGTGATCTCTCGCTGCCATCGTAGCCAACAATGCTCTCTTGCGACAGAAAATCTACTAGCAGCCGTGGTGTACCATCTGCTTTGATCCTGCGGTGTGCCATCTACTTTGATCGCGGTCAGCAATGAATTGATCACAACCAATAGCAATCTCTTACTATACCAACACTGCCAGTAGTGATCTTTCACTGCTATCTTCTTTGTTCATAGCCAACAGTGATCCCTCACTGCGCAAGTTACCAGCAGCGGTCTCTCACTCCACACTACTGCTGCCCTCCTCGGCAATAATCGTGCACTCTGCTACCCTTCTTGCTTTTATCACAGTCGCACTCTTGTTACAACCACCTCTACCATAGTCGCCTGCAAACAACTATCATCTCCACCTGCAGCCACGAAGTCATACCGCAGCCGCAGTCGACATTGTTGCTGCCCTCTTCTTCCTCCACTATCACTGCTACCTCTCGATTTAGATCCTTCGACTGCCATCCTCTAGCAACATAGCAGCCACTTGGAAATTACACCACCATAGCCTCGATGAACTTGTAGCATCACCGTAGACCCACAACCGGTGTTACTGTCGCCCTCTTCTCCCTCCACTATCGCTGCTGCTTCATGATCCAGATCCCCTTGGTTGCCATCCTCCATTAACACGGCAACCACTTGGGAACTACACCACCACAGCCCCGACGATTTTGCAGCATCATCGCAGCTGCCATTTCTCATCCTCTTGTTGCCACTACTACCTTTAACCTGAAGATTGCAGCCACCCTCTTCAATTAGTTTATTTGATAGGTTGGAGATCCCTACATCATGGCATCAGTAGGTCTATTCGAAGCCAAATTAGAGGTTTTTGAGATACATATGGAGGCTAAACTATGTGCTCTATTTGAAGAGTTTAGATTGGGCCGATCCTATCGGAGATAAGAAGCGAAGTTAAGGCACGATAGCTCTACACCTTGACGACATCGATCTCCTTCGCATAACTTGAAGAAGGGCACCTCAATCAAGATGCTCAGAGTATGAGAACCACATCTCAATCAACAATATATAAACCTTCAGCACCAACTGATTATAAAAACATTGACGAACAACTAGCAAAAATCCGTCAAACCTCCACCATCTAAGAGTACCAAACCAGGTTTGAAAGGTCATATAATCAAACTCATTATTGGTCTAAAAAATAGGTATTGAGGACTTTTATTGAGGGCTTGAAGTCGAAGATTCAAGAAGTTAAAGCGCGATAACTATACACATTTATGGCAGCCATCTCCTTCGTGCAACATCAAGAGGAGTGATTGAACCATGAAGCCCGAAGGACTAGGGTTGCTCCCCAACTAGCAGCACCAAAGCTTTCAACCCCTTCTACTATTACCCAACCCCCTTTGCTGAAGAAATTAGCAAGAGAAGAGCTTCATGACGGATCAGTAAAGGGCCTATGTAGGTGTTATGATAAATTGTGAAGCCTATAACACTATTATAAAAAGGAGAGACTCTAATGATTATGCCCACTGAAGAACCCAAACTTGAAGACACAGCACTCGAGCCCAAGGAGAAGGATATAACACAATTAGCCACCTGCACAGTTTCTGCCTTAGTCGGCTACACAAACCTACAGAAATTAAATATCGAAGGGTTTCTTGAGCAATAGCCCGTCATTATCCTCATCAGGAGCACACACAACTTCATGAGCAACAAGGTTGATAACCGTTTATTGCTCCAAAAAGAAGATTACAGTGGGTTCGAAGTCAAGGATGCTAATGGCCAAATTCTGAAGTGCAACTAGAAGTGCTAGCAGGTAAAACTAATTTTACAAGATCAAGACGTAGTTGTTTATTTTTTTCCTCCTCCCTCTCGATGAATTTGAAGTAGTGCCCGGCATTGATTAGTTATCCATGATTAGAGATGTTTTTTAAAAATTTTCGAAGCATGAAATTTTTCAGCAAAGGAAACCAGGTAATTCTACATTGAAAATGTGGGAGCAAGGCGACATATCGCTTGGAGAAGAAACTAAAAGAAGAATCCAGTGGGTTCTCAATTCAAATTCAAGAGTTTTAGAAAATTAAAAATAAGAACCCTCTCCCACTGCTTACTAAAATTTTGGGTGTCTCCACCAAATCGAGTCGACTACCTCCTATTAAGCTGTCTGACCCCCCTATGCTGAACTAGCTGAAATTACCATCATTTGATGGTTGGTCAGATTGCTGCCCACAACCTTAAAAGATCAAAGCTAAGAGGGTTGCCAAGGAGATGATAGAGATATGAATTATTTAGCCATGTTTTTTACCCACTACGACACATCTCAATATCCTTATCTCCAAGGATAAGTTTTTTCTAAAGTGTTACATCTCGTTAAACCCACCATGGTTGCTGATGTAGCACTTTTAGATCTCAGGTGACTTTCACGACTTTCTTTAGGATCTGACCATGATGCTCAAAGTCTTCCTTGATGATGACCTCTGGTCCACGGCCTAAGATCATAAGAAAATTTAGTCCCGCCAGTGGCAGAATTAGAGTAAGGGTAGGATCATTTGCAGGACTCAACAAAGCATAAACATTGTCTCTCTCATTATGAAGAAAGATACACTGCTTTAGTCGAGTGGACTATAGCCCTCATAACTACGATGTTGTCCACACCAAATCGTGGCCAAATGTTCATAATTGGAGCAGACACATCAAGAGTTGCGATCGACATCGCCCTTACACAAGATGACCAACTCCTAATCCGCATTGAGGATTTCCCCACATTCTACACGAGGTGTCTAAAGGAGATACTAATTGCTACTAAACTTAAAGTTTGGCTCGATGATATAGGTGCATAGCATGAAAGAGAAGTAAGTCTAGAAAAATTATAATCTATGCTCACACTAGAATGAGCTCTCATCATCCTGAACCATACCATTGGATAGTCACCATTCTAAAAGAAAGATTGGCTACTACTAAATACTAACCACATGATAGCACATGTAAAGAAGAAATGACCTCCTAATAAACTTAAAGACCATGCTTCCCTACACTTTCAGCCATACCAGTAAGAAATTTATACCTCAAGAAAGTGGTCCCCCTACTACTTTGGACCTTGCAAAATTATGGATCATATTGGGGCCCCAAACAAGAGATCAGATCTACGCACTATATCAAAAATATAGTAGATCATTTAGGTATCTCACCTTAATGAAAGTTTAAAGATGACTCAACCTAAATCCTTCCAACTGACACCTAGGCTGATGAGGAGTTGCAGACCAAGACCCAAAGACATGAAATCTCAGCATTGAGGACAAGGCTAATTTGAAGAGGATGGGTTTGTCAGGACCCTAGCTTATATGGGTCCTAAGTTCAATAAATCAAGGAGTTAATAAAGTCTTGAGTCATGTAATATCCCCATAATCTTACCATTAGCCCCTTTGATTGAGAAGTCAGCTAGGGTTTTGGGGAAGGAGTCTTGAAGCCTTAGGGCTTCTTAGCTGTCGAGATTATAATAAACCCCACCTAGCCACCTCTATCCTATAAAGAAGAGTGGCTAGGGTTTATATTTGGGGCCTTAGGCCTTCCTAGCCATAGCCCCCTTTACTGGGTAGGTCAGCTAGGGTTTCTAATAGGGACATCTATCTTGGTACAGCCCCCTAGGTCGTCACCCCTTAGAAGACAAGCCAGCTAGAGTGGAGGGCAAAAGATCAATCTTCATTCAGCTCCTAGGGCTAGGGTTTGGAGCCCTATATAAGTATATAGCCTCCACCTATTTTGGAATAAGTAAAGATCAATCTTTATTCAGCCTTGTGGCTGATTATATAGGAGGGAGGAACCCCTATAGCATTTCAAGGGTTGATCCCCCTCAAAGATCAATCTATATAGAATTCTTCTAGGGTTCTATCATATTGTCTGGATACACATGGATGTCAGGGGATTCTTCATTGGCACCCAAGGGATGTGTAAGCTCCTCAAGAAGTCGGTTGGTAGATCGGGACCTGGGTGATCGCCTCGTGCTGGAGTCAACTTCTAGTCCTTAGTTAAGCTACAACCATTCAGAGTCCATTGCGACGTTCTGAGGGGAGTTGTTTATCTTTAGTCAAGAAACCTTGTTTGGTTAGCCTCTATAGGCAAAGCTTCCCTCTTTACAAGTGCTCCTTTCACTCCTCAGTTGGCTCTCCGATCATCGACACCTATGCTAAGGTTGCGTTCGAGGGGTAAGGTGCCGCCTCAACTTGGCCCCTCCAGCAGTCAAGTCAACTAGGTGAATTACTCTATGTAGTATGCCTAGTGTTGAAGAGGATACCCTTGCTTATTTGCCTAGGTACCTTTTATACTATCTGGGGAGGCAGAAGTCGTACGAAGTAGTTTAATACGTGTGGGTGGTAGGTCGATGTCGTACGCTGGTCGGTCGCTGAACCCTTGACCCATCTGCCAATTCCAACTATTGTGTTGGTTGCTTCTTTTATGTATCTGTAGTAGGCACGATCCTTTCATGAGTCATTGTCTTTGTTGAAATAGGTCCTCCTATTATATAGGGAATATATGGAAGGAAACCTTAAAGCAAAGGTAAGGGATGTGAACTGGGCCTAACCCCTCGAGTGGTGTTTTGGGGCAGCGCTTCTTCCCGAGACCTTGATCTGAGCTGAGTCGGTCATGTTTACTTGGCTTTTGGAAGGTGACGTGGAAGTATATGTTGGACGGGCCAAAATATGCCCTATCATTTGTATTGCTCAATCCATCGGCATATTGATGATAGGACCCTAGCAGGGTTGGGTCCTACTCAACTAAGTAGTCACTAATAAAAACCCTATAAGATTGTAAAAATGTCACCTATCCACCTCTATCTTATAAAGAAGGTTGGCTAGAGTTTATATTTGGGGCCTTAGGGCTTCCTAGTGACCACCTCTTTACTGGGCAAGTCAGCTAGGGTTTTAGCAGGAGGCGGCTAGCTAGTTGTAGCCCCCTAAGCGGCCACCCCTTAGGAGGGCAAGGATGGCCATTGACTTAGGAGTAGCCTCACTAGTGTTAGGGTTTTGGAGCCCTATATAAGTATGTAGCCTCCACCACTTTTGAATAAGCAAAGATCAATCTTCAATTCATCCTTGTGGTCGAGTATTATGAGGGAGAAACCCCTATAGTGTTCCAAGGGTTGATCCCCCTCAAAGATCAATCTGTATAAAATTCCTCTAAGGTTATATCATCTGGTATCAGAACTGTGATCTTGCTGCTTTTGCTACAATCCTTACCGCCCACCATCAGCTAAGTAATTCCCACAATTGCTCTTGATGTCACCCTATCCACCATCACCTCCTATCATAGATCAAATTAATCTACTGCCGCCACCACCAATTGCATCAAAGAACTGGTATTTTCCTATCACCAATACCTTTTACTGCTGCAATTTTCTATCTAAAAGATACCAAAAAGAAGCTTTTATCTATCCCTTATTACGAATTCCTTTTATCGTAAAAGTTATCATCTTTGTGGACGAAGGATTGCTGCAGAAAATTTAAATCGCCTATTGTTGCCTTTGAGTCGATCAATTTGCCATCCTTTTTGAACAAAATTTCTTACACACTTTATAGATTGTCTTGGCTTTCATTTGTGTTGATTTATCATGGAATTCATATCTGAAAATGTTCTTGTGTTGCTATAAATTTTCATTGTAAGCCACTAAATTTTTTAATAAGATTCTGCTATCGCAACTTGCAATGTTTCCTTGCTGTTATGCCATCGAAATTTTCTTAATCCAATTTGACATCCTTACTATTATCTAAATCAAGATCTTGCTGACAATTTCCTCCATAAATCTCTTAATTTTTACTAAAAATTTTATCAAGAAATCGCTATTTCTTTGATGATAATTCTGCTCCTACGAGATAGCACCTATCCATAGTGAACCTCCACCAATTTCTATCAAACATTTGCTGCCATCTATCACAAATCTATACTCCATCCACTACCACCACAGCCCCAAAACTCTACCAAACTGTAGCCTAAACCACACCCAAACCAGCCACTAAGCAAGCCTAAGCCATAACCTACATCCACCAATCCACCAACCATTTTAGCCACCACTTCTCTCAATTGGTACATGCCTTTAACTCAATAACAAAAAAGAGATCTTAACATTACAGATTTAAAGGCATATACTATGACATCTGAGGAGGTAATTAATGCTAAATTTGAAGCCTCCAAGACATGAATGGAGGATAAGATACAAACTCTCTTTGTTAAACTCATTTTAGGCCGACCACTGAGCCCGAACAAATCAAAACAAGGAGAAAGCTTGGACAAAAAAGATGCATTCCAAAAGAGGGGCGGCTCTATGACCGAACCCTACTATCCACGCATGAGGGTAGACTTCTCTAGATGGGAAGAAAGAGACCCGATTGGTTGGATCTCATGCTGGAGCAATATTTTTAGTACCACAAAACCGTGGATGCATCTATGGTAGAAATTGTGGCTATACATCTTGAAGGGGATGCCATACAGTGGTTTGATTGGTTTAAGCATACTCATGGAGTCCTCTCATGGAGACAATTTAAAGAAGGACTGCTAATCCACTTCGGACCAACCGATTATAAGAATGTTGACGGACAACTCGCGAAGATCCGTCAAACCTCGACCGTCTAAGAGTACCAAACCAAGTTTAAAGGTTATCTAATCAAACTCATAATTGGTTTGAAAAATAACTATTGGGACTTTTATTGAGGGATTGAAGCCAGAGATTTGGGGAGAAGTTAAAGCGCGACAACCATACACATTTATGGTTGTCATCTCATTCATATGAGTTCAAGAGGAGCGATTGAACTAAGGTTGCTCCCTAACCAATAACACCAAAGCCCTCAGGCCCCCCTACTATCAACCGAGCCCCTATATCAAAAAAGTTGACAAGAGAAGAGCTTCGGGAGCAATCTACAAAGGGGTTATGTTGGCATTGCAACGAGCCATGGAGCCACGAACATCACTATAAAAATGGGAGACTTCTTATTATTGAACCCATGGAAGAAGAGGTCAATGAACATCCTCAAAAGAGCATTGAATATGAAGAAGAAGATGCAGAAGAAGAGCCACAATTGACCGATTTTATGGTGCACGTGCTAGCCGGCTACGTAAACAATAACTGATCACTATTCTCATTAACATAGGTAGCACTAATAACTTCTTAAATAGTAAATTTGTCGCTTGTATGACACTCCACATTAAAGACTGCAGCTAATTTGATGTAAAGGTTACGATCAACCGAATCTTAAAATACGACCAAAGATGCCTGCAAGTGAAACTGGTGCTCTCTTGCCTTTCTAATTAAGAATAATTGAAAGTAGCAAATAAGACAAGTAAAGAGCACTCACTATTTAGTGGTTCGGCCCCAATCTTGGCCTACGTCTACTTTCGAGTCCTCTTCATCGAGGTCCACTAGTGTCCACTACTAATCTTATTTAGGTGAAGACCAAACCCTTACAACCTTTGAATCTTATAATGGAGACCTTTTATAAGAATTACAACGCTTGGCTCACTCCCTTCCCCCTTTTCTTTTTCTTACACCCTTTTAGCATACACTTCTTTTCATGGATTTTTGCCCAATGATTGGTGAATTCTTATTCTAAATGCAAGAAAACTTAGGGTATTTATAGACCTTGTTTGGCTTCAGAAGAATAGAGCCAAAATTCAAGCACACCTAGAAAAATTAGGTACGAGCGATACAACCGTCAGTGCTAACGACACCACCGCCAAAAGCCACCTTGAAAAACGGGTATGGAGGGTATAATCATTGGCCTAGGTGTCCAACCGCTGCCTATTACCCAGATTCCTAGGTGACGATAGTACAACTGCCAAGATTTCTGGAAAAGTGATTCCCTTCACTTTTTCGATCCTGACTTGTACCTCCTATTGAACAATTTTCAGGTCAATCAATTGAGCTCAATCCAACCCTTAGTAGATCAAGTTACCTTACATTGAGTTGATATGAATTTTATACAAATCAAACTTAATTAGGACTCAATCCATAACTCCGACTCACTAATTATAATCATAAGGACCATCAAGTTAAATAATAACCTAACTCCCGCCAATCCAGCAGCCTCCGTCAATCTTGCGATGAGTCTTACGGTCTTTCTCCAGCAATCTCCTGACGTGTTCCTAATGAGCTTCCCAATTCCTTCAGCAAACTCCTAGTGAACTCCCGGCAAGCTCCCACTACATCGTCCAAATCTTAGCCCAATGCCCAAACTTGATTTTGGCCCATCATCTGGTTGTAACTCAATTCCTCTGTCATAGTTAAATCTTAACGATGCTAACTATGACTTAATTAACTACAATCAACATGGTCAACAAATCCACTTCAAGACCTTCCCAACTCCTAACAAGCATTTAGGCTACCCCCGACAATCTTCCAGCGAGTCTTGGTCTTCTTCCGGTGAACTCCCTTGTGCTATCCTAGCGAACTCCTGATACCCTCGGTGAGCTCCTGACGTACTCCAAGCAAGTTCCCAACCGCATCATCCTCACTCCGGCCCGATGCCTAGACTTGACTTTGGCCAAACCTCTAATCGTAATTATCTCTCTATCGTAGTTAATCCTACATCAATCAACTCTAACAACCTTATTATATCAATCACTCATCAATTGATTTTATCATCAAATCTGAGATTCAGTAATCTCTCTCTTCTTAATGATGACAATTAATTGATGACGGAAGTTAAACCTTACTCCCCAACATCCAATCATGATTCAAATGAGAAAAACTTAAATTCAAGAGAACCAATCACTTTTGAATTCAATTATTAAAACATCTATTTATCAAATTTTGAAATGATATATCATAAACTTTTAAATCATCAAATCATACATGATACGTGATATTTATCTCAACCAATTATGAATCTTCAAAATTTTGAAGTATATAACATGAATAATGCATCAATCATATATTAAGTTGAAGTTCTCTTAAGTTATCAATTATTTCTCCACCTTTGTTTATCAATAAAAATAGGAGAAATATCCTTTTTTTATTTTTCTACATGTGTCATCAATTTATCAATTCTCCCCCTTTGTCATCAACAAAAAGGTGAAATGTTAAAGCAAATAATTTCCAAGCACATGTGTCAATAATTTTCTCATGAAAAATATTTTTCTTTTTGACATATATGTATCATTTTTGTATCATCAATTCACTATTTCTCTTCCTTTGTCATCATCAAAAAAAGGTGAAATAATAAGCAAGTAATTTTATGATACATAAGGTCATCATGTGTCAAAGTTTTCATATTTTTACAAAATAAATTTTGCATTACTCCCCCTTAATAAAATAGGGTAAAAACCTATTTTTCTCATGAAAACTTTCTTCGCCCTTTTTTATAAATAATAAAATAGAAATAAAATGGAGATTTGAAAAATATCATCATAAAATCAATCTTAAACTAATAGATTTCAGATCTTAAGATAGTTATGAAATATCCATGCAATTTCAAAATTAGTAAATCAAGTAATTCATGTATTCTCATGATTTAGCATTCCTAGCTCTCAACCTCAATCTTATAGATATAAATTTCGAAATGATTATTTTAAAGATGAGCTCAAAGATCCAAGAAATGCAGGAAGATTCAAAATTTTAAGAGCTACTTATGTATTTAAAATCATCTTATGTAAATTTCAAGCAAACATAGCAAATAAATTCGTAAAATAGCAAATCATCATCTTTATGTAAATTTTCTTTTCTTTTTGTAAATAAGAAAGTACAAATAAGGAAGGAAAGCAAAAAACATTATATCATAAAAATACTCAATTTTATAGATTAAATTTTATAGATGTAAATTCTGAAATCCAAGGAAAATTCAAGAGCTATACATACAATTTAATTCATCTTATGTAAATTTCAAGCAATGTAGCAAATCATGCATTTACATGCAAATTTTGATATGAAGTGCAATTTATAAAATCCAAGAAATTCATAGGAAATAATAATAGTAATTCAAGCTCAAATTTTGAATTATAATCATATCATTAAAATGAAAAATCAAATCTTTAAGTATCAAAAGACATGATTTAATAAATTTGCTCCTTCATTTTTGCTTATGAATTTCAACATACGTAATCAAGAATTCTTATGTATTTAAAATTCCTAATTTTTTTTAAGTTAATCATTCTTCATTCTATTTTATAAGATTCATCATATCTAGTTTTCTTCTAATCATATTGATATTTTTTTTCCCTTTTGGTCATTGTCACAAAAGATGGCATACCATTCATGAGTTATAAGAAGTCTCCCATTTTTAAAAAGTCAAGAAAATATTTATTTTAAAACAAATCTCTTTCAACTTATCACCAATTTTAAGAAATATTAATTTTGGTAATAAGTTATACCATTCATGAGTTATAAAATAAATCATGTCAAGAAAGATATTAATATCAAAAGACATTCATGAATACCAAAAGATATAATTTAATTTAATAAATCTCCTCTTAGTTGATAAAATAGAATCTTAAGAGATCAAATAAGAGTCTTCATTCATAAAAATATCAAGATCATGATTTAATTTCAAGGAAGAAAAAATAAATTTTGATTTATAGATATGAAACTTCTTTGAACGAACTTAATTTACATAAGGATTTTAAGTTTTGATTTATTAAGATATCAAAATCTTAATTTAACTTATGAAATCATTAAGATGTCAAAAAGGTTGAGTAGATTCATCAATCTAAAAACATTATTTGAACACATATCCAAAAACATCAAAAATCACTTTTCAAAAAAAATTTCAATGAGAGCAACATAGATTGATTTTTAAATGAAAATAGCTAAATTTCTCTAATTCATTTTTTTAGTTAAAGAGATTCAACAATAACGGCATTAATTTTATCTCTTGTTGAAGGATTGATAGGATAAATATTTTTAAGAAGAATCATCCTCTTTTTAATTATTTGTTTCAAGAATTATTTTCAAATCAATGAATTTTCGAATAAGACCGAAAGTCAAATATCATTTCAAAAGGAATCATCAAGGTCATTACTATAACACATCAAAATGATAAAACATCTTCAAAGCAAAAAATTCAACCTATCTCAATTTCAACTTTTAAATGAGTCTAACTCTTTACACAATGAGTTGACAAACTCATTTTCAAAATTTTTATTTATTTAATATTCAAATTTAAAAATAATCTATCATTTAATAACACGCATTTACTCATTTAAATCAATCATTTAATAATAATATTTATAAGCTAACAATCATCATCAAAATCTCATTTTCATAAATTTTAATATAAATAATTTTTTTACTAACAATAACTTAGGTTCTTTTAGTTCTAGTCTTAGCATGCTCTAGCTATGCATCATCACAATTAAGATTAATTTTATAATCATGAATCATCATGAGATTTCTTATAAATAAACTTAATTCTAATAATTTTTTTTATTATTGTTGCTTAGGCTAGTGAGCTTGAAAGGAGTATTAGATCTAAAATCATGTGGCTTGAGTATCCACTTTCAATATACCATTTAGTACTCCTAGCCTTGTTAGGAGATAAATTTATAGTATGGGGGATTTTAGTTTAGGTACCCATTTGAGTTTGGGTCCTTCATGAAATGTTCTTCCCATTTTCTCTATTGGCTTGAGGTTATTTATGGTCCTTTAGGAACCCAAATTAATTTGTGAGAACTATAATTTATAAATAAACATTTATAGCCTTTATGTCCTAATTTTTCATAAAAATTATATTTAACTTTTGATGGTAAATTTAAGGTATATCATTTAACAAAAATGGTTGGCTTTTATTGAGTGTTACTAACAAAGTCTATACCATTTCTTCTATTAATATGACCTTTATTAGCAAGAATCATATTAAGGGATTTATTCCCTATTTTAAATTTTTCTAAGGTTTTCTTTAGCATGATGTTTTCTTTTTTAACATTATCTAGTATTTCACATTTAGAACAAGGATTGTGTGGTACCAATGAATCATGCATTTCACAAAGTTAACTAATAAATCATGTTCATTCTTAAGCAACTTAAAAGATTTACTAAGTTTTTAAATTCATCAAATAATTCATGAAACATACTTAATAACTTGGTGAAGGAACTGCTTAAAGACTCACTTACCTTATTGTTGATGGTCATAAGCGCAAGATTCTCCACTTCTTCTTGATCGTGCTCTTCATCTTTGGAGTGCTTTGGCTTCTTACATTCATAGCAATAGATTTTATCTATCTTAAGATTATCTTTATAGTTCATGTTCATTAATTTATCCAATTCATTTGTCATAGGTTCAAAGTCCTCATCACTCGAGATTTCACTCGACGAGTCATATGCTCTCTTTAGTTAAAATTCCTTCCTTTTCTTTGGAAGGTGTTCTTGGGTTCTCAATATCAAATTCTTTCTGCTATTAGGAAGGTATTCTTCTTATTCATTTTTGTAAGATATTTCATTTAATGATTCATTTAGATTAGGTGTGCTTTTATATGTCAATTCTAATGTATGTCAAATCTCAAAAGCTGAATCACAAGAGAAAATCTGATCAAATTCATTTTTGTCGAGAGCACAATATTAGACATTCATATCCTTTGCATTTAAAGAAAATATTTATTTTTCATAATCATTCCAATCATTTATTGGACTGGATGACTTATGAAAACCCTTTTCAATAATCAAAATCTATCAAAATCGAAAAGATACGCATTCGAATTTTCTAAGATGTGTAGTCTGTCCCACTAAACATAGAAGGACTTGTGATGTATTGACCCTCATTCATGTCAAAGAAAGCTATTTACTTAAATAGGTGTTAATCCAATAAGTAAGACCTTTCTTTGATACTAATTGTTATGATCAATTGATACTAATAAGGGGAGACAGGGGGGGGGGGGGAGAGGGTGAGTCAATGCAAGTGTAAAATTACATTTTAAACAAAAACTTTTTATTTAAATAAAACCAAAATTGGAAGCATTTTTTAGACATGAAGACAAATAAGTAAATGATTTAAAACACAATCAAAAGATGATGCTCTTGTATTTCTAATTAAGAATAATTGAAAGTAACAAATTAGACAAGTAAAGAGCACTCTCAATTTATAGTGGTTCGACCCCAATCTTAGCTTACGTCCACTTTTGAGTCCTCTTTGTCGATGCCCACCGATGTCCACTATTGATCTTCTTTGGGTAAAGACCAAACCCTTACAGCCTTTGAATCTTACAAGAAAGACCTTTTATAAGAATTACAACTCTTAGCTCACTCCTTTCCCCCTTTTTTTTTTCTTACACCCTTTTAGTATACACTTATTTTGGCTCCAACCCTTTGAGCCTAATGACTTGTGTGAATTCTTATTCTAAATATAAGAAAACTTGAGGTATTTATAGACCTCCTTTGGCTTCAGAAGAATAGAGGTAAAATTCAAACACACTCGAAAAAACCGAGTATGGGCGATACAACCACCGACGCCAGTGACGCTATCATCGAAAGACACCCCGAAAACATGGTATAGGCAGTACAACTACCGGCTTGGGCGGTCCAACCGCTGCCTGCTACTCGAATTCCTATGTGGCAATAGTACAATCATCGCTCACTGACGGTACAATCGCTAGGATTTTCGAAAAAGTAATCCCTTCACTCTTCCAATCCAGACTTGTACCTCCTATTGACCAATTTTTAGGTCAACCAATTGAGCTAAACTTGAGCTTAATCCATCCCCTTAGTGGACCCGGTTGCCTTATATTGAGTTGATTTGGATTCCTTCTAAATTAAACTCATTAAGGACTCAATCCCTAACTACGACTCACTGATTACAACCATAAGGACCATCAAGCTAAACAATGACCTAACTCTTACCAATCTGGCAGCCTCGAGCATTCTTGCGAAGAGTCTTACGGTCTTCCTCCGGTGATCTCCTGGCGTGTTCCCAGCGAGCTTCCCAATTCCTTTGGTGAACTCCTAGCGAACTCCCAGCGAGCTCCCACTACACCGTCCGAACCTTGGCCTGATGCCCAAACTTTATTCTAACTCATCATCTAGTTGTAACTCAATTCCTCCGTCATAGTTAAACCTTAATGATATAAATTATGACTTAATTAATTACAATCAACATGGCTAATAAATCCAATTCAGGACCTTCTTAACTCCCGATAAGCTTTTTAGCTACCCCCAATAATCTTCTAGCGAATCTCAGTTTTCTTTCGATGAACTCCCTTGTTCTATCCTAGCGAACTCCCCGATACCCTCGGCAAGCTTCCGATGCAATCCAGACAAGTTCCCAATCGTATCGTACTCACTCCAGCCCGATGCTTGGACTTGACTTTGGTCAAACCTCTGACTGTAATTATATCTCTATCATAGTTAATCCTACATCAATCAACTATAATAACCTTGTTAGATCAATAACCCATCAATTAATTTCATCATAAAAATTCGAGATTCAACAAGTACCACCCAAATGACGTAGTATCGCTTTTCTCAATGGTAGTACCACTAGTGCCTAAAATATTTGGCTTTGTTCGACGGTGGTACTGTTAGTGCCTCTAGTAGTACCGATGGTGTCAACGATAATACCACATATAACCCAACATTTCGGGGAAGCTTAAATTTTTTGCTCTAATTTTTTAAGCTATTTGAGGTCTATAAATACCCCAAGTTTTTTTGCTTGGGATAGTAAGAAAGTGAAGGAAAAACTTGGGAAAATACTGTTGAAATTGTGTGAGAGTTCCTCCCTCTTCTCTAAGTGAAATTTGTGTTTAAGCGAGGGTTGAAAAATTATAAGGGTCATCTCCTAAGCCTAAGAAAAGGAGAAAAGAGTTGTAAAGGGTGTTTGATCTTTGTCCATTGAAAAAGATCAGGAGTGGAAGCCAGTGGTCTCGAGTGAAAAGGAATCAGGAATGGACGTAAGTCAAGGGGACCGAACCATTATAAAAATCTAGTGTGTATCTTTTTCTTGCCTTTCATTACTATTGTTATTGGATTTAGTTGCTTATTAACTAGTTTTACGGTAAAACACTTTCAATATCGGTATTCTCCAAATAAAAATTTTTCAAACTGAAGTTTTTCACATAGCACTAATTCACCCCACCCCCCACCCCTCTTAATGCTAACTCAATCCTAGCAGTTGGTATCAGAGCCACGTTCACTCAATTAGAATAACACCCAAGTGAGTTTTAATAGCTTTTTTGGCATTAACAAAGGTCACTCTATCATACGTCTTCCTTTGTTCAATGGGATGGACTATAGTTACTGAAAAACGAGAATGAGAATTTTTCTGATTTCCTTGGATTTTGAGTTATGAAACATAGTGAAAAATAGCTTTCAAAAGTTTTCCAATCCAATGAATAATTAGAATGATTATGAAAGAAAAATATTTTTTTTGAATGCTAAAGCTATTGGAATGATTATGAAAGAAAAAAATTTCTTTGAATGCTAAAGCTATGAATATTTTATTTTATGTATTGGACAAAAATGAATTTAACTGTGTTTCTACATATGATTATGCATATGATATATGACACACATTAGAAGTCACACACAAAGGCATAAGTAAAGTAAAAGAATCAAAAATTAATCTCTTAATACATAATTATGGATAATTTAAAATGAAGCCAAGTGAAAATATTAATGACATGTATACCTGATTTACAAATGTCATCATTGGTTTGAAATCTCTTGGTAATTCTTATACTAATCTTAAACTTGTAAATAAAATTTTATGATCTTTACCTGAAAGTTGGGACCCAAAATTAATTATCATTCAAGAGGCTAAAGATTTAAACAATTTACCTCTTGAAAAACTTATAGGGTTATTATTGACCTACGAAATGACTTGTTTGACACATGACAAACATGAAAACAACCTTTCAAAGAACAAGAAGGATTTGACACTTAGAACCAAAAAAGACCACTTGGGAGAAAACTCTAGTGATGATGATGATAATGATGATGACCTTGAACTCCTAATAAAAAAATTTAAAAAAATTATGAAACAATGATCTAAAAATGAACTCAAAAAGAGCACAACCACTTGCTATGAATGCAAGAAACCAAGGCACACCAAAGATGAGTGTACAAAGCTAAAGAAGAAGTTGCCAAACAAAAAGAAAGCACTCAACGCGACTTAGGATAAATCAAGTGCATCCGAAGACGAGGTGGTGAATTATACTTTTGTGGCTTTCTACTAAGAGGTATATGACTCACCTGAAATGTCTTTACTTTACAATGAAATTACTTGATGTGTTTCAAGAGTTGCTTGACAATTTTAAATTAGTTAGTAAAAAAATTAAAAATAAATCATGCTTCTCTTTCTAATGTTTTTTGAAAAATAAAAAAATTGAATCAAATTAGCATGACAATTGCATGTTAACTATAAAGAGTTAGACTCACTTAAGAAAGAAAATATATTATCATTGAAATTAAAATAAATTGAATCTTTTGTTTGAAGATGTTTTATTGTTTTAATGTGTTGTACTAATGATCTTGATAATTTCTTTTGAAATGAAACTTGGATTTTGGTTTTAAACTATAATAAATAGATTTGGCATAAAATATATATGTATTTTTGTATGAAATAAATCACATAAATTGAAACACAAAAATGAAATATATTTATCTTGAAAATGTATTATCCTCTCAAGTTTTCAATAAGAGATAAAGTGATGAATCTATGTATACCATTATTTAGGAATCTCTTGAACTATGAAAGTGATTTCGATGATTTATATTTGAATGAGTTATTATTCAAATAATGATCTTGATATCTTGATAATTATAACTTGAGATTTTTATATAAATCAAGGTCGTTCACTATGATTCTTTAGTTTTATTAAAAAATTATTTAAATGAATTTTTTTCCCTTAAGATTTCTCTTGTATGAATCAAGATTGTTTATTATTTGATCTCCAAAGATTTTTTTTTATCTAAGACAAGGTTTGTCGAATTGAATCATGTCTTTTGGTTTTCATGATTTGATATTAATATCCTTCATGTCATGATTTATTTAAGATTCGCTTGTATTCATGAATTGTATACCCTATCACTAAATTGATATTTCGTGATATCTTCCATGACATGCTTTTCATTATACAATCCCTTTGTATTTATAGTTGTAATTAGATCATTGATGAAAAAAAAATTGTACCATCATATTCCTTTTTACAATGACAAAGGGGGAGAGAAAATTGCTATCTTGCAACAAAGCCATTGAATGTGGAACAATTTGATTTTATTAGAAGAGAATTAGACATGCTAAAATCTTCCATATATGAGTTGGTCTTCTATATTTTTTTTTTAGATTTCTAGGTTTTTGTAAATTAAGCTTTCTTTTGAGATCGTTTCATATGATTCCTTCTTACAAAAGACAAAATTTGATTCATGAATTTTTGGGTATACATGACCTTTTATGTGATAAACATGAATCCTTTCTTTTTTTACTTACAAAAATAGAGTATTGATTCATTGACTTTTGGTACTTTACTCCCTTCTTCTTATTCTTATTTTTTTTAAGGGGAGAAAGAAACTACTAGCATTTTAAGAAAATCTAAAATGCTAGCTTACACATTTCAAGGAGAGAAAACTTACTAGCTTGCTCAATGTAAAGAAATCAAAAATTGCTAGCTTGTGCATCATAAAGAAAATCAAAAGTTGCTAGCTTCCATATCGTAAAGGGAAGGATTTTCTCGTTGATATCTCAAAAGAAGTAAAAACTTTGCTTAACTTCAAATTCTCAAAGCTTGCTAGCTATCATACTTCAAATAAAAGTAAAGCTTGCTAATTTGATATCTTGAAAAGCGAAGTTTGCTTACTAGCTTGCTTGTTTCAAGAACTTACTAGTTCCACTTATCCTTTTTGTTGATAACAAAGGGGCAGAAGATATGAAGATTTGAAATTTAAATTATGCATAGAATGATGTATTTTGAAATTATGATTATGCATGATGCATGTGGTAAAAATTTGCTAGTTGCACATTTCTCGTTTTTGTTGATGACAAAGGGGGAGAAGATAAAGATACAAAATTTGAATCATACATGGAATGATGATTTTGAAATTATGATTATGCAATGATGAAATACTTATAATTTTCTAAATTCAATGCTTCTATCAATATGACATATTGATAGGGGGAGTTAAGATTAACTCCGTTATCAATTGGTTGTCATCATCAAAAAGAGAAAGATTATTGAATCTTAGATTTTGATAATGAATTCAATTAATAAAGTTATGATCTAAACCATGTGTTGAGAAAAGTGATACATGACTAACTACGATCTTGAAAAGGCAAAAATAATTAAAGAAGAATCAAATATTGGGCCGGAGTCAAAGTTCGGGCATGGGGTCAGAAGAATCGAGGATACGTTGAAGCTTCAGATGATGCAGTGAGAGCTTGTTGGGAGTTCCTTAACAAGTTGTTGGGAGCTCACTAGGAGTTCACTAGAAGATTGTCGGGAGTTCTCCGGGAGTTTTCCCGGAAGGTTGTCGAGAGTTCGCCGATAGTCAAATAAACAAATTAATGTGCCAGACAACGAGGATTGATTGCCTGAAATTATTTTAGTTTTAATTATTGTAGACAGGGTTTAATGGCTAATTTGAGCTTATTAGAGAGCTCATTTTATTGACCTAGAAGGAGGTATAACCAGGTCAAAAGAAGATATAGCTCAAGTATAAAAAGTACTAAAAAGTATTTTTCTGAGAAACCTGGGTAGTGGTATCATTGATTGTCGGAGGTAGTACCACCCAGGCGATGATATTACCATTTTTCCCTAGTGGTAGTAACGATAGTGCCTAGAATCCTAGGCTCTGTTCAACGGTGGTACCACTGGTGCTAGCTATAATATCACTCGTACCCTGAGATTTCAAGAAAGTTTAAATTTTTTGCTCCAATTTTTGAAGTCAATTAGGGTTTATAAATACCCCAAGTAATTTTGCTTGGTATAGCAAGAAAGGAAGGAAAAACTTAGGAAAATACTATTGAAATTGTGTGAGAGTTACTCCCTCTTATCCAAGTGAGATTTATGTTTAAGCGAGGGCTAAAAAATTACAAGGGTTGTCTCATAAACTTAAGAAAAGGAGAAAAGAGTTGTAAGGGGTGTTTGTCTTCGCCCGTTGAAAAGATCAAGAGTGGAAGCCAGTAGCATCGAGTAAAGAGGAATCGAAAGTGGACGTAGGTCAAGGGAATCGAATCGCTATAAAAATCCGATGTGCATTTCTTTCTTACCTTCCATTACAACTACTCTTGAATTTAATTGCTTATTAACTAGTTCAAAACTGAAGCACTTCCAATATTAGTTTTCTTTAAACTAAAATTTTTTAAACCAAAGTTTTTTACTTAGCAATAATTCACCCACTCCCCCCCCCCCTCTTAGTGCCAACTCGATCTTAAAAGTTGATATCAGAGCCACGTTCACTCAATTGGACTAACACCTAAGTAAGTTTTAATTGCTTTTCCTGGTATTAATGAGAATCACTCTATCACACATCCTCCTTTGTTCAATGGGATGGACTACACTTACTAGAATACAAGAATAAGAATTTTTTTGATTTCTTTAGATTTTGAATTATGGAACATTATGGAAAATGGCTTTCATAAGTCTTCCAATCTAATAAATGATTAGAATTATTATGAAAGAAAAATATTTTCTTTGAATGCTAAAGCTATAAATGCTTTATGTTGTGCAATGGAACAAAAATGAATTGAACTATGTTTCTATGTGCGATTCTATATATGATTCTATATATGATATATGACACACATTAGAAGTCACACATGAAGGCACGAGTAAAGGAATTGAAAATTAATCTCTTAGTACATAATTATGAATTATTTAAAATGAACCCAAGTAAAACTATTGGTGATATGTATACCCGACTTATAGATGTCATTAATAGTTTGAAAACTTTTGGTAATTCTTATACTAATCTTGGACTTGTAAACATAATTTTAAGATCTTTACTTAAAAGTTGGGACCCAAAATTAACTGACATTCAAGAGGCAAACGATTTAAATAATTTGCCTCTCAAATAACTTATAGGGTCATTGTTGACCTATGAAATGACTAATTTGACACATGACGAATATGAGAATAACCTTTTAAAGAATATGAAGGATTTAACACTTAGAACTAAAGAAGACCACTTAAGAGATAACTCTAGTGATGATGATGATGACCTTGAACTACTAATAATAAAATTTAAAATGTTTCTGAAACAAGAATCTAAAATGAACTAAACAAGAGTACAACCACTTGCTATGACCACAAGAGCTAGGGCACTCCAAAGATAAGTGTACAAAACTGAAGAAGTTGCCATAGAGAAAGAAAACACACAAGGCAGCTTGGGACGAATCAAGTGCATCCAAAGATGAAGTGGCGAACTACACTTTTGTATCTTTTGACAAATAGGTATGTGACTCATCCGAAATGTCTTTACTTTACAATGAAATTGCTTGATATATTTCATAAGTTGCTTGACAATTTTAATTTAGTTAATCAGAAATTAAAAAATATCTTGCTTCTCTTTCTAATGCTTTTTGGAAATTAAAATAAATTGAATGAAATGAGTATGCCAATTGCATGTTAACTCCTTGTAGTAAGTGTACAGAGTTAGACTCACTTAAAAAGGAAAATGTATTATCATTAGAATTAAAATAAATTAATATTTTATTTGAAATATTTTATTGTTTTAATGTAGTGTACTAATGATCTTGATTATTTCTTTTGAGATGAAACTTGGTTTTCAATTTTAAAAGATAATGGATGGATTTGGCATAAAAGATAAAGGTATTTTTGTATGAAATAAATCACATAAATTGAAACACAAAAATGGAATATATTTTTTTTAAATGTCTCTATCCTATTCGGTTTTCAATAAAAGATAAAGTGATGAATCTATGTATATCATTATTTAGGAATCTCTTGAACTTTGAAAGTGATTTTGATGATTTAAATTTAAATGAATTATTATCCAATCATGATATTGATATCTTGATAATTATAACTTGAGATTTTTATATAAATCAAGATCATTCACTATGATTCTTTTAATTTATTAAAAAAATTATCTAAAGGAAGCATTTTTTTTTCCATGAGATTTCACTTGTATGAATCAAAATTTTTTACTGTTTAGGATTCTAAGATTTCTTTTTTTTTTTATCTAAGACGAGATTTGTCAAATTGAATCATATCTTTTAGTATTCATGATTTGATATTAATATCGTTCATGTCATGATTTATTTAAGACTCCCTTGTATTCATGAATTGTATACCTTATCACCAAATTGATATTTTTCATGATATGATTTCATTATACAATCCCTTTGTATTTATGATTATAATTAGAGCACTAATGAAAAGGAAAAATTGTACCATCATATTCTTTTTGACAGTAACAAAGGGGGAGAGAAAATTATTATCTTACACTAAAGCTACTGAATGAGGAACAATTTGATTTTATTAGAAGAGAATTAGGCATGCTAAAATCTCCAAATGCATGAGTTGTTTACACATTTTTTTCAGATTTTTTATTTTTATAAATTGAGTTTTCTTTTGAGATCATTTCACATCATTCCTTCTTACAAAATAAGAAATTTGGTTGATGAATTTTTAGGTATACATGATCTTTTATATGATAATCATGAATCCTTCCTCTTTCTACTTACAAAAATAGCATATTGATTCATGGACTTTCGGTACTTTCCTCCCTTTTTTTAATTCTTATTTTTTTTATGGGGAGAAAAAAACTTGCTAGCATCTTAAGAAAATAAAAAAATGCTAGCTTGCACATTTTAAGGGGAGAAAACTTGCTAGCTTGCTCATTGTAAAGGAAGCAAAAATTGCTAGCTTGTGCATCACAAAGAGAAACAAAAGTTGCTAGCTTGCACAACGTAAAGAGAAGCAAAAAGTTGCTATCTCAAGAGAAACAAAAACTTTGCTTAACTTCAAATTCTCAAAAACTTGCTAGCTATTATACTTCAAATAGAAGTAGAGCTTGCCAATTTGATATCTTGCAAAGTGAAGTGAAGTTTGCTTACTAGCTTACATGTTTCAAGAACTTACTAGTTGCACTTATCCTTTTTGTTGATGGCAAAGGGGGAGAAGATTTGAAGATTTGAAACTTGAATCATGCATGGAATGATGTATTTTGAAATTATGATTATGCATGATGCATGTGGTGAAAATTTGTTAGTTGCACTTTTCTCCTTTTTGTTGATGACAAAGGAGGAGAAGATATGAAGATATAAAATTTGAATCATGCTTGGAACGATGATTTTGAAATTATGATTATACAATGATAAAATACTTATAATTTTTAGATTCAAAGTTTCTATCAATGTGGCATATTGATAGAGGGAGTTAACATTAAACTCCATCATCAATTAGTTGTCATCATCAAAAAAGGAAAAATATTAAATCTCAAATTTTGATAATGAAATCAATTGATAAACTTATGATCTAATCCATGTGTTGAGAAAGGTGATACAGGACTAACTACAAGCTTGAAAAGGTAAAAACAATTAAAGAAGAGTCGAACATTGGGTCAGAGTCAAAGGTTGGACATCAGGTCGGAAGAATTGGATATACATCGAAGTTTCAGACAATGTAGTGGTGGAGTTCGTGAAAGATTGTTGGGAGCTCACCGAGAGTTCGCTAGAAGATTGTCGGGAGCTCGAAGAGTTTGACAAAAAGTTGCTAGGAGTTCTCCAAAAGTCGGATGAACAAATTGATGTTCCAGAAAATGAGGATTGCTTAATTATAATTGTTTTAGTTTAAATTATTGTAGTCATGGTTTAAGGGCTGATTTGAGCTCATTAGAGAGTTCATTTCGTTGATCTGGAAGGAGGTAGTGCCATGTCAAAAGAAGGTATAGTTCAAGTACAAAAAGTGCTAAAAAGTACTTTTCTGAGAAACCTAGCGATGGTACCATTGATTGTCAAAGGTACTACTACCCAGGTGATGGTAGCACCAATTTTCTTGATGATAGTACCACTAGTGCCCAGAATCCTAGGTTTCGTTCGATAGTGGTACTACTGGTGTCCGTGGTAGTACCACCCGTACCCCGAGATTTTGGAAAAGTTTAAATTTTTTACTCTAATTTTTAAAGCCAATTGGGGTCTATAAATACCCTAGGTATTCTTGCTTGGGATAGCAAGAAAGTGAAGAAAAAACTTGGAAAACTATTATTGAAATTATGTGAGAGTTCCTCCCTCTTCTCCGAGTGAGATTTGTGTTTAAGAGAGGGTTAAAAAATTGTAAGGGTTGTCTTCTAAGCCTGAGAATAGGAGAAAAGAGTTGTAAGGGGTATTTGATCTTCGCCCATTGAAAAAGATCAAGGGTGAAAGCTGGTAGCCTTGAGTGAAAAGGAATCGGAGGCGGACATAGGTTAAGAGGACCGAACTACTATAAAAATATGGTGTGCATCTGTTTCTTGCCTTTCATTACTATTGCTCATGGATTTAATTGATTATTAACTAGTTCCAAGTTAAAGCACTTTCAATATTGGTTTTCTTCGAATGAAAATTTTTCAAACCGAAGTTTTTCACTTAGCACTAATTCACCCCTCTTAGTGCCAACTTGATCTTAACAGTTGGTATCAGAGCCACGTTCACTCAATTGGATTAACACCAAGTGAGTTTTAATAGTTTTTTTTGGCATTAACAAGAGTTACTCTATCACATGTCCTCCTTTGTTTAATGGGACGGAGTACACTTACTGAAAAACAAGAATGATAATTTTTCTAAAATTTTCTTTGATTTTGAGTTATAGAACAATGTGAAATATGACTTTCAAAAGTATTCTAATCGAATGAATGATTGGAATGATTATGAAGGAAAAAAATATTTTCTTTGAATATCAAAGCTATAAATGCTTTGTTTTGTGCATTGGACAAAAATGAATTTAACCACGTTTCTATGTGTGATTCTGTATATGATATATGGCACATATTAGAAGTAATGCACAAAGACACAAGTAGAGTAAAAGAATCAAAAATTAATCTTTTAATATATAATTATGAATAATTTAAAATAAAATCAAGTGAAACTATTGGTGACATGTATACCCGATTTACGGATGTTATCAATGGTTTGAAATCTCTTGGTAAATCTTATATTAACCTTGAACTTGTAAATAAAATTTTAATATCTTTACCTAAAAGTTGGAGCCCAAAAATAACTGTCATTCAAGAGTCAAAAGATTTGAACAATTTACCTCTCGAAGAACTTATGAGGTCATTGTTGACCTAGAAATTACTTATTTGACACATGATGAATATTAGAACAAACTTTCAAAGAACAAGAAGGATTTGACACTTAGAACTAGATAATACCACTTCGACAAAACTCCAGTGACGATAATGTTGATGATGATGATGATGACCTTCAACTCCTAACAATAAAATTTAAAAAGTTTATGAAACAAGAATTTAAAAATAAATTCAAAAAGAGCATAACCACTTGCTATGAATACAAGAAGCTGGGGCACTTCAAATATGAGTCTACAAAACTTAAGAAGTTGCTAAAGAAAAAAGAAAGCACACAATGTGACTTGGGACAAATCAAGTACATCCGAAGATAAGGTGGCAAACTACACTTTTGTGGCTTTCAACAAAGAGGTATATGACTCACCCAAAATGTCTTTACTTTATAATGAAATTACTTGATACATTTCATGAGTTGCTTGACAATTTTAAATTAGTTAGTAAGAAATAAAAACAATCATACTTCTCTTTCTAATGTTTTCTAGAAAATTAAAAAGAAATTGAATGAAATGAGCATGACAATTGTATATTAACTCATTGCACTAAGTTTAAAGAGTTAAAATCACTTAAGAAGGAAAATGTACTATCATTAAAATTAAAATAAATTGAATCTTTTATTTGAAGACGTTTTAT
Organism: Ensete glaucum; assembly: GCA_021527575.1. Lineage (NCBI taxonomy): Eukaryota > Viridiplantae > Streptophyta > Magnoliopsida > Zingiberales > Musaceae > Ensete > Ensete glaucum. Next base: position 36,293,628 of record CM038558.1, on the reverse strand, counting down.
TGTTTTAATGTGTGGTACTAATGATCTTGATGATTTCTTTTGAAATGAAACTTGGTTTTCGATTTTAAAAGCATGCATGGATTTGGCATAAAAGATAAATACATTTTAGTATGAAATAAATCACATATATTGATAAAAAAATGAATGCATACTATCAAGTTTTTAATAATAGATAAAGTGATGAATCTATATATACCATTATTTAGGAATATTTTGAACTATGAAAGCTATTTTGATGATTTGATGATTTGAAGTTGAATGAGTTATTATCCAAATCATGATCTTGATATCTTGATAATTATATCTTGATATTTTTATATAAATCAAGATCGTTCACTATGGTTGTTTAATTTTATTAAAATAAATTATCTAAATGAATCATATTTTTTATCCTTAATATTTCTCTTGTATGAATCAAGAATGTTTACTATTTGATCTCCTAAGAATTTCTTTTTTATCTAAGATAAGATTTGTTAAATTGAATTATGTGTTTTGGTATTCACAATTTGATATTAATATCAATGTCATGATTACTTTAAGACTATCTTGTATTTATGAATTGTATACCCTATCAAAATTGATATTTCTTGATTTCTTTTATGACATGATTTTTATTATACAATCCCTTTATATTTATAGTTGTAATTAGAGCATTGATGAAAAAAAAATGTACCATCATATTCTTTTTGACAATGACAAAGGTGGAGAGAAAATTGCTATATGATAACTAAGCCATTGAACGAGGAACAATTTGATTTTATTAGAAGAGAATTATACATACTAAAAATCTCTAAATACAGGAATTGCTCTTATACTTTTTTTTTTCAGATTTCTAGGCTTTTGTTAATTGAGCTTTCTTCTTAGATAGTTTCACATCATTCCTTCTTACAAAAGAAGAAATTTGATTCATGAATTTTTGGGTATACATGATCTTTTATGTGATAATCATGAATCCTTCCTCTTTCTACTTAAAAAAATAGAGCATTGATTCATGGACTTTCGGTACTTTCCTCCCTTCTTTTATTCTTATTTTTTTAAGGGGAGAAAGAAACTTGCTAGCATTTTAAAAAAATCTAAAATACTAACTTAACATTTCAAGGAGAGAAAACTTGCTAGCTTGCTCATGGTAAAGGAAGAAAAAATTGCTAGCTTATGCATCACAAAGAAGAAAAAAAAGTTGCTAGCTTACACATCATCAAGAGAAGCAAAAAGTTACTATCTCAAGAGAAACAAAAACTTGCTAGCTATTATACTTCAAATAGAAGTAAAGCTTGCTAATTTGATATCTTGCCAAGTGACGTTAGCTTACTAGCTTGCATCTTTCAAGAACTTATTAGTTGCACTTATATTTTTTGTTGATGACAAAGGGGGAGAAGATATAAATATTTGAAATTTCAATCATGCATAGAATGATATATTTTGAAATTATGATTATGTATGATGCATGTGGTAAAAATTTACTAATTACGCTTTTCTCCTTTTTGTTGATGACAAAGGGGGAGAAGATATTAAATTTAAATCATGCATGGAATAATGATTTTGAAATTATGATTATGCAATGATAAATACTTATAATTTTCTAAATTCAAAGTTTCTATCAATATGAAATATTGATAGGGGGAGTTAAGGTTAACTCCGTTATCAATTGATTGTCATCATTAAAAAGGGGAAAATCGTTGAATCTCAAATTTTGATGATAAAATCAATTGATAAACTTATGATCTAATCCATGTGTTGAGAAAAGTGATATAGGACTAACTACGATCTTGAAAAGGTAAAAATAAATAAATAAGAATCAAACATTGGTCCAGAGTCAAAGTTTAAGCATTGGGCTGGAATAATCAAGGATACGCTAAAGTTTTGGACGATGCGACGGGAGCTCCCCGGGAGTTTACGAAAAAGGTTATCGGGAGCTCACTGGGAATTCATCGAAAGATTGTTGGGAGCTCACCACGAGTTCGCTGAAAGGTTGTCGAGAGTTCGTCAAAAGTCGAATGAACAAATTGACATGTTGGATAATGAGGATTACTTGCTTATAATTATTTTAGTCTTAATTATTGCAGTTGGGGTTTAAGGGCTAATTGAGCTCATTGGAGAGTTTATTTTGTTGACCTGGATGGGAGTATAGTCAGGTCAAAAGAAGATATAGCTCAAGTACAAAAAGTACTAAAAAGTACCTTTTTAGAAAACTTGGGTGATAGTAACATTTTTCCTTATGGTAGTACCGCTAGTATCTAGATTCATGAGTTCTATTCAATGGTGGTACCATCGATGTCGGCGATCGCTGATGTAAGTGACAGTATCGCCCATACCCTATGATCTCGAGGAAGTTTAAATTGTTTGCTCTAATTTTTTAAGTCAATTAGGGTCTATAAATACCCCAGGTATTCTTGCTTGGGATAGCAAGAAAGTGAAGGAAAAACTTAGGAAAATACTATTGAAATTATATAAGAGTTCCTCCCTCTTTTCCAAGTGAGATTTATATTTAAGGGAGGGCTGAAAAATTATAAGGGTTGTCTCCTAAGCCTGAGAAAAGGTGAAAAGAGTTGTAAGGGCTATTTGATCTTCGCCTATTAAAAAAGTTCAGGAGTGGAAGTCGGTGGCCTCGAGTGAAGAGGAATCGAGAGTCGGTGTAGGTCAAGGGGATCGAACCATTATAAAAATCTAGTGTGCATCTCTTTCTTGCCTTTTGTTACTATTAGTCTTGGATTTAATTGATTATTAACTAGTTCCAAGTTAAAACACTTTTAATGTCGATTTTCTTCAAATAAAATTTTTTCAAATCGATGTTTTTTACTTAGCACTAATTCAACCCTTCCCCTCTTAGTGCCAACTCGATCCTAACAGACACATGGAGTGACTGACAAATATAAACATATATAATCTTAAGGAGTTTATAAAACTATATTTATCATAATATTTAATTACAAGATCATTCTAAACTCAATATTCACATTAATTCTATATAGACTATCATACAAAATTTAAAAATTAACTTTATTGAATCATACTTAGTTTATGACAACTAAGTGAGAAATAATATTATAATAATTCTAAATAAAGAACTTAAATTTTGAATTATAAGAACATAGCATGTATTCTCGAGAATCATTAATTAAATTATCTCTGGGCGTAGGTGATAAGTACCAACTTCTATCACTTTTGTTTTAAGATGATTCTTTTTAATAATGAATATTTTTTCTTTTTTAATTTTCATATTGAAATGAATATCTATTAGTGGCAATATATGTTGAAGTACAGAATTAATCCACCAAATATTAGAAAAAATTTCTATAATATTTGATTTAAAATATACAAAGATCAAATTTTATACATTTTCCTTTCAAACCAATCCTTATAGTTCATCTTTATATAACCTTCCTTACCATAGAAGTAGCACTTTACTATAAATATTTTTCTTTTATGAGTTTATATGATATTTATAAATTTAAGTGATTTACACTTTAACTTTCTTTTGTTGTTACCCACTTCTTGAGTAATACTTAAAATATTATGAGTACTTTCTATTTTAATCTTAATTTTTTATAAACAAATATACTAGTCAGCTTATTTAAGTTTCACCGTTAATTTTATTATGATAAATTTTAAAAGGTTAAGGTTCATTTTAGTCATTGTGGTATTAACTATGGACCACTTAAGCTTTTATGATTTACTTGTATCTAAAATAACCCCTATACTTCAAAAAATATAGCATATAAGCTTCTCCCGTCAAGTCTGAGTTAATAAATGTTAGAGCCTACTTATATAATATGCTAACTCATAATAAACTATTAATATAATGATATAAATAATTTAGATTTAAAAAAGGATCCACTTTAGCCATTGTGATTTTAGTCATTGACCACTCAAGCCCTTGTAGTTTTGCTTGTATCTAAAATAGCCTCTATATCTTTAAAAACATAGCATATAAGCCCCTCTTATTAAGTATAAGTTGATAAACATTAGAATCTACTTATGCAACATAGTGACTCACAATAAATCATTAATATAATAACACATATAATTTAAGTTTAAAAAAAAGACTACTTTGTTGAGGAAGAGAAGCAGTGGAGACTGTAATGACAGACAAAAGTAGAGAGGCAGAGGTAAAAGATGACGGAGTTGAAGGTAAGGGAGAGTTAGACTACCTCATCATATGCATGATAGGTGAAGCATAGGAGAGGGCGAAGTGAGAGGTGGCGAGGATGAAAATTCCTAGGAGGTAGAGGGACCAAGAGATCATTGTATGCTCAGCGTTGGACTGGTCGACACACATCCACCTGAGGTAGGGCTAGGAGCTCTTGAGCTTGTCGCTAGCACAAAAAAGACTGCATGCATATGACGCCCTAATAGGTAGCAACGACTCAGTGCTACTGTTGGTGGTCGCTTCCACGATGATACAGCCTCCCGTCATTAATAGTGATTTTAATTTTTCTAATTTAGATTATATGTATTATTATATTAATTATTTATTATGAGTCAACATATCACGTAATCAGACTCTAATGTTTGTTAACTCAGACTTGACATGAGGAACTTATATGCTATGTTTTTTAAAATATAAGGATTATTTTAGACATGAGCATAAGAGCTTAAGTGGTCCATGACCATAAGAGCTAAAATTGACTTTGTTTTTAACTTAAATTACATGTGTCATTATATTAATAGTTTATTATATGTTAATATGTCATATAAGCATATTTTAATATCTATCAACTCAAACTTAACGAGATAAGCTTATATGCTATGTTTTTTAAAGTATATGGGTTATTTTAGATACAAGTAAATCATAAAGACTTGAGTGGTCCATGACCAAAACCAAAACCAAAGGGGCTAAACTGAACCTTAACTAAATTTTAAATTAGTCAAACCAAAAAGAAACAGAATTAAGAATAGATTATATGAGGAATAACTTAACTACATCAATGCTAAATGTTCTTGAGCTTATAGCTTTATCAATTATATTGAGGATATAATCTTGAATTTCTCAAATACTATCATATTGAATTTTAATAAATTTTTTATTAAGGTGTCTGCTAATGACTTATCATTACAAGTGTGCTAGTTGTAGACTACTGAAGTCTAAATATTATTAATAATTATAATAAAACTAAGTCTTTTAGATTTTTTCTAATCAATTATCTCAATCATTTGTTCCATAGAACTTTCAATAATTAAGTTTGTGATCATTTTAACTAGTATGGTTAGGGTCTAACACATCTAATACATTGCATATGCTCAAGAAATTTAATCTGGAATATATAGAGAATTTACAATAATATAGTAAAGGAAGTATGATTGTGATATATAGTGTTAAACTATTTATATCATCTCTATTTTACTATTGGGTGAAATATTTACAATGACATTATCCTATCATATCACATAATTATTCAAAATATATTCTCCTTAGATTATCTAAACATCTCAAACATGTGTTTCATTTTAAATATTATTTTTTAATATCATTTAGGACTAATTTCTTAATATAATTTTATATAATATAATAATATAAAAATATAGTTTAAAATATCTTATAAATGGTAAAACCTTTATTATAATTCACATCTCATAATCCTATCATCCCAAGCTACTTTGCAACTACCGATTATGATATGAGCTATAAATAATATTTATCAATTTTTTAAATATAATTATATTAAAATAATTTTAAAATAAGATAATAATTATAATAATTATTGAACATTAATCAGTAAAAAAAACTCATATGATAACATAATTGTAATCATGATGAAATATAAATAAACCTTTATATAAAAAATAAGTATTATTGCATAATTTAAAACTTATACATGTAAATAACTAAATAAGTATGCAAGGACAATAATTAAATTTTTATTTACCACATGCAAAATAATCAATAAGTCATATGAAAAAACTATAAAAGAAAATCATAATTTATACTTTTTTATTTTTGTATAAAATTTTAAATTAAATTAGTCAATTTTATTTAATTGGGCAAGCCTAAAACTGGGTTAAACATTAGCCCAACTAAGTCAAAAACTAAAAATTGATCTATGTCAAAATTGATCAAAATTTTAACTTTTCTCACATTTGATCAAAATTAAATCTAATCAAATAATCAAAATTTAGTATTCAATCACAATTAAAATTCTTAATTTCATTAGGGGCAAAACTATAATTTTGTTGATAGGATATAAAGCAAAATTATAGGATTTATAAAGGATAAAAAATAAAATTATTGAAATTTAGAAGGATAAAATTGTAAATGTCTAAAAACCCTAATTTGCTCTGCGCTCGACTATCGCGATGCATGGTCACCGCTTGTGTGATTGCCACATATGCGACCAACTCGATGGGTGGTTGTCGTGATGCACAACCAACGTGGCACACGACTCGCCATCTGTGTGCCCGCTATGATACATGATTAACATAGTGTGCGGCTTGCCGACTATGCAGCGATTGCAATGTGCAACCATTGTTATGCGTAGTCGCTTGCTGCTGCCACGATGTGCATGCGTTGCCCGATGCAAACCACCTACTATTGTTGCGGTGTGCATGCCTTGTTCAGTGCAGTCACCCATGGTCAATGGTGTTGCTATAGTTGCTACGGCTGCCATCGGTAGTAGTGTTGCATAGCCATCGCCACCACCATAGGCAACGGTGTTACTATCGTCGCTCTGCGCAGCATTGCTATGCAACCAACGCAATCGCCATAGGGTTGACAATCATTGAAGATCATGGCCCTCAATAAAATTATCACTAACAACAAGCTGCCGACGGTAATCCATTGATCTAATACAAGGAATCTCATGTCATCCGAAAGTAGGTGAAAGGACAGATCCAACAGGAAGATAGATCGACAATATACATAGATCATTCAAGCATCATAAATCAACAACAATAGATCTAAAGTATTTGATTTCAAAAAACTTGGCTTGATACAAATTATAAAAATCAAAATCAAAGTATGCTACTTTATGTGAAAAAATCTCAATGTCATGATTGAATAACAATAGATCATATTTACATACATACCTTTCGATGTCACCTAGAAGGACTTTTATATAATCTGGAAGGACGTCATCCTTTGGATCCGAAAAATTATAATGATATTAATATGCACTCTCTTAGACTATCACAAATCCACATCTCATGTCTGTCTCATCATATAGTTTAATCCCTAGAAGGTTATATAAATGATAGTAGAGAATCTAGAATAATTAATTAAGATAATTCCTTCCATAAAGATCATCTTCTAAAAATTTCTATCTTATCTAAACTTCCTTTCTATTAGGCTACATAATATAACAAAAACATTTGATGTTGAAAAATAAATCAACTCTAATAAATTATTGACATGTGAAATATTCAACAGAAATCTGTATTAACTCAGTTCAACTACAGACTTGCAGACTTCTCCATTCTTTGGAGTTGGCGGAGGCAACTTCTCATCCACCAATCCGACCATGGCCGAAGCTTCTGGCTTGCTTGAAATCCTCCGGAAGACTGCAGACTTACACCTCTCCAGCATTTGCATTAAAATTGATTTTCTGGAATTTGTCAATTTTACGAAAGGGAACTGTCTAAGATTCCTTGGTTCCTTAGAAATATTTTTGATGATATTTTACTTCTTTGTACAAGTTTTTATGTCGGTACGGTTCACGATTCCCAGACCACAAATGGCATGGTCCATTGGCTTGCCAATTTGGGGAGAACTATAAATTTTTTATTTTTCTTTTAGCTTTCTGCTGATTTCCATGTAGCTCGTATTGGAGAACTAGATTAACCTTTAATACAATTTCTCCTTTTCAGAAAAGAAAAACTCAGTTCAACTGACATAAACTACCAAATTATACAGAAAATGTTTCTGGTCCTTATTTAAAAATATTTCCCAATGATTCCAGTCTTGGGGTATCTAGCATTATAAAATAAGTTTCTTCCAATATGAGAAGCTAGACCTATTCTAATTTAAGCATCCAAGGAATAGTTTACCAAACACATTCAAAGTGCTCCTCTTTACAGGATTTCTATCTTTAAGTTAGTGATCTAGAAAGGGTATTATTTGAACTAGACCTATTCTAATTTAAGCATGAAAGGAATAGTTTACCAAACACATTCAAAGTGCTCCTCTTTATAGGATTTCTATCTTAAAGTTAGTGATCTAGAAAGGGTATTATTTGAACAACTCATTAAGCTTAGTATGCTTCATGATAAGTTAATATTCTATACGGTTTTATCTTTTTAGGATGAGCCCGAAAAGATAAAATCGCTCACCTAAAGTAAATAATTTTTCTAGAATCTTTGTGCTGGTATCAATGACGATAAAATATTGATTTATCATAATGACATTATAAGGGTCATGAGCCCTCGACTCTTCTATTAAGAGTACTAATAAATATATTTAGTCATTGAGGAATAAAAAAATCAAAAATTTATAAACATCAAGTATTATTCTTATTCTTAAAAATATCTTTTAAGGCTCACCCAAAATGGATAATTTCATGCAAACCCTAGTTTTTTGTCTTTTTGTTTTGCTTTCTCCTTCCAAGCCTTTTTCAATATTGAATATGCGACGAAACATAATTTCGATAAATGAGGTTTCATAGATTCTCACCGGAAGTAGCATAAATTTTCTTTACACTTGCCTCTAGACCCTGAAGCATTCAACAAAACTTTGCTGGTCACAGTGACCGATCAAGATTTGAATTATTTTTGTCATTGGTTCCTTCAAATAGTCTTGACTGGGTTGTAGAATCGACACCATTTCCAGAATCAACCGTTTTAATTCTATCAAATTTGAAACTAAAATTGAATCGATTCTCAAAATTTTCAGTTCCCATTTAAGTTTCAGTTCCAGTTCCAAACAGAAACCATCAATTTTAATTTTTAATTTTTAATTTTCTTAAAATATTTCTTTAATTACTCATTTATTAATGTGTTGAAAGGGATAAATTTATCATTTGAAAGGGCATTTGATCATTTAGGGTTTTTTTTTTTAAAATTTTTTGAACTATTTTAGTTCTGGATTCGGTTCTAGAATTTAAAAAATGGAAGATAATTGTCAGATCTCGATTCTAGTTCAGTTTGCATCGTCAAACCGTTAATCTAATCCGATTTTGACACAATCGTGATCTTACTGTGGTCAGCAAATACCAATATTTATAATGAGGGTAAAGTAAATGAGGCAGTCCCTGAGTGTCACCGGCTGTGGAATTATACAACTAAACAATTTTATGGCATTGGAGCACTCTTAATTTGGACTGTTGGATAAAAACATCATGAATCTTTCAATCCACTGGAGACACATTCCTCTGATTTAGTAATATATATGTTCGGAAATAAATAAATAAATATATATATATATATATACACACACACCTTTGCTATTAACGTCTGACAATTGACTATCAACATTTCGATTTCACATTTACACCTGTTGATAAATATAACATAAATTTCTCCTAAATTTTTGTAGAAAAAATAACCAGTGAAATAATCGGCAAAAAAAGAATATTTTTAATATGTAATATTATTAATTATTCATTTTTGTTGTAACCGCAACCAGTGAGAGGGGCAAACATACCAATTCAAAACTCCCAAAGGATAGAAATGTAAAACCACGTGTCTTTTAATATCCGTAAAATGGTCGCTCGACTCTCCTTGCCGACAGATATCTGTGGGGCAGCCATTCACATGTGCCGAGACAGGTAACTATTAAAAGAGACGTTAGTGCAAACTTGAACCGGATAGAGATGATCGAGAAGGACAGACAACGTGATCTTGTCTCCAAAGTGTGAAGTAGCAGTAAAGACACTGAACATGTAGATTTGAGGGACACTACTGTATCAGTTTGTATGCAGCTTTGATGTTATCCTAATGTGATCGGTAATATCATGTGTAGTAGTTTTAAGCTGTCACTTTTTTTTTTTTTTCCTTCTCTGAGTACCAATTTAGTCTCAAAACAAAGGTCATTGAGAGGACCTTCCATTTAATGAAAAAGATTACTCAGCTTAAGATTTAAAGAACAATTTCATTTGATGAAAGACTTTATCAGTTCTTCCCATGCTTTTTTGTTTTCTTCTGAATTTATTCTTAACGGTATTCAGATGCTTGCAAAGAGCTACAAGTTGAAAGTTCAGACCACCACTTCCATCAGCACCTGCAAACACATTAGATGACCAGAAAACACAGTTGTTTTAAGTACCATATAATTATGAAAAAGATAATTCTGACTATCAAGATTAGATCAATTAGAAAAGGGACGTGCATTTTAAAAGTTGACAGCCTTGTTTGCTGGTATTCTATTTAAGTCCACAATGTAATGAGACCCCAGGAACTGATACTGTCTAAACTCTGAAGATGGCCCACTCATTCCAACCATGGCCAATGGCACATGTTAGTGACCCACTTTTCAATGAACCGACAGTACCACAGGAAAAAGACCTTTTGAGGATCAAAAGAGTCGGTTAATGTTTCTGGTTGGGTCATTCATCCTTATTTTCCTTAATTTATAGCACAATTTATCTTTGTGTTGAATAAAGTTTGCAATTAGACATAAGGATTCTATTAATAATCAGTAGACAACTCACCATAAATCAGCAGTACCACCAGTTGGTTATGTTGGGCAAAACTGAGAAGGATCTGTAATGAGTGTCAGTGAAATGATAGAATTTGACAAAATTCTAAAATCTCAAGTTGATTCATGTATTTCACTTTAATAAAAAATTAAAACCACATTATGTTTCACAGAACACCATCATTTGTTAACATAACAACATCCATGGGAGAGGTATTTAGCAGTTTCCTATGGTCAGCTCACCAGTTAAAATGAGTTTATAGCATTTCTGGTAGCTTAGCACAGTAGAAATCTGAAAATGTTGTATTTGGAGTGTGGTGTTATATGATGTTAAAATGCAACTGCTAAGAGGAAACTCTGCAACCACAAGTTGATAAATTCACAATTAAAGTAAGTAGACATTCCATGGCAGGTTGGTACTTAGAAGGCCTGGAACATATAGTTTTTAAAGTGCATGATCCATGACATTGTGAAACAGTAGACAAGCAGATCAGTGTAAGAACATCAAATCAGTGGTTCCAGGTATTATTTGACCATGTGGGAACGTCAATGCCCGTGTGCTGTGGGGAAAAGAAAAAGCATCTTCTTTTGAAGATTTCAACAACTCATCTTACTATCGCTCCAAACTTGGAGATATTGTTTTATCACTCATAAAAAGCAAGAAACAAAATATCTTTTGGCAACAAGTGGAGTATCAAAAGATGCAGGTATCCAACTGACAACATACTGCTATTGCAGCCACATCCTGCAAACCAACCATTATTAACATAGCATACTAGTCATAAATTTCTATCCATAAGCAAAATCAAGGTGTCTCAACCCCTTGTCTCCAACTGATTTAACATGTCATAGAAAGTCTTGGTATATAATTCACAAGTGGATCCTAGAGATACATGTAGATGCTCTCTCAAATCCAGTTCATTTAGTTCTGACTGAAACACATATCTTGAGTATGATAATTCACCCAATCTGATGCTCCATGTTTTCATGTCAACCAAGTTAGACAAACTCCTAGTTGCACTCCACATGCATTTAGCATTATTTTATTTGAAAACAAAAGCTTCCTTTTGTGCTAATTATAATAACCTGACATGAAAATACCTAGTAAATGCTGAACATGAATGTGTTATTTCAAATCCAAGAATTGCAAACCTTTATTGCACTCAAATGAGATTACATTATTGCCCATGCAAGATTCTAATACAAAAAATGTACAAATTTCTCATCCATCAAACAGTGAGAAATGACTGATACATACAAAATCCACCAACCTAAAGAATAGCTAACCCCTTTAAGAGATGAAAACAACCAATAAAGATAATATACCATACAAGTACAATGACTAGAGAAACAGATGGGCTTCTTAGACAATGTCACCTGTGTCATGATGTTACTTGTATCAAGAGAACTTAAGGAATGCAGTCATATAAAATTTAACTGACACACTCCTCTTTGTCGGTAACCACAGGTTCACCATTTTCCTCTTTATCAGCTAGAACGAATTCTGCATACAAGTTCTTCAAAGCAATGACGACAGTCATTAATAGCGGACCAATAATGGCTCCCTGAAGAATGCAAGATAAAGAGAATTAGTTTAAATTCATCAAATTAAAGTACATAGATACCACCAGTGTGATTCTAACGAAATTATTATCCAATTTGCAAATGCAAGTACAAAAGAACCATAATGGGAAAAGTATCAATGGGACTTAGTGCGCAAAGGAGTTTAAAAAAATAAAATACTGTGATCATATGTAGTGCCTTTGCAAGAAAAAGTAAGATCTTAAAAGTAAATGAATGTTGCACCAGTAATCAACTACATTCTTAAAAGGTAATTCCTTAAGGACCCTTTGTATGTTATTCTCACAATATGAATTTCCTTTCTTTCATTCAATAATAAGATAATTAAACTTTCAAAGCTAACTGACCTGGTGAAGAGAAAGAACATCTCATTCTAATGACACATAATACTAAAACATTTATTCAATAAAAATTTAAATACAGAAGGCCTGGTGTTTACCGCACAATATTCTGAGAGATTATTTATGAACACGTTCAGCAATCAAAATCTCAAGATAGATTCATTTAACATTTCTGTTATGACAAGAGAACTGAACCTTGTGAAACTACTAGCATAATTAACTCCAAAGATCACTGTGGCAGATGCAAAAGTGGAAGTCGTGTACCAATAAGGAAGTGATATCAAAGAATAGTACCTCTAGAGCATTAGGGAACAGGGTCATTCCCCCAATGATGCTAAGGCCAGTGAGATATGGATTATGCCCAGGTATATCCTCCTGAATCACTGAAGTGCCATAATCCATCAGCATAAGGTGCATCAGTGTCAACACTACTGCCCAGACATATCTTCCTTCCATGTACAACTGCACTGCCGCAGGTATTGATGAAAGCCACATCGGTAATATCGGCACCAATGAAGTAATAAACACAAGGAGAGTTGATGTATACAAAAAATGAACTGCACAAAACCTGAACAACAGCCATGTCAGACAACCTTGGAAGATAGCAATCTTCACTGTGGCCAGCAACACAGTACTGATCGCACGGTTGATAACCTCGACACAATGGGCCCTTGCATGTTTTGACATGGGTAGCATATCCACCACCTCCTCTGTCACCCCGCCCGACTCCGAAGTGATGAGATAATACAACACCCAGAGGAAAACCATCAACTGTGAAACAAAATTCACCACTCCCGCTGCACCTGAGGCCACCTTTATGGCAACGGAGACCATCAAACTGGCACTCCCACCGAGCACTGAAGTGCTGCTAGAAAGAACCTGCTTCGAGATCTCGATCCCTTGGAAAGCAAGCTCCTTTGCTTTCACCACCAGATCCGCTCTGGTGACCAGTAATTCCCTGGAAAATGAATCCAGATCCTTGAAGATCTCTGCCCATTCGAGATTCTTTACATGAATGCTCAAAGATTGCAGCTTTATGATGTAAGGGTGCGGCGGTGAGGCTATCAAAGCGATCGAAGCACCTGCCGAAGGATTCCTTGATCGGCTAATCAAGAAATGTCGGAGATCATCACTGAAATCAGTCAAATTATATCGAACAGCCAAGCTATCAATCTGCTGCCAGATTGAGTCGTAGAGCTTCGCCGAGTACTGATCCACCAGCCCAGGTATATCGTTGTCCTCCATCCACTTAGTGAATCCAATCCTCTCGGTGTAGTTACTATTCTGAACGCGGGATTTCAGCGATATCACCGCATCCTTCCCTTCCACTCCGATATTGTAGGAGAAGAACATGCCGCCGGCCAAGACCCCAACGATCATCCACACAATTAAGCCGACTGCCACGATGGTGTTCAGGTGCTTCAGGATGCCAGTAGTGAAGAACCTACCGCTGCCCCTGTCGGAGAATGATGAGGAGTTGGACCAGCCAACGACAAAGCTGGCATTTTTCACGGCGGAGGTGGCGGTGGGGCTGGCGAGGAGAAGACCAAAAGCGAAGAGGGCAACGGTGGCGAGAGGACCGAGCTGCTCGTAGGAGATAACGAAGACCCAGAAGGAGAGGAGCCAGCGTGTAAGGATGGAGAAGCCGTCTTTGCGAGAGGGACGGAGCTCGCGGCGGATGAGGGCCACGCGAAGGTCGGCGAGGGTATCGGCAGAGGCGCGGAGTAGGGCAGCTGGGACGGCGAGGAGGGCAGGGACGAGGCCGAGGCGGAGGGGCGGGGACCAGAAGGCGACCACGGCGCGCTGGAGCTCGCGGAGAGGGATGGAGCAGAGGAGCGCCCACTGGAGGGGGCGGACGAAATCGTGGAGGAGGCGATAGAGGCCGTAGACGAGGAGAAGGGACAGGGCGAGACCGGCGTGAGCCATGGCGATGTAGAGGGCGAGGCGGGCGGCGGCAGTTGCCGGAGGAGCGGAGGAGGGCGGAGGCAAGGGCTCCTCGGATGCAGGATGGGGGCGGTCGCGGGGGGGCGGAGGCGAAGTGGGGCGGGAGGGGGGAAGGGAGTGCGGGAGGCGGCGGAGGGAAGCGGAGCGGAACATCTCGGACCAGGGCACGTTGGGATTGCGGTTAGCGTTGGAGGAGTAAGGAACGAGCTCCATCAATGGTGGATGCATCCCCAAGTCGAGTGAGTCTTCCCCCCCTCCTCTCTCTCTCTCTCTCTCTCGCTCTCTCTCTCTCTCCCCCACTCGCTGAAAGGGAAGAAAAGGAGCGACTCATTGTCTTGGTGCAATGATAGAATGGTAGTTGAATAATAATAATAATAATATAATAATAATAATAATAATAATAATAATAATAATAATAATTTAAAGTAAGATGGATGAATTAAAAAAAATACATGACTTCTTATTTTGAAAAATGCCCAAACAACATTTCTTTTGAATTATTATACCCATTTATTCCTGGATAGCTAAGTATATGAACTGTCGATTTAGTAAGTCTTTATTGATCGATTCGATTTAAAATAGTTAACTTTTGGTTTAATTCTTTTAAATACACCTACAAAGTACTCGGTATAATGTCCGATAAGTTACTGTCATTGTATTGGTGCTAATCTCGATGAAGATTTCATCTTCTCCTCTCTAGTCACTTTTCTTCTTTTATCTTCTCCTTTCTTCTTTTTTGTCTTTTTCTTATCATTTAGTAGCTATTTAGATAAGATAAAATAGATGCAGAGTTTTCATGAATAGTGTTGTATTTAAATTATTTTCCCTTGTTTAATGTTTATTGATAGATCTGAGAGCATGTCAAAGAATATTACATGTATCATGAGTTTTCATACTATTATTTTATGAAACCAATATGTTATAACCATTTTACTTTTAATTAATTCATGTATTGCTGATTTCTTATAAACCATTTGGTTGTACACTTTTCATCAAATCATTTTATCTTCTTTGATATTTATTGGTAAATCTAGGAGCTTATCAAAGAACATTATATGGATCAAGGGTCTTCATATTGCAGCTTCATGGAAACCAATGTATTATAATTCATTTTACTATTATATTGGTCCATGAATTATAAAAAAAAATATTATTTTCTTTTCTAATGATCTAACGGTAGGGCTAACTCCCGTTAAAGTATTTTAAATCCTCTTCTCTTGTTTGATGTTTATTGATAGATCTGAGAGCTTGTAGAACATTGCATGTATCACGGATTTTCATACTATAATTTTATGAAACCAATATGTTATAACCCATTTTACTATTTTAATAGTTCATAGATTGCTGATTTCTTATGAACCATCTGGTTGTGCACTTTTCATCAAATCATCTTCTCTTATTTGATATTTATTGATAAATCTAACAGCTTGTCAAAGAATATGCGTCTTCATATTATACCATGGAAGCAATGTATTATAACTCATTTTACTATTATATTGGTTTAGGAATTATAAAAAAATAATTATTTTATTTTCTAATGATCTAATTGTAAAGCTATTCCCAATAAAGTATTTTAAATCCTCTTCCCTTGTTTGTGTTAGGAGAACACTAAGAGTGGTGTGAATTAGTATATTTATGATAATGATATCTATTTAAAAATTAGTTTGATAAAACCTGTATTGAAAATATATTTAAACATAGAGATATTTAAAAGAGTGCGAGCAATTAGATAGTTAAATAAAAAAATAATGAATGTAAACAATAAAGAAGTGGAAGCACACCAATTTAATAGTGGTTCGGTCCACGTAACATACGTCCACTCCCGATTCCTCTTCCATCGAGGTCATAGACTTCCACTATCGATTTTTTTTTAATGGATAAAAATCAACTATCCTTTTATAACTCTATTTTCCTTTTCACAAGTTTGAAGGCAACCTTTATGATTCTTTCAAGTCTCTCTTAAGCAAGATTGACACTCAGAGAAGACGAAGAGAACTCTCAAATAATTACAATAGCATTTTTATTAGTTTTTTTTTTTTTAGTTTCTTGCTGTCTCAAGCAAGAATACCTGAGGTATTTATAGACCTCAATTGGCTTCACAAACTAGAGCCAAAAAAATCAAACACCATGAGACTTTAAGGTACGGGCGGTACCACCATCGGCACCTGTAGTACCACCATCGAACAAGGCCTAGGTTTTTAGGCATGTGTGATATCACCACCTGAAATAGGTGGTACTACCAATGATTGGCGATACTACTGCCAGCAACTGACAGTACCACCATCTAAGATTCCCATAAAAATATTTTTTAGTACGTTTCATACCTGAGCTATACCATCTCTTGACCTAGTTGTACCTCCTTCCAGGTCAACGAAAAGAGCCTTCTAATGGGCTCAAATTAACTTTAATTAAGACTTAATCAAGGCCTAATGGACCCTTAATTGAGTTTACATATTTATACTCAAAACTAACTCAATTACAATCACGACTACTTCAATCTTGATATAATTGATTATAAACAAGAATACTAAGCTGTCTGGCATATCATTGGTTCATCTGATGCTTAGTCCAAATCTTTGGCGTATCATCCTCTCTTGTGTTGTATTGTCCAATTGGCATGTTAACCTCCGCAATATCATATCTACTTGGCGTAATGTTTGAACCTTCTGACCCGATGCCCAAACTCATGGTACGAAGTCCTTTTACCAGCATGTTGACCATTTCTCCAGCCCAATGTCCAATCTTCTAATATGTTCAATTTCAACCCAATATCTTATTTAACTACTTTAATCAATTTGCCTCTCCTTGATCGAAGCTTGTCTTGCATCACTCAAACACACATTAGATCATAACTTTATCAATTGGTTTCATTATCAAAATATGAGATTCAATAATCTTTCTATTTTTTATAGTGACAATCAATTGATGATAGAGTTTAACTAAATTCCTCCTATCAATATGTCATATTGATAGAAACTTTGAATTCAGAAAATCATGACTATATGCATCATGAGTATTGAAAGAATCAATTGATCACATCATTGCATACATCACAAAATCATGCTAATTCCAATGAAAATAAAATTTTATCATACATGATCATCATCGTACCTTCGCTCCATTTGTCATCAACAAAAAGGAGAAGTGCAACTAGTAAGTTCTTGAAACATGCAAGCTAGTAAGCAAGTTTCACTTCATTTTGCAATATATCAATTGGCAAGTTTTACTTCTCATTGAAGTATAGAAGCTAGCAAGTTTTTGAGAATGTGAAGTTAAGCAAAATTTTTGATTCTCTAAATGTGCAAGATAGGAACTTTTGCCTCAAGCTACTTCTCTTTAGATGTGCAAATACTTGTTCTCTTGAGATGTGCAAGCTAGTGCTTTCTGCTTTTTTTGATATGCTAGCAAGACTTTCTCCCCTTTTATCATTGTCAAAAAGAAGAAAAGAATATAATAATATAATTTTTCTTTTTACAATAATGCTATAATCATAACATAAGGTTTACAACCATAAATATAAGGGAGTAGCGAAACATGAAGAAAATAACATCAATTTATGTATATAATGTTCTAAACATCAAAGCGCATCATCTCAAGTTATGAGTATTGAAAAAAAAAAAAAAGAATCAAGGAAACATTATGGTTCATTTGGACAAATATTCTCTTTAATAAAATGAGAGAATTATATGAAAATAAATAGTGAGAGGTCTTAATTCATTAAAAAAAATCTTAAGTTATAAATATCAAGAAATTAAGATCATGATTCATAAAAAATCTAAAGTTATAATTCCAAGAAATCAAAAGATAAATCATGATTTATTTGGATATTTCTCTTTACTAACACGAAAGAGTCATAGTGAATGATCTTGATTTATATAAAAATTTCAAGTTATAATTATCAAGATCATAATTTTCCTTTTTAGTAAGTAGTTAAAAGAAGAAACCATAGAGGATCAAAAAGATTTTATTCCTTAAACAAAACATCAAGTTTAGAAATCACGAGAAAGTTCATGATTCAAAAAAAACTCATTCAAATTTATCAAATCATCAAAATTGCTTTCTTAGCTCAAGAGATTCTAAAATATCATTTATTAGTCTTTTGTTGGAAACTTGATTAGATAGAGATCAAGAAATTTTAATGAAAAATATTTTTTTCCTTTTAGTTATTTCAATTCATGTGATTAATTTCAGGCCAAGTTTTCTTCTTTTTTTTTTTTGCCAAAACCATGCATTAATATTGAAAAATTAAAGATAAGTTTTATCATAAAAATCACAAACATTTAAGCATAAATCATCTTTAATCAAAAAATTTGTTATAATAAAAAATCTTCAAGTTTCAATGATAACCCCTTTTTTAAAAAATAATAATTTATATTTGTTATTAACCTTTTTCATCAATCAATTTATGAAAAGTGTCAATTGTTTCATTATAAGGTAAAGAAGATATGCTTGAGTCACTTACCTTGTTGTTGTGACCCTTATTTTTATTTGTTTGCTCCTTGTCTTCAGATGCACTTGATTCGTCTGAAGTCATCTTGATCACTTTCTTATTCTTTAAAACCTTCTTCTTTAATTCATTTTTATTCTTACATTCTTAATTTATAAATTTTTTAAGTTTTCTTGTAAGAAGTTCAAAGTCATCCTCGTCACTTAAGGTTTCGCTCAAGTGGTCTTCTTTTGTTCTAAGTGTTAAGTCCTTCATATTCTTTGGAAGGTTGTTCTTATATCCATCATGTGCCATATATGTCATTTTGTAGGTCAAGGACCTGATAAGTTTTTTTTAAAAAAAATTGTTCAAGACCTTTGCTTCTTGTATTGCTGTTACTTTAGGATCTCAGTTTTTTTGAAGGGATCTTAGTATTTTGTTAACAAGTTCAAGGTTAGAAAAGCTTTTACTAAGTGCTTTAAAACCATTATTGAAA
The DNA here is from genome assembly GCA_021527575.1 of Ensete glaucum. Taxonomy (NCBI): domain Eukaryota; kingdom Viridiplantae; phylum Streptophyta; class Magnoliopsida; order Zingiberales; family Musaceae; genus Ensete; species Ensete glaucum. The sequence continues at coordinate 36,274,279 of CM038558.1, read as the reverse complement.
TTTGTAAATCAAGTGTACACATCTCGTTTGGTTCCATTTAAAATTCAAAACTATACATCAAAATATTAATTTTAGAATCTTTTACTCTACTTATGACTTCATGTGTTATTTCAAGAGTGTGCCAAATCTCATATGTAGTTTTACATATTGAAACACGATTAAATTTATTTTCTATCAAGAGCATAAAATAAAACGTTCATCGCTTTAGTATTCAAAGATAAAGTCTTCTTCTCCAAATCATTCCATTCATTTATTAGTTTGAAAGACTTTTAAAAACTATTTTCAATGATATTCCATAAACTGAAATCAACAGAAAGCAAGAAAACTCTTATTCGAGTTTTCTCATATGTGGAGTCCGTCCCATTGAACATAGGAGAATGAGTGATAGAATAACCTTATTGATAGCAGGAATAAACTTTTTAGTCTCTTTTGGATGTTAAACCAATTAAGAAAAACTTGGCTCTAAAACCAATTGTTACGATCTAAACTGGCACTAAGAGGAGGGGTGAATTAATACTTTTGGCTCGATTTAAAAATTCATTCGATGTATTAGAAATACGTTTAATCATAGAGACATTTGGAAGGGTAAAAGCAAAAGTAGTAGATAGTTAAACAAAAAAGCAATGAAGATAGATAATAAAGAAGAGGAAGCACACTAATTTTATAGTGGTTTGGTCCACGTGATCTATGTCCAGTCCCGATTCGTCAAGGCCATCAATTTCCATTATTGATATTTCTTCAATGGATGAAGATCAACTACCCTCTTACTATTCTCCTTTTCATAGGTTTAGAAGATAACCTTTACAATTCTTTTAGCAATCCTTTAAACAAAATTCACACTAAAGAAGACAAAGGGAACTCTCAAAGAATTATAACAGCGTTGTCCTAAGTTTTTCTATTACTTTCTTACTATCCCAAGTAAGAATACCTGGGGTACTTATAGACCCAAATTGGCTTTATAAATTAGAGCTAAAAATAAAACATCTTGAGATTTTAGGATACGGGTGGTACCACCACTCAGAATAGGTGGTAACACTAAACTAACGGTACTACCACCAACAGTCGATGGTATAGAATCCCAAAAAATTAGTTTTTAGTACTTTTTATACCTAAGCTGTATCATCTCTTGACCTGATTGTACCTCCTTTCAGGTCAACAAAATGAACCTACTAATGGACTAAAATTAGTCTTGATTAAGGCTTAATCAAGGTCCAATGAGCCCTTAATTAAGTTAGCATGGTACACCCAAAATTAACTTAATTATAATCATAACTACTTCAATCTACATATAATCGATTACAAACAAGAATACTAAGTTGGTCGACATGACATTGTTTCATCTAGTACTTCATCCAAACCTTTGGTGTCTCATCCTCTCTTGCAGCATATTGCTCAATCAGTATATTGACCTCGTAGCATTTGATCTCCTTAGTGCAATGTCCAATCCTTCTAGTTCGATGCCCGAACTCATAACATGAAGTCCTTCTGCTAGCACGTCGACCATTCCTCCGACCTGACATTCAATCTTCTGACATGTTCAATTTCGGCCCAACATCTTATTTCATTGCTTTAATCGATTTGCCCTCCTTGATCGAAGTTAATTCTACATCACTTAAACGTATATTAAATCATAATTTAATCAATTAGTTTTATCATTAAAATTTAAGATTCAATAGTTTGATATTTATTGATAGACCTGAAAGCTTCTTAAAAAAACATTACATGTAATAGAGTTTTCATTCTACGATTTCATAAAACCATTATGTTATAACCCATTTCACTATTATATTAGTTCATAGATTGATGACGTCTTCTGAACTATCTGATTGTGCACATTTCATCAAATCATCTTCTCTTATTTGATATTTATTGGTAAATCTAGAAGCTTATCAAAGAACATTATATGTATCAAGGGTCTTCATACTGTACCTTTATCAAAGCTAATGTATTATAACTTGTTTTAATGTTTATTTTATAGATCTAAGAGCTTGCCAAACACACATTGCATGTATCACGGGTTTTCATGTTACAATTTTATAAAATCAATACGTTATAACCCATTTTACTATTATATTAGTTCAATGTGATTTCTTATAAAATAAATGGCTTATAAGAACATTATATGATTTCTTATAAACCATCTGATTGTGCACTACTCATCAAATCATCTTCTCTTATTTGATATTTATTAGTAAATCTAGGAGCTCGTCAAATAACATTACACGTGTCAAAGGTCTTCATGCTGTACCTTCATGAAAGCCAATGTATTATAACCCATTTTACTATTATATTGGTCCATGAATTATAAAAAAATATTTTTTTCTAATTATGTAACTATAGGGCTTTTCTCAATGAAATATTTTTTGTTAGTTCTTGATGATATCGATAGATAGACATTTGGTGAGACATCAGGTTTGGGTGAAAGTCAATTGCCAAATACCTCAAGTTTTGGGACTCTTTTTAGGACTTGAATCACTTTATTATGATGAAGATGATGATAATGATGATTTTTTTGAAAATAAATTTGTTAAATAAAGAATGACTCATATTATTTTGATATTTGAGCTTCTAAATTACTCTATATCTTATGATATAAAATAGATTTAGAAAAAATATTCTAATATGCTATATACTACTTTTGGGGTGAGATCAAAAATAGTATATTACATACTAAGAGACGTTAAAACATCATAAACTTTTCATAAAAGTTTTGAATTAGACACATAGGAACATATATCCATATTTTTCTAATTTAGATATTTTTGTGAGAATTTTTTGGTTTATTCAACATTTTAATAATTTGTCATTTTCCTATTTTATCCAACTTTTTCCATTTCAACAAAAATATCATGGATCCATGCAATATTTTTTAGCATTTAATTTTTTTAAAATTGGTCATATAATTATGGTAAAAATAGAGTCATAAATTCAAAAAATAGAATATCACATATTAGGATTGGTCCAAACACCTTGATTTTTTTATGAAACCTTTGAACATTATTACCCTGATGGACTTCTATCATTGATTTTCCATTTTATATAAATCTTTTGATGTTTTTCTGAATTATTAAGAATATGAATGATGTGTCATTTGCTACTTTTATCAATTTTTTCTTTCATTTCTAACAAATTATCATAGATCCATGCATGTTTTTTGATATTTGAACTTTTAAATTGTTCATGGCATATAGTAAAAAAGTAGGTTTAGAAATAATATGTTTTAAAATCGATGCATAGTTTTTGGGGTCAGACCAATAATAATGTATCACATACCTGGACAAGTCAAAATACTATAAAACTTTTACAAAAGTTCTGAATTAGACCCATATGGATATAATATTAGTATTTTTCTAATTTATAGGAACTTCTTGATAAATTTTTTATTTATTCAGCATCTCAATAGTAGGTCATTTTCTTATTTTATCTTTTTCAATTGAAATGTCATGAATTCATGTAATGCTTTTTGATATTTGAGTTTTTAAATTAGTCAAACAACTATGATAAAAATATGGGTCATAAATATATTTTTTTAATATATGATACACTATTCTTTATGTTCAAATAAAAATAGTGTATCTCAGTGGTCTAAATGCCTTGAAATTTTTATAAAAGCTTGCAAAATGACCTTCTATAACTGATTTTTTTTATTTTAGAGACTTTTGATTTTTTTAAATTATTAAGAATCTGAATAATATGTCTTTTTTAAATTTTAATTTTTTTTATTTTCACCAAATATTATAGATCTATGTAATATTTTTTTGATATTTGAGTTTTTAAATTGTAGTGCCATAGTCTTATACACTTTAAACTATAATTAGCATCCCAATAAAAGTACAAATCACACACACACACACACACATATATATATATATATATATATATATATATATATATATATATATATATATATATATATATATATATATATATATATATATATATATATATATTATCCTCACTTAGTAATATGATTTATAATGTGTATGTTTTATAAATATGATAAATGACTTTAATATTGAAATAAATACTTTTTAAAACTATTATTATACAAAATGTTAGTTGAACATGCATAAACATTAATATTTGTTACGAAAGGAGAAGCAAAAAAAATGACAAAAATAGAATACTATGATCCAGTTAATGAAAAATAATTTCAATCAAAAAAACAATATAGTATTAAATAGGAGGTAAAAGAACAAAAATATTTACAAGATTATCTCCAAATTCACATACTCTCTACTCACTTGCTTCATGAACTAAGGTCATAGGACCTAAAAGTAACTACCTCGCCCCACTTTCTTACCTCATTATCTCACTATCTCATTCATGATTAATAATTACTCACTAAATCCTTAATCATGGGTCACTAACTCCACAACTTCTTCACATATTAACTACCTATATAACTACCATGAATTAATTCTCAACACTCCCCCTTGATTCATAGTTACATACACCAACTTGAGACATGAAATAAACATGCTTCTGAACTGGAAGTGACTTGGTGAGAATATCTACAACTTGTTCATATATACTACAGTACTTCATTGTTATAGCTCCATTTGCTATAAGATCTCGGATGAAATGATAGTGTATATCTATATGCTTCGTTCTTCCATGAAATGTTGTGTTCTTCATCATTGCAATTGTAGCTTTATTGTCACAAAATATTTTTGTTGTCTCTTTCTATTCTTGATGAAGATTTTCAAGAATTCTTTTAAGCCATATAGCTTGACAAGCTGTTGATATTGTAGGTACATATTCTACTTTTGATGTCAACAACGTAGTTGTTGCTTATTTCTTTAAACTCCAAGATATAGCTCTTGATCTGAGGCTAAAAATATTGCATGAAGTACTCTTTCTATCATCCAAATCTCCTACCCAATCACTATCAATAAAATCAAATAATTTATATTTTAAATTATGAGAATACCAAATTTCATAATCCGTAATTCCAGTAATATAATATAGAATTCTTTTAACAGCTCTGAGATGATGTTTACTTGGGCTTTGCATAAACCTAGATACTACACTAACATAGAAGGTAATATCTAGTTAAGTATGAGTTAGATAAATCAAACATCCAACCAGACTTCCATAGTATCTTGTATTTATCAAACCTGTACCATCTTCAAGTTTTAATTTCTTATTTACATTTATGGGTGTAGTTGTAGCTTTGCAATTAATCATATTAGATTTTTTGAGCAGATCCATTACATACTTTCTTTGTGAAATAAAATTTTCATCAGATCCTTACTTCACCTTCAACCCAAGAAAATAGTGCAGCAGACTTAGATCTGATATTTCAAACTTATTCATCATATATTTTTTAAATTATATCACAATAAAATTAGATGAACCCATATATATAATATTATCAATATAAAGTCAAACCATAAGAATATTGTATTTATCTTTCTTCTTTAAATAAAGGGTAGGTTCATTATCGCTCCTTTTAAATCCATTTTGATGAAAATAACAATCAATTTTGTTGTACCATACTCTTAAAGCTTATTTGGCTTTCTTTAACTTATATACCTTTTGTCATATCCTTTAACCAAAAAACCTTAAGGTTGAGTAATAAAAATATCTTCTTATAAATCTTCATTTAAAAATATAAATTTCACATCAAATTGATAAACAAGCTAACTCAAATAAGTAGCTAAAGTCAAAAAGGTTCTTACGGGTTCGAATTTAGTAAATGGAGAAAAAGTATCATTAAAATCAATACCTTGTTGCTGCGAATATTTTTTGGCTACAACACAAGCCTTATGCTTTTAAATACTTTCATCTATATTATATTTTATTTTGAACACCCATTTTAATCAAATAGCTTTTTTTTCTTTTGGTAGATTTATCAGCTCCCAAGTTTCATTATTTTCAATTGACTTGATTTCCTCCTTCATTGCATTTCGCCATTCCTCTTTTTTAATTGTTTCCTCAAAACTTATAAGATCTAAAATAAATAAAAATAAATATTGAATCATAAATCTCTTTTAATTATCTAAACCTTCCTGGAGGGGTTTCATCTAAGAATCATTTGCTGAATTTGAATTACTACTATGTGAGGTTAACGATGAACTTGTTAGAGCAGGATCTGTCACTTGATTCGGTAGTGTGACTAGTTCTACTGGAATATGAATTTGTGTTTCACCTTCATTGATCTCCCAATTCCAACTTACCCTTTCATTAAATATAATATTTTGGTTAAAAATAAACTTACTACTTATAAGATTATATAATCGATATGCTTTGGATTATACAGAATACCTAATTAAGATGTATTTTTCAGATTGTTCATCAAGCTTATGATGGTTTTATGAATTTACCAAAGCATAAGCAATATAACCAAAAATTCTTAAAAGACTTACACTTAGCTTTATATCATAACAAGCCTCAAAAGGAGTTTGATTCATAATAGTCTTTGTTAGTGAAATATTCAATAAATAAATTGCTATTGCAATTACTTCTGCCTAAAACTGATTTGGAAGATGCTTTTATTTAAGCAAACTTCTTGTCATTTCGACAATAGTCGATTCTTACATTTAGCTACACTATTTTACTCTAGTGTATATGGTGTTGTCAATTCCTTGCGAATACCATTTTCTTCATAAAAATAATTAAACTGATTAGACAAAAATTCACCATCTCTATTTGTCCAAAGTATCTTTATGCATTTACCACTTTGTCTTTCTACAAGTGCCTTAAATTTTTGAAAATTATCAAATGCTTCAGATTTCAGTTTCAGAAAATATATCCAACTCATGCAGTTATAATTATTAGTAAATAACAAAAATATTGAATTCTATCAAATGATTTTATATTTATAGATTCACATAATTCAGCATGAATTAATTCAAGATAATTAGATGCTCTCTATACTTTTCCAATAGGAAATTGTTTCTTACTTTGTTTGTCATAAATGTATCCTTCACATATATCAATTGTATTAATTTTTGGCAATCTGTAAACTATTTTTTTATTTAAAAATCTTAAACCCTTAATGTTAAGGTGTCTATATCTCAAATATCATAAATTTATCTTATTCTTTTGATTTACAATAAGAGCATGTTTCTTAATATTTGAAACATCAATTGGAAACATCTTATTTTGCGTCATGCAAACATTTACTATAATCAAACTAGATTTCTTATCTTTAATAGTGTATAAACTATCATCAAATATAACTGAATATCTAGTATCTATCAATTGCCCAATACTCAATAAGTAATGTGATAAACTAGGAACATAAAAAATATTATCAAGGTATTTTATCTTCCAATGATTTGTCTACACCTCAATTATTCTTTTTCCTTCCACTTGGATTTACTTGCTATCTCCAAGTTTAACTTTCAACTTATGAGTTTCATCAATATCTATAAATATTGATCTTATGCTTGACATATGAATAAAACATCTACTATCCAAAAACTAAATATCATTTAAGATATTATTAACTTATGAATAAGTCATAAATAATTTACTATTGTCTTCGTTTTACTCCATATAGCTTGCTTGCTTTTCTCTTTTCTAACAATCTTCCTTCATATGACTAAACTTCTTATAATAGTGACATTGAATTCCGCTCTTGTAGTTTTTCTGATTATAGTTTGATTGTCTTTCATCATGCCCATCAAAGTATCATCTTCCTCTTTCATTTCCTCTAGAACGAAATCCTTCTCTGTCACATCTTCTTCCTGTTGATTTTTTATCTTCTTTTGAATTAGAAGACTCCCCCTTAACTTGAAATGTTTTTTCTTCACTTTTTTTAAGTAACATGTTCAACCTTGCTTCATGTGTTTGTAAGGAACCCATTAGTTTATCAAATGAATAAGTAGATAAGTCCTTTGACTCTTCAATTACGGTAACAACATGATCAAATTTCGAAGTTAAACTTCTCAAAACTTTTGCAATAATTATTTGATCATAAAGATGTTTACCATAGGATTTCATTTGATTAACAATTTCAATCACTCGAGAAAGAAAATCTTACATTGATTCATTACATTTCATAAACAAAATTTTAAACTCATAACGAAGGGTTTGAAGTTTTACTGTAATCACCCTTGATGAGCCTTGAAGTTCATTTTGAAATATCAACCAAGTTTGTCTTAAGATTATCACTACTGCAATTCTTGAGAAGATTATCTCATATACAACTTGTTGAATGAAGAACAATGTCTTTGAGTCTTTCTTTCTATTCTCCCTCGGCCTGGTTTCTTCATCTGGATTTGCATAGTCATTCTCTATCAAGTCCTAAAGGTTTTGAAACTTGAACAAAGTCTTTATCTTGATACTTCAAAATTCATAGGATTTGCTTGAGAAGATGGGAATAAGGGGTTGAGATATAGAATTATCATTAAAAGTCATAATACCTAGTTCAGATTGAAACAAGACTCTGATACCATAAATGTTGGGGAAGGAGGAGCAAAGAAACGATAAAAATAGAATACTATGATCCAATTAATAAAAATATTTTTAATTAAGAAAATGATAGTATTAAATAAGAGATAAAAGAATAAGAACACTTACAAGATTATCTCCAAATGCACATACTTCTACTTACTTGCTTCATAAACTAATGTCCTATTTATAGGACCTAAAAGTAACTACCTCACTCCACTTTCTTACCCCACTATCTCACCCATGATTAATAACTACCCACTAAATTCTTAATCATGGGCCACTATCTCCATAACTCCTTCACATATTAACTACCTATGTAACTATCATGAATCAATTGTCAACAATATTTATGTTAACAATAGCACAACAAGCAAACTGTGCTAGTGGATTTGAATATAAGTTTAAGTTATTATAATAAGCATGCATATAGTGACTAAAAGTGACAATTCAATTTTAATCAACCTGAAGTGAATTTCATGACTTAAATAAATTTAGACATGATTAAAGTAAGAAAGTTTAAGTTTTAAACCTTATGTATATGGAATATAATAAGCTACTTAAAAATGAATTGAGTAATGAAAAATTAAATAAAGATGCAAATCAAAGAAAAGTGTTATACTAAAAATATTGAGATATATAAGTAAGATTCAATGATGAGTTTCGACAAAAGATATCATTCTTGTTAAACCAAATTAGACTTAATTAAGGTTAATGTAACTTTATAATTATATTAGAAAAAACTTTTAAATAAGACATAATGGGATTGAACTCTAAGTCTCAAGGTAACCTCTTACCTCTTAAGCATCTCTCCTTTATTTTGGCACCATCCTCTTTACTAACCTAATAACTCCTGACTAGCTCTCTTCTTCTTTATTCTCTCTCTTTTCTTCTTTAGTCATTCTCTAGTTTTTCTCATGGAGGCTAGAAAATCTTAGTTCAAAGAAATATTGAGGTAAGAAAAACTTAATTCTTCCCTTGTTATATCTAGAATTTTATTTTTATAAATTATAGGCTATTTTTTCACTATTTTTGAGTCACATAGATTTTGAACTTATCTTTGACTTTTGGATATATTTTACATAATTCTCTTATGATTCCAAAGCCTTTAGTATAACTTTAATATAAGATTAATGTATATCATTATTATTATATAAATCTAAGGTACTCTGAATCTCCTATTTTATGAGAAGGGGTTCTAATCGAGCTAAATTAATTCCCTTAGGAATATGATTAGACTATGACATTTTGATATATTTAAAAAGTTATCCTAATGGACTCAGTGTCCTATAATATCATAAATTATATCATCCATTATAAGTATATGATGCCCTTAAATATAACTTTTTATTTTTATTTACATGTAAATTATTTTAAAATATTCTGGCTAGTGTAGATAGGTTCACTAGTTTGAAAAATATGAAGTATATTTAAATTAGTGAACTATTGAATGATTTCTAATTCTCTTCAATCTTCTAGGTCCACATATTTTTATTTATGAACATTCATAAATTTAAACTTTAAAAATTTTAAGGCATATTCATAGAAATCAAATAGGGTGGTTATTCTCCTCTTTCTTTTATCCCTTAAGGATCTTCTACCCAATATATATTAAAAAATATGAATAAGACCATAATATAAATTGAGAATAAGAAGATAATCTTGATTATCCTTGTAGTGTAAATCTTGATTATCATTGAACTAGAGGATTAGTTGACATGCTAGAGATTGGACTTTATGTTATATATTCAGGCATTATGTCGAAATGATTGAAGATTGTGCCTAAAGATCGAATGTCATTGAAAAGTTGATATGCCAATTAAATGGGTTATATGTCAAAGGAAAGGGCGATGTGTCAGAAGTTTGCATGAAGTCTTGAAATATCGAATGACATGTTAAAAGAGTGTGCAATATGTTGAGAGCTTTGTACATGTGCTAAATGTATGGTTTATTAATTAAAATCATGATTAAGATCATTTTGGATCAGGTTAAGTTGATATTACACCAAAACAAAGCCCACTTATTATGAAAGTCATTACGCTTGAAGCCACACTGAATTGAGCCCATTAGAAAGCCAAACGAGTTGCCTAAACTAGGCTTGGGTGGTGGTACTTCGAGACCTAAGCATTAGTTACGCTTGAGTAAGTAGACAAACATTGTTTGTGCTTTATCAGCTTTTTTTATGATGGAACTACTTATGACGATGATAGTATCACCTCATGTAGTGGTAGTATAGCTCAAAATTCAAAAATTATAATGAAGATATCACTAGAGTTTAAAATTATAGTTGTATCAAAAGTTATGGTGGTAGTATTACCCATTATCGGTGATAGTACTATCGTTACCTAGAAATTTTAGGAATTTAAATTTTTGACTATATTCTTGATACTTTTTGAGATTTATAAATATCATCTTAAAGCTTGGTTGATAGAGCATCCATTCTTGAGCCAGTGAGTGTCGTAAACTCTCATTTAGAATATAGTTGAAGTTTCCTCCTCTTGAGTTTATTTGAAATTCTAAGTTATCGGAGGTGAGAGATCTTTTAAGGAAAAAAAGAAAGTATAAATATTATCTCGGAAAAGAAAAAAGATGTAACAATAGAGAGTTGATCTTAGCTCATTGAAAAGAAGATTAATAGTAAAATTTATTGACCTCAAGTAAGAGGAATCAAGAATAAACATAGGTCAAGAAGATCTCTTTTCACTTACCCTTTATTTGTAACATAGTTTTATTTACAACCTTTACTTAATCAATCAAGTTTTTAAAATATATTAATTTATCAATTAAATTTTAAGATCAATTAAAAATATTAATATATTAATTTACCCTTTCTCTTAGTGCCATTAAGATCTTAACACTTTATATGCATAACTAACTTATCACAATATGTGTAGGCAGCCGTTCAAATGCAGAATAACACTCATTTTATTTGAATCTTTGTATTCTCTCTCTTACTACTAGAATTTTCTCAAAAATAAATGAATAAACCACTACTATCTAATTATACTTATTCAAAATTTTGAAATTGTCAATTGTTGATATTAATTACCATCACAATATGTAGTTGCATTGACAAAATAATATACATAGAAATACATATAACATATACATCGGACAAAAATTCATCACTTGTATTTTCTGCATAAATTTTCTATCCTACGTTGTCTACCTATTTAGAAGGTTAATCATTAGAAAAATTACATGGATCCATCTTAATTAAGTGGAAATTTAAAAAACAAGGAGAAACTAGGAAGATGTCACACTACTCAAATGCTGAAAAAATTAAAAAAATCCAAATATCTTTTAATTAGAAAATTCGATAATATATGTCTATATGGGTTTAATTCAAAGTATTCATGAAAATTGTAAATGATTTATACTAAGCTAAGTTTGCGATGCACTATTTTTGGTCTAACCCCAAAAACAGTGTATTGTATTTTCAATACAAATTTTTTACCATAGGTTGTCCACCTGTTTAGAAGGATAAATATTAGAAAATATTATAGGGATCCATCTTAATTCAGTACAAATAGAAAAAATAAGGTGAAAATAAGAAAATAACACATTGTCTTAATTACTAAAAATTATAAAAATATCAAAAAAATCTTAATAGAAAAATAGTGACATGTCCACTTGGGTCCAATTCAAAGTCTTTACAAAAATTTTAAATAATTTGAACCAAGTATCCGATACATTATTTTTAGTATAACCCCAAAAGTAATGTATGCATATTAGGACTTATATTTTCCACACAAATTTATTTTCATATGTTGGCCACCTATTTAGAAAGTCAAATGTTAGAAAATATTGTATGAATCTATCATAATTCAATGCAAAAGGGAAAACCTAGAGAAAATTAAAAAAAAAATAGAACACTATTCATAAGCTAAAAAATAGAATAATAAAAAAATTTAACTAGAAAATAATAACATATGTCCATTTGAATCTAATTCAAAGCTTTCGTAAATGTTTTAAATGATTTGGACTGGTCGTTGCCTACAATACACTATTTTTTATCGAACTCCAAAAATAGAGTATGGCATACAAGGACATGTTCTTCAAATGCTTAAAAATTTAGGAAAAATAAGGAGAAAATCTAATATTTGCTAATATTAGATGGATCCCTATAATAGATGGATTCTACACAAACGTTGAATCCATCTACTATAATATTTTCAGTAACGCAATATTTTCAGATAATTTTAATTCAGTAGAATCCATCTACTGAAAATATTATAGGGATCCATCTTTTCTACACAAACGTTGAATCCATCTTAATTATGTGAAAATATAAAAAATAAGGAGAAAATTAAAAAAATGACATACTCTTCAAATGCTTAAAAATTTAGGAAAAAAAATTCTCTAAATTAAAAGAAAATTAGATAAAAGTGTATATGGGTGTAACGCGATGTTTTCACTTGAATTTGAAATGATTTAGAGTAGTATTTTATTAGGTTACTAGTTACAATTGATCAAGTTATTTTTATCAAGCAACTCGTAGTCACTATTTGACAGTAGTTAACGACAGACAGTATTCTTGGAAAAATTATTTCAACAGGAATCAGTACAGATCCATGTTTCAATGGTTCTTAAACATAGCCCTTAATCTAATCAGTTCATAGTTGTTAAACCTGATGTTCACAACCCATAATCTGACCACTTATGACAAAGATGTTTTTTTTTTTTTTTGACAAAAGAATACCAAAATATTTGGCATGTGAAGATGGTGACAAAACTAGCTTACGAGCTAGCTTCACAAAGTTCAGAAACACGAATACAAAAGCCATACAAGCTTGTTTGTCAAAAAAAGGAGACACACCAAAGTAGTGACTAGAATTTTTTTTTTTTTAAGAAATGGAGACATATCAAATATAACCCTAAAAGCTCATAACAGTGTCGACGGTGGCAGAAATGGAATAAACCCTTGGCAGTGGAAACGGAAGAAACCTTACAACATCGATGACGACGGAAATAATAGAAATGTTAGCGATAACAATGAATCCTAAACTCTTCGACACGCGATAATGGAATAGGAGAAATCTCGGTGATGGTGATGGAATGCGAAAAACCTCTGGTGAAACAGTGATTTAATTAAAGCTAATGTAAATTATACAGTATTTTATTAATTAAATAAGATATATTATGGAATAATTAGATTCTGATAAAAGAGATTAATCAATATTAAATAAAGTTCATATTATATTGAGATATTTTATGGGATATCTTTGATAGAAATAACTCTCCTAATAACTTATCCTAGACTCTCTACTCTTGACTATAAAAGGATAGGACTTTCTCTGAACCTAAAAAGGGTGAACAGTGATGTGTGCGTAAGCTATAATACGATGTATAAGAGAAAGAAATTATAGTTATTCTATTGATCTCCCAAAAACCATCAATTCCAGTGGTCCTGTGAAAGGATATGAGAGAGGAGAAGGGGTCTAGACCCATTGTAGTTCTCCTTGCAGATCAATATCTCGGCATTATTCAGATCTAGAAAGCGGTGCTCTTGAAGATCTAATTGGATCTTAATCAAATGACATCTAAAGGTACGCATCGTAAACAGATCTAGTATTATTTGATTTCAATCCTGACATAATAGTTTTTCATATAATAATTTACATAATTATAGTTTTTATGCTAACAATTGGTATCAGAGCCTAGGTTTTGAGATCAAAAATATTAGATTTATTATTTTTGTTTATGATGCATTGATCTGATATATGATTGATCTATATTCCTATTTGTTAAATTCAATTGTTTGCTTACGAACGATTCTTGATGATTGTTGCCTAGAAAGGATACAACAATCTTGCTGTGGTTTTTGGCTGAATCGCCGTGCACTTAGCAGCGTGTGCACAGGCGAGGACGGCGGTCACGTGATTGGCACTGCTGTCGATCGTGCATAGGCGATAACGCATCAGCGGCGCAGGTCGCCACGAAGACCATAGCCGCATCAAGTGGCGACCGCGTGCAGAAAAGGCTATGCAATCGGCGACCTCACGCACCAGCGGCAGTAGTCGCATGTCAACGACCGGTGGTAGTAGGGAAGGATATAGGTTAGAGTTTTTCTTAAATGAAAAATTATTGTCTTGCCATTAAGTTAAAATTATAGTTTTGTCATTCTATTGAAATCATGATTTTATCATTCGATTAAAATTATAGTTTTGACTTTTAGCAGAAATCATAATTTTACCATTCAACTAAAATTATAGTTTTACCTTTAGTAGAAATCACGATTTTACCATTTAGCTAAAATTATAATTTTGCCTTTAGTAGAAACCACGATTTTGCTATTCACCGAAATTATAATTTTATCCTTTGATCGAATAAGATTATTTATAATTTTACCCTTTTTGTGTTTTATTAATCCTATAATATTTCTGCCCTTTATAAATTCTGTAATTCTTTTTGTATCCTTTTAGAATTATAGTTCTGCCATTATAAAATTAAGAAATTATGGTTTATTTTTTCAATTATAAAATTGATCAATATATTATCTAATAAAAGTTAATCATGATTATATTTTTATTTTGATCAATTTATTTAATTAGACTTACGGGCTTCTCTAATTAAATAAAATTAATTAGTTTAATTTTAAAAAGTTATAAATTATTATTTCTTTATAGTTTTCTCATATTAATTTTTAACTACATGTGTTAAATCTAATTATTATTTTTTAGATATTTAATCAGTGATTTACATGCATATGTTGGGAATTATGAAATAATTATTTGAAGGCATGATTATCATGATTATAGTTACTTATATGAGTTTTTTTTTCTGTTGATTAAGTGTTCAATAATTATTATAGTTGTTATCTTATTATTGAACTATTTCGGCATAAATTAGTTCAAATAAACTTGATGAATATTATTTGTAATTCATCTCCTTAAGTTATACTTGACCGGTAACTGCTAAAGCAACCTGGGATGGTAGGATTATAGGATATGAAATACAATTAAAGTCTTGTCATTCATAAGATAATTTAATTTATATTTTATATTACTGCATTAGTTTTGTAGTCACCAAAGTTGCCTAGATAAATGATTTATAAAATTACATTAAGGAACAATTCCTTAATGATATTAAGGAAATAATATTCAAAATTACATGCATAATTATGAGATTTAGATAATCTCAAAGGATAATCTATTTCAAATAATTATGTGATAGGGTAGGATGATACTATTTTGGATATCCTTGCAGTTTAGAATTGTATACGTATAGCAAAACTATTCTACAAGGATAGTATCAGTCCTCCATAAATGATCTTGAGTGAACACTGGATATGTCAATACTTTTACTCAAAGTTTAAATATTGATGATATCAATAGTTCATCATATTTTGGTAAACTTAAAGCATTAATGTTATTTTATATTCTGCAGTGATATTCCTGTCCACACATTCTCATGCTTCTAGTGTCTCTGTACTCTCTAGATCAAATTATTCAGAATGGTTAAAGTATGTACAATTTATACTAGGCGTACTAGGTCTTGATTTGGTATCACTTATTGAAAAGCCCGCAGAATTAACTGATAAAAGTACTATGGAACAAATCAATGAAATGAAAGCTTAGAGATCTGATAGGCTCAGTTTAATGTTCATAAGGATGACAATTGTAAATAATATAAAGACTTCATTACCGGTTGCTACTAGTGCATGTGAATATTTAAAGGTTATTGAAGACAGATTTAAATCTACTGATAAGTCATTGACTGATATATTAATAAAATAACTGACTATAGCTCAGTATTATGGTACTCGAGGAGTTTAGGATCACATCCTCAATATGGCTAACAAAGGTGTAAAACTTAAGGCATTGTGAATGAATATGAGGCGTTGGGAATTACTACAAGAATAATTTCTAGATATTTTATTGGTTACCTAGAAAGATCCAAAGGATACAGATTTTATTGCCCTAATCATAATATGAGGATAGTAGATTCTGATAATGTAAAATTCCTAAAAAATGGTGAAATCAGTGGGAGTCAAAAGTCTCGAAGGATTAATTTTAATATTGAGGAGATTTAGGCTTCTTATCTTGTGTTATCCCCTATTCAAGAAATTATTGTTCCTCAAATCAATGAGAGAATTGATGAGAGTAAACAACAAAATAACATTTATGAATTCTCACATGATATTGATATCACCGCTGATAGTCTTGTAGAACAATCACAATTGACAGATTTGAGAAAATCCCAAAGAAAAAGGAAATATACCATTTTTGATGATTATATGGTATATCTGCAAGAATCAGATTTTGATATAGGAATGAAAAGAGACCCTTTATCATTTTCACAAGCCATAGAAAGTAGTGATTCTGAAAAATGGTATGATGCAATGAAATATGGGTTAAAATCAATGGACCAAAATGGTGTTTGGAAACTCGTTGAATTGCCCAATAATTATAAAAGAGTTAGTTGTAAATGGGTCTTTGAGACTCAACACGATTGGATGGGCAATATCAAACGATATAAAGCCAGACTTATAGCCAAAGGTTTTTCTCAGAAAGAAGGAATTGATTACTATGAGACGTTTTCTTCAATTTCTCAAAAGGACTTATTAAGGATCATTATGACATTAGTGCTCATTATGATCTTGAGTTATATCAGATGGATGTAAAAACAACATTTCTAAATGGGGATCTAGATGAGAAAATCTATATGGAGCAACCTAAAAGATTCATAGAAAAGGAAAAAGAAAGTTGGGCTTGCAAACTTAAGAAATCCATTTATCACCTTAAACAAGCTTCCAAATAATGGTATATAAAGTTTCATGATACCATTATTTCCTTCGAATTTAAGGAAAACACTATTGATCAGCGTATATATCTTAAGTCATAAAAAGTTTATTATATTGGTCTTATATGTGGATGATATATTGCTTGCCAGTAGTGATCTTGGTTTGTTGCACGAAACCAAGATATTTCTCAACAAGAATTTTAAGATGGTTGATATGAATGAGGCATCCTATGTTATTGGTATTGAGATATTCAGAGACAGATCTTAAAGTTTATCAGGACTTTCTCAGAAAGTTTATATTAATCATATCTTGGAAAGGTTTATTATGTAGCTTCAATAATACACTGATTACTAGAGGTGAAAAATTCAGTCAAAATCAGTGCCCGAAAAATGACCTAGAAAGGGATCAAATGAAGAATATTCTTTATGGGTGCGCAATTGAAAGTCTATTATATGCTCAAACCTATACAAGGCCAAATATTAATTTTACAGTGGTAATACTAGGTATATACCAGAGTAACCCAGGAACTGAATATTGGAAAGTTGCAAAGAAAGTAATAAGATATCTGCAAGAGACAAAAGATTATATGCTCACATATAGTAAATCAGATCAGCTTGAAGTAACAGGATATTCAAATGCGGATTTTGTAAATTGCTTCGATAGCAGGAAATCCACTTTAGGATTTTTTGTTCATGCTAGCTAGTAGGTCAATTTCTTGAAAAAGTATAAAACAATCACTTATTGCATCATCTACGATGGAAGCTGAATTTGTGACATGCTTTGAGGCCAAAAATCAAGCTTTATGGCTGTAAAATTTTATCTCAAGACTTGGTGTGGTCGACTCAATTGCCAAGCTATTGAAGATATTTTGTGATAATACATTAATTTTCTTCTCTAAAAATGGCAAGTGCTATAGTGGTTTCAAGCACGTTGAGATAAAGTATTTGGTGGTTAGAGAAAGAGTCCAGAAACAACAAGTGTCAATTGAAAATTTGAGCATCACTATGATGATTGATGATCCATTTACTAAAGGTTTGTAATGTAAAATATTTAAAGAATATGTTCTTAGAATGGGGCTTATAAGTAAGCCATAAAGGATATGGTGATGCATGTTTAAGTGGATGCTATTATTGATATTTCTTTTACATAATTAAAGTTATTTATTTTTGCTATCCTGTTTGTGTTTATGTTTATGCATATTATGGTTGAATATAAGAAACAGGATTATCTCGATAAAATAAATTACATGAGTCATTCTAGACTATATAAAGAAAGACTAACAATGTTATAGTATATAGAAGAAAGTGTGACATTGATAACATACCACCGCTATGACTCACATTGATAGTTGGACTGAATATAGTATTATTGTGTTTGTTGGACTTATTGGCTTATTTCTAAAATCATAACGATATATAAAATATTTTTCAAAATTTTTAAAATCTAATTATATAAAATTATTTTTAAATAATTTTTATTTTATTTATTTTGAGTTTGGATATCTTTTATATCTTATCAATTAACAGGCCAAGTGAAAGAATATAAGATTATATGGTCTTTTATTAATTAAATAAGATATATTATGAATTAATTAGATTATGATAAAAGATGTTAGCTAATATTAAATAAAGTCTATATTATATTGAGATATTTTAGAGAATATCCTTGATGTAAGGAACTCTCCTAATAATTTACCCTAGACCCTCTGCTCTCGCTTATAAAAGGACATGACTTCCTCTAAACCTAAAAGGGGTGAACACTGGTGTGTGCGTAAGTCACAATACGATGTATAAGAGAAAGATATTATAATTATTTTTTTGATCTCCCAAAAACCATCAATTAGAGTGATCCTATGAAAGGATAGGAAGATAGTAGAAGGGGTCTAGATCTATTTCTAGTTCTCCTTGCAGATCAATATCTCGGCATTATTCAGATCCAGAAAGCGATGTTCTTAAAGACCTAATTGGATCTTAATCAGATGACATTTAAATGTATGTATCGTAAATAGATCTAGTATTATTTGATTTCAATCCTAGCATAATAGTTTTTTACATAATAATTTATATAATTATAATTTTTATGCTAATAATATTATCTATCTTTCTAAAATCTCTGTCAGAATAATCCAAAGCTAAGGAGTTTATTTTGAAAATTCGACCAAGTAAGTTATAGTTGATTGGTTTTTCTTTTGTCACTTTGCCCACCAAATTCTAATCAACTTATTGATCCTAATGGTTGACATATAATGTGTAATTAAAACATCAGAAAATAAGTCCTATTATTAACTGCCAAATAGTGTTTTATTAGAAAAAGTAAAATAAAAAATATATCTTCGTTATTATCACGTATTTTATTAGAACACTTGATAATATCTTCGTTATTATCAAGTCTCTGGTACATTTTTGTTTTGGCTGGAAGGTGTTCGTGTTGAGATCTGGGTCCATTGAGATTTTATTGATTTTTCTTTATTGAGAGTTTGATTTTTTTTTATTCTTAATTTTTTTTCATCCTATCTATTAGCGGTGGTGGTAGTATATGAGTATATATGAAAAATCTTTATACCAGAAGTTTTTTACTTAATTTGATATATTTGATCAATATCTCATTAATTTATTTTATATTCAGATCTTCATCCTAATTTTTTTTAACAATTTTATTAACTTGATGGTTGATAACATAATATTTTTGAGACTCACACATTTGAAGCTGATAGCAAGTACATGATACCGTAAATATTCTTATTTCTTGATCAATAAAGACATAACAAAGAGTTCATGGTGCCTAAAAACAAAAAAATAAGCTAGCGAGATTGACCATGTGAGTATGACTTATCTCCTGGTTATAAATAGGAACCTATACAAGTACGGACGCTACTCTTCAAACATTAATTTCAGTCTTCTAAATCTACCTTGGACGTTTGTTAACTTAAGCACCAGATAAGACTTTTCAGGTATGCTGTGAGACCTCAAAAATCCAATTCACTCAAACTCATATGGGGATTCATGGTATTTAATATTAGTATCCTCGCTTCATGGTGTTTAAATCTACCTTAGACTTTAATATTTGGCTTTTCCTTGTCACACTTGCATTACAATATTCTTCTTCTCTTCTATCGTTAGTGAAGCTGCAGACGACGCATCAAGTGTCCCAAAACTTTGATTCTCGATTATAGTTGTAAAGAAAATAAAATGATAATTTAGTCCTAAGAACCTATGTGTTAAAAATAACTGTTTTAAGTTATCTGACTATCAACCTAACTACAAAATAGGTACCACATAAGTTGATATTAGTGTCAACATTTGACCATCAACTCAAAAGACAACAAGGTTGGCCCGACCTCATCCGTTTTCTCAAACTTTTATCCCGTTTAGAATTGAGAAGAAGTATATATACTGTGAGTAAACCAACAAATCCTATCAGGGACGATGTCCAACTAACGATGAAATCCGCCTAAAAGGTTTTAATGAAACCTGTAAGTCAACTTGTTTTGAGGTAAGAATTTTCGCATGTCCAAGAAGAATTCGTACTAACCAACCTTCATTTGACAGTTTACTACCCCTTCAGCTTTTGGAGTTAGTATTTGTTTGTATTGGGTAAAAAAGATCTGAGGAGGATTCAAAAAGTTTAATGAGCTATGATGTCGGAATGAGTGCTTTAATGAGAAAATGTTCCTTCCCCTATTTGCACTTCAAGGTAAGCTAGAGTATAATGTCCATCTAAAAACTCGATAGATAATGTCTACATCAAAAAATAGTTAGGCGGGAATTTTTTTTATTTTTATTTTTTTTTTATACTTCCATCTAGGATATTTATGAAGTATAGGGGATCCTTTGCCCGGATAGATAATTTTGTCAAAAGCCTTAATGAACATGTCATGAATAAATGCATCATGCCTAAGTAAGTTTTTCTTGATTATGGTGTATCAAATACTTTAATATTTATGTTTTACGGGGATACATTATGCATGGGAAGATGTTTTATTTAGACATGATACATCAAATACTTTGACGCTTATCTCATGAGTAAACACATTATGCACGAGAAGATATTTTATCTTGACACTCCAAATGCTCTTATTTGAGATGAATATGTCTGGACTCAAGGATATGCCTTGCTTAGTTAGGGTGTACTAGATGTTTATACTCTAGAGCAAATGCATCATGTATGCGAAAATACTCTCTCTAGTTAAGATTTATCTAGAGCCTTGATAGTTATGTTCTTAGTAGAAACATCATGTATGAGGAGATATTTTCTTAATTTTAGCCTATTAGATTCTTTAATATTTATATCCTAAATGAACTCATTGTGTGTGAATGATGCTTCACCTAATTAGGACGTCTCAAGCGTTTCAATGCTTATGTTCAAAAGAGTTCAATTGATTCGTAAGTAACATAATGATAATAATGTACATGGAGAAGTATTTATTTATAGTATTCATTTGGTAACATTGTTAGTCACAAAAGATTAAGTACTTTAATAAGAGAATATTTTTTTTAGATATCATATTGACACGATTTGCCTACTAACTGGCACGTTATCATTTTATAATGAATAGGGGCTACGCATGTTGATTCTGGGTTGACTACAAATAATTACTATATCGGTTGATAAATAACACATATCACAAGTGTACAAAGTGATAGAATAAAAAATATAAATGATATCACATGTGAGTACATTACAATTTATCTATAATTATCATAAGATAGAAATACCCATGGATATATTGATTTTTATTCTAGTGTATTTTATAATACATTTTAAGTAAATAAAAAATTCGGTTGCTTTTAATTTGATTCGCTAGGATAAGGTAGCTGCGAACAAGTCACAAGCCAAAAGATAAGTACGTCCAATTGAGTTGATCTTTTAAGCGGGTGTGAAAATAAAAAGGTTTGAAATGCTAACGATCACATCATGAATGCGTATTGTTTTCTTTTTAGTCAATTTGGTTCTGATTCCGATTTCGAGGGATGGAGTTAGGATTGAACCATCTCATGTTCAGATTCTATTTAATATCATGAAACTGTTGATCATTTCAATTTTAATTTTGATCGATTTTGATTTCAATATTGATCAATTTAGTTTTGGTAAAATTTATGATTCACATCGAACTATGATCAGATTTAGTTATCAAAACGAAACCAAAATGGACCATGTGGATGATTTAATCATTAAGCGGGTCTACTTGTTGAAATAATTTTGTTAAAATATCAAAATGAACCGATTGGTTTGATCAATCCTTGGAAAAGATCATATAAATATATTTAATATTATTTAAATATTTTTATTTAAATATAACTTATTATTTGTTTGGGAGGATATTTATGTGAGAACTTGCATTCAAGTTGCAATTAATTTTTTTTAAAAGGAAGTCTTTAGTGATTTTTGAAGTCTTATATTTCCCATATAACATATAGGGTAAATTTTTGAAAAAAAAATTCTAACTTTTTTTTTTTTTTTCTCGCATAGCACCCCTGCTTAAAAAAATATCCAAATAGCACCTTTTGGTTTGCTATTTTATCCATTTATCCCTGGTCAGTTACCCAAAATGCCTTTTGGACTGCCAATTCAATAAGACTATGCTGATCGGTTTGGGTTGAGATGGTTCGCTACTGGTGTAACAGTTTAATTCTATTAAGGATATCTGCAAAGTATCTAATAAAGTATATGGTAAGCTACAATCATAGTATTTATTGGTGCTGATCTTGATAAAGAAGTAAAATAATTCTCTTTGGTCACTTTTCTTCTTGTCCATCTCTTTTTCTCTTTTAACTTCTCCTTTCTTTTATACAGGGATTGCTGTTCTTATTTTTCTGCATCTCCTTGTATTTGTCTTTTTTCCTTTTTCTTAAATGAAGAAGATCAAAATATCATGTAAGTATATTAATGTCTTTCAATAAAAAATTATTTGTTTCATGCTATATTTTCATGGAAGCGAATGTATTCTTTTATATTGGTTCATTGAATTCAAAAAATAATGTTTTTAATTTTAATGATCTCATTGCAATTCTCGATGAATTATTTTAAGTTCTTGATAACATTGATAGACACTAGATAATAAGACGTCAAGTCTAAGTGAAATTCATTTATTTTCTTAGAGATTGAAGGTGACATAAACATTAGTATTGACAATGTATTATTAGATGCTATTAATCAACGAGTTATTTTAAGTGAGGATATATATGATAATGTTAAATTAATATTTGCTGAATAGGATTGTAGCCAAGATAGTGTGTTGTCAAGCATACTAGTTTTTTTAAGTCGATGATGTTCATATAATTATTTGATTGTTGGTCAAGCATAATATTTTTTAGAATAATATTAAAATTATTTTATTATATTTTTTAATATATATTATTTTATAACCTAAATAATATGTTTGTATAAGTGTTTTAAGATAGAACTGAATTTCAAAAAGCCTTTAAAAGGCTATATTATATCATTCGATGAAATATTGAGATTAAACGTACTGCAACTTGAAATTATAAGATAAAAGTAAAATATAAAATTTTTAATTACCAGTGGACGATAGTTAATCGTGGTAGAATTGATAGTTTTTGAATTATCAAGTTTCATAAGAGTATGATTATAATTTATCAAGCTTGAATATGGATCATAAAAATTGCAATAGTTCTTCTATTACAGATCAAACCAAAGATTAAGGTGTGACAAATATTGATTTTACTCTGATGATTATTTTGATATGAAAAAAAAAATCTAGAGTTATTGTTTTATATAAGACGGCTTGTCTTAAATGGAAGAATACACTTAATGATGTTCATGATGATGACTTTAACAAGTCACATAATATATAAGACTTATGTCCAAATGATAGTTTCATTACAAAAATTATTTTTAAAAAATATTTTTAGGCTCTCGAAACTTACATTAGAAGTTTTAGATTATATATATGACATATTTTTTATATTGATAATATACATCTATCAAATAAATATTATGGTGCCTTAATGATGGCTATAACTATTTATGACAATAATGGATTACTTACAATTGCATTTGTGGTGATATGGATTGAGTATAGGGATGCACGAGAGTGGTTCATACATCAATATTATCAGTGATCGAAATCTAAGAATTATTTTAGCTGCAACATAGTTATTGCATGGTTCATCGATCTAAAAATCTTATGAGTTATGTGCGAAACAGAGAGGCTACATTGCTATTTTAGGCTACTAGATCTCCTAGTATGTATAAATAAAGAGTTAAGGTTGATTTTAATTATTATAATTTTGATAATGAACCTCTTATAATTTATTTATATATAAAATAACTTCTATATTTTAAAAAAATAATATATCAGCTACTTTCATCAAGTTTGAGTTTATATATGTTAAAGATTATTTACGTTGTATGCTAAATCATAAAAAGTTATTAACTGATATATATAATTTAAGTTTTAAAAAAATTATTTTAGCTCTTACGGTTTTGGACATACACCATTTAAGCCTTTGTGGTTTTACTCATGTTTAAAAAAAATTCTTATATTTTAAAAACATAAAAAATAAGTACTTATGATACATCATTAATATAATGATACATATAACTTAAATTAAAAATATATTCATCTTATCGAGGAAGAGAGAGCGATAGAGGCTGTAGCAACAGATGAAGGCGAAGAGATAAGGGCAGGAGACACCGGAGGTAAAGGTGAGGGAGAGCTGGATCATCACATCATAGACGCAGTGGGTGAGGGCATAGGAGAGGACAAAATGGGAGGCGATGGTGATGAAAACACCTAGGAGGAGGAAGATGGACTAAGAGACAATTGCATGTCGAGCGTCGAATTGATCGACACACATCCACATAAGGTAGAACCAGAAGCTTCTAAGCTTGTTATCAGTATAGGAGACGCTGCATGTGTATGACGTCCTGCTAGATAGCAGCAACTCGGTGCTATTATTAGTGATCGCTTCCGCGATGATGTCTCCTCCAATCATTGATGATGGTCCTAATTTTTATAATTCAAATTATATATTATTATATTAATAATTTATTGTGAGTTAATATGTCATGTAAATAGACTCTAATATCTCTTAACTCAAACTTGATAGGAGGGCTTATCTGCTATATTTTTAAAAATATATGGGTTATTTTATATATGAACAAAATCATAAGGGCTTAAGTGATCTATGGTTAAAACCATAGGAACTAAAATAAATTTTTAAAAATAAATTATACATATCATTATATTAATTAATTTATTATAAATTAGTATATCATGTAAGCAGACTCTAACGTACATTATCAGACTTGATGGAAATGACTTATATATCATATTTTTAAAAAATATAAAGATTATTTTAGACATGAATAAACTATAAGGGCTTAAGTGATCCATGACCAAAACTACATAAGCTAACATGAACCTTAGTACTTTAATAAATACGTTCAAAAGTTGTGAGAAATCATAGATAAAATTTTATAAAGATATCTAAATTTAAAAAATATAAATCAGCTTTGTGTCAAGCCACCAATCATATCTCATATATCTTCACTTATGAGAAAATATTTCAAATAAATCTTTAAAATCTACTAGCTAGACTGATTAAGCAGTTTAGTACCAAACCTACAAACTTGTCTATTATAATTTATAGTAAAAAAATATTATCTTTTTCATC
The DNA here is from genome assembly GCA_021527575.1 of Ensete glaucum. Lineage (NCBI taxonomy): Eukaryota > Viridiplantae > Streptophyta > Magnoliopsida > Zingiberales > Musaceae > Ensete > Ensete glaucum. The sequence goes on along the minus strand of CM038558.1, from coordinate 36,248,491 downwards.
AAATATGTATTATTATACTTGTGGCTCTGATATCATGTAAAAAAGAATAGATCTGAAGCAAGTACAATCCTTTCTCAAATAACAATAAGAAGATGTTAGTAGTGCTATATCAAACCAAATAAAACAGAAGAAGAAATCAAGATGGAAGTGAAAAAAAAGCTATATTAAATTTCTTTAAAAAATACTTATATAAACTATTTTTGACTTGAACCCTATATGTTTAAACGTTTGGATTTAAGATGGATATATATATATATATATAATAATAATAATTTAAACCAAGATACTTTTATGTCTAAGAATTTATCTAATCAACTTATTTAACAAATAAAAAATAAAAATCTAAAAAAATTAAAAGTTATACTTTAATTCTCAACAAGCACAATTGCTCCAGCCAAATGCTGCCGAGATCCAGCAGCATATTAATCAACACCTTTCAAGCATCGGAGCCTGCTGCGCTCGTGGCGCTCAACGGAGGGGATGTGATCCGTGAGCTGCCTCCAGTGGTCGCCATCGGGCCCCTGCGATTCCCACCCAAGGAGTATCGTTTTGGCTTCCTTGGCTCAACGAGCAACCGGATTGGTCGGTAGTCTACGTCAGCTTTGGGAGCCGGACCGCAGTGTTGATGGAACTGACGAAGGAGCTCTCGAGAGGAGCGGGTGCAGATTCCTGTGGATAGTAAAGAGAAAAAATAGTGGACAAAGAAGACGAGTCTGATAAAATATACAAAGTATAAGTCGGAAAGCGGCTGATAAAATATAAAAGTACGAAGAATAGTATCATCTATTTTATATAGACACAAGTGTTATTTATACAGATATAAAAAAAAGATTTAAAAAGTTTTTTCTATCAAAATTAGGTAGATAAGTAGAATTATTTTTAGGTAGTTGGATAATCTTCAAGTGGCTAGAGATCGTATCTTAAATCTTTTATTCATATATTCTATAATACCCCGCAAGATTGAGTTCCTGTTGAGGATGTCGATCTTGAATTGATGTAAAGAAAATACTTTATGACTTTGTAAGAGAGTCTGTTAGTTGATTGACATTATATTTGTGAGAAATTCATAGTTGATGTCTGATAATTTGATCTCTAACGAAATGAAAGTTTATGACAATGTACCTCATGTATGCGTGAAATGCTAGATTGGTGGATAGGTAGGTGGCTCTGACATTATCACAATATATTGTTTGAGTTATGATGGAGTTGATATCAAATTCTTTCAATTCGTAACCCAATTGAGTTCTGTAGTAGCGTTGGCAATGACAGTATTTAGCCCCAGTTGTAGACCTTGCGATTATCTTCTACTTCTTTGAATTCCAACTATTGGACTTACGCCAAGAAAGATAATATATCCTGATATAGAGGTTTTGTCTTTAATATTTCCTGCCCAATTAGCATCGACAAAGGCATAGAGATGAAGTTGTGAGTGTTTTTTTAAGAAAGAGTTCATGACTGAGAGTCCCTTTGAGATATCACATGACTCATTTTACTGTAGACTAATGGATAGTAAATGATTGATACATGAAGTAAGATAGTTTATTGATTGCAAATTAGATGTTTGGATGAGTAAGAGACAAATACTATAAGGAGCTAACTACTTATCGATATTGTGTAAGATCTATAGTAGTACTATCATTATATAGTTTAAGTGATTCAGTAGCAAAGAGTGGAGTGGCAACCTCTTTGGTGTTGTGCATATTTGTTTTTGATAATAGATTTTGAATATATTTTCTTTGAGATATAAAAAGTCCTAAAGATGTCTAAGTAGCTTTCACTCCTAGAAAGTAACTCAAGGTTCTAAGATATTTAATAAAAAATCGATCTACCAATTGCTTGAGAAATTCCTTGATCTTCATGAGATTATTGCCTGTGATGATAATGTCATCCATATACACTAGTAGATATAGAGTTGATAAAGCCAATTGATGTAAAAAATGAGCCAAGTTCAGTGTACCAAGCTCTTAGAGCTTAACGAAGTTCATAAATAGCTTTTTATAATTTATAAACATATTTTGGATACTAAAGATGGATAAAGTCTGAAGGTTGTTACATAAAGATATCTTCAGTTAAAGTCCCTTATAAAAAAGAATTATTAACATCTATTTGTCATAATTCCCAACCTTTAGTGGCAGCCAAAATAAATCAGATCATTGTAAATTTAATAATGGGACTGAATGTTTTTGTGAAGTCAACACCAGGTCGTTGATGAAAACATTTAGCCACTAGATATGCTTTATATCTAGCAACAAATCAATCTGGGTTCTGCTTAATTTGAAAAACTCATTTACACTCGATGATATTTTATGTATGATGAAAGGATACAAAAGCCCATGTAGAATTATGGAGTAAGACGTCATATTCTTCACATATGGCTTTATGCTAGTGTAGAGATTTTTGGGCTTGAGTGATAATGGTGGGTTTAATTAGCTTTAGAGAAAAATTTATTGTAGCATAAAAGTAAAGTATTTGACATGGTTTTAAAATACCACTTTTGGAACGTATAGTCATGGGATGGCCAGGTGCAACAGGATTGTTAGGTTATATTGGTCAAGATGCACTAACAAGTATCTGGTTAAACAGAGGTACTTCAGAGTCACTAGGACCAGGAGAAGGTAATAGAAGTAGTTATATTTCTGAGGGTAGTGTTTCATCAATAGAACAAATTTGTGAAGGAGTAGTGGAGGGAATGAGGAGTTGTTGAATTAGAAGAATAATAAAGTGTATATCCTGATGGGAAGAACTGGATAGTGTGGTGAGAGGGTCATCTAATGGGGTGGAAGGAATGCTTTAGTATTGTATGTTTGTTGGAGTGGCTCTCATAGCTGAAGACTTATATTTTTGAAAGGGAAAAATAGACTATATAAAAATAACATGACATGATATAAAGACTTTTTGAGTTTGGGGATCGTAGCATTAGAAAACATTATGTTTAAGAGAATATCCTATGAAGATGTATGACTTAGATCTTGATATTAACTTATATGAGACATAGGACCATAGCTATGGATAACATAAATAGCCAAATACTTTAAATTTTTGAAGATTGAGAAGTTAATGAAATAGTTTTTTAAATAGTGACTGAAATTAAAGGATTAGAGTGAGCATATGGTTAATAAGATAGAGGACAGTTTGAAAGGTTGCTGACCAAAAGGTTGGTGGTATGGAGGTTTAATGTAAGAGGACAAGACCAATTTCAATTATATGTCGATGTTTTCATTCAGCAGAGCAACTAGTTGAGGAGTATGTGATGGTGATTTAATGTGTTATATACCACAAGTTAAGAGACAGAATGTTAAGGCTTGATATTCACCTCCACCATCAGAATAAACTGTTTTAATTGTAGATTTAAAGAAGTTATTAATTAAATTTTTAAAATAAGTAAAGACTATAGAACTTAAGATTTATGTTTGAGAGGATATAACCATATATATTTAGTAAAATAATCTATAAAAATGATATAAAACCTAAAATTATCAAATAAGTGGTCAAGGCAGAGCCCCAAACATCCAATTAGATGTAGCTAGAAGGTTGGGTCAAGATTGATAGATTTTTCTGGAGTGTTCACCTTTATCACACAACTGACATATGACTCTTTGTTGGTTTAGATGGTCTGGGTGCCGAGACTATTGATGGGTACTGAGGCTGCCACCCTAATAGTTGTTGAAGTTCGGATTAAAAATATATTGATGGTATGTTTGTGATGTCCAAAAAGTATTTTGGTTGATCCTTTGTTTGCATTCTTGATGTTTTGGTGTCTCCTTCTGTTGGATTTTTAACTGACTTGAGCTATGAAGGTCGGTCCTAGCATCTTGTCCTCATGTTTCAAATATATCTTATAATCAGTTAGTTTGCCATAGAGTTCTTCTAATAATATTGGTGAGTCGCATGCCTAAATTGTTGTTGCCAATTCCTTATATTCGTCTCCGAGTCTATTGAGAGTATGGACTATGACTTCTTCATCACTAAGGGATTGACCTATCAAAACTAGGTCATCGATGATAACTTTTATATTTTGTAGATTGTCACCGATAATACTTCCCTCTTTTTTGTTTTCATTAAAGTAGAGAGGAGAGTGAGCATGCGAGTACGAGAGCAATTGGCTAGTGTGGTTTGGAACTTAGACTATGCTTCTATTACAATGCTGCATGAAGATATCAATGGGGCGATGGATCCAACGACTGAGGCTTAAATTGCTTGGAGGATAAGATGATATTGACGTAATCATAGTTTATGAGCAGGATATGGTACAAGATCGAGTTCCCCTAGTATTTAAATCCTTTTTGGTAGGTAATTGAGGGAGCCATCAACATAGCCTATTATGTCATATCTAAATAAAAGATTAGAAAATTATGTTCGTCAAGATGCATAGTTACCGCCCTTGGATAATTTCAAAAGTATTAGAGTTGCAGCATTGATAGATATCAATCTTGTATGTTGAGAAGAACTATTGTTCCCTATATGAATAATAGCCAGACCATCAGATGTAGTTGATATAAACATTATGAGGAGATGTACTGAGAGGGACCCAGATATGCATCTCCGAAGGGGTTTCACTTCATAGGTTGAATTTGATCAGGATGAAAGTTGTCCACTTTTGCTACATAGTAGGAAGGATCCTTGTTCAACACCATGAGATAACGCACGATGGCCTCCAGCAGGTCTATTGCGATGAGGGTGTTGATGTCGTTGGAGAAGGGGAAGTAGTGGTAGCATGACTAGGAACAATGATAATCAGTGAGTTGCCTTGTTTTTATCACTGCGTAGGGTGAGACCAAGGTTGGCTACGACTACAGGGGCTACAACGTCAGCACGGTGAGTGATCAAGGGTGGCTGCGGCTACTGTGACCCAAGGGGAGTAATCATCGGGCTAGGAAGGTCGTGATTGGTGCTGGGGTTGCGACGGCGATCAGACATGGAGAAGGAAAGCCGAGTGGAATAGAGGAAGTAGATGTTGGGAAAAACTATTGAAGCGGAATAATTCTTTTCCCTCTTTATTTGTTAAAATAGGTTTCTCACTAAATTACTAACTTATCACCAAAGCAAATATTAACCAAAATAAGATAAACAGTAAAATAATGAATCAATCACAAAGTGAGACACCATATTTTTTTAACATGGAGAACCCAATACGGAAAAGACCACGGGACCATAGTCCACTCAAACCTCCACTATTACCAATAATGATAATAGGTTTACAATAAAACTTCTTTAGAATAATAAGAAGATTATAATAACATTAAGAACATAGATCTCGGTTCACCAATGGTATATCATCATCAACATATATGGATCTCATAAAAGAAAAAGATCTAAACTCACTAAGTGGGTATATCAGAAAACCATCATGGAGAGGATAAACTACAAATCATTATCATTAGAATTGTAGAGCTTGTTGTAAGGATTTTTCATATAAATTTAGGTCAAAACTGATGAAACTTTACGATTCGATCCTCTTGCAAAAGTTTACTTTTTTTTCTCTTCTTTTTCTCTCCGCCACCCATCCACTTAGTTTTCTTTTCTTTTTTAATAATAAATTAGATTTAGATTAAATATTCAAATATCTGGTCCAAGCTCATATATCGACTGGACCCAATAGAAGAGGGGTTGAGGGAGCGCCGAGGGCTGCGGCACCACTATGGGTTATAGAGGAGGTGGCAGGGAATGGTTGCAGTGGGAGGCAACAGCGGCAATACAACTAGGGAGTGTCGAGATCTTCGATCCTAGTCACGCGGGCAACGATGCTTGTTATGGCTATGGTGGAAGGGATCGTGCGATTGAGGATGCGGCTACTATGGTTTGTCATTACCGGTGGAGAAGAAGAAGCGAGGGCAGCATTGATGGTGCGATTGGGAGAAGGGTCACTAAGATTCGCCGATGGTCCGCTGGCCAGGGAACAATTGCAGTGGCCCTTTCTAGAGGCATGGCTAGGTTGCAGTCTTATTGGCAGAGGGCGATGATGATGACAGAGGGGTATTGCTGGTGTGACTTGCGGTTGTTGTCGATGCCGATAGAGAGGAGGGGAGGAAACAGTGGTGGTAGGTGGCTGTGGTGTAAGCATAAAAACTATAATTATGCAAACTATTATACGAAAAACTATTATGCCATGATTTAAAATTAAATAATACGAGATCTGTTTACGATATGTACCTTTAGATGTCATCTGATTGAAATCCAATTAGATCTTAAAGAGCATCGCTTGTTAGATCTGAATAACGTCGAGATATCGATTTGCAAGGAGAACTAGAATGGATCGAGACCCCTTTTCCTCTCTTCTTATCCTTTCACTGGACCATTGTAATTGATGGTTTTGGGGAGATCGAGAGAATAACTGTAATCTCTCTAACTATATTTCCTATTGTCATTCTGTACATTAGGTTTATAATATGTCATGTTTATTTATAGACAAGAGCAGAGGGTCTAGGGTAAGTTATTAGTAGAGTTCCTTCCATCAAGGGTATCCCCTAAAATATCCTAATATAATATGAACTTTATTTAATATTAGTTAATATCTTTTATCAGAATTTAATTAATCCATAATATATATTATTCAATTAATAAAGGACCACATAATCTTATATTCTCCCACTTAGCCCATTAATTGATAAGATATAAAAGATATCTAAAATCAAAATAATAAAATAAAATTTATTTTAAAACAACTTTATATAATTATATTTTAAAAATTTTGAAAAGTATTTTATACATGGCCATGATTTTAAAAATAAGCCAATAAGTCCAATAAGCATAATAATACTATATTCAGTCCAAATATTAATGTGAGTCATAGCGGTTATATTTCATCAATGCTACACTTCCTTCTATGTACTACAACATTGTTAATCTTTTCTTATATAGTCTAGAATGACCCCTGTAATTTGTCTTTTTAAGATAATCCTGTTTCTTACATTCAATTATAATATGTATAATCATAAACATAAACAGGATAGCAGAAATAAATAACTTTAAATATGTAAAAGAAATGTCAATAATAGCATCCACTTAAACATGCATCATCATATCCTTTATGGCTTACTCACAAGCCTCATTCTAAAAACATATTCATTAAATGTTTTACACTACAAAGCTTTAGTAAATGGATCAGTAATTATCATAGTGGTGCTTAAATTTTCAGTTGATACTTGTTGTTTCTGGACTCTTTCTTTAACCACCAAGTACTTTATCTTAATGTGCTTAGAACCACTAGAGTACTTATCATTCTTAGAGAAGAAAATTGATGTAGTATTATCATAAAATATCTTTCAGCGGCTTGGCAATTGAGTCGACCACACCAAGTCCTGAGATAAAATTCCACAGCCATAAAGCTTGATTTGTGGCCTCAAAATATGTCACAAATTCAGTTTCCATCGTAGATGATATAATAAGTGATTATTTTATATTTTTCCAAGAAATTATCCCACTAGCCAGCATGAACACAAATCTTGAAGTGGATTTCTTGCTATTGAGGTAATTTGTAAAATCAGCATCTGAATATCATGTTACTTCAATCCGATCTGATTTCCTATATATGAGCATATAATCTTTTGTCCCTCAGATATCTCATTATTTTCTTTGCAGCTTTCCAATATTCTATTCCTAGGTTACTCTGGTATCTAGCTAGCATTGCCATTGCAAAATTGATATATGACATTGTACAGGTTTGAGTATATAATAGACTTTCAATTGCGCACCCATAAGAAATATTCTTCATTTGATCCATTTCTAGGTCATTTTTCGAGCATTGGTTTTAGTTAAAATTTTCACCTCTAGTAATAGGTGTATCATTGGCTTTACAAAGTTACATATTAAACCTTTCCAAGATATAATTAATATAATCTTTCTGAGATATATCTTTGAATATCTCAATGCCAATAACATAGGATACTTCATTTATATCAACCATCTTAAGATTCTTGTTGAGAAATATCTTGGTTTCATACAACAAACCAAGATTACTACTGGCAAGCAATATATCATCCACATATAAGACTAATATAATAAACTTACTCCCATTAACCTTCAGATATATACAGTGATCAACAATATTTTCCTTAAATCCAAAGGAAGTAATGGTATCATGAAACTTTATATACCATTGTTTGGAAGCTTGTTTAAGGCCATAAATATATTTCTTAAGTTTGAAAGCCCAACTTTACTTTCCCTTTTCTATGAATCATTCAGGTTGTTTCATATAAATTTCCTCATCTAGATCCCCATTCAGAAATATTATTTTCATATCCATCTGATGTAACTCAAGATCATGAACTACTAATGTCATGATGATCCTTAATGAGTTCTTTCAAGGAAATAGAGAAAATGTCTCATAGTAGTCAATGTCTTCTTTATCAGAAAAACCTTTAGACATAAGTCTAGCTTTATATCATTCGATATTACCTACCGAGTCGCGTTTAGTCTTAAAGATTCATTTACAACCGACTCTTTTACAATTATTGGGCAGTTCAATGAGTTTCCAGACACTATTCTGGTCCATTGATTTTAACTCATCTTTCATTGTATCATATCATTTTTCAGAATCATTACTTTCTAAGGCTTGTGAAAACTACAAGGGGTCTCTTTTCATTCTTATATCAAAATCTGATTCTTGCAGATATAACATATAATTATCAGAAATGACATGTTTCCTTTTTATTTGAGATCTTCTCAAATCTGTCAATTGTGATTGTTCTACAAGACTACCAGCGGCGACATCAACATTATGTGAGAATTTATCAATGTTATTTTGTTGTTCACCCTCATCAATTCTCTTATTGATTGGAGGAACAATAATTTCTCGAATAGGGGATAATATAGGAGAAGAAGCCTGAATCTCCTCAATATCAAAATTAATCCTTCGAGACTTTTGACTCTCACTAATTTTATCATTTTCTAGGAATTTTACATTACCAGATTCTACTATCATCATATTATGATTAGGGCAATAAAATCTGTATCCCTTGGATCTTTTTGGATAATCAATAAAATATTTAAAAATTATTTTTGGATCCAATTCTTTTCATGTGGATTAAATACTCTTATCTCTGTAGGACACCCCCAAATATGTAAATGTCTTAAACTGGATTTTCTATCAGTGTATAACTCAAATAGAGTTGATGGAACTGACTTACTAGGAACCCTGTTCAGGATATACATAGCTGTCCTAAGAGCATCACCCCACATTGACTCAGGTACAGAGAAATAACTTATCATGCTCCTAACCATATCTATATGAGTACGATTTCGACTTTCAGCAACATCGTTCTACTGTGGCACACCTGATAATGCATACTGAGCATAAATACCCAATTATTCTAGGAATCTAGTAAAAGGACCAATATTCTGATCGGATTCATCATATCTATCATGAAATTCACTACCCCTGTCAGATCTAACAATTTTAACTTTTCTATATAATTGTCTCTCGACCTCATTTATATACACTTCAAGAATATCAACGGCCTGAGACATTTCATGTATTAGATAAATATAGTCATATCTAGATAGGTCATTTATAAATATGATGAAATACCTTTCTCCATTAAAATAAGAAATATAGAGTAGTCCATAGATATTAGTATGAATAATTTCAAGAAGTTCTTTACTTCTTATGATATTTTTCTTTGTATGTTTAGTTTGCTTTCCTTTAATGCAATCTATGCAAACATGAAAATTAGTGAAGTCTAAATTTTTCAAAATATTATCATTCACTTATCTTTCAATTTTTTCCTTGGAGATATATCCCAAACGTCTATGCCACAATATAGAAGATCTTTCATTATTGAAATGACATTTCATTCTAATACTTGATTGTAGGGTTAATAATATATTTACAAACTCAATATTAAAATTAATTCTGTATAAACCATCACACAGAATTCCAGAATTAACTTTTATTGAATCATAAAATATGCTGAGTTTACCATTGCCAAAAGAAACACAGTATCCTAACTCATCAACTTTAGATAGAGAAATTAAATTTTTAGAAATTATAGGAATAAAACATGTGTCTTTCAGATCCATCAGATGACCCGTCTCTAGGCATAAGCGATAAGTCCCTACTGATACCACTTTTGCTTTGAGACAATTTCCCATAATTATGAATCTTTCATGTTCTTTTGGTTTATGGATTGAAAGGAATCTCTGCATATTATTAGTAACATGAGTTAAAGCGCCAGAGTCAATCCATCATGTATTAGAAGGAACTTCTGTAATGTTTGATTCAAAACATATAAAGGTTGAGTTTATACCTTTCTTTTCGAACCAAGTCTTACGTTTAATGTAGTCATTCTTTACATATCATTTCTTACCACAAAAAAAGTACTTTACTATAATAGCATTCTTTTAAATAGTCTGTCTAACACTTTCAGACCTGGCAAATTTCTTTGATAGATGATACTTCGATTTTTTTTTTTTGTTACCAACTCCTTGAGTAGTAGTCAGTACATTATATGAACTTTCCTTCCTTAATCTTAATTCTTCTCGAACACACATATTAGTTAACTCATTCAAGTCCCACTTATCCTTATTTGTATTGTAGTGAATCTTGAATGGACCAAACTGAAAAGGAAGAGAATTAAGAATGAACCGCACAAGGAAAGATTCATCAACATTCATTCCCAACGCCTTAAGATTTGCAGCTTTGTTAGCCATATTGAGGATGTGATTCTAAACTCCTCGAGTACCATCATACTTCGCTATAGTCAGTTCTTTCATTAATCTGTCAGCTAATGACTTATCAGCAGATTTAAATATGACTTCAATAACCTTTTAAATATTCATGTGCACTAGTTGTAATCGGTAATGAAGTCTTTATATTATTTACAATTGTCATCCTTATGAACATTAAACTGAGCCTATCAGATCTTTCCTAAGTCTTCATTTCATTACTTGTTCCACAGTAGTTTTATCAGTTAATTCTGCGGGCTTTTCAATAGGTAATGCTAAATTAAGATCTAATACGCCCAATGTAAATTGCACATGCTCTAACTATTCTGAATAATTTGATCCAGAGAGTATAGGGACACTAGAAGCATAAGAATGTATAGACGAGATTACCACTACAAAATATAAAATAACATTAATACTTTGAGTTTTACCAAAATATGATGAACTATTGATATCATTAATATTTAATCTTTGGGTAAAAATATTGATATATCTAGTGTTCACTAAGATTATTTATGGAGTATTGATACCATCATTGTGGAATAGTTTTGCTACATTTAGGTATACAATTATAAACTGCAAGGATATCCAAAACAGTATCATCCTACTCTATCACATAATTATTTGAAATAGATTATCCTTTGGGATTATCTAAATCTCTTAATTATGCATGTAATTTTAAATATTATTTCCTTAATGTCATTGAGGACTTATTCCTTAATGTAAATTTATAAATCATTGATCTAGGCCACTTTGGTGATTACAAGACCAATGCAGTAATATAAAATATAAATTAAATTATCTTATGAATGACAAGACTTTAATTTTATTTTATATCATATAAGCTTACAATCCCAAGCTACTTTAGCAGCTACCGGTCAAGTATAACTTAAGGAGATGAATTACAAATAATATTCATCAAGTTCATTTGAACTAATTTATGTTGAAACAGTTCAATAATAGAATAATAACCATAATAATTATTGAATACTTAATCAGCAGAAAAACTCATATGATAACTGTAATCATGATAATATATAAATCATGTCTTCATGTCAAAAATAAATATCATTTTATAATTATTAACATTTGTATGTGAATAACTAAATAAATATCTAAGAAATAATAATTAGATTTAATATATACAATTAATAATTTATATGACAAAACTATAAAGAAATAATAATTTATAATTTTTTAATTAAACTAATTAATTTTATTTAATTGAAGAAGCCCATAATTCTGATCAAATAATAAAATTGATCAAGATCCATTAATTCTAATTTGATCAAAATAAAATATAATCAATGAATAATCAAAATATAGTTATGATTAACTTTTATTAGATTATATATTGATCAATTTTATAATTGAGAAAATAAACCATAATTTTTTAATTTATAATAATAGAATTATAATTCTAAAAGAAATATAAAAATATTTATAGAATTTATAAAGGGTAAAAATGTTATAGAATTAATAAAACACAGAAAGGGTAAAACTATAAATAATCATATTCAATCGAAGGATAAAATTATAATTTCAGTGAATAGTAAAACTATAATTTTAATTTAATGTCAAAACTATAATCTTTTTACGAAAACCACTAACTTCTTCCTTCCCTACTGTCGTCGCCGCTGCCTATGCGGCCGCCAGTGCGTGGCTGCGGCTATGTGGAAGGAGGCCATGTGAAAGAGGTAAAAATGGCTTCCCGGCGAGTTGAGGGCGACGTGGATGGGGGCTGGTGCAGGTGGAAGGAGGCTATGAGGTAGCGGTATAGGACCAGGAGAAGATCTTGAAGCACAGAGCTGTCGGTGGTTTTGTTAGCCATTGCGGGTGGAACTCTGTGACGGAAACAGCATTGCACGGGGTGAAGGTCTTGACCTGGTCGAGGTTAGGGGATCAGAGGGTGAACGCAGGGATAGCCGGACTGAGTGGGCTCGGCATGTGGGTGGAGAAATGGAGCTGGGAGACTGAGGAGGTGGTGGTGAAGGGGGACGAGATATGGGAGCGCGTGAGGGAGACGATGAGAGACCAGGTTCTGTCAGCGTCAGCGGCGAGGATGAGGGTGGAAGCTGTAGCAGCTGTAGGTGATGGTGGGAGCTCTTACGAGGCTCATGAAGAAGGTGCGACAATGACTTTCTGTCCTAAAGTTGTCAATTGAACAATAAAAATTTAATGTTTTCATCTTGTCAATTATGCTGCGGTTTATGATAATAAGCTCAAGTTCCTGCCGCTATTTCTAATAATACAATTTTTTCATGCAGTATGTTAATGTAATCGCAAGGGCCAACGCATAGCCAACCTAAGCATGACTTGGAACTCCAGTTTGCTTACGATGCATGCAATTTACCTGAATCGATCATAACTAGTTAGAACTAGTGCAATTTGACACCAACGAGAGCACCAACCGGAAGAACAAAGAAAGTTTTAGCAGCTTGTCATTTAAATCAATTCCAGCGCACCACATCCTTCTACCAAGCAAAGGTTTATATAATTCTGCAAATATAACATATCGTGAAAGAAAAAAACTCATTAGCTTTTTGATGATGAACAAAATATCTTCCTCAGATGCATTAATCTAATAATTTGGAACTGATGGTAAACTTAGAAACTACAGCCTTCAGCTAAACAGAAATTTGACAAATGGAATACAGACACCATCCAGACATTTTCATCTGACTCCACAAGATTCTAGCGTTAGGATAGATTATTCCAGTGGTGATGAATTACTAGAAGAAATCAAATTCAAGGTAGTTGTTGGAACCTTCATAATTCTTTGTAGCTGCAACTTTCTTCTCACTTGTTGATATTTTAGGCCTTGACAGCCGTTCGATGTCAACAGGTTTTGGAATCTCTGGCGGACTTGCACATCGTACCAATGCCCAATTTACTCCTTCGAAAAATGGATGCTGTTTGATCTCTGTAGCACCACGCTTATATGCAAGCCGATGCTGAGGTTCTTTTATGAGCAGACCCCTTATCAGATCTCTGGCAGCAAAGCTCACCACTGGGGACTCTGGGAAGCGTAAAGACTGCCCGACAACATTGAACAGTGTCGCCCTGTTTCCTGATCCTTTAAATGGGGTTTTCCCAAATAAAAGCTCATACATGAAGATGCCAAAGGTCCACCAGTCAACTGCACTCCCATGGCCCTCACCCTTGATGATCTCTGGTGCCAAGTATTCATGTGTACCAACAAAAGACATCGACCGAGCATCTGTGGGTTCTGCTATGAGCTCTGGTAATGGGCTGACCTGGTTTCCGATCTCCGATTTTGGTTTCCGGTCATTCTTGGACTTGGATTTGGAAAAGAAGCGTGGACCGAAGCATGTTTTGGGAGCCACACAAGAAGGCTGGATACAGGATGGCATGACACAAGCAGGCTGGACACAGTAAGCTGGGTTGTTCCTTCTGAATGATTCAGAATCTGGATTGGAGGACTTGATCAATGTTGGACTGACAGCACAACGAAGAGAAAGATCAAAATCAGAGAGCATGATGTGGCCATCCTCACGAACAAGAACATTTTCTGGCTTGAGGTCACGGTATATGATTCCAAGCATGTGTAGGTATTCCAGAGCCAGGAGGACCTCTGCTACATAGAACCTGCGTTTCAGGAATCATGTAGAAAGAGTGATAAGTGAATAGCAGATCACCAAATAAGATGAAACAATGAAGTTTTGGATGCACACTTTGAGTCACTGACCTACTAGGAAAGCACAATAGAGTTTAATTTTATTATTATGTCATCTCAGTCTAATATCTGATCACCTGTTCTTAATCCTTATTAGTTTCAAAGACAAATAAAACATAAATGAGCTTTCCACTGTTTGACAAAAATGTCATAGTTATTATTTTAGCAAATTCGCTTACTGTTTAAACAACATAATATCTCAGTTTCAGTGAAGCTTGTTGATTTAAATCTAGAGAGATCTTGACAGTTCAATCAACCAACAACAATGGACCTTTCTGGGCATTCGAAATCCTAAGATCTGGTTTACTGAAATATTTAAATGTCAAAATCAAGTACCTGCAAACTACCAAATAAGAAAAGGATAAAGAAAGTTTTCAAATAGTGAGTAACCTAACAATTACAAAATGGTTTTTTCCTCATTGCAATTTGTCTTCTCATTTCCAACTTCCCTTTATTAATCATCCTTCCTGCTCCCTTCTATCCAAACCACCAGCAAGTTCAACTCAAAATAGATATGTTGTTGCCTCCATAATCATTAAAGTTTTCCAGTCAACATGAACTTAAGTGAAAGAATAAGATGCTGAAAGAATGATGTCATGCAACATTGTCGACGTACACAAATTTGAGTCACAGGCATGGGTTGACTAAATACTCTGTTACGAACTTGAAATCATATGGAAGCATCTAGTGCATATACTGAAACAGTAAATTGTCAAAGGAATGGGAATCTGGAATATACTTCATGGCTTGTTCTGAGAAGTGTTTCCCGGGCTGCCTCTGACGAAGGGTGTGCAAGTCTCCTCCTGGGCAAAACTCCATCACCAAACATGAGAATTTATCAGTTTCAAAGTGGGAATAAAGTGTTGGAAGAAATGGATGATCCAGAGATTGTAATATCTCCCTCTCTGTCTGAGATCTAAGAAGCTTCTTACAGCTAGCCAGTGATCCCTTATCCATAACCTTCATTGCAAAGTAACTTCTCACCCCACTCAACTCTGAGAGATACACACTACCAATATCGCCACATCCTAATTTCTTTAGCAGCCTAAAATGGCTCAAACCCAGAATGCCATCTCTTGAGCGGATTGTTTGAATGGCTTCCCATTTTGAATCATTTGCTTTATGAGGCTTGGTTATGCTGCTACTCATGCTGCTGCATGAGCTCTCATCACTGACATCACTGCTTGTACTAGCCCTGCACATACTACTTTTTCCACTCTCAACAAAGTCAGCTCGGTCGCTCGCCTTAGCACTTCCACTGGTCTTTGTGAGACTGCTGGACCCATTGCTAACCTTGGCATATGCGAAGCTATCATGGTGACTCTGTTTGGAGCTCTTTTTTTCTTGATCTCCAACAACATCCACGGCCATCCCCTCATTTAGTCCCATGGATATTGGCTGTTTCTGACTACTTGAGGGATCAGTGTCACTAGTTTCAGAAGTGTTGTCAAATGATCGCTCCTGATGGAGATTTGGTTTCCCATCTTCCGAGCTGTCTTTTTTCACAGCATGCTTTGATAAGGTCTGATTTACAATTACAGTTCCTTTGGCTGTAGCAGGATCTGATTCGCTTAGCTTCAAAATCTGTGAAGTTTTACAGGAATTTGGTTCTATTTTGTGACTCCCAGTTTCTTCAGCTTCGTGCTCGGATCTGGTTTGTGAGGTAGTGTTTGAAGCCATCGATATCTATTTGAACTACTTGTTTAGCTACTAGCAAATGTGACCACCAAGTTACTAATAGATTGAAACAAGATATGCAGCATCCAACTAAAGGATCAAACTTCTATATCTCCATCCTCAGTAGATCTACCCAAGATGGACTCTGCCATCGCAAATAACATAGATGATTTATCAAATATTCAAGAAACAAGTCTCTTTCCACTGCTATCCATTCAGAAGTTTTCTTTGTTGATGAACAAGGCAGTCTCATAGATGGAAATATGTACACTGCACCCAAAAGCAAAATTTCAGTTAACCAGCACGCATATCAGATTAGGGGCTTGAAAGCCATAATTTATGGAAAACAGAAGATGATGAAAGTAACCGCAGAACTTTATGTGAATACCAATCGCAAAAGCATATTATAACATGACAAGATCAAGAAACGACTTTAGAGTTGTCAGGATCCATAAGGAGATTTGTCAAGATCTATGCAGTCAAGACCAGATGCAGCCTTGGATTAAGGCATCAACACCTTTATATGGCAAAAAATTTCCTTTGAACCCTCAAAAACCTCAGTAATGAAAGAGAAAGAGAGAAATGGAGAAGAAATCACAGATATAAAACTACAGATCAAGTCAACCACAAACAGAAAAGAAACCATCGCAGCAAAAACGGGCTTATCGACGCAAACCAACAGCAAAGAGGAAGAACCTACTACAGTGAGATCTCCGGATCGTCAACCCCAAAGCACAAGTAAAGATCTAAGCCCCAAAGCAAAGATCCAACCTTCTGAAACCAAAGAGAACGATAAAGAACAAAACAGAAAATGGAAAAGAGCAGCAAAGGCCGCACCTTTAGGACTTCAGATCCGCAAAAATGGGATGTTCTTCCCAGACTCCACAAATGAAGAGAGGTAAGAAAGGGAGTAGCGGAAAGGGCGTTTGGCCAAGGGAGAAGATTCAAGGGAGAAAGGGGCAGCTTCAGAAGAGTTTTCGACTTGGCAATTTGTGTGTGGGTGTGTCCTTAAAGTTCTTCGGGAGAAGGAAGTGGTCAAAGCTAAAGCTAAAACCTTCGTTTTATTCCATTATTTCCTTCTGTCACTTCCCAATAGATCGGCCCCCGTCTCTCGCTCTCTCTCTCTCTTATATTTCGGCCATTGATGATGGACTAAACCACCCCTGCAAAATTACAGACTAGATGGCATCATCCCCTGAAATCTTTGAGGGGGCAATGGGTAAGAAGAAATCTAAGAAAAGATTTAGCTTCAAGAGACCCATGCATGATGGATACCGTACAACTTGGTGGTTGATGCTAATTGGCTGATGGGGCCAACAAGGATCATTCCGCCCACCTGATCTGATGGATGCACGGGGGCAGTGGGTGGCCCACCCGACAGCCATGCAGTCCGGCGGAGTTCGGTCTGCCTCTCATTTGGTCTTCATGGTGTTTGCGCTGATTTGATGCCCTCTGGTCCCTCTCTTCCAATTAGGTATGGTGGGGATCTCTTTCAGTTGCTTTCCCAGCATGGCAACTCCTGGATCATGCTGAGTAGGGCGCACACAGACTCATCCTCCTCCTTTGTTCAGACAAACAGAAAGAATAAGCACAAAGAGAATTCACCCTTTAGCAGTTTTTGTTTCAGAGAAAAAACCAGCTGTAGATTTTTTGTTTGAAGAAACTCTTATGAAAATTAAACTCTCAAGTTACACTATGATCGATGTGATTTGATTCGATCTAACTGCATAAGATCGGTCAGGTGTCTTTTTTTAGGTAAGGAGGTTGAAGCATGGTTGAGTTGGGGTGTTGCATGATGAATCCTCGAGATGGAGTTGAGGATTGGCCTTCACTTTCCGTGTGGGTTCCTAAACAGGTCGAAGTCGAGCGGGTATCTTTCCGACTTAATCTCTGCCAAAAATTGAGTCTGTATTTGATGGAATTGAAGAAGTTTTTCATATTTTTATCATCTCCCTAGCGCTGACCAAGAGATTGGCTTTTATACCTATGACCAAGGGTCGACCATACACAGTATATTAATAATCGCTAGTGCCTCAATCGATCAGATCGTGGGCTATGCACAGCACGAGTCGAACGGCTCAATCATCGTGCTGTGTAGTGCCATTCCGTGCATTCTCGAGCAGTTGTATTGTGTGGCATCGTCCTATACGGTATCGAGCAGCGTGGGTACATTTGCTACCTCATACGGGTCTAAGGTGTCATGCACATTTTGTAAGTCCCGAGTCTCCATGTTGATGCCAACACGACCACTGACTATTGTCATGGGGGTGGTGATAGAACATGTCTTATCATTCTCTCTCGCCCCGGAGAGGTATGCCTTGGGCTCCTCCTAGAGGGGCTTGAGGTACAACTTGGCACTTTATTTGGTAGGGTCTGTGGTTCTTCTGTCTTAGGCCCAATGGTTGGTCAACCTAGGTGGACATTTGCTTTGATGATTTTGGAGAGCCGAGAGATGTGATTTGGGCACTGATTGGTCGAGTAACACCACTCAGGTATATGGTTGATCGATCAACATAATTCGGGCATATGATTAGCCGAGCAACACGACTCAGGCACATGGTTGGCCGAGCAATGTAACTCAAACATATGACTAGCTGAGCAACACAACTCGAGTATATGACTAGCCGAGCAACACAACTCGGGCACATGATTGGTCAAGCAACACAACTTGGGCATATGATTGATAGAGCAACATGACTCAAGCACATGGTTGGTCAAGCAATGTAACTCAAACACATGACTGACCGAGCAACACAACTCAAGCACATGACTGGCCAAGAAATATGACTCAGGTGCTAGACTGGCCGAGCAACACAACTCGAGCACATAACTAGCTGAGCAAAACAACTCGAGCACTAGACTAGTTGAGCAACATAACTTGGGCACATTTGGTTGGGATCCTATTGAGGTGAGCCTTTAGTGGGAGAATGGTTGACTAGAAACTCCTGATTTAGAAGGAGGATGGCTAGCAGGAAACTTCAGATTTGGCGAGAAAACTATTAGTGGGAAACCTCAGCTCTGAAGGGAAAATGGTTTGATAGGAAATTTCAGTTTTGACAGGATAATGGTTGGTGGGAAATTTCAACTCTAGTGGGAAAACTGTTAGTGGGAAAGTTCAGGTTTTGTGGGCTTGCCCCTTGTCGATATTTATGCACTTTGAATTTAGTTGCTTGTTCTGTAGGAGTCATGATGGCGAGGTGGGCTATTTCCCTTTCCTAAGGAGACGAAGGTACTGATTATAGGTATCTTACAAGCCAATCATGTGAGTGATGACACATTTAATATACTGTATAGTCTTTTTATATTATTATTATCATCGGTATTTTCTCACATTATATTTTCTGTTTTATATATATTGTGATGTCCTTGGTTCTTTGCAATAAGCATCAGATTGTGATGAGATGATAATAATAAGATCGATTCACCTTTAAATATAGATCCTAAATAATCCCGATAATTAATTACTTGAGAATGACATCGAGGTAACCGAATAGACTAGTGTACTATATACCCGTCCATATGATGAAGGCGACTGGTCTCATAGCCACTCGTGTAGGGACACTAAGGTATAGTACATGTGCTCATTGGAGAATTAGTTCACTAATTGATCCGCTTATAGAATGTTGTATAGTTAATGATACCTAACATCAGATAGTGATTCTGTAGTCTCAGTTGTATGTCTGATCCTTAGACTTGAAACATCAAGGATGTCTTGTTTAAGTACTCCTTTCTTTATCGCTAGACTTATAAGTTTGGAAAGTTACATATCTGGTATAGCCGGTTATTAGGATTGATAGTCAACCTTATGAAGACACTTGAATATCAATTGAGGATCATTCACTCTCGGTATATCAAGAGGAATATCCTATGTGTTATTGCTCAGGTAAATCCCTATCTAGGGTTGTTTAGATTAAGAGAGGAGTTCTCCAAGAGAATTTAATTAAAGCGAGACTCGAACGGATTCCGTATATAACCTGACAGTGCCATACCTAATATACGATCTGTGAGATATTAGATGGATGATGAACTATAGATACCAGTAACTGAGGATAGACAGGTCTAATGGATTTGATCCCTTATACCATCTAGGGACTATACGTAATGACCTAATATATATATAGTCAATGAGTTGATTGATTTGTTATGAAATAATAATTCACTAAGTCAGAATGAGTCCTAAAAAGAGGAACTTATAGCTAATTCAGTATTGGGCCTATAGCCACACACATATGATGAATGATTGCAGCAAGTAGAGGATTGGATATGAGTTATTCAATTGGCTCTTAATCTCATTGGATAAGACCCAACATTGATGGATCCTTTGCATTAGGTCCAATTAGAGGCCAAATGATATTATTGGATAGAGATCCAATAATCCAAAGAGTGAGGGTAATTGAATGAAGATTCAATACCTACTAAGTAGGATCCATTAGGTTTTTGGTGGCTTCTATAAATAGGAGGCAAGGGCGACATAATAGTGATTGATTGTACCTTTAGCTGCCCCCTCCTATTCTTTTCCCTCCCTCATCTTCTCAACTAACTAGCCCCTCCTTCTGCGAGAGGGCAACAAAGAAGATAACATATCTTTTTCCATGAGTGTTGTGAGAAGGTAGGCAAGAGTTACGAGTTTTTGGGCTACGATTGGAGTAGCATCGTTGCAATGATCTATCATGTGGATATCACTATAGAGGATGACACTTGACCTTCTTATTCCTCTCCATTTGGATCTTAAATTTCAGGGATATACGATTTCCCTAGGTAATCAATCGCATACTAGTCTTTGTTTTTAGTTTTTACGATTTTTTACGCACTAATCTTTGCATGATGACATGATAAACATAGGAAATCGGGTTTGTTTTATTCTTTCTCTACGCATGTGATGCTCTTTCGTGGTTTCTCAATAGTAATATCAGAGCTAGATTGTTTATATAAAAAATTAGTTTTAAACTATATGTAATGATATTAAAATGTGTAAATTATTTTCTACATACTTTGCTATGATTTTTCATAGTTTTTCATATCTAGATAATACTTTTTCTCACTATGGAGAGGTGCTGTAGATTGATGTTCTTTGATGTCAAAATTGTTGACATGAGGAGGAGGGGAAAGGACAGTAACTTTGCTGCCCTATAGCATGGCCAAAGGCTACATGATTAAGAGCAATAAGCTCTCTGCTATGGCAGCAGCCTCTCCCTGTAGCCAAGAGTCATGGCTGCCCATGGTAGGTTGCCACCAAAAGGTTGGCTGTAAAGGGACTCCTTGGGAGCTAGGGTTTCTTGGCCGCTTAAGGTTTCCCTGTGGCTAGGGATTCCTGGCTGCAAGGGACTCCTAATGGCTAGGTTTTCCTAGACGGATAAGGAGTCAATTTTCCTGCCATATTAGGAATCTTATGATAGGGTATCATAAAAATTTTAAAAATAATTAATAATTATTTAATATATAGTACTCCTATATGATGATGTGTGCATGTGATGTATGATGTGGATGGATTATCATGAGCTATGTGTTGTGATATGTGTATATGTGATTATTATTATTATTGGAGCCTGCAAGCTTCCATTTTTATCATTTTTTATCGAGCCTACGTGACTATAATTATGTTCTAATTACACGAAGAGGTGCGATGGGAGCATAAAGGTATTAGTGGGACCCACGATGTTGTGATGGATGATTGCGACACATGGTGATGTACCGAGGATTCGACGGAACCGATGATAATAAGATGGACTATTACAGGGCATAAAGATACGCCGATACACAAATAGATCTATTGTGAGTGATTGGGCCAACTAACTCGGGCTTAATCATATTAAGTGATGGCTCATGATCATCTGGTGTGTATGCATATATGATGTGTGATTATACGCTTACTATATATATAGATATATTTATTTATATATGACATAGATATATATTAAATATATATGTGTATGACACGACATATTAGGAGATTAAAATAAAACAAAACCCCTCCTACGATAATATTAAGTCAGAAAGTATGAGACAATAAAATTGACCCACGTGGCCTCCTATCGTTATAGGAAGAAATTGAATTACGACATAGGTTGAGTTGGTCGAGTTCCTCGAGGCTCACCTATCTATGTGATTCAAGATCTTGCCTATAATATAAAAATATCATCGATGACTTGAGGATGTAATATGCTTGGTTGAGTCTCTTGAGGGCATATATTCAAATTATACTCATCTTGTAACGATGGTGATGACTTAACTGAATATCATGGTTGGTTGAGTCCATCAAGATCATGATGGTTTAGAGGCCGAATATGACAGAAATCATAAGGAGTTATGATTGACAAGAGTTGTATACCATTTTGGGCTTAGTATGATTAGTCGAGTCCCTCGAGATTACACTAAGACACCGGTTGGATCCCGATCCTCAATAGAAGTTTATCAGAGACTTCTGTTTCATATGCCAAGAGTGTTGCATGATTCGTCAGAAAATTAATGGGAGTAGATTAAGATAAAAGTCTATATCTTAATTAGTTTTCTATAAAATCTATATGTTATTCATTTACGTTATATCTTATTTATCAAGAATATATTGCTTGAAAAATCATGACCTTATGTTTCAGTCTCTACTATATTCCTTTTCTTAGTTCGTCATAAACTTCTATATGAGCAAATTTATGGTGACTCTACCTGAGCTACTCAATATATTGAGGGAAGTTAAGAACACCATAAAAAAGAGAAGCTAGTTCTCTATATTAGTGAGACCAAAAAGAAAAAGAAGACTGATAAGATCCTTAAGAAGATTAAGACTAAACTGAGTAAGGCAAAGGTTACCAAGAAAGATTCGACAAAGGACATATGACAGTGCTTCCACTATGACAAAGATGAGTACTGTAAGAAGAACTACAATGATTACCTTATAGAGAAGGCGAAATAGAAACTTGGAGAAGCTTTAGGTACATTTATAATCAATCTTGCTTTGTCATATATTTATGATAACACAAGGCTATTAGATACCAGGAGTGCTTATCATATCTGTAATATATTATAGGTTCTGATAAAGTTTAGGAGACTAGCGAGAGACAAGATGACCTCAAGTTGGGCAATGGAGCAAGAGTTGCTATAGTTGCTATTAGTGAGGTTATCCTACATCTGCCTGGTGGAGCTACCATTGCATTAGATGCATGTTATTATGTTCTCTTTATTATCAAAAATATTATTTTTATTTCATATTTGATAGTTAGTGGATATAAACTAGTTTTTGAGAATAATAGTTATTCAATAACCTATATATGTTAGAGATTTCTTTACATATCATGAATGTAAATACATCCAAAAAGAAATGAGATGAGGTGAACAATGTATACCTATGATATTATAGGTTAAATGATATCCATGAGGGAAGGATTCAAAAGTTACTAAAAGATGGATACTTAGATCAATTCAACCATGAGTCGTATGCAACTTGCAAACCTTGTCTTGAAGGAAAGTTGACCAACTCTCCTTTTTGTGGAACTAGAGAGAGAGCCACTGAGTTGTTGGAACTCATATATAGTGATGTATGTGGTCCCATGTCGACTTAGGCTATAGGTGATTACTCCTACTTAATTACATTCACTAATTATTTATCTAGGTATGGACACGTATACTTGATGAAGTACAAGTCTAAGTCCTTCGAGAAATTCAAAGAATATAAGAATAAAGTGGAGAATCAGATTGGAAAAAGTATTAAAACTCTTTGATTGAAAGTAGGAGGAGAGTACTTGAGTACAGAGTTTACCCATTTCCTCAAAGACCATAGGATTCTATCCTAGTAGACACTCCCTATACACCTTAGCTCAACGGTGTATCAAAAAGTGAAAATCACATGCTGTTAGACATGGTGCAGTCCATGATGAGTTTCATGGATCTACCCATCTCATTCTAGGGATATGCCATAAAGATCACAACTTATTTTCTAAACAGAGTTTCTTTCAGGTCGGTACTGTTTACATCATATGAGATATGGAAAGGGAAGAAGCATGATGCTAAGTTTGTTAAGATTTGGGGCTGCCCTATCCACATTAAAAGATACAACCCCGATAAGTTGGAATTAAGGATAGAGCGATGCAAATTTATGGGATACCCCAAGGAAATTTGGGGTATTATTTTTATCATCCCAAGGACCAGAAAGTCTTTATTGCCAAGAGGGTTGTGTTCCTTAAGAAGGAACATAGTGGGAGTGAGATAGAGTTAAGCGATATTGGAGAACCTAGCTCAAGCACCATTTTAGAGTCTGAGTCTGTTTAGGCACCTAGCACACAAGTTTCAACTTTACGTAGATCTAGTGTCTCACCTTCCTAAAAGATACGTGAGACATATCAATAGAGATAACACTTAAGATGTTGATCCTGAGACCTACGAGGAGGCTATTATGAGTATAGAATTTAGAAAGTGGCAAAAACTATAAATTTTGATGGACTCCATGTACTCCAATATGGTTTTGAACCTTGTGGATGTACTTGAGGGTATCATACTCATTGACTACAAGTGGATTTTCAGGAAGAAGATCGGAGTAGATAGAAATGTGGAGACCTATAAGGCAAGGCTGGTATCCAAAGGATATCGTAAAGGCAAGGATTTAATTATGATTACACCTCACCTGTAGCCGTACTAAAATCCTTCATAATTCTTTTGGCTATTGCAGCATACTATGATTCTGAGATCAGACAGATGGATGTGAAAAATCACTTTCCTCAACGGTAACCTTGAAGAGAAGGTGTATATTGTTAGAAATTCAAGGATTTACATCATATGCATAGGGAAACAGAAAATAAATCCCAGATTTCCGAAGTTAGTTATTTTGCCATTGTGCGATGAATGGCATATGTATAACATGGAAAAACCTGAAAAACTACATGAAATAAACTAATATGTTACTTGAAGAGATCGTATCTTTGAAACCTC
The DNA here is from genome assembly GCA_021527575.1 of Ensete glaucum. Taxonomy (NCBI): domain Eukaryota; kingdom Viridiplantae; phylum Streptophyta; class Magnoliopsida; order Zingiberales; family Musaceae; genus Ensete; species Ensete glaucum. The sequence goes on along the minus strand of CM038558.1, from coordinate 36,223,539 downwards.
TAGATTCAACGGAGATGTTGAAGAAACACTCGCGTCACACAACAGATGTGACGACAACATCTCAGTAGTGGGATCAACCTCCCTACTCTCTTAGCAAGGAGGAGGAGAACTCTCTGATGAGAAACAGGAAGCTGAACCCAAATCTAGCCTATGAGCACAAGGGTGCCCCTTATTTATAGAGGTAAATGACATATTTCTGATGCCAATTTGATATTGTTCACATTAAATATTTATCCAAATGTGCTTATCCAAATGGTATATTCCTAGCATATTCTTAAAATATGCATAGCATATTTCTAGAATATTATTAGTATATTCCTAGCATATTCTTAAAATATTTATGATATATTCTTGGAATATTTGTGGATCTTATCCAAACGATATATTCCTAGAATATTCTTGGATCTTATCCAGATAGTATATTCTTAAGATATTCTTGGATCTTATTTAAATAGAATATTTATGAAATATTCCTTATGCCATTGGATCCTATCCAGATTGGATCTCATCACATCAGGATCCCTGCGAATATCTCATATTTGTATCTCCACCTGTTGCCATGTCTATTATATGTGTGTGACCCTTTAGGCCTGATACCAACTATGATTGTACTAAGCCACTACACTATAGTCCTTAGATGGTACAGGGGGATTAAATCTATCAGACCTCTATATCCATAATTACCGTGTATCTATAGTTCTTCATCCGACTATTATCCCAAAGACCATATATTAGGCATGGATACTATCAGGCCACATACAGAATCATTCTATGTCTCGCTCTAATCCGATTCTCCAAGAGAACTTCTCTCTGAATCCGAACGACCCTAGCTAGGGATTTTGTTTACTAAGCACACAGAATATTGCTCTCATAATACCAAAGAGTGGATGATCCTTTGTTGACACACAATTACCTTCAGTTGGTTACCAATCCCGATAACTAGTTGTACTAGATCTAGATCCTTTTCAAACTTATAAGACTGACGTCAAAGAAAGGAGTACTCATACAAAACATCTTTGGTATGATTGGCATCAAAGAAAGGAGTACTCAAACAAGACATCTTTTGTGTCTCAAGTCTAAGGACCAAGTACACAACTGGGAGTACAGAATCATTGTCTGACATTAGGTATCATTATCCATCCAGTATTCCATAAGTAGATCAATTAGTGAACTCATTCTTCAATGAGTACCTGCATTATATCTCTAGTGTCTCCACATAAGCGACTTTGAGACCAGTCACCTCTATCATATGGATGAGTATACAATATGCCATTCTATCTAGTTACCTCGATGTCCCTCTCGAGTAACCAATGACTAGGATAATTTAGGATCTGTGTTTTGAAGGTGAATCAGTCTCATTATCATGATCTCATTATGATCTGATTCCCATTGCACAGAACTAGGGACATCATAATATAAATATATATAATATAAGAATATGTCAATAATATACAAAGAGATTATTGTAGTATATTATAGGTACCATCACTCACGTGATTGGCTTGTATGGCACATATAACTAGCAATCTCCCACTTGACCTAAAGCCAATCACCTACATATATGATCCCCATCAGACGTCTGTGATACTCAAACACAATCTGAGGTAATGGCTTAGTCAGTGGATCTATGAGGGTCTCTTTCCATTACTATATCTCCATGGGCCATGATCTCTCTAATTAGATGAAACCTCCTCAGAACGTGCTTAGACTTCTGATGAGACCTGGGTTCCTTTGCTTGAGTAATCGCCCCATTATTGTCACAATATATAGGGATCAGTTTAACGCTGCTTGGAATGACTCTCAGATCCGTGATGAACTTCTTCATCCAGACTCCCTCCTTTGTAGCTTCTGCTGCAGCAATATATTCCGCCTTAGTGGTTGAGTCAGCAATAGTATCTTGCTTGGAACTCTTCCAACTAACTACTACTCCATTCAAGGTAAATATATACCTTGAATTAGACTTACTATCATCAATATCAGATTGAAAACTCAAGTCTATGTAGCCTTCAACTTGGAGGCTACCTCCTTCGGATACCAGTAAAAGATCTTTAATCCTTTTCAAGTATTTAAGAATATATTTTACTATTTTTCAGTATTCTAAGCCTGGATCTGCTTGATACCTGCTCGTGATACTCAGAGTATGCGCTATATCAGGCCTGATACATAGCATGACATACATGATAGAGCCTATGGCTGAAGCATAAGGTATTTTATCCATGTTTGTCCTTCCTTTCAGGAGTCTTTGGGGACATACTCCTGGAAAGTGATATTTCATGTCTCATCGGTATGAGACCTCTCTTGGAATTTTTCATGGTAAACTTTTTAACAATGGAATCTATGTACTTGAATTGGGACAAACTGAGTATCCTAATGGATCTATCTCTATAGATCCGAATCCCCAATACAAAGGATGCTTCCCCTAAGTCGTTCATGGAGAAGTGTCGAGATAGCCAAGTCTTAACTGTGGAGAGCATTCCTACTTCATTCCTAATGATTATGATATTATTCATATTTAATCCAAAAAGGTGATAACACTCCCACTTATCTTGTACACACATGGATCATCTTCGTTCTTAACAAAGTCAAAAGATCTAATTATCTTATCAAATCTTAAGTTATAACTTTGGAAAGCCTACTTTAATCCATAAATGAACTTAAGCAAATTGCATACTTTATCTAGACTTTCCTTGGACACGAATCCCTCAGGCTATTTTATATATACTTCCTTTATAAGGTTGCTATTAAGGAATACGATTTTCATGTCCATCTGCTAGATTTCATTATCATAGTATGCTGCAATAGCTAATAGAATTTTGATAGATTTCAGCATAGCTACAGGCGATAAGGTTTCGTCATAGTCAACACCTTGCCTTTGACGATACCCCTTACCCACCAGCCTTGCCTTATAAGTCTCCACCTTCCCATCTACTCCGATCTTTTTTTAAAAAATCCACTTGCAACCTATGGGTACAATACCCTTAGGTGCATCAACAAGGTTCCAAACCTTGTTTGAGTACATGGAATTCTTCTTAGAGTTTATAACTTCTTGCCACTTCTCGAAGTCTATGCTCGTAATAGCCTCCTCATAGTCTGAGGATTAACATCCTGAGTATCCACTCTATTGATATATCCTACATATCTCTCAAGAGGATATGACACTCTGCTAGACCTACGCAAAGTTGGAACTTGTGTATCAGGTGCTTGAATAGATCCGCTCTCTAGAACGGTGCTTGAGGTAGGTTCTCTAACCTTGCTCAACTCTATCATCCTCCCACTATCTTTGTCGAGTATATGTTCCATCTCAAGGAACGCTACCCTCTTGGCAATAAAGACCTTTTGATTTTCGGGATGATAGAAGTAATATCCATAAGTTTCCTTAGGGTAGCCCATTAATTTACACCATTCTATCCTTGATTCCAACTTATTGAGATTGTGTCTTTTAACGTGAGCAGGATAGCCCCAAATCTTAACAACCTTAATATCAGGCTTCTTCCCTTTCCATATCTCATATGGTGTAGACATGATCGATTTAGATGAAACTCTGTTCAGAAGGTAAGCTGGGTATCTAGGACACATCCCCAGAATAAAATGGGTAAATTAGTGAAACACATCATGGACCACACCATGTCTAACAGCGTGCAATTTCTCCTTTCTGATACACCATTGAGCTGAGGTGTATAAGAAGGTGTCCACTGAGAATATTCCATGATCTATAAGGAATTGGGTGAACTTTATACTCAAGTATTCCCCTCCTCGATCTGATCGAAGAGTCTTAATATTCTTTCCAATCTAATTTTATATTTCATTCTTATATTCTCTAAATTTCTCAAAGGCCTTGGATTTATACTTTATCAAGTACACATATCTATATCCTGAGAAATTATCAGTGAATGTAATAAAGTATGAGTAACCACCACCTATGGCTTGAGTTGATATAGGGCCACACACATCACTATATACGAGTTCTAGTAACTTGATACCTCTCTTTCTAGTTCCACTAAGAGGAGAGTTAGCCATCTTTCATTGAAGGTAGGGTTCACAAGTTGTATATGACTCATAGTTAAATGAATCTAAATATCCATCTCTTAGCAACTTTTAAATCATTTCTTCATGGATATGACCCAGCCTACAATGCCATAGGTATGCTATGTTCACCTTATCCCTTTTCCTCTTGGACATACTTACATTTATGATATGTGGAGCTATATCTAACATAAATAAATTGTTATGCAATGTCCCTCGGATGATCATATTATCCTTTATAAGTGAACAACTATTGTTCTAAAAAATCAGTTTATATCCATTTAATGTCAAACATAAAATAGATATAACATTTTTGATAATACAAGGGACATAATAGTATGCATCTAATGCAATAATAGCTCCACCAGATAGATGTAAAACAACCTTGCAGACGACCACAGCAACAACTCTTGCCCCGTTGCCCATCTTAAGATCCATCTCACATTTAACCAGTCTCCTAGGTCTTGTCAGAAGCTGTAGCGAATTACAGATGTGATAAGCACTCTCGTATCCAATACCCATGTGTTCTCATAAAAATCTGACATATAGAGACTTATCATGAATCTTCCTGAAGCTTCTTTAAGCTTTGGTTTCGCCTTTTCTGCAAGATACTCCTTACAGTTTCTCTTCCAATACCCATTTTTACCATAGTGGAAGCATTGTCCTTTGTCCTTTACTAGGTCTTTCATGGCAACCTTTGCCTTACCCTCCAGGACATATCCATTTTTCTCCATTATGAGAACTATTATCAAATTATGGAGCAAATTAACAAAGTTTTGATCACTGAGGCTATTGGCATCAAGTATGCCACATAGGGAGTCTATGTGTGACATATTTTTGACAAACTAGAGATATAACATAAATAAATAACATACATACTTTACAAAAAAAAATAATCAAGATATAAACTTTTATCTTGACATGCTCCCATTATTTTTATCGAATCACGCGATACCCTCAACACGTGAAATGAAAGTCTCCGACAGACTTCTAGTGGGGATCGAGATCCAATTGACATCTTAGCATGACGTTGAGGGAGACTCGACTAATCACACTAAGTCCAAAAGGTAGGCAACTCTTGCCAATCATAACCCCTTGTGATTCCCATCCTTTTCAGCCTCTGGACTACTATAGTCTCGAGAGAGACTCGACCAACCATGATATCTAGCTAAGTCATCACCATTATTATAAGATGAGTCTGATTCAATGATATGCTTTTAAGGAAGACTCAACTAAGCAATACCAAGTCCTCAGGTCATCAATGATATCTCACGTCATAGGAAAGATTTCGAATCACGAGGATAAGTAAACCTCGAGGGAGACTACCAACTCAACCTTCTTTGTGATCCGATTTCTTCTTATAACGATGGAAGACCACGTGGGTCAATCTTTAATATTACGTAGGAGGGGATTTCAGATTTTGGTCTCATATATGTCACACACATGTATTTGCATCACATGCAGAATATATCAGATGATTATGGACCACATTACTTGATATAAGGCCCGAGCCAGTAGGCTTATTTATATCAGACCTATGTGTATTAGTGCACCTCCATGCACTACTTGCGTTGGTTGCTAGCTGTTGCACCGGTAGTTAACTGATAGAACCGCCAAAGGAGCTCTATAGATTTTGATCCTCGAGGGAGATCAACCCTTAGAAAACTATAGGTTCCTCCCTCCTAGATTCGACACAAAACTCAAATAAAATTGATAACTACGTGCTTCAAGAGAGGGAGCAGCTACATCATTATATAGGGATCAAAACCCTAGCCTAAGGGGGTGTTTGCCTAAATAAAATTATCCCTTTGCCTCTCCTATAGCCAACTTGCCTTAATAGGAACAGAGGGCGACTAGGTTGGCTCTATAGCTGACCTAAGAAGGGGGAAACCATAGCCAACAAACCTAGTAAGGGGGTGATGGTCACTAAGCCCTAAGAGCTAATCTAAACACTAGCTATACTCCTTTATAAGATAGGAGTGACTTTATTACAATCTAGTAGGGTTATATTGACTACTTCTAGGGAAATTAGGACTCAACCCTATTGGAGTCCTATCAAACCTGCCCTCTTAAAATCAGCCTTGTCCTCAAGGCTGAAGTTCCACGAACTCAGGAAATCAGGTCTTCAGCTCCTCATCAGCTTGGGTGTCAGTTGGAAAAACTTGAGCTGAGTCATCGTCTTTAAATTTCCATTTGAGGTGGGTTACTTGGAGGATCAACTGTAATTTTGATCTGGTGCATGGATCTGATCTCTAGGTTAGGGCCCCAATTTGATGCCTAATTTTGTAAGGCCAAAAGAAATAGAGAGACCACTTTCTTGAGGCTTGAATTTTATGCTAGTGGAGCTGGAGATGAAGGGGGACTTGATATTGCTTAGGAAATTTTCTTTTGCTCCGGCATTTGTTAGGGGAAAGTTTCTTCATTACATGGGCTGTCACGTGGTTGCTCTGTAATAGTAGTCATGCCTTCTTTTGGAGTGAAGCTATCATCTAATAAAATCTTTAGTGGTATGAGCTCGATTTGAGTCTGAGGTGGGTAGGAGTGGTGATTTTTTAGGGTCCATTTTCACTTCTTCATATTGTCAATCATCTTGCATGAGGATGGTGTTGACCCACACTCTAGGTGTATATACTCTAATAATAAACATCTGGCCACTATTTGGTATAGACGACATCGTGGCCGTGAGGGCTTTAGTTGCACTCGGTCAAGGTGGTGCATCTTTCTTTATAATGAGAGGGATGATGTTCATGCTTCATTGAGTCCTACAAATGATCCTTCCCCTTTTCTGATTTCGCCACTGGAGGGGCTCAATTTTCTCACGGTCTTGGGCCGTAGATCGGATATCATTATCAAGGAAGTCTTTAAGCATCATGGTCCGATCCTGGGGAAAGTCGTGGAAGTCACCTGAGATCTGGAACTGCTGCATCAACAACCATGGTGAGTTCAATATGATGTAACACTTTAGAAGTAGCTTATCTCTCGGGAAAAGGATGTAGGGAAGTGTCGTAGTGGGAAATAAGTATGACCGAATAATCCGTGTCTCTGTTATCTCTTGAATGATCCTTTTATCTTTGACCTTCTGAGGTTATATGAAGCAATCTGGTTGAGCAACAATTGGTAGAAGTTTCAACCTGTTCCGCATAGGAGGGTCGGCCAGCTTCAGAGGAGGTAGTCGACTTGGTTGGGTGAAGACGTACAAAAATTCAACAAGCTGCGGGAGGGGTTTTTTATCTTTAATCTCATGAAACTCTTGAATTTGAATTGGGAAACCACTGAATTCTTATTTTAGTACCCCCTCCAAGTGTGGTGTTGTGGTTGTAGTTATTAGGCTCCCTCATAGAATCACCTGCTTTCATTTTATGAAAAATTTCATGGTTAGCTTCGAAAAATTCTAAAAAATATCTCTAATCGTGGACAACCAATTAATGCCAAGCACTATATCAAAACCATCAAGAGGGAAGAGGAAAAAATTAGCAACTACATCTTGCTCCTATAAGATCAGTTTTACCCGTGGGCACTTCTGGTTGCACTTCAGAATTTGGCCTAGCTACATTAACTTCAAACCCGTTGTAATCTTCTTTTTGGAGTATTAAGTGAGTAACAACCTTACTACTGATGAAGTTGTGTGTGCTCCCAGCGTCGATGAGGATGATGATGGATTGCTACCTGAGAAACCCTTCGATCTTCAAATTTTATAGGTTGGTGTAGCCGGCTAAGGTAGGGACCGTACGGGTGACCGGTTATGGTGTATACTTCTCCTTAGGCTCGAGAGTCATATCTTCATGTTTGGGTTCTTCGGTGGGCGCAATCATCAGCGATGTCTCTTTTTTATATTTGTGTTCTAGGCTTCACAGTTTATCACAACACCCACATAGACCCTTTGTCGATCTATCATGAAGGTCTTCTCTTATTAATTTTTGTGGCTAAGGGGGTCGGCTGATAGTAGGATGAGATGAAAGCTTTAGTGTCACTAGTAGGGGAGCAACTCTAGTCTTCCAAGCTTCATAGTTCAATTGCTCCTCTTGATGTCATGCAAAGGAGATGACTGCCTTAAGTATGTATGATTGTCGCACTTTAACTTCTTCCTGAATCTCCAGCTTCAAGCCCTCAATAAAAGTCCTCAATATATATTTTTTAGACCAATTCTCAATTTGGTTAGATAAACGTCCAAACCTTATTTGATATTCTTTATTGTAGAAGTTTGACGAATCTTTGCCAATTGTCCGCCGATGTTGTTGAAATCGATTGGTCCGAAGCGGTTTAGTAGTCCTTCATGGAATCGCTGCCAAGAGATTCCTCCATGGGTATGCTTAAACTAATTAAACTACTGAATAACATCTCCCTCAAGGTGGATGGCAGCAATCTCCACCCGTGTGGCATCGACGGTTCGGTAGAATCGAAAATAGTGCTCCGCGCGCGAGATCCACCCGATCGGATCTCCTTCTTCTCATCTAGGGAAGTCAACCTTCGTGCATGGATTATTAAGATCAGAGATGATATGGCCATGTTCTTGAGGATCGTCTCATCGATCTGAAGTTTCTCCGTGTTGTGATTTCCTCGGGTTCGACGGTCGGCCAATGCTGAATTTGGCATAAAGGGATCGTATCTTCTCTTCCATGCAATTTTCAAAGGCTTCAAACTTTACATCGATAGCCTCCTTTGATGCCATAGTCTACACCTCTAGATCTATAATATTGAGATCTTTTTTTGTTGCCAGGTTAGTGGTATAGGAATTTTGGAGAAGGGGGTGGCCGGTTGGAAAGTGAATCAGTTTGGATGGAAGTAGACTATGATTTAGGGCAAATTTGGGGCTACAGTTTTGTGGAGTTTAAGATGTGAATTAGTGTGGTTTTAGGACTATGATAGTAGTAGATAAAGGTTAGGAAAATAGATTTTAGATCTGGGATAAATTGTAGTAAAGGTAGGTGTTTCAGTAAGGAAAGTTGGCTAACAAGGTAAGTGGATCGATAATGTAGTAGGCTGATTTGGGTGGCTGATTTGGTAGGCTATTTGGATTCAGTTTAGGGTAATATTTAGAAGAGTTTTTGGTGAGGATGATAGGGTTTGGAGATGAGGAAAAGAGAGTCTAAAATCCCACAAAAAATAGCACTCAAATCTGATAGAATTCGGTGAAAAGAAGTGCTCCGATATGCTGTCCTGCTTAATCAATTTTTGCATCAGAGAAACGATGACTTCTCAATATAAATTCTAAAGGAAAGTTTAAGGAAATTATGCAGAAACTCTTGGTTTAGATGTTGTCAATATAGTAGAAATTTTGGCAGCATAACGGTAGGGAAATAGGGTAAAAGATGCAAGGCAGATTCCTTCATTGTAAAATTCCAGAATTGCATGATGGTGAAAGATCATACAAGAAAACCAGTTCCAGAAGGAGTTCTTTCATGAAATCAAATTTAGATAAAAGCTAACTTGATCTTGAAAATTGTATAAAAGTTTCGACCAAAAATGATGAACAAAAGTTTAGTTTCAAGTAGCAACAATCGGTTGAAAATTTTTACAGCGTTTCACCTTCGTAACAATTATAACGTTTGCGATGGTAAAAAATTGTAGCAAGGAAACTTTGGAAAACTTCTCTCATGTATAATATGAAGGATCTTATAGTATTGAAGAGGCGTAGGTTATAAAAATATACCAAAATTTCGAATCAAATGTAGGGGGCAATAGCAGACTGATTTAATCTGCTGCTAGGGTGGAAGGTAGAGGCGCGTGTCGTAGTAATTGTAGGAATTGCTTAAGAAGGTGGAGGCATGGTGATGGCTATAGGGGCAGCAAGATCGCTACTCTGATACTAGATCATAGAACTCCAGAAGGAGCTCTATAGATTTTGATACTTGAGGGGGATCAACCCTTGGAACATTATAGGGGTTCCTCCCTCCTAGATTCGGCACAAGGCTAAAATAAAATTGATAATTGCTTGCTTCAAGAGAGGAGGCGACTACATCATTATATAGGGATCAAAATCCTAGCCTAAGGGGGTGCTTGACTAAGTAAAATTATCCTTTTATCCCTCCTATAACCAACCTGCCTTAATAGGAACAAGGGGCGACTAGGTTGGCTCTATAGCCGACCTAAGCAGGGGGAAACCTTGGCCAACCAACCCAGTAAGGGGGCGATGACCACTAAGCCCTAAGAGCAAATCTAAACACTAACTATACTCCTTTATAAGATAGGAGTAGCTTTATTACAATCTAGTAGGGTTTTATTGACTACTTCTAGGGAAATTAGGACTCAACCCTGCTGGAATCCTATCATTAGCCATGGGAGCTGCTCAACCATTTCACAAGCTACCCTTTTTGTTGATTAAATCATTTCATCGCAACTCTTACACGTGAGTCGATTTTCTGTAACCAACCACTCCAAAACACCTTTCAATCAGAGAATAAGGTGCTTTCAGATCTAGAAATCACGTAAAACAACTTTTACAAAAATGAACACATCTTATGCAGTTTACAAAGCCAATGATCGCCCAACGAGCCTGGCTTTGTTACCACTATCGAAAATTTAGGGATTGTCATTATATGCACTGTGAAAACAAAAAACAAGATATAGATTTTCAAAGTTAGTCATTTTGCTGTTGTGCGATGATTGGTATGCGTATAACACACAAGAACTTGAAAAACTGTATGAAATAAACTGATGTGTTACCTGAAGAGGTCATATCGCTGAAACCTCTAGATCCGACAGAGATGTCGAATGAACACTCGCGTGATCCTCTTTAGCAATATTCACACAGCAGATGTGGTGACATCACGTCAGTAGTGGGACCAACCTCTCCACTCTCTCAGCGAGGAGGAGAACTCTCTGAGGAGAAACAAGAAGCTGAACCCAAATATTCTAGCCTATGAGCATAAGGGTGCCCCTTATTTATAGAGGTAAATGACATATTTTTGATGCCAATATGATATTGTTCACATTGGATATTTATCCAAATGTGTTTATCCAAATAGTATATTCCTAGCATAGTCTTAGAATATTCATGACATATTCCTAAAATATTTTTAGAATATTCTTGGCATATCCTAGAATATTTATGATATATTCCTAGAATATTCTTACATCTTATCTAAATAGTATATTCCTAAAATATTCTTAGATCTTATCGAGATGATATATTCCTACAATATTCTTGGATCTTATCTAGATAGAATATTTATGAAATATTCCTTATGCTATTAGATCTTATCCAGATTAGATCTCATCCAATCTTATCTATATCAGGATCCTTGCGAATATCTCATATCCGTATCTCTACCTATCACCATATCTATTATATGTGTGTGACCCTCTAGGCCCTGATCGTAAGTTGTATCCATCAAAACTCCTTCTGATCTAATGAATTATTATCTCTATAATAAGTCACTTGACTTATTAACTATGGTCATACTAGGCCACTACGCCATAGTCCATAAATGGTATAAGAGGATCAAATCCATTGGACATCTTTGTCTATAATTACTATATACCTATAGTCCCTTATCTAACTAATATCCTAGAGACTGTATATTGGGCATGGATACTGTCAGGCCATATACAGAATCCTTCTATGTCTCGCTCTAATCGGATTCTCCCGGAGAACTCCTTTTTTCTTAATTCAAATGACCCTAGCCAGAGATTTTGTTTGAGCAAGCACACAAGATATTCCTCTCATGATACCGGAGAATGGATGATCCTTTGTTGACACATAATTACCTTCGTATGGTTGGTTACCAATCCCGATAATCAGTTGTACCATATCTAGATCCTTTCTAAACCTGTAAGACTAGCATCAAAGAAAGGAGTACACATACAAGATATCTTTGGTGTCTCAAGTCTAAGGACTAGGTATATAACTGAGACTATAGAATCGCTGTTTGACATTAGGTATCATTATCCATCCAGTATTTCGTAAGCAGATCAATCAATGAACTCATTCTCTAATGAGCACCTGCACTGTATCTCTAGTGTCTCCACACAAGCGACTTTGAGACCAAACTTCTCCATCATATGGATGAGTATTATAATATACTAGTCTATCTAGTTATCTCGATGTCCCTCTCGAGTAACCTATGACTAGGATAATTTAGGATCTATGTTTAAAGGTAAATCAGTCTCATTATCATGATCTCATCATGATTTGATTCCCATTACACAGAACTAGGGATATCATAATATAAATATATATAATGTGAGAATATGTCAATAATATACAAAAAGATTACTATAGCATATTACAGGTACCATCACTCATGTGATTGGTTTGTAGGGCACATATAACTAGCATATATGATACAACCAGAGATATTTATATCCAAGGAGAGTCGAGATAAGGTGTGCAAGTTACTTAAGTCCATTTTGTTGGAAAACCTCAGCGGAAGCATCAGATACGCAGCGGAAGTCAAAATAAAATTGGTTTCCCACACAAATCAAATTATCGTACAAAGATTAGGTCACGAGAAAATCGTAAAAACTTAAAAAACCATATAATATAAGAGATTATTTTACCTAGGGAGATCGTATATCCCTGTATTCTAGATCCGGATAGAAAGGATAAAGGAGGTCAAGCATCTTCCTCTCTAGCGGTATCCACATGATGGATCTCTACAACAAATCTCCTCCAATATGATCTTGTAACTCTGGAAGAGGGAAGGAGGAGAATAGGAGGGGGAGGCCGAGGCTATAGTCTATCAATCATGAGTCTCCCCTCATATTTATAGAGAGCCACAAAAAACCCTAGGGCTTCTACCTTAGTGGGTGTTGGATCTCTATCCAATTACCAACTAACCTTGCATTATTGGATCTCTATCCAATAATCTCCTTAGGCCTCCAATTGAGCCTCAATCAAGGAGCCTATCAGTAGAGGGTCTCATCTAATGAGAATAGGGGCTAATTGGATCTCCATCCAATCATTTATTCGTTGAAGTATTTACAATATATATGTGACCCTCTAAGCCTGATACTAAGCTGGCCATGAGTTACTCCCATCAAAACTCCTTTTAATATAGTAAATTATTATCTCCATAATAATTCACTCGATCCATCGACTATAGACATACTAGGCCACTATGCCATAGTCCTAGATGATATAAGGGGATCTAATTAGATTCTACTGGAGAACTCTTTTTATCTCAATCCGAATAACCCTGGCCAGAGATTTGTCTGAGCAAACACATATAGGATATTCCTCTCGTGATATTGAGAGTAGATGATCCTCTATTGATACTCAATTGCCTTCGTAAGATTGACTACCAATCCCGATAACCAATTATACAAGATCCAGAACTTTCCAAACCTGTAAATCTGGCGTCAAAGAAAAGAGTACTTATACAAGACATCCTTGGTGTCTCAAGTTAAAGGACTAAATACACAACTGGGACTATGAAATCGCTGTATAACATTAGGTATCATCAATCATATAATATTCCATAAGTTGATCAATCAGTGAACTCATTCTCTAATGAGCACTTGTACTATATCATTCATATCTCCACATAAGTGGCTATAAGATCAACCACCTCCATTAGATGGACAGGTATATAGCATACCGGTCTGTCTGATTCTCTCGATATCCCTCTCGAGTAACATGTGACTGGGATTATTTAGGATCTATGTTTAAAGGTGAATTGATCTAATTATCATGATCTCATCATCGTGATCTCATCATGATCCGATTTTTATTGCACAGAACCAATGACATCACAATATATATGCGACAGATAATATAATGTGAGAATATATCAATATTAATCATAAGAAAAAAGAAGGTGTAGTGTGTCACACATGCCATCACTCACATGATTGTCTTGCAGGGCACTTGTAACTAGCAATCTCCCACTTGACTTAAAGCCAATCACCTATGTGTCTGATCTGCATCATACCCCTTTGACGCTCAAAGACAATCTGAGCCAACAGCTTTGTTAGTGGATCTGCAATGTTATCTTTGGATAAAACTCTTTTTGTTACTATATCTTTACGGGCTATGATTTCTCTAATCAAATGGAACTTCCTCAGAACATGCTTAGACTTATGATGAAATCTGGGTTCCTTCACTTGAGCGATCGTCCCATTGTTATCGCAATATATGAGAATTGGCTCCATGCTGCTTGGCACGACTCCCAAATCTCTGATAAACTTCTTCATCCGTACCCCTTCCTTTATTATTTCTGCTGCACCTGCCTTTGTGGTTGAGTCAGCAGTAGTATCTTGCTTAGAACTCTTCTAGCTTACTGCTCCTCTATTAAGGTGAAAACATACCCTGAGTTTGACTTGCTATCATCAATGTTAGACTAGAAACTCGAGTCTGTGTAACCCTCAGCTTGGAGGCTACCTCCTCCATATACTAGTAAAAGATCCTTAGTCCTTCTTAAGTACTTAAGGATACATTTTACTGTCATCAAGTGTTTTAAACTTAGATCTTCTTGAGATATGCTTGTGGCACTCAGAGTATGTGCTATATCAGGCCTGATACATAACATAACATACATAATATACCATATCGATGAGGTATAAGGTATCTTATTCATGTTTGCCCTTTCTTCATGAGTCTTTGGGGACATACTCCTAGAAAGTGATATTTCATGTCTCATCGGTATGAGACTTCTCTTAGAATTCTCTATGCCAAACCTTTTAACAATGGAGTCTATGTACCTAGATTGGGACAAGCTAAGTATTTTCTTAGATCTATCTCTACAGATCTAGATCCCCAAAATATAAGATGCTTCCCCTAAGTCTTTCATGGAAAAGTTTCTGGATAGCCAAGTCTTTATTGTGGAGAGCATTCCTACATCATTTCCAATTATTAGGATGTCATCTACATACAATATTAAGAAACTGATAGCACTCCCACTTACCTTCCTATACATACAAGGCTCATCTTCATTCTCAACGAAGTCATAAGATTTTATCATCTCATCAAATCTTATGTTCCAACTTTAGGAAGCTTGCTTTAGTCCATAAATGGACTTGAGCAACCTGTATACTTTATTTGAACTCTCTCTGGATACGAATCCCTGTGATTGTATTATATATATCTCCTCCTGGAGGTTGTCATTAAGGAATACCATTTTGATATCCATCTGCCACATCTCATAGTCATAATGCACTACAAGGGCCAAATGAATTCTAATAGACTTAAGCATGGCTACAGGTGAAAAGGTTTCATCATAGTCAACTCCTCGTCTTTGATGATATCCTTTAGCTACTAGCATTGCCTTATAGGTCTCCACCTTTCCATCTACTCTGATCGTCTTTTTAAAGATCCACTTGTAGCCAATAGGTATGATACCCTCAGGTACATCTATAAGGTTCCAAACTTTGTTAGAGTACATGAAATCTATCTTAGAATTTATGGCTTCTTGCCACTTCCCGAAGTCTATACTCATAATAGCCTCCTCGTAGGTCTGAGGATCAACATCCTGAGAGTCTTCTCCACTGATATGTCCCAAATATCTTTTAGGAGGGTGAGATACTCTACTAGATCTACACAAAGTTAGAACTTGTGTATTAGGTACCTGAACAGACTTGGGCTTTGGAATGGTGCTTGAGCTAGGTTCTCCAACCTCGCTCAACTCTATCTCACTACTACAGTTTCTACCAAGAATATATTCCTTCTCGAGGAACATAGCTCTCTTGGCAACAAATGCCTTTCGGTCTTCGGAATGATAGAAATAATACCCATAAATTTTCTTGGGGTATCCCATAAATTTGTACCATTCTATCCTTGATTCCAACTTATTAGGGTTGTGTCTTCTAATATGGGTAGGACAACCCCAAATCTTAATCATCTTAAGATCGGGTTTCTTTCCTTTTCATATCTCATATGGTATAGATACTACCGACTTTGATGAAACTCTTTTCAAAAGATAAGCTACGGTCTCTAGGGTGTATCCATAGAATGAACAGGTAGGTCAGTGAAATTCATCATGGATTGCACCATGTCTAATAGTGTGTGATTCCTCCTTTCTTATACACCATTGAGCTGAGGTGTATAAGGAGATGTCTATTGAGATAGAATTATTGAATCTCAAATTTTGATTATGAAATTAATTAATGGATTTTATGATCTAATTTGTGTGTTAAAGAAAATGATGCAGGATTAACTACGACACTAATGGGCAATATAATCAGATGTTGAGTCGGAGTCAAGTTCGAGCATCGGGCCAAGGTTCGAACGACGCAATGGAAGCTCGCCGAGAGTTCGTCGGAGGTTGGCCGAGGTTCAGACGATGTTGTCGGGAGCTCGCCGAGTACTCACCAGAAGTTTGCCAGGAAGTTCATTGGGAGTTCACCGACAGGTTGTCGAGAGTTCATCGGGTGTTCGCCGGAAGAATATTGGAAGTTCATTGGGAGTTTACCGAATGAAATCGGGAGCTCGCCGAGGGTTCATTGAAAGGATACCAAGAGTTCGTCGAGAGACAAATGGATAATGAAGATTGTGTGTTGAGAGTCGTAGTTAGCATCATAATAAGAGTTAGTTTTTACTAACTTAATTAAGAGACTATTAGGCCTTAATTGAGGCTAATTTAGACTCATTATAAAAGTCATTTTAATAACCTAATGTCAGATAAGGCAAGGTCTTCGAAGACATGGTCTCCAAGATGACACAGTCTTCGAAGGTATGTCAGGTGGTTGAACCACCTAGATTGGGCAGTTGAACCACCCAGACACGGTTTGCCAGACTATAAGGCAACTTTTACCACACAGAATGTAGTTTTCAAGACTAGCATCTCAGGAACACTTAAAAATTAATTTTTGGCTCCAGTTTTGAAGCCATTTGGGGCCTATAAATACCTCACCCTTTCTTACTAGTGAATGAGCAAGAATCAAGAGAAAAAAACTTGTGAAAACGCTATTATAATCCCTTGAAAGCTCCCATCATTTCTTCTTGTCTAATTTTTGTTTAAGGGAGAGTTGAGAGAATTGTAAAGGTTATCTCCTGAACCTGTAAAGGGAGAATAGAGCAGTAAGAGGGGTGTTTGATTTTTGCCCATTGAAAAAGATTAGGAGTAGAAGCTGGTAGCCTTAAGTGAAGAGGAATTGAGAGTGGACGTAGGCAAAGGGGACCGAATCACTATAAAATTGGTTTGCTTCCTCTTCTTTGCTCTTTATGTTTATTGCTTAATTGTCTACTATCTTTGCTTGCACTCTTACAAATATCTCTACGCTTAAATGTATCTCTACGCTTAAACACATCTCGACGCTTAAATGCATCTTTACACTTAATGCGTTTCTGATACGATTTTTATTAAGTGAGTATTTAAATCGAAGTGAAATTTTTATAAGCACTAATTCACCAACCTCCCCCCCTCCCTTTTAGTGCCGCTTTGATCCTAACAATTGGTACTAGAGCCATATTTCTTTCTAATTAGCTTAAAATCCAAAAGAGATGGCTTTTGTTGGCAATCAAGAGGGATTTTCTATCACAAGTCCTCCTATGTTCAATAGGACGGACTGCACATCTTGGAAAATTTGAATGCATATCTTTTTGATTTCGGTAGATTTTGATTTGTGATGTATTGTTAAAAAATATTTTCAAAAATCATCAAATCCAATAAATGATTGGAATGATTATTAAAAATAAATATTTTCTTTAAATGCCAAGGCTATGAATGTCTTATATTGTGCTCTTAACAAAAATGAATTTGATCGGATTTCCTCTTGTGATTCAGCATTTGAGATTCGGCATACATTAGAATTAACACATGAGAGCATACTAAATCTAAATGAATCATTAAATAAAATATCTTAAAAAATGAACAAGAAGAATATCTTCCTAAGAGCAAGAAAAATTTGACATTAAGAACCCAAGAACACCTTCCAAAGAATAGGAAGGATTTGGAACTAAAGAGAACACATGACTCCTTGAGTGAAATCTTAAGTGATGTAAACTTTGAATATTTGACAAATGAACCAGATAAATTAATCAACATGAACTATAAAAATAATTTAAAGATGGACAAAACTTCTTGTTATGAACACAAGAAACCGAGGCGCTCCATAGATGAAGAACACAATCAGGAAGAAGTGGAAGATCTCACGCTCATGGCCAAACACGATGAGGTAAGTAACCCACCCGAAAGCTCTTTTACTTTTAATGAGTTATTAATTTCTTTTCATGAGCTTTATGATGAATTTAGAAAGATTAGCAAATCTTATAAATTACTTAAAGTAGAGCATGCATCATTAGTTAGTAAATTTAATGAAATGGATGAAGTAGCACCATCACATAATACATGCACTAAACATGAAACCTTGCATGATACTTTACCATTATACAATTTTTGCTCTAAATATAAAACACTAGATAGTGTTAAAGAAGAAAATATCATGCTTAAGACTACATTAAAAATTTTAAAATGGAAAAAAATCCTTAAATATGATCCTTGTTAATAAGGGTCATATTAATAGAAAAAATGACATAGACTCTGTTGGTAACATTCAACAAAAGCCAACTATTTTTATTAAAGGTCCTACCTTAAATTTAACATAGAAAATTAAATATAATTTTTGTGATAAATTACGACATATAACTTATAAATGTCCATTCAAAAACTATAGTCCTTACAAATTAGTTTGGTTTCCTAAGGGAACCACAAATAACCAAAAATTATTAGATAAGAAAGATAAATTTCTTCATGTAGGTCTCAATATAAAATTGATACCTAAATATTTCTTATAGCTGTGTCACCAAACTAAGGCTAGAAGCAAAATGAAATGAAATCTTATGGATGCTCATGTCATTTGACTTGAGATCTAACTTACTTATCAAGCTTCCTAGCTAAAATGTAAAAAACAAGAAAAAAATATTTGAATTTAGATGTTTGAAGCTTAATAATCCTTGTTTCTATTATAACAAATCCGTTTATTAAAAATAGTTATCATTATACAATTAATCTTGATGATGCATAGCTATAACATATAAGTATGAAAATGAACTAGAACCAATGAACCATAGTTATTGAAAAATATGTTGAAATTTTAGATTTTGATGATGATTGAATAATAAGTTCAAAATCATTGATTTGAATATTTGGAAAAGCTATTGTTGAATAACCTAAATGTTATAAATGATTGATAGTTAAATAGTTATATGATTTGAATGTTATATTAAACGAACTTAAAATAAATAAAATTTTTGAAATGAGTTTGTCAACTCCTTGCACTATGTGTAAAGAGTTAGACACATTTACATATTGGAATTTAGGTTAGTTGAATTTTTGTTTTGAATATGTTTTATCATTTTGATGTGTTATTGTAATGGCCTTGATAATGTTGAAGAACTAACTTGAAATATGGGTCGTATGGTTAAATGGATATTATTGAATGATTGACTTTGAGCATAGAACATTATAAAAAAGGAAAAAAATTATGCTTCATTGATAGTATTTTTTAAAATTAAAAATATATTTAATAATAATGAAATAAGAATGATAACTCACTGTAAAAATCATTAGAATTGAAATAAATCAAAGTTTTTATTTAAAAATATTTTATGATTTCTTTTGGAAATGATACTTGATTTTCAATTTTAAAAGGTTAAAAATGTTTTACTTATTTTAATGATCATGAAGATGAAACTAGAATTTAAATAACAATCAATGCATGTATTTAGCATAAAAGGTGAAGGAATTTTGTTATGAAACAAATCACATGGATTGAGATAACTAAAAAGAGAAAAAGTTTTTCTTGAAAAGTTTCTCAATCAAGTTTTTAATAAGAGATAAAGTGTCATGATTATTGTTAAATCTCTTGAACTATAAAATTGATTTTGATAATTAAAATTTGAATGAGATATTTTTTCGGCCAAATCATGAACTTTCTCATGATTTTTGAATTAAGGCATCTTATATGGGAATCTTTTTTTTTAAATTCTATAATTTTTCTTTTACCAAAGAGGAGACTTATAATCTTATAACTTGAGATTTTCATTAAGAACTATGATATTGATAACTTAAAATTTTCTATATATAAATTATTTTTTTATTTCTCCTATGCAATGTACCATAAAAAAGGTCTTATCATGATCTTGACATCTTGAAAATCATAATATGAGAACTTTATATAAATCAAGATTGTTCACTAGGATTTTTTTATGTCATTAAAGAAAACTATCTATATGAAACAAGATCCTTCTTATTATTTGATCTCATAAAATTTCTTTTTAACCTAAAAGGAAATCTGTTAAATTAAATTATATCTTTTGGTATTCATGATTAGATATTAATATAATTCATAATATGATTCATTTATGACTTCCTTATATTAATGTATGGTATATCACTAAATTAATATTTCTTAAATTTATGATGAGTTGAAAATTAAATGATTTTCTTTAATCTTCTTGTTGACTTCTTCACTTGATTTATCTTTTATGAAAATTATATTTAACCTCTATAATTTCTTATTTTTAATAAAGAAAAGAGATTTATGATTTTAAAAACTATAATTTGAGATTTTTAATCAAGATCATTCTCCTAAAGAAAAATTATTTGAATGAATTATATGTATTAAGATTCAAGATTATTCACTCTCCTTGGACTCATTTTCATTATTTATAATGATCAAGGGGGAGATAAAATTACTATCTTGCAATAAAATCATTGAATGAAGAACAATTTACTTGAAGAAAATTAGATATTAAAAACCTTATAAATGCATGATTTGCTATCATGACTTTGAGGATTTCTTGATATTTACATGAGATGATATGAGTAGCTCTTATATTTTTTTTAGATTTCTCAACTTTTTGAGCTGTCCTTGGAAATGGTTTCACTTGATTCTTTCTTCTTGACATTTACAAAAGAAGAAAAAAGCAAGTCAAAATTCTCTTGTGATAAGACTCATGAGGTCTCTTTCAATAATTTGATTCTTGGATTCATGAATATTTTCAAATGTATCCCCCCCTCTTAATAATTTATTTTGTTTTGGGATACTTGATTTTTGGATCTTTGACACCCCCACCCCTTCCTCTTCTTCTATTTTATTTACGAAGGAGAAGAAAATAATTTATACGAAATGGATTAAACTCTATTTTCTTTAAGGGGGAGAATGGACTAGATTTCTTTCTTTGTGTAATGAATATTTATGATAAATTTGTTGACATATGTATTGAACATTTAGTATTCAAATGTGTGGTAAATATTTCTTTTTTTTAATAACAAGGAGAAACGACATGATTGATGATATATGATAAATGTTATATTTGAAATTTTATAATATAATGAACATTTATTCTGAACAATTGTTAAGAAAAGTTATGTTGAACATTTCTCCTTTTTGATGACAAAAGAGGGAGAGATAGGATATTGATGATAAATGATAAATGGCATGTTTGAATATTTTTATAAATATTCAAAATAATAAATATTTAAATGATAGATATTTGTGATAAATGTTCAAATATGAATTGAGTATTTCTCCTTTTTGTTGATGACAAAGGGAGAGAAATGACATAATTGATGACATAAGAGAGATATTTTGATATCTTTGAAATAGTTGAAATGAATGCTATATCATAATTGATGATATGGTTATATTATAAATATAATAATTAAAATTTTTATGTGATACCAAGAAAATGAAAGCTTTGAAAATTTTAAAATGTATGGTTTCATGAATGGTTCAATTATGAAAATACTATACTTGAATTTAAAAGTGATAGGTTCTTTTGAATTCGAGTTTGTTATATTTATCCTATGGTATATACAGAGGGTGAGTTAATGTTAACTCCATCATTAATTGGTTGTCATCATCAAAAAAGGAGAAATTGTTGAATCTCAGATTTTGATGACGAAATTAATTGATAGATTTTATGATCTAACTTATGTTTAAAGAAAATGATGCATGATTAATTGTGAGTAAAGGGTAGTACAATCAAATGTTAGATCGGAATCAAATTCGAGCATCGGGTTGAGGTTCAGACGATGCAATGGGAGCTCGCCGAGAGTTCGCCGGAGGTTGGCTGAGGTTCGGACGATATTGTCGGGAGCTCGCTGAGAACTCATTAGAAGTTTGCCGGGAAGTTCGTCGGGAATTCACCTAGGGAACTTACCGGGTGTTTGTTGGAAGAATGCTGGAAGTTTATTGGGAGTTCATAGAATGAAATCAGGAGCTCATCGGGGTTCATCAAAAGGATGTTAGGAGTTCATCGAGAGACAATCAGACAATGAAGATTATGTGTTGAGAGTCATAGTTAGCATCATAATGAGAGTTGGTTTTCACTAACTCAATTAAGAGGCCATTAGGCCTTAATTGGGGCTGATTTGGACTTATTATAAAAGTCATTTCAGTAACTCAAGGTAGATAATGCACAGTCTTCGAAGACACGGTCTTTAAGATGACACAGTCTTCGAAGATGTGTCAGGTGGTTGAATCGCCCAAACACGATCTCCCAGACTGTCAGGCGGCTGAAACACCCAAACACAGTCTGCTAGACTGTGTCAGGCGACTAAATAGCCCAGAACATAGTCTTCGACACTAGTGCTTCGGGAACATTTAAAAATTAATTTTTGGCTCCACTTTTAAAACCATTTAGGGCCTATAAATACTCCACCCTTTCTTGCTAGTGAATGAGCAAGAATCAAGAGTGAAAAACTTGTAAAAACGTTGTTGTAATCCCTTGATAGCTCCCCTCATTTCTTCTTGTGTAGTTTTTGTTTAAGGGAGAGTTGAGAGAATTGTAAAGGTTATCTCCTGAACCTATAAAAGGAGAATAGAGCTATAAGAGGGGTATTTGATCTTTGTCCATTGAAAAAGATTAGGAGTGGAAGCCAGTGGCCTCAAGTGAAGAGGAATCGGAAGTGGACGTAAGTCAAGGGGACCGAACCACTATAAAATCAGTTTGCTTCCTCTTCTTTGCTCTTTATGTTCATTGCTTAATTGTCTACTACCTTTGTTGGCACTCTTACAAATATCTCTATGCTTAAATGCATCTTTACGCTTAAACAATTTCTGATATGATTTTTATTGAGTAAGTATTTAAATCAAAGTGAAATTTTTATAAGTACTAATTCACCCCCCCTCTTAGTGCCGCTTTGATCCTAACAAGAATCCCATTGTCCTTAAGGAAATGGGTAAACTCTATACTCAAGTACTCTCCTCCTCGATTAGATCAAAGAGTCATAATACTCTTTCCAATCTGGTTCTCGACTTCATTCTTATATTCCCTGAATTTCTCAAAGGTCTCGAACTTGTACTTCACTAAGTACACATGTCTATACTAAGAAAAATCATCAGTGAATATAATGAAGTATGAGTAACCAACCATCTATAGCCTGAGTCAATATGGGACTACATTCATCACTATGTATGAGTTACAATAACTCGATGGCTCTCTCTCAAGTTCTACTAAAAGGAGAGTTGGTCATCTTTCCACGAAGACATGGTTCGCAAGTTATATATGACTATAGTCAAATAAATCTAAGTTTCCATCCTTCAACCACTTTTGAACCCTTCCCTCATGTATATGACCTAGCATACAATGCTATAGGTATGTATTATTCACCGTATCTCTTTTCCTCTTAGACGTATTTATATTCATGATATGTAGAGAAGTGTCTAACACATATAAGCCATTTATAAGGGTCCCTCTAGTGATAATCTCATCATCCATAATTATTAAATAACTATTATTATCAAAAACTAATTTATATCCACTAATTATCAAATAAGAGATGAAAATAATATTTTTGATAATGAAAGGGACAAAATAGCATGCATCTAATGCAATAATAGCTCAACCAGGTAGATGTAGGATGACCTTCCCAACAGCAATTATAGCAACCCTTGCTCTATTATCTATCTTAAGGTCCATCTCATCTCTAGCCAATCTCCTAGGTCTTACCAGAACCTATAATGAATTACAGATATGATAAATACTCCTGGTATCCAATACCCATATGTTATCATGAAAATCTGACAAGTGAAGACTGATCATGAATATACCTGAAGCTTCTCCAAGCTTCTGTTTCACCTTCTCTGTAAGGTAGTCCTTACAGTTCCTCTTTCAATGCCCATCTTGGTTGTAGTGGAAGCACTATCATTTATCCTTTGTCGGGTCTTTCTTGGCAACCTTTGCTTTACTTGGTATTCCTTTGCCCTTGCCCTTCTTAAGGATCTTGTTGTCCTTCCTTTTCTTTTGGGTCTCATCAATATAGAGAACTAGTTGCTCCTTCTTGATGGCACTCTTAGCTTCCCTCAACATATTGAGGAGCTCAGGGAGAGTCACCTTGAACTTACTCATATTAAAATTCATGATGAAGTGAGAAAAGGAATCTGGAAGGGACTAAAGTATAAGATCAATGCGTAGGTTATTCTCTAGGACTACTCCTAGACCTTTGAGTTTCTCGATGCACTCTATCATATTTAGGACATGGTTTTCAACCGATATCTCTTAGATATCTCATATCTTTGAGTTCTTCCCTGTTTCTTAAATAATTGGTAGAGATGAAGAATGATAGAATCTACATCTATGCTCTCATGTTGCTTGTGTAACTCAAGAGTCATGGAGGCCAACGTATAATATTTTGCTAATGTAGAATCATTTATATACTTCACATAGCAAGCGATCTCATCCTCGATTGCCCCTTTTTCCAATGTGGGCACAATTGTATCAAGGATGTACGCGATTTTCTTCGCCATGAGAACAATTCTCAAATTATGGAACAAATCCATGTAATTTAAACCAGTGAGGCGGTTGGCATCACCACGTAGGGAGTTTATAAGCGACATATTTCTGACAAACAAGATATATTATAAATAAATAACATACAAATTTTGTAGAAAATACTAATTATGATATAGACTTATATCTTAATATACTCCAACTATTTTCCTAGCAAATCACGTGACACCTTCGACACATGAGACGAAAGTCTCCAGTAGACTCCTAGTGGGGATGAAGATCCAATTGGCGTCTTAGTGCAACCTTGAGGGACTCAACCAATTACACTAAGCCCAAAATGTAGGCAACTCTTGCCAATCATAACTCCTTGTGATTTTCGTCATGTTCGGCCTTCGAATTATCATGGTCTCGAGGGACTCGACTAATCATTATATTTAGTTAAGTTATCATGAGTCTGATTTGATGATATACCCTTGAGGGACTCGACCAAGCATAATATGTCCTCAGGTCATTGGTGACATCTCTATATCGTAGGCAAGAACTCGGCGTGATAGGTGAGTCTCAAGGCACTCGACCAACTCAATCTTATGTCATAATTCAATTTCTTCCTATAACGATGGAAGGCCACGTGAGTCAATCTTATTGTTACGTGCTTACCGACTTAATATTATTATAGGAGGGGTTTTTGTTTCATATCGGTCTCCTAATATATTGTGTCACACACACACACACACACACACACATATACATATATATCACATATACAAGCAACATCGGATGATCATGAGCCATCACTTAATATGATTAAGCCCGAGCCAATGGGCCTAATCACTTACAATAGGATCTATGTGTGCATCGGCGCATCCCATGCCCTGTAATCGCTGATCTCGTCATCATTGGTTCCGTCAGATTATCGCATCACCATGCGTCGTGATCTCCCACCATAACATTGTGGGTCCCACTATCACCTCTACGCTCCCGCCGCGCCTCTCTATGTAATTACAAATAATCATAGG
This sequence comes from Ensete glaucum, assembly GCA_021527575.1. Lineage (NCBI taxonomy): Eukaryota > Viridiplantae > Streptophyta > Magnoliopsida > Zingiberales > Musaceae > Ensete > Ensete glaucum. The sequence goes on along the minus strand of CM038558.1, from coordinate 36,197,886 downwards.
CATGCAGGCCCAACAATAAATAAGAAAAATAAATGCTAGCAGACCCCAATAATAATAATAATCATAATTGCACACATCACAACACATGGCTCATGATCATCCATCCACATTATACATCACATGTACATCATATCATATGTAGGATTACTAGATATATATAATAACTAATTAAATAATTTAATTAATTATTTTCAGGAATCTGGACATGCTCGAAATTTCTAGAATTGTCAAGGGCATTTTCATAAATTTTGGATAGGAGAACAGTCCTCGAAATTTTTAGAATTGTTGAGGGTGTTTCAGTATTATGGGCATATAATAGATCTCAAAATTTCTTAAATTTTGAGAGGCATAATCATCCTTTTCTTAAAAGGATGCCTTAGCCCTCCCCTTCTGCCCTCATCCTGCGACCGCAACGCATGTGATGGTGCTACGTGCTGCTAGCGACCGCCTTTGCCCGCGGTCGGGCGTGGCAGCCCCTACGGGCTGGTGGCATCGCCTTGCATGGCCACCTGGTCCGCAAGCTCGCCCACGAGCACTGTGCCCATAGGCGACCGGTGCAAGTGGGCGCAAGTCACCACTCCTACAGGCCGTGCTAGGTCGTCCGCTCTTGTGGGCACCGCCTTGCGGCCGCACTACAAGCCCGCCTGTGGGTGGTCCCTGCAGGGGGCCTTGACCAAAGCTGACCACCCTCTTTCCTCATCGCTTTCATTATGAAAATGCAGCAAGAATGCGTAGAATAATTCTACGTGATGCAATCTCATAATACGCAGTTTAAAACCAATCTTTTACACAAAACCTTGGCTCTGATACCACTATTGGGAAACCTCAGTGAAAGCATCACAAGCGTAGCAGAAATTAAGACAAAAAACTGGTTTCCCATGTAGATTAAATCATCATGCAGAAGATTGGGGTTGCGTGAATTCCGCAAAAACTAAAAAAATCGTATCATGTGAGAGATTGTTTTACCTAGGGAGATCGTATATCCCTGTATTTCAGATCCAGATGGAGAGGATGAAGGAAGTCAAGCATCTTCCTCCCTAGTGGTATCCACACGATGGATCTCTATAATGAATTTCTTTCAATATTATCTTGTAACTCTTCCAGAGGAAGGGAGGAGAATAGGAGGGGGAGGCTAAGGCTACAGCCTATCAACTATGAGTCTCCCCTCCTATTTATAGAGGGCCACCAAAAACCTTAGGACTCCTGCCTTAGTGGGTATTAGATCTCCATCCAATTATCCACTAACCTTGCATTATTGGATCTCTATCCAATAATCTCCTTAGGCCTCTAATTGGGCCTCAATCAAGGAATCCATCAGCATAGGGTCTCAACTAATGAGAATATGAGCTAATTGGATCTCTATCTAATCCTCTATTCGCTGAAGCATCCACCATATGTGTGTGACCCTTTAAGGTCCGATACCGAGCTGGTCGTGAGTCGCTCCCATCAGAACTCTTTCTGATATAGTGAATTATTATCTCCATAATAATTCACTCGACTTATCAACTATGGACGTACTAGGTCACTACGGCATAGTCCCTAAACGGTATAAGGGAATCGAATCCATCAGACTTATATGTCTATAATTACTGTGTATCTATAATCTCTCATCCAACTAATATCCTAAAGATTGTATATTGGACATGGTACTATCAGGTCACATACGGAATCAGTTTATCTTGCTCTAATCAGATTCTACCGGAGACCTCTTTCTCTCTCAATCCAAATGACCCTAGCCAAGGATTTTTCTGAGTAAGCACATATGAGATATTTATCTCGTGATGATCATCTATTGCCACTCAATTACCTTCGTAAGGTTATCTACCAATCCCGATAACCAACTGTACTAGATCTGAAACTTTTTAAACTTATAAGTCTAGCGTTAAAGAAAGGAGTACTCATACAAGGCATCCTTGGTGTCTTAAGTCAAAGGACCAGATACATAACTAGGACTATGGAATCACTGTTTGACATTAGGTATTATCAACCATATAACATTCCATAAGCAGATCAATCATTAAACTCATTCTCCAATGAGCACTTGTACTATATCCTTAGTGTCTTCACATGAGTAACTATAAGATCAACCGCCTCCATCATATGGATGGGTATATAGTACACCGATCTATCTGATTATCTCGATGTCCCTCTCGAGTAACCTATGACCGAGATTATTTAGGATCTATATTTAAAGGTAAATCGATCTCATTATTGTGATCTCATCACGATTCAATTCTCATTACATAGAACCAAGGTCATCACAATATATATGCTACTGATAATATAATGTGAGAATTGCCAATATTAATCATAAGTAAAAAGATCACGTAATGTGTCACATGTTCTAAGGGTTGATCCCCCTCAAAGATCAATTCCATAGAGCCTTCCCTAGGGTTCCATCATCTGGTATCAGATCCATATTCCTACTGCCTTGTAGCTATCATCCAAGGCTCCATCTTCCAACCAATTCCCATAATTGCTTTTGACATCACCTTCATCCACCGTCGCCCACCAAGCTGCAGATCCATCTATCTACTGCCGCCCCCTATGTGATTTGGAAATATGGTAAAATTTTATCATCCATACCTCTTCAATACTGTAAGACTCCATACTTTACATGTTGAAGAATTTTCTTAAATTTTATCCACTGCAAATTTCGATCGTCGCAAACATTATCATTGTTGTGAAGGCGAAATGCTATAGAGATTTTCAACTGCTTATTTGCTTCTTGAAACCAGTTTATTTCTTCTCGTTTCTGGCCAAAATTTTTATACAATTCTAAAGATCAATTTAGATTTCATCTGGGATTTATTTATAGAAAAAACTCTTTCTAGAACCAGTTGTCTTATGCAATCTTTCACCATCACGCAATATTGGAATTTTATGATAAAGGATCTGTCTTTCATCTTTTGCCCTATTTTCCTACTGTTATGCTAATAAAATTTTGTCAAAATTTTTATTGGTATTAAAAACATCTGAACCAAGGGTTTCTGTATAATTTCCATAACTTTCCTCTAGAATTTACATCGAGAAGTCATCATTTCTCTGACATAAAATTTGTTCAGCAGGACAACACATCATAACACCTTTTTTCATCAAATTTTATTAGATTTCAGTGCTATTTTTTGTAGAATTTCAAACTCTCTTTTCCTCATATCCAAACCCTACCATCATCACTAAAAACCATTCCAAACCTTACCCTAAATTGAACCCAAATAGTCACCCAAATCAGTCTTAAACCGTAGCCTACTCCCATCCAGACCAATTCACCTTCCAATCAGCCACTCCCTTCTCCAAAATTCTCGTGCCACTAACCCAATAACAAAAAGAAGAGCTCAATATTACAGATCTAGAGGCATATACTATGGCATTAGAGGAGGCTATTAATACAAAGTTTGAAGCCTTTGAAAGCCGCATGGAAGAAAAGATGCGATCCCTTTTCGCCAAATTCAACATAAGCCAATCATCGAGCCTGAGGAAATCACATCAAAGAGAAACTTTAGATCAACAAGAAAATTCTTAAGAATATGGCTACATCACTTCAGATTCCAACAATCCATGCATGAGGGTTGATTTCCCTTGATGGGAAGAGGGAGACCCAATCGGTTGGATCTCGCATGTGGAGCATTATTTTCGGTTCTATTGAACCGATGATGCTACACGGGTGGAGATTGCTGCCATCAACCTTGAGGGAGATGTTATTCAGTAGTTCAATTGGTTTGAGCACACCCATAGAGGTCTTTCTTAGTAGTGATTTAAGGAAGGACTACTAAACCGCTTCGGACCAATCGATTTTGACAACATCGACGGACAATTGGCAAAGATTCGTCAAACCTCCAAAATATAAGAATACCAAATACGGTTTGAATGTTTATCTAATAAAACTATGGATTAGTCTAAAAAATAACTTTTAAGGACTTTCATTGAGGGTCTAAAGCTAGAGATTTGGGGAGAAGTAAAGGCGTGACAACCGTACACTATTATGGCGATGATTTCCTTCACACGTATTCAAGAAGAACGATTGAACCAAGAGGCATGAAGGACAAAGGTCACTCCCCAACTAGCCATACCAAGGCTTAAGCCCCCTCTACTGCCATCTGAGCTCTCGCACCAAAAAATTTGAAGAGGGATGAGCTTCATGAACGATCGGCTAAAGGATTACGTTGGCACTGTGATGAATCGTGGAGCCAAGAACATTGCTACAAAAAGGGTTGGCTCCTTATGATTGAACCAGTAGAGGATGAGGACAATGAACCATCTAAAGAAGCCCTTTAACCTGAAGAAGAAGCCATAGAGGAAGAGTCCCAACCAGCCGACTATGTAGTGCACGCATGCGTCGGCAACTCCAACCCGCAGACGATAAAAGTTGGAGGACTTCTAAAACAGCAACCTATTACCATTCTCATCGACACGGGTAATACAAATAACTTCCTCAATAGTAAGGTTGCTACACGTTTGACACTTCAAATCGAAGGTTGCAACAAGTTTGATGTAAAGGGTGCCGACGGTCGAATCCTCAATTGCAACCAACGGTGCTCGTGGGTGAAACTACTTCTCCAAGACCAAGAAGTGGTAGCTGATTTCTTTGTCCTACCCATCGATAATTATGAAGCTATATTTGGGACTGAATGGCTCACAATACAAGGTGATGTCTCCTAAATTTTTTTTAAATTAATCATGAAATTTTATTACAAAGGGAGATAGGTCATGTTACGAGGCAAGCGTCGAAGCCATATTTTCACTGTTTCGTCGCAACGAATGAAGAAAGTTTTGTACAAAGTATATGATGGATTCTTGATGCATATCTAGTAGCCATCTAAAGGAGAGAACATATAAAACTCAGATCCAAAGCTTGCTCTCTTGCTGGATGAATTCATGGATGTTTTCACGGAGCCGCGTGGGCTGCCCCCTCACTGGCTGCATGACCACCGCATTCCTATTTTGCTAGGCAAACCTCCAGCAAATTTTTGACCATACTGATATCCTCACTTGTAAAAGAATGAGATCAAGAACATCGTTAAAGAGATGCTTAACACCGGGGTGATTCGACCAAGTTGCAGCCTTTACTCCTCACCGGTGTTGCTAGTACGCAAGAAGGATAGTACATAGCGGATGTGCATTGACTACCAAGCTCTAAATGCCATCACCGTTAAGGACAAATATCCTATTCTAGTCATAGATAAACTCTTGGATGAATTAAAAGGAGCCCGAGTCTTCACTAAATTGGATCTCCGATCCGGATACCATTAGATTCGGGTATGTACTGAAGATATTTCAAAAACTGCATTCCACATGCATAACGACCACTACGAATTTTTGGTAATGCCTTTTGGCCTTACAATTGCTTCTTCTACCATTTAAAGCTAGATGAATGACATCTTTTGAAAGTTTCTACATATGTTTGTATTGATATTCTTTGATGATATTATCATTTATAGACCTATGCTTGATATATATTTTGAGCACTTACGAACTGTTCTAACCATTCTTTGAGAGAATATTCTTTATGTTAACCAATTAAAGTGTAGCTTCTTACAGTATAAAGTGGAGTATCAAGGGTACATTATATCAGAGGATGGAGTGGCAGTAGACCCGAGAAAGATCGAGGCAATGCAATGATGGCCGAGACCTACAAACGTAAAATCACTACGCGGCTTCCTTGGACTCACGGGCTACTACCAGAAGTTCATGAGAGATTATGGCAAGATCAATGCCCCACTCATATCCCTACCCAAGAAGGACTCCTTTTCATGGTCGAATCAAACCTCCATGACCTTTGAAAGACTCAAGGACACCATGACGACGATGCCGGTCCTAGCGCTACCCAATTTCAGTTGAACTTTCATGATTGAGGCTGATGCATCCGGAGTTGAAATTAGGGCTGTCCTAATGTAAGATGGCTGATGCCTATGATTTTATGGATCATACCAGATGTTAGAGAGTGTTGGGGCCATGGCATACAAATTAAAGCTTCCAGATAACGCTAAGATACATCTCATCTTCCACGTATCCTTATTGAAGCTAAAGTTGGGAGAATATGAGAAGACCTAGACTCAACTGCCGAGCACCACCAATGATGGTGAAATCAAAGCCTAACCTGAAGCTATACTTGATCGGAGGATTGTGATGCGCCGGCGATGCCCTTCAACCGAAGTACTTGTAAAGTAGACTAACTTACCATTTGAAGATACAACATGAGAGTCACACGAGGAGTTAAAGATCTAGTTTTCAAAGTTAATGGACCCTCAGCCTTGAGGACATGGCTGATTTGAAGAGGACGGAGTCATGATCATCTTAGTACTAGTCAATAAAAAAACTTGCTAAATTGTAATAAAGCCACTCCTATCTTATAAAGGAGTATGGCTAAGGTTTAGATTAGCCCTTATGGCTTAGTTGCCGCCACCCCCCTTACTGGGCTGGTCGGCCAGGGTTTCCCTCTACTTAGGTCGGCTATAGAGCCAACCTATAGGAGGGGCAAAAGGATAATTTTACTTAGACAAGCACCCTCTTAGGCTAGGGTTTTGATCCCTATTTAAAGATATAATCGCCCCCCCTCTTGAAACAAGCAATAAATAACTCTTTTTCAGCCATTGTGCCGAGTCTAGGAGGGAGGAACCCCTATAGCGTTCCAAGGGTTGATCCCCCTCAAAGATCAATTCCATAGAGCCTTCCCTGGGGTTCTATCAGGATGCTTAGCTTATCCAAACTATGTACATAGATTCTATTATCAAAAGTTTTGGCATGTAAAATTCCAAGAGAGGTCTCATATCGATGAGATATGAAATATTACTTTTTAGGAGTATGTTCCCACAGACTCTTGAAGAAAAGACAAACATGGATAAGATACCTATGCCTCAGCGATAAGGTATATTATGTGTGCTACGCTATATACTAAGCTCGATATAGCACATGCTCTGAGTGTCATGAGTAGGTATTAGGCAGATCTAAATTTAGAAAACTAGATAGTAGTAAAGTGTATCCTTATATACTTGAGATGGACTATAGATCTTTTATTGAGGAGGTATCCTCTAAGTTGAGGGCTACATGGACTCGGGTTTCTAGTTCGACATTGATGATAATAAGTTAAACTCAAGGTATGTCTTCACTCTGAATGGAGGAGTACTAAGTTAGAAGAGTCCCAAACAAGATACTACTACTGACTCGATCATAAAGATGGAGTACATTGCTACGGTAGAAGCAATAAGGGAATGGGTGTCGATAAAAAAGTTCATCTGGGATTTAGGAGTCATACCGATAAACGTGAAGCTAATTCCCATATACTACGATAATAATAGGGTGATCACTCAAGCAAAGGAGCCTAGGACTCATCAAAAGTCCATGTATATTATGAGGAGGTTTTACTTGACAAGAGAGATTATAGCATGTAAAGATATAGCGAAAGAGTTCCATCCGAAGATAACATTGTAGATCCAGTGACAAAGCCGCTAGCTCAAACTATCTTTGAGCGTCATAGGGGTTTAATGTGTATCAGACATAGGTGATTGGTTTTAGGTCAAGTGAGAGATTGCTGGTTACATTTGCCATATAAGCCAATCACGTGAGTGATGACACATGTGATATGATGCATAGTCTTTTTGTATTATTATTATTCTTGGTATTTTCTCATAATATATTATCTATTGCATATATATTATGATGTCCTTGGTTATGTACAATATGAATCAGATCGTAATGAGATTACGATAATGAGATCAATTCATTGTTAAACACAGATCCTAAATAATCTCGATTATAGCTTATTCGAGAGGGACATCGAGATAACTGTATAGACCATTGTACTATATACTCATCCATATGATGGAGGCGGATGGTCAAAGAGCAACTTGTGTGGGGACACTAAGGGTACATTAGAGGTGCTCATTGGAGAATGAGTTCACTGATAGAGACACTTACGAAATGCTGTATAATTAATGATACCTAACGTTAAACAATGATTCCGTAGTCCTAGTTTTGTGTTTAGTCCTTAGACTTAAGACACCAAGGATGCCTTGTTGAGTACTCCTTTTTTTGATGTTGGATGTACAGGTTTGGAAAGTTTCAGATCTGGTACTATCGTTTATCGAGATTAGTAGCTAACTTTTTGAAGATAATTAAGTGTCAATAGAGGATCATCTACTCTCGATATTACTAGAGAATATCTTATATATTATCGCTAAGGCAAATCCCTGGCCAAGGTCATTCGAATTACGAGAGAAGGAGTTCTCCGGAAGAATCTGATTAAAGCGAGACTCGGATGGATTCCTTATGTGGCGTAACAATGTCATGCCGAATATATGATCTTTAAGATATTAGATGTATGAGGGACTATAGGTATATAGTAACTGATGACAGATAGGTCTAATGGATTTGATCCTCTATACTATCGAGGGATTTTGATGTAGTAGCCTAGTATGTCCATAGTCGATGAGTTTAGTGAATTGTTATAAGCTAAAAATTCACTAAGTCAGATGGAGTTATAATAGAGGAACTTATGGCCTACATGGTATTGGGCCTAAAGGGTCACACATATATAGTGGATGATTGCAATGTGTAGATGATTGGATATGAGTTATCCAATTGACACATGATCTCATTGAATGAGATCCAATATTGAGAGAAACCATACATGAGGCCCAATTAGAGGTCAATTAAGATTATTGGATATAGATCCAATAGTCTAAGGAGTGAGATTAATTGGATGGAGATTCAGTACCCACTAAGGCAGGATCCATTAGGTTTTTAGTAGTTCTCTATAAAAGGAGATAGGGGTGGCCCAATAGTGATAGGCTACACCTTTGGCCATCCCCTCTTATTCTCCTGCCTTCATCATCTTCTCAGCCTACTAGCTTCTCCATACGATGAGAGAGCAGCGAAGAAGATAACAGATCTTCTTCCATGAGTGATGTGAGAAGGTACGCTAGAGTTACGTATTTTTGGGATATGATTGGAGGAGCATCATTCCAACGATCCATCATATGGATACCGCTAAAGAGTTTAACACTTGACCTCCTTTATCCTCTCTATCTAGATATAAAATTTTGGAGATATATGATCTCCCTAGGTAATCAATCTCACACTAGACGCAGTTTTCAGTTTCTGTAGTTTTTCACACACCAATCTTTGCATGATGACATGATAAACATGGGAAACTAGTTTTGTTTTATTCTACTACTGTACATATGATGCTCTTTCATGGTTTCCTAATAGAAGAGTCATGTCGGGTGATGGGGTTTCCTTTATAAACCCCTCTTGGTGTCTACGGAAGCTTCATTCCGCTCATTTGTTTTATCCCTTCCTTCCACCTCAGACTTTTTGTTCCTTGGTCATTAGCTAGCCAAGGTTGAGATGTCTTCTTCTTCTTCTTCTTCTTTCTATAGTTGTTGATCTCCTAGGGTTGTAACCTCATCCTCGGGTGGTCTTAGGGTAAAAGTTGTGAGCCCGTCCTTGGGCAATATGACCCCGACGGATGTGAAGGCCATTCAGGCCCTTCAAGTAATTAGAATATCCCAAAACATTGATTCAGTTGGGAGCACTATAGCATACTAATCGAATACAAGCTACATGTTCCTTAACCCGTGCAACACAACTTCAACCTATTTCGAAATGAGTTTGGGTTGACCATTGATGCGCTTGTGGCGAGCTCCGATTCACATTGCATCTAATCATCGAGGATTGCCTTGGTGGTGGATTTCACCCTTGCAAATGTTGCTAATTCATGGTACTATCTGATTGTCTTCCTCGGGGTGTGCAACAGGCTAAGATTGTCCTAAAATGCACCCTCTTCTTGGCTTGTTTTTGCCTTTGTGAGGGATGGGGCGGTTATCACTTGGCTGCCTCGGGCGGCTCTAAAGTGAGTGGGGCACCTTCTAATAATAAGGGGTGGGAGTCCTACCCCTTCTTTATTAGTTATAACTCGGGGTGGTGGTTCGGGTTTGAATGGTCATCTTGGGCCATCAACAATATCCCTCCCTTTTTATCCACCGAAGAATCTGAACACGTTGGATGACTGAGGGGAACACCCATCACCATTCTCATCGACACGGGTAACACAAATAACTTCCTCAATAGTAAGGTTTCTGCATGTTTGGCACTTCAAATCGAAGTTTGCAACAAGTTTGATGTAAAGGGTGCCGATGGTCGAATCCTCAATTGCAACCAATAGTGCCCGCGGGTAAAACTACTCCTCCAAGACCAAGAAGTGGTAGTTGATTTTTTCATCCTACCCATCGATAATTATGAAGCCATACTCGGGACTGAATGACTCACAACGCAAGGTGATATCTCCTAAAATTTTTCTAAATTAATCATGAAATTTTATTGCAAAGGGAGACAAGTCATGTTATGAGGCAAGCGCGGGAGCCATATTTCCACCATTTCGTCGTAACGAGTGGAGAAAGTTTTACACAAAGTACATGATGGATTCTTAATGCATATCCAGTAGCCATCTAAAGGAGAGAACTTATAAAACTCAGATCCTAAGCTTTCCCTCTTGCTGGATGAATTCACGGATGCTTTCACAGCTGCCCCTAATCGACCGCATAACCACAAAGATTCCTATTTTGTCAGGCAAACCTCTAACAAATTTACGATTGTACTAATATCCTCACTTGAAAAAGGACAAGATCGAGAACATCGTTAAAGAGATGCTTGACACCAGGGTGATTCGACCAAGTTGCAGCCCTTACTCCTCATCGGTGTTGCTAGTACACAACAAGGATGGTACATAGCAGATATGCGTTGACTACTAGGCTCTAAATGCCATCACCGTTAAGGATAAATATCCTATTCTAGTCATAGATAAACTCTTGGACGAATTAAAAGGAGCCTGAGTCTTCACTAAATTGGATCTCTGATCTAGATACCATTAGATTCGGGTATGTACTGAAAATATTCTGAAAACTGCATTCCACATATATAATGGCCACTATGAATTTTTGATAATGCCTTTCTATCTTACAAATGCTCCTTCTGCTTTGTAAAGTTGGATGAATGACATTTTTTGAAACTTTTTATGTAAGTTCGTATTAGTATTCTTTGATGATATTCTCATTTATAGCCCTACCCTTGATGTATATTTTGAGCACTTTCGAACTGTTCTAACCATTCTTCGAGAGAATACTCTTTATATTAAATAATGAAAGTGCAACTTCTTACAGCATAAAATGAAGTATCGAGGGCACATTATATCAAAGGATGTAGTGGCGGTAGACTCGACAAAGATCGAGGCAATGCAATGATAGCTGAGACCTACAAATGTAAAATCACTACGCGACTTCGTTGGACTTACGAGCTACTACCGGAAGTTCGTGAGAGATTATGGCAAGATCAGTGCCCCACTCATATCCCTACTCAAGAAGGACTCCTTTTCATGGTCAAATCAAACCTCCACAGCCTTTGAAAGACTCAAGGCCGCCATGACGATGATGCTGGTCCTAACACTATCCGATTTCAGCCGACACATCTAGAGTTAGAATTAGGGCTATTCTAATGCAAGATGGCCGGCCCCTTGCCTACATTAGTAAAGCTTTATCTCCTTCACATCTTAAAATGTTCGTGTATGACAAAAAAATACTTGCCATTGTATACGCAGTCACAAAGTGGAGACCCTACTTGATTGGTCGGCGCTTCCAGATTAAGACCAACCACCGAAGTCTTAAATATTTTTTGGAGCAGAAAATATCCTCCCCGGAGCAGCAACGATGGATAACTAAACTCCTTGGCTTTGATTATGAAATTACTTATCGAAAAGGAAAAGAGTGTTGTTGCAGATGCCCTATCTCGACTATCGAGACAAGCCAAAATTTTAGCCATCTCCCTTCCCTTCACCGACTTCCTCGATAACATTAGGGAGGAATAGAAGAATGATCCAGAATCCGAAGCCATCATAGAAAAGTTGGAGAAGGAACTGGGGTCCATGGGTCACTACTCGTGAGATTCGAAGGACTTGCGCTACAAAGATCAAATTGTTATTGTTCCTTCTTCCCCTTGTATTTAAATTATTTTGCATGAGATGCACTCTTCACCCTCAATAGGGCACTCCAGATTTCTGAAGACTTACAAAAGGGTGAAGCAAAACTTCTTTTGGAAGGACATGAAAAAAATCAATTTATGATTATATATCCAAATGTGATGTATGTTAGTAGCAGAAAGGTAAAACAGTGGCATGTCCGGGGAAACTACAGCCACTGCCCATTTCGGACTTAGCATGGACCAACATTTCTATGGATTTCATCAAGGGGCTACCACTATCCTGAGGTAAAAGTATGATCTTTATGGTGGTAGATCACCTAACCAAGTATGCTCACTCTGCGCTGTGAAACATCCATATATTGCTGCTAGTATTACTCAACTTTTTATGGAACATATAGCAAAACTGCATGCGATGCCAAGGTCGATTGTGAGCGACCATGATGGGGTATTCACAAGTAAATTTTGAATAGAGCTCTTTCATCTATAAGACACCCAGTTGAAGATGAGCACAACCTATCATCCCTAGACAGACAGCTAAATAGAAGTGGTGAACAGATGCCATGAGACATATATTTGGTGCTTCACCAGTGAGGCATTGTATGGCCGATCGACCCCTGTAATACCTAGATATGTGCTTGGTTCGGCCAAAGTAGATCAGGTCAACCAAAATTTGATTAACAGGGACAAACTACTACAGTTGCTGAAAGACAACATGAATGTTGCTCAAGCATGCATGAAGCAATAAGCAGACAACCACCGGATGGAGATTCAGTACCCACTAAGGCAGGATCCATTAGGTTTTTAGTAGTTCTCTATAAAAGGAGGTAGGGGTGACCCAATAGTGATAGGCTACACCTTTGGCCATCCCCTCTTATTCTCCTGCCTTCATCATCTTCTCAGCCTACTAGCTTCTCCATACGATGAGAGAGCAGCGAAGAAGATAACAGATCTTCTTCCATGAGTGATATGAGAAGGTACGCTAGAGTTACATATTTTTTGGATATGATTGGAGGAGCATCATTCCAACGATCCATCATGTGGATATCGCTAAAGAGTTTAACACTTGACCTCCTTTATCCTCTCTATCTAGATATAAAATTTTGGAGATATATGATCTCCCTAGGTAATCAATTTCACACTAGTCGCAGTTTTCAGTTTCTGCAGTTTTTCACACACCAATCTTTGCATGATGACATGATAAACATGGGAAACTAGTTTTGTTTTATTCTACCACTGTACATATGATGCTCTTTCATGGTTTCCTAATAGAAGAGTCATGTCGGGTGATGGGGTTTCCTTTATAAACCCCTCTTGGTGTCTACGGAAGCTTCATTCCGCTCATTTGTATTATCCCTTCCTTCCACCTCAGACTTTTTATTCCTTGGTCATTAGCTAGCCAAGGTTGAGATGTCTTCTTCTTCTTCTTCTTTCTATAGTTGTTGATCTCCTAGGGTTGTAACCACATCCTCGGGTGGTCTTAGGGTAAAAGTTGTGAGCCCGTCCTTGGGCAATATGACCCCGACAGATGTGAAGGCCATTCAGGCCCTTCAAGTAATTAGAATATCCCAAAACATTGATTTAGTTGGGAGCACTATAGCATACTAATCGAATACAAGCTACATGTTCCTTAACCCGTGCAGCACAACTTCAACCTATTTCGAAATGAGTTTGGGTTGACCATTGATGCGCTTGTGGTGGGGCTCCGATTCCCATTGCATCTAATCATCGAGGATTGCCTTGGTGGTGGATTTCACCCTTGCAAATGGTGCTAATTCATGGCACTATCTGATTGTCTTCCTTGGGGTGTGCAACAGGCTGAAGATTGTCCTAAAATGCACCCTCTTCTTGGCTTGTTTTCGCCTTTGTAAGGGATGGGGTGGTTATCACTTGGCTGTCTGGGGCGGCTCTAAAGTGAGTGGGGCACCTTCTAACAATAAGGGGTGGTTGTCCTACCACTTCTTTATTAGTTATAACTCGGGGTGGTGGTTCGGGCTTGAATGGTCATCTTGGGCCATCAACAATATCCGTCCCTTTTTATCCACCGAAGAGTTCGAACACATCGGATGCCTGAGGGGAATGTTGTCTTGTTCTTGGGCTATTAGAAATATGATCGAAGAATGGTTGGTTGAGGCGGGCCTCAGCATGACTCCTTAGGGTACAACCCAATCCGATCCTTGAATAATTATCCCTCTTCCCTCTTTTGTCATTGACTATTTCTTCATTTTGGCAAGAATGGTGAATCTCAAGGCTCTGAGGGGGATGCTGAACACTCTCATGGTTGCCGAAGATGGGGGGTGTGAAAGATGTCGAAGCAAACAGCGGCTCGGGTGGTTACTGCTGAGAGGGCCTGTGGCTTAAGAGAGGTATCTCGGGAGGCCTTGTGCAGCGATGAATCTGGTGCTACGAGCCCTCGGTGCAAGGAACATGTTTCGCCATCCGGGGTTAACTCATCTACGAAGAATGCCCGTCTGAAGTTGATAAAGGACTTGTGCTAAACTTAAGCTCGCTCGAAGTCCACGTTGTTTTCAATAAATTTTCTTAAGGTAAGAAAAATAATTTTGATGATGATTTTTAAATTTTATGTGATTGAAAATTCTCCTCTCCAAGGCAACTTGGATACATATACTTCTAAAGAAACTTTACCCAAGGAATAAAAGTATATAGATGCACATCCTAAGGAGTTAATTATTGAAGATGTATTAAAAAGTGTTCAAACTTGCTCTTCATTAGAAAATATTTATTCAAAGTATGAATCAAGATCTTTTACTATTTGTTCTCATTTGATTCTTTCTTTTATCAAAGAGAAGATTTTTTAAAATAAATCATGATATTTCACTTAACTTCTTAATATTTCTAACTTGAGATCTATCTCGTATGAATCAAGAACTTTTAGTAATTATTCTCCTATGATTATTTTTACTATTTACTAAAGAGAAGATATTTTTTAATCGAATCATGATTTTTTACTTAACTTCTTGATATTCATGACTTGAGATTTATTTTATATAAATCAAGAATTTTTACTAATTATTCTCCTATGATTCTTTTTGCTATTTGCTAAAGAAATATTGTTTTACTTGACTTCTCGATATTCATGATTTGAGATTTATTTTGTATTCATTCTCCTATAATTCTTTTTTTTTGCTAATAACTAAGAAAGAGATTTATCCAAATGAATCATGATCTTTCATTTGACTTCTCGATATTTATATATTGAAATATATGAATCAAGATCATTTGCTATTTTTTTGCTCCTATGATTCTTTCTTTTTGTTAATGACTAAGAAAAAATTTATTCAAATAAATCGTGGTCTTTCGGTATTCACAACTTGAGATTTATCTTGTATGACTTTTTTACAATCATGACTTATGTATTCTACTTTGAAAAGAAGAAGAAATAACTTGTATTTGTATTGATGATAAAACAAGAGAAATAATGATTCATGCCTAGTTTATGTGTTGAACGAGGAGATTTAAAACTTTTTATTAGTAGTGACTCATGCCTATCTTTTATTAGTTATTATTATTATTTTTGAAATTTGAAGCTCGATTGAATATTTGGGCTTACAATTATAATATCATGATCAAATTTATTTCAACTTAAATTCAAGAATACCATTGAAAAAGTTTTATTTTGAATTCAAATTCATCCTTTTTTTTTTGATGACATATAGATAGGGGAAGTTTTGTTAATACCCCATTATAAATTGATCTCTCATAACTTGAATTCATCCTCAATATAAATATCCTTCTTGTGATATCAAAGCGATTTTACAATTGACACATTGATGGAAATAAGAAATAGTACTATGATACTATAATATCATTTTTTTCTTTTTTATGATGACAAAGGGGGAGAGAAAAATAATAGCTTGCATATTTTTCCTTTTTATTGATGAGAAAGGAGAAGCAATGATAACTTTTTAATGATGTAGAAACTATGTTGCACTTCTATAAATATTGTATTTGATGACATTAACTTATGATATTTGTTTGAGATGTATAAGTATTTTGATATTCTAACTATAGATATGATGTGATTATTTAACTAAAATTATATATATGATTACTATTAAAAGTCATTATGATTTCTGATTGAAATTATTTCTACTTGAATTTAAAGAGTAGCATTGAAAGGTTATCATTTTATAAATTCAAGTTCATTATAATATTTTAAAATGATATATAAACGGGGGGAGTTTAATTAAAACTCCATTATTAATTGGTTGTATCATAAAAAGGGGGAGATTATTGAATCTTAAATTTTGATGATGATATCAATTGATGAGATTATGGACTAATAAGCTTTTAAGAGAATTGACACATGAAATACTTTGATCATAGACATGAACCATCATAGGGTAAATTATCGAAGCAGGAGAATCAGATGTTAGATCGGAGAAGTATCATGTCAGAGATTGAATATTAAGCCGAAGGATTGGTTGATATGTCGAATGGTGGACTTTGTGCATGAGTTTGGACATCGAGATAGAAGGATCGAGTATTGTGCCAAAAGATCAAATGTTGTGGGAAGTCAACATTCTGATAGATCAGGCAATATATCAAAGGAAAGAATGATACATCAAAGGTTCGAACAAAGTGTCGAATGATCAAATGACATGTTGGAATGTTGGACAATATGTTGATTGCTTCGTTATTATGCAAGATATGTGATTGAGCAGTTAACTCTTGATTGAGGTTGTTTGGTGTTAATTTAAGTTGGTATTAGGCTGAAACTATGATAACTTAATTAGCAACCTATTTGGCCTGTTGGAAGACTAATTCGGTGATCTAAAGTTGGCCTAGGCGGTGGTACTGCTAAGCCCAAGTAATGGTACCGCTTGAGAGTGGAAAAGCACTATTTTATGCATTTTTAAGAGTTCTGGCGATAGTACCACCCATGACCGATGGTGGTATTGCCCAGGTAGCGGTGGTACCACCTAAGCTAGTAGTGGTACCACTAAAACATAGATTTTCAAGCGCTATTCGGTGGTAGTACTGCCTGGCACCAATAGTAGTACTGCTAGTACCCTGAAATATCGAGGATTTAAATTTTTGACTCTATTTTTAAAGCCTTTGGGGGTCTATAGATACCCCACTCATGCTTGCTTGATGGAGAAAGAATTCTTAAGGTTAAAAGCATTGTAAACTCTCTTGAAGTATTGGTTGAGTCTCTTCCTCCTTGTTGAGTTTAGAAGTGCTTCTTGTTGGTTACAAGTGCCCTATAAGACAATCACATGAATGATGATATGTGTGATACATTGAACCAGGCTTTTCACATTATTATTATTGATATATTCTCATATTATATTATCTGTAGAATATATAATGTGATATCCATGGTATCGTGCAATGAGAATTGGATCATGATGAGATCATGATAACAAGATTTATTCGCCTTTAAACATAAATCATAAATAATCCTGGTCATAGGATACTCGAGAGGCACATCAAGATAACCAGATAGATCGGTGTACTATATACCCATCCATATGATGGAGATGACTGGTCTTATAGCCACCTGTATAGAGAATAAGTTTATTGATTGATCATTTTATAAAATATTATATGGTTAATGATACCTAACATCAAACATCGATTATGTAGTCTCACTTGTGTATATAGTCTTTAGACTTGAGACACGAAGGATGCCTTATTTGAGTACATCTTTCTTTAGCATCAGACTTACAGGTCAGGAAAGTTTCGGATCTGGTATAGCCGGTTATTGAAATTGATAGCCAACATTACGAAGGTAATTGAGTATCAATAAAGGATAATCTATTTTGGTATTTTGAGAGGAATATCTCATGCACTTTCACTCAAGCAAATCCCCGATCAGGTTGTTCGAATTGAGAGATGAGTTCTCTGGGAGAATCTAATTAAAGCGAGACTCGGATGGATTTCGTATGTGGCCTGACAGTACCATACCCAAAATATGGTCTCTGGGATCTTAGATGGATGAGTGACTATAGATATATGATAACTGAGGACAAACAAGTCTAATAGATAAGATCTCTTGTACTATTTGGGGACTATAGCGCAGTGGCCTAGTACGTCCATAGTCGATGAGTCGAGTGAATTGTTATGAGATAACAATTCACCGAGTCAGAAGGAGTTATGACAGGTAGGACTCAAGCTAGCTCGGTATTGGGCCTAGAGGGTCTCACACATATAGTGGATGTTTCAGTGAGTAGAGGATTAGATATGAGTTATCCAATTAGCCCATGTTCATTGGATGAGACCCAACATTGATAGGTCCCTTCTTGAGACCTAAGTAGAGACTAACTGAGATTATTGGATAGAGATCCAACAATCCTAGTTGTGCAAGTAATTGGATGGAGATCTAAACCCACTAAGGTAGAATTCCATTAGGGTTTTTGGTGGTTCTCTATAAATAGGAGGCAAGGGCAGCATAAATTGTGATAGGCTTATTAGGATTGAGTTAGCACTAATAGAGGAAGAGGAGAAGGAGGGGGTGGGGGGGTGGGCGGGGGTTTGGGGCGGGCACGAATTAGTGCAAGTGTTAGAAGAAAAACTCGGTTCAAAAAATTCCACTTAAAGTAAAATGAAAATCAAAGTACTTTTGGTTGTAATTCATTAAGAGCAAATTAGATAATGATTTAAAACTCAATGAAAAAGCTCGAGCTTCTGTTAGAATTAGTTATAAGCAACTAAAATGAAGAGTATATAGAAAGAAGGATAAGGAAGAGATAGTCCAGTATTTTATAGTGGTTCGGTCAAAACTTTGAACTACGTCCACTCTCAATCCCTTTTCACTTGAGGTCAATCGGCGTCCACTATCGATCTTCTTTCATGGGTAAAGATCAAACACCCCTTTACACACCATTTTCCTTTTCAAGGAGAACAACCTTTACACTCTCCTTTTCTCAGACTCAGAGGTCAATCTTTACAACTCAATCAACCCTTTCCTTAAGCTCACTTTCCACTTGAACGACAAAGGGAAGCTCTCAATCAATTTTTATAGAATTTACCCAAGTATTTTTCCTACTTTCTTAGCACTTTCTTACTTTTTCATATAAGAATACTTAGGGTATTTATAAACACCAATTGATTTTAAAAATTGGAACCAAAATTTAACTACCCTGAAATTTTGATGTATGGGTGATACCACTGTCGACATCAATAGTTCCACCACCGAACAGAGCCGAAGTTTCTGGGCAGCACTGGTACTACCACTCAGAATTGGCAGTACTACCGTCGACTAGTGGTACCATCGCCCAAAATCCTAGGAAAAGTACGTTCAATACTTTTCATACCCTGAGCTTACCTTCCTTTAACCTGGCTATACCTCCTTCTAGGTCATCGAAATGAGCTCTATCATGAGTTCAAATCAAACCTAAATTGGACCCGATTAACCCCTAATTGAATTAGTAGGATTTCTCTAAAACTAACTCAAATTAGGACTCAAATTAAGATGCTAACTATGATACTTAAGCAAAACAATTACAATATGCAATCTTCATTGTCCGGCACGTCAATCGATCTTTTAGCGAACTCCCGGCATCCTTCCGGTGAACCCCTAGTGAGCTCCTGACCACCTATTGGTAAACTCTCGATAAACCTCCAACGAACTCCTAATGAGCACCTGACCACCTATCGATGAAATCCCAACAACCTTTGATGAATTCTCGATGAGCTCTCGTCGCATCGTCTGAACCCTAGCCCGATATTCAATCTTAACTTTGGCCCAACAACAGATTTATCCTTAATTGTTTTATCTTTTTCCAGTTGTAGTTAATCTTGCATCACTTATCTCCAACATATATGTTAGATTATAAACACACCAATTGGTTTCATTATCAAAATCTGAGATTTAATAATCTCCCCCTTTTTGATGATAACAACTAATTGATGACGGAGTTAATCTTAACTCCCCCTATCTATATGCCATATTTGAAATAGGTTAAACTTTGAATTCAAAAGAACCCATCACTTTTGAATTTAAGGTAGCATTTTGACCATATTAACTAACTATTTAAATTTTTAACAATTTAACCATTCATCACCATGACACCATACATGATAAAATTTTCAATAATAAACATTCATCTTTGGGTATTACATGATAAAAATCTCATACAAATCATATGATAAACATTTTAGGCATAATTAATATATCATTTCTCCTCCTTTGTCATCAATGAAAAGGAGAAATGTTCAACTCATATTTGAATATTTATCATAAATAGTCATCATTTGTCATCCAATATATCATTTCTCCCTCTTTCTCATCAACAAAAAGGAGAAATATTCAACATACCATTTTTAAACAAATGTTCATCATATGATAAAAATTTTAAATAAAATAATTAGCATATGTGATCAATCATGTCATGTCTCCCCCTTTATTGTTAACAAAATGGAGAAATATTCACTACATATTTGAACATTTATCACAAACATTCATCATATGTCATCATGATACCGGGAAGGGAGAAAGAGGAATGAAATTTGAAAAGAAACGAGAAATCAAAAAATGATTTGTAGAAAAGGAACAAACTCAGAACAGAACTTGTGTAAAATGGATAAAAAGTTCATCACCACGTTTAATGTCATAAGAGGATAAAGAAAATTTACTATATCAAGGAAATTAAATAAGAATACAGAACTAGATCAAAAGACTCACTACTTAAGGATGCATCTAAGAGATATAGAGTTTTAGAGACTCTAGAGAGCTTCTGCCAATACAAATCAGTTACCAAAAATTCTATCTAGCCCTAGAATATCAAAATAAGTACTAGTGTATGAAACATCCCTTCATGCATATGAAACTATGACATTAAGTGCTTCACATCTATCAACTAACCCCTTTAATGCATTCCTTGGTCATGAAGAAAGACATCTTGAAATAGCTTTAACTTTGTCCAAGGAATATGTTCATGAGTTGTCATTTTGAGTGGGCTGGGTAAAAAATTCTGAAATATTATAGTGGACTATGGAGAATACTACTAGATCAGCAAGATGCATAAGTGTTGATTGTAACAAATTAGACACTCTCGTGTCATATCATATCATCTTTCCCCCTTTGTATAATAAGAAGAAGAAAAAGAGAATTTATTTATCATAAAAAAAATAATTCACAAGTATCACATCAAATTTCTTTCTCTTCCTTTGTAAAAATATAGAAGTAGAAGAATCCAAGAATCAAATCTCAAGGGAGGAGTCAAGTATATCAAAGAATCAAGTATCAAAAATCAAAAGGGGGGATTCGTTTGAAAATATTACATCAAAGATTCATGAATTTAAGAATCAAATATTAAGAGTGAGGATTAAAAAGAGAGCTCATGAATCACATATCAAGCATCACAAAAGTTCTTAAATCATATTTTTTCTTTTGTAAATTTCAAGGGGAAAGAATGATGTAAAATCATCTTGAAAGATCAACAATCATATTTCTACTTGTAAGTTTTAAGAGGAAAGAATCATCCCGTGCATTCGTAAGATTTATGTAAATTTCAAGAATAAACTCATTTTGCAAGAATGAGGAATACAAAAAATATGGAAGCGACTCATGCATTTGAAAGATTTAAAAATATCATAAGTAAATTTCAAGAAGAAGCTCATTTTGGAAAAAATGAGAAATCTGAAAAATATGAGAGCAACTCATACATTTGAGAGATTTGACATTCTTAATTTTCTTCTAATCAAATTGTTCCTTATTTAATGATTTTATTACAGGATAGCAATTTTCTCTCCCTTTGTTATTCTAAAAAAAGGGTATAAAATCTTTTCTTTTAAATCAATGTTCTAATTACAACCATAAGTATAAAGGGATTATATGATAAAAGTCATGTCATTAAATATATAATATGAAAGATCAATATGCAAGTACCAAAAGACATTATTTATTTTAATAAATCTTTCATTTTTAGTAAATAACGAAAATGAGTCTTAAGAGTTCAAATAGTAAATAATCTTGATACATAGAAGAGAGATCTCAAAAAAATATGATTCATTTAGTTAATTTTGTTTTAATAAAATATAAGTTGAAAAATTATATTAATAAAATATAAGTAGTAAATAATCTTGATACATACAATCTTGATCTATATAAAAATCTCAAGTTATACTTTTCAAGATCATAAATCTCCTTTATGATTTAGTTAAAAGAAAATCTCATTCAAATTTCAAAACATCAAAATCAGTTTTGTAGTTTAAAAGATTCAACAATAATGGTATACATAGATTCATTACTTTATCTCTTATTGAAAACTTGATTAATAAATTTTTAAAGAAATTTTTTTAGTTATTTTAATTCATGTGATTTATTCCTTACAAGAATGCCTTTATATTTTATGCCAAATCTACACATTATCGTTTAAAACAAAAACCAAGTTTCATTTCAAAAGAAATCATCAAGATCATCAGAGTTGAGATCCTTCCTTGAGTTCGTCAACTATTATCAGTGCTTCATAACTGGATATTCGAAGCGCGCAGCTCCGTTGACGGAGTTGCTAAAGAAAGAGCAGTCCTGGAGATGGTCGGACAAATATTAGGTGACATTTCAAGACCTGCCTTAGTGGGTATTGGATCTCCATCCAATTACCCACTAACCTTGTATTATTGAATCTCTATCCAATAATCTCCTTAGGCCTCTAATTGGGCCTCGATCAAGGAGTCCATCATCATAGGGTCTCATCTAATGAGAATAGGGGCTAATTGGATCTCTATTCACTGAAGCATCTACCATATATATGTGACCCTCTAAGGCCGATACCGAGCTGGTCATGAGTTTCTCCCATCAGAACTCCTTTTGATATAGTGAATTATTCTCATAATAATTCACTCGACTTATCGACTATGGACGTACTAGGCAACAACACCATAGTCCCCAAATGGTATAAGGGGGTCGAATCCATCAGACTTGTGTGTCCATACTTACCGTATATCTATAATCCCTCATCCAACTAATATCCCAGAGATCGTATATTGGACATGATATTGTCAGGCCACATACAGAATCAGTTTATTTTGCTCTAATTAGATTCTACCGAAGAACTCTTTCTCTCTCAATCCAAATGACCTTACCCAAGGATTTTTTTGAGCAAGCACATATGAGATATTCCTCTCGAGATGATCCTCTATTGACACTCAATTGCCTTCGTAAGATTGTCTACCAATCTCGATAACCAACTATATCAGATCTGAAACTTTTCAAACTTATAAGTCTGGCGTTAAAGAAAGGAGTACTCATGCAATGCATCCTTGGTGTCTTAAGTCAAAGGACCAGATACATAACCGAGACTATGGAATCATTGTTTGACATTAGGTATTATCAACCATACAACATTCCATAAGTGGATCAATCAGTGAACTCATTCTCCAATGAGCACTTGTACAATATCCTTAGTGTCTTCACATAAGTGGCTATGAGACCAGCTGCCTCCATCATATGGACAGGTATATAGTACACCGGTCTATCTGGTTATCTCCATGTCCCTCTTGAGTAACCTATGACTGAGATTATTTAGGATCTGCGTTTAAAGGTGAATCGATCTCATTATCATGATCTCATCACGATCCAATTCCCATTGCATAGAACCAAGGATATCACAATATATATGCTACCGATAATATAATATGAGAATATACCAATATTAATCATAAGTAAAAATATCGTGCATTGTGTCACGTGTTCCAAGAGTTAATCCCCCTCAAAGATCAATTCTATAGAGCCTTCCCTAGGGTTCTATCATATGGTATCAGATCCATATTCCTACTGTCTTATAGCCATCATCCACGCCTCCATCTTTCAACCAATTCCCATAATTACTTTTGACATCACCTTCATCCATCGTCGCCCACCAAGTCGCAGATCGATCTATCTACTGCCGCCCCCTACGTGATCTAGAAATCTGGTAAAATTTTATCATCCATGCCTCTTTAATATTGCAAGATTCCTTACTTTACATGTTGAAGAATTTTTCTAAATTTTATCCGCTACAAATTTTGATCGTCGTAAACATTATCATTGTTGCGAAGGCGAAACACTACAGAGATTTTCAACTGCTTATTTGCTTCTTGAAACCAGTTTATTTCTTCTTGTTTCTGACTGAAATTTTTACACAATTCTAAAGATCAACTTGGATTTCATCTGGGATTGATTTATGGAAAAATCTCTTTTTAGAATCAGTTTTCTTATGAAATCTTTCACCGTCATGCAGAATTAGAATTTTATGACGAAGGATCTGCTTCATCTTTTGCCCTATTTCCCTACTGTTATACTACTAAAATTTTGTCAAAATTTTTATTGGTATTAAAAACATCTGAACCAAGGGTTTCTGCATAATTTTCTTGAACTTTTCTTTAGAATTTATATCGAGAAGTCATCATTTCTCTGACGTAAAATCTGTTCAGCAGGACAGCACATCACAACATCTTTTTTGCCGAATTCTATGAGATTTTAGTGCTGTTTTTTGTAGGATTTTAGACTCTCTTTTCCTCATCTCCAAACCCTACTATCCTCTCCAAAAACTCTTCCAAACCTTATCCTAAACCAAACCCAAACAATCACCCAAATTAGCCCTAAGCCTACTCCCATCCAAACCGATTCACCTTCCAATCGGCCACCCCCTTCTCCAAAATTCTCATGCCATTAACCTAACAACAGAAAAAAGACCTCAATATTATAGATCTAGAGGAGTATACTATAGCATTAGAGGAGACTATTAATGCAAAGTGTGAAGCCTTTAAAAGTCACATGGAAGAGAAGATACGATCCCTTTTCGTCGAATTCAACATAGGCTACATCACTTTTTGCTGATCCCTTTTTGTCGAATTCAACATAGGAGACCATCGAATTTAACATAGGAGACCGTCAAGCCTGAGGAAATCACAGCAAGGAGAAACTTTAGATCGACAAGACAATTCTCAGGAATGTGGCCACATCACTTCAGATCCCAATAATCCACGCATAAGGGTTGATTTCCCTTGATGGGAAGAGGGAGACCCAATTCGTTGGATCTCACACGTGGAGCATTATTTTTGGTTCTATTGAACTAATGATGCTACACGGGTGGAGATTGTTGCCATCAACCTCAAGGGAGATGTTATTCAGTGATTCAATTGGTTTGAATACACCCATGGAGGTCTTTCTTGGCAGTGATTCAAGGAAGGACTACTAAACAGCTTTGAACCAATCGATTTCGACAACATCGATGGACAATTAGTAAAGATCTATCAAACCTTTATAATACAAGAATACTAAACAAGGTTTAAACGTTTATCTAATCAAACTATGGATTAGTCTGAAAAATAACTTTTAGGGACTTTCATCGAGGGCCTAAAGCTAGAGATTCAGGGAGAAGTAAAGGCACAACAATCATACACTCTTATGGCGGTGATTTTCTTCATATGTATTAAAGAAGAACAATTGAACCAAGAGGCATGAAGGACAAGGGTCGCTCCCCAACTAGCCATGCCGAGGCCTAAGCCCCCTCTACTACCATTCGAGCCCCTGCGCCAAAAAATTTGATGAGGGATGAGCTTCATGAACGATCGGCCAAAGGATTGTGTTAGCACTGTGATGAACCGTGAGCCCAAGAACATTGCTACAAAAAGGGCTGTCTCTTTGTGATTGAACTAGTAGAGGATGAGGATAATGAACCATCTGAAGAAACCCTTGAACCTAAAAAAGAAGCCATGGAGAAAGAGTCCCAACCGGCCGGCTATGTAGTGCACGCATTCGCCGGCTACTCCAACCTGCAGACGATGAAAGTTTGAGGACTTCTAAAACAACAACCCATCACCATTCTTATTGATATGGGTAATACAAATAACTTCCTCAATAGTAAGGTTATTGCACATTTGGCACTTCAAATCAAAGGTTATAACAAGTTTGATGTAAATGTCATCGATCGTCGAATCCTCAATTGCGACCAACAGTGCTTGCGGCTGAAACTACTCCTCCAAGAACAAGAAGTGGTAGCTGATTTCTTCGTCCTACCCATCGATAATTATGAAGCTATACTCGGGACTGAATGTCTCACAATGCAAGGTGATATCTCCTACAATTTTCTAAATTAATCATGAAATTTTATTACAAAGGGAGACAGGTCATGTTATGAGGCAAGCGCTGAAGCCATATTTTCACCGTTTCGTCGCAATGAATGGAGAAAGTTTCACACAAAGTATATGGTGGATTTTTGATGTATATCCAGTAGCCATCTAAAGGAGAGAACATATAAAACTCAGATCCTAAGCTTGCTCTCTTGTTGGATGAATTCATGGATGTTTTCATGGAGCCGCGCGGGCTGCCCCCTCACTGGCTGCATTCCTATTTTGGTAGGCAAACCACCAGTAAATTTTTTACCATACTGATATCCTCACTTGTAAAAGGATGAGATCAAGAACATCGTTAAAGAGATGCTTGGCACCGGGGTGATTCAACCAAGTTGCAACCCTTACTCCTCACCGGTGTTGCTAGTACGCAAGAAGGATAGTATATAGCGGATGTGCATTGACTACCAAGCTCTAAACGCCATCACTGTCAAAGATAAATATCCTATTCTAGTCACAGATAATCTCTTGGATAAATTAAAAGGAGTCTGAGTCTTCACTAAATTGGATCTCTGATCCGGATACTATCAGACTCGGGTATGTACTGAAGATATTCTGAAAACTGCATTCCACATATATAACGGCCACTATGAATTTTTGGTAATACCTTTTGGACTTACAAATGCTTCTTCTACCATTTAAAGCAAGATGAATAACATCTTTTGAAAGTTTCTACGTAAGTTTGTATTGGTATTCTTTGATGATATTCTCATTTATAGCCCTATGCTTGATATATATTTTGAGCACTTACGAACTATTCTAACCATTCTTTGAGAGAATATTCTTTATATTAAACAATCAAAGTGTATCTTCTTATAGCATAAAGTGGAGTATCAAGGGCACATTATATCAGAGGATGGAGTGACAGTAGACCCGACAAAGATCGAGGTAATGCAATGATGGCCGAGACCTACAAATGTAAAATCACTACGCGGCTTCCTTGGACTCACGGGCTACTACCGGAAGTTCGTAAGAGATTATGGTAAGATCAATGCCCCACTCATATCCCTACTCAAGAAGGACTCCTTTTCATGGTCGAATCAAACCTCCGCACCCTTTGAAAGACTCAAGGCCACCATGACGACGATGTCGGTCCTAGCGCTACCCGATTTTAGCCGAACTTTCATGATTGAGGCTGATGCGTCTGGAGTTGGAATTAGGGTTGTCGTAACGTAAGATGGCTGATGCCTACACTAGCAAAGCTTTATCTCCTTCACATCTTAAAATATCTGTGTATGACAAAGAAATGCTTACCATCGTACACGCAGTCACAAAGTGGAGACCCTACCTGATCGATCGACGTTTCCAGAATAAGATTGACCACCGAAGCCTTAAATATTTTTTGGAGCAGAAAATATCCTCCTTAGAGCAGCAACAATGGGTAAATAAACTCCTTGGCTTTAATTATGAAATTACTTACTGAAAAAGAAAAAAGAATGTTGTTGCAGATGCCCTATCTCGGCTACCGGGACAGGCCAAAATTTCAGTCATCTCCCTTCCCTTCACTAACTTCCTCGACAACATTAGGGAGGAATGGAAGAATGATCCAGAAGTCCGAGCCATCATAGAAAAGTTGGAGAAGGACCCTACCTGGTCCGCAAGCTCGCCCACGAGCACTGTGCCCATAGGCGACCGCCAGTGCAAGTGGGCGCCGCGCTGCAAGTCACCACTCCTACAGGCGTCGTGCTATAGGTCGCCGCTCTTGTGGGCACCGTGCTGTACGCGACCGCCCTTGCGGGCGTCGCACTACAAGCGGCTGCCCCTGTGGGTGGCTGCCCTTGTAGGGGGCCTTGACCAAAGCTAACCACCCTCTTTCCTCGTCGCTTTCATTATGAAAATGCAGCAAGAATGCGTAGAATAATTCTACGTGATGCAATCTCATAATACGCAGTTTAAAACCAATCTTTTACACAAAACCTTGGCTCTGATACCACTATTGGGAAACCTCAGTGAAAGCATCACAAGCGTAGCAGAAATTAAGACAAAAAACTGGTTTCCCATGTAGATTAAATCATCATGCAGAAGATTGGGGTTGCGTGAATTCCGCAAAAACTAAAAAAATCGTATCATGTGAGAGATTGTTTTACCTAGGGAGATCGTATATCCCTGTATTTCAGATCCAGATGGAGAGGATGAAGGAAGTCAAGCGTCTTCCTCCCTAGTGGTATCCACACGATGGATCTCTATAATGAATTTCTTTCAATATTATCTTGTAACTCTTCCAAAGGAAGGGAGGAGAATAGGAGGGGGAGGCTAAGGCTACGGCCTATCAACTATGAGTCTCCCCTCCTATTTATAGAGGGCCACCAAAAACCTTAGGACTCCTGCCTTAGTGGGTATTAGATCTCCATCCAATTACCCACTAACCTTGCATTATTGGATCTCTATCCAATAATCTCCTTAGGCCTCTAATTGGGCCTCAATCAAGGAATCCATCAGCATAGGGTCTCAACTAATGAGAATATGAGCTAATTGGATCTCTATCTAATCCTCTATTCGCTGAAGCATCCACCATATGTGTGTGACCCTTTAAGGTCCGATACCGAGCTGGTCGTGAGTCGCTCCCATCAGAACTCTTTCTGATATAGTGAATTATTATCTCCATAATAATTCACTCGACTTATCGACTATGGACGTACAAGGTCACTACGGCATAGTCCCTAAACGGTATAGGGGAATCGAATCCATCAGACTTATATGTCTATAATTACTGTGTATCTATAATCTCTCATCCAACTAATATCTTAAAGATTGTATATTGGACATGGTACTATCAGGTCACATACGGAATCAGTTTATCTTGCTCTAATCAGATTCTACCGGAGACCTCTTTCTCTCTCAATCCAAATGACCCTAGCCAAGGATTTTTCTGAGTAAGCACATATGAGATATTTATCTCGTGATGATCATCTATTGCCACTCAATTACCTTCGTAAGGTTATCTACCAATCCCGATAACCAACTGTACTAGATCTGAAACTTTTTAAACTTATAAGTCTAGCGTTAAAGAAAGGAGTACTCATACGAGGCATCCTTGGTGTCTTAAGTCAAAGGACCAGATACATAACTAGGACTATGGAATCACTGTTTGACATTAGGTATTATCAACCATATAACATTCCATAAGCAGATCAATCATTAAACTCATTCTCCAATGAGCACTTGTACTATATTCTTAGTGTCTTCACATGAGTAACTATAAGATCAACCGCCTCCATCATATGGATGGGTATATAGTACACCGATCTATCTGATTATCTCGATGTCCCTCTCGAGTAACCTATGACCGAGATTATTTAGGATCTATATTTAAAGGTAAATCGATCTCATTATTGTGATCTCATCACGATTCGATTCTCATTACATAGAACCAAGGTCATCACAATATATATGCTACTGATAATATAATGTGAGAATTGCCAATATTAATCATAAGTAAAAAGATCACGTAATGTGTCACATGTTCTAAGGGTTGATCCCCCTCAAAGATCAATTCCATAGAGCCTTCCCTAGGGTTCCATCATCTGGTATCAGATCCATATTCCTACTGCCTTGTAGCTATCATCCAAGGCTCCATCTTCCAACCAATTCCCATAATTGCTTTTGACATCACCTTCATCCACCGTCGCCCACCAAGCTGCAGATCCATCTATCTACTGCCGCCCCCTATGTGATTTGGAAATATGGTAAAATTTTATCATCCATACCTCTTCAATACTGTAAGACTCCTTACTTTACATGTTGAAGAATTTTCTTAAATTTTATCCACTGCAAATTTCGATCGTCGCAAACATTATCATTGTTGCGAAGGCGAAATGCTATAGAGATTTTCAACTGCTTATTTGCTTCTTGAAACCAGTTTATTTCTTCTCGTTTCTGGCCAAAATTTTTATACAATTCTAAAGATCAATTTAGATTTCATCTGGGATTTATATATAGAAAAAACTCTTTCTAGAACCGGTTGTCTTATGCAATCTTTCACCATCACGCAATATTGGAATTTTATGATAAAGGATCTGTCTTTCATCTTTTGCCCTATTTTCCTACTGTTATGCTAATAAAATTTTGTCAAACTTTTTATTGGTATTAAAAACATCTGAACCAAGGGTTTCTGTATAATTTCCATAACTTTCCTCTAGAATTTACATCGAGAAGTCATCATTTCTCTGACATAAAATTTGTTCAGCAGGACAACACATCATAACACCTTTTTTCATCAAATTTTATTAGATTTCAGTGCTATTTTTTGTAGAATTTCAAACTCTCTTTTCCTCATATCCAAACCCTACCATCATCACTAAAAACCATTCCAAACCTTACCCTAAATTGAACCCAAATAGTCACCCAAATCAGTCTTAAACCGTAGCCTACTCCCATCCAGACCAATTCACCTTCCAATCAGCCACTCCCTTCTCCAAAATTCTCGTGCCACTAACCCAATAACAAAAAGAAGAGCTCAATATTACAGATCTAGAGGCATATACTATGGCATTAGAGGAGGCTATTAATACAAAGTTTGAAGCCTTTGAAAGCCGCATGGAAGAGAAGATGCGATCCCTTTTCGCCAAATTCAACATAAGCCAATCATCGAGCCTGAGGAAATCACATCAAAGAGAAACTTTAGATCAACAAGAAAATTCTCAAGAATATGGCTACATCACTTCAGATTCCAACAATCCATGCATGAGGGTTGATTTCCCTTGATGGGAAGAGGGAGACCCAATCGGTTGGATCTCGCATGTGGAGCATTATTTTCGGTTCTATTGAACCGATGATGCTACACGGGTGGAGATTGCTGCCATCAACCTTGAGGGAGATGTTATTCAGTAGTTCAATTGGTTTGAGCACACCCATAGAGGTCTTTCTTAGTAGTGATTTAAGGAAGGACTACTAAACCGCTTCGGACCAATCGATTTTGACAACATCGACGGACAATTGGCAAAGATTCGTCAAACCTCCAAAATAGAAGAATACCAAATACGGTTTGAATGTTTATCTAATCAAACTATGGATTAGTCTAAAAAATAACTTTTAAGGACTTTCATTGAGGGTCTAATGCTAGAGATTTGGGGAGAAGTAAAAGCGTGACAACCGTACACTATTATGGCGATGATTTCCTTCACACGTATTCAAGAAGAACGATTGAACCAAGAGGCATGAAGGACAAGGGTCACTCCCCAACTAGCCATACCAAGGCTTAAGCCCCCTCTACTGCCATCTGAGCTCTCGCACCAAAAAATTTGAAGAGGGATGAGCTTCATGAACGATCGGCTAAAGGATTATGTTGGCACTGTGATGAATCGTGGAGCCAAGAACATTGCTACAAAAAGGGTTGGCTCTTTATGATTGAACCAGTAGAGGATGAGGACAATGAACTATCTAAAGAAGCCCTTTAACCTGAAGAAGAAGCCATAGAGGAAGAGTCCCAACCAGCCGACTACGTAGTGCACGCATGCGTCGGCAACTCCAACCCGCAGACGATGAAAGTTGGAGGACTTCTAAAACAGCAACCTATTACCATTCTCATCGACACGGGTAATACAAATAACTTCCTCAATAGTAAGGTTACTGCACGTTTGACACTTCAAATCGAAGGTTGCAACAAGTTTGATGTAAAGGGTGCCGACGGTCGAATCCTCAATTGCAACCAACGGTGCCCGTGGGTGAAACTACTTCTCCAAGACCAAGAAGTGGTAGCTGATTTCTTTGTCCTACTCATCGATAATTATGAAGCTATACTTGGGACTGAATGGCTCACAATACAAGGTGATGTCTCCTAAATTTTTTTTAAATTAATCATAAAATTTTATTACAAAGGGAGATAGGTCATGTTACGAGGCAAGCGCCGAAGCCATATTTTCACTATTTCGTCGCAACGAATGAAGAAAGTTTTGTACAAAGTATATGATGGATTCTTGATGCATATCTAGTAGCCATCTAAAGGAGAGAACATATAAAACTCAGATCCAAAGCTTGCTCTCTTGCTGGATGAATTCATGGATGTTTTCACGGAGCCGCGTGGGCTGCCCCCTCACTGGCTGCATGACCACCGCATTCCTATTTTGCTAGGCAAACCTCCAGCAAATTTTTGACCATACTGATATCCTCACTTGTAAAAGGATGAGATCAAGAACATCGTTAAAGAGATACTTAACACCGGGGTGATTCGACCAAGTTGCAGCCTTTACTCCTCACCGGTGTTGCTAGTACGCAAGAAGGATAGTACATAGCGGATGTGCATTGACTACCAAGCTCTAAACACCATCACCGTTAAGGACAAATATCCTATTCTAGTCATAGATAAACTCTTGGATGAATTAAAAGGAGCCCGAGTCTTCACTAAATTGGATCTCCGATCCGGATACCATTAGATTCGGGTATGTACTGAAGATATTTCAAAAACTGCATTCCACATGCATAACGGCCACTACGAATTTTTGGTAATGCCTTTTGGCCTTACAATTGCTTCTTCTACCATTTAAAGCTAGATGAATGACATCTTTTGAAAGTTTCTACATATGTTCGTATTGATATTCTTTGATGATATTATCATTTATAGACCTATGCTTGATATATATTTTGAGCACTTACGAACTGTTCTAACCATTCTTTGAGAGAATATTCTTTATGTTAACCAATTAAAGTGTAGCTTCTTACAGTATAAAGTGGAGTATCAAGGGTACATTATATCAGAGGATGGAGTGGCAGTAGACCCGAGAAAGATCGAGGCAATGCAATGATGGCCGAGACCTACAAACGTAAAATCACTACGCGACTTCCTTGGACTCACGGGCTACTACCAGAAGTTCATGAGAGATTATGGCAAGATCAATGCCCCACTCATATCCCTACCCAAGAAGGACTCCTTTTCATGGTCGAATCAAACCTCCATGACCTTTGAAAGACTCAAGGACACCATGACGACGATGCCGGTCCTAGCGCTACCCAATTTCAGTTGAACTTTCATGATTGAGGCTGATGCATCAGGAGTTGAAATTAGGGCTGTCTTAATGTAAGATGGCTGATGCCTATGATTTTATGGATCATACCAGATGTTAGAGAGTGTTGGGGCCATGGCATACAAATTAAAGCTTCCAGATAACGCTAAGATACATCTCATCTTCCACGTATCCTTATTGAAGCTAAAGTTGGGAGAACATGAGAAGACCTAGACTCAACTGCCGAGCACCACCAATGATGGTGAAATCAAAGCCTAACCTGAAGCTATACTTGATCGGAGGATTGTGATGCGCCGGCGATGCCCTTCAACCGAAGTACTTGTAAAGTAGACTAACTTACCATTTGAAGATACATGAGAGTCACACGAGGAGTTAAAGATCTAGTTTTCAAAGTTAATGGACCCTCAGCCTTGAGGACATGGCTGATTTGAAGAGGACGGAGTCATGATCATCTTAGTACTAGTCAATAAAAAAACTTGCTAAATTGTAATAAAGCCACTCCTATCTTATAAAGGAGTATGGCTAAGGTTTAGATTAGCCCTTATGGCTTAGTTGCCGCCACCCCCCTTACTGGGCTGGTCGGCCAGGGTTTCCCTCTACTTAGGTCGGCTATAGAGCCAACCTATAGGAGGGGCAAAAGGATAACTTTACTTAGACAAGCACCCTCTTAGGCTAGGGTTTTGATCCCTATTTAAAGATATAATCGCCCCCCCTCTTGAAACAAGCAATAAATAACTCTTTTTCAGCCATTGTGCCGAGTCTAGGAGGGAGGAACCCCTATAGCGTTCCAAGGGTTGATCCCCCTCAAAGATCAATTCCATAGAGCCTTCCCTGAGGTTCTATCAGGATGCTTAGCTTATCCAAACTAGGTACATAGATTCTATTATCAAAAGTTTTGGCATGTAAAATTCCAAGAGAGGTCTCATATCGATGAGATATGAAATATTACTTTTTAGGAGTATGTTCCCATAGACTCTTGAAGAAAAGACAAACATGGATAAGATACCTATGCCTCAGCGATAAGGTATATTATGTGTGCTACGCTATATACTAAGCTCGATATAGCACATGCTCTGAGTGTCATGAGTAGGTATTAGGCAGATCTAAATTTAGAAAACTAGATAGTAGTAAAGTGTATCCTTATATACTTGAGATGGACTATAGATCTTTTATTGAGGAGGTATCCTCTAAGTTGAGGGCTACATGGACTCGGGTTTCTAGTTCGACATTGATGATAATAAGTTAAACTCAAGGTATGTCTTCACTCTGAATGGAGGAGTACTAAGTTAGAAGAGTCCCAAACAAGATACTACTACTGACTCGATCATAAAGATGGAGTACATTGCCACGGTAGAAGCAATAAGGGAATGGGTGTCGATAAAAAAGTTCATCTGGGATTTAGGAGTCATACCGATAAACGTGAAGCTAATTCCCATATACTACGATAATAATAGGGTGATCACTCAAGCAAAGGAGCCTAGGACTCATCAAAAGTCCATGTATATTATGAGGAGGTTTTACTTGACAAGAGAGATTATAGCATGTAAAGATATAGCAACTGAAAGAGTTCCATCCGAAGATAACATTGTAGATCCAGTGACAAAGCCGCTAGCTCAAACTATCTTTGAGCGTCATAGGGGTTTAATGTGTATCAGACATAGGTGATTGGTTTTAGGTCAAGTGAGAGATTGCTGGTTACATTTGTCATATAAGCCAATCACGTGAGTGATGACACATGTGATATGATGCATAGTCTTTTTGTATTATTATTATTCTTGGTATTTTCTCATAATATATTATCTATTGCATATATATTATGATGTCCTTGGTTATGTACAATATGAATCAGATCGTAATGAGATTACGATAATGAGATCAATTCATTGTTAAACACAGATCCTAAATAATCTCGATTATAGCTTATTCGAGAGGGACATCGAGATAACTGTATAGACCATTGTACTATATACTCATCCATATGATGGAGGCGGATGGTCAAAGAGCAACTTGTGTGGGGACACTAAGGGTACATTAGAGGTGCTCATTGGAGAATGAGTTCACTGATAGAGACACTTACGAAATGCTGTATAATTAATGATACCTAACGTTAAACAATGATTCCATAGTCCTAGTTTTGTGTTTAGTCCTTAGACTTAAGACACCAAGGATGCCTTGTTGAGTACTCCTTTTTTTGATGTTGGATGTACAGGTTTGGAAAGTTTCAGATCTGGTACTATCGTTTATCGAGATTAGTAGCTAACTTTTTGAAGATAATTAAGTGTCAATAGAGGATCATCTACCCTCGATATTACTAGAGAATATCTTATATATTATCGCTAAGGCAAATCCCTGGCCAAGGTCATTCGAATTACGAGAGAAGGAGTTCTCCGGAAGAATCTGATTAAAGCGAGACTCGGATGGATTCCTTATGTGGCGTAACAATGTCATGCCGAATATATGATCTTTAAGATATTAGATGTATGAGGGACTATAGGTATATAGTAACTGATGACAGATAGGTCTAATGGATTTGATCCTCTATACTATCGAGGGATTTTGATGTAGTAGCCTAGTATGTCCATAGTCGATGAGTTCGGAATTGTTATAAGCTAATAATTCACTAAGTCGATGGAGTTATAATAGAGGAACTTATGGCCTACATGGTATTGGGCCTAAAGGGTCACACATATATAGTGGATGATTGCAATGTGTAGATGATTGGATATGAGT
Organism: Ensete glaucum; assembly: GCA_021527575.1. Lineage (NCBI taxonomy): Eukaryota > Viridiplantae > Streptophyta > Magnoliopsida > Zingiberales > Musaceae > Ensete > Ensete glaucum. Next base: position 36,162,148 of record CM038558.1, on the reverse strand, counting down.
TATCCAATTGACACATGATCTCATTGAATGAGATCCAATATTGAGAGAAACCATACATAAGGCCCAATTAGAGGTCAATTAAGATTATTGGATATAGATCCAATAGTCTAAGGAGTGAGATTAATTGGATGGAGATTCAAGACCCACTAAGGGATCCATTAGGTTTTTAGTAGTTCTCTATAAAAGGAGATAGGGGTGGCCCAATAGTGATAGGCTACACCTTTGGCCATCCCTCTTATTCTCCTGCCTTCATCATCTTCTCAGCCTACTAGCTTCTCCATACGATGAGAGAGCGAAGAAGATATGATCTTCTTCCATGAGTGATGTGAGAAGGTACGCTAGAGTTACATATTTTTGGGATATGATTGGAGGAGCATCATTCCAACGATCCATCATATGGATACCGCTAAAGAGTTTAACACTTGACCTCCTTTATCCTCTCTATCTAGATATAAAATTTTGGAGATATATGATCTCCCTAGGTAATCAATCTCACACTAGACGCAGTTTTCAGTTTCTGTAGTTTTTCACACACCAATCTTTGCATGATGACATGATAAACATGGGAAACTAGTTTTGTTTTATTCTACCACTGTACATATGATGCTCTTTCATGGTTTCCTAATAGAAGAGTCATGTCGGGTGATGGGGTTTCCTTTATAAACCCCTCTTGGTGTCTACGGAAGCTTCATTCCGCTCATTTGTTTTATTCCTTCCTTCCACCTCAGACTTTTTGTTCCTTGGTCATTAGCTAGCCAAGGTTGAGATGTCTTCTTCTTCTTCTTCTTCTTTCTATAGTTGTTGATCTCCTAGGGTTGTAACCTCATCCTCGGGTGGTCTTAGGGTAAAAGTTGTGAGCCCGTCCTTGGGCAATATGACCCCGACGGATGTGAAGGCCATTCAGGCCCTTCAAGTAATTAGAATATCCCAAAACATTGATTCAGTTGGGAGCACTATAGCATACTAATCGAATACAAGCTACATGTTCCTTAACCCGTGCAACACAACTTCAACCTATTTCGAAATGAGTTTGGGTTGACCATTGATGCGCTTGTGGCGAGCTCCGATTCACATTGCATCTAATCATCGAGGATTGCCTTGGTGGTGGATTTCACCCTTGCAAATGTTGCTAATTCATGGTACTATCTGATTGTCTTCCTCGGGTGTGCAACAGCTAAGATTGTCCTAAAATGCACCCTCTTCTTGGCTTGTTTTTGCCTTTGTGAGGATGGGCGGTTATCACTTGGTCGGCGGCTCTAAAGTGAGTGGGGCACCTTCTAATAATAAGGGTGGGAGTCCTACCCTTCTTTATTAGTTATAACTCGGGTGGTGGTTCGGGTTTGAATGGTCATCTTGGGCCATCAACAATATCCCTCCCTTTTTATCCACCGAAGAATCTGAACACGTTGGATGACTGAGGGGAACACCCATCACCATTCTCATCGACACGGGTAACACAAATAACTTCCTCAATAGTAAGGTTTCTACATGTTTGGCACTTCAAATCGAAGTTTGCAACAAGTTTGATGTAAAGGGTGCCGATGGTCGAATCCTCAATTGCAACCAATAGTGCCCGCGGGTAAAACTACTCCTCCAAGACCAAGAAGTGGTAGTTGATTTTTTCATCCTACCCATCGATAATTATGAAGCCATACTCGGGACTGAATGACTCACAACGCAAGGTGATATCTCCTAAAATTTTTCTAAATTAATCATGAAATTTTATTGCAAAGGGAGACAAGTCATGTTATGAGGCAAGCGCGGGAGCCATATTTCCACCATTTCGTCGTAACGAGTGGAGAAAGTTTTACACAAAGTACATGATGGATTCTTAATGCATATCCAGTAGCCATCTAAAGGAGAGAACTTATAAAACTCAGATCCTAAGCTTTCCCTCTTGCTGGATGAATTCACGGATGCTTTCACGGAGCCACGCGGGCTGCCCCCTAATCGACCGCATAACCACAGCATTCCTATTTTGCCAGGCAAACCTCTAACAAATTTACGATTGTACTAATATCCTCACTTGAAAAAGGACAAGATCGAGAACATCGTTAAAGAGATGCTTGACACCAGGGTGATTCGACCAAGTTGCAGCCCTTACTCCTCATCGGTGTTGCTAGTACACAACAAGGATGGTACATAGCAGATATGCGTTGACTACTAGGCTCTAAATGCCATCACCGTTAAGGATAAATATCCTATTCTAGTCATAGATAAACTCTTGGACGAATTAAAAGGAGCCTGAGTCTTCACTAAATTGGATCTCTGATCTAGATACCATTAGATTCGGGTATGTACTGAAGATATTCTGAAAACTGCATTCCACATATATAATGGCCACTATGAATTTTTGATAATGCCTTTCTATCTTACAAATGCTCCTTCTGCTTTGTAAAGTTGGATGAATGACATTTTTTGAAACTTTTTATGTAAGTTCGTATTAGTATTCTTTGATGATATTCTCATTTATAGCCCTACCCTTGATATATATTTTGAGCACTTTTGAACTGTTCTAACCATTCTTCGAGAGAATACTCTTTATATTAAATAATGAAAGTGCAACTTCTTACAGCATAAAATGAAGTATCGAGGGCACATTATATCAAAGGATGTAGTGGCGGTAGACTCGACAAAGATCGAGGCAATGCAATGATAGCTGAGACCTACAAATGTAAAATCACTACGCGACTTCGTTGGACTTACGAGCTACTATCGGAAGTTCGTGAGAGATTATGGCAAGATCAGTGCCCCACTCATATCCCTACTCAAGAAGGACTCCTTTTCATGGTCAAATCAAACCTCCACAGCCTTTGAAAGACTCAAGGCCGCCATGACGATGATGCTGGTCCTAACGCTATCCGATTTCAGCCGACACATCTAGAGTTAGAATTAGGGCTATTCTAATGCAAGATGGCCGGCCCCTTGCCTACATTAGTAAAGCTTTATCTCCTTCACATCTTAAAATGTTCGTGTATGACAAAAAAATACTTGCCATTGTATACGCAGTCACAAAGTGGAGACCCTACCTGATTGGTCGGCGCTTCCAGATTAAGACCAACCACCGAAGTCTTAAATATTTTTTGGAGTAGAAAATATCCTCCCCGGAGCAGCAACGATGGATAACTAAACTCCTTGGCTTTGATTATGAAATTACTTATCGAAAAGGAAAAGAGAATGTTGTTGCAGATGCCTTATCTCGGCTACCGAGACAAACCGAAATTTTAACCATCTCCCTTCCCTCCACTGACTTCCTTAATAATATTAGGGAGGAATAGAAGAATGATCCAGAATCCGAAGCCATCATAGAAAAGTTGGAGAAGGAACTGGGGTCCATGGGTCACTACTCGTGAGATTCGAAGGACTTGCGCTACAAAGATCAAATTGTTATTATTCCTTCTTCCCCTTGCATTTAAATTATTTTGCACAAGATGCACCCGTCACCCTTAGTAGGGCACTCTAGATTTCTGAGGACTTACAAAAGAGTGAAGCAAAACCTCTTTTGGAAGGGCATGAAATAATCAATTTATGATTATATATCCAAATATGATGTATGTCAGCAGCAGAAAGGTAAAACACTGGCAAGTCCGAGGAAACTACAACCACTACCCATTCTGGACTTAGCATGGACCAACATTTCTATGGATTTCATCGAGGGGCTACAGCTATCCCAAGGTAAAAGTATGATCTTTATGGTGGTAGATGACCTAACCAAGTATGCTCACTTTTGCGCTGTGAAACATCCCTATACTGCTGCTAGTATTGCTTAACTTTTTATGGAACATATAGTAAAACTACATGGGATGCTAAGGTCAATTGTGAGCGACCGTGATAGGGTATTCACAAGTAAATTTTGAACAGAGCTCTTTCATCTACAGGGCACCCAGTTGAAGATGAGCACAGCCTATCATCCCTAGATAGACATTCAAACAGAAGTGGTGAACAGATGCCTCGAGACATATATTCGGTGCTTTACTAATGATCGGCCCAAAGGGTGGACAAGGTGGCTTCCTTGGGCTGAATGGTGGTACAACACTATATTTCATTCATCAACTAAATGTACCCCTTATGAGACATTGTATGGCCGACCGGCCCCTATAATACCTAGATATGTGGTTCGACCAAAGTAGATCAGTTCAACTAAAATTTGATTAACAGAGACAAACTGCTGCAGCTGCTGAAAGACAACATGAATACTGCTCAAGCCCGCATGAAGCAACAAGCAGACAACCACCAGAGTGAGCGGGAATTTATAGTGGGAGATTGGGTTTATCTTCAGCTCCAGCCATACAAGCAGATATCAATCAACACAAGAGCATTAATGAAGCTATCTCTATGATTTTATGGATCATACCAGATCTTAGAGAGCGTTGGAGCCATGGCATACAAATTAAAGCTTGTAGATGATGCTAAGATACATCCCATTTTCCACGTATCCTTATTGAAGCTATAGTTGGGAGAACATGAGAAGGCCCAGACTCAGCTGTCGAGCACCACCAATGACGGTGAAATCAAAGCCCAACCTGAAGCTGTACTTGATCGGAGGATTGTGATGCATCGGTGATACCCTTCAACCGAAGTACTTGTAAAGTGGACTAACTTACCATTTGAAGATGCAACATAGGAGTCATATAAGGAGTTAAAAATCCAGTTTCCAGAGTTAATGGACCTTTAGCCTTGAGGACAAGGCTAATTTGAAGAGGACAGACTTGATATGACTCCAATAGGGTTGAGTCATAATCATCTTAGTACTAGTTAATAAAAAAACTTGCTAGAATGTAATAAAGTCAGTCCTATCTTATAAAGGAGTATGACTAGGGTTTAGATTAGCCCTTAGAGCTTAGTTGTCTTTGCCCCCTTACTAGGCTAGTCGGCCAAGGTTTCCCCCTGCTTAGGTCGGATATAGAGCCAACCTAGCCACCCGCTATTCCTATTAAGATAGGTCAGCTATAGGAGGGGCAAAGGGATAATTTTACTTAGGAAAGCACCCCCTTAGGCTAAGGTTTTGATCCCTATTTAAAGATGTAGTCGCCCCCTCTTGAGACAATTAATAAATAACACTTTTTCAGCCATTGTACCGAGTCTAGGAGGAAGGAACCCCTATAGCATTCCAAGGGTTGATCCCCCTCAAACATTAATTCCATAGAGCCTTCCCTGGGGTTCTATTAGGATGCCTAGCTTGTCTAATCCAAGTACATAGACTCTATTATCAAAAGTTTTGGCATGTAGAATTTCAAGAGAGGTCTCATATCGATGAGATATGAAATATTATTTTCTAGTAGTATATTCCCAAAGACTCTTGAAGAAAAGACAGACATGGATAAGATACCTATGCCTCAGCAATACGGTCTATTATATGTGCTATGCTATATACCAAGCCCGATATAGCACATTCTTTGAGTGTCACGAGTAGGTATCAGGCAGATCCAGGTTTAGAAAACTAGAAGATAGTAAAGTGTATCCTTATGTACTTGAGATGGACTATAGATCTTTTATTGAGGAGGTGTCCTCCAAGTTGAGGGCTGCATGGACTCGGGTATCCAGTTTGACGTTGATGATAGCAAGTTAAATTCAAGGTATGTCTTTACCCTAAATGGAGGAGCACTAAGCTGGAAGAGTCTCAAACAAGATACTACTACTGACTCGATCATAGAGATCGAGTACATTACTGCAGTAGAAGCAGTAAGGGAATGGGTGCGCATGAAAAAGTTCATCGGGGATTTAGGAGTCACACCGATAAGCGTGAAGTCAATTCCTATATACTATGATAATAATAGGGCGATCGCTCAAGCAAAGGAGCCTAGGTCTCATCAAAGTTCCAAGCATGTTATGAGGAGGTTTTACCTGATAAAAGAGATCATAGCATGTAAAGATGTAACAACGGAAAGAGTTCTATCCGAAGATAACATTGCAGATCCAGTGACAAAGTCGCTAGCTCAAACTGTCTTTGAGTGTCATAGGGGTTTGATGTGGATTAGACATAGGTGATTGGTTTTAGGTTAAGTGGGAGACTGCTGGTTACATATGCCCTACAAGCCAGTCACATGAGTGATGACACATGTGATCTGTTGCATAGTCTTTTTGCATTATTATTATTCTTGATATTTTCTCATAATATATTATCTGTTGCATATATATTGTGATGTCATTAGTTATGTACAATGTGAATCAGATCATAATGAGATCACGATAATGAGATCGATTCGTCGTTAAACACAGATCCTAAATAATCCCAATTATGGGTTATTCGAGAGGGACATCGAGATAACCGTATAGACCATTGTACTATATACTCATCCATATGATGGAGGTGGATAGTCATAGAGCAATTTGTGTGTAGATACTAAGGCTACATTATAGATGCTCATTGGAGAATGAGTTCACTGATTAATACACTTACGAAATACTATATAGTTAATGATACCTAATGTCAAACAATGATTTCATAGTCCTAGTTATGTGTTTAGTCCTTAGACTTAAGATACCAATGATGCCTTATTTAAGTACTCTTTTTTTTTACGCTAGACGTATAGGTCTAGAAAGTTTCAGATCTGGCACTATCATTTATTGAGATTAGTAGCTAACTTTTCGAAGATAATTAAGTGTTAATAGAGGATCATCCACTCTCGATATTATGAGAGAATATCTTATATATTATTGCTCAGGCAAATCCCTGGCCAGGGTCATTCGAATTGAGAGAAGAGTTCTCCGGAAGAATCTGATTAAAGCGAGACTCGGATAGATTCCTTATGTGGCCTAATAGTGTCATGCCCAATATACAGTCTCTGAGATATTAGATGTATGAGAGACTATAAGTATATAGTAACTGAGGACAAATAGGTCCAATGGATTTGATCCTCTATACTATCGAGGGATTTTGACGTAGTGGCCTAGTATGTCCATAGTCGATGAGTTGAGTAAATTGTTATGAGATAATAATTCACTAAGTCAGAAGGAGTTATGATAGAGGAACTTATGGCCTACATGATATCGGGCCTAGAGGGTCACACATATATGGTGGATGATTGCAGCGCCTAAAGGATTAGATATGAGTTATCCAATTGACACATGATCTCATTGGATGAGATCCAACACTGATGGAAACTTTATATGAGGCCTAATTAGAGGTCAATTAAGATTATTGGATAGAGATCCAATAGTCCAAGGAGTGAGATTAATTGGATGGAGATTCAGTACCCACTAAGGCAGGATCCATTAGGTTTTTAGTAGCTCTCTATAAATAGGAGGTAGGGGAGGCCCAATAGAGATAGGCTACACCTTTGGCCACCCCCTCCTATTCTCCTGCCTCCTTCATCTTCTCAGCCTACTAGCTTCTCCATACTACGAGAGAGCAGCGAAGAAGATAATAGATCTTCTTCCATGAGTGCTGTGAGAAGGTACACAAGAGTTATGTATTTTTGGGATATGATTGGAGGAGCATCGTTGCAATGATTCATCATATGGATACCGTTAGAGAGGATGACACTTGACCTCCTTTATCCTCTCTATCTAGATATGAAATTTTAGGGATATATAATCTCCCTAGGTAATCAATCTCGCTCTAGTCGCAGTTTTTACTTTATGTAGTTTTTTGTACACTAATCTTTGCACGATGACATGATAAACATGGGAAATAGTTTTGTTTTATTCTACCACTGCACATATGATGCTCTTTCATGGTTTCCCAATAGAAGGGTCATGTCGAGCAATGGGGTTTCCTTTATAAACCCCCTCTTGGTGTCTACGGAATCTTCAGTCCGCTCATTTGTTTTATCCCTTCCTTCTGCCTCAGACTTTTTGTTCCTTGGTCATTAGCTAGCCAAGGTTAAGATATCTTATTCTTCTTCTTTCTTTAGTTGTTCATCTCCTAGGGTTGTAGCCTCGTCCTCAAGTGGTCTTGGGGTAAAAGTTGTGAGCTTGTCCTCAAGCAATATGACCCCGACGGATGTAAAGGCCATTCAGGCCCTTCAAGTAATTAGAATATCCCAAAACTTTGATTCAGTTGTGATCGAGTAGCTTCTTGGTCACATTTGGGAGCAATATAGCATACTAGTCGAATACAAGCTACATGTTCCTTGACCTATGCAGCACAACTTCAACCTATTTCGAAATGAGTTTGGGTTGACCGTTGATGCGCTTGTGGCAGGGCTCCGATTCCCATTGCATCCGATCATTGAGGATTGCCTTGGTAGTGGATTTCACCCTCGCAAATGGTGCCAATTCATGGCACTATCTGATTATCTTCCTCGGGGTATGCAGCAAGCTGAAGATTGTCCTAACATGCACCCTCTTCTTGGCTTGTTTTTGCCTTTGTAAGGGATGGGGCGGTTATCACTTGGCTGCCCGGGGTGGCTCTAAAGTGAGTGGGGCACCTTCTAACAATAAGGGGTAGGAGTCCTACCACTTCTTTGTTAGTTATAACTCGGGGTGGTGGTTTGGGCTTGAATGGTCATCTTGGGCCATCAACAATATCCCTCCCTTTTTATCCACCGAAGAGTCCGAACACGTCGGATGACTGAGGGGAATCTTGTCTTTTCTCGGGCTATTAGGAATATGATCAAAGAATGGTTGGTTGAGGTAGGCCTCAGCCTGACTCCTTATGGTACAACCCAATCCCGTCCTTGAATAATTATTCCTCTTCCCTCTTTTGTCATTGACTATTTCTTCATTTTGGCAAGAATGGTGAATCTCAAGGCTCTGAGGGGGATGCTGAACACTCTCATGGTTGCCGAAGATGGGGGGTGTGAAAGATGTCGAAGCAAACATCGGCTCGGGTGGTTACCGCAAAGAGGGCCTGTGGCTTAAGAGAGGTATCTCAGGAGGCCTTGTGCAGTGATGGATCAGGTGCTACGAGCCCTCAATGCAAGGAACATGTTTTGCCATCTGGGATCGACTCATCTGCGAAGAATGCCCATCTGAAGTCGATGAAGGACTTGTGCTAAACGCAAGCTCGCTCGAAGCCCACGTTGTTTTCAATAAATTTCCTTAAGGTAAGAAAAATGATTTTGATGAGGATTTTTGAATTTAATATGATTGAAAATTCTCCTCTCTAAGGCAACTTGGATACATATACTTCTAAAGAAACTTTACCCAAGGAATAAAAGTATATAGATACACATCCTAAGGAGTTAATTATTGAAGATGTATCAAAAAGTGTTCAAACTTGCTCTTCATTGAAAAATATTTATTCAATATGTGATTCAAGATCTTTTACTCTTTGTTCTCATTTTATTCTTTCTTTTTATTAAAGAGAAGATTTTTTTTAAATAAATCATGATTTTTCACTTAACTTCTTGATATTTCTAACTTGAGATCTATCTCGTATGAATCAAGAACTTTTAGTAATTATTCTCCTATGATTATTTTTGCTATTTACTAAAAAGAAGATTTATATAAATCAAGAATTTTTACTAATTATTCTCCTATGATTCTTTTTACTCTTTGCTAAAGAAATATTATTTTACTTGACTTCTCGATATTCATGATTTGAGATTTATTTTATATTCATTCTCCTATAATTCTTTCTTTTTGCTAATAACTAAGAAAAAGATTTATCCAAACGAATCATGATTTTTTATTTGACTTCTCAATCTTTATATATTGAAATATATAAATCAAGATCGTTTGCTAGTTTTTTGCTCCTATGATTCTTTCTTTTTGTTAATGACTAAGAAGAAAATTTATCCAAATAAATCATGGTCTTTCATTATTCACAACTTGTGATTTATCTTGTATGACTCTTTTGCAATCATGACTTATGTATTGTACTTTGGAAAGAAGAAGAAATAACTCGTATTTGTGTTGATGATAAAATAAGAGAAATAATGATTCATGCCTAGCTTATGTGTTGAACAAGGAGATTTAAAACATTTTATTAGTAGTGACTCGTGCCTATCTTTTATTAGTTTTTTTTTTTTGAAATTTGAAGCTTGATTGAATATTTGGGTTGACAATTATAATATCATGATCAAATTTATTTCAACTTAAATTCAAGAATAACATTGCAAAAGTTTTATTTTGAATTCAAATACATCCTTTTTTTTTATGACATATAGATAGGGAAAGTTTTGTTAATACCCCATTATAAATTGATCTCTCATAACTTGAATTCATCCTCAATATAAATATCCTTCTTGTGATATCAAAGCAATTTTACAATTGACACATTGATGAAACTGAGAAGTAGCACCATGATACTATAATATCATTTTCTTCTTTTTTATGATAACAAAGGGGGAGAGAAAAGTAGTAGCTTGCACATTTTTCCTTTTTATTGACGAGAAAGGAGAAGTAATGAAAACTTTTTAATGATGTAGAAACTATGTTGCACTTCTATAAATATTGTATTTGATGACATTAACTTATGATATTTGTTTGAGATGTATAACTATTTTGATATTCTAACTATGGATATGATGTGATTATTTAACTAACATTATATATATGATTATTATTAAAAGTCATTATGATTTCTGATTGAAATTAGTTCGACTTGAATTTAAAGAGTACCATTGAAAGGTTATCATTTTATAAATTTGAGTTCATTATAATATTTTAAAATGATATATAGACAGGAAGAGTTTAATTAAAACTCTATTATTAATTGATTGTCATCATAAAAAAATGGGAAGATTGTTGAATCTCAAATTTTGATGTTGATATCAATTGATGAGATTATAGACTAATAAGCTTTTAAGAGAAGTGACACATGAAATACTTTGAACATAAACATGAACCATCATAGGGTAAATTATCGAAGCAGGAGAATCAGATATTAGGTCGGAGAAGTATCATGTCAGAGATTGAATATCAAGCCGACAGATTGGTTGATATGTCGAATGGTGGACTTTATGCATGAGTTCGGATATCGAGATAGAAAGATCGAGTATTGTGCCAAAAGATCAAATGTTGTGGGAAGTCAACATTCTGATAGATCAAGCAATATACCGAAGGAAAGAATGATGTGTCAAAGGTTCGAACAAAGTGTCAGATGATCAAATGACATGTCAGAATGTTAGACAACGTGTTGATTGCTTTGTTATTGTGCAAGATATGTGATTGAGCAATTAACTCTTGATCGAGGTTGTTTGGTGTTAATTTAAGTTGGTATTGAGCTGAAACTATGATAACTCAATTAGTAGCCCATTTGGCCTGTTGGAAGACTAACAGTGATCTAAAGTTGGCCTAGGCAGTGGTACTGCTAAGCCCAGGTAATGGTACCGTCTGAGAGTGGAAAAGCACTATTTTATACATTTTCAAGAGATTTGGCGATAGTACCGCCCGTGATCGATGGTGGTATTGCCCACGTAGTAGTGGTACCGCCTAAGCTAGTGGTGGTACCACTAGAACATAGATTTTCAAGTGCTATTCAATGGTAGTACCGCTTGGCAATGATAGTAGTACTGCTAGTACTCTGAAATATTGAGGATTTAAATTTTTGACTATATTTTTAAAGCTTTTGGGGGTCTATAAATACCCCACCCATGCTTGCTTGATGGAGAAAGAATTCTTGAGGTTAAAAGTGTTGTAAACTCTCTTAGAGCATTGGTTGAGTATCTTCCTCCTTGTTGAGTTTAGAAGTGCTTCTTATTGGTTACAAGTGTCATGCAAGACAATCACATGAGTGATGACATGTGTGACATATTGAACCAGTCTTTTCATATTATTATTATTGATATATTCTCATATTATATTATTTGTAGAATATATATTGTGATGTCCTTGGTATCGTACAATGGGAATTGGATTATGATGAGATCATGATAACAAGACTCATTCGCCTTTAAACACAAATTCTAAATAATCTCGGTCATAGGTTACTCGAGAGGCTCATCAAGATAACCAGACAGATCAGTATACTATATACCCATTCATATGATGGAAGTGGCTGGTCTCATAGCTACCTGTATGGAGAATAAGTTTATTGATTAATCCTTTTATGAAATATTACATGGTTAATTATATATAACGTCAGACAACGATTCTGTAGTCTCGATTGTGTGTAAAGCCCTTAGACTTGAGACACGAAGGATGCCTTATTTGAGTACATCTTTCTTTAACATCGGACTTACACGAAGGATGCCTTATTTGAGGACTCAGGCTAGCTCGATATTGGGTCTAGAGAGTCTCACACATATGGTGGATATTTTAGCAAGTAGAGGATTAGATATGAGTTATCCAATTAGCCCATGTTCTCATTGGATGAGACCCGACATTGATAGATCCCTGCTTGAGGCCTAAGTAGAGACTAACTGAGATTATTGGATGGAGATCCAACAATCCTAGTTGTGTAAGTAATTGGATGGAGATCTAAACCCACTAAGATAGAATTTCATTAGGTTTTTAGTGGCTCTCTATAAATATGAGGCAAGGGCAGCATAAACTGTGGTAGGCTTGTTAGGATTGAGTTAGCACTAAGAGAGGAGGGGGTGGGTGGGGGAGAGGGCGGGGGCCTGAATTAGTGCAAGTGTTAGAAGAAAAACTTGGTTTAAAAAATTCCACTTGAAGTAAAACAAAAATCGAAATACTTTTGGTTATAATTTATTAAGAACAAATTAGATAATGATTTAAAACTAAATGAAAAAGCTCAAGCTTTTCTTAGAATTAATTATAAGCTACTAAAATCAAGAGTATATAGAAAGAAGGACAAGGAAGGGATAGTTCAGTATTTTATAGTGGTTCGGTCAAAACTTTGACCTACGTCCACTCTCAATCCCTTTTCACTTGAGGTCAACCAGTGTCCACTATCGATCTTCTTTCATGGGTCAAGATCAAACACCCCTTTACACACCATTTTTCTTTTCACAGGCTTAGGAGAACAACCTTTACACTTTCGTTTTCTCAGACTCAGAGGTCAATCTTTATAATTCAATCAACCCTTCCCTTAAACTCACTTTCCACTTGAACGACAAAGGGAATCTCTCAATCAATTTTTATAGAATTTACCCAAGTATTTTTCCCACTTTTTTAGCACTTTTTAGCTTTTCCATATAAGAATACTTAGGGTATTTATAGACACTAATTGGTTTCAAAAATTGGAGCCAAATTTAACCACCCTGAAATTTTGATGTATGGATAGTACCACTACCGACATCAATAGTTCCACCACCAAACAGAGCCCAAGTTTCTAGGTGACACCGGTACTACCACTCAGAATTAGTAGTACTACTGTCGACTGGTGGCACCACCACCCAAAATCCTGGGAAAAGTACTTTCAATACTTTTCATACCTTGAGCTTACCTTCTTTTAACCTGGCTATACCTCCTTCTAGGTCATCAAAATGAGCTTTATCATGAGTTCAAATCAAACCTAAATTGGACCTGGTTGGCCCCTAATTGAATTAGTAGGATTTCTTTAAAACTAACTCAAATTAGGACTCAAATCAAGATGCTAACTATGACACTTAAGAAAAACAATTACAACATGCAATCTTCATTATTCGGCATGTCAATCGATCTTTTGGCAAACTCTCGGCATCCTTCCAGTGAACCCCTAGTGAGCTCTCGACCACCTATTAGCGAACTCTCGACAAACCTCCAATGAACTCCCAATGAGCACCCGACCACCTATCGACGAAATCCTAGCAACCTCCAATGAATTCTCGACGAGCTCCCGTCGCATCGTCCGAACCCCAGCATGATGTTTGATCTTGACTTTAGCCCAACAACAGATTTTTCCTTAATTGTTTTATTTTTTTTCAGTCGTAGTTAATCCTACATCACTTATCTCCAACACATATGTTAGATTATAAACACACTAATTGGTTTTATCATTAAAATCTGATATTCAATAATCTTTCCTTTTTTAATGATGACAACTAATTGATGATGGAGTTAATCTTAAGTCCCCCTATCTATATGCCATATTTGAAATAGGTTAAACTTTGAATTCAAAAGAACCAATCATTTTTTAATTCAAGGTAGCATTTTGACCATATTGACTAAATATTTAAATTTTTAACAATTTAACCATTCATCACCATGATACCATACATGATAAAATTTTTAATAACAAACATTCATATTTTAGTATTACATGATAAAAATTTCGTACAAAATATGTTTCATATGATAAACATTTCAGGCGTCATCAACATATCATTTCTCCTCCTTTGTCATCAATGAAAAGGAGAAATGTTCAACTCATATTTGAATATTTATCATAAATATTCATCATTTGTCATCCAATATATCATTTCTCCCCCTTTCTCATCAACAAAAAGGAGAAATGTTCAACATAACATTTCTAAACAAATGTTCATCATATGATAAAAATTTCAAATAAAACACTTAGCATATGTGATCAATCATGTCATGTCTCATCCTTTATTGTTAACAAAAAGGAGAAATATTCACTACATATTTGAACATTTATCACAAACATTCATCATATGTCATCATGATATCGGGAAGGAAGAAAGAGGAATGAAATTCGAAAAGAAACGAGAAATGGAAAGACGATTTGTAGAAAAGGAACAAACTCAGAACACAACTTGCATAAAATGGATAAAAGGTTCACTACCAAGTTTAATATTGTAAGAGGATAAAGAAAATTCATCATATTAAGGACATTAAATAAAGATACAGAACTAGATCAAAAGACTCACCACTCAAGAACGCATCTAAGAGATACAGAGTTTTAGAGACTCCAGAAAGCTTTTGCCAATACAAATCAGTTACCAAAAATTCTGTATAGCACTAGAAAATCAAAATAAGTACTAGTGCATAAAACATCTCTTCATGCATAGAAAACTATGACATTAAGTTCTTCACATCTGCCAACTAACCCCTTTAATGCATTTCTTGGTCATCAAGAAAGACATCTTGAAATAGCTTTAACTTTGTCCAAGGAATATGTTCATGAGCCACTCATTTTAAGTGGGCTGGGTTAAAAATTCTGAAATATTATAGTGGACTATCGGAAATACTACTGGATTAGCAAGATGCATAAGTGTTGATTGTAACAAACTACCATCTTTCCTCTGTAAAATAAGAAGAAGAAAAAGAGAGAATTTATTCGTCATAAAAAAAATAATTCACAAGTATTACATCAAATTTCTTTCTCTTCCTTTATAAAGATATAGAAGTAGAAGAATCAAATAATCAAATCTCAAGGGAGGAGTCAAGTATATTAAAGAATCAAGTATCAAAACTCAAAAGGGGGGATTCATTTGAAAATATTACATCAAAGATTCATGAATCTAAGTATCAAATATAAAGAGTGAGGATTCGAAAGAGAGCTCATGAATCACATATCAAGCATCACAAAAAGTTCTTGAATCATATTTTTTCTTTTGTAAATTTCATGGGGAAAGAATGATGTAAAATCATCTTGAAAGATCAAAGATCATATTTCTACTTATAAGTTTTAAGAGGAAAGAATCATCCCGTGCATTTATAAGATTTATGTAAATTTCAAGAATAAACTCATTTTGCAAGAATGAGAAATCCCAAAACATATCGTAGCGACTCATGCATTTGAAAGATTTAAAAATATCCTAAGTAAATTTCAAGAAGAATCTCATTTTGGAAAAATGAGAAATCTGAAAAATATGAGAGCAGCTCATACATTCGAAAGATTTGACATTCTTAATTTTCTTCTAATCAAATTGTTCCTTATTTAATGATTTTATTGTAGGATAGCAATTTTCTCTTCCTTTGTTATTGTAAGAAAAAAAGGGGTATAAAATCTTTTGTTTTAAATCAATGTTCTAATTATATGATTAAATCCATATCATTAAAGATATAATATGAAAGATCAATACGCAAGTACCTAAAGATATTATTTATTTTAATAAATCTTTTATTTTTAGTAAATAACGAAAATGAGTCTTAAAAGTTTAAATAATAAATAATCTTGATACATAAAAGAGAGATCTCAAAAAATATTATTCATTTACTTAATTCTATTTTAATAAAATATAAGTTGAAAATTATATTAATAAAATATAAGTAGTAAATAATCTTGATACATACAATCTTGATTTATATAAAAATCTCAAGTTATACTTTTCAAGATCATAAATCTCCTTTTTAGTGAATGGTAAATGGAAGAAATCATATAAGTTGAAAATTTGATTCCCATAAGAGATACTTCAAGTCAAGAAGTCAAATGAAAGTTCATGATTTGGTTAGAAGAAAATCTCATTTAAATTTCAAAACATCAAAATCACTTTTGTAGTTTAAGAGATTCAACAATAATGGCATATATAGATTCATTAATTTATCTCTTATTGAAAACTTGATTAAGAAATTTTTAAAGAAAAAATTTCTTTTTTTAGTTATTTTAATTTATGTGATTTATTCCTTACAAGAATGCCTTTATATTTTATGCCAAATCTACACATTGTCATTTAAAACAAAAACCAAGTTTCATTTCAAAAGAAATCATCAAGATCATTAATAATAACATATTTAAAATAATAAAATATTTTTAAACAAAAGATTCGATTTAATGATAGTACATTTTCCTTCTTATGTGTGTCTAACTCTTTACACTTAGTGCAAAGAGTTAACATGCAATTGTTATGCTCATTTTATTTTTTAATTTATTTTACCTTATTTTGAGCTCTAGTTCAAGAGCAATCTAGCATTCAATCATACAATATACAACTGATTTTAAGTCAACATACAACCCATCTAACATTCAACCATTCAAATCAATCATTCAACATACGAGCTAATAATTTTCAACCTAGCATTCAAGCTATCAATTCTATCTAACATCAACATACAACCCATCTATCATTTCAATTAACATAACATTCAAATCAATCATTCAATATACAAGCCAATAATATTCAAAAGTCTAGTAATATATCATGGTGTATATAGATAAATATTTCCTTTAGTTAATACTAAGAAGAATTGTAGGAGAGTGATTAATGAAAAACTTAGAATCCTATAAAATGAGATTTGTTTGGATAAATATTTTTTAGAGTTAAGAAGGTTGTTTCATATATTATACATCTCAAATAATGGACTCCAATACGTCATTTAAAAAATCATATGAAAACACATCCAAGATCATCATCAAAATCACTTTTCAAGAAATTTCAATGAAGGCAACATAGATAGTTTTTCATTTAAAAATAGCTAAGATTCTTTAGTCTTAATTCATTTTTGTACTAACATACTCTAATTTTTTATACAAAAGCCATGCATCATAAAAAAAAATCAAGATTAATTATAAAACCAAGAATCAATTT
This sequence comes from Ensete glaucum, assembly GCA_021527575.1. Taxonomy (NCBI): domain Eukaryota; kingdom Viridiplantae; phylum Streptophyta; class Magnoliopsida; order Zingiberales; family Musaceae; genus Ensete; species Ensete glaucum. The sequence continues at coordinate 36,144,941 of CM038558.1, read as the reverse complement.
TTAATAAAAGATTTATAATCAAAACAAAGATCATCAAGTTTCAATCATCTTGATTCAAATAATATTTCCTTATTTTTGTGGCTTTGGCTAATAAGCTTGAAAAGTATGTTGGATCTCAAATCATGTGCCTTGAGCATCCACTATCAAAATAACATTTTGTGTTCATAGCCTTTGCTTGGAGACAAACCTACGAGAAAAGAGGTTTTTGTTTAAGTGCCCATTTGACTTTGTGTTGTTACGATCAATTTTGCATTAAGAGGGGGAGGGGGGTGTTGAATTAGTGCAAGAGTAAATTTTCTTTTTAAACAAAAGCTTTTCGCTTAAAGAAAGATAGGAAATCTGAAGCTTTTCATTCAAGTAAAATAAGTGAGTGATTAAAAGAAAGTTGCTAAGTTAATAAGCAAACCCGAAAGATAACCAACATTGAAGGGAAGTGCCTGACGTAAAAATTTTACTTTAAAAGAGTGAATTCAATCAGAAGCATAAATACAAAATTCATAAACAATAAAAGCAAGGAAAGAACTCACAAGTTTTATAGCGGTTCGACACCAACGGCATATGTCCACACCCGAGTCCTCTTTCTTGAGGCACACCGACATCCACTACCGATCTTCTTAGGTAAAGACCAAACCCTTACACTTGAGCTTATAAGGGATATAAGATTTATAACTCTTTGATCACTCTCTTATCCCTTTCTTTTTTCTTACAATCGACACAAGTTTTTAATAGAATTTTTCCCCCCAAATTATTGTATGGAATGCAAGAGAACTTGGGGTATTTATAGACCCCAAGTGGCTTTACATTTTTGGAGCCAAAAATCAACTCACCCAAAAAATCTGGGTACAGGCGGTTTACCCGCTTGTCCAAGGCGGTTCAACTACCAAGTTTCCAGGGTACGGGCGATTTACCAGCCAGCCCTAGGCAATTTACTCGTCGGTAGCTACTAGTCACCACTATATTTCCAGGGTACGGGAGGTCCAACCGTCGCTCACTGGCAGTTTACCCATCGGAATCTCCACAAATGTGGTTCCCTCCACTTTTCAAATTCTAACATGAACCTAATGTTAACTAGCTCTTTGGTCAACTAATTGACCTCAACCTGAGCTCAATCAAACCCCATAGTGGACTCGGTTATATCTTTGAGTTGATTTTAATTTCATCCAAATCACACTTATTTAAGACTCAATCTTAACCTATGACTTAAAAGTACAATCAAAACATGACCCTCAAGCTTAATGAACTTATTCCCATATACCGACAACATCCGGCTTCTCTAGTGACTAGTCTAATGATCTTCCTCTGGCGATCTCCTAGCATGTTCCTAGTGATCTTCCTAATACCATTGGCGAAGTCCTAGTGAATGCCCGATGAGCTCCCATCGCATCGTCCAATTCTTAGCCCGATGCCTAAGCTTGATCCTGGGTTCATGTTTGATTTGTAACTCATTCCGTCATGGTTAAACCTATACGATGCTAAATATGACTTAATTAAATACAATCATAATGTCCAATACATTCATTACAAGACTATTCCAACTCTTGGCAAGCTTTCGACTACCCCTGATAATTTTTCGATGGGTCTTGGTTTTCTTTTGGCGAACTCCCTTGCGCCATCCTGGCAAGCTTCCAATGCCCTCAGCGAGCTCCCGACGCACTCCTGGCGAATTCCCAACTGCATCGTCCGAACCTCGGCCCGACACATAGACTTGACCTTGGCCAATCTTGATTGTAATAATCTTTCTGTCGTAATTAATCATGTATCAATCAACTCTTACAATATATATTAGATCAATGACTCATCAATTGATTTCGTCATCAAAATCTGAGATTCAACAATCTCCCCCTTTTTGATAATGACAATCAATTGATGACAAGAGTTAATCCTAACTCTCCCTAAATCTATGCCACTTAAATTTAAGAGAAGCACATACTATTAAATTCAAGCAATCAAGACTCAACACAAATTTCAACATAAATTTACATCAAGTCATCAAATCATGAGTAAAAAGAATTGTGCACTCATATCGATATCTAAGATATTCATATATAACAATATCATATATCATCAATGTTCATTTCTCCCCCTTTGTCATCAACAAAAAGGTAAAATGTATAGCTAATAATTTCAACGCACATGATAATATTACTCTCCCTTAGTATATGTATTATAAAATTTTCTTTCTCTTTACGATTAATAAGAAGAGAAATAAGGGAGGTGTTGTTGAATCATTTCATCATAGAGAATAGCTCCTAATAAATTTTAAAAGCAATACTAAGATGAGCTTAGAAGTTCAAGAGATTTAAAGAATACTTATGTATTTCAAATATAGCAAAAGTCATCTCTTAATATAAAAAATTATCTCTTTTAAATTTCAAATGTGGCACATCTTTAAGCAATTTTTTTCTTCTTTTTTTAAAAAACCAATAAGATAAAATTGTGGAGAAAGTTTTCAAAAATGTTATCACAAAAAGACTTCATTTCATGAAATCTACATTAGCAATTTATATATTTTTATGATTTAGCATTTCTAGGTCTCAATCTCAATCTTGTATATATAAAATTTCGAATATGAGCTCAACAAATCTTTCTTATGTAAATTTTAAGAAAATGTAACAAATCAATCTGAACAATAACAAATCATTATCTTCATATAGATTTTTAAAATCATCATTACATGCATGATCATCATACATGATTTCACATCATCATACCTTCTCTCTCTTTATCATCAACAAAAAGGAGAAGTGAAGTTAGCAAGTTTTTGATATATGAAAGTCTAGTAATGTAGCAAATTTTTCTTCACTTTAGAATATGCAAGCTAGTGAGTTCTTTCTTCTCTTTTGAGAAATGCATGCTAGCAAATTTTTGTTTCCTTTGTAATGTTCAAGCTAGAAATTTTACATCATGCAAGCTAACAAGTTTTGTTCCCCCCTTTGTCATTGTCAAAAAGAAGGGATGGTTACAATAGTGCAAAACTTTTCCTATTACATTGTTTTTCAAATCATCATATGAAATATATCAAGAAAAATTAATATAGTTATGAAATGCACAATTCATGAAGATAAATTATGACCATCAAGAGACAAATCATAAGAGAAACAAATAAAATCTCTTGATTAATTCATAAGCAATATCAAATTGTCAAGTTTATGATTTGTATAAAAATCACCTTTTAAATAATATGAGAATACATAACAAAATATTTTAATTCATAAAAGATTTTAAGTTATAATTCCAAGAAATCAAAATCACGATATAGATAAAGAACTCATTCAATTTCAAAATCATCAAAATCACTTTCAAGAGATTCAAAATGATGTTAATACTTTTATTGATCTCTTGAAATGATATTGATTTCTTTTCTCTACTTTGTGTGAATAAGAAGGTAGAATCAAGGTAGAGAAATGAAACACATCACAAAAATATTCAATTTTATAGATGTAGATTCCAAAATCCAAGAAAAAATCAAGAACTACCCATGCAATTTAATTTATCTTATGTAAATTTCAAGCAATGTAGCAAATCAAGCAAATCATATCTCATGTAAATTTTGATAATAATCATCATGAATTCCAAAAGAAAACATGATAGTAGATTAAGCTTAAATTGTAAATCCAATTTATTGCATGCATTTAGAAAATTTTAATTTTCTTATAAGTACTTTTTCCTCATTCAAAGTTGTTATATCTAATTTTTTTCTAATCATGTTGGTAATTTTATTTTTCTTTTTTGGTCATTGTCACGAAATATGATGGTATAATTTTTTTTCATCAAATTTATGTCAAAAAGTACAAGAAGATCATATCATTAAAGATAAAAATCAAATTTTTAAATATCAAAAGACATGATTTCATTTAATAAGTTTATTTTTCTTTTTTTGTAAATAATAAAAATGAGTCTTAGGGGATAATCTCAATTCATCCAATATAAATCTTTTTAATAAAAAAAAGAATGATCTGGATAAAAAAAATTATAATTGCTAAGATCATAAATCTCCTTTTTATTAAAAAGAAAAAATCATAGAGATTAATAACATGATTCCTATAACATAAAAGTCAAGTCAAGAAATTAAGGGAATATTCATAATAATATAAATTTTTTTTAATTTTTAATTTATCATAAATTTAAGAAAGACTAATTTTGATGATAAGTTATGTCATTCATGAGTTTTAAAATAAATCATGTCAAGAAAGATATTAATATCAAAACACATTCATGAATATTAAAGACATGATTTAATTTAATAAATCTACTCTTACATAATAAAAATTTAGGAGATCAATTTTGTAAGCAAAATCTTAATACATGAAAATTGTCAAGTTACAAGTATGATTTTGCAAAATAAGATATGGAAATATTGGATCTTAGCTTATATATATGATTTCAAATCATCAAGATCATTATTTAGATTCATATTATTGTTTCAAAAATATAAACTTATGATTCATTGATAAACTTCTCCAAACGAACTTGATTTATGTAAGGATTTCAAGTTGTAATTTTTCAACTTGTCAAGATCATGATAAAATCATCAAAAACATCAATAACGTTGGATAGATTCATCAATCTCTTTTTTTAACAAAATCATTTCAAAATTTATTCAAAATCATCATCAAAAATCACTTTTCAAAAAATTCAATTAAGGCATCATAGATTGTTTTTCAATAGCTAAAGTTCTCTAATCATTTTTGTAGTTTAAGAGATTCAATAATAATAGTATTATTTTGTCTCTTGTCGAAGGATTAATAGTATAAAAATTCATTCAAGAATAATTGTCCATCTTTTGAAATTTATTTCAAGAATACAATGTTATTTTAAAGTCAAAAATAAAATTTCATTAAGATCATTGCAATAAAATATTTTCAAACAAAAACTTTGATTTATTTTAATTCTAATAATTTTTAGACTTAGTGTAGTGAGTTACCATGCTTATTTCATTCTCATTAAATATATTTTTAATTTATAAAAATACTAGACAATGAAGCATAATTTTTCTCTCTCTTTTCTATATTGTTCTATGATAAAATTTTATCATTCAACACAATCATTCAATCATAGCATTTCAATCAATATAATATTTAAATCAATCATTTCATAGACTTTATCAATATTTGATCCATTTAACAATAGTCTTTACATTTAAACCAACATCCAAGCTAATGATTTTGAACCTATTATTCAATCATCATCAAAATCTCAGTCATGTAAATTTTAATATATTTTTCAATAAATAAGATTCTTTGGTTCTAGTTCATTTTCATACTTGTATGCACTAATTATGCATCATCAATATTAATTATGTAATGATGAACAATCAAAAGATTCATTGTTAGTAATTTTAATTTTAATAATTTTCTTATTATTACATAGGCTAGTGAGCCTTCAAAGAATATTAGATGTCAAGTCATGTGCCTTAAGCATCTACTTGCAAAATATAACTTAGTGCTCATAGCCTTGTTAGAAGGTAACTTTATATTATGGGAGGCTTTGATTTAGGTACCTATTTGAGTTTAGGTCCTTCATGATATGTTCTTCCTATTTTCTCTAATGGCTTAAGGTTGTTTATGATTCCTTTAAGAACCCAAATTAATTTATGTGGACTATATAATTTTTAAATGGACATTTGTAGACTTTATGTCATAATCTATCACAAAAATTATATTTGTTTTTCGGTGGCAAATTTAATGTAGGTCCTTTCACAAACATGATTGGTTTTTATTAAATGTTACCAACAAAGCCTATATCATTTCTTCTAGTAATATGATCCTTCTTGTCAATGATCATATTTAGGGATTTATTCCCTATTTCAAAATTTTCTAATATTTATTTAAGGATGATATTTTTCTTTTTAACATTATATAGCATTTCACATTTAGAGCAAAAATTATGTGATGGTAAAGTATCATGCAAAGTTTCATGTTTGGTGCATATATTGTGTGATGGTGCTAATTCATGCATTTCATCAAGTTTACTAACTAATGATGCATGCACTTCCTTAAGTAATTTATACGATTTACTAATCTTTTTAAATTCATCATAAAGCTCATGAAAATAAAGCAATAACTCATTAAAAGTAAAAGAGTTTTTGAGGTGGTTACTTACCTCATCATAGTTAGCCACGAGTGCGAGATCTTCTACTTCTTCTTGATTGTGTTCATCATCTTTGGAGCACCTCGACTTCTTGCATTCATAGCAAGAGAATTTGTCCATCTTTAGATTATTTTTAAGGTTCAAATTTATTAATTTTTTTGGTTTATTTATCAAAAGTTCATGTTGAAGGTTATCATCACTCGAGATTTCACTCAATGAGTCATATGTCATTCTTAGTTCGCAATCCTTCCTATTCTTTGGAAGGTGTTTTTCATATTTATTTTTGTGTGATAATTCATTTAATGTCATTTAAATTAAGTGTGTTGTTATGTGTCAATTCCAATGTAAGCCAAATTTCAAAAGTCGAATCATAACAAAAAACCCAATCAAATTCATTTTTATCTAAGGTGCAAAATAACACATTCATAGCCTTGGCATTTAAAGAGAAAGTCTTCTTCTCCAAATCATTCTAATTGTTCATTAGAAGAGAAGACTTTTCGAATATGTTTTCAATAATAGTCCATAAATCAAGGTCTAACGAAAGCAAGAAAACTCTCATCCAAGTTTTCCAATAAATGTAGTCTGTCCTATTGAACATAAAAGGACTTGTGATGCATTGACCCTCGTTAATACTGAAAAGAGCCATTTCTCTTGGGTGTTAAACCAAATAAAAAAAATATATGCCTATGATACCAATTGTTAGGATTAATTTGGCACTTGGGGGGGGGGGGGTGAATTAGCGCAAGAGTAAATTTTATTTTTAAACAAAAGCTTTTCGCTTAAAGCAAGATAGGAAATCTGAAGCTTTTCATTCAAGTAAAATAAGTGAGTGATTAAAAGAAAGTTGCTAAGATTTATAACTCTTTAATTACTCCCTTACCCTTTTCTTTTTTCTTGCAATCCGTATAAGTTTTTTATAGAATTTTTTTTCCAAATTATTGTATGTAATGCAAGAAAACTTGTGGTATTTATAGACTCCAATTTGAAGCCAAAAATCAAACTCACTAGAAAAATTTAGGTATGGGCAGTTTACCCGCTTGTCTTGGGCGGATTACCCACCGTTAGCTGATCGGAAACTAAGTACGGGTGATTTATCCACTTGTCCTGGGTGGTTCAGCCGCCTAGTTTCCACGGTACAAGCGGTTTACCCGCCGGCCCTAGGCAATTTACTCACTGGTAGCTATTGGTCACCAGCCTATTTCTAAGGCATGGGCAATCCAACCATCGCTCATAGGTGGTTTACCCGTCGGAATCTTCGCAAAAGTGGTTCTCTCCACTTTTCGAATTTTGACTTGAACCTGATATTGAATAACTCTTTGGTCAACCAATTGAGCTCAACCTGAGCTCAATCAAACCCCATAGTGGACCTAGCTGCATCCTTGAGTTGATTTGGATTTTATCCAAATCACACTCATTTAAGACTCAATCTTAACCTATGACTTAAAATTATAATCAAAACATGACCATCAAACTTAATGACCTTACTCCCACAAACCGGTAACCTCCGGCTTCTCCGACGACGAGTCTCATGGTCTTCTTCTGGCGATCTCCTGGTGTGTTCCTAGCGATCTTCCCGATACCTTCGGTGAAGTCTTAGCGAATGCCCGATGTACTCCCACTACATCATCCAATCCTTGACCCGATGCCTAAGCTTGATCCTGGGTTCATGTTTGATCTGTAACTTATCCTGTCATGGTTAAACCTGTACAATGCTAAATATGACTTAATTAAATACAATCATAATGGTCAATATATCCATTACAAAACCATCCCAACTCCCGGTAAGTTTTTCGACTACCCCCGATAATCTTCCGATGAGTCTCGGTCTTCTTCTGGCGAACTCTCTTGTGCCATCTTGACAAGCTCTCGATACCCTCGGCGAGCTCCCGACACACTCCTAGTGAGTTCCCAACCGCATCGTCCGAACCTTGGCTCGATGCATGGACTTGACCTTAGCCAATCCTAATTGTAATAATCTTTCTATTACAATTAATCATGCATTAATCAACTCTAATAACATATGTTAGATCAATAACCCATTAATTGATTTCATCATCAAAATTCGAGAATCAACATGTGTCCCTCATAAAAAGTTTTACCCATTTTTACTAGTGGCTTTGATTTGTTTATAGTTCTTTTACGAACCCAAACTAACTTATGTGGACTATACCTTCCGAATGAGCATCTATAGGCAAAATGTCCAAGTCTACCATAAAAATTACATTTGTTTTCGGGTGATGAGTGTAATATGGGTCCTTTAATGAAGATAGTTGGCTTTTATTAAGTATTACTCACAAAGTCAATACTTTCTTTCTTATTAACATGAGCCTTATTGGCAAGGATCATGTTTAGAGATATATTGTCTATTTTAAACTTTTCTAAGGTTTGTCATAATATGACATTTTCCTTTTTAGTTACATCTAGCGTCTCATATTTAGAGCAAGAAAAATATGGTGTTGATGTTTTATGAATGATTTCAAGTTTACTAGCAAGTAATGCATGATTCATTTTGAGTGATTTATAAGCTTTACTAATCTTTTTACACTTATTAAATAATTCATGAAAGGCATTAAGTAACTCATTAAATGTAAAAGAGGCTTCGGGAGAGTCACTTATGTCATCATTGATGGTCATGAGTGCGTAGTTTGCTACTTCTTATTGGTTGTCTGTCCTCTTGATCTTCGAAGTGTCTCGGCCTCTTGCATTCATAGCAAGAAGTTGTGTCTTCCTTAAGTTCAATTTTATTTTTAATATCTTGTTTTGTTACTTTTCATGAATTTTTTAGTTTTTTTTATCATAAGTTCGATATCATAGTCCTCATCACTTGATGTTTCACTCGATGAGTGTTCTTTTGTTCTCAGTTCAATGTCCTTTCTATTGATTGGAAGGTGTTCTTCTTATATTCTCAGTGTCAAATCCTTTATATTCTTTGGAAGGTATTCTTCTTATGTTTTTAGTGTCAAATCGTTATTGTTCTTTAGAAGGTTGTTCTCATGTTCATCTTTGCAAGTCTGTTTATTTACTAAGAGATTCATTTACTTGTACTTTAGTGTGTAATTTCTAAGTTGTGTCATATATCATAAGCAGAATCAGAAGTAGAAACCCGGTTACATATGTTTTTGTCTAAAGTGCAAATAAAGCATTCATATCTTTGACATTTAAGGAAAACATCTTTCTTTCATGATCATTCCAATCATTTATAGGATTGGATGACTTTTGAAATCCATTTTCAATAATGTTCCATAATTCAAAATCCATTAAAATAAAAAAAATCTACATTCTAGTTTTCCTATAGGTGTAGTCCATCTCATTAAACATAGGAGGACATGTGATAGAATGTCCCTCGTTAATGCCAGAGAAAGTCATTTAAACTCGCTTGGGTGTTAATCCAATTGAGTGAGCCTTGCTCTGATAGTGGTTTGGTCAAAACTTTGACTTACATCTATTCTCGATCCCTCTTCACTCGAGGCTAATCGGTGGCCACTATCGATTTTCTTTCATAGGTGAAAATCAAACTCCCCCTTTACACACATTTTTCCTTTTCACAAGCATAGGAGAATAATATTTACACTCTTCTTTTCTCAAGCTCAGGAGATCAACTTTTACAACTTAATCAACCCTTCCCTTAAACTTACTTTCCACTTGAAAGACAAAGGGAAGCTCTTAATCAATTTTCACAGAATTTATCCAAGTATTTTTCCCACTTTCTTAGCACTTTCTTGCTTTTTTATGTAATAATATTTAGTATATGTAAAAAATGGTGATACCACCATCTAATAGAGCCCAGGTTTCTGGGCAACGGTAGTATGACCACCCAGAATTAGCAGTACCATCGTCGACTAGTGGTACCACCATTGATAGTTGATGGTACCACCACTTAGAATCCTAATAAAAGTACTTTTAGTACTTTTCATACGTTGAGTTATACCTTCTTTTGACCTGGTTGTACTTCTTTTTAGGTCATTGAAATGATTTTAAATCAAACCTAACTTGGACCTGGTTGGCCCCTAATTAAGTTACTAGGATTTCTCCAAGACTAACTCAAATTAGGACTCATATCGACATGCTACGACACTTCAGACAAACAATTAGAACACATAATCTTCATTATCTGGCATGTCAATCGATCTTTTAACAAACTCCTAATATCTTTATGAAAAAAACCCAACGAGCTCCCAAACTCCAATTAGTGAACTCCCAGCAAACCTCTGACGAACTCCCTGCAAGCTCCCGACTACCTAATGGCGAACTCCTGGTAACCTCCGATAAATTCAGTGAGCTCCCACCGCATCATCTGAACCCTGACCTGATGCCCAATCATGACTCAGGCCCAACGATAGATTCTTCCTTAATTATTTTATCTTTTCCCAATTGTAGTTAATCTTATATTACTTATCTCCAACACATATGTTAAATAATAAACAAACTAATTGGTTTTATCATCAAAATCCAAGATTCAACAAGGCTGCATGTACCTTTGGCTGCCCTCTCCTATTCTCCTCCCTCCCTCATCTTCTCAGCTAACCAGTCGCTGTCTACTACTAGAGGACAGCGAAAAATATAGAAATGTTCATTGTGAGAAGCTGCATAAGAGTTACAAGATTTTAGATGCGATTGGAGGAGCATCGCTGCAATAATCCATCATGTGGATACCGTTATAGAGGATGACATTTGACTTTTTTCATCTTCTTCTCTATCTAGATCTAGAATATCAAGGATATACAAACTCCCTAGGTAATTAATCTCTCATGTATCGTAGTTTTCAGTTTTGTAAATTTTTCGTACACCAATCTTTACACGACGACTTGATATACATGAGAATCCTATTTTGTTTTCTTTCTTCTACTACGCATGTGATGCTCAGATGGTTTCCCAATAGTGGTATTAGAGTTAGGTTGCTCATGTAAAATATTGGCTTTTAAACTGCATGTGATGAGATTGAAATATGTAAACTATTTTTTACATACCTTGCTATAATTTTTCATAGTTTTTCAAATCTGGATAGCACTTTTTCTCGTTATAAAGAGGTGCTTTAAGGTCCTTTGATGTCAAATTTGTTGTGACAAAGAGGAGGGGAAAGGGTAACAATTGTTGCTGCCCTCATCACGGGCTTAGCTGATTCTGCCTAAGCCGTGCGGCACCCATGCGTCATCAGTCCCTCCCGAGATCTCCTAAAATCCCACGGACTTACAAAAGAGAAAACGGGCCGGAAGAAGCAACTCCCACGGGATCCACAAGCAACTGCTCAAGAAAAACACTTTATAAAGCCAAAATACAAATTACACCCATGGACATTACAAGCTCAGAGAGGTTGCACACAAAGGATAATGGTCCACTACAGACCGATGTCCCCACAAGTGCTTATAAGACACACTTGTATTTACAAGCCAAACTTGGCCATAAAGTAAATCAAACTAGGGCTTCCAAGCCTACTGCAAGCCCGCTTCTTGTTGTACAAGATATGTACATAAACCGAAGGACACGGACTAACACAAGCATTTCATCGAACACCTTGTTTACATTGTTGTCCGTGACATTCTCCCCACTTATTCCTTGACGTCCTCGTCGAAGCCACGATAAATGCATCTCCTCGCGCTGAATCTTTAATCTTCTTCTTAGGCTGCAACACGCCTTTGGCTCCTAGCTCTCCACTTCTTGTTGTTGAGTAGTCGAACTCCAATCCGCCATCTTCAACTCACCAATGATTGAATCGGTGTGGGGTTGGCTGAGTTGTCTTGATCCTTGTTGGTTCTCGCGGATCCCTCGATGAAGGAAAAGACACGCCTTATGATGTGCCGATGTCAGTATACTCATATTGCTTGAACTGGTAGATGCTTGTTGGAGCTTTAACGAGCATCGCCTCACGACTTCAAGTTTTTAAGGTCCTTTCTCCATAATATTTGCCCATTGAACCTTCTTCTTAGTTGTCACTTCCAAGTATGTTCGCATCACTCCCTCTTAGTCAATTGGGAAATGAAGTGGAAAAACTACTCTCAATAGTACTAATCACCAACGGTGAGGATTTGACAACCATTGTCTTCCATAAGCTTTCTTTGAAGGGTCAGAACTTGTGCGAGCTCCTGCTTGGATAAGTAAGAGAACTGGGATACTCGACTTCACCCATTCTCTTCATAGTTGAGGAGGTAAGGTGGCTTCTCTCACCTCCTCGAGTTAAGAGAACTGGGGTACTCGGTTTCGCCCATTCTCTCCAGTTGAGAAGGCAAAGGTTACTCAATTTCGCCTGGCAAAGGTTACTCAATTTCTCCGGCCTCCTCGAGTTTGTACTTTATGCATTGAGCTGGTTACTAACATTCGCTCTCGCTCACACTTCAAGCACTTGAAGTGGTTGCACTCCTTGCGTTGGGTTAGCTCGTGATTCACCTTCCCACCGCCATTGAACGGAATGCAAGAAGTTTTGCCCGAAAAGAGCAAAAAGTTTGCTTGGCTTCGCTCACTTCCTCGAGTTAAGAGAACTGGGGTACTCGGTTTCGCCCATTCTCTCGAGTTGAGAAGGCAAAGGTTACTCAATCTCGCCTGGCAAAGGTTACTTGATTTCTCCTGCCTCCTCGAGTTTGTACTTCATGCATTGAGCTGGGTACTAACATTCGCCTGCTCTCTGCTCACACTTCTGAAGCACTTGAAGTGGTTGCACTCCTTGCGTTGGGTTAGCTACTGTGATTCGCCTTCCCACTGCCATTGAACTTCTGGAATGCAAGAAGTTTTGCCCGAAAAGAGCAAAAAGTTTACTCCAACTTGGAGTCCCCCAACTTGGAGTAAGTCTTTGATAGATCTGGTCGCCTTTGGGGTTGTACCGACTTCTCCATCACCTTTGCCGCCTACTCCTCTTGAGTAGAAAGGTACAATACCATGTACTGCCTACTTCGTTCCTTGGTCGAGCACTCCTGCATCAACCCGAAGTCCCTTAATTTCGGCTATCTGGATGAGAAGCACATCGACATCGGTCTTATGAAGTTTCTTGGCCTCGCCTTCCTCGTCTTGGTACTTGGAGTTTGCCTCTGCACTCTCCACCTCCTTGGCCCCTTTACGACCAATGCTGTCCCTTCATGAGAGCAAGGGATCGATGACTTCACGGAAGTCCGCATCTGTACCATGGCGCCAAGCCCGTAGCACTACTATCCGCTACCTTGCATCTTCATCCCTTCCTTCGCGATCGGTAGATCTGCCTCGTAACCTGAGCTCCTCGAGTCCACCTCCTCCCTAACCGACACTTTTCTTTTGGGTAGCGAGCCCGTTGGACTCGTCGTCGCTTCCTCGCCTTTCGACCACCGCCGACACCACCGTGTCCTCCTAGCGATTCTCCTTGGTCGATGGAGAGATCGCAACTCTCATGCATGGCCTCCGCCATCTTGTTGCAGGCTCACGCATTCTCTCCTTAGCTTCCTTGGTAGCAACGTTCACTCGGCCTTGTCCTCGACTTGCCGGGCTCCCTTAGCGAATGTGAGCCGGCGATCCAACTCTCCAACTGCTCCAGTTAATCAAGTCCCTCCATGGGACTCACCGGTACTTGCAATCGACTACTCCCTCGGTGGTACACGGCGCATATCGACGACCAAGGCTTTCATCTAATGCAAGCTTGATGTATATACACGGAAGACCGCCTCTGCGATCGTGGCATTCACTCCTTGAATCCAGCCCTTCTTGCTTGCATTGTTCACAAGTGGAGCTCCCAGCCTCGATCATTCACATGGTCATGTCCCCTCCATGGGACTCACTGCGTGCACTTGGACTTCTTCCTCGGTGGTATACAGCTCCCATATGCTGATGACTAAGGCTTTCATCCAATGCAAGCTTTGATGCACACACGAAGACCCGCCTCTGCGGTACTACGGCATTCACTCCTTGAATCCATAGCCCTTCTTCTTGTTGTGTCGTACACCAAAGTGGAGCTCCCAGTAACTCCTGATCATACCTCCGCATGATTTTGTCCCTCACGGGATAAGATTGCCTGTATTGCATTGCCACGAACTATTCCACCACGATCCGCTGCACCATGTCGCCTCCTGGTGACATCTCCATTGCATACAGATTCTCGTGTGATGAACTCGGACTACGACTTCTCCACGTGTGGCCTCTGCCAACACATCGTAGGGCCTCTGTCATCTCCGACTTTTAGTTCGCTCCCTTGGCAATTCCCCTTCGTCCCCCTCATTCCTGGGTTACACCTGGACGAAGCATAGCTCTAGGACAGTCCGTCGCCTAGTAGCTCCTGAAGTCCCCGACTTCGCTAGAGTGGGTGCACCATTGTCTGGATCTTGGGCCTCTATCCCCTACCAGACAATCTTGCTATGCACCTCTTGTTCGACAACCGGCAACACTGGCATATTCTTCAAGAGTACCCGCCTCTGCGTCCTCTTGCCCCGTACTAAGGTCTCATGATCCTAACTTTGCCTCCGCAAGTTGAATCACCTTAGTTACTCCATCAAATGCATCTTTAAGGTAGCTTGCATGTGCCTTGAAGCTCCCTTCATCTTTGGCACCATGCAAAAAAAATAAGTCTGTCCCATCAGAATGAAGAACCCATGGAACGACATGATCCCACTCTTGCCTCTACAAGAGTTCATGCCCTTGACCTCTGTCAAAGGAAAGCTCCATGCCTCCACTCCATGTTCCATCTTCTATGTCGACTCCCTTCATATGACTTGGATACTTCACCGAGTTCCACCCAAGTCACTCTGCTCCTCGATTTGCACTGAGTTGATAGTGGCCCTCACGTCCACCATTCCACGGGTCAGCCCTCTGTTGAGTTCGATTTCTGCCTCGACTCTAAGTATGCCTTCATATGATGTTGCCTTGGATTGCTCCCCCACTTGATCTCGAAATGCATCCCCCAATGCATTACCTCCTTCGAGATCATGCGACAACTCTTTGTCGCTCACTCGGTCCGTTGAGCTTTATGAAGATATAACCCTGAGAAACTCTTCCTCAATATGCGATCGTCGCACATGATTCTCCCACTAGAGAACTAGGACTTATCCCTCCGGATATCCATCTGCTGAGCAACTTTTCTCTTTATATACTTCCCCGGAAGTTTGAGACCATCATCCCTTTGGACTACTCCGTCTTCGAACTTGTGCTTTGTTCCCACAAATGTACTTGCTAGATTGCGACCCTTCTCCAATACGTCCACGCACCCTTCAAGGTCTAGCAACATGTTGAATTTATTGCACATTTCAGCCACCTACGGACATATCCTTTCCATGTTGAAGAGAAAGTTCGATGCTCCATGGCGTCGAGTTCTAATCGCGCCTTGGGATGGCCACGAACACTCTATCATCCGTGTACAAGCCCTTGCATGAGTTTCTAATCCTTCGAGTTAGCAATTCCCTCACCTCTGTGAGCTTTGCACAACTCTTTCGTCGTTACACAACACCTCCCACCTTGCACGGTCTCATCTTTCACCAAGCACCTGCTTTGCCTTAAGCACCATCAAGTTTGGTTGTCAACGCCGAGCTATAGCTCAAACTCAACCATCCCAATCTTTGTGTGCTCATTCTTCTTCGCTTGCTTGTCCTCATGGTGCCACTCGCAAAGGGGTTGGCTATTCCTTGAATGCCAAACCAGGATGCCCGCTCCTCTGAGCGACTCCTTTCCCTACATCTCAATGTCCGTTTCCCCTAAACGGTTGCACGTGCTGGCTGTCCTCCACACAGCCTAGCTAGGTCCCCCACATTTGTATGGCAAGTGTTTCTGCGTGTGCTTGTCCCGCTCTGATACCACATTGTCACGGGCTTAGCTGATTCTGCCTAAGCCGTGCGGCACCCATGCGTGTCCGTCCGCAAAGGTCAGCCCTCCCCGAGATCTCCTAAAATCCCACAGACTTACAAAAAAGCGGGCGGAAGAAGCAACTCCCACGGGATCCACAAGCAACTGCTCAAGAAAAACACTTTATAAAGCCAAAATACAAATTACACCCATGGACATTACAAGCTCAGAGAGGTTGCACACAAAGGATAATGGTCCACTACAGACCGATGTCCCCACAAGTGCTTATAAGACACACTTGTATTTACAAGCCAAACTTGGCCATAAAGTAAATCAAACTAGGGCTTCCAAGCCTACTGCAAGCCCGCTTCTTGTTGTACAAGATATGTACATAAACCGAAGGACACGGACTAACACAAGCATTTCATCGAACACCTTGTTTACATTGTTGTCCGTGACACTACGTCATGGCCAAAGGTTGCTTATGGCCTTGGCCGAGAGCAAGGAAGTTGCTCTCGGCATGGCCGAAGGCCGTAAGGGTTTTCTAGGCGAGAGTCCTAGCTACGTGAGAAACCTTAGCGGCCAGGGTTTTCTAGCCGTTAGAGGTAACCCTACGGCTAGGGATTCCTGGCCACAAGGGTTGTTTGGCCATCCAAGGTTCTGTTCTAAACACGGACTACTAGCCATAGGGGACTCCTTATGACTAGGGTTTCCTAGCTGCACAAGGAGTCCCTTTCCTACCATAATAGGAACCTTATGGTAGGGTATCCTAATAATTTCAAAAATAATTAATTAAATAGTTTAATTATTAATTATCTAGTAATCTTATATGGTGATGTGCATATGTGAAGTATGATATGGATAGAGGATCATGAGCTATGTGATGTGATAAAGTATGTGTGATTATTATTATTGGGGCTTGCGAGTCTTTATTTTTCTTATTTATTGTCGAGCCTGCGTGCCAATGATTATTTTGTATTAAATAAATAAGTGTGGTGGGAGCATTGAGGTGTATATATATACATACATACACACACACATATATATACATACATATATGTGTATATATATATATATATATATGTATATATATATATACACATATATATATATATGTATGTATGTATGTATATATATACATATATAAGTATATAGATACATATATACATATATGTATATATATATGTGTGTTTATATATATTTTTTTTTTTATATTTATATATATAAACATATATATATATTCATATATATATATATATTTATATATATATATATATATATGTACATATGTATACATATAAGCTAGCAATTTTTTAGAGATATGCAAGTTAGTAATTTTTGCTTCTTGTGAGATGTGTTAGCTATCAATTCTTGCTTCTCTTTTGATATGTGCAAGCTAGTAATTTTTACTGCAAGTTTATAAGTTTTTGTTTCTTCTTGAAATGTGAAAGCTAATAATTTTTTTTTCTCCTTCTTTGTCATTGTCAAAAAGAAGGGAAGAGTACAATTGTGCAAAATTTTTTCCCTTTATATCAATGTTCCAATCATCACATGAAAGATATCAAAAAGAAGTTTGATTTGATGATGGGTACACATGTTATGAATACAAAGGAACTATATGAAAATCATGATATGAAGATATTAATATTAAAGATCATAAAAGATCATGTTGTGAATAACGAAAAATCAAGACTCATTTTCATAAGTGTCATCTTTAGTAAAATACAAGTATAAATAATAAGATATCTTGATTCTTAAAAAAAAATTCAGTTATAATTCCGAGAAATCAAAAGAAAAATCAGGATTCATTTGGATAATTCTCCTCTTTAGTAAATGGCAAAAAGAAATATAGGAGATCAAATAATAAATCTTTAGTATCAAGTGAAAGATCAAGAGAACAAAAGTTCTTGACTTATGCATTTGTACAAATACTTTTCAATGAAGAGCGAGTTTGCATACGCTTTGATGTATCTCAAATGATTAACTTCTAAGGATGTATATCTACATGCTTCCATTCATTGAGTAAGGATTCTTTGAAATTAGATGTATCCAAGTTGCTTTTGAGAAAAGAAATCAAATTATAAAATTTAAAATCATCATCGAAATCATTTTCTTAATTTAAGTGATTCAAAAATAGATTAATCGATAACTAAGGGTCCCTTATTGAAAAACTTGATAAGCTTTAGAGATGAAGAAATTTTTAAGAAAAATGTATTCTCCTTTTTAATCTCAATTTATGTGATTGATTTCATACAAGTATGTGCTTGTCTTTTATGTCCAATCCATGCATTATCGAAGAACAAGTTTTGTCATAAAAATCATCAAGATCAATAACATAAATATTATTACTCTTTAAGGCAATCATAGATTTATTCTTATATGGTATGTCATGCGTATTTTTTTAATTTATCAAATTCATCAGAGAGAGATACATGATCCTCGTTTTTTTAACAATTTATATTTCTTATTAACCTTTTTCATCAAGCAAATTATTAAATTATGAAATGCATCATAAGATGAGGACATTTCAGAAGAGTCGCCTACCTTGCCACTTCCTCTTCATTGGTTTGCTCTTCGTTATCGAATGCACTCGATTCATCTCAAGTCACCTTAAATGCTTTTTTTTCTTCTTTGGCAACTTCTTCTTAGTACATTCACTTTTGAAATACCCCGGTCTTCTACATTCATAGTAAGTTATTATGTCCTTTTTAAGTTTGTTTTTATTCTTAGATTCTTATTTTATGAACTTTTTAAATTTTCCTGTGAGGAGTTCAAAGTTTGAGTTCAAACTTTTTAAATTTTATTCTTTGGCAGCTCATCATCACTTGAGCTTTCGCTCGAGTGGTCTTCTTTTGTTCTAAGTGTCATATCATTCTTATTTTTTGGAAGATTGTTCTCATGTTCGTCATAGGTTATACAAGACATTTCATAGATTATTAATGACCTCTATGAGTTCTTCAAGAGGAAAACGGTTCAAGTTCTCTTGCATATTAAATAGTAGTTACTTTTGGATCCTAATTTTTAGGAAGAGATCGTAAAATTTTATTAACAAGTTCAAGGTTAGTAATACATTTTATAAAGTGCTTTCAAACTATTGACAAAACATATGTAAAATGAGTGTACATGTCACCAATAGTTTCTCTTGGTTTCATTCGAAACAATTCATAATTATATACTAAAAGATTAATCTTAGACTCTTTAATTTTACTTGCGCCTTCATGTGTCACTTTGAGTGTGTGCTAAATATTATGTATAGTTTCACATATAGAAATATGATTAAATTATTTTTTGTCTAAAGCATAAAACAAAGTGTTCATAGTTTTAGCATTCAAAGAAAATATTTTCTTTTCAAAATTATTCCAATCATTCATTAGATTGGAAGATTTTTTGAAGTCATTTTTAATGACATTATATAAATTAAAATCTATAGAAATAAAAAAGATCCTCATTTGTATTTCTAATACGTGTAGTACATCCCATTGAACATAATATGATGAGTGATAAGAAACCCTCTTAATAGCCAAGAGAATAATTTAATCTCTCTTGGGTGTTAAATCAAAGGAGAGACACTTGGCTCTGATACTAACTATTAGGATCGTATTGGAAAGAGTATTAAGACTCCTCGATCGGATCGAAAAGAAGAGTACTTGAGTATAGAGTTCACCATTTGCTCATGGACCATAGGATTCTATCCCAATGGACACCTTCTTATACATCTCAGCTCAATAGTATATCAGAAAGGAGGAATTATATGTTGTTAGACATCGTATGATCCATGATGAGTTTCGCCGACCTACTCATCTCATTCTGGTGGATATGCCATAGAGACTACAGCTTACCTTCTAAGCAAAGTTTCATCTAGGTTAGTAATATCTACACCATATGAGATATAGAAAGGGAAGAAACATAAATCTTAAGATTATTAAGATTTGAGGTTGTCATGCCCATATAAGAAGACACAACATCGACAAATTGAAATCAAGGATAGAGCGGTGCAAGTTTGTGGGATACCCCAAGAAACTTGAGAGTATTATTTTCATTATCCCGAGGACCATAAGGTCTTTGTTGTGAAGAGGACTATGTTCCTTAAGAAGTAACATATTCTCGGTGGACACAGTGAGAGTGTGATAGAGTTGAGCAAGGTTGGAGAACCTAGCTAAAGCACCATTCCGGAGATTGAGTTTATTTATGTACCTAGCAGACCAGTTCTAATTCTTTGTAGGTCTGTAAGAGTATCACACCCTCTTGAAAGATATATGGGATATATCAATGAAAAGGACACTCAAGATGTCGATCCTCAGACCTATGAGAAGGCTATTATGAGTATAGACTCTGGGAAGTGGCAAGAAACAATGAATTTTGAGATGGATTCCATGTACTCCAATAAGGTTTAGAACCTTGTTGATGTACCTGAGGATATTATAACCATTGGATACAAATAGATCTTCAAGAGGAAGATCAGAGTAAATTAAAAGTTGAAGATTTATAAGGCAAGATTAGTGGCCAAAGAGTATATATTGTCAAAGGTAAGGAGTTGACTATGATGAGACCTTCTTACCCGTAGTTATACTAAAATCCATCATAATTCTTTTGGCTATTATAGCACATTTTGAATATGAGATTTGGCAATTGGATGTGAAAATTGAATTCCTCAATGACATTCTCGAGGAGGTGTATAGGATATAGCTAAAGGGATTCAAGGAGAGTCTAGATAAGGTGTGTAGGTTGTTCAGGTCCATCTATGGACTGAAGCAAGCATCTTAAAATTGGAACATAAGATTTGATGAGACAATTAGATCTTACAACTTTATTAAAAATGACGATGAGCCTTATGTGTATAGGAAGGTAGGTGGGAGCATTATTACCTTCTTTGTATTATATATGGATGACATCCTAATCATTGGGGATGATGTAGGAATACTCTCCATGGTTAAGGCTTAGGTATCTAGACACTTCTCCATGAAGAACTTAGGAGAAGTATCTTACATTTTAGGGATTTGGATCTATAGAGATAGATCCAAGAGAATGCTTGGCTTGTCCCAAACCAGGTACATAGACTCCATTATCAAAAAGTTTGATATGAAAAACTTTAAGAGATGTCTCATACTAATGAGACATAGAATATCACTTTATAGGAGTATGTCCCCAAAGGCTTCTAAAGAAAGGGGATCCGGTTTAGAATACTGGAAGGTAGTAAAGTGCATCCCTAAGTACCTAAGAAGGACTAACGATCTTTTACTAGTATATAAAAGAGGTAGCCTCTTGGTTGAGGGCTACACAGACTCAAGGTTTTAGTCTGATATCAATGATAGCAAGTCGAACTCGAGGTATATTTTTTACTATTAGGAAACCTCAATGGGAGCATCACATACGTAGCAGAAATCAAAACAAAAACTAGTTTCCCCCGCAGATCAAATCGTCATGCAAAAGATTGGGTCACGAGAAAGCCATAAAAATTAAAAAAACTGTATCATGTAAGGATTATTTTACCTAGGGAGATCGTATATCCCCTATATTCCAGATCCAAATGGAGAGGATGAAGGAAGTCAAGTGTCTTCCTCTCTAGCAATATCCACATTATGGATCTCTGCAACGAATCTCCTCCAATCTGATCTTGCAACTCTTACAGAGGGAGTGAGGAGAATAAGAGGGGGAGGCCAAGGCTACAGCCTATCAACCATGAGCTTCCCATCCTATTTATAGAGAGCCACCAAAAAACCCTAGGGCTCCTACCTTAATGAGTATTGGATCTTCATCTAATTACCCACTAACCTTGCTTTATTGGATCTCTATCCAATAATCTTCTTAGGCCTCTAATTAAGCCTCAACCAAGGAGCTCATCAGCATGGGGTCTCATCTAATGAGAATATGGACTAATTGGATCTTCAATCAATCCTTTATTCGCTGAAGCATCCACCATATGTTTATGACCCTCTAGCCCGATACCGAGCTGGTCGTGAGTCACTCTCATCAGAATCCCTTCTGATATAGTGACTCATTATCTCTATAATAATTTACTCGACTCATCGACTATTGACGTACTATGCCACTACAGTATAGTCCCTAGATGGTATATGGGGGATCAAATCCATTGGACTTGTTTGTCCATAGTTATTGTGTAACTATAATCCCTCATCCAACTAATATCCCAGAGATTGTATATTGGACATGGTACTGTCAGGTCACATACGGAATCCGTCATAGTCTCGCTCTAATTGGATTCTCCCTGAGAACTCATCTCTCAATCCGAATGACCCTAGCTAGGGATTTGTCTGAGCAAGCATATATGAGATATTCCTCTCATAATACCGAGAGTTGATGATCCTCTATTGATACTTAATTGCCTTCATAAGGTTAGTTACTAATCTCGATAACCAATTGTACCAAATCTAAAACTTTCAAAACTTGTAAGTATAGCATCAAAGAAATGAGTACTTATATAAAGCATCATTTGTGTCTTAAATCTAAGGACCAGATACACAACTAGGACTATAGAATCATTATTTAACATTAAGTATCATTAATCATATAGTATTTTATAAGTGGTTTAATTAGTGAACTCATTCTCCAATGAGCACTTGTACTATATCCTTAGTATCTTTATACAAGTGGCTATGAGACCAGCCGCCTCCATCATATTGATGGTTATATAGTACATCGATCTATCCGATTATCTCAATATCCCTCTCGAGTAATCTATGACCAGGATTATTCAGGATATATGTTTAAAGTTAAATCAATCTTATTATCGTGATCTTATCACGATCCGATTCTCATTGCACAGAACCAAGGACATCACAATATATATGCAACAGATAATATAATATGAGAATATGTCAATAATAATCATAAACAAAAAAGATCGCATAGTGTGTTACATGTGCCATCACTCATGTGATTAGCTTGTAGGTCACCTGTAACCAGCAATCTCCCATTTGACCTAAAGCCAATCACCTTTGTGTCTAATCCCCATTATACCCCTATGATGCTCAAATACAATCTGAGCCAACGGCTATGTTAGTGGATCTGCAATGTTATCTTCAGATGGAACTCTTTACATTCATATATCTTTATGGGTCATGATCGCTCTAATCAGATGGAACCTCCTTAGAACAATTCTGATAAGACCTGAGTTCCCTTACTAGAGCTATCACCCTATCATTGTCGCAATATATAGGAATCAGCTCCATGCTACTTGGTGCAACTCCCATATCATAATGAACTTCTTCATCTATACCCTTTCTTTTGCTGCTTATGCTACAATAATGTATTCTACCTCTGTGGTCAAGTCAGTAGTAGTATCTTGCTTGAAACTCTTCCAGCTTATTGCTCCTTCATTCAGGGTGAAAAAATATCTTAAGTTTGACTTGCTATCATCAATGTCAGACTGGAAACTCAGAGTCTGTGTAGCCCTCAGCCTAGAGGCTACCTCCTCCATATACTAGTAAAAGATCCTTAGTCCTTCTCAAGTACTTAAGGATACACTTTACTCTTTTTCAGTGTTCTAAACTTGGATCCGCTTGATACCTGCTCGTGACACTCAAAGCATGTGCTATATTAGGCCTAGTACATAGCATATTATTCATGATAGCCCATATCGCTGAGGCATATGGTATTTTATCCATGGCTGCCCTTTCTTTAAGAGTCTTTGGGGACATACTCTTAGAAAGTAATATTCCATGTCTCATCGGTATGAGACCTCATTTGGAATTCTCTATGTCAAACATTTTGACAATAGAGTCTATGTACCTAGATTGGGATAAGCTAAGTATTCTCTTGGATCTATCTCTATAGATCACGATCTCCAAAATATAGGATGCTTCCCCTAAGTGTTTCATAGAAAAGTTTTTGGATAGCCAAGTCTTTATTATAGAAAGCATTCCTACATCATTCCTAATGATTAAGATATCATCCACATATAGTACCAGGAAGGTGATAACACTCTACTTACCTTCTTGTACATACAAGGCTCATCTTCGTTCTTAATGAAGTCATAAGATCTGATCGCCTCATCAAATTTTATATTCCAACCTTGGAAAGTTTGCTTCAATCCATAAATGAATCTAAGTAACCTACATACCTTATCTGGACTCTCTCTGGATACGAATCTCTTTAACTATATCATATACACCACCTCCTTAAGGTTGCCATTGAAGAATATTGTTTACACATCCATCTGTCAGATCTCATAGTCATAGTGTGCTACAATACTCAAAAGAATTCTGATAGATTTAAGCATAGCTATAGGTGAAAAGGTTTTATCATAATCAACTCTTTGTCTTTGATGATATCCTTTAGCTGCCAGTCTTGCTTTATAGGTCTCCACCTTTCCATTTGCTTTGATCTTCTTCTTGAAGATCCACTTGCACCCGATGGGTATAATACCCTTAGGTGCATCCACAAGGTTCCAAACCTTATTAGAATATATAGAATTCATCTCAGAATTCATGGCTTCTTGCCACTTCTCAGAGTCTATACTCATAATAGCCTCCTCATAGGTCTGAGGATCAACATCCTGAGATTCCTCTCCACTGATATGTCCTACATATCTTTTAGGAGGGTGAGATACTCTACTAGACGTATACAAAGTTGAAACTTATGTGTTAGGTACCTAAACAGACTTGGACTCTAGAATGGTGCTTGAGTTAGATTCTCCAACCTCGCTCAATTCTATCTTACTCTCACTGTTTCCACCAAGAATATATTCCTTCTCAAGGAATATAGTTCTATTGGCAACAAAGACCTTTCAATCTTACTGATGATAGAAATAATCCCCACAAGTTTCCTTGGGGCATCCCACGAACTTGCACCATTTTATCCATGATTCCAACTTGTCGGGATTATGTCTTTTAACGTGGGCAAGACAGCCCCAAATCTTAACCATCTTAAGATGAGACTTCTTTTCTTTTTATATCTTATATGGTGTAGACATTACCGACTTTGATGGAACTCTATTGAGAAGATATAGTCTTTAGGGTGTATCCCCTGAGACGGGTAGGTCAGTGAAACTCATCATGGATCGTACCATATCTAACAGCATATAATTCCTTCTTTCTGATATACCATTGAGCTAAGGTATATATGGAGGTGTCCATTAGTATAGAATCTCATTGTCTTTGAAGAAATGGGTGAACTCCGTACTCAAGTACTCTCCTCCTCGATCTGATCGAAGAGTATTAATACTCTTTCTAATCTGGTTCTCGACTTCATTCTTATATTCTCTGATTTTCTCAAAGGCCTCGAACTTGTACTTTATCAAGTACATATGTCTATACCTAGAGAAATCATCAATGAATGTAATGAAATATGAGTAACCACCTATAGCCTGAGTCGACATAGGACTACATACATCACTATGTATAAGTTTCAATTACTCAGTGGCTCTCTCTCCAGTTCCACTAAAATGAGAGTTGGTCATCTTCCTATAGAGGTAAGGTTTGCAAGTTGCATATGACTCATAGTCAAATAGATCTAAGTATTCATCTTTTCGTAACTTTTGAATCAAACCCTCATGTATATGACCTAGCCTACAATGTCATAGGTATGCATTGTTCACCTTATCTCTTTTCCTCTAAGATGTATTTATATTCATGATGTGTGGAGAATGGTCTAACATATATAAGCCATCTATCATGGTCCCTCTAGTGATTATTTCATCATCCACAATTATTGAACAACTATTATTCTCAAAAACTAATTTATGTCCACTAATTATCAAAGAAGAGATAGATATAATGTTTTCAATAATAGAGGAAACAAAATAGCATGCATCTAATGCAATGATACTCACTAGGCAGATTTAGGGTGACCTCTCCAATGACAACTATAGTAACTCTTACTCCATTACCCATCTTAAGGTTCATCTCGCCTTTGGCCAATCTCCTATGTCTTGCCAGAAACTACAACAAATTGCATATATGATAAGCACTTCTAGTATCTAATACCTATATGTTATCATGAAAATCTGACAAGTGAAGACTGATCATAAATATACCTGAAGCTTCTTCAAGCTTCTATTTCGCCTTCTCTGCAAGGTAGTCTTTATAGTTCCTCTTCAATGCTCATCTTGGTCACAGTAGAAGCACTATCCTTTGTCCTTTGCTGGGTCTTTCTTGGCAACCTTTGCCTTACCCAGTCTTCCTTTGCCCTTGCTCTTCTTAAGGGTCTTACTGGCATTCCTTTTCCTATTGGTCTCACCAATATAGAGAACTGACTTCTCTTTATTGATGGTACTCTTAGTTTCTCTCAATATATTAAGGAGCTCAGGTAGAGTCATTTCAAATTTGTTCATATTAAAGTTAATAATAAACTATGAAAAAGAACCTGGTAGGGACTGAAGTATAAGATCAATACATAGGTTATCCTCTAGGACTATCTTTATACTTCATAAAGCAAGCTATCTCATCCTCGCTTGTCCTTTCATCCAACGTGAGCACAATCATGTTAATAATATATATGATTTTCTCGTCTATGAGAATAATTCTCAATTATAAGCCAATCTGTATAGTTTGGACTAGTGAGTTAGTTGGTATCAAGTATACCACGAAGGGGGTTTGCAACTAACATGTTTAAGATATAGCAAAAAATAAATAATATGTAGATTTTATAGAAAATACTAATTAAGATATGCACTTCTATCTTAATGCACTCTCACTATTTTCTTAGTAGATCACGCGACACCCTCAACACATGAGACGGAAGTCTCCGGCAGACTCCTAGTGGGGATCGGGATCTAATTGGCATCTTAGTACAACCTCGAGGGACTCGACCAATTACACTAAGCTCGAAAGGTAGTCAACTCTTATTAATCATAACTTCTTATGGTTTTCGTCATGTTCGGCCTCCGAATCATCATGGTCTCGATTACTCAACTAACCATGAAGTTCAGTTAAGTCATCACCACGGTTACAAGATGAATATGATTCGATCAATATGCTCTCAACTATTCAATCAAGTCATATCATGTCCTCAGGCTACAAATGACATATATATGTCGTAGGCAAGAACTCGATCATGTAGATAGGTGAAACTCGAGTGATTAACCAACTCAACCTATGTTGTGATTGAATTTCTTCTTATAACGATGGAAGGCCACATGGATCAATCTTATTGCCTCATGTTTACCAACTTAATATTATTGCAGGAGGAGTTTTCATTTTGTATCAATCTCCTAATATGTCGTGTCACACATATACATATTTAATATATATTTTCATCGTATGCAAATATATATATATATGGTTGGTGTATAACACATCACATATGCAAGCCACACCGGATGATCATGAGTCGTCACTTAATATGATTAAGTCTGAGCCAATAGGTCTAATCACTCACAATAGGATCTATGTGTGCATCGACGTATCTCCATGCCCTGTGATTATTGATCTCATCATCATCGGTTTCATCAGATCCTCATTGCATCACCATGCGCCGTGATCTCCTGCCACAGCATCGTGGGTCCCGCTATCACCTCCATGCTCCCACCGCGCCTCTCCATATAATTACAAATAATCACAAGCACGTAGGCCTAACAAAAAATAAGAAAAACAAATGCTCGTAGGCCACAATAATAATAATAATAATCACAATTACACACATCACAACACATAGCTCATGATCATCCATACATATCATACATCACATGTACATCATATCACATATAGGATTACTACATATATAATAATTAATTATGATTTAATTAATTATATTTCTAGAAATCAGTACATGCTCAAAATTTTTAGAATTATCAAGTGTATTTTTATAATTTTGGATAGTAGGACAGTCCTCGAAATTACCAAAATTATTGAGGGTGTTTTCAGTATTCTAGGCATAGGACAAACACTAGAATTTCTCAAATTTCAAGGGGTATAACCATCATTTTCTCAAAAGGATGTCTTAGCCCTCCCCTTCTCCACTCATCCTACGGTCGCCTCTATCGTGATCGAGAGTTGCGCCCTCGGGCGGAAGCCCCTGGCGACGCCACCTCGCACGGCCCCCTGGTCTGCAGGGCCGCCTATGGGCCCTATGCCCATAGGTGGCCATCGCTACGGGTGGGCGCCGTGGTGCAGGTCGCTGCTCCTGTGGGTGTCGTGCTATAGGCGACTACCCCTGTAGGTGGCCTTGGCTATAGTCGACTGCCCCCTTGCATGTGGCAAGGTCGTGGCCGACCACCTCTGTAGGGGGCCTGGCCGTGGCTAGCCACCCTATTTCCTCGCTGCCTTCATTGCAAAAATGCAGTAAGAACGCGTAGAATAGTTCTACACGATGCAATCTTATCACACGCAGTATAAAACCAATCTTTCATACAAAAAACCTTGGCTCCAATACCACTGTTAGGAAAAATCAACAGGAGCATCATATGCGCAGCGAAAATCAAAACAAAAACTGGTTTCCAATGTAGATCAAATCATTGTGCAAAAGATTGGGTCACTATAAAGCCACAAAAATAAAAAAAACTACATCATGTGAGAGATTATTTTACCTATGGAGGTCGTATATCTCTGTATTTTAGATCTGGATGGAGAGGATGAAAGAAGTCAAGCATTTTCCTCTCTAGCGGTATCCATATGATAGATCTCTATAGCGAATCTCCTTCAATCTAATCTTGTAACTCTTGCAGAGGGATAGAGGAGAATATGAAGGGGAGGCCAAGGTTGTAGCCTATCAACTATGAGTTCCCTCTCATATTTATAGAGAGCCACCAAAAAACCCTAGGGCTCCTGTCTTAGCGGGTATTAGATCTCTATCAAATTATCCACTAACTTTACTTTATTGGATCTCTATCCAATAATCTCCTTAGGCCTCTAATTGGACCTCAACCAAGAAGCCCATCAACATAGGGTCTCATATAATGAGAATAGGGCTAATTAGATCTTCATCCAATCTTCTATTCACTAAAGCATCCACCATATGAGTGTGACCCTCTAGGCCCGATACCGAGCTAGCCATGAGTCACTCCCATCAGAACTCCTTCTAATATAGTGAATTATTATCTCTATAATAATTCACTTGACTCATCGACTATGGATGTACTAGGCCACTACGTTATAGTCCCTAAATAGCATAGGGAGGATCAAATCCATCGAACATATCTGCCCATAATTACCATATATTTATAATCTCTTACCCAACTAATATCCCAGAGACCATATATTGGACATGGTACTACTATCAAGTCACATATGGAATCCGTCATAGTCTCATCTAATCGAATTCTCCTCAAGAACTCCTCCCTCAATCCGAATAACCCTGGCCAGGGATTTGTCTTAACAAGCATATATGAATATTCCTCTCATTATATCGGAAGTGGATGATCCTCTATTGACACTCAATTGCCTTTGTAAGATTGGCTACCAATCCCGATGACCAGTTGTACTAGATCTAGAACTTTTCATACCTATAAGTCTGGCATTAAAGAAAGGAGTACTCATAAAAAATATCATCGGTGTCTCAAGTCTAAAGACTAGATACACAACTGAGACTATGGAATCGTTGTCGCATATTATGTATCATTAACTATACAACATTCCATAAACGGATCAATCAATGAACTCATTCTCCAATGAGCACCTATACTATATCCTTAGTGTCTCCACACAAGTAGCTATGAGACCAACCACTTCCATCATATGAATGGGTATATAGTACACTGGTATGTTCGAGTATCTCGATATCCCTCTTGAGTAACCTATGACTAGGATTATTCAGGATTTATGTTTAAAGGTAAATCGATCTTATTATCGTGATCTTATCATGATCCGATTCCTATTGCACAGAACCAATGACATCATAATATATATGCAACAGATAATATAATATAAGAATATATTAATAATAATAATAATAAGCAAAAAGATCACACGGCATGTCACACATACCATCACTCACGTGATTGGCTTGTAGGGCAGCTGTATCCAACATTCACCCTAAATGAAGGAGCAGCAAGCTGGAAGAGTTTCAAGCAAGATACTACTATTGGCTTTACCATAGAGGCGGAGTATATTACTACAGCAAAAGTAGCAAAGAAGAGAGTTTGGATGAAGATGTTTATTGTATACTTAGGAGTCGTACCAAGCAATAAGGAGCCAATTCCTATATACTACGACAACAATGGGTGATAACTTTGGTAAAGAAACCCAAGTTTCATCAAAGTTGTTCTGAGGAGGTTTCGGCTGATTAGAGAGATCATGGCCCGTAGAGATGTAGTAATGGAAAGAGTTACATTTGAAGATAACGTTACGATCCACTGACACAATGGTTGTCTCGGATTATCTTGGAGCATCACAAGGGTTTGATGAGGATCAAACACATAGGTGATTGGCTTTAGGTCAAGTGGGAGATTGTTGGTTGTAAGTGCCCTACAAGCCAATCACGTGAGTGATAACACGTGTGACATACTGTGTAATCTTTTTACTTATTATTATTAAAGACATATTCTTACTTTATGTTGCATGTTGTACTGTGATGTCCATAGATCTATGTAATGAGAATTGGATTATAATGAGATCATGATAATAAGACCAATTTATCTTTAAACATATATCCTAAATAATTTCGGTCATAGGGTTCTCGAGAGGGACATTGAGATAACTGGATAGACTGGTGTATTATATACCCAACCATATGATGTGTTATGACCAAATCGATACTAAAAGCCATTTAATCTCTTTTGGGTGTTAAACCAAATGAGAAAAACTTGGCTCTGATATCAATTGGTATGATCGAAACGGCATTAAGAGGAGGAGGAGGAGGAGGAGGGGGGTGTGGGTGGGGTTGGGTGGGGGTGGGGTGGGGGTTGGGGAGAAGATTAGTTCGATAAAGTTTATCGTAAAAATATTTAAACTTGAAAATGTATGTTGGACCGTAATGAGCAAGTAAAGCAATTTGTAAAGTAATTAAATAGCAAAGAAGAGAAGGCATACTAATTTTATTGTGTTCGATCCACGTAACCTACTCTACTCACGATTCCTCTTCACTCGAGGCCACCGACTTTCACTACTTATCCTTTTCCGACATGCAAATATCAACCACCCACAACTCTTTCTCCTTTTCTTAGGCTCAAGAGAGAACCTTTACAACTCTTTACAAGTATTCTCTCACACTCTCCCTTAGAACAACCTTTAAGCTTCTAGAGAAGGAAACTTAATTTTTTAGTAGAGTTTTCTCACTATAAATCTCAAGTTTATGATTTTAGTTCTTGCTATTCCATGCAAGAATACTTGAGGTATTTATAGACCCCTAATAACTTCAAATGTTGGAGCTAAAAATTTAAATCTCCAAGATTTCAGGGTACAGGTAGTACCACCGTCGGCACCAAGCAGTACCACCGTCAAACAGAGCCTAGGATTCTGGGCTCTAGTGGTACCACCACCCAGAATAGGTAGTACTGCCATCACTTGGTGGTACTATCATCAGTAGCCGACGGTACCATTGCCCGAAAATCTAAAAAAGTATAAACATACTTTTTTATACCTTGATTAGTACCACCACCCAACTCAGTGAAATAAGTCTCTTAATAGGTTCACACCAGTCTTAATTTAGGTCCAATTAAGGCTTAAAGGGCCCCTAATTGAGTTGGCCTAATTACATTCAAAATCAACTCAATTAGAACTCTAAACTACTTTGATTTAGATAAATTATTATAAAACATGGATCACATGTTGTTCGGCATGTCATTAGTTCATTTAATGATTCATTCGACCCTTCAGCGTATTATCCTCTCTTGTGGTGTATTGCCCAATTGGCATGTTGACCTCCGCAATAATCAATCTCCTTGGTGTAATGTTCAATCCTTCTGGCCCGATGCCCAAACTCATGACATGAAGCCTTCTACCGACACATCGATAAATCTTTTGACATGTTCCACTTCGGTCCAACAATTGATTTTTTCTGCTTTAATCAATATGCTCTCCTTGATCGAAGCCAATCATGCAACACTCATATGCACTTTAGATCATAATTGTATTTATCAAAATCTAAGATTCAATAATCTTCCCATGATGACAACCAATTGATAATGGAGTTTAACTAAACTCCCCCTATCAGTATGTCATATTGATATAAACTTTGAATCTAGAAATTTATAAGTATTTTGTCATTACATGCATTATAAAATCATGAGTATTTTATACATAATTATAATTTTAAAGTATTAAAGTATATTATTTCATGCAAGATTTAAATTTTAAATTTTCATAACTTCTCCCCCTTTATCATTAACAAAAAGGAGAAAAATACAACTAACAAATTTTTGAAACATGTAAGCTAGTAAATATTTTTGAGTTGTGCATATTAGCAATTTTTACTATTCTTGAGATGTGTAGCTAGCAAATTATTTCTTCTCTTTTGAGAAGTGCAAGCAAGTGATTTTGCTTCTTCTTAAAATGTACAAGCTAGCAAATTCTTTGCTTCTCTTTGTGATATGCAAGCTAGCAAGTTCTTGCGAATGTAAAGTTAAGCAAAATTTTTGTTTCTCTTGATATAGCAACTGTTTGCTTCTCTTTACAATGTGCACCCTAGAAAGTTTTCTCTCCTTGAAATGTGCAAGTTAGTAATACTTTCTCCCTCTTTGTCATTGTCAAAAAGAAGGGAATAATATAATATTATAATTATTTTTCCTTGACATCAATTTTTAAAATCATGACAAATATTAAAAGATAAATCTACATCATTATTTTAATTTAAAAAATGAAAGATCAAGTCATGAATACCAAAAGACCATGAGTTATTTTTGACATATCTCCTCTTATGTAAATAGAAGAAATGATATGAAATAGCCTTGATTTAAAAAGAGAACTCAAGTCATAAAAACTGAGTATCAAGATAATGATCCAAAAAATGTGTAAGAAGAATTTATACATTTGGGAGATTTAGCATGCCTAAGTTTAACATCTAAGCTAGCACTTTTGCTTTATTTTGCATAATCATAACATAAGATATACAAATATAAATACAAAAGAGTTATATGAAATTCATGAAATGAAAGATATTAATATAAAAGACTAAGAAATATATATATGATTCATTTTGACAAATCTCCTCTTAAATAACAAAAGGAAATCTTAGGAGATCAATTACTGAAAAATTATCTATTCATATAAAATTTCAAGTATCAAGTGTAAGATTTAGATAAAACTCATTAAAATTCAAATCATCAAATCATCAAAATCACTTTCAAGATATTCAAAATGATGTAAATAGATTTAACAATGACTAAGGATCTATTATTGAAAAATCGAAAAGCTTTTAGAGATAGAGAAATTTTTTAATAAAAATTTATTCCCTTTTTAGTTGTGATTGATTTCATACAAGCATACCAAAAATCTTTTAAAAACATGCATCATTATTTAAAACTGAAAAACAAGCTTTATCACAAAAATCTTAAACATTTAAGCATAAACCATCTTTAACCAAAAAATTTATTAAAATAAAAAATCATCAAGTTTCAATGATATATATATATATATATATATATATATATATATATATATATATATATATATATATATATACATTTCTTATTGACCTTTTCATCAAATAATTTATGAAAAGTATCAAGTAATTCATTGTAAGGTAAAAAGATTTGCTTGACTTACTTACCTTATTGTGAGTCTCATCTTCACTTGTTTTCTCCTCATCTTAGGATGCACTTGATTCATCCGAAGTCGTCTTCAATGCGTTCTTCTTTTTTTGTAACTTCTTCTTCAATTTGGGATATTCACTTTTGAAGTACCCCAGTCGATTGCATTCATAGTAAGTTATTATGTTCTTATTTAGTTCATTTTCATTCTTACATTTATGTTTTATAAACTTTTTAAAACTTTTTGTGAAGAGTTCAAGGTCATCCTCATCACTTGAATTTCACTCGAGTGGTCTTCCTTTGTTCTAAGTGTCAAGTCCTTCCTATTTTCTGGAAGGTAGTTCATATGTCTATCATATTCCATACATATCATTTCATAGGTCATCAAAGACCCAATAAGTTTTTCAAACAGAAAATTATTTAGGTCCTTTGCATTTTGTATTATAATTACTTTATGATCCCAACATTTTTGAAGGGATCGTACTATTTTATTAACAAATTCAAAATTAGAAAACTTTTACCAAGTGTTTTATAAACCATTGATGATATCCATAAACCATTGATGATATACATGTCTCCAATAGTTTTACTTTGTTCCATTTTAAACAATTCAAAATTATGTATCAAAAGATTAATTTTAGAATTTTAACTCTACTTGTGCCTTCATGTGTGATTCCAAGAGTATGCCAAATCTCATGTGTAGTTTAACAAGTCGAAATATGATTAAATTTATTTTTATCTCAAGCATAAAATAAAGTGTTCATCGCTTTAGCATTTAAAGAGAAAGTCTTTTGCTCCAAATCATTCCATTCATTCATTACTTTTGAAAATCATTTTCAACGATATTTCATAAACTGAAATCTAAAGAAAGTAATTAAATTATCATTCGAGTTTTCCAATACGTGTAGTACATCCTATTGAATATAGGATAAAGCTTGTACCGAAAAAGCATTTAAACTTGAAAATGTTCGTAGGACTGTAATAAGCAAGTAAAGCAATTTGCAAAGTAATTAAACAACAAAGAAGATAAGATACACCAATTTTATAGTGCTTTGGTCCATGCGACCTACTCCACTCTCAGTTCCTCTTCACTCAAGGCCACCAGCTTCCATTACTGATCGTTTTCCAATAGGTGAAGATCAATTATCTCTTACAACTCTTTCTTCTTTTCTTTGGCTTAGGAGAAAATCTTTATAACCCTTTATAAGTATTCCCTCACACTCTCCCTTAAAATAATCTCTAAGCTTCTTGAGAAGGCAACTCAATTTTTTAACAAGCTTTTCTCACTATAAACCTCAAGTATATGATCTCAGTTCTTTTTATTCTAAGCAATAATACTTAAGGTATTTATAGACCCCAAATGGCTTCAAAAGTTAGAGCCAAAAATTTAAATCCCCGAGATTTCGAGGTATGGGCGATACCACCACCAATACTAGGTGGTACTACCACTGAACAGAGCATAGGACTTTAATATCTAGTGGTACCACCACCCAGAATAGGTGGTACTACCGCTCGAGAATTTGGAAAAGTACAAACCTATACTTTTCATACCCTATATGGTACCACTGCCTAACCTAGCAGTACCACCATCCAGGCTAGTGAAATGAGCCTCCTAATGGGCTCACATCAGTCCCAATTAAGGCTCAACAGACCCCTAATTGGGATGCCCTAATTACATTCAAATCATACTCAATTAGAACTCTAAACTACTTTGATATAGATAAATTATTATAAATCATGAATCGTATGTTGTTCGACATGTCATTGGTTCATCCGACGCTTCGATGTATCATCCTCTATTGCGGCATATTGCCCAATCGGCATGTTGACCTTCGCAACGTCTGGTCTTCTTGGCATAATGTCTGATCCTTCTAGCCCAATACCTGAACTCATGGCACGAAGTCTTCTACTAACATGTCGACCAATCTTCTGACATGTTCCACTCCAGCCTAATAATTGATTCTTCCTGCTATAATCAATTTACCTCTCCTTAGTCAGAGCTAGTCCTATGTCACTCATACATATAATAGATCATAACTTTATCAATTGATTTCTTCATTAGAATATGAGATTCAACATGATGGAGATGGTTGGTCTTATAGCCGCTCGTGTGGGGGGTATAGTACAAGTACTCATTAGAGAATGAGTTTACTGCTTACATAATGCTAGATGGTTAACATCAAATAGTGATTCCACAGTCCTAGTGGTGTGTCCAGTCCCTAAACTTAAGACACCAAGGATGTCTTATTTAAGTATTTTTTTCTTTGACGTCGGACTTATAGGTCTAGAAAGTTCTAGATTTGATACAATCAATTATCAGGATTTATAGCTAACCTTACAAAGGTAATTGATTGTCAACAGAGGATCATCTACTCTCAATATCATGAGAGGAATATCTTATGTGTTATCGCTCATGCAAAATCCCTAGCTAGGATCATTCAGATTAAGAGACTTCTCCGGGAGAATCCAATTAAAGCGAGATTTAGATGGATTCCATATATAGCTTGACAGTATCATGCCTAATATATGGTCTTTGGGATATTAGATAAATGAGGGACTATGGATACATGGTAACTAAGGACAAACAGGTCCAATAGATATGATACAATATGCCTCAACGATAGGATTTATCATGTTTATTATGCTATATACCAGGTCTAGTAAAGCACATGCTCTGAGTGTCACGAGCATGTCTCAAGCAGACTCAGGTTTAAAACATTGGAAGGTAGTAAAATGTATTCTTAAGTACTTCAAAAGGACTAAGGATCTTTTACTAGTATATGGAGGAGGTAGCCTCCAGGTTGAGGGCTATACAGACTTGAGTTTCTAGTCCAATATTGATGATAGCAAGTCAAACTCAGGGTATGTGTTCACCCTGAACAGATAAGCATTAAGCTGGAAGAGTTCCAAGCAAAATACTACTACTAACTCGGCCACAAAGATGGAGTACATTGTTATGGTAGAAGCAACAAAGGAAGGGGTGTGGATGAAGAAGTTTATCATGGATATGGGAATATCGAGTAATATGGAGCCAATTCCCATATATTGTGACAACAATGGGGCGGTCGATCAAGCAAAAGAACCTAGGTCTCATTAGAAGTCTAAGCATATTTTGAGGAGGTTCCACCTAATCAAAGAGATTATAGCTTGTAAAGATGTAGCAATGAAAATAATTCCATCTGAATATGACATTGCATATCCACTAATAAAGCTGCTAGCTCAGACTATCTTTGAGCATCACAAGGGTTTGATGAGGATCAGACACATAAGTGATTGGCTTTAGGTCAAGTGAGATATTATTGGTTATAGGTGCCCTGCAAGCTAATCAAGTGAGTGATGACATGTGTGATATGCTACACAATCTTTTTACATTATTGTTATTATCGATATTTTCTCACATTATATTATTTACTGTATATATATTATGATGTCCTTGGTTCTATGCAATGAGAATTGGATTATGATGAGATCATGATAATGAGACTGATTCGCCTTTAAATATAGATCCTAAATAATCTTGATTATAAGATAATCTAGAGGGATATTGAGATAACAAGATATACGATGTACTATATTCCCGTCCATGTGATAAAGGCGAATTCATTGGAGAATAAGTTCACTAATTGATCTGCTTACGAAATGCTAGATGATTAATGATACCTAACGTCGGACAGTAATTCCGTAATCCCAGTTGTTTGTCTAGTTCTTAGACTTGAGACACCAAAGATATCTTGTTTGAATACTTCTTTCTTTGACATTAGACTTATAGGTCTGGAAAGTTCTAATCTGGTACAGTTAATTATTGGGATTGGTAGCTAGCCTTATGAAGATAATTGAGTATTAATAGAGGATCATCCACTCTCGGTATCATGAGAGAAATATCATGTGTTTTTTGCTCAGATAAATCTCTGGCCAGAGTCGCTCGGATTGAAAGAAAAGGAGTTATCTAGGAGAATCCGATTAGAGCAAGATACAGATGAATTTCGTATGTGACCTGACAATACCATGCCCAATATACAGTATCAGGGATATTAGATGGATGAGTGACTATAGATACATGATAACTAAGGATAGGCAGGTCCAATGGATTAGATCTCTTGTACCATCTAAGGACTATAGCGCAATAGCCTAGTACATCTATAGTCACTGAGTTAAGTGAATCGTTATAGGATAATAATTCAATAATTCAGAATGAGTTCTAATAGGTGGAACTCGTGACCAACTCAATATTGGACGTAGAGGGTCACACACAAATGATGGATGATTGCAGCTAGTAGAGGATCATATATGAGTTATCTAATTAGTCAATGTTCTCTTTAAATGAGACCCAACAACATTGATGAACTCCTTGTATAAAGCTCAATTAGAGGTGAATTAAGATTATTAGGTAGAGATCTAATAATCCAAGAGATGTGGATAATTGGATGGAGATCCAATATCCACTAACGTAGCATCCATTAAGGTTTTGGTAGCTCTCTATAAATATGAGACAAGGACGACACAAGAGGGTGATAGGCAGCACCTTTGGCCACCCCCTCCTATTCTCCTTCCTCCCACATCTTTTCCACTGACCAGCCTCTCCCTACTATGAGAGGCACTAAAGAAGATAGCATATCTTCTTCCACATTCGCTGTGAGAAGGTGCACAAGAGTTACGAGGATTTGACTGCGATTAGAGGAGCATAGTTGCAATAATTTATCATGTGGATACTGCTAGAGAGGAGGACATTTGATCTCGTTTATCCTCTGTAATTGGATCTAAAATTTTAGGGATATACGATCTCCTTAGGTAATCAATGTTGCACTAGTTATAGTTTTGAGTTTTTGTAGTTTTTTATGTACCAATCTTTGAATGACAACATAATAAACATGAGAAATCATTTTTATTTTATTTTTCGCTGCATATGTGATGCTCTTTGATGGTTTCCTAACATCGACCACCCCTATCCCTGCTATGAAAGGACAACGAAGAAGAAATAAGTTCTTCTTCCATGTACATTGTAAGGTGATGTACAAAAGCTACGAAGAAGGTACATAAAAGTTACGAGTCTTTTGTTGTGATTTAAGGAGCATCGCTGCATTGATCTACCATATGGATACCACTAGAGAGGATGACATCTAACCTCCTTAATTCTCTTTCATTGGATATGAAAGTTTTAGGGATATATGATCTCCTCAGGTAATAAATCTCACACGAGTCGTAGTTTTTGGTTTTACATTTTTTCGTACTAATCGCTGCATGATGACATGATAAAAGTAGGAAACCTTTTATTTTGTTTTTTCATTATGCATGTGATGCTCTCGAGGTTTCCCAACAGTTATACAATCTTAAATTTTAAAACATGCTACTTGCTATACAAAACGATAGTGTTTCCATTTTATGTAATAATTTTGACACTTGTACAAAATTTGAACATAACATGTCTAACTATTTACATTTAACATAATATACCTTAATTTTTTTTCTACACAAAATGCCTACAGGTCATCATCGTCTATATCTGGGTTGGCATGCACTTGAATGCACTCACTTCCCAACCCAATCACTTGGGTGAGTTGCTAGTATCTTTATCTACAAAATAAGGTCTATAATTAGCAATTTACTTAGTAAGTATTAGCCTTCATAACATTAATCAAGTGAGCATGCATCATGTCATATATATAACATTTCAAAAAAGTTGACATTAGACATTTAACCTTATACATACCATGCACAAAATAAGGGCATAAAATTTTACATTAAAATAATTTAAAATGATTATATGTATATATAGAAAATATAGTAATTCATGAAATTTTATGTCAAATACTAGGGTGCATACGTGCATTCTCATACTGCATGTAATATATATGCACATGTAAATAGTATAATAATTCATGAAATTATATTCCTCATGCCATGGTACATACATATACTCCATACTACATATCATAATATATATGCATATATACAAAATATAGTAATTCATAAATTTTAACATCTTATACCATGATACATACGCACACTCATACACCATACATCATAATATATATGAACATATAGAAAATATAGTAATTCAGAGCCATGGTACACATCATAATAATCTTTTAAATCTATTATTATTTGATTTTATATTTTATTATTAAAGTTTTTCTATATAACAGGTAGCATATTATGGATTTTATGCTAACAATCGATATTAGAGCCATGGTTTTAAAATCAAATACTGGGGATCTATTTGTTAGAATCTTTCGCTCGCGAGAAGATGTTAATCGATTTTTATTTATGATGCATGAATGATTCATCGATATTGTCAATCTATTTTTCTATCCAATCTATTATATCACTTGCTTATATGCAATATACAATTTTTGTGTTCGATCAATGGATTTCTTGTTTGCTGTTCGAGCTGTTGAGGGCGACGATCTTTGTTGATCACCTATTCCATTGTCAGCAATGGTTGCACAGCGTCACTAGGTACAATGGCTACAGCAGCATCACTATTGCTTATAGTGCTTGCATAGCATAGCGATCGATCGTCTTGTGACGACTATGGCGATGCTACATAGCAGTGGCCATGCACGAACAGCAAGCCACGCTTAGGCACACCGTCCACGTGCGAGCAATAGCCACGCATAGGCGATAGTCGTGCGCCCACCCATATGTCACAGGCTTAGTTGATTTTGCCTAAGCCGTGCGACACCCATACATGTCCGTCCGTAAAGGTCAGCCCTCCCCGAGATCTCCTAGAGTCCCTTTGACTTACAAAAAAGAAAACGAGCCAGAAGAAGCAATTCTCATTGGATCCACAAGCAACTACTCAAGCAAACACTTTATAAAGTCAGATATAAATTACACCCATAGACATGACAAACTCAGAGAGGTTGCACAAAAAGGAAAATGGTCCATTACAGACCGAAGTCCCCACAAGTGCTTACAAGACATACTTATATTTACAAGCTAAAATTGGCCACAAGATAAACCAAAATAGGGTTGCTAAGCCTATTGCAATCCTGCTACTTGTTGTACAAGGTGCATACACAAACCGAAGGACACGGACAAATATGAGCATTTCATCGAACACCTTGTTTACACTGTTGTCCGTGACATTCTCCCCCACTTATTCCTTCGACATCCTCGTTGAAGCCACTATAAATGCTGCATCTTCTCACATTATGCTGAATCTTTAATCTTTTGCTCTAGCTGCAACACGCCCCTTTGGCTCCCAACCGCTCTCCGCCACCGTTGTTGAGTAGTCGAACTATGATCTGCCATGCTGCTTCAACTCACCAATGACTGAATCTGGTGTGAGGTTGGCTGAGTTGTGCTGATCCTTGTTGGTTCTCACATATCCTTCTGATGAAGGAAAAGACCTGCCTTATTATGCGCTAGCTTGAACTGGATGGATGCTTGTTGGAACTTTAACGAGCATCGCCTCACCAACTTCGAAGTTTTTAAGGTCCTTCCTCCATAATTTTTGCCCATTGAACCTTCCTCCACTTTTAATTGTCACTTCCAAGTAGGTTTGCATCACTCCTGCTTTCGATTAGCATTCGATTGACATTCAATTGAGAAATGAAGCGGACAATCTACTCTCGATAGTACTGATCACCAATGGTGAGGATTTGACAACTATTGTCTTCCATAAGCTTTCTTTGAAGGGTCACTGAACTGATGCAGAGCTCCTCTGCTGGATAAGTAAGAGAACTGGGGACTTCACTCATTCTCTTAGTAGTTGAGAAGGCAAGGTTACTTGGCATTGGTCACCTATTCGAGTTAAGAGAATTGGGGTACTCAATTTCGCCCATTCTCTTGAGTTGAGAAGGCAAAGGTTACTCGATTTTGCTTATCTCCTCGAGTTTGTACTTCATGCATTGAGCTGGTTACTAATATTTGCCCGCTCTTTGCTCACACTTCTGAAGCACTTGAAGCGTTTGCACTCTTTGCATTGAGTTAGCTACTGTGATTCGCCTTCTCACTGTCATTAAACTTCTAGAATACAAGAAGTTTTGCCCAAAAAGAGCAAAAAGTTTACCCCAACTTGGAGTCCCCCAATTTGGAGTAAGTCTTTGATAGATTTGATCATCTCTGGGATTATACCGTCTTCTCCATCACCTTTGTCGTCTACTCCTTTGAGTAAAAAAGGTATAGTACCATATACTACCTACTTCGTTCCTTGGTCGAGCACTCCTGCATCAACTCAAAGTCCCTCGCTTTCAGTTATCTTGATGAGAAGTCCATCGACACCAGTCTTATGAAGTTCCTTGTCTTAGTACTTGGAGTTTGTCTTTGTATACTCCACCTCCTTGGCCCCCTTTTATAACCAATACTCTCATTCCATGATAGCAAGAGATCGATAACTCCACGGAAGTCCCACCTCTGCGGTACCATGGTGCTACCAAGCCCATAGCCCTACTATCCGTTGCCTTGCATCAGCATCCCTTCCTTTGTGATCGGTAGATCTGCCTCTATGGCACTGTGACGCTTCTCCAAGTCTACCTCCTTTCTAACTTATGCTTTACTTTTGGGTAGCTGAGCCCCACTGGACTCATCATCGCTTCCTCGCCTGTTTCGACCACCTACTTCAACACCACTGTGTCCTCCTAGTAGTTCTCCTTAGTCGATGAAAAGACAGACTACAACTCTCATGCATGGCCTCCGCCATCTTATTGCAGGGCTCGTGCCGATTCTGTTCTCCTTAGCTTCCTTGGTAGCAACGTTTGCTTACTCGGCTTTGTCCTCTGACTTGCCAAGCTCCCTTAAGCGAATGTGAGCACTGAAGCAATCCAACTCTCCGGCCGCTCTAATCATACCTTTGTATAATCAAGTCCCCTCCATGGAACTCACTGGTACTTGCAATCTGACTTCTCCCTCGGTGGTACACAGCCCCCATATGCTGATGACCAAGGCTTTCATCTGATGCAAGCTTCGATGCACACACATGGAAGACCCACCTCTGTGGTACCATGGCATTCACCCCTTAAATCCACAGTCTTTCTTATCATTGCATTGTTCACTGAATTGGAGCTCCCAGCAGTTCCTGATCATTCACATGATCACATCCCCCTCCATAGAACTCATTGGTACTTACACTTAGACTTCTTCCTCGGTGGTATACAGCCCCCATATACTAATGAGTAAGGCTTTCATCCAATGTAAGCTTCAATGCACACACGAAGACCCGCCTCTACGGTACTATGACATTTACTCCTTGAATCTATAGCCCTTTTTCTTATTGTATTGTACACTAAAGTGGAGCTCCCAGTAACTCATTATCATACCTCTGTATTGATGTTGTCCCTCACAGGATATGATCGCTTGTGTTGCATTGCCATGAACTATTCCACCATAATCCACTACACCATGTTGCCTCCTGGTGACATCTCCATTGCAAACAGATTCTCGAGTGATGAATTCAGACTACAACTTCTCAATGTGTGGCCTCTGCCAACACCTTGTAAGGCCTTCGCCATCTCCGATTTTTTTTTTAGTTCGCTCCTTTGGCAATTCACCTTCGTCCACCCACTCTTAGGTCACACCTGGATGAAGTATAGCTCTAGGATAGTCCATCGCCTAGTAGCTCATGAAGTCCCCCTGACTTTGCTAGAATCGGTGCACCATTGTTTGGATCTAAGGTCTCTATCCCCTACCAACATAATCTCTATTATGCACTACTTATTCTTGACAACTCAAATGGCAACACTGTGATATATTCTTCAAGAGTATCTGCCTCTGCGTCCTCTTACCCCATGCTAAGGTCTCCTGATCCCAACTTTGCCCTTGCAAGTTGAATCACCTTAGTTACTCCATTAAATGCATCTTTGAGGTAGCTTGCATGTGCCTCGAAGCTCGCTTCATCTTTGGCACCATGCAAGATAAGTCTGTCCTATCAGAATGAAGAACCCATGGAATGACATGAACTCACTCTTGCCTCTACAAGAGTTCATGCCCTTGACCTCTGTCCAAGGAAAGCTTCATGCCTCTACTCCATATTTCATTTTCTATGTCGACTCCCTTCATGTGACTTGGTATACTTTACCCAGTTTCACCCAAGTCGCTCCGCTCCTCGATTTGCATTGAGTTGATAGTTGTCCTCGCGTCCATCATCCTATGGGTCAACCCTCTGTTGAGTTCGATTTCTGCATCAACTTAAAGTG
Source organism: Ensete glaucum (assembly GCA_021527575.1). Taxonomy (NCBI): domain Eukaryota; kingdom Viridiplantae; phylum Streptophyta; class Magnoliopsida; order Zingiberales; family Musaceae; genus Ensete; species Ensete glaucum. Next base: position 36,101,411 of record CM038558.1, on the reverse strand, counting down.
TGCCTTCATATGATGTTGCCTTGGATTGCTCCCCCACTTGATCTCAAAATGCATCCACCAATGCATTATCTCATTTGAGATCATACAATAACTCCTCATCACTCGTTCGATCCATTGAGCTTTATGTAGATATTACCTTAAGAAAGTCTTCCTTAATATATGTGATCTGTTGCACATGATTCTCTCTCTAGAGAACTAGGACTTATCCCTCCTGGATATCTGTCCTGTTGGAGCAACTTTCCTCTTTATATACTTCCCACTGAAAGTTTCGGAGACCTCCATCCCCTTTGGACTACTTCATCTTGCTGAACAACTTATGCCTTGTTCTGCCCCCGTAAATGTACTTACTAGATTGCGACCCTTTGCTAATACAATCTCCGCTGCACCCTTCAAGGTCTAACAATGTACTAAACTTATTGCACATTTCAACTGCCTATGAACGTATCCTTTCCATATCGAAGAGAAAGTTCTGATGCTCCATGGCGCCGAGTTTCGATCGTGCCTTGGGATGGCCACGAACACTCCGTCGTCCGTGTACAAGCCCTTACATAAGTACCGAATCCTTTAAGTTAGCAATTCTCCTCACCTCTGTGAGTTTTGCATAACTCTTTCGGTCATTATGCAACACCTTCCACTTTGTACAGTCTCATCTTTCACCAAGCGCCCCGCTTTGCCTTGAGCACTGTCAAGTTTGGTTGCCAACGTCGAGCCATAGCTCGAACTCAACCATCCCAATCTTTGTGCGCTATGCATTCTTCTTCACTTGTTTGTCCTTGTAGTGCCTCTCGCGCAAAGGGGTTGGTCATTTCTCTGAATGTCAAACCTAGATGCTCGCTCCTCTAAGCATCTCCTTTCCCTATATCTCAATATCTATTTTCCCCCAAACAGTTGCATGTGCTGACTATCCTTCACATAGCCCAGCTAGGTCCCCTACGTTTGTATGGTAAGTGTCTCTGCGTGTGCTTGTCCTGCTCTGATACCACAATGTCACGGGCTTAGCTGATTTTGCCTAAGCCGTGCAGCACCCATGCATGTTCGTCCGTAAATGGCAGCCCTCCCCGAGATCCCGTAGAGTCCCTTGGACTTACAAAAGAAAAAACAGACCAGAAGAAGCAATTCCCATGGGATCCACAAGCAAATGCTCAAGCAAACACTTTATAAAGCCAAATACAAATTATACCCATGGACATTACAAACACAGAGAGGTTGCACACAAAGGAAAATAATCCATTACAGATTGAAGTCCCCACAAGTGCTTACAAGACATACTTGTATTTACAAGCCAAAATTGACCACAAGACAAATCAAAATAGAGCTGCTAAACCTACTGCAAGCCCGCTACTTGCTGTACAAGGTGTGTATACACAAACCAAAGGACATGGACAAACATGAGCATTTCATCGAACACCTTGTTTATATTGTTATCCATGACACATAGGTGGTGGTCGCATAAGTGGCGGTCGCCCACCCTTAAAGGCAACGCCCGCCCGTAGAGGCACAGAGACGACGCCTACCATAGAGGCGGTGGCCACCTACGACAAAGGTGGTGGCCGCCTGCTGCAAAGGCAATGGCCATGCGCACAAGGGCAGCGATGTGGGAGATTAGGGTTTATCCTTCAAAAAGATATTTTTTTCCCTTCAAAAATATAAGAATTATGAAGTTTGTCCTTTTATTTACTTTCTGTTAATACTCTTCATAAATTAAAAATATCTCTATATATCTTTTTGATAGTTCTACCCTTTATAAATCTTGTAATTCTTTTTTACATCCTATTAATAAAACTATAATTTTATCCTTATGTAATTGAGAAATTCTAATCGATATCTTTGATTATAAGATTGATCAATATGATTTATTTTTAAGAGAATTTGATCAATCTGACTATTAATTGGATTTAGTTTTGATCAAACTTAGAAAAGATTAAATTTGATTTTTTTATTTTGATTAAATTTTTATTGATTGACTTAATTAGATTAATTCTTAGCCCAGTTCTAGGTTTAGTTAATTAAAAAAGATTGATTGGTATAATGGTTCCTTGATTATTTTCTCATATGATTTATTGATTACATACGGTAAATAAAATCTAATTATTGTTCTTAGATATTTATTTGGTTATCACATGTATATGTTTTAAATTATGAAATAATGTTTATCTTTTACATAAAGGCTTTTTATGATTATAGTTATTATATAATTTTTTTTATGTTGATCAATGTTCAATAATTATTATGGTTGTTATTCTATTATTGAATTGTTTTAGCATAAATTAAGATAAAGAAACTTAGGTGAATATTATTGGTAATTCATCTCCTTAAGTTTTCTCTGACTAGTAGCTACCAAAGTAGCCTGGGATGGTAAAGTTATGAGATATGAATTACAATAAAGGTATTGTCATTTATAGGATATTTTAGCCTATATTTTATATTATTGTATTGATCCTGTAGCCACTAAAGTGTTGGTTACAAGTGCATTGTAAGCCAATCATATGAGTAATGACACGTATGACACGCTACATGGTCTTTTTGTTTATGATTATTATTGATATATTCTCACATTATATATATATCCTTAGTTCCATGCAATGAGAATTGGATTGTGATGAGATCACAATAATGAGATCTATTCACTGTTAAACATAAATCCTAAACAGTCTCGATCATAGGTTACTCGAGAGAGACATCGAGATAACCGGACAGACTAGTGTACTATATACCTATCCATATGATGGAGCCAACTGGTCTCCAGCCACTTGTGTGGAGATACTAAGGATATAGTACAGGTGCTAATTAAAGAATGTGTTCACTGATTGATCTGCTTATAGAATGCTATATGGTTAATGATAACTAATGTCAGATAATGATTTTATGGTCCTAGTTATGTATCTAGTCCTTAGACTTGAGATACCAAAGATGTCTTGTTTGAGTATTCCTTTCTTCGACATCGAACTTACAGGTTTATAAAGTTCTAGATTTGGTACAACCGATTATCGAGATTGTTAGTCAATCTTACGAAAGCAATTGAGTATCAATAAAGGATCATCCACTCTCGGTATCATGAGAATAATATCTCATATGTGCTAGGTTAGACAAATCCCTAGCCAAGGTCATTCGGATTGAGAGAGTTCTCCGGAAGAATCCGATTAGAGCGAGTCTCAAACAAATTCCGTATGTGACCTGACAGTACCATATCTAATATACAATCTCTGGGATATTAGTTAGATGATAGATTATAAATACATAGTAACTGTAGACAAACAAGTTTGATAGATTCAATCCTCCTGTATCGTTTAGGAATTATAGCGTAATGGCTTAGTAATTCAATAGTTGATTAGTCGAGTGAATTATTGTGGAGATAATAATTCACTATATCAGAAAGAGTTCTGATGGAGCGACTCATGGCCAGCTCGGTATTGAGCCTAGAGGGTCACACACATATGGTGGATACTTCAGCGAGTAGAGGATTGGATGGAGATTCAATTAGCTCCTATTCTCATTAGATGAAACCCTGCACTGATGGGCTCCTTGCATGAGGCTCAATTAGAGGCCAAAGGAGATTATTGGATAGAGATCCAATAATGCAAGGTTAGTAGGTAATTGGATAGAGATCCAATACCCACTAAGACAAGAACCCTAAGGTTTTTTGTGGCTCTCTATAAATAGGAGGGAAGGTTCATGGTTGATAGACTGCAGCTTTGGCTACCCCCTCCTATTATCTTCCCTCTCTCTGCGCAAGAGTTGCAAGACTTGATATTGTGATTAAAGGAGTATTGCTGCAGCGATCCATTATGTGGATATCGCTAGAGAGGAGGACGTTAGACCTCCTTCATCCTCTCCATCCGAATTTGGAAAATATGGATATACTATTTCCCTAGGTAAAACAGTCTCTCACATGATGCATTTTTTTTATTTTGTCACTTTCTCGTGACCTAATCTTTTGCCCGATGATTTGATCTGCGTGGGAAACCTATTTTGTTTTGATCTTCTATTGCACATGTGATGCTCCCGCTTAGTTTCCTAACACAAAGTGACCTGGATCAATAATCTATAAAATATATTATAAAATTGATCCTCAATTATATTAAAAAATAATATTTATAATGACACACAAAATTAGCATTGTATACCCAAAGATACCAACACTATGCCATAAGGATAGTATCAGCCCTCCATAAGGATAGTATCAGCCCTCCATAAATAATTTTGTATGTAGACATGTCAATATTTCACCTAAAGGTGAAATAGAGATGATATCAATTGGTTAATATTTATTAAAAAACTCAAAGCATTATATTATTACAATGGTACTTCCTTTATTGTATTCTAATAAATGTCCTTATATTATCTAAAATAAATAGCTTGAGCATATATAATTTGTATTGAGTGAATTAGACCTTCATCAGATTAATTGAAAAGGAATATAAATTTAATTATTAAAAGATTTATGAAATAAATAATTAAGATAACTGATTGAGAAAAGTCTAAAAGACTCAATGTTATGATAATTACTAATAATATTTAAACTTCAATATAGTTTACAACCAGCGCATAAGAATATTTATAGATCAATTTATATTTACCAATAAGTCATTAGCTGATACCTTAATGGAAGAACTAACTAAAAATGATAGTATTTAAAGAATTTTATATTATGTCCTCAACTCATTTAAAATTTAATTGAGGATAAATAAAACTTAAATAAGTCGACTAGTATATGTATACAAAAAGAATTAAAATTAAAATAGATTAGACTCATAATATTTTGGGTACTACTCTAGGAGTGGGTAACAATAAAAGAAAGTTGAAGCATAAATCACTTGAGTTTATAAATAATATATAAACTCATAAAAAGATTATTCACAATAAAGTACTATTTTCATCGCAAGGAAAGTTATGTGAAAAATAACTATAAGATTTAGTTTGAAAGGTAAAGGTGTAAGTATGACTATGATCTAAATCAAATATTATAGAATTCATTGTCTAATACTTGGTGGATTAATTTTGATGCTTCAACAAATGTTACAAATAATAGATATTTATTTTAATATAAAAACTAAAAAAATAAAATATTCATCGTTATAGGGAATCATATTAAATCGAAAACGATAGTAGTTTATATTTATCGCCTACGCCTAGAGATGATTAATTTGATGGATCTTGAGGATACATGTGATATTCTTATAATTTTAAAAATTTGAGTTCTTTACATAGAATTGTTAGAATATTATTTCTCTTTTGCTGATTGTAGTAAACTTAGTATGATTTGATAAAAGTTAATCTTTGAATTTTGTATGATAATTTATCCAGAATTAATATGAATCTTAAATTTATAATGATCTCATAATTAAATATTAAAATAAAATATAGTTTCGTAAACTCCTTGAGATTATACTTAAATCTGTGGGTTACTCTATGTTTTTATCTTACTAAAAAAATTATTTTATCATGCTATAGATATCTTATCAAGATATAATCATCTAATCTAAGTAAAATCTTAAATTGTTGACACTCTTGAAGTGTACATAAATGATGTCGAGAGACAAATAGATAGAAAAGTCAAGATTATCATATCTAGCAAGGGTGATAAAATTTATGGTATTTATGATGAACTTAATTATAAATCTTGTATTAGATTCTTGAAAAAATAGAGTATATGTATTCAGTATAAATTACCAGATGTGTCACAACATAATAAAATTGTTGAAAGATACTCGTACTCTTATAGATATAATTAGGAGAATGATAGATTATTCTTTGTACCTGAATCAATGTGACAAGAAGCCCTACGGACAGTCATGTATATCTTAAATAAGGTTCCTAATAAGTAAATTTCATTAATTTTTTTTAGTTATGGACTAATAAGAAACTCAACTTAAGATATTTACATATTTGAGATTGTCCTATAAAAAATTAGAAACATATAATATTATTTATATATATACAGTTGGATGTCTATGCTTAAGCCTATGTCAGAACATATATCAGTTTTGTAGTTAAAATATTAGGTAGATATTCAAGTTACCTAGAAATGAAAATATTAAAAGAATATAAAGAATCATATAAAGAAAATATTGTTTATATATACGCAGTTGGAAGTCTATGCTCAAGCCTACATCGGAATAGATATCAGTTTTGTAGTTAAAATATTAAATAGATATTCAAGTTACCCAGAAGTGAAAACATTAAAGTACTGCAAGGAAAAGTAATAAGATATCTGAAAGAGACGATTATATGCTCATATATGAAATTATATCAACTTGAAATGATAGTAATTTTCAAGTATTGATTTTATAAATTATATCGATAATAGGAAGTCCGACTTATAGTTAGTATCTATACAATCAAAAGGGTATGTTATTATATTATTAATAATAGAAGTTAACTTTGTGGTATGTTTTGAGGCCACTAATCAAATTTATGACTGTAAAATTTTATCTCAGGACTTGGTGTGGTCAGACTTAATTGCTAGGTCATTAAGGATACTTTATAACATATCATAGTAGTTTTCTTCTCTAACAATGTAAGTACTAATGCATATTTATGCATTATGGTATAAAGTACTTAGAGGTTAGAGAAAATAAGTCTAAAAACATCTAATGTCAATTACTAACTTGAGTTTCACTATTTAATTGTTGATCCATTCACTTAGGACTTACAGCTTAAAGTGTTTTGAAGGAACATGTTCTTGTGACTGGGTTTATGAGCAACCCATAAAAGATGTGGTGATGCATGATTAAGTGAAAATCATAATCGATATTCTAACTTACATACTTAAAGCTATTTGTTTCTGCTATCTTGTTTCATAATTATGTATGTATATATCATGATTGAAAATAATTAAAGGATTACCTTAATAAGATAAATTATAGGGGTCATTTTGAACTGCATTAAGAAAGGTTAACAATGTTGTGGTATATAAAATTTATATATATGTAAATTTTATAACATGCAACTGCTATGACTCGTATTGCTAATCAAACTTAATGTAGCATTATTATATTTATTAGACTTATTGACCTATTTTAAAATTTATAAGTATGTAAATAGTTTTGAAAATTTTAGAATCCAATTGTGTAAACTTGTTTCAAATAAATTTTATTTATTTTTTATTTTGAATTCTTTTTGTATCTTACCAAATAATGGGTAAAGTGAGAGAATATTAGATTATGTGACCCTATTTAATTAAGATATAATATGGATATAATTAGATTATGATTATAGTTATTAGTGAATAAAAAAAAATTCAATTATGGTATGATACTTTAGAAGATGTCTCTAATGGAAAGAAATCTTATAATTTCTTATCCTATACCTTATTTCATATATAAATAGACAATATTACCTAGAGATATAATAACGATAATGAGAACATAACATCATATCACATAAACATGTGACATAGTTGAGAGATTATATATCTTATCTTCATCTCTCTTTGTCACGTGATCTAATCAACAAGAGATTATAATTCCTCTCTCATGTTTTTGTGTTTCTAAATCCATCGTTCATAGTAATTCTATTAAATGATAGGAAAAGAGAAAAAGATAAATCTAATTCTATGATAATAATGTGTTTGTAAATAATATGAATATTTTCAACAGCATCAAAATGTATGCATTATAATAATCTTTTAGATTTATTGTTATTTGATTTTGTATTATGACATTTACATTTTTTAGCATAACATTATAGTATGGATTTATGCTAATAGATACTCCTTTCCTCCCCTTCTACTCTTCCTGGCCTCCTTCTCCCTTCCCTTCTCTCTCTTTTCTCCCACTGCCGCAACCTCCTTCCTCTTCTCTTCTCTCCCTTTTTGTCCCAATCTCTTCTTCCTCTTCTTCTCCCTTCCTTTCTTTCTCCCCCACAGCCGCAGCCTCGTCTCTTCCTTCCTTTCTCCCGCACAGCGCAACCCCCCTTCTTCTCTTCTCTCCTTCCCCTTCTCTTCTTCCTCTCCTTCCCTTCTCCACCGACGCTACGTCCTTTGTTTTCCTCGTGCGGAAGGCAGAGCTGCGTGGTAGATGGTGGGGAAAAAAAACGCCCTTTTCTTTTTTTTTATAATTTTGTACAGTCTAGTCTCTTTATTATCTATATTTACAGATAACTGCTTGAATAACAATATTATACCCGTCCCTCTAAATGAAGATTTTAGCCCTATAAACTTCATGTATCGAATACAAAAAATAATCAAGATTAATATATCTTCAATGCATCAATCATATCATGACATCATACACAATTGAATATTTTAAAATATATAAAACCTCCAGATATTTTTTATCACAAATATTGATCCTCGAACATAAATATTTCTATTCTACCCTAAATATTAAGATAACTTAATCTCATAGTAAAGTCCACTGCATTATACTTAATATAAACGTTAATGCTTATGTATGCTCAGTCAATATTTAATAGAATATTGAAAATAATATATTTTGAAAAGTATATCCTTCAAATTTTATGAATCGAAAAAATGAGCATATTATTTATCATATTCACGTAATCATCATAAATCAAACCATAAAATAAAAATAATATATATTATTTATATTTGTATTGGCATGTTAATTATAATTCAATGTATGTGAGACTCGACGTAATATCATAAGCATATAATAAGTTAATTGTTGAAAATAAGAAGAAGTAATGAAAATGCCCGATTGATTCATTGATTCATCATTTATTTATACATAATGAAGAGGAGGATTTCCCTCAACTAACATACGAGATTTTCTCATTCAGTTGAGGAAAATCATATCTTAATCCTGACTAAATCCTATCTTCTATCATTAATAACTTGAGATCTACAGGAGGTATAGTTGAGTTTGGTGAGTTTAAATGATAAATGTAATGGGGATGATGGATATTAAGATATCGTTTTGAGATAGAATGATGTTATGAAATTTTCATCGATATTGATTCGATCAACCATGAAAATTTGTGAAGACAAACAAGCAAAAAATAGAGGTTTTGAATCACCTTGCAAGGGACAAGCTTTTGATGTAAATATGTTACCAGATGTGAAATGTAAAGGTTGTTGAGGCTGACGAATGATGGCAAGCAAGGATGACAAACTTTGATTGAGGCTATAGAAGGTGGCCATGGATGCACGAGACGTACGTTGATGGTGCAATGATTCCATAAGGAATAGTAGAGAAAAGTGGAGAAGAGATTCAAAACTGCTATGTTCATTTCTTGTAATTTATACATGTTATGGGACCAATCATGTTCCTAAATTAAAGGCAATTACAATAACTCTCTATGTCTGACTTAAGTATGAATGCCATAGTCAAGGATTTGTGTAGGTGTACTTCCATAGTTGTGATCATAATCATAGGTGTGAGTTGGTGCGTTCATAATAATTTATTTTCTTATATATAAATCCTTCTTCCTACTTCAGACAGTAAAAAAAAAAAAAACAAAATTGCACTTTAAATGTTTTCATCTTTTTACTTATTTTCTTCGTATATTTTTGTTTCTTCATCTAGGATTTCAATGGATGTACAACGATTCACGTTCAAATATATCTTAGGATGGTTTTCTCACATAAACTTGCACGTAGATCAAAAATACGTCTTCGGATAACGATTCGTGTCTCTAAATTTTTTTAATATAACAGTTTATTAGCAATGATTCATGTCCAGTATTAGGAAATGCAAAAATCAAAGATAAAACAAAGACCTGCCCAGAATATGACTCGAAATATCCCGTTCGACAAGTTTGACTCTACCCAGTATATCTCGTTTAGTGTGACTTGTTTCCTCCTTTTCCTGATGAACACCTTAACTATGTCCATCAAAACTAATAGGAAGAAGTTCACAGATAACAGGAGAATTAAGTGGTAGAACAGTTCAAGGCATATCATCCTGTTTATTTCATTTGTTTAAGATGGTCCATTTACCTGAATTCAAGGTCATAATTTAAGGATTAGGTTCTTCAAACAATATTAGACATCCATAATCAAATTGGATGCAGTAGCCCGTAATGCCCCCAACAAGGTTTTCCAAAGAGACAAAAGTATCAATGTCCAATAAGGATGCTGCGGCGCAATTCTAATCTTTTGTTAGTACATACATACCAAAACAAGAACCAGTGCAGTGTAGGCCTACATATTTGAGCTGTGCCTGTTGAGGTGCGGATCTTCAGTGTATAAGATCCAAGGCAGTGCCATAAAATAATTTGCGTCTCTTTGTTCTACCAGAGCATTTTAGAATTAGATGGGTTTGTTTAAGTGAAAGTTGGCATCACGATGGTCACACAGTTCCTAAAAGAGTTACTGAAAGCTAGACATTGGCAGTCTCTCATCCTGTTCAGTGCACAACATGGCCATGGCAGTGGAGATGATATAGTGATCAATGCATATTGTGCAGTGATCGGAATCTGGATCAAGGTTGATGGAGAACAATATCAGGTAAATAATGCAAGTGGGAGTGTTGAAACAAAATGATAGCCTTTGACAGAAAAAATTTTAGGGAAATTAATGAAAAAAAATCTTCGGGCAATTAAAAAATTTTAATAATAAAATTTTATCCTATGTGATCTCCATAATTAGTTTTTATCAGGGATTGGTTCGGTCTAATTGGGGTGTCTTAGTTTAGCTCAAGTCGATCCGAATCGAATCTCTTCGGATCGGGTCAGAATCAGATCGGATCAAATCCCTTCCACCGACCAATAAACTTATTTCTCCTCTCTCTCTCTCTCTCTCTCTCGACTTCCACCGACCCCCTTCTCCTCCTCCCACTGCCTCCTCCTCCTCCTACTCTGCTGCCTCCCTCTCCTCATTGGTTTCCTCTTCCTCGGCCTCGTTCTTGGCTTTCCCCTCTCACTTCATCTCCCACTCCACCTCTGCCGCCTACTTCCAGTCTACCTTTATTATTACCTCCTCATCCTACTTTGTCATCTCTTACGTCTTCCCTTGACTTTTTCCTCCTCCTATTCGCTCTCTCTCTCTCTCTCTCTCTCCTTTTTTGCCTTTTTTTTTGCCTTTTACTCCTCTACTCTTCACTCCCTCCCCTCCTCCGCCACATCCTTCTCCTCATAGTTTAATTTAGATTACTCATCTTGTACTTGGGTTACAATTGAATTATATTCATTCACAGAACATATCAAAAATTATATTAATTTGTATAGAAACTTATTTTAAATTTATCATAAAATAGAATCATACTTTAGCAAAATTCTCAAAGTTTTGATAATTAATTATCCTAAATCATCTACAATAAAAAATTATTAATTTTAAGATAAGTTAGGTGATCAAGTTTAACTTAGTTCATTTTCAAATATAAGTAAGTCAATATTAAAAATAAGAAATAGAAAAATATAGGATTAGGATTTTGTGATTAGTTTTATGATGAATTTAGAATAATTTTATATAAAAATTAATACATTGTTTAACATGTTCTATGAATTGGTGTACCTCGAGTGTAACAATTTTTTAGATAATTAGGAAATTTTATATATTAAAATTAATATATTTTTAGGTTAACATGAGTTTTTAATTTTAAATAAATATCAAATAATTTTGTAGAAACTAGTGTATTTGTTAATATGTTCTATGAATGAATATAACTCAAATTTAACCTAGTGTAACTCAAATATAATGATGAGTCTTGGTAATTTAAGATTATTTTTATATAAAAATTAATATTTTTTATTTTTTATAAATATAAGATAATTTTATATAAAATTAATATATTTTTAAATATATTCTATGAGTGAGTATAGCTCGAGTGCAATGATTTTTCTAAGTAAATTGTGAAGAGGAGGAGGCGGAGGAGGATGGGAGGGAGCAATGGCGGAGTATAAAGACAAAAGGAGGAGGAGGAAAAAGATAAGAGAGAGGAGGAAGGGTTGTGAGAGGAGACAACAAAGAGAGAGGCAAAGGAGGAGGTGACGAAGTGGGAAGAGAATGAAACAATGGCGGTAGAGTGAGACGAGATAAAGGTAGAATGAGAGGAGACAAATGGGAGGAGGAGAAGGAGAAGGTGAAGAGGGAGAAGGGTGAGAGTCATTTAGCGGAAATAAAATGGTAATTTATGGTTCAACTGAATCAAATTGGATAGCTTGGGTTTAGTTGGATCAATATGATCGGGTACATCTCAAAAAAACCGATTCAACTCCAGAAAATAGAGTTTAACCTAGTCAAAATATAATCACCATCTTTTTAATGATTCATTGAGGATATTTTGATCCAATTTCAAAAAATATTCCCCGTAAAAATCAAATATGTGCCATAAGGCCAAAAGCTTCAAAGTTTGAGAAAAAATTAATCCATGTTTCCATACTTATCATGTTGCATGGTGATAAAAAAAGGCAGAAATATGTAAAACACTAATTAAACACCAACATAAATATGCTGGTAATAGAAATATATTCAAATATGTTACTTCTTCACAAGACATATTGGTACCCCTGTTAATTTTAAGCATTCAAATGACAAAGTGAACAACTAAGTATACTTTCAACAGAGATCTAATTGGAAATAGAATCAGACCTATTTACTAAAGATATGGACCGATTAGTACTAGTGATATAAGGAGGACAATGAGATCAAGAGAAAATTTACTAAAAACTATTAATCAAGATTTAATTTTTTTTATTCTTACTAAATATATTATTTTTTATAAAAAAATATAACAAAAATACCCATATAATCGATTCAAATAATTAAGAATATGTGCCATTTGTTATCACTATAACATCTCGCGGAGATTATATCTAACCCCAAATGTTAAAATTATGAATTGACATCATCTAACTTTCTTTGTATCTTTTAGGATAGAAAATCACACCTAACAATTCTAGGGTCAGCCACTACCATCAGTGGAGGTCGAGAAATTTGACCTTCATCTATCGAAGTCACATCTAGGATCAGCCACTTCCATCAATCGGTCACACGTCGCAGACATCTTTTGACTGGGATCAGCATATCGGACGTAACTTTTGATTCTATAGTTTAAAGGTTACCGGATTTCAATTACGCACACAATATATACAGAACAAGAAATCAACTATATCTGATTTGTTACACAAGCTACATGCTCTTACATTCACACGAGCTTTTGAAGCAACAAGGACAATCACTAGCATAATTCGGCTGGTCAGTGTGTACCAGACTCACATATCTTAAGTTGGGGGTTTAATTCTTCATCCTCTAATGTTAATAAGAACCTTGTATCTCATCTTAACTACTTTCATTTGCACAAAAAAATAGAAAAAAGAAAAAAAAGAGATCACACCGCTATCACAAGCAAAGCCAAGAACTGATCCAACAATCCACTAGGGTTGTCCAAACCTTATAAATCTGACAGCTGCTGCTGCTGCAAGGCAACCGGTTCTCAATATCTTTAGTTATCTCATGATGCAAGAGCAAACATCTACAACAAAGCAAAGGCAAAAGAGAAGTATGGTGTTATGGAAGTTTCAGATTATCATATGCAAATAAGAGCAACATCAGAGAGGAACTAAACAAATTACCACCAAGGAGCATACAGTGAATCTGACTGATGCATGAAAAGTTCGCTGACTAATTTTGGTGAAGTTTCTGCTCAAGTAATTCATTTTCCTTCCTGATAGAATCAAGATCTGCTTGGATTTTCTGGATGTCAAAATTACGGGATGCTGCAAGCTTCCTCTCTTGCTCAGCAGCTTCCTTTATAGCTTTGTCAGTTGCACGAATCTTCTCAACGATTTGTTCAAAGATATCATGGATGCTAGTGAGAAGCCTATATACCTGTCGCCCCACTGGATCATTTTTTGTATCCCTATGTAATGAAAAAAATGCTTAGTACATATGTGCCTGCAGCAAACAGACCAGGCTATTTTAAGAAAAACAAGCAAACATAGCCTGGCCAACACATACATATCCATCTACAAGAAGGAAAAGAAACAAAAGGGAATTAGACCTCCAAGCTAAAAAAATTAGGAGACGGACATGGGATGGACACATAATTTTTAATATATATATATATATGTATGTATGTATATGTATACATATATGTATATGTGTATGTATATGTATGTATATATATGTATATATATAACATGAGTTTATAATATTTATATATTTAAATTTTATACTCAATAAACAAGAAAGGTTAATAATATGTTAACAATTTAATTAGTAGCAAAAAACCTAGATCAAAAAATAAAAAAATTGAAATAGATTAATAATATATTAATAATCAAAATAAGCGTTTATAGCTTAAAAATCTAAACAATATTAATTTGCCTTTGCTGGATGCCGCTAAGGAAGATCCTCATTGGATGTCGATGAAGTCGCAGACGCCATTGAGGAAGATGTTTCGATGGCTCCCGAGTTGAAGGTGGGTCGCTCGGGGCGAAGGGTCCGACAACATGACGACAATGTGATCACGGCAAAGGGGGGCTCAGGTTGGAGGTCATGAGAGCACGGCAGCATGCGACGACAGAGAGGGGGGGCTTGGGGCAAATGGCTTGAAGCAGGCAAAGACTTCACTGGACAAGATGCATGTGGTAGGTGGGGCAAAGCATGCCTCCTCCACAAGTGGGGTCGGGCAAAGACTTCGTCAGTGACGAAGAAGGGAAGTCGATAAGGAAGAAGGGTTCAATCAAGTCATGAGGTATTTGACGTCGATGACAAGTAAGAAATCCTTCCTTAATCTGTGAGGAAAGATTCTAGGCCTTTGCAGTCCGCTCGCGATGAGGAATCTCAATTTCACAACATCTACGCTATCATGAGGAATCCCGACTCCAACACACTAGGTCGTATCCAATGCAATAAAAAAAAAATAGAAAAAGACACGATTGGACACGGGTACGCCACTTAATCCATGGCAAATGATGAATCTGTGTCTGACACACGAATTGATGATGAATCCGTGTCTAACACATCGAACACGACTATGCCACTTAATCTGGTGTGTCCATGCTTCATAGTCCGACATAGAGGATAAAATAAACATAGAAAAGAGAGATTAACGTAGGACGAGAAGTGACGGATATCTTTTGATGATAGAGAGGTAGAGAGAGAATAGAAAAGAGATAATAACAAGAAGATAATAGAAAAAGAAAGGATAACTACCATACTTGCTTCGGCTCAAGGAACGAACTCCCAAGCTGAAAGCCTCACACCTTGGCAAATCAAACCATTGGAAACATAATTGTGGCCTTGCACCACTCACACATAAGGTGGGAAAAGAAAACAATTCATTGATTCATCTCTGATTTATGCATTACAATGTTCTAGCCCCTTTATATATATATATGTGTGTGTGTGTGTGTGTGTGTGTGTGTGTGTGTGTGTTTGTTTGTTTATATATATAAGTGAAATTTTACAATTGCAGTAAATCATATGATTTGATTTGATTTTCCCTTTGAAGAAGACAATATTCTTGATTGATATGCTTTCATACTCACACAGATTAATCTTTACAAAACCTTCCATTAGGATTTAGAATCTTCAATGACAATCATACTTTGATTTTTCTCATATTCTTTCCACATTTGCTTCTTCCTTGAGTAAATTAGGAAACTAGATCAGAATTATTTAGTATGTTGTCATATGACAACTTATCATATGCAAAATAAACCCTAAACTAATCAAATTTATTTAAATAAAGGATAGATAAGATTGGTTCCACGTCATATGCTTCTGCTATGTAGGAACTTGCCCCGAGTTCATATAAGAGATATGGATTAATATAACATCTTGGCTAAACCAAAGGCTCTGATGCCAAATACGATGTAAGACGAGAAGCAGCAGATTCCTTTGATGATAGAGGGTAGAGAGAGAATAGAAAAGAGATAATAAAAGGAAGATAATAGAAAAAAAAGATAAGTTTAGGGTTTACAGTCTTTATGCATACTCATATAGCTATAGTTGTGCTATTCATAAGAGTCGTTGCAGTAGTTATTATTTACTGTTTTTATATTCTACTATGATCATACTATCGTATAGAGGACTGACACAATGCCTTTTATAATATCACTTACGATCTTAATGAGTCATAGTCATCCATGATACTGGAATTCCTTGTGGTGACATATCAGGAACATTTTTTACTAGAAAGAAGAGATCACAAAGCTCTTTTTGGATTTCGAAGATTTCCTTCCTATCATTTGTCCTTATTATTTCATAATATAATCTGAACTTTTGTTGGCAATTTTTTTCATAAAAAGCTTTTTCTAGGTATTGCCTAACAATGTAGTTGATGTTCTGTATTTCGTTTCTTTCATACATTTTCCTGTGCCATAGAGCTTCTTCTGCTAATTCAAGTTGTTCTTCTAAGCAGGATTTACGGTTCTTATTTTCCTCTTCTAATTCACCTATTCTACTTGTTATATACTGATTTTAGCTACTATCTTGGTCCATATATTGCAGAACCTCTAACAGACATCCACTTATTGTATTTTGTGCTGATATCAAACTATTATCGTAACTGTCTATCCTTTCTGCCACTCTATGCAGACCTCTTATTACCAATTTATACTGCTTATAATAAGAAAAGTTGAAAATATCACTTAGAATAATTTGATCTTCAGTAGGGAGAGTGCATTTGGTTTGAAATAGCCGAAAGCCTTTTGGACCTGGGAATTCTTTCGAGCTCATGTTCCTGAAGAAACACAAAGTTTCTTCTGAAATTTATGTAACAATAGTTTATTTTTACTCTTATTCCACATTTCTATTCCTCCTATCAGCGGATAGTATTGATTCATAAATTTTCTTTTGAAATCTAAACATTCAAGTCCAATATGTGCTTCTTTTATTTCAATTCCCTCTTTGCTATATGCATAAGGCATGTTGTTATATTGCAGTGTATTCTATTATCGAATCTTTGCCATATTTAGAAGTAGTTTACCTTTGGTACCTCTGGATTTCTATACGACTCAAAGTAGGTGAACATATTTTCATTTGGATCATAAAATATAGTTTCTTTTCATGTCTAATCTGAAACAAAAGAATTTTATTGCATTACCTCTTTCAAAATGTATTCCAAATTCTTTTGATTTCTCATAATCCAGTGAACCATGCCTGACATGAGAACCTTTTTCTTTCAGCTAACAGTTATTTGTCTGTCTTTGTCTAGAAATGTAAATAATTTATTTTGTTTTGTTCTGTTGCTTTGAAGGTGAAGATATTATATCTAAAGTTTTTCATTATGAATTGTTGTATTACTTCTAGATAAACGATATTATTTCCCATTGGTTTTATTAGTTCTCTACTTAAATAATCTGCAATCTTATTATCCTTTCCCTCGATATGTTGGGATTGTTGCTTATAACCATTTCCAGTGATGTAGTCTACTAACCTATACCATCTTCTTTGTACTAATCTATTTTTATGTGTTTTATTATAATAAGCTACAATATTATGACAGTCAACTCTTAATGAATTCTTTGTCTAAGTATATTCTAAAGGCATTAATTGCATTAATTATTACTTCTATTTCAGCAACTGTTGATGTTAATATAATATTTTTGTATTATATTTTCATTGCTATACCTATAAATTTCTTCTTTGTCCTCGATTTTTTGGAAGAGGATCGCTCCCCATCTATTTTATGATGCATCTGTTTCTATAATTTTTGTGGCTGAGCTTGTCTAGGGATTCCTAATTGCGATAGATGCTTTATTTTTTTCTTTTATTTTATATACTAACTTTTTATCTTCTAGATTAAAATGTTTTTTTCCAGTTTTCTTTAGTTTATTATATAAAGGTTGTGTTAAGTGACACTCAATGTGGCTTAGAAAGCAAACTCCCATGATGAAAGCCTCGCACCTCCACACATCTCACAGATGGACGATGGAATCGCACCATCAGAAACATAATTGTAGTCTCGCACCACTCACACACAAGGTAGGAAAATAATATGATTCATTGATTCATCTCTAAATAATGCATTACAATGTTCTAGCCCCTTTTTATAATCGAAGTACAAGAAAACAAGGAAATGTAAAAGTGAAAATTTTCTTTCAAAGAAATAATTTGATTTACTTTCGAAGAAATAATTTTCTTGATTGATATGCTTCCATCCTCATGAGATTAATCTTCATAAAATCATCCATTAGGATTGGAATTTTCAATCACAATCATAATTTGATTTTTCTTAAATTCTTTCCACATTTTCTTCTTCCTTGAGTAAACTAAGAAACTAGGTCAAAATTATTCAGTATGTTGTCATGTGACAACTTATGATATGCAAAATAACCCCTAAACTAATCAAATTTATTTAAATAAGATTGGTTCCGCATCAAAGATGATGGAAGTGTAGGTA
The DNA here is from genome assembly GCA_021527575.1 of Ensete glaucum. Classification (NCBI taxonomy): domain Eukaryota; kingdom Viridiplantae; phylum Streptophyta; class Magnoliopsida; order Zingiberales; family Musaceae; genus Ensete; species Ensete glaucum. The sequence continues at coordinate 36,083,157 of CM038558.1, read as the reverse complement.
GTCTCACATGGTATAGTAATATAGTACAGATTGCCAAGGAGCACAAAATGATAGCAGATGAGGACTTACATGAGGCCAAGGAAACAAGGATGTCAGTCAAGAAAATACATGAATTCCTTCTAAATTTCCCAATAAATAAAATAATAATAACTCATTCTAGTTATCCTAGGCATATACTGAGACTACCAAGTCAAGACCTCCTGAATAGTAGACAACACCAACTGAATGCTGAGGCAAACAACAAATATAATCCTAAACAACTTAAGGAAAAGGACTTTAATTTGATTACATGACCAGTGAACATCTGTTGCACTGAACCATAGAAATAGCTATGTCACATGAAACAAGGTCCAAAATAAGATCAAATAATAGAAGCATGCCAGAGTTCATCATTGAGCTGAATATCATAATTTTCTGAAATTGCTCTATATGAACAAACATAAGCAAAAATTTCCTGAAGTTCAATGAAACCTTAACAACAAAAACAAGAGCAAGATGCAAAATCTTATACCTGAAAACTGTTTCTTCAACCACAGCATATGTCCTGTGAAGCTTTTCCTGTATGGAATTACTCTCTAGCTGAACTTCTCGAATCTCCTTCAATATTCGATGAAGATCAGTGTCTTGTTTCCAGCTGTTCTTTGTTATTTCGGTCACACGATCAATGTAATATTTTCTAGAAGGAACTTTTGGCAATTTATCAAGCTCCACAATTAGTTCAGCATGATCAACCTCCCTGAGAACAACAAAAAGTAAGCCAGGAGAAACAAATTTGACAATTGTAATGGAGATAAAACAAAATGAGCCTAAAAATTATTGATATAGCACACGCCTTTTTCTTACAACTGATCTGTAACAGTTTACCTATGATTTCATTTCTGGAAAACTAGATCAAAATTCTAGTTCACAAGTAAACTACAGCATTGGTACCCGCACTATGATGTACAGATAACAATTACTCATTAACTGACAATTGGCATTCTTATCAATAAGTTCTACCTTCTGTGAATTTCTGACACTGTGGCCTCTGTTGCTTGTTCAATTTCTTTTAATTTCAAAAGCCTTTCTTGCAGTTCAGGTTTTTGAGCATGCATTGACTGCTCAAGTAATAGTGGTCTCCCTTCTGCTGTTTCTTTTAGTGCATTCCTGCAATCAAATAGATAAAGCAGTGTGAGAGTTGTAGCGGAAAGTTGCAGTAGATTTGAGCCTCCAAAACCTTCATCCTCTGGTACATTCATTGTCCAAACATACAGTAGCTTTAATAATATGAATGAGATACCATTAGCTGCCATTATGGTAAGATATACAATCAAGAATTAGCTACCACTATCTCATATGAATGAGCTGCAGACAGAGGAGAATCGGAGCTTGGTTATTGTAAAGAAAGATGATATGTACTACGGGGAAGATTGTGTCTCAGAAAAGGTATATAAAAATAAAGAAAACATAAAGAAGCACAGAACTTGAGTCAATATGATGATCGAGAATGCATAACATGTTTAGCAGTTGCATCTAAAGAATGACATTGAAATCACTAAAAATCTTTACCAACATGTTCATCCATCAATTTGGTGTGACATGATGTATCAATAAAACCTTACTAATATTTCAAAGAATAATGAACACAATGTAGTGCAAATGCCAAGTTCTTATGAAATGCATTGTTCAAGAAAAGAGGAGCTTGCAAGGTTTATAGTTTCTCTTTTGTCTCAGCTTTCATGATTCCACACATGTAGCATAGTTATTTTTGACAGCAAATCAAGTTCCTTTTTTCCTTTTAATATCATTGCAATGCAAGTTCCACTACCCATTATTCTTTGGAGTCCAAAAAAGCTTGCACAACATCGAAGAAAACTTAACAGCAATAAATAGTTCATTGATAAACCCAGAAAGCCTTGCCATTCAATATTAATACCAAAAGTGCTACATTCCATGATTGAAAGCATAAAATTATGACAAATATTATTAGTAGTCATTATGGCAATAGAATCAGAAATTCTTACAATACTGACTTCTAGTAGCAATATGCCAAAGTTCCATGCATCAACTAATATTGAGATTTTGTTGTGATTGAAGATATACCACAATCTCCTACCATTGCATTTCCAGTTTCACAAGATTGCCCCTTCTTGCTTCTGCTTGCTCATTGAGCTCTTTCAAACAGAGCTCAATAGAATGTTGATCATCAAATGCCATTTTCACAGCTGCTTTTAGGAGCTCATACTCAGCTTCTAGACCCTGAATTTGAAAGACTTTAGACTGTGTTTTCTCCTTCAATGACGTCTCTTGATCTTTCAAATACTCAGTCTCGTTTCTTAGCTGAAACAGATAATTGAGGCAAGTAACATCAAATAAAGATAATGATCATATTTAAAAAATAGACCTATATGAAAAAGGGTACCATCTATGTAAAACTCCAAAGAAAACCATTTAGTAATAGCACACAGTTTTAAGAAAGACAAATTTATAGAAAGATAAAAATAACTCCAAAGTGAGAGGCCTGACATGTGCATTGCACTGAGTCTACAACATACACAACGGCAACATATCTGCATAATCTAGTACAGTTAATTCCAAGTCAAGCATTTGAAATGATTAATAATGTCCATTTTCCTCTGAAAATATGTTTGATTGCAGACAATTTCAGCAACACAAATTAAAGGTTAGAAATTGTTTATTTAAACAAGGAGAAGATCGTCTATAGCTTTGTGTTCATAGAGATATGTACTTAATGTCTAAGGTTCACTGTACACCCCATGCTCATATAAAACACTTTTGATGAAACGTATGTTGGCAGAATTTCCTCAGAAAAATTTTATATGTTTGTACAAATAAACAACAAGAAACCTAGAAAGCATACAAAATAGACTCTTAGTAAGAAAGATTGTGATTTCACAATGTACCTTCAATTTTTCCAGCTGCAGAGAAGCCAGTGTCTGTTCAAGTTCAACAATACATTCCCTATCTTCCTGCACAGTATCCTCTTTATTGGCACATACCTCTGTGGAATTTCTTAGTTGTTCTGAAACATATCCAACATTTCCCTCCTTGCAATTAATCTCTATATCACATTTCTGATGCTCGTATAACGATCCTGGATCGTCTGACTCTTCCAGTGGCCCTGGAACTGCACTAGCACCAAGAAACCCATGTGTGTTTACTTCCTTAACATCTATATCAGATATCTCCCGTAATTCTTTGTCTGATCTTCCGGAAGTACATGGAAAATCATGTATATCTTGACTCTCATACATTTTATTAGGCCTCTCTGTAAGTAATTTTGATGTACCATTAGAGCTATCACCACTAGCTAAGGTGCTGTCAGAAGCAGGACTGGTTGTTGTATCATCTGATGCATCTGTATTCAAAATTGATTCAGATAGCCTCTCCACTAAAAACCTCAGCAACTTGTACGATTCCTCATTTGTTGGATACATAAACTGGCAAAACCAATAGATTATTCTGCTTCTGAGAATATTTGTTAAACAATGATAAAATCATCAACAGAATCAGAAGAAGACACAAAATATTAACACAAGGAAAGAGGATAATCTGAATTTAACTTTTGAAGCTTGGATATACAACCAAACAAGTTCTTCGGGAACATCAAGGATCAAACTAGTTTTAGAGCTCAAATGGTAATGATTAAGCATGAAGTTCAAAACCATAAAACAGGAACCCAATCATTAGTCTGGAAGACAGAAAATTTTGCTCATTTTGTTGCCCTTACCTGATCTCATTTTCACACCATATATGGTTATGCTTACAAAGAAAAAAGAGCAGATATTAACATCGACAATTAGGGACTCAAGTGAATTTGTACGATTAGGGTTGATAAAAGATTCCACTTGATCCTATTCTAAATTATTGTTTGCAGTAACAGAAAAACAGGGAAAGTTATTGTTTGCAGTAACAGAACAAACTCCTAATTCTAAATTATTACTTGAGGTAAAGGAGAAATCAGAAAAATTCTTGTTTTTCCTCTCCTTATTCATATTAGACTCTTTGATATGGATTCTTCGATTATAAAGTAAAGGTCTTGTCACCCGAATCATCATTGTCGACAAGCGAACAGATAGGTCGCTTACGAACAAAAGAAAAGGGGGCAACTACCTGGTGGAAGCTGAGATCGTCTTTATATCCGATCGACTTGAAGACCGCGGCAACATCCGCGCAAACCTTGAACCGCTCCGCGGCGGCATCCGGGATCGAGGTCGGGAGGGACGCCGAACCTGCGCCACGGATGAGGCGAAGAGATTGAGCGCAGACGGAGACGAGGGCGCCGGGGGAGAGACCTTTGATCGAAGAGGAGCCGGCGGAGAGGCCCGAAGGAAGCGAAACGCCGGAACTGCGCAGCGAACTCAAAAGGATCTCCTCCGCCTCGTCCATGGCGGCGTCTTCTCCTCGATAACAACTCGATAACAACCCTTTAGACTGTTAGCTATTTTAATAAGTTATATTTTTATGAATTTTTTAGCATCTAAACAGTATGTTTTTTATTTTTTATTTCTAACAAATTATAACGCAGCCATATAATATTTGTTTCACATTTAAGTTTCTAAATAGGTCCTCAATATATGCAGAAATTTTGGTCTAGAAAAAAAAATTATAATAGATGATGTGGGGAGCTGTATGGTGATCGCCGGACAGTTGCGTTGCCTGAGGGAAAGACATGGTGGAGGAGGAAGACCGGAGACTGCAGCTGAGCTACGAAGAAGAATTAGTGCATGCTTCAGTCCTTGTTCAGATCTGACAGGAGACTTACCATTGCTACAACCACAACCAGCTGTGTTTTTTTTTCTTTTTTTTGCTTGTCCTGTTCAATTCGAACGATATTTTATTCGATGTTTCCTTTCCTTCATCCGCTATCCGTTTGCTTTCTTACATGTCCATGCCTTGCAAGCCGATATGAATTGGGTATCACATGGATCAGAGCCTACAATATGCGCATAGGTTCTCGGTGTGTATAGCGGGACGCACCTTCCCGTTGTATTTTATGCTCCATCTTCATTCACTGCTTCTTTGATTAAAATAGCGTGTAATAGTGATTGCATATTAGTAGGAACATCTCCACTATGCTGTTTGATAAAGTAAATTACTATGTTGTTTTCTATATAGAATAATCATTTAGCGGAATATAAACTTAAAGCTGTCCAAATCTTAAAACAGAAGACAAGCATCCAATTCTATGGTCCCAAAAGATCAACAAATAAATGAACATAAGCTTGATCTAGACAAACTGAGATATAGCGAAAGCAGATCCAAGAGCTGCCATGAACACGGTGTTCTTGAAGGAAGCAGCAAAACCCACGGCTGCACTAGAGATGGAGCCGCCACTGTGGCCTGGCTGAGGAGATGGAGCATCTCCTGGGATGACCACTTCCCAGTGCACCATCACGCGAATGATCAACCTCTCCCCGGCCTTGCAGTTGCCTGGTTCGCCACTGATGAAGTAGAAGTAGCCGTGGCGGTCGAACGTGAAGGTCGTGTTGCCGCCTACGAACTTGAGGAGTGGCGCCGTCGTGTCGCATTCTTTGTACGCGTTCTTGTCCACCACGAGCACCGAGTCGTTCTCATACTTGAAATCTGACAGCTCATCAAAAAATGAACTTGCGAATGTTCTTCGTGCCAGCAAAACGATCTTAATACTATATAATGAGAGAGAAAGCTTACACAAGGAATCTCCGATATGGAAGCGGTTCTTCGTTGCCCAGTGGTTGTAGTTCTCCAACTCATCTCCCGTGGGCTTCCTCCAACCTTTCAGTCCTCCAACACGGAACTCGTAAGCCGATAAGGTGGAGGAGAGAAGAAGCGATAACGAAAGGAAGAAGAAGAGGTAAGAAGAAGCAGCAGCCATTGATGAGACTGGAAGGCCACAAAATCTCAACCTGCTCTTGTGTTCGGGCTCGTGGACGCTCTTCAGGTGAAAGTGCTGTAGCAGCAAAGAAGCCCTTTTAAAGGAGGCAAGTATATAGAGAGAGAGAGAGAGAGTAATGGGTAGTTACTGTTAGTTGGATTGGATCGAGCATGCAGTGTCGAGGGGGAGTGGGGTGTATTACGTGATCGATTCAAACAGGTGAGTTCATGTAAGTGCTAAGATTCGATGTTTGAGAGAGAGAAGAGACAGAGAGAGAGAAGAGACAGAGAATGCCGGAGTTTTGTTTGTTACTACGTGTCGTTGAACGAGTCAAATCATCGCCGAACACGTCGCGTGTGGAGGACGTGGTGGCATTGACCAAGTCAAACAATCATGTCATTTGTACGTTAATTAGATAATCACAAGGTTTAATAGTATCATTGTCTCATAAATAGGATTTAGATAAGTTACATTTATTCTATTACTATGTTTTCAGGGGCCAAAAATGGCATTGGTCTGCAACCTAGATCAAGACTTTTTTCCCAAAAAAAAAAAAAACTGTATAACTCAAATGATGGATACATTAATATGGCGCAAAAAAAACTATGAAATGTGGGATTCTCTCCCCTTTCCAAACATCCACACAAAAATGATTCAATAATCTTAATGTACTTATTTACCAATTTAAAAAATACAAAAATTCATTTTTTAAATATATTACATAGAGTTATATAAAAATATTTTTTAATATAATCTCATAAATAATTATCATATTTATTAACTATCTAACTATTATCTAGTCTTATATGCTCCCCATTAGTAGCTCCGAGTGTTTCACTAACTCAAAACCATCATTTTGAAATAATTTATATTATAATCTACCAAAATAGTTTTGGTTGAGCACAAATGCTCAACAGAGATAAAAGAAAAATATAATAATAACATGTTAATCAAATGCTATAATTAATTAATTATGCATACGACATGTGAGTCTAATAATAATAAATAAGAGTACAAAATCATTGGAGTAAATCAGGGATCATAATAAGAATGCATATAATATGCTTTTATATAATATTCTCCATAAATAGAACTACTCATACTTATGAACTTAGTTAAGATTCAACATTCGAGTCAAATGTAATAGATACTTCTCCCAACTGTATAGAGAATGACGATATAATAAGTCTCATAATTATCACATGCACTAATGTAGTATAATATATACAAAAGCAAAGTATCCATGCACATCATCATCATCTTGGCTTAGTGGAACACCTAATAATATCCTCTCTCAATAATAAATAGAGATGTATTACTCCAATGAAATGAGTTTATCTCTCAATAATAGATAAAGAGAACTCATATAGTACTCACAATAGCAAATATAATAATATCCCTCACCTACTAAAGTGATAAAACGTTCTTCCTAATAGTAAATGAAGTAATTATCTAGTTATTACATTTGATAATTTACTAATTTCTAAAAAAAATAGGCCATATTTTGGCCCTTTTGCAATTGATAGGGATCATCTAGATACTTTTATCATTTCAAAATTATATGTCGTAATATGTCATCATATCATCATATCAATAAATGATTATATCATTATATTATCAACTAATCATTCAAGCACACAATCATAAGATCATAGATCATATTAGGAGGATAATATAAAGGATTTAATCTAGTGGGTGCTACATGAGCATGTAGCTCCGGGACATAATCCAGTTGAGATCTCACATCTAGCCTAAGTAGATCACTCATCTGTCCATCAACCATGTATCAAATATACTTGTGCATATACAAGACTTTATAAATGCATCAACATGGATGTAAGAACAACGATCGAACCATTTATTTTGTATTAAATATGTACATGCATGTGAGATAACGTTGATACATAAGTAAGAATATAAGTGCATAGTGCAAGTATCACTCAACCATGGTATACTTAAAAAAAATACTATAGACTTCTTTTTACTTATTAATTTCATGGGTAAAATATATGTGCAATGTAAATCATCATCATAACTAGTGAGACCACTTGTAAAATGTAGATTGCACAATATAGGTCATGTATTAAATTATGCATGATAAATCATGCCAATTAAAGTATGAATATTTAGGAGACATCAGAGATAAACCTCCTAATTACTTATTCTAGACCCTCTACTCATGCTTATAAAAAGACAGGACCTCCTAGAGACATAATATGAATGAACGATTATGAGAATGATATAAATGTAATATAGTTGAGAGATTAACTAGTCAATGAGAGATTATAGTTTCTCTCTTATATTATTATTCTTAAATCCATCAATCATAGTGGTCTTGTGAAAGGATAGGAAGAGAGGAGAAGGTGAATCTAGATCTTCTTGCACATTGTCATTATTACAGATCTTGGATCTGACAATAATGTACTCGCATAAGATTTTTTATAAATAATAATATTAAAAGGTACGTATCATAATAATACTTTTAGATCTATTATTATTTGATTTTAAATTCTAACATTAAAGTTTTCTATGTAATTGATAACATATTATCGATTTTATCCTAACAATTCGTATTAGAGCCATAGTTTTAAGATCAAATACTTTGGATCTATTTGTTAACATCTTTAATTTATAAGAACTTAATCAATTTTTATTTAAGAAGCATAAATGATTCGTAGTTATTGTCGATCTATTTTTCTATTCTATCACTTGCTTATGGACAATTATAGTTTTTATGTTTGATCGATAGATTTTGTTTGTTATCGATGTTATTGAGAGCAATGATTTTCTCGCTTGTTCATTGTCGACAACGGTTGTGCAGCATCGCTGGGTACAACGGCTACAGCAGCCACGCATGAAGACGTCGTGTGAGTAGCAGGCTAGCTACAATAGCACCGTTGCAAAGCAGCGGCCATGCACTTGCTCATAAATGGTGGCTGCATAAGCGATGATCGCCTGCTAGTAAAGGCAACGGCTGTGGCTCGCAAAGGCGATGACTATGGGTAGAAGCGATAGTGTCCATAATGCGATGGCCTCCCACGACCACTAGCGGCAGCTATGAGAAGAGGTGGCACCGCGCTTGCTTGCGATAGAGGATGGTGGTCGCACAGGCAGCGACTATCAGCGTGCAGAGGCAATACTTACCCGTAGAGGTGGTGGCCGCGTGTGCAGGGGCGACGACGTAGGGAGAGTAGGGTTTCTCTTCTGAAAGGATTTTTTGCCCTTCATAAATATATAAATTCATAAGTTTATTCTTTTATTTACTTTCTTTAATGCCCTCCAAAAATTAGCTATTTTCTTGTATATCCTTTTGACAGTTTTATCCTTCATGAATCTCATAATTCCGTTTATGTCCTATCACTAAAATTATAGTTTACCCTTATATAATTATGAAATTCTAATCAATATTCTTGATTATAAAATTAATCAATATGATTTAATTTTATTTAAATTTAATCATTATGACTATTATTTAATTTAGTTTTGATCAAATTTAGAAAAAATAAATTTTGATCAATTTTGATTTTAATCAATTTTTATTGATTGACTTAATTTGATTTATGTCTAGCCCAATTCTAACCTTACCCAATTAAATAAGGTTGACTGATATAATGGTTCATTGATGATTTTCTCATATGGTTATTCACATGTATATCTTTAAAATTATGAAATAATATTTTTTTATATTAAAGCCTTTAATGATTTATGTATCATTATGATTACAGTTATTATATAACTTTTCTTTATACCGATCAATGTTCAATAATTATTTTATTATTATTTTATTATTGAACTGTTTTAGTGTAAATTAGATAAAGAAACTTAATAAATATTATTTATAATTCATCTCCGTAAGTTTTATAGTTACTAAAATAGTCTGGGATGATAGACTTATAGGATGTGAATTATAATAAAAGTTTTATCATTTATAGGATATTTGAGATTATATTTTGTATTCTCGTATTGATCTTATAGCCACCAAAGTAACTTGGACTAATAATTCATAAAATATATTATGTAATTAGTCCTAAATAATATAAAAAAATAATATTCATAATAACATACATAATTAGGAGATTTAGATAATCCCAAGAAAAAATCTAGTTTAAATAATTACGTGATAGGGTAGGATGATACTATTTTGAATATACTTATAGTTTAAGATTGTATACCAAAGGTAGTAACACTATTCTACAAGGATGGTACTAATCCACAAGGATGGTATCGGTCCTCTATAAATAATTTTGTGTGAATACTATATATGTCAATATTTCACCCAAAGGTGAAATATATATGATATCAATAGTTCAATAATTATTGAAAAACTCAAAGCATTAAATTTTTATAGTGGTACTTTCTTTATTGTATTCTTGTAAATATCTTTATATTATCTAGTGTAAATGGCTAAACATATGCAATTTGTATTGAGTGAGTTAGACCTTGATCAGATTAATTGAAAAGAAATACAGACTTAACTATTGAAAGTTTAATGGAATAAATAATCTATATAACTGATTGGGAAAGGTCTAAAAGACTCGATGATATGATAATTACTAATAATATTTAGACTTCATTACAGTTTGTAACTAGCACACAAGACTGTTTATAGATCGATTTATATTTAATAATAAGTCTTTTGTAGTTGACATCTTAATCGAAGAATTGACTAACAATGATAGTATCTAAGAAATTTAAGATTATATCATCAATATAGTTGAAAAATTTGTAAGCTTAAGAATATGCTTCACAATAAAGTGCTACTTCCGTAGCAAGAAAAGTTATATGAAGAAGAACTATAAGATTTGATTTGAAAGGAAAAGGTATAAGTTTGACCTTTGTATGGTTAAAATCAAATATTATAGAAATCATTGTATAATACTTGATGGATTAATTTTGATGCTTCATATGTTACCAATAATAAAAATTTATTTTTATAAAAACTAAAAGGGAATAAAATATTCATCATTATAAGGAATCATCATTATAAGGAATCATCTTAAAGTGAAAGCGATAATAGTTTGTATTTATCACCTATGCCTAGAGATAATTCATTTGATGGATCTGAAGGATAAATATTATATTCTTATAATTATGGGAATTTGAGTTCTTTACTGCTATAATATTATTTCTCTTTTGGTAATTGTAAACTTAGAATGATTTAATAAAAGTTAATTTTTGAATTATGTATGATAGTTTATACATAATTAATATAGATCTTGAGTTTATAATGATCTTATATTTGCGGGTTACTTTATGTTCTATCTTATTAAAGAGAGATATTTTATCACCTTAAAGATAACTTGTCGAGATATGATTATATATATATAATTTATATAAAGTCTTAGTCTAGTGACACTCTTGAAGTATATATAAATGAGATCGAGAGATGATTAGATAAAAAATCAAGATTATTATATCTGGCAGATGTAATAAATTTTAAGGTATTTATAATGAACCTAATTATAATTTTAGTTCTTTTGCTAGATTCTTAGAAAAGTATGATATGTGTGTTCAGTATGATTTACCAGATGTATCACAACATAATAGAACTATTGAAAGAAACTCGTACTCTTATAGATATAATTAGGAGTATAATGAGTTATTTTTTGTACCCAAATTAATATGATAAGAAGATCTAAGGATAACTATGTATATCTTAAATAGGTTTCCTAGTAAGTAAATTCCATCAACTTCTTTTGAGTTATGGATTGATAGGAAACTCAACTTAAGATATTTACATATTTGGGATTGTCCTATAGAGATTAGAATCTTTAATTCACATAAAAGTAAATTAAATTCAATAACTATTTTTGGATATTTTATAGTTTATCTAAAAAGTTCAATGGGATATATTTCTTATTGACCTAATTATAGTAAGGGATAATTAAATCTAGTATTGTAAGATTCCTATAAAATAGCGAATTAGTGGGAGTGAAAATATTGAAATTTAACATTTGATATAGAGTAGATATAATTTGATACTCCTTTATTACTAGAGAGATTGTTGTTATTCAAATTATTAAATAATTTGATAAAGGTGAATAATAAAATAACATTACTAAACTCTCACATAATATTGATATCGATGTTAATTGTCTTGTAGAACAACCATAATTGACAATTTTGAGAATATCTAAAAGAAAAAATAATTCTATCATTTATGATTATTATGTAGTATATCTATAAGAATCATATTATAATATAGGAATAAAAAAGATCCCTCATTATTTTCACTAGTCATGAAAGGAAATGATTCTGAAAATGTAATATGATGTAATAAAAGAAAAGTTAAAATCAATAACTAGGATGGTGTCTGATAAATTTGTTGAATTATCCAATAATTATAAAAGAGTGTTACATAAATGTAACTTAAGGATAATGTTAACCGATATAATGGTCAAACTTATGGTTAAAGACTTTACTCATAAGGAATGCATTGAACATAATGAGATATTTATTTTTTAAATGAACTCATTAAGAATCGTTATGACATTGGTGACTCATTATAAGTTTGAGTTAAAACATAAGGGTGTGAAAATAAGTTTTCTGATTAAAGATCTAGTTTTATATAAGTTACTCTGAATGATTCGTAAAAAAATATATAAAATTTGGTATACAAATTCAAGAATACATTTATGACCTTAAACAAACTTCTAACAATAGTATATAAAGTTTCTTGATATCATTGATTTCTTTAGATTGATATGAATGAGACATCTTATATTATTAGCATTGATATATTCAGTTATAGATCTCAATGATTGTTAAGACTATCTCAGAAAGAATATATTGACTGAGACTTAAAAAAATTTAGTATACAGCTTTATTCAGCAAATCATAAAAGTAAAATTTCAGTCAAAACATGTGTTTTAAAATGACTTGAAAAGAATTAGATGAAGAAAATATTCTTTATATATACACAGTTGGAAGTTTATGTTCAAGCCTATGTATATCGGTTTTATAGTTAGTATATTAGGTAGATATTCAAGTTACTTAGAAGTAAAAACATTAAAGAACTATAAAGAAAAGTAATAATATATAAGGGATGATTCTATGCTCACATGTATGAGAATACAATAGCTTGAAATGATGGTAATTTTCAAGTGTTGATTTTTTAATTATCTCGATAATATGAAGTCCACCTTATAGTTAATATCCATATCAATTTATTGTTATATTATTAATAATAAAAGTTGATTTTATGGCATGCTTTGAGGTCACTAATCAAACTTATGACTCTAAAATTTTATCTCAGAACTTGGAGTGGTCAGACTTAATTGTCAGGTCGCTGATAATATTTTATAACATATCATAGTAATTTTCTTCTCTAAGAATAGCAAGTAATACTGCATCTTTATACATTATAGTATAAAATACTTAATGGTTAGAGCAAAAGAATCCATAAACATCTAATGTTAATTACTTACTTGAGTTTCATAATATTGATTGCTGATCCATTCACTTAGGACTTACAATCTAAAGTGTTTGAAAGAACATGTTATTATGATTGAGTTTGTGAGCAACCCATAAAAGATATAATGATGCATGTTTGAATGGATACTATAATTAATATTTTACTTACATACTTAAAGTTATTTGTTTCTGCTATCATGTTCATAATTATGTATATACATATTACGATTAAATGTAATGACAGGATTATCTTGATAAGATAAATTACATGGGTTATTTTGGACTGTATTATTAAAAACTAATAGTATTGTGGTATATAGAATGAAGGATGACATTGATGACATGCAACCATTATGATTAGTATTGCTAGTCAGATTTAATATAGTATTATTATATTTATTGGACTTATTTAAAAAATTCGTGCACATGTAAATAATTTTTTTTAAATTTCATAATCTAATTATGTAAACTTATTTTCAAATAAATTTTATTTATTTATGATTTTGAATACTTTTGTAGCATACCAAATTAATGGGCTAAGTTATCACAGACTTAGCTGAATTTGCCTAAGTCTTACGGTAAACTTGAAGACTTAGCTAGAATTGCCTAAGTCATAAAGCAACATTGTCTAATGTTTCAGACTTAATTGGGATTGCATAAGTCATAAAACGCTGAAGTGTTACTTGCCTGTAAAGGGTCAACCCACTTGCAACCTCGTGCAAGTCCCGAATGATCTACAAAAGAGAAGTTGATTAGTATGAAAATGAGCAACAGACAAGTCCCGACGTCTCGTAAAGAGGGTAACTTTTACAAGCAATTCGTCAAACAATTTGAGTACAATAGAGAAAAGAGAGAAAGGGAGCGAAACAAGACTTTAGAGGGATGTATGAATGGTCACAAGTCCACAAACGATGGTTCCCAAGGTGTCGGACGCAAGATGAGTTCAACTTTTGATGAATGCTCACACCCAACATATAACCGAAGCCCCATCCAGCCCTATGCCACTCGGGTGGTTCCAAGGGGTTGAGATGGCTAACGTTTTGACCTCTTAGAGTGGTCATCGCAACATATGAAAACAACCTAAAACAGAGCTATTTTGGCTCCATGTAGCGAGCGATCATTCTACAGCGTTACAGACTATTTTTGCTCATATTTCTTAGACAAAAACACATAAACTCAAGGTAAAATAGGTTGCCAAACATCTATACAAGTAGGTAAAAATGACAAACAGTCTACTGAGCGAAGATGCTGCGATTGAGTGATAATTATTCGTGACATTCTGCCCCACTTAAATTATTAATGCCATTGTCGATGCTTGTTGGTAGGCTTTGACGATGGCTTCTTCGTGTCGTAAGGCATCTTCGGGCTCTAAACTAGCTTTTGTTCGAGAAAGTTTTTGCCACTTCATCAAGTATTGATTTGCTCCACTCTTTTTGGTACATTTGACTTGCGATCTACTAGAATAGTTTTAACTCGCTTCTCACAGGAAGCTCTGGTGGGGGGTAGTCGAGTTGAAATATTTCAAGAAGCGTCTTGCGAATCTGAGTGGTAGGCTTTCAAGTTACTTGCATGGAAGATGTTGTGAATTTTGAGTCATGTTGGCAGTTCCAACTTGTAAGAGACATTGCCTACCCTACTAACGATTGGGAAGGGCCCTTCATACTTATGTACCAATCCCTTATGCACTTTGTGCCGAAAGAGCTGGAGTGATATTGGTTGGAGCTTCACCAATACCAAGTCACCAACTTTGAACTCCTATGGTCTCCTCCCCAAATCGATCCACTTCTTCATCTTTTTGGTCATCTTCTCAAAGTAAGCCCACATAATATCTAAATTCTATCGCTATTCTTTTACAAAGTGATATGCTGACAGACTACTCTATGTATAACCAATAGCCAAGGTGTTGTATGGGAGTCCCCAATACGTCACCACATTCTTCATCATCAACTTGGCCACCTCTTATACTGAACAATGTAGGGTTGCAGCAATGAATGTTGCATACTTTAAAAACCGATCGACCACCACGAGTATCGATCCTCCCCCTACTACCAACAAGCTTGATATTGTTGGGAAACCTCAGTGGGTGCATCACATGCGTAGCAAAAATCAAACCAAAAATTGGTTACCCACGTAGATCAAATCGTCGTGTAAAAGATTTGGGTCGCGAGAAAATCCGTAAAAATAAAAAAAATCGCGATATGTGAGAAATTGATTTTACCTAGGGAGATCGTATATCCCTGTATTCCAAATCTGGATAGAGAAGATGAAGGAGGTCAAGCATCCTCCTCTCTAGCGGTATCCACATGATGGATCTCTATAGTGAAACTCCTCCAATCTGATCTTGCAACTCTTGCTGAGAGGGAGGGAGGAGAATAGGAGGTGGTGGCTAAAGATGTAGCCTATCAACCATGAGTCTCCCCTCCTATTTATAAAGAGCCACCAAAAATCCTAGTGCTCCTACCTTAGTGGGTATTGGATCTCCATCCAATAACCACTAACATTGTATTATTAGATCTCTATCTAATAATCTCCTTAAGAATCTAATTGGGCCTTAAGCAAGGTGCTCATCAGCATAGGGTCTCATTTAATGAGAATATGGGCTAATTGGATCACTATCAAATTCTCTATTCACTGAAGCATCCATTATATGTGTGTGACCCTCTAGGCTCGATACCGAGCTGGCCGTGAGTCACTCATATGAGAACTCCTTTTGATATAGTGAATTATTATCCTCATAGTAATTCACTTGGCTCATCGACTATGGACGTACTAGGCCACTATGCTATAGTTTCCAAATGATACAGGGGGATCGAATCCATCAGACTTATCTATCTACCGTTACCATGTATTTATAATCCCTCATCCAAATAATATTCCAGAGACCGTATATTGGACATGGTACTATCAGGTCACATACCAAATCAATTTGTCTTGCTCTATTCGGATTCTACCAGAGAACTCCTTCTCTCTTAATCCGAATGACCCTGGCCAGGGATTTGTCTAAGTAAGCATATATGAGATATTCCTCTTGTGATACCGAGAGTGGATGATCCTCTATTGACACTCAATTGCTTTCGTAAAATTGGCTATCAATATCGATAATCAGTTGTACCAGATCTGGAGCTTTCTAAACCTGTAAGTTTGGCATCAAAGAAAAGAGTACTCATACAAGACATCCTTGGTGTCTCAAGTCTAAAGACCAGATATACAACTGAGACTATGAAATCACTGTCTGACATTAGGTATTATTAACCATACAACATTCCATAAGTGGATCAATTAGTAAACTCATTCTCCAAAGAGCACTTGTACTATATCCTTAGTGTCTCCATACAAGTGGCTATGAGACCAACCGCCTCCATCATATGGACAGGTATATAGTACATTGATCTTTGCGGTTATCCCAATGTCCCTCTTGAGTAACCTATGATCGGAATTATTTAGGATCTATATTTAAAGGTGAATCGATCTCATTATCGTGATCTCATTACGATCTAATTCCTATTGCATAGAACCAAGGACATCACAAAATATATATAACAAATAATATAATATGAGAATATGCCCACATTAATCATAAGCAAAAGGATCACACAGCGTGTTACATATGCCATCACTCACGTGATTGGCTTGCAGGGCACATGTAACCAACAATCTCCCACTTGACCAAAAGCTAATCAACTATGTGTCTGATCCCCATCAGACCCTTGTGATGCTCAAATATAATCTGAGCTAGTGGCTTCGTTAGTAGATCTGTAATATTATCTTCGGATGAAACTATTTCCATTGTTATATCATTTTGGGTCATGATCGCTCTAATCAGATGGAACCTCCTCAGAATAATTCTGTTGAGACCTGAGTTCCTTTGTTGGAGTTATCACCTTGTCACTGTCACAATATATGGGAGTTAGCTCCATGCTTCTTGGTATAACTCCTAAATCCTTGATGAACTTCTTCATCCACACCCCTTTGTCTTACTGCTTCTACTACAGCAATGTATTCCATCTCTGTGGTCAAGTCAACAGTAGTATATTACTTATAACTCTTCCAGCTTACTACTCCTCCATTCAGGGTGAAAACATACCCTAAATTTGACTTGCTATCATCAATGTTGGACTGTAAACTCGAGTCCATGTAGCCCTCAACCTGAAGGCTATCTCCTTCATATACTAGTAAAAGATCCTTAGTTATTCTCAAGTACTTAAGGATACACTTTACTGCCTTCCAATGTTTTAAACCTGGATCTGCCTAATACCTGTTCATGACACTCAGAGCATGTGCTATATCAGGCCTAGTACATAGCATCACATACATGATAGACCCTATCGTTGAGGCATAAGGTATCTTATTCATGTATACCCTTTCTTCAAGAGTCTTTGGGGATATACTCCTAGAAAGTGATATTCCATGTCTCATCGGCATGAGACATCTCTTGGAATTTTTCATGTCAAATCTTTTGACAATGGAGTCTATGTACTTAGACTGGGACAAGCCAAGCATCTTTTTGGATCTATCTCTATAGATCCGGATCCTCAAAATATAGGATGCTCCCCCTAAGTCTTTTATGGAGAAGTTTCTAGATAACCAAGCATTTATTGTCGAGAATATTCCTACATTATTCCCAATGATTAGAATGTCATCCACATATAGCTCCAAGAAGGTGATAGCGCTTCCACTTACCTTCTTGTACACATAAGGATCATCTTCGTTCTTAACGAAGTCATAAGATCTGATTACCTCATCAAATCTTATGTTCTAACTTTGAAAAGATTACTTCAATCCATAGATGGATCTAAGCAACTTGCACACTTTAACTAGACTCTTTTTGGATATGAATCCCTCTGGTTGTATCATATATACCTTTTCCTCGAGGTTGCCATTGAGGAATGCTGTTTTGACATCCATCTGTCAAATCTCATAGTCATAGTGTGCTGCAATGGCCAAAATAATTCTAATGGACTTAAGTATGGCTACAGGTGAAAAGATTTCATCATAGTTAAATCTTTGTCTTTGACGATATTCTTTAGCTACCAGCCTTGATTTATAGGTCTCTCTACCTTTCAGTCCACTTCGATCTTCTTCTTAAAGATTCATTTGTAGCCGATGTGTATAATACCCTTAGGTGCATCCACAAGGTTCTAAACCTTGTTAGAGTACATAGAATCTATCTCAGAATTCATGGCTTCTTGCCACTTCCTGGAGTCTATACTCATAATATCCTCTTCGTAGGTCTGAGGGTCAACATCCTAAGAGTCATCTTCACTGATATGTCCCACATATCTTTCAGGGGAGTGAGATACTCTATTAGACCTACGTAAAGTTAGAACTTATGTGTTAGGTACCTGAACAGACTCGAGCTCTAGAATGGTGCTTGAGCTAGGTTCTCCAACCTCGCTCAATTCTATCTCACTCCCATTGTTTCTACTAAGAATGTGTTCCTTCTCAAGGAACATAGCTCTCTTGACAACAAAGACTTTTCGATCCTTGGGATGATAGAAATAATACCCACAAGTTACCTTTAGGTATCCCACAAATGCGCACCATTCTATCCTTGATTCCAACTTATCGGGGTTGTATCTTCTAACGCGGGCAGGACAACCCCAAATCTTGACAATCTTAAGATCAGACTTTTTTCCTTTCCATATCTCATATGGTGTATACACTACCAACTTTGATGAAACTTTGTTCATAATGTAAGATGCAGTCTCTAGGGCGTACCCCCATAATGAAATGGGTAGGTCAGTAAAACTCATCATGGATCGCACCATATCTAACATCATACAATTCCTCACTTTTGATACATCATTGAGCTGAGGTGTATAAGGAGATGTCTATTGGGATAGAATCCCATTGTCCCTAAGGAAATGGGTGAACTCCGTACTCAAGTCCTCTCATCCTCGATCTGATCGAAAAGTCCTAATACTCTTTCCAATTTGGTTCTCTACCTCATTCTTATATTTTCTAAATTTCTCGAAGGCCTAAGATTTGTACTTCATTATGTACACGTATCTATAGCTAGAGAAATCATCAATGAATATAATGAAGTATGAGTAACCACCTATAGCCTGAGTCGACATGGGACCACATACATTACTATGTATAAGTTCCAATAACTCAGTGGCTCTCTCTCCAGTTCCACTAAAAGGAGAGTTGGTTATCTTCCTATGAAGGTAAGGTTCGCAAGTTATATATGTCTCATAGTCAAATAGATCTAAGTATCCATCTTTTAGTAACTTTTGAATCCTTCCATTATGTATATGACCTAGCCTACAATACCATAGGTATACATTATTCATCTCATCTCTTTTCCTCTTAGACATATTTATATTCATGATATATGTAGAAGTGTCTAACACATATATCCACTAATTGTCAAACAAGAGATAGAAATAATATTTTTGATAATAGAGAAAATAAAATAACATGTATCTAATGTAATAATAGTTCTACTAGGTAGTTGTAGGGTGACCTCTCTAATAGTAGTTGCAGCAATTCTTGCTCCATTGCCCATCTTGAGGTCCATCTCGCCTCTAACCAATCTCCTAGGTCTTGCCAGAACCTACAACAAATTACAGATATGATAAACACATCGGTATCCAATACCCATGTGTTATCATAAAAATCTGATAAGTGGAGACTGATCATGAATATACCTGAAGCTTCTCCAAGCTTTTGTCTCACCTTCTCTGTAAGGTAATCCTTGTAGTTCCTCTTCCAATGTCCATCTTGGCCACAATGGAAGCATTGTCCTTAGTCCTTTCCTAGGTATTTCTTGGCAACCTTTGCCTTACATGGTCTTTCTTTGCCATTGCCCTTCTTAAGGGTCTTGTTGGCCTTCCTTTTCTTTCTGGTATCACCAATATAGAGAACTGACTTCTCCTTCTTGATGGCACTCTCAGCTTCCCTCAACATTTTGAGGAGCTCAGGGAGAGTCACCTTAAACTTGCTCAAGTTAAAATTTATGATGAAGTGAGAAAAGGAATCTGATAGGGACTGAAGTATAAGATCAACGCACAAATTATCCTCTAGGACTATTCTTAGGCCTGTGAGTTTCTCGATCCACTCTATCATCTTTAGGACATGGTTCTCAACCGATGCCCCTTCTATCATCCTGGCTTACAAGAGTTTCTTAGATATCTCATATCTTTGAGTTCTTCTCTGTTTCTCAAACAGTTGGTGGAGATGAAGAAGGATAGAATTTACATTTATGCTCTTATGTTGCCTTTACTCATGAGTCATGGAGGATAACATGTAACATTTTGCCAATATAGAATCATCTATATACTTCACATAGTGAGCGATCTCATCCTCGCTTGCCCCTTCTTCTGGTATGGGCAGAATTGTATCAAGGACATATGTGATTTTTTCTGCCATGAGAATAATTCTTAAATTTTTATGAGCCAATCTATATAGTTTGGACCAGTGAGGCGGTTGGCCTCAAGTATGCTATGTAGGGGGTTTATGAGCGACATATTTTTGACAAAACAAGATATAACAAAAATAAATAACATGCAGGTTTTGCAGAAAATACTAATTAAGATATGGACTTCTATCTTAATATACTCCTACTATTTTCTTAGTAAATCACGCAGCACTCTCGACACGTAAGATGAAAGTCTCTGGCAGACTCCTAGTGGGGATCAGGATCTAATTGGCATCTTAGTGCAACCTCGAGGGACTCGACCAATTACACTAAGCCCAAAAGGTAGGCAACTCTTGCCAATCACAACTTCTTGTAATTCCCGTCACGTTCAGCCTTCAAATCATTATGGTCTCGAGGGACTCGACCAACCATGATATTCAGTTAAGTAATCACCATCGTTACAAGATGAATCTAATTTGATAATATGCCCTCGAGGGACTCGACCAAGCATACCATGTCCTCAATCACCAGTGACATCTCTATGTCATAAGCAAAAACTCGATCACGTAGATAGGTGAGCCTCGAGGGACTCGACCAACTCAACCTATGTCGTGATTCAATTTCTTCCTATAACGATGGAAGGCCACGTGGGTCAATCTTATTGCCTCACACTTACCAACTTAATATTATTGTAGGAGGGATTTTTATTTCATATCGGTCTCCTAATATGTCATGTCATACACATACATATTTAATATATATCTATATCGCATGCAAATATATATACATATATCTAGTAGGTGTATAACACATCATATATGCAAGCCATACCAGATGATCTTGAGCCGTCACCTAATATGATTAAGCTCGAGCCAATGAGGCTAATCACTCACAATAGGATCTATGTGTGCATTGGTGCATCTCCATGCCCTGTGATTGTTGATCTCGTCATCATCAATTTCGTCGGATTGTCGCATCACCATGTGTCGTGATCTCCCGCCACAACATCATGGGTCCCAATAATAATAATAATCACAATTACACATATCACAACACATGGCTCATGATCATCCATCCATATCATACATCATATATGCATCACATCATATGTAAGATTACTAGATATATATAATAATTAATTAAACTATTTAATTAATTATTTTTCTAGAAATCAAGATATGCTCAGAATTTTTAGAATTGTCAAGGGCATTTTCATAATTCTAGATGAGAGGACAGTCCTCAAAATTTTCAGAATTGTCAAGGATATTTTTATAATTCTAGATAAGAGGATAGTCCTAAAAATTTCTAGAATTATTAAGGGTATTTTCGAAATTCTATACATGAGGACAGTCCTCAAAATTTCTAGAATTATTTAGGGTGTTTTCGGTGTTCTGGATAAGAGGACAGTCCTTAGACTTTTCAGAAATATTGAGGGTATTTAAGAAATTCTGTATAAAGGAGATAGAGCTAGAATTTCTCAAATTTTGAGAGGCATAACCATCTTTTTTTTAAAAGATGCCCTAGCCCTCCTTCACCCTCATTGCGTCGTCACCGCCACTGCCCCTACACAGGCGGTGGTTGCACTTTGCGGCCGGCAATCGCCGCCAAGGGGCGGCCACCCTTGCGGTTGGCGCCACCGCCCTTGTTGGCGGCCATGAGCGACCCTACGGCCGGTCGCGATGGCCGTGACCATGGTGGCTGCGGGGCCTTGGCGCATCCAACCGCGCCTTGCGGTAGCGGCCATGGTGGCGCCTGGGGCTGGCCGCCGACCACCTCTACATGCAGACAACATGCATGTGGCGCCCCTCCCCCGTAGGCAGCGCCTACTTTCGCTGTCAATCATTGCAACAAGCGCATAGAACAATTCTACATGATTCAATCTCATCACAAACAGTTTAAAACTAATTTTTCATACGAAAACCTTAGCTCTGATACCACTGTTGGGAAACCTCAACGGGTGCATCACAAGAGTAGTGAAAATCAAAACAAAAACTGGTTACCCACGTAGATCAAATCATCGTGCAAAAGATTGGGGTCATGAGAAAAATTATAAAAATCGAAAAAATCACGATGTGTGAGGTATTGATTTTACCTAGGGAGATCGTATATCCCTATATTCTAGATCCAGATGGAGAAGATGAAGGAGGTCAAGCGTCCTCCTCTCTAGCAGTATCCACACGATAGATCTCTACAGTGAAACTCCTCCAATCTAATCTTGCAACTCTTGCTTAGAGGAGAGGAGAATATGAGGTGGTGGTTAAAGTTACAGCCTATCAACCATGAGTCTCCCCTCCTATTTATAGAGAGCCACCAGAAACCCTAGTGCTCTTGCCTTAGTGGGTATTGGATCTCCATCCAATAATCCACTAACCTTGCATTATTGGATTTCTATCCAGTAATCTCCTTAGGCCTCTATTTGGGCTTTAAGCAAGGAGCCCATCAGCATAGGGTCTCATCTAATGAGAATATGGGCTAATTGGATCTTCATCCAATCCTCTATTCGCTGAAGTATCCACCATATATATGTGACCCTCTAGGCCTGATATCGAGCTAGCTATGAGTCACCCACTCATCGACGATGGACGTACTAGGCTTCTACGCTATAGTCCCTAGACGGTATAGGAGGATCGAATTCATCAGACCTGTCTATCCACACGTACCATGTATCTATAATCCCTCATCCAAATAATATCCCAGAGACCATATATTGGACATGGTACTGTCAGGTCACATACGAAATCAGTTTGTCTTGCTCTATTCAAATTCTACTAGAAAACTCCTTTCTTAATCCGAATGACCTTGGCCAGGGATTTGTTTGAGTAAGCATATATGAGATATTCCTCACATGATACCAAGAGTGGATGATCCTTCATTGACACTCAATTGCCTTCATAAGGTTGGCTATCAATCTCGATAACCAGTTGTACCAGATTTAGAGCTATCCAAACGTTTAAGTCTAGCATCAAAGAAAAGAGTACTCATACAAGGCATCCTTGGTGTCTCAAGTCTAAGTATCAGATACATAACTAGGACTATGGAATCAATGTCTGACATTAGGTATTATTAACCATATAGCATTCCATAAGCGGATTAATCAATGAACTCATTCTCCAATAAGCACCTGTACTATATCCTTAGTGTCTCCATACAAGTGGCTATTAGACCAGCCGCCTTCATTATATGGACATGTATATAGTAGACTGATTTTTTCGGTTATCTCAATATCCCTCTTGAGTAACCTATGACCGAGATTATTTAGAATTTGTGTTTAAAGGTGAATCGATCTCATTATCGTGATCTCATCACGATCCGATTCCCATTACACAGAACTAAGGACATCATAATATATATATATATATATATATATATATATATATATATATATATATATATATAACAAATAATATAATATGAGAATATGCCAATATTAATTATAAGCAGAAAGATCATATAACATATCACACGTGCCATCACTCACGTGATTGGCTTGTAGGGCACTTGTAACCAGCATATATGAAGTCCAAGGAGATGCTCTCTTATGGCCTTTCTGGTATGGGCAGTGGTTCCAAAAGTTCCACCGACTTTCGCTGCTCTACCTTATCTTATTGGCAAGTAAGGCATCTTCGAACATAATCTTCCACATCAGTCATCATCTTTGGCAAATAGAAGGCCCTCTCTGTAAGAGTCATTATTTGGTGAATACCTGGATGTCTAACCCAAAGGGAATCATGACACTCTTTTAATAGTTTATGCCTCAAATTGTCTGCTCGTGGAATATAAACTCTATTCCCTTTGGTATAGATAAGTCTCTCCTGGACCTAAAATCATTGTGTCTTGCCTCATTGATGATTTGTATCAGGGTTACAGCCTGAGAATCGTTGTATAGTCCATCCTTAATCCTGGAAAGGAAGTTGGAGTGCAATTGACTTGCTTGGCCTTTGACCTCTAATTGTATAACATTCACTAGTTCCACTTTTTGGCTCAATGCATCAGCCACGACATTTGCCTTTTCGGGTTTGTACTCTATTACCATGTCGAACACGCCTAATAAGTCCTACCACCATGCTTATTTCAGGAAGAGTTTCTTTTGAGTTTGGAAGTAATTAATACAATATTGTCTATCCTTAGTATGAATAATGGTACCAGAAGGTAGTGTCGCCACACTCGTAGACAGTGTACCATCGTTGTCATCTCCTTCTCATGTATTGGATATCGTCGATCGGTCTCGTTGAGCTTGCGACTCTTATAGGCCACTGGGTGACCCTCCTATATAAGTACATCCCTAATAGCAAAGTCAAAAGCATTTGTATGGACTTCAAAAGACTTCACATAGTCTGGTAATTTGAGTATTGGTTCCTCTAATATAATAGTCTTTAGGTCTTGGAATACCGCTTCACATTTGGTTGACCATCTCCAAGATTACTCCTTCTTTAGTAACTCCGTCAGTGGAGTTGGGCGCTTTGAATATCCAGCTATTAAGCACCGATAATAGTTAATGAACCTAAGAAAGGATTACAACTCTAGCACATTCTTTAGTATTTGCCAGTCCGAAATAGCTTACACCTTAGACTTATCCATTCGGATAGAACCATTACCAATTCGAAGTCTCAAGAATATAATTTTTGTCTGAACAAAGTAGCACTTCTCCCTCTTCATAAATAAGGTGTTCTCCTTGAAAACTTTGTGTTAGGATCAATTGGCACTAGGGGGGGAGGGGGGGTGAGGGTTGTTTTAAATTATTTCAAGTGTAAAAAATCACAGTTTAAGAAAACTTTTCATAAGAATCAAAATTGAAAATCGAAAGCATTTCTTTTAGTAAGTGAGCAATAAGCTATTGAACGAAGCTAAGTTATGATCATGTTAAAGGAAAGCTTCATATAAGAACATGCATAATTAAAACCTTTGCTTTCATAAAGTGAAGAAGGAAAAGCGAAAGGTTCTTTCTATATTTCGACAAAATTGATCAAAAGCAGATTTAGAATAAGTGAAGAGATTGAGGCACACTTGCAATTAATCAAGAGTTTAAGAGCAATCAAAAGTAAAATGATAGCAATTGAGCCACACTCACAGTTTTAGTGGTTCCGCTTCAACTTGGCCTATGTCCACTCCCGAGTCCTCTTCCCCGAGGTCCACCGACGTTCACTATGAACCTTCTTTAGGTAAAGATCAAACCCTGACAACTTCCTCTCTCCTTTTACTAGGCTTAGGAGATGAACCTTATAATCTTACAAAGGAGATCTATAAGTATTACAAGACTTTCCTCTCTCCCTTACCCATTTTTTTTTCTTACAAATCTTGTACATAATTTTTCACAGAATTTCTAGCCCAAAATTGTTATGTGAAAGATAAGAAAACTTAGGATATTTATAGGCCCCAATTGGATTCAGGATTTGGAGCCAAAATTTAAACATATCCGAAAAATCTAGGTACAAGCGGTACAACTGCCGAAAGCCACCCTGAAAATAAGGTACGGGTGGTTCAACCGCTGCCTACTTCCCAGATTCCTGGGCGGTGATGGTATAATCACCACTTGTTGCCTAGATTTGTACCATTGCTCACTAACGGTACGATTGTTAAAAAACTCAAAAAAGTAATTCCCTTCACTTTTTCAATTCTGACTTGTATCTCATGTTGACCAACCAATTGAGCTCAACCCGAGCTCAATCCACTCTTCATAGTAGACTCAGGTGCCTCACTTAAGTTAATTTGGATCTCTTCCAAATCTAACTCAAATAAGACTCAACCTTAATGATACTAACTATGACTTAATTAATTACAATCATCATGGCCAACAAATCCAATTCAAGACCTTCCTAACTCCTGACAAGTTTTTCGGCTAACCCCGATGATCTTCCGACGAGTCTCGATCTTCTTCCGGTGAACTCCCTTGCGCTATCCTGGGAAGCTCCTGATACCCTCGACGAGCTCTTGATGCACTCCAGGCGAGTTCCCAACCGCATTGTCCTCACTCTGGCCCAATGCCTGCACTTGACTTTGGTCAAACCTCTGATTGTAATTTTCTCTCTATTGTAGTTAATCCTGCATCAATCAATTCTAACAACCATGTTAGATTAATAATCTATTAATTGATATCATCATCAAAATCTGAGATTCAACAATCTCCTCCTTTTCGATGATGACGATCAATTGATGACGGGAGTTAAACCTTACTCCCCTTAAATCTATATCATGATTTAAATAAAGATAACTTAAATTCAAGAGAACCACGTACCCTTGAATTCAAGTAACAAATTATTCACTTATCAAATGATATAACATGAATTTCAAAATCATCAAATCATACATAATATTTATTTCAACCAATCATAAATCATCAAATATTTAAGAATATTCCAAGAATTTCATGCAAAATTTCCTTCTTCAGAGCATTATGCATTAATCATACTTAAGTTGAAATTCTCTTCTTTAAGTTATCAATTATTTCTCTTATTTGTTTATCAACAAATAAAGAGAAATGCCTATGTTAAAATTTTTCTTATATGTGTCATCAGTATCCATTTCGCCCCTTTGTCATCAACAAAAAGGTGAAATATAAGAGCAAATGATTTCAAGGCATATGTGTCATTGTTCCCCTTAGTAAAATAGAATATGAGCAATAATTTTCTCATGAATTTTTTTTCCTTTGACATGTATGTATTAATTTTGTATCATCAATTCGCTATTTTCCCCCTTTATCATCATCAAAAAGAGATGAAATAATAAGCAAATATTTTTTATGATACATAAGGTCATCATGTGTCAAATTTTTCATATTTTTATAAAATAAATTTTGCATTGCTCCCCTTTAATAAAATAGGGAAAAATTTTAATTTTCTTATAAAAAATTCTCTTCCCTTTATTTAAATAATAAAGAAGAAACAAGGAAGGGGAGTGAAAAATATCATATCACAAAAATAGAACTTAATCTTGTAAATTTCGAAATCCAAAAGTTAAGAACTACCCATTCAATTTAATTCATTTCATTTCAAACAAGAGTAACAAATCATGCAATTCAAACATTTCTATGATTTAGCATTCCTAGCTCTCAACCTCAATCTTATAGATGTAAATTTTGAAATTATTATTTTAAAGATGAGCTCAAAGATCCAAGAAATCTAGGAAGATTAAAAAATTTAGGAGTTATTCATGCATTTAAAATTATCTCATGTAAATTTCAAGCAAACATAACAATAAACCTGTAAAATAATAAATCATCATCTTTATATAAATTTTCTTCCCTTTTTGTAAATAAGAATGTAGAAAAAAGGAAAAAAATTTAAAAAAGCATCATCATAAAAATAGATTTAATCTAGTAAATTTTGATAAGAAGCTCAATTTGTATAGGTCAAGAAATCCAAAAGAAAATATGATAATACATCAAGCTTAAATTATGTATTATGTATTTCTCATGTATTTAGAAAATTTTAAATTCTAAATTTTCTTCTAAGCAAATTATTTCTCATTCAATATTATCATATCCAGTTTGCTACTAATCATATTGATAATTTTACCTCCCTCTTTGGTTATTATAAAAAATATGATTGTATGATTTTTTTTACATCCATGTTCAAATTATGCCAAAAATATAAGGAGAATAATGTCATTAAAAATAAAAAATCAAATCTTTAAGTATCAAAAGACATGATTGAATAATTCTCATAACAATCTTGATTCGAAATCCTATGAGATCTAAACAATCTTGATCTTAGATTATAATTATTAAAATCATATATCCTATTTTTACCAAAAATTATATATATAAAAAAATTGATTCTAATTGAGGATATGACAAGTCTAGAAACCAAGAGAATATTAATTTTGGTGATGAGTTATACCATTCATGAGTCATAAAATAAATCATGTCAAGAAGGATATTATTATCAAAAGACATTCATGAATACCAAAAGATATGATTTAATAAATCTCCTCTTAGATGATAAATTGAAATATTAAGAGATCAAATAAGAAGGATCTTGATTCATTAGAAATATCAAGTTATAAAATTGAGAAGTCAAAATCACGATTAGGATGAAAACTTTTTTAAGTTTAAATCATTAAATTAATTTTATAGTTTAAGAGATTTAACAATAAAGGTATTATTTTATCTCTTATTGAAGGCTTGATAGGATAAAGATGTTTTTAAGAAATATACTCAATTTTAGTTGTTTCATGTGATTTGTTTCAAGAATGCCTTTATGCATTGTAATCAAAAACTGAATTTCATTTTAAAAAAAGCATCAAAATCATTATAAATATTTTCAACAATTAAAATATTTTTAAACATTTTAAAACTAAAAATCCAAGAATTATTTCTATAAGAAATCATCAAAATCATTATAATAAAGTATTTTCAAACAAGAGCTTTGATTCATTTTAATTCTAATGATTTTTTCTTTTTAAGAGAGTCTAATTCTTTATACTTAGTGAAATAAGTTATAATGATCATTTTATTCTCATTTCAAAAATATTTTTAATTTTTTTAGAAATACTAGAAAATGAAGCATAATTTTTGTTTCCCTTTTCTATATTATTCTATGCTCAAATTCTATCATTCAACAATAATAATTTAATCATATTTCAATTTACTTCTTTAGCACTAACATAATATAATCAAGGTCATTACAATAACACATCAAGATGATAAAACATTTTCAAAGCAAAAATTCAACCTATCTCGGCTCCAACATTTAAATGAGTCCAACTTTTTACACATAATACAAGGAGTTGACAAACTCATTTCTAAATTTTTACTTATTTCAAGTCTCAATTCAAGAATGATCTCACATTCAATCATGTAATATATTTAAAGTTCATCTAGTATAACATTCAAATCGTACTTTAAAAGATCATGGTTTATTTAGGAAGATCTTTAGTCATAACCATAATTAAAAACTTTAGATCATATAAAAAGGGTTTTGTTTGGATAAATATCTTTGGGAGTCAAGAGGATTGTTTTATATAAAATACTTTCAAATCATATAACCTAATATATCATCAACAAAATCCTATTTTCTTAAATTTTAATATAAATATTTTTCATTAATAATACTAAGGTTCTTTAGTTCTAGTTCATTTTTATACTAGTATGTTGTAGTTATGGATTATCAAGATTAATTATAACAATGAATCATCTAAAGATTCATTACCAATAATTTTATTTTTGATAATTTTTCTTGTTATTACTTAGGCTAGTGAGCTTGAAAGAGTATTAGATCTCAAGTCATATGTCTTGAGCATCTACTTTCAAAATATTATTCCATTTTGCTCCTAGCCTTGTTATGAGTCAACTTTATATTATAAGAGGTTTTGATTTAGGTACCAATTTAAGTTTGGGTCCCTCATGAAATGTTCTTCCCATTTTCTCTAATGGTTTTATATTATTTATGGTTCCTTTAGGAACTCAAACTAATTTGTGAGGACTATAATTTCTAAATAAACATTTGTTAGCTTTATGTCCTAATTTTTCATAAAAGTTATATTTAACTTTTGATGGTAATTTAATGTAGATCCTTTAACAAAAATGGTTAGCATTTGTTGAGTGTTACCAACAAAGCCGATATATCCTTTCTTCTATTAGTATGACCATTATTAGCAAGGATCATATTAAGGGATTTATTCCCTATTTCAAAATTTTCTAATGTTTGTTTAAGCATAATATTTTCTTCTTTAGCATCATCTATCATTTTACATTTAGAGCAAAAATTATGTGATGATAATATATCATGCATTTAATCAAATATACTAACTAACGAATTATGTTCATTTTTAAGCAACTTATAAGATTTAATAATTTTTATAAATTCATCAAACAATTTATAAAATATATTTAATAATTCAATAAAAGAAATATTTCAAGACTCACTTACTTTATTGTCGATGGCCATAAGCGTGAGATTCACCACTTCTTCTTGATTGTGCTCTTCATCTTTGGAGCGCCTTAGCTTCTTACGTTCATAGCAAGAGGTTTTCTCCATTTTAAGTTTATTTTTGTTCATATTCATTAAATTTCTCGATTCTTTTATCAAGAGTTTAAGTTCAAGGTTCTCATCACTCGCGGTTTCACTTGAGGAGTCATATGTCATTCTAAGTTCAAAATCATTCCTGTTCTTTAGAAGGTGTTCTCTAAGTTCATTTTATGGATCATTTCATTTAATGATTCACTTGATTTAGTTGTGCTATCATGTGTCATTTCTAATGTATGCTATATATCGAAAGCCAAATCACAACAAGAAATCTGATCAGATTTATTTTTATCAGGTACACAAAATAAAGCATTCATTACTTTACATTTAAAGAAAATACTTATTTTTCATAATTATTTTAATCATTTATTAAATTAGATGACATCGAAAAACCTTTTTCAATAATACACCATAAATCAAAATCTATTGAAATAAAAAAGATACGCATTCGGATTTCCAAGACGTGTAATCCATCCCATTGAACATGGGAGGACGTAAAATGGAATGTCTCTCTTCATGCTAAACAAAGCCATTAACAAAAATAGGTGTTAGTCCAATGAGTAAGAC
Source organism: Ensete glaucum (assembly GCA_021527575.1). Lineage (NCBI taxonomy): Eukaryota > Viridiplantae > Streptophyta > Magnoliopsida > Zingiberales > Musaceae > Ensete > Ensete glaucum. The sequence goes on along the minus strand of CM038558.1, from coordinate 36,051,995 downwards.
CTTGCATTGATACCAATTGTTAGGATCGATTGGCACTAAGAGACTGGAAATTAGTATAAGTCTAAAAAATCATAGTTTAAGAAAAACTTTTTATGAGAATCAAAACTAAAAATCAAAAGTGTTTTGTTAAGTAAGTGAGCAATAAGCTATGGAACGGAGCTAAGTTATAATCATATTAAAGGAAAACTTCATATAAGAACATGTATAATCAAAACCTTTGCTTTCATAAAGTGAAGAAAGAAAAGCAGAAGCTTCTTTATATATTTCGACAAAATTGATCAAAAGTCGATTTAGAATAAGTGGAGAGATTGAAGCCCATATTTAACTATCAAGAGTTTAAGAGCAATCAAAAGTAAAATAAAAGCAATTGAGGTACACTTATAGTTATATTAGTTCGGCCTCAACCTGGCCTACGTCTAGTCTCGAGTCCTCTTCCCTGAGGCTCACCGACACCCACTATCAATCTTCATTATGTGAAAATCAAACACTTACAGCTTTCTCTCTCTTTTTACTAACCTTAGGAGATGAACTTTATAATCTCATAAGAGAGATATGCAAGTATTACAAGACTTTCCTCTCTCCCTTACCTCCTTTTTTTTTATAAATCTTGCACATAATTTTTCACACAGTTTTTAGCCCAAAATTATTATGTGAAATGTAAGAAAATTTAGGATATTTATATGCCCCAATTGGCTTGAAGATTTAGAGCCAAAATTCAAACGGAAAAATCTGAGTACGGACGGTACAACCACAGGAAGCCACTCTGAAAATAGGGTATGGGCGGTTCAACCATCACATACTGCCTAGATTCCTGGGTGATAATGGTACAATCACCACCCTGGGTGGTACAATCATCGCTTGTTACTTAGATTCCTAGGCGGTGGCAGTACAACCACCAGGAAACATGCAAAAGTAATTCCCTTCACTTTTCCAATTCTGACTTATACCCCCTGTTGACTAATTTTTAGGTCAACCAATTGAGCTCAAACAATCCACTCTCCATACTGAACCCGGTTTCCTCACTTGAGTTAATTTGATCCCTTCCAAATCTAACTTAAACAAGACTCAACCTTAACGATGCTAATTATGACTTAATTAATTATAATCATCATGACCAACAAATCTAATTCAAGACCTTCCCAACTCCCGATAAGCTTTTTGGCTAACCCCGATAATATTTCGGTGTCTTAATCTTCTTCCAATGAATTCTCTTGTGCCATCCTAACAAGCTCCCGATACCCTTGATGAGCTCTTGAAACACTTTAGGTGAGTTCCCAATTGTATCGTCCTCACTCCAGCCCGATGCCTAGACTTGACTTTAGCCAAACCTTTGATTATAATTTTTTCTCTGTCATAGTTAATCCTGCATTAATCAACTCTAACAACCTTGTTAGATCAATAACCCATCAATTGATTTCATCATTAAAATATGAGATTCAACACTTTAAAATTGTTTGAAGGTGCTCAACATGCTCCTCAAGTGTGTGGCTATAGACGACGATATTGTCTAGATAGAGAACTAAAAATTTGTCCAAATACTCCTTGAATAGCTGGTTTATTAGAGTGCAAAATATAGCTAGAGTGTTGGTTAAGCTGAAAGGCATCACCAGTAACTCAAACGCTCTATACTTTGTCACATAAGTAGTCTTCGCTTTGTCACCTTCTACAATGCACACTTGCCAATACCCCGACCGAAGATCGAGTTTGGACAAGTACTTAGCCTTGCCCAATTAATCGAACAAATCCATGATGAGCGGGATGAGATATTTATTCTTCACCGTCACTTTGTTAAGGGCTTGATAATCGACACATAATCAGAGGCTCCTATCTTGTTTCTTTTGGAAGAGGACTAGAGCTCCGAATGGTGCTTTTGAACTGCGGATGAGACTAAGCTTTTGAACTGTGGATGAGACTATCGCTCAATAGTTCGTCTAACTACTTTCTGAGTTCTGTCAACTCTGGAGGGGCCATGCAGTATGGTGGTCTCGCTGGAGGCTTAACCCTCGGCTTTAATTCAATATGATAATCCATGCCTCTATGTAGTGGTAGAGTTTTTGGCAACGCCGTTAGCATGATATCTAAGAACTCCTTTAGGATATTCGCCACCGCGATTGGTACTTGAATGGCCTCCCCGTCAAGTGTCTCTAGTTTTATGGCGATTACAAAGGTTGGTTCACCTTTTCGTACCCCCTTCTTCAATTGTAATGATGATATTTGTTGTAGATCCTTAGTTCGTCCTCGAGAAACTGGAATCACACAGGGGTCGTCGCCTCCCATTAGACATAAGGAGTTCAGGAACGACATTGGCACCAACTTTACTATGTGCATAAACTCCATTGTGAGAATCACTTAGAAGTTGTTTAAGGGCACCGCCATTATGTTTGTGCTTTCGCTCTATATTTCGATCTTGATGGGGACCCCCTTTGCTAGTCTCGAGATCTACTTGGCCTCCGAGTTCACAGCCTTCATATGACTTGGGTTCTTCTCCAGGATTAGTCTAAGTTGCTTAGCTTCTCGATTGATAATAAAATTGTGGGTAGCGCCCATGTCAATCATTGCTCAGGTTGTTCGACCATTTAGTTTGATATCCATATACATCAACTTGCTGCTCCCTTCCTTTAGTGGCTTTGCCTTTGTGTTCTCCCCTACTTGACCCTGTAATGCATTCAACAAATGCATTACTCCTATTCAGGGTCCTTGCTACTCCTCATCATCACTGTTGGATTTAGAAATGCTTGAACTAAGGACGATGACTTTGCCCTTGTCTAACTTGTGAGGGTCTATTGATGCAGTTACAGCATTGAGTGTCTGCTTTTGTGGGCACTCCCTCACCACGTATGGTCCTCTGCACAAGAAGTATATGCCAGATTTCGGGGCTTTGCCTTTTGAGCTTGGTCCCTTGTAGAAGTTATTCTTCTTTTATTCACCACCCCAGACTCTTCGGTCAAGAGTATTTTGTTGGGTGATTTCCCAAGTATTGTTTCTTCCTTCCCAAGTCCTCCAAAGAAATAAAGTCAGTTAGCCTTTCTGCGGTTGCAATTGTCCCGACCACATCGGTGAGATTCCTTCTATATAGTTCTTGTTATGCCCATGACTTCAGGCCATCGAGGAAGCTGAATAGTCCTGTATATCCAATATTAATGCAAAAAATTACATCATATAGTCTCGAATTGATGTACTTTGGCAAAGTTGTCTTAGTTTTCTTTTTGTGATAAACTCTATGGTCTTGAGCAAGAACTAAGTTCTCAACTCTCGCTTAAAGTCTTCCCATGTATTCACTCGGCATCAACCTTGTTTGATCTCTTCTAAACGGGTTTTCCACCAAAGTTTTGCATCCCCATTTAGATACATTATTACTATTGAAACTTTGCTTTCTTCAAAATCAGACATTGTAGCATGAAAATACTGTTTCATGTCGAATAGAAAATTTTCAAGCACTTTGGCATCTCTGGCACCTCCATAGCAATGCGGTTCGAGTGCCCTGAAGCTTTATAGCGACACAACATGGATATTGTTCCCTCCCGCATTAAGGGTTCTTGTGAGTAACGTCATATTAGCCGTGAGTTCCACCATAACTTCATGTAGACATCGTGCAGAGTCCTTGGTGTCCTCCATCAGTTGGTTAACTAGGGATTAATCCTGTCGATCTAAGATTTAGCTTCTTCTCACGAGCTCTCTACCCCAAGGAGCCTTCGTTGGCCTTAGTAGAGTTCCTCCAAGCTTGCTTCAAGAAAATTGAAGCAGGCTCCGCCATTGTAAGTTCTCCTTGGCTCCTTTCCTGGTTAGCACACCAGATTATGCATCCTCTACTCGTGGAGAATACTCAACTTCGCGCTTGTCTTATTCGCTATCGCGCTCCTTATGAGTGGCTCCAACAACTTGCAAGCGAGTTTGCACTTGCAGTCCACCTGCGATTGCTTGTGGCAAGGGTCCGACTTGTCTCGTCTTACTCGATTCACTAAGGTGTTTCGCTATCGAGTGATTGTAAATCTTCTTTGCTGCTTGTTGGAATTGCTTGCCCGCTCTAATACCATAATGTCAAAGGCTTAAATGAATTTGCCTAAGCCGGTGACACCTAGTTGGGATTGCCTAAGTCATGAAACGCCGAAGCATTATTTGCCCACAAAGGGTTAGCCCACTTGAAACCTTATGCAGGTCCCAAAGGACCTACAAAGGAGAAGTTGATTAGCTTGAAAACGAGCGATAGACAAGTCTCGACATCTCGCAAAGAAGGTAGCTTTTACAAGTAATTTATTAAATACCTTGAGTGCAACCGAGAAAAGAGATAAAGGGAGTGAAACAAGACTTAAAGGGCTATATGAATGGTCACAAGTCCACAAACAATGGTTCCCAAAGTGTTGTACGGAAGACGAGTTCAACTTTTGATAAATGCTCATGCTTGATATATATCCGAAGCCCCATCTAGCCCTGTGCCACCCAGGTGGTTCCAAGGGGCTGAGATGGCTAACATTTTGGGCCGCTTAGAGTGGTCATCGTAGCACATGAAAATGACCTAAAACGGAGCTATTTTGGGTTATTTTGGCTCTGTGCAATGAGCGATCATTCTGCAATATTACAGACTATTCTTACTCATATTTCTTAGGCAAAAACATATAAACTCAAGGTAAAACAGGCTGCCAAACATTTGTACAAGCAAGCAAAAGCGACGAATGGTCTACTAAGCGAAGATGTTACAATTGACTGATGACTGTTTGTGACAAAGTGAGAAAATATTATATTATGTGGCCCTATTTAATTAAGTAAGATATATTATATATATAATTTAATTCTTATTATAGTTGTTTGTCAATAAAGAGAAAGTTCAATCAAAGTAGGATTATTTAGTAGACTTCCTTGATGAGAGTAACTCTCTTAATTACTTATCCTAGACCCTTTGCTCTCTCCTATAAAAACACAAGACCTCCTAGAGACACAATATGGATGAACGATTATGAGAATGACATAAACATGACATACTTGAGAGATTATAGATCTTCTCTCTATCTCCCTTTATCACATTAACTAGTCAATGAGAGATTATAGTTCCTCTCTCATATTATTATTCCTAAATCTATCAATCACAATGGTCCTGTAAAAGGATATGAAGAGAGGAGAAGAAGTCTAGATCTCCTTACAGATTGTCATTATTATAGATCTTGAATCCGACGATGATGCGCTCGTAGAAGATTTTTTCTGGATAACAATATTAACAAGTATGTATCGTAATAATACTTTTAGATCCATTATTATTTAATTTTATATTCTAGCATTAAAATTTTTTTACATAACAAATAACATGTTATAGATTTTATACTAACAAGTTACACTCAATCATCACACAATACTCTATAGTTCAAGGCATATGATAATAAATTGTTATGAGCTATATACTTGTGTCATAACAACGTATGTTATATCGTAGAGTAAATTCTTTGTGGATCACAATTCTAAATTCTGTCCTGGTTAGTTTCAGACGTTGCGTGAGAAACCTATTTAGGATGATGGACCACAAGTGATATAGTATTAACAAATAATAAATAGTTACTAATCCATATACGAAAATGGATATCAAATAGGTAAGTACTTGGGTCGATAGGCTATGTTAATCCTCTGATTTACATGTAGTGTTGCAATATTTCTCATATTTCAATTTTTTAATGGATTTATTTATAATAAAAGGATCTATGTTGAATTGCTTATAAGGATATATTTATAAATATGAGGATTTATTTATAAATATAGATAATTACATGGACTAAGTTGTAAAATATATAAAAATAATAATAAAAAGGGGATTCTTCCACCGCCTCTTACCTCTGCCGTGGTAGTATTTGGTGGAGAAGAGATGAAGAGCGGGAGAAGAAGAAAAAGAAGGAAGGGGAGAAGTAGTGATTTGGCTTAATTCCTCATTTCGGATCAATTTCTACTCAAACAAGTGTTTTAATCCCTTTTTTTACAGTAACTTTAATATCTACTTTTGTCTTGATCAATTTGAAAAGTTTGACCTACACAAATCTCATTTAGATATAAAGTTGTGAATCTAGAATTATTGAAATTTTATGATATATCTATCTTATTTTAATTATAGTTTTTTTATTAATTCTAATTAGTACATAATTTACTTTATTAAAAACTAGACTGATAGATCTTTCTTTTTATATCATAGATTTAGAGTATAAATTTTGACACTGACATCTATTTTAATTGATATTATGGATTCTACAAACTAAAGATAATAATTTTCTTACCTTTTATTACTAAATTACTTGTAACTCTTTATTAAAAATTTTAATTTTTATAAAATTTATTCATCTAAAATTAGACTAATATATCTTTCAAATAATATCTTTTTTGAATAAATTATAATATGATTAATTATTCAAATAATTTATGCAATGTGACTTATAGATTCTACTAGGATATAATTTTTGTTAATTCTACTTATTCTTATTTTTTACTCTTTGAAATTGATTTCATCTAGAATTCTTTTTTTAATTGAGCCTTATGTGATTGCTTTAAACCCTTGTAGCTCTCGTTATTGATTCTTATCATATCTAAATATATTATGTGAAAGTTTATGTTTGTATCGTATTGTTACATACTAAATTTTTTGCTCACATTATTTTTTCATACTCTAATGTTTTTGAGATAATATGAACATTTGATAAAAATAGGACAGGGACTTATGCTTAAAGTATATGATGCTCTTGCAAGAGCCTTATGACTTCATCTAGACATGGGTGGATGGAGCTCCCAAATGTGGGAGACTTATATTAATGGTAATTTAGAAATGGATAGACTATGTTATATTATGATCTCACTTCATTATCTATGTTTTTAACATGTTATCTAAAGTATTGCTTATATGTTCCTATATGCACTTTGGATAAGATCGAAATAAATACGTCAAATTTGACACTTAAGCTTATGTTTTTCTTTTGATATACTCTTAAATGTTTCATACATTATTGATATACTCTAAAATACGTCATTGATAGACTCTAAAATACTTCTTACACACATAATTTGATACATGTCTAAATATTTTTTATGCCATTGATATGCTACAAATACTCTTTATTTTATTGTTATGAATAAAGTATATTTCTAATGAAATGACATTTGCGATATTGTATCTAATGAAATGATATATGTGAATTCTTATATGCCTATCTTGCACCTTGATATTAAGGTCGTATAAACTATTCTCTCTCGTCATAGATATGTTAGTCGCTTGCTAAGCTCTGTAACTCACCCTGTTGTTATATAAAATTTTCAAGTTAGCTATGTTGAATCTCATATTTTGATGATGAAATCGATTAATAGGTTATTGATCTAACATGTCATTAGATGATTGATGTAGGATTAACTACAATAAAGAGTGAATTATAATCAGATGTTGGGCCAGAGTTAAGTCTGGGCATCGGGCCGGGGTTTGAACAATATAGTGGAAACTCGTCGGAAGCTTGTCGGGAGTTCACTAGGAGCTCGTCGAAAGGATCAGAGGCTTATCGTAAGTTCGCCAGAAGCTTGCTGAGAGTTCCTTGGGAGCTTGCCAGGATGGCATCAGGAGTTTACTGAAAGAAGACCAAGAGACTCATCAAAAAATCATCGGAGGTTGATGAAAAGCTTACCGAGAGTTAGGAGGGTCTTAATTGGACTTGATGGTCACATTGATTATAATTAATTAGTCATAGTTAGCATCAATTAAGGTTTGATTCCTACTTGAGTTAAATTTGGATGGAATCTAAATTAACTCAAATGAGGCAAACCAGGTCCACATTTGGGATTGGATTGAGCTTAGGTTGAGCAAATAGGGGTCAACTGAAGGTACAAGTTGAGATTAAAAAAGTGGAGGGAATCATATTTTCGAGATTCCTAGTGGTAGTACTGTCCAAGTCGACGGTAGTACCGCCATTGCCCTATTTTCTAGGTAGCTTTCGATGGTAGTACCGCCTCAGTACCCAGATTTTTCGGGATTGGTTGAATTTTGGCTATATTTTTGAATCTATTTGGGGTCTCTAAATATCCCAAGTTTTCTTGCTTGGAGAATCAAAGGTGATATAGTGTGTTAAAATTCTGTTAAAGAGTTATAAAAATTAAGAGCTTCCCTAGAGTGGTTCAAATTATAAATTGAGACTAAGGGAAGTGAGAAACTCTTATAAAGGTTCCTCTTCTAAACCTGTGAAAATAAGAGAGTGGGAAGTATAAGGGTTTGATCTTTACCTGAAGAAGATTGATAGTGGATGTCGATGGACCTCGGAGAAGAGGACTCGCTAGTGGACGTAGGCTAGGTTGAGGCCGAACCACTATAATTTGTGAGTGTTCTATTCTTGCTTTATTTACTATTTTTAATTGCTCTTAATTAGCTTATAGAAAGATTCAAGCTTTATTTTTGTAACTTCTCTTAAATCATTTTCTTAATCATTTCTAATGAAATACAAAAAGGTGCTTTTGATTTTCTTTCTTCTTTTTGTAACCAAGGTTTTTAAATCGAGCACTTTCACTCTTGCACTAATTCACTCCCCCTCTTAGTGCCAATTGATCCTAATAATTGGTATTAGAGTTACTTGCTACTCATTGGACTAAAAACCTAAGTGAGTAAATTGTTTCGTTTGACATGAACGAGGGACATTCTATTGCACGTCCTCCCATGTTCAATGGGATGAATTACATATATTAGAAAATTAGAATGTATATTTTTCTGATTTCCATGGATTTTGAGTTATGACACATTATTGAGAACGATTTTAAAAAATCTTCTAAAACCATGAATGAATGAAATGATTTTTAAAAGAAAGCTTTTTCATTAAATACAAAGGCGATGAATGCCTTATTTTGTGTAATTGATAAAAATGAATTTGATTGGATTTTCTCTTGTGATTTAGCTTTTGAGATTTGGCATATATTAGAATTGACACATAAAAGCACACTTAATCTAAATGATTCATTAAATGAATTATCTTACAAAAATGAACAAGAAGAATACATTCCAAATAACATGACGGATTTGACATAGAAAATCCAAGAACGCCTTCCAAAGAATATGAGGGAATTTGAACTGAGAAGAACATATGACTCCTCAAGTGATGAGAACTTTGAACCTTTGACAAATAAATCAAATAAATCAAATAAATTAATAAATAAAAATAATACAAATAAACTTAAATTGAACAAAACCTCTTTTATGAACACAAGAGACCGAGGTGCTCCGATGATGAAGAGCACAACTAACAAGTGAAAAATTTTATACTCGTGACCAACCACGATGAGGTAACTCTTTTACTTTTAATGAGTTATTAAGTTCTTTTCATGAGCTTTATGATGAGTTTAGAAAAATTATTAAATCTTATAAATTAAAAATTCTTTAGTTAGTAAATTTGAACAAATGCATGATGCATCATCATCACAAGATTCTTGCTCTAAATGTGATACATTAGAAGAAGCTAAAAAGGAAAATATCATATTAAAATAAATTTGAGAAAAATTTGAAATAGAGAATAAATCCATAAACATGATTATTGCAATTAAGGGCAATGATAATATGAAAAAAAGTATAGGTTTTGTTAGTAACATTCAACAAAAGCCAACTATTTTTGTCAAAGGACACACTCTAAACTTACCACCAAAATTAAATATAATTTTTGTGATAAATTAGGATATGAAGCCTATAAATATTTATTTAAAAATATAGTCCATATAAACTAATTTGGGTTCCTAAAGGAACCATAAACAATATCAAGCTATTAAAGAAAATAGAAAGAACATTTCATTAGAGATCCTAACTCGAATGGATACCTAAATCAAAACCTCTAATATTATAAAGTTATCTCTTAAAAAGGCTAGGAGCACTAAATAATATTTTAGAAGTGGATGCTCAAGACACATGACTTGAGATCTAACAATCTTTCAAGCTCACTAGCCTAAGTAAATAATAAGAAAAATTATTGAAAATAAAATTATAGGTATTGAATCTTTGGATGATTCATGGTTATAAAGTTAATCTTGATGATACATAGCTAGAGCATGCTAAAACTAGAATTAAAGAATCTTAATTATTGTTAATAAAAAATATTTATTTTAAAATATATAAAAATAAGATTTTGATTATGATTGAATGATAAGTTCAAAATCATTGGCTTGGATATTTGTTGATGCAAAGACTATTGTTGAATGACTTAAATATTGTGATATTTTTGACTAAGTTAGCTTATAAAATTGTTGAGTGATTTAAATGGTTGAATAGTTGTATGTTGAGATTGAATGTATTGTTAAATGATAGATTATTCTTAAATTTGAGCATAGAATAAAATATATGAAAAAGGAAAGAAAAAAATTATGCTTCATCTTTAAGTTTTTAAAAATACTTTTGAAATGAAAATGAAAATTGAATGATAACTGTTTTCACTAAGTCTAAGGAGCTAGACTCATTTAAGAAAGAAAAATCATTGGAATTAAAATAAGTAAGATTTTTTGGTTGAAGACATTTTATTAATGTGTTGTATTATTGACCTTGATGATTCCTTCTAGAATAAAATTTGATTTTTGGTCTTAAACAATAATTCATTGATTTGAAAAGTATTCTTGAAATAAATCTCATAAAATAACTAAAAGAAAGAAGATAATTCTTCTTGAAAATATTTTTATCATATCAATTCTTCAACAAGAGATAAAATGATACCATTATTGTTGGATCTCTTAAAATACAAAAATAAATTAGATAACTTTAGCTATTTTCTTTGAAAAAACAATCTATATTGACTTCATTGAAATTTTCTGAAAAGTGACTTTTTATAATGATTTTGGATATGTTTTCAAATGACTTTTTTTTGTAAAAGAGATTGATGAATCTATCAAACATTATTGATATTTCGATTTTGATGATTTGATAACTTAAATTATGATCTTGACATCTTATGAATTTGCAACTTGAAATCCTTATATAAATCAAGTTTGTTAAAAGAAAATTATATAAATGAATCATAATTTATCTCTTCGAAACTATAAGTTGAAAATCTTCTTATGAACCATATACTTGACAAATAGAAATCAAGATCTTCTATCTTTACTTCTTTGTAATTTATTCATAATCTTGATATTTATAATTTGATATTTTTATGAATAAATACTCTTCTTATTTGATCTCCTAAGTTTTCTAAAGCTTTAAATCTTATCTAAGAAAAGATTTGTCAAAATGAATCATGGCCTTTAGCATTCATGATTTGATAATAATCTTCACGACGTGATTACTTATGAATTTCTTCTTAATATAACTTATCACTAAAATTAATATTTCTTAAATTTGTGATAAGTTGAAGATTAAATGAGATTTATTTTTTTACGACATTCCCTTTATTTTTTGACTTGACTTATCCTTTACGGGAATCACGTTTGATCTCTATGATTTATTCTTTAATAAAAAAGAGATTTATGATCTTGACAATTATAAGTTGAGACTTTTTATCAAGATCATTCTTCCGTCTTATTAAGAAGAATTATCTAAATTAATTATATATCTTAAGATTTAAGATTACATAATCATGTCTTTTGATACTTACAATTTAATTTTTCATCCTTAACGACATGATCCTATTATGCTTATGATTGAAATTTGAATATGGATGTAAAAAGAAAATTTATACTATCATATTTTTTTTACCATGACCAAAGGTGAAAATAAAATTATCAATATGATTAGAATAAAATTAGATATGATGAATATTATAACATTAAATGAGGAACAATTTGCTTAGAAGAAAATTTAGAATTTTAAATTTTATAAATGTATGTGAAATATATGATTTACAAATTAAACTTGATTTACTATCATATTTTCTTTTGGATTTCGTAACCTTTACAAATTCAGCTTCTTATTAAAATTTACATGAGATGATCTTTAAAATACATGATTTACTATTTTGATTTGCTATTTGTGTTTGAAGATTACATGAGTAACTATTGGAGTTTTTAGATTTTTGAGCTTAACTTCAAAATAATTCTCATTGGAATTGACATTTATAAGAAGGGGATTCAATATTTTTTTATGATGAGACTTTATCTCGATTTATAGATCTCATATAAATATTTTTGAATGTACCTCCTCCTCCACTCAATTTCTTTGGAACACTAAATTTTTAAATCTTTAATTTCATCCCCCTTTCTTCTTCTTTCTTATTAAAAAGGAAAGAAAATTTTTGATGAGAAAATTATTCTCTTATCCTATTATACTAAGGGAGAGTAATGAAATACTAAACATTTAATCAATATTTATTTTATACAAAATTTAAAAAAAATTTGACACTTGATGAGTTTATATATCTTGAAATTATTTGATCATTATTTTACCTCTTTTTGTTGATGACAAAGGGGGAGAAATAACATATTGATGTCACATATGAAAAGGGATACATATATGACAAAGGGAGAGAAATAACATATTTTATGACACATATATGGAAAATAATAAAATGAATATTTTTTATTTTTGTTGATAACAAAAGGGAGAAATGATTGATGACCTAAGGGGGAGAATTTGAAATTGATGTATGAAATGAATGTTGTAATAAATAGATATATATTATCTTTGATAGATTGATGCTTATATTGAAAATCTTTGATATATTAATGGTTGATGACTTAAGGTAAAAATTTTGTGAAATTTATGTAACGTTGCATCTTTGATGTATTGATAAAAATTGATGATTTAAGGTAAAAATGTTTGATATTAGTGATATATCATTTTTGAATTTGATAAATGAAGGTTATGATACTTGAATTCAAGAATATATGATTCTCTTGAATTTAAGTTTTTCTTATTTGGATTATGACATTGAGATAGGGGGAGTTAAGGTCAATTGGTTGTCATTATAAAAAAAAAGAGAGATTGTTAAATATAAGATTCTGATGATGAAATTAATTGATGAGTTATTGATCTAACATGTGTGTTAGAGATGATTGATGTAGGATTAATTACGACAGATAATGAATTACAATTAGATGTTGGGTCAGAGTGAAGTCTGGGCATCGGGCCGGGGTTCAGACAATGCAGTGGGAACTCGTCAGAAGCTTGTCGAAGGTATCAGAAGCTTGTCAGGAGTTCGTCGGGAGCTCGCCGAAGGAATCAGAGGCTTGTCGGGAGTTCGTCGGAAGCTTACCGAAGGTATCAGAAGCTTGCTGGGAGTTCGTAGGGAGCTTGCTAGGATAGCATCAGGAGTTCACCGAAGGAAGACCAATAGACATGCTGGAAGATCGTCAATGGTTGCCGAAAAACTTACCGGGAGTTAGGAAGATCTTGATTAGACTTTGTAATTAATTAGTCGTAGTTAGCATTGATTAAAGTTTGAGTCCTACCTAAGTTAGATTCAGATAAAATCTAAATTAACTCAAGTGAGGTAAACCGTGTTCACATTTGGGATTGAATTGAGCTTAGGTTGAACTCAACTGGTTGACTTGGAAAGGGGTCAACTGAAGCTACAAGTCAGGATTGAAAAAGTGGAAAGAATCACTTTTTCAGGATTCCTGATAGTAGTACCGTCATCGGACAGTGGTAGTACCGCCCAGGTCGGTGGTAATACCATCGTTGCCCTATTTTTTGGGTAGCTTTTGGTAGTAGTACCACCAGCACCGATAGTAGTACTGTCAGTACCCGAATTTTTTAGGATTGATTGAATTTTGACTCCATTTCTAAAGCCATTTGGGGTATATAAATACCCAAAGTTTTTTTACTTGGAGAAACAAGGTGGTGAATGAAATAGTGGGTTAAAATTATGTTAAAGGGTTATAAAAATTAGAGTGTACCTTAAGTGTTTCAAATTGTAAATTGAGTCTGGGCGAAGTAAGAAACTCTTGTAAAGGTTCCTCTTCTTAACTTGTGAAAAGGAGAGAGTGAGAAGTGTAAGAGTTTGATCTTCACCTAAAGAAGATTGATAGTGGACACCGATGGACCTCATAGAATAGGACTTGGGAGTGGACGTAGGCTAGGTTGAGGCCGAGCCACTATAATTTATGATTGTTCTATTATTGACTTATTTATTATTTTTAATTAATCTTAATTAGCTTATAAAAAGATTCCATCATCATTTTTGTAACTTCTCTTAAATCATTTTCTTAATCATTTCTAACGAAATATAAAAATACACTTCTGATTTTCTTTCTTCTTTTTGTAAGCAAGATTTTAGAATCGAACACTTTCACTCTTGCACTAATTCATAACAACCCCTCCTCTTAGTGTCAATTGATACTAATAAGTTTTTCACGTACTAAAATATTAGGATTGGGTTGAGAGTGGAAAGGTAAAAAATTTTGGACAAATCTTTGTTGTTGTTGTATAAGTACAATTTGCATATAATAAAATATTATTAGTAAATCTGAATTGATATATTTTGTGAAAGTTTAAAAGTCTACACATATGTTTGAGGTTTTAGAATATTAAGTTTTAATTTTACAACGATATAAACTTATGGTGATTAGTTTTGTGATTATATAAATTCTTACGCTTGTGAATCGATAAGTGATGATTGATGATATTTTTTGAGTTGATCTTGAGTTTCATGAATTATTGAATGATATTGTGTGTTATTATAGACTGCATAAGTTTTACAGATTTGGATGATGTTTGAATGCTTTAAGCCAAATAGTATTACTCATGCACTCTTATGTTTAGTTAAAACACATGCAAGTGGAACGGACGCTCGGGTGCAATGAGAGTACTACTGTATCTTGCTCAAGTGTCTAAACCTGCAAGTCTAAAAGGCTGTCTTGGCTTGCATTTGAAGTTAAGGCTAGGCATAAATGTTGGGTCATGTGACACCTGACTATAGTTGTCTTATAATTATATAATTATAGGACAAACAGGTTTAATGCACAAAGCAACATGCGGTGGCATGAACTCAACTAATTTCAAGGTGCTTAGGTCGTTAATGCTGCTACTGTGACTTATGGCAATAAGGTGGTCGTAGTTACCAGGGAAGTCAGGGGATTGATTACCTAGTCATTTATATATAACCAACCCTTGATCACGCTTTATACTTAGCCGTGCATTACAATGTTATATATGGTGGTTTCTCTCCAGCGAGATTCTATCATGAGATCGTGGAAGAGGTTTACTAATGCATAATATAATTATTGGATCACATAGAAAAGTGGGAGCCAAGCTTTAGGGTCCCGAACCATGTAAAGACTATCTGTACGGGTCTAATAGGTTGCAGAGAAAGAGGGGGGTTGGCATGGCAGCCTAATAAACTTGCACATCAAGCAACCATGCGTTCCAACAGTCCACGTACGCGATCATGTTTGTGTTTCTGTTACTGTGCCTATAAAGCATGGGCGTGGTGTTACACAATTTCCATACAACTAAGAGATCAATTATCTCGCTATGCAGTGAGCACAAGCTGCAGCGTACAACAACACCCTTGGAACCAATTGTACTGCTGCCTGCACCGAAGTGCAATGTGTGGCTGTAGGATGTAACTATGGTTTGTGGCTGCAGTCATAGTGTGGACGTTAGTTACTATGGTGACTGCAACCATAGAGTCGCTGTTAGGACATAAGTTGTAGCAACTACGGCTCGTGGCAGCCTACTGTTGCGGCAGCCCGAGAGCCCCCGGCAACCCGTGGTGCTCAGAGAGGGTTGAGGCTTCAGCAATCTCACAAGGTCTAATACGCAGCCCTGTAGTGGGCTGGTTTCCTAATATCGATGGCATGCCGGTGAGTACGTCAATACTAATAGTCGTTGATGAATTGGTCCACAACAGGAACCTCAACCATCTTTTATTCTCTTTTTATATCATAAGTAAAGATATTCACATACATCTCGATCCGATGATAGAATAAATCAATCGAACACTATAAACCCATTGAACACTAAGACTCCAAGTTCTAATCAAACTCTTACTTTAAGTGAAACTTTCCTATCTAAAACCCTAGCCACCTATCTAAAACCCTAGCCACCTCTTCTCAGCCTTGGCCGACTTCTCTTTATTAAGGTGGGCGACCAATTGGGTTGATTACAGGCTTGACTTGATTGACTCTAACCCGAATCTAACTCCGACTCATAACAAGACTCTAGTTCAGCCGAATCCTAACCCTACTAGGATTTAAGTTGATTTATTACAATGGACTTAAATCTCATCTTAGCCAACTTAATGTTAGGTCTAGGCTGGCCAACAAGGCCCAATCTAAGGATTTGACATAATCGACTAGGACTTGACTCAACTGGGGTCATAACAAACCTGCCCTCTTCAAATCAGTCTTGTCCTCAAGGCTGAGACTCCATGACTCTAGGTCCTAATTTGTAACTCCTCATGATACTCTTTTGTGACCCCTATAGTAGGCGTATGATGCTCCCATGGTCCAGCATCAACAATAGTGTTTAAATAGTGATCCTACGATCTCATGCTATCTCCTACTAGAACTAGGCCTCTTTATCAACTTTGGTGTCAGGTGGATGGATCTGGGCTGAGTCATCATCTCTAAACTTCCACGTAAGGTAGGACACATAGAGGGTCAGGTGTACTTTTAAATCGATACATAGATCCGATCCATAAGGCATAGCTCCATCGTGTTCTTTAAATTTTCAGGATCCAAAGTAATAGAGAGACTACTTTCTTGAGACTCGAATCTTTATAGATTCCTACTAGTAGGGCTGAAGATGAAGGAAGAATCAGTCTTTAATAGTAAATGTCCTCCTACTCTGATATTTGTTAAGTGGCTACTTCTTTTTTGCATGGGCGACCATGTAGTTGTTCTTTCATGTTAGCCAAGCTTCCCTCTTAGATGGTGGCTAGCCTTTGATAAGGTCCATAATGATGTGAGCCTGATCTAAGTTTAGAGTGAGTAGAAGCTATAATTTCCCTAGGCTTATCTTCATCTCTGCTTTGTGCTATTGACCTTTATCATGCCAAGCCTTAATTTTAGCATGATTAGTATCTCCTCATTGTAGATTGAAAGCTTCGAGTGAGGTGGAGAGAGGGCTTTGCTAATGTAGGCAAGGGCCAGCCATCCTGCATCAGGATAGCACCAATTCTAACTCCTAATGCATCTGGTTCAATTATGAACATCTTGACAAAATTGGGTAGCGATAGCATCGATGTAGATAAAATCATGGCTATAAGGGCATCGAAGGTTGTTGTAATTTCATTAGGCCAAAGAAAGACATCTTTTTTTAGTAATGTCATGAGGGGAGTGATGATCTTGTCATCGTCCTTCATAAACTTGTAGTGGTAGTGCAGTTAGGTAGGGGGTAGACCTTTCGATTTGGTGAAGACCTCTGAAAATTCAGCAAGCAACGGGCGAAGGTTTGGATTTTCATTTGCCACTGGTTCCTTTATTGTTGCCTTAAGTTGTATTAAGAAGTTGATGTGTGATTAGTGCAACATCTTCTCCATGTGTTGCTTAGAAACTATCGTTGCTTCGCCCCTGTGTTTTCCTTGCAGGATTATCTTTTTCCATTGGCTGAAAAATTTCATGATTATCTTGGAAAACTTCTAAAAAATATCACTTCATGGATAACTATTTGATGCTGTGCACTGTTTCATAATTTTTAAGTGGTAGGAGGAAGAAAACAATAATAATCTCTTGGCCCTACAAAACTAGTTTCACTTGTGGGCACCTTTGGCTGTAGTTGAGGATTCAACCATCTAGGACTTTTACATCAAATCTGCTATAATATTCAATTTAAAGCATCGCAACCTTGTTGTCTGTAAAGTTGTTAGTGCTCCCGGTGTAAATGAGGATAATGATGGGCTGATGCTTCAGGAAACCTCCAATCTTCATCATTTGCGGGTTCGTGTAGCCGGTAAGGGCATGAACCATACAATCAATTGGCTGTATATCTTCCTCCGTGTTCTCCTTCTTATGCTTGAGATCCTCCTCTTCATGTTTAGATTCATCAGCGGACTTAATAAGGAGAAGTCATCCCTTCTTGCATCGATGGTCGCGACTCCACGGCTAGTCGCAATGCCAACACAACCCCTTTGCGGATCTGTCGTAAAGCTCTTCTCTTATAAATTTCTTTGGTTGAGGGGGTTGAATGAAAGCGAATGTGGCTGGAGGTTTATATGCTGCCGGTCATGGTGTGGGTCTCGTCCTCTGAATATCTTGATTAAGCTGCTCCTCTTGAAGTCATGTGAAGGATATCGCTACCGTCAATGTATGAGGGTCCCTAGCAATTATTTTTCAAGCCAATCATAGATTTGGTTAGATAATCTTTTGAACCTGGTCTGGTATTCTTGGATCGTAGAGGTTTGTCGGATCTTTGCGAGTTATTCGTTGATGATTTCATACTCAGACAGTCTAAAGCAAATCAGCAAATCACTTTTGAATTGCTTCTACATTGGGACTCCTTGATATTAGGAAACCTCAGCGGGAGCATCACATACGCAGTAGAAATCAAAACAAAACCAATTTCGCATGCAGATCAAATCATCGTGCAAAATATGGTCATGAGAAAGCCACAAAAACTGATAAAACCATGTCATGTGATAGATTGATTACCTATGAAGATCGTATATCCTTGTATTTTTAGATCCGGATAGAGAGGATGAAGGAGGTCAAGCATCTTTCTCTCTAGTAGTATTCACACGATGGATCTCTACAGCAAAACTCCTTTAATCTGATCTCGCAACTCTTGTGCAGAGGGAGGGAGGAGAATGGGAGGCAGTGGATAAAGCTATAACATATCAATCATGAGTCTCCCCTCCTATTTATAAAGAGCCACCAAAAACCCTAGGGCTCCTACCTTAGTGGGTATTAGATCTTCATCCAATTACCCACTAACCTTACATTATTAGATCTCTATCTAATAATCTCCTTAGGCCTCTAATTGGGCCTTAAGGAGCCAATTAGCATAGGATCTCATCTAATTAGAATAGGAGCTAATTGGATCTCCATCCAATCCTCTATTCGCTGAAGCATCCACCATTTGTGTGTAACCCTCTAGGCCTGATACTGAGTTGGCCATGAGTCGCTCCCATCAAAACTCCTTTTGATATAGTGAATTATTATCTCTATAATAATTCACTCGACTCATCGACTATGGACGTACTAGGCCACTACGCCATAGTCCCCATACGGTATAGGGGGATCAAATCCATCGGACCTATTTGTCCATAGTTACTATGTATCTATAATCCCTCATCCAACTAATAACCCGGAGACCGTATATTGGACATGGTACTATTAGGTCATATATGGAATCAGTTTATCCTACTTTAATCGGATTTATCGAAGAATTTTTTTCTCTCAATCTGAATGACCTGGCTAGGGATTTATTTGAGTAAACACATATGAGATTTTTCTCTCATGATACCGAGAGTGGATGATCCTCTACTGATAATCAATTGCCTTCGTAAGCTTGACTACTAATCTCAATAACTAGTTGTACCAGATCTGGAACTTTTCAAACTTGTAAGTCTAGCATCAAAGAAAAGAGTACTCATATAAGGCATCTTGGTGTCTCAAGTCAAATGACCATATACACAATTGGGACTATGGAATCACTATCCGATATTAGGTATCATTAACCATATAACATTTGATAAGTGGATCAATTAGTGAACTCATTCTCAAATGAGCATCTGTACTATATTCTTAGTGTCTCCACATAAGTGAGACTAGCCACCTCCATCATATGGATGGATATATAGTACACCCGTCTGTCCGGTTATCTCGATATCCCTCTCAGATAACCTATTATCGATATTATTTAGGATTTATGTTTAAAGCTGAATCGATCTCATTATCGTGATCTCATCATGATCTGATTCCCATGACACATAACTAAGGACATCATAATATATATATACAATAAATAATATAATATGAGAATATGCCAATATTAATCATAAGCAAAAAGATCATGCAATGTGTCACACGTGCCATCACTTACGTGATTGGCTTGCAGGGCACATGTAACTAGTAATCTCCCACTTGATATAAAGCCAATCACCTATATGTTTGATCCCTATTAGATCCCTGTGACACTCAAATACAATTTGAGCTAGCTGCTTCGTTAGTGGATCTGCAATGTTATCTTCAGATGGAATTCTTTCCGTTGCTATATCTTTACAGGCTATGATCTCCTTAATTAATTAGAACTTCCTCCGAACATACTTAGACTTCTGATGAAACATAGGTTCCTTCGTTTGAGCAATCACCCCATTGTTATCATAATATATGGGAATTAGCTCCATGCTACTTGGTATGACTCCAAAATCTCTGATGAACTTCTTCATCCACACCCCTTCCTTTGTTGTTTCTATTGCAGTAATGTATTTTGCCTTTGTGGTTGAGTCAGTAGTAGTATCTTGCTTGGAACTCTTCCAGCTTACTGCTCCTCTATTTAGGGTGAAAATATACCCTTAGTTTGACTTACTATCATCAATATTAGATTGAAAACTTGAGTCCGTGTAGCCCTTCGCCTGGAGGCTACCTCCTCCATAAACCAGTAAAAGATCTTTAGTCCTTCTCAGTACTTAAGGATATACTTTACTACCTTCTAGTGTTCTAAACTTGGATCTACTTGATACCTACTCTTGACACTCAGAGCATGTGCTATATCAGGCATGGTACATAGCATAGCATACATGATAGACCCTATTATTGAGGCATAAGGTATCTTATCCATGTCTATCTTTTCTTCAGGAGTCTTTGGGGACATACTCCTAGAAAGTGATATTCTATGTCTCATCGGTGTGAGACCTCTCTTGGAATTCTTTTTGCCAAACCTTTTGATAATGAAATCTATGTACCTAGACTGGGATAAGCCAAGCATCCTCTTAGATCTATCTCTATAGATCCGGATCCCCAAAATATATGATGCTTCTCCTAAGTCTTTCATGGATATGTTTCTGGATTACCAAGCCTTTACTATGGAGAGTATTCCTACATCATTCCTAATGATTAGGATGTCATTCACATACAATATTAAGAAGGTGATAACACTCCCACTTACCTTCCTGTACACATAAGGCTCATCTTCGTTTTTAACAAAGTCATAAGATCTGATAGTCTCATTAAATCTTATGTTTAAACTTTCGGAAGCTTGCTTTAGTCCATAAATGGACTTGAGCAACCTGCACACTTTATCTGGACTATCTCTCGATACGAATCCCTCTAGTTGTATCATATATACCTCCTCCTTAAGGTTGCCATTGAGAAATACTATTTTGACATCCATATGCCAAATCTCATAGTTATAATATGCTGTAATGGCCAAAGGAATTCTAATGAACGTAAGCATAGCTATAGGTGAAAAGGATTCATCATAGTTAACTCCTTATCTTTGATGATATCCTTTAGCTACCAGTATTGCCTTCTAGGTCTCCACCTTTCAATCTACTTCAATCTTCTTCTTGAAGATCCACTTGCACCCGATGGGTATAATACCCTCAGGTGCATCCATAAGGTTCCAAACTTTATTAGAGTACATGGAATCCATCTCAGAATTCATAGCCTCTCGCCACTTCCCGAAGTCTATACTTATAATAGTCTCCTCGTAGGTCTGAGGATCAACATCCTGAGAATCCTCTCCATTGATATATCCTACATATCTTTTAGGAGGGTGAGATATTCTGCTAGACCTACGCAAAGTTGGAACTTATGTGTTAGGAACCTGAACAGACTCGGACTCTAGAATGGTGCTTGAGCTAAGTTCTCCAACCTCGCTCAATTCTATCTCACTCCCAATGTTTCCATTATGAATATGTCTCTTCTCAAGGAACACAACTCTCTTGGCAATAAAGACCTTTCAGTTCATGGGATAATAGAAATAATACCTACAAGTTTCCTTGTAGTATTCCACGAACTTGCACCATTCTATCCTTGATTTTAATTTGTTGGGGTTGTGTCTTTTAACGTGGGCAAGACAGCCCCAAATCTTAACTATCTTAAGATCGGGCTTTTTTCCTTTTCATATCTCATATGGTATAGACACAACCGACTTTGATGGAACTTTGTTCGAAAAGTAAGCTACAATATCTAGGGCGTATCCCCAGAATAAGACAGGTAGGTTAGCGAAACTCATCATGGATTGCACCATTTCTAATAGTGTGCAATTTCTCCTTTCCGTTACATCATTGAACTGAGGTGTATAAGGAGGTGTCCATTGGGATAGAATCTCATTATCCTTGAGAAAATATGTGAACTCCATACTCAAGTATTCTCCTCCTCGATCTGATCAAAGAGTCTTAATACTCTTTCTAATCTAGTTCTCGACTTCATTCTTATATTCCTTGAATGTCTCAAAGGTCTCGGACTTATACTTCATCAAGTACACATGTCCATACCTAGAGAAACCATCAGTGCATGTAATGAAGTATGAGTAACCACCTATAGCCTGAGTCAATATGGGACCACATATATCACTATATACAAGTTCCAATAACTCAGTGGCTCTCTCTCTAGTTCCGCTAAAAGAAGAGTTGGTCATCTTCCCATGAAGGCAAGGTTCATAAGTTGCTTATAACTCATAGTCAAATGAATCTAAGTATCCATATTTTAGTAACTTTTGAATCCTTCTCTCATATATATGACCTAGCCTACAATGTCATAGGTATGCATTATTCACCTTATCTCGTTTCCTCTTAGACGTATTTATATTCATAATATGTAGAGAAGTGTCTAATACATATAAGCCATTTATAAGGGTCCCTCTAGTGATGATCTCATCATCCATAATTATTAAACAACTATTATTCTCAAAAACTAATTTATATCCACTAATTATTAAACAAGAGATGGAAATAATATTTTTGATAATGAAAGGGACAAAATAGCATGTATCTAATACAATAATAGCTCCACCAAGCAGATGTAGAATGACCTCCCCAACAGTAATTGCAACAACTCTTACTCTATTGCCCATCTTGAGGTCCATCTAGCCTCTAGCCAATCTCCTAGTCTTGTTAGAACCTGTAATGAATTACAGATATGATAAGCACTTTCGGTATCCAATACCCATGTGGTATCATGAAAATCTAATAAGTGAAGACTAATCATGAATATACCTGAAGCTTCTCCAAGCTTCTATTTCACCTTATCTGCAAGGTAGTCCTTATAGTTCCTCTTCCAATGCCCATCTTGGCTATAGTGGAAGCATTGTCCTTTATCTTTTGCTGGGTCTTTCTTCATAACCTTTGCCTTACTCGATCTTTCTTTGCCCTTGCCCTTCTTATGGGTCATACTAGCCTTCCTTTTCTTCTTGGTCTCACTAATATAGAGAACTAACTTCTCCTTCTTGATGGCACTCTCAACTTTTCTCAACATATTGAGGAGCTCAGGTAGAGTTACCTTAAACTTGCTCATGTTACAATTCATGATGAAGTGAGAAAAGGAATTTGGTAGGGAATAATGTATAAGATCAATGCATAGGTTATCCTCTAGGACTATTCTTCGACCTGTGAGTTTCTTGATCTACTATATTATCTTTAGGATATGGTTCTTAACTAATGTCCCTTCTATCATCCTAGCTTGGAAGAGTCTCTTGGATATCTCATATCTTTGAGTTCTTCCTTATTTCTCAAACAGTTGGCAGAGATGAAGAAAGATAAAATCTTATCTATG
This sequence comes from Ensete glaucum, assembly GCA_021527575.1. Lineage (NCBI taxonomy): Eukaryota > Viridiplantae > Streptophyta > Magnoliopsida > Zingiberales > Musaceae > Ensete > Ensete glaucum. The sequence continues at coordinate 36,028,436 of CM038558.1, read as the reverse complement.
CTCTTATGTTGCCTCTGTAACTCAGGAGTCATGGAGGTCAACATGTAACATTTTACCAATGTGGAATCATCTATATACTTCACATAGCGAGTGATCACATCCTCATTTACCCCTTCTTCCAGTGTGGGTATAATTATATCAAGGACGTATGCGATTTTCTTCGCGGTGAGAATAATTCTCAAATTACGGAGCCAATCCATGTAGTTTGGACTAGTGAGGCGATTGGCGTCAAGTATGTCACGCAGGGGGTTTGCGAGCAACATGTTTTTGACAAAATAAGATATAACAAAAATAAATAATATACATATCTTATAAAAATACTAATTAAGATATGAACTTCTATCTTAATATACTCACACTATTTTCCTAGTGAATCACATGACACCCTCATCATGTGAGACGAAAGTCTTTAGCACACTCCTAGTGGGGATCGGGATCCAATCGGTATCTTAGTGCAACCTCGAGGGACTCAACCAATTACACTAAGCCCGAAAGGTAGACAACTCTTATTAATCACAACTCCTTATAATTTCCATCATGTTCGACCTTCGAATCATCATAGTCTCAACTACTTGACCAACCATGAATTCAATTAAGTCATCAGCATCGTTACAAGATAAGTTTGATTCGATGGATATGCTCTCGACTGCTCGACCAAGTCACACCATGTCCTTATGTCACCAGTGACATCTATATGTCGTAGGTAAGAACTCCATCACATAGATAGGTGAGCCTCGAGTGACTTGACTAACTCAACCTATGTCATGATTCAATTTTTTCCTATAATGATGGAAGGCCACATGGGTCAATCTTATTGCCTCACACTTACTAACTTAATATTATCATAAGAGGGGTTTTTATTTTATATTGGTCTCCTAATATGTCGTATCACACATATATATATTTAATATATATCTATATCATATACAAATATTATCATATATCTAATAGGTGTATAACACATCACATATGCAAGTCACACCGAATGATCATGAGTCATCACCTAATATGATTAATCCCGACCTAATAGGCCTAATCACTCATAATAGAATCTATGTGTGTATCGGTGCATCTCCATGCCCTGTGATTGTTGATTTTATTATCATCGGTTCCATTGGATCGTCGCATCACCATGCGTCGTGATCTCTCGCCATGGCATCATGGGTCCCGTTGTCACCTCCACGCTCCCATCGTGCCTCTCCATGTAATTACAAATAACCACAAGCATGTAGGCCAGACAATAAACGAGAAAAATAGAGGCTCGCTTGTCCCAATAATAATAATAATAATAATAATAATAATAATTATTATTATTATTATTATTATTATTATTATTATACACATCACAACACATAGCTCATGATCATCCATCCACATCATACATAACATGTACATCACATTATATGTAGGATTACTAGATATAAATAATAATTAATTAAATTATTTAATTAATTATTTTTTAGAAATCAGGACATGATCGAAATTTCCAGAATTATCAAAGGTATTTTTGTAATTATGGATGAGAGGACAGCCCTTAAAATTTCTAAAATTATTGAGGGCGTTTTTGAATTCTGTGCATAGGACAAACCTTAAAATTTCTCAAATTCTGAGGGGCAGGATTGTTCTTTTCTCAAAAGGATGCCCTAGCCCTCTTCCCTCACCCTTATTGAGTTGTCGTCGTCGCCTCTACTTAGGCGGTGCCCTTGTCTGCCGACAGCCGCCTTGCCAAGGGGTGGCCGCCCCTGCGATCGACGCCACGCTGCTAGCAGCTTGCAGTGGCTACTCCTACGGGCCCCATAGTACAAGCGGCCATGCTCGCCGGTGGCTCCCGCCCCTACGGGCTAGCCATAGCCGGCTGCAACCGACCGCCCCCTTGTAGGTGGCCGTGGCCAACCACCCCTACCGATGGCCTAGCCATGGCCGACTGCCCCCTTTCCTCATTACGTTTACTGCAAAAACATAGTAAAAATATGTAGAATGATTCTATACGATTCAATTTCATCACACATAGTTTAAAGCCAATCTTTCACATGAAAACCTTGGCTCTGATACCATTATTGAGAAACCTCAGCGGGAGCATCACATATGCAACAAAAATCAAAATAAAATCGGTTTCCCACGCAGATCAAATCATCGTGCAAAAGATTAGGTCGTAAGAAAGCTATAAAACTGATAAAATCATGTCATGTGATAGATTGATTACCTAGAGAGATCACATATTTTTGTATTTCCAGATTCGAATAGAGAGGATGAAGGAGGTCAAGTGTCCTCCTCTCTAGCGGTATCCACACGATAGATCTCTATAGCGAAACTCCTCCAATCTGATCTCGCAACTCTTATGTAGAGGGAGGGAGGAGAACAGGAGGGGGAGTCCAAAGCTATAGCCTATCAACCATGAGTCTCCCTATTTATAAAGAGTTACCAAAAATCCTAGGGCTCTTACCTTAGTGGGTATTGGATCTTCATCCAATTACCCACTAACCTTACATTATTGGATCTCTATCTAATAATCTTCTTAGGCCTCTAATTGGGTCTTAATCAAGGAGCCCATCCATATAGGGTCTTATCTAATGAGAATAGGGGTTAATTGGATCTCTATCCAATCCTCTATTTGTTGAAGTATCCAATATATATGTCTGACCCTCTAGACCCGATACTAAGCTGATCTTGAGTCGCTCCCATCAGAAACTTTTTTGATATAGTAAATTATAATTCACTTGACTCATCGACTATGGACATAGTAGGCTACTACGCCATAGTCCCTAGATGGTATAGGAGGATCAAATCCATCAGACCTGTCTGTCCATAGTTACCGTGTATCTATAGTCCCTCATCCAACTAATATCTCAAAGGCCGTATATTGGACATGGTATTGTCCGATCACATATGGAATTTGTCTTGCTCTAATCGAATTTTATCGGAGAACTCTTTCTCTCTCAATCTGAATGAAACTAGCTAGAGATTTGTCTAAGCAAGGACATATGAGATATTCCTCTCGTGATCTAAGAGTGGATGATCCTCTATTAACACTCAATTACCTTCGTAAGGTTGACTACCAATCCTGATAACCAATTGTACCAGATCTAAAACTTTCCAAACCTATAAGTTTGGCATAAAAGAAAAGAGTACTCATACAAGGTATCCTTGGTGTCTCAAGTCAAAGGACCAGATACACAACTTAGATTATGGAATCACTGTCTGACATTAGGTATCATCAACCATATAACATTCCATAAGTGGGTCAATCAGTGAACTCATTTTCAAATGAGCATTTTGTTAGGACTCTAGCTAGAGGAGTCCTAATTTAGTTTCATAGAAGAGGGCAATCATGTAAAATCTATAGGGTATTTATGTAAATTCTATCTAGCTGACCCCTATTAAAGAAAGTAAGGAAGACAACTAGGTTAGGATTAATTGAGAAAGATATTTAAGAGGAGAGTAAGATGCATGTTACCTTAATTAATTACCCCTTATCCTAGTTAAAGAGGGGTTGGTTAAGGAGGGGTTAAATTAGAATAGGATTAGGAAATAATAAAACAACCGACCACCCATAGAGGTTGGACTTAGAGTTGCATTAGGAGTTGGTTGATGGTACGAGTCTTGAAGTAGGAGTCCTATTAGGAATTAGGGATTGAAGGCCTATAAATAGTCTTGTAATCATCCATATTTTATTATGAATAGATCAATCTTTCGTTAGCTAATGGCTTGAGTACCAAGGATGCTGATCCCCTATAAAGATCATCCTAAGCTTAGAATCCGTAAGGATTCTAACACTTGGTATCATAGTAGCATTTTTGGCATCTCACTGCTCTTCCACAGCCATCCATTAGCCCCCCATAGCCATCCAAAGCAATTCCCACAATTGCTTAAAAATCTTCACCAAATTCCATCGTCATCTCTACTATCGTAGATCATCCTTTGATCTCCCTGTGAATTGCAATAGATTTTGGTTTTCTACCTTACTACTGCTACAATTTAGTTATCCCTATTCAAAAAATATAAAAAAAATTATTCCTCTTTGCTGCATAAACTTTTCATCGTAAAGTTTCTATCTTTATGATGAAAGTTATGCTGCTGAATTACAATCGCACACTCCATACTATTTGATTTGCTACTACGTTTTTACTAATCAAATTTCTATGAAATTTCTACCATGGCTTTATAACTTCCTATTCTCGGATCTTCGTTTAGTTTTGTCAAAAAATCATCAAGATAACCTAGTCATCTTTGATATCTAAACTACTATAGTTTAGACGTAAAAATTTGCTGTAGTACCTTCTCATGATCTTTAATTTTGTCGAACCTTTTGCTACTATTTTTTTCCCTTGTTTTGAACTGCTAGAAAAAAATCTCGTCTATACTACTGAAATATTTTGATAAAAAAATTCTGCCACAGTAACTTCTCGTATTCCTTGATCTTGCTAAAACTTTTGCTACTGATTTCTTCCATAAATTTTTTGATAGCATCCCTTGCCAGTGGATTCCCATTGAGTTTTACTTGATTCCTTGTTATGCATTGCTACAAAATTTTTTGACTATACTGCTGAAATCTTTCGCTGAAAAAATTCTGCAATAACACCTTCTCGTAATCTTCGATTTTGCTGAAGCTTTTGCTATCATTTCCTTCCATGAAATTTTTGATGATATTACCTCTTCCTTGCCAGTAGATCCCCTTTGAGTTTCACTCAAATTTTCATTGAGAATTTCTGAAAAATAATTACGTCTTCACTGCTGAAATTTTTTTGACAAAAAATTTGCTACTGCACCTTTGTCTTTCTTCTTCTTGTTAACCCACCGAAGCCCAACTAACTTGCTGCCACCACCCAAGATGTCTTTAGGGCATCCCTTTAGCCTTAAGACATAACCCTCATAACCTATTTTCCTTACCTAATAACACCCAAAATCACAGCTAAAGACAACGACTATCGCAACCTATCAATGTAGAATTCTATAGCACTACCTTTTGGTTTTTTTGCTACGCCCATATCTGATCCTTATCAAAATTATTACTACCACCCGTGTCATCTTTATGGCACCCCTATAGCCTTAAGATGCAGCTATCATAGCCTTTTCTCGATTTCCATAGCTAACCCAAACCGCAGCCCAAACAATAGTCTTCCATAGCCATCGAACCTTCCACTGATCCTTATCTTTTGTAGCTAGTGATCCTTGCCAAACTAGTTGCTGCCCCAATAGTAACCCTAAACCTTCCTTCCCAACCTCAAACTACTACCATAAAAATCCTTTGTAGCCTCCACAACACCCTCAAACTGTAGCACCAATAGTAACCTAAACTATAAGCTATAAACCCTAAATCGTAACCTTGATCCATCACCCTTTTGGCCACCAATCCCTACCAAACTGGTTGCTACCATCAACAGCAATCCTAAGCCACCCTTCTCACCCTAAACCTCTATCATCGAACCCCCCTTATAGCCTCTACAACAGCTCCAAACAGTAGCATCAACAGTACCCTCTTTACCAAAATATTTTACTACACTACCTTCAGTACTACTTGATGTATCTACACCCAATTCCTACCAAATCCATTACTGTCATCAATATTTAACCTTAAATCTCAGCTATTATAACCCTTATACAACCCATACAATAGCCCTAAATCATAGCCCTAGTAGTAACCAAATACAATAACCTTTCAGCCTCAAACCACAGTCATCTACCCTTGATCCACCACCTCTTTTGGCCATTAAACCACCTAACCATTTCATTTCACTGATCCAACAATAGGAGAAGGATATTGACATCTCAGATCTGGAAGCACATACAATGACATCTCAAGGTTCAATTGATGCCAAGTTGAAGGCATTTGACTCACACATGGAGGACAAATTGCGCGTCTTATTCGCCGAATTCGGATTAGGTCGATCTCCGAGCCCATCAAAATTCCAACAAAGTGCAAGTTCAGAGAGGCCTGTCAAAAAGGAAGTATGAGCCACTGATATGAGGTAGCCATGCATGAGGGTGGACTTCCCTCGATGGAAAGAAGGAGACCTAATGAGATGGATTTTACGTGCCGAACATTACTTCTATCATCACCAAACACTGGAGGATTCCATGGTGAATATCGCTGTCATCCACTTTGAAGGAGATGCTATATGATGATACAATTGGCTTGAATACAACCATGAGGCTTTGATGTGAAAATAATTCAAGTATGTACTGTTGAACCACTTTGGGCCAACTAAGAACGAGAATATCAATGGATAACTTGCCCAGATCCAACAAACCTCCATGATCCAAGAATATCATACCAGGTTTGAGGAATTATCTTACCTTGCTCATGATTGGATTGACCGACAATTATTAGAGACATTCATCGAGGGACTCAAGTCAGAGATTAAAGGAGAGGTTAAGGTCCGACAACCCTGAAATGTATCGGTTGCAATTGTTGGGAAACCTTAACGGGAGCATCACATGCGTAGCGGAAATCAAAATAAAAATCAGTTTTCTATATAGATCAAATCATCATGTAAAAGATTAGGATCGCAAGAAAAATATAAAAGCCGAAAAAACCATAATGTATGAGAGATTGATTTTACATAGGGAGATTATATATCCCTAGATCTCCAGATCCGGATAGAGAGGATAAAGGAGGTTAAGCATCCTCCTCTCTAGCGGTATCCACATGATGGATCTCTGTAGAGAAACTCCTCCAATTTGATCTAGAAACTCTTGGGCAGAGGGAGCGAGGAGAATAGGAGGTGGTTGCTAAAGCTGTAGCCTATCAACTGAGTCTCCCCTCCTACATATAGAGAGCCATCAAAAACCCTAGGGCTCCTGCCTTAGTGGGTATTGGATCTTCATCCAATTACCCACTAACCTTGCATTATTGGATCACTATCCAATAATCTCTTTAGGCTTCTAATTGGGTCTTAATCAAGGAGCCCATCAGTATATAATCTCATCTAATAAGAATATGGGCTAATTGGATCTCCATCCAATCCTATATTCGCTAAAGCATCCACCATATGTGTGTGACCCTCTAGGCCCGATAGCGAGCTGGCCGTGAGTCACTCCCATCAGAACTCCTTCTGATATAGTGAATTATTATCCTCATAATAATTCACTCGACTCATCGACTATGGACGTACTAGGCCACTATACCATAGTCCCCAGACGGTACAAGGGGATCAAATCCATCAGACCTGTCTGTCCACAATTACCGTGTATCTATAATCCCTCATCCAACTAATATCCTAGAGACCATATATTGGATATAGTACTACCAAGCCACATACAGAATCCATCACAGTCTCGCTCTAATCGGATTCTCTCGGAGAACTCTTTCTCTTTTAATCTGAATGACCCTGGCTAGGGATTTATTTGAACAAGCACATATAGGATATTTCTCTCATGATATCAAGAGTGGATGATCCTCTATTGACACTCAATTACCTTCATAAGGTTGGCTACTAATCTCGATAACCAATTGTATCAGATCTAGAACTTCCCGAACCTGTATGTCTGGTGTCAAAGAAAGGAGTACTCATATAAGACATCCTTGGTGTCTCAAGTCTAAGGACCAGATACACAACTGGGACTATGGAATCGTTGTCTGACATTAGGTATCATTAACCATACAGTATTACGTAAGCAGATCAATCAGTGAACTCACTCTCCAATGAGCACCTATACTATATTCTTAGTGTCTTCACATAAGTGGCTATGAGACCAGCTCCTTCATCATATGGATAGGTATATAGTACACCGATCGATCCGATCATCTCAATGTCCCTCTCGAGTAACCTATGACCGAGATTATTTACGATCTGTGTTTAAAGGTGAATTGATCTCATTATGGTGATCTCATCATGATCTGATTTTCATTGTACAAAACCAAAGATATCACAATGTATATGCAATAAATAATATAATGTGAGAATATACCAATATTAATCATAAGCAAAAAGATCATACAGTGTGTCACACATGCCATCACTAACATGATTGGCTTACAGGGCACTTGTAACCAGTAATCTCCCACTTGAACAAAAGCCAATCACTTATGTGTCTAATCCCCATCAGACCCTTATGACGCTAAAATACAGTCTGAGCCGACAGCTTTGTTAGTGGATCTACAATATTATCTTCGGATAGAACTCTTTCCATTACTATTGGTTATGATCGCTCGAATCAGATAGAACCTCCTATGAATTCTGATGAGACCTGGGTCCCTTGTTAGAGTTATTGCCTTGTCCTTGTCACAATATATGGGAGTCAGCTCTACATTGCTTGGTATGACTCCCAAATCCTTAATGAACTTCTGCATCCACACCCCTTCCTTTGTTGCTTCTACTACAGCAATGTATTCCGCCTCTATGGTCGAGTCAGCAGTAGCATCTTGCTTTGAACTCTTCCAGCTTGCTGCTTCTCCATTTAGGGTGAAAATATACCCTGAATTTGACTTGCTATAATCAATGTCGGACTAAAAACTCAAGTCTGCGTAGCCCTCAACTTGGAGGCTACCTCCTCCACAAACTAGTAAAAGATCCTTAGTCCTTCTTAGTCCTTCTCAAGTACTTAAGGCTACACTTTACTACCTTCTAGTGTTCTAAACTTGGACATGCCTGATACCTACTCGTGACACTCAGACTATATGCTATATCAAGCTTGGTAAATAGCATCATATATATAATAGACCCTATTATTGATGCACAAGGTATCTTATCCATGTCTACCCTTTCTTCAGGAGTCTTTGGGGATATACTCCTAGAAAGTGATATTTCATGTCTCATCGGTATGAGACATCTCTTGAAATTCTTCATGCCAAACCTTTTGACAATGGAGTCTATGTACCTAGACTGGGACAAGCCATGCATTCTTTTGGATCTATCTTTATAGATCTGGATCCCCAAAATATAGGATTCTTCCCCTAAGTCTTTCATGGAGAAGTTTTTGGATAGCCAAGCCTTTACTATGGAGAGTATTCCTACATCATTCCCAATGATTAGATTGTCATCCACATATAGCACCAAAAAGGTGATAGTGCTTCCACTTGCCTTCCTGTACACACAAGGCTCATCTTTGTTATTAACAAAATCATAAGATCTGATCACCTCATCAAATCTTATGTTCCAAGTTTAGGAAGCTTGCTTCAATCCATAAATGGATCTAAGTAACCTACACACTTTATCTGGACTCTCTTTAGATAAGAATCCCTCTAGTTGTATCATATGCACCTCCGCCTCGAGGTTTCCATTGAGGAATGCCGTTTTGACATCCATATGCCAGATCTCATAGTCATAATGTGCTGTAATAGCCAAAATAATTCTAATGGACATAAGCATGACAACAATTGAAAAGGTTTCATCATAGTCAACTCCTTGTCTTCGACGATATCCTTTAGCTACCAGCCTTGCTTTATAGGTCTCTACCTTTCCATCCACTCTGATCTTCTTCTTGAAGATCCATTTGCAGTCGATGGGTACAATACCCTCAGATGCATCCACAAGGTTCTAAACCTTGTTAGAGTACATGAAATCCATCTTAGAATTCATGGCTTATTGCCACTTTCTAGAGTCTATACTCATAATAGTCTCCTCATAGGTCTGAGGATCAACATCCTGAGAGTCATCTCCATTGATATATCCCACATACCTTTCAGAAGGGTGAGATACTCTATAGGACCTATGTAAAATTGAAATTTATGTGTTATGTACCTGAAAAGACTCGGGCTCTAGAATGGTGCTTGAGCTAGGTTCTTCAACCTCGCTTAATTCTATCTCACACACTGTTTCCACCAAGAATGTGTTCCTTCTTAAGGAACACAGCTCTCTTGGCAACAAAGACCTTTCAATCCTCGAGATGATAGAAATAATATCCACAAGTTTCCTTTGGGGATCCTACGAATGTGCACCATTCTGTCCTTGATTCCAACTTATCGGGGTTGTGTCTTCTAACGTGGACAGGACAGCCCCAAATCTTAATAATATTAAGATCGGACTTCTTTCCTTTTCATATCTCATATGGTGTAGACACTACCGACTTTGATGGAACTTTGTTCAGAAGGTAAGTTGTAATCTCTAGGGCGTACCCCCAGAATGAGACGGGTAGATCAGCGAAACTCAAATATATTTAATATATATCTACATCGTATATATATATATATATATATATAGAGTAGGTGTATAATATATCACATATGCAAGCCACACCGGACGATCATGAGTCGTCACCTAATATGATTAAGCCCGAGCCAATGGGCCTAATCACTCACAATAGGATCTATGTGTACATTGGCGCATCTCCATGCTGTATAATTGTTGATCTCGTTATTATCGATTCTATCGGATCGTCGCATTACCATGCACCATGATCTCCTACCATGACATCGTGGATCCCGTTGTAACCTCCACGCTCCCACTGCACTTTTTCATGTAATTACAAATAATCACAGGCACGCAGGCCTAACAATAAACGAGAAAAATACAGACTCGCAGGTCCCAATAATAATAATAATCACAATTACACACATCACAACACTTGGCTCATGATCATTTATCCATATCATACATCACATCTACATCATATCATATGTATGATTACTAGATATATATAATAATTAATTAAACTATTTAATTAATTATTTTTTGGGAAATCAGGATATGCTTGAAGATTTTAAAATCATCAAGGGTATTTTTATAATTTTAGGTGAGAGGACTGTCCTCAGAATTTTTAGAATTATTGAGGACATTTTCAAAATTTTGTACACGAGAACAGTCATTGGAATTTTTGAAATTTAAAGGGGTAGGATCATCCTTTTATCAAAAGGATGCCCTAACCCCTCTTGCTCCATCTGCCCTACCATCGCCTGCGCGGCATGCCCTTGCCCACTAGCAGCCACCCTGCCGAGGGGTGGCCACCCCTACAGCCGGCGTTGTCACCCCTATTGGCCAAGGGTTGGCGTAGCCCTTAGCTGTCATGCGAGTGTGCGGGTGGCTCGACGCCTCGCGAGCCCGGCCTCCCTTGGCCCCGGCAGCCCAACCGCCTCTTGCAAGGGGCCTTGACCGTGGCCTGGTCGTGGGTGGCCGACCCTGCATGGGTGCTGGCTGTGGCTGGCCGCTTGTCCTCCTCGCTGCCTTCGCTGTGAAAATACAGCAAGAACGCATAAAATGATTCTACGCAATTCAATCTCATCACATGTAGTTTAAACTCAATTTTTCGCATGAAAACCTTAGCTCTAATACCACTGTTGGAAAACCTCAGCGGGAGCATCACATGCGCAGTGGAAATTAAAATAAAAATAAGTTTCCCACATAGATTAAATCATCATGTAAAAGATTGGAGTCACGAGAAAAATATAAAAACTAATAAAATTACGACGTGTGAGAGATTGATTTTACCTAGGGAGATCATATATCCTTGTATTTCCAGATCCGGATAGAGAGGATGAAGGAGGTCAAGCATCCTCCTCTCTAGCAGTATCCACACGATGGATCTCTGTAGCGAAACTCCTCCAATCTGATCTCGCAACTCTTGCGTAGAGGGAGGGAGGAGAATAGGAGATGATAGCTAAAGCTACAGCCTATCAATCATGAGTCTCCCCTCCTATTTATAAAGAGTCACCAAAAACCCTAGAGCTCCTGCCTTAGTGGGTATTGGATTTCTATCTAATTACCCACTAACCTTATATTATTGGATCTATATCCAATAATCTCTTTAGGCCTCTAATTGAGCCTTAATCAAGGAGCCCATCAGCATAGAGTCTCATCTAATGAGAATAGGGGCTAATTGGATCTTCATCTAATCCTCTATTTGCTAAAGAATCCACCATATGTGTGTGACCCTCTAAGCCCGATATCGAGCTGGCCGTGAGTCACTCCCATCAGAACTCCTTCTGATATAGTGAATTATTATCCCTATAATAATTCACTTGACTCATCGACTATGAACGTACTAGGCCACTACGCCATAGTCCCCAAATGGTACAGGGTGAATCAAATCCATTGGACCTGTTTGTCCATAGTTACTATGTATCTGTAATCCCTCATCCAACTAATATCCCAGAGACTGTATATTGGACATGGTACTGTCAGGTCATATACAGACTCCGTCATAGTCTTGCTCTAATCCGATTTTCTTGGAGAATTCTTTCTCTCTCAATCTGAATGACCCTGGCTAGAGATTTATCTGAGCAAGCACATATGAGATATTCCTCTTGTGATACTGAGATTGGATAATCCTCTATTAACACTCAATTGCCTTCGTAAGGTTGGCTACCAATCCCGATAACTAATTGTACCAGATTTGAAACTTTCTAAACCTATAAGTCTGACATCAAAAAAAGGAGTACTCATACAAGACATCCTTGGTGTCTCAAGTCTAAGGATCAGATACATAACTGGGACTATGGAATCGCTATTTGACATTATGTATCATTAACCATACAACATTCCATAAGCATATCAATCAATGAACTAATTCTCCAATAAGCATCTGTACTATATCCTTAGTATCTCAACACAAGTGGCTATGAGACCAACCACCTCAATCATATGGATAGGTATATAGTACACCAATCTGTCCGGTCATCTCAATGTCCCTCTCGAGTAACCTATGACCGAGATTATTTAGAATCGGTGTTTAAATATGAATCAATCTCATTATCGTGATCTCATCATGATCCGATTCCTATTGCACATAACCAAGGATATTATAATATATATGTAATAAATAATATAATGTGTCACATGTTCCATCACTCACGTGATTGGCTTGTAGGGCACCTGTAACCAGCAGTAATTTCATTCGCCTGAGTACAAGAGGAATGACTCAACCAAGATGCTCGGAGGATGAGAACCACTCATAGACCCATGGCATATGAACATCCTTCTACTTTCAATTATCATTTGCTGGCAAAAAAATTGACAAGAGAAGAACTATACGATCGATCGACAAAGGGTCTTTGTTGAAATTGTAATGAACTTTGGAGCCGCGATCATCACTAGAGAAAGGGCCACCCCCTATAGATTGAACCTCTTGAAGACATGGAGGAGGAGGGTCAGAAGCATGGGGAAGAGGTTACTGATGAAGAATAATAGCCAATTGATTTTACAATGTATACTCTTGCTAGCTATGCGAACCAACAAACAATGAAAGTGAGAGGACTTCTGAAGCAATAACCGATCACCATTCTTATTGACACCACGAGCACCAACAACTTTATAAATGGTAAGGTTGCTGTCCAGTTAATGCTCCAAAATGAAGTTTGCAGCAGGTTAGATGTTGAGGTCATCGATGGTCAAATTTTGAAGTACAATAAAAGATGTCCATGGGTGAAATTATTATGACAAGACTAAGAGATACTTGCTAATTTCTTCCGCCTTCCTATTGATGATATAAGGCTATGCTCAACACTAAATGGTTGGCTACGCTAGGTGATATTCTCTGAATTTTTTCTAAATTTATTATAAAATTTTTTAGCCATGAGAAATAGGAGATCCTATGTGGGAAACATAGGTGCAACATAACGATGACTTGCACATAGCTAACGGAGAAAGTTTTGGACAAAAAAAAATAACGGTTCCCTGATGCAACTTTAGCAGCACTTTAAGAGGGAGCTAACAAAATTTGAAGACCCAAATATACTTTAATTGTTTGCTGAATTTTCAGATATTTTTGTCGAACCACGCAACCTACTTTCTAACCGCTAGCATGACCATCAAATTTTGATTCTCCCGAGCAAGCCAGCAGCAATCTCTTGGCCATATTATTATCCTCACCTCTAGAAAGCTAAAATAGTAAGGACTGAAGATGAGATACTTGAAATAGGGGTCATACAGCCAAGTTACAGCCTCTACTCTTTGCTGGTGCTAGCTTTACTCGACTTCGACAAAGTGCCTATTATTAATGCATCGAGAGCTAGAAATTATGTTATCCACATGCAAGATAGCTGACTCCTAGCCTACATCAGCAAAGCCCTCACTCCAAATCACTTGAGGCTACCAATCAATAACAAGGGAATGCTAACGTTTGCTGAATTTGTTGCTTAGTATGATACAGGACAACAACACGAAGAGGAGATGAAAGTAAGTCTCAAAAAATTATAGCTTCTGCTCCTTCCATACTCAGATCATGCTCACCTTACTATGGAATTTACTAGAAGGCAACTACCATCATAGAGGAAGGCTTGACTATTAATACACACGCCTGCCCACACAAGAAAGAAACAACCACCCGATAAATGTCAGAGTAGAAGGAAGTTTATTATTAAATATCGAGTCTTTCTCTATATTCATCCATACCAATAGGAATTTATGAAGACTAGAGTCTTATGGAAGTGGTCTCCTAGTTTCTTTGGACCCTATAAAATTAGAGATTACATTGGAGCTATAAATTATTGATCGAACTTACCTACTAATTCAAAATTACAACTCATCCTTCAAGTATCTCACCGCAAATTGAAGTTTAGAAAGGATGACTCAGCCCAGATCCATCCACCTAACATCCCAATTGATGAGAAAGTTCAAGTTCAGCTGATGATCGCATGAGATCGTAAGATCGTGATGCACTACTGTCCAAATACTACTACCCCTGATGGAGAGATACAAGATGATGCTGGACCATCGAACCACAGTGCACCTACCGTAGATACCATAAGGAAGCTTCAAGGAGAATTGCAGATCAAGACCCAAAGTTTATGGAGCCTTAGCCTTGAGGACAAGGTTAATTTGAAGAGGGTGGGCCTATTAGGACTCTAGCTAGAGGAGTCCTAATTTAGTTTCATGGAAGAGAGTAATCATGTAAAATCTAAGGGGCATTCATGTAAATCATATCTAGCTGACCCCTATTAAGGAAAGTAAGGAGGCCAACTAGGTTAGGATTAATTGAGGAAGATATTTAATAGGAGAGTAAGATGCATGTTACCTTAATTAACTATCACTTATCCTAGTTAAAGAGGGGTTGGTTGAGAAGGGTTAAATTAGAATAGGTTTAGAAAATAATAAAGCAACTGGCCACCCCTAGACGGGCCGATCGGTGGTTGGACTTAGAGTTGCATTAGAAGTTGGTTGAGGGTAGAAGTCTTAAAGTATGAGTCCTCTTAGGAATTAGGGATTGAAGGCCTATAAAGAGCCTTGTAATCATCCACTTTTTATCATGAATAGATCAATCTTTCTTTAGCCAATGGCTTAAGTACCAAGGAGGGAGGAACCTCTATAGAGTTCTAAGGAGGCGGATTCCCTATAAAGATCACCTCAAGTTTAGAATCTATAATGATTTTAGTACATCTGTACTATATCTTTAGTGTTTCCATATAAGTAGCTATGAGACTAGCCACCTCCATCATATGGATGGGTATATAGCACACTGGTTTGTCCGGTTATCTCGATGTCCCTCTTGAGTAATATATGACCGAGATTTTTTAGGATCTATATTTAAAGGTGAATTGATATTATTATCGTGATCTCATCACGATCTGATTCTCATTGCATAGAACCAAGGACATCACAATATATATGCTACAGATAATATGATGTGATAATATGTCAATATTAATCGTTGTAGTATCATACGTGCCATCACTAACTTGATTAGCTTGCATGACACCTGTAACTAGCAGTTGAGTGTGTTCAAACTAGTTATACTACTGTATGACATCTCCTTCAAGGTGGATAACAGTAATGTCCACTATGGAAGCCTCCGAGGTTAGGTGATAACAGAAGTAGTGCTTCATACGTGAAAGCTATCCCGTCGGGTCCCCATCTTCCCATCAAGGAAAGTCCACCCTCATGCATGTAGATACTGGATTCATCATGTGTTCTACTTGTTGAATCTTAAATTTTGATGATGAAATCAATTAATGGGTTTTATGATCTAACTGGTGAGTTAAAAAAAATAATACAGGATTAACTGCGATAGTAAAGGGTAATACAATTAGATGTTGGGCTGGAGTCAAGTTCAAGCATCGGGCTGAGGTTCAGACGATGCATGGGAGCTCACTGAGAGTTTGCCAGAGGCTGGCCAAGGTTCAGACGATGTTGTCAGTAACTCACCAAGAATTCACTAAAAGTTTGTCGAGAAGTTCGTCGGGAGTTCGCTGACAAGTTATCGGGAGCTCACCGGGTATTCACCGGAAGAATGCTGGAAGTTCGTAGGGAGTTTACCGAAGGAAATCGGGAGCTCGTCGAGAACTCACCAGAAGTTTATAGGGAAGTTTGCTAGGAGTTTGCTAGCATATTGTTGGGAGCTCGTCGGGAGTTTGTCAGAAGAATGCTGGGAGTTCGCCGAAGGAAATCGGAAGCTCGCTGGGGGTACATCGAAAGGATGCCAAGAGTTCATTGAGAGATGATCGGATAATAAATATTTTGTATTGAGAGTCATAGTTAGCATCATAATGAGAGTTAGTTTTTATTAAATCAACTAAGAGATCATTAGACTTTAATTGGGGCTGATTTGGACTTATTATAAAAGTCATTTCAGTAACCAAGGTAAGATGAGACACGATCTCCAAGATGACATAGTCTTCGAAGGTGTGTCAGGTGGTTGAACAGCCCAGACTGGACGGTTGAACTACCCAGACACAGTCTCCCAGATTGTCGGGTAGTGGAACTACTTAGAACACAGTCTCCTAGACTATCAAGCGGTTGAACAACCTAGAACATAGTCTTCAAGACTAATACATCGGGATCACTTAAAAATTAATTTTTGGATCTACTTTTGAAGCTATTTGGGCCCCTTAAATACCCCACCCTTTCTTGCTTAAGGTATTTAAGCAATTAAGAGCAAAAATCTTATGAAAATGCTATTATAATTGAGAACTTCTTATTTCATCTTGTGTAGTTTTTTGTTAAAGGGAGTGCTTTGAGTCTTGTAAAGGTTATCTCCTAAACCTATAAAAGGAGAATAGAGTTATAAGAGGGTAGTTGATCTTCATCCATTGAAGAAAGATCAATAGTGGAAGTCGGTGGCCTCAATAGAGGAGGAATCGGGAAGTGGACGTAGGTCATAAGATCGAACCTCTATATAATCAGTTTGTTTCTTCTCCTTTGTTCTTTAACTTCATTGCTCTATTATTTAACTATCTATTACCTTTGCTTGCACTATTACAAACATCTCTACACTTAAATGTATTTCCAATATGATTTTTATTAAGTAAAATTTTTAAATCGATAAAGATTTTTTCAGCAGCACTAATTCACCCCCCTCCCCCCCCTCTTAGTGCCACTTTGATCTTAACAATTGGTATCAGAGTCGTATTTCTCTCTAATTGATTTAAAATCCAAAAGAGATAGCTTTTGTTAGCAATCAAGAGAGACTTCCTATCACATGTCCTCCTATGTTCAATGGGATGGACTATACATCTTGGAAAATTTGAATACCCATTTTTTTGATTTCGATAGATTTTGATTTATGGTGTATTGTTGAAATTTTTTTTCAAAAGTCATCCAAATCAATAAATGATTGGAATGATTATGAAAAATAAATATTTTCTTTCAATGCCAAGGCTATGGATGTCTTATATTGTGCTCTCAACAAAAATGAATTTGATCAGATTTTCTCTTGTGATTCGGCTTTTGAGATTTGGCATACATTAGAATTAACACATGAAAGCACACTAAATCTAAATGAATCATTAAACAAAATGGCTTACAAAAATGAACAAAAAGAATACCTTCTTAAGAGCAAGAAAAATTTGATATTGAGAACCCAAGAACACCTTCCAAAGGATAAGAAAAAATTAGAGCTAAAGATAACACATGACTCCTCGAGTGAAATCTTGAGTGATGTGAACTTTGAACATTTAACAAATGAATCGGATAAATTAATCAACATGAACCATAAAAATATTTTAAAGATAGACAAAACTTATTGTTAAGAAAGCAAAAAGCCTTGCCGCTCCAAAAATAAAAAACATAATTAGGAAGAAGTGGAAGATCTTGCACTCATGACCAACCATGATAAGGTAAGTAACCCATCCAAAAGCTTTTTTACTTTTAATGAGTTATTATTTTCTTTTCATGAGCTTTATGATAAATTTAGAAAGATTAGCAAATCCTATAAATTACTTAAGGTAGAGCATATATTATTAGTTAGTAAACTTGATGAAATGTATGAAGTAGCATCATCACACAATACATGCACCAAACATAAAACCTTGCATGATACTTTACCATTACATAATTTTTGCTCTAAATGTGAAACACTAGATAGTGTTAAAGAAGAAAATATCATGCTTAAGACTACATTAAAAAATTAAAATTGAGAACAAATCCCTAAATATGATCCTTGTCAATAAGGGTCATATTAATAGAAGAAATGACATATACTTTGTTGGTAACATTCAACAAAAGCCAAAATTTTTTATTAAAGGGCCTACCTTAAATTTGCTACCAAAAATTAAATATAATTTTTATGGTAGATTAAGACATATGGCATACAAATGTTCAACGTAAAAACTATAGTCCTCACAATTCGTTTGGGTTCCTAATAACGAATAACTAAAAGCTATTAGATAAGAAAGACAAATTTCTTCATATAAGTCCCAATGTAAAATGGGTACCTATATTTTTCTTATAAGTTTGTCACCAAACTAAGGCTAGAAGTAAAATGGAATGATATCTTGTGGATGCTCAAGCTATTTGACTTGAGATCTAACTTACTTATCAAGCTTCCTAGCTAAAATGTAAAAAATAAGAAAAATTAGCTAAAATGTAAAAAATAAGAAAAATTATTTGAATTAAGATGTTTGAAGCTTAATAATTCTTGTTTCTATTATAACTAATCTTTTTATTGAAAATAGTTATTATTATACAATTAATCTTGATGATGCATAGCTAAAACATATAAGTAAAAAAATGAACTAGAACCAAAGAACCATAGTTATTAAAAAATATGTTAAAATTTATATAAATAAGATTTTGATAATGATTGAATAATAAGTTCAAAATTATTGGTCTGAATATTTGGAAAGGCTATTATTGAATGACCTAAATGTTATGAATGATTGATGGTTGAATAGTTGTATGATTTGAATATTATATTAGATAGACTTGAAATAAATAAAAATTTTTGAAATGAGTTTTTCAACTCCTTGTACTATGTATAAAGAGTTAGACTCATTTACATGCTGGAAGTGAGATTGGTTGAATTTTTGCTTTGAAGATGTTTTATCATTTTGATGTGTTATTGTAATGGCCTTGATAATGTTAAATAAGTAACTTGAAATATGGGTTATATGACTAAATGGGTATTATTGAATGATAGAATTTGAGCATAGAACATTATAAAAAAGAAAAGAAAAATTATGCTTCGTTGTCTATTATTTTTTAAAATTAAAAATATATTTAATGAGAATAAAATGAGCATGGTAACTCACTCTAAAAATTATTGGAATTAGAATAAATTGAAGTTTTTGTTTGAAAATATTTTATGATTTCTTTTGGAAATGATACTTAACTTTCAGTTTTAAAAGGTTAAAAATATTTTATTATTTTAATGATTTTAATGATTTCTTTTTA
Source organism: Ensete glaucum (assembly GCA_021527575.1). Taxonomy (NCBI): domain Eukaryota; kingdom Viridiplantae; phylum Streptophyta; class Magnoliopsida; order Zingiberales; family Musaceae; genus Ensete; species Ensete glaucum. The sequence continues at coordinate 36,008,958 of CM038558.1, read as the reverse complement.
GATGAAACTAAAATTTAAATGACAGTCAATGCATGGATTTGGCATTAAAGGTGAATGAATTTTTGTATGAAACAAATCACATGGATTGAAATAACTAAATAAATTACTTTTGAAAGTTTTTAGTAAGAGATAAAGTGTTATGATTATTGTTGAATCTCTTGAACTACAACGGTGATTTTGATAATTGAAATTTAAATGAAATTTTTTTCAGTCAAATCATGAACTTTATCATGATTTTTGACTTGAGGCATCTTATATGAGAATCATATTTTTTTAATTCTATAATTTTATTTTTACCAAAGAGGAGACTTATGATCTTATAACTTAAGATTTTCATTAAGAACTATGATCTTGATAACTCAAAATTTTTTATATATAAATCAATTTTTTTCTTTTCTCCTATGCAACGTACCATAAAAAGGGTCTTATCATGATATTGACATCTTGAAAATTATAATTTGAGAACTTTATATAAATCAAAATTATTCACTAGGACTTTTTTTTTCATTAACGAAAATTATATATATATGAAACAAGATCCTTCTTATTATTTGATCTCATAAAATTTCTTTTTGACCTAAAAGAAAATCTCTCAAATTAAATTATATTTTTTGGTATTTATAATTTGATATTAATATCCTTTGTAATATGATTCATTTATGACTTCCTTATATTCATGTATGGTATATCACCAAATTAATATTTGTTGAATTTATGATGAGTTGAAAATTGAATGATTTTCTTTATATTTGTTGTTGATTTCTTCACTTGACTTATCCTTTATGAAAATTATCTTTAACCTCTATGATTTCTTTTTTTAATTAAAAAAGAGATTTATGATCTTAACAATTATAATTTGAGATTTTTAATCAAGATCATTCTTTCATTTTATTAAGAAGAATTATTTGAATGAATTATATATATTAAGATTTACCTTGAACGAATCAAGATTATTTACTCTCTTAGGACTCATTTTAATTATTTACAATGACCAAGAAGGAGATAAAATTGCTATCTTGCAATAAAATCATCAACTAAGGAACAATTTAATTGAAGATAATTAGATATGAAAAAACTTCTAAATGAATGATTTGCTATCATGACTTTAAGGATTTCTTGATCTTTACATGAGATGATATGAGTAGCTCTTATATTTTTCTCAGATTTCTCAACTTTTTGAGCTATCCTTTGAAATGGTTTCACTTGATTCTTTCTTCTTGACATTTACAAAAGAAAAAAAATGCAAGTTAAAATTCTCTTGTGAGGTCTCTTTCAATATTTTGATTCTTGAATTCATGAATATTTTCAAATATATCCCCCCTCTTAATAATTTATTTTATTTTGGGATACTTGATTTTTAGATCTTTGACACCCCCTCCCCTTCTTCTTCTTCTTCTTCTTCTTCTTCTTCTTCTTCTTCTATTTTATTTACAAAGGGGAAGAAAATAATTTGATACAAAATGTATTAAACACTATTTTTTTTACTAAGGGGGAGAATGAACTAGATTTCTTTCTTTGTGTAATGAATATTTATAATTAAATGTATTGATATATGTATTGAATACTTAGTATTTAAATGTGTGGTGAATATTTTTCCTTTTTGATAACAAGGAGAAACGACATGATTGATGACATATGATAAATGTTGTATTTGAAATTTTATTATATAATGAATATTTATTTTGAACAATTTTTTAGAAAATTTATGTTGAATATTTTTCTTTTTTTATGATAAAAGGGGGAAGATAGTATATTGATGACAAATGATAAATGGTATATTTGAATATTTTTTATAAATATTTAAAAATTATGAATATTTAAAAATTATAAATATTTAAATAATAGATATTTGTGATAAATGTTCAAATATGAATTGAGTGTTTCTCCTTTTTGTTGATGACAAAGGGCGAGAAATGACATAATTGATGACATAAGAGAGATATTTTGATATCTTTAAAATGATTAAAATGAATGTTATATCATAATTGATGACATGGTTATATTATGAATATAATGATTTAAATTTTTATGTGATACCAAGAAAATAAATACTTTGAAAATTTTATAATGTATAGTATCATAAATGGTTCAATTATGAAAATACTATACTTGAATTCAAAAGTGATGGGTTCTTTTGAATTCAAGTTTGTTGTATTTATCCTATGGCATATACATAGGGGGAGTTAAGGTTAACTCCATCATCAATTGGTTGTCATCATCAAAAAAGGGGAGATTGTTGAATCTCAGATTTTGATGATGAAATCAATTGATGGGTTTAATAATCTAAATTGTGTGTTAAAGAAAATGATGCAGGATTAACTATGACAGTAAAGAGCAGTACAATTAGATGTTCGGCTGGAGTCAAGTTCAAGCATTGGGCCAAGGTTCAGACGATGCAATGGGAAGTCGCTGAGAGTTCACCAGAGGTTGGCTGAGGTTTGGATGATATTGTCGGGAGTTTGCCAAGAACTCACCATAAGTTTGCCGGAAAGTTCATCGGGAGTTAGCTGACAGGTTGTTTGGAGCTCGCTGAGTGTTTGCCGAAAGAATGCTGGAAGTTCATTGGGAGTTCATTGAAGGAAATCGGGAGCTTGTCGAGAACTCACCAGAAGTTTACAGGGAAGTTCATCAGGAGTTTGTCGACAGGTTGTTCGAAGCTCACCGGAAGAATGCTGGGAGTTTGTTGGGAGTTCGCTAAAGGAAATCGGGAGCTCGCCGGGGGTTTAACAAAAGGATATCAAGAGTTCGCTAAGAGATGATCGGATAATGAAGATTGTGTGTTGAGAGTCATAGTTAGCATTATAATAAAAATTAGTTATCACTAACTCAATTAAGATGCCATTAGATTTTAATTGGGGCTGATTTGGACTTATTATAAAAGTCATTTCAGTAACCTAAGGTCAGATGAGACACGATCTTCGAAGACATAGTCTCTAAGATGACACAGTCTTCGAAGGTGTGTCAGGTGGTTGAACTGCCCAGACTGGGCGGTTGAACCACCTAAACACAGTCTCCTAGACTATCAAGCGGTGGAACCACCCAAAACATAGTCTCCCAGACTATCAAACAGTTGAACCGCCCAGAATGGAGTCTTCGAAGCTAGCAGTTCAAGATCACTTAAAAATTAATTTTTGGCTCCACTTTTGAAGCCATTTGGGGCTTATAACTACCCCACCCTTTCTTGGCTAAGGTATGAAAGCAATTAAGAGCAAAAATTTTATGAAAACGCTGTTATAATTGAGAGCTTCTCCTCATTTCATCTTGTGTAGTTTTTTATTTAAGGGAGAGCTTTGAGTCTTGTAAAGGTTATCTCCTAAACCTGTAAAAAGAGAATAGAGTTGTAAGAGGGTAGTTGATCTTCACCCATTAAAGGAAGATCAATAGTAGAAGCCGGTGGCTTCAATGGAGGGGGAATCGGGAAGTGGATGTAGGTCACGAGACCAAACCACTATAAAATTGGTTTGCTTCCTCTTCTTTACTCTTTAACTTCATTGCTCTATTATTTAACTATCTATTATCTTTGCTTGTACTATTAAAATCATCTCTACACTTAAACATATTTTCAATACGATTTTCATTGAGTAAAATTTTTAAATCGATAAAGATTTTTTTCAACAGCACTAATTCGCCCCCCCTCTTAGTGCCGCTTTAATCCTAACACAACTTACTCTAGAGGGTCCTCTTTGCGATCTAGACTCTCATTTTGTTGTGATCTCTAGGCTTGGTGATTGGCCTAATTTTAATTATGCGAAGAGAGCTCATAGTTTATCTTCCATACATATCTCAAAGGCTTCCAACTTGGCATCAATCATATCTTCTAATGCCATGGTGTATGTCTATAGATATGAGATATTGTGGTCCTTATTTTGTTGTCAGGCTAAGGCCATAGATTGGTGGATGGATTGATGGTCATAGTAGACAAGGATGAGTGGTCGAAGGCTGCGGTAGGTTGCTATTTGGGTTGTAGTTTGCATTGCTGTTTGAGTCAACTATAGAGATTAAAAATGGGCTACGAAGATTGCATCTTAAGGCTAAAGGGGTGCCTTAGGATTGATGTGGGTGGCAGCAAGAATCTCAATAAGGATCGGATATGGTTGCAGCAAAAGACATCGAAAGGTAGTGCTATAGAATTCTACATTGATAGGCTGCTGTTGGAAGTGTAGTTGATGCTACAGTTTGAGGTTACTGTGGAGGCTATAAGGGGGGTTTGGTGGTAGTAGTTTAAGGATAGGATGATGTGTTAGGGTTGCTATGTGTGGTAGCAACCGGTTTCGTAGGGATTCTTGGTTGAAAGAAAGATGGGTCAAGATTACAATTTAGGGTTGATAGCTTGCTGTTTAGGTTGCTATTGGTACTATGATTTGAGAGTGTTGTGGAGCCTAGAAAGGGTTTTAGTGGTAGTGGATTGAGACTGGGAAGGAAGGTTTATGGTTGCTGTTGGGGCAGCAACCAGTTTGGTGTGGCTACAGTAAGAAGTGTCAAAAGATGTTGCTGCAGAATTCTTCATCAAGAATAACAATTTTGCAATAAAAGGATTCCAACAGTATATGGATGATTTTGATAGCAAAAAACATATGAGGATGGCAGCAAGATAGATAAGAATTGTGATAGCAATATGACAACAATAAATTCGATAGAGATCAGTTATGTATATAATAAGAAACACCGAAAAGTATGGTAGCAGAATTTTTCATCAAAAGATAGCAATTTTACGATAAAAGTTATGACAGTATTGTAGTAGTATTTTGCTTAACATAGTAGCACGAAATCAATAAGGATAGCAGCAATATAGACGATAGTGATATGTTGGCAAATATGGTAGCAAGATGGCAACAAGATCGGATGCGGTAGATGTAGCAACAGAATTTTATATCGAAGAATAGCAGTCTAACAAAAAATTTTCAGTAATTATGTCAAAGAATTAAAGAAGAAGTCAGTGAGAATCTGCTAGTAAGGAAAACCATGCCAACGTAAAATACGAAGATGAATATAGTAGCAAGATATCGGCAGAAAGATTGGATATATGATAGCAAATATGTAGTTAGAATGTTGCAGAGTAACTTTCGTCATAAAGATGATAACTTTACGACGATATTTGCAGTGCAATAGATGTATTATTTTTTTTAATTTTTGGATAAGTAAATTACAGTAGCAGTAAGGTAGATACCAGAACCTGATACAATTTTAGTGGAGGCTACAGATGATGTTTCTACGATAGTGGTGATGACGACGGAGTCGATGATGATCATAGCGATTGTGAGAATTACTTAGGAGGTGGTGAACGGCTTGATACAGGTAGCGATGGTTATGGAAAGGCAGTGAGGCGCTAAGAATGCTACTATAATACTAAGTATTAAAACTCCGTAAGATTCTAAGCTTGAGTTAACCTCTTTAGGGGATCAGCTCTCCTTGGAACTCTATAGGGGTTCCTCTCTCCTTGGTAGTCGACCACAATGACTGAAAAAGATGTATTGATTGTTTAAAAAAATATTGATGGCTATATGCTTTCTATAGAGTCTCAAAACCCTAATTCCTAATAGGACTCATACTCCAAGTAAACTAAGACTCTAGCTCCTAATTAAACTCCTACTCCAAGCAGACTAAGACTCCAACTCCTAATCAAACTCCTACTCCAAGTGAAACATTCCTATCTCAAACCCTAGCCACCTCCTCTCAGCTCTAGCCAACTTCCCCTCATCAAGGTGAGCAGCCAATTGGGTTGGTTACAAGCTTGACTTGGTTGACTCCGACCTGAATCCAACTCCAACTCCTAACCAGATTCCAGTTCAGCCAAATTCTAACCCTCGTAGGATTTGGGCAGATTAATTATAATGGACTTAAATATCCTCCTAACGACCTAATGTTAGGTTTAGGTTAGCCAATAAGACCCAATCTAAGGACTCGACTCAATTGACTAGGACCCGACTCAGCTAGAGTCCTAACAGACCCACCCTCCTCTGTTGAATCTTAGATTTTGATGATGAAATTAATTGATACATTATTGTTCTAACAGGATTGTTAGAGTTGATTGATACATAATTAATTATGATAAAAGGATTATTACAATTAGGGTTGGCCAACGTTAAGTCCATGCATCGAGTCGATGTGTTTGGGAACTCGCTAGGAGTGTGTCGAAAGCTCATCAAAGCTATTGGGAGTTTGCTAGGATGGCGCAAGAAAGTTCACCAAAAGAAGATTGAGATTCGTCGGAAGATTATCGAGGGTAGCCAAAAAGCTTGCTAGGAGTCGAGATGGTCTTGTAATAGATATTTTGGTAATTATGATTATATTCAATTAAGTCATAATTAGCATCATACAGGTCTAACTATGACAGGATCAATGAAGCTACAGCCAGATGATGGCTAAGATACAGCCTAGGCATCGAGCCGAGTTCATACGATGCAGTGGGATCTTGTCAGAAGTTCGCTAGGAGATTCGTCGAAGGAATCAAGAAGCTCACAGGGAATACGAAGAGAGATCACCAGGAAGAAGATCGGAGGACTTGCCACAAGATTGCTAGAGGTTACCGGAGTATGTGAGAGTCAAGTCCTAATTAGGCTTAATTGGTCATTAAGTGTTGTAATCATTGAGTCATAGTTAGGATTAGAGTCCTAATTGAGTTGGATTTGGAAGGAATCCAAATCAACTTAATGAGGTAACCAGATCCACTAGTGGGTTTGGTTGAGCTTAAGTTGAGCTCAATCAGTTGACCAAAGAGCTGGTCAATATAAAAGTCAAGCTAGAATTCAAAAGGTGGAGGGAACCCCTTTTACGAAAATTTCGACGGTTTATGGCAGTTGGACCGTCCGTACTACAGAATCCGGGTGGTGCGCAGTAGCTTTCGATGGGTAAACCACCCAGGTGATGGGTGAATCATCCGTACTACAAAATCTAGGAGGTGGCCAACTGTTGACGATGGGTAAACCGCTCGTACCCAGATTTTTTGGATACGGTTGGATTTTGGCTCTGGTTTTGAAGCTAAATTGGGGTCTATAAATACCCCAAGTTTTCTTACTTTTTTTGGGGATTATATTTTGAGAAAATATTATGTGAGAATTATAAGAAAAAGAAATGGGGTAAGGGAGAGAGCTTAGAGTTGTAAATCTAGTCTCCCTTGTAAGCTCAAGTGTAAGGGTTTGATCTTCACCTAAAGAAGATTGGTAGTGGATGCCGGTGTGCCTCAAGAAGGAGGACTCAGAAGTGGATATAGGCCGTTAGGGCTGAACCACTATAAAATTATAAGTGTTTCATACTTGAATGTTGTTGAATTGATGCTTCCAACTTAACTAAACTCCTTGAAAGTAAGATGATAAGTTCTTTTCCTCAAACGTGATTATCTTTCTGGCTTCTTACTTTTAATCACTCACTTGTTTATTAAAAATGAAAAGCTTCGGATTTCCTATTCTATCTTATTCGAAAAGCTTTTTCTTTAGAAAGAATAATTTTAGATTGTACTAATTCACCCCCCCCCCCCCCACTCCCCTCCCTCTTAGTGCCAATTGATCCTAACAATTGGTATCAAAGTCAAGTTATTACTCTTTGGATTAACACCCACTTGAGTAAATGACTTGTTTTGACATTAATGAGAGACATTCCATTTTATGTCTACCCATGTTCAATGGGACGGATTACACATATTGGAAAACATAAATGCATATTTTTCTCATCTCTTTGGACTTTGATTTATGGAATATAGTTGAGAACGGATTTGAAAAATCTGTCAAACTAATGAATGAGTTAAATGATTTAGAAAGGAAGAATTTTTCTCTAAATGCAAAGGCTGTGAATGCCTTATTTTGTGCAATTGATAAAAATGAGTTTAATCATATTTTCGTTTGTGAATCGGCTTTCGATATTTGGCACACACTAAAAATCACACACGAGGGGACTAGTAGAGTAAAAGAATCAAAGATAAATATTCTAGTTTATAACTATGAGTTGTTTTGAATGAAACCAAGTGAGTCTATTGGAGACATGTATACTCGTTTCACAGATGTCATTAATGGACTTAAAGCACTTGAAAAATATTTTTTGAATTTTGAAGTTGTGAGTAAGATTTTACAGTCTTTGCCTAAAAATTAGGATCCTAAAGTAACTACTATTGAAGAGGCCAAAGATTTGAATAACTTGTCTCTTGAAGAATTGATGGGCTTCCTTATGACTAATGAACTAAACTGTAAAGCTTATGATGAGCTTGATGAACACCCTTCCAAAAAACAGGAAGGATGTAGTACTTTGAACAATGAATAACTCATCGAGTGAAACCTTAAATGATATTGCACTTGTTGGGAAACCTCAGCGGGTGTATCACATGCACAATGGATATCAAAACAAAAATCGATTTCCCATGCAGATCAAATCATCATGCAAAAGATTGGGGCCGTAAGAAAAACTATAAAAATAAAAAAATCATGATGTGTGAGAGATTGATTTTACCTAGGGAGATCATATATTCCTATATTCCAGATCTAGATGGAGAAGATGAAGGAGGTCAAGCGTCCTCCTCTCTAGCCGTATCCAAATGATAGATTTTCGTAGTAAAACTACTCCAATCTGATCTTGCAACTCTTGTTCAGAGGGAGGGAGGAGAATAGGAGGTGGTGGCTAAAGCTGCAACCTATCAACCATGAGTCTCCCCTCCTATTTATAGAAAGCCACAAAAAATACTTAGGGCGCCTGCCTTAGTGGGTATAGGATCTCCATCCAATAACCCACTAATCTTGTATTATTGGATCTCTATCTAATAATCTCCTTAGGCCTCTAATTGGGCCTTAATCAAGGAGCTCATAAGCATATAATCTCATTTAATGAGAATACGGGCTAATTGGATCTTCATCTAATTCTCTATTTGCTGAAGCATCCACCATATGTGTGTGGCCCTCTAGGCCCAATACCGAGCTAGCTGTGAGTCACTCTCATCAGAACTCCTTCTGATTTAGTGAATTATTATCCTAATAATAATTCACTTGACTCATTGACTATGGACGTACTAGGCCACTATGCCATAGTCCCCAGACGGTACAGGGGGGATCAAATCCATCGGACCTGTCTGTCCACAATTACCATGTATCTATAATCCCTCATCCAAATAATATCCCAGAGACTGTATATTGGATATGGTACTATCAGGTCATATACGAAATCAGTTTGTCTTGCTCTATTCGGATTCTGCTGGAGAACTCATTCTCTCTCAATCCGAATGACCATGGCCAGGGATTTATCTGAGCAAGCATATATAGGATATTCCTCTCATGATACCGAGAGTAGATGATCCTCTATTGATACTCAATTGCCTTCGTAAGGTTGGCTACCAATCTCGATAACCAGTTGTACCAGATCTGAAACTTTCCAAACCTGTAAGTCTGGCGTCAAAGAAAGGAGTACTCATTCAAGACATCCTTGGTGTCTCAAGTCTAAGGACTAGGTACACATATGGGACTATGGAATCACTGTCTGACATTAGGTATCATTAACCATACAGTATTCCATAAGCGGATCAATCAGTGAACTCATTCTCCAATGAGTACCTGTACTATATTCTTAGTGCCTCCACATAAGTGGCTATAAGACCAGCTGCCTTCATCACATGGACAGTTATATAGTATATTAATCTATCTGGTTATCTCAATGTCCCTCTTGAGTAACCTATGATCAGAATTATTTAGGATCTGTATTTAAAGGTGAATCGATCTCATTATCGTGATCTCATCACGATCTAATTTCCATTGCACATAACCAAAGATATCACAATATATATGTAATAAATAATATAATATGAGAATATACCAATATTAATCATAAGTAAAAAGATCACATAGCATGTCACACGTGTCGTCACTCATGTGATTGGCTTGTAGGGCACCTATAACCAGGAATCTCCCACTTGACCAAAAGCCAATCACCTATTGTTTGATCTCCATCAGACCCTTGTTATGCTCAAATGTAATATAAGCTAGTGGCTTCGTCAGTGAATCTGCAATGTCATCTTTGGATGAAACTCTTTCTATTGCTATATCTTTTCAAGTTATGATCGCTTTAATCAAATGGAACTTCCTCAGAATAATTCTCTTGAAACCTTAGTTCCTTTGTTAGAGTTATCGCCCTGTTACTGTCATAATATATGGGAGTTAACTCCATGCTGCTTGGTATGACTCCCAAATCATCGATAAACTTCTTCATCCACACCTCTTCCTTTGTTTCTTCTGTTACAGCAATGTATTCTACCTCTGTGATCGAGTCAGTAGTAGTATCTTGCTTGGAACTCTTCCAGCTTATTGATCCTCCATTCAGGGTGAAAATATACCCTGAATTTGACTTGCTATCATCAATGTTAGACTAAAGACTTGAGTCTATATAACCCTCAACTTAGAGGCTACCTCCTCTATATACCAGTAAAAGATCCTTAGTCCTTCTCAAGTACTTAAGTATACACTTTACTGCCTTCTAGTGTTCTAAACCTGGATCTGCCTGATACCTGCTTGTGACACTCAGAGCATGTGCTATATCAGGCCTAGTACATAGTATCGCATACATGATAGACCCTATCACTGAGATATAAGGTATTTTATCCATGTCTGCCCTTTCTTCAGGAGTCTTTAGGGACATACTCCTAGAAAGTGATATTCCATGTCTCATCGATGTGAGACCTCTCTTCAAATTCTTCATGCCAAACTTTTTGACAATGGAGTCTATGTACCTAGACTGGGATAAGCTAAGCATCCTTTTGGATCTATCTCTATAGATCTCGATCCCCAAAATATAGGATCCTGCCCCTAAGTCTTTCATGGAGAAGTTTCTAGATAGCCCAGCCTTTATTGTGGGGAGCATTCCTACATCATTCCCAATTATTAGGATATCATCCATATATAACACCAAGAAAGTGATAGCACTTCCATTTACCTTCCTATACACACAAGGCTCATCTTTGTTCTTAACGAATTCAGAAGATCTTATCACCTCATCAAATCTTATGTTCCTACTTCGGAAAGCTGGCTTCAATCCATAAATGGATCTAAGCAACCTGCACACTTTATCTAGGCTCTCGTTAGATATGAATCCCTTTGGCTGTATCATATGCACCTCCTCCTAGAGGTTGCTATTGAAGAATGCTGTTTTGACATCCATCTGCCAGATCTTATAGTCATAGTGTGCTACAATGGCTAAAATAATTCTAATGAACTTAAGCATGGCTACAGGTGAAAGGGTTTCATCATAGTCAATTCCTTATCTTTGACGATATCTTTTAGCTACCAGCCTTGCTTTATAGGTCTCTATCTTTTCATCCACTCTGATCTTCTTGAAGATCAATTTGCAGTCGATGGGTACAATACCCTCAGGTACATTCATAAGGTTCTAAACCTTGTTAGAGTATATGGAATCTATCACAGAATTCATAGTTTCTTGCCACTTCCCAGAGTCAATACTCATAATAGCCTCCTCGTAGGTCTGAGGATCAACATCCTCAGAGTCATCTCCACTGATATATCCCACATATCTTTTAGGAGGGTGAGATACTCTACTAGACCTATATAAAGTTGGAATTTGTGTGTTAGGTATCTGAACAGACTCGGGCTTTAGAATGGTGCTTGAGCTAGGTTCTCCAACCTCGCTCAATTCTATCTCACTCCCACTCTTTCCACTAAGAATGTGTTCCTTCTCAAGGAACATAGCTCTCTTAGCAACAAAGACCTTTTGGTCCTCAAGATGATAGAAACAATACCCATAAGTTTCCTTTGGGTATCCCACAAATGTGCACTATTCTGTCTTTGATTCTAACTTACCGGGGTTATGTCTTCTAACGTAGGCAGGACAACCCCAAATTTTAACAACATGAAGATCGGGCTTCTTTCCTTTCCATATCTCATATGGTGTAGATACTACCGACTTTGATAGAACTCTATTCAGAAGGTAAGTTGCAGTCTCTACCGACTTTCCACTAAGAATGTGTTCCTTCTCAAGGAATATAGCTCTCTTGGCAACAAAGATCTTTTGGTCCTCAGGATGATAGAAAAAATACCCATAAGTTTCCCTTGGGTATCCCATGAATGTGCACTATTCTGTCTTTGATTCCAACTTACCGGGATTGTGTCTTCTAATGTAGGCAGAACAGCCCCAAATTTTAACAATATTAAGATCGGGCTTCTTTCCTTTTCATATCTCATATGGTGTAGATACTACCGACTTTGATAGAACTCTATTCAGAAGGTAAGTTACAGTCTCTAGGGCGTAACCCCAGAATGAAACTGGTAGGTCAGTGAAACTCATCATGGACCGCACCATGTCTAATAGCATGTGATTCCTCCTTTCTGATACACCATTGAGCTGAGGTGTATAAGGTGCCCATTATGATAGAATCCCATTGTCCCTAAGGAAATGGGTAAACTCCGTACTCAAGTACTCTCCTCCTCGATCTGATCGAAGAGTCTTAATACTCTTTCCAATTTGGTTCTCTACCTCATTCTTATGTTCCCTAAATTTCTCGGAGGCCTCAGATTCATACTTCATTAAGTACGCATGTCCATACCTAGAGAAATCATCAGTGAATGTAATAAAGTATGAGTAACCATCTATAGCCTGAGTCAACATGGGACCACATACATCACTATGTATGAGTTCCAATAACTCGGTGACTCTCTCTCCAGTTCCACTAAAAGGAGAGTTAGTCATTTTTCCATGAAGGCAAGGTTCATAAGTTGCATATGTCTCATAGTCAAATAGATTTAAGTATCCATCTTTTAGCAACTTTTGAATCCTTCCCTCATGTATATGACGTAGCCTACAATGCCATAGGTATACATTATTCACCTTATCTCTTTTTTTCTTAGATATATTTATATTCATGATATGTTAAGAAGTGTCTAACATATATAAGTCATTTATAAAGGTCCCTCTAGTGATAATCTCAGCATCCATAATTATTGAACAACTATTATTCTCAAAAGCTAATTTATATCTAGTAATTATTAAACAAGAGATAGAAATAATATTTTTGACAATATAGGGAACAAAAAAGTATACATTTAATGCAATAATAGCTCCACCAGACAGATGACATCAATTACAGCAACTCTTGCTCCATTGCCCACTTGACGTCCATCTCGCATCTAGCCAATCTCCTAGGTCTTGCCAGAACCAGCAATGAATTACAGATATGATAAACACTCCCGATATCTAATACCCTTGTAGGGACAGACAGGTCCGATGATATACCCTTAAGGGACAGACAGACGGTTCGACCTTCGAATCATCATGGTCTCGAGGGACTCGACCAACCATGACGTTCAGTTAAGTCATCACCATCATTACAAGAGGAGTCTGATTCGATGATATACCCTTAAGGGACTCGACCAAGCATATCATGTTCTCAGGTCACCAGTGACATCTCTATGTCATAGGCAAGAACTCGACCATGTAGATAGGTGAGCCTCGAGGGACTTGACCAACTCAACTTATATCGTGATTCAATTTCTTCCTATAACGATGGAAGGCCACGTGAGTTAATCTTATTGCCTCACGCTTAACGACTTAATATTATCATAGGAGGGGTGGTTTCCTAATATATCATGTCACACACATACATATTTAATATATATCTACATCACATGTATATATATATATATACATATATCTAGTAGGTGTATAACGTATCATATATGCAAGCCACACCAGATGATCATGAGTCGTCACCTAATATTATTAAGCCTGATCCAATGAGCCTAATCACTCACAATAGGATCTATGTGTGCATTGGCACATCTTCATGCCCTGTGATTGTTGATCTCATCATTATCGGTTCCGTCAGATCGTCGCATCACCATGCGTCGTGATCTCCCGCCATAGCATCGTGGGTCTCGTTGTAACCTCCACGCTTCTACTGTGCCTCTCCATGTAATTACAAATAATCACAGGCACACAAGCCCAATAATAAACGAGAAAAATACAAGCTTGCAGACCCCAATAATAATACTCACAATTACATACATCATAACATATGGCTCATGATCTTCCATCCACATCATACATCATATGTACATCACATCATATGTAGGATTACTAGATATATATAATAATTAATTAAACTATTTAATTAATTAATTTTTTGAAAATCAGGACATACTTAGAATTTTCAGAATTGTCAAGGGTATTTTCATAATTCTGGATAAGAGGACAGTCCTTAGAATTTCTATAATTATTAAGGGTATTTTTGAAATTCTATACATGAGGATAGTTCTCAAAATTTTTAGAATTATTGAGGGTGTTTTCAGTATTCTAGATGAGAGGATAGTCCTCGAAATTTTCAAAAATATTGAGGGCATTTAAGAAATTATGTATAAAGGGGACAAAGCTAAAATTTCTCAAATTTTGAGGCACATAACTGTCTTTTTCTTTAAAAGATGTCGTAGCACTCCTTCACCCTCATTATGCCGTTGCCATCGCTGCTGCCCTGTTGCGGCCGCCACTATTGGCGGTAGGGCTCGGGCGATGACCTTGTAGGCGGCCCGATCGTGCCGCAGTGGTTGCCCTGCGGGTGGCTGCCTGTGTGGGGGCGCCATAGGCCACCCATTGCGGTAGTGCCATGGTCGATTGCCCCTGGGGGCCATGGCCACCTCAACAAGATGCATATGGCTGCCCCTCCCCCGTAGGCAGTGCTACTTTCGCTGCCAATCACTACAACAAGTGCGTAGAACAGTTTTATGCGATTCAATCTCATTACACATAGTTTAAAACCAATTTTTCACACAAAAACCTTGACTCTAATACCACTGTTGGGAAACCTCAACGGGTGTATCACATGCGCAGCAAAAATCAAAACAAAAATCAATTTTCCATACAAATCAAACCATCATGTTAAAGATTGGGGTCACGAGAAAAATCGTAAAAATTAAAAAACTGCAATGTATGAGAGATTGATTTTACCTAGGGAGTTCGTATATCCTTGTATTCCAAATCCGGATAGAGAAGATGAAGGAGGTCAAGTGTCCTCCTCTCTAGTGGTATCCACACGATGGATCTCTACAGCGAAACTCCTCCAATCTAATCTTGCAACTCTTGCTCAGTGGGAGGGAGGAGAATAGGAGGTGGTGGCTAAAACTGCAGCCTATCAACCATGAGTCTCCCCTCCTATTTATAGAGAGTCACAAAAACAAACCTAGGGCTCCTGCCTTAGTGGGTATTGGATCTCCATCCAATAGCCTACTAACCTTACATTATTAGATCTCTATCCAATAATCTTCTTAGGCCTCTAATTAGGCCTTAATCAAGGAGCTCATAAGCATAGAGTCTAATCTAATGAGAATAAGGGCTAATTGGATCTCCATCCAATCCTCTATTCACTGAAGCATCCACCATATGTGTGTGACCCTCTAGGCCCGATACCAAGCTGGCCGTGAGTCATTCCCATCAGAACTCCATCTAATATAGTGAATTATTATCCCCATAATAATTCACTCGACTTATCGACTATGGACGTACTAGGCCACTATGTCATAGTCCCCAAACGGTACAGGGGGATCAAATCCATCGGACCTGTCTGCCCATAGTTACTGTGTATCTATAATCCCTCATCCAAATAATATCCCAGAGACTGTATATTGGACATTGTACTGTTAGGTCACATACGGAATCAGTTTGTCTTGTTCTATTCGGAATCTACCAGAGAACTTCTCTCTCAATCCGAATGACCCTAGCCACGGATTTGTCTGAGCAAGCAAATATGAGATATTCCTCTCGTGATACCGAGAGTGGATGATCCTCTATTAACACTCAATTACCTTCATAAGATTGGTTACCAATCCCGATAACCAACTGTATTAGATCTGAAACTTTCCAAACCTGTAAGTTTAGCATCAAAGAAAGGAGTACTCATTCAAGGCATCCTTGGTGTCTCAAGTCTAAGGACCAGATACACAACTGGAACTATTGAATCACTGTTTGATATTAGGTATCATTAACCATACAGCATTCCATAGGCATATCAATCAGTAAACTCATTCTCCAATAAGCTCCTGTACTATATCCTTAGTGTCTCCACATAAGTGGCTATAAGACCAGCCGTCTCCATCATATGGACGGGTATATAGTACACCGATCTATTTGGCTATCTCAATGTCTCTCTTGAGTAACTTATGACCGGGATTATTTAGGATATGTGTTTAAAGGTGAATCGATCTCATTATCATGATCTCATCACGATCCGATTCTCATTGCACAAAACAAAGGACATCACAATATATATGTAACAAATAATATAATGTGAGAATATATTAATATTAATTTTAATCAATAAGATCACACAACGTGTCACACGTGCCATCACTCAGGTAATTAGCTTGCAGGGCACCTGTAACCTATAGCACTTCTATCAAGAAAATTTAAAAAATTTATAAGAAGGAACAAAAACTATAAAAACAAAAAGAAACTAAAGGAAGACATCATTATTTACTATGAATGTAAAAAATCGGGACACTTCAAAAGTGAATGTCCTTAACTGAAGAAGAAATTGATGCTAAAAAAGAATGTACTCTCCACCACTTGGGATAATTCAAGTTCTTTCGAGGATGAAGACCAATCCAAAGAAGAGGTGGCTAACTATGTCTTAATGGCATTTGAAGATGAGGTTAGTGAGTCTTTAGATTTTTTATTTTTAGAATTATCAAGCATGTTTAATGATTTGTTTAATGAATTAGAAAACTTAGTAAGTCCTTTAAACTGCTTAAAGTTGATCACGATCTGATAGATAAAATACTTGATGAAATGCATGACTCCTTAAGCTTCACCTAAACCATGTTTAAAATGCGATATGCTAGATAATCAAAGCTTACTAGCCTATGTAACAATAACAAAAATAATTATTTGAATTAAGATGCTTGAAACTTAATGATCCTTATTTCTACTATAACAAATTTTTTATTAAAAATAGTTCATCATTATATAATTAATCTTGATAATGTATAGCTAGAGCATGCCAAGACTAGAACTAAAATAACCCAAGTTATTATTAATAAAAAATTACTCATGTTGAAATTTGCATAAATAAGATTTTGATGATAATTAAAAAATTGGGTTAAATGTAAAAACTATTGTTAAATGGTTCAAATATTGACAAAATCTATGAAATGATTGATTTAAATGTTACATTAATTGAAATGCTATGATTGATTTGAATGATAGAATTTTAGCATATAACAGTATAGAAAAGGAAGAGAAAGAAATCACATGAAACAACCAAAAGGTGAATAATTAATCTTAAATATCATTATATTATTAAAATAAATTTCAAAAGAAGGATAATTCTTCTTGAAAGAATATTTCTATCCTATGAATCATTCAACAAGAGATAAAATGATACTATTGTTGAATATCTGTAACTACAAGAATGAATTAGAAAACTTTTAGCTATTTTCTTTTGGAAAACAATCTATGATGACTTTATTGAAATTTTTGAAAAGTGATTTTTTTTTATGATTTTGGATATGTTTTTAAATGATTTTGTTTTAAAGAATGGATATGTTTGCATCTATCCAACTTCATTGATATGTTGCTTTTGATTATTTGATAACTTAAATCATAAACTTGAAATCTTAAAAATTATAATATGAGATCTTTTTATTTACTAAGATTCCTTTCATCTTAAATATGATCTTGACTTCTCAATATTTATAACTTGATATTTCGATAAGAATCAAGATCCTTCTTACATTGTCTCCTAAGATTTTAAGAGCTCTCAAATTTCACCTAGGAAGAAATGTGTAAATATAAATCATGTTCTTGACATTTATGATTTGATAATAATATTCTTAATGACATGATTACTTATGACTTTCTTCTTAGTATAACTTATTACCAAAATTAGTATTTCTTAACATTGTGATAAGTTGAAAATTAAAAGATATTTACATTATCATGAATATTCTCTTAACTTCTTGACTTGACTTATATGTTATGGGAATCACATTATTGATCTCTATGATTTTCTTTAAAAGGAGATTTATGATCTTAACAATAATAATTAAAATTTTTATCAAGATCATTCTTCTTTTCTATTAAAAAAATTATCTTGGATAAATTAAGATTATCCCCTAAGACTCATTTGTAATATTTACAAAAGAGGGGAAAAAACTTATTAAACAAAATCATGTCTTTTAGATTTGAATTTTTAATGACATGATATCTCTTATACTTTTTGACATAAATTAAATATGGATAAAAAGAAATTATGCAATCATATTTCTCTCTTGATAATAACAAAAAGTAGGAGATAAATTTTTTAATATGATTAGAAGCAAACATTGAATGATGAACAAGTGCTTAGAAGAAAATTAAAACTTTCTAAATACATACAAAATACTTGACTTACAATTTGAGCTTGATCTACCATCATGCCTTCTTATGAAATTCTTGATGTTTTTTATCCGAGTAACTCTTAAACTTTTGAATCTCCTTGAATATCTTAAAGTTTTGAGCTTAATTTCAAAATTCACATCTATAAAATTTACATCTTTAAAATTAAATATTTTTGTGATATGATATTTTTTATTTCTCTACCTTGATTCTACCTTCTTATTCACACAAAATAGAGAAAGGAAATTACTAGCATTTCAAGAGACTAATAAGTCTATTAATTACATTTTGAATCTCTTGAAATTGATTTTGATGATTTTGATGATTTTGAAATTAAATGATATCATAATTATGATTTCTTAGAATTATAACTTGAAATCTTTTATGAATCAAAATCTTTTAGTATGTATTTTCATATTATTTAAAAGGAGATTTTTATATAAATCATGAACTTGATAACTTAATATTTTTTATGGATGAATCAAGAGATTTTATTTTAATTGTTTCTCCTACAAATTTGTCTCTTTATATTCATAATTTACCTTCATGAATTGTACATCTCATCACTATGTTAATCTTTCATGATATATTTCATGTGATAATATTGAAAAATGGTGAAATGGAAAATGTTTTACACTATTGCAGCCATCCCCTATTTTTGACAATGACAAAGGGGAAGTAAAATTTGTTAACTTGTAAAATTGTAAGCTTGAACAATGCAAAGGGATAAAAAATTTGCTAGCTTGCACTTCCCAAAAAAGAAGAAAGAACTTACTAGATTTATTTATTATATTTTCTTGAAATTTACACGCGAAAAATGTGTTGAGCTCATATTCAAATTTTATATATCTACAAGATTGAGATTGAGACCTAGAAATGCTAAATCATAAAAATATGTAAATTACTAATCTAGATTTCATAAGATTAAGCTTTTTGTGATAACATTTTTGAAAACTTTCTCCATGAATTGGTATATTATTGTTTTCAAAAATTGCATAAAGATGTGCCACATTTGAAATTTATAAGAGATGATTTTATATATCAAGAGATGACTTTTGCTATATTTGAAATATATAAGTAGTCTTTAAATCTCTTGGACTTTTGAGCTCATCTTAATATTGCTTTTAAAATTTATTATGAGCTCTTCTCATGATGAAATGATTCAACAACACCTCTCCTATTTCGCTTCTTATTAATTATAAAAGGTATTATTGATGACTAGAGATTAATTTTTAAATATATTAAATTTATTGAGAAAGGTATGCTTAATGACTTAAAAATCTTCTATACTCTATGACTTGAAAATTTTCTATGCTTATTGATTTGAAAATTTTATATGCTTGATGATTTGAAGAAAAATTCTAAAATATTTTCAACTTCATGGCAATCCTTGAAAATTCTTGATAAGTGAAAAGTTTAAGAAGCAAATCTTTGTTATTACTTGAAATGCTTATTGCTTTAATTTACTTGAATTGAAGAGGATGTGACTCTCTTTAATTTAAGTCTTC
Source organism: Ensete glaucum (assembly GCA_021527575.1). Classification (NCBI taxonomy): domain Eukaryota; kingdom Viridiplantae; phylum Streptophyta; class Magnoliopsida; order Zingiberales; family Musaceae; genus Ensete; species Ensete glaucum. Next base: position 35,989,111 of record CM038558.1, on the reverse strand, counting down.
TATATTAATGCATATACTAAGGGGGAGTAATGTCATCATGCGTTTTTGAAATTATTAGCTCTATATTTTACCTTTTTTTGTTGATGACAAAGGGGAAGAAATATATATTGATGACACATGATATTGAAAAATATTCATTGATAACACTTGATGATATAACTTAGATATTTTACACTTCATGATTTGATGACTTGATGTAAATTTATATTTAAATTTGTATTAAATGATTGATTGCTTGAATTTAAGAGTGAGTGCATCTCTTAAATTAAAGTGGTATGATTTTAGGGGGAGTTAGGATTAACTCCTATCATCAATTGATTATCATTATCAAAAAGGGGAACTATTGAATCTTGGATTTTGATGATGAAATCAATTGATAGATTATTTATCTAATAGGATTGTCAGAGTTGATTGATGTAGGACTAATTATGATACAAGGATTATTATAATCAGGGTTGGCTAATGTTAAGTCCATGCATCGAGTCGATGTGTTTGAGAACTCGCTAGGAGTGTGTCGGAAGCTCACCGAGGGTATCAAAAGTTTGCCAGGATGGCACAAGGGAGTTCACGAAAAGAAGACCAAGACTCGTCGGAAGATTATCGGGGGTAGCCGAAAAGCTTGCCGGGAGTCAGGATGGTCTTGTAATAGATATTTTGATAATTATGATTATATTTAATTAAGTTATAATTAGCATTATGCAGGTTTAACTATGACAGGATCAATGAAGCTATAACCAAACGATGGGTCAAGATACAGCCTAGGCATTGGGTTGAGTTCGGACGATGCAGTGGGATCTCACCGGAAGTTCGCTAGGAGATTCGCCAAAGGAATTGGGAAGCTCGCTGGGAACGTGAAGGGAGATCGTCGGGAAGAAGACCGGAGGACTTGCCGCAAGATTGTCGGAGGTTGTCAGAGTATGCGGGGGTTAGGTCTTAATTAGGCTTAATTGGTCATTAAGTGTTGTAATTATTGAGTCGTATTTAGGTATAGAGTCCTAATTGAGTTGGATTTGGAAGGAACCCAAATCAACTCAATGAGACAACCGGATCCACTACTAGGTTTGGTTGAGCTCAATCAGTTGACCAAAGAGCTAGTCAATGTAAAAGTCAAGCCGGAATTCAAAAAGTGGAGGGAACCACTTTTGTAAAAATTTCGGCAGGTAAACCGCCAGTGAGCGATGGTTGGACCGCCCGTACCACAAAATCCGGGCGACGGGTAGTAGCTTTCGGTGGGTAAACCGCCCAGGTGGCGGGTGAACCGCCCGTACCATAGAATCTAGGCGACGACCAACTACTGACGGTGGGTAAACCACCCGTACCCAGATTTTTCGGATACGGTTAGATTTTGACTCTAGTTTTGAAGTCAATTTGGGGCCTATAAATACCCTAAGTTTTCTTACATTCAGAATAACACTTTTTTATGTGATTATATTATGAGAAAATATTGTGTGAGAATTAAAAAAAAGAAAAGGGGTAAGGGAGATAGCTTAGAGTTGTAAATCTAGTCACCCTTGTAAGCTCAAGTGTAAGAGTTTGATATTCTCCCAAAAAAGATTGGTAGTGGATGCCGATTTCACCCAAAAAAGATTGAGAAGTAGACGTAAGCCGTTGGTGCCGAACCACTATAAAATTGTAAGTGTTTTATACTTGCAATGCTTGAATGTTATTGAATTGAGGCTTCCAACTTAACTAAACTCCTTGAAAGCAAGATAATAAGTTATTTTCCTCAAATGTGATTATCTTTACGGCTTCTTATTTTTAATTACTCACTTGTTTTATTAAAATTGAAAAGCTTTAGATTTCCTATTCTATCTTATTCGTAAAGCTTTTGCTTTATAAAGAAAAATTTTAGCTTGCACTAATTCACCACTCTCCCCCCCACCCCCATCTTAGTGCCAATTGATCCTAATATCCTTAGATCAGCCTTATCCTCAAGACTGAGACTTCATGACTCTGGGTCCTGATCTGTAACTCTGTAGGCGTATTATGCTCCTGTGGTCTAGCACCAGTAATAGTGTCTTGACGATAATACTTCACGATCCTATGATCCCATGTGATCTCCTGCTAGAACAGGGCCTCTTCATCAACTTGGGTGTTAGGTGGATGGATCTGGGCTAAGTTGTCCTCTCTAAACTTCTACTTGAGGTAGGACACATTGAGGATTATGTGTACTTTTGAATCGACACGTAGATTCAATCTGTAAGGCATAGCTTCGTCGTGTTCTCTAATTGTGCAGGGTCCAAAGCAATAGGGAGAACACTTTCTCGGCTCGAGTCTATATAGATTCCTGTTGGTAGGGTTGAAGTTGAAGGAAGATTCGATCTTTAATAGCAAACGTCGTCCTACTCCGATATTTGTCAGGTGGCAACTTCTTTCTTATATGGGCAGCCATGTAGTTGTTATTTAATATTAGCCAAGCTTCCTTTTAAGATGGTGGCTATCCTCTGGTAAGGTCCACGGTGATGGGAGCCTGATCTAAGTCTAGAGTGAGTAGAAGTTGTAGTTTCCTCAAGCTTATCTTCGTCTCTCCTTTGCGTCAATGACCTATATCATGTCAAGCCTCAATTTTAGCAATGATTAGTATCTCCTCAGTATAGATTGAAAGCTTCGGGCAAGATGGAGAGAGGGCTTTGCTGATATAGGCTAGGGGTCGACCATCCTGCATGAGGACGGTGCTAATTCCAACTCCTTATGCATTTGCTTTAATTACGAAAACCATGACAAAATCAAGTAGTGTTAGCACCAATGTAGATGAAATCATGGCTATAAGGGCATTGAAGGTTGTTATAGTTTCATTCGACCAAAGGAAGACATCTTTTTTCAGTAATGTCATGAGGGGAGTGATGATCTTGTCATCGTCCTTCACGAACTTGCGGTGGCAGTGCAGTCAAGTAGGGGCAGACCTTTTAATTTGACAAAAACCTTTGAAAATTCAGCAAGCAGAGGGGGAAGGTTTGGATTTTCATTTGCCATTGGTTCCTTCATCTGTAGCCTTTAAAGTTGTATTAAGAAGCCGATGTGTGATTGGTGCAGAACCTTCTCCATGTGTTGCATAGAAATTATCCTTGCTTCGCCCCTGCATTTTCTTTGTAGGATTACCTTTTTCCCTTGGAAAATTTTCATGATTAGCTTAGAAAAATTCTAGAAAATATTATTTGATGGATAACCATTCGATGCCGAGCACTACTTCATATTTTTCAAGTGGTAAGAGGAAGAAAATAGCAGTGATCTCTTGGCCATACAAAACTAGTTTCACCCACGAGCACCTTTGGTTGTAGTTAAGGATTTGGCCATCTACGACTTTTACCTCGAACCTACTATAATATTCAATTTAGAGCATCAATTAAGTAGAAACCTTGTTATCCATAAAGTTGTTAGTGCTACTAGTATCAATGAGGATAGTGACAGGTTGTTGCTTGAGGAAATCTCCAATCTTCATCGGTTGTGGGTTCGTATAGCCGGCAAGGGCACAAACTATACAATCAGTCAGTTATAGATCTTCCTCCATGTTCTCCTCCTCATGCTCAAGGTCCTCCTCTTCCTATTCTGATTCATCAATGGGTTCAATATGGAGAAGTCATCCCTTCTTACATCGATGGTCGCGTCTCTATGGCTCGTTGCAATTGCAACACAACCCTTTCGCTCCTCTTAAAGTCATGTGAAAGATATCACTGTCATCAATGTATAGGCCTACCGCACCTTAACTTCTCCTTATATCTCCAACTTTAATCCTTCGATGAAAGTCCCTAACAATTATTTTTCAGACTAATAATGGGCTTGGTTAGATAATCTTTCAAACCTAGTCTAGTATTCTTGGATCATAGAGGTTTGTCGGATCTTCAGGAGTTGTCTATCGATATTTACATACTCGGATGATCCAAAGCAGATCAGCAGATCGCTTTTGAATTGCCTCCATGTCGGGACTCCTTGAGTGTATTTAAACTAATTATACCATTGTATGACATCTCCTTCAAGATGGATGGCAGCGATGTCCACTATGGAAGCCTCTGGGGTTCGATGATAACGGAAGTAGCACTCTACATGCGAAAGCCATCCTATCGGGTCTCCATCTTCCCATCGAGGGAAGTCTACCCTCATGCGTGTAGATGTTAGATTCATCATATGTTCTTCTTTCCCTAGAAGGTCATCTTTGTGATTTGGATGTTTGTCTTGTTGTGATCTCGTTGGATTCTTTGATCGGCCTAATTTGAATTCTGTGAAGAGAGTGTATAGTTTGTCTTCCATACGCGTCTCGAAGGCCTCCAACTTAGCATCGATAAGATCTTTTAATGTCATGGCATATGTCTTCAGATATAAGATATTGTGGTCCTTCTTTTGTTGTCAGACTAAGGGCATAGATTGATGGAGGGATTGGTAGCCACAATAGATAAGGATTAGTAGTGGAACGCTACCGTAGGCTACTGTTTGGGTTGTAGTTTGCATTACTATTTAGGCCAGCTATAGAGATTAAAAGTGGGCCATGAAGATTGTGTCTTAAGTCTAAAGGGGTGCCTTAGGGTTGATATGGGTGGTAGTAAGAATCTCAATAAGGATCTGGTATGGTTGCAACAAAAGATATCAAAAGGTAGTGCTGTAGAATTCTGCGTTGATAGGTTGCTGTTGGAGGTATAGTTGATGCTACAATTTGGGGTTGCTGTGGAGACTGTAAGGGGGGTTTGGTGGTAGTGGTTTAAGCATAGGAAGATGAGTTAGGGTTGCTGTGTGTGGGAGCAACTGATTTGGTAGAGATTAGTGGCCGAAAGAGAGATGGGTCAAGATTACGGTTTAGGGTTAATAGTTCATGATTTAGGTTGTTGTTGGTGCTGCGGTTTGAGGATATTGTGGTGGCTGAAAAGGGTTTCAGTGGCAGTGGATTGAGGATGGGAAGAAAGGTTTAGAGCTGCTGTTGGGGGCAACAACTGATTTGGTGTTGGCTATGATAAGAAGTGCCAAAAGATGTTACAGAATTCTTCGTTGAGAATAACAATTTTGTGACAAAAGGATTATAGCAGTATATGGATGATCTCAATAGCAAGAAACTGATGAGGATGGTAGCAAGATAGATGAGAATAGTGATAGCAATATATAGCAACAAATTTAGTAGAGATAAGTTGTGTATGCAACAAAAAACACCGAAAAGTATGGTAGCATAATTTTTTGTCAAAAGATAGTAGATTTACGATAAAAATTCTAGCAATATTACAGTAGTATTTTGAGGAATATGGCAGCACAAAATCAACAAGAATAGCAGCATTATAAATGATAGCGATATGGTGACAAATATGCAGCAAGATGGCAACAATATCAAATACGGCAAATGCAGCAGTAGAATTTTACATCGAAGAACAACAGTTTGACAAAACATTTTCAACAATTACGTCAAAGATTTAAAGAAGAATCTAGTGAGAATATGCTAATAAGGAAAGCTAAGCTGATGTAAAATTCAAAGATGAATATGGTAGCAAGATATCGATAGAAAGATCATAGTATGATAGCAAATATGCAGTTGAAATTTTGCAGCGTAACTTTCGTTGTAAAGATGATAACTTTGCAATGATATGTTTCTGTAGTGAGATAGATGTACTATTTTTTTTTGGATTTTGGATAAGTAAATTATAGCAGTACTAAGGTAGATACCAAAACTTGATGCAATTTTGGTGGAGGCTGCAGATGATGTTTCTACGGTAGTAGTGATGACGGCGGAGTCCGCGATGATCACAACAATTGTATGAATTGCTTAGGAGGTGGTGGATGGCTTGATGAAGGTAGTGATGATTGTGGAAGGGCAGCGAGGCACCAAGAACATTATCCTGAGACCAAGTGTTAGAACCACACAAGATTTTAAGCTTGGGTTAACCTTTATAGGGGATCGGTCCTCCTTATAACTCTATAGGGGTTCCTCCCTCCTTGGTAGTCAGCTACAATGGTTGAAAAAGATATATTGATTGCTTGAAAAAATAGTGATAGCTACATGCTTTATATAGGGTCTAAAAATCCTAATTTCTAATAGGACTCATACTCCAAGTAAACTAAGACTTCGACTTCTAATTAAACTTTTACTCCAAGTAAACTAAGACTCCAACTCTTAATCAAACTCCTACTTCAAGTGAAACACTCTTATCTCAAACCCTAGCAGCCTCCTCTAAGCCCTAGCCGACTTCCCCTTGTCAAGGTGGGCGACCAATTGGGTTGATTACAAGTTTGACTTGGTTGACTCCAACCCGAATCTAACTCCGACTCCTAACTAAACTCCAATTCAACCAAATCCAAACCCTACTAGGATTTGAACTGATTTATTAGAATGAACTTAAATATTCTCATAGTCGATCTAATGTTAGGTCTATATAGGTCAACAAGTTCCAATCTAAGAACTCGACTCAATCGACTAAGATATAACTGAACTGGAGACTAATAGATGTTAAAGTAAGTTATCCAAAAATACAAGAATAAACATAAATTACATATTAGGAAACAAAAAAAACTTATATATAAGCTTAGTAGTCGATTGACATTTAGGATCAGGTTTCCGAATACACATATACCAAAGTCAAATCCGTACCAGAAACCAACGAAACAACCTCATCATCAAAACAATATATTAACAAGTCAACTCTCAAGTTATCTTTAATAAAAGAGATCAGAGTAGCATCCATGTTCAACAAATCAACATCCAGAAAAAAAAAAGGTTCAAGAGAAAATCAAACATTAAAAGATCTAGTTATTACATAGCACATTCATAGATTTACCAATCTATATAAAAAATGAGAAACCCAGTTTAAGAAAATCCATCACATTTAAAAAAGTCTCCAACATCTAGATATTTTTAAATGAATCTAAATATTCCATAGAAGAACAAAATTATATTTCACATGAATAATAATAATTCAAATAGAATCATTGTTATTCGAATAACTATCAATTTGCTTCGCTTGGAGGGTAAAATTATAGAGATTGATATCACGAATACCAAATCCACCATCAAACTCAGGGGAAAACCTTCATGTTCCAATTAATAAGATGAAGGGGATGCTTAGAATGACCTTTTTGTCAAAGGAGCTCTTACCATTTTCTCAATCCTATTGAAGACATAAGCAAAAAGTGTTAATAGGGGTAGCTAGAAGGACAAAATTGATCAGAGAAATATTACTGACTTGACAAAGATAAGAAGCTTACTAACTTCCTAATTTCTAATTAATTTGTTATAGTTTAAGTTCAAAAGTCAAAACAATAAGCCTTCTGCCCAGATATTTGAAGGGAAACGATCCTTCTTTGACAGTAAGAGCATTACAAATGTCATGTATTCTATTGGTAGACACCATGATTGGGGAACATAATTTTATATTTTAGAAAATTAATCTTTTTTGGTTAGTTAGCTTTTCATAATTTTAAAGCACCTTCATGATAGCTACGTAACAAGATCTCTCATTGGCTTTAAAAGAAAGTATAATGTCATCAGCATCCATCAAATGAGAGATATTAAATCTGCGTCTGAAATGGAAAGGGGCAAGCTTCCCCAAGTCACAAGCTTAGTAGAAAAGTATGCAATTGTGACACGAAGATATAAAAATAAGGAGATAAAGGATCTCCTAAAGAAAAGGCCTATAGAACTCCTAAAGACAAGGACCAACTCCCCATTAATAACATAAGCAAAAGATGGGAAGGAAGATAAAAAATAGAACTAAGAAATAAACTTCTCAACAAAATTAAAGGCCTTTAAAATACTAACCACAACCCCTTCGACAAACTAAGCATTCTCTAGGTCAATTTTAATCAAGATAAGGAGATTTTTTTTCGTTAGAGTCATATAAAAAGTTTACGATCTCTTAAGCAGTCAAAATATTATCTTGAATACCCTTACCAGGAAGAAGGATTAATTGTTGCTTGGAGATAATATTAGGGAGGAGAGACTTAACATATTGAAATTCATTTTAGCAAGATTCCAATATAGTTCAAGTTACAAAGAGTGATCATATGGAAGTCATTGACATTGAGAAGCCTAGAATTTTGGGAATAAAGACCATGTGAGTATTAGGTCAATTTTTTGGAATAACACAGAGATCAATAATGATGCTTCAACAATTTCTACAAAATTCCATAGTAAGATCATCCAATCTTGAACTTTTTTCATATGCTAGAGAACAAATGGCATTCCAAGCTTCTTGCTTTTGAAAAGGATGGACAGGGGACGAGATTCACTAACTTGTGTGGAGATACTAGTTAGGATTGGCTAATGGGTAGACGTAACACCTCTAATAAATAGTAGGCGCATTGTAAAAGGTATATATTGTATGAGTCCACAAAGGTCTTGACAATCTAATTATGATCTACCACTAGTTCATTATTGATATAAGACACTGAATTTGATTTATTTATCTTCTGATAGTGATCAAATTTTGATAACATTTAGTGTTTCAATTATTATTAAATATTCACTTAGTTTTAGTTAAGGCTAGTTTTTGAGGTTCATTTGCCTAAGTAATGCCTAAAACAAGCTACTAGGATAAGAAAGTTGTAAGCCCTTTTGTCTAGAGCGATAAATCAAAACCATCCTTAACTTGAAGACGGAAAACAATGTTGTTTTCTATCCTACCCAATCGTGTCCAGTTTCATTTAGAGTAAAGATCGAGTCGAATAGCAAAATTAAGACTATGCCAATTCTTTTGAACAAGATTATGAAATACAACATGCTTGATTAAAAATTTTCAAAGTAAAATAAATATTTTCTAGGGGACTAGACTTTGAAAATGAGGGAACAATGATTAGAAACTATTTTCAGCATATGACTCGGGAACAATTCTAAAAAAATGAAACCAAGAAGTATTAACAAATGTTCGATCTAATAAAACCAATATCCTAATATCTATTTTTATTGATAAAATCTCTAAAACAATAGATAAGAATAACCAGAAAGGTTGATCTACTCCATTTATCACAAGCTTCAAGGACATAATTGAAATCACCATTGGCACACTAGGAATATTGTGAAACTCCACATAAGCCAAAGAATCCCAAAAAGATATTATAAAAAAGTGTAAACTACTGACAATAACCATAGAATAGAGTTTGGGAACTAAATAAATTGCATGTATACATTAAAGATGGTGAGATATGACCTGAATATTGGTAGTGGCATGCCTTCATGCGATTATAATACCTCCAAGAATATTCCAATGCATATTGTGTAAAAGAAACTCCAATCTCCACCAAATCTTCTATTCATCTCGTCAAGTATGTCATTGTTAAATGTATATCTTATTGAAAATTAAGATCTAAATTATATTTTTTTGATAATGTAGGATAGGTTTTCCTTATTTGGTCATCAACTCACACTCCAACAGTTTCAACTTAAAGTACAATATAGAGATAAAAAAAAAGAGGTTAAGGAACATTTCTCTCATGGGCCATCTCTATGGGAAGAAGAGACACCCAACAATAAAGGAATATAAGGACTCCTTTTAGAATGCTAACCCGGACTTAAAAAGAAACTACCTACATTAGGGACTCCATCATAACTTTAGGTGTAGGTAGATATTTGTCCTTGAAGCCAACCCCAAGCTTTGCATCTAACTTCTCACAAGGGTTTTTAATTTCACCCCACACTCGATACCATATTATCCTTTGAGTGTTTAAGTATGAAGTAGACTCGATCCACCAACTATGTAAAGGGAGTTGATGGGACATGCTCATCCTCAAACTTTCGGGCAAGTAGCTTCAAGAGATGCCTCAGAAGAAACTTCGAGGTCTCCAAGGGGTAGCCTTAGGAGGGGATGAGAAGGCTCCTCAGAAGATCGCAGGATTAAAATATTTAACTTGACAGTTAGCAAGCGAGGCATATTAGAAGGTAGAATTTCCTCTGGACCAAATCCTGTGTCTTAGAAGGCAAGCCAAGCATAGTCTTCAAATAGATCATCTTAAGAGATGATGCAACTCTTAAATGCCTAGCCAAGATATTTAATGCATCATTACAGTTGATCTTTGGAATTGATGCTTAAATTTTGTCTCATTCAAGTAATACAATAATAATTTGAATGTATCTTCAAAATAATAAAAAATATAAGAGATTATCTAGAAAGATATTATGATGCAACTAATAGATTACAAGGAGTACCACGACATGGGAGATAAGCAACCTTTGCCAATGATAAATATGATGGAGTAGAAGATATGGATGAGGATCAAGTAACTCTAATTACTCAAGAAGTTAATCCTAGGAGACAAACTAAGAGAGAATGATTTGATGGTATGGACAAAAATATTGGCAGCATCAAAATAAAAATTCTTTCTTTTTAAGGAAAGAATAATCCAGATGCCTATTTGGAGTGGGAACGAAAAGTGGAGTTGATCGTTGAATGCCACAACTACTCCGAAGGAAAAAAGATAAAATTAGCCGCTATTGAATTTTATAATTATGCTATTGTTTGGTGAGATCAATTATGTAAAGACATGCGAAGAAATGATGAAAGGCCCGTGGAGATTTAGTTGGAGATGAAACAAATCTTGAGGACGAGATTTGTCCCTAGCCATTACTATAGGGATTTGCATCAATGGCTACAAACTTTGACACAAGATTCCATGAGTGTTGAGGAATATCACAAGAAGATGGAGATAATCATGATAACGACTAATGTGGAGGAAGACCGTGAGGCCACTATGGCTAGATTCTTGAGTGGATTAAACTAGAACATTGCTGATCTTATGGAGTTGCAACACTATGTGAAGATTGAGAACATAGTAAATGTGGCCATGAAGATTGAGAGGCAACTCAAAAGAAAAGGCACAAGGTATGATTCAAAACCTTATTCGATTTCTTTTTCTTCTTAGAAATCGAATTGGAGTAAAAAGGATGATAAACTCATTGTTAAGCCTAAATTTAGTGAAAACTAAAGACAAAAATGAATTAGGCAACAAGGGTATAGGTGATAATCAACCAAACCAAACTAAAGGTATTAAGTATTTTAAGTACCTTGGGCATGGACATATGGCACGTGAATATCCTAATAAGAGAGTTATGATCATAAAAGATAGATATTGGAGAATGTGTGCTAATTACAGAGCTATCAACAAAATCACAACAATGAAGGCATGATTCGAGGATAAATCCTTTCAAGGAAAGGGGGAATGATATGAATCAATTAGTTGATCATAAATCTGTCAAGGACCCTTTTGTTATTCATGAAGGATCGATAGAGCTAAAGCTAAAAAAATGAAATAAGTCATAACTTGTTCATTAGAAGGCATTTGGAAGGAACAAGCTGGTTAAGATTTGGTCAAAGTTTTAAAGATGCAAGAAGAGCCAAAAAAGGTCAACATGATTTAAATAAGTTCATACCATAAAGATAAAGTCGAACCTTGAAGGAATTATGAAATTTAATCTTTTTTTGTAGAATAAATAACATTCAGCCATTGTGGACTATATTTGGAATTTTGGATAATTCTATTTTGGATTTTTCAAGATAGAGTTCATGAATGATCTACATTCATGAATTGAAAATATAAATATTATTTAATATATTTAATTGATTCATTCTCTTTGTACTTTATCTTGCTATATATAAACAAGGCTGATTTCCTTTGTAAAGAACAGCTTAGAGAAATGTAATCATCTAACATCGGTGAGTGTTTGTTCTTAAGTTCTTGCATGAACTTTGGAATTTATGAAGCTTTTCTGCTTGTGGCATTCAAAAGTCTTAAATCTTTGCTTTCCTTTTTAACTTGTCAAACTTTTTTAGTTTATGGCGTTTATGAGAATCAAAATGTTATTCTAATCTTTTATCATTTTTATCTTTAATAAAGTGATTAGAATAGTTCCTTTTACTTTAATCTTGAACGATATGTCTTGTTTCAATTCATTGGAGGGCGTCAATTTGCATTCCATATGTATTGTAGCTCTTTAGCTATTAGGGTGTATAGTTGTTGTGTTGATGATTTCCACCATTCCTTCATTGCTTACATCAAATAAAGGTAAATCAGAAATATTGAAGGTTGCACTAGTATTGCCATACTCACCTAGTAGTTCTAGCTTATATGTATTGTTATTGATTCTTTGAAGGACTCGAAATGGACCATCTCCTATTGGCATTAGTTTAGACTTCCTTTGGCTGGAAAATCTTTCATTCCTTAAGTGTAGCCAAACCCAATCATCGAGTTCAAATACTACTTGTTTTCAGCCTTTGTTATGTTGTTTCTAATATTGTAGAGTTTTCTTTTCAATTTGTGTTCGGACTCTTTCATGTAATGCTTTGACAAAATCAATTTTTTGCTTACTATCCAAATTAGCCTTTTCCAAAGGTAACAGTAACAAATCTATAGGAGTTAATGGATTGAACCCGTACACAACTTCAAATGGGGAATGGTTTATTGTAGCATGCATACTTCTGTGATAAGCAAACTCGACATGTGGCAAACATTCCTCCCAATGTTTCAAATTCCTTTGAATTATGACCCTCAAAAGTGTTGATAAAGTTCTATTTACTACCTCCGTTTGTCCATTTGTTTGTGGATGACAAGTGATTGAATACAACAGCCTTGTACCTAACTTGCTCTAAATTATTTTCCAAAAATGGCTAAGGAATTTCATATCTCTATTACTCACAATTGTGCTTGAAGTTTCATGTAATCTTATCATTTCTTTGAAGAACAATCTTGCAACATGTGTTGCATCATCTGTTTTGTGGCAAGGAATGAAATGTGTTATCTTGCTAAACCTGTCAACAACAATAAAAATAGAATCTCTCCCTCCTTTTGACCTAGGTAAACCCAAAATAAAGTCCATAGATATATCAACCCAAGACTCACTAGGTATAAGAAGAGGAGTATACAACACATGAGGCATTACTTTAGATTTAGCTTGTTTATAAGTATGGATTTCTCACACAATCTCTCAACATCTATTTTCATATGTGACAAAAAAAATGATCATTTAACACATGTAAAGTTTTTCTGATCCCAAAATGCCCATTAAACCTCCACTATATGCCTCTCTCACAAGTAATTTTCTCGTTGAACATTAAAGAATACACAACTTATTTTTTTAAAAAAAGAAAATCATCATGCTTGAAAAAATTATCAAAACCCCCTTTCTTACATACCCCATAAACATTAGCAAAATCATGAAAAATGACAAACATTCTCTAATATCCATCTTTGTTATTGATGGCTCTGCAATCAACACATTCTCTAACATCCATCTTTTTTTGGCACCAACAAAACGAATCTGCACTTGGACTTATGATTTCTCACATATAACCCTTTTTCATAAGCTCACTTGCTTTTGGATTTCCTTGGATTTTTTTTCTCTCTTTTTTTATTTTCTCTTTTTTTTCTTTTGTCCTTTGCTTTTTTCTCTTTTTTTTATTTCTGATTTTTTTTCTTTTCTTTTCTTTTCTTTTTATACTATAAATTATGGATAAACAAAGAAGATGAATAAGAGCATAACAATGAAGGAAGAATAATAATTATAGCTATGATGCTAAAGAGAAAAGGAAAAGCTAAAAGATAGCAAATAAATGATAAGCAAATCTCAAACTTGAGTTGAACTCTGATACCAAATGGTGGAAATCATCAACTCAACAACCATACACCCCAATAGCTAAAGAACTATGATACATATGGAATGCAAATTGATACCCTCCAACGAATTGAAACAAGACAGATCGTTTAAGATTGAAGTAAGAAGAACTATTCTAATCACTTTATTAAAGAGAAAAATAAAAAAAGATTAGAATAACACTTTAATTCCCATAAAGTTTAGAATAACTCCTCCTAGGATAAGTAGCTTCAAGAGATGCCTGAGAACTGGAAGCTTCAAAGCTCGAAGGGGTAGCCTTAGGAGGGGTTGAGAAAGCTCCTTAGAAGATGGCAAGATAAAAATATTGAACTTGATAGTTAGCAAGGGAGGTATATTAGGAAGATGAATTTCCCCTCGACCAAATCCTGTGTCTCAGAAGGCAAGCTAAGCATAGTGTCAAAAGAGATCATCTTAAGAGATGTGCAACAGTTGACCTTTGGAATTGATGCCTAAGAATCTTAGGCTTTGTTGCAATGCCCGTAATGCAATCATATGCTATGAGCTTATCGTTGAGCACTATCCATTTTACACCTAAATAAGGAAGGAGGTACCTACACCTCATGCACAGAAACAATTATCTTTTTCTTTTCTTTTTGACATCGATGACTAATAACCATCACCATCAACAATATTTTTCTCATAGGACTCTAACAGAGTCAAGTTCATATTTAATTCATATTGAGTCATATTGGTCTATTCAATCAAAGTCAATTATAAGTCAGGTTAACACAGTCGAATCAGTTATGAATTTATTATTTTCAATAATGAGTCCACTATAAATAATGGGGATGTATGCACTTCTTGAAATCAATGAAGAAAGTATTATTTTAGTCAATAGGCCAAAATCCTAGGAGAGCCGATCCCCTATAGTGATCACTTATTCATCTCCATCTACGATAGAAACCTAAGGGTTCCTATCATTTGGTATCATAGCAGCGATCCTTAGTACTCTTGCTGTAATTTCTCACCATCCTCACGTTGTCACATGCACAACCACAACCATCGTCGCTGCCGCCTTCCCTGACCATCGTCGTCATCGTCGTCGCCATCACACCTACCACCGCTATTGCCCTACAACCCTAGATCGTAGTTGCCAACAACGTGGTGTTGTCCCATTCTTCCTCTTCACCTCTAGTGCCCTGCTACTGCCCTTTAGCCTAGATAGCAGCCGCCAACAATGTTAGCCTTCTTAGCTGGTTCGTGAGCCCCCACACCGGCAACCCCGACATAAAAAAGAGTTGAATATTACATATCTACAGTCTTATACGATGGCCACCAATAGTTCAGTAGTTTTGAATTAAGAAGAAGTAAAGAAAATGCCAAATTGATTCATTGATCCATCGCCAATTTATATAAGTGAAGATAGAAAGATTTCCTCATTCAGTTGGGGAAATTATATCTAAATCTTAACTTAATCCTATCTTCTATCATGCCCCTACAAGATCGAGCTCCTGTATGGACATTGATCTTAAACTGATGATAATGAATCTGAAGGAAGCAAGCTATTATGTTGTCAACTACGATGAAGATTTGATGGCGATTGACTTCGATGGCGATGTTAGCCAGGCTAAGAAAGAGCAGACAGTTCTGTTGGGGCCAAGTTCAACAATCCAATTAGATCAGACTATCATGCCCTCGTAAGATTAAGCTCCTATGAAGGAAGTAGATTTTCAACTAATGTATTATGTTGTCAACTACGATGAAGATTTGATGGCGATTGACTTCGATGGCGATGTTAGCCAGGCTAAGAAAGAGCAGACAGTTCTGTTGGGGCCAAGTTCAACAATCCAATTAGATCAGACTATCATGCCCTCGTAAGATTAAGCTCCTATGAAGGAAGTAGATTTTCAACTAATGTTAAGGAGACCACTGAAGGAGGAGAACCAGTAGGATGGGTTGCAGTTTGTTGGGCTCTAGCAGCTGTCACGCACGACCGGACGTAGTGGAGTTGTGCGATCTGACCAGGCCATAGAGTGATCACAGATCTGTGTCGATGGAGGATGCAGAAAATTGCCCCTTCCAACAGATCCAGGAGACGGTTGGAAAAGTGTAAAAGGAGTTCTCAACAGAGAAGATCGGTGAAGACACAAGGATGCAGCAACTATACTTTGTTGCACAATGGAGACTTGCTCAATGTGGCTTCTTCTGGCTTCGATAGAAGAAGCAAAGGGTCCTTTGTTTCCATCACACTACCGAAAAAGGGAAGAAGAGGAGAAGTAGAGGATGCAGCGATAGTAGAGGTATGGCTGGCGAGAGTGCTGTGGCTACGATTGAGGAGGAAGAAGACAGCAACGGCAAGCAATGCAGTAAAGGAGGAGTAGAGGGTGGGCCGCTCACTACGATTGCTGAGGGATGGCTGACAATAGGGGCAGGATAGCAGAAGGCAGGGGATGGCAAGGGCTATGGCAGGGGACAGTGAGGGCTATAGTAGGGGACAGTGGCATGGCTGCATGGCAGCAATAGAGGCGGGAGTGGCGGCGACTATCACTGTCATCTTCAGAGGCGGAAGTGATGGTGGGAGTGGGCAGTAGCCCTTAGAGGTGCTCTCGGTAAAGAGAGCGGAGGCAGCATTCTGGCTGCGAGGTTGCAAAGGCACAATAGAGAGAGTGCATAGGAGGAGAGCGATGTCGTGGTTGAGGATGGGGACGGCAGATGACCCCTGGGTATCTATAGTTTTGCAGCGGGGTTGTCCATGGGCAACTGGCAGCAAGAGGCTTGGCACCAGTGGTTTGGTAAGCGGTAGATATGGCTGGGAAGAGAAGAAGGTAGCAGTCAATGGTGGCAGCGGCGACTGGCGACTAGAGCTAATCGAAGAGGAGGCAAAAGATACTTCTTCTCTTCACCGAGAGAAGAGGATGAGGGAGAGGAGCCCTTGGCAAGAAGAGATTGTAACGGCGGTAGTTATGCCGCATACTTCACAAAAGGGAGATGCTTCTTCTCTTCACCGAGAGAAGAGGATTTGCTATCGTTGGACAGCAAAAAAATAGCTTGCTGCCCTTGCAGGTGCTCTCGGCAGAGGAGATAGCGATAGAGGAGGCAACGACAGGCACCAACGGTAGTGCTGGTGCATGCGGAAGACAGCCTTGTGTAGAAGGATGCCTTGATAGAGGAGTGAGGAAGCCGACAACGGTGGGTCCAGCGGGGGAAGAGGAAGCCAACACACCAGAAGTCTTGTAGAGTGGCTTTGACGATGAGAGGCTGCCAGTTGACAGCAAAAAGAGATAGAAATTATCGTTGGACATTGAATAAAAGAAAGATAATCAAAGAGGCTCTGATACCAAATTGAATTAGGAAGAAGTAAAGAAATTCCCAATTGATTCATTGATCGATCGTCAATTTATACAGGTAAGATAGAAAGATTTCCCTCTACTAACCTATTTGATTTCCTTATTTAGTTGGAAAAATCATAATTAAATCTTAACTTAATCCTGTCTTCTATTAAGTAGAAGCAAGATTAGAAGCCTTCGAAGCCCGAGTGGAGAATATGCTATAAGAAACTCTAAACAATTTTAAAAGAAGCTTATTGGAGAGCCTCAACAAATTTCAGTATGATAAAAGTTTAAGTCTCAAAGTGAACAAATCTGGAAACACAGAAAAAAATAATCAAGGGTAAGATATAGGCTATCCATGCATGAAGGTGGAATTCCCAAGGTGGGAAGGAGATCTAGTTGGTTGGATCTCACGGGCTAAAAAATTTTTTGGTTTCCACAGGACTCCAAAGGAATCCAAGATGAAGATAGCTTCCATTCAACTTGAGGGAGATGCAATCTAGTGGTTTGATTGATATAAAAACTATCACGGGGTTCCTTCATGAAGCAGTTCAAGAAAGGACTTCTCGTTTGCTTTGGACCGTCGAAGCATGAGAATGTTGATGGACCACTCACTAAAATCTGCCAGACCTCTACAATTAAGGAATATCAGAGCAGATTTGAACGACTATTGAACTAAGCCAAAGACTAGTCCAAAAAATAATTGGTGGGAACATTCATCAAGGGACTCAATCCTGAGATTCGATGCAAAGTTAAAGCTCATCAACCTCGCACCATGATGGCTATCATATCATTTGCCCACGTGCATAAAGAAAAACTCAATATCGACAACTACAAAAACAAAAGCATCAACAAACCGATAATAAGCCAACTGATAACCCCACCTACCACTAGCCGAAACCCTACCCCTAGAAGACTCATTAAAGAGGAGCTTAGGGAATGATCAGCCAAAAGGTTGTGTTGGTACTGTGATGAACACTGGAGTAAGGAATACCACTGTAAGCAAGAAAAGTTTCTAATGGTTGAACCCATTGAGGAAGCACCAAAAGTCGAAGATGTGTACCCCAACTTTGAAGATGTGGATACAGCTAAGGAGGTAGAACCTGTCACTAGTACCGTACATTCTTTGGCTAGCTATGCCAACTCACAAACCATCAAAGTTGGTGGATTCTTGAAGCACCAGTCGGTGACAATCTTGATTGATATAACTTTATGGATAAGAAAGTTACTGCTTGAATGGCCTACCATATTAAGGAATATGACAAGTTTAAAGTAAAATTAGTGGACAAACGAATTTTAACTTATGACAACAAGTGTTCAAAGATAAAGTTGATTATGCAGGGTTAGGAAGTACTGGTGGATTTTTTTTTACTAACCTTGGAAGATTATAAAGTAGTGCTTGGTATTGAATGGTTATTAATCTTATGTGACATTTCATGAAACTTTTCTAAACTTATCATAAAGTTTTTTATTAATGGGAAATATGTGATTTTAAAAGGAAGGCGTGGAGGCAAGATCACCACTATCACCAGCCAGCGAATGGAGAGAGTTCTTCAAAAAAAACACACTGGATATTTAGTACAATTGTAGGGCCTTGAAGGGGAATCGATTGTGCTCAATCAAAACCCTGATGCACATTCCTTAATCAGTGAGTTCGCATATGTATTTGTAGAACCATAAGGGCTCCCACCCCTTAGACTCTATGACCATCGGATTCCTATACTACCCAAGAAAGCTTCAACCAACGTCCGACCCTATCAATACCTACATTTTTAGAAGACTAAAATAGAGAAGATTGCCAGTGAAATACTTGAAATAGGAATCATAAGATCCAGTGCTAGCTTGTATTCATCACCGGCCTTGTTGGTGAGAAAGGTTAGCTCATGGCGAATGTGTGTGAATTACCAAGGACTCCACAACATCACCGTTAAGAATAAATATCTTATCCTAATGGTGGATGAATAGCTAGATGAATTGAAAGGAGCCCAAGTTTTTTACTAAATTAGACCTATGATCCGGCTATCACCAGATACGAGTGCATGAGGATGACATATAGAAAATAGCTTTCAGAACATACAATGGCCACTATGAGTTTTTGGTAATGCCTTTTAGATAAACCAATGCACTATCTACTTTTCAAAATTTGATGAGTGATATATTTTAGGATCATCTCTATAAGTTTGTTCTGGTTTTCTTTGATAATATTCAAGTATATAGACCTTTCTTCGGAAGTCATTTATTACATTTACAGATTGTCCACTTTGTGAGCATTATCTTTTTGCCAAGAAATTTAAATGTAGCTTTATGCAGACATAGTTTAAATATCTCAGTCATATCATCTCCCAAAAAGGTGTTGCAGTTGATCCCTCAAAAATCCAAGCTATGAAATATTATCCAGTACCCATAGCAATCAAGGCTTTAAAAGGATTCCTGGGTCTCACGGGCCATTATTGAAAGTTTATGAAAGATTATAACAAAATTAGTGCCCCCTTGACAGCACTTCTCAAAAAAGATGGGTTCAAATGGTTGGATGAGGCGACCAAGGCTTTCAACTTCCTAAAGACTATAATGATTACTACATTGGTGCTTGCCCAACATGATTTTAATAAACTAATTATAATTGAATCTGATGCTCCTGGAGTAGGTATTGGCACTGTTTTAATGCAGGAAGACCGGCCACTTGCTTACACCAGTAAGGCTCTCTCTCCTTCCCATCTGAATCTATCGATTTATGATAAAGAAATGAGCCATTGTATATGCAGTCACAAAGTAGAGACCATGCTTGATTGGAAGACGGTTTCATATATGCACTGCTCACAAAAGTTTGAAGTACTTTATGGAACAAAAGATCTCTTCCCCAGAGCAATAGAAATGGATTACTGAGCTACTAGGTTTTGAT
The DNA here is from genome assembly GCA_021527575.1 of Ensete glaucum. Classification (NCBI taxonomy): domain Eukaryota; kingdom Viridiplantae; phylum Streptophyta; class Magnoliopsida; order Zingiberales; family Musaceae; genus Ensete; species Ensete glaucum. Next base: position 35,969,376 of record CM038558.1, on the reverse strand, counting down.
TATGAGATTATTTATAAGAAAGGAAGTGATAACTTAGTTGCAAATGTATTCTCTCGTCTCCCTGAACATGCTAAACTAGTAGCTATCTCTCTCCCTACTTGCAAAACTTTGGAAGATATTAGGAAGGAATGAGTGAATGATTTTGAAACTAAGGAGATCATCAGAAGACTAGAAGTAACTCCAGGCTCTATCCCAGATTAAAGTTGGGACTCAAAGGACTTACGGTATAAGGGCTGAATTGTTATAGTACCACACTCTCCATGCCAGACAACAATCCTAAAGGAGTTCCATTTATCACTAATGGCTAGTCATTCCAGATTTCTCCACACTTATGAACGTGTCCGCTAGCTTTTTTATTGGAGAGGTATAAAGAAAATTATGAGGGAATTTGTTATTTAATATGATGTGTGCCAATGCCACAAAGGAGAAACAATAGCTAGCCAAGGACTGCTCCAACCCCTCCCTATTCCGGATGTCACTTGGATTGACATATCTATGGACTTCATCAAAAGACTTCCCTTATCATAAGGGAAAAGTACTATCTTCATGGTTGTAGGTTGTCTTATAAAGTATGCCCATTTTTATGTTGTACGACACTGTTATACTGTCGTAAATATTACCCTAATTTTTGTTAGGAACATAAGATAAATTGCATGGAATTCCCTGCTCTATTATCAGTGATTATAACAGGGTCTTTACTAGTAAGTTTTGGATAGAACGTTTTCAATTACAAAGTACACAACTGAATATGAGTACTGCTTATCATCCATAGATAGATGGACAAACAAAAGTAGTGAACAATTGCTTAGAAAACTATCTCAGATGCTTCACTAGTGATAAGCCGAAAAAATGGACTAAATGACTTCCTTGGGAAGAATGGTGGTATATACCACCTATCACTCGTCTATCAAGACAATACCATTTGAAGCAGTCTATGGTCGAACTCATCCTGCAATTACAAAGTATGTGCCCGGCTCTTCAAAGGTTGATCAAGTTGACAAAGAATTACTTGACAAAGATAAAATCCTTCAACTCTTAAAGGACAACCTCATAGTTACCCAAGCAAGGATAAAGCAGCAAGTTGACAAACACCAAAGTGAGAGGGAATTTGCTATAGGAGATTGGGTTTTTCTTCATCTTCAGCCCTATAAGTAAACTTTCAAAAAGACCCGATCTTCTTTGAAACTATCTTCTCAATTTTTTGGACCCTATAAAGTATTGGAGCGCATTGGACCAGTTGCCTATCGCTTGGACCTACCACCTAGTTCTAAAATACATCCAGTCTTTCATGTCTCTGGTCTCAAGATGAAATTTGGTGAAGATGAGATAGTACAACATCATTTATTGGACATCCCTACTGCTGGTAAGGTTCAAGTTCAATCGAAAGCCATAGTGGATCGATGGATTGTGATGCATCGTAGACTCCTTATGATTGAGATGTTGGTGCAATGGGCCAACTTACTAATTGAAGACACTACATGGGAGTCCTATAAGGCATTGCGAGTGAAGTTTCCAGAGTTTGATGATGCTCAGCCTTGAAGACAAGACTGATTTGAAGAGGGCAAGTCTGACAGGATCCTAAAAAGGTCGGGTCCATATTTAATTCATGTTGAGTCATATTAATCTGTTTAGTTAGAGTTAGTTATAAGTCAGATTAGCTTAGTCGAGTCAATTATGAGTTTATTATTTTTAATTATGAGTCCACTATAAATAATGGAGATGTACGCACTTATTGAAATTAATGAAAAAAGTATTGTTTTAGTCGATAGACTAAAACTCTAGGAGAGCCGATCCCCTATAGTGATCAAGAAGACTTGATCCCCTATAGTGATCACTTATTTATCTCTATCGAAACCTAAGGGTTCCTATCATTCTCCAACTTCCTATTAACTCTAATTCAAGGCTTGTTGATAGGTTCCTCCTTCTTAGTACCATTAGCATCAGCCTAGTCATTGAACACTTATATTGGTTGCTTAGCTATAGTGGCACCATTAAAGGAGGTTCCTACATATTGACCCCTCGTCGTTATGGGTCAGATTATCTAGCCTTAAAGGGAGTCCAATAGCAACCATTATGTGAAGAATGCATTCTCTATTCTAATATACTGATGGTAAATCTTATTTAAATTATTCTAAAATTACTTGAAAGTTAGGGTCACCATGGTATTAGATGAAGAAAGTCTCCCCTAAAAGAATAAGGCCCTCAATCAGGATCTAGATAGCTTTAGTCTTAGTGAAAATTTTAAAATTAAAAAACTTTTAAAAATATTGATAACAATGAAAAGATGAGAGCACTTCTATAAACAATGACCAATCAAACACACCACCTCTAAAAGAGGGAGTTTTTATAAAAAAAAATCTATGCAAAAGGTTAAACTGTCAAGAAGCACACTGAGAATCAAAAAATTTGTTATCTAACTCAATAAAATTAATAATAAAATTTTTTATTTTATCAAACACAGAAGACGATAGGAAAAAATCGGAAGAGGCATGAGAAAATAAGAAGTTAACAATTACTTAAACCGTACATGCTCCCTGAGGAGAACCTATGATCGATTGACCATTGTAGGGAGTAGTGGAAGAAAGGGAGGGGCAAACCTAGAACTTATCAGTGGACGCAACAAGGGAAAATGGAGGGATCATCTTCTCAGCATAGATTTGGTGTTACCAACTACCATCTTGCTAGTAATGATATTGAATCTTAGATTTTAATGATAAAATTAATTGATAAAAATTATGATCTAATTAGTATTTAAGTAATATAGAGCTAATTTCATTCATGAAAAGATAAATTAATTAAACTAGGAAAAATCAAACGTTAGGCCGAAATGGAACATGTTAGAAGATCAAAAGTTAGACCAGAGGACTGGTCGATATACTGGACGGACTTCGTATTATAAGTTTGGACATCTAGCTAGAAGGTTTGAGTATTGCACTAAGATGATCGAATGTTGTAGAGGTCAATATGCTGTTGGATCGGGCAATATGCTGAAGGAGAGGATGATGCGCTGAAGGAGAGGACGATGCGCTGAAGGGTTGGACGAAGTGTTGGATGAACCAATAAAATACCGGATAATATAAGATTCATGCATTGTAATTGATTGTATTTGATCAGAGTAATTTAGGTCATGATTAAGTTAGTTTTGAGTGTAACCATGCTAACTCAATTAAAGGTCCATTGAGCCTTATTTAGGGTTGATTTGGGCCTATTGGATGGCCCATTTCAATGACTTGAAATCAGGTCTGGCGATGGAACCGCCTATGAGCTAGATAGTACGAAATGTACTTTTCTAGGAAACCAAGTGGTAGTATTACCCAGACTAGGCGGTGGTGTTGCTCAGACTAGCGATGCTACTGCTAGAACCTAGTCTATGAGACTATCAAGTGGCAGTGGTATCACCCATTAATGGCGGTGGTACTGCCTATATCTTAAGAAATCAAAAATTTAAATTTTGGCTCCAAGTTTTTGAAACTATTTGGGGTCTATAAAGACACTACTCGTTCTTGCTTATGAAAGTAAGAAAAATAAAACTAAAACTTGTGTTTTATAGTGTAAAAATTGTTATGATCAAGTTAGCACTAGGGGGAGAGGGAGGTGAATTAGTGCAAGTGCTAAAACCTCGGTTTGAAAAAAAAAAAAAACTTTCTTGAAGTAAAATTGAAATTGTAAGTGTTTTCAAAGTAGTTGAGAGCGACAAAGTTTGAGAGCAAGAGAAAATCGAAAGAAGATGTTCATGCTTTTTTTCAAACTAATTAAGAACAATCAAATTCAAATGCAATAGAAAAGAGAGGCAAGAGTAGAGATGCTTACAACTTTTATAGTTATTTAGCCAAAACTTGACCTACATCCACTTTTCAGAGTCCTCCTTCGTCGAGGCTCATCAGTGTCCACTAAATATCTTCTTCTATGAGTGAAGATAACCCCTTACACTTCTCTCCTTTTCACAAGTTTAGGAGAGCTGTTGAATCTTGGATTTTGATGATGAAATCAATTGATGGGTTATTGATCTAACATGAGTTGTTAGAAGTTGATTGATGTAGGATTAACTATGACAGAGAGAATATGACAATCAGGATTGGCCAAAGTTAAGTCCACACATTGGGTTGGGGTTCGGACGATGCGGTTGGGAACTCGCTAGGAGTGCATCGGAAGCTCACCGAGGGTATCAGGAGCTTGCTAGGATTATCAAGACTTGCCAGAAGATTATCAAGGGTAGCTAAAATGCCAGAAGATTATCAAGGGTAGCTAAAATGCTTGCCGAGAGTTGGGAAGGTCATAACATGGATGTGTTAGCCATTATGATTGTAATTGATCAAATCATAGTTAGCATCATACAAGTTTAACCACGATGGGAGGAGTTACAGATCAGACATGGACCTAGGATTAAGCTTAGGCATTGGGTGAAGGATTAGATGATGTGATGGGAGCTCGTCAGGAGTTAGCTAGGAGATTCGCCGAAGGGTTCAGGAAGCTTAATAAGAACACACTGGGAGATCACTGGAGGAAGACCGTAAGACTCGTCGTTGGAGATTCCGAAGATTGCCGGAATGTGGGAGTGAGGTCATTAAGCTTGGTGGTCATGTTTGATTGTGATCTTTAAGTTTTCAGTTAAGTGTGAGTCTGATTCGAGTGTGATTTAGAAATCAACTCAAAGAGGCAATCGAGTCCACTATTGGGGTTTAATTGAGCTCAACTTGAGCTCAATTAGTTGACCAAAGGATTAGTTAACCTCAGGTTCAATTTGGAATTCAAAAAGTGGAGGGAACCACTTTTCCAGATATTCCGACGGGTAAACCACTGGTAAGCGAGGGGTAAACCACTGTCGCCCAGGATTTTGGACGGTTGATGGTGGCTGAACCACCTAGGGCCAACGGGTAAACCACCTGTACCCAGGGTTTCGGGCAGCTGAGCCACCAGGTCGACGGGTGAACCACCCGTACCCAGATTCTTTGGGTATATTTAAATTTTGACTCCAAAATTCTGAAGCAATTTGGGGCTATGAATCCCCAAGTTTTCTTGCATTCTACACAATACTTTTGGGGGGAAAATTATGTGAAAAACTTGTCTGAAGTGTAAGAAAAAGAAAAGGGGTAAGGGAGTGATCAAAAAGTCATAATCTCCCTTGTAAGCTCAAGTTTAAGGGTTTGGTTTTCACCCAAAGAAGATCGATAGTGGATACCGATGTGCCTCAAGGAGGAGGACTTAGGAGTGGACGTACGTCATTGGTGCAGAACCACTATAAATTGTAACTGTTTCCCTTTGCTTATCTTGTTTACTTCTTGATAGTGTTCCAAATTTGTTCATTGAGAAATATGATCTTCTTCCTTATGATTTTAATCGGGATTTTAATTGTTATTTACAAATTATCAAGTGTTGCTTCCGATATATGATTTTGCTCTAAATGAAAATTTTCTTGTTTAAAATGAGAATTTTATACTTGCACTAATTCACTCTCCCCTCTTAGTGTCAAATGATCAAAACAAGAGGAACCTTTATAATTTTCACTCTTCCCTTAACCTTACTTTACACTTGAAGCACATAAGGGAAGCTTGCAATTTTTATAAAATTTTACCCACTTCTTTTCCACTTTCTTGCTCTTTTCTTGCTTTTCCAAGTAAGAAAACTTAGGTATTTATAGACCCCAATTTTGACTTCAAATTGGAGCCAAAATTTAAAACATTTCATAAAATCGGGGTACGAGCGATACTATCACCGAGAGTACCTAGAAAATAAGGTGGTAGCGGTACGACTGTTGCTTAGGCAGCACCACTATTGCTTGGGCGATACCACCATCGCCCATCAATGGTACTATCATTGGGAATCCCGAAACTAGTACTTTCTTATACTATTTTATCCTTGACTTATACCTCCTATTGACCCTTTTCTAGGTCAACAAAATGAGCTTAACATAAGCTTAAATCCGATCCAAAGTGGACATGATTGCCTCACATTAAGCTAATTTGGATTTCTTCTAAATCTAACTTAACTAGGACTCAAAACAACTGATGCTAACTGTTAGTATCAAGTTGGCACTAAAAGAGGGGGTGAATTAGTGCAAGTGTTGAAATTTCAATTTAAAGAAAGTAAAACCATAAATCAGAAGCATTTCATTCAAGTTGAATATGTGATCAATTTAAAGTAAAGTTGAAAAATGATGCTCGTACCTTTTTTTAAACTAATTAAGAATAATTAAATATAATAGAAAAGACAAGAGTAGAGAAGCTCCTAGATTTTATAGTAGTTCGGCCAAAACTTGGCATATGTCAACTTTTTAGAGTTCTTCATCAAGGCCCATCGGAGTCCACTAAATGATCTTCTTCCACAGGTAAAGATCAAACCCTTACACTTCTCACTCTCTCCTTTTCATAGGTTCAGGATAGGAACTTTTACAAGTTTTTCTCACTTTCCTTAGACTCGATTTACAATTTGAAGCACTCAAGGGAAGTTATTAAATTTTATAACTCTTTAACAGAATTTTATCCCACATTTTCATTCACCATCCTTGCTTCTCCAAGTAAAAAAATTTATGATATTTATAGACCCTAATTGGCTTTAAAAATAAAGCCAAAATTTAAACCTTTCTATAAATTCTATATAGGGGCGGTACTACTATCGGCGCGGGTGGTACTACCACCGAAAGCACCCTGAAAATAGGGCGACGATGGTACTACCACCACTTGGGCGGTATTACCATCGACCTGGGCGGTATAATAATCGCCTACCGATGGTACTATTGTCGAGAATCCCAGAAAAGTATTTTTTACACTTTTTTATTCTCGACTTGTACCTTCAGTTGACCCCTTTCCAGGTCAACCAAATGAGAACCTGAGCTCAACCCAAACCCAAATATGGACTCGATTTGCCTCACTTGAGTTAATTTGGATTCCTTCTAAAACTAACTCAATTAGGACTCAATATGACTTACTTGATTACAACAATACAAGACCATTAAGTTCAACAATCGACATAACTCTTGGAAATCCAGCAACCTCCGGCAAGTCTTATGGTCTTCTTTCGGTAATCTTGAAAAAGTGTTTTCTACACTTTTCTATTTCGGACATATACCTTTAGTTGACCCCTTTCCAGGTCAACCAAATGAGTTTAACACAAACCCAAACGTGGGCCCGATTTAACTCAATTAGACCATAAGACACAGGTTTGATCCTAACACCCATCAATTGGTTTCATCATTAAAATATGAGATTCAACAATCTCTCCCTTTTTTATGATGATAACTAATTGATGACAAAAGTTAACCTTAACTCCCCCTATGTATATGCCATAAGACAAATAGAATAAACTTGAATTCAAAAAAACCCATCACTTTTGAATAAAATTATTTTGTCAATATTAAATTTGTTACAATGACCGAATTTTCAAAACATACAACTCAAAATTTTCAAGGCATACAACTTTTATCTAAAAAATTTACATTTATCATTCATTCATCATGATACGATATCAATTTTAAATATTTCAAAGATCATAAAATATTTCTCCCCCTTATGTCATCAATTATGTCATTTCTCTCCTTTTGTCATCAACAAAAAAAAAGAAATATCCAACTTATATTTTAATATTTTTAACCATTAATCACATAAAGATATTGCTTTCTCCCCTTTTGTAAATAAAATAGAAGAAGAAGAGAAGGGGGTAATATCGAAGATCTAAAAATTTAGTATAAAAAAAGAATCAAATATCGAGTAGGGGAGATACATTTGAAAATATTCATCAAGATCCATGAATCTAAATAATCTTTGAGAAAGGATAAAAATATCTCATCACACAAAGAACTTTGAATCTTATCATTGTAAATGTCAATTTCAAAGAGAATCATTTCGAAAGAGAGCTTAAAAATCTAGAAATCAAAGAATAATTAGGAGCTACTCATGCATTAGGGGGAAAAGAAAAGAAAACTACTATAAGCAACTCGCGTCGGGTAGTAAAGGTAAATAGCAACTGTTTCGAAAAAACAAGGGGAGTTCTTGCTAAAGTATCTCATAGTGGGGAGCTCGCTAACGCTAGAAACTGGGTTTATGCTTGTTGTTGACACTTTATTTATGGATTTATAAATTGTCCAGAGGATGACAGATAAATTCATCTTATGTAAATTTCAAGCAAAAATAGCAAATCAAGAAATCCAAAAAATAGCAAATCATGCATTTGGATAATTTAACATTCCTAACTCTCTTCTATTTAAGTCAAATTGTTCTTCATTTAATAGATTGGTGAAGATATCCACTAATTGATGCTTAGTATTAAAAAATTCTAAAGATATATCATGATTATTCACATGATCTCTAATAAGTTGATGTCTAATATTATACTATAATAAAGTATTGCGTGCATCACAAAATCATCAAAAATTACATCTTAGTATTAGAAAAGTATATATCATCAAAGAATACATCATAAGAGTGCAAGAAGTACAACACATTAAGCACTATCAACTTCTTCCTCACAGTTCTAAACATATAAACTATTCGGGTGGTGATAATCCAAGGTGCCTAAATAGAATATTAAGTTGTTGGTGGATTTAATGCATCTCGATTAATATTTGGTCTTGACGCAATACAATTCGATCCAGTTGGGTTACTATAGAATCTTCAAATGATGAGGCTACTGGCCGTGTCACGGGTGCTACCTCAAAGGGACTAGTAGGAGGAGATAGACTTCTCCTATATATAGGTGTTTCAGGTTCTAGCTCAGGTGAGGGAGGATCAGTTCTCCTAGGTAATCTAGTCCATATATTATTTTTTATAATGCATCTTAATCTTCTTAATAGATTTATATTGGTGACATTATATGTATCTAACTTCATTATTTCTTTATTTGGTGGAATAACTATATCCTGTGCATGTATTAATCTAGTTATTAAGCTACTATAAGAAAGCATCATATCATTAGTTGAAAGCTCAATCATGTTTTGCCTCAATAAATATTCAAAATAATAATCATATCATGACATGATCCAATATATAATACCTAGTTCCATTCGATTAACTTCATCATGATGAAATTGTTTTGAAGTAGAATACTAATCACTATATAATGAAGTAGTTTCGTGTTGAAGGGTAGCATGTGCTCATATTTAGGAACAATAGACATATTTGGGTTTCCAAAGATGGTACCTAAGGCTTCAGAGTAAGTAACCCCTATTGATTTAATGTCCCATTGTTCTCTAAAGTAATAACATTTTCCTTTTTAAGCGATTTAGATTGTAAATTAAACTATTCGTAATAGCTATATGATGCCCTAGAGATATATAGATACCCTATCTTGATCATCTATATGTAAGCTATTGTAAAATAATCCAACAAGTCTAGGATAAATGGGTTCACTCATTTGAAGGATAGGAAGGGCATCTAAGTTAGCAAATAATTGGATTGGTTCCAAATCTTTTAAATCTTCTAGATCTACATATTCTTTATGAACATTTCTAAATTCAAGGGTTGAGAATTTTAGGACATGTTTATGGGTATCAAAGAGTATATGTTCAAAGGTTTCATCTAATCTCCTCTTTCTTTTGTCTCTCGAGGATCTTTTAGGGGTCATTTGAATTGCATGTATTACAAGCTAAAAAGTAAGATCAATGAATAGAATGAGAGCAAGGTTTAAGAGTTACCTTTTTTTATGATATCCTAGGGGTAGAGATTGATCATTAGATTTAAAGAGTAAGGGGTTTCTCTTGGGTTTCTAGAGAAGAGGCAAGGGGAAAGAGAGATGGAGAGAAGAGTGTGGTGTTAAATCTTGGATTTTAATGATAAAACCAATTGGTGAGTTTGCATCTTGTGTGTTGGTGACGAGTGATGCATGATTAACTATGACTAGGAAAATACAAAAAAATTATGGAAAAATCTATCATTGGGTTGGAGTCAAGGTTGGGAGCTTGCCGATAGTCGATCGGCGTTCGGATGATGTGGTCGGGAGCTCGCCGAGAGTTAGTCGGGGTTCAGACGATGTGGTCGAGAGCTTGTTGAGAGTTCAGTAGAGGTCGACTAGGGTTCTAACGATATGGTTGGGAGCTCGCTAAATGTTTGCCAGAAGTTGGCCAAGGTTTGGACAATGTTGTCGAGAGCTCGCCGATTGTTCTCTAGAGGTTTGCGGAGGAGTTCATTGAGAGTTCGTCGAAGAAGATCGAGAGCTCGCCGGGGTTCATCGGAAGGATGCTAGGAGTTCACTGGGAGTTTGCTAAGAGATCAATTGACGACCAAACAACAAAAATTATGTGTTGTAATTATTTACCTTAAGAGTCGTAGTTAGCATCATAATGAGATTTAATTTTTATTAACTCAATTAAGAGATCGTTAGGCCTTAATTGGGATTGATTTAAACTTATTATAAAGCTCATTTCATAACCTAAGTATAGGTAAGACATGGTCTTCGAAGACACAGTCTTCGAAACTATGTCAAGCGATGGAACCACCCATACACAGTCTCCCAAACTATGCCAAGCAGTGGTACCAACCAGGCTTGGCGGTACTACCGCTAGAACATAGTCTCCAAGGGGTAGAGGCTGCCAACACCTTGGAAATCCCTAAAAATTTAAATTTTGGCTCTACTTTAGAAGTTATTTGGGACCTATAAATTTCTCACCCATTTTTGCTTGAGGATGCAAAAAAAGTTAGTAAAAACTTATGAAAACGCTATTATAATTTCTTGAGAGCTCTCCTTCTTTTCCACAAGTGTAATTTATATTTAAGGGAGAGCTGAGAGAATTATAAAGGTTATCTCTTGAACTTGTAAAAGGAGAATAGAGCTGTAAGAGGGTAGTTGATATTCACCCATTGAAGGAAGATCAATAGTGGAAGTCGGTGACCTCAACGGAGGAGGAATCAGAAGTGGATGTAGGTCACGAGACCGAACCACTATAAATTGGTGTGCCTTCTCTTCTCCTCTCTATTGTTTACTTACCTTTGTATATTACTTTACTTAATCATTATTATTCTACGAACGCTTTTAAGTTCAAACGTTTTTTGAATTCAAGCTTTATCGAATATATACTCAAACCAATGTAAATTTTTCAAAAGCACTAATTCACCCCCACCCCTCTTAGTGCCCGCTTTGATCCTAACAATTGGTATCAAAACCATGTTTCTCTCTATTTAGCTTAAAACCTAAGAGAGATGGCTTTTGTTGACAATCAAGAGGGACTTTCTATCACTCGGCCTCCCATGTTTAATGGGATGGACTACACATATTAGAATACTCAAATGATAATTTTTCTACTTTCTATAGATTTCAATTTAGGCATATTATTGAAAGTGGTTTTAAAAAATCTTTCAAACCGATGAACGAATGGAATGATTCGGAAATGAAGACTTTCTCTTTGAATGCTAAGGCAATGAACGTTTTATTCTGTGCTCTTGATAAAAATAAATTTAATTAGGTTTCTATATGCAAAACTGCGCATGAGATTTGGCACACACTTGAAGTTACATACGAAAGCACTAATCGAGTTAAAGAGTCAAAAAATAATCTTTTGGTGCATAGCTATGAGTTGTTTCACATGAAACCAAGTGAGACCATTGGAGACATATACACCCGTTTTATCCTTTGTTTCCCTCTGTCGGTGCGCTTTTACCTTCTCTTTGCTTAAACTTCACTGAGTTATTAGTCGAGTTGGGTGGCCTTGCCTGTATTAGCGCCAAGTGGTCTATAAATATCAGTTCGACTTTTGTCATATGACTCGAATGGACTGGAATACAGTGCTGTGTTCATATCTTATTGACTTTGAAAGCGCTAAGTCCTTCCGCAATTGAAAGAGAAGAAGCAACCAGCGGCAGTGTTGACGAAAGGGAAGCTGTAGTGTATTTACTAAGCAGTGTTTTTGCTCCAAAATAGGAATGTCGTCAGTGGTCTAAAAGTGCTTGGTAAAAGTTTTTCTAATTTTGAACTTATTAACAAAATATTAAGATCCATTCCAAAAGTTGAGATCCTAAAGTAACAGAAATATAAGAAGCAAAGGACCTAAATAATTTTTCGCTGGAAGAACTAATTAGGTCTTCGATGATTTACGAAATGATGTGTATAACACATGATGAACTCGAGAATAACCTTCCAAAGAACAGGAAGGACATAGCACTTAGAACTAAGGAAGACCACTTGGGAGATAACTCAAGTGATGATGATGATGATGATGATGACTTGGCCTTTCTTATAAGAAAATTTAAGAAATTCTTAAAAATGACCAAAACAAAATAAGATGCTAAGAACAAAAGTAAACTTAAAAGGACTCAATAATATACTACGAATGCAAGAAGCCAGGATATTTCAAAAATGAATGTCCCCGAGTGAAGAAGTAGCAACCAAAGAAGAAGAAGACGCTCAAAACTACTTGGGATGACTCAAGTTCATTTGAAGATGAAGAGCCAACCAACAAAGAAGAACTTGCAAATTATACTTAATGACATTTAGTAAGGAGATAAGTAAACCAAACGAGTCTTTCTTATCTTATGATAAATTATTTAATACATTGAATGACTTGTTTGATGATTTTAAATTAGTTAGTAAAAAATATAAATTATTAAAAAAGGATCATGCTTCACTTGTTAGTGAATTTGAAAATTTTAAAAAGGAGTATGATGAATATACGATAGCTCCTTGCAGTAAGTGTGAAGAATTAGATACACTTAAGAAAGAAAATATTTCATTACAAGAAATATTATAAAATTTTAAAATAGGTATCAAATCCTTAAATATAATCCTTGCTAATAAGGTTCATATTCATAGAAAGGAACGAATTAGCTTTGTAAGTAACACTCAACAAAAGCCAACCATCTTTATTAAATGATCTACATTATATGTTTTACCAAGAAGCAAATGTAATTTTTGTGGTAGAATTAAACACTATGCCTATAAATATTTATTTAAAAGGCATAGTCCATACAAATTAACTTAGGTTCCTAAAGAAACCATAAATAACTCAATGCCATTAGTAAAATTAGGTAGAGTTTTTCATAAGGAACCCAAAGCCAAATGGGTACCTAAATCAAAACCCCCTTTATTGTAGGTATGTCTCTAAACAAAGGCTAGAAGCATAAAATGGTACCTTGATAGTGGATGCTCAAGGCACATGGTCGGAGATCCAACTCATTTCTCTAAGCTTACTAGTAATGAAGGATTTGTCACTTTCAGAGACAACAATAAGGAAAAAATCATTGAGAAAGGAACCATAGGTAACAAATCAAACCTCTTGATTGAAGATGTATTATTAATTGTTGGTTTGAAACATAATCTACTAAGTATTAGCCAATTGTGTGATAAAGGATACATTATCAAATTTGAATCTAATGCTTATATAGTTGAAATACCACACAAAAATAGTTCTATGATTGTCTTAAGAAGCAATAATATACATACTATTGACATTGACAATTTTTGTAATGAAATGTGTTTTTTGGCCTTAAATGATGATGCATGGATTTGATATAGGAGACTAGGAATATGCTAGTATGAAACTATTAAACTAAATCTCAACTTAAAATCCTGGTAAGAGGAATGTCTAGCATCAAGTTTGTAAAAGACAAAGTTTATGATGCATGCTAACTAGAAAAACAAATAAAAAGTAGTTTCAAATCAAAAAATCAAATAAGCACCTCTAGGCCACTACAATTGATCAATATGAATTTATTTGAACCAATTGATACTACATACTTAGGAGGTAGTAAATATGTGTTTGTTCTTGTAGTTGATTATAGTAGATAGACTTATTTCTTGGCAGACAAAAATAATTCTTTAAATAGTTTTAAAAATTTTGTAAACTTATTTAAAACGAAAAGGATTTTATAATTTCATCTATACGTAGTGATAATGATGATGAGTTTCAAAATATGATTTTCAAACTTTTTATGAGTCAAATTAGTATAACTACAATTCTCTACTCCTAGAAATTCACAACAAAATAGAGTAGTGGAAATAAAAAATAGGATCTTAAAAAAAATAGCTAGAACCATATTAAATGAACATAGCCTACCCAAATATTTTTGGGCCAAAGCTATTAACATGATATGCTATGTCATGAATAGAGTTTTCGCAAGACTATTACTTTCTAAAACTCCTTATGAATAATTAAAAAATCTAATATTTTATATTTCAAAGTGTTTGGTTATAAATATTTTATTTTGAATGAAAAAGATGCCTTTGGAAAGGTACCACTAAGCGGATGCGCCCACGGGCCGCAGCGCCCTTGCCCACGGCGGCCGCCACGGTACCTGAGCGATAGCCTGGCTACCCTTGGTAGCATCCAGTCACCGCCTTACATAGGCCTTGACCATAGTCGGTTGCACCTGCAGTCGGCCTGGTCTTGGGTGGCCGCCCCTACAAGGGGCCTAGCCATGGCCGGCCACCCCTGTAAGGGATCTGGCCGTGGCCAGCCACCCTTGCAGGTGGCTTGGCCGGCTGCCCCCCTCTTCATTGCGTTTGCTGCAAAAACATAGTAAGAATACGTAGAATGATTTTACGCGATTCAATCTCATCACACGCAGCTTAAAACCAATCTTTCGTATGAAAATCTTGGCTTTGATACTACTATTAGGAAACCTCAATGGGAGCATCACATGCATAACGGAAATCAAAAATAAAAAAATTGGTTTCTCACGCAGATCAAATTATCGTGTAAAAGATTGGGATTACGAGAAAATTATAAAAATAAAAAAAACTACGATGGATGAGAGATTGATTTTACCTATAGAGATCGTATATCCCTGTATTTCCAGATCCGAATGAAGAAGACGAAGGAGGTCAAGTGTCCTCCTCTCTAGCAGTATCCACACGATGGATCTTTGTAGCCAAACTCCTCCAATATGATCTTGCAAATCTTACGCAGAGGGAGGTAAGAGAATGGGAAGCGGTGGCTAAAGTTGTAGCCTATCAACTATGAGTCTCCCCTCCTATTTATAGAGAGCCACCAAAAACCTTAGGGCTCCTACCTTAGTGGGTATTGGATCTTCATCCAATTACCCACTAACCTTGCATTATTGGATCTCTATATAATAATCTCCTTAGGCCTCTAATTTAGCCTTAATTAAGAAGCTTATCAGAATAGGGTCTCATCTAATGAAAATATAAGCTAATTGGATATCCATCCAATCCTCTATTCGCTGAAGCATCTACTATATATGTGTGACCCTCTAAGCCCGATATTGAGCTGGCCGTGAATCGCTCCCATTAGAACTCTTTATGATATAGTGAATTATTATCTCCATAATAATTCACTCGACTCATCGACTATAGATGTACTAGGCCACTACGCCATAGTCCGCAAATGGTATAGAGGGATCAAATTCATTGGACTTGTCTGTCCATAATTACCATATATCTATAATCCCTCATCCAACTAATATCCCAAAGGCCATATATTGGACATGGTACTGTCAGATCACATACATAATCAGTTTGTCTTACTCTAATTTGATTCTATGGAAGAACTCTTTCTTTCTCAATCCGAATGACTTTGGCCAGGGATTTGTCTGAGCAAGCACATATGAGATATTCCTCTCATGATACCAAGAGTGGATAATCCTCTATTGATACTCAATTGTCTTTATAAGATTGACTACCAATCCTGATAACTAGTTGTACCAGATCTAGAACTTTTCAAACATATAAATCTGGCATCAAAAAAAGTACTTATACAAGGCATCTGTGGTATTTTAAGTCAAAGGACCAAATACACAACTGGGACTATGGAATCACTGTCTGACATTAGGTATTATTAACCATATAGCATTCTATAAGCAGATCAATCAGTGAACTCCTTCTCCAATGAGCACTTGTACTATATCCTTAGTGTCTCCACACAAGTGGCTATAAGATTAGCCACCTCCATCATATGGACGGGTATATAGTACACCGGTCTGTCCAGTTATGTCGATGTCCCTCTCGAGTAACCTATAACTGAGATTATTTAGGATCTGTGTTTAAAGGTGAATGATCTCATTATCATGATCTAATTGCGATCTGTTTTCCATTGCAGGGATCCAGGGACATCACTATATATATATATATATATATATATATATATATATATATATATATATATATATATATATATATATATATATATATATATATATATATATATATATATATATACACAACAGATAATATAATGTAAGAATATGTCAGTAATAATCTTAAGCAAAAAGATCACGCAGCGTGTCACACGTGCCATCACTCACGTGATTGGCTTACAAGCACCTGTAACTAGTAGAAGTTGCTAACTATGCTCTAATAGCGATCTAAGATGAGGTTAGTGATTTATTAAACATTTTTTCGGAGTTATTAATTATGTTCCATGATTTGTTTGATGAGTTTAGAAAAATTAGCAAACTTTTAAGTTGCTTAAGAATGATCATCATTTGTTAGTTAGTAGACTTGACAAAATGCATGATTCATTAGTAGTACATAACCTATGTTTTAAATATGAGATATTAGATAGTGTTTAAAAAGAAAATATCATGCTTAAGATAATATTAGAAAAATATGAAATTGGGAACAAATCTCTAAATATGATCCTTGCCAATAAGGGTCATGTTAATAGAAGAAATGGCATACGCTTTGTTGGTAATATTCAACAAAAACTAATTATCTTTGTAAAAGGACCTATCTTAAATTTGCAACCAAAAATTAAATATAATTTTTATGAAAAATTAGGACATAAGGTAAATAAATGTTTATTTAGAAAATATAGTCTACATCAATTAGTTTGGGTTCCCAAGGGAACTTTATACAATAAAAACTAATTAGAAAAGAAGGATAAAATTGTTTATAAAGAACCAATGTAAAATAGGTATCTAAATCAAAAATATCTTTGTTGTAGGTTTGTCTCTAAACTAAAGCTAGGAGCACTAACTGGTATCTTAATAGTGGATGCTCAAGGTACATGACCGGAGATCCAACTTATTTTGCTAAGCTCATTAGCTTAAATAAAGGAGTTGTCACTTTCGGAGACAATAATAAGGGTAAAATTATTGGAAAACGAACTATATGTAACACATCAAACCTCTTGATTGAAGATGTGTTGTTAGTTGATAGCTTGAAACATAATTTGCTTAGTATTAGCTAATTATATGATAAAAGATATGTAGTTAAATTTCAACCTAATGCTTACATGATTGAATTGCCACATAAAAATAAATCTTTGATTGTCTTTAAAAAATAATAATATGTACACCATAGATATTGAAAAATTTTATGATGAAACTTGTTTTTCAGCTTTGAATGATGATACTTGGATTTGGCATAAGAGACTAGGTCATGCTAGCATAAAACTTTTAAACCAAATTTCTATCAAAGATCTGGTAAGAGGCCTATCTAATCTTAAGTTTATTAAAGAAAAAGTATGTGATACTTGGAAATTAGGAAAACAAATAAATAGTAGCTTTAAGTTGAAAAATCAAATAAGCTCCTCTAGACCACTTCAATTAATCCATATGGATCTATTTGGACCAATTGACATTTCAAATTTAGGTGGTAGCAAATATGCATTTGTTATAGTAGATGATTTTAGTATATATACTTGGACATATTTCTTGGGACATAAAAGTAATACATTTAAATGTTTTGTAAAATTTTATAAAATTATTTAAAATAAAAAATGATGTATGATTTCTTCAATACGTAGTATCATAGTGGAGAATTCTAAAACAATGATTTTCAATTTTTTTACGAATCAAATGGGTATATTCATAATTTTTTTACTTCACAAAATCCACAACAAAATGGAGTAGTATAAAGAAAAAAAGTAACTTATAAGAAATGGCTCGAACAATTGAATGAATATAGTCTACCCAAATATTTTTGGGTCGAAGCCATTAATATGACATGCTATATTTTAAATAGAGTTCTTGTAAGACCATTACTCACTAAAACTCCCTATGAATTATGAAATGGTAAAAAACCCAATATTTTTATTTTAAAATATTTGGTTGTAAATGTTTTATTTTAAATGAGAAGGATGCTTTAGAAAAATTTAATGTAAAATTTGATGATGGTATTTTTCTAGGTTATTCTTCTATTTTAAAAGTTTATTGTGTTTTTAATAAAAGAACATTAGTAATTGAAGAGTCTATTCATATTGTTTTTAATGAGTTTTTTGGATTTCAGAAGATTGATTTTATGATGAAATTGATCTTGGTACTTTGAATTTAGATGATAATACTCTTAAAAGTAAATTGGATGAATCTACTTCTAAATCCTTACCTATGGAATGGAAGTATATGAATGATCATCCTAAAGAGCTTATAATTAGATAAACATTAAAAGGAGTTCAAACTCGATATTCTTTTAGAAATTTTTATGCAAATGCTACATTTCTTTCTCAAATCGAGTCAAAGTGCATTGATGATGCCCTAAGAGATGATTCTTAGATTAATTCAAAGTATGAACAACTTAATTAATTTGAGAGAAACGAGGTATGGGAACTTGTTCCTAGATCTAATGATCATTTAGTGATTGGTACTAACTGGGTCTTTAGAAACAAACAAGATAAAAATGATATTATGGTTAAAAACAAGGCTAGATTAATGGTCAAAGGTTTTAACCAAGAAGAAGAAATCGATTATGATGAAACTTTTGCTCTCATAGCTAGACTTAAAGCCATAAGGATGCTCATTGCCTTTGCATCTTTTAAAAATTTTAAGTTATTTCAAATAGATGTTAAAAGTGTTTTTCTAAATGGTTTCATTTCCGAAGAAGTATATCTTGAACAACCCCCTAGTTTTAAAAATAATCTTCTTCCTAATCATATTTTTAAACTTACAAAATCTTTTTATAGATTAAAATAAGCCCCTTGGGCTTGGTACGAAAGACTTAGTTCTTTTCTTATTTTAAATAAATTTTATAATGGCAAGGTTGATACCACATTATTTTTAAGTATTTTAAAAATAATTTTTTGGTTATTCAAATTTATGTTGATCATATCATTTTTGGATCTACAAATAAATCTTTAAGTGAGTCTTTTACCAAAGAAATGACTAAGAATTTGAAATGAGCCTAATGGATGGAAAACAACTAGATTATGGTATCTTTATTAGTCAAACTAAATACATCTTGAACTTCATAAAACATTTTAGGATAGAAAATGCTAAAGCATTAAACACTTCCATTGGCACATGTACAAAGTTGGACTTAGACAATGAAGGAGAAAACTTTGATAAAAAACTTATAGAGGAATGATAGGAAGTTTATTATACTTAACTGTTACTAGACAAGATACCATGTTTAGTGTTAGATTGTATACAAGGTTTCAATCTATCCTAAACTCTCTCATTTTAAAACAGTTAAATGAATCTTTAGATACTTAAAAGAACCTCAAAACTAAGATTATGGTATCCAAAATCAAAGAACTTTGACTTGATTGCTTAATCAGATGCTGATAATGGTGGTTGTAGAATAGATAGAAAAAGTAATACTGAAACATGTCAATTTTTAGGGCATGCACTTATTTCTTAGACTTTCAAGAGATAAAATTCAGTATCTTTATCTATTGTGGAAGCAGAAAACATCGCAGTATGTTGTGCCCAAGTCATTGGATTAAAAACATACTAGAAGATTACGAAATAAAATTGAAAAATATTCCTATAAAATGTGATAACACAAGTGCTATATATTTAACCAAAATCCTATTCAACATTCAATAACCAAACATATTGACATTAGATATCATTTTATAAGAGATTATGTAAATTATCAAGATATCCCCTCAAAATTTATTGACACTAAGCATCAATTAACAGATATTTTTACAAAACTTTTAAATAAAAAATAATTTGATTTTCTTATAAAAGAACTTGGAATGTTAAATCATGAAAATATATGAATTGCTTGATTTGTATTACTTGAGAATTGCTAATCTAAATTTCATGAGATTAAGTTTTTTTTATATGATGTCTTGAAAACTCTCTCCATTTTTTATCTTATTATTCATAAAAAAGGGAGAAAATTTACATAAAAATGATGTTTTACTATTTTACAGATTTATTTGCTACGCTTACTTGAAGTGATTTTAAATACATGAGTAGCTCCTAAATTTTTCAATCTTCTTGGATTCTTGAGCTTATTTTCAAAATTTTCTTTTTGAAATTCATATCTACAAAATTAAAAGCTCTTCTTAATGATGTTTTATAACTCCTCCCTTGTTCTTTCTTTCTTTTTCACAAGAGAAAAAAAATTCTTTATGGCTCATATTATATTTTATAAAGGGGGAGCAAAGACTCATGTGCTTTAAAATCCTTAGCCCTACATTTTACCTTTTTGTTAATAAAAAAGAAGGAGAAATAGATATTGATGACTTATATAATGACATATGTAACAAGGGCATTTCTTTTATTTGTTGATAAACAAAAGGGAAAAATAGTTCATAACTTAAGGGTTGATTTTTAAATTTTTAAAATTCATAAAAATCTTTGATGAGTTAATAACTTAATAATTTAAAAGTAAATTTTTGTTGATGTCTGAGTATCTTATTGCAATCTTTGAAATATTATTTGCTTGAAATATTAATTACTTCATGATACTTGAATTCAAGGATATGTGGTTCTCATGAATTTAAGTTTTCTTTATTATGGTATAGATTTAGGGGGAGTAAGATTTAACTCCCGTCATCAATTGATTATCATCATCAAAATGGGGGAGATTGTTGAATCTCATATTTTGATGATGAAATCAATTGATGAATATTTAATCTAATATGTGTGTGTTAGAGGAAGTATTGCAGATCTAATTACAATGGAGGAATTGAGTTATAGCCAGATGTTGGGCCAGGATCAAGCTTGGGCATCGGGCCAAGGTTCGGACGATGTAGTGGGACCTTGCCGAGAGTTCGCTAGGAGTTCAACAAAGGGATCGGGAAGCTCATTAGGAACTTGTCAAGAGATCGCTGGAAGAAAACTGTAAGACTTGCCCCAAGAATGTCTGAGACTTCGCGAGAGTTAGGTCATTGTTTTAGCTTGATGGTCATTATGGTTATAATCATTAAGTCGTAGTTAGGGATTGAGTCCTAATTGAGTTTGATTTGGAAGAAATACAAATCAACTCAATAAGGCAATAGGATCCCCTTAAAGAGGTTTGATTGAGCTCATGTTGAGCTCAATTAGTTGACTAGAGAATTGGTCAACATAAGGTTCAAATCATAATTTGAAAAGTGTAAAGAACTACTTTTCCATAAATTCCTACGATTGAACTGCTAGTGAGTGGCGGGTGTACCGTCGTTGCCCAAGTTTTCGGGTGGCTGACGATGGCTGAATAGCCCAAGCTGATAGTTGAACTGCCTGTACCCTATTTTTAGGGTGCTTGCGGTAGGTGCACCATCAACGCCGGCTGGTGAACCGCCCACACCGGGATTTTTTTAATACATTTGAATTTTAGCTCCAAATTCTGAAGCCATTTGGGGCCTATAAATATCCCAAGTATTTTTACATTCTAAACAATAATTTTGGGATTAAAATTTTATGAAAAATTTGTGTGAATTGTAAGAAAAAAAAAGGGAAAGAGAGTGAGCTAAGAGTTGTGAAATTATTTTCTCCCTTGTAAGCTCAAGTTGTAAGAGTTTAGTCTTTACTCAAAGGAGATCGATAGTGGATGCCAGTGTACCTCAAAGAGGACTCGGGGAATAGACGTTGGTCGGTTAAGGCCGAACCACTATAAATATAAGTGAGCTTTAATTGCTTTACATATTACATTTGATTGCTCTTAATCACTCTCTATTTAGATACGAGCCTCAATCTCTCTAATTCTTTCAAATCGGCTTTAAATCGATTTTGTCAAAATATAAAAAAAAGTTTTTGTTGTTTACTCTCTACTTTATGAAAGGAAGTTTTTAAACGAGCACTATTTCTCTTACACTAATTCACCTTGCCGCAGCCCCCCCCCACACACACACACCACTACCACCTCATTACATATATGTTTTAATCATTATCTTGGTTTCTCGATTTTCATGACTTAAGTTTTTTCTTTTGAATCAAAATTATTTCTTAATGATTTCTCTTCGAGCTATTTAAAAAAAGGAGAGAATTGTTGAAATGATTTATATTTTTCACAACTTGAATTTTCATTTTTCATGTGATGAAAATTTTTTGCACCATTGAATCTTTCCCTTCTCTTTCTTCTTGATAATAACAAATGCCCAAAAGAGAAGACAAAACTTAAATGTTGCACTTTTCTCCTTTTTGTTGATAGAAAAGGGGGAGAAGTTATGATGATTTAATCATGCATGTATGATATACTTTAAGGGGAGAAAGTAATTTCTCTATGTGATAAATGTTTAAGAATGTTCAAATATAAGTTAAGCATTTCTCTTTTTTATTGATGACAAAGGGAAAGAAATAACATAATTGATGATATAAGAGAAGATGAATACTGTAATATTGTATGATTGATGCCAGATGACATGATCTGTGAAATGAATATTGTAATATTCGATTTTGTTCTGAAAATTCTATCATGTATGGTATCATGAATGATTAAATTATGAAAATTTCAATATAGTCAAAATGCTATACTTGAATTCAAAGGTGATGGGTTCATTTGAATTCAATTTCATTTTATTTATGGCATATAGATAGGGAGAGTTAGGGTTAACTCCGTCATCAATTGATTATCATCATAAAAAAGTGAGAGATTGTTAAATCTCAATTTTTGATGATGAAACTAATTGGTGTTTTTGTAACCTACGTGTAGGTGACAAGTGATGTAGAATTAACTACAACTGAGAAAAGATAAAATAATTATGGAAGAATCTATCTTTGGGCTAAAGTCAAGGTCGGGAGTTCATCAAGAATCGGTCGAGGTTCGAACGATATGGTCAGGAGCTCATTGAGAGATCACTAAAGGTCAGTCGGGGTTCGGATGATGTGGTCGAGAGCTCGTCGAGAGATCGCCAAAGATCGGTCGAGGTTCTAAAGATGTGGTCGGGAGCTCACTAAAAGTTTGCTAGAAGTTGGCGGAGGTTCAGACGATATTTTCAAGAGCTCACCAAGTGTTTTCTAGAGGTTTGCCTAGGAGTTCATCGGGAGTTCACCAAAGGAGATCGGGAGCTCATCAGGGGTTTTGCCAAAAGGATGCCAAGAGTTCACCGGGAGTTCGTCGAGAGATCAATTAATGACTGGACAAAAAAAGGTTATCATTCTTTTTTAATTCAAATTTTTTATTTAAATATATCATATTGACAAGGAGAGTTTAGTTAAAACTCTATCATACATAGGTTGTTATCATCAAAAAATTGAGAGATTGTTGAATCTCATATTTTGATAATGACATTAATTGATAAAGATTATGATCTAATCAACATTTAAGTGACGCATGACTAACTTCGATCATGGAAATACATATCGATTAAAGCAAGAAGAATCAGATGTTGGGCTGGAACGGAACATGTTAGAAGATTGGACTCTAGCCCGGATGACTTGTCGACATGCCGAAAGGACTTTGTGCTATAAGTTCGGGCATCAGACCAGAAGGTTCGAGAATTGCACCAGGAAGATCGGATATTATGGATATCATCATGCTGATAGATCGGACAATACACTGAAGGAGAGGACAATGCGCCGAAGGGCCGAACGAAGCACCGGTTGAACCAATGACATGTCGAACAACATAGGATTCATGCTTTGTAATTGATTATCTTGATTAAAGTAGTTTAAGTCTTAATTAAGTTAGTTTTGGGTGTAACCATGCTAACTCAGTTAAGGGGCCATTGGACCTCAATTGGGGCTGATTTCGGTCTACTAGAAGGCCCATTTCAATGACCTAAAGGTATTACCACCATAGCCTAATCTCTGAAACTATCAAATGACATTGGTACTACCCATTAATGGCGGTGGTATTGTCCATATCCTAAAAAATTAGAAATTTAAATTTTGGCTCTAAGTTTTGAAGCAATTTGGGGTCTATAAATAATCTACTCGTTCTTTCTTGAGAAAGTAAAAAAAAAAAGAGAAATAAAACTTATGTTTTATAGGGTGAAAACCCTATTAGAAAGTTAAGTTTCCTCCTCTAAAACTTAGAGGTTGTTCTAAGGGAGAGTGAGAGGGAATCCTTATAATAGAGGGTTATAAAGATTCTCTCCTTAGCTTAAGAAAAGGAGAAAGAGTTATAAGAAGGGTAGTTGATCTTCACCTATTGAAATAAGATCGATAGTGGGCCGGTGGCCTCGAGCGAATAGGGACATAGGTCACATAGACCGAACAACTATAAATTTGGTTCTTCTATTGCTTTTCATTTACTTGCTTACTACCCTTACGAACATTTTTAAGTTAAATACATTTTTGATATGGGTTTTCATTATGATCGAGTTGACACTAAGAGGAGAGGGGTTTGGGGAGGGTGGTAAATTAGTGCAAGTGCAAAGAGTACTCGGTTTGAAAAATATGATTGAGGTAAAAACATTAAGATCAAATTAGAGAGCGATTAAACTTAGGACCGAATGAAGAATCTCAATTTAGCTACAGAATGCTAAAATAAAAATCAAGTAAAAAAAGGCTCACAGATTTTATAGTGGTTCAGTCATTAACTTGACCTGCATCCATTTCCCAAGTCCTCCTTCATCATGGCCCGCCATTGTCCACTAATGATCTTCTTCTATAGGTGAAGATCAAAACCATTTACACCTTTCTACTTTTTCCAAGTTTAGGATAAAAATATTTACACTCTCCCTTTCACAGGTTTAAAAGAGAAACCTTTACAATCTTTCACTCTTCCTTTAATCTCACTTTACACTTGAAGTACATAAGAAAAGTTCTCAACAAATTCTAATAGTATTTTCTCAGTATTTTCACCTAATTTTCTTGTCTTTCTTTCTATCTAATGCAAGAATACTTGGGGTATATATAGACCCTAATTGGGTTTAAAAAATAGAGCCAAAATTTAACCTTTTCTTGAAAAATAGAGTATGAGTGGTACTACCATCGGCACTGACGGTACTATTATCAAAAGTGCCTCGAAAACAGGGCCACCAGAAATCCTAGAAACTATACTTTTTGTATAGTTTCATGTCCGACTTGTATCTCATGTTAACCCATTTTTAGGTCAACAAAATAAGCTCAACCAGATCTAAAATCTTAATCCAAAGTGGACCCGGTTGCTTCTTATTGAGTTAATTTGGATTTCTCCAAATCTAACTCAATTATGACTCAAAACACATAATGCTAATTACGTCATACTAAAATATAATTACAATCATTCTTGTTATTTCGACACATCAATCGATCTTCCGAACTCCCAATAAACTTCTGGACATCCTTCAATGAGCTCCCGACGAACCCTCAAGTCCCCGATCACCTTCGGCAAGCTTTTGGTGATTTCTTGGCGAGTTCCCACTGCATCATCCAAACCCCAGCCCGATGCCCGAACTTGACTCCTACCAACATTAGATTGTATTACCTTTTTACCCTTATAGTTAATCCTACATCACTTTCTCTAAGAAAAAAGTTAGATAAAAAACCCATCAATTGATTTTATCATCAAAATTCGAGATTCAACAATCTCTCCCCTTTTTGATAATGATAACCAATTAAAGACATGAGTTAACCTTAAATCCCTCTATGTACATGTCATAGAATAAATAGAGCAACCTTGAATTCAAAAGAACTCATCAAATTTGAATTCATATAACATTTTGATAATATTAAAATTTTTAGAATTTAACCATTCATGATACCATACATGATAAAATTTTTAAAACATTTATCTTCTTGGTATCACATGATAAATAATTTCAACCAAAAATATATTTCACATGATAAATATGCCATCAATCATGATACAATATCTATCTTCACAATAGCACATAAAAATTTCAAAAATTTCAAAGATCTCAAAACATTTATTATGTCATCAATTATGTCATTTCTCTCCCTTTGTCATCAAAAAAAAAAAGAAAAATGCTCAACTTACATTTAAACATTCTTAAATATTTATCACAACATTTAATACATAATGAAAGAAATTTGGTTTATTTCTCTCCCTTTATAAAATAAGAATAAAAATAAGAATAAAATTTTATGCATCACAAATGTCACATCAAATTTTTTTCTTCCATTTTATAAATATGATAGATGAAGAAGAAAAGGGAAGGGGGAGTGGGGGTCAGAGATCCAAAAATCAAATATCCTAAAAAAATCAAATATCAAGAGAGGGATATATTTAAAAATATTTTATCAAGGATTTAAAAGATCCATGAATCAAAATAATTTTTCAGATAGAGAATGAAAATGAATCTCATCACAAAAAGAAATTTGAATCATATTTTTTCTTTTATAAATATCAATTTCAAAAGGAAAGAATCATTTCAAAAGAAAGCTCAAAAACTAAGAAATCTTAAGAGGAATATAAGAGCTACTCATTACATTTTAAAAGATCATATTATGTAAAATCAAGAAGAATCTCAAGATATTCGAAAAATAATATGACCAAAAATTATACATTTGGACTTAATAAGAAGCTCAATGTGTAAAAATAAAAAAAATCAGAAAAATATGATAGCAAATCAAACTCAATTTGTAAATCATATATTTCTCATTCATTTGGAAAATTTTAAATTTCTAATTTTCTTCTAAGCAAATTATTCCTCATTTAATGATTTTGTTACAAGATTATAATTTTATCATATTTAATTCTCTTCTTTGTTTATCATATCTAATTTAATTATTCCTCGTTCAATGTTGGAAGATTTATCATATCTAATTTTTTCTTATAAAATCAAATTATTCTTCATTTAAAAACTTTATTATTAAGATAGTAATTTAATCTCATCCTTGGTCATTGTCAAAAGGAATAGAAGAATATATCATATTTCAAATCAATCATTCAACATTAGCATTTACATTTAAATCAACCACTATAATATCATCAAAATCTTTTTTTCAAAAAATTTCAACGTAGATATTTTTTGTTTTAGCTATGCATAAGCCATGTATCATCGAAAAGCAATTATTAACCATCAAAATATTTATTACTAATAATTTTTCTTATTATTGTTGTTTAAGCTAGTGAGCTTGAAAAGTTTTTTAGATCTAAAATCATATACCTTGAGCATCTACTATCAAGTTATCATTTTTTGCTCCTAGCCTTTATTCGGATATAAATCTACAATATAGGGGTTTTGATTTAGATATCCATTTGACTTTGGGTCCCTAAGCTCAACCTAATTTATCTAAAGGCATTTGGTTGTTTATGGTTCCTTTAGGAACCCAAATTAACTTATATAGACTATACTTTCTAAATAGACATATATAGATAAAGTATCAACATCTACCACAAAAATTATATTTGTTTTTAGGTGAAGAATACAATGTAGGTCTTCTAACAAAAATAGTTGGTTTTTGATAAGTATTAAGCACAAAGTCAATACCTTTTTTACGAACATGACTCTTATTAACAATGATCATGTTTAGATATTTGTTTCCTATCTTAAATTTTTCTAAGATTTATTTTAATATGATATTTTCTTTTTTTATTTCATCTAGCATTTCACATTTCGAGCAAGAAGTATATGGTGTTGATGCATCATTTAAAGTTTTAAGTTTACTATAGAGTAATGTAGAATCTTTTCTGAGTAATTTACAGATTTTGTTAATCTTTTTATACTCATCAAATAATTCATGAAAGATAATAACTTATTAAAAGTAAAGGAGGCTTTAGGTGAGTTACCTGATAGCCAAAAATGTGAGATTCTCCATTTCTTCTTTGTTATTTTCTTGATCTTAGAAGTGCCCCAGTTGCTTGAATTCATAGCAATAAGTTGTGTGGCACAATAACAATTGTTCCAAAAAATTGGATTTCTCCAAATCTAACTTGATTAGGAATAAAAAAAAATTAGATGTTAACTACAACATATTAAGATACAATTACAATTGTTCTTGTTGTCTGGCACATCAATCGATCTTCGGAACTCTTGGCAAACTTCCTAGCATCCTTCAGTGAACTCCCAGTAAGTCTCTCGATTATCTTCTAACAAACTCCTAGCAAACTCCTGATCACCTTTGGCTAGCTTCTGATGAACTCTCGACAAGCCCTTGATAATCTTCGACGAGCTTCCAGCAATCTTTCGATGAGTTCCTACTCGTCTGATCCCCAATCTGATCCCGAACTTGACTCCATCCTAATATTAGATTGTATTATCTTTACACCGTCATAGTTAATTTTGCATCACTTTCTCTAACACATAAGTTAGATTATCGAACCTATCAATTGATTTCATCATCAAAATCCAAGATTCAACAGTTTGATTGAACGAGTTTTAAAATTAAGATTTTTATGAAAAAAACTAGTTCACCCCCTTATCTTAGTACTGATTCGGTCCTAACAAATGATACTTACATAAAAGGATCCACTAGCACCAATCATAGAAGCTTGTAACATATCTACAATCAAAATGTAAAGAACTAGATGAGTCTTGAGAATAAGGAGTTCAAATAAGAAGAAAAAGTTAGGGACCAACAAGATGACCTTCATGCCCTAAGGCTTTCTCTAACTACTGCCCAAAGCATCTCCATCTAAAACCATCAAAACCGGCCAATCATTGAGCTCAGATCGTAAGACTTCTCAAAGAATAAAGGTATAAATCCATTAAACTATGTTTTTACTCCTAAACTAATAAGAGTTCTTTTATAAGCACTAAGGTTTGTGACTTAGGTCATAAGATCTCATAAGTACTAATAAGCTTGTTCAAGCTCATAACATTCAGAAGGTACATCCTAATCAAATACATGAGATGACAACTTTAACCGGGAAGAATATTTTAGGGTGGATTAAAAGAATAATTATAATTAAGCATTACAAACTCAAAGAAAAACCTGAAGATGATCCAAACTCAAAATGCAAGCAGCATTTTTCTTCTAATATCAAATACTCTTTTTTATAATATCAAATGTTTTTGTTTCTTCTAGTAGCAAAGTTAGTTTGAAAAAGATGATAAAATTCATTGGTATCAGGTGCAGTCCAAAGAACCATTCTTAAAAGCAGGATTTTTGCTGTTTCTCGCAATATTTCATGGGCCATTAACCAAATCTTAAAACTATTTAGTCCTAGGGACTTGTGACCATTAACCAAATCTTAGTTCTGCCTTGTGATTGGCAATTACAAGTTTTATGGATATCCTGAATCGACATGGTGACTGATTTATGTTGATTCAAAGAACATATACTTAATTAGGTTAAACATATCTTAAGAGACAGATACATGTAACGAGAAATGATGGGTATATGATTAGTAGTGTTGTTCTTGGTGGGCTACTTCACTATATATGGGGTGTACTCTCACATCAATAATAAGTTAAATTATGGATTTACCTTATTTTACCCAAGGGCACCCGATGATGAGCTCAATGCAGTGTTATCAACTTTGTAAGCTGCAAAAATGGAGGAAAACACATGCTCGGATTTCTTGATGTTGCTCTCCACATTCCAAAACCAAGGTGCCTTCAAAAGTTAGCCATCAGTACTCAAGTGGAATCAAACTCCTCTCCAACCATGGACTGGTCCTCTCTCTTACGACCTACTTGGAGAAGCACTCAAAGTCATGAATACCAAGTAAAAGAGACCTTATACGTTGGCTGAGATTCCACCCTCTTTTTTGACATGGGACTGATAAAGATTGACATGGGACTGATAAAGATCGATGGTGAGCAATGGTGGACAGGTGATATCCCTTTAAATTACATAGGATTGGAGAGGGATGATCCTGTGTTCATAAAAAATATAATATAATTTATCCATAATTTGAATTCAGGATCTAAATTAAATTTAATGATACTGATTAAATTTATTCATAATAGATAAAGCTCATTTATATCCATTCGGAAAACTTGTGCAGTTATAAATCTTAAATCATATCATTCGATATTTCACAAAACTTGAAGATTAACTTAATCAAAAATATTAACCACACTTATAAAACCATTCGTCTCAAAAATCTATACAAATGTAAAATCAATCATTTTCCACCACTTTATATAATTGTAAAACTTAGCATTCAAAGATTCCATACTAAAAAATATTTTTTACAAGATACATCAGTTCATATTTATCTATAATATTTCATTACATACAAAATATTCTTATATAATATTTCCCAATAATACTTGTCCAAAATCTACATAGCTTTCCACTATCTCAGCTTAGTTCTAACTTTTTCTGTAAGCGACAAGTTAACTTATAAAATTTATATAGCAACAGGGTGAGTATATAGAGTTCAGCAAGTGACTAATATATCCAAGATAAAGAAGGATAGCTTTCAAATCAAACTTGATATCAAATGAAAAGGCAAGGGTATAAGAATCTATAGAGAGTATCTCGTAAATACATAATTACAAATCATTTCATTCGAAACATACTTTGATCATAATAGTAGAGAAAGAGTAGTTGAAGCATATTATTAGGAATACGAAATATTTCAGAGCATATCAAAGATGTATGAAGTATTTCGAAATATATCAAAGACATATGTAATATTTCAGAGCATATCACAGATGCTTAGGACATTTTAGAACATATCAATGGCATGTGAAATGTTTCAAAATATATGAATAGCAAATGAAACATTTTGGAAACATAACAATGACATTTGAAATATTTAGCAGCATCTCAAATACATATGAAATGTTTTGAAATATATCAATGACAAATGAAATATTTCAAAAATATAACAATGATATTCGAAATAGTTAGGAGCATGTCAAACACATATGAAATGTTTCAGAATATATTAATGACAAATAAAATATTTCAGAGCATATTAAAGATACATAAAGAGTTTTCAGAATATATAAATAGAATGATAATTCGGAGCATATCAAAGGTGCATAGGACATATTTCAAAGCATATTAATGGTGTAAGAATAATCTCAAAACTTATCAAATGAATAATTAAGGAACAAAAGCTCAATATCATATCAAACATAACATTCATTTGTTCTTATTCAAAGTGCATAAACAAACTCATAAGCAATGCTCTGGATATCATATCAAAGACACAGATGGTGAAGTGGGATCATAAATAGAATGTGGATCATCCATCGCTGAGTAACCACTAAACATAAGTCTCCCACGTTTGGGAGCTCTATCCATCCATGTATGAGTGAAGTCAGTGGGGCTGGCAAAAGCATAGCTGGCTCTGAACATAATATCCTTTACCATTTCTGGCAAAGGTCCAGAAAATCCTACAAATACTAGAGTACAAAAGGACATGAGCAATAAAAGTAGCATATATCGGAAGGATATGCAGAATAATAAAATATATATATGCTAATATGAAGCAATACGATGTCAACATAAACATTCATAATTTGTATTCAGATAGTCAAAGAATAAAGAACAAGAGTGCATAAGAATTTAAGCAATACTATAAGGCTCAATTGAAGGATGAGCTTTAATTGGATCATAGATAGCATATGATCTGATAACATATCAAAAATATAAATGGTGAAGTGGGATTACAAACATAATATGGTCCATCTAACCACCAAATATAGTAGAGCACTACAGGCTCTAAGCATAACATATCCTTTACCATTTCTGGAAAAGGTCTAGAATATCCATAAACACCGGAGTATAAAAGGACATGAGCAATAAATTTGACTAATATAGGAAGCATATGCTGAATAATAAATTATGGATGTGCCTAAATAAAATAATATGGTGTAACATCAATTAATATATAAAATATTTAGATATGTAAGGAAATCAAAGACAAGAGCATTAGAGAATTCAATTTTGAAATGGATGAAGCAAGAATGAGCAAAATTGATACAATCACTATTCTGGCAGAATTCATAAGATACATCTTAAAGTTATTTTAATACTCAAAAAGAGTATTTTTAGAAATTAAATCGATTTACTTTTAAATAAAATAAGTTTAATATAAATTGAAAGCCTCTACAAAAAGTTATAGATGATTTGGTAGCCAAAGGTCCGAAATCATAGTCCCTGTTTTATAGAATCTATAAGGTCTAACAAAATAAAAATTTTAATAGTCATTTGGACTCTAAATCTTTTAATCCTAGTACCAAATGAATGATCTATGAGCCTATTTTCTAATGATGTAGTTTTACATAAATCAGAGACTCCAACAGAAAGATATAAGTAATATAGTAATGAAAGGTCGGGAGGTATAGACTCTGGTTTACAGATTATATATACTCAATTGAAACAAACGTTTGGCCTAGCAAATGAACTCTATATTCCTCAAACTTAGTTTTAAAAGAAATATTTATGAATCTATTTTTGAAGAAGCTAAGTTTTATCTAAATCAAAGGTCTGTATTAAAAGTTACGACAAGAATAAGGTAGATAGGTCATAATCTTGACAATATTATAGATTCATACTTAGGCATCCAATAAAAGAGATTTCAGTTTTATCTTAAATTTTCCTCATAATCAAAGTAAGAACAAGGATAAATTTTAGTAGAAAAAGGATAGAAGATATTATATAGGATGTGGTTAGAATACTTACCTTTATAAATTTTGATCCCAAAGGTGTGAATTAGATCACAATCTCAAAATTGCCAAATTTCTTCTTCTTCTTATTCTTCTTCTTCTTCTCCTGAAGTTCATGTTGCAGCCAAAACCTTTTTTTTCCTCTAATTATTAATTATTTAAGCTAATATATGGGTTGATAGGTGACAAACATGCATGCAATGTGCTTATGTGTCAACTATGCACATACACAAGTGACACTACTTTAAACAAGATGGTGACACATGTCCTCACCATATTTTTTTATTAACTTAATGTGAATCTTTCATAATTTATTTTATATTTTTAATATTCACATTTAGGTTGATAGCAATCAATTTTTAATATAAAATCATTAATCAAAAGAATTAATAAACAAATTCTCAAATTTACAAATAGGTCTTCATAAATAATTTAAAATATATCATTATAAATATTTCATTAATATGAGATATTACATCAGTAGTGATGGGTATATGATTAGTAATGTTGTTCTTAGTGGGCTACTTCACTATATATAGGGTGTACTTTTCCATCAATAATAAGTTAAATTATGGCTTTACCTTATTTGACCTCAAGGCACTCGATGATTATTAAAGTAGGAAGGAGTAATAAAAATGCCCATTGAGTTTATTGATTCATTATCAATTTATACATATGAAAATAGGAGGATTTCTCTCAACTAACCTATGTGATTTCCTTATTCAGCTAGAGTGAAGCCGTCGATAATGTCGTTAAGGCCTCAATCGTTAGCAAGAGGCTCTCGTTAGATAGCAAGAAAAAGTAATCTCTCTGAAAAGAGGGGGGGGGGGTACGACAAAGAACTACGACGCGGCTGTGTAGCAATAATAGAGGACAAATGGTGATGGAAGCTATCGTTTGACAGCGAATAAAGAAAGGTAATCTCTCTTATAGAGAGATGGACTTTAATACAATGTTAAATTATGAAAAAGTAATGAAAATGCCTATTGAGTTCATTGATTCATTATCAATTTATACAAATGAAGATAAGAGGATTTTCCTCAACTAATATACATGATTTCCTCATTCAGTTAGGAAAATCATATCCAAACCCTAACTTAATTCTGTTTTCTGTGTTTTTTCCTTTTTATAAGAAAGATAAATCTTAAGCATGTTTATTGTTAGAAATTCATTAGTAATGAATGAGTCAGATTAGTTGAAATTAGTACATATTTAAGTCATGTCCATATTCTAACATCATAAATAATTTGATTCAAAAAAAAAAGGAAAAAAGTTATTAAAAAATAAAAAGAGAAAGCAAAAGATATTTGAGGCACGATGACCTTGATAACTAGAGTCTAGTATGGATAAAGTTAGGTACATCAAACAATCAAGTATGTGGTACGGATAAAATTAACTATACCACCACAACTATTGATAAATATCAAACAAGGCAAGTCACACCATGTACTTCATAATCCCATATTGATAAATATCAAACGAGTTAGATGATATATATCTCTTCTTTATAATCTAATAAATTAAATTCTTGGATTAAAGAGCCACCATCTTTTGCAAAACCGAGTATCCCATCAAAACAGCATTTGTGTTCTCCCCACGCGTTCTACAATGGCCTGTTTTATTTACATGGAGTTGGAAATATGAAGGACGGTCTCAATAATAAAACCCGTCGTCTTATTCTAAATCTAAGTGCAATGCAACGGTCGGTCTTCATGTAGAATAACTTAGCTATTCCTCAGGGTGGTGGATGCTTTCTTATCAGTACAGCTTCCCCCGGTCTTCAGCCCGATATGAAGACAGCTGGTGGTAAAATATCTGTTATTTCTTGGAATATCAAGATAGCACGTAGGTACGTTTGTAGGCGGGATGAAGATGATAAGCTATCCAGTGATCGAACTTCCAGCTGCAAAGGATGAAGTGAATCATGTTGGTCCATTAAATCTCACAAGAGAGCATAGAAGTAGGCTGGTGATGTTAGCAAGTTTGAGACCGAAACATGATATGCAGGTAAATTTCAACTAACGAACAAATGGTTGCCTTTCTGCATGTAAAGAAAGCCTTATTAACTAAACCAAAAACAAATGAAAAATGGTTTCTTTTCTTCAGAAGGTTTTATTCAGGTGAAGAGACGAGAAGAGACATAATCGATTGAAAGAAAAGACTCAACCTAACGATATGTTAAAAACATTCATGAACATGAGATGAACTAAAATATCCTAAAATTAGTT
The DNA here is from genome assembly GCA_021527575.1 of Ensete glaucum. NCBI lineage: Eukaryota > Viridiplantae > Streptophyta > Magnoliopsida > Zingiberales > Musaceae > Ensete > Ensete glaucum. Next base: position 35,934,714 of record CM038558.1, on the reverse strand, counting down.
GTACATTGCTAAGAATTGAAAAAAATCGATTTACATATATTGGATTTAGCTCATAATATAACGACTTAGACTTTTGACTTTAATTGATGTCTTAACCTGATTAGTTTGACTAAAATTTATCATTATCCGATGTTTTATATGATATATATTATATGAAGATCAAGCATAATAAGCTTATCAAAATTATATAACTAATACATCTCCGCTTACAAAATTAAATAAAATTTAGCTTCTTGACGTAGAAGAAGACTAATATTTACGATCATTTAGAAGAAGAAAAAATGTTATTTATATCTTCATCCTGAGAATTCCACTTGCAAAATTTACTTCTGGGAAAGAAAGCTAATTTTGTGGTGCTTTCCAACCGAAAAAAAGGCTCCTATATTAAAGTGATAAATAATATAATATATATATATATATATCCCTCCCCGAAACTACAGACAACCCATTAATGCAAACCCTCCCAAGCTTTGGTCGCAGCGTCTCTTTCCTCTTTATTATTCGGAACAAGCCTTTCATTTAATGAATGGCGCTTCCACTCCACCAGGTGAATAAGAAACTCCATCACCTTTACACAACATCAAAAGATCACATCAAACAACTCACACCCTACCCACTGAAGTAGTATACACTAAAGAAGCCATCAGGTTAAATTCCTCATATAGCTCTCTGAGAGAATAAGAAGAATTGGTCTCCTATGGGTACCCGGAAACCAGAATTCCAATACCTTGTCCTCTATCCAATAGAACCTAACCAAGATATACCATAATATTTTTGTTGTTACTAACAGGAGTGCCCCATAGACCTTCAAAGGTCAAGCCAGTGATGGCCACGGCCATGTCAATTCTTACCTTGAAGGCACTACGTTTTTGTTGTCAGCAAAACCTGTGTGGATTGCGGAAGTAAGATGAGTGACCACGGAAGTTGATGCTTTGTGTGCAAAGAATCAATAATTTGGGTTACCAAGTGATTTTAGAAGGAACTCCAAAGCCTTTCCCTTGTCCCACTTAACGGGAGGACAGATTTCTAACACCTATTGGTGGAATGAATAAGAAATACAAGTCATGTCAGAACGAACACGAACAAGGAAATGGTCGCCAATAGATTGGGATCACAACCACACCTTTCTCCCTTGAGTAAACCGTAATTCGGGGTACTTCTTCAACAGTGACACCACCTGCTCCACCAGCACACCCCAACACTGCAGAAGGTTCATTCCAAAGAAACGTAAGATTGAGAAGTTGGTGTTGGAGTATTGACCACCACTAAACTTTTCGTCTACACATCTGAAATGGACTGACACGCAGAACTTGTTGTTCTCTACCTTGGCACCAGGAATGGATCCGGTTGTCTCCAACAGAGCTTTATGAATCTGAAAGAGAAACGAATGCTGGTGAGTATTGCATGTTTCAGGTATACATGATCAGTGACACCTGGAACAGGAACGAACCTCATTCATTAAGGGCAGGAACTCGCTTGCTCGTTGAAAGAGAACAGCTTTCTTCTGAACCACACAAATAGGAACCAAAGCATTAATTTGTAGGAAAGGTAACCACGAACGAAGACGTTCGATAATCTTCTTTACTTTGATGCAATGACAAGGGGTATCACCTTCTTGGTGTATCGAGTTCCTTTGGGAACATTGATGTCCATCCCGTGGCTTCCAGCGTAATATAATTCAGTCAATCTTACAAAGTCGTATACCTACAGACCACCAGAATCGAATAGTTAGCACAGGAAGCATCAATGCATCTTGCATATATATTGAAGTGGGATCTCAATGTATACTTTGCTTCGGCACCTCCCGCTCACAATTGCAGTGGAAATAACCTTGCGACTTTCTTCACCGCAGCCCTCATCTGATCCCATTGGCAATTAGAGTAAACAAAATCTCATCTTTTAGCAGTATTGTGACAGGCCAGAAGTAAAACTAAACAGGGCAAACTAACGGTATCGGACATGTAGGCGGAGTCGGGATCATCGACGATGGGCGAGAGCGTTCCATCGTAGTCCAAGAACATTACAATTTGCTTCCCCTTGGTGGCGCTACTGATCTGTTCGAACTTGCTCAACGCAGAAGGATGACGCACCTGCTCAAGTAAATATAACACAGCCATCAAAAGATCCCAACTTTTTGAGCTAAACCAACAAACTAACAGCACTTACCATCCATGTAGATTGCTCGTCCTGTTCGTACTCTACGGCTGCGCGGATAACAGAGCAGACTTCGCGTGAGTTGGAGAGGACGCTTTCATCGCCTCCAGCCACCCATTGGTCCAGCCTCCGCCAAGCTCGACCGGAGAAAAATACTTCTTCGGGATGGCGCGGCAGAGCTGCCGCTACCGCGAGGCAGCGGATAGGTGAATAGGGGCAGCGAGTTCGCCACCGTATGGCCTGCACCACCACATTCTGATTCGTCATGGCGCCCGGGGAGAGAGCGAACCAGAGGTCGAAGAGGAGGAGGAAAGATCGGATCTTTCTCGGTCGCCTCCACTAAAAATGGGACCTTGAAGACTTAGCGCGATCCCTAAACCGATGGTGGTTGAGATTAAGGAGTTGGCGAGGGAGAGGCACCGCAGGAGACGGTGGCTTTATAGAAGCGGGGAGAACACGAGGCGACGAAGTCCAGGCCCCGCGCCCCGGGTGGTCGGCGATCGAGAGCGGCCCGGCGGCGGGGCACCCTGCCCACGCGTCGACCTAACAGAGGCAGCAAATCCCTGGAGGCCAAAAGCAATCGAGGAAGCGGCAATATAATTTCTCTGCCAAAAAAATAGTAAGAACGTGATCTTAATTCTAAATCAATTACGTCTTCGAACTAATGAGATTTCCTAGTTGTCAAAGACCGTGTAGGATTTCAGCTTAACTTCTAATTTACTATAATTAATATTATATTGCTGATTATATGATATTTTTTATAGCTCATTATAAAGAAGTTAGTTGATAAATATAAAATAATTAATGTCATAATTCTCTATGCATGCATAAATAATTATTTTAATATTATAAGATTAGAAATAACTTTTACTACCTGATTTGTATTTACATGAGTTTTTTAGAGTCTCTCGAAACTATGTATATTATCCTTGTTTAATTTTCTTGAGATTATGAATTTTATGTATTATCTTGTGACTTTAAATTTGATGGTGAATTTTTTATTCATTTTATGTAAGTTCGAATCTGAGTTTGTTCCTTTTCTACAAATCGTCTTTCGGTTTCTCTCGTTTTTTTCTAAATTTTATTCCTTTTTCTTCCCTTCCCAGTATCACTTTGGTATCATAACTGAAGATATGGCAAGACGGAATAGAAAAGATACAGTTGGTGAAGGTAGTGGCCATGAATATAATGTTGAATACATGAAGTTGCGACTACAAAGTTTGTTACATAGTCTATAAGAAAAAAAATAAAATTATTGAAGAACTTCAGAATAAAAATAATCAGCATGAAATCGTTGCCCAAATGTATAGTTCTGATGATGATACGCCTTCTTACCCAAGAAAGTTTCAAAAATTTCAAACAAGATGTAAAGACCAAGAAGAATGGCAGAACAAATATAATACACGTTTGGATATTCCAAACTTGGAAAAATCAATATTGACGATTTTATTGATTGGATTAATATGGTAGAAAGAATATTTAATTTTCATGAGCCATCAAAACAAAAGAAGGTAAAACTTGTGACACTAAAATTCAGAAGAAATATATCTTTTTGGTGAAAAAATATGAAGAAGTAAAGAGAACATGAGGGGAAGAGTAAAATCGTAACATGGGAGAAAATAAAAAGGAAGCTAAAAAGAAAATAATTACCTAACAACTATAAGTAAGAAATCTTTCTAAAAATCCATGATTTTAAGCAAAAAATTGTTAGTGTGGAGGAGTATACAGTAGAGTTTGATAATCTTATGTTAAAATAAGAGCTTATAGAACCAGAAGAATATATCATTGCAACATACTTAGGTGGTCTGAAATATAAGATTACTAAAGTGGTTCAACTCTAACCATATTGGTATCTGAATGATGTGAGTAAGTTAGCTTTAAAAGTGGAGAAACATCAAAAGTTTAAAAAGAGTTCTCGATATGAGATAAAAGATAGCTATACGAGAGGAGAAATTGCTAAGCCTACTCTCCAAATTAAAGTAGTACCGAAAGGGTAAGACAAGGGTGAAGGATCAGCCAACAGCAAACTACCACATAATTCTTCTACTCCTAATGGTCGAAAATGCTTCAAGTGTCATGGTTTTGAGCATATTACTTCAAACTATCTAAATAGGAGGATTATTATATTAGTTGAAGAATACAGTGATGAAGAAGGAAATAAAGCCAATGATGAACAAAAATATGATGATGATGAGGAAGAGATTACTTATGCTGATTGTGGTTTATCTATTGTGTTACAACATAGCTTACAAGTATCAGGATGAAAGTTAGGTGAGAAAAAATATGTTTCATACTAAATGTACCTCTAATGGCAAGGTGTGCTTGGTGATCATTAATAGTGGCAGCTTTGAGAATGTGGTATCCTTCGAGATGGTGCAAAAGCTAAAGTTAGACACAATCCCTCATTCGCATCCTTACTAATTATGCTGGCTACAAAAAGAAAATGACATCAAGGTAACTAAAAGATGTTTAGTTCCATTTTCTATTAGCAAGTATTATAAAGATAAAGTGTAGTGTGATGTTACTCCTATTGATGCTTGTCATTTATTGTTAGGCAGACCTTGGCATTATGATAGGAGGGTATTGTATGATGACTATAAATATACTTGTTCTTCTAAGGTGAATGAAAAGAAGATTATTTTAGCTCTATTACCGTCTTTTGAATTAATGCACCAAAGAATGATATTAATGCTTTTATGTCCTATGGTGAATGCAAGGGTGAACTGGAAGGAGGAGAGTAGTCATATTTTTGGCTTTAGTAGTCATAGAAGAGAATGAACATCACAAGGAGGCACTGACAAACATGAAACCAATCCTGGAGGAGTTTCAAGACATTATACTAGAATGGATTCCACATGATCTTCCACCATTAAGAGACATCTAACATTATATTGACCTTATTCTGGGAGCTATTCTACCTAACAAGGCAGTTTACAGAATGAGTCCCAAGGAGCATGAAAAACTTTAAAAGCAAGTAGATGAGCTGGTGAAAAAGGGATTGATTTGGGAGAGTTTAAGTCCTTATATTGTTCCAGCCTTGTCAGAGCCTAAAAAAGATGGTTCTTGGAGAATATGTATGGATAGTCGTACCATCAATAAAATCACTATTGACTATCATTTTCTCATTCCAAGGTTAGTTGATTTACTTGATCAATTATTGACTTGAGTGGCTATTACCAAATAAGAATAAAGCTTGGAGATGAGTGGAAAACAACATTTAAAACTAGAGAAGGCTTGTATGAATGATTGATTGTGTATGCCATTTGGATTATCTAATAATCCTAGTACTTTCATGAGATTTATGAATCATATATTTAAGGCATGCAATGGAACTTTTGTTATGGTTTATTTTAATGACATATTGGTGTACAATAAAAGTGAAGAAGAACATATGAATCATCATAAGAATATTTTTCTTATCTTGAGGCAGCAAAAGCTTTATGCTAATATGAAGAAGTGTGACTTTTTTATTCATAGTGTGGTATTTCTTGGATATATTATTTCAAAAGATGGAATCATGATGGATCAAATCAAGGTAGAAGCTACTCTTAATTTGCCAACACTAACTTCATTGCATGATGTGAAGAGTTTCCATAGTTTAACTTTATTTTACAAAATATTCATCAAGGGTTTTAGTTCGATTGTTGCTCTAATCACCGAATACCTGAAAGATGATAAATTCAAGTGGATTAATGAGGTTGATTAAGCTTTTTAGTTATTAAAAATAAAGGTAACTAAATCTCTTATTTTGGTACTACCCAATTTTGACAAAGTGTTTGAGGTTGAATGTGATGCCAATGTGAAAATTGGTGCTATTTTGAGTCAAGAATCAAAGCTCATTACCTTTTTTAGTGAAAAGCTGAATGATACAAGGAGAAAATATTTTACCTATGATAAGAAGTTCTATGCTATTTATCAAGCTTTATCTCATTGAAGTCAGTATCTTCTTGCATAACCGTTTGTCTTATATTCTGATTATGAGGTATTGAAGTTTATTAATCACTAACATAAGCTAAACAAGAGGCATGTAGCTTGAGTGGAGTTCCTGCAATCTTATAACTTCACAATCAAGCATAAATTTGATGTTCAAAATATAGTTACTGATGCATTAAGCAAAAAATATTATTTATTATCTACCATGGAAGTTTAAAGTGATTGGATTTGAGATATTCAAAGATCTTTATTAGATGATGTGGATTTTAGCTTAATATGGCAGAATTATAAATCAAGTTCTTTTCAGCAATTTACTATCTTTAATGGAATTTCTTTTCAAGCTAATGTCGTGTGTGTTTTATCTTGTTCTTTGAAATATGTAATTTTAGCTGAAGCTCATGGTGGTACTTTGGGAGGACATTTTGATAGTGACAAAACTCTAACTCTTATTTAATCAAATTTCTATTGGCATAAGATGTTCAGAGATGTAAAGAGATTTGCAAAACAATGCAGAGTGTGCCAGTTGGCCAAAACAAGAAGCCAAAATTTAGGTTTGTACACTCCATTGCCAATATTGAATGCTCCATGGGAGGATGTAAGTCTTGATTTTGTCTTGGGACTGCTTGTTATGATCAATTGGCACTAAGAGGGGACAAGAGGAAGGGTGAATTAGTATAAGTGTAAATTTTTATTTAAACAAAAACTTTTTGGCTTTAAGAGATAGGAAGATCCAAAGCTTTTCGTAACAAGTGAATGATTCAAAGAAGATTACTAAGTTACTTGTTTACAAATTGCTTAAGAATAAGCAAGAAAATCTAAAAGATAAGCAACATCGTAAGTGAAGTGTTTAACGTGAAAACTTTACTTTCAAAGAGTAAATGAAATCAGAAGCATCAATACAAAATTAGTAAGTAAGGAAAACAAAAGAAGAACTCACAAGCTTTATAGTAATTCAGCACCAATGGGCCTACATCCACTACCGAGTCCTCCTTGAGGTATGCCGACGTCAACTACCGATCTTCTTTGGGTGAAGACCAAACCCTAACACTTTGTTTATAAGGGAGATAAGATTATAACTTTTTAACCACTCCCTTACCCCTTTTCTTTTTCTTATAATTAATATATAATATTTTCTCATAATATAATCCCCAAAATTCTTGTATAGAATGTAAGAAAACTTAGGATATTTATAGACCTCAAATGGCTTCAGAATTTAGAGCCAAAATTCAAACTCACTCGAAAAATCTAGGTACGAGCGGTTCACCCATCGGCCTAAGTGGCAGGTGGGTCAACCACCAAAAGCACCCAAATTCCTGGGTACAGGTAATTCAGTTACTGATAGCCACCCGGAATCCTAGTATGATCGGTTGAACCGTCGCCCACTGACGGTTTAGCCACTAGGAATCTCGAAAAAGTGATTCCCTTCACTTTTCCAATCTTGATTTGAACCATCAGTTGACCAATCCCCTGGTTCAACTAATTGAGCTCGACCTGAGCTTAATCACACCCCATAGTGGATCTGATTGTCAATTTGAGTTGATTTGGATTCCTTCCAAATCACACTCATTTAGGACTCAAATTTAACATACGAATTAAATATTACAATCAAGACATGACCACCAAGCTTATGACCTTACTCCCGTAATTCGGTAACCTTTGGCATTCCAAGCAGTGAGTCTTATGGTCTTCCTCTAGCAATCTCCCGATGTGTTTCTAGCGAGCTTCCTGATCCCTTAGGCGAATCTCCTAGCGAACTCCCAGTGAGCTCCCACTGCTTCGTCCAATCCTTGGCCCATTGACTAAGCTTGATCTTGGGTCTATGTCTGATCTGTAATACATTTTCTCCATCGTGATTAACTTGCATGATGCTAACTATAACTTAATTAATTACAATCAATCATAGCCACAAGTCTACTTCAAGACCTTCCCAACCCCTGACAAGCCTCTCGGCTACCCGCGATATTCTTTCGGTGAGTCTTGATCTTCTTCCGATGAACTCCCTTATGCCATCCTAGTAAGCTCCTGATACTCTCCGTGAGCTCCCGATGCACTCCAGGCGAGTTCCCAACCTCATCGTCCGAACCTCGGCTTGATGCCTAGACTTGACTCTGGCCAAACCTCTGATTGTCATATTTTCTCTATCACAGTTAATCATGCATCAATCAACTCTAGCAATATATGTTAGATCAATAACCTATCAATTGATTTAATTATCGAAATCCAAGATTCAACAATCTTCCCCTTTTTTATGATAACAATCAATTGATGATAGAAGTTAATCCTAACTCTTCCTAAATCCATGCGACTTAAATTTAAGAGAATCACACACTTTTAAATTTCAGGTATTTTTAAGCAATCAATATTCCAAGCAAATTTCAACACAAATTTGCATCAAGTTATCGAATCATGAGTTCCAAAAAGATTATACATTCATATCTAAGATATCCAAGTATATGATCAATATCATGTGTCATTAATTAATATCATGTGTCATCAATATATATTTCTCCCCCTTTATCATCAACAAAAAGGTGAAATATAGGGTTAAGGATTTTAAGGCACATGAGTTTTTACTCCCTTTTTTTAAATACGATATGAATCATAAAGAATTTTATTCCTCTTGTACAAAAGAAGGAAAGAAAATAAGGGAGGAGCTGTAAAATATCGTTAAGTATAGCTCTCAACTTTGTAGAGGTGAATTTCAAAAATAATCTCAAAACTCTAAGATATTCAAGGAAATTCAAAAGTTTAAGAGCTAGTCATGTATTTAAAATTATCTCATATAATTTCAAGCAAGTGTAGCAAATAAATCCATAAAATAGCAAAACATCAAACAAATTTTCTCTCCTTTTTATGAACAATAAGATAAAGACATTGAGAGAGCTTTTATAAATATTATCATAAAAAGGTTAATCTCATGAAATCTAGATTAACATTTTATATATTTTCATGATTTAACATTCTTAAATTTTAACTTCGTAGATATAAGATCTTAAGAGAAAATTTTGAATATGAACTCAACAAATCTTTCTCATGTAGATTTCAAGAAATTATAGTAAATAAATCTAAATAATAATAAATCATTATCTTCATGTAGATTTTCAAAATCATCATTACATGCATGATCATCATACATGATTTCACATCATCACACATTCTCCCCCTTTATCATCAACAAAAAAAGAAGTGCAATTAGCAAGTTTTTGATATATGAAAGCTTAGCAATTTAACAAATTTTTCATTACGTAGAACATGTAAGCTAGTGAATTCTTTCTTCTCTTGTAATGTTCAAGTTAGCAATTTTATATCATACAAGTTAACAAGTTTTGCTCCCCTTTTATCATTGTCGAAAAGAAGGGATGGTTACAATAGCGCAAAACTTTTCCCATTACATCATTTTTCAAATCATCACATGAAATATATTAAGAAAAATTAACATGGTGATGAGATATGCAATTCATGAAGATAAATTATGAATATCAAGAGATAAATCATATGAGAAACAAATCAAATCTCTTGATTCATACATAAGAAACCTCAAGTTGTTAAGATTTTGATTCATAAAAGATTTCAAGTTATAATTCTGAGGAATCAAAATTGTGATATAGGTAAAAAACTCATTCAATTTCAAAATCATCAAAAATACTTTCAAGAGATCTAAAATGAAATTAATAGACTTATTGGTCTCTTAAAATTCTAGTTATTTCCTTTCTCTCCTTTGTGTGAACAAGAAGGTAGAATCAAGGTAGATAAGTGAAAAACATCATATCACAAAAATACTTAAAATTTATAGATATATTATAGATGTGAATTTTAAAATCTAAAAAAAATCAAGAGCTACTAATACAATTGAGTTCATCTTATACAAATTTCAAGCAAGATAGCAAATTAATTAAATCATGCATTTTAAGGATTATATCATGTAAATTTTGATAATAAGCATCAAGAATTCCAAAAGAAAACATAATAGTAGATCAAGCTCAAATTGTAAATCAAGTACTTTGCATACATTTAGAAGTTTCTAATTTTCTTCTAAGTAATTGTTCTTCATTCAATGTTATAATATCCAATTTTCTCCTAATTATATTAGTAATTTTATTTTTCCATTTTGGTCATTTTCATAAAATATGATGGTATAATTTCTTTACATTCATGTTCAAATTACTCTCAAAAGTATAATGGAGTATCATGTTATTAAAAATAAAAATTTAAATCCAAAAGACATGATTTAATAAATTTGCCCCACCTTTTGTTTATGAATATAAGTAATCCAGACATCTTATATATTTCCAAGTAAAATTATCAAATCATACATATTTCATTTAATTTTCAATTTATCACATTCATGAGTTATAAAATAAATCATGTCAAGAAGGATTTTAATATCAAAAGACACTCATGAATACCAAAAGATATAATTTAATTTAATAAATCTCCTCTTAAAAAATAAAAATTTTTAGAAGATCAATTTTGTAAGCAAAATCTTAATTCGTGAAAATTGTCAAGTTACAAGTATGGTTTTGTAAAATGAGATATGAAAATATAGGATCTCAACTTATTTATGTGATTTCAAATTATCAAGAATATTGTTTAGATTCATGTTGTAATTCCAAATAGATAAACTTATGATTCATTTATAAACTTATTCAAACAAACTTGATTTATATAAATATTTCAAGTTGTAATTTTTCAACTTGTCAAGATCATGATAAAATCATCCAAAATATCAATACCGTTGGATAGATTCATCAATCTCATTTTAAAATAAAATCATTTGAAAACTTATCCAAAATCATCATAAAAAATCACTTTTCGAAAGATTTAATGAAGCCATCATAGATTATTGTTCAATAGCTAAAGTTCTCTAATCCATTTTTGTAGTTTAAGAGATTCAACAATAGTAGTATTATTTTATCTCTTGTTGAAGGATTAATAAGATAAAAATTCTTTCAAGAATAATTGTCCATTTAAGTTGAGTCCTTCATGATATATTCTTTCCATTTTCTCTAATGGCTTAAGGTTGTTTATGATTTCTTTAGGAATCCAAATTAATTTATGTGGACTATAATTTTTGAATGGATATTTGTAGGTTTTATATCCAAATTGTTCACAAGAATTACATTTGATTTTTGATAACACATTTAAGGTAGATCCTTTTATAAAGATGGTTGGCTTTTGTTGAACATTACCAATAAAACATATGTTATTTCTTTTATTAATATGACCCTTATTGGCAAGGGTAATATTTAGGGATTTGTTCCCAATTTCAACATTTTCTAATGTTGACCTAAGCATGATATTTTCTTCTTTAATGTTGTCTAACATTTTACATTTAGAACTATGATTGTGTGATGCTAATAACTCATACATTTCATCAACTTTACCAACTAATAAATCATGTTCATTTTTAAGTAACTTAAAGATTTACTAAGTTTTCTAAACTCATCAAACAAATCATGGAACATGTTTAATAATTTTAAAAAAGAAATGCTTAATGAATCACTAACCTCATCGTTGATGGCTGTAAGAGTGAGGTTCTCCCACTTTTTGGTTGTACATTTCATCTTTAGATCTTTTTTAATGTTTATATTTATTAATTTATCTGGTTCATTTGTCAAGGATTCAAAGTCTAAATCACTTGAGATTTCATTCGAGAAGCCATATGTTCTCAGTTCAAATTCCTTCCTGTTTTTTGGAAGGTGTTCTTCAAATTTATTTTTAGAAGTATTTTCATTTAATGATTCATTTAGATTAGTTGTGCTTTCATATATCATGTCTAATGTATGCCATACATCGAAAGCCAAATCAAAACAAGAAACTCGATCAAGTTTATTTTTATCAAGTGCAAAATATAAGGCATTCATAGCCTTTGCATTCAACAAAAATATTTGTTTTTCATAATCATTCCAATCAGTTGTTGGATTGGATGACTTATGAAATTTTTTTTCACAATACACTACAAATCAAGACTTATCGAAATAAAAAAGATACGCATTCATATTTTTTAAGATGTGTAGTCCGTCCCATTAAGCATAGGAGGACTTATGATGCATTGACTCTCATTAATGCCGAAAGGAGCTATTTCTCTTGGGTGTTAACTAAATGAGAAAAATATGGCTCTGATACCAATTGTTAGGATCAGTTGGTACTAAGAGGGGTGGGGAGGGGGGGGGGGCTGAATTAGTGTAAGTGTAAATTTTTGTTTCAAATAAAAACTTTTTGGCTTTAAGCAAGATAAGAAGATCCAAAGCTTTTCGTAACAAGTGAATGATTCAAAGAAGATTGCTAAGTTACTTGCTTATAAATTACTTAAGAAGGAGCAAGGAAATCTAAAAGATAAGTAACATCGAAAATGAAGTGTTTAATGTGAAAACCTTACTTTCAAAGAGTAAATGAAATTGGAAGTGTCAATACAAAATTAGTAAGCAAGGAAAGCAAACAAAGAACTCACAAGTTTTATAATGGTTCGACACTAACGAGTCTATGTCTACTCCCGAGTCCTCCTTCTTGAGGCACACCGGCATCTATTACTGATCTTCTTTGGGTGAAGACTAAACCCTTACACTTTGCTTACAAGAGAGACAAGATTATAATTCTTTGATCACTCACTTACCCCTTTTCTTTTTTTTATAATTCACACGTAATATTTTCTCAAAATATAATCCCTAAAATTGTTGTTTGGAATATAAGAAAACTTGAGGTATTTATAGGCCCCAAATGACTTCAGAATTTTGAGTCAAAAATCAAACTCACCCAGAAAATCCGGGTATAGGCAGTTCACCCACCGACCTGAGCGGGTCAACCACTGAAAGTGCCTAGATTCCTGGGTACGGGCTGTTCAGTCGTTGACAACCGCCTAAAATCCTGGTACAATCGGTTGAACCGTCGCCTACTGGTGGTTCAGCCACCGAGAATCTCGGAAATATGATTTTCTTCACTTTTTCAATCCTGATTTGAACCATCAATTAACCAATCCCATGTTTCAACTAATTGAGCTTGACCTAAGCTTAATCATACCCCATGGTAGACCTGGTTGCTAATTTGAGTTGATCTAGATTCCTTCCAAATCACACTCATTTACGACTTAAACTTAATCTACGAATTAAAGATTATAATTAAGACATGACCACCAAGCTTATGACCTTACTCCAGCAATCCGGTAACCTCCGGCATTCAAAGCGGTGAGTCTCACGGTCTTCCTTTGGCGATTTCCTGGTGTGTTCCTAGCAAGTTTCCTGATCCCTTCGGTGAATGTCCTAGTGAACTCCCGGCGAGCTCCCATCATATCGTCCAATCCTTGGCCCGATGCCTAAGCTTGATCTTGGGTCCATGTATGATCTGTAACACCTTTTCTCTATCGTGGTTAACCTATATAATGTTAAGTATAACTTAATTAATTACAATCAATCATAGCCATAAGTCCACTTCAAGACCTTCCCAACTCCTGGCGAGCCTTTCGGCTACCCTGACAATCTTTCAGTGAGTCTCGGTCTTCTTCCAGTGAACTCTCTTGCGCCATCCTGGCAAGCTCCTGATACCCTCTGTGAGCTCTCGACGCACTCTAGGCGACTTCCCAACCGTATCGTCTGAAGCCTGGCCTGATTCTTGGACTTATCTCTTGACAAAGCTCTAATTTTCATATTCTCTCTGTCATAGTTAATCCTATATCAATCAACTCTAACAACACATGTTAGATCAATAACCCATCAATTGATTTCATCATCAAAATTCGAGATTCAACACTACCAAGAACTCAAAGAAATAAAGATTATATCATTGTTATTGTTGATAGATTATCAAAGATGTCTCACTTTGTTTTCTACAATAAATCAAATTATGCATCTCATATTACAGATTTGTACTTCAAGGAGATCATTAGATTGTATGGCATTCCAAAGATTATAGTGTCTGATCGAGATTCAAAATTTCTTAACCATTTTTTGAGGATTTTATGGAGGAAACTGTGTATGTCTTTGAATTTCAGCAGCTCTTATCATCCACAAACCGATGGACAAACAGAGGTAACGAACAAAAGCTTAGGGAACTTGCTTAGAAGCTATGTTGGCAAGAACATCAAGTAATGAGATCTCATTCTTCCACAAATTAAGTTTACTTATAATCGTTCAATGCATCATAGCATTAGTAAGAGTTCTTTTAAATTTTTTATGGTGCTAATCCTATTAGTCCTTTGGACTTAGTCCCTCATCCTATAACGAAGCAATTTAGTGGAGATGCTGATGAGAGGGCTAAACAGATAAAGAAGCTACATGACGATATTAAAGCAATCATTAAGAAACAAAATGAAAGCTATATGCGAGTAGCTAACAAACATAGAAAATATATGAGATTTAATGAGGGTGATTTGGTCTGGATTCATCTAAGGAAGGAGAGTTTCCACCAGGTGAGTTTGGGAAGTTGAAACCAAAGGCTGATGGTCCATTCAAAGTGCTTAAAAGAATTAGAGAGAATGCTTATGAGATTGATCTACTTGAAGTTTATGGGGTATCATCAGCATTCAATATAACTGATTTAAGTCCTTATCATAGTAATGAAACAAATAAAGACTTGACGATAAGTCTTTTTCAACCAAGGAAGATTGACATAGGAGTGTCTAATTTGCTACAATAAACACTTGTGCATTTTGTTGTTCCTATAGTATTCCTCATAGCCTACTACAACATTTTATAGTTTTTAACCCAGCCCACTCAAAAATGACAACTCATGAGCATATTTCTTAGACAAAGTTAAAACATAAAGAGGTTCGTTAGCATATGTGAAGCACTTAATGTCATAGTTCCTTATGTATGAAGGGATGTTTCATGCACTAGGACTTATTATGATATTCTAGGGCTAGAAAGAACTTTTGGTACCTGATTTGTATTTGCAGAAGCTCCTTGGAGTCTCTCTAAGCTCAGTATCTCTTGGATGCATCCTTGAGTGGTGAGTCTTTGATTTAGTTCTGTATCCTTATTTAATTTCCTTGAGCTGGTGAATTTTCCTATGATAATCTACAGGAAATAAACAGTTGCAACTATTTGTGAGGATTACATATAAAAAACATCCAACTTTTCTAATACAAATAAAGACACTAATTAAGTATTTGTGGCATAGCAAGATAAGAATTTGAGTTCTCTTGGATATATTCTACAGAATTACATACACCTCTAACTTTTCTGATAACCAAAGACACTCAATTATATTTGTGATTGGAGAACAAGACAAGCGGATCTCTATAACACACAAGAATGGACTGTTATTTTTATGCATACATAGTGGTTGGCTTCTAATTGTCAATGAATTATTTTGCATGGCTGTCTAATTCTTAGTTTAGTACATAAAATCCGAGACGGTTATGCATTCTTTGAACTGTATGAGTTGCTTCGCGTACAATTGAAGAACAAGTAAATCTTGAATGTGTAAAACTACTGCTATAATGTGTAAAACTACTGCTACCTTGCAGGGACAGTGCAAGTTGATCCGTTCCTTTCTTGTGTGCTCCGTGGAACTCGTGTCTTCCGAGAATCCACCTTCACTTTTTCCATGGCAGAAACCTGACACGTTATTCTGAGCTCTCCCCTCCTCCCACCATTTTCGACACTGTCCTTTGTTGCCACCATTTTCGGGGAGATCTTCGGCTCTGCTCCTTCTAGCTGATAGCTTGACCATTGTCTCTTCTTCCTCTTCTACCATTGCATCATGTGGCTTTTTCTTCTAGCAGTAGTCGCTGCCACCATCGCTCTCAATTGTTACCACCACCATTGTCACACAGCCACGACCCTCTTCCTTTGTTGGACAACACCTCGCCACATCTTCCGGTGGCTCCAACAGCCTCCTCGTCGGTGTCTATTCTTCTACCTCCACCGGTCCACTACAATCGACACCCTCATCTGCGCCTAGCCTCTGCACTTCCCCTTCAGCCATGGAAGCAGAGCAGACGCAACTATTCTCCCATCTCTTCTTTGCTGTCAAACGACAGCACATCCCTCACTTTTGCCTGCCTCATCTGCGTGCCACTAACCAAGCAATGCCTCCTCGATTGTTGTTTCTTCCATAAGCAAATAGCAGCAAACCAGAGGCATTTCTACATCCTTCTTCTCCTTTGGCAGCTCCTCTGTCTTCCTTTCGAGACCTGTTGCCATCATGTTGGACAAGAACCAACACCAGATCTCGTAAGTTGTTCTATCCCATGACAGATCTGCCACAACCTGTTCCATCATGATAGTGATTGGTGTTTTTCACAATGTCTTCATCATCGACCTCTCACATTCCTATCACTGTTCCCACAGGAAGCAGTAGCACTTCTCAGAATATAGGATTTATTTCCATCAATGCTATAGCACTCATCCCTTTTAAATTATCCAAAGGAGGAAACTACGCTTCCTGGTGTGCTCAATTTTCTAATCTTCTTTTTGGATATGATTTACTAGGTTATATTGATGGATCCCTCAGTTGTCCACCAGCAATAGTCAATATCCTGGGGACTATAACTTTAGCACCAAATCTAGAGCACAAACTATAGTTATGCCAAGATCATCTAATTCTTCAGGCGATTTAAGCCTCCGTCATTAGATCCATCGCACTACTTATAACTTTCTATGCTACTACTGCCGAAGCCTAGTGCAAGTTGCAAACTATATTGGCAAATCGCCCACGCACTCGTATGCTCGGCCTCCTCTCTAATCTAATAAACATAAAATAAGAGGGAAGTATTATCACTGATTATCTCCAACATATTAAGATTATTATCGATGATTTAGCTTTAATAAGGCATAATCTCAGTGATGAAATTATTATCTACACCCTCAATAGTCTTGGACCTGAGTATAAAGAACTGACAGCAGCAATAAGGGCTCGTGACTTGTTACTATCATTTGAGGAGCTCTACGACAAATTAACTGATTATGAGACATACTTAAAGCGCGAAGATAGGGCACCAAGACCTCCTATCACTGCTCAAGTAAGTTATAAATTTAAATAGAAGAACAATCAGTATTCCAAGCATATCAACAAAAGTCTAAGCCAAGCATCATCTTTCCATAACCCATGTAGCAACTTTGGTTCCCCACAGCCTTGACGTCTTGCTCCTATGCCTCATGGTGGCAACATCAATTATCAACAGCCTTGGCATCCTGCTCCTTTGCCTCAACAACGAATCGTCTGCCAGCTGTGTGATAAAATTGGTCACTCAGCTAAAGTCTATTGGCCTTGTCCTCGACCTTCAACTACCATGCCTCAAGCGCACTTTACTACTGCCCTAACTTTTAATCATTATTCTTGGATCATGAATTCAGGTGCCTCCCATAACATCACCTCGGATCTCCAAAACTTGTCCCTTCATAACAGTTATGGTGGTAACATGACATCATCATTGGTGATGATAAGTGACTTCCCATTACTCATACTAGTTCCACAATGCTTAACTCGAATACCCTTAACTTTCCACTCTATGATGTGTTATGCGTGCCTCATATTAAACAAAATCTAATTTTTGTCTCCCAATTCTATAAACAACATAATACTTCCATTGAATTTTTTTCTGACCACTTTCTTGTCAAGGATCTGAGCACGGGGGCATCATTAGTTCAAGGCCAGAGTAAATCAAACATCTATTAGTGGCCATCAGTCTCTTAGCCTATAACCTACTCTTATGTTACTACTCCAATGGATGTGTGGCATTGACGTCTTGATCATCCTTCTTCCTCAACTCAACAAAAAAATTTTCTCGTTATTTTCTTCCAACTTTTAAAGACAACTCTATTTTTACTCATTGTGATGCATGTCTTAGTAATAAAAGTCATAGACTGTCATTTGAAACCTCTTCTATCTCTTGCACACAATCATTCAAAATTCTTTATACTGATGTTTGGGGTCCTACACCAATTATTTTATTTAATAAATACAAATTCTATGTTGTCTTTATCGACTATTTTACTAAGCATACATGGTTTTATCCTCTTCGGCATAAGTCTGAGGTCTGCACAATCTTTATTACATTCAAAAAGATGATGAAGAATATTTTCTAATCTATAATTAAAATGATTTATTCTGATGGTGGGGGTAAATACCAAACACTAACATCATGTCTGTTAGCTTGTGGTATTCAGTACCTTAAGTCTCCCTCATACACTTCTTAACTAGTTGGCTCAGCCAAACGTAAACATCGCCATATAGTTAAAACTGGGCTCACACTTCTTCATCATGCCTCTATGCCAATAATTTTTTGGTTTGTAGCCTTTCAGACTACAGTTTATCTTATTAATCGCATGCCTACTTTAGTACTCCACAATCAATCACCATTTGAAGAACTATTTCATAAATCCCCAAATCTTCAAAAGCTTTGAGTTTTTGGTTATCTATTATCCTTGGCTACATCCTTATGCATCTCATAAACTAGCCCCAAGGTCGAAGCCCTGTACCTTCATTGGTTACTCTCTTGAACATCACACTTACCGATTCTATGATCCTTTGACTCACAAAGTGTTTGTGTCTCGTCATGTTATCTATATGGAGTCCTCCTTCCATTTCACCAGTCCAAGTCTTCTCCTGTACCAGCTACTCTAGTAAATATACATCAATGGCACATGCCATTGTTTAATGCATCTCCACAAGAATCACCTACTCCAGAATATGTACATGAGTGGAGTACTCCTCCAGTACAACTTCTTGCTCCCTTTTTTTCCTCTTCTTCTTCTATATACATATCTCCTACTACTGACATTCAAACCTCAGACTCTCAGTCACTAGCATTCCCTCACCTCAACCCAGTGGCACCACTATTCCTCAATCCAACTCACTATATTCTACTACTTCGCTAACACCCATTCTACCATCACCTCCTAAACCTCCTGGACATCCTATGATAACACGTTCTAAAACTGATATCTTCAAACTATGTCAGGTTCTCGACCTTAATACAATTGTGGCTCACTCTATTGAGTCCTGTGAACCTACCACAGTCACATAAGTCTAAAAGTCCCCTTACTAGCATAAAGCTATGTGTGATGAATATGATGCTCTCTTTCATAACTCTACCTAGACACTTGTTCTTTTTCATCATGCACAAAATGTCTTGGGTGTAAGTGGGTTTTTCGAGTTAAGCAGAACCCTGATGGGTCAATTGCCAAGTATAAAGCCCATCTAGTGGCTAACGGCTTTCATCAACGTCCTGATGTTGACTTCACAAAGACATTCAGTCTTATTATTAAACCCATGACAATTCGACTTATTTTGAGCTTGGGCATCTTAAAATGTTAGCATTTGCAACAACTCGATGTGAACAGTGTCTTTTTATAAGGAACATTAATTGACGATATTATCATGAAACAACCTCCTGGTTTTCTTCATCCTTAGTATCCACAACATGTATGTAAACTCCACAAAGCTATTTATGGACTTCGCCAGGCTCCATGAGCTTGGTACAAAGAACTCGACACTTTTTTGATAACCATTAGTTTTTCCAACTCTAACTTAGATACCTCCTTATTTCTCCTTCAATAACCTAGCAGTATAATATATCTTCTAGTATATATGGATGATATCATTGTGACCAGTAATAACTATGTGGAAGTCAAAATGTTCATTCAGAGGTTGGTTGATCGATTTTCTCTCAAAGATCTTAGATCCTTGAATTATTTTCTAGGTGTCAAAGCAATGTCTACATCTTTGGGACTCTTCCTCTCTCAACAGAAATATATTCATGACTTATTAGTGAAGACAAACATGAATGATGTAAAAGATGTCTCCACTCTTCTCTCTCCTGGTGAATCGCTCCGGTTAACTGATGGCAGTCCTGCTACAGAATCTACTTAATATCGACAAGTAATTGGCTCTTTACAATATTTAGCTCTTACTCGCCCAGATATCTCCTTTGTAGTTAACAAGCTATCTCAATTCATGCATAGACTGTCTACCTAGGCTGGGTAATTGATCCGCCCAGGGTCGATAGGTAAACCGCCCGTACCTAGGTGTTCGGGCAGCTGAGCCACTTAGGTCGGCGGGTGAACCGCCCGTACCTATATTTTTCAAATACGATTGGATTTTGGCTCCAATTTTGAAACCAATTTGGGGCCTATAAATATCCTAAATTTTCTTACATTCTATACAATAATTTTGGGGATTATATTCTGAGAAAATATTATGAAAAAATTATAAGAAAAAAAGGGATAAGGGAATAATCAAAGAGTGTAATGTTATCTCCCTTGTAAGTAAAGTGTAAGAGTTTGATCTTTACTAAAAGAAGATTGGTAGTGGATGTTGGTGTGCTTCAAGAAGGAGGACTTGGGAGTGGATGTAGGCCTTTGACGCCAAACCACTATAAACATTGTGAGTACTTCTTTGCTTTCAATTGCTTACATATTCTTGTATTAATATTTTCGATTTAACTCAACTCCTTGATATCAAAGTTTTCACAATAAGTTCTTTCCTTCAAACGTTACTTATCTTTCTGATTTGCTTATTAAATTAGCAACTTTCTTTTAATCACTCATTCATTTTACTAAGAATGAAAAGCTTCGGATTTTCTATATTGGTTTAATTTAAAAGTTTCCATCTAAACCTAAAATTTATATTTGCACTAATTCACACCCCCACCCCTCCTCCATCCCTCCCTCTTAGTACCAATTGATCTTAACATACATCACCTTCGGGGAGGAACCATGCTCCAAGACACTAGCGACTAGATTTATGGTAGTAGACATCCCTTCAACAGAAAATGCAATCATCAGCCATCCTACCCTCAATCGGTTAAAGGCGGTAGTGTCCATGTGCTACATAGCAGTGAAGTTCCTGTCCAGGGCTAGCATCGACGAAGTAAGGAGCGACCCTCAGGAGTCTAGGTAGTGTTACCTGACGATAGTCTCGTTATTAAAGAAGGTAAAGATTGAGCCTCCATGTGTTGATCCTCGAGACTCCGCTAAGACCATTTTGCACCCCGAGCTGATGGAGTAGCTGGGTGAGGTGCCTCTTGACAAAGCTTGACCCGATCAAGTCGTTAAGATTGGAGTAGCGCTCCTCGAGTAAGATTGCATCCAACTGATCAAAGGAATTGGCGATAAGGTGGATAGGCTGAGTAAGTAGGGTTCATCACCGAAGTTAAATATCTCTAATGGCTATCCATTGTTGTGTTAGTTAAAAATAGTGAAAGCTGGAGGATGTCAATGTAGCCAATAGGCATTGTTTTGTGCCTGTTAATGTAGCCAATAGTGGTACCATCTATGTAGGTAATTGTATCACCTAGGGCGGTGGTAGTACTACCCAAAATTTAAATTTTATGATAGTAGTACCACCCAAAAGTCTGAAATTACAATGTCAGAAGTTGCGGCTGCAGGATCATCTAAATCCCAAAATCTTTAGTGATTTAAATTTTTTTGGCTCCATTTTAAAGCCATTTGAGTCCCTACCAAGGCTTGGATTAGAGCAAGCAATAAGTGGTGAATTTTGTAAGGGTTATAGCTATCTCTTTGAGTATTGGTCGAGTCACTTCCTCCTTCCTCCTCCTTGAGTTTAGACATGATTCTTAGTTGTAAGAGGTGTGAGGTCTCTTATAAAAGAGTGAATGTGGAGGTTCTCTTCTGAGTCTGTTAAAAAGAGAAGAGTTGTAATAAGGGTAGTTAATCTTCATCCATTGGAAACAAGATTAGTAGTGAAAGCCGGTGGCCTCAAGAAAAAAGGAATCAGGAGTGGGCGTAGGTCGGGATGTTCAAACCACAATAAATTGATTTGTATCCTTTCTCTTGCCCTAATTTGTTATTGTATTTTGATTTACTTACTCACAACCCTTACTCACTCTTTTTGCTAATTGTATTAAGGATATGGATTTATTGATCAAACTTTTAAAATCAATTAAATTTGCTATAGCACTAATTCACCCTCTCCCCCAGATAACCAAGCATTAATTATAAACAACATTTCTATATTATTCCTAATGATCAGGATATCATCCACATATAGTACCAAGAAGGTGATAGTGCTCTCACTTACCTTCCTATAATAAGGCTCATCTTCGTTCTTAATGAAGTCATAAGATCTGATCACCTCATCAAATCTCATATTCCAATTTCGGGAAGTTTGCTTCAATTTATAGATATACTTTAGCAACATGCACACCTTATTTTGATTTTTCTTCAACACAAATCCCTTAGGTTATATCATATACACCTCCTCATTGAGATTATCATTAAGGAACATGAATTTCACGTCTCATAGTCATAGTGTGCTAAAATGGCCAAGATAATTCTGATAGATTTCAACATGGCTATAGGTGAGAAGGCTTTGTCATATCAATACATTGCTTATGATGATACCCCTTAGCCACTAGTCTTGCTTTATAGGTCTCCCCTTTTCATCTACTTCGATCTTTCTCTTAAAGATCCATTTACAGTCGATTGGTACATGTTAGGACCCTAGCTAGGTCGGATCCTAAGTCCACTGAGTTGAAATGTCATTGAGTGTAATAAAACCCTAAATTAGTCGCCACCCCCTATTGATGAAGTGGTCGGCTAGGGTTAGTGACGAGTCCTTATGGAGAGGGACTCATAGCCGACCGCTTCTCCTGTTTGGGGTGGTTAGGCTTAAAAGAGGAAGAGTCCCCATTAGTTTAGACTCTCTCTAGGTTGGGTAAGAGTTAAAGTAGAGTACTATTAGGAGTTAGGGTTTTGAGTCCCTATATAAACTCATGTAGCCACTACTGTTTTATCAACAATAGATCAATTTCCTTTCAGCCCTCGACCGAATACATTGGAGGAGGGAACCCCTATAGAGTTCCAAGAAGTCAATCCCCTATAGAGATTAAACCTCAAGCTTAGAATCCGCAAGGATTCTAACACTTGGTATTAGAGTAGCATTCCTCAATGCTTCGCTGCCCTTCCATAGCCACTCATCATCTTCATCCAGCCACCCAAGTAATTCTCGTAATTGCTAAGATCGTCGCTGAACTCCACAGTCATCACCACTATCGTAGATCCCCCTTGCAAATTGCATCAGGTTCTGGTAATCTATTCCTTTTTTATGCTGCACAAACTTATCATTGCAAAGTTGCCATCTTTACGATGAAAGTTACGTGACGGATTTCAGCCGCATATTATTGCCCTATCTTGATCTTGCTGCCACTATTTTGCTACCCTATCTTCTACGAGGTTTTTACAATGGCTTTGGCACTTCTTATCAGTAGATTTCCTTTGGGTTATGTATAAAAATTCTTGATACAAACTGCTGAACTTTTATGTCCAAACTACTAAAATTTTAGATGTAAAAATCTACTGCAGCACCTTCTCGGACTTCTTGATCTTGTCGAATTTATTGTTGTCATATTTTTCCCACGGATTTTTTGATTATAATATCTTTTCCTTACCAGTAGATTCTTATTGAGTCTTACTCGAATCCTTATTATGAACTACTACAAATTTTATGTCTATACTATTGAAATTTTTGATGAAAAATTCTATCGCTATACCTTTTGTCATTCTTCTTGTAAGCCACCATATCCTGTCGAATTTGCTACCATCAGCCACATCCTCTTTAAGGCACCCCTCTAGCCTTAAGACGCAGCTATTGTAACCTATATCTAGAATCCACAGCCAACCCAAACCGTAGCCAAATCCACAGCCCAGACAATGGTCTACCCTAGCCACAACCCTCCACCACCAACTTATGCCCTTGACCCATTAGTAGAAGAAAGATCATAACATCTCAGATTGGAGATGTACATAATGACATCTGAAGATTTGATTGATGCCAAATTGGAGGCATTTGAATCACACATGGAGGACAAATTGCTCACTTTATTTGCAGAATTTAGAATTAGCTGATCTCCAAGCCCGACAAAATTGCAGCAAGGTGAAAGTTCAGAGAGGCCTACCGGGAAGGAAGAACAAGCCACTGATTTGAAGTAGCCATGCATGAGGGTGGACTTCCCTTGATGGGAAGAAGGAGACATGATGGGATGGCTTTTACGCACGAAACACTATTTCTATTATCACCGGACACCGGAGGCTTCTATGGTGGACATCACTGCCATCCACCTCGAGGAAGATACAATACAATGGTACAATTAGCATGAGCACACCCAAAGAGTCCTGACATGGAGACAATTCAAGAGTGGGCTACTGATCCACTTTGGACCGTCCAAATATGAGAATATTGATGGTCAACTCACGAAGATTCGACAAACCTCCACAATCCAAAAATATCATACTAGGTTTCTTCGAAGGAATAAAGCTGAAAATAAGAGGAGAAGTAAAAGCGCGACAACCCTACACCTTGATGGTTGCAATCTCCTTCGCCTTAATCCAAGAAGAATAACTCAACCAAGAGGTCTAAAGGATGAGAAGCACACCTTGACCAGCAACTATAAACCTCCAGCACCATCCACTCCTAGCCATCCCTCGCAATCGAAGAAATTGGCAAGAGAATAACTTCACGATAGATTAGCGAAGGGCCTATGTTGGCATTGTTACGAACCATGGAGCTGCGACCATCACTGCAAGAGGGGACGCCTTCTTCTAATTGAACCCCTTGATGATTCAGAGGTAGAGGTCCATGAGCACAAGGAGGAGGTCATGGAGGAAGAACCATAGCCAACCGATTTATGATGCTTGCTCTTGCTGGCTATGTGAACTTGTAGATGATGAAAGTGGGAGGACTACTCAAACAGTAGCCAATCACCATCCTCATCGATATCGGGAGCACCAATAACTTCATGAACAATAAGGTTGCTACTTGGATGGTACTTCATATTGAACGATGTAGTAGGTTTGATGTTTAGGTCACCGATGGTCGAATTTTGAAGTGTGATCGAAGATGTCCGCACGTAAAGTTGATACTACAGGACCAAGAAATAGTTGCTTATTTCTTCCTCTCACTCGATGATTATGAGGCAGTGCTCGACATCAAATGGCTAACTATGCTAGGTGATGTTTCCTAGAATTTTTTGAAATTAATTATGAATTTTTTTAGTAAAGCGAAATAGGTGATCTACACGAGAAACATGGGAGCGATGTGATGATGGTTTTAACGCAGCGAATGAAGAATGTTTTACAGAAAGTGAATAGCGGCTTCCTAATGCAACTCTAGTAGCAATATATGAGGGAGCCGACAAAAATTGTAGGCCCAAACCTTCTCTAATTGCTTGTTGAATTTTCAGACATCTTCGTGGAACCACATAGTCTACCTCCAACCTGATGGCATGACCATCGGATTCTGATTCTCCTAGGCAAACCACCAATAAACACTTAGCTATATCATTATCTTCACCTCTAAAAAGCTGAAATAGAGAGGATCATGCATGTGATTCTTGAAACATAGGTCATTCGGCCAAGTTCTAGTCCCTACTCTTCGCTGGAGTTTCTTGTACAAAAGAAAGACGGAACGTAGTGAATGCGTGTAGATTATCAAGCTCTCGATGATATAATGGTCAGTGGATGAATTACATGATAAATTAAAGGGAGCACAAGTGTTCAGGAAGCTAGACTTGCAATCCGGATATCATCGAATTCGGGTGCAAGAAGATGACATACCAAAAACCACCCTTCAAATGCACAATGGCCACTATGAATTTTTGGTAATGCCCTTCGGTCTCACCAATGCTCCCTCCTCCTTTCAGAGTCTCATGAATGATATTTTCTAGAGTTATCTTCATAAGTTTGTACTAGTTTTCTTCGATGACATTCTTATTTACAGCCCTTCACTTGAAAGTCATCTTCACCACTTATGACTTATTTTGACGATTTTTCGGAAGCACACTCTGTTTGTCAAATAATCAAAATGTAGCTTTCTTTAATAGAAGGTGGAGTATCTTGGGCATATCATCTCGGAGGACGGCATAGTGGTGGACCCTTCCAAGATCGAGGCAATACAAAGCTAGCCGACACCTAAGAACATAAAATTGCTATGCAGTTTCCTCATATTGATGGGTTACTATCATAAATTCGTTAAAGACTATGGAAATATCATCACCCACCCTACATTATTGCTGAAAAAGGATGCTTATCAGTGGTTGGATAAAGCCTCTACGGCCTTCAATGCTCTTAAGGCAACTATGATGTCTACTCCAATACTAGTACTACCCGATTTCGATAAAACTTTTATTATTGAAGCAGATACATCAATAGTTGAGATCGGCGCCATCCTCAGGCAAGAATTCTGACCCCTCGTTTACACCAGTAAGGCATTATCTCCTTCCCATTTAAAAATATTCATCTACTAGAAGGAGATGCTGGCAATTGTGCATGCGATGACAAAATGGAGACCTTACCTGATTGGCCAATGCTTTCAAATAAAAATAGACCACAAGAGCCTCAAATATTTTTTAGAGCAAAGATATCCTCCTTTGAGCAGCAAAAATAGGTAACAAAACTTATTGGATATGATTATAAAATAACTTACAAAAAGGGGAAAGAAAATGTTATTGCAGATACGCTTTCTTGGCTACCTGAACAAGTTAAATTTTCGGTCATCTCTCTTCCAATCAGTGACTTCCTCAAAGATATTAGGAAGAAATGGTGAGATAATCTAGAAATTAGATAGATTACCAAAAAATTAGAGGAGGATCCAAGCTCCGTGGCACACTATAATTAGGACTCATAAGATTTACGCTACAAGGGATGCATAGTACTAGTGCAAAATTCTCTTTGCATAAAGATCATCCTATAAGAGATGCATTTTATTAACAGAACCGTAGGGTTCTATCATGGGGGAAGAGGGTAAAAAAGAGGGATAATCGATCTCTTCGAGGGGATCAGGCCTCTTAGATCACTTTGAGGGGATCTGCCTCCTAGGATTTTACTTTTTGGCTAAAACTAATTCTTCATTGATTAGTTTTCATAAAAGATTTTACAGTCTTATTTATAGGGCTCTGCCAAGAGTCCTACTAACTTCAACTCTTAACTAAATGATAACTCCTAAATGAAAATAATAACTGACTCAATCTCAACTGAAGATAAAAACCACTCTAACCACTCATAATTGACTTGATGAGGTTTACCTGACTAATAACTGACTCCGACTAACATAAGTCAACTCAATTTAATCATAAATTGATGGACCCAACTTAGTTAGAGTCCTAACAAACCCGCCCACTTCAAATCAGCCTTGCCCTTAAGGTCGAGTAGTATCATATTTCGAGAGCACTTCAATATTTGCCACGCATCATAACTCTTTGATCGATTAAGTAGGGCCTCCACTTAGTGTAAGCAATGGTTTGGTCTTCTTGTGTAGTTATCATTGTAGTCTTTTGGAGAACTCTTTTCATCTGATTGCTAGTAGTAGTACCATGTCTTCTTTTGATGATTACCACTTTGAAGTCTTCTTGGGGTATCAAAAAGAAATCGATTAGTAGTTATTTTACCTTTGAGCACCTTTTATCACAAATTAGGATTTGCCCATTAGAAATCTTATCTTCGAATTTGTCATTGCTTTCATGATCAGACTCCACATTATTAATTTTCAGTTCCTCCTTAGCTGGTTCAATTGTCAGCAATTTATCACAACCTTTATTATCAGACCCCATATTATCAATTTTTTATTTCTCTTTTATTGGTTCGACTGTCAAAAGCTACTCTTCTATATTGACCACTTTGAAGTAATCTTTTATTGATTTTTCCTATTTATTAAAGCTTCTGTTTCGACAAATGTCTATATTGATTTTTCCTTCACACTTACTGGTGAATGTATATGGCTGTTATCATGGTCTGAGGATAGCGAGCTTTAACTTTACACTGAATCTCAAGATTTAATCCCTCAATAAATTTTCTCACCAACTCTATCTCGGACCAATCTTGGGTTTAGTTCGACAAATACTTAAACTTGCTCTAGTACTCATGTACTATGAAAGTCTGGCAGATTTTGATGAGTTATCTATTAGTGTTCTTGTATTTCGATGGTCCGAAGTAAATTAGGAGCTCTCTCTTGAACTGTCTCCACAAAGGGACTCCATGATAGGTCTCGTACAAATCATACCATTGGATCGCTTCACCTTCGAGTTGTGTGGAAGCTATCTTCCCATTAATTCCTCTAGAGTCCTGTGAAAATGAAAAAACTTTTCAACATGTGAGATCCAACTAATTGGGTCTCCATCTTTCTATCTGGGAAATTTCATACGTGGGTATCCCATGTCTTGCCCTTGGTTATATTTTTCATATATGTTCCTTTTGAGACTAAAGCTTTTATCAAGCTGAGGTTTGTTGGGGCTCTCTGATCGACTTCTTCTAAATTCGCATAGGAGTTCTTGTAATTTATTATTTATGCGGGCTTTGAAAGCGTAAAATCTCACATCCATCGATCTTTGCTGTTAGGATGAGGTTGTCGAGGTTGTAGAGGGTAGGGTGATGGTAGGATTAGGCTGCAATTGAGGAGGAGGAAGGCAGTAGCGGCAAGCAGAGTAGTGGCTATTGCAGAGGGAGAGGCTGCACAACGACAGAGGGCGTGGTTAGAAGCGAGGGTTGTGCACTGTAGCGGAAGGCAACAGTGACAACGCTACTATACGTGGCCGTGGGGATGAAGGCAGCAACAACGGTTGCCGTGGCAAGAGAGAAAGGGAAGAGCAGCACGGCAGCAGTGCTCTTCTTCTTCTCTCTTTTTTTTTATTATGGCTGCAGCGAAGACGTGTTCCCTTCTTGTTCAAGATGCTGACAGTAAGGAGGAAAGGGACGGATGTGAGGAGCGATGGAGAGGTTGAGGGCAATGGCGGATCGAGAGTAGAAGGCAGCAACCAGCGATCAAGGCTATGCGCCAGTGGGCAGTGGTAGGGAGGAGGCAATGGCATTAGCGACAGCGAATAGTGACGTTGCTGATGTAGGTGACAGCAGCAATAGTTGCGACAACTGCATGGATTATAGGGGAAGAGCAGCAACTACAATGGTGGCGACGGGCAAGGGAAGAAGGGCAATAGTATTGGGTGATCGGCAGTGGCGATTGTGGCAGAAGACAGTGAGGAGGGCACTGGCAGCGAGGGTAGGAGGCAGCAGAGGAAGGCACGATCGAGAAGGGTGGGGCAGCAATGTGGGGAGCGGCTGCAACAGCAAGATGGCAGAGGAGGAAAGGGGAGATGGCAGTGACCAAAAAGGCAGCAATGGTAACAATAGGTGGTCACCGGGGAGAGGCTACATAGCGGCAAAACAGAGGCAACAGGGCCATCAGGTAGAGGTTAAGAAAGGCAACGGTGTGGTTGGCAGAGGAAAAAGAGGACAGTGGTCGAGGACTTACGACAAAGAGCGTGACTAAAAGAAGACAACAACCAGTGGTTAAGGATGGTACGGGTGGGTGGCTGCTGTCATAGGAAAATAGTAGGAGTAATGACGATGGGCACGAAAGGAAGAAGACAATAGCTGGCGATTACGGATAGCAAGGGTGGGTGACTACTGCGATAGGGAAGGCATGGCATAGTTGCGGTAGCGATTGAGGAGCAGCCGGTGGCAATGTGAAGCAGGGGATCAATGGCTGACGGATGAGATGGCTAGCGGCAATGATTGAGGAGGAGGGCAAGGCATCGAAGTAGAAGGCCGGTTGGAAGTGGTTGGGCAACGACAAAAGGGCGTATGGCTGCTGCGGCAGGAAAGGAGGAAGGGAAGAGGTGATAAGGATGACAATGATGAACGGTAGCAGCAAGGGTGCTGAGGAACGCTGGGCAGCGACAGAGTAGGAAGGAGAGGAAGGTAGCCTTCCTTTTCTTCTCTCTTTTTCCTTTTTTCTTTTTTCTGGATGAACACTATAGCGAAGATGATTACAGAAAATGTGTGGAAGACCATGATGTCGGTGTAGATGGCAAAGGGAAGCTATGAGGATGATGAATGATAGTAGTGAAAGAGCCGAGGAACGGTAGCTCTGATACCATATGATAGAACCCTAGGGTTCTATCATGGAGGAAGAGGTTATAAAAGAGGGATAATCAATTTCTTCGAGGAGATCGGGCCTCCTAGATCACTCGAGGGGATCTACCTCTTAGGTTTTACCTTTTGGCTAATACTAATTTTTCATTGATTGATTTTCATAAAAGAGTTTACAGTCTTATCTATAGGGCTCTACCAAGAGTCTGATTAACTTCAACTCTTAACTAACTAATAACTCCTAATTGAAAATAATAACTAACTCAATCCCAATTGAAGATAAAAACCACTCTAACCACTCATAACTGACTTGATGAGGTTCACCTGACTCATAACTGACTCCAACTAACATGACTCAACTCAATTTAATCATAAATGGATGGACCCGACTTAGCTAGGGTCCTAACATCCACACCAGTGGTAGGGAACTTCAGATTCATTCAAACTTATAAGAGAATTAAGCAAAAAAATTATTGAAAAGGGGTAAAGAATGATATTGCTGAATTAGCACAGTGCGGCACATGCCAATTACATAAAAGTGAGACAGTGGCAAGCCCCAAAAAACTATAACCTCTACCCATACTTGACTCGGTGTTGACTAATATATTGATGGAATTCATCAAATAGCTACCCCCATCCCAAGGAAAACAAGTATAATCCTCATCGTGGTTGATCGTCTCATAAAGTATGCCCACTTCTGCATTGTCGCAACCCTTACACTGTCACTAGCATTGCTCGAATCTTTATAAAAAAATATTATAAAATTATATGGGATGCCTAGATCTATTATAATTGATTATGATAAGGTCTTCACTAGCAAATTTTATGTAAAATTATTCTAATTATATGGCACCAAATTGAAGATGAGCACGATATATCATCCACAAACTGATAGCCAGACCGAAGTGGTGAATAGGTACTTGGAGATATACCTCAGATGCTTTACCAGTGATTGATCGAAAGAGTGGACAAAGTGGCTTCCCTAGGTCGAGTGGTGGTATAACATGACTTATCATTCCTCGACAAAATGTACTCCCTATGAAGCCTTGTATAGTCGACCACCACCTTGTAAATCCCAAAATATTTAATCAGCTCATCTAAAGTAGATCAGGTAGATAGGGAGCTCAGGGATAGGGACAAATTTCTGAAATATTAAAGGATAATCTCTCAGTAGCCCAGGCAATGATGAAATAATAGCACGATATACATAAAAGTGAAAAGGAGTTTTGGTCTTCCTTCGGCTCTAGTCCTACAAGCAGACATTCGTCCATACTAGAGCATCCATAAAGCTCTCACCATGTTTCTTCGGGCCCTATCAGATCATGGAGCGCAATGGAGTAGTGGCATATTGGCTGGACCTACCCACAAGCTCCCGGATCCACTAAGTTTTTCATGTGTCATGCCTGAAGCTCAATTGGGATAGAACGAGACCTTCCAGACACTACAGCCTATGGAGAGCTCCAGATCTAGTTGAGAGCAATCATTGATCATCGAATCATGATTCATCGTCAATATCCCACTACTAAGGTGTTGGTGCAGTGGACAAACTTACCCACAGAAGATGCCACATAGGAGAACTATAAAGATATAAAGATCAAATTCCCAGAGTTCATAGAGCCTCAACCTTGAGGACAAGGCTTATTTAAAGAAGGCGGGTATGTTAGGACCCTAGCTAGGTTGGGTCCTAAGCCCACTGAATTGAAATGTCATTGAGTGTAATAAAATCCTAAATTAGTTGCCACCCCTATTGATGAAGTGGTCGACTAGGGTTAGTGAGGAGTCCTCAAAGAGAGGGACTCCTAACCAACCACTTCTCTTATTTGAGGTGGTCGACTAGTCTTAGAAGATGAAGAGTCTCCATTAGTTTGGACTCTCTCTAGGTTGATTAAGAGTTAAAGTAGGAGTCTTATTAGAAGTTAGGGTTTTGAGTCCCTATATAAACTCATGTAGTCACTATTATTTCATCATCAATAGATCAATTTTCTTTTAGCCCTTAGCCGAATACAGTGGAGGTGGGAACCCCTATAGAGTTCCAGGAGGTTGACCCCCCATAGAGATCAAACCCCAAGCTTAGAATCCACAAGGGTTCTAACAATATAATACCCTTAGGTGCATCAATAAGGTTCCAAGTCTTATTGGAGTACATGAAATTCATCTCAGTATTCATGGCTTCTTGCCACTTCCTGGAGCCTATGCTTATAATAGCCCCATCGTAGGTCTAAGAATCAACATCATGAGTATCATCTCTACTGATTTATTATACATATCTTTCAGGAGGATGGAACACTTTAACAGACCTACGTAAAGTTGGAACTTGTGTGCTAGGTTTCTAAATAGATGTGCTCTTCGGAATGGTGCTTAAGCTAGGTTCTCTAACCTTGCTTAACTCTATCACGCTCTACTATTTCCACCAAGAATTTGGTCATTCTCAAGGAACACTATCTTCTTAGTAACAAATATCTTTTGGTCCTTCGGATGATAAAAATAATATTCACAAATTTCCTTGGGGTATCCCACAAACTTGCACCACTTCGTCGTTGATTCTAAATTATTTAGTTTTTGTCTTCTAAAGTTGGCAGGATAGCCCCAAATCTTAATAGCATCAATATTAGGATTTTTTTTCTTTTCATATCTCATATAGTATAGATACTACCAACTTAGATGTTACTCTATTCATAAAGTAAGTTGCACCTCCAAGGCATATTTCAAAATGAGATGGGTAGATCTGCGAAACCCATCATGGACCACACTATATCTATCAGCATGTGATTTCTCCTTTATAATATACCATTGAACTAGGGTGTATAAGGAGGTGTTTATTGGGATAGAATCCCATGATTCCTAATAAAATAGGTGAACTCTATACTCAAGTACTCTCCTCCTCGATCCGATCGAAGAGTCTTAATACTCTTTATAGTCTGGTTTTCTACTTCATTTTCATATTCCCTAAATTTCTCAAGGGCTTCGGATTTATACTTCATTAATTATATATGTTCATATCTAGAGAAATCATCAGTGAAAGCAATGAAGTATGAATAACCATCTATAGCTTGATTCGATATGAGATCACACACATCCCTATGTATGAGTTTTAATAACTCAGTGGCTCTCTCTCTCTCTCTCTCTCTCTCTCTCTCTCTTTCTCTCTATTTTCATTAAATATAGAGTTGGTCAACTTTCAATGAAGGCAAGATTCACAAGTTGCATATAACTTATAGTCAAATAAATCTTAGTATTCATCCTTCAACAACTTTTGAATTCTTACCTCGTGGATGTGACCTAGCCTACAATATTATAAGTATGCATTGTTTACATTATCTCATTTTTTCTTAGGCAAATTTACATTCATGATATATGGAACAATGTCTAGCATAAATAAACCATTGTGTAATATTATCATGTAATCCAAAATTAATGAACAACTATTATTCTCTAAAACTAATTTATATTTGCTAACTATCAAATATAAAATAAAAATAATATTTTTGATAATAGAAGGAACATAATAATATGCATCTAATGCAATAGTATCTCCACCTAGTAGATATAGGATGGCCTTGCTAATAGCCACTACAGCAACTCTTGCTCCATTACACATCATAATGTCCATCTCACTTACCGCCAATCTCTTAGGCCTTGTCAGAACCTACAATAAATGACAAATATGATAAGCACTCCCGGTATCCAATATTAATGTGTTATCAAAAGAATATAACAAATGGAGACTAATCATGAATGTACCTGAAGCTTATCCAAGCTTCTGTTTCACCTTCTCTACAAGGTACTCTTTGTAGTTTATCATCCAATGCTCATCTTTGCCATAGTGGAAACATTGGCCTTTGTCTTTTTCCTTACCCAGTTTGCCCTTGCCCTTGCCCTTCTTAAGGGACTTGTTAGCCTTTTTTTTTCTATCTTACCAATATAGAGAATTGGCTTCTCTTTTTTAATGGTGCTCCCAGCCTCCCTTAACATATTTAGGAGCTCAGGTAGAGTCACCTCAGGCCTGTCCATGTTAAAAGTCATGATGAATTATGAAAGAGTGTCTGGGAGGGATTAAAGTACAAGGTCCACACATAAGTCATCCTCTAGGATTATTGCTAGATCTATGAGTTTCTTAATCCACTCAATTATCCTTAAGACATGGTTCTGAACTAATATCCCCTTCATCATCCTAACACAGAAGAGACTTTTTGATATTTCATATCTTTAAGTCCTTTTCTGTTCCTTAAACAACTGACAAAGATGAAGGAGGATATAATTGATATCCATGCTTTCATGCCACCTCTGTAGCTTAGGAGTCATAGAGGCTAACATATAATACTTAGCAAAAGTGAAATCATCTATGTACTTCACATAGTGAGTGATCTCATCCTCGCTTATCCCTTTATCTAGCGTGAGCAATATCATGTCAAGGACATATGCGATTTTCTCTATCGCAAGAATGATTCTCAGGTTGCAGAGCTAATCCATATAGTTTAGACTAGTGAGGTGGTAGGCATCAAGTATACTATTTTCTACCAGCAATATACTTTTCACAAACAAAGATGTAGCATAAATAAATAATATATAGATTTTATAGAAAAGCAAATAATTAAAATATGGACTTCTATCTTAATCTACTCCCACAATTTACTTATGAATTATGTGACGTCCTACGGCGCATGAAACAGAAATCTTCGATAGATTTCTAGTGGGGATCAGGATCCAATCGATGCCTTAGTGCAACCTTGAGGGACTCGACCAATCACACTAAGAAATTGATAGGCAACTATTACCAATCACAACTCCTTGTGATTCTCGTCTTATGTAGCTTTCGAACTATCATGGCCTTGAGGGACTCAACCAATCATGATATTCGATTAAGTCATCATTACAAGATAAATCTAATTTGATGATGTGCTCTCAAGGGACTCGACCAAGCATTTCATGTCCTCAAATTAGCGATGACATCTCTATATCGTAGGTAATATCTTAAATCACAATATAGGTGAGCCTTGAGGGACTCGACCAACTCAACCTATATTGGGATTCAATTTCTTTCTATAATAATAGAAGGCCACATGGGTCAATATAATTGTCTCACGCTTACCGACTTAATATTATCATAGGAGGGGATTTTGATTCGGTCTCCTAATATGATATGTCATATACATACACATTTAATATATATCTACATTGCATGCAAATATATATAAGTATTTAGTAGGTACGCAACCATCCATATATCATATATGAGTAATCATATAAGATGATCATGGACCATAGTCTAATGTGATCGGGCTCGAGCCAATGGGCCCAATCACTCACATCACGATCTATGTGTGTATCAATACATCTCCATGCCCTTTGATCATCCATCTCTTTATCATCAGTTCCACCGGCACCTCAATGTATCTCTATGCATCACGATTATCCAAATTGGCTTTGTAGGTCCCGCTAGCACATCCACACTCCCGTCGCACCTCCTCGTGTAATTTTAACATAATCACAGGCACGTAGGCCTGACAATAAATGAGAAAAATTATAGGCTTGCAAGCCCTAATAATAATAATAATCATACATACACTCATCACATCATATGGTCCATGATCATCTATCCACATCATACATCACATGTATATATCATAATGTAGGACTACTAGATAAATAATAATTAATTAAACTCTTTAATTAATTATCTTACTAAAATTTAAGATATCCTACCATAAGGTGTCCCACATGGAAAGAAAAAGCCCCTATGTGACTAGGAAATCCTAGCTGCTAGGGACACCCTTGCAGCTAAGAGTCCCTAGCCACAGGGCATCCTTGGGCGACCAGGAAACCCTAGCCCCCAAGGTGTCCCTTGTAGCATTGAGGCTTGGCTATAATCTTCTATAGGCGACCAACAAAACCCTAGCCACTTTGCTGCCCCCTGCGATTAGGAATCCCTAGCCATAGGGCTACCACCTATAGTAAGGAAACCCTAGCTACCAAGGGTTTGCATGCGGCCAGGACTCCTTAGTCACATGGGACCTTGCTGCTTGACTGAGAGCAGCAAGGGAAATGTAATTTTTTCATAGAAAAATTTCAACATGATAGATGTAATTTTTTCCAATAGTTCATGACATGGATTTGAGTAAAACTCAAGGGAAATCCATTGGTAAGGGAAATGTAATATCAACAAAAAATTCGTGGAAGAATACAACAGTAAAAGATTTAGTAAGATCAAAGATTACAAGAAGGTGCTACTGTAGATTGTTATGCTAGAATTTAGTAGTTTATGTTGGCTACAAGTGCCCGGCAAGCCATTCATATAAGTGATGACACGTGTGACATGTTGTTCGATCTTTTTACTTATAATTATTACTAGCATATTCTCACATTATATTATATGTTGCATATATATATATATATATATATATATATATATATATATATATATATATATTGGTTTTGTGCAATGGAAATCAGATCATAATGAGATCACGATAATGAGATTGATCACTTTTAAACACAGATCCTAAATAATCCCAATTATAGGTTACTCAAGAGGGACATCAAGATGACTGGATAGACCGGTGTACTATATACACGTCCATATGATGGAAGTGGTTGGTCTCATAGCCACTTGTGTGGAGACACTAAGGATATAGTACAGGTGCTCATTAGAGAATGAGTTCACTAATTGATCTGCTTATAGAATATTATGTGATTGATTATACCTAATGTTAGACAGCAATTCCATAGTCCCAATTATATTTGCTACTATGCTCTCTCCCTCTGTAAGAGTTGCGAGATCAGATTGGAGGAGTTTCGCTGCATAGATCCATCATGTGGATATCGCTAGAGAGGAGGACACTTAACCTCCTTCATTCTCTCCATCCGGATCTAGAAATACAGGGATATACAATATTTCTAGATGATCAATCTATCATATAACATGGTTTTATCGATTTTTGTGGCTTTCTCGTGACCCAATCTTTTACACGATGATTTGATCTGCGTGAGAAATCAATTTTTGTTTTGATTTTCGCTGCGCATCTGATGCTCCCGCTGAGGTTTCCCAATAGTTTAGATGTAGAAGATCAGAGGTTTATATCAATTATTTTTGCATAAAACTAAAAGAAAATCCACTATCAAGGAGTACTAAAGCCATCATAAAAAAACTCGTAGAAGATTGGTCAGAAAAATTATGGTAGCAAGATCAAAAATAGGCAGTAGTATGTAGTTGAATTATGTAGTGCAACTTTTATCATAAAGATGGAAACTTTATGACGAAGAGTTTATGCAGTGAGATAGGAACACTTTTTTTTTCAGTTAAGGATAACCAAATTACAGTAGTAGTAAGGTAGAAAATCAGAACCTGATGCAATTCTTGGGAAGATCAAAAGGTATATGCAGTAGTGAGAATTGCTTGGGTGGCTGTGGAAGGATTTGGGCAGCGATGGAAGGGCAGCAAGATGCCAAAAATGCTGCTCTGATACCAAGTGTTAGAACCCTTAGGGATTCTAAGCTTAGGGTGATCTAAATAGGGGATCGACCTCCTTGGAACTCTATAGAGGTTCCTCCCTCCTTGGGTGGCTGCACTGCTAAAATATTAATCTATTGATGATGAAAAGAGGGGTGAATCAGACTATTTATAGGGCTTCTAAACCCTAACTCCTAATAGGACTCATACTTCATGAAAACTCCTCCCTAATCGAAAACTCCAACTCCTAGTAAATCTCCTACTCCAACTAAGACTCCTATTCCCCTCAACTCCTATCTCTAGCCAACTCTTGACATTGATACGGCTGGTGGCTCTAGGGGTCTCCAACTCCTAACTTTATTCTTATTCCACCCTAAAAGGAGTCCAAGCTAAATGGAACTCTCCCCTTCTTGCCCTAGTCAGCCTCTCTTAAAAGGAGGAGGCGGCTATGAGACTCTCATCCCATAAGGACTCCTTAACCCTAACCAACCACTTATTTACTAGGGGGTGATGGCTAGATTATGGTTTATTGCATTCATGACTCAATTGACTCTGACCCGTATCCAATTCCGAGTCATAACCATACTTTAGTTTAACCGAATCCTAACCCTACTAGGATTTAGGCTAATTTATTACAATGGACTCAAATCTCTCCTCCTAACTGATCTAATGTCAGGTCTAGGTTGGCCAACAAGGCTCAATCTAAAGACTCGACTAAATCGACTAGGACCTGACTTAGCTAGGGTCCTAGGGGGAGGGGGGTGGTGAATTAATGTTATCGCAAAAAAATCTGATTTTTGA
Source organism: Ensete glaucum (assembly GCA_021527575.1). Lineage (NCBI taxonomy): Eukaryota > Viridiplantae > Streptophyta > Magnoliopsida > Zingiberales > Musaceae > Ensete > Ensete glaucum. Next base: position 35,896,563 of record CM038558.1, on the reverse strand, counting down.
AAGTTTGATTAATAAATCTATATCAAAAATATGTTTAACCAAAAGTGCAAGTAAGGATAGTGAGTGAAGTAAATTAGTAAGTAATAACAAAGCCAAGTAAGAGAAGGATGCAAACCGATTTATAGTAGTTCGATCATCCTGACCTACGTCCACTCTCGATCCCTCTTCCCTCAAAGGCACTAACTTTTACTACCAATCTTCATTTCAATAGGCAAAGATCAACTACTCTTGTTATAATCCTTCTCCTTTTAACAGGCTCAAGAGATAACCTTTACACCTCTTCTCCTTTTAACAAGCCTAGGAGAGAACCTTTATAAGAGACCTCAACCCTCCTACAACTTAGAAATGCTACTAAACTCAAAAAGGAGGAAAAGACTTAAACACCACTCACTCAAAGAGAGTTTACAACCATTTAATCCTTAAGATTTTGTTCTCTTTTTTTCTTCTTGAATCAAGAAAGCATGAGTATGATATTTATAAACCCCAAAAGACTTTTAAAATGGTGTCAAAAACTTCAATCCTGAGATTTTGGGGTACTGGTGGTACTATCGCCAGTGTCAAGTGATCTACCACTGAACAGAGCTTGCTGGCAGTATCACTACTAGAGCCTAGATTCAACACACACACACACACACAAACCACACCCCACCAACCGCCCCCCCCCCAATTCTTCTTAGATCTAATACGATCCTAACAATTGGTATTAGAGCCTAGTTCTCTCAATTAGATTAATATCTAAGAGAAATTTAATGATTCTTTCTAGCAATCAAGAGAGTCACTTTATCACTTGTCTACCTATATTCAACGGGACAGACTACACTTATTGGAAAACATGAATTAAAATTTTCTTGATTTCTATGGATTTTGATTTATGGAATGTCGGTGAATATGATTTTCAAAAATCTTATAGATCACTGAATGAATGGAATGATTTTGAGAAGAAAATATTTTCCTTAAATGCTAAAGCTATAAACGCTTTATTTTGTACTTTAGATAAAAATGAGTTTAATCGTATTTCTACATTTGACACTGCACATGATATTTAACACACACTTGAAGTTACTCATGAAGTCACAAATAGAGTAAAAGAATCTAAAATCAATCTTTTAGTACATAATTATGAATTATTTAAAATGAAGCCAAGTAAAACCATTAATGATATATACACCCATTTTACAGATGTTGTCAATAGTTCAAAAGCTCTTGCTAAAAGCTATACTAATCTTAAATTAGTGAATAAGATTTTAAGATCTTTTCCAGGGCACCTATAACTAGCAGGGCACCTGTAACTAGCAATCTCCCACTTGACCTAAAGCCAATCACCTATGTGTCTGATCCACATCAGACCCCTAGGATGCTTAAATACAATCTGAGCTAACGGCTTCATCAGTGGATCTGCAATGTTATATTCGGATAAAACTCTTTTCATTGCTATATCTTTATGAGCTATAATCTCTCTAATCAGATAGAACCTCCTCAGAACATACTTAGACTTCTGATGAGACATGAACGATCGCCCCGTTGATGTCGTAGTATATGGGAATTAGTTCAATACTATTTGGCACGACTCTCAAATCTTTGATGAACTTCTTCATCCACACCCCTTCCTTTGTTACTTCTGCTGCAGCAATGTATCCCGCCTCTATGGTCGAGTCAATAGTAGTATCTTGCTTGGAACTCTTCCAGCTTACTACTCCTCCATTCAGGGTGAAAAGATATCCTGAATTTAACTTGCTATCATCAATATCGGACTGAAAACTCGAGTTCGTGTAGCCCTCAACCTGGAAGCTACCTCCTGTATATACCAGTAAAAGATCTTTAGTCCTTCTTAAGTACTTAAGGATATATTTTACTGCCTTCTAGTGTTCTAAACCTGAATCTGCCTTATACCAGTTCGTGACACTCAGAGCATGTGCTATATCAGGCCTGGTATATAGCATCACATATATGATAGACCATATCACCGAGGCATAAGATATTTGATCTATGTCTACTATTTCTTTATGAGTCCTTGGGTACATATTCCTAGAAAGTAATATTCCATGTCTCATTGGTATGAGACCTCTCTTGGAATTCTCCATGCCAAACCTTTTGACAATGGAGTCTATGTACCTAGACTAGGACAAGTCAAGCATCCTCTTGGATTTATCTTGATGTCGATGTCTGTTATAGCAAGGTCATGAGACAAAATATGCTCGAGATGTGTGAGTCAAAAAATCTAACCATACCAAGATGCCCTCCACGGTGGAAGTACAAGACCCACCACAATGAGAGAAGTAAATGCCCAATACAGCAAGGCCATTGAGTGAAATATTCTCGAGATACATGAGTCAAAAAAACTCAACTAACACCAATATGCTAATTGCGGCAAGGCCATCGGGTGAAACGTACTTAAGATATGTGAGTCAGGAATACTCGACCCACACGTAGATGCCCCAACGACAAGGTCATCGGGTGAAACATGCTCAAGATATGTGAGTAGGAAAAACCTAATCCACACCAAGATGCCCGCTACAGTGAGGCCATCGTGTGAAGCGTGCTCGAGATGTGTGAGTTAGGAAAACCCAACACATACCAAGACGTCGGTCATCGGATGAAATGTGCTTGAGATATGTGACTTAAGAAACCCAACCCGCACCAAGATTATTCGCTACAACAAGGTCATCGGGGTAAATATGTTCGAGATGTGTGAGTCGATAAAACCTGACCTACACCAAGATGCCTGCTACAGTAAAGTCATCGGGAGAAATATGCCAAAGAGTCCAAAAAACCCGATCCAACTAAGAGGCCTACTATGGAGAGGTCATTGGGCGAAACATGCTAAAGATGTGTGAATTGGGAAAACTTGACCCACACCAAGATAAGGTTACTAGGGGAAACATGCTAAAGATGTGAGTTAGGAAAACTCGACCTGCACCAAGATGCCCGCTACGTAAGGCATCAAGAAAAAGATGCCCAAGATGCTTGAGTCGATAATGCCCAATCCAAGCTCCATGCTGGGATGAATAGGTGAGGAAAAGATAGACCTCGACCAACATAATGACCAGATGGCACACCTTGAACCTCTTAGCAAGAGCCCCAAAGTAAGCCTTTTAGGGGGGGATAAATGGTAGGTAATATTCTAGTACTAATCAAAATTCGCTAGTTGGCAGCCATCGAGGAGTTGACTGTTGGGAAACCTCAGCGGATGCATCATATGCATAGTGGAAATCAAAATAAAAACTAGTTTCCCATGCAGATTAAATCGTCATGCAAAAGATTCGGGTCATGAAAAAAACTGGAAAAACTAAAAAAACACGATATATGAGAGATTGATTTTACTTAGGGAGATCGTATATCCCTGTATTCCAGATCTGGATTGAGAAGATGAAGGAGGTCAAGTATTCTCCTCTCTAGCAGTATCCACACGATAGATCTCTGCAGTGAAACTCCTCCAATCTGATCTCGCAACTATTGTATAGAAGGATAGAGGAGAATAGGAGGTGGTGGCTAAAGCTACAGCCTATCAACCATGAGTCTCCCCTCCTATTTATAGAGAGCCACCAAAAATCTTAGGGCTCCTACCTTAGTGGGTATTAGATCTTCATTCAATTACCTACTAACCTTGTATTATCGGATCTCTATCCAATAATCTCCTTAGATCTTTAATTGAGCCTTAATCAAGGAGCCCATCAGCATAGAGTCTCGTCTAATGAGAATAGGGGCTAATTAGATCTTCATTCAATCCTCTATTCGCTGAAGCATCCACTATATGTGTGTAACCCTCTAGACTCAATATTGAGCTGACCATGAGTCACTCCTATCAGAACTCCTTCTGATATAGTGAATTATTATCCTCATAATAATTCACTCGACTCATTAACTATAGACATACTAGGCCACTACGTCATAGTCCCCAAACGGTACAGGGGGATTGAATCCATTGAATATGTCTATCCATAGTTACCATATATCTATAATCCCTCGTCCAACTAATATCTCAAAGACTGTATATTTGACATGGCACTGTCATGTTACATACGGAATCCGTCATAGTCTCGCTCTAATGGGATTCTCTTGGAGAACTCTTACTCTCTCAAACCGAATGACCCTGGCCAAGGATTTGTCTAAGCAAGCACATATGGGATATTCCTCTCATGATACCGAGAGTAGATGATCCTCTATTGACACTCAATTGTCTTTGTAAGGTTGGATACCAATCTTGATAACCAGTTGTACCTGGTCTAAAACTTTTCAAATGTGTAAGCATAGTGTCAAAGAAAGGAGTACTCATACAAGGTATTCTTGGTGTCTTAAGTCTAAGGACCAGATACACAACTGGGACTATGGAATCGCTGTCTGACATTAGGTATCATTAATCATATAGCATTTCATAAGCGGATCAATTAGTGAACTCATTCTCCAATGAGCACCTGTACTATATCCTTAGTGTCTCTACACAAGTGGCTTTGAGACTAGCTGTCTCTATCATATGGATAGGTATATAGTAAATTGGTATGTTCGGTTATCTCGATATCTCTTTCGAGTAACTTATAACTGGGATTATTTAGGATCTTTTTTTAAAGGTGAATTAATCTCATTATCGTGATTTCATCATGATTCAATTTCCACTGCATAGAACCAAGGGCATCACAGTATATATGCTACAGATAATATAATATGAGAATATACCAATATTAATTATAAGTAAAAAGATTACATAGTGTGTCACACGTGCCATCACTCATGTGATTGGCTTGCAGGGCACCTATAACTATCAATCTCCTACTTGACCTAAAGCTAATCACCTATGTGTCTGATCCATATTAGACCCATGTGATGCTTAAATATAATCTGAGCCAACGGCTTCATTAGTGGATCTGCAATGTTATATTCGGATGGAACTCTTTCCATTGTTATATCTTTACAGGCTATAATCTCTCTAATCGGATGAAACCTCCTTGTAACATGCTTAGACTTCTAATGAGACATGGGTTCTTTCGCTTGAGTGATCGCCCCGTTGATGTCATAGTATATGGGAATTAGTTCAATGCTACTTGGTACGACTCTCAAATATTTGATGAACTTCTTCATCCACACCCCTTCCTTTATTATTTCTGCTGTAGCAATGTATCCCGCCTTTGTAGTCGAGTCAGTAGTAGTATCTTGCTTAGAACTCTTCCAGCTTACTACTCCTCCATTCAGGGTGAAAATATATCCTAAATTTGACTTGCTATCATCAATATCGGACTGAAAACTCGAGTCTGTATGACCCTCAGCTTGGAGGCTACCTCCTTTATATACTAGTAAAAGATCCTTAGTCCTTCTTAAGTACTTAAGGATATATTTTACTGGCTTCTAGTGTTCTAAACCTGGATCTGCTTGATACTTGCTCATGACACTTACAACATGTGCTATATCAGGCCTGGTACATAGCATCACATACATGATATACCATATCACTGAGGCATAAGATATTTGATCTATGTCTACCCTTTCTTTAGGAGTCTTTGGGGACATACTCCTAGAAAGTGATATTTCAAGTCTCATTAGTATGAGACCTCTCTTGGAATTCTCCATGCCAAACCGTTTGACAATGGAGTCTATGTACCTGGACTAGGACAAGACAAGCATCCTCTTGGATTTATCTCTATAGATCCGGATGCCCAAAATATAGGATGCTTCTCCTAAATCTTCCATGGAAAAGTTTCTAGATAGCCAAGCCTTTATTGTAGAAAGCATTCCTACATCATTCCTAATTATTAGGATGTCATCCACATATAGCACCAAGAAGGTGATAGCGCTCCCACTTACTTTCTTGTACATACGAGGCTCATATTCATTGTTAACAAAGTCAAAAGATCTTATCACCTCATCAAATCTTATGTTCTAACTTTAAGAAACTTGCTTTAATCCATAAATGGATATAAGTAACCTACACATTTTATCTGAACTCTCTTTGGATACGAATCCCTCTGGTTGTATCATATACACCTCCTCTTTGAGGTTGCCATTGAGAAATATCATTTTGACATCCATCTGTCAGATCTCATAGTCATAGTGTGCTATAATAGTCAAAATAATTCTAATTGACTTAAGCATGGCTACAGGTGAAAAGGTTTCATCATAGTCAACTCCTCATCTTTGATAATATCCTTTAGCTACCAGCCTTGCTTTATAGGTTTCTACATTTCCATCCACTCTGATCTTCTTCTTTAAGATTCATTTGTAGCCAATGGGTATAATATCCTCAGGTGCATCCACAATGTTTCAAACCTCATTAGAGTATATGAAATCTATCTCAGAATTTATGGCTTCTTACCACTTCCTGGAGTCTATACTTATAATAGTCTCCTCGTAGGTCTAAGGATCAATATTCTGAGAGTCATCTCTACTGATATGTCCTGCATATCTTTCAGGAGGGTGAGATACTCTATTAGACCTATGCAAAGTTAGAACTTGTGTGTTAGGTATCTAAATAGACTCGGACTCTAGAATGGTGCTTGAGTTAGGTTCTCCAATCTTGCTCAATTCTATTTTTCTCCCATTGTTTCCACCAAGAATGTGTTCCTTCTCAAGGAACACGACTCTCTTGGCAACAAAGACCTTTTGGTCCTCGGGGTAATAAAAATAATACTCACAAGTTTCCTTTGGGTATCCCACAAATGTGCACCATTCTATCATTGATTCCAACTTATCGGGGTTGTGTCTTCTAGCCCCAAATCATAACAAACTTAAGATCAGGTTTCTTTTCTTTCCATATCTCATATGACGTAGACACTACCGACTTTGATGGAACTATGTTCAAATGGTAAGCTGTGGTTTTTAGGGCATACCTCGAGAATGAGATGGGTAGGTCAGCGAAACTCATCACGAATCGCACCATGTCTAACAGCATGTGATTCCTCCTTTCTGATACACTATTGAGCTGAGGTGTATAAGGAGGTGTCCACTTGGATAGAATCTCATTGTCACTGAGGAAATGGGTGAACTTCGTTCTAAAGTACTCTCCTCTTCGATCTAATAGAAGAGTCTTAATACTCTTTCCAATTTGGTTTTCTACCTCATTCTTATATTTTCTAAATTTCTTAAATGCCTCAGATTTGTACTTCATTAAGTACATGTGTCCATTCCTAGAGAAATCATTAGTGAATATAATGAAGTATGAGTAACCACTTATAGCCTGAGTCGATATGGGACCATATACATCACTATGTATGAGTTCCAATAACTTGGTAGCTCTCTCTCCAATTCCACTAAAATGAGAGTTGATCATCTTCCCACGAAGGCAAGGTTCGTAAGTTGCATATGGCTCATAGTCAAATAGATTTAAGTATCCATCTTTCAACAACTTTTGAATCATTCCCTAATGTATATGACCTAGCCTACAATATCATAGGTATGCATTATTCACCTTATCTCTTTTCCTCTTAGACATATTTATATTTATGATATGTGGAGAAGTGTCTAACACATATAAGTCATTTATAAGGGTCCCTCTAGTGATAATCTCATCATCCATATTTATTGAATAACTATTATTCTCAAAAACTAATTTATAGCTACTAATTATCAAACAAGAAATAGAAATAATATTTTTGATAATAGAGGGAACAAAATAGCATGTATCTAACGTAATAATAGCTCCATAAGGCAGATGTAGGGTGACCTCTCCAACAGCAATTACAGAAACTCTTGCTCTATTGCCTATCTTGAGGTTAATCTCACCTCTAACTAATCTCCTAGGTCTTGCCAGAACATGCAACGAGTTACAAATATGATAAATACTCCCGGTATCCAATACCCATGTATTATCATGAAAATCTAACAAGTGAAGACCGATCATGAATATATCTGAAGCTTCTCCAAGCTTCTATTTCACCTTATCTGTAAGGTAGTCCTTACAGTTCCTCTTCTAATGCCCATCTTGGTCGCAGTGGAAGCACTATCCTTTGTCCTTTGCTCGGTCTTTCTTAGTAACCTTTGCCTTACTCGGTCTTCCTCTGCCCTTACCCTTCTTAAGGGTCTTACTAGCCTTCCTTTTCTTTTTGATCTCACTAATATAGAGAATTAGCTTCTCCTTCTTAATGACACTCTCAGCTTCCTTCAACATATTGAGGAGCTCAAGGAGAGTCACATCAATCTTGTTCATGTTAAAATTTATGATGAAGTAAGAAAAGGTGTCTGATAGAGACTAAAGTATAAAATCAATGCATAGGTTATCCTCTAGGACTATTCCTAGACCTGTGAGTTTCTTGATCCACTCTATCATTTTTAGGACATAGTTCTCAGCCGATGTCCCTTCTGTCATCCTAGCTTAGAAGAGTCTCTTAAATATCTCATATCTTTGAGTTCTTCCCTGTTTCTCAAACAGATAGTAGAGATGAAGAAGGATAGAATCTGCATCTATGTTCTCATGTTACCTTTGTAACTCAAGATTCATGGAGGCCAACATGTAACATTTTACCAATGTGGAATCATCTATATACTTCATATAACGAGCGATTTCATCCTCGCTTGCCCCTTCTTCCGACGTGGGCACAATTGTATCAATGACGTATACGACTTTCTTCGTAGTGAAAATAATTCTCAAATTACGGAGCCAATCCATGTAGTTTAAATCAGTAAGGCGATTAGCATCAAGTATGCCACGTAGGAGGTTTGCGAGCGACATGTTTCTAACAAAACAAGATATAACAAAAATAAATAACATACAAATTTTGTAAAAAATATTAATTAAGATATGGACTTCTATCTTAATATACTCCTACTATTTTCCTAGCGAATCACACGACACCCTTGACACATGAGATGAAAGTCTCCGACAGACTCCTAGTGGGGATCGAGATCCAATTGACATAATAGTACAACCTTGAGGGACTTGACTAATTATACTAAGCCTAAAAGGTAGACAACTCTTACCAATCACAACTCCTTATGATTGCCGTCATGTTCAACCTCTGAATCATCATGGTCTCAACTGCTCGACCAACTATGAAGTTCAGTTAAGTCATCACCATCATTACAAGATGAGTCTAATTCAATGGATATGCTCTCGACTGCTCGACCAAGTTATACCATGTCCTCGAGTCACCGATAATATCTATATGTCGTAGGCAAGAACTCGATCACGTAGATAGGTGAGCCTCGAGTGACTCGACTAACTCAACCTATGTCGTGATTCAATTTCTTCCTATAACGATGGAAGGCTACGTGGGTCAATCTTATTGCCTCATGCTTACCAAGTTAATATTATCGTAAGAGAGGTTTTCATTTTATATCGGTCTCCTAATATATCGTGTCACATATATACATATTTAATATATATCTATATGTGAATATATATATATATATATATATATATATATATATATATATATATATAGTAGGTGTATAACACATTACATATGTAAGCCACACCAAATGATCATGAGCCGTCATCTAATATAATTAAGCCCGAGCCAATGGGCATAATCACTCACAATATAATCTATTTGGCATCGGCGCATCTCCATGCCCTGTGATTGTTGATCTCGTCATCATCATTTCCGTTGGATCGTCCCATCACAATGCAGCGTGATCTCCCACCATGACATCGTAGGTCCCGCTGTCACCTGCACGCTTCTGCCGCACCTCTCCATGTAATTACAAATAATTACAAGCATGCAGGCTCGACAATAAATGAAAAAATTAGATGCTCGCATCCCCCAACAATAATAATAATCATAATCACACACATCACAACACATGGCTCATGATAATCCATCCACATCATACATCACATATACATCACATCATATGTAGGATTACTAGATATATATAATAATTAATTAAACTATTTAATTAATTATGTTTCTGAAAATCAGGATATGCTTAGAATTTCCAGAATTATCAAGGGTATTTTCATAATTTTAGATGAGAGGACAGTCCTTGAAATTTTTAGAATTGTTGAGGGCTTTTTTAGAATACTAGGCATAAGATAGCCCCTGAAATTTCTCAAATACAAGGGGCAGTATCATCCTTCTTTTAAAAAAGATGCCCTATCCCTTTCCCTCTCTGACCGCCACCACTATCGTTGTTGTGACAAGCGACACTGCCCCTTACGGCGTTGTTGGGATTGCCCCCGGCCTCGCCGCGGTGGTCGCCTCTGGTGTCGCTCGCCCATAGGCGTCACCTGAGCACTAGCCATACCAGCGCCGCGGCCATCGGCGATCGCCTTTGGGGGCTACCCTTGTGGACCGCCGCCTGCATGGGGCTTTGGTCGTGGTCGCTTGCAGGCCCGCCGTGGCCCACCCTTTCTCCTCATCGCCAAAAAATACAGTAAAAATGCGTAGAACGATTCTACGCGATTCAATCTCATCGCATATAGTTTAAAACCAATCTTTCACACAAAAACCTTGGCTCTGATACCACTATTGGGAAACCTCAACGGGTGCATCACATATGCAGCAAAAATCAAAACAAAAATTGATTTCCAACGTAGATCAAATCATCGTGCAAAAGATTGGGATCACAAGAAAAATCATAAAAATCAGAAAAACATGATGTATGATAGATTGATTTTACCTAGAGAGATCATATCCCTATATTCCAGATCCGGATAGAGAAGATGAAAGAGGTCAAGTGTCCTCCTCTCTAGCGGTATCCACACGATGGATCTCTGTAGCGAAACTCCTCCAATCTGATCTCGCAACTCTTGCACAGAGGGAGGGAGGAGAATAGGAGGTGGTGGCTAAAACCAATCTTTCACATAAAAACCTTGGCTCTGATACCACTATTGGGAAACCTCAACGGGTGCATCACATATGCAACAAAAATCAAAACAAAAATTGGTTTCCAACATAGATCAAATCATCGTGTAAAAGATTGGGATCGTAAGAAAAATCATAAAAATCAGAAAAACATGATGTATGATAGATTGATTATACCTAGAGAGATTATATCCCTATATTCCAGATTCGGATGGAGAAGATGAAGGAGGTCAAGTGTCCTCCTCTCTAGCGGTATCCACACAATGGATCTCTGCAGCGAAACTCCTCCAATCTGATCTCGCAACTCTTGCATAGAGGGAGGGAGGAGAATAGTAGGTGGTGGCTACAGCTGCAGCCTATCAACCATAAGTCTCCCTCCTATTTATAGAGAGCCACCAAAAACCCTAGGGCTCTTGCCTTAGTAGGTATTGGATCTTCATCCAATTACCCACTAACTTTGCATTATTGGATCTCTATCCAATAATCTCTTTAGGCATCTAATTGGGCCTTAATCAAGGAGCTCATCAACATAGGATCTTATCTAATGAGAATATGGGCTAATTAAATCTCCATCCAATCCTCTACTCACTGAAACATCTACCATATGTGTGTGACCCTCTAGGCCCGATACTGAGCTGGCTGTGAGTCACTCTCATCAAAACTCCTTCTGATATAGTGAATTATTATCCCCATAATAATTCACTTGACTCATCGACTATGGACGTACTAGGCCACTACGCCATAGTTCCCAGACAGTATAGGAGGATCGAATCAATCGAACCTGTTTATCCATAGTTACTATATATTCATAATCCTTCATCTAGCTAATATCCCAGAGACCGTATATTAGACATGGTACTGTCATGTCATATACGAAATCCATCATAATCTCGCTCTAATCAGATTCTCTCGGAGAACTATTTCTCTCTCAAACCGAATGATCCTGACCAGGGATTTGTCTGAGCAAGCACATATAGGATATTTCTCTCGTGATACCAAGAGTGGATAATTCTTTATTGACACTCAATTACCTTCGTAAGGTTGACTACCAATCCCGATAACCAACTGTACCAAATATGAAACTTTCCAAACATGTAAGTCTAGCATCAAAGAAAGGAATACTCATACAAGACATCCTTAGTGTCTCAAGTCTAAGGACTAGATACATAACTGGGACTATGGAATCGCTGTCTGACATTAGGTATCATTAACCATACAATATTTCATAAGCGAATCAATCGGTAAACTCATTCTCTAATGAGCACATGTACTATATCCTTAGTGTCTCCACACAAGTGGCTATGAGAATAGTCACCTCTATCATATGGACAGGTATATAGTACGTCGGTCTGTCCAGCTATTTCGATGTCCCTCTCAAGTAACCTATGACCGAAATTATTTATGATCTGTATTTAAAGGTGCATCGATCTTATTATTGTGATCTCATCATAATCTGATTCTCATTGCACAGAACAAAAAATATCACAATATATATGCTACAGATAATATAATGTGAAAATATGTCAATATTAATCATAAGCAAAAAGATTATGTAGTGTGTTACACATGCCATCACTCACGTGATTGGCTTGCAGGGCACTTGTAACTAGCATTGATATAGAAAATAACGATGCATCTATTTGACGTATAAGATGATCAAGCTGGTAAGTGTGGCACCCCTTCGGTGGTCCTTTGCTAGCACTATGTCATGGGAGGGTGTACGAATCTATCATAAAAGGATGTATAGGTAGTCCCTATCAGTCCTATCCCATCATCTTCATAGGTATAAAAATCAATATCCGATGCTTAAACAAGGATCAGATTTTGAACCCCAAAAAGACTAGTCCTTACAAAACTAATCTAAGCGTCATAGGAATCTAGTCAGAAATTCTCTCCCAACATCGATCTATTATGTAGGGCCCTTAGGAGATCGAGCTGATTTTAGCTCTACCTCAAGACAACCTCGAAGGATCGAAGACTCTCATGGAGTTATCCTCGCCCCTATTTAACTCTTGTCTACTTATCTCACCCTCAAGAGGATCTTCTAGAATAATCGTACATCTTCAAGATAAGACCAAGACATATCGCTCCTTATTAACAGTTACGACTAATAAGCCACTGCCATACGTTCTACCAAGAAACTCTTAATTTAGTGTTCTGTGTTGCTCATTTCACTGAATTCCCTAGGATGAGAGCTGAGATTTACTTGAAGGTCAACAAGATATACAAATTCAGGTGTGAGTCAGAAACAGGTTGTCCATGGCCAGTACAACAATGATTTTGACTATTAATCTTTCGTCCAATTAAACTAAATCTCACATGTTTTAGCATGCACAGTGAGAGAGGTTTCCAGCTGAAGAAGAAAATGGTGGAAACAACACTAACAACACTATTTGCAGTAGCATTCCACATGCGATTGGCAGAGAATACCTGTAAGATTATTAGGTTTTGGATACTGAACTATCGCATGATAGAGTTTTATAGTATTTGGGATTAAAAACATTTGGCTCAGAGCAGAAGAAACTGAACAGTTGGTTGGAACACAATAAGGCATTTTACAAAATTTTGTAATATTTTATTTTATTTTATTTTATTTTATTTTTGTCCATTCCATGCCAAATGTGGTCCCATCAAATGATACGTCTGATTAACTGCCATGTTAATTGTCCCCACCAAATCCCATGAACCCCTCTCGAAGTCTTGAATCCACCACAAATCTAGCTTGACCTAATTCCCCCGCATGATTGAGAAACTCCCCCCGTTTGCCATAAAATATGATAGAGACATGCAAAATACACCTGGCTACTCAAAAGCTGGTACACCATCCCCGGAATCAAATCAGATTTCAGCACTTTTATCATATGTGTGGGCTTGCAGGGATTTGGAGGCATCAAACAACATCTTAAAATGGTATTCACTTTCTATCTTGCTTCTCCATTTGGATTATACTTCGTTATCTTTAAGCTTCCTTTTTATCATTATGTGATGGAGTTGATAATGCTAAGTAACCTTTTCTCTGTTGCGGTTAAGCGTGTTAAAACGGATTTGAATCTAATTGTTAAAAGTCAAATTGAATCAAACTAAAAAATAATTTAGTTCAATTAAAATAAAAGACTTTGAACCAAAACCATTTGAGACCTAACTAATTGAATCGGTTCAAAATCGATTAGTCTGATTTCGTTTGTTAACTAGTTTCTAATCGTAAGTAATTTAAAAATATATGTTTCCAATGAATCGATTTGATTTGGTGAACCGATTCATTCTAATTGAATCGAATCAAAATTTTGATTCAATTAGATCGATATTTAAAAAAACATATATAAAACATATCATTCTAAATATTTTAAAAATATTAAATATATAAGAAAAAAAGAAATCAATAATAAGACAACACAAGGATGAAACTCCACCCAATTGATAATAAGACAACACAACGATAACCTCCAAGAAAGTTAGAGCACAATAACTGGGATCTTCTTCCATTTTAACAAATTAGTCCACTATAATTTGCTGTCAACAAAATTGAGTTTCAAGAAGAGTAAAAAAAATGATATGTGATGAACGTAGCTTATTGATCCAGACGTCCCAATTGATATAAATGTTTAGTCATCTTAACGACATAATAAGAAAGATAAAATTATGATTTAAAAATTTTTAACTTTTTTAGTCGATTCTATTTAACAAAAACCTATTAATCGTTTATAGTTTATAAAACTAAATTATAATAAATTAATTTAAAATAAATCGATTCAAGACTGATTTAGCATAAGGAATTTGATTCAAATTTTTTGGTTTTATTTGAACACACCTAGCTGCAGTAGTGAGTTGTTTTGGTTGACAAGGTGGAGTTCCACCAAGAGGTCCACCATGTTCATTGTCAAGAACACCGGAAGGCTAATGGGGTGCCACTGAAGTGGGGAATAATTTGAGTTCTAAAGTCTATCCCATATTTCTCTCTCTTGATTGGCAGGTAAAAAATAATAGCCAACGATACAAATATTCTTGCCTAAGTTGAGAGCTAATGCTGCATTGATTGGGATACGTCATTATAGTTTCACCTTTTGCAGGGCGTTTGGGATACAACGTCAGGTCAATATAGTCATGATAGCTATTTGATTATAAAAAAGTGCGTCTACGTAGCGCACCAGATTCCCGTTAATATGAGGTCTGAAGAAAGATAGTACAAATAATTTTTATATCTAAATACAAAGAGTTTATTTTCATAAATTAATATATTAGATCACAAAAGAACAATGGTAATCTATTCTATTGATAATTATTAAGCCTCAGTTTCTATAGATACAACATACTGAAAGATTATGAGTAGCTAGGAGACGATATTTATCTTTTAACTGTTCTTGATTTGAATTACAAATATGTTGATAAAAGTAGAGGACTTTTATGCATTTCATTCAACTTGAACCGATATCAAATCAACATGATAAAAAAAATTTTCTGATGAATTATAAACAGAAAATAAGAACCACATAGATCTGGTATTTATATGATTAATTATATTACAAAGATAAGATGAATCATCCGAGATCAAATTGACACCAAACCCATAAAGGCATCCTGGGCGGAGGAATCAATTTATATACCATCCAACAACTGTCTATAAACAGTGGGTGGTGCCACTTGAAATCTACAATTCATGTCCCTGATATATCTGAGATATGCCATCCACTGAATATTCTATTAGATGTGAGGAAGCCTGATAAAGAGTAAATTAAGTACACCACTTGCCTTTTTATTTCTTCTCAACTATCGAATAGGCCAAGAAGCTCCCAATATGATGTTGTTTCCGTAACACTTCTGCTGCACTCAGATGACAAAGACCAAGCTTAAAATTTGACATCTCAGGTTATGTCCCGACTTCACATAATTGCAGCTTAGCTTTTCATATTCATTCTGCCAATATATCTATCAGATATATTTTTTCTTATATATAATGCTAATGATGTATATTTTCATCTCCATGTTGCTTTCCATTTACTGTTCAGACCCAAGATTGGGTACGGTCGTAGACAGACAAGCTTAGAGGTCTCACTCAGGGCTTCAGGATTCGGGCTTTTATTGGGCTATAGAAGGCCAAGTTTGATTTTGAACTCGGCCTTGTTTTATCAATTTGGGTTCGTCCATTTGTTGGACAAGAGAAATATAATACCATGATTACAAAACAAAAACTTTGGTCAAACATATGCACTGGGTATTAGTAAAATCAAATGTGTGTTCTTGGTCCCCGTCCCCACGCCTGCCCTCCCCCACACACAAAAGAAAAAGCATCCCGTTCCTTGAGTCAAAGCATACAAAATTGTATTTTTTGGTTTCCTTTTTGTTCTTTTGTTCGGTGTCGCTCACCTGGCTGGAGGAAACAAGCATTATCCATGATAGAAATTTACAGCAAGTTGATTATACCACATCTCAATTAGATTTATATGTACTGTCTTTAATATTGGCAAGAGGAATGCCAAAGAAACTCTATGATGCCTCCTAAAATTTTTCTATGGGTAACGTGAAATTCTAAATAGGATAAAGTTTTTTAATAGAAAGATTTTCTTACTAAGCTTGTCAATCATGTTATAATTGATGTGTCACAGATGATGTTTAATTTAAAAAGGTCACTGAGAAAGATAGATATAATTTAAATTATCATATCTATCAATAATTAATGACACCATGTTTAGAAATATTATATTAATTTTAAATTCATGACTTGATCAAAGACACCGTTCCTATCATTCCTATCAATATGATCCTTTCTCTACCAAGCATATATACTGAGAGTCATCTACCCATAAATAAAAGTTCATTTTTGAATTTTTTTTGAGAATCATTAATTCTAAGAGTCATGAGATTCATATCATGTACTTTAGTGTTTTCTTTATTCCTCGAGTAATCCAAAAAGTCCAAATTCATTGAAAATATCCAGGGATAATTTTTTTTAGTTTCTAGTTCATGTAGAGAGGATCAATCTAAATCCAATTCAAGTTGAATTAGTAACGATTTTGACCATAAAAACTCAATAAATACTTCAGGAATCCTAAAAAAGAAATATATAGAATTGGATTTTATTGTTGTGTTATAACCTAATTGAACCCAATGATGTTAAAAATCTAACTATTACAAAATTTTCCAAATTCGCTGTCCCATTTGTGTAGGGATTAATAAAAAAATAATATCATCTGTGGCTCCAATCCATTCGAGAAATCAAAATTAGATATTAGAGATTGAGACTAATAATAGAAAATTTGATTCGGATTTAGACACACAAGTTATTGGAGGGGAAGGTCTCCTCCCATCTTTGTAGGACTGAACTGGTGAATGGTCCCCTAATCTTCAAAATTAGAGGTATTTTTTATAAATATTTACTCAACATTAACACAAAAAATATATTATTTTCTCTTTTTTTTAATGTTCGGTCTAAATTTCTTTTAATGTTTTCTCATTGAATTTTATTTGAATTTATTCGAATTCTTCTTAAATAAAGAATTTGGTAGGTAAGCAATCATATGTTCTGGATTCTTCGAGATTAGACACTTGCCGAAGCAGGGTGTGGAAAGTGCTGTCGATGCTTTGATTTGCGAACTTCCCGATTTAACGGTGTGAAGGTCGTCGTCAAAAGTTGACGGTCAAAGCTATCGATTCTCGTCTTAGTAAACCCCAAATTCATAAAATAATGCTCGAGAGATCGAGAGATCGAGAGACCGAGGAGCTAAATATAGATAGATCGGGTCAAGAAATCTTCCTCGGAGGCTCCAATCTTTTCTTGCCGTCCGTTCCATCCCCTGTCGATTTCTCGATCTGCGCCTCTCTTTTGGGATCGATAGAATGGATGGCCTCTTCGGGAAGCTGCGGAACCTGGATGCCTACCCCAAGATCAACGAGGATTTCTATAGTCGAACCCTTTCCGGTGGCATCATCACCATCGTCTCTTCCATCGTCATGTTTCTCCTGTTCATCTCCGAGCTCCGTATGTTCGATTTTTCCTTCTTTTTTTTCCTCGTTTTCGCCCTTTGAATAGTTTTTGCTCATTGGAAATTCGTTTGTTTGTGCTTGTTGGGTTTTGTGGGGTTCGTCTAAGTTGATCAACTTGGATCTTACTTCTTGGCCTCCGCTTTTGGTTTGCACATATTCTTGACACTGGAACTTTTCTTTTTAAGATCTTGGTAGGGTTCACGGAATAAAGACCGGATATTTGGTTCTCGATATGCTTGCGAGATTATTTATTGTTGTGCAGCTCGTTCCTTTTCTTTTATTAGTTGGCATTCGCTTTAAAGTAGCGTTGAATAGAATTTGTTATTTCATCGACTTTGAATTTTTCGATCATTGGAGAAAGTAATTGCTTTACTATATCGTCTACCCCTTTCAACAGTAGAACTGACTTATGTTGAATGTGGTGATCTTCTGGGTGGAAGAGTTTAGAATTGAAGTATAGGCTTGAGAAAGAAGGATGAAAGCATAGTCAGCAGAAATCAAGACAATATTTACTGATAAGAAGAGGGTGAAGGTGTCATCATGAATTTATTTGCGGTGCATGTCTCAATTGCTACTTCAATTCCTTGATCGATAGGCCAACATCTCCTTTAGAGCTACCCATGGACAGCACATTTCATCATCTGCAGTCTGGAAAGGAAGTGGTTGGACCAAAAATTTGTTGAAGTTAGGTGTTAAACTCGAAAATATTGTGACAACATTCTGCTTATTTATAAAGTTGAGACCAGTAATGCTAAAAAAATTGGTTCAGGATAACAAGTAAAAAAATCTAATATTTCAAAAAACTCACTGAATATGGCTAAAGGCACTGAAAACAAAGTAGAACCAGCAATCCTCGTTCATTTACCCATTGGTTGTTTCAACAAATTAGCATAAGTGATTAAGATTCTTTGATCCAGAAGGTTCATATTTTTCTAGGTAGGCATTAGTAGTGTGCCAATGTGGCATTGAAAGTTGATGAGATTTTGCACACAACATGATTTTTCACAGTAATGATCTAAATTTTGAATTTGAAGGTTGAACACTGGGAGAAAGCATCCTGATTTACTTAGTTTGTTAGTCATGGAATCCATGCATACTATTTGGGGTTGCTTATGGATCTAATTAAGCAATCCACTTTAACAAATTTTGACAAATGTACAACACTTCCATGAATGATGGGACCGAACCAAGGAGATGGTCTCCTAGGTCCATAATAGGTTAAAACTATAGCAACTGGGTCTGATCCTAAGAATGAGTCATTATGTGGTGGAAGGTAATGTAGCAATTGGATGCACAACGATCCAATCAACTAATTGATGCAATGGATAATGGTAATTCATTGCCCAATTGAAGATCCAGTTTGGAAAAATTTTGCTATTATGTATTTCATTTAGGTTTTGACACTTGTGGAGTTCTAAGGTTCTTGTGGATTTTCTGTGGTCTTTTTGAGTTGTGAATTTTATCCAAGAAGGGGATGATAAACTTAACAATAGAAGTTTATTGCAGATTATTCTTAGGTGTCTCTTCCTATACTTTTTTTTCCTTTTTGCTGCTTAAGTGCTTTAGGCAAAAAATCTGCATTGTAATGTACAAATCTTGTTTCTAATAAAATGTATAAATATGTGATGTCAACATCTTTATCTGGTAAGATTCTACTTTAGAAGATCACATGCTTGAAAAGAAATTTAAGTTTTCAAACTTCCTCTTAGATCTATGTCATAGCAAAATTGTTTCATAGATTACTTTAGGACTTTTCACATTTGTGATTAGAAACCCAAGGAACAAGTGAATTCTTTTTCCCATGAGCTAGCCACAATGATTTTGCTTAATTTGTTCTAAATTTTATAACCAACTGGCTAATTTCATAGATTTAACTTAAAGGAACAAGTTTTGGTGCATGATGAAACTAGTGGGTCCTTGATATTATGCTTAGGTCCTTCAAAATTAGTTTGACTTGAGAAAATATTTGTTAGTCAGCCTTTGAAGGTGAAACATATACTTTGTTGAGCAAGAAATCCACTAAAATGAGAATGAAAGTAAGCAAACAATGTACCTATCTCATAAAGGATATCTAGAACTTGTTTTGTCAGTTTTTGTCATAAATGACTATAATAGTCATTGTTGCATGTCTTAGTGCTGGCCTTTCGTATCATTACAAATTTACAAGATTTACAAAGCATCCCACATTGGGTTTCACTGCAAAAGCAGCATGTTAGTACCAGGTTCTATCTGTGTGAGCTAATTAAGTTTGTTCACTATTTTTTAATCTTGTTTCACCAAATCTTTTTCAATGGAATAATTTCTGTTCTTGAAATTTGGAACTGTGTTGCTCAGAACTTCAATTTAATTTGGTTTAGTTGTTGATATTATTCAGGTCCTTTGGTGCATATTATGCTCACTTCTATGTCCTCGAGGTCATTATGCTTTCATGCTTTAAGGTGCATCAGATTCATCATTATGTTTTTCCTTTTTCTTTTGTGGTTGCAGGATTGTATCTTCATGCTGTTACAGAAACAAAGCTCGTAGTTGATACCTCAAGAGGAGAAACCCTTCAGATCAATGTAATGTTTATACTCTATCAACTCTTTGCAGGGCACATTCTATAAATTATTTTATCAAGAAACTTTGACCTTTTCTTTTGGTTTTTGTTTTCATCCGTTTGTCATGCACATCCTAGCTAATTATGAAGGCTACTTGATAGCATATAGAGAATGTTTTCATCAGTTTTCCCGCTTATTCCTTACAATTGTTCCTTTAATGAGAAGTGCAGTTTGATGTTTCCTTTCCTGCCCTTTCGTGTTCTATGCTGAGTCTTGACGCAATGGATATTAGCGGGGAAGAGCATCTTGATGTAGTATGTTACAACTGAATCTGCTTTCTGTTATAGCTATTTAAGTCTGATTTTAAATGTTTACTTGCTTTTGACCTTCTTGTACCTGGTTTTTTGGTAATAAGATTTTGTTTTGTTACATCTTTTACAGAGACATGACATAATTAAGAAGAGGCTAGATTCTCATGGCAATATTATAGAATCTAGACAAGATGGAATTGGTTCACCTAAGGTCTGTTTTGTTTCCTTTAAGCTACGAGATTCTTATTTGTCATATAGTTTCTAGTAATAGCTATTTTTTATGCAGCCTGAATTATTATTTTTTATACAATTAACTATAAAAAAGAGCTCTGTTGTGACTAAGGTCATAACATTTTAGATAGTGAATAATATCAGTTTATGAAAAATTCTTACTGTATTTGGTAATAATACTTTTATCTTGTTTTCCTTTGCACGAAACATGGTACCCTTTGTTATAGAACTCTTTAGATCGATGAAAAAAATTGGGACCGTTTAACATTGTCTAAGCTTCTTTTTGTCATTTTATTGGTTTATCTAATTACAACTCACTATTATGGGCTTGGTTCTGAATCCTATATGATTAATCTTGAGTTGGTGGGATTTATAACTTAATTCTTTTATTGGGATAGTAGCTCAGTTCTCTGTCTCTCCTCTCTCTCTCTCTTACATTATCCATGTGTTTTTGCTCAAACTTGATTAACTCTAATAGCTGAATGTAAATAAATGAAATGTGACATCAGAAGATTCAGATATAGATTAGGAAAATTTTAGTGAATTAAGAGATTCTCTGGTTGTTCCTTAGTTAATAACATTTCAGGATAGTCTAACTACAGACATAAGATGGTTATCATTTGAGAAGAAAGACAATTAGGAAAATAGTTGAATCTGACTGATTGCTTGTATTGCCTTAGAAAGGGCAAACATTTGGTAACTGTGAGCGCATGGCTAGTTTTATCATCAACTTCATATATCTTCTTGTTGATAAGTTGATGATATGTATTTAAAGAAAATGTTATTATGCATGTTGATCCTTGTTTGCTTGTAATGACAAAGATGGGCATAACTAAATCCCAAGCTTTATGTACTGTTAGTTTGCCTCAGTGATTTAAATAGGCGCTCGGGCACTCGCCTAAGCGCTCGGGCTAGGCGAGGCGAGGCCCAAGCGCCTCGCTCGATCTCCAGGCAACGAGCTTCAAAGAGGCGTCGCCTGGGCGCTTTGGGCGAGCACTCGGGTTAAACCAAGCGACCGAACCAGGCTAAAGCCTGGTTCAGTCGTTCGCGTTAGTTGGTTCAATCGAACCAACTAACGTTGCAATATATACTTTGTTCAACGCTAACCCTAGTCTTCTCATCTCGATCGGGATTACGCCACCGACATCGTTGCCTCATTCGCTGCCGCTGTCTTCGTCGCTGTTGTTGCTCTTCGCCACCTCGTTGCTGTCGCTTCTGTTCGCCACCGTCATTGTAGTCGCTGGTCTTCACCATCGTCGCTGCAGTTGCTGTTCTTTGCCGCCACTCGCCGTCGTCACTGTCGTTGTCGCTCCTCTCGTTCTCGGTCAAGTCAGCTTGTCGCTTCATTTCTACTGCTCTTCGCTGCCAGCTTTCGCTCTTGGTTAACGCCTCTCCTCATCTCTACTCATCTCTACTGTTAACTTATTGTTAACAGTATACTGTTAACAGTGTGATTTTGAATTTGCACGCGAGGTTATGCTAGTTATGCACCAGCATGTTAAGGCATTTGCTAGTCCATCTAGGCCTTGCACGAAGTGCTAGTGATGATGAGCTTGATTCTAGGCCAGTACATGTGATAAAGAATTTGTTAGCCAACTAGTACAACACTTCAAAACCATTATTTTGGTTTTCTCATATCGAATTACCACAATAATTTAAAGCATTAATTTTTATATATTTATTAATTATAATATATATTTTTTATTTTAGCGCCTCGCTTCGCTCAGGCGAGCGCCTGGGTGAGCGCATAGCACCTCAAGCGTTTTGGGACTCTGGCGCCTTTTGGCGCCTAGTGTTTTTTAAATCACTGGTTTGCCTGCAACTGAGTTGCCTGTAGTTGACATATAACAGTTGTAAGCTTTATCTCCAAGGAGGCTAGATGTAGCTTATATGGATAAGCAAGTATTGGCAATAAATTCATGAGAATGATTACTTCAGCAAATGATTTACTCTTATCAAGTATTGGCAAGTTGATTCTTTCATTGATTACTGTGTACTTGTTATGAGTTACCATCAACAACTACATTCTTCATCTTATTATTGAGTAACTTCAAACAAATCCAACTTTTTTGAGTAATTATCATGCCCTTTCTTTTGTGAACAATCAGTGGGTGTGTCATAAATATTCAGCCTATACCTTTAAATGAGCTTCGACCAATTGTTACAGATTGAAAAGCCTTTGCAAAGACATGGTGGAAGACTTGATCATAATGAGACATATTGTGGTTCTTGCTATGGTGCAGAAGTGGTATGGCTATTAATTGCTTTCTGTGTTTTGTTGTTATTATGTTTGTCTATAATAGATTGTTGCTTCAATTATGTGTCTTGTAGCTATAGCTTCTGCTATGTGGTTTTTTCGCTTGTGTAATAGATTTGCGAAAAGTTTATACCTCTATGTACAATTTTAGTTGTAAAAGAACTATATTTCTTTTAATACTATTAGTTGTTCCATATAATTTTCAAATATGAATTGTCAATTAGTGTAGCTAATGAACCATGATAACTGAAAAACTTGATGGTGATTGTATGTAGAAGTTTGGTATTGAGCCTAATTTTATTGTTTGACTAGAGTTGAGTTGCTTTAGAAGTCTCAAATAGAAGAAAAACCAATGACTTAACTGTTACAACAAATATTTAAAATATTAGTAGCATGATGTATGTTGCCGAAGTGGTTGTAAATGTATTTGTTGATTTACCTATCATGATGACATTTTGGATTTTATGATGATAAATTGTAAATAACATATTGGTCAGAAAAACTGTAACAAGCAATTAAATAAGAATGAATGATGCACTAATTTGTACATATTCTGTTGCTTGGGGTTTGCCAAAAAATCTGGTGAGTGCACAATCTATACCTTTGTTTAAACTCAAGTAGGAAACTGCTACATCATAGATTTCCTTATATTATACGATAAAATAATTAGATGATTGATTTAAATGAATGTTTTAAATATTTGTCGCATCAATCTGACCAGGAACATAAGGTACTCATTTTCATATCAAATAGAAGAAAAACCAATGACTTAACTGTTACAACAAATATTTAAAATATTAGTAGCATGATGTATGTTGCCGAAGTGGTTGTAAATGTATTTGTTGATTTACCTATCATGATGACATTTTGGATTTTATGATGATAAATTGTAAATAACATATTGGTCAGAAAAACTGTAACAAGCAATTAAATAAGAATGAATGATGCAATCTGTCTTTTGATTTTCATAGTCTGATGAAGATTGTTGCAACTCTTGTGAAGAAGTTCGTGAAGCCTACAGAAAGAAAGGTTGGGGCCTTTCAGACCCTGAAATAATTGACCAGG
The DNA here is from genome assembly GCA_021527575.1 of Ensete glaucum. Lineage (NCBI taxonomy): Eukaryota > Viridiplantae > Streptophyta > Magnoliopsida > Zingiberales > Musaceae > Ensete > Ensete glaucum. The sequence continues at coordinate 35,872,451 of CM038558.1, read as the reverse complement.
TATTTATTGATATATGGGTTGCACATGTTCCTGTACCTGTTTCTATGTGATATTAGTACATAGAATAGATATTTTGTTATTGGGATTATGCACACTTGTTCTTGATGAACCAAATATGTATAAGCAGCATAACTGCAGGGGATATGATAGCATGACAGCATGGCACTACTACCTTCACTTTGTAGTTTCTTTTGGCAATCATGGAACCATCATCCACTGCATAATCCCAAGTTCAAGTGCTCCCATACTTATCAAAGCCCCATTTCTAAAACTCTTAGATCTTCATTTGCTAACTTGCAAGTGTTAGCAACAACTTAACCCAAAATTTAAGTGGGATAATGATTGTGCAAAACCCAAAAGAATATGATGGGAGACACCATACTACAAAAGTTGGCAATTATTGGCCTTATCTCCTGCAATGATTGGTCTCAGTTTGCATCAAGCCTCTTAGATCGTTTTAATTATGCCATGGATTTATCTTGTATGATGTAGATACTGAAGAAAATAGTTTTATCTGAAGTAACTGTAATGACAAACTTGCATAAAAGTTTTATCTATGAAATTTGATTAATTAAAGTTAGTGAATGTACCTTTTAGTGGATTCAAACAACTTGTATGTTTTTTTCCGCAAACAACTTGTATGTTATCACAGTGCAAAAGAGAAGGTTTTCTTCAAAGGATCAAGGATGAAGATGGTGAAGGGTGCAACATCTATGGTTTCTTGGAAGTTAAAAAGTGGCAGGGAATTTTCACTTTGCCCTGGTAAAAGCTTTCAGCAGTCAAATATGCATGTGCATGATTTGTTGCCATTCCAAAAGAGAGTTTTAATGTAAGAAATCTTGTTAATCAGACTTGATTATATCTGTGGCTTTGCTCTTGTATAAATATACTTTGTTGTTTGTGAGTCCAGATAAGTCACAAAATTAACAAATTATCTTTTGGAGAATATTTTCCTGGTGCCATCAATCCTCTTGATGGGTAACTTCCTACTACATTTTCTAGTTCTCAAAATTCACATGTTGTCATTTATGTCTTTTGATTTATCAAGATCTGGTATAATATCCACCTGTTTGTTGAAATCTCAGAGTTCAGTGGGTGCAACACACACCATATGGAATGTACCAATACTTTATCAAGGTTGGCCCTATCATGACTCTTTCTGTTTAAATTCATCAGATTTAAAATTCAACTGACTATTTTTTGCATCAACTTATGTTTTTTTTTTGTGTAAATACTATGATATCAAAGTATATTAGCTCTTCCAGAACATTCTGGGTGCTAACTATTTTTCTTTTTAGGTTGTTCCTACTGTTTACACTGACATAAGGGATCGTACCATCCAGTCCAACCAGGTAATTTTGGTTCCTGCAAAGGTTGTCTCTGGTAATATTTCAACGACTGGTCTCTTATGATGTCCACACATGTTTTTGCAGTTCTCTGTAACCGAACATTTCAGGAGTGATGATATTGGTCGATTACAAAGTCTTCCAGGAGTGTTTTTCTTTTATGACCTTTCTCCGATTAAGGTGGCATTCCTCTTTGATTGTTGATTCCTCTCTCCTCACTCTTCCATTTATCTTTTGTCCCATATTGTAACATCACAATCCTTTCTGAGTCACGATTTATAGATTAACAATTTTATATTATTATTCAGCGATTAATGATGCATTTGGGTTCTGCATTCACTGCATCAAGAACTTTTGGATAAGCTGTTTGTTCATTGCTTGAAGAAATTTGTCCTGCTTATGTTGTTTGATTTTTTGAAACTAACCTGCTTGATTCTTGCTTTACCCGACAGATCAACATAATACTTTGCAGAGAATTTTATCCTATCTTTTAAGTAAAATAATGAAATTTTATTATGATGAATTCTTATAAGAATGCACTTTACAGGTTACATTCACGGAGGGACATGTATCTTTCTTACACTTCTTGACTAATGTTTGTGCAATAGTTGGAGGTAATACTTCCTCTCATTTTTATCATTATTAGCTACTTCTGAAAAGTGTTCTGCACCACCAAATGTATTATTTGTCTGATGGCCAGATTTTTGTATTTATTGTCTTATGCTTTTGAATTTAATGAAATTTAACAAGATGGTTGTTTATAAATGATTATGAATTATAATCAAAGATGTCTTTTAGGTACATCATCTGCCAATTCGCATTTGCAAAACACAACCAACAAAACCTGCACTTTATGAAGTGTCACCATATCATACTTGATTGTTCCTTCCCTGTTGGGTTTATGCCATTATTGCACCTATCCATCCCATTTCCATCTGCTGCTACTGGCTGGGATTTGCATGTCATTTGAGATGGTTCTGCAGCCAGATTGAATGGTTCTCTGGCCATACTGATAGAACATTCTCATGCATGTACCCTAATATGCAACATATTGTCTATTCAGGTCTTCCTATTTATTTTAGGCAATTACCTTTATTAATTAAATTTGATACATATGCTCTGTGTTTGGAAACAGTTGAGTGTGCTGTTTAGCTCTGGTTGGTATAAAGACAAGATATGATTATATAGGCCCAGAAGTTAAATTATATACATCCTGATTCATGTATCTTTCTTTAATATCTTCAACAGCTTAGAGGAATATGTTTAAATATGTTCTTTGTGCTTTCAGGTGTTTTTACTGTTTCTGGAATATTAGATTCATTCATCTATCATGGTCAAAGAGCAATCAAGAAGAAGATAGAGATTGGTAAATTCAGCTGATTTTGTCTATGATGTAAACTCCTACTGTCAATCTGAAAGACATTCTCAAGGGGAAACTTGTTACATATATCAGAGAAAGGTAGTCTACTCACAATTCCATTTGCAAGTAATATTGAGTTGCTTGACGGTGTCATGGGTTATTTCTTCGTTTAGTCTCTCTCTGCACCCCGAGTCGGTTGATGTAATTGATATCGCACTCTGCTGAAAGACTTTGACTCCGAATTCAAGTAGTATAAGCACGAGCCTGAGTGCTGAGGGAAGACCACTGATCATTTTGACTGTCATGGCTAAGGCTTTCTCCTATAAGTTTTGTTTAGCAGGAAATGGTATAGACAAATTGTGACACATGATTCATTGTCGTGTTACAAATACGAGTTGAGTTGCTTACGTTGAAAAATCTCAACTTTCTCTGATATTTTAGTGCAATTGTTCTGCTTGCAGGATGTAAGTTTGGCAAAGGAACCAACTCTCTGAGCCAGGTGAGAGATGGTGTTGGGCGTGAAAGACATGTAGTGATTTGAGGCCCTGGAAAATATTTCGCAGATTGTCTCATTCACGGTAATCATACCCGCGTGTTCGTATCCGCTCCTACTTTTACTTGATAAGAATATTTGGGCATAGATGGATTTCATCTGCTTCTGTCGTGCTGGGTCGGATAGGATGCACCGGAATACTCTCATCGCTCATCACGGTTAGAGTACGGAAATTAAGGGGTTTGGCCAACTCTATTATTAGACTGAATATGGTATGCGTGGTCTTCGTACTTGTATATATATATTATATATATATATATATTCAGGTTAAAATTTATTTTAGCTCTAATATGATTTTTTTTATAGATCACTTAAGTTTTTATGTTTATTTGTATCTAAAATAATTCATCTAAAATTATACTATATAAGTTTTTTTGTCAAGTTTAAATTAATAGATATTAGAATGATGTACTGATTTATAATAAATTATTAATATAACAATATATATAATTTAAGTTAAAAAGGACCTATTTTGGTTTCTGTGATTTTAGTTATTGATCACTAAGTTTTTATGATTTTATTTATGTCTAAAATAATCTTTATATTTTTTAGAAACATAATATATAAGTCCCTCTCATCAAATTTGAGTTGACAAACATTAGAGTCTATTTATATTTATGTGGCATGTTAATTCATAATAAATCATTAATAGAATGACGTGTAATTAAAGTATATAAAAAAGGTCTATCTTCTCGGGTAATAAGAAGCAATGGAGGCCATAGTAACGGACGAAAGCAAAGAGGCGAAAGTAGGAGAGGTCCAAAGCGAAGGTGAAGGAGAGCTGGACTACCACGTTGTACGTGCGATAGGTGGGGGCATACGAGAAGATAAAGTGGGAGAGATGCTTAGGAGGAGGAAGAGGGACTAAGAGACCATTGTGTGCCTATATCGAATTGATCGACCCACATCCAACTGAGGCTGGACTGAAAGCTCCTAAACTCATCATAAACACAAGAGAGGCTGCGTGTGTATGATGCCTACTAAGTAGCAACGACTCAATGCTGTTATTAGTGTTCCATGATGATGCCTCCACCCGCCATTGATGATTGTCTCAATTTTTTTCATTTAAATTATACATATTATTATAGTAGTAATTTATTATGAATTAACATATCACATAGACCGTAATATTTATTAACTCAAACTTGATAGGAGGAGCTTATATCCTATGTTTGTGAAAATATATGGGTTATTTTAAACACAAACAAAACTATAAGGGCTTAAGTGGTCAACGACCAAAACCACAAAAGGTAAAAATTTAAATTATGTGTCATTATATTAATAGTTTATTATGAGTTACAATGCCACGCAAGTAGACGTTAATATATGTTAACTAAGATTGGACGATAAGAACTTATATGCTATATTTTTTAAAAATATAGGGATTACTTTTGTTGGAAATAGGAAGAAGTAATGAAAATGCCCATGATTCATTGATTCATTGTTTATTTATACATAATGAAAAGGAGGATTTTCCTCAACTAACATACGAGATTTCCTCATTCAGTTGGGGAAATCATATCTAAATCCTGACTAAATCTTATCTTTTATCATGCCCCCGCAAGATCGAGCTCTTGTAAGGAAGCCGATCTTGAACTAAGGATGTCGATCTTGAATCAATGTCAATGAAACTGAAGAAAAGGAGCTGCTGTGTTGTCAACCGCGGTGAAGACCTGACGGTGGTTGACGTTGACGATAGTTGACTTTGATGGTGATGTCAGCGGCAAAGAGCAACCGTTGTAGCAAAGGACGGCGAACGCGGCTGCGTGGCAACAGTAGTGGCAGCGAGAGAAGTGCTACAATCGTAGATTTACTGTCATTTGACAGCGAGAAAGAACTTGTTGTGCCCTCTCTGTAGAGCACTAAGAGACGATAAGCGACAGCCCATACAGGTACTCTCAGTAAAGAGAACAGAGCAACAGAGGCTGCAGGAGGGATGGCGCCGGCGAGCAGGTGTAGAAGCCATCGTCTACTGCAGATGGGGCAAGATGCCGCTTGTTGGAGCTGATGCGGCGGTGGTGGTGCATAAGGAAGATGACCTCGTGCAGAAGAATGCTTCGGTAGAGGAATTGAGAAAGCCAACAAGGTCCAACGGAGGAAGAGAAAGCCGATGCACTAGAAATCTCCAGTTTCGACATCAACGATACACTGTCGTTTGACAGGTAGAAGAAATAGATGTGCACCTTTGAGGAGAGAGTTACCTTCGGAGCAAAGGAAGCAAAGGATGTCCGAGAGGATGGCGGTGGATGACCCCTGGGTATCTGTGGTTTCACAGCGGAGTTATCCACGAACAAATGATGATAGAAGCTATCATTTGACAGTAAATAAAAAAAAGAAAGGTAATCTCTCTTATAGAGAGAGGGGCTCTGATACCATGTTGGAAATAGGAAGAAGTAATGAAAATGCCCACTTGATTCATTGATTCATTGTTGATTTATTCATAATGAAAATGAGGATTTTCCTCAACTAATATACGAGATTTCCTCATTCAGTTGGGGAAATCATATCTAAATCCTGACTAAATCTTATCTTTTATCAACTTTAGATATGAGTAAACCATAAAGATTTAAGTGATTGATGATCAAAACCACATGGACTAAAATAAATTTTAATCCTATATATTTTCTTTAGCTCAGATCAGATTAGTTCTTTTATTTTCTATTGCTTTCCTGAGCTTGAAGGTGCGATCGAGTGGAAGTCCTCACTAATGGTGATGATAAGAACATAAGCATTGGGTTTGACCCTAAAACAAAATCATATGAAGTCAGTTTGCAATCGGATTTTGCATATTGTAAGCCTACCGGAGGTGTTCCTCCCAGGCCAGTGTGGCTTACGTAGTTGTTCATGTGTTCCTACGTGAAGCCCATCATCAAGTCTCGAGGGAGGTGAGGGGATCAATGGTTGTCGGGAGCTTGTCGGGAGCTCACTGAAGGTGATAGGAAGCTTATCGGGAATGCGTCGGGGGTTCGTTAGAAGATGACCGAGACTCATTGGAAGTTCGCCGGAGGTTACCAGGAAAATTACCGGGAGTTAGAAAGGTCATTTGACACATTGGTCAAATTGATTATATTTGTATGCCTTAATCTGTTGTAGTTATTGAATATCAAATTTTGATGATAAAATCAATTGATGGGTAACAAGTTCATGCAATAAATTTCGGACAACAAAATAAAATAACACCTTAGTGAAGGACAATAATAAGAGTAACGCAAATGCATTACTCAAGAAAAACTAGATAAGATATCTCAGTCTTCTGAATCAGTTCAAGTGCCAAGATCCACTTGCCTTGAATGTAGGAAGCATCATTTTGAAAATACCTTAAAGTGAAAGACCTATGTTTTTGGTGTAGAAAGCTAATAAATTTAGCAAGGAACAAGACAACAATCTCATTAAGATAGAAAATAATATTAGGCAGAGTCGCTATGATGAACAAGATAGAAGCATAAACTAGCTCCTCAATTATCTTAGATAAAATATTTATTTATGATATTTCCTTGTATGTATTAATTGATTCTCTCATTATGCATTCTTTTGCATTATTAGCTTATACGGAGAAACTAGATAAATCAATTAAAGTACTATATATAATGTATTATATAGTTGTTCCAGTAGGAGATATTATTGAATCCTAGATTTTAATGATGAAATTAATTGATGAGTCTATAGACTAATATGCTTTTGAGATAAGTGATGCATAAAATACTTCGATCAAGGATTCAAACCTTCAAAAGACAAATTGTCAAAGTAGGAGAATTATACGTTGTGCTAGGAAAAGTATCATGTCAGAAATTAGACATCGAGCTAGAGGATTAGTTGACTTGCCAAAGGTTGGTCTTCATGCTACAAATTCAGGCATCATGACAGAAGGATCGGGTAGTGCACCAAAAGAGTGGATACTGTTAGAAAGTTGACATGCCGATAGATTGAGCGATATACTAAAGGAAAGGACGATATCCTAGAGGTTCGAATGAAGTACTGAAAAATCAGAACATATTGGAATGGCATACAACATACTAAAAACTTAATAATTAAAGTCTTGATCATGGTCTTTTTGGCTTAAATTGAGATAGTATTAGGCCGAAACCATGCCAACTTATCAAGGAACATCGCTTGAACTAGGACTACATTGGGCTTGTTTGAAGGCCAAACGTGTGAACTAAAGTAGGTATGAAAGGTGGTACCACCAGGCCCAAGCAGTAGGTATTGCTTGAGTTAGCCGAAAAGCACTACTTATACTTTTTTGACTGTTTTAGCAATAGTACCTATTAGGAAACTATGAAAGAGTATTACATGTGCAGTAGAAGAATAAAGCAAAATCGATTTTCTATAGTTATCACATCATCGTGCAAAGATATTGATTACCTAGGGTGATCGTATATCCCTGAAATTCTAGATCCAGATAGAGATGATGAAGGAGGTCAAATGTCCTCCTCTCTAGTGGTTCCACACGATGGTTTATTGCATCGATGCTCCTCAAGTTGCAGCTCAAAAGCTCATAACTCTTGTGCACCTGCTCTTAGTGTACATGGAAGAAGATCACCTATCTTCTTCGCTGCCTCCTCATAATAGGGAGAGACTGATCAGCTGAGAAGACGAGGGAGAGAGGAGAATAGGATGGGGCGGCCAAAGGTGCATCCTATCACTATTGTGCCACCCATGCCTCCTATTTATAGAGAGCCACTAAAAACCCTAATGGATCTTGCCTTAGTAGGTATTGGATCTTCATCCAATTACTCACTCCTCTTGGATTATTGGATCTCTATCTAATAATCTCAATTGGCCTATAATGGGATAACATGCAAGGGGTCCATCAAAATTGGATCTCATCCAATGAGAACATGAGCTAATTGGATAACTCATATTCAATCCTCTACTTGCTATAATTATCCACTATAATACTAAGAGTGGATGATCCTTTACTGACACTTAATTGCCTTTGTAAGATTGGCTACCAATCCCAATAACCAACTGTACCAAATCTAAAAATTTCCAAACCTATGAGTTTGACGTTAAAGAAAGGAGTACGGTATCCTTGGTGTCTCAAGTCTAAGGACCAGATACACAACTAGGACTATGGAATCGCTATCTTATATTATGTATCATTAACTATATAATATTCTATAAGGGGATCAATCAGTGAACTCATTCTCCAATAAGCACCTGTACTATAGCCTTAGTGTCTCCACACAAGTGGCTATGAGACCAACCGCCTCTATTATATGGATGGGTATATAGTACAGCGGTTTGCCTAGTTATCTCAATGTTCCTCTCTAGTAACCTATGACGAGGATTATTTAGGATCTATATTTAAAGGTGAATCGATCTCATTATCGTGATCTCATTACGATTCGATTCTCATTTCACAAAACCAAGGACATCACAATATATATATATATATAACAAATAATATAATATGAAAATATACCAATAATAATCATAAGTAAAAAAAATCATACAGCGTGTCATACATGTCATCACTTCTGTGATTGACTTGTAGGACACCTGTAACTAGCAAAGACTCTTAAAGAAAGGTCAGACATAGATATGATACCCTATGCCTCAGTGATATGGTCTATCATGTATGATATGCTATATACCAAGCCTGATATAGTACATGCTCAAAGTGTCATGAGTAGGTATCAAGCGGATCTAAGGTTGGAACATTGAAAGGTCGTAAAGTATATCCTTAAGTACGTGAGAAGGACTAATGATCTTTTACTAGTATATGGAGGAGGTAGTCTCTAGGTTGGGGGTTACATAGACTCGAGTGTCTAGTCTGATATCGATGATAGCAAGTCAAACTCAAAGTATGCCTTCACCCTGAATGGAGGAGCCATAAGCAAGGAGAGTTCCAAGCAAGATACTACTACTGACTCGACCATAGAGGCGAAATACATTACTACAGCAGAAGCGACAAAGGAAGGGTATGAATGAAGTAGTTCATCAAGGATTTGGGAGTCATACCAAGCAGCGTGGAGCCGATTCCCATATACTACGACAATAATATGGTGATTGCTCTAATAAGGGAATCTAGGTCTCATCAATCATGTTCTGAGGAGATTCCACATGATTAGAGAGATCATAGCCCGTAAAGATATAACAATAGAAAGAGTTCTATCCGAAGATAACATTATATATCCAACTAATAAAGCCTCTCAAAGTGTCTTTGAGCATTACATGGGTTTGATGGAGATTAGACACATAGGTGATTGACTTTAGGTCGAGTGGGAGATTTACTGGTTATAGGTGCCCTGCAAGCCAATCACATGAGTGATGGTACATGGACATTTTGAGTGATCTTTTTGCTTACTATTATTATCTTATACTATCTATTGAAAAATATATTGTAATGTCCTTGGATCAATGTAATGGGAATCAGATCATGATAATATGATCAATTCACTATTAAACACAGACCTTCAATAATCTCGATCATAGGTTACTCGAGAGGGACATCAAGATAATTGGACAAACCAATATACTGTATACCTATCCATTTGATAAAAGCCACTCATGTGGGGACACTAAGTGTATAGTACAGGTACTCATTCGAGAATGAGTTTACTAATTGATTAGTTTACAGAATGTTGGATGGTTAATGTTACCAAACGTCAGATATGATTTCGTAGTTTTAGATATGTGTCTAGTCCTTTGACTTAAGACACCAAGGATGCCTTGTTTGAATATGTTAGATCCCTTACAGATTCTAAGCTTGGGGTGATCTCTATAGGGGATCGGCCTCCTTAGAACTCTATAGGGGTTCCTCCCTCCTTGATTTTTTGCACAAAGATTGAAAAATAATTGATCTATTGATGATGAAAAGAGAGGAGAATACAAGCTATTTATAGGGCTTCTAAACCCTAACTCATAATAGGACTCTCATTCCAACAAACTCCAGCTTCTAATCAACTTCAACTCTAAGTAAACCAAGACTTCTACTAGACCAAGACTCATCTTTCTCTCAACTCCTAACCGCTAGCCAACTCCTAACACCTAGCTAACTCCTAACCATGATGTAGCTGGTGGTTATAAGGACCTCTAACTCCTAATTTTGTTCTTATTCCACCTTAGAGAGAGTCCAAGCTAAATGAGACTCTCCCCCTCTTGCCCTAATCAGCCTCTTTTAAGAGAAGGAGCTGCTATGAGACTCCCATCCCATAAGGACTCCTCCTTAACCCTAGTCAACCACTTCTTTACTAGAGGGTGGCGGCTAGATTAGGGTTTATTACATTCATGACTCAATTGATTCTGACTCGTATCCATCGCCAACTCATAATCAGACTCTAATTCAACTGAATCCTAACTATACTAGGATTTAGACTGATTTATTATCATAGACTCAAATCTTCTCCTAGCTAACCTTATGTAGGGTCTAGGTTGGCCAACAACGCCCAATCTAAGGACTTGACTCAATCGACTAGGACCCGACTTAGTTAGGGTCTTAATAGACTCGCCCTCTTCAAATCAGCCTTGTCCTTAAGTCTAAAACTCTGTAACTCCAAGTCCTGATCTATAGCTCCTCATGAGGTTTCCTCGTGGCCCCTATAGATAGTGCACCATGCTCCTATAGTCCAGCATTATTATTATTATCTGGATGGTGATGCGTCGCGATCTTACAATCCTATGTAATCATTAGTTGAACCTGGGCCTCCTTATCAACTTGGGTGATGGGTGGATAGATTTGGGCTGAGTCATCCTCTCTAAACTTCTATTTCCGGTGAGATTCCTGGAGGATCAGTTGGAATTTTGAATTAGTGTGCAGATCTGATCCGTAAGTTATGACTCCAATATGATCTCCAATTTCATAGGGTCTAAAGAAACTGGGAGACAATTTCATGAGGCTCGAGTCTTTATTAATTCCTATTGGTAGGGTTAAAGACAAAGGAAGACTCGAGCTTCAATAGCAAACTTCCTTCTACTCCGGTGTTTGTCATGTGACTATTTCTTTCTTGCATGAGTTAGCATGTGGTTATTTTTTAATGGTAGCCAAGCTTTCCTCTGAGATGGTGGCTGCCCTTTAGTAGAGTCTATGGTAATGTGAGCCTGATCTAAGTTTGGAGGGAGTAGAAGCTATAATTTTTCAGGACTTATTTTCATCTCCTCTTTGTGCCGTTGACCTGTATCATGCCAAGCCATAAATTCAGTATTAGTTAGCATTTTCTCGTCGCATATTGATAGCTTCAGGTGATATAGAGAGAGGCTTTGCTAAAGTAGGCTAGGGGTCGATCATCTTGCATGTGGATAGCACAAATTCTAGCTCTCGATGCGTCAATCATAAACACTTTGTCGAAGTCGGGTAAAGCTAGCACCAGGGAAGAGTAGGGTTTACAACTTGGCCGAATGACCCCTATTTCAAGCATCTCTTTTACAAACCTCTTTAATTCATCATTTTAGAGGTGAGGATAATAAAATGGCTGAGTGTTTGCTTGTGGTTCGCATAAAAGAATCAGAATTCATCGGGTAGGAGGTAGGCTATGTGGTTCTGTGAAGACATCCAAAAATTTAACAAGCAATTGGTGAAGGTTTGGTTCTTCAATTTTTGTTAGCTCCCTCACATGTTGCTACTAGAGATGTATTAAGAAGCCGCTATTCACTTTGTGCATGACGTTCTCCATTCTCTGTGTTGAAACCATCAAAATGTTTCTCCCATGTTTCCCATGTAGGATCACGTATTTCCCATGGCTGAAAAGCTTCATGATAAATTTGGAAAAATTTCATGAAACATCATTTAATGTATTCAGCCACTTACTATCAAGCACAACCTCATAATCGTTGAGTGGGAGGAGGAAGAAATATGCAATTATCTGTTGGTCCTGTAGTAACAACTTCACCCGTGGGCACCTGCGGTCACACTTTAAAATTCATTCGTTGGCAACCTTAACATCAAACCTACTACAATCCTTGATATGTTAGGCCATTCAAATTGTTATCTTGCTATTCATGAAGTTATTAGTGCTCCTAGTGTCAATGAGAATGATGATTGGTTGTTGTTTAAGAAGTCCTCCCACTTTCATTATTTGCGGGTTTATGTAGCCGGCAAGAGCGTGTATTGTAAAATCGGCTGGCTATTGTTCTTCCTCCGTGTCCTCCTTCATATGCTCTTAGACCTCCTCCTCCATGTCTTCAATGGGCTCAATCAGTAGAAGGTATCCCTTTTTGCAGCGATAGTCACAACTCTATGGTTCGTCATAATGCTAATAAAGGCCTTTCAATGATCTATCTTGAAGATCTTCTCTCATCAATTTCTTTGGTAATAAAGGATGGCTGAGAGGAGGGGATATTAGAGGTTTATATGTTGCTAGTCTAGGAGTAGTTCTCATCCTCCAAGCATCTTGGTTGAGCCGTTCCTCTTAGGTTTGGGCGAAAGAGATTGCGACCATTACAATGTAGGGTTACCGTGCTTTAATCTCTCCTTAAGTTTTGGCTTGAGTCCTTCGATGAATATCCCTAATAATTATTGGTTAGACTAATCATGAGTGAGGTAAGATAGTTTTTTAAACCTGGTCTGGTATTCGTGTACCTGGTCTGGTACTTGGTTAGTCCAAAGCGGTTCAGTAGCACTCCTTTGAATTGTATCCACGTCAGGACTCCATAGGTGTATTCAAGCCAATTGTACCACTGAATTGCATCTCCTTCGAGGTGGTTGACAGCAATGTCCACCATGGAATCCTCTGATATTCGGTGATAGTGGAAGTAGCATTTGACGCATGAAATCCATCCCGTCGGGTCTCCTTCCCATCTAGGGAAGTCCACCCTCATGTGTGGCTATATCATATATGCCTCCTTCCCTAAGGGCCTCTCTGAACTTTCTCCTTGCTGAAATTTTGTTGGGCTTGGAGATTGCCCCAATCTAAATTCGACGAATAAAGCGCACAATTTATCCTCAATGCATGATTCAAGCCGTGATTCAAACGCCTCCAACTTGGTATTCATTGAATCTTGAGATTCCATTGCATATGCCTCCAGATCTAAGATGCCAAGATCCTTCTCCTACTATTGGGTCAGTAGTGTGAAATAATTAGGTGGATTACTAGCCGAAAGGGATGGTGGATCATGGGTAGATGGTTGTGATTTGGGGCTGACAGGTTGCTATTTTTTTGTTGCTATTGGGGTTATGATTTAGGGCTCTTGTAGAGGTCGTATAGGGGGTATAATATCTAAGGTTTAAGGTTAGAGGAATGGTTTAGGGTCGCTATTGGTGACAGTAATGGATTTGGTAGGGATCGGGTGTGGATGGAATAAGTAGTACCGAAGGTAGTGCAACAAAATTTTTCATCAAAGAGGGTGTTGTTGATGCTATTGTTTAGGGTTGTTGTAGAGGCTGTAAGGGGGGTTTGATGATAGAGGTTTAGGGTTAGAAGGGTGGCTTAGATTTGCTATTGATGGCAACAACCATTTTGGTAGGAATTGGTGGCCACAAGGGTGATGGATCAAGGTTGCGGATTAGGGTGTTGTTTAGGCTACATTTTTTAGGGATGTTAGGGTTGGCTATGGATTATGGAAATAGGCTATAATAGCTGCATCTTAAGGCTAGAAAGGTGCCCTAAATATGACATAATTGGTGGCAGCAGGATGGGTAGGGTTTTGGTGGTTTACAAGAAGAAGAACGACAAAAGGTGTAACAGCATAATTTTTTGTCAAAAAAATTATACCAGTATAAATGTAATTTTTTGTAGCAGTTTGAGACAAGGATTCGAGTAAAACTTAATGGGAATCTATTGGTTAGGGAAAGGTAATATTGACAAAAATTTTATGGAAGAATATGGTAGTAAAAGATTTAGCAAGATCAAAGATTACGAAAAGGTGCTACGATAAATTTTTACATCTAAAAGGCAGTAGTATGGACATAAAAGGTTCAATGGTTTAGACCAATAATTTTTCAACAAAACTAAAAAGAAATCTACTATTAAAGAGTGTCAAAGCAGTTGTAAAAAACTTGTAAAAGATTGGACAAAAAAATCACAACAGCAAGATCAAAACAAGTAGTGGTATGCGGTTGAATTCTACAGCGTAACTTTCATCATAAAGATGGAAACTTTACGACAAAGAATTTATGTAGTAAGATAGGAATAATTTTTTTGGTTTTTTCAGTAAGGTTGGAAACCAGAACTTGTTGCAATTCTTGGGGAGATCAAAAGATGATCTACGGTAGTGGAGATGACGACGAAATTTGACGATGATCTAAGCAATTGTGGGAATTACTTGGGCGACTATGGAAGGATGATGAATGGCTATGAAAGGTAGCAAGATACCAAGAATATTGCTACAATAAAAGTGTTAGAACCCTTATGGATTCTAAGCTTGGGGTGATCTCTATAGGGGATCGGCCTCCTTGGAATTCTATAAGGTTCCTCCCTCACTGGTTTTCTACACAAAGGTTAGAAAATAATTGATTTATTGATGATGAAAATAGGGGAGAATACAAGCTATTTATAGGGTTTCTAAACCCTAACTCTTAATAGGAGTCCCACTCCAATAAACTCCAACTTCTAATCAACCTTTACTCCAAGTAAACCAAGACTCCTACTAGACCAAGACTTCTCTTCCCTTCAACTCCTAACCCCTAGCCAACTCCTAACCATGATATGACTGGTGGCTATAGGGGCCTCCAACTCCTGATTTTATTCTTATTCCACCCTAGAGAGAGTCCAAGCTAAGTGGGACTCTCCCCCTCTTGCCCTAGCCAACCTTTCTTAAGAGAAGGAGGCGACTATGAGACTTCCATCCCATAAGGACTCCTCCCTAACCCTTGCCAACCACTTTTTTACTAAGGGGTGGTGGCTAGATTAGGGTTTATTACATTCATGACTCAATTGACTCTGACCCGTATCGAACTTCATATCCTAATCAGACTCTAGTTAAGCCGAATCCTAACCCTGTTAGGATTTTGGCTGATTTATTATGATAGACTCAAATCATCTCCTAATCGACCTAATGTCAAGTCTAGGTTAGCCAACAAGGCCCAATCTAAGGACTCAACTCAATCAACTAGTACCTGACTCAGTTGGGGTCCTAACAAAATACTTTTTTCTTTGACACTAGACTTGTAGGTATGGAAAGTTCTAAATCTAATACAATCGGTTATCGATATTACCTTACAAAGAAGGCAATTGATTGCTAATAGAGGATCATTCACTCTTGGTATCACAAGGGGAATATCTCGTGTGTTATTACTCATACAATTCCCTGGCCAGGGTCATTCGGATTGAGAGAGGAGTTCATCGGGAAAATCTAATTAAAACAAGACTCGAACAGATTCTATATGTAGCCTGATATATACCAGATATATGATCCTTAGGATATTAGATGGATGAGGATCAGACACTACTAGACCTATGCCAAAATTGGAAATTGTATGCTAGGTACCTGAATAGACTCAAACTCTAGAATGGTGCTTGAGCTATGTAATCCAATCTCGCTCAACTCTATCTCACTCCCACAGTTTCCACCAAGAATGTGTTCCTTCTCAAAGAACACTAAGGATCTTTTGGTCCTTAGGATGATAGAAATAGTACCCACAAGTTTCCTTGGGGTATCCCATGAACTTGCACCGCTCCGTCCTTGATTCCAAATTGTCGGGGTTATATTTTTTAACATGGGCAGGGCAACCCCAAATCCTAACAACCTTAAGATCGGGCTTTTTCTCTTTCTATATCTTATATAGTGTAGACACTACCAATATCGATGGAACCCCAAATCTTAACAATCTTAGACTTGTACTTTATTAAGTATGTGTGTCCATACTTAGAGAATCATTAATAAATGTAATGAAGTATGCACAACCTGCTATAGCCTGAGTTTATATGGGACCACATACATCACTATATATGAGTTCCAACAACTCAGTTGCTCTCGCTCTAGTTCCACTAAAAGGAGAGTTGATCAACTTTTTAGGAAGGCAAGGTTCGAAAGTTGTATATGACTCATAGTCGAATGGATTTAGGTATCAATCTCTTGGATTTACTTACATTCATGATGTGTGAAGGAATGTCTAATATATATCAACGTCCCTTTAGTAATGATCTTATTATCCAAATTAATGAACAATAATTATTCTCAAAAACTAGTTTATATCTATTAACTATTAAATATGAAATGAAAATAATATTTTGGATAATATAGGGAATGTATTAACATGCATCTAATGCAATAGTAGCTCCACCAAACAGATGTAGGGTGACCTCACTAACAATAACTACAGCACCTTTTACTCCATTGCCTATCTTGAAGTCCATCTCACCTCTCGCCACTCTCCTAGGCTTTGCTAGTATCTGCAGTGAATATAGATCTGATAAGCACTCCCGGTATCCAATACCCATGTGTTATCATAAAAATCTGACAAATAAAGACTGATCATGAATGTACCTGATGCTTCTCCATGTTTTTGTTTCGCCTTCTCTATAAGGTACTATTTATAGTTCCTTGTCAAATGCCTATAGTGGATGCACTGGCCTTTGTCCTTGGTCGGGTCTTCCTTTGCCTTGCTCGATCTGCCCTAGCCCTTGCCCTTCTTAAGGGACTTATCAGCCTTCTTTTTCTTCTTGGTCTTACTAATATAGAGAAATAGCTTATCTTTCTTGGGCAGAGTCATGTTAAGGATATACACGATTTTCTCTACTATGAGAATAATTCTCAAATTGTGAAGCCATTCCGTGTAACTTAGACTAGTGAGGTGGTTGGCATCAAGTATGACACGTAGGGGATTTGCAAGCTACATGTTTCTAACAAACAAGATGTAGCATAAATAAATAACATGTAGATTTTGTAGTAAAGTAATCAATTAAGATACAAACTTTTATCTTGATATACTCTCACTAATTTTTGGTAAATCACGTGACACCCACGGCATGTAAAATGGATGTCTCCAGTAGACTTCTAGGGGGGACAAGGATCCGATCGATGTCTTAGTACAACCTCAAAGTTGACTCGACCAATTACACTAAGCCCAAAAAGGTAAGCAACTATTACCAATCACAACTCCTTGTGATTCCTTTCCTGTTCGATCTCTGAACTATCATGGCCTCAAGGAATGCGACTAACTATGATGTTCAGTTAAGCCATCACTGTCGTTATAATATAAGTCTGATTTGATGATATGCCCACTAGGGACTCGATCAAGCATACCATGTCCTTAGCTTACTGATGACATCTCTATTTCATAAGCAAGATCTCGAATCACATAGATAAGTGAGTGATAGGACTCCAACAGGGTTGAGTCCTAATCACCCTAGAAGTACTTAATAAAAATCCTATGGGATTGTAATAAAACTGTACCTAGCCACTTCTATCCTATAAAGAAGTGTGGCTTGGGTTTAGATTGGGGCCTTAGAGCTCAGTGGTCGCCACCCCTTTTACTAGGCTGGTCGGCCAGAGTTTCCCTCATCTAGGTTGGCTATAGGAGGGCAAAGGGATAATTTTACTTAAGCTAGCACCCCATCGTTTAGAACTCTATATAATGATGTAGCCACCCCCTCTCTTTTATCAAGCAAGATCAATCTTTTATTCAGCCTTGTGCTGAGTTCTAGGAGGGAGGAACCCCTATAGTGTTCCAAGGGTTGATCCCCCTCAGAGATCAAAATCTATAGAGCTCCTTCTGGGGTTCTATTATTTGGTATCAAAGTAGCATTTCTACTACCCTTGCTGCTATCTCTGTTGCCCCCACCTTCCCAAGCAATTCCCACAATTGCTGCAACCACCCAAGCCGCAGATCAAATCAATCTACTGCTGCCCCTTGCATTTGAAATTAGAGATCTGGTATATTTTCATCACCCATGCTTAATTGCTGTAACTATTTCTTTATCTTATATGTTGAAGAGGTTTTCCCATACTTTCATTGCTGTAAATTTCAATCGTCACAAATGTTATCGTTATTCTGAAGGTGAAACATTGTAGAAATATTTAGCCATCCATTTGCCTCTTGAAACCAATTTTATGCTCCCTTTTTTTGGCCAAAATTTTTATATGATTTTATAGATCGTCTTAGCCCTCATCTAAGATAGATCTTTGAAAAGAATTCTCTCTGAAACTGGTTCTATTATGCTCTAATTCTTCGTCATGTATTGTTAGAATTTTTACGACAAAGAATCTGTCCTCCATCTTTTTTACTATATTCCTACCATTACTCTACCAAAATTTTGTCCAACTTTCTATTGATATTAATCACATATGAACCGAGGAGTTCTGCATATTTTCCTTAAGTTTCCTCTGAGATTTATGTATAGAATTCATCGTTTCTCTGACATAAAATCTGTTTGGCAAGACAACACACCGCAACACCTTTCTTTGTCAAATTCCATCGGATTTGAGTGCTATCTTTTATGGGTTTTTGGACTCTCTTTCTTTTATATGCAAACTCTACCATCCTCGCCAATAACCCCTCCAAACAAACCTAAATCGATCCCAAACGACCACCCAAATTAGCCCTAAACCACGACCTACTTCCATCAAATCCATCCACCTACCTTGCTGGCCACCTCTTCCTCAAAACCTCTCATGCCCCTAACATGACAATAGAAAAACGACCTCAATATTATAAATCTAGAGACCTACACCATGGTATCAGAGGAGGCTATTAATGTCAAGTTTAAAGCCTTTGAAAGCTGCATGGAGGAGAAGATGCAATTCCATTTTGTCGAATTCAACATAGTGGATCCGGTTGAGCTCAATCAATTGACTCAAGGCAGCCATGACGACAACATCGGTCCTAGCACTACTCGATTTCAGCCGCACCTTTATGATTAAGGCCAACGTGTTTGGAGTTTGAATTAGGGCTATTCTAATGCAAGATGGCCAATCTCTTGCTTACACTAGCAAGGCTTTATCTCCCTCCCATCCTAAAATATCCATGTATGATAAAGAAATGTTTGTCATCATACACGCTATCACAAAGTGGAGACCTTACTTGATCGGTCGATGCTTCCAGATTAAGATCGACCACCAAAGCCTCAAATATTTTTTAGAGTATAAAATATCTTCCCCAGAGCAACAACAATGGGTAACTTAACTTCTTGGCTTTGATTATAAAATCATTTATCAAAAGGAAAAATAGAATATTATTGTAGATGCTCTAACTCGGCTACCGGGACAAGCCAAAATTTTAGCCATCTCCCTGCCCTCCACCAACTTCCTCAAAGACATTAGAGAGGAGTGGAAGAGCGACCCAGAAACTTGAGGCATCATAGAAAAATTAGATAAGAATTGGGTTCCACGGGGCACTACACTCGGGATTCGAAGGACCTATGCTACAAAGACCGAATTATGATTGTTCCTTCTTCCCCTTATATCAAAATTATTTTGCATGAGTTGCACTTTTCACCTTCAGCAAGGCACTCTGGATTTCTGAGAACATATAAGAAGGTGAAGCAAAACTTCTTTTGGAGAGGAATGAAAAGTTCAATTTATGATTATGTATCTAAATGTGATGTATGGTAGCAGCAAAAAGGTGAAATGGTGGCAAGTCCGGGAAAACTACAACCACTACCTATATCGAACTTGGCATGGACTGACATCTCTAAGGACTTCATCGAAGGGCTACCACCATCTCAAGAGACAAGCACGATCTTCGTGGTGGTAGATCGTCTAACCAAATATTCTTATTTTTGTGCTATGAGACATCCTTATATCGCTGCTAGTATTGCTCAACTTTTTATGAAAAATATTGTAAAACTGTATGGGATGCCAAGGTTGATTGTGAGCTACTATGATAGGGTGTTTACAAGTAAATTTTGGACTAACCTTTTCCAACTATAAGGAACTCAATTAAAGATAAGCACAGCCTATCATCCACAGACAGACGGCTAAAGACAAGTGGTGAACAGAGACCTCAAGACTTACTTATGGTGCTTCACTAGTGACCAGCCTAAAGAGTGGACAAGGTGGCTTCCTTGGGCTAAATGGTGGTACAACACAAGTTTTCATTCATTAACTAAATGTATCTCCTATGAGGTATTGTATGGCCGACCACCCCCTGTAATACCTATATATGTAATTGGTACTGCCAAAGTGGATCAGGTCGACCAAAGCTTAATTGATAGGGATAAGCTTCTACAGCTGTTGAAAAATAACCTAACTACCACCCAAGCCCACATGAAGCAACAAGCAGACACTCACTGGAGCGAGCTAGAATTTTCGGTAAGAGATTAGGTCTACCTTTGCCTACAACTATACAAGTAGCTATCAATCAACACTTAAGCATCGATGAAGCTATCTCCACGATTCTATGGACTATATTAGATTCTGGAGTGTATTGGGACTGTGGCATATAGATTAAAGCACCCAGATGACGCTAAGATCTATCCCATCTTCCACATATCCTTGCTAAAGCTAAAATTGGGGGAACGTAACTTGGTTCAGACTCAACTGCCGAGCACTACTAATGATGGCAAGATTTAAGCTCAACCTGAAGCTATACTTGATCGGAGGATTGTGATGCACTATCGACGCCCTTCAACTGAAATACTCGTGAAGTGAAATAATTTACCATCCGAAGATGCAACATGGGAGTCTTATGAGGAGCTGAAGACCTAGTTCCCAAAGTTTATGGACCCTCAGTCTTGTGGACAAGGTTGATTCAAAGAGAGCGAGATTGATAGGACTCCACCAGGATTGAATCCTAATCACCCTAGAAATAGTTAATAAAAACCCTATGTGATTATAATAAAACTCCACTTAGCCACTTCTATCCTATAAAGAAATGTGGCTAAGGTCTAGATTGGGGCCTTAGGGCTTAGTGGTCGTTGCCCCCTTTACTAGGCTAGTCGACTACGGTTTCCCTCAGCTAGGTCGACTATAAGAGGGTAAAGGGGTAATTTTACTTAAGCAAGCACCCGATGGACTAGGGTTTAGAATCGTATATAATGATATAGTCGCCCCCTTTCTTTTATTAAGCAACATCAATTTTTTATTCAGCCTTGTGCCGAATTCTAAGAGGGAGGAACCCCTATAGCGTTCCAATGGGCCCAATCACTCATAATAGAATTTATGTGTATCGTTGCATCTCCATATCTTATGATTATCTATCTCATCATTATCAATTCTATTATATCCTTGGCATGTATCACCATGCATCACGATCGATCATCACGATATTGTGGGACCTACTATCATCTCTACGCTTCCGTCGTGACTCTTTATGTAATTACAACTTAATTATAATAAATATAGGCCCGATAATAAATGAAAAAAATAAAGGCTCGCAGACCACAATAATAATAATGATCACATATATATACATCATAACACATGATTCATGATCACCCGTCTAATCATATATCACATGTACAAAACTAGTAATTTCTTAAATTTTGAAGGGCAAAATTATCCTTTTGCCAAGAAAATACTAACCCTTTTGCCCTTCTAACAGGCCACCATCATCATCACTACGGGGGCGATAGCATTGGGCGTCATTAGTGGTGGCCACCTCCATGGGCGGTGCCTTTGCCCTTAGGCTATCACAACTTAGGCAAAACCAGCTAAGTCTATGACATTTTGGTTCATGACAAGGCGGTCTACTGTGGGAGATCACCCACACTGTAGGTGGCCACCGTTTTTATGTGTGGTGCCACCTCGTGCGACCATCTGACCCGTAGGCGGTCGCCCCTTGTAGGCAGCCTTAGCCTTGTGTAACCGCCCCAACAAGGTGCCTGGTCGTAAGTCGTCACCTCTCCAGGGTGCTTGCCCACAAGTGGTCGCCCCTGTCCGCTAGCAGTTTGCCTACGGGCACTGCCTTCGTGGATAAGCATTGCAAGAATGCATACACTAGTTCTACATGATTCAATCTTATCACATGCAATTTAAAAATCAATTATTGCACGAGCAACCTAGCGCTGATAAAACTATAAAGAAACTATGAGAGTGCATCATATGCATAGTGGAAGACCAAAACAAAATTAATGTTTACAGTTATCATGTTGTCATACAAAGATTAGTATGCAAAAAACTATAAAACCAAAACCCATAACTAGTGTGAGATTGATTACCTAGGTATATTTTATATTGCCAAAATTTTAGATCCGGATGGAGAGGATGAAGGTGGTCAAATGTCCTTTTCTCGAGCGTTATCCCTATAATGGATCATTACAGCAATACTCCTCCTATCGCAGCCCAAAAACCCCACAGCTCTTGCGCACCTTCTCACAGCACTTGTTGAAGAAGATTTATTATCTTCTTTGGCTGCCCTCTCTATAGTAGGAAAGGGCTGGTCGACTGAGAAGATGAGGAAGGAGAAGAATAGGAGAGGGCAGCCAAAGATGCAGCCTATCACTATTGTGCCACTCCTGCCTCCTATTATAGAGAGTCACCAAAACCCTAATGGATCCTCCTTAGTGGGTATTGGATCTCCATCTACCCTTACTTATTGGATCTCTATCCAATAATCTCAATTGGCCTCTAATTGGGCCTTATGCAAGGGATATATCATTATTGAGCCTCATCCAATGAGATCAAGGGCTAATTGGAAAAGTTATATCCAATCCTCTACTCGTTGAAAGATCCACCATATGTGTATGACCCTCTAGGCCCAATACTGGCTGACCGTGAGTCCTACCTATTAGAACTCTTTCTAACTCAATGAATTATTTTCCCATAACAATTCACTTAACTCATTGATTATGGACGTACTAGGCCACTACACCGTAGTCCCAAGATAGTACAGAAGATCTAATCCATTGGATATGTTTATCTTTAATTACTATGTATCTATAGTCTCTCATCCATCTAATATCCCAGAGACTATATATCGGGCATGATATTGTCAGGCCACATACAGAATCCGTCTGAGTCTCACACTAATCAGAGTCTCTTGGAGAATTTATTCTCTCTCAATCCAAATGACCTTAGCCAAGGATTTGTTAGAGTGATAATTCACGAAATATTTCTCTTGTGATATCGAGAGTGGATGATCCTCTATTGACACTCAATTGCCTTCGTAAGATTTGCTACCAATCCCGATAACCGATTGTACTAGACTAAAACTTTTCAGACTTATAAGTCCAGTGTCAAAAAAAGGAGTACTCAAACAAGATATCCTTGGTATCTCAAGTCTAAGGACTGATATATAATTAGGAATACAAAATCACCATTTAATGTTAGGTATCATTAACCATCCAGCATTTCATAAGCAGATTAATCAGTGAACTCATCCTCCAATGAGCACATATATTATACATTTAGTGTCTCCATATGAGTAGCTATGAGACCAATCACCTCTATCATATGAATGGATATATAGCACACTAGTATATCTGGTTATTTCGATGTCCCTATTGAGTAACCTATGACTGGGATTATTTATGGTCTATGTTTAAATGTGAATCAGTCTCATTATTGTGATCTCATTACGATCCGATTCCCATTACACAAATCCAAAGATATTACAATATATAAAATCAATAGATAATATAATGTAAGAAAATACCAATAATAATAATAAACAAAATGATTGCGTAGCTTATCACGCATGCCATCACTCATGTGATTGACTTGCAGGGCACCTGTAATCAGCAGTAGCTCCACCAGTGTAGGGTGATCTCGCTAATAGTAACTACAACAACTCTTGCTCCATTGCCCATCTTGAAGTCTATCATACCTCTCGCCAATCTCCTATGCTTTGTCATAACCTACAATGAATTACAGATATGATAAGTACTTCTGGTATCCAGTATTCATATATTATCATAAGAATCTGAAAAATGAAAACTGATCTTGAATGTATATAAAACTTCTCTAAGCTTTTGTTTCACTTTCTCTACAAGGATCTCTTTGTAGTTTCTCTTCCAATGCTCACCTTTGCCATAGAGGAAGCATTGGCCTTTGTCATTTGCTGGATCTTTCTTTGCAACATTTACCTTACCCGGTTTGCCTTTGTCTTTGCCCTTCATAAGGGACTTATCAATTTTCCTTTTTTCCTTTTGGTTTCATCAATATAGAGAATTAATTTATTTTTTTATAATGTAGTATTCTTCATTTCTGAAATATTTATAATGATATATTTTAAGTTATTTATGAGGATCTAATTATAAATTTAAGAATTTATTAATAATTTTTTGATTAAATAAATTTATATTAGAAGTTTATTGCTAAGGACCTAAATATAAATCTTAAAAATATGAAATAAATTATGAAAGATTTATATTAATTTAAAAAAAATGAGGAGGACATGTGTCACTATATAGTTTAAAGTGATAATACTTATGCATGTGCATAGGTGACACATAAGCACCTTATATGCATGCTTGCCACCTAACAACCTATATGTTAGCAAAAATAATTAGCAATAAGAAAATAAAAGGAATTTGCTGCAATGTAAACTTGAGAAGAAGAAGAAGAAGAAGAAGAAGAAGAAGAGGAAGAGAAAAGATTTGGGGGTTTTGATATTTTGATCAAATCCACATATTTGAGATTAAAATCTTCAAAGACAAGTGTTCTATCTTTCTCTTACTGATTTATTTTTATTTTTGCCTTGATTATGAGAAAAATTTAGAATAAAACTGAAATCTCTTTTTTTGGCTGCCAAAGTGTGAATTTGTAATATTTTTGAGACTATGACATATCTGCTTTATTCAAATTGTAACTTTCAGTATAGACCTCTGATTTGGACAAAACATAATTTTTCAAAAATAGATTTGCAGATCTTTATTTTGAAACTGATCTTAAAGAGTTTAGAGTTCAATTGCTAGCCCAAACGTTTATTTCAATTGAGCATATGAAATCTATAAAATAAAGTATGTAGCTCTTGACCTTTCATCACTATATTATCTATATCTCCTTATTGGAGTATCTTATTTATGTAAAACTAGATTCATTAGAAATTAGACATATATTGGAACTAATATTGAAAGATTTGGAATCCAACTATTGAAACCTATATTTTGATGGACCATATGAATTCTACAAAATAGGGACTATGATTCTGGACCTTTAGTTGTCAAATCATCAATAACTCTTTGTAGAGACCTTCAATTTGTATGATCCTATTTTACCTAAACTAGATTGATTTATCTTTCCAAAGATATCTTTTTTGAGTAATTTGGAGCATATTTGATTGTTTAAATAACTTTACAATATGCCTTGTGAATTCTGTCAGAATAGGGATCGTATCAATTCTGCCTATACTTGCTTTATGCATTTCAAAACTGAAATCTCTGATGCTCTTATTTTTTATTTTCTTTAATATCTGAATATGTTATATATTAATCGATGTTATATTATATTATTTTATTTAGGCATATGTATAATTTATTATTTTTGCATGTGCTTCCGATATATGCCAAATTCATTGCTCATATCCTTTTGTACTATAGTGTTTATGGGATAATGTAAACCTTTGCCAGAAATAGTAAAGAGAGTTATGCTTAGAGCTCACAATGCTATATCAGTCTCCTATGACTTCACTCAAATGTGGGTGGATGGAGCTCCTAGACATAGGAGACTTATGTTTGGTGGTCAGTTAGTAATGGATGAACCATATTATGTTTGTGATCCCACTTCACCCTCTATATTTTATTTGATATATTATCCAAAGTATTACTTATGTATTTCCTATTATACTTTGGATAGGAATGATATGCGTCCAATTTCAAATGTGACATATGAGCTTAAGTTTATTATTTGTTCTCTTGATATATTCAGAAGTGTTTTATGTATTATTAATATGCTCCTAAAACTTCATATGCCATTGATACATACCAAAATGCTTCTAATTGCCATATATGCTCCAACTACCTTTCCCAAACTATTATAGATTTAAGTATGCTTAAAACGAGATGAACCTTATGGTTTTCAATCTAATTTGATGCTATATGTGAGAACTTTTGTATTCCCTACTTTGTATTCTAATATCAGGTTCAATTTGTAAATATATTTCCTTGTGTTGAACCTATTTGATACTTGTTGGGCTTCATAGCATACTTCATTACCATCTAATCTTCTTCAGGTTAGCTTGGCATTTATTAAAATACTCGATACAGGGCTAAAGCAGTGGAAAGCAAGAAGTTCTTAGGCTAAATCTTTATTAGATAATATGTTATCATTGTATGTGGTGTACCTTGTGTCTAATATAAAGTTGTAGACATATTTTGAAGTGGGGTAACTATGTAAAGGTTTTAAAAGTACCCTCTTGTTTTAGAATCTCGAATGTTAAAGTTGTTGTATAATATATGAAGTAGTGGTATATGGTTGTTCTCAAAGTAATATAGATTTTATCGTATTAGTGGACATTATGAATATAAATTATATTTAGTTATATTGATTTTGGATTGGTTGTATGATTCATTAGGAGAATGTGAAGAGTAATTATAATCTGCATAGGTTTTATGAAATTAATTGTAAGGCCCTACATGTTTTTTCTTAGTATTCTCAAATATTTGTTTCAATTCTGGAGTTGGATAGTTGATAGAATTTATAATCTTATTCATATTTATAGCACGGTCACACCTTTCTCGAATTGAATATTTTGGGGGGAGTGACAGATGGTACTCTCTACCTCGCTCAACATATTAAGGAGCTCAGGAAGTGTCAACTCAAGTTTATTCATGTGAAAATTCATGAAAATTTTGAAAAGATCTCTGGGAGGGATTGAAGTAAAAGGCCTATGCATAGGTTATCCTCTAGGACCATTCCTAGACCTGTGAGTTTATCGAACCACTCAATCATCCTCAAGATATGATTCTGTACCGATGTCCCCTCTGTCATCTTAGTACGGAAGAGACTCTTAGATATCTCATATCTCTGAGCTCTTTCCTATTCCTTAAACAACTGCGAAGACAAAAGAGGATAGAATTGGTATCTATGATCTCATGTTTCCTCTATAGCTTAGGAGTCATAGAGGCCAACATATAGCACTTAATCAAGGTGGAATCATTTATGTATTTCATGTAGCGAGCAATCTCGTTTTAGCTTGCCCCTTCCTCTAGCATGGGTATAATCGTATCAAGGACATATATGATTTTATTCACCATGAGAATAATTCTCATTTTATTAAGCCAATCTGTGTAGTTTGGAATAGTGAGGTAGTTCGCATCAAGTATGTCATGTATGGGGTTTGCGCATGACATGTTTCTAATAAATAAGAGATGTAGCATAAATAAATATTAGGATCAATTGGTACTAAGAGGGGGAGGGGAGAGTGAATAGTACGAGAGTTGAAAAACCTTAGTTTTGACAAACTTACTTGAAATAAAATAAAAAATCAGAAGCGTTTTGTTGAATTCAAGTGCATGAGCAAATAAACCTTGAACAATGCTAAGTTACGATCTTCCTTAAACAAAACTTGAGTAAAAATAGATAAACTTAAAAAGTAAAGTTAGAAGGTTCACAATTTATAATGGTTCGGCCAAAACTTGGCTTACGTTTACTTCTCGGAGTCCTCCTTGAGACCCATCGGTGTCCATTAATGATTTTCTTCGGGTAGAGATCAAACCCTTACACTACTCACTCTCTCCTTTCACAGGTTCAAGAGAGGAACCTTACAAGTATTTCACTTACAACTCACAAGGGGGATTCTCGAGACTTTTACAAGTTGATCACAAGGATTACGACCACTTTCTTGCTTACTCCCTTACCTCCTTTCTTTCTCACTTTCTTGCACACTTTTTACACACTTTTATAAAATCTCATCTTTCTTGTCAATTTTTTTGTTCTTAATGCAAGATAACTTGGGGTATTTATATACCCCAATTGGCTTCAAAAAATAGAGCAAAAAATTTAAACATATTTAAAAAATCTAGGTATAAATGGTACTATCGCCTGCGCTGATGGTAATACCATTAAAAGATACCCTAGAAAGAGGGTGGTGATGGTACTACCATCGACTTGGGTGGTACAACCACTGACTTAGGCGATACTTTCCGAAGCCAAAAATTTAAACGTATTTGAAAAATCCAAGTATGGTGGTACTACCGCCAGTACCGATGGTACTACCATTAAAAGTTACCCTGAAAAGAGGGTGGTAATGGTACTACCATTGACTTGGGTGGTACAACCACCAACCTGGGCGATACTATGCGATACTACCATCAGGAATCCCAAAAAGGTATTTTCTACACTTTTCTATTGAAGACTTGTACCTTTAGTTGACCCCTTCCTAGGTCAACCAAATGAGCTCAATCTGAGCTCAACCTGAGCTCAACCCAAACCCAAGTGGACCCTATTTGCCTCACATGAGTTATTTAGATTCTTTCCAAATTTAACTCAATTAGGACTCAAAACTAACTATGACTTATTGATACAACCGTACAAGACTATCAAGTTTAATAATCGACCTAACCCCCGACAATCCAGCAACCTCCGGCAATCTTCCGATAAGTCTTTACGGTATTCTTCCGATGATCTCTCGGTGTGTCCCAGTGAGCTTTCTGATCCCTTTGACGAACTCCCGCGAGCTCCCACTACATCATCTGAATCTTGGCCCGATGCTTGAACTTGATTCTGCCCCAACATATGGTTGTGATTCCTTTCTCCATTGTAGTTAACCCTAAATTACTTTCTCTAACACACATGTTAGATCAAAAATCAATCAGTTGATTTCATTATCAAAATTTGAGATTCAACAATCTCCCTCTTTTTGATTATGACAACTAATTGATGACTTAAGTTAACCTTTACTCCCCCTATGTCTATGTCATAATCAAATAAAGTAAACTTAAATTCAAGAGAACCAAACACTCTTGAATTCAAGTATAATGATATAATATTTCAAACAATTTTCATCAATACATCAAAGATTTCATCAATACAATAAAGATGCAACATTACATTTATACATCAATTTGAGAAATGATATAACATCATGATGTAGCATTTCTACCTTAAGTCATCAACCAAAGATTTTCAAAGTATACAACATTACATTCAAATTCATGATCAATCATACATTAATTGAAATTCTCCCCCTTATGTCATCAATCATTTCTCCCCCTTTGTTTATCAATAAAAAGGAGAAATGCCCATTCTATCATTTTTCTACATATGCCATCAATATGCTATTTCTCCCCCTTTGTCATCAACAAAAAGGTGAAATGTTGAGCAAATAATTTCAAGACACATAATCTCATCATATGTCAAATTTTTCTATATTTATATAAAATAAATATTGATTAAACATCTAGTGCATAAATAAGTTGTTTCATTGCCCCCCAGTAGAATAGGATAGGAGACATTATTTTCTCCTTAAAAAATTTCTCTCATTTGTGAATAAGAAGGAAGAAGAAAGAAAACATCAAATCACTTATAGATGTAAATTTTGAAAAGATTATTTCAAATATAAGCTCAAAAATCTAAGAAATATAGGAGATATTCGAGAAATTCGTAATATAGCAAATTAAGAAAGTTGCACATTATGCATTCGGTTGAGTTAGCATTCCTACCTCTTTTCTAATAAAATCAAATTATTCTTCATTTAATGGTTTCATGAAAATGTCTGCTAATTGATATTTAGTATCAATAAATTCTAAAGATATATCATGATTATTCACATAATCTCTAATGAAGTGATGCCTATTATCAATATGTTTAGTTCTTGAGTATTGAATGAGATTTTAGTTAAACATATTGCACTAGTGTTGTTACATTTTATAGGGATATGTTTTTAATAATTTTATAATCTTCTAAGGTGTTTTTCATCCAAATAAATTGAGCACAATATGCACCAACTGTAATATATTCAACTTCAGTTGTAGATAAAGCAACCGAATTTTATTTCTTGGAAGACCAAGAAACAAGAGCATACCCTAAAAATTGATATGTCTCGGTAGTATTTTTTTATCTATTCTACAACCTCCAAAATTGATATCCGCATATGCAAATAAATCAAAGTTTTTAGATTTAAGATACTATAAACCTAAGTAGAGGTTCCTTTTAAATATCTAAATATCCGTTTAACTACTTAAGTGATAAAGTTTAGGAATGGATTGAAACCTTGCAGATAATCTAAAATTAAATATTATATCTAGTCTAATAGCAACTAAATACAATAAGCTACTTACCATTCCCCTATAAGTTTTTTAATCAAAATTTTCTCCCTCAATATCCAAGTCTAATTTTGTAGAAGTGCTCATGGGTGTGTTTCTGGCCGTAGCATTTTCCATACCAAAACGTTTTAACAAGCTTAAGGTATATTTTATTTGACTAATAAAGATATAATCATTTAATTATTTTATTTACAATCCTAAGAAAAAAGTTAATTCACCCATTAGACCCATCTCAAATTCTTGGCTCATACTCTTGACAAACGATTCACGAAACGATTCATTTGTTGAATAAAAAATTTATATCATCAACATAATTTGAATAACAAGAAAATTATTTTATAAAATACTCAAAAAAATAATATGGCTTCAACCTTGCCTTTCAAAAAATTATTTAAAATAAGAAAAGAGCTAAGTCTTTCATAACAAGCCAGAGGGGCTTATTTCAATCCATAAAGAGCTTTAGAAAGTTTGAAAACTTGATTTGGTAAAAGACTATTTTCAAAACTAGGGGATTGTTCAACATACACTTCTTCGAAAATGAAACTATTAAGAAAAATACTTTTGACATCCATTTGAAATAACTTAAAATATTTAAAAGATGCAAAGTAAGGAGCATCCTTATGGCTTCAAGTCTAGTTGTAGGAGTGAAGGTTTCTTTATAATCAATATCTTCTTCTTGGTTGAAACCTTTGGCCACTAATCTAGCATTGTTTCTAACCATGATATCATTTTCATCTTATTTGTTTCTAAAGACCCATTTAGTACCAATCACTAAACAATCACTAGATCTAGGAATAAGCTCTCATATCTTATTTCTCTCAAATTGATTTAACTCTTCATGTATTACAATAACCTAAGAGTCATCTCTTAGGGCTTCATCAATGCGTTTTAATTCAACTTGAGAAAGAAAGGCGATGTTAGCACAAAAATTTTTAAAAGAATAATGAGTTTGCACATCCCTTGATATATCTTCTATTATAAGCTCCTTAGGATGATCATTTAGACACTTTCATTCCTTAGGTAATGGTTTAGAAGTAGATTCATCCAAGTTGCTTCTATGAGGGTTATCATTTAAATTTAAATTGTCAAAATCTAATTCATCATTAAAATAAATTTTCTTAAGTTCGAAAATCTCATTGAAAATAATATCATTAGATTCTTCAATTACTAAAGTTTATTTATTAAATACATGATAAGCTTTTGAAATAGAAGGATAACTAAGAAAAATGCCTTCATACGATTTTGCATCAAATTTTCCTAAGGCATCTTTTTTATACAAAATAAAATATTTGCAACCAAAAACTTTAAAATATGAAATATTGGGTTTTTTTTACCATTCCACAATTCATAAGGAGTTTCAGAGAGTAATGGTCTTATAAAAACCTTATTCATAATATAGCATATCATGTTAACAGTTTCGGTCCAAAAATATTTGGGTAGGCTATATTCATTTAACATGATTCTAGCTATTTCTTATAAGCACCTTTTTTTTTCTTTCTATTACTCCATTTTGTTATAAATTTTTAGGAGTAGAGAAGTTATAGATATACTCATTTGACTCACAAAAATTTTGAAACTCATCGTTTTTAAAATTCACTGCCATCACTACATATTGTCGAAATTATAAAATATTTTTTATTTTGAATAATTTTATAAAATTTTAAAAATATTTAATAGAATCACTTTTGTGTGCCAAGAAATAAGTCTAAATATATATACTATAATCATCTACTATGACAAATGCATATTTGCTACCTCCTAAACTTGTAGTATTAGTTGGTCCAAATAAATCCATATGGATCAATTATAGTGGCCTAGAGGTGTTTATTTAACTTTTTGACTTAAAGCTAATTTTTATTTGCTTTTCTATTTGGCAAGTA
This sequence comes from Ensete glaucum, assembly GCA_021527575.1. Classification (NCBI taxonomy): domain Eukaryota; kingdom Viridiplantae; phylum Streptophyta; class Magnoliopsida; order Zingiberales; family Musaceae; genus Ensete; species Ensete glaucum. The sequence continues at coordinate 35,840,349 of CM038558.1, read as the reverse complement.
TCACACATTTTATCTTTAGCGAACTTAATGCTAGGTAAACCTCTTAACTAAATCTTTAGTTAAGATTTGATTTAGTAATTTCATGCTAGCATGACCTAGTCTCTTATGTCAAATCCAAGTATCATCATTTAAAGCCAAAAAGCATGTTTCATCACAAATTTTTTTAATGTCAATAGTATACACATTATTGTTTCTCAATAGAATCAAAGATTTATTTTTGTGTAGTATTTCAATTATATAAGCATTTGATTAAAATTTAATAATATATTTTTTGATAATATAATTGGCTAATATTAAGTAGATTATGTCTCAAACAATTAACTAATATCACATCTTCAATTAAAAGATTTAATTTTTTACCTATGGTTCCTTTCCCAATGATTTTTTCGTTTGTTATTGTCTCCGAAGGTGACAACTCCTTCATTTAGACTAGTGAGTTTAAAAAAGTAAGTTGGATCTCGAGTCATGTACCTTGAGCATCCACTATCAAGGTACTATTTGGTGCTCCTAGCCTTATTTTGGAGATGAACTTACCTCGTCATGGATGTCCATAAGAGCATAGTTGGCAACCTCTTCCTTGATGTGGTCTTCTTCATCCGATGAGCTTGAGTCATCCCAATTTGCTGAGAGCCTTATTCTTGTATGATGTCTTCTTCTTCAATTATGGACACTTACTTTTGAAATGCCCTGGTTTCTTGCATTCAAAACATATTATGTTATCCTTTTTTGGTTCATTTTTATTTTTATGATTTTTGTTCTTATTTATAATATTTTTAATTTTTTTGTCAATGGTGTAATGTTATTGTCCTCATCACTCGAGGTTTCACTAGAGGAGTCATTTGCAGTTCTCAGTGCCAAGTCCTTCATGTTCTGTGGAAGGGGTTCTTCAAGTTCGTCATGAGTTTTACACCTCAGTTCATAAGTCATGAGTGATCTAATAAGTTCTTCAAGAGGAAAATTATTTATATCTTTAGCTTCTTGAATTGTAGTTACTTTAGAATCCCAACTTTTTAGAAGAGATCTTAATATCTTATTAACAAGTTCAAAATTAGAAAAATTTTTACTAAAGTTTTTTTACCATTGATGACATCTATGAATTAGTTGTATATGTCTCCAATGGTCTTACTTGGTTTTATTTGAAACAATTCATAACTATGTATTAAAAGGTTAATTTTTATACTCTTTAACTCGACTAGTGCCTTCGTGTGTGATTTCAAGGGTGTGTCAAATCTAATGAGTAGCTTCACAAACAGAAACCCGATTAAACTCATTCTTATCAAGAGCACAAAATAAAGTATTCATTGCTTTTACATTTAAAGAAATTATTTTCTTTTCCAAATCGTTTCATTCATTTATTGGTTTGGAAGATTTTAAAACCATTCTCAACGATGTGACATAAATCAAAATTCATAGAAATCAGAAAAATATGCATCCTTGTTTTCCAATATATGTAAATCATCCCATTGAACATGGAAGGATGTGTAATAGAATGTCCCTCGTTCATGCCAAATGAAGCCATTTAATCACTTGGGTATTAATCCAATTAGTAGGAGCTGGCTCTAATACCAATTGTTAGGATCAATTGGCACTAAGAAATAAAACCTTAGTTATGAAAGACTTGCTCGAAATAAAAATGAAAATCAGAAGCATTTTGTTTAAGTCAAGTGCATGCAAATAAACCTTGAACAATGCTAGGTTATGATCTTCCATAAAAAAAACTTAAGTAAAAATAGATAAACTCATAAAGTAAATTATAAGGCTCATAGTTTATAATAGTTCGGCCAAAAGTTGGCCTACGTCTACTTCTTGGAGTCTTCCTCCTTGAGGCCCGTCGGTGTCCACTAATGACCTTCTTCGGGTGAAGATTAAACCCTTACACTACTTACTCTCTCTTTTCCACAAGTTTAGGTGAGGAACTTTATAAGTATTTCACTTACAACTCACAAGGGGAATTCTTAAGACTTTTACAAGGTTTTCACAAGGATTACGACCACTTTCTTGCTCATTATCTTGCCCCTTTCTTTCTCACTTTCTTATATACATTTATTCGCAACTTTCTTGCCAATTTTCTTGCTCTCAATGCAAGAAAATTTAGGGTATTTATATACCCTAATTGGTTTTAGAAAATAGAGCCAAAAATTTAGATGTATTCAAAAAATCAGAGTACGGGTGATACCATCAGCGCTTACGGTACTACCATTGAAAGCTATCCTGAAAATAGGGCGATGACAGTACTACCGCCAACCTAGGCGCTACTACCACCACCCACTAGTGGTACTACCACCGCCCACCGACTGTACTACCACCAAGAATCCCACAAAGGTGTTTTCTATACTTTTTCATTATCAACTTGTACCTTCATTATCAACTTGTACCTTCAGTCAACCAAATAAGTTCAACCTGAGCTCAACCCAAACCAAAAGTGGACCAAGTTTGCCTCACGTAAGTTAATTTAGATTCCATCCAAAATTAACTTAACTCAAAACTAACTATGACTCACTGATTACAACTGTGTACAAGATCATCAAGTTCCATAGTCGACCTAACCCTTGGCAATCCGGTAACCTCCGACAATCTTCCGGTAAGTCATACGATCTTCTTTCGGTGATCTCCCACTGTGTTCCCAACGAGCTTCTCGATCCCTTTAACGAACTCCTAACAAACTCCTGATGTGCTCCCACTGCATTGTTTGAACCTTGGTCTGATGCTCGAACTTGATTCTAGCGCAATATCTAGTTGTGATTCCTTTTTTCTATCGCAGTTAACCCTGCATTACTTTCTCTAACACACATGATAGATAAAAAAACCTATCAATTGATTTCATCATCAAATATGAGATTCAATAATAAATAATATATATATATATTATAAAAAGTATAATAATTAAAATATGGACTTCTATCTTAATATACTCCCACTAATTTTCTAGTGTGTCATGTGTCACCCTCAACACATGAAACAAAATTCTCCCAGACTTCTAGTGGGGATTGAGATCCAATCGATGTCTTAGTGTAACCTCAAGGGACTTGACCAATCACACTAAGCCCAAAAAGGTAGTTAACTCTTACTAATTATAATTCCTTATAATTCTCATCTTGTTTAACTTCAGAACCATCATGGCCTCGAGGGACTCGACCAACCATGATGTTTGGTTAAGTCATCACCATCGTTACAAGATGAGTATGACTTAACGATATACCCTCGAGGTACTCGACCAAATATACCATGTCCTCAGGCCACTGGTGACATCTCTATGTCATAGGTAAGATCTCGAATCGCAAGAGTGGTGAATCTCGAGGGGCTCGACCAACTTAACTTATGTCGGGATTCAATTTCTCCCTATAATGATAGAAGGCCATGTAGGTCAATCAAATTTCTTCATTCTTACTAACTTAATATTATCATAGGAGGAGGTTTTAATTAGTCACCTAATATGATGTGTCACATATATACATATTTAATATATATCTACATAGCATGCAAATATATATATGTAGATAGCATGTGTATAAACATCCACATATAACATATGAGTAATCACATTAGATGATCATGGATCCTAATGTGATTGGGCCAGATCAAGTGAGCTCAATCACTCACATAATGATTTGGGTGTGTATCAGTGCACTTTTATGCCCTGTGATCATCCATCTTGTCATCATCGATTTCGTCGACATCTCAATGTATCTCTATACATTCGATCGTCAGTCTCAGCCTCGTGGGTCCTGCTAGCACCTCTACGCTCCCATCGTACCTTCTCGTGTCATTACAACATAATCATAGGCACATAGCCCTAATAATAAATGAGAAAAAATGGAGGTTTATAGGCCTAATAATAATAATAATAACATATACACACATCACATCACATGATCTATGATCATCCATCCACATCAAATATCACATGTATACATCATCATTCCGTCGCTCGCTTCTGAATTAATCAACTTCTTCTTTGTAAGTCCTACGGGACCTTGAGAGGTTGCAAGAGGGCTGACCCTTTGCGGACAGAAAACGCGTTGGGCGTTTCATGACTTAGGCAATCCCAGCTAAGTCCGGAATAGGGAGCAAGGTTGCTCTACGACTTAGGCAATTTCAGCTAAGTCTTCGGGAGTGCCACGAGGGTGCCGCACGGCTTAGGCAAACCTTAGCTAAGCCCGTGATAGTGTGGTATTAGAGCAGGCAAGCAATTCATACGAACAACGAAGAAGATTCGTAATCTCGCCATGGTGAAACATCGTGGTGAATCGAGCAAGATGGGGCAAGCCGGACCCTTGCTCCAAGCAGTCGCAAGTGGGCTGCAAGTGCAAACTCGCTCGCAAACTATGGGAGTCACTCATGAGGAGCTCTACAGTGAACAAGACGAGCGTGAAGTTGGGTATTCTCCACGAGGGAGGAGGCGCCATCTGGAGCACCAACCGGGAAAAAGAGTCACAAGGAGAGAATTATAGCGGTAGAGACCCGCCTTGATGTTCTTGAAGCTAGCGTGGAGGAGCTCTACCAAGGCCAGTGAGGGCTACTTAGGGTAGAGAGCTCGCTAGAAGAAGCTGAATCTCGGATCGAGAAAGTTGAATCTATGATGGATCAACTGACAGAGGACACCAAAGACTCCGTACGACACCTACATGAAGTTGTGGCGGAACTCATGGCTAAGGTGATGGTGTTAACAAGGACTCTTGATGCGGGAGGGAACAACACCCGCGCTGCGCCACCACAAAACTTGGGCACCGAGCGGTTACGGAGGTGCTAGAGATGCTAAAGAGCTTGAAAATTTTCTGTTCGACATGGAACAGTATTTCCGTGCTACAAGGCTTGATTCTGAAGAAACCAAAGTTGCTATAGCAATAATGTATCTGAATGGGGATGCAAAACTTTGGTGGCGAACCCGTTGGGAAGAGATCCAACAAGGCCGATGTCAAGTGGATACATGGGGAGACTTGAAGCGAGAGTTGAGAACTCAGTTCTTACCAGAGAACAGAGTTTGTCACAAGAAGGAAACTGAGACAACTCTGCCAAAGTACAACAATCCGAGACTATGTGAAACAATTTTCAGCACTGATGCTGGATATATGGGACATGTCTGAGAAAGACAAACTATTTAGCTTCCTCGATGGCTTGAAGCTATGGGCACAACGAGAACTACATCGAAGGAATGTCACTGATGTAGTCGGGGCAATTGCAGCCGCGGAAAGGCTAACTGACTTTGTTTCTTCAGAGGATTTGAGAAAGAAGAAACAATCTTCGGGAAATCACCCATCTAAATACTCTCAAGAGAAGGAGTCTGGGGGCGAGCAAAAGAAGAAGAATTTTCACAAGGGACCGGGATCAAGAGGTAGAGTCCCAAAGCCTACTAGATACTTCTTGTGTGGAGGACCGCACATGGTGAGGGAGTGCCCCCAAAAATAGGCACTCAATGCTTTGACGGCATCGATTCTACCCCATAAGTCAGACAAGGGCAAAGCAATCGCTCTTAGTTCGAGTAATTCTGACTCCAGTAGCGACAGTGAGGCGTCGCAAGGACCCAGGATGGGAGCAATGCGTTTGTTGAATGCATTGCGGGGTCAAGTGGGGGAGAATACAAAGGTGAAGCCACCGAAGGCGAAGCAGCGAGTTGATGTATGTAGACATCAAGCTCAATGGCTGAACAACCCGTGCAATGGTGGACACGCGCGACCCACAATTTTATTACTGATCGCGAAGCTAAGCGACTGGGACTAACCTTGGAGAAGAGCCCAAGTCGTATGAAGGCGGTGAACTCGGAGGCCAAGCGGATCTCCGGACAAGCAAAGGGGTCCCCATCAAGATCGGGACATGGAACGGAGCAGACTTAATGGCGATGCCATTGGGCGACTTCCAAGTGATTCTCGGAATGGAGTTTATGCATGCAGTAAAGTTGGCGCCAATACCGTTCCTGAACTTCTTGTGTCTAATGGGAGGCGATGATCCCTGCATGGTTCCAGTTTCTCGAGTAGGAACCAAGGACCTACAACAAATATCGGCTTTACAATTGAAGAAAGGGGTGCGAAAAGGTGAATTAACCTTTTTAGCTGCTATGAAGCTAGAGACACTTGACGGGGAGGCCATTCAGGAACCTGCCATTGTGGCGAACATCCTGAAGGAGTTCTCAGATGTGATGCCAACAGAGTTGCCGAGAACTCTACCACCACGCAGAGGCGTGGATCATCAGATTGAGCTAGAGTCGGGAGTTAAGCCTCCAGCGAGACCACCATACCGCATGACCCCTCCAGAGTTACCAGAACTGAGGAAGCAATTAGATGAACTGCTAAGCGGTGGTCTCATCCGTAGTTCCAAAGCACCTTTCGAAGCTCCTGTCCTCTTTCAGAAGAAATAAGATGGGAGCCTCCGATTATGCATTGATTATCGAGCCCTCAATAAGATGACGGTGAAGAACAAGTACCCTATCCCACTCATCGCGGACTTGTTCGATCAATTGGGCAAGGCAAAGTACTTCTCCAAACTCGACCTTCGGTCAGGGTATTGGCAGGTGTGCATCGCAGAAGGTGATGAGGCGAAGACTACCTGTGTGACCAGGTATGGAGCATTCGAGTTCTTGGTGATGCCTTTTGGCTTAACCAATGCTCCGACCACATTTTGCACTCTCATGAATCAGCTGTTCAAAGAATATCTGGATAATTTTATGGTCGTCTACTTAGACGACATCGTCGTCTATAGCCAAACACTTGAGGAGCATGTTAGACACCTCCGAACAATTTTCAAAGTTCTCAGGGAGAACACCTTATTCGTGAAGAGGGAAAAGTGCTACTTCGCCCAAACAGAGATTCTATTCTTGGGGCATCAAATTGGGAATGGGTCCATTCGAATGGACAAGGCTAAGGTGCAAGCTGTGGTGGACTGGCGAACACCAAAGAAGGTGCCAGAGTTGAGATCCTTCCTTGGGTTTGTCCACTATTATCGGCGCTTCATAGCTGGATATTCAAGCCGACGGAGTTGCTAAAAAGGAGCGACGAGATGGTCGGACAAATGTGAGGCGGCATTTCAAGACCAAGATTGTTGTGTTAGAAGAACTGTACTCAGATTGCCGGACTATGGAAAGTCTTTTGAAGTCCATACCGATGCTTCTGACTTTGCTATTGGAGGAGTTCTTATGCAGGAGGGTCATCCAGTGGCCTACGAGAGTCGCAAGCTCAATGAGACCGAACGGCGATATCCTGTACATGAGAAGGAGATGACAGCGGTGGTCCACTGTCTACGAGTGTGGCGACACTACCTTCTGGGAGCACCATTTGTGCTAAGGACCGACAATGTCATATTGAGTTACTTTCAAACTCAAAAGAAACTCTCCCCAAAGCAAGCACGATGGCAGGACTTCTTGGCTGAGTTCGACATGATGATGGAGTACAAACCCGGAAAAGCAAATGTCGTGGCCGATGCATTGAGTCAGAAAGTGGAGCTAGTGAATGCTATACAGTTGGAGGGCGGAGGCCAAGCAAGTCAATTGCACTCCAACTTTCTTTCCAGGATCAGGGTTGGACTGTACCGAGATCCTCAAGCAGTGGCTCTGATTCAACTCATTAAAGAGGGTAAGGCACGATGATTTTGGGTCCAGGAGGGACTCATCTACACCAAGGGGAACAGAGTTTATGTCCCACGAGTGGATAACTTGAGGCATGAACTCTTGAAAGAGTGTCACGATTCCCTTTGGGCTGGACATCCGGGTATCCACCGAACAATGGCTCTCGTGGAGAGGTTCTTCTATTGGCCGAAGATGGGGACAGATGTGGAGGAATATGTTCGAACATGCCTTACTTGTCAACAGGACAAGATAGAGCAGCAGAAGCCAATGGGACTTTTGGAACCGTTGCCCGTACCAGAAAGGCCATGGGAGAGCATTTCTTTGGACTTCATATCAAGCTTGCCCGCAGTAGGGGGACTTGGATCGATATTCGTGGTAGTTGACCGATTTTCGAAGTATGCAACGTTCATTGCTGCACCCCTACATTGCTCAGCGGAGGAGGCGGCTAAGTTGATGATGAAGAATGTGGTTAAGTATTGGGGAGTCCCACACAACATCATTAGTGATTGGGATTCTCGGTTCTTGGGATGATTCTGGACTGAGTTGTTCAAGTTGTTGGGGTCTAAATTATACTTCTCCACAAGCCTCCACCCTCAAACGGATGGCCAAACAGAGAGAATTAACTCGCTCTTGGAGTAATATCTTCGGCACTACGTGAGTGCCAACCAACGAGATTGGGTGAAGTTATTGGACATAGCCCAGTTCTCCTATAACTTGCAACGGAGCTTTGCATCCAACAAGAGCCCATTTGAGATTATTACGGGACAACAGTCATCAACTCCTCATACCCTGGTTATTGGTTATACAAGGGGTAGCCCATCAGCCTATCACTTCGCAAGGGAATGGCATCGTAATACAGATATTGCGTGGGCTTACTTGGAGAAGGCGACAAAAAAGATGAAGAAGTGGGCAGACTTAGAAAGGCGACCACAAGAATTTAAAGTTGGTGAATGGTGTTAGTGAAGCTCCAACCAGCATCACTCCAATTCTTTAGACACAAAGTGCACAAAGGATTGGTACGCAAGTATGAGAGGCCTTTCCCAATCATCAGCAGAGTAGGCAATGTCTCATACAAGTTGCAACTGCCAGCATGGTTCAGAATTCACAATGTCTTCCATGCGAGCAACTTGAAAGCCTACCACTCAGATCCGCGAGATGATTCCCGAAATGTTCCAACTCGACTACCCCCCACCAGAGCCTCTTACGAGAAGCGAGTTGAAACTATTCTAGCGGATCGTAAAAGAAAGCTACCCAATGGAGCGTAGCAAATAGAGTACTTAGTGAAGTGGCAAAAGCTTCCTCAAACAGAAGTCAGTTGGGAGCCAGAAGACGCCCTACGACATGAAGAAGCTCGCATCAAAGCCTACCAACAAGCGTCGAGGGCGTCGACAGTTTAAGTGGGGGAGAATGTCATGAACGGTCGTCGCTCAACCGTAATGCCTTTGCTCCTTGAACCGTTTGTCACTTTTTCTTGCTTGTACATATGTTTGGCAGCTTGTTTTGCCTTGAGTTTATGTGTTTTTACCTAAGAAATGTGAGCGAAAGTAGTGTAGAAGGCTGCAGAACGATCGCTCGCTGCGCGGAGCCAAAACAGCCCAAAACAGCCCTGTTTTTGGGTCTTTTTCATGTGCCGCGGTAACCTTTCTGAGCGGTGCGAAATGTCAGCCATTTCAGCACCTTGGAACCCCCCGGGTGGCACCGGGCTGGATGGGGTTCCGGGTATATGTCGGGCATAGGCGTTCATCAGCAATTGAACTTGTCTTGCGTCCGATACCTTGGGAACCGTCGTTTGTGGACTTGCGACCGTTCTTACAACCCTCCAAAGTCCTATTTCGCTCTCTTTCTCTCTTTTCTTTGCTGCACTCAAGGTGTTCGATAAATTGCTTGACTTTCCGCTGAGACGTCGACGGTCCGTCCGCCGCTCGAATTAATCAACTTCTTCTTTGTAAGTCCTACGGGACCTTGAGAGGTTGCAAGAGGGCTGACCCTTTGCGGACAGAAAACGCATTGGGCATTTCATGACTTAGGAAATCCCAGCTAAGTCCGGAATAGGGAGCAAGGTTGCTCTACGACTTAGGCAATTTCAGCTAAGTCTTCGGGAGTGCCACGAGGGTGCCGCACGGCTTAGGCAAACCTTAGCTAAGCCCGTGACAATAGGGCAACCTTTGGTGGCCAAGAAATCCTCACCCCAAGGTGTCTCTTGCAGCCAACACCCTTGGCTACAAGTTGTTATGTGCGGCCTTGCTCCCTACGACCAAGAGTCCTTAACTATAGGATTGCCTCTTGCGGCTAGGAAACCCTTGCCACCAGGGGTTCCCCATGCAGCTAGAACTCCTTGGCCACATGGGGGTATGCTGCTTGGTTAAGAGCAACATGGTTGCTCTTGGATTGCAATAGGTGGCCAGGCTGAGACCCCTTCTAGGGCTCTTGACCAAGGTTTTAAGCAGACTTCGGCAGAACCATAGAGTAAAAACATTTGCTGCCCTTTTCTCCCATTTTTTCATCAGTAATTTTGATGTCAAAAAGTCTCTCCATAGCATCCTTCAACTATAAGAAAGGATGTTATCCAGATCTGAAAACTATAATAAAATCACAGTAATTATGTAAAAATAATATATACGATTCATCACAACATATAGTTTTTAAAGCCAAACATCGCACGATAAACTTGGCTATGATACCACTATTGGCAAACCATGCAGGAGCATCACATACATAGTGGAAATAAAAATAAAACTAGTTTTTCATGTTTATCATGTCATCGTGCTATGATTGGTGTGGGAAAAATTACAAAACTGAAAACTGTATAACACGTGTTAGATGTTTTACCTTGGGAGATCATATATCCCCAAAAAACTAGATCCAAAAGAGGATGAAAGAAGTTAGATGTCCTCCTCTCTAGCGGTATCCACATAGTGGAAGAAGAGGTGATGTTTATCCCTTGTAGTGCAAAAATTCACAGCATTTATACACCATCTTGCAATAAGCATGGAAGAATAACTTTTTTTTTTCTCCACTATCCTTATGCACGAAGGAGTAGGGTGGTCAGCTCAGAAGAAAAGGGAGAGAGAAAAATAGGAGGAGGTAGCCAAAAGTCTTTGGCCCATGAGCCTTGTGCCCCCTTCCTATTTATAGAGGTCTCTATCAACTTAACACTAATGGATCCTACCCTATTTGGTATTAGATCTCTATCTAATTACCCAAGCCTCTTAGATTAGTGGACTTCTATATAATAATATCTTATTCGCTCTTAAAGGATCTCACCCAAAAGATCCAATAATACAGGGGTTATTAGATATCCAATAAAATAGGGACTCCACATATATCTCATATCTAAATCTTTACTCATTGCAACATCTACCATAAGTTGCATCTATGAGAACACCTTCTGACTTAGTATTTTGTTATCCTATAATAAATCACGCAATTCATCGACTATCGATGTACTAGGCCACTATGCCATAGTCCCTAGATGGTTTAGGGAGATCTAATATATTAGATTTATCTATCTATAATTATCATGTATATATAGTTTATCATCCATCTAATATCTCAAAGATCATATATCAGGCATGGTACTGTCAGGCCTCATACAAAATTCATCCAAGTCTCAGTCGAATCAAATTCTCCCAGAGAACTTCTCTCTCAATCCGACCTACCCTAGCCAAGGATTCTTTGAGCAAGAACACATTGGATATTCCTCTCATAATATCAAGAGTGGACGATCCTTTATTGAGACTCAATTCTTTATAAGGTTGGCTACCAATCCCGATAACCAATTGTATCAGACCAAGAACTTCTAGACCTGTAAGTTCAGCATTAAAGATGTTAGGATCGCACTAAAAGGGGAGGCGGAGGGGTGAATTAGTGCTAGGTAAAAATTTTTGATTTGGAAAATTTTTCATTCGAAGAAAACCGATATTGAAAGTGCTTTAACTTAGAACTAGTTAATAAGCAATTAAATCCAAGAGCAATGAAATACAAGAAAGAGATGTACACTAGATTTGAATAGTGGTTCAATCCCTTTGACCTACGTCCATTCTCGATTCACTCAAGTCCACCGGCCTCCACTCCTGATCTTTTTCAACAAGTGAAGATCAAATGCCCCTTATAACTCTTTTTCAGCCCTCTCTTAAACTGAAGTTACTCTTAAACAAGAGAAGGGGAACTCTCACAAATTTAATTGAATTTCCACAAGTTGTTTTCTTTTTTTCTTACTATCTCAAGCAAGAATACTTGTGGTACTTATAGACCCCAATTGGCTTTAGAAATTGGAGTAAAAAAATCAAGCACCTCAAAATTTTGGGGTACGGGTAGTACCACCGCCAGCACCAACGATACCACCTCCAAACAGACCATAGGAATTTGGGCTCTATTGATACTACCATTGAGAATAGCAGTGCTAACCCCGATAGCTGGTGGTGCCATCGGTTTCTCGAAAAAGTACTTTATAGTACTTTTTATACTTGAGCAATACCTTCTTTTGATATAGTTGTACCTTCTTCTAGATCGATGAAATAAGCTCTCTAATGAGCTCAAATCAGCTCGTAAACCCGAATTATGATAATTAAGACTAAAATAATTATAAGCAAGCGATCTTTGTTGTTCGACACGTCAATTGAACTCTCAGCTTCAATGAATTCCCAACGAACTCCCGGCATCCTTCTGGCGAACTCCTAGCGAGCTCCCGATCACCTTCTAGCAAACTCCTGACAACCTTCGACGAACTCCTAGTGAGCCCCCGATAACCTATTGTCGAACTCCCCGTAAAACTCAAATGAGCTCCCGTTGAGCTCCCGCCACATCGTTCGAAGCTTCAACATATCCTTGATTCTTCCAGCCTGATGCTCAATCTTGACTCCTGCCCAACATAAGATTCCTCTTTAATTGTTTTACCTTTCTTCAATCATGTTATTCTTGCATCACTTTCTTCAACACATGGATTAGATCATAAATTTATCAATTGATTTCATCATCAAAATTTGAGATTCAACAAAAGAAAGAAGTAATCAAATAAGACATCCTTGGAATCTCAAGTTTAAGGACCAAACACATAATTGGGACTATAGAATCGCTATCTGACATCACGTATCATTAACCATCTATCATTCTATAAGTGAATCAATCAATGAACTCATTCTCTAATGAAGACCTGTATTGTATCATTAGTGTCCCCACATGAGCAACTACGAGACTAGCCGTCTCCATAATATAGATGAATATATAGTACACTAGTCAGTCTAGTTATATTGATGCTTCTCTTAAGTAACCTACCATCGAGATTATTTAGTGTCTGTTTAAAGATGAATTAGTCTCAATATCATGATCTCATCACGATCTGATTCCCTTTGCACAGATCCAAGGATATCACAATATATATATATATATATAGTGGATAATATATAATGTAAGAAAATATTAATAATAATAATATATAAAAAGACTATACAGCGTGTCACACGTGTCATTACTCACGTGATTGGCTTGCAGAGCACTTGTAACCAGCACCTGAGATAGCCAACAAGCACTGTTTATGCTTGTCAGCAGTATCAATGGTGATACCACCTGTGTGGTAGTGGCACCACTTGAGGTAGTGGCAGTACGATAATAGTATTACTAGAAAGTCTAAAATTACAATATCAAAAGTTGCGGCTGCAAGATCATCCACATCCCAAAATTTTTGATGATTTGAATTTTTTAGCTCTATTTTGAAGCTATTTAAAGCTATAAATACCCATATCAAGGCTTGGATTGGACCATGAAATAAGTGATGAAGTTTGTTGGGGTTGTAGCTCTTTTTAAGCATTAGTTGAGTCTCTTCCTCCTCTTTGAGTTTAGAAGTGATTCGCAATTGTATGAGGTGTGAGGTCTCTTATAAAAGAATGAGTAGGGGAGGTTCACTTATAAGCTATTAAAAGGAGAAGAGTTGTAAAAAATGTAGTTGATCTTCATCCATTAGAAAGAAGATCGATGGTGAAAGTCGATGGCCTTGAGGGAAGAGGAATTAGGAGAGGAAGTAGATTAGGATGACTAAACTACTATAAATCGGTTTGCATTCTTTCGCTTGTCTTGATTTGTTGTTATATACATATTTACTTACTCATAACCCTTAATCACTCTTTTTGCTAATTGTATTTTCGATATGGACTTATCGATCAAACTTCTAAATTTAGTTAAATTTACTATAGCAGTAATTCATCCCCCCCCCTCAAGTTTTCCTCACTTAAGTTAATTTGGATTCCATCCAAAATTAACTTAATTAGGACTTAAAACTAACTACGACTCACTGATTACAACTATGTACAAGACCATCAAGTTTAATAATCAACCTAACCCTATGTAATCCAGCAACCTCCGACAATCTTTTGGTAAGTCATACGATCTTCTTTTGGTGATCTCCCAATATGTACTCAACGAGCTTCTCAATCCCCTCGGCGAACTCCTAGCGAACTCTCGACGAGCTCTCATTACATCGTCTGAACCTTGATCTAATGCCCGAATATGATTCTAGCCCAATATCTGGTTGTGATTCCTTTTTTCTGTTGCAATTAACCCTGCAATACTTTCTCTAACATATATGTTAGATCAAAAACCTATCAATTGATTTCATCATCAAAATCTGAGATTCAATAATAAATAATATATTGATTTTATAAAAATTACAATAATTAAGACATGGACTTCTATCTTAATCTACTCTAATTAGCTTTCTAGTGAGTCATGCGTCACCCTCAACACATGAAACAAAATTCTCCCAGATGTTTAGTGGGGATCAAGATTCAATCAATGTCTTAGTGTAACTTCAAGGGACTTGACCAATCAAACTAAGCCCAAAATGGTCATTAACTCTTGCCAATTACAATTCCTCATGAGTCTTGTCTTATTTAACTTCCGAACTATCATGGCCTCAAGGGACTCGACCAATCATGATATTCGGTTAAGTCATCACCATCGTTACAAGATGAGTATGATTAGATGATATGCCCTCGAGGTACTTGACCAAATATACCATGTCTTATGTCATAGGTAAGATCTCGAATCGTTAGAGAGGTGAACCTCGAGGGGCTCGACTAACTTAACTTACGTCGAGATTCAATTTCTCCCTATAATGATGGAAGGCCAAGCAGATCAATCAAATTTCCTTATGCTTACCAACTTAATATTATCATAGGAGAGATAATTAGTCACATAATATGATGTGTCATATACATACATATTTAATATATATCTACATCATATACAAATATATATATATATATATATATATATATATATATATATATATATATCTAGCATGTGTATGAACATCAGCATATAACATATGAGTAATCACACTAAATGATCATAGATCCTAATGCGATTGGGTCAGATCTAGTGAGCTCAATCACTCACAAAATGATTTGTGTATGCATCGGTGCATCTCTATGCCTTGTGATCATCCATCTTGTCATCATCGGTTTTGTCGACATCTCAATGCATCTCTATGTATTGTGATCATTAGTCTCGGCCTCATGGGTCCTGCTGGAACCTCCACGCTCCCATCGTGCCTTCTTATATCATTACAACATAATCATAAGCACGAAGGCCTAATAATAAATGAGAAGAAATCGAGGCTCATAGGCCTAATAATAATAATAATAATAACATATACATATATCATATCATATTATCTATGATCATCCATCCACATCAAATATCACATACATCATCATGTAAGACAACTAGATAATCATAATTAATTAAACTATTTAATTAATTATTTTATTAAATTTTGAGATACCCTACCATAAGATGCTACACATGGCAGAAACCAATCCTTATGCGGTTAGGAAACCTTAGTCATTAGGGACACTCTTGCGATTAGGAGTCCCTAGCCATAGGGTAACCTTTGGTGGCCAAGAAACCCTTGCCCCAAGGTGTCTCTTGCAGCCAACACCCTTAGCTGCAAGTTGTTATGTGCGGCCTTGCTCCCCGCGACCAAGAGTCCCCGATCATAGGGTTACCTCTTGCGCCTAGGAAACCCTAGCCGCCAGGGGTTCCCCATGCAACTAGAACTCCTTGGTCATATGGGGGCATGCTGCTTGGCCAAGAGCAACATGGCTGCTCTTGGATAGCAATAGGTGGCCAGGCTGAGAGCCCCTTCTAAGGCTCTCGACCAAGGTTTTAAGCAGCCTTCGGTGGAACCATTGAGCAACAACAATTGCTGCCCTTTTCTCCCATTTTTGCATCAGTAATTTTGATGTCAAAAAGTCTCTCCATAGCACCCTTCAATTGTAACAATGGATGTTATCCAGATCTGAAAACTATAACAAGATCACAACAAATTACGCAAAAAAAAAATCTATGCCATTCATCACAACACATAGTTTTTATAGCCAAACATTGCACGATGAACTTGGCTATGATACCACTATTGGCAAACCATGCAAAAGGATCACATGCACAGTGGAAATAAAAACAAAACTAGTTTTCCATGTTTATCATGTCATCGTGCTATGATTGGTGCGCGAAATATCACAAAACCAAAAACTCTATAACACGTGTTAGATGTTTTACCTTGAGAGATCATAGATCCCCAAAAAACTAGATCCAAAAGAGGATGAAATAAGTTAGATGTCCTTCTCTCTAGCGGTATCCACATGGTGGAAGAAGAGGTGATGCTTATCCCTTGTAGTGCAAAAACTCATAGCTTTTGTACACCACCTTGCAACAAGTATGGAAGAATAACTTTTTTTCTCTGCTATCCTTATGCATGAAGGAGTGGGGTGGTCAACTAAGAAGAAAAGGGAGAGAGAAAAATAGGAGGTAGCCAAAAGTCTCTAGCCCATGAACCCTATGCCCCCATCCTATTTATAGAGGCTATATCAACTTAACACTAATGGATCCTACCCTGTTTGGTATTAGATCTCTATCTAATTACCTAAGCCTCTTAGATTAGTGGACTTATACCTAATAATCTCTTATTAGCTCATAATGGATCTCATCTATAAGATCCAATAATACAGGGGCTATTAGATATCCAATAAAATAGGGACTCTACATATATCTCCTATCTAAACCTTTACTCATCGTAATATCCACCATATGTGATTCTCTAGACCCAATACCGAGCTAGTCATAAGTTGCATCTATAAGAACACCTTCTGACTTAGTGATTTGTTATACTAGGCCACTACGCTATAGTTCCTAGATGGTTTAGGGGGATCTAATCCATTAGTTTTGTCTATCTACAATTATCATGTATATATAATTCATCATCCACCTAATATCTCAAAGACCATATATTAGTCATGGTACTATCAGGCCTCATAGAAAATCCATCCAAGTCTTGCTCGAATCGAATTCTACTAGAGAACTTCTCTCTTAATCCGAATGACCCTAGTAAAGGATTCTTTAAGCAAGAACACATTGGATATTCCTCTCATAATATTGAGAGTGGACAATCCTCTATTGACACTCAATTCTTCATAAGATTGACTACCAATCCCGATAACCAATTATATCATATCTAGAACTTCTAGACTTATAAGTTCAACGTTAAAGATGTTAGGATTGTACTAAGAGGGGAGACGGAGGGGTGAATTAGTGCTAAGTAAAAAATTTTAATTTAGAAAAAAATTTTCATTCGAAGAAAACCAATATTGAAAGTGCTTTAACATGGAACAAGTTAATAAGCAATTAAATCCAAGAGCAATAATAATGAAAGGTAAGAAAGAGATACACACTAGATTTTTACAGTGGTTCGATCCCATTGACCTACGTCCACTCTCGATTCTTCTTCAATCATGTCCACCGACTTCCACTCCTGATCTTTTTTAATGAGTGAAGATCAGACACCCCTTATAACTCTTTTCTTCTTTTCTTAGGCTTAGGAGATAACCCTTACAACTCTTTTCAGCCCTCCCTTAAACTGAAATCACTCTTAAACAAGAGAAGGGGAACTATCACAAATTTAATAGAATTTTCACAAGTTTTTTTCATTTTTTCTTACTTTCCCAAGCAAGAATACTTGGGGTACTTATAGACCCCAATTGACTTCAAAATGTTAAGTAAAAAAATCAAGCACCACAAAATTTTGGGTTACGGGTGGTACCACCACTGGCATCGATGATACCATCATTGAACAAAGCATAGGAATCTGGGCTCTATTGATACTATCGTTGAGAATAGCGATGCAACCACCGATAGCTGGTGGTGCCATCGGTTTCTCGAAAAAGTACTTTTTAGTACTTTTTATACCTGAGCTATATCTTCTTTTGATATGGTTGTACCTTCTTCTAGATCAATGAAATAAGCTCTCTAATGAGCTCAAATGAGTTCTTAAACCTGAATTATGATAATTAAGACTAAAATAATTATAATCAAGCAATCTTTGTTGTTCGACATGTCAATTGAACTCTCAGCTTCGGCGAATTCCCAACAAACTCCTGGCATCCTTATAGCGAACTCCTAGCGAGCTCCCGATCACCTTCTAGCGAACTCCCGACAACCTTCGACGAACTCCCAATGAGCCCCAGACAACCTACCGGTGAACTCCACGCAAAACTCAAATGAACTCCCGTTGAGCTCCCGCCACATTGTTTGAAGCTTCGACATATCCTTGATTCTTCCAGCCCGATGCCCAATCTTGATTTCTACCCAACATAAGATTCCTCTTTAATTGTTTTACCATTCCTCAGTCATGTTATTCTTGTATCACTTCCTTCAACACATGGATTAGATCATAAATTTATCAATTGATTTCATCATCAAAATTCTAAATTCAATAAAAGAAAGTACTCAAATAAGGCATCATTGGTGTCTCAAGCTTAAGGACCAAACACACAATTGAGACTATAGAATCGCTATATAACATCAGGTATCATTAATCATCTATCATTCTATAAGTGGATCAATCAGTGAACTCATTCTCTAATGAGGACCTATATTGCATTATTAGTGTCCCCACATAAGCAACTATAAGATTAGTTGCCTCCATAATATAGATGGATATATAGTACACTAGTCAGTCTAGTTATCTTGATGCCTCTCTTAAGTAACCTACCATCGAGATTATTCAGTGTCTATTTAAAGGGAATCAGTCCCATTATCATAATCTCATCATGATCTGATTCCCTTTGCACAAGTCCAGGCCAAGCTGAGAGCCCCTTCTAGGGCTCTCGACCAAGGTTGTAAGCAGCCTTCGACAGAACCATAGAGCAACAACAATTGATGCCCTTTTCTCCCATTTTTGCATTAATAATTTTGATGTCAAAAAGTCTCTCCATAGCACCCTTTAATTGTAAGAAAGGATGTTATCTAGATCTGAAAACTATAACAAAATCACAGCAAATTATGTAAAAAATAATCTATGTGATTCATCACAAAATATAGCTTTTATAGCCAAACATCGCACGATGAACTTGGCTATGATACCACTATTGGCAAACAATGCAGGAGTATCATATGCATAGTGAAAATAAAAACAAAACTAGTTTTCCATATTTATCATATCATCGTGCTATGATTAGTGCGGGAAAAATAAAAAAACCAAAAACTGTATAACACGTGTTAGATGTTTTACCTTAGGAGATCATATATCCCCAAAAAACCAGTTCCAAAAGAGGATGAAAGAAGTTAGATGTCATCCTCTCTAGCGGTATCAACATGGTGGAAGAAGAGGTGATGCTTATCCCTTGTAGTGCAAAAACTCACAGCTTTTATGCACCACCTTACAACAAGCATGGAAGAATAACTTTTTTTTCTTCACTATCCTTTTGCACAAAGGAGTGGGATAGTTAGCTAAGAAGAAAAGAGAGAGAGAAAAATAGGAGGAGGTAGTCAAAAGTCTCTAGCCCATGAGCCTTATGCCCCCTTCCTATTTATAGAGGTCTCTATCAATTTAACATTAATGGATCCTGCCCTGTTTGGTATTATATCTCCATCTAATTACCTAAGCCTCTTAGATTAATGGACTTCTACCTAATAATCTCTTATTAGCTCTTAATGTATCTCATTCATAAGATCCAATAATACAGGAGCTATTGGATATCCAATAAAATAGGGACTCCACATATATCACATATCTAAACTTTTACTGAATGCGACATCCACCATTTGTGACCTTCTAGACCCAATACCGAGCTGGTCATAAGTTGCATCTATAAAAACACCTGACTTAGTGATTTGTTATCCTGTAACAAATCACATAATTCATTGACTATCGATGTACTAGGCTACTACGCCATAGTCCCTAGATGGTTTAGGGGGATCTAATCCATTAGATTTGTCTGTCTATAATTATCATGTATCTATAGTTCATCATACACCTAATATTTCAAAGACTATATATTAGGTATGATATTATCAAGCCTCATACAAAATCCATCCAGGTCTCGCTCGAATCAAATCCTCCTAGAGAACTTCTCTCTCAATCCGAACGACCCTAGTCAAGGATTCTTTGAGCAAGAACACATTGGATATTCCTCTCATAATATCGAGAATAGAAGATCCTCTATTGACATTCAATTCTTCATAAGGTTGGCTACCAATCCCGATAACCAATTATATCAGATATAGAACTTCTAGACCTATAAGTTCAACATTAAAGATATTATGATCGCACTAAGGGGGGGGCAGAGGGGTGAATTAGTGCTAAGTAAAAAATTTCGATTTGGAAAATTTTTCATTCGAAGAAAATCAATATTGAAAATGCTTTAACTTGGAACTAGTTAATATGCAATTAAATCTAAGAGTAATAGTAATGAAAGGCAAGAAAGAGATGCACACTAGATTTTTATAGTGATTCGATCCCTTTGACCTACGTTCACTCTCGATTCTTCTTCACTCAAGCCCACCAGCTTCCACTCCTGATCTTTTTTAATATATGAAGATCAAACACCCCTTATAACCCTTTTCTCATTTTCTTAGGCTTAGGAGATAACTCTTGTAACTCTTTTTCACCCCTCCCATAAACTGAAATCACTCTTAAATAAGAGAAGGGGAACTCTCACAAATTTAATAGAATTTCCATAAGTTTTTTCCTTTTTTTCTTGCTATCTCAAGCAAGAATACTTGGGGTACTTATAGACCCCAATTGGCTTCAAAAATTGAAGCAAAAAATCAAGTACCTCAAAATTTTGGGGTACGGGTGGTACCATCGCCAGCACCGATGATACCACCACCAAACAAAGCATAGGAATCTGGGTTCTACTGATACTACCACCGAGAAACCGATGCTACCACCGATAGCTGGTGGTGCCATCGGTTTCTCGAAAAAGTATTTTATAGTACTTTTTATACCTGAGCTATACCTTTTTTTGACATGGTTGTACCTTCTTCTAGATCAATGAAATGAGCTCTCTAACGAGCTCAAATTAGCTCTTAAACTTGAATTATGATAATTAAAACTAAAATAATTATAGCAAGCAATCTTTATTATTCGACACATCAATTGAACTCTCAGCTTCGGCGAATTCCCAATGAACTCCCGGCATCCTTCTGGCGAACTCCTGGTGAGCTCCCGATCACCTTCTAGCAAACTTCTGGCAACCTTCGACGAACCCCCAGTGAGCCGTCGACAACCTATCGGTGAACTCCCTGCAAAATTCAAACAAACTCCCATTAAGCTCCTGCCACATCATTTGTAGCTTCGACATATCCTTGATTCTTCCAGCCTTATGCCCAATCTTGACTCCTTTGCAACATAAGATTCCTCTTTAATTGTTTTACCTTTCCTCAGTCATGTTATTCTTGCATCACTTTCTTTAACACATGGATTAGATCATAAATTTATCAACTGATTTCATCATCAAAATTCAAGATTTAGTAAAAGAAAGGAGTACTCAAATAAGGCATCCTTGGTGTCTCAAGTTTAAGGACCAAACATATAATTGGGACTACAGAATCGCTATCTGACATTATATATTATTAACCATCTATCATTCTGTAAGTGGATCAATCAGTTAACTCATTATCTAATGAGGACCTTATTGTATCCTTAATGTCGCCACATGATTAACTATGAGACTAACCGCCTCCATAAAATAGATGGATATATAGTATACTAGTTAGTCTAGTTATCTTGATGCCTCACTTAAGTAACCTACCATCGAGATTATTTAGTATCTGTTTAAAGGTGAATCAGTCTCATTATCATGATCTTGCACGATATGATTCCCTTTGCACAGATCCAAGGACATCACAATATATATATACAGTGGATAATATATAATGTAAGAAATATCAATAATAATACTATGTAAAAAGACTGTACAGTGTGTCACACGTGTCATTACTCACGTGATTGGCTTGCAAAACACTTGTAACCAGCACCTAAGATAGCCAACAAGCATTGTTTATGCTTGTCAGCACTATCGATGGTGATACCACTTGTGTGGCAGTGATACCACCTGAGGTAGCGGTAGTACCATCAAAATTTTAAAAATTTCGATAGTAGTATTACTAGAAAGTCTGAAATTACAGTATTAAAAGTTGTGGTTGCAAGATCATCCACATCCCAAAAGTTTTTATACTTTGAATTTTTTTAGCTCTATTTTAAAGCCATTTAAGGCTATAAATACCCTTACCAAGGCTTGGATTAGACCAAGAAATAAGTGGTGAAGTTTGTAGGGGTTGTAGCTCTTTTTAAGCATTAGTTGAGTCTTTTCCTCCTCTTTGAGTTTAGAAGTGATTCTCAATTGTATGAGGTGTGAGATCTCCTATAAAAGAATGAGTGGGGAGGTTCTCTTATAAGCTATTAAAAGGAGAAGAGTTGTAAAAGTAGTCGATCTTCATCTATTAGAAAGAAGATCGATGGTAAAAGTCGATGGCCTTAAGGGAAGAGAAATTAGGAGAGGAAGTAGATTAGGATGACCAAACTACTATAAATCAATTTACATTCTTTCTCTTGCCTTGATTTGTTGTTATATACAAATTTGCTTACTCATAACCCTTAATCACTCTTTTTGCTAATTGCATTTTCGATATGGACTTATTGAACAAACTTCTAAATTTGGTTAAATTTGCTATAGCACTAACTCACCCGCCCACACCCCACCCCACCCCACCCCCCTCTTAGTTGGATTAACACCCAAGAGAGTTATAATAATTTTTTTGGGCAACCAAGAGGGTCACTCCATCTCTCATCCTCTTATGTTCAATGAAACGAACTTCACCTATTGGAAAGCATGAATGTAGATTTTTTTTATTTCTATGGATTTTGATCTATAGAAGTTGTTGAGTTTGGTTTTAAAAAATCTTCTAAACTCATAAATGAATGAAATAATTCTGAAAAGAAAATATTTACTTTAAATGCTAAAGCCATGATTGTTTTATTTTATGATTTAGATAAAAATGAGTTTAATCATGTTTTTACTTGTGACACCACACATTATATTTGACACACACTTAAAGTTTCTCATGAAAGCACAAATAGAGTAAAAGAATATAAAATTAATCATTTGGTACATAGTTATAAATTATTTAAAATGAAGCGAAGCGAAACTATTAGTGACATATACTCCCATTTTATTGATGTTGCCAATGGCTTAAAAGATCTTAGTAAAAGTTATACTAATCTTAAATTAGTAAATAATATTTTAAGATATCTTTCTAAAAATTGAGATCCAAAAGTAACAGTTATCCAAGAAGTAAAAGACTTGAAAAACTTTCTTCCTAAAGACCTTATAGGATCTTAATGACATATGAAATGACCTGTATGTAAGATTATGTGGCCCTTATTAATTGAATAAGATATATTATAAATTATTTGGATTCTGATAAAAGATATTAGCCAATATTAAATAAAGTCCATATTATATTGAGATATTTTAGGGGATGCCCTTGATGGAAGGAACTCTCATAATAACTTACCCTAGACCCTCTGCTCTCGCCTATAAATAGACAGGACCTACTCTAAACCCAAGCATAGCACGACATAGCACGAAACGACATAACAAAGAAGTACAAAGGGGTGAATAGATCAAGATATTACAATTATCTTCTTGATCTAGATCAAGAAATTACAGTAATCCTCTTGATCTCCCAAAATTATCAATTAAGGTGTTCCTATGAAAGGATAGGAAGAGAGGAGAAGGGGTCTAGATCTATTCTAGTTCCTCTTGCAGATCGATACTCGACGTTATTCAGATCCGCACTGGCGGTGCTCTTGAAGATCTAATTGGATCTCACGCAGATGGCATCTATAGGTATGCATCGTAAATAGATCTAGTATTATTTGATTTCAATCCTGGCATAATAGTTTTTCCACATAATATATTGTATAATTATAGTTTTTATGCCAACAATTGGTATCAGAGCCTAGGTTTTGAGATCAAAAAATATTAGATCTATTATTTTTGTTTATGATGCATTGATATGAATATTTTATTGATCTATTTTCCTATCTATTAATTTTAATCATTTTCTTGTGAACGATTCTTGATTGTCGTTGTGTGTTAAAAACACAACAATCTTGTCGCATTTTTTTGACTGGATCTGCCTGCGGCAACGGCATGTGCACACAGGGCTGAATCTACCTGCGACCGCCACTTGAGGAGGGGCCGCAGGCACTTGTGTGCTGTAGCGCACAAGTGGTGCAGTGGAGCCGGCGTTGGTAGTCAGGCGGGCCGGCCGCAGCCGCGGCGAGCGATCGATGGCAACCAGGCCAAGAGCGTGAATCGCCTGGCTACGCGCACGAGAGAAGAGAGGAGGCTAGGGTTTTTCCTTGAGAAAATTAGAGTTTTGCCATTCACCAAGATTACAGTTTTACCCTTCAGTTGAGTAGATTTATTTACAGTTTTACCTTTGTGATTTACTAATCCTATAATTTTAAAAAAATTGTAACTATTATATATATATATATTTTTTAGAATTACGGTTTTGTCATTATAAAATTGAGAAAATTTTGGTTATTTTCTCAATTATAAAATTGATCAATATATAATCTAATAAAATTTAGTTATGATTATAATTTTAATTATTCAATGATTATATTTTATTGTTGAGCAATTTATTTAATTGGACTTATGGGCTTCTCCAATTAAATAAAATTAATTAATAAAAAAATTATAAATTATTATTTTTTATAGTTTTCTCATATGAATTATTAATTGCATGTGTTAAATCCAATTATTGGTTTTTGGATATTTTAGTTATTTACATGTAAATATTAGTAATTATGAAATAATATTTTTTTTCACATAAATGCATGATTTATGTATTATCATGATTACAGTTATCATATGCGTTTTCTACTGCTGATTAAGTATTCAATAATTATTATGGTTATTATCCTATTATTGAACTGTCTCAGCATGAATAAGTTTAAATTAACTTGATGAATATTATTTGTAGTTCATTTCCTTAAGTTATACCTGACCGGTAGCTGCCGAAGTAGCCTAGGATGGTAGGTTTATAGGATATGAAATATAATTAAAGTTTTATCATTCATAGGATAATTTAATTTATATTTTATATTACTGCATTGGTCTTGTAGTCACCAAAGTGGCCTAGATCAATGATTTATAAAATTACATTAAGGAACAAGTCCTCAATGACATTAAAGAAATAATATTCAAAATTACATACATAATTAAGATTTAGATAATCCCAAAGGATTATGTATCTCAAATAATTATGTGATGGGGTAGGATGATACTGTTTTGGATATCCTTGCAGTTTAGAATTGTATACCCAAAGGTAGCAAAACTATTCCACAAGAATAGTATCGGTCCTCCATAAATGATCTTGTATGAACACTAGATATATCGATATTTTTACCCAAAGGTTAAATATTGATGATATCAATAGTTCATCATATTCTGGTAAAACTCAAAGAATTAATATTATTTTATATTTTGTAGTGGTATTCCCGTCCATACATTCACATGCTTCTAGTGTCCTTGTACTCTCTGGATCAAATTATTCAGAATGGTTAGAGCATGTGCAATTTACATTGGGCGTACTAGATCTTGATTTGGCATTGCTTGTTGAAAAGCCTGCAGAATTAACTGATAAAAGTACTGTGGAACAAGTCAATGAAATGAAGGCTTGGGAAAGATCTGATAGGCTCAGTTTAATGTTCATAAGGATGACAATTGTAAATAATATAAAGACTTCACTATCGATTGCATCTAGCACACGTGAATATTTAAACGTTATTGAAGACAGATTTAAATCTGCTGATAAGTCATTGGCTGGCACATTAATGAAAGAATCGACTACAGCTCAGTATGATGGTACTCGAGGAATTTAGGATCACATTCTCAATAGGGCTGACAAAGCTGCAAAACTTAAGACGTTGGGAATGAATGTTGATGAATCTTTCCTTGTGCAATTTATTCGTAATTCTCTTCCTTCTCAATTTGGCCCATTCAAGATTCACTACAATACAAATAAAGATAAGTGGGACTTGAATGAGTTAACTAGTATGTGTGTTCAGGACGAATTAAGATTAAAGCATGAAAGTTCATATAATGTATTGATAACTACTCAAGGAGCTGGTAACAAAAAAAGAAAATTGAAGCGTCATCCATCGAATAAATTTGTCGGGTCTGGAAGTGTTAGATAAACTATTGAAAAGAAAGCTATTACAGTAAAGTACTTCTTTTGTGGCAAGAAAGGACATGTAAAGAAGGATTGCATTAAACGTAGGACTTGGTTCGAAAAGAAAGATATAAACTCAACCTTTGTATGTTTTGAATCAAACATTGCAAAAGTTCCTTCTAATACACGATGGATTGATTCTGACGCTTCAACTCATGTTACTAATAATATGCAGGGATTTCTTTCAATCCGAAAACCAAAAGAACATGAAAGATTCATAATTATGAGAAATCGTCTCAAAGCAAAAGTGGTATCAGTAGGGACTTATCGCTTACGCCTAGAGACGGGTCATCTGATGGATCTGAAAGACACATGTTTTGTTCCTACAATTTCTGAAAATTTAATTTCTCTGTCTAGAATTGATGAGTTAGGATATTATGTTTCTTTTGGTAATAGTAAACTCAGCATAGTTTATGATTCAATAAAAGTTGGTTCCAGAATTCTGTGTGATGGTTTGTATAGAATTAATTTGAATCTTGAGTTTGCGAATATATTATTGACCCTGCAATCAAGTATTGGAATAAAACATAATTCCAATAATGAAAGATCTTCTATATTGTGGCATAGACGGTTGGGGCATATCTCCAAGGAAAGAATTGAAAGATTAGTGAAGGATAATATTTTGGAAAATTTAGACTTCACTGATTTTAATGTTTGCATAGATTGCATTAAAGGAAAGCAAACTAAGCATACAAAGAAAAATGCCATAAGAAGTAAAGAACTTCTTAAAATTATTCATACTGATATCTGCAGACCACTCCATATTCCTTGTTTTAGTGGAGAAAGGTATTTCATCATATTTATAGATGACCTGTCCAGATATGGCTATGTTTATCTAATACATAAAAAGTCTCAGGTCGTTGACATTCTTGAAGTGTATATAAATGAGGTCGAGAGATAATCAGATAAAAAAGTTAAAATTATCAGATCTGACAGGGGTGGTGAATTTTATGGCAGATATGATGAATCCGATCAGAATATTGGTCCTTTTGCTAGATTCCTAGAACAACGGGGTATTTGTGCTCAATATGCATTACTAGGTGTGCCATAGTAGAATGGTGTTGCTGAAAGGTGAAATCGTACTCTTATGGATATGGTTAGGAGCATGATGAGTTATTCCTCTGTACCTGAGTCAATGTGGGGTGATGCTCTTAAGACAACTATTTATATCCTGAACAGGGTTCCTAGTAAATCAGTTTCATCAACTCCATTTAAGTTATGGACTGGTAGGAAACCCAGTTTGAGACATTTACATATTTGGTGGTATCCTACAGAGATAAGAGTATTCAATCCACATGAAAAGAAATTATATCCAAGAATAATTTCTGAATATTTTATTGGTTACCCAGAAAGATCCAAGGGATACATATTTTATTACCCTAATTATAATATGAGGATAGTAGAATCTGGTAATGCAAAATTCCTAGAAAATGGTGAAATAAGTGGGAGTCAAAAAGCTCGAAGGACTAATTTTGATATTAAGGAGATTCAGGCTTCTTCTCCTATATTATCCCCTATTCGAGAAATTGTTGTTCCTCAAATCAATGATAAAATTGATGAGGGTGAACAACAAAATAACATTAATGAATTCTCACATGATGTTGATGTCGCCACTAATAGTCTTGTAAATAATCACAATTGGCAGATTTGAGAAGATCTCAAAGAAAAAGGAAACATGCCATTTTTGATGATTATGTGGTATATCTACAAAAATCAGATTTTGATATAGGAATGAAAAAAGACCCCTTATAATTTTTCACAAGCCATAGAAAGTAAAATCAATGGACCAGAATGGTATCTGGAAACTCGTTGAATTACCCAATAATTGTAAAAGAGTCGGTTGTAAATGGGTCTTTAAGACTAAACGTGACTCGGTGGGCAATATCGAATGATATAAAGCTAGACTTGTGGCCAAAGGTTTTTCTCAGAAAGAGGGCATTGACAACCATGAGACCTTCTCTGCAGTTTCTCGAAAGGACTCATTGAGAATCATCGTGGCATTAGTAGCTCATTATGATATTGAGTTACATCAGATAGATGTGAAAACAATATTTCTGAATGTGGATCTAGATGAGGAAATTTATATGGAATAACCTGAAGGATTCATAGAAAAGGAAAAGGAAAGTTGGGCTTGCAAACTTAAGAAATCCATTTATGGCCTTAAACAAGCTTCCAGACAATGGTATATAAAATTTCATGATACCATTACTTCCTTCGGATTTAAGGAAAATACTGTTGATCAGTGTATATATCTGAAGGTTAGTGGGAGTAAGTTTATTATATTGGTCTTATATGTGGATGATATATTGCTTGCCAGTAGTGATCTTGGTTTGTTACATGAAACCAAGATATTTCTCAACAAGAACTTTAAGATAGTTGATATGAATGAGGCATCCTATGTTATTGGCATTAAGATATTCAGGGACAGATCTCAAGGTTTGTTAGGATTATCTCAGAAATGTTATATTAATATAATCGTATCTTGGAAAGGTATAATATGCAGCTTTGTAAAGCCAATGATACACCTATTACTAGAGGTGAAAAATTCAGCCAAAACCAGTGCCCGAAGAATGACTTAGAAATGGATCAAATGAAGAATATTCCTTATGAGTGCGCAATTGGAAGTCTATTATATGCTCAAACCTGTACAAGGCCAGATATCAGTTTTGCAGTGGCAATGCTGGGTAGATACGAAAGTAACCCTAGAATGGAACATTGGAAAGCTGCAAAGAAAGTAATGAGATAACTGCAAGGGACAAAAGATTATATGCTCACATATAGGAAGTCAGATCAGCTTGAACTAACGGGATATTTAGATGCTGATTTTGCAAATTGCCTCGATAGTAGGAAATCCACTTTAGGATTTGTGTTCATGTTGGCTGGTGGGGCAATTTCTTGGAAAAATTTAAAATAATCACTTATTGCATCATCTACGATGGAAGCTAAATTTGTGGCATGCTTTGAGGCTACAAATCAAGCTTTATGGCTGCGAAATTTTATCTGAGGACTTGGTGTGGTCGACTCAATTGCCAAGCCGCTGAAGATATTTTGTGATAATACTGCAACAGTTTTCTTCTCTAAGAATGGCAAGCACTCTAGTGGTTCCAAGCACATTGAGATAAAGTACTTAGTGGTTAGAGAAAGAGTCCAGAAACAACAAGTGTCAATTGAAAATTTAAGTACCACTATGATGATTGTTGATCCATTTACTAAAACTTTGCAGTGTAAAACATTTAACGAACATGTTCTTAGAATGGGGCTTGTGAGCAAGCTATAAAGGATATGGTGATGCATGTTTAAGTGGATGCTACTATTGACATTTCCTTTTTGCATAATTAAAGTTATTTGTTTCTACTATCCTGTTTGTATTTATGTTTATGCATATTATTGTTGAATGCAAGAAACAAGATTGTCTTGACAAGACAAATTACAGGGGTCATTATAGACTATATAAGGAAAGACTAATAGTGTTGTAGTACATAGAAGGAAGTGTGGCATTGATGACATACAACCGCTATGACTCACATTGATAGTTGGACTGAATATAGTATAATTTTGCTTATTGGACTTATTGGCTTATTTTTAAAATCATGGCCATGTATAAAATGCTTTTTAAAATTTTCAGAATCCAACTATATAAAATTATTTTTAAATAAATTTTGTTTTGTTTATTTTGATTTTGGATATCTTTTATATCTTATCAATTAATGGGCCAAGTGGGAGAATGTAAGATTATGTGGCCCTTATTAATTGAATAAGACATATTCTGGATTATTTGGATTCTGATAAAATATATTAACCAATATTAAATAAAGTTCATATTATATTGGGATATTTTAGGGGATGCTCTTGATGGAAGGAACTCTCCTAATAACTTACCCTAGACTCTCTGCTCTCGCCTATAAATAGACAGGACCTACTCTAAACCCAAGCACAACACGACATAGCACGAAACGACATAACAAAGAAGTGCAAAGGGGTGAATAAATCAAGAGATTAAAGTTATCCTCTTGATCTAGATCAAGAGATTACGGTTATCCTCTTGATCTCCCAAAATCATCAATTAAGGTGGTCCTGAGAAAGGATAGGAAGAGAGGAGAAGGGGTATAGATCTATTCAAGTTCCTCTTGCAGATCGATACTCGATGTTATTCAGATCCGCGCTGGCAGTGCTCTTGAAGATCTAATTGGATCTCACGCAGATGACATCTAAAGGTATGCATCGTAAATATATCTAGTATTATTTGATTTCAATCCTGGCATAATAGTTTTTTCGCATAATAGATTGCATAATTATAGTTTTTATTCTAACACTGCAAAGCACATAATTAAGACGAGAAAAATCTTATAAAAATAGGAAGGATATTGCCCTTAAAACTAAAGAAGACTATTTTAGCAAAAGCTCAAGTGACGACGATGACATGACACTCCTTACAAGAAGATTCCAAAAGTTTATAAGAAGAAATAAGACTAATTCTATAAGATGAGAATATAAGAATAAAAGTGAACCTAATAAAGATGCAATCATATGTTATAATTACAAAAAGTCAGGGCACTTCAAAATTGAGTGTCCACAACTAAAAATGAAGTTGTAAACCTAAAAGAAGAAGAAAGTATTCAAAGCAACGCGAGATAAATCAAATGCATCATAAGACAAAAAGTAAATCAATGAAGATAAAGGAGCAAACTTTGCATTGATCACCTTCAACGATGAGGTATTTGACTTTTCCAAAACATCTTTATCATATGATGAATTACTTCATGCATTTCATAATTTATATAATGAACTTAAAAAGATAGGTAAAAAGTATAATTTTCTAAAAAAGGATCATATCTCTCTCACTAATGAATTTGATACATTAAAAAATAAGTATGACAACCATATATCAATATCTTGCATGAATGTCAAGAATTAGAATCTCTTAAAAAGAAAAATATTATTATAATAAATATTTAAAAAATTAAAATTAGAAACAAGTCACTAAATATGAATCTTACTAACCAAAGTTATGTACTAAAAAAAGAAGGAATTGATTTCGTAAGTAGTAACACTAATCAAAAGCCAATAAAATTTCTAAAAGGACCTAGACTATATATTTCTCCTAAAGTTAAATATATTTTTTGTGAAAAATTTGGTCATTATGCTTACACATGCTCTCTAAAAAAATATAATTCTCATAAATTAGTTTGAGTTTCTAAGGGAACTATAAATAATTTGATACCAAAAGTCAAGAAAGATAGATATAACCATGAAGAACCCAAAGTTAAATGGATAACTAAAACAAACCCCCTTTCTTGCAGGTATATCTCCAAACAAGAACTAGAAGCAAAAGATGATATATTGATAGTGGTTGCCCAACATATTTATTAAAACTCATTAGTTGAGATGTAGGGTACGCTACTTTCGAAGCCAACATAAAGAAAAAAATCATTAGCATTGGAAATATTAGTAACAAATCGAATCTTTTGATTGAAGATATTCCTTTAGTAGATTATTTGAAACATAACTTAATAAGTGTTAGTCAACTTTGTGATAAGGAATATAATGTTAAATTTGAATCTAATATTTATACCATAAAAAATACCAAATAAGAATATATCTACGATTGTTTTAAGAAGAGATAATGTTTATACTATTGATCTTGATAATTTTCATAATAAAAATTGCTTTTCAATTTCAAATAATGATGCATGTGTTAGGATCAAAGTGGCACTAAGAAGGGGGTTGTGAATTAGTGCTTTTGAAAATTTCACGTCAATTTAAATATTCACTCAATAAAAATCATATCAAAAATACGTTTAAGTGTAGAGATGTATGTAAGAGTGCAAGCAAAGATAGTAGACAATTAAGCAATTGACATAAAGAGCAAAGAAGAGGAAGCAAACTGATTTTATAGTGGTTCAATCTTGTAACCTACATCCACTCTAGATTCCTCCTCCGTTGAGGTCACCGACTTCCACTATAGATCTTTCTTCAATTGATGAAGATCAACCACCCTCTTACAACTCTATTCTCCTTTTGTAGGTTTAGGAGATAACACCTATAAGTCTCTGAGCACTTTCTTAAGCAAAAAACTACACAAGAGAA
Source organism: Ensete glaucum (assembly GCA_021527575.1). Taxonomy (NCBI): domain Eukaryota; kingdom Viridiplantae; phylum Streptophyta; class Magnoliopsida; order Zingiberales; family Musaceae; genus Ensete; species Ensete glaucum. Next base: position 35,808,122 of record CM038558.1, on the reverse strand, counting down.
AATAAGGAGAAATCTCTCAATTACAATAGCATTTTCACAAGGTTTTTGCTCTTGATTGCTTGCCTTGCTTCAGCAAGAATGAGTGGGCTATTTATAGGCTCCGAATGGCTTTAAAAGTGGAGCCAAAAGTCAATTTTAAGTGTTCCCAAGATGCTAGTCTTGAACACTGTATTCTGGGCGGTTCGGTCGCCCGACAGTGGGGGACTCTATCTGGGCAGTTCAACCGCATGACAATCTGGGAGACTGTGTTTGGGCAGTTCAACCACCCAGTCTAGGCAGTTCAACTGCCTAACACACTTTCGAAGACTTTGTCATTTTGGAGACTGTGTCTTTGAAGACCGTGTCTCATCTGACCTTGGGTTACTGAAATAACTTATATAATAAGTCCAAATCAATCCCAATTAAGGCTTACTGGCCTCTTAATCGAGTTAGTAAAACTAACTCTCATTACAATGCTAACTACGACACTCAACGTACAATGTTCATTATTCAGTCGTCTCTTCGATGAACTCTCGGCATATTTCCGATGAACCCCCGGCGAGCTCCCGATTTCTTTTAGCGAACTCCCAACGAACTTCTAACATTCTTCCGTTAAACTTCCCTATGAGTTCTCGACAACTTGTTGATGAACTTCCGACGAACTTCCCGTCAAACTTCCGGTGAGTTCTCGACAAGCTCGCGACAACATCATCCGAACCTCAACTGACCTCCGGCACAACATCTAATTGTACTGTCCTTTATAGTCACATTTAATTTTGCATCATTTTCTCTAACACACAAGTTAGATTATAAAACCCACCAATTGATTTCATCATCAAAATATGAGATTCAACAATCGCCCTCTTTTGATGATGATAATTAATTGATGACAGAGTTAACCTTAACTCCCCCTATATATATGCCATAGGATAAATATAACAAACTTGAATTCAAAAGAACCTAACACTTTTTGAATCCAAGCATTTTTATAATTTTCACAATGTAACTATACATTATACCATACATGATAAAGAAAAATTTTAGAGATTCATTTTCTTGGTATCATATTAAAAATTTCAATCATTACATTCACAATATAACAATGTCATCAATTATGATATAACATTCATTTCAACTAATTCGAAGATCTCAAAATATCTCTCATATGTCATCAATTACATCATTTCTCCCCCTTTGTCATCAACAAAAAAGAAAAATGCCCAATTCATATTTGAACATTTATCACAAATATCTATCATTTAAACATTTATCAATTTTTAATATTTATCAAAAATATTCAAACATACCATTTATCATTTGTCATCAATATACTATCTCTTCCCCTTTTATCATCATAACTTTTCTAAACAATTGTTCAAAATAAATGTTCATTATATGATAAAATTTCAAACACAATATTTATCATATGTCATCAATCATACCGTTTCTCCTTGTTATCAAAAAGGAGAAATATTCACCACACATTTGAATACTAAGTGTTCAATACATATATCAACTCATTTATCATAAATATTTATTTCACAAAGAAAGAAATCTAGTCCATTCTCCACCTTAGTAAAAAAAATATAGAATTTAATCTATTTTGTATCAAATTATTTTCTTCCCCTTTTTAAATAAAATAGAAGAAGAAGAAGAAGAAGAAGAAGAAGAAGAAGGGGAGGGGGTGCCAAAGATCCAAAACCAAGTATCCCAAAACAAAATAAATTATTAAGAGAGGGGATACATATTCATAAATCCAAAAATCAAAATATTGAAAGATAGCTCAGAAGTCAAGGAAAGTGAAGAAGATTATAAGAGCTACTCGTGTATTCAAAGATTATCTCATGTAAATTTCAAGCAAAAGCTCAAGAAGTCTGAGAAAATAGCAAATCATGCATTTGAATAGTTTAACATTCCCAACTCTCTTCTAAGAAAGTCAAATTGGTCTTCATTTAATGGCTTAGTGAAGATATCAGCCAATTGATGCTTAGTATCAATAAATTCCAAAGCTATATCATGATTATTTATATGATCTCTCATAAAATGATGTTAATGTCAATATGTTTAGTTTTTGAGTGTTGAATAAGATTTTTAGTTAGACATATTGTACTAGTATTATCGCATTTGATAGGAATATTTTTCAAATGAATTCCATAATTTTCTAAGGTGTTTTTTATCCAAATGACTTGTGCATAGCATGCACCAGCTGCTATGTATGCAGCTTCGGCTCTATATAATGCAACTGAATTTTGTTTCTTGGAAGACTAAGAAACAAGAGCATGTCCTAAGAATTGGCATGTTCCGGTTCTACTCTTCCTATCTATTATACAACCTCCAAAATCGGCATCCACATAGGTAAGCAAATTAGTTTTTAGACTTAGGATACCATAACCCTAAATTAGAACTTCCTTTTAAATATCTAAATATTCGTTTAACTATCTTAAAATGAGAAGATTTATGATTGGATTGAAATCTTACACATAATCCAACACTAAACATTATTTCCTATCTAGTAGCAGTTAAATATAATAAACTGCCTATCATTCTTTTATATATTTTTTATCAAAATTTTCACCTTCATTATCCAAATCTAATTTTATAGAGATGCTCATGGGTGTGTTAATGGCCTTAGTATTATCCATACTAAAATATTTTAACAAATCTAATGTATACTTAATTTGACTTATAAAGATACCATCATTTAATTATTTTATTTGTAAGCCTAAGAAAAATATTAATTCACCCATTAGGCTCATTTCAAATTCTTGGCTCATACTCTTAGCAAAAGATTCACATAAGGATTCATTTGTTAAACCAAAAATAATATCATCAATAAATTTGAATAACTATAAAATTATTTTCAAAATACTTAAAAAATAATGTGGTATCAACCTTGCATTTCAAAAAATTATTTGAAATAAGGAAAGAGCTAAGTCTTTCATATCAAGCTCTAGAGGCTTGTTTCAATCCATAAAGAGTTTTAGATAATTTGAAAACATGATTCAGAAAAAATATCAATTTCAAAACTTGGGGGTTGTTCAACATAAAATTCTTCGAAAATAAAACCATTAAGAAAAGCACTTTTGATATCCATTTGAAATAATTTTAAATTCTTAAAATAGGTAATGGCAAGGAGCATCCTTATAGCTTCAACTCTAGCCACAGGAGCGAAGGTCTCTTCAAAATCAATCCTTTCTTCTTGGTTGAAACTCTTGACCACTAATCTACCTTATTTCTGACCACGATACTATTTTCATCTTGCTAGTTTCTAAAAATCCATTTAGTACCTATCACTAAATAGTTGTTAGGTCTAGGAACAAGCTCCCACACCTCATTTTCTCTCAAATTGGTTTAACTCTTCATGCATTGAAATAAAACAAAATTAATCTTTTAGGGCTTACTCAATACATTTTGGTTCAATTTTAGATAAAAATATGGTGTTAGCACAAAAATTCTTAAATAATGAATGAGTTTGAATATTTTTTGATGTATCTCTAATTATTAACTCCTTAGGATGAGTATCTACATACTTCCATTCCTTGGGTAAGGATTCCTTTGAAGAGTAGATTTATCATTCAAATTTAAATTATCAAAATTAAAATCATCATCAAAGTCAATTTTCTTCAAATTGGAAACCTCATAAAAAACAATATGGATGGATTCCTCAATTATAAGAGTTCTTTTATTAAAGACATGATAAACTTTTGAAATTGAGGAATAACTAAGATATATGCCTTCATCGGATTTTGCATCAAACTTTCCTAAGGCATCTTTTTCATTCAAAATAAAACATTTACAACCAAATACTTTGAAATATGAAATATTGGGTTTTTTATTTTTTCAAAATTCGTAAGGAGTTTTGGAGAGTAATAATCTTACGAGAACCCTATTCATGACATAGCATGTCGTGTTAACGGCTTCGGCCCAAAAATATTTGGGTAGGCTATGTTCGTTTAACATGGTTCTTGCCATTTCTTGTTAGCTCTTATTTTTTCTTTCCACTACTCCATTTTGTTGTGGATTTCTAAGAGTAGAGAAATTATGATTATACCCATTTGAGTTATAAAAATTTTGAATATTATGATTTTTAAACTTACCACCATGATCACTATGTATAGATGAAATCATAAAACCCTTTTCGTTTTGAACAAGTTTACAAAAATTTAAAACATATTTAAAAGAATCACTTTTGTGTACCAAGAAATAGGTCCAAGTGAATCTACTATAATCATCTACAATAATAAATGCATATTTTCTATCTCCTAAGCTTGTAGTATCAATTAATCCAAATAAATCCAAATGGATCAATTGTAGTAGCCTAGAGGTGCTTATTTGATTTTTTGATTTGGAACTACTTTTTATTTGTTTTCCTAGTTGACATGCATCACAAACTTTGTCTTTTATGAACTTGATGCTAGGCATTCCTTTTACTAGATTTTTAGTTGAGATTTGGTTTTATAGTTTTATGCTAGCATGTCCTAGTCTCCTATGCCAAATCTATGCATCATCATTTAAGGCCGAAAAATATATTTCATTATAAAAATTATCAATGTCAATAGTATACACATTATTACTTCTTAAGGCTATCATAGAACTATTTTTGTGTGGTATTTTAATTATATAAGCATTAGATTCAAATTTGATAATGTATCCTTTATCACACAATTAACTAATGCTTAGTAGATATTCAAACCATCAACTAATAATATATCTTCAATCAAGAGGTTTGATTTGTTATCGATGGTTCCTTTCCCAATGATTTTTCCCTTGTTGTTGTCTCTAAAGCGACAAATCCTTTATTTAGGCTAGTAAGCTTGGAGAAATGAGTTGGATCTCTGGTCATATGCCTTGAGTATCCAATATCAAGGTACCATTTAGTGCTTCTAGCCTTTGTTTGGAGATATACTTAAAACAAAGAGGGTTTTGGTTTAGGTACCCATTTGCCTTTGGGTCCCTCATGAAAAATTCTACTTAATTTTACTAATGGTGTCGAGTTCTTTATGGTTCCTTTAGGAACCCAAATTAATTTTTGTGGACTATACTTTTTAAATAAATATTTATAAGCATAGTGTCCAATTTTTTCACAAAAATTAAATTTATTTATAGGTGAAACATATAATGTAGGTTCTTTAATGAAGATGGTTGGTTTTTGTTGAGTGTTACTCACAAAGCCAATTTCTTCCTTTCTATGAACATGATCCTTATTAGCAAGAATCTTATTTAAGGATTTGTTACCTATTTTAAATTTTTCTAATATTTTTTGTAATAAAATATTTTCTTTCTTAAGTATATCTAATTCTTCACACTTAGTGCAAGGAACTATCCTATGTTCATCATACTCCTTTTTAAAATTTTTAAACTTACTAGCAAGTGAAGCATGATCTTTCTTTAACAATTTATACTTATTACTAACTAATTTAAGATCATCAAATAAGTCATTAAATATATTAAATAATTCATCATAAGATAAAGAAGATTCATTAAGATTACTTACCTCGTTGCCAAATACCATTAAAGCGTAATTTGTAACTTCTTCCTTGTCGGTTGGCTCTTCATCTTTGGATGAACTTAAGTCATCCCAACTAGCTTTGAGCACCTTCTTCTTCTTTGGTTGCTTCTTCTTCACTTAGGGACATTCATATTTGAAGTATCCCGGCTTACATTCGTAACATATTATTGAGTCTTTTTTTAGTTCATTTTTGCTCTTTGCATCTTATCTTATTTTAGTCATTTTTAAGAATTTCTTAAATTTTCTTGTAAGAAGTGCGAAGTTCTCATCATCATCATCGTCACTTAAGTTTTCTCCCAAGTGGTCTTCCTTAGTTCTAAATGCTATGTCCTTCCTGTTCTTTGGAAGGTTATTCTCGAGTAATCATATGCTATACATATCATTTCATAAGTCATCAAAGATCCAATTAGTTCTTCAAGCGGAAAATTATTTAGATCCTCTGCTTCTTGTATTGTTGTTACTTTACAATCCCAACTTTTAGGAAGAGATCTTAATATTTTATTAATAAGTTTAAAATTAGAAAAAATTTGACCAAGCACTTTTAGACCATTGACGACATCCATAAAACGAGTGTATATGTCTCCTATGGTTTCACTTGGTTTCATGTGAAACAACTCATAGTTATGCACCAAAAGATTAATTTTTGACTCTTTCACTCGACTAGTGCCTTCATGTGTAACTTCGAGTGTGTGCCAAATTTCATGAGTAGTTTTATATATAGAAACCCAATTAAATTTATTTTTATTAAGAGTGCAAAATAAAGCGTTCATCGCTTTAACATTCAAAGAGAAAGTCTTCTTTTCCGAATCATTCCATTCGTTCATCGGTTTAGAAGAGTTTTCAAAACCACTTTCAACAATTTGCCATAATTGAAAATCCATTGAAAGTAGAAAAATTCTCATTCAAGTTTTTCAATATGTGTAATCCATCCCATTAAACATGGGAGGACGAGTGATAGAAAGTCCCTCTTGATTACCAACAAAAGCCATCTCTCTTGGATTTTAAGCCAAATAGAAAAAACATGACTCTGATACCAATTGTTAGGATCAAAGCGGCACTTGGGGGGGGGGGGGGGTTGAATTAGTGCTTATAAAATTTTTACATTGATTTAAATATTTACTCAATAAAAATTATATCAAAAATACGTTTAAGTGTAGAGATTAGTGTAAGAGTGCAAGCAAAAGTAGTAGACAGTTAAGTAATTAACATAAAGAGCAAAGAAGAGGAAGCAAATCAATTTTATAGTGGTTCGGTCTTATAACATTATGTCCACTCCCGATTCCTCCTCCGTTGAGGTCACCAGCTTCCACTATAGATCTTTCTTCAATGGGTGAAGATCAACCACCCTCTTACAACTCTATTCTCTTTTTACAAGTAGGTTTAGGAGATGACCTTTACAAGTCTCTAAGCTCTCTCTTAAATAAAAAACTATACAAGATGAAATAAGGAGAAAGCTCTTAATTACAACAGCATTTTCATAAGTTTTTGCTCTTGATTGCTTGCCTTGGTCTAGCAAGAATGAGTGGAATATTTATAGGCTCTAAATGGCATCAAAAGTAGAGCTAAAAGTCAATTTTTAAGTGTTCCCAAGATGCTAGTCTCGAACATTGTGTTCGCGAACTGACACGGGAGGCGTGTTTTGGGCGCTTTTACACCGGGAGACTATGTCTGGGTAGTTCAACTACCTGATAGTGTGGGAGAATGTGTCTGGACAGTTCAACCGCCCAATCTAGGCGGTTCAACCACCTGACACACCTTCAAAGACTTTATCATCTTGGAAACCATGTATTCGAAGACCGTGTCTTATTTAACCTTGGGTTACTGAAATGACTTTTATAATAAGTCCAAATCAATCCCAATTAAGATTTAATGGCCTCTTAATCGAGTTAGTAAAACTAACTCTCATTATGATGCTAACTACGACACTCAACGTACAATGTTGGTTGTCCGATCGTCTCTTTAATAAACTCCTGATATCTTTTCGATGAACCCCCGGCAAGCTCCCGATTTCTTTCAGTGAACTCCCAATGAACTTCTAGCATTCTTCCAGTGAACTTCTCGGTGAGTTCTTGACAACCTGTTGTTGAACTCCCAATGAACTTCCTAGCAAACTTCTGGTGAGTTCTTAGCAAGCTCCCGACCACATCATCCGAACCTCAGCTGACCTCCAGCATAACATCTGATTGGACCACTCTTAACTGTCATAGTTAATCCTACATCATTTTCTCTAACACACAAGTTAGATTATAAAAACTCATCAATTGATTTCATCATCAAAAATATGAGATTCAATAGAATGGCTTTGGCATAGGAGATTAGGATATACATGTATGAAATTAATCTCATAAATTGCAACTAAAGAACTTGTAAGAGAAATACCTAAAATTAAATTTATCAAAGATAAAATTTATGATGCATTCCAACTAGGAAAAAATATAAAGAATAGCTTCAAACCTCAAAATCAATTGAGTACCTCTAGACCATTACAATTAATGTTAGGATTGTAATGGCAATAAGAGGGGGGTGGGTGGGGGGTGAATTGGTGTATCGCAAAAAGGTTCTGATTTGAAAAAGTTTGCACGAAAATATAAATAAAAAATATATTTTTCTAAAAGTACAAGTGAGGATAGTGAGTGAAGTAAATCAGTAAGCAACAATAATGCAAAGCAAGAAAGAAAATGTAAATAGATTTATAGTGCTTCGATCGTCCTGACCTATGTCTACTCTCAATTCTCTTCCCTCAAGGCCATCAGCTTTCACTATTGATCTTCTTTCCAACAAATGAATATCAACTACCCTTGTTACAACCCTTCTCCTTTTACCAGGCTTAGGAGGGAACCTTTATAAACTCTTTTATATAAGACCTCATATCTCCTTAGAATAACTACTAAACTCAAGAAGGAAGAGACTCAAATACTTTCAAGACTTTATAACACTTTAACCTCAAGGATTATTTCTCTTTTTAATTTTTTTTTATACTATTAATAAAGAATGAGTATGGTATTTATAGACCCTCAATCCCATCAGAATTGGAGCCAAATAAACTATACTTTTCGATTGTTTGGGCGATACCATCGCTTGGACCTAGTGGTACCACCACCTATGCCAATTATAGGTCACTGAATTGGCCTTTAATTAGACCACCTTGGTTCATGGCCAATAAGCTCCAAATCAAGTTGCTATGGTTTCGGGCCAATACCAGCTTAAGTTGTCTCTAAACGATCATGATCAAGACCTAACCACTTTAATTACAATCATAAAATATGTTGTCTAATATTTTAACATGTCATCTGATCATCCGGTACTTTGTTTGAACCTCTGATGCTTCTTCTAACCCGATATCTGAACTCATGGCATGAAGTCTATCCTACCGTATGTTGACCAATCGTCCGACATGATGTGCAATCATTGACATAACTTATGCTTTGATAGTTTCCCCTCTGATGGTTCAAGTCCATGATCGAAGTTATTCCTATATTTCTTATCTTGAAAGTATATTAGTTCATAAATTCATCAATTAATTTCAATATCAAAATCTAAAATTCAATAATCTCCCACTTTTTTATGATGACAACCAATTGATAATGGAGTTTTAACTAAACTCCCCCTATCTATATACCATAATGCACTTAAAGTTTTTTAAAAAATGATAATCTTTCAACTCTTTGAATTTAAGTCAAAATAATTTTAACCATAAATCATAGCGACTTTCAATAGTAATTTTTACAAAAATCATATACATAATTTCACATCATATCTATAATTTGAAATAGTTGCATATCTCAAACAAATATTATAAGCTAATGTCATCAAACACAACATGCATATGAGTGATATGTCATCAAAAAGTTATCATTACTTCTCTCCCTTTGTCATTAACAAAAAAAGAAAAAAGAAATGAGTAAGCCACTACTTTTCTCTCCCCATTTGTCATCATTCATGTATTTAAAATCAAGATAATAATCTAATAGAAAAAGGAGAAGAATCATGATTTATGTTTTTTAAAGATTCAACATGCCTAATTCTCTTCTAATAAAATTAAATTATTTTTCATTTAGTGGTTTAGTAAAAATATCTGCTAATTAATATTTTGTATCAATGAAATCTAAAGATATATCATGATTGCTAACAATCCCTAATAAAATGATGTCTAATATCAATATTTTTAGTCATAGAGTGTTAAATAGGGTTCTTTATTAAATAAATTGCACTTGTACTATCATATTTTATAGTAATATTTTTTAAGTAAAGTTCATAATATTTCAAAGTACTCTTTATCCATATTACTTATGCATAATATGCACCTACCGCTATATATTCAGTCTCGATTGTCGATACTGCAATAGAGTTTTGCTTCTTGAAAAACTATCAATCCAATGCATAAACTAGGAATTGACATGTTTCAAAGGTACTTTTTCTATCTATTCTATATCCTGCCATGTCGGCATTAATGTATGCAATCAAATCAAAATTTTTAAATTTTGAATACCTTAATCCTAGATTTGGAATTCCTTTTAAGTGTATAAATTTTTTTTAAATGCTTTATAATGATATTATTTGAGATTTGACTAAAATCTTGCACAAGTCTAATACTAAACATTATATCACGTCTACTTGTAGTAAGATATAATAAACGTCCTCTCATACCTCTATAAGTATTTTAATCAAAGCATTCTCCTTCATTATACATATCTAATTTTGTAGATATGCTCATTAGTGTATTAATAGTCTTGGCACTATCCATGTTAAATCGTTTTAATAGATCCAAAGCATACATAGTTTGAAATTTTCATCATTTAGTTCCTTAATTTACAATCCTAAGAAAAATGTCAATTCACCGATCAAACTCTTGGTTCATATTCTAGGCAAATGATTTACATAAAGATTCATTTGTAGAACCGAAAATAATATCATCAACATAAATTTAAATTTTCAAAAAATTATTTTAAAAATATTTAATAAATAATATGGTATCGACCTTGCCTTTCAAAAAATTATTTTAAATAATAAAAGAGCTAAGTCTCTTATGTTGAATCTTGGATTTTGATGATGAAATTAATTAATGGATTATTGATTTAACAGGATTGTTAGAGTTGATTGATGCATGATTAATTATGACAAAGGATTATTACAATCAAGATTGGCCATGGTTAAGTCCATGCATCTAGTCGATGCATTGGGAACTCGCCAGGAGTGCGTTGGAAGCTTATCGAGGGTACCAGGAGCTTGCTAGGATAGTGCAAAGGAGTTTGCCAAAAGAAGACCAAGACTCACCAAAAGAAGACCAAGACTCACCGAAAGATTATCGGGGATAGCCGAAAAGCTTACCAGGAGTTAGGATAGTCTTCTAATGGATGTTTGGTAATTATGATTATATTTAATTAAGTAATAATTAGCATCGTGCAGGTATAGCTTTGGAAGGATCAATGAAATTATAACCAAATGATGGGCCAAGATAAAGTTTAGGCATTATGCCAAGTTCGGACGATGCAGTGGGCTCTCGCCGGAAGTTTGCTAGGAGATTCGTCGAAGGAATCGGGAAGCTCATTGGGAACGTGAAGGGAGATTGTCGGGAAGAAAACCGGAGGACTTACCACAAGATTGCCAGAGGTTACTGAATTATGCGGAAGTTAGGTCTTATTTAAGCTTAATTGATCATTAAGTATTGTAATCATTGAGTCTTAGTTAGAAAGTGAGTCCAATTTAAGTTGGATTTGGAAGGAATCCAAATCAACTCAATAAGGCAACCGGATCTACTACTGGGTTTGGTTGAGCTCAGTTGAGCTCAATCAGTTACCAAGGAGCTGGTCAACATTAAGTTAAAGTCGAAGTTCAAAAAATGGAGGGAACTACTTTTACGAAAATTCCTGTGGGTAAACCACCGACGAGCGGCAGTTGGTAACTTTTGATGGGTCAACTGCCCAGGTGGCGGTTAAACTACCTATACCACATAATGCAGTGATGGCCAATGGCTGACGACGAGTGAACCGCCTAAGTCGACGGGTAAACAGCCCATACCCGATTTTTTTAGGTATGTTTGATTTTTGGATCCAATTTCTGAAGCCACTTGGGGTCTATAAATACTCCAAGTATTCTTGTATTCTTAGCAATAACTGAGAAATACTTTTGGGCAATTAAATTCTAGCAAAATAATTTGTGAGTGATTTGAAAAGAAAAAGAACAGGGAGGAGAGAAAGCTTAGAGATAAAAAGTTTATCTTAAGTCTCCCTTGTAAGCAAGTGTAAGGGTTTAATCTTGACCCAAAGAAGATTGGTAGTGGAAGCCGAAGCTCCTCAAGAAGGAGGACTCAGAAGTGGACATAGGGCGTTGGTGCCAAACCACTATAAAATTATAAGTGTTTCATACTTGCATTACTTGAATGTTGTTGTATTGATGCTTCTAATTTAACTAAACTCCTTGAAAGGAAGACGATAAGTTCTTTTCCTCAAACGTGATTATCTTTTCGATTTTCTTAGCAACTTATTTTTAATCACTCACTTGTTTTATTAAAAATGAAAAGCTTCAGATTTTCTATTCTATCTTATTCGAAAAGCTTTTACTTTAGAAATAAAATTTTAAGCTTGCACTAATTCATCCTCCCCCCTCTCTTAATGCCAATTGATCCTAACATCTCATACCAAGCCATAGGGGCTTGTTTCAACCCATAAAGAACCTTTGGTAATTTATAAATATGGTTTGAAAAAAATATTATTTTTAAATCTACGTAGTTGCTTAATATAAACTTCTTCGAAAATAAAATAATTAAGAAAGATACTTTTGACATCCATTTGAAATAATTTAAATTTTTTAAAATAAGCATAAGCAAGGAGTATCCTTATTACTTCAAGTCTTGCCATAGGAATGAAGGTTTCTTCATAATCTATACCTTCTTCTAAGTTGAAACCTTTGGCCACTAATCTAGCCTTGTTTAGAATCACGATACCTTATTCATCTTGTATATTGCTAAAGATCCATTTAGTACCAATCACAATACGATCACTAGGTCTAGGAACATATGTCCAAACCTTATTTTTTTCAAATTAATTTAATTGTTCATGCATTGCCAAGACCCATGAGTCATCTTTAAAAGCATCGTCAATGCATTTAGGTTCAATTTGAGAAAATAAGATAGCATTTGCATAAATATTTTTAAGTGAAGAATGAGTATGTATATCTTTTGATGTATTTCCAATTATTATCTCTTTAGGATGAGCATCTACATACTTCCATTCTTAGGGTAAGATATCTTTGGAATTAGATGTATCTAAGTTGTTTTGGAGAGGATAATTCTTACTTAAATTCAAAATATCAAACTCAAAATATCAAACTTCAAATCATTTTTCTTAACTTTAGAAAACTCATTAAAAATAACATAGTTAGATACCTCAATAACTAAAGTTCTTTTATTAAAAACTCGAAAAGCTTTAGAAATAGAGGAATATCTAAGAGAAATGCCTTCATCGGATTTTGCATCAAATTTTTCTGAGGCATTCCTTTCATTTAAAATAAAACATTTACAACAAAAAACTTTAAAATACGAAATTTGGGTCCTTTATTGTTTTACAATCCATAATGATTTTTAGATAGTAGAGGTCTTTTGGGAACTCTATTCATGACATAGCATTTCATGTTAACGACTTCAGTTTAAAAGTATTTGGATATGCTCTATTCATTATGTATGGTTCTTGTCATCTCTTGTAAACTCATATTCTTTCTCTCAATAACTCCATTTTGTTATGGATTTCTTGGAGTAGAAAAATTATAGTCATACCCATTAGAATAAAAAAAAATTCTTGAAAATTATAATTTTAAATTCACTACCATGATCACTATGAATAAAAGAAATCATAAAACCTATTTCATTTTGAACTTGTATGCAAAACATTATAAAATATTTAAAATAATCACATTTATGTGCCAAAATGTATGTTCAAGTAAATCTACTATAATCATCAATAATTATAAAAGCATATTTTAAACCTCCTAGACTAATGATATCATTTGGTCTAAATAAATTCATATGAATTAATTGTAATTGGCTAGAGTTGCTCACTTGATTTTTATATTTGAAGTTACTCTTTATTTGTTTTCCTAGTTAACATGTATCATAAATATTATCTTTGATAAATTTAATTTCATGACCTAATCTCCTATGCCAAAGTCATGCACTATTGTTTAAAACTAAAAATAAGTTTTAATCATGAAAATCATCAAGATCAATAGTATAAATATTATTTTTCCTTAAAACAATCATAGATTTATTCTTATGTGATATGTCTATAATGCAAGCATTAGATTCAAATTTGATATTATATCTCTTATCACATAATTGACTAATGCTTAGTTAAACCATTTACTAACAAAACATCTTCAATCAACATATTTAATTTGTTATCGATATTTCCAATATTGATAATCTTTCCTATGTTGTCTTCGAATGTGACATATCCTCCATCTTGGCTAGTGAGCTTTAAGAATTGTGTTGGATCTTCAGTCATTTACCTTGAGCATCTACTATCATGATATTAACTTTTGCTCCTAGCTCTTGTTTGGAGACATACCTACAAGAAAGAGAGGTTTACTTTAGGTACCCAATTAACTTTGTGTTCTTTTTTATTAGATCTACCTCTCTTGACTTTTGGCATCAAATCATTGATTGTTCCTTTAGGAATCCAAACTAATTTATGAGAGCTATATTTCCTGAAGGAGTAAGTATAAGCATAATGACCAAATCTTTCACAAAAATTATATTTATCTTTGGGGGAGAATATGTAGTGTGGATACTTTTATAAATTTTATTAATTTTTGTTGAGTGTTACTACTTATAAAACCAATTCATTCCTTTTTATAGACATAACCTTAGTTAGCAATAATAATATTTAATGAATTATTTCTAATTTTAAACTTTTCTAAAGTTTGTTATAATAACGTATTTTCTTTTTTAAGTGAATCTAATTCTTCACATTTAGAGCAAGGAGTACAATATATTTCATGCATAATTTTTAATGTTTCAAATTGACTAGTAAGTAATGCATGATCCCTTTTTAGTGATATATATTTCTTACTAATGTTTTTGAGTTTATTATATAAATCATTAGATGCATCAAATAATTCATCATAAGATAAGGATGTTTTAGAAGAATCACATACCTCATCGTCAATGGCCACCAATGCGTAGTTTGCCACTTCGTCTTTGTTGATTTGCTCTTTGTCCTCTATTGCACTTGATTAATCCCAAGTTATCTTGAATGCTTTCTTCTTCTTTTAGGTCGATAATTTCTTCTTCAATTGTGGATACTCATTTTGTAAGTATCCTAGTTTCTTACATTTATAACATATTATAGTATCCTTTTTTTAGTTTACTTTTATTCTTATGAGCTTTGTTTTTTCTTTATGAATTTTTTAAGTCTTCTTGTAAGAAGTGTAATATCATTATCATCATCACTTGAGCTTTCACTCGAGAAATCTTCTTTGGTTCTAAGTGCAATATCCTTCCTATTCTTTGAAAGGTTTTTCTCCTATTGGTCATGTGTTTTATAAGTCATTTTATAGGTCATTTAAGACCCTATAAGTTCTTAATGAGGAAAATTGTTTAAGCCCTTTGCTTCTTGGATAGTTGTTACTTTTGGATCCCAATATTTTGGAAGAGATCTTAAAATTTTATTTACTAATTCAAGGTTAAGATAACATTTATTAAGAGCTTTTAAACCATTGATAACATCTGTAAAATGGGTATACATATCACCAATGGTTCATGTGGCTTTATTTTAAACAATTCATAACTATGTACTAAAAGATTAATTTTGATTCTTTTGCTCTACTTGGGCCTTCATGAGTAACTTCAAGTGCATGTCAAATGTCATATGCAGTGTCACAAGTAGAAACATAATTAAACTCATTTTTATCTAAAGCATGAAATAAAGCATTAATAGCTTTAGCGTTTAAGGAAAATATTTTCTTTTCAAAATCATTCCATTTATTCATTGGATTTGAAGATTACTGAAAATCACTTTCAATGACATTTCATAAATCAAAATACATAGAAATAAAAAAAAATTTCATTCATGTTCTCCAATAAGTGTACTCCGTCCCATTGAACATAGGAGGACGAGGTGATAGAGTGACCCTCATGATTGTCAGAAGAAACTATTAAAACTCACTTGGGTGTAGTTAATGCTATTATAATTAATTAATGCAATTAATGCCAACTAAGATAACTTGGCTCATATACCAATTTTAAAGATCGTAACGGCACTAAAAGAGGAGGGGGAGAGAGAGAGAGGAGGGGGGGGGGGGTGGTGAATTAGTGCTATCAAAAAAGGTTTCGATTCGAAAAAGTTTGAACAAAAATATAAATAAAAAATATGTTTATCTAAAAATATAAGTGAGGATAGCGAGTGAAGTAAATTAATAAGCAATTATGAGGCAAAGCAAGAAAGGCAATGCAAATTGATTTATAATGGTTTGGTCGTCTCGACCTACATCTGCTCCTGATTCCTCTTCCCTCGAGGCCACCAGCTTTCACTATTGATTTTCTTTCCAATAGGTGAAAATCAACTATCCTTATTATAACCCTTCTCATTTTACTAGGTTCAGAAGAAAACCTTTACAAACTCTTTCACAGAAGACATCACACCTCCTTAGAATAACCATTACACTCAAGGAGAGAGAGACTCAAACACTTTCAAGAGTTTACAACACTTTAACCTTAAGGATTCTTTATATTTTTCACCTTTTTTTACACTTATTTGTGCTTCAATAAGTAAGAATAAGTAGAGTATTTATAGATCCCCAATAACTTTAGATTGGAGCCAAATTTTCAAATCCCTAGGTTTTTGGGGTACTAGCGGTACCACCACTAGCACTGGATGATACTATAGCGAAACAGAGTGTGGGAGTCTGGGCTCTCGCGATACTACTACCGATCTATGTAGTACCATCTCCGTTGGGCGGTACCACTATTGGAATACTAGGAAAAGCACAAACTATGCTTCCTGGCTATTTGGGTAATACCACCGCATGGACCTGGTAGTACCACCGCCCAAGCCAATTTTAGGTCACTGAATTGGCCTTTCATCGAGCCTAATTTAGCCGTGGTTTAGCCCTAATAAGCTATAAATCAAGGTAACAAGGTTTCAGTCTAATACCAATTTAATTTGACTCTAAATGGCCATGATCAAGACTTAACTATTTTAATTACAATCACGAAGCACGTTGTCCAATATTTCGGCATATCATCTAATCATCCAGCACTTCGTTTGAACCTCTACACATCTTTCAACCTGATACACGATTCTTTGACATGACACTTTAATTACAATCAAGTCTATCCTACCGCATGTTGATCAATTCTTCAGCCCAATGTCCAATCTTTGACATGACACTTTTCAACTTAACGTCTGCCTCGATAATTTGCCCTTTGATGGTTCAAGTCTATGATCGAAGTTATTCCTGTCTTACTTATCTTGAAAGCATATTAGTTCATAAATTCATCAATTGATTTCATTATCAAAATCTGGGATTCAATAATTAGTTCGTATGAATTTATTTAGACATATTGATATCATAAGTCTAAGCGGTAGTAAATATGTTTTGGAACTATTGATGATTATAATAGATATACTTTAACATAATTTTAACGCATAAAAGTGATTATTTTAAGTATTTTACTAAATTTTATAAATAAGTTCAAAATAAGAAAGATTTTATGACTTTTTCTATTCGTAGTAATCATGGTAGTGAATTTAAAAATATTTTTAAAAATTTTATTATTTAAATGGGTATGACACAATTGTTCTACTCTAAGAAATCCATAACAAAATGAAATTGTTGAGAGAAAGAATATGAGTTTATAAGAGATGGTAAGAACCATGCTCAATGAACATCGTCTATCTAAATATTCTTGGACCAAAGTCATTAATATAGCATGTTATGTCATGAATATATTCTCAAAATATCTCAACTATATAAAACTTCCTATAAATTATGGAATAATAAAAGACCCAACACTTTATATTTTAAAATTTTAGAAATAAATATTTTATTTTAAATGAAAAGGATGTCTTCAAAAAATTTGATGCAAAATCCAATTAAGATATTTTTCATAGATATTCTTTAATTTCTAAAGCTTACTAGGTTTTCAATAAGAGAATCTTAGTTATCGAGGAATCTATCCATGTTGTTTTTAATAAATCTTGTGAGTTAAAGAAAAATGATTTCGATGAGAATTTTGAATTTGATAAATTGAATTCGAATGAGAATTCTCCTCTCCAAAGCAACTTGGATACATCCACTTCTAAAGAAACCTTACCCAAGGAATCAAATTATTTAGATGCACATCCTAAGGAGCTAATTATTGGAGATATATCAAAAGATATTCAAATTCATTCTTTGTTAAAAAATATTTATACAAATACTATCTTTTTATCTCAAATTGAACCTAAATATGTTGACAATGCTCTCAAAGATGACTCATGGGTCTCGACAATGTATGAAGAATTAAATCATTTCGAAAGAAATAAAGTTTGGACACTTGTTCTTAGACCAAGTGATCATCTTTTGATTGGCACTAAATGGGTCTTTAGGAATAAACAAGATGAATAAGGTATCGTGGTTCGAAACAATACTAGATTAGTGGCCAAAGATTTTAACTAAGAAGAAGGTATAGATTATAAATAAATCTTCACTCCTTTGACAGACTTGAAGCCATAAGGATACTTCTTACTGATGCATATTTTAAAATTTTCAAATTATTTCAAATGGATATCAAAAGTACTTTTCTTAATAATTTTTTTAAGAAGTTTTTGTTGAGCAACCACCTGTATTTAAAAAAATCTTTTTCCAAACCATGTTTATATATTATCTAAGATTCTCTATATTGGGAAACCTTATAAGAAGCATCACATGTGGTGCAAAAAAAATAAAACAAAAAGGTCTCCCAAATTAGTCAAATTATCGTGAGATGATTAGTGCATAAAAAAAATACAAAATCGAAAAATCTATACATTGTGTGTTAGATGTTTTACTTAGGGAGATCATATAACCTTGAAAAACTCAGATCTGTAAGCATAAATGAAGGATGTCAGATGTCATCCTATCTAGCGGTATCCACATGATGGATATGACAACGACACTACTCAGATCGCTATGGGTCTCCTTCTCCACATGTAGCACACAATATTTGTCACCCAAGGAGGAGAGAAGGTTAAGAAGAACAGGAGAGGTAGCCACTAGACGCTTTAGCTTATGAACCCTTTAGCCCCCCTCCTATTTATAAAGGTCTCTATCAACTTAACCCTAATGGATCCTCCCCTATTGGGCACTGTATCTTTATCTAATTACCCAAGCCTCTTAGATTAGTGGATCTCTATCTAATAATCTCTTATTAGCTCTTATTGGATCCTATCCATAGGATCTAATAATACAAGGGCAGTTGGGAAACCATCAGAGCATCACATGCACAGTAGAAAAACAAAACAAAAGGTTCCCTACTTTATCACCTCATTGTGCAACGATTAGTGCATGAAAAAGACCATAAAAATAAATACTATGAATCATATGAGATATGTTACCTAGGAAGATCATATATCCTTGAAGCTTTCAAATCCAGTAGGAGAGGATGAAGGAGGTCCTATGTCCTCCTTTGTAGTGGTATCCACATAGTAGATTGTGTTGAATCTCAAATTTTGATAAAGAAACCAATTGATAAAGTTATGATCTAATGTGCATATAAGTGACGTAGGACTAGCTTCGATCAAGGAGAGGCAAACTAATTAATGTAGGAAGAATCAATTATTGGGTCAGAGTAAACCATGTCAGAAGATTAGTCGATGTATTGATAGAAGGCTTTGTGCCATGAGTTTCAACATGGAGCCAAAAGGATCAGACATTGCGCCAAGGAGATCGGATGTTGTGGAGGTCAACATGCTTATTGGGTAATACAACATAAGAGAGGATGATACGTTGAAGGGTCAGATGAAGCACTTATTGAATCTCAAATTTTGATGATGAAATCAATTGATGGGTTATTGATCTAACATGTATTATTAGATTGATTGATGAAGAATTAACTACGACAGAGAGAATATACCAATTAGAGGTTTGGCCAAAGTTAAGTCTATGCATCGGGCCAAGGTTCGGACGATATAGTTGGGAACTCATTAAGAGTGTGTCGGGAGCTTATCGAGGGTATTGGGAGTTTGCTAGGATGGCGTAAGGGAGTTCGCCAGAAGAAGACTATGATTCTCTAGAAGATTGTCGGGGGTAGACGAAAGTCTTACTGGGAGTTAGAAAGGTCTTGAAGTGGATGTGTTAGCCATTATGATTATAATTAATTAACTATGATGGAAGAAGGAGTTACAGATCAAACATGGACCCATGATCAAGCTTAGGTATCGAGCGAAAGTTTTGGACAATGCGGTGAAAGCTCACCGAGCATTTGCTAGGACTTCATCAAAGGTATCAGGAAGATCGCTAGGAACACGCTGAGAGATCGCCAGAGGAAGACTATGAGACTCACCGTTGGAGGTTCCGGAGGTTGTCGGATTGCGGGAGTAAAATCATAAGCTTGGTGGTCATGTCTTGATTATAATCTTTAAGTTGTAGGTTAAGATTAAGTCCTAAATGAGTGTGATTTGAAAGAAATTCAAATCAATTCAAAGAGGCAATCGGGTCTACTATAAGGGTTTAGTTGAGCTCAGGTTGAGCTCAATCAGTTGACCAAAGAATTGGTTAACACAAGTTCAAGCTGGAATTCAAAAAGTAGAAGGAACCACTTTTCCGGAGATTCCGATGGGTAAACCGGCGGTGAGTGACGGGTGTACCATCGCCGACCAAGATTTCGGGTGGCTATCAACGGCTAAACAACCCATACCCTAGATCTAGGTACTTTCGGTGGTTGACCCACCCAGGCTGGCGAATGAATTGCCCGTACTCGGATTTTCTAGGTATCTTTGAATTTTGGCTCTAAAATTCTGAAGCTATTTAGGGCTATAAATACCCCAAGTTTTATTGCATTTCATACTACAATTTTGGAAATTATATTTTGAAAAAATATTATATATATTATAAAAAAAAGAAAAAGGGTAAGGGAGTGATCCAAGTGTGTAATCTTGTCTCCATTGAAATGTTGTAAGAGTTTAATCTTCATCCAAAGGAAAGCAATAATGGACACCGATATGCCTCAAGAAGGAGGACTCGGGAAGTGGATATAGGCCAAGGTTGAGGCCGAACCACTACAAATTATAAGTGTTCCTTACTTGTTTTATTTATTACTTACAATTGTCGAGTTCTTAATTGTGTTTAATAAAATATTAAGTGACGCTTCTGTTTTTATTTACTCCTCGAAAGCAAGGTTTCAAGTCAAGTACTTCCAAGAAACTTTATATTTTATTTTTAAATCATTCACTTGCTTTACTTGAATGAAAAGCTTTCGATTTTCTTATCTTGCTTAAAGTAAAAAGTTGTGTTAAAAAGAGAATTTACACTTGTATTAATTCCCCCTCCCACGCCCCCCCCCCTTTTAATGTCAATTGATCCTAACAGCACCAAATGAACCAATGATATATCAGACAATATATAATTCATGTTTTGTAATAATTTATCTTAATCAAAGTAATTTAGAGTTCTAGTTGAGTTAGTTTTGAATGTAATTAAGTCAACTCAATTAAAAGCCCATTAGACTATAATTAAGCCTTAATTAAGACTGATTTGAGCCCATTAGGAGGCTTATTTTATTGACCTAAGAGGAGGTATCACTAGGTCAAGAGATGATATAGCTCAAGATATAAAAATTATTAAAAAATATATTTTTGAGTTCCTGATCGGTGAAACCACCGACTGTTGATGGTAGTACTACCTATTCTAGGTGGTGGTACTGCCAAAGCCTAGATTCCTAGGTTCTATTCGATGGTAGTACCACCTGATGCTAGTGGTGGTATCGCTAGTACCCTGAAAACTTAGGGATTTAAATTTTTGCTCTAAGATTTAATGTCATATGGGGTCAAATACTCCAAGTATTCTTGCTTAGAATAGCAAGAACTAAGATCATAAACTTGAGGTTTACAGTGAGAAAACCCTATTATAAAGTTGAGTTCCCTTCTCTAGAAGCTTAGAAGGTTGTTCTCTCTTAGACTTAGCAAAAGGAAAAAGAGTTGTAAGGGGTGATTGATCTGTAGTGGAAGCCAGTGGTCTCGAGTGGAGTAGGTCATGTGGACCGAACCACTATAAATCCGGTATGCCTTCTCTTCTTTGTTGTTCGATTACTTTACAAATTGTTTTACTTGCTCATTACAGTCCTATGAACATTTTCAAGTTTAAAAACTTTTCCGACACAAGCTTTATCAAATGAATCTTTATAGTGATGAAAGTTTTTCAAAAACACAAATCACCACCCCCCTCCCCCCCCCCTTAGTGCTGATTCAGTCCTAACAGTTGGTATTAGAGTAAGGTTTCTCTCTATTTGGTTTAAAACTCACAAGAGATGGCTTTTGCCGACAATCAAGAGGATTTTTCTATCACTCGTCCTTCTATATTCAATGATATAGACTACATGTATTAGATCACCCGAATTTTCTTGCTTTCTATGGATTTCAGTTTATGGAATATCATTAAAAATAATTTTCAAAAGTCTTCTAAACCAATGAACGAATAGAATGATTTGAAGAAGACTTTATCTTTAAATCCTAAAGTGATGAATGCTTTGTTTTATGCTCTAGATTAAAATAAATTTAATCATATTTTGACTTGTAAAATTATACATGAGATTTGGCACATCTTGAAATCATACACGAAGGCACAGGTAGAGTTAAAAATTCTTAAATTAATCTTTTGATTCATAGTTTTGAATTATTTCGAATGAAATCAACCGAAACCATTGGAGATGTGTAGGAGGGGTGAATTAGTGTAAGTGTAAATTTTTCATTTTAAACAAAAATATTTCGATTTAAGCACGATAGGAAGATCCAAAGCTTGTTTTTCAAATAAAGTAAGTGAATGATAAGAATATTGCTAAGTTACTTGCTTACTAATTACTTAAGAAAGAGCAAGGAAATCTGAAAGATAAGAAATGTCGTAAGGGAAATGCTTGCTTTCAAAGAGTAAACCAGATCAAAAGTGTTAATAACGAAAGCAAAAGATGAACTCATAATTTTTTATAGTCGTTTGGCGCCAACGGCTACATCCACTCCTGAGTTCTTCTTCTTGAGGTACACCGACGTCCACTACCGATTTTCTTTGGGTGAAGATCAAACCCTTACACTTTACTTATAAGGGACTTCGAGAAAATTTCTAACTCTAAGCTCTCTCCCTTCCCTTTTATTTTTCTTACAAATTACACCCATTTTTTTTATAGAGTTTAATTGCTCAAAAAGAGTTGTTGTGAATGTAAGAATACATGGGGTATTTATAGACCCTAAGTGGCTTCAAAAATTGGAGCCAAAACTCAAATATACTTCGAAAAACTAGGTATGAGCAGTTTACCCACTGACTGAGACGGCTCAACTGCCCGAACACTAGGGTACGAACGGTTTACCCGTCGGCCCTTGGTGGGTCAACCACTAAAAGTACTTAGATTCCTAGGTATGGGCAGTTCGATCGCTCAGCCTAAGCGAGTCAACCGTCATCAGCTGCCCAAAAGCTTAGGTGATTTACCCATCAAATTTCTGTAAAATTGGTTCCCTCTACTTTTCAAATTTTGACTTGAACCTCATGTTGACTAACCCTCCGATCAACTAATTGAACTCAACCTGAGCTCAATCAAACCCTAATAGTGGACCTGATTGTCTTATTAAGTTGATTTGGATTTCTTTTAAATCCAACTCAATTTGGACTCAAACCCTAACTATGACTCAATTATTACAATACATAATGAATAATCAAGATAATCAAGACCTAACTCCCGCCAATCTGGTAGCCTCTGGCATTCTTGCGGTGAGTCTTCTGGTCTTCTCCCAGCGGTCTCCCAGCATATTCCCAATGAACTTCCCGATCCCTTCGGCGAATCTCCTAGCGACCTTCAGCGAGATCCCACTACATCATCTAAACTCGGCCCGATGCCCAAGCTTGATCTTGGCCTATCATATGGTTATAACTTCATTACTCCTATCATAGTTAGACCTACAAATATTCCTCTAACACACATGTTAGATAAACACTCATCAATTGATCTTATCATCAAAATATGAGATTCAACAATATCTCCTTTTTTTTATGACAATCAATTGATGACGGGAGTTAATCCTAACTCTCCCTAAATTCATGCCATGATAAAAAGGATTTAAATTCAAGAGAATCACTCACTTTTGAATTCAAATGAATTAAAGTAATTAATATTTCAAGTAAATCATATTTTAAAGATTACAATAAGACATGTATATATCAACAATAAATTGCTTTTAAAGTATTATGTCATCAACGCATCAAGGATTATCATGAATTTCAACGCATGTCATCAATGGATCAAGGATTGTCATGAATTTTAAATATTTAAAAAATTTTCTTAAGTTATTACATAAGTCATCAACACCCATTTAATTACATAAGTCATCAACATTTATTTCTCCCCCTTTGTCATTAATAAAAGTGTGAGAACTGAGACTAAGGATTTTAGGCTTATGAGTTTTTGCTCCCCTTTTTAAAATACATTATGATTCATAAAGAACTTTCTTCCTCTTGTTAAAAAGAATGAAAGAAAACAAGAGAGGAGTTGCAAAGATATTATTATCAAGAGCTTTTAAGAAAGTTCAAAGATAATCTCAAAAGTCCAAAAAATCCAAGAAGATTCAAGAGTTTAAGAGCTACTCATGCATTTTAAAATCATCTCATGTAATTTAACAAATTTTTTAGAAATAATGAGATGGATAATTCATGTCAATAATAAGATAATTTCATAACAAGATAATTTTTTAAACATTATTATCATCATGAAATCTAGATTAGCAAATCACATTCTAAGTTCTCTTCTAAGAAAATTAAATTATTCTTCATTTAAGAGTTTTGTAAAAATATCCACTAATTTATGCTTAGTGTCAATAAAATTCAAAGAGATATCTCGATAATTTACATGATCCCTTATAAAATAATGTCTAATATCAATATGTTTAGTTCTTGAATGTTGAATAGGATTTTTAGTTAGACATATAGCACTTGTATTATTACACTTTATAGGAATATTTTTTAATTTTATTCCATAGTCTTCTAGTGTGTTTTTCATCCAAATGACTTGGGCACAACATGCACTAGCTGCAATGTATTCTATTTCTGCAATCGATAAAGCTACTGAATTTTATTTCTTAGAAGTCCAAGAAACAAGTGTATGTTCCAAAAATTGATATGTTCCGATAGTACTTTTTTTATCTATTCAACATCCACCAAAATCAGCATCAGAATAGACAATCAAGTCAAAGTTTTTTGAATTAGGATACCATAATCCTAGTTTAGATGTTCCTTTCAAGTATCTAAAAATTTATTTAACTGCCTTTAAATGAGAGAGTTTTTGGTTAGATTGGTACCTTGCACATAATCCAACACTAAACATGATATATGGTCTTGTAGCAGTTAAGTATAATAAACTTCATATCATACCTCTATAAGTTTTTTTATCAAAGTTTTCTCCTTCACTATCTAAGTCCAACTTTGTAGATGTGCTCATGGGAGTATTTAATATTTTAGCATTTTCCATCCTAAATTATTTTATCAAGTTCAATGTGTATTTATTTTGACTAATAAAAATACCATCATCAAGTTGTTTTATTTATAATCCTAAGAAGAATGTTAACTCACCCATTAGACTCATTTCAAATTCTTGACTTATATCTTTAGCAAAAGACTCACATAAAGATTCATTTGTAGATCCAAAAATGATACCATCAACATAAATTTGAATAACATTTAAAAAATAATATGGTATCAACCTTATCTTTTGAAAATTTATTTAAAATAAGAAAAGAACTAAGTCTTTAATACCAATCTTAATGGGCTTGTTTAAATCCAAAGGGAGCTTTTGTAAGTTTAAAAATATAATTAGGAAGAATATTATTTTTAAAGTCATGGGGTTGTTTAACACACACTTCTTTAGAAATAAAACCATTTAGAAAAGTACTTTTAACATCCATTTAAAATAACTTCAAATTTTTGAAAGAAGCAAAGGCAAGGAGCATCCTTATGGCTTCAAGTCTAGTCACGGGAGTGAAAGTTTCATCATAATCGATTCCTTCTTCTTGGTTGAAACCTTTGGCCACTAATCTAGCCTTATTTCTAACCACGGTACCATTTTCATCTTGCTTATTTCTAGATACCTATTTAGTACTAATCACTAAATGGTCATTAAGTCTAGAAACAAGCTCTCATGCCTCATTTCTCTTAAATTAGTTAAGCTCTTCATACATTGTATTAATCCAAGAATCATCTCTTAGGGCCTCATCAATACACTTTGGCTTAATTTGAGAAAGAAACATGGCATTTGCATAAAAATTTCTAAAAGAAGACCGAGTTTGAATTCCTTTTAATGTTTCTCCTATTATAAGCTCCTTAAGATGATCATTCACATACTTCCATTCCTTGGGTAAGGTATTGAAAGTAGATATATTCAAGTTACTTTTAGGAGTGTTATCTTTTAAATTCAAAGTATCAAAATCAATTTCATCATCAAAATAAATCTTCTTAAATTCGAAAAGCTCATTGAAAACAACATGAATGGATTCTTCTATTACTAATGTTCTTTTATTAAAAACATGATAAGCTTTTGAAATAGAAGAATAACCTAGAAAAATGCCTTCATCGGATTTTGTATCAAATTTACCTAAAGTGTCCTTTTCACTCAAAATAAAATATTTACAACCAAATATTTTAAAATAATAAATATTGGGCTTTTACCACTCTATAATTCATAAGAAGTTTTAGTGAGTAATAGTCTTACTAGAACTATACTTAAAACAAAGCATGTCATATTAACGGCTTCGGCCCAAAAATATTTGAGAAGACTATGTTTATTCAACATTATTCTAGGCATTTCTTATAAGCTCCTATTTTTTCTTTCTACTACTCCATTTTATTGTGGATTTTGTGGAGTAGAGAAGTTATGGATATATCTATTTGAATCACAAAAATTTTAAAAATATTATTTTGAAATTCTCTACTATGATCACTTAGTATTTAAGAAATCATGCATCCTTTTTTATTTTGAACAACTTTACAAAATTTTCTAAAATATTTAAATGTATCACTTTCATGTGCTAAGAAATAGATCCAAGTATATCTACTAAAGTCATCTACTAAAATAAGTGCATATTTGCTACCACCTACACTTGTAATATCAATTGGTCCAAATAGATCCATATGGATCAATTGAAGTGGTCTAGAGATGCTAATTTGATTTTTCAACTTAAATCTACTCTTTATTTATTTTCCTAATTGACAACTATCACATACTTTGTCTTTGATAAACTTAAGATTAAGTAAACCTCTTACTAGTTCATTGGTAGGGATTTAGTTTAAAAGTTTTATGCTAGCATGACCTAATTTTTTATGCCAAATCCAAGCATCATCATTCAAAGCCGAAAAATAAGTTTCATCATAAAATTTTTCAATATCTATGGTGTATATATTGTTGTTTCTCAAGACAATCAAGGATTTATTTTTGCATGACAATTCAATTATGCAAGCATTAGGTTAAAATTTAACCACATATCCTTTATCACATAATTGACTAATGCTAAGCAAGTTATGTTTCAAGCCATCAACTAACAACACATCTTCAATCAAGAGGTTTGATGTGTTACCTATTATTCCTTTACTCCTTCACTTAAGCAAGTTAGCTTACAAAAATAAGATGGATCTCCGATCACATGCCTTGAGCATCTACTATCAAGATACCATTTGGTGCTCCTAGCTTCAATTTGGAGACAAACCAACAAGAAGGATATATTTTATTTAGGCACTCATTTTACATTGGGTCCTCTATAAAGAACTCTTTCTTTCTTTTCTAATTGATTTTTATTGTATAAGGTTTTCTTTGGAACCCATACTAGTTGATGTAGACTAGTATGAGTCTCCCCTCCTATTTATAGAGAGCCACTATAAAAACCCTAGGGCTCCTACCTCAGATTGCATTATTGTATCTCTATCCAATAATCTCCTTCGGCCTCTAATTAGGCCTTAATCAAAGAGCCCATTAGCATAAAGTCTCATCTATTGAGAATAGAGACTAATTGGATCTCCATCCAATCCTATATTCGCTAAAGCATCCACCATATGTATGTGATCCTCTAGGCCCGATACTGAGCTGGTCGTGAGCCACTCCCATCAGAACTCCTTCTGATATAGTAAATTATTATCCCCATAATAATTCACTGACTCATCGACTATGAACATACTAGGCCACTACGCCATAGTCCCTAGACGGTATAGGGGGGATCAAATCCATCGGACCTATCTGTCCACAATTACCATATGTCTATAATCACTCATCTAACTAATATCCCAGAGACCGTATATTAGACATGATACCGTCAGGCCACATATAGAATCCGTCATAGTCTTGCTCTAATCGGATTCTCTCGGAGAACTCTTTCTCTCTCAATCTGAATGACCTCAGCTAAGGACTTATCTGAGCAAGCACATATAGAATATTCCTCTGGTGATACCAAGAGTGGATGATCCTCTATTGATACTCAATTGCCTTCGTAAGGTTGGCTACCAATCCCGATAACCAACTATACCATATTTGGAACTTTTCAAACCTCTAAGTTTGGCGTCAAAGAAATGAGTACTCATATAAGGTATCTTTGGTGTCTCAAGTCTAAGGACCAGATACACAATTGGGACTATGGAATTGCTGTTTAACATTAGGTATCATTAACCATACAGTATTCCATAAGCGGATCAATTAGTGAACTCATTCTCCAATGAGCACATGTAATATATTC
Source organism: Ensete glaucum (assembly GCA_021527575.1). Classification (NCBI taxonomy): domain Eukaryota; kingdom Viridiplantae; phylum Streptophyta; class Magnoliopsida; order Zingiberales; family Musaceae; genus Ensete; species Ensete glaucum. The sequence continues at coordinate 35,779,712 of CM038558.1, read as the reverse complement.
TTATTGTCTCCATACAAGGGGCTATAAGACTAATCGCCTCTGTCATATAGACAGGGGTATAGTACACTGATCTGCCCAGTTATCTCAATGTCCCTCTTGAGTAACCTATGGCCGGGATTATTTAGGATCTGTGTTTAATTATCATGACCTCGTTATGATCTGATTCTCATTGCACAAAACCAAGGACATCATAATATACATGCAACAAATAATATAATTGGAGAATATACTAATATTAATTATAAACAAAAAGATCACACAGTGTGTTACATGTACCATTACTCACGTAATTAGCTTGTAAGGCACTTGTGACTAGCATGTTTAATATAGATCCTCTTATAAACATGGTTGGCTTTCGTTGGACATTACCAACAAAGCCTATTGTCACGGGCTTAGCTGATTTTGCCTAAGCCGTGTGGCACCCATGCGTATCCGTCCGCACAGGTCAGCCCTCCCCGAGATCTCCTAACGTCCCATAGACTCACAAAAAGAGAAACGAGCCAGAAGAAGCAATTCCCACGGGATCCACAAGCAACTGCTCAAGAAAACACTTTATAAAGCCAAAATACAAATTACACCCATGGACATTACAAACTCAGAGAGGTTGCACACAAAGGATAATGGTCCATTATAGACCGAAGTCCCCAAAAGTGCTTATAAGATACACTTATATTTACAAGCCAAACTTGGCCATAAAGCAAATCAATCTAGGGCCGCTAAGCCTACTGCAAGCCCGCTTCTTGTTGTACAAGATATGTACCTAAACCAAAGGACACGGACTAACACAAGCATTCCATCGAACACCTTGTTTACATTGTTGTCCGTGACATTCTCCCCCACTTATTCCTTTGACGTCCTCGTCGAAGCCACTATAGATGCTGCATCTCCTCACATTCTACTGAATCTTTAATCTTCTGCTTTGGCTGCAACATGCCCCTTTGGCTCCTAGCCGCTCTCCGCTGCTGTTGTTGAGTAGTCGAACTCTGATCTGCCATGCTGCTTCAACTCACCAATGACTGAATCTGGTGTGGGATTGGCTGAGTTGTGTTGATCCTTGTAGGTTCTCGCGGATCCCTCTGATGAAGGAAAAGACCTGCCTTATTATGTGCCAGTATCGCAGTATACTCATATTGCTTGAACTGGGTAGATGCTTGTTGGAGCTTTAACGAGCATCGCCTCACAGACTTTGAAGTTTTTAAGGTCCTTTCTCCATAATGTTTGCCCATTGAACCTTCTTCCAATATTAGTTGTCACTTCCAAGTATGTTCGCATCACTCCCTCTTAGTCAATTGGGAAATAAAGTAGAAAAACTACTCTCAGTAGTACTGATCACCAACGATGAGGATTTGACAACCATTGTCTTCCATAAGCTTTCTTTGAAGGGTCACTGAACTTGTGTAGAGCTCCCCTGCTTGGATAAGTAAGAGAATTGGGATACTTGACTTCACCCATTCTCTTCGTTGTTGAGAAGGTAAGGTTACTTGGCTTCGCTCACCTCCTCAAGTTAAGAGAATTGGGGTACTCGGTTTTGCCCATTCTCTCGAGTTGAGAAGGCAAAGGTTACTCGATTTCGCCTACCTCCTCGAGTTTGTACTTCATGCATTGAGCTGGTTACTAACATTCGCCCGCTCTTTGCTCACACTTCTGAAGCACTTGAAGTGGTTGCACTCCTTGTGTTGGGTTAGCTATTGTGATTCACCTTCCCACTGCCATTGAACTTCTGGAATGCAAGAAGTTTTGCCCGAAAAGAGTAAAAAGTTTACCCCAACTTGGAGTAAGTCTTTGATAGATCTGGTCACCTTTGGGATTATACCATCTTCTCCATCACCTTTTCCGCCTACTCCTCTTGAGTAGAAAGGTACAGTGCCATGTACTGCCTACTTCGTTCCTTGGTCGAGCACTCCTGCATCAACCCAAAGTCCCTTAATTTCGGCTATCTGGATGAGAAGCCCATCGACATCGGTCTTATGAAGTTTCTTGGCCTCTGCCCTTATGCCTTATCTTGATACTTGGAGTTTGCCTCTGCATTCTCCACCTCCTCGGTCCCTTTTACGACTAATGCTCTCCCTCCATGAGAGCAAGGGATCGATGACTTCACGGAAGTCCCACATCTACGGTACCATGGTGCTGCCAAGCCCATAGCACTACTATCCGTTATCTTACATCTTCATCCCTTCCTTCGCAATCGGTAGATCTGCCTCTGTGGCACTGTGGAGCTCCTCCGAGTCCACCTCCTTTCTAACCGACGCTTTTCTTTTGGGTAGCTGAGCCCCGCTGGACTCGTAATCGCTTCCTCACCCCTTTCGATCACCTACTTCGACACCACTATGTCCTCCTAGTAGTTCTCCTTCGTCGATAGAAAGACAGACTGCAACTCTCATGCATGGCCTCCGCCATCTTGTTGCAGGGCTCGCGCCGATTCTATTCTCCTTAGCTTCCTTGGTAGCAATGTTCGCTTACTCGGCCTTGTCCTCTGACTTGCTGGGCTCCCTTAAGCGAATGTGAGCACTGAAGTAGTTCAACTCTCCTACTACTCCGATTAATCAAGTCCCCTCCATGGGACTCACTGGTACTCTAATCGACATAGCCCCATATCTGACCAAGGCTTTCATCTGATGCAAGCTTCGATGCATACACACAAAAGACCCGCCTTTGCGGTAATGTGACATTCACTCCTTGAATCCACAGCCCTTCTTGCCGTTGCATTGTTCACCGAAGTGGAGCTCCCAGCAGCTCCTTATCATTCACATGATCACGTCCCCCTCCATGGGACTCACTGGTACGTGCACTTGGACTTCTTCCTCGGTGGTATACAGCTCCCATATGCTGATGACTAAGGCTTTCATCCAATATAAGCTTCGATGCACACACGAAGACCCGCCTCTGCAGTACTACGTCATTCACTCCTTGAATCCATAGCCCTTCTTCTTATTGTGTTGTACACCAAAGTGGAGCTCCCAGTAACTTCTGATCATACCTCCGTATGATTTTGTCCCTCACGAGACAAGATTGCTTGTATTGCATTGCCATGAACTATTTCACCACGATCCGCAACACCATGTTGCCTCCTGGTAACATCTCCATTGCATACAGATTCTCGTGTGATGAACTCGGACTACAACTTCTCCACGTGTGGCCTCTACCAACACATCGTAGGGCCTCTGCCATCTCCGACTTTTAGTTCGCTCCCGTGGCAATTCCCCTTCATCCACCCACACTTGGGTTACACCTAGACAAAGCATAGCTCTAGGACAGTCCATCACCTAGTATCTCATGAAGTCCCCTGACTTCGCTAGAGTTGGTGCACCATTATCTGGATCTTGGGCCTCTATCCCCTACCAACACAATCTTGCTATGCACCTCCTATTTCTGACAACTCGAATGGCAACACCGTGGCATATTCTTCAAGAGTACCTGCCTCTGCGTCCTCTTGCCCCATACTAAGGTCTCAAGATCCCAACTTTGCCTCCACAAGTTGAATTACCTTAGTTACTCCATCAAATGCATCTCTGAGGTAGCTTGCATGTGTCTTGAAGCTCCCTTCATCTTTGGCACCATGCAAAATAAGTCTGTCCCATCAGAATGGAGAACCCATTAAATGACATGATCCCACTCTTGCCTCTACAAGAGTTCATGCCCATGACCTCTGTCCAAGGAAAGCTTCATACCTCCGCTCCATGTTCCATCTTCTATGTCGACTCCCTTCATGCGGCTTAGATACTTCACCGAGTTCCACCCGAGTCGCTCTGCTCCTCGATTTGCATTGAGTTAATAGTGGCCCTCATATCCACCATTTCACGGGTCAGCCCTCTGTTGATTTCGATTTCTGCATCGACTCTAAGTGTGCCTTCATATGATGTTGCCTTAGATTGCTCCGCCACTTGATCTCAAAATGCATCCACCAATGCATTACCTCCTTCGAGATCATGCGACAACTCTTCGTCGCTCACTCGGTCCATTGAGCTTTGTGGAGATATAGCCTTGAGGAACTCTTCCTCAATATGTGCAGTCTGTTGCACATGATTTTCCCACTATAGAACTAGGACTTATCCCTCCTGGATATCTGTCATGCTGGAGCAACTTTTCTCTTTACGTACTTCCCACTGGAAGTTTCAGAGACCATCATCCCCTTTGGACTACTCCATCCTGCTAAACTTGTGCCTTGTTCTACCCCTGCAGATGTACTTGCTAGATTGTGACCCTTCTCTAATACAGTCTCCACTGCACCCTTCAAGGTCTAGCAACATGCTGAACTCGTTGCACATTTCATCCGCCTACGGACATATCCTTCCCATATCGAAGAGAAAGTTTTGATGCTCCATGGCGCCGAGTTCTGATCGCGCCTTGGGATGGCCACGAACACTCTGTCATCCGTATACAAGCCCTTGCATAAGTTTTGAATCCTTCGAGTTAGCAATTCCCCTCACCTTTGTGAGCTTTGCGCAACTCTTTCGGTTGTTACACAACACCTCCCACATTGCACGGTCTCATCTTTCACCAAGCTCCCTGCTTTACCTTAAGCACCGTCAAGTTTGGTTGCCAACGTCGAGCTATAGCTCGAACTCAACCATCCCAATCTTTGTGTGTTATATATTCTTCTTCGCTTGCTTGTCCTCGTGGTGCCTCTCGCGTAAAGGGGTTGGCTATTCATTGAATGCCAAACCAGGATGCCCGCTCCTCTGAGTGACTCCTTTCCCTACATCTCAATGTCTGTTTCCCCTAACGGTTGCGCATGCTGGCTATCCTCCACACAGCCTAACTAGGTCCCCCACGTTTGTACGGCAAGTGCTTCTGCGTGTGCTTGTCCTGCTCTGATACCACATTGTCACGGGCTTAGTTGACTTTGCCTAAGCCGTGCGGCACCATGCGTGTCCGTCCGCACAGGTCAGCCCTCTCCGAGATCTTCTAACGTCCCATAGACTTACAAAAAGAGAAAACGGGCCAGAAGAAGCAATTCCCACGGAATCCACAAGCAACTGCTCAAGAAAACACTTTATAAAGCCAAAATACAAATTACACCCATGGACATTACAAACTCAGAGAGGTTACACACAAAGGATAATGGTCCATTACAGATCAAGTCCCCACAAGTGCTTATAAGACACACTTGTATTTACAAGCCAAACTTGACCATAAAGCAAATCAATCTAGGGTGCTATCAAGCCCGCTTCTTGTTGTACAAGATATGTACCTAAACCGAAGGATACGGACTAACACAAGCATTTCATCGAACACCTTGTTTACATTGTTGTCCGTGATACTATGTCATTTTTTATATTAATATGACCCTTATTTGCAAGGATCATATTTAGAGATTTGTTCCCAATTTCAAATTTTTTAGTGTGGTTTTAAGCATGATGTTCTCTTCTTTAACATTATCTAGCAAATCACATTCAGAACATGATTTATATGAAACTAATGAATCATACATTGATCAAGTATTTTAACTGACAAATCATGATCAACTTTAAGTAATTTAAAAGACTTGCTAAGTTTTCTAAACTTATTGAATAAATTATGAAACATATTTAATAATTCTGAAAAAAATATTTAAACGCTCACTAACCTCATCTTCGATAGCCATTATGGCATAGTTAGCCACTTCTTGTTTGGAGTTATCTTCCTCATCCGAAGAGTTTGATTCATCCCAAGTAGCCGAAAGTGATTTCTTTTTTAGTGTTAGCTTCTTCTTCAAATGAGGACATTCATTCTTGAAATGTCCCAGTTTTTTACATTTATATCAAATAACATTGTCCTTCTTCGGTTCTTTTTTGCTTTTATAGTTCTTGTTCTTTTTTATAATTTTTTAAAATTTTATTGATAACAAAATAATATCATGGTCCTCATCACTCGAGGTTTCACTCTATGAGTCATTTGTTATCTGAAGTGTTGCATCCTTCCTGTTCTTTAGAAGAGGTTCATTAAGCTCATTATGAGCTTTACAATTTAGTTCATATGTCATAAGAGAGCCAATCAATTCTTCAAGAGTCAAGTTATTTAAGTCTTTGACCTCTTGAATAGCGGTTACTTCAGGATCCCAATTTTTAGGTAAATATCTCAAAATCTTACTAATTTAAAATTTAAAAAATATTTTCCAAGTGCTTTTAGGCCATTGACGACATCCATGAAACGAGTGTACATGTCTCCAATGGACTCACTTGGTTTCATTCGAAATAATTCATAGTTATGAACTAAAATATTTATCTTAGATTCTTTTACTCTACTGGTCCCCGCGTGTGTGATTTCTAGAGCGTGCCAAATATCAAAGGCCGATTTATAAATAGAAACACGATTAAACTCGTTCTTATCAAGAGCACAAAATAAGGTATTTACAGAATAGCGGTTACTTTAGGATCCCAATTCTTAGGTAAAGATCTCAAATCTTACTAACTAATTCAAAATTTGAAAAACATTTTCCAAGAGCTTTTAGGCCATTGACGATATCCGTAAAACGGGTATATATGTCTCCAATGGACTTACTTGGTTTCATTCGAAATAACTCATATTTATGAACTAAAATATTTATCTTCGATTCTTTTACTCTACTAGTCCCCTCGTGTGTGATTTCTAGAGTATGTCAAATATCAAAGACTGATTCACAAACAAAAACACGATTAAACTCGTTTTTATCAAGAGCACAAAACAAGGCATTTATAGCCTTGGCATTTAAAGAAAAATTCTTTCTTTCCAAATCATTTAGTTCATTCATTAGCTTGAAAGATTTTTCAAATATATTATCAACAGTACTCTATAGATCAAGGTCCAAAGAGATAAGAAAAATATGCATCATTGTCTTTCAATACGTGTAATCCATCTCATTGAATATGGGAGGACGTGAGATGGAATGTCCCTCATTCATGCCAAAATAAGCCACTTACTTAAGTGGGTGTTAATCTAAAGAGTAAGTACCTTACTCTGATACTAATTGTTAGGATCAATTGGCACTAAGATAGGGGAGGGGGGGGTTGGTGAATTAGTGTAAGTGTAAATTTTTTGTTTTAAACAAAAACGTTTCAAATAAATTTTTTGGCTTTAGAAATTAGAGCCAAAAATCAAACATACCCAAAAAAATCGAGTACGGGCGGTTTACTCACTGACTTGGGTGGCTAAGTCGCTCGAACACCAGGGTACGGGTGGTTTACCCCCTAGCCTCGGCGGGTCAGTCGCTGTTAGTCGCCCAAAAGCCTATGCGGTAGCGGTACACCCACCGCTTTGTCACGGGCTTAGTGGATTTTGCCTAAGCCGTGTGGCACCCATGCGTATCTGTCCATAAAGGTCAGCCTTCCCTAAGATCTCCTAGGGTCCCTTAGATTTACAAAAGAGAAAATGGGCCAGAAGAAGTAATTCCAATGGGATCCACAAGCAACTGCTCAAGCAAACATTTTATAAAGTCAGACACAAATTATACCCATAGACAATACAAAATCAGAAAGGTTGCTCACAAAGGATAATGATCTATTACAAACCGAAGTCCCTATAAGTGTTTACAAGATACTCATATTTATAAGCCAAAATTGGCCATAAAGCAAACCAAACTAGGGCTGCTAAGCCTATTGCAAGCCCACGTTGCTGTACAAGGTATGTATGCAAACTAAAGAACATGGACAAACATGAGTATTTCATCGAAAACCTTGTTTACATTATTATCTGTGACATTCTCCCTCACTTATTCCTTCGACATCCTCATCGAAGCCATTGTAGATGCTGCATCTTCTCGCATTTTGTTGAATCTTCAATCTTCTACTTTAGCTGCAATATGCCCCTTTGGCTCCCAACCGCTCTCCGCCGCTGTTGTTGAGTAGTCGAACTCTGATCTGCCATGCTGCTTCAACTTACTAATGACTGAATCTGGTATGGGATTGGCTGAGTTATGCTGATCATTGTTGGTTCTCGTAGATCCTTCTGATGAAGGAAAAGACCTGCCTTATTATATGTTAGTATCGTAGTATACTCATGTTTCTTGAACTAGGTGGATGCTTGTTAGAACTTTGACAAACATCGCCTCATAGACTTTAAAGTTTTTGAGGTACTTCCTCCATAATGTTTGTCCATTGATCCTTCTTCCATGTTTAGTTATCACTTCCAAGTAGGTTCGTATCACTCCCGCTTTCGATTGACATTCAATTGGGAAATGAAGCTGACAATCTACTTTCGGTGGTACTAATCACTAATGGTGAGGATTTGACAATTATTGTCTTCCATAAGCTTTCTTCGAAGGGTCACTGACTTATGCATAGCTCCTCTATTGGATAAGTAAGAGAACTAAGATACTTGACTTCACCCATTATATTAGTAGTTGAGAAGGTAAGACTACTTGGCTTCACTCACCTCTCGAATTAAGAAAATTGGGGTACTCAGTTTCGCCCATTCTCTTGAGTTAAGAAGGCAAAGGTTACTCGATTTTGCCTACTTCCTCGAGTTTCTGCTTCATGCATTAAGCTAAAATACTTTGCTTACACTTTTGAAGCACTAGAAGTATTTGTACTCCTTCCGTTGAGTTAGCTACTGTGATTTGCTTTCCCACTACCATTGAACTTCTGGAATGCAAGAAGTTTTGCCCAAAAAGAGCAAAAAGTTTACCCCAACTTAGAGTCCCACAACTTGGAGTAATCTTTGATAGTTCTAGTCACCTCTAGGATTGTACCGTCTTCTTTATCACCTTTGTCGCCTACTCCTCTGAGTAGAAAAGATATAGTACCGCGTATTGCCTACTTCGTTCCTTGGTCGAGCACTCTTACATCAACCCGAAGTCTCTCACTTTTGACTATCTTGATGAGAAGTCCATCAACACCTATTTATAAAGTTCCTTGGCCTTTGCCCTTCCGCCCTGTCTTGGTAATTAGAGTTTGCCTTTGTATTCTCCACCTCCTTGGCCCCTTTTACAACCAATACTCTCCCTCCATGAGAGCAAGGGATCGATGACTCTATGGAAGTCCCCACCTCTACGGTACCATAGTGCTGCCAAGCCCATAGCCCTACTATCCGTTACCTTGCATCTTTATCCTTTCCTTCGCAATCGGTAGATCCGCCTCTGTGACACTGTGGTGCTCCTCTGAGCCCACCTCTTTTCTAACTGACGCTTTGCTTTTTGGGTAGCTGAGCCCCATTGGACTCATCATCGCTTCCTCGCCCCTTTTGACCATATGCTTCAACACTACTGTGTCCTCCTAGCATTCCTCCTTGGTCGATGGAAAGACAGACTGCAACTCTCATGTATGGCCTCTGCCATCATGTTGTAGGGCTTGTGCCGATTATGTTCTCTTTAGCTTCCGTGGTAGTAACATTCGCTTACTCGGCCTTATCCTTTGACTTGTCGGGCTCTCTTAAGTGAATATGAGCACTGAAGTAGTTCGACTCTCTAGCCGCTTCGATCATACCTTTGTATGATCAAGTCCCCTCCATAGGACTCACTGATACTTGCAATCTGACTTTTCCCTCAGTGGTATCACAGCCCCTATATGCTGATGACTAAGATTTTCATCTGATACAAGCTTCAATGTGCACACACAAAAGACCCACCTCTGCAGTACCATGACATTCACTCTTTGAATCCACAGCCCTTCTTACCGTTACATTGTTCACCGAATTGGAGCTCCCAGTAGCTCCTGATCATTTACATGATCACGTCCCCCTCCATGGGATTCACTGGTACTTGCACTTAGACTTCTTCCTCAGTGGTATACAGCCCCCATATACTGATGACTAAGGCTTTCATCTAATATAAGCTCTAATGCACACACAAAGACCCGCCTCTGCAGTACCACGATATTCACTCCTTGAATCCATAGCCCTTTTTCTTGTTGTGTCATATGCCAAAGTGGAGCTCCCAATAACTCCTAATTAAATCTCCACATGATCATGTCCCTTGTGGGACACAATCGCTTGTGTTACATTGCCACGAAATACTCCACCATGATCCGCTACACTATGTCGCCTCCTGGTGACATCTCCATTGCATACAGATTCTTGTGTGATGAACTCGGACGATGACTTCTCCATGTGTGGCCTCCACCATCTCTGATTTTTTTTTTTCACTCCCTTGCCAATTCACCTTCATCCACCCACTCTTGGGTCACACCTGGACGATGCATACCTCTATGATAGTCTGTCACCTAGTAGCTCCTGAAGTCCCTTGACTTTGCTAGAGTTAGTGCACCATTGCCTGGATCCTGGGCCTTTATCCCCTACCAGTACAATCTCCATTATGCACCATTTGTTCCTGACAACTCAAATGACAACACTATGACATATTCTTCAAGAGTACCCACCTCTGCATCCTCTTACCTCATGCTAAGGTATCCTGATCCCAACTTTATCTCCGCAAATTGAATTACCTTTGTTACTCTATCAAATGTATCTTGGAGGTAACTTGCATATGCCTCAAAGGTCACTTTGTCTTTGGCACCATGCAAGATAAGTCTGCCCTATCATAATAAAGAACCCATGGAATGACAAGATCCCACTCTTGCCTTTACAAGAGTTTATGCCTTTGACCTCTGTCCAAGGAAAGCTCGGTGCCTCTGCTCCATGTTTTATCTTCTATGTTGACACCCTTCATGCGACTTGGATACTTCACCAAGTTCTACCCAAGTTGCTTCGCTCCTCGATTTGCATTGAGTTGATAATGACCCTTGTATCCACCATTCCATGGTTCAGCCCTCCATTAAGTTCGATTTCCACATCAACTCTAATTGTGCCTTCATAATATGTTGCCTTGGATTGCTCCCCCACTTGATCTCGAAATGCATCCACCAATGTATTACCTCATTCGAGATCATGTGATGACTCCATGTTACTCATTCAGTCCATTGAGCTTTATGGAGATATTGCCTTGAAGAACTCTTCCTCAATATGTGTGGTCCGTTGCATATGATTCTCCCTCTAGAGAACTATGACTTATCTCTCTTGATATCTATTCTATTGGAGCAACTTTCCTCTTTACATTCTTCCCACTGGAAGTTTCGGAGACCACTATCTCCTTTGGACTACTCCGTCTTACTGAACAACTTGTACCTTATTATACCCCCGTAAATGTACTTACTAGATTGCGACTCTTGGCAATACAGTCCTGACTGCACCCTTCAAGGTCTAGCAACATGTTAAACTTATTGCACATTTCAGTCGCCTACGGACATATTCTTTCCATGTCGAAGAGAAAGTTCTGATGCTCCATCGCACCAAGTTCCAATCGTGCCTTGGGATGGGCATGAACACTCTATCATCCATATACAAGCCCTTGCATGATTATTGAAGCCTTCGAGTTAGCAATTCCCCTCACCTCTATGAGCTTTGCATAACTCTTTCGATCATTGCACAACACTTCTCACTTTGCACAGTCTCATCTTTCACCAAGCGCCCCGCTTTGCCTTGAGCACCGTCAAGTTTGGTTGCCAACGTCGAGCTATAGCTTGAACTCAGCCATCCCAATCTTTGTATGCTACGCATTCTTTTTCGCTTGCTTGTCCTCGTGGTGCCTCTCACGTAAAGGGTTGGTCATTCCTCTAAATGCCAAGCCTAGATGCTTGCTCCTCTGAGCGACTCCTTTCCCTACATCTCAATGTCAATTTCCCCTAAATGATTGTGCGTGCTGGTTGTCCTCCACATAACCCAACTAGGTCCCCCACATTTGTATGGTGAGTGTTTCTACGTATGCTTGTCCTGCTCTGATACCACAATATCACGGGCTTAGCTTATTTTGCCTAAGTCGTGCGGCACCCATGCGTGTTTGTCCGTAAAGGTCAGCCTTCCCCGAGATATCCTCGGGTCCTTTAGACTTACAAAAGAGAAAACAGGCTAGAAGAAGTAATTCCAATGAGATCCACAAGCAACTGCTTAAGCAAACACTTTATAAAGCCAAATACAAATTACCCCCATGGACAATACAAAATCAGAAAGGTTGCATACAAAGGATAATGGTCCATTATAGACCAAAGTCCCCATAAGTGCTTACAAGACATACTCGTATTTATAAGCCAAAATTGGTCATAAAGCAAACCAAACTAGGGCTGCTAAGCCTACTGTAAGCCCACTACTTGCTGTACAATGTATGTACACAAACCGAAGGACACGGACAAACATGAGCATTTCATCGAACACCTTGTTTACATTGTTATCTGTAACAGCTCATCCACTTTTTGATTTTCGGCTTCAACCTGATGTTGACCAACCCTCTGGTCAACTAATTGAGCTCAACCTGAGCTCAATCAAACCCCCAATAGTGGACCTAACTATCTTATTGAGTTGATTTAGATTCCTTCGAAATCCAACTCAATTTGGACTTAAACCCTAACTATGACTCAATGATTACAATGCTTAATGACCAATCAAGATAATCAAGACCTAACTCCCACTAATCCGACAGCCTTCGACATTCTTACGGTGGGTCTTCCGGTCTTCTCATTGTGATCTCCTGACATGTTCCCAGTGAGCTTCCTAATCCCTTCGGCGAATCTCCTAACAAACTTTGGCGAATCTCCTAACGAACTTCCCGGCCCGATGCCTAAGTTTGATCTTGGCCCATCATCTGGTTGTAACTTCGTTGCTCCTATAATAGTTAAACCTACAAATCTTCCTCTAACACACATGTTAGATAAACACTCATCAATTAATCTCATCATCAAAATTTGAGATTCAAGAAGTATAATTTTTTCTAACCTCAAACTCGTTAATAAAATTCTAAGATCCCTTCCTAAAAATTGGGATCCAAAAGTCACTATCATACAAGAAGCTAAAGACTTAAACTGTTTTTCACTTGAAAAACTTATCAAGTCATTAATGACATATGAAATGACATATATGGCATATGATGGATATATGAACAAACATCCAAAGAACAAGAAGGACTTGGCGCTTAGAACAAAGAAAGACCACTCGAGTGAAAGCTCAAGTGATGAGAATGACCCTGAACTCTTCATAAAAAGTTTTAAAAAGTTCATAAAATATGAATGTAAGAATAAAAATAAACACAATAAGAACAAAATAACTTGCTATGAATGTAATTGACCGGGGCACTTCAAATGTGAAGGTCCCAAATTGAAGAAGAAGCTATAAAAGAAAAAAAATGCACTTAACGGGACCTCGAACGAATCAAGTGCATCCGAAGATAAGGAGCAAACAAGTGAAGATGAGGCTCACAATAACGAGGTAAGTCAAGCAAATTCTTTTTACCTTAAAATAAATTGCTTGATGATTTTCATAAATTATTTGATGAAAAAGATTAGCAAGAAATGTAAATTTTTTAATATATATATCATTGAAACTTGATGATTTTTTTGTTTTAATAAATCTTTTGATTGAAGATGATTTATGCCTAAATGTTTAAGATTTTCATGATAAAGCTTATTTTTTAATTTTAAATAATGATGCATATTTTTAAAAGACTTGGGCATGCTTGTATAAAATCAATCACAACTAAAAAGGGAATTAAGTTTTGCTAAATAATTTCTCTATCTTAATTTTTGTTAAATAATTTCTCTATCTCTAAAAGCTTTTCTATTTTACAACAAGAGATCCTTAGTCATTGTTAAATCTATTTATGTCATTCTAAATATCTTGAAAACGATTTTGATGATTTGAATTTGAATGAGTTTTATCTAAATTTTACACTTGATACTTGAAATTTTATACGAATCATGATTTTTTCATTAATTAATGTCCTAAAATTTCTTTCTATTATTTAAGAGGTAATAGTTCTAGTTTGAGATCAATAGGGGATTCCGCCCACTAACTAATACGTAACAAATTCGCTAATGGAAGGAGAGCTAGTAACAGAACAAGCAATGGAAAAAATAGCACAAACAAGGAGTTCAGATAGCTAGCAAGTTTGTTTACCCTTGTAAAGTGAAGGAGAAATACAATCAGCTATCCTACTACAGATTTATATACAAACCTATTGCTTTAGTCTCACATTCATCATTCCATTCTTTAATTCTATTCTTAGCACTTGAAAGCCAAGGGAAACAATAATGGAATCTTGAGATTCGACTTTGACTGATGATTCTTATTCTATTAATGATGAAACTAAGGCCAAGAGCCACAAGTAAAAGAATGAGTCAGGTAAGTAAAAGAATGGATCCATTCGAAGCATAACAAGAAAGAAAACCAGGAGGCCCCCTAAGAACGAAATCCTACCTAAAGGTTAAGTCTCCTGATCCTATCTTTTAACTCTAGCACTCGTTACCTACATTTCGCATTTCTTACCTCAAACTTAAACCCTAGGGTTGGCTCTTAAACTCATAGCTAGCTCTAGCACTCTTGTACTTGTCCATTAAATTACTATGCTCAACTCAAAGTCCTCTGCTCCTTTCTCTAAAGCCGACTATTATCCTGTCTCTTATTATGCAACTCTAAGACGCTCTCTTAGAGATTTGTCAAAATAAATCATGTAGTTTGGTATTCATGAATTGATTTTTTTTATATTTCATATTAATATCTTTCATGTCGTGATTTTCATATGACTCCTTTGTATTTATGTTTGTATATCTTATGTTATGATTAGTACATTGATGCAAAAGAAAGCAAAAGTGCAAGCTTGAATGTTAAATTTAGGCATGTTACAACTCCCAAATGCATAAATTCTTCTTATATATTTTTTGAATCATTATCTTGATTATTTTAGTTTTATGACTTGAATTCTCTTTTTAAATTAAGATCATTTCCTATCATTTCTTCTATTTACAAAAGAAGAGATTTGTCAAAAATGACTCATGGTCTTTTGGTATTCATGACTTGATCTTTTATTTTTTATGATTAAAATATTGATGTAAATTTATCTATGTTATTAATATTTGTCATGATTTGAAAATTGATGTAAAAGAAAAATAATTACAACATTGTATTATTCTCTTGTTTTTTTTTATAATGACAAAGGGGGAGAAAGTATTGCTAGCTTGCATATTTCAAGGAGAGAAAACTTGCTAGTGTGCACATTGTATAGAGAAGCAACACGTTGCTATTACTAGTTACAGGTGCCCTACAAGCCAATCACGCGAGTGATGACATGTGTGACACACTGCGTAATCATTTTGCTTATGATTAATATTGACATATTTTCATATTATATTATATGTAGCATATATATTGTGATGTCCTTGGTTTTGTGCAATGGGAATCTGATCGTGATGAGATCACGATAATGAGATTGATTCATCTTTAAATATAAATTCTAAATAATCCCAGTCATAGGGTACTTGAGAGGGACATCGCGATAACTGGACAGACCGGTGTACTATATACCTGTCCATATGATGGAGGCGGTTGGTCTCATAGCCACTTGTATGGAGACACTCTGAATATAGTACAAGTGCTCATTGGAGAATGAGTTCACTGATTGATCCGCTTATGGAATGCTGTATATTTAATGATATTTAATGTCAAACAGCGATTCCATAGTCCTAGTTGTGTATCTAGTCCTTGGACTTGAGACACCAAGGATGTCTTATATGAGTACTCCTTTCTTTGACGTCAGACTTATAAGTTTGGAAGGCTCAAGATTTCGTACAATTGGTTATCGAGATTGGTAGCCAATCTTACGAAGGCAATTGAGTGTTAATAGAGGATCATCCACTCTCGGTATTATGATAGAAATATCTCATATGTGCTTGCTTAGACAAATCCCTTACCAGGGTCATTTGGATTGAAAAAGAAGGAGTTCTCTAGTAGAATCCGATTAGAGCAAGATAAATTGATTCCGTATACGACCTGACAGTACCATATCCAATATATGGTCTCTGGGATATTAGTTGGATGAGGGATTAAAGATACATAGTAAGTGTGGATAGATAGGTCCAATGGATTCGATCCCCTTGTACCGTCTGGGGACTATGGTGTAGTGGCTTGGTACGTTTATAGTCGATAAGTCGAGTGAATTATTATGAAGATAATAATTCACTATATCAGAAGGAGTTCTGACGGGAGTAACTCACGGTCAGCTCGGTGTTGAGCCTAGAGGGTTAAACACATATGGTGGATGCTTCAGCGAATAGAGAATTGGATGGAGATCCAATTAACCCCTATTCTCATTTGATGAGACCCTATGCTGATGGGCTCCTTGATTAAGGCCCAATTAGAGGCCTAAGGAGATTATTGGATAGAGATCCAATAATGTATAGTTAATGGATAATTGGATGAAGATCCAATACCAACTAAGGCAGAAGCCCTAAGGTTTTGTGGTGGCTCTCTATAAATAGGAGGGGAGACTCTTGGTTGATAGGCTGCAACTTTAGCCACCACTTCCTATTCTCCTTCCACCCTCTGAGCAAGAGTTGCAAGATCAGATTGGAGGAGTTTCGCTCCAAAGATCCATCATATGGATACCGCTAGAGAGAAGGACATTTGACCTCCTTCATCTTTTTCATCCGGATCTAGAATACAGGGATATACGATCTCCCTAGGCAAAATCAATCTCTCACACATCGTAGTTTTTTTATTTTTATGTTTTTCTCACAACCCCGATCTTTTGCACGGCGATTTGATCTATATGGGAAATCGATTTTTGTTTTAATTTTCGCTATGCCTATGATGCACCTGCTGTAGGGTTCCTAACAGTGGTATCAAAGCTAAGGTTTTCGTGCGAAAGATTGATTTTAAACGCGTGTGATGAGATTGAATCACATAGAATCGTTCTACGTATTCTTGCTGCGTTTTCGCAGCGAAGAAAGCCCTTGCAAGGGGCAGCCGGGCATGGCCATGGCCCTTGCAGGCGACCACCGCCGACGGCATGCGCCACCGCACGCAGGCGGTGTGACGGCGCAGATGGGGGCAAGGTGACGACTAGGGCATCCTTTTAAGAAAAAGGATGATCTTGCCCCTCTGATTTTTAAAAATTTTAAGGACTATCCTCATATGTAAAATTCTAAAAATACCCTCAATAATTCTAGAATTTCGAGAACTATCCTCTCATCCAAAATTATGAAAATACCCTTAATAATTTTAAAAATTTTGAGCATATCTTGATTTCTAAAAATTAATTAATTAAATAATTTAATTATTTATTATACATATCTAGTAATCCTACATATGATGTGATATACATGTGATGTATGTTGTGGATGGATGATCATGAGCCATTTGTTGTGATATGTGTAATTGTAATTATTATTATTATTGGGGCCTGCGAGCCAACGTTTTTCTCATTTATTGTTAGGCCTACGTACTTATAATTATTTGTAGGTTATAGCGGAACCCATGATGTCGTGGCGGGAAATCATGACACATGGTGATGCGACGATTCGACGGAACCGATGATGACGAGATCAACAATCACAGGGCATGGAGATGCGCCAATGCACACATAGATCCTATTGTGAGTGATTAGGCCTATTGGCTCGGGTTTAATCATATTATGTGACTGCTCATGATCATCCAGTGTGGCTTGCATGTGTGATATGTTATACACCTATTAGATATATGTATATATTAAATATATATGTGTGTGACATGACATATTAGGAGACCGATATGAAACAAAAACCCCTCCTACGATAATATAAAGTTGGTAAGCGTGAGGCAATAAGATTGACCCATGTGGCCTTCCATCGTTATAGGAAGAAATTGAATCACGACATAGGTTGAGTTGGTCGAGTCCCTCGAGGCTCACCTATCTACGTGATCGAGTTTTTACCTATGACATAGAGATGTCACCGGTAACTTGAGGATATGGTATGCTTAGTCGAGTCCCTCAAGGATATATTATCAAATCAGACTCATCTTGTAACGATGGTGATGACTTAATTGAATATCATGGTTGGACGAGTCCTCGAGACCATGATGGTTTGGAGGCCGACTGTGACAGGAATCACAAGGAGTTGTGATTGGTAAGAGTTGCCTACCTTTCGGGCTTAGTGTAATTGGTTGAGTCCCTCGAGGTTGCACTAAGATACCAATTAGATCCCGATCCCCACTAAGAGTCTGCCGGAGACCTCCGTCTCACGTGTCGAGGGTGTCCCGTGATTCACTAAGAAAATGGTAGGAGTATATTAAGATATCCATATCTTAATTAGTATTTTCTATAAAATTTGCATGTTGTTTATTTTCGCTATATCTTGTTTGTCGCTTGCAAAACCTATATGTGGCATACTTGATGCCAACCGCCTCACTGGTCCAAACTATATAGATTGGCTCCGCAATTTGAGAATTATTCTCATGACGAAGAAAATCGCATACGTCCTTGATACAATCGTGCCCACGCTGAAAGAAGGGGCAAGCGAGGATGAGATTGCTCGCTATATGAAGTACATAGATGATTCCATATTAGTAAAATGTTACATGTTGGCCTCTATGACTCCTAAGTTACAAAGGCAACATGAGAGCATGGATGCAGATTCTATCCTTCTTCATCTCCGCCAGCTGTTTGAGAAATAGGAAAGAACTCAAAGATATGATATATCTAAGAAACTCTTCCAAGCTAGGATGACAGAAGGGACATCAGTTGAGAACCATGTCCTAAAGATGATAGAGTGGATCGAGAAACTCGCAGGTCTAGGAATAGTCCTAGAGAATAATCTGTGCGTTGATATTATACTTCAGTCCCTACCATATTTCTTTTCTCACTTCATCATGAATTTTAACATGAGCAAGTTTAAGGTGACTCTTCCTGAGCTCCTTAATATGTTGAGGGAAGCTGAGAGTGCCATCAAGAAGGAGAAGCCAGTTCTATATATTGGTGAGACCAAAAAGAAAAGGAAGGCCAACGGGATCCTTAACAAGGGCAAGGGCAAAGAAAGACTAGGTAAGGCAAAGGTTGCCAAGAAATACCCAACAAAGGATAAAGGACAATGCTTCCACTATAGCCAAGACGGATATTAGAAGAGGACTGTAAGGGCTACCTTACAGAGAAGGTGAGATAGAAGCTTGGAGAAGCTTCAAGTATATTCATGATCAGTCTCCACTTGTTAGATTTTCATAATAACATATGAGTATTGGATACCGGGAGTGTTTATCATATCTGTAATTCATTGCAGGTTCTGGCAAGACCTAGGAGATTGGCTAGAGGCGAGATGGACCTCAAGATGGATAATGGAGCAAGAGTTGCTGCAGTTGTTATTGGAGAGGTCACCCTACATCTGCCTAGTGGAGCTATTATTATATTAGATGCATACTATTTTGTTCCCTCTATTATCAAAAATATTATTTCTATCTCTTGTTTGGTAATTAGTGGATATAAATTAGTTTTTGAGAACAATAGTTGTTCAATAATTATTGATGATAAGATCATCACTAGAGGGACCCTAATAAGTGGCTTATATGTAGTAGACACTTCTCCATATATCATGAATATAAATATGTCTAAGAGGAAAAGAGATAAGGTGAATGATGCATACCTATGACATTGTAGACTAGATCATATACATGAGAGAAGGATTCAAAAGTTGCCGAAAGATGGATACTTAGATCTATTTGACTATGAAACATATGCAACTTGCGTGCCTTGCCTTCATGGGAAGATGACCAACTCTCCTTTTAATAGAACTGGAGAGAGAGCCATCGAGTTATTGGAACTCATACAAAGTGATGTATGTGGTCCCATGTCGACTCAAGCTATAGGTGGTTACTCATATTTCATTATATTCACTGATGATTTCTCTAGGTATGGACACGTGTACTTAATGAAGTAAAAATTTAAGGCCTTCGAGAAATTCAGGGGATATAAGAATGAGATAGAGAACCAAATTAGAAATAGTATTAAGACTCTTTGATCAGATCGAGGAGGAGAGTACTTAAGTATGGAGTTCACCCATTTCCTTAAGGACAATGAGATTCTATCCCAGCGGACACCTCCTTATACACCTCAGCTCAATGGTGTATCAGAAAGGAGGAATCGCACGTTGTTAGACATGGTGCGATCCATGATGAGTTTCGCTGACCTACCCGTCTCATTCTGGGGGTACACCCTAGAGACTGCAGCTTACCTTCTGAATAGAGTTCCATCAAAGTCGATAGTGTCTACACTATATGAGATATAAAAAGAAAAGAAGCCTGATCTTAAAATTATTAAGATTTAGGGCTGTCCTGCCCACGTTAGAAGACACAACCCCGATAAGTTGGAATCAAGGATAGAATGGTGCACATTCATGGGATACTTAAAGGAAACTTTAGGGTATTATTTCTATCATCCCTAGGATCGAAAGGTCTTTGTTGCCAAGAGAGCTGTGTTCTTTGAGAAGAAACACATTCTTGGTGGAAACAATGAGACTGAGATAGAATTGAGCGAGGTTGGAGAACCTAGCTCAAGCACCATTCCAAAGCCCGAGTTTATTCAGGTACCTAACACAAGATTTGATAAGGTGATCAGATCTTATAACTTCGTTAAGAACAAAAATGAGTCTTGTGTGTATAGGAAGATAAGTGGAAGCACTATCACCTTCTTGGTGCTATATGTGGATGACATCCTAATCATTAGGAATGATGTAGGCATACTCTCTATAATAAAAGCTTGGCTATCTAGAAATTTCTCCATGAAAGACATAGGGGAAGCATCTTATATTTTGGGGATCCGGATCTATATAGAGCTGACTCCTATATATTATGACAGCGATAGGGTGATAACTCTAGCAAGGGAATCCAAGTCTCATCATAATTGTTCTCAAGAGGTTCCATATGATTAGAGTGATCATAACCGATAACAATATAACAATGGAAAGAGTTCCATCCGAAGATAACATTGCAGATCCACTGAAGAAGCCAGTGGCTCAGATTGTATTTGAGCGTCACAAGGGTTTGATGGGGATTAGACACATAGGTCATTGGCTTTAGGTCAAGTAGGAGATTGCTAATTACAAGTGCCCTATAAGCTAATCACGCGACTGATGGCATGTGTGACACACTACGTAATCTTTTTGCTTATGATTAATATTGGAATATTCTCACATTATATTATATGTAGCATATATATTGTGATGTCTTTGGTTCTGTACAATGGGAATCGGATCGTGATGGGATCATGATAATGAGATCGATTCATCTTTAAACATAAATTCTAAATAATCTCGATCATAGGTTACTCGAGAGGGATATCGAGATAACCGAACAGACCGGTGTACTATATACCTGTCAATATGATGGAGGCGATTGGTCTCAAAGCTACTTGTGTGGAGACACTAAGGATATAGTGCAGGTGCTCATTGGAGAACGAGTTCACTGATTGATCCGCTTATGGAATGTTGTATGGTTAATGATACCTAATGTCAAACAGTGATTCCATAGTCCCAATTGTGTATCTAGTCCTTAGACTTGAGACATCAAGGATGCCTTGTATGAGTACTCCTTTCTTTGACGTCAGACTTACAGGTTTGGAAAGCTCAAGATCAGGTACAGTTGGTTATCGAGATTGGTAGCCAACCTTACAAAGAAAATTGAGTGTCAGTAGAGGATCATCCACTTTCGGTATCATGAGAGGAATATCCCATATGTGCTTGCTTAGATAAATCCCTTGCCAGGGTCATTTGGATTGAGAGAGGAGTTCTCTAGTAGAATCCGATTAGAGTAAGACAAACTGATTCCGTATGTGACTTGACAGTACCATATCTAATATATGGTCTCTGGGATATTAGTTGGATGAGGGATTATAGATACATGATAACTGTGGACAGACAGGTCTGATGGATTCGATCCCCCTGTACCGTCTGAGGACTATGGCGTAGTGGCCTAGTACGCCCATAGTTGATAAGTCGAGTGAATTAGTATGAAGATAATAATTCACTATATCAGAAGGAGTTCTGATGGAAGTAGCTCACGATTAGCTCGGTATTGGGCCTAGAGGGTCGCGCACATATAGTGGATGCTTCAACGAATAGAGGATTGGATGAAGATCCAATTAGCCCTTATTCTCATTAGATGAGACCCTATGCTGATGGGCAACTTGATTAAGATCCAATTAGAGGCCTAAGGAGATTATTGGATAGAGATCCAATAATGCAAGGTTAGTGGGTAATTGAATGGAGATCCAATACCCACTAAGGCAGGAGCCCTAGGGTCTTTTGGTGGCTGTATATAAATAAGAGGGGAGATTCTTGGTTGATAGGCTACAACTTTAGCCACCACCTCCTATTCTCCTCCCGCCCTCTGAGCAAGAGTTGCAAGATCAGATTGGAAGAGTTTCGCTGTAGAGATTCATCGTGTGGATACCTCTAGAGAGGAGGACGTTTGACCTCTTTCATCTTCTCCATCCGAATCTGGAATACAGGGATATACGATCTCCCTACGTAAAATCAATCTCTCACACATCGTGGTTTTTTGGTTTTTACATTTTTCTCGCGACTCCAATCTTTTGCATGACGATTTGATCTACATGGAAAACCGGTTTTTGTTTTGATTTCCACTGCGTATGTGATACACTCGCTGTAGGTTTCCCAACAGTTATCTCAAGAAAAGTAAAATTTTAGCTTAACTTCACATTCTCAAGAACTTGCTAGCTTGCATATTGCAAAGGGAAGAAAAGAATTTGCTAGCTTCCACATTTCAAGAAAAAACAAAATCACTAGCTT
The DNA here is from genome assembly GCA_021527575.1 of Ensete glaucum. Lineage (NCBI taxonomy): Eukaryota > Viridiplantae > Streptophyta > Magnoliopsida > Zingiberales > Musaceae > Ensete > Ensete glaucum. Next base: position 35,757,231 of record CM038558.1, on the reverse strand, counting down.
GCACTTCTCAAAGAGAAGAAAGAATTTGCTAGTGGTATATCTCAAGAATAGCAAAAACTGCTAGCTTGCATGTTTAAAAATCTTGCTAGTTGTACTTTTTTTCTTTTTGTTGATGACAAAAAGGTAGAAGTTATAATGATGATTTAATCATGTATGATATGATGTACTTTAAGGGAGAGAAGTTATAATGATAACTTCAAATATGAATCATGCATGGTATGATATATTTTGATATTTTAAAATTCTGATTATGCATGAAATATGTATAATTTTATGATGCATGCAATGATGAAATATTTATAACCTCCTAGATCGATGTAGTGACGCTCCTCAAATCACAACCAAAAGAATCATTTCTTCTTTGCTGTCCTCATGTAGTAGGAAGAAGAGTGGTCGACTGAGAAGAGATGGGAGGGAAGAGAATAGGAGGGGGTGGTCAAAGATGCAGCCTATCACCCATGATGGTTGCCCCTCCCTCACACTTTATAGAGAACCCCCAAAACCATGATGGATCCTGCCTTAGTGGGTATTATATCTCTATCCAAATACCCACACCTCTTGGATTATTGTATCTTTACCCAATAATATCAATTTACCTCTAATTGGGCCTCGTGTAAGGAGTCTATTAATGTTGGGTCTCATCCAATGATAATAGGGGCTTATAGGATAACTCATATCTAATCCTCTATTCGCTACAATCATCCACTAGATGTGTCGCCCAATATTGAGCTGGCTGCAGGTTCCACCCATTAGAATTCCTTCTGACTCAATGAATTATTATCATAACTATTTACTTAACTCATTGATTATGGATATATTAGGCCACTACGCCATGGTCTCTATATGGTATAAGGGATCTAATCTATTGGACCTATCTATCCTCTGTCACCATGTATCTATAGTCTCTCACACATCTAGTATCCCTGAGAATATATATTGGGCATGGTACTATCATGTCATATACAAAATCCATCTGAGTCTTACTTTAATCAAATTCTCCCAAAGAGCTCCTCTCTCAATCCGAATAACACTAGCTAGGGATTTGCCTGAGCGAGAGCACATGAGATATTCCTCTTCTGTTACCAAGAGCGGATAATCCTCTATTGACACTCAATTATCTTCATATTAGCTACCAATCTCGATAATTGACTATACCAGATCTAGAACTTTCTAGACCTGTAAGTCCTATGTCAAAGAAATGAGTACTCAAACAAGGGATCCTTGGTGTCTCAAGTTTAATGACTAGACACGCAACTGAGACTACGAAATTATTGTCTGACGCTATGTATCATTAATCATCCAGCATTTCTTAAGTGGATTAATAAATGAACTATTCTTCAATGAGCATCAACATTGTACCCTTAGTATCCCCACATGAGTGACTATGAGATCAATCACCTCCATCATATAGATGGGTATACAATACACTGGTATGTCCAGTTCTCTCGATGTCTCTAGAGTAACCTATGACTGGGATTATTTAGAGTCTATGTTTAAAGGTGAATTGATCTTATTATCATGATCTCATCATAATCTGATTCTCATTGTATAGATTCAAGGACTTCACAATATATACAACATTTAATATAAAGTGAGAATATACCAATAATAATAATAAGCAAAAAGACCATGTAGCGTATCACACATGTCATCACTCACGTGATTGGCTTGTAGAACACCTATAACCAGCAATCTCCCACTTGACCTAAAGTCAATCACCTACATGTCTAATCTCCATTGGACCCTTATGACACTAAAATACAATCTAAGACAATGACTTCATTAGTAGATCTGCAATGTTATCTTCGAATGGAACTCTTTTCATTACTACATCTCTAATCAATTGGAACCTCCTCAGAACACTTTAATGAGACCTTCCCTTGCTAGAGCTATCACCTCGTTGATTTCATTATATATAGGAATCGGCTCCTCATTGCTAGGAATGACTCCTAAGTCCGCGATACACATATTTGTCTAGACTCCTTCCTTTGTTGCTTTTGCCACCATAATATACTCCGCCTCTATGGTCGAGTCAACAATAGTATCTTGCTTAGAACTTTTCAACTTACTGCTCCTCCATTCAGGGTGAAGACATATCCTCAGTTTGATTGTCTATTATTGACATTATATTATACACTCAAGTCCATATAGACCTCAATAAGGAAGCTACCTCCTCTGTATACCAGCAAAAGATCCTTAGCCCTTAGTCCTACTCAAGTCTATGATAGGACTCCAGTAGGGTTGAGTCCTAATCTCCCTAGATGTAGTCAATAAAACCCTGCTAGATTGTAATAAAGTCACTCATATCTTATAAAGGAGTATTACTAGGTTTTAGATTAGTCCTTAGGGCTCAAAAGTCGCTTCCCCCTTTACTGGGCAAGTCGGCCAGGGTTTCCCCCTGCTTAGGTTGGCTATAGAGCCAACCTAGCCGCCCCTTGTTCCTATTAAGGTAGGATGGCTATAGGAGGGAAAAAAGGAAAAAAGTGCCCCCTTAGGCTAGGACTTTGATCCCTATTTAAGATGTAGTTGCCCCCCTCTTTGAAAGCAAGCAATTATCAATTTTATTTCAACCTTGTGATGAATCTAAGAGGGAGGAACCCCTATAGCGTTCCAAGGGTTGATCCCTCTCAGGGATCAAAATCTATATAGCTCCTTCTGGGGTCTTATCATCTGGTATCAGAGCAGCAATACTGCTGCCCCTGTAGCCATCCCAGCCACCTCCACCTTCCCAAGCAATTCCCACAATTGCTACAACACGCGCCTCCACCTTCCACTCCAGTAGCACATCAAATCAGTATGCCATTGCCCCCTACATTTGATTTGGAGATCTGATATATTTTTATCACCCACACCTCTTCAATACTACAAGATTCTGTACTTTATATGTTAAAGATTTTTTCCAAATTTTATCCATTGTAAATTTTGTTCATCACAAACATTATCATCGTTGCAAAGGCGAAATACTATAGAATTTTTAGCTGATTATTGCTTCTTGAAACTAAACTTTTATTCATCCTTTTTGGCTAAAACTTTTATACAATTTCATAGATCATCTTAGCTTTCATCTAAGACTGATCTTGTGAAAAAAATTCCTCTAGATCTTGACTTATAGCACTACAATTCCTTGTTACACAGTATTGAAATTTTACAATGTAGAATCTGTCTTCCATTTATTGGCCTCTTGAAACTGAACTTTTATTCATCCTTTTTAGCCAAAATTTTTATACAATTTTGAAAATCAAGTTGGCTTTCATCTGAAATTGATTTCACTAAAAAAATCCTTCTGGAACCAGTTTTATTGTATGATATTTAACCATTATGTAGTTCTAGAATTTTACGATGAAGGAATCGGCCTTACATCTTTTGCCTTATTTTTCTACCGTTATGCTATCTAAATTTTGTTAAAATTCCTACTGGTATTGACAACATCTAAACCAAGGGTTTTTGTATAATTTCGTTAAACTTTCTCTCGAAATTTACATTGAGAAATCATCTTTTCTCTGACACAAAAATCGATTCAGCAGGACAACACATCGCAACACTTCTTTTCGCCAAATTCTATCATATTTGAGTGCTATTTTTTGTGGGATTTCATACTCTCTTTTCCTTATCACCAAACTTTACTATCCTTATCAAAAAAATTTCCAAGTATTACCCTAAACCGAATCCAAATAGCCCCCAAATCAGCCACCCAAATCAGCCTACTTCCTTATCAATCTACTTACCTTTTTAGAAAACTTTCCTTACTGAGACACCTACCTTTGCTGCCATCTATCCCAGATCTAAAACCTATTTTTCTAACCTTCATCTACTACTATCACAGCCCTAAAATCACACCAATTTGTAGCCTAAACTCCACAAAATCGTTGCCCCAAATTTGCCCTAAGCCACAGCCTACTTCCACCTAAACCGAATCCACCTTCCAATTGGCCAACCCTTCTCCAAAATTCTCATACCACTAACCCAGCAATAGAAAAAAGATCTTAATGTTACAGATCTTAATGCATATACTATGGCATCGGAGGAGGCTATTGATGCAAAGCTTGAAGCCTTTGGAAATCGCATGGAAGAGAAGATGCGATCCATTTTCGTCGAATTCAGCATTGGCTGACTGTCGAACCCGAGGAAATCACAATACGAAGAAACTTTAGATCAACGAAATGATCCTTAAGAATATGGCCACATCACCTTTGATCTCAATAAGCCACGCGTAAAGGTTGACATCCCTAGATGGGAAGGAGACTCGATCAGGTGGATCTCGAGCGTGGAGTGTTATTTTCGGTTCTACCAAACCGTCGATGCCGCACGGGTGGAGATTGCTACCATCGACCTCAAGGGAGATACTATTCAATGGTTTAATTTGTTTAAGCATACCCATGGATAACTCTCTTGGCAGCAATTCAAGGAAGGACTACTAGACTGCTTCAGACCAACTGATTTCAATAACATCGATAGACAATTGGCAAAGATTCGTCAAACCTCTATAATACAAGAATACCAAATAAGGTTTAAGTGTTTATCTAACCAAACTGAGAATTGGTCTGAGAAATAACTTTTAGGTACTTTTATCGAGGGCCTAAAGCCAGAGATCCGAGGAGAAGTAAAGGCGCAGCAACCGTACACTCTTATGGCAGCGATTTTCTTCACGTATATCGAAGAAGAACAATTGAACCATGAGGTACGAAGGACAAGTGTCGCTCCCCGACCAGCCATGCCTAGGCATACTGCCCCCTCTACTGCTATCCAAGCCCCTGCACTAAAAAAGTTGACAAGAGACGAACTTCGTAAATGATCGAGCAAGGAGTTGTGTTGGCATTGTAATGAACTGTGGAGCCCCGAACATCACTGCAAAAAGGGTCGGTTCCTCATGATTGAACCAGTGGAGGATGAGAACAATGAAACATCTAAGAAACCCCTTGAACCTAAAGAAGAAGCCATGGAGGAAGAGTCCCAACCGGCCAACCACGTAGTACACGTATTGGCCGACTATTCCAACCCATAGATGATGAAAGTTGGAGGACTTCTAAAACAACAACTCATCACCATTCTCATCGACATGGGTAGCTCCAATAACTTCCTCAATAGTAAGGTTGCTGCATGTTTAGAGCTTCAAATTGAAGGTTACAACAAGTTTGACGTAAAGGTCACTAACGGTCGAATCTTTAATTGCAACCAACGGTGCCCGCAGGTGAAACTACTCCTCCAAGACCAAGAAGTGGGAGTTGATTTCTTCCTCCTACCCATTGATGATTATGGCCATACTCAAGATCAAATGGCTCACAACACTAGGTGATATCTCCTGAAATTTTTCTAAATTAATCATAAAATTTTATTGCAAAGGGAGATAGGTTACGTTATGAGGCAAGCGCAGGAGCCAAATTTCTACCATTTCGTCGCAACAAAGGGAGAAAGTTTTGCATAGAGCACATGGTGGATTCTTGATGCATATTCAGCAGTCATCTATGGGGGAGAATATACAAAACTCAGATCCTAAGCTTGCCCTTTGCCTAAATAAATTCGCGGATGTTTTGTTGGAGCCACGCGGGCTGACCCCTAACTGGTCGCATGACCACTGCATTCCTATTTTGCCAGGCAAACCTCTAGCAAATTTGTAATCGTACTACTATCCTCACTTGCAGAAGGATGAGATTAAGAATATTGTAAAAGAGATGCTTGACACTGGGGTGATTCATCCAAGCTGCAACCCTTACTCCTCACTGGTGTTGCTAGTGCGCAAGAAAGATGGTACATGGCGGATGTGCATTGACTACCGGGCTCAAAACGCCATCACCGTCAAGGACAAATATCCTATACCCATCGTAGATGAGCTCTTGGATAAACTAAAAGGAGCCCGAGTCCTCACTAAATTGGATCTCTGATCCGGATACCATCAGATTCGAGTATGTATTGAAGATATTTTGAAAATTACATTCTGCATGCATAACAACCACTACGAGTTTCTAGTAATGCCTTTCTAACTTACGAATACTCCTTCTAATTTTCAAAGCCTGATGAATAACATCTTTCAGAGTTTTCTATGTAAGTTTGTATTGGTAGTCTTTGATGATATTCTCATTTATAGCCCTATGCTTGATATACATTTTCAACACTTATGAACTGTTCTAACGATTCTTCAGGAGAACACTCCTTATGTTAAACAATTAAGGTGCAGCTTATTATAGCATAGATTGGAGTATCTTAGGCACACTATATTAGAGGATGGAGTGGCGGTGGACCTGACAAAGATCGAGGCAATGTAAGGATGGCCGAGACTGACAAATGTACAGTTATTACGCGGTTCCCTTGGACTTACGGGTTACTACCAAAATTTTATGAAAGATTATGGCAAGATCAGTGCCGTACTCACGTCCTTACTGAAGAAAGACTCCTTCTTGTGGTTGGATAAAGCCTCTGCAACCTTCGAGCGACTCAAGACAGCCATGACGATGATGTCGGTCCTACCGCTGCCCGATTTCGGTCGCACTTTGGTCCTTGAGGCTGATGCTTCAAGAGTTAGTCTTTAGTGATAGCCCTATGCTTGATATACATTTTCAACACTAAGGGTAGTTATCCTTCTAGAGGAAAGATTGGCTATCACTAAAGACTAACCATGTGGCAACCCATGTAAGGAAAAAAACTTCCCCTTGACAAATGCCGAAGTAGAAGAAAATTTCTTGAGAAAGATTAAGTCCCCCTACATCTCCAGCTCCACCAGCATAAAATTCAAGCATCAAGAAAGTGGTCTCCTTATTTCTTTGGGCCTTGCAAAATTAGGGATCATATTGGGGCCCCAACCTGGAGATCAGATCCGTGCACCAGATCAAAATTACAGTTGATCCTCCAAGTATCCTACCTCAAATGGAAATTTAAAGACGGAGACTCAGCTCAAGTTCTTCCAACTGACACTCAAGCTGATGAGGAGCTGAAGACCTGGTTCCCTGAGTTCATGAAACTTCAGCCTTGAGGACAAGGTTGATTTTAAGAGGGCGGGTTTGATAGGACTCCAGCAGGGTTGAGTCCTAATCTCCCTAGAAGTAGTCAATAAAACTATGCTAGATTCTAATAAAGTCACTCTTATCTTATAAAGAAGTATGGCTAGGATTTAGATTAGCCCTTAGGGCTTAGAAGTCGCCACCTCCCTTACTAGGCAAGTCGACCAGGGTTTCCCCCTACTTAGGTCGGCTATAGAGCCAACCTAGCCGCCCCTTATTCCTATTAAGGTAGGATGGCTATAGGAGGGGCAAAAAGATAATTTCATCTAGATAAGTGCCCCCTTGGGCTAGGACTTTGATCCCTATTTAAGATGTAGCCGCCCCCATCTTTGGAAGCAAGCAATTATCAATTTTATTTCAGTCTTGTGCCGAATCTAGGATGGAGGAACCCCTACAGCGTTCCAAGGGTTAATCCCCCTCAAGGATCAAAATCTCTAAGGCTCCTTCTGGGGTCTTATCAGTCTGATACACTTTACTTCCTTTTAGTGTTACAAACCTAGATCTGCTTTATACCCACTCATGACACTTAGATTATATGCTATATCAGGCCTACTGTATAACATAGCATACATGACAAACTCCATCTTATGACATAAGGTGTGCAAGTTGTTCAAGAGTCTTTAGGGACAAACTCCTAAAAAGTGATTTTCCATGTCTCATCTGTATGAGACCTCTCTTGGAATTCTCTATGCCAAACCTTTTAACAATGGAGTCTATGTACGTAGACTAGGAAAAGTCAAGAATCCTCTTGGATCTATGTCTATAGATCCAAATCCCCAAAATATAGGATGTTTCCCCAAGTCCTTCATGGAGAAGTGTGTAGATAGCCAAGCCTTAATTATGGACACCATTCCTATATCATTCCCAATGATCAGGATATCATCTATGTATAGTACCAAGAAGGTGATAGTGCTCCCACTTACCTTCCTGTGTACACAAGACTCATCTTCGTTCATAACGAAGTCATAAGACCTGATCATCTCATAAAATTTTATGTTCCAACTTTGGGTAGTTTGCTTCAGTCTATAGATGGACTTGAACAACTTGCACACTTTATCTAGATTCTCCATATACGAATTCCTTTAGCTATATCATATACACCTCCTCCTAGAGGTTGCCATTGAGAAATATGATTTTCACATCCATCTATCAGATCTCATAGTTATAGTGTACTACAATAGCCAAAAGAATTCTGATAGATTTCAACATGGCTATGGGTAAGAAGGTTCTTATTACGATCAATTGGCACTAAAAGGGGGGGGGGGGGGATGCCTTTTTAGTATTTCGTTAAAAATGACTAAGAACCCAATTCAAGAGAAGTCGTGAGAATGATGTTCAAATCTTTCAATAAACTAATTAAGAGCAATAGAAAGCAAGTAAAGAACACTCATAAATTATAGTGGTTTGGCCTTAACCTAGCCTATGTCGACTCCCGAATTCTCTTCTCCAAGGTTCACCGACATCCACTATCAATCTTCTTTGGGTGAAGATCAAACCCTTACACCTTTCTCTCTTCTTTTCTTAGGCTAAGGAGAGGAACCTTACACAAGGGAGACTTTACAAGAATTGCAATTTTTTCCCTCACTCCCTTGACCCTTTTCTTTTTCTTATAATTTTAGCATAATTTTCTCACAAAATTTCTAGCCCAATATCTTGTGCTAAATGAAAGAAACCTTAAGGTATTTATAGACCCTAATTGGCTTAAAAAATAGAGCTAAAATTTAAATCTTTTTACAAATTCTATGTACGGGTGGTACTACCACCGTCGCCGGTGTTACAACTATTGAAAGCTGCCCGCAAAACTAGGTGATGGTGGTACAACCACCAACCTGGATGGTATAACCCTTGCTTGCCCGGAAAACTAGGTGATGGTGGTACGATCGCTGCTCACCAGCAGTATAATTATCAAGAATCTCATAAAAGTGATTCCCTCTACTTTTTCAAAACTTGACTTGTACCTTTTGTTGACCAATTTTTAGGTCAACTAATTAAGCTGAACCCAAGCTAAATCCATCCCCAAAGTGGACCTGGTTTGCCTCACTTGAGTTAATTTGGATTCATTTCAAATCTATCTCAAGTAAGACTCAAACCTTAACTGATGCTAACTATGACTTAATTAATTACAACCAACGTGGTCATTAAGTCTAACAAGACTCTCGTAATACCCGACAAGCTTTTCGACTACCCTTGATGATCTTCCGGCAAGTCTCTTAGTCTTTTTCCCATGAACTCCTTGACGCCATCCTAGCAAGCTCCTGTTCTCCTTCAACAAGCTCCTGACAAACTCCCGGCAAGCTTCCGATACCATCAACAAGCTTCCAGTAAACTCCCGGCAAGCCTCTGATCCCTTCGATGAGCTCCTGATGAACTCCCGGTAAGTTATAATACCTTCGGCAAGCTTCCAACGAGTCTGTAAGTGAGTTCCCACTGCATCGTTCAAACCCCAGCCCGATGCCCCAGATTTGACTCTGGCCCACATCTGATTGTAAGTCTCTCTCTGTCATAGTTAATCCTGCGTCAATCATCTTTAACACACTTGTTAGATCAATAACCCATCAATTAATTTCATCATTAAATTTTGAGATTTAATAATCTCTCTCTTTTTGATGATGACTATCAATTGATGAGGGAAGTTAAACCTTACTCCTAAATCCATGCCATGATTCAAATAAGAAAATATAAATTCAAGAGAATCACATACCCTTGAATTCAAGTATCATAACATTTACTTATCAAATGATGAAGTGGTATAACATGAATATCGAATCATCATGATAATCATTAAAATTTCAAGGATATTGCAAGAATTTTAAAATCCATGCATTCATTATACATTTAAAAATATCCCCTTAAGTCATTTATCTTTTTTTCCTCTTTATTTATCAACAAACAAAGAGAAATGCCCATGTTAAAATTTTTCTACATGTGTCAACAATATCCATTTCTCCCCCTTTGTTATCAACAAAAAGGTGAAATGTAGAGCTAATGATTTCAAGGCACATGTGTCATTGCTCCCCCTTTATAAAATAAGATATGAGCCATAGTTTTCTCATGAAAATTTTTTTCCCCTTTGTCATATATGTATTATTTTTCATATATATGTTATCAATATACAATTTATCCCCCTTTGTCATCAACAAAAAGAGGTGAAATAGTGAGCAAATAATTTCATGATACATAAATTCATCATTTGTCAAAATTTTTATATTTTTATAAAATATATATTGATTGAATATTTAATACTTCATTGCTTCCCCTTAGTAAAACATAATTTTCCCAAGAAAATTTTTCTTCCCCTTTTTGTTAATAAGAGAGAAAAAGAAATTAAGGGGAGGGGGTTATCAAAGATCCAAAAAACTTTAAAAAAATGGTACTTTCATAAAAAAAATTAATATCATAAGCTCATATTAAGCATCATAGAAGTTTATGTCATATATTTTTGTAAACATTCATCAAGATTCATGAAACAATAATAATCTCTAAAAATATCGCATCACAAAAATTTGAATCCCCTTCTTATGTTTATTTTAATGAGAATCATTTCGAAAGTAAGCTAAAAAATCTAAGAAATTCAAGAAGAATCAAGAGCTACTTATACATTTAAATTAATCTCACATAAATTTTAAGCAAAAGTAGCAAATAACAAATCATTCATTTTGAAAATCGTCTTATTTAAATTTTGATAAGAAGCATAATTTGTAAAAATCATAAATTATAAATCATGTTTGTAATTATTTAGAAAATTTAAAATTCTAAATTTTCTTCTTAGAAAATTGTTCCTCATTCCATGTTATAAGATTCATCATATCTAATTTTCTTCTAATCATATTAACTATTTTATTTCCCTCTTTGGTCTTTATCAAGAAAGAATATGATGGTATAATTTTTCTTTTTACATCTATATCCTAGTTATGACCATAAGCATAAAAGAATCATATCATTAAGGATGAAAAATCAAATTGTAATTACCAAAGACATGATTTCTTTTAAATAATGAAAATGAGTATTAGGGGATTAAATAATCTTAATTCATTTAAGATTAATCTTAAGACATATAATTTGTTTAGATAATTCATCTCAATAAAATGAAAGAACGATCTTGATAAAAAGTTTAAACTTATAATTTTAAAAGATTACCTTTTTATTTAAAGAAGAAAACATAGAGATCAAGCGTAATTCCAATAAAGGATAAGTCAAGTCAAGAAATCAAGAAAATATTCATGATAAAATAAATCTCACATAATTTATAACTTATCACAATTTTGAGACATATTAATTTGGTGATAAGGTGCATCATTCATGAATACAAGTTAAAGATAAATCATGACATAAAGGATATCAAATCATGATTACCAAAGGTCATGATTCAATTTGACAAAATTCTTCTTAGATAAGATTCAAAGTTTTATAAATCTTTAGAAGATCAAACAAGAAGAGTATTCATTCATAAACATATCAAATTATAAATATCAAGATCATGAATAAATTATAAAGAAAAAAAGATAGAAGATCTTGATTTATATATAATAAATTTTAAGTTATCAAGAATATGATTCATAAGATGATTTTTAAGTTATCAAAAATATGGTTCATAAGATGATTTTCAAGTTATTGTTCTGAAGAGATAAATTATGATTCATTATGATTTTCTTTGAACGAACTTGATTTATATAAGACTTTCAAGTTACAATTTTTCAACTTATCAACATCATGATAAAATCATCAAAATATCAATAAAGTTGGATAGATTCATCAATCTCCTTTTAAAAATTCATTTGAAAACATATCCAATATCATAATCAAAAATCACTTTTTGAAAAATTTCAATGAAGGCAACATAGATTGTTTTTCAAAAGAAAATGACTAAAGTTCTCTAATTCAATTTTGTAGTTAAAGAGATTCAACAATAATGGTATCATTTTATCTCATGTTGAAATATTGATATGATAAAAATATTTTTAAGAAGAATTATCCTCTTTTTTAGTTGTTTCAAGAATACCTTTATGCATTGTGGTTACAAACTGAGTTTCATTTATAAGAGAAAATATCAAGATCATAATAAAATATTTTCAACCATGTAAAATATTATTAAATATTTTAAACTAAAAAATCAAGTATTATTTCCAAAAGAAATCATCAACATCATTACAATAAAATATTTTCAAACAAGAGCTTCAATTTATTTTAATTCTAATTATTTTTCTTTCTTAAGTGAGTCTAATTCTTTAGACATAGTGAAATAAGTTACCATGCTTATTTCATTTTCATTTCTAAAATATTTTTAATTTTTAAACTACTAGAAAATGAAGCATGATTTTTCTCTCCTTTTTCTATATTATTCTATGCTCAAATTCTATTATTCAACAATAATCATTTAATCATACAACCCATACAACTATCGTAGCATTTAAATCACGTAACATTTAAATCAATCATTCCATAAACTTAGTCAATAATAATATAATATTTAGACCATTTAACAGTAGCCTTTACATTTAAACCAACTCCAAGCTAATGATTTTGAACCTATCATTCAATCATCATCAAAATCTCATTTTTATAAATTTTAAAATAAATAATTTTTGATTAATAATAACTTAGGTTCTTTAGTTCTACTTTTAGTATGCTCTAGCTAATCATCATTGATAATCGAAACACAATTAAAATTAATAAACAATCATGAGATTTCTTATCAATAAACTTAATTCCAATAATTTTCTTATTATTGTTACTTAGGCTAGTGAGCTTAAAAGAAGTATTAGATCTTAAGTCATGTGCCTTGAGCATCCACTTTCAAACCATTTAGTGCTCTTAGCCTTATTATGAGGAAACTTTATAATATGGGATGTTTTAATTTAAGTACCCATTTAAGTTTAGGTCCATCATGAAATATTTTTTCCATTTTATTTAATGGCTTTAGGTTGTTTATGGTTCCTTTAGGAACCCAAATTAATTTATGTAGATTATATTTTCTAAATAAATATTTGTAGGCTTTATGTCGTACTTTTTCATAAAAATTATATTTAATTTTATATGGTAAGTTTAGAGTGGATCCTTTAACAAAAATGTTTGATTTTTGTTGAGTGTTGCCAACAAAGGTTATCTCCTTTTTTCTATTAACATGACCCTTATTAGTAAGGATCATGTTTAGGGATTTATTCTCTATTTCAAATTTCTCTAACGTTTGTTATAACATGATATTTTTTTTTTAATATCTTCTAGCTTTCTACATTTAGAGCAAAGATTGTGTGATGGTAATGTATTATGCATTTAATCAAATCTACTACTAAAATATCATGTTCTTTCTTAAGTAAGTTATAAGATTTACTAGTTTTTCTAAATTCATCAAATAGTTCATGAAATATATTTAGTAATTCAGTAAAAGAAATACTTGAAGATTCACTTACCTCGTCTTGGATGGCCATGAGAGCATAGTTGACTACTTTTTTCTTGCTACGATCCTCTTTATCTGATAAGTCTGTGTCATCCCATGTTGCTGAAAGAGCCTTCTTCTTTGGTGGCACCTTTTTCTTTAATTGAGGATATTTATATTTGAAATATCTTGGTTTTTCACATTTAATGTATATAATGTTGTTATTTTTTTTTATAATTTTATTCTTTTTTTAAACTTTTTAAATTGTATAAATAACAGTGCAATGTCTTAGTCTTCATCACTCGAGGTTTTACTTCAGGAGTTATTTGTAGTTTTTAGTGCTAAATCATTCTTATTATTTAGAAGGGATTCATCAAACTTATCATGAGCTTTATAGTTCAGTTCATACGTCATAAGAGATCCAATAAGTCCTTAAGAGCTAAGTTATTAAGATATTTGGCCTCTTGTATAACAGTTATTTTAGGATCCCAATTTTTAGGAAGGGATCTTAAAATTTTATCAACATGTTCAAAATTTAAAAAATATTTTCTAAGTGATTTTAGACCATTGACGACATCCGTGAAACAAGTGTACATGTCTCCAATTGACTCACTTAGTTTCATTTTAAATAATTTATAACTATAAAATAAAATATTAATCTTAGATTCTTTAACTCTACTAGTGCCTTTGTGTGTGATTTCAAGTATATGCCAAATATCATAAGCAGTTTCATAAACAGAAACTTGATTAAATTCAGTTTTATTGAGAGCACAAAATAATACATTAATAACCTTTGCATTCAACAAAAAAGCTTTCATTTCAAATTCATTCCATTCGTTAATGATCTTAGAAGATTTTTCAAAATTATTTTCAATAATATTTCATAAATCAAAATCCATGAAATTCAATAAACTACACATTCTAGTTTTCCAATAAATATAATCCGTCTCATTGAACATGGGTGGACGTGAAATAGAATGTCCCTCATTCATGCCAAACGAAGTCATTTACTCACTTGGGTTTTTAGTCCAATGAGTAGCATGTGGCTCTGATACCAATTGTTAGGATCAATTGGTACTAAGAGAGGGGGGAATTAGTGCAAGAGTGAAAGTGCTTATTTCAAAAACCTTGCTTACAAAAAGTAAAGAAAAGGAAGTGCCTTTATGTATTTCATTGAAAATGACTAAGAACCTGATTCAAGACATGTTGTGAGAATAATGTTCATATCTTTCAATAAACTAATTAAGAGCAATAGAAAGTAAGTAAAGAAGACTCACAAATTATAGTGGTTCGGCCTTAACCTGGCATACGTCCACTCCCGAGTCCTCTTCTTCGAGATCCACCAGCATCTACTATCAATCTTTTATGGGTGAAGATCAAACCCTTACACCTTTCACTCTCCTTTTATCATGCTAAGGAGAGGAACCTTACAAACTCTCAAGGGAGACTTTATAAGAATTATAATTCTTTCCCTCACTTTGTTGCCCCTTTTCTTTTTCTTATAATTTTAGCATAAATTTCTCATAGAATTTATAGCCTAATACCTTGTGCTAAATATAAGAAATCTTAGGGTATTTATAGACCCCAATTGATTTAAAAAATAGAGCCAAAATTTAAACCCTTTCGTAAATTCTATGTATGGGCGTACTACCACCGTCGTTGGTAGTACAACTGTCGAAATGTCACGGACAAAAATATAAATAAGGTGTTCAACGTAATGCTCATGTTTGTTTGTGTCCTTCGATTTTGGTACATTCTTTGTACAGCAAGTAGCGGGTTACAATAAGCTTAGCAGTCCTAGTTTAGTTTGCTTCTGTGGCTAGTTTCGACTTGTAAATAGAAGTTTTATCATGTAGGCACTTATGAGTGTTAGGATCAATTGGCACTAGGGGGGGGGAGGAGGGTAAATTAGTGCAAGCTAAAAATTTTCATTCTAAAGAAAAAGATTTTCGAATAAGATAGAATAGGAAATCTAAAGCTTTTCTATTTTAATAAAATAAGTGAGTAATTAAAAGTAAGTTATTAAGGAAGCTAGAAAGATAATCACGTTTGAGGAAAAGAACTTATCGACTTACTTTCAAGGAGTTTAGTTAAGTTAGAAGCATCAATTTAACAACATTCAAGCAATGCAAGTATAAAACACTTACAATTTTATAATGGTTCAGCACCAACAGCCTATGTCCACTTTCGAGTCCTCATTCTTGAGGCACACCGACATCCACTACCAATCATCTTTGGGTGAAGATTAAACCCTTACACTTGAGCTTACAAGGGAGACTAGATTTACAACTCTAAGCTCTCTCCCTTACCCCTTTTTTTTTCTTACAATTCTCACACAATATTTTCTCAGAATATAATCCTCCAAAAGTGTTGTTCTGAATGTAAAAAAACTTGGGGCATTTATCGGTCCCAAATTGGCTTTAAAATCAAAGCCAAAATCCAACGTATCTGAAAAATCCGGGTATGGGTGGTTTACATCGACCCGGGCAGTTTACCTGCCAACCTGGGCAGTTTACCCACCGACAACTAGCCGTCACCCAGATTCTATGGTACGGGCAGTACACCCACCACTTGGGTGGTTTACCCACTGAAAGTTGCTACCTGCCGCTCGGATTCTATGGTGTGGGTAGTCTAGTCACCTTTCACCGGTGGTATACCCGCTGGAATTTTTGCAAAAGTGGTTCCTTCCACTTTTCGAATTCTAGCTTGATTTTTACGTTGACCAGCTCTTTGGTCAACTGATTGAGCTCAACCTGAGCTCAAACAAACCTAGTAGTGGATCCGGTTGCCTTATTGAGTTGATTTGGATTCCTTCCAAATCCAACTCAATTAGGACTCTAACCATAACTACGACTCAATGATTACAATACTTAATGACTAATTAAGCCTAATTAAGACCTAACTCTTGTATACTTCGGCAACCTCCGATAATCTTGCGATAAGTCCTCTGGTCTTCTTTCCAGCGATCTTCCTTCGCGTTCCTAGCGAGCTTCCCGATTCTTTCGACGAATCTTCTAGCAAACTCGGCCTAATGCATAGGCTTTATTTTGTCACATCATCTGGTTGTAACTTCATTGATCTAGACTTGCATGATGCTAATTATGACTTAATTAAATACAATCATAATTGTCAAAATATCCATTACAAGACCATCCTGACTCCCAGCAAGCTTTTTGGCTACCCTCGATAATCTTTCGGCGAGTCTCAGTCTTCTTTTGGCGAACTCCCTTATGCTATTCTGGCAAACTCCCGATACCCTCGGTGAGCTTCCGACACACTCCTAGCGAGTTCCCAAACACATCGACTCGATACATAGATTTAACCTTGGCCAACCCTGATCGTAATAATCCTTCTATCGTAATTAATCCTGTATCAATCAACTTTAACAATCCTGTTAGATCAATAATCTATTAATTGATTTCATCATCAAAACACAAGATTCAACAATGTCCCCCTTTTTAATGATGATAATCAATTGATGACATTAGTTAATCCTAACTCCCCCTAAGACTATACCACTTAAATTTAAGAGATGCACTCACTCTTAAATTCAAGCAATCAATCATTCAATGCAAATTTCAACATAAATTTGCATCAAGTCATCAAATCATGAATTGTAAAATATCTAAGTTATATCATTAAGTGTTATCAATGAATATTTTTCAATGTCATGTGTCATCAATATATATTTCTCCCCCTTTGTTATTAACAAAAAGGTAAAATATATAGCTAATAATTTTTAAAACACATGATGACATTACTACTCCTTAGTATATGCATTAATATAGAAGACTTAAATTCAAGAGAGTCATATCATCTTGAATTCAAGTAAATCAAAGCAATAAGTATTTCAAGCATATAACCTTTCAAGTATAACAAAGATTTGCTTTTTAAACTTTTCAACTTATCAAGAATTTTCAAGGATTGTCATGAAGTTAAAAATATTTGAGAATTTTTCTTCAAATCATTAAGCATAGAAAATTTTCAAGTCATAGAAAATTTCAAGTGATAGTGCATAGAAGATTCTCAAGTCATTGAGCATAGAAAATTGTCAAGTTATTAAGCATACATTTCTCAATAAAATTAATATATTTGAAAATTAATATCTAGTTATCAACCATATCTTTTATAATTAATAAGGAGAGAAATATGGGAAGTGTTGTTGAATCATTTCATCATGATAAGAGCTCTTAATAAATTTTAAAAGTAATATTAAGATGAGCTCAAAAGTCCAAGAGATTTAAAGACTACTTATGTATTTCAAATATAGCAAAAGTCATCTCTTGATATATAAAATTATCTCTTGTAAATTTCAAATGTGGCACATCTTCATGCATTTTTTGAAAACAATAAGATACCAAATCATGGAGAAAGTTTTCAAAATTGTTATCACAAAAAGCTTAATCACATGAAATCTAGATTAGCAATTTATATATTTTCATGATATAGCATTTCTAGGTCTCAACCTCAATCTTGTAGATATATAAAATTTGAATATTAACTCAAAAGACAAATTTGTAGTAGAAATAATTAAAATAAAATCTCTTGATTTACCCATAAGAAATCTTAAGTTGTCAAGTTGATGATTTATATAAAATCTTCTTTTAAATAATATTAAAACACATAACAGAAGATTTTGATTTATAAAAGATTTCAAGTTATAATTCTAAGAAATCAAAATCTTGATGTTATTTAATTTCAAAATCATCAAAATCACTTTCAAGATATTTAAAATATAATTAATAGATTTATTAGTCTCTTGAAATGCTAGTGATTTATTTTCTCTACTTTGTGTAAATAAGAATGTAGAATCAAGGTAGAGAAATGAAAAATATCATATCACAAAAATATTTAATTTTAATGATGTGAATTTTATAAATGTAAAATTCGAAATTAAGCTCAAAACGTCAAGATATTCAAGGAGATTCAAAAGTTTAAGAGCTACTCATACATTTAAAATCATCTCATGTAATTTAGATAAAAATCATCAAGAATTTCATAAGAAGGCATGATGGTAGATCAAGCTCAAATTGTAAATCAAGTATTTTGTAATATTTAGAAAGTTCTCATTTTCTTCTACGCACTTGTTCATCATTCAATGTT
Organism: Ensete glaucum; assembly: GCA_021527575.1. NCBI lineage: Eukaryota > Viridiplantae > Streptophyta > Magnoliopsida > Zingiberales > Musaceae > Ensete > Ensete glaucum. The sequence goes on along the minus strand of CM038558.1, from coordinate 35,738,763 downwards.
TGCTTCTAATTATATTAAAAATTTTATCTCCTATTTTTTGTTATTATTAAGAGAGAAATATGATTGCATAATTTCTTTTCATCCATGTTCAATTTATGTCAAAAAGTATAAGAGATATCATGTCATTAAAAATTCAAATCTAAAAATTCAAATCTAAAAGACATGATTTCGTTTAATAATTTTTCTTTCCCCTCTTTTGTAAATATTACAAATGAGTCTTAGGGGATAATCTTAATTTATCCAAGATAAATCTTTTTAATAAAAAAATGATCTTATTAAAAATTTTAATTATTATTGTTAAAATCTAAATCTCCTTTTAAAGAAAATCATAGATATCAATAATGTGATTCCAATAACATATAAGTCAAGTCCATAAGTTAATGAAATGTTCATGATATTGCAAATCTCTTTTAATTGTTAACTTATCATAATATCTAGAAATACTAATTTTGGTGATAAGTTATACTAAGAAGAAAGTCATAAGTAATCATATCATAAAAAATATTATTATCAAATAATAAATGCCAAGAACATGATTTATTTAGATACATTTTTTCCTAGATGAAATTTCAAAACTTTTGAAATCTTAGGAGACAAAGTAAGAAGGATCTTGATTCTTATAGAAATATCGAGTTATAAATATTGATAAGTCAAGATCATGTTTAGGATGAAACGAATCTTAGTAAACAAAAAGATCTCAAATTATAATTTTTAAGATTTTAAGATCATGATTTAAGTTATCAAATAATGAAAAGTAACATATCAATGAAGTTAGATAGATTCAAACATATCCATCCTTTAAAACAAAATCTTTTGAAAGCATATCAAAAATCACTTTTCAAAAAATTTAAAGAAAGTCATCATAGATTGTTTTCCAAAAGAAAATAGCTAAAAGTTTTCTAATTCATTTTTGTAGTTAAAAAGATTCAAGAATAGTATCATTTTATCTCTTGTTGAAGGATTCATAGGATAGAAATATTCTCTCAAGAAGAATTGTCTTTCATATGAAATTTATTTTAAGAATACAATGACATTTAAGATTAATTATTCTTTTTTGGTTGTTTCGTGTGATTTTTTTTCTCCCTTTTCTATATTGTTCTATGCAAAAATTATATCCTTCAAATCAATCATAACATTTCAATTAATATAATATTTAAATCGATCATTCCATAGACTTTGTCAATATTTGAACCATTTAACAATAGTTTTTACATTTAAACCAATTTTTCAAGCATCACCAAAATCTCATTATGTAAATTTCAACATGAGTAATTTTTTATTAATAATAACTTGGGTTCTTTTAGTTTTAGTCTCAACATGCTCTAGCTATTCATTATCAAGATTAGTTACATAATGATGAACTATTTCAATAAAAGGATTTGTTATAATAGAAACAAGGATCATTAAGCTTAGGAGACAAAGTTATAAGGATCTTGATTCTTATAGAAATATCAAGTTATAAATATTGAGAAGTCAAGATCATGTTTAGAACGAAAAAAATCTTAGTAAATAAAATATCTCAAATTATAATTTTTAAGATTTCAAGATCATGATTTAATTTATCAAATAATCAAAAGTAACATATCTATGAAGTTGGATAGATTCAAACATATCTATTCTTTAAACCAAAATCATTTGAAAATATATCAAAAATCGCTTTTCAGAAAATTTCAATAAAGTCATCATAGATTGTTTTCCAAAAGAAAATAGCTAAAAGTTTTCTAATTCATTTTTGTAGTTAAAGAGATTTAATATTCGTATCATTTTATCTCTTGTTGAAGGATTCATAGGATAAAAATATTCTTTCAAGAAGAATTATCCTTCTTTTGAAATTTATTTCAAGAATACAATGATATTTAAGATTAATTATTCTCCTTTTAGTTGCTTCATATGATTTCTTTCTCTCACTTTTCTATATTGTTCTATGCTAAAATTCTATCATTCAAATCAATCATAGCATTTCAATCAATGTAATATTTAAATCAATCATTCCATAGACTTTGTCAATATTTGAACCATTTAATAATGGTTTTTACATTTAAACCAATTTTTCAATCATCATCAAAATCTAATTTATATAAATTTCAACATGAGTGATTTTTTATTAATAATAACTTGGGTTCTTTTAGTTCTAGTCTTAGCATGCTCTAGCTATGTATTATCAAGATTAATTATATAATGATGAACTATTTTCAATAAAAGGATTTGTTATAATATAAATAAGGATCGTCAAGCTTCAAACATCTTAATTTAAATAATTATTTTTGTTATTGTTACATAGGCTAGTGATTTTTGAAAGAGTATTAGATCTCAAGTCTTGAGCATCTACTTTTAAAACATTACTTAATGCTCCTAGTCTTACTAGGAAACAACTTTATATTATGGGAGGTTTTGATTTATGTACCCATTTAACATTGGGTCCTTCATGATATGTTCTTCCCATTTTCTCTAATGGTTTAAGGTTGTTTATGGTTCCTTTAGGAATCCAAATTAATTTATGTGGACTATAATTTCTAAATAAATATTTGTAGGTATTATGTCCCAATTTTCTATAAGAATTATATTTAACTCTTGGTGGCACATTTAATGTAGGTCCTCTTACAAATACAGTTGACTTTTGTTGAATATTTCCAACAAAGCCTATGCCATATCTTTTATTGATACTACCCTTATTGGTAAGGATTATATTTAGGGATTTATTCCCTATCTCAAATTTCTCTAATGTAGTTTTAAACATGTAATTCTCTATTTTAACATTATCTAGCATATCACATTTTAAACATGGTTTAGGTGAAGCTAAGGAGTCATGCATTTCATCAAGTATTTTAACTATCAAATCATGATCAACTTTAAATAGTTTAAAAGACTTGCTAAGTTTTCTAAACTCATTAAATAAATTATTAAACATGCTTAATAATTCTAAAAATGAAAAATCTAAAGACTTGCTAACCTCATCTTCGATCGCCATTAAAGCAAGGTTCTCCACTTCTTGGTTGAGCATTTGATTTTTGGAGCTCCTTGGCTTCTTGTGTTTATAGCAAGAGGTTGTGTCTATAATTTTTATAAGGTTCAAGTTCATTAATTTTTTCGGTTCATTTTTCAAAAGTTCATGTCCAAGGTTCTCATCACTCGAGATTTCACTCGAGGAGTCATATGTCATTCTTAGTTCACAATCATTCCTGTTCTTTGGAAGGTGTTCTTCAAGTTCATTTTTGTAATGCATTTTATTTATTGATTCATTTATATTAGATGTGCTTTCATGTGTGATTTTTAAAGTATGCCAAATATCAAAAGTCGAATCACAAGCAGAAACACGATTAAACTCATTCATATCAAGAGCATAAAGCAAGACATTCATAGCCTTTGTGTTTAAAGAGAAAGTCTTATTCTCTAAATCATTCTAATTATTCATTGGAAGAGAAGACTTTTCAAATCCATTTTCAACTATATTCCATAAATCAAAGTCCAAAGAGATGAGGAAAATACACATTCATGTTTTCCAATATGTGTAATCCATCCCATTGAACATTGGTGGACATGAAATGGAATGTTCCTCGTTCATGCCAAAACAAGTCACTTAGTCAAGTGGGTCTTAATCCAAAGAGTAATAACCTTGCTCTGATACCAATTGTTAGAATCAATTGGCACTAAGAGTGGAGGATGAATTAGTACAAGCTAAAATTTTTCTTTCTAAAGAAAAAGCTTTTCGAATAAGATAAAATAGGAAATTCGAAGCTTTTCATTTTTAATAAAACAAGTGAGTGATTAAAAGTAAGTTATTAAGGAAGCCAGAAAGATAATCATGTTTGAGGAAAAGAACTTATTGTCTTGCTTTCAAGGAGTTTAGTTAAGTTAGAAGCATCAATTCAACAACATTCAAGCAATGCAAGTATGAAACACTTACAATTTTATAGTGGTTCAGCGCCAACGGCTTATGTCCACTTCTGAGTCCTCCTTCTTGAGGCACACCGGCATCCACTACCAATCTTCTTTGGGTGAAGATCAAATCCTTACACTTGCGCTTATAAGGGAGACTAGATTTACAACTCTAAGCTCTCTCCCTTACCCCTTTTCTTGTTTTTCTTAGAATATAATCCCCCAAAAGTGTTGTTTTGAATATAAAAAAATTTGGGATATTTATAGGCCCCAAATTAGCTTCAAAACCAGAGCTAAAATCCAATCGTATCTGGAAAATCTGGCTACGGATGGTTTACCCACAGACCTGGGCGGTTTACCCGCCGTCAGCAGTTGGTCGTCACCTAGATTCGGTGGTACAGGCGGTTCACCTGCCACCTGGGCAGTTTACATGCCGAAAGTTGTTGCCCACCACTCAGATTCTATGGTACGGGTGATCCAACTACCACTCGCTGGCGGTTTACCTATCGAAATTTTCGTAAAAGTAGTTCTCTCCACTTTTCGAATTTCAGCTTGACTTTTACGTTGACCAACTCTTTGGTCAATTGATTGAGCTCAATCTAAGCTCAACCAAACCCAGTAGTGGATCTGATTACCTCATTGAGTTGATTTGGATTCCTTCCAAATCTAACTCAATTAGGACTCTAACTCTAACTATGAGTCAATGATTATAACACTTAATGACTAATTAAGCCTAATTAAGACCTAACTCCCGCATACTCTGGTAACCTCCGAAAATCTTACGGCAAGTTCTTCGGTCTTCTTTCTGGCGATCTCCCTTCGCGTTCCCAGTGAGCTTCCCGATTCCTTCGTTAATCTCCTAGCGAACTTCCGAAGAGATCCCACTGCATCGTCCGAACTCAGCATGATGCTTGGGCTTTATCTTGGCCCATCATCTGGTTGTAACTTTATTTATCTTGCCATAGTTAGACCTGCATGATGCTAATTATGACTTAATTAAATATAATCATAATTACCAAATATCCATTACAAGACCATCCCGACTCCCGGCAAGCTTTTTGGCTCCCCCCAACAATCTTTCAGTTAGTCTCGATCTTCTTTTGTTGAATTTTCTTACGCCATCCTGGCAAACTCCTAATACCCTCGGCGAGCTTCCGACACACTCCTGGTGAGTTCCCAAATGCATCAACTCGATGCATGGACTTAACCTTGGCCAACCCTGATTGTAATAATCCTTTTGTTGTAATTAATCCTACATTAATCAACTCTAATAATCTTGTTAGATCAATAATCCATCAATTGATTTCATCATCAAAATCCAAGATTTAATAATGGGGACTTCGATTTGTAATGGATCTTGAACCTTTATATGCAATTGTTCAAAGCTTGTAAAGTCCATTATAATTTTGTATTAGCTATATAAAGTATTCTCTAAAGTGGTTGCTTATGGATCCTATGGGAAATACTTCCTCTAACTTGTTTTCTCTTTTGTAGTTCCTAAAGGACCCTAGGAGGTTTCGGGGAGACTGACCTTTGCGGACGGACATGCACGGGTGCCTCACGACTTCGGTAAAACCAGTTAAGTCTATGATATTTTGGTATCAGAACATATGCAGAAACACTTGCCATGCAAACGTGAGGGACCTAGCTGGGCTACATGGAGAATAGCTAGTACGCATGATCATTTAGGAGAAACGGACATGGAGATATAGGGAAAAAGAGTCGCTCATAGGAGTGAGCCTCCTTGTTTAGCAATTAGAGTAATGACCAACTATTTGCGTGAGAGGCACCATGAGGACAAGCAAGTTAGAAAGAATATGTAACGCATAAAGGTATCCCTTCGACGTATGGCTCAATGTTGGCAACCAAATTTTATGGTGCTCAAGGCAAGCGGGGTGCTTCGTAAAAGATGAGATCGTGTAAAGTGGGATGTGTTGCTCAACAATCAAAAGAGTTATGCAAAGCTCATAGAGGTGAGGGGAATTGCTAACTCAAATAATTTGATACTCAAGCAAGGGCTTGTATGCAGATGATGGAGTCTTTATGGCCATCCCAAGGTGACCAAAACTCGGCTCTATGGAGCACTGAAACTTTCTCTTCGGCATTGATTGGATACGTTTGTAGGAGACTAAAGTGTGTAACAAGTTCAGCACATTGCTAGGCCTTAAAAGGTACAGTGGGGGCTGTATTGGCAAAGAGTCGTAATCTAGCAAATGCATTTGCAAGGGCAAAACAATGCATAGATTGTTCAGTAAGATAGTGTAGTCCAAGGGGATGGTGGTCACCAAAACTTTCACAGGAAAGAATGCAAAGAGGAATGTTGCTCCAATATGATAGATATCTAGGAGGGATAGGTCTTAGTTCTCCAGAGGGAGAATCATGTGCAGCGGATCGCACATGTTGAGGAAGAGTACCTCAAAACAATATCTCTATGTTAGAACCCTTATAGATTCTAAGCTTAGGTTCTGTAGGGGATCGGCCTCCTTGGAACTCTATAAAGGTTCCTCCCTCGGTTTTTCTGCACTATAGCTGAAATATAATTGATCTATTGATGATGAAAAGTGGCTAATTACAAGGCTATTTATAGGGCTTCTAAACCTTAACTCCTAATAGGACTCCTACTCAAGACTCCTACTTCAAACAACTCCAACTCTAAGAAGCAACTCCTACTCCAAGTAAACTAAGACTCTAACTCCTAATTTAACTCCTAATCAACCCTTGAGAGAATCCTAACTGAATGGAGCTCTTCCCCTCATCAAAGTGGGTAGCCAATTGGGTTAGTTACAAACTTGACTTAACTCCAACCTGTATCTAACTCCGACTTCTAGCCAGACGCCAATTTAGTTGAATCTTAATCTTAAGAGGATTTAGGTTAATTTATTATAATGGACTCAAATCTCCTCTTAGCTAACTTAGTGTTAAGTATAGGTTGGCCAATAAGGCCCAATCTAAGGATTTGACTCAATTGACTAGGACCCGACTCAACTAGGGTCCTAACAGACCCACCCTCTTCAAATCAGCCTTGTCCTCAAGGCTGAGGCTCCATGAACTTTGGATCTTGATATGCAATTCTTCTTGAAGCTTCCTTATGGTATCTATAGTAGGCGCACTATGGTCCGAGAAACTAGCATTGTCTTGTATCTCTTCATCAGGGGTAGTAGTATCTGGACAGTGGTGCATCACAATCCTGTGATCCTATATGATCATCAGCTAAACTTGAACCTCCTCATCAGTTGGGATGTTAGGTGGATGGATCTAGGCTGAGTCGTCCTTTCTAAACTTCATTCCATTTATAGTGAGATACTTGGAGGATCAATTGTATTTTTAAATTAATGTATTGATTTGATCTATAAGTCATGGCTCCGGTGTGATCCCAAAGTTTGTAAGGGCCAAAGTAGTAGTTGAACCACTTTCTTGAGGCTCGAATTTTTTGCTGGTAGGGTTGGAGATGAAGGAAAACTTGATATTCAACAATAAACTTTCTTCTACTCTAATATTTGTTGGGGGGCTATTTTTTTCTTGCATGGGCTACCACTTAGTTGTCCTTTAATAGTAACTGAGCCTTCTTTTGGAATAATTGCTCCCCTTTGATAAGGTCCCTTGATAGATCCCCAAAAGGAGCTATATAGATTTTGACCCTTGAGGGGGATCAACTCTTGGAATGCTGTAGCGGTTTCTCCCTCCTAGATTCGACATAAGGCTAAAATAAAATTGATGATAAAAAGAGGTGGAGGCTACATGATTATATAGGGCTCCAAACCCTAGTCCGAGGGAGTGCTTGTCTAACTAAAATTATCCTTTTACCCCTTCTATAGTCTAACTACCTTAAATGAAACAGGTGGCAGCTAGGTTGGCTTTATAGCCAACCTAAGCAGGGGGAAGCCCTGACCGACCAGCCTAGTAAAGGGGGCGACAACTACTAAACCCTAAGGCCCCAATCTAAATCCTAACTACACTTCTTTATAGGATATAAGTGGCTAGGTGGGGTTTTATTATAATCTCACAAGGTTTTATTGACTACTTCTAGGGAGATTAGGACTCAACCCTATTGGAGTCCTATTAAACCTGTCTTTTTAAAATCAGTCTTATCTTCAAGGCTGAGGGTCTATGAACTCTTGGAATCGAGTTTTCAGCTCCTCATCAGCTTGGGTGTCAGTCAGAAGAATTTGAGTTGAGTCATCGTCTTTAAATTTTCATTTGAATTGGGATACCAAGAGGATCAACTGTAATTTTGATATGGTGCACGGATATGACCTCCATGTTGGGGCCCCAATGTGATCCCTAATTTTGCAAGGCCTAAAGAAATAGGGAGACCAATTTCTTGAGGCTTGAATTTCATGTTTGTGGATCTGGAAATGAAAGGGGACTTGATCTTTCTCAAGAAAAACTTTCTTTTGCTCCGGTGTTTGTTAGGGGGAAGTTTCTTCCTTGCATGGGCTACCACGTGGTTGCTCTGTAATAGTAGTCATGCCTTCTTTTGGAGTGATGGTTGTCCTATGATAAAACCTCTAGTGGTGTGAGCCTGATATGAGTCTGAGGTGGGTAGGAGTGGTGATTTTTCGGGGCCCATTTTCACTTCTTCATGCTGTTGACCATCTTACATGAGGATAGTGCTGATCCCCACTTTGGATGTGTCTACTCCAATAATAAATATTTGGCCATGATTTGGTGTGGATAACATCGTGGTCGTGAGGGCTATAGTTCCACTCAGCCAAGGTGGTGTATTTTTCTTTATAATAATAGGGATGATATTCATGCTTTGTTGAGTCCTACGAATGATCCTTCTCCTTTTCTGATTTCGCCACTGGAGGGGCTCAATTTTCTCGTGGTCTTGGGTCATAGATCCGAGGTCATCATCAAGGAAGTTTTTAAGCATCATGGTCTGATCTTGGGGAAAGTCGTGAAAGTCACCTAAGATCAGTAACCATGGTGAGTTCGACGGGATGTAACACTTTAGAAGTACTTTATCTCCGGGGAAAATGATATAGAGATGTGTCGTAGTGAAAAATAAGCATGACCGAATAATCTATGTCTATGTCAACTCTTAGACGACCCTTTTATCTTCAACCTTATGAGGTTGTATGAAGCAATATGGCCAAGCAACAGTTGGTAGAATTTTTGGCAATTCAGTATAGGGGGGTTGGACAGCTTTAGATGAGGTAATTTGCTCAGTTTGGTGGAGACGCTCAAAATTTTAGCAAGCTATGAGAGAGGGTTCTTATCTTTAATCTTATGAAACTCTTGAATTTGAATTGGGAAACCACTAGATTCTTCTTTTGGTATCCCCTAGTGTTGTGTTGTGGTTGTAGTTACTGGGCTCTCTTGTAGAATCACTTATTTTTCTTTTCTAAAAAATTTCATGGTTAGCTTTAAAAAATTCAAGAAAACATCTTTAATTGTGAACAACCAATCAATACTGAGCACTATATCAACACCATCGAGAGGGAGGAGGAAAAAATTAGCAACTACGTCTTGCTCCTGTAGGATCAATTTTACCTGCGAGCACTTTTGGTTATACTTCAGAATTTAGCTGTTAGCTACCTTAGACTTCAAACCCACTATAATATTCTTTTTAGAGCATTAAGTGGGCAACAACCTTACTGTTCATGAAGTTGTGTGTGCTTCTGGTGTCAATGAGGATGATGATGGACTACTGCTCGAGAAACCCTTCAATCTTTAATTTTTGCAGGTTGGTGTAGCCGGCTAAGGTAGGGACAGTGCGGGTGGCCAATTGTGGTGTATCCTTCTCCTTTGGCTTGAGAGTCAAATCTTCAAGTTTGGGTTCTTCAGTGGGCGCAATCATCAACGGTGTCTCCTTTTTACATTTGTGTTCTAGGCTCCACAGTTTATCACAACATCCATATAGGCCCTTTGTTGATTTGTTATGAAGGTCTTCTCTTATTAATTTTTGTGGTTGAGGGGGTCGGCTGATAGTAGGAGGAGGTGAAAACTTTGGTGCCGCAAGTCGGAGAGCAATTCTAGTCTTCCAAACTTCATAGTCCAATCGCTCCTCTTGATGTTACGCAAAGGAGATGATTGCCTTAAGTGTATACAGTTGTCATGCTTTAAGTTCTTCCTGAATCTCTTTCATGCCCTTAATAAAAGTCCTCAATATCTATTTTTCAGACCAATCATAAGTTTGATTAGACAACCTTTCAAACCTGGTTTGGTACTCTTGGATGATGGAGGTTTGACGGATCATTGCTAGTTCTTTGCAAAAGTTCTTTGTACAATCCAAATTTGCACCATGTTGTGATCTTATTGGGCTCGGTGATCAGCCCAATCTAAACTCCTTAAAGAGAGCGTATAATTCAACATCCATACACACCTCAAGAGCCTCTAATTTGGCTTCGAATAAGCCCATCGATGTCATGACGTAAGGATCTCCAACCTGTCAAATCAAATCGATTAAAGAGTGTAGTTACAATATTCAAGTTGAAGGCAGCAATGGCAGTGATATTGGGGCTATAGTAGTGAAGTCTCCAAGTGGAGGATGGCAACCAAGGGTAGCAGTAACTGTGGAGGAAGAAAATGGCAGCAGTAACGTCAGCTACAGTCCTTCGGTGATGCTACAATGTTGACGCTACAATGTCATTGAGGCTGTGATTTTTTAGGTGACTGATATTTGTCGAAAGATGGTAGCCAAGAGATCTAAGTCAGAAGGCAATAGCAATGGTAGCGGAAGAAGAGGGCAGCAACAACATCAGCTACGGTCATGGTGCGACTTCGTGGCTGCAGGTGGAGTCAGTTATAGCAAGGGTGCGGCTACAATAGGAGGAAGACCGGGCAGTGATGTACATGACTGTTGTGGAGGAGGGCAGCAGCAGTATGGAGTAAGAGATGGCTTCTGTTATGTTCAATTTGTTGTTGGTCGCGATCAAGATAATTGACAGCGAACGATTGTTGTGGGCTACAATATAAACAGATTACAATAAAAGATCACTGTTGGTAGCTTTTTGTTGCAAGGATTGCTACTCGCTGTAATCAAGGAGGATGGCAGCAAGAGGTCATTATTGACAGCGTTGGGCAGTGAAAGATGCATGCTACAGTTGAAGGGATAAGGGAGATTGGGCGGCTGAAAGGTTGGTGGACCGAAGGCTACGGTTTTTGGGTGCGGTTTATGGCTCCTTTAGGTGTAATTTAGGGCTACAGTTTTATGAAGTTTAGGCTATAAATTGGTGTGGTTTTAGGGTTATGATAGTAGTATATGAAGGTTAGGAAAATAGATTTTAGATTTGGGATAGATGGCACCAAAGGTCAGTGTATCGGTAAGGAAAGTTGGCTGAAAAGGTAAGTGGATTGATAAGGAAGTAGGCTGTGGTTAGGGCTGATTAGGATGGCTTTTTGGCTGTAGTTTTGTTATGATTTTTTGGGGAGTAATAGTAGGAATTGAAGATGATAGGGGGAGTCTCAAATATGGAAAAGATGGCAGTGAGATCCCATAAAGTCCCGCCTCTGCGGTACCATGGTAATGCCAAGCCCATAGCCCTACTATCCTTTGCCTTGCATCTGCATCCCTTCCCTCGCGATCGATAGATCCACCTCTGTGGCACTGTGGTGCTCCTCCGAGTCCACCTCCTCTCTAACCGATGCTTTGCTTTTGGGTAGCTGAGCCCCACTGGACTCGTCGTTGCTTCCTCACCCCTTTCGACCACCTGCTTCAACATCATTGTGTCCTCCTAGCAGTTCTCCTTAGCCGATGGAAAGAAAGACTACAACTCTCATGCATAGCCTCCGCCATCTTGTTGCAGGGTTTGCGCCGATTTTGTTCTTTTTAGCTTTCTTGGTAGCAACGTTCGCTTACTCGGCTTTATCCTCTGACTTATCAGGCTCCCTTAAGCGAATGTGACCACTGAAGCAGTCTAACTCTCCAGCCGCTCCGATCATACCTTTGTATAATCAAGTCCCCTCCATGGGACTCACTGGTACTTGCAATCTGACTTCTCCCTCGGTGGTACACAGCCCCCATATGCTGATGACCAAGGCTTTCATCTGATGCAAGCTTCGATGCGCACACACGGAAGACCCGCCTCTGCGGTACCATGGCATTCACCCCTTGAATCCACAACCCTTCTTGTCGTTGCATTGTTCACCGAAGTGGAGCTCCCAGCAGCTCCTGATCATTCACATGATCACGTCCCCCTCCATGGGACTCACTGGTACTTGCACTTGGACTTCTTCCTTGGTGGTATACAGCCCCCATATGCTGATGACTAAGGCTTTCATCCAATGCAAGCTTCGATGCACACACGAAGACCCGCCTCTACGGTACCACGACATTCACTCCTTGAATCCATAGCCCTTCTTCTTGTTGTGTCGTACACCAAAGTGGAGCTCCCAGTAACTCCTGATCATACCTCCGCATGATCTTGTCCCTCACAGGACATGACCGCATGTGTTGTATTGCCATGAACTATTCCACCATGATCCGCTGCACCATGTCGCCTCCTTGTGACATCTCCATTGCATACAAATTATCATGTGATGAATTCGGACTACGACTTCTCCACGTGTGGCCTCTGCTAAGATATCGTAGGACCTCTGCCATCTTCGATTTTTGGTTTGCTCCCTTGGTAATTCACCTTTATCTACTCACTCTTGGGTCACACCTAGACGAAGTATAGCTCTAGGCAGTCCGTCGCCTAGTAGCTCCTGAAGTCCCCTAACTTGCCAGAATTGTTGCACCATTGTCTGGATCCTGGGCCTCTATCCCCTACCAGCACAATCTCCACTATGCACCACTTATTCTTGACAACTCGAATGGTAACACTGTGGCATATTCTTCAAGAGTACTCGCTTCTGCATCCTCTTGCCCCATACTAAGGTATCCTAATCCCAACTTGGCCTTCACAAGTTGAATCACCTTAGTTACTCCGTCAAATGCATCTCTGAGGTAACTTGCATGTGCCTCGAACCTCCCTTTGTCTTTGGCACCATGCAAGATAAGTCCGCCCTATTAGAAGAAAGAACCCATGGAATGACATGATCCTACTCTTGCCTCTATAAGAGTTCATGCCTTTGACCTCTGTCCAAGGGAAGCTCCATGCCTCCGCTCCATATTCCATCTTCTATGTCGACTCTCTTCATGTGGCTTGGATACTTCACCAAGTTCCACCCAAGTCACTCCGCTCCTCGATTTGCATTGAGTTAATAGTGGCCCTCGCGTCCACTATTCTATGGGTCAGCCCTCCGTTGAGTTCGATTTCCACATCGACTTGAAGTGTGCCTTCATATGATGTTGCCTTGGATTGCTCTCCCACTTGATCTCAAAATATATCCACCAATGCATTACCTTATTCGAGATCATGCAATGGCTCTTCGTCACTCGCTCGGTCTGTTGAGCTTTGTGAAGATATTACCTTGAGAAACTCTTCCTCAATATGTGCGATCTATTGCATATGATTCACCCTCTAGAGAACTAGGACTTATCCCTCCTGGATATCTGTCCTGTTGGAGCAACTTTCCTCTCTACATTCTTCCCACTAGAAGTTGTAGAGACCACCATCCCCTTTGGAGTACTCCGTCTTGATGAACAACTTGTGCCTTGTTCTACCCCCGTAAATACACTTGCTAGATTACAACCCTTTGCCAATACAATCCCCACTGCACCCTTCAAGGTCTAGCAACATGTTGAACTTGTTACATATTTCAGCCATCTACGGACGTATCCTTTCCATGTCGAAGAGAAAGTTCGGATGTTCCAGAGCGCCAAGTTCCGATCGCGCCTTGGGATGGCCACGAACACTCTATCGTCAGTGTACAAGCCCTTGCATGAGTACTAAATCCTTCGGGTTAGCAATTCCCCTCACCTCTATGAGTTTTGTATAACTCTTTCGGTTGTTACGCAACACCTCCACTTTGCACGGTCTCATCTCTTACCAAGCACCTTGCTTGCCTTGAGCACCATCAAGTTTAGTTGCCAACGTCGAGCCATAGCTCGAACTTAGCTATCCTAATCTTTGTGCGCTATGCATTCTTCTTTGCTTGCTTGTCCTCGTGGTGCTTCTCGCGCAAAGGGGTTAGCCATTTCTCTAAATGCCAAACCTGGATGCTCGCTCCTCTTAGCGACTCCTTTCTCTACACCTCAATGTTCGTTTCCCCCAAACGGTTGTGCGTGCTGGCTGTCCTCCACACAGCCCAATTAGGTCCCCCATGTTTGTATGGTGAGTGTTTCTGCGTATGCTTGTCCCGCTCTGATACCACACTGTCACGAGCTTAACTAAATTTGCTTAAGCTATACAACACCCATGCATGTCCGTCCATAAAGGTCAGCCTTCCCCGAGATCTCCTAAGATCCCTTAGACTTACAAAGGAGAAAATAGGCCAAAAGAAGTAATTCCATCAGGATCCATAAGCAACTGCTCAAGCAAACACTTTATAAAGCTAGATACAAATAACACCCATGGATATTACAACTTAGAAATGTTGTACACAAAGGATAATGGTCCATTACAGGCCGAAGTCCCCATAAGTGCTCACAAAACATACTCATATTTACAAGCTAAAATTGGCCACAAAGCAAACCAAGCACGGGCTGCTAAGCCTACTGCAAGTCCGTTACTGCTTTATAAGGTATGTACATAAACCAAAAGACACAGACAAATATGAGCATTTCATCAAACACCTTATTTATATTGTTGTCTGTGACAATATGGTGACAGTAGTAGTAATGTGGATCAAGAAAATTTCGATAGCATAATGGTAGAAACATTGTTGCAAACAAGATTATAGAATTCTCATCGTAAAATTTCAACATTGCGCGACGAAGAATTACAACACTCTAATACAAGTTTCAGAAAGAATTTTTCTCAGACTAATCTTAGATGAAAGTTAAGATGATCTATGAAATTGTGTAAAAGTTTCAAACAAAAAGGATGAATAAAAGTTCAGTTTAAAGAAGAAAAAAGGCACAATAAAACTAGTTCTAGAAGAAATTTTTTCCAAAAATTAATCTCATATGAAAGCTAAGTTGATCTATGGAATTGTGTGAAAATTTCGGTCAAAAAGAAGAAGAAATAACCCGATTTCAAAAGGCAAATATGTGGTTAAAAATTTCTAAAGTGTTTCACATTCGCAACAACGATGAAGTTTACGACGAACGAAATTTACAATGGATAAAATTTAGAGAAATTCTTCAATATATAAGGTAAAGGATCTTGTAGTATTGAAGAGGCATGGGTGATAAAAATATACCAGATCTCTAGATCTATGATGTTGATGCAGAGAACAGTGGCAAATTGATGGATCTATGGCTTGGTGGGCGACGGTAGATGAAGGCGATGTTAAAAGCAATTGTGGGAATTGCTTGGAAGATGAAGGTGATAGAGATGGCTACAAGACAGTAGGAATATTGCTCTAATAGAACCCTAGAAGGAGCTCTATAGATTTTGACCCTTGAGAGGGATCAACCCTTGGAATGTTGTAGGGGTTCCTCCCTCCTAAATTCTGCACAAGGCCGAAATAAAATTGATAATTACTTGATAAAAAGAGGTAGAGTCTACATGCTTATATAGGGCTCCAAACCCTAGGCCTAGGGGGTGCTGACCTAACTAAAATTATCCTTTTGCCCCTTCTATAGCCTACCTGCTTTAGAGGGAACAGGTGGCGGCTAGGTTGGCTCTATAGCCGACCTAAGCAGGGGGAAACCCTAGTCGACCAGCCAGTAAAGGGGGCGGCAGCTACTAAACCCTAAGGTCCTAATCTAAACCCTAACCACACTTCTTTATAGGATAGAAGTGGCTAGGTGGGGTTTTATTATAATCTCACAAGGTTTTATTGACTACTTTTAGGGAGATTAGGACTCAACCCTGCTAGAGTCCTATCATCCCTGGTGGTATGAACCCATTCTATATCTGAGGAGGGTACAAGCTATAATTTTACTAAGCTTATTTTCATTTCTCCTTTGTGTTGTTGACTTGTATCATGTTAAACTTCAAATTCAGTAGCAATTAATATCCTTTTATAGATCAAAAGTATCATGTGAAATGTAAGGACAACCACAGTGCATATTAGAAGTCAACCATCTTGCATGAGGGTGTTGTCAATCCCAATTCCTGATATGTCTGCTCCAATTGCGCACACATTACCATAATCGAGTAATGCTAGCATTGATGTAGATGGAATCGTGACTGTGAGGATCCTGTAGATGGTGGACGTGTGGATACCTTCCTCTTATTCCTTTAGAATTTTGATCTCTATCCAGTAAGGTCTAGTGTCACAGATTTTATGCTAGTACTATCGCTCGAGGGACTCAATCTTCTTATGGTCGTGGGCCATAGATTAGTGGTTATCATCAGGGAAGACTTTGAGCATTATAGTCTGCTCCTTAGAGAAGTCATGGAAGTAGCTCAGGATCTAGGAGTACTGCTTCAAAAGCCATAGCTGGTTCAATTGGATGTGACACTTCAGGAATAATTTATACCTACAAACAGAGAGGCAAAACTTTTAGAGATAAAGTATCATTGCAAGGGAAAGTCATGGCCAAATGATCTATGTCTTTTGCATCTCCTGAATGATCCTTTTAGCTTTGGCCCTCTGAGGATGTGGATAGCAATATGGCCAAATATGTGCTAGTAGTTCCTCCTGCAAGATTAGCATATGAAGATTGTATAGCCTGATAGGAAGTAGTCAACTCGGTTTGGCGGAAGCACCTGAAATTTCAACAATCTTCTACAAGCATTGTGTCGAGATCATCATCACTTCTTTCCCATGTTTCTCACATAAGGTCACTTGTTCTCGCTTGCCATTCATAAGATTGTTAGTGAGGACGGTGACAGGTTGCTGCTTAAAGGATTCTTCAACTTTTGCTACTTGCGGATTCGCATGGCCGGCTAAAGCATGAGTCGTTCAATCAGCTGGCTGTGGATCCTCCTTCGTGTTCTCCTCCTCAGGTTCCTAGACCTTTTCTTCAGATTCTTCAATAGATTTTATTATGGAAAGCTCCCCTTTTTTGAAGCGATGATTCCAGCTCCAAAGTTCGTTGTAATGCCAACAAAGGTCCTTCCCAATCTGTCGTGTAACTCTTCTCTAGTCAATTTTTTTGACAGTGAAGAATGGCTGGGAGTAGACGGAGGTTTATATGCTATTGGTCTAGGAGTGGTTCTCATCCTCTGAGCATCTTAGTTCAGCCATTCCTCTTGGACTCAAGCGAAAGAGATTGCAGTTCAACAGCGCATTCTTGAATTGTATCCACGTCAGAGCCCCATGGGTGTATTCAAGCCAATTGTACCATTGAATTGCATCTCCTTCGAGGTGGATGATAGCTGCATCCACCATTGAATCCTCCGGTGTTCGGTAATAGCGGAAGTAATGTTTGGTGCACAAAATCTATCTCGTCAGGTCTCCTTCTTCCCATCAAGATAAGTCCATCCTCATGCGTGGCTACATTATATCAGTGGCTCATACTTTCTTTTTGGGAGGCCTCTCTAAACTTGCACTTTGCTGGAATGTTGTTAGGCTCAAAGATCGACCTAATCCAAATTCAGTGAATAAGGTGCGCATTCTATCCTCTATGCGTGATTCAAACACCTCCAACTTGGCATCGATTGAACCTTGAGATGCCATCATGTGTGCTTCTAGATCAGAGATGTCAATATTCTTCTCCTGCTGTTGGGTTTGTGGTATGAAACGGTTGGATGGGTTGGTGTCCGAAAAGGGTAGATGGCTCAAGGTGAAAGGCTACGGAAGGTTGTTGTTTGCTGCAGTCAGTGCTACTATTTAGAATGGCTACGAATTCTAGAAATATGTTACGATGGTTGTGTCTTAAGGCTAGAGGGATGGCTTAGAGTTGTTGTTGATGATTGCAACCAGTTTGGTAGGGATTAGTGGCCAAAAGGGTGATGGATCAAGGTTGTAGTCTTTTGGGGGCTGTTAAGGTTAGCTATTAATTATGAAAATAGACTATGATAGCTACATCTTAAGGCTAGAGGGTGCACAAAAGATGATATGGTTGGCAATAATAATTTTGGTAAGGATCAGATATGAGTACAACAAAAAACATGAAAAGGTAGTACTACAGAATTCTTCGTCGATAGGTAGTGATAGGTCACTGTATTGGGTTATAGTTTTGGGTGTTGATTGGGTTCTAGAAATAGGTTATGATAGTAGCATTATAATGCTAGAGGGGTACCCTAAAGACATTATGGTTGGTGCAACAAGATGATTAGGGTTTGGTGGGTTTAGAGAAGAAGAAAGACAAAGACACAGCAACAGATTTTTTCAACAAAAAAATTTCAGCACTACATATGCAATTTTTCCTAGTAATTCAAAATAAGGAGTCAAGTAAAACTCAAGAGGAATCCACTAGTAAGGGAGAGATAATATTGACAACAAATTCATGGAAAACTATGGCAATAAAAGATTTGGCAATATTAAAGATTATGAGAAGGAGATGCAGCAGAATTTTTTCGTCGAAAGATTTCAGTAGTATAGACGAGATTTTCTTCGAATATTTGAAACAAGGATTTGAGTAAAACTCAAGGAGAATCTACTAGTAAGGCTGACAAAAAATTCATGGAAGAAAATGGCAGCAAAAGGTTTGGGAAAATCAAAGATCACGGGTATGAACTGCAGTAGAATTTTGGGTCTAAAGTGCAGCAGCTTGGACGTAAAAGATCAGTGGTTTATATTGATAATTTTTTGATGAAACTAAAGGAAAATCTGTTATTAGGAAGTGTCAAAGCTATCATAAAAATTTTGTAGAGATTTGGATAGAAAAAATATAGCAGCAAGATCAGATAAGCAGTGCTATGTGGTTGAAATTTTGCAGTGTAACTTTCATCGTAGAGATGGAAACTTTGCGATGAAATGTTTGTGCAACAAGATAGAAATAATTTTTTTGGGTTCTTGGAACAAGGATAACGAAATCGCAGCAACAGTAAGGTAGGAAACCAAAACCTATTATAATTCACGAGGAGATTAAAGGATGATCCGCGGTGGTGGAGATGACGATGAAATTCGACGAAGATCTTTAAGCATTTGTGCGAATTGCTTTGGGAAGCTATGAAAGGATGATGGATGGCTATGGAAGGGCAGCGAGATACCAAGAATGTTGCTTTGATACCAAGTGTTAAAACCCTTATGGATTCTAAGCTTGGGTTGATCTCTATAGGGGATTAGCCTCCTTGGAACTCTATAAGGGTTCCTCAATTTTTTTGCACTATGGCTAAAACATAATTGATCTATTGATAATGAAAAGTAGCTGATTACAAGGCTATTTATAGGACTTCTAAACCTTAACTCCTAATAGGTCTCCTAGTCAAGACTCCGACTTCTAACAACTCCAACTCTAACTCTAAGAAGCAACTCCTACTCCAAGTAAACTAAGACTCCAACTCCTAATTTAACTCCTAATCAACCCTTAAGAGAGGCCCAACTGAATGGAGCTCTTCCCCTCATCAAAGTAGGTAGCCAATTGGGTTGGTTACAAACTTGACTTACTTAACTCCAACTTGTATCCAACTCTAACTTCTAACCAGGCTCCAGTTTAGTTAAATCCTAATCCTACTATGATTTGGGCTGATTTATTATAATGGACTCAAATCTCCTTATAGCCGACCTAATGTCAGGTCTAGGTTTGCCAACAAGGCTCAATATAAGGACTCGACTCAATCGACTAGGACCCGACTCAACTAGGATCCTAACACTCTACTACGCTCAACGGATTGAGCGAGCAGTGAAGAGTCGTTGCATGATATCGAATGAGGTAATGCATTGGTGGATGCATTACGAGATCAAGTGGGCAACTGACCATAGCAACATCATACGAATGCACACTTAGAGTCGATATGAAAATCAAACTCAATGAAGGGCTGACCTATGAAATGGTGGGCGTGAGGGCCATTATCAGCTTAATGTAAATCGAGAGGCGGAACAACTTAAGTAGAACTTAGTAAAGTATTCAAGCTGTATGAAGGGAGTCGACGTAGAAGAGGGAACATGGAACAAAGGCATAGAGCTTTTCTTGGATAGAGGTTAGGACATGAACTCTTGTAGAGACAAGAGCGGGATCATATCATTCCATGAGTTCTTTATTCTAATGGGGTGGACTCATTTTGCATGGTGCCAAAGATGAAGGGAACTTCGAGGCACTTGCATCTTATCTCAGAGAAGCATTTGTCAAAGGAACTAAAGTGATTCAACTTACAGAGACGAAGTTAGGATCAGAAGGCCTTAGTATAGGGCAAGAGGACGCGGAGGTGGGTACTCTTGAAGAATATACCACAGTGTTGTCATTCGAGTTATCATGAAGAAAGTGGTGCATAGCGAAGATTGTTTAATGGGGGATAGAGGCCTAGGCACCAATTTTAGTGAAGTCTGGGGACTTTGAGAGCTACTAGGGGATGGACTATCCTAGAGCAATGCTTCATCCAAGAGTGACCTGAGAATGGGTGGGCGAAGGTGAATTACCAAAGGAGCGAATGCAATTAGAGGTGGCGGAGGCCCTACGATATATTGGCAGAGGCCATACATGTAAAGATCATAGTCCGAGTTCATCACATAAGAATTTGAATGTAATGAAAATATCACCAGGAGACGACATGGTGCAGCAGATCATAGTAGAATAGTTCACAATAGTACAACAAATGTGGAGATGTCCCACAAGGGACACAATTATGCTGAGGTATGATCAGGAGCTACTGGAAGCTCCACTTCAGTGAACAACACAATGACAAGAAGAACTATGGATTCAAGGAGTGAATGCCATGGTACTGCAGAGGCGGGTCTTCCATGTATGTGCATCAAATCTTACATCGAATGAAAGCCTTGGTCATCAGCATATGGGGGCTGTGTACCACCGAGGGAGAATTCTAAGTGCAAGTACTAATGGCCATCAACATATGGGGTTTGAGTTAGTGCTTATGAAAAAATTTACATCGATTTAAATATTTGCTCAATAAAAATCATATCGAAAATACGTTTGAGTGTAGAGATGTTTGTAATAGTATAAGTAAAGATAGTAGACAGTTAAATAACAGAACAATAAAGATAAAGAGCAAAGAAGAGGAAGCAAATTAACTTTATAGTGGTTCGGTCTCGTGACCTACGTCCACTCTCGATTCCTCCTCCGTTGAGGTCACCGGCTTCCACTATTGATCTTCCTTCAATGGGTGAAGATCAACTATCCTCTTACAACTCTATTCTCCTTTTACAAGATTAGGAGATAACCTTTATAAGTCGCTAAGCTCTCCCTTAAACAAAAACTACATAAAGCGAAATGAGGAGAAGCTCTCAATTACAATAGCGTTTTCATAGGATTTTTGCTCTTAATTTCTTACATCCTCCAGCAAAAATGAGTAGGGTATTTATAGTCCCTATATAGCTTCCAAAGTGGAGCCAAAATTTAAATTCTTAGTAATCCTGAGGTGCTAGTCTTGAAGACTATGTTTTGGGCAGTTCAGCCACCTAACATAGTCTGGTAGACTGTCTGGGTGGTTCAATCGCTTGACACATCTTCGAAGGTTGTGTCATCGTGGAGACCATGTCTTCAAAGATCGTATCTTGTCTGACCTTGGGTTACTAAAATGATCATTATAATAAATTCAAATCATCCCTATTAAGGCCTAATAGTCTCTTAATTGAGTTAGTAAAACTAACTCTTATTATAATGCTAACTATGACACTCAATATATAATCTTCATTATTGGATCGTCTCTTAGGCCAACTCCTGACATCTTTCCGATGAACCCCTGGCAAGCTCCTGATTTCCTTCAGTGAACTCCGAATGAACTTCAAGCATTCTTCGATGAACTCTTGGCGAGCTCACAACAACCTGTCGGTGAACTCCCGACGAACTTCCCGTCAAACTTCTGGTGAGTTCTTAGCAAGCTCCTAACAACATCTTTCGAACCTCGACTGACCTCCAGTGAACTCTCGATGAGCTCCCATTGCATCGTTTAAACCTCGGCTCGATGCTTGAACTTGACTCCAGTCTAATATCTGATTGTACTGCCCTTTAGTTAATCCTGCATCATTTTCTTTAACACACAAGTTAGATTATAAAAACCCATCAATTGATTTTATCTTCAACAGTTAAGATTCAACAATCTCACCCTTTTTGATGATGACAACCAATTAATGATGGGAGTTACCCGTAACTCCCCCTATGTATATGTTATAGGATAAATACAACAAACTTGAATTTAGAAGAACCCATCACTTTGAATTCAAGTAGATTATTTTCATAATTTAACCATTAATGACACCATACATAATAAAATTTTCAAGGCATTCATTTCCTTGGTATCACATGATAAATAATTTCAATTGATATGTTTCACATAATAAACATGTTAAACATTCGCTTTATGTCATTAATCATGATATCATACATGATAAAATTTTCAAAATAATCATCTTCTTGGTATCACATGAACATTTCAAAGATTTCACATTTCTCTTACATCATCAATTATGTCATTTCTCCCCCTTTGTCATCAACAAAAAAGAGAAATATATAATTTACATTTGAACATTTATCACAAATATCCATCATTTGAATATTTATCATTTTTAAATATTTATCAAAAATATTCAAACATACCATTTATCATTTGTCATCAAGATACTATTTCTCCCCCTTTTGTCATCAAAAAGGAGAAATATTCAACATACCTTTTCTAAATAATTGTTAAAAATAAATATTCATTATATGATAAAATTTTAAATACAACATTTATCATATATAATCAATTATGTCATTTTTCCCCCTTTGTTATAAAAAAGGAGAAATATTCACCACATATTTGAATAGCAAGTGTTCAATACAAATGTCAACACATTTATCATAAATATTCATTACATAAAGAAAAAAATCTAGTCTATTTCTCCCCCTTAGTAAAATAAGAAGAAAAATTAGAATAGAGTTTAAACCATTTCATATCAAGTTGCTTTCTTCCCCTTTGTAAATAAAATAGAAGAAGAAGAAGGGGAGGGGGGTGTCAAAGATCCAAAAATCAAGTATACCAAAACAAAATAAATTATTAAGAGGGGGGATACATATTCATAAATCCAATAATCAAAATATTGAAAGAGAGCTCAAAAGTCGAGAAAAGTCCAAGAAAAATACAATAGCTACTCATTACAATTAAAATATCATCTCATATAAATATAAGTTCAAGAAATCTAAAAAATAACATGATAGCAAATCATGTATTTAGAAGATTTGAAATCATCTCATGTAGATTTTAATAAAAACCTCAAATTATAAAATCAAGGAATCCGAAAAATATGATAGTAAATGACACCCAATTTACAAATCATGCATTTACCATGTATTTAGAAAATTTAAAATTCTTATTTTTTTTAAAGCAAATTGTTCCTCATTTAATAATTTTGTTGCAAGATAGCAATCTTATCATATCCAATTCTTTTCTTTGTTTATCATATCTAATTTAATCATTCCTCATTCAATGTTAGAAGATTTATCATATCCAATTCTCTTCGTTGTTGTAATCTAGTAATTTTATCTCCCCCTTGGTCATTGTCAAAAAGAAGAAAAGAATGCAATAATACATAATTAATTTTTAAGACATTGACAAATAAATATAAATATGATCAATTCATAAGTACCAAAAGACATTATTTATTTTAATAAATCTTTCCTTTTTTATAAATAACGAAATAAGTCTTAGGAGAGTAAATAATCTTGATTCATCCAAGATAAATCTTAACACTTATAATCATTTAGATAAATTTTTTAATAAAATTGAAGAACAATCTTAATTAAAAATCTCGAATTATTATTGTTAAGATCCAAAAATCTCATTTTTATTAAAAAGAAGAAATCATAAAGGTTAAAGATAATTCCCATAAAGGATAAGTCAAGTTAAGAAGTCAAGAAAATGATTATAAAAAAATTATTTAATTTTTGACTCATCACAAATTTAAGAAATATTAATTTGGTGATAAGGTATATCATTCATGAATAAATAAATCATGTAATGAAGGATACTAGTATCAAGTCATGAATATCAAAAGACATGATTTAATTTGATAAATTTATTTTGTTATAAAAATTTATATGATCAAATAATAAGGAGGATCTTGTTTCATATAGATAATTTTCTTTAATAGAACGAAAGAATCATAGTGAATGATCTTGATTTATATAAAAATCTCAAATTATTATTTTTAAGATGTCAAGATCATGATAAGGTCTTTTATATGGTAAGTTACGTAGGAGAAAAGATAAAAGATATTGATTCATATATAGGAAATTTTAAGTTATCAAGATCATAGTTCTTAATGAAAATATAAAGTTATAAAATCATAAGTCTCCTTTTTAGTAAAAAGAAATTATAGAAGAAAAAAGTTGATTCCCATAAAAGATGCCTCAAGTCAAAAAACAATCATGGGAAAGTTCATGATTTTGTTGGGAAAAAAATCTCATTCAATTTTTAATTATCAAAATCATTTTTGTAGTCCAAGAGATTCAACAATAATAATATCACTTTATCTCTTATTGAAAGTTTGATTGAGAAATTTTCAAAGAAAAACTTTTTCTCTTTTTAGTTGTTTCATGTGATTTGTTTGATACAAAAATTTATTCACCTTTTATGTCAAATCCATGCATTGATTGTCATTTAATCCTAGTTTCATATAAAAAAGAAATCATCAAGATCATTATAATAAAATATTTTCAAATAAGTAAAACATTTTTAATTTTTAAAACTAAAAATCAAGTATCTTTCCAAAAGAAATCATAAAATATTTTCAAACAACATCTTTGATTTATTTTAATTCTAATGATTTTTCTTTCTTAATTGAGTGTAACTCTTTAGACTAAGTGAAATAAGTTATAATACAATTTTTCTTCTCATTTCAAAAGTATTTTTAATTTTTCAAAAATACTAAAAAATGAAGTACATTTTTCTCTCTTTTATTTTATTTTAAACTCAAATTCAAGAATAATCTCACATTCAAAAGCAACAAAACTATTTCAACATACAACCATCATAACATTAAAATCAATCATCATTCAACCTTTACAAGTCAATCATTCAACATTAGCATTTACATTTAAATTAACCAATATAATATCATCAAAAAAAATTTTTTGAAAAAAATTGATGTAGATAATTTTTCATTAATAATAACTAAAGTTCTTTAGTTCTAGTTTATTTTTAAACTAGCATCATTGAAGAATAATCAAGATTATTTGTATAACAATGAACCATCAAAAGATTCATTGCTAAATAATTTTAAATCCAATATTTTTTTTATTGTTGTTGTTTAGGCTAGTGAGCTTGAAAAGTATTTTAGATCTCAAGTCATATGCCTTGAGCAACTACTTTTATGATACCATTTAGTTCTCCTAGCCTTTATTAGGAGACAAATTTATAATATAGGGGGATTTGATTTAGGTACCCATTTGACTTTGGATCCCTCATGAAAA
Source organism: Ensete glaucum (assembly GCA_021527575.1). Taxonomy (NCBI): domain Eukaryota; kingdom Viridiplantae; phylum Streptophyta; class Magnoliopsida; order Zingiberales; family Musaceae; genus Ensete; species Ensete glaucum. Next base: position 35,713,493 of record CM038558.1, on the reverse strand, counting down.
GCTCCACCTAAATTTATTAATGGCATCGAGTTGTTTATGATTCCTTTAGGAACCCAAATTAATTTGTGTGGACTATGCCTTTTAAATGAACATTTATAAGCACAGTGTTCAATTCCCCACAAAAATTATATTTATTCATAGATGAAACATATAATATAGGTCCTTTAACGAAGATGGTTGGATTTTGTTGAGTGTTACTCACAAAGTCAATTCCTTCCTTTCTATTAACATGACCCTTATTAGTAAGGATCATGTTTAAGGATTTGTTACCTATTTTAAATTTTTCTAACACTTCTTGTAATGAAATATTTTATTTCTTAAGTATATATAATTCTTCAAACTTAATGCTTACGAAAAAATTTACATCGATTTAAATATTTGCTCAATAAAATTCATATCGAAAATATGTTTAAGCATAGAGATGTTTGTAATAGTGCAAGCAAAGATAGTAGAAAGTTAAATAACAAAGCAATGAAGATAAAAATCAAAGAAGAAGAAGCAAACCGATTTTATAGTAGTTCAGTTTCGTGACCTATGTTCACTCCTGATTTATCCTCCGTTGAGGTCACCAACTTTCACTATTGATCTTCTTTCAATGGGTCTAGATCAACTACCCTCTTATAACTCTATTCTCCTTTTACATGTTTAGGAGATAACCGTTATAAGTCTCTAAGCTCTCCTTTAAACAAAAACTATATAAAACAAAATGAGGAGAAGCTCTCAATTACAATAATATTTTCACAAGATTTTTGCTCTTAATTGCTTGCATCCTCCAGTAAGAATGAGTGGGGTATTTATAGGCCCCATATGGCTTCAGCCATAATTCAAATTCCTAGTGATCCCGAGGTGCTAATCTCAAAGACTGTGTTTTGGGTGGTTGAGTCGCCTGACATAGTCTGGAAGACTATATCTGGGCGGGTCAACCGCCTGACATATCTTCGAATACTGTGTTATCTTGGAGACCGTGTCTTCGTAGACCGTGTCTTATCTGACCTTATATTACTGAAATAACTTTTTATAATAAGTCTATATCAACCCCAATTGAAGCCTAATGGCCTCTTAATTGAGTTAGTAAAACTAACTCTCATTATGATACTAATTACGACACTCAACATAGAATCTTCGTTGTCCGATCGTCTCTTTGGCGAACTCCCTATATCTTTCCGATGAACCCCCGGCGAGCTCCTGATTTCCTTCAATGAACTCCTAACGAACTTCTAGCATTCTTCTAGTGAACTCCCGGAGAGCTCCCAATAACCTGTCAACGAACTCCCGACAAACTTCTCGACAAACTTCTGGTGAGTTCTCGGTGAGCTCCCGACAACATCATCCGAACCTCGGTCGACCTCCTACAAACTCTCGGTGAGCTCCCATTGTGTTGTCCGAACCTCGGCCCGATGCTCGAACTTGACTCCGACCCAACATCTGATTGTACTGCCCTTTAGTTAATCCTACATCATTTTTTTTAATACATAAGTTAGATCACAAAACCCATCAATTGATTTCATCATCAAAATATGAGATTCAACAAATGCTAGTAACTAGCTCGATGCATCAAGTATAATCTCGAGGAGGTGGACGAAATCAAATAATCTTGGCTTTCTCGACTCAAGAGAGTGGGCAAAATCGAGTACCCAGTTCTCATACCTCGAGGAGGCGGGTGAAATCAATTAACCTTTGCCTTCTCAACTCAAAGATAATGGGTGAAACTTAGTACCATGATTCTCTTATTTATCCAACAAAGGAGCTTTGCACAAGTTCAGTAACCCTTCAAGGAAAGCTTATGAAAGACAATAGTAAAATCCTCAGCATTGGTGATCAATACTACTGAGAGTAGATTGTTCGCTTCATTTTCCAATAAAATGCTAATCGATAGCGAGAGTGATGTGAACCTACTTGGAAGTGACAACTAAAGTTGAAGAAGGATCAATGAGCAAATCTTATGGAGGAAGGACCTCAAAAACATTAAAGTCTGTGAAGTGATGCTCGTTAAAGCTCCAACAAGCATCCATCAAGTTTAAGCAAACATGAGACTATTGCAATACTGGCACATAAGAAGAAAGTTCTTTTTCTTCACCAGAAGGATCTACATAAATCAACAAAGATCAACATAGGTCAGTCAACCCCACACAAGATTTAGTCATTGGTGAGTTGAAGCAGCATGGTAGATCAGAGTTTGACTACTCAATAACAACGGTAGAGAGTAGTTAGGAGCTAAGGGACATATTGCAGCCAAAGCAAAAGATTGAAGATTCAGAAAAATGCGAGAAGATATAGCGTCTATAGCGGGTTCGACGATGACGTCAAAGGAATAAGTGGAGGAGAATGTCACAGACAAAAATATAAATAAGGTGTTTGACATAATGCCTATGTTTGTCTGTGTCTTGTAGTTTTTTTACATTCTTTGTACAGCAAGTAACAGGCTTGTAGTAGGCTTGGGAGCCCTAGTTTGGTTAGCTTTTGTGACCGGTTTTGGCTTGTAAATGGAAGTTGTGTCATGTAGGTACTTATGAGGACTTCGGTCTATAATGGACCTTGAATCTTTATATGTAACCATTCAAACTTATAAAGTCTATGGTTGCAATTTGTATTGACTATATTAAGTATTTTCTAAAGTGGTTGCTTATGGATCCCATGGCAAATACTTCCTCTAACCCTTTTTCTCTTTTATAGGTCCTAAGAGACCATAGGAGGTTTTGGGGAGGCTGACTTTTACGGACGGACACGCAAGGGTGCTGCACAACTTAGGTAAAACCAGCTACATCCATGATAGAAAGCTACCCGAAAAATTAGGCAGTGGTGGTACAATCCGACCTAGGTGGTACGATCATCGCTCACCAACGGTACAACCGTAGAGAATCTCGAAAAAGTGATTCCCTCCACTTTTCTAATCTCGACTTGTACCTTTAGTTAACCAATGCTCAAGTTAACCAATTAAGCTCAACTTAAGCTTAATCTATACCCAAAGTGGACCCAATTTACCTCACTTGAGTTAATTTGAGTTCCTTCCAAATCTAACTCAAGTAGGACTCAAACCTTAATCGATGCTAACTACAACTGAATTAATTACAACCAACATGGCCATCAAGTCCAACATGACCCTCCTTACTCCCGACAAACTTTTCAGCTACCCCTGACGATCTTTTAGTTAATCTTTTGATCTTCTTTTGGTAAACTCCTTGATGCCATCCTGGTAAGCGCTGGTTCATCTTCGGCAAGCTCCCGGTGAACTCTCGGCAAGCTTCAGATACTCTCAGCAAGCTTCTGACGAACTCCTAGCAAGCCTCTGATCCCTTCGGCGAGCTCCTAGCAAACTCCCAATAAGCATCTAATATCTTCGGCCTTCTGATACCTTTGGCAAGCTTCTGACAAGTCTCTCGATGAGTTCTCACTGCATCATCCGAACCCCGACCCCATGTCCCAGACTTGACTCTAGCACATTATAATTCTCTCTCTATCGTAGTTAATCCTGCATCAATTATCTCTAACACACTTGTTAGATTAATAACCCATCAATTGATTTCATTATCAAAATTTGATATTCAACAGTTTTGTCATAATCAACTACTTGCCTTTGACGATACTCCTTGGCCTCTAGCCATGCCTTATAGGTCTCCACCTTTCCATCTACTATGATATTCTTCTTGAATATCTATTTACAACTAATAGGTATAATACTCTTAAGTGCATCAATAAGATTTCAAACCTTATTGGAGTATATAGAATCTGTCTTTAGGCTTTATGGATGATGAGATACTCTTTGCTAGACCTATGTAAAGTTAAAACTTGTGTGTTAGGTACCTGAACAGACTCGACCTCTACAGTGGTGCTTGAGCTAGGTTCTCGAATTTTGGTCAACTTTATCATACTCTCACTATTTCTTACGAGAATGTATTCTTTCTCAAGGAACATTATCTTTTTGGCAACCAAGACCTTCTGGTCCTTGAATGATAGAAATAGTACCCCTAATTTTTCTTGGGGCATTCCAGAAACTTGCATTGCTCCGTTCTTGATTTCAACTTGTCAGGGTTGTGTCTTCTGATATGTGCAGAGCAGCCTCAAATCTTAACAACCTTAAGATTAAGCTTCTTCTCTTTTCGTATCTCATATGGTGAAGACACTACCAACCTAAATAAAACTAAGTTTAGAAGGTAAGCAATGGTCTCCAATGTATATCCCTATAAAGAGACGGGCAGATCGACGAAACTCATAATAGATCGCACCATATCTAAGCATGTGATTAATTCTTTCTAATTGAGCTAAGCTATATAAGAAGGTGTCCATTGGGATAGAATCTTATTGTCTTTGAGGAAATGGGTGAACTCTATACTTAAGTACTCTCTTTGTTCACCTCATCTCATTTTCTCTTAGATGCACTTTTAATTCATGATTTGTGGAGCTATATCTAGCACAAATAATCCATTATGCCACATTCCTCTAGTAATGATCTTATCATCCAAAATCAATAAACAACTATTATTCTCAAAACCAAATTTATATCTCATAATTGTCAAACATGAAATGGAGATAATATTTTTTATGATAGAAGGAACATAATAACATGCATCTAAGCAATAATAGCTCTATCAGACAGAGATAGGGTGACCTCACCAATTGTAACTATAATATTTCTTACTCTATTGTCCATCTTGAGGTCCATCTCACCTCTCGCTAATTTCCTAGGCCCTGCCAGAATCTGCAATAAATTATAGATATAATAAGTACTCCTAGTATCCTATACCTATGTGTTATCATAAAAATCTAACAAATGGAGACTAATCATGAATGTACCTAAAACTTCACAAAGGTTCTATTTTGCCTTCTTTGCAGGGTACTCTTTGTAGTTCTTCTTTCAATGCCCGTCTTTCTTGTAGTGGAAGCACTAGCCTTTATCCTTTGCCTAATTTTTATTAGCAGTCTTTGCCTTGCCTAGTCTGCTCTTGCTCTTGCGCTTGTTAAGAGACTTATCAACCTTCTTTTTCTTCTTGGTCTCACCAATATAAAGAATTGACTTATCTTTCATGATGGTGCTCTTAACTTTCCTCAACATATTGAGGAGCTCAGAGAGAGTCACCTTCAAACTTATTCATATTAAAATTCATAATGAACTAGAAAAAGAATCTGGTAAGGACTGAAATATAAGATCAATATATATGTTATCCTCTATGATCATTCCAAGACCTGTGAGTTTCTCAATCCACTATATCATCCTTAGGATATGGTTCTGAACTAATATCCCCTTTGTCATCCTTGTTCGAAAGTGGCTATTCGATATCTTATAACTCTGAGTTCTTCCCTGTTCCTCAGACAATTGGTGAAGATGAAGAAGGATTAAATTGACATCCATGCTCTCATGTTGCCTTTATAGCTCAGGAGTCATAGAGGCCAAGATATAGCAATTAGCTAAAGTGAAATCATCTATATACTTTACGTAGCAAGCGATTACATCCTCGCTTGCCCCTTTCTCTAGCATGGGCAAAATCGTGTTAAGGGCATATGTGATTTTTTCCGTCATGAGAATAATTATTAAATTACAAAGTTAATTCGTATAGTTTAGACAAGTGAGGTGGTTGACATTAAGTATGCCATGTAGGGGGTTTGCAAGCAACATGTTTCTGACCAGAAGATGTAGCATAAGTGAATAACATACAGATTTTATAAAAAAATTAATAATTAAAATATAGACTTCTATCTTAATCTACACCCATTATTTTTCTAACAAATCACGTGACACCCTCAGCAAGTGAAACAAAAATTTTCGGCAGACTTCTAGTAGGAATTAAGATCCAATCAGTGTCTTATGTAACCTCGATAGGCTCGACCAATCACACTAAGCCCAAAAAGGTAGGCAACTCTTACCAATGATAACTCCTTGTGATTCTCATCATGTTCGACCTCCAGACCATCATAGCCTTGGGGGACTCACCCAACTATGATGTTTGGTTAAGCCCTCACCATCATTACAAAATAAGTTTAAATTGATGATATGCCCTCGAGGGACAGGTCATTGGTAACATCTCTATGTTGTAGGCAAGATTTTGAATCACAATGATATGTGAGCCTCGAGGGACTCGACCAACCCAACTAATGTCAGAATTCAATTTCTTCCTATAATAATGGAGGGCCACATGGGTTAATCTAATTGCCTCACGCTTACTGACTTAATATTATTGTAGGAGGATATTTTGTTTTGATCTCCTAATATGTCGTGTCACACACATATATATTTACATCACATGTATATATATATATATATATATATATATATATATATATATATCTAGTTGGTGTATAAGCAATCATAGATCACATATGCATAATCACATCGGATGATCATCAACCATCACATAATGTGATAAGGCCTAAGCCAATGGGCCCAAGCACTCACAATAAGATCTATGTGTGTATTAGCGTATCCCTATGTCATGTAATCGTCCATCTCATGATCATCAGTTATGTCGACTCCTCGGTGCATCATCCTGCGTCGCGATCACTTGTCTCAATATAGTGGGTCCCGCTGGCATCCTCTTGCTGTCGTCTTGCCTCTTTATGTAATTACATCATAATCACAAGCACGTAAGCCCGACAATAAATAAAAAAAAATTAAGGCTCACAAGCCCCAATAATAATAATAATCATATATACACACATCACATCACATGATCCGTGATCATTCGTCCACATCATACATCATCATGTAGGACTACTAGATAAATAATAATTAATTAAACTATTTAATTAATTATTTTTTAGAAATTTTGGATATACTAGGAATTTTTAGATTTGAGTATTTTTAAAATTTAGTGTAGAAGGTTATATCTAGAAAATTTTTAAATTCCAAGAGGCAAAATCATCCTTTTGTCAAAACCCTAATTTCCCTTCCCACGGGCGACCACCAATGCGACGCCGCCTCTACTGCATGTACAGGTGGCTGCCCACGCCATAGGTAGTCGTCACATTTGCGAGCAGTGCCACCTCACACGTCTACCTATCTTGTAGGTGACTTGCCACAAGCGCCAACACTGCAGGCGACATGCCTGCGGGTGCCGTGCTAGAGGCGGCCTACCCACAGCCTTACGCGCACATCGCCTCTCCGCAGGTGACCACATGTGCAACAAGATTTTGTAGAATAATTCTACGTGATTCAGCAAAACACACGTAGTTTATAAACCAACCGTTATATGATCAATTTGGCTCTAATACCACAGTTGGGAAACTATAAGAGCATCATATGCGCAATGAAAAATAAAACAATAAGTTTATCATGTTCTTGAGCAATGATTGGTGTGCAAAAAAAATTAAAAAATAAAAAACTATGAATCGTGTGAGATATGTTACCTAGGGCGATCGTATATCCATAAAACTTTCAGATCCAATAAGAGAGTATGAAGGAGGTCAGATGTCCTTTTCTCTACTAGAATCCACATGATAGATTGATGCTTCTTAAATCACAGCAAAAAACTTGTAACTTTTCCGCACCTCCTTCGTAGCTTTTGCGCACCACCTTGAAACAAAGGTTGAAGAGGAACTCCTTTCTTCTTTGCTATGCTCATGTAGCAAGAAGAAGGATAGTCAATTGAGAAGAGATGGGAGGGAGGAGAATAGGAAGGGGCAGCCAAAGATATGGCCTATTACCCTTATTGGCCGCCCCTCCCTCCTATTTATAGAGAGCCCCTAAAACCCTAATGGATCCTCTTCAAAACACTTTTTTGTCAGTTGATCTGTTATGTTATCTTCATATGAATCTCTTTATAATTATCTGGCCTTCTTCAAAATACTTTAGATATGAACTGGGTTCCCTTACTAGAGCTCTCGTACAATTGGTGTCGTAATATATGAGAATAATCTCCTCACTGTTCAGTACGACTCCTAAATCTATAATGAACTTCTTCATCTAGACACCCTCGTTTGTTGCTTCTACTACAATAATGTACTTCACCTCTGTGATTATGTTAGCAGTAATATCTTGCTTGAAACTCTTCTAGCTTACTGCTCCTTCATTAACAGTGAAGATATACCTTGAGTTCGACTTGCTATCATTAACATTATATTGGAAACTTTAGTCTGTGTAGCCCTCAACCTAGAGGTTACCTCCTCCATACTAGTAAGAGATCTTTAGTCTATCTCAAGCATATAAAGATGCAATTTACTGCCTTCCAGTGTTCCAAATATTGATCTGTTTGATACCTGCTTGTGACACTTAGAGCATGCTCTATATCAAGCATGGTACATAGCATAGCATACATGATAGACCATATCATAAAGGTATAGAATATCTTATGTATATCTATCCTTTCTTTTGGAGTCTTTGGGGAAATACTCTATTAGGACCCTAGCTGAGTCGGGTCCTAAATTTATTAAGTCACAAGAGTCATGAGTCATGTAACCCTAAACTAGCCACAACTCCCTTTAATTGAAGAGGTTGGCTAGGGTTAGGGAGGTGTTTAAGTTGAATAGGAGTCTTCTATAACTGCCAACCACACCTTTGGTAGAAGTCGGCTAGTTAGGAGTTGGCTAGGAGATGGAATCTCATGACATACGTTCACTTCCCGATTCCTCTTCTGTTGAGGCCACCAGCTTCCACTATTGATCTTTCTTCAATTGGTGAAGATCAACTACCCTCTTTTTATAGGTTTAGGAGATATCCTTTACAAGACTCAAAGCTCTCCCTTAAACAAAAAAACTACACAAGATGAAATAAGGAGAAGCTCTTAATTACAATAGTGTTTTCATAAGATTTTTGCTCTTAATTGCTTGCATATCTCAGACAAGAAAGGGTGGGGTATTTATAGGCTTCAAATGATATCAAAAGTGGAGCCAAAAATTAATTTTTAAGTGATCCCGAGGTACTAGTCTCGAAGATTGTGTTCTAGGCGGTTCCATCGCCTGACAGTCTAGGAGACTATGTTCTAGGCGGTTCAGTTGCCTGATAGTGGGAGACTGTGTCTGGGCGGTTCAATCGCTCAGTCTAGGTGGTGCAACTGCCTGACACACCTTTGAAGACTCTATCAGCTTGGAGACCGTGTCTTCGAAGATCGTGTCTTATCTGACCTTATGTTACTGAAATGACTTTTATAATAAGTTTAAATCAATCCTAATTAAGGCCTAATAGCCTCTTAATTGAGTTAGTAAAATTAAATCTCATTATGATGCTAACTACGATACTCAACATATAATCTTCATTGTCCAATCATCTCTTCGGCAAACTCCCGGTATCTTTCTGAACTTCTAGCATTCTTTCGGGAAACTCTCGGTGAGCTCCTAACAACCTGTCAGTGAACTCCCGACAAACTTCCCAGCAAACTTCTAGTGTAATCCGTCCCATTGAACATGGGAGGATGAGTGATAGAAAAGTCCCTATTGATTGCCAATAAAAGACATCTCTCTTGGATTTTAAGCCAAATAGAGACAAAACATGACTCTGATACCAATTGTTAGGATCAAAGCAGCACTAAAAGGGGGGGTGAATTACTGTTGATGAGAAATCTTCATTGATTTAGAAAATTTTCTCAATGAAAACTATATCAAAAATGCATTTTAGTGTATAGATATTTGTAATAGTGCAAGCAAAGATAATATATAGTTAAATAACAAAGCAATGAAGTAAAGAGCAAAGAAGAGGAAGCAAACCAATTTTATACTGGTTTAGTCTCATGACCTACGTCCACTTCCCGATTCCTCCTCTATTGAGGCCACCAGCTTCCACTATTGATCTTCCTTCAATAGGTGAAAATCAACTACTCTCTTCCAACTCTATTCTCCTTTTCTAGGTTTAGGAGATAACCTTTACAAGACTCAAAGCTCTCCCTTAAACAAAAAACTACACAAGATGACATTAGGAGAAGCTCTTAATTACAATAGTATTTTCATAAGAATTTTTCTCTTAATTGCTTGCATACCTCACGCAAGAAAGGGTGGTATATTTATAGGCCCCGAATGGCATCAAAAGTGGAGCCAAAAATTAAATTTTAAGTGATCCAGATGTACTAGTCTCGAAGACTACATTCTAGGTGGTTTCGCCAGCTAACACAGTTTGGGAGACTGTGTTTTGGGCAGTTCAGCTGCTTGATAGTATGAGAGACTGTGTCTGGATGGTTCAACCACCTAACACACCTTCGAAGACTATGTCATCTTAGAGACCGTGTCTTCGATGACTATGCCTTATCTGACCTTGGGTTACTAAAATAATTTTTATAATGAGTCCAAATTAGCCTAAATTAAGGCATAATGGCCTCTTAATTGTGTTAGTAAAACTAACTCCCATTATAATGCTAACTACGACACTCAACATATAATCTTCGTTGTCCAATCACCTATTTGGCAAACTCTCAACATCTTTTCGATGAACCCCTAGCGAGCTCCCAATTTCCTTCAATGAATTCCCAATGAACTTCTAGCATTCTTTCGGTGAACTCTTGACGAGCTCCCGATAACCTATTGGTGAACTTCGGATGAACTTCCTGATAAACTTCTAGTGAGTTCTCAGCGACCTCCTGATAACATCATCCAAACCTCGGCCGACCTCTGGCGAACTCTTAGTGATCTCCCATTGCGTCGTCCGAACCTTAGCCCGATGCTAGAACTTGACTCCGGCCCAATATCTGATTGTAACGCCCTTTACTATTATAGCTAACCTTGCATCATTTTTTTTAACACACAAGTTAGATCATAAATCCATCAATTGATTTCATCATCAAAATTCGAGATTCAACACACTGGCTTTCCATAGTCGCCAATCATCTTCATCCAATCGCCCAAGCAATTCTCACAATTGCTAATATCGTCACTAACTTCACCGTCATCACCACTACCCCAAATCACCCCTGTAGTCCCTACAAGAATTACATCAGGTTCTGGTAATCTACCTTACTGCTACTATAATTTAGTTATCCTAAATCGAAAACCCAAAAAAATTATTGCCTTATTACGCTGCATAAACTTGTCTCGCAAAGTTACGTTGTAAATTTCAACCACATACTGTTGCCCTATCTTTGATCTTGCTGCCACTATTTTACTGCTAAATCTTCTACCTATTTTTATAATGGATTTGGCATTTCTCATCAGTGGATTTTCTTTAGGTTCTAAAAAAATTCTTGATACAAATCGTTGAAACTTTTATGTCTAAACTACTGAACTTTATACCAAAAAATCTGACACAGCACCTTCTTGTACTCCTTGATTTGCCAAATTTATTGTTTTCATATTCTCCTATGAATTTTATGATGTCATTAGCTTTTCTTACCAATGGATCTCCATTGAATTCTACTTTAAAATCCTGATACAAACCGTTAAGAAGTTTATATCCAAATTGCTAAAATTTGTAATGTAAAATTTTGTCGCTATACCTTTCGTCGTTCTTTTCCACGTAACCCACCAGATCCTACTGAATTTGCTGCTACCAACCACATCATCTTTAAGGAAGCCTTCTAGCCTTAAGACGTAGTTGTCATAGCCTATTCTAAAATTTACAGCCAACCAAAATAGTAGCGAAAATCATAATCCAAATAGTAGTTTATCGCAGTCTCAATCCTCCACCACTGATCTTTATCTTCCACAACCACCTATCCCTCCACCAACCTATGCCCTTAACCCTTCAACAAAAGAAAGGTCATAACATCTCAGATCTAGAGACATATGTAGTGGCATCAAGGGATCTGATTGATGCTAAGTTGAAGGCATTCAAATTGCATAAGGAGGATAAACTACGCGCCTTATTTGTAGAATTCAGAATTAGTCGATCTCCAAGTTCGACAAAATCGTAGCAAGGTGAAAGTTCATATCACAAAGAGAGGCCTCATGAGAACGAAGAACAAGCCACAAATCTAACATCTACATACATGAGGGTAGAATTCCCTCGATGGGAAGATAGAGATCTGACAGGATGGCTTTTGCATATGGAGTGCTACTTCCATAATCACCAAACACCGAAGGCTTCCATGGTGGACAACGCTGCCATCCACCTCAAGGAAGATGTAATACAATGGTATAATTGGCCTGAGCACACCCAAGTAGTCCCGATATGGAAATAATTCAAGATTGGGCTATTGATCCGCTTTGGACTGTTCGAATATAAGAACATCGACGGTCAACTCGTGAAAATCCGACAAACCTCCACAATCCAAGAATACCAAACCATGTTTAAGAGATTATCTAACCAAGCACATGATTGGTCTAAGTAGTAATTATTAGGGTCATTCATCAACGGACTAAAGATGGAGATAAGAGGAGAAGTAAAAGCACGATAGCCCTACACCTTGACGATCGTAATCTCCTTCACTCGAATCCAATAAGAGCGATTCAACCAATATGTTCGAAAGATAAGAACCACACTATGACCAATAGCATATAAACCTCCAGCACCATCCGCTTTTAGCCGTCATTCTTAGTCGAAGAAATTGACAAGAGAAGAACTACGTAACAGATCAGCAAAGGGCATATGTTAGCATTGCGATGAACCATGGAGCAGTGACCATCGTTGCAAAAGGGGATGACTTCTTCTGATTGAACCCATCAATGATTAAAAACATGAAGAGGAGGACCTTGAGCATGAGGAGGAGGTCATGGAGGAAGATCCACAAATGGTCAATTGCATGGTGCATGCTCTTGCTGGCTACGCAAACCCACAAATGATGAAAATTGGAGGATTCCTCAAATAACAGCTAATCACTATCCTCATCGATGTTGGAAGCACCAATAATTTTATGAACAACAAGGTTGTTGTGATAGGACTCCAGCAGGGTTGAGTCCTAATCATCTTAATACTAGTTAATAAAAACCCTATTAGATTATAATAAAGTCACTCGTATCTTATAAAGGAGTATGACTAGGGTTTAGATTAGCCCTTAGGGCTTAGTAACCACCACACCCCTTACTGGGTTGGTCGACTAGGGCTTCCTCCTATTTACATCAGCTATAGAGCCACTTAGCCGCCTCTTGTTCCTATTAAAGCAGGTTGGCTATAGGAGGGCCAAAAGGATAATTTTACTTAGGCAAGCACCCCATTAGGCTAGGGTTTTGATCCCTATTTAAAGATGTAGCCGCTCCCTCTCTTGAATCAAGCAATTACTAATTTTATTTCAGCCTTTTACTGAACCTAGGAGGGAGGAACCCCTACAGCATTCCAAGGGTTAATCTCACTCAAGGATCAAAATCTATAGAGCTCCATCTGGGGTTATATCATCTGGTATTAGAGCAGTGTTCCTGCTGCCCTATAGCCATCTCAGCCACCTCCACCTTCCCAAGCAATTTCCACAATTGCTACAACACGTGCTTCCACCTTCCACCCCAACAACAGATCAAATCAGTCTACCGCTGGCCCTTGCGTTTGATTTGGAATTTTGGTATAGTTTTATAACCCATACCTCTTTAATACTATAAGATCCTTCATATTATATGTGGGAGAAGTTTTCCAAAGTTTTCTTGCTGTAAATTTTTACCATCGCAAACGTTATCATCGTTCCGAAGGCGAAACACTATAGAAATTTTTAGCCGATTGTTGCTACTTGAAACCAAACTTTTGTTCATCCTTTCTGGCCAAAATTTTTACACAATTCCCAAGATCAAGTTGCCTTTCATTTGGATTTGATTTCATGAAAAAACTCTTAAAATTGGTTTTCTTGTATGATCTTTCACCATCATGCAGTTCTGGAATTTTATGATGAAGGAATTTGTCTTACATCTTTTGCCCTATTTCCCTACTATTATGCTGCCAAAATTTTGTCAAAATTTCTAATGGTATTGAAAACATCTAAACCAAGGGTTTCTATATAATTTTTTTAAAATTTTTTCTGGAATTTATGTTGAGAAGTCATCGTTTCTCTGACATAAATACCGGTTTAACAGGACAACACATCGCAGCACTTCTTTTTATCGAATTCTATCATATTTGAGTGCTATTTTTTATGGGATTTGGACTCTCTTTTTCTCATTTCCAAACCCTACCATTCTCATCAAAAGCTCTTCCAAATATTACCCTAAAATGAATCTAAACAGCCCCCCAAATCAGCCACCCAAATCAGTCTACTTTCTTATCGATCCACTTACCTTTTTAGCCAACTTTCCTTATCGATATACCTACCTTTGCTGTCTTATATCTCAGATCTAAAATCTATTTTCTTAACCTTCATTTACTATTATCATAGCCCTAAAACCACACTAATTCGTAACCTAAACTCCACAAAACCATAGCCCCAAATTAGCCACCCAAATCATCCTATTCCTATCCAAACTAATTCACCTTCCAACCGGCCATCCCCTTCTCCAAAATTCCCATGCCACTAACCCCACAATAGAAAAAAGATCTCAATATGATAAATCTAGAGGCATATACTATGGCATCAGAAGAGGCTTTCGATGCAAAGCTTGAAGCCTTTGAAAACTACATGGAAGAGAAGATGCGATCCCTTTTTGCCGAATTCAGCATTGGCCGACCGTCGAACCTGAGGAAATTACAACATGGAGAAACTTCAGATCGGTGAGATGATCCTCAAGATGGATACATCACCTCTGATCTCAATAATTCATATATAAAGGTTAACTTTCCTAGATGGGAAGAAGGAGACCCTATCAAGTGGATCTCACGCGCGGAGCGTTATTTTCGGTTCTACCGAACCGCCGATACCACACGGGTGGAGATTGCTGCCATCTACCTCGAGGGAGATGTTATTTAGTAGTTTAATTAGTCTAAGCATACCCATGGAGGACTCTCTTGGCAGTGATTCAAGGAAGGACTACTAAACCACTTCAGACCAATTGATTTCAATAACATCGATGGACAATTGGCAAAGATTCGTCAAACCTCTATAATACAAGAATACTAAACAAGGTTTGAGCATTTATCTAACTAAACTAAGAATTGGTCTGAGAAACAACTTTTAGGTACTTTATCAAAAGCATAAAGCCAGAGATCCGAGGAGAAGTAAAGGCACAGCAACTGTACACTCTTATGGCGGTGATTTTCTTCACACATATCCAGGAAGAACAATTGAACCACGAGGTATGAAGGACAAGGGTCACTCCCTGACTAGCCATGCTGAGGCCTACTACCCCATGTTCTGCCATCCAAGCCCTCACACTAAAAAATTTGACAAGAGACGAGCTTCGCGAATGATCGGCCAGGGGGTTATGTTGGCATTACGACGAACCATGGAGCCATAAACATCACTACAAAAAGGGTTGATTCCTCATGATTGAACCAGCAAAGGATGAGGACAATGAAACATCAGAAGAAGCCCTTGAACTTAAAGAAGAAGCTATGGAGGAAGAGTCCCAACCAGCCGACTACGCAGTGCACGCATTGGCCAGCTATTCTAACCCACAAATGATGAACATTGAAGGACTTCTAAAACAGCAACCCATCACCATTTTCATCGACATGGGCAGCACTAATAACTTCCTCAATAGTAAGTTTATTGCACGTTTTGCACTTTATATCGAAGGTTGGAGCAAATTTGACTTAAAGGTCGCTGACGGCCGAATCTTTAATTGTAACCAACAGTCCTCGCGGGTGAAACTACTCCTCTAAGACCAAGAAGTGGTAGCTGATTTCTTCCTCCTACCCATTGATGATTATGAAACTGTACTTGGGATTGAATAGCTTGCAACACTAGGTGATATCTCCTAGAATTTTTCTAAATTAATCATGAAATTTTATCGCAACGGGAGATAGGTCACATTACGAGGCAAGCGCGGGAGCCAAATTTTCACTGTTTCATCGCAACAAATGGAGAAAGTTTTGCACAAAGCATATGGTGAATTCTTAATGCATATTCAATAGCCATTTATAGGGGAGAATATACAAAACTCATATCGTAAGCTTGCCCTTTGCTTGAACGAATTCACAGATGTTTTCTTGGAGCCGCGCGGGCTGCCCCCTAACCAGTCGCATTCCTATTTTACCAAGCAAACCTCTAGCAAATTTGTGACTGTACCACTATCATTACTTGCAGAAGGATGAGATCGAGAACATTGTTAAGAGATTTGCTTGACACTAGGGTGAGTCGACCAAGCTATAGCCCTTACTCCTCATTGGTGTTGCTAGTGCGCAAGAAAGATGGTACATGGTGAATGTGTGTTGACTACCAAGCTCTAAATGCTATCACTATCAAGAATAAATATTATATCTCATTCGTAGATGAACTTTTCGACGAATTAAAAGGAGCCCAGTCTTTTGCTAAATTGGATCTCTGATCCGGATACCATCAGATTCAGGTATGCACTAAAGATATTCTGAAAATTGTATTTCGCACACATAATGGCCACTATGAGTTTCTAGTAATGCCTTTCAGACTTCTGAATGCTCCTTCTACTTTCCAAAGCCTGATGAATGACATCTTCCGGAGTTTTCTATGTAAGTTCGTATTGGTATTCTTTCATAATATTCTCATTTATAGCCCTATGCTTAATATACATTTTCAACACTTACGAACTGTTCTAACAGTTAAAGTGTAGCTTCTTATAGCGTAAAGTGGAATATCTTGGGCACATTATATACGAGGATGGAGTGGAGGTGGACTCGACAAAGATCGAGGCAATGCAAGGATGACAGAGACCTACAAATGTACAATTATTATGCAGTTTCCTTGGACTCACGAGCTACTACCAAATTTTGTGAAAGATTATAGCAATATTAGTGCCCCACTCATGTCCTTACTGAAGAAAGACTCCTTCCTATGATCGGATAAAGCCTCTACAGCCTTCGAACTACTCAAGGCAGCCATGACGATGACGTCGATCCTAGCGCTGCCCGATTTTGGCCACACTTTGGTCATTGATGCTGATGCGTAGAAGTTGGAACTGGGGCTATTCTTATCCAAGATGGTTGACTCCTAATTTGCACTGAGGCTTCCCCCACACTTCATATGAGGTTTTTACAAGAGATACTAATTACTACCAAATTTAAAATATGGTTGGATACAGGTCCATGGTATGAAAGAAGAGTTAAACTAGAAGAATTGCAATCCATGCTCATGCCAGATTAGGCTCTCATTATCTTGAACCATACCAGATGGTAGTCACTATTCCAGAAGAAAGATTGACTATCACTAAAGACTAACCATATGGCATCACATGCAACAAACTTCAGAATGGACGAAAAATTGAAGATCAAGTTTTTCTACACCTCCAGCCCGATCAGTAGGAAACTCGAGCCTTAATGAAGTGGTCTCCCTATTTCTTTGGGCCTTGCAAAAATGAGTATTACATTGGGGCCCTAACTTGAAGATCAAATTTGTGCACCAGATCATAATTACGGTTGATCCGCCAGGTATCTCACCTCAAATGGAAATTTAAAAAAGATGACTTAGCCCAAATCCTTCCAACAAACACCCCAGCTAATGAGGAGGCCAAAGTTCAATTAATGATAGCATGGGAGTCACATGAGGAGTTGAAGATCCTGTTTCTATAGTTTATGGACCCTCAACCTTGATGACAAGGTTGATCTGAAGAGGGCGGACTTGATAGGACTCCAACAGGGTTGAGTCCTAATCATCTTTGTATTAGTTAATAAAAACCCTGTTAGATTATAATAAAGCCACTCCTGTCTTATAAAGGAGTATGTTTAGGTTTAGATTAGCCCTTAGGGCATAGTAGCTGCTACACCCCTTACTGGGTTGGTCGGCTATGGTTTTCCCCTGCTTAGGTCGGCTATCGAGCCCCTTAGCCGCCTCTTGTTCCTATTAAGATAGGTTAGCTATAGGAGGGGTAAAGGGGTAGGGTTTTGATCCCTATTTAAAGATGTATTCACCGCTCCCCTCTTGAATCAAGCAATTATCAATTTTATTTCAGCCTTGTGCCTAATCTAGGAGGGAGGAACCCCTACAGCATTCCAAGGGTTGATCTCCCTTAAGGATCAAAATTTATAAAGCTCTATCTGGGGTTCTATCATGCTGCCCTAATGGCACTTCATATTGAAGATTGCAGCAGGTTCGACGTCAAGGTCATCGATGGCCAAATTTTAAAGTACGATCAAAGATGCCCGCATATGAAGTTAATACTGCAAGACCAAGAAATTATTACTGACTTTTTCCTCCTCCCACTTAATAATTATGAGGTGGTGCTCGACATCAAATGGCTAACTATGCTGGGTAATGTTTTCTAAAATTTTTCAAAGTTAATTATGAATTTTTTTAACAAAAGGAAACAGGTGATCCTAAGCGAAAAACATGGGAGTAACATGATGACAATTTCAATGCAGTGTATGGAGAAAATTTTATGAAAGTTGCACAATGGTTTCCTAATGCAACTTCAACAGCAACATATGAGGGAGCTAACAAAAATCAAAGACCTAAATCTTCTCCAATGGCTTGCTAAATTTTCAAACATCTATGTCGAACCACACAGTCTACCCCCTACCCGACTATACGACCACCAGATTCTGATCCTACTAGGCAAATCACTAGCAAATACTCACCTTCAAATGACCGAAATAGAGAAGATTGGAGATGCTTGAAACAAGGATCATTCAGCTAAGTTGCAGCCCCTATTCTTCGCTGATCCTCCTTGTACATAAGAAAGACGGAACGTGGTGAATATGCATAGATTACCGAGCCCTCAATGATATAACAGTCAAGGACAAGCTATTCCCATAGTGGATGAATTAAAGGAAGCACAAGTCTTCAGGAAGCTGGATTTGCGGTTTGGATATTATCAAATTTGGGTCCACGAAGAAGACATACCCAAGACTGCCTTTTGGATGCACAACGACCACTATGAAATTTTTGTTAATGCCCATCGGTCTCATCAATGCTCGCTACACCTTTCAGAGCCTTGTAAATGATATTTTTCGGAGTTATCTTCATAAGTTCATGTTGGATTTCTTTGACAACGTCCTTATTTACAACCGTTTGCTTGAATGTCACCCCGCCACTTACGACTTGTTCTGACGATTCTTCGAGAAAATACTCTTTTTGTCAAACAATCAAAATACAGTTTTGTTCAATGGAAGGTGGAGTATCTTGGGACATCATCTCGGAGGAAGGCATAGCGGTGGACCCTTCAAAGATCGAGGCAATGTAAAGCTAGCTGACACCTAAGAACGCAAAAGCGCTATGCGAATTTCTCAAACTGACAGGCTACTATCGTAAGTTGGTCAAGGATTATGGAAAGATCAGTGCCCTCCTCACATCCTTGCTGAAAAAGGATGCTTTTCAGTGGTCGAACAAAGCCTCCACTACCTTCGACGCTCTCAAGGCAGCAATGATGACTACACCCGTGCTAGCACTACCTGACTTCGACAAAATGTTCATTATTGAAATGGATGTATCAAGAGTTGGGATCAGTGCCATCCTCATGCAAGAAGGCTGACCCCTTACCTACACCAGTAGCATTATCTCCTTTCCACATAAAAATGTCCATCTACGATAAGGAGATGCTCACGATTGTACATGTAATAGCAAAATGGAGACCTTACCTGATTGGCAGATGCTTTCAAATAAAGATCGACAACAAGAGTCTCAAATACTTTTTAGAGTAGAAGATATCATCCCTCGAGCAGCAAAAATTGGTAATAGAACTTCTCAAATACAATTATGAAATCACTTATAAAAGGGGGAAAGAGAATATGGTTGCAGATGCACTCTCTTGATTGCCGGAGCAAGCTAAAATTTCAGCCATCTCTCTTTCGATCAGCAACTTCCTCGAAGACATTAGGAAAGAATGGTGAGATAATCCTGAAGTAAAGGAAACCATCAAAAAAATAGAAGAAGAACCAGACTGTGGCGCATTTCAGTTGGGATTCGAAGGACTTACGCTATAAGGGACGCATAGTACTACTATCAAATTCTCATTGTATAAAGATCATCCTACAAGAGATGCATTCCACATCGGTGGCGGGGCACTCCAGATTCCTTATAACTTACAAGAGGATTAAACATAACTTTTATTGGAAAGGGATAAAGAATGCTATTGTTGAATTGGTAGCGCGATGTGACATATGCCAACGACATAAAGGTGAAACGGTGGCAAGTCCAGGGAAGCTGCAACCTCTACCCATACCGGACTCAGTGTGGACCGATATATTGATGGACTTGATAGGGCCCTAGCAGGGTTAGGTCATACCGGAGTCGGTGTGGACCGATATATCGATGGACTTGATAGGGCCCTAGCAGGGTTAGGTCCTACTCAACCAAGTAGCACCTAATAAATACCTTGTGAGATTGTAATAAACCCCATCTAGTCGCCTCTATCTTATAAAGAAGAGTGGCTAGGGTTTATATTTGGGGCCTTATGGCTTCTAGGCCACCACCCCCTTTACTGGGTAGGTCTAGCTAGGGTTTGTAGTAGGGACGCCTATTTGGTGCAGCACCCTAGGCTATCGCCCCGTTAACAGGGAAAGTCGGCTAGGGTGGAGGGCAAAAGGGATAATTTACTTAGGAAGTAGCCTCCTAGAGTTAGGGCTTAGAGCCCTATATAAGCATGTAGCCTCCATCTTTTTTGAATAAGAAAGATCAATCTATAATTTTTGCCATTTGGCCAACTACTAGGAGAGTGGAACCTCTATAGCATTCTAAGGGTTGATCCTCCTTAAAGATCAGTCTACATAAAATTTCACTAGGGTTCTATCATCTGGTATCAAAACAGTGATCTTATTGCTTTTGTTGCCATCCTTGCCACCCACCACCAACTAAGAAATTCCCACAATTGCTCTTGACATCGCCATCTCCACCATCACCTTCTACCACAAATCAAATTAGTTTGCTGCCACCACCTCCAATTGCATCAGAGATCTAGTTTTCTCCTATCACCAATACCTTTAATTGTTGTAATTTTCCATTCAAAATACCAAAAAGAAGTCTTTTTATCTATCCCTTGCTATGAATTCCTTTCATCATAAAAGTTATCATCTTTGCAAACGAATTATTATTACAGAAAATTTCAGCCGTGTTGCCTTTAAACTGATCTATTTACTTTTCTTTTTGAATGAAATTTCTTATACACTTCATAGATCATCTTGGCTTTCATTTGTGATTAATCTAATATGGAATTCATCTCTGAATTTTCGTCACAACCCACTGAAATTTTTCGACGAGAATTTTGCTATCGCAACTTACACCGATTTCCTTATTGTTATGCTACTAAAATTTTCTTGATCTAATTTGTCATCATTGTTGCTATCTAAACCAAGATTTTGCTATCAAACTCCCTCCTCAAATTCCTCAGTTTTTGCTAGAAATTTTGTCGAGAAATCACTATTTCTTTGACCATAATTTTGCCCTTACGAGACAGCACCTATATGTAGCAACTTCTACCGATTTCTATCAAAACTTTGGTGCTATCTACCACAGATCTAACACTCTTTCCTAACATTCATCCACTACCATCATAGCCCTAAAACTCTACTAAACTGCACCCCCAAATCACACCCAAAATAGCCACAAAATAAGCCTAAACCACAGCCTACATTCACCGATCCACCAACCTTTTTTGGCCACCACTTCCCTCAACCAACACATGCCCTTAGCCCAACAACAAAAGAGGGATTTTAATATTATAGATTTGAAGGCATATACTATGGCATTTGACGAGACAATTAATATTAAATTTAAAGCCTTCAAGACATGAATGGAGGATAAGATTTGGACTCTCTTTACTGAACTCAGTTTGGGCCAACCACCAAGCTCAAAGAAATCACATCAAGGAGAGAACTCTGTCCGAAGAGAAGACTTCCTAGAGAGGGGAGGCTCTATGATCGATCTCTACTATACATGCATCAGGGTGGACTTCCCTAGATTGGAAGAAGTAGACCCAATTAGTTGGGATCTCGTGCACGGAGCGATATTTTCGGTATATATCTTGAAGGGGACGCATCTATGGTGGAAATTACAGCTATATATCTTGAAGGGGATATCATACAATGGTTTGATTGGTTTTAACACACTCATGGAGTCCTCTCATGATGACAATTTAAAGAAGGCCTACCGATCCGCTTCGGACCAACTGATTATAAGAACATTGACAGACAACTAGCAAAGATCTAACAAACCTCCACCATTCAGGAGTATTACACCAGGTTTAAAAAGTTATCTAATCAAACTCGTGGTTGGTCTAAAAAATAACTATTATGGACTTTTATTGAGAGCTTAAAACCGGAGATCCGGGGAGAAGTTAAAGTGCGACAACCATACACACTTATGGCAGCCATTTCTTTCATGCAACTTCAAGAGGAGCGATTGAACAATGAAGCCCAAAGGACTAGGGTCACTCCCCGACTAGCAATATTGAAGCCCTCAACCCCCCTTACTCTCAGCCAAGCCCATGCACTAAAAAAGTTGATGAGAGAAGAGCTTTGGGAGCAATCGGCGAAGGGGTTATATTGGCATTATGACGAACTATGGAGCCACGAACATTGCTATAAAAAAGGGAGGCTTCTTATGATTGAACCAGTAGAAGAAGAGGCATTGAACATCTAGAAGAGAGCCTTCAACATGAAGAAGAAGATGTGAAAGAAGAGCCACAACCGATCGATTTTATGGTACATGTGCTAGTCAGCTACTCAAGTTAGAGGCCTTCTCAAAGAACAATCGATCATGTTCTCATCGACACAGGTAACACTAATAACTTCCTAAACAATAAGGTTGCAGGAAATTTGATATAAAGGTCACTGATGGTCGAATCCTTTTATGCAACCAAAGATGCTCGCAAGTGAAACTATTACTGCAAGACCAAGAAATGATCGTCGACTTCTTCCTCCTACCAATTGATGATTATGAGGCAATGCTTGGCATAGAATGGCTAATGATGCTAGGTGATGTCACCTAGAACTGTTCTAAATTGATTATAAAATTCTACTGCAAAGGCAAACAGATCACCCTACGTGGGAAGCGTAGAAGCAACATAACCACCGTTTCGACCCAACGAATGGAGAAAGTTATATACAATGTAACCACTATTCTAATAGAAATTGAAGATCAAAATATCGACCAATTGTTTGCTAAATTTGTCAATGTTTTTACTGAATCATGTAGTCTTCCTCCTACTCAGCAACATGACCACCGGATTCCAATTCTTTTAGGTAAACCATCAGCAAACACTTGGTCATACCGCTATCTTCACCTCTAGAAGGATAAAATTGAAAAGATTGTAAAGGAGATGCTTGAAACAAGGGTGATTCGATCAAGCTGCAACCCCTATTCCTCACCGGTGCTACCTGCACACAAGAAGGATATAACTTGGTGGATGTGCATCGACTATCGAGCTTTAAATAGCATCACCATCAAGGATAAGTACCTAATACCAGTGGTGGATGAACTTCTTGATGAGTTAAAAGGAGATCGAGTCTTCATAAAGTTAGACCTCCGATCTGGTTACCACCAAATTTGGGTATATGAAGATGACATTCCAAAATCTGTATTCCGCACAAATAACGACCATTAGAAATTCTTGGTAATGCATTTTGGACTTACTAATGCTCCTTCAACCTTCCAAAGCCTTATGAACAATATTTTTTGGAGCTTTTTTTACAAATTTGTGCTGGTATTTCTCGATGATATTCTTATTTATAGTCCTCTTGAGACTCACTTTTGGCACTTGCAGTTTATTTTGATGATCCTTTGGGAGAATGCTCTTTTTGTTAGGTAATCAAAGTGTAGCTTTCTCTATAAAAAAGTATAGTACCTTGGGCACATAATATCCAAAGGAGTGGCGATAGACCCAACAAAAATTGAGGCAATGCAGGGCTGGCTGAAACCTATAAATATGAAATTGCTACATGGTTTCCTTAGACTAACGGGCTACTACCAAAAATTTTTGAAGGACTATGGGAAGATCAGTGTACCCATCATTCGCTACTGAAAAAAGATGCCTTCTAATGGTCGAACAAAGCCTTAGTTGCCTTCGACAAACTTAAGGCAACCATGATGACAACGCTGGTGCTAGCACTACGAGATTTCAACTGACCGTTCATCATTAAGGCCGACGCATTTGGAGTTTTAATTGGAGCCATTCTTATGCAAGATGGTTGATCACTCACATACACTAGCAAGATGTTGTCTCCCTCCCATAAGAAAATATCAATATATGATAAGGAGATGCTCGCCATTGTGCACATAGTAACAAAGTGGAGACCCTACCTGGTCGGTCGACAATTTCAAATTAAAACTGACCATAGAAGCCTCAAGTACTTTTTGGAGCAGAAGATATCATCCCTTGAGCAGAAAAAATGAGTAACCAAACTTCTTAGATTTGATTATGAAATTATTTACAAAAAGGAGAAAGAAAACATTATTGTAGATACACTTTCACGGCTACTTGAGCAAGCTAACTTTTCAGCCATCTCCCTTCATACCATCGACTTCCTCAAGGACATTAAGGAGGAATGGAAGAAGGATCCAAAGACTAGCAACATCATAAATAATTGGAAGAATATCCAAGTGCAATAGCTCACTACACTTGGGATTCGAGGGACCTATTGTGCTTATCTATTACTCTCCTTGCATCAAAATCATCCTGTATGAAATGCTTGTTGAATCTCATATTTTAATGATGAAATCAATTAATGATATTTATGATCTAACTTGTGTATTAGAGAAAGTGATGCAAGATTAATTACAATGGTAAAAAGGCATTACAATAAGATGTTAGACTGAAGTCAAGTTCGGGCATCGGGCCAAGTTTTGGACGACGTAGTGGGAGCTCGACGAGAGTTTGTCTGAGGTCGGCCGAGATTCGGATGATGTTGTCGAGAGTTCACCGAGAGCTCACTAGAGGTTTACCGGGAAGTTCATCGGGAGTTCGCCTATAGGTTCTTAGGAGCTCGCCGGGAGTTCGCCGAAAGGATACTGGGAGTTTGCCGAAGGGAATCGGGAGCTCGCCGGGGGTTTACTGAAAGGATGTCGGGAGTTCACTGAGAGTTTGCCGAGAGATCAATTGATAGTAGAACGATGAAAATTATGTGTTAAGTGTCATAATTAGCATCATAATGAGAGTTAGTTTTACTAACTCAATTAAGAGATCATTAGGCCTTAATTGTGGCTGATTTAGACTTACTAGAAAAGTTATTTCAGTAACGTAATGTTATGTGAGGCATGGTATTCGAAGATATAGTCTCCGAGAAGACACAATCTTCGAGACAGCATAATCTCTTAGAAGACACAGCCTCCGAGAAGACATAGTCTCTTAGAAGACATAGTCTTTGAGAAAACACAGTCTCCTAGAAGACACAGTCTTTAAAAAAACACAGTCTTTGAGAATTTTGGCTCTATTCTTGAAGCCATTTGGGGCCTATAAATACTCCACCCATTCTTGCTTGAGGATGTAAGAATCATGAGTGAAAAACTTGTGAAAATGCTATTGTAATTCCTTGAGAGCTCCCCCTCATTTCGTCTTATATAGTTTTTATTTAAGGGAGAGCTGAGAGAATTGTAAAGGTTATCTCCTGAACCTGTAAAAGGAGAATAGAGCTATAAGAGGGGTGTTTAATATTTGCCCATTAAAAAAGATCAGGAGTGGAAGTCGGTGATCTCAAGTGAAGAGGAATCAGGAGTTCACGTAGGTCAAGGGGACCGAACCACTATAAAAATCTTGTATACATCTCTTTCTTGCCTTTCATTACTATTGCTTTTGGATTTCATTACTTATTAACTAGTTATAAGTTAAAGTACTTTTAATATCAGTTTTCTTTGAAGGAAAAGTGTTTCAAACCAAAGTTTTCAAAATAGCACTAATTCACCCCCTTTCTTAGTGCCAACTCGATCCTAATAGTTAGTATCAAAGTAGGTTTTACTCAATTGGATTAACAGCCAAGTGAGTAAATGGCTTCTTTTGGCATAAATTAGGGACACTTTATCACACATCCTCCCATGTTTAATGGGATGGATTACACATATTGGAAAACTCGAATGAGAATTTTCCTACTTTTTATGGATTTCGATTTATGGCATATTGCTAAAATTAGTTTTCATAAGTCATCCAATCCGAAAAATGATTGGAATGATCATGAAAAATAAATATTTTTCTTAAATACTAAAGCTATGAATGCTTTATTTTACGCTTTAGATCAAACTAAATTTAATCAGGTTTCTACTTGTGTTTCGGCTTTTGATATATAACACACATTAGAAATCACACACAAAAGCATAAGTAAAATAAAGGAATAAAAAATAATTAAAATGATCTGTAAAGATGAACAAGAAGAATACCTTCCAAATAATATGAATGATACTGAACTGAGAACACAATAACAATACCTTCCAAAGAACAGGAAGGAAATTGAATTGAGAACAATAGATGACTCCTCGAGTGAAATATCGAGTGACCATATCTATAAATTTGAACTTATAAAAAAGAACCAAATAAATTAATGAAAATAAATAAAAAATATAAAAATAAACTTAAATTGGACAAAACCTCTTGCTATGAATACAAAAAGCTGATGCACTCTAAAGATGAAGAGCACAACCAAGAAGAAATAGAGAGTCTCGCACTCATGGTCATCCACGATAAGGTAAGTAACTCACCTGAAGCTTCATTTACTTTTGATAAGTTATTAAATACATTTTATGAATTATTTGATGAGTTTACAAAGCTTAGCAGAACTTATAAACCACTCAAAAAGGATCATGCATTACTTTATAGCAAATTTGAAAATATGAATTATGCATCAACACCATGTACTTTTTGCTCGAGATGTGAAATACTAGATAAAATTAAAAAGAAAATTGTCATATTAAAACAAACCTTAGAAAAGTTTAAGATAGATAACAAGTCTCTAAACATGATCCTTGGTGATAAGAGTCATGTTCATAAGGAAGGTATTGGCTTTGTGGGTAATATTTATTAAAAGCTAACTATCTGTGTTGGCGGACCTACATTACACTCTTCTTTGAAACTCAAATATAATTTTTATGATAGATTAGGACATTTTGCTTATAAATATTTATTTAGAAAGTATAGTTCACATATGTTGATTTGAGTTCCTAAAGGAACCATTAATAACCAAATGCCTTTAGTTAAATTAAATAGAGCTTTTCATGAGGGATCTAAAGTCAAATGGGTACATAAACCAAAACCTATCTCTTGTAGGTTAGTCTCCTAATAAAGGCTATGAGCACTAAACAGTATCTTGATAGTGGACGCTCAAGGGACATGATCTAAGATCTAAAAAATACTTTTCAAGCTCACTAGCCTAAACAATAAAAATAAAGAAAATATTAAAATTAAAATTATTGGCAATAAATATTTTGATATTTTTTATTATTTTTCGATGATGCATGACTTATACATAGGTAGAGCACTAGTAAAAAATAAACTACAATTAAGAACCTTAGTTATTTTTAATGAAAAATTATCTATGTTAAAATCTTTTGGAAAAGAGATATTAACGATATTATATTAGTTGATTTAAATGTAAATGCTAATGTTGAATGATTGACTTGTAAAAGTTGAATGATGATTAACTTTAATATTGTGCTGGTTGTATGTTGAAATAGGTCTTTTGTTGTTCAATTTTAGATTATTCTTGAATTTGAGATTAACATAAAATAAAAAAGAGAGAAAATCATGCTTTATTTTCTAGTATTTTTGAAAAATTAAAAGTATTTTTAAAATAAGAATAAAAATTACATGATAACTCATTTCACTAAGTCTAAAGAGTTAGACGCACTTAAAAATAAAAATTATTATAATTAAAATAAATCTTGTTTAAAAATGTTTTATAATTTCCTTTAGAAATGATATTGGGTCTTAAGTTTTAAAAAGCTGAAGATGTTTTATTTGTTGAAAAATATTTTACTATAATAATCTTGATGATTTTCTTAAATGAAATTGGGTTTTAAAGAACAATCAATGCATGAATTTGGGATAAAAGTTGAAGAAATTTTTATATGAAATAAGTCACATGGATTGAAACAACTAAAAAGAGGAAAATTTTTTCTTTAAAAATTTCTCAATCAAGTTTTCAAGAAGGGATAAATTGATATCATTATTGTTGAATCTCTTGAACTACAAAAATGATTTTAATAATTAAACTTTGAAGTAGATTTTTTTCCCAACCAAATCATAAAATTTCTCATGATTTTTCTTTTATGGGAATCAACTTTTTTACTTCTATAATTTTCTTTTTACTGAAGAGGAGACTTATGTTCTTATAACTTGAGATTTTTATTAAGAACTATGATCTTAATAACTTGAAATTTCCTATATATGAATCAAGATCTTTTATCTTTTCTCCTATGCAACTTATCATAGAAAATGTCTTATCATGATATTGACATCTTGAAAATTATAATTTGAGATCTTTATATAAATCAAGATCGTTTACTAGGACTCTTTCATTTTATTAAAGAAAATTATCCATATGAAACAGGATCCTTCTTGTTATTTGATCTCATAAAATTTCTTTTTGACCTAAAGAAAATTTATCAAATTGAATCATTTCTTTTGGTATTCATGATTTGATATTAATATCCTTCATAATATGATTTATTTATGACTTCCTTATATTCATGAATGGTATACATTATCATCAAATTAATATTTCTTAAATTTATGATGAGTTGAAAATTGAACGAGATTTTTTTTTTCATGAACTTTTTTCACTTGACTTATCCTTTATGGAAATCATTTTTAACCTATATGATTTCTTCTTTTTAATAAAAAAATATTTATGATTTTAACAATTATAATTTAAGATTTTTAATCAAGATCATTCTTTCATTATATTAAGAAAAATTATCTTAATGATATATGTCTTAAGATTTATTTTAAATGAATCAAGATTATTTACTCTCCTAAAACTCATTTTCATTATTTATAAAAAAGGGAGAATTTATTAAAGTAAATCATGTCTTTTGGTACTTGCGAATTAATTTTTTATATTATATCCTTAATGACATAATTTTCATTATATAACCCCTTTATATATATTTGTCAATGACTTGAAAATTAATTTTGTACTATAATATTCTTCCCATCTTTTCGACAATGACCAAAGGGGAGAAAACAATTTCTTTATGAGATAAATATTTAAGAATATTCAAATATAAGTTGCACATGTATCCTTTTTGTTTATGACAAATAGGGAGAAATAACATAATTGATGACAAAGAAATGTTTTGAGATCTTTAAAATGGTTGAAATGGATGTTGTATCATGATTGATGACATGGTTGTCTTATGAACATAATGATTGAAATTTTTATATGATACTAAGAATATTTTATCATGTATGATTAAATTATGAAAAATTATCAAAATGCTTGAATCCAAAAGTGATGATGTTTTTGAATTTAAGTTTATCTTTATTCTACTGAAATGTATCCTTGTTCTTACTTTGATTATGAGGAAAATTTGGGATAAAACGGAAATCTCTTTTGTTGGATGCCTAAGTATAAATCTTTTATTGTAACTTTTAGTATAGACCTCTGATTTAGACAAAACTTATCTTTTTCAAAAATAGATTCACATATCTTTCCTTTGAAACTAAGTTTGAAGAATTTAGAGTTCATTTCTTGCCCAAACGTTTGTTTCAATTGAGCATATAAAATCTGTAAAATAGAATTTGTACCTTCTAACCTTTTATTACTATATTGCTTATATCTTTCTGTTAGAGTCTATGATTTATACAAAACTAGATTCATTAGAAAATAAACTCATATATCTTTCATTTTGTACAAGGAGTAAAAGATTTAGAATCTAAATGACTATCAAAATTCTATTATTTTAGACATTATAGATTATGTAAAATAAGAACTATGATTTCAGACCTTTGGCTGTCAAATCATCTATAACTTTTTGTAGAGGCTTCCAATTTATATAAAACTTATTTCATTTGAAAGTAAATTGATTTATCTTTCTAAAAACCTATTTTGAGTAATTTAGAGTATATTTGATTATTCAAAATAACTTTGAGATGTACCTTATAAATTCTGCCAGAATAGTTATCGTATCAGTTTTGCCCATTCTTGCTTCATCCATTTCAAAATTGAATTCTCTGATGCTATTGCCTTTGATTTCCTTATATATCTGAATATGTTATATATTAATTGATGTTACACTATATTATTTTATTTAGGCACATGCATATTGTTCTACATGTGCTTCCAATATAAGCCAAATTTATTACTCATGTCATTTTGTACTCTGGTGTTTGTGGGATAGTCTGGACCTTTGCTAGTAATGGTAAAAAGTATGTTATGCTTGGATCCTATGATGCTCTACTATGTTTGGTAGTCAGATGGACCACATTATGTTTGTGATCCCACTTCACTATCTACGTTTTTGATATGTTATCGAATCATATTCTGTCTATGATCCAATTAAAACCCATCCTTCAATGAGTCTTATAGTATTGCTTAAATTCTTATGCACTCTTGTTCTTTATTATTTGGCTATCTGAATATAAATTATGAATATTTATGTTGACATCGTATTATTCATATTAGCACATGTATATTTTATTGTTTCGCATGTGCTTTCGATATATACCACTTTTATTACTCATGTCCTTTTGTACTCAGGTATTTATGGGATTTTCTAGACCTTTACCAGAAATCGTAAAAGGTATTATGTTCAGAGCCAGCTATGCTCTTACTGGCCCCACTAACTTCACTCAAACATGGGTGGATGGAGCTCCCAAACGTAAGAGACTTATGTTTGGTGGTCATTCAATGATGGATGATCCACATTATGTTTATGGTCCCACTTCACCCTCTATATTTTGGATATGATATCAAAAGCATTGCTTATGAGTTTGTTTCTGTGCTTTAGATAAGAATGAAATAAATGTTATGTCTAAATGATATTTAAGCTTTTGTTCATTTGATAAGCTTTTAAGATTATTTATACACCATTGATATTCTTCGAAATATGTCCTATGCATTTTTGATATATTTTGAAATGTTTCATTTACTATTGATATATTCCAAAACATTTCACATATAATTGATATATTCTGAAATGTCCTATACATCTTTGATATGCTCTGAAATGTTTCGTATTCTCATTAATATGCTCCAAAATATTTTGTTTGCCATTAATATGCTACTTGACATTCTTATTCCTATAATATGTATCCAATTTCAAATGTGACATATAAGCTTAAGTTCTATATTTGTTCACTTGACATGTTCAGAGGTACTTCATGTGTTATTGATATGCTCCTAAAACTTCATATGTCATTGATATATACCAAAATATTTTTGATTACCATATATGCTCCAATTACCTTCCCAAATTATTATGGATTCAAGTATGATTCGAATGAGATGAACCTTGTGGATTTAAATTTGATCTAATGCTATATGTGAAAACTTTTGTATTCCCTACCTTGTGTTCTGTTATCAAGTTCAATTCGTAAACATCTTTCCATGTCTTGAACTTGTTTGATACTTGTTGGGCTTCATAGCTCACTTTGTTGCTATTTAATCTTCTTCAGGTTAGCTTGGCATTTATTGAAATACTTGATACAAGGCTAAAGCAATGGGATAGCAAGAAGTTCTTGGGCTAATTCTTTATTTGATAATATGTAATCACTGTATGTGTATACCTTATGTCTAATCATAAAGTTGTATACATACTTTGAAGTGGGGTAACTATGTAATGGTCTTAAGAGTACCCCCTTGTTTGGGATATCGAATGTTAAACTTGCTATAAAACATATGAAGTGGTAGTATATAGTTGTTTTCAAAGTCATATAGATTTTATCACATTAGTGAACTTTATAAATGTAGATTATATTTAGCTGTACTATTTTGGATTGGTTTTGTGATTCATTAGGAGAATGTGAAGAGATTATAATCTGTACAGGTTTCTATGAAAGTGATTGAATGACTATGCATGTTATTCTTAGTATCCTCAAATGATTGTTTAGATCCTGGATAGATTATGTTATTAATAATATTATCGATCTTTTAAGATCAGAGTCACACCTCTTGAATGTGATATAATTCGGGGGGTGTGACACGAAGATTATATTAAGTATCGTAGTTAGCATCATAATAAGAGTTAGTTTTATTAACTCAATTAAAAGGGGCCTTAATTGGGGTTGATTTGGACTTATTAGAAAAGTTATTTTAATAACCCAGGGTTAGATAAAATACAGTCTTTGAAGACAGTCTCCAAGATGACATAGTTTTTTAATGTGTGTCAGGTGGTGACACTGCCCAACCTAGGCAGTGGAATTGCCTAGACATAGTTTTCTAGACTGTGTCAGGCGGTGGTACTGTCCAGGCTAGCAGTACTACTGTCAAAACATAGTCTCCAAGGGTAGAGGTTGTCAACACCTCGAAAAATCTCTAAAAATTTAAATTTTGGCTCCACTTTTGAAGTCATTTGGGGCCTATAAATACCCCACCCCTTCTTGTTTGAGAATGCATGAATTAAGAGTAAACTTGTGAAAATATTGTTGTAATTCTTTGAGAGCTCCTCTCATTGTGACTTATGTAGTTTTCTATTGACTTGTAAAGGTTATCTCATGAACCTATAAAAGGAGAATAGAGTTGTAAGAGGGTAGTTAATCTTCATACATTAAAGGAAGATCAATATTAGAAGTTAGTGACCTCAATAGAGGAGGAATAAGGAGTGTACATACGTCACGAGACCGAACCTATATAAAATCGATTTGCTTCATCTTCTTTGCTTTTTATCTTCATTGCTTTCTTATTTAACTAACTACTACTTGCACTCTAACAAATATCTCTACGCTTAAACGTATTTTTGATATGGTTTTTATTCAATGAATATTTAAATCATCATAAACTTTTTATAAGAACTAATTCACACAACCCCACCACCCCTCTTAGTGTCGCTTTGATCCTAACACCCACAACATCTAATCTTGACGCAATGTTCAATTTTTTTGGCCTGATGCCCGATCTCTAACTCCGACGCAATATATGATTTTACTACTTCAATCGATTTGCCTTTTCATGATCGAAGATAGTCTTACATCATTTTTCTTGTACATAGATTAGATCATAACTTCATCAATTGATTTCATCATTAAAATTCGAGACTCAATAATCTCCCCCTTTTTTATGGTGACAGCCAATTGATGATGGAGTTTTAACTAAACTCCCCCTATTTATATACCATATTGAAATAAACTTGAATTCGTAGAATGATAACCTTCTAATCATAATATCTTTGTATTTAAGTTATGACAATTTTAATAAAGGTGACTTTCACACTTTATATACATACAACATAAACATCATTATAATAAAAATCATGAGTATTATATGCATAATATCAAATCATCTAGTTTGTTATAGCATGCATAATCCCAAATCATCAAAACATCAAATTATGTATCATAATTTTAAATCATATTAATTTCACATCAACATTACTTCTCCCCCTTTGTCATTAATAAAAAGGAGAAGAGTGCAACTAGCAAAGTTTTAAAACATGCAAGCTAGAGACTTTTGCTTCTCTTTTAAGATGTGCAAACTAGCACATTTTGATTTTCTTGAAATGAGCAAGATTGCACTTCTTTCTCTCCCCTTTGTAATTATCAAAATAAAAAAGAGAACGGAAGGATTCAATGGTGCAGAAATTTACATAATATGAAAAATAAAAAATCAAGTCATGAGTACTGAAAACCATGAATCATTTTAACAAAACTCTTCTTTTGTAAATGGCAAGAAGAAGGAATTGCATGAACGACCTTGACTCAAATGAATAACTGAAGTCATGAAAATAGAGAAATCAAGATAATGATCCAAAAACTATATATGAAAAGAGTTCATGCATTTGGTAGATTTAACATGTCTATCTCTTTTCTAATAAAATTAAATTGTTCCTCACTTAATGGTTTAGTGAATATATCTACTAGCTTATGTTTTGTATTAACAAATTTTAAAGATATATCATGATATTAACATGATCTCTAATAAAATGATGTATAATATCAATGTGTTTAATTCTGGAGTGTTGAATGGGAGTCTTTGTTAAATAAATAGCACTAGTATTATCATGTTTTATAGGGATGTTTTTCAAGTAAAGTCCATTGTCTTTTATAGTGTTTTTCATCTAAATAACTTCTACACAATGTGCACCCATTGCTACATATTCAGCCAAGATTGTAGATAATGCAATAGAATTTTATTTCTTAGAAGACCAAGAAACAAGTGTATGACTTAGGAACTGACAGGTTCTAGAGGTACTTTTTATATATATTCTACATCCTCCAAAGTCGGCTTCAATATAAGCAATTAAATCAAATATTTTAGAATTTGGATACCATAATCCTAGATTTAGAGTTCTTTTTAAATATCTAAATATTATTTTGACTTCCTTATAATGAGATTGTTTATGATTGGATTGAAATCTTGCACACAAGCCTACACTAAACATAATATATGGTCTAGTTGCAGTAAGATATAGCAAACTATCTATCATTCCTCTATAAGTCTTTTTATCAAAACATTCTCCATCTTGGTCCATATCTGATTTTGTGGAAGTGCTCATTGCTATATTAATAGCCTTAGCACTATCCATCTTAAATCATTTTAATAGATCTAAAATATACTTAGTTTGACCAATAAAAGTTCTATCATTAAGTTACTTAATTTGTAATCATAAGAATAATTTAATTATCTTATTAAACTCATTTCAAATTCTTGGCTCATAATTTTGATAAATGACTCACATAAAGATTCGTTTATAGAACTAAAATAATATCATCAACATAAATTTGAACAATAAGAAAATTATTTTTAAAATTTTTAATAAATAATATGGTATCGACCTTGTCTTTTGAAAAATTATTTTGAATAAGGAAAGAACTAAGCTTCTCATACCAAGCCCTGGGGGCTTGCTTCAATCCATAGAGAGTCTTAGATAACTTAAAAAACATGATTCGAAAAAGGAATATTCTCAAATCCGGGCGGTTATTTAACATAAACTTCTTTAAAAATAAAACCATTAAAAAATACACTTTTAACATACATTTGAAATAATTTTAAAATTTTTAAAATAAGCATATACAAGGAGTGTCCTTATGGCTTCAAGTATTGCCACAGGAACGAAGGTTCCTTCATAATCAATACCTTCATCTTAGTTGAAACATTTGGCCACTAATTTAGCCTTATTTCGAACCACAATACTAGATTCATCTTACTTATTTCTGAAGACTCATTTAGTGCTAATTACAAGATGGTTACTAGGCTTAGGAATATACATTATTTCTCTCAAATTGATTTAGCTCCTCATGCATTACAAAAACCCAAGAATCATCTTTTACGACATTGTCAATTCATTTTGGTTCATTTGAGATAGAAAGTCGGCATTAGCACAAAAAATTTTAAATGATTAACGAGTTTGAATATCTTTTGATGTATTTTCAATTATTAGCTCCTTAGGATGAGCATCTACATACTTTCATTCCTCGGGTAAGGATTCCTTGGAAGTAGATGCATCCAAGTTATTATAGAGAGGAGAATTTTTATTCAAATTTAAAGTACCAAAATCAAAATCATCATCAAAATCATTTTTTTTTAATTTAGAACCTTATTAAAAATAATATGATGGATTCCTCAATAGCTAAAGTTCTTTTATTAAAGACACGATAAACTTTTGAACTTGAGGAATAACTAAGAAATATACCTTCATCAGATTTTTGCATCAAACTTTTCTAAGACATCCTTTTCATTTAAAATAAAACATTTTTAACAGAAAACTTTGAAATATGAAATATTATGTTTTTATTATTCCATAATTCATAGAAAATTTTATAAAGTAGTGGTCTTACAAGAACCCTGTTTATGATGGATTTCTCAATAACTAAAGTTTTTTTATTAAAGATGCAATAAGCTTTTGAACTTGAGGAATAATTAAGAAATATGTCTTCATCAGATTTTGCATCAAACTTTCCTGAGACATCCTTTCATTTAAAATAAAACATTTTAAACAAAAACTTTGAAATATGAAATATTGGGATTTTATTATTCCACAATTCATAGGAAATTTTATAAAGTAGTAGTCTTACGAGAACCCTGTTTATGACCTAATATGTCATGTTTAACGGTTTCATCCCAAAAATATTGGGGTGGGTTATGTTCATTTAACATGGTTCTTGTCATCTCTTATAAACTCATATTTTTTCTTTCAACCACTCCATTTTGTGGTAGATTTTTTGGAGTGGAGAAATTATGGTCATACCCATTTAACTCACAAAAATCTTCAAAATCATGGTTTTTAAACTCACTACTATGATCACTTCGAATAGACGAAATCACAAAACCCTTTTCATTTTGAACTAGTTTACAAAATTTTGAAAATATTTAAAGTAATCACTTTTGTGTGCCAAAAATATGTCCAAGTAAATCGACTATAGTCATCTACGATTACAAATGCATATTTACTACCTCTTAGAATTATGGTATCTATTAGTCCAAATAAATCCATATGTATTAATTGTAGTGGTCTAGAGGTGCTTACTTGACTCCTAGATTTAAAACTACTTTTCGTTTGTTTACCTAGTTGGAATGTGTCATAAACTTTGTCTTTTACTAACTTAATTCTAGGCATGCCTCTTATAAGTTCTTTCATTATTATTTGTATAA
This sequence comes from Ensete glaucum, assembly GCA_021527575.1. Classification (NCBI taxonomy): domain Eukaryota; kingdom Viridiplantae; phylum Streptophyta; class Magnoliopsida; order Zingiberales; family Musaceae; genus Ensete; species Ensete glaucum. The sequence continues at coordinate 35,676,997 of CM038558.1, read as the reverse complement.
TTAGTTTTATACTTGTATAACCTAACCTAATCTTCTTTCATCATTATTGTTTAAATTCAAAAAATAAGTTGAACCATAAAAGTCATTAAGATCTGTACACACTATTGGTTCTTAAGGCAATCATTGATTTATTTTTGTGAGGTATCTCTATAATATAAACATTATATTTAATTTTTTTACTATAACCCTTATCACATAATTAAATAATGCTTAGTAGGCTATGTTTTAAGCTGTCTACTAGTAAGACATCTCCAATTGTTACCTATATTTTCTTTGCCAATAATTTTTTCTTTATTGTTATCTCCAAGTGTGACATACCCTTCGTCTCGGTGAGTAGCTTTAAAAATTATGATGGGTCTCCAGTCAAGTGCCTTGAGCATCCACTATAAAGATACTATTTTTTGCACCTAGCTTTTGTTTGGGGACATCTACATAAAAAAGGTTTTATTTTAAGTACCCATTTAACTTTGGATCCTTCATGATTGGATCTATCTCTTTTGACCTTTGGCATTAAGTCATTGATTGTTCCTTTAGGAATCCAAACAAATTTATGAGAGCTATAATTTTTGTAAGACATATAGGCACAATGACCAAATCTTCCACAAAAATTACATATATCTTTGTTAGGAATATATAGTGTGAAACTTTTAACAAATTTTATTGACTTTGGTTGAGTATTATGTTAGAACCATTATGGATTCTAAACTTGGGGTGATCTCTATAAGGGATTAGCCTTCTTAGAACTCTATAGGGGTTCCACCCTCTAAGTTGTTACTCAAAGGCTACTGAAAAGATTCATCTATTTATGAAGAAAAGTGATTCATTACAAGGCTATTTATAGGCCTTCTAAACCCTAATTCCTAATAGGACTCCTATTCCAAGACTCCTACTTCTAACAACTCCTATTGCTTCTCTAAGTAGCAACTACCAACCAGCCTATCAAGCGGTGGCCGACTGCTCTCCAATTCCTAATCTAATTCTAACTCAACCCTTTCTTAACCAATCCCCTTTAACCAAAGTAAAGGGTAGCTAACTAGGGTTACACGTGCCCCAATGCCTCATCTAAGTATCCTAACCTAGTCATCCTCTTCATCAACTAATTGCGGTCGGCTAAATAGGATTTACATGTATTCTCTCTCAATAAATTTAAATTAGGACCTTATTAGCTAGAGTCCTAACATATTACTGCCTACAAAACCAATTCTTTCCTTTTTATAGACATAACTTTAGTTGGTAAGAATTATGTTCAATGTTTTATTTTCAATTTTAAACTTTTCTAAGTCTTGTTATAATAATATATTTTCTATTCCATCTAACTCTTCATATTTAAAGTAAGGAGTACATGATGTTAGTGTTTCATGTAAAGTTTTAACTTTACTAGTAAGTAATGCATGATCATTTTTTAATGATTTATATTTCTTACTAACCTTTTTGAATTCATCATATAAATGATAAAAAGCATTAACCAATTCATCATAAGAAAAAGAAGCTTCGGGTAATTCATGTGGCCATTAGCGCCTAGTTTGCCATTTCGTTTTTGTTATGCTCTTCATCTTATGATACACTCAAATCATCCCAAGTTGCCTTGAGTATCTTTTTCTTCTTTTAAGTCGATAACTTTTTCTTCAATTATGGACACTTATTTTTGAAGTACCTTAGCTTTTTGTATTCTTAACAAATTGTAACGTCCACTTTTTATTCATTTTATTCTAATGATTTTTAGTCCTTTTCAAGAATTTTTTAAGTCATCTTGTTAGAAGTACAATGTCATTGCCCTTATCACTCGAGCTTTCACTCAATGAGTCTTCTTTTGTTCTCAATGCAATATCCTTTTATATTCTTTGGAAGGTTTTTCTCTTGTTTATCGTGTGCTTTATAAGTTATTTCGTAGGTCATCAATGACCCTATACATTCTTTAAGAGGAAAATTATTCAAATCCTTTACCTCTTCTACGGTAGTTACTTTTGGGTCCCAGCATTTAGGAAGAGATCTTAAAATTTTATTTGCTAGTTCGAGGTTAGTACAACATTACCAAGAGATTTTAAACCATTGGCAATATCTATAAATTGGGTGTACATGTCGCCAATGGTTTTGCTTAATTTTATTTTAAACAATTCATGACTATATACTAAGAGATTAATTTTTTACTTTTTTACTCTACTTGTATCTTCATGTATGACTTCTAGTGTGTGTCATATATCATAAGCAATGTCATACGTAGAAACACGGTTAAGTTTGTTTTTCTCCAAGGCACAAAACAAAGCGTTCATAGCTTTAGAATTCAAAGAAAATATTTTCTTTTCAAAATCACTCCAATCATTCATTGAATTGAAAGATTTTTAAAAGTAGTTTTCAATAATGTTCCACAACTAAAAATATATAGAAATCAGAAAAATTCTTATTTGTATTTTCTAGTAAGTGTAGTTTGTCCCATTGAACATAGAAGGATGAGTGATAGAGTGACCCTCATTAATTTCATAAAAAAGTATTAAAAACTCACTTAGATGTTAATCCAACTGAGTGAATGTGGCTCTGATACTAACTGTTAGGATCATATTGGCACTAGGAGGGGGTGAATTAGTGCTTTTGAAAAAAATCATGCTAATTGAAAAAAACCGTTCAATCAAACTTCATACCAAATATATGTTAGACATAGAATATGAGTGAGAATAGTGAGCTATTAAGTAAGCAATAAGAATAAAGCACAAGGAAAAGAACACATCAGATTTATAGTGGTTCGATCGTGGTGACCTACATCCACTCATAATTTCTCCTCCGTTGAGGCCACCGGCATTTACTAATGGTCTTCCTTCAATGGGCGACGATCAACTACCCTTTTCTAACCCTTTCTCCTTTTCTACACTTAGAATCGCAAGTTTTTTATCTTAGTTCTCATTTCCTTAAGCAAGAATTAGTGGAGTATTTATATGCCCCAAATGACTACAAAAATTAGAGCCAAGATTCAAAATTTTGGGATTTTCAAGGTGCTGGAGACTGTGTTCTAGCGGTAATATCGCTAGTTAGGTGGTACCTATTGGGAAACCTCAACAGATGCATCATATACGTAGTGGAAATCAAAATAAAAAATTGGTTTCCCACGCAGATTAAATCATCATGCAAAAGATTGGGGTCGTAAGAAAAACACAAAAACTGATAAAACCGTGATGTGTGAGAGATTGATTTTACCTAGGGGGATCATATATCCCTGTATTCCAGATCCGGATGGAGAAGATAAAGGAGGTCAAGCATCCTCCTCTTTAGCGGTATCCACACGATAGATCTCTATAGTGAAACTCCACCAATCTGATCTCGCAATTCTTACATATAGGGAGGGAGGAGAATAGGAGGTGGTGGCTAAAGCTGTAGCATGTCAACTGTGAGTCTCCCCTCCTATTTATAGAGAGCCACCAAAAAATCCTAGAGCTCCTGCCTTAGTGGGTATTGGATCTCCATCTAATAACCCGCTAACCTTGAATTAGTGGATCTCTATCCAATAATCTCCTTAGGCCTCTAATTGGGTCTTAAGTAAGGAGTCCATCAGCATAGGATCTCATCTAAGGAGAATAGGGGCTAATTGGATCTTCATCCAATTCTTTATTCACTGAAATATCTACCATATGTGTGTGACCCTCTAGGCCTGATATCGAGCTAGTTGTGAGTCGCTCCCATCAGAACTCCTTCTGATATAGTGAATCATTATCCTCATAATAATTCTCTCGACTCATCGACTATAGACGTACTAGGCCACTACGCCATAGTCCTCAGACGGTACAGGGGGGATCAAATCCATCGGACCTGTCTGTCCACAGTTACTATCTATCTGTAATTCCTCATCCAACTAATATCCTAGATACCGTATATTGGACATTGTACTGTCAGGTCATATACGGAATCCGTCATAGTCTTGCTGTAATCGGATTCTCCCGAAGAACTCTTTCTCTCTCAGTCCGAATGACCTTGGCCAGAGATCTATTTGAGTAAGCATATATGGGATATTCCTCTCATAATACCGAGAGTGGATGATCCTCTATTGACACTCAATTGCCTTTGTAAGGTTAGCCACTAATCCCGATAATCAATTGTACCAGATCTGGAACTTTCCAAATCTATAATCTGGCATCAAAGAAAGGAGTACTCAAATAAGGCATCCTTGGTGTCTTAAGTCTAAGGACCAGATACACAACTGAGACTATGAAATTATTGTCTGACATTAGGTATCATTAACCATACAGCATTCTATAAGCGGATCAATCAGTGAACTCATTCTCCAATGAGCACCTATACTATATCTTTAGTGTCTCCACACAAGTGGCTATGAGACCAACCGCCTCCATCATATGGATGGGTACATAATACACCAATCTGTCCGGTTATCTCAATGTCCCTCTTGAGTAACATATGACCAAGATTATTTAGGATATGTGTTTAAGGGTGAATCGATCTCATTATCGTGATCTCATCACGATCTGACTCCCATTACATAGAACTAAAGACATCACAATATATATGTAACAGATAATGTAAGAATATGTCAATATTAACCATAAGCAAAAAGATCACATAGCATGTCACACGTGTCATCACTCACGTGATTGGCTTGCAGGGCACCTACAACCAGCAATACCATCACTTGACACAGTCTGGAAAACTGTTTGGGCGGTACCATCGCCTGACATAATCTTGAAGACTATGTTTTGGGTGGTACCACTGCCTGGTCTGGGTGGTGCCACTGCTAGGCCTAACTTCAGGTCACCAAAATAAGCCTTTCAATAGGTCCAAATCAGCCCCAATTAAGGCCCAATGATCCCTTAATTGAGTTATCAAACAACCCCAAAGAAATTATATGCAGATTGATCTTTGAGGGGGATCAATTCTTAGAATGCTATAGGGGTTCCTCTCTCCTAATACTCAACCACAAGGCTGAATTGAAGATTGATCTTTGCTTATTCAATAGTGGTGGAGGCTACATGCTTATATAGGGCTCCAAAACCCTAACCCAAGGGAGGTTGCTCCCAAGTCAAATGACATCCTTGCACTCCTAAGGGTGGTGGCTTAGGGAACTACAACTAGCTAGCTACCCCCTACTAAAACCCTAGCCGACTTGCTCAATAAAGGGGGCGACGACTAGGAAGCTCTAAGGCCCTAGATATAAACCCTAGTCAATCTCATAGAGTTTATAGGATAGAGGTAGGTAGGTGGGGTTTATTACAATCTCATAGAGTTTATATTAGTAACTACTTGGTTGAGTAGGACCTAACCCTGCTAGGGTCCTATCAAGTTAGCATTGTTACATCTAAAACTAACTCAATTAAGACTTAAACTATGATGGTCATGACATAAATGATTACAAAGCGTAAATCTTATGTTGTCTGGCATGTCATTAGTTTATCTAAACCCTAGGTGCATCATGCTCTCCTTCGACATATTGCTCAATCCATCAATATATTGACTCCCATAACATCTGATCTTGATACAATGTCTGATTTTTTTGGCCCGATGCTCGATCTCTGACTCCAGCCTAACGTATGATTTTACCACTTCAATTGTTTTGCTTTTTCTAATAAAAAATAGTCCTATATCACTTTTATTGAACACAGATTAGATTATAACTTTATCAATTAATTTCATAATCAAAATCCAAGATTCAACACCTGTCAGAACTCTTTCTGACTTAGAACTCCTTTTAACTTAGGAAATTATTGTGAGATAAAAATTCACTCAACTCATCGACTATAAACGTACTAGGGCTCTACGCATAGTCCCTAAAAGGTACAGGAGATATAATTCATTAGACTTGTCTGTCTATAATTACTATGTATCTATAGTCTCTCATCCATATAATGTCCTAGAGATCATATATTAGGCATGGTACTATCATACCTCATACGGAATCTATATGAGTCTCGCTATAATTGGATTCTCTTGAAGAATTCCTCCCTCAATCCGAATGACCCTGACTAGGGATTTGCTTAAGCAAGAACACACGAGATATTCCTCTCGTGATACTGAGATTGGATGATCTTTTATTGATAATCAATTTTCTTCATAAGTTGGCTATCAATCCTGATTACCAATTACATCAAATCTAAAACTTACAAACCTATACATTTGAAGTAAAAGAAATGAGTACTCAAATAAGACATCCTTGGCGTTTCAAGTCTAAGGACTAGATACACAATTGGGACTATAAAATCACTATCTAACATCAGGTATCATTAACTATCTAGCATTTTATACGCGAATCAATTAGTTGTCACGCCCCCCGAATTATATCACATTTGAGAGGTGTGACCCTGTCTTAAAATCGATATTATTATAATTCATCAAATTCAATCTAGGATCTAAACTAACATTTAAGGATACTAAGAAAAACATGTAGAGCTATTCAATCACTTTCATAAAAACCTATGAAGATTTTAATTACTCTTCACATTCTCCTAACGAATCATACAACCAATCCAAAACCAACGTAACTAAATATAATTCATATTCATAAAGTCCATTAATATGATAAAATCTATACAACTTTGGAAACAACTATATACCATCATTCATATATTATACAATAAGTTTAACATCCGAGATCCCAAAACAAGAGGGTACTTTTAAAACCTTTATATAGTTACCCTATTTCAAAATTATCTACAACTTTACATTAGACACAAGGTATACTACATACAACGATAACATATTATCTAATAAAGATTTAGCCTAAGAACTTCTTACTTTCCACTGCTTTAGCCCCGTATCGAGTATTTTAATAAATATCAAGCTAACCTGAAGAAGATTATATAGCAACAGAGTGAGCTAAGAAGCCGAGCAAGTATCAAATAGGTTTAAGGCAAGAAAAGGTGTTTCAAATTCAACCTAATATCAGAATGCAAGGTAGAGAATACAAAAGTTTTCATATATAGCATCAAAAAATCACAAGGTTCTTCTTGTTCAAAGCTTACTTAAATATGTAATAATTTGAGAAAGGTAATTAGAGCATATATGGCAATTAGAAGCATTTTAGTATATATCAATATCATATGAAGTTTTAGGAGCATATCAATAACACATGAAACACTTCTGAACATGTCAAGAGAACAAATAACAAAATTAAACTCGTATGTCACATTTAAAGTTAGATGCGTATCATTCCTATCTAAAGCATAATAGAAAACATATAAGCAATACTTTGGATAACATATCAAATAAAACATAGAGGGTGGGGTGGGATCACAAATATAATACGGGTCAAATATTACTGAATGACCACCATACATAAGTCTCCCACGTTTGGGAGCTCCATCCACCCACGTTTGAGTAAAGTCATAGGGGGCTGGTAGAGCATTGTGGGCTCTAAGCATAACTTTCTTTACCATTTCTGGCAAAGATTCATATTATCCCACAAACACCATAGTGCAAAAGGATATGAGCAATGAATTTGACATATATCAGAAGCACATACGGAACAATAAATCATGCATGCACCTAAAGAAAATAATATAATATAACATTGGTTAATACATAACATATTTAGATATATAAGAAAATAAAAAATAAGAGCATAAGAGATTTCAGTTTTGAAATGGATGAAGCAAGTATAGGCAGAATTGATATAATTCCCTATTCTGGCAGAATTTAAAAGGTAAATTGTAGAGTTATTTAGATGATCAAACATACTCTAAATTACTCAAAAAAAAGTGTTGTTGAAAAGTTAAATCAATCTAGTTTAAAATATAATAAGTTTCATATAAATTAGAAGTCTCTACAAAATGTTCTAGATGATTTGGTAGCCAAAGGTCAGGAATTATGATCCTTATTTTATAGAAACTATAAGGTATAACAAAATAGAAATTTTGATAGTCATTTGGACTCCAAATCATTTAATCCTAGTAATAAATGAAATATCTATGAGCCTATTTTCTAATGAATTAAGTTTTACATAAATCATAGACTCTAACAGGGAGATATAATTAATCCAATGATGAAAGGCCAAAAGCTACAGATTCTATTTTATAGATTACATATGCTTATTAGAAGTAAATGTTTGGGCTAGCAAATGAACTCCAAATTCTTCAAACTTGGTTTTAAAAGAAAGATCTATGAATTTATTTTTGAAGAAACTAGGCTTTATCTAAAACCAAGGTTTGTAGTTTCAAGGTTTGTACTAAAAGTTACGACTTGAACAAGGCAAACAGGTCATAGTCTCTAAAATATTACAGATTCACACTTTAGTAGCCAAGCAAAAGAGATTTTGGATTTATTCTAAATTTTTTTATAATTAAAGTAAAAAACAAGGATAAATTTTAGTAGAAGGAATATAGAATACTTCCCTTTGAAAATTTTGATCCCAAATATTTGGATTCGATCAAAATCTCAGAACCCCCAAATCTTTTCTTCTCCTCTTCCTTCTCTTCTTCTTCTTCTTCTTCTTCTTCTTCTTCTTCTTCTTCTTCTTCTTCTTCTTCTTCTCAAGTTAATGTTTTAGCCAAATCTCTTTTCTTTTCTAATTGCTAATTATTTTAGCTATCATATGGGTTGCTAGGTGGCAAGCATGCATGTAAGGTGCTTATGTATCACCTATGCACACGCATAAGTGGTACCACTTTAAACTAGGTAGTGACACATGCCCTCCCTATTTTTCTTTTTTAACTTAATATGAATCTTCTATAATTCATTTCATATTTTTAAGATTCATGTTTAGGTCCCTAGCAATAAATTTTTAATATAAAATTATTTAATCAAAAGAATTATTAAATAAATCCTCAAATTTATAATTAGGTCCTCGTAAATAATTTAAAATATATTATTATAAATATTTCAGAAATGAGGGATCTTACACTCTCTCCCTCTTAAAATAAAAATTTAGTCTTCTAAATTTATCATACCTCCATCAACGAAAAGATGAGGATAGATTTTCTTCATTTCTTCCTCTAGCTCCCAAGTTGTTTCATCCATAGAATAATGCCTCCATATCACTTTAACTAAAGGAATAACCTGATTCCTTAGGATTTTCTCTTTCTTATTAATAATCTATATAGGTTCTTCTACATAAGATAAGTTGTCATTGATTACAATCAGCTGATACTAAAAAATATGAGAAGGATCGTGAATATACTTTCTAAGTGAAATATAAAATATATCATAGATATGACCCAAGGATGATGGCAAAGCAATCCTGTAAGCGACAGAACCAATCCTCTCAAGGACCTCAAATAGTCCAATAAATCTAAGGCTTAGCTTTCCTTTCTTTCCAAATCTTACCATGCCCTTGGAAGGAGAGACCTTCAAGAATACAAAATCCCCTACTTGAAACTCAATTTCTCGTCTTCTATTATCAGCATAGCTCTTTTGACGACTCTGAGTAGTATTTAGTCTTTCTCTTATAATTTGAATCTTTTTGGTAGTCTCCTGCACTTTTTCGGGTGCTAACAATTTCCTATCACTAACTTCCTCCCAACAAATAGGTGTTTTGCACTATTGCCCATACAAAGCTTCATAAGGAGCCATTTGAACACTAGACTGGTAACTATTATTGTAGATAAACTCAACAAGAGAAATATCTTTATCTCACTCACCTTTCCAATCCATGATATATGCTCTAAGCAAATTCTCAAGTGTTTGAATTGTTCTTTCTGATTTTCCAGTGGTTTGAGAGTGATAAGCAGTGCTAAACTTAACTTTAGTGCCCATAGATTCCTGTAATCTTCTCCATAATCTAGAAAGGAATATGGAGTCCCTATCAAAAATAATCTCTTTTGGAACACCATGAATCTTATTATTTCACCAATATATAAATTAACAAGCCTATCTATAGAGTATGTTATATTGATCAGTAGGAAATGTGATGATTTGGTTAACCTATCAATAATCACCCATATAGCATCATACTTTTTAGAGGTTCTAGGTAGATCTGAAATAAAATCCATGGTGATACTTTCTCATTTTTATTCAGGAATATCTAAAGGTTGTAACAACCCTCCAGGTCTTTGGTGTTTAATTTTGATTTTCTGGCAAGTTAAATATTTTGAAACATAAATTGTAATATTCTTTTTTATGTCTTCCCACCAGTAATGACTTTTATGATTGTTATACATTTTTATGCTACTCAGGTGTAAGGTGAATTTGGAACTATAACCTTCCTTTAGGATTTGATCCTTCCTTTAGGACATATACTCTATTCCCCATTCTCAATAGGCCATCCTCTGAAATACAAAAATCATGCTTTGATCCTTTTTCTACTTCTTTCCTCAAGTAGATTAAACATGGATCTCATAGTTGTCCTTTAATTTATTGAATGAGATCAGATTGAACTTGGATAGAGGCCATTAATATCATTGAGTCTTGTTCATTCCTGATAGCATTCACATCACCATTTTCTACTAATAATCCTCATTGCTTTACAACCAAACTAGCCATAAAGTTTATAAATTTTCTATTAAGTGCATCGACTACAACATTGGCTTTACCTAAATGATATCGGATGGTACAATCATAATCCTTTAAAATTTCCATCCATCTTCATTGCCTCATATTTAACTCCTTTTGAGTAAATATATACTTTAAACTTTTATGATTGGTAAATATTTCAAATATCCGGTCATATAAATAATATCTTCAAATCTTTAGTGCAAAAATAATTGCTGCTAACTCCAAATAATGGGTTGGATAATTTTGTTCATAATTTTTCAGTTGTCTAGAAGCATAAGCAATTAGTTTTCTTTCTTGTATCAGAACACATCCAAGGCCCTTCCTTGAAGCATCGATGTAAACTACCAATCCTTCATTACCACTAGGAATTGTGAGAATAGGAGCACTAGTCAATCTTCTTTTTAACTCCTGAAAACTTTGTTCACATTCATCACCCCATTTAAATCTCACATTCTTGGTTATCTTGGTGAGGGGGTTAGCAATTCAAGAAAACCCCTCCATAAATCTCCTATAATAACCTGCCATACCCAAGAAACTTCTAACTTTTGTTACATTTGTTGGTACTTCTCATTTAATTACTACTTCAACTTTCTTTGGATCAACATAGATGCCCTTTCCTGAATTATATAGCCTAAGAAAGTAACTTCATTTAACCGAAACACACATTTACTGAACTTTATATATAACTTCTTTTCTCTTAGTATGTACAATACATTTCTATAGTGCTCCTCATGCTCCGGATTATTCCTTGAATACACCAATATATCATCAATGAATACGATAACACAATATCCAAGAGTAGATGAAATATCCTATTCATTAATTCTATGAAAGTTGCTAGGGCATTAGTCAAACCTAAAGGCATTACTACAAATTTATAGTGACCATACCGAGTTATGAAAGCGATTTTAGGGATATCTTCTTTTTTTATATTTAATTGATAATAACCTGACCTCAAATCAATCTTGGAGAATACTTGTGCACCCTGTAATTGATCAAACAAATCATCAATTATGGGTAGAGGATACTTATTTTTTATCGTCACCTAGTTTAACTATTTATAATCAATACAAAGCCTCCATGTTCCATCCTTCTTCTTAACTAACAGTACTGGAGTACCTCATGGTGAAACACTGGATCAAATAAAATCTTTATCTAGTAGTTCTTATAGTTGCTTCTTCAATTCTTCTAGCTCAAGTGGTGTCATTCTATAGGGAGGCTTGGATATTGGTGTTGTTCTAGGGACCAAATCAATAGCAAATTCACTCTCTCTATCTGGAGGTAACTAGGCAAGTCATCTGGAAATACATCAGGGAACTCTCTGACTACCGAAATTTCATTTAGATGAGCTACTTAATTTAAATTCTCCTTTACATATATAATATAGTAAGAACAACCCTTCTGCATGAATCGATGAGCTTGTAATGCTGATATTAGGCAAGGAAGTGAGTCATGCCTAATACCCTCAAAATAAGAGATAGGTTGATCTGGTATGCAAAAAGTAATTATTTTTATATAGCAATCCATATTAGTATGATAGGAAGATAACCAATCCATGCCAAGTATAATATCAAAGCCCTGAATCGCAAGGAGAATTAAATCAGCAAGGAGTTCATGTTCTCCTATAAAAATCTAACAAGACGAATAAAGCAAATCTGTTGTCAAAGTATCCCCAACTGCATGTTACATACAACTCATAATCCAATGGTTTAGGTTAAATGCCCAAGTGACAAGCAAAAGTTCGTGAAAGAAAAGATAGATTGGACCCGGGATCAAACAAAACCTTTGATTCTTATTAAAAACAAGAATGTCGACTATTGATTTAAAAGCTCGGGAATCCTGTTCAGTTATGGCATAAACTCTAGTATGGGCTGCCATTCTAGGTGGCAATGGCTCCTTCTTCTTATTCAATGGGCAATCCTTTATTTTATGATCTAGTATCCCACAAGCAAAACAGGCTCTAGTCATCCAAAAACACTTACTTATTTCATGATTATATCCACATTTTGCACATAGCTGAGTTCTCTGAGGTGGCTTTCCTTTCCCTAATCCAGACATCTTGACCCTCTTATTGCTATTTTTATATTTATTTCCTCTCTTGCTTTTGCTTGTAAACTTGTCCTTGTATTTCTTACCCATAATTTATTATATCTCCTCCAAGTTTCTTTCAATTATTAATGTCTTTTCTACCATATCAGCATATGAAGGAAGTTCTAAGGCTGATAACCGACTCCTTATCATCAGTCTTAGACCTCTCTCAAATCTTTTTGCCTTCCTAATTTCATCATCGGTCATATGAGTGACAAATATGGAGAGTTCAATGAATTTAATTTCATATTTTGCTACTGTCAAGTTTCCCTATATGAGATTTAAGAACTCCAATTCCTTTTGTTCCCTGATACAATCTCAAAAATATTTATCATTAAACTTTTCTGTGAATACTTTCCAAGTAATGAGCTTATGCCTGATTTCACTTATTCTCTTCATTGTTCTCCACCAATGTTCAGCTTCCCCTTCCAATATAAAAGTGGTAAAAGGAACCTTCTGATCTTCAGGATAATTTAATATGTCAAATATCTTTTCTATTTGTATCATCTATTATTCAGCCATCATTAGATCAGGTTCACTACTAAAATTTGGAGGACTAAGCTTTTTGAACTGTTATATTCTCAATCCAGCCTGAGTTGATGTCGCAGCTTTATTATTTCCTCCTTGTTGGACTTGTTGTTGTATCACATGTGTCATAGCCTCAAGTGTTCTCATGATCCCACTCAACTGATCATAAATTGATGCAATAGGAGAACCCAATGACCTTGTTATCCTTACTTCCTAAAAATCATCAAAAGAGAAATTTTTGTCAATCACTCTATAATAGTCACTAAACCTTAAATATATTACACATCTAGCTTATCAACAAAAATATCTTGGTGATCCTCAAATTATGTTCTTATGTCATCTCTATCACGCTTCTCGTCATGTCAAATTCAAGAGGTGTGACCCTATCTTAAAATCGATATTATTATAATTCATCACAATTCAATCCAGGATCCAAACTAATATTTGAGGATACTAAGAAAAACATATAGAGTCATTCATCACTTTCATAAAAACTAGTGCAGATTATAATTACTCTTCACATTTCTCCTAATAAATCATACAACTAATCCAAAATCAACGTAACTAAATATAATCACATTCATAAAGTCCACCAATACAATAAAATCTATATGATTTTGAAAACAACCATATACTACCACTTCATATATTATACAACAAGTTTAACATTCAAGATCTCAAAACAATATGGTACTTTTAAAACCTTTATAGAGTTACCTCACTTCAAAATATGTCTATAACTTTACATTAGACATAAGGTATACCACATATAATGATAACATACTATCTAATAAAGATTTAGCCCAAGAACTTCTTGTTTTCCACTGCTTTAGCCTCGTATCGAGTATTTCAATAAATGTCAAGCTAACCTAAAGAAGATTAGATAGTAATAGAGTGAGCTAAGAAGCCCAACAAGTATCAAATAGGTTCAAGGCAACGAAAGGTGTCTACGAATTAAATCTGATATCAAAATGCAAGATAGGGAATATAAAAGTTTTCACATATAGCATCAAATTAGATTCAAAACCATAAGGTTCATCTCGTTCGAAGCATACTTCAATCCTAACAATTTGGGAAAGGCAATTGGAGCATACATGACAATCAGAAGCATTTTGGTATATATCAATGACATATGAAGTTTTAGGTGCATAATAATAACACATGAAACACTTTTGAACATGTTAAGAAAACAAATAACAAACTTAAGCTTGTATATCACATTTGAAGTTAGATACATATCATTCCTATCCAAAGCATAATAGGAAATATATAAGCAATACTTTAGATAATATATCAAATAAAATATAAAGGATGAAGTGGGATCACAAACATAATGTGGTTCATCCATTACTGAATGACCACCATACATAAGTCTCCCACGTTTGGGAGCTCCATCCACCTACATCTGAGTGAAGTTATAGGGGGGCGCATCGTAGACTCTAAGCATAAATGAATTTAGCATATATCAAAAGCACATGCAGAACAATAAATCATACATGTGCATAAATAAAATAATATGATGTAATATTGATTAATACATAACATATTCATATATATAAGGAAATTAAAGACAAGAGCATAAGAGATTTTAGTTTTGAAATGGATGAAGCAAGTATAGGCAGAATTGATATGATTTCTTATTCTGGCAGAATTCAAAAGGTAAATTGAAAAGTTATTTAGATAATCAAATATGCTCAAAATTACTCAAAATATGAGCCTATTTTCTAATTAATCAAGTTTTACATGAATCAGAGACTCCAACAGGGAGATATAAATAATCCAATGATGAAAGGTCATAAGCTATAGATTCTATTTTACAGATTACATATGCTCATTAGAAGTAAACGATTGGACTACCAAATGAACTCCAAATTCTTCAAACTTAATTTCAAAAGAAAGATCTATAAATCTATTTTTGAAGAATTTATTTGAAACTGAGGTTTGTACTAAAAGTTATAACTTAAACATAGCTGACAATCATAGTCTCTAAAATATTACATATTCACACTTTCGCAGCCAAGCAAAAGAGATTTCAGATTTGTTCTAAATTTTCTCATAATTAAAATAAGAACAAGGATAAATTTTAGTAGAAGGAATATAGAATAATTGCCTTTGAAAATTTTGATCCTAAATGTTTGGATTTGATCAAAATCTCAAAATCTTTTCTTATCCTCTTCCTTTTCTTCTTCTTCTTCTTCTTCTTCTTCTTCTTCTTCTTCTTCTTCTGAAGTTTATGTTGCAGCGAAATCTCTTTTCTTCTTTAATTACTAATTGTTTTAGCTTATATATGAGTTGTTATGTGGCAAACATGCATGTAAAGGCCTTATGTGCTATGTACATGCATAAGTGGCACCACTTTAAACTTGCTAGTGACACATGTCCTCCCCATTTTTCTTCTTTCTTAACTTAGTGTGAATCTTTCACAATTTATTTCATATTTTTAAGATTCATATTTAGGTCTCAACCAATAAACTTTTAATATAAAATTATTTAATTAAAAAAATTATTAAATAAATCCTCTAATTTATAATTAGGTCCCCATAAATAATTTAAAATATATCATTACAATTATTTCAGAAATGAGTGATTTTACATCAGTGAACTTATTCTCCAATGAGCACCTATATTGTACCCTTAGTGACCCACACGAGCGACTTTGAGACTAGTCACATCCATCATATAGAAAGATATATAGTACACTGATCTGTCTAGTTATCTCGATATATCTCTCGAGTAACCTATGATCGGGATTATTTATGATTTATGTTTAAATATGAATTAGTCTCATTATCATGATTTCATCATGATCCAATTGCCACTACATAAATTCAAGGACATCAAAATATATGTAACAGGCAATATAAATTGAGAATATATCAATAATAACTCATATTAGTCCTGTACTCATTACAATCATCCAACATATGTTTGTGAGTTCTAACTATCAAAACTCATTTTAGCTCAGTGAATTATTATCTCATAATAATTCACTTAACTCATCGACTATGAATGTACTATGCTAATACATCATAGTCCCAAATAGTATAAGAGATTTAATCTATTGGATCTATCTATCCTCAGTTACTATATATCTATAGTCCCTCATCTATCTAATATCTCAAAGACCATATATCGAGCATGGGACTATCAAGTCATATATAAAATTTGTTTGAGTCTCGCTATAACCAGATTCTCCCTCAGAACTTCTCTCTTAATCTGAATAACCCTGGTTGGGGATTTGTCCTAGTGATAACACATGAGATATTTCTCTCATGATACTGAAAGTGGATAATCCTCTATTGATACTCAATTACCTTCATATGGTTGGCTACTAATCTCGATAACCAATTATACCAAATCTGAAATTTTCCAGACCTATAATTCTGAGTCAAAGAAAGGAGTACTCAAATAATGCATCCTTGGTGTCTCAAGTGTGAAGACTAGACACATAACTAGGACTACAGAATCGTTATCTAATGATAGATATCATTAACCATCCAGCATTCCATAAGCAGATTAATAAGTGAACTTATTCTCTAATGAGCACCTGTATTGTACCCTTAATGTCCCCACATAAGTAGTTATGAGATCAATCACCTCCATCATATGAACAGGTATACAGTACACTAGTATATTCAATTATCTTGATGTCCCTCTCAAGTTACCTATGACCGAGATTATTTAGGGTTTATGTTTAAAGGTGACTTAGTTTTATTATCATGATATTATTATAATCCAATTCTCATTACACAGATCCAAGGACATTACAGTATATGTAATATGCAACATACAATGAAAATATATCAATCATAATAATAAGCAAAAAAGATCATGTAACGTGTCACAAGTGCCATCACTCACATGATTGGCTTGTAATTTTTTAAAAGACAGGTCGACACTATATTTTTATTAAATATTTTAAAAATAATTTTTTTATTATTCAAATTTATATCAATAATATTATTTTTAGTTCTACAAATGAATCTTTCTCTAAATCATTTGCCGAGAGTATGACCAAGAATTTGAAATGAGTTTAATAGGTGAATTGATATTTTTCTTAGGATCATAAATTAAGTAAACGATAGAATTTTTATTAGTTAAACTAATTATATTGTGGATCTATTAAAACATTTTTATATGGATAGTGCTAAGGCTATTAAGAGCATCTCTACCAAATTAGATATGGACAATTATTAGAACCTTAGTTGAGTTGAGTCCTAATCGATTTAGTCAAGTCCTTAAATTAGGCCTTATTAGCCAACCTAGACCTGATATTAGGATGGCTAGGAGAAGATTTGAGGCCATTATAATAAATCAACCTAAATCCTAGTAGGGTTAGGATTTGAGTGAACTGGAGTTAGGTTAAGAGTCAGAGTTAGATACGAGTTAAAGTCAATTACGTCATAAATATAATAAACCATAATCTAGCTGCCAACCACTAGTAAATAAATGATTGGCTAGGGTTTGGGAGGAGTCCTTAAGGGAAGGGAGTCTCCTAGCCCCTCCTCCTTTTAAGAGAGGTCGGCTAGGGGTTTATTCTTAGAGAAAAGATTAGAGTTGTTAGAAGTAGGAGTTGCTTCTTACAGTTGGAGTTGGAGTTGTTGGAAGTAGGAGTTGCTTCTTAGAGTTAGAGTTGTTAGGAGTAAGAGTCTTGAGTAGGAATCATATTAGGAGTTAGGGTTTAGAAGTCCTATAAATAGCCTTGTAATCAGCCACTTTTCATCATCAAGAGATTAATATCATTTCAGCCATTGTACAAAAAACTAAGGAGGGAGGAATTCCTATAGAGTTCTAAGGAGGTCGATCACCTATAGAGATTACCCCAAGCTTAGAATCTATATGGGTTCTAACACTTGGTATCAGAGTAGCATTCTTGGCATCTCATTGCCCTTCCACAACTATCCATCATCCCTCCATAGCTGCCCAAGCAATTCCCACAATCTATCATCATCTCCACTACCATATATTATCCTTTAATCTCCCCGTGAACTGCAATAGGTTCTGGTTTCCAAACTTACTATTATTATAATTTAGTTATCCTTATTCCAAAAACCCAAAAAAATTGTTCCTATCTTGCTGCATAAACTTTTCATCATAAAGTTTCGATCTCTACGACGAAAGTTGTTTGTAGAATTTCAACTGCATAGCACTACCTATTTGATCTTGCTATTGTGATTTTTCTATCCAATCTTCCATGAGTCTTTTATAACAGCTCGGCACTCTTTAACGGCATATTTACTTTTGTTTTATTGAAAAAATCTCAATATAAACTATTGATCTTTTACGTCTAAACTACTACACTTTAGATGTAAAAATATACCGCAATACCTTCCGGTGATCTTTGATCTTGCCAAATTTTTTGTTGCCATTTTCTTCCACAAAATTTTTGACAATATTACCTCTCCCTTATCTATGGATTCCCCTTGAGCTTTACTTGAATCCTTATTTTGAATTACTGGGGAAAATTGGATCTATACTATTAAAATTTTTTTGATGAAAAATTCTGCTGTTTTACCTTTGCCTTTCTTCTTCTCTCGACCCACCAAACCCTAACCATCTTGCTGCCACCAATCAATTAGTAAAGTTATGATCTAACGTGCATATGAGTAATGTAGGACTAGCTTCGATCAAGGAGAAGCAAATTGATTAAAGCAAGAAGAATCTTATTGGGCCAGAGTGAAATATGTTAGAAGATTGGCCAATGTATCAGGAGGAGGCTTCGTGCCATGAGTTCAGGCATCGGGATAAAAGGATTAAATATTACACCAAGGAGATCGGAAGTTACGGAGGTCAACATACTGATTAGGTAATATGCTATATGAGAGGACGATGCACTGAAGGGTCGGACGAAGCATCGGATGAATCAATGACAAGTCAGACAACATGTGATTTATTCTTTGTAATAATTTGTGTAGATCAAAGTAGTTTAGAGTTCTAATTGAGTTGGTTTTGAATATAATTAGACTAATTTAATTAAAAGCCC
Organism: Ensete glaucum; assembly: GCA_021527575.1. Lineage (NCBI taxonomy): Eukaryota > Viridiplantae > Streptophyta > Magnoliopsida > Zingiberales > Musaceae > Ensete > Ensete glaucum. Next base: position 35,657,979 of record CM038558.1, on the reverse strand, counting down.
ATTAGGCCATTAGGCCTTAATTAAAATTGATTTGTGTACATTAGGAGGATCATTTCATTGACTTGGGAGGAGGTACTATCAGGTCAAGAGATGGTACAACCCAAAGTATGAAAAGCATTGAAATGTACTTTTCCAGGGTTCTTGGATGGTGGTACCATCGACTATCGATAGTAGTACCACCAGGCAATGGTAGGTACACTTATTTCGGGCGGTGGTACCGTCAGTACCCCAAAAACTTAGGGATTTGAATTTTGGTTCTAAGATTTAAAATCATTTAGGGTCTATAAATACCTAAGATATTCTTCTTGGAGTAGCAAGAACTGAGATCATAAACTTGAGATTTATAGTGAGAAAACCCTGTTAGAAAGTTAAGTTCCTTTCTCCAGAAGTTTAGAGATTGTTCTAAGGGAGAGTATGAGTGAATACTTATAAAGGGTTACAAAAGTTCTCTCCTGAGCTTGAGAAAAGGAGAAAGAGTTGTAAGGGATGGTTGATCTTCACCCATTAAAAAAAGATCAATAGTGGAAGCCGGTGTCCTCAAGTGAAGAGTAATCAAGAATAGAGTAGCTCATGTGGACCTACTCGGTTTCAAAGCTAAGTTTTTCTTATTTGGTTTAACACCCAAAAGTGATTAAATAGCTTTTGCTAACAATTAAGAGGGTTTATCTATTACTTGTCCTCTTGTATTCAATGAGATAGACTATATGTATTAGAAAACTGGAATGAGAATTTTCTTGCTTTCTATGGATTTCACTTTATGGAATATCATTGCAAATGATTTTCAAAAGTCTTCTAAACTAATGAACGAATGGAATGATTTGGAGAAGAAGGATTTATCTTTAAATGCTAAAGTGATAAACCCTTTATTTTGTGCTCTAGATAAAAATAAATTTAATTGTATTTCATCTTATGAAATTGCACATGAGATTTGATATACTCTTGAAATTACACATGAAAGTACAAGTAGAGTTAAAGATTCTAAAATTAATCGTTTGATACATAGTTTGAATTGTTTCGAATGAAACCAACCGAAATAATAAAGATATGTACACTCGTTTTGAGGATATTGTCAATGGTTTGAAAGCACTTGGCAAAAGTTGTCTAACCTCAAATATATTAATAAAATTCTAAGATCCTTCTTTAAAATTGGGACCCAAAAGTCATTGTCATATAAGAAGCAAAAGACTTAAATTGTTTTCCTCTTGAAGAACTTATTGGGTCATTAATGACCTATGAAACTACATGTACGGCATACGATTGATATGTTGAATCTCGGATTTTAATAATAAAATCAATTAATGAATTTTATTATCTAACCTATGTGTTAGATATGAGTGATGCAGGATTAACTATGACAAGGCAACACATCAGATGTTAGGTCGGAGTCAAGTTTGGGCATTGAGCCAGGGTTTGAACGATACAGTGGGAACTCATCGGGAGATTGCCAGAAGTTTGCCGAAGGTATCGGAGACTTGCCGGGAGTTCATTGGAAGCTCATCGAATATATCAAGGGCTTGCTAGGAGTTCGCTGCTCGGCGAGGGTGATCGGGTGCATATTGGAAGTTCGCTAGGAGCTCACTGAAGGTAATCGGGAGTTTATCGCGAGTTCCCCGGGAGCTTGCCGAAAGTGATCGGGAGCTTGCTGGGAATACACCAGGGGTTCACCAGAAGATGATCGAAACTTGTCGGAAGTTTACCAGATGTTGCCGGGAAGATCGTTGGGAGTTAGGAAGGTCACTTGACACATTAGTCAAATTGATTATATTTGTATGCCTTAGTATATTGCAGTTAGCATCAATTTGGTTTAGAGTCCAATTAGAATTAGAAGAAATCCAAATTAACTTAATATGAAACAATCGGGTCCACTTTGGGTTGGATTTGAGCTCAAGTTGAGCTCATTTTGTTGACCTGGGAAGGGGTCAATAGGAGGTACGAGTCGAGTACATAAGAGTATGAAAAAAGTGGCTTTTGTGGGATTCCTAGTGGTAGTACCACTGGTGGGTTATGGTAGTACCACCTAAGTGGCGGTAGTACCACTCAGGCGATGGTAGCACTACCGTTGCCCCTATTTTAGTGATGCTTTCAATGGTAGTACCATTGGTGCTAGCGGTAGTACCGTCAGTACCCAAATTATTCAGGATTAATTGGGTTTTGGCTCAATTTCTGAAGTCAGTTGGGGTCTATAAATACCCATGTTTTCGTACTTGGAGAAGTAAAGAGTGGTGAATGAAAAAGGAAGAAAATTCTTGTGAAAAGAAAAGTAAGAAGTGTAAGGGTCTGATCTTCACCCGAAAAAGATCATTAGTGAACACCAACAGGCCTCAAGGAGGTGGACTCTAAAAAGTGAATGTAGGCCAAGTTTTGGCCAAACCACTATAAACTATGAGTCTTCCTTAACTTTCCTTTTTGAATTTACCTGTTCTTGCTTGAGCTTTCTTTAAATGAGATAGTAATTTAGAATTGGTTGCCCACGTTTTCAACTCACACAAAATGCTTTCGATTTTTAATTTTATTTTGAGCAAGTATTTCTAAAAATAAGGTTTTCAACACTCAAATTAAGGTCCTAACAGTTAGTATCAGAGCCACGTTATACTCATTGGATTAATACCAAGTGAGTAAATGGCTTATTATGGCATTGACAAGGGTCAATACATCACAAGTCCTCCTCCTCTGTTCAATGGGACACACTACACTTCTTGAAAAATTTGAATGCGTATTTTCTTGATTTCATTATATTTTGATTTATGGTGTATTATCAAAAATAGTTTTCATGTGTTATATTTTGATTTATGGTGTATTATCTTGATTTCTTTATATTTTGATTTATGCTTTACTTTTTGCTTTAAAAAAATGAGTTTGATCGGGTTTTTACGTGTGATTCGACTTTTGAGATTTAGCATAAATTGGAAATGACACATAAAAGCATGATTAAACTAAATGAATCATTAAATGAAAAGACTTACAAAAATGAATTTGAAGAATAACTTCCAAAGAACAGGAAAGAAATTACTTTGAGAATACAAGAACAATACCTTCCAAAGAACAAAAAGGATATTGAACTAAGAACAGAAGAACATTACCTTCCAAAGGACAGAAAATAACTAAAACTGAGAACAACATATGACTTCTCGAATAAAACCTCGAGTGATAATAACTTTGAACTTTAACAAATAAATCAAAAGAATTAATAAATAAAAATCATAAAAATAAACTTAAATTAGATAAAACCTCTTGCTATGAATGCAAGAAGTCAAGATACTTTAAAGATGAGGAGTACAACCAAGAAGTGAAAAATCTTGCGCTCGTGGCCAACCATGATAAGGTCAGTAAGCCACCTGAAAGTTCTTTTACTTTTAATGAGTTATTAAGTTATTTTCATAAGCTTTATAATGACTTTAGAAAGATTAGTAAATCCTATAAATTACTTAAAAAAGAGCATGCATCACTAGTTAGTAAACTTGAAGAAATGCATGAAGTAGCACTATCACACCAAAATATGAAACTTTAGAGAAACTTAGAAAGGAAAATATTGTATTGCAATAAAAGTTAGAAAATTTTAAAACAGAGAATAAATCCCTAAACATGATCCTTATAAATGAGGATCATATTCATAGGAAATATATTGATTTTGTGAGTAACACTCAACAAAAGTAAACTACCATTGTTAGAAGACCCACATTACATTCTTCACTGAAAAAAAAATATTATTTTTATGATATACGGACACTTTACTTATAAGTATTCATTTAGTAAATATAGTTCACATAAATTAATTTGGACTTATAAAGAAACCATAAATGACCTAAAGTCATTAAAGAAAATGAGAATAACATTTCATGAGGGATCAAACTCAAATGGGTACCTAAATCAAAACCTCTCATATTATAAAGTTGCCTCATATAAAAGCTAAGAGCACTAAATAATATTTTAAGAGTAGATGCTCAACACATATGAGTTGAATTCCAACACTCTTTCAAGCTCATTAGGTTAAGTAATAACAAGAAAAAATATTAAAAATAAAATTATTGATAATGAATCTTTGGATAACTCATTATTATCATTAATCTTAATTATTTTAATTTCAACATACCAATAAAAAAATAAATTAGAATGATAATATAAAAAGTGGGAGACTTTAGCTATGTTTAATGGAATCTCCAAAGCATTGTACATCTGCACCTCAACTCTTAAGCCAACTTAAGTATCATAGAAGTTTTATCGCACTTGCCTTTGACGAGAGACCAACACAAAATAAAACTTTAGTTAATTTCAAATCAATATTTCTATCCGACAATCAAACATAATGATTAAAAATTTTAGTTATCAACTTAAGCATGTGACGTTTGTTATCAAGCATTTTTATTTTGTATATCCATCCAAAAGTGTGGAGATAATAACTATTAATCATGTTTATTATAAATATATAAATATTTATAATAGTAGTTTGATGGTAACGAATCACTTATCAAAGTTCGAAAGTTCATTATTTCGTTTAACTCATGTTTACTATAACATTGACCGAGTGAGTTTGAAACTTTATCTAATTTTTTTTAAGACATTAATTGGCTGACACCAAAAACTTTATTTAAACTTTATCATGTGGTCTTTAACGTTTGCCACAAACTCCATGCACCAAAAAAAGATGAAGGGGAGTGTGAAGCCCACAACTCGTGGTCCCAATCTCCATCAAATCGGGAGATGTGACGCTTTGCCTTACGACTTTGGAAGCACAGCGGCTGTTACACTGAAAGCGAGAGAGAGAGAAAAAGTATTTGCACCTATTTTCACAATAGTACACACCAAAACTGGGTTTCTTCTTTTCTTCGATTTTGTCATGTGCTTCAACAAATCTGACAAGGTGAAGATTTTGTCTGTCCTCTCTCAAGAGAGAGGAGAAGCATCTTTTTTTTTTCTTTTTTCTTTCCTTCCATTCTTCATTTGAAAGCACCTTCGTATTTTGTATGTTTCTCTTATCATAATAAATCAGCGTTACGTTCATGGTCGCAAAATCACATCATATTAGATCCACTCGTCGAGTTTAAAAAGTTCAAAACCTCACCTTAAATAATCTCATCTGATAAATTTTTACTACCTCAATATTGATCCGATATTATATCAATATCACTTATTAGAAGTTTGAGGTAGCTTTTATGAAAATGTCAAACTTAGCTAATGTTGTGGCCACGACTACCAGTTTGCAAACTAAAGAATCACACTTGAATGCCATCACCAAATGGTCAGACTCATCTAAATAATTAAATGCTTACGAAGAGAGTCACCCGATCCCAAATAGGGCAAAGTGTGCCATTCACTGCATGAAACCCCATATGAAGCATGACTTTTGTCTAGGGTTTTGTTCGGTAGTTGGCCTCCTCCATACAAATTCCAATAATACATCTCAATTTATCAGATGCACGAGATCACCCACCCAATCCAATTCAATGAAAACCAATCCAATCCCCCACCCTTCAAATCTAGTCTCGTTTTACCAAAAATGTGAATCGTTTCATCAATCGGTCACTTTGTATTTTTCGTGTTCTTGAATTCGAATCTCAAATTTCATTCTATATATTTATGTAAAACCCTAAGTTTAGCCCCATATCAAACATGGGAGGAGATCTAACTTGGTCGATTGTTAATTTATGTTTAAGTATCTTGAGTCGCACAGTTTGGAGTCCTCAAATTAATATGTCAATTTTTCTATCGGGTCCATTGATGACAATATGCGGAAGAAGTCACATCATTATAAAAAAATAGAAAAAAAGTTTAAGAGACAATTTAGTATTTGACACGTGTGAATCAAGTACTATATATATATATATATATATATATATATATATATATATATATATATATATATATATATATATATATATATATATATATATATATATTCTTTTTTTCTTGCGTCGTCGCATCAACTTTTAGTTTTAGATGATTTTGAAGAGAAAGTTTGGCATATAAAACGACTTATCTTTTCTAAGAAAATTTCATACAATGTGAACAAAATAAACTTTAAAAGAACACACATGGTTTGAAAAGTATGATTATATAAAGACAAGCTTAAGGATGGTGGATTAATACATAAATTAATTAAGAGTTATTTAGGGTTAGAGAGAAGCATTATAACACCAGCTATAATTATAACTTGGAGCTTTCTCTAACTATGAACATATTACACCTTGTCTTTGGTATTGAACTTATCATAAATGTTGCTATAATTTAGAAAAATGAATTAAAATCAGGCAATTAAACTTGGGAGACTGAGGTTGAGGTTTGTGGTGCTTAATCCTTTGTGTTGATCGAATTGTCATAATCCTATGAGTAGGAGTACAATTGGGATCGCAACCGAATTGTCTAGAATTGAAATCGAATCAAATCAATGTTTTGAGAGTTTTGAATCGAACAAAAAACCCAAGTGTTCTGAGGCCGTATGGTTCGATTTTGAGATCTTAGGAATTTGAATTGGAACTTGACGGTTCCAAAACGGATAAATAAAAAAAAAAGTAAGAATAAAATATTAATAAATTGCATGGTGTAATGATTGGTATTTTATTTTATAAAGCCTAATGATGTAGATTTGAATTTTGATGAGACGATATATTAATTGTTATCAATTAAAACCGATCGCTATAAGCAAAATCGAAACTAAATTAGCAGTAATTAGAATCAAGAGGTTCCCGAATCGGAACCATATGGAACTAATTTGATTTCGATTTCCAATTTAACAAAATTGAAATCAGAGATTTCGAAACCACAATGACCCCTGCTTATGAGAATAAATCATAAGGTTTTTCGCGCCCTCTCTAGATTTATTAGTGCACTTTTTGTGAAATTTAAATTGAACCAAACTTGGAGGCTCCAAAGTTATACAGCTCTGTTTCAGTTCTTAGAAATTGGAATCGGAATCGGAACTGACGGCTCTAAATCCGATGAATAAAAAAAATGTAAGAATAAAATATCATTAAGTTGCATAGTGTAATGATTAATACCTTAATTTAAAGCCTAATGATGTGGATTTGAATTTTAATGGGGTAATTTATTATTTTCTTTATCAATTGAAACTGATGGATAGAATTAAAATCGAAAACTAAAGTAGCAGTAATCAAAACTACGAGGTTCTCGAATCGGAACCATATGAAACCAGTTTCATTTCGATTTCCAATTTTAAATAACTGAAATCAGTGGTTTTCTCGGAACAATACTGACCCCTACTTATCAGAATAAATCATAAGGGTTTTCTCGTCCTCTTTAGAGTGATTAAGTGTATTATTTTCTCTATAAAATCTGATTAAAAGATACTTTAAATTTGCTTAAAAATGATCTGATAAGCCGGAAAACTAGAAAAAAAACTCAGATCCGTCGTCATCCCTATTTCACGGCAGGATTGAGAACGAAATTTGGTACCCAAAGCCGAACTCAAACGCAGCGAAGTGTGTAAACTGATACTTTTCTGTTCTAACTTGTCCCTCACGAAAAAATCGACCACCTTCCTTCTCCTCTGTCAACACAGCACAGCACAGCTCACGTTCTCGTGTTCCACGTTCAGCTGTTCCATTGCAGCAGAAAGGCCACAGCTCCTCTCTCTCTCTCTCTCTCTCTCTCTCTCTCTCTCTCTCTCTGTTCTCCCAATCCCTCCCCACCCATCAAACCGTCCTCAGCATGAGCGGATAAAATTTGGACGAGCCGCTATGCAAAACCTCATGCTTTCCACGTTTATATGCCGACCCACACCGCATGCTCAAAAGTGGTGAGACCGGTGAGCTTACACCCCACGCTTTCAGACCTCACTGTGGCGCAGCACATTCAAACAAGATTCACCAATTAGTGTGCTACATGAGGTCAACGCACCGAGTGCTGATGCAAGCCCAACCACGCTCTTATAAGTCCGACCTCAGTCTGCTTGTCTTGTCACCTACGATCGTTGAGCTTCTTCTTCGCCGAGCTCACAACACATCACCATGAACGTAGTACAGGAGTGGCCCGAGCCAGTCGTCCGTGTCCAGACCTTGGCCGATGTCCAGGTGATCCCCGAGAGGTACATCAAGCCACCATCCGAGAGACCACACCCTTCTTCATCGCCAGGCGGCGCAGGAAGCGTTCCCATCGTCGACCTCGGCGGCCTCAAGCGTGGCGCAGCGGAGAGGCAGACGACCATGCTCGCCGTGTCGGATGCATGCATAGACTGGGGTTTCTTCCAGGTGGTGAACCACGGGGTGAGCTTGGAGCTGATGGCTAGGATGAGGGAGGTTTGGAAGGGGTTCTTCGATCTCCCCATGGAGGTGAAGCAAGCTTACGCCAACTCCCCCGCCACCTTCGAGGGCTACGGCAGTCGCTTGGGCGTCAAGAAGGGCGCCATTCTAGACTGGGGCGACTACTACTTCCTTCAGTTGTCCCCACAGTCGATCAAGAACTACGACAAGTGGCCTTCCCTTCCTGCTTCCTTGAGGTATATATCCACGTAGATTCACAGAGATCCATGCATGCATGTTCCTCTACACTTTTCTGGTCTTCATCATCATCTGATGAGCAGGGAAACGACTGACGACTACGGTGAGGAACTGGTGAAGCTGTGCGGTGTGATACAGAATGTGCTCTCGTTAACTCTAGGATTGGACGAAGGGTTCCTTCACAGGGAATTCGGAGAAGCTGGAGCAGGACTGAGAGTTAACTACTATCCCAGGTGTCCGCAGCCGGACCTCACCCTCGGCCTCTCCCCCCACTCCGACCCAGGAGGTCTGACCATTCTCCTCACCGATGACCATGTCAAAGGCTTGCAGGTGCGCAAGGGCGGCTCATGGATCACGGTGGAGCCGATTCCTGATGCTCTCGTCGTCAATGTTGGCGACCAAATCCAGGTTTGCTTCCTCCTATATGGTTCATGTTTTTGCCTTTATCTTTTCTCATCCGCATGCACGTCGATGTTTGTGTGATATATGAGGAAATGTTCTTAGAGATCCGATGGAAACAGTGCTCTTCCGAGTTGTAGTGTCCATCCACTGCATGCAGAAGCTGTGCGTGCATCGACACGATAGAATTCAAGCCCTAAGCTGTGCTTCCAAAATATGCCAAAACTGAGACAAAAAAGAAGGTTGTGCAAAATACTCGAAAATTTTGATACTAAATGCGACAAGTTTTCTCTCTTCCAATTAATACACTAAATGTAATCATAATATAATGCCATATGTTAATACACAAAAAAAAAAAAACACACGAAGAACTTTGAAATATTTCAGATAACCATATGTTTCATATGCGCGGAAGAAGCTTAAATATAATACCATTGTCTAAGTGTTTGTACACTTCATCCAAATAATATTAACATGCATGTCAAAATCCTTCTAAAAGAATCATCAAATAAAGAACAGGAGTAGATAGATAAGATTTGGATGGTAAATAAACATCAGGAAAGAAACTGGTGATTTGCATCGACCAGTCTATCTTCTACCTTTTGTAAGGTAAGTGTCTAGAGAATGCAGACACGTGCTCATCTCTCCTTCATCATGCCCTCCGTTCCATCTCTACCATGTTCTTCCTTGGTGATTTGACTGTTAACCTAATGTCCTGTCAACGCTTGATAGTTTTGTGCCATCATCTCTTTCTCTCTCTCTCCTCCTTATCTTTCCAATCACAGAAACGAAACCATATGCTTTTTAATGCACCTCAAAAGTTGCTCTCATTGAGTTCATGTGTTCTAGTTGTCTGTGTGTGAGATGGAGAGGAAGAGAAAGAGAGAGAGAAATAGAGAGAGAGAGAGAGAGAGAGAGAGAGAGAGAGAGGCTTTGATTACTTGGGAATTGCATGCTCTTCTTGGCCACGCAGGTGCTGACGAATGGGAGGTATAAGAGCGTGGAGCACCGGGTGGTGGTGAATACAGTAACGGAGAGGCTCTCCATGGCTTTCTTCTACAACCCCAAAGATGACTTGCTCATCCACCCGGCCAAAGAGCTTGTGGCAGATAACACATACCCCATGTACAAGCCGAAGACCTTCAAGGAGTACAAGCTGTGCATGAGGATGTTGGGTCCTCGTGGGAAGACGCTGGCCGACGCTATGAAAGCTACTTAATTAATAAGCATCAGAATAGAGGATACTAAAGATATGCCTTAGTCATTGCTAATATTTGGTGATAGAAGTAAATGATTTTATCATTATTGGAATTTATGGTTTTATTGTTATTGTCGTGGTCGTCGAATAATTTTATTGTCAGCGATGTTGTGATTGAATTATTAGTGGACGCTAATTTTGCATGTGCAAAGCTAGGTTTATGAGGAAGCTCAATAGTTGAATGTCTTGGGCTCTAGTGGCATATGTATACGTTTTCTCTCTCTCTCATATATATATATATATATATATATATATATATATATATATATATATATATATATATATATATATATATGAAAGATTGGAAAGAATGTCTAAGCTTTATCTGCTGGATAATGTTAGAAAAATAAACTTAATTTATCATGATCATAAAAATTTATGAAGTTATCTAGATAACTATAAGTTATCTTAGATAATTGTGACATGATCATAATTATGACCTGATAAAATATAAAACGAATGATGATATTTTGAGGAGAGAGAGAAAGATTTGACACCATCCTCCATATATATATATATATATATATATAAAGGATTTTTTTTGAAACCTGATTTTAGTGGATCGGATAAATCCTATATAAAGGAAAAGAAAAAGACTATTGATATATGATGATAAGCCCGTTAAGTCTTAATTGAGTAGTAGAAAATTAAAATTCAGAGTCGAAACATTGCCTCCACTCTATAAACACATTCTGGATCCACCTTAATAAGTCAAAACAGTACAGGTATCATTTTAGAGTCGATAATTTCTCATGAGCAGACATGATAAAATCTAAGAACTACCCCAAACTGAATAATTCCTTACACTTATGCTTGTATGATATATTTGTAATGAGCCAAACAAGTTTTCTCTTAATTATCAACATGTTTTGTGTCCATTCAATTCAACAAAGAGAGTGTTGTAATTAAACTTGTGTAATTATCATGAAGAGATTAATTTCAACAGAAAAAATGTTCATTTCTTCATGAGAAAATATTTATGAAAGTACAAGTCAAATTGGTTATTGATTCTTGAAATAGTTTATTAAAAGAAATATTCATTCTTACTGCATAAATATAATATATCTTGGGGAACTATATAAACCCCATATGTTGAGTCATGATAGATATAAATTTTATGAAATTATAAAAATATTGAAAGAAATATAGAAGATTTAGTCTTCTCCTACTCTTTCTTAGTGTGCTAACTCTATCCTTTCTTCCTATCAACTTCAACAATTGGTATCAGAGCTATGGCTTCATCCTCAAGCACCTTCCAACTCCAAATCCGTAGATTGACAAAAAAAAAATTATAACATATGATGCATCCAAATGAAGGTTCTTCTAGGCTCCCAAGATGTATGGGAGTTTATAGAAGATGGATTTGTTAAACCAAGTCCAGCAGAAGAAGGAGCGATGAATGCAAAAGCAAAAGAGCAACTCAAAGATAGAAGAAAGAAGGAGAAAAATGTCTTGTTCACAATCTACCAAGGGCTTGATGATACGATGTTTGAGATTATCGCTCTAGCAAATACTTTAAAAGAGGCTTGGGAAATGCTTCAAAAAGCATTTGGTGGTATTGATAAGGTAAAAAAACTCCTTCTATAAGTTTTACAAGTCAATTTTGAAAAATTACAACAAGGTACCTTTGAAACTATTTCTGATTATTTTACAAAAGTTATTTCTATTGTTCATCAAATGAGAAGAAATGGTGAACAAATAAGTGATTAAAGAGTGATAGAAAAGATACTAAGATCACTAGATTCAAAATATGATTTTATTGCTGTTGCGATTGAAGAGTCTAAAGATTTCGAAGAAATATCGTTAGAATAACTTACGGGTTCCCTTCATGTTCGTGAACAAAGGATTACAAAAAGAGCAGAAGAAAGAACTGTGGAACAAGCACTACAGACTAAGCTTACTTTTGAAAATAAAGGTGAATCAAATTTTCAAAGAGGAAGAGGTCGTAGACAAAAAGGAAGAGGTGGCAGAAATCAGACCTATCAAGAATCTCCAAACAATGAAGGAGGTAGAGAAAATTCTAGCCAAAGAGGCCTAGGTTATGGTCGAGGACGTGGCCAAGGCCATGGACATGGCAGAATTTCTAAAAGGTCTGAAATACAATGCTATATTTGTAAAAGGTATGGGCAGTACTCCTTTGAATGCTATTATAATCATAACAATCAAGGTGATAAGGTAAATTTTATTGAAAAAGAAGAGAAGAATGACAATCAAGTTTTACTAATGACATGTAATTTAAAAAAAGATCAGTCTATGACATAGTATCTAGATACAGGAACTTCAAATCACATGTGTGGCATTAAAGAATTATTTTCAGAAATGGATACAAGCTATTATGGAAATATTACATTTGGTGATCTATCTTAAAGACTAGTAAGAGGCAAAGGTAAAATTGTTCTTGGACTCCATAATGACAAAGAGTTATGCATTTCAGATGTTTATTATGTGCCTGATATGCAAAATAATATTCTTAGCTTGGGATAATTATTTAAAAAAGGTTATAATATTGATATGAAAGATATAACTTTTTCAATTTATGATAAGACTAAGACATTAATCTCACATATGAAAATGACGAAGAATAAAATGTTTCCTCTACATTTATATATTTTTGATCGATCAAGTTGTTTTAAGACTGATATTGAGGTTATTTCTATATTATGACATCTTAAATATGCACATTTAAATTTTGAAGCTTTAAAACTTCTAGAGAAGTTTAATATGGTGATATGAATGCTAAGAATTGATCGTCCATCAAAATTATGTGAAGTATGTGTTATGGGTAAGCAAGAAAGGAAGCCTTCCAAAATCCGCAGTATAAAAAGAGCATGACATTGACTTGATATGGTACACTCAAATGTTTGTAGCCCTATCAGTCCAGTATCACTTAGAGGAAGCAGGTATTTTCTTACCTTCACTGATGATCATAGTGGCAAAACTTAGGTCTATATCTTAAAGAAAAAGAAAGAAGCATTAAATAAATTTAAAGAATTTAAAGACTTAGTTAAAAGACAAAGTGGTTGCAAGATTAATTGTTTACGAACAGATAGAGGTAGTCAATATACATCAAATGAATTCAAAATTTTTTATAAAAATAATAAAATTTTATATCAATTTACTATGCCATACACACCTCAACAAAATGGTGTTTCAGAAAAGAAAAATAGGATTGTACTTAATATGGTCCGATGCATGTTAAGGGAAAGAAAGATTTCTAAAGAATTTTGGGGGGATGTTGTTGCTGGTGCAGTTTATTTGCTTAATAGGTTTCTAACAAGGTGAATTAGTAATTCTACACCAGAAGAAGTATGGAGCCTGCAGAAACCAAGGGTTGATTATTTAAGAATTTTTGGAAGTGTTGCATTTGCCAAGATACCAAAAGAAAAGAGAACAAAACTTAAAGGTAAAAGTCAGAAATGCATTTTATTATGTTATACTGAGAATTCCAGTGGATACAAACTCTACAATCCTATCACAAATAAAGTTGTAATGTCAAGAGATGTTGAGTTTAATGAACAACAGATTTGGGACTGGAAAAGTAATAAACAGCATAGGAAAGCTATATCATCAGAAGAGGATGATATAATACAAGCAAGCACAGAAGAAGCTTTACCAGAATCATCACTGAGATCAACTAGGTCACATGATTCAAGAAGTCCGATTATAAGAAGGACAAGACCAATCCAGGAGCTATATTATGTGACTCAAAGAATTGATACTAATAATGATGAACTTTCTTTATTTTGTCTTTTTGTAGGATATGATCCATTAACCTTCTGAAGAAGCTTGTAAAGAAGAAAAATGAAGACAAGCTATGAAGGAGGAGATTAATGTAATCAACAAAAATGATACATGAGAGTTTACTACACTTTCAGAAGACCACTAAGCGATCGGTGTTATGTGGATCTTCAAAACAAAAAAAAATACACAAGGAGAGGTGGAGAAATATAAAGTACGATTGGTCGCAAAGGGATATAAATAATAATATGGGATGGACTATGAAGAAGTGTTCACAGCAGTTGCTCGATTGGAGATAGTAAGATTACTTATCTCCCTAGCAGCTCAAATGAAATGGAAAATTTTACAAATGGATGTCAAATCAGCATTCCTTAATGGAGTTCTTGAAGAAGAGGTATATATTCAACAATCCCCTGGTTTTATTATTTATGAACAAGAAGACAAAGTATACAAGTTAAAGAGCTCTTTATGGGCTTAAACAAGCCCCACGAGTATAGAATTCTTGGATAGATGTTTATTTTATTCAAAACGATTTTTCTAAATGTCCACATGAACATGCTCTCTATATAAAATCTAATATTGATGGATATATCATGTTTATATGCCTATATGTAGATGATTTAATATTTATAGGTAGTAGTAGCTCTATGATTAAAGATTTTAAATACTCTATGAAGAAGGAGTTTGAGATGACTGACTTGGGCTTAATATCTTATTTACTTGGTCTTGAAATTATATAAAACAATAAAGGAATATTTATTTCATAAAGAAATTATATAAAATAGGTTATAAAGAAGTTTTCTATGAAAGATTGTTATCCTATAGATACACCTATTGAGTATGTCACCAAGTTAACCAAAGAAGGCGAAGGTAAATATATTAATCCAACTTATTACAAAAGTCTAGTTGGACGTTTAAGGTATTTGACATGAACTCGACCTGATATATTATTTGGAGTTGGTTTAATAAGTAGATACATGGAATCTCCTAAGACTTCTCATTTAAATATCGCTAAAAGAATTTTACGATATATTAAAGGATCAATTAAGTATGGAATATTCTATTCATAGCCAAGAATCAGCTATTGCCTTAGCCAAGAATCCAGTCTACCATGAAAGATCAAAGCATATCGACATAATATTTTATTTTATAAGAGATCATATCAAAAACAAAGAAGTAGAGCTACACCATGTCAAGACAAGTGAACAAGTGGCTGACATTTTTACGAAACCTCTCAAAATTGAAATATTTCAATATCTTCAAAGAAAAATTGGCATGTTAGATGAAAGAAGTTTAAGGGGGGAGAATGTTGGAATTAAACTTATGCAATTATCATGAAGAGATTAATTTCATCAGAAGAAATATTCATTTCTTCAAGAGAAAATATTTATGGAAGTACAAGTCAAATTGGTTATTGATTCTTGAAAGAGTTTATTGAAAGAAATATTCATTCTTACTACATAAATGTAATGTATCTTGGGGAACTATATAAACCCCATATGTTGAGTCATGATAGATATAGAGTTTGTGAAATTATAAAAATATTGAGAGAAAAATATAAGATTTAGCCTTCTTCTACTCTTCCTTAGTGTGCTAACTCTATCCTTTCTTCCTATCAACTTTAACCGAGAAAAAATACAGTTTGACTTAAACCCACGAGTCCTACAGTCATTAATTTATGTTCCAAGACTAGTAAAGATAAGATAAATTATTAAATTTTATAGCTCCGTAGTCAAAATAGCAATTCAAGGTGAGATAGGACCGAAGTATCATCATCTTTAGATTCACAACGGAAGCTTGATGGGACGGAAAGCAACTGATATGGAGAGCCTGAATTATAAGAGAGTGAATGTCAAAAGCATGAGGAGAGTGATGGGGGCAGCAACAGTGGTGGTTGCTCCCCACGTCCCTACTGCGTTGCTTCTACTTGTGGTCTTATGTGCATGTGAGTTGGAGGAGATAGAAGACGACAGTCAATTTCCGATATGGTGGTCTAATAGCTTAAAAGCCGTTCTTGGGAGGGATAGTGAGACGATGACAGTCCAGTTTGTATTTGGAGGCATCTCATGCAAATGAAACAATGATCGTTCAATGATCAGGAGCTGCAGATGATGTTGAAGAGTTGCTATTGTCGTTGAGGCCCTATGGACCTGTGATCTTAGGCTTTTGCTTTAAACCGTGGAAGAGATATAGAAGGCATTCAAAGTATCATTAAGTTAAGATATTAGCTAGCCTAGTTAGTAAAATTTTAAACTCAGATCACACATTTGTTATTTACTATTTTTTAGAAAAAAATATAAGAGTTCAAAAAAGTTATATATCTTAAGGATGTGATAAGACTCTAACAGGATTGGATCCTCATCTATTGAGTCATATTTTTTATTGAGTCTTGATTGATCTAATCAAGTCAATTAGGAGTCCTAGTAGAAGCTAGAATCTATTTGATTACGAGTCATAGTAGGAGTTGGAGTCTATCTGATTAAGAGTCTAAGTAGAAGTCTATTTCAGGAGTCCAAGTTCAATTAAAAGTTGGTTAAGAGTCTCTACAAATAGAGCTATAACTTTTTTTTTTCACAATCAATGAAGAAAATATGTTTTAGCCAATAGGCCAAAACCTCAGGAGGGTCGATCCCCTATAGAGATCAAGGAGGCTGATCTCCTGTAGAGATCAAGGAAGCTCGATCCCTTTGAAGTGCTCGTTTATTCCCTTTTTCATCATCTTCTTTGATATAAACCTAAGGGTTCCTATGTTGTAGCCGCAACCGCCACCTCTATCCCACTGCCCTTTACCTCTCCTTCAACCTTCTACTATCATTCTCTGACTGCTGCCACCATCACGTTAGGAAACCTTAGTAGGTGCATCACATGTACAGCGAAAATCAGTGACCTGACAAGCAGATCAATCAGTGAACTCATTCTCCAATGAGCATCTATACAATATCCTTAGTGTCTCCAAACAAGTGACTATGAGACCAACCGCCTCTATCATATGGATAGGTATATAGTACACTGATCTGTCCGGTTATCTCAATGTCCCTCTTGAGTAACCTATGACCAGGATTATTTAGGATCTGTGTTTAAAGGTGAATCGATCTCATTATCGTGATCTCATCATGATCTGACTCCCATTGCATAGAACCAAGGACATCACAATATATATGTAATAGAGAATGAGAGAATATGCCAATATTAATCATAAGAAAAAAAATCACACAGCATGTCACACGTGCCATCACTCACGTGATTGGCTTGCAGGGCACCTGTAACCAGCACATCGCTTTCTTTTCTTCATTGATACTGACAATAGTCACACAGCCTTGTCCTTGATAGCCTTGCGTCACTATAGCCTCAACCGCTCCCCACGTCGATGCTGCTGCTTTCAAGCCCCTACCGTACCTCATCTTCATTGACTCCTACTACTGCTTCTATCATCAACACTACTATCTCCTTCACCATCGCTATTGCCCCTATATTGACATTGCCACTTCCAGTTATAGTAGCCTCAACCATTCCCTATGTCAATATGCTGCTTTCCAGCCTTAGGCAACAACCTTGCCTCCTCGCAACAACCTAAACAAGGCAACTTCCAGTCCTTAGCCATTGCCATCTTCCTCCTTCTCCATCTACACCAGTGCCGCCCCTTTTTTCGTCCATCGCAAGATTGATGACCTCATCCTTGCAGCATCACTACACCACCACCCTTCTAACCACCAGTGTCACAACATCAAACATTAAGTAGGATAGTGTTGATATCCTTAACCCCATATCAGAAATAGGAATTGAACATTACTGATATACAATCTTATGTGATAGCTACCGATGGTTCAATGAAAGTAAGATTTGAAGCCTTCAAATCTTATGTGATAGCTACCGATGGTTCAATGGAAGTAAGATTTGAAGCCTTCGAAGTTTGAATAGAAAAATGATTACAAGAACTCTTTAGCAAATTTAAAAGAAGTCTATTGGATAACCTCAACAAATATCAACATGGTAAAAGTTCCAACCTCAAAGGGAGTCGATATGAAAATATGATCAAGGGCAAGACATAGGATACCCATGCATGCGGGTGGAGCTTCCCAAATTGGAAGATGGAGATCCGACCAATTGGGTCTCATGGGCTGAAAAATTCTTTCACTTACACGAAACTCCAAAAGAGTCCAAGGTGGAAGTAGCTTCAAATCAATTTGATGTGATACAATTTTGTGATATGATTTGTATGAGACCTATCATGGAGTCCCTTCATGGGGATGGTTCAAGAGAGACTCATGATTCGCTTTGAACTATCGAAGTACGAGAATGTTAATAGACAACTCATCAAAATCCGCCAGACTTTCATAATATAGGAGTACCAAAACAGATTTGTACACTTGTCGAACCAAATCCGAGATTGGTTTGAGAAATAATTAGTAAAAATATTTATCGAGGGACTTAATCTTAAGATTCATTGTGAAGTTAAAGCTCACCACCCCCATCCCATGATGGCTACTATATTATTCACCCACGTGCATGAAGAAAAAATCAATATGGACACTCATCAAAATAGAAGCTTTAATAGACAGGTAATTAGCAAGCCGCCCAACCTATCTATTCCCAACCAAAACTTGGGCATCTGAAAGCTGACCTGAGAAGAACCCGAAGAAAGATAAACAAAGGATTTATGCTTGTGTTATGATGAAAATTGATGTATGCAAGGGAAACTTCTAATACTTTAGCCAATTAAGGAGGAATAAAAAACTGACAATGTGGAGTCCGATCATGAAAGTTATGATAAACTTATAATGATTGAGCCAATTAAGGAAGAATTATAGACTAATGATGTGACATCCGATCATAAAGTTATGGATTCTGATAAAGATATTGGACTTATCACACATACAATGCATACATTAGCTAACTACTCTAACCCGTAACCCATAAAAATTAGAATAATTTTAAAATATTAGTTTGTTACTGTTTTAATCCATACTGGTAGTACTAATAATTATATGGATGGAAAGCTTGTTGATTGATTGGCCTATCATATTAAAGGGTGTGACAAATTCAAAGTCAAGATTGCAGATGAACAAATCTTAACTTATGATAATAAGTGTTTAAAGATAAAGTTGATCATACAGGGCAAAGAACTAATAGTATATTTCTTTTTGATACCTTTGGAAGACCTCGAAGTTAAAAGAAGAGATGAAACTGTCACTAGCCATCATTTGGAGAAGATTCTTCCGCATACTACAATGATTACTACACCAGAAGATCAACCTATTGCTTACACCAAGTGGAGATCCTACTTAATTGATCAAAGGATTATGATGCACGACAAATATTGAAGTACTCCCGGAATTTGATGTTGCTTAGCCTTGAGGATAAAACAGATTTGAAGAGGGCGTATTTGATAGGACCCTAACAGGGTTTAGTCCTCATCTATTGAGTCATGTTCTTTATTGAGTCATGTTGGTTGGTCCAATCAAGTCAATTAGGAGTCTTAGTAGGAGTTGAAGTATATTTGATTAGGAGTCTTAGTAGGAGTTGGAGTATATTTGATTAAGAGTCCAAGTAGAAGTCTATTTAGGAGTCCGAGTTAAATTATGAGTTAGTTATAAGTCTCTATAAATAAAGCTATAATTAACTCTTTTTGAACAATCAATGAAGAAAATATATTTTAACCAATAGACTAAAATCATAACAGGGTTGATCCTCTATAAAGATCAAGGAGGGCTAATCCTCTACAGAGATCAAGGAGACTCAATCCCTCGTTTATTCTCATTTTTTATCTTTTTCTTTGATAGAAACTTAAGGGTTTCTATAGAGTTCTTATTTATACGAAAGTAGATCTAATTGTGAAATGGTTAGTCAACAGTGAGATTTTTAATGTGATACTAAATTAGAAGCTGATTTGATGTTGTCCTCAACAACTACATATCAACTCATATATATCATTCACACCTTAGCCTATATTCAAAAGTGATCCCATTGAGCTCATGCTAACAGATTGCACTTGGTCATTTGCCTGATAGAAAACAAATATTTTGGGACATGTTCTATCCGTCCATATAGCAACTAGGGGAATCGATCTAGCCCTAATTTGATCCCAAAGGATTATTTTATTGATCCAATAAAGACTTGTCTCATCCTTTTCACTTGGGTCTTATGGGTCTCATTGAGGTCTAGATGTAGATCTATTAGTTTTAATTAGAGCAAAGATGATTAATTCAACGGGATGATGGATGTTGCACTGTTTACTCTTTTGACAGAATAAGTTTATTGTAAGATTCTCCGGTGATGGATGTTGCACTGTTTACTCTTGTAAGTATGTTCAGGTAAATAGGCATGTTTAAGACTAAGAAAGCTTTAAGAGGATGAATGAAATGAATAAATAGGCATGTTATATTATCTCTTAAGACTAAGGTGAGTGAGTAGGGGGTTGTCGTATAGAATTGCTTCTGTAACGTGACTTCATAGAAAATTGTGTCTAGTACATTGATCATTTTATTTAATATTAGCCAAATTTAATTAAAATTTGATGTAAATATAATAATATTAGGATACCAGTTGCTAGTTATAAATGTCCTACAAGCTAATCATGTGCGTGATGATATATGTGATATAATACGTATTTATTATGATATTTTTTACTTTACATTATATGATTAATATATTATGATATTTTTAGATCTATATAATAAGAATCGGATCATGATGAGATGATGATAATGTGACCAATTCACTTTTAAATATAAACCCTAAATAATTTTGATCATAGGTTATTCGAGATAAACATCAAGATAATCGAACAAAGTGGTATGATATATGTTCATTTATATGATGGAGGTACCTAGTCTCATATCTGTTTATATGGGGACACTAAGAATATAGTGTAGGTGCTCATTAGAAAATGAGTTCATTAATTGATCTGCTTGTGAAATGCTATATAGTTAATGATATCTCATTATTAGACAACGATTCTATAGTCATAATTATATATTTAGTCCTTAGACTTGAGACACCAAAGATGTCTTATTTGAGTATTCTATTCTTTAATATTGGACCTAAGGGTCTAGAAGTTCTAGATCTAACACAAATGATCATTGGGAATGACAACTAACTTTACGAAGGTAGTTGAGTGTCAATAGAGGATCATCCACTCTCGGTATCATGAGAGGAATAACTAATATATTCTTGCTCAGACAAATCCTTAGCTAGGGTAATCTAGTTTGAGATATAAGGAGTTTTTCGGGAGAATCTGATTATTGTGAGACTCAAATGGATTCCATATGGGCTTGATAGTATTATGGCCGATATACGATATCTGGAGTATTAGATAGATTAGGGACTATAAATATATGGTAACTGAGGATAGACAGGTCCAATAGATTAGATCCCCTTGTAACATCTGGGAACTATGACATAGTGGCCTAGTACGTCCTTAGTCGATGAGCTGAGTGAATTATTATAAGATGATAATTCATTAAGTCAAAAGGAGTTCTGACATGTGCAACTCATGACCAGCTTAATATTAGATCTAGAGGGTTATACACATATGATAAATGACACAACGAATAGAGAATTAAATTTGTGATATCTAATAAATCCCTATATTATTAGATCTATTAGGTGAAATCCAATAAGAGCTTATAGTGAATATTTGGATAGAGATTCAATTTTCATTAACTTAGGATAATTGGATGGAGATCCAATATACGATATGTCAAGGTAATTGGTTGGAGATCCAATATACGACATGTCAAGGTAATTGAATGGAGATCCAATACCTAATAGGGTAAAATCCATTAAGGTTAAGGTGACATGACTCTTTATAAATAGGAGAGGACCAAAGGGTCATTGGTTGAACTCCTTTGGCTACCCACCTCTTATTCTCCTCCCTCTCTTTTCTCTCTTGCCATCAGCCCTATTTGGGGCGTGAGGATAGCAAGAAAGGTCAGCCTCTTATTAAATTATTACTGCCCTATGTTGCATAAAAGCGAGTAAAAGCACTTGCTACTAGGGAGGTGTGTCACCGCTTCATTCATCATGTGGATCACCGCTAGAAAGGAATTTATGAGATCCCCTTCATCTATAAACTTGGATCTATAATTTTGAGGATATAGGATCTCCCCTAGGTGATGTCTCTTGCACACTTATGCATTTTACGGTTTCACGAGTTTTTTGCTCCCAATCGTCGCACGAAGATCCAATATTGTTCTTTTGAAAAATCTATTTTATTTTTTATTCTTCCTCTACACATGTGTTGCTCCCCAAGGTTTTTCAATAGTGGTATCAAAACCAGGTTCATCGTGCGATAATTGATTATTAACCGTGTTGTTGTGTTGAATCATGTATAATTATTTTCTACATAGTTTGCTATTTTTTTTATTGTCAATACCTGTTCTAGACAGCATCTCTTCATATGGTTAAAAGGTGCAGTCGAACAATATTTTTGTCATCAAAATTGTTGATACAAAATGTAGGAAGAAGGACAACAACTATGGAAGCCTTACAGTTTGGTTGAAGGCTACTTGCAACCTTAGCCTAGAGCACTCTTTGCTGCTATCGACCTAGTCAAAAGCAACCTGGCCAAGAGCAGCCCATGTTACTCTTAGCTTGGTCAAGCAAGCCCCCCCATGCCGTTAAGGAGTCATGGTCGCATGGGGAATCTTGGCGACTAGGATTTCCTAGCTACTTGAGGTAACTCGAATATAAGGTACTCCTAGCCATAGGTGCAACCAAGCGGCCAAGAGTCCTAGCCGCAAGGGCAACCTTGGTGGCTAGGGTTTCCTAGCCTCCTAAGGCAGCCCTATGGCTAGGGACTCCTGGCCATAGGGGCATCCCTGGTGGCCAAGGTTTCTTGGCCATAGGGGATATCCTGCCATGAGGATTTGGTTGGGATCCCAACTAGGTTTAACAGTTAAACCTTTATATAATTAATTAATTAAATTACTTATTATCTAGTAGTCCTATGTGTGATGTGGACTGATGATCATGGACCATGTGTGATAATGTGTATGTGATTATTATTGGGACCTATGAGCCTCCCTTTCTTTCTTATTTATATAATTATTATTGGGCTTATCCACCTATAAATCAAGAAACAGTGCCAGTAAGTTTCGATACACAATTAAGAGTTTATTGTGATGTAATACCATGATATGTAATGTTCACATCACAATGAACTTTCAAACCTGAACGGTGGAATATAGTTTTGAGAAATGACTCTTTGGAATGATTTATTTCCTTCATCTCTCTCTTAAAGAGTGTTGTTATTCGTGTTAAGTTCTGCTAACAGTCCAGTACTAATCTTTTTGTGTTCTGAAAACTTCGAGTACTAATGATCGACCTAATTCCAAGCACACAAGTATCAGCACCACATATATCAGTAGTGGTTGCAAAACATTTCCAGATGAAAGAAAAAACACGTAATATATGAGAAGCCACGACGAGAGCGTACAGGTGCCAGCGGGACTCATGAGGTTGAGACGGATGATCATCGCACATGAAGATAGGTCGAGGTGTCAACAAGATCGATGAAGACAAGATAGATAACCATAGGGTATGGAGATGCATCGAGGCACACAGACTCTTTTGTGAGTGATCGAGCCTTCTGGCTCAAGGTTGATCACATTAGGCTTTGATCTATAATCATCTAGTGTGAATGCCTATATGTGATATATGCTTATCTCTGCACCTACTAAATATATTTATTTGCATGCGATGTACATATATGTTAAATATATATATGTGATATATTGTATTTAACTACAAGACCAAATCCAAAACCCCTCTAATAATAATTTTAAGTCCGTAAACATGAGGAAATTAAATTGATCCACGTGACCTTCCTGCTGGTTACAGGTTCCCTGCAAGCCAATAACGTTAGTGATGACATGTATGACACGCAATGTGATATTTTTACTTATGATTATTATTAGCATATTCTCATATTGTATTATATGTTGAATATATATTGTAATGGTCTTGGTTCTGTGTAATAAGAATCAGATCGTGATGAGATTACGATAATAAGATCGACTCGCTTTTAAACATGGTTTCTAAATAATCTCGGTCATAGGTTACTCGAGAGAGATATCAAGATAACTGGACATACTAGTGTACTCTATACCCATCCATTTGATAGAGGTGGCTGGTCTCATAGCCACTTGTGTGGGGACACTAAAGATTAAGTGCAGGTGCTTATTGGAGAATGAGTTCACTGATTGATCCACTTATGAAATGCTGGATGATTAATGATATATATCGTCAGATAGCGATTCTATAGTCTCAGTTGTGTGTTCGGTCCTTAGACTTGAGACACCAATGATGCCTTATTTGAGTACTTTTTTTTTTTGACACCGAACTTACTGGTTTGGAAAGTTTCAGATCTAGTATATCTAGTTATCAATATTGGTAGCCAACCTTACAAAGGTAATAAGTGTAAATAGAGAATCATCTACTTTTGGTATCACAAGAGGAATATCCTGTGTATTATCATTCGGACAAATCCTCAGCTATGGTCATTCGGATTAAGAGAGAATGAGTTTTCTGGGAGAACCTGATTAAAGTGATACTCAGACAAATTCGGTATGTGGCCTGAGGATACCATGCCTAATATATGGTATCTGGGATATTAGATGGATGAGGGACTAAAGATATATTGTAACTAATCTCATGACTATGGTGTAGTGGCCTAGTATGTCCATAGTCGATGAGTTGAGTGAATTATTATGAAATAATAATTCATAGGGTTAGAAGGAGTTCTGACAAGAAAGACTCACGATCAGTTTGGTATTTGGTCTAGAGGATCACACACATATGGTGGATTCTTCAACGAATAGAGAATTATATATGAGTTATCCAATTAGCCCTTATTCTTATTAGAAGAGACCGAACATTGATGAGCTCTCTACATGAGACCTAGTTAGAGGCCATTTAAGATTATTGGATAGAGATCCAATAATCCAAAATTAGTGGGTAATTTGATAGAGATCTAATACCCACTAAGATAGGACCCCTACAATTTTTAGTGGCTCTCTATAAATAGGAGGGCAACGAAGAAGATATATGATATTCTTCTATGTTCGTTGCAAGATTTGTGGCAGTGATTTAAGAAGTATCGCTACAATAATCCATCATGTGGATATCGCTAGAGAGGAGGATATTTAACCTCCTTTATTCCTCTCTATCTAGATCTATAAATTCAGGGATATACGATCTCCCTAGGTAAACAATCTCTAACATATTGTAATTTTTAATTTTGTGATTTTTTACGGACTAATCTTTGCATGACAATTTGATCTATATAGGAAACAAATTTTGTTTTGATCTTCTACTATGTATGTGATGCTCGTACTTGGTTTCCTAGCACTTTCATCATTATAGGTGGAGATCATTTTTGACATAGGTTGAGTTGGTCGAGTCCCTCAAGGCTCACTTATATTGAGATTTGAGATCTTACCAATGATATAGAGATGTTACCAGTGACTTGAGGATATTTTATGCTTGGTCGAATCCCTCAAGGGTATATCATTAAATCACACTCATCTTGTAATGATGGTGTTGACTTAACCGAACATCATGGTTGGTTGAATCCCTCGAGGCCATGATGTTTCAAAGGCTAAACAGGACGAGAATCACAAGGAGTTGCATATCTTTTGAGCTTAGTATGATTGATCGAGTTCCTCAAGGTCATGCTAAGATATCAATTGGATCCTAATCCTCACTAGAGATATGCCAGAGATTTTTGATTCATGTCATGTGATTTACGAGAAAATAATAAGAGTAGATTAAGATAGAAATTGATCTCTTAGTCTTTTCAAGGATCCAAAATCTGCATGTCATTTACTTTTTGCTACATCTTTTAGAAAAATATCGCTTTTAAATCCCTTACTTTGGCATACTAGATGTCAATCATCTTACTAGTCTAAATTACATGGATTGACTCCATAATCTAAGAATTATTTCATGGTAGAAAACATCGCATATGTCCTTGACATAATAGTGCCTATACTAAAGGGAGGGACAAGTGAGGATGGGATCACTTGATATGTCAAGTACATAGATGATTTCATTCTTGCTCATTATTACATGTTGGGCTTTATGACTCCCGAGTTACAGAGACAGCATGAAAAGATGGATGTCAAATCCATTCTCCTACATCTTCGTAAATTGTTTGAGGAATAGGGAATGACTCAATGATATGATATAATCAAGAGTCTCTTCTACGCTAAGATAACTGAGGGGACATTGTTTCAGAACCACATTCTTAAGATGATTAAGTGAATCAAGAAGCTTACAGGTTTAGGAATGGCCTTAGATGAAAACCTGTGTGTGGATTTCATACTTTAGACCCTCTCATATTCCTTTTCGCTTTTCATTATGACTTATAACATGAACAAGCTTGAGGTGACTCTCCCTGAGCTCCTTAATATGTTAAGGGAGACTAGAGTACCATCAAAAAAAGAGACACCAGTTCTCTATGCTAGTAAGACTAGAAAAAAAGGAAGGTAGAGAAGTCCCTTAAGAAGAGCAAGGGCAAACTAGAAAAAGCAAAGGTTGATAAGGACCCAGTAAAAGACAAAGTCTAGTGCCTCAATTGTAGCGAAGATGGGCACTACAAGAGGAACTGCAAAGAGTACCTTGCAGAGAAGTTTAAAGAATCTTCATATACATTCATGATAGATCTCCATTTGTTAGAAAATTATGATGATGCACGGGTATTAGATACCAACAGTACATCTTATATATACAATTTATTAAAGGTTCTAGCAAGGCTTAGGAGATTGGTAAGAGGCGAGGTGGACCTCAAGATGAGGAATAACACAAATGTTGCTGCTGTTACTATTCGTGAGGTTACCCTACTATTAGAATCATAGGCGTGGTGTGTGAATTAGTACTTTCGAAAAGTTATGATTTAAAAATTTATTTAATGAAAATCAATATCGAAAATATGATTGACTTAGAGTATAAGTAAGTCTAATAAGCATTTAAATCAGAAAGTAATAGTATTGAAGAGTATAAAAGGAAATGCACATCACATGACTTATGTCCACTCTTGATTCCTCCTTCATCGAGGCTACCAGCATTTGTTAGGATCAAGTTGGCACTAAGAGAGGGAGGGAGGGGTGGTGGGGTGGGTGGATGGGGGGTGGTGAGAGGGGTGAAGGGGTGAATTAGTGTAAGTGATAAAATTTGATTCAAAGAATTTTACTTGAAGTAAAACCAAAATGAAAAGCACTTTTGTTGGAACTCATTAATAGCAAATAAGTTAGAGAGTGATTTTAAAGACGAAATCGAAAGGAGAAGCTTGAGCTTTTCTTAGAACTAGTTAATAGCAACTAAGTTCAAGAGTAAAATTAAAGTAAGACAAGATAAAAATGCTCACGGTGTTTTTATAGTGGTTCGGTCAAACTCACCTATGTCAACTCTCGAGTCCTCCTTCGTCGAGGCCCGTCAGTGTCAACTAATGATCTTCTTTCAAGGGCGAAGATCAACTACCCCTTACACATCTTTCTCCTTTTCACAGGCTCAGGAGAACAACCTTTACACTCTCCTTTTCTCAGGCTTAGGAGATCAACCTTGACACTCTCTTTTTCTTAGGCTCAGGAGATCAATCTTTACGCTCTGCTTTTCTTAGGCTTAGGAGATTAATCTTTACAACTTAATTTTAGCACTTCCCTTAATCATAATTAACTCTTACATAATATGGAGGAAACTCTCATAAATTCACAATAATTTTTCTTTCCTTTTTTTCTTTCTCTTTTCTTTCCTTTTTCTTGCACTTTCTTGCTTTCTCATACAAAAATACTTGTGGTATTTATAGACCCAATTGGCTTCAGAAATTGGAGCCAAAATTTAAACTTTTTCAGAAAATCCGGATATGGGCGATACTATCATCGACACCAATGGTATTACCATCAAAAGTGCCTCAGATTTGTGGGCGTCGATAGTACTACCATCACGTAGACGGTACCATCGCTGCCTGCACAATACTATCGCCACCCACTAGCAGTACCTCCTTCCAGGTCAATGAAATGAGCTATATCATAAACTCAAATCAAACCCAAAGTGGACCCGGTTGGCCCACTTTTTACTAATTGAGTTAGTAAAACTAACTCTAAATCAAGATGCTAACTATAATACTTCAAAAATAAACACAATTACACTAATCTTCATTGTACAACACGTCAATCAATCTTTTAGTGAACTCCCAGTATCCTTCCGGCGAGCTCCCAATCTCTTTCCAGTGAGCTCCCGACAACTTATCACATATTTAGGAGAGAACCTTTATAAGTCTCATACCTCCCTTAGGATAAAACATAAACTTTAAGAGGAGGGAAACTTTCAACACTTAGAGCTTTATAACACTTTCAATCATAATTTTTTTTTCACTTATCTTACTTAAGCAAAAATAAGTGAGATATTTATAGGCCCCAAATGACATTAAAATGAAGCTAAAATTCAAATTTTTGGATCTTCAAGGTACTAGCAGTATCATCACCTACACTAAGTAGTACTAGCACCTGAGAGAGTTTGGGAGACCAGGCTCTGGTGGTACTACCGCTAGCTTGGGTGGTACCGTCGCTTGTAACATTAATTGTTGGTGGTACCATCGCCTAGTCTGGGTAGTACTATCTCCTAATGATATGGGAGACCATGTACTTTATTTTCTTGCTCATATGCAGTTCAACCACCTGACCCAACTATGGGTCATTGAATGAGCCTCCCAATGGGCCAAAATCAATTCCAATTAAGGCCTAATGGACCCTTAATTGAGTTAGCAGGATTACATCAAAAAATAACTTGATTTTAAAATTTTTAATATTTGTTGTAATATTATATTTTCTTTTTTGACTAAATCTAACTCTTCACATTTTGTACAAGAGGTTAACATAAAATTATCATGCTCATTTTTTAATTTTTCAAATTTACTAGAAAGAGAATCATAATCCTTTTTTAGCAATTTATATTTCTTACCAACTAATTCACACTTATCACATAAATTATGAAAAGTATCAAACAATTTCCTATAAGGTAAAAAAGATTCGTTTGAGTTACATACCTCATTGCCGAAAGCCATTAATGTGTTGTTCACCACTTCATCTTTGTTGGTTTGTCTTTTATCTTCAGATGCATTTGATTCATCCCAAGTTGCCTTAAGTGTTTTTTTTTCTTAGTAGCTTCCTCTTTAGTTGGGGACATTCACTTTTGAAGTGTCTTAGCCTTTGTATTCATAGCAGATGATTGTATCCATTTTGAGTTCATTTTTGTACTTATTGTCTTATTCTGTAAGATTTGTTTTGTTTCTTTTTATGAATTTTTTAATTTTTCTTGTGAGGAGAGCCAAGTCATCATTATCACTTGAGCTTTCGCTCGAGTGGTCTTCTTTTATTTTCAACACAATATCCTTCTTGTTCTTTAGACGTTTGTTCTCATATTCGTCATATGTCATACAAATCATCTCATTGGTCATTAATGACTCAATAAGTTTTTCAAGCAAAAAATAGTTCAAGTCCTTCACTTTTTAAATTGTGACTAATTTTGGATCCCAATTTTTTGGAAGGGATCTTAGAATTTTATTAAGAAGTTAAAGATTAGTAAAAAATTTATCAAGAGCTTTCAAACACATTGACAACATCCATAAAATGGGTTTATATGTCCCCAATAATTTTGCTTGGCTTTATTTAAAATAATTCATAATTATACACTAAAAGATTAATCTTAGACTCTTTAACTCTACTTGTGCCTTCATATGTGACTTTGATATATGCCAAATATCATGTGTTGTTTCGCATATAAAAGTATGATTAAAATTATTTTTTTCTAAAGCACAAAATAAAACATCCATAGCTTTCACATTTAAAGAAAATAATTATTTCTCTTAACCTTTCCATTTATTCATTGGTCTAGAGGATTTTTGAAAATCACATTCGATAATATTTTATAAATCAAAGTCCATAGAAATCAAAAAAATCCTCATTCATGTTTTCCAATACGTGTAGTCTGCTCCATTGAATATAGAAGGATCAGTGATAGGATGACCCTCTTGATTGTCGAAAAAAGTCAATTAGTCTCTCTTGGATGTTAAATCAATTGAGAAAAACTTAGCTTTAATACCAACTGTTAGGATTGTATCAGCACTAAGGGAGTGGGGGTGAATTAGTACTTTCGAAAAGTTACGATTTGAAAATTCATTTAATGAAAACCGATATAAAAAATGTGCTTGACTAAGAGTATGCATAAGTGTAATAAGCAGCAAAATAAAAAATAGTAATAAAGAGAATAAAAGAAAATACACATCGAATTTATAGTGGTTTGATCGTCATGATCTACGTCTACTCTCGATTCCTCCTCCGTCGAGGCCACCAACTTCCACTAACAATCTTCTTTCATTGGATGAAGATCAACTACCCTTACAACTCTTTTCTCCTTTTCATAGGTTTAGGAGAGAACCTTTACAAGCCTTACACCTCTCTTTGAATGAAACCTAAACTTTAGTAAGAGGGGAACTCTCAACACTTATAGCATTACAACACTTATAGTCAACACTTCTAAGCAAGAATGAGGGGTATTTATAGGCCCCAAATAACTTCCAAAAATGAAGCCTAAATTTAAATTTTTGGGTATTCAGGGTACTGGTGATACCATTGCCTGCACTGGGCGGTACTACCGCTTTCTAGAGCCTAGGAGATCGGGCTCTAGTGGTACTACTATGTAACATTAATGATAGCTTCACCAAGCAGAAGAAGAGTGACCTCGCCAGTGGCAGCTATAGCAACTCTTACTCTATTGCCCATCATGAGGTCTATCTTTCCTCTGGCCACAGTCTCCTAGGCCTTGCCAGAACCTACAATGAATTACAGATATGATAATTACTCCCGATATCCAATACCGATATGTTATCATGAAAATCTAATAAATGACGACTGATCATGAATATACCTAAAACTTCTCTAAGCTTCTGTTTCATCTTTTCTATAAGGTAATCATTGTAGTTCCTCTTATAGTGCTCGTCTTTATCGTAGTGGAAGCACTAGCCTTTATCATTGGCCGGGTCTTTCTTAACAACTTTTGCCTTACTCAGTCTGTTCTTGCTTTTGCCCTTCTTAAATGACTTATCAGCCTATTTTCATATTGGTTTCACTAATATAAAGAATTGGGTTCTCTTTCATGACAGTGCTCTCAGCTTCCCTCAACATATTAAGGAGTTCAAGTAGAGTCACTTCAAACTTGCTCATATTGAAGTTCATGATGAATTGTCAAAAGGAATCTGGCAGGAGCTGAAGTAAAAGATCAACACACAGGTTATCCTCTAGAATTATTCCTAGACATGGTTTTAAACCGATGGCCCTTCTGTTATCCTAGCATAAAAGAGACTCTTGGATATCTTATATCTTTAAGTTCTTCCTTGTTCCTCAACAACTAGCGAAGATAAAGAAGGATGGAATTGGCATCCATGCTCTCATGTTACTTTTGTAACTTGTGAATCATGGAGGCTAACATATAGTACTTTATCAAGGTAGAATCATCTATATACTTCATATAGCGAGCGATCTAATCCTCGTTTACCCCTTTTTTCGAAGTGTGCACAGTCATATCAAGGACATATACTATTTTCTTTATCATAAGAATAATTCTCAAATTACAAAGCCAATTCATGTAGTTTGGACCAATGAGGTGTTGACATCAAGTATGCCATGTAGGGGTTTTGTAAGTGACATGTTTCTGACAAATAAGATGTAGCGTGATTTAGTAACATACAGATTTTACTAATAATTAATTAAGAAACAGACTTCTATCTTAATGTATTCTCATTATTTTTTCGATGAATAATACGACACCCTCGACACGTGAAACGAAAGTCTCCGGTAAACTTTTAGTGGGGATCGAGATCCAATCGATGTCTTAGTGTAACCTTGAGGGACTCGACCAATCACACTAAGCCTAAAAAGGTAGGTAACTCTTGCCAATCACAACTCCTTGTGATTCCCATCATATTCAGCCTCCAAATCATCATGATATTGACCTCTCGACTAATCATGATGTTTAGTTAAGTCATCACCATCGTTATAAGATGAGTCTGATTTGATGATACGCCCTCGAGGGACTCGACCAATTATACCATGTTCTCAGGTCACCGGTGACATCTCTATATCATAGGCAAGATCTCGATCATATAAATATATGAGCCTTGAGGGACTCGACCAACTCAACCTATGTCGTGATTTAATTTCTTCTTATAACGATGGAAGGCAATGTGGGCCAATCTTATTGCCTCACGCTCACTGACTTAATGCTATCGTAGGAAGGGTTTTTATTTTATATCAGTCTCCTAATATGTTGTCACATACATACATATTTAATATATATCTACATCGCATGCAAATAGGTGTATATCACATATCATATATACCACACTGGATGATCATGAACTGTCACATAATGTGATTAGGTCATAGCCAGTGGGCCCAATCACTCACAATAGGATCTATATATGTATCAGCGCATCTCCATGTCCTATGATCATCCTTCTCATCATCATCAATTTCACGGATCCTCGGCGCATCACCATGCATCGTAATCGCCTGCCTCAACATCGTCGGTCCCGTTGACACCTCCACGCTCCCACCGTACCTCTTCGTATAATTATAATATAATCATAGATATACAGGCACAACAATAAATAAGAAAAACGGAGGTTCGCGGGCCTCAATAATAATAATAATAATAATCACATTTACACACATCATAATACATGATTCATGATCACCTGTCCACATCATACATCATATATATACATCATCATGTAGGACTACTAGATAATTAATAATTAATTAAACTATTTTAATTAATTATTTTTTGGAAATAAGGACATGTCAAGAATTTTAAAAATTGTTAAGGGCATTTTAAAAATTCTGGACAAAATGACTGATCCAATAATTTCTTAAATTTCAAGGGACAATATTATCTTTTTGCCACAAAAAAACCCTAACCCTTACTACCCTATTCTTGCAACTGTTGCCTCTATGCAAGCGGCCTGACCACGGGCACCGCTACTACCCTCTGGCAGCCACCCCTATAAGCAGCTTTGACTATAGCTTGGCTGCCCCTACAAGCAGCTAACCCACAAGTGGACGCCCCTCGCCTGTAGGCAACTTTCCTATAGGCACTGCCTTCGCTGCCAATCGTTGTAAGAACATGTAGAACAGTTTTACGCGATTCAATCTCATCACATGTGATTAAAAAGCCAATCTTTTATACGATCAACCTTGCTCTGATACCATTGTCGGGAAACCCAGCGGGAGCATCACATTTACAGTGCAAAAAAAAAAATAAAATAGGTTTTTCACATATATCAAATCATCGTACAAAGATTAGTGTGCGAAAAACCTGCATAAATGAAAAATTGCAATATGTGAGAGATTAAAATCTAGATCCATATAAAGAGGATGCAGAAGGTCAAATGTCCTCCTCTCTAGTAGTATCCACATGATGTATCATTACAACTATTCTCCTCCAATCGCAGCCTAAAAGCTCATAACTCTTGTGCAAAGGGAGAGAGATAAATAGGAGGGGGTGACTAAAGGTGCAGCCTATCACTAATGTGCTGCCCTGCCTCTTATTTATAGAGAGCCACAAAAAACCTAGTGGATCTTACCTTAGTAGGTAATGGATCTCCATCCAATTATCCTCACTCCTAGGATTATTGAATCTCTATCCAATAATCTCAATTGGCTTTTAATTGGGCCTTATGCAGTTATTCATCAATGTTGGGTCTCATCTAATGAGAATAGGGGCTAAGTGAATAACTCATATCCAATCCTCTACTCATTGAAATATCCACTATATGTGTGTGATCCTCTAGGCCCAACACTGAGCTAGCCGTAAGTCTTCCCTATTAGAACTCCTTCTGGCTCAGTAAATTATTATCTTATAATAATTTACTCGACTCATCGACTATAGATGTACTATGCCACTACGTGATAGTCCCTAGATGTTACAGGGGATCTTATCCATTAGACCTGTCTATCCTTAGTTATCATGTATCTATAGTCTCTCATCTAACTAATATCCCAAAGACTGTATATTAGGCATAGTACTGTCAGGTCTCATACAAAATCTTTTCAAGTCTCGCTCTAATTGGATTCTCCCGGAGACTCATTCTCTCTCAATCTAAATAATCCCGGTCAAGTTGTTCGAGCAATAACACATGAGATATTCCTCTCATGATATCGATAATGGATGATCATCTATTGACACTCAATTACCTTCATAAGGTTGGCAACCAGTCCTAATAATTGGTTGTACCATATCTAAAAATTTCTAGACTTATAAGTTTAGCATTAAAGAAAAGAGTATCCAAACAAGACATCCTTAGTGTCTTACGTCTAAGGACCAGACACACAACTGGGACTATAGAATTATTATATGATGATAGGTATCATTAGCTATCCAACATTCCATAAATAGATCAATCAATGAACTCATTCTCCAATAAACATATGTATTATACCCTTAGTGTCTCCAAACAAGTAGCTATGAGACCAACCGCCTCCATCATATAGACAAGTATATAATACGTCGGTCTGTCCGGTTATCTCGATGTCACTCTCAAGTAACCTATGATTGGGATTATTTAGGATCTATGTTTAAAGGTGAATCGGTCTCATTATCGTAATCTCACCACGATCCGATTTCCATTGCATATAACCAAGGACATCACAATATATATTTAATAAATAATATAATATAAAAATATGTCAATAATAATAATGTAAAAAAGACTATGCAGGGTATCACATGTGTCATCACTCACATTATTGGCTTACAGGACACTTGTAACTAGTATATTCATCAATACTACCCACCTCCGCATCCTCTTGCCTAATGCTAAGGCCTTCTAATCCTAACTTTGCCTCCATAAGTTGAATCACCTTAGTTCCTCTGTCAAATGTTTCTCTAAGATAAGGAGCATGTGCCTTCAAGCTCCCTTCGTCTTTAGCACTATGCATGATGAGTCTGCTCTATCAAAATAAAAAACCATGGAATGACATGATTCTGCTCTTGTCTCTATAAGAGTTCATATCCTTGACCTCTATCTAAGTAAAACTTCGTGCCTCCGCTCTATGTTTCATCTTCTACGTCGACTCCTTTTAAGCGACTTGGTCACTTCACCAAGTTCCACCCAAGTTGCTCCACCCCTTGATTTGCATTGAATTCGATCATCCCAACCTATGTCCACTCTCGATTCATCTTCCCTCGAGGCCACCAGCTTTTACTACTGATCATCTTTCTAATTGATAAAGATTAACTATCCTTATTACAATCCTTCTCCTTTTACTAGGCTTAGGTGAGAACCTTTACAATAACTCTTCTTCTTTTAATAGGCTCAGAAGAGAATCTTTTTACTCCTCTTTTACAAGAAACCTCAACCCTCCTACAACTTAGGAATACTTCTAAACTCAAGGAGGAAGAGACTCAACCAATGCTCAAAGAGAGTTTACAACACTTTTAACCTCAAGAATTCTTGCTTGTTCACTCTTACATCAAGCAAGCATGAGTGGGGTATTTATAGACCCCAAAGGCTTTAGAAATGAAGCCAAAAAATTCAAATCCTAAGATTTTTATCGATGTCGACTAGTACTATCATCAAATAAAGCTCAGATTCTGAGCTTTGATGGTACCATTGTCGGCCTAGTGGTACCATCAACGAACATGGGTAGTACTACCATCAGAAGTTCTAAAAAAGCACAAACAGTGCTTTCTAGCTCTTTGGGACCTAGTGATACCACCACCGAAGCCTACTCAAAATCAATCAATTGGCCTTCCAACAAGCCTACTTTAATTGTGATTTAGCACCAATGGGATTCTAATTAAGTTGAGATGGTTTCGGCCTAATACCCAACTTATTCTTGATTGAGGAAGCTATATAAAAAGTATAATTTTTGGGATTCCCAACGATAGTACCGTTGGTGGGTGACAATTTACTTAGACAGTGGTGGCATCGTCCAAGCGGTGATAATATCACCACTGCCCCGATTTTTGGGGCACTTTTTTTTTTATCACTTTCTTGCCATCCCATACAAGAAAGTGTAAGAAAGAGTAAGAAAGTGTAAGAAAAGTAGTCGTAATCTTGGTTAAAATTTCATAAAATTTGAGAGCTTCCCTTGAGTGCTTTAAAATGTAAAGTGAGTCTAAGAGAAGAGAGAAAAAAAATTGTAAAGGTTCCTCTCCTGACTTGTGAAAAGGAGAAAAGTGTAAGGAGTTTTGATCTTCACCTGTGAAAAAAATCATTAGTAGACATTGATAGGCCTTGACGAAGGAGGACTCAAAAAGTAGACGTAGGTTAAGCTTTTGCCAGACCTACTATAAATTTATGAGCCTTCCTTTACTTATTCTTTTTAAACTTATTTTCTCATTTTAGTAATTCTTAACTAAATCTAGATTCTTCTCAAATTTGGTTTAAATCACTCTCTTACTTGCTTTTAACAAATTCCAAGAAATGCTTCTGATTTCTTTTTTACTTCAAGCAAAATTTCTGAAATGAGTTCTTTTTACAATTGCACTAATTCCCTCAAAACCCCACCCACACACACCCCCCACCCCTCCTTTTAGTGTCAACTTGATCCTAACAATTGGTATTTGGGTGGCTTATAGTCAACTGGATTAACACCCAAGTGAGTAAATGACTTCATTTGGTATTAATGAGGAATACTCTATCACACATCCTCTCATATTCAATGAGACGAATTACATATATTGGAAAACTAGAATGTGTATCTTTTTTATCTCGAGAGATTTTGAACTATGGAATATTGTCGAAAATGGTTTTTATAAGTTATCTAATCCGATAAATGATTGGAATGATCATGAAAAGAAGATATTTTCATTAAATACCAAAGCTATGAATGCTTTGTTTTATGCTTTAGATAAAAATGAGTTTAATAGGGTTTCTACTTGTGATTTAGCTTATGATATTTGGCACACTTTAGAAGTCACACACGAAGGCACAAGTAGGGTAAAGGAATTGAAAACAAATCTTCTTGTACATAACTATGAATTGTTTAAAATAAAACTAAGTGAGACTATTGGTAACATGTATACCTATTTTACGGATGTCATCAATAATTTAAAATCTCTTGATAAGGTTTATTCTAATCTTGAACTTGTTAACAAAATTTTGAAATCTTTACCTAAAAATTGAGACCCAAAAATAATTGCTATACAAGAGGCCAAAGACTTGAATAACTTGCTTCTTTAAGAACTAATTGGGTCTTTAATGACTTATGAAATGAGTTACAAAGCTCGTAATGAACTTGAAGAAAACCTTCCAAAGAACAGGAAGGACATTGTCTTAAGAACCAAATATTAACACCTTCCTAAGAATAGGAAGGACTTGGCACTGGGAATAGCAAATGACTCATCGAGTAAAACATTGAGTGATGAGGACAATAATTCTACACTACTAATAAGAAAATCAAAAAATTTATGAAAAAGAACAAAGATCATAAAAATAAAAATAAACTAAAAAAGAGAATATAATATATTTTGAATGCAGGAAACTAGGGCATTTCAAAATTGAATCCCCACAATTGAATAAAAAGGTGCCAAATAAAAAAAAGACCTTCTCAACAACATGGGATGATTCAAGCTCGTCAGATGAAGAAGACAACAATAATAGAGAAGTAGCTAGCTACGAGATCATGGCCATCCATGACAAGGTAAGTTAATCTTTCGAAGACTCTACTTTTGATGAATTGTTAAATTCATTTCATAAACTACTTGATGAATTTAAGAAGTTTAGCAAAACTTATAAATTACTTAAGAAGGAACATACATTACTCACTAGTAAATTTAAAAACATGCATGAAGCATCAACATCATACAATTCTTGCACTAAATGTGAAACATATAGGACGTTAGAAAGGAAAATGTTATACTTTAACAAACTTTAAAAAATTTAAAATATAAAATAAATCTCTAAACATGATCCTTACTAATAAGGGTCATGTACATAGGAAATAAGGTATTAGCTTTGTAGGTATCACAATAAAAGCCAACTATCTTCATCAAAGGACCTATATTACACTCTTCACCCATATTCAAATATAATTTTTGTGGTAGATTATGATATTTTACCTATAAGTATTTATTTAAAAAGTATTTTTTAGTCTACATAAATTGATTTAGATTCCTAAATGAACCATAAACAACACAATGCCCTTAGTTAAATTAAGTAGAGCCTTTTATGAGGGACCCAAAGTCAAATGACTACCTAAATCAAAACAACTTTTCTTGTAGGTTTGTCTCTAAATAAAGGTTAGAAGCATAAAATGGGACATTGATAGTGGATGCTCAAAGCATATGACCGAAAATCTAACTTATTTTTCTAAGTACACTAGCCTAAGTGAAGGAGTTGTCATATTCAGAGACAACAACAAGGGAAAAATCATTGGGAAATGAACCATAGGTAACAAATCAAACTTTTTGATTTAAGATGTGCTATTAGTTGATGGTTTGAAACATAATCGACTAAGCATTAGCCAATTATGTTATAAAAAATATATTATTAAATTTAAATTAATAATTATATAATTAAAATATCATATAAATTTAAATATATTATTGCCTTAAGAAATAAAAATGTATATATTATTGACATTAAAAATTTTTGTGATGAAATGTGATTTTCGGCTTTGAATGATAATGCTTGAGTTTGACATAGGAGACTAGGTCATGCTAGTATGAAACTACTAGATTAAATCTCAACTAAAAATTTAGTAAGAAGATTACCTAGCATTAAGTTCGTCAAAGACAAAGTTTGTGATACTTGCTAAATAGGAAATCAAATGAAAAATAGTTTTAAGTCAAAAACTCAAATAAACATCTCTAGGCCACTATAATTGATTCATATGGATTTATTTAGGCCACTATAATTGATCCATATGGATTTATTAGGTGGTAGCAAATACACATTTATTATTATAGATGATTATAATAGATACACTTGGGCTTACTTCTTGGTACACGAAAGTGATTCTTTTAAAGTTTTTCAAAATTTTACATACTTGTTCAAAATAAAAAATTTTAATATTTCATCTATACGTAATGATCATGGTGGTAAGTTTCAAAATCATGATTTTTAAACTTTTTTATAAGTCAAATGGGTACAATATTAATTTCTCTACTCCTAGAAATCTATAACAAAATGAAATATGATTCTTGTTAAATGGCTAGAATCATGTTAAATGAACATGACCTACCCAAATATTTTTGGGCCGAAACTGTTAACATATCATACTATGTTATGAATAGGATTATTGTAAGATCATTACTCTCTAAAACTCCTTATGAATTATGGAATGATAAAAAAAACCCAACATTTTATATTTTAAGGTTTTTGATTGTAAATACTTCATTTCAAATGAAAAATATGCCTTAGGAAAA
The DNA here is from genome assembly GCA_021527575.1 of Ensete glaucum. Lineage (NCBI taxonomy): Eukaryota > Viridiplantae > Streptophyta > Magnoliopsida > Zingiberales > Musaceae > Ensete > Ensete glaucum. Next base: position 35,618,706 of record CM038558.1, on the reverse strand, counting down.
TTTGATGTAAAATCTGATAAAGGCATTTTTCTTAGTTATTCTTCTACTTCAAAAACTTATTGTATTTTTAATAAAAGAACATTAGTTATTGAAGAACCTATTTATGTCATTTTTAATGAGATTTTTTAATTTAAAAAATTTAATTTTGATGATGATTTTGATTTTTGCACTTTAAATGAATTAAAATCCTCCTAAAAGAAAATTGGATGAATCTACTTCCAAATCATTACCCAAGGAATATAAGTATGTAAAGGCTCATCCTAAGAAGCTTATAATAGGAGATACATTAAAAGGTATTCAAATTCTTTCTTTTTTTACAAAAAAATTATGCTAACAGTGCATTTATATCTCTAATCGAATCAAAATACATTGATGAAGTCCTAAGAGATAATTCTTATTGCAATACATGAAGAGTTGAACCAATTTCAGAGAAATAAGGTATAGGTGCTTAGTGCTAGACTTAGTGATTGTTTAGTGATTAGTGCTAAATGGATCTTTAGAAATAAGCAAGATGAAAATAGTATCATGATTAGAAACAAGGCTAGATTAGTGGCCAAGAGTTTCAACCAAGAAGAAGGGATTGATTATAAAGAAACATTTATTCCTATGGCTAGACTTGAAGTTATAAGGATGCTCATTGCCTTTGCCTTTTTTATAAATTTTAAATTATTTCAAATAGATGTCAAAAGTGATTTTCTTAATGGTTTCATTTCTGAAGAAGTTTATAAGAAGTTTATGTTAAATAACTCCCGGTTTTAAAAATAACCTTTTTATAATCATGTTTTCAAATTATTCAAGGCTCTTTATGATTTGAAACAAGCCCCTAGAGCTTGGTATGAAAGACTTAGCTCTTTTCTTATTTCAAATAATTTTTTAAAAGACAAGGTTGATACCATATTATTTATTAAATATTTTAAAAATAATTTTTTTATTATTCAAATTTATGTTGATGATATTATTTTTTGTTCTACTAATGAATCCTTATTTGAATCCTTTGCTAAGAATATGAGTTAAAAGTTTGAAATGAGTCTAATGGGTGAACTAACTTTTTTCTTTGGGTTACAAATAAAATAATTAAATGATAATATTTTTATAAATCAAACTAAATATATCTTACATTTCTTAAAAACGTTTTGGTATAGACAATGCTAAGGCTATAAACACACCAATGAGTACTTCTATGAAGTTAGACTTGGATAGTGAATGTGAAAATTTTGATCAAAAATCATATAGAGGAATGATAGGTGGTTTGATATATTTAATTGCTACTAGACCAAATATAATATTTAGTATTAGATTATGTGCAAGGTTTCAATCCAATCCTAAATATTCCCATTTAAGGAAATTAAATGAATATTTATTTATTTAAAAGAAACTTCTAATTTAGGATTATGGGATCATAAGTCTAAAAACTTTAATTTATTTGCATATATGGATGCTGATTTAGAAGTTGTAGAATAGATAAAAAAAGTACAACCGGGACATACCAATTACTAGGACATGCTCTTGTTTCTTACTCTTTCAAGAAACAAAATTTGGTTGTATTATCTTCAGCCGAAGCTGAGTACATAGCAGTTGGTGCATGTTGTGCACAAGTCATTTGGATGAAAAACACCCTAGAAGATTATGTAATTCACTTGAAAAATATTTCTATTAAATGCGATAATACTAGTTCAATATGTTTAACTAAAAATCTCGTTCAATACTTAAAAATTAAACATATTGACATTAGGCATCACTTTATTAGATAGCATGAAAATAATCATGATATATCTTTGGAATTTATTGATATAAAGCATCTGATATCTTCAGTAAGCTATTAAATATTGAATAATTTGACTTTATTAGAAGAGAGTTAGGAATGTTAAACTATCAAATTGCATGATTTGCTATATTTTAGATTTCTAGAGTTTTTTTCTTAAAATTTATATGAAATGATTTTAAATGCAATGAAAAGCTCTTATATTTTTGGATTTCTCATTTTTTTAAGCTTTCTTTCAATATTCTGATTCTTGGATTCATGAATATGTATCCCCCTCTTAATATTTAATTTTTTTAGATACTTGATTTTTGGATCTTTGACACCCCCTCTCCCCCTCTTCCTCTTGTTCTATTTTATTTATAAAGAGGGAGAAAACAATTTAATGAGAAATGGATTAAACTCTATTCTTATTCTTCTTAATTTACTAAGAGGGGAAAATTAACTAAATTCTTTCTTTATGTACTAAGTATTATGATAAATGTTTAAGAATGTCAAAAATAAGTTGAGTATTTCTCCTTTTTGTTGATGACAAAGGGGGAGAAATGAGATATATGATGACATAAGAAATTTTTTGAGATTTTTGAAATATTTAAAATTTTTATGTGATACCAAGAAAATAGATTTTGTATCATAATTGATGACATGTTTATTATATAAAATATTTTTCTGGTTAAAATTATTTATCATATGATACAAAGAAGATGAATGCTTTAAAATTTTTATCATATATGGTATCATGAATGGTTAAATTATGAAAATTTTAATATTGTCAAAATGCTATACTTGATTTTAAAAGTGATGGGTTCTTTTGAATTCAAGTTTACTTTATTTATCCTATGATATATACATAGGAGGTGTTAAGGTTAACTCTTGTCATCAAGTGATTGTCATTATAAAAAAGGGGAAGAGTATTCTCAAATTTTGATGATGAAATCAATTGATGGGTTTTATGATATAACTTGTGTGTTAGAGGAATTGATGCAGTATTAACTACGATAGTGAAAAAGTAATATAATCTTATGTTGGTTGAGAGTTAAGTTTGGACATCAGGTCGGGGTTTGGATAATACAATTGGAGCTTACTAGGAGTTCGCTATGATTTCACATAAGGTGAAAAGGAGCTTGCTAGGAGCATACCGAGAATTCACCAGAAGATAATCAAGAGACTCGCTGAGAGTTCGTCGGAGGATGCTAGGTAGTTCACTAAAAGTTCAGAAGATCGATTGACATACTAGACAATAAGAATGATTATAATCATATCTTAATATATTGTAATTAGTATCATGTGTTTTAAATCCTAATTGAGTTAGATTTGGAGAAATTCAAATTAACTCAATGAGAGATAATCGGGTCCACTTTAGCTTACGATCAGAGCTAAGGTTGAGCTCATTTCGTTGACTGGAAAGGGGTCAACATGAGGTGCAAGTTAGGTATGAAACTATATAAAAAGTATAGCTTTTAGGATTCCCGGAGGTAGTACCATCGGTGGATCATGATAGTACTGCCTAAACGGTGGAAATACCACCATCGCCCCTATTTTCGGGATACTTTCTTATAACTTTCTTGCCTTCCCATGCAAGAAAGTGCAAGAAAGAACAAGAAAGTGCAAAAAAAGTGGTCGTAATCTTAGTTAAAATTTTGTAATATTTGAGAGCTTCCCTTGAGTGCTTCAAAATATAAGTGAGTCTAAGGAAAGAGAGAAGAAAAAATTGTAAAGGTTCCTCTCCTGAACCTGTGAAAAGAAAAAAGTGTAAGGAGTTTTGATCTTTTCCTATAAAATAAGTTCATTAGTGAACATTGGCAGGCCTTGATGAAGGAGGACAAGGAAAATAGACGTAGGTCGAGCTTTTGGCCGAACCACTATAAATTTGTGAGCCTTCCTTTACTTATTCTTTTTAAACTTATTTTCTCATTTTAGTAGTCCTTAACTAAATCTATATTCTTTTTTTATATTTGGTTTAAATCGTTCTCTTACTTACTTTCAACTAATTCCAAGAAATGCTTTCGATTTCTTCTTTACTTTAAGTAAATTTTTTGAAACGAGTCCTTTTTGCACTTGCATTAATTTACCCACCGCCCCCCCACCCCTATGCCACCCTTCCTCTCTCTTAATGCCAACTTGATCCTAACACTCTTTGCTCTACATGGGAAGACTTAGATGCATTAAGAAAGGAAAATATGTTATTACAACAAGCCTTAGAAAAGTTTAAAATTGAAAATAAAATATTAAACATAATTCTTACCAACCAAGGTTGTGTCTATAAAAAGGAAGGAATTGGTTATGTAGGTCGTAATACTCAATTAAAGTCAGAAAAATTTGTTAAAAGTTGCATATTACATATTCCTTAGAAAGATAAATATAACTTTATGGAAGATTTGGTCATTATGCCTATACATGTTCTTACAAAAATTATAGCTCTCATAAATTAGTTTGGGTTCCTAAAGAAATAATCAATAACTTAATGCCAAAGGTCAAAAGAGATAGATTCAACTATGAAGGACCTAAAGTTAAATAAGTACCTAAGGTAAAATATTTTTGTGTAGGTATGTCCTTAAACAAAAGCTAGGAGCAAAAAATAATATCTTGATAGTGGATGCTCAAGGCACATGACCCGAGATCCATCATAATTTTTAAAGCTCACTGGCCAAAGCAAAGGGTATATTACCTTCGGAGATAATAATAAAGGAAAATTTATTGGTAAAGGAAATATATGTAATAAGTCTAACATTTTGATTGAAGAAGACTTACTAGTAGATGGCTTAAAACACAACCTACTGATCATTCGTCAATTCTATGATAAGGGTTATAATATAAAATTTGAATCTAATACTTGTATTATAGAGATACCTCACAAAAATAAATCAATGATTACCTTAAGAACTAATAATGTGCACACTATTGATCTTAATGACTTCTATGATGAAACTTATTTTTCAGCTTTAAATGATGATGCATGGCTTTAGTATAGAAGTTAGGTCATGCAAGCATGAAACTAATTACAGAAATAACAACTAAAGAACTTGTAAGAGGCATACCTAGAATTAAGTTTGTAAAAGATAAAGTTTGTGACACATGCCAACTAGGTAAACAAATGAAAAGTAGTTTTAAATCTAAGAATCAAGTAAGCACCTTTAGACCACTACAATTAATGCATATGGATTTATTTGGACAAATAGATACTATAGGTTTAGGAGGTAGTAAATATGCTTTCATAATTATAGATGACTATAGATGATTTGCTTTGACATATTTTTTGGCACATAAAAGTGATTGCTTTAAATATTTTTAAAATTTTATAAACTAGTTCAAAATGTAAAGAGTTTTATGATTTTGTTTATTCGAAGTGATCATGGTGGTGAATTTAAAAATCATGATTTTCAAGAATTTTGTGAGTTAAATGGGTATGCCCATAATTTCTCTACTCCAAGAAATCCACAACAAAATAGAGTTGTTGAGAGAAAAAAGAGGAGTTTATAAGAGATGGCAAGAACCATGTTAAATGAACATAACCCACCCAAATATTTTTGGGTCGAAGTTGTTAACATGGAATTTTATGTCATGAACAAGGTTCTCGTAAGACCACTACTTTCTAAAACTCCCTATGAATTATGGAACAATAAAAAACCTAATATTTTATATTTTAAAGTTTTTATTATAAATATTCTATTTTAAATAAAAAAGATACCTTAGAAAAGTTTGATGCAAAATCCGATCAAGACATATTTCTTAGTTATTTCTCAAGTTAAAAAGCTTATCGGTACTTTAATAAAAGAACTTTGGTTATTAATGAATCTATCTATATTATTTTTAATGAGGTTTCTGAATTGAAGAAAGCTGATTTTGAGATGACTTTGATTTTGGTATTTTAAATTTGAATAAAAATTTTTCTCTCGAAAGCAACTTGGATGCATCTATTTCCAAGGAATCCTTAACCAAGGAGTTAATAATTGGAGATACACCAAAAAGTATCCAACTCACTCATCATTTAAATATTTTTGTGTTAATACCTCCTTTCTATCTAAAATTGAATCAAAATATATTGACGATGTCCTAAAGATTATTCTTGGGTTTTTACAATGCATAAGGAGTTGATCAATTTAAGAGAAATAAGGTATAGGTGCTTATTTCTAGACCTAGTGACCATCTCGTAATTGGTACTAAATGGGTCTTCAGAAATAAGCAAGATTAATCTAGTATCGTGGTTCAAAATAAGGTTAACTTAGTGGCCAAAGGTTTCAACCAAGAAGAAGATATTGATTATGAATAAACCTTCACTCCTATGGTAGGACTTGAAGCCATAAGGATGCTCCTTGTATATGCTTTTTTTTTTTCAAATTATTTCAAATCGATGTCAAAAATACTATTCTTAATGGTTTTATTTCCTAAGAAGTTTATGTTAAACAATCACCTAGATTTGAAAATGATTTTTTTTTGAAACATGTTTAAAAATTATTTAAGCCTCTAGGGCTTAGTATGAGAGACTCAGTTCTTTCCATACCTAAAATAATTTCTTAAAAGTCAAGGTTGATATCACATTATTTATTATATATTTTAAAAATAATTTTTTTATATTCAAATTTATGTTGATGATATTATTTTTTATTCTACAAATGAATCTTTATATGAGTCTTTTGCCAAAAATATGAGCCAAGAATTCAAAATGAGTTTAATGAGTAAATTAATATTTTTTCTTAGGACTACAAATTAAGCAATTGAATGATGATATTTTTATAGGTTAAACTAAGTATATTTAGATTTGTTAAAATGATTGAATACAGATAGTGCTAAGGCTACAAACACACTTATGAGCACCTCTATAAACTGAATTTGGACAATGAAGGAAAATGTATTGATCAAAAGACTTATAGAAGCATGATAGATAGTTTATGCAACTACACCAGATATTATATTTAGTATAGGCCTATGTGTAAGATTTTCATTCAATCATAAATAATCTCATTATAAGACAGTTAAAAGAATATTTAGATACTTAAAAGGAACTCCAAATCTAGGATTATGGTATTTAAGATCTGAAAATTTTGATTTGATTGCTTATGCTGATGCCGATTTTGGAGGATATAAAATAGATAGAAAAAGTATATCTAGAACTTATCAGTTCCTAGGTCATGCACTTATTTCTTAGTCTTTCAAAAAATAAAATTTTATTGTATTATCTACGGTCGAGGCTAAATATGTAGTAGCGGGTGTATGTTGTATATAAGTTATTTGGATAAAAAATAGCTTAGAAGACTATGGACTTTATTTAAAAAATATTTCTATAAAATATGATAATACTAGTGTTATTTGTTTAACAAAGAATCTCATTCAATACTCTAGAACTAAACACATTGATATTAGACATCATTTTATTAAAGAGTATATTAGTAATCATGATAAATCCTTAGAATTTATTAATATAAAACATCAATTAGCAGATATTTTCACTAAACTTTTGAATGATGAACAATTTGATTTCATGAGAAAAGAGATAGGCATATTGAATCTTCGAAATGCATAAACTCTTTTTATATATATTTTTAGATCATTATCTTGATTTCTCAATTTTCATGACTTGAGTTTTTCCTTTAAATCAAGATCGTTTCCTATGATTCCTTCTTCTTGCTATTTACAAAAGAAAAAAATTGTTAAAATCATTCAAGGTTTTTTAGTACTCGTGACTTGATCTTTTATTTTTCATGTGACAAAAATTTTTGCACTATTGAATCTTTTCCCTCTCTTTCTTATTTTGATAATTATAAAGGGGAGAGAAAGAAGTGTGATCTTGCTCATCTTAAGAAAAGCAAAAAGGAAGTGCGATCTTGCACATCTCAAAAGAAGCAATGTTGTTAGCTTACTAGTTGCACTATTCTCCTTTTTGTTGATGACAAAGGGAAAGAAGTAATGACGATGTGAAATTGTGTTTTACAATTTACAATGTTAACTCACTCTTGATATTATAATGACATTATGATGTACTTTGATATTTTGATGATTTAGAATTATGCATGCTATAACAAACTTGATGATTTGATATTATGCATATAATACTCATGATTTTATTATGATGATGCATATATTGTATGCATATTAATTAAAATTGTTATGACTTGAATATAAAGATATTATAATTAGAAGGTTATCATTCTATGAATTCAAGTTTATTTTAATATATTATATAGATAGGGGGAGTTTAGTTAAAACTCCATCATCAATGGTTGTCATTATCAAAAAGTGAGAGATTATTGAAATCTTAGATTTTAATAATTAAATCAATTGATGAAGTTATGATCTAATATGTGTTCAAGAAAAGTAATGCAGAACTATCTTCAATCATGAAAAGACAAAATGATTAAGGTAGTAAAATCATACATTGGGCCGGAGTCAGAGATCGAGCATCGAGCCGAAAAAACGGATATTACGTCAATATCCGATATTCGGTGTATTACTCGATCCATTAACATTAGTTTTAGGTGTAACCATGCTAACTCAATTAAGGGCTATTATACCTTAATTCAAACTAATTTGGGCGTATTAGAAGGCCCATTTCAGTGACCAGAAGTTAGATCTGATAGTGGCACCGCCTAAAAGACACAGTCTTTGAGATTGTGTTAGGCGGTGGTACTGCCCAGATTAGACATTGGTACCACCCAAACTCATTCTTCTTTTAAAAATTTTTGTGCTAATGGCATATTTCTATCATTAATCGAATGAAAATATATTGATGAAGTCCTAATAGATAATTCTTGGGTTATTGCAATGCATGAAGAGTCAAACCAATTTGAGAGAAATGAGGTATCATAGCTTATTGCTAGACCTAGTGATTGGTACTAAATGGATCTTTAGAAACAAGCTTATGGGCACCTCTACAAAACTGGATTTGGACAATGAAGGAGAATGTATTAATCAAAAGACTTGTAGAAGCATGAGAGATAGTTTATGCAACTAGACCAGATATTATGTTTAGTATAGGCCTATGTGTAAGATTTTAGTTTAATCATAAATAATCTCATTATAAGACAGTTAAAAGAATATTTAGATACTTAATAGGAACTCCACATCTAGGATTATTATATTCAAGATTTGAAAATTTTGATTTGATTACTTATGCTGATGCCAATTTTGAAGGATGTAAAATAGATAGAAAAAGTATCTCTAGAACTTGTCAATTCCTAGGTCATATACTTGTTTCTTAATCTTTCAAAAACTAAAATTCTGTTGTATTACCTATAGCCGAGGCTAAATATATAGTAGCGGGTGCATATTGTGCATAAGTTATTTGGATAAAAAATACTTTAGAAGACTATGGACTTTATTTAAAAATTATTTCTATAAAATACGATAATAGTAGTGCTATTTGTTTAATAAAAAATCTCATTCAACACTCTAGAACTAAACACATTGATATTAGATATTATTTTATTAAAGATTTATTAGTAATCATGATAAATATTTAGAATTTATTGATATAAAACATTAATTAGTAGATATTTTCACTAAACTTTTGGATGAGGAACAATTGACTTCTACTGAAATGATTAGGACTCAACTCTGTTGGAGTCCTATCAAGTCCGTCCTCTCAAAATCAGCCTTGTCCTCAAGGCTGAAGATCCATAAACTCTGGGAACTGGGTCTTTAGCTCTTCGTGTGACTCCTATGTTGCATCTTTAGATGGTAAGTTATTTCACTTCATAAGTACTTCGGTAGAGGGGCTTTGTCGATGTATCACAATTCTTCGATCAAGTATAGCTTCAGGTTAGGCTTCGATTTCACCTTCAATTGTAGTGCTCGGTAGCTGAGTCTGAGCTAGTTCATGTTCATCCAATTTCGGCTTCAGTAGGAATACGTGGAAGACGGGATGAATTTTGGCATCATCTAGAAGTTTAAGTCGATATGCCACGGCCCCAATGCGTTCCAAAATTTGATATGGTTCATAAAATCGTGGAGATAGTTTTATCGATGCTCTGGTGTTGATGGATAGTTGCTTATATAGTTGTAGGCGGAGGTAAACCCAATCTCCTACTGAAAATTCTCGCTCACTCTGGTGATTATCTGCTTGTTGCTTCATATGGGCTTGAGCAACAGTTAGGTTATCCTTCAGTAGCTATAGCAGTTTATCCCTATTAATTAGGTCTTGGTCGACTTGATCCACTTTAGCTGAACCAAGTACATATCTGGGAATTACAAGGGGGCGATCAGCCATACAATGCCTCGTGAGGGGTACATTTAGTCGACGAATGAAAAGTTGTGTTGTACCACCATTCAGCCCAAGGAAGCCATCTTGTCCACTCTTTAGGCTGATCGCTGGTGAAGCATCATAAGTAAGTCTCGAGGCATCTGTTCACCACTTCTATTTAGTCGTCTATTTGTGGATAATAGGCTATGCTTATCTTCAATTGGGTGCTCTGTAGATGGAAGAGCTTGGTCCAAAATTTACTTGTAAACACCCTATCACGGCCACTTACTATTGATCTTGGCATCCTATATAATTTTATAATATATTTCATAAAAATTTGAGCAATAACGGCAATACTAGAGGGATGTCTCACAGCACAAAAATAAGCATACTTAGTTAAGCGATCTACCACCATAAAGATCGTGCTTATACCTTGAGATAGTGGCAGTCCTTCGACAAAATCCATGGAGATGTATGTCCAAGTTGAATCTGGTATAGGTAGCGGCTGTAGTTTACCGGGACTTACCATTGTTTCACCTTTATGCCACTGACATACATCACATTTAGATATATAGTCATAAATTAATTTTTTTTATGTCATTCCAGAAGAAGTTTTGCTTCACCCTTTTATAAGTCCTCAGAAATCCAGAGTGCCCTGCCGAAGGTGAAGAGTGCATTTCATACAAGATAACTTGAATGTGAGGAGAATAAGGAACAATAACAATTCGATCTTTATAGCTTAAGTCCTTCGAGTCCCACGTGTAGTGCCCTACAGAATCCGGATCCTTCTCCAATTTTTCTATGATGCTTCAGATTTTTGGATCATTCTTCCACTCCTCCCTAATGTGTTCGAGGAAGTTGGTGGTGAGAAGGGAGATGGCTAAAATTTTGACTTGCCCCGGGAGTCGAGATAGAGCATCTGCAACAACATTCTCTTTTCCTTTTCGATAAATAAATTTATAATCAAAGCCAAGAAGTTTAGTTACCCAACGTTGCTGCTTCGGGGAAGATATTTTCTGCTCCAAGAAATACTTAAGACTTCGATGGTCAGTCTTAATCTGGAAGCGCCAGCCGATCAGGTAGGGTCTCCACTTTGTGACGGCGTATACAATAGTAAACATTTCTTTATCATATACTGACATTTTCAAGTGTGAGGGAGACAAAGCCTTGCTAGTGTAAGCAAGAGGTCAGCCATCTTGCATTAGAATAGCTCCAATCCCAACTCCAGATGCGTCAGCCTCGATCACGAAGGTGCGGCTGAAATCAGGCAATGCTAGGACCGACGTCATCGTCATGGCAGCCTTGAGTCATTCAAAGGCTGTAGAAGCTTGTTCCAACCATAAGAAGGAGTCTTTCTTTAGTAAGGATGTGAGCGGGGCACTAATCTTGTCATAATCTTTCATAAATTTCTGGTAGTAGCCTGTGAGTCCAAGGAAGCCACGCAGCGATTTTACGTTTGTAGGTTTCGGCCATCCTTGCATTGCCTCGATCTTCGGCAAATCTACTGTCACTCCATCCTCTGATATAATGTGCCCAAGATACTCCACTTTACGCTATAAGAAATTGCACTTTAACTATTTCACATAAAGAGTATTCTCCCAGAGAATTGTTAGAATAGTTCGTAAATGGTAAAAATGTATATCAAGCGTAGGGCTATAAATGAGGATATCATTAAAGAACACTAATATGAACTTACATAAAAAAACTCTGGAAGATGTCATTCATCAAGCTTTGGAAAGTAGAAGGAGCATTCGTAAGTCTGAAAGGCATTACCAGAAACTCGTAGTGGCAGTTATGCGTGCGGAATGCAGTTTTTGGAATATCTTCAGTGCATACCTGAATCCGGTGATAACCAAAATAGAGATCCAATTTAATGAAGACTTGGGCTCCTTTTAATTCATCCAAGAGCTCATCTATAATGGGTATAGAATATTTGTCCTTGACGGTGATAGCGTTCAAGGCCCGATAATCAATGCACATCTGTCATGTATCGTCCTTCTTACGCACTAGCAACACTGGTGAAGAATAAGGGCTACAACTCGGTCGAATTACCCCGGTGTCAAGCATCTCTTTGACGATGTTCTCGATCTCATCCTTCTGCCGTTGGTTGTAATTAAATATTCGGCCGTCAGTAACCTTTACGTCAAACTTGTTGTAACCTTATATTTGAAGCGCCAAACATGCAGCAACCTTACTATTGAGAAAGTTATTGGTGCTGCCCATGTCGATGAGAACGGTGATGAGTTGTTGTTTTAGAAGTCCTCCAACTTTCATCATTTGCGCGTTGGAATAGCCGGCCAATGCGTGCACTATGTAGTTGGCTGGTTAGGACTCTATGGCTTCTTCTTTAAGTTCAAGGGCTTCTTCAGATGTTTCATTGTCCTCATCCTTCGCTAGTTCAATCATGAGGAGCCGGTCCTTTTTGCAGTGATATTCGCAGCTCCACGGTTCGTCACAATGCCAACACAACTCCTTGGCCGATTGTTCACGAAGCTCGTCTCTTGTCAACTTTTTTGGTGCAGGGGCTTGGATGGCAATAAAGGGGGTAATAGGCCTCAGCATAGCTGGTCAGGGAGCGACCCTTGTCCTCCATACCTCGTGGTTCAATTGTTCTTCCTAGATATGCGCGAAGGAAATCACCGCCATAGGAGTGTACGGTTACCGCGCCTTTACTTCTCCTTGGATCTCCGACTTTAGGCCCTCAATAAAAGTACCTAGAAGTTGTTTCTCAGACCAATTCTCAGTGTGGTTAGATAAACACTCAAACCTTGTTTGGTATTCTTATATTGTAGAGATTTGACGAATCTTTGCCAATTGTCCGTCGATGTTGTTGAAATCGATTGGTCCGAAGAGATCTAGTAGTCCTTCCTTGAATCGCTACTAAGAGAGTCCTCCATGGGTGTACTTAAACTAATTAAACTACTAAATAGCATCTCTCTCAAGGTGGATGCCATCAATCTCCACCCGTGTGGCGTCGGCGGTTTGGTAGAACCGAAAATAGCGCTCCGCACGCGAGATCCACCCGATCAAGTCTCCTTCTTTCCATCTAGGGAAGTCAACCTTCATATGTGGATTATTGAGATCAGAGGTGATGTGGCCATGTTCTTGAGGATCATCTCACTGATCTGAAGTTTCTTTGTGTTGTGATTTCCTCGGGTTCGACAGTAAGCTAATGCTGAATTCGGCGAAAAGGGATCGCATCTTCTCTTCCATGCAAAGCTTTGCATCGATAGCCTCCTATGATGCCATAGTATACGTCTCTAGATCTATAATATTGAGATCTTTTTTTTGTTGTCGGATTAGTGGCACGGGAATTTTGGAGAAGGGGCTGGCCGGTTGGAAGGTGAATCGGTTTAGATGGAAGTAGGCTGTGGTTTAGGACAGATTTGGGGCTGTAGTTTTGTGGAGTTTAGGCTGCAAATTAGTATAGTTTTAGGGTTGTGATAGCAATAGATGAAGGTTAGGAAAATAGATTTTAGATTTGGGATAGATGGTAGCAAAGATAGGTGTCTCGGTAAGGAAAGTTAGCTAAAAAGATAAGTGGATCGATAAGGAAGTAGGCTTATTTAGGTGGCTGATTTGGGGGCTATTTGGATTCAGTTTAGATAATATTTAGAAGGGTTTTTAGTGAGGATTGTAGGGTTTAGAGATAAGGAAAAGAGAATCTAAAATCCCATAAAAAATAGCACTTAAATCTGATAGAATTCGGTGAAAAGAAGTGATGTGATGTGCTATCCTGTTGAATCAGTTTTACGTCAGAGAAAGGATGACTTCTCGACATAAATTTCAGAGGAAAGTTCAAGGAAATTATACAAAAACCCTTGGTTCAGATGTTGTTAATACCAATAAAAAGTTTGATGAAATTTTGGTAGCATAACAGTAGGGAAATAGGGCAAAAGACGAAAGGCAGATTCCTTTATCGTAAAATTCTAGAACTACGTGATGGTCAAAAATTATATAAAAAAACTAATTTCAGAAGGAGTTTTTTTATAAAATTAAATCTAGATGAAAGCCAACTTGATCTTGAGAATTGTGTAAAAATTTTAGCAAAAAAGGATGAACAAAAGTTTGGTTTCAAGAGGCCAATAAACGGAAGACAGATTATGCATTATAAAATTTCAGTACTATGCAATAAAGAATCACAGTGCTATAAGTCCAGATCTAGAAGGAGTTTTTTTACGAGATCAGTCTTAGATAAAAAGAAATTATATAAAATTTTCAGCCAAAAAAGATGATTAAAAGTCTAGTTTCAAGAAGCAATAATCAGCTAAAAATTTCTGCAGCGTTTCGCCTTTGCAACGATGATAAATTTGCAAAGAACAAAATTTACAGCGGATAAAATTTGGGAAAAATCTTTAATTTGTAAAGTAAGGAATCTTATAGTATTGAAGAGGCATGGATGATAAAAATATATCAGAATTTCAAATCAAACGCAGGGGGCAGCGGTAGACTGATTTGATCTACTATTGGGGTGGAAGGTGGAGGCACGTGTCGTAGCAATTGTGGGAATTGCTTGGGAAGGTGGAGGTGGCTGAAATGGCTACAGGGTAGCAAGAATGTAACTCTATTACCAAATGATAGAACTCTAGAAGGAGCTCTATAGTTTTTGACCCTTGAGGGGGATCAACCCTTGGAACGTTATAGGGGTTCCTCCCTCCTAGACTCGGTATAAGGCTAAAATAAAATAGATGATTGCTTCCTTAAAGAGGGGGATAACTACATCTTAAATATGAATCAAAATCCTAGCATAAGGGGCACTTATCTAAGGAGAATTATCCTTTTGCCCCTCCTATAGACATCCTGCCTTAATAGGAACAAGGGGCGACTAGGTTGGCTCTATAGCCAACCTAAGCAGGGGAAACCCTAGCCGACTTGCCCAATAAGGGGGGTGGCGACTACTAAGCCCTAAGGGCTAATCCAAACCCTGGCCATACTCCTTTATAAGATAGGAGAGGCCTTATTACAATCTAGCAGAGTTTTTATTGACTTATACTGAAATGATTAGGACTCAACCCTGCTGGAGTCCTATCACCCCCTCCTGTGCTCCTCCTCAACCTCACATCTCAGCTGACTAGCCCCTCTCTAATGTATGAGGGCAGCAAAGAAAATAGAGGATCTTCTTCTAAATTCATTGTGAAAAGCTGTGCAAAAGTTACGAGATTTATGGTTGCGATTAGTAGAGTATCATTGTAGTGATCCATCATGTGGATATCGATAAAGAGGAGGATATTTGACCTCCTTTATCCTCTCTATCTAGATCTAAAAACTTAGGAATATATGATATCCCTAGGTAAACAATCTCTCATATGTTGTAGTTTTCGATTTTGTGATTTTTTGGGCATCAATCTTTGCACCCATGATTTGATCTATATAGGAAACTAATTTTTATTTTAATCTTCCACTACACATTTGATGCTCCCACTTGGCTTTTAAGTAGTGGTATCAAAGCCGAGGTTATTCATATAAAAGATTAATTTTAAACTATATGTGATAAGATTGATACGTATAAATTATTTTCTGTATACCTTGCTATAATTTTTCTACAGAGAGGTGTTTTAAGGTTCTTTGATGTTAAAATTGTTGGCACAAATAAAGAGAAAACTGTCAATATCTATTGCTACCCTACGGCACGGCCAAATGCTACTTGCAGCCTTGGCCGAGAGCAAGGTTGTTACTCTCGACCTAAATTGCTCTCGGCCTAACTAAAGGCTGCAAGGCCGAGAGCAATAGCCTATCGGCCATGGTAGTAGCCTCCCATGCAGCCAAGAGTCATGGCTGCATGGGCAAACCTAGCGGCTACAATTTCCTGGTCTCTAGAGGTAACCTTACGGCTAGGGTTTCCTAGCTACAAGGGGTTGTTTGGGTGGCCAAGGTTGGTTAGCCACCCATGGAAAATTGCAACCATGGATATGGCTGCAAAAGAGTCCTTGGGGGCTAGGATTTCTTGGCCTGCCAAGGTTCCCCTATGGTTAGGGACTCCTAGTTGAAGGGGACTGCTAGCGGTTAGGGTTTCCTAACCGCACGAGGAGTCTCTACCTACCATATTAGGAACCCTATGGTAGCGTATCCCAAAAATCCCAAAAAAAATTAGTTAAATAAATTTAATTATTTATTTATTATCTAGTAATCCTATATGGTGATGTGGATATGTGATGTATGATATGGATGGATGATCATGAGCCATGTGATGTGATGTGTGTACATGTGATTATTAATATTATTAGGGCTTGCGAGCCTTTATTTTTCTCATTTATTGTCAGGTCTATATACTTGTGATTATTTTGTAATTATATGAGGAGGCACAACAAGAGTGTTGAGGTAACAATGGGACCCATGAAACTGTGACGGGAGATCACAATGCATGGTGATACGACGAGGATCCGATAGAACCGATGATAACGAAATGAACGATCATAGGGCATGGAGATATGTTGATGCACACATAGATCCTATTGTGAGTGATTAAGTCCATTAGCTCGAGCTTAATTATATTAGGTGATGGCTCATGATTAATATATATATGCGATGTAGATGTATATTAAATATATATGTGTGTGACATGACATATTAGAACTACAAAACAAAAGCCCTCCTATGATAATATTAAGTCGGTGAACGTGAGACAATAAAATTGACTCACATGGCCTTCTATCGTTATAGGAAGAGATTGAATCAAAATATAGGTTGAGTTGGTCAAGTCACTCAAGGCTCACTTATTTATATGATCGAGATCTTGCCTACATCACAAAGATGTCACCGGTGACCTGAGGACATGGTATGTTTGGTCGAGTCACTCGAGGGCATATCATCAAATCAGACTCATCTTGTAACGATAGTGATGACTTAACTGAACTTCATGGTTGGTTGAGCAGTCAAGACCATGATGATTCAGAGGTCAAACATGATAGGAATCATAAGGAGTTGTGATTAACAAGTGTTGTCTACTTTTTAGCCTTAGTATAATTAGTTGAGTCACTCAAGGCTGCACTAAGACGCTAATTGGATCTTGATCCCCACTAGAAGTCTATTGGAGACTTCTGTTTTATGTGTCGAGGGTGTCGCGTAATTTCCCAAAGATATTAATGGGAGTAAATTAAGATAGAAGTTCATATCTTAATTAATTTTTTCATAAAATCTATATATTATTTAGTTATGCTATATCTTGTTTATCAGAAACTTATCTCTTACAAACCGCCTACGTGTTATACATGATGTCAACTGCCTCATTAGTCCAAACTATATAGATTAGCTCCATAATTTAAGAATTATTCTTATGATAGAGAAAATCACGTATGTCCTTGATATAATTGTGCCCTTGCCAGAAGAAAGGTCAAGCGAAGATGAGATCACTTGTTATGTGAAGTATATAGACGATTCTATGTTGGCAATGTTGAATCATAGATTTTGATGATGAAATCAATTGATGAGTGTTTAGTCTAATATGTATGTTAGAGAAAGTATTGCTGGTCTAACTATAAATAGAGCAATTGAGTTACAGCCAGATGATGGGCCAAGATCAAGCTTGGGTATCGGACCGAGGTTCGAATGATGCAGTGGGACCTCGCCGGGAGTTCATTAGAAGATTCGTCGAAGGGATCGGGAAGCTCGCTAGGAACATACCGGGAGATCGCCGAAAGAAGACCATAAGACTCATCGCAAGAATGACTGAGGCTACCGAATTGGCGGGAGTTAGGTATTGTTTAAGCTTGATAGTCATTATGATTGTAATCATTAAATCGTAGTTAGGGTTTGAGTCCTAATTGAATTAGATTTGGATGAAATCCAAACCAACTTAATAAGAAAATTGGGCCCACTATGAGGTTTGATTGAGCTTTTGTTGAGCTCTATTAGTTGACCAAAGAATTAGTCAACATCAAGTTCAAGTAAGAATTCGAAAAGTGGAAGGAATTACTTTTTCAAAGATTCCAGAAGCTAAACCGTCGGTGAGCAGTGGGTGTATCATCGCCACCCAAGATTTTAGGTGGCTATCAGTGGCTGAATAGCCCAGGCTAGGAGGTTGAACCGCCCGTACCCTAGATTCTGGATACTTTCGATGGTTAACCCACCCAGCCTACGGCTGAACCGCCCATACTTGAATTTTCTGAGTATGTTTAAATTTTGGCTCCAATTTCTGAAGTTATTTGGGGCTTATAAATACCCTAAGTTTTTTTACATTCCATACAATAATTTTGGGGATTACATTCAGTAAAAAAAATTGTGTGAATTATAAGAAAAAGAAAATGGGAAGGGAGAGAGCTTAGAGTTACAAATATTCTTGAAGTCTCCCTTGTAAGCTCAAGTGTAAGGGTTTGGTCTTCACCCAAAGAAGATCAGTAGTAGAAGCCAGTGTGCCTCAAGGAGGAGAACTCGAGAGTGGACATAGGCTGGTTGGTATCGAACTACTGTAATTGTGAGTGTTTTTACTTGTTGCATTTACTACTTGCAATTATTGAGTTCTTAATCATTTTAAACTAAATACCAATAGATGCTTCTGATTTTTACTTACTCTTTGAAAGAAAAGTTTCAAGTCAAGCACTTCCCTTCGATGTTGCTTATCTTTTTATTAAGATTTGCTTGTTCCTTCTTAAGTCATTTTTAAGCAAGAAACTTAGCATTTTCTTTGAATCATTCACTTGTTACGAAAAGCTTTGGAATTTCTATCTTGCTTAAAGCAAAAAAGTTTTTTTTGTTAAAATGAGAATTTACACTTGTACTAATTCAAACCCCCCCCCCCCCATATTAGTGCCAATTAATCCTAACAATTGATATCAGAGCAAGGTAGTTACTCATTAAATTAATACTCACTTGAGCAAATGGCTTGTTTTGGCATGAATGAGGGATATTTTATCTCACGTCATCTCATGTTTAATGAGATAGATTACACATACTGGAAGACAAGGATGTGTGTTTTTCTTATCTCTTTAGACCTTGATTTATAAATATTGTTAAGAATGGATTTGAACAATCTTCCAATCCAATAAATGAGTGGAATGATTTAGAAAGGAAGAGTTTTTCTTTGAATGAAAAGGCTATGAATGCCTTATTTTATGCTCTTGATAAGAATGAGTTTAGTCATGTTTTCATTTATGAATCAGCTTTTGATATTTGGCACACACTAGAAATCACAAACAAGAGGACTAGTAGATTAAAAGAATCTAATATTTACATTTTAGTTCATAACTATGAATTATTTCGAATGAAATAAAATAGGTCCATTGGAGACATGTACACCCATGTCACGGATATCATCAATGGCCTTAAAGCACTTGAAAAATATTTTTTGAATTTTGAACTTGTGAGTAAAATTTTAATATCGTTAACTAAAAATTGGGATCCTAAAGTAACCGCTATTCAAGAGGCCAAAGATTTAAATAACTTACCTCTTAAAGAATTGATTGGCTCACTCATGACATATTAACTGAACTGTAAAACTCATAATAAGCTTAATAAATCTCTTCCAAAGAACATGAAGGATGTAGCACTTCGAACAACAAATGACTCCTCAAGTGAAACCTCGAGTAATGAGGACCATGATATTATATTATTATCAAGAAATTTTAAAAAATATAAAATATAAAAACTATAAAAATAAAAAAGAACCAAAGAAGGATAATGTATATACTATGAGTGCAAAAAACTAAAATATTTCAAAAATGAATGTCCTCATTTGAAGAAGAAGCCAACACACAAGAAGAAAGAACTTTCAGCCACTTAGGACGATTCAAGCTCTTCGGATGAAGAAGACCACTCCAAAGAGGAAGTTGCTAACTATGCTCTAATGATAATCGAAAATGAGATTAGTAAGTCTTTAAGTATTTCTTTTTCAGAGTTATTAAATATGTTTCATGATTTATTTGATGAGTTTAGAAAACTTAACAAATATTTTAAGTTGCTTAAAAATGATCATAAATTGTTAGTTAATAGACTTGATGAAATGTATAATTCATTAGTTTCACATAAATCATATTCTAAATAGTGGATGCTCAAAGCATATGACCGGAGATCCATCTTATTTTTCTAAGCTCACTAGCTTAAGTGAAGGAGTTGTTACCTTCGGAGACCACAACAAGGGTAAAATCACTGGAAAAGGAACAATATGTAACACATCAAACCTCTTAATTAAAGATGTGTTGTTAGTTGATGGCTTGAAACATAACTTACTTAGCATTAGCTAATTATGTGATAAAGGATATATGGTTAAATTTCAACCTAATGCTTGCATAATTGAATTGTCATACAAATACAAATCTTTGATTGCTTTAAGAAACAACAATGTATACACCATAGATATTGAAAAATTTTATGATGAAACTTATTTTTTAGCTTTGAATGATGATGCTTGGATTTGGCATAAAAGACTAGGTCATGCTAGCATGAAACTTTTACACCAAATTTCTACCAAGGAACTAGTAAGAGGCTTACCTAATCTTAAGTTTATCAATGATAAAGTATGTGACACTTGTCAATTAGAAAAAAAATAAAGAATAGTTTTAAATTTAAAAATCAAATAAGCACCTCTAGGCCATTTAATTGATCCATATGGATTTATTTGGACCAATTGACATTACAAGTTTAGGTGGTAGTAAATATGTATTTATTATAATTGATGATTTTAGTATATATACTTGGACCTATTTCTTGGCACATAAAAGTGATACATTTATATGTTTTATAAAATTTTACAAAATTGTTCAAAATAAAAAGGATGTATGATTTCTTCAATACGAAGTGATTATGGTGGAGAATTCCAAACTAATAATTTTTAAAGTTTTTATGATTCGAATTGGTATATCCATAAT
Source organism: Ensete glaucum (assembly GCA_021527575.1). NCBI lineage: Eukaryota > Viridiplantae > Streptophyta > Magnoliopsida > Zingiberales > Musaceae > Ensete > Ensete glaucum. Next base: position 35,597,972 of record CM038558.1, on the reverse strand, counting down.
TTTTCTATTCCATGGAATCCATAGCAAAATAGAGTAGTAGAAAAAAAAATAGGATCTTACAAGAAATGGCTAGAATAATGTTGAATAAACATAGTCTACCCAAATATTTTTGGGTCGAAGCCATTAATATGGCATACTATATTTTAAATAAGGTTCTTATAAGATCATTATTTACTAAAACTCCTTATGAATTGTAGAATGGTAAAAAGACCTAATATCTCTTATTTTAAAATATTTAGTTACAAATATTTTATTTTAAATAAAAAGGATGCTTTAGGTAAATTTAATGCAAAATCTGATGAAGGCATTTTTCTAAGTTATTCTTCTATTTCAAAAACTTATCGTGTTTTTAATAAAAAACATTAGTAATATAAGAATCTATTCATATTATTTTTAATGAGTTTTTTAAATTTAAGAAGATTGATTTTGATGATGAAGTTAATCTTGGTAATTTGAATTTAAATGATAATACTCCTAAAAGTAACTTGGATGAATCTACTTCCAAATCCTTACCCAATGAATAGAAGTATGTGAATGATCATTCTAAGGAGCTTATAATAGGGAAAACATCAAAAGGAGTTCAAACTTGATCTTCTTTTAGAAATTTTTATGTGAATGTCGCATTTCTTTCTCAAATCGAGGCAAAGTGAATTGATAAGGCCCTAAGAGATGATTCTTGGGTTAATGCAATGCATGAAGAGTTTAATCAATTTAAGAGAAATGAGGTATGGGAGCTTATTCCTAGACCTAATGACCATTTAGTGATTGGTACTAAATGGGTCTCCAGAAACAAGCAAGATAAAAATGGTATCGTGATTAGAAACAAAGCTAGATTAGTGTCCAAAGGTTTCAACTAAAAAGAAAGAATTGATTATGATGAAACTTTCACTCCCATAGCTAAACTGAAGCCATAAGGATGCTCATTACCTTTGCATCTTTTAAAAATTTTAAATTATTTCAAATAAATATTAAAAGTGTTTTTCTAAATGGTTTTATTTCGAAAGAATTGTATGTTGAACAACCTCCTGGTTTTAAAAATAATCTTCTTCCTAATCATATTTTCAAACTAATAAAAGCTCTTTATGGATTAAAACAAGCCCCTCAAGCTTGGTATGAAAGACTTAGGTCTTTTCTTATTTCAAATAAATTTTCTAAAAGTAAGGTTAATACCATATTATTTTTTAAGCATTTTGAAAATGATCTTCTTATTATTCAAATTTATGTTGATAATATCATTTTTGGATCTACAAATGAATCTTTATGTGAGTCTTTTGTTAAAGAAATAAGTCAAAAATTTAAAATGAGTCTAATGGGTGAGTTAACATTCTTCTTTGGATTATAAATAAAACAACTAGATGATGGTACTTTTATTAATCAAACTAAATATATCTTGTACTTGATAAAACAGTTTGGGATGGAAAATGCTAAAGCATTAAGCACTCCCATGAGCACATTTACAAAGTTGGACTTAGACAATGAAGGAGAAAACTTTATCAAAAAACTTATAGAGGAATCATAGGAAGTTTATTATATTTAACTGGTACTAGACCAGATATCATGTTTAGTGTTGGATTATGTACAAAGTTTCAATCTAATCCTAAACTCTTTTATTTGAAAGTAGTTAAACTAATCTTTAGATACTTAAAAGGAACCTCAAAACTAGGATTATGGTATCTAAAATCAAAATAACTTTGACTTGATTGCTTATTCAAATGTCGATTTTGGTGGATGTAGAATAGATAGAAAGAGTACCACCAGGACATGTCATTTTTTATGATATGCACTTGTTTCTAGGACTTCTAAGAAACAAAATTCAATAGCTTTATCTACTGCGAAAGCAGAATATATTGCAGCTACTGCATGTTATGCCTAGGTCATTTGGATGAAAAACACATTAGAAGATTACAGAATGAAATTGAAAAATATTCTTATAAAATGTGATAACACAAGTGCTATATGTTTAACCAAAAATCCTATTCAACATTTAAGAAACAAACATATTGACATTAGACATCATTTTATAAGGGATCATGTAAATTGTTAAAATATCTCATTGGAATTTATTGACACTAAGCATCAATTAGCAGATATTTTTATAAAACCTTCAAATGAAGAACAATTTAATTTTCTTAGAAGAGAACTTAAAATGTTAAATCATAAAAATATATGAATTGCTAATCTAGATTTTATGATATTAAATTTCTATGATAATATTTTTTAAAAATTATCTTATTGTTCATATGAGATGTTTATCTTATTATTCATAAAAAGGAAAAATATTTGCATGATTTTTTGCTATTTTATAGACTTATTTGCTAGGCTTGCTTGAAATTACATAAGATGATTTTAAATATATGAGTATCTCTTAAACTTTTGAATCTCTTTGAATATCTTGAAGTTTTTAAGTTTATTTTTAACATTCATCTCTATAAAATTGAGAGTTATGTTTAATCATGTTTTACAACTCCTCCTTTGTTTTCTTTCCTTCCTTTTCACAAGAGGAAGAAAGTTATTTATGACTTATATCATATTTTAAAAAGGGAGAGCAAAGACTCACGTGCCTTAAAATCCTTAGCCCTATATTTTCACTTTTTTTGTTGATAACAAAAAGAGAGAAATATATATTGATGACACATTATATTAATGATATATATTGATGACACATGATATTGATGATATACTTAGATATGGATGCATAATTCTTTTTAAAATTTATGAAAATCCTTGATGAGTTAATGACTTGATAGTTTAAAAGAAAATTTTTGTTGAGGCATGAGTATCTCATTGCAATCCTTAAAATATTATTTGATTGAAATATTAATTGCTTCATGATACTTGAATTCAAGAGTGTATGGTTCTCTTGAATTTAAGTTTTCCTTATTATGGTATGGACATAGGGGTAGTTAGGATTAACTTCCATCATCAATTGATTGTCATCATCAAAAAGGGAGAGATTGTTGAATCTCAGATTTTGATGATGAAATCAATTAATGAGTGTTTAATTTAACATGTGTGTTAGAGGAAGTATTGCAGGTCTAATTATGATATAGCAATAGAGTTATAGGCAGATGATGGGCCAAAATCAATCTCGAGCATTGGGTCGGGATTCAGACGATGCAGTGAGACCTCGCTGGGAGTTCGCTAGGAGATTCGCTAAAGGGATCGGGAAGTTCGTTGGGAACATATTGAGAGATCACCGGAAGAAGACCGTAAGACTCTGCAAGAATACCGAAGGCTGCTAAATTGATAGGAGTTAAGGTTTATTTAAATTTGATGGTCATTATGGTTGTAATCATTGAGTTATAGTTTAAGTTTGAGTCCTAATTGATTTAGATTTGGATGAAATCTAAATCAACTCAATAATATAGTCAAGTCCACTATAGGGTTTGATTGAGCTCAGGTTAAGCTCAATTAGTTGACCAAAGAATTAGTCAACATCAGATTCAAGTCAAAATTTAAAATATGGAGGGAACCACTTTTTCATATATTCTGGCAGTTGAACCGCCGGTGAGCGATGGGTGTACCGCTGCTGCCTAAGATTTCGAGCAACTATCAGCAACTAAACCGCCTAGGCTAGGTGGTTGAACCACTCGTACCTACGATTCTGGGTACTTTCGGTTGTTGACTTGCCTAGGCCTACGGCTAAATCACTCGTATTTAATTTTTTTATATGTTTAAATTTTAGCTCTAATTTTTAAAGTCATTTGGTGCCTATAAATACCCCAATTTTTTTTTATTTCATACAATAATTTTGGGGATTATATTCTGTAAAAAAATTATGTGTGAATTATAAGAAAAAGAAAAGGGGAAGGGAGAGAGCTTAGAGTTAGAAAACTCTTGAAGTCTCTCTTGTAAGCTCAAGTGTAAGGGTTTGGTCTTCACCTAAAGAAGATCAGTAGTGGACGCTAGTGTACCTCAAGGAGGAGGACTAGGAGTGGACGTAGGCCGATTAGTGTTGAACCACTATAATTATAAGTGTTTTTACTTGTTATATTTACTACTTGCAATTGTCGAGTTTTTAATCGTTTTGAACTAAATACCAATAGACGCTTTCAATTTTTACTTACTCTTTGAAAGAAAAGTTTCAAGTCAAGCACTTCCCTTCAACATTACTTATTTTTTTATTAGGATTTGCTTGTTCCTTCTTAAGTTATTTTTAAGCAATAAACTTAGTATTTTGTTTGAATTATTCACTTGTTATGAAAAGCTTCAGATTTTCTATCTTGCTTAAAGTGAAAGTTTTTTTATTAAAACCAGAATTTACACTTGTAATAATTCACAACACCACTACCCACCCCTAGTGCCAATTGATCCTAACAAGCAAAATCTTATCTGTTGGCCTCCATGACTCCTGAGTTACAGAGGCAACATAAGAGTATGGATGTCAATTCCATCTTTTTTCATCTTCACCGGCTGTTTGAGGAACAGGAAAGAACTTAAAGATATGAGATATCCAAGAGTTTTTTCTAAGTCAGGCTGATAGAAGGGGCATCAGTTCAGAATCATGTCTTGAAGATGATAAAGTGGATCGGAAAACTCATAGGTCTAGGAATAGCCCTAGAGGATAATATGTGCATTGATCTTATACTTCATTCCCTATCAGATACTTTTTCTCACTCCATCATGAATTTTAACATGAGCAAGTTTGAGGTGACTCTCCCTAAGCTCCTCAATTTGTTGAAACAAGTTGAGAGTGCCATCAAGAAAGAGAAACCAGTTCTCTATATTGGTGAGACCAAGAAGAAAAGAAAGGCCAATAAAACCCTTATGAAGGGAAAAGGCAAAAAAAGACCAGATAAAGTAAAGGTTGCCAAGAAAGACCCGCCAAAGGACAAAAGATAGTACTTACACTATGACTAAGATAAGCACTAGAAGAGGAATTGTAAAAATTACATTGCAGACAAGGTGAAACAGAAGCTTGGGGAAGCTTCAATTACATTCATGATTAGTCTCGAATTGTTAGATTTTCATGAAAACACATGGGTATTAGATACTGAGAGTGCTTATCATATCTGTAATATATTGCAGGTTCTAGCAAGACTAGGAGATTGGCCAGAGGTGAGATGGACCTCAAGATAGGCAATGGACCAAGAGTTACTACAATTGCCATTATGGAGGTCACCCTACATCTGCCTGGTGGAGCCATCATTACATTAGTTGCATACTATTTTATTCCCTCTATTATCAAAAATATTATTTTTATTTCTTATTTGATAATTAATATATATAAATTAGTTTTTAAAAATAATAATTATTCAATAATTTTGGATGATGAGATCATCACTAGAGGGACCTTGATAAATGGCTTATACGTGTTAAACATGTTGAATCCTAGATTTTGATTATAAAATCAATTGATGAGTGTTTGATCTAATGAGGTTGTTAGAGTTGATTGAGGCAGGATTAACTATAGCAGAGAGATTATTATAATCAGAGGTTTGGCTAGAGTTAAGTCCAAGCATCGGGCTGGGGTTCGGACAATGTAGTTGGAAACTCACCTAGAGTGCATTGGGAGCTTGCCGAGGGTATCGAGAGCTTGCCAGGATGGCATAAGGGAGTTTGCCAGAAGAAGACCAAGACTCGTCAGAAGATTGTTAGAGATAGCCAAAAGACTTGTCGGAAGTTAAAAAGGTCTAGAAGTGGATTTATGGCCATGTTGATTATAATTAATTAAGCTATAGTTAGCATCATTCAGGTTTAACCATGATGGTGAAAAGGAGTTACAGATCAAACATGGACCCAGGATCAAGCTTAGGCATCAGGTCAAAGTTTGGACGATGCAATAAGAACTCGCCGGGAGTTCGCTAGGACTTCGCCGAAAGTATCAGAATGATCGCTAGGAATACGTCGGGAGATCACTAGAGGAAGACCATGAGACTCACCATAGAGAATGCTAAAGGTTGTCAGATTACAAGAGTGAGGTCATTAAGCTTGGTGGTCATATATGATTGTAATCCTTAAGTCATAGGTTAAGATTGAGTCCTAAATGAGTATGATTAGAAAGAAATACAAATCAACTCAATAAGACAACAGGGTCTACTATGGGGTTTAATTGAGCTCAGGTTGAGCTTAATTAGTTGACCAAAGAATTGATCAACATTAGGTTCAAGTCAGAATTTGAAAAATAGAGGGAACCACTTTTTTTAATATTCCGACAATAGAACCGATGATGATAGACTGGTGTATTGCCGCCGCCCAGGATTTCAAGCGGCTGAATCGCCTAGTCTGGGCAGATGAACCACCTGTACCCTAGATTCTGGGTACTTTCGAAGGTTGACCCACTTAGGCCTACAGCTGAACCATCCATACCCAGATTTTTTTAGTATGTTTGAATTTTGGCTCCAGTTTTTGAAGTCATTTAGAGCCTATAAATATCCCAAGTTTTCTTACATTCCATATAATAATTTTGGGGGATAAATTCTGTGAAAAACTTGTGTGAATTATAAGAAAAATAAAATGGAGTGATCAAAGAGTTTTAATTTTGTCTCCCTTATAAGATTGTAAGGGTTTGGTCTTCATCCAAAGAAGATCGATAGTGGACGCCGGTGTGTCTCAAGGAGGAGGACGTGGGAGTGGACGTAGGCCGGTTGGTGCCAAACCACTATAATTGTAAGTGTTCTTACTTATTTCATTTACTACTTACAATTGTCGGGTTCTTAATTACTTTCAACAAAATACCAATAGATGCTTCTGATTCTATTTACTCTTTGAAAGTAAGGTTTCAAGTCAAGAACTTCACTTATGATGTTGCTTATCTTTTTATTCGAATTTGCTTGTTCCTTCTTGAGTCATTCTTAAGCAAGAAACTTAGCATTTTCTTTGAATTATTCACTTGCTTTATTTAAATAAAAAGCCTCAAATTTTTTTATTTTGCTTCAAGCGAAAAGTTTTTCATTCAAATGAGAAATTACTCTTGCACTAGTTCACCCCCACACCCCACCAGCCACCCCCCCCACCCCCCTAGTGCCAATTGATACTAACAATTAGTATTAGAACAAGGTCTTACTCTTTGGACTAAACACCCACTAGAGTAAATGGCTTTGTTTGGCATGAATGAGGATCAATACATCATAAGTCCTCCTATGTTCAATGGGACGGACTATACATCATAAAAAATTTGAATGTGTATCTTTTTTATTTTGATAAATCTTGATTTATGGTACATTATTGAAAAAAGTTCTCAAAAGTCATCCAATCCAACAAATGGTTGGAATGATTATGAAAAATAAATGTTTTCATTGAATGCAAAGGCTATGAATGTCTTATATTATGCTCTTGACAAAAATCAGTTTGATCGGATTTCCTCTTTTGATTCGGCTTTCGATATATGGCATACATTAGAAATGACATATGAAAGCACAACTAAATCAAGTGAATCATTAAATGAAAAGACTTACAAAAATAAACTTGAAGAACACCTTCCAAAGAACAGGAAGGAATTTGAACTGAGCTTGACATATGATTCCTCGAGTGATGAAGACCTTGAACTTGAACTCTTGACAAATGGATTAGAAAAATTAATGAACAAAAATTATAAAAGTAAACTTAAATTGGACAAAACCTCTTGCTATAAATGCAAGAAGCTAAGGTGCTCCGAAGATAAAGTGCATAACCAAGAAGTGGAGAATCTCGCACTTATAGCCATCGACAATGAGGTTCGACAATGAGGTTAGTTATTTATTAAGTATTTTTTAAAAAAATTAATTAAATATATTTCATGATTTATTTGATGAGTTTAGAAAACTTAGCAAATCTTTTAAGTTGCTTAAGAATGACATGATTTCTTAGTTAGTAGACTTGATGAAATGTATGATTCATTAGTATCACATAACTCATGTTCTAAATGTGACATGTTAGATAATGTTAAAGAAGAGAACATCATGCTTAAGACAACATTAGAAAAATTTTAAATTAGGAACAAATCCCTAAATATAATCCTTGCCAATAAAAGTCATGTTAATAAAAGAAATAGCATGAGTTTTGTTGGTAAAATTCAACAAAAGTCAACCATATTTGTTAAAGGACCTACCTTAAATGTGTTACCAAAAATCAAATATGATTTTTGTAGAAAAATAGGACATAAGGCAAACTAATGTCTACCTAAAAAATATAGTCCACACCAATTAGTTTGGGTTCCCAAGGGAACTTTATACAATAAAAAAACTATTAGAAAAGAAAGATAAATTTTTTTATGAAGAACCCAATGTAAAATGGGTACCTAAATCAAAAATATCTTTCTTATAGGTTTGTCTCTAAATTAAAGCTAGAAGCCCCGAATAATACTTTAAGTGCTAAAGATATATAACTTAAGATCTAATACTCTTTCAAGCTCACTAGCCTAAATACTAACAAGATCAATTATTAAAAATAAAAATGAATCTTCATTATAATTGTGTGTAACCCTTTTGTTGCATGCTATAATTAGAACAAAGAAAGTTCAGTTATCTTGAATAAAAGTCATATGTATTAAAGGAAGATTTTGATGATGATTATTGTATTAATTTCTACAGTTGTATTGAGTTGTGTTGATGATTTATGTTAATTTTGAACTTAAAATCATATATAAAATTATTTTTCTTTAAAAAAGGATTTTCTTGATAACATGATAGAATCATTCAACATAGAAAAATCATTAGATTTTGTTTGAAAAATATCTTGTTGTGATGATGCCACTTGAAAGTGATTTACTCATTTGGATTTATCTTATCATAACATTGATTGACAATGCATAGCTAGAGCATGCTAAGACTAAAACTAAAAGAAACCAAGTTATTGTTAATAAAAAATTATTCATATTGAAATTTAAGAAAATAAGATTTTAATGATGATTGAAAAATAAGGTCAAAATCATTGGCTTAAATATTTGAAAAGGCTATTGTTGAATGACTTAAATGTTATGGTTATTGAATGATTGATTTAAATGTTGAATAGTTGTATGTGAAGATTGCATATATGTTGTTAAATGATAGACTACTTATGAATTTGAATATGAAACAAAAAAAAATTAAAAATGAGTTTGTCAACTCCTTATACTATGTGCAAAGAGTTAGACTCATTTAAAAGTTAAAATTGAGATAAGTTGAATTTTATTGAAGATATTTTATGTTCAATGAAACCATGCTTGATGATTTAATAATGCATAGTGATCGTGCTTAATTAGTTTATATTTTGAAAATTATGCATAATGATCCTTGTGATTTATGGCTTATTAATCTTTGTCATAATAAAAGTTCTTTTTTGTTTTAAATAATGATGCATATTTTTATTTAGCTTAAAAGACAAAGGCATGCTTGTATGAAATAAAAAGGGAATACATTTTTCTTGAAATTTTTCTATCTCATAATTTTTTTAGAAAAGAGATTAATGAATCGATTATGTTATTTTTTTGAATCTCTTAAACTATGTAAGTGATTTTGATGATTTGATTATTTAAACTTGAATAAGTTATTATCATGATTTTGGCAAAGTTTAGAAAATGAAACTTGAAATCTTTACATAAATCAAGTTCACTTGAAAAGTTTATAAATGAATCATAAGTTTATCTATTTGGAACTACAACATGAATCTAAACAATGATCTTAATGATTTGAAATCACATATGTAAATTAAGATCTTATATTTTCATATCTCATTTTGCAAAGTTATGAACTTAAAATTTGGTACTATTGTATTTTAATTGTTACTTTAACAATGACTAAGAGAGAGATAAAAGTGATATTTTTGTAATAACGAAATTAAATACTTTGGTTATGAAAGACCTTCATTGGATGAGGAGCGATTTGCTAAAAGTAAAATTAGGAATTTTCAATACATGAGATTTGCATAATTGGATTTATGTTTTACTTGGAATTTTGAATACATAAGATTTCTTGATTACTTATGTTAAAATTCATAAACTATAAGGACGGGCAAATTTATTAATTTAAATCATATCTTTTGGTACTTAAAGATTTGATTTTATGACATGATCTCCTTGTACTTTTGGGCATAATTTGAATATAGATATTAAAAAAAGATTATGCAATCATATCATTTTGACAATGACAAAAACTGAGAAATAAAATTTATCAATATAATTAAAAGCAAATTGGATATCATAATATTGAATGAGAAACAATTTTCTTAGAAGAAAATTTAGAATTTTAAATATATGTGAAATGCATAGTTCAAAATTGAGCTTGATTTACTATTTTCCTTTCGATTTCTTGGACTTTATAAATTGTACTTCTTACTAAAATTTGTATGTATAATGCATGATTTGCTTGATTTGCTACCTTGCCTGAAATTTGCATAAGATAAATTAAATTGCATGGGTAGCTCTTCATTTTTTTCTTTGATTTTATAATTTATATATATATAATTGAGTGTTTTTGTGATCTTTTTCACTTCTCTACCTTGATTATATCTTATTGTTTACAAAAAGTGGAGAAAATCTATATGAAGATAATGATTTTTTATTATTCAGATTTATTTGCTATATTTTCTTAAAATTTATATGAGAAAGATTTGTTGAGCTCATATTCTAATTTTTTAAAAAAAATCTTATATCTACAAGATTGAGGTTGAGAGTTAAGAATGCTAAATCATGAAAATATATGAATTGTTAATCTAGATTTCATGATATTAAGCTTTTTTTGCTAATATTTTTCAAAAATTTCTCCATTTTCTTTATCTTATTATTCACAAAAAGGGAAAAAATTTACATGATGTTTTGCTACTTCACAGGTTTATTTGCTTCGCTTGCTTGAAATTAAATAAAATAATTTTAAATGCATGAGTAGCTCCTAAATTTTTAAATCTTCTTGAATATCGTGGATCTTCAAGCTTATCTTTGAAATTCACCTCTAAAAAATTGAGAGCTATACTTAATGATATTCTACAACTCCTCTCTTATTTTCTTTTCTTCTTTTTCACAAGGGAAAAAATTCTTTATGACTCATATCATATTTTACGAAGGAGGAGCAAAAACTCATGTGCCTTAAAATCCTTAGCCCTATATTCCAAAATATACATTGATGACATATGATATTGATGATATAAATTGAAGATACATGATATTAATGATATATATTGATAACACATGATATTGATCATATACTTGGATATTTTGGATATAGATGCATAATTCTTTTTAAAATTCATGATTCGATGACTTTATGTAAATTCTTATTGAAATTTGCTTGGAATATGATTTATTTCATAAAACTTCAATTCAAGAGGGTGTGATTCTCCTGGATCTAAGTTTTCTTCATTGTGGCATTGATTTAGGGGGAGTTAGGATTAACTTCTATCATCAATTGATTATCATTATCAAAAATAGGAAGATTGTTGAATCTCATATTTTGATGATGAAATCAATTGATGAGTGTTTAATCTAACAAGGTTATTAGAGTTAACTGATGTAAGATTAACTATGATAGAGAGATTATTATAATCAGATATTTGGCCAGAGTCAAGTCCAAGCATCGGGTCAGGGTTCAGACAATGCGGTTAGGAACTCACCTGGAGTGCGTCGAAAGCTCACCAAGGGTATTTGGAGCTTGCCAGGATGGTACAAGGGAGTTCACAGGAAGAAGATCGAGACTCATTGGAAGATTGTCAGGGGTAGCCGAAAGGCTTGTCGAGAGTTAGGAAGGTCTTAAAGTGGATTTGTGGCCATGTTGATTGTAATTAATCAAGTTGTAGTTAGTATCATACAAGTTTAACCATGACGGTGAAAAGGAGTTATAGATCATATATGGACCGAGGATCAAGCTTAAGCATCGGGCCAAGGTTTAGACAATGCGATGGGAGCTCGCTAGGAGTTCGCTAGGACTTCGCCGAAGGTATCGGGAAGATTACTAGGAACACGTCGAGAGATCGCCGGAGGAAGACCGTGAGACTCCGTAGGGAATGCCGGAGGTTGCCAGAATACAGGAGTGAGGTCATCAAGCTTGGTGATCATATATGATTATAATTCATAAGTCGTAGGTTAAGATTGAGTCCTAAATGAGTGTGATTTAGAAGGAATCCAAATCAACTCAATAAGACAACTGAGTCCACTATGGGGTTTGATTGAGCTCAGGTTGAGCTCACTTAGTTGATCAAAGAATTGGTCAATATCAGATTCAAATCGGAATTCGAAAAGTAGAGGGAACCACTTTTTTGGAGATTTCGACGGTTGAACCGTCGGTGACCGATGGGTGTACCACTGCTTCCTAGGATTTTAGGTGGTTGTAAGTGACTAAACTACCTAAGGTGGGCAGCTGAACTGCTCATACCCTGGATTTTAGGTACTTTTGACAGTTGACCTGCCCAGGCCTGTGGCTAAATCACCCGTACCCAGATTTTTTGGGTATATTTTAATTTTGGTTTCAAAAGCCATTTAGGACCTATAAATACGTCAAGTTTTCTTGCATTCTATATAACAATTTTAGGGGATAAATTCTATAAAAAACTTGTATGAATTGTAAGAAAAAAAATGGGGAAGGGAGTGATCAAAAAGTTGTAATATTGTCTCTCTTGTAAGATTGTAAGGGTTTGGTACTCACCCAAAGAAGCTCGGTAGTGGACGCCGGTGTGCCTCAAGGAGGAGGACTCGGGAGTGGGCGTAGGTCGATTCATGTCGAACCACTATAATTGTGAGTGTTTTTACTTGTTTTATTTACTACTTATAATTATCAGGTTTTTAATTGCTTTCAACAAAATACCAATAGACACTTCCAATTCTATTTACTCTTTGAAAGCAAGGTTTCAAGTCAAGCACTTCTCTTATGATGTTGCTTATCTTTTTATTCGGATTTGCTTGTTCCTTCTTGAGTCGTTCTTAAGCAAGAAACTTAGCATTTTCTTTGAATCATTCACTTGCTTTACTTGAACGAAAAGCTTCAAATTTTTCTATCTCGCTTCAAGCGAAAAGTTTTTCGCTAAAACGATAATTTATGCTAAAACGATAATATAAATACATCAAAGAGGAAACGAGATGAGGTGAATAATGCATACTGGTTGTTGAAAGATGGATACTTTAATCCATTCAACTATGAGTCATATACAACTTGCGAACCTTATCTTAGTAGAAAGATCACTAACTCTTCCTTTAATGGAACTAAAGAGAGAGTCACTGAGCTATTGGAACTCATACATAGTGATATATGTGATCTCATGTCAACTCAGGCTAATACTTTATTACATTCACTAACGATTTCTCTAAGTATGGACATGTATACTTGATGAAGTACAAATCTGAAGCCTTTGAGTAATTCAGTAAATATAAAAATGAAGTAGAGAACTAGATTGGAAAGAGTATTAGGACTTTTCGAATCAAATTGAGGAGGAGAGTACTTGAGTATAGAGTTCACATATTTCCTTAAGGACCATGGGATTCTATCCCAATGGACACCTCCTTATACATTTATAGAACCTCATAAGAAGCTCTATAGATTTTGACCCTTGAGGGGGATCAATCATTGGAACGTTGTAGGAGTTCCTCTCTCCTAGACTCAGCACAAGGCTGAAATAAAATAGATGATTGCTTGATTCAAGAAGGGGGGCGACTACATCTTTAAATAGGGATTAAAACCCTAGCCTAATGGGGTGCTTATCTAAATAAAATTATCTCTTTACCCCTCCTATAGCCGACCTGCCTTAATAGGAATAGGGGCGGTTAGGTTGGCTCTATAGCCGACCTAAGCAGGGGGAAACCCTGGCCGACTAACCCAGTAAGGGAGGTGGCATCCACTAAGCCCTAAAGGCTAATCTAAATCCCAGCCATACTCATTTATAAGATAGGAGTAGCTTTATTATAATCTAACAGGGTTTTATTGACTTCTTCTTAGAGAGATTAGGACTCGGCCTTGCTGGAGTCCTATCAAACCCGTCCTCTTAAAATCAGCCTTATCCTCAAGATTGAAGTTCCATGAACTCAAGGAATCGGGTTTTCAGCTCTTTATATGATTCTCATACTATTATTAACTGAACTTTGGCCTCCTCATTAGCTAGAGTGTTAGTTGGAAGGATTTGGACTGAGTCATCTTCTTTAAATTTCCATTTGAGGTGAGATACCCGACGGATCAACTGTAATCTTGATCTGGTGCACGGATCTGATCTCCATGTTAGGGCTCTAATGTGGTCCCTAATTTTGCAAGGTCCAAAGAAATAGGGAGACCACTTCCTTAAGGCTCGAGTTTCCTACTGATGGAGCTGGAGATGTAAGAAAACTCGATCTTCAATTTTTCATCTGTTCTGAAGTTTGTCAGGAGGCCATTTCTTCTTTGCATGTGCTGGCGTAAGCATGGATTGTAATTCTTTTGGGCTTACTTCTCTTTCGTGCCATGGGTCATCTTGTATAAGGGTGACGCTGATCCCAACCCTGGATGTGTCTGCTCCAAGTACGAACACATTGCCATGTTCAGGTAATGCTAGCATCGATATAGATGGTATTATGGCTGTGGGGGTCATGTGGATGTCTTTCTCCTATTCCTTCTTGTGATCATGGGCCGTGGATCCGAAGTCATCATCAGGGAAGACTTTTAGCACATGGTCCACACCTTAGTAAAGTCATGGGAGTAGCCCGAGATGAGGGAGCACTGTATCAGAACCCATAGCTAGTTCAACTGAATATGACACTTCAGGAAGAGCTTATCCCTGTAAACAAAGAGGAAAATTTTTTGGAGATAAAGTGTCATTGTAAGGGAAGGTTGTAGTCGAATGATCTGTATCTCTCGTATCTCCTGGACGATCTTTTTAGCTTTGGTCCTCTGAAAATGTGAACAGCAATATGGCCGAATATGTGCTGGTGGTTCCCCTTATAAGACTAACATACAGGGGTCATGCAGTTTGGTAGGAAGGAGTTGGCTTAGTTCAGTGGACATACCTGAGATTTCAGCGAACTTCTCCAAGCATTGTATCGAGATCATCTTTTCTTCATTCGCTCCTTTCTCACGTAAGGTCACCTAGTTTCTTTTGTCATTCATAAGGTCGTTGGAGCTCCTAGTGTCGGCGAGGATGGTGATGGGCTGATGCTTGATGAAGCCATCAATGTCCAATATCTATGATGGACATGAAAGGTGTGCGCGGCTGATTATGATTTTTCCTTCATATCCTTCTCCTCGGACTCGAGAGCCATATCTTTGAGTTTGGGTCCTTCAATGGGCTTAACTAATAGAGGTATCTCTTTTTTATAATGGTAGTCTCGGCTCCACAGTTTATTATAATGCCAATATATGCCCTTTACCGATCTGTCACGGAACTCTTCTCTTATTAACTTTTTCGGCTGAGGTGATCAGTTGGTGGTAGATGGGGCCGAGAGTCACTGTGTTGCTGGTCATGTGGCGGCTTTGGTCCACTGAGCATCTTGGTTTAGCCTGTCTTCGTGAAGTCGTGCAAAGGAGATGGCTACCTTAAGTGTGTACGGTTGTCGTGCTTTAAGTTCTTCTTGAATCTCCGACTTCAAACCCTCAATGAAAGTCCTCAATATCTGTTTTTCAGACCAATCATGAGTTTGATTAGTTAACCTTTCAAACCTGATTTGGTACTCTTGGATAGTAGAGGTTTGACGGATCTTTGTTAGTTCTTCATCAAGGTTCTTGTAATTGATTGGTGCTGAAGGTTTATATGCTTTTGGTTGGGATGTGGCCCTCATGCTCTGAGTATCTTGATTGAGGTGTCCTTCTTGAAGTTGTACAAAGGATATCGACAGCGTCGAGGTATAGGGCTGCCATATCTTATCCTCGCTTCTTATCTCTGATGGGTTCTTTTTAAAATAAGAATTTTCTCCATGTTGTGATCTTCTTGGGCTTGGTGATCGGCCCAATCTAAACTCCTCGAAGAGAGCGTATAATTTAGCATCCATATGCATCTCGAAAGCCTCCAATTTGGCTTCGAATAAGCCCAGCGATGTCATGACGTAAGGATCTCTAACCAGATTTTTTATGTTGACGCAGAGGAAGGCAGCGGATTGATGGATCTGCGGCTTGGTGGGTGACGATGGAGGTGACGTCAAAAGCAATTGTGAGAATTGCTTACGAGGTGCATGCATGGATAACGGCTATAGGAGCAACAAGATTACTGCTTTGATACCAGATGATAAAACCCCAGAAGGGGCTTTATAGATTTTGACCCTGAGGGGGATCAACCCTTGGAACGCTGTAGGGTTCCTCCCTCCTAGACTCGGCACAAGGCTGAAATAACATAGATGATTACTTGATTCAAGAGGGGGGGTGGCTACATCTTTAAATAGGGATCAAAATCCTAGCCTAAGGGGGTGCTTACCTAAGTAAAATTATCCCTTTGCCCCTCCTATAGTCAACCTGCCTTAATAGGAACAGAGGGTGATTAGGTTGGCTCTATAGCCGACCTAAGCAAGGGGAAACCCTGGCGGACCAACCCAGTAAGGGAGGTGGTGGCCACTAAGCCCTAAGGGCTAATCTAAACCCTAGTCATACTCCTTTATAAGATAGGAGTGGCTTTATTACAATATAGCAAGGTTTTGTTGACTACTTCTTAGAGAGATTAGGACTCAACCCTACTGGAGTCCTATCATACACCTCAGCTCAATGGTGTATCAGAAAGGAGGAATTACACCCTGTTAGACATGGTGTAGTCCATGATAAGTTTTGCTAACCTACTCATCTCATTCTAGGGATATATCCTAGAAACCGTAGCTTACCTTTTGAACAGAGTTCCATCAAAGTCAATAATGTCTACACCATTTTAGATATGGAAAGGAAAGAAGCTCCATCTTAATGTGATTAAGATTTGGGGTTGTCCTACCCATGTTAAAAGACATGACCCCGATAAGTTAGAATCATGGATAAAATAGTGCATGTTCGCGGGATACCCTAAGGAGACTTTGGGGTATTATTTCTATCATCCCAAGGACCATAATGTCTTTGTTGCCAAGAGAGTTATATTTCTTGAGAAGAAACACATTCTTGGTGGAAACAATGGGAGTGAATAGAGTTGAGCGAGGTTGGAGAACCTAGCTCAAGCACCATTCTAGAGTCCGAGTCTGTTCAAGTACCTAATACATAAGTTCCAACTTTATACAGGTCTAGTAGAATATCTCACCCTACTAAAAGATATATAGAACATATTAGTAGAGAGGACTCTTTGGATGTTAATTCTTAGACCTATGAGGAGACTATTATGAATATAGATTCCGAAAGTGGCAAGAAGCCATGAATTCTAAGATGGATTCCATGCACTCAAATAAGGTTTAGAACATTATGGATGCACATATGGGGATCGTATCCATCAGCTGCAATTGGATCTTCAAGAAGAAGATCAGAGTAGATGGAAAAGCAGAGATATATAAGATAAGACCGGTGGCGAAAGGATATCATTAAAGGCAAGGAGTTGACTATGATGAAACCTTCTCACCTGTAGCCATGGTAAAGTCCATCAAAATTCTTTTGGCTATTGTAGTACACTATGATTATAAGATCTAGCAGATGGATGTGAAAATCACATTCCTCAATGGCAACATCGAGAAAGATGTGTATATAATACAGCCAAAGGGATTCATATCTAGAGAGAGTTCAGATAAAGTGTGCAAATTGCTTACATCCATTTATAAACTGAAGTAAGCTTCCCGAAGTTAGAACATAAGATTTAATGAGGTGATCAGATCGTATGACTTTATTAAGAACGAAGATAAGCTTTGTGGGTACAGGAAGGTAAGTGGGAGGATATCACCTTCGTGGTATTGTATATGGATGACATCCTAATCATTGGGAATAAAGTAAGAATGTTCTCCATAGTGAAGACTTAGCTATCTAGAAATTTATACATGAAGGGCTTAGGGGAAGCATCCTATATTTCGGAGATCTAAATATATAGAGATAGATCCAAGATGATGCTTGGCTTGTCCCAGTCTAGGTACATAGACTCCTATTATGACCTAGCTAAGTCAGGTAAACCTTATCAAGTCAGTTATAAATGGTTAGAGTTGGTTTTTATCTTCGGTTGAGATAAAGTCAGTTATTATTTTTAGTTAGAAGTTTATCAAGTTAGTTAAGAGTCAAAGATTAGTGGGGCTCTTGGTAGAGCCCTATAAATAAGGTTGTAACTCTTTTATGAAAATCAATCAATGAAGAAGTATTAGTTTTAGTCACAAGCAAAACCCTAAGAGGCAAATCCCCTCGAGGTGATCTAAGAGGCCTGATCCTCTCGAAGAGATTGATTATCCCCCTTTCCACCTTCTTCCTCCACAATAGAACCCTAGGGTGCTATCAACTTCATTATCAAAAAGTTTTATATGGAGAATTCCAAGAGAGGTTTCATACCAATGAGATATAGAATATCACTTTTTAATAATATATCCTTAAATACTCCTGAAGAAAGGGTAGACATAGATATGATATCCTATGCCTCAATGATAGGGTCTCTCATGTACGTTATGCTATGTATTAGGCTTGATATAGTACATATTCTAAGCGTCATGAGTAGGTATTAGGCTGATCCAGGTTTGAAATACTAGAAAGAATTAAAGTGTATCCTTAAGTGCTTGAGAAGGACTAAGGATCTTTTATTGGTATATGAAGAAGGTAGCCTCTAGGTTGAGGGCCACATGGACTTGAGTTTTCAGTTTGACATTGATGATAGCAAGTCAAACTTAGGATATATGTTCACCCTGAATGGAGGAGCTATAAGCTGAAAGAGTTTCAAGCAAGACACTATTGGTAACTCGACTACAAAGGCAGAATACATTGTTGTAGTAGAGGCAGCAAAAGAAGGGGTGTGGATGAAGAAGTTTATTAATGATTTAGGAGTTATACCAAGTAACGTGAAGCTAAATCTTATATATTGTGATAATAATGGGGCGATCGCTCAAGCAAAGGAACTCAGGTCTCATCAGAAGTCTAAGCATGTTCTTAGAAGGTTCCACTTAATTAGAGAGATCATAGCCCGAAAGATATAGTAATAGGAAGAGTTACATCTGAAGATAATATTGTAGATCCATTGATAAGGCCGTTGGCTCATACTATATTTGAGCATCACAAGAGTCTCATGGGGATTGGACATATAGGTGATTGGCTTTAAGTCAAGTGGGAGATTGTTGGTTACAGGTGCCCTGCAATCTGATCATATGAGTGATGGCACATGTGACATACTACACAATCTTTTTACATTATAATTATTGACATATTCTCATATTATATTATATATTAAATACATATATTATGATGCCCTAGGTTCAGTGCAATACGAATCGGATTGTGATGAGATCACGATGATGAGACTAATTCATCTTTAAATATAGATCCTAAATAATTTCGGTCATAGGTTACTCGAGAGGGATATCGAGACAACCGGATAGACCGGTGTACTGTATATCCATTAATTTGATGGAGGTAGCTAGTCTCATGACCACTTGTGTGAAGATACTAAGGATATAGTGCAAGTGCTCATTGGAGAATGAGTTTACTAATTGTGATAATTAATGATACCTATCGTCAAACAATGATTTCGTACTCCCAGTTGTGTGTAAACTTAAGTCACTCAGGATACCTTATTTAAGTATTTATTCCCTTAATGCCAGACTTATAATTTTAAAAACTTTCAGATCTAGTACAGTTTATTATCAGGATTGGTAGCTAACTTTACAAAGGCAATTGAGTGTTAATATAGTATCATCCACTCTCAATATCATGAGAAGAATATTTTGTATATTATTGCTCAAACAAATCCTCGATCAGGGTCATTTAGATTGAAAGAGAATGAGTTCTTCAGGAGAATCTAATTAGAGCGATACTTAGACAGATTTCATATATGGCATAATAGTACCATGCCAAATATATGGTCTTTAGGATATTAGACAGATGAGGGACTATAGATACACGATAAATGAGACAGACAGGTCTAATAAATAAGATCCTCTGTACCATTTGGGGACTATGGCATAGTGGCCTAGTACGTTTATAGTTGATGAGTCAAGTGAATTGTTATGATATAACAATTCATAGGGTCAGAAGGAGTTCTGACAGGAAGGACTCATGGCCAACTCGATATTATGCCTAGAGAGTCATGCACATATGGTGATGCTTTAGTAATAGAGGATTAGATATGAGTTATCCAATTTACCCCTGTTCTCATTGGATGAGACCCAATATTTGTGGGCTCCCTACATAAGGCCTAGTTAGAGGCCAATTGAAATTATTGGATAGAGATCCAATAATCCAAAATTAGTGGGTAATTGGACAGAAATCCAATGCCCACTAAGGCAAGATCCCTAGGGTTTTTGGTGGCTCTTTATAAATAGGAGGTAATAGTGGTTTATAGTTGATAAGCTGCATCTTTAGCCATATCGTCCTATTCTCCTCCTCTCCCTTATCTTCTCAGCTGACCAATCCCTCTTTGGTATGAAAGGGTAGTGAAGAAGATAGGGGATCTTCTTTTATGTTTATTGCAAGAAGTTGCACAAAAAATATGAGATTTATGGTTGTAATTGGAGGAGTATCGCTGTAGCGATCCATCATGTGGACACTGCTAAAGAGGAGGACAATTGACCTCCTTCATCCTCTCTATCTAGATCTAAAAATTCAGGGATATATGATCTACCTAGGTAAATAATATCTCACATATTATAGTTTTTGGTTTTATAATTTTTCGCGCATCAATCTTTGCACGATAATTTGATCTACATCATAAACTAATTTTTGTTTTGATCTCCTACTATACATGTGATGCTCCCGCTTAGTTTCTTAGCAAATATTTGTTGAGGCAATCAGATCTTATGACTTTATTAAGAATGAAGATAAGCCTTATGTGTATAAGAATATAAGTGAGAGCGTTATCACCTTATTGGTGCTATGTATTGATGACATCTTGATCATTGGGAATGATGTATAAATGCTCTCTACAATTAAGGCTTGGCTATCCAAACACTTATTTTTGAAGGATATAATGGAAGCATCATACATCTTGGGGATTCAGATCTATAGAGATAGATGAAAGATGATGTTTGGCTTATCCCAATCTATGTACATAGACTTCATTGTCAAAAGGTTTAGTATGAAAAGTTCTAAGAAATGTTTTAGATCGATGAGAAATGGAATATCATTTTTTTAAAGTATGTCCCTAAAGACTCTTAAAGAAAGGATAGACATGTATGAGATACCCTATACCTCAACGATAAAATCTATCATTTATGTTATGGTATATACCAAGCTTGATATAGTGTATGCTTTGAGTATCATAAGTAGGTATCAAGTAAATCTAGGTTTGGAATACTAGAAGGCAGTAAAGTACATCCTTAAGTACTTAAGAATGACTAAGAATTTTTCACTAGTATACAAAGGAGGTAGCGAGAGCTTCACGGACTTGAGTTTTTGGTCTGATGTCAATAATAGCAAGTCGAACTCAAGGTATGTCTTCACTCTAAATAGAGGAGCAGTAAGTTAGAAGAGTTCTAAGTAAGATAATACTACTGACTCAACCACAAAGGCAAAGAATATTTATGTGGTAGAAGCAGCAAAGGGGAGAATTGGATAAAAAAGTTCATCACTAATTTGGAAGATTTGGGAGTCGTGCCAAGCAACAAGGAGCTGATTCTCATATATTATGACAATAATAGGGTGATTGCTCAAGCATATTAGCCTAGATCTCATCAGAAATCTAAGCATATTCTAAGAAGATTTCACCTGATCAGAGATATCATAGCCTATAAAGATGTAGCTACAGAAAGAGTTTCATCCGTAAATAACATTGTAGATCCACTAACAAAGTCGTTGTCTCAGATTATATTTAAGTGTCACATGGGTTTGATAGGGATCAAACATGTAGGTGATTGTATTTAGGTCAAGTGGGCGATTATTGGTTGCAGGTGTCCTGTAAGCCAATTACGTGAGTAATGACACGTGTGATATACTGCATAATCTTTTTACATAATTATTATTATTGATATTTTCTCATATTTTATATATTGTTTGCTACATATATATTATGGTATACTTGATCTGTATAATGAAACAGATCATGACGAGATCATGGTAATGAGATCGATTCACCTTTAAAAATATATATCAAATAATCTCAATCATAGGTTACTCGAGGGGGATATCGAGATAATCAAATAGACTAATGTGTTGTATCTTTGTCCATATGATGGAGATAGCTGATCTCAAAGCTACTCATGTGGGGACATTAAGAGTACAATACAGGTGCTTATTGGAGCATGAGTTCACTGATTGATCCGTTTATGGAATATTGGATAGTTAATGATATGTGACATCAAATAGCGATTTTATAGTCTCATTTGTGTATCTGGTCCTTTAAACTTGAGGCACCAAGGATGTCTTGTTTGAGTACTCCTTTCTTTGATATTAAACTTATAAATTTGGAAGTTTTAGATCTTATACAATCGATTATCGAGACTAGTAGCCAACCTTAAGAAGGCAATTGAGTGTCAATAGAGGATTGTCCACTTTCAATATTATGAGATAAATATCATATGTGCTCTTGCTTAGTAAAATCTGTAGTCAGGGTTGTTCGAATTGAGAGAGGAGTTTTCTTGAAGAATCTAATTAGAACAAAACTCGAATAGATTTTGTTTGAGACCTAATAGTATCATACTGATATACAGTCTGTAGGATAATAGATGGATAAGGTACTATAGACACATAGTAACTAAAGAAAGATAGGTCCAATGGATTTGATCTCTTGTACCATCTAGGGATTATGGCGTAGTGGCTTAATACGCCCATAGTCGATGAGTTGAGTGAATTATTATCGGATAACAATTCACTGAGTTAGAAAGAGTTTTGACAGGTGCAACATACGAGCAGTTTGGTATTGGGCCTAGAGAGTCAAACACATATGATGGATGTTGTGATAATTAAAAGATCAAATATGAGTTATCGAATAAACCTATGATTTCATTGGATGAGACTCGACATTAATTATTCCTTGCATGAGGCCAATTAGAGTCAAATTAAGATTATTGGATAAAGATCTAATAATCTAAGAGGTGAGGGCAATTAGATAAAGATCCAATTCTAGCTAAGGCAGGATCTATTATGGTTTAAAGAGGCTCTCTATAAATAAGAAGAAGAGGTGACAAAGAAAGGTAATATGTTACACCTTTGGCTACCCCCTCCTATTCTCCTCCCTTCATTTTCTTCTCAGCCAATTATTCCTCTCCTTGGTGTATGAGGACAGTGAAAAAGAAAGAAATTCTCTCCTTGGTGTATGAGGACAGTGAAAAAGAAAGAAATTCTTCTTATATGCTTGCTATAAGTTGGTGTGCAAAAGCTACAAAAAAAGGTGCACAAAAAGCTATGAGTTTTTGCATTGTAAGGGACTAGCATCATCACTTCTTCCACCATGTCGACACCACTAGAGAGGAGGACATCTGAACTCCTTATCCTCTCCTTTGGATCTAGATTTTTAGGAATATGTAATCTCCCTAGGTTAAACATCTAATGCATGTTATGCAGTTCTCAATTTTATAGTTTTTTGCACACCAATCATCGCACGATGATTTGATAAATGTGAGAGACCTTTTATTTTTATTTTTTACTATATATATGAGGCTCCTAAAAAGGTTCCCAACATCTTTTACTCTACTTATGCCTTAATGAGTAACTTCAAGTGTGTGTTAAATATCATGTGTAGTGTTCACAAGTAGAAATACAATTAAACTTATTTTTATCTAAAGCACAAAACAAAGCTTTTACACCTTTAACGTTTAAGGAAAATATTTTCTTCTCAAAATCATTTCATTCATTTATCGATTTATAAGATTTTTAAAAATCACATTCAATGACATTTCATAAATCAAAATCCATAGAAATCAAGAAAATCCTTATTCGTGTTTTTCAATAAGTAGAGTCTGTCCTATTAAACATAGAATGATGAGTGATATAGTGACCTTCTTGATTTCTAAAAAATATATTAAATCTTACTTAGGTGTTAATTCAACCAAGAGAACTAGGCTCTGATACCAATTGTTAGGATCGTAATAACACTAAGAGAGGGGTGAATTAGTGCTATCACAAAAAGATTCGATTTGAAACATTCGATCGATAAATCCGTATCGAAAATATGTTTAACCAAAAGTGCAAGTAAGAATAATGAGTGAAGTAAATCAATAAGCAATAATAAAACAAAGAAAGAGAAGGATGTAAAATGATTTATAATGGTTCAATCGTCCTAACCTACATCCGCTCTTAATTCCTCTTCTCTCGAGGTCACTAGCTTTCACTATCGATCTTTTTTCTAACGAGCGAAGTTCAATCACCCTTATTACAACCTTTCTTCTTTTACCAGGCTCAAGAGAGAACATTTATATTAATTCTTCTTCTTTTAATAGGTTTAAGAGAGAACCCTTACATATCTCTTTTGCAAGAGATATCAACTCTCCTATAACTTAGAAATAATTCTAAACCCAAGAATGAGGAAGAGACTCAAATAATGCTAATAGAGAGTTTAAAACACTTTTAGCCTTAAGAATTATTGCTTATTCACTCTTGCATCAAGCTAGCATGAGTGTGGTACTTATAAACCCCCAAAAGCTTCAAAAATGAAGCCAAAGATTTAAATCCCTAAATTTTTAAAGTACTAGCAGTACCACCGCTGGTGCCGAGCATGACTACCATCGAGTAGAGCTCGAAATTATGGGCTCTAGTGGTACCACCATCACTTGGATGGTACCACCGTCAGACACAGATGATACTACCGTTGGAAGTTCCAAAAAAGCAAAAACTGTGCTTTTTGGCTTTCTAAGCAGTACCACCGCCTAGGCCTGGTGGTACCATCACACATGCCTGCTCAAGATCTATGAATTGAGCTTCCAACAAGCCTAATTCAACTTTAGTTCAGGCCCAATAGGCTTCTAATTAAGTTGGCATGATTTTGACTCAATACCAACTCAATTTGACACCAAATAACCTCGATCAAGACTTAATCACTCAAACATATATCTAGCACAATCATGAAGCTTTCATAATATTGTCCAACATTCCGGTATATCATCTTATCATCCGACACTTCGTCTAAACCTTCAACGAATCATCTTTTTCTTTGGTGTATCATTCGATCTATCGGCATGCTAACTTCTCATAATATCTGATCTTTTGGTGCAATACTCGATACTTTTGGCCCGATGACCGACCTCATGGCACGAAGTCCATCTTCGGCACATTGACCAATCCTCTCGTCCGATGTCTAATCTATAACATAATACTTCTCCAGCCTAATATCTAATTCTTATACTTTGATAATTTGTTTTATGATGGTTTCTGTTCACGATCGAAGTATTTTATATGTTACTTTTCGCAAAAGCATATTAGTCTATAAATTTATTAATTAATTTCATCATCAAAATTTAAGATTCAATAATATATATTCTCATCTCAACATGTAAGTTGATCGATGATGATTCCTAACATCAATATAAGCCTTTGTGAGATAAATGTAAATTATGATGATTCGATGAACATCTTCATAAATGAACAATGATCGATGCTTCTGTATAATCATCCAGTAGATTAACTTTCTAACTTAACTCACACTCATTAGATCTCTATTAAGTTGATGGGACGAAGAAGGCATTCTAAGTATAATTAAGTTAAAGATATTAGGCTTATCGTAAAGTTTTTTGCTCAAGTCCTACCTTCATCATTTATCATTTGTAAAAAAATATATGATAGGTTTAATATCCTATTCTTTTTATTGGTTGCTCATATCTGACAAGGTGGGTTCAACCGGTTTTGGTTGTAAAAAGAATCATGTTTCTATATTATTATCATAAAAAAAAAATTATAAGAATTAGTCGATGTTATGAATTGGTCATATCTGACAAGGTGGGTTCAACCGGTTTTGGTTGTAAAAAGAATCATGTTTCTATATTATTATTATCATAAAAAAAAATTATAAGAATTAGTCGATGTTATGAATTGGTCATATCTGACAAGGTGTGTTCAACTGGTTTTGGTTGTAAAAAGAATCATGTTTCTATATTATTATCATAAAAAAAAATTTATAAGAAATTAGTCGATGTTATGAATCATTCAATCTTAAAATTAGTATATGTCATTAATCTCGAAAATAAAAGATCCGGTTCTGGAACAGAAGAGTTCAAAGAAATATCTCAAAAGTTCTTACAGATGTGATGTAATCATGAAACGATTAGTTAAACCATACACGAAGCGAGCCATTTATATTAGATAGAGGAACATGGCATTGTGGGCTTACAGTGAAATTGTTAATGTGATACTAACTTGGGAGCCGATTTGATGTTGACCTAAACAACGACATATCCATCTAATATATATCATTTACGCCTTAGCCTATATGCAAAAGTGTGATTGATATTTAGAGGTTTGCTTGATCCATCGTCGACCTACTATTGAGCTCATTCTAATAGATTGCACTTGGTCATTCGCGTGATAGAAAACAAATATTTTGGGACATGTTCTATCTGTCCATATAGCAACTAGGGGAATCGAATCGATCCCGATCCCAAAGGATTCTACTATTGATTCAATAAAAACTTGTCTCATCTTTTACACTTGGTACTATGGGGATGTCAATGAGGTCAGTCAGGATGGGGATTGTCCATTCGTTTTAATTTGAGCAAAGATGATTGATTCCCCATTCCACAGTTCAACGGGATGTTGGTGGGTGCAGTGTGTTTTAACCTTTTGATAAAAATACGTTTATTATAAGATTCTCCGGTGACTTTTCTTATGCTCAAGTCAATGAGCATGTTTAAGCCTAAGAAAGTTTTTAAGAGGGATGATTGAAGTGAACAAATAAATAGGTAGGTCATACTATCTCTTAAGATTAAGGTGGTTGTCATATAGAATCGTCTTTGTAATGAATATTGTGTCTAGTGCATTAATCATTTTATTTAACATTAGCTAAAGTTAATTAGAATTTAATGTAAATACAAATAATATTAGGATCCATCAACCAACTGCGACACTGTTTGGCCTAACGGAGATATCTTTTAGCTAATAGAGAATTTGATCCATCTCCAATAAGCTTTTGACACAGATTGATGGGGTCTTTTTTTTTTCTTTTTAACTAGTTTAAATTTCCTAAT
Source organism: Ensete glaucum (assembly GCA_021527575.1). Lineage (NCBI taxonomy): Eukaryota > Viridiplantae > Streptophyta > Magnoliopsida > Zingiberales > Musaceae > Ensete > Ensete glaucum. The sequence goes on along the minus strand of CM038558.1, from coordinate 35,570,947 downwards.
ACCTACTATTTGCCTTGATTTACAGCCTTTACATATTATTCATCTAAACAAATTGTAAATAAGATTGTTTTTCCGAATCCATCACCAAAGAAACCTTTTTGGTTGGATTCTAACCTAAATCCTCCAACCTCCCGACACTGCAACTTTTGGATGCTAGAGTGGGGTTGATTTCATGTTAGACAACCTTAACCTGCAACGACGCTCAACATCAAATTAGACTTCTTTAAATTTAAATAAGTTTATCGAATTTAGTAGAAAATAAGATTTTTTTTTTTTAGAAATATTTTTGGTCGCGTCTTATTTACAAATCACTACATTACATCACCATTAGGGTAGCACAAACAGTCAAAGAAAAATAAATCTCACTATATAAAGAAAAGAAAATTGGATAATTGTGGCGGTCGAATGCGGTCTTTGGCTTGACGACGGCGGGAACCGCCATCTCCACCCCGCCCTGCGATCGCGTTCTGTCGATGTAACTGCGCACCTCATCCGCTATCATAATTATCGTCACAAGGCACACGTCCCCAGGCGGCGCCTCCCACGTCCTCTCCTCCCCACTTACGGGGGCCATGACTCCGCCGCCCTCTCGCGGTAGGCTCGAAGACAGCGACGTACCCGCCAGTTCGCGTTGTCGCTCGAGCGCCGCCGCTTCCCGACCGAGCCCGAGTAGGAATCGTCCGGCTCGAGCTTGGGCGTGGGAGTTGACGAGGACGGGAGGATGGTATCGGGGTATGTGAAGGCGGCGCGGCGGCGGAGGGTGGAGTTCCTTCGGTTTTTAATGGCGTTGTAATTGCGGCCGGGGAGGAGGCGGGCGATGGTGGCCCACCTGTTGCCGAACCGGGCGTGGGCCTCGAGGATGGCCCACCGTAGCCGGCACGACTTCCCGGACCTACAGGGGATCCCCGCGCTGATGAGCGACCAGTTCCGGGCGCCGTGCCTATCTACCATCCGCGTCAATGCCGCATCCTCCTCCGGGCTCCATGGTCCCTTCACCCTCTTCTCCCCCCCTATCGCTCTCCTCCGTCGTCGTCATCATCATGATCATCATCTTCTTCGTCCTCCTATTGCTGTTCTTCTAATCCTTCTTCCCTTCCATATCCATGAGATGGAAGTTACAGAGAGAGGAAGCAGAAGCTGGTACGATTCCTTGGGTTTGTTAGTAGGCGGTCTATAACTAAAAAGAGTGGCAAGTTTGGAGTTGAATTCCCGTGACACGTTCCGCTGGGACAGGGGGGGGGGGGGGGCGGGGTGTGTGATGGGAGGAGAGAACGGAGTTGGGTTTGGCTTTGACCCGTTAACTATTTACCCAACGAAGTACCAACCTCCGAAACCGCATGGACCCTCCGCCCTCGTGCCCATTGATCCAACCCGCCTTGGAATTAAAACATAAATAATTTCTTTAAAAAACATAGATAATTACGATAAAAATATTTTTAGTTATAATGATTAAGAAAACTTGATTGGCAATTAGAATATCTTAATTAAAGCACGTAGAAACAAGCAATAATATCTTTTTTAATTTATAATAATATGGATATCTTTGAGTCTTATCTCAAAGAAAAATCTAAAAATCAATAGTTAAATATAAATATAAGATTCATATAGTTTAATGTTCCTTACATCCAATGATCCAAATCAATCAAATAAAAGGAATATATAGTTTAATATTCCTTAGATCATCCTTTCGTGTAAATATTTTTTTCTAAAATATTTTAAATCTAGTATTAAGAGTTAGGCATGATCATGGTTCCTTGATTATTACCAATTACCAATTTACCTGATTAATAGTAAAACAATATTTCTAAGAGTATTTTGATTATTTATAATTCAAAATTATAAATACATAAAAAAATAAATTTAAAAAAATTTACATATTCATTTTTTATGTTATTAGGCATATCAGAATACATCAACTTTTCAAAATAAAATTTTGATCAAAATTTAAAAATAAAATTATAATTGTTTACTATGTTAAACTAGTTTTTAATTATATATATATATATATACTTGGATTCTTTATCCTCAAAACATTTGGTAATTGAGGTTGATGATTTCGCTCCCATTTTGGTTAGGTAAACCAGCCTGTTTCATCCTCATTTGATCCGAGGTAAGGAATTGATGGTAACAAGATTGAGTGTTACCATAAAAGCAGCGGGTGCATGGGCTTTAATGTGGTAAGTACAGTTCTGCCATTTTAATGAATGGTGATGCCAGTGTTCTTTGGAAGCAAAAACAAGATAAATCTTAGTTTGTAATCAACATCTTCCCATTAGGTAAAACCTCAAATAATTTCAGTTGTCAGTTGTTTGGTAAATGTGGGTTGAGTTAATCATTTCACATTGTACACTAAGAATGATTAAGAAATCATTTGAAATCTCTATTAGTATTCATTCAAGCTCATGTCAGTTCGGTGGCCATATCGACATCTCAGAGGAAATCACGTCGGTTCAAACGGCCAAGTCAATAGCGGATTCAGCATCTGAGGTGGAGGCGACCAGACATTACGCCACCTGACTCCTCCTCCATGCACTATTAATATTATATGGTGCACCACATCCTTGCCTCATATCGCTATACCAGCATGTCACGGGCTTAGCTGATTTTGCCTAAGTCATGCGGCACCCATGCGTGTCCGTCCGCACAGGTCAGCCCTCCCCGAGATCTCCTAAAATCTCACAGACTTACAAAAAGAGAAAACGGGCCAGAAGAAGCAACTCCCACGGGATCCACAAGCAACTGCTCAAGAAAAACACTTTATAAAGCCAAAATACAAATTACACCCATGGACATTACAAACTCGTAGAGTTTGCACAAAAGGATAATGGTCCACTAATCGATGTCCCCACAAGTGCTTATAAGACACACTTGTATTTACAAGCCAAACTTGGCCATAAAGCAAATCAAACCAGGCTTCCAAGCCTCGCCGCTTCTTGTACAAGATATGTACATAAAAGGACACGAACTAACACAAGCATTTCATCGAACACCTTGTTTACATTGTTGTGTGACATTCTCCCCACTTATTCCTTCGACGCCCTCGCCGAAGCCACCAGAAACGCCGCATCTCCTCGCATTCTGAATCTTTAATCTTCGCTTTGGCAACACGCCTTTGGCTCCTAGCCGCTCTCGTTGTTGTTGAGTAGTCGAACTCAATCCGCCATGCCTTTTCAACTCACCAATGATCAATCTGGTGTGGGGTTGGTGAGTTGTCTTGATCCTTGTTGGTTCTCATCCCTCGATGAAGGAAAAGACACTTATTATGTGCCGATATCGCAAAGATACTCATATTGCTTGGGTAGATGCTTATTGAGCTTTAACGAGCATCGCCTCACAGACTTTGAAGTTTTTAAGGTCCTTTCCCCATAATGTTTGCCCATTGAACCTTCTTCCGCTGTTAGTTGTCACTTCCAAGTATGTTCGCATCACTCCCTCTTAGTCAATTGGGAAATGGAGTGGAAAAACTACTCTCAATAGTACTGATCACCAATGGTGAGGATTTGACAACCATTGTCTTCCATAAGCTTTATTTGAAGGGTCATCAGTGCGAGCTCCTGCTTGGATAAGTAAGAGAACTGGGATACTTGACTTCACCCATTCTCTTCATAGTTGAGAAGGTAAGGTGGCTTCTCTCACCTCCTCGAGTTAAGAGAACCGGGGTACTCGGTTTCGCCCATTCTCTGGAGTTGAAAAGGCAAAGGTTACTCAATTTTGCCTAGCAAAGGTTACTTGATTTCGCTTGCCTCCTCGAGTTTGTACTTCATGCATTGAGCTAGTTACTAACATTCGCCTGCTCTTTGCTCACACTTCTGAAGCACTTGAAGTGGTTGCACTCCTTGCGTTGGGTTAGCTACTGTGATTCACCTTCCCACTGCCATTGAACTTCTGGAATGCAAGAAGTTTTGCCCGAAAAGTGTAAAAAGTTTACTTGGCTTCGCTCACTTCCTCGAGTTAAGAGAACTGGGGTACTCGGTTTGCCCATTCTCTCGAGTTGAGAAGGCAAAGGTTACTCAATTTCGCTTGGCAAAGGTTACTCGATTTCGTCTGCCTCCTCGAGTTTGTACTTCATGCATTGGTGGTATTAACATTCGCGCTCTTTGCTCACACTTCAAGCACTTGAAGTGGTTGCACTCCTTGCGTTGGGTTAGCTCGTGATTCACCTTCCCACGCCATTGAACTTCGGAATGCAAGAAGTTCTACCAAAAAAAAAGTTTACTCCAACTTGGAGTCCCCAACTTGGAGTAAGTCTTTGATAGATCCGTCGCCTTTGGGATTGTACTATCTTCTCCATCACCTTTGCCTACTCCTCTTGAGTAGAAAGGCAGTACCATGTCTTGCCTTCCTTGGTCGAGCACTCCTGCATCAACTCGAAGTCCCTTAATTTCGGCTATCTGGATGAGAAGTACATCGACATCGGTCTTATGAAGTTTCTTGGCCTCTGCCCTTCTGCCTCTTCTTGGTACTTGGAGTTTGCCTCTGCACTCTCCACCTCCTTGGCCCCTTTTATGACCAATGCTGTCCCTTCATGAGAGCAAGGGATCGATGACTTCACGGAAGTCCCATCTGTGGTACCATGGCGCCGCCAGCCTACTACTATCTGCATCTTCATCCCTTCCTTCGCGATCGGTAGATCTGCCTGCACCGTGGAGCTCCTCAGGTCCACCTCCTCTCTAACCGACGCTTTTCTTTTGGGTAGGAGCCCCATTGGACTCGTCGCCTCGCCTTTCGACCACCGCCGACACCACCGTGTCCTCCTAGCGGTTCTCCTTGGTCGATGGAGCAGACTACAACTCTCATGTATGGCCTCCGCCATCTTGTTGCAAGGCTCACGCCGATTCTGCTCTCCTTAGCTTCCTTGGTAGCAACGTTCGCACTCGGCCTTGTCCTCGACTTGCGGGCTCCCTTGCGAATGTGAGCAGCGATCCAACTCTCCAACTCTCCGATTAATCAAGTCCCTCCATGGGACTCACCGGTACTTGTCGACTACTCCCTCGGTGGTACACCCCCATATCTTGTGACCAAGGTTCATCGATGCAAGCTTCGATGCATACACACGGAAGACCCCTGCTGATCGTGGCATTCACTCCTTGAATCCACCCTTCTTCTTGCATGGTTCATCAAGTGGAGCTCCCAGCTCCTGATCATTCACATGATCCTGTCTCCCTCCATGGGACTCACTGGTACGTGCACTTGGACTTCTTCCTCGGTGGTATATAGCTCCCATATGCTGATGACTAAGGCTTTCATCTAATGTAAGCTTTGATGTACACACGAAGATCTGCCTCTGCGGTACTACGACATTCACTCCTTGAATCCATAGCCCTTCTTCTTGTTGTGTCGTACACCAAAGTGGAGCTCCCAAGAACTCCCGATCATACCTCATGATTTTGTCCCTCACGGGACAAGATTGCTGTATTGCATTGCCACGAACTATTCCACCACGATCCGCTGCACCATGTCGCCTCCTGGTGACATCTCCATTGCATGCAGATTCTCGTGTGATGAACTCGGACTACGACTTCTCCACGTGTGGCCTATGCCAACACATCGTAGGGCCTCTGCCATCTCCGACTTTTAGTTTGCTCCTTGGCAATTCCCTTCGCCCCCGCCTCTGGGTTACTCCGACGGCATAGCTCTAGGACCCGCCTAGTAGCTCCTCAAGTCCCCGACTTTGCTAGAGTTGGTGCACCATTGTCCGGATCTTGGGCCTCTATCCCTACCAAAGACAATCTTGCTATGCACCTCTTGTTCTCGATAACTTGAACGAACATGGCATATTCTTCAAGAGTACCGCATCTGCGTCCTCTTGCCCGTCTAAGGTCTCATGATCCTAACTTTGCCTCCGCAAGTTGAATCACCTTAGTTACTCCATCAAATGCATCTCGAGGTAGCTTGCATGTGCCTTGAAGCTCCCTTCATCTTTGGCACCATGCAAAATAAGTCTGTCCCATCGAATAAAGAACCCATGGAACGACATGATCCCACTCTTGCCTCTACAAGAGTTCATGCCCTTGACCTCTGTCAAAGGAAAGCTCCATGTCTCCACTCCATGTTCCATCTTCTATGTCGACTCCTTCATACGGCTTGGATACTTCACCGAGTTCCACCCAAGTCGCTCGCTCCTCGATTTGCCGAGTTGATAGTGGCCCTCACGTCCACCATTTTACGGTCACCCTCTGTTGAGTTCGATTTCGCCTCGACTCTAAGTGTGCCTTCATATGATGTTGCCTTGGATTGCTCACCCACTTGATCTTGAAATGCATCTACCAATGCATTACCTCCTTCGAGATCATGCGACAACTCTTCGCTCACTCGGTCCGTTGAGCTTTATGGAGATATAACCTTAAGAAACTCTTCCTCAATATGCGATCTTACACATGATTCTCCCACTAGAGAACTAGGACTTATCCCTCCGGATATCCGTCTGCTGAGCAACTTTTCTCTTTACATACTTCCCACTAGAAGTTTGGAGACCATCATCCCCTTTGGACTACTCCGTCTTCTTGAACTCGTGCTTTGTTCGCCACAAATGTACTTGCTAGATTGCGATCCTTCTCCAATACGCTCCACTGCACCCTTCAAGGTCTAGCAACATGCTGAATTTGTTGCACATTTCAGCCACCTACGGACATATCCTTTCCATGTTGAAGAGAAAGTTCGATGCTCCATGGTGCCGAGTTCTAATCGCCTTGGGATGGTCACGAACACTCATCCGTGTACAAGCCCTTGCATGAGTTTTGAATCCTTCGAGTTAGCAATTCCCTCACCTTTGTGAGCTTTGCATAACTCTTTCGGTCGTTACACAACACCTCCCACCTTGCACGGTCTCATCTTTCACCAAGCACCCTGCTTTGCCTTAAGCACCGTCAAGTTTGGTTGCCAACGCCGAGCTATAGCTCAAACTCAACCATCCCAATCTTTGTGTGCTACGCATTCTTCTTCGCTTGCTTGTCCTCGTGGTGCCTCTCGCAAGGGTTGGCTATTCCTTGAATGCCAAACTGTGATGCTCGCTCCTCCGAGCGACTCCTTTCCCTACACCTCAATGTCCGCTTTCCCCAAACGGTTGCATCTTGGTTGTCCTCCACACCTAGCTAGGTCCCCCACATTTATATGGCAAGTGTTTTGCGTGTGCTTGTCCCGCCTCGATACCACATTGTCACGGGCTTAGCTGATTTTGCCTAAGCCATGCGGCACCCATGCGTGTCCATCCCAGGTCAGCCCTCCCGAGATCTCCTAAAATCCCAGACTTACAAAAGAGAAACGGGCGGAAGAAGCAACTCCCACGGATCCACAAGCGCTCAAGAAAACACTTTATAAAGCCAAAATACAAATTACACCCATGGATATTACAAACTCGTAGAGGTTGCACACAAAGGATAATGGTCCACTACAGACCGATGTCCCCACAAGTGCTTATAAGACACACTTGTATTTACAAGCCAAACTTGGCCATAAAGCAAATCAAACTAGGGCTTCCAAGCCTACTGCAAGCCTGCTTCTTATTGTACAAGATATGTACATAAACCGAAGGACACAGACTAACACAAGCATTTCATCGAACACCTTGTTTACATTGTTGTCCGTGACAAGCAGGCTCACCGTACGACTCGACCACACCCGAGGGACGACAGAGGTAAGGCCGAACGTACGGACGAGCTCCTCTTCCATAGGTTATAAAGCCCCCTTTTGGCGACATGCCGAGGAGGATCTCTCTCTCTCTCTCTCTCCTTCCTCCCTACGGAAGGAAGGAGAACCGACCTTCTTTCTTCACTAACTTGGACGTCAGAGGGGCCTCGTTGGGCTAACCTCCCCCCATCCCCGACAAGACCTATGTGCAGGACCATGAACCCCGGAGTCAACCAAGACAAGCGGATAGACAAACCAACCGACGCCTGGGTGCTGACTATCGAGAGGCAACTCCAACCGAAGTCAGAGTTCCAAATCCCAACTGACATAGGTGAACTTGCGTACTCGGCAGAGAATAGATCAGGTCGACACCTCAGCTCGACCCCTGAAGGTTCAACAATATTTTTCATGCTAGAAGGAGGGCCCCAAGCCGTGCACCTCAGTCGAGCAGTACTCCCGAGCCAAGCACCTCGGACATGAGCCCTTCGCTCCCTTTGTGGAGGGAGTAATGATAATGCCATCTTTAGTCCCACATTAGTTGAGAAGTAGGGGGTTCATAAGTCCACTAGCCTCCCTTACTCTCAAAGGCGCTTTTTGGAGCTCTCAGTCTCTATAAAGAGCAAAATTGTGCGGGTACACCCAAAGTGAATAATTTCTCGCGTGCCTACGGGTCATACCAGTGTTCAACCGACCAAAATATCCCTTATCATATTGGTCCTAGAAGGAGGGCCGATGTCATAAGAATGCCCACCAAGTAACCTAAACTCAGAGCACCTCGACGGATTCACTCATATCTTTCCACCAACCTTACAGGCGGTTGGACCTCGGGCCTCCCATCGTGACGACGAAGGCATTCCTTGGTCTCACACAGCAAGTCCCCATTTGTTCCCAAGATTCAGGACAAACCTGTCTCTTCCGGCATTCGGCTCCTGACCTTAGAGCCCTACGATGGAAGCACCGACCCATCGGAACATGTTGCGATGTTTAGAGCTTAAATAGCTCTCTACGACACCTCTGACGCATTGATGTGCCTTCCCCCGACTCTCAGGGGGTTGGCTCGGATGTGGTATAGCCAGTTGAAGCTATCTTCCATCTCATCTTTTGACCACCTCACTAGGGAATTCGAGCTCAACTTCGTAGCAAGCTCCCGCCCGAGACCGACGGCTGCTTCACTGCTCGGCCTCACACAAGGGAGCGATAAACCACTTGCCCAATTTATCGACAGATTCGTGGTGGAGGTCCTAAGGATGCCCGACACACATCCTTCTTTGGCAATCCAAGCATTTTTAATGGGGCTCTAGCCCTCCCGATTCTTCTGGTCGTTGATCAAGTGGCCACCGTCCACAGTACTGGAGATGTTGCAACGGGCGAACCAGTACATAGCCGCCGAAACTCTGGTGGTAGGAAAGCAGGAGGATCATAAGAAGTCATGAAGCGACAAGCCCCAGGGACAACCCCCGGGGACTTCCATAAGAAGGGACAGGCCAGAGCTACCTGCTCCCAGGCCTCTTTTGATCCCGCTCAACTCAACCCGAATCGAGGTTTTTCTCCAAATCCATGACAAGGGACTCCTCAGGACCCCGAACCCGATTAGGACAAAGATCGAAGGGCATAACAAAAGAAGGTACTATCAATTTTACCAAAACTATGGACACGACACAAAGGAATGCAACGACCTCAAGAACTAGATCAAAGACTTAATTCGTTAAGGGCACCTTCATCGGTTCGTCCGAGACCAACGAGCTCTTGAGGAGGGCCCCCGTTGCGAAAGAGATTCCTCCCCCCAACCGAATCAACCGATTGAAAAGCAAATAGACGTCATCATCGGCAGACCGGCGTCGAGGGGAGACAACTCCTCGGCCAGAAAATTTTACACTCGATCCGCGATGGAAAAAAGGCCGAGGAACAGCCGCGATCCCGAGATCACCTTTAGGTCCGGGAGTGAAGCGTATCCAGACCATGATGATGCACTAGTAATCTCGGCCAGATCGCCAATGCCCAAGTCAACAGAATCATGGTTGACACGGGAAGTTCTGCTGACATCTTATATTTTGACGCTTTTCAAAAACTCGGGTTGACTAACAAAGATTTGCTTCCTGTGATATCAACCCTGATAGGATTCACTGGAGACTTGATCTCCCCCGTCGGAACAACAACCCTTTCAGTCACTATCGGAGAAGGGCCGAAGTCAAAAACACTGAAAGTGTCATTCATTGTGGTTGCACATCCCTCGGCATATAACGCCATCATCGGTAGGCTCATGCTCAACAAACTTAGAGTAGTTGTCTCAACATACCACCGAATCATGAAGTTCCCGACTAAGGCTAGAGTCGAAGAAGTCCAAAGCGATCCCCGGGAGTCCAGGCAGTGCTATCTAATGACAACAACGCTGCCCAAGAAACTTAAAGCTTCAGCCCCTACCCTTGACACCCGAGATCCATGTAAAATATCGCCAAAGTCTGAGCCAACGGAGAACGAAGTCAAAGTCCCCCTGAACCCAGGATCCCAGGCAAAACCATCAAGGTTGGCTCGATGCTCCCGGATGAATAGCGGATCCAGCTAATAGAATTTCTCGGCAAAAATGTCGACATCCTCACCTGATCCCCAAAGGACATGCCCGGGATTAATCTCGAAGTGGCTCAACACCATCTCAACATAGAACCTGCCGCCCGACCTGTGAAGCAATGGCCAAGGAAGTTCACCCTTGACCGACGGAAAGCCATTGAGAAGGAGGTCACCCGCTTACTGGATGCAGGGCTCATCACAGAAGTAAAGTACCCAACTTGGCTGTCCAACATTGTACTAGTCAAAAAAGTTAATGGAACTTGAAGGATGTGCATTGACTACACCAGCCTCAATCGGGCTTGCCCAAAGGATTGCTACCCCCTCCCAAGGATCGACCACCTGGTCAATGCAACCTCTGGTTTCGAGCTGCTCTCGTTCACGGACACCTTCTCGGGGTATAATCAGATCCAGATAGCACCAAAAGATAAAAAAAACATATCCTTCATCATATACCATAGCACTTACTGCTACAAGGCTATGACGTTCGGGTTAAAGAATGTCGGAGTAACTTATCAAAGGATGATCAATCGGCTGTTTAAGGAACAAATCAGGTGTAATATGGAAGTATACGTCGATGACATGATAGTAAAAAGTTGGGAAGCAAGCACTCACTTGGATGACCTAGCCGAGACATTCCAAACATTGAGGTAATATAGGATGAGACTTAACCTGACCAAGTGTGTGTTCGGTGTTGGATCCAGGAAATTCCTCAGGTTCATCATTCACCAGAGAGGAATCGATGTGAACCCTGAAAAGGTAGATGCCATCCTCCAGATGCGATCCCTCCGGACAACCAAGGATGTCCAATGACTTACCGAAAGATTAGCAGCACTGAGTTGATTCATTTCTCAAGCCGGAGATAAGAGTATCCCTTTCTTTAAAGTCTTGAAGCCGGTAAAGGACTTCGAATGGGAACCCCAATGCAAAGAGCCATTCCCGCGACTGAAGGTGCACATAGCTCACCTTCCATGCTTCACCTCGACCATCCCCGAAGAGCCTCTCGGGATTTACTTGGCAACTTCGGAATCGACGGTCAACTTAGTTTTAGTCGGGCTTAAAAAGGATGGGCAGAAACCGATATACTACTGCAGCCACATCTTAAGTGGTCCCGAGGAGCGGTACCCACTGATTAAAAAGCTCGCCTTCACACTGATCTTGGCCTCAAGAAAGCTGAGGCCTTACTTCCAAGCTCACCCCATTAAAGTAATCACCAACCAACCCTTGCGTCAAATACTCTTAAAATTTGATGTTACAGGTCATATGCTGAAATGGTCGGTCGAACTCGAGGAATTCGATCTCGAATACATTTCGAGGATTGCGATAAAAGCCCAGGCTCTAGTCGACTTCATATCGGAGTCAACAAGCCCAAAGAATCCACCACCAACCCTAAGGTGGACCTTGTACATTGATGGTTTCTCCAACTCAGAATGTGGAGTCGGACTCATCCTTCAAGGCCCTACCGACCAAGTCTTTGAGCATGCACTTTGACTTGAATTCAAGGCCACCAATAATGAAGCCGAGTATGAAGCATTGTTATTCAGCCTGAAGCTCGCCAATGAGTTGCATGTTGAGGACATCGAAGTCTTCACCGACTCTCAGCTCGTCGCTAGGCAGGTCAACGGAGAATTCGAAGCCCGAGATCAGTCGATGATCCACTACCTAGCCGAGGTACGGCGCTGCACCCAACGATTCAACTACTTCGTCATCACGAAAATACCTCGGTCAGACAACATGCAAGCTGACACCCTGGCGAGACTAGCCTCCACATACGAACTGGTGGAATGCCCAACGTGGATGGCCAAGATCCTGAAGCCTTCAACATCTGCTAAGGTGGCCGTGACCGAAATCAACTACGACTGGGTCAAAGAGATGCTCAAGTTCAAGGACGATGGCACACTCCCCCAAGATCGCAGTGCTACTCGATGTGTAAAAAGGGTGAGTCCATGGTATTGTGTTCTCAACGGACATCTCTATCATCGAGGATTCGCGTAGCTGCTACTCCAATGCTTGCGTCCGATGGAAGCACAAACCATGTTGGCCAAGGTCCATGAAGGAGTATGTAGCAAACATATCGGCGCCCGGACCTTGGCCCACAAGATACTCAGGCAGGGGTACTACTGGCCGACCATGCACCAGGATGAACAAGCCTATATGCAAGAAGTGTGAATGATGTCAGAAGCATGCTAAAATCCAACACCAATTGGCGGTCCCGATATCCACCTTGGACTGCGCCTGGTCGTTCGCCTAGTGGGGGATGGACCTGCTCGGCCCGTTCCCCCCAGCGTCGGGATAGCGAAAATTTCTCATAGTCGACATCGACTACTTTTCCAAATGGGTAGAGGCCGAACCACTCGCATCTATCACTTAGAAACAAGTCGAAGGGTTCGTTTGGAGAAACATCATTACCAGATTCGGCATCACGAGGGCAATCATCATTGACAATGGAACACGGTTTAATAACCCTAAATTCAAGGCATTTTGTGAAAGCTACTGGATCCAGCTAAGGTTCAGTTCGGTCACCCACCCTCAGACGAATGGACTGGCCGAAGTCACAAACCAAGCCATCTTTGATGGACTGAAGAAAAGGATACAAGGTGCACACGGGACTTGGGTGGATGAGCTCCCGAGCATCCTATGGGTATCCCGAACAACTCCTAAATGCCCCACTGGTGAGTCGCCATTCAGCCTGACCTTTGGGACCGAGATGGTCCTCCCACCCGAGGTGGTCTACCCGACCCTCTGGGTCGAGTTCTATGAAGATTCCTCGTCGACCGACCGACTAAGGGAAAATCTCAATTTTCTCAAGGAATGAAGAGCCACCGCACGCCTACGAACCCTCGAGTACAAGAAGGCGGTGGCAAGGCTCTACAACCGCAAAGTACACTCTCAAAAAATTAAGGTGGTAGACCTAGTACTACGGAAGGCCGAGATCAGTGACCCAACTCGGTCCTAGGGTAAGCTATCCACGAATTAGGAAGGACCATACTGAGTGGAAAGTTCACCCCAGGAAGGCACTTTTATCCTGATCACCATGGAAGGGAAAAGGCTGCCGAGAACTTGACATATTTCAAATTTATTAAAATTCTATATTTAATGAGACCCAAGCAATTTCACCAAAAGAAGTGCTTTGCATTAATCAAGAAGAAGTACAACCACCGGTCGGGGGACGACATACAAAAAAGAAACCCTCGACGAACCAAAAACAAGCAGCAATAATCTACAAATATTTTCACTCTTCGAGCAGTGGAAGGGAGTCGTCGATGGGTTGCTCGTCAACCATTGGAACGTTGTCATCCTCAGGAAGAGAAACGAAGGGGTCCAATTTAATCTCTACCCCTGGATGTCAGCCTGAAGTCGGGCTAACACTAACTGGTACCTGTACTCCAATAACACCCATCCCATCCATACCAAACCCATCTTGAACCTGGATGACTTCTTGTAATCCTTGATCACCCTCCTCGGTAGGTTCTCCCAAAGAGCATTCTTGGATCGAGCCAATTCCAACAGCTCAGTCTCCATTTGGTGGACTTGAGCCCTCACACCTCAGAGTTGGCCATCGGAGTCGTCCAGTCACTCCTGTAGGTCGGCAAGCTACCTTTCTAAGCTAGCCGACTCTCCCCGAGCCATCTCCAAATCTACTTTTGTCGATGTTCGGCAACCATTCACCTCGTCGAGTTCGACCCAGAGATGCTCCGCGAGAGACTGGGCCTCGGACGCTCTAACTTTAACCATGGCCACGGTGTCCAGATTCCCACCTTCCTTCAAGTCCTACAATTCTTGGCGCAAGAGGTTCACATTACTATCCAGGGAGGTGATCACTCGACCCACATCATGGACGCGATCAAACATGGCTGCCTGATAATGTTGATTCTGTAAAAAGCAAGTCGGACAACCAGGTCAGGGTAAAAAAAATGAATGAGAAAGGACTCAGAAGAAACTTATCAGCACCATAACTTTTGCTGCCTCATCTATTAACAACTCGGATGGCAGAGTGTACAAATTCGTGGCCAGCCACGGGATCAATATGCCTCGGATATATTTGGTTGAAGCTTCCCCGTTCTGCTAAACCAGTATTCCATGGGTCAGCAGCCTTAGATCGGTTTCAAGGGGAGCATCGGGAACCTTCTCTGGAAGGTTGCACATCCGAATGGCATGGTAGTCCCAGCTGTCCACCCGGTGCTGGCACTACAAAGCTCCCTCACTGACTTTGGTCTCTGCCTTAAAGTAGGGGGTTCTTCTGAAATGTCGGCTAGACTTTTCCCTTTGGCTGTGGCCTTATCAACTTTGCGGGTGGACTTGCGTCGGTCTTTCTTTCTCTAACTGACCAGGACCCCCCCTCGTCATTTGTGGGAAACCTCGGGCGCTCCCCTTACTTCCTCGACAGGGATTTCTTGCACTTCAGATGTCGAGCCAGATTCGACGCGAGGTGCCGACGGAGGCGATAGTGCTGAAGTCGGGACTGAGAGCGTAGCTCCGGGATGCCCCCCTCTAGTTTGGGGATTGCCACGCATCATCCTCATGCTCACCATCTCTGCAAAGCCAGTCATGAGTCAGGAAATCAGACAATGAAATCCATAAGTAAAAAAACAAGGCATACCGCGAGAAGCTGGACTGAGGCCCACCTCAACCAGCCACTCCTCGGTTAAGCTCATAATGGCCCGAGACGCGGACAGGACGCCCTTCAGTTACCCAATTAGGTTCGTCTCTTCATCAGAAAGGTTTGGGGGGACGTTGCTAATAGGGTGGGCTGACCACTCGACACTAAATTCTCAACCCTGACGCCTACTTACAAACAAGAACCATGCCTTCCAACCCTTATTATTGGAAGGGGCACCCCCAAGCCTGAAGCCTGCCCGAGAGTTTAAATAGTAGCCCCCCTGACCCCCACATAAATGAAAATAGGATAGGAACAAGTCCTGGGTCGGGATAATGCTCAAACCCTTACATTCCCTAAGAAAGGTTATGATATAGCACCAAGAGTTTGGTGCTACCTGACCGAGCGATACCCGCCACTATTTGAGACACTCCTCGGTGACGGGGTGAAGGAGGAACCTCAGCCTCACCTCCAAAGCATCAATAGAGATACCGAACCCCCCAGGACAAGGGTGGTATGATCGTTGCCCTGACTTGGGAGCATGAAGAACATACTCGTTCGGAATACTAAGACACTTCCTAATCGATCCCAAGACTCCAAACTAACAGTTGAGTCAAAGTCATAATATGACTTCATTGCTTCAAGGTCTTGAAGAGCCTTGACGTCCATACCGGTCATCACGCCCAAGGATGAACTCTCAGGACCGTACTTATTTCCCAAGGAACCACTAGACCTATACTCTTCCTCCCAGGAGAGGGAATAGGGGAAGAAGAGGCAAAAGAGAAACTAGAGACCGAGAATGAAGGAGAGGACACCATATTGACTTGATAGGATGAGGGAAGCAGAAAGTGAAGATGGAACAGGCGAGGTCTGAAGTCTCAGGAAAGGAAGACGAAGAATGAAAGTGATCCTTCGCCACCACCGCAGTGAGGCTTATATGGATCGCGTCATTTCAACTACTCGAGGAGGCGAAAGGACTTCGCCTAGGGAACACGTGAACCGCATCCACAATAGGGCACAATCGAGCATAAGAATTGCCACATCAGCCCAATGCCTCGCCCCGTGTCACTCCACCCCTTTTTTCCTCAGCACACATCCTTATCTCACATCACGTGCATAGACAATGTGTGTTACGAGTGGATCACACCCAAACGCCAGTCCAGTCTTCTGCCCCAGTTGTGTATCTCAGCCAGTACATCAGTCTTTTGCCCAAGTTGTATACTTCAGCTAGTCCAGTCTTTTGCCCGAGTTGTGTACCTTGGCCAATCCATCAGTCTTTTGCCCGAGTTGTATATCTCGGCTAGTATGTCAGTCTTTTACCCAAATTGTGTACCTCGGCTAGTCTAGTCTTTTGCCCGAGTTGCATATCTCGGCCAGTACATCAATCTTTTGCCCAAGTTGTGTACTTCAATCAGTCTAGTCTTTTGCCTGAGTTGTGTATCTCGGCCAGTCCATCAGTCTTTTGCCTGAGTTGTGTATCTCGGCCAGTCCATCAGTCTTTTGTTCAAGTTATGTATCTCAGCTAGTACATTAGTCTTTTGCCCGAGTTGTGTACTTCGGCCAGCCCAGTCTTTTGCGAGTTGTGTACCACGGCCAATCCATCAATCTTTTACCCGAGTTGTGTATCTCGGCCAGTATATCAATCTATTGCCCGAGTTGTGTATCTTGGCCAGTACATCAGTCTTTTGCCTGAGTTGTGTACTTAGGCTAATCCAATCTTTTGCCCGAGTTGTGTATCTTGGCTAGTCCATCAGTCTTTTTGCCCGAGTTATGTATCTCGACCAGTATATCAGTCTTTTTGACCGAGTTGTGTATCTCGGTCAGTACATCAGTCTTTTGCCCGAGTTGTGTATCTTGGCCAGTACATTAGTCTTTTGCCCGAGTTGTGTACTTCGGCCAGTCCAGTTTTTTGCCCGAGTTGTGTACCTTGGCCAGTCCATTAGTCTTTTGCCCGAGTTGTGTATCTCGGTCAGTACATCAGTCTTTTGCCCAAATTGTGTACCTCGGCTAGTCCAGTCTTTTGCCTGTATCTCGGCCAGTACATCAGTCTTTTGCCTGAGTTGTGTACCTCGGCTAGTCCAGTCTTTTGCCCTACTTGTGTACCTCGGCTAGTTCAGTCTTTTGCCCGAGTTGTGTATCTCAGCCAGTACATCAGTCTTTTGCCTGAGTTGTGTACCTCGGCTAGTCCAGTCTTTTGCCCTAGTTGTGTACCTCGGTCAGTCCATTAGTCTTTTGCCCGAGTTGTGTACCTCGGTCAGTCCATTAGTCTTTTGCCCGAGTTGTGTATCTCGGCCATTACATTAGTCTTTTGCCCGAGTTGTGTATCCCGGTCAGTATATCAATCTTTTGCCCGAGTTGTGTACTTTGGCAAGTCTAGTCTTTTGCTCGAGTTTTGTACCTCGGCCAGTCCATCAGTCTTTTGCCCGAGTTGTGTCTCTCGGCCAGTACATCAGTCTTTTGCTCGAGTTGTGTATCTCAGCCAGTACATTAGTCTTTTGCTCGAGTTGTGTATCTCGGCCAGTACATCAGTCTTTTTCCCGAATTGTGTATCTCGGCTAGTACATCAATCTTTTTGCCTGAGTTGTATATCTCGGCTAGTACATCAATCTTTTTGCATGAGTTGTATATCTCAACCAGTACATCAGTCTTTTGCTTGAGTTGTGTATCTCAGCTAGTCCAATCTTTTGCCCGAGTTGTGTACTTCGGCCAGTCCATCAATCTCTTGCCCGAGTTTTATATTTCGGCCAATACGTTAGTCTTTTGCCCGAGTTGTGTACCTCGGCCAATCCGTCAGTCTTTTACCTGAGAAACAGAAAATCGATCAAGCAATGGCAAACCCATAAAGGAGCAAAGATCAGTAGCGATCGGCGCTTGAGGTCATCCCCTCGGTTTATAGAGTGCCTCGGCAAGACCCCTCTCGGGGGAGGGGGCGGGTGGGGGAGAGAATGATAGGGTAAGCAATGGGTCGACCCAACTCATCCAAGCCCATGCTAGATCGGTGGCCACATCGACATCTGGGAGGAAATCACATCGGTCCGAGCGGCTAAGTCAGTAGTGGATTCAGCATTTGAGGTGGAGGCATCCGGACACTGTGCCACCCGACTCCTCCTCCATGCGCCATTAATACTGCATGGCGCACCATATGCTCGCCCCATACCGCTACACCGATAAGCTCACCGTATGACTCGACCACGCCCGAGGGACGATAGAGGTAAGGCCGAACGTACGGATGAGCTCCTCTCCCATAGGTATAAAGCCCCCTTGTGGCAACATGCCAAGGAGGAGGATTTCTCTCTCTGTCTCTCCCTCTCTCTTTTCTTCCTCCCTTCCAAAGGAAAGGAGAACCAATCTTCTTTCTCCACGAACTTGGGTGTCGGAGGGGCCTCGTGGGGCTAACCTCCCCACATCCTCGACGAGACCTGTGTGCAGGACCATCAACCCCAGAGTCGAACGGGACAAGCAAATATACAAATCAACCGACGCTTGGGTGCTAACTACCGAGAGGCGGCTCCAACCGAAGTCGGAGATCCAAATCCCGACCGCGTAGGTAAACTTACGTACTCGACAGAGAATAGGTCGAACCGATACCTCAACTCTACCCCTGAAGGTTCAACAACACTATCGTAAATTAATCGAGGGGAATATGGTATGTGGACATTTGAATGTCTTGCTTGTAGTCTTATATCAATTCGGACATCATGTTAACTCGTTGTTAACTCGACGTATCAATTGAATACCGAACGTGATGCATAATCAATATGCCTAACAGTTGGATCAATCTTCACGTAGGCATAATCAAATCATTTCATGTGATTGTGCCAATGAATTAACAATCGTTTATTCGGAATAGTTACCAAAAATCAGTAGACAAAACCAACTTTGATACTATTTTCAACCCACTTAATCCTTTGAATCCATTAGCTATTTTTTGATGTTTAACATAAATATCGAAGGGATTTTTGTCGAGCGTGCCACTTACATAATTTGTCTTGTCAGAATTCTGTCTTATATCTCAATACTAAAGTTTGGGATCAGTACTGATTTGAACTAAGATTTTACTTGTAGTCAAAATAATAAAATGTTATTGTAATAAAAATAAATATAAATCTATTATAAAAATTTTAATCTCTTTAATTAATTAATTAAATTTGTAAACATTATAATGTTAAAAGAATAGTTTTATCAATGTTAAGCATTTCATTCTAAAGATATCATAATCTTTTAAGCCTCATGTCCTTTCTCCATCTCCATGTAATTAAAATATATGAATTTCAAATAAGAATTAATTTATAGAAGCTAAAAGTAAGTACTTCAAAAGTGATTTGAATGAGTATTATAGTAGAGAATTTTTTTTTTTGTCTTGTCATTAGATAGTTATAATAGCTATAGGTCTAAAAAAAAAAAAAAGAAAGGGAGGGTGGGGTGGGGTGGTGGGAAACTCCAACAGTTAGTTTCCATTGAAGTGCATAATTTTTGGGCAGCATGTGTATTATAGTTGCGGCTGCTGACGGCCACATCCATTTAGAAAGGAATGGGAGAGCAGGGGTTTGGCCTTCCTCCATTCAAGGCATAACGTGTTGCACTTAATTAGCAGCGCAAGAGTTGTGGCAGTGTGTGGTTAGGAACTTTTTAAGGATGCCTTCAATGAACTTGTTCTATTCCCTCGATAGCAGGATACAATTTATTTCCGTATTCCCGGCGCTCGAGGGCAAGCTGCTCCAGTTGGCCGTCGTTAATGGCGCCCAACTCAACAAATTTATATTTCATGTAAGTCCAATCTTAGATTGTTAAACAAAAAAAAAAAAAAACGAATGTAAGCTCGACATAATTGAGAAAGTTCATTGTCGGAATTAAGTAAGATTTAGTCAAGCGACTTAGGTCGATGTTGTTGTTCTCAAGTTTGTGCTCGAGAGCTTATATACCGGAGAGATTGAGATACAGTGTAAGTATGTAACACATTCATATTTAGTGGATAGTTATTACATAATTAATAGTTTCGTTGAGATGAAGAATTGTTCGAGCCTTAGGATGTTAATTTGTCATCGTGTGTTGATCCTACGTCTACGTCTCCACGGTGGTGTGGTGTGGTGTCGACGTCAACATAATATTCGAATTTCCACGTATTATTATTATTATTATTATTATTATTATTGTTATTAATAATTTGGATAAAATGTAATAGACGTTCTAAGTTTTACGAATGCTCCGATGTTAGAGTTGATTGAACACCGAGTTAAAAACTCATAGTACCAAAATAAATATTTTTAATGAATAATCATACATCCTAACAACCTGAGCCGCTCTATCTATATATTTAAAATAAGCCATAATTTTGGAGGGGGGTAAAAGAGGAATACTCCACCAGCTCAGTTTTTTGTTGATATCATCACATCAAGAGATCGAGATTTGTGCAGCAGAAATGCCGAGCAAGAAGTGCGACAGTAAGTAATGGCGATGCAATAAGTGCATCTTTGTCACGCAGAGAGTTCAACCACTGACACCACAAATAAGCTGTGTTTCTTTACCCTTTCGTTCGCTTTCTTTCCCCTACAAAATCTCTCTCGCTGGTAAACACAGACCCACCCATCTTTATTCCCATCACACACATTACTTCACCTCCAAGAAAACTCCATCCAACACAGTCCTTCCAATGTCACAAAAGCCAAACATCCTCCTTAGAAAGGGACCGACTGACTTAGCTCTTCTCTTACACTTCCAAGTTGACGTCTCAACTCCGAAGAGAAAGCACCACAGAATGCGCCCGCGCACACGCACACGCACACACTCGCACGAGATCGTAGCTCTGGGCTGTAGATGAAGCACCTGGAACATCTGAAACAAAAAGATAAAAAAGTTCCACCATAAAGAAAAAGATCGTCTGTCTTGGTTCTCAAATCCTAGTGAAACACCAACATGCCACCAAGCCAAGACAGCTACTCCTTATCAACCACTTTTAAGCCAAGCAAGTTCATGTTCAACCCCATGCATCACTCGGTTTACCTACCTGTAAAGAATTGACACCCAGCAGGACCAGCCATCGCCAAATGACACCCGAGCCCTCAGCTCATCACCACTGTGTTCCTTGGCAATGGAGAATCCAGTAAATCTTCCAGTGGAGAAGAGGAGACTATAAGATGAACAAAAGAGACATTGGTTGTTGGAGACCTCATAAAGCAGGAGCATCGCTTGGGCATCCGACTTCCTTCACCAAAAAAAAAAAAAATGCCCAAGGAAGAGGAAGACACAGGCGAGTTTCTCCTCAGAAGCAGGCTCGAGGCTTCTCTCCAGAGGATTAGCTTCCTGGAGATGGAGAATGAGCAGCTGAGAAGAGAGAATGCTCTGCTTCGAGCCCAGGATGCTGATAGGAGATCGACGTCGAGGAAGAAATCGCAGGCTTTTGTTGGCAGCATCAGCTCATCGCAGGAGAAGCAAATGTATCAGACCGGCACCGATGATGGGTTGCAATGCGACAACTCGATTTCCAGATCAGAGTTCTTCGGCACGTCTGCGGCAGCCGGAACAAGATCGCCGAGAGTGCCGAATCCGCCGCCGAGTCCCAAATCTTCTTCCCCGACCGCGAAAACAACCAAGGAAACCGGGTTGCCTCCGCCGCCACCGCCGCCACCGCTGCCTTTGTCTTCTTCGAGGTCCAGTTGCAGGTCCGTCAAGGCGGTGCGAAGGGTGCCGGAAGTGTTGGAACTCTATCGATCTCTGACAAGGAAAGAAGGGAAGTCAGACACGAGAGCAGGCAGCCTGGGAGTTCCTGCTGCGACAAGTGCTCGAGAAATGATAGGCGAGATCGAGAACCGATCCGCCTATCTCCTCGCCGTAAGCATAGTTAGCACTACTCACAGATCACAATCTCAACCTGAATCTAACTAGTGATGCTGATGTCACAGATAAAGTCGGATGTGGAGACGCAGGCTGAATTCATCAGCTTCCTCACCAGGGAGGTAGAAAACGCGGCTCACGGGGACATCTCCCAAGTGGAAGCATTCGTGAAGTGGCTGGACGAGGAGCTTTCCTACTTGGTGGACGAGAGGGCGGTGCTGAAGCACTTCCCCAAGTGGCCGGAGCAGAAGGCGGATGCGATGAGGGAAGCGGCGGTCGGCTACCGGGAGCTGAAGAACCTGGAAGGTGAGCTCTTCTCCTTCCGCGACGACGAGCGACAGCCGACCTCCATCGCCCTCAAACGCATGCAGGCGTTGCAGGACAAGTAAGACTTAGGGAACTGAAACCAAAGGTGAGCTCTTCTTCCGCATGAACTGCAGACGCTCGCTCACTCTCTTCATTGACGCAGATTGGAGCGCAGCGTGCACAACATCGAGAGGGTGAGGGAGAGTGCGAGCAAGAGGTACAGAGATCTCAAAATCCCTTGGCAGTGGATGCTCGACAGCGGCATCATCGCGCAAGTACGTGTCTTTCTTTACGAGGCACCAAACAGATCCTCGGTGAAGAAGATGATCTCCATGCATGGATACATACATGTCTTGTGCAGCTAAAAGTGGGATCCATGAAGCTGGCAAAAGAGTACATGAACCGAGTTGTGACCGCGGTGAAGCTTGATGCGTTCTCCGATGAT
Source organism: Ensete glaucum (assembly GCA_021527575.1). Taxonomy (NCBI): domain Eukaryota; kingdom Viridiplantae; phylum Streptophyta; class Magnoliopsida; order Zingiberales; family Musaceae; genus Ensete; species Ensete glaucum. The sequence continues at coordinate 35,548,580 of CM038558.1, read as the reverse complement.
GAGGAAGTGATGCTGCAGGGTGTTCGATTTGCTTACCGTGTGCACCAGGTGACACTTTTTCTCCTGGGATTCTAGTTCTTCTCCACGCTGAAGTCACCAAACATGCATCAAATTGTTATTCCAGTTCGTAGGTGGATTTGATGAAGAATGCAAGCATGCGTTCCAAGAACTGAGGAAGGTAGCATGCGATTGCTAGTGTTCACGCGGGAATTAACCCGAGAACAAAGAGTTGGATGAGCCCTCACGAGAACCATAGCCACATTTCGAGGACAGTGGCAGCATCAAAGTCTAAAGATTTTGAGTACTACTTCGAAGGCGATGAAACGTGATGTTTGTAAAAGTTTTAGTAATTCATTACCTATTATTTGTTGTCGAGTACTTCGCCGGTGCAGTTTATTAGTAGACATTTAGTGGATGAGACTCGCGTCAGTACTAGGATTTCCGAAGAAGCAGTTGAAAGACTACCTCACCGATCCTTACCATGCTTTGTGCTTTCAATTCAATTCCCCAAGAGACCACCACCTTATTAGTCCAAACCGCAAAAAACCATTGCTGCAAAACAGAGTGTGGGCGTCCAGGCCAAAAAAAAAAAATCATAGATCTGAAGTAAAAATTAAAAAATAATAATAAAAAAAAAAGTGATCTGGGGGCAGCAGCGAAGGCATCGCGGAGGACGTGGGCGAGGGCGGCAGAGGGGACGACGCCCGCGGCGAAGCCCTTGATGGCGCTCGCTGCCTTCCCCCTCCGAGACGAGGCAGCGGGCGAGGACACCCCATCGCCTACCCAAGACATCCACGTGCGACCCATACTTACTCTCTCCTCCGAAGCCACCTTTGTGTTTTATGCAGGTGGAGGAGCCCCGGCATCACCGACGATGGCCGTCTCAGGAATCGCTACTCCATAAAAATCAGACCCCGAATACCTACCTAATTATTCGAACCCATTCCAATATATTTATTTTTGTACTTACTTAATAAATATTTGTTTCAATTATAAATACATGTTTAATATTAACCAATATTCTGTTCTTTTTACGTAGTCGTATTGGCCAAGTAAAATTTTTCTTTTTCTTCTTCGTTCAAAGAAATAAAAGGGGAAGCTATCAGTCAACAACAAACATATTGAACCTTGCATCCCCATAAAAGCATTCAACAGGGGGTGAAGTTTAACCACACATATAGGCTTCATCCAATCCAAGAGCTTAAGAATCATAAGCCAATTTTAACACCATTTATAAAATAACATTTACGTCTACATAATAAAACACAGGCCACATGCTTCACTGTCCTAAGAATTTTCTCTCAACTTAGCATTCTTGTACAACAGGAGAATGATCTAATTTGCATACAATTGGTATCTTGAACCTGTATCGTACGATATTGGTTTATGAGCTGTGAGATTTGTCCCTTTTCATTGACCCCGAAGATGATGGTTCGCCTGTAGAGGAGGGTGAATCTGGCAAAGGCTCTTTCTTTAATGATGTTGGCATTCCTGAAAGTTCCTGAGAGCAAGTATTACGCTTGTATAAGTGTGCGTACATTTGAGAATAAGAAAGGAAAAGGAATAATGTATTCAGATAAGAACTTCTTCAGTGACTGTATATATGCATTTGCTCGTACTATGAATGAATGAATGATAAATAACTCTCTGAAGTCCAACCTTTGGGGAAACATAACTCGTTCTTCTTGCAAGCTAAAGCCTGCAGCTTTTATAAATCATAAATAATGGCTAGTACTTTAGCAAAGATAGAGGTACCCAAATTAGTGGGCTTCATATATATAGTGAAATTCACAATGTAATTCATAATGTTAGATGCTAAAGGATGGAAAATAAAAGGGAAATACCAGAAGTTTTGAAATGGAGAAAAGAATTTTAGAAATAAAAGGAAAACAATTACAAAATTTTGAGTGAGCTACAATGGCAAGTTTACTTTCTATAGACATGGATTTAAGAAATGGAATGTTTGCCTTTATTTGTTCAGCACAAATACTATGAATATCAGTGCGGAATCTAAAAATAAACCATCAAGCAGGGAGAAAACTCACAACAAAATGGTAATAGACAACGCAAATTTGAATGCATAACACACATTAGCTTGTGCCGTAAAGAATATTTACATGTCCACATCATAAAACCACTCAACACACAATCGGCTGGGCCAGTCTACATGGGTGTCATTCTTGAAAAAAGAAAACTCCTAAAATTTCTGTAGCTGTCTAAGATGGGAGGATATTTTAAGAATGATTCGAACTTCTGGACAAAACTGCTGTAGTTGCTAGCTAGATTACAGAAAAAAAAATACTAATCTTTCAGCATTGGTATAAAACTAAGTCAAGAAGATGGTTACAGCAAGTTACTTAATGCATTGTCAGCATTATTCAGCATAATGTATAAATTCTCTTTACTGATTGTTTGACCTGAAGGAAAGAGACATGTAGAGCAATTCAAACAGCACCAACCAGCATTATAGATGCCCTTGTGATAATCATTTTCAGGATAATGGCAAAATGGCCTCCTTTTCCTTTAAAATTGTTCAAACCTTAATAATTCTCAAATAAAGCTTCATATCTACTTTTGTAATTTGTTTCACATTGCACTGAGTTGGAATCTTAACATATCAGGATAAACATGAAACCTGATCAAGTTGGTCAAGATCAGGATGACTAACTCATACAAGATAGATGTGTGAATGCAAAAGATGATTATCAGAGAAGAGTATTAACTGAAAATGAAATGTAAGCCTAAACTAGAATAATGGGTGGAAGGTCCTATATTTTAAGGAAACAAGGATCCCTCTAGAGTCACATAGAAATGTATACTCCACCACATTCATTGTTTTGGATTTCTTGATTGCCATTTTTCCAGAAACCATTCTAATCTTCATATAGAAAGAAATGGATACTCCACATTCATTGTTTTGGATTTCATTATTGCCACAGAAACCATTCTAATCCTGGCCTGGGGAGATAACTGAAGACCAGAGCATCTAGATAATGACAAACCTGTCATCCCACACAGTGAAGCTTACTGAATTTCATGGTTAAAACAATAGAGTAGATATCACAGAAACAATAGAGATATCAATACTTTGAAGCATGTGACTCATCTTACTCCATAAACTTCTAAGATTCTTATAAAAGCATGTTCTCCTTGGGAAGGCGATATATGTACTTGTAAACAAGCCACTCTCAATGACATTTAGGACTGGGTCTATTAAAGTATAAGACTTACTGATTTAGTTGAAGAAAAGATTTGGAAAAGTGAAACGAAACATCAAAAAGTGTACCTTCATTAAGTGTAATCTGAGATCAGTTGGCCGAACTCCCTCCCCAATACACACCATAACAAATTGGGAATACTGGTACAAAACATCAGCGGCAGCTTGCTTTTGTTGTTCAGTCTATATTCACACAATAGATTGGTTAAAATCAACTCATAGTAACAGCTTAGGCCATTAAGACATGAGCATACAACATATTCTATGCACAATGAAACAAAAGAGTACTTATATACCATATATTAGTAACCATCCTGCAATACGTTGTAGGACCACTAAGATCATTCCAACACTTCAGTGATCCCCATTCTCTACTCATGTTATGCATTAATTAATTCTCTAGCCAAGTTGGATTTTTTCTTACTAATAGAAAAGTTTGTGACAAAAAATAAACCATTTATTTGAGTAAGAATACTTGTGTGGTCATTGTAATCCCAATAAGAATATTACTAAATGTTGAATAGGTCACCTTTCCATGATACAAGAAAAAAGGGATCCAGACAGTGCAATTTTATTTTAAATCCAAATATCAGCATCCACACAATGATTCATGTTAGATATGAAACTCCCTCCCCAATACACACCATAACAAATTGGGAATACTGGTACAAAACATCAGCGGCAGCTTGCTTTTGTTGTTCAGTCTATATTCACACAATAGATTGGTTAAAATCAACTCATAGTAACAGCTTAGGCCATTAAGACATGAGCATACAACATATTCTATGCACAATGAAACAAAAGAGTACTTATATACCATATATTAGTAACCATCCTGCAATACGTTGTAGGACCACGAAGATCATTCCAACACTTCAGTGATCCCCATTCTCTACTCATGTTATGCATTAATTAATTCTCTAGCCAAGTTGGATTTTTTCTTACTAATAGAAAAGTTTGTGACAAAAAATAAACCATTTATTTGAGTAAGAATACTTGTGTGGTCATTGTAATCCCAATAAGAATATTACTAAATGTTGAATAGGTCACCTTTCCATGATACAAGAAAAAAGGGATCCAGACAGTGCAATTTTATTTTAAATCCAAATATCAGCATCCACACAATGATTCATGTTAGATATGAACTGGTGTTGACTTTCGACAATCGGTGCATAGGACACCAAGATATCAATTAGGTGTCAAGTTCCAACAATAAGTATCAGCCAATTACAATGATGTAAGAAGTTGAATATTTTAGATTTTTTAGGCTTCTTGACAAGAATAATTTATAAACAACTATAATTAACAAATTTATGACATAAGGGTTATATATGATTTGGCCAAAGTTATTTGTCTCCTGGGCATCCATGTTTCTCCTCTTTGTTTTCTCAAGCATGGACACTTCAACATGCATTGAGACCAATGCTTTTTTCAATTTTCATGTAACACTCTGACACATTAATTCAACTTCTTTATTCAACATAAAAGGCCTCTTTGGATAATAATCTCACACAGATAAATATAAACAAGGCACAAAAAATGCTCGTAAGAAGTGTTGATGCATGTCCTTTCAAGCCGAAAGCCAAATAACACTATAAAGCAAATGAGCATATCCAAATAAAATTTTGGAAAGGACACAAAGGTAGACTAAATAAAGATTTTGCATATGCAACACATTGTTATGCTCCTGATGGCTAAATCACTCTTCTATAGACAAGACAGTCAATATAGACAGCCATGAAAGAGAGAGGGGTATCACAGAATAAGCATTTCAAAAATATTTCCTTTTCTTTCGGTGCAAATGCTAAGTGGTGAAGGCGGAATTTGATCTGACGGCGTTGTCTTTAGATAGTCAATGAAAGTTTACACATATATATATTGTTCATCTAAATCCTGAATGTTATCAAATAATTTTTTTCTTTCAAAGCTGAAAGTCGTGGAATGTGCCTTTCACACCGATATGACAGAAGAGCAACACCACCGGATCTCTTGATATAATTTTATCAATTATCAAAGACCTATTGTATTAACCATAAAAAGTAAGCTTCCGAGTACAACGAATTGACACAAATCACATGGCGTACACGGGCGAAAACAGAATTCGACAAAAAAAGACTCTGCTTTCGTATCTAGGGTTTCACGAACCACCGTTTCGATCGCAACGAAAAAAAAAACCCCTCCAAAGACGAAATAGAAACGCATGTTTCAACCCGATCCTTCAGCTAATATTACCATACACAGAACAAGGATCATGAAACATTACCTCGTAATCATCCTCCACGATCGCCCTCGGCGTCCGCCCCATCTCTCCACTCCCTCTCCTCGATCTCAAGCGCAAAGATGCAAACCTGAAAAGAACGAGAGCCGTCGCTCCCCAAACCCGCTTTCTTCGCCGCTCGACCCTGTTGAGTTACATCATTTGTTCAATTATACCCCGCAACCCAACGCACGACGGTGTCAAATACCTCTTCCGCACGTCACCCAAACGCTTCGCCGCAATGTTGAAACGTGGCAGTAGATGAATGGTTCGTGAAGGGCGCAGGTTAAGCTAAACCTGCACGCGAGAAGCACGACAACGAGGTCTCTTTCGCCGGTCCTGGGTCTGTTCACTGAAAGGTATATCGGGTCGGATCCTCTAATGTTCGATGCTAATAACTTATTGGGGATCAATACCGGATCGGATCGGGTTCTTAAGTGCAATCCTGTGCTACCCAATGGTGACTGGATCCGGACCAATAAGAGGAGACCCACGCGCCATTTCAGAAAAATAAAAATTAGGGTTTTGCCTTCCCGCTTTTTATTCCTACTCAAACTCCACTATATTCCCACCCCACCTATAGCGATTCTCTCTCCGTTCCTTCCTCCCCTCGCCTAAGCGCACGGCGACGACGGAGTAAGCGAGAGCGAGGCAACGGTCTTGGGCAGATCCTAACTCCGCTCTTTCTCTTTCTTCGGAAGGCGACGCATCTCCGTTCCCTCATTGCCTATCTTAGGTATCTCTCTCAGATCCCTGATGCATGCTTCCCTAATCGATCATTTAGGTCGGTCAGATTGCCTAATATTTGACTTCGTCACCTCGGTCCCTATTATATTGTGTCTACTTTTACTGTCAGTCGATCATGTAGGCTCTGTATAATTTGTCCGTCATCGGTGGCTCTTTTTTCGGTATTTGCTATTGAACTAAATATTTGAACTTATTATAGGCATATGCTTGTGGTGATTTGATCTTTTGGTTGTTTTAAGTCGCGCCTTTGGATTAGGGTTAGGGTTCAGGGTTTACATTTTAATCTTCCATTCGGAACTACATTTTATTTGAAAATTTTGGTCTGGGTGATTTTTTTTCCTTTTCTTTTGGTGCATATAGGGGTTTACTGGCACATTTATAGGAATTATTTTTAAGGTGGCTTTATGGGTGTCAAAGTTTGTTAAGCTCATGTCTTAATGTGGATATTTTCTTGGAGTTATTGTTTGGTTAATTGTTAGTTTGATTGATAAGTGAGATTGTGCTTATGTCTGTAAATGCTAATAGATGAGTAACTTAATTTTCTCAGTAACACCATATCTTTTGAGTCCTTGACACTGGAATTTGTAGAAATGATTCCTATTATGCAGACTGGCAGAATTTGGTTAGGAGACTAGTGTACATAATTGGTAGTTCAAGTAAGGTTCTGTAACTTTGTTAAACATGCAAGTGGGAAGGAAATATGACATAATGGGCTGTTATAAGTTAATATAGTTGGGTGTGTATTCTGGTAATCAAATCATTTTAGCCTTTATCAGGTGATTGTTGCCTTCTATTCTGTGGTTAAGTCCTTGATGATGTTGTTTGGTTTTGCTAATTTTATATTTTATCTGTTGGCTTCCATCTTGTTCTCTAGTGCTATAAACGTGGCGATGGAGATCACCCAGGGCCTGTTGTCTGCTCAATCTTCTGATGGGCAGATTCGAACTGTTGCTGAAGCAACCCTTAAGCAGTTTCAGGAACAAAATCTCCCTCATTTTCTACTTTCTTTATCTGTTGAGCTATCAAGTGAACAAAAGCCTCCTGAGTCTCGGAGACTTGCTGGTATCATACTTAAGAATTCCCTAGATGCAAAAGATGCAGTACGGAAGGAAGAACTGACTCAGAAGTGGGTCAGCGTGGATGCATCTATCAAAGCCCAAATCAAGGAATCCTTGTTGCAGACTCTTGGATCATCAGTATCTGAAGCACGTCACACTTCATCCCAAGTCATTGCTAAGGTTGCATCCATCGAGATACCACGGCGTGAATGGCAGGTCCTTATAGGGCGGTTGCTAAAAAACATGACTCAGCCAGATGCCCCTGCTCCTTTGAAGCAAGCAACCCTGGAGGCATTGGGGTATGTTTGTGAGGAGGTATGTCCTCAGGACTTGGAGCAGGATCAAGTAAATGCTGTTCTCACTGCTGTCGTTCAGGGCATGAACCAGATGGAACATAGTTCTGAAGTCCGCCTTGCAGCTGTGAAGGCACTTTATAATGCTCTAGATTTTGCTCAGACTAATTTTGAGAATGAGGTAGAGAGGAATTTCATCATGAAAGTTGTCTGTGAGACTGCTATGTCAAAAGAGTTGGAGATCAGACAAGCGGCACTTGAGTGTCTTGTTTCTGTAGCCTCTACATACTATGAGTATCTTGAACCTTACATCCAAAGCCTCTTTGATTTGACTGCAAATGCAGTGAGAGTAGATGAGGAGCCTGTTGCTCTTCAAGCCATTGAGTTTTGGAGCTCTATATGTGACGAAGAGATTCAAATTCAAGAGGAACTTGGGGAAGATGGTGGGAGCTCTTCTCCCCATTTTAATTTTATAAAACAAGCACTTCCTGTGCTGGTGCCATTGATGTTAGAAACATTGCTGAAGCAAGAGGAGGATCAGGACCAGGAAGATGGTGTTTGGAATCTGTCTATGGCAGGTGGGACCTGCCTTGGACTTATTGCAAGAACTGTCGGGGATGCAATTGTGCCTCTTGTGATGCCATTTGTGGAGAATAATATAACAAAGAGTGACTGGCGAAGTCATGAGGCAGCTACTTTTGCATTCGGGTTAATTCTTGAAGGTCCATCCATTGAAAAGCTTGCACCACTTGTTCATGCTGGACTTGAGTTCCTGTTGAATGCAATGAAACACCAAAATAGTCATGTCAAGGACACAACAGCATGGACCCTTGGTAGGATCTTTGAGTTTCTGCATTCTGCCAGTAGTGAATATGCAATTTTGACTACCACAAACCTTCCCCGAATCATGTCTGTATTACTGGAAAGTATCAGAGATGCTCCAAATGTGGCTGAGAAAGTTTGTGGAGCCATATATTTCCTTGCCCAGGGCTATGAGGATGACGGTTCTAATTCATCAATGCTCACACCTTATCTTGGTGATATTGTTTCAGCTCTCCTCTCTATGTCTGATCGTACCGACACAAACAATGCGAGGCTTCGGTCATCAGCATATGAAACACTGAATGAGGTAGTTCGATGTAGCAGTTTACCTGAAACTTCAAACATGCTTGCCCATCTACTCCATGAAATCATGACTAGATTGAGCAAGACTCTGGAGCTCCAGATCATCTCTTCAGAGGACAAGGAAAAGCAGAGTGATCTGCAAGCCTTGCTCTGTGGTGTTATTCAAGTAATATTACAGAAATTGAGTTACTCAAATGAGGCAAAGTCTATAATTTTTCAGTCTGCTGATCAGATGATGATCCTGTTTCTACAAGTTTTTGCTTGCCGCAGTTCTACCGTGCATGAAGAAGCAATGCTTGCAATTGGAGCCCTTGCTTATGCCACAGGCCCTGAATTTGCAAAGTGCATGCAAGAGTTTTACAAGTATTTGGAGATGGGCTTGCAGAACTTTGAGGAATATCAGGTCTGCTCTATATCTGTTGGCGTGGTTGGTGATATCTGTCGTGCTTTAGATGAAAAGGTTCTTCCATTTTGTGATGGCATCATGAGTCAACTTCTAAAAGACCTCTCCAGTCCTATGCTTCATCGGTCTGTAAAGCCTACTATATTTTCATGCTTTGGAGATATTGCTCTTGCAATCAGTGAGAATTTTGAAAAGTACATTCCTTTTGTGATACCGATGCTGCAAGGAGCTGCAGAACTCTGCTATCAACTTGATGTAAATGATGATGATATGCAAGAATATGGTAATCAGCTTAGACAGAGTATTTTTGAGGCTTACTCTGGCATTCTTCAGGGGTTCAAAAGTTCCAAGTCAGCTCTGATGATTCCTTATGCAAGTCCTCTTCTGAAGTTCATAGAAGCTGTTGTTATGGATAAGAATAGGTGCGTAATAGAATACCCTAGTTTAATTTGTATCCATAACCTTCATGACATTTACAAATGGTGTTCTGTGTGGTCACCCTCCAGGGACGAAGAGGTAACTAAAGCTGCCGTCGCAGTGGTGGGAGATCTTGCAGACACTCTTGGTCCAAACACAAAGGTCCTGTTTAAGGATGTTACCTTTCATATGGACTTATTTGGGGAGTGTTTTCGATCAGACAATGACCAGTTGAAGGAGACTGCCACTTGGGCTCAAGGAATGATTCGACGAGTATTAGTTTCTTAAGTGGATATATTTTTGGACAGTAACAAAGGTTTCCTTTGTGAGGTCTCAGGTCAACAAGGTAAGGTTTCTGCATGGTCTTCCGTGGTGTACCAAAGTTTCTCTTCTTGTATTATTTCTGCTGTTTCTGTGTTCTTATTGGCAGTGTTTTGGCACCATAGACCACTGGTTTGTGGTACATGTGGTATTTGGTTCACATCCACTAGTTTGTGGTCGGAAATTTCCTGCTCAATCAAATTGTTTGCTTGTTTTTTGATGCTCAAAATTTTAATGGCTTATTCACAGTGTAGATTAGGTTGCTATCTCAGATTTCACATTGAAAGGTAGGTAGATTGACAATCTTAAGTGAGATTTAGACTCTTATGTTAGTTAGTCCCAGAAAAGATTATATTGTGTTAAAAAGGGCTTTTATGCCTAAAGAATGTGATAGTGTATTTAATTCGGTAAAAATCAACACAATTATGTGTTTTTTTTTTTCCCTCAAATTGTGTATTCATTAAACAACATGGCCAAAAGTGAAAATTAAAAGATCGTGAACCACCCACTGGGTTTGTGGAAGATAAAAAAGAAAGGGTAGGTAGGAGTATATATGGGGAAAATACACATGAATAAGAAGGGGAGGGAGGAGTCTCAAAAACAATAGAAGGATGCCGTCGTACATTGGAACATTCCCAGATTCCTCTCATTAGCAGCAGCCTGGTGCATTGAATCTAGCTTCGCTTTGTTTGATTTTGATTAGTACACTGAAATAATGGTATCGATTATACCCAGTGAAGTCAGAACCTAAACAAAATTATTTTAAGCACCCAAAGATTTTTATTTGATAGTTTTTTTCCTAGTCCTCGAGGCTAAGGTGAACAAACATTTTATTATATGTTATGATGTTATTAGAGTTATCCGTATGCTTCTTAATATTTAAACGACCCTCAGTTGTTTTTTTGGGTTCAAACATTTTGACGTACAGCTCAATCAAACCCGAATGGGAACGTCTCTCTAAAGCACACTGAATAATAATTGCTCCCTTTAGTTCCAAATATTCCAATGGATGGATGGATGGATGGATGGATGGATGGATGGATGGATGGATGGATGGATGGATAGATAGATAGATAGATAGATAGATAGATAGATAGATAGATAGAGCATTGGTTGTCTTTATTTTTGCTGAGAATGGTGGGTGATTGATAACATTAGGTACAGCTTTGGCTCTTCCTCAAAGTTGATATAGTCAAGCTCTCTTTGTTCTTTTGTGAGGGCCTACTGTGGGTTAGGCGTCATATGTCACCACATAAATGGCACCCACCTTATCACCACAACAACTTGGTGATATATGAAACATGAGGTCGTACCATCGTTAGCAATTCTCTCTCTGTTTGTTTGCCTTTTCGACTTGCGTGACAGCCTCAATGACACAAAGAATCGCTTGATGGCAACTACACATCCAATGGGGGAAGGAGAAATTTTTAGTCAAATGTTTCAGAGTTTTGGTGCAAAGAAGCATTGGATTCTTTTGCCCCTCCTTCCAAAATGTTCTTCTTGGTACAAAAATTTCAATAATTTCAGCTTAATTTAATTCATTGATCGAATCTGATGATGTAGTAGTCATCCTTGGCAGACAACTCCTAGTGGGCCTATTACTATTAATTTATATTTCGATCGGAAGAACTTAAACCGTGGATGACCTAATTTTCCTGGTTTTAGTATTAAAAAAGATTAAACATTGTGTCTTGAGAACGATCTTCAAGCTTCTTAGGAATAATTTCTTTTCCACAATAAATCACTTCACAAGTGTCACCTTACCGAAAAAACTAGCATACAAGTCTGTCTATCCCAAACATAGTTTTTCTAAGATGATCTTCAAGATGGATGCTTCGTGGGGATAATTTTTCTCAAAACAAATCGCTTCACAAAGTGTCACCTAATGTGCAAGTGTGTCCCAAACATTGTGCCTTTAAAAAAAATAATCTTCAAGATGGATGCTACTTAGGGAATTTTTTTTTTTTTAAAAAAAATAATAAATCGTTTCACAATTATCACATGTAAAATTAACGTAGAAGTGTGTCCCGTGCATCCACTTTGATTACATGAGCTAGGTAGTACGTACAAGTGTGTCTAATACATCCATTGTGATACATGAGTCAAGTCTTACATGTAAATTGAAAATAGAATTTTCGATCCTAAATCGTACTTGGGTGGTTCTCATATATAAAATAATGGAATAAGAAAATATTTCGGTGAATATTTTACGCTTCAATTCATGTGGGATGTGATGAGTTTGAGTTTGATTAAGTGGGCTTTGTGTAACGAGCCGCTTACATATCAATATGATTGTGACCAAAAAAAATAATACTTAATTAATTAATTACATGATAAGTGTATCATGTGGTACGAGGAAGCTTATTTGTTTACTAATACTTCCTTCCTTCGTGTCCTTCCTACTACTAGGATGTAAGATGTACACATGCAATGCAATCGAGTCCATCAAATACTTTTTTGCTATCCACTAATGATTGGTTAGAGGCCAAATAAACAAGATAAATAGATAGTGAAGACCTTGAGTACGTCATGTTCACAAGCATGAAGCGAGAGGACACTCAAATCTAATCCCATAATTGTGCATGAACAGTATATTGTATATTTGCATCTTATTAATCCTAAGAGAGTGGATAAGAGTTTAAATCGACAATATATAAATTGTCTGCAGTTTGGATGGCGATGAGATGACTGGGAAAGTTGACTTTCTCTTCAGGTGTCAGCTTTAGATTTTGGATCACGAATTTTCCAGCGAGCAAATCCTTACTGCTGAAGAAACGCAAAAGGCCCCTTCTCCACCCACCAAATCCATTATGTTCTTCTTATGTCTCCACTCTCTACAGGCCTTCTTTTATGTGATCGATCGGAGGAGATGGTGCCCCTGCTCCCATTTATTCCCACACTTCCAGTCGTCATAAAGGACCCATCCCCTACTCCCTCCCCTCACTCATGTGGTGGGTTCACAGTCCATCAAATGGCTAAATCTTGTCAGAATATGTTGTGCCATTTAACATATGTTACATGGAGTACCCATCTTCTTCATCATCCCTCTTTGCATGTTTATCACGGTAATCTTCTTACATCTTGTTGTAATATTGCGTCGTGGTGACAGTGTTTCCCGCACATCCATCAGATGACCATACAAACACTTTAGATTCCTTCATCAATATATATTCACATCCATCAGCAGCACTACCACTTTTGACGTCCGATCTCAACCCGCCCTTTCTCTCCCTTTCCTGCCAACTGCAAAGCTTCCTGACAAAGATAAAGAAGCTGTGTTCGGAGAGGAATCAAAGGGTTGTAAGAGAACAGACTTCAACCAAAGCAAAACCCTTGCACACCAAAACCACTAGGGCAGACACCGGAGACCGAAGGAAAGCAATGGATCCTGGCCCGGCCTCATCGTCTGTCGCCGGTGATCCATCACCGCCACCCCCACCACCACCGCCTCAGCAGCAGCAGCAGCCACCGAGTCGGTACGAGTCGCAGAAGCGGCGGGACTGGAACACGTTCCTGCAGTACCTGAGGAGCCACAGGCCGCCGCTGAGCCTGGCGGGCTGCAGCGGGGCTCACGTGATCGAGTTCTTGAAGTACTTGGACCAGTTCGGGAAGACGAAGGTGCACGCGCCCGGATGCACCTTCTTCGGCCACCCGAACCCGCCGGCACCGTGCGTGTGCCCGCTGAAGCAGGCCTGGGGCTCGCTCGACGCACTCATCGGGCGCCTTCGGGCCGCCTACGAGGAGAACGACGGCCACCAGGATTCCAACCCCTTCGGCGCGAGGGCCGTCGGTGTCTACCTTCGGCAGGTGAAGGAGAACCAGGCCAAGGCTCGCGGCATCCCTTATGAGAAGAAGAAGAAGAAGAAGCGGAAGCGCTTCCAGGACACGGAAACCCTCAGCGAAGGGAGATCGGTTGGCGGAGCCGGAGCGGAGGCTTCGCTCTCCGCAGCCGTTGCTGTTTCCAGTGCGAGTGCAACTAGCACCAGTACTGTGGCTGAGGCTTTTAGCACTTCAACGGCAGTCGGAGACGGATCGCGTGCGCCGCCGGCAGGCTCATCAGCTCCTTAAGTAGCTCGTTTCCTTTCTTCTTGCTGCTATTTGTCGAGGAAGGATACAGGAGATCGTACACACAAAGTTCTTGGCTAATTCTTCATATTTCCGAGACCAATTCGGCATATTTTGATCTTGTGATCCCTCCTTTCTCTTTCTCTGCCGGTTTTCTTCTGATTGAATTGGTGCACAGTATCGACAATTGAAATCTCTTTGTTCCCCATCCGTATGAAGCCGACAATTCTATTGCTTGTGTGTGTTGGTGACGACAAGTAGTGGTGTTAAACTGATGAAAGCAGAAAACTTACCGGCAGCTGTATGATTATTCTTCTGATGTCTCCTTATTTGGCTGCTATTTAATTATCAGCTTCATCAGAAGGCAGCTGTATTCTCTCTACTTCTGAGCTTTGATTCCTTCTCTCCTTCAACATTGGCTTGCGATGTTCAAACTGAGGAACTTGAACCCTACTCGTCTCCATGTTTGAAAAAGGACAGTGTTTAGACTAAATGGAAGTGAGATTTCCACAGAAATTGTTGCCTTATTTTATGGTTCATCTGCTGTTGAATCGGACTCATATCTCCTGCATAGTTACATCGAGGGTCACATACATAACCTTACGGCATCTCATAAATCTCGTCTTCCTCTTTGCTATCATGAGCATAAATCAATCAAATACTACATTCGTCATATCTTGATCAAAGATGGATGAGAGTGTTCTCTCGCCTTTTTCTACGCGACGGATCCGCCGCAGAGAATGACAAATGGGACCTAAGTTTCCCTGTCTGCTTGTGTTATCAGCAGTTGTATCCTCACACGATCGTCTTTCTATCGCTGTTGTCAAGCTTCTTCTGCATGCAATATTATCGTGGGTGAGAAGAGAGAAAGAGGGAGGATCTGTTTCGCTGCAAGCCGAACTCATAGTTACTGTACACTAAAGGCAAGCAGCAGCAGCGGCCGAAGAGATTCTTGTACGGCCCGTTGGAGAAGCCGACTTTTGTTGCAGTGAGAAGTTTGAACGACTGAAAAGCTTGCAGGAGAACGCTCGAGTGCGCTCCATTATTTTAAGAGGGAGATGGATGGATGAAAGGGAAAGGGCACGGCAAGCAAAAGTGATGAGGAACTCGTCATCATCTGAGATCTAAATGAATATATACCTTAAATAGCCCGAACTACAACTGCGTTCATCACTTGACGACGTACTGCTCCAGTTGCCATTTTTCGTTCCTTCTTTCTTTTCTCTTGATATGATCTAATTTGGATCACCATTCACCGAA
Organism: Ensete glaucum; assembly: GCA_021527575.1. Taxonomy (NCBI): domain Eukaryota; kingdom Viridiplantae; phylum Streptophyta; class Magnoliopsida; order Zingiberales; family Musaceae; genus Ensete; species Ensete glaucum. The sequence continues at coordinate 35,533,417 of CM038558.1, read as the reverse complement.
CTACAGCAGCAGATCGGACGTGGTTTGTCCCTTCTTTCTTGCTTTCTTTCAAGATCAAAGACAGCATAAGATAAAAAGCTGGGAGTTCTGCTTTGGTGCTCCATAATTGTTGCGGGATAACACTTTCAGTAGGAAAAGAGAAAGGAGAAGGCGACAGCCATATTTTCACGTTGAGAGTTTAACAAGTCTTGCCATCCGATAACAACTAAAACAACAATTGATTCTAGTTTCATCATTTCATTTCAACTCTCTTTCTCTCTCTCTCTTTTTCCTTTTTTTTTTTTTTTTGGGGGGGGTGGCGGGGGTTACTTCTTTTGTCTGTTTTAATCCAAAAGACAAGTTAACATCAATTGTTATACAATTCTTCGTTATGAATAGGTCAGCTTAATTTTTTTTATAGTCCTAACACTGGTTCAAAACCGATAATTTTTTATTATTTTAGATTTTTATTTTATTTTTTAGATTGGTTCTAAATCGAACCAACATCAATCGATTCCGATTTCAGTTCCGTACAAAAACTAAACCATCAGAACTCAGTTTCGATTCAGTTCAAAACTGTCGAACCATTGATCCGCTTTGATTTTGGTTCTTAACTGGTTCAGTTCCAATTCGAATCGAACCCTGGTCGCATGTACTTGTTGATGAATCGAGAGTGATAAATTACAAATTATGCTACGAATTTAATAGCAGATTACCAAAAGCACAAAAAACAAATAAATAATAATAATAAATTTATAGTAGATCTATCTAATCCGACAAACCAATTCTTTTATATTTAATATATGTACGAATTCAATAGATAGAATAATCGATTTCATTTAATTTGATAGATATATAAAATTAAACCATCCAAAATTTTCAAGTCTAGATGAATAGTAATAACTCATGTTCTCACATAATCCAACTCCATTCTTCAACTTTTGATATACAACTAAATTGGGGATCGGTATATATAGGAAAAGAACACAGTTCGCCAGTAACTGGCCGGCCATCGGTGGCTCCTCATGTTCTCGAGTACAAAGCTCTTTTGGTTGTGTGTTTTCCTGCCTGCGCTGTGCAGCGGTGACGAGCCTACAAGGTATCATCATTTTGATGGAAACCCCTTGGAGTAGTGTTGCAAGGACCGGTGGCATGCATCAACGTCGGGAACGTACATGGTGGCATGATGGCTGACAGGGAGAAGTGACCAAGGAGCAGCAGCAACGCTTCCTCCTGCCACTTCTCTCTCCTCAGTATCGTCAGTCTCACCCATGGCTAAGATCGATGGAGGTGGGAGATGTCTCCACTGTTTAGCTTGGTTCAGCACAGTCGCCTCACTGCACAAGCATCAAAGGAAGAAGGCGTCGGCAATGGAAGGAGGGATTCAATGCAGCCAATTGGGATGGGGATGGAGGAGAAGGCGTAGGCAATGGAGCGGGGAATGCGGCGCAGCCGACTTCAAGTGCGCAGCGAACAGTTAGTGATCCGACAAGCCACAAGTTGCTTGCTGGGTGTGGGGGGTTGAGAGTCCACGTAGTAGTGTAGTCCGTGAATGAGGCAGCGTTGCACTCTTGTACTCTTCTCATGCTGTTGTTTGACAAGCCAAGCACTATACGCGAGAGAGAGAGACGACAGCGGTGGCAGCATGTGATTGTGGATGCGAGTTTGCTGCAAAAGTAGCGTCCCCCATGCTTTAACATTGGCACCACAGATCATACATATCTTCTGTAAATTAATTACAAACCAGATGACTTGTCTTCTGAACAATCAAATAAGAAAGATTGAAATTAGTAAGTTGGACATAAACTAGATGGTGAGTATTCTGCACCGATGTATTTATATTTAGATTCCACAGCGACCGAAAAGATCTACTGGGGAGCAATTGGATCATTAGATCCTGCTTGCGGTGGGATCCATCGTGGATAGGCTGAGAGTGGGCAACCATTAGCTTTGACCAAATCATTAAACCCTGTAGTTGGACAAACATAAAGCTAGATAGAGCCACTAGTCCTGCGTCCTCGTCCACTCTCACCTTTTCTGATACAAAAGTTTTTTCTCCCTTTTTTTTCCCTATGTTTTTTTTTTTTTTTGATACTTTCGATCAGGAGATTAAATACTTATTTATCAAATCCTGTTATCGAACATTAAGGGTTTAAAATCTAGTCCAATATATTTTCACACCTTAAGCATTAGTTTGATGATGATGATGATGTATTAGATATTCTTTAATCTCAAAGGTTGGGAGTTCTAAATTTCATGTGATAGATATATTTTGGAAGTACTAGCTAGTCTGTTAGTAAAAAAAAAAAGTTAGATCTCGAATCCTATTTTCTTTATTTGTCCCTTACACAAAACAAGATAGATAAAAAAAAAAGAAAACCCTATGGCGTTCTTGGAGTAACTCTCGTGTCAATTTTAGGCTCGAGACTGGTCGGGTCGTCACTTTCGTGGCTCCAAATCAAAAGACTAATCAGTAGTGGTTTGGACGACCGATAAGGAGAAGAGGAGAGCTCCAACCGTGGGACACAAGAGACAACAGGGATCATTAAAGGCCTTGCAAGTTGCAGCTCAAGTTGCGCACCATCTCATTCGCCAGTACCATTAGAAAATAATACTCAACAGAAGAAAGCTCGAAAGAAGGGGAGGAGCAGCAACTCAAGGACAAAGAACCTGATGGAGAAATCAAGTAAAGCGACCCCAACTTGCTTCTCTTTTATCACCAAGTTGAGGTTGCCAGTGTCAAGTTGCTCCGCTGGCCAAACAGCTGCTGATTCGCCCCATTAATGGGGAAATAATACTCCAATTGCAACTTGCAGCTGCACAAAATTGGACGACGCCTGCACCTCCCACCATCTTCTCCTCTCCTTTGAGAAACCTTTATATGGCGAACTGTGATTCTGAAAGATACAGGTAGTATTGGATTGTGGATGGAATGTTGTTGTGATCAATGTCGATGACTTCTACCGCTGGGGATTTCTCATGCCAACTCCTAGGTTTTGAAGACAAGAAGAAGCATAGAACTTCCTTCAAATGTGGATGGCGTATTCACAGGAATCCCATCTCATTCCAACCTCACTCATACTGTAATTGTTATATCTAACTTTTTTCTTTATCAATTAGTTTAGTTAATAAACAGTATATCATAAGATTCTGAGTTCGTCTTCACTACTTATCAGCAATATGTATATATATATATATATATATATATATATAATATTTTTATAATATTATTTTTTCTGAAAATGGAGAATAGAAACTATCAAATATCTTATATTCCATCTACATCCAATGATAATAAATGTCTCTATATCCCATCTTAACGGATCAATTTTAATAAGGTAATAAAAAGTGCTCTAGAAAAATTCTCGAGTCCATTTATATTTTTTAATAAGCTTAGCATTAATATATATATAGGAATCCTATTTACATAGTTTTAGATTTGTGATTGTGGATTAGTGAATATAAGTAATTTGATGAGAAAATATATATATTTTTTAATATCATTCTAACATGACGTGTATGAAGTAGTATGTTAGTGGATGCTTTATCATATCCGAATTAACTCTGTCACCCCAAAGTTTTATGGTAGAACTGGACATATACACACATAATTAATTATATCTCTTTTTTTTTAGAATAAAGTAAAAAAAATCATCATCCATTTTTTTGACCGATGAGAATTTGTAGAAAAAAGTGAAACATACATGTCGAAGATATTATTATTCACAACACAATATGTTATTTTGCACTACACTCGCAAAATAGAAAGAAAAAGAGAAAAATAAAAAGGGGGAAAGAAAACTTAAACGGTGGAGGAGAAATAAGAAAACTGAGAAACGTAAACGAACGATGGGAATAGAGAACCCCGACCCATCTAATTACGGCTTTGCCCTCCTAACGCCGGCATCGATTCCAGCGGCGGCGGTGCCGCCTTGCCTGACGAGGCCTTCGGCGATCCGCGCCAGTGACTGTAGGTTGCACTTCACGATTGTGTCGACGAACACTCGCGTCTCCTCCGTCGTGTTCCCTGGCGGCACGTCCACCACGTACGATTCCACCACCAGCGTGCAGCCGCCGCCGGCACTGCCTCCCACAACCGGGTGGAGCGTGGTCACGGAGCAGTAGTTGGCAAGGCGGTGCTCTCCGCCGACCACCCGGAAGCTGAGGACGTGACTCTCGTCGTCCAGGATCTCGAGGCGCTCGGTGCTGGTGGCCGCCGGCAGGCCCGATACGACGCGCACCTCCCGCAGGGTGCCCACGTCGCCGTCCCCCACGATGACGCTGCAGCTCTTCACGAAGTGCTTGTAGGCCTGCGGCTTGTCGAAGCGCCGCACCACTGACCACACTGCCGCCACCGGCGCCGCCACCGCCTGCACAACCGCGGAGCAGCACTGGTTGGGCCCCACCGCATGATCATGGTGCCTCACGACCGCCTCCTGCACATCGTGCTCCCCGCACATCTCCTCTGCGGGGTTCTCGTAGTGCCCAGCCACCGCCTCCAGCACCTCGTGTGCCGCCGTGCACCTCTCCCCCGCCATCACCGCGCCGCCTCCGACGCGTGCGGTTGCTCTTTGGTGCGGGACGAAAGACGTGGCAGCAGGGACGCAAGCCATTGCTTTGCCTCCTTATCAATCCAAAAACAGAAGAGGAGCGAGAGAGAGAGAGAGAGAGAGAGAGAGAGAGAGAGAGAGAGAGAGAGAGAGAGATTTGGGCAGACGAGGAAGGGATGGAGAGAAGGGGATATATAAATAGTAATGAGCTGGAGAAGAGTTGTCTCCCTCACAGCAATGTATTGTTTCTTTCTCCATTGTTATTTGATTCTGCTTGAAGATAAGAGGCATTGGAATTGTATTCTTTCCACACAAAATAAAATTATATGCATGCATTTAATAGCAGCGTTAACGAGAAAATTATGGTGCACACAAATCTACGAAATGTTCATTCCAATCTTGTGATCTAATACTGAAATACGATGATCTATAATTCTAGCATTCATATATACATATATATATCTATATAAGATCGAGAGGAAATCTACAGACAATTGGGTGGATAATTATGAAACTTAAGCAAGTCAAATGAGGACTTTTATTGGGAAGATAAAATGAGAGTGTCACAAGGGAACATGTATCTGGATCTGCTTGCCTCTCGGAGTCAAACATTAGCTGCCTAGTTGGCCACTAGCAACCAGTGACGTTTCATCACTGTTCTCTATTGGACAAATATAATCATATATCCAATTGATGTGATATTGTAGGGGCCAACCATCAATCAAGAAACAAAGAGAGCAAGTGGTGATTGATTTCTATGAAACATCAGCTAATAATAATATCATCTACGAAGGATTCTTTTGCATGTAAATTGGCAAGTAACCCAATTAATGAGAAAGAGCAACATAATCCACATAGAATCCACATTTGGCCAAAAGTTTAATTTTTTGACAATGAGTGTGAAATCATATAAATCTTTTTATTGCCTATCTTATTTATTTGATGTCTGATCTTTCTATATTGTGAGTTCAGTTTTTTCATTTATCTAATGAACTTATATCGAAGAAAGAAAGAACGAAAGAAAGAAAGCAGCAAATGGGAAGGAGGGGTGGTGGGGGGCAGTCGGGGATTGTTAAAGGCAAATGGGTAAGATAAGCAGTGGGGGGGGGTTAACGCAGACGGAGGTGACGCAAAGCGCAAGTGGTACCAAAAACGATGGGGTCTACTCAACGACTACTCGTCAACTTCACATGTAACTCGTCTTCCCGCTTCTTTACACGCAGTGTGTCTTCCGGTTGTCATTTTCCTCGTGGCTTGGCGACAGCTCGAGGTGAGTCGATGGCCGTCCGTCTCCTTGGGGTGCACACGGCTGCAGTGGCCAGCATTTAGTCGATGAGTGTGATGCCTATTTATTGCCTACCATCCGTTTGTTCTTTTGCGTGTCGTACTTTCCTTTGTGTTCCTCCTACATCAAATACTGCAGCAAAACAAAATAATAATAATAATAAGTTTCTGCTTTGTGCACTACTACGCATGCAGTACTTGCATGGCCACCAGGAATTCCCGCCGACGAGCATATGTTAGTCTTGAGAATGAGAACTATCGCCTTCCTTCCTTCCTCCTGTCTTCCGTCTGCAGTTGGGAAAAAATGTCCACGGGCACTCAGATAAGTTGACAAGAATTCTAACCCACTCTGTGGGATCTGCTCATTCCGATTTAGCATTACAGTAATAAGATGATGCTGCGAAAAAAACACCGAATAACTATTAAATTGTTTATGATATCCCTCGCATCGAATTGGATATTGTTCCAACCAATGGTTTCAGAGTCTGATGGCATCGAAAAAAACTGCTTACGTATAACATGTGAAACAAATTTAATGAAATATAAATTTAACTCCTTTCGTTATAATGTTTTATGCTCGCTCTTTTTATAAGCCTCAAACATAAGAAGCAACGATAAAAATAATACTACTACTACTAATAATAATAATAATAATAATAATAATTACAATCATATCAACTCTAATCAAACATATAATATTTTGATTTCTTTTAAAAAGAAAAGTTTTCAAGCATATAATCTTGCCCTCCTCTGCTCTGACCAAATGATTCTTTCCCTCTTTTCCTTCGTTAGTTCTTCTTTTTCCTCATAATCAAATACTCAATAGTAGGAGTTTATTTTTTAAAAGAAATAAATTAATAAATTTTTCTTTAAATAAAAATAGTTAAAAGAATTCCACATCAGAGTCATTAATCCAAATATAACTTTAAACAAAAAAATATAAATCTTATATATATATATATATATATATATATATATATATATATATATAGAAACGAGAAAGGTATTTAAAATAAATGAAGTGATTGTTTTATTCCTTCACACTCATATCTATTTATATAGGAAGGGAGAATATTAAAGGATTAAGTATTGAGGATTTTCCTCAAGAGTCTAACCATTTGGTTATAACAACTTTATCTTTTGAAGTGCCCGCACAAGATTGAGCTCCTATAAAGGACGTCGATCTTGAGAAAAACGTTGATCTGTCGGAGAGTGGCTTCCTGAGGGAGTCCACCAGTTGATCTGCCGTGTGAACATGAGAAAAACGTAGTTGATGATTCATCACTTGATCTCATACAAAGTGAAAGTCAATTGCTATATGTTTAATATGAGAGTGAAACACTGGATTGACACATAAGTAGGTAGTCCCGACATTATTACAGTATATTATATAAGAAATAGAAAAGTGGATGTCAAGTTCTTTGAGCAGATTCATTATCCAATTAAGTTCGGCAGTTGCAATTGCAATAGAGTGATACTCAGCTTCAATGGTTGACCGAGCAACTATCTTTTGTTTCTTGGAATTTCAACTGATTGGATTGGCTCCTAGAAAAATAAATATCTAGATGTTGATGTTCTATCATCAAAGTTCCTAGCCCAGTCAGCGTCAATATAAGCATGAAGTTGAAGTAGAGAATTTTTGTAAAGAAATATGCCATAGTCAAGAGTACCTTTAAGATATCATAATACTCGTTTAACTACTGACCAATGTATGACGGTCTATGCATAAATTGTGACAACTTGTTAACTACAAACGAGATATCTGGGTGGGTGAGAGCTAAATATTGTAAGGAACCAATTACTTGCCAATATTGTATAGGATCTGTAGCGGTGCTACCATCATTTAGAGAGAGGAGTTGAAACAACATTTGCATCATTCATGCTTGTCTTCATTATTAAGTCTTGAGTGTGCTTTCATCGAGAGAGGAAGAGTTCGGAAGATGTAGATATTGCTTCCACACCCAGAAAATAATTCAAGGGACCGAGATCTTTAAGGGAAAATCTGACGGCCAACTTTTTAATGAACATTGCGACCTCCATAAAATTATTACATGTCACAATGATATCATCCACATATATTAGAAGATATATTGTATTGCTAAGTTATTGATGGAGAAATAATGAGGTATCATACTTAGAGTTAGAGAAGATGACTAACATAAAAAATGAGCTAAGTTCTTTGTACTAGGCTCTTGGAGCTTGCCGAAGGCCATAAATAGTCTTGTGGAGTTTGTAGGCATGTTTCAGATACTGAGGATGAAGAAAACCAGGAGGTTGCTCCATAAAGACATCGTCAGTTAATGTTTCTCATAAGAATGCATTATTCACATCAAGTTGTCACAGGTGTCAGCCTTTTGAAATGACTAAACTCAAACTTAGTCAAATTATTGTGGACTTAACAATATGACAGAATGCCTTTGTAAAATAAACACCATAACGTTGATGGAAGCCTTTAGCCACTAAACGGGCCTTGTACCTGGCAATAGACCCATCAGAGTTTCGCTTAACTCGAAAAACCCACTTACACCCGATGACATTTTGTGTGGGATGAAACAGAATAAGTGTCCAGGTAGAATTATGAAGTAGGGCGTCATATTCATCAGACATAGCTTGACGCCAATGAGGGGACTTTTGGGCTTGAGTGATCGTGGTAGGTTCACAAGTCTCAATAGAGAGAGTCACAACCGTATTGAGATCGAGAATCTGATGTGATTTGAAAATACCACTTTTAGAACTTATTGTCATGGGATGTCGAAGTGGTTTAGGAGATGATGGTGGAATGAGTGTGGGAGAAGTAGTAGAATAGGGTGAGTTGGACTAAGAAACATTAGTGGTAGTAGGCTGGGGTGAGGGAAATGCTAGTGGTTAAGCGTTTAAAGATTGGATGTCTATGGTAGCAGAAGAGGGAGAAAAACAAGAGGGAGTGAGATGTTGTATTGGAGAAGTGTTCCACTCATGTATGTGAGTTGGAGTGGGTGATTATTGTGGAGGCTAATTAGATAATGGCATATGCCACTGGTACATATTCACCAGAATAGTTGGTATAGTAGTAGATTTGTACTATTGAAATGGAAAGGAAGACTCCACAAAGATAACATGACGAGACACAAAGACCTTGTGAGTCAAAGGATCATAGCATCATTAAGCATTATGTTCAAGAGAGTAACCAATAAAGGTATAAAACTTTGACCATGGGGCAAGTTTAGTTGATGCATAAGGACGTAGCCAAGGATAGCAGACACAACCAAAAACCCTAAGTTTTTAAAGATTTGGGGATTGATGAAACAATTTTTTAAATGATGATTGATAGTGAAGGACTGAAGTAGGCATGTGATTTATCAGATAGTCAATAGTCTAAAAGGCTGTAGACCAAAAAGTAATTGGCATGGAAGCATGATGGAGAAGTGTGAGACCAGTTTCAACTATTTGTTGATGTTTGCGTTCGGTTGAGCCAACTAGTTGAAGAGTGTATGGAGGAGACTTGAGATGCTGAATACCACAGGCTAACAAGTGTGGTGTTAGTGTTTGGTATTCACCCTCACAGTCAGAATAAATTATTTTAATGATGGATTGAAAGATATTTTTCACCATTTTTTTGAAAGTAAGGAAGATTGTGAAGACCTCAGACTTATGTTGAAGAGAATAAAACCAAGTATATTTGGTAAAATAGTCAGTAAAGATAACATAGAATCTGTATTTGTCAAACGAAATACTTGGTGCAAGACCCCAAACATTAGTATACAGAATTTCAATGGTTGTGTGCAAGAAATAGAAGAATTTTGAAATGACAGTCGATGACTTTTATTACTAAGACATGCATCACAATGAGTAACAATAGAGCTAGCTTTAAATGATGGAACAGAATGACGAGATAAAAGCTTTTGTAGAGTTGAGGAAGAAGGGTGACCAAGACGATGATGCCATACATCTATTGAAGCAACAACAGAAGAGTAGGTAGTAGGCTGAGAGATTGATAGCCACTGGTAGATGTTATCTTTACTCTTGCCTTGAATTAACGATACCCCCGTGTTCAGATCCTTGACAAGAAAGTAGTTAGGAAAAAATTCAATAAAGGTATTATTTTATTTACAGAATTAAGAGATAGAAATAAGATTCCGTTTGATATGAGGAGTGCATAATACATCATCGAGTGTAAAGTTAAGATAATGCGAATTAAGCATTGTGGAACCAGTATGAGTAATGGAAAGTCGCTTACCATTACCCATGATGATGTTATCGTTACCACCATAGCTGTTGTGAAAGGACAAGTTCTGGAGATCCGAGGTGATGTGATGGGAGGCGCCAGAGTCCATAACCCAAGAGTGTTGATCAGAAGTCGGAGCAGTAGTGAGATGCGCTTGGGGTATGGTAGCTAGAGGTCAAGGACAAGATCGACAGATCAAGGCAAAATGACCAACCTTATCACATAGCTGGCAGACTATTCGTTGTTGAGGCATAAGAGCAGGATGCTAAGGCTGTTGGTAATTGTTGTTGCTATCTTAAGGCATGGGAGCAGGATGCCAGGGCTGTTGGTAATTGATGTTGCTACCTTGAGGCATAGGAGCAGGACGCCAAGACCGTTGGGAACCGTAGTTGCTATTTGGATTGTGATAAGGTGGTGTTTGCTCTAAACCCTTGTTGGCAGACTTAGAATACTGATTGCTCTTCTTTTTCAAATTCTGAATTACTTAGGCAGTAATAGATTGTCCTGATGCCCTATCTTTGTGTTGAGAAACCTCAGTGGGTGCATCACATGTACAGCGAAAATCAAAATAAAAATCGATTTCTCACGCAGATCAAATCGTCGTGTAAAAGATCGGGGTCGCGAGAAAAATCGTAAAAACTAAAAAACCGTGATGTGTGAGAGATTGATTTTACCTAAGGAGATTGTATATCCCTGTATTCCAGATCCAGATAGAGAAGATGAAGGAGGTCAAGCGTCCTCCTCTCTAGTGGTATCCACACAATAGATCTCTACAACAAAACTCCTCTAATCTGATCTTGCAACTCTTGCTCAGAGGGAGGGAGAAGAATAGGAGATGGTGGCTAAAGCTCCAGCCTATCAACTATGAGTCTCCCCTCTTATTTATAGAGAGCCACAAAAACCTTAGGGCTCCTTTCTTAGTGGGTATTGGATCTTCATCCAATAACCCACTAACCTTATATTATTGGATCTCTATTCAATAATCTCCTTAGGCCTATAATTGGGCCTTAATCAAGGAGCCGATCAACATAGGGTCTCATCTAATGAGAATGGAGGCTAATTGGATCTTCATCCAATCCTCTATTCGCTGAAGCATCCACTATATGTGTGTGATCCTCTAGGCCCACTACCGAGTTGGCCGTGAGTCACTCCCATTAGAACTCCTTCTAATATAGTAAATTATTATCCCCATAATAATTCACTCGACTTATCGACTATGGACGTACTAGGCCATTACGCCATACTCCCCAGACAGTACAGAGGGGATCAAATTCATCGGACCTATCTATCCATAGTTACCATGTATCTATAATCCCTCATCCAAATAATATCTCAAAGATCGTATATTGGACATGATATTGTCAGGTCATATACGAAGTCAGTTTATCTTACTCTATTCGGATTCTACCGGAGAACTCCTTCTTTCTCAATCCGAATGACCTTGGCTAGGGATTTGTCTGAACAAGCACATATGAGATATTCCTCTCATGATACCGAGAGTGGATAATTCTCTATTGACACTCAATTACCTTTATAAGGTTGGCTACCAATTCCGATAACCAGTTGTACCAAATCTGGAACTTTCCAAATCTGTAAGTCTGGCGTCAAAGAAAGGAGTACTCATACAAGACATCTTTGGTGTCTCAAGTCTAAAGACTAAATACACAACTTGGACTATAGAATCACTGTCTGACATTAGGTATCATTAACCATATAACATTCTATAAGCGGATCAATCAGTGAACTCATTATCTAATGAGCACTTGTACTATATCCTTAGTGTCTCTACACAAGTGGCTATGAGACCAACCGCCTCCATCATATAGACGAGTATATAGTACACCGATCTGTCCGGTTATCTCAATGTCCCTCTTGAGTAACCTATGACTGAGATTATTTAGGATCTGTGTTTAAAGGTGAATCGATCTTATTATCGTGATCTCATCATGATTTGACTCTCATTGCACAGAACCAAGGACATCACAATATATATGTAACATATAATGTGAGAATATGTCAATATTAATCATAAGCAAAAAGATTACATAGCGTGTCACACGTGCCATCACTCACGTGATTGGCTTGTAGGGCATCTGTAACCAGCAATGGCTTGTAGGGCATCTGTAACCAGCAATCTCCCACTTGACCAAAAGCCAATCATCTATGTGTCTGATCTCCATCAGACCCCTGTGATGCTTAAATAAAATCTGAGCTAGCGACTTCATCAGTGGATCTGCAATGTTATCTTCGGATGAAACTCTTTCTATTGCTATATCTTTTTGGGTCATGATCGCTCTAATCAGATGAAACCTCCTTAGAATAATTTTGTTGAGACCTAAGTTCCTTTGTTAGAGTTATCACCCTATTGCTATCACAATATATGAGAATCAGCTCTACGCTGCTTAGTTTGACTCCCAAATCCTTGATGAACTTCTTCATCCAAACCCCTTCCTTTGCTGCTTTTGCTGCAGTAATGTATTCTGCCTCTATGGTCGAGTCAGTAGTAATACCTTGCATGGAACTCTTCTAGCTTACTACTCCTCTATTCAAGGTGAAAACAAACCCTAAATTTGACTTGCTATTATCAATGTCAGACTAAAAACTCGAGTCCGTGTAGCCCTCAACCTGGAGGCTACCTCCTCCATGTACCAGTAAAATATCCTTAGTCCTTCTCAAGTACTTAAGGATACACTTTACTATTTTTCAGTGTTCTAAACCTGGATTTGCCTGATACCTGCTCGTGACACTCAGAGCATGTGCTATATTGCATGATAGACCCTATCGCTGAGGCATAAGGTATCTTATCCATGTATGCCTTTTCTTTAGGAATCTTTGGGGACATACTCCTAGAAAGTGATATTCCATGTCTCATCGGTATGAGACCTCTCTTGGAATTCTCCATGCCAACCCTTTTGACAATGAAGTTTTTGTACTTCGATTGGGACAAGCCAAACATCCTTTTGGATCTATCTCTATAGATCCAGATCCCCAAAGTATAGGATATTTTCCCTAAGACTTTCATGGAGAAGTTTCTGGATAGCCAAGCCTTTACTATAGAGAGCATTCCTACATCATTCCCATTGATTAGGATGTCATCTACATATAGTACTAAGAAGGTGATAGCGCTTCCACTTACCTTCCTGTACACACAAGGCTTATCTTCGTCCTTAATGAAGTCATAAGATCTGATCACCTCATCAAATCTTATGTTCCAACTTCAGAAAGCTTGCTTCAATCCATAAATGGATCTAAGCAATCTGCATACTTTATCTAGACTCTCTTTGGATATGAATCCCTCTGGTTGTATCATATACACCTCTTCCTCGAGGTTGTCATTGAGGAATGTCGTTTTAACATCCATCTGCCAGATCTCATAGTCATAGTGTGTTGCAATGACCAAAACAATTTTAATGGACTTAAGCATGGCTACAGGTAAAAAGGATTCGTCATAGTCAACTCCTTATCTTTGACGATATCCTTTAGCTACTAGCCTTGCTTTATAGGTCTCCACCTTTCCATCCACTCCGATCTTCTTCTTGAAGATCCATTTGCAGCTGTTGGGTACAATATCCTCAGGTGCATCAACAAGGTTCCAAACCTTGTTATAGTACATAGAATCCGTCTTAGAATTCATGGCTTCTTGCCACTTCCCGGAGTCTATACTCATAATAGTCTCCTCGTTGGTCTGAGGATCAACATCCTGAGAGTCATCTTTACTGATATGTCCCACATATCTTTCATGAGGGTGAGATACTCTATTATATTTACGTAAAATTGAAACTTGTGTGTTAGATACCTGAACAGACTCAGACTCTGGAATGATGCTTGAGCTAGATACTCTAACCTCGCTCAATTCTATCTTGCTCCCACTGTTTCCACCAAGAATGTGTTCCTTCTCAAGGAACATAACTCTATTGGCAACAAAGACCTTTCGGTCCTTGGGATGATAAAAATGATACCCCAAAGTCTCCTTAGGGTATCCCACGAATGTACACCGTTTCGTCCTTGATTCCAACTTATCGGGGTTGTATCTTCTAATGTGGGCATGACAGCCCTAAATCTTAACCACCTTAAGATCAGACTTCTTTCATTTCCATATCTCATATGGTATAGACACTACCGACTTTGATCGAACTCTTTTCAGAATGTAAGCTACGGTCTCTAGGGCATACCCCTAGAATGAGATGGGTAGATCAACAAAACTCATCATGGACTGCACCATGTCTAACAGCGTGCGATTCCTCCTTTCTGATACACCATTGAGCTGAGGTGTATAAGGAGATGTCCACTGGGATAGAATCCCATTGTCCCTGCGGAAATATGTGAACTCTGTACTCAATTACTCTCCTCGATCTGATCAAAGAGTTTTAATATTCTTTCCAATTTGATTCTCTACCTCATTCTTATATTCCCTAAATTTCTCAAAGGCATCAGATTTATACTTCATTAAGTACACATGTCCATACCTAGAGATATCATTAGTGAATGTAATGAAGTATGAATAACCACCTATAGCTTGAGTCGACATGGGACCACATACATCACTATGTATGAGTTCCAATAACTCAGTGGCTCTCTCTCCAGTTCTACTAAAGGAGAGTTGGTCATTTTCCCACAAAGTCAAGGTTCACAAGTTGCATATGACTCATAGTCAAATGGATCTAAATATTCATCTTTCAGCAACTTTTGAATCATTCCCTTATGTATATGACCTAGCCTATAATATCATAGGTACGCATTATTCACCTCATCTATTTTCCTCTTAGACATATTTATATTCATGATGTGTGGAGAAGTGTCTAACACATATAAGCCATTTATAAGGGTCCCTCTAGTGATGATCTTATCATCCATAATTATTGAACAACTATTGTTCTCAAAAATTAATTTAGATCCATAAATTGTCAAACAAGAGATAAAAATAATATTTTTGATAATAGAGGGAACAAAATAGCATGCATCTAATGCAATAATAGCTTCACTAGACAGATGTAGGGTGACCTCTCCAACAACAACTACAGCAACTATTGCTCCATTGCCCATCTTGAGGTCTATCTCACCTCTGGCCAATCTCCTAGGTCTTGCCAGAACCTACAACGAATTGTAGATATGATAAACACTCCCGGTATTCAATACCCATGTGTTATTATGAAAATCTGACAAGTGGAGACTAATCATGAATATACCTGAAGCTTCTCCAAGCTTCTGTCTCACTTTCTCTACAAGGTAGTCTTGTAGTTCCTCTTCCAATGTCCGTCTTGGCCGCGGTGGAAGCATTATCCTTTGTCCTTTTTCGGGTATTTCTTGACAATCTTTGCCTTACCTGATCTTTCTTTGCCCTTGCCCTTCTTAAGGGTCTTGCTAGCCTTCCTTTTCTTTTTGGTCTCACCAATATAGAGAACTGGCTTCTCCTTCTTGATGACACTCTCAGCTTCCCTCAACATATTGAGGAGCTCAGGGAGAGTCACCTCAAACTTGCTCATGTTAAAATTCATGATGAAGTGAGAAAAGGAATATGGTAGGAACTGAAATATAAGATCAATGCACAAGTTATCCTCTAGGACTATTCCTAGACCTGTGAGTTTCTTGATCCACTCTATCATCTTTAGGACATGGTTCTCAACCGATGTCCCTTCTGTCATCTTGGCTTGGAAGAGTTTCTTAAGTATCTCTTATCTTTGAGGTTTTCCCTGTTTCTCAAACAGCTAGCGAAGATGAAGAAGGATAAAATCTACATCCATGCTCTCATGTTGCCTTTGTAACTCAGGAGTCATGGAGGCCAACATGTAACATTTTATCAATATAGAATCATCTATATACTTCACATAGCGAGTGATCTCATCCTCACCTACCCTTTCTTCCGGCGTGGGCAGAATTGTATCAAGGACATATGCGATTTTCTCCACCGTAAGAATAATTCTCAAATTGTGGAGCCAACTTGTATAGTTTGGACCGGTGAGATAGTTGGCATCAAGTATGCCACGTAAGGGGTTTGTGATTTCTGACAAAATAAGATATAGAAAAAAATAAATAATATGTAAATTTTATAGAAAATACTAATTAAGATATGAACTGTTATCTTAATGTACTCCTACTATTTTCTTAGTGAATTACGTGACACCTTCGACACGTGAGACTGAAGTCTCCGCCAGACTCCTAGTAGGGATTGAGACCCAATTGGCATCTTAGTGCAACCTTGAGGGACTCAACCAATTACACTAAGCCCAAAAGGTAGGCAACTCTTGCCAATTACAACTCCTTGTGATTCCCGTCACGTTCGGCCTTCGAATCATCATGGTCTCGAGAGACTCAACCAACCATGATATTCAGTTAAGTCATCACCATCATTACAAGATAAGTCTGATTTGATGATATGCCCTCGAGGGACTCGACCAAGTATACCATGTCCTCAGGTCACTAGTGACATCTCTATATCATAAGCAAGAACTTGATCACGTAGATAGGTGAGCCTCGAGGGACTCGACCAACTCAACCTATGTCGTGATTCAATTTATTCCTATAACGATGAAAGGCAACGTGGGTCAATCTTATTGCCTCACGCTTACCGACTTAATATTATCGTAGGAGGGGTTTTTGTTTCGTATCGGTCTCCTAATATGTCGTGTCACACACATACATATTTAATATATATCTACATCGCATGCAAATATATATATATATACATATATCTAGTAGGTATACAACACATCACATATGTAAGCCATACTAGATGATCATGAGTCGTCACCTAATATGATTAAGCCCGAGCCAATGGGCCTAATCACTCACAATAGGATCTATATGTGCATTGACGCTTCTCCATCCCCTGTGATTGTTGATCTTGTCATCATCGGTTTCGTTAGATCGTTGCATCATAATACGTTGTGATCTCCCGCCATGGCATCGTGGGTCTTGCTGTAACCTCCACACTCCTACTACGCCTCTCTATGTAATTACAAATAATCACAGGTACGTAGGCCTAACAATAAACGAGAAAAACATAGGATCGTAGGCCCTAATAATAATAATAATAATAATCACAATTACACACATCACAACACATGGCTCATGATCATCTATCCACATCATACATCACATGTATATCACATCATATGTAGGATTACTAGATATATATAATAATTAATTAAACTATTTAATTAATTATTTTTTTGAAAATCAAGACATGCTTGGAATTGCTCGAAATTTCTCGAAATTTTTAGAATTGTTGAGGGTGTTTATGATATTATGGATGAGAGGACAATCATCAAAATTTTCAAAAATATTGAGGGCATTTAAGGAATTCTGTATAAGGGGAAAGAGCTGAAATTTCTCAAATTCTAAGGGGCATAACCATCTTTTTCTCAAAAATGCCCTAGCCCTCCTTCACCCTCATTGCGCCACTACCGCTGCTGCCCCTACGCAGGCGGTGGTTGCCCTTCGACACCGATTGCCCCTGCGGTAGCAGTGGCCGACCACCTCTGCATGTAGCGGCATGCGGTGGCGCCCCTCCCAGGCGTATACTCGCTAATCCAACAAGCACATAAAAGCAGTTCTAGCGGCTACGCAGGGGCAATCGGTGTCGAAGAGCAACCAACAAGCGCATAAAACAGTTCTACGCGCTACAATCTTATCACACACAGTTTAAAATCAATTTTTCGCACGAAAACCTTGGCTCTAATACCACTATTGGGAAACCTCAGCGGGTGCATCACATACGCAGTGAAAATCCAAACAAAAATCGGTTTCCCACGTAGATTAAATCGTCGTGCAAAAGATTGGGGTCACGAGAAAAATCATAAAAATAAAAAAATTATGATGTGTGAGAGATTGATTTTACCTAGGGAGATCGTATATCCCTGTATTCCAGATCCGGATGGAGAAGATGAAGGAGATTAAGCGTCATCCTCTCTAGCGATATCCACACAATGGATCTCTGCAGCGAAACTCCTCCAATCTAATCTTGCAACTCTTGCTCAGAGGGAGGGAGGAGAATAGGAGGTGGTGGCTAAAACTATAGTATATCAACCATGAGTCTCCTCTCATATTTATAGAGAGCCACTAAAACCCTAGGGCTTATTCCTTAGTGGGTATTGGATCTCCATCTAATAACCCACTAACCTTGCATTATTAGATCTCTATCCAATAATCTCCTTAGGCCTATAATTGCGCCTTAATCAAGGAGCCCATCAATATAGAGTCTCATCTAATGAGAATAGGGGCTAATTGGATCTTCATACAATCCTCTATTCACTGAAGCATCCACCATATGTGTGTGACCCTCTAGGCCCGATACCGAGCTGACCGTGAGTCACTCCCATCAGAACTCCTTCTGATATAGTGAATTATTGTTCCAATAATAATTTACTTAACTCATCGACTATGGACGTACTAGGCCACTGCGCCATAGTCCCTAGATGGTACAGGGTGGATTAAATCCATCGGACTTATTTGTCCATAGTTACCATGTATCTATAATCCTTCATCCAAATAATATCTTAGAGATTGTATATTGGACATGGTACTATCAGGTCACATACGGAATCAGTTTGTCTTGCTCTATTCAGATTCTACCGGAGAACTCCTTCTCTATCAATCTGAATTATCTTGGCCAGAGATTTGTTTGAGCAAGCACATATAAGATATTCCTCTCATGATACCGAGAGTGGATGATCCTCTATTGACACTTAATTGCCTTCATAAGGTTGGCTATCAATCCCGATAACCAGCTGTACCAGCTTTGGAACTTTCCAAACCTGTAAGTCTGGTGTCAAAGAAAGGAGTACTCATACAAGACATCTTTGGTGTCTCAAGTCTAAGGACCAAATACACAACCGGGACTATGGAATCACTGTTTGACATTAGGTATCATTAACCATATAACATTCTATAAGCGGATCAATCAGTGAACTCATTATCTAATGAGCATTTGTACTATATCCTTAGTGTCTCTATACAAGTGGCTATGAGACCAACCGCCTCCATCATATAGACGAGTATATAGTACACCGATCTGTCCGGTTATCTCAATGTCCCTCTTGAGTAACCTATGACTGAGATTATTTAGGATCTGTGTTTAAAGGTGAATCGATCTTATTATCGTGATCTCATGATTTGACTCTCATTGCACAGAACCAAGGACATCACAATATATATGTAACATATAATGTGAGAATATGTTAATATTAATCATAAGCAAAAAAATCACATAGCGTGTCACATATGCCATTGCTCACGTGATTGGCTTGCAGGGCACCTGTAACCAAAACTTTTCGCTTCAGATATGTCTCGTAGTCAGTCAACTTGTCGTACAACTCTTCAAATGATAGTGGTGAGTCACATGCTCGGATTGCTGCTGTCAATTCCTTGTACTTAGCCCCTATACCATTGAGGGTGTGGACGATAACTTCATTATTACTGAGATAATGCCCTATTAAAGCTAAATCATTGATGATAACCTTTATATTTTAGAAATAATTAACAATGATACTTCCCTCTTGTTTTGTATTCATTAGTCTGGAGAGAAGGCCGAGCATGCGAGTGCGCGAGCGATTTGCCAAGGTAGTTTACAATTTACACCATGCGTCGGCAACATTAGCACAGGAAGATATAAGTGGTGCGATGGAACCAGCATCAGAGGCTTGAATCGCTTGAAGAATAAGACGATTTATTCGTAACCATAATTTATGCTTTGGATTTGGTATTTAACTTGTTGTCGCTGGGGTGTCAATTGTTACTGGTAGACAATTGAAAGATCCATCAACATAACCTAACAAATCTATCTAAAGAGGAGATTAGTAAATTGAGCGTGCTATGATGCGTAGTTGCCTCTGGATAATTTGAAAGGGATGATGACTGCAGCATTGATGAAGATCAATCCAGTATTCTGAGAAGTACTAGTGCTTCCTGTGATGACACTGACAGGAACGAGGGAAGTAGATGATGAAGACATTGTGGGAGAAAAAATACCAATGACTTTTGGATCTGAAAATGCCTATTGCAGATCAACTTCGTGGCTGGCCGGATTGGTGAAACTAATTGTTGTAGCAGAGAGTAGAAATTGTTGTATTTAGGATCGGTGATTGCTTGTCTTTTCTTTTTGTTAATCTTTTTCTACCGTCTGTGTTTCGCACTATTGCAACAGCACCTGGTGGGTCCCGCTGTTCAAGTGGTCATCCTAGAGAAGGAGTCGTTACGGAGACGAAGAAGAAGAAGAGCCGGTGGTTGAAAGGAGCGGACGGTGGCCCTTAGAGGTTCTCTCAACAGAGATGCTGCTACAGTTGGGAAGCTGCGAGAGACGACACGGCTAGCTCGCTACCGAGAGAGAGAGAGAGAGAGTAGAGCAATAACAACGACAGCAGGGTGGAGATAGTTGCGGTGGCAGAGCTATGGTACACGTCGATGCCGGAGGAAGAAGACAACAACTAGTGGTGAAGTAGAGGATGAAGATGATTGGCCGGTAGTAGGAGTAGGTGCGACAGCGACGACTGGCGACCGCTTGGTTGCGGTAGAGGTGACTAGCGAATAGGAGCAGCAGTTGCTGCGGTAGGGAATGACGAGGGCTGTAGTAGGGGACAATGGCGTAGTTGCATAGCAGCAGCGGTGGGAGTGACTGTTGATGGAGGATAAAGCCGCAGGATGCAACAGTAGGGGAGAAAGTGGAGGCAGCGTCCAACAGCGGGTGATAGCGGTGACGCTACCGCATGCCAGTGAAGTGGAAGGAAGAGACACGGTTGTGGTTCCAACGCTACTGTGAAATAAGGAAGGAGAGATTTGCAGAAGAAAGAGATCTGCAGAAGAAAGAGATCAACAGAGAAAAAAAGGATAGCAAAAGGGCTATGCAGAAGTCGACGCTGGCAATAGCGGAAGCAGCGAGGGTTGGCAACCGAGGGAAGGAGGACCGTGATCGAGATCTACCATTTAACAACAATAGGAGAGAACTCTTCAACGACGAAGAAGGGGCTATGGTACGTCATCGGGCGGGGAAGGGGGCTATGGCACGCAGCCGATCACGATGGAGATTTACTATTGTTTGGCAACGAAAGAAAAGCTTGCTCTAGACAAACAACTTTGATACTATGATAAAAACGAGAAAGATATTTAAAAGAAATAAAATAATTATTTTATTCCTTCACACTCATTCCTATTTATATAGAAAGGGAGAAGATTAAAGAATTAAATTTTTATTAACAATCTAATTATTTGATTATAACACCTTTATCTTTTAACATATATATATATATATATATATATATATATATATATATTAACGGAACCATTTCTGATCCCCGTCTTTGCACCGACCCCGAACAGCAATGACAGTGGAAGAAAGGGTTTGAAGTCGGGAGATTGCAGTTCGTGAGAAGTAAGCAAATGGAATGGAATTTACTTTCTACACATGGATGGATGTACAAAAAATCTGAAAAGAATAGGTGGTCTTTACATCTTACTTACCTTCATAACAGTGTACATGCATCAAGAGTTAGGCCTAAATCGCTTTCTCTTGCATAGCCACATGTTTCTTCCACGACAGTAGCCCAAGCAATGGCAACTTTCTCGGAATACTCGACCTTCTCAACATGCAGAATGCAGAGGATGGGGAGCTCATCAGCTCCATTTCATGGATGAGATAACCAATTCGAAGTAAAAGCATGATAGCATAATTGAAGTAGACGGTCACCCGAGAAAAAGGAAGGGGGATAAACTGAAACCGAAGTGTTTACCTACCGTCAGCTAATGCACTTCACGGTGCTAAACTAATGATACGGTTTATCCATCCTCCTGATGAACAGAATAGATGGATGGTTCAAATTTGTGGTGAAAAATGTCAGCACAAAGTGATAAGAACACCAAGTAGGAGTGAAGGTACTCACGAAGCACCTGCCCAAGTTCCAGTTTAATTCCAGTTTCGATTTGACGTACTGTTTAAACAACAAGCTATATATATATATAAAAAAAAAAAAACCCCCAGGTCATGATGGCACCCCCAGCCCCATCACTATGGTCTAATAAGTCTTAAAACATAGTTTGATGAAAAATGTTCCCTAAATATTTCACCTTTATAATATGAAAATTGCAAAATGAAGAACAACAAGACATACCTGATTTATTACAAACCCTTTGAGCATGCTCAGGAAATCATCATTGCTTCTCTCTTTCTAGTCTCTCAAGCTCGTTCCGGTTGTTTTCTTGCATAGAATACATGACCTGATTATAATCTTGTTGTCTCACCAATATCTTGTTGTGCTTTCACAAGTGCCTCAGCCTGAATCAATATAAAACTATTCATATTGTTTTTATATATTATAGAATATGGCATACATTTGAAAGTTAAAAATAGCGCAGGCACCGTGGGGCCATTATGTCCTTGCTGTTTCAGATTCTAGGCATGTTAATTTCTCTCAATACAGAACCAAAAACCTTGTTATACTTTTTCTTATTCCTAGGTTATCTATACACGCCTGTCGACCGATTAGGATCAAAATACACACTTACTTAGGATCCTTCACGAAATGTATGTATCAAATTAGCAAGACTCTAATTCAGATAAATCGAAAGTGGCACAAGGTATTAGTCAAATCACAAACAAAATTGGGATCATCATTAACATTGCAACAATCATGATTGATTGTTACCTGTTGAGAAGCTGTGCAGAGCTGCTGCTCCACGTCCTGCATCTTCTCCTTCCTCTCCAATAACTCTCTATCCTCTGCCACCACCAAGGGCTTGACCCCTCCCCAATCATTAGCCACCGCCTGCTTCAGCTCCTTAAGTATCCGCAACAGGTCCCTCCCCTCCTTTGCCGGCTGCTCCACATCCTCCGGCGCCACTCGACCAGCTGCCGCGTCCCCAAATAGCTGCTTCGGCAGCCGCACCGCCCCATCTAGCATCCTCGAAGCTTCCCCTGCGCCTGCAGGAACACCCTAAGCTCCTCGCTTCTCCCAATCACGGGATGCTCCGCCAGCCTCCGCAGGTACTTCTCGAGCTCCCACTGCCGCTGCTCTACGAACTCGTGCTTCTGCATCACCTGGCCGTCGACGACGCTCTTGTCCGGCCGCTGCGGGATGAAGTACCCTCGGTACACCTCCGCAAGCCGCGCGGCGAGAGTGACGACGTCGCGGAACCTCCGTCGGACGCGGAACTCCGAAGGGCCGCCATGGCCGGCGGCGCGGACCCAGGTGGTGATGGGGTAGGTGACGTAGGTGGTGCCGCCAGGCACAAGGGAGTTCGCGACCTCCTGCACCGTTTCCCGATCCGACACGCCGATCCTGAGATAATCCGAGGCGGCGGCGCGGAGGGGATAGTATCCGCTGCCGGCGTTCTGGGGCTCAAAGGTGCTTTTTAAGACGACGTCGGCGTACGACGGCGGTTCTAGGAAGGAGGGAAGGGAGGAGGGCGCGGTGGCGTCGGAGAGGTCGAGGCTCTCCATCTCTTCCCCCACCGCCGTTGATTCCGACGCCAATAAACCGGTATCTGGGTCCATCATCCACAAACCCGATGAAATGTGAGGAGGATGAGGAGGCTGGAAGGGAAGAGATGCGGAGGCAGACGAGGAAGGGCACGTGGTTGTGTGAGCAAAGCTGAGGTGGTGCGAAAGGGTCGCCAAAACCGAGCACGAGAGGAGACGGGAACGGGTGCCGCGTGTCACGTGACACTGCATGGTATTTTTGCTCAAACACGGGGCATTGAGTAATTGAATCTTTTTCTCTAGCAGAGGATTGAAACATGACAGGAAGGTTATTATCGTTAAACCAACTATTCGATATATGTCTTCTATAATATTCATTGTGAATATAAAAATTGTTTCTCACTTATGATGTTAATATGGGTTCAAAATAAATACTTATAAATAATTATAGATAAGATCATTCAAGAAGATTAAAAACTATAGTTGAAGAATATTTTATAAAATATTTTATTCCTTCCATGTCCAAAATTTTTTAATATATCCAAGTGGTCACGTTTTTATCATTGACGATCGTACTCATATATCTCAAATTACTAATTTAGGTCTTAGACAAATTGGTCGAGAAACCTTTCGTTATCTCAATTTTCATACAAGTGATACATCGGGAGCTTGACGTTTCTACCTTGTAGTCACATCAAATAATCTTATGCACACGTGTTTAAACTGCGTCAGACCTAGACATTAATGTCATATTCCTCTAATATTTTAGGCATTAAAAGGAGGATACAATAATGTCATAGGAAGGCTCATCCATTAATTCTCCTAATAAATGCACGAGCAAAGCGATTTTGGCCCTAACGCATAGTACTTTTACCCCAGGGAATTAGCAACCATCCTTTTTTGCACATTGGTGCATCCAACTCGGTGCAAACTCCAATGTGATACTAATACCTATTCAATGGCTTGAGTTTCTCACCCCCAGGGATGGTTTCAGGCCACCTCTTTATTCTCGCTAAGGTGTTTTTAAATCCCACTTAGCAAGTGCAAGTGCTAATAGACATAATACAGGTTGTCACTTTGCTTTTGCCCCAATTGGTCCAACAGACGATGCCATCAATGTAATCGTAATCCCCAACTCTACCCCCATCGGCACTTGTCGAGACTTCCCAACCTGATGTGATGTCGACATATTAGGAGAGCTTGAGGTCTGTCAAACTATCACCCAAGGGGGCACTTTGGTTCCCAATCATGGAATTCATGACCATAACACTCACTATGCCCTGCCTAAATGAGATCGAGTCAATGGGCTCGATGGAGGATTCACTACGTATTCAACTATGACAGATGGATTTATGTTTGGAGGAGAAGCAATGAGAGTTACAACAATCGAAAGGGGAGGTGTTAGTCGACTCCACCTTGGTTCGATCATTGTTTACCTAAAAATCTAAGAGGAATTCGTTCCAATAAACTTTCGTCTCTCATCCTTGTAAGTGTTCGGTGGTAGTATAAATCCAATGGAGCATACTATGATTTTCCATGCTCAAATATCATTATATGGCACATCAGATACTTTAATGTGTTGGGAAAAACCTATTGAATACGGAATAATAATTTTTCCTCTTTGTGTATCAAAATTGGTTCTTCACCAAAATTACCAACTTGTTACTAAAAAAATAAATATTAACCAGAACAAGATATATAGTAGAATAATAGATCAATCACAAAGTGAAATACCAGATTTTTAACGTGAAAAACCCAATGCAAGGAAAACTACAGGACCATAGTCCACCCAAACTTTCACTATCACTAAATATGATAATAGGTTTATAATGAAACTTATTTAGAATAAGTAGAGGGTCGCAATGACATCAAGAACATATATCTTGGTTCACCAATAATATAGTATCATCAATATTGATGGATCTCATAATAGGAAAGATCAAAATTCACTAAGTGGATATATCATAAAATCATCATAGAGAGGGTAAACCACAAATCACTACGTTAGGATTGTAGATCTAGTTACAAAGATTTTGCACATAAAATTTGGGTCAAAACTGATGAAATTTTACCGTTCAATCCTCTTGCCAAAGCTTTCTCTCTCTCTCTTCTTATTATGCAGTTTGCACGTTTAAGCCGCCTCCTCCTCCAAAAGGTACATTGTCACCTTTTAGGTTAGGTTTTCCTCTTTTTTACTTTTTTTTCCTTTTTTTTAACAAATCAAATTTGGGCTAAATGCTAAAATATCCGGTCCAAGCCCACCTATGGGTTGGACCCAATAATTCTCCCCCTCTAGCTTATATGGTGGGTTGTACTAAGCCCACTCTCCGTCTACATACTTCAAGCTTCTCTTTAGGTAACAACTTTGTTAACATATTTGAACTATTCTCATCGGTATGCACCTTTTCTATATATAATTCTTTCATTTCAAGCACATCATGAATCCAGTGATATCTTATATCAATATACTTGGATTTAGAATAGTATATTGAATTCTTGGAGAGCTGGATAACACTTTAACTGTCACAGTAAATAGTGTATCATTTCTGTTTCAAACCTAATTCCTGTAGAAATTTTTTCATTCATAAAACTTCCTTATAGGCTTCATAAATTACTATACATTCTGCTTTTGTGGTCGATATAGCAATACAATTCTCTAACTTAGACTGCCAAGAGACTGCTCCTCCTATAAAAGTCATCAAGAACCCTGAAGTGGATTTCTTAGAATCAGTATCACCAGCTATATCAGCATCCGTGAAACCCTCTAGCATAGGTTTACCAATGTCAAAACATAAACACAATCTAGTAGTATTTCTTATATATCTTAATATCCATTTTACCGCTGCCCAATGTTCCTTACTAGGATTAGAGAGAAACCGGCTAACAACTCCAACTGCATGAGCTATATCTGGTCTAGTGCAAACCATAGCATACATTAAACTACCTACTGCAGATGAGTAAGGTACTTTGGATATTTCTTCTTTTTCTTTCTTGCTTGTGGGATATTGTTTCGAACTCAGCTTAAGATGACCTACAATTGGAGAATAAACTACTTTAGCCTTATTCATATTGATTTCAAGAACCTTTTCAATATAAGCCTTTTGAGATAACCAAATCTTTCCATTCTTTCTATCATGAAGAATCTTTATGCCAAGTATTTGTCTCACCGATCCTAAGTCTTTCATAACAAAAGACTTACTTAGTTCCCTCTTAAGCTTCTTAATTTTACTAGCATCATAGCCAACAATTAGCATATCATCAACATATAACAGGAGAATAATGAAATCATCATATGAAAATTTCTTTGTAAATACACAATGGTTAGATATGATTTTATTATACCCATGACTCATCATAAAGGAATCAAACTTATTGTACCACTGTCTAGATGTCTGTTTAAATCCATATAAACTTTTCTTAAGCTTACACACTATATTTTCTTTTCCCTTGACTTTGAAACATTCTGGTTGCTCCATATAAATTTTTTTTTCTAAGTCACCATGTAAAAATATAGTTTTCACATCAAGTTGCTCAACTTCTAAATTCAAGCGGGCATTCAAACCAAGAACAACTCGGATAGAGGACATTTTTACTATAGGAGAAAATATTTCTTCAAATTCAATACTTTTTTTTCTGACTGAATCATTTCACAACTAATCGTGCCTTATATCTTTGTTGTGAGTTGTTATTTTCAGTCTTCTATTTATAAACCTATTTATTCTTGAGAGCTTTCTTCCCTATAGGTAACTTTACTAAGTCATAAGTGCGGTTCTCAAGCAAGATCTCATCTCTTCTTGTATAGCTTTAACCCACTCATTCTTATACTCATGTAGAATAGCTTCTTGATAAGTTTCTGGTTCTCTACTGTAAGTCAATATAACATACTCATGTAGAGAATATCTTGTAGATGGTCTTTACTTTCTTGTAGATCTTTTTAGTGGAATCCCATTTGGTGGTGGAGGTGCTTACTTAGTTTATTCAATTGGACCGACTTCATCAATTATATGAATATCATCACTAACATTCTCACCACCATCTTCTTGCCCATCTCTCCCTTGATCATCATAAACTATAGGTGGATGAACTAGGCCCAAACTCCAAGAAATATAAACAGAGGTATTTTGTTTCTCAACATATCACCATCTTTAAACAATTAGTCTTCAAAAAACATGACATCTCTGCTTCTAATAATCTTCTTATTCACTGGATCCCATAATCTATATCCAAACTCTTCATGATCATATCCCAAGAAAATACATGCTTTTATCTTTTTATCAAGCTTGGACCTCTCATCTTGAGGAATATGAATAAATGCTTTACACCCAAAGACTTTTAAGTGATTATAATATATATTTTTCTCTTTCATACTCTCTCTAGAACATCACCCTTCAGAGGAACTGATGGAGAAAGGTTTATCAGATCAATTGTAGTTCTCATAGCCTCCCCCCCAAAAAACTTATGTACCTTCACATGGGAAAGCATGCACCTAATCCTTTATTCAATAGTTCTGTTCATCCTTTCTACCACACCATTTTGCTGAGGAGTTTTAGGAACTGTCTTCTCAAGCCTGATACCATGAAATATACAATAATTCTCAAAAGGACTCATGTACTCACCACCATTATCTGTTATAACACACTTCAGTTTTCTTCCTATTTCTCTTTCAACACTAGCATGAAACCCTTTGAAAGCATCGAGTACCTGGCCTTTAGATTTTAAAGAAAAAGCCTAAACTTTTCTAGAATGATCATCAATAAAAGTGACAAAATAAATAACACCTCTAAGAGTTCTAGTTTGCATAGTGCAGACATCAGTGTGAACCAAGTCAATAACATTTAATCTTCTAGATGATGAATAAGTATAAAAGATAACTCTATATGTTTTTCCAGCTAAGTAATGATCATAAGATTTATGAGATGTACCTTGCAACTTTGGTAAGAACTGATTTTTAACAAGAGTTTAAAGTCATTTCTCACTGATATGACCAAGCCTTTTATGCCAAAGATCTATACTTTCATCCTTTCTGATTGCATTAATCTTTCTTTTGTGTAGCTTAGCCTCCATGACATAAAAAGAGTTTTACTTTTTTTCTCTCGCCACAATTAGAGAACCTTTAGTGAGTTTTAATTTGCTTTTACCAAAATAGTGCATAAATTCCTCATCATCAAGTTTCCCTAAAGATATCAAGTTAAGATGAATATCTGAAACATGCCTTACATCTTTGAGTATCAATTTGCTCCTAATACTTGTCTCTAAGTAAATATCTCCAATACCCACAATCTTAGATGTATCATTGTTTCCCATTTTGATATTACCAAAATCACCAGCAGTGTAAGACCTGAAGAAATCACCATGAGAAGTAATATAAAAAGAAGCATCATAGTCAATTATCTAATTACTGTCTTGAGCTATAAAACTAACACATCCATCATCACAAATAATAACAATATTACCTTCAACATCAACTGTATTAGTCTATTTCTTATTTTTCTTTCTTTTATTTTGTTCTCTCTTCCAGAACTTACACTCTTTCTTCATGTGACCTGACCTATTATAATGAAAACACTTGATATCTCTTCTAGACTTGGATCTTCCTCTATAACTATGTGGATTCCTACTATAACTTCTTCCACGTCTTTCTTGTTTTTCAATAGCAAGTGCACTAGAAGAAGATTCTCCTTGTTCTTTTCTTGTAGCATATTCATTAAGCAACTATCTTTAACCATATCTATAGTTAAATTCTCTTTTGGTGTGGAGTTAGAATTTGTCACAATATATGTTTCCCAACTTTCTGGTAAAGAACTAAGGAGTAACAATCCTTGCATCTCATCATCTATATTAAATTTCATAGTAACCAGCTTATTTGCAAGATTCTGAAATAGGCTTATGTGCTCAATAATATTACTACCATCTTTATACATTAAATTGACAAGCCTTCTGAGGAGAGAAATTCTGTTTCCCACTGTCTTCTTTGCAAAGAGATTTTCTAGCCTCTGTCAAATAACATCAGCTCTGGTTTCATTAGAAATATGCTCATACAAATTTATATCCATCTATCTTCTAATATAGGCAATAGCTTTTCTATGTTACATTGGGTCCTACATGACATGTTCTTTCCATTTTATCTAATGGCTTAAGTTTGTTTATAGTTCTTTTGGGAACCCAAATTAATTTATGTGGACTATAATTTTTAAATGAACATTTGTAGGTATTATGTTCCAATTTTTCATAATAATTATATTTAACTCTTGGTGGCACATTTAATGTAGGTTCTCTTACATTATCTAGCCTATGTCATGTCTATTATTGATATGACCCTTATTGGCAAGAATCACATTTAGAGATTTATTCCCTATCTCAAATTTCTCTAATGTAGTTTTAAGTATACAATTCTCTATTTTAACATTGTCTAGCATATCGCATTTTAAACATGATTTAGGTAAAACTAAGGAGTCATGCATTTCATCAAGTCTTTTAACTATTAAATCATGATCAACTGTAAGCAGTTTAAAAGACTTGCTAAGTTTTCTAAATTCATTGAATAAATCATTAAACATGCTTAATAATTCTGAAAATAAAAAATCTAAAGACTCAATGACCTCATCTTCGATCGCCATTAAAGCAGGGTTCTCCACTTCTTGGTTGAGCATTTAATTTTTGGAGCTCCTCGGTTTCTTACATTCATAGCAAGAGATTGTATCCATAATTTTTATAAGGTTCAAGTTCATTAATTTTTTCGATTCATTTTTCAAAAGTTCATGTCCAAGGTTTTCATCACTCGAGATTTCACTCGAGGAGTCATATGCCATTATTAGTTCATAATCCTTTTTGTTCTTTGGAACGTGTTCTCTAAGTTCATTTTTATAATACATTTCATTAGTTGATTCATTTATATTAGTTGTGCTTTCATGTGTGATTTTTAAAGTATGCCAAATATTGAAAGCTGAATCACAAGCGGAAACACGATTAAACTCATTCATATCAAGAGCACAAAACAAGACATTCATAGCCTTTGTGTTTAAAGAGAGAGTATTCTTCTCCAAATCATTCCAATTATTCATTAGAAGAGAAGACTTTTTAAATCTGTTTTCAACTATATTCTATAAATCAAAGTCCAAAGAGATGAGGAAAATACGCATCCATATTTTCCCATATGTGTAATCCATCCCATTGAACATGAGAGGACGTGAAATGAAATATCCCTCATTAATGCCAAAATAAGTCATTTACTCAAGTGGGTGTTAATCCAAAGAATAGTAATCTTACTCTGATACTAATTGTTAGGATCAATTAGCACTAGGGGGGGGGGGGGTGTGAATTAGTGCAAGCTATTTTTTTTTTCTAAAGCAAAAGATTTTAGAATAAGATAGAATAAGAAATCTGAAGCTTTTCATTTTTAATAAAATAAGTGAGTGATTAAAAGTAAGTTTTGAAGGAAGTCAGAAAGATAATCACGTTTGAGGAAAAAAACTTATCATCTTGCTTTCAAGGAGTTTAGTTAAGTTAGAAGCATCAATTCAATAACATTCAAGTAATGCAAGTATGAAACACTTACAATTTTATAGTGGTTCGGCACCAACGGCCTACGTCCACTTCTGAGTCATCCTTCTTGAGACACACCAACATCCACTACTAATCTTCTTTGGGTGAAGATTAAACCCTTACACTTGAGCTTACAAGGGAGACTAGATTTACAACTTTAAGCTCTCTCCCTTACCCTTTTTCTTTTTCTTACAATTCTCGTATAATATTTTCTCAGAATATAATCCCCCAAAAGTGTTGTTCTGAATATAAGAAAACTTGGGGTATTTATAAGCCCCAAATTGGCTTCAAAATCGAAGTCAAAATCCAACCATATTCGGAAAATTCGGGTACAAGTGGTTTACACGCCGACCTGGGTGGTTTACCCATCGTCAGCAGTTTGCTGCTGCCTAGATTTTGTGGTACGAGCGGTTCACCCGTCACCTGGGTGGTTTACCAATCGAAAGATGTTGCCCGCCGCCCGGATTATGTGGTACGACTAGTCCAACCACCGCTTATTGGCAGTTTACCTGCTGAAATTTTCGCAAAAGTGGTTCCCTCCACTTTTCGAATTCTAGCTTGACTTTTACGTTGACTAGCTCTTTGGTTAACTGATTGAGCTCAACCTGAGCTCAACCAAACCCAGTAGTGGATCCGGTTGCCTCATTGAGTTGATTTGGATTCCTTCTAAATCCAACTTAATTAGGACTCTAACTTCTAATGATGACTCAATGATTACAAGACTTAATAACCAATTAAGCTTAATTAAGACCTAACTCCCACATACTGCGGCAACCTCTAACAATCTTATGGCAAGTCCTCTGGTCTTCTTTCCAGCGATCTCCCTTTACGTTCCCAGTGAGCTTCTCGATTCCTTCGGTGAATCTCCTAGCGAACTTCCAGCGAGATCCCATTGTATTGTCTGAACTCGGCCCGATGCCTAGGCCTTGACCCATCATCTGGTTGTAACTTCATTGATCCTGCCATAATTAGACCTATATGATGCTAATTATGGCTTAATTAAATATAATTATAATTATCAAAATATCTATTATAAGACCATCCTGACTCTCGATAAGCTTTTCGGTTACCCC
This sequence comes from Ensete glaucum, assembly GCA_021527575.1. NCBI lineage: Eukaryota > Viridiplantae > Streptophyta > Magnoliopsida > Zingiberales > Musaceae > Ensete > Ensete glaucum. The sequence continues at coordinate 35,501,380 of CM038558.1, read as the reverse complement.
CGATAATCTTCCGGCGAGTCTCGACCTTCTTTTGGCGAACTCCCTTATGCCATCCTGACAAACTCCTGATGCCCTCAGTGAGCTTCCGACACATTCCTGATGAGTTCCCAAACACATTGACTAGATGCATGGACTTAACCTTAGCTAACCCTGCTTGTAATAATCCTTCTATCATAATTAATCCTACATCAATCAACTCTAACAATTCTGTTAGATCAATAATTCATTAATTGATTTCATCATCAAAATCCAAGATTCAACAATAAAATCCTACCTAGTCAGCTATAGAGCCAACTTGGTGTTGAATCTTGGATTTTGATGATAAAATCAATTGATGGATTATTGATCTAGCAGGATTAGTAGAGTTGATTGATGCAGTATTAATTACGACAGAAGGATTATTACAACCAGGATTAGCTAAGGTCAAGTCCATGCATCGAATCGATGTGGTTGGGAACTCGCTAGGAGTGCGTCGGAAGCTCGCCAAGGGTATCAGGAGCTTGCTAGGATGGTGTAAAGGAGTTCGCCAAAAGAAGACCGAGACTTGTTGGAAGATTATCGGGGGTAGTAGAAAAGCTTGTCGGGAGTTAGGATGGTCTTGTAATAGATATTTGACAATTATGATTATATTTAATTAAGTCATAACTAGAATCATGCAAGTGTAACTATGGCAGAATCAATGAAGTTACAACCAAATGATGGGCCAAGATCAAGCTTGAGCATTGGGCCGGGGTTCGGATGATGCGGTGGGTTTCGTTGAGAGTTCGCTAGGAGATTCACTGAAGGGATCAGAAAGCTTGCTGGGAACACGCTAAGAGATCACCAGGGAGAAGAGCAGAAGACTTACTGCAAGTATGCTGGAGGTTATCAGATTGGCTGAAGTTAGGTTGTAATTAAGCTTGTGGTCATTAAGAGTTGTAATCATTGAGTCATAGTTAGAAAGTGAGTCCAATTTGAGTTAGATTTGGAAGGAATCCAAATCAACTCAGTAAGACAACCAGATCCACTACTGATTTTGGTTAAGCTCAGGTTGAGCTCAATCAGTTGACCAAGGAGCTGGTCAAAATTAAGTCAAAGTCGGAGTTCGAAAAGTGGAGGGAACCACTTTTGTGAAAATTTTGATGGGTAAACCACTGGAGAGTGATAGTTAGACCGCCCGTACCACAGAATCTGGGCGGCGACCAGTAACTTTCGACCGGTCAATCGCCCAGGTGGTGGTTAAACTGCCCATACCATAGAATGCAACAGCGGCTAACGGGTAAACCACCCAAGTCGGCGAGTAAACCGCTTGTACCTAGTTTTTCTAGGTATATTTGATTTTTGGCTCCATTTCTAAAGCCACTATAAAATTATAAGTGTTTAATACTTGCATTGCTTGAATATTGTTGTATTGATGCTTACAATTTAACTAAACTCCTTGAAAGCAAGACGATAAGTTCTTTTCCTCAAACGTGATTATCTTTTCGGTTTTCTTAGCAACTTACTTTTAATCACTCACTTGTTTTATTAAAAATAAAAAACTTTAGATTTCTTATTCTATCTTATTCGAAGAGCTTTTTCTTTAGAAAGAAAAATTTAAGCTTGCACTAATTAAATCCCCCAACCCCCTCTTAGTGCCAATTGATCCTAACAATTGGTATCAGAGCAATGTTCTTACTCTTTAGAATAACACCAACTAGAGTAAATGGCTTGTTTTGGCATGAATGAGGGATATTCTATCTCACGTCATCCCATGTTCAATGGGACGGATTACACGTATTGGAAGATAAGGATGCACATTTTTCTTATTTCTTTGTACCTTCATCTATGGAGTATAGTTGAGAATGAATTTGAAAAATCTTCCAAACCAATGAATGAGTTAAATGATTTGGAAAGGACGAATTTTTCTCTAAATGCAAAGGCTACGAATGCTTTGTTTTGTGCACTTGATAAAAATGAGTTTAATCGTATTTTCGCTTGTGATTCAGCTTTTGATATTTGGCATACTTTGAAAATCACACATGAAAGCACAATTAATAAAAATGAATCAATTAATAAAATAAATTACAAAAATAAACTTGAAGAACACCTTCCAAAGAATAGGAAAGATTGTGAACTAAGAATGACATATGACTCCTCGAGTTGAAATCTCAAGTGATGAGAACCTTGGACATGAACTTTTGACGAATGAACTGAAAAAATTAATAAACTTGAACCTTATAAAAATTATGAATACAACCTCTTGCTATGAACATAAGAAACTGAGGAGCTCCCAAGATCAAATGCTCAACCAAGAAGTGGAGAACCTTACTTTAATGGCGATCGAAAATGAGGTTAGTGAGTCTTTAAATATTTTTTTAGAATTATTAAATATGTTCCATGACTTGTTTGATAAGTTTAGAAAACTTAGCAAGTCTTTTAAGTTACTTAAAGTTGATCATGATTTGTTAGTTAAAAGACTTCACGAAATGCATGATTCCTTAGCATCACATAAACCATGTTCTAAATGTGAAATGCTAGACAACATTAAAGATAAAAATATCATGCTTAAAACTATATTAAAAAATTTTAAAATAGGAAATAAATCCATAAATATTATCGTTGCCAATAAGGATCATATTAATAGAAGAAATGACATAGGCTTTGTTGGTAATGGTCAATAAAAGCCAATAATTTTTGTTAAATGACATACCTTACATTTACCATCAAAAGTTAAATATAATTCTTGTGAAAAATTAGAACATAATGCCTACAAAGGTTCATTTAGAAATTATAGTTCACATAAATTAATTTGGGTTCCTAAAGGAACTATAAACAACCTTAAGCCATAAGAGAAAATGAGAAGAACATGTCATGAAAGACCCAATGTTAAATGGGTACCTAAATCAAAACCTGCCACAATATAAAGTTATTTCCGAATAAGGCTAGGAGCAATAAAAATATTTTGAAAGTAGATGCTCAAGCCATATTACTTGAGATCTAACACTCCTTTAAGCTTACTAGTCTAAGTGGTAATAAAAAAATTATTGGAATTAAAATTATTGATAATGAATCTTTTAATGGTTCATCATTATACAATTAATATTGATGATGCATAGCTAGAGTATACAAGTATGAAAATAAATTAGAACCAAAGAACCTTAGTTATTGAAAAATATATTAAAACTTACAAAAATGAGATTTTTAGTGAATGTTAAAATCATTGGCTTGTTTAAATGTAAAGACTATTATTAAAATGCTTCAAATATTATCTAAATTTATGGAATGATTGATTTAAATGTTACATTAATTGAAATGTCATGATGATTGAATGCTTATCATTAGAGCATAGAAAATATATATGCTTCATTTTTAAGATGAGTTTGTCAACTCCTTGCACTATGTGTAAAGAGTTAGACTCATTTAAATATTAAAATTGAGATTGGTTAAATTTATATTTTAAATTAAGATTATCCCCTAAGACTCATTTATATTATTTATAAAAAAAGGGGGAAAGAAACTTATTAAACGAAATCATGTCTTTTAGATTTGAATTTTTAATGACATAATATCTCTTATATTTTTGGCATAAATTGAATATGGATGAAAAAAATTATGTAATCATATTTATTTCTTGACAATAACAAAAGGTGGGAGATAAAATTTTTAATATGATTAGAAGCAAACATTGATGATGAACAAGTGCTTAGAAGAAAATTATAACTTTCTAAATGCATACTAAATATTGGGTTTAAAATTTGAGCTTAATCTACTATTATATTTTCTTTTGGAATTCATGATAATAATTATCAAAATCTACATGAGATATGATTTGCTACCTTGCTTGAAATTTGCATAAGATAAATTAAATTGCATGGGTAGCTCATGATTTTTTCTTAGATTTTGGAATCCAAAACTATAAAATTAAGTATTTTTGTGATGCTTTTCACTTCTCTACCTTGATTCTACCTTCGTATTTACACAAAATAAAGAAAAAAAATCACTAGCATTTTAAGAGACTAATAAGTCTATCGATTTCATTTTAAATCTCTTGAAAGTGATTTTGATGATTTTGAAATTAAATGATATCATGATTTTGATTTATTAGAATTATAACTTAAAATCGTTTATAAATCAAATCTCTTATGTCTTCTCATATTATTTAAAATGAGATTTTTGCATAAATCATGATCTTGACAACTTAAGAATTATTATGTATAAATCAAGATATTCTATGATTTATTTCTATTCACAATTTATCTTCATTAAATTGAATATCTCATCACCATGTTAATTGTTCTTGATATATTTCATGTGATGATTGGTATATTTTTTGATATGTTTATTGAAAAATGATTTAATGGGAAAAGTTTTATATTATAGTAATCATCCCCTCTTTTTGACAATGACTTGTTAGCTTGTAAAATTGCAAGCTTGAACAATGTAAAGGAAATTTGCTAGCTTGTAATTCTCAAAAGAGAAGAAAGAATTTACTAGTTTTATTTGCTATGTTTTCTTGAAATTTACATGAGAGAGATTTGTTGAGCCTATATTCCAAATATTCTTCTAAAGTTTTGTATATACAAGATTAAGGTTGAAAGTTAAGAATGCTAAATCATGAAAATATATAAATTACTAATCTAGATTTCATGAGATTAATTTTTTTGTGATAATATTTTTGAAAACCTTCTCCATGTTTTTTATCTTACAAAAAGGGGGAGAAAAATTGCATAAAGATGTGCTATGTTTAAAATTTACAAGAGATAATTTTTGGTATCAAGAGATGACTTTTGCTGCACTTAAAATACATAAGTAGTCTTTAAATCTCTTGGACTTTTGAGCTCATCTTAATATTACTTTTAGAATTTATTAAGAGCTCTTCTCATAATGAAATGATTCAACAACACCTCCCTTGTTTCTCTCCTTATTAATTATAAATGGTAAAAATATTTTATAATACATATACTAAGGGGGAGTAATGTCATCATGTGTTTTGAAATTATTAGCTATACATTTCACCTTTTTGTTTATGACAAAGGGAGAGAAATATATATATTGATGACATATGATATTAAAAAATATTCATTGATAACACTTGATGATATAACTTAAATATTTTACAATTCATGATTTGATGACTTGATACAAATTTATGTTGAAATTTGCATAGAATGTTGATTGTTTGAGTTTAAGAGTGTATGCTTATCTTAAATTTAAGTAGTATGGATTTAGGAGGAGATCGGATTAACTCATGTTATCAATTGATTTTCATTATAAAAAAGGGGGAGACTGTTGAATCTCAGATTTTGATGATGAAATCAATTGATGGATTATTGATCTAATAGGATTGTTATAGTTGGTTGATGCAGGATTAATTAGGATAGAAGGATTATTACAATCAGGATTGGCCAAGGTCAAGTCTATGCATCGAGTTGATGCGGTTGGGAACTCGCCAAGAGTGCGTCGGAAGCTCGCCGAGAGTATTGGGAGCTTGCCAGGATGGCACAAGGGAGTTCTCCAGAAGAAGACCAAGACTCGTCGGAAGATTGTCGAGGGTAGCCCAAAAGCGTACCGGGAGTCAGGATGGTCTTGTAATATATGTTTGGCAATTATGATTATAGTTAATTAAGTCATCATTAGCATTGTGCAGGTCTAACTATGGCAGGATGAATGAAGTTACAACCAAATGATGGGCCAAGATCAAGCTTGAGTATCGGGCCGGGGTTCGGACGATGTGGTGTGTTTCACCGGGAGTTCGTTAGGAGATTCGTCGAAGGGATTAGGAAGCTCGCTGGAAGTTACCAGATTAGCTGAAGTTATGTCGTAATTAAGCTTGTGGTCATTAAGAGTTGTAATCTTTGAGTCGTAGTTAGAAAGTGAGTCCAATTTAAGTTGGATTTGGAAGGAATCCAAATCAACTCAATAAGTCAACCGGATCCACTACTGGGTTTGCTTGAGCTCAGCTTTAGCTCAATCAGTTGACTAAGGAGCTGATGAACATTAAGTCAAAGTCGGTGTTCGAAAAGTGGAGAAAACTACTTTTACGAAAATTTTGATGGGTAAACCGTTGGTGAGCGATTGTTGGACCGCTTGTACCACAAAATCTGGGTGGCGGCCAGTAACCTTTAGTGGGTCAATTGCCGAGGTGGCGTTTAAACCACTTGTACCACAGAATGCAGTAACGGCCAACAGTTGATGGTGGGTGAACCACCCAAATCGGCGGGTAAACCACCCATACCCGATTTTTCAGGTATATTTGATTCTTGGCTCTGATTTCTGAAGCCACTTGGGGTCTACAAATACCCCAAGTATTCTTGCATTCCTAGCATAACGGAGAAATACTTTTGGGCAATTAAATTCTGGCAAAAGAAATGATGAGTGATTTGTAAAGAAAAAGAAAAGGGAGGAGAGAAAGCCTAGAGATAGAAAGTTTGTCTTAAGTTCTCCTTGTAAGAAAGTGTAAGGGTTTAATCTTCACCTAAAGAAGATTGGTAGTGGAAGTCAGAGTGCCTCAAGAAGGAGGACTCGAAAATGGATGTAGGCCGTTGGCACCGAACCACTATAAAATTATAAGTGTTTCATACTTGCATTACTTAAATGTTGTTGTATTGATGCTTTCAATTTAACTAAACTCCTTGAAAGCAAGACAATAAGTTTTTTTCCTCAAACGTGATTATCTTTCCGATTTTCTTAGCAACTTACTTTTAATCATTCACTTGTTTTATTAAAAATGAAAAGCTTCGGATTTCCTATTCTATCTTATTCGAAAAGCTTTTGCTTTAGAAAAAAAAAATTAAGCTTGCACTAATTCACACCACCCCCCCCCCCTCTTAGTGCCAATTGATCCTAACACTTGGCTGTCACCTATCCCTACTAAGGTAGGTCAACTATAGAAGGGGTAAAAGGATAATTTTACTTAGGCAAGCACCCCTATAGGCTAGGGTTTAGGACCCTATATAATTATGTAGCCACCCAATTTTTTTTCAAGTAAGAATCATCTTTTATTCAACCTTGTGCCGAGTTCTAGGAGGGAGGAACCCCTATAGTGTTCCAAGGGTTGATCCCCCTCAAAGATCAAAATCTATAGAGCTCCTTCTAGGGTTCTATTAGTTTCGAGGAGGTTGACCTTTATGGATGGACACACGATGGTGTCGCACGACTTAGTCAAAACTAGCTAAGTTCGTGATATTTGGTATCAGAGTAAAACAACAACATGCAGAAACACTTGCCATGCAAATGTGGGGGACCTAGCTGGGTTGCATGGAGGGCAGCCAGCAAGCAAGCCCGTTTAGGGGAAATGGACATTGATATGTAGGGAAGAGAGTTGCTTAGAGGAGCGAGCATCCATGATTGGCATTCAAAGGAATGACCAACTCTTTGCACGAGAGGCACCATGAGGACAAACAAGCTAGGAAGAATGCATAGCGCATAAAGGTTGGGATCATTGAGTTCAAGCTATAGCTTAACGTTGGCAACCAAACTTGATGATGCTCAAGGAGGCCTCTTACTAAAAGATGAGACTTTACAAAGTGAGATGTGTTGCACAATGATCAAAAGAGTTTTGTAAAGCTCACAGAGGTGAGGAGAATTACTCACTAGAAGAATTTGGTACTCATGCAAGGGCTTGTATATGGATGACAAAGTATTCGTGACCATCCCAAGGTGATTGAAACTCATTGTCATGGAGTATTGAAACTTCTCTTTATCATGGGAATAATATGTCCGTTGGAGGCTGAAGCATGCAATAAGTTCAGCATGTTGCTAGGCCTTGAAGGGTGTAGTAGGGGCTATATTAGCGAAGAGTCACAATCTAACAAGTGCGTTTGCAAGGGCAGAACAATACACGGTCTTTTAGCAAGATAGAGTAGTCCAAGGGGAAGGTGGTCTCCAAAACTTCCAGAGAGAAGGATGCGAAGAGGAAAGTTGCTTTAACATGATAGATATCTGGGAGGGATATATCCCAATTCTCCAAAGGGAGAATCATATGCATTGGACCACACATGCTGAGGAGGAGTATCTTAACACAATAATTCTATAAAGCTCAGCGGATCGAATGAGCAACGAGGAGTCATCGTATAATCTTGCATGAGGTAATGTAGTGGTAGATGCATTACGAGATCAAGTGGGGGAGCAATCCATGACAACATCATATAAAGACACATTTAGAGTTAATATGAAAATTGGACTTAACGGAGGGCTTACCCAGGAATGATGGGATGAGTGCCACTATCAACTTAATGTAAATTAAGGAGCAGAGCAACTTGGGTGGAACTTGGTGAAGTATCCAAGCTGTATGAAGGGAGTCGACGTAGGAGATGGAATATGGAGCGGAGGCATGGAGTTGTCCTTAGACAGAATTCAAGGACATGAAATCTTATAGAGGCAAGAGTGAGATCATTCATTCCATGGGTTATTCATTCTGATGGGGTGGATTCATCTTGCATGGTGCCAAAGACGAAGAGAGCTTCGAGGCACATGCACCTTGTCTCTGAGATGCATGTGACAGAGGAACTAAGGTGATTCAACTTGTAGAGGTAAAGCTGGTATCAGAAGGCCTTAGCACAGGGCAAGAGAACGTAGAGGCGGGTACTCTTAAAGAATATGCCACAGTACTACTATTTGAGTTGTCATGAAGAAAGTGGTGCGTAGTGAAAATTATGTTGGTAGGGGATAGAGGTCCAGGATCCAGACAATGACACACTAATTTCAGCAAAGTCGATAGACTTCAAGACCTACTAGGCGATGGACTATTCTAGAGTGATACTTCGTCTGAGTATGAACCGAGAATGGGTGTGTGAAGGTGAATTGCCAAAAGAACGAACACAATCGGAGGTGACAAAGGCCCTACAATATGTTGGCAAAGGCCACATATGGAGATTATAGTCTGAATTGATCCTACAAAAATCTGAATAAAATGGAGATGTCACTAGGAGGTGACATGGTGTAGCATATCATGGTGGAATAATTTGAGGCAATACAACACATGAGGGAGAAGTCCCATGAGAGACTGGATCATATTGAGGTATAATCAGGAGTTATTGGGAGCTCCACTTTAGTGAATAACACAATGGTAAGAAAGACTATCGATTCAAGGAGTGAATGCCATGGTATACAGAGGCTGGTCTTCCGTATATGTGAATCGAATCTTATATTGGATGAAGGTCATGGTCATCAGCATATGGGGGCTGGTACCACTTAGGGAGATTCCGAGTGCAAGTACTAGCGAGTCCCATTGGGAGATTGTTAAGATCAATTGGCACCTAGGGTGGGGGTGAATTAGTGCATATAAAAAAAAATACTCGATTTGAAAAACTTACTTGAAAAATTGGAAGCGTTTCTTAGACTTCATTGAAAGCGAATAAGCAAACGATTTAAAAGGAAGTCAAACAATGATGCACGTGCCTTTCTTCAACTAATTAAGAATAATTAAATATAAGAAACAAGACAAGAGTAGAGAGCTTATAGATTTATAGTGGTTCGACTATAACTTGACCTACATCCACTCTCCGAATCCTCGTTATCAAGGTCCATTGGTGTCCACTACCGATCTTCTTCGGGTGAAGACCAAACCCTTATACTTCCTACTCTCTTTTCACATGCTTAGGAGTGGAACCTTATAAGCTTTACAATTTTTTTTATAAAAATTACAGTCTTTTTTTTCACTCCCTTGCCTCCTTTCTTTTTCTTACATAATTTTAGCACATAATTTTTCATAGAATTTCTAGCCCAATTGTTATGTAAAATACTAAAAGATTTGATTATTTATAGACCCCAATTGACTTCAGAAATTAGAGCCAAAAATTTAAATGTATCCAAAAATCCAAGTACAGGTGGTACAACCGTAAGTGCCAATGGTAATACCATCAAAAGCTACCCAAAAAATAGGGTGGCAGTGGTACAACCACCAATCTGAGTAGTACAATCACCGCCTAGGCAGTACGACGATTGTCCACTAGCAGTACAACCACTGGGAATCCTAGAAAAGTGTTTCATCCACTTTTCCATTCTAGACTTGTACTTCAGTTGACCCCTTTCTAGGTCAACCAATTAAGCTCAACCTGAGCTAAATCCAAACTCAAGTAGGGCCCAGTTTGCCTTATCGAGTTAATTTGGATTCTTTCTAAATCTAACTCAAGTAGAACTCAAATCTAACTGATACTAACTATGACTAATTAATTATAATCATTGTGACTATCAAGTCCAATAAGACCCTTCAAGCTTTTTGACAACCTCTAATGATCTTCCGGTGAGTCTCTTGGTCTTCTTCCGGTGAACTCCCGTTGCCTTCCTAGCAAGCTCTCGATTACCTTCGGCAAGCTTCCAGTGAACTCCCGACAAGCCTTCGATACATTCGGCGAGCTCTCAGCAAGCTCCCAGCAAGTCTCCAATACCTTCGGCGAGCTTCCAATGAGTCTCTCGATAGGTTCCCACTACATCATCCATACCCTGGCCCAATGCCCGGACTTGACTTTGGCCCAACATCTGATCAATTTTCTTTCTCTGTCGTAGTTAATCTTACATCAATTATCTCTAACACATGTTAGATCAACGAACCATAAATTGATTTCATCATCAAAATATGAGATTCAACAATCTCTCCCTTTTTGATGATGATAATTAATTGATGACGAGAGTTAACTTTTACTCCCCTTAAATTTATGCCATAATCCAAATAAGGAAAACTTGAATTCAAGGGAACCAAACACTCTTGAATTTAAGTATCATAACATTCATTTATCAAATTTAGAAATGATATATTGTGAATTTAAAAAATCATTAACCATCAAATCATCAATGATACATGATATAATATTAATTTCTAAAAATTTTATCTTAATCTTTAAGGATATTCCAAGTATACAAAATTCATGCATTAGTCATATAATTAATTCAAAAATTTTCTTCTTGAGTCATCAATTATTTTTCTGATAGGACCCTAACAAGATTAGGTCCTACTCAATTAAGTATGAGCTAATAAAAATCCTATGAGATTGTAATGAACCCCACCTAGTAGCCTCTATCTTATAAAGAAGAGTGGCTATGAATTATATTTGGGGCCTTACGGCTTCCTAGCTGCCACCCCCTTTACTGGGCAGGTTGGCTAGGGTTTCTAGTAGGGGCGCCTATTTGGTGCAGCCCCTTAAGCTGCCGTCCCCTTAACAGGGCAAGTCGGCTAGGGTGGAGGGCGAAAGGGGTAATTTACTTATGAAGCAACCCCCTAGGGCTAGGGTTTGGAGCCCTATATAAGCATGTAGTCTTTACCTCTTTTGAATAATGAAGATCAATCTACAATTTCAACTATCTGGCCAACTTCTAGGAGGGTGGAATCCCTATAGTGTTCCAAGGGTTGATCCCCCTCAAAGATCAATCTACATAGAATTCCTCTAGGGTTTTATCATCTGGTATCAGAGTAGTAATATTGTTGCTTTCTCTATCATCCCTGCCATCCACCATTAGCCAAGCAATTCCCATAATTGCTTTTGACGATGCCGTCTCCCCCACCATCTCCTTGCCATAGATCAAATCAATCTGTTGCCGCTGCCACCAATTGCATTAGAGATCTAGTATTTTTCTACCACAAATACCTTTTGTTGTTGCATTTTCCTATCCATAAAACACCAAAAAGAAGGTTTCATCTATCCCTTGCTGCAAATTTCTTTCATCGTAAAGTCATCATCTTTGTGAATGAAGGAACGCTACAGAAAATTTCAACCACTTATTGCGGCCTTTGAGCTGATCTTATTGCCATTTATCTTGAATGAAAATTTTGATACACTTCATAGATCGTCTCGGCTTTTATCTATGTTTGATTTATCATTGAATTCACTACTGAAAATGTCCTTCATTTGCTACAAACTTTCATCCTAAATTGCTAATTTTGCAACTAGAATTCTGCGATTGTAACTTGCAATGTTTTCTCTTACTATCTTACTATAGAAATTTTCTGATCTCTTCTGTCATCCTATTGCTATCTAAACCAAGATCTTGCAGTCAATTTCCTCCAAAAAATTCTCGAGTTACTGTTGGAAATTTTATCGAGAAATCGATGTTTCTTCAACGATAATTCTGCTTCTACAAACTAGCATATATTCGCAGCAAACCTCCATCGATTCCTATTAAACCATTATTGTCATTAACCATAGATCAAAAACCCTTTTCTTAGCCTCTATGCACTACTATCACAGCCCCAAAACTCCACCAAACTGCAGCCCAACCCATAACAGCCACTAAACAAGCCTAAACTGTAGCCTACATCCACCAATCCATCGACCCTTTCGGCCACCACTTCTTTCGACCCATACATGCCTTTAACCTGACAACAAAAGAGAGATCTTAACATTACAGATTTGGAGGCATATACTATAGCATATGAGGAGGCAATCAATGCTAAATTTGAAGACATCAAGATGTGAATGGAGGATAATATATGAACTATCTTTGCTGAACTCAGTTTGGGTTGACCACCAAGCCCGAGGAAATCACAAGGAGAAAGCTTGAACTGAAAAGATGAATTCCAGGAGAGGGGAGGCTCTATGATCGATCCCTACCATCCACGCATGAGGCTAGACTTCCCTATATAGGAAGAAGGAGACCCGATTGGTTGGATCTCATGTAAGGAGCGATATTTTCGATACCACAAAACCGCGAATGCATCTATGTTGGAAATTGTGACTATACATCTTGAAGGGGATGCCATATAATGGTTTGATTGGTTTAAACACACTTATGAAGGCCTCTCATGGAGACAATTTAAAGAAGGTTTGCTGAACCGCTTTGGACCAACCGATTACGAGAACATTGATGAATAACTAGCGAAGATCCGATAAACCTCCACCATTTAGGAGTATCAAACTAGGTTTGAAAGATTATCTAATCAAACTCATGATTAGTTTGAAAAGCAGCTAGTAGGGACTTCTATTGAGGGCTTGAAGCCGAAGATCCAAGGAGAAGTTAAAGTGTGACAACCATACACACTTATGGCAGCCATCTCTTTCGCCTGACTTCAAGAGAAGCAATTGAACCATGAAGCCCGGAGGACTAGGGTCGCTCTCTGACTAGCAATCCCCCTACTGTCAGTCGAGCCCATGCACCAAAAAAGTGTTGGGAAACCTCAATGGGAGCATCACATGCACAGTGGAAATCAAAACAAAAAATTCATTTCTCACACAGATCAAATCATCGTGCAAAAAATTAGGGTCACGAGAAAATCACAAAAACTAAAAAATCACGATGCGTGAAAGATTTATTTTACCTAGGGAGATCGTATATCCCTGTATTCCAGATCTGGATAGAGAGGATGAAGGAAGTCAAGCGTCTTCCTCTCTAGCAATATCCACACGATGGATCTCTATAGCAAAACTCTTCCAATTTGATCTCGCAACTATTACATAGAGGGAGGGAGGAGAATAAGAGGGGGAGGCCAAAGCTATAACTTATCAACCATGAGTCTCTCCTCCTATTTATAGAGAGCCACCAAGAACCCTAGGTTTCATGCCATAGTAGGTATTGGATCTTCATCCAATTATTCACTAACCTTATATTATTGGTGATAGAACCCTAGAAGAAATTCTATAGATTTTGACCCTTGAAGGGGATCAACCCTTGAAACGCTGTAGGGGTTCCTCCCTCCTAGACTTGGCATAAGGCTTAAATAAACTAGATGATTGCCTAACAAAAGAGAGGGGGCTGCTATATTATTATATTGGGTTGCAAACCTAAGCCCATAGGGTGCTTGCCTAACTAAAATTATCCTTTTGCCCCTTTTATAGCCTACTTGCCTTAGAGGGAATATGTGGCGGCTAGGTTGGCTTTGTAGCTGACCTAAGTAGGGGGAAACCCTAGCCAACTAGCCCAGTAAAGGGGGTGACAGCCACTAAGCCCTAAGGCCTCAAAATAAACCCTAGCCACACTTCTTTATAGGATAAAAGTGACTAGGTGGGGTTTTATTAAAATCTTATATGGTTCTTATTGATTACTTCTAAGTGATTAAGACTCAACCCTACTGGAGTCCTATCAAACCCGCCCTCTTCAAATCAGCCTTGTCCTCAAGCTGAGGTTTGATGAGCTCATCATATGATTCTCATGCTATCATCAACTATGTTGGGAAACCTCAGTGGATGCATCATATATGCAGTGGAATTCAAAATAAAAAACTGATTTTCCACGTAGATCAAATCATCATGCAAAATATTGGGGTCACGAGAAAAAAACAAAAAATCGATAAAATCGCGATGTGTGAGGGATTGATTTTACATACAGAGATTATATATCCCTGTATTCTAGATCCGGATGGAGAAGATGAAGGATGTCAAGTGTCCTCCTCTCTAGCGGTATCCACACGATGGATTTCTGCAGCAAAACTCCTCCAATCTGATCTCGCAACTCTTGCACAGAGGGAGAGAGGAGAATAGGAGGTGGTGGCTAAAGCTGCAACCTATCAACCATGAGTCTCCCCTCCTATTTATAGAGAGCCACCAAAAATCATAGGGTTCCTGCCTTAGTGGGTATTGGATCGCTATCCAATAACTCACTAACCTTGCATTATTGGATCTATATCCAATAACCCACTAACATTGTATTATTGGATCTCTATCCAATAATCTCCTTAGACTTCTAATTGGGCCTTAAGTAAGGAGCCCATCAGCATAGGGTCTCATCTAATGAGAATAGAGGCTAATTGGATCTATATCCAATCCTCTATTCGCTGAAGTATCCACCATATGTGTGTAACCCTCTAGGCCCGATATCGAGCTGGCCATGAGTCACTCCTATCAGAACTCCTTCTGATATAGTGAATTATTATCCTTATAATAATTCACTCGACTCATCGACTATGGACATACTAGGCCACTATGCCATAGTTACCATCGGACCTATCTGTCCATAGTTACCATGTATCTATATTGGATATGATACTGTCAGGTTACATACATAATCAGTTTATCTTACTCTATTCGGATTCTACCTGAGAACTCCTTCTCTCTCAATCTGAATGACCCTGGCTAGAGATTTGTCTAAGCAAGCACATATGAGATATTCCTCTCATGATACTGAGAGTGGATGATCATCTATTGACACTCAATTGCCTTTGTAAGGTTGGCTATAAATCCCAATAACTAGTTGTACCAGATCTGAAACTTTCCAAACCTGTAAGTCTGGTGTCAAAGAAAGGAATACTCATATAAGGAATCCTTGGTGTCTCAAGTCTAAGGACCAGATACACAACTGGGACTATGGACTCGTTGTCTGACATTAAGTATCATTAACCATATAGCATTCCATAAGCGGATCGATAAGTGAACTCATTCTCCAATGAGCACCTATATTATATCCTTAGTGTCTCCATATAAGTGGCTTTGAGACCAGTCGCCTCCATCATATGTATAGGTATATAGTACACCGATCTGTCTGGTTATCTCAATGTCCCTTTTGAGTAACCTATGACCGGGATTATTTAGGATTTGTGTTTAAAGGTGAATCGATCTCATTATCATGATCTCATCACGATCCGACTCCCATTGCATAGAATCAAGGACATCACAATATTTATGTAACAAATAATATGAGAATATATCAATATTAATCATAAGCAAAAAGTTTACACAGCGTGTCACATGTGTCATCACTCACGTGATTGGCTTGCAGGGCACCTGTAACTAGCAAACTGAACTTTGACCTCCTCATTAATGGGGGTGTTAGTTGGAAGAATTTGGGCCGAGTCATCTTCTTTAAATTTCCATTTGTGGTAGGATATATGACAGATCAACTATAATCTTGATCTGATGCATGAATCTGATATCCAGGTTAGGGCCCTAATGTGATCTCCAATTTTACAAGTTTTAAAGAAATAGGGAGACCACTTCATTAAGGCTCAAGTTTCCTACTGATTGAGCTAGAGGTGTAGAAAAACTCGACCTTCAATTTTTCATCCATTCTGAAGTTTGTCGGGAGGTCGTTTCTTCTTTGCATGTGCTACCATATGGTTAGTCTTTAGTAATAGCCAATCTTTCTTCCAGAATAGTGACTGCCCTCTAGTATGGTTCAGGATGATGAGAGCCCAATGTGGTGTGAGCATGAATTGCAATTCTTCTAGTTTTACTCCTTTTTCATGCCATGGACCTAGATCTAACCATATTTTAAATTTGGTAGTAATTAGTATCTCTTGTAAAAACATCGTGTGGAGTGTGGGGGAAGCCTCGGTGTAAATTAGGAGTCGACCATCTTGCATAAAAATAGCCCCAATTCTAACTCCTGAAGCGTCGGCCTCAATGACAAAAGTGCGACTGAAATCAGGCAGTGCTAGGACTGGCATCATCGTCATAGCGGCCTTGAGTCATTCGAAGGCTGTAGAAGCTTGTTCCAACCACAAGAAGAAGTCTTTCTTCAGTAGGGATGTGAGTGGAGCACTAATATTTCCATAATCTTTCATAAATTTATGATAGTAGCCAGTGAGTCCAAGGAAGTCACATAGCAATTTTCCTTTTGTAGGTTTCAACCATCCTTGCATTGCCTCGATCTTCGTCGAGTCTAGTGTCACTCCCTCCTCTGATATAATATGCCTAAGATACTCCACTTTATGTTATAAGAAGCTACACTTTGACTATTTAACAAAAAAGGTATTCTCTCAAATAATCGTTAGAACAGTTCGTTAGTGCTGAAAATATATATCAAGCGTAGGGCTATAAATGAGAATATAATCAAAGAATACTAATACGAACTTATGTAGAAAACTCTGAAAGATATCATTTATCAGGCTTGAGAAAGTAGAAGGAGCATTCGTAAGTCCAGAAGGCATTGCCAGAAACTCGTAGTGGTCGTTATGCGTGCAGAATGTAATTTTTAGAACATCTTTAGTGCATACTCGAATCTGATGATAACCGGAATGGAGATCCAATTCAGTGAAGACTCAGGCACCTTTTAATTTATTTAAGAGCTCATATATGACTGGTATAGGATATTTGTCCTTGACAGTGATAACGTTCAAGGCCCGATAATCAATGCACATTCGCCATGTATCATCCTTCTTGCGCATCGGTGAAGAATAAGGGCTGCAACTCTATCGACTCACCTTGGTGTCAAGCATCTCTTTAACGATGTTCTCGATCTTGTCCTTCTGCAAGTGAGGGTAGTGGTACAGATACAAATTTACTAGAGATTTGCTCAGCAGAATAGGAATACGGTGGTCATGTGGCCGGTTAGGGGGCAGCTCGCGTGGCTTTGGGAAAACATCCGCGAATTCATCTAGCAAGAGGGCAAGCTTAGGATCTAAATTTTGTATATTCTTCCCCATAGATGGCTGCTAGATATGCATAAAATATCCATCATGTGCTTTGTGCAAAACTTTCTCCATTCGTTGCGATGAAACGGTGGAAATTTACTTCTCGCACTTGCCTTGTGACATGACCTGTCTTCATTTGCAATAAAATTTCATGATTAATTTATAAAACTTTCAGGAGATATCATCTAGTGTTGTGAGCCATTCAATCCTGAGTACAGCTTCATAATTATCGATGGGTAAGAGGAAGAAATTAGCTACCACTTCTTGGTCTTAGAAGAGTAGTTTCACACGCGGGCACCATTAGTTGCAATTGAAGATTCGGCTGTCGATGACCTTTACGTCGAACTTGTTGCAACATTTGATTTGAAGCACCAACCGGGCAGCAACCTTACTATTGAGGAAGTTATTATGCTACCCGTGTCGATAAGAACAGTGATGGGTTTCTAGTTTAGAAGTCCAACTTTCATTATCTGCGGGTTGGAGTAGCCGGCCAATGCATGCATTGCCTGGTCAGTCGGTTAGGACTCTTCCTCCATGTCTTCTTTTTCAGGTTTAAGGGCTTCTTTAG
Source organism: Ensete glaucum (assembly GCA_021527575.1). Classification (NCBI taxonomy): domain Eukaryota; kingdom Viridiplantae; phylum Streptophyta; class Magnoliopsida; order Zingiberales; family Musaceae; genus Ensete; species Ensete glaucum. Next base: position 35,483,576 of record CM038558.1, on the reverse strand, counting down.
ATGTTTCATTGTCCTCATCCTCTATTGATTCAATCATGAGGAGCTGACCCTTTTTGCAGTGATGTTCGTAGCTCTATGGTTCGTCGCAATGCCAACACAACCCCTTGGCCGATTGCTCACGAAGCTCATCTCTTATCAACTTTTTTAGTGCGGGGGCTTGGATGGCAGTAGAGGGGGCAATAGGCCTCAGCATGACTAGTTAGGGAGCAACCCTTGCCCTTCATATCTCATGGTTCAATCGTTCCTCCTGGATACGTGCGAAAGAAATTACCGCCATAAGACTGTATGGTTGTCGTGCCTTTACTTCTCCTCGAATCTCTAGCTTTAAACCCTCGATAAAAGTGTCTAAAAGTTAGTTCTTAGACCAGTTCTCAGTTTGGTTAGATAAATGCTCAAACCTTATTTGGTATTCTTGTATTGTAGATGTTTGATGAATCTTTACTAATTGTCCATTGATGTTGTCAAAATCGGTTGGTCCGAAGCGGTTTAGTAGTCCTTCCTTGAATCGCTGCCAAGAGAGTCCTCCATGGGTGTATTCAAACCAATTGAACCACTAAATAGTATCTCCCTCAAGGTGTATGGCAGCAATCTCCTCCCGTGTAGCGTTGGCGATTCGGTAGAATTGAAAATAGTGCTCCGTGCGTGAGATCCATCCAATCAAGTCTCCTTCTTCCCATCTTGAGAAATCAACCTTCATGCATGGATTGTTGGGATCAGAGGTGATGTGTCCATGCTCTTGAGAATCGTCTCACCGATCTGAAGTATCTCCATCGTGTGACTTCCTCGGGCTTGACGGTCGACCAATACTAAATTCAACGAATAAGGATTGCATCTTCTCCTCCATGCGACTTTCAAAGGCTTCAAACTTGGCGTTGATGGCCTCCTCTGATGCCACGGTATATGCCTCTAGATCTATAATGTTGAGATCTTTCTTTTGTTGTCGGGTTAGTGGTATGAAAATTTTGGAGAAGGGGTGACCAGTTGGAAGGTGAATCAGTTTGTATGGGAGTAGGCTGTAGTTTAGGGCTGATTTGGGTGGCTATTTGGTTTCAGTTTAGGGTAGGGTTTTGAAAGGTTTTTAGTGAGGATGGTAGGGTTTGGTGATGAGAAAAGAGAGTCTAAAATTTCACAAAAAATAGCACTCAAATTTGATAGAATTCGATGAAAAAAAGTGTTGTGATATGCAGTCCTACCGAACATATTTTACATCAGAGAAACAATGACTTCTCGACATAATTTTCAAAAGAAAGTTCAAGAAAATTATATAAAAACCCTTGGTTTAGATGTTGAGAATACTAGTAAAGAGTTTGGTAAAATTTTGGCAGTGTAACAGTAGGGAAATAGGGCAAACGACGAAAGGTAGATCCTTCATTGTAAAAATTATAAAACTACATACTAGTTCAAGATTGAACAAGAAAACTAGTTCTAGAAGGAAGTTTTTCAAGAAATCAATCCCAGATGAAAGCCAAGTTGATCCTTGGGATTGTGTAAAAATTTTGGCTAAAAAGGATAAATAAAAGTTCAGTTTCAAAAGGCAATAATTGGCTAAAAATTTCTGCAATGTTTCACCTTCGCAACAATGATAGCATTTACGATGATAAAATTTTGCAGCAAGGAAACTTTTTGAAAATCTTCACCTACATATAAGATAAAGGAATAGCAGTAGTAAAGGCGTGGGCTTTAGAGTTCTTACCAGATCTATATTGTTGACACAAGGGACAACAGTAGATTGATGGATCTATGGCTTGGTGGGCGATGGTGGATGCGAAGTGAAAAGCAATTATGGGAATTGCTTGAGAAGGTGGAGGTCGCTGAGATGACTTCAGGGTAGCAGGAACACGACTTTGATACCAGATGATAGAATCACAGAAGGAGCTCTATAGATTTTGACTTGAGGGGGATCAACCCTTGGAACGCTGTAGGGGTTTCTCCCTCGTAGACTCAGCACAAGGCTGAAATAAAATAGATGATTGCTTCATAAAAGAGAGTGGGTGGCTACATTATTATATAGGGTTGCAAACCCTAGCCCATGGGGTGCTTGCCTAACTAAAATTAGCCTTTTGCCCCTTCTATAGCTTATATGCCTTAGAGGGAAGAGGTGGTGGCTATGTTGGCTCTGTAGCCAAACTAAGTAGGGCCTAGCCGACTAGACCAGTAAAGAGGGTGATGGCCACTAGTCCCTAAGGCCCCAAAATAAATCCTAGTCATACTTCTTTATATGATACAAGTGACTAGGTGGGGTTTTATTACAATCTCATAAGGTTTTTATTGAGTACTTCTAAGTGATTAGGACTCAACCCTACTGGAGTCCTATCAATTGGATCTCTATCCAATAATCTCCTTAAGTCTCTAATTGGGCCTTAAACAAGGAGCCCATCAGTAGAGGGTCTCATCTAATGAGAATAGGGGCTAATTGGATCTTTATCTAATCCTCTATTCACTGAAGTATCCACCATATTGTCACGGGCTTAGCTGATTTTGCCTAAGCCGTGCGGCACCCATGCGTGTCCGTCCGCAAAGTTCAGCCCTCCATGGGATCTCCTAAAATCCCACAGACTTATAAAAAGAGAAAACGGGCCAGAAGAAGTAACTCCCACGGGATCCACAAGCAACTGCTCAAGAAAAACACTTATAAAGCCAAAATACAAATTACACCCATGGCCATTACAAACTCAGAGAGGTTGCACACAAAGGATAATGGTCCACTACAGACCGAGCCCCCACAAGTGCTTATAAGACACACTTGTATTTACAAGCCAAACTTGGCCATAAAGCAAATCAAACTAGGGCTTCCAAACCTACTGCAAGCCCGCTTCTTGTTGTACAAGATATGTACCTAAACCGAAGGACACGGACTAACACAAGCATTTCATCGAATACCTTGTTTACATTGTTGTCCGTGACATTCTCCCCACTTATTCCTTCGACGTCCTCGTCGAAGCCACCAGACGCATCTCCTCACATTCTGAATCTTTAATCTTCTTCTTTGGCTGCAACACGCCTTTGGCTCCTAGCCGCTCTCCGTTGTTGAGTAGTCGAACTCAATCCATGCCGCTTCAACTCACCAATGACTGAATCTGTGTGAGGTTGGCTGAGTTGTCTTGATCCTTGTTGGTTCTCGCATCCCTCGATGAAGGAAAAGACCGCTTTATTATGTGCCAAGATCGCAGATACTCATATTGCTTGAACGGTAGATGCTTGTTGGAGCTTTAACGAGCATCGCCTCATAGACTTTGAAGTTTTAAGGTCCTTTCCCATAATGTTTGCCCATTGAACCTTCTTCCGTTAGTTGTCGCTTCCAAGTATGTTCGCATCACTCCTCTTAGTCAATTGGGAAATGAAGTGGAAAAACTACTCTCAATAGTCTTGATCACCAATAGTGAGGATTTGACAACCATTGTCTTCCATAAGCTTTATTTGAAGGGTCACAACGTGCGAGCTCCCGCTTGGATAAGTAAGAGAACTGGGATACTTGACTTCACCCATTCTCTTCATAGTTGAGAAGGTAAGGTGGCTTCTCTCACCTCCTCGAGTTAAGAGAACTGGGTACTTGCCCATTCTCTCGAGTTGAGAAGGCAAAGGTTACTCAATTTCGCCTGGCAAAGGTTACTTGATTTCGCCTCCTCGAGTTTGTACTTCATGCATTGAGGTTACTAATATTCGCCGCTTTGCTCACACTTCTGAAGCACTTGAAGTGGTTGCACTCCTTGCGTTGGGTTAGCTACTGTGATTCACCTTCCCACTGCCATTGAACTTCTGGAATGCAAGAAGTTTTGCCCGAAAAGTGCACAAAGTTTACTTGGCTTCGCTCACTTCCTCGAGTTAAGAGAACTGGGTACTTTTCGCCCATTCTTTTGAGTTGAGAAGGCAAAGGTTACTCAATTTCGCCTGGCAAAGGTTACTCGATTTCTCCCGCCTCGAGTTTGTACTTCATGCATTGAGTTGGTTACTAACATTCGCCGCTTTGCTCACACTTCAAGCACTTGAAGTGGTTGCACTCCTTGCGTTGGGTTAGCTCGTGATTCGCCTTCCGCTATTGAACTTCGGAATGCAAGAAGTTTTGTCGAAAAGAGAGAAGTTTACTCCAACTTGGAGTCCCCAACTTGGAGTAAGTCTTTGATAGATCCGTCTTTGGGGTTGTACCGTGTTCTCCATCACCTTTGTCGTCTACTCCTCCCGAGTAGAAAGGTACAGTACCATGTATTGCCTACTTCGTTCCTTGGTCGAGCACTCCTGCATCAACCCAAGTCCCTTAATTTTGGCCATCTGGATGAGAAGCACATCGACATCGGTCTTATGAAGTTTCTTGGCCTCTGCTCTTCCGCCTCGTCTTGGTACTTGAGTTTGCCTCGCACTCTCCACCTCCTTAGCCCCTTTTACGACCGCTGTCCCTTCATGAGAGCAAGGGATCGATGACTTCACGGAAGTCCCGCATTTATGTACCATGGCGCCGCCAAGCCCATAGCACTACTATCCGCTACCTTGCATCTTCATCCCTTCCTTCGCGATCGGTAGATCTCCTGGCACCGTGGAGCTCCTCAGTCCACCTCCTCTAACCGACGCTTTTCTTTTGGGTAGCCTGTTGGACTCGCCTCGCCTTTCGACCACCGCTTAACACCACTATGTCCTCCTAGCGGTTCTCCTTGGTCGATGGAGAGCAGATCGCAACGCTCATGCATGGCCTCCGCCATCTTGTTGCAGGGCTCACCGATTCTGTTCTCCTTAGCTTCCTTGGTAGCAACGTTCGCTTACTCGGCCTTGTCCTCTTTCTTGCGGCTCCCTTAAGCGAATGTGAGCAATCAAGTAGTCCAACTCTCCAAGCCCGATTAATCAAGTCCCTCCATGGGACTCACCGGTACTTGCAATCGACTACTCCCTCGGTGGTACACATATCTTGACGACCAAGGCTTTCATCCGATGCAAGCTTGATGCATACACACGGAAGACCCGCCTCCAGATCGTGGGCATTCACTCCTTGAATCCACGCCCTTCTTGCCGTTGCATGGTTCACCAAGTGGAGCTCCCAGCTCGATCATTCACATGATCATGTCCCCTCCATGGGACTCACAGCACGTGCACTTGGACTTCTTCCTCGGTGGTATACAGCTCCCATATGCTGATGACTAAGGCTTTCATCCAATGCAAGCTTTGATGCACACACGAAGATCCGCCTCTGCGGTACTACGATATTCACTCCTTGAATCCATAGCCCTTCTTCTTGTTGTGTCATACACCAAAGTGGAGCTCCTAGTAACTCCTTATCATACCTCCGCATGATTTTGTCCCTCACGGGACAAGATTATCTGTATTGCATTGCCACGAACTATTCCACCACGATCCGCTGCACCATGTTGCCTCCTGGTGACATCTCCATTGCATACAGATTCTCGTGTGATGAGCTCGGACTACGACTTCTCCACGTGTGGCCTCTGCCAACACATCGTAGGGCCTCTACCATCTCCGACTTTTAGTTCGCTCCCTTGGCAATTCCCTTCGTCCCCCCCCACTCCGGTTACTCTGACGAAGCATAGCTCTAGGACAGTCCGTCGCCTAGTAGCTCCTGAAGTCCCCGACTTCGCTAGAGCTGGTGCACCATTGTTTGGTTCATGGGCCTCTATCCCCTACCAACACAATCTTGCTATGCACCTCCTGTTCTTGACAACTCGAATGGCAACACTGTGGCATATTCTTAAAGAGTATCCGCCTCTGCGTCCTCTTGCCCCATACTAAGGTCTCATGATCCTAACTTTGTCTCCGCAAGTTGAATCACCTTAGTTACTCCATCAAATGCATCTCTTAGGTAGCTTGCATGTGCCTTGAAGTTCCCTTCATCTTTGGCACCATGCAAAATAAGTCCGCCCCATCAGAATGAAGAACTCATGGAATGACATGATCCCACTCTTGCCTCTACAAGAGTTCATGCTCTTGACCTCTGTCTAAGGAAAGCTCCGTGCCTCCGCTCCATGATCCATCTTCTATGTCGACTTTCTTCATGCGGCTTGGATACTTCACCAAGTTTCACCCAAGTCGCTCCGCTCCTCGATTTGCATTGAGTTGATAGTGGCCCTCACGTCCACCATTCCATGGGTCAGCCCTATGTTGAGTTTGATTTACTCGACTCTAAGTGTGCCTTCATATGATGTTGCCTTGGATTGCTCCCCACTTGATCTCGAAATGCATCCCCAATGCATTACCTCCTTCGAGATCATGCGACAACTCTTCGTCGCTCACTCGGTCCGTTGAGCTTTATGAAGATATAACCCTGAGAAACTCTTCCTCAATGTGTGCAGTCCGTTGCACATGATTCTCCCACTAGAGAACTAGGACTTATCCCTCCTGGATATCTATCCTGCTGGAGCAACTTTTCTCTTTATATACTTCCCACTGGAAGTTTCGAAGACCATCATCCCCTTTGGACTACTCCGTCTTACTGAACTTGTGCTTTGTTCTGCCCCCACAAATGTACTTGTTAGATTGTGACCCTTCTCTAATATAGTCTCCACTCCTTCAAGGTCTAGCAACATGCGGAACTTGTTGCACATTTCAGCCACCTATGGACATATCCTTTCCATGTTGAAGAGAAAGTTCTGATGCTCCATGGCGTTGAGTTCTAATCGCGCCTTGGGATGGCCACGAACACTCCGTCATCCATGTACAAGCCCATGCATGAGTTCCGAATCCTTCGAGCTAGCAATTCTCCTCACCTCTGTGAGCTTTGCACAACTCTTTCGGTAGTTACACAACAACTCCCACCTTGTACGGTCTCATCTTTCACCAAGCACCCTGCTTTGCCTTAAGCACCGTCAAGTTTGGTTGCCAACGTCGAGCTATAGCTCAAACTCAACCATCCCAATCTTTGTGTGCTACGCATTCTTCTTCGCTTGCTTGTCCACATGGTGCCTCTCGCGCAAAGGGGTTGGCTATTCCTTGAATGCCAAACCAGGATGCTCGCTCCTTTGAGCGACTCCTTTCCCTACATCTCAATGTCCGTTTCCCCCAAACGGTTGCGCATGCTGACTGTCCTCCACACACCCTAGCTAGGTCCCCCACATTTGTATGGCAAGTATTTTTACGTGTGCTTGTCCCGCTCTGATACCACACTGTCATGGGCTTAGCTGATTTTGTCTAAGCCGTGCGGCACCCATGCGTGTCTGTCCGCAAAGGTCAGCCCTCCATGGGATCTCCTAAAATCCCACAGACTTACAAAAAGAGAAAACGGGCCAGAAGAAGCAACTCCCACGGGATCCACAAGCAACTGCTCAAGAAAAACACTTTATAAAGCCAAAATACAAATTACACCCATGGCCATCACAAACTCAGAGAGGTTGCACACAAAGGATAATGGTCCACTACAGACCGAGCCCCCACAAGTGCTTATAAGACACACTTGTATTTACAAGCCAAACTTGGCCATAAAGCAAATCAAACTAGGGCTTCCAAACCTACTGCAAGCCCGCTTCTTGTTGTACAAGATATGTACCTAAATCGAAGGACACAGACTAACACAAGTATTTCATCGAATACCTTGTTTACATTGTTGTCCGTGACAATATGTGTGTGACCCTCTAGGCTCGATACCTAGCTGACTGTGAGTCACTCCCATTAGAACTCATTCTGATATAGTGAATTATTATCTCCATAATAATTCACTTGACTCATCGGCTATGGATGTACTAGGCCACTACGCCATAGTCCCCAGACGGTACAGGGGGATCAAATCCATTGGACCTGTATATCCACAGTTACTGTGTATCTATAGTTCCTCATCCAACTAATATTTCATAGACCGTATATTGTACATGGTGCTGTCAGGTCACATATGAAATCAGTTTGTCTTACTCTAATCAGATTCTACTAGAGAACTCTTTCTCTCTCAATCCGAATGACCCTGGCCAGCGATTTATCTAAGTAAGCACATATGAGATATTCCTCTCATGATACCGAGAGCGGATAAGCCTCTATTAACACTCAATTACCTTAATATTAGCTACTAATCCTAATAATCAATTGTACCAGATCTGGAACTTTCCAAACCTTTAAGTTTGGCGTTAAAGAAAGGAGTACTCATATAAGATATCCTTGGTGTTTTAAGTCAAAGGACCAGATACACAACTGGGACAATGGAATCACTGTTTGACATTATGTATCATCAACCATATAGCATTCCATAAGTGGATCAATCAGTGAACTCATTCTCTAATGAGTACCTGTACTATATCCCTAGTGTCTCCATATATGGACAGATATATAGTACACTGATATGTCCGGTTATCTCGATGTCCCTCTCAAGTAACCTATAACCAGAATTATTTAAGATTTATGTTTAAAAGTGAATCGATCTCATTATCGTGATCTCATCACGATCCGATTCTCATTGAACAGAACTAAGGACATCACAATATATATGCTACAAACAATATAATGTGAGTATATGTCAATATTAATCATAAGCAAAAAGATCGTACAGCATGTCACACGTGCCATCACTCACATGAGTGGCTTGCAGGGCACTTGTAACCAGCAAAAAGTTGACAAGAGAAGAGCATTTGGGAGCGATCGATGAAGGGGTTATGTTGGCATTGTGATGAACCGTTGAACCGTGAACATCACTGTAAAAAAGGGAGGCTTCTTGTGATTGAGCCAATAGAAGAAGAGGTCATTGAACATCTAGAAGAGAGCCTTAAACATGAAAAAGAAGATATAGAAGAAGAGCTAAAACCGACTGATTTTATGGTGCACATGCTAGCCGGCTACTCAAATCCACAGGATAAAAGTTGGAAGCCTTCTCAAATAACAACCAATCACTATTCTCATCGACACAGGCAAGTTTGACGCTCACTATTCTCATCACTATTCTTATCGACATAGGCAACACTAATAACTTTCTAAATAGTAAGGTTGCTACTCGGATGGTGCTCCACATCAAAGGTTGCAGCAGGTTTGACGTAAAGGTCACCGACGGTCGAATCCTAAAGTGCGACTAAAGATGCCCGCAGGTGAAACTATTACTGTAATACCAAGAAATTATTGCTGACTTCTTCCTCTTACCAATTGATGATTATGAGGTGGTGCTTGGCATAGAATGGCTGATGATGCTATGTGGTGTCTCTTGAAACTTTTTTAAATTGATTATGAAATTCTACTGCAAAGGCAAATAGGGTCACCCTATAAGGGAAGCACGGAAGCAACATAACCACCGTTTCGACCCAATGAATGAAGAAAGTTTTACACAAGGTAAATGGTGGCTTTTTGATGCATCTCCAACAGCAACCATAGGGGAAGAAAATAGGGATTGAAGATCAAAATCTTGCCCAATTGCTTGTTACTCGTATGCAAAAAGAATATGCATTGACTACCAAGCTTTAAATGATATCATCGTCAAGGACAAGTACCCAATACTAGTGGTGGATGAACTTTTTGATGAGTTAAAAGGAGCTCGAGTCTTCACGAAGTTAGACCTTTGATCTGGTTACCACCAAATTCGGGTATATGAAGATGACATTCCAAAAACTACATTCTACAAATATAACGGCCATTATAAATTCTTGGTAATGCTTTTAAGACTCACTAATACTCCTTCAGCCTTCCAAAGCCTCATGAACGATATTTTTTGAAACTTTCTTCGTAAATTTATGCTGGTATTTTTCGATGAATTCTCATTTACAGCCCTTCTCTTGAGACTCACTTTCAGCACTTGCAGTTTATTTTGATGATCCTTTGAGAGAACACTCTTTTTATTAAGCAAACAAAGTATAGATTTCTCCAATAAAAAGTAGAGTACCTTGGGCACATAATTTTAGAAGGAGTGGCGGTAGACCAAATAAAGGTTGAGGCAATGTAGGGCTGGTCGAAACCTACAAATGTGAAATCACTGCACGATTTCCTTGGACTAACGGGCTACCACCGAAAATTTATGAAGGACTATGGGAAGATCAGTACACCCCTCACTTCTCTACTAAAAAAAGACGTCTTCTAATGGTCGGACAAAGCCTCCATTGCCTTCGACAAACTTAAGGCAGCCATGACGACGACACCGGTGCTAGCACTACCATATTTTAGCCGACCCTTCATCATCGAGACCAACGTATCTGGAGTCAGAATTGGAGCCGTTCTCATGCAAGATGGTCGACCACTCTCATACACCAGCAAGGCGTTGTCTCCCTCCCATAAAAAAATGTCAATATATGATAAGAAGATGTTTGCCATTGTGCACGCAGTAACAAAGTGGAGACCCTACCTGATCGATCAGTGATTTCAAATTAAAACCAACCATAGAAGCCTCAAGTACTTTTTGGAGTAGAAGATATCATCCTCGGAGCTACAAAAATAGGTAACCAAACTTCTTGGATTTAATTATGAAATTATTTACAAAAAGGGTAAAGAAAACATTATTGCAGATGCTCTCTCATGGCTACCTGAGTGTTAGAACCCTTATAGATTCTAAGCTTGGGGTGATCTCTATAGGGGATCAGCCTCCTTGGAACTCTATAAGGGTTCCTATCTCCTTGGTTTTCTACACAAAGGCTGAAAAATAATTGATCTATTAATGATAAAAAGTGGCTAATTATAAGGCTATTTATAGGGCTTCTAAACCCTAACTCCTAATAGGATTCCTACTCAAGACTCCTACTCCTAACAACTCCAACTCCAACTCTAAGAAGCAAATCCTACTTCCAACAACTCCAACTCCAACTCTAAGAAGTAACTCTTACTTCCAACAACTCCAACTCCAACTCTAAGAGGCAACTCTTAGCCGACCTCTCTTAAGAGGAGGAGGGGCTAGGATGTTGAATCTTGGATTTTGATAATGAAATCAATTGATGGGTTTTTGATATAACAGGATTATTAGAATTGATTGATGTAGGATTAATTACGATAGAATGATTATTATAATTAGGATTGGCCAAGGTCAAGTCGATGCATCGAGTCGATGCGGTTGGGAACTCGCTAGGAGTGCATCGGGAGCTTGCTGAGAGTATCGAGAGTTTGCCAAGATGGCGCAAGGGAGTTCGCTAGAAAAAGACCAAGACTTGCCGGAAGATTGCCGAGGGTAGTCAAAAAACTTGCCGAGAGTTAGGATGGTCTTGTAACGGATGTTTGACAATTATGATTGTATTTAATTAAGTCATAATTAGCATTGTGCAGGACTAACTATGACAGGAGTAATGGAGTTACAACCATATGATGAGCCAAAATCAAGCTTGAGCATCAGGCCGGGGTTTAGACGATGTAGTGGGATCTCGCCAAAGTTCGCTAGGAGATTTACCGAAGGGATTGGGAAGCTCGCTGGGAACACGTTGGGAGATCATCGGAAGAAGACCAAAAGACTTGCTGTAAGAATGCTGGAGGCTGCCGGATTGGCAGGAGTTAGGTCTTGGTTTAGCTTATTGGTTATTAAGTTTTGTAATCATTATCGTAGTTAGGAATTAAGTCCCAATTGAGTTAGATTTGGATGAAATCCAAATCAACTCAATAAGACAACCGAGTCCACTATAGGGTTTGGTTGAGCTCAATTAGTTGACCAAGGGAATGGTCAACTGATGGTTCAAGCCAGAATTTGAAAAATTGAGGAAACCACTATTGCAGAAATTTTTGAGGGTAAATCGTCGGTGAGCGGTGGGTGTACAGCCACCGCCTAAGTTTTCGGGCAACTAATGGTGGCTGACCCGCTCAGACTAGGCAATTGAACCACTCGTACCTAGGAATCTAGGAACTTTCTACGGTTGACCTGCCCAGAACCAGTAGGTAAATCGCTTGTACCCTAGTGTTCGGATGGCTAAGCTACCCAGGTCGGTGGGTAAACTACCTGTACCCGATTTTTTTGGGTATGTTTGATTTATGGCTTCAAAAATCTAAAGCCACTTGGGGCCTATAAATACCCCAAGTTTTCTTGCATTCTACATAATAATTTTGGGGATTATATTCTGTGATAAAATTGTGTGTGATTTGTAAAAAAAAGAAAAGGAGAACGGAGAGAGAGCTTAGAGTAGAAAATTCTCAAGTCTCCCTTGTAAGCTCAAGTGTAAGGGTTTGGTCTTCACCAAAAGAAGATTGGTAGTGGACATCGGTGTGCCTCAAGAATGAGGACTCAAGAGTGGATGTAGGCTTTTGGTGCCGAACCACTATAAAAATTGTGAGTTCATCTTTTGCTTTCCTTATTAACGCTTTTGATCTTGTTTACTCTTTGAAAGTAAATATTTCACTTATAACATTTCTTATCTTTTGGATTTCCTTGCTCTTTCTCAAGTAATTAGTAAGCAAGCAACTTAGCAATCTTCTTATCATTCACCTGCTTTATTTAAACAACAAGCTTTGGATCTTCCTATTTTTCTTAAAGCCAACATATTTTTATTTAAAATGAAAAACTTACACTTGCACTAATTCACTCCCCCCCCCTTGTAGCGCCAATTGATCATAACATAGGAGACTCCCATCCTATAAGGACTCCTCCTTAACCCTAGCCAACCACTTCTTTACTATGGGGTGATAGCTAGATTAGGGTTTTTTACATTTATGATGCAATTGTCTTTAAACCGTATCCATCTCTGACTCCTAACTAGACTCCAGTTCAATCGAATCCTAACCCTACTAGGATTTAGGCTGATTTATTATAATTGACTCAAATCTCCTCCTAGCCAGCCTAATGTCAGGTCTAGGTTAGCAAACAAGCCCAATCTAAGGACTTCACTCAATTGACTAGGACCCGACTCAGCTAGGGTCCTAATAGACCCGTCCTCTTCAATTCAGCCTTGTCCTCAAGACTGAGCTCTATATCTCTAGGTCCTGATCTGCAACTCCTCACGAGGCTCCCTTGTGGCCCCTATAGTAGGCACATCCTACTCCTGCGGTCCAACATCAGTAGTAGTGGCTGAACGATGATGTGTCATGATCCTGTAATAACATGCAATCATCAGTTGAACCTAAGCCTCCTCATCAACTTGGGTATTGGGGGATAGATATGGGCTAGTCATCCTCTCTAAACTTCCATTTGGGGTGAGATTCCTGGAGGATCAATTATAATTTTGAATTAGTGTGCTGATCTGATCCATAAGTTGTGGCTCTAATGTGATCTCCAATTTTGTAGGGTCCAAAGAAACTAGGAGACCATTTCCATGAGGCTCGAGTCTTTATAAATTTCTACTGGTAGGGATGAAGATGGAGAAAGACTCAATCTTTAATAGTAAACTTCCTTCTACTTTGGCGTTTGTTGGGCGACTGTTTCTTTCTTGTACAGCTGGCATGTGGTTGTTCTTTAATAGTAGCCAGGCTTTTCTTTGTGATGGTGGTTGCCCTCTAGTAGTGTCTATGTAAGGTGAGCCTAATCTAAGTTTGGAGGGAGTAAAAGCTGTAATTTTTTAGGACTTAATTTTATCTCCTCTCTTTATTGTTGTCCTGTACTATACCAAGCCATAAATTCAGTATTAGTCAGTATTTTCTTGTTGTATATTAAATATTTCAAGTGGTATGGGGAGAGGGCTTTACTGATGTAGGCTAGGGATCAACCATCTTGCATATGGATAACACAAAATTCTAGCTCCCAATGCGTCAATCACAAACACTTTATCGAAGTTGGGTAAAGCCAGCACCGGTAAAGAGTAGGGGCAGCAATTTAGCCGAATGACCCCTGTTTTCAGCTTTTTGGAGGTGAGGATAATGACATGGCTAAGTGTTTATTGCTGGTTTGCCCGGGAGAATCAGAATTCGATGGTCATGCCGGCGGGTAGAAAGAATGCTGCATGGTTCAGTGAAAATATCTAAAAATTCAACAGGCGATTGGAGAAGGTTTGGGTCTTCAATTTTTATTGGCTCCCTCATAGAGTGCTACTGAAATTGCATCAGGAAGTCATTGTTCACTTTATTCAAAACTTTTTGCATTTTACTTGCAAATCATCATTATGTCGCTCCAATGTTTCCCGCGTAGGATCTCCTATTTCTCATGGCTAAAAATTTTCATGATAAATTTAAAAAAATCTCAAGGAACATCACCTAGTATAGTTAGCCATTTGATGTTGAGCACCGCCTCATAATCATCAAGAGGAAGAAGGAAGAAATCAATATCTCTTGGTCCTGTCGCAACAATTTTACCCACGGGCATCTTTGGTCGCACTTCAAAATTTGGTCGTCGATGACCTCAATGTCAAACCTGCTGCAATCTTTATTTTGAAGTATCAATTGGGTAGCAAGCTTGCTATTCATAAAGATTTTGGTGCTCATAGTCTTGATGAGGATGGTGACGGGATGTTGCTTAAGAGATTCTTCAACTTTTGCTGCTTGCAGGTTTGCATGGTCGACTAACGCATAAGTCATACAATCGGCTGATTGTGGGTCTTCCTTCATGTTCTCCTCCTCAGGTTCCTAGACCTCTTCTTCAGATTCTTCAATATATTTTATCATGGAAAGCTCCCTATTTTTGTAGTAATGGTTGTAGCTCTAGAGTTTGTTGCAATGCCAACAAAGGCCCTTCGCTGATCCATCGCATAGCTCTTCTCTCGTCAATTTTTTTGGCAGTGAGGAATGGCTAGGAGCAGAGGGAGGTTTATATGCTACTTGTCTAGGAGTGGTTCTCATCCTCCGAGCATCTTGTTTAGTCGTTCCTCTTAGATTCGGACGAAAGAGATAATGACCTTCATGATGCGGGGCTACCATGCTTTAACCTCTCCTTTAATTTCCAACTTGAGTCATTCGATAAATATCTCTAATAATTATCTGTCAGACCAATCACAAGCAAAGTAAGATAATTCCTCAAACCTAGTCTAGTATTCTTAGATTGTGGAGGTTTGTCGGATCTTGGCAAGTTGTTCGTTGATATTATCGTACTTGGTTGTCCTAAAGTGGTCAGCAGTGCCTTCTTGAATTATATCCACGTCAAAACCCTATGGGTTTATTCAAACCAATTGTACCATCATATAGCTCTCTTTCGAGGTGGTTGACAGCAATGTCTACCATGGAATCCTCTGGTGTTTGGTAATAGCGGAAGTAATATTCGGTGCATGAAATCCATCCCGTCAAGTCTCCTTCCCATCAAGGGAAGTCCACCCTTATGTGCGGCTACATTATATCAATGGCCTTGATAGGACTCCAACAGGGCTGAGTCCTAATCTCCCTAGATGTAGTCAATAAAACCCTACTAGATTGTAATAAAGTCACTTCTATCTTATAAAGGAGTATGACTAGGGTTTAGATTAGCCCTTAGGGCTTAGTAGCCGTCGCCTCCCCCTTACTGGGTTGGTAGGCTAGGGTTTCCCCCTGCTTAGGTCAGCTATAGAGCCAACCTAACCGTCACCTATTCTCTTTAAGGCAGGAAGGTTATAGAAGGGGTAAAAGGATAATTTTAGTTAAGCACGCACCCCCTAGGGCTAGGGTTTGGAGCCCTATATAAGCATGTAGCCTCCACCTCTTTTTATCAAGCAATCTACAATCTTAATTCAACCTTATGCCGAGACTAGGAGGGAGGAACCCCTACAGCATTCCAAGGGTTGATCCCCCTTAAGGATCAAAATCTATAAAGCTTCTTCTGGGGTTTTATCATCTTGTATCAGAGCAGCGATCTTGCTGCCCCAGTAGCCATCTCAGCCGCCTCCACCTTCCCAAGCAATTCCCACAATTGCTGCGACACGTGCCTCCACCTTCTACTCCAGCCATAGATCAAATCAATCCACCTTCATCTAAGACTGATCTCGTGAAAAAACTCTTTTTGGATCTGGACTTATAGGGTTGCGATTCTTTGTTGCATAGTACATAAATTTTAAAACGTAGAATCTGCCTTCTATTTATTGGCCTCTTGAAACCAAACTTTTGTTAATCCTTTTTAGCCGAAATTTTTATACAATTCCAAAGATCAACTTAGCTTTCATTTGAGATTGATTTCTGAAAAAAATTCCTTCTAGAACCAAGTTTCTTATGCAATCTTTTACCATCATGTAGTTCTGAAATTTTTATAATGTAGGATCTACCTTTCATCTTTTGCTATATTTCCCTACTGTTACACTGTCAAAATTTTGCCAAACTTTTTACTAGTATTACTAGCATCTGAATCAAGGATTTTTGTATAAATTCCTTGAACTTTCCTCTAGAATTTACATCAAGAAGTCATTGTTTCTTTGATGTAAAATCTGTTCGACAGGACAACACATTATAGCACCTTCTTTAACCAAATTCTATCAGATTTAAATGTTATTTTTTGTGGGATTTTAGACTCTCTTTTCCTATCTCTAAACCCTACCATCCTTATCAAAAACACCTCCAAATCTTACCCTAAACTGAACCCAAACAGTCACCCAAATCAGCCCTAACCATAGCCTACTTCCTTATCGATCCACTTAACTTTTCAGCCAACTTTCCTTACCGATACACCTACCTTTGCTACCATCTATCCTAGATCTAAAATCTATTTCCCTAACCTTTATCTACTATTATCACAACCCTAAAACCATACCAATTTGTAGCCTAACCCCACAAAACTGTAGCCCAAAATTGCACCCAAAACAGCCACAAACCGCATAAAAAAATCACAGTCTTTGGTCCACCAACTTTTCAGCCACCCAATCTCCCTTATCCCTTCAACCGTAGCACACATCTTTTACTACCCAACATTGCCAACAATGACCTCTTGCTGCCATCTTCCTTGATCGTAGCTAGCAGCGATCCTTCCAGCAGAAAACTACCAGTAGCGATCTTTCGCTGTAATCTGTTTACATCACAACCAGCAATAATCGTTCGCTGCCGACTATCTTGATCGCGACCAGCAACAAATTGAACACAACAACAGCCATCTCTCACTCCATACCATTGCTGCCCTCCTCTGTAATAGCAGTGTACATCGCTACCCCGTCTTCCTTCTATTGCAGCTGCACCCATGTTGCAACTGACGCCACCTGTAGCCACGAAGTCACATCGCAGCCGCAACCAACGTTGCTGTTGCCCTCTTCTTCCTCCATCATCGCTACTGCCTTTTGACTCAGATCACTTGGTTGCCATCTTCCGACAAATATTAGCCACTAAAAAAATCACAACATCGATGACATTGCAGCGTCAATATTGTAGCATCACCGAAGGACCGCAGCCGACGTTACTGCTTCCATTTTCTTCCTCCACCATTGCTGCTACCCTTGGTTGCCATCCTCCACTTAGAGACTTCACCACTGTAGCCCCAACATTGCTGCCATTGCTGCCTTCAACCTAAAGATTGCAGTTACACTCTTTAATCGGTTTGATTTGACAGGTTGGAGATCCTTACGTCATGACATCGGTAGGCTTATTCGAAGCCAAATTGGAGGTTCTTGAGATGTATATGGATGTTAAATTACATGCTCTCTTTGAGGAGTTTAGATTGGACTGATCACTAAGCCTAATAAGATCACAACATGGTGTAAATTTGGATTGTAAAAAGAACATTAAAGAAGAACTAGAGATGATCCGTCAAACCTCCACCATCCAAGAGTACAAAACTAGGTTTGAAAGGTTATCTAATCAAACTTATGATTGGTCTGAAAAATAAATGTTGAGGACTTTTATTGAGAGCTTGAAGCCGAAGATTTAGGAAGAAGTTAAAGTATGATAGCCGTACATATGTAATGCAGACATCAAGAGGAGTGATTGAACTATGAAGCTCAGAAGACTAGAGTTGCTCCCCGACCAGTGACACCAAAACTTTCACATCCTCCTACTATCAGCCAACCCCCTTAGTTATAGAAATTAATAAGAGAAGACCTCCATGACGGATCAACAAAGGGCCTATGTGGGTATTGTGATAAATTATAGAGCCTAGAACACAAATGTAAAAAGGAGACACCGCTGATAATTGCACCCACTAAAGAACCCAAACTTGAAGATACGACTCTCGAGCCCAAGGAGGAGACATCACAACCAGCCACCCGCACGATCCCTACCTTAGCCGGCTACACCAACCTGCAAAAATTGAAGATCGAAGAATTTCTCGAACAATAGTCTATCATCATCCTCATAGATGTCGGGAGCACACACAACTTCATGAGTAGTAAGGTTGCTGCCCACTTAATGCTATAAAAAGAAGATTACAACAGGTTTGAAGTCAACGTAGCTAACCACCAAATTCTGAAGTGCAACCAGAAGTGCGCACGAGTAGAACTAATCCTACATGAGCAAGACGTAATTGCTGATTTTTTCCTCCCTCTTGATGGTTTTGATATAGTGCTTGGCATTGATTGGTTGTCCACAATAGGAGATGTTTTCTAGAATTTTTTGAAGCTAACCATAAAATTTTTCAGAAAAGGAAAGCAGGTGATTCTACGAGGGAGCCCAGCTACTACAACCACAACACAATACTTGGAAGGGGTACCAAAACAAAAATCCAGTGGTTTCCCAATTCAAATCAAGGGTTTCATGAGATTGAAGATAAGAACCCTCTCCCACAGCTTGCTAAAATTTTGGGCATCTCTACCAAATCAAGCCGATTACCTCCTCTGAAGTTGTTCGACCACCCTATGCTAAACATATCAAAACTTCTACTAGTTGTTGCTCGATCAGATTACTTCCTACAACCTCAGAAGGTTGAAAAGAAAAGGATCGTCCAAGAGATGATAGAGACATAGATTGTTCGACCATGCTTATTTTCTGATCAGATCATGATACTTAAAGACTTCCTTGATAATGATCTCTGATCTATGGCCTAAGACTGCGAGAAAATTGAGCCCCTCTAGTGGCGAAATTAGAAAAGGGGAAGGATCATTTGCAGGACTCAACGAAGCATGAACATAATCCCTCTCATTATAGAGAAAGATGCACCATCTTGGTCGAGTGAAACTATAGCCCTCACGACCATGATGTCGTCCATACCAAATCGTGGCCAGATGTTTATTATTAGAGCAGACACATCTAGAGTGGGGGTCAGTACTATCTTCATGCAAGATGGTCAACAACATGAATAAGTGAAAATGGGCCTCGAAAAATCACCACTCCTACCCACCTCAGACTTAGATCGAGCTCACACCACTAGAGATTTTATCAAAGGACAACCTCACTCCAAAAGAAGGCACGACTACTATTACAGAGCAACCATGTGGTAGCCCATGCAAGGAAGAAACTTCCCCCTAACAGACGCCGGAGCAGAAGAAAGTTTCTTAAGAAAGATAAAGTCCCCCTTCATCTTCAGCTCCACCAACACAAAATTCAAGCCTCGAGAAAGTGGTCTCCCTATCTTTTTGGGCCTTGCAAAATTAGGAATGATATTGGGGTCTTAACCTGGAGATCAGATCCGTGCACCAGATCAAAATTATAGTTGATCCTTTAAGTATCCCACCTCAAATGGAAATTTAAAGATGACGACTCAGCTCAAGTTCTTCTAATTGACAACCAAGCTGATGAGGAGCTGAAGACCCAATTCCTTGAGTTCATGGAACTTCAACCTTGAGGATAAGGTTGATTTTAAGATGGTGGGTTTGATAGGACTCTAGCAGAGTTAAGTCCTAATCTCCCTAGAAGTAGTTAATAAAATTATAATAAAGTCACTCATATCTTATAAAAGAGTATGGCCAGGGTTTAGATTAGCCCTTAGGGCTTAATGGTTGCTGCCCCCCTTACTGGGTTGGTAGGCTAGGATTTCCCCCTGCTTAGGTCAGCTATAGAGCCAACCTAGCCGCCACTTGTTCCCTCTAAGGTAGGTAGGCTATAGAAGAGGCAAAAGGATAATTTTAGTTAGGCAAGCACCCCCTAGGGCTAGGGATTGGAGCCCTATATAAGCATGTAGCATCCACCTCTTTTTATTAAGTAATCTACAATCTTAATTCAGCCTTGTGCTGAGTCTAGGAGGGAGGAACCCCTACAGAGTTCCAAGGGTTGATCCCCCTCAAGGATCAAAATCTATAGAGCTCCTTCTGGGGTTCTATCAGGCTTGTACTTCCTTTTCCGGAGGCCTCTTTGAACTTGCACTTTGTCTGAATTTTGTTGGGCTCAGAGATCGGCCCAATCCGAATTCGACGAATAAGGTGCACAATCTATCCTTTATGCGTGATTCAAACGCCTCCAACTTAGCATCGCTTGAACCTTGAGATGCCATTACGTGTGCCTCTAGATTTGAGATGTCAATATCCTTCTCCTACTATTGGGTTGGTGGTATAAAATGGTTGGGTAGATTGGTGGCCGAAAGGGATGGTGGATCATGGGTAGATGGCTGCGGTTTGGGGCTGACAGTTAACTATTTTTAGGTTGTTATTGGGGCTATGATTTAGGGCTGCTATAGGGGTCATATGGGGGGTATGATAGTTAAGGTTTAAGGTTAGAGGAATTATTTAGGGTTGTTGTTGATGATAGCAACGGATTTGGTAGGGATCGGGTGTGGATGCAACAAGTAGAATCGAAGGTAGTGCAACAAAATTTTTCATCAAAGAAGGTGCTACTGATGCTACTATTTGGGGTTATTGTAAAGGTTTAAGGTTAAAGGGGTGGATTAGGGTTGCTATTGATAGCAGTAATCATTTTGGTAGGGATTGATGGCCAAAAGGATGATGAATTAAGTTTCCGATTTAGGGTTGATAGCTTGTGGTTTATGTTGCTGTTGGTACTGTGATTTGAGGGTGTTGTGGAGGCTGCAAAGGACTTTTGTAGCAATGGAGGCTGGGAAAGAAGTTTTAGGGTTGCTGTTGGGGGCAACAACTAGTTTGGCAAGATTTAGTGGTTGCTGTGGAAGACCATTGTTTGGGATGTAGTTTTCTCTACAGTTTTGGTTGGCTATGGAAATAAAAAAAGGCTACAACATCTGCATCTTAAGGCTAGAGGGGTGCCCTAAAGATGACATGAGTGATAATAATAATTTCGATAAGGATCAGATATGGGTGTAGGAAAAACACCTAAAGATAGTGTTATAGAATTCTATGTCGATAGGTTACAAGAGGTCACTATTTTGGGCTACGATTTTAGGTACTGTTTGGGTTCTAGAAATAGGTTATGACAATAGCATCTTAAGGCTAGAGGTGTGCACTAAAGATGATGTGGTTGGTGACACCGAGATTGGTAGGGTTTTGGGGTTTTAGGAGAAGAAGAACGATAAAGGTATAGCAGCAGATTTCTTTAGTTGAAAAATTTTTAACAATAAAGATGTAATTTTTTTCAGCAATTTATAATAAGGATTCAAGTAAAACTTAAGGAAAATCCACTGGTAAGGAGAGGTAATATCATCAAAAAATTCATAGAAGAAAACAGTAGCAGAAGATTTGGCAAGATCAAAGATCATGGGAAGGTGCTACCGTAGATTTTTACATCTAAAGTGCAGTAGCTTTAATGTAAAAAATCAATAGTTTATATTGAGAATCTTTTGATGAAACTAAAAGAAATCTACTGTTAAAGAGTGCAAAAGCTATTATAAAAAGCTCATGGAGGATTAGACAAAAAAATCACAACAGCAAGATCAAATAGGCAATGCTATGCGACTGAAATTATATAACACAACTTTCGTCAAAGAGATGGAAACTTTATGACGAAAAGTTTATGCAGCAAGATAGGAACAATTTTTTTAGTTTTTTGGAATAAGGATAACTAAATACAGTAGCAGTAACGTAGGAAACCAAAACCTATTGTAATTCATAGGGATATTAAAGGATGATCTACGACAGTAGAGATGATGACAGAATTCAGTGACGATCTTTAAGGAATTATAGGAATTGCTTGGGTGATTGTGGAGGGATGATGGACAACTATGGAAGGGCAGTAAGACATCAAGAATGCTGCTCTGATACTAAGTGTTAGAACTCTTACGGATTATAAGCTTGGGGTGATATCTATAGAGGATCAACCTCCTTGGAACTCTATAGGGGTTCCTCCCTCCTTGGTTTTTTGAACAAAAGGCTAAAAAATAATTGATCTATTGATAATAAAAAATGGATGATTACAAGGCTATTTATAGGGCTTTTAAACCCTAACTCCTAATAGGATTCCTACTTAAGACTCCTACTCCTAACAACTCCAACTCTAACTCTAAGAAGCAACTCCTACTTCTAATAACTCCAACTCTAACTCTAAGAAGCAACTCCTACTTCCAACAACTCCAACTCCAACTCTAAGAAGCAATCCCTAGCCGACCTCTCTTAAGAGGAGGTGGGGTTATGAGACTCTTATCCCATAAGGATTTCGTCTCAACCCTATCCAACCACTTCTTTACTAGGGGGCGGTAGCTAGATTAGGGTTTATTACATTCATGATGTAATTGTCTTTAACTCATATCCATCTCTGACTCCTAAATAGACTCTAGTTCAATCAAATCCTAACCTTACTAGGATTTGGGCTGATTTATTATAATAGACTCAAATATCCTCTTAGCCAACCTAATGCCAGGTCTAGGTTAGCTAACAAGACCCAATTTAAGGACTCGACTCAATCGACTAGGACCCGACTCAGCTAGGGTCCTAACACTGAGCAAGCTAAATTTTCAGTCATCTCCCTTCCTACCATTGGCTTCCTCAAGGACATTAGTAAGGAATACAAGAAGGATCTAGGGACCAGCAATATCATAAAAAAATTGGAGAAGGATCCAAGCACAATAGCCCACTACACTTGGGATTTGAGGGATCTTCGCTATAAAGGTCGCATTGTGCTTATACCCGACTCCCCTTATATCAAAATCATCCTGCATGAAATGCACTCCACACCTTTAATAGGGCACTCTGGATTTCTGAGAACCTACAAAAGAGTGAAGCAAACTTTTTATTGGAGAGGGATGAAAAAAATTATTTCTGAATATGTGGCACAATGTGATGTATGTCAACAGTAAAAGGGTGAAATAGTGGTAAGTCCAGGGAAGCTACAACCACTACCCATACTAGACTTGGTATGGATTGACATCTCCATGGATTTCATCGAAGGGCTGCCACCTTCCAAAGGTAGAAGCACAATCCTCGTGGTGGTTGATCGACTTATGAAATATGCTCATTTTTGTGTTATGAGAAATCCTTACACTGCTGCTAGTATTGCTCAGATTTTCATGAAAAATATTGCTAAACTACATGGGATGCCAAGGCCCATTGTAAATGATTATGACAGGGACAAACTCCTATAGCTGCTAAAGAATAATCTCTCTATCACACAAGCTAAAATGAAGCAACAAGCCTACTCATGATGAAGTGAAAGAGAGTTTTCAGTAGGAGATTAGGTTTATCTTCATCTACAACCATACAAGCAACTATTAATCAACACACGAGCCTCCATGAAGCTATCCCCACACTTTTATGAGCCCTATCAAATCACAGAGCGTATTGGAGCTGTGGCGTACAAACTTAAATTGCTTGAGGATGCCAAAATTCATCTTGTCTTCTATGTGTTATGCCTAAAGCCCAAGTTAGGAGAACACGAGTCAGCTCAAATTCAACTACCCAACACCACTGATGATGGAGATATTCAAGCCCACCACAAGCCATCCTCGATCGCAGAATTGTGATGCATCACCAACGTCCATCTACTGAAGTACTAGTGTATTGGAATAATCTACCACTTGAAGATACCATATGGGAATCATATGAGGAGCTGAAGACCCAGTTCTCTGAGTTCATAAAATCTTAGCCTTGAGGACAAGGCTGATTTAATATGACCCTAGCAGGGTTGGGTCCTACTCAACCAAGCATGAGCTAATAAAAACCCTATGAGATTATAATAAACCCCATCTAGCCACCTCTATTCTATAAAGAAGAGTGACTATGGTTTATATTTGGAGCCTTAGGGCTTCCTAGTTGTCGCCCCCTTTACTGGGCAGGTCGGCTAGGGTTTCTAGCAGGGGCACCTATTTGGTGCAGCCCCTTAGGTCGCTGCCCTCTTAACAGGACAAGTCGGCTAGGGTGGAGGGCAAAAGAGATAATTTACTTAGGAACCAGCCCCATAGGGCTAGGGTTTGGAGCCCTATATAAGCATATAGCCTCCAACTCTTTTGAATAACGAAGATCAATCTATAATTTCAGCCATCTGGTTGACTTCTATGAGGGTGGAACTCCTATAGTGTTCCAAGGGTTGATCCCCCTCAAAGATCAATCTACATAGAATTCCTTTGGAGTTCTATCATTTTCCCTCTTTGTTTATCACTAAAAGGAGAAATGTCATATTTTATCATTTTATATATATATGTGTCATCAATATGCTATTTATCTCCCTTTGTCATCAACAAAAAGAGATGAAATAATGAGCAAATAATTTCAAAATACATAAACTCATCATGTGTCAAACTTTTTATTTTTTTAAAAAATAAATATTGATTAAATTTTGTATTGCTCCCCCTTAGTAAAATAGGATAAAAATATATTTTTTTATAAAATTTTTTCTTTTCTTTCTTTGAATAATAAAGAAGAAGAAACAAGGGAGGAAAATAAAAATATCACATCACAAAAAGGCTTAATTTTATAGATGTAAATTCTAAAATCCAATAAAAATCAAGAGCTACCCATGTAATTTAATTCATCTTATGTAAATTATAAGAAAAAATAGTAAATCATGCAAATAATGTATTTTGATGGTTTAGCATTCCTAGCTCTCTTCTAATAAAGTTAAATTACTCTTCATAGTTCAGTAAAAATATCTGCTAATTGATGCTTAGTATCAATAAATTCCAAGGATATATCATGATTATTCATATGATTTCTAATAAATTGATGTCTTATATCAATATGTTTAGTTCTTAAGCATTGAACGAGATATTTAGTTAAACATATGGCATCTGTATTGTCACATTTATAGGGATATTTTTTAAATAAAAATTTCATAATCTTCCAATGTGTTTTTCATCCAAAGAATTTGGGCACAACATGCACTAACTGCAATATATCTGACCTTAGCTGTAGATAAAGCAATCAAATTTTGTTTCTTGAAAGATCAAGAAACAAGGGCATGCCCTAAAAATTAACATGCCCTATAGTACTTTTTATGTCTATCCTACACCCTCCAAAATCGACATCCATATAAGCAAGTAAATTAAAGTTTTTAAATTTTTGATACCATAACCTAAGTTAAAGGTTCCTTTTAAATATCTAAATATCCATTTAAATACTTTAAGGTGAGAAAGTTTAGAATTGGATTAAAATCTTATACATAATCCAATACTAAACATTATATCCAGTATAGTAGTAGTTAAATACAACAAGCTACCTATCATTCCTCTATATGTTCTTTGATCAAAATTCTCTCCCTCATCATCTAAGTCAAATTTTGTAGAAGTACTCATGGGTGTGTTTATAGCCTTAGTATTTTTCATACCAAAATATTTTAACAAGTCTAAGGTATATTTAGTTTGACTAAAAAGATACCATCATTTAATTATTTTATTTATAATTTTAAGAAAAAAGTAAACTTGCCCAAATTCTTGGCTCATACTTTTGACAAAAGATTCACATAAGGACTCATTTGTTAAACCGAAAATTATAACATCAACATAAATTTGAATAATAAAAAAATTAACATCAAAATACTTAAAAAATAATGTGGTATCCATAAAGAAAGAGCTAATTCTTTCATCCAAGCCCAAGGGGCTTGTTTTAATCCATAAGGATCTTTAGGAAGTTTAAAAACATGATTTAAAAAAAGGTTATTTTTAAAACTAAGGGGTTGTTCAACATGCACTTCTTCAGAAATAAATAATTAAGAAAAACACTTTTAACATCCATTTGAAATAACTTAAAATCTTTGAAAGATGCAAAGTTAAGAAGCATCCTTATGGCTTCAAGTTTAGCCATAGGAGCGAAGGTTTCTTTATAGTCGATCCATTCTTAGTTAAAACCTTTGGCCACTAATTTAGCCTTATTTCTAATTATGATACTATTTTCATCTTGCTTGTTTCTAAAAATACATTTAGTACAAATCACTAGGCGGTCACTAGGACTAGGAACAAGCTCCTATACCTCATTCCTCTCAAATTGATTTAATACTTCATGCATTGCAATAACCCAAGAGTCATCTCTTAGGGATTCATTAATGCATTTTGGTTCAGCTTGAGAAATAAATGAGGCATTAGCATAAAAATTTTTAAAAGAAGAATGAGTTTGAACACCTCTTAATGTATCTCTTATTATAAGTTCCTTATGATGATCATTTATATACTTCCGTTCTTTGGGTAAGGATCTGAAAGTAAATTCTTCCAAGTTACTTTTAGGAGAGTTATCATTTAAACTCAAAGTGTCAATATCAAATTCATCATTAAAATCAATTTTTTTTAGGTTCGGAAATCTCATTGAAAACAACATAAATAGATTTTTCAATTACCAAAGTTCTTTTTATTGAATATACAATAAGCTTTTGATATAGAAGAATAATCAAGAAAATGCCTTCATCGAATTTTGCATCAAATTTTCCTAAAATAAAATATTTGCAACCAAATCTTTTAAAATATAAAATATTAGGTTTTTTACTATTCCACAGTTCATAAGGAGTTTTAGAGAGTAATGATTTTACAAGAATTCTATTTAAAATATAGCATGTCATGTTAACGGCTTCGACTCAAAAATATTTGGATATGCTATATTCGTTTAATATGGTTCTAGTCATTTCTTGTATGCTCATATTTTTTTTTCTACTACTATATTTTGTTGTGGATTTCTAGGAGTAGAGAAGTTGTGGATATGCCCATATGACTCACAATAATTTTAAAACTCATTGTTTTGAAATTCACCACCATGATCATCATGTATTGACAAAATCATAAAACCATTTTCATTTTGAATAAGTTTACAAAATTTTAAGAAACATTTAAAGAAATCACTTTTGTATGCCAAGAAATAAGTCCAAGTATATATACTATAATCATCTACTAAGGCAAAAGGCATATTTGCTTCCTCCTAAGCTTGTAGTATCAATTGGTCTAAATAAATCCATATGGATCAATTATAGTGGCTTAGATGTGCTTATTTGATTTTTTTTGACTTAAAGCTACTCTTTATTTGATTTTTTGTTTGACAAGTATCACATATTTTATCTTTAACAAACTTAAGATTAGGTAAACCTCTTACTAGATCTTTAGTTGAGATTTGGTTCAAGTGTTTTATACTAGCATGACCTAGTCTTTTATGCCAAATCCAAGTATCATCATTTAAAGCTGAAAAGCATGTTTCATTACAAAAACTTTCAATGTCAATAGTATACACATTATTGTTTCTTAATGCAATCAAAGATTTATTTTTGTATGGCATTTCAATTATACATGCATTAATTCAAATTTAACAATAAATTTTTATCACATAATTTGCTAATACTAAGTAGATTATGTTTTAAACCATTAGGTAATAGCACATATTGATTTGTTGCATATGGTTCCTTTCCCAATGAATTTTCCTTTGTTATTGTCTCTGAAGGTGGTAACTCCTTCATTTAGGTTAATAAGCTTAGAAAAGTAAGTTGGATCTCCGATCAAGTGCCTTGAGCATCCACTATCAATATACCATTTGGTGCTCCTAGCCTTAATTTGGAGATAAACCTACAAAAAATGTAGTTTTAATTTAGGTACCCATTTCACTTAGGGTCTCTCATGAAGAGTTTTGCCAAATTTATCTAGAGGTTTTTGGTTGTTTATGGTTCCTTTAGAATCCAAATTAATTTACGTGGACTATATTTTCTAAATGAACATTTGTAGACTTTATATCCTAATCTACCATAAAAGTTACAATTAATTTTTGGTGATAAGTTTCGAGTAGGTCCTTTAACGAAGATAGTCGGCTTTTGTTGAGTATTGCCAATAAAGCCTATACCTTCTTTCCTATGAATATGACTCTTATTTGCAAGGATCATATTAGAGATTTATTTCTTATTTTAAAATTATTTAATATTTGCTTTAATACAAAGTTTTCTTTTCTAAATTCATCTAAAGTTCCATAATCGGTTTATGAACTATGTGATGATGATGCTACATGTATTTCTTCAAATTTACTAACTAGTGAATCACAGTCATTCTTAAGTAATTTATAAGACTTATTTATTTTTCTAAACTCATCATAAAGCTCATGAAAAATATTTAATAATTCAATAAAGGAGATATTGAAAGACTCATTTACCTCATCATAGATGCCCATGAGAGCATAGTTAGCAACTTAATCC
Organism: Ensete glaucum; assembly: GCA_021527575.1. Taxonomy (NCBI): domain Eukaryota; kingdom Viridiplantae; phylum Streptophyta; class Magnoliopsida; order Zingiberales; family Musaceae; genus Ensete; species Ensete glaucum. The sequence continues at coordinate 35,455,550 of CM038558.1, read as the reverse complement.
TTGATGTGGTCTTCTTCAAATGATGAGCTTAAGTCATCCCAAGTCACCCAGAGAGTCTTCTTCCTATGTGGCGCCTTCTTTTCTAATCGGGATCCTAAAGTATAATTTTTATTTTAATATTAGCAAAATATTAAGATTTCCCTTTTTGGTTCAAAGCATATAATGTTGTCCCTTTTTGTTTATTTTTATTTTTATAATTTTTATTCTTTTCATAATTTTTTAATTTTTTGGTTAATAGTGTAATGTCATTGTCCTCATTAATTGAGGAGTCATCTATACTTTTTAGTGTCAAATCCTTCTTGTTCTTTGAAAGGAGTTCTTCAAGTTTATCATAAGCTTTACAGCTTAGTTCATAAGTCATAAGTGATCCAATAAGTTCTTTTTCATTCAAAATAAAATATTTTCAACCAAATACATTAAAATATAAAATATTGGGTGTTTTATCATTCTATAGTTTATAAGGAGTTTTAGAGATTAATGATCTTACAAGAACCCTATTTAAAACATAGCATGTCGTGTTAACGGCTTCGATCAAAAAATATTTTGATGGACTATGTTCATTTAATATGGTGCTAGACATTTCTTATAAGCTCCTATTTTTTCTTTCTACTACTCCATTTTATTTTGGATTTCTAGGAGTAGAGAAGTTGTGGATATACCTATATGACTCACAATAATTTTAAAAATCATTGTTTTAAAATTCACCACCATGATCGTGACGTATTGACAAAATCATAAAACCTTTTTTATTTTGAACAAGTTTATAAAATTTTAAGAAACATTTAAACGAATCACTTTTGTGTGCCAAAAAATAAATCCAAGTATATCTACTATAATCATCTACTAAGAGAAAGGCATATGTACTTCCTCCTAAACTTGTAGTATCAATTGGTCTAAATAAATCCATATGGATCAATTGTAGTAGCCTATGTTGAATCTCAGATTTTAATGATAAAATCAATTGATAAGTTATTGATCTAACATGTGTGTTATAGTTGATTGATGTAGGATTAACTATGATAGAGAGAAAATTACAATCAGATGTGGGCCAGAGTCATGTTTGAAGCATCGGATTGAAGCGAGGATGATGCAGTTAGGAACTCACCTGGAGTGCGTCAGGACTTGCCGAGGGTATCAGGAGCTTGCCAGGATGGTGCAAGTGAGTTTGTCTGAAAAAGAGAAAGACTTGTCAAAAGATTGTTGGGGGTAGCCGAAAAGCTTACCGGAAATTGGAAAGGTTTTCAAGTAGATTTATTAGTCATGATTGTAATTAATTAAGTCATAGTTAGCATTGTGCATGTTTAACTATGATGGTGAAAAGAAGTTACAAACAAGACATGGACCCAAGATCAAGCTTAGGTATTGGGCCAAGAGTTTGGACAATACGGTGGGAGCTCACTGAAAGTTCGTTAGGACTTCACCGAAGGTATCGAGAAGATTGCTAGGAACACGCTGGGAGAACACCGGAGGAAGATCGTGAGACTCACCACAGGGAATGCCGGATGCCAGATTGCAGGAGTGAGGTCATTAATTAAGCTTGGTGGTCATGTATAGTTGTAATCCTTAAGTCATAGGTTAAGTTTGAGTCTGAATTGAGTTTGATTTGGACAAAATCTAAATCAACTCAAAGAGGTAACCGGGTCCACCATGGGGATAGATTGAGCTTAGGTCAAGCTCAATTAGTTGACTAGGGAAGTAGTCAATTGATGGTTCAAGTTGGGATTGGAAAAGTGAAGGGAATCACTTTTCCAGGATTCCCGACAACTGAACCACCAATGAGCGATAGTTGTACCACCATCCCCTAGGTTTTCGGGCGGCTAACGATGGCTGAACCGCCCGTACCCTGTTTTCAAGGTGTTTTAGGCGGCTGCACCACTAGCGCCGATAGGTAAACCACCCATACCTGAATTTTTCGAATATGTTTAAATTTTGGCTCCAAATTCTGAAGCCATTTGGGGGCTATAAATACCCTAAGTTTTCTTGCATTCATATAATAATTTTGGGCTAGAAATTCTATGATAAATTATGTGTAAAAATTATAAGAAAAAGAAAAGGGGTAAGGGAGTGATCCAAGTGTTTTAATCTTGTCTCCCTTATAAGGTTGTAAGGGTTTGGTCTTCACTCGAAGGATATTGATAGTAGACACCGATGTGTCTCAAGAAGGAGGACTCGAGGAGTCGACGTAGGCCGTTTAAGGCTGAACCACTATAAATGTGAGTGTGCTTTAATTGATTTACTTATTACATTTTATTACTCTTAATTACTCTCTATCTAGATAAGAGCCTCAATCTCTCTACTTATTTCAAATCAACTTTAAATAGATTTTATCGAAATATAAAGAAAAACTTTCGTTGTTCACTCTCTACTTTATGAAAGCAAGTCTTCTTTTTAAACGAGCACTATTTCTCTGCTGCCACCTTATCTACAGCCAACCCCTATTGCTACTCCCATCTTCATCTACCATCTTCATATGGTATTGCCATCTTTGTCTATTGCTGCCATCCTTAATTCTTGCTACCATCTTTCCTTTTTATTGCTGCTACCATCTCCATATATTGCTACCACCTTCATTTGTGCCACCCCCCTATTACAGCCATAGCCAACACCCCTTGTTACTGCTATAACCTATAACCCTAGTGCAACCATCTAACCTTAGAACACTCTCGTCATTGCCATCTTTACCCATTGCTACCACTCCCAACAACAACCATCTACTACAGCCATTTAAAACTGGATTGCTGCTACTGTTGCCTTTCCCCTTCTCCTGTTGCCACCAACACCATTCGTCAACCTATGCCCCTGATTCATCAACAAAAGGACTTAAACATTACAGATCTTTACTCCTATATAATGGCCTCAGACAATGCAATTGATGTGAAGCTTGAAGCTTTCGAGGCTCGCCTATAGGACAAGTTACGTGCACTCTTCGAAGAATTCAAATTGGGCCGATCAGAATGCCCAAAAAGATCTCAACACTAAGAAAGTCTATATCACAAGGAGAACCAATCTGAGAAGGGTGATCCAGTGCAAGACTCTGTATATCCATGCATGAGGGTGGATTTCCCCAGATAGGAAGATGAAGACCTAATTGGATGGATCTCACACACTGAAAGTCATTTCTGCTTCCACAAGAATCCTAAAGCATCTATGGTCGGCATCACCACCGTACACCTTGAGGGAGATATGATCCAGTGGTGTGATTGGTTCAAGCACACACACGACATACCTATGTGAAGGCAATTCAAAAGTGGGCTGTTGATCCGCTTTGGACTGTCGGAGTACGAGAACGTGGATGGCCAACTCATGAAGATTTATCAAACCTTGACCATACAAGAATATCAAACCAGGTTTGAATGTCTCTCGAACGTTAGGTATCATCAACCATACAACATTCCATAAGCGAATCAATCAGTAAACTCATTCTCTAATAAGCACATGTATAATATCCTTAGTGTCTCCACATAAGTAGCTATGAGACCAGCCGCCTCCATCATATGGACGAGTATATAGTATACCGATCTATCCGATTATCTCAATGTCCCTCTTGAGTAACCTATGACCAGGATTATTTAAGATCTATGTTTAAAAGTAAATCGATCTCATTATCGTGATCTCATCACGATCCGATTCCCATTGCACAAAACCAAGGACATCACAATATATATGTAACAAATAATATAATGTGAGAATATGTCCATATTAATCATACGCAAAAAGATCACACAGCATGTCATACGTGTCATCACTTACATGATTGGCTTGTAGAGCACCTGTAACCAGCAAACTACCCATACCCAGATTTTTCATATATGGTTGGATTTTGGCTCCGATTTTGAAGCTAATTTAGGGCCTAAAAATACCTCAAGTTTTCTTACATTCAGAACAATACTTTTGGGGAATTATATTATAAGAAAGTATTATGTAAGAATTATAAAAAAAAAAAGGGTAAGGGAGAGAGCTTACACTTGTAAATCTAGTCTCCCTTGTAAGCTCAAGTGTAATGGTTTGATCTTCACCCCAAGAAGATTGGTAGTGGATACCAGTGTGCCTCAAGAAGGAGGACTCGGAAGTGGATGTAGGTCATTGACACCGAATCACTATAAAATTATAAATGTTTTATACTTGCATTGCTTGAATGTTGTTGAATTAATGCTTCTAACTTAACTAACTCCTTAAAAGCAAGATGATAAGTTCTTTTCCTCAAACGTAATTATCTTTTTGGCTTCATTAGTGAATCTGCAATGTTATCTTCGGATAAAACTTTTTCCATTGTTATATCCTTACGGGCTATGATCTCTCTAATTAAGTGGAACCTCCTCAGGATAATTCTGTTGAGACCTGGGTTCCCTTGCTAGAGCTATTATCCTATTGTTGTCGCTGTATATAGGAATCAGCTTTATGCTGCTCGGAATAATTCCTAAATCCCTGATGAAGTCCTTTATCTACACCCCTTCCTTTGCTGCTTCTGTTGCAGTAATGTATTCTACCTCTGTGGTCGAGTTAACAGTAGTATCTTGCTTGGAACTCTTCCAACTTACTACTCCTCCATTCAGGGTGAAAACAGACCTTGAGTTTGACTTACTATCATTAATGTCGAAATGAAAACTCAAGTTCATGTAGCCCTTAACCTGGAGGCTACCTTCTCTATATACTAGTAAAAGATCATTAGTCCTTCTCAAGTACTTAAGGGTATACTTTACTGCATTCCAGTGTTTCAAACCTGGATCCGCCTAATATCTGCTTATGACACTCAGAGCATATGCTATATCAGGCCTGGTACATAGCATAGTATATATGATAGACCCTATTGCTAAGGCATAAGGTATCTTATCTATATTTACCCTTTCTTCAGGAGTCTTTGGAGACATACTACTAGAAAATGATATTCCATGTCTCATCGGTATGAGACCTCTCTTGCAATTCTCAATGCTAAATCTTTTGACAATGGTGTCTATGTATCTAGACTGGGACAAGCTAAATATCCTCTTAGATTTATCTCTATAGATCCAAATCCTCAAAATATAAGATGTTTCCCCTAAGTCTTTTATAGAGATGTTTCTGGATAGCCAAGCCTTTACTGTAAAGAGCATTTCTACATCATTCCTAATGATTAGGATATCATTTACATACAACACCAAGAAGGCGATAACACTCCCATTTACCTTCCTGTACACACAAGGCTCATCTTTATTCTTAACAAAGTCATAAGATCTGATCATCTCATCAAATCTTATGTTCCAACTTCAGGAAGCTTGCTTTAATCCATAAATGGACTTGAGTAATCTGCACACTTTATTTGGACTCTCTCTATATACGAATCCCTTTGGCTGTATCATATACACCTCCTCCTTGATATTGCCATTGAAAAATATCATTTTCACATCCGTCTGCCAAATCTCATAGTTATAGTGTGCTGCAATGGCTAAAAGAATTCTAATTGATTTAAGCATGGCTAAAGGTGAAAAGCTTTCATCATAGTCAACTCCTTGTCTTTAATGATATTCTTTAGCTACTAGCCTTGCCTTATAGGTCTCCACCTTTCCATCTACTCCAATCTTCCTTTTGAAGATCCACTTACAGTCGATGGGTATGATACCCTTAGGTGCATCCATAAGGTTTCAAACCTTGTTACTATATGGAATCCATCTCAAAATTCATGTCTTCTTACCTCTTCCCGGAGTCTATACTCATAATAGCCTCTTAGTAGGTCTGAGGATCAACATCTTGAGAGTCCTCTCCACTGATATGTCCCACATATCTTTCAAGAGGGTGAGATACTCTATTAGACCTATGCAAAGTTGGAATTTATGTATTAAGTACCTGAACAGACTCGGGCTCTGGAATGGTGCTTGAGTTAGGTTCTCCAAGCTCGCTCAATTCTATCTCACTCCCACTATTTCTACCAAGAATGTGCTCCTTCTCAAGGAATACAGCTCTCATAGCAACAATAACTTTTTGGTCCTCGAGGTGATAGAAATAATACCCCAAAGTCTCTTTAGGGTATCCCACGAATGTGCACCGTTCTATTTTTGATTCCAACTTGTCAAGGTTGTGTCTTCTAACGTGGGCATGATAGCCCCAAATCTTAACTACCTCAAGATCGGGCTTCTTTCCTTTCTATATCTCATATGGTGTAGATACTACCGACTTTGATGGAACTCTGTTCATGAGGTAGGTTACGGTCTCTGGGGCATATCCTCAAAACGAGACGAGTAGGTCAGTGAAACTCATTATGAACTACACTATATCTAATGGCATGTGATTCCTCATTTCTAATACACTATTGATCTGAGGTGTATAAGGAGGTGTCCATTGGGTAAAATCTCATTGTCCCTGAGGAAATGGGTGAACTTTGTATTCAAGTACTCTCCTTCCCAATCTAATCGAAGAGTCTTAATACTCTTTTCAATCTGGTTCTCGACTTCATTATTATATTCCCTGAATTTCTCAACAGCCTCAGATTTATACTTTATCAAGTATACATATCCATACCTAGAGAAATCATCAATGAATGTAATGAAGTATGAGTAACCACCTATAGCCTGAGTCGATATGGAACCACATACATTACTGTATATGAGTTCCAATAACTCAATGACTACTAGTTACAAGTACCCTGCAAGCCAATCACATGAGTGATGACACGTATGACATGCTGTGTGATCTTTTTGCTTATAATTAATATTGGCATATTCTCACATTATATTATTTGTAGCATATATACTGTGATATCTTTAGTTCTATGCAATGGGAATCGGATCGTGATGAGATCACGATAATAAGATCGATTTACCTTTAAATCAAATCCTAAATAATCCAGGTCATAGGTTACTCGAGACGGACATCGAGATAACCGGACAAACCAGTGTACTATATACCCATCTATATGATGGAGGCGGTTGGTCTCATAGACACTTGTGTGGAGATACTAAGGATATAGTATAGGAGCTCATTGGAGAATGAGTTCACTGATTGATCTATTTATGGAATGCTATATGGTTAATGATACCTAATGTCAGATAGCGATTCCATAGTCCCAATTATATATCTAGTCCTTAGACTTGAGATACCAAGGATACCTTATATGAGTACTCCTTTCTTTGATGCCAGACTTACATGTTTGGAAAGTTCCAGATTTGGTACAGCTGGTTATCGGGATTGGTAGCCAACCTTATGAAGGCAATTGAGTGTCAATAGAGGATCATCCACTCTCGATATCATGAGAGGAATATCCTATATGTGCTTGCTTAGATAAATCCATGGCCAAGGTTATTCGGATTGAGAGAGAAAGAGTTCTCTGGGAGAATCCAATTAGACCAAGACTATGACGGATTCTGTATGTGACCTGATAATACCATATCCAATATATAGTCTTTGGGATATTAGTTAGATGAGGGATTATCGATACATGGTAACTACGGACAAACAAGTCCGATGGATTCGATCCCCCTGTACCGTCTGGGGACTATGACATAGTGTCCTAGTACGTCCATAATCGATGAGTCAAGTGAATTATTATGGGAATAATAATTCTCTATATTAGAAGGAGTTTTGATGGGAGTGACTCACAGCCAACTCGGTATCGGGCCTAGAGGGTCACACACATATGGCGGATGCTTCAATGAATAGAGGATTGGATGAAGATCTAATTAGCCTATATTCTCATTAGATAAGATCATATGCTGATGGGCTCCTTACTTAAGGCCCAATTAGAGACATAAGGAGATTATTTTATAGAGATCCAATAATGCATGGTTAGTGGGTAATTGGATAGAGATCCAATACCCACTAAGAAAGAAACCCTAGGGTTTTTTTGTGGCTCTCTATAAATAGGAGGGGAGACTCATGGTTGGCAGGCTGCAGTTTTATCCACCACCTCCTATTCTCCTCCCTCCCTCTGTGTAAGAGTTGGAAGATCAGATTGGAGGAGTTTCGCTGTAGAGATCCATCGTGCGGATACCGCTAGAGAGGAGGACGCTTGACCTCCTTCATCTTTTCCATCCTGATCTGGAATATAGGGATATACAATCTCCTAAGGTAAAATCAATCTCTCACACATCGTGGTTTTCCAGTTTTGACAGTTTTTCTTGTGACCCCAATCTTTTGCAGGATTATTTGATCTGCGTGGAAAAACCAGTTTTTTATTTTGATTTCCGCTACGTATGTGATGCATCAGCTGAGATTTTCCAACAATGGTATCAGAGCCAAGGTTTTTGCGTGAAAGATTAGTTTTAAACTGCGTGTGATGAGATTAAATCACGTAGAATCATTCTAAGCATTCTTGTTGCATTTTTGCAATGAACACAGCGAGGAGGGGCGGCGCTTGAGGGCAAAAGCACCGCCCATGAGCATAGCCTCTTGCAGTGTGCCACTCGTGAGCCCACGCCATAGTAGGGGTGGCGGCCGTAGGTGTGAGCAGGTGGCAGAAGGGCCGCTGCATAAGAGATAGAGAGGGTGAAGGAGGGCTAGGGCATCTTTTTAAAAAGATGGTTATACCCCTCAGAATTTAAAAAATTCCAACTCTATCCTGATTCATAGAATTCCAAAAATACCCTCAATAATTTTAAAAATTTCGAGGACTATCCTCTCTTCCAGAATTTCAAAAATACTTTCAAAAATTTTAAAAATTTTGATGACTATCCTCTTATCCAGAATTATGAAAATGCCCTTGACAATTTTAGAAATTTTGAGCATGTCTTGATTTTTAAAAAAATAATTAATTAAATAGTTTAATTAATTATTATATATATCTAGTAATCCTACATATTATGTGATGTACATGTGATGTATCATGTGGATGGATAATCATGAGCTATATGTTGTGATGTGTATAATTGTGATTATTATTATTATTATTATTATTAGGGCCTACGAGCCTCTATTTTTCTTATTTATTGTCGGGTCTACATGCTTGTGATTATTTGTAATTACATAGAGAGGTGTAGCGGGAGCATGGAGGTGACAACGGGACTCACGATGTCGTGATGGGAGATCACGCTGCATGGTGATGCGATGATCCGACGGAACCGATGATGACGAGATCAACAATCAAAGGGCATGGAGATGTGTCGATGCATACATAGATCCTATTGTGAGTGACTAGGCCCATTCGCTCGGGCTTAATTATATTATATCACAGCTCATGATCATCCGATGTGGCTTATATATGTGATGTGTTATATATATATATATATATATATATATATATATGCGTGATGTAGATATATATTAAATATATATGTGTATGATATAACATATTAGGAGATTGATACGAAACAAAAACCCCTCATACAATAATATTAAGTCAGTAAGCGTGAGACAATAAGATTAACCCACGTGGCCTTCCATCGTTATAGGAAGAACTTGAATCATAACATAGGTTAAGTTGGTCGAATCCCTCGAGGCTCACCTATCTACGTGATCGAGTTCTTGCCTACGATATAGAAATGTCACCGGTGACCTGAAGACATGGTATACTTAGTCGAGTCCCTCAATGGCCTATCATCAAATCAGACTCATCTTGTAAAGATGGTGATAACGTAACTGAATATCATGGTTAGTCAAATCCCACGAGACCATGATGATTCGGAAGCCGAACGTGACGGGAATCACAAGGAGTTATGATTGGCAAGAGTTGCCTACCTTTTGGGCTTAGTGTAATTGGTCAAGTCCCTCGAGGTTGCACTAAGACGCCAATTGGATCCCGATCCCCACTAGGAGTCTACCGGAGACTTTCGTCTCATATATTAAGAGTGTCACGTGATTCACTAAGAAAATAATGGGAGTACATTAAGATAGAAGTCCATATCTCAATTAGTATTTTCTATAAAATCTGCATGTTATTTAATTTATGCTATATCTTGTTTGTCACTTGCATACCCCTTACATAGCATACTTGATGCCAACCGCCTCATTGGTCCAAAGGCTCCAAAATTTAAGAATTGTTCTCATGGAGGATAAAATCATATATGTCCTTAACATGATTGTTCCCACGCTAGAGGAAAGGATAAGCGAGGATGAGATTGCTCGCTTTGTGAAGTATATAGATAGTCCTAGAGGATAACCTATGTATGGATCTTATACTTCAGTCCCTATTAGATTTCTTTTCACAGTTCATTATTAACTTTAATATGAACAAGCTTGAGGTGACTCTATCTAAGCTTATCAATATGTTGAGGGAAGTTGAAAGCACCATCAAGAAAGAGAAGCTAATTCTCTATATTAGTGAGACCAATAAGAAAAGGAAGGCTAGTAAGACCCTTAAGAATGGCAAGGGCAAAGGAAGACCAGGTAAGGCAAAGGTTGCTAAGAAAGACCCGACAAAGGACAAAAGATAATACTTCCACTTCAGCTAAGATGGGCACTGGAAGAGGAACTGTAAGGACTACCTTGCAGATAAGGTGAAACAGAAGCTTGGAGAAGCTTCAGGTATATTCATGATCAGTCTCTACTTGTTAGATTTTTATAATAACACATGGGTATTGGATACCGAGAGTGCTTATCATATCTACAATTTGTTGCAAGTTCTAGTAAGACCTAGGAAATAGGCCAGAGGTTAAATGGACCTCAAGATAGACAATGGAGCAAGAGTTATTGCAATTACTGATGGCGAGGTTATCATATATCTGCCTAGTGGAGCTATTATTATATTAGATGCATGCTATTTTGTTCCCTCTATTATCAAAAATATTATTTTCATCTTTTGTTTGACAATTAGCGGATATAAATTAGTTTTTAAAAATAATAGTTGTTGAGTAATTATGGATGATGAGATCATCACTAGAGAGACCCTTATAAATGGCTTATATGTGTTAGACACTTCTCCACATATTATGAATATAAATATGTCTAAGAGGAAAAGAGATGAGGTGAACAATGCATACCTATGGCATTGTAGGCTAGGTCATATACATGAGGGAATAATTCAAAAGTTGCTGAAAGATGGATACTTAGATCCATTTTACTATAAGTTATATGTAACTCACGAACCTTACCTTCATGGGAAGATGACTAACTCTCCTTTTAGTGGAAATGGAGAGAGAGCCATCGAGTTATTGGAACTCATACATAGTGATGTATATGGTCTCATATTGACTCAGGCTATATATGGTTACTCATACTTTATTACATTCACTGATGATTTCTCTAGATATGGACACGTGTACTTAATAAAGTACAAATATGAGGCCTTTGAAAAATTCAGAAAATATAATAATGAAGTAAAAATACAAATTAAAAAAGTATTAAGACTCTTCAATCAGATCGAGGTGGAGAGTACTTGAGTACGGAGATCACCCATTTCCTCAAGGACAATAGGATTCTATCCTAGTGGACATCTCCTTATACACCTCAACTGAATAGTGTATCAAAAAGGAGGAATCACACGCTGTTAGATATGGTGCGGTCCATGATGATTTTCACTGACCTACCCATTTTATTCTGGGGATACGTCTTAGAGATCAGAGCTTACCTTCTGAACAGAGTTCCATCAAAGTCGGTAGTGACTACGCCATATGAGATATGGGAAGAAAAGAAGTCCAATCTTAAGATTGTTAAGATTTGGAGCTATCCTGCCCACATTAAAAGACACAACCCCGATAAGTTGGAATCAAGGATAGAACGGTGCACATTCGTGGGATACCCAAAGGAAACTTATGGGTATTATTTCTATCACCCCGAGGACCGAAAGATTTTTGTTGCTAAAAGAGTCATGTTCCTTGAGAAGGAACGCATTCTTGGTGGAAACAATGGGAGCAAGATACAATTGAGCGAGGTTGGAGAACCTAGCTCAAGCACCATTCCAGAGCCCGAGTCTGTTCAGGTACCTAACACTCAAGTTCCAACTTTACATAGTTCTAGTAGAGTATCTCACCCTTCTTAAAGATATGTGAGACATATCAATGGAGATGACTCTTAGGATGTTGATCCTCAGACCTACGAGGAGGCTATTATGAGTATAGACTATGGGAAGTGGCAAGAAGCCATGAATTCCGAGATGGATTCCATGTACTCTAACAAGGTTTGAAACATTGTCGATGCACTTGAGGGTATTGTACCCATCGGCTGCAAATGGATCTTCAAGAAGAAGATCAGAGTGGATGGAAAGGTAGAGACCTATAAAGCAAGGCTGGTAGCTAAAGAATATCGTCAAAGGTAATGAGTTGACTATGACGAAACTTTTTCACCTATAGTCATGCTTAAGTCTATTAGAATTATTTTGACTATTGCAGTACACTATGACTATGAGATTTGGCAGATGGATGTCAAAACGATATTCCTCAATGGCAACCTCGAGGAGGAGGTGTACATAATACAGCTAGAGGGATTCGTATCCAAAGAGAGTCCAGATAAAGTGTACAGGTTACTTAGATCTATTTATGAATTAAAACAAACTTTCCAAAGTTGGAACATAAGATTTGATAAGGTGATTAGATCTTATGTTTTCGTTAAGAACAAAGACGAGCTTTGTGTGTATAGGAAGGTAAGTGGGAGCGCTATCACCTTCTTGGTGCTGTATATGGATGACATCCTAATCATTAGAAATGATGTAGGAATGCTCTCCGCAGCAAAGGCTTGGCTATCCAGAAATTTATCCATGAAAGACTTAGGGAAAGCATCCTGTATTTTGGGGATCCAGATCTATAGAGAGATCCAAGAGGATGCATGGCTTGTCCTAGTCTAGGTACATAGACTCTATTGTCAAAAGGTTTGGCATAGAGAATTCCAAGAGAGGTCTCATACCGATGAGATATGGAATATCACTTTATAAAAGTATGTCCCTAAAGACTCTTGAAGAAAGGGCACACATGGATAAGATACCTTATGCCTCAACGATATGGTATATCATATATATGATGTTATGTACCAGGCCTGATATAGCATATGCTCTAAGTGTCACGAGTAGGTATCAGGCAGATCCAGGTTTAGAACACTGGAAGGTATTAAAGTGTATCCTTAAGTACTTGAGAAGGACTAAGGATCTTTTACTGGTATATGGAGGAGGTAGCCTCCAGGTTGAGGGCTACATGGACGAGTTTTTAGTCATTGATGATAGCAAGTCAAATTAAAGGTATGTTTTCACCCTAAATGGAGGAGCAATAAGCTAGAAGAGTTCTAAGTAAGATACTACTATTGACTCGACCACAAAGGCATAATACATTACTGCAGCAGAAGCAACAAAGGAAGGGGTGTCGATGAAGAAGTTTATCAGAGATTTGGGAGTTATACCATGCAGCATGGAGCCGATTCTCATATATTGTGACAGTGATAGGGTGATAACTCTAACAAGGGAACCCAGGTCTCATCAGAATTATTCTGAGGAGGTTTTATCTGATTAGAGCGATCATGACCCAAAAAGATATAGCAATGAAAAGAGTTCCATCTGAAGATAACATTGCAGATCTACTAATAAAGCCACTGGCTCAGATTGTATTTGAGTATCACAGGGGTCTGATGGGGATCAGACACATAAATAATTGGTTTTTGGTCAAGTGGGAGATTGTTGGTTACAAGTGCCCTACAAGCTAATCATATTAGTAATGGTACGTGTGACACACTATGTGATTTTTTTACTATTGATTAATATTGGCATATTCTTATATTATATTATCTGTAGCATATATACTATGATGTCTTTGGTTCTGTGCAATGGGAATCGTATCATGATGAGATCATGATAATGAGATCGATTCACCTTTAAACACAGATCCTAAATAATCCGATCATAGGTTACTCAAGAGGGACATCAAGAAAATCGGATAGACCGGTGTACTATATACACATCCATATGATAGAGGCAGCTGGTCTCATAGCCACTTATGTAGAGACACTAAGGATATAGTACAGGTGCTCATTGGAGAATGAGTTCACTAATTGATCCGCCTATGGAATGTTATATGGTTAATGATATATAATGTCAAACTGTAATTCCATAGTCCTAGTTATGTATCTAGTTCTTAGACTTAAGACACCAAGGATGCCTTATATGAGTACTCCTTTCTTTGACGCCAAACTTACAAGTTTGGAAAGTTCTAGATCTAGTATAGCAGGTTATTGGGATTGGTAGCCAACTTTACGAAGGCAATTGAGTATCAATAAAGGATCATCCACTCTCAGCATCATGAGAGGAATATCCTATATGTGCTTAATTAGACAAATCCCTAACTAGGATCATTTGGATTGAGAGAGAAAGAGTTCTTTGGGAGAATCCGATTAGAGCGAGACTATAACATATTCCGTATGTGACCTGATAGTACCATGTCTAATATATGGTCTCTGGGATATTAGTTGGATGATAGATTATAGATAAATGATAACTGTGGATAGATAGGTCCGATGGATTCGATCCCCCTGTACCGTCTAGGGACTATGGTGTAATGGCCTAGTATGTCCATAGTCGTAAGTCGAGTGAATTATTATGGGGATAATAATTCACTATATCGGAAGGAGTTCTAATGGGAGTGACTCACGGCCAGCTCAGTATCGGGCCTAGAGGGTCACACACATGTGGTGGATGCTTTAGTGAATAGAGAATTGGATGGAGATCTAATTAGCCCCTATTGTCATTAGATGAGACCCTATGCTGATAGGCTCTTTGATTAAGGCCCAATTAGATGCCTAAGAAGGTTATTGGATAGAGATCCAATAATGTAAGGTTAGTGAGTAATTGGATGGAGATCAAATACCTACTAAGGAAGGAACCCTAGAGTTTTATGGTGGCTCTTTATAAATAAGAGGGGAGACTAATGGTTGATAGGCGACAGCTGTAGCCACCACCTCCTATTCTCCTTCTTCCCTCTGCGCAAGAGTTGCGAGATCAGATTGGAGGAGTTTCGCTGTAGAGATCCATCGTGTAGATACCGCAAGAGAGGAGGACGTTTGACCTCCATCTTCTCTATCTGGATCTGGAATATAGGGATATACGATCTCCCTAAGTAAAATCAATCTCTCACACATCGTGGTTTTTTAGTTTTTATAGTTTTTCTTGCGACCCTAATTTTTTGTACGATGATTTGATCTACTTGGGAAACTGACTTTTATTTTGATTTCCGCTATGCATGTGATACTCCTACTGAGATTTCCCAACAGTGGCTTTATCTCCAGTTGCACTAAAAGGAGAGTTGGTCATCTTAGCACAATGGCAAGGTTTACAAGTTGCATGTAACTCATAGTCAAATAGATTTAAGTATCAATCTTTTAGCAACTTTTGAATCCTTCCCTTATGTATATAACCTAGCTTACAATGCCATAGGTATGCATTGTTCACCTCATCTCTTTTCTTCTTAGATATTTATATTCATGATATGTGGAGAAGTATTTAACATATATAAGTCATTTATTAATGTCCCTCTAGTGATCTCATCATCCATAATTATTGAACAACTATTATTCTCAAAAACTAATTTATATCCACTAATTATCAAATAAGAGATGAAAATAATATTTTTGATAATAAAGATAATAAAATAGCATACATCCAATGCAATAATAGCTCCACCTGGCAGATGTAGGGTGACCTCCCCAACATCAACTGCAGCAACTCTTGCTCCATTACGCATCTTGAGGTCCATCTCGCCTCTGGCCAATCTCCTAAGTCTTGCCAGAACCTACAATGAATTGCAAATATGATAAGCACTTTCAGTATCTAATACCCATGTGTTATCATGAAAATCTAACAAATGGAGGCTGATCATGAATATACCTGAAGCTTTTCCAAGCTCCTATTTTGCCTTATCTGCAAGGTAGTCGTTATAATTCATCTTCCAATGGCCATCTTGGCCATAGTGGAATTATTATCCTATGTCATTTATCGAGTTTTTCTTCGCAATCATTGTCTTACCTAATCTTCCTTTACCCTTGCCCTTCTTAAGGGTCTTACTAGCATTCCGTTTCTTCTTGGTCTCACCAATATAGAGAACTGGCTTCTCTTTCTTGATGGTGCTTTCAACATCCCTCAACATATTGAGGAGCTTAGTTAAAGTCACCTCAAAATTGTTCATATTAAAGTTAATAATGAACTATAAAAAGGAATCTGGAAGGGACTGAAGTATAAGATCGATATAGAGGTTATCCTTTATGACTATCTTTATACTTGACAAAGTAAGCGATCTCATCCTTGCTTGTCCTTTCCTCTAGCATGGGAATAATCATGTTAAGGACATATACAATTTTCTCTTTCATGAGAACAATTTTCAAATTGTGGAGCCTTTGGACCAATGAGGCGGTTGGCATCAAGTATGTCACACGAGGGTTTTGCAAGCGACAAACAAGATATAGCATAAATAAATAACATGTAGACTTTATAAAAAATACTAATTAAGATATGAACTTTTATCTTAATGTACTCCTACTATTTTACTAGTGAATCACGCGACACCTTCGACACGTGAGACGAAAGTCTCCGGTAGGCTCCTAGTGGGGATCGAGATCCAATCGACACCTTAGTGCAACCTCGAGAGACTCGACCAATTGCACTAAGCCCAAAAGGTAGGCAACTCTTGCCAATCACAACTCCTTATGATTCCCATCATGTTCGGCCTTCGAACCATCATGGTCTCGACTGCTCGACCAACCATGAAGTTTAATTAAATCATCACCATCGTTATAAGATGAGTCTAATTCGATGGACATGCTCTTGACTACTCGACCAAGCCATACCATATCCTCAGGTCACCGGTGACATCTATATGTTGTAGGCACAAACTCAATCACGTAGATAGGTAAGCCTCGAGTGACTCAACCAACTCAACCTATATCATGATTCAATTTCTTCCTATAACGATAGAAGGCCACGTAAGTCAATCTTATTACCTCATGCTTACTGACTTAACATTAATGTAGGAGGGATTTTTTTTGTTTTGTATCGGTCTCCTAATATGTCGTATTACACACATATATATTTAATATATATCTACATTATATGCAAATATATATACATATATCTAGTAGGTGTATAACATATCACATATACAAGCCACACCGGATGATCATGAGCCATCACATAATATGATTAAGCCCGAGCCAATGGATCTAATCACTCAGAATAGGATCTATGTGTGCATCGGCACATCTCCATGCCCTGTGATTATTGATCTCGTTATCATCGGTTCCATTGGATCCTTGTCGCATAACCATGCATCGTAATCTCCCGCTACGGCATCATGGGTCCTGTTGTCACCTCCACACTCCCGCTGCGCCTCTCCATGTAATTACAAATAATCACAAGCATGCAGGCCTGATAATAAACAAAAGAAATGGAGGCTCACAGGTCCTAATAATAATAATAATAATAATAATAATCATAATTACATACATCACAACACATGACTTATGATCATTCATCCACATTATACATCACATGTACATCATATAATATGTAGAATTACTAGATATATAATAATTAATTAAATTATTTAATTAATTATTTTTCTAGAAATTAGGACATGCTCAAAATTTCTAAAATTGTTAAGGGTATTTTCATAATTCTGGATAAGAGAGGAAAGTCCTCGAAATTTTTAGAATTGTTTAGGGTATTTTAAGAATTTTATACATGAGGATAGTCCTTAGTATTTTCTAAATTCAAAGGAGAAAAATAGTCCTTTTCTCAAAATGAAACCCTAGCTCTCCCCTTCGCCTCATCCGGGCCACTGCATGCGGCGGTCTCGGGCGATCGCCTTACCCACGAGCGGCCCCCATTATGGCAAGTGCCATTGCCTCTGTGGGCAGATGGGCGCTGCTGCCCCTCGGGTGGTAGCTCCTGTAGGCACTATGCCTGCAATCGCCTCCCCTGCGGGCTAGCGCCTCAAGGGGCGCCTCGGTGTCGCCCTGCAGTGCCACCATGCTGCAGTGGCGCTGGCGCAGCCACAGTCGTGGGTGGTTGTGCTGGCGGTGGCTTCCTTGCACAGGCCGGCGGCCCAGGGGCCGGTGGTGGCCGCCCTCCTCTATCGTTATAAAAAACATAGCAAGAATGTGTAAAATGATTCTATATGATTCAATCTCATCACACACAGTTTAAAACTAATTTTTCATACGAAAAGCTTAGCTCTAATACTACTGTTGGGAAACCTCAACGGGAGCATCACATGTGCAGCAAAAATCAAAACAAAAAATCAGTTTTTTACATAGATCAAATCGTCGCGCAAAAGATTGGGGTTGCGAGAAAAACATAAAAATCAAAAAATTGTGATACATGATAGATTGATTTTACCTAAGGAGATCGTACATCCCTATATTCAAAATCTGGATGGAGAGGATAAAGGAGGTCAAGCATCCTCCTCTCTAGCGGTATTGACACAATAAATCTCTACAGCAAAGCTCCTTCAGTCTGATCTCGCAACTCTTGCGCAGAGGGAGGGAGGAGAATAGGATTCAAGATCCGGATGGAGAGGATAAAGGAGGTCAAGCATCCTCCTCTCTAGCGGTATTGACACAATAAATCTCTATAGCAAAGCTCCTTCAGTCTGATCTCGCAACTCTTGCGCAGAGGGAGGGAGGAGAATAGGAGGGGGAGGCTAAAGCTGCAACCTATCAACCATGAGTCTCCATTTCTATTTATATAGAACCACCAAAAAACCCTATGGCTCCTGCCTTAGTGGGTATTGAATCTCTATCTAATTATCCACTAACCTTATATTATTGGATCTCTATCCAATAATCTCCTTAGGCCTCTAATTGGGCCTTAATCAAGGAGCCCATCAGCATAGGGTCTCATCTAATGAGAATAGGGGCTAATTGGATCTTCATCTGATCCTTTATTTGTTGAAGCATCCGCCATATGTGTGTGACCCTCTAGGCTCGATATCGAGCTAGCCATGAGTCACTCCCATCTGAACTTCTTTTGATATAGTGAATTATCATCCCCATAATAATTCACTCGACTTATCGACTATGGACGTACTAGGATGATAGCAGGATCAAATCTATCGGACATGTTTATGCACAGTTACCATGTATCTATAATCCCTCATCTAACAAATATCCCAAATACTGTATATTGGACATGGTACTGTTAGGTCAAACACGAAATCAGTTTGTCTTGCTCTAATCGGATTCTACCGGAGAACTCTTTTTCTCTCAATCCAAATAACCCTGGCCAAAGATTTGTTTGAGCAAGCACATATGGGATATTCCTCTCGCGATACCGAGAGTAGATGATCCTTTATTGACACTTAATTGTCTTTGTAAGTTTGGCTACCAATCCCGATAACTAGTTGTACTAGATCTAGAACTTTATAAACCTGTAAGTCTGGTATCAAAGAAAGGAATACTCATACAAGGCATCATTGATATCTCAAGTCAAAGGACCATATGTACAACTAGGACTATGGAATCATTGTCGACATTAGATATCATCAACTATATAGCATTCCATAAGCGAATCAATTAGTAAACTCATTCTCTAATGAGCACCTATACTATATCCTTAGTGTCTCCACACAAGTGGTTATGAGACTAGCCGCCTCTATCATATGGACAGATATATAGTATACCGATCTATCCAGTTATCTCGATGTCCTTCTTAAGTAACCTATGACCGGGATTATTTAGGATTTATGTTTAAAGGTGAATCGATCTCATTATGATTCGATTCTCATTACACAGAACCAAGGACATCACAATATATATGCTATAGATAATATAATGTGAGAATATATCGATATTAATTATAAGCAAAAAGATCCTGTAGTGTGTCACATGTGCCATCACTCATGTGATTGGCTTGTAGGGCACCTGTAACTAGTAGTGTACCCTTAGTGTCCCTACACTAGTAGATATGAAATCAGTCGCCTCCATCATATGGATGGGTATACAATGCACCGATCTATCTGGTTATCTTGATGTCCCTCTCGAGTAATATGTGATCAGGATTATTTAAGGTATGTGTTTAAAGATGAATCGATCTCATTATCGTGATATTATCATGATCCAATTCTCATTGTACAAATCCAAGGATATCACAATATATGCAATAGGTAACATAAAGTGAGAATATGCTAATAATTCTAATAAGCAAAAAGAGCATGCAATGTGTCACACGTATCATCATTCACATGATTGTCTTGCAAGGCACCTGTAA
The DNA here is from genome assembly GCA_021527575.1 of Ensete glaucum. Classification (NCBI taxonomy): domain Eukaryota; kingdom Viridiplantae; phylum Streptophyta; class Magnoliopsida; order Zingiberales; family Musaceae; genus Ensete; species Ensete glaucum. The sequence continues at coordinate 35,435,476 of CM038558.1, read as the reverse complement.
CCAACATCTTCTTCATGTCTTTCTTCTTCCTTAGCTGACTAGTTGTCACGAACGGTCATCGTTCAACCGTAACGCCTTTGCTCCTTGAACCGTTCGTCACTTTTTCTTGCTTGTACATATGTTTGGCAGCTTGTTTTGCCTTGAGTTTATGTGTTTTTACCTAAGAAATGTGAGCGAAAGTAGTGTAGAAAGTAGCGATCGCTCACTGAGCCAAAACAAACAGCCCTATTTTTGGGTCTTTTCATGTGCCACGACAACCTTTACAGTGGTGCGAAATGTCAGCCATTTCAGCACCTTGGAACCCCAGTGGCACCGGGCTGGATGGGGTTCGGGTATATGTCGAGCGTAGGCATTCATCGAATTGAACTTGTCTTGCGTCCGATACCTTGGGAACCGTCGTTTGTGGACTTGCGACCATTCCTACAACCCTCCAAAGTCCTATTTCGCTCTCTTTCTCTCTTTCTTTGCTGCACTCAAGGTGTTCGATAAATTGCTTGTACTTTCCGCTTTGCGGGCGTGACGTGTCCGTCGCTTATGAATTAATCAACTTCTTCTTTGTAGGTCCCACGGGACCTTAAGAGGTTGTAAGAGGGCTGACCCTTTACGGACAGAAACACGTTGCTTTCATGACTTAGGTAATCCCACTAAGTCCGGAATAGTGAGCAAGGTTGCTCTACGACTTAGGCAATTTCAGCTAAGTCTTGAGTGCTGAGGGTCTTGGGCAAACTTTAGCTAAGCCCGTGGTGTGGTATCGAGCAAGCAATTCATACTGAAGATTCGTAATCTCGCCATAGTGAAACATCGTGGTGAATCAAGCAAGATGGGGCAAGCCGGACCCTTGCTCCAAGCAGTCGCAGGTGGGCTGCAAGTGCAAACTCGCTCGCAAACTATGGGAGTCACTCATGAGGAGCTCTATAGTGAACAAGACGAGCGTGAAGTTGGGTATTCTCCATGAGGGGAGGAGGCGCCATCTGGAGCGCCAACCGGGAAAAAGGGTCACAAGGAGAGAATTATAGCGGCGGAGACCCACCTTGATGTTCTTGAAGCGAGCGTGGAGGAACTCTACCAAGACCAGCGAGGGCTACTTAGGGTAGAGAGCTCGCTAGAAGAAGCTGAATCTTGGATCGAGAAAGTTGAATCTATGATGGATCAACTGACAGAGGACACCAAAGATTCCGTACGACACCTACATGAAGTTGTGGCGGAACTCACGGCTAAGGTGATGGTGTTAACAAGGACTCTTGATGCGGGAGGGAACAACACCGCCAAAACTTGTGGCACCAGGCCAGCTACGGAGGTGCTAGAGATGCCAAAGAGCTTGAAAATTTCTTGTTCGACATGGAACAGATTTCCATGCTACAAGGCTTGATTCTGAAGAAACCAAAGTTGCTATAGCAACAATGTATCTGAATGGGGATGCAAAACTTTGGTGGCGAACCCGTTGGGAAGAGATCCAACAAGGCCGATGTCAAGTGGATACATGGGGAGACTTGAAGCGAGTTGAGAACTCGTTCTTACCAGAGAACACGAGTTTGTCGCAAGAAGGAAACCGAGACAACTCCACCAAAGTACAACAATGAGACTATGTGAAACAATTTTCAGCGATGCGGATATACGGGACATGTCCGAGAAAGACAAACTATTCAGCTTCCTTGATGGCTTGAAGCCATGGGCACAACAAGAACTACATCGAAGGAATGTCACCGATGTAGTCGGGCAATTGTAGCCATGAAAGGCTAACCGACTTTGTTTCTTGAGGATTTGAGAAAGAAGAAACAATCTTGAAATCGCCCATCTAAATACTCTCGAGAGTCCGGGGCGAGCAAAGAAGAGGAATTTCCACAAGGGACCGGGCTCAGGTAGAGTCCCAAAGCCTCTGGATGCTTCTTGTGTGGAGGACCGCATGGTGAGGGAGTGCCCACAAAAACAGGCACTCAATGCTTTGACGGCATCGATTCTACCCCGTAAGTCGACAAGAGCAAAGCAATAGCCCTTAGTGCGAGTAGTTCTGACTCCAGTAGCGACAGTGAGGTGTCGCAAGGACCCAGGATGGGAGCAATGCGTTTGTTGAATGCATTGCGGGGTCAAGTGGGGGAGAATACAAAGGTGAAACCACCGAAGGCAGGAAGTAGCGAGTTGATGTATATGGACATCAAGCTCAATGGCCGAACAACCCGTGCAATGGTGGACACGGGCGCGACCCACAATTTTATTGCCGATCGCGAAGCTAAGCGACTAATCTTGGAGAAGAGCCCAAGTCGTATGAAGGCGGTGAACTCGGAGGCCAAGCGGATCTCCGGACAAGCAACGGGGGTCCCCATCAAGATTGGGACATGGAACGGGAGAACAGACTTGATGGCAGTGCCATTGGACGACTTCTAAGTGATTCTCAGAATGGAGTTTATGCACGCCACAAAGTTGGTGCCAATACCGTTCCTGAACTTCTTGTGTCTAATGGGAGGCGATGATCCCTACATGGTTCCAGTTTCTCGAGTAGGAACCAAGGACCTACAACAAATATCGGCTTTACAATTGAAGAAAGGGGTGCGAAAAGGTGAATTAACCTTTTTAGCTGCTATGAAGCTAGAGACACTTGATGGGGAGGCCATTCAGGAACCTGCCATTGTGGCGAACATCCTGAAGGAGTTCTCAGATGTGATGCCAACAGAGTTGCCGAGAACTCTACCACCACGCAGAGGCGTGGATCATCAGATTAAGCTGGATCCGGGAGTTAAGCCTCCATCGAGACCACCATACCGCATGGCCCCTCCAGAGTTGGCAGAACTGAGGAAGCAATTAGATGAACTGCTAAGCGGTGGTCTCATCCGCAGTTCCAAAGCACCTTTCGGAGCTCCAGTCCTCTTTCAAAAGAAACAAGATGGGAGCCTCCAATTATGCATTGATTATCGAGCCCTCAATAAGATGACGGTGAAGAACAAGTACCCTTTCCCACTCATCGCGGACTTGTTCGATCAATTGGGTAAGGCAAAGTACTTCTCCAAACTCGACCTTCGGTTAGGGTATTGGCAGGTGCGCATCGCAGAAGGTGATGAGGCGAAGACTACCTGTGTGACCAGGTATGGAGCATTCGAGTTCTTGGTGATGCCTTTCGGCTTAACCAACGCTCCGACCACATTTTGCACTCTCATAAATCAGCTGTTCAAAGAATATCTGGATAAGTTTGTGGTCGTCTACTTAGACGACATCGTCATCTATAGCCAAACACTTGAGGAGCATGTTAGACACCTCCGAATAATTTTCAAAGTTCTCAGGGAGAACACCTTATTCGTGAAGAGGGAAAAGTGCTACCAAACAGATTTTATTCTTGGGGCATCGAATTGGGAATGGGTCCATTCGAATGGACAAGGCTAAGGTGCAAGCTGTGGTGGACTGGCGAACACCAAAGAAGGTGCCAGAGTTGAGATCCTTCCTTGGGTTTGTCAACTATTATCGGTGCTTCATAGCTGGATATTCGAAGCGCACCGGAGTTGCTAAAAAGGAGCGATCCGAGATGGTCGGACAAATGTGAGGCGGCATTTCAAGACCAAGACGCTATGTTAGAAGAACCTGTACTCAAATTGCTGGACTATGGAAAGTCTTTTGAAGTCCATACCGATGCTTCTGACTTTGCTATTGGAGGAGTTCTTATGTATGAGGGTCATCCAGTGGCCTACGAGAGTCGCAAGCTCAACGAGACCGAGCGGCGATATCCTATACATGAGAAGGAGATGACAGCGGTGGTCCACTGTCTACGAGTGTGGCGACACTACCTTCTGGGAGCACCATTTGTGCTAAGGACCGACAATGTCGCATTGAGTTACTTTCAAACTCAAAAGAAACTCTCCCCAAAGCAAGCACGATGGCAGGACTTCTTGGCTGAGTTCGACATGGTGATGGAGTACAAACCCGGAAAAGCAAATGTCGTGGCCGATGCATTGAGTCGGAAAGTGGAGCTAGTGAATACTATACAGTTGGAGGGCGGAGGCCAAGCAAGTCAATTGCGCTCCAACTTTCTTTCCAGGATCAGGGTTGGACTGTACCGAGATCCTCAAGCAGTGGCTCTGATTCAACTCATTAAAGAGGGCAAGGCACGACGATTTTGGGTCCAGGAGGGACTCATCTACACCAAGGGGAATAGAGTTTATGTCCCACGAGCGGATAACTTGAGGCGTGAACTCTTGAAAGAGTGTCACGATTCCCTTTGGACTGGACATCCGGTATCCACCGAACAATGGCTCTCATGGAGAGGGCCTTCTATTGGCCAAGATGGGGATGTGGAGGAATATGTTCGAACATGCCTTACTTGTCAGCAGGACAAGATAGAGCAGGCCAGTGGGACTTTTGGAACCGCCTGCAGAAAGGCCATGGGAGAGCATTTCTTTGGACTTCATATCAAGCTTACCCGCAGTAGGGGGACTTGGATCGATACTCATGGTAGTTGACCGATTTTCGAAGTATGCAACATTCATTGCTACACCCCTATATTGCACAGCGGAGGAGGTGGCTAAGTTGATGATGAAGAATGTGGTTAAGTATTGGGGAGTCCCACACAACATCATTAGTGATCGGGATTCTCGGTTCTTGGGACGATTCTGGACTGAGTTGTTCAAGTTGTTGGGGTCTAAATTATACTTCTCCACAAGCCTCCACCCTCAAACAGATGGCCAAACAGAGAGAATTAACTCGCTCTTGGAGCAATATCTTTGGCACTACATGAGTGCCAACCAACGAGATTGGGTGAAGCTGTTGGACATAGCCCAGTTCTCCTATAACTTGCAGCGGAGCTCTGCATCCAACAAGAGCCCATTTGAGATTATTACAGGACAACAGCCATCAACTCCTCATACCCTGGTTATTGGTTATACAGGGAGTAGCCCATCAGCCTATCACTTCGCAAGGGAATGGCATCGTAATGCAGATATTGCGCGGGCTTACTTGGAGAAGGCGGCCAAAAAGATGAAGAAGTGGGTAGACTTGGGAAGGCGACCATAAGAATTTAAAGTTGGTGACATGGTGTTGGTGAAGCTCCAACCAGCATCACTTCAATTCTTTAGACACAAAGTGCACAAAGGATTGGTACGCAAGTATGAAGGGCCTTTCCCAATCATCAGCAGAGTAGGCAATGTCTCATACAAGTTGCAACTGCCAGCATGGTTCAGAATTCACAATGTCTTCCATGCGAGCAACTTGAAAGCCTACCACTCAGATCCGCGAGATGATTCCCGAAATATTCCAACTCGACTACCCCCCACCAGAGCCTCTTACGAGAAGCGAGTTGAAACTATTCTAGCGGATCGTAGAATAAAGCTACCCAATGGAACGCAGCAAATAGAGTACTTGGTGAAGTGGAAAAAGCTTCCTCAAACAGAAGCCAGTTGGGAGCCAGAAGATGCCCTACGACATGAAGAAGCTCGCATCAAAGCCTACCAACAAGCGTCGACGAGGGCGTCGACAGTTTAAGTAGGGGAGAATGTCACGAACGGTCGTCGTTCAACCGTAACGCCTTTGCTCCTTGAACCGTTCGTCACTTTTTCTTGCTTGTACATATGTTTGGCAGCTTGTTTTGCCTTGAGTTTATGTGTTTTTACCTAAGAAATATGAGCGAAAGTAGTGTAGAAGGTCGAGCGATCGCTCATCGCGAGTCAAAACTGTTTTGGGTCTTTTCATGTGTGGCAACCTTTCCAAATGTCAGCCATTTCAGCACCTTGGAACCCGGTGGCACCGGCTGGATGGGGTTCGGGTATATGTCGGCGTAGGCATTCATCGAATTGAACTTGTCTTGCGTCCGATACCTTGGGAACCATCGTTTGTGGACTTGCGGCTCCTACAACCCTCCAAAGTCCTATTTCGCTCTCTTTCTCTCTTTTCTTTCACTCAAGGTGTTCGATAAATTGCTTGTGACTTTCCGCTTTGCGAGGCGTCGGGCGTCGCTCAATTAATCAACTTCTTCTTTGTTGGTCCTACGGGACCTTAAGAGGTTGTAAGAGGGCTGATCCTTTGCGGACAGGAAACGCATTGGGCGTTTCATGACTTAGGCAATCCCAGCTAAGTCCGGAATAGTGAGCAAGGTTGCTCTACGACTTAGGCAATTTCAGCTAAGTCTTCGGGAGTGCCGCGAGGGTGCCGCACGGCTTAGGCAAACTTTAGCTAAGCCCGTGACATAGTGGTGGAAGAATCGTTAGATTAAGTTGGGACTAGTGCCTTGGGTGATAGCTTGTGAATGGATGGGGGAGGAGCCGAAGAAACCACTGTAGTGCCCAAAGAGGAACCAACTCCCCTTCTCCTCAAGTCTCATTGATGCGTACCTGCAAGAGATAAAAATCATTAGGAATACATATTAATTTCTCAAAGTGCAAAAATAAATAAAAATTGGTTCAAAAAGATCCACACCCCAAAGAGCTGAGCTGAGACTCGTGTCGATCAACCAGTCCTTATCCATCTTCCTGATATCCTTGAAAGAAGAGAGTATATCTCTCAACCAAAGAACTTAATCTACCTCCTCATCTGATAGGAAGGAAAGTGTGTTATATATAGAGCATACAAGATTGTGGAAGAACCCTTGTGGATTCTAAGCTTGGGGTGATCTCTATAGGGGATCGGCCTCCTTGGAACTCTATAGGGGTTTCTCCCTCCTTGGTTAGCTGCATAAAGGCTACTGAAAATATTGATCTATTGATGATGAAATGTGGATGATTATAAGGCTATTTATAGGACTTCTAAACCCTAACTCTTAATAGGATTCCTACCCAAGACACCTACTCATAACAACTCCATCTCTAACTTTAAGAAGCAACTCCTACTTCCAACAACTCCAACTCTAACTCTAAGAAGCAACTTTTACTTCTAACAACTCCAACTCCAACTCTAAGAAGCAACTCCTACTTTCAATAACTCCAACTCCAACTCTAAGAAGCAACTCCCACTTCTAATAGACTCCTCGTCCCCTCAACTCCTAACCACTAGCCAACTATGTGGCTAATGGCTATAGGAGACGCCTACTCAATCTAGGAGAGAGTCCTAGCTAGATGGAACTCTCCCCTCTTATCCTAGTCGACCTCTCTTGAGAGTAGGAGGTGGCTAGGAGACTCTTATCCCATAAGGACTCCTCCCTAACCCTAGCCAACCATTTCTTTACTAGGGCGTTGGCGTTGTCATAGACTTAGCTGGTTTTACCTAAGTCATGTAGCACCCTTGTGAGTCCGTCTGCAAAGGTCAGTCTCCTCGAAACCTCCTAGGGTTCCTTAGGAGCTACAAAAGATAAAATAGTTTAGAGGAAGCAATTCTCATGGGATCCATAAGCAACAGCTTTAGCAAACACTTTATATATCCAATGCAAATTACAACTATAAACTTTACAAGTTTTAAACGGTTGCACACAAAAGATAATGGTCCACTATAGACCGAAGTCCCACAAGTGTTTACATGACACAACTCCTATTTACAAGTTGAAACTGACAACAAAAGCTAACCAAACGAGGGCTGCCAAGCCTATTGTAAGCCCGCTACTTATTGTAAAAAGAATGTACAAAAATCGAAGGACATGGGCAAACATGAGCATTACATCAAACACCTTGTTTATATTTTCGCCCATGACATTCTCCCCCACATATTCTTTCGACGTCCTCGTCGAAGCCGCTATAGATGCTGTATCTCCTTGCCTTTTGTCGAATCTTTAATCTTCTACTTTGGCTGCAACATACCCCTTGGCTCCCGACTACTTTCTACCACTATTGTTGAGTAGTCGAACTATGATCCACCATATTGCTTCAACTCGCTAATGACTGACTCTTGTGTGGGGTTGGGTGAGCTGTGATAATCCTTGATGATTTCTGTGGATCGTTCTAATGAAAGAAAAGACCTTCCTTATTATGTACCAGTATTACAATGATCTCATGTTGCTTAAACTAAGTGGATGCTCATTGGAGCTTTAACGAGCATCGTCTCACAGACTTTGAAGTTTTTGAGATCCTTCACAAAATTTGTCAATCAATTCTTCTTCAATTTAGTTATCACTTCTAAGTAGGTTTGTATCACTTCTACTTCCGATTGACATTCTGTTGGAAAATGAAGCGAACAATCTACTCTCAGTAGCACTAATCACCATTGGTGAGGATATGACAACTCTTCTTTCATTAGATTTCTTTGAAGGGTCTTAGAACTTATGCAAAGCTCCTCTATTGGATAAATAAGAGAACTAGGGTACTAAGTTTCACCCATTCTCTTTGAGTTGAGAAGGCAAAGATTACTTGATTTTGCCTGCCTCCTTGAGGTATGAGAACTGGGGTACTTGGTTTCACTCACTCTCTTAAGTTAAGAAGGAAAAGGTCACTTGATTTCGCTCACCTCCTCGAGGTTGTACTTCATGCATCGAGCTAGTTACTAGCATTTCGCCTGCTCTTTGCTCACACTTCTAAAGTACTTGAAGTGCTTGCACTCCTTGCGTTGAGTTAGCTGCTGTAATTCACCTTGCCACTGCCATTAAACTTTCAGAATGTACCGTCTTGGAGTTCCCCAATTTGGAGTAAGTCTTTGATAGTTCTGGTCTTCTTTGGGATTGTACCGTCTTCTCCATCATCTTTGTCGCCTACTCCTCTAAGTAAAAAATGTATAGCAACACGTACTACCTACTTTTTTCTTGGTCAAGCACTCTTGCATCAACTCGAAGTCCTATCTTGATGAGAAGCCCGTCGACACTGGTCTTATAAAGTTCCTTGGCCTCTGCCCTTCCACTTTATCTTGGTACTTAGAGTTTACCCCTATATTCTCCATGTCATCAGCCCCTTTTACGACCAGCACTCTCCCTCTATGAGAGCAAGAGATCGATGATTCCATGGAAGTCCCACATCTGCGATACTATGGCGCTGCCAGCCCATGGCCCTACTATCTGTTGCCTTGCATTTGCGTCTCTTTCTTCACAATTGGTAGGTTTGCCTCTGTGACACTGTGGCACTCCTCTGAGTCCACCTCCCTCTAACCAACACGTTACTTTTGGGTAGCTAAGCCCCTCTGGACTCATCATCGCTTCCTCGCCTCTTTAGACCACTTGCTTCAACACCTCTATGTTCTCCTAGCAGTTCTCCTTAGTCGATGAAAAGATAGACTACAATTCTCATGCATGGCCTCCTCCATCTTGTTGTAGGGATTGCATCGATTCTATTCTCTTTAGCTTCCTTGGTAATAACGTTCGCTTACTCGGCCTTATCCTCTGACTTGTCGGGCTTCCTTAAGCGAATATAAGCACTAAAGTGGTCCAACTCTCTAGTCGCTTCGATCATACCTTTGTATGATCAAATCCCCTCCATGGGATTCTCTAGTACTTGCACTCAAAATTCTCCCTCAGTGGTACACAGCCCCCATATGCTGATAACCAAGGCTTTCATCTGATGCAAGATTCGATATGCACAAATAAAAGACCCGTCGTTGTGGCACCATAGCATTCACTCCTTGAATCTATAGCCCTTCTTTCCATTATATTATTCATCAAAGTGGAGCTCCCAATAGCTCTTGATCATACGTCCATATGATCGCATCTCTCACAGGACATTTCCGCATATGTTGTATTGCCACGAACTATTCCACCACAATCCGCTGCACCATGTTGCCTCATAATGACATCTCCATTGCATACAGATTCTTTTGTGATAAACTCGGACTATGACTTCTCTATGTATGACCTCTACCAACACATCGTAGGGCCTCCGCCATCTTTGATTTTTGTTTGCTCCCTCAGTAATTCGCCTTCCTCCACCCATTCTCGGTTTAAACCCTGACGAAGCATAGCTCTAGGATAGTCCATTGCCTAGTAGCTCTTGAAGTCTCCTTACTTCACTAGGATTGGTGCACCATTGTATGGATCCTAGGCCTCTATCCCCCTACCAACACAATCTCCGCTGTACACCACTTATTAATGACAACTCAAATGGCAGCACTGTGACATATTACTCAAGAGTATCCGCCTTTATGTCCTCTTGCCCCATGCTAAGATCTCCTGATCCCAACTTCGCCTCCATAAGTTAAATCATCTTAGTTACCCAGTCAAATGCATATCTGAGGTAAGGTGCATGTGCCTCGAAGCTCCCTTAACTTTTGGCACCATGCAAGATGAGTCCACCCCATTAGAATGAAGAACCCATAGAATGACATGATCCCACTCTTGCCTCTATAAGAGTTCATGCCCTTGACCTCTGTCCAAGGATAGCTTCGTGCCTCTACTCCATATTCTATCTTTTATGTCAACTCCCTTCACGTGGCTTGAATATTTCACCAAGTTCCACCCAAGTCGCTCCACTACTCGATTTATATTGAGTTGATGGTGGTCCTCACGCCCACCATTCCACGGGTCAATCCTCCGTTGAGTTCAATTTTCACATCAAATCTAAGTGTGTCTTTATATAATGTTGCCTTGAATTACTCCCCCACCTAATCTCGAAATGCATTCACCAATGCGTTACCTCATTCGAGATTATACGATGACTTCTCACCACTCTCTCGGTCTGTTGAGCCTTGTGGAAAGGTTGTCTTAAGGAACTCTTCCTCAGTATGTGCGGTTCGTTGTATATGGTTCTCCTTCTGGAGGAACTAGACTTATCCCTCCTAGATATCTATCCTATTGAAGCAACTTCTCTCTTTGCATTCTTCCCACTGGACGTTTCGGAGACCACCATCCCCTTTGGACTACTCCATCTTGTTGAACAACTTGTGTCTTATTCTGCCCTCACAAATGCACTTGCTAGATTGTGACTCTTTGCTAATATAGTCCCTATTGCACCCTTTAAGGTCTAGCAACATGCTGAAATTATTACACACTTCAGCCTCCTATGGACGTATCCTTTTCATGCCGAAGAAAGAGTTCTGATACTCCATGGTGCCGAGTTCTGATCACCTAGGGATGGCCATGAACACTACATCGTCCGCATACAAGCCATTGCGTAAGTACCGAATTCTTCAAGTTAATAATTCTCCTTATCTCTGTGAGCTTTCTATAACTCTTTCGGTCGTTGAGCAACACATCCCACTTTACGCGGTCTCATCTTTTACCAAGCACTCTGCTTGCCTTGAGCATGGTCAATTTTGGTTGCCAACATCGAGCCGTAGGTCAAACTCAGCCATCCCAACCTTTGTACACTACACATTCATTCTAACTTGCTTGTCCTCATGGTGCCTCTTACGCAAAGGGTTGGCTATTCCTCTAAATGTCAATTAAGGATGCCAACTCCTCTAAGCGACTCCTTTCCCTACATCTCCATGTCCGTTTCTCCTAAATGATTGTGCATGTTGGCTACCCTCCATGCAGCCTAGCTAGGTCCCCCATGTTTGCATGGCAAGTGTTTTTGTGTGAGCTTGTCCCGCTCTGATACGAAAATGTCATGAACTTAGTTTGTTTTGTCTAAGTCGTGTGGCACCATTGCGAGTCCGTCCACAAAGGTTAGCTTTCCCAAAACCTCCTAGGGTCCCTTAGGACTTATAAAAGAGAAAACAGGTTAGAGGAAATACTTCCCACAGGATCCATAAGCAACAGTTTTAGCAAACACTTTATATAGCCAATGCAAATTATAATTATAGACTTTATAATTTCTGAATGGTTGCACACAAAAGATAATGGTCCATTACAGACTGAAGTCTCTACAAGTGCCTACATGGCATAACTCTCATTTACAAGCCAAAATCGGCTACAAAAGCTAACCAAACAAGGGTTGCTAAGCATACTACAAGCCTACTACTTACTGTACAAAGAATATACAAAACCTAAAGGACATAGACAAACATGGGCATTACATCAAACACCTTCTTTATATTTTTGTCTGTGATAGCGTGGCAGCTAGATTAGGGTTTCTTATATTCATGACTCAATTGACTCTAACCTGTATCCAACTCCAACTCCTAACCCGACTCTAGTTCAGTCAAATCCTAACCCTACTAGGCTTTAGGATGATTTATTATAATGGACTCAAATCTTCTCCTAGCCAACTTAATGTCAGGTCTAGGTAGGCCAACAAGGCCTAATTTAAGGACTCGACTCAATCAACTATAACCTAACTCAACTAGGGTCCTAACAAACTCACCCTCTTCATATCAGCCTTGTACTCAAGGTTGAGCTCCAAGTCTTGATCTGTAACTCCTCACAAGGCTCCTTAGTGGCCCCTATAGTAGGTGTATCCTACTCCTGCGATCCAGTGTCAATAGTAGTGACTCAACGATGATGTGTCGTGATCCTGTAATCCCATGCAATCATCTACCAAACATGGGCCTCCTTATCAACTTGGGTGTTAGGTGGATAGATCTAGGTTGAATCATCCTCTCTAAACTTTCATATGTGGTGACATTCCTAGAGCTCCAATGTGATCTCTAATTTTTTAGGGTCCAAAGAAATTAGAAGACACTTCTGTAAGACTCGAGTCTTCATAAATTTCTGTTGGTAGGGATAAAGATGAAGGAAGACTCAATCTTGAATAGGAAACTTCTTTATACTCCAGCGTTTGTCAAGCGGTTGTTTTTTTCTTGCATGGGCTGGCATGTGGTTGTTCTTTAATGGTAGCTAGGCTTTCCTCTATGATAGTGGTTGCCTTTTAATAGAGTCCAAGGTAAGGTGAGCCCGATCTGAGTTTGGAGGGAGTAGAAGCTGTAATTTTTCAAGACTTAATTTTATCTCATCTTTGTGCTATTGTCCTGTATCATACCAAACCATAAATTCAACAAAGGTTAGCATTCCCTCGTCGTTGGAGTGAGGGCTTTGCTGATGTAGGCTGGGGGTCGGCCATCTTGCATGTGGATAACAAAATTTCTAGCTCCCGATACATCAATAACACTTTATCACAGTTGGGTAAAGCTAGCATTGGCAAAGAGTAAGGGCAGCAACTTGGCCGAATGACCCCTATTAAAAACATCCCTTCTTCAATCATCTATATTTCAGCTTTTTGGAGGTGGGGATAATGACATGGCTGAGTGTTTGCTATTGGTTTGTCGGCAAGAATCAGAATTCGGTGGTCATGCCAACAAGTAGAAAGTAGGCTACGTAGTTCGACGAAAATATTCAAAAATTCAACAAGCGATTGGAGAAGTTCTGGGTCTTCAATTTTTGTTGGCTCCCCTATAGAATGCTCGTGAAGTTGCATCAGGAAGTCGCTGTTCACTTTGTTCAACACTTTCTCTGTTTGTTGCATATAAATCATCATGTCGCTCCCGCATTTCCCACGTAGGATCTCGTGTTTCTTATGGCTGAAAAATTTCATGATAAATTTAGAAAAATTTCAAGGAGCATCACCTAGTATAGTCAGCCATTTGATGTCTAGCACGACCTCATAATCATCAAGAGGAAGGAGGAAGGAATCGGCAAGTATCTCTTGGTCTGTCATAATAATTTTACCCACGGGCATCTTTTGTCACACTTCAAAATTTGGTCGTCGGCGATCTTAATGTCAAACCTACTATAATCCTTGATATGTAGGGCCATCTGAATATTAATCTTGCTATTCATGAAATTATTAGTGCTCCCAGCATCGATAAGGATGGTGATTACTTGCTACTTAAGTAGTCCTCCTACTTTCATCATCTGCGGGTTCATGTAGCTGGCAAGGGCATGCATCATACAATCGGTCGGCTACTATTCTTCAACTGTGACCTCTTCCTCATGCTCCTGGACCTCTCCTCTTTATCTTTAATGGGTTCAATCAGTATGAGGCGCCCCTTTTTGAAGCGATGATCGTGGCTCCACGGTTCATCACAATGACAACAAAGGTTTCTTTGGTAGCAAAGGATGGCTGGGGATAGAGGTTACTGGAGGTTTATATGTTGTTGGTCTAGAAGTGATTCTCATCCTCCAAGCATCTTGGTTAAGTCATTCCTCTTGGATTCGGGTGAAAAAGATTACGACTGTCACAGTGCAGGATTGTCACGCTTTAACCTCTCCTTTAATTTTTGGCTTGAGTCCTTCGATAAATATCCTTAATAATTGTCTGTTAGACCAATCATGAGCAAGGTAAGATAATTCCTCAAACCTGATATGGTATTCTTGAACTGTGGAGGTTTGTCGGATCTTGACAAATTGTTCGTTGATATTCTCATATTTGGTCGGCCCAAAGCGGTTCAATAGTGCTTTCATGAAATATATCCACATTGGAGCCCCATGGGTGTATTCAAGCTAATTATACCATTGAATTGCATCTCTTTTGAGATGGATGATAGTGGTGTCTACTATAGAATCCTTCGGTGTTCAGTAATAGTGGTAGTAATGTTCCGCATGCGAACTCTATCCCATCGGCTCTCCTTCTTCCCATTCAGGGAAGTCCACCCTATGCATGGTTATATCATGTCCAAGAGCTATCCCTCCTTCTCTGAAGGCCTCTATAAACTTTCTCCTCACTGTAATTTTTTTGGGCTTGAATATTGGCCTAATCTGAATTTGGAAAATAAGGCACATAATCTGTTCTCCATGCGTGATTCAAGCCGTGATTCAAGCGCCTCCAACTTGGCTCTGAATATATCTCTTGATGACATAATGTAAAACTCCAAATTTGTTGTTATAAAGTCCTTCTCTTGCTGTTGGATCACCGGTATGGATTAGTTGGGTGGATTGGTATCCGAAAAGGTAGATGTCTCAAGGCGAAAAGCTGCGATAGGCTATTCTTTACTATAATTGCTACTACTGTTTGGGATGGCTGCGGATTCTGGAAATAGGTTATGATGGTTGTCTTAAGGCTAGAGGGGTGCCCTAAAGATGAGGTGGGTGGTAGCAACAATTTTGGTAAGGATCAGATATAGGTGCAGCAAAAAACACCGAAAGGTAGTGCTGCAGAATTCTACGTCGATAGGCTGCGATAGATCACTGTTTTGGCTAGTGATTTTGGGTGTTGTTTGGGTTCTTGAAATAGGTTATGATGGCAGCATCATAAGGTTAGAGGGGTGCCCTAAAGATATCATAGTTGGTGGCAGCAAGATAGTTAGGGCTTGGTGGGTTTAGAGAAGAAGAAAGATAAAGACACGACAGTAGATTTTTTCGTCGAAAAATTTCAGCAGTATAGATGCAATTTTACCAATAATTCAAAATAAAAATTCAAGTAAAACCTAAGGAGAATCCACTAGCAAGGGAGAGGTAATGCCATCAAAAAAATTCGACAAGATCAAAGATTATTAGAATGTGCTGTGGTAGAATTTTTTTGTCAAAAGATTTCAGTAGTACAGACAAGATTTTTTCTAGTAGATTAAAATAAGGATTCAAGTAAAACTTAAGGAGAATCTTCTGGTAAGGGAAAGATTATGCCGACAAAAAAATCGTGGAAGGAAACAATAGCAAAAAGTTTGGCAAAATTAAAGATCGCGGGTATGAACTGTGGTAGAATTTTGCATCCAAAGTGCAACAGCTTGGATGTAAAAGATCAGTAGTTTATATTGATAATTTTTTAATGAAACTAAAATAAAATCTGTTGTTAGGTGTTAGAATTAAAGTGGCACTAAGAGAGAGAGAGAGAGAGGGGGCGTTGTAGGTGTAGGGTGAATTAGTGCTTATAAAAAAATAATATCGATTTAAATATTCACTCAATGAAAATTATACTGAAAATATGTTTACGTGTATAGATATTTGTAAGAGTGCAAGCAAAGGTAGTAGACAGTCAAATAAGAAATTAATAAAAATAAAGAGTAAAGAAGAGAAAGCAAACTGATTTTATAGTGGTTCGATCTCGTGACCTACGTCCACTCCTGATTCATCCTCCATTGAGGTCACCGACTTCCACTATTGATCTTCCTTCAATGAGTGAAGATCAACTACCCTCTTATAACTCTATTCTCCTTTTACAGGTTTAAGAGACAACCTTTATAAGTCTTTAAGCTCTCCCATAAATAAAAAACTATACAAAGTAAAACGAGGAGAAGCTCTCAATTACAATAGCGTTTTCACAATATTTTTGCTCTTAATTGCTTGCATACTTTTAGCACAAATGGGTAGGATATTTATAGGCCCTAAATGGCTTCAAAAGTAGAGCTAAAATTTAAATTCTAAGTGTTCCCGAGATGCTAGAATCAAAGACTGAGTCTGGGCGGTTCAGCCACCTAACACAATCTAGGAGGCTGTGTTTGAGCAGTTCTGTCGCCTAGTCTAGGCGGGTCAACTGTATGACACATTTTCAAAGACTGTATCATCTTAAAAATCATGTCTTATCTAACCTTGGGTTACTTAAATGACTTTTATAATAAGTCCAAATCAGCCCCAATTAAGGCCTAATGGCCTCTTAATTGAGTTAGTAAGGCTAACTCTGACACTCAACATATAATTTTCATTGTCCGATCGTCTCTTCAGCAAACTCCCAGCATCCTTCCGATGAACATATAGTAAGCTCCCGATTTTATTTAGTGAACTCTCAATAAACTTCCAGTATTCTTCCGACGAACTCATGGCAAGCTCCTGATAACCTATCAATGAACTCCCGATAACCTATCAATGAACTCCCGATGAACTTCCCGGCAAACTTCTAGTGAGTTCTTGGTGACCTCCCGACAACATCGTCCGAACCTCGGTCAACCTCCGGCGAACCTCGACGAGCTCCCATTGTGTCATCTGAATCTCAGCCCAATGCTTGAGCTAGACTCCAGCCCAACATCTGATTATATTGCCCTTTACTATCATAGTTAATCCCTCATCACTTTCTTTAACACATAAGTTAGATCATAAATACATCAGTTGATTTCATTATCAAAATCCGAGATTCAATAATCTCTCCCTTTTTAATGATGACAACTAATTGATGACGAAAGTTAACTGTAACTCCCCCTATGTATATGTCATAGGATAAATACAACAAATTTGAATTTAAAAGAACTCATTACTTTTCAATTCAAGTATATTATTTTCATACTTTAACCATTAATGATATCATACATAATAAAATTCTCAAAGCATTCATTTTCTTGGTATCACATGATAAATAGTTTCAATTGATATATTTCGCATAATAAACATTTTAAACATTCACTTTATGTAATTAATTATGATACCATACATGATAAAAATTTTACAATATTCATCTTCTTGGTATCAAAAGAACATTTTAAAGATTTCAAAATAACCATTTCTTTTACGTCATCAATTATGTCATTTCTCCCCCTTTGTCATCAACAAAAAAGAGAAATGCTCAATTATATTTGAATATTTTTCTAAAAAAATATTTATCACAACATAGCACATAAAGAGAGGAAGTTAGTCCATTGCTTCCCCTTGGTAAAATAAGAAGACTAAAGTTAGAATTTACTTCATTTTTTCCTTTATAAAATATAAAGAAGGATAAAGAAAGAATTTTAGGCATCAGAAATTTCTTTTCTCCCTCTTTGTAAATATCAATTACAAATAGAATCATTTCGAAAGAGAGCTAAACAATCCGAGAAGTTCAGGAGCTACATATGTATTCAAAATCATCTCATGTAAATTTTAAGCGAAAGCTCGAGAAATCTACTAAATCATGCATTTGGATTGTTTAACTTTCCTAACTCTCTTCTAAAGTCAAATTGTTCTTCATTTAATGGCTTGGTGAAGATATCAACCAATAGATGGTTAGTATCAATAAATTCCAAAAATATATCATGATTATTTACATGATCTATAATAAAGTGATGCCTAATGTCAATATGTTTAGTTCTTGAGTGTTGAATAGGATTTTTAGTTAAACATATTGCACTAGTGTTATCGCATTTGATAGGAATATTTTTTAAGTGAATTTCATAATCTTCTAAAGTGTTTTTCATCCAACTGACTTGTGCACAATATGCACCAACTACTATATACTCAGCTTCAGTTGTAGGTAATGCAATCTAGTATTATTTCTTAAAAGACCCAAAAAAAAGAGCATGAGCTAAGAATTGACATGTTCTAATTGTACTCTTTCTATCTATTTTATAGCCTCTAAAATCGGCATCCGCATAGGCAAGCAAATCAAAGTTTTTAGACTTAGGATACTATAATCCTAAATTAAAAGTTCTTTTTAAATATCTAAATATTCATTTAACTACCTTAAAATGAGAATATCTAGAATTTGATTTAAACCTTGCACACAATCCAACACTAAACATTATGTCCAGTCTAGTAGTAGACAATAAACTACCTATCATTCCTCTATATATTTTTTGATCAAAATTTTCACCTTCAGTATCTAAATCTAATTTTATAGAAGTGCTCATGGGAGTGTTTATGGCCTTAGCATTATCCATACTAAAGTATTTTAACAAATCTAAGGTATACTTAGTTTATAAAGACACCATCATTTAATTATTTTATTTGTAATCCTAAGAAAAAAGTTAATTCATCCATTAGGCTCATTTCAAATTCTTGGCTCAGACTCTTGGCAAAAGATTCACATAAGGATTCATTTATTGAACCAAAGATAATATCATCAACATAAATTTGAATAACTATAAAATTATTTTTAAAATACTTAAAAAATAATGTGGTATTAACCTTGTCTTTTAAAAATTATTTAAAATAAGGAAAGAGCTAAGTCTTTCATACCAAGCCCTAGGGGCTTGTTTCAATCCATAAAGATCCTTAGATAATTTAAAAATATGATTCGGAAAAACATCATTTTCAAAACTAGGGGGTTATTCAACATAAACTTCTTCGGAAATCAAATCATTAAGAAAAATACTTTTGGCATCTATTTGAAATAACTTAAAATTCTTAAAAAGGCAAAGGAAAGGAGGATCCTTATGGTTTCAAGTCTAGCCACAAGAGTAAATGTCTCTTTATAATCGATCTCTTCTTCTTGGTTGAAACCCTTAGCCATTAATCTAGCCTTGTTTCTAACCATGATACCATTTTCATCTTGCTTGTTTCTAAAGGCCCATTTAGTACCAATCACTAAACGATCATTAAGTCTAGGAATAAGCTCCCACACCTTATTTCTCTCAAATTGGTTTAACTCTTATTACATTAAAATAACTCAAGAATCATCTTTTAGGACTTTCTTAATACATTTTGGTTCAATTTAAGATAAAAAGTGGCATTAGCACAAAAATTTTTAAATGATGAACGAGTTTGAACACCTTTTTGATATATCTCATATTATTAACTCCTTAGAATGAGCATTTACAAACTTTCATTCCTTGGGTAAGGATTCCTTGGAAGTAGATGCATCCAAGTTGTTTTAGAGAGGAGGTTTATCATTCAAATTTAAAATATCAAAATCAAAATCATCTAAAAAATCAATTTTATTTAATTTGAAAACCTTATTAAAAATAATATGGATGGATTCCTCAATTACTAGAGTTCTTTTATTAAAGACATGATGAGCTTTTGAAATTAAGGACTAACCAAGAAATATGCCTTCATCGAATTTTGCATCGAACTTTCCTAAGGTATTTTTTCATTCAAAATAAAATATTTATAATTAAATATTTTAATATATAAAATATTAGGTTTTTTATTATTCCATAATTCATAAGGAGTTTTGGAGAGTAGTGGTATTACGAGAACCCTATTCATGACATAGCATACCGTGTTAATAGTTTCAGCCCAAAAATATTTGGGTAGGCTATGTTTGTTTAAAATGGTTATAGTTTTTTATTCTAAGCTCTCATTTTTTCGTTTTACTACTCAATTTTGTTGTTGATTTCTAGGAGTAGAGAAATTATGATTATACCCATTTGAGTCATAAAAATTTTGAAAATCAAGATTTTGAAACTCACCACCATGATTACTACGTATATATGAAATCATAAAACCCTTTTCATTTTGAACAAGTTTGCAAAATTTTGAAAAATATTTAAAAGAATCAATTTTATGTACCAAGAAATATGTTCAAGTATATCTACTATAATCGCCTACAATAACAAACGCATATTTGCTACCTCCTAAACTTGTAGTATCAATTGGTCTAGATAAATCAATATGGAATAATTATAGTAGCCTAGAAGTGCTTATTTGATTTTTTGATTTAAAACTACTTTTTATTTGTTTTCCTAGTTGACATGCATCACAAACTTTGTCTTTTACGAACTTGATGCTATGCATTCCTCTTACTAGATTTTTAGTTGAGATTTGGTTTAATAGTTTTATGCTAGCATATCCTAGTCTCCTATGTCAAATCTATGCATCATCATTTAAGGCTAAAAAATATATTTCATTACAAAAATTATCAATGTCAATAGTATACACATTATTGCTTCTTAAAGCAATCATAGAACTATCTTTGTGTGGTATTTCAATTATACAAGCATTAGATTCAAATTTGATAATGTATCCTTTATCATACAATTAGCTAATGCTTGGTAGATTATGTTTCAAACCATCAACTAATAATACATCTTTAATCAAAAGGTTTGATTTGTTACCTATAGTTCATTTTCCAATGATTTTTCCCTTGTTGTTGTCTCTGAATGTGACAAATCCTTCATTTAGGCTAGTAAACTTAGATAAATGAGTTGGATCTCTGATCTTATCCCTTGAGCATCAACTATCCTTCATTTTGTGCTTCTAGCATTTGTTTAGAGACATATCTACAAAAAAAGGGGGTTTTGGTTTAGGTACACGTTTGCCTTTGGGTTCCTCATGAAAAAGTCTACCTAATTTTACTAGTGACATCGAGTTATTTATGGTTCCTTTAGGAACCCAAATTAATTTGTGTGGATTCTATTTTAAATGAACATTTATAAGCATAGTATCCAATTCTTCCATAAAAATTATATTTATTTCTAGGTGAAATATATAATGTAGGTCCTTTAACGAAGATGGTTGGCTTTTATTGAGTGTTACTCACAAAGCCAATTCCTTCCTTTCTATGAACATGACCCTTATTAGCAAGGATCATGTTTAAGGATTTATTACATATTTTAAAATTTTCTAATATTTCTTGTAATGAAATATTTTCTTTCTTAAGTATATTTAATTCTTCATACTTAGTGCAAGGAGCTATCCTATGTTCATCATACTCCTTTTTTAAAATTTTAAACTCACTAGTAAGTGAAGCATGATCTATCTTTAGCAATTTATAAGTTTTACTAAATAATTTAAGATCATCAAACAAGTCATTAAATATATTAAATAATTCATCATAAGATAAAGAAGACTCATTTAGGTTACTCACCTCGTTGTCAAATGCCATTAAAGCATAATTTATAACTTCTTCCTTATTGGTTGGCTCCTCGTCTTTCAATGAACTTGAGTCATCCCAAGTAGCTTTGAGCGTCTTCTTCTTCTTTAGTTGCTTCTTCTTTACTCAGGGATATTCATTTTTTAAGTGTCCTGGCTTCTTACATTTGTAATATATTATTGAGTCCTTTTTTAGTTCACTTTTGTTCTTAGCATCTTGTTTTGTTTTAGTCATTTAAGAATTTCTTAAATTTTTTTGTAAGAAATGCGAAGTCCTTATCGTCATCATTGTCATTTGAGTTTTCTCCCAAATGGTCTTCCTTGGTTCTAAGTGATATGTCCTTCCTGTTCTTTGGAAGGTTGTTCTCGAGTTCATCATGTGCTATACATGTCATTTCATAAGTCATCAAAGACCCGATTAGTTCTTTAAGTGAAAAATTATTTAGGTCCTTTGCTTCTGATATTGTCATTACTTTGGAATCTCAACTTTTATGAAGGAATCTTAATATTTTGTTAACAAGTTTAAAATTAGAAAAACTTTTACTAAGCGCTTTTAGACCATTGACGACGTCCGTCAAACGGGTATACATGTCTCCTATAGTCTCACTTGATTTCATGCGAAATAACTCATAGCTATACACCAAAAGATTAATTTTTGACTCTTTGACTTGACTAGTGCATTCGTATGTGACTTCGAGTGTGTGCCAAATCTCGTGCACAGTTTCGCATATAGAAACCTGATTAAATTCATTTTTATCAAGAGCACAAAATAAAGTGTTCGTCGCTTTAGCATTCAAAGAGAAAGTCTTCTTTTCCGAATCATTCCATTCATTCATCGGTTTGTTAGACTTTTCAAAACCGCTTTCAATAATATGCCATAATTCAAAATCCATACAAAGTAGGAAAATTTTCGCTCGAGTTTTCTAATACGTGTAATCCGTCCTATTAAACATGGAAGGATGAGTAATAGAAAGTCCCTCTTGATTACAAACAAAAGTCATCTCTCTTGGATTTTAAGCCAAATAGAGAGAAACATGGCTCTGATACCAATTGTTCGGATCAAAGTGGTACTAAGAGGGGGGGTGAATTAGTGCTTATAAAAAATTTACGTTGATTTAAATATTTACTCAATAAAAATGGTATTAGAAATATGTTTAAGTGTACAGATGTTTGTAAGAGTATAAGCAAAGGTAGCAGACAGTCAAATAAGAAAGCAATGAAAATAAAGAGCAAAGAAGAGAAAGCAAACTGATTTTATAGTGGTTCGGTCTCATGACCTACGTCCACTCCAGATTCCTCCTCCGTTGAGGTCATCAACTTCCACTATTGATCTTCCTTCAATGGGTGAAGATCAACCACCCTCTCAACTTTATTCTCCTTTTACAAGTTTAAGAGATAACCTTTATAAGTCTCTAAGCTCTCCCTTAAACAAAAAACTATACAAAATAAAATGAGGAGAAGCTCTCAATTACAATAGCATTTTCATAAGGTTTTTACTCTTAATTGCTTGTGTACTTTCTGTAAGAATGGGTGGGATATTTATAGGCCCCAAATGGCTTTAAAAGTAGAGCTAAAATTTAAATTTTAAGTATTCCTGAGGTGTTGGTCTCGGAGATTGTGTTCTGGGCAGTTCAATCGCCTAACACAATTTGGGAGGCTGTGTTTGGGTGGTTCGGTCGCCTGACATAGTCTGGGAGAATGTGTCTAGGTGGTGCAACCACCTAGTCTGGGCGAGTCAACCGCCTGACACATCTTCGAAGACTATGTCATCTCGAAGACCGTATCTTTGAAGACTATGTCTTATATGACCTTGGGTTACTGAAATGACTTTTATAATAAGTCCAAATCAGTCGTAATTAAGGCCTAATGACTTCTTAATCGAGTTAGTAAGACTAATTCTTATTATGATGCTAACTATGACACTCAACATATAATTTTCATTATCCAATTATCTTTTCAACGAATTCCCAGCATCCTTCCGATGAACCCATGACGATCTCCCAATTTCCTTCGGTGAACTCCCAGTGAACTTCAAACATTCTTCCGGTGAACTCCTCGTGAGCTCCCGACAACCTGTTGGCAAACTTCTAGTGAGTTCTCGGTGAGCTCCTGACAATATCATCCAAACCTCGGTCGACCTCCGGCGAACTCTCGACGAGCTCCCATTGCGTCATCTGAATCTCGGCCCGATGCTCGAGCTAGACTCCGGCCCAACCTCTGATTGTATTGCCCTTTACTATTGCAATTAATCTTGCATCACTTTCTTTAACACATAAGTTAGATTATAAAACCCATTAATTGATTTTATCATCAAAATCTGAGATTCAACATTAGGAAGTGCCAAAGCTAACATAAAAATTTTATAGAGATTTGGACAGAAAAAATGTAGCAATAAGATCAAATAAGCAGTGCTATGCGACCGAAATTTTGTAGTGCAACTTTTGTCGTATATATGGTAACTTTATGATGAAAAGTTTATGCAGCAAGATAGGAACAATTTTTTTAGGTTTTTTAAATAAGGATAACTAAATTAAAATAGCAGTATGATAGAAAATTAGAACCTGTTGCAATTCATAGGGAGATCAAAGGATGATCTACGGTGGTGGAGATAACAGTGAAATTCGACTATGATCTTTAAGCAATTGTGGGAATTGCTTTGGGCAACTGTAGAAGGATAATAGATGGCTGTGGAAGTGCAGCGAGACACCAAGAATGCTGCTCTGATACCAAGTGGTAGAACCCTTACAGATTCTAAGCTTGGGGTGATCTCTATAGGGGACTGACCTCTTTGGAACTCTATAGGGGTTCCTCCCTCCTTGGTTGGCTGCACAAAGGCTGCTGAAAATATTGATCTATTGATGATGAAAAGTGGTTGATTATAAGGCTATTTATAGGGCTTCTAAACCCTAACTCCTAATAGAATTCTTACTCGAGACTTGTACTCCTAACAACTCCAACTTTAACTCTAAGAAGCAACTCCTACTTCCAACAACTCCAACTCAAACTCTAAGAAGCAACTCCTACTTCCAACAACTCCAACTCTAAGAGGTAACTCCTACTTCTAATAGACTCCTCTTCCTCTCAAC
Organism: Ensete glaucum; assembly: GCA_021527575.1. Taxonomy (NCBI): domain Eukaryota; kingdom Viridiplantae; phylum Streptophyta; class Magnoliopsida; order Zingiberales; family Musaceae; genus Ensete; species Ensete glaucum. The sequence goes on along the minus strand of CM038558.1, from coordinate 35,411,323 downwards.
TCCTAACCCCTAGCCAACTAGGTGGTCGATGACTATAGGGGACTCCTATTCAATCTAGGAGAGAGTCCTAGCTAGATGGAACTCTCTCCTCTTACCCTAACTGGCTTCTCTTAAGAGGAGGAGACAACTAGGAGACTCTTATCTCATAAGGACTCCTCTCTAACCCTAGCCAACCACTTCTTTACTATGGGGTGGCGGCTAAATTAGGGTTTATTACATTCATAACTCAATTAATTCTAACCCGTATCCAACTCTGACCCCTAACCCGACTCCAGTTCGGTCAAATCGTAACCCTACTAGGATTTAGGCTGATTTATTACAATGGACTTAGATCTTCTCCTAGTCGACCTAATGTCAGGTCTAGGTTAGCCAACAAGACCTAATTTAATGACTCAACTCAATCGACTCGAACCCGACTCAACTATGGTCCTAACTAATTGAAACCCTAATCTTGACATATACTTATAAGGAAGAAGCATACATTCCAACCCTTATTATTGGAAGGGGCAACACTAACCTTGAAGTCATCTTCAGCGATCAAGTAATAACCACTTCTTACATTAGATAATCAAAAGTAGATAGTATAGAGTTTACGGGTTGGGGTAATACTGGCATGGTAGCACACTTCCATGAAAACTACCAAATAGCATCACAAGTTGGTGCTATCTGGGAGAGGCACAAAATAAAATGTGCTCTAGGCATGTAAATCAATAAAAATCACATAGGAAGAAATCCATCATATTGAGAGTTAGGCACAAGGTGAGGCACATTAGTCAATAAAACCTGACCCACATATAAAGAAACTTGTCATGGCGGGAGGCATAAAGCAAAATATGACCAAGACACATGAGTTGGTAAAAACCCAACCTGTGTAAAAAGAAACCCTTAGGGGCGCATAAGGTAAAATATACATGAGGCATATGAGTAGAAAAAGAAACCCTTAGGGGCGCATAAGGTAAAATATACATGAGGCATATGAGTAGACAAAACCTTTTTTTTTTTTTTAAGTGAGTCGACAAAACCTGGCCCGTGTAGGAAGAAACCCATAATGAGAATGCAAAATATACCAAGGGCATATGAGTTAACAAAACCCGACTAGTTTAAAAAAAAAATTCATCATGGTAGGAGGCACAAAACAAAATATGTTTGATGCACCTGAGTCGATAAATCTTGATCCATGTAGGAGGAAACTCGTCATAGTATAAGGTATAAGGCAAAATGTGCTCAAGACACATAAGTTGATAAAACCCGATCCACATAAGAAAAAATACATCATGGCAAGAGACACAATGTAAAACATTCTTGAGATACATGAGTCACCAAAACCCGACCCACATAAGAAGAAACCTATCATGATGGAGGTATAAAGCAAATGTGCCTAAGGCACATGAGTCTAGAAAATTCATACCACCTTTAGAGAGCCCTCAAAAGCATAGATCATATCAAGTCAAGAAAGCATAACCCAGCTAATGCGAGGCTTATATGAGGTGGGCTAGTCGGGTAATGACCTTCTTCTCTGACCAATGTGGAGGGGTTGAGCATTGTTCCCCTCTCTGACCAAGGTGGAGGGGTCAGCCACCAACCCCCTCTCCACCTGAGGTGGGCTAGTTGTGCTAGTTACAGGTGCCTTGCAAGCCAATCACGTGAGTGATGGCACGTGTGATACGCTGTGTGATCTTTTTGCTTATGATTATTATTAGTATATTCTTATATTATATTATCTGTTATAGGTATATATATTGTGATGTACTTGGTTCTGCGAAATAGGAATTGGATCGTAATGAGATCATGATAATGAGACTGATTCGCCTTTAAACACAGATCCTAAATAATTTCGGTTAAAGGTTACTCGAGAGGGACATCGAGATAATCAGACATACTAGTGGACTATATACCCATTTATATGATAGAGGTGACTAGTCTTATAGCCACTTATGTGGAGACACTAAGGATACACTACAGGTGCTTATTGGAGAATGAGTTCACTGATTGATCCGCTGATAGTAATCCTTAAGTCCAAATTGAGTGTGATTTAGAGGGACTCTAAATTAACTCAAAGAGGCAACCGGGTCCATAAAAGGGGATTGATTAAGCTCAAGTTGAGCTCAATTGGTTGACCAGAGAATTGATCAACATAAGGTTCAAGTCAGAATTAAAAAAGTGAAGGAAATTATATTTTCGGGATATGTGGGACATGTCAGTAGGAAGGACTCTCAGGATATTGATCCTTAGACCTACAAGGAGGCTATTATAAGTATAGAGTCTGGAAAGTGACAAGAAGCAATGAATTCTAGATGGATTTCATGTACTCCAACAAGGTTTGGAACCTTGTGGATACACTTGACGGTATCATACCCATCGTTTATAAATGAATCTTTAAGAAAAAGATCGAAGTAGATAGAAAATTAGAGACCTATAAAGCAAGGCTGGTAGCTAAAGGATATCATCAAAGGTAAGGAGTTGTCTATGACGAAACCTTTTCACCCGTAGCCATGCTTAAATTGATATCAGAGCCAAGTTTCACTATACTTGGCTTAAAATCCAAGAAAGATAGCTTTTGTTGGCAATCAAGAGGGACTTTCTATCATTCGTCCTCTCATCTTCAATGGGACACATTACATATATTGACAAACTCGAATGAAAATTTTTCTACTTTCTATGGATTTTGAATTATGTTATATTATTAAAAGTGGTTTTGAAAATTCTTCCAAATCGATGAACAAATGGAATGATTCGAAAAAGAAGACTTTCTATTTGAATGTTAAAGCGATGAACACTTTATTTTGTGCTCTTGATAAAAACAAATTTAATTGGGTTTCTATTTGTGAAACTACACACGAGATTTGGCACACATTCGAAGTCACACATAAAGGCACTAGTCAAGTCAAAGAATCAAAAATTAATCTTTTGGTGCATAACTAAGTTGTTTCACATGAAACCAAGTGAGACCATAGGAGACATGTACTCCCATTTATGGATGTCATCAATGGTCTAAAAGTACTTAGTAAAAATTTTTCTAATTTTAAACTTGTTAACAAAATATTAAGATCCCTTCCAAAAAGTTAGGATCCCAAAGTAACGGCAATATAAGAAGCAAAGGACCTAAATAATTTTTCGCTTGAAGAACTAATTAAGTCTTTGATGACTTACGAAATGACATTATAGCATATGATGAACTCGAGAACAACCTTACAAAGAACAGGAAGGACAGCACTTAGAACCAAGGAAGACCACTTCGGAGAAAATTCAAGTGACGATGATGATGATGAGGACTTCACACTTCTTACAAGAAAATTTAAGAAATTCTTAAAAATAACTAAAACAAAATAAGATACTAAGAACAAAAGTGAACTAAAAAAGGACTCAATAATATGTTACGAATGTAAGAAGCTGGGACACTTCAAAAATGAATGTCCCTGAGTGAAGAAGAAGAAGCCAAAAAATAAGAAGATGCTCAAAGCTACTTGGGATAACTCAAGTTCATCTGAAGACGAGGAGCCAACCAACAAGGAAGAAGTTACAAATTATGCTTTAATGGTATTTGGCAATTAGGTATGTCTCTAAACAAAGGCTAGAAGCACAAAATGACACCTTGATAGTGGATGCTCAAGGCACATGACTAGAGATCCAACTCATTTATCTAAACTTACAAACCTAAATGAAGGATTTGTCAACTTCGAAAATAACAACAAGAGAAAAATCATTGGGAAAGGAACTATAGGTAATAAATCAAACCTCTTGATTGAAGATGTGTTATTAGTTGATGGTTTGAAATATAATCTACTAAGCATTAGTCAATTATAAGATAAAGAATATATTATCAAATTTAAATCTAATACTTGCATAATTGAAATACCATAAAAAAATAGTTCTATGATTGCCTTAAGAAGCAATAATGTGTATATTATTGACGTTGATAATTTTGGTGATGAAATATATTTTTCGGCCTTAAATGATGATGCGTGGATTTGGCATAGGAGATTAGGACATGCTAGCATAAAATTATTAAATCAAATCTCAACTAAAAATCTAGTAAGAGGAATATCTAGCATCAATTTTGTAAATGTTATTCAAAATTTTGCAAACTTGTTCAAAACGAAAAGGGTTTTATTATTTCATCTATACGTAGTGATCATGGTGGTGAGTTTCAAAATCATAATTTTTACAAATTTTGTGAATCAATTAGGTACAATCATAATTTCTCTACTCCTAGAAATCCACAATAAAATGGAGTAGTGAAAATAAAAAATAGGAGCTTACAAGAAATGGCTAGAACCATGTTAAATGAGTATAGTCTATCCAAATATTTTTGGGCCAAAGCCATTAACACGACATGCTATGTCATGAATAGGGTTCTGATAAGACCATTACTCTCCAAAATTCCTTATGAATTGTGAAAAAAATAAAAAAACCTAATATTTCATATTTCAAAGTATTTGGTTGTAATTATTTTATTTTGGATGAAAAAGATGTCTTAGAAAAGTTTGATGTAAAATCGGATGAAAGCATATTTCTTAGTTATTTCTTAATTTCAAAAATTTATCATGTCTTTAATAAAAGAACTCTAATAATTGAGGAATACGTCCATATTATTTTTAATTAGGTTCTCAAATTAAAGAAAAATAATTTTGATGATGATTTTGATTTTGATACTTTAAATTTGAATGATAAACCTCCTTTCTAAAACAACTTAAATGCATCTACTTCCAAGGAATCCTTAACCAAGAAATTGAAGTATCTAGATGCTCATCCTAAGGAGTTAATAATATGAGGCATATCAAAAGGTGTTCAAGCTCGTTCATCATTTAATAATTTTATGCTAACATCATATTTTTATCTCAAATTGAACCGAAATGCATTGAGTAAGCCATAAAAGATGATTCTGGGTTATTTAAATGCATGAAGAGTTAAACTAATTTGAGAGAAATGAGGTGTGGGAGCTTGTTCCTAGACCTAATGACCATTTAGTGATTAGTACTAAATGGGTCTTCAGAAACAAGATGAAAGTGGTGTCGTAGTTAGAAATAAGGCTAGATTAGTGGTCAGGGTTTCAACCAAGAAGAATGGATCGATTATGAAGAGACATTTGCTCCTGTGGCTAGACTTGAAGCCATAAGGATGCTCCTTGCTTTTGTCTCTTTTAAAAATCTTAGGTTATTTCAAATGGATGTCAAAAGTACTTTTCTTAATGATTTTATTTTCGAAGAAGTTTATGTTGAACAATCCTCCGATTTTGCAAATGATCTTTTTTCGAATCATATTTTTAAATTATATAAGGCTCTTTATGGATTGAAACAAGACTCTAGTGCTTGGTATGAAAGACTTAGCTCTTTTTTTGTTTCAAACAATTTTTTGAAAGGTAAGGTTGATACCACATTATTTTTAAGTATTTTAAAAATAATTTTTTAGTTATTCAAATTTATGTTGATGATATTATTTTTGATCGAATAAATGAATCCTGATATGAATCTTTTGTCAAGAGTATCAAGAATAAGAATCAGTATTACGAACACCACAATAAAGTGGATAAGTATTGGAAACAGCACAACAAATAGGAAAAATGTATTAGGAACATAAGGATGATGGGTGTCAAATGCATCAGAAGAAATTTCTCCTTTCGAGGGTATTCAATAAGATGAGTGAATCAGCTATTTTCTTAGTTAACTATTGTTTAAGTTAAAAAAGAGAATTAGTGGTGCTACTCTGATGCTCTAAGGCGGATATCATGGTCAGGTCATTTTTCATTTGAATGGAGTATTTCTCTTGCTGTTAGCGCACCTCAACTATATTACACTGATGTTGTCCCCCTCCTTGTTACGCATTGAGTCTTGCGCCGACAAACTCCGCATGCACTTCCTTGCCAATACTATATGATCTTCTTTCCTTACCTTAAGCGCATAGTGAGCTAAGCTAAGCATTTGATTCAGATTCTTCTTATCTCGACGCTACTTCTGATCTTGAAATGAGAATATTGCTCATTCCCTTGTTGGTTCAGCGTTTCGAACTAGGGTTAGCACCCAAACTCTATTACTCGATCAAAGCAAAGGAAGGGGGGGAAGCAAATAACTGAGACCTTTACTTCAAAGGAAGGGCGATCTCAATGTAATGTCAGTGAGGATTAGGATTTGGATACAGGCGCAAAGAGGTCAACTACAAACAGAGTTCTCTTTTGAATGTTTTCCTCGCCACAAGACAAGAAGGATTCGCTTATTTTTCATGTTTTACTCGGAATAAGCAACTGTTTGACAAGGCCCAACTATTGGTTTGACGTCGGTAGCGAATGTTGAAGTCGAAGGAGAGTCCGGAGAGGCTCCCATTAGCGCATAATTAGTAGATGTGGCTTCTTCTTTCCATGTACTCGCATTGAATACCAGTTTCAGAAGCAGATTCCTATTGATCAGAAGCATAAGATCAAGTTTTAGGAAAAGCCTCGAGCTTCCGTTAGCGCCCCGAGGAAAACATAAATTTCAGAACTGGATGTCATAGTAGGAATTGAAGAGCCCAGGTCAACTGATACGCTAGCTACGCCTACTTCAAATAATGAATCCATCTAACCCACCTATATCAAAGGAATTTGACCTCTTTTACCCGGGCTCGCTAACGTAGTCAGTATAGTAGAGTTGATATTTTCCATTACAATAGAATCAATCACCTCTTTAAACTTACACTTAAAGGCAATAATCATCGTCCTTCTTCAGATGGAACTCAACGTAAGCCAGAAATAGTATTTTATTCTGCCCCTGCCTCTTCTTGAACTTGCACCAATGGAAGTCCCCCAGATGTGGCTTCTAGGTCTGATTGATCCTAGCACAGTTTCTGCACCTGCGGGATTCTCTTACTTTACTGCTTCTATTACTTTTACTAAGAAACTTCGGGTTTGCTTTGCTCCCTACCAAGGCTTACTACACTAACTCTACTTCTTGCTTTACTCACCTATGAAGCCTGTCCTTACTCGAGTCAAATCTTACTTTTAGGAAATCTGTCATCCATAACTCCTATTCTTACTATGCCCAATTCGATTCTTGTTAACAGTGACTAAACTCTTACTTAGATGTATTAGATCGTACTTATGCTTTTACTATACCCTAGATCGTACCACCTACCTATTTGTCTTACTATTATGGATTACTATTAGCATTATATTGGTTCCACCCTGCATTCTCACTTTTCACTTCATGTCTTTTAGCTCATATACAAAGACAGGTAGCTCTTTCCTAGTTGTTCGTTTGATTCCCTCCGATCCGATACCTATTCTTTTACTTATCTTACTAGTTCCATTTTTGTGTAGTTGGGTTTCCCCATTGTAAGTTAAGGTCTTCCGAAGTAGTGCCTATATCCTGTACTCCCAGTTTAATGCCCAAAAGCACCTCGGTTCAATCCCAAGTTTTGAGTTAAGGATCCGTATTAGTGGTGTTAGTATAAGTTATCTGCTTTGTTCCTTTCCTATAGGTATTGATTAAGGTATTGGATAGAAGTAGAGTGAATCATAGTTGAACCCGGTAGTTCGTAATTGAACTCTAATAGTCGTAGCTGAGTTCTTATAGTAGTAGTTAAGTTCATCGATCACATACAAAGGCACAGGCATTAATAAAGTCGTACTGAGCCCAGGGAGAGGGAGATTAAAAAGTAGTAAAGTAAAGATCCAAACCAGTAGATAAAGGAAAGAAGTCAGGATCCATATCAGTAGGGAGAAAAAGAAGCCTTAGAAGCAGTGGTTCTATTCTTGTTAGCACTTTTGTCATTCCTTCTAGCTCGACTTCAATCTGATAGGTAGCAGTAGATTTACTACTTTAAAGGAAAAGACAGATTATGGTATGTGAGGCAACCTTAATTGTAATAACAAATATCAAATAAAGTCTTTATTGTTGTTTTATTGTCGAGTGCTAATGACTAGGGTTGGATGAGAAAGGAAACAAATATGAAATAGCGAAACGGAAGGACAGGCTAATTAAGTAAGGCTCTAGTCCAGTAAAACAAGGCTCTAGGCCAGCAGTTAAAGAGTAAAAGTAAGCAAAGACAGCTTTAGGTGCAGGGACATAAAATTTTGAAGTAAGTTAATGGATTCCCTTTTTCCAGTTAAAGTATTCAGAAGTACTTGTTCAAATCTCTGTTTCAAGTTTGATGACGCAATTACTAACTCGGATCGTAGAGAATAACCTTGAATTTTAATATTAATATAAGTCAACTGAACAATGACAAGCAAAGTCATAATTCGATAAAGTAAAGACATGTTCAGATTCAGCAGTGAAAGCCTTGTTATTGGTTTAGTCCATTAGATTTAGTCCATTAGATATAGTAGCCCAAATCCTATTAGGTGCAGCTCCAGTCTCATCAGTAGTAATTGTTTGGTAGATAAATATCAGTAGATACAGAATGAAGAGTCGGCTCGGTAGGCTAGGCAAGAGGAGCTACAGACTCTTTTTTTGTGTTGCCATACTTTTTGTGTTGCCATACTAATAATATAGTCGAGGATATAGAGCATAGCTCTAAGACATTGAAATTGGATTCCTCCCGGGCGTAGCTCTAAGGTATTGACTGTTGACAAACAAACTCTTAATACTACGGATAAGACTTTACTACTACGGATAAGACCTTAGCTCATAACTAGAAATACCTTAGCTCATAACTATCAATTTGAATTAAACTATAGGGCCAACACTCTTATTCTTATTCTTTAACCTATCCAACTTCACTCCTATAAGTAAGCATCATTCTTTTTATTCCTATTTTTATTCTATCTTTTCTTTATTCAATTCAGTAGTTTTCATTTCATTTAGTAGTGAGGTACTATCCGACACAAACCTAATCTATTTCAAGTACTGACACAAACCTAGTATATTTAACCCCAACCCGGGAATTGAACTCGAGAATAAAAGAACGGATAGATCCCCTAAGGGATTGAGAAACACCCCTACTCTACAAGAACTCAACTAGGACCACCTACCCTATCGCTACTGAACCTAAATCCAAAGTTGACCTATCATTCTTACTATCTATGTTTTCAACCTTGCACTCCCTGACTCTAAATGTAACTATCTCTGCTTTCATTCTGAAACCAATTACTTGCTTTATTTCTTCTTAGATGGAGGCTACCTCTACTTGGGTTGGGTTGAATGTGTTGATGTTGATAGGAAGAGGGAATAGAGATATGAAACAGAGGAAGAGTAAGACAAGGTTCAATCTTCTATATTTCTCTCAAGAAAAAACTCTTTACAAATTTCAGAAACTCTCTTACTCTCATGACCCAACATATGGGGTTTATATAGTCCTCAAAGATACATGATATTAATTATATTCAAGATGAATCATTCTCTTTCAAGAAACCCTTTCAAGAACCAATAACCAATTTGACTTATCCTTCTATAGTCTTTTAATCCATATTTTCTTCTTGATGTAATAAATCTCTCTCTTGATGCAATGAACCTCTTTTGATGAAATGAACCTCTTTATGATACTTGAACAAGTTTAATTCCAATATTTTTACCCCCTTAAACTTGTTCCATCTAGCATGCCAAGTTTCTTTCGAAGTTGTTGAAATATTTCAAATTTGAGAGATTTTGTAAGTATATCAGCCACTTGTTCACTTGTCTTGACATGATGTAGCTCCACTTCTTTATTTTTGATATGATCTCTTATGAAATGAAATCTTGTATCGACATGCTTCGATCTTTCATGATAGACTGGATTCTTGGCTAAGGCAATAGCTGATTTGTTATCAACATAAATCTTGGTTGACTTCTCCTGTGGTATATGAAGTTCTTGGAGTAATCTTCTTAGCTAAATTGCATGACAAACACTAGAAGAAGCTGCTATATATTCTGCTTCACAACTTGATAGAGCAACGATCTGTTGCTTTTTTGAAGACCAAGTGAATGTAGCTTCACCAAAATAAAATACAAATCCAGTTGTACTCTTCCGATCATCGTAGCTTCCGGCCCAATCACTATCACTATATCCAATGAGCTCCAACTGTTTAGATGAAGAATAGAACATTCCATACTCAATTGTTCCTTTAATATATCGTAAAATTCTTTTAGCGACATTTAAATGAGATGTCTTTGGAACTTCCATAAATCTACTTATTAAACCAACTCCAAATAGTATATCAGGTCGAGTGCATGTCAAATACCTTAAACATCCAACTAGACTTTTATAATAAGTTGGATTAATGTATTTACCTTCACCTTCCTTGGTCAACTTAGTGCCATATTCAATAGGTGTATCTGTAGGATGACAATCTTCCATTGAAAACTTCTTTAAAATCTCCTTTGCATAATTTTTATTTTGAAGATCCACTTAACACCGATAGCTTGGTGGTCTTCTGGAAGTGTAGTAAGCTCCCATGTATTATTTTTGTTAATGGTATGAATCTCTTCATTCATAGCTTGTCGCCATTTTTCATCTCTATAAGCTTCTTTGAAGATTAATGGATCATATCCTGCAAAAAGATAAAATAAAGAAAGTTCATCATTGTTAGTATCAATCCTTCGAGTCACATCATATAGGTCCTGAATCGGTCTTGTCCTTCTTATAATTGGACTTCTTGAATCATGTGACCTAGCTGATCTAGGTGATGATTCTGGCAAAGTCACTTCAGTGTTTGCTTGTATTATATCATCTTCTTATGAAGCTACAGCTTTCTTATGCTGCTCATCACTTTTCCAGTTCCAAATCTGTTGTTCATCAAACTCAACATCTCTTAACATCACAACTTTATTTGTGATAGGATTGTAGAGTTTGTAACCACTGGAATTCTCTGGATAACCTAGCAAAATGTATTTTTGGCTTTTATCCTCCAATTTCGTTCTCTTTTCTTCTGGTATCTTGGCAAATGCAACACTTCCAAAAATCCTCAAATGATCAACTCTTGGTTTTTGTAAGCTCCATGCTTCTTCTGGTGTAATATTACCAATTCGTTTTGTCGGAAACCTGTTAATCAAATAAACTGCACAAGCAACAGCATCACCCCAAAATTCTTTCAGAATTTTTCTTTCCTTTAACATGTATCGAACCATATTAAGGATAGTCCTATTTTTTCTTTCCGATACACCATTTTGTTGAGGTGTGTATGACATGGTGAATTGATGTAGAATTCCACTATTTCTACAAAAGCTTTCAAATTTATTTGATATATATTCACCACCTCTATCTGTTCTTAAGCATTTAATCTTACAACAACTTTGTCTTTCAATCAAATCCTTAAATTATTTGAATTTGCTTAAAACTTATTTCTTTTCTTTTAACATGTAAACCCAAGTTTTGCCAATATGATCATCAGTAAATGTAGGAAAATACTTGCTTCCTCCAAGTGATACTGGATTGATAGGGCCACAAACATCCGAGTGCACCAGATCGAGTCGATGCCATGCTCTTTTTGTTCTTCTCACTTTGAAAGGTTTTCTTTCTTGTTTACCCACGACACATACTTCACATAATTTTGTTGGGTGATCAATTTTTGGCATTCATGTCACCATATTATACTTCTCTAGAAGTTTCAAAGCCTCAAAATTTAAGTGAGCATATCTAAGATGCCAAAGTGTAGAAATATCCTCAATATCAGCTTTAAAATAATTTAATTGATCAAAAATACTCAAATATAGAGGAAACATTCTATTCCTTGCCATTTTCACATGTGATATCAATGTTTTATTCTTATGAGAGAGCCATATCTTTCATCTCAACTTCATAACCTTTTTCAAGTAATTGTCCCATGCTTAAAATATTATTTTTCATATCAGGAACATAATAAATATCTGAAATGCATAATTCCTTGCCATTATTAAGTTCAAGGAGAATTTTACCTTTGCCTCTTACTGGTCTTTGAGACAAATCACCAAATGTAATGTTCCCGGAATAACTTGTATCCATTTCTGAAAATAGCTCTTTGATGCCACACATGTGATTTGAGGCTCCTGTATCTAGATACCATGTCATAGATTGATCATTTTCCAAATTTTCATAACTCATTAGCAAAACTTGATTTTCCTTCTTTTCTTCCTCAACAAAATTTACCTCATCACTTTGATTGTTAGGATTATAATAACATTCATAAGAGTAATGTCCATACCTTTTGTAAACATAACACTGTATTTCAGACCTTTTAGAGTTTCTGTCACGTCCACGGCCTCGGCCACATCCTCGACCATAACCTCGGCCTCTTTGGCTAGAATTTTCTCTAGCCTCTTCATTATATGGAGATTCTTGATTGGTCTGATTTCTGCCTCCTCTTCCTCTTTGTCCTCGTCTTCTTCCTCTTTGAGAATTTGATTCTCCTTTATTTTCAAGAGCAAACTTAGCTTGTAGTGCTTGCTCCATAGTTTTGTCTTCTCCTCTTTTTGTAATTCTTTGTTCATGAATTTGAAGGGAACCCATAAGTTCTTCTAAAGACATTTTTTCTAAATCTTTAGATTCTTCAATCGCAACAGCAATAAAATTAAATTTTGGGTCTAGAGATCTCAATATTTTTTCTATTACTCTCTGATCATTTACTTGTTCACTATTTCATCTCATTTGATGAACAATAGAAATGATTTTTGAGAAGTAATCAGAAATAGTTTCAGAAGTACCTTGTTTAGTTTTTCAAACTCAGCTCGTAAAACTTGTAGATGAAGTTTCTTTACCTTATCAACACCACCGAATGCTTTTTGAAGTATTTCCCAAGCCTCCTTTGAAGTATTTGCTGGAGCGATGATCTCGAACATTGTATCATCAAGCCCTTGGTAGATTGTGAACAAAGCCTTTTTCTCCTTCTTCCTTCTTTCTTTGAGTTACTTTCTTCCTTCTACATTCATTGCTCCTTCTTCTGCTGGAGTTGGTTCAGCGAATCCATCTTCTACAAACTCCCATACATCTTGGGAGCCTAGAAGAACCTTTATTTGGATGCACCATATGTCATAATTTTCTTTTGTTAATCTGGGGATCTGAAGTTGGATAGCACTTGAGGAAGAGGTCATAGCTTAACCTATGCTCTGATACCAGATGTTGATGTTGATAGGAAGAGGGAATAGAGATATGAAACAGAGGAAGAGTAAGACAAGGTTCAATCTTCTATATTTCTCTCAAGAAAAAACTCTTTACAAATTTCAGAAACTCTCTTACTCTCATGACCCAACATATGGGGTTTATATAGTCCCCAAAGATACATGATATTAATTGTATTCAAGATGAATCATTCTCTTTCAAAAAACCCTTTCAAGAACTAATAACCAATTTGACTTATCCTTCTATAGTCTTTTAATCCATATTTTCTTCTTGATGTAATAAATCTCTTTCTTGATTCAATTAACCTCTTTTGATGAAATGAACCTCCTTATGATACTTGAACAAGTTTAATTCCAACAGAATGAGCATCACATCCTATAGACAAGTCTTCTCCAGCAGCGCTTGGCATCCCTAATAAAGAGATATATTGATTTTATTGTTACCTTTTCTCCCTCTGGAACACGAGCATGAAGTACTCCTCCATATCAACAAAGTCATAGTAGTTCTCCAAATGGTTGACATACCGAGTGCCACTGAACTATTTCAGGTTTAGGACAGCAGAATCGAGAGCCTCTTTTCAGTCTACCTCACATCGACCACCAATAATAATAAATAATCTAATGAAGACTGGGCTTCTTTCCCAGGATATGCTATCCAAGATACCTTCTTTCACTGAAACTTACATCTGCTGAGACTTCGTATCTCTAGAGAAGAAAGGGCTCTTCCAATCAGGGACTTTTCGCTTTTTGGTTCAGCGTGCTAAGTCGAATGATGATCAGAAAGTCCATAGGGGCGTTTATTATTCCTATTATCTTATTTAGCTACTATACCCATAGGACAAAGAGCCCTCCTATGTTCTATTATTGGATTCCATATTCTATTATTAATATGTCATTCCGAACTCCTTCCTTAAAGGATGAAACTATATACATAGCTACAAGGGCTTCAACACAGAGAAGCGAGCTCTCCACGCCTAAAACTTTAAAGCGATCATTCCTTGCTCCATTACTTATTTCAGTTTTCATTCTGCCCCTCCTTGCTGTTAGTCTGAAAAATCCTTCCCAATTCTTTATATATATATATATATATATATATATATATATATATATATATATATATATATATATATATATATATATATATATATATATATATATATATATATATACCCTAAATCAAACTAATGATAACAAGAATTGGCCACTATCTGACAAGGCGGAACCCATTGTAAATAATACTTTCACTTAAAATAAAGAAATCAATTAGTACAAATAAGACTCTAGCTGCTAACTAGGCAATATCCCACTATACTACCAATACGAATGAAAATCAGTAAACTCAGCCTTCATAGCTTATGAGCTTCACTCCCTCTCTTCGGAGACAGGCCTTATTGTATCTATCAAATGCCAAGCCTTACTTGCCGGTCAAAGAAACCAACTCCAGATTTTCATTCTATAGTTTGAGATCTGGTCTTACTTTACTTGTTTTTAAACTAGTACTCCGGGCTATCAGCCTATATCCTTTACAAACTCATTCTTATGTTCCACCTTTGGAATTAGACCAAACCTAAAAAGAAGCAAATAGTTTTTAATAAGACAGCAACCAGTATCAATTAGAATGAGCTACTAGCACTAGCAAACAGCAATACTATACTATATTTGATTCTGTAGTTACTGATTCATATCCTCTCTTTGCTGGGGTTCAACTCAAACCAAACCACTATGATCGATTGCAAGCCCGCTCTTGGCTTAATGTCGGAATGAAACCACCCTATAGAGAGAATGAAAACACTAATGCAAAGAAAGGAGTACCAGAATGGACTACTACTCCTAGGTTGATAGATTAAACTAATGAGTAAAAGATCTAAGTGGAACATCGGAATCAGGCTTAAATACATGAGCAAAAGCCCTTTAGTAAGAAGAGGCAGACCTATTGTTAGACTTAGCTTACCGCTACTCACTTTCACTCTTTTACTCCTCCCCGAAAGTTTGGTTTGCTAGTTTATAAGTATCAGTGAACTAAGGTATGATCTAGCCTACCAAGAAAATTGAATCGAACTACTTATTCTCATTCCTTATCTAATGATCTGGGTCCTTGTATGACCCGATATTGTCAAACTTATGATACCCTAACTCACAACTAATACGCCCCTTACTGGTATCAAACATTGCTTTATCACATATGAACTTATTTCCCTTGACTTTCATCCAAATTCTATTGGTTTAGTACGCTACTCTTTACTTTAACTCAAAGTTTCTTTACTTTAATTATTTGATTATAAGCTATATGATTTAGAAATGGATAGATAGGTTTGGGCAAGTAAGAATCAAGTAGTCAATACAGAACTCAATCTATTTGACTCAAGTCAATATCGAAGCTAAATCCATTAGTATAAGAATGGGTATCGGATCGTAGAGAATCAAACTATAAAGTAATAAAATAAAACAACCTATCAATTGGGGATCCCACAAATACCAAAAGGAGTTTCACTATTACTGGTAAAGCCCGAACTGTTGCTTATGAGCCTGCCACCACTTCTATTCTTTAACACTATCCTCCAAGACAGTAATAGAATCGTTGGTGAAACAACTAAGTCAGAATCGCATTAGCACTCAATAAACTATATTATATTATAATATATTATAAGAGAATATAATCGAATTAGCACTATCAATAGTAGACTAATAAATAGAGTATCAATATCATATGAGAAAACACATGATAATAACAGTGAACGAACAAAAGAATGAAATCATTAATATGAAGTTAATGAGCTAAGGCATTTCAGTAAGAAAAGAGAGACTAAAAAAGAAGTCACAGAGCTAGAACTAAACCTTATAGTGGAGCCTAAGAGTCAAAGGTGAGAGGCATACTAAAACATAGGTATTGAAGCTATGTAACTATAGAACAAAACCGGGGAGCTAAATAATAAAGGGGAGAGAGCAGGTCAATTGGTCGAGGAGGTACGTATGGACATGTGCTTTTACTCATTTATATGCTACACTAAGTGATATGGATTAAATCATAGAAATGGAGCGGCCTATTAGGGAAAATGCTTGCTATGTTCCTAACCGGGGTTTAGTCAACTACTACTGAGTTTTATTCCTTGTATCGAGTGTGATTCCTGAGTGCAATTCCTCAATGCCGTATTTCGAATCTCTACGATGCCCTTAACCTTAAATTCCTAGTTTTTGCCTTCTTCTCTATTCATATGAGATCAACTCCTTGGTGAAACTTTCACTCTAATACTCCGCTTAGCGCAATTCTTACAACTGTAGCTCTAAGCCTTAGGGATCGCCCCAGAAGAAAGTATAGCTTATTTATACAAGACGTATTCATTCAAATCATTGTTCATTTTGATTACATGCCTGATGCTCCCTCCCGTAGCTCCATGATGCTACTAATAAGTTAAGCGCAATTTTGTCCATGCTCCCCACGCACCCAGCTATAGCTAGTAACCAATGAAAGAAATTCCATGAACCTAGTATGCCCCTTCTTATTATGGTGCGCCGATTTCGATTCATGTATGGTGTCCCTAATTCCATAATAGGTTTGCTACTTCTCTGTCTTAGGATTACTATACCTTCTCTCGCCTAGCACTACTTTATCTAATTATTACTTTGCTTATCATTATTTAGTTAACTCATATTAATGTTCAATCCAGGGAGTTAAAGCTAGATAGCATGTTTTAGTATTGTATAACCTATGTGTTATGCGCCTGCCTATAAGAAATGTGGAGGAAAGATATAGTTTTGATATTACAAATAAGAATAAAAATACTAGAATATATAGTACTTATATAAAGCATATAGAACTAAACTGTACAGTAGAAGAATCAAAGTAGAAACAAGGAATTGACCCAAGAAGTCATAACTCAACTAAAAAACAGAAGTAAAAACTCGATGACAAAAGTAAGAGTCAACCTTAGTAGTCTAAGAATCAAACTAGTGCTTACAATGCTCCCACTCATAAGTTAGAAGTAAACTCCGGGGGGTACGATCTAGTGCACCTAATAATTAAAACAATACTAGTAAGAACCCAACTACTACTGATAATTCTCGAAATCAGAACTGGGAATCACACTCAGTAAACTAAGTCTCACCCATTGATTGCTTTCATTCTTCTAACCAGGGGGATTAATCTTTATCTCTTGTTTCAAACTACCACTGCTCCCTTCAAATACTATATTATTACTTTATATCAAGACACCCTCCTACTACAGGCTTGAGCTCCTTAGTTTAATTCTATATCTCCTCATTTTTATTCCTTATTTCATTGATTAGCCGTCCTTTACTTGCTCTAAGGCTTGCTTCCTTTGGTTTTCAAACTAGATCTCTGCTTTCAAAGTCTAACACTCCCTACTTCAAACCTTGCTTTACAGCCTATTAGTCTTACTTTGCTTGCTCTTATTCCTCGACTGACGATTACTCTTTGACCACTGATTCGGATCCTTACTTATGTGCGGTTTTCTCTCTTAACTCCCTTGCTTCCAAGTACTATATTAGAATACATATACACTAACAAGGCGGACGCTCTAACACAAAAATTTGACTAGTATCTATAAGAAAACAACCCATACGGAAAAGAATCAACCCAGCGCTTCTCAGGATTTTTTACTTATAATAAGGAATACAACTTACCAACTAGAGGAGTGGAACTGGGAGCTCATTCTTTAACTATTGAATTGGATCCCCTTCCCTTCAAACTAGCACTCTGGTCTCTAAGCCTTACTGCCCTAACTTTAAGTCATGTATTTGTCTCTGGCGTCCTTGCCTTACTTTTATTCTTGTACTTACTTGTCTCACTCTCAAGATTACCTATGGGATTATTGCTTTCCCATAAAGGGATTAGATTAGTGCATTTGACACTATAATAGCACTTTTTTTTACTAGTTATCCGAGTAAGAATAGCTGACTAGGATATAAGAGTCGAATTGCAAAGTAAGGATGCTGAGGACAGACATGAACATCAGAATTGCTGCACCCATCAGTAGAGGGCCTAAGCTAAGGTAAGGGAATGAACCAAGCAAACGGAAATACAAACATGGAAAACAGGAATATAACTCAAAGCTAGGGCCAAGCAACTGCCTACTATGAGAATCGAACTAGAAACAACAATAGTAGTAGGGACCAACCTACTACTATAGATTGCAAATACCTGTTTTAAGGCTATGACTACTACACACTTAATACTCTTTATCCTATAAAAAGGAATTCGATTAGCGCCAACAAGACCTATGCTCTTAACGAGGAATCCAACTACTGCTATTGGAATTGACCTCAAATACAACAATTCAAATAACAAGTAGGGAATCAAACACTGCTTAACAATATTATTAAGTTTGAAACTCACACATAGGAATCATAATAAGGAACACAACAATGAAACTCGTAATGTCAGTTTGCCCAACCTATCTCCATAGCCCAAACAAACACCCTTACATGGACACCCGATCGATCTTACATTGATACTAGAGTAGAGGAATCAAACTACCCGTGAGCCACCACCTCTAAGAATGGGGCGGGGGAATACAAGAATGCAATTGGTTATATTAGATTCGGCCTACTACTAAGAATGGACCTGGTGCTAATCAGAATAGTGGCACTAAACTCAAATCTTATTTTCCAACTTAGTAAGTGCCTATCTTCAGTCTTACCCTAATGCCCTTCACTCTTGCACTACTTCATCTAAGGCTCAGTTACCGCTCCCCTATTCTTGTGTTGTCCCTGCAATGCCTGTGGTTTCCATACGGGTTGGCTCTGCTACTTGACTATTAGTACTACTTTACTTACCTCTATTCCTTATCCCTGACCCCAGTCCTATTTAGTTGTGTGAGTTTTTTGCCTGACTTAGTGTGTTTCTTTTCTTCAAGTAGTACAAGGAACTTCTTTTCTGCCCTTAACTACAAGCAAGCTGTGAACCTATCTTCTACTCTATTCAAAGAAACAAACCACCAACAAAAATAGTTGAACCAATAAGAATCATCTTACACTTAGGATCCCATACTTACACTCTAAACCAAAAGTCTATCACCAATGCCCTCGCTTTTAGTCCGGCATTACTAGATTCAAATCTTGTATCCCTCACTTTCGTTCTTTAACTCCCTACTTGTCATTCCCTATTTCACTTGTCATGCTATCCTGCCTTGCATTCAACCTAGCACTACTTCTTTTAAGAATTGAGTCGGGGTCTACCACTCCCTTATCCAACTAAGACTCCCCCCCTATAACAAAGGGAATGAAACTGTTACTGGCAATGATGAACCTACTATTGGAAAGAATCAAGCAGTACCTTCTAATACTTCATATCTTATAATAAAAGGAGTTGGACCAATGCCAATAATAATTGAACTCAGAAGAAGGAATTAAACTCATAGGTAAAAGGCAGAAATCACTACTGACAAGAGCCGAACTCATATTGACACCCCGATCCTTACTTTCTAGTCAAAGAAACCAACTACTGCTGGAGACTACCTGTTGCGTAACAGGAAATCACTGACGCTACAAAAGAGTGTAGCGGCCCTAGCCACACAACATTAGTAGTTGTTTGGCCCACTAGTAGTGTCTTGTCTAGTAGTTAATTGTCTAGTTACTTGGTTGGTCTTTATAACCCTTACTTTCATTCCTTAGAGTTGTTGATCGAGATCCTTACTTTGTTGAAACTAAATCCAACTACCTTAATTAATGTCTTTAGGCCTAGTGTTGTGGTCACTATATTAGACTTCGCTATTGCCTCTAAGGCTATGGCTATTGCTAGCAGGACTTCCATTGCTGCCAACAAGGCTTTCAGTACTACTAGTAGATTTCACCATTAACATACTAGTATAGTAGATTTCACCATTAACACATATAATAGGAATAACTACTACCAATAAGAGTTGACCTCACTGCTACTAACGTGGGAAACAACCCTACTCTTATCAGAGTTCCCCTAATGCTTCTATGGCTTACTATCCTTTATCCAATCCTGGCTTCTACCCTTTAGCTACTGTTTATCATTCCCCAGCTATGGGAATTAACCCTTGCTTTGCTTTGCTGGGCACCTACCTCTACTTGTTTTCGTATACTATATCATTTTATAGAATAGAGTCACTGACAACAAAACTTCACCTAGGAACTCGGAATCATATAAATATTCATAATAAATGGAATCACTGCTAACAAGACCTTTCTTACTGACTTCAAGGCACATTAAAATCTTACTTGTATCTGAATTTGATTCCTCTACTAAAAGGGATGGAATTAACGACAAGACGTTCAACAAGGGCTAACCAGAATTGAGCTGGAAACAAGGGATTCCAAACACTACTAACAGGACTGTAGCTACCGACTTTGAGTCTTGTCTTACTTTACTAGATATCAGGCTTAGTGCTCTACTCTTTATTCTTTAGGGCACTAGCAGGATTACTCTTCTTCAGATCAATCTATCTCCCTACAGCTTCATGCTTAACCACTGCTCATAAGACTAGTGCTTGTAACTTGGGAATTCCACTACCACCTATGAGCCTTACATACCCTGCAGCGATTTCGTTCTTTATCTCTCTTTTCAATCTACCTCTCCTTATTCTTAGTACCAGACCCCCTTACTTGCAGACTGGAACTACTTACCCAATTATACATTCCCTCACTCCTTATTCTTACGAGCCTGCCCTTACTTGCTCTAAACCTGAAATCACTTAGGCTCTTATATTTATAGCTCTACTGTTAGGCTTACTTTTACTGTAGCTAAGACTGCCAACTGCCCCTACTAAACTCGCCTTGGCACTACTATGTTATTCAACTACTAACTCCAGTATTGAAACCTATGCCTAACAGACTCAACCCACTAACTAGCAATTGAATCACTGTTAACATTAATAAGCAATTGACATAACTCTAAGCCTACTGCTCCTTGGTTTGATTCTATCTTTTCTTTCCAAAATTCCTTATCTAGTTGAGCTCTTATCGATAGCGGTTTGATCTCTCCATATTCCCAGTGTGATTCTTATTAAATAGATACTAGGGCTTAGGCTAAAGTAAAGACGGGCTAAGTTCCCAGATAAAGTATTATCAATAGTAGTTGGCTTCTCATCAGTAGGAGTTCGCTTCTTTAGTGTTGTTTTCAGTCTCGCGCTAGTAAGCTCAATTCTGATATGCTCTTATCGAAGTCCTATTAGCGTTGGTCCATTGTGCATTGACCTAGGACGAAGGTGTGAGCAACTGGTGTATGGGCAAGAATAAGTAAGGTGTCAGGAACTCCATCTTCCAGATCTAATCTAGTGAGGCTGAATTACATAAGCGGGAGGAGTATATTATGTCTTGCCACGAGAGAGACCTGATAAGGCGAGGATACGAGCTATTTTACAAACAAAAGTAGAATAGAAAGAGTTATAAGCAAGCAGAGCCAACAGAGCGAAAAAAATAGGGTGGGTTCTACCAGAGCGAATCAAGGTGTATTCAAGTAAGAGAGTAAGTGCTAGATCCACGAAATGCAGGTAAAAGATTTCTATAGCAAAAACATGGCAAAGCAAATAAAACAGAGATAAGTGTTTTTCCTCTACACATAAGGATAGGGTCGAACTACGCGATCAGAGGAGATAAGGCTACTTCACGAATTGTTGAGTCATTTGAGTAATAACGGTGAAGTTTAAGAAATCCTTCTGACTTAAGGATCGTGTATCAAAGAGCTCGAGACCCGCCGATACAAAGAAAGCAAGAGATCCATCTATCAATATCTACTCAAGAGTTCTATCTATCTATCTCTTCTAGAGTAAAAGAATCAGACCCTCGCATCCACGAAACTATGGTGGTGGGATATATGCGAAAATCCCTGGCGTAATTAAGTAGTATTCCTCCCCCCAGGTGCTCCAAAAGCGATCGTTATTTTTCTTATTCTCTTATCTTGCTTGCAGTCTGGAATTGTGTTATTGAACTGTTTTAATATGGTATTGTTAGTAGGAAGTGGTGATAGATAAGCAGGAAGCTGACTTACCTTGTTCCTGTCTTATGGTGGTAAAAATAGGAGCTAGCAGAACAATCGACACAAGAGAGGAGGAGTCTCGAGAGAAAACTATCTCAAGGAGATGACTGAAGGAAGAGTCCCTGCAAATAAGTTAAGAACTGGATGATGCCTCTACAATGGAGAAAAAGAGAGAGAAGACACGAAAACTGGCTGAGAAAAGAGGTAGGTCCGTCCGACCATGGATAGGCGTAACCTTTGGCATGAGATTTATAAACTAAGCCAGCCTGGCGCACGCACCCCTTCCCTTGGCTTAAGGTGGTGGTAGATCTACTAAGTTTTCTTATATTCATTATTCTTTTTTTCAGCTCAAGACCAGAATTAGACCGACTCGTTTGTTAAACTACCCATGGTGTTGGCTTTGATAGCTCTTATACTATTTCTTCTCTTATCTTCAAAAACCCTTCAAAGAAAAAAATTGTCAAATATAAGAATCGTGCCCTCAGAAAATATATGATCCAGATTGGAAATGAACACACAATAGAAAGGCCTTTTGACTTCATTTCTGGTCTCCATAGTCATATGTATAGATAGATATTTGAATGGAAATAAAGGAGAGCATTCCACTATTGTGTTTGGAGTGGATCTGGTATGGATTCCCAAACAAAAGTTATGCATTATGACCTTGTATGGGAGTAACGCGCTTAGCGTGGGACACTCTTTACGGGGAATTAAGGTGGGAAATCGATCGGAAGCTAGGGGGCGTATAAATTGACTTTGACCTGATCCTTTCTGTTTTTCTAATTTGCTAAACAACATCGGATAAGGCCTCCCCTTCTTAAGAAGCAAGAACTTTTGTCCTACTACTTCTTTGGTTCTCAAAGGCAGACGCTTAGGGTACAGCTACGTTAAAACCTCTAATCTTCATCCAACTATTTAGACCAGCCACAGACGCATTAGCGATTCGCATGGAATCATATTCAACCAAGGTAAAGTAAGACTGAGGTTCCCAAACGAGGGATGTATCAATTCTTAGCCAAGGTTTTCATCCCATACTAACTAGGGGTAGAGGTAATTGAGCCTATGAATGACCCACGCTTATCCATTTAATTGCACATCACTTTATTTGATCGATCGAACCGATCCGTCTAGAGTAAAGTAAAGAGCACCCAACTACACATTTCCGAACTGACAACAGCAATGTCAATCACAATCCTACTCAACAGTAAGCACACTCAGAATATAGAATATAGGGATAGATCTAGCACATTACATTAAGAATAAGAATCAATCTAGATTAGTGGTTTACGACTAATCAGAATAATAATATGTTATTATACTAATAAGAAGAGAAGAAAGAACGAACTAGTATGGAATAAAAAGAGAAGAAATATTATGGAACTAGAGGTATGATCTAGTGCAAAAGAGTTATGGAACTATAGGTACGATGCAGTGCGAAAGAGATAGTAGTAGAATATGGGTACGACCCAATAAACCCAGGTATCAAAATCAAAATCAAAGTAAAAAATGCAATTGTCCTTAGGAGCCCAAGAGACAAGCTCTAAACTCAGAATCAAACTACAGTGCTAACAAGAATGACAAATCCTATATTCCATTATTGGTATGCCCCTCTGAGCTTATAGCCTGCTCTTACTTTCTTCAAATCTGATATCCTTTACTATTAGCCTGTCTATCCTTTAGTTAAGTCCAACACCCTATTTCTCTTATTGCTCGCTCTAGCTTCTCTTCTATCTACTCAACTTGTTCTTTTGCTGAACGAATAACTCTATTACTTACTCGGTTAAAGCAAATGGAAAGCCCACCACAACAGCAAAGCCAGCTTGGTGTTGGGTCAATAAGGTAATTCTCATTGTTAATAGCCAAAGTAACTAGCCAAGCAACGGGACAAGCAACGATGCAGAGGGCAAGTTAAGGATACCTGAGCTATGTTACTCCATGGAATGTAGAGTAGTGGTATGACACTTAAAGAGAATCAACTAAGTAAAAGGATGGAACTACTGATAAATATAATGTGAATACTAACTATCGAATTGAACTGCTGCCTAACGAATCGAACTAATGTTTCTAGTACAAAAACTTAAAATCGAGAATCCGACACTACTAACAGGACTTGAGCTCGATACCTGGATCCTATAATCGACTGTTAGCCACTAAGCATTGTATAACTCTAAAATGGATATTCCCCTTTCTCATTCTCCCTATCCTTTATCGAATTTCAAAATTACCTTAGATCGCCCTGACTTGCACTCTTTTAGTTGTATATGGCATTCCCATTCCCTTGTTTAAAACTTAAAACACTGTCATTAAGTCCAAGTCTCTTTGCTCTTATTCTTAGTGTTGGGAAACCTTAGCGGGTGCATCACATGCACAGTGGAAATCAAAACAAAAATCGATTTCCCATGCAGATCAAATCATCATGCAAAAGATTGGGGTCATGACAAAACTATAAAACTAAAGAATTGCATAATGTGTGAGAGATTGGTTACCTAGGGAAATCGTATATCCCTATATTCTAGATCCAGATGGAGAGGATGAAGGAAGTCAAGTGTCTTCCTCTCTAGTAGTATCCACATTATGGATCTCTACAGCAAAACTCCTCCAATCTGAACTCGTAATTATTGCACAGAGGGAGGGAGGTGAATAAGAAGGGGAGGCCAAAGCTGTAGCCTATCAACCATGAGTCTCCCCTCCTATTTATAGAGAGCCACAAAAAAACCTAGAACTCCTGTCTTAGTGGGTATTGGATCTTCATCCAATTACTCACTAACCTTACATTATTGGATCTCTATCCAACAATCTCCCTAGGCTTCTAATTGGGCCTCAATCAAGGAGCTCATCAGTATAAGATCTCATCTAATGAGAATAGGGGCTAATTAGATCTCCATCCAATCCTCTATTCGTTGAAGCATCCACCATATATGTGTGATCCTCTAGGCCCGATACCGAGCTAGCCGTGAGTTGCTCTCATCAGAACTCCTTCTGATATAGTGAATTATTATCTCCATAATAATTCACTCGACTTATCGACTAGACGTACTAGATTACTATGCCATAGTCCCCAAACGGTATAGGGGGGATTAAATCTATCAGACTTATCTGTCCATAGTTATCGTGTATCTATAATCCCTCATCCAGCTAATATCCCAGAGACCATATATTAGACATGGTACTGTCAAGTCACATACAGAATCAGTTTATCTTGCTCTAATCAGATTCCACTGGAGAACTCTTTCTCTCTCAATCTGAATGACTCTAGCCAGAGATTTATCTGAGCAAGCATATATGAGATATTCCTCTCATGATACCGAGAATGGATGATCCTCTATTGACACTTAATAACTTTTGTAAGGTTGGCTACCAATCCCGATAACCAACTGTATCATATCTGGAGCTTTCTAAACCTGTAAATCTGGCGTCAAAGAAAGGAGTACTCATCATACAAGGCATCCTTGGTCTCTCAAGATAAAAGACCAAATACACAACTGGGACTTTAAAATTATTGTCTGATATTAGGTATCTTTAACCATACAGCATTCCATAAGTGGATCAATCAGTGAACTCATTCTCCAATGAGCACCTGTACTATATCCTTAATGTCTCCATACAAGTGGCTATGAGAGTAGTCGTCTCCATTATATGGACAGATATATAGTACATCAGTCTATCCGGTTATCTCGATGTCCCTCTCGAGTAACCTATGATCGAGATTCTTCAGGATCTGCGTTTACAGGTGAATCGATCTCATTATCGTGATCTCTGCACAGAACTAAGGATATCACAATATATATACTATAGATAATATAATGTGAGAATATGTCAATATTAATCATAAGTAAAAAGATCGCACAGCATGTCACATGTGTCTTCACTCACGTGATTGGCTTGTAGGGCATCTATAACTAGCACTTAGTGCTCCACCCTCGACTCTTACTTATTTGTTTTCATACTTCTGCTCCTATCTCCCAGCCTATAACTACTAGGTTCAAACTTACTTTACTATGATTTAGTCTATCCTTTACTTGGGCCTGACATGCCTATCTTCTATTCTTGTACTAATGACATTGGATCCTCCATTCTTTACTACACTTAAAGCTATCTCCCTTAACCCCTATTCTTACTTGGCTATCTATCAAGTTT
Source organism: Ensete glaucum (assembly GCA_021527575.1). Lineage (NCBI taxonomy): Eukaryota > Viridiplantae > Streptophyta > Magnoliopsida > Zingiberales > Musaceae > Ensete > Ensete glaucum. The sequence goes on along the minus strand of CM038558.1, from coordinate 35,385,247 downwards.
GTCGTTACAACACATGGGTTAGAGTGCCCTCTTTTACTTCTAGTGTCCCAATACCATACCTCATCTAAGGCTTCCTTGCCTATTTCTAAGGTTTTCTACCCTTGTTTGCATTCTATCTCTCTTGGTTTTTATTCTTTAGCTCCTTTCTTTAGGGCTAACACTTATGTTACTCATTTCCTAGGTTTAGTCCGCTGCAATGACTTTGAATCCCCTGGCTTTCATAACTATTACCCACCTAGTTCAGTCTGCCTCTCTTGCATTTTACTCTTTAGCTCCTGTATCTCATTCTGAAACTCCATATTTGTATTCTTTACCATATTGTGTTAGGCTTACTTGCCTCTATATAAGTATGTCTTTCCTATCTTTGTTTCCTCAGCTACTTACCATGAGAACTCAACTGAAAAAAGGGGATTCCACTACGACTAATGAGACTTTGGCTATACCTTGACCTCGAAGCTGTCTACCCTAACTACTATTCTTACTTTTGATTTGACTTTTGAGATGCTTACTTATGCACCCTACCTACAATACCCTTTCTGCTAAGGAAGAATCAACTTATTACTTATAATATTGAAGCTATAAACTTGGAATTCAACCGATACTAAAAGACTTGAGCTACTAATATCCTAGACAAGTAACTGCTAGACGATTAGTATTCTTTTGAAACCCTAGATCTTCCCTACCAAATTCATTATGTATCTTATATTTATATAGGAAACGTTGACTCGCAAACTAGACTAAACAAGCACCCCTACTGGGCACCCACATCAGGCTAGGGACCATAACATAGATAGTTCTTACTAGTCTAAACCAAGTCCTATTTTCAGAAAAGGATGTTGGCTATGCCTGAACAAGTCTCATATTTTCATCATAAGGAATATAGTCTCTGTGGGCATAGTGAAAATAAGTGATTATTCATAAGCAGAAGAGGAAAGAGATCGGTGTTCTTATAGCTTGATGAGCCTATAGCGCCAAGCAATCATTCTTTACTTTTTATAGCATTGGGATGCCTCAATTCTTAAAGCAACTCGACTCGAGCTACCTCAATTCTACGAAATTTCATTCTATTCACAACAAGCTCATTCTCTTAAACAAGCACTTAATTCTATCATGCTTGTTTGTTCCGCGGGAGGGGGGGGGGGGGTTCTCGTTTTTAAAACAAGCATTTGTTTATACTTCATTTCTTTTATTAGATTTGATTTTTCAATTCGATTATTTTGCTTCTTGAAATGAAATTCCTAACACTCCTTTCAGAACTGCTAGTGGACTTTCTGAACTCCCTAAACAGACAAAGAGTGTATATACACTCCTTTGAAAACAACACACAAGCAAGGCAACGAAAAGAAAGAGGCAACAAACCTTAGCCAAGAAAAGAAAGAGTACGACACAGAAAAAGGTAAGACTCCCAATAAATATGATTATAGTAAAGAAAGAACACACGAGGGAATAAGTAAATAGTTGAAAGCAAGCATAAACAATAAGTGTGCATGAGGTAGAGTTATAGGCTTTAACTTACGTGAGTTAGTCAAGCAAGCAAGGTTCCGGGTGAGACTTAGACATAGTAAAGTGAGGTTCGAACCCATTAGTTAAAGAACAAAAGCAAGTGTAGGGGGTCAGGCCGCGGCCAAGGCCCCCTCCAAGGGGGTGGCCGGCTGCGGCCAAGGCCAGCCTGCAAGGGAGGTCGGCACTGCTTGCAGGGGCAACAGCCCACAAGGGAGGCCAATGCCACTCGCAGGGGCAGTAGCCGCCCGCAGGCACACCCATTTGTAATGCGGCACCCACAAAGGGGTCGGCTGCAAGGTGCCCACAAGGGGCTGTCACTCGCGACCAGCCCTGCCGCCAGTAGGGGCGGCGGCACCGACCGTAGGGGTGGCCGCCCCTTGGCAGGGTGGCTATCGATGGGCAAAGGCAGCAACCACCTGTGTAGGGGCAACATCGGCGATGGCAACGGCGTAGATAGGGCAAGAGGGGTTAGGGTATCCTTTTGAGAAAAGAACAATCCTGCCCCTTTAAATTTTAAAAATTTCGAGGACTGTCCTCGTGTACAGAATTGTAAAAATACCCTCAGTAATTTTAAAAATTTTGAGTATTGTCCTCTTATCCAGAATTATGAAAATACCCTTGATAATTCTGGAAATTCTAAGCATGTCTTGATTTCTAAAAATATAATTAATTAAATAATTTAATTAATTATTATATATCTAGTAATTCTACATATGATGTGATGTATGATGTGGATAGATGATCATGAGCCAAGTGTTGTGATGTGTGTAATTGTGATTATTATTATTGTTGGGCCTGTATGCTTGTGATTATTTGTAATTACATGGAAAGGTGTAGCAAGAGCATGGATGTTATAGCGGGACCCACGATACCATGGCGGGAGATCACGACACACGGTGATGCGATGATCCGATGGAACCAATGATGACGAGATCAACAATCACAGGGCATGGAGATACGTCAATGCACACATAGATCCTATTTTGAGTGATTAGGCCCATTGGCTCGGGCTTAATCATATTAGGTGACGGCTCATGATCATCCGGTGTGGCTTACATATGTGATGTGTTATACATCTACTAGATATATGTATATATATATTTACATGCGATGTAGATATATGTATATATATATTTACACGCGATGTAGATATATATTAAATATGTATGTGTGTGACACGACATATTAGGAGATCGATACAAAAACCCCTCCTAAGATAATATTAAGTTGGTAAGCGTGAGACAATAAGATTAACCCACATGGCCTTCCATCGTTATAGGAAGAAATTGAATCACGATATAGATTCAGTTAGTCAAGTCCCTAGAGGCTCACCTATCTACTGATTGAGATCTTGCCTACGATATAGAGATGTCACCGGTGACCTAAGGACATGGTATACTTGGTCAAGTCCCTCGAGGCCTTATCATCAAATCAGACTCATCTTGTAACGATGGTGATGACTTAACTAAACGTCATGGTTGGTCGAGTCCCTTAAGACTATAATGATTCAAAGGCCAAACATGATGGGAATCACAAGGAGTTGTGATTGGCAAGAGTTGCCGACCTTTTAGGCTTAGTATAATTGGTCGAGTCCCTCTAGGTTGCACTAAGATGCCAATTAGATCCCGATCCCTACTAGGAGTCTGCCGAAGACTTCCGTCTCACGTGTCAAGGGTGTCACATGATTCAAGAAGAAAATAGTGAGAGTACATTAAGATATAAATCTATATCTTAATTAGTATTTTCTATAAAATCTGCATGTTATTTATTTTTTGTTATATATTGTTTTGTTAAAAATATGTCACTCACAAACCCCCTACGTGGCATACTTAATGTTAACCGCCTCACTGGTCCAAATTATATAGATTGGCTCCGTAATTTGAGAATTGTTCTCATGATAGAGAAAATTGCATATGTCCTTGATACAATTGTGCCCACGTCGGAAGAAGGGGCAAGCGAGGATGAGATCACTCGCTATGTGAAGTACATAAATGATTCTACGTTGGCAAAATGTTACATGTTGGCCTCCATGACTCCTTAGTTACAGAGGCAACATGAGAGCATGAATGCAGATTCTATCCTTCTTCATCACTGCTAGTTATTTGAGAAATAAGGAAGAACTCAAAGATATGAGATATCTAAGAGACTCTTCCAAGCCAAGATGACAGAAGGGACATCGGTTGAGAACCATGTACTAAAGATGATAGAGTGGATCAAAAAACTCACAGGTCTAGGAATAGTCCTAGAGGATAACCTGTGCGTTGATCTTATACTTCAGTCCCTACCAGATTTCTTTTCTCACTTCATCATGAATTTTAACATGAGCAAGTTTGAGATGACTCTCCTTGAGCTCCTCAATATGTTGAGGGAAGCTAAGAGTGGCATCAAGAAGGAGAAGCTAGTTTTCTATATTAGTGAGACCAAAAAGAAAAGGAAGGCTTGCAAGACCCTTAAGAAGGGCAAGGGCAAAGAAAGACCAAGTAAGGCAAAGGTTGCCAAGAAATACCTAGGAAAAGACAAAGGATAGTGCTTCCACTGTAGCCAAGACGGGCATTGGAAGAGGAACTGTAAGGACTACCTTGCAGAGAATGTGAGATAGAAGCTTGGAGAAGCTTCAAGTATATTCATGATCAGTCTGCACTTGTCAGATTTTTATGATAACATATAGGTATTTGATACTGGGAGTGTTTATCATATCTTTAATTCATTGCAGGTTTTGGCAAGATGTAGGAGATTAGTTAGAGGCGAGATAGACATCAAGATAGGTAATAGAGCAAGAGTTGCTGTAGTTGTTATTAGAGAGGTCACCCTACATCTTCCTGGTGGAGCTATTATTGCATTAGATGCATGCTATTTTGTTCCCTCTATTATCAAAAACATTATTTCTATCTCTTGTTTGATAATTAGTGGATATACATTAGTTTTTTAGAATAATAATTATTCAATAATTATGGATGATGAGATCATCACTAGAGGGACCCTTACAAATGGCTTATCTGTGTTAGACACTTCTTTACATATCATGAATATAAATATATCTAAGAGGAAAAGAGATTATGTGAATAATACATATCTATGACATTGTAGGCTAGGTCATATTCATGAGGGAAAGGATTCAAAACTTACTGAAAGATGGATACATAGATCTATTTGACTATGAGACATATGCAACTTACGAAATTTACCTTCGTGAGAAGATAACCAACTCTCCTTTTAGTGGAACTGGAGAGAGAGCCACCGAGTTATTGGAACTCATACATAGTGATGTATATGGTCTCATGTCGACTCAGGCTATAGGTGGTTACACATACTTCATTATATTCACTGATGATTTTCTCTAGGTATGGACACATGTACTTAATGAAGTACAAATTTGAGGCCTTTAAGAAATTCAACGAATATAAGAATGAGATATAGAACCAAATTGGAAAGAGTATTAAGACTCTTTGATCAGATCGAGGAGGAGAGTGCTTGAGTATGAAGTTCACCCATTTCCTCAAGGACAATAAAATTCTATCCCAGTGGACACATCCTTATACGCCTCAGCTCAATAGTGTATCAGAAAGGAAGAATCGTATGATGTTAGACATGTTGCGATCTATGATGAGTTTCGCTGACCTACTCGTTTCATTCTGGAGGTACGCTCTAGAGACTGCAGCTTACCTTCTGAATAGAATTCTATCAAAGTCGATAGTGTCTGCACCATATGAGATATGGAAAGGAAAGAAGCTCGATCTTAAGATTATTAAGATTTGGGGCTATTCTGCCCACGTTAGAAGACACAACCCTAATAAGTTGGAATCAAGGACAGAATAGTGCATATTCGTGTGCTACCCAAAGAAAACTTATGGGTATTATTTCTATCATCCCAAGAACCGAAAGGTTTTTGTTGCCAAGAGAGCTGTGTTCCTTGAGAAGGAACACATTCTTAGTGGAAACAGTGGGAGTGAGATAGAATTGAGCAAGGTTGGAGAACCTAGCTCAAGCTTTATTCCAAAGCCCAAGTTTGTTCAGGTACCTAACACACAAATTCTAATTTTACGTAGATCTACTAGAGTATCTCACCCTCCTGAAAGATATGTGGACATATTAATGGAGATGACTCTTAGGATATTGATCCTCAGACCTACAAGGAGGTTATTATGAGTTCTGAGATGGATTCTATATACTCTAATAAGGTTTGGAACCTTGTGGATACACTGATAGAACCCTAGAGGAAGCCCTATAGATTTTGATCCTTGAGGGGGATCAACCCTTGAACCGCTGTAGGGGTTCCTCCCTCTTAAATTCGGTACATGGCTGAAATAAAATTGATAATTGTCCCTCCTATAGCCAATATATCTTAATAAGAACAGGAGGCGGCTAAGTGGCTCTATAACCGACCTAAGCAGGGGGAAACCCTAGCCGACTAACCCAATAAGGGGTGTGGTGGCTACTAAGCCCTAATGGCCAATCTAAACCCTAGCCATACTCCTGTATAAGATAAGAGTGGCTTTATTATAATCTAACAAGGTTTTTATTTACTAGTACTAAGATGATTATGACTCAACCATGCTGGAATCCTATCAAGTCTGCCCTCTTCAGATCAGCCTTATCCTCAAGACTGAGAGTCCATAAACTCTGGAAACTAAATCTTCAACTCCTCATGTGACTCTCATGCTATCATTAACTGAACTTTGGCCTTCTCATCATCTGGGGTGTTAGTTGGAAGGATTTGGGCTGAGTCGTCTTCTTTAAATTTTCATTTGAGTTGGGATACCTGGCGGATCAATTGTAATCTTGATCTGGTATGTGAATTTGATCTCTAGGTTAGGGCCCTAATGTGATCATCAATTTTGTAAGGCCCAAAGAAATAGGGAGACCACTTTATTAAGGCTAGAGTTTCCTGTTGATCAGGCTGGAGGTGTTGAAAAACTCGATCTTCAATTTTTCGTCCATTTTGAAGTTTGTTGGGAGGTCGTTTCTTCTTTACATGTACTGCCATATGGTTAGTCTTTAGTGATAGCCAATCTTTCTTCTAGAATGGTGACTGCCCTCTAGTATGGTTCAGGATGATGAGAGCCCAATTTGGCATGAGCATGGATTGCAATTCTTCTGGTTTTACTCCTCTTTCGTGTCATGGATCATCTTGCATAATAATAGCCCTAATTTCAACTCCTAACGCATCGGCCTCAATGACAAAGTATGACCGAAATCGGGCAGCGCTAGGACTGACGTCATTGTCATGGTTGCCTTGAGTCGTTCGAAGGCTACGGAGGCTTTATCCGACCACAAGGAGTCTTTCTTCAGTAAGGATGTGAGTTGGGTACTGATCTTGCAATAATCTTTCACAAAATTTTGGTAGTAGCCCGTAAGTCCAAGGAAACCGCATAGTGATTATATGTTTATAGGTCTCAGCCATCCTTGCATTGCCTTGATCTTTGTCGAGTCTACCGCCACTCCATCCTCTGATATAATGTGCCCAAGATACTCTACTTTATAATATAAGAAGTCGTGCTTTGACTATTTAACATAAAGAATATTCTCCCGAAGAATCGTTAGAACGGTTCGTAAGTACTAAAAATATATATCAAGCATAGGGCTATAAATGAGAATATCATCAAAGAATACCAATACGAACTTACGTAGAAAACTCCGGAAGATGTCATTCATTAGGCTTTGGAAAGTAGAAGGAGCATTCGTAAGTCCGAATGGCATTACCAGAAACTCGTAGTGGTCGTTATGCATACGGAATATAGTTTTTAGAATATCTTCGGTGCATACCTGAATCTGATGTTATCCGGATCAGAGATCCAATTTAGTGAAGACTCGGGCTCCTGTTAATTCATCCAAGAGTTCATCATCTTTCTTGCACATTAGCAACACCAGTAAGGAGTAAGAGCTGCAACTTGGTCGAATCACCCCGGTGTCAAGTATCACTTTAATAATATTCTCAATCTCATCCTTCTGCAAGTGAGGATAGTGGTATAGTTACAAATTTGATAGAGGTTTGCCTGGCAAAATAGGAATGTGGTGGTCATGCAGCCAGTTAGGGGGCAGCCCATGCAGCTTCGTGAAAATGTTTGTGAATTCGTCCAGTAAGAGGGCAAGCTTAGGATCTAAAATTTGTATATTCTCCCCCTTAGATAGCTACTAGATATGCATAAAAATCCACCATATGCTTTGTGCAAAACTTTCTCCATTTGTTGCGACGAAATGATGGAAATTTGGCTCCTGTGCTTGCCTCGTAATGTGACTTATCTCCCTTTGCAATAAAATTTCATGATTAATTTAGAAAAATTCTAGGAGATATCATCTAATGTTGTGAGTCATTCAATCCCGAGTACAACTTCATAATCATCGATGGATAGGAGAAAAAAATCAGCTACCACTTCTTGGTCTTGGAGGAGTAGTTTCACCCACAGGCACCGTTGGTCGCAATTAAAGATTCGACCATCGGTGACCTTTACGTCAAACTTATAGCAACCTTCGATTTAAAGTGCTAAATATGTAGTAACCTTACTATTGAGGAAGTTATTGGTGCTACCCGTGTTGATGAGAATAATGATGGGTTATTGTTTTAGAAGTCCTCCAACTTTCATCATCTACGGGTTGGAATAGCCGGCCAATGCGTGCACTACGTAGTTGGCAAGTTGGGACTCTTCCTCCATGGCTTCTTCTTTAGGTTCAAGGGCTTCTTCAGATGTTTCATTATCCGCATCCTCCGTTGGTTCAATCATGAGGAGCAGTCCTTTTTGCAGTGATGTTCGCAGCTCCACGGTTCGTCGTAATGCCAACACAACCCCTTGGCCAATCGTTCGCGAAGCTCATCTCTTGTCAACTTTTTTGGTGCGGAGGCTTGGATGGCAATAGATGGGGTAGTAGGCCTCAGCATGGCTTGTGGGAGAGTGACCCTTGTCCTTCGTACCGCGTGGTTCAATTGTTCTACCTGGATACGCACGAAGAAAATCACCACCATAAGAGTGTATGGTTGTCGTGCCTTTACTTCTGATCATATCTTCAGTTTTAGGCCCTCGATAAAAGTACCTAAAAGTTGTTTCTCAGACCAATTCTCAGTTTGGTTAGATAAACACTCAAACCTTATTTGGTATTCTTGTATTGTAGAGATTTAACGAATCTTTGCTAATTGTCCATCGATGTTGTTGAAATCAGTTGGTCCGAAGCGGTTTAGTAGTCTTTCCTTGAATCACTGCCAAAAGAGTCCTTCATGGGTGTATTAAACTAATTAAACTACCGAATAGCATCTCCCTCAAGGTGGATGGTAGTAATCTCCACCCATGTGGCGTTGACGGTTCGGTAGAACCGAAAATAGTGCTCCGTGCGTGAGATCCACCCGATCAGGTCTCCTTCTTCCCATCTAAGGAAGTCAACCTTCATGCATTGATTATTAAGATCAAAGGTGATGTGGCCATGTTCTTAAGGATTATCTTGCCGATCTGAAGTTTCTCCGTGTTGTGATTTTCTTGGGCTCGATGGTCGGCCAATGCTGAATTCAGCGAAAAGGGATCGTATCTTCTCTTCCATGCGGTTTCCAAAGGCTTCAAGCTTTATATTGATAGCCTCCTCTAAGACCATAGTATATGCCTCTAGATCTATAATATGGAGATCTTTTTTTTGTTATTGGGCTAGTGGCATGGGAATTTTAGAGAAGGGGGTGGTCGATTGGAAGGTGAATTGGTTTGGATGGAAGTAGGCTGATTTGGGTGGCTGATCTGAGGCTACGGCTTTATGGAGTTTAGGGTACAAATTGGTATAGTTTTAGGGCTGTGATAGCAATAGATAAAGATTAGAAAAATAGATTTTAGATTTGGATAGATGGCAGCAAAGGCAAGTGTCTCAGTAAGTAAAGTTGGCTAAAAAGGTAAGTGGATCGATAAGGAAGTAGGCTGATTTGGGGGGCTATTTGGATTCAGTTTAGAGTAATATTTAGAAGAGTTTTAAATAAGAATGGTAGAGTTTGGAGATGAGGAAAAGAGAGTCCAAAATCCCACAAAAAACAGCACTCAAATCTGATAGAATTCGATGAAAAGAAGTTCTATGATGTGATGTCCTGCTAAATCGATTTTTGTGTCAGAGAAACATTAACTTCTTAATGTAAATTCCAGAGGAAAGTTTAAGAAAATTATACAGAAACCCTTGGTTTAATGTTTTCAATACCAGTATAAATTTTGATGAAATTTTGACAGCATAACAGTAAGGAAATATGGCAAAAGATACAAGGTAGATTCCTTCATCGTAAAATTTCAGAACTGCATAATGGTGGAAGATCATACAAAAAACTAGTTCTAGAACGAGTTCTTTTCATGAAATTAAATCTAGATGAAAGCCAACTTGATCTTTAGAATTGTGTACAAATTTTGGCCAGAAAGGATGAACAAAAGTTTGGTTTCAAGTTGCAACAATCGGTTGAAAATTTCTGTAGTGTTTCGCCTTCATAACGATAATAACATTTGCGATGGTAAAAATTTATAGCAATAAAACTTTAGAAAACTTCTCCCATGTATAATATGAAGGATCTTGCAATATTAAAGAGGTGTGGGTTATAAAAATATACCAGAATTCCAAATCAAATGCAAGGGCAACAGCAGACTGATTTGATATGCTACTAGGGTGGAAGGTGGAGGTGTGTGTCGTAGCAATTATGGGAATTGCTTAGGAAGGTGGACGTGGCTGAGATGGCTACAGGGTAGTAGAAACATGGTTCTGATATCAGATGATAGAACCCTAGATAGAGCCCTATAGATTTTGATCATTGAGGGGGATCAACCCTTGGAACGTTATAGGGGTTTCTCCCTCTTAGATTCGACACAAAGTTGAAATAAAATTGATCATTGCTTGATTCAAGAGAGGGGCCGGGGGGGGGGTGGGGGGCAACTAAATATTTAAATATGGATTAAAACCCTAGCCTAAGGGGGTGCTTACCTAAGTAGAATTATCCCATTGCCCCTCCTATAGCCAACCTGCCTTAATAGGAACAGGAGGCAGCTAAGTGGCTCTACAACCAACCTAAGCAGGGGGAAACCCTAGTCGACCAACCCAGTAAGGGGTGTGGCAGCTACTAAGCCATAAGGGCTAATCTAAACCCTAGTCATACTCTTTTATAAGATAGGAGTGACTTTATTACAATCTAATAGGGTTTGTATTGACTAATACTAAGATGATTAGGACTCAACCATGTTGGAGTCCTATCATGCACCTAAGGGTATTGTACCCATCGGCTATAAATGGATCTTCAAGAAGAAGATCGGAGTGGATAAAAAGGTAGGGACTTATAAAGCAAGGCTGGTAGCTAAAGGATATCGTTAAAGATAAGGAGTTGACTATGACGAAATATTTTCACCTGTAGCCATGCTTAAGTCCATTAGAATTATTTTGATCATTGCAGCACATTATAACTATGAGATCTAGCAGATGGATGTCAGCTAATTCTTCAATGGTAACCTCGAGGAGGAGGTGTATATGATACATCCAGAGGGATTCGTATCCAAAAAGAGTCCAGATAAAGTGTGCAGGTTGCTTAGATCTATTTATGGATTGAAACAAGCTTTCCAAAGTTGGAATATAAGATTTAATGAGGTGATCAGATCATATAATTTCGTTAAGAACGAATATGAGCCTTGTGTGTACAGGAAGGTAAGTGGAAACACTATCACCTTCTTGGTGCTATACGTGGATAATATCCTAATCATTATGAATAATGAAGGAATGATCTCCACAGTAAAGGCTTGGCTATCCAAAAACTTCTACATGAAAGACTTAGGGAAAGCATCCTATATTTTAGGGATCCAGATCTATAGAGATAGATCTAAAAGGATGTGTGGCTTGTCCCAGTCTAGGTACATAGACTCTATTGTTAAAAGATTTGGCACGGAGAATTCCAAAAGAGGTCTCACATCGATGAGACATGGAATATCACTTTCTAGGAGTATGTCCCCAAATACTCCTGAAGAAATGGCAGACATGGATAAGATACCTTATGTCTCAGCAATAGGGTCTATCATGTATGTAATGCTATGTACCAGACCTGATATAGCACATGCGCTGAGTGTCACGAGCAGGTATCAGGCATATCCAGGTTTAGAACACTGGAAAGCAGTAAAGTATATCCTTAAGTACTTGAGAAGAACTAAGGATCTTTTACTGGTATATGGAGGAGGTAGCCTCCAGGTTGAGGGCTACACGAGCTCAAGTTTTCAGTCTAACATTGATGATAGCAAGTCAAATTCAGGGTATGTTTTTACCCTAAATGGAGAAGCAAGAAGCTGAAAGAGTTCCAAGCAAGATTGTACTACTGACTCGACCACAGAGTTAGAATATATTGCTGCAACAGAAGCAACAAAGAAAGGAGTTTGGATGAAAAAGTTCATCAAGGATTTGAGAGTCACACCAAGCAACGTGGAGCTGACTCTTGTGACAACAACAGGGAGATAACTCTAACAAGGGAACCTAGGTCTTATTAGAATTGTACTGAGGAGGTTTCATCTGATTAGAGCAATCATGACCCGAAAAGATATAGCAATAGAAAGCGTTTCATCCAAAGATAACATTGCAAATCCACTGACAAAACCACTGGCTCAAATTGTATTTGAGTGTCACAGGGGTCTGATGGGGATCAGACACATAGGTGATTGGCTTTTGGTCAAGTGAGAGATTGTTGGTTACAGGTGCCTGACAAGCCAATCACGTGAGTGATGACCCATGTGACACACTGTGTGATATTTTTACTATGATTAATATTAGCACATTCTCATGTTAAATTATTTATTTCATATATATTGTGATGTCCTTGGTTCTGTGCAATGGGAATCAAATCATTATGAGATCACGATAATGAGATTGATTCAGCTTTAAATACAGATCCTAAACAATTTCGGTCATAGGTTACTCAAAAGGGACATTGAGATAACTAGACAAATTGGTGTACTATATACCCATCCATATGGTGGAGGCAGTTGGTCTCACAACCACTTGTATGAAGACACTAAGGATATAGTACAGGTGCTCATTGGAGAATAAGTTCACTGATTGATCCATTTATGGAATATTGTATGGTTAATAATACCTAATGTCAGACAACGATTTCATAGTCCCAGTTGTGTATATGGTCATTAAACTTAAGACTGCAAGAATGTCTTGTATGAGTACTCCTTTCTTTGACATCAGACTTACAGGTTTAGAAAGTTTTAGATCTAGTATAGTTGGTTATTAAGATTGGTAGCCAACCTTATGAAGGCAATTGAGTATCAATAGAGGATCATCCACTCTTGGTATTATGAGAGAAATATCACATATATACTTGCTCAGATAAATCCCTGGCTAGGGTCATTCGGATTGAGAGAGAAAGAGTTTTTCGAAAGAATCCAATTATAGTGAGACTATGACGGATTCTGCATGTTGCCTGATAGTACCATGTCCAATATACAATCTCTGAGATATTAGTTAGATGAGGGATTATAGATATACGGTAACTATGGATAGACAGGTCTGATAGATTTGATTCCCTTATATCATCTGGGGACTATGGCGTAGTGGCCTAGTACGTCTATAGTCGATGAGTCGAGTGAATGATTATAGGGATAATAATTCACTATATCAGAAGGAGTTCTGATGAGAGTGACTCATGTGCAGCTCGGTATCGGGCTTAGATGATCACACACATATGATGGATGCTTTAGGAAATAGAGGATTGGATGGAGATCCAATTAGCCCCTATTCTCATTAGATGAGACTCTATGATGATAGGCTCATTGATTAAGGCCCAATTAGAGGCCTAAGGAGATTATTGGATAGAGATCCAATAATGCAAGGTTAGTGGGTAATTGGATGGAAATCCAATACCCACTAAGGGAAGAGCCTTAGGGTTTTTGGTGGCTCTCTATAAATAGGAGGGGAGACTCATGGTAGATAGGCTGTAGCTTTAGCCACCACCTCTTATTCTTCTCCCTTCATTTGTACAAGAGTTACGAGATCATATTGGAGGAGTTTCGCTACAGAGATCCATCGTGTGGATACCACTAGAGAAGAGGACGTTTGACCTCCTTCATCTTCTCCATTCGAATCTAGAATACAGGGATATACGATCTCTCTAGGTAAAATCAATCTAACATACATCGCAGTATTATCGATTTTTACATTTTTCTCGCGACCCCAATATTTTGCACGATGATTTGATTTATGTGGAAAATCAGTTTTTGTTTTAATTTTCACTACGCATGTGATGCACCCACTGAGGTTTCCCAATAAGAGGTAGTAGGGTAATTCTTTTATTGTTATGGTTCTAGTCCAATAGTAGCAATGCCAAGATGTAATGAAGGAGTAATAGACCAATAGGCGTAGAGGATAAAGAAAGAAAGAAAGCAGTGTCAATCTCAAAGGTAGTAATCCTATTCTTTTAGTTGTTGATTTCCCTATTTCTAGTTAAGGTCCTGCCAATAATAGCTCAATTCTTAATGTTATTGATTTGATTCTCTTAATGATGAGTTGGATCCCTTGTTGCTTGTTAGAGTCCTAAAAGTAGCAGTTGGCACCCTAGTTACGAGTTAAACTATAAGAAATACTTATTTAATTCTTGGTTTCAGTGTAGGTGTAGTTTGATTCTATTGCTTTATACGCTATATCACATATTGACTAAAGAATGAAAGGAGCAATTAGAAGATTTTCACCAACAAACAAGAATGCGGGTACGGAGTTTTAGAACGAGATATAGGAAAGGTGGAGTCCAACCGAAGAGCTCCGAGGTGAAAGTAAGATTTAGGGAATAGGAAGTGAGTCTGATAGACCGAAATAGTGGAGTTGGAGTTACGAGAGGCAGGCTTAAGGAGAGGAATGGCAAGCTCAAATTCGAGTAAGGTATTTCAGAAAAAAAAAGATAGAATTCAAATAAGTAATACAAGACTAAAGCTAACAAGTCATAATCTGAATCAGTAGCTAAGGAATGTAAGTAAGAAGTAGGAGGATGGAGCTAAGGAGTTGGGCTTGCTTGGTTTACTGCGGAGTTAGGGTCGGTTTACTGAGTTATGTTCCATTAGCATAGTGCTTGATTCTGAAAGTTACCAGTTGAATTTTCTGTGTTAGAGTCATAGCCCTGTTGTCGTAGGTGTATTCTTTATTGCTTGTTCAATCTATTAGGGTAGTGTTGGATTGCCGGGCCAAGTAGAAGTCTGAGCTCCCACTACCATGTATCTTACTTCTTAGTTTCATTATTACTTTATAGGTTACTTCTTCTGTTCGAGTTGGATCCTTCAATGACTTATGAACTATCCGATGTATCTCACCTATGTATGAGTTGGATTCCAGAGTTCAATTCCAATGTGTTGGGTGAGGTTCCAGTTTCTATTTATAGTAGCCTAAGCGTGTATGCTCCTGGTTCAGGTTCAGCCTGAGAAGTACCAGTGATATTCTTGTTAGCAGCGGGGTAAGTCCTAGTTTAGAGGCAAGGTCAGTAGGCAGTGTGCTCCATTCTGATAGAGTGTAGGTGTGCTTCCCAGATCTGAGTGAAGTTCTTGTTGGCATTAGTTCCAGTTTAATAGAAAGTGTAGTAAGCCTCAATGGGCAGTTAAAGTAAGGTTACACTTTTGTGTTTGATTCCAATCGACTAGGGTTGGTTCGCTTCTAAGTTAAGGGATAATAAGGCTTAGAAGTAGGAGCACAAGTCTTAGTTTTGAATTGAAGCCCCAGAAGCAGTGGTTTAGTCTGCATTTCCATGTTTCATTCCTGTGCAATATACTAATGATCAATTACAATGCTCGGGGTAAAGCCTGCTACTTATAGGTGAAATCTCGTAGCTCTGATTCAAACTTAAGCCTTAGTTGTGAGTTCGGTAAGCGATGTCCTACTCTCTCTCTCTCTCTCTCTCTCTCTCTCTCTCTCTCAGTCTTTATTTCGAGTTAAAGCATTGTTAGTAGAAGTGCGAGCCTTATTTGTGCTAGTGGAATTCCTATGCTCTTTTCTTTGCTTAACTTGTTAGGGAGTGTTTTCATTCTCCTATTAGTGGTTGAGTTCTTCAATCCTATAGGCCTACTATTGAACCTTAGTTTCGAGTTTCCACTTTCTAATTGGTAGGGGGAGAACATAAGTTTGGAGTGGATGGCTCTATGCTTAAGGCCTAGCGTTCGCATTCTTATTATTATATAAAACATTATGATTATATTATTATATTGATATTAATATGGATTGCTTTCTTTATTTCCACTTGCCACTCTGACTCTTAGTAATACTATAGCTCAAGCCATTATGTAGTGTTTCATTTCGGGTATAGTTCGGAGACTGGGGGCAAGAGATTCGGGTTGAACAATAATACGGTATTAAGTATACAATAAATACAGTAAGAGCAAAGGTGAATGTCTACGAGATCATCAATAGTAGAAGGAAAGTATCTTGTTGTTTGATAAAGAAAAGAATAATGGGTTAAGTGTCGGGGTGCTTATGCTTTGACTTCTCCTTTGGTGCTGGGTCACTTAAACATTTATTTGTTGTAGTCGCTGACGAAGACGCCGAAGAAAGGGCTTGAGTGAAGGTGGGCAAGGGAGACAATAAGATAGGAAATCACTAATAAAGTAAAAGAATAGAAAGTGTCAGCAAAAGAGTCGAAGGTGAACCACGGATTTGAGGTCAGTAGTGGCATACTAGTTCCATTCTCGTTGGGCACTAAGTAGTTGATTCATTATTATAAGATAAAGTATTGAAGTCAGTAGATCACTCTATTATTTTATATAGAAAAACAGAATACTTAGTCTGGCAGGGTGCTAAGTAAGAATGGAGGTTAGGTTAGTAAGCCTGTTAGGCACAATATCAGTCTCATAAGTAGGAGTCCCGGAATCAAAGAAAGTATAATAAGCCTCATCATCAACTGTTAAAGGATAGTTGACATTGATTGGTTCTATTCGATTAGGTAATATATAAGAGTAAAAACAAGCAAGTAGGAATGCTAGGCAGTACTTGACTACTTAGTGTCATTCTTATGTAGTGAGTGCCCTACAAACCTGAGTTCTCTCCTCCACCGCTCCCTCCAGAATCAGTCTTAGATACCAATCCAGCAGTGGAGCTTCGCGCAATAGATAATCCTTCTTAGAATATTGAGTTTAGTTCTCTGTATTGAGAGTGAGATTCCCGAGTTACTTATCCGATGTTTGGTCTTTCAGTTTGACTTTCCTAGTTGAGAGCCCAATTCTTGCTTTCTTATCTCCAATACCTAATTGATTGTTCAATCCTTTATTATTATTATTATTATTATTATTATTATTATTATTATTATTATTATTATTATAGTAACTTGCTTTCCAACTTCCTTGACTTACTTGCTCCCCGAAAGTCAATCCTCACTCATTAACTTCTAAGCCTTCCTTTCCTATCTAAGAGCACTGGGTTGTTAAGACAGAGGGTCTTACTTGATAGTTTGATTCTGCGATCCCTAGTCGGTTATTCCTAGTTGGTTAGTTCAATTCTAAGGCAATTGAATTTTCGTTATGACTTATGAGTTAAAGCCTCACTGGCCCTAGTTGATTTCTTACTTCCCAGTTAGTTTTCTTACTTCTTTGGATTATAATGTAATGTTATTGAGACTTATGAAGTTAAGTTGTTACTTTACTACTTACTTTTATTGGGCTTATGCAGTTGTTTTCCGTCTTTTATTCTGATTTATAATATCAAAATTATTTATGTTTCTATACCTTAATTGTGATTTCTCATTGAAAACCTCTACCTTAACTCAGTCTTTGAATGATCATTCACTCAACTAAGTCATTCTTTTCTCATATAATATATCAGTTATCATTGGTGCATCTACTCATTCCTTATTTCTACTTGGATTATTTTACACCGAACAACAAAGCTCTCCCTCGTTTCTGTCTATTTACTCCTTGTATTCTCCATTTTGTGTTTTCTATTTCCATTATTTTTCCTTGTGGTGGGAGTCGAACGTACCTTTCTTCGAGGGCAACCTCCTACTAAGCTCTCTTCTCTATGAATGAGATCAAACTTATACAATTGCTAGTTTAGAGTGACATGCTTAAATGAAGTTTTCATTCTTTTCTTAATGGGTACGTATTTAGAGTAGAAGCCTAGTCATTGAAATAATAATATAATAAATAATTAACTGTCAGTAATAAACCAATCAAAGCAGTCAATCAATACACCAATGAAAGCAGTCAACCAATACACTAACGAGTAGGGCATCCCTACGTAATATCTTCGCATTGACCAATAGAGCAGTCAACAAATATAGTGGCAATTCACATAGGTAGAGGACAAGAATGAACTGGAATTGAGGACAAAGAAACTATACTCGTCTTTGAGTAGAGGTCCGAAAGAAGCTAGCTACAAAAACAATCTTTGTTGTTGTTGGGATCTTTTGTTCAAAGGATTACGGCACGACTACAATGCCGAACTACAACTTTTCATTGAGTTATGAAACTATGACTTTCATTGATCCTTCTTTCTCCCGTGCTTCCTTAATGTTTATTTGCCCAGTTTTTTCTATCTACATTCTTTCTTTTATTAGAATTATTATAATCTTCATTGAGCTTTGAACATGGCCACTAAATAACCTAAAACAACAAAATAGTAATTACAAGATCCCATATATTGCCTAGCTCATGACGATTATAAAATCCCTTTGTCTATAACATATTTGAAATAATAATACCCTTTCACCTTTGAGTTAGATTATCCGTTGTTGCGGGACTTGCCCTCCTATATATATATATATATATATATAAAAAGAAGTTGCGGGAGGAGCTCCCTTACTTGCATTTGAACTCATCCATTCGAGAGGAATGGTTGAGGCTTTGAGCTACTCTACTATCTTTCTTACTGAAGCATTGAATGAACCTCTACTTTCTTAGTAAAGCATTGAATAAACGTGGAAGATACCATACTTGTTTGAGTTCGAAAAGAGTGCTTACTAAATACATTATATATTCTATATTGTAAGTGAAGTGAGTTATGGCGGAATGCTTCTTTTGCGTTGTATCGATAGTCCCATCAGTCAGTCGTGAGAAAAGAAAGTACTGCGGACCCTTTCGACGGAGCGGAATCTTTACTAATGGATTGGTAATGGAATAGGAAACGAGGAGAAAGAAAAAGACATTGACGGTAGGACAGCGCAGGCATTGATGTGACTGATGTGTAGTGAGTGGACTATGAAAGATTGACTTACTTCAGCTTGAAAGCGGGAAAGATGGAATCGACAACAATAAGTAAGTTTTGTTGCTGACAACTTATCCCTGTACAACTAGATTCATCGCCTAGTAGCGTAAAAGAGGAAGACAACTCAACTATCAATCCGACAGCACCATAAGCTGATACCAAGACATTTAAACCTCTGCTTTCAGTAGTTTTTAACTATGACTTTTCAGTAGCCGATAAGAGACAACACTCGTTGACCATGTAAAAAAGAAACACAGGTGCTTTCTCGTTTCACAGAAATGGATCACATTTCGATGAGACAAGATGGGGTCGGTCATATTCCTCAGCCACAGGCGCTATATATATATATATATATATATATATATATGGACTCCTACCCGAATAGTCTACTGAATGACAGAACTCACTTTCCTGTCATTATTGGTTTTATCACTGGAATACAACTTCTTAGGCAGAAGGACTTAATGGACAGAATTATTCCTTTTTTTTTTTTTTTTTTTAAAGGGGAAGGGATTTGGCGGGGGTAAGATGCAACATAATTAATTCCCAGTGGATGTATGTGCATCAATATTTGAAATGCTTGGAAGTAAACTTACAACGAATGAAGCATAGCTCCCTCCCATGAACCTACCTTAGTCACTAAGCTGTCCAAAAAAAAAAAAAAAAAAGAAAGAAAGAAACTATCACTGACTGGACTGGATAAATCAAACTTCCAGCTATTGCCCTGTCTTTTAGGATTAGGAGCATTTCCCCTGGACAAGGAATGGGAAGACAAAAAAAAAAAAAAAAACACGGAGGCTTACCCTATATGGAAATTAGATATACTTCCAACAGGTTAGCAGCGGATAGAAGGGTGGGTAGAGAATGAATCGATCCTACCTCTGCTCTGTACTGGAATGAATCTGAGAAATAAGAAGGTCTTTGCGATGTTGTTAATAGATATGATCTTGCGGGAATCGAATTCAACTAGGCTAATGAGACACAAGTGCTTTCAAGCCGTGAGCAGTGGGATTTCACCGTTCTAATTTCAAACTTTAGGGTACAACATCTAAATTAAAAAAATAAAAAAAAAAGTACATACACCTACCTACATTCTTTTTTATTTCTTGTGAGCATGATGAAACCATCAATCAAGAGTAAAAGTTGAGACCAGGCTATTCGAAAATCGAGTGATGTCTTACTATATACTATATACTATATACTATATACTATACTATAGAGGCTCATCTCGTGATGTGATGATGTCTTTACTATATTCTAATGGGATACCCTTTGTCCCTCGCTTACTTTAAGCTGGGTTGCCACTGTTCTCAAATCTGTAGTTTTTATTCTTTTCTGTGCTCATATAAATTCTTTTTTTTTTTTTCGTTTACAGGCTAACCTCGCTCAACCTCACCCCAGGTAAACCTAGTTTTGGACTACCTTAAAATTTTACTTAATCGGAGTTCCTTCTTTCTTCTGCCTCTCCAATCAGATCTCTAACTGCCTGGCACTCCCTTTCTTACTTCTTTTATGCCAACTGAGACATATATCAAAAAAAAAAAAAAAAGGCATGAAAGCCTACCCCCAGTACTTATCGAAACTCCAGTTTTCTAATGCTTGTTTTGTTTTCCAATGCTTGTTTTCGTCTTCGTATTTTCTGCTTCGTTAATTATCAAAGTCAGATTCAATCAATAAAGACAGTCCCTTCCCTTCCCTACTCTTTTGAAGTCTGCTTGCTAATGCGTGAACTTCCTTTTGTTTCTGGGCAAAACCATGCTAAGATCGCTTATTCCGTACTTATTGTATTATACCAATTAATTCCAATTGGAAACACTAACAGAATGACACAAGCACTTTTCTAACAAAAGAGTGTCAAATCTTATGAAAGACTCCTTGGGAACAGCTGACCAAAAGCAATCAACCTTTCTCCTCCTCTGTCTCCAAATAACTCTTCACACTCTTTCTTGAGCTTAAATGGAATCCAGATGCCAAGTGCCTTCGCTCCCGGGGATGAACTCAAACTCTTATTGTTTCTTTGTTCCGGTTTCTTTCTTTCCTTTCCTGGATTGACGACTGGATTAACTATTCGTCGAGTACCTGAGCTCCTTCCTTCTTTTTCTTTATCCCTGCCACCGTTGTCTTTCCTGATAGAAATAGTTCCAAAGTAGTTGCTTTTCTTTCAGAATGCTTGCTGAGAAGCAAAATGGAGTGAGTGGTATATGGTATGGTAGGTGATAGGGATAATAGTGGTCTCCTTTCTAAATTGGACGGTGTGGTCAAAGATAAATCGACGTGGAAGGACGAGGCCGGCTGACTAAGCTCTCAAACAAGTCCTTTGACACACACGAGCAACATGTCACGAACGAACGGATAAATCCAAGATTTGACAGCATCTAACGCCGTGCAATCACCATCAGATCTCATAAAAACCTAAGGAAACCATACGACAGCAGAGCAGAAGCAACACACAACCCGCAGCAAGAATAGTCGCTGATGGTACCTGCAATGTTAAACAGGCTGGTAGAGAACGCCAGAAGTATGATGAGGTCAAGATATAACCAGTCGACGACGTACAGATATAAAAGGGGCACCCCATGGGTAGCCTAAAGGGGGCTCATTCTCTACTTCGATCCCAAAAGAAGAAACTCTGACGTCTGAAGTGAGACATCGGACTCCACCCTTCGAAACGATGTTAACTGAATCGTCGGAGGAACCTCCCCGGGGACCCACCACCCAGGCAAATGTCTTATCTTATAGGAACAGATCCACAATATCAGAAGAAAGGCCCGCTCCGAAGTGACAACCCTGCTGGTTACAGGTGCCCTGCAAGCCAATCACGTGAGTGATGGCACGTGTGACATATTGTGTAATCTTTTTGTTTATGATTAATATTGATATATTCTCACATTATTTGTTACATATATATTGTGATGTCCTTGGTTCTATGCAATGGGAGTCGGCTCGTGATGAGATCACGATAATGAGATCGATTCACCTTTAAACATAGATCTTAAATAATCCAGGTCATAAGTTACTCAAGAGGGACATTGAGATAACTGGACAGATCGGTGTACTATATACCTATCCATATGATAGAGGCAGTTGGTCTCATAGTCACTTATGTGGAGACACTAAGGATACAATACAAGTGCTCATTGGAAAATAAATTCACTGATTAATCCGCTTACAGAATATTGTATGGTTAATGATACCTAATATCAAACAATGATTTCATAGTCCAATTGTCTATTTAGTCCTTAGACTTGAGACACCAAGAATGAATGTCTTGAATAAGTACTCCTTTCTTTGACGCCAAACTTACAGGTTTAGAAAGTTCCAGATCTAATACAGCTGGTTATCGGGATTGGTAGCCAATCTTATGAAGGCAATTGAGTGCCAATAGAAGATCATCCATTCTCAGTATCATGAGAGGAATATCCCATATGTGCTTGCTCAAACAAATCCCTGGCTAGGGTCATTCAGATTGAGAGAGAAAGAGTTCTCTGGGACAATCCGATTAGAGTGAGACTATGACGGATTTCGTATGTAGCCTAATGATACTATGTCCAACATACGACCTCTGAGATATTAGTTGGATGAGGGATTATAGATACATGGTAACTATGGACAGATATGTCTGATGGATTTGATTCCTCTTATACCATTTGGGGACTATGATATAGTGACGTAGTTCGTCTATAGTCGATGAGTCAAGTGAATTATTATGGGGATAATAATTCACTATATCAGAAGGAGTTCTGATGGGAGCGACTCACGACTAGCTCAGTATCGGGCCTAGAGGGTTACACATATATGGTGGATGCTTCATCGAATAGAGGATTGGATAGAAATCTAATTAGCCCCTATTCTCATTAGATGAGACCCTATCCTCATGGGCTCCTTACTTAAAGCCCAATTAGAGGCTTAAGGAGATTATTGGATAGATAATAATGCAAGGTTAATAGGTTATTGGATGGAGATCCAATACCCACTAAGGTAGGAGTCCTAGGGTTTTTAATAGCTCTCTATAAATAGGAGGAGAGACTCATGGTTGATGGGCTACAGCTTTAGCCACCATGTCCTATTCTCCTCCCTCCCTCTATACAAGAGTTGTGAGATCAGATTGAAGGAGTTTCGCTGCAGAGATCCATCGTGTGGATACCGATAGAGAGGAGGACGCTTAACCTCCTTCATCTTCTCTATTCGGATCTGGAATACAAAGATATATGATCTCCCTAGGTAAAATCAATCTCTCATACATCGCAGTTTTATCGATTTTTATGTTTTTCTTGCGACCCTAATATTTTGCATAACAATTTGATCTGCATGGGAAACTGGTATTTTATTTTGATTTCCACTGCGCATGTGATGCACCCGCTGAGGTTTCCCAACAGTGGTATCAAAGCCAAGGTTTTCGTGTGAAAGATTGGTTTTAAACTGCGTGTGATAAGATTGAATCGCGTAGAATCGTTCTACGTGTTCTTGCTGCATTTTCACAGCGAAGGCAGCAAGGAGGAAGGGCGACCAACCACGACCAACCCCCATATAGTGTCGGCCACCCATGGCCAGGCCGCGGTCAAGGCCCCATGCAAGGGGGCGACCGGCTGCGGCCAAGGCCAACCCGAAAGGGAGGCCAATAGCGCCCGCAAGGGGCGAGCCAGGGGTAGCAGGGCGGTGCGCCGCCACTGCACGGCCTGCGGCCCACGGGTGATAGCCACTTAGCGTGGTGCCCGCAAAGGGGCCGACTGGCACCCGCAAGGGCCGCCAAGAGGGGTGGCCACCTTGGCGGTGGTGGTTGCCGGGCAAGGGCGCCACGAGCGACGACGACAGCGCAGAGGGCAAAAGAAGGGTTAGGGCATCCTTTGGAGTAAAAGGATGGTCCTGCCCCTATGAATTCAAAAAATTCTAAAGACCATCCTCGTGTATATAATTCCTATAATACCCTCAATAATTTTGGAAATTTCGAGGACTGTCCTCTCATTAGAATTATGAAAATGCCCTTGATAATTCTGAAAATTTCGAGTATGTCCAGCTTTCTAAAAAATACCCTTAATTAATTATCATATATCTAGTAATCCTACATATGATGTGATGTACATGTGATGTATGATGTCGATGTATAATCATGAGCCATGTGTTATAATGTGTGTAATTGTGATGATTATTATTATTATTATTATTATTATTATTATTAAGGCCTGCGAGCCTCTATTTTTCTTGTTTATTGTCATGTCTGCGTGCATGTAATTATTTATAATTACATAGAGAGGCCCAGTGGGAGTCGTGGAGGTGATAGCGGGACCCATGATGCCATGGTGGGAGATTATGATACATGGTGATGCGATGATCCGATGGAACCAATGATGATGAGATCAACAATCACAGGGCATGGAGACGCGCCGATGCACACATAGATCTTATTATGAGTGATTAGGCCCATTGGCTTAGGCTTAATCATATTAGGTGATGGCTCATGATCATCCGGTGTGGCTTGCATGTGTGATGTGTTATACACCTACTAGATATATGTATATATATATTTGCATGCGATGTAGATATATATTAAATATATATGTGTGTGACATGACATATTGGGAGACCGATAGAAAATAAAAATCCCTCCTATGATGATATTAAGTTGGTAAGCATGAGACAATAAGATTGACCCACGTGGCCTTCCATCGTTATAGGAAGAAATTGAATCCCGACATAGGTTGAGTTGGTCGAGTCACTCGAAGCTCACCTATCTACATGATCGAGTTCTTGCCTATGACATATATATATCACTGGTGACCTAAGGACATGATATGATTTGGTCGAGCAGTCGAGAGTATATCCATCGAATCAGACTCATCTTGTAACGATAGTGATGACTTAACTGAACTTCATGGTTGGTCGAGTAGTCGATACCATGATGATTCGGAGGCTAAACATGACGAAAATCATAATAAGTTGTGATTGACAAGAGTTGTCTACATTTTGAGTTTAATGTAGTTGGTCGAGTTCTTCGAGATTGCACTAAGATGCCAATTGAATCCTAATCCCCACTAGGAGTCTGCCGGAGACTTTTGTCTCATGCGTCGAGGGTGTCGCGTGATTCGCTAGGAAAATAGTGGGAGTACATTAAGATAGAAGTTATATCTTAATTAGTATTTTCTACAAAGTCTATATGTTATATATTTTTTACTATATCTTATTTTTTAGAAATATGTCGCTCACAAACCCCCTACACGGCATACTTGATGCTAACCACCTCACTGGTCCAAACTATACAGATTGGCTCCGCAATTTGAGAATTATTCTCACGATTGAGAAAATCACATATGTCCTTGATATAATTGTGCCCACGCCGGAACAAGGGGCAAGCGAGGATGAGATCACTCACTATGTGAAGTATATAGATGATTTCACATTAGCAAAATGTTATATGTTGGCCGCCATGACTCCTGAGTTACGGAAGCAACATGAGAGCATGGATGCAGATTCTATCCTTCTTCATCTCCGTCAACTGTTTGAGAAACAAGGAAGAACTCAAAGATATAAGATATCTAAGAGACTCTTCCAAACCAAGATGACAGAAGGGACATCGGTTGAGAACCATGTCCTAAAGATGATAGAGTGGATCAAGAAACTCACAGGTCTAGGAATAGTCCTAGAGGATAACTTGTGCGTAGATCTTATACTTCAGTCTCTACTAAATTCCTTTTCTCACTTCATCATGAATTTTAACATGAGCATGTTTGAGGTGACTCTCTCTTAGCTCTTCAATATATTGAGGGAAGCTGAGAGTGCCATCAAGAAGGAGAAGCCAGTTCTCTATATTGGTGAAACCGAAAGGAAAAGGAAGACTAACAAGACCCTTGCGAAGGGCAAGGGCAAAGAAAGATTAGGTAAGGCACAGATTACTAAGAAAGACCCGGCAAAGGATAAAAGACAGTGCTTCCACTACGGCCAAGACATGTATTGGAAGAGGAACTATAAGGACTACCTTGCAGATAAGGCGAAATAGAAGTTTGGAGAAGCTTCAGGTATATTCATGATCAATCTCCACTTATCAGATTTTCATGTTAACACATAGGTATTGGATACTAGGAGTGCTTACCATATCTTTAATTCGTTGTAAATTTTGGCAAGACCTGGGAGATTGGTTAGAGGCAAGATGGGCCTCAAGATGGGTAATGGAGCAAGAGTTATTGTAGTTGCTGTTGGAGAGGTCACCCTACATCTGCTTGGTGGAGCTATTATTACATTAGATGCATGCTATTTTGTTCCATCTATTATCAAAAATATTATTTTTATCTCTTGTTTGATAATTAATGGATATAAATTAGTTTTTGAGAATAATTATTGTTCAATAACTATGGATGATGAGATCATCACTAGAGGGACCCTTATAAATAGCTTATATGTATTAGACACTTCTTCACACATCATGAATTTAAACATATCTAAGAGAAAAAAGAGATGAGGTAAATAATGCATACGAATGACATTATATGCTAGGTCATATATATGAGGGAATAATTCAAAAGTTGCTGAAAGATGGATACTTAGATCCATTTGACTATGAGTCATATGTAATTTGCGAACCTTGACTTCGTGGGAAAATGACTAACTCTCCTTTTAGTGTAACTGGAGAGAGAGCCACTAAGTTATTGGAACTCATACATAGTGATGTATATAGTCCCATGTCAACTCAAGCTATAGGTGGTTACTCATACTTCATTACATTTACTGATGATTTCTCTAGGTATGGACATGTATATTTAATAAAGTACAAATCTGATGCCTTTAAGAAATTCAGAAAATATAAGAATGAGATAAAGAACCAAATTAGAAAGAGTATTAAAACTCTTCGATCAAATCGAGAAAGAGAGTACTTGAGTACAGAGTTTACCCATTTCCTTAGGGACAATAGAATTCTATCCCAATGGACACCTCCTTATACACCTCAGCTCAATAGTGTATCAGAAAGGAGGAATCGTACACTGTTAGACATGGTGTGATCCATGATGAGTTTCGTTGATCTACCCGTCTCGTTTTGGGGGTACGCCCTAGAGACCACAGCTTACATTCTGAACAGAGTTCCATCAAAGTCGATAGTGTCTACACCATATGAGATATGGAAAGGAAAGAAGCTTGATCTTAAGGTGGTTAAGATTTGGGGCTGTCCTGCCCACGTTAGAAGATACAACCCCGACAAGTTAGAATCAAGAATGGAATGGTGCACATTCGTGGGATACCCTAAGGAGACTTTGGGGTATTATTTCTATCATCCCGATGACTGAAAGGTCTTTGTTACCAAGAGAGTTGTGTTCGTTGAAAAGGAACATATTCTTGGTGGAAATAGTTGGAGCAGGATAGAATTGAGCGAGGTTAGAGAACCCAGCACCATTCCAGAGCCCGAATTTATTCAAGTACCTAACACACAAGTTCCAACTTTGTGTAGGACTAGTAGAGTATCTCACCCTCCTTAAAGATATATGGGACATATAAGTAGAGATGACTCTCAGGATGTTGATCCTCAAACCTACGAGGAGGCTATTATGAGTATAGACTCCGGGAAGTGGCAAGAAGCCATGAATTCTGAGATAGATTCCATGTACTCTAATAAGGTGTAGAACCTTGTGGATGCACTTAAGGGTATTGTACCCATCGGCTGCAAATGGATCTTCAAGAAGAAGATCGAAGTGGATGAAAATGTAGAGACCTATAAAGCAAGGCTGGTAACTAAAGGATATCGTCAAAGACAAGGAGTTGACTATGACGAAACCTTTTCACATGTAGCCATGCTTAAGGCCATTAGAATTATTTTGGCCATTGCAACATACTATGACTATGAGATCTGGCAGATAGATGTCAAAATGACATTCCTTAATTGCAACCTCGAGGAGGAGGTGTATATGATATAGCTAGAGGGATTCGTATCCAAAAAACGTCTAGATAGAGTGTGCAGGTTACTTAGATCTATTTATGGATTGAAGCAAGCTTCCCAAAGTTGGAACATAAGATTTGATGAGGTGATCAGATCTTATGACTTCGTAACGAATGAAGATGAGTCTTGCGTGTACAGAAAAGTAAGTGGGAGTGTTATCACCTTCTTGATGCTATATGTGGATGACATCCTAATCATTGGGAATAATATAGGAATGCTCTCCACAGTAAAGGTTTAACTATCTAGAAACTTCTCCATGAAAGACTTAAGGGAAGCATCCTATATTTTGGGGATCCGGATCTATAGAGATAGATCCAAAAGTATGCTTGTCTTGTCCCAATCTAGGTACATAAACTCTATTGTCAAAAGATTTGGCATGGAGAATTCCAAGAGAGGTCTCATACTAATGAGACATGGAATATCACTTTCTAGGAGTATGTCCCTAAAGACCCCCGAAGAAAGGACAGACATGGATAAGATATCTTATGCCTCAGCGATAGGGTCTATCATATATATGATGCTATGTACCAGGCCTGATATAGCATATACTCTAAGTGTCACAAGTAGGTATCAGACAGATCCAGGTTTAAAACACTGAAAGATAGTAAAGTGTATCATTAAGTACTTGAGAAAGACTAAGGATCTTTTACTAGTATATAAAGGAGGTAGCCTCCAGGTTGAGGGCTACACAGACTCAAGTTTTCAGTCTAACATTGATGATAGGAAGTCAAATTCAGTGTATGTTTTCACCCTGAATGGAGGAGCAGTAAGCTGGAAGAGTTCTAAGCAGGATATTACTGCTGACTTGACCTCAGAGGTGGAATACATTGCTGTAGCAAAAGCAGCAAAGGAAGGGGTGTGGATAAAGAAGTTCATCAAGAATTTTAGAGTCATACCAAGCAGCATAGAGCTGACTCCCATATATTGTGACAGCGATAGGGCGATAACTCTAATAAAGGAACTCAGGTTTCAACATAATTATTTTGAGGACGTTCCATCTAATTTGAGCAATCATGACATGAAAAGATATCGCAATGGAAAGAGTTTCATCTGAAGATAACATTGTAGATCCATTGATGAAGCCGCTAGCTCATATTGTATTTGAGCGTCAGAGGGGTCTAATGGGGATCAGACACATAGGTGATTGGCTTTTGGTCAAGTAGGAGATTGCTGGTTACAAGTGCCCTGCAAGACAATCATGTGAGTGATGGCATGTGTGACACGCTTTGTGATCTTTTTGTTTATGATTAATATTGGCATATTCTCACATTATCTATTACATATATATTGTGATGTCCTTGGTTCTGTGCAACGGGAGTCGGATCGTAATTAGATCACGATAATGAGATCGATTCACCTTTATAAATAGATCCTAAATAATCCCAGTTATAGGTTACTCAAGAGAGACATTGAGATAACCAGACAGATCGGTGTACTATATACATGTCCATATGATGGAGGTGGCTGGTCTCATAGCCACTTGTGTGGAGACACTAAGGATATAGTACATGTGCTCATTGGAGAATGAGTTCATTGATTGATCTGCTTATGGAATGTTGTATGGTTAATGATGCCTAATATCAGATAGCTATTTCATAGTCTCAATTGTGTATCTGGTCCTTGGACTTGAGATACCAAGGATACTACAACACTGTTAGTCTTTCCTTATATAGTCTATAATGACCCCTGTAATTTATCTTATCAAGAGAATCCTGTTTCTTGCATTCAACCATAATATATATAAATATAAACATAAATAGGATAATAGAAATAAATAACTTTAATTATGTAAAAGAAATATCAATAATAGCATCCACTTAAATATGCATCACCATATCCTTTATGGCTTGCTCACAAGCCTCGTTCTAATAACATTTTCTTTAAATATTTTGCACTGCAGAGCTTTAGCAAATAAATCAGTAATTATCATAGTAATGCTCAAATTTTCAATTCACACTTGTTGTTTCTGAACTCTTTCTTTAACCACCAAGTACTTTATATTAATATGCTTGGAACTACTAGAGTACTTGTCATTCTTAGAGAAGAAAACTACTGTAGTATTATCATAAAATATCTTCAATGACTTGGCAATTGAGTAGACCGCACCAAGTCCTGAGATAAAATTCTACAGCCATAAAACTTGATTTGTGGCCTCAAAGTATGTCACAAATTCAGCTTCCATTGTAAATGATGTAATAAGTGATTATTTTATACTTTTCAAAGAAATTGCCCCACCAACTAGTATGAACACAAATCCTGAAGTGGATTTCCAACTATCGAGGTAATTTATAAAATCAGCATATGAATATCCCATTACTTTAAGCTGATCTGATTTCCTATATATGAGCATATAATTATTTGTCCCTTGCAGATATCTCATTACTTTCTTTGCAGCTTTCTAATATTCCATTCTTGGGTTACTCTGATATTCACCAAGCATTGTAACCGCAAAATTGATATATGGTCTTGTACAGGTTTGAGCATATAATAGATTTTCAATTGCGCACCCATAAGGAATATTCTTCATTTGATCCCTTTCTAAGTCATTTTTCGGGCATTGATTTTGGCTGAATTTTTCAGGTCTAGTAATATGTGTATCATTGGCTTTGCAAAGTTGCATATTAAACCTCTCCAAGATACAATTAATATAATCTTTCTAAGACAGTCCTAATAAACCTTAAGATCTATTCCTGAATATCTCAATGCCAATAACATAGGGTGCCTCATTCATATCAACCATCTTAAAGTTATTATTAAGAAATATTTTGGTTTCGTGCAATAAACCAAGATCACTACTAGCAAATAATATATCATCTACATATAAGACCAATATAATAAACTTGCTCTCACTAACCTTCGGATATATACACTGATCAACAGTGTTTTCCTTAAATCCAAAAGAATGAATGATATCATGAAACTTTATATATCATTACATAGAAGCTTGTTTAAGGCCATAAATAGATTTCTTAAGTTTGCAAGCCCAACTTTCCTTTCCCTTTTCTATGAATCATTCAGGTTGTTCCATATAGATTTCCTTATCTAGATCCTCATTCAAAAATATTATTTTCACATCCATCTGATTTAACTCAAGATTATAATGAACTACTAATGTCATGATGATCCTCAATGAGTCCTTTCAAGAAACTGGAGAAAAGGTCTCATGGTAATCAATGCCTTCTTTTTGAGAAAAACCGACTACAAGTCTAGCTTTATATCATTTAATATTGCCCATCGAGTCGTGTTTATTCTTAAAGACTCATTTATAACAGACTCTTTTACAATTATTGGGCAAGTCAACAAGTTCCCAGATACCATTCTGGTCCATTGATTTTAACTCTTCTTTCATTGTATCATATCATTTTTCAGAATCATTACATTTATAGCTTGTGAAAATGATAAGGGGTCTCTTTTCATTCCTATATTAAAATCTGATTCTTGAAGATATACCACATAATCATCAGAAATGATATGTTTCTTTTTTCTTTGAGATTTTCTCAAATCTGCTAATTGTGATTGTTCTACAAAACTATCAATGTTGACATTAACATCATGTGAGAATTCAACAATGTTATTTTATTATTCACCCTCATCAATTCTCTCATTAACTTGAGGAACAATAATTTTTTAAATAGGTGATAATATGGGAGAAGTAGCCTAAATCTCCTCAATATTAAAATTAATCCTTCGAGACTTTTGACTCTCATTGATCTTACCATTTTCTAAAAATTTTGTATTACCAGATTCTACTATCCTCATATTATGATTAGGGTAATAAAATCTGTATCCCTTGGATCTTTCTGGGTAACCAATAAAATATTCATAAATTATTCTTGGATCCAATTTCTTTTTATGTGGATTGAATACTCTTATATCTGCAGGATACCCCCAAATATATAAATGTCTCAAATTGAGTTTTCTACCAGTCCATAACTCAAATGGAGTTGATAGAACCGACTTACTAGGAACCTTATTTAAGATATACATAGCTGTCCCAAGAGCTTCACCCCACATTGACTCAAGTACAGATGAATAACTTATCATGCTCTTAGCCATATTCATAAGAGTATAATTTCACCTTTTAGTAATATCATTCTACTGTGGCACACATGGTAATGTATACTGAGCACAAATATCCTATTATTCTAGGAATCTAGTAAAAGGACTAATATTCTGACTGGATTCATCATATTTGCCAAAAAATTTACCACCCATATCAAATCTAACAATTTTAACTTTTCTATCTAATTGTCTCTCGACCTCATTTATGTACACTTCAAGAATGTCAACAGCTTAAGTCTTTTTATGTATTACATAAATATAGTTATATCTGTACAAGTCATCTATAAGTATGATGAAGTACATTTCTCTACTAAAACAAGGAATATGGAGCGGTCAGCAGATATCAGTATGAATAATTTCAAGAAGTTCTTTACTTCTTATGGCATTTTTCTTTGTATGCTTAGTTTGCTTTCTCTTAATACAATATAAATATCAAAATTAGTAAAGTCTAAAATTTTTAAAATATTATCCTTTATTAATCTTTCAATTCTTTTCTTGGAGATATGCCCCAAACATCTATGCCACAATATAGAAGATCTTTCATTATTGAAATTACGTTTCATTCCAACACTTGATTGCAGGGTTAATAATGTATTTATAAACTTAAGATTTAAATTAATTCTGTACAAACCATCACACATAATTTCATAACTAACTTTTATTGAATCATAAAATATGCTGAGTTTACCATTACCAAAAGAAACATAATACCCTAACGCATCAAATCTAGATAAAGAAACTAAATTTCTAGAAATTGTAGGAACAAAACATGTGTCTTTAAGATACATCAGATGACTCGTCTTTAGGCGTAAGCGATAAGTCCCTACTGATACCATTTTTGCTTTGAGACGATTTCTCATAATTATGAATCTTTCATGTTCTTTTGGTTTCTAGATTGAAAAGAATCCCTACATATTATTAGTAACATGAGTTGAAGTGCCAGAATCAATCCACCATGTATTAGAAGGAACTTCTGTAGCGTTTGATTGAAAACATACAAAGGTCGAGTTTATACCTTTCATTTTGAACCAAGTCCTACGTTTAATACAGTCCTTCTTTACATATCCTTTATTGCTACAAAAGAAGTACTTTATTATAATAGCTTTCTTTTTAATAGTCTGTCTAACAATTCCAGACCCAACAAATTTCTTTGATGGATAATGCTTCAATTTTCTTTTTTTGTTACTAACTCCTTGAGTAGTAGTCAATATATTATATGAATTTTCCTGCATTAATCTTAATTTTTCCTGAATACACATATTAGTTAACTCATTCAAGTCATACTTATCCTTATTTGTATTACAGTGAATCTTGAATGGACCAAGCTAAGAAGGAAGAGAATTAAGAATGAATTACACAAGGAAAATTTTATCAACATTCATTCCTAACGCTTTAAGTTTTGCAGCTTTGTCAGCCATATTAAGGATCTGATCCTGAATTCTTTGAGTACTATCATACTGAGCTGTAGTCAATTCTTTCATTAATGTACTAGCCAATGACTTATCAGCATATTTAAATCTGTCTTCAATAACCTTTAAATATTCACGTGTGCTAGTTGCAACTAGTAATGAAATCTTTATATTATTTATAATTATCATCCTTATAAACATTAAACTGAGCCTATCAGATCTTTCCCAAGCCTTCATCTCATTAACTTATTCCACGGTATTTTCATTGTTAATTCTATGGGCTTTTAAACAAGCAATGTCAAATCAAGATTTAATACACCCGATGTAAATTGCACATGCTCTAACAATTCTGAATAATTTTATCCAGAGAGTATAGGGACACTAGAAGCATGAGAATATATGGATGGGAATACCACTACAAAACATAAAATAACATTAATACTTTGAGTTTACGAAAATATAATGAACTATTGATATCATCAATATTTAACCTTTGGGTAAAAATATTGACATATCTAGTGTTTACTCAAGATCATTTATCGACGACTAATACTATCCTTATGGAATAGTTTTGCTACCTTTGAGTATACAATTCTAAACTGCAAGGATATTCAAAACAGTATCATCCTACCCCATCACATAATTATTTGAAATATATTATCCTTTGGGATTATCTAAATCTCATAATTATGCATATAATTAATGTTATTAATTAATTGTTCCTTAATATAATTTTATAAATCATTGATCTAGACTACTTTGGTGACTACAAGACCAATGCAGTAATATAAAATATAAATTAAATTATTTTATAAATGATAATACTTTAATTATATTTCATATCCTATAAGCCTACCATCCTATTTTGGTAGATATCGGTCAGGTATAACTTAAGGAGATGAATTATAAATAATATTCATCAAGTTTATTTAATCTAATTTATGCTGAAATAGTATAATAATAGAATAACAACCATAATAATTATTGAATACTTAATCGACGAAAAAAACTAATATGATAACTATAATTATGATAATACATAAATCATGCCTTCATGT
Source organism: Ensete glaucum (assembly GCA_021527575.1). Lineage (NCBI taxonomy): Eukaryota > Viridiplantae > Streptophyta > Magnoliopsida > Zingiberales > Musaceae > Ensete > Ensete glaucum. The sequence continues at coordinate 35,351,153 of CM038558.1, read as the reverse complement.
GAAAAAAAATATTTTATAATTCCTAACATATGCATGTGAATAAATGAAAAATATTCAAGAAATAATAATTAGATTTAACACATGTAATTAATAATTTATATGAGAAAACTATAAAGAAACAATAATTTATAATTATTTCTTAATTAAAATAATTAATTTTATTTAATTAGAGAATCCCATAAGCCTAATTAAATAAATTGATCAAGATCCATTAATTCTAATTTGATCAAAATAAAATTTAGTCAATGAATAATCAAAATATAATCATGATTAAATTTTATTTGATTATATATTGATCAATTTTATAATTAAAAAATAAATCATAATTTCTTAATTTATAATGATAGAATTGTAATTATAAAGGGATATAAAAGAATTACATAATTTATAAAGGGTAGAAATATTATAGGATTAATAAAACACAGAAAGAGTAAAACTATGAATAATCCTATTCGGTAGAAGGATAAAACCATAATTTTGACTAAATGGTAAAACTGTAATTTTGGCTGAAGGCAAAACTATAATTTCAGTAGAATTAAAATTATAATTTTTACTAAAAGATCAAATTATAATTTCAGTCGAATGGTAAAATAATGATTTCAGCAGAATGGTAAAACTATAATTTTCTTTCATTGAAGAAAAGTCCTAACCCTAATTTCTTCCCCTACTGTCATCGTCGCCGCTTGTGCGATCGACCTGTGTGATTGTGGCCTGTGAGGCTATGACATGCGTGATCGCAGCCTGCGCATGGGTTCTAAGTTTCGTCGGCTGTTGGGACGCGATCGCTGGCATGCGGTGGCTATGGCTGCAGGCGTGCGAGGCCATTGCTTGTGGCAAACCCACGTGCAACCGCCACTTGATACGGTTACCACCTATGCGCGATCGATCCAGCGCACGGCCTAGGCCGTCGGTAACGTAGCCAACGCTGTTGCCTGTGTGCACACTCAATGTTGCCACAAGCAGATTCGGCCAAAACGTAGCGAGATTGTTGCATCTTTTTCATGGTGCATAGCAACCGTCAACATCTTTCGCAAGCAAATGATTAAATTTAATAAATAGGAATACAGATCGATAAGATCAACACATCGTAAATAAAAATAATAGATCTAATATTTTTTATCTCAAAAACCTTGCTCTGATAGCAATTGTAAGCATAAAAACTATAATTATGCAAACTATTATGTATAAAGCTTTTATGGCAGGAATGAAATCAAATAACACTAGATCTGTTTATAATATGTACTTTTAGATATCATTTGAATAAGATCCAATTAGATCTTCAAAAACACTGTCTTCTGGATCTGAATGTCATCGAGATGTCACTGCGGCTTACCCTCGGATGTTAGGTTTAGAGAAGGTCATGTCTTTTTATAAGCAAGAGCAGAGGGTCTAGGGTAAGTTATTAGAAGAGTTCCTTCCATCAAGGGTATCTCCTAAAATATCCCAATATAATATAAACTTTATCTTTTAATATTAACTAATATCTATTATCAAAATCTAATTAATCTCATAATATATCTTATTTAATTATAAAAAATCATATAATCTTATATGAACTAATATGATTAGCCACCACTCTTGGAACAAGCAACTGAAAGCTTAGTTTTTTTTTTTTCTTTTCTTTTTTTCTCGTTAACGAGGGCTTTCTCTCCCTCTACTTCACCACCATAGTACTAGTATTGACTAAAGTGCGCATAGCTTTTATCACCTAATTCATACTAGCATTGGACAAAGTATAGAGCCAGCGTTTGTCATCTTTTTGAGATAACTATGAGGCTGGAGCTTCAACGTAGTAGTGTAAATATATGGTTTTCTTCTTAGTTACTGCACAATCAATGTTGCCTTCTTGTCTGATACTTTTCTCATTCATCTATCATTAGCTTGTTCTGCCACTGCGGGACGGTTGATAATCTAGGAGTGAGCGGTGCCCTTACAGCGAGTGCTAGTTCTCTATTTCTACTTTCAAGCAAATGACCATTATAAAGCATTGGAGCTAGTTCTCTATTTCTACTGTCAATCAAATGACCATTATAAAGCATTGGAGCTAGTTCTATATTTCTACTTTCAAGCAAATGGCCATTAAAGCATTGGAGCTAGTTCTATATTTCTACTTTCAAGCAAATGGTCATAGGAAAAGTCTTCAAACACAAATAAAGAAAATGAAGAATTGTGAGGGGAACACATACAGCGTAGAATAATCCATTTGATTTTGGATAACCCGCACGGTTACCCTAAAATGTAAAACAACATAAGCTTTCATTGGTGTAAGAGCCTTTGAGCTAATTTTCCTCTCGAGTTAGTTTTGGCTTTTCCTCGAGGGGATTTTTGAGGTCTGTTTTCAATCCAGTGGGGCAGTTGCTTACTCTGTTTTCAATCCAGTGGGGCAGTTGCTTACTAAGTAAACTATGCCAAAGGGGTAGAAGCCGAAGCCGAAGCCGAAGCCGACGCATACCGCATAAGCAGCCCATCTCTTCGAGGACAGGTTTTGAAATAGAACCAGCTGTGCTGTAAGGGGACGGACGGACGGACGGACCCTTGAAAGGGAAGGTGGAAACTGCTCTATTTCTATTAGTAAAAAAGGAGACCTATCAACTACTCCTACAAGAGCTGCATTCATTGCACATGGTATGTAAAGAGAGACTACTTCAAGTCAAGCTTAAACAAGGAATTGCATGAGTATTGGCAGGGCGAATGAACGATACTGCCAGCTTCAAATAAAACGAAATCAGGTCAGCACCTTCAAGGTTGGAAAGTAACGAAGCACTAAAACAACTTCCACTTGTGGCTTTTTCCTTATTAGTCTTACCACTCCAACTGGATCAATGGGGTTGGAGTTGTGTTTAACTTCCTGTTTCATCAATTTGATTTTTATGGGCTTGGGGTGCTAGAATTTTAAGTATCACACATGTATAATTAAATATGTTAAATTATTATTTTTATTAGTTAAAATTAAAGTGATCCAATTAAAATAAAGTTATTTGACTAAGGGACATAATTATTATTATGAAAATTAATTGTGTTGATACCATCAGTCATATTTCTAACTTAATGACGATATAAGTTAGAAATACGAAGCTCTTGAGGCATAATTACGAATTCATCAATTATGAATATAATCATAATTGTAGATTCATCAGTTATGACTATAAATAAGGTTATGGTCCCCGGTTGCAGTATCGAAGTTTCTCTTCACCCGTCAAGGAGAAATCTAAAGTTTGTAAAGATACTCTGCAATTGGAAGACCAAATCACCAATCAATTTAGAAAATACTCTAATGGATTTACACTTCCATATTAATATTTTTCTTAACTGTTTTAGGATTTCATGCATATTATAATGGATTTAATAAGTTTTATGAAAACATTCTTAAAAACCATTGTTTTTTATCTATAAATATTGTTTTGAACCAAAAATTTAGTTTTGATTCTATAAAATAATTGATTGATCCATATATGATATGTTAGAAGAACCCAACAAGTGGTATCAGAGCCATCCTACAATAATTGATGAACATCCATATATGATTCATCATTGATTTGGTTCTATCATCATTGGGAAATATGATAGTTTTATGTAATCATGCTATTTTGAAGTGATTTGGTTCTATTATCGTTGGAAAAGATTATGATATTATATAATCATGCTACAGCATGCTTCACATTCAATTCAGTGCCTTCTACTGATGTAATATCAGTTTAATTTTGGATTGTCTTTTTCGCTTCGTGTCTTTTTCTTTTCAAAATATGTAAATTCATTTTTGCACTTCAAGGCATAAATTTCTCAAATTCCTTTTTTCTAGATTTTATCTAATTAATATGAATTTAATTAATTAGATATTATTGTAATATTATGTTTTTTAAACATAATATTGGTTCTATAAAGTTGTTTTTGACATAAATTGAATGATTTACATTCTTTAAATATTTTAGTCAACAAATTAAGATCAAACCAATTTGACTAATATGATCCAAATTCAATTAGTGATTGTTTAATATTAAATTGAGTAATTTAATATATGAAGTCGCTAAAGTGACCTCTCATATATAACATTTCTCATGAAAATATTAAATGTAGTGTGTATTTACATCCATGCGGTAATTATCCAGACCAAAGGAAGGTTAATGACTGGTAGGATTATATACATACCTGTAATGGTAAACACGTGATAATTATAAAGTTATACATGTAAATGATAAATCAATCTAAAGATGGGTTTCTCATTTAACATGCCATTATCAGTATTTGATCATTACAACAAGAGTACCACTAGCAATTAATATTGAAGTCCAAAGACAAGATATTAATGTTGCACTTGGTATCTTGAAATAGGTCAAATCATTATTTGAATTTACTTAAGTTTATGACAATAAATATGAGCATAATTTCTGGTTGTCTATTGTTCTCTTATTTAGGTTCTCTCGTAAAAATATTTGCTAACCTCAATTCAGTATTAGTTCTAAACGAAATCAACTTTAAGGGCAAGAAAAGAAAATACAAATCTGGAAAGAATGAGACTGATAAGGGTCCAGTACAGAAAAAACAAAATAAGGATGATACTTGTTTCTTTTGCAAGAAATCTGGGCATTTAAAGAAGGACTGTGCTAAAAATATCATGCTTGGCATGCTAAAAGGGAAACATTCCTTACTTTGGTTTGTTCAGAAGTCAATTTAACTTCAGTACCTAGAAACACTTGGTGGTTAGACTCCGGTGCAATTACTAATATCAGTGAGAGATGTATTTATGTGGGGGATGAAAAATTGATAGATGTGGAAGTTATAGACATATTTAGATTATTATTATGTACTGGATACTATTTGGACTTAGGATTAATAAGATAAAGCACAAATAAAAGAAGAATACTGTCTGTTTGCAGCACCATATCCTTTTCCTGCGTAAAGTCCCATAAATCAAACAAACCACTTCTCTTCTCGGCACACCAACCTCGGAGGAAGCAATTAGGTAATACAAATTCTACTATATGGGCTTCATCAATAAGCATGTGCTGTTGTGTCTTTACTCAGTTGTTCTATACCACATGCTTGCTCCATAGATGGAACAGTATCTTCAGCTCTCGCGCAGGCAGGTAAACTTAAAGCACGGGAAGCGATAGTGCAATTATTGCCAGCAGAGGAATCATATTTAGATGCCGGGGCAGCGGACCGGAAGGCAGTAAAGCAAGAGTGATACATAGGGAAGTTTGAAGCGAGTAGCGGGAGAGTTGTGGTTGCTGGGACAAATCTGATGTCGGCGGTGCAGCTCGAAGAATAGAAGCAAAGATGAGACAAAGAGGTAGTAGACTAACAATCGATCTACAGGCCTTAATAAAGGATTAGTCCATAGAGACACCCGGACTGACTTATATTGTAGAAGTAGAGATTAGACCGAAAAGCAGAAACTAAGGAACCCCACAGGAATGGAAGAATCGAAGTAGAGGAGCTAAGCGTGTAAAAGCCTTATTACCTATGTGGACACTTCCAAGCCTAACTTCTAATATAGAATTCTTTAGCTCCTAGTTGACTCTAACTGTCCTGGCTATAGGGCTAACTACCTTTGTTTTCACCCCTTCTTCCCCGCAGCTAACGCTGCCCTTACTTTATTTGATTTGCTTTCATTCTTTAACTACTAAACCACCATTCTTTACTTGCTTATTCCATCTTTCAACTCTAGGATGTAGTGCATCTACTATACTATAATATACTAATATAACATCTACTATACTTATACTCATAGGAATAATCATATGGAATAGGGTCTCTGGTCTGATCTAGGGCATTAGAAGATTGATAGTACTGATAGGGAGTAGTAATAGGGAAGATAAGATAGCCGCCTCGTAACAAGGAATTCCGCTGCTAAATAACAAACAGAACGAAAACACTGCTTTAGAGGCGAGAACTACTTACTATTGGAAGAAAACCAATGTTGATACGGCTGAAATAGCTGCCAACAAGACCATACTACTTCTTTGCAAGCTGGACATTGCTTTATATGATTCTTTGACTCATTGAAATAAGTCTGTCGCTACTCCCTAAACAAACTGGAACTGGTGCCTGATAAACAGACTCGAACTGGTACTAACAAGGCTTTGTTCCTACGGTAGGGAAGAATTCAATCTGTTAAGTAGGAATGCTGGTACCTCTAAGACCTAGCTACTGTCCAGAAACAGAAAGAGTGGAGCGGTAGGGAGTTCAACAATTATCTTATTACATTAATTCAACAATTATCTTATTACATTAATTCAACAATTCGATTATTACATTAATTAAATAATTCTCTGAGTTAAACAATTTGATTATGTTATGGAAATGGCGTGTGTTACGCGACAAGTAACGTAATGTTACGCGGCAGATCCTTTAGACTGTTTTGCCCTGTTTTAGCTTAGCAGATAGAAAGACTACGTACTGCAGATAGAAAGACTACTTAATGATAAAAGAATAATCATAGATAGGTTTGTGTTGCTAATGTGTAGCGGAAGTGTTACTATATCATAATTTCATAAGAATAATAATTCTGGTTTGTTGGAAGTGTTACTATATGCTAATATAATAATCGGATCATACTCATCTAAAGGGATGCCCTTTCATTTGCTCCCGCTGTGACAATAAAGTACATCTATTTCACTTGAGTTACATTCAGTCTAGTCGCGTGTAGGAAGGGCCTACTCCTATTGCTTGGACTTCACTCCCGTATTGTCCCTCTCTTGCTGCTTTTTAACTAGATCGACTTATAGCATCGATGAAGCTAAGCTCGCGCTCCATCTGGGAGATCCTGTGACTCAATCATTCCCTAGCTTCGGGCTTCCTTTGCTTTAGCGCCGGTTGCAAGAGGGACTAAGTGGTTTTGGCACTCCTTTGTATGACATGAGATTTCAGATCGTCTAAACTTACTAGAGTGGCATAATTCGTAAGATCTTTAAAAGATAATTTTATTGTACCGTCATTTAGACGGAACTTAATTTCTGTTTCTTATTTGGACAAATCTAGTTATTCTTATTTATTTGAAAATAATAAGTTTACTTTGTCTTTAAATTCAAATATGATTGGAACTGGTTCACTTATGACTTGTGACAATCTATATTTACTTGATACTATAACATCCTATCATAAAACCTTGAATGCGGAATTGCGAGGTACTAAATGTAAAATTACAAATTCTGGTGTATTATGGCATAAACGTTTAGGTCATATCTCTAGAAATAGAGTTGAAAGACTTGTGTCAGATGGGATTCTTGATCCCATTGACTTATCAGGTCTAGATGTTTGTGTTGAATGCATTAAATGTAAACAAATCAAACCTAAGAGATCAAGTGCATATAGAGCTACAGACGTCTTAGAATTGATACATACAGATATTTGTGGACCATTTCCTACACCTTCATGGAATGGTCAATAATACTTCATATCATTCATAGATGATTACTCTAGATATAGATACCTATATCTAATACATGAAAAATCTCAATCTTTGGATGTGTTCAAAGCATTTAAAGCTGAAGTTGAAAAATCAACTTAACAAAAGGATAAAAAGCGTCAGATCTGACTGTGGAGGGGAATATTATGGTAGAAATGACGGTTCAAGTGAACAATGTCTAGGACCATTTGCTTTATACTTAGAGTGTGAAATTGTCCCTCAGTATACAATACCTGGGTCACCTAGCATGAATAGTGTAGCTGAAAGACGAAATTGCACACTTAAGGACATGGTAAGAAGTATGATTTTTCAATCTACTTTGCTACAGTCACTCTGGGGAGAAGCAATAAAAACTACATCTTATATTCTTAATAGAATACCAACTAATGCAACTGCAAAAACTCCTTATGAACTTTAGACTAGAAGAAAGCCTAGTTTAAGACACTTTCGTGTATGGGGTTGTCCAGCTGAGGCAAGGTCTTACAGGCCTAATAAAAATAAATTGGAACCCCGAACAATGAGCAGTTACTTTATTGGTTATTCTGAGCGATCTAAGAGGTATAAATTTTATGATCCCAAATCAAGACATATTTTTGAGACGGGTATTGCTACATTCTTTGAGGATATTGAGTTTGAGGGAGAAATAAGATTAAAGACTTTATCTTTAAGGAAGAATTGGTTCAGTCTGATCCGATTTATATAGTTGCCACTAATATGACAAAATCTGTACCTCAAAAAGATATAGTCATTTCAACTCCCATACAGTATGAAGAAATTATTCATGAGGAACAAACTCAACATCCTCAAGAATCTGTGCCGCAAGAGCCAGCACCTTTGCGACGATCCACTAGGGAAAGGAGGAGTGTCATTTCAGATGATTATATGGTATTTCTCTAGGAACATGAAGAAAGTAGTGGTATAATAGAAGATGATCCAATCAACTTCCGTCAAGCCATGGAGGATTCTAATTCGGATAAGTGGATTGAAGTAATGAATCAAGAGTATAAGTCTATGCAAGACAATAAAGTTTGAGAACTTGTCCCATTACCAGAAGGTGTGAAACTCATTGGTTGTAAATGGATTTTTAAAGCCAAAAGAGATTCTAAAGGTAATGTGGAGACGTATAAAGCGCGTCTTATGGCAAAGGGCTATACTCAAAAGGAATGGATTGACTTTAAAGAGACATTCTCTCCAGTTTCAACAAAGGACTCTCTTAGGACAATTATGGCTCTAGCCACACATTTTGATTTAGAGCTTCATCAGATGGATGCTAAAACAACATTTCTCAATGGAAACATTAATAAAATAATTTATATGGTGCAACCAGAATACTTTGTGTCAGGAAACCCAAAGAAAATAGTTTGTAAATTGATAAAATCCATCTATAGACTAAAATAGGTATCCCGACGATGGTATCACAAATTTCATCAAGCAATTATCTCATTTGGTTTTGAGATGAATGATGTTGATGATTGCGTGTATCACAAATTCAGTGGGAGCAAATTTATTTTCTTGATATTGTATGTGGATGATATTCTGCTTGTTACAAATGATATAGGCTTATTGCACGAAACCAAGAGATTTCTATATAGAAATTTTGAGATGAAAAATCTTGGTGACGCCTCTTTTGTATTAGGAATCCATATACACCGAGATAGATCCCGGGATATTCTAGGATTATCACAAAGGAGCTATAACGATAAAGTACTCAAAAGGTTTAGCATGCATTATTGCAAATCAGGAGACACCCCTGTCGCAAAGGGAGACAAGTTCAGTCTCAATCAAAAGGAAATCTGAAAACTCAAGAAATGCAGAAGATTCCCTATGCATCAGCTGTAGCGCAAATAAAAGAATAAGAGCAGTCAAGGACAAAAAAAAAAAAAAAAAAAAAAACAGAATTCAAATACGGAATTGAGAACTCTTAACGCCCATAGTAACTCGCAGGAATTAACACTGTTAGCTCATTGTTCTTACCGCCCTTGCATATTTGGTCTTCTTGTTACGAGTAAAAACATTCAAATTCAACAACTCTCTTACCGTGCCGAGTAAACTCAAATAAGTACTCAAGTCGAGAAAGAAGAAAAACAGTCAATTAATAGATCTTAGCACAGAATAAGCATCTCTCGAGTCACCAACCAAAAAGAAACTATCCTTAACGAACACCTTATGAAACTGACTCTTATACTTGCTGCTATAGCTCTATAAAACCCCTATTTACTTACTTTCTAGAGTTGATTCTCTTTCTTATGTTGAAACAGTAGGCATGATCTTCTGCTTTTTGCTCTTATCTTGAAATTAAACTTATGCTATTATTATGAAGAGATTAATTTCATCAGAGGAAATATTCATTTCTTCAAGAGAAAATATTTATAGAAGGACAAGTCAAATTGACTATTGATTATTGAAAGAGTTTATTGAATGAAAGATTCATTCTTACTGCATAAATATAATATATCTTGGAGAACTATATAAACCCTATATGTTAAGTCATAAAAAATATAGAGTTTATGAAATTATAAAAATATTGAGAGAAATACAAAAGATTTAGCCTTCTCCTACTCTTTTTTAATGTGCTAACTCTATCCTTTCTTCCAATCAACTTCAACAATTGGTATCAAAGCTATGGCTTCATCCTCAAGCACCTTCCAACTCCAAATCCCTAGATTGACAAAAGAAAATTATAACATATGGTGCATCCAAATGAAGGTTCTTCTAGGCTCCCAAGATGTATGGGAGTTTGTAAAAGATAGATTTGTTGAACCAAGTCCAGCATAAGAACAAGCAATGAATGTAAAAGCAAAAGAGCAACTCAAAGATAAAAGAAAGAAAGAGAAAAAAGATTTGTTCAAAATCTACTAAGGGTTTATGATACGATGTTCGAGATCATCGCTCCAGCAAATACTTCAAAAGAGGCTTGGGAAATGCTTCAAAAGCTTTTGGTGGTGTTGATAAGGTAAAAAAACTCCATCTACAAGTTTTACGAGCCAATTTTAAAAAATTACAACAAAGTACTTCTAAAACTATTTCTGATTATCTTATAAAAGTTATTTCTATTGTTCATCAAATGAGAAGAAATGGTGAACAAATAAATAATCGAAGAGTGATAGAAAAGATACTAAGATCACTAGATTCAAAATTTGATTTTATTGTTGTTGCGATTGAAGAGTCTAAAGATTTGGAGTAAATGTCTTTAGAACAACTTATGGGTTCCCTTCAAGTTCATGAACCAAGGATTACAAAAAGAGCAGAAGAAAAAACTTTGGAACAAACACTATAGACTAAGCTTACTCTTGAAAATAAAGATGAATCAAATTTTTAAAACAGAAGAGGTTGTGGATAAAGAGGAAGAGATGGAAGAAATCAGACATATCAAGAATCTCCAAACAATGAAGGAGGTAGAGAAAATTCTAGCCAAAGAGACCGAGGTTATGGTTGAGGATGTGCCCGAGGCCGTGGACGCAGTAGAAATTTTAAAAGGTCTAAAATATAATGTTATATTTACAAAAGATATGGGTATTACTCCTTTAAATGCTATTATAATCCTAACAATCAAGGTGATAAGTCAAATTTTGTTAAAAAAGAAGAGAAGAATAAAAATCAGGTTTTGCTAATGACTTATGATAATTTGAAGGAAGATCAGTCTATGACATGGTATCTAGATACAAGAGCTTCAAATCACATGTGTGACATTAAAGAATTATTTTCAGAAATGGATACAAGCTATTCTAAAAATATTATATTTGGTGATATGTCTCAAAGACCAGTAAAAGGTAAAGATAAAATTATTCTTGGACTCTATAATGCAAAGAATTATACATTTCAGATGTTTATCATGAGTATGCTATGAAAAATAATATTCTTAGCTTGGGACAATTACTTGAAAATGTTATAATATTGAGATGAAAGATATGACTCTTTCAATTTATGATAAGACTAAAATATTAATCTCACATATAAAAATAGTGAAGAATAGAATGTTTCCTCTATGTTTATGTATTTTTTATCAATCAAATTATTTTAAGACTGATATTGAGGATATTTCTACATTATGACATCTTAGATATGCACATTTAAATTTTAAAGCTTTAAAACTTCTAGAGAAGTTTAATATGGTGATAGGAATGCCAAGAATTGACTATCTATCAAAATTATGTGAAGTATGTATTATGGGTAAGAAAGAAAATAAGTCTTTCAAAATTAACAGAAAAAAAAGCATGACATTGACTTGATCTGGTACACTCGGATATTTATGGCCCTATCAGCCCAGTATCACTTGGAGGAAGCATGTATTTTTTTACCTTCACTGATGATCATAGTGCAAAACTTGGGTCTATATTTTAAAGGAAAAGAAAAAAGTGTTAAACAAATTCAAAGAATTTAAAAACTTGGTTGAAAGACAAAGTGGTTGCAAGATTAAATGTTTACGAACAGATAGAGATGGTGAATATACATCAAATGAATTTGGAAGTTTTTGTAGAAATAATGAAATTTTATATCAATTTACTATGTCATACACACCTCAACAAAATGGTATTTCTGAAAAAAAATAGGACTATACTTAATATGGTCCGATACATGTTAAAGAAAAGAAAGATTCCTAAAGAATTTTGGGGGGATGTTATTGCTTATATAGTTTATTTGCTTAATAGGTTTCCAACAAGGCAAATTGATAATTCTATACCAAAAGAAGTATGGAGCCTGCAGAAACCAAGAGTTGATCATTTAAGAATTTTTGGAAGTGTTGCATTTGCCAAGATACCAGAAGAAAAAAGAATAAAACTTGAAGATAAAAGTCAAAAATATATTTTATTAGGTTATGCTTAGAATTTTAGTGGATACAAACTCCACAATCCTATCACAGATAAAGTTGTGATGTTAAAAGATGTTGAGTTTAATGAATAATAGATTTGGGATTGGAAAAGTAATGAACAACATAAGAAACCTATATCATCAGAAGAGGATGATATAATACAAGCAAGCACAAAAAAGACTTTATCAGAATCATCACCGAGATCAGCTAGGTCACAAGATTCAAGAAGTCCAATTATAAGAAGGACAAGACCGATCCAAGAGCTATATAATATGACTCAAAAAATTGATACTAACAATGATAAACTTTCTCTATTTTATCTTTTTGCAAGATATGATCCATTAACGTTTGAAGAAGCTTGTAAAGAAGAAAAATGGAGACAAGCTATGAAGCAGGAGATTAATGTAATTAACAAAAACAATACATGGGAGCTTACTACACTTTTAGAAGACTACCAAGAGATCGATGTTAAGTGGATCTTCAAAACAAAAAGAAACACATAAGAAAAGGTGGAGAAATATAAGCACGATTGATCGCAAAGGGTTATAAACAATAATATGGGATCGATTATGAAGAAGTGTTTGCACCAGTTACTCGATTGGAGACAGTAAGATTACTTATCTCCCTAACAGCTTAAATGAAATGAAAAATTTTACAAATGGATGTCAAATCAGTATTCCTTAATGGAGTCATTGAAGAAGAGATACATATTCAACAACCCCCTAGTTTTATTATTTATGAATAAAAAGACAAAGTATACAAGTTAAAGAGAGCTTTTTATGGGCTTAAGCAAGCTCCACGAGCATGGAATTCTCGGATATATATTTATTTTATTCAAAATATTTTTTCTAAATGTCCACATGAACATGCTCTCTATATAAAATCTAACATTTATAGAGATATCATATTTATATACCTGTATGTAGATGATTTAATATTTACAAATAGTAGTAGCTCCATGATTAAATATTTTAAATACTCTATGAAGAAGGAGTTTGAGATGACCGACTTGGGCTTAATGTTTTATTTTTTTGGTATCAAAATTACACAAAATAATGAAGGAATATTATATTCATCATCAAAAGGACTAGATCTTATTGGATATAGTGACAGTGATTGGGCTAGAAGCTACGATGATTGAAAGAGTACAATTGGATTTGTATTTTATTTTGATAGAGCTACATTTACTTTGTCTTAAAAAGAACAACAATAGTTGCTCTATCAAGTTGTGAAGCAGAATACATAGCAGTATCTTCTTGTGTTTATCATTCAATATGGCTAAGAAGATTACTTCAGGAATTTCATATGCCATAGGAGAAGTCAACCAAAATTTATATTGATAATAAATTAGCTATTGCCTTAGCCAAGAATCTAGTCTACTATGAAAGATCAAACCATATCGACACAAGATTTCATTTTATAAGAGATCATGTGAAAAAATAAAGAAGTTGAACTACACCATGTCAAGACAAGTGAACAAGTGACTGACATTTTTATAAAACCTCTCAAAATTGAAATATTTCATCATCTTCGAAGGAAACTTGGTACGTTGGATGAAACAAGTTTAAGGGGGGAGAATGTTGGAATTAAACTTGTGTAATTATTATGAAAAGATTAATTTCATCAGAAGAAAGGTTTATTTCTTCAAGAGAAAATATTTGTAGAAGGACAAGTCAAATTGACTATTGATTATTGAAAGATATTATTGAAAGAAAGATTAATTCTTACTGCATAAATATAATGTATCTTGGGGAACTATAAACCCCATATGTTGAGTCATGAAAAATATAGAGTTTGTGAAATTATAAAAATATTGAGAGAAATGTAGAAGATTTAGCCTTCTCTTATTCTTCCATAGTGTGTTAACTCTATCCTTTCTTCCTATCAACTTCAATAGATGAAACAAAGCATTACGAATAATTTTGCTACTGCTCCGCGATACTTTACCTCAACATGAGAAAAGAGAGGAGATTCGGCTTCTGTATAAGAGAATTCTCGAACTTACGATTCTATCACTTCTACTTCGGATCCATTTTCTTCTTCGGTACAAGATGTTTTGATGCACATATAAGTATGGCTTTGGACAATCAATTCCATATCCTAGCCTTGAGGTCTTACCTACAGTTGGACCACTACTCTTGAAAGCTAGCTGTCAATCAAGTAAAAAGGAAAGCCAAAAGCATGCAAAGACAGGGAAAACAAAAGCACTACTCATCAAGCCAAGCACACAAAGGGATAAGCCGATCACTTCTTTCTACGACCAAGCATGGTAAAGAACTCGTCTCTCACAGACAAAGAAACAACTACTCTTTCTTGCTTGTTGAATTAAGCACAAACGCTGAACTCGCTAACCCTAGACTCTAGTATAAAAAAGCACTCGCCATCTCTTATCTTACTTACTCTTACTGACTTATCAAAGCCTACAGGCAGGAGAACGTATCTTTCCAACTTAAATAAGTCTCTTAGCACCGATAAAAGCAGTTAAACATCAACTTCTAAACTTGAACTGTAAACAACACTTTTAAGACCTAATTACATCTTTCTTATCTTGTAAAACTCGACTTGACATCTCCCACAGCGTATTCTGTTGCTGGAACTATACCTTTAAAACCCCTTGAGTTGTTGTTGACACAGAGGATTCATAACCTCTCTTGCAGACAATGTTCGAACAGGAAGAGTTTCAGTCCTTTCTTCGTAGTCGCAGGGAGCGTAGTGGGCTGTTTATACCTTTGATTCGGCTTCTGGCTAGGTACTTTAACACTAATTAACTTAACGCAACATAATAAGTTGACGTAACTATAACTTGAATTAGTTGCTACTACGCTACGACAACAAACACAAATGAAACTGAAACAAGGGATTATTCTCGAACTGCATCTTCAGTTACAGCTGATTCTCGAACAACAACACCTGATTCATATCTTTCTCCCACTTCTACTTACAACGCGGATTCTATAGTTGCCAATGCTCCCAACTGCTGATTCTATAGTTGACTTAACAAACACTTCAATCCAAGAGATTCTCATATACTTTGACTACCCGAGAGCTTAATAGTGGAACTCGCACCGCAATGCATTATCAAAGGGGCTAAGCATTCTTCTTATCTTGATACGACACTTAACTCAAAACTGAACTTTTACACTTATTCTAGAGACTTCACCTCTTATTTTATCATCGCAAAGAAAGTTCAAGGGAACCTAGACCTAATAAGGGTAGGTAGTATATTGTATAGAAAGTCAGTAACAAAAGGACACTACACCTTTTTTGCCCAAAAATGAAATAAAGTCAAGAACTAATCTTACTCCTTTGCCCATAAAGTAACCTCACACTGCTCTTTACTTATTCTTTGTCGTTATTAGTACCGTCTTACTCTTGTGATATTGCTTGTTGAGTTCTAGAAGCCATTACGGAAACCCTTCTTCATTAACTAGTTTTCTTAAGGTGCTAACACTTACTTTTGGGTTCTTTGTGAGTGTGAAGCATCTATCGACTTTATTGTATACTTTGATTGAGTGTAAGCGGACCAACACTACATCTACTATATTCTTTCATTCCTTTCCCACAGTAGTTGCAAGAGAAGGCAGGGGAAAGTCAATCCAAGCCTTTTTCACCACTCGCTAATGGAGTAATTTTAGCATTAGCTTATTGGAGTTGTAGCAGCTAGAGCCTACACTAAGAATATTGTGTTACTTGATTTAATACTTGTGATTCAATATGCAATATATATTCCATATGCATATATCTTTTCAATATTGGCAACAGAACCACCAAAAAAAGAGAACCGCAAAGCTCAAACGCTTCTGTCCTAATGAATACGAGTTCATCCAGTTTGAGTACTAGCTTATTTTGTTGAGCGCATAGTGAATGAGTGAAATCGTGGTGGTGCAAGTGTTGTTGATCCAGAAAGTGGAGTTGAAAACGTTAGTGAGTAAACAAAAATACGAGTTTCTTTGTCTGCGATACGAGAGAGGTTATTGGTAGACTTCGAGCTGCAGGGCGATATAGACCTGGAAGAGAATGTCAAGCACTACTACAAAAAAATAAAAATGACACAAACTTCTGAATTAATTGAATTAAATCTATCACTTTACTCTCAAGCATCGCCATCTAAATTACTATGATTACCGAATTACTATCTATACCCAACAACACAAAACATATTTCTTTCTCTTTTGTTTCTAAGCTTGTTGGATCTTCAGTGGTAAGTTTAATTATGTATTCTTGTTTAGTTCGAAAGTAAATAGCTATGTATAGTGGATCTCCTCTGCAGAAAGGGAAAGTAAGCTTATGCGCCCTGACCCCGAGAATAATAACAGTTGTCTTATTGAATGAGGAAAGAAATAACAAAAACAGAGAATTGAGGTGCAGGTTTGCTCCAAAGCTCACGTTAGCCCAAAGCTTGAGTTTTCACATGACTAAACTCCTAACACACTAAGGGAATAAAAAGGAATAAATTTTTAGAGTCCAAAAGAATATGTGTATTCTGGAAAGTCTATTGCAATAAAAAAGAAGAGTTCGAGGACGAGTCTTATTTTAGAGAATTCTCTTGGGGTAGCTTTAGAAGTAAGTCCTATCTTTGATGCAAGAAAAAGTGGTGGATTCCCAGAAGCAGCTGAAAGTAAAACATAATAGACAAGTGAAAACGTCAAGAACTTATGCAACACCAGATGAACTTATTGCAACAGAACAAAAGTAAAACGTAAAGTATTGTCAGATACTCCACTTTTAGCAAAACGTAAAGAACTGAAAGATACTCCACTTTTAGTAGATGTAGACCTAGACCTCGCTTCAAAGCGTATAAAGTAAGATCGGATTGCCCCCAACCTACTTTACTACTTTTCTATATGATACTCTGCATTGCTTACTTTAAGTTAGGGTTCGCTGCGGGTTGAATTCAATTTGATTATTATTATTCTGATTCTTGGAGTCAAATTGTTTATTCGGGAGCTCACACCATTTATGATCCTGATTATTTTTTTTTTCCCTTGATGAGATTATTCTATTTATTATAGGTCTAACGCACCACCTATTCTGCTTGAGAGAGCAAGTATATCTTGATTATGGTGCCCAGCCCAACTCAATCTAAGGGGGATTAAGGTAAAGGAAGCTTTCAATTTAATAAGGAAATTCTAGTCGGCCCGAAACTATACTTTCAATTTCTTCTTCTCTCGTCACCAAAACAAGAAAAGAGATAGACTCTACTCATTCACCTAGCGCTTCAACGCCAATAGTAAGTAAGAGCTCGGTTAAGGGGGTAGACGCATGGGTAATTTTCCTTGTTTATAGGCAGGAAGGAGAAAGATCTTAAACTAGATCACAGGATCATCAACTGTTCGTGTAAGGCGCCCTAAAGAGTTATTAGAGAGAGATCCAGTTTCAAAAGTCGTGGTTTAAGAAGAAAGACGTTATGCCAGGTAGCCTTATGATTAAGTCCTTGTTTTAGGATCTGAAGCTAGATCATTAGCAGAGTCAAGTACAGGCTTTGGGATTAGAAGCACAATTTTCATTCTATTTATTACTTTTGAGTTGGGTTCCCTAAGATAGGAATGGTGACCTAACTTCTTTGTTCAAGAGTCCTCTACTTGTTTGGTTGAGTCTGAGTTCCCAGCATGCATCTTAGATGTATCTTACTTATAGAGGGTTAATTCCCGATTAGGAGTGAAATAGACTAGGTTTATGCCGTGCAATACCTTAATGGATATGTAAAACTAAACCAGTGTATTGAGGATGAAAAAACTACCCTCTTTGCTTTCATTCTCTGTATTGCTCCTTGCATTCCCTTACTTCTATTCTTTAAATAAGAAATTGGATCCCCACTACCCTAGCTTTGATTCAAATCATCCATCCTCACTTCAAGTCTTAATTGCTTTATGGAAATTCTTACTAAATACAATCAGTCCTCCACTAATGTAATGATTTCAACTCTTATGGATTAGTCCCCGACTTTCCTTTATATAAGTCTCTTATTGTTTACTATTATCCTTTATCCCATGTCCTATAATAGGTATTTGTATATGCTATATCATGGTGTTCTGGTGTCTACTAAAGAATGAAAGAAAGGGGGAAAAGACCAGGTTGTTAACTCAAGGAATGAAAACTAACAAGCGAGAACTCAACTAAGGAGTCGACATCTAATATCTAACAAAGGAGTACATAATTGAATAAGTAAGTCAACGAATGTCAGTAAGGAGTATTAGACTCATATGAAGGAGCAGGCACCAAAGTACCTTTTCAGACTTGTCCCCTTGGGGATATTAGTAAGGATTGCTTATTGCCTAGTTATTCTATATTTGTTTTACTATTATACCTATATACACTATATCATACTCGTCAAGCAACTACTAATGTTACCCGACAGTTAAACATACTTATTAGTTTCATAATATGATGCCTACACTCAGGCCAACTTCCCTATTTTCGAGATCAAGTCTGATCTTCATGCAGCTAAAGAATAACGGATAGTCTAGTAAGAATGGCAGAGGCAAGTAGAGGCCCTAGAGTTGAGCTGAAGGATGCAAGTAAGGAATAGTAGACTTGGAAACAGGAGTAAAAGAATCATATAGCCCACAAAGTCAATTTGCAAATCACAGTAGTTTGAGTTTAAAAGCAAGGGTAGTAAGCCCGAGAGACCGGAGTAGAAGAGTAAGAGGCATTGAGTTAAGAACAAGAAACATAAAAGTAAACGTCAGAGAAGACAGTAAAAGCACATTTAAAAGAAGGAGTAGCAAAGTGAAAGGCAAGGCTAAAAGAAAGAAAGGATAGCCTAATCTAATATATAGCATTAATAGAATGGTATTGGGCCCTGACTCCCCATTTATAGTTTTAGAGATAGTAGCTCGTTTCCTTGTTAAGAGCTATGGTCTTGTGTTCTTCTAGCTCAATTCTAATAGGTAGTATAGTTAAGCTCTGTTTCGAGGTTGGTTCTGATAAAGTCATAGTTGGATTCATAGGCATGAGCTAATGTATGAGAAGTACATGTTTCAATATTGTTTTTGCTAGTTGATTTCTTGATTCTAGTAAGATAAAGTATTGAAGTAAGTAGTCATAGCCTTAAAACAATATTGTAGTCTAGAGTCAATAGTTGGATTTCTAGGCTAGTACCGAAGCCCTATTAGCAGAGCAATGTTCGATCCTTAGTTAAAGCCTGTTTTGTTTGCCATCAGTTATATTCTTGTTGACATTGGTTCTATTCTATTTGTATCGGTAGCTTTAGTTGTTCTCTCTTGTCTTGGATCATCGGGTGGTTATCAAGCCCTTAGGTCCCCATTTCATTCTCTTACGTCTGTGTTGTTTTCTTATTAGTTGAATTCAATGTTTCAAGTTGACATCCTTCTACTTATCGGTTCAATCCATATATTGAGTTGAGAGAGCCCAGTGTCGAGTTCTCTTCTTATTAGTTTATATTCCTTGTTAGTTTATCAATTATGAGTTGAGAGTTTGATGCCTCAATTACTTAGCCCGCCCGAGTTTCATTCCATAAGTCAGGATTCATTCTTTTAATTAGTAGCTCCATTCGCCAAGTGCCAAGACACTACACAAAGGCAGGCAAGCGACTCCACAATACTACAAGAATAAAACCAATATGAACAAGACTGACTACCTACCCAAGCTTTTAGTCCATAGCATCCTCGTTGTCCAAGCAAAGTAAATACTACGCCACTCCCAACACTACCATCTCGGCATTCTGCCCTCTCTTTCTTACTATCCTATCTTTTAGTATTACTTTCCTAGCTACCATTCCGATTACCTTTTGTTTCAGCCTGATGTCCCTCGCCTTCATTCCCGTGTTGTTTACTTGCATTTTGTATTTAAACAATGCTCATTTATATTAATAAGAGAATGTTTGAATATGTTTGGATTGTATTGCTAACAGGTAAGGCGTAATAGGCATACTTAATCTCATAAGCAAGATGCTAGATCAAGAGCGGAAGCCTTAAAGCAGGGGGTATATAGATAGCTACTTACTACTTCTATTATTTACTCTATTGGTGGATGCACTACATCATATCCTAACCCTAACTCATAATGCTAATACTGACAAGCAAGAACTCCACTAGTAACCCCAGGAATGGAACTGTTACTAACAAGATTGCCCCAATGCCAATAAAATCGATTTAATACGCAATTGAGAAACCAATTACTGATTTAAGGGATGGAACTACTTGTCAAACATACTTGTCCTAATGCTTTTATAAGAGAATAGAATAAGGTATTGAATATAGAAAAGATAGAATCAAAGACATTAATTATAGAATAAGATATAGTAGTGTAAGGTTTAGAGACAGGAGCCCTAGACTGAGAAGGATAGTTCAATTGGAAAGTTAGCTCAAGATACAAGAGCATAAGACCAACAATCGAGCTATACAAAATAGAAGATAGAGGTGACAAAGTGAGATATCTACCTTGTTATATGTATTTGAGTTCTCATATAGTAGCCTTGAGTTCCTACTTGTGAGTTGTTTTCAGACTGACTCGTAACAATAAGTTACTTGTTCGTTAGTATAGTGTTTCCGTTTCCTTATTGCTAGTCAAGATTAACCTAAGTTTCGAGTTGGAGACCCAAGCTGTATGCCAAGGTAGAAGTTTGAAATAAGAAATAGGAAATATAGTAGGGTATGGGGTCTAAGGTAAGGATGAGAACCTAACTGGCAAGGATACAAGTAAGGCAAGGGAGGTTCATTCTCGTTAGCTAAAGAATGAGAATAGGACAGGTCAGCTTCGAGTTAACGAGCTTCTCATAGTAGGTAGTTATTGATGGGAGTGACTCACGGCCAGCTCGGTATCGGGCCTAGAGGGTCACACACATATGATAGATGCTTCAGCGAATAGAGGATTGGATGGAGATCCAATTAGTCCATATTCTCATTAGATGAGGCCCTATGCTGATGGGCTCCTTGATTAAGGCTCAATTAGAGGCCTAAGGAGATTATTGGATAAAGATCCAATGATATAAGATTAGTGGATAATTGGATAGAGATCTAATACCCACTAAGGAAGGATCCCTAGGGTTTTTGGTGTCACTCTATAAATAGGAGGGGAGACTCATGATTGAAAGACTATAGCTTTAGTCACCACCTCCTATTCTCCTCCCTCTCTCTGCGCAAGAGTTACGAGATTAGATTGGAGGATTTTTATTGTAGAGATCCATCATATGGATACCATTAGAGAGGATGATGTTTAACCTCCTTCATCCTCTCTATACAGGGATATACGATCTCCCTAGGTAAAATCAATCTCTCACACATTGTAGTTTTATCAGATTTTACATTTTTCTTGTGATCCCAATCTTTTGCATAATGATTTGATCTACGTGGGAAACCAGTTTTTTATTTTGATTTCCGCTGTGCATGTGATGCACTCGTTGAGGTTTCCCAACAGTGGTATCGGACCGACCGCCCACGGCCAAGCCGCGACCAAGGTCCCCTGGGGGGGGGCGACTAGCTATGGCCAGGGCCAGCCCGCAAGGGAGGCCAGCGGCGACTACGGGCAAAAGCACTGCCCACGAGCACAGCTGCTTGCAGCGTAGCACCCGCAAGGAGGGCCTGCTATAGGATGCTCGCAAGGGGCTATCGGTCGCAGCCAGCCCTGCCGCCAGCAGGTGTGGCGACGTCGGTTGCAGGGGTCGCCACCCCTTGGCAGAGTAGTTGTCGATGAGCAAGTGCAGCTGTCGCTTGCGAGCCTTTATTTTTCTCATTTATTGTCAGGCTTGTGTACCTGTGATTATTTGTAATTACATGGAGAGACACAACGGGAGCGTAGAGGTGATAGTGGGACCCACGATGCCATGTCGGGAGATCACGCCGCATAGTGATGCAACAATCCGACGGAACTGATGATGATGAGATCAACAATCACAGGGCATGGAGATGCACCGATGTACACATAGATCATATTGTGAGTGATTAGGCCCATTGGCTCGGGCTTAATCATATTAGGTGACGACTCATGATCATCCGGTGTGGCTTACATATATATATATATATATATATATATATATATATATATATATATATATATATATATATGCATGTGATGTAGATATATATTAAATATATATGTGTGACATGACATATTAGGAGACCGATACAAAATGAAAACCCTTCCTACGATAGTATTAAGTCAGTAAGCGTGAGGCAATAAGATTGACCCACATGGCCTTCCATCGTTATAGGAAGAAATTGAATCACGACATAGGTTGAGTTGGTCGAGTCACTCAAGGCTCGCATATCTACGTGATTGAGTTCTTGCCTATAATATATAGATGTCACCGGTGACCTGAGGACATGGTATGACTTGGTCGAGTAGTCGAGAGCATATCCATCGAATCAGACTCATCTTGTAATGATGGTGATGACTTAACTGAACTTCATGGTTGATCGAGCAGTCGAGACCATGATGATTTGAAGGCCGAACATGACGAGAATCATAAGAAATTATGATTGGCAAGAGTTGTCTACCTTTTAGGCCTAGTATAATTGGTCGAGTCCCTCGAGATTGTACTAAGGCGTCGCGTCAATTGGATCTTGACTCCCACTAGGAGTCTGCTAGAGACCTTTATCTCACGTGTCGAGGGTGTCGCGTGATTCACTAGGAAAATAGTGGGAGTATATTAAGATAAAAGTTCATATCTTAATTAGTATTTTCTATAAAATCTATATGTTATTTATTTTTGCTATATCTTATTTTATCAAAAACATATTGCTTGCAAACTCCATGCATAGCATACTTGATGCCAATCGCCTCACTGGTCCAAACTACATGGATTAGCTCCATAATTTGAGAATTGTTCTCACTGCGGAGAAAATTGTATATATCCTTAACATAATTATGTCGACGCTGGAGGAAAGGACAAGCGAGGATGAGATCACTCGCTTTGTGAAGTACATATACTTCAGTCCCTATCGGATTTCTTTTCATAGTTTATTATTAACTTTAATATGAACAAGTTTGAGGTGACTCTCTCTGAGCTCCTTAATATGTTGAGGGAAGCTAAGAGCGCCATCAAGAAGGAGAAGTCAATCCTCTATATTAGCAAGACCAAAAAGAAAAGGAAGGTCAGCAAGACCCTTAAGAAGGGCAAGGGCAAAGAAATATCAGGTAAGGCAAAGATTGCCAAGAGAGACCTGATAAAGGACAAAGGACAGTGCTTCTACTGTGATCAAGACGGGCATTGGAAGAGGAATTATAAGGACTACATTGCAGAGAAAGTGAGACAGAAGCTTCGAGAAACTTTAGGTATATTCATGATTAGTCTCCACTTGTCATATTTTCATGATAACACATAGGTATTAGATACCGGGAGTGTTTATTATATCTACAATTCATTGTATTTTCTGGCAAGACCTAAAAGATTGACTAGAGGTGAGATGAACCTCAAGATGGGTAATGGAGTAAGAGTTGTTGCAGTTGCTATTAGAGAGATCATCCTATATCTTCCTAGTGGAGTTATTATTACATTGGATGCATGCTATTTTATCCCTTCTATTATCAAAAAATATTATTTCCATCTCTTGTTTAATAATTAGTGGATATAAATTAGTTTTTGAGAATAATAGTTGTTCAATAATTATGGATGGTAAGATCATTATTAGAGGGACCTTTATAAATAGCTTATATGTGTTAGACACTTCTCCACACATCATGAATATAAATATGTCAAGAGGAAAAGAGATAATATGAATAATGCATACCTATAACATTATAGGCTAGGTCATATACATGAGGAAGGATTCAAAAGTTGTTGAAAGATAGATACTTAGATCCATTTGACTATGAGTTATATATAACTTACGAACCTTGCCTTCGTAAGAAGATGACCAACTCTCATTTTAGTAAAATTGGAGAGAGAGCCACTGAGTTATTGGAACTCATACATAGTGATGTATGTGGTCTCATGTCGACTCAGACTATAGGTGGTTACTCATACTTCATTACATTCACTGATGATTTTTCTAGGTATGGACACATGTACTTGATGAAGTACAAGTCCGAGGCCTTTGAGAAATTTAGGGAATATAAGAATGAGGTGGAGAACTAAATTGAAAAGAGTATTAAGACTTCGATCAAATTGAGGAGGAGAGTACTTGAGTATGGGGTTCACCTATTTTCTTAGGGACAATGAGATTCTATTATAGTGGACACCTCTTTATACACCTCAGCTCAATGGTGTATTAGAAAGGAGGAATCATACACTGTTAGACATGATACGATCCATAATGAGTTTCACTAACCTACCCATCTCATTCTGGGGATACGCCATAGAGACCACATCTTACTTTCTGAACAGAGTTCCATCAAAATTGGTAGTGTCTACACCATATAAGATATGGAAAGGAAAGAAACCCGATCTTAAGGTAGTTAAGATTTGGGGTTGTCCTACCAATGTTAGAAGACACAACTGATAAGTTGGAATCAAGGACAGAATGATGCACGTTTGTGGGATACCATAAGGAGGCTTTGGGGTATTATTTCTATCATCCCGAGGACCAAAATATCTTTTTTGCCAAGAGAGCTATGTTCCTTAAGAAGGAACACATTCTTGGTGGAAACAGTGGAAGTAAGATAGAATTGAGCGAGGTTGGAGAACCTAGCTTAGGCACCATTCCAGAGCCTGAGTCTGTTCAAGTACCTAACACACAAATTCTAACTTTGTGTAGGTCTAGCAGTGCATCTCACCCTCCTAAAAGATATGTGAGACATATCAGTGGAGAGGACTCCTAGGATATTAATCATCAGACCTATGAGGAGGTTATTATGAGTATAGACTCCAGGAAGTGATAAGAAGCCATGAATTCTGAGATAGATTATATATACTCTAACAAGGTTTGGAACCTTGTGGATATGCCTAAAAGTATCGTACCTATCGATTGCAAGTGGATCTTCAAAAAAAAGATTGGAGTAGATAAAAAGGTAGAGAGCTATAAAGCAAGGCTAGTAGCTAAAGGATATCATCAAAGACAAGGAGTTGACTATGACGAAACCTTTTAACCTGTAGTC
Organism: Ensete glaucum; assembly: GCA_021527575.1. NCBI lineage: Eukaryota > Viridiplantae > Streptophyta > Magnoliopsida > Zingiberales > Musaceae > Ensete > Ensete glaucum. Next base: position 35,325,939 of record CM038558.1, on the reverse strand, counting down.
ATGCTTAAGTCCATTATAATTCTTTTGGCTATTGTAGTATACTATGACTATGAGATTTGGCAGATGGATGTCAAAATGATATTTCTCAATGGTAACCTTAAGGAGGATGTGTATATGATATAGTCAGAGGAATTTGTATCCAGAGAGAGTCCAAATAAAGTGTACAGGTTGCTTAAGTCCATTTATGGACTAAAGTAAGTTTCTTGAAGTTGGAACATAAGATTTGATGATACGATCAGATCTTATGTATAGAGAAAGATAAGTGAAAGTACTATCACCTTCTTGGTGATATATGTGGATGATATCATAATCATTAGGAATGATGTAAGAATCCTCTCCATAATAAAGGCTTGGCTATCTAGAAACTTCTCCATAAAAGACTTTGGGGAAGCATCTTATATTTTGGGGATCCGGATCTACAGAGATAGATCTAAGAGAATGTTTGGCTTATCTCAGTCTAGGTACATAGACTCTATTATCAAAATATTTGACATAAAAAAATCCAAGAGAGGTCTCTTATCGATGAGAAATGGAATATCACTTTCTAGGAGTATATCCCCAAAGACTCCTGAAGAAAGGGCAAACATGGATAAGATACCTTATGCCTCAGCAATAGGGTCTATTATGTATGTGATGCTATGTACCAGGCCTAATATAGCATATGCTCTTAGTGTCACAAGCAGGTATCAGGTAGATTCAGGTTTAGAACACTAGAAGGCAGTAAAGTATATCTTTAAGCACTTGAGAAGGATAAATGATCTTTTACTAGTATATGAAGGAGGTAGCCTTTAGGTTGAGGGCTATACGAACTCGAGTTTTCAGTCTGACATTAATGATAGCAAGTCAAATTCAGGGTATGTTTTCACACTAATTAAAGGAGCAATAAGCTGGAAGAGTTTCAAGCAAGATACTACTGCTGACTAGACTATAGAGGTAGAATACATTACTGTAGTAGAAACAACAAAGGAAGGGGTGTGGATAAAGAAGTTCATCACAGATTTGGGAGTTGTACCATATAGCATGGAGTCAATTCCCATATACTACGACAACAATAGGGCAATAGCTCTTACAAGGGAACCCATGTCTCATCAGAATTGGTTTGAGGAGGTTCAAGTGATTAGAGCGATCATGACCCGAAAAGATATAGCAATAGAAAGAATTCCATCCGAAGGTAACATTGCATATCTACTGATGAAGCCGCTGGCTCAGATTGTATTTGAACGTCACAGGGGTCTGATGGGGATCAGGCACATAGGTGATTGGCCTTTGATCAAGTGGGAAATTGTTGGTTACAAGTACCCTACAAGCCAATCACATGAGTGATGACACGTGTGACACATTGTGTGATCTTTTTGTTTATAATTAATATTGGCATAACTCACATTATATTATCTGTAGCATATATACTATGATGTCCTAGGTTCTGTGTAATAGGAATTGGATCGTGATGAGATCACGATAATAAGATTGATTCACCTTTAAACATATATCTTAAATAATCCTAGTTATAAGTTACTCAAGATGGACATCGAGATAATCGGATAGACCTGTGTACTATATACCCATCCATATGATGGAGGCAACTGGTCTCATAGCCACTTGTGTGGAGACACTAAGGATACAATACAGGTGCTCATTGGAGAATGAGTTTACTGATTGATCCACTTATGAAATACTGTATGGTTAATGATACCTAATGTCAGACAGTGATTCCATAGTCCCAGTTGTGTATCCGGTCATTAGACTTGAGATACCAAAGATGTCTTGTTTGAGTACTCCTTTCTTTAACGTTGAACTTATAGGTTTGGAAAGTTTCAAATCTGGTACAACCGGATGTCAGGGGTAGCCAAAAGGCTTATCGGGAGTTGGAAAGGTTTTCAAGTGGATTTGTTGGTCCTGATTGTAATTAATTAAGTTATAGCTATCATCGTGCAAGTTTAACCATGATGATGAAAAGGAGTTACAGACTAGATATGGACCCAGGATCAAGCTTGGGCATCGCGCCAAGGTTTGGATGATATGGTGGGAGCTCGTCGAGAGTTCACTATGACTTCATCGAAGGTATCTAGAAGATTACTAGGAATACGTCGGGAGCTCGTCGGAGGAAGACCATGAGACTAACCGCGGGGAATGTCGGAGGTTGTTAGATTGCGGGAGTGAGGTCATTAAACTTAGTGGTCATGTACGATTGTAATCCTTAAGTCATAGGGTTAAGGTTGAGTCTGAAATGAGTGTGATTTAGAAGGAATCCAAATTAACTAAATGCGGCAATCAGGTCCACTAAAAGGGTTTAATTGAGCCTAGGTTGAGTTCAATTGGTTGACCAAAGAATTGGTCAACATGTGGTTCAAGTCAGGATTGAAAAGTGAAGAGGATCACTTTTTCGGGATTCCCGATAGTTGAACTGCTTATGAGTGGTGGGTGTACCACTACCACCCAGGTTTTTAAGCAACTGATGATGATTGAACTACCCAGGATCAGCGGGTAAACTACTTGTACTAGGTTTTCGGGTGGTTGCACCACCTACGCCGACAGGTAAACCATCCATACTCGAATTTTTTGAATACATTTGAATTTTGACTTCGAATTTTGAAACCATTTGGGGCTTATAAATATCCCAAGTTTTCTTACATTCCATACAATAATTTTGGGGATTATATTCTATGAAAAAATTATGTGTGAATTATAAGAAAAAAAAGGGAAACGGAGTGAGCTTAGAGTTTAAAAAATTCTTGAAGTCTCCCTTATAAGCTCAAGTTGTAAGGGTTTAGTCTTTACCCAAAGAAGATCGATAGTGGACATCGGTGTGCCTCAAGGAGGAGGATTCGGGAGTGGACGTAGGTCGATTGGTGTTGAACCATTATAATTTAAGTTTTCTTACTTGTTTCATTTACTACTTACAATTGTCATGTTTTTTATTATTTTTAATAAAATACTAATAGAGGCTTTCGATTCTATTTACTCTTTGAAAGCAAGGTTTCAAGTTAAGCACTTCACTTACGACGTTGCTTATCTTTTTATTCGGATTTGCTTGTTCCTTCTTGAGTCATTTTTAAGTAAGAAGCTTAATATTTTTTTTAATCATTCACTTATTTTATTTAAATGAAAAGCTTTGGATTTTTCTATTTTGCTTTTAGCCAAAAGTTTTTCGCTAAAGCGAGAATTTACTTTTACACTAATTCACCCTCACCCCCCCCCCCCTCTCTCTTTCTTACTGCCAATTGATCCTAACAATTGATATCAGAGCAAGGTACTTACTCATTGGATTTATACCCACTTGAGTAAATGACTTATTTTGGTATGAATGAGGGACATTCTATTTCACGTTCTCCCATGTTCAATGGAACAAATTACACGTATTGTAAGATAGATATGCATATTTTTCTTATTTCTTTAGACCTTGATTTATGGAACATTGTTGAAAATAGATTTGAAAAAATCTTCCAATCCAATGAATGAGTGGAATGATATGTAAAGGAAGAGTTTTTCTTTGAATGTAAAGGCTCTGAATGCCTTATTTTATACTCTTGACAAGAATGAGTTTAATTGTGTTTTCGTTTGTGAATCAGCTTTTGATATATGGCATCAATTAAAAACTACATATGAAAGCACAAATAAATTAAAGATTCATTAAATGAAAACACTTGTAAAAATAAACTTGAAAAACACTTTCTAAAGAACATGAAAGAATTTGAACTGAGCATGATATATAACTCCTCAAGTAAAATCTCGAGTGATGAGGACTTTAAAACTTTGATAAATGAACTAGATAAATTAATGAATATAAACCTAAAAATGAACATAAGGTTGATAAAACCTCTTGTTATGAATGTAAGAAGTCGTGGCGCTCCGAAGATAAATAACACAATCAAAAAGAAGTGGAGAATCTTACGCTTATGGCCATCAATAATGAGGTATCTGATTCCTCCAAAGTCTCATTTACTTTTGATGAATTATCAAATGCTTTATGAGCTTTATGATGAATTTAGAATAATTAGAAAATCTTATAAATTATATAAAAATAGTATGATTTTTTAATTAGTAATGAACAAATGCATAATACATCACTATCACACAATTCATGGGCTAAATATGAAATCTTGAATGATGTATCAACATCATGTTTTTCTAGTTCAAAATATGAGTCACTAAAGGTAATTAAACAAGAAAATGACATACTATGACAAACTAAAAAAGGGCTTAAGATAGACAATGAGTCTCTAAACACGATCCATGTTGATAAGGGTCATATTCATAAGGAAAGTATTGGCATTGTGAGTAAGACTCATCAAAAGCCAACTATCATCATTAGAAGACCCATATTATACTCTTTGCCCAAAAATAAATATAATTTTTATGCTTAAATGTAGACACTTTGCTTATAAGTATTCAATTAGAAATTATAGTCCACATAAATTAATTTGGGTTCTTAAAGAAACCATAAACAACCTTAAGTCATTAAAGAAAATGAAAAGAATATATCATGAATGACCCACACTCAAATGGTTACTTAAATCAAAACCTCACATAATATAAAATTATCTCCCAACAAGGCTAGAAGCACTATACAATGCTTTGAAAGTAGATACTCAAGGCACATGACTTGAGATCTAATACTCTTTCAAAGCTCACTAGCCTAAGTAATAATAAAAAAATTATTAAAAATAAAACTACTGGTAAAAATCTTTGGATGATTCATTGTTATAATTATTCTTGATAATGCATAGCTAGAGCATACTAGTATGAAAATGAACTACAACCTATGAACCTTAGTAATGAAAAATATGTTTATATTGAAATTTATATTGATGAGATTTTGATGATGATTGAATAATAGGTTCAAAATTATTAGCTTGGATGTTAGTTTAAATGCAAAAGCCATTGTTTTAAACATGAAACAAATAAAAAATTGGAAATGAGTTTGTCAACTCTTTGCACTATGTGTAAAGAGTTAGACTCGTTTAAATATTGGAATTGAGATTAGTTAAATTTTTGCCTTGAAGATGTTTTATTATTTTGGTGTGTTATTGTAATGACATTGATTATATTGAAGAAGTAACTTGAAAGATAAGTTGTATTTAAAATGCATTATGATTAGATAATGATTCTTCAATTGAAAATTAAAAAAAAAATCTATATTTCTCATTTTAGTGCTTTCAAAAATATATATTTGAAATACACATGACAAGAGCAACTCTCTTCACTAAAGTCTAAAAGAGTTAGATAAACTTAACAAAGAAATATCATTGAATTAAAAGATAAATCAAAGATCTTGTTTGAAAATATCTTATTGTAATATTTGTGATGATCTCTTTTGAAAATTTCTCATTCTTTATCTTATTAAGATTTCAATAAGAAATTGATGAATCTATTCATGATATTTTTAAATATCAATTTTTAATGATTTGAACTTGAATAAGTTATTATCATGATCTTAGCAAGTTAAGAAAATGACACTTGAAATCCTTATATAAATCAAGTTCATTTGGATAAGTTTATAAATAAATCATAAGTTTATCTTTTTGGAACCATAACATGAATCTAAACAATGATCTTGATGGTTTGAAATCACATATATAAATTAAGATCCTATATTTCTATATCTCATTTTGCAAAATCATGATCTTAATTTCTCGATACTTGTAACTTAATAATTTTCACAAATTAAGATTTTGCTTACAAAATTGATCTCCTAAAATTTTTATTGTCTAGGAAGAGATTTATTAAAAGAAAGCATGTCTTTTGATACTTATGATTTGACTTTTTATAACATGATTCCTTTGTACTCATGGTTATATTTAAAATATGGTTAGCAGAAAATTTGTATATAAAAAATCTTCTAACATTGAATGAGACACAATTGCTTAGAATAAAATTAGAACTTTCTAAATGTATGCAAAATACTTGATTTATAATTTGATTGATTTACTATCATGTTTTCTTTTAGAATTCTTGATGCTTATTATCAAAATTTACATGTGACAATCTTCAAAATACATGATTTAATTGATTTGCTATCTTGAAATTTACATAAGATGAACTAAATTGCATGGGTAGCTCTTGATTTTAGAATTTACATCTATAATATTGAGTATTTTTGTGATATGATGCTTTTTAAAACCCCCTCCTTGATTCTTCTTTCTTATTTACAATGACAAAGGGGACAAAGGAAATCACTAACATTTCAAAAGATCAATAAGTCTATTTCATCTTGAATCTCTTGAAAGTAATTTTGATGATTTTGATTATTTGAAATTAAATGAGTTTTTACCTATATTGTGATTTTGATTTCTCGGAATTATAACTTGAAATCGTTTATGAATCAAAATCTTGTATTATGTGTTCTCGTACTATTTAAAAGGAGATTTTTATATAAATCATGATCTTGATAACTTGAGATTTCTTATGTATGAATCAAGATATTTTATTTATTTCTCCTATGATTTATCTCTTGATATTCACAATTATCTTCAAGAATTATTACCTCATCACCAAGTTAATCATTCTTGATATATTTTATATGATGATTTGAAAAATAATATAATGGGAAAAGTTTTGCACTATTGTAACCATCCCTTCTTTTTGACAATGACAAAGGGGGAACAAAAGTTTGCTAGCTTACACTTCTCCAAAGAGAAGAAAGAACTCATTAGCTTGCATGCTCTAAAGTGATGAAAAATTTGCTAAATTACTAAGCTTTTAAAAACTTAATAATTGCACTTCTCCTTTTTTGTTGATAAAGGGGGAGAAGGTATGATGATAATCATGCATATAATGATGATTTTGAAAATATACATGATGATTTGGAATAATGTATGCAATACTCATAATTTTATAATGATATGATATATTGTATATGATGTGATTAAAATAGTTTCAACTTGGACTTTTGAGCTCATCTTAATATTCTTTTTGAAATTTATTAAGAACTCCTCTTAATGATATAATGATTTCACAACTCTTCCCTTGTTTCTCTCCTTGGTATTCACAAAGGGGATGAAAATTCTATAATATATATTCTATTTTACTAAGGGGTAGTAATGTTATCATGTGCTTTGAAATTGTTAACTATACATTTCACATTTTTGTTGATAACAAAGGGGAAGAAATAGACATTGATGACACAGAGATGACATATAGATATTGATGCATAATTTATTTGCTTGAAATATTGATTGTCTCAATATACTTGAATTCAAGAGTGGTTGGCTCTCTTGAATTTAAGTTTTCCTTGTTTGAAGTGTGGCATAGATTTAGAGGGAGTTATGATTAACTCCCATCATCAATTGATTGTCATCATAAAAAAGAGAGAGATTGTTGAATCTTAGATTTTGATGATGAAATCAATTGATGGTTATTGATCTAATAAGGTTGTTAGATTTGATTGATGTAGGATTAACTACAATAAATTATATTCAGAAGATTGGCCAAAGTCAAATCCAAGCAGCAGGTCGAAGTTTAAACGATGCGGTTGGGAACTCGCCTAGAGTACATCGGGAGCTTTCCAGGATGGCACAAGGGAGTTTGCTAGAAGAAGACCGAGACTCATCGAAAGATTGTCAGGGATAGCCGAAAGGCTTGCCGAGAGTTGGAAAAGTTTTTAAGTGGATTTGTTGGTCCTGATTATAATTTATTAAGTCATAGTTAGCTTCGTGCAAGTTTAACTATGATGGTAAAAATGAGTTACAGATCAGACATGGACCTAGGATCAAGCTTAAACATCGGGCCAAGGTTTGGACAATGCAGTGGGAGCTCATCGGGAGTTCACTAGGACTTCGCTAAAGGTATCGGGAAGATCGCTAGGAACATGCCGAGAGATCACCGGAGGAAGACTGTGAGACTCACCGTAGGGAATGCCAGAGGTTGCCGGATTACGGGAGTGAGGTCATTAAGCTTGGTGGTCATGTATGATCGTAGTCCTCAAGTCGTAGGTTAAGATTAAGTCTAAAATGAGTATGATTTGGAAGGAATCTAAATTAACTCAATGAGGCAACTAAGTCCACTAAAAGGGTTTGATTGACCTTAGGTTGAGTTCAATTGGTTGACGAGAGAATTGGTCAACATGTGGTTTAAGTCGGGATTAGAAAAATGAAGAGAATCACATTTCTGGGATTCCTGGTGGTTGAACCGCCTGAGCGGTGGGTGTACCATCGTTGCCTAGGTTTTCATGCAGTTGCACCACCAACGCCAGTGGGTAAATCGCCCATACTTGAATTTTCTAGATACGTTTGAATTTTGACTCCAAATTCTGAAATCATTTGGGGCCTATAAATACCCCAAGTTTTCTTATATTCCATACAACAATTTTAGAGATTATATTCTATGAAAAAATTATGTATAAATTATAAGAAAAAGAAAAGGGGAAGGGAGTGAGCTTATAGTTAAAAAAAATTCTTAAAGTTTTCCTTATAAGCTCAAGTTGTAAGGATTTGGTCTTCATCCAAAAAAGATCAGTAGTGGATGCTAATGTGCCTCAAGGAGGACTCGGGAGTGGATATAGGCTGGTTGGTACCGATCCACTATAATTATGAGTGTTCTTACTTATTTCATTTACTATTTACAATTGTTGGGTTCTTAATTATTTTAAAAAAATACCAATAGACGCTTTCGATTCTATTTACTCTTTGAAAGCAAGGTTTTAAGTCAAGCACTTCACTTACAACGTTGCTTATCTTTTTATTCAGATTTACTTGTTCCTTCTTGAGTTATTTTTAAGCAAGAAACTTAGCATTTTCTTTGAATCATTCATTTGCTTTACTTAAACGAAAATATTCAGATTTTTATATCTTGTTCAAGCGAAAAGTTTTTTTGTTAAAATGAAAATTTACTCTCCTATTCTCTTCTCTCCCTCTACATAAGAGTTACAAGACTTGGGGCTATGATTGGAGTATTGATGCACCAATCCATCATGTGAATACTGCTAGAGAGGAGGACGTTTGACCTCATTCATCCTCTCCATCTGGATCTGGAAAAATTGGAATACAATATACCTAGGTAAATGATCTCTCATATGATGCAGTTTTCGGTTATGCGATTTTTTTCACAATCTAATCTTTTGCATGATAATTTGAATTATGTGGGAAACATGTTTTATTTTTTATCTTTTGTTGGGCATGTGATACTCCCACTTGGTTTCCCAGCAGTAGTATCAAAGCTAGATTGTTAATGCGAAAGATTGATTTTAAACTACGTATGATGGATTGAATTGTGTAGAACTGTTCTATGAGTTCTTGCTGTATTTTCGTAGTGAAGGCAGCGAGGAAAGGAGCAGCCACCTTCGAGCAGGCCCCTTGCAGGGGTGGCCACCCACGGCCAAGCCACCTGTAGGAGCGGTTCGCTGCGGCTAGGGCCCCTATAAGGGCCAGGATCGCCGCCGCTTGTGGCTAAGACGCAGCGCACGAGTGGTCGCCGCGCACACAACACCCACCGCCCAGGGTTCGCTCAAGGGCACTGCGATAGGGAGACTCAGACGCAAAGACCGCCGCATAGGGGCGACGATGGCTCGTTGGAAGAGGGCATAAAGGGTTTTTTTCGATAAAAGGATGATATTGCCTCTTGAAATTTAAGAAATTATGAGGTTTATCCTTCTTTACAGAATTTTAAAAATACCCTTGACTTTCTAAAAATTTTGAGGTATATCCTTTTGTTTAAAATTTTAAAAATACCCTTGATAATTTAAGAAATTCCTAGCATATCATGATTTTAAAAAATAATTAATTAAATAATTTAATTATTTATTTATTATCTAGTAATCTAACATGGTGATATGTACATATGAAGTATGATGTGGATGGATGATCATAAATCATATGATGTGATGTGTGTATATGTGATTATTATTATTATTGGGGCCTGCGAGCCATCAGTTTTTCTCGTTTATTATTGAAACTATATACATGTGATTATTTTGTAATTACATGGAGAGGCACGGTAGGAGCATGGAGGTAACAGCATGACCCACGATGTTCGGTGGGAGATCACGATGCATGGTGATACAACAAGGATTCGACAAAATCGATGATGATGAGATCAATAATCATAGGGCATAAAGATGCACCGATATATACATAGATCCTATTATAAGTGATTAGGGCCATTGGCTCGAGATTAATCATATTAAATGAAGTCTCATAATTATCCGGTGTGGCTTGTAGTGTGTGTGTATGTGTGTGTATATATATATATATATATATATATATATATATATATATATATATATATATATTTGTATGCGATGTAGATATATACTAAATATATATATGCGACATGACATATTAGGAGACCAATACAAAACAAAACCTCTCCTACGACAATATTAAGTCGGTGAGCGTGAGGCAATAAATTTGACCCATGTGGCCTTCCATCATTATAGGAAGAAATTGAATCATGACATTAGTTGAGTTGGTCGAGTCACTCGAGGCTCACCTATCTACGTGATCGAGATCTTGCCTACTTGAGGATATGGTATGCTTAGTCGTGTCACTCGAGAGCATATCACCTAATCAGACTTATCTTGCAATGATGGTTATGACTTAACTGAACTTCATGATTGGTCAAGCAATCGAGACTATGATGATTTAGAGGTCGAACATGATAGAAATCATAATGAGTTATGATTGAAAAGAGTTGTCTACCTTTTGGGCTTAGTGTAATTGGTCGAGTCACTCAATATTGCACTAAGATGCCGAGTGGATCCTGATCCCCACTACAAATATGTTGGAGATTTTCGTTTCACGTGCCGAGGGTATTGCATGATTCACTAGGAAAATGGTGGGAGTACATTAAGATAAAAGTCCATATCTTTCTTAGTTTTTTCGTAAAATATGCATGCTATTTATTTGTGTTATATCTTGTTTATCAGAAACATGTTGCTCACAAACCCCCCTATGTGGTATACTTGATACCAACTGCCTCACTGGTCTTAACTACATGGATTGGCTCCATAATTTGAGAATTATTCTCACGACGGAGAAAATCGCATCCGTTCTTGATACAATTATGCCCATGCTAGAAGAAGTGATAAGCGAGGATGAGATCACTGGCTATGTGAAGTATATAGATGATTCCACATCGACAAAATGTTATATGTTGGCCTCCATGACTCCTGAGTTACAAAGGAAACATGAGAGCATGGATGTCAATTTTATCATTCTCCATCTCCACTAGTTGTTTGAGAAACAGGAAAGAACTCAAAGATCTGAGAAATCCAAGAGACTCTTCTAAGTCACGATGGCAGAAGAGATATCGATTGAGAACCATGTCTTAAAGATGATAGAGTGGATTGAGAAACTCACAAGTCTAGGAATAGTCCTAGAGGATAACCTGTGCATTGTTCTTATACTTCAGTCCCTACTAGATTCATTTTCTTACTACATCATAAATTTTAACATGAGCAAGTTTGAAGTGACTCTCCCTGAGCTCCTCAATATGTTTCGGGAAGCTGAGAGTGCCATCAAGAAAGAGAAGTCAATTCTCTATATTGATGAGGCCAAGAAGAAAACGAAGGCCAATAAGACCATTAAGAAGGGCAAGGGCAAAGAAAGACTGGGTAAAATAAAGGTTGCCAAGAGAGACTCGACAAAGGACAAAGGACAGTGCTTCCACTACGAAAAAGACAGGCACTGGAAGAGGAATTGTAAGGATTACCTTACAGACAAGTCAAAATAAAAACTTAGAGAAGCTTCAGGTATATTCATAATCAATCTCCACTTGTTAGATTTTTATGATAACACATGAGTATTGGATACCATGAGTACTTATCATATTTATAATTCATTGCAAGCTATGAGAAAACCTAGGAGATTGGCTAAAAGCGAGATGGACCTCAAGATGGACAATAGAGCAAGAGTTACTGCAGTTGTCATTAACGAGATCACCATACATCTGCTTAGCTGAGCTATCATTATATTAGATGCATGATATTTTATTCCCTCTATTATCAAAAATATTATTTTTATCTCTTGTTTGATAATTAGTGGATATAAATTAGTTTTTGAGAATAATAGTTATTCAATAATTATCGATAATGAGATTATCATTAGAGGAATCATGATAAATGGCTTATATGTGTTAGACACTTCTCCACACATCATGAATACATCCAAAGAAAAAGAGATAAGGTGAACAATGCATACATATGACATTATAGGCTAGGTCATATACATGAGGGATGGTTTTAAAAGTTACCAAAAGATGGATACTTAGATCCATTTAACTTTGAGACATATACAACTTGCGAACCTTGTCTTTGTAGGAAAATGACCAACTCTTTTTTTAGTGGAACTAGAGAAAGAGAGCCACTGAGTTATTGGAACTCGTATATAGTGATGTATGTGGTCCCATATCGACTAAGGCTATAGGTGGTTACTCATACTTCACTACATTCACTGATGATTTCTCTAGGTATGGACATGTATACTTGATGAAGTATAAGTTCGAGGCCTTTAAGAAATTCAGGGAATATAAGGATAAGGTAGAGAACCATATTGGAAAGATGATTAAGACTTTGATCAAATCGAGGAGGAGAATACTTGAGTATGTAGTTCACCTATTTTCTTAGGGACAATGGGATTCTATCCTAGTGGACACCTCTTTATATACCTCAGCTTAATGGTGTATCAAAAAGGAGAAATCGCACGTTGTTAGACATGGTGTTGTCTATGATAAGTTTCGTTGACCTACCCGTCTCATTCTGGAGATACACCCTAGAGACTATAGCTTACCTTCTGAACATAGTTACATTAAAGTCGATAGTATATGCACCATATGAGATATAGAAGGGAAAGAAGTCTGATCTTAAGGTGGTTAAGATTTGTGGCTGTCCTGCCTATATTCCTTAAGAAGGAATATATTCTTGGTGGAAATAGTAGGAGTGGGATAGAGTCGAGCGAGGTTGGAGAACCTAGCTTAAGCACCATTTCAAAGTCTCAGGATATTGATCCTCAGACCTACGAGGAGGCTATTATGAGTATAGATCCCGAGAAATGGCAAGAAGCAATAAATTCTGAGATAGATCCCATGTACTCTAACAAGGTTTGGAATCTTGTGGATGCACCTGAGGGTATCATACCCATCGGCTACAAATGGATCTTTAAGAAGAAGATTAGAGTGGATGGAAAGGTTAAGACCTATAAGACAAGGCTGGTAGCTAAAAGATATTATCAAAGGTAAGGAGTTAACTATGATGAAACCTTTTCACCCGAAGTCATACTTAAATCCATCAGAATTCTTTTGGCCATTGTAGCACACTATGACTATGAGATCTGGTAGATGAATGTGAAGACAATATTCCTCAATGGCAACCTCAAGGAGGAGGTGTATATGATACAGCCGTAGGGATTCATATCTAGATAGAGTCCAAATAAAGTGTGTAGGTTAGTCAAGTCCATTTATGGATTGAAGTAAGCTTCTCAAAGTTAGAACATAAGATTTGATGAGGCAATCAGATCTTATAACTTTGTTAAGAACGAAAATGAGTCTTATGTGTATAAGAATAAGGTGATCTGATCTTATGACTTCGTTAAGAATGAAGATGAATCTTGTGTGTATAAGAAGGTAAGTGGGAGTACTATCACCTTCTTGGTGTTATATATGGATAACATCCTAATGATTGAGAATGATAAAGAATGCTCTCCATAGTAAAGGCTTGGCTATTAAGAAACTTCTCCATAAAGGACTTAGGGGAAATATCCAATATTTTGGGGATCTGGATCTATAGAAATAGATCAAAGAGGATGTTTTGCTTGTCCCAATCAAGGTACATAGACTCCACTATCAAAAGGTTTGGCATAGAGAATTCCAAAAGAGGTCTCATACCGATAAGACCTGGAATATCACTTTCTAGGAGTATGTCTCCAAAGACTCCTAAAGAAATAACAGACTTAGATAGGATACCCTATGCCTTAATGAAAGGGTCGATCATATATGTTATGATATGTACCAGGCCTGATATAGTGTATGCTCAAAGTATCATGAGCATATATTAGGCAGATCTAGGTTTGGAATATTGGAAGGCAGTGAAGTGTATCCTTAATTACTTGAGAATGACTAAAGATCTTTTACTAGTATATGAAGGAGGTGGCCTCTAGGTTGAGGGCTACATAGACTCGAGTTTCTAGTCTGGCATTGATGATAGCAAGTCCAACTCAGGGTATATTTTCACCCTGAATAGAGGAGAAGTAAGGTAAAAGAGTTCCAAGCAAGATACTACTACTAACTTGACCACAGAGGCGAAATACATTGTTGTAGTAGAAGTAACAAAGGAAGGGGTGTGGTTGAAAAAGTTTATCATGGATTTAGGAATTGTTCTGAGCAGCATGGAGCTAATTCCTATATATAGCGACTCTAATAGGGCTATAGCTCTAGCAAGGGAACCCAAGTCTCATCAAAAATGTTCTGAAGAGATTCCAACTGATTAGAGCGATCATGACCTATAAAGATATAGCAATTGAAAGAGTTCCATTCGAGGATAACACTGCAGATCCACTAATGAAGCCACTGGCTCAAATTATGTTTAAGCATCACATAGGTTTGATGGGGATCAGAGGTATAATTGATTGACTTTAGGTCAAGTGGGAGATTGCTAGTTATAGGTGCCCTATATGCTAATCACGTGAGTGATGGCACATGTCACACGTTATGCGATCTTTTTGCTTATGATTATTATTGATATATTCTCATATTATATTATATATTACATATATATATTGTGATGTCATTGTTTTTATGCAATGAGAATCAGATTGTGATGAGATCATGATAATGAGATCGATTCACCTTTGAACACAGTCCCAGTCATAGATTACTCGAGAGGGATATCGAGATAACCAGACAGACTAATATACTATATACCCGTCCATATGATGGAGGTGGCTAGTCTCATAGCCACTTGTGTGGAGACACTAAGATTACAATACAAGTGCTTATTGTAGAATGAGTTTACTAATTTATCCACTTACGTAATATTGTATAGTTAATGATATATAATATCGGATAGCGATTTTGCAGTCCCAATTATGTATCAAGTCCTTTGACTTGAGACACCAAGGATGCCTTATGTAAGTACTCCTTTCTTTGACATCGAACTTATAGGTTTGGAAAGTTTCAGATTTGGTATAACCGGTTATTAAGATTTGTACCTAACCTTACAAAGGTAATTGAGTGTCAATAAAGGATCATCCACTCTCAGTATAATGAGAGGAATATCCCATGTGTGTTTGCTCAGATAAATCTCTGGCCATGCTTATTCGGATCGAGAGAGGAGTTCTCCGGGAGAATTCGATTAGAGCGAGACTATGATGGATTTCGTATATGGCCTGACAATACCATGTCCAATATATGGTCTTTGAGATATTAGTTGGATGATGGACTATAGATATATGGTAACTGAGGACAGATAGATCCAATGGACAAGATCCCTTATACAGTCTGGGGACTATGGCGTAATAGCCTATTATGTTCATAGTCGATGAGTCGAGTGAATTATTATGAGATAATAATTCATTGAGCTAGGTATTAGATATTAGGCCTAGAGGATCACACTCATATAGTGGATGCTTCAGCGAATAGAGGATTATATAGAGATCTAATTAGCCCCTATTTTCATTAGATAAGACCTGATATTAATGGGCTCCTTGTATTAGGCCCAATTAGAGGCCAAAACAGATTATTGGATAGAGATCCAATAATCTAAGGTTAGTAGGTAATTGGATAGAGATCCAATACCCACTAAGGCAGGATCCCTAGGGTTTTTAGTAGCACTCTATAAATAGGAGGGAGGCACATAGATGATAGGCTACATCTTTGGCCGCCCCCTCCTATTCTCTTCCCTCCCTCTATATAAGAGTTACGAGACTTGAGGCTGTGATTAGAAGATATCACTATAGTAATCCATCGTGTGGATATCGCTAGAGAGGAGGATGTTTAACCTCCTTCATCCTTTCCATCCGAATTTAAAAAAATAGGGATATACGATCTACATAAGTAAACAATCTCTCACATGATGTAGTTTTCGATTTTATAATTTTTCTCATGATCCAATCTTTTGCATAATAATTTGATCTACGTGTGAGACCTGTTTTATTTTTTATCTTCCACTGTATGTGTAATATTCCTATTTGGTTTCCCAACAAGTTGAGCAATGACCCCCCTCTAACCAAGGTGGAGAAGTCGGGTGCTAACCCCCTCTCCACCTAGGGTTGGTTGGTTAGGGATCATCCTCCCTCTTTGACCAAAGTCGAGGGGTCAAGTAGTGATCCCCACTTTGCCTAAGCTAGCTAGGTTGGGCATTGATTTCCCCTTTTGACTAATATGGAAGGGTCAGGCACTGACCCCCATTTCGTTTGAGGTGGGTGGGTCAGGCGCTGACGTCCTCCTCCAACCAAGGTTGAGGTGTCTCCACTCAAGGTGGACTAATTGAGCATTGACCTTCTCCGACCAAGGTGGAGGGGTTAGTCGCCAACCCCCTCTTTACCCGAGGTGGATAGGTTGGGCGTCGACCCCCTCCAACCAAGGTGGAGGTGTCGGACACTTACCCACTCTCTACTTGAAGTGGGTTGCTTAGGCACCGACCTCCTTCTTTGACCAAGGTGAAGGGGTTGGATTGTTAGGACCAATTGGCACTAAGAGGAGAGGGGGGGTGGGGTGGGGTTTGTTGGGGGGTGGTTGGATTTGGGTGAGGGTGGTGGGCATGAATTAATACAAGTATAAATTTTTCGTTTTAAACAAAAACATTTCAGTTTAAGCACGATAAGAAGATCCAAATCTTGTTGTTTAAATAAAGCAAGTGAATGATAAGAATATTGCTAACTTGCTTATTAATTACTTAAGAAAGAGCAATGAAATCCAAAAGATCAGAAATATCGTAAGTGAAATGTTTGCTTTCAAAGAGTAAACAAGATCAGAAGTGTTAATAAGGAAAGTAAAAGATGAACTCATAATTTTTATAGTGGTTCAGCACCAACGACCTATATCTACTCCTGAGTCCTCTTTCTTGAGGTACACTGGCATCCACTACCGATCTTCTTTAGGTGAAGATCAAACCCTTACATTTTGCTTACAAGGGAGACAAGATTACACTCTTTGATCACTTCCTTACCCGTTTTCTTTTTCTTACAATTCTCATATAATATTTTCTCATAATATAATCCCTAAAATTATTGTTTAGAATGAAAGAAAATTTGGAGTATTTATAGGCCCTAAGTGGCTTCAGATTTTTGGAGCCAAAAATCAAACATACCCGAAAAAACCATGTACGGGTGATTTACCCGTCGACCTGGGTGGCTCAGCCGCCTAAACACCAGGGTATAGGCGGTTTAACTGCCCAACCTGGGCGACCACCCGAAAGCCTGGGCAGTGGCAGTACACCCGCCGCTCACTAGCGGTTTCCCCGTCAGATTTTTTACAAAAGTGGTTCCCTCCACTTTTCGAATTTTGGCTTGAACCTGATATTGACTAACCCTTTGGTCAACCAATTGAGCTCACCCTAAGCTCAATCAAACCCTAATAGTGGACCCAATTGCCTTATTGAGTTGATTTAGATTCCTTCCAAATCTAACTCAATTTGTACTCAAACCTCAACTATGACTCAATGATTATAACACTTAATGACCAATCGAGATAATCAAGATCTAACTCCTGCCAATCCGGTAGCCTCTAGCATTCTTGCGGCGAGTCTTCTAGTGATCTCCCGGTGTGTTCCCAATAAGCTTCCCGATCCCTTCAGCGAATCTCCTAGCGAACTTCGGCAGTGCATCATCTGAACCCGGCTCGACGCCCAAGCTTGATCTTGGCCCATCATCTGGTTGCAACTTCATTGCTCCTATCATAGTTAGATCTGCACGATGCTAATTATAACTTAATTAAATATAATCATAATTGCTAAACATCTATTACAAGACCATCCTAACTCCCGATAAGTTTTTTGGCTACCCCCGACAATCTTCCGGTGAGTCTCAGTCTTCTTTTAATGAACTCCCTTGTGCCATCCTGGCAAACTCCCAATACTCTCAGCGAGCTCCCGACGCACTCCTGGCGAGTTCCCAACCGCATCGACCCAATGCATGGACTTGACCTTGGCCAATCCTGATTGTAATAATCATTCTATCGTAATTAATCCTGCATCAATCAATTTCTAACAATCTATGTTAGATCAATAACCCATCAATTGATTTTATCATCAAAATCTGAGATTCAACAATCTCCTCCTTTTTTATGATGATAATCAATTGCTGATAGGAGTTAATCCTAACTCCCCCTAAATCCATGCCACTTAAATTTAAGAGAATCACTCACTCTTAAATTTAAGCAATCAACATTCTATGCAAATTTTAACATAAATTTGCATCAAATCATCAACTTATGAGTAAAAAGGAATTAAGAATCTATATCTAAGATGTCCAATTTATATCCTTATCCAAGATATTCATGTATTTCAACAAGATCATGTGTCATCAATGTATTCATCATGTACTCTCAATATATATTTCCTCCCTTTGTCATCAACAAAAAGGTGAAATATAGCTAATAATTTCAAAGCATAGGATGACATTACTCCCCCTTAGTATATATATTATAAAATTTTCCTCCCTTTAGTAAGGAGAGAAATAAGGGAGGTGTTGTTGAATCATTTCATCATAGAGAAGAGCTCTTAATAAATTTTAAAAGCAATACTAAAATGAGCTCAAAAGTTAAAGAGATTTAAAGATTACTTATATATTTCAAATGTAGCAAAAGTAATCTCTTGATATCAAAAATTGCCTCTTTTAAATTTCAAATGTGGTATATCTTTATGTAATTTCTTTTTAAAACAATAAGATAAAATCATGGAGAAAGTTTTCAAAAAAATATTATCACAAAAAGGCTTCAAATCTATATTATTAATTTATATATTTTCATGATTTAACATTTCTAGGTCTCAACCTCAATCTTGTATATATAAAATTTCGAATATGAGCTCAACAAATTTTTCTCATGTAAATTTCAGGAAAATATAGTAAATAAATCTGAACAATTACAAATTATTATATTTATGTAGATTTTTAAAATCATCATTATATGCATGGTTATCATACATGATTTCACATTATTATACCTTCTCCCTCTTTGTCATCAACAAAAGGAGAAGTGCAATTAGCAAATTTTTGATATATGAAAGCTTAGCAATTTAACAAAGTTTTTATTACTTTAGAACATGCAAGCTAGTGAATTCATTCTTCTCTTTTAAGAAGTGCAAGCTAGCAAATATTTGCTTCCTTTCTATTCAAGCTAGCAATTTTATAAGTTAACAAGTTTTGCTCCCCTTTTATCATTGTAAAAAAGAAGAGATGGATAAAATAGTGTAAAACTTTTCTCATTACATCATTTTTTAAGAAATAAATCAAGAAATATACCAATCATCATATGAAATATATCAAGAAAAATTAACATGATTATGATATATTCAATTTATGAAAACAAATTGTGAATAAAAAGAGACAAGTCATAGGAGAAACAAATAAAATCTCTTGATTTATCCATAAGAAATCTTAAGTTGTCAAGTTCATGATTTGTACAAAAATCTCTTTCTAAATAATACAAAAATATATAACAAAAGATCTTGATTCATAAAGATTTCAAGTTATAATTCTAAGAAATCAAAACCACGATATAGATAAATCACTCATTCAATTTCAAAATCATCAAAATCAATTTCAAGAGATTCAAAATGTAATTATTTGACTTATTAATCTCTTAAAATGCTAGTGATTTTCTTTCCCCACATGTATAAGCAAGAAGGTAGAATCAAGGTAGAGAAATGAAAAATATCATATCATAAAAATACTCAATTTTAAAGATGTAAATTTTATAGATGTGAATTTTGAAATTAAGCTTAAAACTTTCAAGACATTTAAGGAGATTCAAAAGTTTAAGAGCTACTCATGCATTTAAAATCATCTCATGTAATTTCAAGTATAGTAAAAAATCATCTATTGTAAATTTTGATAAAAGGCATCAAGAATTTCATAAGAATGCATGATAGTAGATCAAGCTTAAATTGCAAATCAATTATTTTACATGTATTTAAAAAATTCTAAATTTTCTTCCAAACAAATTATTTATTATTCAAGGTTATCATATCCAATTTACTTCTAATCATATTAATAATTTTATCTCCCCCTTTTTTTTGTTAGTATCAATAAAGAAATTTGATAGCATAATTTCTTCTTAGCATTCATATTCAAATTACGTCAAAAAGTACAAGGAGATTATGTCATTAAAGATAAAATCAAATTTTTGAATGTCAAAAGACATGATTTCATTTAATAAGTTTCTTTCTCTTTTTTTATGAATAATAAAATGAGTCTTAGGGAATAATTTCAATTCATCCAAGATAAATTTTTAATAAAGAAGAATGATCTCAATAATAATTTCAATTAATATTGATAAGATTATAAATTATATTTTTATTTAAAAGAAAAAATTATAGAGATCAATAACGTGATTCCCATAACATATAAGACAAGTCAATAAATTAAGGGAATGTTTATGATAATACAAATCTCTTTCGATTTTTAATTTATCACAAATTTAAGAAATATTAATTTTGGTGATAAGTTATGTCATTCATGAGTCTTAAAATAAATCATGTCAAGATAAATATTGATATCAAAAGACATTCATGAATATTAAAGACATGATTTAATTTAATAAATCTCTTCTTAGATCATAAAATAGAAGATTTTCAAGTTTTATTTTCTAAACTTACCAAAATCATGATAATAATTTATTAAAGTTTAAATCATCAAATTGTCAAAATCACTTTCATAAAAATAATATAATCGATTCATTAATCTATTTTAAAATAAAATCGTTTAAAAACTTATCCAAAATCATCATCAAAATTCACTTTTCAAAAAATTCAATGAAAGCATCATATATTATTTTTCAATAGATAAAATTCTCTAATCCATTTTTGTATAAGAGATTCAACAATAATAGTATTATTTTGTCTCTCGTTGAATGACTAATAGAATAAAAATTATTTCAAGAATAGTTATCATTCGTTTGAAATTTATTTCAAGAATGCAATGTTATTTAAAGTCAAAAACACAATTTCATCAACATCATTACAATAAAATATTTTCAAATGAAAATTTTGATTTATTTAATTCCAATGATTTTTGGACTTAGTGTAGTGAGTTACTATGCTCATTTCATTCTCATTAAATATATTTTTAATTTACAAAAATACTAGACAATGAAGCATGATTTTTATCTCTCTTTTCTATATTGTTCTATACTAAAATTATATCATTCAACACAATCATTCAATCATAACATTTCAATCATTTAAATCAATCATTTCATACACTTTGTCAATATTTGAACCATTTAACAATAGTATTTACATTTAAAGAAGCCAATAATTTTAGCATTCACTCAAAATATGTTCTTCAATAACTAATGTTCTTTAATTCTAATTCATTTTCATACTTGTATACTCTAGCTCTGCATCATCAATATTAATTATATAATGATGAACCACTAAAAGATTCATTATCAATAATTTTAATTTTAATAATTTTCTTATTAATATTTAGGCTAGTAAGCTTGAAGGAGTGTTAGATCTCAAGTAATATGACTTGAGCATCTACTTTCAAAATATTTTTATTGCTCTTAGCCTTGTTAGGAAACAACTTTATATCATGGGAGGTTTTGATTTAGGTACCCATTTAACATTGGGTCCTTCATGATATGTTCTTCCTATTTTCTCTAATGACATAAGATTGTTTATAGTTTCTTTAGGAACCCAAACTAACTTGTGAGGACTATAGTTTTTGAACGGACATTTATAAGTTATATGTCGTGATCTACCACAAAAATTACACTTAATTCTTGGTGGCATAGTTAATGTTAGTCCTTTAACAAAAATAGTTGGCTTTTGTTGGGTATTGCCCACAAAGCATATTTCATTCTTCTATTAGTATGACCCTTATTGGCAAGGATCATATTCAAGGATTTATTATCAATTTCAAATTTTTTTTATCATTGTCTTAAGCATGATATTTTCTTCTTTAATGTTGTCTAGCATTTCACATTTAGAACTAGGATTGTGTGATGCTAATAACTCATGCATTTCATCAACTTTACTAACTAACAAATCATATTCATGTTTAAGCAACTTAAAAGATTTACTAAGTTTTTTAAATTCACCAAATAAATCATGAAGCATATTTAATAATTCTAAAAAAATTATTTAATGAATCACTAACCTCATTGTCGATGGTCATAAGAGCAAGGTTCTCCACTTCTTGGTTGTGCATTTGATCTTTGAAGCTCCTAGGCTTCTTGCGTTCATAGCAAGAGGTTTTGTCCATCTTTATATTATTTTTAAGGTTCAAGTTCATTAATTTTTTCGGTTCATTTATGAAAAGTTCAAGGTCCTCATCACTCGAGATTTCACTTAATGAGTTATATGTTCTTCTCAGTTCACATTTCTTCCGGTTCTTAGGAAAGTGTTCTTCTTGTTCATTTTTAGAAGTATTTTCATTTAATAATTTATTTCTATTAAATGTGCTTTCATATGCTATTTCTAATGCATGCCATAAATAAAAATTAGAATCAAAATAAGAAACCCGATCAAATTCATTTTTATCAAGGGCACAAAACAAGACATTCATAGCCTTTACATTTAAAGAGAAAGTCTTCTTCTCCAAATCTTTCCAATTGTTCATTGGAAGAAAAGACTTTTCAAATCTGTTTTTAATAGTAGTCCATAAATCAAGGTCTAAAGAAAGCAAAAAAACTCTCATCCGAGTTTTCTAATAAGTATAGTCCGTCCCATTGAAAATAGAAGGTCAAACGATAGAAAAGCCCTCTTGAAAGCCAATAAGAGTCATTTCTCTTAGGTGCTAAATCGAATGAGGAAAACCGAGGCTCTGATACTAATTGTTAGGATAAATTGGTACTGAGAGGGGAGGGGTGAATTAGTGTAAGTGTAAATTTTTCATTTTAAACAAAAATATTTTGGTTTAAGCATGATAGGAAGATCCAAAGCTTGTTGTTCAAATAAAGCAAGTGAATGATAAAAATATTGGTAAGTTACTTGCTTACTAATTACTTAAGAAAGAACAAAGAAATTCGAAAGATAAGAAATTTCGTAAATGAAATGTTTACTTTTAAAAAGTAAACAAGTTCAGAAGCGTTAATAAGGAAAGCAAAAGATGAACTTATAATTTTTATAGTAGTTCAGCACCAATGACCTACGTCTATTCCCGAGTCCTCCTTCTTGAGGCACACGGGCGTCCACTACCGATCTTCTTTGGGTGAAGACTAAACCCTTACACTTTGCTTACAAGGGAGACAAAATTATACTCTTTGATCACTCTCTTACCCCTTTTCTTTTTCTTGTAATTATCATATAATATTTTCTTAGAATATAATCCCCAAAATTATTATTTAAAATATAAGAAAACTTGGGGTATTTATAGGCCCCATGTGGCTTCAGATTTTTGAAGCCAAAAATCAAACATATTCGGAAAAATCAGGTATGGCGGTTTACCCGCCGACCTAGACGGCTCAGTGATAGGACTTCAACAGGGTTAAGTCATAATCACCCTAGAAGTAATTAATAAGAACTTTGTGAGATTGTAATAAAACCCTACCTAGTCACTTCTATCATATAAAGAAGTGTGGCTATAGTTTATTTTGGGGCCTTAAGGCTTCCTTGCCATCACCCCCTTTAATGGATTGCTCGGCTAGGGTTTCTAGTAGAGGGGCATGGCTTGTGCAGCCACTTAGGCCACCGCCCCCTTTATTTCTGCATGGTAACTATTGGAGGGGCAAAAGGGGGAATTCACTTAGAAAGTACTCCCTAGGGCTAGGGTTTGGAGCCCTATATAAGTATATAGCTTCCACCTCTTTTCATCAAGCAAGAATTAATTCTATTTTAGCCTTGTTGGTCTACCATAGGATGGAGGAACCCCTATAATGTTCCAAGGGTTGATCCCCCTCAAAGATCAAAATCTATAAAGTTCCATCTAGGGTTCTATCATCTAGTATCAGAGCAGTGTTTCTACTTCCCTATAGCCATCTCTGCCACCTTCAACTTCCCAATCAATTTCCATAATTGCTTTTGACGTCGCCTCCACTGTCGCCCACCAAGCCGCAGATCCATCAATCTATTATCATCCTTTGCATCAACATCATAGATCTGGTAAAAATCCAAAACCCACACCTCTTGCTACTGCTATTCCTTTATCTTATATATGGGAGAAGTTTTTCTAAAGTTTCTTTGCTGTAAAATTCTACCGTCGCAAACGTTATCATCATTGCGAAGGGGAAAAGCTGCAAAAAAATTTCAGTCGATTATTGCCTCTTGAACCTAAACTTTTGATCATCCTTTTTGGTTGAAACTTCTACATAAATTCGTAGATTGTCTTAGCTTTCATCTAAGACTAATCTCTGGAAAAAACTCTTTCTAGATCCGGACTTATAGTAATGCAACACAGTGCTAAAATTTTACAATGAAGAATCTGTCTTTCGCTTGTTGGCCTCTTAAAACCAAACTTTTGTTATTCTTTTTAGTTGAAACTTTTATACAATTTCATAAATCATCTTAGGTTTCATCTAAGATTAATCTCTAGGAAAAATTCTTTCTAAAACTAGAATTATAGTGCTACAATTCTTCATCGCATAGTGTTGGAATTTTACGATGAAGAATCTGTCTTTCGTATTTTGGCCTCTTGAAACTAAACTTTTGTTCATTCTTTTTTATCGAAATTTTTACACAATTTCATAGATCAACTTATCTTTCATCCAAGATTAATCTCTAGAAAAAATTTCTTCTGGAAATGGTTTTATTGTGCCTTCTTTCGTCATCATGTAGTGCTAGAATTTTACGATGAAGGATCTACCTTCCATCTTTTACCCTATTTCCCTATCATTACTCTGCCAAAATTTTGTCAAACTTTTTCTTGATATTGATCATATATGAACCTAGGGTTTTTGCATATTTGCCTTAAATTTTTCTCTGGAATTTATGTCGAGAATTTATCATTTCTCTGACATAAAATCTATTCGGCAGGACAACACATCGCAGCACCTTTCTTTATCGAATTCCATCGATTTTAAGTGTTGTATTTTGTGGGCTTTCAAACTTTCTTTCTCTCATCTACAAACCCTAACATCCTCACTAAAAATCATTCTAAACTGCACCCTAAACTGATCTAAAACAGCCACCAAAATCAGTCCTAAACTGCAACCAACCTTCCGTACTGATCCACCTATCTTCTCATCCAACCTTCCTTGTTGATCCACCTACCTTTGTTGCCATCTATCCCAAATCTAAAATCTATTTTTCTAATCTTTATTCACTACTATCATAGCCCTAAAACTATACCAAATCATACCCAAAACTTTATAAAATCATAGCCCTTAATCGCACCCAACACTGTGACAAAACCAGCGCCAAAAAATCGTAGCCTTCGGTCCACCAACCTTTCATCCACCCAACCTCCCTTATCCCTTCAACCGCAGCACATATCCCTCATTACATAATGCTGCCAATAGCAACCTCTCACTACTATCCTCCTTGATTACAGCCAACAGTGATCCTTATGGTAAAAAGCTACCAGCAGCGATCTTTCACTGCAATCTGTCTACATCGTAGCCCGTAGCAATCTTTCGCTGCCCAACTGTCTTGATCGCGGCCAACATCGAAGGGAACACAACCAACAGTGGTCTCTCACTCTATACTACCGCTGCCCTCCTCTGCAATAGTCATGCATACCGCTGCCTCGTTTTCCTCCTATTGTAGTCACACCCTTGCTGCAACCAACGCCACCTGCAGCCACGAAGTCGCAGCACAACTGCAGCCGACGTCACTACTGCTCTCTTCTTCCTCCACCATTGTTGTTACCTTCTGACTTAGATCTATTGGCTACCATCTTTCGATAAATATTAGCCACCTAAAAAATCATAGCCTTGATGATATTGCAGCATCACTATAGGACCGCAGCTGACGTTGCTACTGCCATCTTCTTTCTCCACCGTCGCTGCTACCCTTGGCTACCATCCTCCACTTGCAGACTTTACCACCATAGCCCTGACAATTTACAGTTAGAGATCATTACGTCATGACATCAGTTGGCTTATTTGAAGCCAAATTGAAAACTTTCGAGACGCGTATAGATGCTAGACTACGCGCTCTCTTCGAGGAGTTCAGATTAGGCCGATCATCGAGCCCAAGAAGACCACAACATAGAGCAAACTCAAATTGCAAAAAGAATCCATCAGACATAAGAAGCAAAGATAAGACACAACAACCCTGAACCTCGACGACATCAATCTTCTTTGCACCACTTCAAGAAGGGCACCTCAATCAAGATGCTCAAAGAATGAAAGTCACATCCCAATCAATGACATACAAACCTCCAGCAGCAACTGATTATAAGAATATTGATGAGCAACTAGTGAAGATCTGTCAAACCTCTACCATCCAAGAGTACCAGATCAGGTTTGAAAGGTTAACTAATCAAACTCGCGATTGGTTTGAAAAACAGATATTGAAGACTTTCATTGAGGGCTTGAAGCCGAAGATTCAAGAAGAAGTTAAAGCACGACAGCAATTCACACTTAAGGAAATCATCTCCTTTGCACGACTACATGAAGATAAGATGAACCAAGATGCTTAAAGGACTAAAGCCACCACACGACTAGCAGCACAGAGACTCTCAGTCTCATCTACCACCAACCGGTCACCTCAGCCGAAAAAGTTAACAAAAGAAGTGCTTCGGGATAGATCGATAAAGGGCCTATGTTGGTATTATAATAAACTATGAAGCCTAGACCACCATTGTAAAAAAGAGAGACCTCTATTGATTGAGCCCACTGAAGAACCCAAACTCAAAGATAAGGCTCTTGAGTCCGAGGAGAAGGATATGAAGGAAAAACCACAGTCAACCGCCCACACCTTGCATAGTTCACCACAGATAATGGACATTGATGGCTTCATCAAGCATCAGCCCATCACCATCCTCGCCGACACCAAGAGCTCCAACGACCCTATGAATGGCAAAAGAAAATATGTGATCTTATGTGGGAAAGGAGAGAACGAAGAAAATATGATCTCAACATAGTGCTTGGAGAAGCTCGCTGAAATCTCAAGCACCTCCATCGAACAAAGCCAACTCCTTCTTACCAAACTGCATGACCCTCGTATATTGGTTTTACAAGGGGAACCACCAACACATATTCGCCCATATTGCTATCCACATCTTCAGAGGACCGAAGCTAAAAGGATCATCTAAGAGATGTAGGAGATACGGATCATTCGACCACGACCTTCCCTTGCAATGACACTTTATCTCTAAAAACTTTACCTCTTTGTTTGTAGGGATAAGATCTTCCTGAAGTGCCACATTCAATTAAAATAACTATAGTTCCTGATGCAGCGCTCCCACATCTCGGGCTACTTCCACGTCTTCACCAAGGAGTGGATCATTATGCTTAAAGACTTTCTGATGATGACCTCCGATCTACGGCCCAAGACCACGAGAAAATTGAGCCTCTCCAGGGGAAGGATCATTCGTAAGACTCAATGAAGTATAAACATCATCCCTCTCATTATAAAGAAAGATGCACCACCTTAGCCGAGTGGAACTAAGCCCTCACGACCATGATGTTGTCCACACCAAATCATTGCCAGATATTTATTATTAGAGCAGACACATCCAGAGTAGGGGTCAGCACCATTCTCATGCAAGATAGTCAATAGCACGAAGAAGTGAAAATGGGCCCTGAAAAATTACCACTCCTACCCAACTCAGACTTAGATCAGGCTCACACCACTAGAGATTTTATCAGAGGACAACCGTTACTCCAAGAGAAGGCACGACTACTATTACAGAGTAACCACATGGCAGCCCATGCAAGGAAGGAATTTCTCTCTAATAAACACCGAAGCAGAATAAAGTTTACAAAGAAAGATCATGTCCCTTTTCATCTCCAGCTCCACCAACATGAAATTCAAGCCTCAAGAAGTTGGTCTCCCTATTTCTTTAGACCTTGTAAAATTGGGGATCACATTGGGGCCCTAACATAGAGATCAGATCCATGCACCATATCAAGATTATAGTTGATCCTTCAGGTGTCCCACCTCAGATAGAAATTTAAAGATGACAACTCAGCCCAAATTCTTCCAACTGACACCCAAGCTGATGAGGAGCTGAAGACCGATTCCTAGAGTTTATGGACCCTCAGCCTTGAGGACAAGGTTGATTTTAAGAGGGCGGGTTTAATAGGACTCAGTAGGGTTGAGTCCTAATCACTATATAAGTAATTAATAAGAACCCTGTGAGATTATAATAAAACCCCACCTAATCAATTTTATCATATAAAGAAGTGTAGCTATGATTTATTTTGGGGCCTTAGGGCTTCCTCATCGTCACCCCCTTTACTAGGTTGGTCAGCTAGGGTTTCTAGCAGAGGGGCATGGCTTGTGCAGCCACTTAGGCCACCGCCCCCTTTATTTATGCATGGTAGCTATAGGAGAGGTAAAAAGGAGAATTTACTTAGGAATCACCCCCTAGGGCTAGGGTTTGGAGCCTTATATAAGCATGTAATCTCCACATCTTTTCATCAAGCAAGAATCAATTTTATTTCAGCCTCTTTGGCCAATCCTAGAAGGGAGGAACCCCTATAGTGTTCCAAGGGTTTATCCCCCTCAATGATCAAAATCTATAAATCTCCACCAGGGTATGGGCGGTTTAACCGCCCAGCCTGGGCGGGTCAGTCGCCCGAAAGCTTAGGCGGTGGTGGTACACCCACCGCTCACCGATGGTTTACTAGTCGAAATTTTCACAAAAGTGGTTCCCTCCATTTTCGAATTTCGACTTGAACATGATGTTGACCAACCCTTTGGTTAACCAATTAAGCTTAATATTAGCTCAATCAAACCCCAATAGTGGACCCGATTGCCTTATTGAGTTGATTTAGATTCCTTACAAATCCAACTCAATTTGGACTCAAACCTTAACTATGACTCAATGATTACAATACTTAATGACCAATCAAGATGATCAAGATCTAACTCCTGCTAATTCGGTAGCCTCTGACATTCTTACGGTGAGTCTTCTAGTCTTCTTCCAGCGATCTCTTGGCGTGTTCCCAGCGAGCTTCCTGATCCCTTCATCGAATCTCCTAATGAACTTCGGTGAGATCTCATTGCATTGTCCGAACCCAGCCCGATACCTAAGCTTGATCTTAGCCTATCATCTGGTTATAACTTCATTGCTCCTGTCATAGTTAGACCTACATGATGCTAATTATAACTTAATTAGATACAATCATAATTGTCAAACATCCATTACAAGACCATCATAACTCCCGGTAAGCTTTTCGGCTACCCCGGACAATCTTCTTCTGGCAAACTCCCTTGCGCCATCCTGGCAAATTCCTGATACCCTCGGCGAGCTCTTGATGAACTCCTGGCAAGTTTTCAACCGTATTAACCAGATGCATAGACTTGATCTTGGCCAATCCTGATTATAATAATCATTCTATCGTAATTAATCCTACATCAATCAATTTCTAACAATTCATGTTAGATCAATAACCCATCAATTTTTATTATCAAAATCTAAGATTCAACATGGATGTCGTCCTCTTCTCCAACCAAGGTGGAGGGTTGAGCGCTGACCCCCTCTTCACCCAAAGTGGGCTAATCAAGTGCCAACCCCCTTCGACCAAGGTGGAGGGGTTAGGTGTTGCCCCTCTCCACTCGAGGTGGGCTACTTGGGTATCGACCTCCCTCTTTGACCAAGGTGGAGGAGTCAGGTGCCAACACCCCCTCTCTATCCAAGGCAGGTAGGTCGAGCATCGACCTCCTTTTCGCCTTAGGTGAGTGGGTCGGGCACCAACCTCCTTCGACCAAGGTGGAGGGATCAGGTGCTGACTCCCTCTTTGCTTGAAGTGAGTTGGTTGGGTACTGACCTCCCTCTCTGACCATGGTGGAGGGGTCAGGCATTGACCCTTTGTTCACCCAAGGTGGGCTAGTCAAAGTACCAACCCCAACCCAAGGTGGAGGGGTTGGGTGTCGATCCACTTTATGGTTGATATGGGCTAGTCGAGATGTGCTAATTGCCTCATTGCTTGAGGTGAAGAGGACAATATCCCAGCCCCCTTTTTTATGTGTGCCCAAAATACATTGATCGGGCACCCTTGCTCCCTCTCAAAGAAGCAATTAAGGGAGCATAAGACTAACGTGTCAGATGGACTAGACATTGTGCTTCAAAACTCTTGCCAAAGAGCTTCTGAAGCATAGCTTTGGGATATAACAAATGATATGGAGGATTTTATTGATCAATCATCGTCAACATGTATCTTTCATGTGATGTCCAAGATGAAAGGAGACAAAAGTTGCCTCTCATCGATCTACTTGCATGGATAAAGGTCGAAGATAAATAGTTATAAGTTGTCTCAACCCTTGTCGTCTATGTGAACAAGAGGCTAAATTGAGGTTGTTAAAGGGGGCTAAAAACTATCCCCTAAAAAATATTTTATCTCATCACTATCAAGTATAAAAACTTAATTTTGATAATTAAATATTTTTTTATCATTAATGATTGAACTTTATACCTCGGATTACTTATGTATGCATTATTAGGATCAGGGTATGAAACATATTTTACTCTCGATCTTCATGTAGGTGTCATCTCAATAACTTGATATTTCTATCTTGAAAATACCTCGAACAATCTGAAATACATTAAGTCTAAATCACGTCGATTAATGAAATCTTTCCTTAAAAAATACAATCCAAAACTTTTGTAATTTTGAATTAAACTATTGACATTTGAAAATGTTCAGGTTTTTCTTCTGTTTATTTTTCTCAATTTCTCTCTCTCTCTCTCTCTTTATATTTTTGAACAAAAAATTTGGTCAAAGTTTGGCTTTTCCTGTTGATTGTCATGTATTTATGATTTTGAAGAACTTTCAAAGGGAAGACCAAGTCATGATTGGTAGCCCAGTATATGTTGATAAGAAATGGAAGCAGGTGTTGACCTCCTGCTCTTCCTGCACAGAAATGGCTTCGTTCCGGGGATTATCTTGCAGTATCGCTTTGTGCTCGCTCATCATCATCTTCTTCTTCGTTCCATTAGTTTCAGCTCAGCTGTCGCGGACGTTCTACAACACCTCATGCCCGAATGCTCTCTCCATCATTCGCACCGCCGTGAGAGCAGCAGTGGCCAGGGACGGCCGCATGGGCGCTTCCTTGCTCAGGCTTCACTTCCACGACTGCTTTGTGCAAGCAAGTCTTCTTTTTTAGCTTGATTAGGCGTCTATTTAGAACACAAGCGCACAATTAGGATCAACCAGAGGAGGATTAATGGATGATGTGTAGCTTGTTCGCAGGGATGTGATGCTTCTTTATTGCTGGATGACACTTCGACCTTCACAGGGGAGAAGACCGCCAACCCCAACAACAACTCCCTGAGAGGGTTTGAGGTCATCGACGCCATCAAGTCGAAGCTGGAGAGCGGCTGCAAGCAGGTGGTGTCGTGCGCCGACATCGTCGCCGTCGCTGCTCGCGACTCGGTCGTCGCGGTTGTATCTCGTGACCTCTTTTTGCTGCCGGAACTGTAGTCAAATAGAAGGCTTCAAATCTTATTAATCTGCTACGTAGAAAACATCTCACAGTTAGGAGGACCGACATGGACGGTTGAATTGGGCAGGAGAGACTCCACCACTGCAAGCTTGCGATCCGCGAACACCGACATCCCCGGTCCCACCGCCGACCTCCGCACTCTCATCTCTTCCTTCTCCGGCAAAGGCCTTAGCACCTCCGACATGGCAGCCCTCTCCGGTAATTCTTCGTCACAGCCATTCCTCACCCCCACCTTACATCCAATTCTGGAGCTCCATTCCATCGAGTAAGCTACATGTGATACCTGCAGGGGCTCATACGATAGGTCAAGCCCGGTGCTTCCTGTTCCGAGCCCGAGTCTACAACGACACGAACATCGACCCCTCCTTTGCATCGTCGTTGCGGTCGAACTGCTCGAGCTCCGGCGGCGACAACGAGCTGTCGCCGCTCGAACTCGACGACGCCGACCGTGTTCGACAATGACTACTACGCCAATCTGGTGAGGGAGAGAGGTCTCCTGCACACGGACCAGCAGCTGTTCATGAATGGAGGAGGCTCGGTGGAGTCTCAAGTCAGCTCCTACGCCAGGAACTCTGCCAAGTTCTTCAGCGACTTCGCCAGCGCCATGGTGAAGATGGGCAGCATTAGTCCTTTTGACTGGTAGCACCGGAGAGATCAGGATCAACTGTAGGAAGATCAACTAAGAAATCCATGGCATTCGCTGTCGTGCATTTGCATGTTGCAGCTGTTCTCTGGCTCCATGTTTTGGCATTTAGCTTAAGAGGACAAGATGTTATAACCATTAACAAGACATGTGAGCTCTTGAGAGCATAAGGTACCAGATTACCTGATACCAAAAAATCTCCTTCGGTTTCGGTCATTGTCTGCTTTGAGCCCCAACATGAGATCAGGAATCAATTTCCTTCGTTTCGATTATTTCTGTTGTTGTCCTGCTGAACCCCTGCGAAGAAGGAAGCATCGTTGAAGCTTCGGCAGCTGCAAAACGCACCTTTGGAGCTCCACAGAAGAGGGATGACATTACAATACAATACTTTTGGATGAGGGTTAAAAATAAGGATCGTTATTAAATAAAAGGCATTATCTATAATTATAAAAAGCATTACATATAAATATTGTATATCCTATATATACATCTATCTATCTGTATAACAAAACAATTTCAATTTCAATAAATGTCTTAGTGTATTAGTTTTATTAAATACACCTGTATCTATAATATTGTTGAATCCCGAGGAGCTAGATGAGAAGAAACTCTAGTATAACTCAAAAAGAATCGGATTTAGTAAACCACATAGAGAAAAGAATGAATGGAATAACTTATCGGGGCAATGATACCTCAAGCACTTGAACCTGCTTGGATCATAGTTAGATGAGAAAGTCATTTTCAGGTTAACTATTTACATTAAGATTATTTGTATTTATAATAAATTAAAATTCTAAGAACTAGTTACATAACCTTTTTAGTTCTTTTGTTTTTAGATTTAAAATTTTATATTAAAATATCTATAATTATAAAAATAAGATATTTAATCTCATTTATCCTAATATCTTACGATAATCTATAGATTACTCCCAGTAATTAACTACCTTTATCATTTCGATCATTATACTTTCAAAAGTTGCATTGAAATATTTATACTTAAGAAACTGAAATATTTAATCTTATTACCTTAATAAAATCTCTCTCATTTTATAAAATTATCTTTTTAACCCTATATAGGAATATCAATATTTCACTTTTGTAAATATAAAAATTTCAAATGACTTTAAAAAGATATATTAAAAGTAACTAATTATAAAAACTAATATATAATTAACATTTCTTGATATAACCCTCATTCTGGATTTCACTGCAGCTAGATCTCATGTTAGACTTGATCTTAGATCTCAATCGATGGTGTTCAGATAAATAATGTTAAATATTTTATTTTCATAATTATAAAGATTTTATGTAAATTTTTTAAATCTATAACTAGAACGATTAATATCCAATTAGCCTAGATCCTAAACACAAACCCATAGCCCCGTAGCTCACAAACTAAGGTGAACTGCGCCACTCAATACGGGCCTCAGCTTCTCCTTTCATAAGCTTCGAATCGCATCACTGCTCACCTCCATCACTGATGCACCGCTGGTGACCCCGTAGACCTCCACTTGCAGCACGAAATCCCATGCTTCCTCTTGATCACCGATCCCATCCCCCTCTTACCTACCCTCCTCACCATCAAGCCCTCTATTGTTAGAACACTTGCATATTCTAAGCTTGGGGTGATCTCTATATGAGATCGGTCTTTTTGGAACTCTATAGGGGTTCCTCCCTCGGTTTTCTACTATATTAGCTGAAAGATAATTGATATATTGATGATGAAAGATAGGAGAATACAAAACTATTTATAGAGCTTCTAAACCCCAGCTCCTAATAGGATTTCTATTTAAGACTCCTACTCTTAATGACTCATAACGACTCGTACTCCTACTTCCAACAACTCCAACTCCAACTCTAAGAAGAAACATCCAAACTAATCCTAATCATATTCTAACTTAATCTCTCCTCAACCAACCCTTATTTAACTAGGATAAGGGGTGATTAATTAGGATGACATGTATCTTATTCTTCCCTCAAAATATCTTCCTTCTTGCTTCTTTATTAGGGGTCGGCTAGATAGGATTTACATGAATGCCCTTATGATTTATATATTTGCCCTCTTTAATGAAACTATATTATGACTCTCCTAGCTAGAGTCCTAATAGACCCACCCTCTTCAAATCAGTCTTATCCTCAAGGCTGAGTTTCATGTCTCTGGATCGTGATCTTCAACTCCTCACGAGTCCCTCGTGGCCCTATAATAGGCACATCATGTTCCTGGGGTCCAGTATCAATAATAGTAACTGGACGATGATATGTCGCGATCCCGTGATCTCATACAATCATCAGTTTAATTTGGGCCTCCTTATCAACTTGGGTGTCTGGTGGATAAGTTATGGCTGAGTTGTCCTCTCTAAACTTCCATTTGCGGTAAGATTCATGGAGGATGAGTTATAATTTTGAATTAGTATGCAAGTTCGATCCACGATTTACAACTCCAATGTGATCTCTAATTTTGTAGCATCCAAAGTAACTAGGAGACTACTTCTGTGAGACTCAAGTCTTCATAAATCATGCTTGTAGGGATGAATACGGAGAAAAACTTGATTTTTAATAACAAACTTCCTTCTATTTCGGTGTTTGTCAAGCAGTTGTTTCTTTCTTATGTGAGCTGACATGTGGTTATTCTTTATTGATAGCCAGACCTTCTTTTATGATGGTAGCTGCCTTCTAGTAAAGTCTATGGTAAGGTGAGCTCGATCTGAGTTTGGAAGGAGCAGAAGCTGTAATTTTTCAAGACTTACTTTCATATCCTCTTCGTGTTGTTGTCCTATATCATACCAAGCAATAAATTCAGCAAAGATTAGCATTCCCTCGTCATTGATTGGTAGTTTCAGATGATTTGGAGTTAGGGTTTTATTAATGTAGGCTAGGGGTCGACCATCTTGCATGTGGATAACATAATTTCTAACTCTCAATGTATCAATAATAAGCACTTAGTCGAAATCAGGTACAGTTAGTACCGGCAAAGAGTAGGAGCTACAACATGAATGTATGACCTCTGTTTTAAGCATATCATCTTTAATTCTCTCTATTTCAACTTTCTAATAGTGAGAATAATGATATGGCTGAGAGTTTGTTGCTGGTTTGCCCGAGAGAATCAGAATTCGATGGTCATGCTGACGGTTAGAATGTAGGCTACATAGTTCGACGAAAATATATAAAAATTCAACAAACAATTGGAGGATGTTTGGGTCTTCAAATTTATTGGCTCCCTCATAGAGTGCTACTAAAGTTGCATTAGGAAGATGTTGTTTTCTTTGTTCAAAACTTTCTCCATTTGTTGCGTGCAAGTCATCGTTATGTCACTCTTGCGTTTCGCGCCTAGGATCTCTTATTTCTCATGGCTAAAAATTTTCATAATAAATTTAGAAAACTTTCAAGAAACATCACCTAGTGTAATATGTCATTTGATATCAAGCACGGCCTCATAATCATTAAGAAAAAGGTGAAAGAAATCAGCAAGTATCTCTTGGTCTTGTCACAATAATTTTACCCGTGGACATTTTTTATTATACTTCAAAAGTTGACTATCATTGACCTCAACATTTAACCTGCTGTAATCTTTATTTTAGAGCATTAATTGGGCAACAACCTTATTGTTCATAAAGTTATTGGTGCTCATGGTATCAATAAGAATGGTGATCGGTTGTTGCTTTAGAAGTCCTCTCATTTTCACCGTTTGCAGGTTCGCATAGCCCATAAGAGTATGTGTCGTAAAATTAATCGGTTGCTATTATTCATCTGTGACCTCTTCTTCATACTTCTGACCTCCTCCTCTACATCTTCAAGAGGTTAAATCAATAGGTGACAACCATTTTTACAGTATTGGTTGCGGCTCCAAAGTTCATTGCAATACCAACAAAGACCCTTTGTCGATCGGTCGTATAGTTCTTCTCTTGTTAATTTTTTTGGCAGCAAAGGATGGTTGAAAGCAGAAGGAGGTTCATATGCCATGGGTCTAGGAGTGATTCTCATCCTCTGAGCGTCTTGGTTGAGTCGTTCTTCTTGGATTCAGGCAAAAGAGATTGTAGCCTTCATGGTTGAGGGCTGTCGCGCTTTAACTTCTCCTTTAATTTTCAGCTTGAGTCCTTTGATGAACATCCCTAATAATTTTCTGTTAGACCAATCATGAGAAAAGTAAGATAATTCCTCAAACTTGGTCTAGTATTCCTAGATCGTGGAGATTTATCGGATCTTGGCAAGTTATCCGTTGATATTCTCATACTTGGTCGGCTCAAAGCGGTTCAACAGCGCACACTTGAATTGTATCCACGTCAGAGTCTCATAATTATATTCAAGCCAATTGTACTATCATAAAACATCTCCTTCAATATGGATGACTATGGTGTCCACCATAGAATTCTTCGGTGTTTGGTGATGACAGAAGTAATGTTCGACATGCGAAATCTATCTCATCGGGTCTCCTTCCCATCGAGGGAAGTCCACCCTCATGTGTGCCTCATATCAATGGCTCGTTCTTTCTTTTTGAGAGGCCTCTCTTAACTTTGACCTTGTTGGAATTTTATTGGGCTTGGAGATTGGCTCAATCCGAATTTAATGAATAAGGCACATAACCTGTCCTCTATGCGTGATTCAAATGCCTCCAACTTAGCATCGATTAAACCTTGATACGGTTTGAGGCTAACAGGTTGATGTTTTTCTAGGTGTTGTTGGGGTTGTGATTTAGGGCTACTATAGGGGCTGTAAGGAGGGTTTGGTGACAGAGGTTTAGAGTTAGAGGGATGGCTTATGATTGTTGTTGATGATAGGAATCGATTTTATAGGATTGGTGGCTGTGGAGCATAAGGATCAGTAGAAGGTTCGGTGGCTGCGGAAGACTGTTATTTAGGCTGCGGTTTGAGTTGGCTGCGAATTCTGGAAATAGGTTATGATAACTACATCTTAAGGCTAGAGGGGTGCTCTAAAGGTGACATGGGTGACAGCAACAATTTCAGTAAGGATCATATATGGGTGCAATAAAAAATATCGAAAGGTAGTGCAGCAGAATTCTACGTCGATAGGCTGCAAAAGGTCACTATTTTAGGCTACATTTTTGGGTATTGTTTGGGTTATAAAAATAGGTTATGATGGTTGCGTCTTAAGACTAAAAGTATGCTCTAAAGACATCTTGGGTGGTGGCAGCAAGATGGTTGGGTTTCGGTGGGTTAAGAGGAAGAAGAAAGACAAAAGTGCAGCATTAGATTTTTTATCGAAAAAATTCCGACAGTAAAGACATAAATTTTTCTAGAAATTCTCAATGAAAATTCAAGTAAAACTCAAGGGGAATCTACTGGTAAGGGAGAGATAATATCATAAAAAACTTTGTGGAAAGAAACAATAGAAAAAGTTTTCACAAAATTAAAGATTGTAAGAAGGTGTTGCTGTAGATTTTTTTCAGTGAAAGATTTCAGTAGTATAGTCTAAATTTTTTGTAGCATCTTATAACAAGGAATCAAGTAAAACTCAATGAGAATAGGTAATGGTATCAAAAAATTTATGAAAGAAATCGGCAATAAAAGTTTTGGCAAGATCAAGGAATACGAAAAGGTACTACGACAGAATTTTTTTTCATCGAAAAATTTCAACAGTATAGACAAGACTTTTTTTCAGCAGTTCAAAAAAAGGATTCGAGTAAAACTCAAAGAGAATATGCTGGTAAAGGAAAGGTAATGCTGATAAAAAAATTTGTGAAATGCAACAGTTTGGACGTAAAAGATCAACGGTTTATATTGAGAATTTTTCAACGAAACCAAAAGAAAATCCAAAAAATAAGAAGTGCTAAAGTCGTCGTAAAAATTTCGTAGAGATTGGATTAGTAAAAACATAACAACAAATCAAATAGTCAAGGGTGTGCGGCTAGAATTCTGTAGCTTAATTTTCATCGTAAAGATGCAAACTTTACGACGAAAAGTTTATGCGGTAAACAGGAACGAATTTTTTTTGGATTTTTTTGGAACGAGTTTATGCAGTAAAACAATTGTAGGAAGTACTTTGGACAGCTATGGGGGGCTGATGGACGGTTGTGGAAGGAGCGAGACGTCAAGAACGCTGCTCTAATACCAAGTGTTAAAACCCTTACGGATTCGAAACTTTGGGTGATCTCTATAGGGGATCGACCTCCTTGGAACTTCTATATCAAGTGTTAAAACTCTTGCAGATTCTAAGCTTGGGGTGATCTCCATAGGGGATCGGTCTCCTTAAAACTCTATAGGGGTTCCTCCCTGCTAGATAAGCTGAAAGATAATTAATCTATTGATGATAAGATGAGAGAGTATAAGACTATTTATTGGGCTCCTAAACCTCAACTC
Source organism: Ensete glaucum (assembly GCA_021527575.1). Classification (NCBI taxonomy): domain Eukaryota; kingdom Viridiplantae; phylum Streptophyta; class Magnoliopsida; order Zingiberales; family Musaceae; genus Ensete; species Ensete glaucum. Next base: position 35,287,337 of record CM038558.1, on the reverse strand, counting down.
CTAATAGGATTTCTACTTAAGACTCATACTCATAACAACTCCTATAAGAAGTAACTCATACTTCCAACAACTCCAACTTCAACTTTAAGAAACAATATCCAAACTAATCTTAATCATATTCTAACTTAACCCCTTCTCAACCAATCTCTCTTTAACTAGGATAAAGAATGATTAATTAAGGTGATATATATCTTATTCTTCCATCAAAATATTTTTTTCTTATCTAATTCTAAGATAGTCGACCTATTGAATTCTTTATTAAATATAATTTAGATGAATATATTTAGGATTTATATATTTGTTCTTTTTAATAAAACTATATTAGAACTCTGTCTGCCCCACCTCCTCAACCCGGTCATCGATGCGGTCCGCCGGCTCTAGACGCGAACCGCTCCTGTTCCGAAGTCGCATCCGTGAATAGGCCGGAAAGGTCGAGCCTGGATGCGAAGGATATGATGAGGTCGATGGCGTTGAGCTCACAACTCGTCGGGGTCGAGGCCGCTGGGGAACCAGGGGTCGCGGACGATGCCGTCGACGGAGATGCGGGTGGCGGGGTCGGGGTCGAGGAGGTGGGAGATGAGGCGGCGGAGGTCGGCCGGCGTCCAGCGGGGACAGCGATGGTGGCGTCGGTGGATCTTGCGGCAGAGAGACGTGAGGTTGTAGTCGTTGAAGGGGAGGAATCCGGCGTGGAGCACGAAGAGGACGACTCCGCAGGACCATATGTCCGCCTTGGCTCCGTCGAACCCGGCGATCCCCTTCCTCGACAGGAGGATCTCCGAGGCCACGTACGCCGGCATCCCGCACTGGGTATAGAGGAGGTCATAGGAGGAACAGAGGGCGGAGAGCCCAAAGTCGGATACCTTGAGGTCGTCAGCGTCGTCGAGAAGGAGGTTCTCAGGCTTGAGGTACCGGTGGAAGACGCCGCGGGAGTGTGAGTAAACGACGGCGGAGACGAGCTGGCTGAAGAGCCAGCGGCAGAGATCGTCCTGGAGGCGGCCACGGTCCTGGACGCGGGAAATGAGATCGCGGCCCTTGGCGAGCTCGAGGACGAGGGAGCGGGAGGCCAGCACCTCGTGGAGGCGGACGATGTAGGGGTGGCGGAGCCGGCGCGGAGGGCGGAGATCTCGAGGATGAATGAGTCGGCGGAGCCGGAGGAGGAGGGGCTGGTGGGCCGGCGGGGGTTGGGGAAGACCTTGATGGCGACTGTGTGGCCGGACGGGACGTGGCGCGCGTGGTGAACCTTGGCGGTGGCGCCGCGACCGAGGACCCGGACCAGCTCGTACTTGCCAAAGATGACCTTCGCTGCTTCTTCTCCTCTCGATCATATCGTTTCTTTACCTGTCGATTACAAATAGGCATCCAAAGAAGAGGAGGGAAAGCGAGGAATGGATGCTAATGCTTCAAAACAGCAGGAAAGCGCAGTAGAATCCACATCATATACAGATTTTACTGCGAAGGGGGTCTCTGCAAGGGGTTATGGAGAATGACGCAATAGATAGCTAATAACACGAGCTTGGCTTATAGTTTCCACAGTACAGATCCATGGTGTCGTGGCCTCCGTCACAACAGGAGATGGTAATGGATGGCACCAGATCAAGACTAGGTGCTGTTCCCCAGGAAAACCAGCGGCGAAGGTCCACAACCTGTTCCCTCCCTGTCACAGATGTGGCCGATGGAGCCAATACGTGGCCAGAAAGGAAAACAGACGGCATCAAATCAGAGACCGGCCACCATCAGTGTTGAGGATCGCGCATGGGTATCCTCTCTCCCTTGGGCCACCATCACTGTTGAGGACGCGGGCGTACGGTGGATACCTTTGATGATGGTGGCAACCACAGCTGGGGGGGGGGGATGTCAGCACACAACCTTTTAAACTCTTATGATTATTGTTATCATTCTTAAAGTTTAAACTCCAATACCCAAGTCGAACAGGAGATCTATCCTATATTAATACTTATCAAAATTCTAGCTATTGAATTTAATTCAAATTATATTAACAGAAAAAAAGAACTTCTACACCCCAAAAGTTTGTTTAGCAAGAGGACAAAATTTCTTCTCTCCCATTACTATACCACTGGACGCCTATCGTACTGAAAAAGAAAAAGGAAACTAATTGGTCATCAACTCATTTTAAAGTGTAATGGGAGGCGTGGCACATGATTTCAAGTACCCGAATCAGTAGGAATGGCAGATTCCAGGTGGGTGAACCCCACCTGATTGACACTTAAAAAACATAAATTTTAACCTTTCTATGCCCCCCTACATATCTTCCTTCTTCCATTCCATCACATTATGCATGGAATGACAGGTTCCAGAGCACTTCTGTACGCCTTTTTGTTCTCCAATGCTTTTACAATGATGTGCTTATTGCGCGCGAAAAAAATAGAACCATAAGAGCAATTTATAACTTCCCAAACAATTGCCCCAGTGACAGCAATAAAATACAAGAAGATATAACAAGAGACACAATGTCCATAGAGAGAGAAAAATAAAAAACTTATTTTTTCATATTAGAATCGTTTTAACATTGTAATGGCAAAAATGCTTATTGGAGGGCTTCAAAGAAAAGTGATATGTACAGGGCTTTTCTTTACCTGAGTCAAAAAGAAGAGACGTGCAGAAGGGGGGGGGGGGCATTAATAAATGGTATCGGTCATGAGCTTTCTTTTAGGTGGTGATCTCTCTATTATCTGCTTCTGCAAATCCATAAAACTTGATCCCTTGTGAGCAAATAATCTTCTAAGGTTAATCACAGAGAGCTCACTAAAGCTAGCAACAGCAAGATCAGCCTGTACCAACTCATACCTGCAGAATGAGTAGAGAGTGAAAAGACAGTCACTTAACGACAATAGCTATCTAGTAAACAAATTTCAGTGGTGTGATGAAAAAAACCATCCAAAAATCATAGAGAAACAAAGCAAAAGAAATCTACAGAACAGAACATCATGTAACTTTTCCTTATACAAGAACATTTTGGCATGGAGAACCAACTCCATGTTCTATTAATCCTCCAATTATTTTCACATACTATAGGGTCTCATATAAGACTGTCATATCTCAACGTGTAACCCTCAACGATCTGTCACGGACTTAGATTAAATTGCCTAAGTCGTGAGGCATTCTTGTGGCAAAGTCACGGACTTAGCTAGAATTGCCTAAGTCGTGAAGCACCCATGCACCAATATCTCAAACTTAGCTAAGATTGCCTAAGTCATAAATACCCTTGCGCCAAAATTTTAGACTTAGTTGGGATTGACTAAGTCATGAAACGCCCTTGCATTATCCGTCCGCAAAGGGGCCAGCCACGTTGCAACCTCGCGCAGGTCCCAAAGGACCTGCAAAAGAGAAGGTTGATTAATTTAAAAACGAACGATGGACAAGTCCCGACACCTCGCGAAGAGGAAAGCTTTAAAAGCAATTTAACAAACACCTTGAGTGCAACAAAGAAAAGAAAAAGAGAAAACAAGGACTTTAGAAGGTATAATGGACAATTGCAAGTCCACAAACGACGGTTCACCGAGTGTCGGGTGCAAAGACAAGCTCAACTTGTGAAAAATGTTCAACGCCCGACAATACATCGAAACCCCATCAAGCTCTGTTCCACCCGAGTGGTTCTAGGGGTATTGAGATGGCTGACACTTTGCACTTGATACCAGGAAGGGAGGAAGAGGAATGGACTTCGAAAAATAAAGAGAGAAACCGATAGTTGAGTTGAAGAAAAGAAACAAACTCAGGTTCGAACTAACATAAAACAGATAAAAATAGCTCACCACCAAGTTTAATGACGCAAGAGGATACAGAAAATTCACCACCTCAAGGAAATTAAACAAGGATACAGAACTGAATCAAAAGACTCACCACTCAAGGACGCATCCAAGAGATACAAAGTTTTAGAGAGACTCTAAAGAGCTTCTGCCAATACAAATTAGGTGCTAAACTTTTTTTCTAATCCTAAAACACCAAAGTACAGTGTATGAAACAACCCATAGGGAACTACAAAATTAAGTACTTTATATGTCATGAAGGAAAGCACCTGATTCAAGGAATATGCTCATGAGCTATCATATTTGAGTGAATAGGTTAAAAACTGTGAAGCAACATTGTGGACTGTAGGGAATCATAAGCAGCAATTTCTATACAAGTTGATTTTAGCAACTTAGGCACTCCCGTGTCAATCTCCCCTGGTTGAAAAAGACTTGTCCTCAAGTCCTTATTTGTTCCAACCACATGATAAGGACTAAAATCAACCACGTTGAATGTTGAGAGCACATAATCTTTAAGTAGATTGATCTCATAAAAATTCTTATCAATTCTCTTAAGCATATTGATTGGACTATTAGTCTTTAGTTTTGATTTCCCAAATTTGTCTAGTGGTAACCTCTCCTTCCTTAGATAAATCCAGATCAAATTACCTATATTAAACTCCATAAGCTTTCTATGTTTGTTGGCAACTTGCATGTACCTCTTATTTTACTTTTCAATAGTTGCTCCAACTTTCTCATACAACTTCTTTATCTACTTAGCTCTCTCATCAACATCTCCACTAAATTGCATAGTTGCAGAACAAGTAACTAAAGCCAAAGGATCTGCAGGATTAGCCCTAGGAATAAGATCGATGTCGAGTGTCTCAAAAGGTGGAAGGTTATGTGGGATATGTTTTAGCACCACATCTTGGAACTCCTCCATGATTGGTTTCATCATTGTTGGTGGCTCCTTGTGTTGTTCATTCTCAACTAAATCCAAAGGATCTATAAGATTGGTCCTTGAAATAAGATCAACGTGATGCTGGTTATCTGTCAAAGGAGAAAGGTTATGTGGGATCTCTTCCGATACAATATCTTGGAACTCCTTCAAGATTGGTTTCATAATTGTTGATAGCTCCTTGTGTTATTCATTCTCCTCTGCTACTACTAGAGCCAAAACATGTCCACCCCTTTCTAATTTACCCTTGCATTCATCGTAGGACATAAAAGACAAACCATGATCAGCATAAGTAATCTCTTCCTCATCATATTTTGGTGTGTCATTGGCTTTATTTCCTTCTCCATCACGATGTTCAACAAATGTAACAATCCTCCTATTTGGACATCTAAAGCAATATGCTCAAAACCATGACATTCGAAGCATTTTTGGTCACTTGGTATAGACAAATTAAATAGTTGTTTGCTGCCAACTGATCTTTCGCTCTTGTCTTGCACCTTTAGCACCACTTTGCTTTGGAGAGTAGGCTTGGAATTTTATCCTTTCAAATAATCATCTTTCGACCCATATTAAGAACCCTTTTTATAGATTTTGAGAAATATCTTTTACCTATAATTGTCAGGTAAATATTTTTTTTCAACTTCCTTTTCATTTTCTCTTATGTCACGATCTTATCTTTCTCTCATATTCTCTTCGCTTCTTCAGATTTTCCCACCAAAAATATACAAACCTTCTGAGTTTCAGTGCCACAAGTTTTACATTCTTTTGTTCTAGTGGTTTAAAAAATCGAATATTATTTCCACCGTATTAAACCAATTAATACAATCATCAAAATTGATTCTGCCTTCGAACTCCGAAATATCCAACTTTGGATTGTATTTGTTTTGCCACTCGTCTTGGTCTCTACGCCTTGACTGAAATTTTCCCAACTCTCTTGGGTAATTGTATCATTAACATAACCAAACATTTGGAAATTACTTTTATACTGATTGTTTTTACTTCGAAGTTCTTCAATGATTTCATTTTTTTCATGTATACTGTGTAGCACTCTTTGTAGCTGCAACCTCAATGATTCAACGTCATCTTCATTGTCACTGCCTTCACCAACTATTTTTTCATCCCACCATGCCATGATCTCTAGCCTTTAGCTCTGATACCAAACTAATACCGAGAAGGAAGAAAGAGAAATGTAATTCGAAAAATAAAGAGAGAAATCGATAGTCGAGTTGAAGAAAAGAAACAAACTCAGGTTCAAACTTACATAATACAGATAAAAATAGCTCACCACCAAGTTTAATGACGCAATAGGATATAGAAAATTCACCACCTCAAGGAAATTAAACAAGGATACAAAACTGAATCAAAATAATCACCACTCAAGGACGAATCCAAGAGATACAAAGTTTTAGAGTGACTCCAAAGAGCTTCTGTCAATTCAAATCAGGTGCTAAACTTTTTTTCTAATCCTAAAACACCAAAATAAATACTAGTGCATGAAACAACCCTTCATGCATAGGGAAATACAAAATTAAGTGCTTTACATCTACTAACCAACCCCTTTAATGCATTCCTTGGTCATGAAGGAAAGCACCTTGAAAGAGCTTTTACTTAGTCCAAGGAATATACTTATGAGCTGTCATATTTAAGTGAGCTGGGTTAAAAGTTGTGAGGCAACATTGTGGATCGTAGGAAATCATAAGATCAGCAATTTCCATACAAGTTGATTTTAGCAACTTAAACACTCCCGTGTCAACAATGTACCGTGGTTTGCATAAATCAGGTCACGGCATGCGAAAACATAGTTGTTTTGGATAGTTTTGGCCCGGCATGATAAGCGATTACACTGCAACATTACAAACTATTTTCGCTTATATTTCTCAAATAAAACCACGTAAAATTAAGGCAAAACAGGTTGTTAAACATATGTACAAGCATACAAAAGCAATGAACGATTTGTTGAGCAAACATGTTGCTATCAACGCCCTCCTAGCTTTTGTTCGGGAAAGCTTTCGCTACTTCACCAAGTAGCGACAAACGGTTTGTGACATTCTCCCCCACTTAAACTATCAACGCCCTCCTCGACACTTGTTGGAAAGCTTTGACAATGGGTTCTTCATGTCATAGGGCGTCTGCAGGCTCCCAACTAGGGGATTGATTGGCTCCCAACTTAACTCTCACAATGTCAACCATCGTGCATTGCCCTCTTTTATCAGTTGCATAAGGGTTACTGCCTAGGGATCATTATGTAGCATACCCTTGATCCTGGAGAGGAAGCTGGAGTGCAACTGACTGGCTTGGCCTCTGCCTTTTAGCTGCATGGCATTCACCAACTTCACTTTCCGGCTCAATGCATCGACCACAACGTTTGCTTCTTCGAGATTATACTCCATTACCATGTTAAACTCGACCAAGAAGTCCTACCATCGTGCTTGCTTTAGGGAGAGTTCTTTTTGAGTTTCGAAGTAACTCAATGCGACGTTCATTCTAGCACAAACCGCGCTCCGAAAAGGTGTTGTTGCCGAACTTATAGACAGTGGACCACCGATGTCATCTCCTTCTCATGCACTGGATATCACCGCTCGATCTCATTGAGCTTACGACTCTCATAGGCCGATCTTATTGCATTAGTATTTCCCCTAATAGCAAAGTTTGAAGCATCCGTATGGACTTCGAAGGGCTTCTCATAGTTTAACAATTTGAGCACTGGTTCTTCCAACACAGTAGCCTTTAGGTCTTGGAATACTGCTTCGCATTTATCCAACCATCGCCAAGACTACTCCTTCAACAACTCCGTTAGTGAAGTTGCGCGCTTCGAGTACTCCGCTATGAAGCACCGACAAAAGTTGACAAAACCAAGGAAGGATCTCAGCTTCGACACCTTCTTTGGTGTTCGCTATTCTGCCATAGCTTATACCTTTGCTTTGTCCATTCGAATGGACCCATCCCAATTCGATGCTCCAAGAATAAAATCTTCGTTTGAGCAAAGTAGCACTTCTCCCTCTTCACGAACAAGGTGTTCTCCCTAAGAACTTTGAAAATTGTTCGAAGGTGCTCGACATACTCTTTGAGTATTTGGCTATAGATGACAATATCGTCCAAGTAGACGACCACAAACTTGTCCGGATACTCCTTGAATAGTTGGTTAATGAGAGTGCAGAATGTGGCCAAAGCATTGGATAAGCCGAAAAGCATCATCAGGAACTCGAATGCTCTATACTTGGTTACACAGGTAGTCTTCGCTTCGTCGCCTTCCACAATGCTCACCTATCAATACCCCCGACCGAAGGCTGAGTTTGGAGAAATACTTTGCCTTGCTCAGTTGATCGAACAAGTCCACGATGAGCAGGATGGGATACTTGTTCTTCACCATCACTTTGTTGAGGGCCCAATATTCAATGTATAATCAAAGGCTCCTATCTTGTTTCTTTTGGAAGAGGATTGGATCTTCAAATGGTTCTTTTGAGTTACGAATGAGACCACCGCTTAGTAATTCATCTAACTACTTCCTGAGCTCTGCCAACTTAGGAGGGACCATGCAGTATGGTGGTCTCACTGGAGGCTTCACTCCCAGGCTCCATGCCTCTGCATGGTGGCAGAGTTTTTGACAACTCGATTAACATCACGTCTAAGAACTCCTTCAGAATGTTCACCACCACAACATGTTCTTGAATGGCCTCCCTGTTAAATGCCTTTAGCTTTATAACAACCACAAATGTTGATTCTCCTTTTCGTACCCCTTTCTTCATTTGTAATGTCGATATTTATTGTGGATCCTTGGTTCCTCCTCGAGAAACTGGAACCACACAAGGGATGTCATCTCCCATTAAGCATAGGGAATTTAGGAACAACATTAGCACCAACTTTGCTGCATGCATGAACTCCATTCCGAGAATCACTTGGAAATCGTCCAATGGCATCGTCATCATGTTTGTGCTCACACTCCATGTTCCGATCTTGATGGGGACCTCCTTTGCTAGTCCAAAGATCCGCTTGGCCTCCGAGTTCACAGCTTTCATTCAACTTGGGTTCTTCTCCAATATTAGTCCAAGTCGCTTTGCTACTCAATCGACACTAAAATTGTGTGTAGCACTCGTGTTCACCATCGCACGGGTTATTCGGTCATTAAAATTGATGTCCACATACATCAACTCGCTACTCCTTGCCATTTGTGGCTTTGCCTTCGTGTTCTCCCCCACTTGACCCCGCAACACATTCAACAAACACATTGCTCCCATCCAGGGTACTTACGACTCTTCGTCATCGCTGTTGGATTCAAAACTGCTCGAGCTAAGGGCGAAAGCCTTGCCCTTGTCCGATTTTGGGGGGTGGATTGATACGGTTAATGCATTGATTGCTTGTTTTTGTGGGCATTTCCTCATCATGTGTGGTCCTCCGCACAAAAAACATTCACCAGGTTTTGGAGCTTTGTCTTTTGAGCTTGGTCCTTTATGGGGGTTTTCTTCCTTTGTTTGCCCCTGGACTCCTTTGCTCAAGAATATTTTGATGGGCGATTTCCTGAGGGTTGTTTCTTCTTCCCTGAGTCTTCTAAAGAAACAAAGTCAATGAGCATTTCTATAATCGCAATTGCCCCGACCACGTCGGTGATATTCCTCTGATGCAGTTCCTATTGTGCCCACGACTTTAGGCCATCGAGGAAGTTGAACAGTTTACCCTTCTCAAACATGTCTTATATGTCCACCAATAGTGCAAAAAATTGCTTCACATAGTCTCGAATAGAAGTACTTTAGCGGAGTTGTACTTTAGCGGAGTTATCTCAGCTTCCTTCTTGCAACGAACTCTATGTTCTCAGGTAAAAACTGAGTTCTCAACTCCCACCTTAAGTCCTCCCATGTGTCCACTCGACACAGACCTTCCTGGATCTCTTCCCAACAAATTTGCCCGCCAAAGTTTTGTATCTCCACTAAGATACATAATTGCTATCGAAACTTTGGTCCCTTAAGAGTCAGGTCTTGTAGCTCGAAAATATTGTTCCATGTCAAATAGGAAATTTTCAAGCTCCGGCACAACGCAGGTGTTGCTCCCCCCGCATTACTTGTGAGCAATATCACCCTGGACATGAGTTCCACCACAACTTCATGCAGATGTTGCACGAAGTCTTTGGTGTCTTCCGTTAGTTGATCAACTAAGAACTCTACCTTGTCGATCTGAGATTCAACTTCTTACGAGCTCTCTGCCCCGAGTAGCCTTCGTTGGCCTTGGTAGAGTTCCTTCAAACTCGCTTCAAGAACATCAAGGCCGGTTTCATGTCATTGTAAGCCTCTCCTTGTGGCTTCTTTTCCCGGTTGGCGCTCCAAATTGTGCGTCCTCCGCTTGCGAAGAATACACAATTTCTCGCTCATCTGGTTTGCTGACGTGCTCCTCATGAGCAGCTCCAACAGCTTGCGAGCGAGTTTGCACTTGTAGCCAACCTACAGCTGCTTGGGGCAAAGGTCCGACTTGCCCCATCTTTCTCGATTCGCCACAATGTTTCACCATGGCGAGATTGTAGAACTTCTTCACTATTTGCTCGAATTGCTTGCCCACTCTGATACCACATTGTCACGAACCTAGCTGAAAATGCATAAGTCTTGAGGCACCCTTGCGGCAAAGTCACACACTTAGCTAGAATTCTCTAAGTTGTGAAGCACCAATGTGCCAATATCTCGGACTTAACTGGGATTGCCTAAGTCAAGAGTACCCTTGCGTCAATGTCTTAGACTTAGTTGGGATTGCCTAAGTCATGAAACACCCCTGCGTTACTCGTTCGAAATAGGGTCAACCACGTTGCAACCTCGTGCAGGTCCCAAAGGGCCTGTAAAAGAGAAGGTTGATTAGTTTAAAAACTAGCGACGAACAAATCTCAACGTCTCGTGAAGAGGAAGCTTTTACAAGCAATTCAACAAACACATTGAGTGCAACAGAGAAAAGAGAGGAAGAAGAGAACAAGGACTTTAGAAGGTAGAACCGTCATTTGCAACAGACAAACGACGGTCCACCGAGTGCCAAGCGCGAAGACAAGCTCAACTTGTGAAGAATGTTCAACGCCCGACAATATACCGAAGCCCCATCTAGCCCTGTGTCACCCGGGTGGTTCCAGGGGTCTGAGATGGCTAACACTCCGCACCGCACTGTAGTCTGCAGAAATTAGGCTGCGGCATGCAAAAACGGAGCTGTTTTGGGTAGTTTTGGCCCGATACGGTGAGTGGTCGCACTACAGCGTTACAAAATATTTTTACTTACATTTCTCGAACAAAACCACATAAAACTAAGGCAAAATAAACTGTTAAACATCTATACAAACATGTAAAAGTGATGCGCAGTTCGTTGAGTGAAGATGTTGTAGGTGCATGACAACCATTCATTGTAGATCAGTCTGTTAATATTATAACCAAGGTTTGAAATTTTAAGTTGTACCGCCTGGTACGAGCGGTACATATCGATCCGTCGATTTATCGGTACGCAGCCGCTACCGGACGGTACCGCCAAAAATCGACTATCGGCGATCGATTTCAACCGTCGACGATCGATATCGACCATCGACTATCGATTTCGATCGTCGACGACCGATTGAGGCCGATTGAGGGAGAATCGACCGTCGGCAGTCGATTGAGGGAGATCAGAGATCGGAGAAAAAGGGAAGAAGAAGAAGAAGAAGAGGAGAAGAAACAAAACCTCTTCGCCGGGTCCCCACCCTCGTCTGTCTTGTTGCACCGCGACGATTTTTCTCCCGCGCAAGGAGACGGAACGTCTCCCCGCGTGGGGAGAAAGATCGAGACGATGTCGCCCCTTTTCCTAATTTTTAAAGATATTTAATATTTTTAATATAATATTATATAATATTATATAATATTTTTATTATTTTTAATATACCAGGCGGCATGCACTGCACATACCGCCCAGTACCAGTACCGACAAAATGTCGGCATGCCGATACGGACCGATAAGTCAATCCTTGATTATAACAAATAACAATGAAGTGAAAATTCTTTTCAGCTCAATTTGTAAAGAGGATAAATCTATCATAGAAAGCAAATATCTAAACTGTGAAAGCTCTCTTCCCAAGTGCCAGAAATGATGAAATATATGGTTCACAACTATGAATTCGAATGCAAAAATCAGCACTATCCTCTACTAAATTGTGCCACAGATGCACCAATGTACCACTCTTGGCTTCCCTTGTACGTGATAAAGAATGCCCTCATCTAAATTGAGGTGGTTTTCTTAACTTGCTTCGGCACCTTATTATGGACCCACAGATACTCTCAAAAGCAACCTCCAGTTACTCATCAAGCAACCGAACTATTAATTATATCAATAGCTGTATAACACCTTCTCTAACAATCAATAAATTCACAGCATGTTTGTCCAAATTTCATTTAGAGGTCAGTGATGTCTCATCCATGGTTACTATAGCTGTCCTGGATGAAGATATTGCTTTTTTAATTATTTTCATCTGTTAGGTATCCTATGTAACATATTTTGGAACTCCAAGCTGGCGATAATGTAGACAATTTATCTATCACGCCCTACATATTTATTGTACCTTATCCTAGATTCACTTTGCTCACATCAGAAAATTAAAAGTCAAACACTACTCCAGTCACTTACTGTGTTACCTTAGTTTTGGTGATTTTCAAGTCATTTATATTTACTTGCCAAAAGTCATCCCTTATCACTTTATTAATGAGGCAGACAACGGCCCTCACTACAGCATGTCAGTGTTCCTGATCAGCAACCAAACCTACTGATCCCTGATGAAGATTGCAAAGAATGCACCTTCATCACCCCAGCTAATTAGTTCATGTGCAATCTCATATTTATTACCCCGCTAACCTCAACCCAAACCCAAGGAACAAAAGGGCCTACTGCCCTCAGTCACTGCTACTTAATATCAAGTCCCCGCAGATCTGTCACATTTGATGTCCCTCTTATTTCAACACTGTAAGATGCATACTATGTGTATAATTCACCACAGTAATTAAAATCTTGATCTTCCGCCAACACTGATTGCGGCCAGATTGATATGGTATTGGTATGAATCAATATACTAACACTCACTATGGATTGATATCCTTTAGACCAAAGAGGAGGGTGAGAAGAAGGGAGGTAGAGAAAAAGGAGGCAGAGAAGGAGATGGTAACTCAGAGGAGCTGGCAGCAGCAGTGACGATGGGAGGAGGCGGTGGCAGCAATGGTGCAACGGGGAGGAGGGGAGAGAAAGCATGTCTGAGAGAAAGAAAGAAAGAAAAAGAATAAGAAAGGACAGTGACAAGTGGCTGAAATTAAAAAACAATACTGGTATCAGGTGGTACAATTTCAAACTGAGTCTGGTTACCCTAGTCTGGCTAAAATTTCAAACTCAGTACAGTGAGCTAATTAGACAGTACAAGCCCATTCGGGACCGAATCAGGTTAAATCCCTTAGTCCACCTATTGATTGACCATTTGATCAGTAAATATCAGTCTCTACCAACCAATACAGGTGAATATACTTTGATGCCCAGATAGTTAAGCTACCAAGCTAAACAATTCTCATATATGGCATGCTCATCCTGACTTGGTTAACAACGCTCTTCTCACTATGTGATTAGTCCCATTAGTCACACCCAATAAGTTCATACATACAACTTCAATGCAGTTGCTATATCCAAATAACTGAAGAGTTTAAGGTTAACACTTTAAAAGATTTGCTGGGAACAATAACTAGTTGCAAGCAATAACTGATCTGAAGGCACGTGGGTTAGCCAACTAAAGTGGATTCTTGTGAGTACCTGATAAGAATTTCTTAATTACTACATATCGCAGTTAAATACTCAGAACCATAAGTTTAAAGTGGGTATTAAGCATAAGATATAACAGATGCACTTTAAAGGTACATTACAATCAGGTAATCTAAAATGCAATCAAACTGTTAAGAAAGATGAAACACACGTACGCAGGATGAGCACCAATCAGAGCTACAGCCATCATTGTGCAGTTATGGGCAGCAGTAATGCCTCTAGGATCATCCTCGAATACAATGCACTTGGAGGGCTTTCTATCCATCTAACATGGAAAAAGAAGAACATCAATCAACTAAATATAGCAACACATTATTTTGGACAACAATTAGGCACCATGGTGAGAAGTACACTAATGTTGTTCCTGATATCGTAAATTCCAGAGAAAAAAAGAATAAGATACATGTTACTCAAATACTGAAAAAAAATGTATATCCCACAACATTGAAAGTGCAAAAAAAATCACAAACCAAATTGTCTACAAATTTTATATTGAATTTACAGTCCACATATTGAGTCACCCAATATGGAAAAGAGAAAACAGGAACTTAGTTGAAAGTAAAATACATGCAATGCATATAAGATATTTTAGATTTCAGATAACCTGAGTGTGAAATAAACACAGAAGAGATCCCACAAGAACTAAATTCTGTACCAGGATTACTGTTTCATTTGCCACATCTGCCAAGCATCCCACCTTGAGAACTCAACAAGCAACCCTTGCATCATTCTTCCACTACCATTTACAAACACCTTAACTTCAAACCCATCCTAGCTACTAGACCAAGGCACCCTGTCAATTAGAGTGGCTACTAGGAATGATATGTCAATCCCGGTAGGAAGTTGGCAGGAAGGTAATGCCAACCTGAACACTGTAATCAGAATTCAGTTGTTTGAAGATGCTGAAAAAAACAATATTTGAGCTCCATTTTGTTCCAAGATTAGGAGCTGTGCTGGAGAGGAAGCAGGCTGGCCACACAGCAATATATTGGTATTATGACAATTCAATCAGCTGACAGGTGTTCATCAAGTCAATAACCAGATGATATTAGGTAATTAGATAAAGCCAGTGGAAGTGAGGTAAGATCATTTATCGTTAACAAAAAAAAAGACAAAAGAAAATCTGGAGTATGTCAGCTTCTTGAAGTGTTTAAGAGTCAAGAACCATGAATTCAGTAGTTTTCATCCTTGAACTCAGAAGCAATGAAAAGCAACAAGTGGGAGAAAAAAAATCCTGATCCATGATGGATTTAAAATGAATTAAAATTTCAAGGTACCAAAGAAAATATGACAACTCCAAGGATGTGTTTTAATTATTCTATTGTTACTTCTAAATCTTTCACAAATTATCTTTTCACATTGACACATGCTTAATAATCCATTGTTTCCCTTGGGCTTCCATCCAGTTTAATGTCAAACAAATAACCAATAAAGTGAGAAATTTATCCCACTTTTGAACTAATCTCAGGGCAATGAATTAACACTTCATTAATTTTTTCCAGTAAAATGGAAAAATGATTAGTATTTATCCAACATTTGGGTTATTCTCTCAGGGTAAAGGTTTGAGTTTTTACTTTATATAATATTAGTCATTGTGACATTAAGAAATATCATCAATTAAGAGAATCGTAAAACAGCATCTTCATTATAGAGATGATGATACAGCCTAGTAAGAATTCGGAATGAAATTAAACATCCACAGGAAAAATAAAAAGAGATGTAATTTTGTATTGCATCAAGTTTTTAAGTTTTGCAAATACCTTTACTGCAGCTGAGAGGAATCGGTGAGCTATGGACTCCATTCCATCCTCTTCAGTCACAATAGCCTATAAGCCACGAGAAACAACCATCAGATTGATGGCTGCATCGAAAACAATGCATAAATAAGTAAAGGATGAGTGGAGTTCGCATAAAATCCACCTGGAAATACTTTTTAAGCCCCATTTTCTGCAAGGACTCATGCATATATCTTCGATCAAGACATGATACAATGGCACAAGGGATGCTTGCTGTATGGACTGCATCTAGCCACTCTTTTAATCCTTCAACTGGTGCATCTAGCTGGACAAGCAAAAAAGCTTGTAACTAGCTTATAGAGAATTCATTGGCGGTCATGCATGTATAAGGAGAAACATACCTTAATAAGATTCTCATAGTATAACTGTGACAGACGTGACTTCAATCTTTCCAATTCACTTTCATCTTCCTCGCAGCACAAAACCTGGAAACTCAGAAAGAATCCTGCAAGATCAGTCATTTACTAATGAATGCTGCTCTATATATTAAAATTTCTTATTTGATACCAAGAAGAGAAAAACTACTCAAAGAAAAAACACAGGATCAACAACTTTGGATGCCAATTTGTAGGAGCATGACATACTCAGAATTTAATTGAGATCATAAAAATAAATTCTTAGCTGCTTCTAGTAATTTCTATGGAAAATATAAAACTTCTTCTGATTTGTGTTTGGTCAGCCTAAAATGACAAGATGCACTTGTGATAGTCATTTTTGGTAGAATTTGTACAGACATACAACCAAGCACCAGATGTCAGTTCACAATCTGTTCTTTGAAATTTTAGTTAAATAAGCCAAAACTAAAATTTCTAAAAACTCCAAAAGATCAATGGTTTGTCATTCATTTGAATTTCCCTTATTAAAGCTAGCATGTATTCAAAAAATATTTTTCTCTTTTTTGCAAAGGGTAAGTGACGAAGATGGGATTTGAGCCTAATATATTGCTATAAACTCTCAAAGTCCTTATCAGTCAAGCTAGTTGATATCTTTATATCAGTGTAGCAAGTAACTTCTTTGCTAAAGTAAAGCTGATGACCAAGCTCATATATAGTATATTGATCCTGTTGTGGGTCAGCCAATTTTTGAAAGCTTGGACAATCGCCATGAGAGCATCTTAGCTCTGTGTGAGTCAATAACATTTCCATCTTTTTTCGTCCTTAGCTGATCGTATTGTTTTCAAGCAAATTCTGATGTAACCTAGTTGAACTGAAATTTTAAAAGAATGTAGCAATACTATGAAACAGTATATTATAAGTGAGAACGGATACAAGAGAAAGATGAAGCATTACAGAGGCAAGAGACAAGAGGGAGGTGGAATCCACTAGAATAAATTAGTTCAGTCTTTGCAGTGGCCGCTCCAATGTCCACTATATATGAAGGTTGTAAGCAAGGTTTTACTTACCGGTCCGTACCGGTATACCAACATATTGTCGGTACCAGTACAGGACCCGTACCAGGCGATATGCACAGTACGTACCAACCAATATTAAAGTATAATATAATTTTTTATAATATAATATTAAAATATTAAATTATTTAAAAAAGAAGAAAAGGGGGCAACGTCGCCTCGATCTGTGTCCCTGCGCGAGGAGACGCTCTGTCTCCTCGCACAGGAGAAAAAGCGACCACGGCCGCAGCCGCAGGCGACCGTAGGCGGCGACGATAGGTGGGCGAGGTATTCTTTCTTCCCCTCTTCTTTTTTTTTTTCTTTTCCTCTTCTTCTTCCCTTTTTTTTCCTCAATCGACCGTCGATGGTCGATTTCTCTCTCAATCGATCGCCGACGGTCGATTTCTTCTTCAATCAGCCGCCGATGGCTGAAATCGACCGCCGACGACCGAAATCGACTGCTGACGGTCGATTTTTGACGGAACCGCCCGATAGTGGGCGGTCCGCATATCGATAACCTGGCGGACCGGTATGTACCGCCCATACTGGGCGGTATAGGTCAAAATTGCAAACCTTGGTCGTAAGCCCTAAGGGAAAACTCAAAACTAACGAAATTATCGATCTAGCTTTATAAATATCTCACTTTGTTCAGCCTAACTCATGATAACTCAAAGAAACTAATGAACTTTACACCTTCAGTCAGCCACGATGCCTTCAGGTTCTAGTAATCTGTTCAAAATCAGTCTGTTTTGTGCAGTGAGTTTCATAGGTGAACCTTATCGTGCAATCATAAATTCATATAGATATTGACTCAAATTGGCTCCAAAATCCCACACTGGCTAATAGAGATAAGTAAAAAAAAGGCAACCATGCACTGTTTTTAGATTGGATGATGGTTGTGCCATTTCAGCAAACATCAACAATCAGTGCATCACCTAAAATGAATGATTTTCCATCAAAATAATGTTGTATTTAAAAAGATGAAGCTACAGGTTTCTTTTGGAGAAGCAGATCCAGACAAATAATCTAGAGTAGTTACAAGCTCGTCTGTGTTTTTAACATTTCAATGAAGAACAAGTCCTTGAATGCCAATGTAGCCAATTTTTGCATATAGGATTTCCACCAGAAATACCTAGAAGGAAATCATCTCCTTTAACATAAATCAAATACATTACATGCTAGATGCTTTTAGTGCATCAAAGTTCGAGATTCAATATGCCATTATTCTATTTACCACTCAAGACATGATCAACATCTAGAAAAACAACTACACTAAATCAGCGGCCTAAGTACAATTATCCAAGCATAGATCTTTACCTTCCGAAGGACATGATCAGCAGCTGTATGAAGAATCAACTTGTTTATGTGTCTGTCACTTGATATTTCTTTTCCTGTTTGAGAATAATACAATAACAGCTACGACATAAGACCTCCAAAACAATCAAGCAAAACACGAAGATAATATTTAACTGCAATGAAGAAAATATCATGCCAAAAGTGGTCCCAATCAGGATACAGGATCCATTATGTGCCTTGTAGATAATGGCATGCAAACAACAAACTGCTTTTAGTTCAAACTGTTCCAATATCTCTGGAATTTATGTAAAAGATTTTTAGGCTCTAGAATGACAGAATGGTCACAACCATGAAGTTCTGGGAAACAGATAAGATTCTAAGGAAAAAAGATGCATTAAAACATACAATCTCCAAAACCAAGGTGTTTTGGTAGACCAAAAGAATGAACAAGTAGATGATCCAATAACCAGATACCTCCCAAACAACTGACTTAAGAAAAGTGGGGAATTCTACCATCATGCAAAGACTCCTGTTCAAGCACTTCGGTATTTTGGTTCACCCATTCTTTTGACTTGCCCAATCAATAATTTAACAGATTCTCGATTGTGAAAAAACAAGAAAATAAAAAATTAGTAAAATACCAACTCCTTCCCACCACTTGTTCACAGCCTTCAAAACTCAGGAACCATCACTTTTGATGCCAAAATCTTGGTACAAACTAATTGAACTCGTGCTTTTTATGTGGACCACTAAATGCTACTGAATATGTTAAATGCCTGACAAAACAGCATATTCCTTATATCAGCTGCAAGCATACCCTCTTCAGAAGCAAGCTGTCTCCAAGCATCCAATTTCAAAGACCGGGTATCAGCCTGAGAAAAAAAAACAGAACTATGCTCATGTCATATAATACACAAAAAAGAAAAGCAAAAGACACTGAAAATGAAAATACTACAAGATACTTGCAACTACTCTATAGAAAATAGCAGCTTTTTGACACTCATCCTATAGAAGCTATAAGGCATCATCAGACTGCAGCTATTCACAAGACCAAACCGTGGTCTTAAACTTCTGAAGTCAAGCCCAAGCTCTCACTAAACTCTTTCTACTGTTGAACTTCCCTGGAGGTTCTGGTGTTCTTCAAGTAATGTCACAGTTGATACAGCACAGTTTGTTACTTTTGCAAACAACTGTAAGTGTTGAAGCATGTAAAGGATCAGATTGCTTGGCTACAGTGGGCTAGATGGTTTCAGGAAATGACAGGTACTGATCAACAAATGTTGGCAACAAGTGCATATGATTGATTTGGTTCTACTAGAAAAAATAATAAAGAGATATAAAGATACCAAAAAAGTTTCAGTAATTACCACAACATTGTCCCATGAGAAGATAAGTCCAAATGCTTCATCTGGCTTCATGGCATGCCGTACTCGTTGAAGAAAGCACTCTTGCAATTTATCATTTAGATAATCCTAAAAAAATCATCATCATCAATTTTTATCTCACAAAAATGAACATCAAAGGCTGCAAAGAACAAGAAGTCAAGATTCTTACCACATCAACCTTTAGTGGACCATCCATTCTAAACGTCTCAAAACCTTCTCCATATTCAGCTCCAATTGCCTGAAACAAAATATGCACGCTTGAACCACTTTCATTAATATGGTGACATCCAAAGGCAGAAGTCATTATCCAACAAAAAGATGAAAGATATAAAACTCAAAGCTACATTTATCAAATATGAAATCCTGATTGTTCCTTTCAGTTAATCTTCAAACCCCTGTCTCATCACCATCAATCTCTGAATTTAGGTTTTAAAATTCCATAAAAATGAATTCCAACCTTAGAGCTCATCTTTAAACACTCTAATTGGAACCAACTTCATGTAAAACTGAAACCAACTTTAACTTAATTATAATTAAATCAATTTCAGTTAATTGAAACCGAGTTCAATGGAAGTGAATGTGAGCTTTCTGTTCGGAAAATAATAGAAATGAATTGAATACCTTACCCTTTGATGTTTGGAAAGAAAAAAAGGAAATGATTTCAGTTACTTATTATTCGTGTAGTATTCTTGTTTAAGATTTGAATTAATTATTAGAATAAAGAAAATCATATCCAGAATAAATAAATGCAATCAGACTGTATCAACCCAATTCAGCCTGACCAATACGTTGTATGGGTTGCATATATAACTGGTGGATCAAGTTAGATTTGAACAAATTGTATATGCATCTACCGTTGTGCTGTCATTTAAGCCAACCTGAACCAAACCAACGATACATTTTGGGTTGGGTGTGACACAAAGAGAAGAATTATACCATGTTAAAAGAAAGACAATGAGTAAAAGTGTTCTCACTAAGAATGAAGCTATATCAGGCATTCAATAAATAGTACTTCAATAAACGAATTCCATTCTGACCCAGCTTAAGGTCACGTGATTTGCTGCTAGTCATAACATACCAATTCAATTCCATCCAAACTAACGCAATTTTAATCGCTAGCTACTCCAATTAAGGCATTCAATCCAAGTATTCCGAATTATGCTTTTGGATAACTCAGTTCATACCAGACGACCGTAAAACCAATCGATCGCATTATCCTGCAATAAGAACCAGAAAGAACGGTGAAATCGGAGCCACTCACCTCCTCCACAAAAACCTTGCTGGTGACTCTCGGGAACCCGTTTCCCAAATCCTTGTCATCAGACCTAGCAGCTCTACAGAACACCAGACGTCTTGGGGCGATCGAGGGCTTCAATCTCTTCAAAAGAACAAAATATAAGGAAAATATCACACAAAAAGGGTTAACACGGGGGAGAAAAAAAAACATAAAGAGGGAATCCAGGAAAGAAACAGAGAAATAAGCCTCTGTACCGCTAATCGGGGCTTCGCGAGTACCAAGGATGTTCGGAGGCGAGACGCCGGCCTCGGCGGCACCAGAGACGAGCTCCGAATGCTGCACTCCATGGGCGTCGAGAATGAGCGACGCGAGAGGCGAGAAGAGAGAACGGGGAAGCGAGGGCGAGAGAAACTCGTGACGGCTCTTACGTTCACCACCACATTTATTATTTTTAGGGCTTTTCTGTGGTCACAATTACGAAAAGGTCCGGCCCTTATGTTCATACGGATTAGATCGGGTCAGGGCGAATCGATTTGGATTAGATTTGACTCGACGAGTCAAGAGTTGTTCACATCAGACTGCCGTGCACGTCCTTCTCACTTTTGGGTGCATGTGAAATATTGCCACAAAATATACAGTAGTAGTCATTTATAATATAGATTATTTTATTTTATGATTTTTTATGAATTCTCAAAAAAAAATGTATTTTTTTGGATTTTTGCAGGAAGTATCTTATTTTTAAAATTTCTTAATAACATTCCCTTTATCTAATACCGAAACTACTTATACTCCCACAACGAATCTATTTTTTTCTCTCTTTTTCAGTGGACCGAAAGTGAATTGGTTCGATTATAGTAATTTTTTTTTATTTTTACATTAGGTTATGGTGTTATCAGTAGTATAAAGAAAAAAATAGTATAATGTAATAAAAATATTATGTTTAAGTATTTTTAAACTACTGATATTATTGAAAACACCGCGATATAGTAAAAGAATATTATGTTTAATACAGTATTTTTATGAAATTTATATAAAATATATTATATTATAATATTTTCATACTGTATTATAATATTTTTAATATTATAGAAAACATTGTAATGTAATATAAAAATACTGTCACTTAGGTATAGATGATGGTCAAGTCAATGATATTTCATAAATTATGCAAAGAATATACTGGTAGGAAATTCTAAAAATGGGAATACTTCATGTTTATAAAAAATAAAAAAAAAGATTTCACGTTCATTTTTTGTTTTATGGAATTTTTTATAGTTCTCAATTCAAGACAGAAGCAGAATGGAAGAAAACTTGAGGATGGAGATAACCTGTCCAATTCCAAGAACCATGGTCACACAAAGCTTTCGATGAGCATTTGGTGGAGGAAGACGACTTGTCCACTACCAGCATCAACCACGGCTCAGGATTACCGAGAAATCCAGAATGGAACAGGAGCAGCCAAAGAGTGACTACGATGGGAAAGAAAGTGCAAGGAGAAGCACAATATTTTGGCTACTTTTAGTGTTGTAGAACTGTCAACTTCATGAGAGACTTGTGTCTTAAAGCCACAAGAGAGATCGTGGGATGTTGTGTAAAAAGATCAAACTCTGTATCCTTGCTTATATCTTTCCTCCATTCCCTAACCATGTCATGTCACTAAAAGAAAGTGATGGTGTAGTGCCATCGATTTCTTTCGGATGGTGTTTCACGGTAAGAAATTGTACTCCAACACTCCATCCATCCATCCATCCATCCATCAAAAGCCTCGATCCTTAATTCATCGGATTCAATACTTCAGTAATCCTCAGCTCTTAGCATTCCAAATGCCAAACCGGACGTTGACTCCGGCGGAGAAGATGAATAAAAAGTCAGACCACCAATTGACTTCGTTCACCGAAAGAATCAGTGGGCGAATGCCAGTATCTTTGACGATTCGATCGATCACCATTAAGCTCCCTGTTGAACTGCGTACCTGCACGGATATCCACCACATCGATCAAATGTTTAATTACCTAATTTCCCACTTTAACTCTCACAATAACGTGCCATCTTCTTCTTCCTCTACTCGTGAACACATGGTGAAGTCAAACAACGGAGGGTTGGAGTCCCTTCGCTTCGCTCACCTCTGACGTAACCATTTCCGAGCTCTCCAACAAACACACCTTGCGTCTTCCCTCCTTCGTTCACTTTGCTCGCCTCCACTCTCCTCTATAAATAACCTCACCGCTGGTGCTGGTCAGCACTACCATACTACCTCTTGTTATCCGCCATGGCAATCCAATACAAAGTCACTGCATGTCTTCTAATCCTAATAATCTTCCAGCAATGCACTGCGAGACCTCTCGGTCCGGTCAGCTCCGGCCCAGGGCAGACAGCTTCGAGTTACAGCCCTCCATCTGCCCAGCCATGCGACACGGCGACGGCCACCACCGTTGGCTTGGTGTCGAAGAAGAATAAGCTTGTGGCGACGTCCTCGTCGGCGCCGGTCCTCTTCACCATGTTTAAAGACATCGCGCCACCGTCCGGTCCAAGTGATGGATCCAATGGAGGACATACTTAGATGACAGAAGAAGACTGCTGCAGTATCCACGAAAAGGCATAGCTTTCTGGTGTTTTTGAGAGTGCAAATAAGAAAATAATAACAAGAAGAAGTTTCCGATATTGACTTGTAATGTTTCTCACGCTTGTGTGTTTGGCATAATTGAAGGACAGCAAAATGGATGAGAAGAAGCCAAGTGCTGTAGATGTAATTGTTTTTGGGATTTAAACATCACGGTATGTGCTACTTGATTGGGTTAAAATGGTGCAGAAATAAATATGAACTGTGAACCCTGACAACAGGCGGAAAAAGAGCATAAAGTAATCAATATAGATTGTAGAAATCATTCTATAAATGATATGCAAGTAATAATTGTGTATAAAAATGCAGGAAAAGAGATTTTTTTTTTTTTGGACAAGTCTGGACATAATTGAAGTCAAGTTAACATCCATAAATAGGGCAATGAGAACTCGACAGAGTTGAGACATGCATCTTGGCTTGTTATCAAAGAACAGTTGATGAGAGAGCAACAGTATTTGGTAGGCAGAACCTGGAAAATGATGGGAGTTGACAAACCGATCACGCGTTCTCAAAGTTCATGGGGAGTTTGAGCATCAAGTCAACCCCCCATTAATTTCTATCAATAGTTTTTGATCTGGTCTACCCTGAAACATGTTGACAATGATTCGAATTCGTTAATTGGCACGGAAGCACATGATGAACTGTTGCTCAAATCTCAAATAGAATAATAATAGATCAGGTAACGATAGCTTACGATTATATTATATTATATTATATTATATTATATTAAATTATATTATATTATATATATACACACACATATATAAATGTAAAATTCATTCTGAGGAAAGCTTTGTCCAGATCCAAGTTTAAACTCAAAAGTCAGAAATAAAACGATCCATAATTCGATGCCGACGTGACAGTAAATGACATATTTGCCCTTTACGTGTGGCTGCGACGCACATCGAAATCGTTTCCCGCCCACGATTAGCTGCAATGTATGACCAAAACGCGCTGCACATGTCGTCGGCATATCCTTCTCTGCTTTTCTTCCTCTTCGTCCCTTGCCCACGTCAAAAGTCGACCTTAATCTCGCCGGCATGTCTGTTGTTACAGCGCACTCGGAAGCGCACGGAGAGACACCGCCCCAAAAGCTCCCCACGTTTGGCTGTAAAGCTGCTGACTTCCAGCCATAATGGCCTCAACACTCTTCTAAAGGGTGTGTACTCCTACCACACTCCCTGCAAGCAAGCAGGAGAAAGGCCATGAGTCGTGGCATCTCAAGTTCATCAATTGATGGCGTCAAATAAATATACTTTTCATGCTGCATATTAGCAGTCATCATAATTGTGTTCTCCCTCTTTCATTCAGTAGTTCCCTGTTTTTGATTTGCTTTTAGTTTCTGAGAGGAGGATGCGGTTTAGGTTTTTGATCCCACCACCATCTTTATCGACAATCCCAACCTTTTCTGCTTCCTACCAACCTCTCACGCCTCTTTGTTTGTCTCCCACTATCCTCCTCCTCGTGAGATAAAGAAATCTGGAGGCTGGAGCTTTACGTCTCCAATCTGTAAGAAACCGCAGAATTAGCTCATGCTCTTCATGTGGATCAAGCTCTACTTATCTAGTACTCCATCACAAAGTGTTCTTCTTTCATTGAGAGCGTAGTTTGCAGATGGGCAATCATCGATTTAGGTTATCTGACATGATGCCGAGCTCCTGGTTCTACAAGCTCAAGGATGTAGGCAGATCAACCAGACGCCAGAGCATCCACAACACCATGAAGCGAAGTCATCCCCATACATCTTCGCCACCCAGAGAACTGGCTCACCTCCCTAGAAGATCCTCCTACTACGTCCCCACGAGAGAAAGAACAGAAGGGTTTCCTCGTTCTCCTGTCAACCACAAGGCCTCAGACACTCATTTCCCGGTAGTATCTCCGAGAACGACCAGAGCAAACACCCAAAGGAAGGCAACAGAGTCTGAAATCCCATCGTATCGTGACGACGACATTGATCGATGCCAAGAAAATTCCTCTACGGATGACAACACCATGGGCACCATGAGTGGAGACTTGGAAGTACTGTCGGAGCTTAAACTACCACCAATTCTGACGAAACCGATAAAGGATGTCCATGACGATGACGCACCAGACAAGACCTGCGTTCTTCGGGAGCACAGGAAGCGGATTGGAAGGAGACCAGAGGTCGGAGCTTATCGCACTCCACGGCTCGCCGGTCTCCAGGCTTACAGGAACCGTAAGTCGGGAGTGCAACAGAGCAAGGCATTACTGGGGAGCTTGGTGGTAGTGAAGTCGTCCTCGGATCCGCAAAGGGATTTCAGGGAGTCGATGGTGGAAATGATCATCGGAAACAACATTCGATCGCCAAAGGAAATGGAGGAGCTGCTAGCGTGCTACTTATCGTTGAATTTATGCAAGTATCACAGTCTCATTCTCAAGGAGTTCCAACAAATCTGGCACGAAATCAGCTCCACTTAGATTGTGACGAAATGTCTAGCGTGTTGTAGATACTGATATTTGCAAGAGAATCTGTGTGATGTAAAGAATGGTAGAATGTCCGGTGTAACTATGTTACACTGGTGATCTTGTGCTTCTCTGTTTTCGTGGATAGGGTCGGTCGATTTCTTTTGCAATCTGATTCGTACATTGTGTGTCAACAGCTTGTGCGGCTCTTCATTTGCATATAGTTGAGCTTCTCTTAGTGTTTGTGCTTTGGATCGGATATCAAGACTCCTGCCTTTGGTAGTATTGGACTACCAGCACGATGCCCAGTCGTCCAACTAACTGTTTCCTGAACTATTGCTGTTGTAAGATGGCTGCGACGTCGAAGACGTCAAGCTTAGTTCGTCTTGCCAACCAGTGAAGCCACCACATTGACCCAGCCACGAATCTTCTTGATCCAGTACTCTGTTCTCATACCGCGATTCTCGTCTTCCTTCACTTTCCGCGGTGCTGCTGGTTGATCGCTGGATCGTTATCTCGTCTTGTGCAGGCAGGTCTGGGCTCGAGTCTTCTTCCACCTCTGTATCCACTTCGATCTCGGTTATGGTTTGAGCTGGTTCTCTTCGTGGATTGAAGGTGACCAAACTGGCTCTGGTCCTCGTTGTCGGTCGGCCAAGGAGGATATTGAAGGATATCGTTCCATCATAAATGATGCACAGTATCGATCTCCACTGAGAATATGTCAGTGTCTTAGGAACCTTACAGTAGTGAAACAGATAAGAGGTGGATGGAGGAGGCGCAGGGACGGACACCTGACCTGAATCTGATCGTTCAGATTCAGACTTTTTACGAGGAACTAGAAATGCGAAAATGGATTTCAAACTATGATAATTGCGTTAAAAGACAAAGTGCAAGGCTTTCGATTGGGCTGCTGCCACCTCCAAAGCCAACAGGATAACCTTCGAGCTCTCCACGTCAACAACAAGGAGTCAAGGACTTGTACCTTCTTGCAGTCAACCAATCGGTTTCCGCGTGCTCAGTATGAAATCCGAGATAAAAACATTTAACTTTGTACCTTCGGCGGGTAGGGTCAACGTCTGACCCGACAATCTCCTCGCAGATTCCGTGGCTCGGCTCGGCTCGGCTCGGCTCACCAGATCCCCGTGTCCGACCTTTTGACGCGACGACTTCCGACGCCTGCCTGTCGAGTGGTGGGCCCCGCTTCTCGTCGGGACCGGCACCTGGTGGCCCTCCTGGTTCGGCCCGTCGCTTCTTTCTCGAGGCCGGATCGGCACAAATTATCGTCCCGTTCCGCGTCCAACGGTCCCCAGCTGTCCACTTTTTCTTTTTTTTTTAACGTTCGATTTGCCAGCTTCCGATCATCCAGCCCACTTTCAAGAACGCATTTGCGGAGCTACTCAGAAGAACAGGTCGGCCTCGTCGGCCCAACCAGTTCCCCATTTCCAATGAGCGTACTGTTGCTGCTACTATTCGGACGGCCAACAACTTTTCTCGATCTTAACTCTCTGCCACGTATAGAATATCCAGTAGCTATTGGCGTCCGCTGTGTTGCATTGAACGGCGGATCTCGAAAAGGCTTCCCCGCAGTCGGCACCGGTCTTATCTTTTAGCGGGGCACCGCGGCATGTTCTGCCGATAGGCCGCTCGCTCGTCTCTCTCTCCTTCCCTCGCTTCCGTCGCATTCATGTAAGAACGGCAAATCTGAGCCTGGAGAGATCCCCTCTTTTTCTTCTCTTCTTCTTGATCGAATCAAGGGCCGGTTTGTTCGATTTAAGGTGACGTTGTTCCATTTATCCTGGTGGATTTTGATTTTGTTTCGATCGTGGTGGGTTTTAGGTCGATGATGGGCAGCAGAATCTGACAGTGACCTGGAGGAACATAGCGTCCTCGGGGATTATGATTCATCGGCCAGCCGAAGGTAGGATACTCTCATTGTCAGATCTTCGAATATTCGTCTGCTTTTCGGGTGAAAGATCGTATCTTTTACGGGTTAGTGATCGGTCTTTGGGAGTTGTAATGTAGGGGCGGTGGGTAGTATGTATGATTTGATTTGTCTTAGATATGGGCTCTTGAATTGGAAGATTCTTCTGTTTGCTATCACCAATTTTTTTCTTGTTTTCTTGTAGCAGATGTATCAAAAACAATTCTTTCAGAGAGTAATGTGAACATCAATTTTTTTGTCCTTTTTTTTTATAGTTTGTGCAAATAACTGTGGTTGATTTTTTAGAATTGTTTGGGTTGTCGTTCTTGTTAGAATTTTGTTAAATTCATATATACGTGCTTGTTTGCCTTTTTTTTTTTTTTGTCTTGTGATATGATCTGTTGAAGAAATTAGCAATACGACAGTATATTTCCTGAAGAGTGGAATGGGCTTTGCACTAGAATACATGTATTAGTTTGCCAGTGTGCTTGGAGTTAGTTTTTAAGTTTTTCTTTTTCTGGCAAACGAGTGGTGCGTGAGGCAATTGAGCTTTATTGATGAAAACTTGCTCTATTTTATATATTGTGCGTCAACTAGAACTGTATAGCATAGTACTGGCACATGAGGCACCTAGTACTAGACCACTCAGGTTTAGGCTAACATTGGATTTATAGGGAACAACACTTAGCTATATATTGTGTCTTGAGCCAAACCTTATGAATAGATTTGATAGATTTGAACAGAGTAGGAAGAAGTGTGAGATAAGAGAGGAGAGTATGATACTACAGAAATGCAATTTTTTTCATTCAAATCTGAAAAATGCTTGATCCATTGACAAGCTCCACTATTTATAGGGGTTTTTGGAGCCTTGGTACAATTAATGAAGACAATAATTTCCAAGAGTAATCTCCTAGGGAATTAGTATACTTTTTAGAAATTCAAAATGTGACTTTTAGGATACCTAAATAGTAAATGAGTGCACTTAATACAAGAGTGCATTTCATACAAAATGAGGTCCTAGAAATACCAAAAGACTTGACAGTGATCACGCCGAGTATCCAAAGTTCCTCCATTTGACAAGAAAGTGTCGAGTAATGCTAGTAGCAGATGTGAAAATGTGGTAATCAACAATGGCCTCTATGTTATCCTGTGTTGTGAGAGAATTGGTGATTTGGGAGGATTGTCACCTGTAGGAACATCGGTAAACAGAGGAGGCTCAGAAGTACCGTGATGTGGAGTTAAATCATTCACATTGAATATTAGACTAATATTTAAGTCGAAAATAAGGCATATTGAGCATATATGCATTAGATCCCAATTTTTGGATAATGGGGAAATGATCAATGGCTCGGGAATGCAACTTTTTGAATGAGTTTTTAGTGAATCTCTCAAGGCGAATGTGAACCAAGACATAATCGCCAACTTGACTCTTGGCTTCTACGATGTGCACTAGTAGCAAGTTTGTAACTTTCATTAGTTAGAGCAATTTTACGTTGAATCTTGGATGCAAATCATAAATATGTTGAGCGAAGGAGTGGGCTAGTTCCGAGGCACGATAGTTAAGTGGAAGGGGTGCAAGGTCAATGGGGGTACGAGGAGTATAGTTGAGGACAGTTTGAAATAGGCTTTTTTAGGTGGAGCGACTGATTGAGTTATTTATGCAAATTCTGCATTGGGTAACGTTAGGTCCCAGTTTTCGGGTTTCTCCCGAGCTGAACATCTAAGAAGATTTCCCAAGGAACAGTTAACAACCACAGTTTGACTATCAATTTGGGGTAAAAAGCTGAAGGGAACTTCAATGTTGTACTAAACAGTTTCCATAAGGTTTTCCAAAAGTTGTCGACAAATTTCACATCCTTATCAGACATCATGGTTAAGGGCAAGCCATGCAATTTAATCACTTTTCGAAGGAACAATTTAGCAATGTGTGAGGCATCATTGGTCTTGTTATATGGGATAAAGTGGGCTATTTTTGAAAATCAATCAACAACAGGCAGGATAGAGTTATGGCCATGAGTTGTTTTGGAAGTCCAAGGACAAAATCTAAACTCACATCTTGCCATGGTGAATGCAGAATGGGTAATGGGATGTATAGGCCAGTATTGTGTTTGCTAGTTTTGGCAATTTGACGAGTGCGACATTGTGACACCACTCGAGCAACATCTCGCGTTAAGGAATGCTAGTAAAATCTATTATTGACTATGCAATGGTCTTGTCTCGACCTAAGTGGCCTGCTAATCCACCCACGTGCATTTCCCAAACAAGGAAGTCCCATAGAGAGGATCGGGGAACACAAAATCTAGTAGATCAGAAAAGGGAACCATTCCTAAGAATGAAGTTCGTATGTTCACGACGGTTTCCACCTTGGACTTCTCAATATATGTGATTAAAGTCTGGATATGAGGCATATACTGATCTTTTAATCGCTCAAATCCTATGATCTTGACACTCATGATAGGCAGGATTGTAGAAATTCTACTAAGGGCATCAGTAGCTTTGTTTTGAGTGCCACAACAATGCTTAATTACAAAAGATATAGAATCCAATAAGTGGAGTTCCTTAGTGGGTGGGGCTTGTGGAGGGACTTGGGAGTTCTTGATTTGTCCTTTTATGATGGTTTTGCTATTCGTAGGATGATGTTTTTACCTTTGTATGGAAAGTCATAGGTGTTTTCTCTTCCATGATTGGTGACATCAAGGTCATACAACCAAGGCTGACCTAAAAGAATGTGGGCAACATCTATTAGCAGGATGTCACAGTAAATCTCATTTTGGTAATCATCCATTTTGATTGGTACTATGCATCTCTCGATCACGGGTAGAGTGGTTTTGTCAACCCAGACTACTTTGAATGAGGTTGGATGTGACTCCACCTTAAAGTTTAGTCTCTTGATAGTAGATTTTGAGATGTGTTCATAGTGCTACCCCTATCAATAACCAATTTGCAAGTTCTTTCCATGCTTCGGATAAAAGTATGGAAGATACTTTTCCTCTTCTATTCATTGGAATCAATAGCAATAGAGAGGATAATGCAGACAACATTAACATGGGCATATTTAATTTCTAGTTCATTTTCGTCATTTAAGTAGGCTTCAGGTTCAACTATTTAGTCTACTTCCTTGATTTGATCCTTTGGTTCTTGTTTTAAGGTAAGAATACGTTGAGGACAACGAGAGGCAATGTGACCTCTATTATGGCAATAATGATACTAGATTGAAGACTACTTAGTTTGAGTATCAACAGTTGAATGAGTTGGACGATTCATAGCTGGGCAAGGATTGTTGATAGACAGAGAAGATACTCGACAAATTGGATAAAGTTTGATGTACTTCTCAATCTCAAGGGCTCGTTGGGAAGCTTCCTCCATGGTGTCGGGGAAACTAAGGGAGATTTCCCGTTGGACGTAAAACCTCACTATGTTGGTTTAGGGATTCATCAAGATTGGTTTGGTTTTCACTTTGTCGAGTCATGATTGTAATGCTATTGACAAATTACCTTTTGGTAATAAGGTTGTTAATTGTTACAATGCACAAGGTAAGAACTCAATTTTGAACTAAAATACATTGAAACATACAAATATCATATTCTTAACCCTCTTGATCGACTCATCATACCCATCCATCAAGTTTGCTGGGCACTTGATACTTGATGATCTTGCAAAGGGGGTTCTAAGTTCTAGGTTGGAGGTATCAAACTTTACACCGAACAAGATTAGTAGATTATTTCAAATTAAACACAACCTCAGAGGTTTTTGTAATGGTTTCATGATGATGGATCAATAACACTATGAGACACACATCATTGGCCATACGATATCACAATTCATCGCAAATATAATTTGTAAGTATTTAAGCACACGCCATTTGTTTCTTTTTAACTAAAGCCATCTTATTCGAAGAGTTTTGTTATTCAAGAAAATTTACTCAAAATTTTATAGCCTAGTGACCATATATGATTTGTTTAAAATTAGATTGGATGATTTTCATGTGTCATCAAGGCTTATATTCTCAAACCTCAAATGCTTATAAAATAACAAGCCATTTTTGATGGCATGTGTAATGTGAATATGCTTTTGGTTAAAAGGAGACGTCAAGAAGTGTTCAGCTTTAAATTGATCCAGAATTACATTTTTTTCTTGCGGTACTAGAATAGCCCACCTGTGGTCATGCAGATGAGTGAAATCTGTAGCATCTAAGTGCTTTTGACTCTCAAATGGGGCTAATGTCAACTTCAAGATAAGGGTTAGAATCTAATATTATGCATGACCAGAATCACTTAAGCCTATGCAGACAAAGATGCTCATCACTCCTGCAAGTAAGTGAAAAACTCATTTATCTCAACCAGAAAGATGAACGACGAGGACGAACATATACAATGATGAGAAATCATGCTATTGTATCATTTTTATCCTCTTTTCATGTCTTGGCACATATTCAAAAACTGAAAGAAATCTCTGAAGCTGTCTGAAGATTGTTGCAACATGACAAAAATTAATCAGCTTCTGCTGTGATCTACCAGAGCTTGTGATATGGACTGTAATAGGAATCTGTTTGTTATTTGCTCACCGGAATGTGTTTTGGTGGGAATGATCACTGTTTCAACTCAAGGATATGGGTGTGTTAGGTTACAGCAGCCCGATAAGTAAACGTGAAATGAGAAACAATTATGTATATGATGGGTCAATGGTATTATGGCAACTCCAGTGAGAGTAAGGATGATTACATATTAAGAGAATACTAACATGACTTGACCAGTTACAATGGAGAACATAAATGGCCCTTGGACTGTATGAGGATTGAACTAGATGGAAGGGAGGATTTGCATAGCTGCCCAACAGTTGTTTCATGTTATCATCATTAATCTCACTCCAGCTTCATCTTTTCGTCCAAGAAGCTACTCCTGGTCAGTGCATTTATTTTTCTCTGATGTGATGGAAGTTTGTACCAGTATGTGATTTGTTGCATGTTCTGCGATCTTATAAACCCTTTCATGTGCAATCGTTATCCTATAATATTGTTTCTATATTACACTGAAGATTTTGACCTCATCTTTAGGAGCTTGCAAAGCAGCCTTGCTCTTTTGTAATTTTTTAGACAAGCTATGGTTGAGCTTCATCAGTTCCTATTTAGATGATTTTTCTTTTGTAGTCACACTTCATACGTACTGTATGCAACTTCTGCCTTTGCTTATGTTCTTTTCTTGGATGCAGACAAAATGCTAGGGAACTCTGAGGCATCCCCAGGATGCCCCAAACCCAAAGTTACCTCTTACTCTAACTCTCAAGAAAGTGGGGATGTTGTTCAACAGATTTCTGCACC
Source organism: Ensete glaucum (assembly GCA_021527575.1). Classification (NCBI taxonomy): domain Eukaryota; kingdom Viridiplantae; phylum Streptophyta; class Magnoliopsida; order Zingiberales; family Musaceae; genus Ensete; species Ensete glaucum. The sequence goes on along the minus strand of CM038558.1, from coordinate 35,254,475 downwards.
AAAAAATGCACCTGTTCGTGATCCTATAAAAGCAAATAACTCGACGATCTGGGAGCATAATGCAATACTAAATCAAGGTTATAGTGGACCTTTCTACAGACAAGAACCATATGCTCTGCCTTATCTCCATACTGATTTTGTAATGCGGCGGCAAGTCCAACTGAATGCCTTTGATAGCAATCTTTATCCTATAAACTATAATTATTCATTTCCTGTTGGAAACAGATTTAGTTATATGCCACCAGTCAACATGTTTTCACAATCTCACCTGCAAAAATATCAAATTCAAGAATTCCAGTACTTTGTAGTTATTGACTTCGAGGCCACATGTGACAAAGACAACAATCCATATCCACAAGAGATCATTGAGTTCCCATCCGTGTTAGTCAACAGTGCAACTGGTCAACAAGAAGCTGTTTTTCAGACATATGTGCGGCCTGCATATCATCAATATCTTACTGATTTCTGCAAGGAGCTCACTGGGATCCAGCAAATTCAGGTCATTGCACATGTCAATCCCTACCCTCTTCCTCAGTTTTTGTTTTTTTGTTTTTCTTCGTGTTCCTTAACATAGGGCTAGACATTGAAATTCTTGACTATTCTATTCAGTTGTACATACATGCATATACTGAAAACCATTTTTATGAAATGCTATTCAGTAGTGTAATTGTTGGTTGCAGTTTCTTTTGACAAAAAGAAGCAAAAAATGCACAGGAATGCTACTTGTGGAATCAAACCTTTGGAGTGGAGTAATCAACGCCAACAAAATAGTGCTTCTCTGTATATTTCAAAATTTAATGCAATGTTGTACAACGAATAGATAATTTCTTTCTAGGCATAGTTAAATTTGACAAAAAACAAACAGTGATGAGGTAAAATATCAATTTACACAGCATGCTAAATGGCTTAATTTCTGACTTCACCAATCGTGAAATCATTGTTCTATCTTTCAGAACTAAGGGTATTTGTAGGTTATACGGCTATAACTAATTTGTAACCATTTGCTAGTAGTCATTTTCTGTTGTCAGGCTAGAGTTTGTCGATTTTCTTACAGTATGTTTTTTGTGAAGAGGTCTAAAGTTGTTGAGCTATAAGTTTGTCATGGATGATTAAATGAACTTGTTGTCTAGAATTTTCTTTAATTTCTTCGGCCCTAAATTTTTTTTCTCTCCATAGAGAGAATGAAATTTGAGAGTGAGTCTTAGGGTAACAAGAAGATTGTTTCTTTATGACCTGAGTAACAAGTTTTTGCAGCTGACAAAGTCTTAGTTTGCAGTGATCTGACAAAGTCTTAGTGTCCCTTAGTTTCCCATGCTGTATAAACTAGGTTCCTTTGATTCCTTGGGTCGCATAAGGAATAGTTGGTAAATTAGCTTGGTGTGTGCATGAGGTTTATAGAAGAAAGGATTTTATTTTGTAATGCTTCTCTTATAAAATATTGATGCCGTATCACATTACCGCTCAACTGGAGTTGCCATCTGATAATAACTCATCAAATGAGCCTTGAACTTGTTGATATGTGTTGTAACAAGGTCAAAGTACTGTACTGGTATTCATATTTGATTCTATACCTTAATTTGAGTACTACAACTTATGACGGGAAGGGGGTGTTGGGAATTGGTGCAATAGTCTTGTCAGAATGCTAAGATGGAATTTTCCTTGGAAAAGTAAAGATCAGTCACCTATGATCTACCATCGTTGGGTGATCTATGTGAAGGATAAGTTGAGCTATCGCCAATGATTGGACTAGATACATCTAGGAAATTATTATTCAATAGTTTATGTTTCCACCTTTATGAGGGCAACCTGCTTTCTATCCAGTTTAACCTTTTTAAATATGCTGTTATGGTTTAATTTGTACATCAATCCAGTTTGCATGTATATCAGAAACCTTGTCAGAAATTATCCTTGCCCTCCATTGGCATTGATTTGATAAGTTGAATTAAGATTCTTGGTTAGCAAGATCCAGAACTCGATGGAATAATCTTGACACCTTGGTCTGTTGGCAAAGCATGACCAACACTGACAACCAACTAGTAGTGTGGCTTTTCTTTCATCTATAACTGGTTCAATATATGAAGAATAGATTCCACCGAGTTCGCTCTGATGTCTGTGGTTATGACAATTCTTTCTTTGGTTACAATTTTAATGTTTAATTTATTCTCCTGGTCCTGTATTGCTTATCGTGTATGTTGGACCTAATTTGTCATAATTCATGATCCAAAGATCACTATGTTAATGTCCAAAAGTAGCTCTTGTTTTACTATTTTCAAGTGCAAGTCTTTTGCAGACCACTAATAAAATGAACTTTGAGGGCAGTGTAACGTGAAATCACATTTCCAATTAACGAGGTTGCTTAATAGTACATTGATATGAAGGTATTTAACTTCTCCTTTTATGAACTTCCAGGTAGACAGAGGTGTTCCTCTAAGTGAAGCTCTGTTGATGCATGATAAATGGTTAGAAAAGAGAGGAATCAAGCATAACAGCTTTGTTGTAGTGACATGGTCTAACTGGGATTGTCGTGTTATGTTAGAATCTGAATGCAGATTTAAAAAGATTAGGAAGCCTCCCTATTTTAACAGGTAACTTTTTTCATGCCTTTCAATGGTTCACAAACGTTCTTTATAGGTGGAACACTACACTTCCTGGCAATTAATTGTGTTTCATTTGTGACCAATACTTGTGCTGTACTGAAATTAAATTTTGTTCATCAAGAACATTTTGTGCCACCATGATTCTGCTGGCAGAACTACTACAAACTTGTCAGCCTCCCCCTTCTGTCAAAACTAATTAGACTTAGTTCCTTGATCCAAGAATGTTGCTTTTGGTTCTACACAGACAGAAGTAAGAAATGATGCCAGTTGACCTTTCGATATCCCTGTTGTCATCGTTGATTGTATTTAGTTGACAACCCAGAAGTAGGAGATTTATAGTATTGTTTCAAGAATTACTTGATAAATCTGTTCCGAACAAGCTCATAATGTCTCTATTTCATGTCTTAATTCTCTGCGTAATGAAGATATCTATGTCAACATATTCCGAGTTCAATTTGCTTTTCATAATTGGGCAGGTGGATCAACTTAAAGGTGCCATTCCAGGAAATGTATCAAGGTGTTCGCTGCAATCTCAAGGAGGCCATCCAGCTTGCTGGACTGACATGGGAGGGTCGTGCACATTGCGGCCTTGATGATGCCCGTAACACCGCCCGCCTCCTTGTTCGTCTGATGGATATGGGCTTCAAGTTCTCTATTACTGATTCCTTAACATCGCAAGCTATGGAGTTTCCCATAAAATACGAGCCATTCCGAGATCTTTTGTTGGACCAAAACCACTACACCTCAAAGTCCAAAGAACCGGTCGGTGCTCCTGTCCAGTTTCATCCCATTGTGGACCCCAATGGAATGGAGAGGCAAACCTGTTGCTACTGTGGGGTGTTGAGCAGCAAGTGTGTCGTCCGCAAGCCTGGACCAACCCAAGGCAGATGCTTCTTTGGGTGTGGCAATTGGACTGCTGCAAGGCATGCGGTCTGTAGCTACTTTGCATGGGCGTCTCCTTGATGATGGGCATCTCTTCGTTAGGTTGATGCTTACAAGAATCATCCCTGCCCAAGAAGCCACATGATAGAATTCTCTAACTCAAGGAAGCAATTAGGTAATGAAGTTTTCTCCACGTTGCTATATATATATATATATATATATATATATATATATATATATATATATATATATATATATATATATACCTAGAACTATGTGTGTTGATAACAAGTCTTTAGGTAGTGTCTGACCTGTGATACTGACTTCTTTTTAGTAGAAGAGACTGGGGATTAGATGCTGCTTAAGATACTTAGCTCTTAATAATCAACATTGTGGACCATTTCATTCCTTTCTTTGCTTAAATGGAGTTGTGTCAGTGTTTGGTTGGTGCATTGTAATTGTTGGTGTGCCTCAAAATCAAGTAGGCTTCATGCATGACTTAAAAAATGTAATTGTGCAAAAATCACCATCCATGCCTAGTGTTGATGTTAAGTTCTTAGCCAACTTACATTTAGGCAAAATTGGGAAGCAGAGAGAGAAGGAACTCAAAAGTGAATGATCTTGATTTAGACAAAGTTGCTTGATTGGGTTGGTCACCATCTATGCTTAGTGCTTGGATTGGTGTTTATATGGTATGATAAGCTTGAATAATCTTCTTCTTTTGTTCAACTTTATTTTCTGATCTTAAGTACACATCGACCTGTGTGGTTCCTGTTCTGATTGCAGAAAGAACCAAACTCATATGCACAACTGAACAACATTATCATCCATCACTTTTGGAACTGATTGAAAAGAAATTAAACAGGTTACAAAATGGCAAAAAAGAAAGAAGGAGAGAGAGGTGGGTATGAAGTCCTTGTTTCCAGGCTTCACCTACCAAGACAACTCTGCTGTTCAAGGGAAGAGGGAAGATTTTACATATGCTTAAACAAAATAACTCCCAACTGAGGATGAAAGTAAAAAATAAATTGGTCATGTTCAAATTAAAGGAAGATAGCAAGTAACATGTAATTGAGATTATAACATTAGATTGATTGTAATGTCCAATGTACTATATCCAAGAAACTTATGATCATTCTATATGTCGAGAAGCATTAAAAACGAAAGAAAGCGAGTATGATTCTAATGCCAACTAAAAAAAATGAGAAAAAAATAATCTAAAATCATAACATGTGTGATAGTGAAAGGACGAAGACAAAAATGACTAAACACTATCTAAAATAATTACACTCGTGAGAGTGAAAGAAGGAAGAATGTCTTCTTCTTCCTTTCTATGTTTGCTAAATGGTGTATACCTCCAAGCTCTTCTCCGTCATTAATCCTCTAGACAGGGAGGGAGGGTGCAGAAATACTCGGAGAGCGTTTCCCTCAACCTGAGTGCATAGGTTTATTATAGCAGCAGCACCAGCAGCAGCGGCGGCGGCGGCCGGCGGCCTTTCCATTGTCGTGGAAGTGACAGAAAGATGAACTCTGCAGCCATAATGTACTAATTTGAGCTCACGACAACTACAAACAACATAAGAGTGCCTACTTGTGCAACAAGAAATGGCTTCCAGCACACTTAACAGCAGACTCTCGAGCAAACATCTTCAGGATACATTGTGGCTTAATATGAGATAGATTTAACACCTGTAAATGAAGGCGGATGCAGTCAGGAAGAATAAGTTCGTCAGCGACTGGTACAGTGGATGCTGAAGCTGCCGAGGTGTGTCATCAGAATCCACCCAGTTGATAGTAAAAATATACAGATAAGAATGAGAAAAAAAAAATGCCCATTTGCAAAACTAAATAGCAGATCATTGAAACGACAATTTTTATGCTTCACAACCTTCTGAGCTAACACTGCAGTGATATCTAAGTCATGGATGATAACATCAGATGAAACCTTAGCAACGAATCTGATAGATTATTGTCACAAAAGTGTCTCTTTTTATTTTCAACCGAGACTTACAAAAGTAGACAATGAAAATAAAGATGACAGATTTGAGTTTTTCTTACACAGGCAATGGTACACTGCATGGTGATGGTGACCACTCATGATCTACGGGAGATCTGTCTGAGTTAGCTCCACTGAGGATCTCGAGACCAACGCACAATCATCCAGCCATCAGTAGTAGAGCAGCCAACAACCAACCATAAGACAAATACTTCGGCAAATAAGCCCTTGAGCAAGTAAGTAGTGTGCTTGGATAGAACAACAACAACACATAAAATGGGTTTCTTACTCCTGGGGCCGAGCAAGCCACAGAGAGCTCAGGGCACGAAGACGTGAGAAGTAATCACTGATGGCAAGAAGTGCCCGTGCAGACTGACGAGTAGTTAATATCCGGTGCATTTGTTGCAGGGTTTGCTGTCGCAGGTTGTCTGCCTGGAAGAATAAATGGAGAAGACTTATTGGGGAATAGGATTCCAAGTTCTTAGACAATGAGAAGCAAAGTTACATGGGTATGTCGATTGAATCAACAGTGACAAATGAGACTTGAGAACCCTAAAGGACTAACAATTTTGACCAGAGAAATAAATCCTGTGCAACAACAAAATAATTCAAACACAACAAGACAGACAGTTCATGCAGCATCCTAAACCAGTGTCACAAGCTTAATAATTATTACTTCACCTGGTGAAGGAAATTCTCAAGAGTTCCAAGTTTCCCCATTGCCATAGCCATCTGACCCATGTAATTTGCAACATTCCCTGAAGTTCCCGAGGGACCAAGAGACCCAGCCAACGTTTCTGACAATGATTGCTGTAATGCCTCCATCCCTTGAGAGAGAGCATCCTCAGCCTGCTGCGATGACTGCTGGAGGTTGCATATGCCCATCAATTGCTGCTCTGTTAGCGGCTCCAACTGATTTGCAAGCAGCTGTATTGTTACAACAAAAATGAATCAGTGAATTAAGACAAAAAAACAACATAAAAAGTGCCTATTGCAAAATTTTACATAAAAACAAAGCCATTTTTCTCGAGTAAATTTCTGGTGGCGCAAAAAGGAGGAGAAAAACAAAGACCTTACTCAAAAGCATAAGGTATAAGGTTCTGCACCTTTAGAAGCTCAGATGAACGGAAACCCCCAAGCCACAAGAAACACCTTTCAGCTGGTGTCTTCCACATGCCTGATAATATGTGAAACACATCCGCCTTGGCAGCAATGCCCTTAAGCCTAAATATCTCATCATAATGCGCCGTGACACCATCAACAATAACACGAAGATCATTTTCACTGGCATGAGCATTCACTGCAGCCCTCAGTTCACTGATCTGCCGATTATGTTCTTCGAGCCATCGTGCATATTCTACATCAAAGGTCAACGCCCCTGCAACAAATGATTTCACATGTACCATTATAGAACAGGAGGCAAATACTACTGGACCCAAAATTAATAACAGCAGTGACAAGGTAGGACATTAATTTTCTGATGCAAATTTGAAATTACCATATGAATGAAGAGTAGTTAGCATTCTTGGAAGAGAACCTAAGCTTTAATAGTTTTAGATATAATTTTTGTTTATGAGTTAATCAGGTAACCTACTTAACTAAATAGAAGAATCGGCATATGTTACATTTTATGTATTTGATACCAACGATATTGTGAAGGGGATGGCTGAAGAATACCCTGCAGTAGAACCTCAACAATTTTGTTGCATGATGCATGTTTATATTACCTTTTTGTGCAGATACTTATGTTTCGTTGCCTCAGACAAAAAAATTATGGTACTTAGTAAAGATATATTCTTATGTTCCAAAAGGCTAATGATTCCAGACTTCACATCAGATTAAGAATCATGCAAGAGAAACTACCATTTCCACCCGTAGCATGGGATTGATCTCCTGAGCTAGAAATAAAAATTCCCTGCCGAAAGAAAGAAACATTTCAGTCTGATTACATAATCTATAATGTATGTGAAAGAAACAGGCTGAACGTAATAGAGAAGAAGATACGGCTAAAGAAAGGGACAATACCTGCTGACGAGCTTTTTGAAGCTCCTGCTCAAGTTGAGTAAGCTTCAACCTACTACTTTCTAGCTGTTGTACGTAAGCCTTGTGATTCAAAGAATAAACAGGTGGACATACAATTAGTTGAAAATATATCTAACTAAAAATTAACATCCAAAATCTTATTTGAAAGAGGAGGAAAAAAAGAATATTAACCATATGCTCATCCAATGACCGATTCCACAAATTAAATTACTTTTCCAGAATATGCTAAAGCTAATTTATTCACCATGCCCGGCAACCAAAAGAGAACCAGGTTACCATTGTTATACAAATATTTCTCTATGATTATGAAATAGGCTACATCACAGATTAAAATTTGAAGCGCGGATGGAGGATTAACAGCTAGGTAATCAAGCTGATGTCATCTAGTTCCTAGTATCTGATACTTGTTCTTCCTATTCATTCTGATTTGTCATTTCCAACCTCCACCTTTCCTTGCCTTGCTCGCCAACACACCTCTTATTCTCCTCTTTGCTTTTGCTCGAACGTAACTTTATGATTCAGTTCCGACCTCAACTTAACTTGCAGATCCACGCGATTCCACTTACTCACGTAGCACTTCAAAGCCAGATCCAGCTTCTAATCCTATAACTGGAACAGACCCGTTGGGAGATTACTATCGCACAAGAACTCTATTTGTTTAAACCGACAGCACTGTAAACCTTCCGAAGCACAAGTACTGTTTTATAGATTTCAAATGTTGTAAAAGAACTTGACGGGGTCTGAAATGATACTTTACCTAATTTATTTTATTATTACCTTACCTTGGCTTAAACGACCAGAAATATGGGTTACCAATACCAGAAATAGACAAAAAGGGGTTAGTTCTTCAGCGCAATGAGAGTGAAAGTCGAGGTCTGCAGAAGATAGATTAAGTGAGGAATTAAGATCAGGCTCTGACTCAGTTTGAAAGATAAGAATTAGTATCATGAGTTTGGAACTGGTGAAGAATCTTAAGTAGGAATAAGTATCTGAAGCTGTACGAAAGTAAGGAAAGAGAATTTTATCAGAGAAAAAAGATCTTCTGCATAAGCAAGAGAGAGAAAAGAAGTTCAATCTCATTCTGTCTAAAATAAACCTTTTCCTGCTCCGTGAGTGATAAGAGAGAAAATAAAAGATGCTCTGCTCGAGTTATAAGAGCGCTCTCAATGTTAAATTAATTCTGAAGCAGACAGTGGAGAGTGGAGTTCGGGGCAATCTGAATGAATGACTAACAATTTTCCTCTATTCGGTACTTGATAAGAGAAAGGTGAAATTCCTGTTTTGTTTAATGCAAAGCAAAGAGGTAGTTTTTACTCCAATCTATCTATATCTGGTGCTCAACAGACTAAACTTAATTCTTTCAACTTCATTTAGAGTGTCATTGTTTGCGATATAAGAATCTGTGTCAGCCCAAGTAAAGTTATTGTTTCATCCCAGTCGACTTTGATGCTGTAGAAGGAGGAGAATGTTGAAGGCAAATCTCAACTGCTCAAGCGCGGTGTCATATAGTTAAGCGACTCGATGTCTGGGCTTTATAACGCGTAACCGAAAGAAAACAGGACTTAGTAATAACTCGTATTAATGTAAGAATTAGGAATTGTTTATAAGAAGCGGGAAGGGGAGTTGAGGCTTGTGTTTAAGTAATCATATAAGAGTAGTTGGTGGTCAAGCAAGAATAAGTATATCAGTGGCTAAAGGGAGAGTTTACAGTGCTATCGGTTCAGGGTATGTTCCAGTTCAAGCGTTAGGATAAGACTAGACACTTTGCATTGATTTTGACTTCAATTCTAATATGGTACCTAAACTAGCCCTGCCCTATCCTTAAGTATAGATTGGAGTAACAACTACACTATTTGCGTTAAAAAACACGGGGTTTGGTAAAATTTGAATGAAACTATGGTGCTCCATTAGGGAAAATCAGGTTGCTACCAAAACACAGTTAGCAAATAGCATAAGAGCTTGCAATTAATATACAGATGAAATACCTTTTTTCTTAACCTACTCTTCCTAGCAGCTTCACGATTTTGGGCAAGTCGTCGAAGGGTCTGTGCAACAAGAAAATTCAAATATAAATGTAATAAATGTACTTTTGGCTAATACATGAAAGCACCAACTGAAGATAAAGCAAATAAGTTACCTTCTGGTCTAGTGTTTTGTCCTTCGACCTGTCACTAGAATCAGATGCTGCTGCAAAAGCAAGTTGTCCTCGTTCTAACTGCAGTTAGAAGAGATAAAAATTCATAGACAAAAACCATCAAAAAATTAATGGATCCTGGTGAAGCGAGTTCCCTTCTGCAACATAGCATGAAGAGATGCACACCTCAATTCAGCAAACACAAGATTAGCATTTCCATTTATTTGCAGTAGTCATAAGCATATCTTCTAATTGTCACCCTGTGGTGATATGCACCAGTACTCAACAATTAACCATGGTGACTGCATGTCTATCAATGCTGTATGTGATTCAAATCTTTGAGAAAAGGCTTATAATGCCCTCCTACACAATCATTTTTAAGTTTTCAATTGGCCCATCAAGAATATGATTTTCTGTATATCTAAAAAATCTCATAATCATTTATCTCAGTCATGATACAGTCCATTCCCAGGACAATTTACTTCATAATACCCATTTTCACAACATTTCCCTAATACAAGCCAAGGAATTAAGTTTCAGGAATACCAGCCATAAGGCCTGCGAAGTGCTGGTTAACACTGGAACCACCTTGCTGAACAGGTATGTTTATAAAGCCTCATTTTGCTACAGTATCAAAATTAATTGAATAAAACTGGAGCAAATGGCTAGTTTACATAATCAAGATTTGCTCCCAGTTTAGTTAGTGTTCCACTTCCTTCTCTTCATTGGCACAAGGCGAGTCACTCATCATTCACCTGTCCACCATCTGTCCTTTTGCGCCTATCCATTATGCAATCTCGCTCCACCCTTTCATTATCCTTCCCCTCAATACCTAAAGCTTTACCAAACTCAAAACCTATTGTCCAAGCTTCAAGATGAAGACAGATTGGATAATGTTCTGTGCTCATTGAAGTTGATCGACACTGCTCGAACAGAAAAGACAGTTCAACATCATTTCTCTGGTTTCCTCTTTCTTCTGTCCTTTTCCCCTGTGGCTGTTTGTGCCAACATGCTGGCATGTAGATGTTTGAGCAACCAAAATAGCACTGACACCCAGGCTTATATCCTTGACATAAACACACAAATTGATGTAGAATAATAACACACCTACTGTATAAGCAATGATCTGTGCTATTAATTACCATATGTTAACCATGTCCTTACAAAGGAAAAGGTCATCAGTTAGGTTTAAAAAGTTTACTCAACAACACATGGAAATCAGATGCATCATGCATATATATAGAATGAGCAATAAACACAAAAGTAGAGGAGGCAATGTGTAGGAAAGGAGTAGGGGTGTGCAAATGGATTGCTCAAACCACAAAGTCAAACCAAGTCCTTTGTCTCAGTTTCACTCGATTTTTTTTCTGTATCATTCAGTTTGGCTTAGTATTTCATATAAACAATTACATGAATTTTCAATTACATGAATTTTTAATACTCAAAGTTACTATTACTTGTTTAAATTATCTTCTATGCATTTACATGTAAGCATGCAGGCCAAAATAACAATCAATTTCAATTTCATGGTGCTTTTAACAGAGTGAGGCAACCATAATTGAAAAAGCAAGTCAGGCCCAGACTTCCCGATCATTTACTAGTAAGTGACAGCGTAAGAAATACAATCTAGTGTACAGATGATGTGGTTTATTGAAATTGTGTATAAGTGTATGTATATCCAAAAAAATGAAAGAGCAAAGAAAATCACCCTCTGATTTTTGTCATCGGTGTCCACGTCTGTGGAGGTATCCGTCCTAGGACTAGCATCTGCCATTGACTCTCCCCAATTCTCAAACTGACCACTGGAAAATGATATTAAGCTGTGTTGCTTTTCCTTATGTTGGAATGACGTCAAAGATTCAACTCTAGCAGCTGAAGGAGCAATTTCAGTGGAAGCAATAGGCTGCTATCAGGCAAAAAGGATCAGAAGAGCATTTTTCTACTAGTAACAAGGTAGCCAAGTACACATATAAAGTTAGTGAGTGCATAAAAAAAATGTGAAATCTTACTTTACCAAGAACTCCAAATTGAGAAGGGTCAGAATTTATAGCTTGTCCACTATGTTTCACACTAATTGCTGGATCTGCACAAATGATAAAAATGCCCTTCAAGCCAAACCATTTGGCAAAAACACATGGATCCTTCTGTCACTTGGATTTTGAAGTAGAAATCAAAATGGTTATAAGCATAGTTAGTTGCAACCTTCCAGAAAATACTAAACTATTTTCATCTTAAATTATCTTCTTTAGGATAAGAAAGCTCCATTGCCAATGAAAATTAAAGCATATTTCTTCCTATTTCTCTCACATTACTTACTTTAGGTATCACTGACATTTTAAAAGATGTCATTTCTTATATTACAAGGAAAAAACAAAGACAACAAAATCCTCTTTGTAGCAAATATCCAGTGAAAATGAGTTTTCTAAAGAACAATCGAATAAAACTAGTCTAAAAAAATTAGGCCCACAATACTTCTTTATGCAAACAAGATTGCAACAGAATTAACAGTTGTGTAGCAATTTAACCTTATGTACTGCACCTAGATGATGGTAGATTTACTCAATTAGTAAAGAAAATTACAGAATCAGACAACAAGTTGAAGAAGATAGATTACTTGACTACTCCATAAATAAAAAAGGAAATGACTCCTACATAGGAGGCCAGAGGCAGAACCTATATGAAATGTGATAGACTGCTCAAGCACGCCAAAGTCTGAAATTCTCTGTGTTGTGTTTCCTTCTCTGCTACTGAGAAAAAGCATTAGCCATAGATGAAGTATATAGAAACCTTTAAAGTAAAACATGTATTACTTGTATTCATGTATATAATTGTGTGTGTATACACGATGGGAACAAAGGTTGAATTTAAGAAGTTCTAACATGCGAGCACAGGTCAAGTAAACCAACATATTACTAGAATGGGGCCATTCCAACAAAGCACTAGACTACAAAAATAAACATGGTGATGATTCCTTAGTTAGGAACACGATCTTGTCATTACTGGAAGCTCACTTTTCTAGCATTGATAAAAACGTCTCCTGTGGAGTTATAGTCTCTCCAGGTAAAAAGGATCTATAGTGCATCACTAAACAATTCTGTCTTAGGTTCTTAAATCCAATATACTAAATTTGTCCTAGCTAGGTCAATGAAGTTACTTCAATTACAGACTTTTATGTTAAATTCAATGGCTTGGGATGCAACCAAAACCAAACCCAAGGAAACCCCCTCTCAAGTTTCTAATATAAACTCTGCATCACTGTTTCATATATCAAATCAATAGAAAACAGTTTCCATATATACTATGTTTGGGTTCATAACACTAGATGCATTGCTTATCAATTTCTATTTACATAATCCAACTCATTTTTCATGTAAACAACATTTGGTATTTGCAAAGTTAGATGTTTGATGAGGAATGCCTACTTACAATAAGAAAAACCAACCCAATAAGCATAGGGTTGCTTCTTATTTTGCAATTTGAACTTTAGTGTGGTGTAACCAAAACTTTGGTCAATAATTTTCTTCACACTCATAACAAAAGATGAATTTTATCTCATATCTGATCTTGCATGCAGGCCAGATAGAGTTGGTGGCTGATGTAGTATGTTCTGTAAGTAACAACCACATAGCAAGATCCTGCCACATAATCTACTAATATTTGTTCCTTTGCCTCCATTCCAAAAGTTATGCACAACCTCTCTTTGTTGACTAACTTTTTATCTTCGAGAATGAGAACAGCAAATAATATTCACATATTACCATGAATATCAAAGAACCATTTGTCTAAGAACTCCCATAATCAAGATATGCAATATACCCAGCTAAACAATTTAAATGCAATATGCATTTTCAAGTCACATACAGCTCCATTTATTGCTTTATATTGTCTAATGCCCACGCTTGCCATTTTAACAAATCCATAGTAAGATTGAAGAAAAAGCTGTTCATATTGATTGTTACTATTGTAAAAATAAGAAGATAATTAAGATAGAAAAGAACACAATCATGAAGAAAATACCACAGCTTCTAATCCAAGAACCAATGAGATGGTAACAATGATATCAAGCTGCGGCGGTCAATTAAGCATCGGAAGGTACCAGATTTATCAAGAAACAACACGAGGGAGAAAACGCAGAGGATGTATAGACCATGGACATACTTGTTCTGAACCACCGTCGTGGACGAAACAAAGCTCGGCATCCCGGCTGCGGTTTAGCTTACCATCTTGGAATCCAACCCCATCTATGCTACTCCCCATACACCATCACCATCATGGCCACCGCCGGCACCGAGCACCAGAAAAGACCCAAAAATGATCCCAGAAAAATCTCAACTTTCCAACCCTAGAAGGCTGCTAAAGTCCACACGGCCACACGACAACGAAGAATCCAGAACCTCCCCTCCGCTCAAAATCCCCCGATAAACACAGGGCAAGGGCAATTCCTAACCGAGAACGACAAATTCTCCAACCCTTACCCGCACACTGGAAGCAAGCGTCTGGAGGAAGTACGAACGACCCACGATCCCGGGCGAATCGGAGCTACGAAGGATCGATCATGGCGGAAGTCGAGGCGGCGCAGACCCAATTCTGCCTCCAAAACCCCAGATTTTGGGGGAACTCCTCGCAGTTCCGAAGGATCGGAGGGCGGCCGCTCCTCTCCACACCGACTGCTTTGACTCCCACTCTTTGATCTCTCAGCCTTAGCCTCTTATATCTCGTCGGCAATAATTCCGCAGTGGCTAAAGCGAATTAAAGAAGTGCATACGGGAAGCAATAGATTAATAATGATCTCGAGAAACAAGCGAAGTCGGAGGGCAATCAAATCTCCAGGCGGCGTCGTGTTCTTCTTTTGCTTATTCTGCACTGGTCAATACTGCAGATTATTTTGACTTAGTTAAGTGGGAAATCTGTAAAGATTTCGTTCTGCTGTTCAGTGTAAGCGGGAATTAGTTTTCCTTTCCTTCTTATTTTCGAGGCAAATATCCATATTGCCCTTTTTTATTACTTATTATTAATAATATTTCACGTGATTAGGTACGATGTCCGGTGCGGAATAATATATTAATTTGTACCCGAAGGATAAAATATTGATGGACATGGAAACCATGATTTGGAGGATACCCCTTCAGGATGTCGATTGGACCGGTCAGACTTCCAATTTAGTTCAATTGGACTGGTTCGAATCAAGACCCGGGTTGGATCTGCCCTGCTATGAAAGCTCACGCTTGCACCAACTGGGCCGGCCGGTCCATTCCGTTTCCTGGGCCATTGACACGGTTCTTCTCGTTTCGCTTCCCGGGAATGGCGAGAGAATTCAATCCAAACGGAGCCCCTCCCGAAGAGGCTGCGGCGCATGGAGCCGGCGGATACCTCAGGATCGGGGCGGATTCCAGCAACGCGCCGGAGGTGCCGGTGGGCCTGCAGATAAGTATACTTATCTTTTCCTTTCTTCTTTCTTTTGGAGAATTTGGATGGTCCTATCGAGTATCTTTTGGTCACAATTTTGATGGCACGAAAAGTAGGGGCTTTCGCTTTGGTTTTTCCGGGAAAAGTAGTCGGAGTTTGTTTCTTCTCCTACAAATATGTGTTTTACTCGGTAGGATGGAGTTTTGAGAACCTAGTGCTTTTCAAGTTTTAGTTCTACTAATCGATTGCTAAATGATACTACTTTGGGACTCTCATCTAACGACCGGGAAACATGATGAATGTTGACGGACCCAACGTATGATTGAACCTTTTGAGACCAAAAAAAAAAAAACACTTCCTAAGACTTGTAGATCAAATTTCAACTTTTCATAACGCATATTATGAGCAAATCATTTACCAGATTTGGTCAACCAGCACATGCAATTTTCCATTTGTGAGATCCCCATTTGAGAAGAGCCACCAACCTGGAGAAAGGTCTATGTACTTTTCTAAATGTTCATTTGACCAACGATTGAGTCACTGTAATATCAGATTGCAATACACAATTGAATGTGGCATTTGTATCTTTCATCAATGGAAAACCCAACATTGGATTATGATTCTTGGTAATGGTTATCTTTGTTGGAAGATATAACTGTAAATCATTTTTCCGTTTAATAGAAATGTTGATATACTATGGATACAAGGCATATACATGGGGATCTTGGATCTTTGGGTCTGGGCCCTGTGCTCCCAGTCTCTGCTGCACCTGCTTCTGCCATGCAGCAGAAAGCAAACATCGCAAGTTGGGAATCCAAGGATTGCAACTAGTGGTTACAAGACAACACTCTGCAGCTGTTTTAACACTGCTGAAGGCTGTCAGTTTGGAAACTTTTTTCATTTTGCTCATGGGGAGAGTGATATGCTCCAACAGAAAAAGAGGCCTTATGCCAAAATTCCTTCTGGAAGCAGTGGAGGCTACTTCAATTTCTATTCAACTCCTCCAGGAATTTTCTCAAATTCTCCTCACAAGTTTATGTTGAGCTTAGTTAACTCAGTGGAGCAGGTACCTCTGCCTGCCCTTTTTCTTACCCATCTTGGCCAGGTTGTGAAAATGTATCGTTTTGCTAATAAAAGGATTGTTGGTCTGATTGTGGTCATCATTTTATGTAATTGCATATCTCAATTTGAAATAAGAGCAGTTTATAGGATCAGTTTTATGGTTCTCCGCTGTTAGGGCTTACTCTCCATGCCACAGGTGGATCTTCTGTTATTAGAACCTTTTTTTGACATTTATTTTAAGTGGAATTCCTGAAGCTAGTCAGAAGGATACTGAATAGTGAATAGTATGTTTGTCGGATAAAATCAGCCGGTTGGTAGTGTCAGTAAATAAGCAGCTTTATCAGAGAATTTTTTTGTCAATTCTAGTTTGTTCTATTAGTTCTCATTTAAAGAAGTTTAATTTCTACCAATGTTGCTTCTGTGCTTTGGTTAACTCATTATAGTTTCTGTGGTATAACATGATATTGGTGGTTTGGACTTTTATATATAGTCAAGTTTTTGTCAATTAAATTTATTTTGTGTTAGCTTAATATGTTTCTTAAGTGCCAACAATTAATAGCTGTGGTAATGGTTGGTGAGGACAATTAGGGTATACAATTATTCATGGTCCTAATATTGTTGTTTGGCAGTTTTCGGGTAATGATTCAATTTGCATTGCTAAAATTTTCACTGGCATTAGCTCACATAAGATTGTTTAACTCTGTATAAAGTTCACAAAAGCTAACACCTTTTTATGCCATAAAGATGTTTGATATCTTCTCCGCCTAATTTAATCCCCACAAGCAAGATTTGTACATGAAATATCCTCAGTTCCCCCTGCCCCCATAATTAGCTTTCAATCTTCTGCATGATTTCTCCACCACACCAAAGCATAGGATACATAGTCAAGTTCAAACAGAACTGATCCTCTCCTCCCTCTCTTACATGCTCAGGTTAAATAACCACATCTCTTCTTTTCTTTGGATTTGGTTCAGGGTTCCCTTTTCTCATCATGGCCGCAAACTCATCGTAATTAATTCTTCCATCCTGTGTATTGAAAACAAGAAGAAAACAAAATTCATGTTTGCTTTGATTTCTGAGTCCCTAATTCTCTAGTATTATGCTGATTTATTCTGCTGCATGGCCTATATCAACCAACTTACATTGTCCACATCAGCTTCAGAAATTATGTTCTTGATCTCCTTTTCGTCATACAGCCCTTTCTCTTTCAGAGCTTGCTCAAGTTCTTCCCTAGTAATATAGCTAAAGAAGAAAGGAAAAATATTGATTAAAGATCAATCGTTCATTAAAGAACTTGAACTATCATAGTGATTAAAAAAAAAAAAATGGTGTTGCACTATCAGTTTGGTCATAACCTACCCGCTGTTGTCCGTATCAAAGTACTGGAATGCTGTATACAGATGTTCTTCTCTGTCCATTCTGTTCATGTGCATTGTCGCTGTAATGAACTCGTCATAATCTATGGTTCCGTTCCCATCTGCATCAGCCTGCGTTCAGTATCATATTGTCAACAAGTGTCAGTACAGAAACTTGGCTCTTTTCCTTCTTGATAGACTGATTGAATTTATTAGTAGGGTTTTAATGCATATAGAACATACAGCTTCCATTAGCTGTTTGACTTCATTCTCTGATAGCTTTGTTCCTTGCTTAGCAAGACCTTGTTTCAGTTCCTCGAGTGTTATGGTTCCATTGTTGTCAGAATCCATATTTTTGAACATTTCCTTCAGCCCTCTGATCTCTTCCTCAGATAAGCATCCTGCTATTACCTGCAGATACATGCATCAAAAGCTGACAACTACATTTTGAGTTATGAATGCCTTATTCTTTCTGTTTCTTCAAAGATGAAAAAAATTCTTCTTCTAGGCGGTTGCTCAAATAGAGCAATGTCTTGTAGGATATCCAGTTAATCAGAGTGCCATGCTCATGCTGTTAGCCATGCCAATGTGATTCTATCTTTGTAAATCTCTACAAGAAACAGGTGAGGTGTGTGTAGTGTGAATGGGCCCCCATTAGTGATCCTTAGTTTGTGTGACTAAGAAATTATGGTCAAGAAGTTTACCCTTGAATTGATGCAACATGTGAATTGGGAGGCAAGAGGTTTACCCTTAAAGCAGCTTTCTTGAAATGGTTCATTGCTGTGAACTGTTTCAGTCTGTTGAGAACTGCATTGTCAAGTGGTGTATCAGGTGCTTCTCCATCTTCTTTGATCCAAGGATGGTCTGCATTACAAGCTCATAATTAGATGAGACAACTTGCACTAAATGCAATCTTCTATAAGATTCCATCGAAAGAAACTACTGATTCAGAAAAAAGAAATGGAAAGAGACCATAGTCAAGAGTAGGAGATTCTAGGATTTGCCTAGATATGGGCCTTTTGCATGTGTTTTTTTTCTTCCCCTCGAAAAATAGAAAAGAATGGAACATATGAGAAATGATTTTTTTTTTTTGTCTTTAATTTTTCTGTCCATCTGATCTTGCCAAGATGTAAGAAAACTATGCTTGATTACCATTAGGGCTTCACCAACCCAAAAATAGATGCATTTTTGTCTGTTTCTCTTTGGATGTAATTTATTACTCCAAGATTTTCAGCCAGTTAAATGACTTGCTGTGTGATAAATTAAGAATAGGGTATCCAATGCAATTGCAACCAAACTAAAAATGACATGTCCTCCTCCTGCTATGCATATGAACTTATACAAGAAACCTACTTTTGGCAGACTTAAAACACATTTAATTGTTTTACAACTAAGCTTTTTAAGGTGGGACACCACCAGAGTTGACATAGATCAAATGCCTGCCCAGAGAACAACAAAGCTAGTAACGCTAGTAAGTAAAGTAAAGAAATTTATTTTCCAGAAAATAGATCATACTGAGAACTTCGAATGCTGTTAGCCTCTGTTTTGGATCCAAATGTAGCATCTTTCTCACAAGATCCTTGGCACCAGGTGAAATATTAGGCCATGGATCACTTGTGAAGTCAATCTGTCCTCTTAGAATAGCATTGAAGATCCCCTGTTCAGATTCTGTTGGAAAACACCTTAGTTTAGTTTGACTTTGTTTTTCTCAACTTAGGCAGCATCGGCTGCAGATTGCAGAATAAAAGAAAATTACCAGCCCAGAAAGGAGGAACTCCACACAGAAAAATATAGAGCATCACCCCTATGCTCCAGATATCAGCTTCTGGCCCGTATCTTCGCTTGAGAACTTCAGGTGCTATGTAATATGCGCTGCCAACTATGTCTTTGAACACTTCTCCTGTTTAGGGAAGATCTTAATGAAGCAATTAGCCAGATAACATGGATTAAATTAAAACAGGATAAGAACAAATGCTGTATAATAAAAAAAAAAAGACAAATTGCTCATAGGAAAAAATGTAGAACATTAGAAACACAAGTACTGAAATGAGAATGAGGGGACAACATACCACCGCAGAAAGGAGAGGATTTTTCATAGGTTTTATGTCAAGAACAGAAACTCCTTATCCGACCATAAGAAGTATTAAGAATGTATACAAATTTGTATATTTAGATAATTTATAGGATGTGGGTGATCTGTTTCTGAGTTGGTAAAAGAGTTTGAGCTTTTCATTGTTGAAACATCACGATTAGATCCATGTGCAGGCATTAGGCCTTTCTGTTTTATCTATGAAAGAAAGGCATTGTTGAATTGTTTATTTCTTTTTTGCTTTGCTCTTTATTTTTCCAAATTGCTTTGCATTAAATCACCACATGAGAAGTAGCTCCGTTAAAGAAAGGGGAAAGGATGAGAACAACAAGAAGACAGAACGGGATCGAATTGACCAAGGCGGATGGAGGAATTGTACCTTGCTTGAAGAAAACGGAGAGCCCGAAATCGGTGGCCTTGAGAGGCGCGTCTTCGTCCTTGCTAAGCAAGAGGAAGTTCTCCGGCTTGAGGTCTCTATGCATCACCCCCATGGAGTGGCAGGTATGCACGATCTGCACGATGGTCCGTAGCAGCGACGCGGCCGCCCGCTCGGTGTAATGCCCTCTCGCGATGATCCGGTCGAACAGCTCCCCGCCAGCGCACAGCTCCATCACCAGGTGCACCGACTGCTTGTCCTCGTACGCCCCCTTCAACTCCACGATGTTGGGCTGCCCCGATAGGTGGTACATGATCTGGACCTCCCTCCTGACGTCCTCGATGTCCTCCTTGTTGGTGAGCTTCCGCTTGGCGATGGTCTTGCAGGCCAGCTTCTCCCCGGTGGCCTTGTGGGTGCAAAGATGCGTCACGCCGAATTGGCCCCGGCCGAGCTCCTTCCCGAGGGAGTATGTGGTGCGGACGTCCTCCATCGGGCGGCCAAGAACCGGGCCGATGGCGGCCGGTTTGGGGGGCGGGGTGAAGGCCGCCGTAGGGATCGGGGCCTTCTGGATGGGGGAGGCATCGTCCGGGGCGGAGCTCTGGACCGGATCCGCGCTTGCCTCGCCCTCACCCTCGGCCGGGGCGGGGTTGGTGGGGTTCTTGGTGAAGCAGTTGCCCATGGAGGAGGAGGCGGAGGTGGGCTATAGGGCAAGGAGAGGCCGTCGCATGATGGAGAAGGGACACGAGGTAAGTTTTGGGGAGTCGGAAGGAAAGAGGGGATCAAGGGAGGATATGCGTTTTGCATGTAGGGGAGTTGGGAGGGGTGGTTGGAATAGAGGTGTAGAGAAATTAGCGGGAACCCAACTGTACTTTGTCTAAAAAAGATTTTTTTTCTTTTATATATATATATATATATATATATATTACTTTTAACGGTCTAAAATTATAATTTACTATTCTCTCATTTTCTAGCGTGTATACTTGGCAACAATGTGATCGTCTGATCGTTTAGCAATGGTCCCGAATAGATGATGTTTGTTAACAACATATGAAGTCATGAGACCAAGAAAGGTAAAACGCTCCTCTACTCTACCATTTATATATATATATATATATATATATATAATGTATCTTTAACGGTCTAAAATGATAATTCACTACTTTGCTTTTCTCATTTTCTAGAGTGTATACTTGACAATAATATGACCGCCTAATCGTTAAGCAATGGTCCCGAATAGATGATGTTTGTTAACAACATATGAAGCTGGGGAATAATTACGAGATTTAGTCAAAGTCATAAGGGCAAGAAAGGTAAAACTCTTAGCAGCATCATTTATTTTCCTCTACTCTACTTTATATATATCAATATATATATATATATATATATATATATATAAAGTACCTTTAACGGTCTAAAATGATAATTCACTACTATGTCTTTCTCATTTTCTAGAGTGTATTATACTTGGCAACAATATGATCGCCTGATCGTTAAGCAACGGTCCCGAATAGACGATGTTTGCTAACAACGTATGAAGTTTAGGAATAGTTACGAGATTTAGTCAAAGTCATGAGGGCAAGAAAGGTAAAACGATTAGCAGCATCATCTATTCTTCTCTACTCTACTTTATATATATAAATATATATGTATATATATATCGTGTTGAATCTCAAATTTTGATGATGAAATAAATTAGTGGTTTGTTGATTTAACATGTGTCTTAGAGATAATTGATGCAAGATTAACTACGACAGAGAAAGAAAATTACAATTAGATGTTGGGCTAAAGTCAAGTTCGATCATTGGCCGGGGTTCGGATGATGCAGTGAGAAGTCGCTGAGAGACTCGCCGAAAGCTCGCCAAAGGTATTGGAAGCTTGTCAAGAGTTCGTCAGAAGCTCACCGAAGGTGATTGGGAGCTTGTCAGGAAGGCATTGAGAGTTTACCGGAAGAAGACCAAGAGACTCATCGGAAGATCATTGGAGATTGTCGAAAAGCTTGCTAGGAGTTAAGAGGGTCTTGTTGAACCTGATGGTCATAGTGATTGTAATTAATTAGTTATAGTTAGCATCAATTAGTCCTACTAGAGTTAGATTTGGAAGGAATCCAAATTAACTCAAGTGAGGTAAACCGAGTCCACACTTAGGTTTTGATTGAGCTCAAGTTAGTTCAATTGGTTGACCTAAAAAGTGGTCAACTGAAGGTATAAGTTGAGATTGAAAAAGTGGAGGAAACATTTTTTCAAAATTCTCAACGATTGTACCACCTATGGACAGATCGTACTGCCCAAATGACGATTGTATCGTCTAGGTCGGTGGTTGTATCGTCGCTGCCCTATTTTTTGAGCAGCTTTCAATGGTAGTACCGTCGACGCCGGTGGTTGTACCACTTGTATTTGAATTTTTCAAATATATTTGAATTTTTTGCACCAATTTCTTTTTTCCAATCGTGGTCTATAAATACCCCAAGTTTTCTTGCATTTAGTACAACAATTGGGCTAAAAATTTTGTAAAAAATTATGTGTTAAAATTATGCAAGAAAAAGAAAGGGGGCAAGGGAGTGAAAAAGAGTTGTAATCTTTGTAAAAGTCCCCCTTGTGAGTTATAAGTATAAAACTTATAAGGTTCCTCTCTTGAGCCTGTGAAATAAGGGTTTGGTCTTCACCCGAAGAAGATCAATAGTGGACACCGGTGGACCTCGGCGAAGAGGACTCGGGAAGTGGATATAAGCCAAGTTATGACCGAACCACTATAAATTTGTGAGCTCTCTACTCTTGTTTTATTTATTATATTTAATTATTCTTAATTAGTTTGAAGAAAAAGTCACATGCATCATCTTTTGAGTTTTCTTTAAATCGTTTGCTTACTCGCTTTCAAGAAGTCCAAGAAACGCTTCCGATTTTCTTCTTTACTTCAATCAAGTTTTTAAAATCGAGTATTTTTACACTTGTACTAATTCATGCCCCCCCCCCCCATATTTTTACACTTGTACTAATTCACGCCCCCCCTAGTGCCAATTGATCATAATAATTGATATCAGAGCGAGATTCTACTCATTGGACTAGATACCCAACTGAGTAAATGGTTTTATTTAATATAAATAAGAGACATTCTATTGCACGTCCTCCCATGTTTAATGGGACAGATTACACATATTAAAAAATAAGAATATATATTTTTTCTGATTTTTATGGATTTTGATTTGTGGCATATAATTTAAAATGGTTTTAAAAAGTATTCTAAACCAATCAACGAATGAAATGATTTGGAAAAGAAAACTTTTTTGTTAATGCACAATCAATGAATGCTTTATTTTGTGTACTTTATAAGAATGAATTTAATCGAGTTATCGTTTGTAAAACTGCTTATGATATTTGGCATACATATAATAAAATCACATACGAAGACACTAGTAGAGTTAAAGAGTCTAAGATTAATATTTTAATTCATAGCTATGAATTATTTAGAATGAAACCAAGTGAGACCGTTGGAGACATGTACACCCGGTTTACGGATGACTTCAATGGTCTAAAAACTCTTAGTAAATATTTTTCTAATTTTAAACTTGTTAGCAAGATATTAAGATCACTTCTAAAAAGTTGGGATCCTAAAGTAATTACAATTAAAGAAGCTAAAGATCTAAATAATTTTTTTCTTGAAGAACCTTTTAGATCACTTATGACTTATGAACTGAGTTGTAATGCTCATGACGAACTTGAAGAACCCCTTCTAAAGAACATAAAGAATTTAGCACTAAAAACTACATATAACTCATCCAGTGAAACATCGAGTGATGATAACAATAACATTGCACTATTAACCAGAAAATTTAAAAAAATAAAAAAGAACAAAAAATATAAAAATAAAAATAAATAAAAAATAGACAACATTTTAATGTAAGAAGTCAGGACATTTAAAAAATGAGTATCCTTGATTAAATAAGAATGCACCACATAAGAAGAAGACTCTCTTGACGACTTGGGATAACTCAATCTCATCAGATGAAGTACACCACATCAAGGATGAAGTTGTTAATTATGCTCTCATGGTCATCCATGACGATGTGAGTCTTCTAATATCTTCTTTATTGAATTATTGAACATTTTTCATAAGCTTTATAATGAGTTTAGAAAAATTAGTAAGTCTTATAAATTACTTAAGAAAGACTATGATTCACTAGTTAGTAAATTTGAAGAAATACATATAGCTCATCATCACACAATTCATGCACCAATTATGAAACTTTAGATGAACTTAGAAAATAAAACTTTATATTAAAACAAATATTAGAAAATTTTGAAATATGAAATAAATCCCTAAACATGATTATTATAAATAAGGGTCATATTCATAGGAAAGAAGGTATAGGCTTTGTTGGCAATACTCAACAAAAGTCAACTATCTTCGTTAAAGGACCAACTCTAAACATACCACTAAAAAATAAATATAACTTTTATGATAGATTAGGATATAAAAGCCTACAAATGTTTATTTAGAAAGTATAGCCTATATAAATTAATTTAGGTTCCTAAATGAACCATAAATAACCAAAAATCTCTAGATAAATTTGGTAAAGCTTTTCATGAGTGACTTAAATTAAAATGGATACCTTAATTAAAACCATCTTTATTATAGGATTGTCTCCAAACTAATGCTAGGAGCACTAAACAATGTTTTGAAAATGGATTTACATCTAACACTCCTTCAAGCTCACTAGCCTAAACAGCGATAACTAAAATATGTATATTGAGTTAAAATTTTTGAAATAAATCTTCTAATGGTTGATTATCATAGAACGAATCTTGATTTATTTTTGATGATGCATGATTAGAGTATATTAGAACTATAGAACAATAGTTGTTTTCAATGAAAACTTATTGAAATTTATGAATAAGGGATTTTGATGATTGAATATAAGTTTGGATGTAATATTGATTTTAAATGCTATGATGATTGAAATGGGTTACTTATTACATGTATATAAAAAAGTATTTTTTCAAAAATAATGCACCAACGGTGGCACCGATAGACTGGTGGTGGGACCGCTACAACACATTGTCCAAATGCGATTGGACTGCTCAGTTGGCGGTTCCACCGATTGAAACCCTGCCTTTATAAACCTCACTTACGGCTAACAGTGAAACTGATCCTAAACCTCTTAACAACCCTCTAAAACCCTCTCCATCTCTCTTTCCATTTGATTTTCCTTTAGAAACTCAAGAGAAATCTCTCTGCTCTTCAAAACTAAGGATTAATCTTTATCTCTAGGAGATCACAACAAAGTTAACTCTCAAAACCTTGCTCTCAATTTATTCCTTGAT
This sequence comes from Ensete glaucum, assembly GCA_021527575.1. NCBI lineage: Eukaryota > Viridiplantae > Streptophyta > Magnoliopsida > Zingiberales > Musaceae > Ensete > Ensete glaucum. The sequence goes on along the minus strand of CM038558.1, from coordinate 35,229,217 downwards.
CTTACTTTTTACTTGCGAGATATATGTAGTTCAAATGGCCCCTAGAAAATCATTAAGGGACAAAGGAAACATGAGATTAGATGAAACTTTTGACTCTATTCTCTTTGATACTGATGAACATACCCTAAAATTTTCAACCCTTGAATTTAGAAATGTTCATAAGGGTAAACATATAGATCTAGAAGATTTAAGAAATTTATAACCAATCGAATGGTTTGCTAACTTAGATGCTCTACCTGTCCTTTAAATGAATGAACCTATTTATCCTAGATTTGTTAGATTATTCTATAATAACTTGCATGTAGATGATCAAGATATGGTATCTACATATCTTTTGGGGTATTATATAACTATTACAGATAGTTTAATTTACAATCTCATAAGAATACATGAAAAAAGAAGTGGTTGCTATTTTAGAGGACAATGAGACATTGAATCAATAGGGGTTACTTACTCTGAAGCGTTAGATACCATCTTTGGTAACCCAAATCTATCTATTGTTCCTAAAAGAGCTGTGAGCACATGCTATCTTTCAATACAAAAATTCTTTATCACATAGTATTTAGTATTCTACTTCTTAAACAATTTCATCATAATGAAATAAATGGAACTAAATACTATGTATTGGATCTTGACACGATATGATTAATGTTTTGAATATCTATTGAGGGAAAAACATGATTGAGCTTTTAACTAAAGATATGATGTTTCCATTTGGTGGATTAATAACTAGATTGATACATGTACACGATATAGCTATTCCACCAAATGAAGAAATTATAAAGTTAGATAGATACAATGTCATTAATGCAAATTTCTTAAAAAGATTAAGGTGCATTGTAAGAAATGATATTTGGACTAGATTGCCTAGGAGAACTGATCCTTCCTCACTTGAACCAGAACCCTAAACATATATACTTAGGAGAAGTCTATCTCCTCCTACTAGTCCATTTGAGGTAGCACCTATGACGTAGCCAACACCCTCATCATCTAACGACTCTATAATGACCCAATTTGATCGAATTAAACTATGTAAAGATTAATTAATAACTGAGATGCAACAAATCCATCAGCAACTTAATGCTTTATCTAAACACTTAGGATTACCACCACTTGAATAATTTATATGTTTAGAACTATAAGAAAAAAGTCGGTGGAACTTAATATGTTGTACTCATTACACTCTTGTGATGTTTTCTCTTGATATGCACTTTTTAATACTAAAAATTACTTTTGAATATTTTTGTAATGCGTGCAAGACTTCATTATTATCGATATTAGGTATTATTTTATTAGAGATTATGTGAATAATCATGACATAAATTTAGAATTTATTGATACTAAATATTAATTAGTAGACATTTTCACTAAGCCATTACATGAAGTGCAATTTGACTTATTTGCTAAGAATGTTAAACCATCAAAACACATGATTTGCATTATTTGCTACTTTTGCTTGTAATTCACAGAAGATAAATTAAATTACATGGGTAGCTTTTGATTTTTCTTGGATTTCAGAATTTACATCTATAAAATTGAGCCTTTTTGTGATGTGATATTTTTCACTTTCCTCTCTTATTTCTTCTTCTTTCTTCTTTATTATTCAAAAAAGGGAAGAAAAATTTTCATAAGAAAATTATATTTTTATCCTATTTTACTAAGGGGGAGCAATGCAAAATTTAATTAATATTTATCTTGTACAAATATGAAAATTTTGATATATGATGAGTTTATGTTTCTTGAAATTATTTGCTCATTATTTCATCCCTTTTTGTTGGTAGCCAATGAGGAGAAATAATATATTAATGATACATATATGAAAAATGATAAAATGAGACATTTCTCCTTTTATTGTTCAATAAAGAGGGAAAATTATTTGATGATTTAAGAAAAAAATTAAATTAATTGTATAACTAATGCATAAATTTTGTATACTTGGAATATCCTTGAAACTTTAATGATTGAGGATTTAATGTAAAGTTTCTGAAATTAATGTTATATGATGGTTGATAGTTTTTAAAATTAATGTTATTGATGATTTGATGTTTGATGATTTTTGAAATTCATAATATATCATTTTTAAAGTTGATAAATGAATGTTATGATAATTGAATTCAATAGTATTTGGTTCTCTTGAATTTAAGTTTCCATTGTTTGGATTATTACATTGATTTAGGGGGAGATTGTTGAATGTTATATTTTGATGATAAAATCAATTGATCGTTTGCTGATCTAACATGTGTGTTAGAGATGATTGATATAAGATTAATTACGATAGAGAAAGAAAATTACAATTAGATGTTAGGCTAGAGTTAAGGGGCATCGGGCCAGGGTTCAAATGATATAGTGGGAACTCATCGGAAGCTCGCCGAAGGTATCGAAGGTCGGGAGTTCGTCAAAGGTAATTAGGAGCTTACTAGAAAGGCGTCAGGAGTTCACCGAAGAAAGACTAAGAGACTCGTCAGAAGATTGTCGGAGATTACCAAAAAAATTTTCGGGAGTTAGGAGAGTCTTATTGGACTTGATGGTTATAATGATTGTAATTAATTAGTTGTAGTTAGCATCAATTAGGTTTGAGTCCTACTTGAGTTAGATTTAGAAGGAATCCAAATTAATTAAGTGAAACAAATTGGGTCCACACTTAAGCTTAGATTAAGCTGAGGTTGAACTCAATTGATTGACCTAGAAAGAAGTCAACTGAAGGTACAAGTCTAGATTGGAAAAGTGAAGAACACTTTTTCGGGATTCTCGGTGGTTGTACCATTGTTGGATGATGGTCGTACCGCCCAAGCGGCAATTGTACCGCCCAGGTTGGTGGTTGTACCACCGCTGTCCTGTTTTTCGAGCAACTTTTAATGGTAGTACCGTCGACAATTGTACTGCCCGTACTAAGATTTTTTAGATACATTTTATTTTTTTCCTCCAATTTCTAAAGTCAATTGGGGTCTATAAATACCCCAGGTCTTCTTGCATTTAGCACAACAATTGAGCTAGAAATTTTATGAAAAATTATGTGCTGAAATTATGTAAAAAAAAAAAATAAAAGTGGCAAGGGAGTGAAAAAGGAATTGTAATCTTTATAAAAGTCTCCATTAGTTGTAAGTATAAAGCTTATAAGGTTACTCTCCTGAGCATGTGAAAATGAGAGTGAGAAGTGTAAGAGTTTGGTCTTTATATGAAAAAGAATATTAGTGGACACTAGTGAATCTCAACGAAGATTACTCGGGGAGTGGATGTAGGTCAAGTTGTAGCCAAATCACTATAAATTTGTGAACTCTTTACTCTTGTCTTATTTATTATATTTAATTATTCTTAATTAGTTTAAAGAAATATACGTGCATCGTATTTCGACTTTTCTTAAATCGTTTGATTACTCTCTTTTAACGAATTTTAAAAATCATTTTTAATTTTATTCTTTACTTCAATTAAATTTTTAAAATCAAATATTTTTATACTTATACAAATTCAAAACCTCCCCCCTCCTCTTAGTACCAATTAATCATAATAATTGGTATTGATGTTTTCCTCGTTAGACTAATTACCCAATTGAGTAAATAATTTCTTTTGATATTTACGAGATAGATTACATTTCACATGCTCCCCTATATATATATATATATATATATAGAGTAGAGTAGAGAGGATAATAGATGATGCTGCTAAGCGTTTTACCTCTGTTTCCCTCGTGACTTTGACTAAATCTCAAAACTAATCCTCAACTTCACACGTTGTTAATAAACATCGTCTATTTGGGACCGTTGCATAATGATCAGATGGTCATAATGTTGTCAAATACACTAGAAATGAGAAAAGTCATTTGAGACCATTAAAGGTCCTTTGGATACCTCCATTAAAACAGCGATGACGTCCGTTACGGGACCGTCGACGTGCCGTTGATCGATGGGGTTTCTATAAAGGCGGGCGTCGGAGTGCTTTGAGATCTCGCTTTTTGCCTCTTCCTTAGTTCCCCTTCCTTCACTGCGTGTCTCCAGATCGCTCTTGTACTCGATCCCCCGTGGAGGGATGGCGGAGCAGCTCACCGACGACCAGATCTCTGAGTTCAAGGAGGCCTTCAGCTTGTTCGACAAAGACGGAGATGGTTAGATCCCGTCGATCTGATGTTAATCGTTTCTATTACCATTTTCTGTCTCTTTCATTATTTTCATTTCGATTTTGTGTACTTTTGCCGATTCTTGGATGCTTGTGGTTGTTCTGCTTTCAGTTGGAGCAGAGTGATTTTTTAATTTATTCATTCTGTCCCCACTAGATTGTTCCTGTGATTCTTGATCTTTTCCTTTGTTTCTCCACGTATAGTGATCCATTGTGCTTATCTCAGGGTTCATCATTGATATAATGTGGGTTTTAGGTTATGTTGTATGAGTCTTTCTGGTTGTATCTTTTGGTAATGGGCCAACACTCATCTGCGAAAACATTTATTATACCTTCCTTTCAAGATTTACGGTTTTCAAAATGTGTTAAGTATTACTTTGCTTTAGAAATATATATTCTTAGAAAGTGAGTAAAACAAACAATAATGTAAAACGGTTTGTCTTAACAGCAACTTTTATACCTTATATATTTAGGTGAACCTACAAGTTCTTTTGTTAGGTGTGATTCTTATCTAATATATTTAGAAAAACAAACAATAAAAGTTTGTCTTATCACCTTTTGTCCAAGCTAGCAAGTCCGTTTCCTGGTGTTACCCTCGCATGATTGATGTGCCATATTGGATGATTAACAACGAAAGATAGGTGCTTTAAAGTTGGGAAATCAGTGAAAATAATGGTTGGTTTAGTTGATGCAATGCCAACCAAAATAAAAAAAATGATAATAATTTACTTTTAAAAGATCACTTATAGCAGGCCCAAGTACGAGTTTCTTGGAAAAAAATAAAAAAGATTTGTGAGAAATGCAATTAAGATGGGCTAAAGGGGGACTGAGAGATCCATAATCATCATCGACTTGCCACCTATATAAAACTAGTATGGTTTGATATCTGTATCACAATTCCGTATCTGCTGCAAACCTAGTATGTACACTTGTGGACAGCAAAAATAGTACTATGACACATGGTTAAAATGGGACAAGATATACACACACACACTACAAGGATCCAGACCATAATTGGAGAGTAGTAAATGTTGAAATTTGCACTCCAAGAATTTAAACAAGTTAAATGACTTCATTGAAGCATCAAACTGCTGTCAGACTAGAAAGTTGTTTACAAGCAGTTTATTTTTAGCTTAATGTGTAAACTGTAAACAATCAAATTCTTTCTTGTTTAGTTCCTTCAATAAATAAGCCTAGTTTGAGCCTTGCCTACTATGCAATAATGTAGCTATGATATATAAATTAACATTTTTCTTTATAGTAAGAAAATTTTTGTTTGTTGTGACTGGCCAAACTTACTAATGTGCATTGTTATAAAGAAGAAGGAAAATAGTAACTGTTTTAGCTTGAATTAAGAAAGTCTATATACTTGTGAAAGACTTAGTTAGCCTTGGGTTCTCAGTGATCCGCTAAATGGGCTGATCTTGAATAGACCAGCAATGCTTGAAATCAGATGAGCTGGCTTGATGGGCTTGAGCTAGGGTAAGCTTGGTGGAGCTCAGCTAGTTTATAGTCTTAATTTTAAGACACTAATGCATGCAATCTGAATATTCATTTCATGTACACTTGATACAAGGCAGGACTTTATCGTTCTGAATTGTGTACAGATGGTTCTGGTGACTATGGTTCATGTTAGACTGTAGGTTGTGCAATAAGAAGGATCTCTTGCTATGTTGTCTGAGAGATGTGGATGCTTTTGAACCGTTTGTGGAAATGAGTGTTATACAAATATACTATATGTTTTATTTGGTTTAGCAAGTTTCTAAACCTACACATTTGCTAGTTTCATCCTTAATGCTTCTGACAAGCTATGAAAAGTTCTTAACTTCTGTCTTTCACTGTAGATCTATCAATGACTGGAGCAGAAATACTTATTTGGAATTTTCTATTCGATACATAATCTTAAATGAGATAAACTTGGCTCCAAATTTTAGTATGTATTTATTCTTTTTGGAATTTTTAACAGGTTGCATCACCACTAAGGAGCTTGGGACTGTGATGCGTTCTCTAGGCCAGAACCCTACAGAAGCTGAGTTACAGGACATGATAAATGAGGTTGATGCAGATGGTAATGGGACGATCGACTTTCCTGAGTTTCTCAATTTGATGGCTCGCAAGATGAAGGATACTGATTCTGAAGAGGAGCTGAAGGAAGCCTTCAGAGTTTTCGACAAGGACCAAAATGGTTTTATCTCTGCTGCTGAACTCCGTCATGTCATGACAAACCTTGGTGAGAAGTTGACAGACGAAGAAGTTGACGAGATGATTCGTGAAGCTGATGTCGATGGTGATGGTCAAATCAATTATGATGAGTTTGTGAAAATCATGATGGCAAAGTGAGTCATCAGAGAATAAAATAAATTGTGACTATACCTATCCAGGTAGTTATCTCAATAATCATGTTTACTAGATTGCTTGGTCTTCATCCCCCTTTATCTCTGTTCTTGTGTGGTTCTGTTGCACTAGGATGCATATGTATGAAACCTGCTTTACTTATGGTGCTATGAGTTTTGCTTGGATGTAATATGTGGACAATTATTTTGTTTGTCTTTTAATCAACTCTCCCAACTTGGTTGATTTTTTCTTTCCTTTTATGATTATGCTGTAACTAATCAATTGCTGCTTGGCATGCTTGAATTGATTTGTGAGGATTCAGGCTAAATACATCTAAATACTTTAGCAGTCAATTTGCTTCAGATCCAGGAAGTAGATCAATTCCGTACCACCAGGTTGCATATGTAAAATATAAAAAATCTTAAAATACTATACTACCATCAAGAAACTAATGGATTTTTTTGTCAACTAGCATGTGCCATGTGTAGTTATATTCTGAATTTTTTTTTTCTTTCCATTTTTTGCTTCCCTTAGAAAATAGTTTTGACAAGGCAGAAGAAAAATCAATGTGGGTGACAAGTTTTGTGCATCATATCTAGCTACTGGTTGGAAGAAATATATTTTTTCCATTAATCATTTTCCTGGACAACATTTTGCAACTTTTTTGTTCTGATGGTCAGCTTCTTGATGCAATTACTTTGCTTGGGTTGACCTAATTTCTTTGCAAAATACACAACCTAAATTAGATGTTGGGATCCTGAGTGTTTTTCTGACAAAAAAAGAAAAAGAAAAAGAAAAAGATTTTGAGTATGTATAGTCTAGGAACTTAGTACTTGCCTGTGAGAGCACAAGAAACAAGATCATGGTGTTGCAGGTTATTCAGATAGTGAAGCTTGAAATTGCAGTATCTACTCTCAATGTGCTTGAACCCGCTTGTGCTGGACAAACTGTTTTGGATCAGTTGATATTAGATGACTGAAACATGCATCCATTCGTTTACAACTGGTAATAAGAGTACACTGAAAGAGATCAGTTGTATGTTTAAACAATTGATGCATACTCATCTAGTCTTCTACAAGAATCAGTAAACAATTTGTGGTTCAAAATCAGCAAAGTCAACAGATCCAGACTCAACAGGTGGCATGAGGTAGGCAGCCACAAGCTCAGACACCAGTCCAGCAATGAGAGGTATCCTCTTCAAGTTCTTCACCACAGGAATATCCTGGCTTTCACCAATGGCAGCCAGCTTCTCATTGATCTCCACCATTCTATCCAGCTTCCTCTTGAACTCGGGGTTTTCAACATCCAAAACAGCTGGGAAAATCCTTGCGGTGGTGCGGTTTGTCTGCGACCATCAATTTGGCAAGGTGAGCACACAAGTAAACATCAATTTGTACTGGAGCACTGACTGACAGAAATTAATTTTTGCATATGAGTGAGTGTGCCTTGTGACATTATAGATCTGTTCCTCTGAGTCTCTCCTAGAAAAGAAGTTCACATATTATCTATCATCTGATGACAAAAACTAGTGCTGCATCATGACATACATTGTGTAGTCTTACCACTTGGTTATCATTCTTTCATGCATGGGAAGATCTATAAGAGAATTCCTGTTCATCTACAATTGTGTCACAATCTGTTAAGTTGTCTGGATGTGTGATCAACTGGTTTAAGAGTCTGATAAACAAAAGAGGAAGGGTCTTTTTCTTTTTGTCTCCTAATTAGATTATAACTGTGTTAAAGTTATCAAATCTCCATGTCACAATCAATTTGTATTTTTGGCATGCATCCAACTTTTTTTTTTTTTATTTATTTATAAAACCTCTCTCCTTGCAGTTCAAAATCTTCATTTGTATATAAAAAAAATCGCAGCTCCTGATGATCCTTGAGAATTCAGTAAGTTAGAACGATGCTAATGGCTACTACCGAGGTTGAAGTGAAAGTAAAGTTTTCCTGTGTGTGCTGCTATCTGGCTAATAAATAAGCAAAAGCTGAACTGGCTATTAGGTTTACCTCAATGATGACATGCATGTCGAATTCCTTGGTGTCGAGGCCAATTCCTTCATAGAAAGCTGTTCGCTGGCAATCATTCAGGTACATGGTCACATAGACCTGCCATAGTTGTGAGTTCAATGCAAAACAGTTGTCATTAGCTTTGATAATGAAAGACCTCATTGCCTAATATGGTGTTGACAGGAAAAGAGAGGAATACCGAGAGGCAGAAGAATCGAGACCACAGCTTGGCCTTCCAGTCATTAAGGAACTGTGGCTGAGCTTTGAGCAAAGCAGAGAAGAAGTCTCCATGCCTGTTCTCATCCTGGCACCAGTTCTCAAAGAACTTGAAGATTGGATAGAGTTGGAATTCAGGATTGGCCTTCAGGTGCCTGTATATGGTGATGTACCTCCAGTACCCAATCTTTTCAGATAGGTATGTTGCATAGAAGATGAACTTTGGCTTGAAGAATGTGTACTTCCTAGCCTTTGTCAGGAAACCCAGATCCAATGCCAAGTTGAAATCAGAAAGCCCTTTGTTCAGAAATCTGCATAAGTTTACAATCCCAGGATTAGGAATGTGATGCATCCAAGGCGCTACATGTCACAAGAAAAAACGAGGCTCTTTAAAGTGGCGAGACCAGCTGCTCTACTTACCCAGCATGCCTGGCTTCATCTCTGGACATGAGGGAGAAGATCTCAGCCACAACAGGGTTGGTTTTCTGCCTCCAGAATTTTGTCAAAGGTTAGTGACAAAACTAATTCCAATTATTATCTGACGATTAATGTGATGAAATAATAATAATAATAATAATAATAATAATAATAATAATAATAATAATAATAATAATAATAATAATAATAATAATAGTTACTGTTGTCTTCAAGCAAGAACTCATTCAAAGATTACAGCTTTGACACAGAGCAAAGCTATTATTGGAAGCTCAGACTGCTAAAAGAGAAATGGGGATGAAGGGTCTGACCTTGAGCCTTCGCCCGAGCTCCTTGTAGAGCAAGAAGCCAGAGAACTCAGCAGTGCACGACCGCTCCAAGAACTCCACGAAGATCTTCCTCAGAGGCCCCTGCATCTTGTCCGCCGCTTCCTTGAACTCGGGGTTGCGGACGAAGTGCGTCTGGTTGTAGTCGGTCTTGAACTCGTTGAGCAGCGCCTCGAACTCCGCCTGGTTCAGCTTCTTGTTAATCTCGGTGTTGAACAGCTGCTCCATCTCGTCGAAGTCCGTGGTGTAGAACCTGGGCGTCAGCAGTGTCTCGTTGATCTCGGTCTTGCCCGACTTCTTCTTCTTAGGCACGGCGGCGGCGGCAGTGGCGCCGGACTGCGAAGAAGCCAAGACTCTGAGTTGGGAGCTGTGAGGCCTCAAGGTGCCACCTTTTCTGGACTTGGAGATGGGGTTGATGGGCTTCATGAGAGCCAGCTCTGCCGCTGCTGCTGCCATTTTTGCTGCCTCTTAGAATGAGCTTGATGGGAATTCGGTAAGGCTTTGAGGCTATAAGAAGAGGAGAGGCAGCAAATCTTTGAACTGGAGTCATTGGGGCTCGGGGCTCTCATCCATGAAATCTATAGCTTCTAATGAGATGGTGGCATGTGTCGAGAGAACCACCACTTGGGGTGCCAGTAGGATAGAATTAAAAGTATTTGGCCTGAATAGATACAGATGTCCATGCTGACACCTGGTTGAGAATACCATGCACTTGGAGATATTTTATCTCCAAAAAAACTGTTTATTTTTTAGTTGTGGTAGTAAGTTATTATTATTATTATTATTATTATTATTATTTTTTAGGGTTGTGTTTGAATATAGTTGTCATCTAAAATAAGTTTAAATTGACCTTTTAATTTAGTTTGGAGTATGCAATTATGAGGCTAATTAGCCCTTTTTGAATCGGGATGTTTCTCAATTAAGATACTGAGATGGAAGATAATTATCAAAATTATATATAGAAATAACGGTTTTTTTTTTTTTGCAATTGTCAATTGTTCGAAATTTGGACATGGTCTAATTTCTTCCTCCAATTTAATATAGTAAATATATCTCCAAAAAATTAAACCCTTGTGGCATATCTCTTGGCAGCCGTTCAATAAATTATAATTAACCATTTACTAATTATGATTATCAATAACTAATTATTCCCAAATATCTAAAATATTGTTATCATCCTCATTCATCATTCAATTATCTATTTTCATCTCTCTTCTTTTTCACTTTTTTTTCACGCTTTAATCGTATTTCTAAAGATTATTATTAAATATTAAAGGATTTAAAGACTTTTAACGTCTAAACATCAGCATATAACTTGGCATAAACATGTTAACATAAATTTCAAGGGATAAATAATAATTATCGCAAAATATGACCTTAAATTCAAAGAGATAAATATAAAAATAACTAATTTTGAAGGTGTTATATATGTATAATTTATATTATATATATATATATATATACACTTATATATAAATTTTCGCCGACCAAAAGAGAGGAATAAAAAAAAAAAAAGAAGAAGAAGAAGAAGAAGAAGAAGAAACAAGAAAAGAAATCGAGAGGCGAACAGAAGAAGAAGGAATCCCTGCTGCTGCCGAACGCGTCTCAGATCGGAACGCTCGGTTCGGTTCCTTACGCGATCGAATGCGTCGGTGCAGGAGGCGCGAGTCCACGATTTGCCCGAGCTAGGTTTTGATCTTTCTTGGCCGGATCCGGTGAGTTGGATCTGTTATACGTCAGACAGACGATCGTCGTTGTTTCTACCTTTATTCTGAATTCTCTTCATTCTTCGCGAGCTTGGACGATTCCGATGTGCTTGTGGCTGCGCGAGCAGTGGAGTCGCTGTGGGGGCTTTGTCGTTATGATCTGAAATGGTTTCTTGATTCTTACGAGGAAGCAGTGGGTGACGAATCTGCGGGACAGGTTTTCTGTAACTAGTATTTCCTTGAGGTTTTTTCGGATTAAGAGAAAGGGGCTTTGTGAAGGGTGTGAAGATGTAGAAGAGGGGGAAAAGGAGAGGAACGAGGGATCAAGGATTCAAGATTCGACTTAAAATAAGTCTTTATACCCTGACTATGCAAGTGAATTTTGGGTAGTTGAACTGTCGAGATCGATGTACTTTATAGGGGTTTTTACTCTATTCTTGGTGGGGTATTAGGGTTCTTACATCATTTGCATGAATCGTATCAACGAACTCGTACAGTTCACCCTGACTTAGCTGGCTTTTCCTTCTCCTGGACATGCCTGTAGATCTTTATTGACTGTAAAATGTGATAATTCCTTGATAGCATTGGAAGGCATTTGAAGGCTGACTTTATCTTAAGATGCCGTGCAATTGGGCGGGCAGTGAAGAAGATTAAGTTGCACGTACATTGGATGGATATAGCTTAAAATCCGGTCCTTGAACTAGTGTTCTGCCTTGTGACATTCCATTGTTAAATAGAATTGTTTTGTTTACCTGCGAAAGCTAATCACTGTTTTGTCTGCTTCATCTGGCCAATGACGCATGTTTTACAAGTAGGTTAGGTGGGGGCTGTCCTGACGATCCTATATTTTGTGTCCCTATTGGGCATTTTGACCCCTATAATAGGTCTAACATCTGGTGGTTTTCTGTCAATGGAGGAGAGCTGCATCTGGACTACTTTCTTTCATTTCTAGTGCCTTCGAGAGCAATGTATAAATAAATGGACAAATTGACATATTAAAGGAATCACTATTTTTTTATACATTGAAACCATGATGCAAATAGAAGTTGATAGCAATTTATGGATTGAAAATCTAAGTGGAAATTTTGAGGATATCTACTGAGATCAGTCCCTTTTGAAATTCATTTATTGTTCGTAAAGAGTAACTGACTTTGTTTGAGCTGGTGGTTTCTGATGTAGGTTCATCCGTGTTGCTATGCAAGCCATTGTTTGGAGATTTAGAGACTAAGCTTGACCGGTAGTACACAATCGACAAGATGGCACCTGCAAGCAAGAGTGATAGGAAGGCACCATTAGATGCAGCTGCTTGGATGTTCAATATTCTAACATCTGTTGGAGTTATCATGGTCAACAAGGCCTTAATGGCTACTCATCAATTCAGTTTTGGTAAGCCCATAGAAGTTTCCTTTTTATGATTTTCTCATAATATTTAGGACATAAAACAAGTAGATATCTAACAAATTCCATGCTTGTATTATGTACAATTCTTATCGAGTTAAGTGTTCCTTGGTGAGAAATTATACCAGATTCCATGTTTTCTCTTTAATGATTATGTTATCTTGAAACTATAGACATTAAAAGATTAATGGCTCTTGATATTTTGCTTTTTTTTTTTCTTTGTATGAAAATTTTTAAGTTCAATATCTATATTGTCTTAATTGTGCTATTTATTGCTGATTTTTGGATTTTCAGCTTGTCTGTTCAATGTTATTCTGTTTTTTTTTTTCTTTGTGCATTATAAATACTAAACAGTACTTATTACAGGAATGGTTTATGCTCAACGGTTATGTAACATTATATTCTGCTCTCTTATATTAGGTGTCCATGTCTTGTAAGGTGTTCCTTTCATCTAATATTTTTTTACCACATGAACTACTACAGTTCTTCAGCAATTCATACTTGACAGAAGGCATTTAGCTATTCTCTTTGGTATATCTTCCGACCTTTTTGCATAAGGTGCTGTCACTGTAGACTGGATATTTCTAATTGTTGTTTCATGTCAATCCACTAGTTCAAGTTGCTGTTGTCTTAGTCATTGTATGCAAATATTCTACACAAACAGTTGTACATATGGGCAATTGCTTATGCTCATTAGCATTACACAATATAACCGGCTGTTTACATGAAATATTATCGTTACATAAGGTAACTAGCTCTTTATATGAAATGTTCGTTAGTAAGGTAAATAGCTGTTTACATGAAATAATCATATTGACCTAATATTAAATGATAAGCCCAGTGGTTCACATCTCAAGTTTTGTCTAAAGCATGTTGCTGGTGGTGAAGGTGATCCCAACAGAATGTCAACTGAGTACTAGTTGATTGAACCATGTTCTGTTGGTTGAGTATGGAATTTCCATCCTACTTTCTGGACCCATTCCCTCTGCTGGGCTTCCAGTTTCTTGCAACTTCAAGCAACATGCTTCTAGGCCACTTCCTCAGCCAAATCTAGAATTGCCGCATCAGAGTCAATTGTTGTATATTTGCAAGTAAATAGATCTACGTACAAAGCTGCACAGTGATATTCAAAGATCTTGTTATAACCAGCGTTGCATGCACACAAACACAGAAACCAGATACGGATGCTTATTCATTGTTTGTGACAGCAAGAGTCAAAAGAGTAAGATTGAGGAGATAATATAATATAAAGAATGATAATATAAATTATGAAACACAATAATCAGAAAACTTGTTATATAAAAACAGAAACTTTTCACCATTATTTAGATTCAACTACAACTTATGTCAATGTTTAGCATAAATCACAAGCAAAATGGATGTGTATTTCTGCATGCTTATATAACTTTGTAAATAAAGGTAAATATAATAAACAAGCCTAAGTTGGTCACCAAAAAAAGTGAAAACCAAGAAGGGGGTTCAAGAGAAGAAGCCAAGGAAGTTGGTTTGTGAATTTTATGAATAGCATTGAAAATAATGCTATATGAAGCAGAGTCCATAAATATCACCTGTAAGTCTTTGGCAATGCCCTTCCATTTTCTAAATGTTACCTTTCATTACTTGCCTCAGTGTAGCAATATGTCCTATGCATCACAAGTTACTGACAAACCAATACTGGTGAGTTATTAATTAGTTGTGATCAATAGCTATTTATATTACTTTAGGTTGTTCTTTATGAAACTTTGGTAATAAATCAATGGGAGATGAATAAAATTTCAGTTGAAACCAATGATGCATAAAGTGGTATCGGAATCTGTAGCTTGTGTTTACACCGTACAGAATTCTTAAATCTCAACTCTAGTACTGTCTAATAACTCCAAGATCTCTGATGACATGTCAATAAAATTTTGCTATATAGTCTAGCGAAAGTTGAATAATCTATACTTCCACAATCACAATCCTTTATTTAAAAAGTTCTTGACTGCTTTATGATTTAAGATCCTGAATTTAGATGACTAAATTGCTTTGGAGTACCAATTTATCTTTGCTTTTGAATTTGTTCCTTGTACTTTGATTTAGGTGGAGAAAGTGCTTTGTATACTAACTCAGCTTTGCTCTTGAATTGTTCCTCATACTTGCTTTGAAAATGAAATCCTAAGCAAATATAAAATTGAGAACATTTATAGATTTATAAAGTCCATAGGTGAAGTTCCTAACTTACACATTAGTTTTAATTTCATTTGACTCTTACAAGTGTTTTTTGCTTGTTTTATAACTCGTGTGATGCACTGTCTTAACTGCAGCTACAACATTAACTGGTCTGCACTTTGTCGCAACCACACTCATGACTATTGTATTTAAGTGGCTGGGATACATTCAACCCTCTCATTTACCTTTATCTGAGCTTATAAAATATGTATTTTTTGCAAACTTATCAATCGTCGGGATGAATGTTAGTCTAATGTGGAATTCCGTCGGATTTTATCAGGTTCGATCTGATCACAGACTATGGTTTCCACTGTCTTAGGTATGGACAATAATTTCAAAAAAGTGACAAGCTTTTGTAATGTCATGACAGATTGCGAAGCTGAGCATGATCCCAGTATCATGTCTTCTTGAGGTTGTGTTTGATAAGATTCGTTATAGTAGGGCAACAAAGCTCAGCATAGTGGTGGTTCTCGTTGGAGTTGCTGTATGCACAGTTACTGATGTGAGCGTGAATTCTAGAGGGCTCATAGCTGCGACCGTAGCAGTTTGGAGCACTTCTTTGCAACAATATGTGAGTAAATAGATATCATTCTTCTTGCATGATTGACGGACAAGATTTCTAATGCGCTCTCATTTGTGAATCGTTGATATTGTTTTCTTGCATAGCGTATAAACTGAGCTTTTGTTTTTGTTTTTGTTTTTCTTTTTTAATAAAATTCTGATGCTGATTGTATCCACTGTCTTCTGTAGTATGTGCATTCTCTTCAAAAGAAATACTCTCTTGGATCATTCAACCTCATCGGGCACACTGCTCCTGCTCAGGCGATGTCGCTGCTGATGTTAGGGCCTTTTGTTGATTATTGGTTAACAAGCAAAAGGGTGGATGCATTTGATTACAATGTGACCGTCGTGGTAAGTACCTGATGGAGTTTTCAAACTGAGAACTTGTATGATGGCACCTTGTGTATGTTCTCTCCTATGCTACGATTTGTTTTCATAATAAATTGACTCCTATTATGTTTACTGTTTCCTGCAAACACTTCATCTATTAACTCCTTGAACATTTGTCTGCTGCAGTTCTTCATCTTTCTGTCATGCATCATTGCTGTAGGGACCAACCTTAGCCAGTTCATCTGCATCGGACGATTCACGGCAGTGTCATTTCAGGTCCTTGGGCACATGAAGACGATCCTTGTCTTAGTTTTGGGATTCTTTTTGTTTGGTAGGGAGGGTCTCAATATACAGGTAATCTTTGGAATGATCTTAGCAGTAATGGGTATGTTCTGGTACGGAAATGCATCGTCAAAACCAGGGGGGAAAGAGCGATGGAGTTACTCCTTGCCCATCGACAAATCTCAGAAGCATGGACTACTGCTCTCAGAACCAGGAGAACACGATGGAAAAGTTTGATCTATCTTTCTTCCATCATGAATCCTAAGTCGAGACCATTCTTCGGCACATTCTTTTCTATGGAACTATTTCTTCCTTGCACGCTTATATATAATAGAGGAGAAAAATTCTCCATCCGATTTTATTATATATCTATCTTATTTTTTGCTGTAATGTATGGATGCTCTATTCTTAAAATGATGATGCCTGTGATTGGCACTCAAGTTGGAGGGGTATATATATATATATATATATGTGTGTATATATGGATTGCAGCCAAGTTGTTGTTGTCTCGGGAAAATTTGAGGATTCAGAATCAATCGGTTTCACATTGAACTGGAGATTTTTGTTAATCTCCAAAATGGAGCTGAACCAATCCGCCTTTTATAGAATGATAAATTGTAGTCTTTGCATCTCATGGGATAAGCTAAATTTCTACAATTTCCTTGGCTTAGCAATAGCTGTATGACAGACAGACAGACAGACAGACAATAGAACACAGACAGTTAACGCCCACAGTTTCAACATACCATCATCCATCTTGCTATCAAGCACTGTTTGCTGTAACGACGGCTACTCCCAAGCCATAACCAGCTAAAATATTGTTGCGGCATAGCTAAAAGTACCCGACAACCATGCTCAACAAGAACACCTATGTAGCAGCAACAGTAAACAAGAGACGACATATTGATGCATTTGAAACGACGCATCAGTTCAAAGATTCTCCACACATGCATCATAGCAACAAGAATTCATCTTTCAGAAACATCAAGACTCTTCCATAAGTATAGAGACACTAACAAAAAAAAAAAAAAAAAACGGATAATCCAAGTTAGCAGCAACATAAATCAATACTCACTGAAACAAAAGTTTTCCATTGAGACCTCACAATCCACATTTTCCTTCACCAGTGCTCTGTTGTATTTGGACAAAAGAATTACGGGCATTAGACACAGATGATTACCTAAAAGGTCCAAAATTATCCAGCTATCTTAACCATAATTGATGGTCACTGCCTAACAGGACATTAATCTCAATTATAGTCACTTATAGTAGTCAAAGATAGCCAACTAGTGAAGAGTAACAAAAAAACATCAACTTTCATTTTAAACAAAAAGTAACTGACGTAGTAAAAGGCATGAGTACACATACTTGTGTTGGTTTAAATGAAGGGTTGATCATCTTCAACATTGACGGCCTACCTCTCAGGGCAGAAGTATTTTAAGAGAATAGGTATCTTTAACAGATGAGCATATCCCAACCAACCTTTCAACACTATGTCACCAAGTATCCATTTAGTCGAAAGACAAATGTCAATCAGTGTTTCTCATTTGGAATTTGACTTGTATCAAATACTTCTCAGTTCTCTCATCGGGAGGGAATGCCCACGAAAGAATTCATACATCATATATTGGCTTTGCTGCGAGAATCGTTTCACTAGGATGACCAACCACATGCAAGGAGCAAAGTGACCAAGAATCGAACTAATAACAATGGTTTCTGAACTCCAGCAGATTGGGTCAGGTGATTTTTGCCCCTTTTTGCAGAATTCATTCCGATGATTCATACAACATCACATGGTTGAAGGAATGAAACACTGGCTTTAACCATATCAGGTGTGCTTGCCAAGCTCCATCTTCTTCTTGATTGCACGGTGACCATGGTAGACAAAGGCATCAATGATTCCCGCAACAGTAAAAACACCTGATTAATTCCAAACAAGTTCAATTTTTAGATAATCTCCTTTCAATTTCTTGGTTAGGAGAAGGATAATTGTTCAATATGTCGTGTAAGGTGATGTGCAGTGTGAGCAGCTATTTCACTGTCAGATTAGGGGATACCATATCCTAGTTTCATTTGGTTAAGTTCAAGAACGAGTAGCAGCACATTGACAGATCAGAACACACCTCCTATTATAGCACAGGCGTTTGTGAAAAGGTGCAAGAGTGATGCATTTTCTTCTGTAAATATAACCTGTAAAATAAGAAAAGAACTAATCTCAGCTCTTTAAAACACATAATCCAATACATTGTGGAACAAGTTGTGCAACAATATAGTCCATCTTGTGTTTTGCTTACCTTAATTGGTGAGAAGTCATAAATGAAGTATACCCCAGGAGGGGGTTTTGGATACACATCTGCATCTCTGAAGTGCTCTGTCACTGAAAACTGGAAAAGAACACACTTCAGTGCAAATCCATCCATACACAGTTCACAAACTTCTTACCTGGTTTGAGTGGATTTTATGTCCTCTGATATCAGTATAGATTGTAGGA
This sequence comes from Ensete glaucum, assembly GCA_021527575.1. Taxonomy (NCBI): domain Eukaryota; kingdom Viridiplantae; phylum Streptophyta; class Magnoliopsida; order Zingiberales; family Musaceae; genus Ensete; species Ensete glaucum. The sequence goes on along the minus strand of CM038558.1, from coordinate 35,210,807 downwards.
ACAACCTGTGAAGCAGGAAAAACCAAACTAATATTTATGTCCATACCAGTGATGTCAATCAGAATGATCATGTCACACATTTTCCAGAAAATTAAAATGAGAGTACAATAAAAAGCAAACATGCTATATTAATACATAAATGATATTCAGGAATTACATGGTAATCGAATTAGAAATTACCATGGCTAAAAGATGCAAATTAAATAAGTTGCATATTGAATACAGAAGAACTTCAAATGAATGCTCACTTTGATGAAATACTGATACATCCCAGATGTAGTTTTGTGTATCCACTTCACACTGGATTTTTCATGCAACACATTAGAACAGAATCTAAAACGATCCAAAATTAATAGAGATAAAGCACCAAATAGAATAAATGAAGATAGCCTGCCCAACTTACCCATCAAGTGGGTTTACTACACCTGGGAACTCCTTTCCAAAGGATAATTTGTTTATTGTATGGCTTATCTGGTATTAGTCAAAATAGAAAATGATTGAAGTTGATCCTCAGGTAAATTTTATACCTGACACTGAAACAGAAAATCACCTACAACCAAAGGAAAAGAAGCAGCAGTGGTAATTTAGCACTCTACTCACGTTATAATTGTCTGTCTGAATGCCCAGCAAATCTTGCAAGAAACTATAAGATCCATGAAAGCTCTTTCCAGGAGCAAAGTGAAAATTTCCAGCTACTCTACTGACTTCCAGAAAACCATTTATGTTGCATCCTTCACCTTCTTCCTCCTTTATTTTGCCGATGAAGCCCTCTCTCTTGCACTGAATTGGTGATTAAAGTTGATTACAAAGAAAACCAAGTTACATGCTTAAAAGTACATACAAACCGAAAAAGTAACAAAGTCTCATAGGACCAGGAACAATCATCAGAGGCCAATATAAGAGAGTTACAACAAGACACCACAGACTTAACAAGATGTGGGTTACAGCACAGTCAAACCTTCATAGAAAGATGCATTAGGATGACCTACATTCATCACATGAAGATGGACCTGAATCTCCAATTAGATATGTGGAGAGATGACTGTCCAGTTGATGCTTACATGCTGGCAAAAAGCATCATGAGCTTTATGACGGTGTTTTTCAGCAGCAATGGTCCAACTACTTAGTCAAAAATATTACATTGGAGATACATGTTCGAACTTATCATCTGGACATATCACTGTTGAGTTTGCAACAAATGAAACTTTTATGTGATGTGTCATGTATGAATTCTGATACAAGGGAGGAGGCAGAAGTCACATTTGAATTATGGACAAAAAGCCTAAACTAATGAGAAAATTAATAACTTGCAGGATTAATTGGGAATTGGTAGTGTCTGATGACTAAAAACCCCCTTTCAGTGGATATATCAAGATTGATCATATATTTTGCTAATTCTGGCTAACCAAGTGATCTCAGTAGTGTAACCAATTAGTGACTGGTCAGGCCACTCGCAACTGGTAACGACAAATTTCGTTATTTCCAGCATCTTGGAAATCTAAACCAGCTTCTGTCCATCTTCTAACAAATTGGAAATCCCATTTGGTTTCAAAGGGAACCACATATACTTAATCCCATGATTCAATTCTAGATCAACTACAAACTCTCCATTTGTAGAAGTGAGAGAGACAAATCCCTTTGTTTCTCATCCCCAAGAATGTCCACCCACAAAGACAAAAGGTGTGATTCACATGACAATCAGTAGGCAACTCATTGGTCTCATTTCATGTCTGTGGGGACATTCTTAAAAACATTCCCTCAGGATTCAGAAACTTTATTCAAATGACAATATATGCCATGACAGTTACAATACTAAGTTTAACTCAGCAGTGTAAAAGCTCATAAGAAATTATATATGGTGACTCCAAAACCAAAATTTAGGTGAAGGAAAACATTTTTGCAAACCTGGTCAATTAGATCTGGATTTGTCAGAGCCCACCCCTTCTTCTGGTAAGCTGCACGAACTTCTTCACATGAGTTACAGCAATCATCATCTGACTACAGGAAAATGAACTGCACTATCTTAGGATGCCATTTGGACAACAGTCATTACAATTGCTGCCTCAAGTTAGAAAAAGAATTGACACTCAGGTTAAATTAGCATCACCGGAAGTAAGACTAAGATACAAAGTGCAACATGATTTAAGCACATACCACTTCTGCCCCATAGCAAGAACCACAATAAGATTCATTGTGATCAAGTCTTCCACCATGCCTCTGTAAAGGTCTTTCAATCTAAAAGAAATATAAACCTAAAAATCTTAGAATAATAACAGATGCAAAACCACAAATTGACTAACAAAAGGAAAGCATATATAAAAAGTGTGCCTCAAGAAATATGGTAGTGTAAAATTTTTGAAGTGAATCGATAGATTTCAAGCTGAGGAAAATATACAAGCATAATTCATTTTTTTGCTAGGTGACTTATGCCCTATAAAAGCAACAAGAGACTCATATCTGGAATGAACAATGGACCCACAGCACAGAACCATTGTGCTAGGTTATATACTTTTGAGAACATCAAATGATATCAACAGACTACAAGAATTAAGGACAATTGTCTCATGGAGAAGCGCTGACAATACCTTTGGGCATGGTCAATACTATGTTGTGCCCACTGCCACACCTACATGCTGGCTGACATGTGTTAGCACCTTCAACACCAGTAACACGGTTGTGATAATAACTTTTTGGTGTAATTTGTTCTACCCCTGTTCAAATTGGCACAGAGTGGTAGAACCCCAAAGGATTCTTACTAGTTATAGGTGCTTTACAAGCCAATCATGTGAGTGATGGTACTTGTGACACGCTGCAGTAATCTCTTTACGTATTATTATTGACATATTCTCACATTATATATTTCTGTATATTATTAATGTCCCTGGATTTGTGCAATGGGAATCGGATCATGATGAGATCATGATAATGAGACTAATTCACCTTTAAACACAGACAGATCCTAAATCATCCTGATCATAGGTTACTCGAGAGGGACATCGAGATAATTGGATAGACCAATGTGCTGTATACCCGTTCATATGATGGATGCGGCTGGTCTCATAATTAAGGTTTTTCATACCGATCCGTAGGTCACAGCTCCAATGTGATCCTCAATTTTGTAAGGTCTAAAGTAACAGGGAGACCACTTCCTTGAGGCTCGAGTTTTCTGCTAGTAGGGTTAGAGGTGAAGGAGAACTCGATCTTCAACAGCAAACTTTCTTCCCCAGGTGTTTGTCAGGAAGCTGTTTCTTTCTTGCATGGGCTGCCAGATGGTTGTTCTTTAATAGTAGTCGAGCTTTCTTATGGAATGGTGGCTGCTCTTTGATAAGGTCCATGGTGATGTGAGCCCGATCTGAGTCTTGAGTGAGTAGAAATTGTAATTCTTCCGGGCTTATTCTCGTCTCTTCTTCGTGTTGTTGACCTATATCATGCCAAACCTTACTTTCAGTAGTGATTAGTATCCCTTTGTTATAGATTAGAAGTCTCGTGTGAAGTGTAGGGAGAGCTTTGATGTAGATCAAGGGTCAAACATCTTGCATGAGGGTGGCGCCAATCCCAACTCCCGATGCATCTGCTCTAATCACGAACACCTTGCCACGATCTGGAAATGCTAGCACCGATGTAGATGGCATCGTGGCTGTGAGGGCAGTCGTTTTACTCGGCAAGGGGGGGCATCTTTCTTCATAGTGAGAGGGGTGACACTAACATAGCGGTCACCATATTTTGTTGGGCCCTGCTGAAGATCCCTCTCTTACTCTTGTAAGTGGTGAAGGTGTTGGTCCCTTCCTCCTAATTTAAGATTTGTTTTTTTTTTAGAACTTGATCTTCATCCAATAAGTTTTGGCGTCACGGATTCCTTGCCGATGCTGCCGCTGGAGGGGCTCGATCTTCTTACGGTCGTCGATAGTGGAATAAAGGTCGTTAATAGGGAAGACTTCGAGCAGTGTGGTCCGCTCCTGGGAGAGGTAGTGGAAGTAGCCCGAGATCTAGGAGCTCATAAGCCATAGTTGGTTCGACTGGATATAGTACTTCAGGAAGAGCTAGTCCTTGTAGACAAAGATGCAGAGTTTTTGGAGACAAAGTGTCGGCGAGGGGAAAATCGATAGCCGAATGATCTATGTCTCTATCATCTTCTGGGCGATCCTCTTAGCTTCGGCCTTCTGAAAGTGTGGGCAGCAATATGGCTGAGCAGTAGCTGGTGGTTCCCTCGGTAGGCTCAATGTTCGGAGGTCGTGTAGCTTGGTAGGAGGTAGTCGGCTCGGTTCGGCGGAGGCGCCTGAAATTTCAACAAGCTGTGGGAGAGGGTTCAAGTCTTCAATCTCCGTCGACTCCATCATCTATGGTTCTTAAATTTGAATTGAGAAGTTGTTGTACTCTTTCTGTAGTACCTTCTCCAAGCGCTATGTTGCAACCGTAGTCGCTTCGCTCCTAAGTTTCCCACGTAGGATCACTTGTTTCCTTTTACTGAAAAATTTCATGGTTAGCCTTGAGAAGTTCCAGGAAGCATCACCCATCGTGGATAGCCATTCAATGCTAAGCACTACTTCATAATCGTCGAGTAGGAGGAAAAAATCAGTAATGATCTCTTAGCCTTGCCTCACTTGCGAGCACTTTTGGTTGCACTTCAAGATTTGACCATCAACAACCTTGACGTCGAATCTGCTATAATCTTCGTTCTGGAGTGTCAACCAGGCAACAACCTTGTTGTTCATAAAGTTGTTCGTACTCCCGGTGTCGATGAGGACGGTGACGGGTTGCTGCTTAAGGAATTCATTAACTTCCATTGTTTGCGGGTTTGCATAGCCGGCTAGAGCGTGAGTCGTGCAATCGACCGACTATGGTCCTCCTTCTTGTCCTCCTCAGGCTCGAGGTCCTCCTCTTCATGTTCAGGTTCTTCAATAGGTTCAATCATCAAGAGCCTCCCCTTCTTGCAGCGATAGTTGGCTCTAAAGCATGTCGCAATGTTGACACAAGCCTTTCGCGGATCTATCGCGAGGGTCTTCCCTCATCGATTTCTTCGGCTAGGCGGGTCGACTGGAAGTAGATGGGGACGAAGGTCTATGTGCTGTTGGTCGAGTGGTGACTTTGGTCCTCTGAGCATCTTGGTTCAGCCATTCTTCTCGTAGTCGCACGAAGGAGATAGCCGCCATCATCGTGTAAGGTTATCGCACTTTGACTTCTTCTCGGATCTTCAACCCCTCGATGAAAGTCCCTAACAACTATTTTTCATACCAGTCTCTTGTTTGGTTAGAAAGTCTTTCAAATATGGTCTGGTAGTCTGGTACTCTGAACTGTGGAGGTCTGGCAGATTTTTGCGAGTTGGCCGTCGATGTTTTCGTACTCGAACGGTCCGAAGCAGAGTAGCAACCCGCTCTTGAATTGCCTCCATGTTAGGACTCCGTGGGTGTGCTTGTACCAATCATACTATTGAATAGTTTCTCCCTCTAGATGGATGGCAGCAATATCGACCATAGAAGCCTTCGGGGTCTTATGATAGCAAAAGTATCGCTCCGCGCACGAAATCCACTCGGTCGGGTCTCCGTCTTCCCATAGAGGGAAGTCCACCCTCGTGCGTGGGTATGGTGAGTTCGTCGCTATGTCTTCTTTCTCTGATAAGTTCTCCTTGCCATCGAAACTCTTGCCATGCTATGATCTCCTTGGGCTCGGTGATCGGCCCAATCTGAACTCCGTGAGAAGAGTGCATGGTCTGTCCTCTATATGCATCTTGACGGCCTCCAACTTGGCATCGATTTGATCTTTTGATGCCATGGCATATGTCTCTAGATATATGATGTTGCGGTCCTTTTGTTGTCGAGTAAATGGCATGGACCGGTGGCTGAAAAAGGTGGTGGATCAAGGGTAGATGGTTGCGGTTTGGAGCTAATAGGTTGCTATTTTTTGTGCTGTTGGGGCTGCTGTTTGGGGTTGTTGTTGGGGCTGTAAGGGGGTTCCGGTGACAGTAGTTTAAGGATAGGGAGATGGGTTAGGGTTGTTGTTGATGGCAGTAACCGGTTTGGTAGGGATCGGTATGGGTGCAACAAGAGATACCAAAAGGTAGTGCTTGCAAAAATTTTGCATTGATAGGCTGCGATTTGGGTTGTTGTTGGGGCTGCTGTTTGAAGGTGATTGGGAGGTTGTAAAAGGGGTTCGATGGCAGTGTCTTGAGGTTTGGAAGGAGGGTTTAGGGTTGCTGTTGATGGTAGCAACCAGTTCAGGTATAGGTGTAGCAAAAAGTGCCGAAGGATGATGCTACAGAATTCTTTGTCAAGGTTAGCAGTTTTACGATGAAGGAATTCCAGTAGTGTATCGAGGGTTTTGAGAAAGTTTTTCCAGCAAGAAGTGTATGAGGATGACAGCAAGTAAATAGAAATATTGATAGCAATTAAGTTGGCAAAGATGGGTTAGATATATAGCAAGAAACACCGACAACTTAGCAACAAAATTTTCATCATAAAGATAGCAGCCTTGCGACGAAAAGTTTCAGCGGCGTGCTTATAATATGGAGATGATTTCAGCAAGGAATAGATGATGATGAGAGCCAAACCGATGCAAAATATTGACAAGAATATGACAGCAAGTTTGGCAAGAATATGGCAGTAAGGTAGTAGGCGGCTGAAAAATTGCGTCAACGGCAGAAGATCGTTGCAGCAGTTTTTGCAGCAAGCAATTTTTTTTTTTTCTTTTTACAGCAAGATAAAGAGATTGCAAGGATTGCAACAAGGTAGATATAGCTGTATTTTTTTTTTGGAATAAATAATTACAGCAGCAGTAAGGTTTTGCGAGAGGAGCAATACCAGATCCTATTGCAATTGTTGTAGCGACAACAGATGATGGATCTGTGGCAGGGGGTGAGGACGGCGGAGTCGGCACGAGAACAACAATTGTGGGAATTGCTTTGGATGATGGTGGGACGGATGGAGGCAGCGACGAAGGTGGAAGAATAACGAGATGTCAAGAACATTGCTCTGGTACCAGATGGTAAAACCCCAAAGGATTCTAGTGTTGGATTGATCTCTATAGGGGATCGACTCTCCTTGGAACTCTATAGAGATTCTTCCCTCCTAGTATCCGGCCACAAAGAGAAAATAGATCTATTGCTTGATGAAGAAGTTGTGGCTACATGCTTTATATAGGGTTCCCAATAACTCTAATAGGACTCCTACTCCAAGTACAATACTTTTTAGCAAGTAAAATACCACTAGAAGAGTCCCAACCCACTAGATCAGTCATATTTCTGTTCACACAAAACCAAGCCATCATGTGCAATACTTTCTAATGAGGTGCTTCAAAGATCATTTAACATACTTCCTCAATCTTTTATGAGGCCTACTTGCAGCTTATAGAATACCAAAGACACATCCAAGTTCAGCCAATGACATATAACTGTCAGGTGAAACTTGACATCAAAAGTCTATGATTCATTTTGAGCTCAAGGTTGAATTTGTAAATACAAATCCCTGCAAACTAGTCAAATTGATTCATATTGAGCAGTATTTCAACACATGACTTGAGCAATACAAACACACCTTCTGAAATTGAGAAAATACAGATACATTGCACTGAAATTGAACAATACAAACACCTATTAAAATTGAGTTGTACAGATACCTTCCTGAATATTTCTTACTAATACCAACAACAAATCTAAACACATGCCTTGAGAAAATGACTGCATTAGGAATTGGAAAAATGTTAAAAATTGGATACCATAGCTTGTAAATACATAAATTTACAAAAGATTTAGCTCATTATTTCATGTTATGCATATTCTACTCACCCAATGCAAAGATTTAAACAATGAACGGCTAATTGTAAATTATCAAGAACAGGACTGGATTTGGGACCTAAGATAGTGATAACTAAAACAGATGGTATTTACTGATCAGTAATTAACCAAAGAAACAATTTTACAATCAAAAAGGGAAAAAGAAAGATAGTCAGAAAGGACTGCTAGTCATAATTCAGACATTTGGAAGTCTTTCAATATAAATCCTTGGTCAAGATTTAGAAACCTAAAGGTTTGCCTTTTGTAAGATTGAAATAGTCAGAATTTATTAGTCATTTTGTTTGAATATTATGTTCCGTGGAACAAGCCTACAGTTGCCTATCTGGTAAGAGACATAATCTGTCCATCTGATGTATTGTTTAAAGAACTGCTTCATTTATCAGCATGTAAAGTCAATATGAACACCTAATCTCAACAAGCAATACATACTCCTGAAAGAGAAGTGAAGCCAGAATAGATCTCAATGCTTATCAACCTCTAAGTAAATCACGATTCAAAAGTAACCTTCCATTAACCACATAAAACAAAACTAGACCTGGAATTATTTTTTGACATACTAATTATCAACAGTGGGCTTCACAAAATGCTCCTTGCTTCATTAATATATTCAATATTCCAAAAATAAAATATCCCTTTTTGAAACATTTGTTGACCTTGTCTTCCCAATAATGCTGCAAACCCACTATGTTTAACATCAAAATTCAACATTATGTCAACGAGACTATCAGTATTTTTTTATATAAAGCAGTGACCTGAATTGTCTCATGGGATACAATAAATGAAAATTGCATAATAAAAAGCTAAAAGATGTAGCAATCAATAAAGAGGTGAAAGAGTCATGGAACATTAACTATAAAGATTGTATACATATGAGAACTCACATCAAATGGCAAAATATCTCATAAAGTATACCTTTGGTGCACCAATGCTATCTTGTTTTGATTCAATCATGTTACCAAGATGATCCATTCTTATCTTCACAATATCATGCCTCTGCAAAAGCAGATGTTTCATCGACGTTTATTCTATATATAGAACATATTTGACATAAAAACACAGAAGCTAAAACACAGAACCATATAGTATAAAATATTGTGTATACATACTATGTCATAATGCCGCTCTCCACTGATATCCATTGTATCAACACTAAGAAGTGAACAAGGAAGTGATGGGAAGGTAACATCAAACTGCAAAATTAACAGTATATCAAATATTTTGATGATAAACCAACATAAATATTCTTTCTTGAACTTCTGTGATCTTGTATCCTGGTAATGAGAAAACAACAATCTACAAAAATCCACTATACTTCTATCATATTATATGGTAGACTAATAAGCAAAAGGGAATAAGCATAGATGCCGAGGAAATCTTCAAGCACATAATAAGGATAACAAGATGCAGTACATGACTAAATATAATATTAACACACACACACGCACACACACATATATATATATATATATATGACGATAAACTAAATGGACATAGCAATCATGAATGTGTCTAATTAGACAAATCAAATGTGATGTTTAGGATGATATACTAACATTGATACGCAGCATTTCCCCTCTTGAACTATCTACTATCAGCTTAGTTTCAGTTGCTGAATAAAGATACATTCCTGCAAAAATATAAAAGCAAACAACCTTGAACACTAAGAGGGTGCAAAAGTTTGCAAAAACCTTAATGGTAAAATGCTTGCTGACTTTATCTAAAAGATTCTCAGTTATAGTTCATGAATTTACTAAAAATGTATCTGATTATAACTCAGGCTATCAATTTTCTTATACACGTGTAATAATCCTATAGAACATTTTTTGTGGCAAAACAAAAACATAGTATAAAATTTTAAAATTTACACTTATGTTGTAACAAGTAACTCTATGATATGATACATGACCAAACAAAACTAAAAAGGTGAAGAGTTTTTTTAAAATACTTCCAAGCCAATACAGATCTCAGCAAACTCCCTCATCATTTGCCATCATTCATACAAGAATTTTTATAATAAGATTTTGCATTATCAACTGCAAATATTTTGAGAAAATGCCAGGATTATCCTCTATGACAGTAAATTTAAGTAAATGGGCCAATATAGACCAGTCATCTGAAATCTCCTGCTATAAATAGTTGCTCAATCAGAGAATAGAGGAGAAACATTTAGTGGTTCAATAATTCTGTCATCAAGTAGGAATTCAAGAAAAAATAAAGAGGGACAAAAGGTTAAGAGAAAAAATGAAAGTTGATTTCAAGAACTTGTCATATCAACATTTGAAACACATACTCCTCCTTTCATTTTCTCCTAAAATGACAGTTAATGATAGGAGTTTAGAAATGTGACATAGATTGCTCAGAATATTTTAAATAAATAATGCATTTCCTATTCAACCCATAAGCATCTTGATATCAATGCATCATCGCCACAACTCTTTTGAAGCACTTGCCTTTGTAAGAATGATATTCAATAATGAATTAATGTACATCGGAAGGGAATACTCGTGGATAAACACTCTCTTCAAGAACATCAGTAGCACTAATATAGATCTGGAAGGTTATAACACTTAAAATGATCAAATAGCCAATTTTCATCAGCGACCCACAGTAATTGCCAAAGTATTCTTGTGATTATATACCCAATACTAGATCTGCATATATTAAACTATATTATTATCCAGATTCTTAAAAGAAGTCGAATAACATATCATGCTTAGAAAAGTCAATACCACAAAACTTGCAGAGAGCATATTTAGCAGGAGAAATTATTTGTTATGGCATAAATCAGGGAAATAGAAAACTCATGATGATTGGAATCAAAATGAAATTTCCAAATTTATTGATGCAGAAATGTAGAAATATATGTGATAGCTTCTTTCTTCACTTACTTCGCAGTGACTGGATGAGAATAACGAGAAGAAAAATCTGAAGTGATCATTGAGTACTCCAAAAGGACTACACTCAGAAAGCACACATCAAAACATATTGACCCATAGAGCTCTCTGGAAGAGAGAACTCAATTATACTGAACAAATGCACAAGCCGATGGCAAAAGTACTGTGCATATAAGATGGTGTTGAGTAAAGGGACCAACATCAATTTTCTGGTTCATGCAGCCAACCCAAGTTGAACTCTGTAGCAGCATATGCATGGTAAAGGAACTTTGAAAAGCCTACCAGGAAGCTCTAAAACGAGGTGCTCCTCATCTTATAGAGAATCCTATGGCCTAGAGACATTCCCCCCTCTGTTGTTGTGTATTGTTTTGGTACTAGTTCGTCCGTGTTAGATTACACATTTCACTTGCTCTTGATTCCAAAGAATCCAACAAAAATCAATCGCGCCAACAAGAAAATCTAACTCGCAATCCAACAAAAGAATTACCAGGGTACTGAATAAACTAACATAAATCCTACCGGAAATCTCAAAGATAGAGAACCAATGTGGAGTAGCAAATTATTCGCCTGGTTTACTGAATCCATTAAATGCGAAGAAAATAACGACCCCAAACGCCAAATCGTGACGAGGTAGGTGCACCGGACTACAAGATTCAAACCAAAACAGCCCCTCGAAACCCAATCGCCTTCCGCCATATTCCACCACCACATTCCGAGCTCATTAACCCGAAACGCATCAAGAGCTACGAAGAACGCCAAGAAAATAAACAAATGACAAGAAGAACTCACGGATCTCGGAGAGAAACAAGAACAGCATGACGACAGAAGAAACGATGGTGATGAGGCTCCCCGAGAGAGTCCGGTGGTAGAAATCCTCGTTGATCTTGGGGTAGGCGTCCAGGTTCCTCAACCTGTTCAGGATCTCCATCACCGAACGACGGAATCGCGGCTTCGAACCCTAGAAAGGCGTGGATCAAGGAGTTCCGGTAGTGAATCTAGGGTTCCTGTCCGCGATCGTTGGCAGTCCTTTACAAACGGAACGGAGAAAAGAGTCACGCGAGTGGTCGCCAACGCCGCCGGGGGTGTCTTTAGAAATTTGCCAAACTATTGGAAGTTTTCTCTATAAACATCCCGCAATACGCACGTACGTCCCCGAAAGTTAATTTGTTGTGTACATTCTAGTTTTAATCTCTATCTTATAGGTCTAATTATAATTAGGACCCTTTAAAAACTTATCTTATATTGTTGTGGTAAGACAATTCAGAGTGTTTTAAATATATTATTATATTTTCATATCATTTTTTAAGTAAATAATTCATTCAGAAGTAAGTGACCGATAGTTTTGTTGATGGACGGACTGTCACATCACTACCAACACAAACCACATATAAGTTCATAATATTATCAATTTTTTAAAAAAATAAAATTTTAAAATTGATTCTTGATATATAAGTCTATATTAATTGAAAGTCCATTAGACAGACTCGTAACAATTAATAAATATAAATCTTTTTTAAGGTCAACCATAACAAATGTGGATTGTATCATATTTTTTTTTAGAAAAAAAATCAATAAGAATCGTATGTAAATCCTTATTGTTTTAGATCTATTTTTTCATTAATTATCATGATAAATAAATTAATCTTTCCGATATAAAATCAACTCCGGAAAACTCGTTTCTGATCTTATTCTCCCTTCAATCACTCGATTTAGCTATCGGATATATATATATATATATATATATATATATATATATATATATATATATATATATATATATATATATTTCTTTTCACGACCCTGAAAGCATGAATTTTCGGGAAAAAAATTAAGTAGAAAGAGAGAGGATGTCCAATAAGCAATGGATGTCCAATAAGCAAGCAGCATAAGTTTTTTTCTGAAGATAAAGATGAATATTGCAGGTATCACTGGTCACTATACTAATAACCTCTTCCATTTCCTATGCCTGGCTAATCTAGATTATATTGCACTCGAATCATCAACTAGCATCCCTACTTCCATCAACATCATCAAGAGCCCTTTTGTTCTGCAAAATAGATGTACAAAGGAAGCAGCAAGCCAGGTACCCACCCAAATATACTTCAAGGGCTTCGTAGCACCAGTTATACAGCAAAGATTAATTACCATGCAATTCACTGGTCCACCTTCTTTTTACTTGTTTTTACCCTGCCCCAGAGAGGTTGGAAAAAGGCAGAGTTCACGTTCGAAGCACAGTTCTCTCGTAAGAAACTCGAAACTCACCGATTGACTTCTGGAGAGCTTCATACCCTGAAACAGATGACTTTGCAAAAGACTTCAGCTTATCTAGGAACTCCACAAGAGCTGATTTCAGGTTGCCATAATCAAGACTACCATTGGCATGTGTATCATTTGTGTGAACATGTTCTCCTAGTTTGTCACCCTGCTCTGCGTTTTGTGGTAATGAGAATGATAACTTTGAAGTCTCATAGCCCTTCTTCTCTTGGCGGGGCAAGTAATGGGTTGTCACAGTTACTAGATCCTTTATAGCAGATTCCACTTCCTTGGTAGGCAGATTATTCAGCAGCAGTAACCAATCTTCGCAAGTAACAAAGATGGGAGGAGCCATGTCTCTTTTTGGACAAAATTGTGGAGGCCTTCTCCTAAATGACTTGTTCCGTTTTTGTGATAATACTACGCCTTTACGAAGCCACCCATTGATGGCCTGGAGATAGGATTTGTGTGCTGATACCCATTCTGTGAAATTTGATCCCAGAGAATTCAGCTCAAACTCAAGGACTGTGGCCCGACACTCCAATTCAGACTCAATTGAAACTTTGTTGCTGCCGTTGTTGAAAGCCAACGAGATAATGCTGTACTGACGGCTGTGGTAGTCAAGCATTGTTCTCCACATTCTTGTTAGGCTGCACACGTATTAGCAAAAGTAAATATCAAACCCCGATAATGCAATACATTTGAGATCATTTGCAAATTTTAAATACAGAAAAGGGTAATCATGTCAAATGGCCAGATAAAAAACAGCAGTTTTTTCTACTCTTCATAAATATAAGTTCATTACAGAAACTGGCTGCAGAGAAATTAATGAGTATAAAATGTACAGGCACATGTCATAAATGGCCCCCTCTTTTTTGTGTAATGTGGTTCTACGACAACACAATTGTCCCTACTAAGTTTCTGGCCATATAAAAAATAGTGCCTTGGAACATAGTGTTCTTCATCAAATATAGAAACATTATCATAGTTTCTTTTACAAAAGAAGCAGAAGAAACCTGAGAAATATTGTCATGAGCTCAAAAGATAAAAAAATCTATCAAGGCTCCACATGCTTGAACAAGGGAAAGCTGCAGAATAATTTTTGTGACACCTTGCAAGTGGTCTTTTGTCACCAAATTTTATTTATGAGACTATGTGGCGCATTGGCCCTTTTGGCCAACTAGAATTGATAATGTGCTTCTACACGGGAATTTGAAGTAAAAGAATAAGAACAAGGACCAAACCTCAAAAGAAGTCAAGAAATTCGAGAGAATTTTTTCCACAAATTTCATCAATATCTAAGAACCCGGTCATATCAAATGCTAGATATTGACTAACTTAAAGATAAAAGCACAGCATAGGTTAGAGGATTAGAAACTATGAGGATGGTAACACTGTGGCACTACTAAAGCAGGAAAAGAGGTGGTACACATTAGCTTGCCCAATTCCAGTGCATTAGGAGATCATAAAAAACAGGGTTCCTATCAAAAATTAGCAGACACTTCAATAACAAACAAGGTGAATTGGTAGTTTGTGCAGTAATTAGATTTTCTAGATCCACAAGATAACATCTTGTATAGGTGAACTCCTCTATTTGCAGTCATTGAAACTATCAATGGGTTTGTACTTCGTAATAAGCACCTCTTTCTCGGCTCGTGTAATCTCCTAACGATGCCATTTAAAACTAACTATAGGTAACTGAAGTTTTCGAAAAATGGAACAGTGAACAAAGTCTCCACAGCATTTATAGCTCACCATGCAACTGACAATAAATAAAGAATTTCAGAGTGCATGGTGCTTTCATAGTACACCAATATTCTAGAAAATTGCAGGCTGGTAGGCCGGTGTCCATAATGCTATGCACTGCATAGGTGCTACGCAAACATCTATGCAACCACCAAGGAGACCAAGAAATTTCAGAACTCAGATCAATACATAATAAGAAAAGGACGAAGTAATGTGTATGTATTCCAAGTAGTCCATAAACCAAGATCCAATTAAAAAAAAAATCTATTCATCTAGTCATGAATCACATACAGAACAAAGATTCAACAAATGCATGTAAAGAAGACCTTGTATTGACCACATGAAACTCCCAATATTATGGAGGGCATCGTCAGAAATTCTACAAAGCCCGGCAGAGAAAAGGACACATGCAGTTGAGGATTCCTTGAACAATGTCCAACAAAACAATTGAGAGAATTCTTGAAATTGTTTCATATGGATTAATATTTTCGTTCTCACACTTATATTATTTAGCATGTTCTACCTAGTACCTACCAAAGCCACCACAAAGGAATATTTGGAACAGCTACTATCAACATAAGCTATTCCCGAAAAAGATACCTTAAAGGATATCCTAATAGCAGAAAATTTGTATCCAAGGTTGAACTAATAATATCACATCCTATCTGAACACTGAATTCAGAGAAACACCATGTTACCTTTTCTGCTAGTCTAACCAACATATTAATTAAAAGATATATTAATAGCAGGATTCTGTCAACCTAAACTAACATCAAAGAAAACAACTCCCAAGTATCGGGATGGCATGCTATTTATAGCCAAAGTTGAAATACAGCAACATTTCTGATCTGCATACCAAACTATAGAGGAACATCCTGTGCTAGCTTTTTTCTGCCAATCTAACCAAACATTGATGAAAACAATCTTAGTAGCAGGATACTTATATCCATGATTCTTAGGAACAGGATTGAGTAAGCAAGTCCTAAGATTTCTTATAAGATTGGATTATATTACAGGTTAATATTCAAAAGATTATGTTTAGGAAAAAATGACATGCATGGTTTCCATGCAAAACCACAATAACAGTGTACTAACAGATCAACAGTAACAATATCAAGCCATGTTCCAATTATTTGGGACCAATTACAAGGAACATTTCTATTATGCAGCTTTGCCAAGTGTAATGCCATTTATTGATCCAAAGAAATTACTCATATAGACTAGTTAACAATAGATTTGAAACAAAAACATGGAGTATCCAATGCGATAATTGAACATGACCCAACTTCAAAGGGTTCTTTATCATCACATACAAAATTGAGGGGAAGAGATTCAACCCAATAGTGTTGTGAACTTTTTTACTGTATTCTCCCTCCTCCCACGATACTTATTCCTCTTCCTCCTCCCCTCCTCCTGGGATTGGCTGTAGCAGGTTTGACTCACCTTTGTAGGTTGATATTATCGAGATCTGCATATGGTAACTGATCTGGGCTGATCCAGAAATCTGCCGAGACAGATTTTTTTAGCACATTAACTAATCCAATTAGACATTGATTCATTCTGACTTTCTCTACAGATTCTCAAATTAGAATTGTGGATGACATTAGTGCAAGTAGGCATGCACATAAAAGTATTTTAGAGCCATTACAAAAGTTTTGCAAGTTCATGTACATGTTAACAAGATACGATATAATGAGATATGGTAAAGCAATCATACCCTCCAATCAACTCTTCCAGTTGTGGTTCGAGCTCCCTGTCCCTTATCTCCTCTATTTTCTTTGATATTGAATCAATCCTCTGGATTGCAACACGGATTCTAGAATGGAGATCCTTAACAACGGCACGGATTTTATCAATGTTTTCTGGTTTTACTTTCGTAGATTCTTTCTGCCTCAGCAATCTACACTTCATGTCATACTCCCTCCGGATTATACCACTTGCCTGATACACAAAAAGGTAAAAGCTTAGATCTCGTGACTTAAATAGCAATAAATTAATAAAAATAAGTAGCGTGCAAGAGAATTACAAATTAAACTTAAGAGAAACATTGTGAAGGTCCAGGAACAATGCAATCAGGATTTTTGTCTGAAATAGTAAAGAGATAGCTCAGTGTGGAAAGTTAAATGTTTTGGAACATCTGCAATAACCAGCGACATCAAGTAACAAAATTCCCAGGAAACAAACGACAATAACAACAACAGCCAAAGAAAGATGACAATAATTGCTTCTTCTGGAGAAGTGATAAAGTCCATTGATAGATGGCAATTATAATTTAAAGATCAGTGAGCCATTATTTCAAGAAAGAAAACAAGGCAAGATATGACATTGAGTTGTTAAACAAATCTAAAAACGATTTTTAATTAGTCAATAAATGTGAATTGTATCATTGAACTCAGTCTTTCCTTTATTAAAATCACCAAATATAAATGAATAATGAAGAACTTGAAGTATTCGCATAACACCCTTGATTTATTAAATTAGAAATAAAGAAAATGAGGAAGTATAGACAGTATATCAAGCCACGCAGAAGGCATATAAAGTCAATCTTGCTGATAGTATTAATAAACTACTCTTCATCCACGTCAACCATTAATATTGGTCCAGTCAAGCCACTAATGGGCTAAGCTCATAATATTTGTTTTGAGTCACAACTCTGACATGTCGAAGATGACAGCCATTATTACCAGCCCATTGGATCCACTGACCTCCCTACAGGTATTGTACAAGGTATATAAATGGGACCCTTCATATAGTTCATTATTTCTTATTCCTTTATCCCAATTATCTCATTTATTTTGTCTTTATTATGCATTTGCTGCTTAGGCATTGGAGGAGGATCCCACCAGACCCATCTCGGCTCTTCTCTTGCAAGTTAGAACTCCAAATCTAAGTGGATATTCCAAGCAGCTCAAGCCCAATTTTGTGTGTGACAGCACCCAAAAAAAGAGAAGCCAAATTGGGTCTGACATCATAGGTCAGCAGGATGACCCAAAAGTGCATCATCACTTACAAAGATGGTGTTATAATTTAAAAATAGCGAATACTAAAAAGACAAGCCTCCAATTGGATATGTCAACCCACAGATAATAAGATTCAGAGAATAAAAACCAGATATATGTATCCACCGACCAACATATGGCTGATTACTAACCATAGACAGTCAGAAGTGCAAAATCAAAAGTCCTGTATTGAACTACTGCACAACTTTCTTTTTTCTCATTGATCAGAAGAAGAAATTCTTGCCCTTCTACTCATTCTCAGTAATCTAAATTAACTGAAAATATAGTGAATAACAAAATAAACAGACACCAAGTAGTGGACATATGCAAATAAATTAAAATATAATGAATTCTTATCAGCATACAAGGCTTAAATGAATGACTACTAACCTTAACTTCATCATAAAGCTTTCTTTCCCATGCATATAGCCTATCTAATGTTGAGGCATGGCTACCTGAATTCATGTAAGTACCATTGAAGAGATTACCACTGGGTTCCTGTGTATCATCTTTTGTCAATGCACCAAGAAAATTCTCAGATGATGAGGAGAGCAATGACACCGACCTATGCCATGTTAAGTACTTCACTTCACTTGTAGCAGAAACTGCATTACAGGCTTAAAACATTAGAAGCTTCATCATCATTAAAGCCTTCTCACATTCAAGTTCTTTTTCTTTTGTCTAATAAGTACCAATACTAGTTTCTGCACAGTAAGCTTTTGGTAAACATGACACCTTAATATAGGTTAAAAACAACAATCAGAACCTGAGTTCACTAATTCTACAGAATTGCAGAAGATTGCATGTAACAGTTTTATTCTGACTTCAAGATTAACAGTTACATAAGACGAATGCTCGAGTAGAGGAACAGTGATGGCATTTAAAGGTATACCTACCCTGATGGTGAGGTGTCTCTGCTTTACAACAAGCAAGACAGGCTGTCAAAAGTGCAGACGCTTTTGATCTGTGAGCTGCATCAAAGATTTGTTATTAGTACCTACGATAATAAGGTGATACATTATAAACTACAGACTCAGAATTGTAAAATTATTTACTAAATTTGTTGTAAAGATAAACAATGTGCTAACTAGTCCAGGATAATTATAAGAAAATGATCCTGACATTTGATTAATAGGCAAATACGCTAACAAGCATATGCATCAGCACACATATAAAACATTTGGAAGTTATATATCTGAGCAAGGAGTACTTTTAAGCTAATCAGGGGGTATAGCCTTTGGTTGCAGTGTTATTCTCTTCCCCTGGAATGCTCAGTAGAAATTTAATGAGATGTTTTATTGTCTTACCTTTTCCTTCAGGAAATAAAGGCCGGAATTGCACTTTGTTTGCCTCCAGCATCCTTGGGACTTCTCTTCCAGATTCAGAAGCCTTCAAGAATATCTCTTCAATTTCATTCATACATGACAAGAAATCCCTTGCCTCGTGATTAGCTTCTGGATTAGATTCTTCAGTCTTTCCATTTATAGAAAATGCAACTTTGACGGATGCCACTTTTGTTGGTGTCTTTTCAGGAGTTCTATCATTTTCATAGATGCCATTTTTAAGCTTCATATCATCCCCATTCTGGTGCTTAGTTGCAGAAACAATATCTACCATAGATTGGATGGTTGAATTGGCACCCTTTGATTGATGTTCTGAAACCAAATTTCGGTTCTTGAATATTCGAACCAATGGTTCATTGGAAGGTTGGTCAAAATCATCTTCAGAGTCCAAGTGATTTTTCTCATGTGCTATGTCCCCTTCTTCTTCTTCCAAATCTGGTATGCCCTCCTCTTCACTGAGATGTCTAATTTCATCAGCATTATCAAAACCATAGTTTAACCCTCTCCCATCTTGAAATGAAAGCTGATTGTCAGTAGGATGAGGAACACCAAAATAATCCCATGGCTGCATCCTGGTAGGCATGGGGGAATCTTCAAAGGATGAAATTTCATTTGATTGTGATGCAAGGTACTTTGGAGTGGCGGGTGAGGTTTGTAGGGTCATCGTTACTGAAGTTGGAGGTTTCTCTTTGACCGTCATGTAAGAAGTTGTTCTGGCTTTCATGTGATTTACATGAAGATGTCCAGATGAGAGGAGAGACGGAACTGGAGAAAATGATTCAGCTGTCTCCATATGCTGTGAAAGAGATGGAGGTGAGTTTGAGAACTGCGATACAGGCTTATCAGTTGGAGCAAGAGGCTCAGGTGTTGCAGATGTTGATGTATACAAGGAAGATTTAACGGGAGATCCAGGGTCTACAAATTGTCTAAGCGCGATTCCAGTATTTCTAAGGGACTGAACATAAGAAACATGAGCAGCTGCAAGCGAGCATCTTTCATCAAGAGCTTGTCTAACAAGCCGCTTCCTTTCTCTACAGAGCACAAGGGCCTTGTCTTCTTCAATCTTTGAGTTTGCAATCCCCATTTTTATAAGAAGAATCCACAACTCTGTATGTATTTTCCAGCATATGTAAAGTTAGCTACAAGTCCGCAAACAAATATTTATTGGCAGACTTGTGTAGAAGGCCGTCATCCATCTCATGCAAAACAGAAAGTTCTCACAGGCATCATACCGGATAGGCTAAAATAGAAAAATTGCTCAGTCAGATGATGTAGGTTGGAGAATTGCTGTGAAACAATACCAACAAAACTCAAGCACTAAGGACAATATTCGACATACATTGACTGCAAAGGAAATACAAGCCTTCACACCCTAACATTTTGCCTAATGACTTCATCTAGAAGAATCACATTCAAGACACTTCCTGTAAACAAAAAGAAGCAGATCACTTTTCTTACATAAAATAGAAACTAACCCCAAAAACTCATGCTTCGTCTTAAAGACACATTCAAAAGCTTAGATGATCCTCTTGCATGGAGAAAAAAAAGTAGATTGCAGAAAAACTGAGTGCCTTCTTTTTTAGCTCTATTTCAGAACGAAAAGAGCACATTTCTTAGTTTTCACGTTGGCCTATAATTTTCAAGTCGCATGATTTAACCACATATGAGTGATCAAAGAAGTAACACAAACAATGCATGTGAGAAAGATGAAGGGCAATTAAAAATCACTTGTAGATTGATAAAATAGAAGCTACCCCATTCTGAAAGATTGCCGACGCGACTCTCAGAACATGGCTGAGTCTAAATTAAACAGCCGTAACCCAATGTCAAAAGATCAAGCATAACTTTATTACAAGACAATGAACAAAAACAAAGCCCACAGGAGCAAAAGAAGCTTTTTGCAGTACCAATTAACACGGCCCTGCTTTCGTTAACACGTAAAAGCCGAACCACAGAGAAAAAGATAAAAGAAAAGAACACGGATCTCGGATTCAATGGAAACATAACCACAGACTGGAAGTACATTAACTTTTGGGGGGTCACATTTTCATCGTATTAACAGTAAAGATCTCGACATGGAGTGACATAAACTAGAAAAGAACGACAACAAATCAGCTCAGTGCATCGGGAACACTTAATCCGATGAATCTAAAACGGAAAAATGCGCCCGGAAGCGGGGAAAAATCCTTTCCGGCCAAGAAAGTTGCGACCCAAAGCGTACTCACTAAAGCATATCAAACAACATCTGAATCAAACGGACGCGAAAAGGGCTATAGAATAGGCAACAACTGCAGGAAACCAGGATTAGTTCCGTTCACCTGAGGCCCGAGCGGTAGCCTAAGAATTGCCCTCAAGGAGGGATTTTGCGGGAGCTCTCATCAAAGCCGCCGCGTAATGAGACGCGATGGGGAACGATCGAGCTCGATGGAATTCGTGCGAAAAGAGAGAAGAACACCGGCGGAGGAGTAGAGCAGACCAAAGAGAGAGAGAGAGAGAGAGAGAGTTGAGAATGTGAAGCCTTTCAAGCCCTTTTTTTTTATAATAAAAATAATAAATAAAGGTATGAAAAGAAAGAAATATATTAAATGAAATGACAGATCTGCCCCCCCTACGTAATATAGTAGTAAAAATTAACCTCAATCTGTATCCATACAAAATTAATTGTAGCACTCACTTTAAGTATAATTATTTTTTATATAATTTTTGGTTATATTAAATTATAATAATATATTAACCAATCGAATATCTCGGTAAAAATGATAAGATTTGGACTATTGAATTTATTAGATTTTCTCATTATTCTTGAAGACTAAAAAGGATAAATCAAACAGGGACCCCAGAATATGAGAAAAAAAAATCAATTTTTACATAATCTATAACTCAAATCTTACCAACAACTTTATGTTTAAAATTAATAAACAGTATTGTGGTTATGGAAAAATATTGTAGTGGTTATGGAACATAGCATATGGGAATATTTCTCGATTGGTGGAAGCATCTCTAACATAAACAAACAATAAAACTATGGCTCTATCCTTCTCACCTACAGCCTTGTGGGATGGATGCTCCATAACTTTTCACTAGTTGTTGTTTCCCAGCAATGCTTTGGTAGGCTGTTGCTGTTGCTACTGCCTGTTTAACATGAATCGTTTAATGTGACAATTTTATCACATCAATGTTGCAGGGGCATAAAAGACAAAAGGCATACACATAGGGATGTCGACAGCATGGTCTTCCATATCAGATGTGATGCAATAAATGATGTACTTTGTCTTCGCTGTTGGCATTTAACAATGAGGTACCCCATTTGCATTCACCAATGCGAAGGTTTTTTTGGCCGCTTCGTGACCCGCCCACAGCAGAGCAAAGATGTGAGGTTGGACTCATGTTGTGCATGCACCTCAGGACACACAAAATTCCCACAGGGGACCCACAAGGAATCTATGTGAGTCAGCAACACGTGGGTGATCTCAAGCACCCCACAAAAGAGTTGCAGCGGGATGCAACGCACGATGTGATGTGGCGAGAGAGAGAGCGGGTTGAAACAGATGGGCGACCCAAGTCATCTGCACTTTTGTGTCGTTTGTCATGTAAGCTCGTTAGAGAAGTGTAATGCAGGAGAATTTGAAAGGATCAAATGCGTCTGCTATTTTGATTTTAAACTTCAAAAATTTTAGATTGGTGGTTTAGCATAGGATTTATTATATCTCAATCATTAAAAAAAAATAGTTAAATAATATAATTATCAGAATCTAATAGTTTTTTTTTTTTTTTTATGATTAACGTTTCGTCTAAAAGATTAAGTCGAGACCCGACCTTAATTTATATCCCTAACACTTTTCAAAACCTTTCGTTTTAATATCTTCTTTGATTTTTCTTTTACTATTATTGTTATTAGATTTAAAAGATTAAATCAGTAGATAAAAACACTAACATAATTTATATTTTAAATAAAAGGAATCGACATCAAACTCCGGATCTATCTGTATAATTTGACTAAAAATTTGTAAAAAAAAATAATTGAATTGGATTTAACCGACCCATAAAACAACTTAATGCTGACAACTGTAAAAAGAAGCTCCCTTTTATCTCCCCTCACATGTAATAATTATTAGTGGAGGGTAAAAGGAATGATAAAAAAAGCTAAAACAGCCTCCAAAAAAGAAATCAAACTATAACCCATAACATTATTATTATTATTATTATTATTTATTATTATTATTATTATTATTATTATTATTTTGCATATTTACTTTTATTTATAGTATTTTTTATTAAATATATAATATGATCGATTCTGATTTGTGGATCTGATCAGTAACCTAGTGATGGGTGGAATAAAGTCATCTTTGCTTGATCCTATGGGCAAGTCAATTAAATTGAATAATTTGTCTATTCTCATTACATGAATTCTTCGTACTTCTATGTATCATCTCACTGTAGTCTTTCCCTAGTCCCGAAAACTATATATTTTGCTGTTCTAATCAGTTCTAAGGTCAACTCTTGGTCATAAACAATATAACTTAAAATACCTAAGAAAGGTCAATTAAGTTAGTTGGCAAGTCTGTCAATTAGTATAATTGACAACCAAAGCAAGCACAACTCATACGTCATCATGTCTCAATCATTTACTCATGGTGACAAAGAGTTATGATTACCCAATTATCTGCTTTATAAGAAGTTGGAAGATAGCATGCATGTAGTTGATTGATGGCACCTTAAAAACACCTAATTTTATTTTTTTTAAAAAAATAGTTTTTTTAATTTTATATTATTATTTTATTTGTAATCAATCAAAATTCAACACATGTCATTTCATCTATCAAAAATGATGAAGAGGCAGCTAGGACATGTGATATCAGTATAGCTTCTAAAGGGTATATTTTTCATATTAGATTAATATATATAAGAACAACCCCATAATACAGTGTAGTCTTTTGTGTATGTTTTCATTGGCAACATGGTAGAGGCATATTTACAAACGTTGACACTTGTATAGATATACTAAACTATTAAGATATGTTGAAATTCTAATTAAATTTTAATTAAGATTATCAATCAATAGAAATAAGGTCATGGTAGAATATATTAGAAGATGACTCTGATGAAACCTTTTCTAATTATCTTTTTTAGACTTCTAATGACTTTGATGAAACTCATATTATCTCATCTCTCAACAACAAGGTCTCTTGCGGTCCTAGAGAAAAAAAAATCGCTTCTATTTTATGTAGATTCACATCGAAGTGAATTTATTTCACGACATCTGTGTTACCTGTTGATTATCATATTAAAAGAAAAAAAAAGTAGTATGTTGATTATTTTTTTACATAATAAATTTATTTCTTATAATTGATATTAGGTCTATTGTTTTGAAATCAAATGTTTTTAGATCATAGAAGTGCATAAGTGATATATTTGGGTGACATGACTCGAAATGTCCTCTCAAGTTGGATACGAAAGAAAAGGATGTGGAACATAGCTTGTTGTCGATGGTGGTGCTTCTGCGGCGGGCGACAACTCTATTTGTGTGTGTGGTTGACGACATGCAGCAGGATAGATTGTCGAACCATAGCGCAACAACGAATGACTGCTGCACACTACAGTGGCTACTTCGTTACACGGTGGTGATGCTTGCTAGTTGCATAAATAGTTTTTGGCAATGACGACGCGGGCGCAAGCTGTGGCTAAGGCAACGCGCAGCGAAAGAATCCATGATGAGAAGCTGACCCCACAAGGAGAAATATCGAATTTTTATTATTTAGCTCTAATTTTGACTAAATCAAAATATCAATTTTGACCGACCTCATGCCGTTACTTCTTATCGCCCACCCATGTCACGGTGTTTGTGTAAAGCATCTCTGCCCTCTTGACGTGCTTGACTTTAATTGTATATATTAGCTCTTTTCAAATGTGTCGGTTACAGCTATTGGAATGGTACACAATAGATCGTTCTTGCCCGCTACTACTCTTTGCGCTTGATTGCCCTTGTGACAACTGCTTGATTTTTGACTTTGGTCAAAATTTAATTTTGATTACATTTTGGCTTTAGTCAATATCATATTTGATCGAATTTTGACTAATTTAATTTTTAATCAAATTTTGACTTGATCGATGCTCTATTAAAATTGACATGCTGCACTTGGTTAGTGACTGACTATATAGACCATCTTGATTTGGTCATATTTTAATTTTGATTGATCCCCAATTTTTAATTAAATTTTAACCTTTTATTTGCTTTAATCTTGATTGATCCGATGGAATTGATGTTTAGACCAATTATAAACCTGTCCAATTCAATAGAGTTCAACTGATCTAATTTATTCATACAAAATTAAAAAATAAATTATATTTTTTTTATCGTTTTCTTATATGATATGTTCATGAAATTTTACTTATTATAATTAAATTCTAATTATTATTTTAGATTTTTCTTTAGTTATTCACATGCATGTATTTTAAATTATAAAATAATATTTATTTTTCATAAATGCATAATTAATATTTTATTGTGATTATGATAATCATATTATTTTTTATGATGATTAATGTTTAATAATTATTATGATTAATATTTTTATTATTAAACTATTTATAATAAATTAGATTTTTTTTAAAATGGTGGATATTATTTATAATTTATATTCCTAAATTTTATCTGATTAATTTTATCAAAGTAGCTTATGATGATAGACTTATGAGATATGAGTTATAATACATATTTTACTATTTATAATATATTTTAAACTCGTTTTATATTATTATATTGATTTTTTATTTGTCAAAGTGACCAAGACTAATAAATTTATATAATTATATTAAGAAATTAGTCTTAAATATCATTAAGAGAAATAATATTTACAACAACATACATAATTAGAAGATTATAATCTTAAAAGAAAAATTAAATAATTATATGATAAGGTAAGATGATATTATTTTAGATATTTTTACAGTAGGGTTGTATATATAGCAATAATATTTCAAGGACGATAACAATCCTCTATAAGGATAAAATTTTATGTAAATGCAAGATATATCAATATTCCACCCTAAGGTGAAATAGATATGATATCAATAGCTCAATATTTACTAAACAAATTAAAATATTAATATTATATTATTTTGTTATAATGATAATTTTTTCATTGCATTCTTACATATATTTTATAGATTAAATTATTATAAATGGTTTGAGAATGTGTAATTTATATTTAGAATTAGTTATTAACTTTCTTTGTTGAAAGGATTATGAACTTTAAAGTTCTATAAGATAGATAATTAAATGACTGAAAAACGTTTAAAAGATTTAGTTTTAATAATTACTAATAATATTTAGATAAATTATACTTCAACCTTTAATAAGCACATTGGAATATTAAATGATTAATTTAAAAAATTATTGATAAGTCATTAACTAACAAAAGAACTCACTATAACTTAGTAATATAATATTCGAGGAATTATATGATATATCCTCCTTATAACTGATAAAACTGTAAAACTTAAAGATATTGGGTATAAATATACATAGGTCCTTCACATATAATTTATTGGTAATCCTCTTCATTGTTTAACTCATCTCAAATTGGCTATGATATAAACTAAGGATTAGAATAATTTAAATGAGTTGGCTAGTATATCCATTTAGTAAGAGTTCAGATTAAAACAAGAAAACTCATAATATTATTACTCAATTAGTGGGTAACAATTACAGGATGAAGTATAATTTATCAAATAAATCAACTAGGTTTATGATTACAATACAAGCTTATACACTAAAAATATTCATATTACAGTACTACTTATATGGCAAGAAAGAATATGTGAAGAGGACTATAAAATTTGGTTAAAAAAGATATAAATTGATACTTGTAAATTTCAAATCAAATATTATATAACTCTTTCTAATATTTGATGGATTGATCTTGATGTTTTAGGGAATCATTTTTAACTTGAAAACCAAAAGAATATGAAGAATCATCATTATAAGAAATCATCTTAAGGCATAAGTGATAATAATACATATTTATCACCTATGCCCTCATTTGATATATCTTAAGAATATATATTATATTCCTAAAATTTTATAAATTTAATTTTTTTATCTAAAATTATTAGGATATTATTTTCTTTAAGTAATGATAAACTTAGTATATTTATAATTTAGTTGATTATAAAATTTTATATGATGATTTGTACAAAATTAATATGAATATTGAGTTTACAATTATTAATCAAATATTAGAATAAAGCATAGTTACATGAATTGCTTGAGGCTATATATACTTATACATTCTATGTTTTCTGTTTTAGTGAAGGAAAATATTTTATCACCTTTACAGATAACTTATTATGACATATATATATATATATATATATATATAATTTATGTAAATTCTCATGTTATTGATACCTTTAGGTGTACATGAATAAGATTGAGAGATAATTAGATATAAAGGTTTAAATTATCAAAGATTAAAAATTTTATGGTATATATGATGAGCACAATTATAATTTTGTTTTTTGCTAGATTATTAGAAAATTAGCATATTCAATATATATTAGTAGGTGTATCATAGTAAAATGAGTAAATGGTGAAATCATACTTTTGATGGATATGATTAGGCAAAATTATATTATTCAAGAGGAGGATTGTTTAATTCTTGAATTTTTTGGATTGTCGTTACCTTTAGATCTTAGCTTTTAAAAAGAGATATAAAGATCTTAATCACTAATTTAAGATTAATATATTTTTATCAAGAGATTTTAATCCATTGATAATATCTATAAAATGGGAGTATATGTCACTAATAGATTTGCCTGATTTTATTTTAAATAGTTCATAACTATGAACTAAAAGATTAATTTTGGATTATTTTACTCGTGCTTTCACGGGTTACTTTTAATGTGTGTCATATTGAATTCCAGATTTTGATAATAAAATCAATTGATGAATTTATGGACTAATATGCTTTTAAGATAAGTGATATAGGAAAAACTTGAATCACAGACACGAATCGTCATAGGATAAATTGTCAAAGTAGGAGAATCAGACGTTAGGTTGGAGGAGTATCATGTTACAAATTAAATGTCAGATCAAAGGATTAGTTGACATTTCAAAAGATGGATTTCGTGCCATGAGTTTGCATATTGAGCCGGAAGGATCGGGTATTATGCTAAAAAATCAGATATTGAGAGAAGTCAACATATCGATAGATCGGACGATACACCGAGTGAAAGGATGATATGCCGGAGGTTCGGACGAAGTGTCAGATGATCAGATGATATGTTGGAATGCTAGACAATATGTTGATTACTTCATAATGGTACTAGATATGTGATTGAGTGGTTAAGTCTTGATTAAGATTGTATGGTGTCAAATTGAGTTGGTATTTAGTCGAAACTATGCCAACTTGATTAAAAGCCCATTGGGCCTGAACCAACTATGAATTGAGCCTGATGAAAGGCTAATTCAATGACCTAAAATTGGCTTAGGTGGTAGTTGTTGGGAAACCTTAATAGGAGCATCACATGCATAGTAGAAGATTAAAACAAAATCAATTTCCTATGTAGATCAAAATCGTCATGCAAGGCTTGGTGCGTAGAAAAATTGCAAAACTGAAAAACTGTATTGTATGAGAGATTGTGTACCTAGGGAGATGATATATCCCTATATTTCCATATATGGATGGAGAGGATAAAGGAGGTCAAATGTCCTCCTTTTTAGCGGTATTCATATGATAGATCACTACAGCGATATTCCTTCAATCGTAGTCACAAATTTTGCAACTCTTGCATAGAGGGAGGGAGGAGAATAGCAGGGGGCTACCAAAGGTGCAATCTATCATCTATATATTGGGAAACCTTAACGGGTGCATCACATATACAGTGGGAATCAAAACAAAAATTAGTCTTCCACGCAGATCAAATCATCATGCAAAAGATTGGGGTCGCGAGAAAAATTACAAAAACTAAAAAATCACGATGTGTGAGAGATTGATTTTACCTAGGGAGATCGTATATCCCTGTGTTCCAGATCCGGATAGAGAAGATGAAGGAGGTCAAGCGTCCTCCTCTTTAGCGGTATCTACACGATAGATCTCTGCAGCGAAACTCCTCCAATCTAATCTTGCAAGTCTTGCTCAGAGGGAGGGAGGAGAATAGGAGGTGGTGGCTAAAGTTGTAACCTATCAACCATGAGTTTCCCCTCCTATTTATAGAGGGCCAACAAAACCCTAGGGCTCCTTCCTTAGTGGGTATTGGATCTCTATCTAATAACCCACTAACCTTGCATTATTGGATCTCTATCCAATAATCTCCTTAGTCCTATAATTGAGCCTTAATCAAGGAGTCCATCAACATAGGTCTCATCTAATGAGAATGGGGGCTAATTGGATCTTCATCCAATCCTCTATTCGCTGAAGCATCTACCATATGTGTGTGACCCTTTAGGCCTGATACTGAGCTGGTCGTGAGTCACTCCCATCAGAACTCCTTCTAATATAGTAAATTATTATCCTCATAATAATTCAATCGACTCATCGACTATGGACGTACTAGGCTACTACGCCATAGTCCATAGACGGTATGAGGGTGATTAAATCCATCGAACCTTTCTGTCTACAGTTACTATGTATCTATACTCCCTCATCCAAATAATATCCCAAAGACTATATATTGGATATGGTACTGTCAGGTCACATACGGAATCAGTTTGTCTTGCTCTATTTGGATTCTATTGGAGAACTTATTCTCTCTCAATCTGAATGACCCTGGCCAGGGATTTGTTTGAGCAAGCTGAGATATTCCTCTCATGATACCGAGAGTGGATGATTCTCTATTGATACTCAATTGCCTTCGTAAGGTTGGCTATCAATTCCGATAACTAGTTGTACAAGATCTGAAACTTTCCAAACCTGTAATTCTAGCGTCAAAGAAAAGAGTACCTATACAAGGCATCCTTGGTGTCTCAAGTCTAAGGACCAAATACACAACTGGACTATGGAATCGCTCTTTGACATTAGGTATCATTAACTATACAACATTCCATAAGCGGATTAATCAGTGAACTCATTCTCTAATGAGCACCTGTACTATATCCTTAGTATCTCCACACAAGTGGCTATGAGACCAGTCGCATCCATCATATGGACGTGTATCTAGTTATCTCAATGTCCCTCTTGAGTAACCTATAACCGGGATTATTTAGGATCTGTGTTTTAAGGTGAATCGATCTCATTATCGCGATCTCATCATGATCTAATTCCCATTGCATAGAACCAAGGACATCACAATATATATGTAACAAATAATATAATATAAGAATATATCAATATTAATTATAAGCAAAAAAGATCACATAGTGTGTCACACATGTCATCACTCACATGATTGGCTTGCAGGGCACCTGTAACCAGCAATCTCCTACTTGACCAAAAGCCAATCACCTATGTGTCTAATCCCCATTAAACCCTTGTGACGCTTTAATATAATCTGAGCTAGTGACTTCGTTAGTGGATCTATAATGTTATCTTCGAATGGAACTATTTTCATTGCTATATCTTTTCGGGTCATGATTGCTCTAATCAGATGAAACCTCCTCAGAACAATTCTGATGAGACCTGGGTTCCCTTGCTAGAGTTATTACCTTGTCGCTATCATAATATATGAGAGTTGGCTTCATGTTGCTTGGTATGACTCCCAAATCCTTAATAAACTTCTTCATCCACACTCCTTCATCTTGATGCTTCTACTACAGTAATGTATTCCACCTCTATGGTCGAGTCAGCAGTAGTTTCTTGCTTGGAACTCTTTCAACTTACTACTCCTTCATTTAGGATGAAAACATATCATGAATTTGACTTACTATCATCAATGTTGGACTGAAAACTCGAGCCCGTATAGCCCTCAACCTGGAGGCTACCTCCTCCATATACCAGTAAAAGATTCTTAGTCATTTTCAAGTACTTAAGGATACACTTTACTGCCTTCTAGTGTTCTAAACCTGGATCTGCCTGATACTTGCTTATGACACTCAGAGCATATTCTATATCAGGTCTAGTACATAGCATTGCATACATGATAGACCCTATCACTGAGGCATAAGGTATCTTATTCATATATGCCCTTTCTTCAGGAGTCTTTGGGGATATACTCCTAAAAAGTGATATTCCATGTCTCATCGGTATGATACCTCTTTTAGAATTTTTCATGCCAAACCTTTTGACAATGGAGTCTATGTACCTAGACTAGGACAAGCCAAATATCTTTTTGGATCTATCTCTATAGATCTGGATCCCTAAAATATAGGATGCTTCCCCTAAGTCTTTTATGGAGAAGTTTCTAGATAACCAAACCTTTATTGTGGAGAGTATTTTTACATCATTCTCAATAAGTAGGATGTCATCCACATATAGCACCAAGAAGGTGATAGCACTTCCACTTACCTTCCTGTACACACAAGGCTATTCTTTGTTCTTAACGAAGTCATAAGATCTAATCACCTCATCAAATCTTATGTTCCAACTTCGGGAAACTTGCTTTAATCCATAAATGGATCTAAGTAACCTGCACACTCTATTTGGACTCTCTTTGGATATGAATCCCTTTGGTTGTATCATATACACCTCTTCCTCGAGATTGCCATTAAAGAATGTCATTTTGACATCTATTTGCCAGATCTCATAGTCATAGTGTGTTGCAATGACCAAAATAATTCTAGTGGACTTAAGTATGACTACAGATGAAAATGTTTTGTCATAGTCAACTCCTTGTCTTTGACAATATTATTTAGCTACCAGCCTTGCTTTATCGGTCTCTACCTTTCCATCCACTCCGATCTTCTTTTTGAAGATTCATTTTGCAGCCGATGGGTACAATACCCTCAGGTGCATCCACAAGGTTCCAAACCTTGTTAGAGTATCTGGAATCCATCTCAGAATTCATGGCTTCTTGCCACTTTCCGGAGTCTATTCTTATAATAGCCTCCTCGTAGGTCTGAGGATCAATATCCTGAGAGTCATCTCAACTGATATGTCCCACATATCTTTCAGGAGGGTGAGATACTCTATTAGACCTACGTAAAGTTAGAACTTATGTGTTAGGTACCTAAATAGACTCGGGCTCTGGAATGGTGCTTGAGCTAGGTTCTCCAACCTCGCTCAATTCTATCTCACTCCCACTGTTTCCACCAATAATATGTTCCTTCTCAAGGAACACAACTCTCTTGGCAACAAAGACCTTTCAATCCTCTGGATGAAAGGAATAATACCCATAAGTTTCCTTTGGGTATCCCATGAATGTGCACCATTCTGTCCTTCATTCCAACTTATCGGGGTTGTGTCTTCTAACATGAGCAGGACAACCCCAAATCTTAATAATCTTAAGATCGAGCTTTTTTCTTTCCATATCTCATATGGTGTATACACTATTGACTTTGATGGAACTCTGTTCAGAAGATAAGCTGCAGTCTTTAGGGCGTACCTCTAGAATGAAATGGGTGGGTTAGTGAAACTCATCATAGATCGCACCGTGTATAATAGCGTGCGATTCCTCTTTTCTGATATACCATTGAGTTGAGGTGTATAAGGAGGTGTCCACTGGGATAAAATTCTATTATCCCTAAGCAAATAAGTGAACTTCGTACTCAAGTACTCGCATCCTCGATCTGATCGAAGAGTCCTAATACTCTTTCCAATTTGGTTCTCTACCCCATTCTTATATTCCCTGAATTTCTCAAAGGCCTCAGATTTATACTTCATTAAGTACACATGTCCATACTTAGAGAAATCATCAGTGAATATAATAAAGTATGAGTAGCCACCTATAGCTTGAGTCGACATAGGACCACATACATTACTATATATGAGTTTCAATAACTCAGTGACTCTCTCTCCAGTTCCACTAAAAGGAGAGTTGATCATTTTCCCACAAAGACAAGGTTTGCAAGTTGCATATGAATCATAGTCAAATGGATCTAAGTACCCATCTTTCAAGAACTTTTGAATCCTTCCCTCATATATATGACATAGCTTATAATGCCATAGGTATGCATTATTCAATCTCTTTTCCTCTTAGACATATTTATATTCATGATATGTAGAGAAGTGTCTAATACATATAAGCCATTTATAAGGGTCCCTCTAGTAATGATCTCATCATTCATAATTATTGAACAATCATTATTCTTAAAAACTAATTTATATCCACTAATTATCAAACAAGAGATAGAAATAATATTTTTGATAATAGAAGGAACAAAATAGCATACATCTAATGTAATAATAGCTCCACCAAGCAGATGTAGGGTGACCTCTCTAATAGCAACTGCAGCAACTCTTGCTCCATTGCCTATCTTGAGGTCCATCTCGCCTCTAGCCAATCTCCTAGGTCTTGCTAGAACCTGCAACGAATTATAGATATGATAAACACTCCCGGTAACCATGTGTTATCATGAAAATCTGACAAGTGGAGACTGATCATGAATATACCTGAAGCTTCTCTAAGCTTCTGTTTTGCCTTCTCTGCATGGTAGTCCTTGCAGTTCCTCTTCCAATGTCCATCTTGGCCATAGTGGAAGTATTGTCCTTTATCCTTTCCCGAGTATTTCTTGACAACCTTTACCTTACCTGGTCTTTCTTTGCCCTTGCCCTTCTTAAGGGTCTTGCTGGCCTTCCTTTTCTTTTTGGTCTCACCAATATAAAGAACTGACTTCTCCTTCTCGATGTCACTCTCAGCTTCCCTTAATATATTGAGGAGCTCAGGGAGAGTCACCTCAAACTTGCTTATGTTAAAATTTATGATGAAGTGAGAAAAGGAATCTGGTAGGGACTGAAGTATAAGATCAATGCACAGGTTATCCTCTAGGACTATTCCTAGAGCTATGAGTTTCTCGATCCACTCTATCATCTTTAGGACATGGTTCTCAATCGATGTCCCTTCTATTATCCTGGCTTGGAAGAGTTTCTTAGATATATCATATCTTTGAGTTCTTCCCTGTTTCTCAAATAATTGGCGGAGATGAAAAAGAATAGAATATACATCCATGCTCTCATATTGCCTTTATAACTCATGAGTCATAGAGGCTAACATATAATATTTTGCTAATGTGGAATCATCTATATACTTCACATAGCGAGTGATCTCATCCTCGCTTGCCTCTTCTTCCGGCGTGGGTAGAATTGTATTAAGGACATATGTAATTTTCTCCGTCGTGAGAAAAATTCTCAAATATGGAGCCAATCTGTATAGTTTGGACTAGTGTGGTGATTAGCATCAAGTATACCACGTAGGGGGTTTGTGAGCGATATGTTTCTGACAAAATAAGATATAGCAAAAATAAATAATATGCAGATTTTATAGAAAATACTAATTAAGATATGGACTTCTATCTTAATGTACTCATACTATTTTCTTAGCGAATCACGCGACACCCTCGACACGTAAGACGAAAGTCTCCAGCAGACTCCTAGTGGGGATCGAGATCCAATTGGCATCTTAGTGCAATCTCGAGGGACTCGACCAATTACACTAAGTCCAAAAGGTAGGTAACTCTTGTCAATCATAACTCCTTGTGATTCTCGTCATGTTTAGCCTCCGAATCATTATGGTCTCAAGGGACTCGACCAACAATGATATTCAGTTAAGTCATCACCATTGTTACAAGATGAGTCTGATTTGATGATATGCCCTCGAGAGACTCGACCAAGCATACCATGTCCTCAGGTCATCGGTGACATCTCTATGTCGTAGGCAAGAACTTGATCACATAGATAGGTGAGCCTCGAGGGACTCAACCAACTTAACCTATGTCGTGATTCAATTTCTTCCTATAACGATGGAAGGCCACATGGGTCAATCTTATGACCTCACACTTACCGACTTAATATTATCGTAGGAGTGGTTTTTATTTCATATCGGTCTCCTAATATATCATGTCACACACATACATATTTAATATATATCTACATCGTATGCAAATATATATATATATATATATATATATATATATATATATATATATATATATATATATATATATATATATATATATAGTAGGTGTATAACACATCACATATGCAAGCCACACCAGATGATCATGAGTTGTCACCTAATATGATTAAGCCCGAGCCAATGGGCCTAATCACTCACAATATGATCTATGTGTGCATTGGCGCATCTCCATGCCCTGTGATGGTTGATCTAGTCATCATCGATTCCGTCGGATTGTTGTATCACCATGCATCGTGATCTCCCGCCACGGCATCGTAGGTCCCGTTGTAACTTCCACGCTCCCGTTGCGCCTCTCCATATAATTACAAATAATCACAAGCATGCAGGCCCAATAATAAACGAGAAAAATGTAGGCTCGTAGGCCTCAATAAGAATAATAATCAAAATTACACACATCACAAGACATGACTTATGATCATCCATCCACATCATACATCACATGTACATCACATTATATGTAGGATTACTAGATATATATAATAATTAATTAAACTATTTAATTAATTATTTTTTAAAAATGAGGACATGCTCAAAATTTCTAAAATTATCAAGGGTATTTTTGTAATTTTGGATGAGAGGACAGTCCTCGAAATTTCTAAAATTATCAAGGGTATTTTTATAATTCTAGATGAGAGGACAATCCTCAAAATTTTCAGAAATATTAAGGGCATTTAAGGGGACGAAGCTAAAATTTCTCAATTCTGAGGGGCATAATCATCTTTTTTTTTTTTTTTTTTTTTCAAAAAGATGTCCTAGCCCTCCTTCACCTTCATTACGCTGTTGCTGCCGCAGCCCCTATGCAGCGACGGTTGCCCTATGCGGCCGACAACCGTGCTACCAAGGGGCGGCCACCCCTGCGACCGACGTCACCACCTCTGATGGCGGTAGGGGCCGCATGCGTGCGTAGTCGCCTCTTGAGTTATCGCCCTTGTGGGCCATCGCCCCTTGTAGGTAGCTAGGCTATGGCCGGGCGCCCCTGTAGGGGGCCTAGTGGCGACCACCTCTGCATGCAGATAGTATGCATGTGGCCGCCTCCCCCGCAGGCAGCGCCTACTTTCACTACCAATCGCTGCAACAAGCGCGTAGAATAGTTCTACGCGATTCAATCTCATCACACGCAGTTTAAAAATAACTTTTTATATAAAAACCTTGGCTTTGATACCACTATTGAGAAGAAACCTCAGCGGGTGCATCACATGTGCAGCGGAAATCAAAACAAAAACTAGTTTCCCACGTAGATCAAATCGTCGTGCAAAAGATTGGAGTCATGAGAAAAATTGTAAAAATTAAAAAATCACGATGTATGAGAGATTGGTTTTACCTAGGGAGATCGTATATCCCTATATTTCAGATCCGAATGGAGAAGATGAAGGAGGCCAAGCGTCCTCCTCTCTAGCGGTATCCACACGATGGATCTCTGCAGCGAAACTCCTCCAATCTAATCTTGCAACTCTTGCTTAGAGGGAGGGAAAAGAATAGAATGTGGTAGCTAAAGTTGCAGCCTATCAACCATGAGTCTCCCCTCCTATTTATAGAGAGCCAACAAAACCCTAGGACTCCTTCCTTAGTGGGTATTGGATCTCCATCCAACAACTCATTAACCTTGTATTATTGGATCTCTATCCAATAATCTCCTTAGGTCTATAATTGGGCCTTAATCAAGGATCCCATCAACATAGGGTGTCATGTAATGAGAATTGGGGCTAATTGGATCTTCATCCAATCCTCTATTCGCTGAAGCATTCACCATATGTGTGTGGTCCTCTAGACCTGATACCGAGCTGGTCGTGAGTTACTCCCATCAAAACTTCTTCTGATATAGTAAATTATTATCCCCATAATAATTTAATCAACTCATCGACTATAGACGTACTAGGCCACTAGGCCATAGTCCACTAGATCAAATCCATCGGACCTATCTATCCACAATTACTATATATCTATAATCTCTCATCCAAATAATATCCCAGAGATCATATATTAGACATGGTATTGTCAGGTCATATATGGAATCAGTTTGTCTTGCTCTATTCGGATTCTACCGGAGAACTCATTCTCTCTCAATCCGAATGATCCTAACTAGGGATTTGTTTGAGCAAGCATATATAGGATATTTTTCTCATGATATCGAGAGTGGATAATCCTCTATTGACACTCAATTGTCTTCATAAGGTTAGCTACCAATCCAGATAACTAGCTGTACTAGATCTAAAACTTTCCAAACCTATAAGTCTGGTGTCAAAGAAATGAGTACTCATAAAAGGCATCCTTAGTGTCTCAAGTCTAAGGACTAGATATACAATTGGGACTATAGAATCGTTGTCTGACATTAGATATTATTAACTATATAATATTCCATAAACGGATCAATCAGTAAACTAATTCTCTAATAAGCACCTGTATTATATCCTTAGTGTCTCCACACAAGTGGCTATGAGACCAACCACCTTCATCATATGGATGAGTATATAGTACATCGATCTATCTGGTTATCCCAATGTCCCTCTTGAGTAACCTATGACCAGGATTATTTAGGATCTGTGTTTAAAGGTGAATCGATCTCATTATAATGATCTTATCACGATCCGATTCCCATTGCACAGAACCAATGACATCATAATATATACGTAACAAATAATATAATATGAGAATATGTCAATATTAATCATAAGCAGTAAGATCACACAGCGTGTCACACGTGCCATCACTCACGTGATTGGCTTATAGGGCACCTGTAACTAGCACTATATGCCTCCCCTCTTATTTATAGAGAGCCACCTATATAACCCTCATGGATCCTGCCTTAGTGGGTATTGGATCTCCATCCAATTTAGATTATTGAAGCTTTATCCAATCTCCTTTGGCCTCTAATTGAGCCTCATGCAAGGAGCCAATCAATATAGAGTCTTATTTAATGATAATAGGGGTTAATTAGATAACTCAAATTTAATCCTATATTTGTTGAAGCGTCCACCAGATGTGTGTGACCCTCTAGGCCCAATACCGAGCTAACATTAAGTCCTACTTGTCAGAACTCATTCTGACTCAATGAATTATTATCTCATAATAATTTATTCGACTCATCGACTATGGACGTACTAGGTAATAGAAACCTTACAGATTCTAAGCTTGGAGTGATCTTTATAAGGGATTGGCCTCCTTGGAACTCTATAGGAGTTTCTCCCTCAGTTTTTTACACAAAGGTTGAAAGATAATTGATCTATTGATGATAAAAAAGATTACGGCTATAAGTGTTTGCATAGGGTCTCAAAACCCTAACTCTTAATATGACTCATACTCCATGAAGACTCCTCCCTATTGGAAGACTCCAACTCGTAAGGAATCTCTTACTCAAGTAAAATAAGACTCCAACTCCTAAATTAACTTATAATCAGCCCTAGCGTTCTAACTAAATGAAACTCTCCCTCTATAACCCTAGTCGACCTCCCTAATAGGTGGGGGCGACGATTAGGAGACCCCTACTCCATGAGAACTTATCTTTAACTCTAGAAGGAACTCAACCCTAGCTGACTTCTCCTCATCAAGGTGGGCGGCCAATTGGGTTGATTACACATTTGACTTGGTTGACTCTAACCCAAATCTAACTCTGACTCCAGTTTAGCTGAATCCTAACCATACTAGGATTTGAGCTGATTTATTACAATGGACTCAAATCTTCTCCTAGCTGAGCTAATGTCACGTCTAGGTTGGCCAACAAGGCCGAAGCTAAGGACTTGACTCAATCGACTAGGACCCAACTCAATTAGAGTCCTAACAGACCCGTTCTCTTTAAATCAACCTTGTCCTCAAGGTTGAGACTCCATGACTCTGGATCCTGATCTGTAACTCCTCATGAGCTAATGTCACGTCTAGGTTGGCCAACAAGGCCGAAGCTAAGGACTTGACTCAATCGACTAGGACCCAACTCAGTTAGAGTCCTAACAGACCCGCTCTCTTCAAATCAGCCTTATCCTCAAGGTTGAGACTCCACGACTCTGGATCCTGATCTGTAACTCCTCATGAGGCTTCCTCGTGGTCCTTATAGAAGGCACACCATACTCCTGCAATCCAACACTAGTAATACTGTCTGGACGGTGATGAGTTGCGATCCTATGATCCCATGCAATCATCAGCTGAACCTGGGCCTCCTCATCTGTTAAAATATCATATGGGTGGACCTGGGTTGAGTCGTCCTCTCTAAACTTCCATTTGCGGTGAGATTCTTGGAGGATCAGTTGTAATTCTAAATTAGCGCACAGATCCCATCCACAAGTTACAACTCCAATGTGATCTCCAATTTTGTAGGGTCCATAGAAACTGGGAGACCACTTTTGTGAGGCTCGAGTCTTCATAGATTCTCGCTAGTAGGGCTGAAGATGAATGAAAACTTGATCTTCAATAGTAAACTTCCTTCTACTCTGGTGTTTGTTAGGCAGCTGTTTCTTTCTTGCATGGGCTGGGGTATGGTTGTTCTTTAATGATAGCTAGACTTTCCTCTGAGATGGTGGTTGCCCTCTAGTAGAGTCCATGGTAATGTGAGCTCGATCTGAGTTTGGAGGCAGTAGAAGCTATAATTTTTTAGGACTTATTAGCATCTCCCCTTTGTGCTGTTAACCTGTATCATGCCAAGCCACAAATTCAACAATGGTCAAAATTGCCTCATCGTAGATTGATAGCTTCAGGTGATATGGAGAGATGGTTTTATTGATGTAGGCTAGGGGTTAGCCATCTCGCATGATAACATAAATTTTAGCTCCTGATGCATCAATCATAAACACTTTGTAGGAGTCAGGTAAAGCTAGCACCAACGAAGAGTAGGGGCTGCAACTTGGCCGGATGTCTCCTGTTTCAAGTATCTCATTTATAATCCTCTCTATTTTAGCTTTCTAGAGGTGAGGATAATGATATTGCTAAGTATTTACTACTAGTTTTCCTAGGAGAATCAAAATTTGGTTGTCATGCTGTCGGGTAAGAGGTAGGTTGCGTAGTTCGATGAAAATGTTTGAAAATTCAACAAGCAATTGGAGAAAGTTCGGGTCTTTAATTTTTGTCAGCTCCCTCATATGTTGCTACTGGAGTTGCATTAGGAAGCCGCTATTTACTTTGTTCAAGACTTATTAGGATCAATTAGCACTAAGAGGGGGGGGGGGGGGGGGGGTGCATGAATTAGTGCAAGTATAAATTCTCGCTAAGTTTCTTGGAAGTGATTGACTTAAAACCTTGCTTTCAAGGAATAAATGAAATCAAAAGCATCACTTGATATTTTGTTGAACATAATTAAGAACTCAACAATTGTAAGTAGTAAATGAAACAAGTTAGGAACACTTACAATTTATAATGGTTTGGCCTCAATCTTGGTCTACATCCACTTCCCGAGTTCTCCTTCTTGAGGCACATCGGTGTCCACTATTGATCTCATTTAGGTGAAGATGAAATCCTTACAATCTTATAAGGAAGACAAAAACTTTACAACTCTTAGCTCACTCTCTTTCCCTTTTCTTTTTCTTACACTTCATATAAGTTTTTCTCAGAATTTTTATCTCAAAAATATTATATAAAATGTAAGAAAACTTGAGGTATTTACAACCTCAAATGACTTCAGAATTTTGAAGCTAAAATTCAAACATACCTGAAAAATCTGAGTATGGGTGGTTCAGCCACAGACCTGGGCATGTCAACCGTCGAAAGTATCCAGAATCCAGGGTATGGGTGATTCACTCGTTGATAGTCACTCGAAATCCTAGTACAGGCAATTTATCCACTTGTCCTCCGTGGTTTAACCACCTGAAAACATGGGCGGCGTCAGTTGAACTATCGTTCACCAATGGTTCATTCGTCGGAAATCCCGAAAAAGTGATTTCCTTCACTTTTCCAATCCTGAATTGAACCACACGTTGACTAATTCTCTAGTCAACCAATTAAGCTCAACCTAAGCTCAATCAGACCCTTTTAGTAGACCCGATTGTCTCTTTGAATTGATTTAAATTCCTTCTAAATCAGACTAATTTAGTACTCAACCTTAAGTTATGACCTAAAGATTATAATTAAAAATGACCATCGAGCTTATGACCTCACTCCCGTAATCCGGCAACTTCTGACATTCCCTGCGGTGAGTCTCACGGTCTTCCTCCAGCGATCTCCTAGCGTGTTCCTAGTAATCTTCCCGATAACATCAGTGAAGTCCTAGCGAACTCTCGGCGAGCTCCCACCATATTATCTAAATGTTGGCCTGATGCCTAAGTCTGATTTTGGGTCCATATTTGATTTGTAACTCCTTTTCACTATCGTGGTTAAACCTACATGATGCTAACTACAACTTGATCTATTACAATCAACATGACCATAAATCCACTTCAAGACCTTCCCAACTCTCGGCAAGCCTTTCAGCTATCCCCAATAATCTTCCGACGAGTCTCGGTCTTCTTTCGGTGAACTCCTTTGTGCCATCCTGGTAAGTTCTCGATACCCTTAGTGAGCTCCCGACATACTCCAAGTGAGTTCCCAATCGCATCGTCTGAACCTCGGCCCGATGCTTCGACTTGACTCTAGCCAAACATCTGATTGTAATAATCTCTCTGTCATAGTTAATCTTGTATCAATCAACTCTAACAACTTTGTTAGATCAAACACTCATCAATTGATTTTATCATCAAAATTTGAGAGTCAATAATCTCCCCCTTTCTGATGATACAATCAATTGATGACAGGAGTTAATCTTAACTCCCCTAAATCCATGTCTCAATAAAGAAAACTTAAATTCAAGAGAACCACACCCTCTTGGATTTAAATATCACGAAATAAATCATATTCTAAGCAAATTTCAACACAAATTTGCATCAAGTCATCGAATCATGAATTTCAAAAAGAATTATGCATCCATATCCAAGATATCCAAGTATACCATCTATATCATGTGTCATCAATATATATCATTGATATCATATGTCCTCAATATATATTTCTCCCCCTTTATTATCAACAAAAAGGTGAAATATGTAGCTAATAATTTCAAAGCACATGATGACATTATTCCCCCTTAGTAAACTAGAATATGCATTATTGAATTTTTATCCCCTTCATGATTAATAAGGAGAGAAACAAGGAGTTGTGATAGCATAATTAAGAAGAGCTCTTAATACATTTTAAATAAATATTAAGATGAGCTCAAAA
The DNA here is from genome assembly GCA_021527575.1 of Ensete glaucum. NCBI lineage: Eukaryota > Viridiplantae > Streptophyta > Magnoliopsida > Zingiberales > Musaceae > Ensete > Ensete glaucum. The sequence goes on along the minus strand of CM038558.1, from coordinate 35,168,605 downwards.
GTTCAGGAGATTTAAAGACTACTTATATATTTCAAATGTAGCAAAAATCATCTCTTGATACCAAAAATTATCTCTTGTAAATTTTAAATGTAGCAATTCATCATCTTCATGCAATTTTCTCCCCTTTTTTGTAAATAATAAAAACATAGAGAAAGTTTTCAAAAATATTATCACAAAAAGCTTAATCTCATAAAATCTAGATTAATACTTCATATATTTTCATAATTTAGCATTCTTAACTCTTAACCTCAATCTTGTAGATATAAAATTTAAAAAACAAATTTCAAATATGAGCTTAACAAATTATTCTCATGTAATTTTCAAGAAAATGTAGAAATAAATCAAAAAGTTAATAAATCATTATCTTCTTATAGATTGTCTCAATTATCATTTTATGTATGATCATCATATATGATTTCACATCATCATACCTTCTCTCCCTTTGTCATCAACAAAAAAGGAGAAGTATAATTAGCAAGTGTTTTTAGATATGAAAGCTTAGCAATTTAGCAAATTTTTCATCACTTTAGAATATGCAAGCTAGTAAGTTCTTTCTTCTCTTTTGAGAAGTACAAGCTAGCAAAATTTTATTTTCTTTGCAATATTCAAGCTAGTAATTTTATATCATACAAGCTAACAAGTTGGTAAGTGTTACTTCTCTTAGCATATATATATATATATTTTGAAAACGTAAGGTTAAGCAAAATTTTTGCTTCTCTTGAGATAACACTTCTTACTTCTCTTTTGAGATGCAAGCTAGTAAGTTTTGCTTCCTCTTTGTCATTGTTAAAATAAGGGATATTTACAATGCTGTGAAACTTTTCCCATTACATTATTTTTCAAATCATCACATGAAATATATCAAGAAAAATTAACATGGTGATGAGATATATAATTCATGAAGATAAATTATGAATATCAAGAGACAATTCATAGGAGAAATAAATTAAATATCTTGATTTATGCATAAGAAATCTCAAGTTGTTAAAATCATGATTTATTAAAAAATCTCCTTTTAAATAATACGAGAACAAATAATAAGAGATTTGATTCATAAAGGATTTCAAGTTATAATTCCGAAGAATCAAAATCATGATATAGTTAAAGAACTCATTCAATTTTAAAATAATAAAAATCACTTTCAAGAGATTCAAAATGAAGTTAATAGACTTAAAGGTCTCTTGAAATGCTAGTGATTTACTTTCTTCATTTTGTGTGAACAAGAAGGTAGAATCAAGATAGAGAAATGAAAAATATCACAAAAATACTCAATTTTATATATGTAAATTTTATAGATGTAAATTTCAAAATCAAAGAAAAAAAATCAAGAGCTACCCATGTAATTTAATTTATCTTATACAAATTTCAAACAAGGTAGCAAATCAAGCATATCATGCATTTTGGATGTCTTTAGAAAATTTAAATTCTAAATTTTCTTCTAAGCAAATTGTTTCTCATTCAATATTATCATATCCAATTTGCTTCTAACTATATTGATAATTTTATCTCCCACTTTTTTTCATTATCAAGAAAGAAATATAATTTCATAATTTCTTCTTAATATAAATATTCAAATTACGCCTAAAATACAAGGATATTATGTCATAAAATCAAATCTTTAAGTACCAAAATACATGATTTAAATTAATAAATTTGACTCTCCTTATTGTTTATAATTTTCAACATAAGTAATCAAAAAATCTTATGTATTCAAAATTTAATTTTTTTATAGCAAATTACACCTCATCCAATGAAGGTTTTCATAATCAAAGTATTTAAATTCGTTATTACAAAATATCACTTTTGTCTCTCCCTTAGTCACTGTCAAAGTAATAATTTAAAATATAATAATATCAAGTTTTAAGATTATAACTTTGCAAATTGTAATATGGAAATATAGGATCTTTTTATATATATATATATGATTTTAAATTATTAAGATTATTGTTTATAAAAAATTCTTGTTATAGTTCCAAAAAGTTAAACTAATGATTCATTTATAAACTTCTTTAAACGAACTTGATTTATGTAATAATTTTAAATTTTATTTTTTAAACTTGCCAAAATTATAATAATAACTTATTCAAGTTCAAATAATCAAAATCAATATTTTAAAATAAATCTTGAAGAGATTCATCAATCTCTTATTGAAATCTTAATAAGATAGAGATTGAGAAACTTTTAAAAGACATCAACACAAATATTACAATAAGATATTTTCAAATATGATCCTTTATTTATCTTTAATCAAATGATATTTATTTGTTAAGTGTCTCTTTTAGACTTTAGTGAAAATAGTTATTATGCACTTATCATGTGTATTTAAAATATATATTTTTAAGAGTATTAAAATGAGAAATATGAAAATTTTTATTAATCATAACCCATTATAACATACAACTATCCAATCATTTAAATCAATCATTAAATAATCATAATATTTAAGTCATTCAACAATAGCCTTTCAAAATATTCAAGCCAATAATTTTGATCTTAGTATTCAATCAAAAATCTTATTTTTGTAAGTTTCAATATAAATACATTTTTCAATAACTAAGGTTATTTGATTCTAGTTCATTTTCATACTTGTATGCTCTAGTTATGCATCATCGATATTAATTGTATAATGATGAACCATCAAAAGATTCACTATCAATAATTTTAATTCTAATAATTTTCTTGTTACTACTTAGGCTAGTGAGCTTAAAAGAGTGTTAGATCTCAAGTAATGAGCATCTAAAACATTATTTAGTGCTCCTAGTCTTATTAGGAGGTAACTTTATATTATAAGAGGTTTTGATTTAGATATCTATTTTAGTTTGGGTCCTTCATGATATGTTATTCTCATTTTCTAATGACTTAAAGTTGTTTATGGTTCCTTTAGGAACTCAAATTAATTTATGTGGACTATAATTTCTAAATGAACACTTATAAGCAACGTGTCTACATTTACCATAAAAATTACATCTATTTTTGGGCAAAGAGTGTAATATGAGTCTTCTAATAAGGATTGTTGGTTTTTAATGAGTCTCACTCACAATGCTAATACTTTCCTTATGAACATAACCCTTATCAACATGGATCATGTTTAGAGACTCATTGTCTATATTAAGCATTTTTTGAGTTTATTATAGTATGTTATTTTCTTATTTAATTACCTCTAATGACTCATACTTAGAATAAGAAAAACATGACATTAATGCATCATTCGAGGTTTCATATTTAGTATATAAAATATGTGATGGTGATGTATCATGCATTTGTTCAAATTTACTAACTAAAAAATTATGCTCTTTATTAAGTAATTTATAAGATTTGCTAATCATTTTAAATTCATCATAAAGCTTATGAAAATCATTTGATAATTCATCAAAAGTAAATGAGACTTTGGAGGAATCACTTACCTCATTGTTGTTGGCTATAAGCATGAGATTCTCTACTTCCTTTTGTTTATGCTCTTCATCTTTGGAATGTCTTGGCTTCTTGTATTTATAGCAAGAGTTCTTGTCCATGATTTTAAGATCATCTTTATGGTTTATATTTGTTAGTTTATCTGGTTTATTTATCAAAGGTTCAAAGTCCTTATCATTCAAGATTTCACTCGAGGAGTCATATGTCATACTCAGTTCAAATTCCTTCTTGTTCTTTAGAAGGTGTTCTTCAAGTTCATTTTTGCAAGTCCTTTCATTTAATGATTCACTTGATTTAGTTATGCTTTCATGTGTCATTTCTAATATATGCCATATATCGAAAGCCAAATCAAAAGAGGAAATCCGATTAAATGGATTTGTTGAGAGCACAATATAAGGCATTCATAGCCTTTGCATTCAACGAAAATATTTATTTTCATAATCATTCTAGTCATTTATTGTATTGGATGACTTCTAAAAACTTTTTTTAACAATGTACTATAAATTATAATCTATCAAAATAAAAAAATATGCATTCAAATTTTTTACGATGTGTAGTCCGTCCCATTGAACATAGGAGGACTTGTGATGCATTGACTCTCATTAATGTCATACAAAGCCATTTCTCTTGGGTGTTAAACCAAATGATAAAAAACATGGCTCTGATACCAATTGTTACGATCAATTGGACCTCCTCTTCTAAATCTTCAATAGGTTCAATCAATAAAAAGCATCCATTTTTGCAGTGATGGTCATGGATCCATGGTTTCTCACAATGCTAACAAAGGCCCTTCACCGATCTATCGTGAAGTTCATCTCTCATCAATTTCTTTGGTAGTGAAGGATGGTTGGGAGCAGAGGGTGCTGAAGGTTTATATGTTGCTAGTCTAGGAGTGGTCCTCATCCTCCGAGTGTCTTGGTTAAGCCTCTACTCTTGGATTCGGGCGAAGGAGATTGCGGCCATCAAGGTGCGGGGTTACCATGCTTTAACTTCTCCTCTTATTTCTAGCTTAAGTCCTTCGATGAATGTCATTATTAATTATTTGTCAGACCAATCATGAGTAAGGTTAGATAATTTCTTAAACCTGGTCTGGTATTCTTAGATCGTGGAGGTTTTTCGGATCTTCGAAATTTGTTCGTTGATGTTCTCATACTCGGTTGGTCCAAAGCAGTTCAGCAGCCCGATTTTGAATTGTATATATGTCGGGACTTCTTGGGTGTATTCAAGCCAATTATACCATTATATTGCATCTCCCTTAATGTGGATGGTAGTGATGTCTACCATGGAAGCCACCGGTGTCCGGTGATAACGGAAGTAGCGTTCCATACATGAAAGCCATCCTATCGGGTCTTCCTCTTCCTATCGAGGGAAGTCCACTCTCGTGTGTGGCTACATCAAATCAGTGGCTTGTTCTTCCTTTTTGGGAGGCATATCTAAACTTTCATCTTGCTGTAATTTTGTCGAGCTTGGAGATTTGCCAATTGTGAATTCTACGAATAGTGCGCGTAGTCTGCCCTCCAAACGTGTCTTAAGGGCCTCCAACTTGGCACCGATCAAATCTACTGATGCCATGACTTAAGACATTAAATCTATGATCCTTCTCTTGCTGTTGGATTAATGGTATGAATTAGTTGGGTGGATTGGTGGCCGAAAGAGGTGATGGATTAAGGGTAGATAGCCACGGTTTGAGGCTGATAGGTTGTTGTTGGGGCTATGATTTAGAGCTACTGTAGGGGTCATATAGGGGGTATGATGGCTAAGGTTTAAGGTTAGAGGAATGATTTAGGATTGCTATTGATGACAATAACGGATTTGGTAGGGATCGGGTGTGGATGCAACAAGTAGTACCGAAGGTAGTGCAGTAAAATTTTTTGCCAAAGAGGGTGCTATTGATGTTACTATTTTGGGCTGTTGTAGAGGCTGTAAAGGGGTTTTGGTGATAGAGGTTTAGGATTAGAGGGGTGGCTTAATGTTGTTATTGATGGCAGCAACTGGTTTGGTAGGGATTGGTGGCCAAAATAGTGATGGATCAATATTGCGATTTATGGTGTTGTTTGGGCTATGGGTTTTGGGGCTATTAGGGTTAGCTATGGATTATGGAAATAGGCTACGATGGTTGTGTCTTAAGGCTAGAGGGGTACCCCAAAGATGATGTGGTTGGTGGTAGCAAGATTGGTAAGGTTTGGTGGTTTATGAGAAGAAGAACAACAAAAGATACAACAACATAATTTTACGTCGAAAAAATTTCAGTAGTATAGATGTAATTTTTCTAGTAGTTTGTAATAAGGATTCGAGTAAAACTCAATGGAAATCTACTGGTAAGGGAAAGATAATATTGACAAAAAATTTGTGGGAGAATATAGTAGCAAATAATTCGACAAGATCAAGGAATACGAGAAGGTGCTACGGCATAATTTTATGTCAAAGGTCCAGTAGTTTGGACGCAAAAGATCAGCAATTTATATCAATAATTTTTACACGAAACTAAAAGGAAACCTGCTGTTAAGGAGTGTCAATGTCATCGTAAAAAACTTGTAGAAGATTAGGTAGAAAAATAATGGCAACAAGATCAAAATAGGGCAATAGTATGTGGCTAAATTCTACAGCATAACTTTTATCACAAAGATAGTAACTTTGCGATGAAGAGTTGTGTAGCATAATAGATGAATATTTTTTTAGATTTTTTGGCTTGAGAATAACTAAATTATAGTAGCAGGAAGGTAGGTTTGCTAAAACCTGATGCAATTCTTTGGGGAGATTGAAAGATGATCTGCGGTAGTGGAGATGACGACAGAATTTGACGACGATCTAAGCAATTATAGGAACTACTTGGGCGACTGTGGAAGGATGATGGATAGCTGAGGAAGGGAAGCGAGATGCCAAGACACTGCTTTGATACCAAATGATGGATACCTTATGGATTCTAAGGTTGGGGTGATCTCTATAGGGGATCGGCCTTCTTGGAACTCTATAGGGGTTCCTCCCTTGATGTTTTACACAAAGGCTAAAATATAATTGATCTATTAATGATAAAAAAGGTTGAAGCTATAGGTATTTATATAAGGTCTCAAAACCCTAACTCCTAATATGACTCACACTTCATGAAGACTCCTCCCTAATAGAAGACTCCAACCCATAGTGAATCTCCTACTTCAAGTAAACTAAGACTCAAGCTCCTAAATTAACTCCTAATCAGCCCTAGAGATAGACCTAACTAAATGGAACTCTCCCTCTCTAACCCTAGCCAGCCTCCCTAATAGGTGGGGGTGGCAGCTAGGAGATCCCCACTCTATGAGGACTTATCTCTAACTCTAGAAGGAACTCAACTCTAGTCGACTTCCCCTCATCAAGGTGAACGACCAATTGGATTGATTACATGCCTGACTTGGTTGACTCCAATATGAATCCAACTCTGACTCTGACTCAGCCAAATCCTAAACCTACTAGAATTTGGGCTAATTTATTTCAATGGACTCAAATCTTCTCCTAGCTGACCTAATGTCAAGTCTAGGTTGGCCAATAAGGCCTAATCTAAGGACTTGACTCAATCGACTAGGACCCAACTCAGTTGAGGTCCTGACACTAGGTTGCTACGCCTAGTCCCTAGACGGTACAGGGGATCTTATCCATTAGACCTGTCTGTCCTCAGTTACCATGTATCTATAATCCCTCATCCAGCTAATATCCTAGATACCGTCTATCAGGCATGGTATTATCAGGCCATATACGGAATCCGTCTAAGTGTTGCTCTAATTAGATTCTCCTAGAGAACTCCTCTCTCAATTCGACTAATCTGATCAGGGATTTACCTGAGCGAGAGTATACGAGATATTTCTCTCATGATACTGAGAGTAGATAATCTTCTATTGACACTTAATAGCCTTCATAAGGTTGGCTATCAATCCTGATAAGCGACTATACTAGATTTGAAACTTTCTAGACCTATAAGTCAGGCGTCAAAGAAATAAGTACTCAAATAAGATATCTTTGGTGTCTCAAGTCTAAGGACCAGATACACAACTAGAACTACGGAATTGCTATCTGATTTTAGGTATAATTAACCATAAAACGTTCCATAAGTGGATCAATCAGTGAACTCATTCTCCAATGAGCACATATACTGTATCCTTAGTGTCTCCACATAAGTGGCTATGAGGCCGGCCCTCTATTATATAGATGAGTATATAGCACACTGGTCTATCCGATTGTCTCGATGTCCCTCTCGAGCAACTTATGATCATGATTATTTAAGATCTGTGTTTAAAGGTGAATCAATCTCATTATCATGATCTTATCATAATCTGATTCCCATTGCACATAACCAATGACATCACAATATATATATTCAATAGATAATATAATATAAGAATATGCTACTAAATAATAATATAAACAGACTGTGCAATGTGTTACATGTGCCATCACTCACATGATTGACTTATAAAGCACTTTTAAACAACAATCTCCCATTTGACCTAAAGCCAATCACATATGTGTCTGATCCCCATCAGACCCCTGTGACACTCAAAGATAATATAAGCCAACGACTTTGTTAGTGGATCCATAATGTTATCTTCGGATGAAACTCTTTTCATTGCTATATCTTTACGGGCTATGATATCTCTAATCAGTTGGAACCTTCCTATAACAATTCTGATGAAACCTATATTCCCTTGCTAGAGCTATCGCCCCATTGGTGTTGTTATATATGAAAATTGGCTCCAAGCTATCGCCCCTTTGCTGCTTTTGCTGCAGCAATATATTCCGCCTTTGTGGTCGAGTCAGCAGTAGTATCTTGCTCAGAACTCTTCTAGGTTACTGCTCCTCCATTCAGGGTGAAAACATATCCTGAGTTTGACTTACTATCATCAATGTCAGACTAGAAACTCGAGCCTGTGTTGCCCTCAACCTGAAGGCTACCTTCTCCATATACCAGTAAAAGATCCTTAGTCCTTCTCAAGTACTTATGAATATACTTTATTGCATTTTAGTGTTCCAAACCTGGATGCACCTAATACTTGCTCGTGACACTCAGAGCATGCGCTATATCAGGTATGGTACATAACATACATGATAGACACTATCGCTGAGGCATAGGGTGTCCTATCCATTGTTGAATCTCAAATTTTGATAATGAATTAATTGATGAGTTTTATGATCTAACTCGTGTGTTAAAGAAATTGATGCATGATTAGCTACGATAGTGAAAGGGTATTACAATCATATGTTGGGCCGGAGTTAGGTTCATGCATCGGGCCAAGGTTCGGATAATGTAGTGGGAGCTCGTCGAGAGTTCGCTGGAGGTCGATCGATGTTTGGATGATATTATCGGGAACTCACCGAGAGCTCACCAGAGATTTACCGGGAAGTTTGTCGGGAGTTTGCCGACAGGTTGTCAGGAGCTCACCAGGAGTTCGCCAGAAGAATGCCGGAAAGTTCATCGGGAGTTCGCCGATAGGTTGTCGGGAGCTCGTCGAGAGTTCACCGAAAGAATGCTGAAAGTTCATTGGGAGTTTACTGAAGGAAATCGGGAGTTCGCCAAGGGTTCATCAGAAAGATGCTAGGAGTTTGCCAAAGAGACGATCATATAATAAAGATTATATGTTGAGTGTTGTAGTTAGTATCATAATAAGAGTTAGTTTTACTAACTCAATTAAGAGGCCGTTAGGCCTTAATTGGGGTTGATTTGGACTTATTATAAAAGTCATTTCAGTAACCCAAGATCAGATAAGACACGATCTTCGAATATACGATCTCCAAGATGACATAGTCTTCGAAGGTGTGTTAGATGGTTAAACCGCCTAGACTGGGTGGTTGAACCATCCAGACACAGTCTCCCAGACTGTTAGGTATCTAAACTACCTAGAACATACTCTCCCAAATTGTGTCAGGCGGCTGAATCACCTAGAACGCAGTCTTTGAGACTAGCACCTCAGGATCACTTAAAAATTAATTTTTGGCTCCACTTTTGATGCCATTTGAGGCCTATAAATATCCCACCCTTTCTTGCATGATGATATAAGCAATTAAAAGTGAAAAACTTACAAAATTGTAATCCCTTAAGAGCTCCCCTTATTTCTTCTTGTATAGTTTTTGTTTAAGGGAGAGCTGAGAGAATTATAAAGGTTATCTCCTGAACTTATAAAAGGATAATAGAGCTGTAAGATGGGTGTTTGATCTTTGCCCATTAAAAAAGATCATGAGTGGAAGTCGGTGGCCTCAAGTGAAGAGGAATCGAGAGTAGACATAGGTCAAGGGGATCGAACCACTATAAAATCAGTTTACTTCCTCTTCTTTACTCTTTATGTTCATTGCTTAATTGTCTATTACCTTTGCTTGCACTCTTACAAATATCTCTATGCTTAAACATATCCCTATGCTTAAATGCATCTCTACACTTAAACGCATTTTTACGCTTAAACGCATTTCTGATATGATTTTTATTGAGTGAGTATTTAAATTAAAATGAAATTTTTATAACACTAATTCACCCGCTCCCCCTCTTTATTTAGTATTGATTCTAACAATTGGTATCAGAGTCATGTTTCTCTCTATTTGGCATAAAATCCAAATAAGATGACTTTTATTGCAATCAAGAGGGATTTTCTATCACAATACCTCATATGTTTAATGGGACGGACTACACATCTTGAAAAATTCGAATACTATCTTTTTGATTTCGATAGATTTTCATTTGTGGTGAATTATTAAAAAAAGTTTTCAAAAGTCGTCCAATCCAATAAATGATTGGAATGATTATGTAAAACAAATATTTTCTTTAAATGCTAAGGCTATGAATGCCTTATATTGTGCTCTCAACAAAAATGAATTTGATCAGATTTACTCTTGTGATTCGGCTTTTAAAATTTGACACACATTAGAATTAATATATAAAAGCAGACTAAATCTAAATGAATCATTAAATGAAATGTCTTATAAAAATGAACAAGAAGAATACATTCCTAAGAGCAAAAAAATTTGAGATTGAGAACCCAAAAACACCTTCCAAAGAATAGGAAGGAATTGGAACTAAAGAGAATATATGACTCCTCGAGTGAAATCTCGAGTGATGAGAACCTTGGACATGAACTCTTAACAAAAGAATCAACAAATTTAATGAATATGAATAAAAATCTTAAAATGAGCAAAACCTGCTGCAATGAACGTAAGAAGCTATGGTGCATCGAAGATGAAAAGCACAATCAAGAAGAAGTGAAGATCTCATGCTTGTGGCCAACCACGATGAGGTAAGTAACCCACCCGAAAGCTCTTTTACTTTTAATGACTTATTACATTCTTTCCATAAGCTTTATGATAAATTTAGAAAGATTAGCAAATCCTATAGATTACTTAAGGAAGAGCATGCATCATTAGTTAGTAAACTTGATGAAATGTATGAAGTAGCACCATCACACAATATATGCACCAAACATGAAACCTTACATGATGCTTTACCATTACACAATTTTTGCTCTAAACTAGATGATGTTAAAAAGAAAAATATCATAATTAAATAAACGTTAGAAAATTTTGAAATAGGGAATAAATCTCTTAATATAATCTTTACGAATAAGGGTCATATTAATAGAAGAAATGATATAGGTTTTATTAGTAATACTCAACAAAATCCAATCATATTAATTAAAGGACCTATGTTAGATGTTTCATCTAGAAATAAATATAATTTTTGTGAAAAAATTGGATACTATGCTAATAAATGTTCATTTAAAAGGCATAGTCTACATAAATTAATTTAGGTTCCTAAAGGAACCATAAACAACTCGATGCCATTAGTAAAATTAGGTAAAGTGTTTCATGAGGGACCCAATGTAAAATGGGTACCTAACCTAAAACCTCTCATATTATAAATTTGTCTCATTACAAGGCTATGAGCACTACGTAATATTTTGAAAGTAGATGTTGAAGGCATATGACTCGAGATCTAATACTCCTTTAAAGCTCACTAGCCTAAGTAATAACAAAAAAAAATTGAAATAAAATCATTTTTAATGAATCTTGGAATAACTTATTAATCTTGATTGCTCTAACTTTAGTATGCTAAATAAATTATAAACTTTATCTAAATTCAAATTTATGAAAGAATGATTTTGATGATGATTAATGTATTGATTCGTGTGCTTAAATTTGTATATATTATCATGAGATTAAATGACCAAATATTGAATTTGAACTTGAAAGTTATATACAAAATTATTTTTCTTTAAAGAAAAATTTTCTTGATAACATAATAAAATCTTACAATATAAAAAAATCATTGGATTTTGGTTGAAGAATATCTCATAGTAATGACTCTACTTAAAAGTGATTTACTCATTTGATTTATCTCATCATAACTTTGACTGATAATGCAAAGTTAGAGCATACTAGTATGAAAATGAACTAGAACCAAGGAACCTTAGTTATTGTTAATAAAAAATATTTGTTAAAATTTATGGAAATGGGTTTTTGTTGATGATATATTAGTTTCTATGATTTGAAATGTATTATATTTAAAAAATAATCCTCTTGACTCCTAAAGATATTTATCCAAATAAAAACCTTTTTATATAAGTCTAAAGTTTTTTTTTATCATGGTTATGACTAAAGATATTTCTAAATAAACCACAATCTTTTAAAACACATTTAATGATTAATTTGAATTTTATATTAGATAGACTTGAAATAAATAAAAAGTTTGAAATGAGTTTGTCAACTCCTTTCACTATGTGTAAAGAGTTAAACTCATTTACATGTTGGAATGGAGATTGATTGAACTTTTACTTTAAAAATATTTTATTATTTTGATATATTATTGTAATGGCCTTGATAATATTAAAGAAGTAACTTGAAATATGGGTTGTATGATTAAATGAATATTATTGAATGATATAATTTGAGTATCGAACATTATAAAAAGGGGAAGAAAAATTATGCTTCATTATCTAGTATTTTTTAAAATTAAATATATATATAATGATAATAAAATGAGCATGGTAACTCACTCTAAAAATCATTGGAATTGAAATAAATTGAAGTTTTTGCTTGAAAATATTTTATTGCAATGATGTTGGTGAAATTTCATTCTTGAAATAAATTTCATAAGTTAAAAATAACTCAAAAATAGGATAATTCTTCTTAAAAATATTTTTATCCTATCAACCCTTCAATAAGAGATAAAATGATAAATCTCCTAAACTACAATAATTTAATGATTCAAATATTATATTATTGACTAAGTTTGTAAAATGGTTTAAATGTCATAATGATAGTTGTAGGTTAAAATGAGTTATGATTGGATGATGATTTTTGAATTGAAACTTTAAACAAAATTTTCATATTTCTCCTTTTAGTGATTTTAAAAATATATATATTTAAAATACATATCACAAGTGCAACTCTCTTCACTAAAGTCTAAAATAGTTAGACACACTTAACAAAAAAATATCTTTGAATCAAATATAAACCAAAGATAATATTTGAAAATATCTTATTGTAATATCTTTGATGATCTCTTTTGAAAAATTCCAAGAAGGTGATACTTTTCCCACTTACCTTCCTATAGACACAAAGCTCATCTTTATTCTTAATGAAGTCATAAGATCTGATCACCTCAACAATCTTATATTCTAACTTCGGGAGGCTTGCTTTAGTCCATATATGGACCATAGTAATCTACAAACTTTATCTGGACTCTCTTTGGATACAAATTCCTTTGGTAGTATCATATACACCTCCTCCTCAAGGTTACCATTGAGGAATGTAGTTTTCATATCCATCTACCAGATCTCATAGTCATTGTTTGCTATAATAGCAAAAAGAATTCAGATGGATTTAAGCATGGCTACGGGTGAAAAGGTTTTGTCATAGTCAACTCCTTGCCTTTGACGATATCATCTAGCGACCAACCTTGCCTTATAGGTCTCCACCTTTCCATCTACTCTGATCTTTTTCTTAAAGATCTATTTACAACTGATAGGTACGATATCCTTTGGTACATCCATAAGGTTCCAAACCTTATTGGAGTACATTGAATCCATCTCAGAATTCATATCTTTTGGCCACTTCCCAGAGTCTATACTCATAATAGCCTCCTCGTAGATGTGAGGATCAACATCTTGGAAGTCCTCCACTAATATATCGTAAATATTTTTCAGGAGGGTGAGATAATTTACTAGACATGCGTAAAGTTGAAACTTATGTGTCAAGTACCTAAATAAACTCGGACACTAGAATGGTGCTTGAGTTAGGTTCTCCAATCTCGCTCAACAATATCTCATTTCCATAGTTTCTACCAAGAATGTGTTCATTCTCAAGAAACACAACCCTCTTAGAAACAAAGATCTTTTAGTCCTTGGGATGATAGAAATAGTACCCACAAGTTTCCTTGGGGTATCCCACGAACTTGCACCATTTTATCCAGAATTCCAACTTGTCGGGATTGTGTCTTTTAACATGCGCAGGGCAACCCCAGATCTTAATAGCCTTAAGATCGGGCTTCGTTCCTTTTCATATCTCATATGGTGTAGACATTACTGATTTTGATAGAACTATATTTAGAAGGTAAGTTGTGGTTTCTAGAGCATATCTCCAGAATGAAACGGGTAAGTTAATGAAACTCATCATGGACTGTACTATATCCAATAGCATGCAATTCCTTCTTTCTGATACACCATTGAGCTGAGGTGTATAAGGAGGTGTCCACTTAGATAGAATCTCATGGTTCATAAGGAATAGGTGAACTCTGTACTCAAGTACTCTCCTCCTCGATCTGATCAAAGAGTCTTAATACTCTTTCCAATCTAGTTCTCTACTTCATTCTTATATTTCCTAAATTTTTTATAGGCCTCAGACTTGTACTTCATCAAGTACATGTATTCATATCTATAGAAATCATTATGAATGTAATAAAGTATGAGTAATCGCCTATTACCTAAGTTGACATGGGACCATATACATCACTATATATGAGTTCCAATAGCTCAGTGGTTCTCTCTCCAGTTCTACTAAAAGGAGAGTTGGCTATCTTTCTATGAAGGCAAGGTTTGTAAGTTGCATATAACTCATAGTCGAATTGATCGAAGTATCCATCTTTTAGCAATCTTTAAATCCTTCCCTCATGGATATGACCTAGCTTACAATGCCACAGGTATGCATTATTCATGTCATCTCATTTCCTCTTGGACGTATTTATATTCATGATTTGTGGAAAAGTGTCTAACACATATAAGCCATTTATCAAGGTCCCTTTAGTGATGATCTCATCATCCAAAATTATTAAACAACTATTGTTCTCAAAAACTAATTTATATCCATAAATTGTCAATCAAGAAATGAAAATAATATTTTTGACAATAGAGGTAACAAAATAGCACGTATCCAATGCAATGATAGCTCTACCAAGCAGATGTAGGGTGACCTCCCCAACAACAACTGCAATAACTTTTGCTCCATACCCTATCTTGAAGTCTATCTTGCCTCTGGCCAATCTCCTAGGTCTTGCCAGAACCTATAACGTACTGTAGATATGATAAATACTCCCGGTATCTAATTCTCATGTGTTATCATGAAAATATGATAAGTGGAGACTAATCATGAATATACTTAAAGCTTCTCCAAGCTTATATTTTGCCTTATCTGCAAGGTAATCCTTACAGTTCCTCTTCTAGTGCCTGTCTTTGCCGTAGGGGAAGCACTATCTTTATCCTTTGCTGGATCTTTCTTAGCAACATTTGTCTTACCCAATCCTTCTTTACCCTTATCCTTTTTAAGGGTCTTACTAGCCTTCCTTTTCTTCTTGGTCTCACTAATATAGAGATCTGACTTCTCTTTCTTGATGACACTCTCAGCTTCCCTCA
The DNA here is from genome assembly GCA_021527575.1 of Ensete glaucum. Lineage (NCBI taxonomy): Eukaryota > Viridiplantae > Streptophyta > Magnoliopsida > Zingiberales > Musaceae > Ensete > Ensete glaucum. The sequence continues at coordinate 35,153,339 of CM038558.1, read as the reverse complement.
ACATATTGAGGAGCTTAGGGAGAGTCACCTCAAACTTGTTCATGTTAAAATTCATGATAAAGTGAGAAAAAGAATCTGATGTAGACTGAAGTATAAGATCAACACACAAATTATTTCTTTAGGACTATTCCTAGACCTGTGAGTTTCTCGATCCACTTTATCATCTTCAAGATATGGTTCTAAATTGATGTCCCTTATATTATCTTGGCTCAGAAGAGTGGATATCTCAAATCTTTGAGTTCTTCCCTATTCCTCAAATAGCTGACGAAAATGAAAAAAGGATGGAATTGAAATGCTCTCTTGTTACCTATGTAACTCGCGAGTCATCCAGGCCAGTATATAATATTTTGCTAAAGTGGACTCGTCTATATACTTCACATAGCGAGCGAGCTCATCCTTGCTTGCCCTTTCCTGTTGTATGGGCACAATCGTATTACGAACATACACTATTTTCTCCATCGTGAGAATAATTCTCAAATTTTGGAGCCAATCCATGTTGTTTAGATCACTAAGGCCGTTGGCATCAAAGATGCCACGTAGCGGGTTTGCGAGTGATATGTTCCTGACAAACATGATATAACATAAATAAATAACATGCAGATTTTATAGAAAAGACTAATTAAGATATGGACTTCTATCTTAATTTACTCATATTAATTTTTCTAATGAATCACGTGACACCCCCGGCATGTAAAGCGAAAGTCTCTGACAAATTTCTAGTGGGGATCGAGATCCAATTAGAATCTTAGTGCAATCCCGAGGGACTCGACCAGTTACACTAAGCCCAAAAGGTAGGCAACCCTTGCTAATCACAACTCTTTGTGATTCTCATTAAATTTGGCCTCCTAACCATCATGGTTTCAAGAGACTCGATCAACCATAATGTTCAGTTAAGTCACCACCATCATTACAAGATGAGTATGATTTGATAATATATATATACATATAAATATATATATACATATGTATATATATATGTATATATATATATGTATACATATATATACATATACATATATACATATAAATATATATATATATACATATATATATGTATATATATGTATATATATATATACATACATACATACATATATATATATATATATATATGATCATTCAGCTCGGCATCATCGTTTCCGTCGGATCCTTGTTTCATGACCATGCATCGTGATCGCCCGTCACGACATCGTGGGTCTCGTTGTTACCTCCACGTTCCAGTCGCACCTCTTCATATAATTACAAAATAATCACAAGCACATAGGCCCAATAATACATAAGAAAAATAAAAGCTCGTAGGCCCCAATAATAATAATAATAATCTCATACACACATTACATTACATGACTCATGATCGTCCATTCACATCATACATCACCATGTAGTATTACTGTAAATAATTAATTAAACTATTTAATTAAATATTTTTTGGAAAGCAGGACATGCCAAGAATTTTTTAAAATTATCAAAGGCATTTTCAGAATTCTGAACAAAAGGATAGACAATAGAATTTCTTAAATTTTAAGGGGTAAATTAGTTCTTTTATAAAAAACCATAATCACGTTTGCATATAAGCGTGTTTCTTTGCTGTGGTAAGACTTCACACCGCCGACTACCTTTGCTCTCAGTTGTCCCTGAGCACCTGCCCCAATGGGCGGGCGTCGCCCGTGTAGGGGCCTAGGGCATTGCCGCCCTTGTAGCGGGCTTGCCACGATCGGCCACCCTTACAGATGGCCTGCCTGTAGGTGATCGCCCCCTTCACCCGCAAGCAGCTTGCCTATGGGTGATATGTTCGCTACAAGAATGCATATAACAGTTCTTTGTAATTCAATCTCATCACATGTAATTTAAAACCAATCTTTTACACGAATAACCTAGCTCTGATACCATTGTTGAGAAACCTCAACGAGAGTATCACATGCGCAGTAGAAGATCAAAACAAAATTGATTTCCTACGTAGATTCAAATCGTCATGTAAAGATTGGTACGCAGAAAAATCATAAAATCGAAAAACTACATCATGTGAGATATTATTTACCTAAAGAGATTGTATATCTTAGTTTTTTTAGATTCAGATGGTGAGGATGAAGGAGGTCAAACATCCTCCTCTCTAGTGGTATCTACACAATAGATCGCTATAGCGATGCTCCTCCAATCGCAGCCACAAATCTCGCAACTCTTACGCATAGGGAGGGAGGAGAATAACAGAGGGCGACCAAAGGTGCAGCCTATCATCCATGTGCCTCCTCTCCTATTTATAGAGAGCCACCCATATAACCCTAATGGATCCTGCCTCAGTGGGTATTGGATCTCCATCCAATTACTCACTAACCTTATATTATTGAATCTCTATCCAATAATCTCTTTTAGCTTTTAGTTGAGCCTCATGCAAGGAGCCAATCAATGTAGGGTCTCATTTAATGAGAATAAGGGCTAATTGGATAACTCATATCCATTCATCTATTTACTAAAACATCCACCATATGTATGTGACCCTCTAGGCCCAATACTGAGCTAGCCATGAGTCCTACCTATCAGAACTCCTTCTGACTCAATGAATTATTATCTTACAATAATTCACTCGACTCATTGACTATGAACGTACTAGGCCATTGCGCCATAGTCCCCAGATGGTATATGGGATCTTATCCATTGGACCTGTTTGTCCTTAGTTACCATGTATCTATAATCCCTCATCAATTTAATATCCCAAAGACCATATATTGGGCATGGTATTATAAGGTCACAAACGTAATATGTCTAAGTCTCGCTCTAATCAGATTCTCCTAGAGGACTCATTCTCTCCTAATCTGACCAACCCGATTAGAGATTTACTTGAGCAAGAGCATATGGGATATTCCTATCATGATACTAAGAGTGGATGACCCTCTATTGTTGCTCAATAGCCTTCTTAACGTTAGCTACTAATCCCGATAATTGGTTGTATAAGATATGAAACTTTTTAGACTTGTAAGTTTGGCACCAAAAAAGGAGATCTCAAATAAATTATTTTTGGTGTCTCAGGTTTAAGGACCAGATACACAACTAAGATTAAAAAATCACTATCTGACGTTAGGTATCATTAACCATACTAAACTCATTCTCTAATGAGCACTTGTACTATATCATTAGTGTCTCTAGACAAGTGGCTACGAGACCAGCCGCTTCCATCATATGGACGAGTATATAGCACATCAATTTATCTGGTTGTCTCGATGTTCCTCTCGAGCAACCTATGACTGAGATTATTTAGGATCTATGTTTAAAGGTGAATTGATCTTATTATCATGATCTCATCACGATCCGATTCGCATCGCATAGAACCAAGGACATCACTATATATATATATATATATATATATATAATAATAATAATAATAATAATAATAATATAATGTGAGAATATGCTAATAAATAATAATGTAAAAAGACTATGCAATATATCACATGTGCCATCAATCATGTGATTGGCTTGCAATACAACTGTAACTAGCAGTAATACCACCCAAACAGACGGAAAGCATATTTTGTGTTTTTCTAGGCATTCAGGTGAGGGTACTGCCCCTTGTCGATGGTGGTACCACTTAAAATCGATGATAGTACCACCATATTATAGATTCTCAAGCTTTATTTAATAGTAGTACCGCCCGGTGTCGATGGTGGTACTGTTGGTACCTCGAAAACTCAAGGATTTAAAAATTTAGCTTGAATTTAAAACTATTAGCGATCTATAAGTACTCCACTCATTCTTGCTTGATAAAGCAGGAATAAGTATGAAAAAGAGAAAAAATTCTTGAGGTTAAAGTATTGTGAACTTTTGAAAGTATTTGAATCTATTCCTTCTTGAGTTTAACAATTATTCTAAGGATGTGTGAGGTCTTTCGCGAAAGAGTTTGTAAAGGTTCCCTCCTGAGCCTAGTAAAAGGAGAAGGGCTATAACAAGGGTATCGAGAGTGAACGTGGGTCGGGATAATCAAACCATTATAAATTGATTTACATTTTCTTTCTTGCTTTTTTTTATTGATGATTAAATCAATAGATGAATTTATGAACTAATATATTTTTAAGATAAATGATGCAAGAAAGACTTCAATTATGGACATGAACCATCACAGGATAAATTATATAAGTAGGAGAATCAAACATTGGGCTCGAGGAGTATCATGTCATAAATTGGACGTCGGACTAAAGGATTGGTCGACGTGCGAGGGCATCGAGCCAGAAGGATCGGGTATTGCATCAAAAGATCCTATGTTGTGGGAAGTTAACATGTTAATAGTGTTGGTTATAAGTGCCCTGCAAGCAAATCATGTGAGTGGTGGTACGTGTGACACGCTGTGTGATCTTTTTGCTTATGTTAATATTGGTATATTCTCACATTATATTATCTATAGCATATATACTATGATATTCTTGGTTCTGTATAATGGGAATCAGATCGTGATGAGATCACAATAATAAGATTGATTCACTTTTAAACACAGATCCTAAATAATCCCGGTCATAGGTTACTTGAGAGGGACATCGAGATAATCGGACAGACTAGTGTACTATATACTCGTCCATATGATGAAGGCGGCTGGTCTCATAGCCACTTATGTGGAGACACTAAGGATATAGTACAGGTGCTCATTCGAGAATGAGTTCACTGATTGATCCGGTTATGGAATGTTATATAGTTAATGATACCTAATGTCAGACAATGATTCTATAGTCAAGTTGTGTATCTGGTCATTAGACTTGAGACACTAAGGATGTCTTATATGAGTACTTTTTTTGACACCAGACTTATATGTTTGAAAAGTTTCAGACTTAGTATAGCTAGTTATCAAGATTGGTAGCTAACCTTATGAAGGTAATTAAGTGTCAATAGAGGATCATCCACTATTGGTATCATGAGAGAAATATCTCATATGTGCTTACTCAGACAAATCCCTGGCCAGGGTCATTCGGATTGAGATAGAAAGAGTTCTCTGGGAGAATCCGATTAGAGCGAGACTATGACGGATTCTGTATATGACCTGACAGTACCATGTCTAATATACAGTCTCTGGGATATTAGTTGGATGAGGGATTATAAGTACATGGTAACTATGGATAGACAGGTTCGATGAATTCGATCCTCCTGTACCATCTGAGGATTATGGCATAGTAGCCTAGTACGTCTATAGTCGATGAGTCGAGTGAGTTACTGTTATTATTATTATGGAGATAATAATTTATTATATCAGAAGGAGTTCTGATGGGAGTGACTCACGACCAACTCGGTTTCGGGCCTAGATGGTCACACACATATGGTGGATGCTTCAATGAATAGAAGATTGGATGGAGATCTAATTAGCCCTTATTCTCATTAGATGAGATCCTGTGCTGATAGGCTCGTTGATTAAGGTCAAATTAGAAGCATAAGAAGATTATTGGATAGAGATCCAATAATGCAAGGTTTGTGGGTAATTGGATGGAGATCCAATACCCACTAAGGAAGGAGCCCTAGAATTTTTTGGTGGCTCTCTATAAATAGGAGGGGAGACTCAAAGTTAATAGGCTGCAACTTTAGCGACCACCTCCTATTCTCCTCCCTCCCTTTGTGCAAGAGTTGTGAGATCAGATTGGAAGAGTTTCGCTATAGAGATCCATCGTGTGGATACCGCTAGAGATGAGGACTCTTGACCTCCTTCATCTTCTCTATCCGAATCTGAAAATACAGGGATATATGATCTACCTAGGTAAAATCAATCTCTCACATATCATGGTTTTTCAACTTTTGTGATTTTTCTCGCGACCTCAATCTTTTGCATGACGATTTGATCTGTGTGGAAAACCAGTTTTTTGTTTTGATTTTTGCTACACATGTGATGTACCCACTGAAGTTTCCTAATAGATAGATCAAACAATGCATCGAGGAAAGGACGATGCATTAGAGGTTTGGAGAAAGTGTCAAATTATTAGATGATATACCAGAATGCTGGACAATGTACTGATTACTTTATGATTATGCTAGATATATGATTGAGTAGTGAAGTCTTAATCGAGGTTGTTTAGTGTCAAATTGAGTTGGTATTGGGTCGAGACCATGCCAACTAGATTAAGAGCCCATTGAGCTTGAACCAGGGTCGAATTTGGCCTGTTGGAAGGTCAATTCCATGACCTGAAGTAAGCCAAGGTGGTGGTACCACCTAGACAATCGGAAAACACTATTTTATGCTTTTCTGAGTCTTCTAATGGTAGTATCGCTTGTGGTCGGTGGTGGTACTGCCCAAGCGATGATGGTACTACCTAGACCAACAATAGTACTTCTAAAACTCAGATTCTCAGGCTTTGTTCGGTGGTGGTACTGCTCGACGCTGCCGGTACCACTGTTAGTACCTCGAAAACTTAGGGATTTAAATTTTTTGCTATAATTCTAAAGCCATTGAGGGTCTATAAATAGCCCACTTATTCTTATTTGATGAAGAATTAAATAAGTGCAAAATAGAAAAGGGTGAAAAGAGAAATTTTTTTTGATATTAAAGTATTGTAAACTCTTGAAAGTGTTTAAGTCTCTTCCTCCTTGAGTTTAGAAGTTATTCTAAGGAGGTGTGAGGTCTGTGTAAAAAAGTTTATGTAAAAGTTCTCTCCTAAGCTTGGTATAATGAGAAGGATTGTAATAAGAGTAGTTGATCTTCACCCATCAGAAAAAAGATTGGTAGTAAAAGTCAGTAGCCTCTAGAGAAGAAGAATCAGGAGTGGAAGTAGGTCGGGATGACTAAACTACTATAAATCAGTTTGTATTTTCTTTTTTGCTTTATCTTATTATTGCTTACTAATTTACTTCACTTACTATCCTCATTTGCACTTTTAGTTAAACATATTTCTGGTTTATATTTTTATTTGAACTTTTTTGAATCCAAACCTTTTTTGCGATAGCAGTAATCCATACCCCCCTAGTGCAATTACGATTCTAACAATTAGTATCAGAGCTACCTCTCTCAATTGAATTAATACCCAAGTAAGTTTTAATAGCTTTTTTGGTAATCACGAGGGTCACTTTATCACTCGTCCTCCTATATTTAATGGGATGTACTATATTTTCTGAAAAGTATGAATAATAAAATTTCTTGATTTCTACGGATTTCGATTTGTGGAATGTCATTGAAAGTGATTTTTAAAAAACTTCTAATTTATGAATGAATGGAATGATTTTGAAAAGAAAGCATTTTCCTTAAACACTAAAGCTATGAATGCTTTATTTTATATTTTAGATAAAAATGAGTTTAATCGTGTTTCTACTTGTGATATTGCATATGACATTTGACACACACTTGAAATTACTTATGAAGGCACAAGTAGAGTGAAATAAAAAATTAATCTTTTGGTTAGTTATGAACTATTTAAAATGAATCCAAGTGAAACCATTGGTGACATGTACAACCGTTTTACAGATGTTGTCAATGGTTTAAAAGCTCTTGTTAAATGCTATACTAACCTCGAATTGGTAAATAAAATTTTAAGTTCTCTTCCAAAATGTTTGGATCCAAAAGTAACGGCTATCAAAGAAGCAAATGAATAATTTTTTTCTTGAAGAACTCATAGGATATTTAATGACCTATAAAATGACTTGTAAAGCACATGATGAATAAGAGAAAAACCTTCCAAAGAATAGGAAAGATATTGCACTAAGAATAAAAGAAGATTCCTAAAGGGAAAGCTCAAGTAATGATGATTACATTGTACTTCTTGTAAGAAGACTTAAAAAATTCATGAAAATGAACAAAACTCATAAAAATAAAAATGAACCTACAAAGGATACACACTTCCAAAATGAGTATCCATATCTGAAGAAGAAGTTGCCAACCCAAAAGAAGAAGAAAACATTCAAGGAAACTTGGGATGAATCAAGTGCATAAGAGGACGAAGGGTAAATCTACAAAGATGAAGTGGCAAACTATACATTAATGACCTTTAAAAATGAGGTATATTTCCAAATAAGAGCTAGGAGTAAAAGATATTATCTTGATAGTGGATGCTTAAGGCATATGACCGAAGATCCAATATAATTTTTAAACCTTACTAGCCAAGACGGAGGATATGTCACCTTCGGAGACAACAACAAAGGAAAGATTATTAGCGTTAAAAATAATGGTAACAAATCAAATCTATTACTTGAAATTATTTTGTCAGTAGATGGTTTAAAATATAATTTACTAAGTATTAGTTAATTATGTGAAATAAAATATAATATTAAATATGAATCTATTGCTTGTATCATTTGACTTTAGGTCTCTAATGAGAGGTTCTTCCTATTTTCTCTAATAGCTTGAGGTTGTTTATGGTTCCTTTATGAACCTAAATTAATTTATGTGGACTATATTTCCTAAATGAACACTTATAAGCAAAGTGTCCACATCTACCACACAAGTTGCATTTAATTTTTGGTGAAGAGGCTAAAGTGGGTCCTTTAACAACGATAGTTGCTTTTGTTGATAATTGTCATAACTTTAGAATGAAGCTAATCTTATAGTGGGTCCTTTAACTTAATCTTATAGAATGAAGAGGTTAAAGTGGGTCCTTTAATTTAATCTTATAGAACGTAGCTAAGTTTCTTGCTTAAAGAAGGCTCAAGTAAAAACATGCAAATCCAAAAGAAAAGATAAGAGACACTTATAGATTTATAGTTGTTCGGTCATAACTTGACCTACGTCTACTCCCCAAGTCCTCTTCGCCAAGGTCCACCGGTATCTACTACCAATCTTCTTTGGGTGAAGATTAAACCCTTACATTTCTCACTTTCATTTTCATAGGCTTAGGAGAGGAACCTTACAAGCTTTATACTTACAATTCATAAGAGAGACTTTACGAAGGTTACAACTCTTTTTCTTACTCCCTTGTCCCTTTTCTTTTTCTTATATAATTTTAGCACACTACTTTTCTTAGAATTTCTAGCTCAATATGTTGTGCTAAATGCAAGAAGAGTTAAGGTATTTATAGATCCCAATTGACTTTAGAAATTAGAGCAAAAAATTTAAATATATTTAAAAAATCTGGGTACGGGTGGTACCACCACTGGAAGCTGCTCGAAAAATAGGGCGGTGGTTATACAACCATCAACCTAGGTGGTACAACCATTGCCTACTAATGGTACAACCATTGGAAATCCTGAAAAGGTGTTTTCACCACTTTTCCAATCTCGACTTGTACTTTCAGTTGACCCATTTTCAGATTAACCAATTGAGTTCAACCTAAGCCCAATCCAAACCTAAGTGTGGACTTGGTTTGCGTCACTTGAGTTAATTTGGATTCCTTCTAAATCTAACTCAAGTATGACTCAAACCTAATCAATACTAATTACGACTAATTAATTATAATAATTATGACCATCAAGTCCAACAAGACCCTCCTAGATCCCGGTAAGCTTTTTGGAAAACTCCAACGATCTTTCGGTGAGTCTCATGGTCTTCTTCCAATGAACTCTTGATGCCTTCCTGGCAAGCTCTCGATCACCTTTGACGAACTCCTTGCAAACTCCCGACAAACCCCCGATACCTTCGACGAGCTTCCAATAAGTCTCTCGGTGAGTTCCTACTGCATCATCCAAACCCCAGCCCGATGCCCGGACTTGACTCTTGCCCATATTTGATTATGATTTTCTTGCTCTGTCATAGTTAATCTTGTATTAATTATCTCTAACATACATGTTAGATCAACAAACTATCAATTGATTTCATTATCAAAATATGAGATTCAATAATCTCCCCCTTTTTGATGATGACAATCAATTGATGACGGGAGTTAACCGTTACTCCCCATAAATCTATGCCATAATCCAAATAAGGAAAAAAATCTTAAATTCAAGAGAACCAAACACTCTTGAATTCAAGTATCATAATATGCTTTTATCAAATTTTGAAATGATATACCACTAATATCAAGTATTTTTGCCTTAAATAATTATTTTTTTATCAATACATCAAAGAGGCAACATTATATCAATATAAAATTCTCCCCCTTATGTCATCAATCATTTCTTCCCCTTTGTTATCAACAAAAAAGAGAAATACCTATTTTACCATTTTTTATTCTACATTTATCATCAATATACTATTTCTCCCCATTTGTCATCAATAAAAAGGTGAAATATTGAGCAAATAATTTTAAGACAAACATTCATCGTATATTAAATTTCTCTCAATTTGTTATCAATAAAATGAGAAGTATTGATTACATATCTAAATATTCAATACATGAAAATTTTATTTCATTGCTCCCCCTTAGTAAAATAGGATAAGAGACATAAATTTCTCATAAAAAATTTTTCTTCCCCTTTATAAGTAAAATAGAAGAAGAAACAATGGGTGGGTAGGTGAGCGAGGGGTGTGTGATAGGTTGAAATTAAAGATCTAAGCATTTAGTGTCCCAAAGATATTAAGTGGGGAGGAAATACTCAAAATATTTATAAAGGGTCATAAAAATCTCCTCACAAAGAAAAGCTCTGAATCTCAATCTTATAAATGTCAATTTCGAAGAAAATTATTTCAAAGATGAGCTCAAAAATATGAGAAATTCAAAAGCTACTTATGCATTCATCTTATGTAAATTTTGATAAGAAGCTCAATTTATAAAGGTCAAGAAATCCAAAAGAAATTATGATAGTAAATCAAGCTCAAATTATAAATAATGTATTTCGCATGTATTTAGAAAATTTAAAATTTAAAATTTTCTTCTAAGCAAATTGTTCCCAATTTAATGTTATAAGATTCATCATATCCAATTTTCTTCTAATCATATTGATAATTTTATCTCCCCCTTTGGCCATTGTAAAAAAAAAAGAATATGATAGTATAATTTTTCTTTTTACATCCATATCATAATTACAACCATAAGTAAAAGAATGAATTGTAAGTACTAAATCCTTACACTTCACACTCTATTTTTCACAGGCTTAGGATAGGAACCTTACAAACTTTATACTTATAACTCACAAGGGAGACTTTATAAAGATTACAAATCTTTTTCTCACTCCCTTGCCTCCTTTCCTTTTCTTACATAATTTTAGCACACTATTTTCCACAGAATTTCTAGCCCAATGTGTTGTGCTAAATGTAAGAAGATTTAGGGTATTTATAGACCCCAATTGACTTAAAAAATTGGAGTCAAAATTTAAACATATCCAAAAAATCTGGGTATGGGCGATATCACTACCGACACCAGTGGTACTATCATCGAAAGCTACTCAAAAAATAAGGTGGTAGTGGTATAACCATCGATCTGGGTGATATGATCATCACCCACTAGTGATACAGCCACCGAAAATCCTGAAAAGGTGTTTTCTCCACTTTCCAATCCTGACTTATACCTTCAATTGACCCCCCTTTCTAAGTCAACCAATTGACGTCAACCTGAGCTCGATCAAAACCCAAGTGTGGACTTGGTTTTCCTCACTTGAGTTAATTTGGATTCCTTCCAAATCTAACTCAAGTATGACTCAAACCTAACCAATGCTAACTACAACTAATTAATTATAATCATTGTGATCATCAAGTCCAACATGACCCTCCTAACTCTTGGCAAGCTTTTCGGTAACCTTCGACGATTTTCCGGCAAGTCTCTTGGTCTTCTTTTAGTGAACTCATGACACCTTACAGGCAAGCTCTCGATCACTTTCAACGAGCTCCTAGCGAACTCCCGATAAGTCCCCGATACCTTTGGCCAGCTTCTAGCGAGTCTCTTAGCGATTTCCCATTGTATTGCCCGAACCCCGGCTCGATGCCCGAACTTGACTCTAGCCCACATCTGATTGTAATTTTCTTTCTCTATCATAATTAATCATACATCAATCATCTCTAACACACATGTTAGATCAACAAACCATCAATTAATTTTATCATCAAAATTCGAGATTCAACATAAACTTGTTTTTTGGTTTTAAAAGATGATGCATGACTTTGGCATAGGTGATTAGGACATGCAAGTACCAAATTAATCTCATAAATTGGAACTAAACATATTTATTTATTTTTTTATAGGAATCTATCTATATTATTTTCAATGAATTGTTCAAAGGTAAGAAAAGTAATTTTAATTATGATTTTCAATTTGATTAGATTTGAATGAGAATTCTTCTCTGTAAAGCAACTTGGATATATCTAGTTCCAAAGAAACCTAACCCAAGGAATGGAAGTATATAGATGCACATCATAAGGAGCTAATTATTAGAGATATATCAAATGGTGTTTGAACTCACTCTTCATTGAAAAATATTTATTCAAATATGAATCAAGACCTCTTTGTTCTCATATAATTCCTTTTTATTAAAGAGGAGATTTTTTTTTTTTAGAAGAATCATGATCTTTCACTTGACTTTTTGATATTCTATACTTAAGATCTATTTTGTATGAATCAAGACATTTTACTAATTATTATCCTATGATTCTTTTTACTATTTATTAAGAAGAAGATTTATTTAAATAAATCATGATCTTGACTTCTCGATAATTATAACTTGAGATTTAGTTTATATGAATTAATATCTTTTGCTATTTATTCTCTTATAAATTTTCTTTTCTTTTATCAAAGAGGATATTTATCTCATTGGATCATTATCTTGATACTTATGATATGAAATTTATGTCATATGACTCATTTGTATTAATATCCATCATTGGCACAGTGATGTAAACAAAGAGAAGTAGCACTATGATAAAAATAATATCATTCTCTTCTTTTTGATAATGACAAAGGGAGAGAGAAAAGTAGTGGCTTACACATTTCTTTTTCCTCTTTTTATTCATGACAAAGCGGGAGACATAACAATAATTTTTGATGATGTAGCACTCGTATGGATGTTGTTGATTTTAACTTATGATATTTGTTTAAGATGTGTAACTATTTTAAACTATGGATATGATGTGAAATTATGCATATAATTCTTACAATAATCATTGAAAGTTGCTATAATTTTAATAGAACCCCAAAAGGAGCCTATAGATTTTAATCTTTAAGGGGGATCGACCCTCTTGAAAAGCTATAGGAGTTTCTCTCTCCTAGAACTCGGCAAAAGGCTAAATAAAAGATTAATCTTGCTTAATTAAAGAGAGGAGGCAATTGTATCATTATATAGGGTTCTAAACCCTAGCCCATGAGGTGCTTACCTAAGTAAAATTACTCTTTTACCCCTTTTATAGTCGACCTGCCTTAGTAGGAACAAGGAGCGACTAGGTTGGCTCTATAGCTGACCTAAGTAGGGGGACACCCTGGCCGACTAGCCTAGTAAAGGGGGCAACGACCACTAAGCCCAAAAGCCCCAATCTAAACCCTGGCCACACTTCTTTATAGGATAGAAGTGGCTAGGTGAGATTTTATTACAATCTCACAGGGTTTTATTGATTACTTCTAGAGTAATTAGTACTCAATCCTGCTAGAGGCCTATCAAGCCCGTCCTCTTAGAATCAGTCTTGTCCTCAAGGCTGAGGGTCCTTAAACTCTGGGAACCGGGTCTTTAGCTCCTTGTAAAACTCCCACGTTGCATCTTCGGATGGTAGATTGTTCCACTTTACAAGTACTTTAGTTAAGGGGCGTCGATGGTGCATCACAATTCTCCGATCAAGTATAGCTTCGGGTTGAGCTTGAATCTCGCCATCATTTGTAGTGCTCGGCAGCTGAGTCTAAGCCAACTCACATTCTCCCAATTTCAGCTTTAGCAAGGATACATGAAAGATGGGATGGATCTTAGCGTCATCTTAGCGTCATCTGGGAGTTTTAACCTATACGCCACGGCCCCAATATGCTCCAAAATCTGATATGGTCCATAGAATCATGGAGATAGCTTCATCGATGCTATGGTGTTCATTGATAACTACTTGTATGGTTGTAGGCAAAGGTAGACCCAGTCTCCTAACGAAAATTCTTGTCACTCTGGTGAGTGTCTGCTTGTTGCTTCATACGATCTTGGGTGGTAGTTAGGTTGTCTTCAATAGCTGCAGAAGCTTGTCCCTGTCAATTAAGTTTTGGTCAACTTAATCCACTTTGGTCGCACTAATTACATACTTAGGTATTACAGGGGGTGGTCGGCCATACAATGCCTCATAGGGGGTACATCTAGTTGATGAATAATAAGTTGTATTGTACCATCATTCGGCCTAAGGAAGCCACATTGTCCACTCTTTGGGCCGGTCACTAGTTAAGCACTGTAAGTAAGTCCCGAGGCATCTGTTCACCACTTTTATTTAGTCGTTTGTCTATGGATGATAGGTTATGCTTATCTTCAATTGGGTGCCTTATAGTTGGAAGAGTTCAGTCCACAATTTACTTATAAACACCCTATCATGGTCTCACAGCATAGAAATGAGTATATTTGGTTAAACAATTCTACCACCATAATGTCACAGGCTTAGCTGATTTTGCTTAAGCCGTATGACACCTATACGTATCCGTCTACGAAGGTCAGCCTTCCCTGAGATCTCGTAAGATCCCTTGGACTTACAAAAGAGAAAATGGGCCAGAAGAAGAAATTCCAACGGGATCCACAAGCAATTGCTCAAGCAAAAACATTAGAAAGCCAATACAAATTACACTCATGGACATTACAACTCAGAAAGATTACACACAAAGGATGATGATCCATTACAAACCAAAGTCCCCACAAGTGCTTACAAGACACACTCATATTTAGAAGCCAAAATCGGCCACAAAGCAAACTAAACTAGGGCTGCTAAGCCTACTGCAAGCCTGCTATTTGCTGTACAAGGTATGTATATAAACCAAAGGACACGGACAAACATGAGCATTTTATCGAACACCTTGTTTATATTATTGTCTGTGATATTCTCCCTACTTATTCCTTCGACGTTCTCGTCGAAGCCATTATAGACGCTGCATCTCCTCACATTTTGCTGAATCTTCAATTTTCTACTTTGGCTATAACATGCCCCTTTGGCTCTTAGCCACTCTCCACCACTGTTGTTGAGTAGTCGAACTCTGATCCGTCATGCTGCTTCAACTCACCAATGATTAAATCTGGTATGAGGTTGGCTGAGTCGTGCTAATCCTGGTTGGTTCTCCCGAATCTTTCTAATGAAGGAAAAGATCTGTCTTATTATGCGTCAGTGTCACAATATACTCATGTTGCTTGAACTTGATGGATGCTTGTTGGAACTTTGACGAGCATCGCATCGTAGACATTAAGGTTTTTGAGGTCCTTCCTCCATAATGTTTGCCCATTGATCATTCTTCCATGTTTAGTTGTCACTTCCATGTAGGTTCACATGACTTCCGCTTTCGATTAGCATTCAATTGGGAAATAAAGCAGACAATCTACTCTTAGTAGTACTGATCATCAATAGTGAGGATTTGATAACTATTATCTTCCATAAACTTTCTTTGAAGGGTTACTGAACTTATGTAGAGCTCCTCTGCTGGATAAGTAAGAGAACTGGGATACTCGACTTTACCCATTCTCTTAATAGTTGAGAAGGCAAGGTTACTTGATTTTGCTCACCTCCTCGAGTTAAGAGAATTGGAATACTTAGTTTTATCCATTCTCTTGAATTGAGAAGGCAAAGGTTACTCAATTTCGCCTGCCTCCTTAAGTTTGTACTTCATACATTGAGCTGGTTACTAACATTCGCCCACTCTTTGCTCACACTTTTAAAACACTAGAAGTGTTTACACTTATTGCATTGAGTTAGCTACTGTGATTCGCCTTCCTACTGTCATTGAACTTTTGGAATGCAAGAAGTTTCGCTCGAAAGAGAGAGAAAAAAAAAGTTCACCCCAACTTGGACTAAGTCTTTGATAGTTCTGGTCACCTCTGAGATTGTACCGTCTTTTCCATCACCTTTCCTGCCTACTCCTCTGGGTAGAAAAGATACTGTACCACGTACTGCCTACTTCGTTCCTTGGTCGAGCACTCCTGCATCAATCCAAAGTCCCTCGCTTTCGGCTATCTTGATGAGAAGCTCATCAACACCGATCGTATGAAATTTTTTGGCCTCTGCCCTTCCACTTTGTCTTAGTACTTAGAGTTTGCCTCTACATTCTCTACCTCCTCAGCCCCTTTTATGACCAATGCTCTCTCTCCATTAGAGCAAGGGATCGATGACTCCATGGAAGTCTCACCTCTACGTACCATGGTGCTGCCAAGCCCATGGCCCTACTATCCGTTGCCTTGCATTTGCATCCCTTCCTTCGCGATCGATAGATCTGCCTCTGCGGCACTGTGGTGCTCCTCCGAGTCCACCTCCTTAGCGGAGCTCCACTGGACTTGTCATCGTTTCCTCGCCCCTTTCGACCACCTGCTTCAACACCATTGTGTCCTCTTAGCATCCCTCCTTGGTCGATAAAAAGACAGACTGCAACTCTCATGTATGACCTATGCTATCTTGTTGCAGAGCTCATGCCGATTCTGTTCTCCTTAGCTTCCTTGGTAGCAACGTTCACTTACTCGGCTTTGTCCTTTGACTTATCAGGCTTCCTTAAGCGAATGTGAGCACTGAAGCAGTCCAACTCTCTAGCCGCTCTAATCATACCTTTGTATAATCAAGTCCCCTCCATGGGACTCACTGGTACTTGCAATCTGACTTCTCCCTTGGTGGTATATAGCTCCCATATGCTGATGACTAAGGCTTTCATCTAATGTAAGCTTCATGCACACACATGGAAGACCTGCCTTTGCGGTACCATGGCATTCACCCCTTAAATCCACAGTCCTTGTTGTTGCATTATTTACCAAAGTGGAGCTCCCAACAGCTCCTGATCATTCACATGATCATATTCCCCTCTATGGGACTCACTGGTACTTGCATTTGGACTTCTTCCTCAGTGGTATACAGCTTTCATATGTTGATGACTAAGGCTTTCATCCAATGTAAGCTCCGATGCACACACGAAGACCCACCTCTGCGGTACCACAATATTCACTCCTTAAATCTGTAGCCCTTCTTCTTGTTGTGTCACACACTAAAGTGGAGCTCCCAGTTTACCCCTGATCATACCTCCACATGATCCTGTCTCTCATGGGACACAATCACCTGTATTGCATTACCATAAACTATTCCACTATGATCCGCTGCACCATGTCGTCTCCTAGTGACATCTCCATTGCATATAGATTCTCGTATGATAAACTCAGACTATGACTTCTCCATGTGTGGCCTCTGCTAAAACCTCGTAGGGCCTCCGTCATCTCCGATTTTTGGTTCGCTCCCTTGGCAATTCACCTTTACGCCCCCATCCTTAGGTCGCACATGGATGAAGCATAGCTTTAGGACAGTCCGTCGCCTAGTAGCTCCCGAAGTCCTCTGACTTTACTAGAATTGGTGCACCATTGTCTGGATCCTGGGCCTTTATCCCTTACCAGCATAATCTCTGCTATGCACCACTTGTTCCTGATAACTTGAATGGTAACACTGTGACATATTCTTCAAGAGTACATGCCTCTGTGTCCTCTTGCTCCATGCTAAGATCTCTTGATCCCAACTTTGCCTCCATAAGTTGAATCACCTTAGTTACTCCATCCAATGTATCTATGAGGTAACTTATATGTGCCTCGAAACTCCCTTTATCTTTGGCACCATGCAAGATAAGTTCGTCCCATCAGAATTAAGAACCCATGAAACGACATGATCTCACTCTTGCCTCTATAAGAGTTCATGCCCTTGACCTCTGTCCAAGGAAAGCTTCGTGCCTCTGCTCCATGTTTCATCTTCTATATCGACTCCCTTCATGTGGCTTGGATACTTCACTAAGTTCCACCCAAGTCACTCCACTCCTCGATTTGCATTGAGTTGATAGTGGCCCACGCGTCCACCATTCTACTGGTCAGCCCTCCATTGAGTTTGATTTATGCATCGATTCTAAGTGTGCCTTCATATGATGTTGCCTTGGATTGCTCCCCCACTTGATCTCGAAATGTATCCACCAATGCATTACCTCATTCGAGATCATGCAATGACTCCTCGTCACTCTCTCGGTCCATTGAGCTTTATGGAGATATTGCTTGAAGAACTCTTCCTCAATATATGTGGTCTGTTGCACATGATTCTCCCTTTGGAGAACTAGGACTTATCTCTCTTAGATATCTGTCATGTTGGAGCAACTTTCCTCTTTGCTTGCTTATCCTCGTGGTGCCTCTCATGCAAAGGGTTGGCCATTCCTCTAAATGCCAACTTAGATGCCCACTCCTTTGAGCGACTCCTTTCCCTACATATTAATGGTCGTTTCTCCCAAATGATTGCGCGTGCTGGCTATCATCCATATAGCCCAGCTAGGTCCCCCATGTTTGTATGATGAGTGTTTCTGCGTATGTTTGTCCTGCTCTGATACCATACTGTCACGGGCTTAGCTAATTTTGCCTAAGTCGTACGGCACCTATGCGTATCCGTCCGCAAAGGTCAGCCTTCCTCGAGATCTCGTAAGGTCCCTTGGACTTACAAAAGAGAAAACGGGCCAGAAGAAGCAATTCCAACAGGATCCACAAGCAACTACTCAAGCAAACACATTAGAAAGCCAATACAAATTACACTCATGGACATTACAACTAAGAAAGGTTGCACACAAAGGATTATTATCTATTATAGACCGAAGTTCCCACAAGTGCTTACAAGACATACTCATATTTACAAGCTAAAATCAACCACAAAGCAAACCAAACTAGGGTTGCTAAGCCTACTGTAAGCCCGCTTCTTGTTGTATAAGATATGTACACAAACTGAAGGACACAGACAAACATGAGCATTTCATCGAACACCTTGTTTACATTATTATCCCTGACAACAAAGATCGTACTTTTACCTTGAGATGGTGGTAGCCCTTTGATAAAATCCATGGAGATGTCGGTCCATGATGAGTCCGGTATAGGTAGTGGTTGTAGTTTTGCTAGATTTGCCACTGTTTCACCTTTGTGCTATTAGCATACATCACATTTAGATACATAATCATAAATTTATCTTTTTATGCCTTTCCAAAAGAAGTTTTGCTTCACCCTCTTGTATGTTCTTAGAAGATCAAAGTGTCTTACTGAAGGTGAAGAGTGCATCTCATGCAAAATAATTTCGATGCAAGGAGAAGAAGGAACAATCATAATTCAGTCTTTGTAGTGCAGGTCCTTTGAATCCCAAGTGTAGTGGCCTAGAGAACCTGGATTCTTTTCTAACTTTTCTATGATATCTCGGGTCTCTGAGTCACTTTTATGTTCCTCCCTAATGTTTTTGAGGAAGTTGGTGGAGGGAAACGAGATGGCTGAAATTTCGACTTGTCCCGGTAGCCATGACAGAGCATTTGTAACAACATTCATGTTTCCTTTTCGATAAATAATTTTATAATCAAAGCCAAGAAGTTTAGTTACCCATTGATGCTACTTCGGGGAAGATGTTTTTTACTCCAAAAAATACTTGAGGCTTCAGTGGTCGGTCTTAATCTGGAAGCATCGCTCGATCAAGTAGGGTCTCCACTTTTTGACTACGTGTATGATAGCAAGCATTTTTTTATCATACATGGACATTTTAAGATGGGAGGGAGACAAAGCTTTGCTAGTGTATGCAAGGCTGTCTTGCATTAGAATAGCCCCAATCCCAACTCCAGACGCATCGACCTTAATCACGAAGGTGCAATTGAAATCGGGCAGCGCAAGGACCGACGTCGTCATCATGGCTGCCTTGAGTCGTTTAAAGGTTACAGAGACTTTATCTGACCACAAGGAGTCTTTCCTCAGTAGAGATGTGAGTGGGGCACTGATCTTACATAATCTTTCATGAATTTTCGGCAGTAGCCCATGAGTCCAAGGAAGTCGCACAGTGATTTTATGTTCATAGGTCTCGGTCATCCTTGCATTGCTTCCATCTTTGTTAGGTCTACTGCCACTCCATCCTCTGATATAATGTGTCATAGATACTTCACTTTACATTGTAGAAAGCCACACTTGGATTGTTTAACATAAAGGGTGTTCTCTTGAAGAATCGTTAGAATAATTAGTAAGTACTAAAAATGCATATCAAGTATAGGGCTAAAAATAAGGATATCATCAAAAAATACCAATACAAACTTACATAGAAACCTTCAAAAAAATGTCATTCATCAAGCTTTAAAAAGTAGAAGGAGCATTTATAAGTCCGAAGGGTATTACCAAAAACTCATAATGGCCGTTGTTTGTGCGTAATGCAGTTTTCGGAACATATTCATTGCATACTCAAATATGATGATAACCAGAACATAGATCCAATTTAGTAAAGACTCGGGCTCCTATTAGTTCATCCAAGAGCTCATCTACTATTGGAATAGGGTATTTGTCTTTGACGGTGATGGCGTTCAAAGCCCGATAATCAATGCACATCTGTCATGTACCATCCTTCTTATGCACTAGCAATACTGATGAAGAATAAGGGTTGCAACTTAGTCCAATTACTCCAATATCAAGCATCTCCCTAACGATGCTCTCAATCTCATGCTTCTGCAAGTAAGGATAGTAGTACAGTTTCAAATTTGATAGAAGTTTTCTTGACAAAATAGGAATGTGATGGTCATGCGGTCGGTTAGGGGAAAGCCCATGTGGCTCCGTGAAAACATCTGCGAATTCATCCAGCAATAGGGCAAGCTTAGGATCTGAATTTTGCACTTTGTCTTCCTTTGATGGCTGCTAGATATGCATCAAAAATCCACCATTTGTTTTGTGTAGCACCTTCTCGATTCATTGCGTCGAAACTATGGAGATATGGCTCCCTCGCTTGCCTCGCAATGTGACTTGTCCCATTTACAATAAAACTTCATGATTAGTTTAGAAAAATTCCAGGAGATGTCACTTAATGTTATGAGCCATTCAATCCTAAGAATGACTTCATAGTTATCAATGGGTAGGAGGAAGAAATCAGCTACCACTTTTTAGTGTTGTAGAAGTAATTTTACCTGCGAGCACCATTGGTCGCAATTGAGGATTCGACCGTCAATGACCTTTATGTTAAACTTGTTATAACCTTCAATTTGAAACACCATATGTGTAGTAACCTTGCTGTTGAGTAAGTTATTTGTGCTACCTGTATCGATGAGAATGGTGATGGGTTGCTATTTAAGAAGTCCTCCAACTTTCGTTTACGGGTTGGAGTAGTCGGCCAGCGCATGCACTGCGTAGTCGGATGGTTGGGGCTCTTCCTTCATGGCTTCATTTTTGGGTTTGAGGCTTTTTTCAGATGATTTCCTGTCCTCATCCTCTACTGGTTCAATCATGAGGAGTCGGCCTTTTTTGCAACGATGTTCTCAGGCTCTATGATTCATCACAATGCCAACATAATCCCTTGGCAATTGTTCACAAAGCTTGTCTCTTATTAATTTTTTTAGTGTGGGGGCTCGGATGATAGTAGAGGAGGCTGAAAGCTTCAGCATGGCTGGTCGAGGAGCGACCCTTGTCCTTCATACTTCGTGGTTCAATCATTCTTCCTGGATTCTTGCGAAGGAAATCACCGTCATAAGAGTGTACGATTGCTGCACCTTTACTTCTCCTTAAATCTTTGGCTTTAGGCCCTCGATAAAAGTTCATAAAAGTTGCTTTTCAGACTAATCTATAGTTTGGTTAGATAAATGTTCAAACCTTTTTTGGTATTCATGTACTGTAGAGGTTTGTCGAATCTTTGTCAATTGTCCATCGATGTTGTCGAAATCGGTTGGTTTGACGTGATTTAGTAGTCCTTCCTTGAATCGCTACCAAGAAAAACCTCCATGGGTATGCTCACACCAGTTAAACCATTGAATAGCATCTCTCTCGAGGTGGATGGCATCAATCTTCACCCTTGCAATATCAGCAGTTCGATAGAACCGAAAATAGCGGTCCACGTGCGCGATTCATTTGATCAGGTCTCCTTCTTCCTATCTAGGGAAGTCAACCTTCATGCATAAAGTATTTGGATCAGGGATGATGTGGCCATGCTCTTAAGGATTATCTCGCTGATATGAAGTTTCTTCTTTTTGTGATTTCTTCGGGCTAGGTGGTTGACCCATGCTGAATTCGATAAAAAGAGGTCGCATCTTCTCCTCCATGCAGCTTTCAAAGGCTTCAAACTTGGCGGTGATGGCCTCCTCTGATGCCATGGTGTAGGCCTATAAATCTGTAATATTGAAATCTTTTTTCTGTTATTGAGTTAGTGGCATGAGAATTTTTGGAGAAGAGGTGACCGGTTGGATGGGTGGATCGGGTATATGGAAGTAGGCTGTGATTTAGGGTTGATTTGGGTGGCTATTTGGAATCAGTTTAGGGTACAATTTGGAGAGTTTCTTGGTAAGGATGGTAGGGTTTTGTAGATGAGAGAAAAGAGTCCGAAAACTCATAAATGACAACACTCAAATCTAATAGAATTTGACAAAAAAAGGTGTTGCGATGTATTGTCCTACCGAATAGATTTTACATCATAGAAATGATAAATTCTCAATGTAAATCCAAAAGAAAAATTCAAGAAAAATATACAAAAATCCTTGGTTCAGATGTACTCAATATCAATAAGAAGTTTGATAAAATTTTGGTAGAGTAATGGTAGGAAAATAGGGTAAAAGACAAAAGGTAACTCCTTTGTTGTAAAATTCTAATACTGCGTGACGAAGAATTTAAGTGCAATAAAACCAATTTTAGAAGGAATTTTTTCCAGAGATTAGTTGTAGATGAAAGCTAAGATGATCTATCAAATTATATAAAAGTTTCAACTAAAAAGGATGAACAATAATTCAGTATCAAGAGGCCAACAAGCGGTTGAAACTTTTTGCAATGTTTCTCCTTTGCAACAACGATAACATTTACGACAGTCAAAATTTATAGCTGATAAAATATGAAAAAATTCTTTAATATGTAAGGTAAAGGATCTTGTAGTATTGAAGAGGCATGGGTGATGAAATAATACCAGATCTCTAGTTCAAACGCAAGGGGTAGTAGCAGATTGATTTGATTTGCGGCTTGGGTGGAAGGTGGAGGCGCGTGTCATAGCAATTATGGGAATTGCTTGGAAAGGTGAGGACAGTAGAGATGGCGGCAAGGGCAGTAGGAATGCTGCTCTGATATTAGATGATAAAACCCTAAACGGAGCCATATAGATTTTGATCTCTAAGGGGGATCAACTCTTGGAACGCTATAGGGGTTCTTTCCTCCTAGAACTTAGCACAAGGTTGAATAAAAGATTAATCTTACTTGATAAAAGAGAGGGGACGACTACATCATTATATAGGATTCTAAACCCTAGCCCATGGGGTAACTGCCTAAGTAAAATTACTCTTTTACTCCTTCTATAGTTGACCTGCCTTAGTGGGAACAGGAGGTGGCTAGGTTGGCTCTAGAGCCGACCTAAGCAGGGGAAAACCCTGGCTGACTAGCCAGTTGCCCCCTAAGTGCTAAGGTCTCAATCTAAACCGTAGCTATACTTCTATATGATAGAAGTGGCTACGTAGGGTTTTATTACAATCTCACAGGGTTTTATTGATTACTTCTAGGGTGATTAGGACTCAACCCTGTTGGAGTCCTATCAGATTTATAATTAAAATTATTTTACTTAAATTTAGAGAGTTGAAAGGTTATCATGTTTCAAGTTCATTATGGTATATAGATAGGGGGTTTAGTTAAAACTTCGTCATCAATTAATTGTTATCATAAAAAGGGGGAGGTTGTTGAATCTCATATTTTGATGATGAAATCAATTATGAATTTATGAACTAATATGCTTTAAAGATAAGTGATGTAGGAAGGACTTTGATCATAGACACAAACCATCATAGGGTAAATTGTCGAAATAGGAGAATCAGACATTAAGTCGGATGAGTATCATGTCAGAGATTGGATATCGAGCTGGAGGATTAGTTGACGTGTCAAAGGATGGACTTTGTGCCATGAGTTCGGGTATCGGGTCGGACAGATCAAGTATTTCGCTAAATGATTGGATGTTCTAAGAAGTTAACATGTCGATAGATCGGGTGATATATTGAAGGAAAGGATAATGTGCCAGAGGTTCGGATGAAGTATCAAATGATTAGATGACATGTCAAAATGTTGGACAAGGTGCTAATTGCTTCATGATTGTGCTAGATATGTGATTGAGTGGTTATGTCTTGATCAAGGTTGTTTAGTGTCAAAAAAATTGAGTTTGTATTAGGTCAAAACCATGCTAACTTGATTATGAGCACATTGGGCCTAAACTAGGGCCGAATTAGACCAATTGGAAGGCCAATTCAATAAGCTAAAGCAGATATAGGACATGATATCTCCAGGCCTAGGCGATGGTGTTGGTAAGCCTCAGCGGGAGCATCATATGCGCAGCAAAAGATAAAAACAAAATCGATTTCCTACGTAGATCAAAATCGTCGCAAGATTGGTGTGTAGAAAAAGTCATAAAATCGAAAACTGCATCCTACGAGAGTTTATCTAAGGAGATCATATATCCATATTTTTTTAAATCTGGATGGAGAGGATAAAGGAGGCCAAATATCCTTCTTTCTAGCGATATTCATACGATAGATTGCTGCAGTGATACTCCTCCAATTGCAGCCCTAAGTTTCGTAACTCTTATGTAGAGGGAGGAAGGAGAATATAAGGGGGCGGCAAAAGGTGTAGCCTATTATCTATATATCTCCCCTCCTATTTATAGAGAGCCACTCATATAACCCTAATGGATCATGTTTTAGTGGGTATTAGATCTCCATCCGACTACCCACTAACCCTGGATTATTAGATCTCTATCCAACAATCTCCTTTGACCTCTAATTGGGTCTTATACAATGAGCTCATCAACGAAGGGTTTCATCTAATGAGAATAGGGGCTAATTAGATAACTCATATCAAATCCTCTATTCGTTGAAGCATCCATCATATGTGTGTGACCCTCTAGACCCAATACTGAGTTGGTTGTGAGTCGTACCTATCAAAACTCCTTCTAACTCAGTAAATTATTATCTCATAATAATTCACTTGACTCATCAACTATGAACGTAGTAAGCCACTACGACATAGTCCCCAAACGGTATAGGGGATCTTATCCGTTAGACCTATTTGTCCTCAGTTACCATGTATCTATAATCCCTCATCAATCTAATATCCTAGAGATCGTATACTAGGCATGGTACTATCAGGCCACATATAAAATCTATTTAAGTCTTGCTCTAATCGGATTCTTTTGGAGAACTCCTTTTCTCTCAATTCGACCAACCTGATCAGGGATTTACCTAACCGAGAGTATATAGGATATTACTTTTATGATACTAAGAGTGTATGATCCTCTATTGATATTCAATAGCCTTCATAAAGTTGGCTACCAATCCCAATAATTGGTTATACCAGATCTGGAACTTTTCAGACCTGTAAGTCCGACATCAAAGAGAGTACTTAAACAAGACATCTTTGATGTCTCAAGTCTCAGGACTAGATACACATTTGAGACTATAATCACTGTCTCATGTTAGGTATCATTACCCATATAGCAATCCGCAAGCATATAAATTAGTGAACTCATTCTCCAATGAGCACCTATAATGTATCATTAGTGTCTCCAAGCAAGTGGCTATGAGACCAGTCACCTCATTATATAGATAAGTATACAATACACCAATCTATCTAGTTTTCTCGATGTCCCTCTTGAGCAAACTATGACTAAGATTATTTAGGATTTAAGTTTAAAGGTGAATTGGTCTTATTATCATGATCTTATAATGATTTGATTCTCATTGCATAGAACCAATGACATCACAATATATATATTCAACTTATAATATAATATGAAAATATATTAATAATAATAATGTAAAAAGATTTATAATATGTCACATGTGCCATCACTCATGTGATTGGCTTGCAAGGCACCTATAACCAGTAATCTCCCACTTGACCTAAAGCCAACCACCTATGTCTATGATCTCCATCAGACAACTGTGACACTCAAATACAATATGAGCTAATGGCTTTATTAGTGGATCTGCAATATTATCTTTGGATAAAACTCTTTCCATTGTTATATCTTTATGGGCTATGATCTCTCTAATCAAATAAAATCTCCTTAGAACATTTCTGATGACACCTGGGTTCCCTTGCTAGAGCTACCGCCTCATTGCTATCACTATATACATCGAGCTATGATCTCTCTAATCAGGTGGAACCTCCTTATAAAGTTTCTGAAGAGACCTGGGTTCCCTTGCTAGAGCTATAGCCGTGTTGCTATTGATATGTATATGGGAATCGACACCACGTTACTTGGTTCAACTCCCAAATCTCTGATGAACTTCGTCATCCACACCCCTTCCTTTGCTACTTCTGCTGCAACAATGTATTCCGCCTCTATGGTTAAGTCAGCAATAGTATCTTGCATGAAACTCTTCTAGCTTACTGCTCCTCCATTCATGGGTGAAAATATACCCTGAGTTTGTCTTGCTATCATTAATGTCAGACTAGAAGCTTGAGTCCATGTAGCCCTCAACCTAGAGGCTACTTTCTCCATATATCAGTAAAAGATCCTTAGTCCTTCTTAAGTATTTAAGAATATTCTTTATTGCCTTCCAATGTTCCAAACCTGGATCTGCTTGATACCTGCTCATGACACATACGCTGTATCAGGCTTAGTATTTAGCATTGCATATATGATAAACACTATCACCGAGGCAAAAGGTATCTTATCTATATTTGTCATTTCTTCAAAAGTCTTTGGGGACATACTCTTATAAAGTAATATTTCATGTTTTATCGGTATGAGACCTCTCTTGAAATTCTTCATGCCAAACCTTTTGATAATATAGTCTATATACCTGGACTAGGACAAGCCAAACATTCACTTGGATTTATCTCTATAGATCCAGATCCCTAAAATATAGAATGCTTCCCCTAAGTCCTTCGTGGAGAAGTTTTTGGATAGCTAAGCCTTTACTATGGAAAGTATTCTTACATCATTCCCAATGATTAAGATGTCATCCATATACAACAACAAGAAGGTGATAACACTCTCAATTACCTTCTTATACACATAAGGCTTAACTTCATTCTTAACGAAGTTATAAGATCTGATTATCTCATCAAATCTTATGTTCCAACTTCGAGAGGCTTGCTTCAATCCATAAATGGACCTGAGCAACCTGCACACTTTATTTGGACTCTTTCTGGAAACAAATCCCTTTGGCTATATCATATACACATCATTCTCGAGGTTGCCATTGAGAAATATAGTTTTCACATTCATTGCTAGATCTCATAGTCATAGTGTATTGCAATAGCTAAAAGAATTATGATAGATTTAAGTATAGCTACGGGTGAAAATATTTTGTTATAGTCAACTCCCTACCTTTGACGATATCTTTTAGCCACCAGTCTTGTCTTATAGGTCTCTATCTTTCCATTTACTCTAATCTTCTTCGTGAAGATCCATTTGCAACTGATTGGTACAATACCCTCCGGTGCATTCATAAGGTTCCAAATCTTATTGGAGTACATGAAATCTATCTCAGAATTCATGGCTTCTTACCACTTCTCGGAGTCTATACTCTCATAATAGCCTCCTCGTAGGTCTAAGGATCAATATCCTAAGAGTCCTCTCTAATGATATATTTCACATATCTTTCAGGAGGGTGAGATACTCTGTTAGACCTGCATAAAGTTGAAACTTATGTTATATGCACATGCTAGGTTCTCCAACCTCACTTAACTCTATCTCACTCCCACTGTTTTTACCAAGAATGTGCTCCTTCTTAAGAAACATAACCCTCTTGGTAATAAAGACCTTTTGGTCCTCGAAATGATAGAAATAATATACACAAGTTTCCTTGGGGCATCCCACGAATTTACACCATTCTGTCATTAATCCAAATTTGTTGGGATTGTATCTTTTAACATAGGTAGGATAGCCCCAAATCTTAACAATCTTAAGATCATGCTTTGTTCCTTTCTATATCTCATATGGTGTAGACACTACCGACTTTGATGAAACTCTGTTCAAAAGATAAGCTGTGGTCTCTAGGTCATATCCTTAGAATGAAATAGGTAGATCAGTGAAACTCATCATGGATTGACCATGTCCAACAGCATGCAATTCCTCCTTTCTGATACGTTATATCCACTAGGATAAAATCCCATAGTCCCTAAGGAATTGGGTGAACTCTGTACTCAAGCACTCTCCTCCTCAATGTGATCGAAGAGTCTTAATACTCTTTTTAATATGGTTCTCCACTTCATTCTTATATTCCATGAATTCCTTAAAGGCCTTGGACTTATACTTCATCAAGTACATGTGTCCATACCTGGAGAAATCATTACTGAATGTAATGAAGTATGAGTAATCGCCTATAATTTAAGTTGACATGGGACCACATGCATCACTATATATGAGTTCTAGTAGCTCAATAACTCTCTCTCCAATTCCACTAAAAGGAGAGTTGGTCATCTTTCCATAAAGGCAAGGTTTGTAAGTTATATGATGTTAGGATTAAAGTGGCACTAAGAGGGGGTGTGAATTAGTGCTTATGAAAAATTTACATCGATTTAAATATTCACTCAATAAAACTCATATCGAAAATATGTTTAAGTGAAGAGATGTTTGTAAGAGTGTAAGCAAAGATAATAGACTATTAAATAAGAAACCAATGAAGATAAAGAGCAAAGAAGAGGAAGCAAACTGATTTTATAGTGGTTCAATCTCATGACCTACGTCCATTCTCGATTCCTCCTCTGTTGAGGTCCCCGGTGTCCACTATTGATCTTCCTTCAATGGATAAAGATCAACTCTATTCTCCTTTTGTAGGTATAGGAGATAACCTTTTCAAGTCTCTAAGCTCTCCCTTAAATAACAACTACACAAAATGAAATTTGGGGGGGGGGACGGCTCTCAAAGAATTATAATAGCATTTTTCACATTTTTTTGCTCTTAATTCTTGTATACTTAAGAAAGAACGGGTGAGATATTTATAGGCTACAAATGGCTTCAGAAGTGGATCTAAAATTTAAATTTTTGGAGATTTTTTGAGGTGTTGACAGCCTCTCCCCTTGGAGACTATGTTCTAGCGGTAATACGGGCTTAAGAAAGAATGTGTGAGATATTTATAGGCCACAAATGGCTTCAGAAGTGGAGCCAAAATTTAAATTTTTGGAGATTTTTTGAGGTGTTGACAGCCTTTCCTCTTGGAGACTATGTTCTAGCGGTAATACGAGCAGCCTGGGCAATACCACCACCTGACACACCTTCAAAGACTGTGTCATCTTAGAGACCGTGTCCTTGAAGACCGTGTGTTATTTAACTTTGGGTTATTGAAATGATTTTTATAATAAGTCTAAATCAACCCTAATTAAGGCCTAAAGACCTTTTAATTAAGTTAGTAAAATTAACTCTTATTATGATGCTAACTACGATACTTAACACATAATCTTTGTTGTTTGGCCGTCAATTGATCTCTCAGTGAACTCCGAGTGAACTCCCAACATCCATCTGGTGAACCCTCGATAAGCTCTTGATTTCCTTTCAGCAAACTCCCGATGAACTCCTAGCATTCTTTCGATGAACTCCCTGCGAGCTCTTGGCAACTTATCGGTAAACTCCCAATGAACTTCTCAGAAAACCTCTAGTGAGCTCTCGACGAGCTTCTGACAACATCGTCCGGACCTCGGCTGACCTCCGGCAAACTCTCGGTAAGCTCCCACTGCGTTGTTTGAACCTTTACTCGATGCTCGAACTTGACTCTGGCCCAACATCTGATTGTAATGCTTTTCCAATATCGCAGTTAATCCTGCATCACTTTTTTTAACACATAAGTTAGATCATAAAAATTATCAATTGATTTCATCATTAAAATCTGAGACTCAACAATCTCCCCCTTTTTAATGATGACAACCAATTGATGATGAGAATTAACCATAACTCTCTCTATGTATATATCATAGGATAAATAAAACAAACTTGAATTCAAAAGTACCATCACTTTTGAATTCAAGCATTTTGATCTTTTTACACAATGTTACCATGCATGATAAATTTTTTAAATATTCTGATATCACATAAACATTTTAATCATTATATTCACAAGATAACCATATCAATATCCATTTCAACTATTTCAAAAATCTTAAAATATTTCTTATATCATTAATTATTTCATTTCTCCTCCTTTGTCATCAACAAAATGGAGAAATGCTCAACATATATTTAAACATTCTTCAACATTTATCACATAAAGAAATTGATTTCCCCCCTTTGTAAATAAAATAGAAGAAGAAAGGGGGGATGTTAAAGATAAAAAAAATAGTATAAAAAATCAAATATTAAGTTGGGGGGATACTTAAAAATATTCATTAAGGATATATATAAAAATAACATGAATCAAAATAATTTTTGAGATAGGATAGAAATTAATCTTATCTTAAAAAGAACTTTGAATCTCATTTTCTCTCTTGTAAATGTTAATTTCAAATAGAATCATTTCGAAAGAGAGCTCAAAAAATCGAGAAGTCCAAGAAGACTATAAGAGCTACTCATGTATTTAAAATCATCTCATATAAATTTAAAGCAAACACTCAAGAAATCTAAAAAATTACAAATTATGCATTTGGATGGTTTAACATTCCTAACTCTTTTCTAATAAAGTCAAATTATTCTTCATTTAATGGCTTGGTGAATATATCAGCCACTTGATGGTTAGTATCAATAAATTCTAAAGATATATCATGATTATATACATGATCTCTAATAAAGTGATGTCTAATATCAATATGTGTAGTTCTTGAGTGATGAATGAGATTTTTAGTTAAAAATATTGCACTCAAGTGTTATCATATTTAATAGTAATATTTTTCAAATGAATTCCATAATCTTCTAAAGTGTTTTTCATGTAAATGACTTATGCACAACATGCACCAATTGTTATATACTTAGCTTCGGCTGTAGATAATGCAACCAAATTTTGTTTCTTGGAAGACCAAGAAACAAGAGCATATCCTAATAATTGACATGTTCCTATTGTACTCTTTTTGTCTATTCTATAACCTCCAAAATTGGTATCCGAATAGGCAAGCAAATCAAAATTTTTAGACTTAGGATACTATAGTTCTAAATTAGAGGTTTCTTTTAAATATATAATTATTCATTTAACTACCTTAAAATGATAATATTTAGGATGGATTGAAACCTTGCACATAATTCAATACTAAATATTATGTCCGGTCTAGTAGCAGTTAAATACAATAAACTACATATCATTCCCCTATATATTTTTTGAT
Organism: Ensete glaucum; assembly: GCA_021527575.1. Taxonomy (NCBI): domain Eukaryota; kingdom Viridiplantae; phylum Streptophyta; class Magnoliopsida; order Zingiberales; family Musaceae; genus Ensete; species Ensete glaucum. The sequence continues at coordinate 35,122,172 of CM038558.1, read as the reverse complement.
CATAATTTTCACCTTCGTTATCCAAGTCTAATTTTGTAGAATTACTCATGAGTTGTTTATGGCCTTAGCATTATCCATACTAAAATATTTTAGCAAATCTAAGGTATACTTAGTTTGACTTATAAAGAACCATTATTTAATTATTTTATTTATAATATTAAAAAAAGTTAATTCACCCATTATGCTCATTTTAAATTCTTGGCTTATACTCTTGGCAAAAGATTCATATAAGAATTCATTTGTTGGATCAAAAATAATATCATCAACATAAATTTGAATAACTAGAAAATTATTTTTAAAATACTTATAAAATAATGTGGTATCAACCTTGCCTTCTAAAAAAATTATTTAAAATAAGGAAATAGCTAGTCTTTCATATTAAGCCCTAGGGGCTTATTTCATCCCATAAAGAGCTTTAGATAATTTGAAAACCTGATTCAAAAAGGAATAATTTTTAAAACTGGGAGGTTGTTTAACATAAACTTCTTCGGAAATAAAATAATTAAGAACATCACTTTTGACATCCATTTGAAATAATTTAAAACTTTTAAAAGAGGCAAAGGCAAGGAGCATCCTTATGGCTTCAAGTCTAGCCATAGGAGCGAAGGTCTTTTCATAATCGATCTCTTCTTCTTTGTTGAAATCCTTGGTAACTAATCTAGCCTTGTTTCTAACCACGATACCATTTTTATCTTGCTTATTTCTAAGGATCCATTTAGTACCAATCACTAAACGGTCACTAGGTCTAGGAACAAGCTCCCACACCTCATTTCTCTCAAATTGGTTTAACTCTTCATATATTAAAATAACTCAAGAATCATCTTGTAGGGCTTCCTCAATGCATTTTAGTTTAATTTGAGATAAAAATGAGGCATTAGCATAAAAATTCTTAAATGATGAACGAATTTGAACACCTTTTGATGTATCTCCTATTATTAACTCCTTAGGTTGAGTATCTACATACTTTCATTCCTTAGGTAATGATTCTTTGGAAGTAGATACATACAAGTTGTTTTGGAGAGGAGATTTATCATTTAAATTTAAAGTATCAAAATTATGATCATCATCAAAATCAATTTTCTTCAATTTGGAAACCTCACTAAAAATAATATGGATGGATTCCTTAATTACTAGAGTTCTTTTATCAGAAACACGATAAGCTTTTAAAATTGAGAAATAACTAAGAAATATGCCTTTATCGGATTTTGCATGAAACTTTTCTAAGATATCTTTTTTATTCAAAATAAAATATTTACAACTAAATACTTCAAAATATAAAATATTGGGTTTTTTATTATTCCACAAATCATAAGGAGTTTTGGAGAGTAATGGAGTTTTCGAGAGTAATGGTCTTGCGAGAACTCTGTTCATGACATAGCATGTCGTGTTAATGGCTTCGACTCAAAAAATTTGGGTAGGCTATATTCATTTAACATGATTCTAACCATTTCTTGTAAGTTCCTTTTTTTTATTTTTACTACTCCATTTTGTTGTAGATTTCTAGAGTAGAGAAATTATGGTTGTACCTATTTGACTTATAAAAAGTTTGAAAATCATAATTTTAAAACCCACCACTATGATCACTTTGTATGGATGAAATCATAAAACCCTTTTTGTTTTGAACAAGATTGCAAAATTATGAAAAATATTTAAAAGCATCAAATAAGTCTAAGTGTATCTACTATAATTATCTACAACAACAAATGCATATTTGCTACCTCCTCAGCTTGCAATATCAATTAGTCCAAATAAATCTATATGGATCAATTCTAGTAGATTGCTTATTTGATTTTTTGATTTTAAACTACTTTTTATTTGTTTTCCTAGTTGGCATGCATTACAAGCTTTGTTTTTTACGAACTTGATGCTAGGCATTCCTCTTACTAGATTTTTAGTTGAGATTTGGTTTAATAGTTTTATGTTAGCATGTCCTAGTCTCCTATGCCAAATCCATGCATCATCATTTAAGGCCAAAAAATATATTTTATTATAAAAATTATCAATGTCAACAGTATACACATTATTGCTTATTAAGGCAATCATAGAACTATTCTTGTGTGGTATTTCAATTATACAAGCATTAGATTCAAATTTGATAATGTATTCTTTATCACACAATTGGCTAATGCTTAGTAGATTATGTTTCAAAGCGTCAACTAATAACACATCTTCAATCAAGAGGTTTGATTTGTTATTTATAGTTCCTATCCCAATGATTTCTCTTTTGTTGTTGTCTCCGAAGGTGACAAATCCTTCATTTAGGCTAGTAAGCTTAGATAAATGAGTTGGATCTCCGGTCATATGCCTTGAGCATCCACTATTAAGGTACCATTTTGTGTTTCTAATCTTTGTTTGAAGACATAACTATAAGAAATAGGATTTTGGTTTAGGTACCCATTTGACTTTGGGTTCCTCATGAAAAACTCTACCTAATTTTACTAATGGCATCGAGTTGTTTATGGTTCCTTTAGGAACCCAAATTAATTTGTGTGGACCATGCCTTTTAAATGAACATGTATAGGCATAGTGTATAATTCTTCCACAAAAATTATATTTATTTCTAGGTGAAACATATAATGTAGGTCCTTTGACGAAGATGGTTGGCTTTTGTTGAGTGTTACTCATAAAGCCAATTCCTTTCTTTCTATGAATATGACCCTTATTAACAAGGATCATGTTTAAGGATTTGTTATATATTTTAAAATTTTCTAATATTTCTTGTAATGAAATATTTTCTTTCTTAAGTATATCTAATTCTTCACACTCAGTGCAAGGAGCTATCCTATGTTCATCATACTCCTTTTTAAAATTTACAAATTCACTAGCAAGTAAAGCATGATCTTTCTTTAATAATTTATACTTTTTATTAACTAATTTAAAATCATCAAATAAGTCATTAAATATATTAAACAATTCATTATAAGATAAGGAAGACTTGTTTAGGTTACTTACCCTATTGTCAAATGCCATTAAAGTGTAATTTACAACTTTTTTCTTATTAGTTTTCTCCTTGCCTTCGGATGAACTTGAGTCGTCGTAAGTAGCTTTGAGCGTCTTCTTCTTCTTTGGTTGCTTCTTCTTCACTCAGGGACATTTATTTTGAAGTATCCTAACTTCTTACATTCATAACATATTATTGAGTCCTTTTTTAGTTCACTTTTGTTCTTAGCATCTTGTTTTGTTTTAGTCATTTTTAAGAATTTCTTAAATTTTCTTGTAAGAAGTGTAAAGTCTTCATCATCGTCGTCGTCACTTGAGTTTTCTCCCAAGTGATCTTCCTTGGTTCTAAGTGTTATGTCTTTCTTATTCTTTGAAAGGCTATTCTCGAGTTCATCATGTGCTATACATATCATTTCATAAATCATCAAATACCCGATTAGTTATTCAAGCGAAAAATTATTTAGGTCCTTTGCTTCTTGTATTGTCGTTACTTTAGGATCCCAACTTTTTGAAAGGGATCTTAATATTTTGTTAACAAGTTCAAAATTACAAAAATATTTATCAAGTGTTTTTAGACCATTGAGAACATCTGTAAAACTGGTGTACATGTCTCCTATGGTCTCACTTGGTTTCATACGAAACAACATATAGTTATGCACCAGAAAAATAATTTTCAACTCTTTGACTCGATTAGTGCTTTCGTGTGTGACTTCAAGTGTGTGTCAAATCTCGTATGCAGTTTCACATATAGAAATATGATTAAATTTATTTTTATTAAGAGCACAAAATAAAATGTTCATCACTTTAGCATTCAAAGATAAAGTCTTCTTTTTTGAATCATTTTATTCGTTCATTGGTTTGGAAGACTTTTCAAAACCACTTTCAACTATATGCCATAATTTGAAATCTATAGAAAGTAGGAAAATTCTTATTCGAGTTTTCCAATACGTGTAATCCATCCTATTGAATATGGGAGGATGAGTCATAGAAAGTCCTTCTTGATTATTAACAAAAGCCATCTATCTTGGGTTTTAAGCTAAATAGAGAGAAACATGGCTCTAATACCAATTGTTAGTATCAAAGCAGCACTAAGACGGGGGGTGAATTAGTGCTTATGAAAAATTTATGTTGACTTAAATATTTGCTCAATAAAACCTGTATCGAAAATACGTTTAAGTGTAGAGATGTTTTTAAGAGTGCAAACAAATATAGTAGACAATTAAATAAGAAAGCAATGAAGATAAAGAGTAAACAAGAGGAAGTAAACTGATACAATAGTGTTTTCATAAGTTTTTTGCTCTTAATTCTTATATACTCAAGCAAGAATGGGTGAGGTATTTATAGGCCCCAAATGGCTTTAGAAGTGGAGCCAAAATTCAAATTTTTGGAGATTTTTCGAGGTGTTGACAACCTATCCCCTTGGAGACTATGTTCTAGCGATAGTACTACCAGCCTATACGGTACCATCACCTGACATAATATAGAAGACTGTGTTTGGGTGGTGCTACCGCCTAACACACCTTCGAATACTATGTCATCTTGGATATTGTGTCTTCGAAGATCGGGTCATATCTGACATTGGGTTACTAAAATGACTTTTATAATAAGTCTAAATCAGCCCCAATTAAGTTCTAATGATCTTTTAATTGAGTTAGTAAAACTAACTCTCATTATGATACTAACTACGACACTTAACACATAATCTTCATTATTCGGCTGTTAATTGATCTCTTGGTGAACTCCTGACATCCTTCCGGTGAACCATCGATGAGCTCCTGATTTCCTTTTGGCAAACTCCCGATGAACTCCTAGCATTCTTCTAACGAACTCCCGATGAGCTCCCGACAACCTATCGACGAACTCCTGATGGACTTCCCAGTAAACCTATGGTGAGCTCTTGGCGATCTCCCAACAACATCGTCCGAACCTCAACCAATCTCTGGTGAACTCTCGACGAGCTCCCATTGCATCGTCCAAACCTCGGCCCGATGCTTGAACTTGACTCCGACCCAACATCTAATTGTAATGCCCTTTTACTATCATAGTTAATCCTGCATCACCTTTTTTTAACACATAAGTTAGATCATAAAACTCATCAATTGATTTCATCATCAAAATCCGAGACAACACATACGACTCATAGTCGAATAGATCTAGATATTCATATTTTAATAACCTTTGAAACCCTCATTGATATGAGTAAGCCTACAATTCCACAGGTATGCATTGTTTACCTCATCTCATTTCCTCTTGGATGTATTTACATTCATGATGTGTGGAGAAATGTCTAACACATATAAGTAATTTATCAAGGTCCCTCTAGTAATGATCTTATCATCCAGAATTATTAAATAATTATTATTCTCAAAAACTAATTTATATTCATTAATTATCAAATAAGAAATAAAAATAATATTTTTGAAAATAGAGAGACAAAATAGCATGCATCCAATGCAATGATAGCTCCACTAGGCATATGTAAGGTAACCTCCCCAATGACAACTGCAACAACTCTTGCTCCATTGCCCATGTTGAAGTCCATCTCACCTCTGGCCGGTCTACTAGGTCTTGCTAGAATATGCAATGTTTAGTAGATATGATAAACACTCACGATATTTAATACTCATGTGTTATCATAAAAATTTGATAAGTGAAGACTGATCATGAATATACCTAAAGCTTCTCTAAGCTTTTGTTTCACCTTGTCTACAAGGTAATCCTTATAGTTCCTCTTCTATTGTCCGTCTTTACTATAGTGGAAGCACTATCCTTTGTCCTTTGCTAGGACTTTCTTGGCAACCTTTGTCTTACCTAATCTTTCTTTGCCTTTGACCTTCTTAAGGGTGTTACTAGCCTTCCTTTTCTTTTTGGTATCACTAATATAGAGAACTGGCTTCTCTTTCTTGATGATACTCTCAACTTCTCTCAATATATTGAGGAGTTCAGGGAGACTTACCTCAAACTTCCTCATGTTAAAATTCAAGATGAAGTGAAAAAAAGGAATCTATTAGGGATCAAAGTATAAGATCAATGTACATGTTATCCTCTAGGGCTACTCATAGACCTATGAGTTTCTCTATCCACTCTATAATCTTCATGACATGGTTTTGAACCGATATCCCTTTTGGCATCCTAGCTTGGAAGAGTCTCTTAGATATCTCATATCTTTTAGTTCTTCCATGTTTCTCAAATAGTTAACGGAGATGAAAAATGATAGAATTGGCATCCATGCTCTCATGTGTCTCTATAACCCAGGAGTCATGGAAGCCAATATGCAGTATTTTGCCAATGTGAAATCATCTATATACTTCACATAGCGAGTGATTTCATCCCCACTTGCCCCTTCTTCTGGTGTGGGCATAATTGTATCAAAGACATATGTGATTTTCTCCGCTATAATAACTATTCTCAAATTGTGGAGCCAATCCATGTAGTTTTGACCAGTGAGGCGGTTGGCGTTAAGTATGCCACATAGGGTGTTTGCAAGCGACATATTTCTGATAAATAAGATATAACATAAATAAATAACATGTAAATTTTATGAAAAAACTAATTAAGATATGGACTTTTATCTTAATGTACTACTACTATTTTCCTAGCAAATCATATGACACCCTCGGCACGTGAAACAAAAGTCTATGATAGACTTCTAGTGGGGATTATGATTCAATTGGCATCTTAGTGTAACCTCGAGTGACTCGACCAATTATACTAAGCCCAAAAGATAGTCAACTCTTGCCAATCACAACTCCTCATGATTCTCATCATGTTTGGCCTTAAAATCATCATGGTCTCTATTGTTTGACCAACTATGAAGTTCAATTAGGTCATCACCATTGTTACAAGATGAGTCTGATTCGATATTGTACTCTCGAGTAACTCGACCAAGCATACCATGTCCTCATGGCACCGATCACATCTTTATGTCATAGACAAGATCTTGATCACGTAAATAAGTGAGTCAACCTATGTCGTGATTCAATTTCTTCCTACAATGATAGAAGGCCACGTAGGTCAATCTTATTACCTCATGCTTACTAACTTAATATTATCGTAGGAGGGGTTTTCATTTTGTATTGGTCTCCTAATATATCATGTCACACACATGCATAATTAATATATATCTACATTGCATGCAAATATATATATATATATATATATATATATATATATATATATATATATATATATATATATAGTAGGAATATAATACATATCATATATGCAAACTACACCGGATTATCATGAGCCGCCAACTAATATGATTAAGCCCGAGCCAATAGGTATAACCACTCACAATAAGATCTATGTGTGCATCGGCATATCTTAATGCCCTGTGATCGTTGATCTTATCATCATCGATTTCATCGGATCCTTGCTGCATCACCATGCATCGTGATCTCCTGCCATGGCATCGTAGGTCCCGTTGTCACCTCCACACTCCTACCACACATTTCATTGTAATTTTAAAATAATCACAGGCATATAGGTCCAATAATAAATGAGAAAAATTAAAAGGGCTCGCGGGCCCTAATAATAATAATTATTACATGTACACACATCATATCACAAGGCTCATGATCATCTATCCATATTATTATTTTTTTAGAAATCATGATATGTCAGGATTTTTAGAATTATCAAGGGTATTTTTGAAATTCTGGACAAAAGGATAGATATGAGAATTTCTTAAATTTCGAGGGGTAAAATCATCCTTTTGATAAAAAAAGTCCTAGCCCTTTTTTCCCACCTCCAATGAGCCGCCATCATCGCCCCTGCGCAGGTGGCGGTTGCCCTTGTCCGTGGGTGGGTGCCATCGCAGTTGCACATGGCTACCTGGCTCATAAGCGACCTCCCCTATTGGCGGTAGCCCTAGCCATGGGCGATCACCCCTGCAGGTGGCCTAGCTGTGGGTGGCCGCCCCTATAGGTAGCCTGCCCGTAGGTGGCTACCCCTCCTCATTGCCTTCGCTGTGAATCGTAGCAAAAATATGTAGAATAATTCTACGTGATTCAATCTCATCACATAGTTTAAAAGCCAATATTTGCACGAACAACCTTGACTCTAATAGCATTATTGGGAAACCTCAGCGAAAGCATCACATGCGTAGTGGAAGATCAAAACAAAATTGGTTCTATGTAGATCAATTCGTCGTGCAAAAGATTAGTGCAAAGAAAATTATAAAATCAAAAAATATATCATATGAGAGATTATTTACTTAGGGAGATCATATATCCATATTTTTTTAGATCTGGATGGAGAGGATAAAGGGGTCAAGTGTTCTCCTCTCTAGTGGTATCCACATGATGTATTACTGTAGCGAGACTCCTCCAATCGTAACTATAAATTTTGTAACTCTTGTGCAGAGGGAGGGAGGAGAATAAGAGGGGGTAGCCAAAGGTGCAACCTATCACATAAGAGCTGCCCCTGCCTCCTATTTATAGAGAGCCACCAAAAACCCTAGGGATCCTACTTTAGTGGGTAGTGGATCTCCATCCACTTACCCACTAACCTTGGATTATTGGATCTCTATCTAATAATTTTCTTTAACCTCTAATTAGTCCTTATGTAGGGGCCTCATCAATGTCGGGTCTCATCTAATGAGAATAGAGGTAAATTGGATCTTTATCCAATCCTCTATCACTAAAATATCCACCATAAGTGTGTGACCCTCTAGGCCCAATACCAAGCTAGCCATGAGTCCTCCCTATCAGAACTCCTTGTGACTTAGTGAATTATTATCCCATAATAATTCACTCGACTCATCGACTATTGACGTACTAGGCTATTGTGTCATAGTCCCCAAACTGTACAAGGGATCTTATCTATTAGACCTATCTGTCCTCAGTTACCATGTATCTATAGTCCCTCATTCATCAAATATTCTAGAGACCTTATACGGGGCATGGTACTGTCAGGTCACATACAAAATCTTTCTAAGTCGCTCTAATCAGATTCTCTTGGAGAACTCATTCTTTATCAATCCAACTAACCTGATCAGGGATTTACCTGAGCGAGAGCATATGAGATATTCATCTCATGATACCAAGAGTGGATGATCCTCTATTAACACTCAATAGCCTTCGTAAGATTGGCTACCAATCCCGATAATCGACTATACTATATCATAAACTTTTCAGATCTATAAGTCAAGCATCAAATAAATAAGTACTCAAACAAGGTATCATTGGTGTCTCAAGTCTAAGGACCAGATGTACAACTGATACTATGGAATCGTTTTCTAACGTTATGTATCATTAATCATACAACATTTCATAAGCGGATCAATCAATGAACTCATTCTCTATGAGTACTTATATTGTATCCTTAGTGTCTCCACACAAGTGGCTATGAGACTAGCCGCTTCCATCATATGGATGAGTATGTATACCAATATTTCTGGTTGTCTCGATGTTCCTCTCGAGCAATATATGACCGAGTTTATTTAGGATCTGTATTTAAAAGTGAATCAATCTCATTATCGTGATCTCATCACGATATGATTCTCATTGTACAGAACCAAGGACATCACAATATATATATATATATATATATATATATATATAACATATAATATAATGTGAGAATATATTAATAAAAATAATGTAAACAGACTATGCAACGTGTCATACGTGCCATCACTCACATGATTGGCTTATTCATTCATAAGTCAATAATAAAAAACATGGGTTAATACTTCTTTCTTTTTTTCATCAACAAAAAGAAGAGAGTATATCAAATCTAATTATGTAAAAATAATAATTACTTTCAGATCATGGTATATGAAACATCTTATCAAAGATAAATTTGAGTTATAGGCATTGAGATAAATCTCAAGTCATGAGTATACAACTCATGAATACAAAAGAGTCTTACAAAATAATCTCAAGTCATGAATACTAAAATATTATAATTCATTTAGATAAATCTTCTCTTTAGTCATTAGCAAAAAGAAAGAATCATAGAAGAACAAATAACAAAAGAAAGAATCATGATTTGAAAGATTCAATATGCCTAATTCTCTTTTAATAAAATTAAATTATTTCTTACTAAGTAATTTAGTAAAAATATTCGTTAACTAATGTTTTGTGTCCAAGGATATATCATGATTACTTATTTGATCTCTAATAAAATAATATCTAATATCAATATGCTTGGTTATTAAATGTTGAATATGATTTTTTGACAAGTAAATTATATTAGTATTATCACACTTTATAGGGATATGTTTTAAGCAAAGTTCATAATTTTCTAAAGTGTATTATATCTAAATTACCTACGCACATTATGCACCCGCCATAATATATTCAGTTTCATTTATAGATAGTGTGATAGAGTCTTAATTGTCGGGTGACCAAGACATAAGTGCATGACCTAGGAATTTATAAGTTTCAGGTATACTTTTTCTATTTATTTTTCATCCTATAAAACCAGCATCAGCACAAGCAATCAAATCAAAATTTTTAAATTTAGGATATTATAATAACATATTAGAAGTTCCTTTTAAGTAACTAAAATTTTTTTTACTACTTTATATTGAGATTATTTTAGGATTATATTTAAATCCTATATAAAGCCCAATACTAAATATTATTTCAGGTCTAATTGCAATAAGGTATAATAAACTACCTATAATATCTCTATAAGTCTTTTGATTATAGCATTATACTTTATTGTCTATACCCAATTTAGTAGAGATGCTCATTAGTGTATTGATAGCTTTAATAGTATTCTTATAAAATCATCTTAATAGATCAAGAGTATACTTGGTTTGACTAATAAAAATTTTATTATTTAATTATTTAATTTATATTCTTAGAAAAAAATATTAATTCACTCATTAAATTCATTTCAAATTCTTAGTTCATACTATTAGTAAAAGATTTATATAAAATTTATTAATAGAATAAAAATTACATCATTAAATAATAAAAATATTTTTAAAATATTTAATGAATAATATAGCATCGATCTTATCTTTTAAAAAATTATTTTGAATAAGAAAAAAACTATATCTCTCATACCAAACCTTAGGAGATTGTTTCAACCTAGAGAGAGCCTTAGATAATTTATCAACATGATTGTGAAAAAGATAATTTTCAAATCTAGATAATTGTTCAACATAAACTTCTTTGAAAATAAAAGTATTAAGAAAAATACTTTTGACGTTCATTTGAAATAAATTAAAAATTTTAAAATATACATGGGCAAGAAGTATCCTTATGACTTCAAGTTTACCTATAGGAACAAATGTTTCTTTATAGTCTATACCTTCTTCTTGATTGAAATTTTTAGCCACTAATATAACCTTATTTCGAACCATGACACCTCGTTCACTTGCTTTTTCCTAAAGATCTATTTAGTGCCAATTAATCACTATATTTATGAATAAATATTCAAATTTTATTTTTTCAATTGATTTAGCTCTTCATGCACTATAGAGCCCCATGAGTCATCTTTAAGAGCATTATCAATATATTTAGGTTCAATTTAAGATAAAAGATAGTATTTGCATAAATATTTTCAATGAAGAATGAGTTCAAACATCTCCAGTAATTAGATCTTTAGGATGTGTATCTATATACTTCCATTCGCTAGGTATGATTTCTTTAAAAGTATATGTATCCAAGTTGTTTTGAAGAGTATAATTATTATTTAAATTTAATTTATTAAATTAAAATCATCATCATATTATTTTTCTTAGCTTCAAGAGATTCATCAAAAATAATATGAATAGATTCTTTAATAACTAAAGTTCTCTTATTGAATACTTGATAAACTTTTAGAGATAGAGAAATATTCAATAAAAATATCTTCATCAGATTTTGTATCAAATTTTCTTAAGACATCATTGTCATTTAAAAATAAAACATTTATAACAAAAAAAATGTTAGAATATGAGATATTCGATCTTTTATTACTCTACAATTCATAAGAAGTTTTAAATAGATAAGATCTTATAAAAACTATATTCATGATATAGCATATTGTGTTAACAATCTCAGCCCAAAAATATTTGAGTAGGCTATAGTCAATAAACATAGTCCTTGCTATCTCTTGTAAGCTCCTATTCTTTCTGATAAAACTCATAGATTTATTCTTAGTATTACTATCAAGTAAGCATGATATTTAAATTTAATATTATATTATTTATCATAAAGTTGGCTAATGCTTATTAAGTTGTGTTTCGAGTCATTTACTAAAAGCATATTTTCAATTAAGAGTTTTGATTTATTACTAATATTTTGAATGTGAATGATCTTTCCTTTCTTATTGTCTTCGAGGGTAACATATCTTTCATCTCGATTAATAAGATTTAAAAAATTTGTAGGATCTCTGGTCATGTGCCTTAGCATCTATCATCAAGATACTATCTTTTTCTCCAACTCTTGTTTGAAGACATACTTCATCGTTGAAAGTCATTAAGGCATAATTTGTCATTTGTTCTCAATTGCTTTGCTCTTTCGACTCACTTGATTCATCCCATATTGCTTTGAGTTTTTTTTTCTTATTTTGGGTTGATGTATTCTTTATCAATTATGGATATTAATTTTTGAAGTGTCTTAGATTTTTTACACTCATAGTATATGACTGCATCTTTTTTTAGTTCACTTTTATTCTTACCTTCTCTTCTTATTAGATTTGTCTTGTTTTCCTCATGATTTTTTTGTAGTGTGTCATGTCTTCATCGTTATTACTTGAGTTTTCGCTCGAGTAATGTTTATTAGATTTTGAGAGCAATATCATTCCTTTTCTTCGAAAGGTTTATCTTCTTTGTCATGTGCTTTGCATGTCATTTTTAACAAGTCACTAAAGATCTTATGAGTTCTCTAAGCATAAGTTTATTCAATTCTTTAACTTCTTAGATTACCATTACCTTTGGATCCTAGTTTTTAGGAAGTAACCTTAAAATTTTACTCACTAATTCAAGAATAGTAAAATTTTTACCAAGAGCCTTTAATTTATTAATAACATATGTAAAATGAGAGTATATGTCATCAATATATTTGCTTGGTTTTATTTTAAATAATTCATAATTATAAAATAAAATAGTACTTTTAGATTCTTTTACTTGTGCCTTCGTGAGTAACTTCAAGTGTATGTCATATATTATGTACTATGTTATGAGTAGAAATTCGATTAAACTCATATTTATCTAATGTACAAAATAAAATATTTATAACTTTAGTATTTAAAGAAGATATTCTTTTTTCAAAATCATTATATTCTTTTATCGATTTAGAATAGTTTTGAAAAGTAAATATGATAATATTTCATAAATCAAATCTATAGAAAGGAAAAAAAAAAGAAAACCTTTATTCATGGTTTTTAATAGGTGTAATTCATCCCATTGAATATTAGATGACGTATAATATAGTGTCTCTCCTGATTGCTTAAAAATATCATTTATTCTCTTATGGTTATTAATTTAAATGAGAGAGCCCTACTTTAATACCATTTGTTAGAATCTTAATGACAATAAGAGAAGGATGGATTAGTGTAATAATATTTTTAATTGATTTTAATATTTGATCGATAAATAAATATATTTTAGAACCTCAATTGATTAAGTTAAAAGTTATAAGTAAAGAGAATAAAACTAAGTCACAAGTAAAAGACAAGTAAGGAGATATAAACCAATTTATAGTGGTTCGATCTTCCTGATCTATGTCCACTCTCTATTCCTTTTTGCTCGAGACCACCAGCTTTCACTATTGATCTTCTTTCTAATCGGTGAAGATCGATTACTTTTATTATGACTTTCTTCTTTTTTAGGCTAACCTTCATGCTCTCTTTTTTTTACACAAGATCTCTCATCCTTTATAACTTAAAAGTATAACCAAACTCAAGAGGAAAATAATTCATGACTTTGATTAAGACTTTGATAAATCAATACTAACTCAAATTAATTCATAGTGACTTTGATCAAAACTTTGACAAATCAATCATTCCTATAGCATATTTACTAAGCTTTTGACACACTGTACACTATTCTAGCATGTTATTCGATCTTTTGGCACTTTGTCCAAAACTCCAATATATCATCCTTTCCTTCAGTATATCACTCATGCCACCAGCATGTCGATTTTTGTATGATATCTAATATTTCAACACAATATCTGATCCTTCCAACATAATGGTTGAACTCTTAGCATGAGGTTTAATTTTTGGCACGTCAACCAATCCTTCAGCTCAATATTCAATTTTTGGTATGATAATTTTTTAGCATAATATTTGACTCTCTTACTCAATAGTTGACAATTCGATGATCTGAGTCCATGATTGAAATATTTCATATAAATTTATCAATTAGTTTCATCATCAAAATCCGAGATTTAATATAAACCATTGAAGTAGAATGACATACGAGAACTTACTGAATTGCCTAATAATTATAAAAGGATATATTATATATGAGTATTTACACTAAACATGACTCAAAGGGCAATATTGAACGATATAAAGTTATACTTATGGGTAATGTTATACTCATAAAGAAAGCATTAACCATAATAAGATATTTTCTTTAGTTTATCTGATAGACTCATTAAAAATTATTAAAATATTAGTATCTTATTATGATTTTGAGTTACATCAAATGGATATAAAAATAACTTTTCTGAATAAAAATCTAGATAAAAATTATATTAATTAATCTAACGACATAGAGGAAAGAAAGAAATATAAAATTTAGTATATAAATTTAGAAATTTTATTTATAATCATAAAAAGCTTTTTGATAACGGTATATAAAATTTTATGATACCATTACTTCTTTTAGATTTAAGAAAAATATAATTGGTCAGTATTTATAATTGAAGATAAGTAAGAGCAAGCTTGTTATATTTGTCTTGTATATGGATGATATTTTACTTGTAAAAAATGATCTTGGTTTACTATATGGAACTAAAAAAATTTTCACTAAGCATTTTAAAATGATTGATAAGATTGAGATAACTTATCTTATTAACATAAAGACATTTAAGGATGCATCTTAATAATTATTAAGACTATCTCTAGAAGAACTTATTAATTGAGTTCTAGAGAGATTTAATATGTAAGGATGTAAGGTTCAATCAAAGTTAGTGTTTCCAAAATTGATTTAGAAAATAATCAAATAAAAAACATTCCTCATACATGCATAATTAGAAGTATATTATTTGCTCAAGTTTATATCAAACTAGATATCAAGTTTGTAGTTAGAACACTAGGTAGATACTAGAGATACACAAGAATAAAACATTAGAAGGAAAAAAATGAATGAAATAAAATATCTACAATGACGAAAGACAATATGCTCATATAAGAAAATCAGATCAGTTTGAAATTATGATATTTTTAGATAGTGATTTTGTAAATTATCTCAAGAATAAGAACTCTACTTTATGATTGTAATATCAATAGTAGAAGCTGATTTGATGATATGCTTTGAGGTAACTAATCAAGTTTTATAATTATGAAATTTTATCTCATCACTTAGTGTGATCAAACTTAATTGTCAAATTACATAAGATATTTTGTTATATACCGTAGTAGCTTTCTTATCTAAAATAACATATACTAATATGGGAGTGCCTAATTTACTACAAATATGTGTGGATCTTGCTAATTATATTGTATTCCCTACAATCCACAATGTTGTCTCATAGCCTTTAATCTAGCCCACTCAAATATTATAGCTCATGAGCATATTTCTTGGATAAAGTTAAACTTATTTCAAGGTACTTTCCTTCGTGGCCAAAGAATGTATTAAAGAGGTTAGTTAACAACTGTAAAGCATTTAGTTTTATAGTTTCCTATGCATAAAAGGTTGTTTCATGTACTAGTACTTATTTTAGTGCTCTAGGGCTAGAAAAAAGTTTAGAATCTGATGATATTAGCAGAAGCTCTTTAAGTTATCTCTTAAACTTTATATATGTTAGATTTTACTTGAGTGGTGAGCCTTTTGTTATAGTCCTATACTATTATTTAATATCTTTGGGATGGTGAACTATTTGTATCCCTTTCTGATTTTAAACTTGGTGGTGAGCTATTTATTGATTATATATAAGTTTTATCTTGAGTTTATTTCTTTTAAATCCAGAAGACTTATTCTAACAAATACAACTCGATCATTGATTTTTTTTTTTTAATCCATTCATCTTTCTTCTTTCCCCGGTATTAGATACTATAACAATTCTAAGGATATTGACATAAAGTACTTGATGGTTAAAGAAAGATTTAGAAACAACTAATGTATAATGTGAATGGTTTTTATTTTTTTAAATTCTATTCTCCAATATATTTTAAAAATAAATTAAATCAAATTAATTGTATAAAATAGAATTAATAATCAAATAAGATCGTATCACCTATTATAAATAATAAATTAAATCAAATTAATTTTATAAAATTAAATTAATAATCAAATAAAATCACATCATCTATTAATACATGCTAAAATTTGGCTTTCCATATATGGATTAACTATAAGTATTTTAAAAATTAAATAATTAATTTATAAATATTTTTGGATTCACATAATTAAGCCATTCATGTTACATTAGTATACAGTTAAAAAATTTATTATTAATTAAAAAAGGTCATTATCGCAAAAGCTATAGTATTTCTCTCTGACGGTGGAGGGATGATAGGGCCCTAGAAGGGTAGGGTCATATTCAATCAAGTATCATTTAATAAAACCCTGAAAAATTATAGTATATCCCAACCTAGCCGCCTATTATTATATAAAGCAAGTCGGCTAGGGTTTTGAGGGAAGGAGTTTATGAGCCTTAGGGCTTCCTAGCCATTGCCCATCTTATTGGGCAGATCGATTAAGGTTTGAGGAAGGAGCATGAGAGGAGTTGTAGCCTCTTAGTCATTGCCCCCTTATTGAGCAAGTCAACTAGTATAGAGGGGTAAAAGAGAAATTTGACTTAGGAGAGGAATCTCTTTAGGGTTAGAGTTTGAAGTCCTACATAAAGTATGTAGCTACCATCACTTTTCATTAATCAAGAGATTTATTTTATTTCAGCCTTGTGGCCGAATACCTAGGAGGGAGGAACCCCTATAGCGTTCCAAAGGAGTTGATCCCCTTCGAGCGATCAATCTGCGATAGAATTCTATGGGGTTCTATCATCTGGTATAAGAGTAGCGATCTTGCTACCTTGCTGCCTACCATCATCCAAACAATTCTCACAATTGCTATTGTCAACTTCATCTCCACCGGCATCACCCTTATTGCAGATCTATCATCTACTACCACCATCACCAATTGCATCAGGATCTGGTATTACTTTTATTACAAATACCTTATTGATACTGTAATTGTATACAAAAAAAAAAACCAAAAGAAATTTTCATCTATTCCTCGTTGTGAACTCTTATCGTTGTAAAGTTGCTATCTTTACGAACGAAAGAACACTGTAGAAATTTTCAACTGTATCCTTATTGTCAAAAAGCCAACCTTGTTGCCTTCTTTTTAGATGAAAACTTTTACATTTTTTTTTATATCGTCTCGACTTCAATCTACATCTGATCTATCATTCAAAATATCTCTGAAAATTTCCTTATATTGCTGCAACTTCTCATCGTAAAATTGTTGACTTTTTCGACGAGAATTCTGATATCGAAACTTTCATCATTGTTCTTGTTGCATTGCTGCCAAGACTTTCTTCTATATTTTCATCATCCTTGTTATCATCAACACCAAGTTCTTGTTATCAATTTTCTCCATAAAGCCTTGATTTATTGCTGGAACTTTTGTTGAGAAACTGCTATCTCTTCGACAAAAAATTATGCTTTTACAATTCAGCATGTATTCACTGCATACCCTCACTGATCCTTATTAAATCTATTGCTGCCATCAACAATAGATTGAGACTATCTTCCCAATCTCCACTCACTACCATCATAGCCCCAAAACATCTCCAAACAGTAGCCCAAACTGCACCTTAAACAGCCACCTATTAGGCCTAAAACTGCAACCTTCATCCTCTGATCCACCAATCCTTTCGGCCCCCAAACCTCTCAACCGATACATGCCCTTAACCCAGCAACAAAAGAGGAACCTTAAAAATATAGATCTAGAGATATATGCAATAACATCGGAGGAACTAATTGATGCCAAGTTGGAGGCCCTTGAGATCCGTATGGAGGATAAAATACGTGCCCTCTTAACTGAATTCAGTTTATGTCAACCATGAGCCCAAGGAGATCTCAACAACACGAAAGTTTATATCATAGAGAAGACTTCCAAGAGAAAGGACCTATGACGGACCCTCCTTATCCACGCATGAGGGTGAACTTCCCTAGATAGGAAGAAGGAGACCCGATCGAATGGATCTCATTCGTGGAGCATTATTTTTGCTACACTACAAGACCTCGGATGCATCCATGGTGAAAGTTGCTGCTATACACCTCGAATGAGATGTTATATAATGGTATGACTAACTCGAACATACTCATGGATTCCCTACATGGAAGCAATTTAAAGATAGAATACTAATACACTTCGAACCAACCGAGTTTGGGAACATCGATGGCCAACTTGCTAAGATCCGTCAAACTTCCACCATCCAAGAATACCAGACAAGGTTCGAAAGATTATCTAATCAAATAAATGATTGGTCTAAAAAATAATTGTTAGGGATTTTTATTGAGAGTTTAATATTGGAGATTTAAGGAGAAGTCAAGGCACGATAACCATATACACTAATGGCGGTCATCTCTTTCACGCGACTTCAAGAGGAATGATTGAACCAAGACACCCAGACGACTAGGGTCGCTCCCCGACCAATAGCACCAAGGCCTTCAACCCCAGCCCCCCCCAACATGGAAGCAATTTAAAGACGAAATGCTAAAACGCTTCAGACCAGTCGAGTTTGGGAACATCAATGGCCAAGTCGCTAAGATCCATCAAACTTCCACCATCCAAGAATACCAGACAAGATTCGAAAGATTATCTAATCAAACAAAGGATTGGTCTAAAAAATAATTATTAGGGATTTTCATTGAAAGCTTGATACTGGAGATTTGGGGAGAAGTCAAGGCATGATAACCATACACACTAATGGCGGCCATCTCTTTCGCGCGACTTCAAGAGGAACGATTGAACCAAGACGCCCAGACGACCAGGGTCGCTCCCCGACTAATAGCACCAAGGCCTTTAACCCCAGCCCACCCCCGCATCCTCCATCTCTCCCTGCCCCCCCCCCCCCCCCCAATGGCAAGCTGACCTTCTCAACCAAAAAAATTAACAAAAGAAAAACTTCGAGAATGATTTGTGAAAGGGTTGTGTTGGCACTGCGACGAGCCTTGGAGCTGTGACCACCATTGCAAAAAGGGGAGACTCCTCGTGATCAAACCCATTGAGAAGGAGGACCTTGTGCATAAAGAAGAGAACCTTGATCATGAAGAAGAGGACTTGAAAGAAGAACCACAACCAATCGATTGCATGATGCATGCCTTTATTGGCTATGCAAACCCACAGACGATGAAAGTTGAAAGTTGGGACCCTACTCAAACAGTAGCTGATCACCATGATACTGGAAGCACCAATAACTTCTTGAATAGTAAGGTTGCTACTTGGATGGAGCTTCACATTGAGGATTATAGCAAATTTGATGTTAAGGTCACTGACGCCCGGATCTTGAAATGCGACCAAAGATGCCCATAGGTGAAATTATTGCTATAGGACTAGGAAATAATTGCTAATTTCTTCCTCCTCCCAATTGATGATTATGAGGACATGCTTGACATTGAGTGGCTGATGATGCTAGGTGATGTTTCAAGGAATTTTTTAAAAGTAATTATAAAATTTTACTACAAAGGGAAACAAGGGATCCTATAAGGGAAGCGTGGAAGCAACGTGATAATGGTTTCTACTCAACAGATGGAGAAAGTTTTACATAAAATAAATGGTGGCTTCCTGATGCAACTACAGCAGCAACCTAAGAAGTAGCCAACAAAAATTGATGACCAAAACCTTCTCCAACTGCTTGCTGAATTTTCTGATGTCTTCGCCAAACTACGCAGCCTACCTCCTACCTGGTGGCATAATCATCGAATTCCAATTCTTCCAAGTAAACTACCAGTGAACACTCAGCCATACCACTATCCCCACCTCCAAAAGGATGAAATAGAAAAAAATGTGAAGGAGATACTTGAAATAGGGGTCATTCGACCAAGTTGCATTCCTTACTCTTCGCTAGTGCTTCTCGTATGAAAGAAAGATGGAACATCGTGAATGTGCATTGACTATCGAGCTCTCAACGACATAACCATCAAAGACAAATACCCTATTCCAGTGGTGGATGAACTCCTTAATGAATTGAGTGGAGCTCAAGTCTTCACGAAGTTGGACCTCTGATTGGGATATCATCAAATTTGGGTCTATGAAGACGATATACTAAAAACTACCTTCCGAATATATAACGACCACTACAAGTTTTTTATAATGCCCTTTGGTCTCACCAATGCTCTCTCCACCTTCTAAAGCCTTATGAATGATATTTTTTTTAAGTTTTCTTTGCAAGTCTGTGCTGGTATTCTTCAACGATATTCTCATTTATAGCCCTTCCCTTGAAAGTCATTTTCAGCATCTACAACTTATTTTAACGATTTTTCAGGAGAATATTCTTTTTGTTAAACAATTGAAGTATAGCTTTCTTCAACATAAGGTGGAGTATTTTGGGTACCTCATATCAGAAGGAGTGGCGATAGACCCTTCCAAAATAGAGGCAATGTAAAGCTAGCCAAAATCGAAGAACGTAAAATCGCTACGTAGTTTCCTTGGATTGATGAGCTACTACCGCAAGTTCGTCAAATATTTAAGGAAGATCAGTGCAGCCCTCACCTCCTTACTAAAAAAAGATGCTCTCTAGGGGTCAGACAAAAGCCTTTGTTGCCTTCAACAATCTCAAGATAGTCATGATGACAACGCCCATACTAGTGCTATCTGATTTCAATAGAACCTTCGTCATTGAAGTCGATACATCCAGAGTTGAGATTGGCATCGTTCTCATACAAGAAGGCCAACCACTCGTATACACCAGCAAGATATTGTCCCTCTCCCATCTAAAAATGTCTATCTACAATAAAGAGATGCTCGTAATTATGCACATATTAACGAAGTGGAGACTTTACCTGATCGACCGACGCTTCCAAATAAAAACCGTACATAAGAGCCTTAAATATTTCTTAGAGCAGAAGATATCCTTTCCTGAATAGCAAAAATGGGTAACAAAAGTTGCTTAGGTATGATTATGAAATTACTTACAAAAAGGGCTAGGAAAATGTTATTGCAGATGCACTTTCATGGCTACCTGAGCAAGTGGAGTTTTCAGCAATCTCCCTTCCAACTAGCGATTTTCTCAAGGATAATAGGGAGGAATGGGGGAAGGATCTAGAGATTAACAAGATCATCAAAAAATTAGAGGAGGAACCAATCGATGGCCCATTACAATTGGGATTAGAAGGACTTACGCTACAAGGGATGCATCGTGCTTATACCCGACTCTCCTTGCATTAAAACCATCCTACAAGAGATGTGCTCCACACCATCAGTAGGGCACTCTGGATTCCTGAGAACCTATAAAAGAATGAAGCAAATTTTTTATTGGAGAGGGATGAAAAAAGTTATTTTTGAATTTATAGCATGGTGCGACGTATGCCAATGACATAAGGGTGAAACAGTGGCAAGCCTCAGGAAGTTATAACCTCTACCCATACCAGACTCAATATGGACTGACATATCAATGGATTTCATCGAAGGGCTACCCTCGTCCCAAGGAAAAAGATACAATTCTCATCGTGGTTGATCATCTTACAAAGTATGTCCATTTTTGTGTTGTCCAAAATTCCTACACCGCCTCTAGCATTGCCCAAATTTTTATGAAAAATATTATAAAATTACATACGATGCCAAGATCGATTGCAAGTGATTGGGATAGGGTCTCTACCAGTAAATTTTGGATCAAGCTCTTTCAGTTGTATGGCACCAAACTAAAAATGAGCACGGTATATCACCCATAGACCGATGGCCAAACTAAAGTGGTGGACATGTGCTTAGATATATACCTCATATGTTTCACTAGTGATCGACTGAAGGAATGGGCGAAATGGCTCTCTTGGGCTGAATGGTAGTACATTACGACATATCACTCCTCTACTAAATGTACCCTATATAAAGCAATGTATGGTTGACTAGCCCCTGTAATTCCAAAATATATAATTGGCTCAGCCAAAGTAAATCAGGTCGACCGAGAGTTAATTGACAGGGACAATATATTATGATTACTGAAGGATAACTTCTCAGCCGCACAAGCCAGAATAAATTAGCAAGGTGACACACATCGAAGCGAGAGGAAATTCTTTGTGGGAGATTGGGTCTTTCTTCCTCTCCAACCATATAAGCAAACGTCAATCAACACATGATCCATGAAGTTATCTTCTAGCTTTTATAGACCCTACCAGATCACGGAATGCATTAGAGTTTTGGCGTATATATTGAATTTACTTGCTGATGCTAAGATCCATCATGTCTTCTATATATCTTGCCTAAAACTCAAGCTAGGAGAGAATGAATTAGCCTAAAGTCAATTACCAAATACTATTATTGATGGAGACATCAAAATCCAACCAAAAGCAATACTTGACCGTAGGCCATGATGTGTCGCCAACGTCCATCTACTGGAGTGCTAGTATATTGGAGTAATCTACGTATGGAAGATGCCACGTGGGAATCATATGAAGACCTAAAGACCAGGTTCCTAGAATTTATGGAACCTCATCCTTGAGGACAAGATTGATCTAAAGAAGGCGGACCTGATAAAACCCTAATAGGGTTGGGTCATATTCAATCAAGAAGCATTTAATAAAACCTTAAGAAATTCTAATAAACCCCCACCTAGCCGCCTACTATTATATAAAGTAGGTCGGTTATGGTTTTGAGGGAAGGAGTTTAGGAGCCTTAGGGCTTCCTAGCCATCACCCATCTTATTGGGCAGGTCGGCTATGGTTTGAGGAGGAATCATGAGAGGAGTTATAGCCTCCTAGCCATCTCCCTCTTATTGGGCAAGTCGGCTAGGGTAGAGGGATAAAAGGAAATTTTGACTTAGGGAAGGAGTCTCTCTAGGGTTAGGGTTCAGAGTCCTATATAAAACATGTAACTATTACCACTTTTCATCAATTAAGATATCTATTTTATTTCAA
Organism: Ensete glaucum; assembly: GCA_021527575.1. Taxonomy (NCBI): domain Eukaryota; kingdom Viridiplantae; phylum Streptophyta; class Magnoliopsida; order Zingiberales; family Musaceae; genus Ensete; species Ensete glaucum. The sequence continues at coordinate 35,099,039 of CM038558.1, read as the reverse complement.
CGATTGACTATCTAAGAGAGAGCAATTTTCACAGTATTTCAAAGGAGTTAGATCACCTTCGAGCGACATAGAATTCTACATGATTCTATATGAAGGAATCAAAGTAGTTATTATAAAATTAATAAAGCTTAAAGATATCAATTAATATATACCCAATCTATCGATTACATTTGCTTTTGAAAGTTTGAAAGTCAACACAAAGATATCATTTCAAATATTATGTGAAAGCCAAAGTATCAGTTTGCTATGGTTAAATATATGGATCACCTCAAGTGCATAACACTTGACCAAAAACCGACAAAACTTTTGTTGCTTAGTTTTTTTCTAAGACTATCTCATGTCGCTCAGGAGTTGAAGTTAGAGTAAATGTTTTGTCCAATGAATAGGATAATATTCTTTGAATTAAAACTTGATAGTATAAGAGAAAAGTCGTTAGCAAATGAATCATCACAAAATAATGAAGTAATTGGCTCTAATGCCATGGAAATATCTATTAGGGGTTGCAAAAAACTTCGACCACATAGAGTAGGATTAAGAGGTCGAATTTGAAATGATTTTTATTTTCCTAAGGAATCCAAAGGGCAACGCCAATCAGATTATTTACATGACTTTTTTCAATCGAACATTATTTTATCATGTAGATAAAGAAAAAAATTAATTTAATTATATCAAATCATAAAAATTTCTCGCCAAATAGAGAAAAAAAATATTTGATGAGAGGAGTTTTCTCCGACAGACAGTTGTTGCCTTAACTTATACAAATTTTTATTTATTTTTATTTATTCTAGGAGGTTTCTACGAGAACCTAACCTAGTGATAAAATAAATTAAGAGGAGACAGCAAACACCTGTACGTCATCCTCTCTTTTTGATTGCTGCTTTCTCTTCAATTGTTGCTCTCTATGCGAATAGTCATCTCAAACATTCTTTTACTAAAGTTTTCGCATCCACCATGCACTAATTTAAGCGTACATGTCATTACGTCGGCACACAATTTGACAATGAAGTCCTACTTATTGAAGCCGTCATGTCGCCAAAAATATTACGAATCATGTAACCTGTTACGAACCAATTAACCGATACGTTTTGCATCAATCGATCATAGAGAACCAATTAGCTCGTTCACGTGAACAGTTCAAAAGTTCCTCAATAATCCTATCCATTAATCAATCAACTGACAGCTGGCAGCTGGCAGCGCATGTGATCCGGCGAGGATCCCGCAGCTTCCCGCCACGTGGCGATAAAGTCTCTTCCAACACCTCTTTCCCTTATCCCGACCGTCCGCTTGATTTGAATAAAAAGGTCGGATCAAATCAGGCGGTCGAGATGGACGGCCGGTGGTGGAGGGATTCCAAACAGCCTCCACATAATTTGTTTTCGGAAATCACTCCGCCTCATGCGTCTCTCAACTTATCACGGCGGACGAGAGGAGACGAGAACGCACGAGACGCTCGGCCTCCTCTCGTTCCGTGCCCTCTCAGCTTCAGCACTCTCATCTCCGCAGTAGTACTACATCGGCGCTCAGAGAAGAGAGAGAAAGTACCCTCTCTCTCTCTCTCTCTCTCTCTCTCTCTCTCTCTCTCTGGAAACTAGAGGTGATTTTGAACTTTAAGCTTACCCATCGTCTCTTTCCGATCTGGTCACACCCCATGCGCTTCCTTGACATGTAGGATTCGTGTTGTAGTTGAGGTTTTTGTTCTGTTCTTTCTTCTTCCGAATTGGAGTTGCGGCTTGATTTAGCAATAATGAATCGGCAGCGTTTCGTGGCCCGTTTAGTTTCATGGGGTTTTGGTCCTTGTGGTGGTTTTCTGGGTGTTCTTGGATCTGAATGCTGTGTAGTCTTTTGTGTTCCTTAACGGGTATTTCGTGATTGAGGCTCTGCCTTGAACGTGGTAACTTTGTTCGGTTTCGAGATTAAATCATGGCTTAGTCTGATTTCGTGTTGGACCGGACGCAACTTTCTTGATCATCATTGTTAGGGTTCTGATCGATGTTTTCGTTTCTTGTGGTATAACATGCAGGAGGGACTTTATATGTTTGGAATATCATTCTTCACAACACAGGTTTTGTGCTCTCCATCGTGCGAAGATTATAATTCAGCACAAACTATATCGGTTACCGTAAGATATATGGTGGCTGAATCATCATGTTTGTGAGCGCCAGTGATGAGTTTTTCATCTTTGGTGCGCCAACTAGTATAGATTATTATTCTCGTAAAAAATCCAAACTATATGGATTTATGCACAACTTAGTCCGCATTGCGATTGTTTTGTGGTTTCAAAGTTGCTGCACACTCTGATATGATATGGTTTTGAAAATGTTTCACATGTGAGCTATGAGACTAATAATCTTTTTTAAACTCGGCCTTAGAACTGCGTGGACCTTTAATATAGAGCAAGTGCCGCTGTGAGTCACTGTGAATATTATATTCCTCAAACTATAATTTGATGCTCTGACGGTATAAAAACTATAGTTCAATGTGCGGGCAGTGGAACTTATTTTAGATGTGTCAGCACTCAGATTTATCGGTCATGTGTTCTCTAAGATTAATCTTGAATCTTTTCGTTGAAATTGTCTAGGTTGGGACCTGGGATTAGTTAACTTCTGCAATGAGTTTTCTTAAAACAGCTCCTCCGCCTGATTGCTTCTTAAACCAACATTGCTCGCGCTGGGCTCAAATGTACTTGAAGTATTGCCTTTGTAGTACAAAGGATGGAATTTCCTTATTTCTTGGAGTTGCCAGTATCATCAGCTGGGTAATTGCAGAGGTTCCTCAAATCATGACAAATTACTATGAGAAATCTACAGAAGGCCTTTCAATTGCTTTTCTAATGACATGGATCGTTGGGTAATGCTTACTTTTATCTCGCACCATGCTTCAAAATTTTAATGAAATGTTCTCATTTGGGTAACACTCTGCATTTGAGTGTTTGGCTGAATCAGGATGTTTTACATGGTAACCTGTTCTTGGTTCATGTCAGCATAAAGCCGTTTTAAATTGAGTTCTTTAGTTTCCCATACCTACCAAGTTTTGTTCTCTATATTAATAACAAATAGGGAGTGCAAGAATGGTGTTGTCATAATTGCAACATATTGGGTGCTTGACTGATGAATAAACTATTCAACATGATATCTACTCAAATACAAATTGATAAGATAATGTTACTCATTGACTTGCTGGTGCTTTATTCGTCTTATTAATAGAGATAACAGAGAAGATGTTCTGATGCCTGTTTCACACATATAACTTGTTCCCAAGATGATGATACAGTCCATTTGAGTCCTTTTCATGTACAGGCCTTGTGTCTCTAAGATGGCAAACAAAATCAATGTTGAATTGGCTTGCATATCTGCACTTTCTTTGTTTCATATCGGGGAGTGCTAAAGGTTGGGTTTTTAAAAAAGAGAATTCACAGATCTCATCGTTAGTATCAATTTGCATCCCTATATACTGCTTATTAGATATATATCAAAGCTAAACATGTTAAAGCACCATTTACTTTGATGGTTCAAACCCCTGCACGCTGTTTCTCTGTTTCCAGCCTTACCTTTTTCCTGTTTCTTTCTTAACTTCTAATAATTGGTTCATTTACTTGCAGAGATTTCTTTAACCTCATCGGCTGTCTGCTAGAACCTGCTACTGTAAGTATCATTGACATCTTTTAGCAGGTTTTTTGTTTTACTATGCATGTAGAATTGATCATTATATCATTCCTCAGGTTTTCTCATATGAACATCATTAGAAGTTCATAGTTGACTAAGTAACCTTGCTAAGAAGCTACATAATACATTGCCTTATTTTTCTAAGCTTGGTGCACAGTGTATGCAGATTTAGATCTATCAACTGCTGAACCCTGTCAGGAACATGTTGTTAAACTTGTTTCCTTTGTGCTTTTTTCTGTTATCACCTTTTGTATCAGCTGCAAAAGTTCTGATGCCCTTCTGACTCCTCTTATGCTTATTCTGAAGTTTTAGAGTATGGTCTGACTCCTCTCTGCCCATATCCACTGACCTAACTCTTCAGCATGGATACGCATTAGATCTTACATTGCATCAGTTCCCACTCTCTGATGTAATGAATTATCTACATTTTCTAGAATTTATCGCAAGTGCATGTGCCTAGAGTCTAAGCCAATATTTTCCTTGGTGATTACTGAACCCATTCTCTTGCTATAGTTATGCTAGAAGTACATTTGCTTGGTTTATTCTACTCTTTAAACTTACTAGGGGCATTGTGTATCCACTTTAAAGAGTCATAAGGGGTATTTTCTGAGTATTCAATGTGCGCTGTCAGCACTCTTTTGTCAAATGATTTTAACTTTATTCATTACTTTCTATTGGCTATGGGCAGTTCGGCACAGAGCCTTCTTCTGTCTTATGTCCACTTTTTTTCAAAGTTATACAAGACACAGGCACTATATCTACCTAATTATTTCTTCCTAGTGTAGAATGTCAACCAAGCAATGATCCTTTCTTTCAGCTAAGCCAGGTCAGTTAATGAGATTAATCTCAGGTATATGCCACAATCTCGTTTATTTGCTCACACTTTTGATCCCAGTTGTAACCCTATTATGGACCACATCATATCTCTGGTAAGGGTACCTGGTTCTCTGATATTACGTTCTAGAAAAGCCTACCAAATTGTGAACTGGGTTCTAGGCCGGACAAACATTCATGGTGATGTCACACTGGCAATGATGAAAAAGGATAATGCTTTAGATATTTTACAATTCGAAGTTGATTGCCAAAAAAAATGAAGTTGATTAAGAATTCTAATTTGTTGACTTCTATGTTTATTTTTGCAGCTGCCAACACAGTATTATGTGGCATTGGTGAGACTTTCAACTCAAATGATAGTAAATGTTGTATAGTTCTACTACTTATCTTGGTTTGTGTTTGTTATATTGACTTGCAGTTATACACAGCAACTACGGTGATCCTGACTGGGCAGACCATATATTATGGTTACATTTACCATAGACTTGAATCAAACAAACATGGAATACATGTCAAGGTAATACATACTATCTGATGTTATAGACCTCCAGCAAGTAAATGGAGATCTTAATGTCTTTGTTAAAATATTGCTTGAGGCGAAACTTTCACTTCTTTTGTTGCCAGAGACTTGGTTTATGCTAGTTATTTGCACCATTTAACTCATAGGTAATATATTGGTCCTCATTTGACCAATATAAACTGAGATTACATATGTTATATATCAATTTAAATAGTTACCCAATAGTGAATCTTAAATTTTGGATTCTTATATGTAAGAGAGTTGTTGTTGCCTGTTTGTACCTCCATGCTCCCATCTCGACTACATATTATTCTGCATATTTTGGTAAATTTCAATTTGATTGAATGGAGATGATTTACTTTCCTTAGATCCTTATGGTTTTTGATATCTTTAGCTATGATTTCAGAGCCAAAAGCATCATCAGGAAGATGGATCAGCAAAAGAGTGCCTGCTAGGAGATCCAAAGAAAACTAGAGTTAATGGTTACCGATCAAATGGCTCTAGTCCCTTGAAGGAAATCAACATACCAAGCTCACCAATTCAAGTTGAAGTATTTTGTGATTCGTATGAGAGTGACTTCTACTACACGTAGGTTTCTTGTTCATTTTAATTCTATTTTTTAGGTTTCAAATCTGTCTCTTCATTTATGAAGACTGTTTTCTGAAGTTGGCAAATGAATTTGTACAAGTTACAATATAAATATATCGTGCAAGACAAGTGACTTGAGTATCATCTTTTGATACTACTGTGACAGATTAAGGGTTTACTATATTTATTTCTATTTGTAAGACATGCCTTGTACAGTCCCATCTAAATCATGATCTACATTACTAGGTTTATATTTCTTATGGTTTGGTATGACTGAGTCAAGAAATAATGTTTAAGACATAGGATTTCTAAATAAATCCAATATCATGTAGGACATCACCACATGGACTATTCTTGGTTATTATCTCTTCATGATGGCTTGCTTTACCAGAAACTCTTACCAGCCTGTATTCCAGATTTAGTAATCTAGCAGCCAGTTAACCATCTGTCAAATTGAATGGAGGGACTGGTGGCATATCTTTTTAAGCTTTAATCAGTTACATCTTCATCATTCAGCAAACTGTAAATGAATGATCCTGTTATGATTAATTGATCCTCGGGTCCTGATTTCTTTTAATTCGTTATCTGAACCCAGTGTGGTTTAAATAAGGACAACCTGTAAGTAATTAACCATTTTAATCTGTCAAAAATTATTTGTCACATAAATTTCTCTTATAGCCAGCCATGAGACCTAAAATATAAGTAGCATATGTGAAATTTTTAAGATAGCTAATCATGCCTTCTCACTGATTGATTCATTAGTCTTCCGGGAATAGGTGTAAGGTTCAGATCTCAGATAGTGTCAATTGCAGACTTTGCTACTATGAGGAACTTTGCAGCTTATGTTCCCAAATTTTTTGCTGCTTATGTTCCTATATTTTGATTGTTTCCTTCTATCCAATAACAAAAACTTACTCATTTGCAACCACAATGCCCTTCTCTGACTGTCCTATTTTCAATCAAAATTAAAATGATTTCTACATTTTTGCACATTATGAAGAAAGAGTCATTGTAATGCACATATCGACCCTGTAATGATTTTTTTTTTTCTACCATCAGCCTTTGCTAATTATTTCAGGACCCTGATATCTTTCTTTTGGTAGATGACAAATCCCAAGGCAAGAAATGTTGTCATTGCTAAATATATAAGCAATCATGTTTTTTCAAGGAGGAACTGCCTCAAATATATTCATGAGGTATGAACAAATATCCAAGGACCTAGGGAACAAGTACAAAATGAACCTTGGAATATATAAGAACCTAGACAAGACTAACCTAATGATTCTACATAGTGCAGGATGTGTTCTCAGATATTTCCTTCAAAGAGTTTGTGAAATGATTTGGAAGTATTGCCATGTTTCTAATAGACATTGTCAACATTCTACTATTGTGTTCCCATTCCAGATGCTCCATGTCTATGTCATGCATAAGCCTCTCCATAGATCAAGGAAATAGTTGTTTATTTTGGCTTTTTATTTTACTGACAAGGTTGTCAGCTTCCAACCAGTAACAGTACTGTTGCAGCAGTGGAACAAGTGATGCTTCTTTAATTGAGCATTGTTACATTAAATCAGTTTTAATTTGTTATGGATTCCATAGCGAATGTTACTTGTGAAGTGAATCTAATCAATATTTCTTTCTTGGTAATTCAGTTTGTGCTTGATGTGTTAGTCTCGGCAAACGTTCCATGTGAAGTGAATTTAATCAATATTTCTTTTTGGTGATTCAGTTTGTACTTATATGTTGTTCTTGGATGTCTGCAAATCTTTTTCTGTGGTGTTCATTCATTGTTATTCAGTTTATCCTCCATGTGTTCTTACTTTTGCATATTTACCAATCTTCGATGCCAGGTCAGCACGGTCTTTATCTAAAAGCCCCGTGCCTGCTTTTGGTGCTTGGTTAGCACATTCATGTGACAATGGAGGGTCACCACCCAGAAGTGGCAATCAGCAATCTGCAGCAAAAGAGCCTCTTCTTGACAGGATTATTTTCCCGCAATCTGCACCACCGAATTTGAGTACTAAAAACATGCTTGCTGTAGTGAGTATAGAGTAGCTGCTCAAAACTTTTCTTTTTGGAATTTTACATAACGTGATAATGAATTGTACGGGCACATGCTTCACATTCAGGTACCTTCAGCTGTATTTTTCTTTGGTATGTGTGTTCTTCATATTTGCATCAATAATGTGCACACTGCATCACCTAATGGAATGGTCATACGAGTCGGACGTAAGTTGTTACAGGTAATGCTACTCCATATTCCTTTTTGAGCTAATGTTGCATATTTGCTCGAGCATGTGAAGTCTTCTTTTATCTTGTCCTTCGGTCATCTTTAAAACATTGCTGCAGAAATGAATTAATTAGTTTAGGTAACCATTCATAGGACCATGTTCAAGATGACGGAAGCAGTGGAGTTGGAGTCTTACTTGGTTGGGCAATGGCGGCTATTTATATGGGGGCAAGGCTTCCTCAGATATATTTAAACGTGAGAATGAACTCTATACGTGTATGAAATACTATTAATATAGTCAGCAAATTTCTTTATCTTTGGCACATAGCAAGGACCACTGAACTTTTTTCTGCACTGGGAATATGCAACTCTGCTAGGTTGTTGTACCCTCATTTTTACATGGCTATTTCAATTTATGTGAAACTTAATCTGACTCTTGTGTTTTCGAATGTTTTTGCAGATTAGAAGGGGCAATGTTCAGGCAAGATCTCATATCTTATGATGCTTTGCGTAGCTAATCTTTTTGTTAAGACCTCCACCCATACATTCTGCCCCGCCCTACTCACCTGACCCCAACCCCACTCCGCCGGAGGATGTGGAAGTTCTTTTTAAATAAATGCTTGGATTAATACGTTATTATGTTTTGTTAACTATATTGGTTAGTTGACCATTTGGTATTATTGATCATGTGTCTCTCTGATAGGGCCTTAACCCGTTAATGTTTATTTTTGCGGTGAGTGGAAATGCAACATATGTGGGAAGGTATGGTGTGTGCTGAATATTTTATGGCACTTTTAGAAACTTCACATAGACTTTCTGGGATTGTGCTTTTGGTCGAGGAGCAACTACCATATTCTGCATTTTCTTGTGCAGTATTCTTATGGAAAGCTTGGATTGGCATAAAATTAGGCCCAATCTACCTTGGCTAGCTGATGCTGGAGGATGTATAGTACTGGATGTTTTCGTATCCTTTAACGTTATTGTTTGTTTTATGTTCTATCAATGGTTTTGCTCAGATGAATGGAATTTTTCTCCACTACCAGATTCCATATTTGTTGTTAATATCTAGCGACCGCTTGAAGCAAATGTATCCTTAACTAAGCTAGATTCTGATCCAATTTGTCTATTTTCATTATCTGAAACACCAGAGGTCTGAATCTGAAGATAACCCAGCTTAACACGGAAACATGATAGTAGAAGAAATTCCAGAGACGAAATTTCCACTCAGGTACCCTCTTTTCCGAGTTCTAATTTTACTATGAGGACCTCTTAGCAAAGACACTAGTGAGATAAAATTACCAAGGGATCTAGAATTTTGATTCTTCTTTTTAAGTCAGCCTCCTAATTCAATGAAATGCTACTGTCTTGAGTGTATCATCAAATTTATAAGTCAACACTTGGCTACTCTTACGCTTTAATTTTCCATAACTAGAGGCCTGAACAAAATTCTTTTGCCTGCATTCTAGCTGCTATCAGTGATGTATCCGGGAAACAAGATTTTGAGTTTCCGATGAATATCTAAATATAGCATAGACTAGGTTAGTATGGTTGATGGAAAATTTGAGCATGGCTTGACAGATTGTTGCCTTCCCTCCTAGGATCATTTCTTTAATTAAACTCACTATCACTGAAGATTTCTTCAATGCGACAACCTGTTGTAAGTCCTTCATTGCGTCCAGTGGGTCCACACAACGGGGTTCAAGCCACGAGCACAAGAAGTGCTCCACGTTGGCAGTCCAAGGTCGGCGTGAGTGAATGCTCCGGTTGCGATTTTGATGCAGGTCTTTCTACCCTCGCTGGACTGTTCCTACAAGACAAGACCTCCCGGGTGGTGGGTTCCCGAGGTGGTCCCTCCGACGATCAAGTTAGGGTTGTTTCGAATGGTGAAATCCGACGTCCCCTACTTGGGCGCCGGAGCTTCTTCTCTTCTTTGATTGAAGTAGGGAGAGAGCCCTCTTGGAGGGCCCTTGGGGTGCCACTTCTATACTGGTATGTCATCAACCGGTCAAGTCTTGACCTCATCATTCTTCTAGCGTCTTCTGTCAGCCCGTTTAATGTTGCAGGCAGCGCCAGCAGCTATTCGTGCTGTTGGTTGCATGTTGCTTCTGCTCTGTTGTCGTGTGGTTCCCTCAAGTTCTTATGAGACCTGATGGTGACTGCACGACATCCGATGCTACCAGACCTTGGGTTTGTCTACCCGTTTGTGACACGTCGCTCATGTGTGTCAGAGCACGAGGTCGGGGAAATTAGTCATCCAATCTCGTCCTTCTACATCGGTTGACCTTGGGCCACGTCGTCTGGTTTAGGAAGGGGACCATTATTATCCCTATCATTCTCCCACCCCACCCCCCCCCCCCCCCCGAGAAGGAGGCTTTGCGAAGTCGTGGGGGAGGATCCTTCAGGCACGAGATTAGTATGCGGAGGGATTTATATGCGTTTGAGGTTGTGTCGCCTCGGTTGGCCCATCGATCTTTCAGGCGAGGGCGAGGGGTTGTATTATAAGTAGTGGGGTCTGAGAGCTTTCGGGTGAGGCTGAGAGCTCGCTTGTTGAAGGTCAGGATGGAAAGCTGTTAGGCGAGGCTGAGAGCTCGCTTATTGATGGTCGGGACTGAAAGCCCTTGGGCGAGACTGAGAGCTCACTTGTGGATGGTTAGGATGGAAAGCTGTTGGGCGAGGCTGAGAGCTCGCTTGTTGATGGTCGGGACTGAAAGCCCTTGGGCAAGGCTGAGAGCTTGCTTGTTAAAGATTGGGGATATTCTCCTTGGGATTGAGGAAGATTTGTTTGTTAATCAAAATCACTTTGACACGTGTCCCGCACGGTAACTCGTTGAGCGCGAGGCGTCATGATGAGCTGTCCCACCTTTTTGGGGTAGGCGAAGCGCCAACAGGCACTGGGGGTGAGGTATTAGTCCCCTGCTCCTCATTATATCACAGCCTTCTCTTACTCTACGCACTTCTTCTCTGCTGTTGCCGTTGTTTCTTCATCATCTCTAGCGCTGGCTACGCCAACAGTGTCGACCATCATCCTCTCCCCACCCTCCCACACTTTTCCCCCGATGGTTTCTCGAGCAAGTCGGATGTCTTCTGCCTCCTCCCACTCCGAGTCCCGGTCGGTCGAAATTTTTGCCTGTAGGTCTAGGATTTTGAGTCGTCCCTCCGGGGATTCTGTGTCAATGGTGGTCGTCCCATCGTCCAGTGCTCTGGGCGACTCCGGGACCGCCGATGCCTTGGCGGTGATGTAGTCCTTTTTTAATGTAGACTCAATCGTGACAACTCATCGGTTGGTTGAGGTGAGGAAGAACTATTTCATTCCTCTAGAGTACGAACTTCATATCCCCCTGTCGAGGAAGCATCCTTATGACGCTTTTTCCATGTGGCTTTAGTCTGTCGATCGACACCCTTGACGCGGGATTGAGATTCTCGTTGCATCCTGTGATCGAGGTATGCCTCGAACAGTGGAGGATTTCTCCTTCCCAGAAGGCACCCAACTCGTGGCGGTATCCAGTGGCTTTCTTGTGGGAGTGCCATGTGTCGGGCATAAGGGCGACCTGAGAGTTGTTTATGGCTTGCTTTCGGCTAAGTCGGGGGCAAGCTGGGTATTACTTGGTCACTCGTAGCAGATTCCGAGTGAGCGGTAGCCTTCTATTAACAAGGGTTGGAAGTCACGTTTTTTCTTTATTTCCTGCCGCCAGGGTTGGAGCTTCCCAACCGAGTGGACCTCTCGGATGGTAAGCAGCTCCGTACCGACGTTGTCGACCGACGAGACCAAACTGGTCGAGATCCTTCGGGGGATCCTTTTCGTTTCAAGGGGGGTGAAGGACATGAACGAGGCTTGGTTGGCCGAGGCGGGTCTCAGACCTGCCCCTAGTGGTATGTTTTTCTCGTTTTTATATCGGGTTTGAGTTTTTCTTAATCGTACCTTATGTTGTGCAGAGATGTTTAACCACGGTAAGATGAAGTCCGACGGTGGAGCGGGTAGCAGTTCGACGGTGCCATCGGCAGCCAGCGCGCCTACAGCAGGGGATGCTGGGGTGTCCACGGTTGAGAAGCGCCCTAGCTCTGGAGCGGAGGTGGGTTTGAGGAAACGCCTTCCGAAGGTGGCCACCGAACAACCTGCGGACGCTTCTAGGAGCACTAAGAGGACCTCTGTCGACAAGGGCAAAGGAATGGTGGAACTCGAGGAGGTCCCTGAGCGGGGGTACACCATGAGGGAACTATTCGAGGTCGAGGACCGAGCGGGGGTGGATAGGTATTTCGCCTCTATCATGATGTGGTTGAATTATATCGACGGTGAGGACCCCCTGGTGCCGAGGTGGTCGACCATCTCCGGATCTAGTCCATTCTGGGCTGAGGGGTCGTTGTCCGAGGAGTACTTGTGGGGAACTTTACACCCCCACCATGGCGAAGCAACTGTATGAGTGCTCCTCCGAGGAGCTCGTGAATCGGGCCGACAAGTCGGTTGTCTGGGTAAGGAGCATCTCTTTTCTTCGTCTCTTGTTCTTTTAAACTTAACTCTCCTTTGCTTGCAGGGTCTTCACTTCGTTAGCGCTCTTATCGATCGGGTCCATGATGCAAGCTGATTGGTTCAAAACCAACATGTGAAGATTTTGGCCCTTCGGGCTGCGAACAAGGAGCTAAAGGCTAGTGTTAGCCAAGAGTTGGCTGCGGCCGTTGAGCGGTGGGTGAAAGAACTGGAGGCTGAAATCGAGAGGATATGGGATGAACTAGAGTCCCATAGAAGTCAGCGGAGGGAGCTTAAGCAAGAAGTCAGGCTCCTGCACTCCAGTTTGGATGGGGCTCGGAATGACCAAGCTCGCTTGGAGGGTGACGTCCTCTCACTGACCGAGGCGGCAACATTCCTTGAAGTCGAATTGAAGGTTGAGGGTCAAAAGGCGGTGGCCGCCTACAAGGCATCCCGAGGATTCAAGTCTGGCCGGGGGGGGTCAACTATGTGTTCGGGTATCAGGTGATGCTCGAGTGACTTTGGGGGAAGCACCCGGATATTATGATCAAACTGGACCCCTTCGCCGAGTGTTTCGAAGATGCCAACGTCAAGATGGACCTTGATCAGCCTTTCGATGATGACACCCCCACTGAGAAGCAGTCGACCTTATAGAATTTTTTATTTTCGGAATGTTGGGCGTTTGAAGACTTGCTTCCAACTGTGTCGCCCGACCATTCTGTAGCTTTTTTCTATCAAATAAAGTCTCTTTTTTGAACACTTTGCTTTGTCTGAATGGCTCTGAATGCCAAGTCAACATTGTTGTAGTAGACGTAGAATTTCTTCAAATTCAACACATGTTAAGTTCGAAGGAGAGTTTTCCCTTCCATTATCGATAGGGTGTATGTCTTGTCCCGAATAACTTGGGTAACACAATATGACCCCTCTCATCTTGGGGCGAGTTTTCCTCGGGTGTGTCCATGGTCGCTGATTTCGGCCCTCCTAAGGACTAGGTCTCCCTTCCCGATGGGTCGAGGTCGGACCCTTCAGTTATAGAGTTGGGTAACCGCCCTTTGATAATGTAAAGTCGGCCATTGATGGTGTCAAACCATGCTTCGGTCCTTTTGATTCATCAGGTGACGGCCTCGTCTGCTGGGAGAGTTGCATATTTCTTATAGTGTATTATTTTCTCCCTCTAGTCGGGGTGCGCGGCCGTAGTAGCCATTTCAACTATAGCGATTATCGGCTGGTAGAGGCTAGGGATGGTCGGTAACTCGTTGGCTACATCGGCAGAGGCCGCCCTTGCCAGGGCATCAGCTTTGGTACTCTCGAGGCGTGGGATTTGAAAAAGTTTAAAGTACTCGGTCATACTTATCAACCGACAGGCCTCGGAGAGATAGCGGGCCATGTTTGGTTCTCGAGCCTCGAAGCTTTCATCGATTTGATCGGCGACCAGTTGGGAGTCAGTGTACACCTCCATGTGTTCGATTTTCAGCTCGGCGACTAGTCGTAGTTCGAGCAGCAATACCTCATATTCCGCTTCATTGTTGGTAATTAAAAATTCCAAGTGCACGGTATGTTCCCAGGTTTGCCCGTTGAGGTCTCTCAGGACTATTTCGGCTCCTCCCTTAGAGGAGTTCGCTAACCCATCGACGTGGAGGGTCTATGCAAGTTTTTCCTGAGGGGGTTCTGGGGTGGTCAGCTTTGAGGAGAAATCGACAATAGCTTGGGCTTTGATTGCCTTCCTCAGGATGTACTCTAAGTCGAATTCGCTAAGCTCTACCGACCACTTGAGCATTCGTCCTGCAATGTCAAATTTAGAAAAAAATTTAGCATAGTGGTTAGTTGGCGACTACCTCGATGGTATGAGTCTAGAAGTAGGGCCTCAGCTTTTTGGCCGTGAGGACTAGGACAAAAGCAAATTTCTTTATTGGAGGGTATCGCTCCTCTGCACCTTGTAAGATGTGGCTGGTGTAGTAGACGGTTCACTAACTATTCCCATCGAGCTTTATTGAAACTGAGTTGAAGGCTCATTTCGTGGCAGAGAGGTATAGCCTGAGCTGGTCGCCTAGGTCAACCGAAGACATCCGAGGTAAGGTCACAATATGGGGCTTGAGCTTCTGGAATGCTTGCTCACACTCGGGGCCCCAGCTGAAGTCTTTATTCCATCTTAACGCCCGCATAATGGGGTAACTTCAGTCGCCAGCCTAAGATATGAACCACCCTATTGCTGCCAACCTCCCGACGAGGCATTGGACCTCCTTGATGGTTTGTGGTGGTTTCATGTCGGTGATGGCCTCGATCTTCTCTGGATTCACATCTATTCCTCGTTGGTGAATAATGAAGCTGAGGAATTTTTTCGATTCCACGCCAAAGACACATTTGGCGGGGTTGAGCTTCATTCCGAACTTCTTAAGGGTCCGGAATGTCTCGACGAGGTTCGTGTAGTGTGTCTACGTTTGCTTGCTCTTGACGATCATGTCATCAACGTAGGCCTCCATATTTCTACCCAACTGGTCCTTGAATAATTGGTTGACCATTCTCTGGTAGGTAGCCCCTGCATTTTTTAACCCGAACGACATTACCGTATAACAATAGGTTCCTCGGTGTGTGATGAAGGTCTTTGCCTGATCAGGAGGGGCCATTCGGATCTGGTTGTATCCTGAGAACGCGTCCTTGAAGGAGAGGAGCTCATACCTAGAGGTGGAGTCTATCAGTTGATCAATCCTCGCTAGTGGATAACAATCCTTCGGGCAGGCTCGATTAAGGTTGGTGTAATCAACACATATGTGCCACTTTCCATTAGCCTTTTTCACGAGAACTACATTAGATAACCATGTTGGATACCTAATCTCCGTTATGAACCCGACCTCCAGTAGTCGATCTACTTCTTCAATGACCTTTTGCCGGTCGAGGGTGAACTTTCTTGGCTTCTGTTGCATCGGTCGAGCTCTAGGGGTTGTGTTCAGTTGGTGTTGCGTAATTCGTAGATGTATGCCCGACATGTCGTTCATCGACCAGGCGAAAAAGACAAAATGATGTCTAAGAAATCTATGAGCTAGACACGTTGGTCCTCTAGTAGAGCCGACCCGACCCGCACTGTCCTCTCCGGGTGAGCTTTTTCGAGTGGTACTTCCAGTATTGGTTTGGATGACTCGGGTCGAGTGTTAAGTTTGTGGGGTTCACGGGGGTTGGGAACCAGAGTCTTCTTGCCTTTTCTAGGGATGGTTATTGTTGCTAAGTAACATCACCTTGACTCTCGGGGGTCATTATTGATCTCCCTCGGGCCTGCGCTGGTCAGGAACTTCATGCTGCGATGGTATATGGAGATGACCATCCGTAGCTTGTTGATGGCTGGCTGCCCGATGATCACGTTGTAAGCTGAGGGGAGGTCCACCACCATGAAATGAACCATGAGGGTCTTGGTTCTTAGCTCATCGTCGAAAGTTACGGGGAGAGTTACGATGCCTACTGGAGTTATCGCGTTGCCGATAAACCCTATCAAAGTTGAAGTAATAGGAGTGAGGTCCCAGTTGTTAGAAATGAAAATGAGTGAATAAAGGATAAATATTATTGATAGATGCATCATCTATTTATACAGGGGTGAGGGAAGATTTCCCTCAACTAATGAACGAGATTGACTCGTTCAGTTACAGATTTGGCGGTAGACTTGGTCAGCTAACATACCCCCGCAAGATCGAGCTTCTATCAAGGATGCCGATCTTGGACCGATGCAATAAAAAGGGCTTGCGGGCTAAAGACTTTGTGAGGGAGTCAGTAAGTTGATCAGCCGTGTGAACATGAGAAACACAAAGCTGCTGACGGGCAACTTGATCCCGCACAAAATGAAAGTCGATAGTCACATGCTTCATGCGAGAGTGAAAACCGGGTTCGCACAGAGGTAAGTAGCACCGAGGTTATCACAATAAATAACAGGCAGAGTAGAAGAGGAAACGTGAAGCTCCTTAAGCAAGTTGGAGATCCAAATAAGTTCAGCAGCAGCAGCGGCTATAGCTCGATATTCAGCTTCAATCGTAGACCTGGCAACTGTCTTTTGTTTCTTAGAACTCCATCTGATCGGATTGGCACCAAGAAAAACAATGTAGCCAGATGTGGAGGTTCTATCATCAACATTGTCGGCCCAATCAGCATCAGCAAAGACATGAAGCTGAGAGGGAGAATGTTTACGAAGAAAAATACAATGATCAATAGTCCCTTTAAGATAACGCAAAACGTGTTTGACAGTAGTCCAATGGAAAGCAGATGGCCGATGCATGAACTGAGACAGTTTATTAATTGCAAAGGAAATATCCGGGCGAGTAAGGGCGAAATATTGTAGGGAACCAACTACCTGTCAATACTGAGTAGGGTCCGTAGCAGGACTACCATCACATAACTTTAGTGATTCACTAGAGGATAGAGGAGCGACAACCTCTTTCGCATCCTGCATAGCTGTCTTGAACATTAAATCAAGAATATACTTTCTCCGTGAGAGAAATAAACCAGAAGACGTAGATGTAGCCTTGACTCCGAGAAAATAATTTAGGTGACCAAGATCTTTAAGAGAGAATCAGTCGATCAATTGCTGAATAAATGCTTGAACCGCCATAGAGTTATCGCCGGTAACAATAATATCGTCCACATAAACCAGAAGATAGATAGTAAATCCATGTTGGTGGCCTAGAAAAAGAGAGACATTAGATTTAGAGTTATTGAAGCCAACCAAAGACAGATAGAGACCAAGCACAGTATACCAGGCTCGTGGAGCCTGACGAAGGCCATAAATGACTTTTCGTAATTTACAAACATGTCAGGGATACTAAGGATGTATAAAACCTGGAGGTTGTTCCATGAAAACGTCTTCAATAAGTGTTCCTTGCAAAAGGCATTGTTAACATCGAGTTGGCGTAAGCACCAGTCGTTGGAGACGGTCAAACTCAGGATAAGCCGAATGGTAGTAGGTTTGACGACAGGACTAAATGTCTCAGTGTAGTCAAGACCAGGACGTTGATGAAAACCTTTAGCCATAAGTCGAGCTTTATAGCGAGCAATCGAGCCATCGGGGTTTCGCTTAATGCGATAGACCCACTTACACCCTATAATGTTTTGCGTAGGGTGAGAGGGGTGAGAGTCCATGTACCATTACGAAGAAGCGCATCATACTGTCACTCATGGTCACGCCATGTGAGAATTTTTGGGCTTGAGTAAAAGATGATGGTTCAGTATAGGCTAGGGAAGAGTTGGTGCTGACATACAAATTAAGAACTTGACGGGGTTTAAAGATACCACTTCTGGAGCGGGTTTGCATTGGATGGCTTGAGACGATAGGAGTAGCAGAGGGTAAGGATTGAGGGTGATCACTAGTGGAGGTGGACACAGGGACGACAGAGGAACCAGGATAAGGTGAGGACAAAGGCATTGGCTTTGGAGGAGAAGAAGAAGCCGGAGAAGAAGATGAAGGAGGAATGTGCGGAATCGAAATAACAAGAGAGTGTGGATCTTGTAGAGGCACGGGGGAGGAGGAAGATATATTAGAGGAACTCAATGGGATGACACAATGACCTTGATCTCGAAAAGGAAAGACAGACTCCACAAAAGTGACATGTCTGGAGACAAATACCTTAGCATATAGAGGATCATAACACCGAAAAGTATTATGTTCAAGAGAATATCCGATGAAAAATACAAGGACGAGATCGAGGCTGCAGTTTATGAGAATTGTAGGGGCGTAACCAAGGATAACAGACAGTCAAAAACTTTTAATGTGTGCAGGTTAGGGCATTTTGAAATAGCTTTTCAAATGGTGACTGATACTGAAGAACTGAAGTGGGAATACGATTAATGAGGTACATCGTAGTTTGAAAGGCGACAGACCAAAATGCAGAAGGCATAGATGCTTGATGAAGCAGAGTTAGACCAGTTTCAACAACATGACGATGTTTACGTTCGGCAGAACCAACCAGTTGAGGAGTATACGGAGGTGACTTAATATGTTGAATACCACAAGTAAATAGATAAAATGCAAGAGCTTGATATTCACCTCCACCATCAGAATAGATGGTTTTAATAGTAGTTTGAAAATAGTCCTCAACTAAGTTCTTAAAGTTAGAGAAGACAATGGCGACATCAGATTTTTGACGAAGAGGATAAAACCATGTATACTTCGTAAAATAATCTAGGAAAACAATATAGAATCTAAACTTGTCAAAGGAAACAACCGATGCAGGACCCCAAACATCAGTATAAATAACCTCAAACGGCTTAGAGCAAGAAAGAGAGGAAGTATTAAAAGGTAATTGATGACTTTTATTACTAAGACAGACATTACAGTGAGTAAGAACATTGTTGGATTTAAAAACAGGAATAGAATAACAAGAAAGCAATTTTTGTTGAACAGAGTTTAAGGGATGACCAAGACGACGATGTCATATATTGACTGGAGCTGTAGTGGAAGTGTTTGCTGTGGGCTGGGTGAGAAACACGGTAGACGACCATTCATAGATGTCTTTATTTGGGCCGCGAACTAGAGATGCCCCCTTGCTCAAGTCCTTAACAAGAAAATAATCAGGAAATAACTTAATAGAAGTATGATTTTGTTGACAAAATTGAGAGACAAATAAGATTTCTCTTGATGTGAGGAGCACACAAAACATTATGAAGTGTAAAAGAAGAGTTGTTGGAATGTAATGTCTTAGAACCAACATGAGTAATAGGGATCCGATTACCATCACCAACGATGATGTCTTCATGGCCGCCATAGCCATTATGGAGTGATAAATTCTAGAGGTTAGAGGTGATATGGTCGGAGGCGCCAGAATCCACAATCTAGTTAGACGGACCTTCAGAAGAAGCAGTCAGGATATTTGCTTGAGGCCAAGTAGATGGTGCTGGAAGGCGCGATCGACAAACTTTGGAAGTGTGATCGATTTTGTCACACAATTGATAGACAACTGGTTGCAGAGACATAGTTGGGGGGCGGCGAGGTGAAAAGGAAACATTTGGACGAGGATTGATGGACGAAGGATATAGAGGAAGAAGTGATGGATGAAAACTCATAGTAGTGGGAGGTTGGGTGACTACACCTTTTGAAGTATTGTTGTGGTATTTACGGTTGGGCTTTTTGAGTTTTTGGGTGAACTGAGCTGTGATGGGAGGTTCTGACAAAGGTCCCGATAACTTGGTGTCACGCTTTAAGTAAGCTTCATAATCCGTCAGCTTGTCATAAAGTTCTTCAAAGAGGATAGGAGAGTCACGCGCCCGAAAAGCAACAGTAAGTTCTTTGTACTCAGGACTTAAGCCATTGAGCGTGTGAACCAGTATCTCTTCATCAGTAAGAAGATGACTTATCAAAGCCAGGTCATCAATAATCACTTTGATATTTTGTAAGTAATCAGCAACACTACTTCCCTCTTGCTTGAGAGTCATAAGATTGGAGAGTAGTCCAAGCATGCGAGTCCGAGAGCGATTCACCAGGGTAGTCTGTAACTTGTTCCATGCTTCCGCAACAGTGGTACAGGAGGTCATAAGCGGAGCGATGGATCCAGCAACAGAGGCCTGAATGGCCTGGAGAATTAGTCGATCCTGCCGAAGCCATAACTTATAGGCAGAATTGGGTACTAGGCTAGGGTCTCATGGGACATGAATTATAGCTGGTGGACAACTAAGAGAACCATCAATATAACCCAATAAATCATAACCAAACAAAAGGTTAGAGAACTGAGCATGCCAAGAGGCATAATTGCCATTTTTAGATAACCTAAAAGGGATTAAAGATGCAACATTAATGGAAATAAGACCGGAGGATGAAACAGAATTATTAGTAGGAAAAAAAGTAGGAACATCAGAAGTGGATGAGGAAGACATTAGGAAATCACAAAAGCCATTGCATAGAGTAGAGAACAGTAACACAACTGGTGACCAAGAAAAAGAAAAGAGAAAAAAAAGAGAAGCAATTAATGGCTGTAAAGTTGCAGATTTGTGTAGTAGCATAGATCAGAAGGTGGCTAACAAAACTGAACTGAACGGAATAGTTTAGAAAACACCTGGTAGATACGGGAGTGAGTGGCGGAAGAGAATATCCAATGGCACACGAGGAGAAACGCTCCTGCGTAAAGCTATAAACTGCTGTGGATCGGCTGGAGCTGTTTGCAGGTGGTAGTAGATTTGAAAGATCCGAAGTAGCGTTGCCTCGGCAAGGAGGCAACAGAGGCAGTTTCTTCGTCGACAACAATGAAGAAATAGATGACAGGAAAGACGCAATGACAGACAAAGAAAATGAAGAAGAGTGGCGGAGAGAGGTGCACTTAGGAAGCAGCGAGTAATGGCGATAATTTTTCTGTCGTTTGACAGAGAGAATAGTTTCACCTATGGCTCTGATACCATGTTAGAAATGGAATTGAGTGAATAAAGGATAAATATTATTGATAGATGCATCATCTATTTATACAGGGGTGAGGGAAGATTTCCCTCAACTAATGAAGATTTCCCTCAACTAATGAATGAGATTGACTCGTTCAGTTACAGATTTGGTGGTAGACTTGGTCAGCTAACACCAGTTAGTCATTCCGAGTTTGTGAAAAGCATTGAGGTATAATATGTCGGCGGAGCTCCCTGTGTCTATCATGATGCGTCTGATGCAGGCGTTTGCAATGCGAGCCATGACCACCAAGGCATCATCGTGGTCTGGGTATTCACCCTTGGATTTGAAGGTGAACCCAGGATCACTTCAGGGTCGGAGTCTCTTCTGAACTTTCGTGCGGGCATAGGCCTTCCTTGCCGAGGAGCTAATGCCACCCACGACCGTGCCGCTCACTATGACGTCGGTAAGTGCCATTCCACATGACCCTTTAGATGGAGGGATGGCTCGCGCAGCTTCCTTATGTATCGGTCAAGGTGGCTGCGGTGTATAAGTTCTCGATCTGGTTCTTCAAATCATAGCATTCCTCAATATTTTGCCTATAGTCGTGGTGGAAGCGACAGTAACATCTACGATCCTGGTCTTCGGCTCGAGATCTCAGCAGGTTGGGAGTTTTGAGGAGTCCCTTCTCTCAAATCTAGAGGAAGATCTCTGTCCGAGTGGAGTTGGGCGGAACATTGGGCGGCCGGGGCACAATATGCTCACCTCTCTCCATCCTCCTCCTCGGGAGCCCAGAGGGTGGACCTCGAGAGGGTTCACCCCAGGGGCGCTTTTGATCTTCACGTTTCTCCGTCACCAAAGTCTCGACGGCGACGTACTAGTTGGCCCTTTGCAGCACCTCTAGTACAATTGCGGGGGGTCGCTCCACAAGAGACTAAAAAAGGCAGGAAGGCCTGATCCCGATCATGAAAGCCTGGATGACCAATGATGGATGCGCATCGGGAATGGCCCTGACTTCGTTTGTGAAGTGGGTGAGGTATTGTCCGAGGTGTTCCTCCTCCTTTTGTCTCATCCCGAGGAGGGATGCGGTGGTTGGCTTTATTTGGGCGCTAGAGAGAAAATTGCCCTCGAACTACCTTGCGAGTTGATTAAAAGAGTGAATAGAGGAGGGTGGTAACCGGCTGTACCATCCTCTAGCGATTCCTCGGAGAGTCATCGGGAAAGCCCGACACATTATGGTATTTGAGGTGCCATACAGAGTCATCTACGCATAGAATGCAGCCACATGCTCTGTTGGATTAGAGCTACCGTCATACGCCTCCAGCATCGGGAGCAGAAGTGTGACGGAATAGGCGCATCTTGAATTTCCTGGATGAAGGGAGAACTACGGAGGGGACCCTCGGCATGCTCATCTTTCGTCCTTGGGTCCTACGGACATCATCGATCCTCTGATTCACCAGGCGTAGTTGCTCCCTTAGAGAACCAGTGGCGTTCGAGGAGAGTGTGTTGGGGTCCGAAAAGTTGTGAACCGACGTGCTAGGCGCGGGCTCTGGTCGCTTAATTACGTCTCCCGAGGGAGCATGATCAGATCCCGAGGAGAAATGGGGTGGGTTGTCTACAGAGCGGGTCATCGATGGTGGCTCATTTTATGGTGGTGTTGCTCTTGTCTGAGGCAGGGGGGTTGCTGAGGGCCGTGAGCTCGGCTGTTGGGTGATCTACGGAATGTAAAGGATAATTACTTGAAGCATTCCCGTTATGGCCAGGACCTGGTTAGTAAGCCCTTGAAAAGCCTCGGGAGTTACCACCGGGGTACTTGGGTTCGGCGGGGGTGGAGTTAGCCCATGGTTATTAAGTAAGCTTCAGTATCGCCCCTGGGTGTGGGAAGGTATGTTCTCGTCTCCAAATGAAGGGAGTGGAAGCGGGGGTCAATAGGCTCTCCCCAAGGTTGGTTGCATTGAGGGAGGGACATCCTCTCCATGATTGACAGGCGTCGAGCGCTCTTGTGACATTGGCGGCCCTCCTTCTAGCGCCAAATGTTGTAAGTCCTCCACCGCGTCCAGTGGGTCCACACAACAGGGTTCAAGCCGCGAGCACAAGAGGTGCTCCACACTGGCAGTCCGAGGTCGGCGTGGGTGAATGCTCCGGTTGCGAATTTGATGCAGGTCTTTCTAATCTCACTGGACTGTTCCTGCAAGACAAGACCTCCCGGGTGGTGGGTTCCCGGGGTGGTCCCTCCGACGATCAAGTTATGGTTGTTTTGAATGGTGAAGTTTGGCGTCCCCTACTTGGGCGTTAGAGCTTCTTCTCTTCTTTGATTGAAGTAGGGAGAGAGAGGGAGAGCCCCCCACCCGGGGAGGGCCCTTGGGGTGTCACTTTTATATCTGTATGTTGTCGATCGGTCAAGTCTCGACCTCATCATCCTTCTGGCGTCTTCTGCCAGCCCATTTAATATTACAGGTAGCGTCGGCGGCTGTTCGAGCTATCGATTGCGTATTGCTTCTGCTCTGCTATCGTGTGATTCCCTCAGATTCTTATAACATCTGATGGTGATCGCACGACATACGATGCTGTCAAACCTCAGGTTTGTTTTTCCGTTTGTGACACGTCGCTTGTGTATGTCAGAGGGTGGGGTCGGAAAAATTGGTCATCTGACCCGTTCTTCCACATCGATTGATCTTGAATCATGTCGTCTGATTTAGGAGGGGATCACTATTATCCCTATCACAATCCAAGCGAAACTGAATGAATTTTGTCTCCCAAAAAACACTCATGCAATCCGTTTGGTATATCCTATCCTTTTGGATCTTGTCATCTTTTTGGTGTTAAATGTTACTTTTGTTGTTGGTGAATACACTGCAGGGGGATTCTCTGGTTGTTTTACTTTCTACATGATCGAGGAGGTACAACATCGGACTACCACTTACAAAGCTCTCACAAACGTATTCTTGGGACCATGTGCGTGAACAGGAGTTGGGATTCCAGGCATCTGATGATGAGGGTCATTTTTTTGCTTTGCTTTTGTTATTCTCCACTAGTAACTTGAATTAGTTTGTAATGGATTTAAAATATTGGAAACCAAGTTATTTTTTCGCAGAAAAACCATACATTTGAAAGAGGTTGTTTCTACATTAAGTGTACCTAATTCAATTTAAATGCACCAGTTATAAACAGATTCATCTGTGGCCAAATTGATTCGACGGAGACCTTCGCATCGCGATGGTCGGTCTTCGACCTCGGTCTCCTCGATCTGACCGTATCGCTCCTTCCTTTGAGGAATGCAACAGCAGAAACGGCGTAGATGGAAGAGTGAGCACTCGGCAGCAGCTCCGCCCTTGCCTGCCTGAAGTGCTCCGATAGGATATGGACGAGAGAAGTGAGCTTACTTTTCTGTGTTTGGTGATGAAAGGTGTGCAACCATGGTTTGTGTGTTGGTTGCATAAATGTCATGAATAAGTCTGTGTGCTTCACCACGTTGATTCCGATGTCTTGTGTCCGTCTCTGTCTTTGCTTCGATATTGATGTGCTGCCATAAAAGTGGTACGCGGTCAAGATCATGGGAAGACATACATCAATACAGTTGACAAAACCGCTGCACTTTGATGGTTTTTGAAACCTGCTCCATCGGTACAAGATTGAGCGCGCGTGAATATACATATAAAATAATAATAATAATCATTCATTAAATATAAGTTTTTAAAATTTTATTTCGGATAATATATATCATATCATATATATAATATTTTAGAATAATCGACATAAGATGTTTAATGATAAATATAATCACTGATAAATTTTCACTTAGCATAAATTAATTACTATAAATAATTAACTTCTTTGTATACTATGGTTAAGAAAATGATAATATTTAATTTCATTAATCATGTGAAAGTTAGGAATTATGTTAATTAATTAGATTATTAATTGATTTATTTTCTAATAAGTGATATGATTTTTAGAAAGTACCTAATTTATATTCCATTTTCGAATGTGAACCCTAAGAAATGAAAATTATATATTTCTTTGTGAAATCATATTTTATATAAATTAAAACTAAAACTTAAATTATTACTTAGAGATATCATCTAAAATGGAAGGATTGATGAGGGGGATGATCTCGAGAAAATGATAGCCAAAGAGAGAGGATCCTCTATTCTTTTGTATCAAAATATTATTAAAATTTTATGATGCATAATAATACTATAATTTTAAAATTTCTTATTAATATATAATGATAATTGATTAGTGATGTTAGAATGATTATTTGATTTATATTATTTTTAAGCTTAAGTGAAAATTATGATTGATTTAATTATTTAAAATTTTATTTTTGGATTGACATAATAGTTCTAATTTATTTAATTTGATATATCTGTGTTTCAATAATTATGTATGAATTTCTATGATTTAAGTTCTAAATTTAAGATTATGAATTTAAATTCTTTAATTCATGGATTTCAGTTATTATTTGATAATTTTAAATATTAAAATCTAATTTGATAAAAAGAGTCTAATTGCGGTCTAAGTTGAGTCGGGTTGATCTATTAAGCTAAGTCGACTCAGTCCATGTGATCATATACGACCCAGCCTATGTGGCAAAGTACAGCTCAATACATATGACTAGGGATAACCCAGCCTATGTGGCTAGGTAGGAGAAAGCCTATGGCCATGCACGATCCAGCCCCATGTGGCCAAGCACGACTCAACCTATGTGGCCAAGTACAATCTGATCCAAGTGGTCATGCAGAACCCAATCCATATGGTAAGATATGACCTAACCCATGTTGTCATATATAACCCAGCCCATATAGCTAGATATGACACAATCAATGTAGTCAAGTAGCAGCCAGCCTATATGGAAAGTACAACCCAA
Organism: Ensete glaucum; assembly: GCA_021527575.1. NCBI lineage: Eukaryota > Viridiplantae > Streptophyta > Magnoliopsida > Zingiberales > Musaceae > Ensete > Ensete glaucum. The sequence continues at coordinate 35,073,538 of CM038558.1, read as the reverse complement.
CTCATATGGCCAGACACGGTCTAGCTTATGTAGCAAGGTACGACCTAGTCTGTATGGTTATATACCCCTTAACTCATGTGTCTAAGCATGACCCAATCTACAAGCTAAGTATGACCCGATTCAGTAGTAAGGCTTAGCTTAGTTTGTGAAATTAAGCTTATGCGATTGGTGCTAAACATGTTGTCGCTCCTCTATCTAGCCTATTGTACCTCAGCCCAACCTATTACTTACGACAAGTACTTGCGACACACGTGACCTATCCAAGATTCAGGTGGGTTGGTTTGGTTTAGGCTAGCATTATATAACATATTTTGGTTTTCTCTCCCTTTATTGGTTTGAGCTCGTCAATTGACTAAATCAGATGGGTTGATCGATTCAAGTCGGTTTAGGGTGATTCTAAACCAAGTTGACTAGTTCAACCCAACTTGACCTAATCGAGATCAATCAAATCTAAATTAGACGGGTCTAGGGTGATTCTAGACAAGTTTTATAAGGATTTGAGGTTGGCTCTATTAGGTCATAATCGAATTAAGCTTGATTTAGGTCAATTGAGCTATTCTAATTATGGTTTTCATTAATTAAGGACTATTGAGAGATTAATGTTTCATGATTTGAAGTACCTAAGAGTTTTATCTAAAAATATTATTTTAAAATGACTATTGGTTTTCTACTTTATTTGAGTTTATGATATTGATATAGTTATTACCATGTATATATGTGACTATGCTAGTAGTCAATATTGGAAGTGCAACATGTGAAAGGAGCTACAGGTTTATCACAATACAAAACCACCAATGGACATAGTCTAGTAGATCATACTATTTCTTGGATGCATATGTCATTAGGATCAATTGATACTCAGAGGGGTGGGGGTGAATTAGTGCCAGTGTAAATTCTCGTTTTAAATAAAAACCTTTTGATTTAAGCAAAATAGGAAGATCCAAAGCTTTTCGTTCAAGTAAAGCAAGTGAGTGATTAAAAGAAGATTGCTAAGTTACTTGCTTACAAATTACTTAAGAAAGAGCAAGGAAATACAGAAGTTAAGTAATGTCAAAAATGAAGTGTTTGACATGGAAACCTTACTTTTAAAGAGTAAACGAAATCAAAAGCATCAATACAAAATTAGTAAGCAAGGAAAGCAAATGAAGTACTCACAAGTTTTATAGTGGTTCAGTACCAACAAGGCTATCTCCACTCCCGAGTCTTCCTCCTTAAGGCATACCGACATCCACTATCGATCTTCTTTAGGTGAAGACCAAACCCTTATACTTTGTTTAGTACGAATAAGGGTCAATGCATCACAAGTCCTATGTTCAATGAGACAGACTATACATCTTAAAAAATTTTAATGCGTATTTTTTTTTTACTTCGATAGATCTTAATTTGTAGTGTATTATTAAAAAAGGTTTTAAGAAGTCATCCAATCTAATAAATGATTGGAATGATTATGAAAAATAAATATTTTCGTTGAATGTAAATATTATGAATGTCTTATATTGTGCACTTGATAAAAATAAATTTGATCGGGTTTCATATTTTGATTCGGCTTTTGATATATGACATACATTAGAAATGACACATGAAAGCACAACTAAATCAAGTGAATTATTAACTAAAAAGACATGCAAAAATGAACTTAAAGAACACCTTCTAAAGAACAGGAAGAAATTTGAACTGAGTATGATATATGACTCATCGAGTGAAATCTTAAGTGATGAGGACTTTGAACCTTTGACAAATGAACTTGATAAATTAATAAATATAAACCATAAAAATGATCTTAAAATCATAGGCAAGAACTCTTACTATGAACACAAGAAGCCAAGACACTCCGAAAATGAAATGCACAATCAAAAATAAGTGGAGAATCTCACGCTTATGGTTATCAACTATAAGGTAAGTGATTCCTCTAAAGTCTCATTTACTTTTGATGAATTATCAAATACTTTTTATGAGCTTTATAATGAATTTAAAATGATTAGCAAATTTTATAAATTACCTAAGAAAGATCATGATTTTTTAGTTAGTAAATTTGAACAAATGCATGATATATCATCATCACACAATTCATACACTAAATATGAAACCTTGAATGATGCATCAACATCATATTTTTCTTCTTCTAAGTATGAGTCACTAGAGGTAATTAAATAAGAAAATGACATACTACAACAAACTAAAAAAGGGCTTAATATAGACAATGAGTCTCTAAATATGATCCATGTTGATAAGGGTCATGTTCATAAGGAAAGTATTGACATTGTAAGACTCATCAAAAGCCAACTATCCTCATTAGAAGACCCATTTACACTCTTTGCCCAAAAATAGATGTAATTTTTGTGGTAAATATGAACACTTTACTTATAAGTGTTCATTTAGAAATTATAGTCCACATAAATTAACTTTGGTTCCTAAAAGAATTATAAATAACCTAAAACCATTAGAGAAAATGGGAAGAATATATAATGAAGGATCCAAACTCAAATGAGTACCTAAATCAAAATATCCCATAATATAAAGTTGTCTCCTAACAAAACTAGGAGCACTAAGTAATATTTTGAAATTAGATGCTCAAGGCACATGACTTGAGATCTAATACTCTTTCAAAACTTACTAGCTTAAGCAATAACAAAAATTATTGAAATAAAATCATTGGTAATGAATCTTTGGATAACTCATTAATCTTGATTGCTCTAACTTTAGCATGCTAATACATAAATAAATTAGATACTTTATCTAAATTTAAATTTATGAAAGAAAGATTTTGATGATGATTATGATTGAATGATAGGTTCAAAATCATTGGCTTAAATATTTGTTAATTTAAATACAATGGCTAATTGTTGAATGATTGATTTAAATAGTTAAAAAAATTGTATGTTGAGATTGAATGCATATTATTAAATGATAGATTAATTTTGAATTTGAATATAAAACAAATAAAAATTTAGAAATGAGTTTGCTTGCACTATGTGTAAAGAGTTAGACTCATTTAAAAGTTGAAATTGAGATAGGTTGAATTTTGATTGAAGATGTTTTATGTTCAATAAAACCATGCTTGATGATTTAATTATGCATAGTGATCATGTTTAATAAGTTTATATGTATGATGATCTTTGTGATTTATAGCTTATTGATATTTATGTTAATAATTTTTTTTTGGTTTTAAATGATGATGCATGTTTTTATTTGGCTTAAAAGACAAAGGCATACTTGTATAAAATAAAAAGGGAATACATTTTTCTTAAAAAAATTTCTATGTTATAAAATTTTCAAAAAGAGATTATTGAATCAATTATGTTATTTTTTATGAATCTCTTGAACTATGAAAGTGATTTTGATGATTTGATAATTTGAATTTGAATAAGTTTTTATCTAAATCATTATATTGATAACTTGAGATTTTTAATACATAAAGTAATATATTTTATTTGTTTCTCCCATGTTTTTTCTCTTGATATTCATAATTTATCTTCATGAATTATATATCTCATCGCCATATTAATTTTTCTTGATATATTTCATGTGATGATTTGAAAAATGATATAATGGAAAAAGTTTTGCACTATTATTAAACCATCCATTCTTTTTGACAATGACAAAGGGGGAGCAAAACTTGCTAGCTACTCATTTGAAAAAAGAAGCAAGAAGCAAAAATTTTGCTCATCTTACAAATCTCAAGAGAAGCAAAAAATTTTGCTTAACTTTACATTCTCAAAAACCATGCTAAGAGAAGTAACACTTGCCAACTTGTTAGCTTGTATGATGTAAAATTGCTAGCTTGAACATTGCAAAGGAAGCAAAAATGTGCTAGCTTGCACTTCTTAAAAGAGAAGAAAGAACTCACTAGCTTGCATGTTCTAAAGTGATGAAAAATTTGCTAAATTACTAAGCTTCTATATCTCAAAAACTTGCTAATTGTACTTCTCCCTTTTTGTTGATGACAAAGGGGGAGAAAGTATGATGATATTAAATCATGTATGATGATCATGCAATGATGATTTTAAAAATATACATGATGATTTGGAATAATACTCATAATTTTATTATAATGATATGATGTATTGCATATGATGCTTTTCAAAACCCCCTCATTGATTTTATCTTCTTGTTTACAAAAAGGAGAGAAAATCTACATGAAGATAATGATTTGTTATTTTTTAAATTTATTTGCTATATTTTCTTGAAATTTATATGAGAATGATTTGTTGAGCTCATATTCGAAATTTTCTTTTAAAATTTTATATCTACAAGATTGAGGTTAAGAGTTAAGAATGCTAAATCATGAAAATATATGAATTGATAATCTAGATTTCATGAGATTAAGCTTTTTGTGATAATATTTTTAAAAACTTTCTCCATATTTTTATTATTTGTAAAAAAAGGGAGAAAAATTGCATAAAGATTATGAATTTCTATATTTAAAATTTTTAAAAAAATAATTTTTATATCAAGATATGATTTTTGCTACATTTGAAATACATAAGTAGTCTTTAAATCTCTTGAATTTTTGAGCCCATCTTAATATTCTTTTTAAAATTTATTAAAATCTCTTCTTAATGATACAGTCACAACTCCTTCCTTATTTCTCTCCTTGTTAATCACGAAGGGGAAGAAAATTTTATAATACATATTATATTTTACTAAGGGGGAGTAATATTATCATGTGCTTTGAAATTATTAGCTATATATTCCACCATTTTGTTGATGACAAAGGGGGAGAAATAGACATTGATGACACATGACATTGATGATATACTTAGATATCTTGGATGTGGATGCATAATTTTTTTTAAAATTCATGATTCGATGACCTGATACAAACTATTGTTGAAATTTACATGTAATATGATTTATTTCATGATACTTGAATTCAAGAGGGTATGGTTCTCTTGAATTTAAGCTTTCCTTATTGAGGTATGGATTTAGGAGGAGTTAGGATTAACTCATGTCATCAATTGATTATCATCATCAAAAAGGGGGAGATTGTTAAATCTCAGATTTTGATGATGAAATCAATTGATGAGTGTTTGATCTAACAAGGTTGTTAGAGTTGATTGATGTATGATTAACTATGATAGAGAGAAGATTACGATCAAAGATTTGGCCAAAGTTAAGTCCAAGCATCAGGCCAGAGTTCGGACAATGCAGTTGGGAACTCGCCTAGAGTGTGTCGGGAGCTTGTCGAGGGTATCGGGAGCTTGCCAGGATATCACAAGAGAGTTCATCGGAAGAAGATTGAGACTCACCGGAAGATTGTCGAGGGTAGCCAAAAATCTTACCGGGAGTTATGAAGGTCTTGAAGTGGATGTGTTGGCCATTATGATTGTAATTAATTAAGTTGTAGTAAGCATCATGCAGGTTAACCATAATAGTAAAAAAGAATTACAGATCAGACGGACCTAGGATCAAGCTTAGGCATTGGGCCAAGGATTGGACGATGCGATGGGAGCTCGTCGGGAGTTCGCTAGGACTTCGTCGAAGATATCAGAAAGATCGCTAGGTACATGTCGGGAGATCGTCGGAGGAAGACCATGAGACTCATAGTAGAGAATGTTAGAGGTTGCCAGATTACGGGAGTGAGGTCGTAAGCTTGGTGGTCATGTTTGATTATAATCGTTAAATCATAGGTTAAAATTGAGTCCTAAATAAGTGTGATTTGGAAGAAATCTAAATCAACTCAATGAGGTAATCAGGTCCACTATAAGGGTCTGATTGAGCTCAGGTTGAGCTCAATTAGTTGACCAAAGAATTAGTCAACATCAGGTTCAAGTCAGAATTCAAAAAGTGGAGGGAACCATTTTTTCGGAGATTTTGGCAAGTAAATCGCTAGTGAGCGATGGTTGTACTATCGCTACCTAAGTTTTCAGGTAGCTGACGATGGGTAAACTGCCCAGGTCGATGGCTGAACCGCCCATACCCTAGAATTAGGGTGCTTTTAGCAGTTTAACTGACATCGCCAATGGGCGAAACACTCGTACCTTTTTCTATGTTTGAATTTTAGCTCCAAAATTTTGAAGTCATTTGGAGCTATAAATATCTCAAGTTTTCTTACATTCTATACAATAATTTTAGAATTATATTTTATGAAAAAATCGTGTGTGAATCGTAAGAAAAAGAAAAAGGGAAGGGAGTGAGCTTAGAGTTAGAAAAATTCTTGAATCTCCCTTTTAAGCTTATGTTGTAAGGGTTTAGTCTTCACCTAAAAAAGATCAGTAGTGGACGTTGGTGTGTCTCAAGGAAGAGGAGTTGGGAGTTGGACGTACGCCGGTTGGTGCCAAACCACTATAATTGTGAGTGTTCTTATTTATTTCATTTACTACTTACAATTATCAGGTTCTTAATTATTTTTAATAAAATACCAATAAATGCTTTCAATTTTATTTACATTTTGAAAGTAAGGTTTTGAAATCAAGCACTTCACTTACAACATTGCCTACCTCGTTATTTGGATTTGCTTGTTCTTTCTTGAGTCATCTTTAAGTAAAAAGTTTAGTATTTCTCTATAAGATTGAATTGCTTTACTTGAACAAAAATCTTTGAATTTTCCTATTTTACTTTAAGCGAAATTTTTTTCATTAAAATAAGAATACTTGCATTAATTCACCCCACCCTGCCAATTGATCTAACATGTTGTTAAATGATATATTATTCTTGAATTTTAGCATAGAATAAAATATATAAAAAAGGGAGATAAATTATGCTTCATTTTAAAGTCTTTTGGAAATGAGTTTTTCAACTCCTTGTACTATTTGTAAAGAGTTAGACTTATTTGAATGATTGGAATTGAGATAGGTTGAATTTTTGCTTTTAAGATGTTTTATCATTTTGATATATTATAGTAATAACCTTGATGATTCCTTCCAGAATGAAATTTGGTTTTCGATCTTAAATGATAATTCATTGATTTGAAAAGTATTTTTTAAACAAATCACATAAAATAACTAAAAATGATGATAATTCTTCATGAAAATTTTTATACTATCAATCCTTCAACAAGAGATAAAATGATATAATTATTTTTGAATCTCTTAAACTATGAATTAAATAAATTTAGCTTTTTTTTTTAACAACAATCTATGTTACCTTCATTGAAATTTTCTAAAAAGTGATTTTTATGATGATTTTGGATATACTTCCAAATGATGTTTTTTATAAAGAGAGATTGATGAATCGATCTAACTTTATTGATATTTCGATAATTTTATCATGATCTTGACATCTTGAAAAATTGTAATTTGAAATCCTTATAAAAATCAAGTTTGTTATATAAATGAATCATGATTTGTCTCTTCGGAACTATAACTTGAAAATCTTCTTATGAACTATATAATTGACAACTTAAAGTTTCCTATATACAAATCAAGATCTTCTATCTTTTCTTCTTTGCAATTTATTCATGATCTTGATATCTATAATTTGATATTTCTATGAATTAACACTCTTCTTATTTGATCTCTTAAGATTCCATTTTATCATCTAAGAGGAGATTTACTAAATTAAATCATATTCTTTGGTATTCATGAATGTCTTTTGATATTAATATCTTTCTTAATATGATTTATTTTATAACTCATGAATGGTATAACTTATAACCAAAATTAATATTTCTTAAATTTGTGATAGGTTGAAAATTGAAAGAGATTTCTTTTATCATGAACATTCTCTTGATTTCTTGACTTGACATATCCTTTATGGGAATAACATTTAAATATCTATGATTTTTATTTTTTAATGAAAAGGAGATTTATGATCTTAACAATTATAATTGAGATTTTTATCAAGATCATTCTTCTATTTTGTTAAAAAGATTTATCTAAATGAATTGGATATCTTAAGATAAATCTTAGATGAATTAAGATTATTTAATCCCCTAAGACTTATTTTTTACAAAAAAAAGGGGGGAGATAATTCTTAAAAGAAATTATGTCCTTTGATAATTATAATTTGATCTTTTATCCTTAATGACATGATACTTTTGTACTATTGATCATAAAAAAAAATATACTATCATATTCCTTTTCTTAATGACCAATGGGGGAGATAAAATTATTAATATGATTAAAAAATTGGATATGATGAATCTTATAATATTGAATGAAGAAAATTTTGCTTAAAAGAAAATTTAGAATTTTAAATTTTCTAAATACATGCGAAATGCTTGATTTATAATTTGAGCTTGATTTGCTATCATATTTTTCTTTGGATTTCTTAGCCTTTATAAATTACACTTCTTATCAAAATTTACATGAGATGATCTTTAAAATGCATGATTTGCTTGATTTGCTACTTTTGTTTGAAGTCTATATGAAATAAATTAAATTGTATGGCTAGCTCTTAATCTTTCTTGGATTTTAAAATCTATAAGATTCAAGCCTATTTTTGTGATATGATATTTTTCACTCCCCTTCTTTATTTTTACTTTCTTGTTTACAAAAAGGGAATAAAATTTACATGAAGATGATCTTCAAAAAAATATAATTTGTTATTTGTGCTTGAAGATAACATAATCTAAATGCATGAGTAGCTCTTAATTCTTCTTGGATTTCTCAGATTTTTTAGCTCACTTTCAAAATGATTCTTGTTAAAATTGACATAAGAAAGGGATTCAAATTTTTGTGATGAGATTTTTTAAAGATTATTCTTATTTCATGAATGAATGTTTACATGAACTTTCCTCTCCCAAAAAATTATTTTGATTCATGGATATTTTATTTTGATGAATATTTTCGAATGTATCCTTCCCTACTTAATATTTGTTCTTTTGGATGCTAAAATTTTGGATTCTTCACACCTCTTTCTTGTTTATACTACTTTCTTATTTGCAGTGGGAACTCGCCGAGAGACTTGCGGGAAGCTTGCCGAAGGTATAAGAAGCTTGTCAGGAGTTCGCCAGGAGCTTGCTGAAGGGATTGGAGCTTGTCGGGAGTTCGCTAGAAGCTTGCCGAAGGTATTAGAAGCTTGCTGGGAGTTCGTCGAGAGCTTGCCAAAAGTAATCGAGAGCTTACTAAGATGGTGTCGGGAGTTCACCAGAAGAAGACCAAGAGACTTGTCAGAAGATCGTCAGGGATTGCTAAAAATCTTGCCAGGAGTCAGGAGGGTCTTGTTAGACTTGATGGTCATATGATTATAGTTGATTATGTTATAGTTAGTATCAGTTTGAGCTTGAGTTCTACTTGAGTTATATTTGGAAGGAATCCAAATTAACTCAAGTGAGGTAAACCTTGTCCATTATGGGGATGGATTGAGCTCAGGTTGAGCTCAATTGGTTGACTTGAGAATTGGTCAATAGAAGGTACAAGTCAAGATTAAAAAAGTGGAGGGAATCACTTTTTCGAGATTCCTAACGATTGTATTACCGGTGGGTGGCGGTTGTACTGCCTAGGCCAGCGATTGTATCACCTAAGTTGGTGGTTGTACCATCACTACCTAGTTTTTCAAGTAACTTTCGATGATTGTCCCATCGGCGCTGGCGGTTATACCGCTTGTACCCGATTTTTTTTGGATACATTTGAATTTTGACTCCAATTGAAGCCAATTGGGGTCTATAAATATACCAAGTTTTATTGCTTAGAGAAGCAAGGGTGGTGAACAAAATAGTGGGTTAGAATTCTGTTAAAGAGTTATAAAAATTGAGAGCTTCCCTTGAGTGCTTCAAATTATAAATCGAGTCTAAGGGAAGTGAGAAACTCTTGTAAAGGTTCCTCTCCTGAATCTATGAAAGAGAGAGTGTGGGAAGTGTAAGGGTTTAATTTCACCAAAAGAAGATTGATAATAGACGCCGGTGAACCTCAGAGAAGAGGACTTAGAAAGTGGATGTAGGCCAGGTTGAGGCCGAACCACTATCAAATTATGAGTCTTTCTTTCATATTTATTTTTAGTATTTATTAGCTATATGAATTTCTTGATCTTTAGTTTGATTCACTCACATATTTAAAATTCCAAGAAACACTTCTGATCTCAATTTTATTTAAACAAAAAGTTTTCCTTAAACCATGATTTTTTACACTTGCACTAATTCACCCTCCCCACCCCTCTGTTAGTGACAGTTGATCATAACAGTGCCTCATTCTCCTTGCCAAGTCGCCATCCTAAAGGAATTACACTCATCACCTATGGTTGGACATTTAGGATTTCTTCGCACTTTTAAAAGGGTTCATCAAATTTTCTATTGGAAGGGCATGAAAAAAAATCATTATAGAATTTGTGGCTCAGTGCGAAACATGCCAGCAGCAAGGAGAAATTGTAGCAAGTCCAAAAAAATTACAGCCTCTATCTATTCTGAATTTAGCTTGGATCGACATCTCTATGGACTTCATGGAAGAGCGACCTTCAATATATATATATATATATATATATATATATATATATATATATATATATATATATATATATATATATATATATATATATATATATATATATATATATGTATATATATATGTATATATATATATACATACATACATATATATATATCTATACATATATACATATATATACATACAGATATATATATATATATGTATATATATGTATGTATATATATATATATATGTATATATATGTATATGTATATATATGTGTGTATATATATATATATATATATATATATATATATATGTATATATATATATGTGTATATATATATATGTGTATATATATATATGTGTGTGTGTGTGTGTATATATATATATATATATATATATATATGTGCCATCACTTACGTGATTGGCTTGCTGGGCACCTTAACCAGTACTAGGTCTAAGCGATGGTATGCTAGACTATCGGAAAGCATGTTTGTGCTCTTCTAGGCATTCGACGATGGTTCCGCCACCTATCGGTGGTGATACCACCCAACGACGGTGGTACCACCAAGATCGACAGTAGCATCACTAGAGCCCAAATTCTCGAGCTTTGTTTGATAGTAGTACCAACCAATGATAGCAGTAGTACTGCGAGTAATTGTTTTGAAGCTATTGGGGATTTATAAATACCCCACTCATTCTTGTTTGGAAAAGCACAAAAGAGCACAAAGAGGTACGAGAAAAAGGGGTAAAAAGAGATAGAATCCTTGAGCTAAAACTATTGTAAACTCTTAGTATTTGAGTCTCCTCCTCCTTGACTTTAACAGTTATTTTAAGAAGGTTTCAGGTCTTTTGAGAAAGAGTTTGTAAATGTTCTCTCCTGAGCTTGGTATAAGGAGAAGTGTTGTAACAAGGGTAGTTGATCTTTGCTCGTTGGAAAGAAGATCGGTAGTGAAAGCCGATAGTCTCGAGAGAAGAGGAATCAAGAGTGAAAGTCCACTAAAATGGTTTGATTGAGCTTAGGTTGAGCTCAATTGGTTGACCAGAGAATTAGCCAACATGTGGTTCAAGTCGGGATTAGAAAAGTGAAGGGAATCACTTTTCCGGGATTCCCGGTAGTTGAACTGTCGGTGACCAACAGGTGTACCACCATTGTCCAGGTTTTTGGGTGGCTAACAATAGTTGAACCGCCAACAGGTGTACCACCATTGTCCAGGTTTTTGGGTGGCTGCACCGCCGGTGCTGGTGGATAAACCATCCGTACCCAGATTTTTTGAATACATTTAAATTTTGGCTCCAAATTCTGAAGCAATTTGGGCCTATAAATACTCCAAGTTTTCTTACATTCCATACAATAATATTGGGGATTATATTATGTAAAAAAAAATATGTGTAAATTGAAAGAAAAGGAAAAGGGAAAGGGAGAGAGCTTAGATTTAGAAAAATTCTTAAAGTCTCCCTTATAAGCTCAAGTTGTAAGGATTTGATCTTCACCCAAAGAAGATCGATAGTGGACGCCGGTGTGCTCAAGGAGGAGGACTCGGGAGTGGACGTAGATCGGTTGGTGCCGAACCACTATAATTGTGAGTGTTCTTACTTATTTCATTTACTACTTATAATTGTCGAGTTCTTAATTACTTTCAACAAAATACTAATACTTTCTTCCGATTCTATTTACTCTTTGAAAGTAATGTTTCAACTTAAGCACTTCATTTATGACGTTACTTATTTTTTTAATTGGATTTGCTTATATCTTCTTGAGTCATTTTTAAGTAAGAAACTTAGCATTTTTTTAAATCATTTACTTTCTTTACTTGAATAAAAAGCTTCTGATTTTTCTATCTTGCTTCAAGCGAAAAGTTTTTCGTTAAATCGAGAATTTACTCTTATATTCACCGCCCTCTCCCCTAATTGATCCTAACAATTGGTATCAGAGTAAGGTCTTACTTATTGGATTAACGCTCACTTTAGTAAATGATTTTGTTTGGCATGAATGAGGGTCAATATATCATAAGTCCTCCTATGTTCAATGGGACTGACTACACATCTTGGAAAATACAAATACATATCTTTTTTACTTCAATAGATCTTGATTTATGGTGTATTGTTGAAGAAAGCTTTCAGAAGTCATTGAATCCAATAAATGATTGGAATAATTATGAAAAATAAATATTTTCTTTAAATGTCAAAGCTATAAATGCTTTATTTTGTGTTTTAAGTAAAAACGAGTTTGATCGGGTTTCTTCTTGTGATTTAGCTTTTGATATATGGTAATAATTAAAAAAATATTTGTAAAAATAAATTTAAAAAACATATTCCAAAGAACAAAAAAGAATTTGAACTGATCATGACATATGACTCCTCGAGTGAAATCTCGAGTAATGAGGGCTTGTAACTTTGACAAATGAATCAGATAAATTAATAAACATAAACTATAAAAATGAAAGAAAAAACCTCTTACTATAAACGCAAGAAGCCAAGGCGTTCCGAAGATAAAGAGCACAATCAAAAGGAAGTAGAGAATCTTATGCTTATGACCATCAACAATGAGGTAAGTGATTCCTCTAAAGTCTTATTTACTTTTAATGAATTATCAAATACTTTTCATAAGATTTATGATGAATTTAGAATGATGAGCAAATCTTATAAATTACTTAAGAAAGAGCATGATTTTTTAGTTAATAAATTTGAACAAATGCATGATACTTTACTAGCACATAATTCATGAACTAAATATGATACATTGAATGATGCATTAATATCATGTTTTTCTTATTCTAAGTATGAGTCACTAGAGGTTCTTAAACAAGAAAATGACATACTATAATAAACTCAAAAAGGGCTTAAGATAGATAATGAGCCTCTAAAAATGATCTAATGATCTATGTTGATAAGAGTCATGTCCATAAGAAAGGTATTGACATTGAGAGTAAGACTCATCAAAAGCCAACTATCCTCATTAGAAGACCCATATTACACTCTTTGCCCAAAAATAGATATAATTTTTGTGGTAAATATGGACACTTTGTTTATAAGCATTTATTTAGAAATTATAGTCCACATAAATTAACTTGGGTTCCTAAAGGAATCATAAATAACCTAAAACCATTAGAGAAAATGGAAAGAACATATCATGAAGGACCCAAACTCAAATGGGTACCTAAATCAAAACCTCCCATAATATAAAGTTACCTCCTAATAAGGCTAGGAGCACTAAGTAATATTTCGAAAGTAGATACTCAAGGCACATGACTTGAATTCTAATACTCTTTCGAAGCTCACTAACTTAAGTAATAAAAAGAATTATTGAAATAAATTATGGGTAATGAATCTTTAGATAACTCATTGTTATAATTAATCTTGATTGCTCTAACTTTGGTATGCTAGTACAAAAATGAATTAGAGATTTTATCTAAATTCAAATTTGTGAAAGAAAGATTTTGATGATGATTATTGTTGAATGATAGAATTTGACCATAGAACAATACAGAAAAGGGAGAGAAAAATCATGTTTCATTGTCTAATATTTTTGAAAAAATGATAATGTATTTAATAAGAATAAAATAAGCATGTTAACTCATTTCACTAAGTGTAAAAATTATTAAAATTAAAATAAATCAAAATTCTTGTTTGAAAATATTTTATTGCAATGATCTTAATGAAACTTAGTTTTTGACATAAAATGACATTGCATTCTTAAAAAAAAATATATAGGTTAAAACAACTTAAAAGGAGGATAATTATTCTTGAAAATATTTTTATCCTATGAATTCTTCTACAAAATAAAATGATACCATTATTGTTGAATCTCCTAAACTGTAAAAATAATTTGATGATTCAAATATTATATTATTATTGACTAAGTTTGTGGAATGATTTAAGTGTTACGATGATAGTTGTATGTTAAAATGGGTTATGATTTGATGATGGTTCTTGAATGGAAAACTTAAAGAAAATTTTCATATTTCTTATTTTAGTACTTTCAAAAATATATATTTGAAATACACATGACAAGTGCAACTCTCTTTACTAAAGTCTAAAAGAATTAGACACAATTAGACACACTTAACAAAGAAATATCATTGAATTAAAAGATAAATCAAAGATCATGTTTGAAAATATCTTATTGTAATATTTATAATGATCTCTTTTGAAAATTTTTCATTCTCTATCTTATTAAGATTTCAATAAGAAATTGATGAATCTATTCATGATATTTTTAAATATCGATTTTGATGATTTGAACTTAAATAAGTTATTATCATGATCTTAACAAGTTAATAAAATAAAACTTAAAATCCTTATATAAATCAAGTTCATTTGGAGAAGTTTATAAATGAATCATAAGTTTATCTTTTTGGAACTATAACATGAATCTAAACAATGATCTTGATGATTTGAAATCATATATATAAATTGAGATCCTATATTTTCATATCTCATTTTACAAAATCATGATCTTAATTTCTCGATACTTGTAACTTGACAATTTTCATGAATTATGATTTTGCTTACAAAATTGATCTCCTAAAATTTTTATTATCTAGGAAGAGATTTATTAAAAGAAGTCATGTCTTTTGATACTTATGATTTGACTTTTCATGACATGATTTATTTGTACTCATGGTTATATTTAAAACATGGATGCAATAGAAAAATTAAACCATTATATTTCTTATTGACAATGAAAAGGAGTCAAAATTAATTTGGTTAGAAGAAAATTTAGATATAAAAAATCTTCTAACATTGAATGAGGAACAATTGTTTAGAAGAAAATTAGAACTTTCTAAATGCATGCAAAATACTTGATTTACAATTTGAGCTTGATTTACTATCATGTTTTTTTTGGAATTCTTGATGCTTATTATCAAAATTTGCATGAGACAATCTTCAAAATGCATAACTTGATTGATTTGCTATCTTGAAATTTGTAACTAAATTGCATGGGTAGGTCTTGATTTTAGAATTTACATCTATAAAATTGAATATTTTTATGATATGATGCTTTTCAAAACCCCCTCCTTGATTATTCTTTCTTATTTATAATGACAGTGGAGAAAGGAAATCAATAGTATTTCAATAGATCGATAATTTTATTTATTTCATCTTGAATCTCTTAAAAGTAATTTTGATGATTTTGACTATTTGAAACTAAATAAGTTTTTACCTATATTGTGATCTTGATTCCTCAAAATTATAACTTGAAATCTTTTATGAATCAAAATCTTTTATTATGTATTCTCGTATTAAAAGAAGATTTTTATATAAATCATGATCTTGACAACTTGAGATTTCTTATGCATGAATCAAGATATTTTATTTGTTTCTCCTATGATTTGTCTCTTAATATTCATAATTTATCTTCATGAATTATATATATCATCACTATGTTAATCATTCTCGATATGTTTCATGTGATAATTTGAAAAATGATGTAATGGGAAAAGTTTTGTACTATCGTAACCATCCCTTCTTTTTGATAATAACAAAGTGGAGCAAAACTTGCTAGCTTGCTCATCTAAAAAAAGAAGCAAGAAGTGCTCTCTTGCAAATCTCAAAAGAAGCAAAAATTTTGCTTAACCTCGCACTCTCAAAAAATATGCTAAGAGAAGTAACACTTGCCAGCTTATTAGTTTGCATGATATAAAATTGCTAGCTTGAACATTGAAGTAAAAATTTGCTAGCTTATGCTTCTCAAAAGAGAAGAAAGAACTCACTAGCTTGCATGCTCTAAAGTGATGAAAAATTTGCTAAATTGCTAAGCTTTCAAAAACTTGCTAATTGTACTTCTCCTTTTTTGTGGATAAAGGGGGAGAAGGTATGATGATGACTATGCATGTAATGATGATTTAAAAAATATACATGATGATTTGGAATAATGCATGCAATACTCATAAATTTATTATGATGATATGATGTATTGCATATGGTGTGATTAAAATAGTTTCAACTTAAACTTTTGAGTTCATCTTAATATTCTTTTTGAAATTATTTAAGAACTCTTCTTAATGATGTAATGCTTTCACAATTTCTCCCTTGTTTCTCTCCTCATTATTCACAAAGGAGATGAAATTCTATAATACATATTCTATTTTACTAAGGGGGAGTAATGTCATCATGTGCTTTAAAATCGTTAGCTATATATTTTACCATTTTGTTGATGACAAAGGGGGAGAAATGGACATTGATGACACATGGATATTGATGCATAATTTTTTTAAAATTCATGCTTTGATGACTTAATGCAAATTTTTATAAAATTTGCTTGGATATTGATTGCCTCAAGATACTTGAATTCAAGAGTGTGTGATTCTCTTAGATTTAAGGTTTCTTTATTATGTCATGTATTTAGGGGGAGTTAGGATTGACTCCTATCATCAATTGATTATCATCATCAATTGATTATCATAATCAAAAAATGAAAGATTATTGAATCTTGAATTTTAATGAAAAAATCAATTGATGGGTTATTGATCTAACATGATTGTTAGAGTTGATTGATGTAGAATTAACTACGACATATTACAATCAAAGGATTGGCCAAAGTTAAGTCCATGCATCTGGCCGAAGTTCTGACGATGCGGTTAGGAACTCTCTTGGGGTGCGTCAGGAGCTCGCCGATGGCATTGGGAGCATGCTAGAATGGAGCAAGAGAGTTCACTATAAGAAGACCGAGACTCACTGAAAGATTATCTGGTAGTCGAAAAGCTTATCGGGAGTTGGAAAGGTCTTGAAGTGGATTTGTGGTCATGTTGATTATAATTAATTAAGTCATAGTTAGCATCATGTAGGTTTAACCATGACGGTGAAAAGGAGTTATAAACTATACATGGACCCAAGATCAAGCTTAGGCATCAGGCTAAGGTTTGGATGATGCAGTGGGAGCTCGTTGAAAGTTCACTAGGACTTCATCGAAGGTATCGGGAAGATCGCTAGGAACACACTAAGAGATCGCCGGAGGAGGACCATGAGACTCGCTGCAAGGAATACCAGAGATTGTCGGATTATGGGAGTGAGGTCATTAAGCTTGGTGGTCGTGTATAATTGTAATCCTTAAGTTGTATGTTAAGGTTGAGTTCAAAATGAGTGTGTTTTGGAATGAATCCAAATCAACTCAATGAGGTAACCGGGTCCACTAAAAGGGTTTAATTGAGTTTAGATTGAGCTCAATTGGTTAACCGGAGAATTAGTCAATATGTGGTTCAAGTCGGGATCGAAAAAGTGAAGGGAATCGTCGATTGGTAAATCACCCATACCAGGTTTTCGAGCGGCTACACCACTGGCGCCGATGGGTAAACCGCCTATACCCGGATTTTCCAGATACATTTGAATTTTGGCTCCAAATTTTGAAGCCATTTGGGGCCTATAAATACCCTGAGTTTTTTGCATTCCATACAACATTTTTGGGGATTATATTCTGTGAAAAAAAATTATGTGTGAATTGTAAGAAAAGAAAAATGGGAAGGGAGTGAGCTTAGAGTTAGAAAAATTCTTGAAGTCTCTCTTATAAGCTCAAGTTATAAGGGTTTAGTCTTCACCCAAAGAAGATTGATAGTGGACGCCGATGTGTCTCAAGAAGGATGACTCGAGAGTGGACGTAGGCCAGTTGGTACCGAACTACTATAATTGTGCGTGTTCTTACTTATTTCATTTACTACTTATAATTGTCAGGTTCTTAATTGCTTTCAATAAAATACCAAAAGATGCTTTCGATTCTATTTACTCTTTAAAATCAATGTTCCAAGTCAAGCACTTCACTTAGATGTTGCTTATATTTTTATTTGAATTTGCTTGTTCCTTCTTAAGTCATTTTTAAGCAAGAAACTCAGCATTTTCTTTAAGTCATTCACTTGCTTTACTTGAAGAAAAGCTTCGAATTTTTCTATCTTGCTTCAAGCGAAAAATTTTTCATTAAAATGAGAATTAACTCTTGCACTAATTAGGTAGAGCTTTTCATGAGGGACCCAAAGTCAAAGAGATCCCTAAACCAAAACCCCCTCTCTTATAAGTTTGTCTCCTAACAAAGGCTAGGAGTACTTAATGGTGTCTTGAAAGTGGATGCTCAAGACACATGACTTGAGATCTAAAACACTTTTAAAACTCACTAGTCTAAACAACGATAACAAGAAAAATTATTGCAATGAAAATTATTGGCATGTATGTTTAATGATTGATTTAAATATTATATTAGATTGAATGATTCCATGTTAACTTGAAACAGGTTATATATTATATGATTGAATGTCATATCATTCTTGAATTGGGGCTTGAAATAAAATAAAAAACATATGATTCACTTTCTAGTGTTTTCTGAACATTAACTTTTTTTTGAAATAAGAATAAAAATTACGTGATAACTTATTGGACTAAGTCTAAAGAAGGAAAAACCATTGGAATTAAATAAATTGAAGCTTTTGTCTGAAAATATTTTATTATTGATCTTGATGATTTATTTTGAAATAAAACTTGATTTTTGTTTTAAATTATCATGGATTTGGAAGGCATTCTTGAAATAAATCACATGAATTTAAACAACTAAAAAGAGAAAAAAAATTCTTCAAAAATTTCTCAATCAAGTTTTTAATAAGAGATAAACTGATACTATTATTGTTAAATCTCTTGAACTACAAAAATGATTTTGATGATTGAAATTTGAATAAGATTTTTTTTCCCAACCAAATCATGAACTTTCCCATGATCTTTTGACTTAAGGTATCTCTTGTGGGAAACATTTTTAATCTCTATGATTTCTTTTTTTAATTAAAAAAAGATTTTAAGATCTTAAAAATTATAATTTAAGATTTTTAATCAAGTTCATTCTTTCGTTTTGTTAAGAAGAATTATCTAAATGAATTATATATCTTAATATTTATCTTGAATAAATCAAAATTATTTATTCTCTTGAGACTCATTTTCATATTTATAAAAAAGGAAGAGATTTATTAAAATAAATCATATCTTTTGGTACTTATGAATTGATCATTCATAATTATATCTTTAATGACATGATTTTCATCATATAACCCAACTATATATATTTGTCAATGACTTAAAAATGCTTAAAAATTAATTTTGTACTATTGAATTCTTCCTTTTTTTTTTTTTTTTGACAATGACCAAGGGGGAGATTAAGTTACTATCTTAACAACAAAGCCTTTAAATGAAAAATAATTTGATTTTATAAGAAAAGAATTGGATATGATAAATCTTGTAACATTAAATGAGGAACAATAAAAATTAGACATGATAAACGAAGAAGAGAATTAGATATAATAAAATTATTATCTTGCAACACAATCATTAAATGAGGAACAATTTGCTTAGAACAAAATTATGAATTTTAAATTTCATAAATGAATGAGAAATACATGATTTACAAATTGAACTTGATTTGCTATCATATTTTTCTAGCTTTCTTAATTTTTAAAAATTGAGCTTCTTATTAAGTCCAAATGCATGATTTTCGATCATATTATTTTTTAGATTTCTTAAGATCTTCTTAATATTTACATGATATGATCTTTTGAATGCAATGAGTAGCTCTTATAATCCTCTAGGATTTCTCAATTTTTTAGCTCTCTTTGAAATGATTTTTTTTTTAAATTGACATTTACAAAAGAGAAGATATGATTCAAATTTCTTTTTTATGATGAGATTTATTTTTAAAAATTATTTTGATTCATGGATGTTTTAAATACTTGATGAAATATTTTCAAATGTATCTCCCCTCTTAATATTTGATTTCTTTGGATACTTGATTTTTAGATCTTTGACACCCCCTTTCTTCTTCTATCTCATTTACAAAGGGCAAGAAAAGAAATTTGATGTAATATTTGTAATGCATATATCTTTATCCTTCTTCTTATTTTATAGGAGGGAAAATAAAATAAATTAAATTATTGTTATGATAAATATTTAAAAAAATTTAAATATAATTGAACATTTTTCATTTTTGTTGATGACAAATGAGGAGAAATGACATAATTGATGACATAAAAGAAATGTTTATTTTAAAATCTTTGAAATATTTAAAATTTTTACATGATACCAAGAAGATGAATGTTGTTATGAAAATTTTATCATGTATGGTATCATGAATGGTTAAATTGTGAAACATTCAATATTGTCAAATATTATACTTGAATTCAAAAGTGATGGGTTCTTTAAATTCAAGTTTAATGTAAACTTTGTCATCACTTGGTTACCATTATCAAAAAGGGAGAGATTGTTGAATCTCAAATTTGGATGATAAAATCAATTGATGAGTTTTATGATCTAACCTATGTATTAGAGATGAGTGATACAGGATTAACTATAATAGTTAAAAGGTAATGTAATGTAATGTTGGGTCAGAGTCAAGTTCGGGCATTGGGCCAGGGTTCGAATGATGCAGTGGGAACTCACTGGGAGATCACTAAAGGTGATCGAGGGCTCGCTAGGAATTCATCGAGAGCTCGCCAAAGGTGATCGGGGGCTTGCCGGGAGTTCGTCGAGGGCTTGCCGAGAGTTCGTCGAGAGCTTGTTAGGAGTGCGTTGGAAGTTTGCCGAAAGATGATTAAGAGACTTATCGAGAATTCGCTAGAGGATGCTAGGAAGTTCACCGAGAGTTTGGAAGATCAATTGACGTGTCGGACAATAAGAACGATTGTATTTATGCCTCAGTATGTCGTAAGTTAGGTGTTTTGAGTCCTAATTGAGTTAGATTTAGAGAAATCTAAATTAACTCAATGAGAGGAACCGGGACCACTTTGGGTTATGATTTAAGCTCAGGTTGATCTCATTTCGTTGACATGGAAAGGAGCAAATAGGAGGGACAAGTTGAGTATGAAACTGTATAAAAAATATAATTTTCAGGATTCCCGATGATAGTTTCACTGATGGGCAATGGTAGTAACGCCTATGAGTACCCAAAGTATTTTTGTATTGGAGAGCAAGAAAGTGAAAGAAAAGGGATCATAATTTTGGTTAAAATTATGTAAAATTTGAGTGCTTCCTTTGAGTACTTCAAAGTGTAAAGTGAGCTTCCCTTGAGTGCTTCAAAAAGAGAAAAAAAATTGTAAAGATTCTTCTCCTTAGCCTAGGAAAAGGAGAAAGGTTTAAAGGGTTTGTTAGGACTCTAGCTAATAAGGTCCTAATTTAAATTCATTGAGTAAGCACACATGTAAATCTTATCTAGTCGACCCCTATTTGTTGATGAAGAGGTCGGCTAGGTTAAGATATTTGGATGGGGCATTGGGGCATGTGTAACCCTAGTTAGCCACCCCTTACTTTAGTTAAAGGGGATTGGTTAAGAAAGGGTTGAGTTAGAATTAGATTAGGAATTGGTGAGCAGCCGACCACCCCTAGATAGGTCAGTTGGTAATTACTACTTAGAGAAGCAATAGGAGTTGTTAGAAGTAAGAGTTATGGAGTAGGTGTCCTATTAGGAATTAGGATTTAGAAGGCCTATAAATAGCCTTATAATCAGCCACTTTTCTTCATGAATAGATGAATCCTTTTAGCAGCCTTTGATCAGTAACTTGTAGGGAGAAACCCTTATAGAGTTCCAAGGAGGTTGATCCCCTATAGAGATCACCCGAAGCTTAGAATCTATAATGGTTCTAACACTTGGTATCAGAGCAGCATTCTTGGCATCTCGCTACCCTTCTACAACCATCCATTATCCTTCCATAGTCGTCCAAAATAATTCCCACAATTATTTGATGATCATCACTGAATTCCACTGAATTCCCACAATTATCCTTCCATAGGCGTTGGATTCTTGGCTCGAATCACAGCTTGAATCGTGCTTGGAGGACAAACTATGTGTTTTGTTCATGGAGTTCAAGATTGGATAGCCACTGAGTCCAATCAAATTTCAGCAAGGAGAGAGTTCGGAGAGGCCTCTAGAGAAGGAGGGATAACCCTTGGACATGCTACAGCCACATATGAGGGTGGACTTCCCTTAATGGGAAGAAGGAGTCCCAACGGGATGGATTTTGCGCGCCGAGCATTATTTCTGCTACTATCGAACATCGGATGATTCTATGGTAGACATCACTGTCATCCACCTTGAAGGAGATGCAATTTGATAGTACAATTGTCTTAAATACAATCATGGGGCTCTGACGTGGATTCAATTCAAGCACGCACTATTGAACTACTTTGGACCAACAGAGTACGAAAATATCGATGGCCAACTCATAAAGATCCGACAAACCTTCATGATCCAACAGTACCAAACTAGGTTTAAGAAGTTATCCTATCTTGCTCATGATTAGACTGACCGACAATTATTAGAGACATTCATCGAGGGACTCAAACCGAAGATTGAAGGAGAGGTTAAGGCCTGACAGCCCTGCACCATAACAGTTGTGATTTCCTGTGCCCGAATATAAGAGGAACGACTCAACCAAGATGCTCAGAGGATGAGGACCACTCCTAGGCCCACATCATATAAACCTCCTTTTATTCCCAACCATCTTTCGTTGCCAAAAAATTGACAAGAGAAGAACTACGCAACAGATCGGCAAAGGGTCTTTGTTGGCATTGTGATGAACCATGGAGCCATGATTATCGCTATAAGATGGGGCGTATCCTACTGATTGAACCTCTTGAAGATATGGAGAAGGAGGTCTAGGAGCATGAGGAAGATGTCATGGATGAAGAATAGTAGTCGATTGATTTTACGATGCATGCTCTTGCCGGCTATGCAAACCTACAGACGATGAAAGTGGGAGGACTTCTAAAGCAACAATTAATCACCATTCTTATTGACACCAGGAGCTAATAATTTTATAAACAACAATGTTATTGTTCAGATAGCCTTACCTATTGAGGATTGTAGTAGGTTTGATGTTAAGGTTGTCGTCGGATGAATTTTGAAGTGTAATTGTAAGTGCCCGCAGGTGAAACTGTTGCTACAAGACCAAGAGATAATTACATATTTCTTCCTCTTCCCTCTTGATGATTATGAGGCCATGCTTGAGACTGAATGACTGATGACATTAGGTGATGTTTCTTGGAATTTTTTGAAGTTAATTATGAAATTTTATAGCAAAAGAAAACAGGTGGTGTTGTGCAACAAACGGGGGAGCGATGTAACAACAATTTACACACAATGAATGGAGAAAGTTTTGCACATGGCATGCAGCAACTTCTTGGTACAACTTGAGTAGCAATCTATGAGGGAGCCAACCAAATTTGAAAACCCAAACCTACTTTCCTTGTTTACTGAATTTTTAGATATATTTGACAAATCGCGTAGCTTACCTCCTTCCTGTTGGCATGATCATTGTATCCAGATTCTTCTGGGCAAACCTCTAGCAAATACTTGGCCATATTAGTATTCTCATCTCTAGAAAGATGAAATAGAAAGGATTGTAAAGGAGCTACTCAAAACAGGAGTCATTAGGCCAAGTTGCAGCTCTTACTCTTCACCGGTGCTCCTCGTACGAAAGAAGGACGGAACATGGCGAATGTGTGTCGACTATAGAGCTCTCAATAGTATAATCATCAAGGAGAAGTATCCTATTCCAGTAGTAGATGAATTGCTTGATGAATTAAAGGGAAGACATACTAAAATTGCCTTTCGAATGCATAACGGCTACTATGAATTCCTAGTAATGCCCTTTATGCTGATTACAGGTGCCCTGCAAGCCAATCACGTGAGTGATGGCATGTGTGACACGCTGCGTAATCTTTTTGCTTATGATTAATATTGGTATATTCTCACATTATATTATTTATTATATATATATTGTGATATCCTTGGTTCTGTACAATGGGAATCAAATCGTGATGAGATCACGATAATGAGATCAATTCACCTTTAAACACAGATCCTAAATAATCCCAGTCATAGGTTACTCGAGAGGGACATTGAGATAACCGGACAAATCGATGTACTATATACCCGTCCATATGATGGAGGTGGCTGGTCTCATAGCCAATTATGTGGAGACACTAAGGATATAGTACAGGTACTCATTGGAGAATGAGTTCACTAATTGATTCACATATGGAATGTTGTATGGTTAATGATACCTAATGTCAGATAGTGATTCTATAGTCCCAGTTGTATATCTGGTCCTTAGGCTTGAGACACTAAGGATGTCTTGTATGAGTACTCTTTTCTTTGACGTCAAACTTATAGGTTTAGAAAGCTCCGGATCTGATACAACTAGTTATCGGGATTAGTAGCCAACCTTACAAAGGCAATTAAGTGTCAATAGAGGATTATCCACTCTCGGTATCACGAGAGGAATATCTCATATGTGCTTACTTAAACAAATCCCTAGCCGGGGTTATTTAGATTGAGAGAGAATGAGTTCTCCAGTAGAATCTGATTAGAGCAAGACAAACAAACTGATTTCGTATATAACCTGACAGTACCATGTCCAATATACGGTCTCTGGGATATTATTTGGATGAGGGATTAAAGATACATTGTAACTATGGACAGACAGGTCCGATGAATTTGATCCCCCTGTAACATCTGGAGATTATAGCGTAGTGGTCTAGTATGTCCATAGTCGATGAGTCGAGTGAATTATTATGGGGATAATAATTCACTATATCAGAAGTTCTGATGGGAGTGACTCACGACCAGCTTGGTATCGGGCCTAAAAGGTCACATACATATGATGGATACTTCGACAAATAGAGGATTGGATGAAGATCTAATTAGCCCCTATTTTCATTAGATGAGACCCAATGTTGATGGGCTCCTTGATTAAGGCCTAAGAAGATTATTGGATAGAGATCCAATAATGCAAGGTTAGTGGGTTATTGGATGAAGATCCAATACCCACTAAGAAAGGAGCCCTAGGGTTTTGGTGGCTCTCTATAAATAGAAGGGGAGACTCATAGTTGATAGGCTGCAGCTTTAGCCACCACCTCCTATTCTCCTCCCTCCTTATGTGCAAGAGTTGTGAGATCATATTGGAGGAGTTTCGCTGTAGAGATTCATCATGTGGATACCGCTAGAGAGGAGGACGCTTGACCTCCTTCATCTTCTCTATCCAGATCTGGAATATAAGGATATACGATCTCGCTAGGTAAAATCAATCTCTCACATATCACGATTTTATCGATTTTTACTTTTTTCTCGCGACTCTAATCTTTTGCACTATGATTTGATTTACGTGGGAAATCGGTTTTTGTTTTGATTTCCGCTGCATATGTGATGCACCCGCTCAGGTTTTCTAGCAGTGGTATCAAAGCCATGTTTTCATGCGAAAGATTGATTTTAAATTGTGTGTGATGAGATTGTATCATGTAGAATCATTCTATACATTCTTGTTGTGTTTTCACAGCGAAGGCAGCAAGGAGAAGCGGCCAACCACGGCCAGGCTTCATGCAAGGCCACACCCACCGGCCGCCCACCAGAGGGACAACCACAAGGGCGCCTATGGCACGACGGGTGGCAGAGGGCGGCCCATAGCGCGCCAAGAAGGCAGACGGGCGCAGCTGCTAGCGCAAAGGGCGTTGCGGCGCGCAAGTGGCCGCCAATGGCCAACTTGCAGGCTACCGCCCATGGCATGCCTGCAAGGGGCGACGTCCAACGACCAACCCGCAGGGGCTACAGGGGCTACGCTCACCAACCCTACCGCTGCGTGGCGGCGGCAAGGAGAGGGCTAGGGCATTCTTTTGAGAAAAGGATGATCCTAGCCCTCTAAATTTTAAAAATTCTGAGGACTGTCCTTATGTATAAAATTTCAAAAATACCCTCGATAATTTTGAAATTCCGAGGACTGTCCTCTTATCTAGAATTACAAAAATACCCTCAATAATTCTGGAAATTTTGAGTATTGTCCTCTCATCCAAAATTATGAAAATTCCCTTGACAATTCTAGAAATACTGAGCATGTCCTGATTTCCAAAAAAAATAATTAATTAAATAATTTAATTAATTATTATATATATCTAATAATCCTACATATGATGTGATGTATATATGATGTATAATGTGGATGGATGATCATGAGTCATGTGTTGTGATGTGTGTAATTGTGATTATTATTATTATTATTATTATTAGGGGCTTGCGTGCCTCTATTTTTCTCATTTATTGTCAAACCTGCGTGCTTGTGATTATTTGTAATTACACGGAGAGGCGCAGTGGGAGCGTGGAGGTTACAACGGGACCCACGATGTCATGGCGAGAGATCACGACGCATTATGATACGATGACCTGACGGAACCGATGATGACGATGAGATCAACAATCACAAGGCATGGAGATATGCCAATGCACACATAGATCATATTATTAGTAATTAGACCCATTGGCTCGGGCTTAATCATATTAGGTGACGGCTCATGATCATCCGGTGTGGCTTGCATATGTGATGTGTTATACACCTACTAGATATATGTATATATATTTGCATGCGATATAGATATATATTAAATATGTATATGTGTGACACGACATATTAGGAGATCGATACGAAACAAAAACCCCTCCTACGATAATATTAAGTCGGTAAGCATAAGGTAATAAGATTGACCCACATGGCCTTCCATCATTATAGGAAGAAATTGAATCACGATATAGGTTAAGTTGGTCGAGTCCCTCGAGGCTCACCTATCAACGTGATCAAGTTCTTGCCTACAACATAGAGATGTCACCGGTGACCTAAGGACATAGTATACTTAGTTGAGTCCCTCGAGGGCATATTATCAAATCAGACTCATCTTGTAACGATGGTGATGACTTAACTGAATATCATGATTAGTCGAGTCCCTCGAGACCATGATGATTCGGAGGCTGAACGTAACGGGAATCACATGGAGTTATAATTGGTAAGAGTTGCCTACCTTTTGGGCTTAGTGTAATTGGTCAAGTCCCTCGAGGTTGCACTAAGATGCCAATTGGATCCTGAGCCCCACTAGAAATCTATCGGAGACTTTCGCCTCACATGTCGAGGGTGTCGCGTGATTCACTAAGAAAATAGTGGAAGTATATTAAGATAGAAGTTCATATCTTAATTAGTATTTTCTATAAAATCTACATGTTATTTATTTTTGTTATTTCTTGTTTTGTCAGAAACATGTCGCTCATAAACCCCCCTACATGGCATACTTGATGCCAACTGCCTCACTGGTCCAAACTATATAGATTGGCTCTGCAATTTGAGAATTATTCTCACGACAGAGAAAATCGCATATGTCCTCGATACAATTCTGCTCACGCCGCAAGAACGGGCAAGCGAGGATGAGATCGCTCACTAAGTAAAGTATATAGATTATTCCACATTGGCAAAATGTTACATGTTAGCCTCTATGACTCCTGAGTTACAAAGACAATATGAGAGCATGGATGCAGATTTTATCCTTCTTCATCTCCGCCAATTGTTTAAGAAACAGGGAAGAACACAAAGATATGAGATATCTAAGAAACTCTTCTAAGCCAGGATGACAGAAGGGACATCGGTTGAGAACCATGTCCTAAAGATGATAGAGTGGATCGAGAAACTCACAGGTCTAGGAATAGTCCTAGATGATAACATGTGTATTGATCTTATACTTCAGTCCCTACAAGATTTCATTTCTCACTTCAACATGAATTTTAACATAAGCAAGTTTGAGGTGACTCTCCCTGAGCTCCTCAATATGTTGAGGGAAGCTGAGAGTACCATTAAGAAGGAGAAGCTAGTTCTCTATATTGGTGAGACCAAAAAGAAAAGGAAGGCTAGCAAGACCCTTAAGAAGGGCAAGGGCAAAGAAAGACCAGGTAAGACAAAGGTTGCCAAGAAATACCTAGGAAAGGACAAAGGACAATGCTTCCACTATGACCAAGACGGACATTGGAAGAGGAACTGCAATGACTATCTTGCAGAGAAGGCAAGACAGAAGCTTGGAGAAGCTTCAGGTATATTCATGATTAGCCTCCACTTGTCAGATTTTCATGATAACACATAGGTATTGGATTCCGGGAGTGTTTATCATATCTATAATTCGTTGCAGGTTCTGACGAGACCTAGCAGATTGGCTAGAGGTGAGATTGACCTCAAGATGAGCAATAGAGCAAGAGTTGTTGCAGTTACTGTTGGAGAGGTCACCCTATATTTGCTTGGTGGAGCTATTATTACATTGGATACATGCTATTTTGTTCCCTCTATTATCAAAGATATTATTTTTATCTCTTGTTTGATAATTAGTGGATATAAATTAGTTTTTGAGAATAATAGTTATTCAATAATTATGGATGATGAGATCATTACTAGAGGGACCCTTATAAATGGCTTATATGTGTTAGACACTTCTCTACATATCATAAATATAAATATGTCTAAGAGGAAAAGAGATAAGGTGAATAATGTATACCTATGACATTGTAGGCTAGGTCATATATATGGGGGAAGGATTTAAAAGTTATTGAAAGATGGATACTTCGATCCATTTGGCTATGAGAATTATGCAACTTGCGAACCTGGCCTTCATCGAAAGAGGGCCAACTCTCCTTAGTGGAACTGGAGAGAGCCACCGAGTTATTGGAACTCATACATAGTGATGCATGTGGTCCCATGTCGACTCAGGCTATAGGTAGTTACTCATACTTCATTACATTCGTTGATGATTTCTCTAGGTATGGACACGTGTACTTAATGAAGTACAAATCTTAGGCCTTCGAGAAATTCAAGGAATATAAGAATAAGGTAGAGAACCAAATTGGAAAGAGTATTAAGACTCTTCAATCAGATCGAGGAGGAGAGTACTTGAGTACAAAGTTCACCCATTTCCTTAGGGACAATGGGATTCTATCCTAGTGGATACCTCCTTATACACCTCAGCTCAATGGTGTATCAAAAATGAGGAATCTCATACTGTTAGACATGGTGCAGTCAATGATGAGTTTTGCTGACCTACTCGTCTCATTCTAGGGGTACGCCTTAGAGACTGCAGCTTACCTTCTGAACAGAGTTCCATCAAAGTCGATAGTGTCTACACCATATGAGATATCGAAAGGAAAGAAGCCTGATCTTAAGATTATTAAGATTTGGGGTTGTCCTGCCCACATTAGAAGACACAACCTTGATAAGTTAGAATCAAGGATAGAATGATGCATATTCGTGGGATACACAAGGGAAACTTATGGGTATTATTTCTATCATCTTGAGGATCAAAAGGTCTTTATTTCCAAGAGAGTTGTGTTCTTTGAGAAGGAACACATTCTTGGTGGAAACAGTAGGAGTGAGATAGAATTGAGCGAGGTTGGAGAACTTAGCTCAAGCACCATTCCGTAGCCTGAGTCTGTTTAGGTACCTAACACACAAGTTTCAACTTTACGTAGGTCTAATAGAGTATCTCACTCTTTTGAAAGATTTGTAGGACATATCAGTAGAGATGACTCTCAGGATGTTGATCTTCAAACCTATGAGGAGGCTATTATAAGTATAGACTCCGGGAAGTGGCAAGAAGCTATGAATTCTGAGATGGATTTTATATACTCTAATAAGGTTTGGAACCTTATTGATGCACCTGAGGGTATTGTACCCATCGGCTATAAATGGATCTTCAAGAAGAAGATTGGAGTGGATGAAAAGGTAGAGACCTATAAAGCAAGGCTGGTAGCTAAAGGATATTATCAACGACAAGGAGTTGGCTATGACGAAACCTTTTCACCTGTAGTGATGCTTAAGTCCATTAGAATTATTTTGGCTATTGCAGCACACTATGACTATGAGATCTGGCATATGGATGTCAAAACGATATTCCTCAATGGCAACCTTGAGGAAGAGGTATATATGATACAACCAGAGAGATTTATATCCAAAGAGAGACCAGATAAAGCATGCAGGTTGCTTAGATCCATTTGTGGATTGAAGTAAGCTTCCCGAAGTTGGAACATAAGATTTGATAAGATGATCTGATCTTATAGCTTCATTAAGAACGAAGATAAGCCTTTTGTGTATAGGAAGATAAGTGAAAGCGCTATCACCTTCTTGGTGCTATATGTGGATGACATCCTAATCATTGGGAATGATGTAGGAATGCTCTCCATAATAAAGGCTTGGCTATCTAGAAACTTCTCCATTAAAGACTTAGGGGAAGCATCCTATATTTTGGGGATTCGGATCTATAGAGATAGTTCCAAAAGGATGTTTGGCTTATCCCAGTCTAGGTACATAGACTCCATTCTCAAAAGGTTTGGCATGAAAAATTCTAAGAGAGGTCTCATACCGATGAGACATGGAATATCACTTTTTAGGAGTATGTCCCCAAAGACTCCTGAAGAAAAGGCAGACACGGATAAGATACCTTATGCCTCAGCGATATGGTCTATCATGTATGTGATACTATGTATTAGGCCTAGTATAACACATGCTCTGAGTGTCACGAGCAAGTATCAGGCAGATCTAGGTTTGAACACTGGAAGGCAGTAAAGTATATCCTTAAATACTTGAGAAGCACTAAGGATCTTTTACTGATATATAGAGAAAGTAACCTCCAGTTTAGGGCTACATGGACTCAAGTTTTTAGTCTGACATTGATAATAGCAAGTCAAATTTAGGGTTTATTTTCACCCTGAATGGAGGAGCAGTAAGCTGGAAGAGTTTCATGTAAGATACTACTGCTAACTCGACCATAGAGGCAGAATACATTGCTGTAGTAGAAGCAGCAAAGGAAGGGGTGTGGATTTGGGAGTCATATCAAGTAGTATAGAACTGACTCCCATATATTGTGATAGTAACAGAGCGATAACTCTAGCAAGGGAACCCAAGTCTCATCAGAATTATTCTAATGAGGTTCTATCTGATTAGAGCGATCATGACCCGAAAAGATATAGCAATGGAAAGAGTTTCATCTGAAGCTAACATTACAGATCCACTGACAAAGCCGTTGGCTCAGATTGTATTTAAGCGTCATAGGGGTTTGATAGGGATCAGACACATAGGTGATTGGCTTTTGGTTAAGTGAGAGATTGCTGGTTACAGGTGCCCTGCAAGCCAATCACGTGAGTGATGGCATGTGTGACACGCTGCGTAATCTTTTTGCTTATGATTAATATCGGTGTATTCTCATATTATATTATTTATTATATATATTATGATATCCTTGGTTTTGTGCAATGGGAATCGGATTATGATGAGATCATGATAATGAGATCAATTCACCTATAAACACAGATCCTAAATAATCTCGGTCATAAGTTACTCGAGAAGGACATTGAGATAACCGAATAGATCGGTGTACTATATACTCGTCTATATGATGGAGGTGGCTGGTCTCATAGCCACTTGTGTGGAGACACTAAGGATATAGTACAGGTGCTCATTGGAGAATGAGTTCACTGATTGATCTGTTTATGGAATGTTATATGGTTAATGATACCTAATGTCAAACAGTGATTCCATAGTCCTAGTTGTGTATCTGGTCCTTAGACTTGAGACACCAAGGATGTCTTATATGAGTGCTCTTTTCTTTGACACTAGACTTACAGGTTTGGAAAGCTCCAGATCTGGTACAACTGGTTATTGGGATTAGTAGCCAACCTTATGAAGACAATTGACTGTCAATAGAGGATCATCCACTCTCGGTATCACGAGAGGAATATCTCATATGTGCTTGCTCAGACAAATCTCCAGCCAGAGTCATTAGGATTGAGAGAGGAGTTCTCCGGTAGAATCCGATTAGAGCAAGACAAATTGATTCTGTATGTGACCTGATAGTACCATGTCCAATATATGGTCTTTGAGATATTATTTGGATGAGGGATTATAGATATATAGTAACTGTGGACAGATAGGTCCAATGGATTTAACCCCGCCTGTACCATCTAGGGACTATAGCGTAGTGTTCTAGTACGTCCATAGTCGATGAGTCGAGTAAATTATTATATCAGAAGGAGTTATGATGGAAGTGACTCACGGCCAGCTCGGTATCGGGCCTAGAGGGTCACACACATATAGTGGATGCTTCATGGAATAGAGGATTGGATGAAGATCCAGTTAACCCCTATTCTTATTAGATGAGACCCTATATTGATGGGCTCCTTGATTAAGGCCCAATTATAGGCCTAAGGAGATTATTGAATAGAGATCCAATAATGTAAGATTAGTGGGTTATTGGATGGAGATCCAATACCCACTAAGGAAGGAGCCTTAGGGTTTTGGTGGCTCTCTATAAAAAGGAGGGGAGACTCATGGTTGATAGGCTGCAGCTTTAGTCACCACCTCCTATTCTCCTCCTTCCCTGTGTGCAAGAGTTGTTAGATCAGATTGGAGGAGTTTTGCTGCAAAGATCCATCGTGTGGATACCGCTAGAGAGTAGGACGCTTGACCTCATTCATCTTCTCCATCCGGATCTGGAATATAGGGATATATGATCTCCCTAGGTAAAATTAATCTCTCACATATCACGATTTTATTGGTTTTTACGTTTTTCTCACGATCCTAATATTTTGCACGATGATTTGATCTGTGTGGAAAACTAATTTTTTTGTTTTGATTTTCGCTGTGCATGTGATGCACTCGTTGAGGTTTCCTAATACTTTTGTCTCACTAATGCTCCCTCCACCTTTCAGAGCCTTATGAATGATATTTTTCAGAGTTATCTTCGTAAGTTTGTACTGATTTTCTTTGATGACATCCTTATTTATAGCCCTTCTCTTGAGAGTCATTTTGAGCACTTACAACTTGTTTTGACAATTCGAGAGCATATTCTTTTTGCTAGAAAATCAAAGTGTAGTTTTCTTCAACATAAGGTGGAGTATCTTAGGCATATCATATCAAAGGAAGGAGTGGTGGGGATCCTTCCAAAATCAAAGCAATGCAAAGTTGGCCGACCCCAAAGAACATAAAATCGCTATGTGGCTTCCTCGGTTTAACGGGCTACAAGCGCAAGTTCATGAAAGACTATAGAAAGATCAATGCCTCCCTCATATCCTTGCTAAAAAAAGATGCCTTCTAGTGGTTGGATAAAGCCTTTGCAGCCTTCGATGAACTTAAGGCAACCATATCAACAACGCCCATACTAGCGCTACCTGAGCAAGCTGAATTTTCAGTCATCTCCTTTCTAACCAATGATTTTCTCGAGGATATTTGGAAGGAGCAGAGAGATGATCCAGAGATTAATAAGATCATAAAAAAATTAGAGGAAGACTCAAGCTCCATGACTCATTACAATTGGGATTCAAAAGACTTACGTTAAAAGGGCCACATTATGCTTGCGCCAAAATCAACATACATAAAGACTATCCTTCAAGAGATGTATTCCACTCCAGCAGCGGGACACTCCGAGTTCCTTAGAACCTATAAGAGAATTAAGCAAAATTTTTATTAGGTAGGGATGAAAAATAGTATTGCTAAATTTATAACACAATGTGATGTATGTCAACGAAATAAAGGCAAAACAGTGGCAAGCCCCGAAAAGCTATAACCTCTACCCATCCCAGACTCAATATGGACCGATATATCTATGGACTTTATCAAAATGTTGCCCTCATCACAAGGAAAAGCTATAATTCTTGTTGTGGTTGATCGCCTTACAAAATATACTCACTTTTGCGTTGTTTGCAATCTCTACAATGCTTCTAGTATCGCTTATATCTTCATGGAGAATATTGTAAAATTACATAGGATACCCAAGATCTATTATAAGTGATTATGATAGGGTTTTCACCAGCAAATGTTGGGCATAATTATTCCAACTGCATGGCACTAAGTTGAAGATGAGCACAACATATCACCCACAAACTGACGGCCAAACTAAAGTAGTGAACAGGTGCTTGAAGGCCTACATCAGATGCTTCACTAGTGACCGACCAAAAGAGTGGGCAAAGTGATTTCCCTGGGTCGAGTGGTGGTATAATACAACTTATCATTCATCAACAAAATGTGCTCCTTATGAGGCTATGTATGGCCAACCTCCCCCTATAATCCTAAAATATATATTGGGTACATCAAAAGTAGAACAAGTAGACAGGGAGCTCAGGGACAGGGACAAAATGTTGAAGTTGCTAAAAGATAATCTCGTTGCAGCCTAGGCAAGGATGAAACAACAGTATGATCAGTATAAAAGAGAGAATTTTCAATGGGAAATTAGATTTTTCTTCAGCTCCAGCCATACAAACAAACATCGGTCTAGACCAAAGTATCCATGAAGCTTTCACCTCGGTTTTATGGACCCTACCAGATTCTCAAGCATATCGAAGCAGTGGCATATAAATTAAACTTACCCGCCAGCTCTTGAATCCACCCAATCTTTCATGTGTCATGCTTGAAGCTTAAGTTGGCGCAAAATGAGACAACCCAAAGCCACCTGTCAAATATGACTGCCCAAGGAGAATTCCAGACCCAGCTGAGTGCCATTATTGATCGATAAATCATGACTCGACGACAGTGACCCACTATTGAGGTGCTAGTACAGTGGGCAGATCTATTGGCAGAGGATGCTACCTAGGACGACTATGATGACTAAAAGATTAAATTCCCAGAGTTTATGGAGTATTAGCCTTGAGAGCAAAGCTAATTTGAATAGGACGGGCCTGTTAGGACTATAGCTAATAAGCTCCTAATTTAAATTCATTGAGTGAGCACATATGTAAATCCTATCTAGCCAACCTCTATTAGTTTATGAAGAGGTTGACTAGATTAGCATATTTGGATAGAGCATTGGGGCATGTGTCACCCTAGTTAGCCATCCCTTACTTTGGTTAAAGGGGGTTGGTTAAGGAAGGGTTGAGTTAGAATTAGATTAGGAATTGGTGAGCAACTGATCACCCCTAGATAGGTTAGTTGGTAATTGCTACTTAGAGAAGCAATAGGAGTTGTTAGAAGTAAGAGTCTTGGAGTAGGAGTCCTATTATGAATTAGGGCTTAGAAGACCTATAAATAGCCTTATAATCAGCTAATTTTCTTCATGAATAGATAAATCCTTTTAGCTGCCTTTAAGCAGCAACTTAGAGGGAGGAACTCCTATAGAGTTCAAGGAGGTCGATCCCCTATAGAGATCACCCCAAGCTTAGAATCTGTAAGGGTTCTAATAGGGTCATGATCTTCACCCATGGAAGATCATTAGTGGATACTGATGGGCCTCGATGAAGGACACGGGAAGTGGATGCAAGTCAAGTTGGTGACCGAACCACTATAAATTTATGAGCCTTCTTTACTTACTTTTTATTTTAGTATTCCATAGCTAAATCGAGATTCTTCATTTAATCTTAAGTTTAATCACTCTCTAACTTGATCTTGACGAAAAATGTTTTTAATTTTGATTTTTACCTCAAGCATATTTTTCAAATTGAGTACTCTTTGCACTTGCACTAATTCACCACCACCCCCAACAACCACCACCACCCCCTTTCTCTCTATCTTAGTTCCAATTCAATCCTAATAGTGATATCAAGAGTAGATGATCCTCTATTGACACTCAATTACCTTCATCAGATTGGTATCAATCCCGATAACCAGATATATTAGATTTAAAATTTCTAGACCTATAAGTCTAGCGTCAAAGAAAAGAGTACTCAAACAAGGCATCTTTGATATCATAAGTCTAAGGACTAGACACACAACTAAGACTATAGAATCACTATCTGACATCAGGTATCATTAACCATCCAGCATTCCATAAGCAGATCAATCAGTAAACTTATTCTCTAATGAGCACTTGTATTGTACCCTTAGTGTCCCCACATGAGTAGCTATGGGATCTATTTTTAAAGGTGAATCGATCTAATTATTATGATCTCACATGATCTGATTTATATTACATAGTTCCAAGGACATCACAATATATATTTAATGTGAGAAAATATACAGTAGATAATATATATTTAATGTGATAAAATATTGATAATAATAATTATGTAAAAAGATTATATAGTATATTATATGTGTCATCACTCACATAATTGGCTTGTAGGACACCTGTAAATAGCAATGTCCCACTTGACCTAAATCCAATCATCTACTATCTAATCCACATCATACCCTTATGACTCAAATATAATTTGAGACAACGACTTCATCATCAATCTGCAATATCATTTTCGGATGGAACTCTTTCCATTGCTATATCTTTATAGGCTATGGTCTCTTCGATCAGGTGAAATCTCCTCAGAACATGCTTAGACTTCTTATAAAATATGGGTTCTTATGCTTGAGCAATCACCTCGTTGTTATCACAATAAGTGGGAGTCAACTCCTCACTGCTCGGTATGACTCCTAAACCCATGATAAACTTCATATAGACTCCCATTTTTGCTGCTTCTATCATAGCAATATACACTACCTTTGTGGTCGAGTCAGCAGTAGTATCTTACTTGGAACTCTTCCAGCTTACTACTCCTCTATTCTGGGTGAAGACATGCCCTAAGTTTGACTTTCTATCATCAACATCATATTAAAAACTCAAGAGTATGTAACTCTCAACTTGGAGGATACCTCCTCCTGTACTAATAAAAAATATTTTATCCTTCTCAAGTACTTAAGGATGTACTTTACTACCTTCTAATATTCCAAACCTAAATCTGCTTAATATATGCTCATGACACTTAGAGCATGCACTATATTAGTCCTGGTACATAGCATAACATACATGATAAACCCTATCACTGAGATATATAGTATTCTATCTATGTTTGTCCTTTCTTCAAGAGTCTTTAAGGACATACTCCTAAAAAGTGATATTCTATGTTTCATCGGTATAAGACCTCTCTTAGAATTTTTCATGTCAAACCTTTTGTCAATGGAGTCTATGTACCTTGACTAAGATAAGTCAAGCATCTGTTAGGACCCTAGCTTGAATAGGTCCTAAGCCCAATAAGTCAGGGAGTCAATAAAGCCTTGAGTCATTTAATATCCCCCTAATTTAGCCATCATCCCTCTTGATTAAGGAGTCGGCTAGGGTTTTAGGGAGGAGTCCTCACTAGGTTAGGAATTCCTAGCCACCGCCCTCTTTCCTTCTTAGGTTGGTCGACTAGGATAGAAGGGTAAAAGAGATATTTCACTTGAGGTAGGAGTCTCTCTGGGATTAGAATTTAGAATCATATATAAAGTATATAATCACCACCACTTTTAATCAATCAAGAGATCAGTTTATTTCAGCCTTATGGCTGACTACCTAGGAGGGAGGAACCTCTACAATGTTCTAAAGGGTTAATCCCCCTTCAAAAGATCAATTTATGATAGAACCCTAGAAGGAGCTTTATAGATTTTGACCCTTGAAGGGGATCAACCCTTGGAACACTGTAGGGATTCCTCCCTCCTAGATTCGACACAAGGTTGAAATAAAATTGATAATTACTTAATAAAAGAGAGGGGGCAGCTACATCATTATATAGGGTTGCAAACCCTAGCCCATGAGATGCTTGCCTAACTAAAATTATCCTTTCGCCCCTTCTAAAGCCTACTTGCCTTAGAGGGAATAAGTGGCGGCTAGGTTGGCTCTGTAACCGACCTAAGCAGGGGGAAACCCTAGTCGACTAGCCCAGTAAAGGGGGTGGCAGCCACTAAGCCCTAAGGCTCCAAAAGAAACCCTAGTAACACTTCTTTATAGGATAGAAGTGACTTAATCCTACTGGAGTCCTATCAAACCCGCCCTCTTCAAATCAGCCTTATCCTTGAGGCTGAGGTTTCATGAGCTCCTCATATGATTCTCATGCTATCATCAACTGAACTTTGGCCTCCTCATTAGTTGGGGTGTTAAGTGGAATGATTTGGTTTGAGTCGTCTTCTTTAAATTTTCATTTGTGGTGGGATACCTAGAGGATCAACTGTAATCTTGATCTGGTGCGTGAATCTGATCTCCAGGTTAGGGCCCTAATGTGATCCCCAATTTTACAAGGCCCAAAGAAATAGGGAGACCACTTCATTAAGGCTCGAGTTTCCTACTGATCAGGCTAGAGGTGTAGAAAAACTCAATCTTTAATTTTTTGTCCATTCTGAAGTTTGTCGGGAGGTTGTTTCTTTTTTGCATGTGCTGCCATATGGTTAGTCTTTAGTGATAGCCAATCTTTCTTCTAAAATGGTGACTGCCCTCTAGTATAGTTCAGGATGATGATAGCCCAATCTGGCGTGAGCATGAAATCGTAATTCTTCTAGCTTTACTCCTCTTTCGTGCCATGGACCTGTATCCAATCATATTTTAAATTTGGTAGTAATTAGTATCTCCTGTAGAAACCTCGTGTGTAGTATGGGGGAAGCCTTAGTGTAAATTAGGAGTCAACCATCTTGCATAAGAATAGCCCCAATTTCAGCTCCTAATGCGTCGGCCTCAATGACAAAAGTGCGGCTGAAATTAGGTAGTGCTAGGACCAGCGTCGTCGTCATGGTGGCCTTGAGTCATTCAAAGGCTGTAGAAGCTTGTTCTGACCATAAGAATAAGTCTTTCTTCAGTAGGGATGTAAACAGGGCACTAATCTTTTCATAATCTTTTACAAATTTATGATAGTAGCCCGTGAGTCCAAGGAAGCCGCCCAGCGATTTTACGTTTGTAGGTT
Source organism: Ensete glaucum (assembly GCA_021527575.1). Classification (NCBI taxonomy): domain Eukaryota; kingdom Viridiplantae; phylum Streptophyta; class Magnoliopsida; order Zingiberales; family Musaceae; genus Ensete; species Ensete glaucum. The sequence goes on along the minus strand of CM038558.1, from coordinate 35,034,799 downwards.
TCAACCATTATTGTATTGCCTCGATCTTCATCGGGTCTACTGTCACTCCATCCTCTGATATCATGTGCCCAAGATATTCCACTTTATGCTATAAGAAGTTGCACTTTGACTGTTTAACATAAAGAGTATTATCTCTAAGAATCGTTAGAATAATTCGTAAATGCTAAAAATGTATATCAAGCGTAGGGCTATAAATGAGAATATCATCAAAGAATTCCAATACAAACTTGCATAGAAAACTTTGAAAGATGTCATTCATCAGGCTTGGAAAAGTAGAAGGTGCATTTATAAGTCCAAAAGATATTACCAAAAACTTGTAGTGGTCGTTATGCATGCGGAATACAGTTTTTGAAACATCTTCAGTGTATACCTAAATCTGATGATAACCAAAGTGGAGATCCAATTTAGTGAAGACTCGGGCTCCTTTTAATTCATCTAAGAGCTTATCTATGACTGGTATAGGATATTTGTCATTGATGGTGATAGTGTTCAAGGCCCGATAATCAATGCACATTCGTCATGTACTATCCTTCTTACGCACTAGCAACACCGGTGAAGAATAAGGACTGCAACTCTGTCGAATCACCCCGGTGTCAAGTATCTCTTTGATCATGTTCTTAATCTCATCCTTCTACAAGTGAGGGTAGTGGTATGGAAGCAAATTTGCTAGAGATTTGCTCGGCATAATAGGAATACGGTGGTCATGCGACCGGTTAGGGGGCAGTTCGTGCGGCTCCATGAAAATGTTTATGAATTCGTCTAGCAAGAGGGCAAGCTTAGGATCTAAATTTTGTATATTCTCCCCCTTAGATGGCTGCTAGTTATGTATCAAAAATCCACCATGTGCTTTATGCAAAACTTTCTCCATTTGTTGCGATGAAATGATAGAAATTTGGCTCCCGCGCTTGCCTCGTAATGTGACATGTCTCCCTTTGCAATAAAATTTCATGATTAATTTAGAAAAATTCCAGGAGATATCACCTAGTGTTGTGAGCCATTTGATCCTGAGTACGGCTTCATAATCATTGATGGGTAGGAGAAAGAAATCAGCTACTACTTCTTGGTCTTGGAGGAGTAGTTTCACCCGCGGGCACCGTTGGTCACAATTAAAGATTCGGTCATCGGCGACCTTTACATCGAACTTGTTGCAACTTTCGATTTGAAGTGCTAAATGTGCAGCAATCTTACTATTGAGGAAGTTATTTATGCTGCCCGTGTCGATGAGAACAGTGAGGGGTTGCTGTTTTAGAAGTCCTCCAACTTTTATCGTCTGTGGGTTGGAGTAGTCGACCAATGCATGCACTATGTAGTTAGTCGATTGGGACTCTTCCTTTATAGCTTGTTCTTCATGTTCAAGGGCTTCTTTAGATGTTTTATTGTCCTCATCCTCCGCTGGTTCAATCATGAGGAGCTGGCCCTTTTTGCAGTGATGTTCACAGCTCCATGGTTCGTCGCAATGCCAACATAACCCCTTGACCGATCATTCGCAAAGCTTATCTCTTGTCAACTTTTTTAGTGCGGGGGCTTGGATGGCAGTAGAGGGGGCAGTAGGCCTTAGCATGGCTAGTTGGGAAGCGACCCTTGTCCTTCATACCTCGTGGTTCAATCATTCTTCCTAGATACGCATGAAGAAAATCGCCGCCATAAGAGTGTACGGTTGTCGCGCCTTTACTTCTCCTCGGATCTCTAGCTTTAGGCCCTCAATAAAAGTACCTAAAAATTGTTTCTCAGATTAATTATCAGTTAGGTTAGATAAACACTTAAACCTTGTTTGGTATTCTTGTATTATAGAGGTTTGATGAATCTTTGCCAATTGTCCATCAATGTTGTCAAAATCCGTTGGTTTGAAGAGGTTTAGTAGTCCTTCCTTGAATCACTACCAAGAGAGCCCTCCACGGGTGTGTTCAAACCAATTGAACCATTGAATAGCATCTCTCTCGAGGTGTATAGTAGCAATCTCCACCCGTGCAGTGTCGGCAGTTCGGTAGAACCGAAAATAGGGCTCCGCGCACGAGATCCATCTGATCAGGTCTCCTTCTTCCAATCTTGGGAAATCAACCTTCATGCATGGATTGTTGGGATCAAAGATGATGTGTCCATGCTCTTGAGGATCATCTTACTGATCTAAAGTCTCTCCATAGTGTAACTTCCCCGGGCTTGACGGCCGGCTAATGCTGAATTCGGCGAATAAGGATCACATCTCCTCCATGCGGCTTTCAAAGGCTTCAAACTTGGCGTTGATGGCCTCCTCTGATGCTATAGTATATGCCTCTAGATCTGCAATATTAAGATATTTCTTTTATTTTCAGGCTAGTGGCATGAGAATTTTGGAGAAGGGGTGGCCGGTTGGAAGGTGAATCGGTTTGGATGGGAGTAGGCTACGATTTAGGACTGATTTGGGTGGCTATTTAATTTCGATTTAGGGTAGGGTTTTGAAAGGTTTTTAGTGAGGATGATAGGGTTTGATGATGAGGAAAAGAGAGTCTAAAATCCCACAAAAAATAGCACTCAAATCTGATAGAATTTGATGAAAAAAAGTGCTGCGATGTGCAATCCTGCCGAACAGATTTTATGTTGGAGAAACAATGACTTCTCGACATAATTTCTAGAGGGAAGTTGAAGAAAATTTTATAGAAACCCTTTATTTAGATGATGGGAGTATTAGTAAAAAGTTTGGCAAAATTTTGGTAGCGTAACAGTAGGAAAATAGGGCAAAAGATGAAAGGTAGATCCCTTCACCATAAAAATACCAAAATTGTATATTGGTGAAAGATTGCACAAGAAAACCAGTTCCAGAAGGAATTTTTTTGAGAAATCAATCCCAGATGAAAGCCAAGTTGATCCTTGGGAAAATTTCAGCCAAAAAGGATGAATAAAAGTTCAGTTTCAAGAGGCAATAATCGGCTGAAAATTTCTGTAGCGTTTCGCCTTCGCGATAATGATAACATTTGTGACAGTAAAATTTTGTAGCAAGGAAACTTTTGGAAAATCTTCACCCATGTATATGATAAAGGAATAATAGTAGCAAAAGTGTGGGCTTTGGAGTTTTTACCAAATTTATGTTGTTGACATAAGGACAATAGCAGATTGATGGATCTGTGACTTGGTGGGCGACGGTAAAGGTGACATTAAAAATAATTATGGGAATTGCTTGGGAAAGAGGCGGCTAAGATGGCTACAAGGCAGCAAGAACGCGGCTCTGATACCAAATGATAGAACCCCAGAAGGAGCTCTATAGATTTTGACCCTTGAGGGGGATCAACCCTTGAAACGTTGTAGGGGTTCCTCCCTCCTAGATTCGGCACAAGGCTGAAATAAAATTGATAATTGCTTGATAAAAGAGAGGAGGCGGCTACATCATTATATAGGGTTGCAAACCCTAGCCCATGAGGTACTTACCTAACTAAAATTATCTTTTTGCCCCTTCTATAGCCTACCTGCCTTTGAGGGAACAAGTGGCGGCTAGGTTAGCTCTATAGCCGACCTAAGCAGGGGGAAACCCTAGCTTACTAGCCCAGTAAAGGGGGTGGCGACCACTAAGCCCTAAGGCCCCAAAATAAACCCTAGCCACACTTCTTTATAGGATAGAAGTGACTATGTGGGGTTTCATTACAATCTCACAGGGTTCTTATTGATTACTTCTAAGTGATTAGGACTCAACCCTGATAGAATCCTATCAATCTATTAATTCTCTCTAAAGAACCTTAGTTTATTGCTGGAAATTTCATCGAGAAACCACTGTCTCTTTGATAAAAAATTCTGCTTCTACAATTCAGCATCTATTCACTGCACACACCACCGATCCTTATCTAACTTGTTACTACTATTAACAGCATTTCTAACCACCTCTCTAACCTTAAGCTGCTACCATTAAAGCCTCCATAACACCTTCAAGCAGTAGCAAAAAATTGCACTTCAAACAACAGTGTACTAAACCCAAACTATAGCCTTCAACCTTCGGCCCACCAATCTTTCGACCACCAAATCTCCCTTTATCCCTTCAACCGTAGCACGCATCACTACTATACAATGCTGTCAGTTGCCATCTTGCTTACTAGTGGCCAGCAACGATCCCTCGTTACACAACATGGCTAGCAACGATCTCTCGCTGCATAATGCTACCAGTAGCGACCTCTTATGGCCAACAGCGATCTCTTGTGGCTAGTAGCGATTTGGTCGCACCCAGTAGTGATCCCTCACTACACAAGTTGCCAATAGCGATATCTCGCTCCAACACCTGTCGTCCACTGTTGTCCACTATTGCCATCTCTGCTTCCCGCCTCCATTAGTTGCCAACAGTTCACGCTACCACCATACTCGCCTGTAGACAACCATCACTTTCACCTACAGCCCACATAGTCATACCACAGCCATAGTCAGTGTTGCTACTGCCCTCTTCTTCCTTTATCATTACAACTGCTTACCGATCCAGATTCCCTCGATTACCATCCTCCAACAACATAGCAACCACTAGAAAACTGCAGCATTGCTCCTTTCTATCCACCGTAGCCTCGATGATCTTACAAAACCCCGCATCCTCGATGATCTTGCAGCACTACTATAGCCTCAATGATATTGATCACTGTTCTGATACCAAATGATGAAACTCTATAGAATTTTATCATTGGATTGATCATTAAAGGAGATTGGCCTCCTTGGAACTGTATAGGGTTCCTCCCATCTTGGTAATCTGCTATAAAGGCTTAAGAAAAAATGATATATTGCTTGATGAAAATAGTGGTGGCTACATGCTTTATATAAGACTCCAAAACTCTAACTCTAGAGAGACTCCTACCTCAAGTAAAATTTTCATTTATCCCAAACCCTAGCTGACTTGCCCAATAACGTGGGCGGCAGCTAGGAGACTCCAACTCCTCTAAGGCTCTTCTCCCAAGCCCTAGCCATCCTATCCATTAATGTGGGTGGCAACTAGGAGACTCCAACTCCTCCAAGGCTCCTCTCCCAAACCCTAGCCGACCTGCCCAATAAGATTGGCGGCGGCTAAGAGACCCTAAGACTCCTTATCCAAACCCTAGCCATCATTCCAAATAAGGTGGGAGGTGGCTAGGTAGGTTTTTATTATATCCCTTAAGGTTTTATTACTCGTCAAGACTTAGTTGAATAGGACTTGTCCTACTAGGGTCCTATCACGCTCATCATTGTAGGGTCTCATCTAATGAGAATAGGGGCTAATTGGGTAACTCATATCTAATTCTCTATTTGCTAAAGCATCTACCATATGTGTGTGACTTTCTAGACCCAATACCAAGCTGGTCATGAGTCCTACCTGTCAGAACTCCTTCTGACTCAATAAATTATTATCTTATAGTAATTCACTCGACTCATTGACTATGGATACCTAGGTGTTAAATCTCAGATTTTTGATGATAAAATCAATTGATGGGTTTTATGATCTAACTTATGTATTAAAGAAAGTGATGTAGGATTAACTATGATAGTAAAAGGGCATTACAATCAAATGTTGGGCTAGAGTCAAGTTCGAGCATCAGGATGAGGTTCGGACGACACAATAGGAGCTTGTCGAGAGTTCACTGGAGGTCGATCGAGTTTCGGACAATGTTGTCGGGAGCTCACTGAGAGCTCACCAGAGGTTTGCCAGGAAGTTCATCGAGAGTTCATTGACAAGTGGTCGGGAGCTCACCGAGAATTCGTTGGAAGAATGCTGGGAGTTCGTCGAAGGAAATCGGGAGCTCACTGAAGGTTCATCGAAAGGATGCCAGGAGTTCACCGGGAGTTCGTTGAGAGATCAATTGACGATCAGACAACAAAGATTATATGTTAAGTGTCATAGTTAGCATCATAATGAGAGTTACTTTACTATCTCAATTAAGAGGTCATTAGGCCTTAATTGGGGTTGATTTGGACTTATTATAAAGTCATTCAGTAACCCAACGTTAGAAAAGATATGATTTTTAAAGACACGATCTCCAAGATGACACAGTCTTCAAAAGTGTATCAGGAAGTTGAACCACACAGATACAGTCTCCTAGACTGTCAGGCGGTTGAACCGTCAGAACATAATCTTCGAGACCAATACCTCGGGAACTCTTAAGATTTAAATTTTGGCTCCAATATTGAAGTCATTTGGGACCTATAAATACCCACACACCCCCAATCCTTGCTTAAGGTATGAAAGCATTAAGAGCAAAAACCTTGTGAAATGCTATTGTAATCCTTATTTCATCTTGTGTAGTCTTTTGTTTAAGAGAGAGTTTAGAAACTTATAAAGGTTATCTCCTAAACCTGTAAAAGGAGAATAGAGTTTTAAGGGGGTAGTTGATCTTCACCTATTAAAAGAAGATTAATAGTAGAAGCCGGTGACCTTAATGGAGGAGGAATCAAGAGTGGACATAGGTCACGAGACCAAACCACTATAAAATCGATTTGCTTCCTCTTCTTTGCTCTTTATCTTCATTGCTTTCTGATTTAACTATCTACTACCTTTGCTTGCACTCTTACAAACATCTTGCTTAAAAGTATTTTCGATATGATTTTTATTGAGTAAATATTCATAAATTTTTCATAAGCACTAATTCACCCCACCCCAACTCTTAATGTCACTTTGATCCCAACAATTAGTATCAAAGCCACGTTTCTCTCTATTTGGCTTAAAATCCAATAGAGATGGCTTTGTTAGCAATCAAGAAGGACTTTTTATCACTTCTCCTCCCATGTTCAATATGACTGATTACACGTATTAGAAAACTCGAATAAGAATTTTCCTACTTTCTATGGATTTTGAATTATGATATATTATTGAAAGTAGTTTTGAAAAGTCTTTCAAACTGATGAACAAATAGAATGATTCATAAAAGAAGACTTTCTCTTTAAATGCTAAAGTGATGAACGCTTTATTTTATGCTCTTGATAAAAATGAAGTTAATCGAATTTTTATATATGAAACTGCGCAAGAGATTTGGCACACACTCGAAGTCACACATGAAGGCACTAGTCGAGTCAAAGAGTCAAAAATTAATCTTTTGGTACATAGATGAGTTGTTTTATATGAAACCAAGTGAGACCATAGGAGACATGTACACTCGTATTACGTATATCATCAATGGTCTAAAAGCGCTTGGTAAAAGTATTTCTAATTTTGAACTTGTTAACAAAATATTAAGGTCCCTTTCAAAAAGTTGGGATCCCAAAATAATGGTAATACAAGAAGCAAATGACCTAAATAATTTTCCACTTGAAGAACTAATCGGGTATTTGATGACTTACGAAATGACATGTATAGCACATGATGAACTGAAGAACAACCTTCTAAAAAACAGAAGGACATAGCACTTAGAACCAAGGAAGACCACTTGGGAGAAAAATGGTGTATTGCTTAGAAACTCTATAGGGGTTCAGCCTCCTTGGAACTTTATAAGGGTTCCTCCTACCTTGGTAGTTAATCACAAAGGCTGAAGAAAAGTGGTCTATTGCTTGGAGAAAAGGGGACAGCTACAAGTGCTTATATAGGGTTCAAAACTCTAACCCTAATCGAAGACTCCAACTCCTAGTGAAACTCCTACTCCAAAACCATAGCTGCCACTTTCGCTGACCCTAGTCGACTCCTATAAGCAAAGTGGGCGATGGTTAGATACAGTGTAAATGCTTGGATGAGGGTTTGATTATAATCTTGACTAAATTGATCCTAATCTAACTCTGACTCCTAATCAGACTCTAAATTAGTCGAAGCCTAATCTTACTAGGATTTTGATAGAATCCCATAGGATTCTATCACTGGAATGATCTATGTAGGGGATCAACCTTCATGGAACTCTAAGGGGTTCCTCCCTCCTTGGTAATGAGCACAATGGCTTAAAGAAAAGTTTTATTGCTTGATGAAAAGGGGGCGGTTACAAGTGCTTATATAGGGCTCAAAAATCCTAACCCTAATAAAGACTCTGACAACCTTAGTTGTCTTTCCCAAATAGTAGGGGGGCAGTGGCTACATGACTCCTAACCCTAGTCTACCTTGTTAACTAAGGTGGTTAGGGTTTATTACATGCCTTGGGGTTTTATTGATATCATGACTTAGTGAACTTAGGACTCGACCTAGCTAGGGTCCTAACAGATTTGGGATTATAGTTGACTCAAGATCTCCTCCTAGCCAACCTAATGTTAGGTCTAGGCTGGCCAACAAAGCCCAATCTAAGGACTTGACCCAATCAATTAGGACCTGACTCAACTAGGGTCCTAATAAACCCGCCTTCTTCAAATCAGTCTTATCCTCAAGGCTGAGACTTCATGACTCTAGGTCTTGATCTGCTACTCTTCATGAGGCTCCCTTGTGGCTCCTATAGTAGGTGCATCATGATCCTACGGTCCAACATTGTCTTGTATCTTTTTATTAGCAACTCTAGACAGTGATGCATCGCGATCCTATGATCTCATACGATTTTCATCTAGAACTGGGCCTCTTCATCAACTTGGGTGTTGGGTGGATGGATCTGGGCAGGGTCATCCTCTCTAAACTTCTACTTGAGATAGAACATATAGAGGATCAAGTGTACTTTTAAATCGGCACGTAGATCTCATCTGTAGGACACAGTTCTAATGTGTTCTCCAATTTTACTGGGTCCAAAGTAATAGGGAGACCACTTCCTCGAGGCTCGAGTCTTTATAGATTCCTACTAGTAGGACTGAAGATGAAGGAAGACTAAGTCTTTAATAGCATATGTCCTCCTACTTCGATATTTGTCATATGGTTACTTCTTTCTTACATGGGCAGTCATGTAGTTGTTCTTTAATATTGGCCAAGATTCCCTCTGAGATGGTGGTTGCCCTCTAATAAGGTCTGCAGTGATATGAGCCTGATATGAGTCTGGAGTGAGTAGAAGCTGTAATTTCCTCAGGCTTATCTTCGTCTCTCCTTTGCGTCGTTGACCTGTATCATGCCAAGCCTCAATTTTAGCAATGATTATATTAAAATCCTTACAGATTCTAAGCTTGGGGTGATCTCTATAGGAGATCGATCTCCTTGGAACTCTTTAGAGGTTCCTCCCTCCTTGGTTTTATACCCAATGACTAAAAGATAATTGCTACATTGATGATGAAAAGTGATTAATTATAATGCTATTTATAGGCCTTCTAAACCCTAACTCATAATAGGATTTATACTCAAGACTCCTACTCCTAACAACTTCAACTCCAACTCTAATAAGCAACTCCTACTTCCAACAACTCCAACTCTAACTCTAAGAAGCAACTACTACTTCCAATAACTTTAATCCCTTCTCTAAGAAGCAACCTCTAGCTGGCCTCTCTTAAGAGGAAGAGGGACTAGGAGACTCTCATCCCATAAAAGACTCCTCTCTAACCCTAGCCAATCATTTCTTTACTAGGTGGTGGTGGCTAAATTAGGGTTTATTACATTCATGACACAATTGACTTGACACGTATCCATCTCCGACTCCTAACCTAACTCTAGATCAGTCGAATCCTAGCCCTAATAGGATTTGGGCTGATTTATTACATTGAATTTAAACCTTCTCCTAGTTGACCTAATGTTAGGTCTAAGTTGGCCAACAATGTCTAATCTAAGGTCTCGACTCAATCGATTAGAACGCGAATCAGCTAGGGTCCTAATAGACTTGCCCTCTTCAAATCAGTCTTGTCCTCAAAGTTAAGCTCCACATCTCCAGATCCTGATTTGCAACTCCTCTTAAGGCTCCTTTGTGGCCCTTGTAGTAGGTGCATTATGCTTCTGTGGTCAAGCATCAGTAGTAGTGATTGGACGGTGATGTGTCACGATCATGTGATCCCATACAATCATTAGCTGAACCTGTGCCTCCTTATCAACTTGCATGTTGGGTGGATAGATTTGGGCTGAGTCATCCTCTTTAAATTTCCATTTGTAGTAAGATTCATAGAGGATCAAATGTAATTTTGAATTAGTATGCCGATCTGATCCACAAGTTATGGCTCCAATGTGATCTCTAATTGTGTAGGGTCTAAAGAAACTAGGAGACTACTTCAATGAGGCTCAAATCTTTATAAATTCTTAATGGTATGGATAAAGATGAAGGAAGACTCGATCTTTAATGGCAAATTTCCTTGTACTCCGACGATTGTCGGGCAGTTATTTCTTTCTTGCACGAGCTGGCGTATGGTTATTCTTTAATAGTAGCCAGACTTTCCTTTATGATGTTGGTTGCCCTATAGTAGAGTCCATGGTAAGTGAGCCTGATCTGAGTTTGAAGGGAGTAGAAGCTATAATTTTTTAGGACTTAATTTTATATCTTTTCTATGATGTTGTCTTGTATCATACCAAGACACAAATTCAACATTAGTCAGCATTTCCTCATCATAGATTAATAGCTACAGGTGATATAGGGAGAGGGCTTTGTTGATGTAGACTAGGGTTCAGCCATCTTGCATGTGGATAACACAAATTATAGCTCTTGATGCGTCAATCATAAACACTTTGTTGAAGTCAGGTAAAGCTAGCACCGGCAAAGAATAGGGGCCATAACTTGGTCTAATGACCCCTGTTTCAAGCATCTCTTCTTCAATCCTCTATATTTCAGCTTTCTGGAGGTAAGGATAATGACATATCTGAGTGTTTGTTGTTAGCTTACCTAGAAGAATCAGAATTCGGTGGTCATGCCAAAGGGTAGAAAGTAGGTTGTGTAGTTCGGCGAAAATGTCTAAAAATTCAACAAGTGATTGGAGAAGGTTTGGGTCTTCAATTTTTATTGTCTCACCCATAGAATGCTATTGAAGTTGTATTAAGAAGCTACTATTCACTTTGATCTAAACTTTCTCCATTTGTTGTGTGCAAATCATCGTTACGTCGCTCTCGCATTTCCCGCATAGGATCTCTTGTTTCTCATGGCTGAAAAATTTCATGATAAATTTGAAAAAAAATTCAGGGAATATCACCTAGCATAGTCAGTCATTTGATGTCAAGCATGGCCTTATAATCATCAAGAGGAAGGAGGAAGAAATCAACAAGTATCTCTTGGTCCTACCGTAATAATTTTACCCACGGGCATATTTGGTCACACTTTAAAATTTGGCCATCAGCGACCTTAACGTCAAACCTACTGCAATCTTCATTTTGGAGCATATAGCAACCTTATTATTCATAAAGTTGTTGGTGCTCCTAGTCTTGATGAGGATAGTGACGAGATGCTGCTTAAAAGATTCTTCAACTTTTGTTGCTTACAAGTTTGCATGGCCGACTAAAGCATGAGTTGTGCAATCGGCCGGCTGCGGGTCTTCCTTCGTGTTCTCCTCTTTAGGTTCCTAGATTTCTTCTTCAGATTCTTCAATAGATTTTATCATGGAAAGCTCCACCTTTTTGCAGCGATGGTTATGGCTCCAAAGTTCGTTGCAATGCCAACAAAGGCCCTTCGTCGATCTATCGCATAGCTCTTCTCTCATCAATTTTTTTAGTAGCGAAGAATGGCTAGGAGTAGAGGGAGGTTTATATGTTGCTGGTCTAAGAGTGGTTCCCATCTTCCAAGCATCTTGGTTCAATCATTCCTCTTGGATTCAGGCGAAAGAGATTGTAGCCTTTACGGTGCGAGGCTACCGCTCTTTAACCTCTCCTTTAATTTTTGGCTTGAGTCCTTTGATGAATGTCCCTAATAATTGTCTATCAGACCAATCACAAACAAAGTAAGATAGTTCCTCAAACATGGTCTAGTATGCTTGGATCGGGGAGGTTTGTTAGATCTTGGCAAGTTGTCCATTGATATTCTTATACTTGGTCAGCCCAAAGCGGTTCAACAATGGTTTCTTAAATTGTATCTACGTCGGAGCCCCATTGGTGTATTCAAGCTAATTGTACCACTAAATTACATCTTATTCGAGGTGGATGACAGTGGTGTCCACCATGGAATCCTCTAATGTTCGGTAAAAGTGGAAGTAATGTTTGACGTGTGAAATCTACCCATTGGGTCTCCTTCTTCCCATCAAGGGAAATCCTCCTTCATGCATGGCTGCATCATATCAATAGCTCATACTTCCTGTTTGGGAGGCCTCTCTGAACTTGCACCTTGCTAAATTTTATTGGGCTCGGAGATCGATCCAATCCGAATTCGACAAATAATCTATCCTTCATGCATAATTCAAATGCCTCAAATTTGGCATCGATTGAACCTTGAGATGTTGTTGAGTGTGCCTCTAGATATGAGATGTCAATATCTTTCTCCTGCTGTTGGGTCAGTGGTATGAAATGGTTAAGTGGATTGGTGGCCGAAAGGGATGGTGGATCATGGGTAGATAGCTGCGGTTTAGGGCTGACAGGTTGCTATTTTTTTGTTACTGTTGGGGCTATGATTTAGAGCTATAGTAGAGGTTGTATAGGGGGGATGATGGCTAAGGTTTAAAGTTAGAGTAATGGTTTAGGGTTGCTCTTGATGACAGCAACGGATTTGGTAGGGATCAGGTGTGGATGCAGCAAGTAGTATCGAAGGTAATGCATCAAAATTTTTCATCAAAGAGGGTGTTGTTGATGTTACTATTTGGGGCTATTATATATGTTGTAAGGGGGTTCGATGATAGAGGTTTAGGGTTAAATGGTTGTCTTAGGGTTATTGTTGATGGTAGCAACCAGTTTGGTAGGGATTTGTGGCCAAAAGGGTGATGGATCAAGGTTGTGGTTTAGGGTTGATAGCTTGCGGTTTAAGTTGCTGCGATTTGAGGGTGTTGTGGAGGTTGTAAAGGATTTTTATGGCAGTGGTTTGAGGTTGAGAATGAAGGTTTAGGATTGTTGTTGGGGGTAGCAATCGGTTTGGCAAGGTTCGATGGCTACTGAAGATACGGATCGGTAGAAGGTTCAGTGGCTACAGAAGACCATTGTTTGGGCTGCAGTTTAGCTATGGTTTGGGTTGGCCGTGGATTCTAAAAATAGGTTATGACAGCTATATCTTAAGGCTAGAGGGGTGCCCTAAAGATAACGTGATTGGTGGCAGCAAGATTGTTAGCGTATTGGGAGTTTGGGAGAAGAAAGACAAAGGTAAAACAGTAGATTTCATCAAAAAAAATTCAGCAGTATAGATGCAATTTTTCCCAGCAATTTGAAATAAGGATTTAAGTAAAACTTTAGGGGAATCTATTGGTAAGGGAGAGGTAATACCAGCAAAAGTTTTATGAAAGAAAATGATAGCAAAACATTTGGCAAGATCAAATATCATGGGAAGGTACTGTGATAAATTTTTACGTCTAACATGCAGCAGTTTGGACATAAAAGATCAGTGGTTTATATTGAGAATTTTTTAATGAAATCAAAAGAAAATTTACCTTTATAGAGTGTCAAAGCCATTATAAAAAACTCATAGAGGATTAGACAGAAAAATCATAGCAGCAAGATTAAATATGTAGTGCTATGCAGTTGGAATTTTGTAGCAACTTTCATCGTAGAGATGGAAACTTTATGATGAAAAGTTCATGCAGTAGGATAGGAACAATTTTTTTTTATTTTTTGGAATAAGGATAACTAAATTACGGCAATAGTGAGGTAGGAAACTAGAACCTATTGCAATTCATGAGGAGATTAAATGATGATCTGCGGTAGTCGAGATGATAGTAGAATTCGACGACGATTTTTAAGAAATTATGGGAATTGCTTGAGCGGCTATGGAGGGATGATGGATGGCTATGGAAGGACAGCAATATTCCAAGAATGTTGTTTTGATACCAAGTGTTAGAACCCTTATAGATTCGAAGCTTGGGCTGATCTTTATAGGGGATCGGCCTCTTTGGAACTCTATAAGGGTTCCTCCCTCCTTGATTTTTTACCCAATGGCTAAAAGATAATTGATCTATTGATGATGAAAAGTGGTTAATTACAAGGCTATAGAACTTCTAAACCCTAACTCCTAATAGGATTCCTACTCAAGACTCCTACTCCTAACAACTCCAACTCTAAGAAGCAACTCCTACTTCCAACAACTCTAACTCCAACTCTAAGAAGCAACTCCTACTTCTAACAACTCTAATCCCTTCTCTAAGAAGCAACCCCTAGCCCGCCTTTCTTAAAAGAAGGAGGGGCTACGAGACTTCCATCCCATAAGGACTCCTCCCTAACCCTAGCCAACCACTTCTTTACTAGGGGTGGCGGCTAGATTATAGTTTATTACATTCATGACGTAATTGCCTTTAACCTATATTTATCTTCGACTCCTAACCCAACTCCAGATCAGCCGAATCCTAACCCTACTAGGATTTGGACTGATTTATTATAATGAACTTAAATCTTCTCTTAGCTAACCTAATGTTAGGTCTAGGTTGGCCAACAAGACCTAATCTAAGGCCTCGACTCAATTGAGTAAGACTTGACTCAGCTAGGGTCTTAACAGATTAGTATCTCCTCATGTAGATTGAAAGCCTTGGGTGAGGTGGAGAGAGAGCTCTAATGTAGATTAGGCGTTGGCCATCTTGCATGAGGGTGGCACTGATCCCAACCCTTGATATGTCTGCTCCAATTACGAATATCTGGCCACAATCTAGTGTTGATGTAAATGGCATTGTGACCACGAGAGCTATAGTTCCACTCGGCCAAGGGGGGCATCTTTCTTCATAGTGAGAGTAGTGATGATATTGTTGTAGTGGTTGGGTATGTTTAGCATAAGGGTCTTCATGTTTTGCTGAGTCTCGCAATTGATCCCACTCTTACTCTTGTTGATAGTGAATGTGTTAGTGACTTCCTCTTAATTTAAATTTTGTTTCTTCGGGAACTTGATCTCCATCCCATAAGTTCAAGTGTTATAGATTCCTTATCAGAACTGCCATTGGAGGAGCTCGATCTTCTTACGATCATCAGAAGTGGGGCAAAGGTCATCAACAGGGAAGATTTCGGGCGTGGTCCACTCCTGGAGGGGGTTGTGGAAGTTACCCAAGATCTAAGAGCACTGCACTTGAAGCCATAGCTGGTTCGATTGGATGTGGCACTTCAAAAAGAGCTTATCCCTATAGACAAAAAGGTTGAGCTTTTAGAGATAAAGTGTTATTGCAGGAAAAAATCGTGGCCAAATGATCAGTGTCCCTAGTGTCTCTTGGATGATCCTCTCAACTTCGGCCTTCTGAAGATGTGGACAGTAATATGATTGAATATAGGGGGGTGGTTCTTCCTACAAGATCAGCATATGAAGACCGTGTAGCCTGGTAGGAAGTAATCAGTTCGGCGGAGGCACCTAAAATTTCAGCAAGTTTCTCTAAGCACTGTGTTGAGACCGTCGTTAGTTTACTCCCATGTTTCCCACATAAGATCACCTATTTTCCTTTGATGTTCATAAGGTTGTTGGAGCTCCTAGTGTCGGTGAGGATGGTGATAGGCTGCTTCTTAAGAGATCCTTCAGCTTTCATCAATTGTAGGTTGGTATAGCCGACTAGAGAGTGAGTCATGCACTCGGTTGGCTGCTGGTCCTCCTTCGTGTTCTCCTCCTCCTCGAGATCCTCCTCTTCATATTTATGTTCAAGCCTCAGGAGCCTCCCCTTTTTGCAGTGATGGTCACGGCTCCAGGACTCGTAGCAGTGCCAACACAAGTGTCTCATGGATCTATTGTAATGTTCTTCCCTCGTTAGTTCCTTCAGTTGGGAGGGTCGATGATAGTAGATGGGGTCAAAGGTCTATATGCTGCTAATCGAGTGGTGACTTTGGTCCTCCGAGCATCTTGGTTCAGCCTTTCTTTTTGTAGTCATGTGAAGGAGATAGCTGGCGTCATCGTGTAGGGTCATCGTGCTTTGACTTCTTCTTAAATTTTCGGCTTCAACCCCTCAATGAAAGTCCCTAACAATATTTTTCATACTAGTATCTTGTTTGGTTATAGAGTCTTTTAAACTTGGTCTGGTACTCCTAAACTATAGAGGTCTGGTGGAGTTTTGCTAGTTGGTCGTCGATTATTTTGTACTTAGATGGTCCAAAGTAGAGTAACAGCTCGCTCTTAAATTGCCTCTATGTTGGGACTCTGTGGGTGTGCTTGTACCAATCATACTATTAAGTAGATTCTCTTCCTAGATGATGGTAAAAATATCGATCATAGAAGCCTCTGGGGTCCTTTGATAGTGGAAATATCGCTCCGCGTATGAAATCCACCCTGTCAAGTCTTTGTCTTCCCATCGAGGGAAGTCCACCCTAGTGCATGAGTATGATGGGTCTGTCGCTTGTCTTTCCTTCTTTGTTAGGTTCTTCTTGCGATCGGAACTCCCACCATGCTTTGATCTTCTTGGGCTCGACAATCAGTCCAATCTAAACTCTACGAAGAGACCACATAATTTGTCCTCCATACATGTCTCAAAGTCCTCTAACTTGGCATCGATTAGATCTTCTGATTCCATGGCATATGTCGCCATATCTATGATATTGCAGACCTTCTTTTGTTGTCGAGTCAATGGCATGGACTGGTAGCTGAAAGAGGTGGTGGATCAAGGGTAGATAGCTTTGGTTTGGAGCTGATAGGTTGCTATTTTGGGTGTTGTTGGTGCTGATGCTTGGGGTTACTGTTGGAGCTGTAAGGTGGGCTTGGTGGCAATAGTTTAAGGATAGGGAAATGGGTTAGGGTTGCTGTTGATGGCAGCAATCAGTTTGGTATGGATCACTATGGGTGCAACAAGAGATATTGAAAGGTAGTGCTTGTAAAATTCTGCATTGATAGGCTACGGTTTGGGTTGTTGTTGGGGCTACTATTTGAAGGTGTTGTAGAGGCTGCAAGGGGGCCATGATGGTAGTGACTTAAGGCTAGAGAGAGGGCTTAGGGTTGTTATTAATGACAGCAATAAGTTTGGCAAGGATCAGTTGTGTATGCTGTGAGAAAGACCAAAAATATGGTAAAAAAAATTTTCATCAAAGGTACAGCAGATTGCAATGAAATTTTCAATAATATGGCAATAGTATATTAATGATTTTGACAGCAAGAAAACCAATGAGAATGACAACAAGATAGATGAGAATATGGCAACAATAAATTTGACAGAGATCAATTATATATGCAGCAATAAACACCGAAAAGCATGGTAGTAGAATTTTGATATGACTCCAACAAAGTTGAGTCCTAATCAACCTAGAAGTAATTAATAAGAACCCTATGAGATTGTAATAAAACCCTACCTAGTCACTTATATCATATAAAGAAATATGGCTAAAGTTTATTTTGGGGCCTTAGGGCTTCCTAGCCGCCACCCCCCTTACTGGGCTGGTCGGCTAGGGTTTCTAGTAGAGGGGCATGGTTTGTGCAGCCACTTAGGTCGTCGCTCCCTTTATTTAGGCATGGCAGCTATAGGAGGGGTAAAAGGGAGAATTCACTTAGAAAGCATCCTCCTAGGGCTAGGGTTTTAAGCTCTATATAAGCTAATATTTCACTTAAGTAAGATCAATTAAATTTTAGCTTTGTTCGCTAACCCTAGGAGAGAGGAACCCCTATAGTATTCCAAGGGTTGATTCCCCTTAAATATCAAATTCTATATAGCTCCTTCTGGGGTTCTATTATCTGGTATTAGAGCTGCATTTATACTGCCCCTGCTGCCATCTCTTTCGCCTCCGCCTATCCAAGCAATTCCCATAATTGTTGTAAGATGCACCTCTATCTTCCACCTAAGTCGCAGATTAAATCAATCTGCTACTAGCCCCTGCGTTTGAAATGGAGATTTGATATAGTTTCATCACCCACGCTTATTTGTGCTGGCTATAGGTGCCCTGCAAGCCAATCACGTGAGTGATGGCACGTGTAACACGTTGTGTGATCTTTTTACTTATAGTTAATATTGGTATATTCTCACATTATATGTTATATATTATGATGTCCTTGGTTTTGTGCAATGGGAGTTGGATCATGATGAGATCACGATAATGAGATCGATTCATATTTAAACACAGATCCTAAATAATCTCAGTCATAGGTTACTCAAGAGGGACATTGAGATAACCAGACAGATCAATATACTATATACTCGTTCATATGATGGAGGCGGCTAGTCTTATAGCCACTTGTGTAGAGACACTAAGGATATAGTACCGGTGCTCATTGGAGAATGAGTTTACTGATTGATCTGCTTATGGAATGTTGTATAGTTAATGATACCTAATGTCAGACAGCGATTTTATAGTCTCAGTTATGTATTTGGTTATTAGACTTGAGACACCAAAGATGCCTTGTATGAGTACTCCTTTCTTTGACACCAGACTTATAGGTTTGAAAAGTTCTAGATCTGGTATAGTTGGTTATCGGGATTAGTAGTCAACCTTACGAAGTAAATTGAGTATCAATAAATGATCATCCACTCTCGGTATCACGAGAGGAATATCTCATATGTGCTTGCTCAGAAATCCCTGGCCAGGGTCATTCCGATTGAGAGAGAAAGAGTTCTCCGGGAGATTCCGATTAGAGCGAGACTATGACGGATTTCGTATGTGACCTGACAGTACCATGTCCAATATACGATCTCTGGGATATTAGTTGGATGAGAGATTATAGATACATGGTAATTGTGGACAGACAGGTCTGATGGATTTGATCCCCCCTGTATCGTCTGTGGACTATGGCATAGTGGTCTAGTATGTCTATAGTCGATGAGTCGAGTGAATTATTATGGGGATAATAATTCACTATATCAGAAGGAGTTCTGATGGGAGTGACTCATGGCCAGCTCAGTATCGGGCCTAGAGAGTCACACATATATAGTGGATGCTTCAGTGAATAGAGGATTGGATGGAGATCCAATTAGCCCATATTCTCATTAGATGAGACTATGTTGATGGGCTCCTTAATTAAGACCTAATTGGATGCCTAAGGAGATTATTGGATAGAGATCCAATAATGTAAGGCAGTAGCCCTAGGGTTTTTTTTTTATGGCTCTCTATAAATAGGAGGGGAGACTTATGGTTGATAGGCTGTAGCTTTAGCCACCATCTCCTATTATCCTCCCTCCCTCTGTGCAAGAGTTGCGAGATCAGATTGGAGGAGTTTCGCTGTAGAGATCCATCGTGTGGATACTGCTGGAGAGGAGGATGTTTGACCTCCTTCATCTTCTCCATCCAGATCTGGAATACAGGGATATACGATCTCCCTAGGTAACATCAATCTCTCATACATTGTAGTTTTATCGATTTTTGTATTTTTCTCGCAATCCCAATCTTTTCCACGATGATTTGATCTGTGTAGGAAACTAATATTTTGTTTTAATTTCTGCTACACATGTGATGCACCCGCTGAGGTTTCCTAATAATTTGCTACTACTATTACTTTGCCTTACATGTTGGAGAAGTTTTCCCATATTTTCCTTACTGTAAAATTTGTCTGTCACAAACGTTATTATCGTTGCGAAGGGGAAACATTGAAGAAAAATTTCAGCCAATTGTTGCTTCTTGAAACAAAACTATTGATCATCCTTTTGGCTGAAACCTTTATACAAATTCATAGTTCATCTTAGCTTTCATCTAAAATTGACCTCTCAAAAAATAATTCTTTCCAAAACCAAACTTATAGTGCTTCAATTCCTCGTCATGTATTGTTGGAATTTTATGACGAAGAATTTGTCTTCCATCTTTTCATATATTTTTCATATCATTACGCTATCGAAATTTTGTCGAACCTGTTTGCTGATATTGGTCACATCTAAATCGAGAATTTTTACATATTTTCCTCGAGTTTTTATCTAGAATTTACATTGAGAATTCATTGTTTCTCCAACATAAATTTTGTTCAACAAAATAGCATGAACATAACCCTCTCTTCGTTAAATTTCATCGGATTTGAGTGTTGTCTTTTGTGAATTTTTAGACTCTCTTTCTCTTATCCTCAAACTCTACCATCCTCACTAAGAACTCTTCCAAACTACACACTAAACCGATCCTAAAACAGCCATAAAACAAGCCCCAAAAAAACCATGACTTTCAACCTTCGGTCCACCAACATTTCAGCCACCCAATCTCCCTTATCCCTTTAACCGTAGCATGTATCTCTCACTGCACAACACTACTAGTATCGATCTCTCACTACACAATGCTGCTAGTAATGATCTCTCACTGCCATCCTCCTTGATCGTAGCCAACAGCAGTCTCTTATGACAGAAATGCTACTTGTAGCAATCTTTCGCTACCAACTACCTTGATCGCGGTCAGCATTGAAGTGAACATGATAAGTAGTGGTCTCTCACTCTATACCATCGCTGCCCTCCTCCATAATAGTTGTGCACTCCGCTGCCCTGTCTTCCTCCTATTGCAACCGCACCCTTACTATAACCAACTCCACCTACAACCGCAGCAATCTCTCGCTACTTTGATCATGACCAGCAATAACTTGATCACGTCTAACAGTGATTCCTCACTACATAATGCTACCAACAGCGATCTTTTGCTACCATCCCCTTTGATCGCAGCCAGCAGCAATCTCTTATGATAGGAATGCTACTAGTAGTAATCTTTCGCTGCCAACTGCCTTGATCACGGCCAGCATCGAAGTGAATAGGATAAGTAGCGGTCTCTCGCTCTATACTGCTGCTGCCCTCCTCCATAATAGTCATGTACTCTACTGCCCTATCTTCCTCCTATTGCAGTCATACCCTTGCTGTAACCAACTCCACTTACAGCCATGAAGTTACACTGCAGCCGTATAGCTGTTGCCATCTTCTTCCTCCACCGTCACTACTGCCTTTTGACTCATATCTCTTGGCTGCCATCTTTCAACAGATATCAGCCACCTGAAAAATCGTAGCCTTAACAACCTTGCAGCATCACTGTAGAACCACAACCAACATTACTATTGTTATCTTCTTCCTCCATCGTTGCTACTACCCTTGGCTACCATCCTCTATCAATGCAGCAGCGACTTAGAGACTTCACCATCGCAGCCCCAACAATTTTGTAGCAACATCATAACAATACTTTCTCATCCTTTTGCTACCATTAATGCCTTCAACTTAAAGATTGCAACGACACTCTTCAATCGATTTATTTGATAGGTTAGAGATCCTTACATCATGACATCGGTGGGCTTATTCAAAGCCAAATTGGAGGTCTTCGAGATGCATATGAATGCTAAATTATATGCTCACTCAATAAAAATCATATTGAAAATGCATTTAAGCGTAAAGATGCGTTTAAGCATAGAGATGCATTTAAGCATAGAGATGCGTTTAAGCATGGAGATATTTGTAAGAGTACAAGCAAAAGTATCTTTTTCAATGGGCAAAGATCAAACACCCATCTTACAACTCTATTCTCCTTTGATTCTTGCTAATTCACCAACAAGAAAGGGTGGGTTATTTATAGGCCCCAAATGGCTTCAAAAGTAGAGCCAAAAATTAATTTTTAATTATTCCCGATGTGCTAGTCTTGAAGACTACATTCTGGGCGGTTCAGCCACCTGACACAATCTGGCAGACTGTGTTTGAGTGGTTCAGCCGCTTGAAAGTTTGAGAGATCATGTCTGAGCAGTTCAACCACCTAGCACACCTTCGAAGACTGTGTCATTTTGAAGACCATGTCTTCGAAGATAGTGTCTCATCTGACATTGTGTTACTGAAATGACTTTTATAATAAGTCCATTATGATGCTAACCACAACTCTCAACACATAATCTTTGTTGTTTGATCATCTCTCGGCGAACTCTCGGCATCCTTTCAATGAACCCCTAATAAGCTCTCGACTTCCTTTGGCGAACTCCCAGCATTCTTCCGGCAAACTCTCGACGAGCTTTCGACAACCTGTCGGTGAACTCCCAACAAACTTCTGGTGAGTTCTCGATTCCCTTTAGCGAACTCCCAACGAACTTCTAGCATTCTTCCAGCGAACACCCGATGAGCTCTCGACAACCTGTTAGCGAACTCCCGACGAACTTTCCAGCAAACTTCTGGTGAGTTCTCAACGA
The DNA here is from genome assembly GCA_021527575.1 of Ensete glaucum. Lineage (NCBI taxonomy): Eukaryota > Viridiplantae > Streptophyta > Magnoliopsida > Zingiberales > Musaceae > Ensete > Ensete glaucum. The sequence goes on along the minus strand of CM038558.1, from coordinate 35,012,975 downwards.
GCTCCCAACCACATCATTTGAACCTCAACCAACCTCCAGCAAACTCTCGGCAAGCTCCCATTGCATCGTCCGAACCTCGGCCCGATGCTCGAACTTAACTCTAGCCCAACATCTGATTGTACTGCCTTTTACTATCGTAGTTAATCCTACAACATTTTTTTTAACACACAAGCTAGATCATGAAACCCATCAATTGATTTTATCATCAAAATCTAAGATTCAACAGTAAAAAGAACCCATTAGAGATAAGAAGCGAGGATAAGACACGATATCCCTATACCTCGACGACATCAATCTCCTTCGCACAACTTCAAGTAGGGCACCTCAATCAAGATGCTCAAAGCATGAGGGCTAGATCCCAACAAAAGTATATAAACCTTCAGCACCAATCAATTACAAGAACCTTGATGAAGAACTAGCGATGATCCGTCAAACCTCCACCATCAAAGAGTACCAAACCAAGTCTGAAAGGTTAACTAATCAAACTTATGATTGGTCTAAAAAATAGATATTGAGGACTTTCATTAAGGGCTTGAAGTCGGAGATTCAGGAAGAAGTTAAAGTGCGACAATCGTACACACTTACGGTAGTCATCTCCTTCATGCAACATTAAGAGGAGCGATTGAACTATGAAGCCCGAAGAACTAGGGTCGCTCCCCGACCAGCAGCACCAAAGCTTTCACCTCCTTCTACTATCAGCCGACCCCCTCAGCCGAAGAAATTAACAAGAGAAATACTAATTTTGGTGATAACTTATGTCATTCATGAGTTTTTAAAATAAATCATGTCAAGATAGATATGGATATCAAAAGACATTCATAAATGTTAAAGATATGATTTAATTTAATAAATCTCCTCTTAGATGATAAAATAGAATCTTAAGAGATCAAAGAAGAATCTTTATTCATAAAGATATCATTTTGTAGATATCAAGATCATGAGTTAATTTTAAGGAAGAAAAAGTAGAAATTGATTTATATATATAAAACTTCAAGTTTTTAAGAATATGGTTCATAAGAAGATTTTCAAGTAATAGATCCGAAGAGATAAATTATGATTCATTCATATGACTTTCTTTAAACGAATTTATATAACGATTTCAAAGTATAATTTTTTTTTCAACCTATCAAGATTATGATAAAATCATTAAAATATTAATAACGTTAGATAGATTCATCAATCTCATTTTTAAAATAAAATCATTTGTAACCTTATCCAAAATCATCAACAAAAATTATTTTTTTAGAAAATTTCAATAAAGTCAACATAGATTATTTTCCAAAAGAACATAGCTAAAGTTTTCTAATTCATTTATATAGTTAAAAAGATTTAATAATAAATGTATCATTTTATCTTGTTGAATGATTCATGGAAAAAAAATCTTTCATAAATAATTATCCTTCTTTTGAAATTTACTTCTAAAATACAATGTCATTTAAAGTCCAAAGATAAAATTTCATCAAGATCATTGTAATAAAATATTTTCAAACAAAAGCTTCGATTCATGTTGAAAAATTCTATCATGTTATCAAGAAATTTTTTCTTTAAAGAAAATTGATTTTGTATATGACCTTTAAGTTCAAATTCAATATTTGGTCATTTAATCTCAATACAATGTATATAAATTCAAGCACACAAATCAATATATTAATCATCATCAAAATCTTTCTTTCATATATATGACTTTTATTTAAGACAGCTAAACTTTCTTCTTTCTAATTCTAGCATGCTCTAGCTATGCAAAGATTATGCATCATTGAAAATAATCAAGATTAATTATAACAACAAATCATCCTTAAGATTCATCACTAATAATTTTATTTTTAATAATTTTTCTTATTATTTATTTAGGTTAGTGAGCTTTGAAAGAGTATTAGATTTTAAGTCATGTGCCTTGAGCATCTACTTTCAAAATATTACTTAGTGCTCCTAGCTTGTTATGATGTAACTTTATATTATGGAAGGTTGTGATTTAGACACCCATTTGAGTTTGGGTCCTTTATGGTATGTTCTTCCCATTTTTTCTAATGGCTTAAGGTTGTTTATGGTTCCTTTATGAACTCAAATTAATTTATGTGGACTATAATTTTTAAATAAATATTTGTAGGCTTTATGTCCTAATCTATTACAAAAATTATATTTATTTTTAGGTGGCAAATTTAATGTAGGTCATTTCACAAATATAGTTGGCTTTTGTTGAATGTTACCAACAAAGCCTATATCATTTCTTCTATTAATATGATCCTTATTGGCAAGGATCATATTTAGGGATTTATTCTCTATTTTAAAATTTTCTAATATTTGTTTAAGCATAATATTTTTATTTTTAACATCATCTAGCATTACATATTTAGAGCAAAAATTGTGTGATAGTAGAGTATTATGCAAGGTTTTATGTTTGGTGCATGTATTGTATGATTGTGCTACTTCATGCATTTCATCAAATTTACTAACTAATGATGCATGCTCTTCCTTAAGTAATTCATAAGATTTGCTAATCTTCTAAATTCATCATAAAACTCATGAAAAGAAAGTAATAACTCATTAAAAGTAAAAAAGCTTTCGAGGTAGTTACTTACCTCATCGTGGTTAGCCACGAGCGCGGGATCTTCCACTTCTTCTTGATTGTGTTCTTCATCTTTGGAGCGTCTCGACTTCTTGCGTTCATAGCAAGATGTTTTGTCTATCTTTATATTATTTTTAAGGTCAAATTTATTAATTTTTCTAATTCATTTGTCAAAAATTCATGTCCAAGGTCCTTAGTACTTGAGATTTCACTCGATAAGTCATATATCATTCTTAGTTCACAATCCTTCATATTCTTTGGAAGGTATTCTTTATGTTTATTTTTGTGTGATATTTCATTTAATGAGTCATTTAAATTAAGTGTGTTATTATGTGTTAATTCCAATGTAAGCCAAATTTCAAAAGCCGAATCACAACAAGAAACCCGATCAAATTTATTTTTATCTGAGGTGTAAAATAAGACATTCATAGCCTTGTCATTTAAAGAAAAAATCTTCTTCTCCAAATTATTCCAATCGTTCATTGGAAGAGAAGACTTTTCAAATCCGTTTTCAATAATAGTTGATAAATCAAAGTCTAAAGAAAGCAAAAAAACTTTCATCCGAGTTTTCCAATAAGTGTAGTCCGTCCCATTGAATATAGAAGGGTGAACGATAGAAAAACCCTCTTGAAAGCCAAAAAGAGTCATTCTCTTAGATGTTAAACTAAATGAGAAAAACATGGCTCTGATACCAATTGTTAGGATCAATTAGCACTAAGATGGGGGGGTGTGAATTAGTGTAAGTGTAAATTTTTAATTTAGATAAAAACTTTTCGATTAAACCAAGATAGGAAATCCGAAGCTTTTCATTCTTAGTAAAATGAGTGAATGATTAAAAGAAAGTTGGTAAGTTAATAAGCAAACCAGAAAGATAAGCAACTTTTGAAAGAAAGAACATATCATGAAAACTTTGCTTTCAAAAAGTTAAGTTAAATCGGAAGCATCAATACAAAAATATGTAAGCAATGAAAGCAAGGAAAGACTTATAATTTTTATAGTAGTTCAGCACCAACGGCCTACGTCCACTCCCGAGTCCTTCTTCTTGAGGCACACTAGCATCCACTACCAATCTTCTTTGGGTGAAAACCAAACCCTTACACTTTGCTTACAAGGGAGACAAGATTACACTCTTTGATTACTCCCTTGTCCCTTTCCTTTTATTATAATTCTCATGCAATATTTTCTCATAATATAATCCCAAAAATTATTATCTGGAATGTAAGAAAACTTGGAATATTTATAGGCCCCAAATTGGCTTCAAAATCGGAGCCAAAATCCAACCGTATTCAAAAAATTCGGATATGGGCGGTTCACCTACAGGTAGGTCAAGCCAAAATGCCCGATTCCTAGATGCAGGTTCGTACTAGGCTCGACCAGCGACTACTGAAATCTCGGGTATGGTAGTACAACTATCGCTTACCAGTAGTTTATTCGCTGAAATCTCTGTAAAAGTGGTTCCCTCTACTTTTCGAATTTCGGCTTGAACCTAAGGTGAAGGGAACCACTTAAATCGGACTCAAATCACATTCAAATCAGACTCACTCTTAATCTACAACTTAAATATTACAATCAAATATGACTACCAAGCTTAATGACATTACTCCTGTATTCAAGCAACCTTCGAAATCTCTTACGGTGAGTCTCATGGTCTTCCTTCGACGATCTCTCGGTATGTTCCTAGCGAGCTTTCTGATCCCTTCGGTGAATCTCCTAGTGAACTGCCACCGCATCGTCCAATCCTTTGCCTGATGCTTAAGTTTGATCCTAGGTCTATATCTGATCTGTAACTCCTCCCATCATGGTTAAACATGCATAATGCTAAGTATGAGTTAATTAATTTTAATCATAATAATCACAAATCCACTTCAAGACCTTCCCAACTCCCGACAAGCTTTTTGACTACCCTTACAATCTTTCGGTGAGTCTCGATCTTTTTCTGGTAAACTCTCTTGTGATATCCAGGCATGCTCCTAATACCATCGGCAAGCTTTCGATGCACTCCTGGTGAGTTTCCAACCGCACGTCAAAACCCCAGCCCAATGCATGGACTTGACTATGGCCAAATCTAATTGTCATATTCTCTCTGTCATAGTTAATCCTACATCAATCAACTTCTAACAATTCATGTTAGATTAATAACACATCAATTGATTTTATCATCAAAATTTGAGATTCAATAGATGACTCATGGCTAGCTCGGCATTGAGCCTAGAGGGTCACACACATATAGTGGATGTTTCAACTAATATAAGATTAGATATAAGTTATCCAATTAGCCCTTATTCTTATTAGATGAGACCTTACATTGATAGGTTCCTTGCATGAGGCCCAATTAGAGACCAAAGGAGATTATTGAATAGAGATTCAATAATCCAAGATTAGTGGATAATTGGATGGAGATCTAATACCCATTAAGGCTGGATCCATTAGGGTTATATGGGTAGCTCCCTATAAATAGGAGGGTGGGCACATAGATGATAGGCTGTACTTTTGGCCATCTCCTCCTATTCTCCTCCCTCCCTATACGTAAGAGTTGTGAGACTTGGGGCTACGATTAGAGGAGTATCGCTGTAACAATCCCTCGTGTGGATACCGCTCGAGATGAGGATGTTTGACCTCATTCATCCTTTTCATCTAAATCTAGAAAAATAGGGATATACAATCTCCCTAGGTAAACAATCTCTTACATGATATGGTTTTCGATTTTACGACCTTTTCTATGCACTAATCTTTAGATAACAATTTTGATATACATGGAAAACCAATTTTGTTTTGATCTTTCGTTGGGCATATGATGCTCCCATTGATGTTTGCTAACATTATGACATAGTGGCCTAGTACTTCCATAATCAATGAGTTGAGTGAATTGTTATGGGATAATAATTTACTGAGTCAGGAGGAGTTCTAACAAGCAGGACTCACGACCAGCTCGATATTAGGCCTAGAGGGTTACACACATATGATGGATATTTTAGTGAGTAGATGATTGGATATGAGCTATCTAATTAGTCTTTATTCTCATTAGATGAGACCCAACATTGATGGGCTCCTTGCATGAGACCTAGATAGAGGAGAATTAAGATTATTGGATAGAGATCCAAAAATCCAAAAGGAGTGGGTAATTAGATGGAGATCCAATACCCACTAAGGTAGAATCCATTAGGATTTTTGGGTGGCTCTCTATAAATAAGTGATAGGGGTGGCACAATAGTGATAGGTTACACCTTTGGCCACCCCCTCCTATTCTCTTCTCTTCCTCATTTTCTCAGCCGACCACTCCTTTCCTGCTCTGAGATATCAATGAAGAAAATTGCAGATCTTCTTTCGAGTGCTGTGAGAAGGTGTACAAGAGTACAGGTTTTGGGCTACGATTAGAGGAGCATTGCTACAATGATCCATCATGTGGATATCGCTAGAGATGAGAATATTTGACCTCCTTCATTCTCTCCATCTAGATCTAAAATTCCAGGGATATACGATCTCCCTAGGTAATCAATCTCTTATGTATCGTAGTTTTTAGTTTTGTGAGTTTTTTATGCACCAATCTTTACACGACGATTTGATGCATGTGAGAAACTCATAACTACTAGCCACTGATGTAATTCCCCTACCTCCTCCTCTGTTGTTATCAATAGCGCTTCATCCTACTGTCGAACACTCATATGCTAAAAAAAATCAAATTACATGCTTCAAACCTATGAGCATCGAAGCATACCTTCGGGGGAGGACAAATGATAGGAAATATACAATCATCCAATCATCTTCGGTCACGTCAATGCTAGATAAGACCCATTGGAGGAAAAAAGCTCGAAAAATTGACACCCTTTAGCCCAGGTGGATAGGAGTCCAAGAGATAGCTTGGGTCAGTAACCGAGTTGTCTCCCCTACAAAAGATTCATAGTAATATTCCCAAGAGTCCAAGTGGTAGCTCAAGTCAATTACGAACTGACTCTTCGACGAAATATTCATAGAAATATTTTTGAAAGTCCAAGGGATAGCTCGAGCCGGTTAGATGGACTAACTCAGGAAACTCCTCCCGACTCTAGTTTTTATGAAAGTAACAAGTATTAAGAAACATTGCACTATTCCAAGCAACTCATTAGATATGGATTAGGGTCAACAAAGATATCGATGATATTTTTTCATAATAATTATCTATTATATTATACTGAAATTAGGTTAAAATTATCTGAATTTATAAAACTTTATATGTTGATGCATATCCACTCAATTCTAAGTCTCATGTAACCATAATAAATTTTTTATAAAACATATCAAAAGTATAAAGTGTAATCTCAATTCAACTCAAATGAAATCCTTTATCAGAAAAAAAAACAAAATTGATTGTCAAACTGAGAAGAGCTTGATTGTGATTATCTAATTTAAACATCAGAATCTAAACAAAAATTTCATTTAATCCAGTTGAGATTAAATGTTAGGTGAATCCAATTGGTATTTCTTTTCACATGGTCTAAGAAAATAAAAACAAATCCCTCCAACATAAACGGCCACCTAACGCACTCCCATTTTATCCCATAAATACCCTTGACCACTAAACTTGCTATAACGCAAAGAAGAGAGGTCTCACGACTCCAATGCGAGAGCATGAGGGTAGATAAAGTAATTAAAAAAGTCGGTTGCTTTATCTTCCGTATATCTATAAGCGCAGGAAACAGCAAAGTTTCCATCTAAAAATTTAAACGTCATCACACATTCATTATATTTGTCTTTAATGGTGTTTCCTTATTGAATTGATACAGCGACTCTAACGAGGAAACCTTAATAGTTTGCGTCTTTCAACCCCCCTCTCCTGTGTCTCTCTCTCTCTCTCTCTCTCTCTCTCGTAAACTACGCCATCATGGCTGGCGCCTTGGTGAAGCTCCACCTCTGTCCGGTCCGAGATCTTGCCGAGAGCCGCCGCCTTCACGGACGAACCAACCACCATTACCATCCTTCCGTCTCCCTACCCTCAATCCCCCGCACTTTCCCTTCCATCTCCATCCCGCTCCTCCTCCCCCGTGCCGCCAACCCTAGCCTCTCCCAGACTCTAGGCTCCACTGAACCCCCCGCCCTCTCCAGCGGCGGGCCCTCCAAACCACCCCACGGTCCTAGCGATAATGGCCGCGGCGGAGGCGGCGGCGACGGCGCCCCCGGCGATGATCACCACAGCGAGGAGCCGAGGTCGTCCGATACGGGCGGCCCCCTTGGGCTCTTCCTCGAGGGTTGGCGTTCTAGGGTCACGGCCGATCCTCAGTTCCCCTTCAAGGTCCTCATGGAGGAGCTCGTCGGTGTCACCGCGAACGTCATCGGTGACATGGCCTCCCGCCCCAACTTCGGCCTTAACGAACTCGACTTCGTGTTCTCCACCCTCGTCGTGGGATCCATCGTGAACTTCGTCCTCATGTACCTCCTCGCCCCCACCGCCGCATCCGCCGCTGCCTCCTCCGCCCTTCCCGGCATCTTCGCCTCCTGCCCTACTAGTCACATGTTCCAGCCCGGTCCTTACTCCCTCTTCTCCCGTTTCGGCACCTTCCTCTATAAAGGTGTCACCTTTGCCACCGTCGGCTTTGCCGCGGGGCTTGCAGGGACCGCCATCTCAAATGGGCTGATCGCGCTGCGCAAGCGGATGGATCCTGCGTTTGAGACACCGAACAAGCCTCCGCCCACAGTGCTGAATGCACTGACTTGGTCACTGCACTTGGGATTGAGTAGTAATTTCCGGTACCAGACACTGAACGGTCTGGAGTTTCTGATGGAGAAGACCTTGCCATCCGCCGGATTCAAGGCTTCCGTGGTGGTGCTGAGGTGCTTGAACAATGTTCTTGGCGGGATGACTTTTGTTATGCTCGCCAGGTTGACAGGTTCTCAAAAGGCGGGGGAGAGTGAGGAGGAGAATGGAGAGATCAAGGATAAACTGGTAAGCCACTGTGTTCCAGTCTCAGAGGATGGTGATGGGGAGTCCCAGAGGAGCAAGTCCTAATAAAGGTGAGACTTCTTTAGCTTCTTTGGTTTCATTGCTTTGTTAGTATAAACGAAGTTGGAACAAATAAGTGATCTCATGCTAGCAAGGAACATGAGGTGAAGTTAATGTGGCCATGTAAAGTGCTGTGGCTAAAAGGATGGATTTTAGTCAGGGTTGAAGTGAATCAATAAATGAGAGTCCGAGCGGCTTCTCTTTTCTTTAAAGTGCTGAGACTGGGATTTGGAAATATGATCAACAATATTGTCGTGAAAAGTTTCTAGTTAACCACTGGTTACTGTGTCTTATGAGTGGTTGTTTTTTATGTGAATCTGCTACATGATTAATTTGAATGATGGTATAATAAAATAGCAGACATGCAGGTGAACATGTGTTTTTTCTTGTATGGCTTCTTAACATGTCTTCATTTTAGAGTTACTACTATACTGAAGGAACTGAAACATGTCTACATATGCATCTTATGGTAGGATAGGGACATGCTGCATTTTGTGTTTGCTGTATATATACACACATTTCATCATTTATCTTCATATGTGGGCTTTTAATGAAAGTGACATACTCTGAGAACATGAAGTAAATTATTGCTGACAATTTTTATTCAATTGGGTTGATTGTAACCTGTGGAACATGTTGAGAGATGTGTTTACTTGCATTGCATCAAATGGTATATATCCTTCTTAACCAGTGAAGTAGCCTTTTAATTGATCTTCTCTAACAGAATTGAACGTGTTTCATTGTTATCTGAGTTTGTCTTGAAGTGCTTGCCTGCAAATTTTGGGAATGCTGATAGAAAGTTTGGTTTTCTTAATGAAGTGTCTCTGGAATATGGTGTAAGCTTCCTACTAGTGATTTAAGATACTAGAAACTAAATTATGACATCTTAGAATGGGACTTTCTGATTGTTTGTATTGTGATGTTTTCCTTTGAAATTTTGTTATAAAGCACTATTATACACATTTCAACACATTTGTCTACCAGACTTGTGTTAGGATCAAAGCGACACTAAGAGAGAGAGAGAGAGGGGGAGGTTGAATTAGTGCTTATGAAAAATTTACGTTGATCTAAATATTTCCATTGAGGTCATCGATTTTCACTATTGATCTTCCTTCAATGGGTGAAGATTAACTACCCTCTTACAACTCTGTTCTCCTTTTATAGGTTTAGGAGATAACCTTTTACAAGTCTCTAAGCTCTCCCTTAAACACAAAAACTACACATGACGAAATAAGGAGAAGCTCTCAAAGAATTATAACAACGTTTTTCATAAGGTTTTTGCTCTTAATGTTTTTTTTACTTTCAGCAAGAATGGGTGGGGTATTTATAGGCCCCAAATGACTTCAAAAGTGGAGCCAAAATTCAAATTTTAAGTGTTTCTGAAGTGTTGGTCTTGAAGATTGTGTTATGAGTGGTTTAATTGCCTGACACAATCTAGAGATTGTGTCTGGGCGGGTCAACCGCCCAGCCTAGGTGGGTCAACCACCTGACACATCTTCAAAGATTGTGTCGTCTTGGAGACCGTGTCTTCGAAGACCGTGTCTTATCTGACCTTGGATTACTGAAATGACTTCTATAATAAGTCCAAATCAGCCCCAATTAAAGCTTAATGGCCTCTTAATTAAGTTTAAAACTAACTCTCATTATGATGCTAACCAAGGTTTGCAATTTCGATATTTACCACCTGGTACGGGCGGTACATACCGGTTCGCCAAGTTGTCGGTACGCGGACCGCCCGCTACTGGGCGGTTCCACCAAAAATCAACCATCGACGATCGATTGAAGGGAGAAATCGACTATCGACGATCGATTAAGGGAGAAATCAATCGTCGACGGTCGATTGAGCGAGAAAAAGGGAGGAAGAAGAAGAAGAGGAAAAAGAAGAAAAAAAAAGAAAAGAGGAGAAAAAAAAAACTTATCGCTCGTGCGTGGTCCTCGCTCGTGCACCATCGCCACTCGCGCACCGTCGCCGTCCGCAGGTCACGACGCTCTTTCTCCCGCGCGGGGAGAAAGATCGAGGCAACGTCGTCCCTTTTTCTCTTTTCTTAATATTTTAATATTATATTATATAATATTATATTATACAATAGTTATATTAAATTTTAATATATCGGGCGGTATACATTGTACATACCACCTGGTATGAGTACTGTACCGGTACTGAAATGAACTCGGTACACTGGTACGGACCGATAAGTCAAACCTTAATGCTAACTACGACACTCAACGTACAATCTTTGTTGTTCGATTGTCTCTTCAGTGAACTCCCAGCATCCTTCCAATGAACCCCCGGTGAGCTCACGATTTCCTTCGGTGAACTCCCAATGAACTTTCAGCATTCTTCTGACGAACTCCCGACAAGCTCTCGACAACCTGTGAGTGAACTCCTGTGAACTTCCCGACAAACTTCTAGTGAGTTCTTGGTGAGCTCTCGACAACATCATCCGAACCTCAGCCAACCTTTGGCTAACTCTCGGCGAGCTCCCATTGCATCGTCTGAATCTCGGCTCGATGCTCGAACTTGACTCCGGCCCAATATCTGATTGTATTGCCCTTTATTGTCGTAGTTAATCCTGCATCACTTTCTTTAACATACACGTTAGATCATAAAACTCATCAATTGATTTCATCATCAAAATCCGAGATTTAACAATCTCCCCCTTTTTTATGATGACAACCAATTGATAACAGGAGTTAATTGTAACTCCCCTATGTATATGCCATAGGGTAAACAAAACAAACTTGAATTCAAAAGCACCATTATTTTTGAATTTAAGTATTTTGATAATTTTCACAATTTAACCATATATAATACCATATATGTTAAAATTTTTAAAGATTCATTTTTCTGGTATCACATAAAAATTTTAATCATTATATTTATAATATAATCATGTAATTAATTATGATACAACATTCATTCCAACTATTTCAAATATCTCAAAATATCTCTTTTATGTCATCAATTATGTCATTTCTCCCCCTTTATCATCAACAAAAAGGAGAAATGCTCAATTATATTTGAACAATATTTTTTAAAACATTTATCGCAACATTTAGCACATAAAGAGAGGATAAAAATTAATCTTATCTCAAAAAGAACTTTGAATCCTTTCTCCCTTTTTTTTAAATATCAATTATAAGTAGAATTATTTCGAAAGAGAGCTCAAAAAGTCGAGAAGTCTAAGAAGATTATAAGAGCTACTCATATATTCAAAATCATCTCATGTAAATTTTAAGCAAAAGCTCAAGAAATCTGAAAAATAACAAATCATACATTTGGATAGTTTAACATTCCCAACTCTCTTCTAAGAAAGTCAAATTGTTCTTCTTTTAATGGCTTAGTGAAGATATCAGCCAATTGATGCTTAGTATCAATAAATTCCAAAGATATATCATGATTATTTACATGATCTCTAATAAAGTGATGCATAATGTCAATATGTTTAGTTCTTAAGTGTTGAATGAGATTTTTAGTTAAACATATTGCGCTAGTATTATCGCATTTGATGGGAATATTTTTCAAGTAAATTTCATAATCTTCTAAAGTGTTTTTTATCCAAATGACTTGTGCACAATATGCACCAGCTGCTATGTACTCAGCTTCGACTGTAGATAATGCAACTAAATTTTGTTTCTTAGAAGATCAAGAAACAAGAGCATGTTCGAAGAATTGATATGTTTCGGTTGTACACTTTCTATCTATTCTACAACCTCCAAAATTGGCATCCGCATAGGTAAACAAATCAATGTTTCTAGAGTTAGGATACCATAATCCTAAATTAGAAGTTCCTTTTAAATATTTGTTTAACGGCCTTAAAATGAGAATATTTAGGATTGGATTGAAACCTTGCACACAATCCAACACTAAACATTATGTCTGGTCTAGTAGTAGTTACATACAATAAACTACCTATCATTCATCTATATGTTTTTTGATCAAAATTTTCACCTTTATTATCCAAATCTAATTTTGTAGAAGTGCTCATGGGTATGTTTGTGGCCTTAGCATTATACATACTAAAGCGTTTTAACAAATCTAAGGTATACTTAGTTTGACTTATAAAGATACCATCATTTAATTGTTTTATTTGTAATCGTAAGAAAAAAATTAATTCACCCATTAGGCTCATTTCAAATTCTTGGCTCATACTCTTAACAAAAGATTCACATAAGGATTCATTTGTTGAACCAAAGATAATATCATCAACATAAATTTGAGTAACTATAAAATCATTTTCAAAATGCTTGAAAAATAATATGGTATCAACCATGCCTTTCAAAAAATTGCTTCAAATAAAGAAAGAGCTAAGTCTTTCATACCATGCCCTATGGGCTTGTTTCAATCCATAAAGAGCCTTAGATAATTTGAAAACATGATTCAGAAAAAGATCATTTTCAAAACTAGGGGGTTGTTCAACATAAACTTCTTCGGAAATGAAACCATTAAGAAAAGCACTTTTAACATCCATTTGAAATAACTTAAAATTCTTAAAAGAGGCATAGGCAAGGAGCATCCTTATGGCTTCAAGTCTAGCCACAGAAGCGAAGGTCTCTTCATAATCGATCCTTTCTTTTTGGTTGAAACCCTTGGCCACTAATCTAGCCTTGTTTCTAACCATAATACCATTTTCATCTTGTTTGTTTCTAAAGACTCATTTAGTACCAATCACTAAACGGTCATTAGATCTAGGAACAAGTTCCCACACCTCATTTCTCTCAAATTGGGTTAACTTTTCATGCATTGAAATAACCCAAGAATCATCTTTTAGGGCTTCCTCAATGCATTTTGGTTCAATTTGAGATAAAAATACGGCGTTAGCACAAAAATTCTTAAATGATGAACGAGTTTGAACACCTTTTGATGTATCTCCTATTATTAACTCCTTAAGATGAGCATCTACATACTTCCATTCCTTGGGTAATGATTCCTTGGAAGTAGATGCATCCAAGTTGTTTGGAGAGGAGGTTTATCATTCAAATTTAAAGTATCAAAATTAAAATCATCATCAGAATCAATTTTCTTTAATTTGGGAACCTTATTAACAACAATATGGATGGATTCCTCAATTACTAGAGTTCTTTTATTAAAGACACAAAAAGTTTTTGAAATTGAGGAATAACCAAGAAATATGCCTTCATCGGATTTTGCATCAAACTTTCCTAAGGCATCTTTTTCATTCAAAATAAAATATTTACAATTAAATACTTTAAAATATGAAATATTGGGTTTTTTATTATTCCATAATTCATAAGGAGTTTTGGAGAGTAATGGTCTTACGAGAACCCTATTCATGACATAGCATGCTGTGTTAACGGTTTCGGCCCAAAAATATTTGGGTAGGCTATGTTTGTTTAACATGGTTCTAGCCATTTCATGTAAGCTTCTATTTTTTCTTTTTACTACTCCATTTTGTTATGAATTTCTAGGAGTAGAGAAATTATGATTATACCCATTTGAGTCACAAAAATTTTGAAAATCATGATTTTAAAACTCACCACCATGATTACTATGTATAGATGAAATCATAAAACTCTTTTCGTTTTGAACAAGTTCACAAAATTTTAAAAAACATTTAAAAGAATCACTTTTGTGTGTCACGAAATAGGTCCAAGTACATCTACTATAATCGTCTACAATAACAAACGTATATTTGCTACCGCCTAAACTTGCAGTACCAATTGGTCCAGATAAATCCATATGGATCAATTGTAGTGGCCTAGAGGTGCTTATTTGATTTTTTGATTTGAAACTATTTTTTATTTATTTTCTTAGTTGACATGCATCACAAACTTTGTCTTTTATGAACTTGATGCTAGACATTCCTCTTACTAGATTTTTAGTTGAGATTTGGTTTAATAGTTTAATGCTAGCATGTCGAGTCTCCTATGTTGAATCCATGCATCATCATTTAAGGCCGAGAAACACATTTCATTACAAAAAATATCAATGTCAATAGTATACATATTATTGCTTCTTAAGACAATCATAGAACTATTTTTGTGTGGTATTTCAATTATACAAGCATTAGATTCAAATTTGATAATGTATTCTTTATCACACAATTGGCTAATGCTTAGTAGATTATGTTTCAAACCATCAACTAATAATACATCTTCAATCAAGAGGTTTGATTTGTTACCTATGGTTCTTTTCCCAATGATTTTTCCCTTGTTGTTGTCTCCGAAGGTGACAAATCCTTCATTTAGGCTAGTAAGCTTGGAGAAATGAGTTGGATCTCCAGTCATATGCCTTGAGCATCCACTATCAAGGTACCATTTTATGCTTCTAGCCTTTGTTTGGAGACATGCCTACAAGAAAGGGGGTTTTGGTTTAGGTACCCATTTGCCTTTGGGTTCCCCATGAAGAATTCTACCTAATTTTACTAATGACATCAAGTTGTTTGTGGTTCTTTTAGGAACCCAAATTAATTTGTGTGGACTATGCCTTTTAAATGAACATTTATAAGCATAGTGTCCAATTCTTTCACAAAAATTATATTTATTTCTAGGTGAAACATATAATGTAGGTCCTTTACCGAAGATGGTTGGCTTTTGTTGAGTGTTACTCACAAAGCCAATTCCTTCCTTTCTATGAACATAACCCTTATTAGCAAGGATCATGTTTAAGGATTTGTTACATCTTTTAAATTTTTCTAATTTTTCTTGTAATAAAATATTTTCTTTCTCAAGTATATCTAATTCTTCACACTTAGTGCAAAGAGCTATCCTATGTTCATCATACTCCTTTTTTAAAATTTCAAAACTCATTAGCAAGTGAAGCATGATCTTTCTTTAGCAATTTATACTTTTTACTAACTAATTTAAGATCATCAAACAAGTCTTTAAATGCATTAAATAATTCAGCATAAGATAAAGAAGATTCGTTTACGTTACTTACCTCGTTGCCAAATGCCATTAAAGCGTAATTTGCAACTTCTTCCTTGTTGGTTGGCTCCTCGTCTTCAGATGAACTTGAGTCGTCCCAAATAGCTTTGAGCGCCTTCTTCTTCTTTGGTTGCTTTTTTTTCACTCGGGGACATTCATTTTTGAAGTGTCCCGGCTTCTTACATTTGTAACATATTATTGAGTCCTTTTTTAGTTCACTTTTGTTCATAGCATTTTGTTTTGTTTTAATCATTTTTAAGAATTTCTTAAATTTTCTTGTAAGAAGTGTGAAGTCATCATCATTATTGTCATCACTTTAGTTTTCTCCCAAGTGGTCTTCCTTGGTTCTAAGTGCTATGTCCTTCATGTTCTTTGGAATGTTGTTCTCGAGTTCATCATATGTTATACATGTCATTTCGTAAGTCATCAAAGACCCGATTAGTTCTTCAAGCGGAAAATTATTTAGGTCCTTTGCTTCTTATATTGTTGTTACTTTGGGATCCCAACTTTTAGGAAGGGATCTTAATATTTTGTTAACAAGTTCAAATTAGAAAAACTTTTACTAAGCGTTTTTAGCCCATTGACAACATCCGTAAATACATGTCTCTAATAGTCTCACTTGGTTTCATACGAAACAACTCATAGCTATGCATCAAAAGATTAATTTTCGACTCTTTGACTCGATTAGTGCCTTCGTGTGTGACTTCGAGTGTGTGCCAAATCTCCTGCGCAATTTCGCATATAGAAACCCGATTAAATTCGTTTTTATCAAGAGCACAAAATAAAGCGTTCATCGCTTTAGCATTTAAAGAAAAAGTCTTTTTTTCCGAATCATTTCATTTGTTCATTGGTTTGGAAGACTTTTTAGAATCACTTTCAACAATATGCTATAATTCAAAATCCATAGAAAGTAGGAAAATTCTCATTCAAGTTTTCCAATACGTGTAATCCGTCCCATTGAACATGGGAGGACGAGTGATAGAAAGTCTCTCTTGATTGCCAACAAAAGCCATCTCTCTTGGATTTTAAGCCAAATAGAGAGAAATGTGACTTTGATACCAATTGTTAGGATCAAAGTGACACTAAGGAGGAGGAGGAGGAGGAGGAGGAGGGTGGGGTTATGAAAAATTTATGTCGATTTAAATATTTGCTTAATAGAAATCGTATCGGAAATGCGTTTCAGCGTAGAGATGTTTGTAAGAGTGCAAGCAAAGATAGTAGATAGTTAAATAAGAAAGCAATGAAGATAAAGAGCAAAGAAGAGGAAGCAAACCGATTTTACAGTGGTTCGGTCTCGTGATGTACGTCCACTCTCAATTCCTCCGTTGAGGTTACCGGCTTTCACTATTGATCTTCCTTCAATGTGTGAAGATCAACTACCCTCTTACAACTCTATTCTCCTTTTACAGGTTTAGGAGATAATCTTTACAAGTCTCTAAGCTCTCCCTTAAACACAAAAACTACACAAGACGAAATGAGGAGAACATCCCAGAGAATTACAATAGCGTTTTCATAAGGTTTTTGCTCTTCTTACTTTCAGCAAGTGAGTGGAGTTTTTATAGGCCCCAAATGGCTTCAAAAGTGGAGCCAAAATTCAAATTCTAAGTGTTCCCGAGGTGTTGGTCTCGAAGATTGTGTCATCTTGGAAGATTGTGTCATCTTAGAGACCGTGTCTTCGAAGACCGTGTCTTATCTTACTTTGGGTTACTGAAATGACTTTATAATAAGTCTAAATCGGCAAATTCCCGGCATCCTTCGGTGATCTTGGGTTATTGAAATGACACGCAACGTACAATCTTCGTTGTCCGATCGTCTCTTCAACGAACTCCCGGCATCCTTCTGATGAATCCCCGGCGAGCTCCCAATTTCCTTCAGTGAACTCCTAACAAACTTCCAACATTCTTCCGACGAACTCCCGGCGAGCTCCCGATAACCTGTGTGCGAACTTCCGATGAACTTCTCGACAAACTTCTGGTGAGTTCTCGACGAGCTTTCGACAATATCGTCCGAACCTCAGCCGACCTCCGATGAACTCTCGGTGAGCTCCCATTGCGTTTGAATCTCGCCCCGATGCTTGAACTTGACTTTGGCCCAACATCTGATTGTATTGCCCTTTACTATCGCAGTTAATCCTGCATCACTTTCTTTAACACATAAGTTAGATCATAAAACTCATTAATTGATTTCATCATCAAAATCCGAGATTCAACAACTTCATCCAACAATGTTGAAGTAGTGTTCTTTACAACTATTTCCCCAACATTGTTTTAATGGCCTGTGTTCCACCACCTTTCTAGCCCTAGCATACTCTTTATCCCTCTATTGCCCACAGAAACAGAACACTTCAACTTATTCAGAACTTTTGTTGATATACTAATTCAAAATACTTGTTACATCATTGTTCTGGATATCTGCTTGAAGATCAATAGTTATTGGCATTCTAAATATATGTTTCATCCCAAGGTCGGCAATACCAAATGGTACCACCTGTACCGAACGGTACGTAACGATCTGCTAACAGATCGGTATGCGAACCACCCACTACCGGGCAGTACCATCGAATGGGGCTATTTCGCCTCGATTTCGATTGTCGCTGCCCACTACCAATTGGTATCGACCGAGGGAGAAGGAAGAAGAGGGAGAAGAAAAGGAATAACCTAGAGATCTGGCGTCGCTCTTCTTCGACTTTCCTCCTTCTCTCGTCTCTCATCGGACGCATGTCGCCTCGGCATCGTCAATGACTTCTCCTCATCCGCACAGGGAGAAGAAAACGAAGTTTCTTCTCTCTCTCTCTCTCTATATATATATATATATATATATATATATATATATATATATATATATATAGAGAGAGAGAGAGAGAGAGAGAGGAAAGCGAGCATACCGCTCAGTACTTAAGTATTGTACCGTACCGAGCTCATTTCGGTATTGTCGATTCGAAATGGCTTACCTTGTTTGAGCTTGATACACCGACACGATTCAAAATGGCTTACCTTGTTTCATGCATTAATTGTTAACATCATCTACCCCTTTTTTTTTCTCATTCAACAAGAAACAAATATATCAACTTAGCTAGCACATAATTGTGTTAAAATCAATTTTTATTATTATCATGCAACATCAAAGTAGTTTAGTAGTTGATTGCATCTAGGATTTATTCAGAAGTCTCAGGATCGTCTTATGCAAATAACTCATACTGTTCTAAGATAAAGATTCTAGGATGGACGTGTGCCGTTATTAGAAAGAGAATAAGAAATCATGAATAAGTATGGACCAGTCCTACTAAGCTTAAATGGTGGAAAAATTATTTATGGTGGAATGTGAATTTCCATAGACATATTTATAAACATTCATATGTCATGCTTTTTTAAGTCTTTGTGGATGTGAGGAATTTTGGTGGATTGGAACTTACAGCTGAAGCAGAATGATTCCAAAGGTGCAACAGGAAGGGTTTCCAGTGAGAAAATTGGAAGACTGGGAGTTGATGCTGTTGTCTTCATTTGCAGTCACCAGAATGCACGGCATGCTTGTCTGTTCTTCGATTCTTCCCTTTGCACCTCCACCTCTCAACATTCGGCAGTCATTTCTTATTGCCAATGGTCAGGATGCAGGACTTAGATGCAGTCATATTCTATAATTGCATTAGAATTGATTTCCTTATGAATTAGATGCAACATAAACTGCAGATTTAATGAATGCTTGTTCTTGCATATTGATAGCCTGATTGTGTTTCTTCTCAACAATTCTATTAGTGTCTATCTCGAAGTTAGAAGTCCCTTTGGGGGAAGAAGTATTTCTTTTCCTTCATCAAAGTCTTTGGGAGGTTTAGGATACACATTATGTTATAATTTCTGTAGTAATTGAGTAGATTCATGCTCGTCAGCTTTTTTTTCTCTTTCCATGTTCTATCTATGGTTCAACAAATTATCTTTTTTTTATCATAATTTATGCAGTGATGCCAAACACTGTGCTTCTAAAAAATTATTTGAACTCCAGTAATACAAGAATGTAGATTAGTTTCAGATCCTGCATTGGTACTCTTGTCCAATATTTTAAAGGTATTGAGTAGTTTAGTTGGTAAAGATATCAACTTTTGCTGGTAATATCTTGTTTTAAATCTGAGTTTGTCTCTTACAAGTGTTACCTGTGGCAACGAGCTTAGACGCACAAAGCTTCATCAATAGAGATGGAACTCTCAACATGTGAACAGTTACGTTTTGGAAATAAGCATAATCAATTTGATCTAGTTTTCTTCCAAATAGTAGTTTACTCATGCCCCCCATTATCTTGGTGTTAGTATTTTAGTATTGATTTTTCCTTTCTCAACCTGGTTGGAAAGAAATGTCATATGACTCGATTCAAAATGTGGTCTGTCCTTTTCTTCTCTTCTTTCTCTTTGTTTGACATCAATTCGTTGCATTTAACGTAGATGTCAGATCAATTAAGTCGTAAATGGTCAATATACGTGAATGATATGTTTCTTTCTTCTGTTTGAATCAATGAAGTTGTAGATGGTCAATATACGTGAATGATTTGCTTCTATCTTCTGTTTGATCTTCCTCTTGTCCATTTTAGATGACAAGTTGATATCAATTTCACAGACTTATTTCACATGGATGTCAGTCTGTCAAAAATGACAAAAACAAGTTCATCATATCTACCGTCACCATGAAAGACTCTTCCGCTTCTTCCTTCTCAACTCTGGTCATTTATCCACATCAGGCAATCACTAATTTGAATGTTCACACCATCAGTCTGAACCTAGTAGTTTTTTTATTGGTTACGATATTGCTAGGCATTTTCCAAGTGTGATCAGATTTTGAATACAAATTAGGTCGAGTCGCATATGTAATTTAAATTGACGATCGTTCTTTAAATTAACACGTTGATACATAATTTATGAATTACTTAGATTGTAAAGGAACAATCTTTTTGTAATATTAAAACTTATTTTTTAATCAAAATCTTGGCAACGAAAGAGCGGATAGTTTACATACAAGGATGATTGTTCGAAAAATTATCTAAAGTTTTTTTTTATAGTACCCCTTTTCATAATTCTTAAACAGTCATCTCTTATTTAAAAAATCTCAAAAATATCACCTAAAAATATCATGAAATTTTTTTTATTCAAATCTAAAACGTTTTTTTTCATCAACTGTTTATAATGTTTTTGTTATTTTAAAAATATTATATAGTATTTTTCTTTAAAAAATATTGACATTAATATCTAGTTCAAAAACACTAATATTTTTGAACTAACCTTATAGTATTTTTGTCGGTAAAAATATTATAAAACTAGTTCAGAAACATTATATGATATTTTTATTTTAAAAACACTGTATAGTGGGTGGGTTTGAAATACTATAGAGTATTTTGGATTTAGGTGGGAAAAAATGATAGTTCTTTGAAGAGATGTTTTTGGAACATTAAAAAAAGATATCATCTGGAAAAAAAAAACCCTAAAAAAAAAGATATTTTCCTAGACATTCGCTCTACATACCATGACTAGTTCTTTTTTTTTTTTTGTATAAAAGAACTAGGGTTTATGGCAGGGCCCCACAGATTCGGGAGGACACAGGGTTAGTTGGCGAAGAGCTACTGTAGCTCTCCCTCATAAATGGGACACCCTTCCCCCATTCTTCTCCCTTCAATGAAGCTGAAACATCAGCAACATTTTTTGAACCCCAAGCCCTAAATCTAAATGACAAGTTCCACTTTATCATCAGCCATCTTGGTGAGCCAATGTTTATTACACCCCCATTAATTTTGATGTTATTGGAAAGCATTTCTGCGCCTCAACCTATAAAGTAAGAACATGCAACATCGCCATATTAAAGGAACCGATGTAGAGCTCTCGTCGACATAAAATCCCTATAGATATGAAGCGCCACATTTCATAAGGAGAACCACAAGTGTCTTTTCCTTGACTTCAGTCAACATCATCTCCATAAGGATGGTAGATTTAGCTTTCCAGATATCTGCATACACAAATATGTAGATACTTCTGTTGTTGAGATCTCTAACTTGGATAGTAGTTGATCTTTGTCTACAAATAAGAGTCTTCCTTCCTCATCTTCCATGTAATATGAGCATGGGACGACTGACATGTCTGCTCATCTCCATCCTATCCACCCCCTTCTCCAACCTGTTGATCTTCCTCACCAGAACTCTTCTCCGGCTCGCCATGCCCATCATCCAGCTGCATGCAAGAGCTCACTTTACGTGGCCCCCGATCTCCCACTTTCTCGGCGGCCATGGCGTTCCTTCTGGCCACGGGCCACCTTGGGACGACCAGGTTCTTTCACTATGCGGCGTCGGCCTCGGCGTAGCGCAGTATAAGCGCGCTGTGGACGCGCCCAATGAGGCGGTGGACTGCGTCTTCTGCCTCTGCGGCATCGAGGAAGACGACGAGGTCAGAGAGCTCCGGTGCGAGCACCTCTTCCACCGGCGTTGCTTGGATCGGTGGCTGGCGCACCGGCGGGCGGTGTGCCCGCTGTGCCGGGACACCTTGGTGCCTCACGGGCCGGTGGTGACGAAGAGCGGCGAGATGGATGAAGAAGAGCTCGACGATACGGCTGCGGTGTGGGTTGCATGCGCTCCGTGGTGGACGTGGTGACTTCCGCTTCTCGCTGTAAACTTCGTGCAGCTGAGTTCTGCCTTGATCACTTGCCGCAATGTTGGTTTATTATTAATGTTAATATTTTTACTATTATTGTTATTTCTAGGACACATGATACTCAACAAGTTCGTATGGTTGTCTTTCTTTGCCCTCTCTCTATCCAATTCAAGTTCGACTGCCTTTGGGGTTTGATATCTTATGTTTTTTTTTCTAATAATAATTAATAAAGATGAATTTGATCCTTAGATCTTTCTATTAAGAGATTGATATAGTAAAGATTAACCTAGCTGCCACATCCCCACGCCACTGGACGACTAGACCTCTAGCATGATCGACCCGACGCAGCAGAGCCAACCCGACACAGACATGGGAGAGTTAGCGACTGTACGACCGACCTGACAGGGGTAAGGGCTACACATCACAGCTATAGCAGGCAAAACGCACGCCTCACTGCAAGGACCACGAACGGTATAGAAAAGTACGATGGCATGGTAAGCAATGAATGCAGTAAGGGTCTCAGGTACCGATGACCCGTAGCACCCGCTATAAAAGCTCCTACACCTCTACGGAGTAAGGGGAGAAGAAAAACAAAAACAAAAACTAACTTAACCGTCAGAGGGGTCACGTCGGGAACCCCACATGACTTGACCTTTTTTGCAGGGACCTCCAACCATCTTAGGTGGCTGGTGCAAATTCTTGAATCAAACTCCCAGGCATTAGCAACCAACCAATCAAGTTGCACCTGAGGGTTCTCGCCTCCCCACCAGGTTCCACCTCTCCGCTCGAGCCGACTACGGGCGAGCTAGCGCACACGGGCCTGAAACAACGGTGCCTACTCAGCAGGTGCGTGGGCGCAGACCGTGCCTATTGGGCAGGCACAAGGATTTTTCACAATATTTTGGCGCTAGAAAGAGGGCTCATGTTGTAAGAACACCTGTCTGGCAATTCGAATGTGGAGCATCGCACCGAGCCGAACCATCCTCCCCAAGTAGAAGAGGTCACCATGTCGGGGCTGACCCCAAACTGCTTCTGGAGGATGATGACTGACCCGAGGTTCTCGCCGCTAGCGTCGAACCCTACACCATTTGCCGTCACCGCTGAGGCCTTTCTCAGCCTCGCTAACTAAGTTCAAGCGCTCGCGGGCATGGTGCAAACTATCGTGCCTTACATGCCACAACTTATACAATCAGTAACCCCTTAGTCCGCTCCTCTAGCAACACCCCTCTGAGTAGAGTCACCTATGGCCCCGAATCGGGAGGTTCAACCTGAGCTAGAGGCGCCACAACGTCGGGCTGTAGAGGTTCACACGGATTCCCCGACTACACCAGCTCGGTCACAAAGCCACTCTCGTGATTCGGTTCAAGCTAGTCCCAGCCTTAACACTCTCTTATCCGATTTTGTTGATTCATTAAGGGAACAAGTCTGTCAAGTCCATCAGTGACTCGACGAGGTCCAGAAAGAAGTCCTCAGATCAAAGGAGAAAGTCAAAGAAAGCTCAAAAGGAGGCTATCCATTCACCCCCGAGATACAAGACAAACCTTTGCCAGCCAATTTCAGGCTCCCCGCTCTCGAACTCTACGACGGCAGCTACGATCCAACAGAACACGTCACAGCATTCCGCGCTCAAATGGCTCTATATGACACGTCCGATGCGTTGATATGTTGAGCTTTCCCGACCACCCTAAGGGGACTGGCCAGAACATGGTATTGTCATCTTAAACTTACCTCTGTATCTTCATTTGACCTATTGGCAAGAGAGTTCGAACTAAACTTCTTGGCGAATGCACGTCCAAAACCAATCGTTGCCTCCCTGCTAGGGTTGGTCCAAGGGAACGAGGAGTCCCTTGCCCAATTCATCGGACAATTCGCCTCACATGTTCGAGGAGTCCCCGTCGTGCATCCTTCCCTCGCCATCCAAGCATTCCTGGTGGGACTCAAGCCATCAAGATTTTTCTAGTCATTAGTTGAGCAACCGCCTGTAATAATACCTGAGATGCTACAACGGGCGCACCAATACATAGCCGCCGAGACATTGGTGGCTAGCAAACGAGACGAGTCGAAGCGGCCCCGAACCGAACAACCCCGAGGACACCCCTCGGGACCACCAAAGAGGAGGAAAGACAGGTCGGACATGTTGCCATCTAGACCTCCTCCGATACCCCTCAACTCAACCCGAATGGAGATCTTCCTCTAGATTCGGGAGAGGGGGCTTCTGAAGACCCCTAATCCAATGAAGACACACTCCAAAAGGCGCAATAAAAGGAGGTATTGTTGTTTCCACAGGGAACATGGTCATGACATAGAGGAGTGTCGTGACTTGTAAAGTCAAATTGAAGACCTCATTTGGCAAGGGCATATGCACCACTATGTTCATGACCAATCTTCGTTCCCCGATAGTCGACCATCCCGAGACCCATCGCCTCGACCAAAGGAGTTGGTTGAGAAGAAAATCGACATCATCATCGGGAGACCGACCTTGGGCGGCAACAGCTCCTCGGTGCACAAGGCTTACGCGTGCACTGAGATACGAAAGAGGCCTGCGCACGAAGAAGACCTTGATATCACTTCCGGGACAGGGAATGAAGAATACCCCAACCATGATGATGCATTGGTGATCTCAATTCGAATGGCGAACGCCCACGTCAAAAGGGTTATGATTGACATGGAAAGTTCAGTCGACATCCTATATTTTGATGGCTTTTAGAAACTGGGATTAACTTACAAAGACCTCGTTTCCTTGACATCTATTTTGATAAGGTTCACCGAGGATTCTGTCTCCCCTTTGGGGGTAGCCACAATTCCCGTCACGTTCAGAGAAGAACCAAAGTCTAAAACATTGATGGTGTTATTCATGGTGGTGGGAAATCCATTAGAATATAACGCTATCATCGAGTGACCAACCCTCAATCGACTTAAGACGGTCATCTCGACTTATCACAGAATCATGAAGTTCCCAACCCGAGCGGGGGTGGGCGAGGTCGGAAGCGACCCGAAAGAATCCAGATAATGCTATCTAATGGCAATGACGCTGCCCAAAAAGCCAAAAGTCCAGACGGCCGCTACGGCCCCCCAAGTCCTGAAGACAATGCTTGGGATTTTGATTTGATGGAGCAAGTTTTGGAGGTTCCTCTCAATCCAAGTCGGCTAGACAAGTTGGTAAAGATCGGCTCGGGACTCTTGGAAGACCAGCGAATATAATTGGTTGAGTTTTTGAGAAAGAATGCGGACATCTTCGCATGGTCTCCAAAAGACATGCCGGGGATCGACCCGGAGGTCGCCCAACATCATTTAAACATCACGCCCGGCACCCGACCCATCAAGCAGCACTCACGAAGGTTTGCTCCCGAGCGACAAAAAGCTATCGAAGATAAGGTTGCTCGTCTGCTAGATGCTGAATTCATCGAAGAAGTAAAGTATCGGACCTGGTTATCCAACGTTGTACTTGTCAAAAAAGCTAATAGAAACTAGCGGATATGTGTTGATTATACCGATCTCAATCGGGCTTGCTCGAAAGATTGCTATCCTCTTCCCCGCATCAATCAGCTGGTAGATGCCACATCGGGACATAAGCTACTCTCCTTTATGGATGCCTTCTCTGGATATAATCAAATCCGAATGGCTCCAAGAGATAGAGAAAATACAGCCTTCATCACTCACAACGGCACCTACTGCTTTAAGGTAATGCCGTTTGGACTGAAGAATGCTAGAGCAACATATCAACGGCTGGTGAATCGTATATTCAAGGACCAAGTGGGAGGAACATGGAGATTTATGTGGATGACATAATAGTCAAAAGCCAAAAAATCGAGACTCATCTTTCGGATTCGGCAGAGACATTCCACACACTAAGGAGACATGAAATGCGGCTCAACCCAACCAAGTGTACCTATGGCATCACATCCAATAAGTTCCTCGGCTTCATCATACATCAGCGAGGGATAGACGTGAACCCCGACAAGATAAATGCGATACAAGAGATGCAATCTCCAACAATGGTAAAGGAGGTCCAACGACCCACCGGCAGGTTAGCAACGTTAAGCAGCTTCATCTCTCGTGCCGGAGACAAGAGCTCGACCTTCTTCTGAGCACTAAAGTCGGCAAAGAATTTTGAATGGACCCCAGAATGTGAGGAAGCATTTCACCAACTGAAGGGCCACATCGAGCACTTACCTTAGTTGGCCTCAGTAAAAGTCAGAGAGCCTCTCGGCTTGTATCTTGCAGCATCCGATCGGGTGGTCAGCTCAATTCTAGTGAAGCTCGACAAAGCTGGACAAAAGCCAGTCTACTATACCAGTCACGTCTTGGCGGGTCTCGAGCTTCGTTACCCCCCTATCGAGAGGTTGGCCCTGGCGCTGATCCTAGCATCAAGGAAGCTGAGACCATACTTCCAGACGCATCCCATCAAGGTGATAACCGACCAACCGTTACGTCAAATTCTCTCAAAATTTGATGTTACAGGTTGGATGCTCAAATGGTCGATGGAGCTCGAGGAATTTAACATCGAGTACGTGACAAGAATGGTGATTAAAGGCCAAGTGATAGCAGATTTTCTCTCGGAGCTCGCACCTTCGGAAGGACCGATGAACTCAAACCTTGTATGGACACTGTACATCAAAGGTTCCGCCAACTCAGTGAGAGGAGGCGTCAGCCTAGTGCTCAAAGATCCCTCCGGGCACGCCTATGAGCACGCCTTTCGGCTGGAATTCAAAGCCACGAACAACGAAGCAGAATATAAAGCACTGTTGTTCGATTTAAAAATTGCTATCGAACTCGACGTGAAAATTTTAGAGATATTTACTGACTCCCAACTCGTCGCAAGTCAGGTCAATAGAGACTTTGAGACCCGAGAAGAGCGATGGTCAAGTACCTGGCGAAAGTGCGCCGGCTAACAGATCAATTTCGGAGGTGCATCATCACCGAAGTACCCTGATCTGAGAATTCACAGGCGGACGCCCTTGCCAGGCTTGCGTCCTCCCATGGGACTGGTGCACAACCATGGGGAATAGCGAGGATCCCCGGGCCTTCTATCAGTTAGGTTGCGATGCCTATCACTGAAGAAGGGGAGAGTTGGATTAGCGAAATCATTCGTTTCAAAGAAACGGGGGCCCTACCTGAAGATAAAGTGGCAGCCTGATGAATAAGGAGGATGAGATCGTGGTACTACGTTATTAATGGTTGGCTCTATCGGCGAGGTTTTAGCCGACTCTTCTTCGATGCCTGCACCCGACTGAGGCGCGTACCACAATAGCCGAGATTCATGAGGGCATATGTGGGGACCATATTGGTGTCTGAACCTTGTCACACAAGATTCTCAGGCAAGGTTATTACTGGCCCACTATGCACAATGATGCTAAAACTTATGTACAAAGTTACGAGCAATGCCAGAAGCACGCCTGAATCCAACATCAGCCGATGGTGCCACTGGCAACCGCAGACTTCTCTTGGCCCTTCGCTCAATGGGGAATGGACCTCCTCGGTCCCTTCCCCCCGGCTTCAGGGCAACGAAGACTCCTTATAGTGGGAGTCAATTATTTTATGAAGTGGCTCGAGGTCGAGCCGCTGGCCTCCATTACCGAAAGGCAAGTTGAAGGATTTGTGTAGAAAAATATCATAACTAGATTCGGCCTTCCTAAAGTCATAATCACAGACAACGG
The DNA here is from genome assembly GCA_021527575.1 of Ensete glaucum. NCBI lineage: Eukaryota > Viridiplantae > Streptophyta > Magnoliopsida > Zingiberales > Musaceae > Ensete > Ensete glaucum. The sequence continues at coordinate 34,985,274 of CM038558.1, read as the reverse complement.
GACGCAATTCAACAATACAAAGCTTTTTGCCAAAGCTACCACATCTAACTAAAATTCAGCTAGGTCGCCCACCCCCAAGCTAATGGGCTTACCATGAATCGGGCCATCTTGGAAAGGTTGAAGAAGAGGAATTTCGAGACCCCGACAACTTAGGTGGAGAAGCTCCCAAGCATACTTTGGGCATCCCGAACAACTCCAAAATCCCCGACAGGGGAATCTCCCTATAGCTTGGCCTTCGGAGTCGAGGCAGTACTCCCTCCTGAGGTGGTCTTCCCGACACTTCGAATCCAAATGCACGAAGAGGTAACATCCAGCCAACAGTTGCATGAGAATCTCGACTTGCTAGAGGAGAGACGAGCTTATGCCCATTTGTAGACATTAGCTTACAAAAAAGCTATCGCCAGACTTTATAATTGCAGAGTACATCCTCGGCTCATCAGGACGGGCGATCTAGTGTTGCAGAAAGCTGAGGTCAGTGACTCGACCCGATCCCGTAGAAAGTTGGCATTGAATTGGGAAGGGCCCTACCAAGTTGTGGATGTCGTCTGAGAAGGGACTTACACACTGGCGACAATGGAGGGATGGCTGTTGCCAAGAATATGGCACATCTCAAACCTTCGAAAATTTTACACATGATGATACAAAGATAGAAAACTATGATTGTATTGATGCAATTTGCTTACAAAAGATGTCGGGAATAAGACAAGACTTTCATGACTATAAAATGTTTGTATTCAAAAAAGAGGCCAGGCAAAGACAATGCGTCACCCAACCTTGACAAAACAAAAAGTTACAAGTTAGGACTCGTATGGGTCCGAGTCGTCGAAGGCCTGCTGCCTCTTCATGGGCACCGAATCGTCCTCGGCCCTGATGGTGAAAGGGTCTTCGTCGACCTCCGAGTCCGGGTGTGAAAGAGCGGAAGCGGGCCAACGCAACCCGATAGCCATACTCAAAGGCGACTTGGCCCATCCTCTTCAGACCCTCCTTGAAACCAGTCGAGTCCTTGTAATCACTTACTGCTTGCTTCGGTAGTTCAGTTCGGGCGCCCTCTAGGTCCTTCATATACTTCAGTAGGTCATCATTCGCCTTCCGAGCCCTGACTCGTGCCTCCTTCAGCTGCTTGTGAGCCTTAGATAAGTCACCCCGGACTTCGTTTAGCTTCTTGTCGGACGCTTCGAGCCACTGAAGCACCTCGGCTCACTCTTGTTGAGCCCTTTCTAGCTCTTTTTCCAGCTTGACCACCCGCTCTTCGGCGACGGCCATTGCCTTGGGACCGCCCCCCCTGCCTTCAAAGCCTCGATCTCTTGGAGAAGGCTATTAATCCGATAGTCCATAAAGATGATCAGTCGACCTGCATCGTGGACTCAGTCGAATAGCACCATTTGGATGTGCTGATTCTGCTAATGACAGCCATTAGAGTATGATCAAGAGATAATGAAAAGAAATCATTCCGAGTTGGGAGTTTACCAAAACCATCTCCTTGGTAGCTCGGGCGAGAAGCACCTCGGACGGGAGTGTGTACAACTCCCTCGCTAGTTGCGAATGGAGTAGCCCCCTCTCAAACTCCTCCACGGCCGCATGGTCTCTCCAGACCTTAAAATAGTTCCTAAGGTTCTCCCACCTCGCCTGCAACTCCTTGTCCGAATCCTTTTAAGCCAGATCGGACATGTAGAGGGCGTAATACCCCACATCATCTTTGTGGACCTTCGTCTCACACAAGTCCTTCATCGACTTCGGACGGATGAAGACCAGCGTCTCATCGGGAGACTTCGCCTGCCCCTCGGGATCTTCAACAGGCACCGTCGGCTCCTTGCCCTTTGAGTGTGACCGGGACCCCCCTTCGCCATGGCAAGACTTGTGCCTCCTTGATAAGATCTTTACTTTTTTTTGTGTCTTCGACAGGGTCGTCGGTCAGAACTTGTGCATCGGACGACCTTTTGGATGTGGACCTCGGGGCATCAGTCGGTGGAACCTCGCCAACCTCTTGAACCAGAGCGGTTGGGCGTGTTGCATGAGTTTTTCCTCCTGACACCTTTGGCATCCCATAGAGATCACCAAGATCCATCTAGTCTGCACCCTGATCCACAGATTATAAAAACACCCCTAAGACTCAGAACAGCGTAAATGAAGTAATACCCCTAGAGGTCGGGCTGAGACCCACCTCGACCAACCATAGCTCGGTCATTTCCTTAATCGCATAAGAAGAGGAAAGAATCCCCTTCAGTCTACCAACCAGGATGAATTCCTCCTTGGATAAATACAGGGGAACATTACCGATCGGATGTGCCAACTAGTTGAGTATGAATCCCCAGTTCGGACCACTCGCAAAAAGATAGCGAGACTTCTAACCTTTGTTATTGGAAGGAGCCCCACTCACCCTAAAACCGATGCGGGCGATGAGATAGTAACCGCCCCAACTCATATAAAGGTGAAAACATGCCATGAACAAGTCCCGAGTCGGGATAATCCCAGCCCCTCGGCATTCGCCTAAAAACACAACAAGGTAGCGCCACGAGTTGAGCGCTACTTGACTTGGGGAGATCCTCCACCATATGATACATTCCTCGATGGTGGGATGAAGTGAAAACTGAAGACCGGCTTTTAAAGCATCCACCGAGATGCACACCCCGGGTGCGTCCGAACAGTAGGGACATTGCCCAGGTCATGGAACATGCAACTCGTACTCAGTCGGGATACTGTACCGCTCCCTAATGGCAGCAAGTGACCCCTCGGTCACTGCCGTGTCCAGGTCATGACCCACTCTCATGACCTCCAAATCCCTTAGGACCCTCATGTCGACCGACGACAGGAGCCCCGAAGACACTCCTAAGGAACTCACCTCGGGCTCTCCTAGACCTGTTCCCCCTGACCCTGGGGAAGGAACAATCCTAATGCTACCTAAAGAGTCCGAGAAGGTCATTCCGACCTGTTCAGAAAACACCGACTAAAGGGGGCTAGGAGGAGACCTAAGGGAGGAGCAAAAGAAGGCAAAACGAAGAAGTGAGGTCTCAACCTGGCCATGGCGAACTTATAGGATCCAAGGGCATCGTTTCAGCTTCCCAAGATAAAGCAAGGGACCGCCCAAAAGCAACTTAGCGCATTAAAATGCATAACCGCATTGAATGCACAATTGCACTGAGTGCGCTGCGATGCAGGAAAAATAATAATAAAAAATAATAATAGTAAAACTGAATAAAAATAGTAACATGATAAAATAAGATAAATTTTACAAGTTCGCCCTCTCAACCAAATCTCAAATATTTACGCCTGAGTTTGCCCTCTCGGTCAAATCTCAAAGATTTGTGCCCAAGTTCGTCCTATCAGCCCAAGTTCAGAGATTTGTGCTCGAGTTTATCCTCTTGGCCAAATCTCAAAGATTTGTGCTCGAGTTTGCCCTCTCGGCCAAATCTCAAAGATTTGTGCCTGAGTTCGCTCTCTCGGCCCAATCTCAGAGATTTATGCCCGAGTTCGCCCTCTTGGCCAAATCTCAAATATTTGTGCCTGAGTTCGCCCTCTCAGCCCAATCTCAGAGATTTGTGCCCAAGTTCGCTCTCTCGGCCAAATCTCAAAGATTTGTGCCCGAGTTAGCCCTCTAGGCCAAATCTCAAAGATTTGTGCCCGAGTTTGCCATCTCGGCCTAATCTCAGAGATTTGTGCCCGAGTTCACCTTCTCGGTCGAATCTCAAAGACTCGTGCCCGAGTTCGCCCTCTCGGCCAAATCTCAAAGATTTATGCCCGAATTCGCCCTCTCGGCCCAATCTCAGAGATTTATGCCCGAGTTCACCCTCTCAGTCAAATCTCAAAGATTTGTGCCCTAGTTCGCCCTCTCGGCCAAATCATTAAGATTTGTGCCAGAGTTCGCCCTCTCAATTAAATCTCATAGATTTGTGCCCGAGCTCATTTCCCGAGCCCCTGCTCGGTCAGATTAAGCTCTGGGTATTCCAAACCCGACCACCTCATTTCTCGAGCCCCTACTCAATTAGATCAAGCTTTGGGTATTTCAAACCCGACTAGCTCATTTCCCGAGCCCCTACTTGGTCAGATTAAGCTTCGGGTATTCCAAACCCGACCAGCTCATTTCTCGAGCCCCTTCTCGGTCAGATCAAGCTTTGGGTATTTCAAACCCGACGAGCTCATTTCCCAAGCCCCTACTTGGTCAGATCAAGCTCCGGGTATTCCAAACCCGACCAGCTCATTTCTCGAGCCCCTGCTCGGTCAGATCAAGCTCTGGGTATTCCAAACCCGACGAGCTCATTTCCAGAGCCCTTGCTCAGTCAGATTAAGCTCCGGGTATTCTAAACCCAACCAGCTCATTTCTCGAGCTCTTGCTCGGTCATATCAAGTTCCGGGTATTCAAACCTGACCACCTCATTCCCCGAGCCTATGCTCCGTCAGATTAAGCTCCGGGTATTCAAACCCGACCAACTTATCTCCTAAGACCCTGCTCAGTCAGATCAAGTTCCGGGTATTCAAACCCAACCACCTCATTCCCCGAGCCCCCTGCTCAGTCAGATTAAGCTCCGGGTATTCAAACCCGACCACCTCATTTCCCGAGCCCTTGCTTGGTTCCGGGTATTCAAACCTGACCACCTCATTCCCCGAGCCCCTGCTCGGTCAGATTAAGCTCCGGGTATTCAAACCCGACCACCTCATTTCCCGAGCCTCTGCTCGGTCAGATCAAGCTCCAGGTATTTCAAACGTGACTAGCTCATTTCCCGAGCCCTTGCTCAGTCAGATCAAGCTTCGGGTATTCCAAACCCGACCAGCTCATTTCCCGAGCCCTTGCTCGGTCAGATCAAGCTCTAGTATTCGAAACCCGACCAGCTCATTTCCCGAGCCCCTGCTCGGTCAGATCAAGTTCCGGGTATTCAAACCCAACCACCTCATTCCCCGAGCCCCTACTCGGTCAGATTAAGTTCTGTGTATTCAAACCTGACCACCTCATTTCCCGAGCCCCTGCTCGGTCAAATCAAGTTCTAGGTATTTAAACCCGACCACCTCATTCCCCGAGCCCCTGCTCGGTCAGATTAAGCTCTAGGTATTCAAATCCGACCAGTTCATCTCTTGAGCCTTTGCTCGGTCAGATCAATTTCTAGACCTCATCTTCAGCACCCTGATCGGGCACCTCGAGAAGGTCACCTTTGGGGGGGGGGATGATAGAGGGAATGATATAGCAAAGATTGACCTAACTATCACGTCCCCGCACCGTTGGACGATTAGACCTCCAGCATGGTCGACCCGACGTAGCAGAGCTGACCCGACACAAGCACGGGAGAGTTAGCGACTGTACGGCCAACCTGACAAGGGTAAAGGCCACACATCACAGCTGCAGCAGGCAAAACGCACACCTCACTACAAGGACCATGAACGATGTGGAGAAGTATGATGGCATGATAAGCAATGAATGCAGTAAGGGTCTCAGGTACAGACGACCCGCAACACCCATTCTAAAAGCTCCTGCACCTCTACGGAGCAGGGGGAGAAGAAAAAGAAAAAGAAAAACTAATTTAATCGTCGGATGGGTCACGTCGAGAAGCCCACCCGACTTGACATTTTTTATAGGGACCTCCAATCGATCTGGGTGGCTGGTGCAAATTCTTGACTCAAACTCCCAGGCATCAGCAACCAACCAGTCAAGTTGCACCCGAGGGCTCCCTCCTCCCCACTAGGTTCCACCTATCCACTCGAGCCGACTACGGGCGAGCTAGCGCATACGGGCCTGAACCAACGGTGCCTACTCAGCAGATGCGTGGGCACAGACTGTGCCTACTGGCAGGCACAAGAATTTTCCACAACAGAGCTCAATTAAGCTAGCTAACATCTTTAAAAATTGAAGTGATATCGCCAACCTTAACATGTAATTTGTTCAAATATTTAGTTTGTTGAACTCAAATTGGGTATGGATATTATTTAATCGAGCTTATGATAGGTTTAAAGAGAAAAATATGTTCCAAAATAACCATTCAGATTTATATTCGGACTTGTGTTTGAATAGAACGTGTAGACAGCCAACCTGTTCCCATCACTGCACTGCTTGCCAAACTGTTTATGCACATTTTGTCTGATGAAACGTCATGATCTAAGCTTTAATTGATACATAAACCATAACCAACCTATATTATTCTGTGAGTCCTTCTCACATTCAATCATCACAAACTGTATCGGAAAGCTCAGTTTTCAAAATAGGTCACAGGGATGCCATGAATTATATTAGATTGGTAATATTAACAGGGGTAATTAATCGGAATCCATAAAATTTAATATTTCTTTGTATTTTAGTGTATGGAATAATGGATTTTGGCTTAAGGAAGGGCAAGATTTAACTAAACAAAGTTATTCTGCATTAAGAGGTCTAATTGCGATATGTCTCTAGTTGATTTCGACTTCCAGAAAATGAGTTGCTATTGAATAGAGTTAAGACTGCTCCATTGACTATTGCATATAAAGCAATTTCATATATGATGTCTTGTAATGGGTGAGATACATAATTCCAATGTTCAAGTCTATTGGTGTCGTCCTAATCAATACTGGTTCAAATTAAATGCAGAGGGTGCTTTCGATACATTGCAGCTAAGGGTGGAATTGGATTTTTCAATCAGAAATAATAATGGAAGCTGTATTTTTTGCAGGTTGCAGATGAACGAAAGATTTGCATACAAAATCGGATGAAGCATTGGTAATCAAGGAAGGAATAATTAATTCAAAAGTTAAATGTGATGAACTAAATCTCATCGAGACATTGAAGAAAGAAGTTTCTTGGCATTGGCTACTTAAATGTTGCGTTAGCAATATTTAAAACTTCTTATCAAAATTTCATCGTACTAAGTTGCAACATGTACAAAGAAATGCAAATAAGATGGCTCACTCCCTTGCTGTTTATGCAAAAAAACCCGGAGGAGGCAAATGTTTCTTGGAGATTGAACTGCCCTCAAATCTTGGCTATTATTTTAAGCTCTGATGAGCAGAGATGTTGTAATCTTATCTTAAGTTAATAATATTTTATTTTTTTAAGAAAATAATTTTGTAGGTACCTTATGTTTTCTTTCTTATTAATAACTACATTGCACACATATTTTCTTCACATTATCATATCCCATCTCCTAAGTAAAAGCATCCATTAGCACCATAAAGAGAGCACAGACAGCATTCAATACGGGGAAGCCGAAATAAACACTGGCAAACGGCCTGTTGAGCTTCCACCATCTCCCTCATGAACATGTCAAGCTCAATAGCTTAAGTGACAGATGCGCAAATGTTTCACCGGATTACCTCATCAAAGAAGTCTACTGGGATTGACATTGACATGGTCAGAATGGGGTTGAACTCGTTCGTCGGAGCTGGTGTTTCGGATCTGGATGTGGCATGTTACGTTATACTGCTTCCAATTCCTGCAAGGAGAAGAATCAAAGAGGATGAACTTGGCAAGCTCAGCTGCATGCTTGGAACTTGGTTAAGACTGCTGCCAAGGGCTAAAAGATGTGTTAGGTTGAGATTTGAGGACACTACCTTGTGCTTCACCGGTCCTTGGTTCTCCTTCAAGGAGGAGGATCTTGGTCTCAAGCTCGTTCCTCTAAGTCTGTCATGAGATTCAAGTGATTGAAATCATTAATGATCATACACCCCAATAACAAAGGAGATATATATGGAGTGCAAATAGTCTATATTCATGAAGAATATCATTTAGTGTATTTAATAGGTTTATTTCGTTTGTACATGGTTTTAATTTTATATAAACAAAGCTAACTCACTTTATAACTAGATAATTTTATAGATTTATTCATTTTTCAACATTGGTGGATGGTTTATTTCTAAGTTATTGTATTAACTTCGGAACTTATCAAGTTTTTCTACTTGTGACCTTCAAAATCTAAAAATCTTTAATTTCTTTTCAACTTATAAAATTAATTAGTTTATGATGTTTTAAGAGAATCAAAATATTGTTTTAATTATTTTATCAATTTTTTTATTGAGAAAGTGATTAGAATAGTTTCTCTTACTTCAATATTAAACGTCTATCTTGTTTCAATTTATTAGAGGATGTCAATTTGTATTTTATATATATCATAGCTCTTTAACTATTAGGATATATAGTTACTAAGTTAATGATTTTCATTCTTTGGTATCAAAGCTCGACTTAAGTTTGAGGTTTGCATATTCATTTATTTGTTATCTTTTAGCTTTCTCTTTTCTCTTCAGCGCTATATTTATAATTATTATTATTCATTCATTTTTATTGTTGTGCTTCTTATGTTATTAATGTTCTTCTTTTTTTTTTTCATAGACTATAAAGTGTAGAAAATTAAAAAATAATAATAACATAAGAAGCACAACAATGAAAATAAAAGAATAACAACTATAGATACGATGCTAAAGAAAAAGGAAAAGCTAAAAAATAACAAATAAATAGATACACAAACCTTAAACTTTACCCAAGCTGATACCAATCAATAACTTAGCAATCATGCACCTCAATAGCTATAGAGCTATGCTACATTTGGAATATAAATTGACACCCTCCAACAAATTGAAATAAGACATATCATTCAATATTAAAGTAAGAGAAACTATTCTAATTATTTTATTAGTGAAAAATTGATGAAATGATTCCAACAATACTTTGATCTCTTAAAATATCATAAACTAAAAAGTTTGATAAGTTGACAATTATAGGCTCTTCTTACATCCATAGAATCTTGAGCTTCTTTCATCTTTCTACATACTTTCCAATAAATAAGTTAAAGCTTCTTTCATCTTTTTAACTTTAACTCTTGACATTAGTCATTCATGAATAGTTAAAAAGTCCTCAAATGAGCACCTTCATCACCTACATCAAACAATGATAAGCCAGAAACATTAAAGGTTGCTAGTACATTGCCATACTCACATGATAGTTCTAGCTTGTGTGCATTGTTATTGATTCTTTGAAGGACTCGAAATGGACTATCTTTTCTTGGCATTAGTTTAGACTTCCTTTAGCTAGAAAATCTTTCCTTCCTCAAGTTTACTTCAACCCAATCACCAAGTTTAAATACTACTTGCTTTTAACTTTTGTTGTGTTGTTTATGATATTGTAGAGTTATCTTTTCAATTTATGTCTAGACTCTTTCATTCAATGCTTTGACAAAATAAGTTTTTTGCATACTATCCAAATTAGCATTTTCCAAAGATAAAGGTAGCAAATCCATAGGAGTTGGATTGAACCCATACACAATTTCAAATGGGGAATAGTTTGTTATAGCATTCATACTTATGTTATAAGCAAACTCCACATATGACAAACATTCCTCCCAATTCGTTAAATTCTTTTAAATTATGAACTACAAAAGTGTTGATAAAGTTCTATTTACCACTTTGTTTGTCCATCTATTTGTGGATGACAATTGGTTGAATGCAATAGCCTTATACCCAACTTGCTCTAAAGTATTTTCCAAAAGTAGCTAAATAACTTCACATCTCTATCACTCACAATTGTCCTTGGAATGTCATATAATCTCATAATTTCTTTGAAGAATAGCCCTACAAAATGTAATGCATCATCTATTTTGGGGCAAGGAATGAAATATGTCATCTTATTAAACCTGTCAATAACAACAAAAATAGAATCCCTCCCTCCTTTTGGCCTAGGTAAACCCAAGATAACATTTATGGATATATCAATCCAAAACTCACTAGGTATAAAAAGTGGATGTTAGGATCGAGTTGGCACTAAGAGGGGGGGTGTGAATTAGTGCAAGTGTAAAAATATTCGATTTTAAAAAATTTGCTCGAAGTAAAGAAAAAATCAGAAGTGTTTCTTGGAATTCATTGAAAGTTGTTAGGAGGAAACCTTAGTGGGAGCATCACATGCACATTGGAAATAAATAAAAAAATCAATTTCTCACGCAGATTAAATCGTCGTGCAAAAGATTGGATCACGAGAAAACTGTAAAAACTAATAAAACTGCATCATATGATAGATTGATTACCTAAGGAGATCATATATCCCTGTATTTTAATATCCGGATAGAGAGGATGAAGGAGGTCAAGCATCCTCCTCTCTAGCGGTATTCACATGATGGATCTCTGCAGCCAAACTCCTTCAATCTGATCTCGTAACTCTTATGCAAAGGGAGGGAGGAGAATAAGAGGGGGAGGCCAAGGCTGTAGTATATCAACCACGAGTCTCCCCTCTTATTTATAGAGAACCATTAAAAAATCCTAGGGATAGTACCTTAGTGGGTATTGGATCTACATCCAATAACCCACTAATCTTGCATTATTAGATCTTTATCCAATAATCACCTTAGGTCTCTAATTGGGTCTTAAACAAGGAGCCTATCAGCATAGGGTCTCATCTAATGAGAATAGAGGCTAATTAGATCTCCATTCAATCCTCTATTCACTGAAGCATCTACCATATGAGTGTGACCCTCTAGGCCCGATACCGAGCTAGCTGTGAGTCGCTCCCACTAAAACTCTTTTTGATATAGTAAATTATTATCTCCATAATAATTCACTCGATATATCGACTATGGACGTACCACTATGCTATAGTCCCCAGATAATATAGGGGGATTAAATCCATCAGATCTGTCTATCCACAGTTATCGTATATCTATAATCCCTCATCCAACTAATAATCCAGAGACCATATATTGGATATGGTACTGTCAGGTCACATACAGAATTAGTTTGCCTTGCTCTAACCGGATTCTACCAGAGAACTCTTTCTCTCTCAATCCAAATAACTCTTGCCAGGGATTTGTCTGAGCAAGAATATATGAGATATTCCTCTCGTGATACTGAGAGTGGATGATCCTCTATTGACACTCAATTACCATCATAAGGTTGGCTACTAATCTCGATAACCAATTGTACCAGATCTAGAACTTTACAAACCTGTAAGTCTGGTGTCAAATAAAGGAGTACTCATACAATGCATCTTTGATGTCTCAAGTCAAAGGACAAGATACACAACTGAGACTATGGAATCACTGTCTGACATTAGGATTTATCAACCATACAACATTTCATAAGCGGATCAATTATTAAACTCATTCTCCAATGAGCACCTGTACTATATCATTAGTGTCTCCACACAAGTAGCTATGAGACCAACCACCTCCATCATATGGACGGGTATATAGTATATCGGTCTGTCCGGTTATCTCGATGTCCCTCTCGAGTAACATATAATCGAGATTATTTAGGATTTGTGTATAAAGGTGAATCGATCTCATTATCGTGATCTCATCATGATCCGATTCCCATTGTACAAAACTAAGGACATCATAATATATATGCTATAAATAATATAATGTGAGAATATACCAATATTAATCATAAGCAAAAAGATCGCACAACATATTATACATGCCATCAATCACGTGATTGTCTTGCATGCAACCTATAACCAATAATTTTTCACTTGACCTAAAGCCAATAACCTATGTGTCTAATCTTCATCAGACCCATGTGACGCTCAAATATAATCTGAGCCAACGGCTTCATTAGTGGATCTACAATGTTATCTTTGGATGTAACTCTTTCTATTGCTATATCTTTACAGGCTATGATCTCTCTAATTAAGTGGAACATCCTCAGAATAATTCTGATGAGACATGGGTTCCCTTGCTAGAGCTATCGTCCTGTCGCTGTCGCTGTATATGAGAATTGGCTCCACGCTACTTAGAACGATTCCAAGATCCCTAATGAACTCCTTTATCCACGCCCTTTCTTTTGCTGCTTCTCCTGTAGCAATGTATTCGACCTCTGGGGTCGAATCAGCAGTAGTATCTTGCTTGGAACTCTTCCAGTTTATTGCTTCTCCATTCAGGGTGAAAATATACCTTGAGTTTGACTTACTATCATTAATGTCAGACTAGAAACTCGAGTTTCTGTAGCCCTTAGCCTAGAAGCTACCTCCTCCATATACCAGTAAAAGATCCTTAGTTCTTCTCAAGTACTTAAAGATACACTTTATTATCTTCTAGTGTTCTAAACTTAGATCTGCCTAATACCTGCTCATGACACTCATAGCATATGCTATATCAGGCCTGGTACATAGCATAACTTATATGATAGACCCTATCGCTGAGGTATAAGGTATCTTATTCATGTCTATCCTTTCTTTAGGAGTCTTTAGGGATATACTCTTAGAAAGTGATATTCCATGTCTCATCAGTATGAGACCTCTCTTGAAATTCTCCATGCTAAACCTTTTGACAATAGAGTCTATGTACCTAGACTGGGATAAGCCAAGCATCCTCTTAGATCTATCTCTATATATCTAGATCCCCAAAATATAGGATGCTTCCCTTAAGTCTTTTATGGAGAAGTTTCCGGATAACTAAGTCTTTACCGTAGATAGCATTCCTACATCATTCCTAATAATTAAGATGTCATCCACATATAATACCAAGAAGGTATTATATGTTCCAACTTCACTTACTTTCCTATGCACACAAGGCTCATCTTCATTCTTAATGAAGCCATAAGATCTGATCGTCTCATCAAATCTTATGTTCCAACTTGAGGAAGCTTGCTTTAGTCTATAAATAGACTTGAGCAACATGCACACTTTATTTGGACTCTCTCTAGATACGAATCCCTCTAGCTGTATCATATATACCTCCTCCTCAAACTTGCCATTATGGAATGTCATTTTGACATCCATATGCCAAATTTCATAGTCATAGTGTATTGCAATGGCCAAAAGAATTCTAATGGATTTAAGCATAGCTATAGGTGAAAAGGTTTCGTCATAATCAACTCCTTGTCTTTGACGATATCCTTTAGTTACTAGCCTTGCCTTATAGGTCTCCACCTTTTCATCCACTCCGATCTTCTTTTTGAAGATCCATTTGCAGTCGATGGATACAATACCCTCAGGTGCATCTATAGGGTTCCAAACCTTGTTAAAGTACATAGAATCTATCTGAGAATTCATGACTTCTTGCTACTTCCCGGAGTCTATACTCATAATAGCCTCTTCGTAGATTTGAGGATCAACATCTTGAGAGTCCTCTCCACTAATATGTCCCACGTATCTTTCAGGAGGGTGAAATACTCTACTAGACCTACATAAAGTTAGACTTGTGTGTTAGGTACCTAAACAGACTCGAACTCTGGAATGGTGCTTGAGCTAGGTTCTCCAACCTCGCTCAACTCTATCTTACTCCCACTATTTCCACCAAGAATGTGTTCCTTCTCAAGGAACATAGTTCTCTTGGCAACAAAGATCTTTCGGTCCTCGAGATTATAGAAGTAATACCCTAAAGTCTCCTTGGGGTATCCCACAAATGTGCATCATTCTGTCCTTGATTCTAACTTATCGGGGTTGTGTCTTCTAACATAGGTAGGACAGCCCCAAATCTTAACTGTCTTAAGATCAGACTTCTTTTTTTTTCATATCTTACATAGTGTAGATACTATCAACTTTGATGGAACTCTATTCAGAAGGTAAGTTGTGGTCTCTATGGTGTATCCTCAGAATGAGATGGGGAGGTTAGCGAAACTTATCATAGACTGCATCATGTCTAACAGCGCATGATTCCTCCTTTCTGATACACCATTGAGCTGAGGTGTATATGGAGGTGTCCATTGAGATAGAATCCTATAGACCTTGAGGAAATGCGTGAACTCCGTACTCAAGTACTCTCCTCCTCGATCTGATCGAAGAGTTTTAATACTCTTTCCAATCTAATTCTTAACTTCATTCTTATATTTCCTGAATTTCTTAAAGGCCTCGGACTTGTGCTTTATGAAGTATATATGTCTATACCTAGAAAAATCATCAGTGAATGTAATGAAGTATAAGTAACCACCTATAGCCTGAGTCGACATGGGACCATATACATCACTATGTACGAGTTCCAATAACTCAGTAGCTCTCTCTCCAGTTCCACTAAAAGGAGAGTTGGTCATCTTCCCACGAAGGTAAGGTTCGCAAGTTGCATATGACTCATAGTCAAATGGATCTAAGTATCCATCTTTCAACAACTTTTGAATCCTTCCCTCATGTATATGACCTAGCCTACAATGTCAAAGGTATACTTATTCACCTCATCTCTTTTCTCTTAGACGTATTTATATTCATGATATGTGGAGAAGCGTCTAACACATATAAGTCATTTATAAGGGTCTGTCTAGTAATGATCTTATAATCCATAATTATTGAATAACTATTATTCTCAAAAACTAATTTATATCCACTAATTATCAAACAAGATATGAAAATAATGTTTTTAATAATGGAAGGGATAAAATAACACATATAAGCCATTTATAAGGGTATGTCTAGTGATGATCTTCTAATCCATAATTATTGAATAACTATTATTCTCAAAAACTAATTTATGTCCATTAATTGTCAAACAAGATATAAAAATAATATTTTTAATAATAGAAGAGATAAAATAACATGCATCTACTATAATAATAGCTCCACCAGACAGATGTAGGATGACCTCCCTTAATAACAATTATAGTAACTCTTGCTCCATTGTCCATCTTGAGGTCCATCTCGCCTCTAGCCAATCTCCTAAGTCTTGCCAGAACATGCAATGAATGATAAATATGATAAGCACTCCCGATATCCAATACCTATGTGTTATCATGAAAATTTGACAAGTGAAGACTGATCATAAATATACATGAAGTTTCTCTAAGCTTCTTTTTCGCCTTCTCTGCAAGGTAGTCCTTATAGTTCCTCTTCCAATACTCGTCTTGGTCATAGTGGAAGAATTACCCTTTGTCTTTTGTCGGGTCTTTCTTTCTTGGCAACCTTTATCTTACTTGATCTTTCTTTGCCCTTGCCCTTCTTAAGGGTTTTATTAGTTTTTATTTTCCTATTGGTCTCACCAATATAGAGAACTGACTTCTCTTTTTTTATGGTACTCTCATCTTCTCTCAACATATTGAGGAGCTCATATAAAGTCACCTCAAACTTGTTCATATTAAAGTTAATAATGAATCGTGAAAAGGAATCTGATAGGAACTGAAGTATCTTTCGTGTGAATAATTCTTTAGGACTATCTTTATACTTTACAAACCGAGCGATCTCATCCTCGTTTATCCTTACCTCCAGCGTGGGCACAATCGTATTAAGGACATATACGATTTTCTCTTTCGTGTGAATAATTCTCAAATTGCAGAACCTTTGGACCAATGAGGCGGTTGGCATCAAGTATGCCACATAGGGGTTTTGCAAGCAACAAACAAGATATAGCGAAAATAAATAATATGTAGACTTTACAAAAAATACTAATTAAGATATGGACTTCTATCTTAATGTACTCCCACTATTTTCCTAGCGAATCATGCGACACCCTCGACACATGAGACGGAAGTCTCCGATAGACTCCTAATGGGGATCGAGATCCAATCAACATCTTAGTGCAACCTCGAGAGACTCGACCAATTTCACTAAGCCTAAAAGATAAGCAACTCTTGCCAATTACAACTCTTTGTGATTTCCTTCATGTTTGGCCTTCGAATCATCATGGTCTTGACTGCTCAACCAACTATAAAGTTCAGTTAAGTCATCACCATTGTTACAAGATGAATCTGATTCGATGGATATGCTCTCGACTACTCAACCAAGTCATACCATGTTCTCAGGTAACCGGTGACATATATATGTCGTAGGTAAGAACTCGATCATGTAGATAGGTCGGCCTCGAGGGACTTGACTAACTCAGCCTATGTCATGATTCAATTTTTTCCTATAACGATGGAAGGCCATGTGGGTCAATCTTATTATCTCACACGTATCAACTTAATATTATCGTAGGAGGGGTTTTTGTTTTATATCGGTCTCCTAATATATCATATCACACTCATACATATTTAATATATATCTACATCATATGCATATATATATATCTAGTAGGTGTATAACACATCACATATGCAAGCCATACTAGATAATCATGAGTCATCACCTAATATGATTAAGCCCAAGCCAATGGGCCTAATCACTCACAATATGATCTATGTGTGTATCGGTGCATCTCCATGCCTTGTGATCGTTAATCTCGTCATCATTGGTTCTGTCGGATCATTGCATCACCATACGTTGTGATCTCCCACCACGACATCGTGGGTCTCGCTGTCACCTCCACACTCCTATCGCATCTCTCCATGTAATTACAAATAATCACAAGTATGCAAGCCCAACAATAAACGAGAAAAGCAAAGGCTTCCGGGCCCCAATAATAATAATAATCACAATTACACACATCACAACACATGACTCATGATCATCCATCCACATCATACATCATATATACATCACATCATATATAAGATTACTAGATATATATATATAATAATTAATTAAATTATTTTAATTAATTATTTTTTAGAAATCAGGATATGCTCGGAGTTTCCAAAATTATCAAGGGTATTTTTATAATTTTGGATAAGAGGATAGTCCTCAAAATTTCCAGAACTGTTGAGGGCATTTTTAAAATTCTGTGCATATGATAGACCTTGAAATTTCTCAAATTCTAAGAGGGTAGGACCATCCTTTTCTCAAAAGGATGCTCTAGCCCTCTTCTCTTATCCTCACTGCGCCGTCGCCCTTGTTCGTGGCGGTGGTGCTACTGTGGTCATGCTCACCGATGGTTGCCGCACTACGGGTTGGCTGCAGCTGGTCGCCCCTTATGCAGGACGCCATGGCTGTAGCCGATCACCCCTTTGCAGGGGGCCTTGGCCACTGTCGGCCGCCCCCTTGCGGTGGCCAAGCCATGGCCAGCCACCCCTGCAGATGGCCTAGCTATAGCCGGCTACCCCCTTTCCTCGCTGTGTTTACTGTGAAAATGCAGCAAAAATACGTACAACTCATACCTAAATTCTGTAGCTACTGATCTAATATCCTGATTTGCCCCTTCTAATGCTGCCGCCTTCGACTACTGGGACCAAATCGTACTTGTTAGAATTGAGCTTGGACCCGCCTATTCGTTAGTAAAGCAAAACTCAAAGCTAGGCGATGGACTAGGACTAACAAGACACTGGCACTACTGCTTTGGATCCTTACTTGCCCGGTTCAAGCTGACATCTATTACTATTAAGGAGTGCTACCGACAGCTAAAAGACTAATTTAACTGCTACCAAGAATGTAACCGTAAGTGCGATCCAATCTCATTACATACAGTTTAAAACCAATCTTTCACATGAAAACTTTGGCTCTGATACCATTGTTAGAAAACCTCAATAGGAGCATCATATGTGTAGTGAAAATCAAAATAAAAACTAGTTTTCCATGCAGATCAAATCATCGTATAAAAGATTAGGTGGCAAGAAAGTTGTAAAAACTGATAAAACCACGTCATATTATAGATTGATTACCTAGGGAGATCGTATATCCCTGTATTTCCATATCTAGAAGGAGAAGATGAAGGAGGTCAAGCGTCCTCCTCTCTAGCGGTATCTACACGATGGATCTCTGTAGCAAAACTCCTCCAATCTAATCATCAACTCTTGTGCAAAGGGAGGGAGGAGAATAGGAGGGGAGGCTAAGGCTATAGCCTATCAACCATAAGTCTCCCCTCCTATTTATAGAGAGCCACCAAAAAACCCTAGGGGTCCTAACTTAGTGGGTATTGGATCTCCGTCCAATAACCCACTAATATTGCATTATTGGATCTCTATTCAATAATCTCCATAGACCTCTAATTGGGCCTTAAGCAAGGAGCCCATCAGTAGAGGGTCTCATCTAATGAGAATAGGGGCTAATTGGATCTCCATCCAATCTTCTATTCACTAAAGCATCCACCATATGTGTGTGATCCTCAAGGCCTGATACCGAGCTGGTCGTGAGTCTTTCCCATCAGAACTCCTTCTGATATAGTGAATTATTATCTCCATAATAATTTTTGACTCATCAACTATGGACGTACTAGGCCACTATGCCATAGTCCCCAGACGATAAAGGATGATCAAATCCATCGGACTTATTTGTTCATAGTTACCGTTTATCTATAATCTCTTATCCAACTAATATTCCAGAAATCATATATTGGATATGGTACTGTCAGGTTATATATGGAATCAGTTTGTCTTGCTCTAATCAGATTCTACCGAAGAACTCTTTCTCTCTCAATCCGAATAACCCTGGCCAGGGATTTGTCTGAGTAAGCATATATGGGATATTACTCTCGTGATACCAAGAGTTGATGATCCTCTATTGACTCTCTATTGCCTTCGTAAGGTTAGCTACCAATTCCGATAACCAATTGTACCAGATCTGAAACTTTCCAAATCTATAAGTCTGGCGTCAAAGAAAGGAGTACTCATGCAAGACATCATTGGTGTCTTAAGTCAAAGGACCAGATATACAATTGAGACTATAGAATCACTGTCTAATATTAGGTATCATCAACCATATAATATTTTATAAGCGGATCAATCAATGAACTTATTCTCCAATGAGCACCTGTACTATATCCTTAGTGTCTCCACACAAGTGGCTATGAGACCAATCACCTCTATCATCTGGATGGGTATATAGTACACCAGTCTGTCCGGTTATCTCGATGTCCCTCTCGAATAACCTATGATCGGGATTATTTAGGATCTTTATTTAAAGATGAATCGATCTCATTATCGTAATCTCATCACGATCCAATTTTTATTACACAGAAACAAGGACATCACAATATATATGCTACAAATAATATAATATGAGAATATGCCAATATTAATCATAAGCAAAAAGATCACATAATGTGTCACACGTGCTATCACTCACG
The DNA here is from genome assembly GCA_021527575.1 of Ensete glaucum. Lineage (NCBI taxonomy): Eukaryota > Viridiplantae > Streptophyta > Magnoliopsida > Zingiberales > Musaceae > Ensete > Ensete glaucum. The sequence continues at coordinate 34,966,540 of CM038558.1, read as the reverse complement.
TGTTGGAATGTAGGGCACCTGTAACCAGCAAAAGCAAGTAAGTGAGCAATTAAACTTAAGACCGAAAAAAGATTCTCGATTTAGCTACAGAATGCTAAAATAAAAAGTAAGTAAATAAAGGATCACAAGTTTATAGTGGTTTAGTCACCAACTTGACCTATATCCACTTCTCGAGTCATCCTTCACTGGGACTCGTTGATGTCTACTAATAATCTTCTTCCACGGGTGAAGATTAAGACCCCTTATACTTTTCTCCTTTTCCCAGGCTCAGGAGAAGAACCTTTATAATCTTTTCTCTCTCTTTCTTTAGACTCATTTTACACTTTTAAGCACTCAATGGAAACTCTCAAATTTTTACATAATTTCTATCCAAGATTATGACCACTTTTCTTGCACTTACTTATCACTTTCTTTTTCTCCAATACAAGAATACTTGGGGCATTTATAGACCCTAATTGGCTTCAGAAAATTAAGCCAAAATCCAACTAATCTCGTAAATCTTGGATACAAGTAATACTACCATGATGCCAGTGGTACTAATGTCAAAAGTGCCCCGAAAATAGGGATGGTGATGGTACTACCATCGCTTAGGTGACCACCGTTTCCCTTCGACGGTACTACCATCAAAAATCCAGAAAACTATACTTTTATATAATTTTTATACCTAACTTGTACCTCCTGTTGAACCCTTTCCAATCAACAAAATGAGCTTAATCTGAGCTCAAATCTAACCCATAGTGGACCCAGTTGCCTCACATTGAATTAATTTAGATTTCTTCCAAATCTAACTCAATTAGGATTCAAAACACACGGTGCTAACTATGACATACTAAGGCACACAAATACAATCATTCTTGTTATCCGGCATTTAAGTTAAACCTCTAAACTCCCGATGAACTTCCCGACATCCTCCAAGGAACTCCCAGCGAGCTCTTGATCATCTTCCAGCAAACTCCTGACGTATTCTCGGCAAGCTCCTAATCACCTTTGGTAAGCTCCTAACGAATCTTAGTAAGCCCTTGATCACCTGAGCTTCCAACGATCTCCCGGTGAGTTCCCACTGCATCGTTCAAACCTTGGCCCGATGCCCGAACTTGACTCTAGCCCAGCATTAGTTTGTATTACCTTTTCACCATCATAGTTAATCTTGCATCACTCATCTCTAACACATAGGTTAGATCACAAAACCCATTATTTGATTTCATCATCAAAATCTGAGATTCAATAATCTCCCCTTTTTTGATAATGACAACCAATTGATGACGGAGTTAACCTTAACTCCTTCATCAGATAAATAGAGCAAACTTGAATTCAAAAGAATCCATCACTTTTGAATTCAAGCATTTTAATAATATTAAAATTTTTATAATTTAGCCATATATGATACCATACATAACAAAATTTTCAAAGCATTCATCTTCTTGGTATCACATAAGAATTTCAAACATTATAAGATACATTTCAAATATTTCAATCATATCATTTGGCATCAATCATATAATATTATGATATTCATCTTCTTTTATGTCATTAATCATATCACTTAGCATTTCATTTCTCCCCTTTGTCATCAATAAAAAAGAGAGATGCTTAATTATATTTAAATATTTAACACAATATTTAGCACATAAGGATATGATTTAATTCATTTTTCCCCTAAAATAAGAAGAATAAGAATATAGTTTAATCCATTTCTCATCAAACTGGTTTCTCTCCCTTTATATGTCAAAGATCCAAAAATCAAATATACAAAAAAAATCAATTATTAAGAGGGGGGATTCACGAATCCATGGATCAAAAATTTTTCTTAAGAGGAAGGATTTGAAATAAAGCTCATAAATCCAAGAATCCAAAAATCAAATGTTAAGAGAAAGGATTCAAAAGAGAGCTCATGAATTTTCTTTTATAAATTTCAAGAGAAAAGAATGATGTGAAATCATTTTGAAAGATTAAAGATCACATTTCTAATTAAAAATTTCAAGATGAAAGAATTATCTCGTGCATTCAGAAGATTCATGCAAATTTCAAGAAGAAAGTCATTTTACAAAAATGAAAAATCTAAAAAATATGGTAGCAACTCATGCAATTGGATGTTAAACATTCCTAAATCTCTTCTCATAAAATTAAGTTGTTCCTCATTCATTTGTTGTTAAGGTAGCAATTTTTTCTCCCTTTATTATTATCAAAAAGGAATATGATGGTATAATTTTTCATTTTATATCCATGTTCTAATTACAATCATAAGTGTAAATAGATCATATCATTAAAGATGAAAGATCAAATCGTAAGTACCAAAAAATATTATTTCTTTTAATAAATCTCTATTTTTTTATAAATAATGAAAATGAGTCTTAGGAGAGTATAATATTGATTCATTCAAGATAAATCTTAAGACATATAACTCATTTAGATAATTCTTCTTAATAAAACGGAAGAGCAATCTTGATAAAAATATAGTTGTTAAGATCATAAATCTTCTTTTTATTAAAAAGAAGGAATCATAGAAATTAAAAATGATTCATATAAAAGATAAGTCAAGTCAAGAAGTCAAAGGAATGTTTATAAAAAAAATCATTCAATTTTCAACTCATCACAAATTTAAGAAATATTAATATGGTGATAAGCTATACCATTTATGAATATAAGGAACAAACAAATCATGTCATGAAGGATATTAGTATCAAATCATGAATATCAAAAGATATGATTTAATTTGATAAATTTTCTTTAGTCAAAAAGAAATCTTATGAGATCAAATAATAAAAAGGATCTTGATTTATATAGATAATTTTTTTAAATAAAATGAAAGATACCTAGTGAGCGATCTTGATTTACATAAAGATCTCCAATTATAATTTTCAAGATATCAAGATCATAATAAGATATTTTCTATGATAAGTTATACAGGAAAAAAGATAAAAGATCTTGGTTCATGTATAAGAAATTTCAAATTATCAAGATCATGATTCATAATGAAAAAATCTCAAGTTATACGATTATAAATCTCCTTTTTGATAAAAAAATATAGCAGTAAAAAGGTTGATTCCCATAAAAGATACCTTAAGTCAAAAAATCATGGAAGAGATCATAATTTGGTTGAAAAAAACTCATTCAAATTTCAATCATCAAAATTATTTTTATAGTTTAAGAAACTTAACAATAATAGTATCATTTTATCTTTTATTGAAGGCTTGATAGTATAAAAATATTTTTAAGACCAATTTTTCTCCTATTTAGTTGTTTCAATTTATGTGATTTGTTTCAAGAATGACTTCCAAATCCATGCATGGTCATTTAAAAAAAAACCAAATTTTATATAAGAAATAATCATCAATATAAAATATTTTTAAATAAAAACTTTGATTTATTTTAATTTCAATAAACTTTCTTTCTTTAGACTTAGTCCAATAAGTTATCATGCAAATTTCATTCACATTTCAAAAAATAATAATTTTCCAAAAACACTAGAAAGAGAAGAATGATATTTTTTATTTTATTTTAATTCATTCAACAACAAACAACATATTTCAATATACAACCATTCAACCATTTAAATCAATCATTCAACAATAACATTTATAAGCCAACTTAGTCAATACCAACATACAAATCAATAATTTTTAACCTATCATCAAAATCATTTTTTTGATACTTTCATATTAAAAATAGCTAAAGTTTATTTATTATAATTTATTTTTGTATTAGCATGCTCTAGCTATGCAAAAGTCATGCATAATCGAAAATCAATCAAGATTAATTTTATAACTATAAACTATCATAAGATTTCTTGTCAATAATTAATTTCAATAATTTTTCTTATTATTATTGTTTAGGCTAGTGAGCTTTAAAAAAATGTTAGATCTCAAGTCATGTACTTTGAGTATCTTCTTTCAAAATATCATTTAGTGCTTCTAGCCTTTGTTTGAAGATAAATTTACAATATGGGGGGTTTTGGTTTAAGTACCCATTTCACTTTGAGTCCCTCATAAAAAGTTTTACCCATTTTTACTAATGACTTTTAATTATTTTATGGTTCCTTTAGAAACCCAAATCAACTTATGTGGACTATATTTTCTAAATAGACATCTATAGGCAAAGTGTCCACTTCTACCATAAAAATTATATTTGTTTTCAATGTGGGTTTTCTAATAAAGATAATTGATTTTTGATGGGTATTACTCACAAAGCCAATATCTTCCTTATAAACGTGACCCTTATTAACAAGGATAGAGTTGTTGTTTATCTTAAACTTTTCTAAAGTTTGTTAGAGTATGACATTTTCCTTTTTAGTTACCTATAGTGACTTGCATTTAAAACAAGAAATGCATGATGTTGATGCTTCATGTATATTTTCAATTTTACTAGCAAGTAAAGCATAATCCTTAAGTAGTTTATAAATTTTGCTAAGCTTCTTAAATTCATCAAATAATTCATGAAAGATATTTAGTAATTTATCAAAAATAAAGGAGACGTTGGAAGAATCACTTACCTCATCGTTGATAGTCATAAGTGTGAGAGTCTCCATTTCTCCTTTATTGTCTTCTTGATCTTCAGAGTGCCTTAGCTTCTTGCATTCATAGCAAGAAGTTGTGTCTGTTTTAAGTTTATTTTTATTTTTTATATTTATTTTTATTTATTTATTTGGTTCTTTAGTCATAAATTCAAATTCATAGTCCTCATCACTCGAGATTTTACTCGAGGAGTTATTTATTGTTCTAAGTGCCAAGTCCTTCATGTTCTATGAAAGGTGCTCATCCTTGGTTCTCAAATGATTGTCCTTCCTATTCTTTGGAAGGTGTTCTTCAAGTTTATCATTGCAAGTTATTTCATTTATTTTTTATTCCTTTAATTTAGTTATGCTTTCATGTGTGATTTCTAAAGTATGTCATATATCAAAAGCTGAATCACAAGTAGAAATATGGTTAAACTCATTTTATATCTAAAGCATAAAACAAAACATTCATAGCTTTGGCATTTAATAAAAACATGTATTTCATGATTATTCCAATCATGTATAAGATTGGATGACTTCTGAAATCTATTTTCGACAATATTCCATAAATCAAAATCCAACAAAATCAAAAAGATATGTATTCTAGCTTTTCAAAAGGTGTAGTCTGTCTCATTAAACATAGGAAAATGTATAATATATTAACTCTCATTAATGTCAAAAGAAGCTATTTACTTGCTCGGGTGTTAATCCAAATGAGTATAACCAGATCTAATACCAACTGTTATGATCGAGTTGGCATTAAGAGAGAGGGGTGAATTAGTACAAGTGTAAAACTACTCAATTTTAAAAAAAATTACTTGGAGTAAAAAAGAAATCGAACGTGTTTCTTCGAATTCGTTGAAAGTAAGTAAGTGAGTGATTAAACTTAAGACCGAATGAAGAATCTCGATTTAGCTATAGAATGCTAAAATAAAAAGCAAGTAAAGAAAGACTCACAAGTTTATAGTGATTCGGTCACCAACTTGACCTATATCCAATTCCTGGGTCCTCCTTTGTCGAGGCCCGTCGGTGTCTACTAATGATCTTCTCCCCTTATACTTTTCTCCTTTTCCTAGGCTCAGGAGAAGAATATTTTCAATCTTTTTCTCTTTTCCATTAGACTCATTGTACACTTCGAAGTACTCAATGGAAGCTCTTAAATTTTACACAATTTCTAACTAACTAAGATTACAACCACTTTTCTTGCACTTATCACTTTCTTTCTCTCCAATGTAAGAAAACTTGGGGTATTTATATACCCCAATTAGATTAAAAAAATAGAGCTAGAATCCAACCAATCCTATAAATCTTGGGTATGAGGGGTACTACCGTCGGCTCTAATAGTACTACTGTCGGCTCCGATAGTAATATTGTCGAAAGTCCCCCGAAAACAGGGGTGACGGTGGTAGTACCACCATCGCCCACCAGCGATACTACTATCGAAAATCCCAAAAACTATACTTTTGTATAATTTTCATACCCGACTTGTACCTCTTGTTGACCTCTTTCCAGGTTAACGAAATAAACTCAACCTGAGCTTAAATCTAACCCATAGTGGACCTAGATGCCTCATATTGAATTAATTTAGATTTCTTTCAAATCTAACTCAACTAGGACTTAAAACACATGATGATAACTATGACACACTAAGACACACAAATATAATTATTCTTATTGTTTGGTATGTCAATTGATCTTTCAAACTCTCGGCGGACTTCCTGACATCCTCCGGTGAACTCCTGGTGAGCTCTTGATCATCTTCCGATGAACTCTTGGTGCATTCCCGGCAAGCTGCTGACGAACTCCCGACAAGCTCCTGATCACCTTTGGTGAGCTCTCGATAAACTCTCGGTGAACTCCCTATAAGTCCCCAATCACCTTCGGTGAGCTTTCGACGATCTCCCGATGAGTTCCCACTGCATCGTCCAAACCCTAGCCCGATGCCCGAACTTCACTCTAGCCCAACATTAGTTTGTATTATCTTTTCATCATTGTAGTTAATCCTACATCACTGATCTCTAACACACAGGTTAGATTATAAAACTCATCAATTAATTCCATCATCAAACTCCAAGATTCAACAGAGGAGTATACAACTCATAAGGCATTACTTTAGATTTAGCTTGTTCACATGTAATGCATTTCTCACACAATCTCTAAACTTCTCTTTTGCCATAAGAAATAATCACTTAACACATCTAATTTTTTTAACCCTAAAATACCCTATTAAATCTTCACTATATGCTTCTCTCACAAGTAATTCTCTCATTGAATATTAAGAAACACAGCTTGTGCCTGAAGAACTTGTCAAGACCCCCTTTCTCATATGCCTTGTAAACATTAGTAAAATCATGGTCAGAATTGTATAAATCTTTAATGTACTCAAAACCCAATAATTTTACATCAAATTTAGAAATTATAGTATACCTTTTAAAAAGAGCATCGACAATCACATTTTCCTTATATTGTTTATATTTGATGATGTATGGAAATGATTCAATAAACTCCACCCATTTTGCATGCCTACAGCTTAGCTTTCCTTGTCCTTTGAGATATTTCAAGCTCTCATGATTGGGTATATAATGAATTTCTAGTGTTGCCTTGTCTATAACACTTTTACCAAAGCATAAAACTTCGTGTCATATATCGAATAGTTAAGACTCACTCCATTTAGCTTCTCACTAAAGAACACGATGGGTCTGCCTTCTTGTATTAAGATTCCTTCAATACCTATTTCACTTGCATTATACTCAATCTAAAAAGTTTTAGCAAAGTTAAGTAAAGCAAGCAAAGGTGTTAAACCGAGTTTATCTCTAAGCAAGTTAAAAGCATCATCTTGTTCTTTAACCCCACCTAAATTCTACATTCGTTTTTATGTATTCAATTAATGGTGCAGCAATTGTAGAAAAATCTTTAATGAATCTTCTATAAGAGCTAGCAAGACCATGAAAACTCATAACATCACTAACACTAGTGGGTTTTGGCCACTCCTGATTACTTTCAGTTTTTCTTGATCAACATGCATTCTTTTATCATGAACAACATAACTAAGAAAAGTAATTTCATTAGTGTAGAAATTGTATTTCTTTATATTAGCATATGACTTTTATTTTCTAGGCACATCAAAAAATAGCTTTTAAATGTGTTACATGCTCATCTAAACTTTTGCTATATACACTTTTGCTATATACAAGTATATCATTAAAATAAATCACTACAAACTTTCTAATGTAAGCACACAAAACATGTTTTATCAATCTCATGAAAGTGCTAGGTGCATTAGTTAAACCAAAAAACATCACCAACCATTTATATAACTTATGTTTAGTTTTGAAAGAAGTTTTTCATTCATCACTCTCATGCATTCTTATTTAATGATATTCAGATTTCAAATCAATTTTTGAAAATACATAAGAACCATGCAATTCATCCAACATATCATCTAGCCTAAGAATAGGATGTCTCTGCTTTACTGTGATTTTATTGATGGCTCTGCAATTAACACACATTCTCCAAGATCCATCCTTTTTAGGCACCAACAAAATAATAATTGCACATGGACTCATGTTTTCTCAGACATACCCCTTTTCCATAAGCTAACTTACTTGCTTTTGGATTTCCTTGGTCTCTTTAGGGTTGCATTTATATGCTAGCCTATTTGGTATGCTTACACCTAGAATGAAATCAATTTGATGCTCAATTCCTCTAATTGGTGGTAAACCATTAAAAACTTCTTCAGAAAAGAGATCATCATTTAGCTACAAAAGATCAACAATAATACTAGGCAAACTCTTATCAATTTTGTTATTTGGAATCAAAACATCTTTATACATAAGTACAAGAGCGAGCTACCTAATGGTTAAAGCTTTCTTCATGTCACTCATTTTTCTTTCACTCAAGCCTTCCTTTTTTCTCTCCCCTTATATTTCCCAACACTCTCATTTTTACCACTCAACTCACCTTTTTCGTTTTTCTCTCTCTCTTTCTTGCTCTCTTCCTAAAGTTTTGGTTAATAAAGATTCAAGCTTCTCATATTATTTTTTTATACGCATTTGGTCTTCAAAAATTATCTTTGGAGGCAAAGGACCAAGTTGATATTTCTATCCATCTATGATAAAAAAATAATGATTCTTGAACCCATCATGGATTACCCTTCGGTCATATTCCCATAGTTTCCCCAACAATAGGTGACCAGCATACATAAGTACTATATTACACCAAACTTTATTCTTGTGTCTACCAATTGAAACATAAACTAATACTTGTTGATTTATCTTTATCACACCACTATCATTCAACCATTATAACTTGTAAGGTTTTGGATGTTTGATAGTATGTAATTTTAGTTTCTCCACGAGCAAGATACTTATCACATTTGTACAATTTTCACTATCAACAATCATATTACACAACTTGTTAACAATCAAACAATGAGTATAAAATAGATTCTCATGTTGTTCACTATGTTCATCGTTTTTATTTTGCAAACTAAGTGTGAGTTAAATAATTAAATTTTCACCATCATACTCTACATCACTAGCATCCTCTAATGATGGAGTGTCATCATTATCTTCTCTCTCGCTTTCAAATTCCACAATCTCATCCCTCATAATCATAACTCTCTTATTAGGATATTCACGTGCCACATGTTCATGCCCAAGGCACTTAAAGCATTTAATGTCTCTAGTTTGATTAGGTTGATTCTCACCTTTACCCTTACTACCTAATTCATTTTTGTCTTTAGTTTCATCAATTTAGGTCTAATAATTGGTTTTTCATCCTTTTTTAACCCAACTATTTTTCCAAGAAGAAGAAGAAGAACCCGAATAAGGTTTCGAATCATACCTTATGCCTTCTCTTTTGAGTTGCTTCTCAATCTTTATGACCACATTCATCATATCTTCAATCTCTATATAATGTTATAACTCCACAAGATTAACAATTGTTCTTGTTTAATCCACTCAGGAGTCATAGTGGCCTCACGGTCTTCCTCCATATTAGTCCTATCATGGCTATCTTTATCTCCTTGTGATATTCCTCAACACTCATGGAACCTTATGTCAAAGTTTGTAACCATTGATGCAAATCCCTATAGTAATAGCTAGGGATAAATATCCTCCTTATGATTTGTTTAATCTCCAACCAAGTCTCCATGGGCTTTTTACTATTTTTGTGTCTGTCTTTACACAATTGATCCCACCAAACAATAGTATAATCACATAATTCAATAGCGGCTAATTTTATTTTTTTTCTCTTTAGAGTAGTTGTGACATTCAAAGATCAGCTCTACTTTTTGTTCCCACTCCAAATAGGTATCTAGATTATTCTTCCATTGAAAAGGAGGAATTTTCATTTTGATACTTCCTATGTTTCTATCTGCACTACCAATATGTCATCTCCTAGTTAGTCTTCTAGGATCAACATCTTGACCAATTAGAGTAACACGATCATCATTCATGTCATCTCTACCATCATAATCATCATTGACAAAGGCTGGTTGTCTCCTACTTCGTGGTTCACCTTGCAATCTATTAATTACATCATCACGCTTTTCTATATCTCTTACATTTCCAACATATGTTCAAATTATTGTTGTATTGCTTGAACCAAAAGATCTTGATGAAAAACTCATTTCTTTGTCTTTAGACATGTTTAAAACCTAAAAAATAATGTTAGAATAGCCTCACTAACAATTCCTCACGTGTTTCACTCAAGATTTGATTCACTCTACTCATGTTTCACATAATTTTTGGTTTTTTATTATATTGGTTGTTAGGATCAATTGGCACTAAGAGGGAGGGAGGGAGGGAGGTGGGGGTGTGGTGTTGGGGGTGGGGTGGATTGAATTAGTGCAAGTGTAAATTGATGTTTTAACAAAAACTTTTTATTTGGAGTAAAACTGTAAATCGAAAGTGTATCTTGAACTTGAAAGCGAGTAAGTAGATGTTTTAAAAACACAATCGAAAGATGATGCTCTTGCTTTTCTAACTACGAACAATTGAAAGTAGTAAATGAAGCAAGTAAGGAGCACTTACAATTTTTAGTGACTCGACCTTAACCTTGGCCTACATCCACTTCCTGAATCCTCCTTCTTGAGGCACACCAGCATCCACTTGATCTCTCTTGGGTGAAGATCAAACCCTTACAACATGAGCTTACAAGAGAGACTCTTTACAAGAATTTTTTTCAACTCTAAGCTCACTCCCTTCCCCTTTTTTTTTCTTACAATTCACATAAGTTTTTCACAGAGATTTAATTCCTAAAATTATTGTATGAAATGCAAGAAAATTTTGGATATTTATAGACCCCAAATGGCTTTAGAATTTGAAACCAAAATTTAAACGTATCCGAAAAATTCGAGTACGGGCGGTTCACCCACCGACACCGACAGTGCAACCACCAAAAGTACCTTTAAAATAGGGTACAAGTGGTTCAGCCACCAGCCTATGTGATTTAGCTACTGTTAGTCACCCGAAAACCTGGGCGGTGGCAATATAATCATCGCACACCGGCGGTTCAACCTCCGAAAATCCTGGAAAAGTGATTCCCTTCACTTTTCTAATCTCGACTTGAACCTTATGTTAACCAATTCTCTTGTTCACCAATTGAGCTCAACCTGAGCTCAATCAATCCCCTTTTGTGGACTCGATTATCTCTTTCAGTTGATTTATAAATCCTTCTAAATCATACTTAATTCTGACTTAACCCCTAATTACGACTCAATGATTATAACCATAATGACCATCAAGCTAAACAATGACCTAACTCCCACCAATCCGGTAGCCTCCAGCATTCTTGCAACAAGTCTTACGATCTTCTTTTAGCAATCTCACAGCGTGTTCCCAGTGAACTTTAATTAGTGCAAGTATAAATTGATGTTTTAACAAAAAAATTTTGTTTTGAGTAAAACCATAAATCGAAAGCGTATCTTGAACTTGAAAGCGAGTAAGTAGATGTTTTAAAAACAAAATTGAAAGATGATGCTCTTACTTTTCTAACTACGAACAATTGAAAGCAGTAAATAAAGCAAGTAAGAAATACTTACAATTTCAAATGGTTTAGCCTTAACCTTGGCCTACATCCACTTCCTGAGTCCTCCTTCTTGAGGCACGCTGGCATCCACTTGATCTCTCTTGGGTGAAGATCAAACCCTTACAACATGAGCTTACAAGGGAGATTCTTTACAAGAATTTTTTTCAACTCTAAGCTCACTCCTTTCCCCTTTTTCTTTTCTTACAATTCACATAAGTTTTTCATAGAGATTTAATCCCTAAAATTATTGTATAAAATGCAAGAATACTTTGGGTATTTATAGGCCCCAAATGGCTTCAGATTTGGAGCCAAAATTCAAACGTATCCGAAAAATTTGGATACGGGCGGTTCACCCGCCAGCACTGGCGGTGCAGCCGACACTGACGGTGTAGCCACCAAAAGCACCTTGAAAATAGGGTACAAGTGATTCAGCCACCGGCCTGGGTGATTTAGCTACCATCAATCACCCGAAAACCTAGGCGGTGGCGGTACAATCGTCGTTCACCGATATTCAACCGTCCGAAATCCTGGAAAAGTGATTCCCTTCACTTTTCTAATCTCGACTTGAACCTTATGTTGACCAATTCTCTTGTCAACGAATTGAGCTCAACCTGAGCTCAATCAATCCCCTTTTGTGGACTCGATTGTCTCTTTGAGTTGATTTGAAAATCCTTCCAAATTACACTTAATTCTGACTTAATCCCTAATTACGACTCAATGATTATACCCATAATGACTATCAGGCTAAATAATGACCTAACTCTCACTAATCTGGTAGCCTCCAGCATTCTTGCAGCGAGTCTTACGATCTTCTTTTGGCAATCTCCCGACATGTTCCCAGTGAGCTTCCCGATCCCTTCGGCGAATTCCCAGCGAGGTCCCACTACATCATTCGAACCTTAGCCCAAGGCCCAAGCTTGATTCGCCTAGCCCAATATCTGGCTGTAACTCAATTCATCCATCGTAGTGCAATACTTCCTCTAACACACATGTTAGATTAAACACTCATCAATTGATTCATCATCAAAATCCAAGATTTAACAATCTCCCCCTTTTTGATGATGACAATCAATTGATGATGAGAGTTAAACCTTACTCCCCATAAATCCATGTTATAATAAGGAAAACTTAAATTCAAGAGAACAACATACTCTTGAATTCAAGTATGATGAAGCAATTAATATTTAAAGTAAATAATATTTTAAGGATTACAATAAGACACTCATACGTCAATAAAAATTTGCTTTTAAATTATCAAGTCATCAACTCATCAAGGATTTTTATTAATTTTAAAAATTTAAAAATCTGCCCTTAAGTTATTAAGTATTTTTCCCTTTTATTTATCAACAAACAAAAAGAAATGCCCTTGTCACATAAGTCATTACTTAAGTCATCAATATTTATTTCTCCCCCTTTGTCATCAACAAAAAGGTGAAATGTAGAGCTAATGATTTTAAAGCCTATGAGTCTCTGCTCCCCCTTTGTAAAATACGATATTAGCCATAAAGAATCTTTCTATTGTGACAAAGAAGGAAAGAAAACAAGTGAGGACTTGTAAAACATCATTAAGAAGAGCTCTCAATTTTGTATATGAGAATTTCAAAAAGAAAATTTCAAAGATAAGCTCAAAAATCCAAGATTCAAAAATTTAGGAGCTACTGATGTATTTAAAATTATCTCATGTAATTTCAAGTAAAATAGCAAAATATTATTTTTATGTAAATTTTCTCCCCTTTTTGTGAACAAAAAGATAAAAAACATGGAGAGAGTTTTCAAGATATTATCACAAAAAAAGAAACTTAATCTCAAGCAATTCATATATTTTCCTGATTTAGCATTCCAAGTTCTCTTCTAAAAAAATCAATTTTTTCTTCATTTAAAGGTTTTATAAAAATATCTACTAATTGATGCTTAGTGTCAATAAATTTCAAGGAGATATCTTGACCATTTACATGATCTCTTATAAAATGATATCTAATGTCAATATGTTTGATTCTTGAATGTTGAATAGGATTTTTGGTTAAACATATAACACTTATATTATCACATTTTATAGGAATATTTTTTAATTTCATTCTGTAATCTTCTAATGTGTTTTTCATCCAAATGACTTGGGCACAACATGTACTAGCTGCAATGTATTATGCTTCTATAGTAGATAAAGCTACTAAATTTTATTTCTTGGAAGTTCAAGAAACAAGTGTATACCCTAAAAATTGATATGTCCCGGTAGTACTCTTTCTATCTATTCTACATCCACCAAAATCAACATCTGAATAAGCAATCAAGTTAAGGTTCTTTGATTTTGGATACCATAATCTTAGTTTTGAGGTTCCTTTTAAGTATCTAAAGATTCATTTAACTGCTTTTAAATGAGAGAGTTTAGGATTAGATTGAAACCTTGCACACAATCCAACACTAAATATAATATTCAATCTAGTAATAGTTAAATATAATAAACTTCCTATCATTCCTTTATAAATTTTTTAATCAAAGTTTTCTCCTTCATTGTCTAAGTCCAACTTTGCAGATATGCTCATGGGAGTGTTTAATGCTTTAGCATTTTTCATTCCAAAATGTTTTATCAAGTTCAAGGTGTATTTAGTTTAACTAATAAAGATATCATCATCTAGTTGTTAAGAATGTTAACTCATCTATTAGGCTTATTTTAAATTCTTGGCTCATTTCTTTAGCAAAAGATTCACATAAAGATTCATTTGTAGATCCAAAAATAATATCATCAACATAAATTTGAATAACCAAAAAATTATTTTTAAAATACTTGAAAATATATAGTATCAACCTTATCTTTAGAAAATTTATTTGAAATAAGAAAAAAATTAAGTCTTTTATACCAAGCCTGAGGGGCTTGTTTTAATCCATAAAGAGCTTTTGTAAGTTTGAAAATATTATTAGAAAGAAGATTATTTTCAAAACCAAAGGGTTGTTCAACATCCAATTCTTCGGAAATGAAATTATTTAGAAAAGCACTTTTAACATTCATTTGAAACAACTTCAAATTTTTAAAAGATGTAAAGGCAAAGAGCATTCTTATGGCTTCAAGTCTAGCCACGGGAACGAAGGTTTCATCATAATCGATTCCTTCTTGGTTGAAACATTTTACCACTAATCTAGTCTTATTTCTAACTATGATACCATTTTTATCTTGCTTGTTTCTAAAGACTCATTTACTACCAATCACTAAAGGGTTATTAGGTCTAGGAATAAGCTCTCATACTTCATTTATCTCAAATTGATTAAGCTCTTCATGCATTGCATTAATCCAAGAATCATCTCTTAAGGTCTCATCATTGACTTTGGCTCGATTTAATAAAAAAATATGACATTTACACAAAAATTCCTAAAAGAAGATCGAGTTTGAACTCCTTTTGATATTTCTCCTATTATAAGTTCCTTGGGATGATCATTAATATACTTTTATTCGTTGGGTAAGGATTTGAAAGTAGATTCATCCAAGTTACTTTTATGAGTATTATCATTTAAATTTAAAGTACCAAGATCAATTTCATTATCAAAATTAATCTTCTTAAATTCGAAAAAGTCATTAAAAACAACATGAATGGATTATTCTATTACTAATGTTCTTTTATTAAAAATACAATAAGCTTTTGAAATTACCTAGAAAAATACCTTCATCGAATTTTACATCAATTTTTTCTAAAGTATCCTTCTTATTTAAAATAAAACATTTACAATCAAATATTTTAAAATAAGAAATATTAAGTTTTTTATCATTTCATAATTCATAAGGAGTTTTAGTGAGTAATGATCTTACAAGAACCCTATTTAAAACATAGCATGTCGTATTAACGGTTTCGACCCAAAAATATTTGGGTAGACTATGTTCGTTCAATATTATTTTAGCCATTTCTTGTAAGCTCCTATTTTTTTATTTCTACTACTCCATTTTATTGTGAATTTTATGGAGTAGAAAAATTATGAATATACTCATTTGATTCACAAAAATTTTAAAAATAATTGTTTTGGCATTCTCTACTATGATCACTACATATTGAAGAAATTATACATCATTTTTTATTTTAAATAATTTTATAAAATATTTAAATATATCACTTTTATGTGCCAAGAAATAGGTCAAAGTGTATCTACTAAAATCATCCACTATAACAAATGCATATTTGCTACCACCTAAATTTGTAATGTCAATTGATCTAAATATAGCCATATGGATTAATTGAAGTGGTCTAGAGGTACTTATTTAATTTTTTAACTTAAAGCTACTCTTTATTTATTTTTCTAATTGACAAGTATCACATACTTTGTCTTTGATAAACTTAAGATTATGTAAGCCTCTTACCGGTAGAAATTTAGTTTAAAAGTTTCATGCTAGCATGACCTAGTCTCTTGCCAAATCTAAACATCATCATTTAAAGTTGAAAAATAAATTTCATCACAAAAAATTTTAATATCTATGGTCTACACATTGTTCTTTCTTAATACAATCAAAGATTTACTTTTGTGTAGCAATTCAATTATGTAAGTATTAGGTTAAAATTTAATCATATATACTTTATCACATAATTGACTAATACCAAGCAAATTGTGTTTCAAGCTATCAACTAACAAGTTTAATGTGTTATCTATAGTTCCTTTTCCAATAATTTTACCCTTGTTGTCTCCGCAAGTGACAACTCCTTTACTTAAGCTAGTGAGCTTAGAAAAATAAGTTGGATCTCCGGTCATGTGCCTTAAGCATCCACTATTAAGATACCATTTGGTGTTTTTAGCTTTAGTTTGGAGACAAACCTACAAGAAAAATATTTTTAATTTAGGTACCAATTTTATATTGGGTCCTTTATAAAGAATTTTATCTTTCTTTTCTAATCATTTTTTATTGTTTGAAGTTCCCTTGGGAACCCAAACTAATTGGTATAGACTACACTTTCTAAATAGACATTTGTTTGCCTTATATCCTAATTTTTCATAAAAATTATATTTGATTTTTTTGTGATACATTTAAGGTATGTCATTTAACAAACATGGTTGGCTTTTGTTGAATGTTACCAACAAAGCCTATACCATTTCTTCTATTAATATGACCCTTATTGGCAACGATCATATTTAGGGATTTGTTCCTAATTTTAAATTTTTCTAATGTTGTATTAAGTATGATATTTTCTTCTTTAACGCTATCTAGAATCTCATATTTAGAGCATGGGTTATGTGATACTAATTAATCATGCATTTCGTCAAGTCTACTAACCAATAAATCATTATTATTATTAAGCAATTTACAAGATTTGTTAATTTTTGTAAACTCGTCAAACAAATCATGGAATATATTTAATGACTCCGAAAAAGAAATGCTTAATGAATAACTAACCTTATCTTAGATCGTCATTAGAGCATAGTTAGCAACTTTGGAGTGGTCTTCTTTATCCGAAGAGCTTGAATCATCCTAAGTGGCTAAAAGTGTTTTCTTCTTGTGTGTCGATTTCTTCTTCAATTGAGGGTATTTATTTTTTAAATATCCCAATTTTTTGTATTCATAACATTGTCCTTCTTCGGTCTTTTTTGTTTTTATAGTTTTGGTTCTTTTTAATAAATTTTTTAACTTTCTTGATAATAGTACAATATCAAGGTCCTCATCACTCGAGGTTTCACTCGAGGAGTCATTTGTCATTTGAAGTACTACATCCTTCCTATTCTTTGGAAGGGGCTCATCAAGCTCATTATGAGCTTTATAGTTCAGTTCATATATCATGAATGAGCCAATAAGTTCTTCAAGAGGCAAGTTATTTAAATCTTTGGCCTCTTGTATAGCAGTTACTTTAGGATCCCAATTTTTAGCTAAAGATCTTAAAATTTTACTCACAAGTTCAAAATTCGAAAAACATTTTCCAAGTGCTTTAAGGCCATTGACGATCTCTATGAAACGGGTGTACGTGTCTCCAATGGATTCACTTGGTTCATTCAAAATAACTTATAATTATGAACTAAAATGTTAATCTTATATTCTTTTGCTCTACTAGTTCCCTCGTGTGTGATTTCTAGTGTGTGCTAAATATCAAAAGCCGATTCACAAATAGAAACACGATTAAACTCGTTTTTGTCAAGAGCACAAAACAAGGCATTCATAGCCTTTGCATTCAAAGAAAAATTCTTCATTTTCAAATCATTACACCCATCTATTGATTTGTAAGATTTTTCAAATCTATTCTCTATAATGTTCCATAAATCAAGATCCAAAGAAATGAGAAAAACACGCATCTTTATTTTTCAATATATGTAATTTGTCCCATTGAACATGGGAGAACGTGAAATGGAATATCCCTCATTCATGCCAAAACAAGCAATTTACTCAAGTATGTGTCAATCCAATGAGTAAGTAACCTTGATCTGATACCAATTGTTAGGATCAATTGGCACTAAGAGGAGGGGGATTAGTGCAAGTGTAAATTGACATTTTAACGAAAACTTTTTATTTGGAGTAAAACTGTAAATCGAAAGCGTATCTTGAACTTGAAGGCGAGTAAGTAGATGTTTTAAAAATATAATCGAAAGGTGATGCTCTTGCTTTTCTAATTACGAACAATTGCAAGTAGTAAATAAAGTAAGAAACACTTACAATTTATAGTAGTTCGGCCTTAACCTTGGCTTACGTCCACTTCCTAAGTCTTCCTCCTTGAGGCATACTGGCATTCACTACTGATCTCTTTTGGGTGAAGATCAAACCCTTACAACATGAGCTTACAAGGGAGACTATTTACAAGAATTTTTTTCAACTCTAAGCTTATTCTTTTCTCCTTTTCTTTTTTTTATAATTCACACAAATTTTTCATAGAGATTTAATCCCTAAAATTATTGTATGAAATACAAGAAAACTTTGGATATTTATAGACCCTAAATGGCTTAAGAATATGGAGCCAAAATTCAAACATATCCAGAAAATCCGAATACAAGCGGTTCACCCACCGGCACCGATAGTGCAGCCGTCGAAAGCACCCTAAAAATAGGGTACGGGTGGTTCAACCATCGGCCTGGGCGGTTCAGTCGTCTAAAAATCTGGGCAACGGCGGTTCAACCACCAGGAATCCTGAAAAGTGATTCCCTTCATTTTTCCAATCCCGACTTAAATCTTATATTGACCAATTCTCTAGTCAACCAATTGAGCTCAACTTGAGCCCAATCAATTGAGCTGATTTAGATCCCTTCCAAGTCACACTCAATTCGAACTCAATCCATAACTACGACTCAATGATTAAACCATAATGACCATCAAGCTAAATAATGACCTATTTTCCGCTAATCCGACAACTTTCGATATTTTTGTGGTGAGTCTTACAGTCTTCTTCCGGCGATCTCCCGGCATGTTCTCAACGAGCTTCCCAATCCCTTCAGCGAACTCCTAGCGAGCTCTCGGGGAGGTCCCACTACATCATTCGAACCTTGGCCCAATGCCCAAGCTTGATCTTGGTCCAACATCTGGCTGTAACTCAATTCTTTCATCGTAGTTAGACTTGCAATACTTCCTCTAACACACACATGTCAAATTAAATAATCATCAATTGATTTTATTATCAAAATCTTAAATTCAATACTGATCTCACTATTCTTGTCATTTACCTCTCTTGTTTTGTTCTTTGGGTTCTTAGATTAAATAAGATACCTAAACAAATAATTAAAATTATGACAATTCAAGGGTAGTGAAATTGGCTAGGTCCAAAAGCAAACAAAAGGTAGGTTAATTTATAGATGTGTGTAATGCACTTCAATCACAAGGATTAGAATTCAAATATCAAATGAACAAAGAAAATTTTCTTGAATGAAGAAAGAATTCCAAACCAAAACATGAATTCAAACGAAGGAAGATAGAATTTTGTAATTTGCAAGAATTCCTTGAATCCATAATTTTTTTAATTTTTATCTCTTCCATTTTTTTTTTTACTTTGAACTTCTCTTTTTCTTAACCTTTGATCTTTTATTTTTTTTATCTTTGATCTTCTCTTTTTTTTTACTTATTGATTTTTTATACTATAAAAGTACAAAAAAATAAAGAAAATAGTAATAACACAAAAAGGAAAATAATGAATAATAAAGATAAAGGAACAATAACAATTGTAGATATGGTGTTGAAGAGAAAAGGAAAAAATAAAAGACAATAAATAAATGGATACACAAACCTCAAATTTGAGTCATGCTTTGATACTAAATAATGGAAATCATCAACTTAGTAACGATATACCCCACCACAATAACTAAAGAGCTATGATACACATGAAATACAAATTGACACCCTCGAACGAATTGAAATAAGATGGATCGTTCAAAATTTAAATAAGAAAAACTATTCTAATTACTTTATGAATGGAAAATTAATAAAATGATTAGAACAACACTTTGATTCTCTTAAGATGACAAAAATTAAGAAGTTTGATAAGTTGAAAAGAAAACAAAATTTTTTGGATTTTAAACGTCAAAAGTAGAAAAGCTTGATAAGTTTTAAAAATCATGTAATAACTTAAAAAAAAGACACTCTCTAGTGTAAAAGATGAATAGATCTCTGAAATTATCTATTACAAAGAAAGTCGATATTGTTTATATAGAACAAAGGGAAAGAACTCATTAAATACATTAAATGATATTCATATTCTTAATTTATGAATGTAAATCATTCATGAATCTGTCTTGAAACTCTCTTTGGCTAATTAGAAGATATATAATCTTTCATATTTTCAATATTGACTAATATGACTGAATGATCTTTATTCTTCAAAATAAGCTATAATTTCTCATTCTCTCAATATTGAATTTTCTCTTTATAATTTGGACTCATGATTACTAACTTGATATTTCCAAATGTATTCTAATAAATAAATTAAATTTTATTTTATCCTTTTAACTTTAACTATTGTCATTTATCGAGTATTTGTTAGATTGTTGGTTGGTTCTAAGAAGCATGTCTAAGAGATAGAGGAGGACGACGAGAGAGGGGATTGGTGTAGCCTTACTTGCCTACTTCTCGAGATCGAGCAGCCGACTCCGGTTCTTGAGCATTCTCTTCTGCCTCCGCTCTATTCTCGGCCACGTCCTCCGTCGCTACCCTCCTCTGTCATCGTGAACGCTGCGGCGCGGTCGGTGCAGCAGCCGACGAATTGCTCCCTCGGCCGGGAGAGCGCATTGCATGAGCGTCTGCAGCACCAGAATCTGTGCCTTGGGCAGCAGCGCCCGCTTTCAGCAAGAAGTCTTCGATAGTCATTCCGTCGAGCACAGCGATTTCACTGCTCCCCTCCTCGTGCCGCAGCTGGATGTCCCTCCATGCCTCGACGATAGTCTTCTTGCTCAAGGCATGCGGCACGCCAACGCCGCCACCGCCGCTCCCACTGCAACGGAGCCCATCGACGGCGTGAGCATGCTTGAGGAGGTCGTTGAAGCTCAGGCCGTGCAGGGCCTTGCCCAGATGGCTGTGGACCTTGTTGAAAGTGAGGCCGTGGAGGGAACCGTGTTCCGCGGAGCTCCGAGGCTGCAAATGCTGAACCCGGCCGGCGCCATGATCAGTCATCGTCTCTAAGCACGCTATTCGCCAACTTGCTTGCTTGGAGACATAGGATCAGAGCAAAGCCCCAGGGGCCAGTGCCCATTTGCATGGTCCTTGGAATCCTACAAAAGGCAGCTCCTTTTCTTATTTAACTCTTGAACCAGCCAACCAACTGAATGCAACATCCCGGGAGAGCTATTTGCAGGTTAAAATAAGAGAGCCAACAAACACAACATAAAGAGCTGTGTCTTTCCCATACAAAAGATGGAAAGAAACCTAAATAACAAGTGGCCGAAAGATTTCATCTGCTGCACCACAGAAACCAACTTCAAGAAAGCAGTAGAGAAAATGACAGAGAACTTAGTCGGAAGAAGTTGCAGAGGCTCCCAACTCTCTACTCGGAAGTGATGCAGACAGCTCCAAGAGCAAGGGAGGGAAATCATTCAACAAACAACCAGGTTCTTGCCTCCTGTCCCTGTGCATGGTG
The DNA here is from genome assembly GCA_021527575.1 of Ensete glaucum. Lineage (NCBI taxonomy): Eukaryota > Viridiplantae > Streptophyta > Magnoliopsida > Zingiberales > Musaceae > Ensete > Ensete glaucum. The sequence continues at coordinate 34,945,009 of CM038558.1, read as the reverse complement.
ACATAAGTGAGACAAACCTTCTACATCATGCTCTGGGATTGGCATTGGCTTCTTGTTAACATTCATCATCATCATCATCCAGACGATCCAGCATTTGACAGACATGAATCCACTGTCTCCACGTTCAAATTCAATTGGTCATGACGATAGAATTTGCAGAACCTTTTCTGCTGTACAACCCAAAAAAAAAAAAAAAAGAGGACATCAGTGTGTTCGTCGCTTGGGGTTGTGCCAAGTGGTCACATCTCTGAAAAGCAGCAACAGAGACAGAAGCAAAGTATGGAAATGTCATTTGCCATGTGTCACTGGTTGATTCCCTTGCAAAAGATTAAGTACCTAAAAGCTTTACAAAATCACTGCGTTGGTGGTTGTTTAGCTAGTAAGCCAAACTGTTGAAGCTGCCCAATTCCTAATCCCACTTCTTCGTGTCCCTGATGCATGAGATCTAGCTTCTGCACTAGACCAAAATTCCCCAGCAAGAATCAGTTTGAATTAAAACACGAGAAAAGACATTGGGCTCTCTGTATGCGTATACCGAGTCCCCATTCCTTGTGTCCTTTCTTCTTCCTTTAAGTTCAAGTTTCGTAAGGGAGGATTATAAACGGAGGGTTACTGTGGAGAGATATCAGAACAATCTCTTGAGCATCATTTTTCTCCAGGCAATTAGCTTTGTTCTTGGAAACGAGGGATCAACGCAAGTGTCGATGGATGTACCGACTGCAGAAGTTGGCCACCAGAAAAGCTTGAGATGAGCGAACTCTGGTGATCGATAACGAAACGTGAAGTTGCAAGTTGGCTGCTTTTACCCAATTGCGGTGAAGTCTGCGGACACTTAATTAAATTGTCCTCCAAAATCCTATAAAGAGATTAGGCGAGCAGAGTTACCATCGAAAGAACTTGAGAGTGATGGCTCTGAATCTTTTAACATGGCAAAGGAATTGGATATTTGTCCGAGACTGAGCCGCCTAAGATGGGTTATCATATTGAGTTCAAACCGAGTCTGGATAGAAATGTAATGAAAATATTTAGTTGAATCTAAACTCATGTAAGGTAAAAGTCGTGACTTGTTTGACCTGCTTAAGCCAGATTAAGATAATGAGTATACATAAATCAGATTCAAGACTGATTCATGTACTTGGGTAAGTTGTTGGATTCATGTTCCCATTAAAAAGATGTAAAAATCGTAAAATTCTGAGATCAAGATCCAACTTCATCACTTATTCTTAGAATAAAGAAATATATGGTACATACCTTTTTGTGAATCATAAATGACTTTATGCAGGCGAAATGAGGTTAATACCAAAAGCTGATCGATCAAGAGCTTTATTCGCTTGCACGTGCTTGAAAGGACTTGTTTAGGGAGATTCTAGTCGTATGTAGTTCCTGTCAAAACAAACAGGGGATTTCTGCAAACTATTTAGCAAAATAAATAAAAATGTTTTTTTTTTTTAATTCTGGAAGTAATCAAATGAAGTCCCAACCAAACGTATACCGACGACCCAAACATGTACCGAAGACAATTTAATTGCTTGATCACACAATGGAGAAGGTAGGATAAATCACCGAGAGTACCGTATAACACCTTAACTAAATAGTTTCCGTCCCGTTTTGAGACTTCACGTTGGCGAGGTCTAGGATCTGATGCACTTAAACAAGGGAAGAAGAAATCAGATATTACACTTCACAGTAACTATTTTCAAAACGCAACAGTTTAACATCTTTTCTAGGTTCAAGACTATTTATAGCCATTTATAGTACAAGCATAGAACACGGAGTTTGAAATTAGCAAGACAAGAATCACGGACCATAATCAACATAATAATCTAATATAGCGAGCATTTAGCATGGATAAAATGCTAGCTGTCTGCTCTTTCTAGCCACCCTTTAATCCAAGTTCTTACTACAACAATTCTAGCTGTCTGCTCTGAAAGCCAGATTAACCAAAAGTATCTTGAGCAAGACATGTAAAAATCTTAAGAACTTTCTTTTAGCCTTCATTAAGCCAAATTTTCAGCACCGTCTCACCATACAGAAGATAGCGAAACCACAGCCACGAAACAGAACCAACCCAATGGAGATCCTGTCCGTTCATAATTAGCTGGCCGGACAAAACCAAGAAAAGAAATATAGCACAAGTACGAAGAGTTGCAGAGGTCAGAAACACTGATAGATAAAAGAAGTTACGTCCAAGAAAAATAACCAATATCTAAAACTAGGACTTGCTTATACTAAGAAGGAATGGACTAGTTCATTGATCACGATAGACAGCCCAAGAAAGTTCCCATGGAAAATTATCCATTCATCATTGACCTACCAAAAAAGGGCTGATTGCAACAAACTGATTCATCACAAAGATGTCAACATAAGAAAGCGACAAGAAATTGCTTAGTATGAAAAAAACAAAAAACTTCAGTTATGGCAACAACTAATATGTTCAAATAACCGGAACAATTCAATAAATAACCACAAAAGCTCCCTGTAGACATAGTAATACAGTGTCCGAGTGTCTACTTAACAAGGAGAACCTGAATCTTCTAAAAGTATCCTCTGTATGTCTCCTGAAAGCATAGCCTTTGTCTCATGGTTCATCACACCTTCCAGCTCCTCTAGTATGGATATATTTCATTGTAGCCTGATAATACCTGCATTCTAGGAAAAGGGCACTATTTGTCATTCTTTCTAACAACAATAATAATCAGAAAAACAAATGAAGACATGTAGATGTTGCATCCATTATGTTAAAGTTCAAATTAAAAATTGTATTCTGCAAATGGCACAAAGAAACAAATATACTCAAAACTGAAGTTTGCAAGCCAGCAAAATAACCACAAATGGGGTACAATATTGTCACAGATAAATATGTACAAGGGTGTTCAATGTAATGTTTGTATATGTCCGTATCTTTCGGTTTTGTTCATTCTTTGCACAATGGTTTTTGTGATCGTTTTACTCCTGTAAACGCAGGTTGTGTGCGATCGTCGTGCAGAAGCAAAATTGTCAAATAACAGGTCATCCAAGTAGTGATTTTGGAGGTTTTCTAGTTTCGCATAGTACGGAGTGATAGTCAGTACAGCACCCAAGTGCTACCCGAGTGGCACATGGCTCGATGAGCCTTTGGGGTATTGCCTGGGCTGGTTACTGTCTTGTCCTGTAATAGTGTCATGTGGCCACTTGTGGGAACTTTTTATCACGGCGGACCACCTTGGACCCTTGATCGCATAACCGTTCAAAGTTTACGAAGTCTATATTTGTAATTTGCATTGCTTATCAAGTGTTTGCCGAAATATCCACCTTGTGGGATCCTGAGTTAAACGCTTCCTCTAAATCGTCTTCTCTTTTGCAGGTCCTCATGGGATCATGAGGTTTTTGTAATTTGCAAACGAACACTGAAAGGTGTCGCACGACTTAGGCAAAACCAAATAAATTTGTGACATATGGTATCAGAACGAGATAAGCACACTTAAAAACACTTGGCATGCAAACGTGAAAGACCTAACGGGGTTGCATTGAGGGCAACTAGCACACGCAACCGTTTGAGGAAACGAGTATAGTCATAAGGAAATGAGTCGCTTAGAGAAGCGAGCATCCGTGATTGGCATTAAGAGGAATGGCCAACCCTTTACGCAAGAGGCACCACGAGGACAGACGAGCTGGGAAGAACGTGTAGCACATAAAGGTTAGGATGGCTGAGTTGGATCTACGACTCGACGTTTGCAATTAAACTTGACAATGCTAAAGACAAGCTAAGGCACTTGACAAAGGTGAGACCGTGCAAGGAGGAATGGGTTGCTCGGCGATTAAAACAGTTGTGCAAAGCTCATAGGGGTAAGGGAAATTGCTAACTCAAATGATTTGGTATTCATGCAAGAGATTGTATATGGATGATGAATTGTCCGTGGCCATCCCAAACTGACTAAAACTCGACATCATGGAGCATGAAAACTTCTCTTCGGCATAGGAAGGATGTGTCCGTAAGAGCTGAAGTATATAGTAGGTTTAGCATGTTGCTAGGCCTTAAAGGGCACAACGGAGGTTGTATGGGTGAAGAGTCACAATCTAGCAAGTGTGTTCGCAATAGCAAAACAATGCACAATTTGTTCAGCAAAACAGAATAATTCGAGGGGATGGTGGTCTTCAAAACTTCCAGAGGGAAGGACGCGAAGAGAAAAGTTGCTCAAACGCTCAATGGGACAAATATTCAGGAGGGATAAATCTCAATTCTCCAGAGGGAGAATCATATGCAACAGACCATATATGTTGAGGGAAAACCTCAAGACGACAATTCTATAAAGCTCAATGGACCAAGTGAGCGATAAGTTGTTATTGAATGTACTCGCACAAGGTAATGTGTTGGCAGACGCATTACGAGATCAAGTGAAGGTGTGACTCTAGGTAACACCAAACAAAGGCACACTTAGAGTCGATGTGGAAATCGAACTCAACAGAGGGCTAACCTATGAAATAGTAGGTGCGAGGGCCACCGTCAACTCAATGCACCCCGAGGAGCAGAGCAACTTGAGTGGAACTTGGTGAAGTGCCCAAGTCGTATAAAGAGAGTTTAATAGAAGAGAAAACATAAAACGAAAGGGCAAAGCTTTCTTTGGATAAATGTCAGTGACATAAACTCTTGAAGAGACGAGTGAGATTATATTGTTCCAAGGGTCCCTCATTCTAATAGAGCGGACTCATCGAGACACATGCACCTTATCTCGATGAAGCAACTAATGCAGGGACTAAGGTGACTCAACTTATGGAAGTGAAGCTGGGGTCAGAAGGCTTTAGAATGGGGCAAGAGAACGCGATGACAAGTACTCTTAAAGAGTATGCTGTAGTGTTGTCATTCGAGTTGTCGCGAAGATGTGCACAGTGGTGATTGTGCTGGGGGCAAGGGCCCAGAATCCAGACAATGGCGAACCAATTTCAACAAAGTCGATCTTACGTGCATGCATCAAATTTTACATTAGATGAAAGTCTTAGTCATCAACATATGGGGGCTGTGTACCACCGAGAGATTTTGAATGCAAATACCAATGAGTCCCATGGGGAGGGCTTGATCATACAAATGTATAAGCAGAATGATTAGAGAGTTGGACTGCTCCAAAGCCCATATTTGCTTGAGGGAGCCCAAGTCGAAGGACAAGGCCAAGCGAGAAAACATTGCTATCAAAGATGCAAAGGAAAACAAAATCAATGTGAGCCCTGCAACATGATGCCAGAGGCTATGTATGAGAGTTGTAGTCAATCAGGCTATGCATGAAAGCTCATATTCACTTGAGGGAACCCGACAAGTCGAAGGACAATGTTAAGCGAGCAAATGTTGCTACCAAGTACGTAAAGGAGAACAAAATCAACACATGTCATGCAACATGATGCGAAGTCTATGCATGAGAGTTGTAGTCTGTCTTTTCATTTACCAAGGGGAACTACTCGAAGAACATAGAGGTCTTGAAGCAGGTGGTCGAAAAGAGGCAAGGAAGCAATGAAGAGTCCAAAGAGACCTTAGCTACACAAAACCAAACATCAATTATAATAGAGGTAGACTCGAAGGAGTGTCATAATGGAGCAGAGGCAGATCTACCGATCGCAAAAAAGGGACACAGATGCAAGGCGATGGATAATAGGGCCATGGGCACGACAGTGCCATAATACCACAAAGGTGGGACTTCCGCGGAGTTAGCAATCCCTTGCTAATAGAGAGTATTTATGATCGTAAAAGGGACCGAGGAGGTGGAGAATGCAAATGCAAACTCCAACTACCGAGATAAGGCTAAAGGTAGAGGCCAGGAAACTTCGTAAGATTAGTGTCGACGAGCTTCTCATCAAGATAGCCGAAAGTGGGGGACTTCGGGTCGATGCAAGAGCTGTCGACCAAGAAACGAAGTAAGCAATACACAGTGTTGTATCTTTCTACTTAGAGGAATAGGCGACGAAAATGATGGAGAAGATGGTACAATCCCAAAGGCGACCAAAGCTACCAAAGACTTGCTTCAAGTCGAGATGAAATTTTGCTCTTTTCGGGCAAAATTTCTAACATTCTAAAAGTTCGACGGCAATGAGGCGAATTTTAATAGCTAACTCAACGCAAGGAGTGCAAACATTTCGGATGCTTTAAAAGTGTGAGAAAAGAGTAAACAAAGACTAGTATAGTAGCCAACTTAATGCATGAAGAACAATCCTCGAGGAGGCGAGCAATGTCAAGTAATATTTGCCTTCTCAATTGTTAAGAGAATAGGTGAAACCAAGTATCCTAGTTTTCTTATTTATCCAACAGAGGATCTCTGCACATGTTCAAAGAATCTTCGAAGAGACTTAGCGGAAGACAACAATTATCAAATCCTCATGAATGGTGATTGGTTCTACCAAGAGTAGATTGTCCACTTCATTTTCCAAGAGAATGTTACTCAAAAGCGGAAGTGATGTGAATCTACTTAGAGGCGACAACTAAGTAGAAGAACAATCGATCGACAAATTCACGAAGAAAATACCTCAAAAACTTCAAAATTTGTGAGGCCATACTCATTAAAGCTCCAATAGGCATCCACACAATTAAGTGGTGCAAGACATTTCAGAGACTTGTCAACAACGATCGTCATGCCCCCGCAACATCTTCGCTCAACGAACTATTCGTCGCTTCTGCATGTTTGTATAGATGTTTGGCAACCTGTTTTGCCTTAGTTTTATATGGTTTTGCTTGAGAAATGTAAGCGAAAATAATTTGTAATGTTGCAACGCGACCACTCACCACCCGAGCCAAAACTGCCCAAAACAACTCTATTTTCGCATGTCATGGCTTGATTTCTACAAACGGCGGTGCGATGCAGAGTGTTAGCCATCTCAGACCCCTTGAACCACCCGGGTGGCACAAGGCTAGATGGAGCTTCGATATATAGTCGGGCGTTGAACATTCTTCACAAGTTGAGCTTGTCTTCGCACCCGGCACCTAGTGAACCATCCTTTGTGGACTTGCGACTGTTCATTCTATCTTCTAAAGTCCTTGTTCGCTCCTTTCTCTCTTTTCTCTCTTGTACACCAAGTGTTTGTTGAATTGCTTGTAAAGCTTCCCTCTTCACGAGACATCGAGACTTGTCCGCCATTCACGTACAAACTAATCAACCTTCTCTTTTACAAGTCCTTCGGGACCTGCACGAGGTTGCAACTAAGCTGACCCATTGCGGTTGGATAATGCAAGGGCGTTTCTTGACTTAGGTAATCCCAGCTAAGTCCAAGACATAGGCTCAAGGGTGTTTCACAACTTTGGCAATTCCAACTAAGTCCATCTCTTTGCAGCAAGGGTGTCGCACGACTTAGGCAATTTTAGCTAAGTCCATAACATTATGGTATCAGAGCGGATAAGCAATTCGAGCAAATAGCGAAGAAGTTTCGCAATCTCGCCATGGGCATTGGGCCGAATCGAGCAAGATGGGACAAGCCGGACCTTTGCCCCAAACAGCCATAGGTGAGTTGAAGTGCAAACTCGCTCTTAAGCTGTTGGAGACGCTCATGAGGAGCGCGACAACGAACAAGACAAGCGAGAAGTTGGGTATTCTGCGCGAGTGGAGGAGGCGCAATCTGGAGCGCCAACCGAAAAAAGAAGCCACGAGACGAGATTTACAACGATGGAAACCTGCCATGATGTTCTTAAAACGAGTTTGGAGGAACTCTACTAAGGCCAACAAAGGCTCCTTGAGGTAGAGAACTCGCAAGAAGCTGAATCTCGAATCGATGAGGTCGAGTCCCCAGTCGATCGACTGATAGAAGACACCGAAGACTCCATGCAACATATGCACAAAGTTATGGAGGAACTTATGTCCAGGGTAACATTGCTCACAAGGACTCTTAATGCGGGAGGGAGCAACACCCACGTTGCACCACCACAAAACTTAAGGGCACCCGAGCTGCATTGCTGCGAGGGTGCTAGGGATGCCAAAGAGCTCGAAAATTTTCTGTTTAACATGAAACAATACTTTCGAGCTACAAGACCCAACTCTAAATAAACCAAAATTTTGATAGAAATCATGTATCTGAATAAAGATGCAAAACTTTGGTGGCGAACCTATTAGGAAGAGATCCAGCAAAGTCGATGTCGAGTGGACACATGGGAGGACTTGTAGCGAGAATTGAGAACTTAGTTCCTAACCAAGAACACGAAGTTCGTCACAAGGAAGCTAAGACAACTCCACTAAAGTACTTCCACTCGAGACTACATGAAATAATTTTCTGCGTTGATGCTAGACATACAGGACATGTCTGAGAAGGATAAGCTATTCAGCTTCCTCGATGGCCTGAAGTCGTGGGCACAACAGGAGTTAAATCGAAGAAATGTCATCGATGTAATCAGGGCAATCACGGCCGCAAAAAGACTCACTGACTTTATTTCCTTGAAGGACTCGGGGAAAACAAAATAATCTTCGAGAAATCGCCCACCCAAATATTTTTAAACGAAGTAGTCAAGGGGCGAACAAAGAAAGAACTTCTACAAAGGACCAAGCTCAAAAGGCAAAGCCCCATAACCTCGCGGATGCTTCTTGTGCGGAGGACCGCACATGGCAAGGGAGTGCCCACAAAAACAAGCACTTAATGCCTTAACTGCACCAATCCATCCCCCCAAATCGAACAAGGGCAAGGCCATCGCCCTTAGTTTGAGCAGTTCAAAATCCAGCAGCAATGATGAGGAGTCGCAAGGGCCCTGAACGGAAGCAATGCGTTTGTTGAATGCATTACGAGGTCAAGTGGGGGAGAATATGAAGTTGAAGCCTTAGAAAGCAGAGAATAGCGAGTTGAAGTGCGCGAACATCAAGCTCAATGATCGAACAACTCATGCAATGGTGGACACGAGTGCCACCCATAATTTCATTATCGATCGAGAAGCAAGGCGACTTGAGCTGAACTTAGAGAAGAACCCAAGGTGTATAAAGGCCGTGAACTCAGAGGCTCAGCGGATCTCCGGGCTAGCAAAGGGGGTCCCTATCAAGATAGGGACGTGGAGAGGAAGCACAAACATGATGGTAGTGTCATTGTATGACTTCCAAGTAATTCTCGAAATAGAGTTCATGCACGAGGCGAAGTTGATGCCAATGTCGTTCCTAAACTCCCTGTGCCTAATGGGAGGTGATGACCCCTATGTGCTTCTAGCTTCTTGGGAAGGAACCAAGGACCCACAACAAATATTGACATTGCAATTAAAGAAAAGGTACGAAAAGGAGAATTAACTTTAGTGGCCCCTGTAAAGCTAGAGCCACTTGACGGGGAGGCCATTCACGAATGGCGAATGTTCTAAAGGAGTTCACAAACGTTATGTCACCCGAGTTGCAAAAAACTCTACCACCACGCAGAAGCATGGATCATCATATTGAGTTGGAGCCGAGAGTTACGCGTCCAGCGAGGCCACTATATCGTATGGCCCCTCCAAAGTTGGTAGAACTTAGGAAGCAGTTATATGAACTGCTAAGCAGTGGTCTCATCCGCAGCTCAAAAACACCATTCAGAACTCTAGTCATTTTCCAAAAGAAACAAGATGGGAGCTTCCAATTATGTGTCGACTATCGAGCCCTCAACAAAGTGGCGGTGAAGAACAAGTATCTCATCCCGCTCATCGCAGACTTGTTCGATCAACTGGGCAAGGCAAAATATTTCTCCAAACTCGACCCTTTATCACGGACAAAAATATAAATAGGGTGCTCAATATAATGCTCATGTATATCTATACCTTTCGAGTTTTGTTCATACTTTGTACAACAAATAACAGACTAGCAATAAGCTTGGCAATCCTAGTTTGGTCAACTTTTGTGGTCGGTTTCGGCTTATAAATAAGAGTTGTGTCATGTGGACACTTGGGGCTTCAGTCTGTAATGGACCATGATCCTGACCGTTTAGAATTTGTGAAGTCCATAGTTGTCATTTGTATTGGCTATATGAAGTGTTCACTGAAATGGTTGCTTGTGGATCCCGTGTGAAACACTTTTTCTAACCTGTTTTCTCTTTTGTAGGTCCTAAGGGACCCTAGGAGGTTTCGGGGAGGCTAACCTTTGCGAACGGACACGCAAGGGTGTCGCACGACTTAGGCAAAACCAGCTAAGTCAGTGACAGATTGTAGCAGAGCGGGACAAGCACACGTAGAAACACTTGCCATACAAACGTAGGGGACCCAGCTGGGCTCGTGGAGTGCAGCCAGCACACGCGACCGTTTGGGGGAAACGGACATTGAGATGTAGGAAAAGAAGTCGCTCAGAGGAGCGAGCATCTAAGATTGGCATTCAGAGGAACGGCCAACCCTTTGCGCGAGAGGGTGCAGTAGGGGAAGGATATATTCGTAGGAGGCTGAAGTGTGCAACAAGTTCAGCATGTTGCTAGGCCTTCGAAGGTGCAACGGGAGTTATATTAGCGAAGAGTCGTAATCTAGCAAGTGCATTTGCTGGGCAGAACAATGCACAGTTTGTTCAACAAGGCAGAGTAGTCTAAGGGGATAGTGGTCTCCGATCCAAAAGGAATAATATGAAGAGGAAAGTTTCTCCAACATGACAGATATCCATGAGGGACAAGTCCTAGTTCTCCAGAGGGAGAATAATGTATAGTGGACCACACATTTTGAGGAGTATCTTAAGACAACTCCACAAAGCTCGACGGACCGAACGAGCGACGAGGAATCGTTGTATGATCTCGCATGAGGTAATGCATTACGATATCAAGGGAGCGACCATGGCAACGTCAAATGAAGGCACACTTAGAGCCGATGTGAAATCGGATTCAACAGAGGGCTGACCCGTGGAATGGTGGGCGCGAGGGCCACCATCAACTCAATGCAAATCGAAGGGTGGAGCAACTTGAGTGGAACTTGGTAAAGTATCCAAGTGGCATAAAGGGAGTCGACGTAGAAGATAGAACATGGAGCGAAGGCACGAAGCTTTCCTTGGACAAAGGTCAAGGACATGAACTCTTGTAGAGGCAAGAGTGGGCTCATGTCGTTTCATTCTTCATTCTGATGGGACAGACTCATCCTGCATGAAGCCAAAGACGAAGGGAGCTTCGAGGCACACGCACCTTATCTCAGAGATGCATTTGACGGAGGCACTAAGGTGATTTAACTTACGAAGACGAAGTTAGGATCAAATGGACGTAGAAGCAAGTACTCTTGAAGAATATGCCACAGTGCTGCCATTCAAGTTGTCATGAAAAAAGCTATGCGCAGCAAAGATTATGCTGGTGGGGGATAGAAGCCCGGATCCAAACAATGGTGCACCAATTTCAACGAAGTCCGGGGACTTCGAGAGCTACTAGGCGACGAACTATCCTAGAGCGATGCTTCGTCCAGGTGTGATAGGAGAACGGGTGGGAGATTATGCTGGTGGGGGTAGAGACCCAGGATCCAGACAATGGTGCACCAATTTCAGCGAAGTTCAGGGACTTCGAGAGCTACTAGGCGACGGACTATCCTAGAGCGATGCTTCGTCCGGGTATGACCGGAGAATGGGTAGTCGAAGGTTTAATTGCCAAAGGAGTGAACACAATCGGAGGTGATAGAGGCCCTACGATGTGTTGGCAGAGGCCACACATGGAGAGATCTTAGTCCAAGTTCATCCCACAAGAATCTGAATGTAATGGAGATGTCACCAGGAGGTGACATGGTGTAGCGAATCGTGGTGAAATAGTTTGAGGCAATACAACAGACGCGAGAGAAGTCCCATGAGGGACTTGATCATACGAAGGTATGATCAGGAGCTTCTAGGAGCTCAACTTCGGTGAACAACACAACGACAAGGGCTATGGATTCAAGGAGTGAATTTCATGGTATCGCAAAGGCAGGTTTTCCGTACGTACATCGAATTTTACATCGGATGAAAGCCTTGGTCATCAATATATAGGGGATGTGTACCATCGAGGGAGAATTCAGAGTGCAAGTACTAGTGAGTCCCATGAGGGGACTTGATCATACAGAGGTATGATTGGAGCAATTGGAGAGTTGGACTGCTCCAGTGCTTATATTCGTTTAAGGGAGCCGACAAGTCAGAAGACAAGGCCGAGTAAACGAACATTACTACCAAGGAAGCTAAGGAGAACAGGATCGACGCAAGCCCTGCAACAGGATAACAAAAGCCATGCATGGGAGTTGCAGTCTATCTTTCCATCGACTAAAGGGAACTACTCGGAGAACACAAAGGTGTTAAAGCAGGTGGTTGAAAGGGGCGAGGAAGCGACAACGAGTCCAGAGGGGCTCAGCCACCCGAAAGCAAAGCATCGGTCAGAATGAAGGTGGACTCAGAAGAGTGTCACAGTGCCGTAGAGGCAGATCTACCGATCGCGAAGAAAGGGATGTAGATGCAAGACAACGAATAGTAGTGTCATGATACCGTAAAGGCGGGACTTCTATGGAGTCATTAATACCTTGCTCTCGTGGAGGGAGAGAATTGGTCGTGAAAGGGGTCGAGGAGGTGGAGAATACAGAGGCAAACTCCTAGTAACAGGACAAGTCTGAAGGGCATAGGCCAAGGAACTTCATAAGATCAATGTCAGCGGGCTTCTCATCAAGATAGCTAAAAGTGGGGAACTTCGAGTTGATGGAGGAGTGCTCAATCAAGGAACGAAGTAGGCAATACGTGGTGTTATATCTTTTCTACTCATAGGAGTGGGCGGCAAAGATGATGGCGAAGACGGTACAATCCGAAAGGCGACCAAAACTATCAAAGACTTGCTCCAAGTTGGGGTGAAATTTTGCTCTTTTCAGACAAAACTTCTTGAATTCTGGAAGTTCGATAGCAGTGAGAAGGCGAATCACAATAACTAACTCAACGCAAGGAGTGCAAACACTTCGGGTGCTTCAGAAGTGTGAGCAAAGAACGAGCGAAGACTAGTAACCAGCTCAATGCATGAAGTACAACCTCGAGGAGGCGAGTAAACTCAAGTAACCTTTATCTTCTCAACTCTTAAGAGAATGGGCAAAACCGAGTAACCCAGTTCTCTTATTTATCCATCAGAAGAGCTCTGCACAAGTTAAAAGATCCTTTGAAGAAATCTAATAGAAGACAAGTTGTCAAATCCTCACCAATGGTGATCGATGCTACTGAGAGTAGATTGTCCACTTCATTTCCCAATAAAACGTCAATCGAAAGTGAAAGTGATACAAACCTACTTAGAAGCAACAACTAAGTTGAAGAAGAATCGATGGACAAATTTTATAAAGGACCTCAAAAACTTCAAAGTTTATGAGGCGATGCTCATTAAAGCTTCAACAAGCATCCACCCAGTTTAAGCAACATGAGACGTTTGAAATATTGGCATAAAACAAGGAAGGTCTTTTTCCTTTATCAAAAGGATCCATAAGAATCAACAAGGATCAGCACAACTCAGCTAATCCCACACCTGAGTCGGTCATTGGCGAGTTGAAGCAACATGACGGATCAAAGTTCAACTATTCAACAACAGCAACAGAGAGCAACTAGGAGCCAAAATGCATATTGCAACCAGAGTAGAAGATTAAAGATTCAGCAAAAGACGAGGAGATGCAGCATCTACAGTGGCTTCGACAAGGACGTCGAAGGAATAAGTGAGGGAGAATGTCACAGACAAAAATATAAAAAGGGTGCTCAATGTAATGCTCATGTATAGCCGTGCCTTTCGGGTTTTGTTCATACTTTGTACAACAAGTAGAGAGCTAGCAGTAAGCTTGGTAGCCTTAGTTTGGTTAGCTCTCGTGATTGATTTTGGCTTGTAAATAAGAGTTATGTCATGTGAACACTTATGAGGACTTTGGTCTGTAATGGACCATGATCCTTTGTGTGTGATCGTTTAGAATTTGTGAAGTCGATGGTTATGATTTACATTGGCTTTATGAAGTGTTTGTTGAAATGGTTGCTTATGGATCCCGTGTGAATGCTTTCTCTAACCCATTTTCTCTTTTATAGGTCCTAAGGGACCCTAGGAGGTTTCAGGGAGGCTAACCTTTGGGAACGAACACGCAAAGGTGCCGCACGACTTAGGCAAAACCAGCTAAGTCTGTGACACTCCGATCGGGGTACTGGCAGGTGCGCATTGCGGAAGTCAACGAAGCACAAACTACCTGTATGACCAGGTATGGAGCGCTCGAGTTCCTGGTGATGCCTTTCGGCTTAACCAACGCTCCGACCACATTCTACACTCTCATGAACCAACTATTCAAGGAGTATCTGCACAAGTTTGTGGTCATCTACTTCGATGATACCATCGTTTACAGCTAAACGCTCAAGGAGCATGTCAACCACCTTTGAACAATCTTCAAAGTTCTCGGAGAGAACACTTTATTCTTGAAGAGGGAGAAGTGTTATTTTGCTTAGACATAGACTGATTTAAAAAGCGCTAGGCGCTAAAAGGCGCCAAGGTCCCAAAATGCCCTAAAATATAAAAAATATATAATATAATTAATAAATATAATTATTTAAATAAAAATATGATATTAAATTAAAAATAAAGATTAACAATGTTAAAATCTAAATAATACATTATTAATCTAATAAATAAAGATTATTTTAAATAATAATTAATAATCTACTATTAATAATATATTTATTACTAATAGTATATTAATAAATACAGATCGAACAAGTCACAATGAGAAGGCGGTGAGAAGTCACTGTGAGAAGCTAAGTTGCAGGCAACAAACAATAGCGAAAGCTACAGAGTCGCGGATAGCAGGAGGCGACGGACAATAGAGTCATGGACAACAACGGCGGAGTCGTGTCACGACAATAGGCATTGGCGGTGACGATGGAAGCTGAGGAGACTCTATCGGAGATAGAGGAAGACTCGAAGGCAACGGGAGAAACCGTCAGCGACAGAAGCAGAGGGAGAAATCATTAGCGATGACAACAAAGACAAAAGCGTGCGTAGGGTTGGGAGTCGAGGTCACGTGCTGATATAATTACGTATGTTTGTTGGTTCAATTGAACCAATTAACACGATGCCTTAGATCAATCAGGCGCTCGCCCAATGCGCTCAACGGCTGGGCTAGGGCGAGCACCTAGGCAACACCTCATTGAAGTGTGTCGCCTGGCCCTTCAACGAGGCGCTTGAGCCTCACCTTGCCTCGCTCGAACACCCGAGCACCTTTTTAAATCATTGGACAGAAATTTTATTCTTGGGCGCTGTATCCATGACTGTTATATTCAAATGGACAAATCTAAGGTGCAAGCTGTGGCAGAATAACAAACACCAAAGAAGGTACCAGAGCTGAGATCCTTCCTTGGTTTCATCAACTAATATCGCGCTTCATAACTGGAAATTCTAAGCGTGCAGCCCCAGTGATGAATTTGCTAAAGGAGCAATCTTGTAGATGGTCGGACAAATCGGAAGCAACATTCCAAGACCTAAATACTACTATGTTAGAAGAACCAATACTTAAATTATCGAACTATAAGTCTAAAATCCATATAAATGCTTCATACGTCACTATTGGGGGAGCACTTATGCAAGAGGGTCACCCGATAGCTTACGAGAGTATGCAAGCTTAACGAGACCAAGTGACGATATCCGATGCATGAGGAGATGACAACGGTGATCCACCAACTACGATTTTGGCGACACTACCTTCTTAGAGCACGATTTGTGCTAAGGACAGACAAAATCGCATTGAATTACTTTCAAACTCAAAAAAAACTCTCCCCAAAGCAAGCTCGATGGCAGGACTTCCTAGCTAAGTTCGATTTGATACAGAGTACAAGCAGAAAAATAATGTCGTGGCCGATGCGTTGGTAGAAAAGTGGAGCTAATGAACGCCATACAGCTAGAAGGCGAAGGCGAAGCAAGTTAGTCGCACTCCAACTTCTTTTTCAGGATCAGGGATGGACTATATAATGATCCCCAGGCAATAACCCTAATAAAACTCATCAAAAAGGGCAAGGCATGACGATTTTAGGTCTATGAGGGACTCATTTACACTTAAAGGGAACAGAATTTATATTCCACAGGCGAACAATTTGAGGCGTGAACTCTTGAAAAAGTGTCATGACTCCCTTTGGGCTAGACATCTGGGTATACATTGAACATTGGCTCTCATGGAGAGGGCCTTCTATTGGCCGAAGATGGGGACCGACATAGAGGAATATATTCGAGCATGCTATACTTGCCAGCAAGATAAGGTAGAGCAGCGGAAGCTAGTGGGACTTTTGGAGTCGTTGGTCGTACCAAAAAAGCCATCGGAGCACATTTCCTTGGACTTCATATCAAGCTTACCGATAGTATAGGGACTCGGATCGATACTCGTGGTAGTCGATTGATTTTTGAAATATGCAACATTCATTGTTGCACCCTTATATTGTTCAGTAAAGGAGGCGGCCAAGTTAATGATAAAGAATGTGGTGAAGTATTGGGGTATCCCACACAATATCATCAATGATCGAGATGATGATTCTTGGGATGATTCTAGACTCAGTTATTCAAACTGTTGGGTCCAAGTTATACTTCTCCACAAGCCTCCACCCCTAGATAGTTGGCCAGACAGAAAAAATAAATTCGCTCCTTGAGCAATATCTTCGACACTACGTGAGTGCCAACCAACAAGATTGGGTGAAGCTGTTGGACATAACCCAATTATATTACAACTTGCAGCTGAGCTCTACGTCCAACAAGAGCCCCTTCGAGATTATTACGGGACAATGGTTGATTTTTGGCACCTTGGCTATTGGTTTATATTGGGAGTAATTCATCAGCATATCACTTCGCAAAGAAATGACATAGAAATGCTGATATTACGCGAGCTTACTTGGAGAAGGCGGCCAAAATGATGAAAAAGTGGGCCAACTTAGGAAGGCGACCACAGGAGTTCAAGTTAGCGACTTGGTGTTCGAAGCTCTAACCAACACCACTCCAGTTTCTTTAGGCACAAAGTGCACAAAGGATTGGTGCGCTAGAACAAATGGCCCTTCCCAATTATTAGCAGGGTAGGTAATGTCTCCTACAAGTTGCAACTACTGACATGGCTCAAAATTCACAATGTCTTACATGCAAGCCTACCACTCAGATCGACAAGATAATTCTCGAAGTGTTCCAACTCGACTACCTCCCACCAGAGCCTCCTACGAGAAGTGAGTCAAAACCATTCTGGCGGATCATAAGACAAAGCTACCCAACAGAGCAAAGAAAACCGAATACCTGGTAAAGTGGCGAAGCTTCCCCGAAAAGAAGCCAGTTGAGAACCTGAAGACACACTACGACATGAAGTCATCGTCAAAGCCTACCAACAAGCATCGACAAGGGTGTCGACAGTTTAAGTGGGGGAGAATGTCACGAGCGATCGTAGCGCACCCGCAATATCTTCGCTCAACGAATCGTTCGACGCTTTTGCATGCTTGTACAGATTTTTGACAACCTGTTTTGCCTTAGTTTTATTATATTGCTAAGAAATATGACCGAAAAGAGTTTGTAATGTTGCAATACAATCGCTCACCGCATCGGGCCAAAACAGCTCTATTTTCGCGTGTCATGACCTGATTTCTACATACCTCGATGTGATGCGGAGTGTCAGCCATCTCAAACCCCTGGAACCACCCGGGTGGCACATGGTTGGATGAGGCTTCGATATATTGTTAGGCATTGAATATTCTTCATAAGTTGAGCTTGTCTTCATGACCAACACTCGGTGAATCATCGTTTGTGGACTTGAGACTGTTCGTTCTACCTTCTAAAGTCCTTGTTCGCTCCTTTCTCACTTTTCTCTCTTGCACACCAAGTGTTTGCTGAATTGCTTGTAAAGCTTCCCTCTTTGCGAGATGTTAGGACTCGTCTGCCGCTCGCCTTTAAACTAACCAACCTTCTTTTTTATAGGTTCTTCAAGACTTGAATGAGGTTGCAACTAGGCTAACCCGTTGCAAACAAATAAAGCAAGGGCGTTTATTAACATAAGCAATCTCAGCTAAGTCCGAGACATTGACGCAATGGTGCTTCACGACTTAGGCAATTCCAGCTAAGTTCGTGACAAACTGACACACAATAAAGGTCTTTTCCTTCATCTGAGGGATCCACAGGAACCAGCAAAGATTAGCACAACACAACCGACCCCACACCAGGGTCAAATTCACTTGTGAGTTGAAGCAACAATGGCATATCAAAGTTTGACTAGTCAACAACGACAACATAGAGCAACTAAAAGCCGAGGGAGGTGTGTTGCAGCTAAAGCAGAATATTGCAGATTCAACAAAGGGATGGAGATACAGCATCCTCAAAGGCTTCAACAAGAATGTCGAAAGAATAAGTGAGGGAGAATGTTACAAACAAGTCTGTATAAAGGGTGTTCGATGTAATGCTTATGTAGGTTTAATTTTTGATTTTGTTCATATTTTGTACATGTAGAGGACTTGCAGTACGATTGGCAACCCCATTTTGGTTGGCTTATGTAGCCATTTTAGTCCTATAAACATAAGTTGTGTACAATCATCGTGCAACAACAAAATTGCCCAAAAATAGATCACCCAGGTAGCCATTTTGGGGGTTTTCTAGCTTCGCAAAGTGGTGCAAAGTGTCAGCCAATACAGCACACTAGAGCTACTAGGGTGGCACATGGTTGGATAAGCCCTTAGTGTATTATCGAGGGCTAGTTCACTTTATTCCGCAATAGTGTCGTGTGGGCACTTGCAGAGACTTTTGAGTGTGATGGACCACCTTAGACCCTTTGCCGCGCGACTATTCAAAGTTTGCAAAGTTTATGGTTATAATTTGATTGTCTATCAAGTGTTTGCTAAATGTCTACTTATGAGATCCCGAGTCAAACGTTTTCTCTAACCCGACTTTTCTTTTGCATGTCCTTACAGGACCATAAGAGGCATTAGAAAGGCTAACCCTTTACAAACAAACATACAAGAGTGCCGCACAACTTAAGCAAAACCAACTAAGTCCGTGACAATATAGCACCCACCTATAGAAAGTGTAACAAAACACATTAACAATCAATAATAAAAAGAGAATCAACAAAGCATAACGGCCAACAACATATTTTCTTTTTCTTGCTTCCAAGTTTATCTAAAACCCCAACATCAATTATCAAAGAGAACTTACCATCTTCATCTACTAACAGCTTGCTTCTCTACTTTTTGTCATCATTCCATCCTGACAACCAGCATTAATAATAAACCCCCAAGCTTAACACAGATCAGTTTCACTAAGTTCTTTTCTTCTGGCGGTCAATCTACAAGAACATCCTCACTAAACTGTTATTCATTGATTACTGCCCTTAGATCTGAACTTTCCAATTCCATGAAGCACCAAGATGCAAAGTCATATGATATCAAAGTAATATATGGACTCTAATAGGCACCCTTAACAAATGTAAAATTCCAACCTAAGCAGACCATGTTTACTTTAATATTGACAGGCACTAGCACTGCTGAACCCCTACTTGAGCTCATTCGTGGTATAAATTCAAGTGTCCCTCAACCCTCATCTGACCATTTTCAGTGCCCAGTGTATGATATTCAAAAGTAATCTACATGTGAGATGATGAAATCTAAACCCTAAACAAACTCCTGCCTCCTTCAAATTAACCACACTTTGTGTTTCTTTTTCCCTATCCCAGGCCATTATCACTGTTCCTTGTGTAGTCCATATTTTCTTCACTAATTCTAATGGTGGCTTTTTGTTGATGCTCCATGCATACTAAGCTTGCAGTTGGGTCGAAAACTCTACATATCAGGTTCCACCTAGACTCCCAAGCTAATACGATATGATCCTCCTATTGGGATATTCTCTATTCAAGAAGAATTGACCTCCTAAAGATGAACAAGGGAAGGAAAACCACAACCAGTCCACCACTATTTTAGTGCATAGGAAAGATGATCAATTTCAAGCATAATTCCTATGATTTACAAGCTCAAAATATCTAAAGGATTAATAAGAGTTCATGTGGGGAAAAACATTTCCCTCTTAGGAGATCTCATCACACACAAAATTCTATACAAAGACATCTCTCCTAATGGCTTATAAGACGACTACTCCAACTTCTCTATATCCAAAATGGAACTTTTTAGCACTACTAGAATTCAGAATAAGATTTCCATCATAAAATAATCAAAAAACAATAATGAAAAATCAAAAGAACACAGTAGTCTACCTAAAAGACCACTATCTAGGGCTAGCTAAGGTGTGACCCTCACAGTGGTTAGGGATTTGGTCACTCGATAACACAAGCTCACGTAATCCTCCTCTTACCTCCATTTCTCTCTACAATAAATCCTCTGCAGAACCTCTCATCTAAAGTATTATAACTAATATTCTCTCTGACAAAGAATAACTAGGGCTTCTTTACTCTTTATTTCAATGGTCCTCACCTCAATCGATCATTTGGTTCCTCATTGTCTGGTGACCCTAAGCCAAAACCTCAATCGACCAAGCTTCACAAATAAGCTAGTGCCAGACTCAGGTTAAGAAGGGTGGTTTTTGAGGTCTAATCAGGTTTCAGCTAGTGTTTGGTCATTCCATAAGAAAGCTCACATGATCTTTCTCTCACCTTTGTAAAACCTCTCGTATAGAGTATTATAACTGAATTTTTCACTAAAAAAAGTAACTAAGATCTCTTAACCTTCTATATGCTTTCTGTTCCAGCGGAGATCATCTAAACCCCGCCATTTAGTCCATCACTGCCTATGTGGCCCTAAGCCAAAACCTCCCTTGATCTTTCCTTTGGCAATAAATACAATGAGCTCTAGCAAACAAGCCTCAGCTACAAATATAAGCTCCAGTGATTAAAAAAGTGTTAGGCGCCAAAAGGCGTCAGGGTCTCAAAATGCTCGAGGCGCCAGGCACTAGCTCGAGCGAAGCGAGACCAAAATATAAAAAAATATATGACATAATTAATAAATATGATTATTTAAATAAAAATATGATATTTAGTTGTCATTGGAGAATCTATTGAGTTGCACTGTACACTTATCATTATCTTGGAACCCTAACAATAATTTTAAATAAATAAGAATTAATATTATAAAAATTTAAAATCAAAATAATATAATGTTGATATAATGTTAAAAGTATAATGTTAATATACTGTTAATAGTATATTGTTAATAGTCCAATAACAGTATACTGTTAACCAAGGTTTGACATACCGATCCGTACCAATGTACCGAGATTATCTAGGTACCAGTACGATACCGATACCGAGTGATACGCACAGTGCGTACCACCTAGTACATTATAATATTTTTTATAATATAATACTATATAATATAATATTAAATATTAATATGTTAAAAAAAGAAAAAAGGGGGCAACGTCGCCTCGATCTTTCTCCCAGCGGGGAGACGTTCCGTATCCTTGCACGGGAGAAAAATCGCTGGGCGAGGGCGGAGACAGCGCACGGACGACCCGCGGGCGGTGACAACGCGTGAATGAGGACGGCACGAGGAAAGGTGGTACTTCTTTCTTCTTTTCCTCTTCTTCTTCTTTCTTATTTTCCTCTTCTTCTTTTTTCTTCTTTTCCCTCAATCGATCGCCAACCATCAATTTCTCCCTCAATCGACTGCCGACGGTTGATTTCTCCCTCAATCGGCCACTGACAGCAGAAATCGACCATCGACAGTCGATTTTGGCGGTACCACCTGGTAGCGGGGGATCCACGTACCGATAACCTAGCGAACCAATACGTACCACTCGTATTGTGCGATACAGATCGAAATTGCATTCCTTGTTATTAACAGTATACTATAAACAGCATACTATTAATAGTCCATTAACAATATACTGTTAATACTTAATATACAGTATATTGTTAATATATTGTTAAGTGTTAACAATATATTAATAGTATATTGTTATACTATTAACAGTATAATGTTAATAATTAGTTAACAGTATACTATAGTGGTAAGTGTTAATATACTGTTAAGTGTTAATTATTATTAACAATATACTGTTAATGGACCACTGTTAACAGTAGAAACAAGGACGACTTAAGCTGACCTGACCGAGAGCGAGAGGAGCGACAACGACAGCGACGACAGCGGCAACAACGGCGGCGAGCGACGACAGTGGCAGCAACGGCGGCGAGCAGCAACAACAACAACAGCGGCAGCAGAGACAGCGGTAAAGACCAACAACTACAGTGATGACGATGAAGAGAAGCAACGGCAACAAGGTGGCAAAGAGCAACAACGGCGGCGAAGACAGCGGCAACGGATGAGGCAACGACAGCGACAAGATGTCGACAACGTAATCCCAGATGAGAAGATAAGGGTTGAAGTATATATTGTTGCGTTACTTGGTTCGATTGAACCAACTAACGCGAACAACCAAACTAAGCTAAACGCCTGGTTCAGTGATCGCTTTGTTTCACCCGGGCGCTCGCCGAAAGCGCCCGGCGCTTGGGTTCGGGCGAACGCCAAGGTGGCACCTCTTTGAAGCACGCCGCCTGGAGATCAAGTGAACACTCGGGCCTCGCCTCGCCCGAGCGCCTCTTAAAATCACTGCTAATCATCACATGTTCATAAATCAAATTCTTCACATAACAAGCCCATATTATAAAATTTTAAAATGGCCTTTAGTGCAAATTCTCTAACGAATTCAACACCTCATGTTTAATATCATTATTGCACTACATGTAGTGTACTTCACATAATGTTGTGTGATATTGAGCTACATATATTCTTACGAGTAGAACCCCAATAGTATCATTAACAATTAACATACATGTACAATGAAACATTACTAGTTGTAAAAGACATTTATATCTTATGTTAGTCTAGATGCTTGGATTCTCATAGAAAATGATAGGCTTGCTAAACAAAGAAGACTTGATTTGAAACAATTTCAGATCTACACTCAAAGATGGCAAAAGAATATGTCAAGCAAGTCATCATAAAAACTTACCAATTCCACATGCATAATAACCAAGCACAAAGACATTAACAACAAAAGAAGCAAATGGCCACAGCCTAAATACTTAATGACTTTCACCTTTCGTAGTCACTAATCTAAGACTTGGAGAAATCCATCATAAATTATATCAGCTTGTTTTTTGACTTCCTTTTAGAGAAACAAGATTCAATCCTCTTTTAGATAGACATGATTCAATCCTTCCCTGGCCTATGCATCCTTTATTTTAACTGAAACTTATCCTTCTTTCTGTTGCATTTTCCTTGAATTAGTTACCTCCAATTTGTTTGGTGGAGAGTCTAGCACATGAATGCTATGACTAGAACGACTAGATGCAATGAAATTTATCAGCATGCCATATGGAACTATATACTTTTTGCAATTAAACCAGAGATGTAAAAGTTCAATCAAAGCAAGCAAGCTTTGCTATGTTAACATTGCAAGGACTTCAGAATAACTCACCTAGCGCCCAAAGTATGGCGGCAAGCCATTACCAAGTGATCCAATATCAGACTTGGACCTTACCCCTATTGATGAAGACAAGTAACTGTTCTGATAAGCCCCCAATCCTTGCAAAGCTACCTGTGATTGATAGCTCCCAATTACACTGGGACTGATACTATTCACCCCTGTCCCACCTCCACCAAGCCCTCCTAATCCAACTCCATAAGGTGGTGGAGTCATCCCGCTCCTACTCAGAGATGGTGACATCCCTGCCGCCACCGGACCCTGATTCAGCACTCCAACCCCAACATTCTGCCCCAACAACCCCACTGCCGGGTTTAAACTCTGCCCAACTAAACCAGCCATCGGATTGAGACCCATTAACGATTGTGAAGCATAGGTCAGCGCCAGATCGTTTGGCTGCAACATTGCCGGTACATTGGCACCCCCAATTGCCTGGTTTTTCGGCTTAAGCCCCTCAACCGCCCTCTGGCAGTTCAGCTCACAGCCCTCAAAGAACTTCTTCGGCTCTTCCAGGGCCTTCCTGCACCCTTCAACTGTCTTGTAGACGAAGATGGCAAAACCCCGCAGCTTCCCCGTAGTCTTGTCGTACCCCAGCGGACCTTCCTCGATTTCCCCAAACTTGGCAAAGAAGGCACGCAGCCGCTCGGGGTTAACGTGCTCCCCAATGTTGCTGACGAAGATCTTGCGGCCGGTAGCCTCAGGGGCCGGGCCCTGGGCGCCGGGAGGGCCAAAGGAGGCCAGCTGGCAGGAGGTCATGCGGTTGCCGATCTTCTTCTGAGGCTCCCGGAGGGCTCTCTGGGCCGCAGCGCGCGTGCGGAAGAGGACGAAGCCGTAGCCCTTGCAGCGGCCAGTGGCGCGGTCCGTGACCACCTTGCACTCGTTGATGACGCCGTAGGGGGTGAAGGCGGCGGCGAGGACCTCGGTGGTGGCGTCCCAACCGAGGCCGTGGACGAAGATCTTCCGGTGGACGGGGTCGGAGTCGGCCGCAGAGGCGATCTGGGAGAGGAGAGAGGGGTTACGGAGCGCGGCCTCCTTGAGGAGTTCGATCAGCTGGTCCTTACCGAAGGGCTCCAGGAGCTTGCGTATTGACTCACGGTCCAAGAGATCGGCTTCTTCTTCTTCTACCTCTTCCTCCTTTTCCTCAGATTTCGCCTTCTTCTCTTCTTCTTGGTCTTTGGTTACGTCTTCTTCTTCCACCTCTACTTCTTCATCTTCTTCTTCCTCTTCCACTTCATCTTCCTCCTCCTCCTCGTCGTCTTCAGATCCTTCTTCTTCTACTTCTTCCACCTCCTCCACCTCTTCGAGTTCTTCTTCTGCTGCCTCCTCTTCCTCGGACGAGGAGGGTTCGAGGATTTGGACAGGTGGCTTTCGCTTCTTCGCCATGGCGACGATGAGGTCCGGATTATCCTCAAATTAGGGTTTCGGGATGGAACAAACAAGGGCGCTTCGTTTTCATATATATGATATATATGCGTACATAAGACCCTGAATACAAGTATTTGTATAAGGGTCCGAACAAATAATGAGCAAATCCGCTAAGAAATATTTTTTTTATTAGCATCCTATTTTCTATTTATTCTTATAGAATTTTTTTCTTAAAAGATGAAATTACTTCTATCCGACACGATAATTATCTCTTTCTCAGCCTCATGCCCTCACCCATATTCTGTCTCTCCTTTTTTTCGTACTTTATTCCCATCAAGCTAGTAACCCTAGACGAAGATGAGATGACGATGACGATGACGATTATATCATCATCGTACTTACATATGCATTATTATCTTTATTTTTGTCGTTGCTCATGCACCCTTACCTTTATTGCTATAAATGTCATCGATCGATGTTACAATCTCTTCAATATGAATCTTATGGGCATCCCTTTAGATCTCTTTGATTATTATCATGTTTATCTAGTTCACATATTCTTCTACTACATGCGTATGACAAGAATCAAATACACGTCAATGAAGTTGAAGAGATCACGAGTGAGGACGATGCCATACTTATACATGGGTCAGAAAAATAGTGAGCAAATCCTCCAAAAAAAAAAATCTAATTAGCATCTTCTTTTTTTATTTATTTTGTATAATGTATATTTTTTTCTTAAAAATAAAACTACTCATATCCTTTCTTTGGTGATTACTATCTCCGCGCTAGTACCCCCACCCTTGTTTCCTCTATCTCTTCTCTCCTTTTACGCATCCTCCCCATCAAGTTAGTAGTTACGAGGGGATATGAGAGTGGTGCCAACTACATTATTGTTATACTTGCTTATGCCCTTGTCTTCTCTGTGTTCTTGCTTACATACCCTTACCCTCAACATTGTCATTGTTGTTAACTAGGACTATAACATCTTCATCGTTCTTATGCTCACGTCACCGTCTCTTGTCTTGCTTGCACTTTCTTTAGTTGCATCTCATAAATTAAAGATAAATACAAAGTAGGCAACAAGCCCACTAGCCTTGTCAACCTAGATACAACATGATACTCTATGTGAGATTGAGGAGATCACTAAGTGAGGATGATGGATGAGGGTATAGGAAGAGGGGAGGGGAGATAAGGGAAACATGATAGAGACAACACGTGATGGTGAGGGCTGAGAGCATGGACAATTTCATCTTTTAAAATAAAAAGAGATGCTCTAAATGAAATAATGAAAAAAATGTTCTAATTGGGGAAAGTGAAAATAATAAGGATTTTTAGAGAATTTATCCAAAAATGATAACAATATTTTTTATATATATTTTAAAAATAATATGTGTACCCTCATTATATTTTAATATAGCATATATACCGTTACATATCTTAAAAATCACCATATCCACCTCTCTCTCAAACTTAGGCCATCACTTAGAGCATATTCAAAGCATATATATTAAACTCAAATTTAAGAGGTTAAATATGAAAACTAGTGTTTGTAAAATTTTCCCTTTGAGCCATCACCATCTTTCAATGTGTATTATTTTATAAGTGTCATTTACCAACAAAACAGCGAAATCCATTAAAATCAAGTCAACCACTTCATTTACTTCTTCGTATACATAATTATTACAAAAGGCATAAAATTAATTCAATAAGTATAAAATTATCCGTGTTAGATTAAGTGTTATCTAAGACAGAATAAGATAGAGCATGTGTGTTGAACCTCTACTCAAGTTTTTGTATAAAAGGAAATTATCTATTTACTTATTTTTTAAAATAAAATTATTTACTTAGTAACATGATTACAAACATCCTCTCATATATATTTTAAATATTGATATGGTGGTGAGATAACATTTACTAAGGTTCAGGGTTTAAATCCCGCTTCTTGATATTTTTTTGGATTTAATCCTATTTTCATCACAATAAAAAAAGTTTCTTCTATTTATCACTTATTCTTTGTAAAAAATTTAAAAAAAAACCCTCGTATAAAAGAGACTAACATCAAAGATTGAGAGGACCACTCCCTCTTTAAAATTAATTACATGACGATGAACTTTTCAAAATCGTTCCACAAATTGGTCACGGTCTAAACATGTGCATAATGAAGTAGACATAAAATATATATTATTTTTCTTAATATACGTGCTCGGTATCCTCTGCATAAGAATTTGAATCACGGTTTCAGAATACGATTCAACTCGTAACTCGTATCTCCTTTCTCCAAAAGAGCTTGTAGCTGACCCTTAATGTCATATGTTACATAGTACATAATACGATCTTGTCTGAATTTATCTAATAGCATCATATCTTGTCCGATTATAAGCTTACTAGATTAATAGAATCTCATTACTTTTAGGTTTTCTATCTAAGGCTCTAGAGATATATTCATTTAGGAACTTTTCTAGATCTATGGTCAACTAAGTATCTGCTCTATCTTTATCTCACTCTCAATTAAAAAATAGACGAGAGTCAATATAATATCTTCCTATTAGGATGTCGATAGCCCAATGATCATACCAAATATTAAATTCCCATTGACAATAAATTTAGAGACAAACAACTTAATTTCTCAACAAAGCAAAGAAACAAACGCCAGCTTCAACTAATTTAAAAGAATTTTTAATTTAATTTTCCAAAGATCTAAAGTGTTAGTATCAGCAGCTTTCTACGTCGGCATTATTCGAGTCCTGTGCAATTTACTTTACCCACAGTAAATTTTGAGTACTCAAATCACTAGCGTTGTTTTGGACGCGTGATAATAGACCCAGAGATAAGAAATAATCCTTTGTTGTCCCCCCAAAAAAATTCTAATTAGTTGACTAATTATATTCAAAATATAAGCATACACCCAATTGACACTTAAAAAAACTAAGAGAAATTATACTAATATATAAACAAAATGATTGACATACGATGGTTCTCTAAGTTTCGAATAATATTTTTTTCTAAACACATTATGCTTGGCAAAGGATATTTTGGTACTATCCACAGGAACAGCTGGCAACCACCGTAGACCACATATGGCGTCTCCTAGCCAAAATAACGTACACATCTCAAAGCAATATGAAATGACATAGCTTGGTTCAGAGACGATTGCATCCCAAAGCAATGCTACTTGGCTTAGAAGCGATGCATAGCAAAATCCATACCATTCAAAATCATATGAAGTAACATTCACTAGCGAGGATATAACCCTGCACAACATGGGGCCGAAATAGTCACCCTAGAACATACAAACTCCTCACTTGAAATATCAACAGACGCCAATAGTGTATAGACGATCGATTACCTATGAGAGATATCAAAAATCATCACAGGTAGATGTCGGGGGACATAATTCATTACTCACAAAAAACCAACTTAAACTTCAAAGGCCTTCGCTATGAGCCCTTAGCTCCCCTATAGGAGGGAGCACTAATAAGGCAATTTAATCTCATATTGGTTAAGTAGGAAAATCAAGGGCTTATAAGTTCATCGGCTCTCCCTTACCTCCGAGGCACATTTTGAAGATCATGAGATCCAAAAGGGTAAAATTGTGCAGCTACACCCATCGCTCAAAGCAAACAATTCCTCGTGAGCCTATGGGTCGTATTAATGGTCGGTCGACCAAATGGTCCCTTGCCAGAATGACACTAGAAGATGGCCTGATGTCATAAGTATTAGGAAACCATAAGAGCATCTCATGCGCAGTAGAAAAATAAAGCAAAACTAGTTTCTCACATTTATCACATCATCATGTAATGATTAGTGCACGAAAAACCATAAGAACCGAAAACTATGAGTCATGTGGGATTTAATACCTAGGGAGATTGTCCCTGAAACTTTCAAATCTTATGGAAGAAGATTAAGGAAGTTAGATGCCCTCCTCTCTAGCGATATCCACATGGTGGATCGATGTAGCGCCCACAACTCTTGTGCACCTTCTTGCAATGAATGTGAAAGAAGATCTCATTACTTCTTCGCTATCCTCTCACAGCAGGGAGAGGGTAATCCAATCTTTTTCACTGTCTTCTCACAATAGGGAGACGGTGGTCAACTGAGAAGAGATGGGAGGGAGGAGAATAGGAGGGGACAGCAAAAGATGCAGCCTATCACCTGTGTTGGTTGTACCTGCCTCCTATTTATAGAGAGCCACCATAACCATAATGAATTTTACATTAGTGGGCATTAGATCTCTATCTAATTATCTCAATTGACCTTTCATTGGGCCTTATGTAAGGAGTCTATTAATGTTGGGTCTCATGCAATAAGAACAGAGACTTATTAGATAACTCGTCCAATCCTCTTTCCTGCAATCATCCACCAACCCTCTAGGTCCAATAATGAGCTGGCCTTAAGTTTCACCTATCATAACTCTTTCTAACTCAGTGAATTATTATCCCATAATAATTTACTCAACTCATCGATTATGAACGTACTAGGCCACTACACTATAGTCCCTAGATGTTATATGAGATATAATTCATTGGACTTGTCTATCCTCAATTACTATACATTTATAGTCTCATGTCTATCTAATATCCCAAAGACCGTATATTGGGGCATGATAATAGTAGGCCACATACAGAAGCCATCCGAGCCTCGCTCTAATCGGATTCTCCCAGAGAACTCCTCTCTCAATCTAAATGACTAGCTAGGGATTTGCTTGAGTGAGAGCACATGAGATATTTCTCTCGTGATACTGAGAGTGGATGATCCTCTATTGACACTTAATTACCTTTGTAAGGTTGACTACCAATCTCAATAACTAGTTGTACTAAATTTAGAACTTTCCAAACCTATAAGATCAATGTCAAAGGAAAGAGTACTCAAATAAGGCATCCTTGGTATCTCAAGTCTAAGGACCAATTACATAACTGAGACTATAAAATCGTTGCTTCATATTATGTATCATTAACCATCCAACATTCCATAAGCGAATTAATCAGTAAACTCATTCTTCAATGAGCACTTGCACTATATCCTTAGTGTCTCCATATGAGCGGCTATGAGACTAGTCACCTCCATCATATAGATAGGTATATAGTACATCATCTGTCTAGTTATCTCGATGTCTCTCTCGAGTAACCTATGACTGATATTTTTAGGGTCTATATTTAAAGGTGAATCAGTCTCATTATCGTGATCTCATCATGATCCAATTCCCATTGCATAGATCCAAGGACATCATAGTATATGCAATATGCAACATAAAGTAAAAATATGTTAATAATAATAATAAGTAAAAAGATCACGTAATATATCACACATGTCATCACTCACGTGATTAGCTTGCATGACACCTGTAACCAGTAACAAGAACATCCACTGACGAACAACCTCAGCAAGCACCCTTCCAAGGAGGTACTCATTGCCCATTCAACCTTCTGCCTTGGAGGCCAACCATCTACTCTTCCGCAAATATATGGGAACACCTCCACCCAGACCTTTCCACATTATTGACATTTATTCAACGATCCTGAGCTCTCACCTCTTAAGACCAGCACAAGATAAATGATGGTTCCCATAGAAACATTCTAATAAGTGAGGCATCGATAGGAATAATGAAAATCATTGCAACCCATATACCCCAACTCATCCAGGAAATGACTCATCCCTTGTTGCCATCTCCTGCATCTCAACTGACTATCGCCCTTCTGGTGCACACACTTCTCTAGTTGATATATTGCCTATGGTTCATGATGTTGACCCTCTGACTAAGGAATGACCAGGAGATGAATCAGTGCATTAACGAGGTCCTTTATAAAGAAGTACACAAAACCAAGGACGATCATGGGGACAACACCACAAGAGGGTCCCCCTTTATATAAGAAATTCAAGATAAACCATCCTGCTCAAACTTTGCCTCCCAAGCCTAGATGGTCTTGTATAACACATCCAACACTCTAATGTGTTAGGTGTTCCCCACCACCCTTTGAGGATCGGCTCGTGTGTGGTATAGTTGGTTGAGACTATCTTCGATCACAACAACACTCCATGGGCTAAGGCAGAAGGAGGATGAGCCTCTCTATCTCTCTTCATCACTTGCTTTACCATAAAAATTCACCCCTCATTGATCATA
This sequence comes from Ensete glaucum, assembly GCA_021527575.1. NCBI lineage: Eukaryota > Viridiplantae > Streptophyta > Magnoliopsida > Zingiberales > Musaceae > Ensete > Ensete glaucum. Next base: position 34,914,231 of record CM038558.1, on the reverse strand, counting down.
TAGATATTCATAATAAGGCTATGACTGATAAGGTTCTTTTGGTCGTTAGTTGAGAAGTCACCAATGATAGTCCTTGAGATGCTCCATAGGGCTCATTAGTTTATTGCCATCGAAACATTAGTGGTAGGGAGGCATGAGGAGATGAACAAAAGGACCTATATAGAATAGCGCCGAGGCTCACCCCCAAGAATGCCTAGGAAGATATTTGACAAACCGGAGCCTCTATTTTTTAGGCCATCACCGCCACCCTTCAATTCATCTAGAACATAAATTTTCCTCTAAATCAAGGAGAAAGAGCTCTTAAGGGAGCCCAAACAACTAAAAATCTCACCTGAGTTTAGAGATAAAATAAGATATTGTAGGTACCATCGAGACTATAGCCATGACACCGAGGAATATCGAGATTTGAAATACCAAATCGAGGATCTCATCCATAGAGGACACCTTGAACGATACCTTCGAAGGACCTAAGAGCTCTCTCCTCACCCTCGTGGTCCAATCGAGAAACATATCAATGCAATTATTGGCGGATTAACATCTGATTGAGATAACACATCCGATAGAAAAGCTTATGACTAGGCCACAATGGAAAAATACCCGAGGCAAAGGGACAGCCCAGAAATCACTACAAAGCAGAAGAAACCGAGTATCCTGACCATGATGATGCCCTAATAATCTTGATCAGAATCACCAATGCCCAAGTGAAGAGGATTATGATGGATACATAAAGTTCTACTGATATCTTATACTTCAATGCTTTATAAAAGCTAAGTTTGGTAGAGAAGGACCTCACCCCGATGACCTCGGCTTTTACTAGGTTCATAGAGGATTCTATCTCTTCACTTAGAACCACAACTCTGCCTGTCACCATCAATGAGGAACCGAGATCCAAGACTCTAATGATCACATTCATGATAGTTAGCTTCCCATCTCTTCACTTAGAAGGACCTCACCCCGATGACCTCGGCTTTTACTAGGTTCATAGAGGATTCTATCTCTTCACTTGAAACCACAACTTTGCCTGTCACCATCAATGAGGAACCGAGATCCAAGACTCTAATGATCACATTCATGATAGTCAGCTTCCCATCAGCATACAATGTAATCCTTAGTTGCCCAACTCTCAATAAGCTAAAGGCGGTTATATTCACTCACCATCGGGCGATGAAATTTCTGACTCGATCCAGGATCGGGAGGTTAGAAGTGATCCAAAAGAGTCAAGGTAATGTTACATGATAGTGACCTCTCTACCGAAGAAATTGAAGTCCGAGCTCTCGATAGTAGACCCTCGAGATACTACGAAGGCACTGCCTCACCCTAAACTAATGGAGCAAATGCTAAAAGTTTCCCTTGACAAAAACTAACTAGATAAAGTCATAAAAATTTGGTCTGCTCTTTCGAAAAGGGACCAGATTCAACTTATTAATTTCCTTGCAAAAAATGCTAATGTATTTGCTTGGTCTCCCAAGGACATGCCAGGAATCAACTTAAGGGTCACACAATATAAATTGAATATCCTTCCTAAAGCACATGATCCATGAAGTAGAGGCAGTAAAAGATCACTCCTGATCAACAACAAGCCATAAGCAATGAGATAGATCAACTACTAGAAGCAATATTCATAGCAGAGTTAAAATATCCTCAATGGCTATATAATGTAGTATTGATCAAGAAATCTAATGAAAGTTGGAGAATGTGTGTTGATTATACTAATCTCCATTAGACATTTCCAAAAAATTGCTAGGACATGAGCTCCTTACATTCATAGACACCTTCTTAGGGTACAACCAAATCCAGATGGCTCCCAAGATCGGGAGCATACTTCATCACCAACCAGAGAGTATACTACTATAAAGTCATGCCCTTCAGTCTAAAGAACGCTAGAGCCACATATTAGAGAATGGTCAACAAAATGTTTAAGCCATAGATCAGAAGGAATATGGAAGTGTACATTGACGACATGAGTGTAAAAAGTAAAACAACAAGCATGCACCTGACAAACATAACCGAGACATTCTAAATACTTAAGAGGTTTGACATGCAGCTCAACCCTTCCAAGTGTGTCTTTGGAGTTAGCTCCAACAAATTTCTCAACTTCATCATTCACCAGATAGGGATGGATGTGAATCCTGAGAAGATACAAGTGATAACTGAAATGTAATTCAATTAAGAAATTCAATGCCTCACTAGAAGGTTACCCGCATTCAGTTGGTTCCTATCCAGGTTGGTTGACATGTGCCTCTGATATGAACCCTAGGGTTCTATCATAGAGAAAGTTGGGATAATGATCACTATAGGGGATCGACCCTCCTTGATCATTATAGGGGAACGACCCTCCTAGGATTTCGGCCAAAGGCTGAAATTAAAATAATACTTCTTGTTGAAAAGTATGATGACTATATGTTTATTTATAGGGTTCTACTAAGAGACCATCTAACCCTGGACTCCTACTAAGAGTCCTACTAGACTGGGACTCATTATTAGACTTCTAGGTGACTCAACTATCTTCTCACTATTCTGACTGGACCAACTCATACGACATGACTCAATGAATTAGGACTCGACCTTGTTGGGGTCCTATCATATCCATCCTCTTCAAATCAGCCTTGTTCTTAAGGTTAGGCCTCCATGAACTCCGAGAATTTCATCTTCAACTCATCAAAGAACTCCCAAGTAGCATCCTCAGAAGGTAGATTGGTCCATTATACTAATACTTCAGTTAGAGGGCATCTGCGGTGCATCACGATCCTACAATCCAATATAGCCTCTAGCCGGATCCAGACTTCTCCATTAGTAGAAATGTAGGGTAGGTGATTTTGTGCCAATTCATCTTCTCCTAGCTTCAATTTTAGGCGGGAAACATGGAAAACTATATATATCTTTGAGTCGGTTGGTAGATCTAATCGGTATGCAACGACTCCAATACACTCCAATATTTTGTAGGCTCTAAAAAAATGAGGAGACATCTTCATTGAGGCTCAGGTCCTTAGGGAGGCTTACTTGTATGGTTGAAGGTGAAGGAAGATCCAATCTTATATGACAAATTCTCTTTCGCTCTTATGTTTATCAGCTTATTGTTTCATCCTTGCTTGGGCAGCTATAAGGTTGTCTTTAAATAGCTATAAAATTTTGTGCCTATTAATTAGCTCATTGTCTACCTGATCCACCTTTGATGTGCTAGCCATATATTTTATGATTGTGGGAGGAGACCGACCATATACAACTTTGGACGAAGTACTTTTGATAGATGCGTGTTAAGTTGTATTGTACTATCATTTAGCCTAGGGAAGCCATTTAGTCCATTGGCCTATCATTAGTGAATCATCTAAGATAATTCTCCAAGCACTTGTTCACAACTTCTGTTTTCCCATCAACTTGTGGGTGGTAGGCTATGCTTATCTTTAATAGTGTGTCTTGCAACTGAAAGAGCTCTATCCAAAATTTGCTTTTACTCCTGTCACAGTCACTTACAATAGATTGGAAAATCCCATGTAGTTTAGCTATATTTTTCACAAAAATCTGAGCAATGCTAATGGTGATGTAGGGATTTCTAATAGCACAAAAGTGAGCGTATTTTGTAAGGCGATCTAAAACTATAAAGATAGTACCTTTCCCTTGAGAGAATGGTAGCCCTTCGATGAAATCTATAGAGATGTCAGTCCAAACTATATCTGGAATAGGAAAAGGTTGTAGCTTTCCTGAACTTGCTATTGGCATATATTACAACGACCATAAATTCTCCAATAATTTTTTTCATGCCCTTTTAGTAGAAAATTTGGCAAACTCTTTTATAAGTGCGAAGGAATCTCAAATCTCCACCTATAGGTGATGAGTGTAACTCATTTAGGATGGCAGCTTGGTAAGGAGAATGGGGCACCACCATGATTCGACCCTTATACCGTAGATCCTTTGAGTCATAATTGTAGTGCGCAACTGAACCAAGGCACTCATCTAATTTTCTTATGATTTTCTGGACCTTCATGTCTCCTTGCCATTCGTTCTTGATGCATTCCAAGAGGTCACAGACGGGGAGGGAGATGACTACTAATTCTACATGCTTAGAAAGGTGAGAAAGTGCATATGTAGCCAAGTTATCTTTGCCCTTTCTATAAACAATTCCTTAGTTAAATCCTAGTAATTAAGTTACCTATTTTTATTACTTTGGGGAGGAAATTTTTTTGCTCCACAAAGTACTTCAAGCTCTTATGGTCCGTCTTTATTTGAAATCATCGGTTGATTAGGTAAGGTCTCCACTTTGTAACCGCATATACTATAACCAACATTTATTTGTCATAGACCAAAAATTTCATATGTGTTGGGGAGAGAGCCTTGCTAATGTATGCTAGTGGTCAGCCTTCCTGCATCAATACGACACTAATACTAGCTCTAGAATCTCCAGACTCAATCACGAATAATTTATTGAAATCGAGCTGGGCTAGCATAAGTGTAGTGATCATCGTAGCCTTTAAAGAGTTAAAAGGCTTCGGTTGATTCATCCGACCACTTGAAGGCATCTTCCTTTAGGAGTGTCTTGAGGGGAGTGTTGATTTTACCATAGTCTTTCACGAATTTGTAGTAGTAGCCGGTTAGCCCTAGAAATCCCCATATGACCTTGATTATGTCGGCGACGACTAGTCTTTCATTACTTGAATTTTTGAGGGAGCAATCACCATTCCTTCCTTTGAGATTATATGACCAAGGTACTCAACCTCATTCTGCATAAAGTGCACTTTGATTTTTTAACAAAAAGATAACTCTCTCGTAGTGTGGTTAGAACAATCCACAAATGTGATAGGTGACTTTTGAAAGAAGAGCTATAAATTGGAATATCATCAAAGAAGACCAGAACATGCTTACAAAAATAAGTCTGAAAGATATCATTCGTCAAGCTCTAAAAAGTAGAGGGGGCATTGGTTAGGCTGAAAGGCATTACTAGGAATTCGTAGTGCCTGTTGTGTGTTCTGAAGGCGATTTTTGGTATGACATCTTCATGTACCCGAATATGATGATAGCCTAATTGTGAGTTCAGTTTGGTGAAGATTTGGGCTCCCTTCAGTTCATCTAGCAACTCATCCACCAATGGAATCGAGTATTTATTCTTGATGGTGATATTATTGATGTTGCGAAACCTATAGCGAGTGCATCACATGCGCAGTGAAAATCAAAACAAAAATCGGTTTCCCACGCAGATCAAATCATCATGCAAAAGATTGGGGTCACGAGAAAAACCTCAAAAATCAAAAAAATCATGATGTGTGAGAGATTGATTTTACCTAGAGAGATTGTATATCCCTGTATTCCAGATCCAGATGGAGAAGATGAAGGAGGTCAAGCGTCCTCCTCTCTAGCGGTATCCACATGATGAATCTCTGCAGCGAAACTCCTCTAATCTGATCTTGCAACTCTTGCTCAGAGGGAGGGAGGAGAATAGGAGGTGGTGGCTAAAGTTGTAGCCTATCAACCAAGAGTCTCCCCTCCTATTTATAGAGAGCCACCAAAAAACCCTAAGGCTCCTGCCTTAGTGGGTATTGGATCTCTATCCAATAACCCACTAACTTTACACTATTGAATCTCTATCCAATAATCTTCTTAAGCCTTTAATTGGGCATTAAGTAAGGAGCCCATCAACATAGGGTCTCATCTAATGAGAATAAGAGCTAATTGAATCTCCATCCAATCCTCTATTTGCTAAAGCATCCACCATATGTGTGTGACCCTTTAGGCCTAATACCGAGCTAGCTGTGAGTCTCTCCTATCAGAACTCATTCTGATATAGTGAATTATTATCTCCATAATAATTCACTCAACTCATCGACTATGGATATACTAGGGAGATTAAATCCATTGGACCTATCTGTCCACAGTTACTATGTATCTATAATCCCTCATCCAACTAATATCCCAGAGACCGTATATTGGACATGGTATTGTCAGGTCATATACGGAATCAGTTTGTCTTGCTCTAATCGGATTTTACCGGAGAACTCCTTCTCTCTTAATCCAAATGACCCTGGCCAGGGATTTGTCTAAGCAAGTATATATGGGATATTCTTCTCATGATACTTAGAGTGGATGATCCTTTATTAACACTCAATTACCTTCATAAGGTTGGCTACCAATTTCGATAACCAGCTATATCAGAACTAGAGCTTTCTAAACCTATAAGTCTGGCGTCAAAGAAAGGAGTACTCATACAAGGCATCTTTGGTGTCTCAAGTCCAAGGACCAGATACATAACTGGGACTATGGAATCGCTGTCATACATTATGTATCATTAATCATATAACATTCCATAAGTGGATCAATCAGTGAACTCATTCTCCAATGAGCACCTGTACTATATCTTTAGTATATCCACACAAGTAGCTATAAGACTAGCCACCTACATCATATGGACGGATATATAGTACACCGATCTATTCAGTTATCTCGATGTCCCTCTTGAGTAACCTATGATTGGGATTATTTAGGATCTGTGTTTAAAGATAAATCGATCTCATTATCGTGATCTCATCATAATCCGATTCCCATTGTATAGAACCAAGGACATCACAATATATATATTATATATAATATAATATGAGAATATGCCAATATTAATCATAAGCAAAAAGATTACGCAGTGTGTTACATGTGCCATCACTCGCGTGATTGGCTTGCAGGGCACCTGTAACTAGCAATCTTCCACTTGACCTAAAGACAATCACCTATGTGTCTTATCCCTATCAGACCCCTGTGATGCTAAAATACAATTTGAGCTAGTGGCTTCATTAGTGGATCTGCAATGTTATCTTAGGATAGACATGGGTTCCCTTGCTAGAGTTATCACCTTGTCGCTGTCACAATATATGGGAGTCAGCTCCACGCTGCTTGGTATGACTCTCAAATCCTTAATGAACTTTTTCACTCACACCCCTTTCTCTGCTGCTTCTGCTGCAGCAATGTATTCTGCCTCTATGGTCGAGTTAGTAGTAGTATCTTACTTGGAACTCTTCCAACTTACTGCTCCTCCATTTAGGGTAAAAACATACCTTGAATTTGATTTGCTATCATCAATGTCAGAATAAAAACTTGAGTTTGTATAGCTCTCAACCTGGAGGCTACCTCATTCATATACTAGTAAAGGATCCTTAGTTCTTCTCAAGTACTTAAGAATACACTTTACTACCTTCTAGTGTTCTAAACTTGGATATGCTTGATACCTGTTCGTGACACTCAAAGTATGTGCTATATCAGGCCTAGTATATAGCATCACATACATGATAGACCCTATCGTTGAGGCATAAGATATCTTATTCATGTATGCCCTTTCTTTAGGAGTCTTTGGGGACATACTCCTAGAAAGTGATATTCCATATCTCAATGGTATAAGACCTCTCTTGGAATTTTCCATGCCAAATCTTTTTGATAATGGAGTCTATGTACCTAGACTAGGACAAGCCAAGCATCATTTTGGATATGTCTCTATAGATCCAAATTCCCAAAATATATGATGTTTCCCCTAAGTCCTTCATGGAGAAGTTTCTAGATAGCCAAGCCTTTATTATGGATAACATTCCTATATCAGTCACAATGATTATGATGTCATCCACATATAGCACTAAGAAGGTGATAACACTTCCACTTACCTTCCTATACACACAAGGCTCATCGAAGTCATAAGATTTGATCACCTTATTAAATCTTATGTTCCAACTTTGAGAAGGTTGCTTCAATCCATAAATTGATCTAAGCAACCTGTACACTTTATCTGGACTCTCTTTGAATATGAATCCCTCTGGCTGTATCATATACGCCTCCTCATCGAGGTTGCCATTGAGGAATACTGTTTTGACATCTATTTGTCAGATATTATAGTCGCTACAATAGCCATAAAATTCTAATGGACTTAAGCATGACTACAGGTGAAAAGGTTTCGTCATAGTCAACTCCTTATCTTTGACAATATCCTTTAGCTACCAGCCTTGCTTTATAGGTCTCTACATTTCCATCCACTCCGATCTTCTTCTTGAAGATCCATTTACAACCGATGGGTACAATACCCTCATGTGCATTTACAAGGTTCTAAACCTTGTTAGAGTATATGGAATCTATCTTAGAATTTATGGCTTCTTGCCACTTCCCAAAGTCTATACTCATAATAGCCTCCTCGTAGGTTTGAGGATCAACATCCTGAGAGTCATCTCCACTGATATGTCCCACATATCTTTTAGGAGGGTGAGATACTTTATTAGACCTACGTAAAGTTGGAACTTGTGTGTTAGGTACCTGAACAGACTCAGGCTTTGGAATGGTACTTGAGCTAGGTTCTCCAATCTCGCTCAATTCTATCTCACTCCCACTGTTTCTACCAAGAATATGTTCCTTCTCAAGGAAGGAAACTCTCTTGGCAACAAAGACCTTTCGGTCCTCGGGATGATAGAAATAATACCCACAAGCTTCCTTTGGGTATCCCACAAATGTGCACCATTCTGTTCTTGATTCCAACATATTGGGGTTATGTCTTCTAACGTTGGCAGGACAGCTCCAAATCTTAACAATTTTAAGATCGAGCTTCTTTCCTTTTCATATATCATATGGTGTAGACACTACAGACTGTGATAGAACTCTGTTCAGAAGGTAAGCTGCGGTCTCTAGGGCGTACCCCCAGAATAAGATGGGTAGGTCAGCGGAACTCATCATGGATCGCACCATGTCTAACAACATGTGATTCCTTCTTTCTGATACACCATTAAGCTGAGGTGTATAAGGAGGTGTCTACTGGGATAGAATCTTATTGTTCTTGAGGAAATGGGTGAACTCCATACTCAAGTACTCTCCTCCTCGATCTAATCGAAGAGTCTTAATACTCTTTCCAATTTGGTTCTCTACCTCATTCTTATATTCCCTAAATTTCTCGAAGGCCTCAGATTTATACTTTATTAAGTACATGTGTCCATACCTAGAGAAATAATCAGTAAATGTAATGAAGTGTGAGTAACCACCTATAGCTTGAGTCGATATGAGACCACATACATCACTATATATGAGTTTCAATAACTCGGTGGCTCTCTCTAGTTCCACTAAAAGGAGAGTTGGTTATCTTCCCACGAAGGTAAGGTTCACATGTTGCATATGTCTCATAGTCAATTGGAGCTAAGTATCCATCTTTCAGTAACTTTTGAATCCTTCCCTCAAGTATATGACCTAGCCTACAATGTCATAGGTATACATTATTCACCTCATCTCTTTTTCTCTTAGACATATTTGTATTCATGATATGTGAAGAAGTGTCTAACACATATAAGCCATTTATTAGGGTCCCTCTAGTGATGATCTTATCATCCATAATTATTAAACAAATATTATTCTTAAAAACTAATTTATATTCACTAATTGTCAAACAAGAGATGTAAATAATATTTTTGATAATAGAGGGAACAAAATAGCATGCATCTAATGCAATAATAGTTCCACTAAGCAGATGTAGGGTGACCACTCTAACAGTAACTGCAGTAACTCTTGCTCCATTGCCCATCTTGAGATCCATCTTGCCTCTAGCTAATCTCCTAGGTCTTGCCAGAACCTACAACGAATTACAGATATGATAAATACTCCCGGTATCTAATACCCATGTGTTATTATGAAAATCTGACAAGTGGAGACTGATCATGAATATACCTAAAGCTTCTCCAAGCTTATATTTCGCCTTATCTATAAGGTAGTCCTTACAGTTCCTCTTCTAGTGCTCGTCTTGGCCATAGTAAAAGCATTGTCCTTTGTCCTTTGCTTGGTATTTCTTAGTAACCTTTGTCTTACCTGGTCTTTCTTTGCCCTTGCCCTTCTTAAGGATCTTATTGGCCTTCCTTTTCTTTTTGGTCTCACTAATATAGAGAACTGGTTTCTTCTTCTTGATGTCACTCTCAGCTTCCCTCAACATATTAAGGAGCTCAGGGAGAGTCACCTCAAACTTGCTCATATTAAAATTCATGATGAAGTGAGAAAAGGAATCTGGTAGGGACTGAAGTATAAGATCAATGCACAAATTATCCTCTAGGACTATTCCTGGACCTATGAGTTTCTCGATCCACTCTATCATCGTTAGGATATGGTTCTCAACTGATGTCCCTTCTGTCATCCTAGCTTGGAAGAGTTTCTTAGATATCTTATATCTTTGAGTTCTTCCCTGTTTCTCAAATAGCTGGCGGAGATGAAGAAGGATAGAATCTGCATCCATGCTCTTATGTTGCCTTTGTAACTCCGGAGTCATGGAGGCCAACATGTAATATTTTGCTAATATAGAATCATCTATGTGCTTCACATAGTGAGCGATCTTATCCTCGCTTGCCTCTTCTTCCTGTGTGGGCACGATTGTATTAAGAACGCATGCGATTTTCTCTGTCGTGAGAACAATTCTCAAATTATGAAGCATTTGGACTAATGAGGCGGTTGACATCAAGTATGCCATATAGGGGTTTTGCAAGTGATAGATAAGATATAGCGTAATTAAATAACATGAAGACTTTATAAAAAATACTAATTAAGATATAAACTTCTATCTTATTATGCTCCCACTGTTTTCTTAGCGAATCACGCGACACCCTCAACACGTGAGACGAAAGTCACCGGCAGACTCCTAGTGGAGATCAGGATCCAATTAGCATCTTAGTGCAACCTCAAGGGACTCGACCAATTACACTAAGCCCAAAAGGTAGACAACTCTTGCCAATCACAACTCCTTATGATTCCCATCATGTTCGGCCTCCGAATCATGGTCTCTAGGTACTCGACCAACCATGATATTTAGTTAAGTCATCACCATCATTACAAGATGAGTCTGATTTGATGATATGCCCTCGAGGGACTCGACCAAGCTTACCATGTCCTCAGGTCACCAGTGACATCTCTATGTCGTAGGTGAGAACTCGATCACGTAGATAGGTGAGCCTCGAGGGACTCGACCAACTCAACCTATGTCGTGATTCAATTTCTTCTTATAACGATGGAAGGCCACGTGGGTCAATCTTATTGTCTCACGCTTACCAACTTAATATTATCGTAGGAGGGGTTTTTGTTTCGTATCGATCTCCTAATATGTCATGTCACATACATACATATTTAATATATATCTATATCGCATATATATATATATATATATATATATATATATATAGTAGGTGTATAACACATCACATATGCAAGTCACACTAGATGATCATGAGCCGTCACCTAATATAATTAAGCCTGAGCCAATGGCCTAATCACTCACAATAGGACCTATGTATGCATTGGCGCATCTCCATGCCCTGTGATTGTTGATCTCGTCATCATCGGTTCCGTCAGATCATCGTATCACCATGCGTTGTGATTTCTCGCCATGGCATCGTGGGTCTCGCTATAACCTACATGCTCCCACCCACTGTGCCTCTCTATGTAATTACAAATAATCATAGGCATGCAAGCCCAACAATAAATGAGAAAACCGTAGGCTCGCAGGCCCTAATAATAATAATAATCATAATTACACACATCACAACACATGGCTTATGCTCATCCATCCATAACATACATCATATGTACAACACATCATATGTAAGATTACTAGATATATATAATAATTAATTAAACTATTTAATTAATTATTTTTTGAAAATCAAGACATGCTCAGAATTTCCAGAATTATCAAGGGTATTTTCATAATTTTGGATGAGAGGACATTCCTAAGAATTTCCAGAATTATTGAGGGTATTTTTAGAATTTTGGATGAGAGGACATTCCTCAAAATTTTCAGAATTATTTAAGGGTATTTTCAAAATTCTGCACATGAGGATAGTCCTCAGAATTTTTAAAATTGAGAGGGGCAAAATCATCCTTTTCTTCAAAAGAATGCCCTAACCCCTCTTAGCCCCCATCTGCACTGCCGCTGCCACGCTCAGACAGCGACACACCGCAGCCTGGTCAATCGCCTCGCAGCGCCTGGCGGGGCCATGGCTGCCGACCGGTGTCTTTTAGCCGGCTAGCCATCGGCCCCTGGGTTAGCCATAGCCGTGCTCATGGTGCGAGCCCCTATGGTGGTCGGCTCACCGCGCCTTTGTAGGTGGCCATGCCTTCTCCTCGCCTTCCGTGAAAATATAGCAAGAATGCGTAGAACAATTCTACGCGATTCAATCTCATCACACGCAATTTAAAACCAATCTTTTGCACGAAAATCTTGGCTCTAATACCACTATTAGGAAACCTACAACGGGTGCATTATATGCGCACCAGAATTCAAAACAAAAACTGGTTTCCTACACAAATCAAATCGTCGTGCAAAAGATTGGGGTCGCGAGAAAAAACCATAAAAACCGAAAAAATCACGATGTGTGAGAGATTGATTTTACCTAGGAAGATCGTATATCCTTGTATTCCAGATCCAGATAAAGAATATGAAGGAGATTAAGTGTCCTCCTCTCTAGCGATATCCACACGATGGATCTCTGCAGTGAAACTCCTCCAATTTGATCTTGCAACTCTTGCTCAGAGGGAGGGAGAAGGTGGTGGCTAAAGTTACAGCTTATCAACTTAGAGTCTCCCCTCCTATTTATAGAGAGCCACCAAAAAACCCTAGGGCTCCTGCCTTAGTGGGTATTGGATCTCTATCCAATAACCCACTAACCTTGCACTATCGTATCTCTATCCAATAATCTCCTTAGGCCTCTAATTGGGCCTTAAGCAAGGAGTCCATCAGCATAGGGTCTCATCTAATGAGAATATAGGCTAATTGGATCTCCATCCAATCCTCTATTCGCTGAAGCATCAACTATATGTGTGTGACCCTCTAAGCCCGATACCGAGCTGGCCGTGAGTCTCTCCCATCAGAACTCCTTCTGATATAGTTAATTATTATCCTCATAATAATTCACTCGACTCATCGACTATGGACGTACTAGGCCACTATGCCATAGTCCCAAGATGGTATAGGGGGGATCAAATCTATCGGACATATCTATCCACAGTTACCATGTATCTATAATCCATCATCCAACTAATATCCCAGATACCGTATATTGGATATGGTATTGTCAAGTCACATACAGAATCAGTTTGTCTTACTCTAATCAGATTCTACCGAAGAACTCTTTCTCTCTCAATCCAAATGACCCTGGCCAGAGATTTGTCTAAGCAAGCACATATGTGATATTCCTCTTGTGATACCAAGAGTGGATGATCCTTTATTGACACTCAATTGTCTTCGTAAGGTTGGCTACCAATCCCGATAACCAATTGTACCAAATCTGGAGCTTTCCAAACTTGTAAGTCTGATGTCAAAGAAAGGAGTATTCATACAAGACATCCTTGGTATCTCAAGTCTAAGGACCAGATACACAGCTAGGGCTATGGAATCGTTGTTTAACATTATGTATCATTAATCATATAGCATTCTATAAGCGGATCAATCAGTGAACTCATTCTCCAATGAGCACATGTACTATATCCTTAGTGTCTCCACACAAATAGCTATGAAACCAGCAATCTCAATCATATGGACGGGAATATAGTACACTGGTCTGTCCAGTTATCTCGATGTCCCTCTTGAGTAACCTATGACCGGGATTATTTAGGATATATATCTAAAGATGAATTGATCTCATTATCATGATTTCATCACAATCCGATTTCCATTGCATAGAACCAAGGAAATCACAATATATATGCTACATATAATATAATATAAGAATATGCCAATATTAATCATAAGCAAAAAGATTACGTAGTGTGTCACACGTACCATCACTCGTGTGATTAGCTTGTATGACACCTATAACTAGTAATTAAGTGCCCAATAATCTTTACACATCCACCACAATTTATCATTCTTTCATACTAAAAGGATCAATGACTGATACGGGCCGATACTCGGCCATATAATGCCTATTTTTAACATCTCATAGACAATTCTCTCAATTTTAGCCTTCTGGAAGTGAGGATACTAGTATGGTCAAACATTTATTAGAGCCTTTCCTAGCAAGATAGGGATTCGATGGTCATGCAGCCGAATAGGTGGGAGCCCTTGCGGTTCTACAAATATATCTACAAATTCAGAGAGCAGGGAAAAGAGAGCAGGGTTTGGGTCTTGCACCATTGGTTCTTCATGTTGTAGGCCCTGTAGTTGGATTAAGAAAATCGATGTGTGTCTTTTGAAGTATTCTTTTCATTCGTTGACTTGTAATAGTGGAAATCTTGCCTTTGCGTTTGACTCTTAGGGTAAACTTTTTCCATTAATAAAAAAATTTATGATGAGTTTAGAGAAGTTCCAAGAAATATCACCTAGGGTGGTCAACCATTCAATATCAAGCACCACTTCATAATCTTCCAATGACAGCAAGAAGAAGTACACAATTATTTCTTGGCCTTGCATGATTAGTTTCACTCTTGGGCACTTGTTGCTGCAAGTTAGTATTCGGCCATCTGCTACCTTTACTTTGAATTTATCACACTCTTTAATTTGGTAGGCTAACCAGGAAGCAACCTTGTTATCCATAAAATTGTTAGTGCTACCTGTGTCGATTAGAATCATCACTAGTTGATGCTTGAGGAATCCTCCGATCTTTATTATTTGCAGGTTAGCATAGTTGACTAGGGCATGCACGATGCTAGTAACCATTTCGACTTCTTCCTCCATATCTTCCTCCTCAAACTTTACATCTATGTCCTCAACTTTATGTTCTTTGATCGGCTCAATCATTAAAAGCTTTCCTTGTTGGTAGTGGTGATCTCTGCTCCAATATTCGTCATAATGCTAGCATAGTCCCTTGGTCGACCTCTCTCAGAGTTCTTCTTGGGTAAGCCTCTTCGGCATAGGGTTTCGATTGGCAATAGGTGGAGTTGAAGGCTTGATTGTTGCTGGTTTGTTCATGCTCCTGATCTTGAGGTTGTCGGTGTTGAGCCTTTCCTCATGTATGCGATCAAAGGATATGACAATTATCAAGGTGCGCGGTTAGCGAGCTTTAAATTCGCACCGAATCTCTGGGTTAAGTCCTTCAATGAATATACCTAATAATTATTTTTCAGACCAATCTCAGTCATAATTTAGGAGGCGCTTAAACCTACTTTGGTATTCTTGTACAGTGGAGGTTTATCGAATCTTTGCAAGTTGTTTGTCCATGTTATTGTACTTTGATGGCCTGAAGTAAATCAATAACCCGCTCTTGAATTGCTCCTACGTGGATATCCATGTGCATGTTCGTACCAACCCCTTTGAGTTGGATGAAAGTTGTGTCCACTTTAGATTTTTCTAGAGTTTTGTGAAAACAAAAAAAAAAATTTCAGTGCACAAAATCCAACCGGTTGGGTCTCCATCATCCCATTTGGGAAACTCCACCTTTATGCGTGGGTGTCCAATGTGCAGCTCCTGATCATCCTCTTCAGATTGACTTCCTTTGGTGTGGGAACTTTCAACCGATTAAGATCTGAGGGGGCTTCCTTTTGGACTCTTTCGAAACTCATTAAGAAACTCTTACCACTTCTCCTCTATTCAATTCTCGAAGGCTTCAAACTTTGCATCTCTTGCATCATTAGTAGCCATTGTATAAGATTGTAGATCAGTGATATTTAATTCCTTCTTCTGTTGTTGAGTCAGGGGCATGAGATTTGGATTAGCTTTGGCTATGTGGTAGCATCGATATGATATGACCCTAATAGGGTTGGGTCATTATCTATTGAGTCATGTTGGTCAGTCCAGTCATGTCAATTATGAGTCATAGTAGGAGTTGGAGTCTATATGATTATGAGTCATAATAGGAGTTGGAGTCTATTTGATTAGGAGTCCAAGTAGGAGTCTATTTTAGGAGTCCATGTTCAATTATGAGTTGGTTAAAAGTCTCTATAAATAAGGGTGTAACTATTTTATTTTGAGTAATTAATGAAGAAACTATATTTTAGTCAATAGGCCAAAACCCTAGGAGGGTCGATCCGCTATAGAGATTAAGGAGGCTTGATCCCCTACACTGATCGTTTATCCCCCCTTTTTCGTTCTTATCCATGATAGAACCTAAGGGGTTCCTATCAATTGGCATCAGAGCAGTGCTCTTGGCATCTCGCTGTTCATCCAATCCACTGTCACCCCTACAATGATTGTTTATATTTGATAGAAACCTTTGGGTTCCTATCATTTGGTATCAGAGCGATGATCCTTGATGTTCTTGCTACGATTCTACTATTAATCTATGTTGTAACTTCTCCTCCAAGATATTGTAGCCTTGTAGCCACCTCAACTGTTGCCGCCAACAACATCTCATCACCCTATCTTTCTCTCATCTTGGTGTTATCGTCGTTGTTGCCTTCTAACCTCAGATCATAGCCGCCAATAACACCGTTATCGCCCTATCATCTCCTTATCTTGTGCTGTCGTCGCTATTGCCTCCTAATCTCATATCGTAGTTGTCAACAACACCATTATCTCAGCCACCTTATTGTAGTTTCTTGCCATCTTCGCTATAGTAATCATCAGCCTCACCCTCGTCAACTGATGCCATCCATCGCTGATTTACTATAGTGATCAATGCTGGCTTCAGTAGATCGCAGCAGCGATCTGCTCTCTGCTTGAACACCATTGCCCGACGCTGCCATCTCGTTGCCTTCTTCAAATTAGTTATTTCACATCACTACAGCGTTGCTATTGTCGTCGCTCTTGTCGTTGCTGCTCCCGCCTTCATCTGCCACCTGCAGTCCATGCAGTCACAACCATCATTGCTGCTACCCAGCCTCTCCTTCAACTCTCCTTAGTTGTTGCTGCCACCCTTTGCTTGTGGAGCCTAGCGCCTACATCACCGCCCTACCTGCCACTTATAGCCCATACAACTACGTCGTCTTATGCCACAATTGTTGCCTCTGTTGCCTTCTTCCTCCTTTTTTCCTAGTAGCAATCGTCACTGCTATGGTGCCACTAGCACCATCGCTGCCCTCTTCCTTCCCCTCGCTCCTATTGCCTTTCCCCGCCGCTGCTAATCCTACTGTTTCCACCTCCCTCAACTTCTTCATCTTCCTCCATTGGCCATACCCATCGTCACTGCTTTTTGCTGCTCAGCGGCGCCCCATCTTGCTGCCCCACCCACTTGCCATTGTTGCCCTATACCTCCCTTGTCACTCCCAGCCATGCCCTTGGTTGCGACCTCCTCTACCATAGCTGCTTGCTGCCGTTGCCATTATGCCTCCATAGGAGACGACGCTACCAACATCTCCTTCCAATGCCACTCCAACACTGATTGATACTGACCATTGTTGTCCCTCGACCATTGCTTCTCTAGCCACTACCTTCAACATCATCCCTTCTTCCCCTGCCTCCTCCGTTGCTTCCAGCACGACTCCTCCCCTTCTCCACTACAGTCGCACCATCAACACTACCCTCGTTTCCTCTTCTCCACCGATAGTGATAACAGTTGCAGCCACCTCTTGTTATCCTTCCCTTGTTCGTGTTGCCATCCTTCCCCTGTATACGAATCCAGCGTTGTCATCCTCAGTTCCCGCTTTGTCTGGCGTTGTCAGCGCACCTTCAGCTCACTTAGGATCTTGCTTCCCTACACTGCTGCCATCTCTATTCCCACCCATCACTGCCATCCTATTCTGTAGCTGTCGTTGCTGTTGTTAGTTATAGGTGCCCTGCAAGCCAATCACGTGAGCGATGGCACGTGTAACATGTTGCATGATCTTTTTGCTTATAATTAATATTGGTATATTCTCATATTATATTATATATTACATATATATTGTGATATCTTTGGTTTTGAGCAATGAGAATCGAATCATGATGAGATCACAATAATAAGATCGATTAACTTTTAAACACAGATCCTAAATAATCCTAGTCATAGGTTAATTAAGAGGGACATCAAGATAACTGGACAGATTGATGTACTATATACCCGTCCATATGATAGAGGTGGTTGGTCTCATGGCCACATGTGTGAAGACACTAAGGATATAGTACAAGTGCTCATTGGAGAATGAGAGTTCACTGATTGATCCATTTATGGAATACTATATGGTTAATGATATCAAATGTCAGACAACGATTCCATAGTCCCAGTTGTGTATGTGGTCCTTAGACTTGAGATACCAAGGATGACTTATATGAATACTCCTTTCTTTGACGCCAGACTTATATGTTTGGAAAGTTTCAGATCTAGTACAACTAGTTATCGGGATTGGTAGTCAACCTTACGAAGGTAATTAAGTATCAATAGAGGATCATCCACTCTTGGTATCATGACAGGAATACTCATATATGCTTGCCCAGACAAATCCATAGCCAGGGTCATTCGGATTGAGAGAGGAGTTCTCCGGGAGAATCCGATTAGAGTGGGACTATGATGAATTTCATACGTGTCCTGACAGTAAGTACAATGTCTAATATACAGTCTCTGGGATATTAGTTGGATGAGGGATTATAGATACACGGTAACTATGGACAAACAGGTCTGATTGATTCGATCCCCCTGTACTGTTTGGGGACTATGGCATAATGGCCTAGTACGTCCATAGTCGATAAGTCGAGTGAATTATTATGGGGATAATAATTCACTATATAAGAAGAAGTTCTGATAGGAGTGACTTACGGCCAGCTCGGTATCAGGCCTAGAGAGTCACACATATATGGTGGATGCTTCAGCGAATAGAGGATTGGATGGAGATCCAATTAGCCCATATTCTCATTATATGAGACCTTGCACTGATGGACTCCTTGCTTGAGGCCCAATTAGAGACCTAAGGAGATTATTGGATAGAGATCTAATAATGCAAGGTTAGTGGGTTATTGAATGAAGATCCAATACCCATTAAGGCAGGACCCCCTAGGGTTTATGGTGACTCTCTATAAATAGGAGGGGAGACTCATGGTTGATAGGTTACAACTTTAGCCTCCTCCTTATATTCTCTTCTCTCCCTCTGTGCAAGAGTTGCGAGATCAGATTGGAGGAGTTTTGATGCAAAGATTCATCGTGTGGATACCACTAGAGAGGAGGACACTTGACCTCCTTCATCTTCTCCATCCGGATATGGAAATATAGAGATATACAATCTCCCTAGGTAATCAATCTATCACATTACGTGGTTTTATCGATTTTTACGGCTTTCTCGCGATCCAATATTTTGCATGATGATTTGATCTACATGGGAAACATGTTTTTGTTTTGATTTCCACTACGCATGTGATGCTCCCATTGAGGTTTCCCAATAGTGGTATCAGAGCCACGCTTTTCATGCGAAAGATTAGTTTTAAACTCTGTGTGATGTTATTGAATCACGTAGAATTGTTCTACGTATTTTTGTTATGTTTTTGCAGTAAACATAATGAGGAAACAGGGCAACAAACTTTGGCTAGGCCATCTGCAAGGGTGGCTGGCCACGGCTAGGCCCCCTATAGGGGCGGCCGACCATGGTCTGGCCACCTACAAAGGGGCGACCGATTGTGGCCAAGGCCCCTTACAAAGGGGCGACTAACTGCCAAGGCTCCCTGCAGGTGACCGCGGCCAACCCAGGGTGGCGATCAACCGCCACGATCATCACCTACAAGGGCTACCGCAGGGTAATAATGCTAGCCAGGATTGGCCCTTGGCGGTGACTACCGGCGGGCAGGCCACTGAGGGGCGGCGGCAGAGTGAGGGTGAGGGAAGAGGGCTAGGGCATCCTTTTGACAAAAGGATAATCCTGCCCCTCAGAATTTCAAAAATACCCTCAATAATTCTAAAAATCTCAAGAACTATCCTCTTATCCAAAATTCTAAAAATACCCTTGGTAATTTTAAAAATTTTGAGCATATCCTAATTTTCAAAAAAATAAATAATTAAATAGTTTAATTATTATTATATATCTAGTAATCCTACATGTGATGTATATATGATGTATGATATGGATAGATAATCATGAGTCATGTGTTGTGATATGTGTAATTGTGACTATTATTATTATTATTGGGGTCTGAAAGCCTCTATTTTTCTTATTTATTATCGAGCCTGTATGTATGTGATTATTTTGTAATTACATGGAGAGATATGACGGGAGCGTGGAGGTGGCACCAGGACCCACAATACCATGACGGGAGATCACAACGCATGGTGATATGACGAGGATCTAACGGAATCAATGATGATGAGATCAATGATCACAGGGCATGGAGATACGCCGATGCATGTATAGATCCTATTGTAAGTGATTAGACCTATTGGCTTGGGCTTTATCATATTAGGTAACGGTTTATGATCATCTGGTGTGGCTTGCATATGTGAAGTGTGTATATATATATTTATATGCGATATAGATATATACTAAATATATATATGTGTGACATGACATATTAGGAGATCGATACAAAACAAAAACCTCTCATACAATAATATTAAGTCGGTAAGCGTGAAACAATAAGATTGACTCATGTGGCCTTCCATTGTTATAAGAAGAAATTGAATCATGACATAGGTTGAGTTGGTCAAGTCCCTCGAGGCTCACCTATCTACGTGATCGAGATCTTGCCTACGACATAGAGATGTTACCGGTGACCTGAGGACATGGTATGCTCGGTTAAGTCCCTCGAGGGCATATTATCGAATCAGACTCATTTTGTAACGATGGTGATGACTTAACCGAACGTTATAGTTGGTCGAGTCACTCGAGACTATGATGATTCAAAAGTCAAACATGACTGGAATCACAAGTAGTTGTGATTGACAAAAGTTTCCTATCTTTTGGGCTTAGTGTAATTGGCCGAGTCCCTTGAGGTTGCACTAAGATGCCAATTAGATCTCAATCCCCACTAGGAGTCTATTAGAGATTTTCGCCTCATGTGTCGAGGGTGTCATGTAATTCGCTAGGAAAATAGTGGGAGTACATTACGATAGAAGTCCATATCTTAATTAATATTTTCTGTAAAGTTTGCATGTTATTTATTTACGCTATATCTTATTTGTCGCTTGCAAAACTATATGTAGCATACTTGATGCTAATCGCCTAATTGGTCCAAAGGCTCCGTAATTTGAGAATTATTCTTATGAAAGAGAAAATCGTATATGTCCTTAACACAAGTGTGCCCACGCCAGAGGAAAGGACAAGCGAGAATGAGATCGCTTACTTTGTGAAGTATAAAGATAGTCCTAAAGAATAACTTTTGCGTTGATCTTATACTTCAGTCTCTACCATATTTCTTTTCATAGTTTATTATTAACTTTAATATGACCAAGTTTGAGGTGACTCTACTTGAACTCCTCAATATATTAAGGGAAGTTGAGAATACCATCAAGAAAGAGAAGTCAATTCTCTATATTTGTGAGACTAACAGGAAAAGGAAGGCTAGTAAAACCCTTAAGAAGGGCAAGGGCAAAGAAAGACCGGGTAAGACAAAGGTTGCCAAGAAATATCCGACAAAGGACAAAGGTCAGTGTTTCCACTGTGGCCAAGATGAGCATTGAAAGAGGAACTGTAAGGACTACCTTATAGATAAGGCGAAGTAGAAGCTTGAAGAAGCTTCAGATATATCCATGATCAGTCTCCACTTGTCAGATTTTTATGATAACACATGGGTATCGGATACCGAGAGTGCTTATTATATCTGCAATTCATTACAGTTTTTAGCAAGACCTAAGAGATTGGACAGAGGTGAGATAGACCTCAAGATGGACAATAGAGTAAGAGTTGCTACAGTTACCATTTGGGAGGTCACCCTACATCTGCCTGGTGGAGTATCATTGCGTTAGATGCATGTTATTTTATTCCCTCTATTATCAAAAATATTATTTTCATCATTTATTTGATAATAAGTGGATATAAATTCGTTTTTGAGAATAATAGTTATTCAATAATTATGGATGATGAGATCATCACTAGAGGGACCCTGATAAATGGCCTATATGTGTTAGACACTTCTCCACATATCATAAATATAAATACATCTAAGAGGAAAAGAGATGTGGTGAACAATGCATACCTATAACATTGTAGGCTAAGTCATATATATATAAGAGAATGATTCAAAAGTTGCTAAAAGATAGATACTTAGATCCATTTGACTATGAGTCATATGTAACTTGCGAACCTTACCTTTATGGGAAGATGACCAATTCTCCTTTTAGTGGAACTAGAGAGAGAGCCACTAAGTTATCATAACTCAAACATAGCGATATATGTGGTCCTATGTTGACTTAGGCTTTAGGTGGTGACTCATACTTCATTGCATTCACTGATAATTTCTTTAGATATGGACACGTGTACTTGGTGAAGTATAAGTCTGAGGTCTTTGAGAAATCCAGAGAATATAAGAATGAAGTCAAGAACCAGATTGGAAAGAGTATTAAGACTCTTTGATCAGATCGAGGATAAGAGTACTTGATTACAAAGTTCACTCATTTCCTCAAAGGCAATGAGATTCTATCACAGTAGACACCTCCTTATACACCTCAGTTCAATGATGTATCAGAAAGGAGGAATCACACACTGTTAGACATGGTGTGATCCATGATGAGTTTTGATGACCTACCCATTTCATTCTAGGGATACACTCTAGAGACTGTAACTTTCCTTCTGAATAGAGTTTCATTAAAGTCGATGGTATCTATATCATATTAGATATGGAAAAGAAATAAGTCTGATCTTAAGGTGGTTAAGATTTGGGACTGTCCTGTCCACGTTAGAAGATACAATCCAGATAATTTGGAATCAAGGATAAAATAATGCAAGTTCATGGAATACACCAAGGAAACTTGTAGGTATTATTTCTATTATCTCGAGGACCGAAATGTCTTTATTGCTAAGAGAGTTGTGTTCTTAAGAAGGAACACATTCTTGGTAGAAACAATGGGAGTAAGATAGAATTGAACAAGACTAAAGAACCTAGCTCAAGCACCATTCTAAAGTCTGAGTTTGTTCAGGTACTTAACACATAAGTTCCAACTTTACATAGGTCTAGCATAGTATCTCACCCTCCTAAAAGATATGTGGGACATATCAGTGGAGAGGACTCTTAGGATGTTGATCCTTAGATCTACGAGAAGGCTATTATGAGTATAGACTCCGAGAAGTGGTAAGAAGTTATGAATTCTGAGATGGATTATATGTACTCTAACAAGGTTCAGAACCTTGTGGATGCACCTAAGGGTATTGTACCCATCGGGTGCAAGTGGATCTTCAAGAAGAAAATCGGAGTAGATGAAAAGGTGGAGACCTATAAGGCAAGACTGATAGCTAAAGGATATCGTCAAAGATAAGGGGTGGATTATGACAAAACCTTTTCATCTGTAGCCATGCTTAAATCCATCAGAATTCTTTTAGCTATTGTAGCACACTATGACTATAAGATCTAGTAGATGGATGTAAAAATGATATTCCTCAATGACAACCTTGAGGAGGAGGTGTATATGATACAACTAGAGAGATTTGTATATAAAGAGGGTCTAAATAAAGTGTGTAGGTTATTCAGGTCCATCCATTTATGGACTAAAGCAAGTTTTCCGAAGTTGGAACATAAGTTTGATGAGACGTTCAAATCTTATGACTTCATTAAGAACGAAGATGAGTCTTGTGTATACAAGAAGATAAGTGGGAGCGCTATCACCTTCTTGGTACTATATGTGGATGACATCATAATAATTAAGAATAATGTAGGAATACTCTCTATAGTAAAGACTCGACTATCTAGAAACTTTTACATGAAAGACTTAGGGGAAGCATCCTATATTTTGGGGATTCGGATCTATAGAGATAGATCCAAGAGGATGTTTGGCTTATCTCAATCTAGGTACATAGACTCCATTGTCAAAAGGTTTGGCATTGAGAATTCCAAGAGAGATCTCATACTGATGAGACATAAAATATCACTTTTGAGGAATATGTCTCCAAAGACTCCTAAAGAAAGGGTAAACATGGATAGGATATCCTATGTCTCAGATTTAGGATATATCATGTATATTATGCTATGCACAAGGCCTGATATAGCATATGCTCTGAATGTCACGAGCAGGTATTAGGCATATCCTAGTTTAGAACACTAGAAGACAGTGAAGTGTATCCTTAAGTACTTGAGAAGGACTAAGGATCTTTTACTGGTATATGAAGGAGGTAGCCTCTAGGTTGAGGGCTACACTGACTCGAGTTTTCAGTCCGACATTAATGATAGCAAGTCAAACTCAGGGTATGTTTTCATCCTGAATAAAGAAGCAATGGTGAAAAGTTCCAAGAAAGATACTACTGCTGGCTTAACCACAAAGGCGTAATACATTTCTGTAGTAGAAGCAACAAAAGAAAGGGGTATGAATGAAGAAGTTCATTAGGTATTTGAGAGTTATACCAAGCAGCGTGGAGCCGATTCCCATATACTACGACAATGACAGAGCAATTGCTTTAGTAAGGGAACTTAGGTCTCATCAGAATTATTCTGAGGAGGTTTGATCTGATTAGAGCGATCATGACCTGAAAAGATATAGCAATAGAAAGAGCTATATCTGAAGATAACATTACAAATCCACTGATGAAGCAACTGGCTTAGATTATATTTGTGTATCACAAGAGTCTGATATGAATCAGACATATAAGTAATTGGCTTTAGGTCAAGTGGGATATTGTTTGTTACAGGTGCCCTACAAGCCAATCATGTGAGTGATGACACGTGTGACATACTACGTGATCTTTTTGCTTATGATTAATATTGGCATATTCTCATATTATACTATCTTTTACATATATATTTTGATGTCCTTGGTTATATGTAATAGGAATTGGATCATGATGAGATCACAATAATGAGATCAATTCACCTTTAAACACAGATTCCAAATAATCTTAGTCATAGGTTACTCAAGAGGAACATTGAGATAACTGGACAAATCAGTGTACTATATAACTATCCATATGATGGAGGTGCCTGACCTTATAGCCACTTGTGTGGAGACACTAAGGATATAGTACAAGTGCTCATTAGAGAATGAGTTTACTAATTGATTCGCTTATGTAATGTTGTATGGTTAATGATACCTAATGTCAGACAGTGATTCCATAGTCCTAGTTGTGTATCTGGTCCTTAGACTTAAGACACCAAGGATGCCTTGTATGAGTATTCCTTTCTTTGACACTAGACTTACAGATTTAGAAAGTTTTAGATCTGATACAGTTAGTTATTGAGATTGGTAGCTAACCTTATGAAGGTAATTGAGTGTCAATAGAGGATCATCCACTCTCGGTATCACGAGAGAAATATCTCATATGTGCTTGCTTAAATAAATCCCTAGCCAGGGTCATTCGAATTGAGAGAGGAGTTCTTTGGGAGAATTCGATTAGAGCGAGACTACGATAGATTTCGTATGTGACCTAACAGTAGCATGTCTAATATACAATCTCTGGGATATTAGTTGGATGAGGGATTATAGATACACAGTAACTATGGACATAGAGGTCTGATAGATTCTATCCTTTTATAGTATTTGGGGACTATGTCATAGTGGTCTAGCATGTCCATAGTCGATGAGTCAAGTGAATTTATGGGGATAATAAGTCACTATATCAGAAGGAGTTTATATGGGAGCAACTCGCAGCCAGCTCGGTATCGAGCCTAGAGGGTCACACACATATGGTGGATGCTTCAGTGAATAGAGGATTAGATAGAGATCCAATTAGCCTCTATTCTCATTAGATGAGGCCCTACACTGATGGACTCCTTGCTTGAGGCCCAATTAGAGACCTAAGGATATTATTGGATAAAGATCCAATAATGTAAGGTTAGTGAGTTATTAGATGGAGATCCAATATATACTAAGGCAGGACCCCATAGGGTTTTTGGTGGCTCTCTATAAATAGGAGAGGAGACTCATGGATAATAGGCTATAGCATTGGCCTCCTCCTATTCTCCTCCCTCCATTTGTGTAAGAGTTGTGAGATTAGATTGAAGAAGTTTTGCTGTAGAGATCCATCATGTTGATACTGTTATAGAGGAGGTTGCTTAACCTCCTTCATCTTCTCCATCCAGATATGAAAATACAAGGATATACGATCTCCTTAGGTAATCAATCTATAATATAACATAGTTTTATTGATTTTTATGGATTTCTCGTGACCCAATATTTTATATGATGATTTGATCTGGGTGGAAAACTTATTTTTATTTTGATTTCCGCTGCGCATGTGATGCTCCCGTTGAGGTTTCCCAACAATTGTTGCCTTCCTCTTCCTTGTCGCTTGCCAGTCGCTACTTCTTCACCCGTAGCCGCTAATCCCCAACCACAACACCGCCATTACCTTTCACTCTGGCTGTGCCTTCTTCCTCCTCTGTTCCTAATCATAGCCCTTTGTCATCAATAGCAACCACCTCCCGCATCTCCTTTCCCAACGATTGCAGCAGCTGCCTTCATCAATTGTCCTTGCCTCCTCTACAATCACCGTAGCTGCCTCCTTGTTTCACAACCACCACAACCTAGCCCATCTCTTACACCTCCAGCAGAGACGACATTATGCCCCTATCCCGTTGTCATCTCCCTTTTCCCCTTCAACCGCAATAAGCATCGCTACTTGCATGACACTACCAACATCTCCTTCCAACGCCCGCTACCCTCTTCTTCCTCTGTCGGCCACATCGTTGTTGGTTGTCAATGTCGTCGCCTATAGCCATGCAACCACCAACCATCACAGTCCCTTTCCTCCCCCATCATGCTACCTCCCATTGCGATTCCGCAGCCGCTTTTGCTGCTGCACCATCTCCCTTTTCCCCTTCAATTGCAGCGAGCATCGCTGCCTGCATGACTTTGCCAGCTTCTATTGTAGCTATCTCTCATTACTATCTGTCATCAGCACTACTCCCTCCTTCACCGTCGGTGTTCCCTTCCCCTACCCCTACCTTTATCGGAGATACCACTACTGCCGTCCTTCGCTTTCTATGCTGACGCTGTTGCCTTCCAGCCCTGGATGCTCATGAACCCGCAGTGCTCTTACCCCATACAATAACAAAAATAGGGGAGCAACCTCTCTTTCTTACATTGACCAAAATAGGGCAACTTCCAGCCCTCAGCCATTGCCATCTCCCTTCTTTGCTGGTTACACCAACTCTACACCTTTTCCCTTGACCACCACAACCTCGACAGCAGCGATCCCTTACTGCCACAAGCGCCCACTTCCTTTGTAGCCATGCCAAATAGGATGTTACTAATGTCGTCGACCCAACACCAAAATAGGAATTGAATATTATAGATCTGCTCTCTTACATAATGGCGATCAATAACTCAATGGAAGCAAAATTTGAAGCTTTTGAAGCCCGTATAGAGAATAGACTATAAGAACTCTTCAACGAATTCAAAAGAAGAGTATTAGAGAGCCCTAACAAATCTCAGCATGGTGAAAGTTCCAATCTTAAGGGGAACTAATATGAAAAGTGTAAGCATGGGCAAGAGACATGATACCCACGCATGGAGTTTCCCAGATAGAAAGATGAAGACCCAATTGATTAGATTTCTTGTACTGAATTTTTTTTTTATAGGACTCCGGAGGAATCAAAGATGGAAATAGCTTCTATCCAACTCATAGGAGATGCGATCTAGTGGTATGATTTATATAAGACCTATCACGGAGTCCCTTCATGGGGATAGTTCAAGAGAGAGCTTTTGATTCGTTTCGGATCGTTGGAGTATGAGAACGTTAATGGATAGCTCGCCAAAATCTATTAGACTTCTATAGTACAAGAGTATCAAAGCAGATTTGAGTGCATGTCGAACCAAACCCGAGAATGGTTTGAGAAACAATTAATGAATAAATTTATCAAGGGACTTAATCTCAAGATCTGTTGTGAAGTTAAAGCTCGCCACCCCTGTACCATGATGGCTGCAATATCATTTGCCCACGTGCATGAAGAAAAAATCAATATGGATACTTGTCAAAATAAAAGCTTCATTAGACATGAAATCAGCAAATGACCCCCCCATCTATTCCTAGCTAAATCTCAGACATCTAAAAGCCGACACGAGAAGAATATAAGGAATGATCAACAAAGGATTTATGCTTGTATTATAATAAAGACCGATACAAGCAAGGGAAGCTGCTGACGATTGAGCCAATTAAGGAATAATCAGAAACTAGCAATGTGGAGTCCGATCATGAAAGCTATGACAAACATCTGACGATTGAGCCAATTAAGGAGGAATAAAAACTTACATGTGGAGTCCGATCATAAAGGTTATGACAAACTTCTGACGATTGAGCTAATTAAGGAAGAATCAAAGATAATGTGGGATCCGATTATGAAGGTATGGATTCTAATGAAGATATTAGACCTATCACACATATAGTGCTTACATTAGCCGGCTACTCTAACTTACATGCAAACCATAAAAATTAAAGGAATTTTGAAACATCAGCCTACTACTATTTTAATCGATACTGGTGGCATCAATAATTTTATGGACAAAAAGCTTGCTAACCGATTAACCTCTCACATTAAAGACTATAACAAATTTGAAGTCAAGATTGCTGATAAACAAATTCTAACTTATGATAACAAGTGTTCAAAGATAAAGCTGATCATACAAGGAAAGAACAACTTGTGGATTTCTTTTTAATATCTCTGGAAGACTTTGAAGTGGTGATTCTCAAAAGAAGACATAGAATTACCACTAGCCATCAGATACAGAAGATTCTTTAGAAGACTACAATGATTACTACACCAGAAAACTGACCCATTACTTACAACAAGTGGAGATCATACCTAAATGATCAAAGGATTGTGATGTGCGGCAAATGTTACAATGCTCTTAATATTTGATGTTGCGTAGCCTTGAAGATAAGGTTGATTTGAAGAGGGTGGGTCTGATAGGACCCTAACATAATTGGATCCTCATCTATTGAGTCATGTTCTTTATTGAGTCATGTTGCTCGGTCCAATCAAGTCAATTAGGAGTCCTAGTAGGAGTTGGAGTCTATCTGATTAGGAATCCTAGTAGGAGTTGGTGTCTATTTAATTAGGAGTCCCAGTAGGAGTCTATTTTAGGAGTCTAAGTTCAATTAAGAGTTGGTTAAGAGTCTTTATAAATAAGGGTATAACTATTTTATTTTGAGCAATCAATGAAGAAACTATGTTTTAGCCAATAGGCCAAAACCCTAAGAGGGTCGATCCCCTATAGAGATCAAAGAGGGCTGATCCCCTATAGAGATTAAGGAGGCTCGATTCCTTATAGTGATCATTTATCCTTCCTTTTCCATCTCCATCCACGACAGAACCCTAGGGGTTCTTACCAATTGGTATCAGAGCAGTGTCCTTGACATCTCGCTATTCATCTAATCCACTGCACTATCGCCCCTACAGTGATTGTTCATCTTCGATAGAAACCTTTAGGTTCCTATCAAGACAAGGGGGGGAAGAGAGGGGAGGTGGGGCGGGGTGGGGGAGGGTGGGGGTGGGGTTGTAGGTGGCGATAGCAGCAAGGTGGTAGGGGCTGCAGTGGAATGGATGAACAGCAGCAGCGAGATGCCAAGAACATCGCTATGATACCAGATGATAGGGACCCTAGCATTCTATCGTAGAGAAAGTGGGGATAATAATCTCTATAAGGGATCGACCCTCCTTAATCAGTATAGAGGATCAGTCCTCCTAGGTTTCGGGCAAATGCTGAAATCAATGTAGTACTTCTTATTGAAAAGCAAGATGATTACATGCTTATTTATAGGGTTCCACTAAGAGACCCTCCAACCCTGGACTCCTACTAAGAGTCCTACTAGACTGGGATTCCTTATTATTGGATTTCTAGGTGACTCAACTATCTTCTAACTAGATTGACTGGACTAACTTATATGACATGACTCAATAGATTAGGGCCTGGCCCTATTAGGGTCCTATCAACCTCCTCTTTTTTTGAGTCTTAAACCGATCAAAGAGCTTCAAATGGACCCATGAATGCAAGGAGACATTTGAAAAGTTGAAGGCACATCTCATCTAGATACCCCAACTCACCTCGACCAATCCAAGCGAGCGGCTAGGCCTATCTTATAGCCTCGAACCATGCAGTCAGCTCGGTATTGATACAAGAAGATGCAGGGACGCATCGACCCATCTACTACACCAGTCACTATGTAAACAAACCTAAGGAATGATACCCTCCCATCGAGAAATTAGCATTAGCCTTGGTACAAGCAGTTAGGAAGTTGTGACCTTACTTTCAAGCTCATACTATAAAGTTAGTCACCAATCAACTACTATGATAGATCCTTTTCAAGTTTGATATTATCAGTCGAATGCTCAAGTGGTCGATTGAATTAGTAGAATTCTATTAGGAACAATTGGCACTAAGAGGTGGTGAATTAGTGCAAGAGTAAATTAATATTTTAAATAAAAAATTTTCGCTTAAAGCAAGATCGAAAATCTGAAGCTGTTAGTTTAAGTTAAACAAGTGAATCTTATAGGGAAGTGGTAAGCTTCTTACTTAAAGACAACTTAAAAGAACAAGCAAATCTGAATAAGAAGATAGGTAATATCATAAGTGAAGTACTTGATTTCAAAGTCTTGCTTTTAAAACATAAATAAAAATTGAACACGTCTATTGGTGTTTTGTTAAAATCAATTAAGAACCCGACAATTGTAGGTAGTAAATCAAAAAAATAAGAACACTTACAATTATAGTGGTTTGAAACTAACCAGCCTATATCTACTTCCGAATCATCCTCCGTGAGGCACACCGGTGTTTACTATTGATCTCCATTGGGTGATCAAACCCTTATAACACTTTCAAGGGAGACAAGATTACAACTCTTGGATCACTCCTTTACCCCTTTTTTTTCTTACAACTATTACAATTTTTTCTCAAAATATAATCCCCCAAAAATTATTGTATAAAATACAAGAAAATTTGGGATATTTATAGACCCAAATGACGTAAGAATTTTGGAGCCAAAATTCAAACATACCCAGAAAATATGGGTATAAGTGGTTCACCTGCTGACTTGGGTGGCTCAATCGCCCAAAATCCTGGTACGCCCTATTTCCAGGGTAGGGCGGTTTACCCATCGACCCTGGGTAGTTCAGCCACCGTCAGTCACCCGAAAATCTGGGCGACAATGGTTTACTCGTCGGGATCTCTGGAAAAGTGGTTCCCTCCACTTTTCAAATTATGGCTTAAACCTGATGTTAATTAATCCTCTGGTCAACCAATTGAGCTCAACTTAAGCTCAATCAAACCTCAATAGTGGACCCGATTGCCTCTTTGAGTTGATTTCCAAATCACACTCAAATCAGACTCACTCTTAACCTACGATTTAAAGAGTACAATCAAACATGATCACTAAGCTTAATGACCTTACTCCCATATTCCGGCAACCTTTGGAATCTCTAGCTACATGTCTCACGGTCTTCCTCTGATAATCTCCCAAAGTGTTCCTAGCGAGCTTCCCGATCTCTTTGGCGAACTCCCGGCGAGCTCCCTCTACATTGTCCAATCCATGGCCTGATGTTTAAGCTTGATCTTGGGTCCATGTCTAATATGTAATATCTTTTCTCCACTGTGGTTAACCTGCATGATACTAACTATAACTTAATTACAATCAATCATAGTCATAAGTCCATTTTAAGACCTTCTCAACTCCCTGCAAGCCTTTCGACTACTTCTGACAATCTTTCGACGAGTCTCGATCTTCTTTCGACGAATTCCCTTGCCCCATCTTAGCAAGCTCCCAATACCCTCGGTGAGTTCCTGATGCACTCCATGCGAGTTCCCAATCGCATTGTCCAAACCCTGGCCCGATGCTTTGACTTTGTTAGTTACAGATGCCCTACAAGCTAATCACATGAGTGATGGCACGTGTGACACACTGTATGATCTTCTTTCTTATGATTAATATTGGCATATTCTCATATTATATTATTTATTATATATATATTGTGATATCCTTGGTTCTGTGCAATGAGAATTGGATCATGATGAGATCATGATAATGAGATCGATTCACCTTTAAACACAGATCCTAAATAATCTCGGTCATAGGTTACTCAAGAGAGACATTGAGATAATCAGATAGATCGGTGTACTATATACCCGTCCATATGATGGAAGTGGCTGGTCTCATAGCCACTTATGTGGAGACACTAAAGATATAGTACAAATGCTCATTAGAGAATGAGTTCACTGATTGATCCGTTTATAGAATGTTGTATGGTTAATGATACCTAATGTCAAATAATGATTCCATAGTCCCAGTTGTGTATCTGGTTCTTAAACTTAAGACACCAAGGATGCCTTGTATGAGTATTCTTTTCTTTGACGCCAGACTCATAGGTTGAGTAAGACAAAATGATTCTGTATGTGACTTGACAATACCATATCTAATATACGGTCTCTGGGATATTATCTTGATGAGAGATTATAGATACATGGTAACTATGGACAAACAGGTCTGATGGATTTGATCCCCCCTATACCATCTAGGGACTATGACATAGTGGCCTAGTATGTCCATAGTCGATGAGTCGAGTGAATTATTATGGGGATAATAATTTACTATATCAGAAGGAGTTCTGATGGGAATGACTCACGATCAGCTCAGTATCGGACCTAGAGGGTCGCACACATATGGTGGATGCTTCAACGAATAGAGGATTGGATGAAGATCCAATTAGGCTCTATTCTCATTAGATAAGACCCTATGTTGATTGGCTCCTTGATTAAGGCCCAATTATAGGTCTAAGGAGATTATTGGATAGAGATCCAATAATGCAAGATTAGTGAGTTATTGGATAAAAATCCAATATCCACTAAGGCAGGAGCCATAGGGTTTTTGGTGGCTCTCTATAAATAGGAGGGGAGACTCATGGTTGATAGGCTATAGCTTTAGCCACCACCTCCTATTAGGAGTGATTAGGCCCATTGGCTCGGGCTTAATCATATTAGGTGACGGCTCATGATCATCTGATGTGGCTTGCATATGTGATGTGTTATATATATATATATATATATATATATATATATATATATATATATATATATATATATATATGCATACGATGTAGATATATATTAAATATATATGTGTATGACATGACATATTATGAGATCGATATAAAACAAAAACTCCTCTCACGATAATATTAAGTCGGTAAGCGTGAGGCAATAAGATTGACCCATGTGGCCTGCCATTGTTATAGGAAGAAATTGAATCACGACATAGGTTGAGTTGGTGGAGTCCCTCGAGGCTCACCTATCTATGTGATCGAGTTCTTGCATATGACATAGAGATGTCACCGGTGACTTGAGGACATGGTATGCTTGGTTGAGTCCCTTGAGGGCATATTATCGAATCATACTCATCTTGTAATGATGGTAATGACTTAACTAAATGTCATGGTTGGTCGAGTCCCTCGAGACTATGATAATTCACATGCCGAACATGACGGGAATCACAAAGAGTTGTGATTGGCAAGAGTTGCCTATCTTTTGGGCTTAGTACAATTAGTCAAGTCCCTCGAGGTTACACTAAGACACTAATTGGATCCTGATCCCCACTATGAGTCTGTCAGAGACTTCCATCTCACGTGTCGAGGGTGTTGCGTGATTCGCTAAGAAAATAGTGGGAGTATATTAAGATAGAAGTACATATCTTAATTAGTATTTACTGTAAAATCTGTATGTTATTTAATTTACACTATATCTTGCTTGTCACTTGCAAAACCCCTCCGTGGCATACTTGATGTCAATCGCCTCATTGGTCTAAAAGCTCTGCAATTTGAGAATTATTCTCACGGAAGAAAAAATTGTATATGTCTTTAACATGATTATGCCCACGCTAGAGGAAAGGATAAGCGAGAATGATATCACTTTCTTTGTGAAGTATATGGATAGTCCTAGAGGATAACTTGTGTATTGATCTTATACTTCAGTCCCTATCGGATTCCTTTTCATAGTTCATTATTAATTTTAATATGAACAAGTTTGAGGTGACTCTCCCTGAGCTCCTTAGTATGTTGAGGGAAGCTGAGAGTGACATCAAGAAGAAGAAACCAGTTCTCTATATTAGTGAGACCAAAAAGAAAAGGAAGACCAGTAAAATCCTTAGGAAGGGCAAGAGCAAAGAAAGACCAGGTAAGACAAAGATTACCAAGAGAGACCCGGCAAAGGATAAAGGACAGTGCTTCCACTAGGGCTAAGACGGGCATTGAAAAAGGAACTGTAAGGACTACCTTATAAATAAGGTGAAACAGAAGCTTGGAGAAGCTTCAGCTATATTCATGATCAGTCTTCTTGGTGCTATATGTGGATGACATCCTAATAATTGGGAATGATGTATGAATGCTCTCCATAGTAAAGGCTTGGCTATCTAGAAACTTCTCCATGAAAGACTTAGGGGAAGCATCATATATTTTGGGGATCCAGATCTATAGAGATAGATCCAAAAGGATGCATGGCTTATCCTAGTCTAGGTACATAGACTCCACTGTCAAAAAGGTTTGGCATGAAAAATTCCAAGAGAGGTCTCATACCGACGAGACATGGAATATCACTTTCTAGGAGTATGTCCCCAAAGACTCCTAAAGAAAGGGCATACATGAATAAGATACCTTATGCCTTAGCGATAAGGTCTATCATGTACGCGATGGTATGTACTAAGCCTGATATATCACATGCTTTGAGTGTCACGAGCAAGTATCAGGCAAATCCAGGTTTAAAACACTAGAAGGTAGTACAGTGTATCCTTAAGTACTTGAGAATGACTAAGGATCTTTTACTAGTATATGGAGGAGGTAGCCTCCAGGTTGAGGGCTACACGGACTCGAGTTTTCAGTCCAACATTGATGATAACAAGTCAAATTTAGGGTATATTTTCACCCTGAATGGAGGAGTAGTAAGCTGAAAGAGTTCCAAGTAAGATGCTACTACTGACTCGACCATAGAGGCGAAATATATTATTGTAGTAGAAGCAGCAAGACAAAGGGGTGTGGATGAAGAAGTTCATCAAAGATTTGGGAGTCATACCAAGCAGCGTGGAGCTGACTCCCATATATTGTGACAGTGACAAGGTGATAACTCTAACAAAGAAACTCAGGTCTTAACAGAATTGTTCTGAGGAGGTTCCATCTGATTAGAGCGATCATGACCCAAAAAGATATGACAATGGAAATAGTTCTATCCGAAGATAACATTGCAGATCCACTGACGAAGCCATTAGCTCATATTATATTTGAGTGTCATAAGGGTTTGATAGGGATCAGACACATAGGTGATTGGCTTTTGGTCAAGTGGGAGATTGCTAGTTACAGATGCCCTACAAGCCAATCACGTAAGTGATGACACGTGTGACACGCTGTATGATCTTTTTGCTTATAATTAATATTGACATATTCTCATATTATATTATTTGTTATATATATGTTGTGATGTCTTTGGTTCTGTGCAATAGGAATCGGATCGTGGTGAGATCATAATAATGAGATCGATTCACCTTTAGACACAGATCCTAAATAATCCCGGTCATACGTTACTCAAGAAAGACATTGAGATAACTAGATAGATTGGTGTATTATATACCCATCCATATGATGGAGGCGGCTGGTCTCATAGCCACTTGTGTGGAGACACTAAAGATATAGTACAGATGCTCATTAGAGAATGAGTTTACTAATTGATCCACTTATGGAATGTTGTATGGTTAATGATATCTAATGTCAGACAGCGATTCCATAGTCCTAGTTGTGTATCTGGTTCTTAGACTTGACACACCAAGGATGCCTTGTATGAGTACTCTTTTCTTTGACGCTAGACTTACAGGTTTGGAAAGTTCCAAATCTGGTACAATTGGTTATCAGGATTGGTAGCCAACCTTACGAAGGTAATTGATTATCAATAAATAGAGGATCAACCACTCTCGGTATCACAAGAGAAATATCTCATATATGATTGCTCAAACAAATCCCTAGCCAGGGTCATTCGGATTGAGAGAGGAGTTCTCTGGTAGAATTCGAATAGAGCAAGATAAACTGATTCTGTATATGACCTGATAGTACTATGTCCAATATATAATCTCTGGGATATTATTTACATGAGGGATTATAGATACATAGTAACTATGGATAGACAGGTCCGATAGATTTGATCCCCCTTGTACCATCTGAGAACTATGGCGTAGTGGCCTAGTATGTCCATAGTCGAAGAGTCGAGTGAATTATTATGGGGATAATAATTCACTATATTAGAAGGAGTTCTAATGAGAGTGACTCACAATCAACTCGATATCAGGCCTAGAGAGTCACACATATATGGTGGATACTTTAACGAATAGAGGATTGGATGAAAATACAATTAGCCCCTATTCTTATTAGATGAGACTCTATGTTAATGAGCCCTTTGATTAAGGCTCAATTATAGGCCTAAGGAGATTATTGGATAGAGATCCAATAATACAAGGTTAGTGGGTTATTGGATGGAAATCCAATACCTACTAAGGCAGGAGCCCTAGGGTTTGGCTCTCTATAAATAGGAGGGGAGACTCATGGTTGATAAGCTGCAACTTTAGCCACCACCTCCTATTCTCCTCCTTCTCACTGAGCAAGAGTTGCAAGATCAGATTGGAGGAATTTTGCTGCAGAGATCCATCATGTAGATACCGCTAGAGAGGAGGACGCTTGACCTCCTTCATCTTCTCTATCCGGATCTAGAATACATATACGATCTCCCTAGGTAAAATTAATCTCTCAGACATCACAGTTTTTTTATTTTTATGATTTTTTTCGTAACTCTAATCTTTTGCACGACGATTTGATCTGTGTGGGAAACTAGTTTTTATTTTAATTTCTGCTGCGCATGTGATACACCACTACAAACTCGACTCTGGCTAAACTTCTAATTATAATATTCTTTCTGTTGTAGTTAATCCTGCATCAATCAATTATAACATTTTTGTTAGATCAAACACTCATCAATTGATTTCATCATCAAAATTTGAGATTTAATAATCTATCCCTTTTTGATGATGATAATCAATTGATGACAGGAGTTAATCCTAACTCCCCGTAAATCTATGCCACTTAAATTTAAGATAATCACACACTCTTAAATTCAAGTATTTTTAAGCAATCAATATTTCAAGCAAATTTCAACATAATTTGCATTAAGTCATCTAATCATAAATTTTAAAAATAATTATACATCCAATCCATGATATCTAAGTATATGATTAATATCATGTGTCATCAATGTATATATCTCCCTCTTTGTTATCAACAAAAAGGTAAAATATAGGGCTAAGGATTTTAAGACACATGAGCTTTTGCTCCCTTTTATAAAATACGACATGAGTTATAAAGAATTTTCTGCTTCTTGTGAAAAATGGGAGAAAATAAGAGAGGAGTTGTAAAATATTATTTCATTAAGAAGAGCTCTTAATAATTTTCAAAAGGAATATTAAGATAAGCTCATAAGTCGAAGTTCAAACTATTTTAATCACATTATGTGCAGTACATCATATCATCCTAATAAAATTATGATTATTGTTCTAAATCATCATGTATATTTTCAAAATCAACATGCATTATCATCATGCATATTAGCAATTTTACATCATGCAAGCTAACAATTTTTGCTCCCCCTTGATAGGATATAAACATAATTTTCTTATGAAAGAATTTTCTTCCCTTTCTTTGAATAATAAATAAGAAATAAGGGAGGGGGGTGAGAGACATTGTATCACAAAAATAAGGCTCAATATTTTAGATGTAAATTCTAAGATCCAATAATTAAGAGCCACTCAGGCAATTAAATTATGTGATTTTCTAACATAAATAGCAAATCATGTATTTTGTAGATCATCTTTCATGTATATTTTCTTCCCTTTTTTGTAAACAAGAAGGTAGAAACAAAGAAGACAAGTAAAAAAATATCATATCATAAAAAATGCTCAATTTTATAGATGTAAATTTTATAGATATAAATTTTGAGTATCAAGTAAAAATAAGAGTTACCCATGCAAGTTAATTCAAAATCCCAGCAATTGAATAATATTATGCAAATTTCAAGCAAGGTAGCAAATCAAGCAAATCATATCTTATGTAGATTTTGATAATAATCATCAAGAATTCTAAAAAAAAACATGATAGTAGATTAAGCTCAAATTGTAAATCTAATATTTTAAGTGCATTTAGAAAGTTCTAATTTTCTTCTAAGCAAATTATTTTCATTCAAGATTATCATATACTATTTGCTTCTAATCATATTAAGAATTTTATCTCTTATTTTTGTGTCATTGTCAAGAAAAAAATATGATGACATAATATCTTCTTAACATTCATATTCAAATTATGCCAAAAAGCACAAGAAGATCATGTCATTAAAGATAAAATCAAAATTTTGAATATCAAAAGACATGATTTCATTTAATAAGTTTCTTCTCCTTTTATTTGTATAAATAGTGAACATGAGTCATAGGAGATTAAATAATCTTAATTTATTTAGATAGGTCTCCTTTTTTTTTAATAAAATAGAAGAATGATCTTGATAAAAAGTTTCAACTTATAATTGTCAAGATCATAAATCTCCTTTTTATTAAAAAAAAATCACAGAAATCAATAACGTGATTCCTATAATGTAAAAATCAAGTCAAGAAATTAAGGAAATATTCATGATAATACAAATCTTTTTCAATTTTCAACTTATCACAAATTTAAAAAATACTAATTTTGGTGATAATTATGTCATTCATGAGTTTTAAAATAAATCTTGTCAAGATAGATATTGATATCAAAAGATATTCATGAATATTAAAGATATAATTTAATTTAATAAATCTCCTCTTAGATGATAAAATAGAACTTTAAGAGAATAAAGAAGAGCTTTCATATCAAATTATAAATATCAATATCATGAATTAATTTTGAGGAAAAAGTATATGAAACTTCAAGTTTTCAAGAATATGATTCATAAGAAGATTTTTAAGTTATAGATCCGAAGATAAATTATGATTCATTTATATGACTTTCTTTAAGTGAATTTATATAAGGATTTCAAATTGTAATTTTTTTAACTTGTCAAGATTATGATAAAATCATCAAAATATCAATAACATTGGATAGATTCATCAATCTCTTATAAAACAAAATCATTTAAAAACTTATCCAAAATCATCATCAAAATTTGATTTTCGAAAAATTCAATGAAGGCATCATATATTATTTTTCGATTGCTAAAGTTCTCTAATCCATTTTTATAGTTTAAGAGATTCA
The DNA here is from genome assembly GCA_021527575.1 of Ensete glaucum. Taxonomy (NCBI): domain Eukaryota; kingdom Viridiplantae; phylum Streptophyta; class Magnoliopsida; order Zingiberales; family Musaceae; genus Ensete; species Ensete glaucum. The sequence goes on along the minus strand of CM038558.1, from coordinate 34,875,065 downwards.
AAAATAATATTATTATTTTATCTCTTGTTGAAGGATTAATAGGATAAAAATATTTCTAAGAATAATCGTCCTTTTTTTTAAAGTTTATTTAATGTCATTTAAAGTCAAAAATAAAATTTTATCAAGATCATGGCAATAAAATATTTTTAAACAAAAGCTTCGATTTATTTTAAATCCAATGATTTTTATATGTTGGAAGATTCTACCATATTATTAAGAAGTTTTTCTTTTAAAGATAAATAACTTTGTATATGACTTTTTAAGTTCAAATTCAATATTTGGTCATTTAATCTCAAGACAATGTACATAAATACAAGCACACAAATCAATATATTAATCATTATCAAAATCTCCCTTTTATGTTTATAATTTTTTATTAAAGATAGCTAAACTTTTATTAATCTAATTCTAGCATGCTCTAGCTATGTAAAGATTATGCATCATTAATGAATTATCCATAAGATTCATTACCAATAATTTTATTTTCAATAATATTTATTATTATTTACGTTAGTGAGCTTAAAAGATTGTTAGATCTCAAATCATATGTCTTAAGCATCTAAGACATTATTTAGTACTCCTAGCTTTGTTAGGAGATAAATTTATAAAAAAGATTCAGGTATCTATTTTATATTAGGACATATATGAATAACTTTGTCTTTCTTATTTAATGGTTCTTGGTGGTTTATTATTCCCTTAGGAATCCAAACTAACTTGTAAAGACTATAATTTTTAAATAGACATTTGTTCGCTTTATATCTTAATCTACCACAAAAATTATATTTTATTTTTGGTGATAAATTTAAAGTAGGTCCTTTAATAAATATGGTTGACTTTTGTTGAACAAAGCCTATGTCATTTCTTTTATTAATATGACCCTTATTGGCAAAGATCATATTTAGGGAATTGTTTTTATTTTCAAAATTTTCTAATATTGACTTAAACATGATATTTTCTTTGTTAATGTTCTCTAGAATTTCATATTTAGAACTAGGATTATGTGATGCTAATAACTTATGCATTTCATCAACTTTACCAACTAACAAATCATGTTCATTTTTAAGCAACTTAAAAGATTTGCTAAGTTTTATAAACTCATCAAACAAATCATGGAACATGTTTAATAATTATAAAAAATGTTTAATAAATCACTAACCTTATTATCGATAGCCATAAGAGCGAGGTTCTCCACTTCTTGGTTGTGATTTTATCTTTGGAGCTCCTCGGCTTCTTGCGTTTATAACAAGAGGTTTTGTCCATCTTTAGATCATTTTTAAGGTTCATGTTAATTAATTTATTTGGTTCATTTGTCAAGGGTTCAAAATCCTCATCACTCGAGATTTCACTCGAGGAGTCATATGTTCTCAAATTCCTTTGTAATCTTTGGAAGATGTTCTTTAAATTTATTTTTAGAAGTATTTTTATTTAATGATTCATTTAGTTTAGTTATGCTTTCGTATGTCATTTCTAATTATGCCATATATCGAAAGACGAATCAAAACAAGAAACCCAATCAAATTCATTTTTATCAAGTGCACAATATAAGACATTCATAGCGTTTGTATTCAATGAAAACATTTATTTTTCATAATCATTTCAATCATTTGTTGAATTGGATGACTACTGAAGACTTTTTTCAATAATACACCACAAATCAAGATCTATCGAAATAAAAAATATATGCATTCATATTTTCTAAGATGTGTAGTCCGTCCCATTAAACATAGGAAGATTTGTGATGCATTGACCCTTGCCGAAAAAAGCCATTTCTCTTGGGTGTTAAACCAAATAAGAAGAACGTGACTTTAATACCAATTGTTAGGATTAATTAGCACTAAATAAAAATCAAAAGCATTTATTGGTGTTTTATTGAAATCAATTAAAAACCCAACAATTGTAAGCAGTAAATAAAAAAAGTAAGATTACTTACAATTATAGTGGTTTGTCATTAACTAACCTATGTCCACTTCCAAGTCCTCCTCCTTGAGGTATACCGGCGTCTACTATTGATCTATTTTAGGTAAGATCAAACCCTTACAACACTTACAAGGGAGACAAGATTACAACTCTTAGATCACTCTTTTACCCATTTTCTTTTTCTTATAATTTTCATAAAATTTTCTCAAAATATAATCCCCCAAAAATTATTGTATATAATATAAGAAAACTTGAGATATTTATAGACCAAATGACTTAAGAATTTTGGAGCCAAAATTAAAATATACTTGGAAAATCTAGGTACGAGAGGTTCACCCATCGACTTGGGCGGCTTAGCCACCCAAAATCCTGGTATAGGTGGTTTACCCACTGGCCCTGGGCGATTCAGCCGTTGTCAGCCACCCAAAAACTTGGGTGGTAGCGATTTACCCGTCGGAATCTCCGAAAAGTGGTTCCCTCCACTTTTTGAATTTTGGCTTGAACTTAATGTTAACCAATCCTTTGGTCAACCAATTGAGCTTAACTTGAGCTCAATCAAACCTCAATAGTAGACTTGGTTGCCTCTTTGAGTTGATTTCCAAATCACACTCAAATCGGACTCACTCTTAACCTATGACTTAAAGATTATAATCAAACATGACTCCCGCATTCCAGCAACCTCTAGAATTTTTAGCAGCGAGTCTCATGGTCTTCCTTCAGTGATCTTCCGACATGTTCCTAGCGAGCTTCCCAATCCCTTCAGCGAATCTCCTAGTGAACTCCCAATGAGCTCCCTCTGCATCGTCCAATCCTTGGCCTGATGCATAAGCTTGATCTTGGGTCCATGTCTAATCTGTAACATGTTTTCTCTATCATGGTTAACCTACATGATACTAACTATAACTTAATTAATTATAGTCAATCATAACAATAAGTCCACTTCAAGACCTTTCCAACTCCTGGCAAGCCTTTCGGCTATCTCGAACAATCTTCCGACAAATCTCGATCTTCTTCCGGCAAACTCTATTGTGCCATCCTGACAAGCTCCTAATACCCTCGGCAAGCTCCCGATGCACTCTAGGCGAGTTCCCAATCGCATCGTCTGAACCCCGACCTGATGCTTGGACTTAACTCTGGCCAAACTTATGATTATAATCTTTTCTTTGTTATAGTTAATCCTGCATCAACCAACTCTAATAACCTTGTTAGATCAAACACTCATCAATTAATTTTATCATAAAAATCTGAGATTCAACAAAGACATCCATATATATACCAAGGATGGCCATTAAAGCTCAAGTATTGGCTAATTTCATCTCCGAGCTTACTCATGTAGAAGGGGCAAATAACCAAGAATGCGTTGAAGAAAAGTGGATGCTATATGTGGATGGATCGCCCACCATTGAAAGAGGAAGAGTAGGACTTGTTTTAAAAGGACCGAATGAACAACAAGATGAGCTCACCTCCGATTTGAGTTCAAAGCCACTAACAATGAAACTGAGTAAAAAGCACTGCTATTAGGGCTTTGACTCACCATAAAATTACATGTCAAGGAACTAGATGTCTTTAGTGACTCACAGCTAGTCGCCTACCATGTCAACAAAAGCTATGAGAGATACAACCATAACGAAATACTTAGTCGAGGTATGACACCTTGCTAGTCGTTTCCTTTGTCTCTCAGTAACTAGGGTCTCTCAGAGGAAGAATAACTGAGCTGATGGTAGGACCAAAGGGGAGAGGGGGGGAGTTAGTGCTCACATGAAAATTATATCAAATGAAAACTTCCATCGACTTGAGGATTCGTTCGATAAAGCTCATATCAAAAATATATTTAAACTTGAAATGTTCGTAAGACTATTAAATAAGTAAATCAATTTATAAAATAATTAAGTAATAAAGAAAAGAAGACACAAATTTTATAGTGGTTGGAAATTAGTGTTCACGTGAAAATTATATCGATTGAAAAACTTTCATCGATTTGAGGATTCGTTCGATAAAGCTCATATCAAAAATGTGTTTAAACTTGAAAATATTCATAAGACTGTATTAAACAAGTAAATTAATTTACAAAATAATTAAGCAGCAAAGAAAAGAATGCACACAAATTTTATTGTGGTTCGGTCTACGTGACCTACTCCACTCCCGATTCCTCCTCTATTTAGGTCACCGACTTCCACTATCGATCTTTTTTCAATGGGCGAATATGAACTACTCTCTTACAATCCTTTTTTTCCTTTTCATAGGTTTAGGAGATGATCTTTACAAGCCACTCACCCCTCTCTTAAACTAAAACCAAAACTTAGAGCTAGAGGAGAATTCTCAAGTAATTATACCAGAGTTTTCACACTATTTTTGTTCCCTATTCTTACTCTTCCAAGCAAAAATGAGTGGGGTATTTATAGACCCCAAATGACTTTAAAAGTTGGAACCAAAATTCAAATACCTGAGATCTCAGTATACGGGCAATACCGCCATCGGCACCGGGCACTACCACCGCTGAACAAAGCCCGGGAATTTGGGCTCTGGCAATACTACCCAAAATAGGCGGTACTACTACCAACAACTGATGGTACCACCACCCAAGAATCTTGAAAAAGGTACATTTTAATACTTTTCATACCCTAGGGTGTACTATCTCTTGACTTTGTTGTACCTCCTCCAAGGTCAACAAAATGAGCCTCATAATGGGTTCAAATCAGCCTTAAATAAGGCTTATTTATGGCCCAATAGGCTCCTAATTGAGTTAGCCTAATTATATTAAAAACTAACCTGATTAGAACTCTAAACTACTTTGATCTTGACAAATTATTGCAAGGCATGAATCATATGTTGTCCAGTAAGTCATTGGTTCATTCGGCACTTCGTCCGACCTTTCGACGTATCGTTCTTTGTTATGGTGTATTACCTATGTTAGGATCAATTAGCACTAAGAGGGGGGGGGGAGGGGCGGGCACGGGGTTGAATTAGCACTAGTGTTGAAAACCTTAGTTTTCAAAATACTTGCTCAAAATAAAATCAAAAATTGAAAGTATTTTGTTTAAGTTGAATACATGAGCAATTAAACTATAAACAATGCTAAGTTACTATCTTACTTAAAGAAAACTTAAGCAAGAACAAGTAAATTCAAAAAGGAAAATTAATAAAGGCTCACAATTTATAGTGGTTCCGCCAAAACTTAGCTTATGTCCACTTTTCAGAGTCCTCCTCCTTGAGGCCCGTCGATGTCCACTAATGACCTTATTCGGGTGAAGATCAAACCTTTATACTTTTCTTTCTCTCCTTTTCACAGGTTCAGGAGAGGAATCTTCTTACAAGAATCTTTCTTCCCTTAGTCTCTCTTTTCACTTGTAGCTCACAAGGGAAGCTCTCAAGATTTTTACAACACTTTTTAGAAGAATTTTCTTCCTTTTTTGTTCACCACACCTTTTCTCTAAGCAAGAAAACTTAAGGTATTTATATACCCCAACTAGCTTTAGAAATCAAGCCAAAATCCAACCAATCTCGAAAAATCTGGGTACTGATGGTACTATCATCGAAAGCACCTATAAAACAGGGGTGGCGATGGTACTACCGTCGCTTGAGCGATACTACCACCGCCTGGGTGGTACTACTGTCGCTCCCCTATGGTACTACCATCGCCCATCGATAGTACTACCATCGGGAACCTTGCAAAAGCTACTTTTTCTATACTTTTGCATACCCGACTTGTACCTCTTATTGACCCCTTCCCAGGTCAACGAAATGAGCTTAACCTGAGCTCAAATCCAACCAAAAGTGAACCCAGTTGTCTTACATTAAGTTAATTTAGATTCCTTCTAAATCTAACTTAATCACCCTTGTTATCTGACATGTTAAATGACCTTCCTAACTCCCAGCGATCTTCCCGGTAGCCTCCAGTGAACTCTCGACAAGTCTCTTAGTTATATTCTGGTGAATCCCCAGTGCATTCCGGGCAAACTCCTAATCACCTTCGGTGAGCTCTCGGTGAACTCCTAGCAAACTCCCGATCACCTTCAGTAAGCTCCCGGTGAACTCTATGCAAACCCCCGATCACCCTTCGCGAGCTCCCAGCGAACTCTTGGCAAGCCCTCGATATATTCGGTGAGCTTCTGGCAATCTCCCAGCAAGTTCTTATTGCATTATCCGAACCCCGGCTCGATGTCTGAATTTGACTTCGACTGAACATCTGATTGTATTGCCTTATCATAGTTAATCCTCTATCACTCATCTCTAATACACAAGTTAGATAATAAAACCTATCAATTGATTTCATCATCAAAATTTGAGATTCGACAACCTAATCGATATGTTGATCTCCGCAATATCTGATCTCTTTGGTGTAATGTCCCGATCCTTCTAGCCCGAACTCATGGCATGAAGCCTTATGCCGACACATCGACTAATCTTCTGACATGTTCTACTCCGACCTAATAATTAATTTTTTTTTGCTTTAATCAAATTATCTCTCCTTGATCAAAGCTAGCCTTGCGTCACTTATACGCACATTAGATTATAACTTTATCAATTGATTTTTTCATCAAAATCTGAGATTAAACAATCTCCCCTTATTTGATGATGATAAATTATTGATGATAGAGTTCAATTAAACTCCCCCTATCAATATACCATATTGATAGAAACTTTGAATTTAAAAAATTATAAGTATTTCATTGTTGTATGCATCCTAAAATTATTAGTATTTCATACATAATCATAATTTCAAAGTATCAAAGTACATCATACCATGCATGATTCAAATAATAACTTCTCTCCCTTAAAGTACATTATATCATATATGATTAAATTATTATTATAACTTCTCCCCCTTTATTATCAATAAAAAGAAAACCAGTACAATTAGCAAGATTTTTAAACATGCAAGCTAGTAATTTTTGTTAGCAATTTTTGCTATTCTTAAGATGTACAACTAGCAAATTCTTTATTCTCTTTTGAGAAGTGCAAGCTAGCAATTTTGCTTTTTGAAATGTGCAATCTAGCAAATTTTTTGCTTCACTTTGCTATACGCAAGCTAGTATGTTCTTGAGAATATGAAGTTAAGCAAAAATTTTGATTATCTTGAGATGTCAATATTGCTTCTCATTACAATATGCACCGTAGCAAGTTTTCTCTCCTTGAAATATGCAAGCTAGCTATACTTTCTCCCCCTTTGGCATTGTAAAAAAGAAGGAAAAATAAAATGTTGTAATTCTTTTCCTTTTACACCAATTTTTAAATCATGACAAATATTAATAACACAGATAAATTTATAATAATATTTTAATCATAAGAAATAAAAGATCAAGTCATGAAAACCAAAAGACCATGAGTTATTTTTGATAAATCTCTTCTTTTGTAAATAGAAGAGATGATAGGAAATGATCTTAATTTAAAAAGATAACTTAAGTCATAAAAATCGAGTAATCAAGATAATGATCTGAAAAATATATAAGAAGAATTTATGCATTTGGGAGTTTTAACATGCCTAAGTTTAATATTCAAGCTAACACTTTTGCTTTCTTTTGCATCAATATTCTTATCATAACATAAGATATACAAACATAAACACAAAGGAGTCATATAAAAATTATGACATGAAAGATATTTATATGAAATATCAAGAAATATCAATTCGTCAATACCAAAAGACATAATTTATTTTGATAAATCTCCTCTTAAATAATAAAAAATATTAGGAGATCAATTAATGAAAAAAATTGATTCATATAAAATTTCATATATCAAGTGTAAGATTTGGATAAAACTCATTCAAATTTAAATAATCAAATCATCAAAATCACTTTCAAGAGATTTAAAATGACATAAATAGATTTAAAAATGACTAAAGATCTCTTGTTGAAAAATCAAAAAGCTTTTAGAGATAGATAATTTTTTTAACAAAAAACTATGCTTTTTAGTTGTGATTGATTTAATAGAAGCATGCCCAAGTCTTCTAAAAACATGGATCATTGTTTAAAACAAAAAACAGGCTTTATCATGAAAATCTTAAACATTTAGGCATAAACCATCTTTAATCAAAATATTTACAAAAAAATTATCAAGTTTAAATGATATATATATATATATATATATTTTTTTAAAAAATTACATTGATACTAACCTTTTTATCAAATAATTTATGAAAAGCATCAAGTAATTCATTGTAAGGTAAAAAATATTTGCTTGACTTACTTACATTGTTGTTGTGAGCCTCATCTTCACTTGTTTGCTCCTCATCTTTCGATGCACTTCATTCATCCGAGGTTGCATTGAGCGTGTTCTTCTTCTTTCGTAGTTTCTTCTTAAATTTGGGACATTCACTTTTGAAGTGCCCAGACCGATTACATTCATAGCAAATTATTGTGTTCCTTTTTGTTTATTTTTATTCTTACTTTTTTTTATGAACTTTTTAAAATTTATTGTAAGAAGTTCAAAGTCATCCTTATCACTTGAGATTTCGCTCGAGTGGTCTTCTTTTATTCTAAGTGTCAAGTCCTTCATGTTCTTTAGAAGATTGTTCTTATATCCATCATATACCATACATGTTATTTCATAGGTCATTAATGACCCAATAAGTTCTTTAAGTGAAAAATGGTTTAATTCTTTTGCTTCTTGTATGACAATTACTTTCGTATCCCAGCTCTTTGGAAGGGATCTAAGAATCTTATTTATGATTTCAAGATTAGATAAACTTTTACTAAGTATTTTTAAACCATTGACGACAGTCATAAAACGAACGTACACATCTCCAATGGTTTCGCTTGGTTCCATTCAAAATAATTCAAAACTATATATCAAATAATTAATTTTTGATTCTAACTCTGCTTGTATCTTCATATATAATGTTAATAGTGTGTCAAATATCATGTGTAGTTTCATAAGTCGAATACAATTAAATTCATTTTTATCAAGAGCACAAAATAAAGTATTAATCGCTCTAGCATTTAATGAAAAATATTTTTTTTCAAATTATTCCATTTGTTTATTGGTTTAGAAGACTTTTGAAAACCATTTTCAATAATATTCTATAAACTGAAATACACAAAAAGTAAGAAAATTATTATTCGAGTTTTTCAATACATTTAGTCCGTCCTATTAAACACAGGGCGACAAGTGATATAAAAACCAACTTGATTGTTTGCAAAAGCCATTTAATCTCTTTTGGATGTTAAATCAAATGAGAAAAACTTGACTCTAATACTAACTATTAGGACCGAATCGACACTTGGGGGAGGGGTGAATTAGTGCTCACGTGAGGACCAATAGAAAACTTTTGTCAATGTGATGATTCATTCGATAAAGCTTGTATTGGAAATGCATTTAGACTTTAAAATGTTTGTAAGGCTGTAATGAACAAGTAAATAAAGTTGTAAAATAATTAAGCAAAAAAGAAGAGTCGGTACACTAATTTTATAGTGGTTCGGTTCACGTGACCTACTCCACTCCTAATTCCTCCTCCGTTGATGTCACCAGCTTCCACTATTGATCTTCGTTCAATGGGCGAAAATTAACTACCCTCTTATAATCCTTTTTTTCCTTTTCACAAGTTTAAGAGATAATCTTTACAAGCAACTCACTCCTCTCTTAAAAGTAAAACTGAAACTTAGAGCTAAAGGGGAATTCTCAAGTAATTACACCAGAGCTTTCACACTATCTTTGTTTCCTATTATTGCTATTCCAAGTAAAAATGAGTGAGGTATTTATAGACCCTAAATGATTTCAAAAGTTGGAGCTAAAAATTTAAATCCCTGATATTTCGGTGTACGGACGGTACCACCACCGGCACCAGGTGGTACCATCCACCAAACAGAGCTCGAAATCTAGGCTCTACTAGTACCACTGCTAGAATAGGCTATATTACCATCGATAGCTGACAATATCACCACCCATGAATCCCAGAAAAATATGTTTTAGTACTTTTCATACCCTAGACTGTACCATCTCTTGATTTGACTATACCTCCTCCTAGGTTAACAAAATGACCCTCATAATAGGCTCAAATTATCCTTAATTAAGGTTTAATTATGGCCCAATAGGCTTCTAATTGAGTTGACCTAATTACATTTAAAACTAACTTAATTAGAACTATAAACTACTTTAATTTAGATAAATTATTGCAAAACATGAATCACATGTTGTTTGGCATATCATTGGTTCATTCGGTGCTTCGTCCGACCCTTCGATGCATCATCCTCTCTTACAATGTATTGCCCAAACAATATATTGATCTCTATAATATCCAATCTCCTTGGTGCAATGTCCAGTCCTTCTGGCTCGATGCTTGAACTCATTGTTGGGAAACCAGCACTCATGACACGAAGCCTTCTGCCGACATGTCACTCTGGCTTAACAATTGATTCTTCCTGCTTTAATCAATTTGTCTCTCCTTGATCGAAACTAGTCCTCTATCACTCATATGCACATTAGATCATAATTTTATTAATTGGTTTCTTCATCAAAATCCGAGACTCAACAATTGATGCACTAAAAAACTAGTATATGCATGGACAATAGGTGCGCACCTTCCAAGGATCGAAACACTCACCTCCTCGACCATTACAACCAAGGGTATCGCCCTGATAGAAGGTGCATCAAACTAGGTAGAAGAGATCATTTGTTACAAAAGAGATGGAACACTCCCAACATGTAAGACCCTAATTAGTCTCATATCGGAAGTGGGCTAGATTAAGATTGACTTATAAAGGTTTAATAAGTATATTATTATTAACTTCAGCTTAAGTATTTTAGCTAGTGGTTTGCGCCAAATGAAGTTGATAGGCTAGTTAGCTCATCGAATCCGAGTTATGACATTTGGTATCAGGAGCTGACCTAGTATTTGAGCATGGTGAGGGGGCTCGAGTAGGAAAGGGCTACCCGTGGATGGAGTTAGATAACTCGTCATGGTGTTGAGCCACCTTGAACAAAGGGAATGGACCTTCTTGGCCTTTTTCCCCCTGCCTCTGACAGTGCAGATTAGTGCATCCCCAACTACTCCTAAGGCAGCCTCAGGAGAATCTTCATATAGTGTGACATTCGGGACTGAGAAAGTACTCGCCCCAAAGATAGTCTTTCTAACCCTTTGAGTGAAAAACTTCAAAGAAAAAGCATCAGAAGGACTTAAATCTTATCTAGATCTTATTGACTAACGAAAAGTCATGGCGCACCTCTGCTCCTTGACATACAAAACAACTATAGCAAAACTCTATAACTGAATAGTTTGCCCCCGACAGGTCAAGATATGCGACCTTGTCCTACATAGGGCATAAGTCAGTGACCTAAAGGGCCTGAGGAAAGTTAGTGCCCACTTAGGAAGGTCCTCATTGGATAATCAACATAGTCCGAGATAGAAATTATCATCTCGCAACCCTGGAAGGAGGACAATTACCAAGGATATGGAACATATTGAACTTAAAAAAGTTCTACGCGTAAGCCCGGGTTCCCAATACTACCTTAACAAACAGACATTCGTAAAAGAACACCTGATCGAGGCTATACTTATTGAATTTGTATACAAATTGTTAGGAAACCCAATAGGAGCATCACATGCATAGCGGAAGAAAGAAAATAAAATAGGTTTCCCACGTATATCAAGTCTTTGGGTAAAGATTGGTGCGTAAAAATCTCGCAAAATCAAAAACTATGATATATGAGAAATTAATTACCTAGGGAAATCATATATCCTAAAATTCTAGATCCAGATAGAGAGAATGAAGAAGTTCAAATATCCTCCTCTTTAGTGGTATCCATATGATGGATCATTGCAGTGATGCTCCTCCAATCGTAGCCCAAAATCTCATAACTCTTACGCACCTTCTCATAGCACTCATGTAAGAATATCACCTATCTTCTTCGCTACCCTCTCACAGTTGGGAAGGGCTAGTCGACTAAGACTATGAGTGAGGGAGGAGAATAGGAGGGGGCGACCAAATGTGCAATCTATCACTATTGTGCCGCTCTTGTCTCCTATTTATAGAGAGCCACCAAAAACCCTAATGGATCCTGCCTTAGTGAATATTGGATCTTCATCCAATTACCCTCACTCTTATGATTATTGAATCTCTATCCAATAATCTTAATTGGCCTCTAATTAAGCCTCATGTAAAGGATCCATTAATGTTGGGTCTCATCGAATGAGAACAATGGGTAATTGGATAACTCGTATATAATCCTCTATTCGTTGAAACATCCACCATATGTGTGTGACTCTCTAGGCTCAATATCGAGTTGGCTGTGAGTCCTACCTATCAAAACTCTTTTTGACTTAGTGAATTATTATCTTATAATAACCCACTCGACTCATCGACTATGGACGTACTAGGCCACTGCACTATAGTCCCCAAACGGTACAAGGATCTAATCCATTAGACCTATTTGTCCTTAGTCCCTCATTCATCTAATATCCCATAGATTATATATTGGGTATGGTACTATCATGCATCATATAGAATCTGTTTGAGTCTTGCTTTAATCATATTCTCCCGGAGAACTCCTTCTCTCTCAATCTGAATGACTCCAACAGAAGATTTGTCTGAGTGATAACACATGAGATAATCCTCTCATGATATCAAGAGTGGAATCCTTTATTGACACTCAATTGCATTTGTAAGGTTGGCTACTAATCCCGATAACCGGTTGTATCATATCTAGAACTTTCCAAACCTGTAAGTCCGATGTCAAAGAAATGAGTAATCAAACAACGCATCTTTGGTGTCTCAAGTCTAAGGACTATATATACAACTATGACTATATAATCATTTTTTGACATTAGGTATCATTAACCATATAATATTCAATAAGTGGATCAATTAGTGAACTCATTCTCCAATGAGCACTTGTACTATACCCTTAGTGTCTCCACATAAGTGGTTATGAGATTAGCTACCTCTATCATATAGATAATATACTATACACTGATTTGTTTGGTTATCTTGATATCCCTCTCGAGTAATCTATCACCGACATTATTTAAGGTCTGTGTTTAAGGGTGAATTTATCTCATTATTATGATCTTATCACGATCTAATTCCCATTACACATAACCAAGGATATTATAATATATATGTAACGTATAATATAATATGAGAATATGTCAATAATAAAAATATAAAAAAACTGTGAGCATATCACACGTGCCATCACTCACATGATTGACTTGCAGAACACCTATAACTAGCACAAATGATGTAAACTTGATTGACCAAATAAGAAAAAAACTCTAGAAAAAGATTAAAGTCTTGCCTGCCAGAGCAAACACAGACCCAAGGCCTACACCTTGACCAAGCCTATGAGCTCCCTAGTAGCATACCTTGGCATGAAGACTTGAGGCCTGCACCTCAGTCGAGTCTACATGCTCCGGAGATGTTCACCTCAGCATGAAGACCTGAGGCATGCACCTCGATCGAGCCAACGCGCTTTCGAGTAATGCACCTCGACATGAGGAACCAAGCTAGCATATTTTAGATAACATGCACCTCAGCAAGAAAGCCTATCAAGGGAGACATACAAAAGATGCACCTCGAATCCCTCTACAAGAGACATAAGGTACATCTCCGTGGGAGGGAGAAAATAATAGAGGATATTTTGATACCGTCTATAGTGATAGCTGGTAGCTAGCTTAGACCACATAGCTTGATTCATCTCAAGGAAACACCACTCGGCTCAGAAGCGACGCATAGCAAAATTCACACTATTCAAAATTACAAGAAGAGGCACTTGCTAGCGAGGATACAACCTCGCATAGTATGGGGGTCAGAAGAGTCGCTCTAGAATGGACGAACCGCCTACCTGAAATATCAATAGATGCTAACAACATATAGATGGTCAACTCCCTACTAGATGTATAGAAACCACCCTAAACATATGCTAGAGGACATGGTTCACTACTCACAACATTGACTTAAGTTGTAGAGGGATCAAGTTAGAATCCTCCTTTCCGGTGTCGATTTGTTGTGTAGGGACTCGATACCAGAAACAACTCCCGGATCCGTCACAAATTGTCCTAAGAGACGATAGACGTTTCTTCTCTGCTAAGCCTTCCCTCTAAGTAACCATGTGGACGCCCTTGCCCTATTAGGATCGAACCGAGCTATGCTTATCCTTGATCCATGACATAAAGAACCACAATACTACTTAAAATGGTACAAAATTTCAATTCATCAAAGTTGATAATAGGGCCTAATTAATGATCAAATTAGTCAAAACAAAAAAAATCCTAGGTATATAATAAGATCCTTCATTTTCAGATTAGCCAAAATGGACACTTAAAAATGAAGAGGAATGAAGAGGAAATGTACGCGTCTATATATAGAGTTTATGATAATATTTTTATTCTCATACATACATAATGCAATGTATTATGATAATGTATGGAATTCTCATACATTAAAGTCAATAATCGGACGTGATTCATAATCAAATTAACGAATATAATATATATTAAGTCCTTAATTACTAAATTACATAAAAATTAATTTATTAAAAAATCTAAGTGAGCTCGAAATGATATTTATTTGATTTGCAGCCAAGTACTCTACCACCGAGCTATAGACTCTTTTAAAGAGTATTTCATCTCATCGAATCTTTCTATTGATATAATAGAATTAGTAACGAAAACATCCGATTTGAACGAATTAGAAGAGCGACTGGGTGATCGAGGCGCAGCATCGGATTCGGGTCGGCATCAGAGCACGAGGCGCCAACTTCGAGTGATCGGGGCAGTGGAACACACGGGAGCCGAAAGAAAACCCTCCCAAAACCTCTCTCTAAGCCGCAGCCGCAGCCGCAGCCGCAGCCCGAAACCCTTCCCTCTCTCTAACACGCGCGCGCAGGCAGAGGGTTAGCAGAAGAGGGTCGGCTCCTTTTGCTTTCTCCCCGATGGGATCCTCTGTAAGCCACGCCGCCGCGCCACCACCGCCTCCGCCTTTTCCTTCGCCTTCGCCGCCGCCTTCCTCAGTCGGCCTAGCGGCGGCGCTACCGCCGAAGCAGGATGAGAAGGCCGAGCCGGAAAAAGTCGACTGGCTGAACCTCCCCTGCCCCATTCCCTTCGAGGAGATCCAGCGAGAGGCATTGAGTGAGTCTCCTGACCAATCTTTGTCGATTCGCCTTCTCATTTGGCTTTCTTGTTGCTCTTGTTCTTGGTAGCTGAAAAAGTCTAAGATACCTGGTTAATTGAAAGTGTAATGCTAACGGATAAAGCATAGGTGTTTTGGTTGTCATTGCTGCGATGTTTATGGATGTCTGAGTTTCGGCATATTCGTTCATGGAGTGATTTCGGGATCTTAAGCCGAAGAGTAAATCTTGGAGCTTCCTTTTGCCCTCTTGTAGATGGATGCGTTAGTTCTTATCATGTCTTGCGTCGACACTCATGATTGTTTTGGAAACATTAACTCTGTGCCTAACATCCACCTGCAAGACGTTGATCCTGATCCCAAATATTGAACGGGAAATGCCAAAGGCTCATCTTTGCTGTCGAATCTTAACATAGCTTGAGAATATTAACCTTGAGGTTGTTTGTTGAAAAAGAATAATGATTGTTGTAAAATGAGATCATATGGCCAATAAGAAGTTAATAAATGTAATTATGTCATAAACTTATGAATGACAGAAGCACACTGTAAGGGCCACTATGGATGAATACACAATAATTATCTTCCATCCCTAACCAATTAAAAATGTTGGATAATGAAACTATTGCATTTTTAGATAAATAATTTGTTAGAACCCTAGCGGATTCTAAGCTTGGGGGGTGATCACTATAGGAGATCGGCCTCCTTGGAACTCTATAGGGGTTCCCTCCTTTAAATTATTGCTCAAAGGTTACAGAAAGTACTCTTCTATTCATGATAAAAAGTTGAGGATTATATGGCTATTTATAGACCTTCTAACCCCAACTCCTAATAGGATTCCTACTTCAAGACTTCTACTCCTAACCAACTCCTAGTGCAACTCTAAGTCCTACCTCCAACCGGCCCATCTAGGGGTGGCCGGTTGTTTTATTATTTCCTAATCCTATTCTACCTTAATCCCCTTCTCAACCATACCCCTCTTTAACTAGGATAAGGGGTGGTTAATTAGGGTAACATGCATCTCACTCTCCCTTCAAATATCTTCCTCAACTAATCCTAACCTAGCCGGCCTCCTTACTGTCCTTTATAGGGGTCGGCTAGATAGGATTTATATGAATGCTCTTAGATTTTACATGATTGCCCTTTTTAATGAAACTAAATTAGGACTCCCCTAGCTAGAGTCCTAACAGACCCGCCCTCTTTAATTCAGCCTTGTCCTTGAAGCTGATGCTTCATGAATTCTGAAAATTTGATTTTTAAATCGTCATAGTTTTCCCAAGTGCCCTCTTCTTCTGAAAGGTTTGCCCACTGTATTAGCACTTCAGTAGTAGGTCACCGTCGTCGTGTCACGAACTTGCGGTCAATAATGGCACTCGGCTGAGTCTGGAGCTCTCCTTGGATAGTTATATTAGGTAAATGTCTTTGAACTATCTCATTTTGTCCTAATTTGAGCTTCAAGCACGACACATGGAAGATTGGATAGATTCGGGAGTCGGCGGGTAAGTCCAACCTGTATGCTACTGCCCCGATGTGCTTCATAATCTGGTAGGGTTCATAGAACCGAGGGTGAAAGCTTCATGGATGCTTTGGTCTGGATCAATGTTTGCTTGTATGGCTGGAGCCATAGAAATATCTAATCTCCCACGGAAAATTCTCTTTCGCCTTTGTGTTGATCATATTGTTGTTTCATCCTTGCTTGAGCTGCAGTGAGATTGTCTTTTAATAGCTTCAGGATTTTGTCTATGTCCTGTAGTTCCTTGTCTACTTGTTCTACTTTAGAGGTGCCTAATACATATTTTGAGATTACAGGAGGAGGTTGGCCATACATAGCCTCATAGGGTGTAATTTTCATGGATGAATGATAAGTTGTATTATACCACCACTCGGCCCAAGGGAGCCACTTTGTCCACTCTTTTGGCCGGTCACTGGCCAAGCATCTGAGGTATGTCTCTAAACACCTGTTCACCACTTCAGTCTGGTCGTCGGTTTGTGGGTGATATGCTGTGCTCAACTTCAATTTAGTGCCCTGCATCTGGAATAATTCTGTCCAAAATTTGCTCGTGAAGACCTTATCACGATCACTTACAATAGATCTCAGCATCCCATACAATTTTACAATATTTTCCATAAAGATTCGGCCAATGCTGGAAGCAGTGTATGGATTGCGAACTGCACAGAAGTGAACATACTTTGTAAGGCGATCAACAACAACAAGAATCGTACATTTTCCTTGTGATGAGGGCAGCCCTTCGATGAAGTCCATTAATATGTCGGTCCATATTGAGTCCGGGATAGGTAGAGGTTGTAGCTTTTCGGGGCTTGCCACTGTTTCGCCTTTATGTCGTTGGCATACATCACATTATGCTACAAATTTAGTAATAATATTTTTCATCCTTTCCCAATAAAAATTCTACTTAATTTTCTTATAAGTTCTAAGGAACCCGAAATGTTTGGCTGCGGGTGTGGAATACATCTCTTGAAGGATGGTCTTTATGCAACTAGAATTTGGCACAAGCACAGTGCATCCCTTATAGTGTAGGTCTTTTGAGTCCCAACTGTAATGAGCCACGAAAATTGGTTCTTCCTCAAATTTCTTTATGATCTTGTTGTTTCCTGGATCATCTTGCCATTCTTTCCTAATGTCTTCAAGGAAGTTGCTAGTCGGAGGTGAAATAGTCGAAAATTCAGCTTGCTCGGGTAGTCGTGGAAGCGCATCTGCAACAACATCCTTTTTCCCTTTTTCACAATCATACTCAAGAAGCTTTGTTACCCATTTTTGATGTTCGGGGAAGGATATCTTTTGCTCCATAAAATATTTTAGGCTCTTATGGTTGATACATATTCGTCACGTTCCGTCCTTCTTTTGTACGAGGAGCACCGGTGAGGAGTTGGGTTGGCAACTTGCCTGAATGACTCCTGTTTCGAGCATCTCCTTTACAATCCTTCCTATTTTATCTTTTTGAAGATGAGGATACTGATATGGCCAAGTGTTTGATGGAGGTTTGCCCGGAAGAACCGAGAGACGATGATCATGCTGGCGACTAGGAGGTAGGTTGCATGGTTCGTCAAATGCATCTGAAAATTCAGCAAGGAAGGGAAGTAGCTTTGGGTCTTCAACTTTGGTTGCCTCCCCCTTGGATTGTTGCTCTAGTTGTACCAAGAAGTCGCTGCATGTTTTGTGCGATACTTTCTCCATTTCCTGTGTGCAAATCGTTGATATGTCGCTCCCCCGTTTGCCGCGCAGTACCACCTGTTTTCCCAGGCTGCAAAACTTCATGATTAATTTGGAAAAATTCCAGGAAACATCACCTAATGTCGTCAGTCATTCGATGCCAAGCACGGCCTTACAATCATCAAGAGGGAGGAAGAAAAAATATGTAATTATCTCTTGATCTTGTAGCAGCAGTTTCACCAGTGGGCACCTGCGATCACACTTTAAAATGTGTCCGTCGGTGAACTTAACATCAAACCTGCTGCAATCCTCAATAGGTAAGGCCATTGAACAACAACCTTGCTGTTCATAAGATTATTAGTACTCCCGGTGTCAATAAGAACGGTGATCGGTTGTTGCTTTAGAAGTCCTCCCACTTTCATCATCTGCGGGTATGCGTAGCCGGTAAGAGCATGCATCGTAATATCAATCGGCTGTTGTTCTTCATCCACGACCTCTTCCTCATGCTCCTGGACCTCGTCCTCCATATCTTCAATGGGTTCAATCAGTAAGAGGCGCCCCTTTTTGCAACGATGGTCGTGGCTCCACGATTCATAACAATGCCAACAAAGTCCCTTTATCGATCTGTTGCGTAGTTCTTCTTTTGTCAATTTTTTTGACAGCGAAGGATGGCTGGGAACAGAAGGAGGTTTATAAGTTGTGGGCCAAGGAGTAGTCCTCATCCTCTGAGCGTCTTGGTTGAGCCGTTCCTCTTGTATTCGGGCAAAAGAAATTGCAGTAGCTACGGTACGGGGCTGCCGCGTCTTAACCTCCCCTTTTATATCCGGCTTGAGTCCCTCGATGAAGGTACCTAGCAATTGTCGGTCAGTCTAATCATGAGCAAGGTAGGATAGCTTTTCAAACCTGGTTTGGTACTCTTGAATTGTAGAGGTTTGTACGAATTTTGCGAGTTGGCCATCAATATTTTCGTACTTCGTAGGTCCGAAGCAGTTCAACAATGCGTTCTTAAATTGATTCCACGTTGGAGCCCCATGATTATATTCTAGCCAATTGTACCATTGAATAGCATCTCCTTCAAGGTGGATGACAACGATTTCCACCATAGCATTGTCCGACATTCGATAGTAGCGGAAGTAATGTTCAGCGTGCGAAATCCACCTGTCCGGGTCTTCTTCCCAACGTGGGAAGTCCACCCTCATGTGTGGTTGAAGTATGTCCGAAGGTTGTCCCTCCTTCTCTGGAGGCCTCTCTGAACTTTCACCTCGCTGAGATTTGGTTGGACTTGGTGGTTATCTAATTTTGAACTCCGCGAACAAAGCGTGCAGTTTGTCCTCCAAGTGCGATTGGAGCTGCGATTCAATCCAATGCTTTAAACTTGGCATCAATTGGATCTTGGGATGCCATGGCGTATGCCTGTAGATCAGATATTTCCTTGTCTTTTTTCTGTTGACGGGTTAATGGCATGGGTGGTGGAAGATTCGGACAATCGGTTGGTGATAGAAGGGTACGGCTACAATGGAGTTTCTGTTTTGGGCTACGGTTTTTGGGGGTGTTAGGGTTATGAAAATAGGTTATGATGGCTGTGTCTTAAGGCTAGAGGGATGCCCTAAAGACGTCTTGGGTGGTGGCAGCAAGATGGTTGGGTTTCGGTGGGTTAAGAAGAAGAAGAAAGACAAAGGTGCAGTAGTAGATTTTTCGGCGAAAAAATTCCAGCAGTGAAGACGTAATTTTTTCCAGAAATTTTCAACAAAAATTTGAGTGAAACTTAAGGGGGATCTTCTGGTAAGGAAGAGGTAGTGCCAACAAAAATTTCGTGGAAAGAAATAACACCAATAGGTTCGGCAAAATCAAAGATCACGAAGAAGTATGGCAGCAGATTTTTACGTCTAAACTGCAGCAGTTTGGACGTAAAAGATGAGCAGGTTATCTTGATGATTTTTCGACGAAACCAAAGGGAAATTTGAGGATAGGAAATTATAAAGCCATGGTAGAAATTTCGTAGAAATTTGATTAGTAAAAACGCAGCAGCAAATCAAATAATAAAGGGTGTGCGGTTGGAATTCTGCGATGTAATTTCCATCGTAAGATGGAAACTTTGCGATGAAAAGTTTGTGCAGAAAATAGGAACAAATTTTTTTGTATTTTTTTTAAAATAAGGGATAACTAAATTGTAGTAGCAGTAAGGTAGGAAACCAGAACCTGTTGCAATTCACGGGGAGATCAAAGGATGATCTGCGTTAGTGGAGATGACGGCGAAATTTGATGACGATCTTCAAGCAATTGTGGGAATTACTTTGGATGGCTTTGGGGGATTGATTGATGGCTGTGGAAGGGCAGCGAGATACCAATAACGCTGCTCTGATACCAAGTGTTAGAACCCTAGCGGATTCTAAGCTTGGGGGTGATCACTATAGGGGATCGGCCTCCTTGGAACTCTATAGGGGTTCCCTCCCCCAAATTGCTGCTCAAAGGCTGCAGAAAATACTCTTCTATTCATGATAAGAAGTGGAGGATTACATTTTTATTTATAGACTTTCTAACCCCAACTCCTAATGGGACTCCTACTTCAAGACTTCTACTCCTAACTAACTCCTAATGCAACTCTAAGTCCAACCTCCAACCGGCCCATCTAGGGGTGGCCGGTTGTTTTATTATTTCCTAATCCTATTCTAACTTAATCCCCTCCTCAATCAACCCCCTCTTTAATTAGGATAATGGGTGGTTAATTAGGGTAATATGCATCTTACTCTCCCTTCAAATATCATCCTCAACTAATCCTAACCTAGCCGGCCTCCTTACTTTCCTTAATAGGGGTCGGCTAGATAGGATTTACATGAATGCCTTTAGATTTTACATGATTACTCTCTTTAATGAAACTAAATTTGGACTCCCCTAGCTAGAATCCTAACAGAATTCTTGCTGAAAAAGAAAACTAACTTTTTCTCAGAAAAAAAGGAATAATTTGTTTTTAATTAGACAAGTGAAAACATAGTCTCTTAGTAACATATATAATGTCAAGATTGGTTGAGTTCATGTTAAGGTTGAAGCCTTAATATGAAGAAGCTCACATTAAAGGAGCATGAGAGGGGTTCAACAAAAAATTCATAAAGCTAGGTCATTACACTTGGTTCCACCTATGACTACAATTTAGTACTCATAGTATAAAGAACCATATACCTACTTGTATTTCTTCTACTTCCAATAGAAGAGACTGATTCTAATACAATAAAGGAAATGTGAAAACAAAAATTATTCTAGGTGAGGATTCTTTTTACTAATTCAAGTTCTAAATATCCTTTCTATGCTGCATATAGTGTCCTTGAAGCCTGAGCTTTTTGAGGGATTGAGGTTTGACTTCACAAAAGGGCTAAATCAGAGATTTTCACTCAG
Organism: Ensete glaucum; assembly: GCA_021527575.1. Classification (NCBI taxonomy): domain Eukaryota; kingdom Viridiplantae; phylum Streptophyta; class Magnoliopsida; order Zingiberales; family Musaceae; genus Ensete; species Ensete glaucum. The sequence continues at coordinate 34,853,525 of CM038558.1, read as the reverse complement.
CCACAGGTCGTTTGATTAATATTTGATTATCTTGTTGATGTTATCTTTGTGATTCTTAACTTGAAAATTTCTACAGTGTTTTCATGGGATCCATGGAGGTTCCATCACAGTCTTCTGACACGTTGAAGGTTCCTACTGCACATTATGAATTTGGTGCCAACTTTCTTGATCCAAAGGTTTGAATACTGTAATTATTCATTTTCTTTTATAGTGTTTTTTTTTTTCATCAGATGTGTTTCTTAATGAACATCTACGTTGCATTATATAGTTGATGCTTGTTGGAAGGGTACTGACTGATGGAAGACTAAATGCACGAGTAAAATGTGATCTGACTGATAACCTCACTATGAAGATAAATGCTCAGGTGTTTGATTGTTCTCTATTATTCAGAGAAGAACCAATTTTTTTTTCTTCTATTGTCATCCTTACTGATTGTTCACTATATATCTGATATGTTTTTCAGCTCACAAATGAACCACATTTCTCCCAAGGAATGTTTAACTTTGATTACAAGGTTCGTCTTTCGAACAAAAGACTCATTGGTTCTGTTTTTCTAGCAGTTCAGCTATTCCATTTAATATAAAATTTCTCCTTATTGCACATTCTCCCTATTGCACAAATGTAATGTTCAAAACTTCTTCATTTATTAATTGGTCAGTAATATTTACGGCAATAAATTCTTAGACTGTAATACCCTGGTCCTAATTCCACTCATACCATACATGCAAGATTGAAATAGGATGTCACCTTTCCATTTATTTAAGCTGTCAACATTATAGCAGACAAGTGGGCAAGTTTGAAACATTTCACTTGCCAAACAAAATGGCATGGTTTCCCCTATATACATTGGTGTTTGACAGCTGTACATATGTTATAAACATATAAAACAGAAGCATCACACATGCATACCATGTCTAAAATTTATATATACAAAAATGACTATAAGTCATTGTCTATATCTGCACTGGCATGGGCCCACACCTGCTCACCTCCTTGTCCATCAGGTAGGTGGGGTACTAGTGCCCTTACCTGTAAAATAGGGTCTAAAATGAGTAATAACTCAATAAGTATAAACTTCGATAATCTTAATTAGGTTAGCATGTATTGTGTTATATACCTTTCAAAATCAAATGCATAAAACATTCATGGTAAACTCACTTTCTTATATCCTCTTTAGCAACGTATAACCTCATAGCATGAAAGATGCGTAATAAAGAGGTAAACCTCTGATTTAGATTAAGTCATAATATGTCTATGCAAGAGTAGATCATAGTACATACAATATCAAATCATAATACATCCATGATCTTCCACATCACATATATTTTCACTCCCACATTGCCTCTCGTATATACAAGTGCATAAAACATTTCATGATAAACTCATCTTATTATGGCCTCTTTAGCAACATATAATCTTGTAACAGGACAACTGCATAATAACGAGGCAAAATTCTAATTTAGAGTAAATCAAAACACATATGTGCAAAAGCATTCGTGAACTTCTACAATACATTTCATAACATGTACGCATACTCCCACACCGCACATCGTATATACAAATGCATAAAACATTTCATAATAGATGCATTGTAACATGACAGATGCATAACAAGGAGGTAAATTCTGATCTCAAATAAATCATAACACACCTATGCAAGTATAATTCATAACACACCTGTGCAAGTATAATTTATAGTGCATGCAATAGAAAATCATAATACATTTATGAACCTCATACTACATTTCGTAACATATACGTGTACGCTCGCATCGCACGTCGTAATATATACAAACACATAAAATAGTTTGTAACAAATGCATCATAGCATGCCATATGTTTAATAGAGAGATGAAATTCTGATTTAAAGTGAATTAAAACACATATATGCAAGGATAATTCGTAGTACATATAATAGGGAATCATAAAATATTCATAACCTTTCACATTACAATTTATAACATATACATGTACTCTACACCGAACGTTATAACATATATGTGCACTCCCACATTCCACATTGTTACATATACGAGCATTCCCACACCACGTCATAAGATATTTGTACACTCCTACATTGCACATCATAACATGTGTGTACACCCCCACATTGCATGTCATAACATGTACATGCACTCTCATATCACACATGCACTCCCACATCACACGTTATAATATATACATGCATGTCTTTTGTCTTATGCAATGCATACATTAAAATCATGTTTATAGCTATCTAATCGTAATCATCTCATTCAAGCCTGCTTTCAAAAATACATTTGAATACACATAATGCATATGACCACTATTTTGCAGTAAATTAAGCTTATATTTACTTGATTCAGCTTAAAAATGAAGTTTCCATTAAAGGGCCATGGTCCTTAGTGACTTGGTGTGCTAGAGAGCTGAAACTATATCAAATTGGAATTTAATGTCATTATATGCCCAAATTAAAAACCTTTCATTTTAAATCACTCATGACTCCCAATATAACCAATGATTTGTAGCAAAATTTTGGTAGTATCCTCTTTTAATTAAATTATACCCAACTTGCAAATTTACCTAAATTCCATCATCAATTCGCTAACAATTCCACCTATAATTGAATGACTTGGTTGTTACCAATCAAACAATTACATGATTCTGCTAAGTAATCTTGTTTCGCTATTACTGTCGACCAAACCATCTTAGATTATTGTAAAATTTTGTAGGAGCTTAGGAGACCTATAAAACTAAATATATAAAATTTTAGCTTAAAACACAATAATTAGGAGGCTAAAGTACCCTCTCAATTCAACTATTATCACCTATTCAGTTCTGCCAAAATTGAGATTGCATTAACTTCTAAAGCTTATATCTTGGTGTATAGAGTTGGTATTTACTCAATTCCAAAGCCTACAGAACCCCAAGGACATATCAAAGAATAGGAGCTAATTGTGTTCCTAAGGTGTTAAATCAGCTTGGACATAATCCTTTAACAAGAAAACAAGAGATTTTGAACACATCAAATTGCAACATCCATCATTCTATATATCAATCTCATATTAAAGTAATACTAGAGGCCTTGGAATCATAACAAATTCATACACAACATATCCAAAAGTCAAAGTTTAAATCAAACTCTAGGTTACTCAAAAGCAACAGAAAATATCAGTCTGTAATCTATTAAATTGAAAACCCTGGGTTATATCTAGGAAAAGGTTATGATTTCTTACCTTGTTCTTCCTTAGAACTAGGGTCTTTGGCCTCAATGAAGACAAGGTGATGAACTAGAAGAATTGCTAAAGAAGGAGAAAAATGTTTCGTGACTTATTAGGTTGGTGAGAAGGATGAGGGCAAAATAGAGTAAAGGTGTTGTGTGAGCTGCTTAAGAGGCAGCCAAGAGGTTTTGGGTTCAATCCCATTAGGCATCATCTCAAGTTTTCCCTTTTTTTAACATAATTTTAAGGTTGTTGAAACTTAATTTGAGCCTAATTTGGATTGACAAAAATGACAAGTTTTGGTTTAAATGTATTATGCAATCTCACTTGTACATCTTAATATTTTTAGTTTAACATTCCTCTTTAATTTCCATCTCCACTTAATTATCTACTACTTCATCCATGCATAAGTAAATCAATTTACTATCCTCCACACATATAATGCTTAAACCTCAAACTTACTTGCTTTAAACACAATCAAATTCATTTTTAGCCTTGAAAATCACTTACGGCTTATTACAATGCAAAAGTCTCTTCTAATCAGCATGCACATGTTTATTGCCATGACTTAACTCATACTCAAGTCCGCTACTACACTTAGACTTACTGCACTGTAGGATCATACTTGTTCACTGTAAAACATACTTAAATATGCATCAATGCTTGTATATACTTCAAATAACATTTGGAAGGACTTTGTGCATAGCATTTTTTAAAGCATGTATTTCAACTTTAAAAATCAATAACATGAGCATGTTATATATCACATTTCGGAAGCATAGATATCACAAAATATATCTTTAAGTGATGGTAACATGTGCATATTATTTGTACTTTCATTGACATGCTAAGTGTTCTGTGTGTGTGAGAAACTTGGGCACTACATAGAGCCTTTCATATGTATAACAAGAATTAGAATTTTTGATGCCACACATGCTGATCATCTAGTGGAAAACTAGTAGGCCCACTGGACAAAGGTGTATCTTGAGAATACAACTTGTTCCACAATCTTGTACTAGTAGGCCAAGGCTACACTTAGTTCCTTGGAGACCTGATATTATGTTAATTATTTCTTTTTTTTAACTTAACTGCACCCTTACAGTACATAAAGCAGATGGAGACTGCTACCTGATGTTGTTGTACATTTTTCGGGGTCAATCTTTCCTTTATTTAACTTCTAATGCAGAATACTTCCTGCATGTACAGGGAACAGACTTCAGGAGTCAGCTTCAAATAGGGAACAATGCATTCTATGGTGGCAATTATATCCAGGTAGGTTATTTTTGTAAGTTTTGGATTTGGTTTAGTTGATTGCTTAATGAGCTGAGTTTCATAAGTTGTTGTTACGAGGACCTCTCACCTAAAGTATTATAAGATTGTGCAAGTGACTCCATTCTAAATGGAGTTGCCTATCAACCAAGGTAAGGAGAAATGGTGTGTGGAAGACTTAGGCATTATTTATCTCACATTAAGAATATTCATTTTAGTGCTTCATGTTTTTGCTTAGCACCTTAAATTGTTGATGTGAGGTAGTCCTTTCTCAAGTACGAGGATTGATAAAGTAACAGTTAGAATTCTGGTTGATATCTTTGTAAGCCCTCTTTGTTAATGCACTTTTTTTCTTCCATTTGAAGCACTGTTGAAAGGCCTGTGAAATATTAGCAACCTCAGTAAGCTAACCTTTGCATCAGTGGCTGTCAATTTTATATAGGTTTAAGGAACCTGTAGGTTCTTTTAAGTTTCTCTATCAGAAAATGTTGCATATGCATGTAACTTTGCATTATATATGTAATAAACCATCAATATTTGATGTTTCTTACCTCATAAATATCTGTTACTTGCACGTTGTCTCATCCTTGTTCAGTTCTTGGGTGGAATTAGAAATAAGATGATCTTTGTTGTTTTCATGATTTTATATAATTTGTAATTACATTTTTCATTCTAAAGATATAATCCATTCTTATCACTGACAAATCAAGTTTCTAGTCTTTACATATAAACAAATGTGGAGATTGTAACACTTGTTTTATGAATTTCTAAATCCATGGAATTGTTGATAGCAGGTGCACTAACTTGTACAAATTAAATCTCATGATTTGCCTACTACTCACAGAAGATGTTTATCTGTATTCCTTTTCGTTAATGCAACTGTTCAAGCTGAGAGGATCTTAAGGCATAAGTTTGATTAATACCACATTGGTCCATGAAAATAGAGTTTTATACTCTTCTTATCATGTAACTTCCAGTTACACTTATTAATATTCTTACCAACCCTTTTCTGTTTATTCTGCAGAGTGTTTCACCACATTTATCCTTGGGCACTGAAATTTTTTGGCTTGGTCATCAGAGGAAGTCTGGTATTGGTTTTGCTGCTCGTTACAATACTGATAATATGGTAAATCTTTCTCTCTCTCTCTCTCTCTCACAGACACAAACACACACACCCTCCCAAACGGTAAATAATTGCAATAAAGGTTTGGCTTCATTTTTGTTAAAAGTTTCTTAGTTTCCTACCATATGAAGGATTTATTTCTGTTTAGGTCAATTAGTCCTATGTTACTCTTTTGCCAACTCTTTGTATACTGGCTTTCTGATTGTTCTGGTCCAAAACTTTTGGTGTCAACCATAATTGTCCTCAATGGCTAGAATCTGGAAGAATTCTGTGCCTGCATTAAAGTTCACCTGTTCTTGGATCTCGCTGTTGGGTCCTTCATTAACTTGTCATTGTTTGTATATGCTCACTTCTTTAGAATCTCCCTTTTTAGGATGCCCCTATTGACTAAATCACAATTGTTTTGCTAGACATTGTATGAGATTGGCCATAATGCTGAACAGTGACAGTGACCTAAGGCAATTCCTTCTATTTGTAAAATCAATCTGCTAGTCCAGTTATGCTGTAAAGGTATATTGTAAGTTTTAAAGCCTTTCACTGTCCTGCGTACCTTCTTTGGAAAAATGATAAGTGAGGCACTAGTGCCTGGAGATAATGTCATGTAGAAGGCTTTAGGCTGGTTATTATCTTTTCTTTTTTTCTCTTAGGGAAGTGGCACGAGATTTCGATAATCAGGATATCTGCAAATAGTAATAGCTTTGGTTTCTTTTTTCTTAGCAGCAAAGGGCATAGGATTAGCATTCTAAAAATCTTAATACTGTAGGTTTCTCCTTTCTTACTTTTACTTTTCTGATCTTCTTCGTGTGCGGAAAATTGTGCCCCTGCTGTTTTCGCTATAGAAGCAAGGGAGGTAAATGTTCTCTAAAAGCCAGGGAGGGCCATGGCACCTTGGGGCCCCAGTACTGCTCACCATGTGTTCTTTCTCAAAGTTCTTCTATTTTTTGTTCTATCGGCTTTGTCAAAATCCACTTCAGAGTACATGCCTGGAAGTCATTCATTTTAAAATTGTCAATGTGCTTACCGTGGGTTAGTTGTTGACAGTGTGATGAATAATTTATGCAGGTTGCAACAGGGCAAGTTGCAAGCACTGGTATAGTTGCACTTAGCTATGTGCAGAAAGTATCTGAGAAGGTTAGGAATTTGAAATTTGCAGGAAATTTTTATTCATGCTTTATCTCTATATTAGCTGTAATAAATCTTACCACTTCTTGCAGGTCTCTCTTGCATCTGATTTCATGTACAATCATTTAACACAAGATGTTACTTCAAGTTTTGGGTATGATTACATCCTTCGACAGGTAACTTCCTACCTGCTTCTTTCAATTATCAATGTGACTGTTGGCTTCAATAGCTATTAGCTTGCTCTAATTTGTGCCCTTTACAGTTCTAATTGCAGCTATCTGTAATCCTAGAAAAACACTTCTACTTAATGGGGCATTTGATTTCGTGAAATAGGATTATGTGCATCATGATTCCTGCTATCTTTGTTTTTGATTGCATGAAAGAAATTAATTGGTAAACTAAAAGAGCACACAAAATAAAGGGAACACAACAAAAAAGGTAGGAAAAACCTCAAAGGTTATGAAATTGTCTTGGTAGATCTCTTATTATGAATTTCTATATCTAACTTCTACTGGAACCTTTGGCAGAGTACCATTGAGTATATGACACTTTTACTTGCATATCATAACTTCATAATTATTGTCTTAATAATCAACTAAGGCATTCTAAAAGTTTTGACAATTCTATGACATTATATGAGCAGTTTCCAAGCTAGTTTCAGGTTCCTGAGCTGCCCTTTTGGACTATTATATGTACATACAGACTAGTGTGTTTGATTTCATGGAAAATACTGGTGAATGCAAATGTTGTGTATGTGTGCATGCCAGCATGCATGCGTGGGCATGGGCATGGGCATGTGCGCATAAACATCTGTGCACGTGTGTGTATGCAATATAGGTTTATGTTACTTTAGCTAATAGTACATCTATCATAATTTTCTTTTGTTGCATATGTGACATGAAATTGATTTTATAAACTAGACATTATAGTAACTAAAATGGTTAAGTTTCTTATATGCAGACTAAACCATACTAACTATACAAACAAAAACTTTGAAGCGTTTTTGGATTATCAAAAAATGAAGTAAATTTTCTTATAAATGCATTGTCTGTTCTATTGCATTGGCACATAGAATATCTCGAGTTCATCCAAAACTCACTGCTTGATCATTGGTGCTGAGCTACAAGAACAACGGTTCATGATGCTGTCTTTTATATTTTTTTGGATAAAATAGTTGTATATTGATGATGTTGCTTCATCTCCAGTAGTACTTGAGCAACAACCATTCTTTTGTTGTAGAATGAATACATGATTTCTTCCACTATGTACTTTAGAGTTTATTATACATAATATTGTGGGTAGATTGCTAGCTATAATTCATTAATATTTAAAGACCTAACTCAAGATATGTTGAGCCTCTTTTCTTCCTTTTGTATAAATAAAATGTTCTTGCAGTGTCGCTTGAGGGGAAAGATTGATTCCAACGGTGTCTTTGCTGCTTTTTTAGAGGAGCGACTGAATATGGGTGTTAATTTTATTCTTTCTGCAGAGGTGATTAGAACTTCTGTACTTGATAGTTTCTCAAAATTTTCAAGCTTTCTCTCTGCCTTAATTAGTCTCTGACAATGATTGTGGGAGAGGAAATAACTGATAGAAGAATTTGCTGTACCATAATTGTTCCTAATCAATCTCTTATTTCTTGTGTTTGCCACGCTGCAGGTTGATCACCGAAAGAAGGATTACAAATTTGGATTTGGCATGACTGTAGGAGAGTGAAGTTTTCTTATGTAGTTTCTTCAGAAGATGGAATAACTGGTTATCCGGCCACTGGTTTTCTTGGTTGCCTCGGCCTCTGGTGATCAACAGCTCCTCAGTTTGTGGCTGCTGAGCGCATATATGTTGAAGTCAATAGAGAGAAACTTCCATTATTTATGTTATGATGAGTTAGATTTTTTGGCAATTCCCATCATCCGTAGCCATTTGGTGATGGGTCATTCTGTTGTCACACTCATGGAGCAATATCTTCAACAGGTTGCAAGACAATGCATTCCCTGTCACCTCAATTATGCGAGAACCATGCTGCTAGAAAGCCAAAGATCATGCTGTTGTTTGTGACTCGATATTGTTCATGCTTTACTTGTCTAATCCTACCCTGAATTGATCATCCACTTCTGCTTGATCATGTTGCTTTCATGGGTTGTGAATCGTGTAATAACTGCAAGCATGATGTGGCGTTCATGAGGTTCTTGACACGCATCTCTTGGATGTGTAAAGACTGTCGGCAGAGGCAGGTCTCTCGGCGATTGCAGCAGAACCCGCGCCCACTTAACTCATGTGATCTCCTCCCAGGAACAGCAGCTCTGCGCTACGACATTAATGCTTTCGTCTCCAAGTCTGCAACAATTATCCGGCAAACACAATGTAATCCTACAATTTGTAGCTGTCACGGTTTTATTAGAGAGGTGAAGACAGCTTTTAGAATCAATCCCTGTTTGAATCAGTGACTCGAGCGACTTGCTCGTGCGAGATTGAGCGAGCAATCGTTCAAATGGCTTTGTGATGATTCACACGCCGACCACTACACCACGATAACGTTGAGCAGAGCGATGGAATTGCGGAGGAAGGCTAGACATGTGTCGAACACACGATGGGTCCTGGTCTCGCTCTCGGTGTTCCTCTCTCTGCTCCATGGCCTGCTATCCCAAGGACCGGCACCAGCCCCGCCGCCCGCTCTCGATTGCACCGGCGCGATGCTGAACTTGTCGTCGTGCCTGACGTACGCGGAAACCGGCAGCAACCTGACCCGCCCTGGGAAGGGGTGCTGCCGTGGCCTCGCCGGCGTCGTGGACATGGAGCCGGTCTGCCTCTGCCAGCTGATCGGTGACAACGATGTGTTCGGCGTGGAGGTCGACACCACCAAGGCCCTCACACTCCCCACTGCCTGCCGGGTCGACGCGCCGCCGGCGACCTTGTGCGCAGGTCGGCATGCTCAATACTCTCGACGTTCGATACATCTCCTAGTGCCTGTTAGCTTCACTCCTCCTTGCTCGTGCCATCTGCAGTTCTTGGGGTTCCAATTGCAAGTCCGTCTCCATCAAGTGGAAGCCCAGAAGAACCAGGTAAGGCTGAAGCCTTCTTCTTCTTGTACGTAGACATACTTGGGTTTATGTTAGAATCTCCAGCAGGATCCAGTTCATCGCCGGAAACAGAGACGCCAGCCACCGCACTACCAAGCAGCCACAACAGCAGTTCAAGCTACAGGTCCACCGGTTTAGCGTTTCTCATTCTTCTGTCTTTTGTTGATGTGATCCTTGCAAGTTTACATGCGTAGATGATAGCCTGACATATTGCATGCATAGATCAGCAATAACAAGCATATTCCCATGACTGCACTGTTGCTTCTGAAGCATCTTCCATTAAGTTGTCTTGGAAACCAAAATAACTTGTATTATTTTGTTATGGATTCTTTCTGTCTTCTCTAATCCACTTCATTGATGACTTCTTGTTGTTGCAAAGCTGCGTCCATGGTTATAGATTTCATGATAAAACGCAAAGCTTCACATCTTCACTCTACTCGAATTGGTTATACCAGGAGCTCAGAACCATGCTTTCCTATAAATCCTCCAGAAAATTATGAGCCATATTGCTTGCATGTATTCGTCTTTATTCCCCACCAAAATACGACGTGTTTAGCTGCGACGATAGCACTTGCGGCCCCCCAACTACTCGAAATATAGACAACATTATGAATTATTATGTATATATATATCATGTAATTTGAGTCGAATAATTCAAATTGTATAACCCGTGTACATCACTATATTATTGAATGGCAAGAATTTTACCTTAAGAATAAATGCGACTCCCTCTTCTTGTCGTTTCATATTCTTGCATAAATATTAAATCTGTAGTGGGTTGGAATTTTGTTTCGAATATTAATTTAATATGCATGGTTATTAAATCTGAATGACTAAGCAAAATTGGTCTCTGTTTCCCTCACGAAAAATATAAGAAGTTTCCAAGAGGTTCACCATCTTAAGATTTTGATCGATTCTATTGGATATAAGAGCTTAAACTATTTATATTTTTGACATAGATGAATATATATAGAATAATAATTTTGGAAGGAGTTCGAATACCATATTATAGAATTAATTAACAAAATTTGACGAATTATTCATGAGCCAAGTTATTATAGAAAGTGATCAAAGTGCAAGACATCATGCAGATTTGCCAGAGTTATTTCTTTATTTTCTTTTAGTTGCTAGAGTTACTGGAAGCATATAACTCAACCATGAGACGTGGCCCCAGTCACACCTGATTTTAAATATTTCTAAATTATCTCAATTTATAACTTAATTTTAATAAAAAATTTTCATCGGTATATTTTTCGTTTTTATCTCCTTCTCCTCCATGTTGGATGAGGTTGGCGACAACAACGTCCACAGCCAATAGAACTAAGGACAACAGAGGAAAAAATGTCGACGACATGGATTGTGGGTTGGTAAAGATAAATAGTAGAGAGATTTTGTATGACGCACAGGCGGGTAGACTAGGAGGTGACGATCAATGGTAAGAAGCGGTGGGAGATAAATTGGGGATGAAGATTGGTGATAGAGAGTAACGAGGGGCAAGCTTATAGATGGTCATTGATGATAAGGAGAAGTGAAGAGAGTACTCAATAAAAAGTGATGGGGTAGGTGTTAGAACCCTTGCGGATTCTAAGATTGAGGTGATCTCTATAGGAGATCGACCTCCTTGGAACTTTATAGGTGTTCCTCCCTTCTTGGTTTTTTGCTATATGAGCTGAAATATAATTGATCTATTGATAATGAAAGAGGGGAGAATACAAGGCTATTTATAGGGCTTCTAAACCAAAACTCATAATAGAATTCCTACTTAAGACTAATTCTCCTAACAACTCCTACTCCAACTCTAAGAAGTAACCTCCAAACTAATTCTAATCATATTCTAATTTAATCTCTCCTCAACCAACCATTCTTTAACTAGGATAAGGGGTGGTTAATTAGGGTGACATGTATCTTATTCTTCCCTTAAAATATCTTCTTCTAAACTAATCCTAACCTAGCCAGACTCCTCACTTCTTTAATAGGGGTTAGCTAGATAGAATTTATATGAATGCCCTTAGGATTTATATGTTTACCCTCTTCAATGAAACTAAATTAGGACTCCCCTAGCTAGAGTCCTAACAGATCCGTCCTCTTCAAATCAGCCTTGTCCTCAAGGCTGCGCTCCACATCTTTGGGTCTTGATCTATAGCTCCTCATGAGGCTCTCTCATGGCCCCTATGGTAGGCGCATCCTGCTATTATGGTCCAGCATCAGTAGTAGTGTCTAGAAGTTGATGTCTCGCGATCTTATGATCCCATATAATCATCAGCTGAATTTGGGCATCCTCATCAACTTGGGTGTTGGGTGGATAGATCTAGGCTGAGTCATCTTCTCTAAACTTCCATTTGTAGTGAGATTCTTAGAGGATCAATTGTAATTTTAGATTAGTGTACTGATATGATCCATAAGTTATGGCTTCAATGTGATCTCCAATTTTATAGGGACCAAAGAAACTGGGAGACCACTTCTGTGAGGCTCGAGTCTTCATAAATTTCTGTTGGTAGGGATAAATATGGAGAAGACTTGATCTTTAATAATAAACTTCCTTCTACTTTGGTGTTTGTCGAGCGATTATTTCTTTCTTGTGCGAGCTAGGATGTAGTTGTTTTTTTAATAATAGCCAGGCCTTCCTCTGTGATGGTAGTTACCTTCTAGTAAAGTCCATGGTAGGGTGAGCTCGATCTGAGTTTAGAGGAAGCAGAAGCTATAATTTTTCAGGGCTTACTTTTATCTCCTCTTTGTGCTATTGTCTTGTATCATACCAAGCCACAAATTTAGCAAGGTTAGTATTCCCTTGTCATTGATTGGTAGCTTTAGGTAATTTGGAGTGAGGGCTTTGCTGATGTAGGCTAGGCGTTGGCTATCTTACATGTGGATAATATAATTTCTAGCTCCCAATGCATCAATAATAAACACTTTATCGAAGTTGGGTAAAGCTAGCACTGATGTAGATGACATCATGACTGTAAGGATCATGTAGATGGTGGATATGTGGATGCCTCCCTCCTGTTCCTTCAAAATTTTGATCTCCATCCAATAAGGTTTGGTGTCACAGATTTCATGTTGGTACTGTCGCTGGAGGGACTCAATCTTCTTGCGGTCGTGGGCTGTGGATCAGTGGTCATCATCAGGGAAGACTTTGAGCATTATGGTTTGCTCCTTGGAGAAGTCATGGAAGTAGCCCAAGATCTGAGAGTGTTGCTTCAGAAACCATAGCTAGTTTGGTTAGATGTGGCACTTTAGGAAGAGTTTATATTGGCAAACAAAGAGATAAAGCTTTTGGAGATAAAGTGTTATTATAAGAGAAGGTCGTGCCCAAATGATATGTGTCTCCTACATCTCTTGGATAATCATTTTAGCTTCGACCCTATAAGGATGTGGATAATAATATGGCTGAATATGTGCTAGTGGTTCATTCTGCAAGATCAGCATATGAAGATCGTATAGCCTGGTAGGAAGTAATCGACTCGGTTTGGCGTAGGCACCTAAAATTTCAGTAAGCTTCTGTAAGCATTGTGTTAAGATCATCATTACTTTGCTCCCATGTTTCTCACATAAGGTCACTTGTTCTCCCTTGCCATTCATAAGATTGTTGGTGAGAACGATGATGGATTACATCTAAACTGCAGCAGTTTGGACGTAAAAGATGAGCAGGTTATCTTGATGATTTTTCAACAAAATCAAAGGGAGATATGAGGATAGAAAGTTATAAGTTTGTTGTAGAAATTTCATAGAAATTTGATAAGTAAATACACAACAGTAAATCAACTAGTAAGGGGTGTGCGATTGGAATTCTGCGACGTAACTTTCATCATAAAGATGGAAACTTTACGATGAAAAGTTTATGCAGCAAATAGGAACAATTTTTTTTATATTTTTTGAATAGGGATAGCTAAATTATAGCAACAGTAATGTAAGAAACTAGAACCTGTTGCAATTCATAGGGAGATCAAAGGATGATCTGTGATAATAGAGATGACGGTAGAATTTGGTGACGATCTTCAAGCAATTATGGGAATTACTTTGGATGGCTATGGGGGATTGATGGATGGCTGTGGAAAGACAGTGAGACGCCAAGAATGCTACTATGATACCAAGTGTTAGAACCCTTACAGATATTAAGCTTGGAGTGATCTCTATAGGGGATCGGCCTCCTTGGAACTCTATAGGGATTCCTCCCTCGATTTTCTGCTATATGAGTTGAAATATAATTGATCTATTGATAATGAAAGAGGGGAGAATACAAGGCTATTTCTAGGGATTTTAAACCCCAAATCATAATAGAATTCTTACTTAAGACTCCTTCTCCTAATAACTCCTACTCCAACTCTAAGAAGCAACCTCCAAACTAATCCTAATCTTATTCTAACTTAACCCCTTCTTAACCAACTCTTCTTTAACTAGGATAAGGGGTGGTTAATTAGGGTGACATGTATCTTATTCTTTCCTTCAAATATCTTCCTCCAAACTAATCCTGACATAGCTAGCCTCCTCACCTCTTTAATAGGGGTCGGCTAGATAGGATTTACATGAATGCCCTTAGGATTTACATGTTTACACTCTTCAATGAAACTAAATTAGGACTTTCCTAGCTAGAGTCCTAACAGTAGGGTAGGAGAATGTGTTAAAACTCTTGTGAATTCTAAGCTTGGGTGATCTCTATCTATAAGGGATCGACATCCTTGGAACTCTATAGGGGTTACTCCCTCATATGATTGCTACATAATAACTGAAAGCAAATTGATCTATTGATGATAAAAAAGGTTGAGGTTACAAGTGTTTATATAGGGTCTCAAAACCCTAACTCCTAATTTTACTCATACTCCATGAAGGCTCCTCCCTAATGGAAGCCTCCAACTCCTAGTAAATCTCCTACTCCAAGTAAACTAAGACTCCAACTCCTAATTTAACTGTTAATCTGCCCTAGAGAGAGTCTTAACTAAATGAAACTCTCCCTCTCTAACCCTAACCGACCTCCCTAATAGGTGGGGGCGGCAGCCAGGAGACCCCCACTCCATGAGGATTCCTTTCTAACTTTAGAGAGAGAGTCATAACTCTAGAAGAGTCCCAACCCTAGAAGGAACTCAACCCTAGCTGACTTTCCCTCATCAAGGTGTACAGCCAATTGGATTGATTACATGTTTGACTTGGTTGACTCCAACCCGAATCTAACTTCAACTCCAGTTCACTTGAATCTTAACCCTACTAGGATTTGGGTTAATTTGTTACAATTGACTCAAATCTTCTCCTAGCCAACCTAATGTCAGGTCTAGGTTGGCTAACAAGGCCCAATCTAAGAACTCGATTCAATCGACCAGGACCTGACTTAGTTGGGATCCTAACAAATCTGCTCTCTTCAAATCAACCTTATCATCAAGGCTGGGACTCCATGACTCCGGGTCATGATATGTAACTCTTCATGAGGCTTCCTCGTGGTCCCTGTAGAAGACACACCATACTCCTGCAGTCCAGTATTAGCATTAGTATTTGGATGGTGATGTGTCACGATCCTGCCATCCTATTCAATCATCAGTTGAACCTGGGCCTCCTCATTAGTCAAAATATTAGGTGGGTGGACCTGGGCTGAGTTGTACTCTCTAAACTTTCATTTACAGTGAGATTCTTGGAGGATCAGTTATAATTCTGAATTAGTGTGCAGATTCGATCCACAAGTTACGGCTCCAATGTAATATCCAATTTTATAGGGTCCAAAGAAACTAGGAGACCACTTCTGTGAGGCTCGAGGCTTCATAGATTCCTATTGGTAGGGCTAAAGACAAAGGAAGACTTGATCTTTAATAACAAACTTCCTTCTACTCCAACGTTTATCGGGTGGCTGTTTCTTTCTTACGTGGGCTGAGGTGTGATTGTTCTTTAATAGTAATCAGATTGTCCTCTGAGATGGTGGATGCCCTCTAGTAGAGTCCATGGTAATGTGAGCCCAATTTGAGTTTGGAGGGAGTACAAGCTGTAATTTTTTAAGACTTATCATACCAAGCCACATATGTAGCAATGGTTAGCATTTCCTCGTCATAGATTGATAGCTTCAGGTAATATGGAGAGAGGGCTTTGCTGATGTAGGCTAGGGGTTGACCATCTCGCATGAGGATAACACAAATTCTAGCTCCCGATGTGTCAATCACAAACACTTTATTAGAGTCAGGTAAAACTAGCACTTATAAAGAGTAGGGGCTATAACTTGGCTGGATGACTCATGTTTTAAGCATCTCATTTACAATCCTCTCTATTTTAGCTTTATGGAGGTGATGATAATAATATTGCCATATGTTTGTTGCTAGTTTGCCCGAGAGAATCATAATTCGGTAGTCATGCCATCAAGTAGGATGTAGGCTGTATGGTTCGGCAAAGACGTTTGAAAATTCAGCAAGTAATTGGAGAAAGTTGGGTCTTTAATTTTTGTTAGCTGCCTCATATATTGCTACTGGAGTTACATTAGGAAGTTGATGTTCACTTTGTACAAGACTTTCTCTATTTGCTGTATTAAAACCATCGTCATGTTGCTCCTGCGTTTCACGTGTAGGATCACTTGTTTCCCATGGCTTAAAAATTTTATGATAAATTTAAATTTTTTTTAGGAAATATCACCTAATGTATTCAACCATTCGATGTTGAATACAACCTAATAATCATCTAGAGGGAGGAGGAAAAAATTAGCAATGATCCTTTGGCCCTATAGAAATAATTTCACCTACGAGCACTTCAAATTTCAATCATTGGCGATCTTAACATCAAACTTGTTGCAATGCTCAATATGAAGTGTCATCCGAGCAGTGACCTTATTGTTTATGAAGTTATTGGTGCTCATGGTATTGATGAGGATGGTGATTGATTGCTGTTTAAGTAGTCCTCCCACTTTCAACGTCTACGATTTTGCATAGCCAACAAGAGCATGCTTCATACAATCGGTCGGCTACTGTTCTTCCTTCGTGACCTCCTCCTCATGCTCATGGACCTCCTCCTCTGAATCTTTAATGGGTTCAATCAAAAGAATGCATCCCTTTTTACAGTGATAGTTGCATGGTTCGTCGCAATGCTAATAAAGAAGGCCCTTCGTCATTCTATCGCCAAGTTCTTCTCTTGTTAATTTTTTGGTAGCTAGGGGCGGCTGGGAGTAGAGGGTGCTGAAGGTTTATATGTTGCTAGTCTAGGAGTGGTCCTCGTCCTTTGGGTGTCTTGGATGAGTCGCTCCTTTTAGATGTGAGCAAAAGAGATGGCAACCCTCAATGTATATGGTTCTCGCGTTTTAACTTCACATATGATCTTCAGCTTTAATCATTCGATGAACATCCCTAGCAACTATTTTTGAGACCAATCTTGAGTTTTAAAGATGCTTAAATCTGGTTTGATATTCTTGCATAGTTGAGATTTGACGAATCTTCATAAGTTGGCCATTAGTGTTCTTATACTTCGATGGTCCGAAGTGAAGTAATAGCTTGTTCTTGAATTGCCTCCATGTTGGGACTCCGTGGGTGTGCTATGGGAAACCTCAGTGGGAGCATCACACGTATAGTGAAAGATTAAAACAAAATATATTTCTCACGCAGATCAAATCATCGTGCAAAAGATTAGATCGCGAGAAAACCACAAAAACCAAAAAAATACATCATGTGAGAGATTGTTTTACCTAGGGAGATTGTATATCCCTGTATTCTAGATCCGGATGGAGAGGATGAAGGAAGTCAAGCGTCTTCCTCTCTAGCGATATCTATATGATGGATCTCTGCAACAAAACTCCTCCAGTCAAATCTCACAACTCTTGCATAGAGGGAGGGAGGAGAATAGGAGAGGGTAGCCAAAGCTGCAACCTATCATCCATGAACCTCTCTCTTATTTATAGAGAGCCACTAAAAACCCTAGGGTTCCTACCTTAGTGGGTGTTGGATCTTCATCCAATTACCCATTAACATTGCATTATTGGATCTCTATCCAATAATCTCATTTGGCCTCTAATTGGGCCTCATGCAAGGAGCCTATCAGTGTAGAGTCTCATCTAATGATAATAGAAGTTAATTGAATCTCCATCCAATCCTCTATTCGCTAAAGCATCCACCATATATGTGTGACCATCTAGGCCCGATACCGACCTGGCCGTGAGTCGCTCTTATCAGAATTCCTTCTGATATAGTGAATTTTTATCCCCATAATAATTTACTTGACTCATCGATTATGGACGTACTAGGCCATTATGTCATTGTCTCCAAACGGTATCTGATGGTCAAATCTATTGGACTTGTCTATCCTCAATTACCATGATCTACAATCCCTCATCCAACTAATATCCCAAAGACCGCATATTGGACATGGTACTATCAGGTCACATACGGAATCCATCATAGTCTCGCTCTAATCAGATTCTTCCGTTGAACTTATTCTCTTTCAATCTGAATAACCCTGATCAGAGATTTATTTGAGCAAGCATATATGTGATATTCTTTTCATGATACCGAGAGTGGATAATTCTCTATTGACACTCAATTGCCTTCTTAAGGTTGACTACTAATCCTGATAATCGATTATACTAGATTTGGAACTTTCCAAATCTATAAATCCGGTGTCAAAGAAAGGAGTGTTCAAACAAGGCATCCTTGGTGTCTCAATTATAAGGACCAGATACATAACTGGGATAATAGAATTGTTGTCTGACATTATATATCATTAACCATATAGCATTTCATAAGCGGATCAATCAGTGAACTCATTCTCCAATGAGCACCTATACTATATCCTTAGTGTCTCAATACAAGTGTCTATGAGACCAATCACCTCCATCATATGGACGAGTATATAATACACCGGCCTGTCCGGTTATCTCCATGTCCCTCTCGAGTAACCTACGACCGGGATTATTTAGGATCTGTGTTTAAAAATGAGTCGATCTCATTATCGTGATCTCATCACGATCTGATTCATATTGCATAGATTCAAGGACATCATAATATATATATATATATATATATATATATATATATATATATATATATAATATAATTTGAGAATATGCTAATAATAATTATAAGTAAAAAGATTGTGCAATGTGTCACACGTGTCATCACTCACTTGATTGGCTTGCAGGGCACTTGTAACCAGTAATCTTCCACTTGACCTAAAGCTAATCACTTATATGTCTGATCCTCATCAGGCTCCTGTGACAATCAAATACAATATATTATGATCAATTGGCGGTAAAAGAAAATTAACATTTTAAATAAAAATATTTCGCTTGAAGCAATATAGAAGATCTGAAGCTTTTCGTTAAAGTTAAGCAAGTGAATCTTATAGAGAAGTGCTAAGCTTCTTGCCTAAAGACAACTTAAAAGAACAAGCAAATCCGAATAAGGAGATAGACAATGTCATAAGTGAAGTGTTTGATTTCGAAGCCTTAATTTCAAAATGTAAATAAAAATCAAAAGCATCTATTGGTGTTTTGAAATCAATTAAAAACTTGACAATTATAAGCAGTAAATCAAACAAGCAAGAATACTTATAATTATAGTGGTTCGGCACTAACTGGCATACGTCCACTTCTGAGTCCTCCTTCTTGAGGCACATCAGTGTCCACTACAGATCTTCTTTGGATGAAGACCAAACCCTTACACTTGAGCTTACAAGGGAGACAAGATGACACCTCTTTGATCACTCTCTTATCTCTTTTCTTTTTCTTACAATCTACATAAGTTTTTCACATAATTTTATCTCTCAAATTATTATATGGCATACAAGAAAACCTAGGATATTTATAGCCTCAAATAATTTCAAAGTTTTGGACCTAAAATTCAAACATACTCGAAAAATTCAAGTACGGGTGGTTCACCTGCCGACCTAGGTGGTTTACCCATCGAAAGTGCCCAGATTCCTAGGTACGGGCGATTCAGTCACCTAGCCTGGGTGGTTCCACAGTTGACAGCCACCCAGCCTGGGTGGTTAAACTGCTGACAGCCACCCGAAATCCTGGGTACAGTTGGTTAAATCGATACCCACTAGTGGTTCAACCGTCGGGAATCCTGGAAACATGATTCCCTTCACTTTTTCAATCCTGATTTAAACCATCAATTGACCAATCCCTTGGTCAACTAATTGAGCTCGACTTGAGCTCAATCACACCCCATAGTGGACTTGATTGCCTCTTTAAGTTAATTTAGATTTCTTCTAAATCATACTCATTTAGGACTCAATCTTAACCTATAACTTAAATATTACAATCAAGACATGACCACCAAGCTTATGACCTTACTCCCGCAATCTGATAACCTCCGAAATCTCCAACGATGAGTTTTATGATCTTTCTCTAGCGATCTCCCAGCATGTTCCTAACGATCTTCCTGATCCCCTCGGTGAATCTCCTAGCGAACTCCCGACAAGCTCCCACCACATCGTCCAATCCTTGGCCCGATACATAAGCTTGATCCTGGGTCCATGTATGATTTGTAACTCCTGCTCCCATCATGGTTAAACCTGCATGATGCTAACTATGACTTAATTAATTATAATCATAATTGTCAAACACATCTACTTCAAGACCTTCCCAACTCCCAAAAAGCTTTTCGGCTACTTCTGACAATCTTTTGACGAGTCTTGGTCTTCTTCTGGTGAATTCCCTTGTACCATCTTGGCAAGCTCCTGATACCCTCGGTGAGCTCCCGACGCACTCCTAGTGAGTTCTCAATCGCATCATTCGAACCTTGTCCTGATGTAGAGATTTGACTTAGGCCAATATTGATTGTCATATTCTCTCTGTCATAGTTAATCCTGCATCAGTCAACTTCTAACAACCCATGTCAGATCAATAACTTATCAATTGATTTTATAATCAAAATATGAGATTTAACAATCTTCCCTTTTTTTATGATAATAATCAATTGATGATAGGAGTTAATCCTAACTCCCCATAAATCTATGCCACTTAAATTTAAGAGAATCACACACTCTTAAATTTCAAGTATTTTTAAGCACTAAACATTTCAAGCAAATTTCAATATAAATTTATATCAAGTCATCAAATCATTGATTTTAGAAAGATTATGCATCCATATCTAAGATATCCAAGTATATCATCAATATCATGTGTCATCAATGTATATCATTTATATCATATGTCATCAATGTATATCATCAATATCATGTGTTATCAATTTATATTTCTCTATATCATGTGTCATCAATGTATATTTCTCCCTCTTTGTCATTAACAAAAAGGTAAAATATATGGCTGAGGATTTTAAGGCACATGAGTTTTTACTCCCTGTTTGTAAAATACAACATGAGTCATAAAAAATTTTCTTCCTCTTGTGAAAAAGAGGAAAAAAAAAAAGTGACGAGTTATAAAATATTATATCATTAAGAAGAGCTCTCAATAATTTTCAAAAGGAATATTAAGATGAGCTCAAAAGTCTAAGTTAAAGCTATTTTAATCATATTATGTGCAGTACATCATATCATCATAATAAAATCATGATTATTATTCCAAATCATCATGTATATTTTCAAATTGAATATGCATTATCATCATACATGATTTCACATCATCATATTTTCTCCCCCTTTGCCATAGAAAAGGAGATGTGAAATTAGCAAGTTAGCAAATTTTTCATCATTTTAGAACATGCAACCTAGTGAGTTTTTTCTTCTCTTTTAAGAAGTGAAAGCTAGCAAATTTTTGCTTCATTTATAATTTTCAAGCTAGCAATTTTATATCATTTTAAAATCATCACAGAAAATATATCAAGAAAAATTAACATGATGATGAGATATATAATTCATGAAGATAAATTATGAATATCAAGAGATAGATCATATGAGAAACAAATAAAATCTCTTGATTCATAAAAGATTTCAAGTTATAATTTTAAAAAATCAAAATTATGATATAGGTAAATAACTCATTCAATTTTAAAATCATCAAAAACAATTTTAAGAGATTTAAAATAAAATTAATAGACTTATTAGTCTCTTGAAATGCTAGTTCTTTCCTTTCTCCCCTTTGTATGAATAAGACGGTAGAATCAAGGTAGAGAAGTGAAAAATATCATATCACAAAAATATTCAATTTTATAGATGTAAATTTTATAGATGTGAATTTCAAAATCTAAGAACAAATCAAGAGCTACCCATGCAATTTAATTTATCTTATGCAAATTTCAAGCAAAGTAGCAAATCATGCAAATCATACATTTTTGCATATACTTAGAAAATTTAAAATTTAAAATTTTTATTCTAAGCAAATTATTTTTCATTCAATGTTATCATATCCAATTTGCTTCCAATCATATTGATAATTTTATTTTCCCCTTTCTTAATGTCAAAAAGAAATATGATGGTTTAATTTTTCTTTTGCATTCATGTTCTAATGACACCCAAAAGTATAATAGGAATATATCATTATAAATCATATTCAAAAGACATGATTGAATAATTCTTCAAAAAATCTTGATTGAAAATTTTATGAGATCTAAACAATCTTAATCTTAGATTATAATCATCAAAATCATATATCTCATTTTTATCAAAACAAATAAATCATAGTTGTTCAAAAATTTGATTTTCATTAAGGATATGATAAGTTTAGAAATCAAGAAAATATTCATGATAAAATAAATCTCATTAAATTCTTAACTTATCATAAATTTAAGAAATAATAATTTTGGTTATAAGTTATACTAAGAAGAAAGTCATAAGTAATCATGTCATAAAAAATATTATTATCAAATTATAAATTCCAAGAATATGATTTATTTTGACACATTTATTCGTAGATGAAATTTCAAAGTTTTAGAAATCTTAGGAGATCATATAAGAAGGATCTTGATTCTTATAGAAATATCAAGTTATAAATATTGAGAAGTCAAGGTCATGATTAGGATGAAAAATTTTCTTTAATAAAGGGTATGAATCTTAGTGAACAAAAAAGATCTCAAATTATAATTTTCAAGATTTCAAGGTCATGATTTAAGTTATCAAATAATCGAAAGCAAAATATTAATGAAGTTGGATAAATTCAAACATATCCATTCTTTAAAACAAAATTATTTGAAAACATATACAAAATTATCATCAAAACTCGCTTTTCAAAAAATTTTAATGAAGTCAACATAAATTATTTTTTTAAAAAATAGCTAAAGTTTTCTGATTTATTTTTATAGTTAAAGAGATTCAATATAATCATTCAATCATAATAGTATTTCAATCAATGTAACATTCAAATTAATCATTCGATAGACTTTGTCAATATTTGAACCATTTAACAATAGTCTTATATTTAAACCAACATCCAAGCTAATGATTTTGAACTTATCATTTAATCATAATCATTATCAAAATATTTATTTCATAACTTTGAATTTAGATAAAATTTCTAGTTCATTTTTGTACTAGCATACTAAAGTTAGAGTGATCAAGATTGATGAGTTATCCAAAGATTCATTAATAATGATTTTATTTCAATAATTTTTTTTATTACTTAGGCTAGTAAGCTTTGAAAGAATATTAGATCTCAAGTAATGTGTCTTGAGCATCTACTTTCAAAACATTACTTTGTACTCCTAGTCTTGTTAAGAGACAACTTTATATTATGAGAGGTTTTGATTTAGGTACCCATTTAAGTTTGGGTCCTTCACGATATGTTCTTCCCATTTTTTCTAATGGCTTAAGGTTGTTTATGGTTCCTTTAGGAACCCAAATTAATTTATATGGCCTATAATTTTTAAATAGATATTTGTTTACCTTATGTCCTAATTTTTTATAAAAATTACATTTGATTCTTAGTAGTAGATTTAAGGTTGGTCCTTTAACAAAAGTAGTTGACTTTTGTTGGGTATTGCCCACAGAACCTATTTTATTTCTTCTATTAATATGATCCTTATTAGCAAGAATCATATTAAGTGATTTATTTCTTATTTCAAAATTCTCTAAGGTTTGTTTTAGTATGATGTTTTCTTTTTTAATGTTGTCTAGCATTTCATATTTAGAACTGGGATTATGTGATGCTAATAACTCATGTATTTCATCAACTTTACCAACTAACCAATCATGTTCACTTTTAAGCAACTTAAAAGATTTGCTAAGTTTTCTAAACTTATCAAACAAATCATAAAACATGTTTAATAATTTCAAAAAGGAAATACTTAATGAATCACTAACCTCATTGTTGATGGCCATAAGAGCGAGGTTTTCCACTTCTTGGTTGTACATTTCATCTTTGTAGCTTATCGACTTCTTACGTTCATAGCAAGAGGTTTTGTCCATCTTTAGATCATTTTTAAAGTTCATGTTCATTAATTTATCTGGTTCATTTGTCAAGGGTTCAAAGTTCTCATCACTCGAGATTTCACTCGGGGAGTTATATGTTCTCAGTTTAAATTCCTTTCTATTCTTTGAAATGTATTCTTTTAAATTTATTTTTAGAAGTATTTTTATTTAATAATTCATTTAGATTAGTTATGCTTTCATATGTCATTTTTAATGTATGTCATATATCGAAAGCTAAATAAAAATAATAAATTCAATCAAATTTATTTTTATCAAGTGCATAATATAAGACATTCATAGCCTTTGTATTCAACAAAAATATTTATTTTTCATAATCATTCCAATCATGTTGGATTGGATGACTTCTAATAATCTTTTTAAATAATACATCATAAATCAAGATCTATCAAAATAAAAAAGATATGCATTTATATTTTTCAAGATGTGTAGTCCATCCCATTAAACATAGGAGGACTTGTGATATATTTACCCTCGTTAATGCTGAAAAGAGTCATTTCTCTTGCATGTTAAATCAAATGAGAAATACATGACTCTGATATCAATTATTAGGATCAATTTACACTAAGAGGAGGGAGAGTGAATTAGTGCAAGAGTAAATTAACATTTTAAACAAAAACTTTTCGCTCGAAGCAAGATAGAAAATCCAAAGCTTTTCGTTTAAGCAAGTGAATCTTATAGAGAAGTGCTAAGCTTTTTGCTTAAATATGACTTAAAAGAATAAGCAAATCCGAATAAGGAGATAGAAAATGTCGTAAGTGAAGTACTTGATTTCAAAGCCTTAATTTTAAAACTTCAATAAAAATAAGAAATATCTATTAGTGATTTAAAATCAATTAAGAACCCAACAATTGTAAGCTGTAAATCAAAGAAGTAAGAACACTTACAATTATAGTGGTTCGACATTGATCGGCCTACGTCCACTTCCGAGTCCTCCTACTTGAGGCACATCGGCGTCCATTACTGATCTTCTTTGGGTAAAAACTAAACTCTTACACTTGAGCTTACAAGAGAAACAAGATGATAACTCTTTGATCACTCTCTTACCTCTTTTCATTTTCTTACAATCCATACAAGTTTTTAATAGAATTTTATCTCCCAAATTGTTGTATGGAATGTAAGAAAACTTGGGGTACTTATAGCACCAAATAACTTCAGAATTTTGGAGCCAATAAACGTATCCGAAAAATTCGAGTATGAGTGGTTCACCCGTTGACCTGGGCAATTTACCCGTTGAAAGTGCCTAAATTCTTAGGTACGGACAGTTCAACCGCGTAGCCTGGGCGGTTCAGCTACTGAAAATTACTCGAAATACTAGGTACGGTTGGTTGAACCATCATCCACTGGCAGCTCAACCGTCAGGAATCCCGAAAAAGTGATTCCCTTCACTTTTCCAATCCTGATTTGAACCATCAATTGACTAATCCCCTAGTTCATTAATTGAGCTCAACCTGAGCTTAGTCACGTCTCATAGTAGACCCGATTGTTTCTTTGAGTTAATTTAGATTTCTTTTAAATCACACTCATTAGGACACAATCTTAACTTACAATTTAAATATTACAATCACGACATGACCATTAAGCTTATGACTTTACTCCCGTAATCCGACAATTTTCGAAATCTCCAAGAACGAGTCGATGAACGTATCATGCTAAATTTATTTGGTGATCCAATACTAATATTCATACATGATGTTTAAAATGCAGAATCATGCCTCTGATACTTTTGTGTGCCAAATGCCGATACTAATATGTGATACTTTTGTGTGCCAAATGTCGACACTAATATGTGTGTGCCAATGAACTTTGAGAATCAGGAACATGTGAATAGCATGTCATGTTCATCTTGAATCATGTAGATGAACAACTTGCTGTCTATACAACTCACTTGATATGAACAAGAAATCTGTAGTAAGATTCAGCTCAATGTGAATTGAAAAGTTTCACCTTGTCAACTATCATTTTTTGCAGGTGGTGAAGGCATTTATGGACCAGAAGACATACAAAAAAGGTTAAATTTGTTTGCTCGGATGACGCAGAAAGCCAGAAGATTATGACAGACCTCTTCGACATCAATAAGCTGGAATCTGCATTTGGGGGTCATAATCAAGTTGGATTTGATTTCGGTAGTTATGCTGAACAAATGAAAGGGGATGACAAGAAGATCTGATTTCCTCAACTCAGGAGGTTCTGTGCTCTCCCAAGAACCATCCCTTTTGTCGATTCCTCAGAAACCAGAGCCCTCCACATCTGAAGTCCTGTCACCGGGCTCATCGGGTTCGTCTTCCTCGAGTAATGTGGAATCTCACAGGTCATTTCATGTAAAAAAACTCAAACCAAAATGTGCAGGCACTGCAGTGACAGCGGAGCTGCTAAATCAGAAGCTCAGCACGAGCTGATGATTCAAACGTGGGAGTCTGCTTAATTGATGCAAAAACCTTTTCTCCATCGTGAGATAATTGTTGAAATATTAAATTAATTTTTATATTTAGATTAGAAGTTGACTTCGAGATTCCTTATATAACCAGGAGTCTCAATAAATCAAGTTAGTACTGATATGTAATGATATGTAATTTATTCTCTCTATAATAATTTTCTAATATATCCACTTAGTGAGTTTTGATCTTTCTTATTGTGAGATCGATCTATGTTGATGATATTGTGTCAATAGTAAACCAAGATATATGTTCTTGATATTATTGTGATCCTCTAATTATTTTAAAAATATTTTATTATAAACTTATTATCCTATTTGGTGATAGTGGAAGTTTGGGTGGACTATAATCCCATAGTTTTTTTTGCATTGGGTATTTTACATTAAAAAATTAATATTTCATTTTATGATTGATTTATTATTCTGTTGTTTATCTTGTTCTGATTAATATTTGATTTTGGGAATAAGTTGGTAATTTTGGTGAGAAACCCATTTTGATACACAAAGAGGGAAAAGTATTATTCCGCATCCAATAATTTTTCTCAACAAGTGGTATTAGAGCACAGGTTATTTATATAATTTTTATTATTTGTGTAAACTGAACTCATCAAATTATTCCACTTGGAGGTGGATGGTAAAAGATTTACTCTAATGCAAAGATCTATATAAGCCCATCAAAGTTAAAGTAAAATCTTATATTATGGATGATGAAGAATGAGAGGTACAACATGGAAAAGCTATTAAGTATATTAGAAAATTGATGTGTATAAATTTGCATGAACATATTTCTGATGAAACTAGAGCTGATGTTGTTTGGCAGAGGCTAGAAAATCTCTTTGCAAAGAAGATAATAGGAAACATAATTTTTCTCCTCAAAAGGCTTGTCAATTTAAAGTATAAAGGTGGTGGCAATATTATTGATCACATACCTATTTCAGAGTCTTGCAAACAAGCTGGTTACTACGAAAATAAATATAGATGATGAAATGCAAGGATTGTTACTCATCAGTTCTTTATAAGAAAGTTAAGAAACATATATTGTAACAATTTCTAACTTCATACCAGATGAGACTCTAACTATAGATATGGTTAAAGACAGTTTGTTGAATGAAGATACTAGAAGGAAGGAACAAGAAGAATATTCTTTTGGTGCACTTGCTATTAAAAACAAGAACGATGTGGAAGAAGTCATAGCAGAAATTCACATGGTTATAGAGGTAGATCCAAGTCCAAAAGAGATACCAGGTGTTTCTACTACAATAGGCTAGGTCATATGAAGAAAGAGTATAGGTTATGGAAGAGAGAACAAAATGAAAGAAAGAAAAATGAGAAAGACACCAATACAGTTACTGATGAAGGTGATATCGATATTATTTGTGATGATAGATATGTCAGTCTTGCAGCTCAAGACAATGATTGGGTGATTGACTATGGTGCTTCTTTTCATGTCTTATACTACTGATGATCTTGGTAATGTCAAAATGGGAAATAGTGGTACATCTAAGATTGTGGGTATTAGAGATATTCGCTTGAAGACTAGTATTGGGAGTAAATTGATACTCAGAAATGTAAGGCATGTTTCAGATATTCGTCTAAACTTGATATATATAGGAAAACTTGATGATGAGGGGTTTATACACTATTTTAGTGAAAGCAAATTGAAACTCACTAAAGGTTCTCTAGTTATGGTGAGAGAAAAAAAAAAGCAGAACTCTTTTTATATCATAGAGGCTAAGCTACATAAAAGAGAGATTAATACAATCAGAAAGGATGTAAGTATAGATTTTTAACATAAAAGGCTTAGTTATATCAGCGAAAAAGAACTTTAAACCCTTGCTAAAAAGCAGTTCTTATCAAAGTTGCAAGGTATCTCTTAAATCTTATGATCATTACTTAGTTAGAAAAACACAAAGAGTTGCATTTCATACTTATTAATCATTTAAAAGATTAAATGTTATTGACTTGATTCATACTGATATCTATACTATGCAAAGTAGAACTCTTGGAGGTGCTCTTTATTTTGTTACTTTTATTGATGACTATTCTAGAAATGTTTAGGCTTTTGCTTTGAAATCTAAATATCAAGTACTCGATGCTTTCAAAAAGCTTCATGCCAGTGTTGAAAGAGAAATAAGAAGAAAACTAAAGTGTGTTAGAGCAGATAATGATGGTGAGTACAGGGGTCCTTTTGAGAATTATTGTAGGTTTCATAGTATCAGGCTTGAGAAGATAGTTTCTAAAACTACTCAGCAGAATAGTGTAGCAGAAAGGATAAATAAAACTATTGAAGAAAGGATTAGGTGTATACTTTCTCATGCCAAGTTACCTAAGTCTTTTTGGGGAGAGGCTATAAAAACTATAGTTGATCTGAGAAACCTTTCTCCATTAGTTCCTTTGAATGGTGATGTTCTAAAGAGAGTAAGAAAGGGAAAAATGTATCTTATGATCACATAAGGGTCTTTGGATGTAAAGCATTTGTTCATATTTCTAAAGATGAGAGGTCTAAGCTTGATAATAAGGCAAAAACATGTATTTTCTTAGGATATGGTAATGAAGAGTTTAGATTTAGATTATGAGATCCAGTGGATAAGAAGATTATTAGAAGCAGAGATATCGTGTTTCTTGAAGATCAATTGTTTGAAGATGATGATAATGTTAAGAAACAAAATACCTCCATTTATATTCCTTCGAGTTTGAGCTCAGTTCCTCCATTTATAGTTCATGATAATCAAGGAGCAGATACACAAGAAGATGGTGGTGAGAATGTTAATTATGATATTCCTACAGTTGATGAAGTTGAACCAATTGAACAAACTAAACAAGTACCTCTAACGCTAGATGAGATTCTACTGAGAAGATCTACAAGAGAGCGAAGACCATCTACAAAATATCCTCTACATGAGTATGTTATGCTTACTGACAGGGGAGAGTCAGAAACTTACCAAGAAGTTATTCTACATGAGCATAAGAATGAGTGGGTTAAGCCATGCAAGAAGAGATAAAATCCTTGCTTGAGAACCACACCTATGACTTAGTAAAGTTACTTACAGGGAAGAAAGTTTTTAAGAATAAATGAGTTTATAAATTGAAGACTATAAATAATAGCTCACAACAAAGATATAATGCATGATTAGTTGTGAAAGGATTCAGTTAGAAAAAATGTATTGACTTTGAAGAAATATTTTCTCTTGTGGTAAAAATGTCCTGTATCCGAGTTGTTCTTGGTTTGGCTGCTCACTTGAATTTAAAACTTGAACAACTTGATATGAAAACTATATTTTTATATGATGACATAAAAGAAGAAATTTATATGGAGCAACCAGAAGGTTTCAAAGTCAAAGGAAAAGAAAATCTAGTGTGTAAGCTTAAAGAAAGCTTATATGGACTCAAACAGGCACCTAGATAATGATACAAGAAGTTTGATTCCTTTATGATGAGCTAAGGGTACAATAAAACTACATCTGACCATTGTGTATTTATAAAGAAGTTTTTATATGATGATTTTATTATTCTCTTGTTATATGTTGATGATATGCTAACTGTTGGCCATTATACTAGTAAAATTGAGAAGCTTAAGAGAGAATTAAGTAAGTCTTTTGCTATGAAAGGCTTAAGATTGGCGAGCCAAATACTTTAGATGAAGATTTTTTGTGATAGAACGAATAAAAAGATTTGGTTATCTTAAGAGGCTTATATTGAAAAAGTTTTTAAAAGATTCAATATGAATAAGGCCAAATAAGTTTGTTCTCCACTTGCAGGTCATTTTAAGCTGAATTCAAAACAATATCCCACAAGTGAAAAATAAAAAAAATAAATATCCATAGTGTCTTACTCATATGCAATAGGCAGTTTGATGTATACTATGGTTTGTCCTAGGGCATATATAACTCATGTAGTTAGAGTTGTTAGTCGATTTCTCTCTAATCCTGGTAAAGAACATTGGGCAGCAGTAAAATATTTATTAAGATATCTAAGAGGTACTACCAAGTTGTGTTTATGTTTTGGCATTAGTAAACCTATGCTAGAGGGTTATACAAATACAGACATGATAGGTGATACTGATTCTAAGAAATCCACTTCAGGGTTCTTGATGACTTTTGTAGGGAGAGTAATCTCTTGACAATCTAAGTTATAGAGTTGTGTTGCTCTATCGATCACAGAAGCATAATATATAGCAATTACTAAAGCCTATAAGGAAGCTTTATGGATGAAAATATTTCTACGGGAATCGTATTTGAAATAGGAATGATACACTATTTACTATGATAGTCAATGTGTTATTCATCTCTCCAAAATTCAATATACTATTCTAAATCCAAGCTCATTGATATAAGGTATCATTGGATTCATGATGTGCTTGAGATGAAAGAATTATATTTAGAAAAGATGCATAGTAATGAGAAATGATTAGAAATATTGACGAAGTCTTTGACTAAAGAGAAGCTTAAAGCATGTAGACGGAGAACAGGCTTAGTACAACCCACCATATGAGCTGGAGGGGAAGAATTATTGGGCCCAACCCATATGTGGGCATGGACCGGACATTTGGGCATTTAGCCCAATTCTGATTTATTAAAAAAGAAAATAAAATAAAAAGAGTAAAACCTAATCTAAGAGGAGGTGGTGCAGTATTGATGTTGCGGTCGAAAAATAGAGAGAGAAAGATTTGGCAAGAAGATTGAATGGTAAAACTTCGTCGGTTTTGACTCAAATTTTATATGGAGAATTCTTGCAAGAAGCTTTACAATCATAACGATATTGATCTGTGATTTATTCTCTCTATGATGATTTTTCGATATATCTACTTAGTGAATTTTGACCTTTCTTATTGTGAGATCCATCTATGTTGATGATGCTATACTAATGGTAAACTAAAATATATGTTCTTGATATTATTGTGATCCTCTAGTTATCTTGGAGAAGTTTCATTGTAAACCTATTATTCTATTTGGTGATAATAGAAGTTTGGGTGGACTATGATCCTGTGATTTTTCTCGCATTGGTTTTTCACGTTAAAAAATTGATATTTTACTTTGTGATTGATTTATTATTGTATTATTTATCTTATTATAATTAATATTTATTTTTAAAAATAAATTGATAATTATGATGAAAAATTCATTTTGATACACAAAAGAGAAAAATATTATTACACGTTCATAATTTTTCCCAACATAACGAGTCATAAATAATGGTCATAAAATATGCATGCAGTCAGAAAGGAAACCTTTAAATTATATTATATTTTATTTTACAAATTTCAAGGATAGAGATAATATTTGATTCAAGAATCTAACTATCAACGATGAAGATCTTTATTAGCTACGCTATCTAATACCTTCCAAAATTTATGGAATGAAATTTTAAACTCTCAATACTTCGGTAGCGTAGATATTTTCAATAATCTTACTATCAACGATTTGATGGAACCTTTAATAGAGAGAGAGATACTTATTATTAAATATATTATTAAGAAAAAAGAGTATGACCATTTTGTACAAACACTTGCATTATTAAAGGTGACATTAGTTATATATATAATTTTTTTCATATATGCCTCCTTTGGCCACTCAAAAATTATCGCCTCACTTCGATCTAAACTTTACTTGGTGTCATTCCTGACTCATAAATTATGAATAATATATATAAAAATATTAACATATGTTTTGATTGTTACATAGTGAGTTTTTGAATATTATGTTGTAATTTATTATTTTCGATTAAAATTATATCAAATTGAGAATTTTAGCCGGTTTACAAATTTTGATTGTTAATAACAAATCTTGCGATCAAATCTAGTCTTCGCTACTCTCATTTGCCAAGGAAAAAAAAAAAAAATCAAACTTAACCTAATAGTCATTATACACTGCATTCGATACGATGAATATTTTAGCCGGGCTCTGCTATGATACATGCATCCTAATTAGTTGATTCATATCAAAATAGACTACCTCATCCGCCATCCCAACATCTAGCCTTTATTGATAATATTCCATCAATTAAAAATGGCACAAAAAACCTTTCCTAACCATATACGACTGCAGTTTAAATCATCATAAATGAGCTTCCTACTTAGGTACGCAACAAGTTCTATACATCATCAAACAGACTTTTTTCGGGTCCGCCACATGTATTAGTTTTGTACAAACTCATTACTTTGGGATCGGATTAGACAAATCCTCGAAAGATAAGTCAGGTCGGATTAGACTTATTTCTTGAGTTCACAATCAAAATCAAAATTCTGGAAAATTGCAGCTTAAATATAAGATAAAACTCTGTAGAGTTGTGTTCTTCGGAGAAACTATCAGTAAGCAGCATCCTGTCCCGTTCATGGCTTTCTAATATTGTATTACATGTCTCGTACCGAAGACACTGCTATCAAAAGAAAGCCAAGATTGCTTGCAAAACCGGTCCTCAACACAATTGCACGTGAAGCCAAAATGTTGGTGATGGAGACCCAATTGCTCACAACATCTATATCAAGACTTAAGCCTATGTGAGCAATAATACAAAGATTATACGTATATAATACAACTCAAAATAGCACAAAGTTAAGTACATATATATTAACTCAAAAAAAGAACATTCGTGAATTAGACGATTAAACCGACACCAACCGTCTAATATTTCTGAACTGCGCTGCCCGGCCGTTCTAAATTGGCTCTCCCCATCTTGGTAATCCGCGGCACGACGTCCGGTTCGACCGGAGGCCGGTTGCGAACCGGGCTTGGCCCGACGCTGACGGCCTTCTCGCTTCGGCAGCCCAGAAGCCTGTGCCCTTTCCGCCGCTGTCCCGCCGGGGCGCCGCCCATTGCCGCCGCGAACCGGTTGTGCTCCTCCTCGATGAAGTGGAACTCGTCGTAGTTGGAGGCGGCGCTGGAGAAGTTCGCGGCGCTCGCGTGGTCGAACGCCTCCGCTGTCGTGACGCTCCACTCGACGCTCGCCTCACTGGGCTGGTAGCACTCGCTCGGGGCGATGGATGGCGCTGCCGCCCCCTCGAGGCTCCGACGGAGCTGGAGGATCCCGGCCGCCGCGCCGCTGCCGACGAAGCGGCGTCTTTCGAGCTCGTCGAGGGAATCGCGGTGACGGTACGTCATCTGGGTCGACAGGCTCTGGATCTCGAAAAGGTCCGATTCGTCGCTCGCCGCGTCATCCTCCGGCTGAGGCTTTGGGCTCGCCGGGTAGGTGAAGCTGGGGCTGTCTCGCTCGGCAGAAAACGGCAGCACCGTCGCACGCCGTTGGAACTCCGACGGTTTCTTCGTCATCTTCGTCAACTCATCGGTTGGTCGGAAGACTTCCAGCGAATCCCGCGGTGGCGCTTCGGCCAGGTTCGAGGATGGTGGACAGAGGATCGGGAAGGAGAAGTTGGCTGAGTCAGTCGACGACCTGTCGGAGTTCATTATACGGTGGCCAATTT
The DNA here is from genome assembly GCA_021527575.1 of Ensete glaucum. Taxonomy (NCBI): domain Eukaryota; kingdom Viridiplantae; phylum Streptophyta; class Magnoliopsida; order Zingiberales; family Musaceae; genus Ensete; species Ensete glaucum. Next base: position 34,819,609 of record CM038558.1, on the reverse strand, counting down.
CGGTCGGAATGGTTTTTTCCGGCGAAAACCGATTCGCAACGTGGAAAAAGCTCCGATCTTTACTCCAGTTTCCGGGAGTAATCTTCACCTTCGTCACTTCCTCGACATCGAATTCGTTCTTGGGTGCTTTGGCCGCCACTCTCTCTGGGATGCTACTGAGACGCACCTCCCCTGCTCGATAGCTCTGTTTCTTCGCGTTTGTAGTGGCATCCGCCTCCATAGACGAGCGAGTCGGGCTCTTCGTTTCGAAGTGGCTCTCCTCGACATCGACGGACTTCTCCCCAGAGCAGGGGCAGCTGCGACAGAAAAGCCAGCTGGCGCCGGAGGCCCGCGGCCTCCTCGGATCTCTTACGGGGGACGCTTTCACGGTGACCGCTGCAGAAGCCGGCGGATTGTAGAGTAGGCCGGATTTGCTGTTCCAGCTAGCCTCGGAGGAGGCGGTCGGCGTGTCCAGGAACGACGCACTCCGGCCGTGGCCGTTCCGCTCGAAGCCGTCGACGGAGGAGGCCGAGAAGTCGTACCTACCGGTCTGCTTGGCAGCCGCATCGTCCCCCTCGCGGAAGTACCGCTCCGCGTCGAAGACGTTGAGCTCGGTACCATCGACGCGGCGGCCGATGCGGTGATCGTGGGTGGCACGGGGAGTTTCCTGGCGAAGGTTGGAGGAGGCGAGGGGCTCACCGAGGTGGGCCATCGGGTAGAGGCTGCCGTTGAAGCTTGCTCTTCCGCTGCGCCTCTCCATGCTCGCTGTTTCGGTCTCGGAGTTCAAGAAGACGTATAGGTTGGAGTGCGCCTCTGCAGGGAATCTGCGGCTTCGGGGTTTTATGGAACAACTAAACTATTGCCTACCCGCCTCATAAGTGGCAAGTATGGGTCGGTGGTCCTCACTTTGTCTCCAATCATTACGAAGGTAGGAAAGAAGATTGAAAAGGAAGGTTGAATAAAAAAGAACGATTTGCTTATAAAATACTCACATTATGATTTTTTTTTCTTAATTGTTACCTCTTTATATTTTTCAAAAAATATTTGTAATTTACAAAACAGTCAAAATACCCCTCACCAACTTTTTCCATTAAATTTTTATCTATTTTTTATTAATTATAAACTATTATAGTATTTTTATTTAGCTCATGAATAGTATTTTTATTGACCGACCAAAAATATCATAAATGTTATTAAGAAATATTATTTTTATTGTGGTGACTAAAATATTATAATAAATCAATTTTTAGTTTTTAGTTGGATAATATTGTTCCTAATTCATTATAAAAACATATTTGAATCGTAGAATGATATATCAAATTATTTCTATTATATTTTAATTTTGTTTGACTTATTTATTTTATTTTAAGTAAAATTTATAGTGTTTTTATTCAGAAAATCAAAATACTTTAATAAGGCAAAAAGACAATAACAAACAAACAGACTGCAATAGACGAAAATTATTTTTTTAAGGATAATCTATAGGTACTTTCAAATTAGAGGCACTATTTATACAAAAAGTATTCAATTAAAAATATTTAAAATAAGATTATTTTCCTAGAAAGTCATAGAAAATTGATCCATATACATGCATGTTTGCGGACCCCTTGTTACCTACTAATTTTATGCGTTTTTACAATTACATCCTTGTAAAGTTTCAAAACAATACATAGAAAATATATAATACTTTAAATATATCTCATATTTTTGACATCATAGTTAGTTTTCAAGGGATAGTAATATAATTAGAAGTTCATCTAATAATAAGCTTTTATTTCCTAATGAAGATTAATTAAAATGACATATATGTGTATGAGAAATGGAGAGTTTTATGGTCAATTAAATTTAGAGTAAATACCAAGAGAGGGAGAATTTCAATTAACTCAAAATCCTTTTGTGTCATGAAGCATTTTTAGGTTGGTGCCACATTTAACAATGTTTAGATAAGATTTTAATAGATGTGTTACCATAGCTTTTTTTTAACGGAAGTAAACTATATTACCTTAACCCAGAGCTATAAAAAAAAGGGAGTGATCATGAGCTACAAGATTTATAGATATCTCAAAATGATTAAAATGGACAAAATGAGATGTAGGTTTAAAGTTCTCAATGAGTCACTTTGATAAAGTTGATGTTGATTAGTTAGAGGGAATCCTGAGGTGCTGCATATCGTGATGTGTTATCATAGTTAAGAATGTCTAATGCAACAAAGAGAACAATTCATAATATTTCTGTTCATTTAATTGTTTTCTTGATTAGTAAAGACCTCATAAATAATTTTAAAAGTGTTGGAAATAGTAACAATTTAAATTCAGCATATTATATATCCCTTCAAATATTACAATCCTTCATATATAAATTCAAAATAATCATGCTTACTAATAAATTTAAAATAAAATTTTAAATACCTAAAATGTTATATATATATATATATATATATATATATATATATATATACACACACACACACACAAAAGCACCTTGTTATCCTCAAACTTATTCAACTTTCACATGTATTTATGGATGAAGTCAGTGTAATCTATCTTAGAAATGAGATAATAAAACCATAAACATGTAATCTGTCCTATATTTTTATTCAGCTCATCCATGTTTATGTAAATCACCTATATCTCAGTCCTCTTTTCTGAAAGGACCTTTACCTTACAAAACAACAACTCGAACTTAAACAAGAATGAGTGATCAAAGACACACATCCAATCCATTATCCTACACGAGTCTCCTGCCACCCTAACCTGGTGTCTTCTTTGCAGTTTAGGCTGGGGAAAGTGCATTAACTGGCCTACATAATTCATATCTAGCACCCTATAAAAGAACGACTAACATGTCATCACCCAAAACACAACAATGACGAGAGGAAAGAGATGTCAATCTCCTCCCATGGAAAGCCTTCAAAGAAGCATCAGTGCAGAACAGCACCATCTTATCTTCTTCCCTAAATTATGGCTGAAGCTGTGGGCATCAGTTTGCCACATAGGAAGCTTGAGCCCTAACATTACTCACAGCCAATTTTACATGTTGCAGTAACCTTATCTGATACCTCTAATCAAACCCCAACCGTGGGGACCTCTCTATGATCCAGAACAGCATGTCTGCTCTTCCTTGTGATGACAGGAAAAGCACAACAGCTTTTAACTGTTTCTTCCAGAGTCAGCTTATCCTTCTTTTCTTGATGGCCTCACCTTTGTGGGTCCCTGGTACAGTCTTCAGATAGGATCCTACTGACAGAGATCAATCCATGTGTTAGTACTGTATCACATTATTCACATCTCAAAACAGCATATGATGGATGCATCATGATCCATAGTCATGAAAGCAGCATTAGAACTTTGTTTCGGAGATGAGAACTCAAAAACAATATGTTTCGGTGATTTTAAACTTTGTAGTACATAATGATAAGTAATAGTAATAAATTTGGTACCTATCATAACCATCATATCTTATCAGGATTGAAAGCTGAAATTATTACATTGATCTTAGGCCAATCGATAAGAAAATCCCACAAATTAAGTAAAAAAAGGAACCTCGCTCACGTTGAGGTGGGACAAACAAACACACCATTATATATTCTCTCTCCATCTATAGTTTGTTCCATTATATTTTTTCTTTTACTGACTTAGGCATCGAAGGGACTGCGTCGGGCAACCCCCTGTGCCGGCTTGGCATGCAGGGTTGCTCACTTGCCAACTCAGAATGCTGGGATGATCCAACCCTCGAAAAAGAAATCCCATAGCTCGGAGGACCCTCATCCATTTACTAAAGTTATTCTGAGTCAGACTCCCCACTACGAAATGACCTTCGCCGCACCACTACACCCTTGCCAAACCCTTGTGTTAGCCAAGAAGGAGCACCAAGGTGAGCCTGCACCTTCGATAGAGAACCGATCGAATCGACTCATCAGTCAGCGATACCCATGACACCATCAAGGACTAGGATATATCTAAAGAAGGATTTTCCTGGAAAATTTAGGAGTCGTTAGCCACAACCTGGATATTATAACTATGTCAAACTTTACGATCATAGATATAGTAATTGGGCATAAGGTTTCAAAACAATTAGCCATTTAGTTTATGTAGTGTTGTAGGGATAGTACCATTGATAATAAGTTGGCCGGTTCGATGTAGACCCAAAGGCAAAAAGGCATATAAGAAACTCATGTGACAGTCCGATGGTTGATGGTGTTGAATATCGGATTTTGATGATGAAATCAATTGATGGGTTTTATAATCTAACTTGTGTGTTAAAAAAAATGATGCATGATTAACTGCGATAGTAAAGGGCATTACAGTCAAATGTTGGGTTGGAGTTAAGTTCGAGCATCGGGCTAAGGTTCAGATGACGTAATGGGAGCTCACCAAGAGTTCATCGAAGTTCAGCGAGGTTCGGACGATGTTGTCGGGAGCTCGCCGAGAACTCACCAATGGTTTGTCGGGAAGTTTGTCGGGAGTTCACTGACAGGTTGTTGGGAGCTTGCCAAAAGAATGCTGGGAGTTCGTCAGGAGTTACGCCGGAAGAAATCAGGAGCTCACCGAGGGTTCACCGGAAGGATGCCGGGAGTTCACCGGGAGTTCGTCGAGAGTCAATTGACGGTCGGACAATGAAGATTGTGTGTTAGGTGTCGTAGTTAGCATCATAATGAGTTTGTTTTATTAACTCAATTAAGAGGTCATTAGGTCTTAATTGGGACTGATTTAAACTTATTATAAAAGTCATTTCAGTAACCCAACGTTAAAAAAGACACGAACTTCGAAGACATGGTCTCCAAGACGACACAATCTTCGAAGGTGTGTTAGGTGGTTGAACCGCCCAGGTTGAGCAGTTGAACCGCCCAGACAAAGTCTCCCAAACTGTGTCAGACGGTTGAACCTCCTAGACACAGTATCCTAGACTGTGTCAGGCGGTACAACTGCTAAAACACAGTCTTTGAGACCAGCACCTTGGGAACTTTTAAAATTGAAGTTTTGGATCTAATATAAAGCCATTTGGGGCCTATAAATACCCCTCCCCCCATCCTCGTTTGAGGTATGCAAGCATTAAGAGTAAAAACCTTGTGAAAATACTGTTGTAATTCCTTAAGAGCTTCTCCTCATTTTGTCTTATGTAGTTTTTTATTTAAGGGAGAGTTTAGGGACTTGTAAAGGTTATCTCCTAAACCTATAAAAGGAGAATAGAGTTATAAGAGGGTAGTTGATCTTTACCCATTGAAGGAAGATCAATAGTGGAAACCGGTGACCTCAACGGAGGAGGAATCAGGAGTGGACATAGGTCACGAGACCGAACTACTATAAAATCGGTTTGCTTCCTCTTATTTGCTATTTATCTTTATTGCTTTTTTATTTAACTGTCTACTATCTTTGCTTGCACTCTTACAAACATCTCTACGCTTAAATGCATTTTCGATACGATTTTTATTGAGTGAATATTTAAATCGATGTAAATTTTTCATAAGCACTAATTCAACCCCCCCCCAAGTGCCGCTTTGATCCTAACAATTGGTATCAGAGCCACGTTTCTCTCTATTTAGCTTAAAATCCAAGAGGGATAGCTTTTGTTGGCAATAAAGAGGGACTTTCTATCACCCGTCCTCCCATGTTCAATGGGACGGATTACATGTATTGGAAAACTCGAATGAGAATTTTCATACTCTCTATGGATTTTGAATTATGGCATATTGTTGAAAGTGGTTTAGTCTTCCAAACCGATGAACGAATGGAATGATTCAGAAAAGAAGACTTTCTCTTTGAATGCTAAAGCGATGAACGCTTTATTTTGTGCTCTTGATAAAAACGAATTTAATCGGATTTCTATATGCAAAACTGCACACAAGATTTTGCACACACTCGAAGTCACACACGAAGGCACTAGTCTAGTCAAAGAGTCAAAAATTAATCTTTTGGTGCATAACTATGAGTTGTTTCGCATGAAACTAAGTGAGACCATAGGAGACATGTACACCCGTTTTACGGATATTGTCAATGGTCTAAAAACGCTTGGTAAAAGTTTTTCTAATTTTGAACTTGTTAACAAAATATTAAGATCCCTTCTAAAAAGTTGAGATCCTAAAGTAACGATAATACAAGAAGCAAAAGACTTAAATAATTTTTCGTTTGAAAAACTAAGCGGGTCTTTGATGACTTACGAAATGGCATGTATAGCACATGATGAACTCGAGAACAACCTTCCAAAGAATAGGAAGGACATAACACTTAGAACTAAGGAATACCACTTAGGAGAAAACTCAAGTGACGATGATGATGATGAGTACTTCGCACTTCTTACAAGAAAATTTAAGAAATTCTTAAAAATGATTAAAACAAAACAAGATGCTAAGAACAAAAGTGAACTAAAAAATGACTCAATAATATATTACGAATGTAAGAAGCCGAGACACTTCAAAAATGAATATATCTGAGTGAAGAAGAAGCAACCAAAAAAGAAGAAGGCGCTCAAAGCTACTTAGGACGACTCAAATTCATCCGAAGACGGAGCCAACCAACAAGGAAGAAGTTACAAATTACGCTTTATCTTATGATGAATTATTTAATGTATTTAATAACTTATTTGATGATTTTAAATTAGTTAGTAAAAAACATAAATTATTAAAGAAAGATCATGCTTCACTTGCTAGTGCATTTGAAAATTTTAAAAAGGAGTATAATGAACATCGGAAAGCTCCTTGCACTAAGTATGAAGAATTAGATATACTTAAGAAAGAAAATATTTCATTATAAGAAATATTATAAAAAATTAAAATAGGTAACAAATCCTTAAACATGACCCTTATTAGATCCTTGCTAATATGGGTCATGTTCATAGAAAGGAAGGACTTGGCTTTGTGAGTAACACTCAATAAAAGCCAACCATCTTCATTAAAGGACCTACATTATATGTTTCACTTAGAAATAAATATAATTTTTGTGGAAGAATTGGACACTATGCTTATAAATGTTCATTTAAAAGGCATAGTCCACACAAATTAATTTGGGTTCCTAAAGGAACCATAAACAACTTGATGTCATTAGTAAAATTAGGTAGAATTTTTCATAAGGAACCCAAAGGCAAATGAGTACCTAACCAAAACCTCATTTCTTGTAGGTATGTCTCCAAGCAAAGGCTGGAAGCACAAAATGGTACCTTGATAGTGGATGCTCAATGCACATGACCGGAGATCCACCTCATTTCTCTAAGCTTACTAGCCTAAATGAATGATTTGTCACATTCGGAGATAACAACAAGGGAAAAATCATTGGGAAAGGAACCATAGGTAACAAATCAAATATCTTGATTGAAGATGTGTTATTAGTTGATGGTTTGAAACATAATCTACTAAGCATTAGCTAATTGTATGATAAAGGATACATTATCAAATTTGAATCTAATGCTTGTATAATTGAAATACTACACAAAAATAGTTCTATGATTGCCTTAAGAAGCAATAATGTGTATACTATTGACATTGATAATTTTTATAATGAAATGTGTTTTTCGGCCTTAAATGATAATGCATAGATTTGACATAGGAGACTTGGACATGCTAGCATTAAACTATTAAACCAAATCTCAACTAAAAATCTAGTAAGAGGAATGCCTAGCATCAAGTTTGTAAAAGATAAAATTTGTGATGCATGCCAATTAGGAAAACAAATAAAAAGTAGTTTCAAATCAAAAAATCAAATAAGCACCTCTAGGCCACTACAATTGATCCATATGAATTTATTTGGACCAATTGATCCATATAGATTTATTTGAACTAATTGATACTACAAGCTTAGGAGGTAACAAATATGCGTTTGTTATTGTAGACGATTATAATAGATATACTTGGACCTATTTCTTGGCACACTAAAGTGATTCTTTTAAATATTTTTTAAAATTTTGCAAACTTGTTCAAAATGAAAAGAGTTTTATGATTTCATTTATACATAGTGATCATGGTGATGAGTTTCAAAATCATGATTTTCAAAATTTTTGTGAGTCAAATGGGTATAATCATAATTTCTCTACTCCTAAAAGTCCACAATAAAATTGAGTAATGGAAAGAAAAAATATGAGCTTACAAGAAATGATTAGAACAATGTTAAACGAACATAGTCTACCCAAATATTTTTAGGCCGAAGCCGTTAATATGGCATGTATGTCATGAACAGGGTTCTTATAAGACCATTACTCTCCAAAACTCCTTATAAATTATGAAATAATAAAAAAATCTAATATTTTATATTTCAAAGTATTTGGTTGTAAATGTTTTATTTTGATTGATAAAGATGCTTTCGGAAAGTTCGATGCAAAATCTGATAAAGGCATATTTCTTAGTTATTCCTTTATTTCAAAAGCTTATCGTGTCTTTGATAAAAGAACTCTAATAATTGAGGAATCCATCCATATTGTTTTTAATGAGGTTCCCAAATTAAAGAAAATTGATATTTATGATAATTTTGATTTTGATACTTTAAATTTGAATGATAAGCCTCCTCTCCAAAATAACTTGGATGCATCTACTTTCAAGGAATCTTTACCCAAGGAATGAAAGTATGTAGATGCTCATCCTAAGGAGTTAATAATAGGAGATACATAAAAAGATGTTCAAACTCGTTCATCATTTAAGAATTTTTATGCTAATGCCACATTTTTATCTCAAATTGAACCACAATGCATTGTGGAAGCCTTAAAAGATGATTCTTGGGTTATTTTAATGCATAAAGAGTTAAACCAATTTGAAAGAAATGAGGTATGTGAGCTTATTCCTAGACATAGTGACCGTTTAGTGACTGGTATTAAATGGGTCTTTAGAAAAAAACAAGATGAAAATGGTATCATGGTAAGAAACAAGGCTAGATTAGTGGCCAAATGTTTCAACCAAGAAGAAGGGATCAATTATGAAGAGACCTTTGCTCTTGTGGCTAGACTTGAAGCCATAAGGATGCTCCTTGCCTTTTCCTCTTTTAAGAATTTTAAGTTATTTCAAATGAATGTCAAAAGTGTTTTTCTTAATGGTTTCATTTCCGAAAAAGTTTATATTGAACAACCTCCTGGTTTTGAAAATGATCTTTTTCCAAATCATGTTTTTAAATTATCTAAGACTCTTTATGGATTGAAACAAGCTCCTAGGGCTTGGTATGAAAGACTTAGCTCTTTCCTTATTTAAAACAATTTTTTGAAAGGCAAAGTTGATACCACATTATTTTTAAGTATTTTGAAAATAATTTTCTAGTTATTCAAATTTATGTTGATGATATTATTTTTGGTTAAACAAATGAATCCTTATGTGAATCTCTTGCCAAGAGTATGAGCCAAGAATTTGAAATGAGCCTAATGGGTGAATTAACTTTTTCTCAGGATTATAAATAAAATAATTAAATAATGGTATCTTTATAAGTCAAACTAAATATACCTTAGATTTGTTAAAACGCTTTAGTATGGACAATGATAAGGCCATAAATACACCCATGAGCACTACTATAAAATTAGACTTAGATAATGAAGGTGAAAATTTATAAAAAAACATATAGAGGAATGATAGGTAGTTTATTGTATTGCTACTAGATCGGACATAATGTTTAGTGTTGGATTGTGTGCAGGGTTTCAATCCAATCCTAAATATTCTCATTTTAAGGTAGTTAAACGAATATTTAGGTATTTAAAAGGAACTTCTAATTTAGGATTATAGTATCATAAGTCTAAAAATTTTGATTTGCTTGTCTATGCGAATGCTCTCATTTCTTGGTCTTCCGAGAAACAAAATTCGATTACATTATCTACAAGCCGAAGGTGAGTACATAGTAGCTGATGCATTTGGATGAAAAACACTTTAGAAGATTATATAATTCACTTGAAAAATATTCCAATCAAATACAATAACGCTAATGCAATATGTTTAACTAAAAATTTCATTTAACACTCAATAACTAAACATATTAACATTAGACATCACTTTATTAGAGATCATATAAATAATCATGATATATCTTTGAAATTTATTGATATTAACCATCAGTTGGCTGATATCTTCACTAAGCCATTAAATGAAGAACAATTTGACTTTATTAGAAAAGAGTTAAGAATGTTAAATCATCCAAATGCATGATTTGCTATTTTTCAGATTTCTTGAGCTTTTGCTTGAAATTTACGTGAGAAGATTTTGATTACATGAGTAGCTCTTATAGTCTTCTTGGACTTCTCGGCTTTTTGAGCTCTCTTTTAAAATGATTCTATTTGTAATTGATATTTACAAAGAGGGAGGAAAGAAATTTAATAATAGCATTTGTGATGCATAAAATTATATCTTTATATTTCTTTTTATTTTATAAAAAATAACTTAAATTCTAACTTTAGTCTTCTTATTTTAATAAAGGGGAGCAATGGACTAACTTCCTCTCTTTATGTGCTAAATATTATGATAAATATTTAAAAAAATTGTTAAAATATAATTGAGCATTTCTCCTTTTGTTGATTGCAAATGAGGAGAAATGACATAATTGATGACATAAAAAAGATATTTATTTTGAGATCTTGCAAATGGTTGAAATGAATGTTATATCATAATTCATGACATGGTTATCTTGTAAATATAATGATTGTTGTATCATGATTGATGATATTGTTATTTTGTGAACATAATGATTGAAATTTTTTATATGATACCAAGAAAATAAATTTTTAAAATTTTTATCATGTATAGTATCATGTATGATTAAATTGTAAAATTGTCAAAATACTTGAATTCAAAAGTGATGGTGCTTTTGAATTCAAGTTTGTTTTATTTATCCTATGACATATACATAAGGGGAGTTATAGTTAACTCCCATCATCAATTGGTTGTCATCATAAAAAATGGGAAGATTGTTGAATCTCAGATCTTGATGATAAAATCAATTGATGAGTTTTATGATCTAACTTGTGTGTTAAAGAAAGTGATGCATGATTAACTACGACAATAAAGGGCATTACAATCAGATGTTGGGCTGGAGTCAAGTTCAAGCATCGGGACGAGGTTCGGACGACGCAATGGGAGCTCATCGAGAGTTCACCAAAGGTCGACCGAGGTTCAAACGATGTTGTCGGGAGCTCGCCGAGAACTCACCAGAGGTTTGTTGGGAGTTCACCAATAGGTTGTTGGGAGCTCGCTGGGAGTTCGCCGAAAGAATGCTAGGAGTTCGTCGGGAGTTTGCCGAAAGAAATAAGGAGCTCATCGAGGGTTCACCAAAAGGATGTTGGGAGTTCACCGAGAGTTCGCCGAGAGATCAGTTAACGGTCGTACAATGAAAATTGTGTGTTAAGTGTCGTAGTTAGCATCATAATAAGTTACTTTTACTAACTCAATTAAGAAGTCATTAGGCCTTAATTGGGGCTGATTTGGAGTTATTATAAAAGTTATTTCAGTAACCCAGTAAAGACACGGTATTCGAAGATACGGTCTCCAATGTTAGGACTAATTGGCACGGGGGGGGGGAGGGGGTGAATTAGTTTAAGTGTAAATTCTCTTTTTAACGAAAACTTTTCACTTGAAGCACGATAAGAAAATCAGAAGCTTTTCATTCAAGTAAAGCAAGTGAATGATTCAAAATAAAATGCTAAGTTTCTTGAAAATGCTTGACTTGAAACCTTGGTTTCAAGAAGTAAATAAAATCGAAAGCGTCACTTGATATTTTATTGAACACAATTAAGAACCCGACAATTGTAAGTAGTAAATGAAACAAGTAAGGAACACTTACAATTTATAGTGGTTCTACCTCAACCTTGGCCTACGTCCACTTCTCGTGTCCTCCTCCTTAATGCACACAAGCGTCCACTATTGATCTCCTTTGGGTGAAGATCAAACCCTTACAATCTTACAAGGGAGACAAGAACTTTATAACTCTTAGCTCACTCCCTTCCTCTTTTCTTTTCCTTACACTTCACACAAGTTTTTCTCAGAATTTTTATCCCATAAGTGTTGTATGGAATGCAAGAAAACTTGGGGTATTTATAGCCCCAAATGGCTTCAGAATTTGAAGCTAAAATTTAAACATATATGGAAAATTCGGATACCGGTGGTTCACTCACCGATACCGATGGTGCAGCCGCTTGAAAACCTAGTACGGGGTATTTACTCGTCGGTCCTGCATGGTTCAGCCGTCCGAAAACCTAGGCGATGATGGTACACCCACTGCCCACCGACAGTTCAACTACTGAGAATCCCGAAAAAGTGATTCTCTTTACTTTTCTAATCCCGACTTGAATCATATATTAACCAATTCTTTGGTCAACCAACTGAGCTCAATCAAACCCTTTTAGTGGACATGGTTGCCTCGTTGAGTTTATTTGAATTCCTTCTATATCACACTCATTTACATGACCACCAAGCTTAATGACCTCATTCCCGTAATCTGGCAACCTCCGACATTCCCTGCGATGAGTCTTACAGTCTTCCTCCGGCGATCTCCTGGCGTGTTCCTAGCGATCTTCCCAATACCTTCGGCGAAATCCTAGTGAACTCTCGGAGAGCTCCCACCGCATCATCCAAACCCTGGCCCGATGCCTAAGCTTAATCCTGGGTCCATGTCTGGTCTGTAACTCCTTTTCATCGTTATCGTTAAACCTGCACGATACTAACTACAACTTAATTAATTACAATCAGGACCAATAAATCCACTTGAAAACCTTCCCAACTCCCGGCAAGCCTTTCGGCTACCCCGATAATCTTCTGACAAGTCTCGGTCTTCTTCTGGCAAACTCTTTTGCGCCATCCTAGTAAGCTCCCGATACCCTCAGCAAGCTCCCGACGCACTCCAAGCGAGTTTCCAACCGCATTGTGCGAACTCTGGCCCAATGCCTGGATTTGACTTTGGCCAATCCTTTGATTGTAATATATCGTAGTTAATCCTGCATCAATCAACTCTAACAACCTTGTTAGATCAATAACCCATTAATTGGTTTCATCATCAAAATCTAAGATTCAATATCCAAGATGACACAGTCTTCGAAGGTGTGTCAAACGGTTGAACTGCCCAGACATAGTCTCCCAGACTATGTCAGACGGTTGAACCGCCCAAACACAGTCTCCTAGATTGTGTCAGGCAGTACAACCGCCAAAACACAGTCTTCGAGACCAGCACCTCGGGAACTCTTAAAATTTGAATTTTGGCTCCAATATTGAAGCCATTTGGGGCCTATAAATACACCCCACCCCCCTCGTGCCTTGAGACATGTAAGCATTAAGATCAAAAACCTTGTGAAAATGTTGTTGTAATTCCTTGAGAGCTTCTCCTCATTTCGTCTTGTATAGTTTTTTGTTTAAATGAGAGCTTAGAGGCTTGTAAAGGTTATCTCCTAAACCTATAAAAGGAGAATATAGTTGTAATAAGGTAGTTGATCTTCACCCATTGAAGGAAGATCAATAGTGGAAGTCGGTGACCTCAACGGAGGAGGAAGGAGTGGATGTAGGTCATAAGACCAAACCACTATAAAATTAGTTTGTTTCCTCTTCTTTGTTATTTATCTTCATTGCTTTCTTATTTAACTGTCTACTATCTTTGCTTGCACTCTTACAAACATCTTTATACTTAAACACATTGCTGATATGGTTTTTATTGAGCGAATATTTAAATCGACGTAAATTTTTCACCATGGCAGATGTCTTGGTACGAGCCAAATATTTTTGACTCACACGCCTATGGCACATTTAGCTTGGAGTCTTCGCTGTAGCAGATGTCTTGGAGCAAGTCAAATTTTCTTGGCTCATACGCCTCTAGCGCATTTGGCCCGAAGTCTTCACCGTGGCAGATGTTTTAATGCAGATCGGATTTTTCTGATTCACACACCTCGAGCATACTTGGTCTGGTGTCCCCACCATAGCACATTTATCCTCCTTTCTTCACTGCAACAGATCTTGGGTTTCCACCATGACAAGCCTTAAATCTTCCCTCTATTGTAGCAAAATTCTTCCCTTCTCCGTCGTAGCCGATCTCAAGCTATCCTATGTTGTAGCGAACTTCTTCCCTTCTCCACCATAGTGGATCTCGGGCCTCCGTTTGATAGGCTATGAATCTTCCCTCTGCCACAAAATCACACAAAAGCAAGGCAAAATATGCTGCCAAATATTTATACAAGCAAACAAAATTGATGAGCGGTTCGCTGAATGAAGAGTTACGGTTGAGCAACGATCGTTCGTGGCAATTCTCATGCAAGATGGCCGACCACTTGCATACACCAGCAAGGCGTTGTCTCTCTCCCATCAAAAATTGTCAATCTACAATAAGGAGATGCTCGTAAATTGTGTATGCAGTAATGAAATGGAAACCATACCTGATCGACCGGTGCTTTCAAATAAAAATCGACTATAGAAGCCTTAAATATTTCTTGGAGCAAAATATATCCTCCCTCGAACAGCAAAAATGGGTAACGAAGCTTCTTGGGTTTGATTATGAAATTACTTACAAAAAGGGCAAGGAAATTGTTGTTGCAGATGCACTCTCACGGTTACCCAAGCAAGCAGAATTTTTGGCAATCTCCATTCCAACTAGCAGCTTTCTCGAGGACATTAGGGAGGAACAGTGGAAGGATCCAAAGACCAGCAATATCATAAAAAAATTAGAGGAACCAAGCTCCATAGCCCACTACAGTTGGGATTCGAGAGATCAACGCTACAAAGATCGCATCGTGCTTATATATGACTACCCTTGCATAAAAACGCTTCTGCAAGAGATGCACTCCACACCTTCAGTAGGGCACTCCGAATTTCTAAGAATGTACAAAAGAATTAAGCAAAATTTTTATTGAAGAGAGATGAAAAAAGTTATTTCTGAATTTGTAGCACAATGTGACGTATGCCAATGACAAAAAGGTGAAACAGTGGCAAATCCTGGGAAACTACAACCACTACCCATTCCAAACTTAGTGTGGACTAGCATATCCATGGATTTCATCGAAGGACTGCCACCATCCCAAGATAAAAGCACAATTCTCATAGTGGTTGATCGACTTACAAAGTATGCTCATTTTTATGCGGTCTGAAATCCCTGCACCGCTTCTAGCATTGCCCAATTTTTTATGAAAAATATTGTAAAACTGCATAGGATGCCAAGGTCCATTGTAAGCGATCGTGACACCAAGCTATCAGTGTAGGGTACCAAGCTAAAGATGAGCATGGCATACCACCCGCAGATCGATAGCTAAACTGAAGTGGTGAACAGGTGTTTAGAGACATACCTCAGATGTTTCCCCAGTGACGGCCAAAAGAAGGGACAAAATGACTACCTTGGGCTGAATAGTGGTAAAATACTACATATCACTCCTCAACTAAATATACTCTATATAAAGTCGTGTACGGTCGACCTGCCCCTATTATTCCAAGATATGTAATTGGCTCAGCCAAAGTAGGTCAGGTCGACCGAGAATTAATTGACAGGGACAAACTCCTACAACTACTAAAGGATAATCTCTCAACTGCTTAAGCCAGAGTGAAGCAGCAAACTAACACACATCGAAACGAAAGGGAGTTATCAGTAGGAGATTGAGTTTTTCTTCGTCTTCAGCTATACAAGCAATTATCCATCAACATACGAGCCTCCATGAAGTTATCCCCATGCTTTTATGGGCCCTATCAGATCACAAAGCACATAGGAGCTTGGGCGTACAGATTAAACTTACCTACTGATGCAAAAATTCACCCTGTCTTCCATGTGTCCCGCATAAAGTCCAAACTGGGAGAGAACGAGTCAGCATAGATTTAGTTGCCCAACACTACTGATGATGGAGACATCCTAGCCCAACCTCAATCCATACTTGATCGCAGGATTGTGATGCGTCGCCGACATCCCTCTACCGAAGTACTGGTGCACCAGAATAACTTGCCTATTGAAGATGCCATGTGGGAATCATATGAAGATCTGAAGACCAGGTTCCCTAAGTTCATGGAACCTCAACCTTGAGGACAAGGCTGATCTCAAGAGGGTGGGCTTGATAGGACTCTAGCAAGGTTGGGTCCTAATCAATCAAGTAGCAATTAATACAAACCCTGAGAAAGTGTAATAAACCCCACCTAGTTGTCTACTATCTTATAAAGCAAGTTGGCTAGAGTTTAATTTGGGGCCTTAGGGCTTCCTAGCCGCCACCCCCCTACTGAACAGGTTGGCTAGGGTTTGAGCAGGGGACGCATAGCTTGTTGCAGCCACCTAGCTGCCGCCCCCTTGTTGGGCAAGCCGACTAGGGAGGAGGGATAATAAAGGGATTTGGCTTTGGGATGAGCCTCCCTAGGGTTAGGGTTTGGAGCCCTATATAAGCATGTAGCCTCCACCACTTTTGAATTAAGCAAGAGATCAATTTCCTTTCGGCCTTGTGATCCCTAGGAGGGAGGAACCCCTACAGCGTTCCAAGGGTTAATCACCCTTCAAAAGATCAATCTGCGTTAGAATTCCTCTGGGGTTCTACCAGAAACGCCTCGTGTTCCCGCGCAGGAACAAGGCGACGTCTCGTCTTCCCGCGCAGGCGACGCCTAGTCTTCTCGTGGGAGAATGAGGTGATGCCTCGTCTCCCCGTGCAAGAGAAGGGAGAACGACGTGTCTCGTCTCCCCGCGGGAGAATAAGGCGACTCCTCGTCTCCCCACGCAAAAACAAGGCGACGCCTCATCTTCCCGCGAGCGAACGAGGCAACGCCTCGCCTTCCCACGCGGGAATGATGCAACGCCTCATCTCCCCATGCGGGAACGAAGCGACACCTCATCTCTTCATTTTATTTTTTTTAAAAATATATTATATTATATTAATATTATATTATAATATTTTATTATAATATAATATAATATACTAAGTGATATGCATTGTGCATACCGCTCGATACCGGGTACCGTACCATACTGAGATAAACTCGGTATATCGGTACGGACCGATACGACGAACTTTGATTTAAATCACAGACTTTGATCATCTATAAGAAATAACACGTACCTAAAGAAATATTAAGATTTCAATATGCGCAGGATCATCATGCAACACCGTGCAATATCATAGAATCTAATGCGAAAGAACACTTAACATCCAATCTAGCTACACATATGATCCATCCGATTACTCGAGATGAAACAATACCTTATAGATCGTGAGAGAATATTCTATATTGTACTCCAACTATCAATAGAAATGAGTGGTGCTCCACTAGAAAGGGAATCATTATAGTGTCTTATGATTATTCGGCAAGTAGTGACACTTCCTATTCATAAAGAGGGCACTAAATAAAAAAATTGCTAACATGCTTTCAGTCAAATATTTAATCAATAGATGTATCATTAGCTAATGAAAAAAGGTGATAGATACACAAGAAAGGTAATAGAAGCTTAGGTTAAACTATAAGCCGATATACAATGTGACTAATAATCAAATATCAGCTATTCACTAAGTAATGCAGAAAGAAGCAAACTACCATCTTATGAGATAAATGAAATTATGATGAACACTCCAAACCATATTAAGAAGCTAGAAAAGCATAAATAGGTGTTACGAAGTAACTGCATAACTTAATTCCAGAAGTTGTCATATTTTTTTCCATGGTGATAGGAGCTAAGATGTGTAAAACAAAATACAAGCTTTTCCAAAAGTTACAAAAACATATCAGCATACTTAGTTTACATCTCAAACTTCTGACAAAAATAAAAACCTTGATTTTGTAAAGATTGACAATAAGTATTCTTGCATGAAGTCTTAAGGATCAAACCAACCATTAATGCATTTGTTGAGGCTCCTTCCAATATGCTAATATATTTGTATGATAGTTGCATCTTTGCTAGTAATCTAAGTAGGTAATAGTTCAATCAGTGTTTTAAAATGCCTGAGGTGCTTGGTGCCTACTCAAGCAAAGCAAGATGCTCCTGAATATTAAAATTTTAAAAATATATATTACGATTGATAAATATGATCACAAAAATAATTGACAGATAAAATTGGAATCACAATAGTGAAGTTTTAACATCAAATTCAATAATCATCATAATCATCTTCATTCAGTGTACTGTTCCTACCTAAGTGAACTTACAATTAAGTTCAAACTCCGAACAGGGTAATAATGCACCACCTAAATATGGTGCAACAAGTTAATCAATGAAAATATTTCATATAAAATGAGAAAGAGAGAACTAAGAAGATGAAGTAACTAGTAATATTGGAGGAATGTAGAAACCGATGACAGACGAAGCGGACGAGGTTGCCGATAATGGCGGTCGGAGATGTAGTGACGGACCAAGCGAACGAAGGTAGAGGACGAGCAATAGGGTTTCGCATCTAGTTTCTTTCACTAGATTAGACGCGTAGGGGAAAGGGAGTGTTTTAGGGTGACATTAGCTAGTTCGATTGAACTAATTTACTTGCCAATCGAACTAGTTGACCCGATTTGGCTTCGGTGCTGAAATCGAAACCCTATTGCTCAAGCACACACCCGAGCTCAAGCACACGCCCGAGCGATGCTTCATTAAAATGCCTCATCCTAAGGTGTTGCAAGGTGCTTGGGTATAACCTCGCCTCACCCGAGGGCCTTTTAAAAGACTAAGATCAAATATTGTAAACATTGGCTACCTTAACTAATCTCTATGAAATCTCTTATGAAAATATGAATGATTTGCATGCTAGTTATATATCTATAGCAACTTGAGTTGGAACTCTATAGCAAATAAATCATAACAATTACATGATTTGCATGCTAGTTATATGTCAATTGATTTATAAAAATGAACACTAAGATTTTTCTAATAAAGTTCCAATTGACTGCCACGAGTAAATAATAATGGACATAACCCAACGATAGCAAATAGTATAGATATAATCGGAGAAAAATGGTATTGAGTTTGATTTAGACGAGTCATTCTTTACAACTTTTTGGAACTTCCAATCAAGGTTTACAATACCATATCGTACCACTCGGTAAGGATTGTAATTTCAATCTATACCATCCATACCGGACGGTACGTATTGGTCCGTTAGGTTATCGGTACGTGGAGCGCCCGCTATCGGGCAGTACCACCAAAATCGACCGTCGACGGTCGATTTTGGTCATTAGCGATCAATTTTGATCATCGGCAGTCGATTGAGGGAGAAATCAACCGTCGATAGTCGATTGAAGGAGACAAAGGGAAGAAGAAGAAGAAGAAGAAGAAGAAGAGGGGAAGAAGAAAGAAGTACCTCGCGCCGTTCTCGCCCATGCGTCGTCATTGCCCACAAGCCATCGCCGCCCTCACCCGCGGGCGATTTTTCTCCCGCACAAGGAGACGGAACGTCTCCCCGTGTAGGGAGAAAGATTGAGGCAACGTCACCTCGACGACATTGCCCCTTTTTTTACTTTTTTTAATATATTAATATTTAATATTATATTATTTAATATTATATTATATTTTAATGTATTGGGCGGTACACACTGTGCATACCACTTGATACTGGTACTAAGAAAATATTGGTACATCAGTACGGACTGGTAGGTAAAACCTCACCGCCCGATACATATCGATCCGATAAAGGACTGATATGGTCGGTACAGCTCGATACCATAGTATATCATATGTCGATATACTCGATACGTGTCGTACCGATAGTTGATTGATACGTCGATACGATATAAGACTGCGAACATTGCTTTCAGTTACTAAATACACTTCTATGAATTATTCAATCAAGTTCCCGCTTGACTCCTTAACAAACAAATGTACTACAGCAACATGGTAGATTAAAACATAAAGGGTAATGTAAAATGTATAGCATGCAACACACTTTCGAAGGCAATTCCAGATGGTAAAAGATATAAACAAAGAACTGCAAACTCATAGAAATCACATGTACTGTGACAAGCACCAAATCTCCAAGATAGCTAGAAACTATAGCACGAAAGGCAAAGGTTGCGTTTGTTGATACAAAAAATCTGACAGTGTACAAAATTTCATTAAAGAAAGAAATTGCTAAGGAATCTTGTTGATTTATCAATATCAAGATTTTCCTTACCGAGCGGTAAGATTCATACCGCCCGATACATACCAGTCTGGCAGCTGACCGGTACGCGGACCGGCCGCTACCGGGCGATACCACTAAGATCGACCGTCGCCATATGCGATCGATTTAAGGAGAAATCGATCGTCGGCGGTCGATTAAGGAAGAAAAAGGAAAGAAGAAGAAGAGGAAAAGAAGAAGAAGAAGAAGAAGAGGAGGAGGAGAAGTACCTCGCTTGCATGCCATCGGCCCATGGCCCTAGCGTCGCGCTGGGGTTTCATCCGCTGGTTTTTTCTCCCGCATGGGGAGAGGAGGAGAAGTACCGCCCTAGCGACTCCGGGGTCGCCATGAGCCATAGCCATGGCCTAGCGCCATCGCCGCCTGCGGGAGAGAGTTCGAGACGACGTCACCCCTTTTTATTTTTAATATATTTTAATATTATATTATATTATAAAAAATATTTATAATATATTTAATATATCGGGGGATACGCATTGTGCATACCGCCCGGTACCAGTACCATACCGGTACCGATAAAATATCGGCACACCAGTATGGACCGGTATGTCAATCCTTGATCAATATAATACTATAAAGTAAAAGTTTGAACCTGTGGAAAAGAATCAAGTTTGTTTGGTTTTCTTTGTTGTTGTGCATATTCCGTGATGGAAACTCCGCAAAATAAACTTCTAATTTTCAGAAATTGGATGATAAATTCAGCATTCCTTTGTAGGAAACATAAGCTTTCTGCATGGTGCACAATAAACTACATTGAGGTAAAACATACATGATGATATTGCATTAATGCTTCAATGTATGTGAAAAAGTTATAAAACATATCATCATTGATCACACAGACAAGGTTCATCTTATCTCTTAAGCACAAATAGTGTGGTCAAAATGAAAACCATATTCAGATATTTTTCTCTAAAGATCATATGTAAGTTAGGTCAATGAAGCCTGAAGTGAAGAGCATATGAGACGACCCTCATCAATAACATAATTTTGATTATCAGGCTCAATGTGCAAACAAAATTTTGATTATAACAATTAAGAGACATCCAACGATAGCATAATTTGTATCAAAAACTCATGCATATTGGATAATATAGTCAAAGAAAACATAGGTCGATCACTGGATAAGCTAGGAATAATGAAGCAACATTGGTAGAATGAACTTCCATTTTATCATAGATGATGGGGGTAGCTCTTTGATAGTCTTTTGCTAATGCTGCAAGGATTTCCTGTTATAGAAATATGTAAATCAATAATGTTATAACTGCAACATAAACATTGTCCCTAAAATTGAACTCTAACTAAATGAGTCTTTCTGAGAGGAAGCCACATGCAACCTACAAAAAGGTAACATATGTTCAGTTGTAAACAAAGAAGAAACTAAGAAACACTTTAGATAAACTCAAAATGCTGATATAATATATGCTGACCATCTTTCGAGCAACATATCCGTGCTAAATTGCTACAGGGAAGGTAAAGCATAAATAAGCGCATGCTTTAAGTCTTCTGAACTCAATAATAAGATATCCTGGCTTCCATTTAATGCAGATAAATGGCTACCTTTTACCAATGGCAAACTATTCTCAAGTATATGGCATAATAGTTCTATTAAGCTCAATCTTCTTTACAGCAGGAGAAAACACAAAACAAAACAAGCTAATTTAGAGAATAATAATGCAAGTATGTTTAAAACTAAAAACATATAGTTAGTGGAAATCAAATGCAAAATGACACTTCCATTCTGTTATATGCTATGTTAGGGATCAATAAATTCATTGGTTAGAAAGAGATGCAATCCAGTCTTACCGAACAAAATACAGATTAGAAAAAGAATAAAAATGAGAAATCTCCAAAGGTTTTAGGGGTTCAACAGTAACCTTCTTTTAATCCTCCGGAGTTTCCTAGTGTAACAAAATGTAGGTGTTATAAAGCTTCTAAAAGAAAATTACTCAAAATTGGCATCAAAATTTACAAACTTATGGTAGGGGGTTGCATCAGGCTCCTAAAGAATTTGTTATTGCAAAATTTTTATCTCTACTAGGCTCATTGAGATTTCTCGTGGCTATTCCCAACAGGTTACATCTTCAATCACTGCAAGCAAACTAGTCTAGACTCTAGACACCAAGCATCTATGATGGGTTCTCAAATATAACTTGTAAATCAGCATAAATTAGATCAAGAAAAAGCTAAAAAGAGAAAGCTTATGCAAAAGAGAAAATCTTAATTAGAATTAGAGAATGCATATCTCATCACCATTTATATATTCTTAAATAAAAAAATACAAGAGATAAAAGTAGAATTGGGCACCACTCTAAGTGAAAGAGTGCATGGCTACACTATTGAACCCTTACATAAACTTCCACCTATCAACAACATAATAACAAAAAGAAAAGCTAAAACAACCTGTGGGACCACCAAAATATTTTTTTCCAAAGCAGTGCTTAAAGTAGAGCTCGAATGTGGCAGCCCTTCAAGTAGAACTCCAGTGTTAGTCAATTCTTCTTTACAAGAAAATTTAAATAAAATAATTCAAATCAATAAATTGAGCCACAAAAAGAAAAATGATACCTCTATAATTTTAAAAGTATTCTATTTATCATATGAAACAATCTTCAAGATGATTCTATTATGCTGAGGTGGAACTTCGGCAATATTAACAAAAAACTCAGTAAACCTCCTATATATCTTTAACTTCAACTTTAAGAGAGAGATATCCATGCAAGCACTCAAATGAAATCTCAATATACACCATACAAACATATAAGGGTCCACATACAAATGAATAGTAATGTGTTTAAAAAGTTATCAATTATGTACTTCCTTTAAAGTATCAGAATTGAAGGAATCCACCGGTCTTTTGTAAGTAATTGATACATGTCTCAATCTTATTGAACAGTCTCAAACATGCTTAAATATCAAGATTTAATTATGGACTCATCCAATTTCAACATCTAAAATTGTGAATCAGAACACTACGTCATAGTGAAATGGTGAAGTGATTTCCACTTTCAACCAAATGCTTTAATCTGATTTGGCACTTCCAAGATCAATGCTTTAAGGTGATAGATGCATAAGATTTTTTTATTAGTCCTCACAGGATAGGAGCGGACCAGAAAATAAATCAACCGGGAAGGGAGGTTATTATAGGAGAAGCTAAACAGATGATATTGAACAACTATGTTTCCTTTTATGCTCCCTATTTCCCTCTCTCTCTCTTTTTTCTATATTTCCTTGGACCATTCTGCCAGCACAGTGCCAACCACTGGCCATGGTATGTAATGTAACTAACTTCTTTATCTAACATGAAAATCAAATTCTTGCAATCAGCATTTGCTATCCTCTTGGTTTAATGTTCATTCAACGTATTAATCAAGTTATTCCTCCAGAAAACAAATATAGTTCGACAAAGTGCTTACGATAATATAAAGAGCTGAGGAACCATACCAGACAGCAGTTTCAGAAGGTAAAAGATATAATAAAAAAGTACAGGAAAGAATTTATACCTATCTTGCGACCAGTACAAACTCTCTGGGATAAATTGAAAACTACGAAAAGCCAAGAATCTAGCAAGAATAAACCTCTGGAGGATAAACGATATCTTTAAATGGATGAACCTCCTAGATTATTTCGAGGGGATCTGCCTCTTAGGGTTTTACCTTTTAGCTAAAACTAAGACTTCTTCATTGATTGATTTCATGAAAGAGTTTAAAGCCTTATGTATAGAGCTCTATCAAGAATCTCACTAATCTTTTACTCTTAACTAGTCAGATTTCAAAAGCACTTCAATATTTGTTATGCATCACAACTCTTTGATCGATTAAATATGGTCTCCACTTGGTGTAAGTGATGGTTTTAACTTATTGTGCAGTTGATATTGTAGTCTTATGGAGAATCATTTTCATCTGATGGCTAGTGGTAGTACCATGTCTTCTTTTGATGATTGCCACTTTGAAGTCTTCCTGAGGTATCAAGAAAAATCGACAAATAGTTGTTTTACCTTTGAGCATATTTTATCATAAATTAGGATTTACCTATTAGCAATCTTATCTTCAGATTTGGCATAACCTTCATGATCGAACTCCACATTATCAATTTTTGATTCCTCCTTAGCTAGTTCAATCATCAGAAGTTTGTCACAGCCTTCATATTCAAGTTTCACATTATCAGTTTTTATTTCCTCCTTAATTGGCTCAACAGTCAGAAGTTGCTTTTATTTACGATTGTCTATGTTAACCATATTAAGTCTTGTCTATTGAAGTTTATGTTTCGATGAGTGTCCATAATAATTTTTCCTTCATGCTTACTAGCAAATAATATGGCTACTATCATTGCAACGATGACAAGTTTTAACTTTGCACTGAATCTTAGGATTAAGTCTCTCAATAAATTTTCTCACCAATAGTATCTTGGACCAATCTTGGGTTTGGTTCGAGAGGCACTCAAATCTGCTCTGGTACTCATGTATTGTGGAAGTCTGGCAGATTTTGGCAAGCTGTCTATTAATGTCTTGTATTCTGATGGTCTGAAGTGAATCAAGAGCTCTCTCTTGAACTGTCCCCACGAAGGGACTCTGTGATAGGTCTTGTACAAATTATACCACTGGATTGCATCACCTTCGAGTTGTGTGAAAGTTATATGTACCATAGATTCTTCGAAGTCTTGTGAAAACAAAAAAAAAATTTCAACACATGAGATCCAACCGATTAGGTCTTCATCTTCCCATCCAGGAAACTCCTTGTCTTGCCCTTGATCATATTTTCCAGATCGATTCCCTTTGAGATTGAAACTTTCAGTATGTTGAGATCTGTTGGGGTTCTTCAATAAACTTCTTTTAAATTTACAAAGGAGTTCTTGTCATCTATCTTCTATGCGGGTCTCAAATACTTTAACTCTTGTGTCTAGTGCATCATCTATAGCATCGCATTAGTTGTCTGTGAAGGAAGTAGGATGGTTGTTGTTGAGGCTATGAATCAGATACAAATGGCAATTGAGGGGGTTGGAGAGGGAGCAGAAGGCAGCAGTTGGTAACGCCACAAAAATACTACGGCAGAGGGCTATACATTAGGTGGCAGCAACCAGATGTTGGAGAAGGCGACTGTAGAGGATGAAGTGGGCAGTTACTATGGTCGCGGTTGATGTGGGGTAGGGGAGAAGGCATTGGATCCGACGAGTGGTTGGCGGGCGACAAGGGCTGCAACTGATGTTGTTGCCAGTGGAGAAGAGTGGCTGACGAGAGTGATTGAGGAGGATAGCAAGGCAGTGGTCAAGGTCAGCTAAAAGAGGCTGGACAGCGACAGAGGGAGGAGAGGAAGGCAACATCGACAAGGGTAGTGTACTGCCGAGGATGGGACGACGGTAGATAAGGGGATGGTAGTGGCTGGGAGCGACTACTACAGAGGAGGGGTGGCAGCAATGAGGGCTGCGAGCGGTGGCTATGCATGGCTAAGGAAGGACAACAACGACTAGTAGGAGGAGGCTGAGGGCTTATCGACATTTGGGGCAACTACTATGGCAAGAGAGATGGGGATATAGTGGTTGGCAATAGCAACAATGAGGAAGAAGGGGTAGGCAACAATGAGTAGCAATGGTGGCAGGGAAGGGCAACAGTGCAGCAGAGGAGAAGGCATCGATGGTGAATGGGCTACAGGCGATAGAGGGCTGGAGACGACGATAATGACAGAAGGTGTTGCAGCTAGTTGTAGCCTTTGGTCATGCGGCGAGAAGAAGAAGGGGACAGTAAGGTCCGACGAGGGCTGCTGTAGGGGATGTAGGCTGGGGCATTGTCGACGCGGCTGGGCAGCGATTAGCAGCGGCAGCAGAGCGATGCCCAAGGGCTAGAGAGGGAGGAGGCAGTGACATTAGCGTGAAGAGCGCCTAACGGTGGTTGTGGCGAGAGCAAGGGAGGCAGCGGTTGAGCCGGTGCTGGGGGAGAAAGGGAGATGGTGGCTGGCGACAAGAGCAGGGACGGAAGAAGGGGTGTAGTTGTGGCCCTTCTTCTTCTTCTCTCCCTCTCTCTTTTTCACTCTCTCTTTTCCTTTTTTTTTTTTTTGGCTATAGCAAAGATGATTACAACAAGGTGGCAGATGTAGTGGTGATGACGACGATGATGACAATGTTGTGGATGAACGATAGTAGCGAAGGTGCTGAGGAACATTGCTCTGGTACCAATTGATAGAACCCCAAAGATTTTTATCGATGCTCTGATACCAAATAATAGAACCCTAAGGTTCTATCATGGAGTAAGAGGATAGAAAAGGGGGATAAACAATCTCTTCGAGGGGATCGAGCCTCTTAGATCACTTCGAGGGGATCTGCCTCCTAGGGTTTTGACTTTTAGCTAAAACTAAGACTTCTTCATTGATTGATTTCATGAAAAGAGTTTACAGCCTTATTTATAGGGCTCTACCAGGAATCTCACTAATTTTTTACTCTTAACTAACTTGATAAACTTCTAACTGAAAATAATAACTGACTCCATCCTATCCGAAGATAAAAACCAACCCTACCAACTTATAGCTGACCTGATTGGGCTCACCCGACTCATAACTGACTTCAACTAGATAGACTAACATGACTCAACTCGATTTAATCATGAATGGATAGATGCGACTTCGCTAGGGTCCTAACAGACCCACCCACTTCAAATAAACCTTGCCCTCAAGGCTAAGTACTATCATATTTTGGGAGCACTTCAATATTTGTCATGCATCATGACTCTTTGATCGATTAAATAGGGTATCCACTTGGTGTAAGCGATGGTTTGGTATTCTTATAAAGTTGTCATTGTAGTCTTCTGGAGAATCATTTTCATATGATGGCTAGTGGTAGTACCATATCTTCTTTTAAGGATCTACACTTTGAAGTCTTTCTAGGGCATCAAAAAAAATCGACAAATAGTTGTTTTATCTTTGCGCACATTTTATCGTAAATTAGGATTTGCCCATTATCAATCTTATCTTCAGATTTGACATAACCTTCATGATCGGACTCCACATTATCAAAATTTGATTCCTCCTTAGCTGGTTCAATCGTCAGAAGTTTATCACAGCCTTCATATTCAGTTCCACATTGTCAGTTTTTATTTTCTCCTTAATTAGCTCAACAGTCAGAAGCTACTCTTATTTGTGATTGTTTATGTTGACCATATTAAAGTTCTGTCTATTGAAGCTTCTCTCTCGACAAGTGTCCATAATGATTTTTCCTTCATGCTTACTAACGAATGATATGCCTGCTATCATGGTGCTAGGATGGCGAGCTTTAACTTCACACTGAATCTTGGGATTAAGTCCCTCAATAAATTTTCTCACCAATAGTATCTTGGACCAATCTCGGGTTTGGTTCGATAAGCACTCAAATCTGCTCTGATACTCATGTATTGTGGAAGTCTGGCAGATTTGGCAAGTTATCCATTAATGTTCTTGTATTTCGATGGTCTGAAGTGAATCATGAGCTCTCTCTTGAATTGTTCCTACGAAGGGACTTCATGATAGGTCTTGTACAAATCATACTACTGGATTGCATCACCTTCGAGTTGTGTGGCAGCTATATCCACCATAGATTCTTCTGAAGTCTTGTGAAAATAAAAAAAAAATTTCAACATGTGAGATCCAACTGATTGGGTCTTTATCTTCCCATCTAGGAAACTCCTTGTCTTACCCTTGATCATATTTGCCAAATCTGTTTCCTTTGAGATTGAAACTTTTAGTATGCTGAAATTTATTAAGGTTCTCTGATAAACTTCTTTTAAATTCGTAAAGGAGTTTTTGCCATCTATTTTTTATGCGGGTCTCGAATACTTTAAACATTACGTCTAGTATATCATCCACAACATTGCATTAGTTGTTTGTAAAGGAAGTGGGATGGCTGTTGTTGAGGCTGTGAATCAGATGCAAATGGCAATTGAGGGGGTTAGAGAGGGAGCAGAAAGTAGCAGCCGGTAATGTCATGGAAATACTGCGACATAGGGCTATGTATTAGGTGGCAGCAACCGGATGTTGGAGAAGGTGGCTATAGAGGATGAAGGGGTGGTTATTGTGGTCATGGTTGATGTGGGGCAAGGGAGAGGGCGCTGGATCTGACAAGTGGTTGGCGGGCAACGAGGGCTGCGGTTGATGTCGCTGCTAGTGGAGAAGAGTGGCTGGCGACAGTGATTGATGAGGAGAGCAAGGTAGTAGTGAAGGTCGGTTGGAAGAGGTTGATAGTGACAGAGGGAGGAGAGGAAGGCAACAGCGACAAGGGCAGTGCATTGTTGAGGACTGGATGACTATATATGAGGGGATGGTAGTGGCTGGGAGCGGCCGCTACAGAGGAGGGGTGGCAGCGGCTATGTGGCAACGACGAGGGCTATGAGTGGTGGTTGTGCATGGCCGAGGAAGGACAACAATGGTCGGTGGGAGGAGGCTGTGGGCTTGTCGATGTTTGGGGCAACTACTGCGACAGGGGAGATGGGGATATAGTGGCCGGCGACAGCAACAGGGAGGAAGAAGGGGTGGGCAACAACGTGTAGCAACGGTAGCAGGGAAGGGCAATAGTGCAATAGAGGAGAATACAACGATGGTGGATGGGCTACAGGTGACAGAGGGTAGGAGACGACGATAATGGTAGAGGGCATTGCGATTGGCTGCAGCCTTCGGTTGCACGACGGGGAAGAAGAAGGGGGTAGTGGGGTCCAGCGAGGGCTGTCGTAGGGGAGGTGGGCTGCTGGGGTTGCCATCGATATAACTGGGCAATGGTTAGTAGCGGTAGTAGGGCGACGACCGAGGGCTGGAGAGGGAGGAGGCAGTGGCATCAGCGTGAGGAGTGCCCAATGGTAGTTGCGACTGAGAGCAAGGGAAGCAGCAGTTGAGGCAGCACTGGAGGAGAAAGGGAGATGGTGGCCGGCGGTAGGAGAAGGGGAGGAAGAAGGGGTGCGGCTGTAGCCCTTTTTCTTCTTCTTCTCTCTCTCTCTCTCTCTTTTTCTCTCTCTCCCTTTTCTTATTTTTTTTTTACTGCAGTAAAGATGATTGCAACAAGGTGACAGATACGGTGGTGATGGCAGATGTTGCTTTGATACCAATTGATAGAACCCCAAAGGTTTCTATCGATGCTCTGATACCAAATGATAGAGCCCTAGGATTTTATCATGGAGTAAGAGGGTATAAAAGGGAGATAAATGATTGTTAGCTGACTAAGTCTACCGCCAACTCTATAACTGAACGAGCCAATCTCGTTCATTAGTTGAGGGAAATCCTCATTAGTTGAGGGAAATCTTTTGACTAAGTCTACTGTCAAATCTGAGGGAAATCTTCATTAGTTGAGGAAAATCTTTCCTCATCCCTGTATAAATAGACGATGCATTTATCAATAATATCAAGTTTCCATTCTCTCATTTCAATTTCTAACATGGTATCAGAGCCATAAGAGAAATTATTCTCTCTGTCAAACGACAGAAAAAATAGTTGCCATTACATGCTGCCTCCTCTACTGTTATCTCATTACCGAGGCAACGCTACTTGCTGGATCTTTCAAATCTACTATCACCGCAAAGCACTCCGATCCACGGCTTTATAGCTCACGCAGAGCGCTTCTCCTCGTGTGCCGACGTCGCTACCACCGTTCTCTGCCCTTTCAGTGTTTCCAACAGTAAGGCAGTCGGATTCACATCTGCGGCTGCACCTGTACCTATTGGAGTACCGTTGGATATTCTCATTCGCCACTCACTTCCGTATCTACCAGGTGTTTTCTACACTATTCTGTTCAGTTCAGTTTTGTTAGCCACCTTCTGATCTATGCTACTACCTACAACTTTATAGCCATTAATTGCTTTTCTTTTTCTTTTCTTCTTTTCCTTTTCTTGGTCACCAGTTGTGTTACTGTTCTCAACTCTGTGCAAACAGCTTTTGTGATTTCCTAATGTCTTTCTCATCCACTTCTGATGTCCCTACTCTTTTTCCTACTAATAATTCTGTTTCATCGTCCGGTCTTATTTCCATTAATGCTGCATCTTTAATCCCCTTTAAGTTATCTAAAAATGGCAATTATGCCTCTTGGCGTGCTCAATTCTCTAACCTCTTGATTGGTTATGATTTATTGGGCTATGTTGACGATTCACTTAGTTGTCCACCAGCCATGATTCATGTCCCAGGAGACCCTAGCCCAGTACCCAATTCTGCCTACAAGTTATGGCTTCGGCAGGATCGACTAATCCTCCAAGCCATTCAGACCTCTGTTGCTGGATCCATCGCTCCGCTTGTGACCTCCTGTACTACTGCTGCGGAAGCATGGAACAAGTTACAGACTACTCTGGCGAACTCGGACTCGCATGCTTGGACTACTCTCCAATCTTATGACTCTCAAGCAAGAGGGAAGTTGTATTGCTGATTACTTACAAAATATCAGTCATTATCGATGACCTGGCTTTGATAGGTCATCTTCTTACTGATGAAGAGATACTGGTTCACACGCTCAATGGCTTAAATCCTGAGTACAAAGAACTTACTGCTGCTCTTCGGGCGCGTGACTCTCCTATCCTCTTTGAAGAACTTTATGACAAGCTGACGGATTATGAAGCTTACTTAAAGCGGGACACCAAGCTATCGGGACCTTTGTCAGAACCTCCCATCACAGCTCAGTTCACCCAAAAACTCAAAAAGCCCAGCCGTAAATACCACAATAATACTTCAAAAGGTGTAGTCACCCAACCTCCCACTACTATGAGTTTTCATCCATCACTTCTTCCTCCATATCCTTCGTCCGTCAATTCTCGTCCAAATATTTCCTTTTCACCTCGTCGCCCCCCACCTATGAATCTACAACCAGTTGTCTGTCAATTGTGTGACAAAATCGGTCACACTGCCAAAGTTTGTCGATCGCGTCTTCCAGCACCATCAACTTGGCCTCAAGCAAATATCTGCTTCTTCAAGGTCTAACTAGATTGTGGATTCTGGCGCTTCCCACCATATCACCTCTGATCTCCAGAATTTATCACTCCATAATGGCTATGGCGGCCATGAAGACGTCATCGTTGGTGATGGTAATCGAATCCCTATTACTCATGTTGGTTCTAAGACATTCCATTCTAACGACTCTTCTTTTACACTTCATAATGTTTTGTGTGCCCCTCACATCAAGCGAAATCTTATTTCTGTTTCTCAATTTTGTCAACAAAATCATACTTCTATTGAGTTCTTTCCTGATTATTTTCTTGTTAAGGACTTGAGCACGGGGCATCTCTAGTTCATGCGAATAAAGACAACATCTACGAATGGTCGCTCACCGTGTTTCTCACCCACACAAACACTTCCACAGCTCCAATCGATATATGGCATCGTCGTCTTGGTCATCCTCAAACTCTATTCAACAAAATTACTTTCTCATTATTCTATTCCTGCTTTTAAATCCAAAGAATGTTCTTACTCGTAATGCATGTCTTAGTAATAAAAGTCATCAATTACCTTTTAGTACTTCCTCTCTTTCTTGCTCTAAGCCGTTTGAGGTTATTTATACGATGTTTGGGGTCCTGCATCGGTTGTTTCCTTTGACAAGTTTAGATTCTATGTTGTCTTCGTAGATTATTTTACTAAGTATACATGGTTCTATCCTCTTCGTCAAAAATCTAATGTCGTTGTTGTATTCTCTAAATTTAAGAACTTAGTTGAGAACTATTTTCAAACTACTATTAAAACCATCTATTCAGATGGCGGAGGTGAATATCAAGCTCTTGCATCTTATCTATCTACTTGTGGTATTCAACATCTTAAGTCACCTCCGTATACTCCTCAACTGGTTGGTTCTACAACGTAAACATCGTTATATTGTTGAAACTGGTCTAACTCGCTTCATCAAGCATCTATGCCTTCGTCTCGCCTTTCAAATGTGTACCTCATTAATCGTATGCCCACTCCAGCTTCTTGATGTCACCATTTGAAAAGCTATTTCAAAATGCCCTAACCTACACACATTAAAAGTTTTTGGTCTGTGTTTATCCTTGGTTACGCCCTACAATTCTCATAAACGCAACCTCGATCTCGCCTTGTATTTTCATCGGATATTCTCTTGAACATAATACTTTTCGGTGTTATGATCCTCTATCTACTAAGGTATTTGTCTCCGGACATGTCACTTTTGTGGAGTCTGTCTTTCCCTTTCGAGATCAAGGTCATTGTGCCATCCCATTGAGTTCCTCTACTACATCTTCCTCCTCCCCCGTGCCTCTACAAGATCCACACTCACTTGTTATTTCGATTCCACATTCCTCCTTCGTCTTCTTCTCCTTCTTCCTCTCCTCCAGCCAATGCCTCTGTCCTCACCTTGTCCCGGTTCCTCTGTAGTCCCTGTGTCCACCTCCACTAGTGATCACCCTCAATCCTTACCCTCTACTCCTATCGTCTCAAGCCATCCAATGCAAACCCGCTCCAAAAGTGGTATCTTTAAACCTGTCAAGTTCTTAATTTACATGTCACCAACTCTTCTCTAGCCTCTCGAACCATCATCTTTACTCAAGCCCAAAATTCTCACCGGCGTACAACCATGAGTGATGAGTATGATGCGCTTCTTCGTAATGGTACATGGACTCTCACCCCTCTCACCCCACGCAAAACATTATAGGGTGTAAGTGGGTCTATCATTAAGCGAAACCCCGATGGCTCGATTGCTCGCTATAAAGCTCGACTTGTGGCTAAGGGTTTTCATCAACGTCCCGGTCTTGACTACACCGAGACATTTAGTCCGTCGTCAAACCTACTACCATTCGGCTTATCCCGAGTTTGGCCGTCTCTAACGGTGCTTACGCCAACTCGATGTTAACAATGCCTTTTGCAAGGAACACTTAAGACGTTTTCATGCAACCTCCGTGTTTTATACATCCTCAAGATCCGGCATGTCAGAATTACGAAAAGCCATTTATGGCCTTCGAGCTCCACGAGCCCGGTATCGAGCTTGGTCTCTACTTGTCTTGGTTGGCTTCATTAACTCTAAATCTGATGTCTCTCTTTTCTACACCACCAACATGGGTTTACTATCTATCTTGGTTTATGTGGATGATATTATTATTACCGTGATAACTCTATGGCGGTTCAAGCATTTATTCAGCAATTGGCCGACCGATTCTCTCTTAAGGATCTTGGTCACCTAAATTATTTTCTCGAGTCGAGGCTACATCTACGTCTTGGTCTCTTTCTCTCACAGAAAGTATATTCTTGATTTGTTGTTCAAGACGGCTATGCAGGATGCAAAAGAGGTTGCCACTCCTCTATCCTCCGGTGAATCACGTTATGTGATGGTAGTCCCGGACTCTACTCGCGACGGTAGTTGGCTCCTACAATATCTTGCCCTTACTCGACCGGATATTTCCTTTGCGTTAATAATGCTCGGTTCATGCATCGACCATCCGCTCTCCATTGATCGCAAACGCGTTTTGCGTTATCTTAAAGGGACTATTGATCATGGTATTTTTCTTCGCAAACATTCTCCTCTCAACTTCATGTCTTTGATTGGGGCAATGTTGACGATCGAACCTCCACATCTGGCTATATTGTTTTTCTTGGTGCTAATCCGATCAGCTGGAGTTCTAAGAAACAAAAGACAGTTGCCAGGTCTACGACTGAAGCTGAATATCGAGCTATAGCTGCTGCTGAACTCATTTGGATCTCCAACTTGCTTAAGGAGCTTCACGTTTTTTCTTCTACTCTGCCTGTTATTTATTGTGATAACCTTGGTGCAACTTACCTCTGTGCGAACCCGATTTTTCACTCTCGCATGAAGCATGTGGCTATCGATTTTTATTTTGTGCGGGATCAAGTTGCTCGTCAGCAGCTTCGTGTTTCTCATGTTCACACGGCTGATCAACTTGCTGACTCCCTCACAAAGTCTTTAGCTCGCAAGCCCTTTTTATTGCATCGGTCCAAGATCGGCATCCTTGACAGAAGCTCGATCTTGCGGGGACATGTTAGCTGACTAAGTCTACCGCCAACTCTATAACTGAACGAGCCAATCTCGTTCATTAGTTGAGGGAAATCCTCATTAGTTGAGGGAAATCTTTTGACTAAGTCTACTGTCAAATCTGAGGGAAATCTTCATTAGTTGAGGAAAGACGATGCATTTATCAATAATATCAAGTTTCCATTCTCTCATTTCAATTTCTAACAATGATCTCTTCGAGGGGATCAGGCCTCCTAGATCACTTTGAGGGGATCTATCTCCTAGGGTTTACCTTTTGGCTAAAACTAAGATTTCTTCATTGATTGATTTTATGAAAGAGTTTACAACCTTATTTATAGTACTGCCAAGAATCCCGCTAATCCTCGAAGTTTAACTAACTTGATAAATTTCTAACTGAAAATAATAACTGACTCTATCCTATCCGAAGATAAAAACCAATCCTCACCAATTCATAACTATCTCGATTGGACTCACTCGACTCATAACTGACTTCAATTGGACAGACTAATATGACTCAACTCGATTTAATCATGAATGGATGTAACCGACTTAGCTAGGGTCTTAACACAATAACACCTCAAAGACTCTAGTAGAAAATCAACGACAGAAGTAGGGAATAAGGGGCATGACCTCCAATATGTGTTTGGCTAGTCAAACGCCGGGGCCTCACTTCTCTAGGGAATGTTGGACTTGTCTAACTATAGGAGCGAGGAGATGGTGAGATCGAGCATGAATTGGTCTCGGACTCTTTGTTTGGGCTCGGAGGTATAAAACCTAACTCGATTAATTCCACACGGAGTCTCATATATGGTTAAATCTCATCATCTCTGTACATGATTCCTAAAGCACATCAAGAACTATAGCACCAGACAAATCTATACTCACCCTGGTCGCAACTTAATATTTTGCAAAGGAGCCAGAGGCAAAAATACATTTATATCCATATGGAATCAGTGTTTTTATATTTATCCCTCTCATTTTTAATTTAGTGTGTATATACTATAAAAAATATTATAGTGCTCATAATTACCATATGCTAAGACCATCGAGAGTATTTTATGTATTCATTTTTTTATTAATAATATATGTTAATTATAGTTGGAAGAAGTGATTAAATGTACTTCAACAAACTATTTCGGGTCTGAAAGAAGTGATTAGCGCATTTGTGAGTGAGATTGAATCAGAGGTTAGGAGAAATAATCAGTGTTTGAGTTGAGTGAAACAATAAGTGAACAGTTTGGTTACCTATATTATAGGTATAGATATAAATGAACGTAATAATATTCTCTCCTTAAATCTAAGGAATAAACAAGTAAGACAATAACCAACACAAGTTTGTCAAAACAAGCAACATTTTTAAGTGGTACGGACTTGCACAAGATGCATGCTAATAACGTCATGCATTTGGGGTGTCTTAGAATGAGTTTTTGAATTAAATGAGCTAGTAGTAAGGGCAATGTTTTGTTACTTTTTGACAGAGAATATACAATCTCAATCATCACTTGCCACATAAATGTCACATAAAGCTCATTGAAGGAAAAGGCCCAAATGGCTTGACATTTGCTTGCTTGCATCGATAGGACTCCAAGAGGTAGCTTAGGTCGATTACTAATTAGCCTCTCTATGGACTATTCATATGAATACTCTTGTGAGTCCAGGGGATAACTAAGGTCGATCATAAATCACCTCCCTGTATAGTATCTTTACAAAATATTTTATTTCTTCAATGTTAAATATAAAAATACAATCTCAACTCTAAGTAAAGTAGCATAAATTAAGACCTTAGATCTAGAAAAATTGACGTCGAGATTAACTTAAGCATCAAAAAGACTAGTTTAGGAAGTCTCTTTTGGTTCGATCTTTGTGCAGGTGTCACAACAAGAGAAGTCACTTTCCACCTTGGATGATTCTACGCATATGGATCAGGGCCACATTGTACTAACAACGACGTTAACAATATTTTTTCTTAATATTTTGATACTAAAAGGAGGACCGATCCCATAAGAGTATCCACAAGTCGACTCTGTCAATGAACACTCAGGTAAGGCTCTACCCCTAGTCGATAACAATTTTGCTTAGACGAGGCAACAACCACCTTTTCCCCACATGGACACATCCACCTCGGCATAAGTAGTGATGTAGTATTGACGTTTGTTTAATGACCCGGGACACTCACCACTAGGAGTGTCACTAGGCCATCTACCCGTCCTCGTCGATACATTCTTGAATCTTACCTAGCAAATGCAAGCAATAGCCAGCATGATAAAGGTCGTTGCCCCACTTTTACCCTAGCAAACCCAATAGGCAAGGCCACAACCTTAGTTACAGTCGACGGCTCAACCCCTAGCATCAATCAATGGGAATTGATCGAATGGTGTCTAACTTAAGTTAGGTCATTGGCTAGACCTAGTCAGACCTAGCTTAATCAGTGCTTCGGCCCAAACCAAGGAGGACATGTTGAACATTAGATTATCGCTTCAATGGCCTAAGGATCAAGCTTGGTGATTTGATTATTGCCTTTGACTCGATATAATAATGTGACCCAACTTGATGTAACCTATCTCAATCAACTTGCACATCCTGATACTAAGGCCCAACCTACTGCCCCCTCTACTATGCGGGAACTCAATGCCTCTATGATTGATCTAGCCTAGGCCACTGATAGGCGCCTTGAGTCATGACCAACCTACTCTTCTCAGTGTGGTGTTTGAACCAAGCCTGTATAGAACTAGTTTAGCCAAATTGGACCATCAAGTCAAGTTAGGCAGGATTAGGGTGAATTGGATGTTGATTCAAGTGAGTTCTATTTAGTTAGACCAAAGTAGCTTATGTTCATGTCAATTATGGGTCAGTATGGTTTTGATGGTTTAAAAATTGATAATAAATAGAATTTGAAGATCTATATGATGCATTTATTATAAATTTTAATAAGTTCAATGAAATTTTTAATTGATATGGACTGTGCAGCCAAAATGGCTAATGTGGTGAATAAGATGACTCATAAGGATTTTGTTTCAAGTATCCTCTATCCTATGCGGTATTGATGGATATATTCTCACTTGGTTTCGGGTGGTGAGATACTCTAATTTTTCACAGCAACACTAGGTTTTATCCTTTCATTTGACCGTTCTTCGTACCTATTGTAGAACAAATGTAGCTCAATTGTCCTTTGAATTCCTATTGAATTGATATGATCCCTGATATGACAAATATTGACCTGGCTGTCATATTCCCACCCTTGGGCAACTAAGCCTCCGGTGAGGCTGACTCGACATAGTACGACCGACCCGACATGGCAAAGTCGACCTGACATAGACATGACGAACCTAGCGACTGTATGGTTGACATGACACGGGTAAGGTCAACCCGTCATAACTACAGTAAGCGAAATGCACACCACGCTGCCAGTACCATAGACGATGTGGAGGTATACGATGGCATGGTAAGCAACAAAGGCATTAAAGATCTTAGGTACGAATGACCTGTAACACCCACTATAAAAGCTCATGTACCTCTACGGAGCGGGGGGATCACAAATCCATAACCAAACTAACTTAATCATCGGAGGGGTCACATCGGAAACCCCACCTGACTCGACCTTATTGCAGGAATCCACGACTAACCCGAGTCACAGGTGCAAATTCCCAAACCGAGCTCCCAGGCATCAACCGCTGACCTCCCGAGTTGAACCCCACGGCTCCTTCCACCCAACTAAGCTCCACCTCCTCTCCACTAAGATGATCGTGGGTGAGCTAGTGCACATGGGCCAGAACTAGCTGTGCCCACACAGTAGACACAGAAGCATAGACTGCACCTACTGGGCAAACACAAAAGATTTTTTACTAACATTTTGATGCTAGAAGGAGGGCCCGATGTCGTAAGAATGTTCATAGTTGAATAATCTCAAGGTGCATCTCAGAGAGATCTCATCTATCCAACAAGTCCTAGCTATGCCTTGGGCAAATTATGAGCCCGAGTTGTGCATCTCGGCTACTTACGAGCCCGAGTTGTGCACCTCAGCCGCTCATAAGCCCAACCTATGCCTTGGGCAACTTACGAGCCTGAGTTATGCACCTTAACCACTTACGAGCCTGAGTTGTGCACCTCGGCCACTCATAAGCCTGAGTTGTGCACCTCGGCCACTTACGAGCCCAAGTTGTGCACCTCGGTCGCTCACAAGCCCAAGCTATGCCTTGGGCAACTTACAAGCCCGAGTTGTGCACCTTGGTCGATCACAAGCCCGAGCTATGCCTTGGGCAACTTATGAGCCAGAGTTGTGCACCTCGGTGGCTCACAAGCCCGAGCTATGCCTTTAGGCAAGTTACAAGCCAGGTTGTGCATCTCGATGGCTCACAAGCCCGAGCTACGCCTTGGGCAAGTTATGAGCCTGAGTGGTGCACCTCGGCCACTTACGAGCCCGAGTTGCCCACCTTGGCCACTTACGAGCCCGAGTTGCCCACCTCGGCCACTGACAAGCCCGAGCTATACCTTGAGCAACTTATGAGCCCGAGTTATGCACCTTGGCCACTTATGAGCCTGAGTTGTGCACCTTGACCGCTCACAAGCCCAAGCTACGCCTTGGACAAGTTATGAGCCGGAGTTGTGCACTTGGGCCACTTACGAGCCTGAGTTGTGCACCTCGGCTGCTCACAAGCCCGAGCTACACCTTGGGCAAGTTATTAGCCCAAGTTGTGCACCTCAGTCGCTCACAAGCCTTAGCTACGCCTTGGGTAAGTTACGAGCCTGAGTTATACACCTCGGCCACTTACGAGCCCAAGTTGTGCACATCGGCCACTCACAAGCCCGAGCTATGCCTTGGGCAACTTACGAGCCCGAGTTGTGCACCTCGGCCACTCACAAGCCTGAGCTATTCCTTGGGTAAGTTACGAGCCCAAGTTGTGCACCTCGGCCACTACGAGCCTGAGTTGTGCACCTATGCTGCTCACAAGCCTGAGCTATGCCTTGGGTAAGTTACGAGCCCGAGTTGTGCACCTTAGCAACTAATAAGCCCGAGTTGCACACC
Organism: Ensete glaucum; assembly: GCA_021527575.1. Lineage (NCBI taxonomy): Eukaryota > Viridiplantae > Streptophyta > Magnoliopsida > Zingiberales > Musaceae > Ensete > Ensete glaucum. The sequence continues at coordinate 34,780,719 of CM038558.1, read as the reverse complement.
TCGACCGCTCACAAGCCCGAGCTATGCCTTGCGTAACTTATGAGCCCGAGTTATGTACCTCGGCCACTTACGAGCATGAGTTATGCACCTCGGCCGCTCATTAGCCCGAGCTATACCTTGGGCAAATTATGAGCCTGAACAGTAGTGCTAGACCACTTACAAACTCGAGCTACAATACTAGACCAGTCCATAACCCGAGCAGCACTGCTCGAAAAGTCTAACTTCCGAGTTGCTCTGCTTGGTCAGTCCAGCCTCTAGGTATTCAAACCTAGCCAGTTTAGTTCCTGAGGCCCATGGTCAGTCAGATTAGCTTCTGATTATTCAAACCCGACCAGTCCAGTTCCCAAGCCCCATGCTCGGTCAGATCAGCTTCCGAGTATCTAAACCCGGTCGGTTCAGTTCCCGAGCCCCATGCTTGGTTAGATCAGCCTTCGGATATTCAAACCTGGCCAGTTCAGTTCCCAAGCCCCATGCTCAGTCGGATCAGCATTCGAGTATTCAAACTCGGTCAGTTTAGTTCCTGAGCCCAATGCTCGGTCGGATCAGCCTCCGGGTATTCAAACTCGGCCAATTTAGTTTCCAAGCCCCATACTCGGTCAGATTAGCTTCCGAATATTCAAACCATACCAGTCCAGTTCCCGAGCCCCATGCTCGGTCGGATCAACCTCCGGGTATTCAAACCCGGCCAGTTCAGTTCTCGAGCCCCATGCTCGGTCGGATCAGCTTCCAGGTATTCAAAACTAGCTAGTCCAGTTCCTGAGCCCTATGTTCGGTCGGATCAACCTCTAAGTATTCAAACCTGACCAGTTCAGTTCTCGAGCCCCATGCTCGGTCGGCTCAATCTCCAAGCATCCAAACCCGGCCAGTTCAGTTCCTGAGCCCCATGGTCATTCAGATCAGCTTCTGGGTATCCTAACCCGGCTAGTTTGACCTTCGAGTCCCCATGCTCAACCATTCCAGTTTCCGACCCATCATGCTCGACCAGTTCAGTCCCCAGTTCTCCCCACTTGGTTCCCACGATAAGATCAATTAGACTCCACTGCAAATCCATGGCTCGACACAAGACCTCATCATTAGTGCCCTAATTGGGCACCTCGGAAAGGTCTTCTCGGGGGGGTGGAGCTAGCTGCCACATCCCCCTACCCTTGGGCAACTAAGCCTCCGGCAAGGCCGACTCGACACAATACGACCGACCCGACATAGGGAACTCGACCTGACACAAGCATGGTGAACCCAGCTACTGTATGGCTGACCTGACATAGGTAAGGTCAACCCGCCACAACTGTAGTAAGCGAAATGTACACCACATTGCCAGTACCATGGATGATGTGGAGTCGTATGATGGCATGGTAAACAATAAAGGTATTAAAGATCTCAGGTACGAATGACCTGTAACACCCATTATAAAAGCTCCTGCACCTCTACGGAGCAGGGGGATCGTAAATCCACAGCCAAACTAACTTAATCATCGGAGGGGTCACATCGGGAACCCCACCCGACTCGATCTTATTGCAGGTATCCGTGACCGACCTGAGCCGCAGGTGCGAATTCCCGACTCGAGCTCCTAGGCATTAGCCACCGACCTCTTGAGCTGAACCCCAAGGCTCCTTCCGCCTAACTGAGCTCCACCTCCTCTCCACTAAGACGACCGTGGGTGAGCTAATGCACACGGGCCAGAATCAACCGTGCCCACTCAGTAAACACAGAGGCACAGACCACACCTATTGTACAGACATGAAAGATTTTTCACTAACAATCCCAAAATAATAGTTACATGCGTTGGTTCTTGTGATGGTTCAGGCTCACGAAGTATAGCAAGACAATAGTCAGTGATGAAAGAACCTCCGGTTGCTAGATATTGGTACCACATGTGCTCCAGAATGATGAATCTGATCATGGTAGAGGAAATCAAATGCACAATGTGTGATAGTAGGTTTTTAATTTAATACGTACCTCTCTTTTTGGTCTTTAATTTTTTTTGAGATGCTTGACAGCGACAATGACAACCACGAAGAAGAAGAAGGGGTCATGCTCGGGAGGCGGCAGAGGTTCTCAACCATCAATTGGTTGCTTCAGGATGTCCTAGATGATGCTGAGTACGAGTGAGAACGCATCATTTTTCATCAACAATGCCATACTTATTCAGGGATACTAACCAGTCACAAGGACAAAGCTAAGTTGATGGTGGCACTGGCGTTCCCTTGCAGGACATTCTAGGACTTGCCCTGGATCTTGTGTTGTAGCATCCAGAAGAGATCGATCCAAATCATCATAGAACTCCGCTAGCAGAGAAAGTAGCAGTGGAGGCAATGCCCATGGTGAAGATCAAGGAGAGATTGAGTTGTTTGGTCTGCTTCGAAGAATTTGAGATCAGCAGAAAGGCTTGAGAGATGCCACCCTGCAAGCATAAATTCTATGTCGGGTGCATACTCCCATGGCTCAAGCTCCATAGTTTGTGCCTGATCTACATGTTTCAGATGCCTATAGAGGAATCAACGAGCTTGAGTGTGGGCAACAATGGCGACGGGGTGGGGGTTCATGATGGGAGTGGCAATGACAATAGTGGACGTGACGAGAGACGATTCTGGTTACTTGCCACTAGGTCTTTCAATGAGTTGTTGTCTCTACTGGGGTCTCACAGTAGTGGAGACTCTTCTTCGTCACGGCCATCATCAACCTCCACCAGAAGCAACTCTTAGCTCCATGCAAACTAGAAGTGTTTGAATTAGTACTTTCGTACTGAAAATTTATCAGCAAGTGTTGTAAATTATATGCAAGAATGACTTCTTTATTTCTACTTTGGATTGATCAAGTATTTGCTCAATGTAAAGAATATATAACTGCACAATATTATATTCACCACCGAAACATGTCAACCTTCAGATCTCATATTTCATTGGAAATTTATGATATATATTTATCTTCAATCTCATGCCTAATACTTGAGTTGAATTGTTTCACCCAAATGCTTTTATCTATGATAAAACGATACTAGGCAGTAAAGCATATTATTATTATAAAATATTGAATATGTTGGGGTTAGTAAGCATAGAAACAAGAAAAATCAGGATTTGATTATTTTATAAATATCATTATGTATCTCTATATTTTGATGGAGCTCAAGATATGAGAAAATATTTTAAGTGTTTTTAAGAAATTCTCTAGTGGGTCAAGAGAAGAGAAATTCTTTAGAGTTGCATAAGAAGATATACAAATGGATTTTTATTTAAGTTGGGGTTAACTCAAGAATATAATTAATTTTAAATGATGAATAATTTGTTTTCTATGGATACAGGCAATGAGCGTCAAACCACATTTCTTGCATCGTTTTCCTAATATATTCTTTATTTATTAATATTTGAGATTTCTCTTTTCATTTATAAATCTTCTTTCCCTTCAACAATAAAAAACTTAATAAAGATAAACAACAAATATTGAAAGAAGATTGAAAAAAAGAATATTCTCTACATGTCAGACATAGAGTGAAAAAAAAAACTCACCAAAGATTTAATAAAAATAAATAACAAAGATTGCAAGAAGACTAAAATAAATTATATTCTCTACATGTGAAACATAGAGTGAAAACAAAAACTCACCAAATGAGATATTATTATAGACGGGCAAACATAGCCAACACTTCAATAAACCACAAGAATCAATCAATAGAGCCAAACCGATTGGGCTTTTCAAAACAAAAATTTTGTAAAATCTTCTGTTTTAAATCAAGTGAAATAATGTAGCATCTATCTGTGAAGGAATCACTTTATATAAATTAAGCATATTTTAAAAATTTTACACCACAAGTAGAGAATACATTAATGTCTAATGTCAAAATCACCCTATCATCGATATAAATTAGTAATTATAGAAGTTCCATAATTAATGCATGTTCCCGTGTTAATAGAAGTCAATTATTCGGATTGATATCAAACTCAGGAATGTAATTGGGTGTCAACAGAGGATCGTTCACTCTTGATATCGTGAAAGGAATATCTTATGTATTCTTGTTCAGATAAATCCGTGGCCAAGATTATTCAAATTAAGAGAGAATGATTTCTTTTGGAGAATCCAATTAGAGCGAGACTTGGATGAATTCCATATGAGACCTGATAGTACTATGCTCAATATACGATCTCTAGGATATTAGATATATGAGAAACTATAGATACATGATAACTAAGAATAGACAGACCCAATGCTTTAAATCACCATGTACTGCTTGACGACTGTAAAGTACTGTCCTAGTATGTCCATAGTCGATGAGTTGAGTGAATTGTTATGTGATAAAAAAATTCTCTGAGTCAGAAGGAGTTCTGATAGGTGCAATTCATGGTCAGCTCGATATTGGACCTAAAGAGTCACACATATATGGTGAATGTTGTGATAAGTAGAGGATTAGATATGAGATATCTAATAAGCCTCAATTTCATTGGATGAGACCCAATATTAATAGATTCCTTAGATAAGACCCAATTAGAATCAAATTGAGATTATTTGATAGAGATCCAACAACCCAAGTATTAGGATTAAGTTAGCACTAAGAGGGGCAGTGGGGTGAATTAGTGTAAGGGTTAATTTAAACCTGATTTAGAAAAACTTTGCTTAAGAAAAAAATGAAATCGAAAGTATTTTTTTTTGAATTCGAATACGTGAGCGATTCAAACTTAAGCTCAAAAAATTTCTATTTAGCTAATTAATACTGAAATAAAACATAGAGAGAAGACTCACAATTTATAGTGGTTCAGTCAAAACTTGACCTAGTTCACTTTTCGGAGTCCTCCTTCGTCGAGACCCACCAGAGTCCACTAAAGATCTTCCACAGCTGAAGACCAAATCCCTTACACTTTCTCCTTTTCCCAGGCTCAGGAGAAGAACCTTTACACTCTCCTTTTCCCAAGTTTAGGAGAAGACCTTTACACTTCTTTTTTAGCCCTACCCTTACACAAATCACTCTTTATAGGAGGGAGAGATCTCACAATCAATTTCAATAGAATTTTATCAAGTTTTCCTTTACATTCTTGATTTTGAATGTAAAAATACTTGAGATATTTATAGACCCCAATTAACTTTAAAAAATAGAGCTAAAATCTAATCAATCCCAAAAAAATTGGGTACTGGCGGTACTACCATTGACGTTGGTAGTACTACCACCAAAAGCACCCTGAAAACAAGGGCGGTAATGGTACTATTGTTGCCTGGGTAGTATTACCATTGCCCATTAGCTGTACTTCTGTCGAGAATCCCAAAAATAGTAGTTTCTCATACTATTTTGTACCCGACTTGTATCTCATGTTGACTTCTTTCTAAGTCAATGAAGTAACCTCAACCTGAGCTTAAATCAAATCCAAAGTGGACCCAATTGCTTCACATTGAGTTAGTTTAGATTCATTCTAAATCTAACTCAGTTAGGACTCAAAAATCAACTGATGCTAACTATGACATACTAAGGCATATAAATACAACCATCCTTATTGTCCAGCACATCAATTGATCTTCTGAACTTCCGATGAACTTCTTAACATCCTCCGTGAACTCTTGGCGAGTCTCTCGATCATCTTCTGGCGAAGTCTTGGCAAGCCCCCGATCACCTTCAGTGAACTTCTGGTGAGCTCTTGGCAAGCCCCTGATCACCTTTGGCTAGCTTTCGGTGATCTCCCGACGAGTTTCTACTACATCGTCCGAATCCCGACCCGATGCTCAAACTTGGCTTCGGCCCAACATTAGATTGCATTGCCTTTGCAACATTGTAGTTAACCCTGCATCACTTTTTCTAACATACAGGTTAGATCATAAACACATTAATTGATTTCATCATCAAAATTAGAGATTCAACACCAAGAGGTTAAGATAATTCGATAGAGATCCAATTTCTATTAAGAGAGGATCCATTAAGGTTTAAGATGCTATCTATAAATAGGTGATAGGGGTGGCCAAGAAAAGTGATAGATTGTACTTTTGGCCTCCCCTTCCTATTCTCTTCCCTCCCTTTTCTTCTCAGCTGACCACCCCTCTCCTTAGTACATGAGGACAATAAACTTCTTCTATGCTTGCTACGAGGTGGTGCCTAAAAGCTATGAAGAATGTGTGTAAAAGCTATGAGCTTTCTACATTGTGTAGGAGTCACTTCTTCCAAAGTGTGGATATCGCTAGATAGGAGGACATTTGACCTCTTTCATCCTCTCATTTGGATCTAATCTTTTAGGGAATATAAACTCCTTGGTAATATATCTAATGCAGACACACAAAAGTTTTGATTTTATAATTTTTCGTGCACCAATCATTGCATGGTGACATGATAAACATGGGAGATCTTATTTTATTTTCCTTTGCACTTGTGATACTCCTATCTAGCTAGTTTCCCAATAGTGGTAACAGAGCCAGCTTCATCGTGCGATGATTGGCCATAAACTATGTGTGTTGTGTTGAATCTCATAGATTATTTTCTATATGACTTGTTGCATTTTTATCATCAATCTGATTTTTGGATAGCACCTGTTAGTGTGATTGAAAAGCACTATAGATCAGTATTTTGTTGCTAAAATTTTTGACATAAAACATAGGGAAAAGGGTAATAATTGTTGTTGCTTGGTGGTTTTACCGAAGGTTACTTGCAGCCTTGGCTGAAAGCACAATGTGCTACTCTCGACCTAGCCAAAGGCTCCCTGGCTAAGGGTCGTAAGTTCTTAACTATGGCTAAGAGCTCCTATGTAGCCAAGAGTCCTAGCCATATGGGGAACCCTAGCGACAAGGGTTTCCTAGCACCTGTGATAACCTCGTGGGCGGGGACTCCTAGCCATAGGGGCAACCCAGTAGCTTAGGGAGTCCTGGCCGACCAAAGCAGCCTTTCAGCCAAGGAGTCCTGGCTGCAAGGGAGACCTTGGTGGCTAGGGTTTCCTAACCTCCCAAGGTTGCTCTGTGGCTAGAGACTGCTAGCTATAGTGGTGTCCCAAGCAATTAGGGTTTTCTAGCCCCATAAGGGACTTTCTACCATAAGGGGCACCCTATGGTAAGGTTTTCTAAACAATGCATATAATTAATTATATAGTTTAATTAATTATAATTATCTAGTAGTCCTACATGATAATATGTACATATGACATATGATGTTGATGGATGATCATGGACCATGTGATGTGATATCTGTATGTATGTATGTATGTATGTATGTATGTATTATTATTATTATTGGGGCATGTGAGTCTACGATTTTTCTCATTTATTGTCAGATCTGTATACCAATGATTTGCTGGTTACATGTGCCCTGCAACCCAATCACGTGTGATACACTATGAGATCTTTTTGCTTATGATTATTACTAGTACACACACACACACATATATATATATATATATATATATATATATATATATATATATATATATATATATATATATATATATATATATATATATATATATAGTGATGTCCTTGGTTCTGTGCAATGACTCACTCTTAGACCCCTGGGACCCCTGGCCTCTATTCTTACTTTTTAGGTTTGTTATGCTACTGCTTGCTTTTATTACTCTTTACCTATTGAATTAGATCCTGACTTGCCTTTTTCAAACTAACGCTCTTGACAGTTAATTATTTAACTGCTCCCTCGAAGACCGAAGCTACATTTATTATATTGATACTATAGGCGGGGAATCATATAAATAGAAGCAGGAAGAATAGAAAAGAGGTTTTGCCATTCTAAAAAGGGATGCAGTGTGAGAATCGTTCAGTGTTGTATCCAGTAGAAAGTGCAGTTTCAGCACAAGAATGTCCTGTGGAATGCAGTGTAGGATTCAGAGAAGATAATGTAAGAGGATTTGCATCTGGAAGGGCTCTGTAAGGTTTAGGGTTTCCCTTGCCAACTATGGAATCTGTGGATAAATCTGCTCTTAATACAACTAGGCTGTTTGAAGGTACATAGCGGAGTGTAGTCTGGATCATGATGAGATCACGATAATGAGATCGATTCATCTTTAAACACAGATCCTAAATAGTCCCGGTCATAGGTTACCTAAGAGGGACATTGAGATAACCAGACAGATCGATGTACTATATAGCCGTCCATATGATGGAGGTGGCTGGTCTCATAGCCACTTGTGTGGAGACACTAAGGATATAGTACAGGTGCTCATTGGAGAATGAGTTCACTGATTGATCCGCTTATAGAATGTTGTATGGTTAATGATACATAATGTATTATTATGTATATCTGGTCCTTAGACTTGAGACACCAAGGATGCCTTGTATGAGTACTCCTTTCTTTGACGCCAGACTTACAGATTTGGAAAGTTTCAGATCTAGTATAGTTGGTTATCAAGATCGGTAGCCAGCCTTACGAAGGCAATTGAGTGTCAATAGAGGATCATCCACTCTCGGTATCATGAGAGGAAAATCCCATATATGCTTGCTCAGACAAATCCTATCCAGGGTCATTTAGATTGAGAGAGAAGGAGTTCTCCGGTAGAATCCGAATAGAGTAAGACAAACTGATTCAGTATGTGACCTGACAGTACCATATCCAATATATAGTCTCTGATATATTATTTGGATGAGGGATTATATATACATGGTAACTATGGACAAACATGTCCGATAGATTTGATTCCCCCTGTACCGTTTGGAGACTATTGCGTAGTGGCCTAGTACGTCCATAGTCAATGAGTCGAGTGAATTATTATGAGGATAATAATTTACTATATCAGAAGGAGTTCTAATGGGAGTGACTCACGACCAGCTCAGTATCGGGCCTAGAGGGTCACACATATATGGTGGATGCTTCAGCGAATAGAGGATTTGATAAATATCCAATTAGCCCCTATTCTCATTAGATGAGACCCTATGTTGATGGGCTCCTTAATTAAGGCCCAATTATAGGCCTAAGGAGATTATTGGATAGAGATCCAATAATGCAAGATTAGTGGGTTATTAGATAGAGATCCAATACCCAATAAGGAAGGAGCCCTAGGGTTTTGGTGGCTCTCTATAAATAGGAGAGGAGACTCATTGGGATGATCACCATGCCTAATGAGATAGCAGCAAAGCGAGAGACCAAATCATAAAGAGAACCCTATGAGAAGGAAGAATGCAAGATACATCCAGCACCTATACACATGAGGGTGGACTTCCCTCGATGGGAAGATAGAGACTCGATGGGATGGCTTTCGCGCATAGAATGCTACGTCCGTTATCACCAGACACTGGAGGCTTCTATAGTTGACATTGCTACCATCCACCTTAAAGGAGATGCCATACAGTGGTATGATTGTTTTAAGTACACCCGCAGAGTCCCAATATGGAGGAAATTCAAGAGCGAGCTGTTGATATGCTTTAGATCGATAGAGTACAAGAACACGAATGACCAACTCATGAAGATTCACCAAACCTCAACCTTGCAAGAATATCAAACCAAGTTTGAGTCTCTCTCAAATCAAATTTAAGATTGGTCTAAAAAGGAGTTGTTAGAGACATTCATCGAAGGATTAAACCTGGAGCATATACGAAGTTAAGGCGCGACAACCATATGCATTGAAGGCTGCCATCTCCTTTGCCTACAACCATGAGGAATGGTTGAACAACGATGCCCGAAGGACCAAGATCATGAACCGACTAGCAACCATTAAGCCTTTGGCCTCCCCTACTGCCAATCGAACCTCTCACCATAAGGAACTGACCTAAGAAAAACTCCATGATAGATTTGCGAAGGGCATATGTTGGCATTACAATGAACTTTGGAGCCACAATCATCGTTGCAAAATGAGGAAGATTCTCATGATAGAACCTATTGAAGGACTAGAATAAGAAGAGGAGGACCTCAAACATGAGGAGGAGAACATAATGGAGGACCCGCAGCCAGTTGATTGCACTACTCATGCTCCAGTTGGCTATGCCACCCTGCAAATAATGGAAGTTGTAGGATTCCTTAAGTAGTAGCCCATCACCATCCCCAGCGAGACCAGGAGCACCAACAACTTTATGAATGGTAAGGTTGTTGCCGATTGATGCTCCAAAATAAAGATTGTAGTAGGTTTGATGTTAAGGTCATCGACGGTCGAATTTTGAAGTGTGAACAAAGATGCTCGCACGTGAAATTGATGCTGCAGGACTAAGAAATAGTTGCTAATATCTTCCTCCTCCGACTCAATGATTATGAGACCATGCTTGGCATCGAATGGCTGACCATATTAGGTGATAATTTTTAAAATTTTTTGAAATTAATTATGAAAATTTTCAGCGAAGGGAAACATGTGATCCTACGCGGGAAATGCAGGAGCGACATGATGATGGTTTCAATGCAGCAAATGGAGAAAGTCTTACACAAAGTGAACAATGACTTTCTAATGCAACTCCAACAGCAACATATAAGGGAGCCGACAAAAATTGAAGACCCAAACCTTATCCAATTGCTTATTGAATTTTCAGATGTCTTTGCCAAACCATGTAGCCAACCTCCTACCCGACAACATGACCATCAAATTTCGATTCTCTTGGGCAAATCACCAGCAAACACTCGGTCATATCATTTTTCTCACTTCTAGAAAGCTGAAATAGAGAGGATTGCAAATGAGATGCTTTAAACAGGGGTCATTCGGCCAAGTTGCAACCCCTACAAAATTAGAGATTATATTAGAGTCATGATTTATGGACCGGATCTGCACCATAATTCAAGTATAACTGATCCTCTAGGAATCTCACCATAAATGGAAGTTTAGAAAGGATGACTCAGTCCAGATCCATCCACCCAGCACCCAAGTCGATGAGTAGGCCTAGTTCCAATTGGAGATTGCATGACATCACAAGAATAAGACAAATTACCATCTAGTCACTACTGCTGATGCTGGACCGTAAGATCAGGATGTGCCTACTATAGGGGGCATGAGGGAGGCTCATGAGGAGTTATAGATCAGGACCTAGAGACATGGAGTTGAGCCTTGAGGATAAGACTGATTTGAAGAGGGCGGATCTGTTGGGACCCTAGCTAGGTTGGGTCTTAGGTTCATTGAGTCATGAATATAATAAACCCTAAATTAGCCATTACCCCTATTAAAGAAGTGGTCGGCTAGGGTTAGGGAAGAGTCCATATGAAGAGGGAGTCTTCTAGCCGCCCTCTCCTCTTTGGAGAGGCCGGCAAGGGTAGAGAGAAAGAGAATTTCATTTAGCTAGGACTCTCTCCCTTTGATTGAATATGAGTCCATTATAGCCACCGATCACCTAATTGGCTAGGGGTTAGGAGTTAAGAGGAAGAGGAGTCTTGGTTTAGTAGGAGTCTTGGTTTAGCAGGAGTCTTGGTTTAATTAAAGGAGTCATATTAGGAGTTAGAGTTTTGAGTCTCTATATAAACTCATGTAGTCGCTACTATTTTATTATGAATATATCAATTTTTCTTTCACCATTGTGTCAAATACCTTAGAGGGAACCCCTACAGAGTTGTAGGAGGTCGATCTCCTATGGAGATTAAATACTAAGCTTAGAATGTGCAAGGGTTCTAACATGGGAGCTCACCGAGGGTTCACCGGAATGATGTCGGGAGTTTAACAGGAGTTCCTTGAGAGATTAATTGACAATCAAATAACAAAAATTATGTGTTGATATTGTTTGCCTTAAGTGTCATAGTTAGCATCATAATACGAGTTAGTTTTATTGACTCAATTAATAGATCATTAGGCCTTAATTCAGGCTGATTTAAACTTATTAGAAAGCTTATTTCAGTAATCCAAGGATGGGTAAGACATGGTCTTCAAAGACACAGTCTCTAAAGAGACACAGTCTTCAAAGTTATATCAGGCTATGGTATCGCCCAGACTGGGTAGTGGTACTACCCAGGCATAATCTCCCAGACTGTGTCAAGCAATGGTACCACCCAGGCTGGCGATATTACCGCTAGAACATAGTCTCCAAGTGGTAGAGGTTGTCAGCACCTCGGAAATCCCAAAAATTTTGAATTTTGGTTCCACCTTGGAAGCCATTTAGGGCTTATAAATACTATACATATTCTTGCTTAAGGATGCAAGAAAAGTGAGCAAAAACTTGTAAAAACGCTATTACAAATTTCTTGAGAGCTCACATTAATTTCTCTAAGTGTAGTTTTTATTTGAGGAAAAGCAAAGAGAGCTGTAAAAGTTGTCTCATAAACCTATGAAAAGGAGAATAGAGCTGTAAGAGAGTGGTTGATCTTCATATATTAAAAAAAGATAAATAGTAGAAGCCGGTGACCTCAATGGATGAGAAATCAACAGTCAACGTAGGTCACAACGATAGAACCACTATAAAATCGGTGTGCCTTCTCTTCTCTTCTCTTATCTATTGTTTAATTATCTTGTATATTGCTCTATTTATTCATTATCACCCTACAAAAACTTTTAAGTTTAAATGCTTTTCGATATGAGCTTTACCGAATGAATTCTTGAAATGATGAAAAGTTTTCATTAGCACTAATTCACCACCCCCACCCCCACCCCCCTCTTAGTGCCAATTTGATCTAACATGTATCATATCATATTAAGAGACCGAATCAAAGCCCCCTCCTATGATAATATTAAGTTGGTAAGTGTGAGGTAATTAGATTGACCCACGTGGCCTTCCATTGTTATAAGGAGAAATGTAATCCCAACGTAGGTTGAGTTGGTCATATTCTTTGAGGCTCACATATCTCACGATTTGAGATCTTACCTACAATATAGGATGTCACTAGTGACCTAAGGACATAGTATACTCGGTCGAATCCCTCGAAGATATATCATCAAATTAGATTCATCTTATAATGATGGTGATGACTTAACCGAACATCATGGCTGGTTGAGTCCCTTGAGGCCATGATGGCTTATAGGCTGAACAAGACGGGAATAACAAGGAGTTATGATTAGCAAGAGTTGCCTACCTTTTTGGACTTAGTGTGATTGATCGTGTTCCTCAAGGTTACATTAAGACATTGATTAGATTCTAATCCCCATTAAAAATCTATAAGAGATTTTCATTTCACGCATTGTGGATGTTACATGACTCATTAGAAAAATATTGGGAGTAGATTAAGATGAAAGTCCATATTTTGATTATTTACTTTTTGTAAAATATATATATTATTTATTTATGCTACATCTCTTGTTTGTCAAAAATATATCGCTTGTAAATCCCTTATGTGGCATATTTGATGCCAACTGCTTCAATATTTAAAACTACATAGATTGGGTCTGCAACTTAAGAATCATTCTCATAGTGAAAAAAAATCGCATATGTCTTCGACACGATATTGCCCACACCAGAGGAAAGAACTAATGAGGATGTGATCACTTGCTAGGTAAAGTATAGATCTAGCTAAGTACTATATATTGGCTTCTATAACTCCTGAGCTACAGAGGCAACATAGGAACATTGATGCCAATTTCATCCAATTTTATCTTCATCAACTACTTGAGGAACAGGAAAAAACTCAAAGATTTGAGTTATCCAGGAGTCTCTTCTGTGCTAGAATGACATAGGAGATATCAATTCAGAACTATGTCTTGAGGATGATTGAGTGAATTGAGAAATTCATAGGTCTAAGAATAGTACTAGAGGATAACATATGCGTAAACCTTATACTTTAGTCCCTCCCAAACTCCTTTTCATAATTTATCATAAATTTTAACATGAATAAAATTTATGTGACTCTTCCTAAGCTCCTCAATATATTAAGGGAGACAGACAATACCATAAAAAAGAGAAGATAGTTCTCTATATTGGTGAGACAAAAAAAAAGGAAGGCTAATAAGTCCCTTAAGAAGGGCAAGGATAAACTGGGTAAGACAAATGTTGCCAAAAAAGATCCAACATATGACGAAGCTCACTGCTTCCTCTAGGGCTAAGATAAGCATTGGAAGAGAAACTGCAAAGAGTACCTTATATAAAAAGGTAAAATTGAAGCTTGGAGAAGCTTAAGGTACATTCATAATCAGTCTCAATTTATCAAATTTTTATGATAGCACATGGGTATTAGTACTAAGAGTGCTTATCATATTTACAACTCGTTACAGGTTCTAGCAAGACCTAAGAGATAGACGAGAGGTGAGATGAACCTCAAGATGGACAATGAATCAAGAGTTGCTATAGTGGCTATAGGCGAGGTCTAACTATATTTGCTTGATGGCACTACTATTACATTAGATGCATATTATTACGTTTCTTCTATTATCAAAAGCATTATTTCCATTTCATGTTTGATAATTAGTAGATGTAAATTAATTTCTAAGAATAATAGTTGTTCATTACTTTTAGATAATAAGATCATCACTAGAGTAATGTTGTATAATGGTTTATTTATGCTAGAAATTACTCTATACATCATGAATGTAAGTATGTCCAAGAGGAAACGAGATAAGGTGAAGAGTGCATACATGTGGCGTTATAAGCTAGGTCATATCCATGAGAGAAAGAATCAAAAGTTACTGAATGATAGATATTTAGATCCATTCAACTATGAATTATATACAACTTACGAACGTGGAAAGATAACCAACTCTTAATTTGGTGAATTGGAAAGAGAGCCACTAAGATGTTGGAACTCGTACATAGTGATGTGTGTTATCCTATGTCAACTCAGGCTATAGGTAGTTACTCCTACTTTATTACTTTCACTAATGATTTATCTAAATATGGATACATGTACTTAATGAAGTACAAGTCAGAAGCCTTCGAGAAATTAAGGGAATATAAAAATAAAGAGAATCAATTAGAAAGAGTATTAAGACTCTTTGATTGGATGGAGGTGTAGAGTACTTGAAAATAAAATTCACTCATTTCCTTAAACACCATGGGATTCTATCCCAAGAGACACCTCATCTCAATGGTGTATCAAAAAGGAGGTATTACATGATGTTTTCGTCGACCTACCTATGTCATTATGGGGATATACCCTGGAGACCATGTTAGGATCGTAATGGCATTAGAAGAGGGAGGGGGAAGGAGGGAGAGGGTTGGGGGGTTGGAGGAGGGGGAGGGGGTGGAATGAATACTATAGAAAATTTAACTAATTTTAAAAGTTCGATCGATAAATCTGTATCAGAAATGCAACTAGCAAAAAGAGCGAGTAAGGGTTACGAGTTAGTAAATTAGTATGCAATAATGAATCAAAGCAAAAGAAAGAATACAAATCAATTTATAATGGTTCAATCATCCTGACCTACGTCCACTCTAGATTCCTCTTCCCTCAAGGCCACTAGCTTTCACCACCGATCTTCTTTCCAATGGGTGAAGATTAACTATCCTTGTTACAACTCTTCTCCTTTCAATAGGCTCAATGGAGGACCTCCATACTCACTCTTTAATAGGAGACCTTACATCTCCTACAACTGAGAATCAATTCTAAACTCAAAGAGGAGAAAGAGACTCAACCAATGCTCAAAAAGAGCTACAACCCTTACAAACTTTACAACTTGTTTCTTGCTCCAATCCAAGCCTTGGTGAGGGTATTTATATCCCCAAATGGCTTCAAAAGAGAGTCAAAAAAATCTAAATCATCAAAAAGTTTAAGATTTAGATGATCCTACAGTCGTAACTTTTGATGTTACAATTTTAGATTTTTGAGTGATACTACCACTACAAAATTTGAATTCCAGGTGGTACTACCATGCTCCAGGTGATACCACTACCGGCTGCACTGATAGGCATAAAATAGTGACTGTTGATTGTCTAGGCAGTACCACCGCCTAGGCCTGGTGGTACCATCACCAAGGCCTGCTCAAGGCCACTAGTTTGGCCTCATAATGAACCCAACTCAGTTTTGGTTCAAGCACAATAGGTTTCTCGACAGGTTGGCATGGTTTTAGCCCAATACCAACACAATTTGACCCCAAAAGACCTTAATCAAAATATAAATAATCCAATCACATTTCTAGCATAATCACGAAGCTTCAGTATGTTGTCCAACATTTTGCTATGTTATCTTATCATCCAACACTTCATCAGAACCTTCGACGCGTCATTTATTCCTTTGGCATATCGTCCAATCTATTTACACATAATATTCTCATAACATTTGATCTTTTAGTGCAATACCCGATCCTTACAGCATGATACCTGATACGAAGTCCAATCTTTGGCACATCAACCAATTCTCTTGCTTAACGTCCAATTTTCGATATGATATTTATCCGGTTTGACGTTTGATTCTCTTGCTTCGATAATTTACTATTCGATAGTTTGAGTCTGTGATCGCAATTTTTTCTACGTCACTTATCTCAAAAGCATATTAGTTAATAAACTCATTAATTAATTTTATTATCAAAATTCAGGACTTAATAATCTCCCCCTCTTTGATGATGACAATCAATTGAAGACTGAGTTTTAACCAGGCTCTCCCTGTCTATATGTCATTTTGAAATATAATAAACTTAAATTTAAAAATATAATAATCTTTCAGTGCTATTCTTTGAATTCAAGTTAAAATAATTTTAGTCATAAATCTAAGTGACTTTTAATAGTAATCATTACAAAAGTCATATGCATAATTTTAGTTAAAATATCAAAATAATCATTGCATATATTATATGTGTAGTTAAAATATTAAAATAATTATTGCACACATCATAATCATAATTTTAATTAAATTCTCAAACAACATCATAAACATCATAAGTTAAAACATCATCATAATACTTTTATATCATTAAAGAATATTATCTATTTCTCCTTGTTTAACATATATAGTTACTACGTCATCAAAAAATTACTATTACTTCTCCCCCTTTATCATCAACAAAAAAGAAAAATATGCATGCTACTACTTCTCTCTCCCCCTTTGTTATTATCAGAAAGAAGAAAAGAATATCATGGTATCATGGTGCTACTTCTCTTCCGTGTCAACTGTACAACTACTTAGATATCACATAAAGGATATTAATATTGAAAATAAGTTGAAGTCATGAGAGGTTAATTGACGATGAGGTATATAAGTCATGAATACAAAGGAGATATGAAATAGATCTCACATCAATAAATCAAGATAATGATCAATTGGAATGAATCTCCTCTTTAGAAAAAAAAAAGAATTATAGGAGAACAAATAGTAAAAGATCTTGATTCATATATAATAAATCTTAAATTATAAATATCAAAAATTTAAGTGAAAGATCATGATTTATTTGGATAAATCTTCTTCTTAGTCATTAACGAAAACAAAGAATCATAGAAAATAAATAACAAAAGTTCTTGATTCATACAAGATACATCTCAAGTTATAAATATCGAGAAGTCAAATGAAAGATCATGATTCATTTGAAAAATCTTCTCTTTAGTAAAAGGAAGAATTATATGAGAATAATTATAAAGATATCATATATTTGAAAGATTTCACATGCCTAATTCTCTTTTAATAAAATTGAATTATTCTTCATTCAATGGTTTAGTAAAAATATCCACTAATTGATGTTTTGTGTCAATGAAATATAAAGATATATCCTGATTACTAATATAATCTCTAATAAAATAATATCTACTATCAGTATATTTAGTCCTAGAGTGTTGAATAGGGTTCTTTGTTAAACAAATTACACTCGTAGTATCACAATTTATAGGGATGTTTTTTATGTAAAGTCTATAATCTTCTAAAATATTTTTTTAATCTATATTACATGTGCACAACATGCACATATCGTAATATATTCAGCTTCGACTATCGATAAAGTGATAGAGTCTTGCTTCTTGGAAGACCAAGACACAAGTGCATGACCTAGGAACTGATAGGTTCTAGAGGTACTTTTTCTATCTATTCTACATCCTACAAAGTCGGCATAAGCATCATTAATCAAATCAAAATTTTTAGACTTTAGATACCATAATTTTAGACCGAGGGTTCTTTTTAAGTATTTAATTTTTTTTTTACTACTTTATAATGAGATTATTTAGGATTGGACTGAAACTTTATACAAAGCCCAAGATTAAACATTATATCAGGTCTAGTTATAGTAAGATATAAGAAACTACGTATTATATATAATATCCCTCATTTCTAAAATATTTATAATGATATATTTTAAATTATTTATGAGGACCTAATTATAAATTTAAGGATTTATTTAGTAATTCTTTTGATTAAATAATTTTATATTAAAAGTTTATTGCTAAGGACCTAAATGTGAATCTTAAAAATATGAAATGAATTATGGAAGATTCATATTAAGTTAACAAAAAGAAAAAAAAATGGAGAGGACATGTGACACTACCTAGTTTAAAGTGGTGTTACTTATGCATATGCATATGTGACACATATGCATCTTACATGCATGCTTGCCACATAGCAACCTATATGTTAGCCAAAATAATTAGTAACTAGAGAAGAAAAGGGATTTAGCTGCAATGTAAACTTGAGAAGAAGAAGAAGAAGAAAATCCAAATATTTAAGATCAAAATTTTTAAAGGCAAGCATTCTATCAACCTTTATTAAAATTTATTCTTGTTCTTACTTTGATTATGAGGAAAATTTAGAACAAATCTGAAATCTTTTTTGTTTGGCTATTAAAGTGTGAATCTATATATTTTAGAGACTATGACCTATCTACATTGTTCAAGTTATAACTTTTAGTACAAACCTTAATTTTAAACAAAACCTATTTCTTTAAAACATGGATTCATAGATTTTTTCTTTTGAAACCAAGTTTGAAGAATTTGGAGTTCATTTGCTAGCCAACTAATAAGCATATATAATATGTAAAATAGAATATATAGTTTCTGACATTTCATTATTGGATTACTTATATTTCCCTGTTGGAGTCTCTAATTCATCTAAAACTTAATTCATTTAAAAATAGGTTCATAGAACTTTCATTTGATACTAAGATAAAATATTTGGAGTCTAAATGATTATCAAAATTTTTATTTTGTTAGACCTTATGGATTCTGTAAAACAAGGATCATAATTCTTGACCTTTGACTGCCAAATCATCTATAACTTTTTATAAAGACTTCCAATTTATATGAAAATTATTTTATTTTAAACAAGATTAATTTAGCTTTCTAACAACATCTTGTTAAGTAATTTGGAATATGTTTGATCATCTAAATAATTTTACAATTTACCTTTTGAATTATGCCAGAACAGGGAATCGTATCAATTTTATCTATACTTACTTTATCCATTTAATAACTGAAATATATGATGCTCTTATCTTTGATTTTCTTATATATCTGAATATTTTATGTATTAATTGATGTTACATCATATTATTTTATTTAGGTGTAATCATGATTTATTATTCTGCATCTACTTATGATATATGCCAAATTCATTACTTATGTCTTTTTGTACTCTAGTGTTTGTGGGATAATATGAACCTTTGCCAGAAATGGTAAAAAGAGTTATGCTTAGAGCCTGTGATGCTCTGCTGGCCCCCTACGACTTCACTCAAATGTGGGTGGATGGAACTCCTAAATGTGGGAGACTTACATATGGTGGTCATTCAATAATGAATGAACCGCATTATGTTTGTGATCCAACTTTACCCTCTATGTTTTATTTGATATGTTATCCAAAGTATTGCTTATGTGTTTTCTATTATGCTTTGGGTAGGAATGATATGCATCCAACTTTAAATGTAAGATATGAGCTTAAGTTTGTTATTTGTTCTCTTGATATGTTCAGAAGTGCTTCATGTATTATTGATATGCTCCTAAAATTTTTATGTCATTGATACATACCATCATGCTGTTGATTGCCATATATGCTTCAATTACCTTTCACAAATTGTTATGGATTTAATTATGCTTCAAACGAGATGAACCTTGTGGTTTTGAATCTAATTTGATGCTATATATAAAAAATTTTCTATTCCCTGCCTTGTATTCTAATATCAGGTTCAATTTGTAAACACCTTTCCTTGCCTTGAACTTATTTGGTACTTGCTGGGCTTCATAGCTTACTCTGTTGCTATCTAATCTTCTTCAGGTTAGCTTAGCATTTATCGAAATACTTGATACAAAGCTAAAGCAGTGGAAAGCAAGTTCTTGGGCTAAATCTTTATTAGATAATATGTTATCGTTGTATGTGTATACCTTATATCTAATGTAAAGTTGTAGACATAATTTGAAGTGGGGTAACTATGTAATGGTTTTAAAGTACCCTCTTGTTTTAGATCTCAAATGTTAAACTTATTGTATAATATATAAAGTGGTAGTATATGATTGTTTTGAAAGTCATATAGATTTTATCGTATTGGTGAACTTTATGAATGTGAATTATATTTAGTTGTATTGGTTTTGGATCGGTTATATGATTCATTAGGAGAATGTGAAGAGTAATTATAATCTACATAGGTTTTTATGAAAGTGATTGAAAGCTATGCATGTTTTTCTTAGTACCCTCAAATGTTAGTTTGAATTCTGGATTGATTTGTGATAAATTATAATAATATCGATTTTAAGATGGGGTCACACCTCTCGTATGTGATATAATTCGAGGGGTGTGATAGAGATGTTATCAGAGCATAATTTGAGGATCACTAAGATATTTTTGTTGATAAGTTAGATGTGTAATATATCTAAGGTTTAGTGACTATTATAGAGTGATTAACAAAAATTTCTCTTTTAATGATTTTAAGGATGACAAGGTCATTGGGTTCTCTTGTTGCATCAACTTCTGATCAGTTGAGTGGGATCATAAGAACCCTTGAGACTATGACACATATGATGCAATAACAAGTCCAACAAGGAGGAAATAATAAAGCTAGGACATCAACTCAGGCTGGACTAAGAATATAACAGTTCTAAAAGCTTAGTCCTCTAAGTTTTAGCGGTGAACCTGATCCAATGATGGCTGAACAATGGATGATACAAATAGAGAAGATATTTGACGTATTAAATTGTCTTGAAGATCAGAAGGTTCCTTTTGCCACTTTCATATTGGAAGGGGAAGTTGAATATTGGTGGAGAACAATGAAGAGAATCAGTAAAATCGGATATGAGCTCATTACTTAGAAAGTATTTACATAAAAGTTTAATGATAAATATTTTTCAGATTATATTAGGGAACAGAAGGAATTGGAGTTCTTAAATCTCATACATGGAAACTTGACAGTAGCAAAGTATGAAGCTAAATTCACTAAGCTCTTTCGATTTGCCACTCATATGATCGATGATGAAATTAGGAAGGTAAAAAGATTCGAGAGAGGTCTAAGACCAGTGATAAGAAGTTGGATATCAGCCTTCCTTCATATGCTGATGTGGTAGAAAGGGCCTTAATAATTGAAAGAGACTTGGAGGAGATATAGAAAATTATGGGTAATAAGAGGGTCAAGATGTCTGGATTAGGGAAAGAAAAGTCACCTCAGAGAACTCAGCCATGTGCAAAATGTGGATATAATCATAAAACAAGTAAGTGTTTTCGGATGACTGGAGCTTGTTTTGCTTGTGAAAAACTAGATCATAAAGTAAAAGATTGACTATTGAATAAGAAGGAGCCACTGCCAACTAGAATGACAGCCCATACTAGAGTTTATGTCATCACTGAATAGGATTCCCAAGCTTCTAAATAAGTAGTCAAAGGCATTATTCCTGCTTTTAATAAGAATGCAAAGGTTTTGTTTAATCCCAGGTCTAATCTATCTTTTGTTTCAGAAAATTTTACTTGTCACTTGAGCATTTAATATAAACCATTGGATTTTGAGTTGTATGTAACTAATGCAGTTGGGGATACTTTGACAACAAACTTGCTTTATCTGTCTTATTTGATTTTTATCGAAGAACATGAACTCCTTGCTGATTTAATTCTCCTAGAGATTCAGGGCTTTGATATTACACTTGGTATGGATTGGCTATCTTCCTATCATGCTAGTATTGATTGCTATACAAAAATAATCATTTTCTGCATATTAGATCAACCCATCTTTTTTTTTAAGGGTATTAGGCATGACTCACTTCCTTGCTTAATATCGACATTACAAGCTCATCGATTTATGCAGAAGGGTTGTTCTTGCTATAATATGTATAAAGGAGAATTTAAATCAAGTAGCTCATCTAAATAAAATTTTGATAGTTAGAGAGTTTCCAGATGTATTTCCAAATGACTTGCTTGGATTACCTCTAGATAGAGAGAGTGAATTTGCTATTGATTTGGTCCTTGGAACAGCCCCAATATCCATGCCTCCCTATAGAATGGCACCACTTGAGCTAGAAAAATTGAAGAAGCAACTATAAGAACTATTAGATAAAGGTTTTATTCGACATAGCGTTTCACCATAGGGTGCTCCAATACTGTTAGTTAAGAAGAAGGATGGAACATGAAGGCCTTGTATTGATTATAGATAATTGAAATATGTGATGATAAAAAATAAGTATCATCTACCCAAAACTGATGATTTGTTTGATCAATTGTAGGGTGCACAAGTATTCTCTAAGATTTATTTGAGGTGAGGTTATTATTAATTGAATATCAAGAAAGAAAATATCCCTAAAACAGCTTTTAGAACTCGGTATAGTCACTATGAATTCATAGTAATACTTTTTGGTTTGACTAATGCCCTTGCAACTTTCATAGAATTAATGAATATGCTATTTTATCCACTTTTGGATAACTATGTTATCGTATTCATTGATGATATATTGGTGTATTCAAGGAATAATCCAGAGCAGGAGGAGCACTTAAGAAATGTATTGTCCGTACTAAGAGAAAAGAAGTTATATGCAAAATTTTGTAAGTTTTAGTTAAATGAAGTTGCTTTCTTAAGCCATGTGATTTCAAGCAATGACATCTTTGTTGGTCCAAAGAAAGTTAAAGCAATAGTTATGTGGCAAGTACCAATAAATATAACATAAGTTAGAAGTTTCTTGGGCTTGGTAGGTTATTATAGGAGATTTGTGTAGGGGTTTTCTCGAATTGCTACTCCTTTCACCAAGCTAACTCAAAAGAATGTGAGATTCGAATGAGGTGATGAATGTGAACAAAGTTTTCAAGAGTTAAAAAGAAGATTGACTAGTGCTCCTATTCTCATAATTCCCAGTGGTAACGATGGATTAGTAGTTTACACTGATGCTTTAAGGAAGGGCCTTGGATGTGTTCTAATGCAAGAAAGGAAAGTAATTACTTATGCTTCTAGATAACTGAAAAGTTATGAACTAAATTATCCAACCCATGATTTGGAGTTAGCAGCAATTATTTTTGCACTAAAGATTTAGAGACATCATTTATATGGGTAGACATTTGAAATATTTATCGCCCACAAGAGTTTAAAGTATATTTTTACTCAAAAAGAGTTAAATATGAGGCAACGAAGATAGATGGAACTTTTAAAGGATTATGATTGCACCATTCGATATCATCTAGGTAAAGCCAATATTGTAGTCGATGCGCTTAGTAGAAAATCTGTAAACTTTATGGCTAGTTTGGTTGTGAAGCAATAGGGATTATTGGTAGAAAATGGTGATGTGAATACTATCAGGAATGAGCAAGACTCAATGATATTAATGGCCTATATCCAAGTTTAATCTGATCTCATTCAGCAAATTAAATAAGGACAGCTACGAGATCCATGTTTAATCTACTTGAGGAAAGAAGTGGAAAAAGGATCAAAGTTTGGTTTTCATATTTTAGAGGATGGCCTATTGAAAATGGAGAATAGGGTATGTGTCCCAAATGACCCAAATATCAAGGATCAAATCCTGAAGGAAGTTTATAGCTCCAAATTCACCTTGCATCTGGGTAGCACAAAAATATATAAAGATCTTAAAGGTCAATACTGGTGGGAAGGCATGAAAAAAGAGATTGCAATATATGTTTCAAAGTATTTAACTTGCCAGCAAATCAAAATTGAACACCAAAGACCTAGAGGGTTGTTACAATCTTTAGGTATTCCTGAATGGAAATAAGAAAGTATCACTATGGATTTTGTTTCAGGTCTACCCAGAACCTCCATAAAGCATGATCCTATATGGGTGATTATTGATAGGTTAACCAAATCAGCATATTTTCTACCAATTAATATGACATATTCTATGGATAGACATGTTGAATTATATATTGGTGAAATAGTAAGATTTTATAGTATTCCAAAGGAGATAATCTCTAATAGAGACTCCAAATTCATTTCTAGATTATGGAGAAGATTACAGGAATCTATGGGCACTAAAGTCAAGTTTAGTACTGCTTATCACTCTCAAACAGATGGTCAATCAAAAAGAACAATTCACACACTTGAAGATTTGCTTAGAGAATATATCATGAATTTAAAATGTGAGTGGGATAAAGATATTTCTCTTATTGAGCTTACATACAATAATAGTTACTAGTCTAGTATTTAGATGGCTCCTTATGAAGCTTCGTATGGGCGAAAGTGTAGAATGCCTATTTGTTGGGAGGAAGTTGGCGATAAGAAATTGTTAGCATCCAATAAAGTGCAAGAGACTACCAAAAAAATTCAAATTATAAGAGAAAGACTAAAGACTGCTTAGAGTCATCAAAAGAGCTATGCTGACAATAGAAGATGAGAAATTAAGTTTCAAGTATAAGATTTTATATTCTTGAAGGTCTCTCCTTCTTGATAAGATTTGGGAAGAAAGAAAAGTTAAGCCCTAGATTTATTAGACCTTTGGAGGTCCTTGAAAGGATTGGTTCTGTCACTTATAGGATTATCTTGCCACCATCCTTAGGTTGTACCCATGATATATTTCATATTTCAATACTCAGAAAGTATATTCACAACCCTTCTTATATCATTCAGTATGAGCTGATTGTAATCGATGACAACTTGTATTTGTGGAAGAACGTATATAGATTATTAATAAGAAAGAGAAAATCCTGAGAAATTGAGTCATTTCTCTAGTTAAAGTGATATAGAGGCATCATTAGATGGATAAAACAACTTGGGAGCTAGAGGAAGAAATGAAGAAAATCTATCCTCATCTTTTCGTCGATGGAGGTATGATAAATTTAAAGGATTAAATTTTTATTTTAAGAGGGGAGAGTGTAATATCCCTCATTTCTGAAATAATTATAATGATATATTTTAAATTATTTATAAGGACCTAATTATAAATTTGAGGATTTATTTAATAATTTTTTAATTAAATAATTTTAATTAAAAGTTTATTACTAGGGACCTAAATATGAATCTTAAAAATATGAAATGAATTATGAAATATTTATATTAAGTTAAAAAATAAAAAATGGGAAGGACATATGTCACTACCTAGTTTAAAATGGTGCCACTTATGCATGTGCATAGGTGACACATAAGCACCTTACATGCATGCTTGCCACATAGCAACCCATATGTTAGCTAAAACAATTAGCAATTAGAGAAAAAAAGGTATTTGGCTGCAACGCAAACTTGAGAAGAAAAAGTAGAAGAAGAAGAAGAAGAAGAAGAAGAAGAAGAAGAAGAAGAAGAAGAAGAAGAAGAAGAAGAAGAGAAGGAAGAGGAGAATAA
The DNA here is from genome assembly GCA_021527575.1 of Ensete glaucum. Lineage (NCBI taxonomy): Eukaryota > Viridiplantae > Streptophyta > Magnoliopsida > Zingiberales > Musaceae > Ensete > Ensete glaucum. The sequence continues at coordinate 34,755,343 of CM038558.1, read as the reverse complement.
AAGATTTGGGGGTTTTGAGATTTTGATTAAATCCAAATATTTAGGATCAAAATTTTTAAAGACAAGTATTCTATCTTCCTCCTACTGAAATTTATCCTTATTCTTACTTTGATTATAGGAAAATTTAGAACAAATCCGAAATCTCTTTTGCTTAGTTGCTAAAGTGTGACTCTATAATATTTTAGAGACTATGACCTATCTACATTATTTAAGTTATAACTTTTAGTACAAATCTCAATTTTGGAAAAACCTATTTCTTTCAAAAATAGATTCATAAATCTTTCTTTTAAAACTAAGTTTGAAGAATTTGGAGTTCATTTGCTAGCCTAAACATTTACTTCTAATGAGTATATGTAATCTGTAAAATAGAATCTATAGCTTTTGACATTTCATCATTGGATTACTTATATCTCCTTATTGGAGTCTCTGATTTATATAAAACTTAACTTATTAGAAAATAGACTCATAGATCTTTCTTTTAATACTAGGATTGAAAGATCTAGAATCCAAATAACTATCAAAATTTCTATTTTGTTAGACCTTATAGATTTTGTAAAATAGGGATCATAATTCCTAACCTTTGGCTGTCAAATCATCTATAACTTTTTGTAGAGGCTTTTAATTTATATAAAAATTATTTCATTTAAAACTAGATTGATTTAGCTTTCAAATAATACTTTTTTTGAGTAATTTGGAGTATGTTTGATTATCTAAATAACTTTATAATTTACCTTTTGAATTCTATTAGGATAGGGAATCATATTAATTTTGTCTATACTTGCTTCATCCATTTCAAGACTGAAAATCTGATGCTCTTATCTTTGATTTCCTTATATATATGAATATATTATATATTAATTAATATTATATCATATTATTTTATTTAGGTGCATGTATGATTTATTGTTCTGCATGTACTTCCTATATATACTAAATTCATTGCTTATCCTTTTGTACTATGGTGTTTGTGGGATAATATAAAACTTTGTCAGAAATGGTAAAAAGAGTTATGATTAGAGCCCGCGATGCTCTACCGACCTCCTATGACTTCATTCAGATGTGGGTGGATGGAGCTCCTAACGTATGAGACTTATGTATGGTGGTCATTTAGTAATGGATGAACCATATTATGTTTATGATCTCACTTCACCCTCTATGTTTTATTTGATATATTATCCAAAGTATTACTTATATGTTTCTTATTATGCTTTAGATAGGAATGATATGCAGCCAACTTCAAATGTGGCATACGAGGTTAAGTTTGTTATCTGTTCTCTTGACATGTTTAGAAGTACTTCATGTGTTATTGATATGCTCCTAAAACTTCATATGTCATTGATACATACCAAAATAATTTTGATTGCCATATATACTGCAATTACCTTTCCCAAATTGTTACGGATTTAAGCATGCTTTGAACGAGATGAACCTTGTGGTTTTGAATCTAATTTGATGCTATATGTGAAAACTTTTGTATCCTTGCCTTGTATTCTAATATCAGGTTCAATTCGTAAATACCTTTCTTTGCCTTGAACCTGTTTGATATTTGCTGGACTTCATAGCTCACTTTGTTGCTATCTAATCTTCTTTAGGTTAGCTTGGCATTTATTAAAATACTTAATAAGGGGCTAAAGCAGTGGAAAGCAAATTCTCGGGCTAAATCTTTATTAGACAATATGTTATTATTGTATATATATATCTTGTGTCTAATGTAAAGTTGTAGACATATTTTGAAATGGGGTAACTATGTAATGATTTTTAAAGTACCCTCTTGTTTGGGATCTAGAATGTTAAACTTGCTATATAATATATGAAGTGATGATATATGGTTATTTTCAAAGCCATAGATTTTATCGTATTGGTGGACTTTATGAATGTGAATTATATTTAGTTGCATTGGTTTTGGATCGGTTGTGGGATTCATTAGGAGAATGTGAAGATTAATTATAATCTGCATAAGTTTTTATAAAAGTGATTGAATGACTCTGTATGTTTTTTTTAGTATCCTCAAATGTTAGTTTGGATCTTGGATTGATTTGTGATGAATTATAATAATATTGATTTTAAGACAGGGTCAAACCTCTCGAATGTGATATAATTCGAGGGATATGACATTATACCTCTATAACTCTTTTGATTAAAGCATTCTCCTTTATTGTCTAAATTTAATTTTGTAGAGATGCTCAATGGTGTGTTAATAGCCTTAGCACTATCCATGTGAAATTATCCTAATAGATCCAAAGTATACTTAGTTTAACTAATAAAATTTTTATCATGCAGTTGCTTAATTTGTAATCCTAAAAAAATATCAATTCACCCATTAAACTTATTTCAAATTCTTGGCTTATACTTTTAGTAAATGATTCACATAAAGATTTATTATTAGAGTCAAAAATAAAATCATCAACATAAATTTGAACAATAAGAAAGTTATTTTTAAAATGTTTAATAAATAGTGCAACGTTGACCTTACCTTTTGAAAAATTATTTTGAATAAGAAATGAACTAAGTCTCTCACAGCAAGCTTAGGGGCTTGTTTCAATCCATAGAGAGCCGTATATAATTTGTAAACATGGTTCAAGAAAAGATTATTTTTAAATCTAGGTGATTTCTTAACAAAAACTTCTTAAAAAAAATCATTATAAAAAGTAATTCTGACATCCATTTAAATAGTTTAAAATTTTTAAAATATGCATAGACAAATAATATCCTTATGGTTTTAAGTCTAATCATAGAATCAAAGCTTTCTCTATAATTTATACCTTCTTCTTGGTTGAAACCTTTGGCCACTAATCTAGCTTCTTTCGAACTACGACATCTTATTCATCTTGCTTATTACTAAAGTCTTATTCAATGTCAATCATAAGATGATCACTAATTATAGGAATAAGCATCTAAACTTTATTCCTTTCAAATTAATTTAATTCTTTATGTATTACTAAGACTCATGAATCATCTTTGAGAGCATCATCAATGTCTTCATATTCAATTTGGGATAAAAAGGTAGCATTTGTATAAATATTTTTTTAACAAAGAATGAGTTTGAATAACTTTTGATATATCTCTAATAATTAGCTCTTTATAATATGTATCTACATACTTTCATTTCTATAGTAAGGTTACTTTAGAAGTAGATGTATCCAAGTTACTTTGGAGAGGAGAATTTTTATTTAAATTTAATTTATCAATTCAAAATTATCATCAAAATTATTTTTCTTAACTTCAGAAGATTCATTAAAAGTAATATGGATAGATTCCTCAATAACCAAAGTTATTTTATTGAAAACTCGATAAGATTGAGAAATAGAGAAAGAACCAAGAAAAATACCTTCATTAGATTTTGCATCAAATTTTCCTAAGACATCCTTTTCATTTAAAATAAAATATTTAAAACTAAAATCTTTAAAATATGCAATGTTGGGTCTTTTATTGTTTCATAATTCATAAGAAATTTTAGATAGTAGAGGTCTTTATGAGAACCATGTTCATGATATAGCATGCCGTGTTAACGGCTTTGGCCCAAAAGTATTTGGGTAGGCTATGTTCATTAAGCATGATTCTTATCATCTCTTGTAAACTCCTATTTTTTCCCTCAATAACTTCATTTTGTTATAAAATTCTTAAAGTAGAGAAATTATGATTATATCCACTTGAACTATAAATTTTTTAAAAATTATGATTTTTAAATTCATCACCATGATCACTACGAATAGAATAAATCATAAAGTCTTTCTCATTTTGAACTTATTTGCAAAACTTTATAAAACATTTAAAACAATCACTTTTATGTGTCAAAAAGTATCTCCAGGTATATCTACTATTATCATCAACAATAATGAAAAGCATATCTTTTATGTGTTTTTCTAGTTGATACACATCACAAATTTTATCTTTAACAAATTTAGTTTTAGGTATTTCTCTTATAAGTTCTTTAGTTTCAATTTATGAGATTAATTTCATACTTGCATATCCTAATCTCCAATGCCAAAACCATGTCTTATCATTTAAAATCAAAAATAAATTTTATCATGAAAATCATTTAGATTAATAATATAAAAATTTTCACTTCCTAAAACAATCATAGATTTTTCTTATTTGATATTTCTATATTGTAAGCATTAGATTCAAATTTAATATTATATCCTTTATCACTAAGTTGACTAATGCTTATTAAGTTATATTTCAACCATCCACTAAAAGAACATCTTCAATCAAAAGATTCGATTTGATATTAATATTTCTAATGCCAATGATTTTTCCTTGATTATTGTTTCCGAAAGTAACATATTCTCCGTCCGGTTAGTGAGTTTTGAGAAATGTATTAGATCTCCAGTCATGTACTTTGAGCATCATTATCAATGTATCTAGCTTTTGTTTAGAGACATACCTCAAAGAAAAGAGAGTTTGTTTTAGATACCCATTTAATTTTGGATCCTTCATGATTAGATATATCTTTCTTGATTTTTGGTATTCAATCATTTATAGTTCTCTTATGAACCCAAACTAATTTATGAGAACTATATTTTTTTAAGAGAGCATGTAAGTATAGTGACTAAATTTTTCACAAAAATCACATTTAACTTTATGAGGAATATGTAGCATGGGTCCTTTTATAAATTTTATTGGCCTTTGATATGTGTTATTACTTATGAAGCCAAATCTTTCTTTTCTTAATACATAACCTTGATTAGTAAGAATCATGTTCAATGATTTGTTTCTAATTTTAAAATTTTTAAATATTTGTTGTAGGAATATATTTTTCTTTTTAAGTAAATCTAACTTTTCACGTTTAGTGCAAGATGTTGACACATAGTTGTCATGCTTATTTTTTTATTTATCAAATTCATTAGAGAGAGAGAGAGACATGATCCTTTTTTAGCAAATTAATTTTTTTACCAATCTTTTTAAGTTTATCATATAAATCATGAAATGTATCAAGTAATTCATCAAAATATAAAGATGTTTCGGGAGAGTCAAATACCTCATTGTTGACGGCCATCAAAGTATAGTTTGCTACTTTATTTTCATTGATTCGCTCTTTGGCTTCTGATTCACTTGATTCATCCCATGTTATCTTGAATATTTTTTTCTTCTTTTGGGTTGGCAATTTCTTCTTCAATTATGGACACTTACTTTTGATGTACCATAGCTTTTTGCATTCATAACATATGATTATATCATTATTAGGTTTATTTTTATTCTTACCTTCTCATCTTATAGAATTAGTTTTGTTTCTCCTTATGAACTTTTTGAATCTTCTTGTAAGGAGTGCAATATCATCATCGTCACTTGAGCTTTCACTGGAGTAGTCTTTTTTGGTTCCAAGTACAATATCCTTCATATTCTTTGGAAGGTTTTCTTCTTATTTATCATGTGCTTTCCAGGTCATTTCATAGGTCAATAAAGATCCTATGAGTTCTTCAAAAGAAAAGTTGTTCAAGTCTTTTGCTTCTTAGATAGCTATTACTTTTGGATCCCAACTTTCTAGAAGAGATCTTAAAATCTTATTTACTAGTTCAAGATTAGTATAACTTAAACCAAGACCTTTTAAACTATTAACAACATATAAAATGCGGGTGTTTATGTCACTAATGGTTTCGCTTTGCTTCATTTTAAATAATTCATAATTATATATTAAAAAATTAATTTTAGATTCTTTTTCTCTACGTGTGCCTTCATGAGTAACTTCAAGTATGTGTTAAATATCATGTGCAATATCACTAGTATAAACATGATTAAGCTCATTTTTGTCTAAAGCATAAAATAAAGCATTCATAACTTTAGCATTTAAGGAAAATATTTTCTTTTTAAAATCATTCCATTCATTCATCAGTTTAGAAGATTTTTGGAAATCAACTTCAACGATGTTCTATATATCAAAATCCATAGAAAGTAAGAAAATTTGTATTTGTGTTTTCCAATATGTGTAATCCGTTCCATTGAATATAAGATGTGGAGTTGGTTGGGTGAATTAGTGCTATAGTAAATTTAATAAATTTTAAAAGTTTGATTGATAAATCCATATCAGAAATACGATTAACTAAAAGAGTGAATAAGGGTTACGGGTAAGTAAATTAGTATGCAAGAACAAATTAAGGCAAGAAACATATTACAAATCAATTTATAATATTTCAATTGTCCTGACCTATATCCACTCCCGATTCCTCTTCTCTCGAGGTCATCGGCTTTCACTACCGATCTTCTTTCCAATGGACGAATATCAACTACTCTTGTTACAACTATTTTTCTTTTGACAAGCTTAGGGGAGAACCTCTACACTCACTCTTTGACAAGAGACTTCACACATCCTATAATTGAGAATTATTTCTAAACTCGAGAAGGAGGAAGAGACTTAACCAATGCTCAAAAAGAGCTACAACCCTTACAAACTTCACAACTTGGTTTTTGCTTCAATCCAAGCCTTGGTGAGGGTATTTTTAGCCCCAAATGGCTTCAAAATAAAGCCAAAAAAATTTAAATTATTGAAAACTTTGGATTTAGATGATCTTGTAGTTGTAACTTTTGATGCCACAATTTCAGACTTTTGGGAGTACTACTAATAAAAATTTGAATTATGGGCGGTACTACTACCGTCCCAGGTGGTACCACTACCGCCCCAGGTGGTACCATCGTCGGCTGCACTAATAGGCATAAAAAAGTGACAATTGACTATTTAGGCGATAACACCACCTGGGCCTAATGGTACCACCACCCAGGCCTACTCGAGGCCACTGGTTTGGTCTCCTAACGAGCCTAACTTGGTCCTGTTTCAAGCCCAATAGGTTTCTCGATAAGTTGGCATGGTTTTAACCCAATACTAATATAATTTGATCCCAAAAGACCTTAATCAAAAGATAAACAATCCAACCATAATTCTGAAGTAATCATGAAGCTTTTATCACATTGTTTAGCATTTCCATCATGTCATTTGATTATTTGATACATCATTTGAACCTCTAATGCATTGTTCATTCCTTCGACATATTGCCCGATCTATTTGCATGTTAACATTCCCATAACATTCGATCTTTAGGTGCAATACCCGATCCTTCTGACACGATGCCCAAACTTATGGTACGAAGTCCAATCTTTAGCATGTCGACCAATCCTCTGACTCCACGTCAAATTTATGACATGATACTTATCCGGCCCAATGTTTGATTCTCTTGCTTCATAATTTTTCCTTCTATGGTTTGATTCCATGATTGAAGTTTTTCCTGCATCACTTAGCTTAAAAGCATATTAGTCAATAAACTTATTTATTGATTTCATCATTAAAATCCGAGACTCAATAGATCATAACTTACCTTCTAAATAGAGTTCCATCTATGTAAGTAGTGTCTACACCATATGAGATATGGAAATAGAAGAAACTCAATCTTAAGGTTATTAAGATTTAGGACTGTGCTACTAACATTAGATGACATAACCCCGATAAGTTGGAATCAAGGATGGAGCGACGTAAATTCATGGGATACCCTGAGTAAACTTATAGATACTATTTCTATCATCTAGAAGACCAAAAGGTCTTTATTGCCAAGAGGGCAATGTTCCTTAAGAAGGAACACATTCTTGGTGGAAGTAATGGGAGTATGATAGAGTTGAGCGAGATTAGAGAACCTAACTCAAGCACCACTCTGAAGGCTAAGTTTGTTCATGCACCTAGCATATAAGTTCCAATTTTACATATGTCTGGCGGAGTATCTTACCCTACTAAAAGATATATGGGACATATCAGTGGAGAGGACACTCAGGATGTCAATCTTTAGACCTATGAGGAGGCTATTATGAGTATAGACTTCGGGAAGTAGCTAAAATTTATGAATTTTGAGATAGATTCCATGTACTCCAATAAGATTTGGAACCTTGTTATGCACATGACAGTATTATATCTATCAGCTACAAATAGATCTTCAAGAAGAAGAAGATTGGAGTAGATGAAAACGTAGAGACCTATAAGGCAAGGCTAGTGGCCAAGGGGTATCGTTATTAGTAAGGAGTTGACAATGACGAAACCATCTCACCTGTAGCTATACCAGAATCATTAGAATTCTTTTGGCCATTATAGATGGATGTGAAAATCATATTCCTAAGTGGCAATCTCAAGGAGGAGATGTATATGATACAGCCTGAGGGATTCGTGTCCAAAGAGTCTATATAATGTGTGTAGCTTAGTTAGGTCAATCTATGGACTGAAGTAAGCTTCTTGAAGTTGGAACATAAGATTTGATAAGATGATTAGATCTTATGACTTCATTAAGAATGAAGATAAACTTTGTGTATAGGAAGGTAAGTGGGAGTGCTATCACCTTCTTGATATTGTATATAAATGACATTGTTGAATCTCGAATTTTGATGATGAAATCAATTGATGAGTTAATAAGGTTGTTAGAATTGATTGATGCAGGATTAATTACAATAGAAAGATTATTACAATCAAGATTGGTCAAGGTCAAGTCCATGCATTGGGCTGGGGTTCAGACGATGTGGTTGGGAACTCACCAAGAGTGTGTCGGGAGCTCGTCGCGGGTACCGGGAGCTTGCTAGGATGGTGCAAGGGAGTTCGCCAAAGGAAGACCAAGACTCGCCGGAAGATTATCGGGGATAGTTAAAAAACTTACCGGGAGTTGGGATGGTCTTGTAATGGATGTATTGACTATTATGATTGTATTTAATTAAGTCATAGTTAGCATTGTGTAGGTTTAACCATGATGGGATGAGTTACATGTTAGACATGAACCCAAGATCAACTTTAGGCAATAGACCAAGGATTGGGCAATATAGTGGGAGCTCTCCGGGTGTTCACTAGAACTTTGCCGAGGGTATCAGGAAGATCACTAGGAACACGCTGCGAGATCGCCAGAGGAGGACCGTGAGACTCATCACTGGAGAAGTCGGAGGTTGTCAGTTTGTGGGAGTAAAGTCATTAAGCTTGGTGGTTATGTTTTGATTGTAATTTTAAGTCAAGTTAATATTGAGTCTTAAATAAGTGTGATTTGGATAGAATCTAAATCAACTCAAAGATGCAACCGGGTCCACTATTAGGGTTTGATTGAGCTCAGGATGAGCTTAATTAGCTGACAAAGGGAGTGGTCAATTGATGGTTTAAGTCAGAATTCGAAAAGTGGAGGGAACCACTTTTCCAGAGATTCCGATGGGTAAACCATTAGTAAGCGATGGGTGAACCACTGCTGCCCAGGTTTTCGGGCAGCTGACGATGAGTAAACTACTTAGGCCAGTAGGTAAACCACCCGTACCCTGGAATTCAGGCGGTTGAGCCACATCAGCAAGTGAACTGCTTGTACCCAAATTTTTTCGATATGTTTGAATTTTGGCTCCAAAATTCTGAAGCTATTTGGGGCTATAAATACCCTAAGTTTTCTTGCATTATACACAATACTTTTGGGGGAAACATTCTGTGAAAAACTTGTGTAAAGTATAAGAAAAAGAAAAGGGGTAAAGGAGTGATCAAAGAGTTGTAACCTTGTCTCCCTTGTAAGCTCAAGTGTAAGGGTTTAGTCTTCACCCAAAAAAGATCGATAGTGGACGTCGGTATGCCTCAAGGAAGAGGACTCAGGAGTGGACGTAAGCCATTGGTGTCGACCCACTATAAATTGTAAGTGTTTCCCTTTGCTTATTTTGTTTACTTCTTGATAGTGTTTTAAATTAGTTCATTGAGAAATATGATCTTCTTCCTTATGATTTTAATCAGAATTTTAATTATTATCTACAAATTATCAAGTGACACTTCTTATTTATGATTTTGCTTTAAACAAAAAGTTTCTTGTTTAAAACGAGAATTTTATACCTGCACTAATTCAGCACCCCCCCCTCTTAGTGCCAATTAATCATAACAATTGGTATCAGAGCCACCTTTTTTCTTATTTGGTTGAACACCCAAGAGAATGGCTCTTTTCAGATTTCAAGAGGATTTTTCTATCATTCGTCCCCCCATGTTCAATGGGACGGACTATAGTTTTTGGAAAACTCGGATGAGAGTTTTCTTGCTTTCCATAAATCTTGATTTATGGAATATTATTGAAAATGGATTTAAAAGATCTTCTCTTCTAATGAATGATTGTAATGATTTAGAGAAGAAGACATTCTCTTTAAATGCTAAGGCTATGAATGCCTTATTTTGTGCTCTTGAGAAGAATGAGTTTAATCATGTTTCTGCTTGTGATTTGACTTTCGATATTTGACATATATTGAAAATCACACATCAAAGCACAATTAATCTAAAAGAACCATTAAGTAAAATATCTTATAAAAATGAACAAGAAGAATACCTTCCAAAGAACCGAAAGGAATATGAACCGAGAAGAACATATGACTCCTCGAGTGAAATCTCTAGCGATGAGAACTTTGAACCATTGACAAATAAACCAGATAAATTAATGAACATGAACCTTAAAAATAATCTAAAGATGGACAAAATCTCTTACTATAAATGCAAGAAGCCGAGCTCTAAAGATAAAATGCACAACCAAGAAGTGGAGAACGTCGCTCTTATGGCTATCGACGATGAGGTTAGTGATTCATTAAGCAATTTTTTTCTAAAATTATTAAATATGGTTCATGTTTTGTTTAATGAATTTAGAAAACTTAGTAAATCTTTTATGTTGCTTAAGAATGATCATGATTTGTTAGTTAGTAGACTTAATGAAATGCATGAGTTATTAGCATCATATAATCCTTGTTCTAAATATGAAATGCTAGACAAAATTAAAGAAGAAAATATCATGCTTAAGACAATGTTAGAAAATTTTGAAATTGAAAATAAATTCTTGAATATGATCTTTTCCAATAAGAGTCATATTAATAGAAGAAATGAAATAGGCTTTGAATTCAAATATGAAATAAATAAAATTTTGAAAATGAGTTTGTCAACTCCCTACACTGTGTAAAGGGTTACACTCATTTTAAAAGTTGAAATTTAGATAGGTTGACTTTTGATTGAAGATGTTTTATGTTCAATAAAACCAGATGATTTAATGATACATACTTAATGATTTTATATTTCAAAATTATGCATGATGATCTTTGTGATTTATGGCTTATTGATCTTTATCATAATGAAAGCTCTTTTTTGGTTTTAAATGAAGATACGTGTTTTTATTTGGCTTAAGAGTTAAAGGCATGCTTATATGAAATAAAAAGAAAATATATTTTTTTTGAAAATTTCTCTTCCCTAAAATTTTTAAAAAGAGATTAATAAATTGATTATGTTATTTTTATGACTCTCTTGAACTATGAAAGTGATTTTGACGATTTAATGATTTAAACTTGAATAAATTATTATCATGATTTTGATAAGTTTAGAAAATGAAATTTGAAAATCTTCTTATGAACCATATTATTGACAACTTGAAGTTTCATATATATAAATCAAGATCTTTTACTTTTTCTTCCTTAAAATTAACTTATGATCTTGATATCTATAATATGACATCTTTATGAACGAAGACTCTTGTTTGATCTCTTAAGAGTCTATTTTATCATCTAAGAGGAGAGTTATTAAATTAAATCATGTCTTTTGGTATTCATGAATATCTTTTGATATTAATATCTTTCTTGACATGATTTATTTTAAAACTCATGAATGACATAACTTATCACCAAAATTAGTATATCTTAAATTTATGAAAAGTTAAAAATTGAAAGAGATTTATATTATCATGAATATTTTCTTAATTTCTTGACTTAACTTATACATTATGGGAATCATGTTATTGATCTCTATGATTTTCTCCTTTTAATAAAAAGAAGATTTTATGATCTTAACAATTATAAGTTGAAACTTTTCACCAAGATTGTTCTTTCATTTTATTAAAAAAGAAATCTATCTAAACGAATCATATATCTTAGGATTTATCCTAAATAAATTAAGACTATTTAATCTCCTAAGAATCATTTTTATTATTTGCAATAAAAAAGGGGAGAAAGGAAATCACTAGCATTTCAAGAGACCAATAAGTCTATAAATTTTATTTTGAATCTCTTAAGGTGATTTTGATAATTTTGAAATTAAATGAATTTTTTACCTATATCGTGATTTTGATTTCTTGGAATTATAACTTGAAATCTTTTATGAATCAAAATCTTTTATTATGTATTCTCGTATTATTTAAAAGAAGATTTTTATACAAATCATGAACTTGACAACTTGAGATTTCTTATGAATGAATCAAGAGAATTTATTTTATTTGTTTCTCTTATGATTTTTAAATTGAATGAGTTCTTTACCTATATCATGTTTTTGATTTCTTGGAATTATAACTTAAAATCTTTTATGAATCAAAATCTTTTATTATGTATTCGCGTATTATTTAAAAGGAGATTTTTATACAAATCATGAACTTGATAACTTGAGATTTCTTATGAATGAATCAAGAGATTTTATTTTATTTATTTCTCTTATGATTTGTCTCTTGATTATCATAATTTGTCTTCATGAATTGTATATCACATTATTATGTTAATTTTTCTTGATATATTTTATATGATGATTTGAAAAATGATGTGATGACAAAAGTTTTGTACTACTGTAACCATCTCTTCTTTTGATAATGACAAAGGGAGCAAAACTTATTAGCTTGCATGATTGCTAGACTTAACATTGTAAAAAAAAAAAAAAGAACTCACTAGCTTGCATGTTCTAAAGTAATAAAAAATTTACTAAATTGCTAAGTCTTAATATCTCACAAAGTTGCTAATTGCACTTCTCCTTTTTATTAATAACAAAGGGGAGAAGATATGATAATATGAAATCATGATAATGCATGTTGAGTTTGAAAATATACATGATGATTTGAAATAATATTCATGATTTTAATGATATGCTGTGATTAAAATAAGTTTCAACTTGGATTTTTGAGCTCATCTTAATATTCTTTTTTAAATTTATTAAGAGCTCTTCTTAATGATGTTTTACAACTCCCCTCTTGTTTTATTTTCTTCTTTTTCACAAGGGAAGAAAATTCTTTATGACTCAAATCATATTTTAAAAAGGGGGAGCAAAGACTCATGTGCCTTAAAATCCTTAGCCTATATTTCAACTTTTTGTTGATGATAAAGGGAGAGAAATATATATTGATGACACATGATATTAATTAATGAATACAATGATGGCACATGATATTATTAAAATATATGGATATCTTGATATGGATATGGATTGATATATCTTGGATATGGATATGAGCGCACAATTACTTTTTACTCATCATTTGATATCTTGGATATGCAAATTTGTGCTGAAATTTGCATAGAATGTTGATTGCTTGAATTTAAGAGTGTGTGCTTCTCTTAAATTTAAGTGGTATAGATTTAGAGGAAGTTAGGATTAACTCCTATCATTAATTGATTATTATCATTAAAAAGAGGGAGATTGTTAAATCTCAAATTTTGACGATGAAATCAATTTGATAGGTTATTGATCTAATATGATTATTAAAATTGATTGTTGCAAGATTAATTATGACAAAAAGATTACTACAATTAGGATTGGCCAATATCAAGTCCATGCATCGGGCCGGGGTTCAAACAATATGGTTAGGAGCTCGCTAGGAGTGCGTCGGGAGCTCGCCAAGGGTATTGGGAGCTTGCCAAGATGGCACAAGGGAGTTCACCAGAAGAAGATCGAGACTTGCAGGAAGATTAGCAGGGATAGCCAAAAAGCTTGCCAGAAGTTGGGATAGTCTTGTAATGAATGTATTGGCCATTATGATTATATTTAATTAAGTCATAGTTAGCATCGTACAGGTTTAACCATGACGGGATGAGTTACAGATCAGACATGAACACATGATCAAGCTTAGGTACCAAGCCAAGATTGGATGATGCGGTGGGAGTTCCCCAGGTGTTCGCTAAGACTTCACCGAGGGTATTGGAAAGATCGCTAGGAATACGTTAGGAGATCGTTGGAGGAGGACCGTGAGACTCACCGCTGGAGGTCATGTTTTGATTGTCAGAGGATTGGACGATAAGGTTATTAAGCTTGGTAGTCATGTTTTGATTATAATTTTAAGTCATAGATTAAGATTGAGTCCTAAATGAGTGTGATTTTGATGGAATCTAAATCAACTCAAAGATGCAACCGGGTCCACTATTGGGGTTTGATTGACCTCAGGTTAAGCTCAATTAGTTGACCAAGGGAGTGGTCAACTGATGGTTCAAGCCAAAATTTGAAAAGTAGAGGGAATTACTTTTCCGAAGATTTTGATGAGTAAACTACTAGTAAGCGACGGGTGAGCCACATCCGCCCAGACTTTTAGGCAGCTGACGATGGTTAAATCACGTAGGGTCGATGGGTAAACCGCTTGTACCCTGGAATTCGAGCGGTTGAGCCGCCCAGATAGGCGGGTGAATCGCCCCTACCCAGATTTTTCAGGCATGTTTAAGTTTAGCTCTAAAATTTTAAAGTCATTTGGGGCTATGAATTCTCCAAGTTTTCTTGGATTCTACATAATGCTTTTGGGGGAAGAATTTTGTGAAAAACTTATGTCAAGTGTAAGAAAAAGAAAAGGGGTATGGGAGTGATCAAAGAGTTGTAATCTTATCTCCATTGTAAGCTCAAGTGTAAGGGTTTGGTCTTCACCTAAAGAAGATCGATAATGCACATCGGTGTGCCTCAAGGAGGAGGACTTGGAAGTGGACATAGGTCATTGGTGCCGAACCACTATAAATTGTAAGTGTTTCCCTTTGCTTATCTTGTTTACTTTTTGATAGTGTTCTAAATTAGTTCATTGGGAAATACGATCTTCTTCCTTATGATTTTAATCGAGATTTTAATTATTATATATAAATTATCAAGTAACGCTTTTGATTTGTGATTTTTCTCTAAATGAAATGAAAAGTTTCTTGTTTAAAATGAGAATTTTAGTGCACTAGTTGCCCGCCCTCTTAGTGCCAATTGATCCTAATAATCCTAATCATTGGGAATGATATAGGAATGCTCTTCATAATTAAGGCTTGGCTATCCAGAAACTTCTCTATGAAGGACTTAGGTAAAGCATCTTATATTTTAGGGATTTGAGTCTATAGAGATAGATCCAAGAGGATGCTTGACTTGTCCTAGTCCAGGTACACAAACTCCATTGTCAAAAGGTTTGACATTGAAAATTCTGAGGGAAGTCTCATACCAATGAGCTATGGAATATCATTTTTTAGGCGTAAATCCCTAAAGACTCATAAAGAAAAGACTGATAAGGATAGGATACCCTATGCCTCTATGATAGGGTCTATCATATATGCTATGCTATGTACTAGATGTTTGGACCATTTTGGCACTAAAAGAGAGGGGGGAGGGAGTGAATTAGTACTTTCATAAAATTATAATCGATTTGAAAACTCATTCGATCAAACCTATATCGTAAATGTGTTTAGACTTAGAAAGTGAGTAAAGTGTTAAGCAACTAAATCAATAAGTAATATGAATGAAAAGCACAAAGAAAAATAGCATATCAGATTTATAGTGGTTCGGTCGTTTGACCTATATCTACTCTCGATTCCTCTTCACTTGAGGTCACCGACTTCCACTACTGATCTTCTTTTCAATTGGTGAAGATCAACCACCATTTACAACTCTTTCTCTTTTTTATAGGCTCAAGATAAAACCCTCACACCTCTCTATTACAATAGACTTCACTCATCCCTTAGAAAACTTCTAACTCTAAGAGGAAAAGGCTTACTAACTCAAGAGAGATTATAACTTTTTTTGTCAAGTATTCTTTTCCCTTTTTTATACTCTTTTTCTTGCTCTATTTTCTTACTCTCTCAACTAAGAATGAGTGGGGTATTTATAGGCCATAAATGACTTTCATAATTGGAACCAAAATTTAAAATTTCAGTTTTTAGGGTATTGGCGGTACCACCACTTATACTGGGCAGTACCATGATAGGACTCCAGCAGGGTTGAGTCCTAATCTCCCTAGAAGTAGTCAATAAAACCCTGTGAGATTGTAATAAAACCCCACCTAGCCATTTTTATCCTATAAAGAAGTGTAGTTAGAGTTTAGATTGAGGCCTTAGGGTTTAGTAGCCATCGCCCTCTTTACTGGGCTGGTTAGCTAGGGTTTTCCCCTGCTTAGGTCCGCTATAGAGCCAACCTAGCCGCCACCTGTTTCCTCTAAGGCAAATAGGCTATAGAAGGGGTAAAAGAGTAATTTTAGTTAGGTAAGCATCCCATGGGGCCATATATAAGCATGTAGCCTCCATCTCTTTTTATCAAGTAATTATTAATTTCATTTCAGCCTTGTGCCGAGTCTAGGAGGGAGGAACCCTCATAGCGTTCCAAAGATTGATCCCCCTAAAGGATTAAAATCTATAGAGCTTATTCTGGGGTTCTATCATCTGGTATCAAACCAGCGATCTTGCTGCCCCTGTAGCCATCTCAACCGCCTCCACCTTCCAAAACAACTCCCACAATTACAGTGACACACGCCTCCACCTTCCACCCTAGTCGTAGATCAAATTAATCAGCCACTGCCCCTGCATTTGATCTAGAGATCTGGTATATTCTTTTCACCCACGTCTCTTTAATACTGCAAGATTCTTTACCTTACACATTGAAGAATTTCTCCAAATTTTATCCGCTACAAATTTTGTTCATCGCAAACATTATCATTGTTGCAAAGGCGAAACACTACAGAAATTTTCAGCCACATTTTGCCTCTTGAAATCAGTTTATTTCTTCTCCTTTCTGGCCAAAATTTTTACACAATTTTAAGGATCAACTTGGCTTTCATCTAGGATTGATTTCTGGAAAAACTTCCTATTGGAACTGGTTTTATTATGCCTTCTTTCATCGTCACACAGTGTTGAAATTTTTATGATGAAGAATATGCCCTCCGCCTATTGACATCTTGAAACTAAACTTTTGTTCATCTTTTTTGGCCAAAATTTATTAAAATTTATAGATCATCTTAGCTTTCATCTAAGACTAATCTCTAGAAAAAAATTGTTCTGAATCCAAACTTATAGTGCTGCAATCCTTCATCACGCAGTGTTGAAATGTTATGATAAGAATTCTATAATCTTGTTTGCAACAATTTTTCTACCATTACGCTGCCGAAATTTTCTTGATTCACATTACTACTACTATCACCATCTGAACTGAGATTTTGATATTGAAATTCTCTATAAATTTCTTAGATCTTTGCTAGAATTAATGTTAAGAAATTGCTGCTTCTTCGACGGGAATTTTGTTCGGCAGTACAACATATACCGCAGTGATCTTTCGTCAAAATTTTATCGGATCTCACTACCATCATTTCCAGATTTGAGACTCTCCCTCTCATCTTCAATTCCTACTATTACTCCCCAAAAAACTCTAACAAAATCGTAGCCAAACAACCATCCCAATCAGCCCTAATCGCAGCCTACTTCCTTATCAACCCACTTACCTTTTCAGCCAACTTTCCTTACCGATACACCTACCTTTGCTGTCATCTATCCCAGATCTAAAATCTATTTTCCTAACCTTCATTTAATGCTATCATAGCCCTAAAATCACACCAATTCATAGCCTAAACTCCACAAAACCGTAGCCCTAAATCTCACCTAAAACAACCACAAACTGCACCTAAAAACTAAAGCCTTCGGTCCACCAACCTTTAAGCCACCCAATCTCCCTTATCCCTTCAACCGCAGCATGCATCTTTCACAACCCAACGCTACCAATAGCGACCTCTTGCTATCATTCTCCTTAATCGTAGCCAACAGCGATCCTTACGGCAAAAAGCTACCTGAAGTGATCTTTCACTGCAATCTGTTTACATCGCAGCCCGCAACAATCACTCACTGCCAACAATCTTGATTACGACCAACAACAAATTGAACACAACAGTAGCCGTCCCTCACTCCATACTACTACTGCCCTCCTCTACAATAGCTGTGTACATCGCTACCCTACCTTCCTCCTATTACAATCGTACCCTTGCTGCAACCGATGCCACCTGCAGCCACTTAATGCTCCAAAAAGAAGATTATAATGGGTTCGAAGTCAAGGTAGCTAACGGCCAAATTCTGAAGTGCAACCAGAAGTGCCTGCAGGTAAAACTGATCCTACAAGAGAAAGACGTAGTTGCTGATTTTTTCCTCCTCCCTCTTGATGGTTTTGATATAGTTCTTGGCATTGATTGATTCTCCATGATTGGAGATGTCTTATGAAATTTTTCAAAGCTAACCATAAATTTTTTTAGAAAAGAAAAGCAGGTGATTCTACGAGGGAGCCCAGCTACTACAACCACAACACAACACTTGGAGGGGGTACCCAAAAAAAAATTTAGTGGTTTCCCAATTCATATTCAAGGGTTTCATGAGATTGAAGATAAGAACCCTCTCCCACAGCTTACTGAAATTTTGGGCATCTCCACCAAACCGGGTCGATTACCTCCTCTGAAGCTGTCCGGCCCCACTATGCTCAACTGGCCGAAACTTCTACCAGCGGTTGCTCGACCATATTACTTCCTACAACCTTAGAAGGTCGAAGATAAAAGGTTCACCCAAGAGATGACAGATATATAGATTATTACCCCATGCTTATTTTCCGCTATTATACATCCCTACATCCTTTTTCCTGGAGATAAGTTATTTTAAAAGTGTTACATCCCGTCAAACTCACCATAGTTGCTGATCTCAGGTGACTTCCATGACTTTTCCGAGGATCAGACCATGATGATTAAAGACTTTCTTGATGATGACCTTTAATCTATGACCCAAGACCGTGAGAAAATTGAGCCCCTCTAGTGGCAAAATAAAAAAAGGGGAAGGATTATTCGCAGGACTCAACGAAGCATGAACATCATCCCTCTTATTATAAAGAAAGATGCACCACCTTGGCTATAGCCCTCATGACCATGATATCGTCTATACCAAATCGTGACCAGATGTTTATTATTGGAGCAGACACATCCAAAATGGGGAGTCATCATCATTCTCATGCAAGATGGTCAATAGCACGAAGAAGTGAAAATGGGCCCCCAAAAATCACCACTCCTACCCACCTCAGACTCAGATCAGGCTCACACCACTAGAAATTTTATCAGAGGACAACCCTCACTCCAAAAGAAGGTACAACTACTATTACAGAGCAACCTTGTGGTAGCCCGTGCAAGGAAGAAACTTCCTCCTAATAAACGCCAGAGCAGAAGAAAGTTTTCTGAGAAAGATCAAGTCCCCTTTCATCTCCAGCTCCACCAACACGAAGTTCAAGCCTTAAGAAAGTGGTCTCCCTATTTCTTTGGGCCTTGCAAAATTGGGGATCACATTGGGGCCCTAACATAGAGGTTAAATCCATGCATCAGAATAAAATTACAGTTGATCCTCCAGGTATTCCACCATAAATGAAAATTTAAAGACGACGACTCAGCTTAAATTCTTCCAACTGACACCCAAGCTGATGAGGAGTTGAAGACTCGATTCCCAGAGTTCATGGACCCTTAGCCTTGAGGACAAGGTTAATTTTAAGAAAGCAAGTTTGATAGGACTCCAGCAGGGTTGAGTCCAAATCTCTCTAGAAGTAGTCAATAAAACCCTGTGAGATTATAATAAAACCCCACCTAGCCGCTTCTATCATATAAAGAAATATGGTTAGGGTTTAGATTGGGACCTTAGGGTTTAGTAGTCACCGCCCCCTTTATTGGGCTGGTCGGCCAGGGTTTCCCCCTGCTTAGGTCAGCTATAGAGCCAACCTAGCCGCCACCTATTTCCTCTAAGGCAGATAGGCTATAGAAGGGGTAAAAGGGTAGTTTTAGTTAGGCAAGCACCCCCTAGGGCTAGTGTTTGGAGCCCTATATAAGCATATAGCCGCCATCTCTTTTTATCAAGCAATTATCAATTTTATTTTAGCCTTGTGCCAAGTCTAGGAAGGAGGAACCCCTACAACATTCTAAGGGTTGATGCCCCCTCAAGGATCAAAATCTATAGAGCTCCTTCTGGGGTTCTATCATACCACCACCTGCCACCCTATCTACTAGCGGTACCACCACCTAGTCTGGGCAGTGTTACCACTTGACACAATATGGTAGATTATTTTTGGGAGGTACCACTGCCTGATATAGGCTAGAAGGCTGTCTTCTAGCGGTGGCACTGCTTGACCCTACTTTGGGTCACTTAATGGGCCTCCCAATGGACTCAAGTCAGCTCTAATTAAGGCTAAATGTGTTACGAATGGTCATCGCTCAATTATAACTCTTCGATCAGTGAACTGTTTATCACTTTTGTTTGCTTGTATAAATGTTTAACAATATATTTTGTCATGGTTTCATGTGAGTTTACCTCAGAAATATGAGTAGAAATAGTTTATAAGGCTGTAGAACGATCCCTCACTATGCGGAGCCAGAACTGCACAGTATTAGACCGTTTATGCATGCTACGGTGACCTGGCAAAACAGTGTAAAATGTCAGCCATCTCAGCCCTCTGGAACCCCTCGGGTGGCACAGAACTGGATAGGGCTTTGGGATAGTATCGGGTGTGACCTTTCATCAACTGTTGAACTCATCTTACGTCTGATACCTTGGGGACTATTGTCTACGGACTTGTGACCATTCTTATAGCCCTCTAAAGTTCTATTTCACACTCTTTCTCTCCTTTCTCTATTGTACAATGAATTACCTATGAAAGCTATCCTCTTTGCGAGACGTCGGTACTTGTCCGTCACTCATATTCAAAACTAATCAATATCTCTTTTTGTAGGTCCTTCGGGACTCGCATGAGGTTGCAAGTGGACTAACCCTTTGTGGGCAAATACACATTAGCATTTTCAAGACCTAGGCAATTTTAGCTAAGTCTGAAACATTAGGCAAAAGTTACTTCGTGACTTAGGTAATTCCAACTAAGTCTTCAAGTTTGCCGCTAGGCACAGCTTAGGCAAATTCAACTAAGTCTATGACATTATGATATTAGAACCAGGTTAGCAATTCAAACAAGCAAGCAAAGAGGATTCACAATCTTGCTATGGTGAATCGAGTAAGATGGGACAAGCTGAACCTTTGCCCCAAGCAGCTGTAGGTGGGCTGCTAGTGCAAACTCATACGCAAGCTATTGGCTCCTGAGGAGCGCGACAACGAACAAGACGAGCATGAAGTTGGGTACTCTCTGTGAGTGGAGGAGGTGCAATCTGGTGCGCCAACTAGAAAAAGGAGCCAGAAAGAGAGACTTTAATAGTGGAAACCTATCTTGATATTCTTGAAGCAAGCTTGGAGGAACTCTACTAAGGCCAAGGAAGGATCCTGATAGAATTCCAACAGGGTTGAGTCCTAATCATCTTAGTACTAGTTAACAAAAAAACTCTATTAGATTATAATAAAGCCACTCCTATCTTATAAAGGAGTATGGCTAGGGTTTATATTGGCCCTTAGGGCTTAGTGGCTGCTGCCTCCCTTACTGGGCTGGTCAGCCAGGGTTTCCCCCTGCTTAGGTCAGCTATAGAGCCAACCTAGCCGCCCCCTATTGCTATTAAGGCAGGTTGGCTATAGGAGGGGCAAAGGGTTAATTTTACTTAGGCAAACACCCCCTTAGGCTATGGTCTTGATCCTTATTTAAAGATGTAGCTGGCCCCCCTCTTGGATCAAATAATAATTAATTTTATTTCAGCCTTGTGCCGAGTCTAGGAGGGAGGAACCCCTACAGCATTCCAAGGGTTGATCCCCCTCAAGGATCAAAATTTGTAGAGCTCCTTCTGGGGTTCTATCATCTGATATCAGAGCAGCGATCTTGCCGCTTCTGTAGCCATCATCCACACCTCCATCTTCCAAGCAATTTTCACAATTGCTTTTCACATCGCCTCCATCCACCGTTGCCCACCAAGCCACAGATCCATCTATCTGCTGTCACCCCCTGCGTGATCTGGAAATCTGGTATATTTTTATCATCCACACCTCTTCAAAACTGCAAAATTCCTTACTTTACATATTAAAGATTTTTTCCAAATTTTATTCACTACAAATTTCATTCGTTGCAAACGTTATGGTAGTTGTGAAGGCAAAACACTGCAAAACTTTTCAGTCGTATATTTGCTTCTTGAAACCAATTTATTTCTTCTCCTTTCTAGCCAAAATTTTTACACAATTTTAAAAATCAACTTAGCTTTCATCTGGGATTGATTTATGAAAAAACCTCCTTCTAGAACAGGTTTTCTTATGTAATCTTTCACCATCACGCAGTATTAGAATTTTATGATGAAGGATCTACCTTTCATCTTTTGCCCTATTTTTCTACTATTACACTGCTAAAATTTTGTCAAACTTTTTACTGTATTAATAACATTTGAACCAAGGGTTTTTGTATAATTTCCTTGAACTTTCCTTTAGAATTTATGTTGGAAAGTCATCATTTCTCTAACGTAAAATCTATTTGGCAGGACAACACATCGCATCACCTTTTTTTCACCAAATTCTATCAGATTTGAATGTTGTTTTCTATGAGATTTTGGACTCTCTTTTCCTCAACTCTAAACCCTACCATCCTTACCAAAAATCCTTCCAAACCTTACCCTAAACCGAACCCTAATAGCCACCCAAATCAGCCCTAAACCGTAGCCTACTCCCATCCAAACTAATTCACCTTCCAATTGGCTATCCTCTTCTTCAAAATTCTCATGCCACTAACCTAACAACAAAAAAAAGACCTCAATATTATAGATTTAGAGGCATATACTATGGCATCAGAGGAGGCTATCAATGCAAAGTTTGAAGCCGTTGAAAGCTGCATGGAAGAGAAGATGTAATCCCTTTTCGCCGAATTTAGCATAGGCCAACCGTCGGGCTCGAGGAAATCACAGCAAGGAGAAAATTCAGATCAATGAGATGATCCTCAAGAATGTGGCCACATCACTTCAGATCCCAACAATCCATGCATGAGGGTTAATTTCCCTAGATGGGAAGAGGGAGACCTAATTGGGTGGATCTCACGCGTGGCATGTTATTTTTTATTCTACCAAACCAATGATGCTACACTGGTGGAGATTGTTGCCATTCACCTCGAGGAATATGCTATTCAGTGATCCAATTGGTTTGAGCACACCCATAGAAGTCTTTCTTGGCAGCAATTCAAGGAAGGACTACTAAACCACTTTGGACCAACTGATTTTGACAACATCGATGGACAATTGGCAAATATTTGTCAAACCTCCACAATATAAGAATACCAAATAAGGTTTGAATATTTATCTAATCAAACTGTGGATTGATCTAAAAAATAACTTTTAGGGACTTTCATCGAGGGCCTAAAGTCGG
Source organism: Ensete glaucum (assembly GCA_021527575.1). Lineage (NCBI taxonomy): Eukaryota > Viridiplantae > Streptophyta > Magnoliopsida > Zingiberales > Musaceae > Ensete > Ensete glaucum. The sequence continues at coordinate 34,732,105 of CM038558.1, read as the reverse complement.
AGATTCGGGGAGAAGTAAAGGTGCGACAACTATATACTCTTATAGCGGCGATTTCCTTCGCATGTATTCAAGAAGAACGATTGAACCAAGAGGCATGAAGAACAAGGGTCACTCCTAAACCAGCCATGTCGAGGCCTACAGCCTCCTCTACTACCATTTGAACCCCCGTACCAAAAAAATTGATGAGGGATGAGCTTCGTGAATGATCGGCCAAAGGATTATGTTGGCACTATGATGAACCATGGAGCTGAGAACATCACTACAAAAAGGGCTGGCTTCTTGTGATTGAACCAGTAGAGGATGAGGACAATGAACCATCTGAAGAAGCCATTGAACCTAAAGAAGAAGCCATGGAGGAAGAGTCCCAACCGGCCAACTACGTAGTGCACGCATTGGCTGGCTACTCCAACTCATAAACGATGAAAGTTGGAGGACTTCTAAAATAGCAACCTATTACCATTCTCATCGATATGAGTAGCACAAATAACTTCCTCAATAGTAAGGTTGACGTATGTAAAAGTCACCGACGGTCGAATCCTCAATTACGACTAACGGTGCTTGTGGGTGAAACTACTCCTCCAAGACCAAGAAGTGGTAGCTGATTTCTTTCTCCTACCCATCGATAATTATGAAACCATACTTGGGATCGAATGGCTCATAGTGATAGGTGATATCTCCTAAAATTTTTCTAAATTAATCATAAAATTTTATTACAAAGGGAGATAAGTCACATTACGAGGTAAGCGCGGGAGCCATATTTCCATCATTTTGTTGCAACGAATGGAGAAAGTTTTGCATAAAGCATATGGTGGATTCTTGATGCATATCTAGCAGCCATCTAAGTGGGAGAATATTAAAAACTCATATCCTAAGCTTGCCCTCTTGTTGGATGAATTTACGGATGTTTTCATGAAGCCGTGCGGGGTACCCCCTAACCGGTTGCATGATCACTGCATTCCTATTTTGCCAGGTAAACCTCCAGCAAATTTATGATCGTACTAATATCTTTACTTATAGAAGGATAAGATCAAGAATATCATTAAAGAGATGCTTGACACTGGGGTGATTTGACCGAGTTGCAGCCCTTACTCCTCACCGGTGTTGCTAGTGCGCAAGAAGGATGGTATGTGGCGGATGTGCATTGACTACCGGGCTCTATACGCCATCACCGTCAAGGACAAATATCCTATTCCAGTCATAGAGGAACTCTTGGATGAATTAAAAGGAGCCAAAGTCTTCACTAAATTAGATCTCCAATCTGGATAGCATCAAATTCGGGTATGCACAAAAGATATTCCGAAAACTGCATTCCGAAAGCATAACGGCCACTATGAGTTTTTGGTAATGCCTTTCGGACTTACAAATGCTCCTTCTACCTTTCAAAACTTGATGAATGACATCTTTTAAAGGTTTCTACGCAAGTTCATATTGGTATTCTTTGATGATATTCTCATTTATAGCCTAATGCTTGATATACATTTTGAGCACTTACAAACTATTCTAACCATTCTTCGAGAGAATATTCTTTATATTAAATAGTCAAAGTACAACTTCTTATAGCATAAAGTGGAGTATCTAAGATACATTATATCAGTGGATAGAGTGGCGATAGACCCAACAAAGATCGAGGCAATGCAAGGATGGCAGAGATCTACAAATGTAAAATCATTACGCGGCTTCCTTGGATCCACTGTTGGGAAACCATAGCGGGAGCATCACATGTGTAGTGAAAATCAAAATAAAAACTAGTTTTTCACGTAGATCAAATTATCGTGCAAAGGACTTGGGTCATGAAAAAAATCACAAAAATTGAAAAACCATAATGCATGAGAGATTGATTTTACCTAGGGAGATCATATATCACTGTATTCCAGATCCGTATAGAGAAGATGAAGGAGATCAAGCATCCTCCTCTCTAGTGGTATCCATATGATGGATCTCTGCAATGAAACTCCTCCAATTTGATCTTATAACTCTTGTACAAAGGGAGAGAGGAGGATAGGAGGTGGTGGCTAAAGCTGTAACCTAACCATGAGTCTCCTCTCCTATTTATAGAGAGCCACCAAAAAACCCTAGGGCTCCTTCCTTAGTGGGTATTGGATCTTCATTCAATTATCCACTAACATTGTATTATTGGATCTTTATCCAATAATCTCCTTAGGCCTATAATTGAGCCTTAATCAAAGAGCACATCAGCATAGGGTTTCATCTAATGAGAATAAGAGCAAATTGGATCCACAATATGTGTGTGACCCTCTAGGCCTGATACCGAGCTAAACATGAGTCACTCCTATTAGAACTCCTGATATAGTAAATTATTATCCCCATAACAATTCACTCGACTCATCGACTATGGACGTACTAGGCCACTACGCCATAGTCCCGAGACGGTACAGGGGGGATCGAATCCATCGGACCTATCATGTCCACAGTTACCATGTATCTATAATCTCTCATCCAACTAATATCCTAGAGAACATATATTGGACATGGTACTGTCAGGTCATATACAGAATCCGTCATAGTCTCGCTCTAATTAGATTCTTTCGGAGAACTCTTTCTCTCACAATCTGAATGACCCTGGCTAGGGATTTATCTGAGCAAGCACATATAGGATATTCCTCTCATTATACCGAGAGTGGATGATCCTCTATTGACACTCAATTGCCTTCGTAAGATTGACTACTAATCCTGATAACCAACTGTACTAGATTTGAAACTTTCTAAACCTGTAAGTCTAGCATCAAAGAAAGGAGTACTTATACAAGACATCCTTGGTGTCTCAAGTCTAAGGACCAGATACACAACTGGGACTATGAAATTTTTGTCTAACATTAGGTATTATTAACCATATAATATTCCATAAGCGGATCAATCAGTGAACTCATTCTCTAATGAGCACATGTACTATATCTTTAGTATCTCCACGTAAGTGGCTATAAGACTAGTCGTTTCCATCATATGGACGGGTATATAGTACACCGGCCTGTTTGATTATCTTGATGTCGCTCTCGAGTAACCTATGACCGGGATTAAAGGTGAATCAATCTCATTATCCTAATCTCATCACGATCCGACTCCCATTGCATAGAACCAAGTACATCACAATATATATGCAATAGATAATATAATGTGAGAATATACCAATATTAATCATAAGCAAAAAGATCACATAGTGTGTCACACATGTCATCACTCACGTGATTGGCTTGTAGGGCACCTGTAACTAGCAATCTCCCACTTGACCAAAAGCCAATCACCTATGTGTCTGATCCCCATCAGAGCCCTATGACGCTCAAATACAATCTGAGCTAGCAACTTCATTAGTGGATCTGTAATGTTATCTTTGGATGGAACTCCTTCCATTGCTATATCTTTTCAGGTCATGATCGCTTTAATCAGATGGAACCTCCTCAGAACAATTCTGATGAGACCTAGGTTCCCTTGTTAGAGTTATCGCCCTATCACTGTCACAATATATAAGAGTCAGCTCCACGTTGCTTGGTATGACTCCAAAATCATTGATGAACTTCTTTATCCACACCCCTTCCTTTATTGCTTCTATTGTAGCAATGTATTCCGCCTCTGTGGTTGAGTCAGCAATAGTATGCTACTTGGAACTCTTACAGCTTACTACTCCTCCATTTAGGGAGAAAATATACCATAATTTGACTTGTTATCATCAATGTAAGATTAAAAATTCGAGTTTGTGTAGCCCTCGACCTGGAGGCTACCTCCTCCATATACCAGTAAAAGATCCTTAGTCCTTCTTAAGTACTTAAGGATACACTTTACTACCTTCCAGTGTTCTAAACCTGGATCTGCCTGATACCTACTCGTGACACTCAGAGCATGTGCTATATCAGGCCTAGTATATAGCATCATATATAGACCCCATCGTTGAGGCATACAGTATCTTATCCATGTCTGCCCTTTTTTTAGGAGTCTTTGGGGACATACTCTTAGAAAGTGATATTCTATGTCTCATCGGTATAAGACCTCTCTTGGAATTTTTCATTCCAAACCTTTTGACAATGGAGTCTCTATACCTGGACTAGGATAAGCCAAGCATCCTCTTGGATCGATCTCTATAGATTTGGATTCCCAAAGTATATAATGCTTCCCCTAAGTCTTTCATGGAGAAGTTTCTGGATAGCCAAGCCCTTACTGTGGAGAGCATTCTTATATAGCATTAAGTAGGTGATAGCACTCCCACTTACATTCCTGTACACACAAGGCTCATCTTCGTTCTTAACGAAGTCATAAAATCTGATCACTATATCAAATCTTATGTTCCAACTTCATAAAGCTTGCTTTAATCCATAAATAGATCTAGGCGATCTGCATACTTTCTCTAGACTCTCTTTGGATATGAATCCCTCTGGCTGTATCATATACACCTCATCGAGGTTACCATTGAGAAATATCGTTTTAACATCCATCTGTTAGATTTCATAATCATAGTGTGCTGCAATGGCCAAAATAATTCTAATGGACTTAAGCATGGCTACAGGTGAAAAGGTTTCATCATTGTCAACTCCTTATTTTTGACAATATCCTTTAGCTACCAGCTTTGCTTTATAGGTCTCTCTACCTTTCCATCCACCCCGATCTTCTTCTTAAAGATCAATTTGCAGTCGATGGGTACAATACCCTCAGGTGCAACTATAAGGTTCCAAACCTTGTTAGAGTACTTGGAATCCATCTCAGAATTCATGGCTTCTTGTCACTTCTTGGAGTCTATACTCATAATAGCCTCCTCGTAGGTCTGAGAATCAATATCCTGAGAGTCATCTCCACTGATATATCCCACATATCTTTTAGGAGGGTGAGATACTCTTCTACACCTATGTAAAGTTAGAACTTATGTGTTAGGTACCTAAACAGACTCGGGCTCTAGAATGGTGCTTAAGTTGGGTTCTCCAATCTCGCTCAATTCTATCGTGCTCCCACTATTTCCACCAAGAATGTGTTCCTTCTCAAGGAACATGACTCTCTTGGCAACAAAGAACTTTTAGTCCTCGGGGTGATAGAAATAATACCCATAAGTTTCCTTCGGGTATCTCATGAATGTGCATCATTCTTTCCTTAATTCCAACTTATCGGGGTTGTGTCTTTTAATATGGGCAGGACAGTCCCCAATCTTAACAATCTTAAGATCAGGCTTTTTTCATTTCTATATCTCATATGGTGTAGACACTATTGACTTTGATAGAACTCTGTTTAGAAGGTAAGCTGTGGTCTCTATGATATACCCCCGGAATAAGATTGGTAGGTCAGCGAAACTCATCATGGATCGCACCATGTCTAACAGCATGTGATTCCTCTTTTGATATATTATTGAGCTGAGGTGTATAAAGAGGTGTCCACTAGGATAGAATCCCATTGTCCCTGAGGAAATGAGTGAACTCCATACTCAAGTACTCTCCTCCTCGATCTGATCGAAGAGTCTTAATACTATTTCTAATTTGGTTCTCTACCTCATTCTTATATTCCCTGAATTTCTCAAAGACCTTAGATTTGTACTTTATTTAGTACATGTGTCCATACCTAGAGAAATCATCAGTGAATGTAATGAAGTATCAGTAACTACCTATAGCCTAAGTCGACATGGGACCATATACATCACTATGTATGAGTTCTAATAATTTGGTGGCTCTCTCTCTAGTTTCACTAAAAAGAGAGTTGATTATCTTCCCATGAAGGCAATGTTCGCAAGTTGCATATGACTCATAGTCAAATGAATCTAAGTATCCATCTTTCATCAACTTTTGAATCCTTCCCTCATGTATATGACCTAGCCTATAATGTCATAGGTATGCATTATTCACCTTATTTCTTTTCCTCTTAGACATATTTATATTCATGATATGTGGAGAATTGTCTAATACATATAAGCTATTTATAATGGTCTCTCTAGTGATGATCTCATCATCCATAATTATTGAACAACTATTGTTCTAAAAAAATAATTTATATCTATTAATTGTCAAACAAGATATGGAAATAATATTTTTGATAATGGAAGGGACAAAATAGTATGCACCTAATGCAATAATAGCTCCACTAGGTAGATGTATAATGACCTCCCTATCAGCAATTGTAATAACTCTTACTCCATTGCTCATCTTGATGTCCATCTCGCCTTTATCCAATCTCCTAGGTCGTGCCAGAACTTGCAATAAATTGCAGATATGATAAGCACTCTTAATATCCAATACCCATGTGTTATAATGAAATCTAACAAGTAGAGACTGATCATAAATATACCTAAAGCTCCTCCAAGCTTCTGTTTTGCCTTATCTTCAAGGTAGTCCTTACAGTTCCTCTTCCAGTGCCCGTCTTGGCTGCAGTGGAAGTATTGTCTTTTATCTTTTGTCAGGTCTTTCTTGGCAACCTTTGCTTTATCTGGTCTTCCTTTGCCCTTGCCCTTCTTAAGGGTCTTACTAGCTTTCCTTTTCTTATTGGTCTCACCAATATAGAGAACTAGCTTCTCTTTCTTGATGGTACTTTCAACTTCCCTCAACAGATTGAGGAGCTCAGATAGAGTCACCTCAAGCTTGTTCATATTAAAGGTAATAATGAACTGTGAAAAGGAATCCAATAGGGACTGAAATATAAGATCATACATAGGTTATCCTCTAGGATTATCTATATACTTCATAAAGCGAGCGATCTCATCCTCGCTTGTCATTTCCTCCAGCATGGACATAATCATATTAAGGACATATATGATTTTCTACTCCATGAGAACAATTCTCAAATTGCAGAGCCTTTGGACCAATGAGGCGGTTGGCATCAAGTATGCCGCGTAGGGGGTTTGCAAGCGACAAATAAGATATAGCATAAATTAAATAACATGCAGATTTTATAAAAAATACTAATTAATATATGGACTTCTATCTTAATATACTCCCACTATTTTCCTAGTGAATCACGTGACACCCTCGACACATGAGACGAAAGTCTCCGACAGACTCCTAGTGGGGATCAGGATCCAATTGGCATCTTAGTGCAATCTCGAGGGACTCGACCAACTATACTAAGCCTAGAAGGTAGACAACTCTTGTCAATCACAACTCCTTGTGATTCCCATCATGTTCGACCTCTAAATCATCATGGTCTCGACTACTCGACTAATCATGAAGCTCAGTTAAGTTATCACCATTATTACAAGATGAGTCTGATTCGATAGATATGCTCTCAACTGCTCGACCAAGTTATACAATGTCCTCAGGTCACCGATGACATCTATATGTCATAGGCAAGAACTTGATCACGTAGATAGGTGAGCCTCGAGTGACTCGACCAACTCAACCTATGTCGGGATTTAATTTCTTCCTATAATAATCGAAGGCCACATGGGTCAATCTTATTGCCTCACGCTTACTGACTTAATATTATCATTGAAGAAGATTTCGTTTTGTATCAATCTCCTAATATATCATGTCACACACATACATATTTAATATATATCTATATCATATACAAATATATATACATATATCTAGTAGGTGTATAACACATCACATATGCAAGCCACATCAGATGATCATGAGCCGTCACCTAATATGATTAAGCCCGAGCCAATGGGCATAATCACTCACAATAGGATCTATGTGTGCATCAACGCATCTTCATACCCTGTGATTGTTGATATCATCATCATCGGTTCCATCGGATCATCGTATCATCATGCGGCGTGATCTCCCGCCACGACATCGTGGGTCCCATTATCACCTCCACGCTCCCACTACGCATCTCCATGTAATTACAAATAATCACATGCACACATGCCCGACAAATAACAAGAAAAATAGAGGCTCACGGGCCCCAATAATAATAATAATAATCACAATTACACACATCACAACACGGCTCATGATCATTCATCCACATCATACATCACATATGCATCACATCATATGTATGATTACTATATATATAATATTTAATTAAACTATTTAATTAATTATTTTTTTAGAAATCTAGACATGTTCAGAATTTCTAGAATTATCAAGGACAGTCCTTGGAATTTTTAAAATTATTAAGGGTATTTTTATAATTATGAATAAAAGGACAATCTTTGAAATTTTTAAAATTCATAGGGGTAGGATCATCCTTTTCTAAATAGGATGCCCTAACCCCTCTTCTCCCCTCTACGCCGCCACCATCGCCGTTGGCCCTGCGCAGGTGGTGGTTGCCCTTGCCCACCGACAATCGCCCTACCAAGGGGTGGCCAGCCCTACAACCGACACCACCACCCCTGCTGGTGGAAGGGCTGGCCGCGGGCGGTAGTCCCTTGCGGGCATCCTGCAGCTAGCCCCCCTTGCGAGCGCCACAAGCGCGTGCCTACGGTGGCACTTCGCCACGGCCGCCGTGGCTACGACTGTGCTACTATCCCTACAATCACCGCCTTGTGGGCACCGGGCCTCCCTTGTCGGTGGCCCTAGTCATAGTCGGTCACCCCTTGGGGCCTTGGTGGGCACTCAGATGTGGCTAGCCACTACTCCTCTTCGCTGCCTTCGTTGCAAAAATGCAGCAAGAATGCATAGAACAATTCTACGCGATTCAATCTCATCACACGTAGTTTAAAATTAATATTTCGTATGAAAACCTTAGCTCTAATATCATTATTAAGAAACCTTAATGGGAGGATCACATGGGAGTGGAAATCAAAATAAAAATTAATTTTTCATATAGATCAAATCGTCATGCAAAGGATTGGAGTAGTGAGAAAAATGATAAAAACTGAAAAACCACAATCTGTAAGAGCTTAATTTTACCTAGGAAGATCATATATCCCTGTATTCTAGATCCGGATGGAGAAGATAAAGGAGGTCAAGCGTCCTCCTCTCTAGCGGTATCTCTACAGCAAAACTCCTCCAATCTGATCTCGCAACTCTTACGCAGAGTGAGAGAGGAGAATACGAGGTGATGGCTAAAGCTACAGCCTATCAAACATGAGTCTCCCCTCTTATTTATAGAGAGTCACTAAGAAACCATAGGGCTCCTTCCTTAGTGAGTATTGGATCTCCATCCAATTACCCACTAAACTTGCATTATTGGATCTCTATCCAATAATCTACTTAGGCCTATAATTGGGCGTTAATCAAGGAGCCCATCAGCATAGGGTCTCATCTAATGAGAATAGGGGCTAATTGGATCTCCATCCAATCCTCTATTCATTGAAGCATCCACCATATGTATGTGACCCTCTAGGCTCGATACTCAACCGGTCATGAGTCACTCCCATCAGAACTCCTTCTGATATAGGTAATTATTATCCCCATAATAATTCACTCCACTTATCGACTATGGACGTACTAGGCTATTACGTCATAGTCCCCAGATGGTACAAGGGGGATCAAATCCATTGGACCTGTCTGTCCACAGTTACTATATATCTATAATCTCTCATCCAACTAATATCCCAAAGATCGTATATTGGACATGGTATTGTCAGGTCACGTACGGAATCTGTCATAGTCGTACTCTAATCGAATTCTCCCAAAGAACTCTTTCTCTCTCAATCTGAATGACTCCAATCAGGGATTTATCTTAGCAAGCACAAATGGGATATTCCTCTCATGATACCGAGAGTGGATGATCTTCTATTGACACTCAATTACCTTTATAAGGTTGACTGCTAATCTCGATAACCAGCTGTACCAGATCTAAAACTTGTCAAAACTATAAGTCTGACATCAAAGAAAGGAGTACCCATACAAGGCATCCTTGGTGTCTCAAGTCTAAGGACTAGATACACAACTGGGACTATAAAATCGCTGTTTGACATTATGTATCATTAACTATATAGCATTCCATAAGTGGATCAATCAATAAACTCATTCTCTAATAAGCACATGTACTATATCCTTAGTGTCTTCACACAAGTCGCTGTGAGACCAACCACCTCTATCATATGGATAGGTATATAGTACACCGGTCTATTCGGTTATCTCGATGTCACTCTCAAGTAACCTATGATCGGGATTATTTAGGATCTGTGTTTAAAAGTGAATCAATCTCATTATTGTAATCTTATCATGATCTGATTCCCATTGCATAGAACCAAGGACATCATAATATATATGTAATAGATAATATAATATGAGAATATACCAATATTAATCATAAGTAAAAAGATCACACAACGTGTCATCACTCATGTGATTGGCTTATAGGGCACCTCGAACGAGCACTCACAAGCTACTACCAAAAGTTCGTGAGAGATTATCGCAAGATCAGTGCCCCACTCATATCCCTACTCAAGAAAGACTCTTTTTTATGGTCGGATTAAGCCTCCGTAGCCTTTGAAAGACTCAAGACCGCCATGACGATAACGTCGGTCATAGCGTTACCCGATTTCGGTCGAACTTTCGTGATTGAGGCCGATGCATCTGGAGTTGGAATTGGGGCTGTTTTAATATAAGATGGCTGACTCCTTATCTACACCAGTAAAGCTTTATCTCCTTCACATCTTAAATGTTCATGTATGACAAAGAAATGCTTATCATCGCACACGTAGTCACAAAATAGAGACCCTACCTAATCGGTCAGCGCTTCCAGATTAAGACCGACCACCAAAGCCTTAAATATTTTTTGGAGCAGAAAATATCCTCCCCAGAGCAGCAATAATGGGTAACTAAAGTTCTTGGCTTTGATTATGAAATTACTTACAGAAAAGGAAAAGAGAATGTTATTGCAGATGTCCTATCTCGGCTACTGGGGCAAGCCAAAATTTCAGCCATCTCCCTTCCCTCCACCGACTTCCTTGACAACATTACAGAGGAATAGAAGAATGATCTAGAAGCCCGAGCCATCATAGAAAAGTTGGAGAAGGACCCAGGGTCCATGGGTCACTACTCATGGGATTCAAGGACTTGCCCTATAATGATCGAATTGTTATTGTTCCTTCTTCCCCTTACATTCAAATTATTTTGCAGGAGATGCATTCTTCACCCTCAGCAGGGCACTCCAGATTTCTGAGGACTTATAAAAGAGTGAAGCAAAACTTCTTTTAGAAAGGCATGAAAAAATTAATTTATGATTATGTATCCAAATGTGATGTATGTCAACAGCAGAAAGGTGAAATAGTGGCAAGTCCGGGAAAACTACAGCCACTACCTATACCGGACTCAGCATGGATTAATATTTCTATGAATTTTATCGAGGGGCTGCCATTATCCCAAGTATGCTCACTTCTGCACTGTGAAACATCCTTATAATACTACTAGTATTGCTCAACTTTTTATGGAACATATAGTAAAATTGCATAGGATGCCAAGGTTGATTGTTAGCTACCGTGACATTCACAAGTAAATTTTGGATAGAGCTTTTTCATCTATAAGGCACCCAGTTGAAGATGAGCACAACCTATCATCCCTAGATAGACAGCCAAATAGAAGTGGTGAATAGATACATCGAGACGTACCTATGGTGTTTCACTAGTAATTGGCCCAAAGAGTGGACAAGGTGGCTTCCTTGGGCTGAATGGTGGTACAACATGACATTTCATTCATCAACTAAATGTACCCCTTATGAGGCATTGTATAGCTGACCGGCCCTTGTAATACTTAGATATGTGCTTGGTTTGGCCAAAGTAGATCAGGCTGACAAAAATTTGATTAACAGGGACAAACTGCTGCAGCTGCTAAAAGACAACTTGAATGTTGCTCAAGCCCACATGAAGCAACAAGCAGACAACCACCGGTGTAAGCGAGAATTCGCAGTGGGAGATTAGGTCTCCCTTCGGCTCCAACCATCCAAGCAGCTATCAATCAATGTAAAAGCATCAATGAAGCTATCTCCATAATTTTATGGAGATCTTAGAGTGCGTTGGGGCCATGACATATAAATTAAAGCTTCTAGATGACACTAAGATAGATCCCGTCTTTCACATATCCTTATTGAAGCTAAAGTTGGGAGAACATAAGAAGGCCCAAACTCAACTATTGAGCACCACTAATGATGGCAAAATCAAAGCCCAACCTGAAGCTATACTTGATCGGACGATTGTGATGTACCGACGACACCCTTCAACGGAAGTACTTATAAAGTTGACTAACTTACCATCCGAAGATACAACATGGGAGTCACATGAGGAGTTAAAGATCCTATTTTCAAAGTTTATGGACCCTTAGACTTAAGGACAAAGTTGATTTGAAGAGGACGGACTTGATAGGACTCTAGCAGGGTTGAGTCATAATCATCTTAGTACTAGTCAATAAAAAGACCCTGCTAGATTGTAATAAAGGTACTCCTATCTTATAAAGTAGTATGGCTAGAGTTTAGATTAGCCCTTAGGGCTTAGTGGCTATCGCCTCCTTACTGGGTTGGTTGGCCAAGGTTTCCCCCTGCTTAGGTCGGCTATAGAGCCAACTTAGTCGCCCCCTGTTCCTATTAAGGCAAGTTGGCTATTTAAAGATGTAGCCGCTCCCTTTTGAATCAAGCAATTATCAATTTTATTTCAGCCTTGTGTCGAGTCTAGGAGGGAGGAACCCCTATAGTGTTCGAAGGGTTGATCCCCCTCAAGGGTCAAAATCTATAGAGCTCATTCTGGGGTTCTATTATATCCTTGGGGTAGAGATCTCGCAAGAAGAAGTTGAATCTTGTATCAATAGGGTCGAGTCCCTGGCCAACCGACTGACGGAGGACACCAAAGACTCCATACGACATCTACACGAAGTTGTGGTGGAACTCACGGCTAAAGTGACGTTGCTACTAGAACTCTTAATGTGGAACGGAACAATACCCATGCTACACCACCATAAAGATTCAGGGCCTAAGAGCCGTATTGCTACAGGGGCGCTAGAGATGCTAAAGAGCTCGAGAATTTCTTGTTCGACATAGAACAGTATTTTTGTACTATGAGACCCGATTCAGAGAAAACCAAAGTTTCTATAGCAACTATGTACTTGCATGGAGATATAAAACATTGATGGCGAACCCGTAGAGAAGAGATCCAGTAAGCCCGATGCCGAGTAGATACATGGAAAGATTTAAAGCCAGAGTTGAGAACTCAGTTTTTGCCCGAGAACACAAAGTTCATCGCAAGAAGGAAACTGAGACAACTCTGCCAAAATACATCCATTTGAGACTATGTTAAGCAATTTTCGGCACTGATGTTGGTTATACAAGACATGTCCAAGAAGGACAAACTATTTAGCTTTTTTGATGGCTTAAAGTCATAGGCGTAACAAGAACTGTATCGAAGGAATGTCACCGATATGGTCGGGGCAATTGCAATCGCAGAAAGGCTAACTGATTTCATTTCTTCGGAGGACTTGGGAAAGAAGAAACAATCCTTGAGAAATTGGCCAATAAAATACTCCTAAATGAAGGAGTTTGGGGGTGAAGAAAAGAAGAAAAGCTTCCACAAGGGACCAAGCTTTTCTTGGTAATGCCTACCTATGTGACCAGGTATGGAGTATTTGAGTTCTTGGTAATGCCTTTTGACTTAACCAATGCTCTAGCCACATTTTGTACTCTAATGAACCAACTATTCAAGGAATATTTAGATAAGTTTGTGGTCGTCTACCTAAACGATATAGTCATCTATAGTTGAACACTTGATGAGCATGTTGAGCACCTTCAAAAAATCTTCAAAGTTCTTAGGGCGAACACTTTATTTGCAAAGAGGGAGAAGTGTTACTTTGCTCGGATGGAGATTCGGTTCTTAGGGCATCGAATCAGCGATGGTTCCATCCGGATGGATAAATCAAAGGTGCAAGTGGTGGCAGAATGGTGAACACCAAATAAGGTGCCAAAGTTGAGATCCTTCCTTGGATTTGTCAACTATTATCGACACTTCAATGCAGGATATTCAAAGCGTGCTGCTCCACTAACGGAGTTGCTAAAAAAGGAGCAGTCTTAGAGATGGTCAAACAAATGTGAAGCCGCATTCCAAGACCTTTATTGGAGGAACCAGTACTCAGATTACCAGATTATAGGAAGTCTTTTGAAGTCCATATAGACACTTCTGACTTTGCTATTGGGGAAGTACTTATGCAAGAGGGTCATCCAATGGCCTACAAGAGTTGTAAGCTCAACAAGACTGAGCAGCGATATCTAGTGCATGAGAAGTAGATGATAGTGATGATCCACTATCTATGAGTTTGTTGACATTATTTTTTGGGAGCACCATTCGTGCTGAGGACGGACAATATTACATTAAGTTACTTCCAGATTCAAAAGAAACTCTCCTTGAAACAAGCATAATGGCAAGACTTCTTGGCCGAGTTTAACATTGTAATGGAGTACAAGCCTAGAAAGGTAAATGTCATGGCTGATGCATTGAGCCGAAAAGTTAAATTGGTGAATACTATACAGTTGAAAGGCAGAGGCCAAGCAAGCCAGTTATACTCCAACTTTCTTTTCAGAATCATGGATGGACTACACAGTGATCCTCATGTAGTAACCCTGATGTAGCTCATCAAAGAAAGCAAGGCATGACAGTTTTGGGTCAAGGAGAGACTCATCTATGCTTAAGGGAACAGAGTTTATGTTCTATGAGTGGATAATTTGAGGCGTGAACTCTTGTAAGAGTACCATGATTCCCTTTGGACTGGACATCCTAGCATCCACCGAACAATAGCTCTCATGGAGAGGGCCTTTTATTGGTCAAAGATGGAGACTGATATGGAGGATTATGTTCAAATATGCCTTATTTGCCAATAAGATAAGGTAGAGCAGCGAAAGCCAATGGGACTTTTGGAGTCACTGCCCATACCTGAAAGGCCATGGGAGAGCATCTCTTAGACTTCATATCAAACTTGCTGATAGTAGGGGGACTCAGATCAATACTCGTGGTGGTCGATTGATTTTCAAAATATGCAACATTCATTGTTACACCCCCCACACAATTTTGTAGAGGAGGTGACCAAGTTAATGATGAAGCATGTGGTGAAGTATTGGGGAGTCCCGCATAACATCATCAGTGATCAAGATTCATGGTTCTTAGGACGATTTTGGACTCAAGTCTTCAAGTTTACCACTAGGATGCCACACAGCTTAGGCAAATTTAGCTAAGTCCGTGACAAATGGGCCCTTAATTAAGTTGGCATGGTTACACCCAAAACCAACTCAATTACAACCTAAACTGCTTTGATCAAGACATAATGGATTACAAAGCATGAATCCTATGTTGTCCAGTATGTCATTGGTTTATCTAATGCTTTATCCAATCCTTCAATGCATTGTTCTCTCCTTCAATGTATTGCCCAATCAATCAACATATTAACCTCCCGTAACATATGATCTTCTTGGTGCAATGCCTGATCCGTTTAGCGTGATGTCTAAACTCATAGTATGAAGTCTATCTTCTAACACATCGATCAATCCTTTGGCCTGACATCTAATCTTCTGACATGATCCATTCCAGCACAACGTCTGGTTCTCCTGCTTCAATTAATTTACCTTTCCATGATCGAAGTTAGTTTTGTCTCACTCGAATGCTCATTAGATCATAACTTCATCTATTGATCAAAATTTGAGATTCAACACTAGACCTGATATAATGCATGCTTTGAGTGTCACGGACAGGTATCAAACAGATCTAGGTTTGAAACACTGAAAGGTAGTAAAGTGCATCTTTAAGTATTTGAGATAGACTAAGAATTTTTTATTGGTATACAAAAGAAGTAGCTCCCAGGTTGAGGGCTACACAGACTCAAATTTTCAGTCTAATGTCAATGATAATAAGTCGAACTTAAGATATATCTTCACCCTGAATGGAGGAGTAGTAAGCTAGAAGAGTTTCAAGTAAGATACTACTGTTGACTCGATCATAAAGGCAGAGTACATTGCTACAACGAAAGCAACAAAGGAGGGAGTCTGGATGAAGAAGTTCATTGTGGATTTAGGAGTTGTATTAAGCAACGAGAAGTCGATTCCCATAAAGTGCAACAACAAAGAGGTGATTATTGAGGCAAAGGAACCCAAGTCTCATCAAAGTTCCAAGTATGTTTTAATGAAGTTTCACCTAATTAGAGAGATTATAGATCATAGAGTATAGCAATAGAAAGAGTTTCATCTAAAGATAACATTGTATATCCATTGGTGAAGTCGTCATCTCATATTGTCTTCAAGTGTCATAGGAGTCTGATGGAGATCAGACATGTAAGCGATTCACTTTAGATCAAGTGGGAGATTATTGGTTACAAGTGCCCTACAAGCCAATCATGAGTGATGGCATGTGTGACATGTTGCACAGTCTTTTTGCTTATTATTATTATTAGCATTTTTTTATTTATGTTGTCTATTGCATATATTATGATGTCCTTAGATCTGTACAATAAAAATTAGATCATGATGAGATTATGATAATAAGATTATAGGTTACTCAAGAGACAAATTTAGCTAAGTCCGTGACAAATGGGCCCTTAATTATGATAATAAGATTATAGGTTAAACATAGTTCCTAAATAATCACTATCATAGGTTACTCAAGAGAGACATCGAGATAACCAAACAAATATGTGTACTATATACTCATCTATATGATGGAGGCGGCTGGTCTCATAGTCGCTCATGTAGGGATACTAAGAGTACAGTAGAGGTGCTCATTGGAGAATGAGTTTACTGATTGATCTACTTATAGAATGCTGGATGGTTAGTGAAACCTTATATCCGATAGTGATTTCGCTGACCTAATTGTGTGTTTGATCCTTAGACTTGAGATACTAATGATGTCTTATTTGAGTACTTCTTTCTTCGATACTGGACTTATAGGTTAGAAGTTCTAGATCTGATTTAGTCAGTTATCATGATTGGTAGCCAACCTTACGAGAGCAATTCAGTGTCAATAAAGGATCATCTACTCTCGGTATCATGAGAGGAATATCTCATGTGTTCTTACTAAAGCAAATCTCAGGCCATGGTCATTAGTATTGAGAGAGAATAAGTTCTTTGGGAGAATCTGATTATAGTGAGAATTGGATGGATCCCGTATGAGGCTTGATAGTACCATACCTGATATACGATATCTGGGATTTTAGATAGATAAGATATTATAAATTCATGATAATTGAGGATAGAGAGGTCCAATGGATTATATCCTCCTGTGCCACTTAGGGACTATGACATAGTGGCCTTGAGTCAAGTGAATTGTTATGAGATAACAATTCACCGAGTCATAAGTTTTGAGTCAGAAAGAGTTCTGACAAGTGTAACTCATGGCCAGCTTGGTATTAGGCCTAAAGGACTACATACATTTGGTGGATGTTGCTGCGAGTGGAGGATTGGATATGAGATATCCATTAAGCCTCTATTTCGTTGGATAAGACCCAATATTATGGATTCGTTGGATGAGACTCAATTAGAGGTAAACTGAGATGATTAAATATAGATCCAATAATCCAAGAGGTTAGGGTAATTGGATAGTGATCTAATTCTCACTAAGCAAGGAGCCATTAGGGTTAAAGACTATCTATAAATAGGTGATAGGGGAGGCCAAGAAAGGTGATAAGCTGCACTTTTGCCTACCTTTTCCTATCCTCCTCCCTCCTTTTTCTTCTCAGTTGATCACCCCTCTCCTTGGTGTGTGAGGATAGTGAGGAAAAAAAATGAATTCTTCTTCCACGCTTATTGCGAAGTGGTGCATAAAAGCTGTGAACTTTTTGCACTATGTGGGATGAGCATCATAGCTTCTTTTACCATGTGGATATCACTAGATAGGAGGGAATCTGACCTCTTTCATCCTCTCCTTTAGATCTGATTTTTCATAGGTATATAATCTCCCTAGTTAAAACATCTAACATATAATGTGCATAATTTTTTGGTTTTATGATTTTTCATGCATCAATCATCACATGATGACATGATAAATATGATAAGCCTTCTTGTTTTATTTTTTGCCGTGCATATAATGCTCCTATTAGGTTTTCTAATAATGGTATCATAGCCAGGTTCATATTACGATGATTGGACATTAACATCTGTGTTATGTTGAATTGCATAGATTGTTTTCTATGTGACTTGCTACATATTTGTCATCAATTTGATTTTTGGATAGCACCTCATTTGATTCAAAGGTGCTATAGATTAGTGTTTGTTCACTAAAATTATTGACACAAAATGTAGGGAAAAGGGTAGCAACTATTGCTGCCTTATGGTTTAGCCGAAGGCTATTTGCAAACTTAGCTGAGTGTACAACTTAATGTTATCGGCTTGGCCAAAGCTTGCCTAGTCGAGAGTAGCAAGCTCCCAGCCATGGCTGAGAGCTCCCATGCGGCCAAGAGTCCTAGCTGCATGGGGAACCTTGGTGGCTAGGGTTTTCGTCGCTTGTGGTAACCCTGCAGGCAGGGACTCCTAATCACAGGAGCAACCCAACAGCCAAGGGAGTCCTGGCCGACCAAAGTAGCCTTGTAACCATGGAGTCCTGATTGCAAGGTAAACTATGGTAGCTAGGGTTTCCCAACCTTTGAAGGCCACCTAGTGGCTAGGGACTCTTGTTGTAAGGGTATCACTAGCGGCTAGGTTTTCTTAGCCACATAAGGGACTTCTTGCCATGAGGGGTACCCTTTGGTAGGGTTCCCTAGAAAATATATTAATTAATTAATTAATTTAGTTAATTATAATTATCTAATGGTTCTATATGATGATGCGTACATGTGATATATGATGTGGATGGATGATTATGGACTATGTGATGTGATGTGTATATATGTAATTATTATTATTATTGGGGCCTACAAGCCTTTGATTTTTCTCATTTATTATTGGGCCTATGTACTTGTGATTATGTTGTAATTACACAGGAGGCGCGGTGAAAGCATAGAGGTGCAAGCGGGACCCATAAGGCCGAGATGGAGCATTACGATATATGTAGATACGTTGAAATACTAGTAGAACCAATAATGATAAGATGGACAGTCATAGGGCATAGAGATGCGCCGATGCACATATAGATCGTGATGTGAGTGATTGGGCCCATTGGCTCAGACCCAATTATATTAGGTTGTGCTCTTGATCATCTAGTGTGATTGCTCGTATATGATATATGAATGTTTGTACACCAACCAGATACTTATATATATTTGCATGCGATGTAGATATATATATATATATATATATATATATATAATTTGTATGTGCGACACATCATATTGGGAGGCTAAATTAAAAACCCTTCTTATGATAATATTAAGTCGGTAAGCGTGAGGAATTAGATTAACCCATGTAGTCTTCCATCATTATAAGGACAAATCAAATCCTAATGTAGGTTGAGTTGTTCGAGTCCCTTGAGGCTCACCTATCTCATGATTCGAGATCTTGTTTATGACATAGTGATGCCACTGGTGACCTATGGACATAGTATGCTTCGTCGAGTTCCTCAAGAGGAATCATCAAATCAGACTCATCTTGTAGTAATAGTGATGACTTAACTGAACATAATGGTTGGTCAAGTTCCTTAAGACAATGATGGTTCAGAGGTTGAGCAAGATGGGAATCACAAGGAGTTGTGATTAGCAAGAGTTGCCTACATTTTTTATCTTAATGTGATCGGCCGAGTCTCTTGAGGTTACATTAAGACACCCATTGGATCCCAATTCCCACTAGAAGTCCGTTGAGAACTTTCATTTCATGTTGTTGAGGGTGTCATGTGACTCACCAAAAAATAGTGGATAGTTAACGATACTTGGCATAAGACAACGATTCCATAGTCCCATGGATTATAGATACATAATCATTATAGACAAATAGGTCCAATGGATTAGATCTTGGTACGTCTAGGGACTATGACATAGTGGCCCAATACATCCATAGTTGATGAGTTAAGTAAATTATTATGGGATAACAATTCATGAATTCAGAAAGAGTTCTAAGTCAGAAGGAGTTTTGGTAGGTGCAACTCATGGCCAGATCAATATTGGGCCTGGAGGGTCACAAAAGGAGCCCCTGTTTAACTGGATATCCAATATATTGAATCTCAAATTTTGATGATAAAATTAATTGATGAGTTATTGATCTAACAAGGTT
The DNA here is from genome assembly GCA_021527575.1 of Ensete glaucum. Taxonomy (NCBI): domain Eukaryota; kingdom Viridiplantae; phylum Streptophyta; class Magnoliopsida; order Zingiberales; family Musaceae; genus Ensete; species Ensete glaucum. The sequence goes on along the minus strand of CM038558.1, from coordinate 34,712,122 downwards.
ATTAGAGTTGATTGATGCATGATTAACTACGATAGAGAGAAAATTACAATCAAAGGTTTAGCCAAAGTGAAGTCCAAGCATCGGGCTAGAGTGAGGACGATGAGGTTGGGAACTTACCAGGAGTGCGTTAGGAGCTTATCGAGGGTATCAGGAGCTTGCCAGGATAATGCAAGGGAGTGCGTTAGGAGCTTATGACTCCATGATTGAGTTTAGTTAACTAGGATAACTCTAAGTCCATCTTTATGATGAGACAAATGCCTTATGACTCCATGATTATAATTTAGTTAAATATTCACTAGGAGATCCGTTGATCACTCCCCTGGTCAGCTAATTGAGCTTAACCTTAGCTTAACCAATCCTATAGTGGACCCGATTGTCTTATTAAGTTGATTTGGATTTTATCCAAATCAAACTAAATTAGGACTCAATCCCTAACTATGACTTAATGATTATAACTCTTAATGACCAATAAGCTAAACCAAGACCTAACTCACGCCAATCCAGTAGCCTCTGGCATTCTTGTGGTGAGTCTTACAGTCTTCTTTCAGTGATCTCTCAGCGTGTTCCCAGCGAGCTTCCCGATCCGTTTGACGAATCTCTTAGTGAACTCCCAGCGAGGTCCCACTGTATCGTCCAAACCCCGGCTTGATGCCAAAGCTTAATCTTATCCCATCATATGGCTGTAACTCAATTACTCCATTATAGTTAGACTTACAATACTTCCTCTAACACACATGTTAGATTAAATACTCATCAATTGATTTCATCATCAAAATATGAGATTCAATAGAAGGGAGTGAGTCAAGAGTTGTAATTCTTGTAAAAGGTTTCTCTTTTAAGATTCAAAGGCTGTAAGGGTTTGGTCTTCATCCAAAGAAGATCTGTAGTGGACACCGGTGGGCCTCGATGAAGAGGACTCAGAAGTGGATGTAGAACAAGATTGGGGTCGAACCACTATAAAATTGTGAGTGCTCTTTACTTATCTTATTTACTACTTTTAATTGTTCTTAATTAGAAAGGTAAGAGTATCATCTTTTGATTGTGTTTTAAATTGTTTACTTATTCACCTTCAAGTCCAAGAAATGCTTCTGATTCCGATTTTATTTAAATAAAAAGTTTTTCTTTAAAACATGATTTTACACTTGCACTAATTCACATCACACACCCCCCTCTCTTAGGTCAATTGATCCTAATAGTAGTAACATGTTTGGTAGGATTTGATGGTGTTGCAGTGAAGAACAACAAAACGTATAGCGGTAGAATTTTTTATCGATAATTCTAGCAGTTTGATGATGAAAATTCTAATGATATTTTAGAGTTTTATGATAGCAAAAACACTCATGAGGATAGCAGCAAGAAAGATAAGAGTAGTGGCAATAGCAAATTTGGCAGAGATCGGTTGTGTATGTAGCAAGAAACACCTAAAAGATGTAATGTCAAAATTTTATGTCGAAGAATAGCAATTCGACAAAAAGTTTTCAGTGGTTCGTCAAAGATTAAAGGAAGGATTTAGGGAGAATCTACTAGTAAGGAAAGCTAAGCTGACATAAAATACAAAAATGAATATAGTGGCAAGATATTGGCAGCAAGATCAAAGATATGATAGCAAATACGGGGATGAAATTTTGCAGCAGAATTTTATGTCGAAGAATAGTAGTTTGATGAAGAGTTTTCAATAGTTACATCAAAGATATATAGGAAAACTCAATGAGAAACCATTGATAAACAAAGCCAAGCTGAGGTAAAATATGGAGAATAATTTGGCAGCAAAATATTAGTAGAAAGATCAATGATATGGCAGAAAGTATGCGACTGAAAACTGCGTTAATGATGGAGATCACTATAGTAATTTTTTTATAGCACGTACATCAAGATAAACATAGCAAATTATGTAGCAAGTAGGATGCAATGAATTGCAGCAAGGTAGATGTAGCTATTTTTTTATTTTTTTATTAAAAAATTATAGCAGTAAGGTAGATACCAGAACCTGATGCAATATTGGTGGAGGCTGCAGATGATGTTTTTACGGTAGTGGTGATAATGGTAGAGTCGCCGATGATCACAACAATTGTGAGAATTTCTTGGAAGGTGGTGGATGGCTATGGAAGGCCAGTGAGGCGCCAAGAATGTTGCTCTGATACCGAGTGTTAGAACCCTAGTAGATTCTAAGCTTAGGGTTTGATCTCTATAGGGGATCGGCCTCCTAGAGCTCTGTAGGGGTTTCCTCCTCTAAGGTATTTGGCATAATTACTGAAGAAAGATTTATCTTATTCATGATAAAAAAGATAGTTTACATGCTTATTTATAGGGTTCATGAAGAAACCCCGTAAAGTATGACTCATAATAAGAGTCCTACTAGAAATAAAACTCTAACTCCAACTTCTACTTTAAGTGAAACTCTACTAGAAGAGTCATAACTCTAGAAGAGTCCCAACTCTAGAAGGAACTCAACCCTAGCCAACTTCCCCAACAAAGGTGTGTGGTTAATTAGGGTTGATAATAATTATGACTTAGTTAACTCTGACCCAAATCCAACTCCAACTCCAATTCAATCGTATCCTAACCCTAGTAGGATTTAGGCTAATTTATTACAATAGACTCAAATCTCCTCCTAGCCAACCTAATGTCAGGTTTAGGTTAGTCAACAAGGCCCAATCTAAGGACTCGATTCAATCAACTAGGACCCGACTCAGCTATGGTCCTAACAATTTACAAGCCAAAACCATAAAAGCTAACTAAAATAGGGCTGTCAAGCCTACTGCAAGCCCATTACTTGCTGTATAAAGCATGTATAAAAAATAAAAGATACAGATATATATGAGCATTACATCGAGCATCCTCTTTATATTTTTATCCATGATATAATATTAGATAGTGATTCCGTAGTCCCAATTTTGTATCTAGTCCTTAGACTTGAGGCATCAAGGATGTCTTGTTTGAGTACTCCTTTCTTTGACACCAGACTTACAGGTTTAAAAAGTTTTAGATCTAGTACAATTAGTTATCAGAATTGATAGCCAACTTTATGAAGGCTATTGAGTGTTAATGAAGGATCATCTACTCTCAGTATCATGAGACGAAAATAATGTATGCTCTCTCTTAGATAACTTTTTGATCAAGTTGATCGGACTGAGAAAGAAAGAGTTCTCTAGGAGAATCTAATTAGAATGAGACTTAGACTGATTTCATATATGGCCTAACAATACCATGCCCGATATATGGTCTTTAGGATATTAGATGGATGAGGGATGAAATATACATGGTACATGAAGATAGATATATCCAATGAGTAAGATCCTTGTATCATTTGGGAACTATGGCATAGTGGCCTAGTACGTCCATAGTCAATGAGTAGAGTGAATTATTATAAAATAATAATTTATCGAGTCAAAAGGAGTTCTGATAGGTAGGACTCATGGCCAGCTCAGTATTAGGCCTAGAGGGTCACACATATATGGTGGATACTTCAACGAATATAGGATTGAATATGAGTTATCCAATTAGCCCATATTTTCATTAGATGAGACTCGACATTAATGGGCTCCTTGCATGAGGCCTAATTAGACACCAAAGGAGATTATTAGATAGAGATCTAATAATCCAATGTTAGTAGATAATTGGATAGAGATCCAATACCCACTAAGATATGATCCCTAGGGTTTTTGGTGGCTCTCTATAAATGGGAGGCAAGGGCAGCTCTTGTGTGATATACTTTTGCACCTTGACTGCCCCCTCATATTCTCCTCCTCTTCCTCACCTTCTTAACTGATCAGCCCCTCTCTGATGTGAGAGGGCAGCAAAGAAGATAGAGGATCTTCTTTCATATTCGTTATGAGAAGCTACACAAGAGTTACGAGATTTGAGGCTATGATTGGAGGAGTATCGCTATAGTGATCCATCATATGGATACCGCTAAAGAGGAAGACAATTGACCTCCTTTATCATCTCTATCCGGACCTAAAAATTCAGGGTTCCCTAGGTAAATAATCTCTCACATATTATGGTTTTGTGATTTTTTACGCACCAATCTTTGCACGATGATTTGATCTACATGGGAAATTAATTTTTGTTTTAATCTTCTACTGTGCATGTGATACTCCCGCTTGGTTTTCTAACAGCTCCACCCCTCGATTTGCATTAATTTGATGGTGACTCTTGCGCCCACTATTTCACAAGTTAACCCTCTGTTGAGTCTGATTTTCATATCGGCTCTAAGCGTGCTTTAGTTTGATATTACCATGGGTCACTCCCCCACTTGATCTCACAATGCATCCACCAATGTATTACCTCATATGAGATCATACGATGACTCTTCACTACTTGCTCAGTCCATTAAGTTTTGTGGAGTTGTTGTCTTGAGGTACTCCTCCTCAACATGTGTGGTTTGCTACACATGATTCTCCTTTTGGAGAATCAGGACTTATCTCTCTTAGATATTTGTCCTATCCGAGCAACTTTCTTCTTCGCATTTTTTCTTCTGAAAGTTCAGACGACCACCATCCCCTTAGACTAATCTGCCTTATTAAACAAACTATGCATTATTTTGCCCTCATAAATACACTCTTTGCCAATACAGGCCCTACTACACTCTTCAAGGCCTAACAATATACTGAACTTGTTACACTCTTTAGCCTTTTATAGATGTATCCTTCCCATGCTGAAGCGAAAGTTTCAGTGCTCCATGCTTCAAGTTTTAGTCACCTTGGGATGGCCACAGTGTTGAATCTCGAATTTTGATGATAAGACCAATTGATGAGTGTTTATCTAATATGTGTGTTAGAGAAAAAATTGCAGGTCTAACTATGATAGGAGCAATGGAGTTACAACCAAATGATGGACCAAAATCAAGCTTAGGCATCAGGCCTCGTTTGGATGATGCGGTGGAACCTTGCTGGGAGCTCGCTAGGAGATTCGCCGAAGGGATCGAGAAGCTCGCTAGGAACACGCAGGGAGAATACTGAAAAAAGACCATGGGACTCGTCGTAGGAATACCGGAGGCTACTGGATTAGGTGGGAGTTAGGTCTTGTTTAAGCATATTGGTCATTAAGTATTGTAATCACTAAGTCGTAGTTAGAGTTTGAGTCCTAATTGAGTTGGATTTGGAAGGAATCCAAATCAACTCAATGAGGCAACCGGGTCCACTATGTGGTTTCATTGAGCTTAGGTTGAGCTTAATCAATTGACCAAAGAGTTAGTCAACATCAGGTTCAAGCTAAAATTAGAATAGTAAAGGAAACCACTTTTCTAGAGATTCTGATGGGTGTACCACTGATGAGTGATGGTTGGATCGCCTGTACCATGGAAATAGGGCAGTGGCCAGCAGCTACGGATGAGTAAACTACCTAGGGCTGGCGGGTAAACCACCCATACCCTGGAAACTAGGTGGCTGAACTGCCCAGGACAAGCGGGTAAATTCCCGTACCTTATTTTCGGGCGACTGATAGTAGATAAACCGCCAAGGTTAGTAGGTAAACCACTCATACCTGGTTTTTTGGGTAAATTTGAATTTTAGCTCTAAAAATCTGAAGCCACTTGGGGCTTATAAATACTCTAAGTTTTCTTGCACTCCAAATACAACAGTTTTGGGGATTACATTCTGTGATAAAATTGTGTGTGATTTGTAAGAAAAAGAAAAGGGAAAGGAAGAGAGCTTAGAGTTAGAAAATTTTTAAGCCTCCCTTGTAAGCGTAAGTGTAAAGGTTTGGTCTTTACCTAAAGAAGATCGGTAGTGGATGCCGGTCTGCCTCAAGAAGGAGGACTCGGGAGTGGATGTAGGCTGTTGGTGTCAAACCACTATAAAACTTATGAGTTCTTTCCTTGCTTTCATTACTTACGAATTTTGTATTGATGCTTCCGATTGAATTCACTTTTTGAAAGTAAAGTTTTCACATCAAGTACTTCCCTTTAACATTGCTAATCTTTCACGTTTGCTTATTAACTTAGCAATTTTCTCACTTATTTTACTTAAACGAAAAGTTTCAGATTTTCTATCTTGCTTTAAGCAAAAAGTTTTTGTTTAAAATAAAAAACTTACACTTGCACTAATTCACCCCACCCCGCCCCCCTACCCACCCCCAAACCCCCTGCCCATCCCCCCCACTTGAGTATCAGAGTAAGGTACTTACTCTTTGGATTAACACCCACTTGAGTAAATGGCTTATTTTAGCATGAATGAAGGACATTCCATCTCACATCCTCCTATGTTCAATGAGACGGATTACACATATTGGAAGACAAGGATGAATATTTTTCTTATCTCTTTAGACCTTGATCTATGGAGTATTGTTGAGAATGAATTTAAAAAATCTTCCAAGCCAATGAATGAGCTAAATGATTTGGAAAGGAAGAATTTTTCGTTAAATGTAAAGGCTATGAATGCCTTGTTTTCTGCTCTTGATAAGAATGAGTTTAATCATGTTTTCGTTTGTAAATTGGCCTTTAATATTTGACACGATCTAGAAATCACACATGAGGGGACTAGTAGAGTAAAAGAATCCAAAATAAATATTTTAGTTCATAACCATGAGTTGTTTCGAATGAAACCAAGTGAGTCCATTGGAGACATGTACACTTGTTTCACGGATGTCGTCAATGTTCTAAAAGCACTTGGAAAATATTTTTCGAGTTTTATTATTAGTAAAATTTTGAGATCTTTAACTAAAAATTGGGATCCTAAAGAAATCACTATTCAAGAGGCCAAAGACTTAAATAACTTGTCTCTTGAAGAACTGATTGGCTCGCTTATGATATATGAACTGAATTGTAAAGCTCATAATGAGCTTGATGAACCCCTTCCAAAGAACAGAAAGGATGTAACACTTCAGACAATAAATGACTCCTCGAGTGAAACCTCGAGTGATGAGGACCATGATATTGATTTGTTATCAAGAAAATTTAAAAAATTTATAAAAAGGAATAAAAACTATAAAAATAAAAAAAAACCAAAGAAGTACAATGTCATATGTTATGAATGTAAAAAATTGGGATATTTCAAAAATGAATGTCCTCATTTGAATAAGAAGCTAACACACAAAAATAAAACACTTTCGGCTACTTCAGATGATTCAAGCTTTTCGGATGAGGAAGACAACTCCAAAGAAGACGTGGCTGACTATGCTTTAATTGTGATCGAAGATGAGGTTAGTGAGCCTTTAAAAATATTTTATTTTTTAAATTACTAGATATGTTTCATGATTTGTTCAATGAGTTTAGAAAACTTAACAAGTCTTTTAAATTACTTAAAGTTGATCATGATTTATTAGTTAAACAATTTAATATAATGCATAATTCATTAGTATCACATAAACCATGTTCTAAATCTGATATGCTAAATAATGTTAAAGAAGAGAATTGCATGTTTAAAACAATACTAGAGAAATTTGAAATAGGAAATAAATCTCTATATAATCCTTGCAAATAAGGGTCATATTAATGATAGAAATAGTATAGACTTTGTTAGCAATGTTCAACAAAAACCAATCATTTTTGTAAAAGGACCTACATTAAACATGCCACCAAAAATCAAGTATAATTTTTGTGGTAAATTAGGACATAAGACAAACAGATGCCTATTTAGAAGATATAGTCCACATCAACTTATATGGGTTCCCAAGAGAACTTTATACACTAATAAATAATTAGAAAAGAAAGTGATATAACCCCAGAAGGAGCTCTATAGATTTTGACCCTTGAGGGGGATCAACCCTTAGAACGTTGTAGGGGTTCCTCCCTCCTAGACTCGACACAAGGCTGAAATAAAATAGATGATTGCTTAATTCAAGAGGAGGGCGACTATATCTTTAAATAAGGATCAAAACCCTAGCCTAAGGGGGTACTTGCTTAAGTAAAATTATCCCTTTGCCATCCTATAGTTGACCTGCCTTAATACGAATAAGGGGCGGCTAAGTTGGCTCTATAGCTGACCTAAGTAGGGGGGAACCCTAGCCGACCAACCCAGTAAGGGGGGGCGACGACTACTAAGCCCTAAAGGCTAATCTAAACCCTAGTCATACTCCTGTATAAGATAGGAGTGACTTTATTACAATCTAAATGAGTTTTTATTAACTAGTACTAAGATGATTAGGACTTAACCTTGCTGGAGTCCTATTAGAAAGATAAAGCTCTTTATGAATGACCCAATGTAGAATGGGTACCTAAACCAAAATATCTTTCTTGTAAGTTTGTCTCCAAATTAAAACTAAGAGCACCAAATGGTATCTTGATAGTAGATGTTCAAGGCATATGACCAGAGATCCATTTTATTTTTCTAAGCTCACTAGCTTAAGTGAAGGAGTTGTTATCTTGGAAGACAATAACAACGGTAAAATCATTGGAAAAAGAATAATAGGTAACACATCGAACCTCTTGATTGAAGATGTGTTGCTACTTGGTAGCTTGAAACATAACTTGCTTAGCATTAGCCAATTACGTGATAAAGGTTATGTGATTAAATGTCAACCTAATGCTTGCATAATTGAATTACCATATAAAAATAAATCCTTAATTGCTTTAAGAAACAACAACGTATACACCATAGATATTAAAAAGATTTGTGATGAAACTTGTTTTTTGGCTTTGAATGATGATGCTTGGATTTGGCATAAAAGACTAGGTCATGCTAGTATGAAACTTTTAAATCAAACTTCTACGAAGGAACTAGTAAGAGACTTACTTAATCTTAAGTTTATCAAAGATAAAGTATGCAATACTTGTCAATTAGGAAAATAAATAAAGAGTAGCTTTAAGTTGAAAAATCAAATAAGCACCTCTAGGCCACTTCAGTTGATCCAAATGGATCTATTTGGACTAATTCATATTACAAGTTTATGTGGTAGCAAATATATATTTGTTTTAATGGATGACTTTAGTAAATATACTTAGACCTATTTTTTAGCACATAAAAGTGATACATTTAAATATTTTGTAAAATTTTGTAAAATTACTCAAAATGAAAAATGATGCATAATTTCTTCAATACGAAGTGATCATGGTGGAGAATTTTAAAATAATGATTTTTAAAATTTTTATGATTTGAATAGGTATATCCGTAATTTATCTACTTCATGAAATCTACAACAAAATGTAGTAGAAAGAAAAAATAGAAGCTTAGAAGAAATGGCTAGAACAATATTAAATGAACATAGACTACCCAAATATTTTTGGGCTGAAGTCGTTAATACTACATGCTATATTTTAAATAGGATTCTTGTAAGACCATTAATCACTAAAACTCCTTATGAATTATGGAATGGCAAAAAACCCAATATTTCTTATTTTAAAATATTTGGTTGTAAATATTTTATTTTGAATGAGAAAGATGCTTTAGGAAAATTTGATGCAAAATCCGATGAAGGCATTTTTCTAGTTTACTCTTCTATTTTAAAAGTTTATCATGTTTTTAATAAAAGAATATTAGTAATAGAAGAATCCATTGATGTTGTTTTTCATGAGTTGTTCGAACTTAAAAAGATTGATTTTGATGATGAAATTGATCTTGATATTGTGAATTTAAATGACAACACTCCTAAAAGTAACTTGGATGTATCTACTTCTAATACCTTACCCAAGGAATGGAAGTATGTGAATGATCATCCTAAGGAACTTATAATAGGAGAAATATCAAAAGAAATTCAAACTTGATCTTCTTTTAGAGATTTTTGTGAGAATGTCATATTTCTTTATCAAATCGAGCCAAAATGTATTGATGAGGCTCTAAGAGATGATTCTTGAGTCAATGTAATGCATAAAGAGCTTAATCAATTTGAAAGAAATGAGGTATTGGAGCTTGTTCCTAGACCTAATGACCATTTAGTGATTGGTACTAAATGGGTATTTAGAAATAAGCAAAATAAAAATAGTATCATGGTTAGAAATAATGCTGGATTAGTGGCCAAAGATTTCAACCAAGAAGAAGAAATTGATTATATGATGAAACCTTCACTCCCATGGTTAGACTTGAAACCATAAGGATGTTCCTTGCCTTTGCATCTTTCAAAAATTTTAAATTATTTCAAATGAATGTTAAAAGTACTTTTCTAAATTGTTTCATATCCGAAGAAGTGTATGTTGAACAACTCCCCGATTTTGAAAATAATCTTCTTCCTAATCATATTGGGTTTTGAAAATAATCTACTTACTAATCATGTTTTCAAATTTACAAAAGTTCTTTAGGATTAAAACAAGTCCCTCGGGCTTGGTATGAAAGACTTTGTTCTTTTCTTATTTTAAATAATTTTTCTAAAGGCAAGGTTGATACCATATTATTTTTTAAGTATTTTGAAAATAATCTTCTTATTATTTAATTTTATATAGATGATATTATTTTTGGATCTACAAATGAATCTTTATGTAAGTCATTTACTAAAGAAATGAGCCAAGAGTTTTAAATGAGTCTAATGGGTGAGTTAACATTCTTCTTAAGATTACAAATAAAATAACTAGATAATGGTACTTTATTTGTCAAAATAAATACACCCTAAACTTGATAAAATGGTTTGGGATGGAAAATGCTAAAGTATTAAACACTCCTATGAGTATTTCTACAAAGTTGGACTTAGATAATGAAGGAGAAAACTTTGATCAAAAAATCTATAAATGTATAATAGGAAGTTTATTATACTTAACTACTAATAAACCAAATATCATGCTTAGTAATGGATTGTGTGTAAGGTATCAATATAACCCGAAACTCTCTCATTTGAAAGTAGTTAAATAAATTTTTAGATACTTGAAAGGATTATGGTATCTTCATCATATATTTGAAAATTTATCACAAACATTCATCATATGTCATCATACCATCTTTCCCCTTTGTAAAATAAGAAGAAGAAAAAGAGATAATTTATTTATCACAAAATAAATCAATTCACAAGCATCACATCAAATTTTTTTCTCCTCCTTTGTAAAAATATAGAAATAGAAGAGTTCAAGAATCAAATCATAAGGGAGGAGTCAAGTATATCAAAGATCAAGTATCAAAAATCAGGATGGGGGATTCACTTGAAAATATTACATCAAAGATTCATGAATCCAAGAATCAAATATTAAGAGTGAGGATTTGAAAGAGAACTCATGAATCAAAGAATCGAATATTAAGAGGGAGGATTCAAAAGAGAGCTCATGAATAACATACAAGCATCACAAAAAGTTCTTGAATCACATTTTTTATTTTGTAAATTTCAAGAGGAAAGAGTGATGCAAATTCACCTTGAAAAATCAAAGATCACATTTCTACTTGTAAGTTTTAAGAGGAAAGAATCATCTCATGCATTCGTAAGATTCATATAAATTTCAAGAAGAAACTCATTTTGCAAGAACGAGAAATCCAAAAAATATGGTAGCAACTCATGTATTTGGAAGATTTAAAAACATCCCAAGTAAATTTCAAGAAGCAGCCCATTTTACAAAAATGAAAAATCTGAAGAATATGAGTGCAAATCATGCATTTGGAAGATTCAACATTTCTAATTTTCTTCTAATCAAATTGTTTCTTATTTAATGATTTTATTGCAAGATAGTAATTTTTTCTCTCTTTGTTATTATAAAAAAGAAGGGTACAAATTTTTTTCTTTTAATTCAATGTTCTAATTACAACCATAAGTACAAAGGGATTATATGATGAAAAATATGTCACTAAAGATATAATATGAAAGATCAATTCGCAAGTACCAAAAGATATGATTTATTTTAACAAATCTCTCCTTTTTAGTAAATAATGAAATTGAGTTCTAGGAGATCAAATAGTAAATAATCTTGATTCATGTAAGAGAGATCTAAAAAATAAATATAATTCATTTAGATATTTTTTAATAAAACATAAGAATTATATTGAATTATCTTGATTTATATAAAAATCTCAAGTTATACTTTTCAAGAATATAAATCTCCTTTTTAGTAAATGGTAAAAGAAAGAAATCATAGAGGTTGAAAATTTTATTTTCATAAGAGATATCTCAAGTCAAGAAGTCAAGAGAAAAAAAAAATCTCGTTCAAATTCAAATCATCAAAATCACTTTTGTAGTTCAAGAGATTAAAAAATAATGGTATATATAGATTTATCACTTTATCTCTTATTTAAAACTTGATAGGATAGAGATATTTTCAAGAAAAATGTATTTCACTTTTGTGTTTTAGTTTATGTAATTTATTTTATATAAGAATGTCTTGATCTTTTATGCCAAATCCATGCATTGTCGTTTAAAATCGAAAACCAAGTATCATTTCAAAAGAAATCATCAAGATCATTAATATAACATATTAAAATAATAAAATATTTTCAAACAAAAACTTTAATTTATTTTAATTCTAGTGATTTTTCCTTCTTAAGTGAGTCTAACTCTTTAGACTTAGTATAATGAGTTATCATGCAATTATCATGCTCATTTTATTTTTTTATACCTTATTTCGAGTCCTAAATTAAGAACAATCTAGCATTCAATCATACAACATACAACCGATTTTAAGTCAATATACAACCCATCTATAATTTCACTCAACATAACATTCAATATACAAGCCAATAATATTCAAAAGTCTAGTAATATATCATGGTGTATATGGATAAATATTTCCTTTAGTTAATACCAAGAAGAATTGTAGGGGAGTGATTAATGAAAAACTTAGACACATATAAAATGAGATTTGTTTGGATAAATATTTTTGAGATTCAAGAAGATTGTTTGATACATCTCAAATCGTGGACACCAATATATCATCTATTTAAAAAACATCATATGAAAACACTTCCAAGATTAAAATCACTTTTTAGAAAATTTCAATGAAGATAACGTAAATAGTTTCTCATTAAAAATAGATAAGGTTCTTTAGTTCTAATTCATTTTTGTACTAGCATACTCTAGTTATGCATCATCGAAAAATAATCAAGATTAATTATATAACCATGAACCATCTTTAAAAGATTTATTATAATCGAAACAAATATCATTAAGATTCAATTATTTTGATTCAAATAATCTTTCCTCATTTTCATTATTTTTGGCTAGTAAGCTTTAAAAATGTGTTAGATCTCAAGTCATGTACCTTAAGTAACCACTATCGTGATACCATTTTATGCTCCTAGCTTTCATTTGGAGATAAAACTATACTGAATGGGGTTTTTATTTTATTTGTGCTAGGATCTTTGGCTTTGGGTCTCTCATGAAAGAATCTTCCTAATTTTAGTAGTGTCATTTGTGCTAGGACCCCAGTTGAGTCGGGTCCTAGTCGATTGAGTTGAGTCCTTATATTGGACTTTGTTGGTCGGCCTAGACCTGACATTAGGTTGGCTATGAGGAGACTTTAGTCCATTATAATAAATTAGCCTAAATCCTAGTAGAATTAGGATTTAGTTGAATTGGAGTCTGGTTAGGAGTCGGAGTTGGATTCGGGACAGGTCAAGTCAAGCTTATAATCAACCCAATTGGTCACCCACCTTGATGAAGGGAATTCGGCTAGGGCTGAGAGGAGGCTAGGTATGGTTAGAGAGTGAGAGTTTCATTTAGTTAGGACTCCCTCTAGGTTGATTAGGAGTTAAATTAAGAGTTGGAGTAGGAGTCTTATTAGAGAGTGAGAGTTTCATTTGGTTAGAGAGTGAGAGTTTCATTTGGTTGAAGTAGGAGTAGGAGTCTTATGGTTAGAGAGTGAGAGTTTCATTTGGTTTAGTTGAAGTAGGAGTCTTATTAGGAATAGGGTTTTGAGACCTTATATAAATACTTGTAGCCATAACCTTTTTTTCTCATGAATAGATCAATCTTTTATTTAGCTAATTAGTAGAATACCAAAGAGAGAGGATCTCCTATAGAGTTCCAAAGAGGTCAATCCACTTCAGAGATCAACCCAAGCTTAGAATCCTATGGTTAGAGAGTGAGAGTTTCATTTAGTTAGGACTCCCTCTAGGTTGATTAGGAGTTAAATTAAGAGTTGGAGTAGGAGTCTTATTAGAGAGTGAGAGTTTCATTTAGTTAGAGAGCGAGAGTTTCATTTGGTTGAAGTAGGAGTAGGAGTCTTATGGTTAGAGAGTGAGAGTTTCATTTGGTTTAGTTGAAGTAGGAGTCTTATTAGGAATAGGGTTTTGAGATCTTATATAAATACTTGTAGCCATAACCTTTTTTTCTCATGAATAGATCAATCTTTTATTTAGCTAATTAGTAGAATACCAAAGAGAGAGGAACTCCTATAGAGTTCCAAAGAGGTCGATCCACGTCAGAGATCAACCCAAGCTTAGAATCCTACGAGTTCTAATACTTGGTATCAGAGCCTTGTTCTTGGCACCTCGTTGCTCTTCCACCTTTGCCACTGCCATCCAGCCACCTATTATACTCCCAAACAATTCCTATAATTGCTATGATCATCACTGACTCTGTCGTCATCACCACTACCATAGAAACATCATCTATAGCCTCCAACAAAATTACATCAGGTTCTAGTATCTACCTTATTGTTGCTAAGTAATTTATTAATCCAAAAACTAAAAATATATTATATTTATCATTATTACAATCCTTGCCATTCATTTATCTTTATGAAAAAATTGCTGGCAAAAAAAAATACTTTTGCAACGATCTTTCGATGTTGACGTAAAATTTAACCATATACTATCTTCTTGCCGATATTTTACTATCATATCCTTCTTCGTATTTTACATCGGCTTAGCTTTCATCATCATCTGTTCCTTACTATAATACATTGCATCCTCCTTATCTTGCTACAAAAAATTGCTCATTGCAAAAACTTTTCATCGCAAAGTTAATCATCTTTATGACGAAAGTTGCGCTACAAAATTTCAGCTATGTATTTACTATCATATCTTTGATCTTGCTACCGATATCTTGTTGCCATATTCATCTTTGTATTTTACGTTAACTTGGCTTTCTTTACCAATAGATTCTCTTTGAATTCTTCTTTTAATCTTTGATGAACTGTTGAAAATTTTTTATCAAACTGCTATATAATTATGCCGCTGCATCTTTTCAGATTTTCCCATCGCATACACTACCTAATATTACAAAATTTGTTATTGTCATATCACTATCATCTACTATCATCTATATTGATGCTATTCTTGTTGATTTTGTGTTGCCATATTCCTCAAAATACTACTACAATATTGCTTAAACTTTTGTCATAAAACTATTGTCTTTTGATGAAAAATTTTGCTAAGTGTTTCTTGCTGCGTACATGTCTAATCTATGCCGAATTTGTTGTTGCCACCCACATCAACACTAAGGCACCCCTCTAGTCTTAAGACGTAGCTGTTGGTTTCCCAACAGTTGTCGTAGCCACTTTTAATCTCTACTATCGGCCCAAACAGCAGCGCAAACTATAGCCTAAACAACAGCCTACCGTAGCCTTGTTCCCGGGCACTTATTGCCACAACCACACTAAACCAGTTGCTTCCCCCAATAACAACTCTAAACCTTCCTTCCTAGCCTCAAGCCACTGTAATCCTTTATAGCGTCCACAACAACCTCAAACCGTAAGCTATCTACCCTAAACTGCAACCTTGATCCATCACCCTTTCGACCGCTAATCCCTACCAAACCGGCTGTTGCCATCAACAACAACACTATGCCACCCCTCTAACCCTAATCCTCTATCACCAAACCCCCCTTATAGCCTCTATAATAACACTAAACAGTAGCATCAACAGCTACCCTTTTGACAAAAATTTTTGTTGCACTACTTTCATTCTACTTGTTGCATCCACACCCGATCCCTACCAAATCCATTGTTGTCATCAACAACAACTTTAAGCTATCCCTCTAACCTTAATCCTTGACCATCATACCTCCTATACAACCCCTATAGTAGTTCTAAACCACTACCCCAATAGCAACCAAAAATAGTAACCAATTAGCCCCAAACTGTAGATGTCTACCACCACCTCTTTCAGCCACCAACCCATCCAACTAGTTCATACCATTGACCCAACAATAAGAGAAGAATCTTGACACCACAGATCTAGGGTCTTAGACCATAGCATTAGTAGATATCAGTGCCAAGTTGGAGGCCTTCGAGACAGGTATGGAGGACAGACTACACACACTCTTTGTAAAATTTAGATTAGGACGATCACCGAGCATGATGAAATTGCAACAAGGCGAGAGTCCAGATCGAAAGGAGAACCCTCTAGAGAAAAAAGAACAAGTGATAGACTCATCATGCTTACGCATAAGGGTGGACTTCCCTCAATGGGAAGACGAAGACCTGACCGGGTGGATTTCGCGCGTCGAGCGATACTTCCGCTATCACAAGACCCCTGAGGCTTCTATGGTTGATGTTGCTGTTAAGCACACCCACAGAGTCCTAACATGGAGGTAATTCAAGAGTGGGGTGTTACACCACTTTGGATCGTTCGAGTATAATAACATCAATGATTAACTTACAAAAATCCATCAAACCTCCACAGTTTAAGAGTACAAACCAGGTTTAAAAGACTCTCTAACCAAGCAAAGAACTAGTTAGAAAAATAACTATTGGGGACTTTCATCGAGGGGCTAAAGCCAGAGATTTAAGGAGAGTCAAAGCGTGATAGCCCTATACGCTGATGGCGGCTATCTCTTTCGTGCGTCTATAGGAAGAACAGCTGAACCAGGAACATTAGATGACCAAGGTAATCACATGACTAGTAGCACAAAGATCCTCGGTCCTATCTACCACCAGCCGACCACCTCAGCCGGAGAAGTTATTAAGAGAAGAACTTCACGATAGATCCGCGAAGGGCTTATGTTGGCATTATGACGAGTTGTGGAGCTATGACCATTATTGCAAAAAGGGGAGATTTCTCATGATTGAACCCATTGAAGAATCTAAACATGAAGAGGAGGACCTCGAGCATGAGGAGAACATTAAGGCAGACCCGTAGCTGGCCGATTGCATGACTCACGCTATAGTCGACTATGTGAACCCACAGATAATTAAAGTTGAAGGATTTCTTAGGCAACGACCTGTCACCATCGTCATCGAGTCTAGGAGCACCAACAACTTTATGAATAACAAGGTTGCTGCCTGATTGATGCCCCAAAATAAAGATTGCAGTAAGTTCGAGGTCAAGATAGCTAATGGCTGAATCCTGAAGTGCAACCAAAAGTGCTCACGGGTGAAATTATTTCTATAGGGCCAAAAGATCATTATTGATTTTTTCCTCTTTCCACTCAGTGATTACGAAGCAGTGCTCAACATTGAATGGTTATTCACTCTAGATTATGTTTCTTAAAAATTTTTAAATTAATTATGAAATTTTTCAGCCATGGGAAATAGGTGATAACGAGGAAAGTATGGGGATGAAGTATCGACCATTTTTATGTAACGCATGGAGAGGGTGCTGCACAAATCGTATATTACCTTCCTAATACAATTTCAAGGGCTATCAATGGAGGAACCAATGATGAATAAAGATCCAAACCTCCCCTCATTGCTTGCTAAATTTTCAGATGAGTTTGTTGAACTAACAAAACTGCCCCTTACCCGGCCGCATGACCACCGCAAGTTCGTGAAGGACGATGGTAAGATCAGCACTCCCCTCATGACATTACTAAAAAAAGATATCTTCCTCTAGCCAGATGAAGCTATAGCAACCATTGATTCCCTCATGGTTATGATTCCATCTGCACCGGTGGTAGCCTTACCCGACTCCGACAAAGTGTTCGTGATCGAATCTAACACATCGGGAGTCGGAATTAGAGTTGTCCCCATGCAAGATATGTTGGGACAAATTGGCACTAAGAGAGCTGGAGGGTGTTGGGGTTGAATTAGTGCAAGTGCTGAAAACTTTGATTTAAGAAAAACTTTTGCTCAAAGTAAAAATGATATTGAAAGTATTTCATTCAAGTAGTAATTTAATCTTATAGAATGATGCTATGTTTCTTGCTTAAAGAAGGCTCAAGTAAGAACATGCAAATCTAAAAGAAAAGATAAGAGACACTCACATATTTATAGTGGTTCGACCACAACTTGGCCTATATCCACTCCTTGAGTCCTCTTCACCAAGATCCACCGGTGTTCACTACTAATCTTCTTCGGGTGAAAATGAAACTCTTACACTTCCCACTCTCTTTTTTATAGGCTTAAGATAGGAATATTACATGCTTTACACTTATAACGAATAAGAGAGGCTTTTACAAAGATTACAACTCTTCTTCCCACTCCCTTGCCTCTTTTTTTTTTCTTGTACAATTTTAGCACATAATTTTTTACAGAATTTCTAGCCTATGTGATAAATACAAGAAGACTTAGGGTATTTATAGACCCCAATTGACTTTAGAAATTAGAGCTAAAAATTCAAACGTATCCAAAAAAATCTAGGTACATGCAGTACCACCGTTGATGTAGATGGTACTATTGTCAAAAGCTACCCAAAAAATAGGGCGGCGATAGTAAAATTGCCAACCTAGGTGGTACAACCGTCACCTGGTGGTACGACTATCGCCCACCATCGGTACAACTGTCAAAAATCCCAAAAAAGTGTTTCCTCTACTTTTCTAATACCGACTTGTACCTTCAATTGACCCCATTCCAGGTCAACCAATTGAGAACAACCTAAACTCAATCCAAACCCAAGTGTGGACCCGGTTTGCCTCACTTGAGTTAATTTAGATTCCTTCTAAATCTAACTCAAGTAGGATTCAAACTTAATCGATGCTAACTATGATGAATTAATTACAACTCTTAAGTCCAACAAGACCCTCCTAACTCCCAATAAGCTTTTCGAGAACCCTTGATGATCTTCCGACGAACTCCCAATGCCTTCTTGGCTAGCTCCTAATCACCTTCGACGAGCTCCTAGTGAACTCCTGACAAGCCCCCGATACCTTCGGCGAGCTTCTAGTGAGTCTCTCGACGAGTTCCCGCTACATCGTTCAAACCCCGGCCCAATGCCCGGACTTAACTCTGGCCCACATTTGATTGTTATTTTCTTTCTCTGTCATAGTTCCTTCATCAATCGTCTTTAACACACATGTTAGATCAACAAACTATTAATTGATTTCATCATCAAAATCTGAGATTCAACAATCTATCCCTTTTTATGATGACATTCAATTGATGACAGGAGTTAACCTTTGCACCCCCTAAATCTATGCCATAATCCAAATAAGGAAAGTTTAAATTCAAGAGAACCAAACACTCTTGAATTCAAGTATCATAACATTCATTTATCAAATTCAAAAATGATATATCATGAATTTAAAAAATCATCAACCATCAAATCATCGATGATATATGATATAATATTAATTTCAACCATCAAATCATGAATCTTCAAGGATATTCTAAGAATTTCAAAATTCATGCATTAGTCATACAATTAATTTGAAATTTTTCTTCTCAATAGGAGAAATATATCAATCTAGTTATTCATCCACCATATGGAAAGATCATATCTTTAGTTGAAAGTTCAATCATGTTTTGCCTCAATAGATATCCAAAATAATAATCATGTCGTGTCATGATCCAATACATAGTACCTAGTTCCATTTGATTAATTTCATCATGATAAAATTGTTTAGGAAGTAGAATACTAATTACTATATGATGAAGTAGTTTTGTGTTGCAAGGTAACATGTGCTCACAACTTTTAGGAACAATAGATAGATTTGGATTATAAAATATGGTGCCTACACCTTCAGAATAAGTAACCCTTATTGATTTAGTATCTCATTGTCCTCTAAAGTAGCAACCACTTCGTTTTTCAGGTATTCCTATAAGATTACAAATTATACTCTGTAATAGTTATATGCTGTCCCATGAGATATGTAGATACCTTATCTTGATCATCTACATACAAGTTGTTGTAGAATAATCTATCAAGTCTTAGATAAATGGATTCATTCATTTAAAGGATGGGTAGGGCATATAAGTTAGCAAACTATTGGACTAGTTCCAAATCTCTTAAATCTTATAAATCTATATATTTACCCTTATGAACACTTCTAAACTAAAGGGTTGAGAATTTTATGGCATGTTCATAGGTATCAAAGAGTATAGGGTCAAAGGTTTCATCTAATCTCTTCTTTCCTTTGTCTCTTGAAAATCTTCTAGAGGTCATTTAAACTACATATATTATAAGTAAAAGGTAAGATCATAGAATAGATTCGGAGAAGAGTTTTTGAGAGTTACCTTTGTTGTGATCTCCTGGAGATGGAGATTGATCCTTAGTTTTGAAAAGTAGAGGGATTTCTCTTGATTTTTTAGAGGAAAAGCAAAGAGAAAGAGAGATGGAGAGGGTTTTAGAGTGGTATGGAGAGGTTTAGGGTCAGTTCCACCGTCGGCCCTAAGTGGGGTTTATACAAGCAGGGCTTCGGGTGGTGGAATCGCCACCTGAGCAATCCAACCGCATCTGGACAATGTACTCTAGCGATCCTACTATCAAACCAATGGTGCCACCACTAGTGCATTAATTTCAAAAAATAATTTTATATACATGCAATAAACAACCTATTCAATTATCATAGCATTTTAAATCAATATTACATCCAAACTAATATTCAATCATCAAAAGAAAAATTATTAAGATCTTTAGCATCTTAAATTATAGTTATTAACGTTTTGGAATAGATCTTAATATTTTACTTACAAATTCAAAATTAGAAAAATATTTACTAAGAGCTTTTAGACCATTGACGTCATCCGTGAACCGTGTGTACATGTCTCCAAAGGTCTTACTTGATTTCATTCTAAACAATTCATAACTATGAACTAAAATATTAACCTTAGACTCTAACTCTACTAGTGCCTTCATGTATAATTTCAACTATGTGTCAAATATCATAAGCATTTTTACAAATAGAAACTCGATTAAATTCACTTCTCAAGTACACAAAATAAAGCATTCATAGCTTTTGTATTTAATGAAAAACCCTTCTTTTCTAAATCATTTCATTCGTTCATTGATTTGAAAGACTTTTCAAAACTATTTTCAACTATGTGGCATAAATCAAAATCCATATAAATAAGAAAAATACACATTCTTGTTTTCCAATATGTGTAATCCATCCCATTAAACATAAGAGGACGTGTAATAGATTCAGTGAGAGGATATGCAATAGAATGTCCCTAGTTCATGCCAAACGAAGCCATTTATTCACTTGGGTGTTTAGTCCAATGAGTAGCACGTGGCTTTGATACCAATTGTCAGGATCAATTGGTACTAAGAGAGGGGGGGAAGGGGGTGAATTAGTGCAAGTGCTGAAAACTTTGGTTTAAGAAAAACTTTCACTCAAAGTAAAAATGATAACGAAAGTATTTCGCTCAAGTAGAGTAAGTGAGCAATTTAATCTTATAAAATGATGCTAAGTTTCTTGCTTAAAGAAAGCTCAAGTAAGAACATGCAAATCCAAAAAAAAATAGAGACACTCATAGATTTATAGTGGTTCGGCCATAACTTGGCTTACGTCCACTCCCCGAGTCCTCTTCATTGAGGTCCATCGGTGTCCACTACCGATCTTCAGATGAAGACCAAACTCTTACACTTCCCACTCTCCTTTTCACAAGCTTAGGAGACGAACCTTACAAGCTTTACACTTACAACTCACAAGGGAGACTTTTACAAAGATTACAACTCTTTTTTCCACCCCCTTGCTCCCTTTCTTTTTCTTGCACAATTATAGCACATAATTTTCACAAAATTTTTAGCCCAATTTATTATGCTAAATGCAAGAAGACGGGGTATTTATAGACCCCAATTGGCTTCAAAAATTAGAGGGAAAATTCAAATATATATGAAAAATCTAGGTATGAGTGGTACTATCATCGACACTGACGATATTGCCACCGAAAGCTACCCATAAAACTGGGTGACGATGGTACAATCGCTGACCTGGGTGATACAACCGTCACCTGGGCAGTACAACCATCGCCCACCAATAGTACAACCATTAAAAATCTGAAAAAGTGATTGCCCAACTTTTATAATCATGACTTGTATCTTTAGTTGACCCCTTTCTAGGTCAACCAATTGAGCTTAACCTGAGCTCAATCTAATCCCAAATGTGGACCTAATTTGCCTCACTTGAGTTAATTTGGATTCCTTACAAATTTAACTTAAGTAGAACTCAAACCCAAACTAATGCTAACTATAACTAATAAATTACAACTAATATGACTATCATGTCTAACAAGACCCTCCTGACTCCTAGCAAGCTTTTCAATAACTCCCAATAATCTTCTGGTGAGTCTCTTGGTTTTCTTCTGGTGAACTCCCGATGCTATCCTAGCAAGCTCCCAATTACTTTCGATAAGCTCCCAGCGAACTCTCAGTAAGCCTTTGATCCCTTCGACGAGCTCCCACTAAACTCCCAACAAGCTTCCGATACCTTCATCAAGCTTCTAACGAGTCTCTCTGCGAGTTCCCACTGCATCGTCCGAACCTCAACCCAATGCCCAGACTTGACTCTGGCCCAACATCTGATTATTATTCTCTCTCTGTCATAGTTAATCCTATATCAATCATCTCTAACACACATGTTGATCAATAACCCATTAATTGATTGCTAGTTACAAGTGCCATGCAAGCCAATCACGTGAATAATGGCACGTGTGACATGCTACATTATCTTTTTATTTATGATTAATATTGGCATATTATCATATTATATTATCTATTACATATATATTGTGATGTTCTTGGTTTTGTGTAATGGGAATCAGATCGTGATGAGATCATGATAATGAGATTGATTCACCTTTAAACATATATCTTAAATAATCCCGATCATAGGTTACTCGAGAGGGGCATCGAGATAACCGAACAGATCGGTATACTATATACCCATCCATATGATAGAGGCGGTTAGTCTCATAGCCACTTATGTGGAGACACTAAGGATATAGTACAGGTGCTTATTAGAAAGTGAGTTCACTGATTGATCCGCTTATAAAATATTGTATAGTTAATGATACCTAATGTCCGACAATAATTCCATAGTCCCAGTTGTATATCTAGTCCTTAGACTTAAGACATAAAGGATGTTTTGTTTGAGTACTCCTTTCTTTGACACCAAACTTACAGGTTTGGAAAGTTCTAGATTTAGTATAGCTAGTTACCGGGATTGGTAGCCAACCTTATGAAGGCAATTGAGTGTCAATAAAGGATCATCCACTCTCGATATCATGAGAGGAATATCCCGTATGTGCTTACTCAAACAAATCCCTGGCTAGGGTCATTCGGATTAAGAGAGAAAGAGTTCTTCAGTAGAATCCGACTATAGCAATACAAATTGATTACGTATATGACCTGACAGTAGTCCCATATCCAATATATGATTTTTGGGATATTAGTTGGATAAGGGATTATAGATACACAGTAATTATGGACAAATAGGTTCGAATTTGATCCCCTTGTACCATCTAGGGACTTTGGCATAGTGGCCTAGTACGTCCATAGTCGATGAGTCGAGTGAATTATTATAGAGATAATAGTTCACTATATCAGAAGGAGTTCTGATGGGAGCAACTCATGGCCAGCTCAATATCGAGCCTAGAGGGTCACACACATATGGTGGATGCTTAAACGAATAGAGGATTGGATAGAGATCCAATTAGCCCCAATTCTTATTAGATAGGATCTTATGCTGATGGACTCCTTGTTTAAGACTCAATTAGAGGCCTAAGGAGATTATTGGATAGAGATCCAATAATGCAAGATTGGTGGGTTATTGAATGAAGATCCAATACTCACTAAGGCAGGACCCCTAGGGTTTTGGTGGCTCTTTATAAATAGGAGGAGAGATTCATGATTGATAGGCTATAGCCTTGGCCTCCCCCTCCTATTCTCCTCCCTCCCTCTGTATAAGAGTTGCAAGATCAGATTGGAGGAGATTCGCTGTAGAGATCCATCGTGTCGATATCGCTATAGAGGAAGACGCTTGACTTCCTTCATTCTCTCCATCTGGATCTAGAATACAGGGATATACAATCTCCCTAGGTAAAAATAATCTATCACATGATGCGATTTTTTTTATTTTTGCGACTTTCTCGCGACCCAATATTTGCACGAGATTTGATCTACGTGGGAAACCTATTTTGTTTAGATTTTTGTTGTGCATGTGATGCTCCAACTAAGGTTTCCCAATATTGATTTCATCATTAAAATCCAAGATTCAATAATCTCCCCCTTTTTGATGATGATAATCAATTGACGATGGGAGTTAAACCTTATTCCCCCTAAATTCATGCCATAATTCAAATAAGAAAGACTTAAATTCTAGGGAAAACCAAACACTCTTGAATTAAAGTATCATATCGTCCATTTATCAAATTTTAAAATGATATATCATGAATTTCAAAATCATCAAATTATCAATAATACATAATATTTATCTCAACTAATCATGAATAATTAAATTTTCAAGAATATTTCAAGAATTTTAAAATTCATGCATTAGTAATACAATGAATTTAAAAATCTCCTTCTTCGAGAAGAGATTGTCTCTCCCTTTGTCATATATGTATTATTTTTCATATTTGTGTCATCAATACATCATTTCTCCCCCTTTGTCATCATCAAAAAGATTTGGAGTAATGAGCAAGTAATTTTATGATATGTAAACCCATCATATGTCAAATTTTTTTATATTTATACAAAATAAATATGATTAAATGTTTAATTATTTTATTGCTCTTCCTTAGTAAAATAGGATTTTCTTATGAAAATTTTTCTTCCCCTTTTGTGAATAAGAAGGAAAGGGAAATGAAGAGGAGGGATAGATTCAAAAGTATTAAAAAAATCCATGAATCAGAATAATTTTTAAGAAAGGATATAAAAGAGAGCTCATATCAAAAATCATAAAAATTATTGTCATATATTCTTCTTTTGTAAACATTCATCAAGATTCATAAAACAAGAATAATCTTTAAAAATATCTCAGCTCAAAAATTTGAATCCCCTTCTTATGTTTATTTTAACGAGAATCATTTTGAAAGTGAGTTCAAAAATCCAAGAAATCTAAAAAGAATTAAGAGCTACTCATGTATTTAGATTACATGATCTTTAAACATAAATAGCAAATCAAAATAGCAAATTATATTTTTTAAAGATAATTTTCATGTAAGTTTTCTTTCCTTTTTGTAAACAAGAAAGAAAAAACAAGGAAGGGGAGTGAAAAATATCATCACAAAAATAGAGCTTAATCTAGTAAATTCCAAAATTTAAGAGTTAAGAACTACCCATGCAATTTAATTTATTTTATATATGTTTCAAACAAGAGTAGTAAATCATGCATTTTGAAGATCATCTCATGTAAATTTTGATAAGAAGCATAATTTATAAAAGTCACAAATTCCAAAAGAAAATATGATAGCAAATCAAGCTTAAATTGTAAATCATGCATTTAGAAAATTTAAAATTATAAAATTTCTTCTAAGCAAATTGTCTCTCATTCATTATTATCATATCCAATTTGCTTATAATTATATTGATAGTTTTATCTCCCCTTTTTTGTCATTGTCAAGAAAAGGAATATGATAGTATATATATTTTTTTACATTAATGTTCTAGTTACACCCAAAAGTATAAGGGTATCATGTCATTAAAAATAAAAATTCAAATCCAAAAACACTATTTAATAAATTTATCCCTCTTTTTTGTTTTGTGAATTTCAACATAAATAATCAAGAAATCTTATATATTTAAAATTTCAAGTAAAATAGAAATCCAATCATGCAAATCTCATGTATTTAAAATTCCTAATTTTTTTAAAGCAAATCGCTCCTCATCCAATATTAAAAATTTTTTATATCCAAATTTTCTTCTAACCAAATTAATAATGTTGTCTCCCTCTTTTATATTATCAAAAAAGATTATAATGATATGTTTTCTTTATGACATAAATATAAATGGATCATGTCATTAGAGATGAAAGATCAAATCACGAGCACCAAAAGATATGATTTCTTTTAACAAATCTCTCCCATTTTTTTGTAAATAATGAAAATGAGTCTTAGGGGATTAAATAATCTTGATTCATCCAAGATAAATCTTAAGACACCTAATACATTTAAATAATTTTTTAATAAAATAAAAAATGATCTTGATAAAAATCTTACTTTTAATTGTTAAGATTATAAATCTTCTTTTTATTAAAAAGAGAAAATCATAGAGATTAAATATAATTTTTATAAAAAATAAGTCAAGTCAAGAAATAAAGAAAATTTTTATAATAAAATAAATGTCATTTAATCTTCAACTTATCACAAATTTAAGAAATGTTAATTTTAGTGATAAGTTATACTAAGAAGGAACTCATAAGTAATTATGTCATGAAGGATATTATTATCAAATCATGAATGCTAAAGGCATGATTTATTTTGATAAATTTCTTTGTAGATCAAAGCTTTTAGAAATATTAGGAGATCAAAGGAGAGTCTTCATTCATAAAAATATCAAGATTATAAATAAATTATAAAAAAATAGAATATTTTGATTTGTATATAGGAAACTTCAAATTGTCAAGAATATGGTTCATAAGAAGATTTTCAAGTTATAGATTATGGTTTATAATGAAAATGTCTCATGTTATAATTTTAAAAGATTAAAAAGATAAATAATTATTCATTTGGATAATTGGCTTTAATAAAACATATAAATCATAGTAAACTATCTTTATTTATATGAAGATCTCAAGTTACAATTTTTAAGTTATAGATTCAAAGAGACAAATTATGATTTATTTATATAATTTTCTTTGAACGAACTTGATTTATATAAGGATTTCAAGTTTCAATTTCTTAAGATGTCAAGATCATGATTTAAGTTATCAAATCATCAAAATTGAAACATCAATAAAGTTAAATAGATTCATCAATTTCTTTAAAAAAAATCATTTAAAAACATATCCAAAATCATCATCAAAATCATGTTTTGAAAAATTTCAATGAAGGTAACATAGATTATTTTTCAAAAGAAAATAGCTAAAGTTTCCTAATTTATTTTTATATTTTAAGAGATTCAATAATAATGATATCAAATGATCTCTTGTTGAAGTGTTGATAGGATAAAAATAATTAAAAATAATTATATTCTTTTTAGTTGTTTCATGTGATTTGTTTTAAAAATGTTTTTATCATAAAAATTGAGTTTCATTTAGAGAAGAAAAATCAAAATCATAATAAGATATTTTCAAACAAGTAAAATATTTTCAAACATTTTAAGACTAAAAAACCAAGTATTATTTCCAAAATAAATCATCAAAATCATTATAATAAAATATTTTCAAACAAGATATTCAATTCATTTTAATTCCAATGATTTTTCTTTCTTAAATGAGTATAATTCTTTAGACTTAGTGAAATGAGTTACCATGCTCATTTCATTTTTATTTCAAAAATATTTTTAATTTTTAAAAAATACTAGAAAATGAAGCATAATTTTTCTCTCCCTTTTCTATGTTATTCTATGCTCAAATTCTATCATTCAACAATAATAATTCAATCATACAACCCATATAATTATCATAGTATTTAAATCAATATAACATTTAAATCAATCATTCCACAAACTTAGTCATTAATTATAATATTTAAACCATTTAACAATAATCTTTACATTTACATCAACATTCAAGCTAATGATTTTGAACCAATGATATTATCAAAAATAAAATTATAACTTTCCATTGAAAATAGTCCCTTTTTTTTATTTTTGTACTAGCATACTCCAGTTGTGTATCGTCAAGATTAGTTGTGTAATCATGGACCTTTTTTAATAAAAATATTTGTTATAATCGAAACAAAGATCATTAAGTTTCAATCATCATGATTCAAATAATATTTTACTTTTGTCATTTTGGTAGAAAGCTTGATAAGTGAGTTAGATCTCAAGTCATATTGCTTGAGTATCCACTATCAAGATATCATTTGTTTTTGCTCTTAGCCTTATTATAAGACAACTCTACAAGATGGAATGTTTTGTTTTAGGTACCCATTTAAGTTTGGGTCCCTCATGAAAGGTTCTTCCCATTTTCTCTAATGACTTGAGGTTGTTTATGATTTCTTTACAAATCCAAATTAATTTATATGGATAATATTTTCTAAATGAACACCTATGGGCAAAGTGTCCACATCTACCACAAAAATTACATTTATTTTTTAGCAAAGAGTATAATGTGGGTCTTCTAATAAGAGTAATTGGCTTTTGATGAGTACTGCTCACAATACCAATACCTTCCTTACGAACATGACCCTTATCAACATGGATCATATTCTAAGTCTTATTGTCTATCTTAGGCCAATTTAGAGTTTCTTGTAGTATGCCATTTTCTTATTTAATTACCTCTAGTGGCTCACACTTAGAACAAGAAAAACATAATGTTGATGCATCATTCAAAGTTTCATGTTTAGCGCATGAATTGTGTGATGGTGCTACTTCATGCATTTTTTCAAGTTTACTAACTAATGAGTTATGCTCTTTTTTAAGTAGTTTTTAATAATTATTCTAAATTCATCACAAAGCTCATGAAAAATATTTAATAATTCATCAAAAGTAAATGAGATATTTGAGGAATTACTTACCTCATTGTGGTTAGCCACAAGTACGAAATTCTCCACTTCTTGGTTGTGCACATCAACTTCGGAGTGCCTCAGCTTCTTGCATTCATAGTAAGAGGTTTTATTTAATTTAAATTCATTTTTATGGTTTTCATTCATTAATTTATTTGATTCATTTATCAAACATTCAAAGTTCTTATCGCTCGAGATTTTACTCGAGAAGTCATATGTTATTTTCAGTTTAAATTCCTTCCTGTTCTTTAGAAGGTGTTCTTGGGTTCTTAATGTCAAATCCTTCCTATTCTTTGAAAGGTATTCTTCTTGTTCATTTTTATAAGTCATTTTATTCATTGATTCATTTAAATTAATTATATTTTTTGATGTCATTTCTAATTTATATTAAATCTCAAAAGCTGAATCATATGTAGAAATCCGATCAAACTCGTTTTTATTTAAAACATAGAATAAAGTATTCAGAGCTTTGGCATTTAAAAAAAATATATTTTTCATAGTCATTCCAATCATTTATTAGATTGGATGACTTCTGAAAACCTTTTGTCAATAATACACTATAAATAAAAATCTATCGAAATAAAAAAGATACGCATTCAAATTTTCTAAGAGGTGTAGTCTGTCTCATTTAACATAGGACTTGTGATGCATTGACTCTCGTTAATGCCATAATAAGTCATTTACTCACTTGGGTATTAATCCAATGAGTATAACTTGGCTTTGATACCAATTGTTAGGATCAATTGATACTAGGGAGGGGGGGCGGGGGGTGGGGGGGTATGTGAAAATTAGTGTCAGTGTAAAAATCTTCGATTCGAAAAACTTGCTAATGTAAAGAACAAAATCAGAAGTGCTTCTTAAATTTCATTGGAAATGAATAAGCAAATAATTTAAGACAATGTTAGAAAATGACGCTTGTATCTTTCTTTAAACTAGTTAAGAGCAATCAAAAGAAGTAAATAAGGCAAGAGTAGAGAGCTCACAAATTTATAGTGGTTCAACCTCAACCTGGCCTACGTCCACTTCCCGAGTCCTCTTCTCCGAGGTCTATCGGTGTCCACCATCAATCTTCTTTGGATGAAGATCAAACCCTTACACTTCCCACTCTCTTTTTCATAGACTCATGAGAGAAACCTT
Source organism: Ensete glaucum (assembly GCA_021527575.1). Classification (NCBI taxonomy): domain Eukaryota; kingdom Viridiplantae; phylum Streptophyta; class Magnoliopsida; order Zingiberales; family Musaceae; genus Ensete; species Ensete glaucum. Next base: position 34,682,496 of record CM038558.1, on the reverse strand, counting down.
ACAAACTCAGAAGGGAGACTTTACAAGAATTATGATAGAACCCCAGAAGGAGCTTTATAGATTTTGATCCTTGAGGGGGATCAACCCTTGGAACGCTACAGGGGTTCCTCCCTCCTAGACCCAGCACAAGGCCAAAATAAAATAGATGATTGCTTGCTTCAAGAGGGGGGCGGCTACATCTTTAAATAGAGATCAAAACCCTAGCCTAAGGGGGTGCTTACCTAAGTAAAATTATCCCTTTGCCCCTTCTATAACCAACCTACCTTAATAGGAATAAAGGGCGACTAATTTGGCTCTATAGCAGACCTAACCAAGGGGAAACCCTAGCCGACCAACCAAGTAAGGGGGGCGGCAGTTACTAAGCCCCAAGGGGTAATCTAAACTTAGTCATACTCCTTTATAAGATAGGAGTGGCTTTAATGTAATCTAATAGGGTTTTTATTGACTAGTACTAAGATGATTAGGACTCAACCCTGTTGGAGTCCTATCAAGTCCACCCTTTTCAGATCAGCCTTGTCCTCAAGGCTGAGGGTCCATAAACTCTGAAAACTGGATCTTTAACTCCTCGTGTGACTCCCATGTTACATCTTCGGATGGTAAGTTAGTCCATTTTACAAGTACTTCGGTTGAAGGGTGTCATCGACGCATCACAATCCTCCGATCAAGTATAGCTTTAGGTTGGGCTTTGATTTCGCCATCATTAGTGGTGCTCGGTAATTGAGTCTAGGCTTTCTCATGTTCTCCCAACTTTAGCTTCAATAAGGATACATGGAAGACGGGATGTATCTTAGCATCATCTGGAAGCTTTAATTTGCACGGCCCCAATGCACCCTAGGATCTGGTATGGTCCATAAAATCATGATGATAGCTTCATTGATGTTCTTGCGTTGATTGATAGCTGCTTGTATAGTTAGAGCCAAAGGTAGACCCAATCTCCCACTGTGAATTCCCACTCACTCTAGTGGTTATCTGCTTGTTGCTTCATGCGGGCTTGAATGACATTCAAGTTATCTTTCAGCAGTTATAGCAGTTTATCCTTGGTAATCAAATTTTGGTCAACCTGATCTACTTTGGCTGAACTAAGCACATATCTGGGTATTACAGGGGTCGGTAGGCCATACAATGTCTCATAAGGGGTACATTTAGTTGATGAATGAAATGTCGTGTTGTACCATCATTCGGCCCAAGGAAGCCATTTTGTCCACTCTTTGGGTCAATCACTGGTGAAGCACCATAGGTATGTCTTGAGGCATCTATTCACCACTTTTGTTTGGTCATCTGTTTAGGGATGATAGGTTATGCTCATCTTCAATTGGGTGTCCTATAGATGAAAGCGCTCTATCCAAAATTTACTTGTGAATACCCTATCATGGTTGCTCACAATCGACCTTGGCATCCCATGCAGTTTTACTATATGTTCCACAAAAAGTTGAGCAATACTAGCAACAGTATAGGGATGTTTCACCGTGCAGAAGTGAGCATACTTGGTTAGGTGATCTACCACCACAAAGATCATGCTTTTACCTTGGGATAGTGGCAGCCCCTCGATGAAGTCCATAGAAATGTTGATCCATGCTGAGTTCGGTATGGGTAGTAGCTGTAGTTTCCCCAGACTTGCTATTGTTTCACCTTTCTACTATTGACATACATCACATTTGGATACATAATCATAAATTGATTTTTTTATGCCTTTCCAAAAGAAGTTTTGTTTTACCCTTTTGTAAGTTCTCAGAAATCCAGAATGCCCTGCTGAGGGTGAAGAATGCATCTCGTGCAAAATAATTTGAATGCAAGAGGAAGAAAGAACAATAACAAATCGGTCTTTGTAGCGCAAGTCCTTCGAATCCCATGACTAGTAACCCATGGACCCCGGGTCCTTCTCCAACTTTTCTATAATGGCTCAGGCTTCAGGATCATTCTTTCATTCCTCCCTAATATTGTCGAGGAAGTCGATGGAGGGAAGAGAGATGGCTGAAATTTTAGCTTGTCTCGGTAGCCGAGATAGGGCATTTGCAACAACATTCTCCTTTCCTTTTCTGTAAGTAATTTCATAATCAAAGCCAAGGAGATTAGTTACCCATCATTTAAGGCTTCGGTGGTCGATCTTAATCTGGAAGCATCGGCCGATCAGGTAGGGTCTTCACTTTGTAACTACGTGTATGATATCAAGCATTACTTTGTCATACATGGATATTTTAAGATGTAAGAGAGATAAAGCTTTACTGGTGTAGGCAAGGGGTCAACCATCTTGCATTAGAATAGCCCCAATTCTAACTTTGGATGTGTTGGCCTTAATCACAAAAGTTCGACTGAAATTGGGTAGCGCTAGGACTGGCGTCATCATCATGGCGGTCTTGAATGTTTCAAAGGCTACGGAGGCTTGATCCGATCATGAAAAGGAGTCTTTCTTGAGTAGGGACATGAGTGAGGCATTGATCTTACCATAATCTTTCACGAACTTTCGGTAGTAGCCTGTGAATCCAAGAAAGCCGTGTGGTGATTTTACGTTTGTAGGTCTCGGCCATCCTTGCATTACCTCGATCTTTGTTGGGTCTACTGCCACTCCATCTTCTAATATAATGTGCCCTAGATACTCCACTTTATGCTGTAAAAAATTATATAGAAACTTTCAGAAGATGTCATTCATCAAGCTTTGAAAGGTAGAATGAGCATTTGTAAGTCCGAAAGGAATTACCAAAAACTTATAGTAGCCGTTATACGTGCGAAATACGGTTTTCGGAATATCTTCAGTGCATACCCAAATCTGATGGTATCTGAATCAGAGATCTAATTTAGTAAAGACTCAGGCTCCTTTTAATTCATCCAAGAGTTCATTTACAAGTAGAATAAGATATTTGTCCTTGACGGTGATGGTGTTTAAAGCCTGGTAGTCAACGCACATCTGCCATGTATCATCCTTCTTGCATACTAGCAACACCGGTGAGGAGTAAGGGCTATAACTCTGTTGAATCACCCCGGTGTCAAGCATCTCTTTAACAATATTCTCGATCTTATCCTTCTATAAGTGAAGATAGCCATATGGTCACAAATTTGCTGGAGGTTTGCATGGCAAATTAAGAATGTGGTGGTCATGCAGCCGGTTAGGGGGCAGCCCGCGCGGCTCTGAGAAAACATCTATGAATTCATCCAGTAAATAAGCAACCTTAGGATCTGAATTTTATATTGTTCTCACTCCTTAGATGGTTGTTGGATATGCATCAAGAATCCACCATGTGCTTTATGTAAAAATTTCTCCATTCGTTGTGACGAAACGGTGGAAATATGGCTCTCTCGCTTGCCTTATAACGTGACCTGTCTCCCTTTGTAATAAAATTTCATGATTAATTTAAAAAATTTTAGGAGATATCACCTAGCATTGCGAGCCATTTGATCCTGAGTATAGCTTCATAATCATCAATGGGTAGGAGGAAGAAATTAGCTATCACTTCTTGCTCTTGGAGGAGTAGTTTCACCAGCGGGTACCATTGGTCACAATTGAGAATTGGGCCGTCGGCGACCTTTACATCGAATTTGTTGCAACCTTCAATTTGAAGTGCCAAATGTGCAACAACCTTACTATTGAGAAAGTTATTTGTGCTATCTGTGTTGATGAGAATGGTGATGGGCTGTTGTTTTAGAAGTCCTCCAACTTTTATCATCTGCGGGTTCGAGTAGCTAGCTCATTCGTCCACTGCGTAGTCGGCCGGTTGGGACTCTTCCTCCATGGCTTCTTCTTCAGATTCAAGGGCTTCTTCAAATGGTTCATTATCCTCATCCTCCACTGGTTCAATCACAAGGAACCGACCCTTTTTGCAATAATGTTCTCGGCTCCATGGTTTATCATAGTGCCAACATAATCCTTTAGTCGATCGTTCATGAAGGTCAACCCTCATCAATGTTTCTGGTGCAGGGTCTCAGATGGTAGTAGAGGGGGCTATAGGCCTTGGCATGGCTGGTCGAGGAGCAACCCTTGTTCTTCGTGTCTCTTCGTTTAATCGTTCTTCTTGAATATGTGTAAAGAAAATCGCTGCCATAAGAGTGTACGGTTGTCGTGCCTTTACTTCTCCTCGAATCTCCGGCTTTAGGCCCTTGATGAAAGTTCTTAAAAGTTTTATTTTAGACTAATCCATAATTTAATTAGATAAATGTTCAAATCTTATTTAGTATTCTTGTATTGTGAAGGTTTGATGAATCTTTGCTAATTGTCCATCGATGTTGTGAAAATCATTTGGTCCGAAGCGATTCAATAGTCCTTTCTTGAATTGCTACCAAGAGAGTCCTCCATAAGTGTGCTCAAACCAATTAAATCACTGAATAGCATCTCCCTCGAGGTGGATGGCAGCAATCTCCACCCGTGTGGCATCGACGGTTCGGTAGAACCAAAAATAGCGCTCTGCGTGTGAGATCCACCAAATCGGGTCTCATTTTTACCATCTAGGGAAGTCAACCTTCATGCATGGATTGTTGAAATCAGAGGTGATGTGGCCACATTCTTGAGGATCATCTCGCTGATCTGAAGTTTCTTCATGCTGTGATTTCATCAGGCTCTACGGTCGGCCAATGCTGAATTCGGTGAAAAGGGATTATATCTTCTCTTCCATGCGGTTTTCAAAGGCTTCAAGCTATGTAGATAGCCGCCTCTGATACTATAATATATGCCTCTAGATCTATAATATTGAGGTCCTTTTCTATTGTCGGGTTAGTGGCATGGAAATTTTGGAGAAGGGGGTGGCCAATTGGAAGGTGAATCGGTTTAGATGGAAGTAGGCTATGGTTTAGGGCCGAATTGGGTGGTTGTTTGGGTTTGATTTAGGGTAAGGTTTAGATAGATTTTTAGTGATGATGGTAGGGTTTTGAGATGAGGAAAAGAGAGTATGAAATCCCATAAAAAATAGCACTTAAATTGGATAGAATTCAGTGAAAAAAGGTATTACGATGTGCTGTCCTACCGAACTAATTTTACATCAGAGAAACAATGACTTCTTGACATAAATTCTAGAGGAAAGTTCAAGAAAATTATGCAGAAACCCTTGTTCAGATGTTGTTAATACCAGTAAAAGGTTTAACAAGATTTTGGCAGCATAATAGTAAGGAAATAGGGCAAAAGATGAAAGGCAGAACCTTTATTGTAAAATTCTAGCACAAGAAAACCGGTTCCAGAAGGAGTATTTTCCAGAAATCAATCCCAGATGAAATCCAAGTTGATCCTTAGACTTGTGTAAAAATTTTGGCCAGAATGGAGAAGAAGTAAACTGGTGTCAAGAGGCGAAAAGAAGGCTAAAAATTTCTACAGCGTTTCGCTTTTGCAACAACGATAACGTTTGCAACGAACGAAATTTGCAGCGGATAAAATTTAGGAAAAATCTTTAACATTTAAAGTAAAGAATCTTGTAGCAGTAAAGAGACATGGATGATAAAAATATACCAGATTTCTAGATCACAAAGGGGGCGGCAGCAGATGGATGGATTTGCGGCTTGGTGGGCGACGGTGGATGGAGGCAACATCAAAAGCAATTGTGGGAATTACTTGAAAGATAGAGGCGTTGATGAGGACTATAAGGCAGTAGGAACGTGGCTCTGATACCAGGTGATAGAACCCTAGAAAGAGCTCTATAGATTTGATCTTTGAGGGGGATCAACCCTTGAAACGTTATAAGGGTTCCTCCCTCCTAGACTTAGCACAAGTCTGAAATAAAATACATGATTGCTTGCTTCAAGAGGCGGGTGGCTATATCTTTAAATAGGATCAAAACCCTAGCCTAAGTGGATGCTTACCTAAGTAAAATTACTCCTTTGCCTCTCCTATAGCCGACCTGCTTTAATAGGAACAAGGGACGACTAAGTTGGCTTTATAGCCGACCTAAGCAGGGAGAAACCCTAGCCGACCAACCCAGTAAGGGGGCGGTGTCTACTAAGCCCTAAGAATTAATCTAAACCCTAGCCACACTCCTTTATAAGATAGGAGTGACTTTATTATAATCTAATAGGGTTTTTATTGACTAGTACTAAGATGATTAGGACTTAACCCTACTAGAGTCTTATCAAATTATAACTCTTTTCCTCACTCTCCTGCCCCTTTCCTTTTATTTATAATTTTAGCACACAATATGTTCACAGAATTTCTACCTCAATGTGTTGTTCTAAATGCAAGAAATCGTGGGGTATTTATAAACCTCAATTGGCTTTAGAAATGAAGCTAAAATTCAAATGTATTCGAAAAATCTGGGTATGGGTGCCAACCGCTGAAAGCTACCCGAAAAACTAGGTGGCAATGGTACAATTGTTGGGAATCCTAAAAAAGTGAATCCCTCTACTTTTCTAATCCTGACTTGTACATTTAGTTGATTCCTTTCCAGATCGACCAATTTACCTCAACCTGACCTCAATCTAATCTCAATTGTGGACCTGCTTTACCTCACTTGAGTTAATTTGGATTCCTTCCAAATCTAACTAATCAATGACAACCAATGTAACCATTAAGTCCAACAAGACACTCCTGACTCCCGATAAGCTTTTTCGTGACCCCCGATAATCTTTGGACGAGTCTCTTGGTCTTCTTCTAGTGAACTCCCGATGCCATCCTGGTAAGCTCCCGATTACCTTAGGCAAGCTCCTAGCGAACTCCTAGCAAGCTTTTGATACCTTAAACAAGCTTCTAGTGAACTCACAGCAAGCCTTTGATCCTTCGACGAGTTCCCAGCAAGCTTTCGATACCTTCGACAAGCTTTCGGCAAGTCTCTCGACAAGTTCCCACTGCACCGTCTGAACCTCGGCCTAATGCCCGAACTTGACTCTAGCCCAACATCTGATTATAATTCTCTCTCTGTCGTAGTTAATCCTACATCAATCATCTTTGACACACATGTTAGATTAATAACTCATCAATTGATTTCATCACTAAAATATGAGATTCAACATATATGATCTCACTAAGTAATCAATCTCTCATGTATCGCAGTTTTTGGTTTTGTAATTTTTCACGTACCAATATTTGCATGACGATGTGATAATTATGCGAAACCAGTTTTGTTTTATTCTTTCACTGCATATGTGATACTCTTTCTATTAAATCTCAGATTTGTTAATGAAATCAATTAATGAAGTTTTGATATAATTAGCATTTGAGTAATATATGATTAGCTTCAATCAAGGAGAGAAATTAATTAAAGCAAGAAGAATCAATTATTGGATCGTTGTGGAATATGTCAGAAGATTAGTTGACATGTTGGTAAAAGGCATCATGTCATGAGTTTGGGCATTAGGCCAAAAGGGTTGGACATTGTGCTAAGGAGATTAGATGTTGCAGAGGTCAACATGTCGATTGGACAATATGCCATAAAGAGAGGACAATGCGCCAAATGGTAGGATGAAGCACTAGATGAACCAATAACAAGCCGGACAAAATATGTCTCATGCTTTATAATTATTTGTTTAGATCAAAGTAGTTTAGAGTTCTAATTGAGTTAATTTTCAATATAATTAGACCAATTTAATTAGGAGCCCATTAGGATATAATTAAGCCTTAATTAAGACTAATTTGAGCCCATTATGAGGCTCATTTTATTGATATAAAAAGAGGTACAACCAAGTCAAGATATGATACATCTCAAGATATGAAAAGTACTCAAACATACTTTTTTGAAATACCTAGGCAGTGGTACCATCGGCAACAGGTGGTAGTACCACTTATTTCGGGCGATGGTACCATCAGAGCCCAAAATTTTGAGCTCTCTTTTATGATCGTACTACCCGATGCTAGTGGTGGTACCGCTAGTATCCCAATATCTCTACCTAGGTATTCTTGCTTAGAATAGGAAGAAAAGAGCAAGATTGAGATCAAAAAACTTATGAGAAAACCATGTTAGGGAGTTGAATTCCCTTCTCTAGAGGCTTAGAGGTAGTTCTAAGGGAGAGTGTGAGGGAATACTTATAAATGATTATAAAGGTTCTCTCCTGAGCCTATGAAAAGAAGAAAAGAGTTGTAAGGGGTGGTCAATCTTCATCCTTTAAAAAAGATTAGTGGAAGTCGGTGGCATCGAGTAAAGAGGAATCGAGAGTGGAGTAGGTCACGTAGACCGAACCACTATAAAATTGGTGTGCTTTCTCTTCTTTGCTATTTACTTTTGATGCTTACTTAGCTGCTTATTCATTTTATACTTAGTTTTCATCGTGAAGTTTTATAATCTGACATTTTTATAAAAACACTAATTCCAATCCCGTACTACCCACCCCCCACCCCCCCTCTTAGTGCAGATTCAGTCCTAACACTATGGAAAAGTACCAAAGCACCAATATTTATACGAGGACATGATAAATATGGGAAACCAATTTTATTTTGTTCTTCTACTACACATGTGATACTTTTTCTATTGAACCTCATAGTTTGATGATGAAATCAAATGATGAAGTTTTGATTTAATCAACATCTAAGTGATGCGGGATTAGCTTCGATCAAGGAGAGATAAATTGATTAAAGCAGAAAGAATCAATTATTGGGTCAGAGTGGAACATGTCAGAAGATTGGTTAACGTATCGGCAGAAGACTTCATGCTATGAGTTCAGGCATCGAGCCAGAATGATCGGATATGAGCCAAGGAGATCAAATGTTGCAGAAGTCAACATGTCGATTTGGCAATACGCCACAAGAGAGGACGATGAGTCGAAGGGTCAGACGAAGCACCAGATAAACCAATGACATGTCGAACAATATATATTTTATACTTTATAATAATTTATTTAGATCAAAGTAGTTTAGAGTTCTAATTGAGTTGGTTTTGAATGTAACTAAGCTAATTTAATTAGGAGCCCATTGAGACATAATTAAGCCTTAATTAAGACTAATTGGAGCCCACTATGAGGCCCATTTCATTGACCTAAAAGAAGGTATAGCCAGGTCAAGAGATGGTACAGGTCAGAGTATGAAAAATACTCAAACATACTTTTTTTGGGATACCTATGTGGTGATACCATCGATTGCGGATGATAGTACCCTTGACTATGGGTAGTGGTACCGCTTGAGTGCAGAATCTCAGGCTCTCTTCAGTGGTGGTACTACCCGATGCTACTGGTGGTATCGCTAGTATATCAAAATCTCAAGGATTTAAATTTTGGCACCAAGATTTAAATCTATTTATTGTCTATAAATACCATAGGTATTCTTGCTTAGAATAATAAGAAAAAAAGCAAGAATTGAGATAAAAAAACTTGTGAGAAAACCCTGTTAGAGAGTTGAATTCTCTTCTCTAGAGGCTTAGAGGTAGTTCTAAGGGAGAGTATGATGGAATAATTGTAAAGGGTTGTAAAGGTTCTCTCCTCAGCATGTGAAAAGGAGAAAAGAGTTGTAAGGGGTGGTTGATCTTTGCCCATTAAAAAAGATCAGTAGTGGAAGCTAGTGGCCTCGAGTAAAGAGGAATCAGGAGTGGAGTAGATCACGTGGACCGTGCCACTATAAAGTTGGTGTGGTTTCTCTTTTTTGCGATTTACTTTTGATGCTTACTTAGCTGTTCACTTCATTTTATACTTACTCTAAGTTAAGTTCACTTTCGATATCAGTTTTTATCAAATGATGTTCTTTACACACCAATGTTTTTATGAAAGCACTAATTCACCACCCCCTCCCCCCTTCTTGGTGCCGATTTGATCGTAACACTATGGGAAAGCACTAAATCACCAATATTTGTACGATGACTCAATAATTATGGGAAACAAGTTTTGTTTTGTTCTTTTGCTACATATGTAATGCTCTTTCTATTGAATCTCAGATTTTGATGATAAAATTAATTGATGAAGTTTTGATCTAATCAACGTTTGAGTGATACATGATTAGCTTCAAGCAAAGAGAGATAAATTGATTAAAGTAGGAAGAATCAATTATTGGGCTGGAGTAGAACATGGTAGAAGATTGGTCGACATGTCAACAAAAGGCTTCGTGTCATAAGTTTGGGCATTGGGCCAGAAGGATCAAACATTGCGCCAAGGAGATTGGATGTTGCAGAGGTCAACATGCATATTGGGCAATACGCCGCAAGAGAGGATGTTGTGCCGAAGAGTCGGACGAAGCGCTAAATGAGCCAATGACATTTCGAACAACATATGTTTCATTGTTTATAATAATTAGTCTAGATCAAAGTATTTTAGAGTTCTAATTGAGTTAGTTTTGAATATAATCAGGCCAATTCAATTGGGGGCCCATTGGGATATAATTAAGCCTTAATTAAGGTTGATTTGAGCCCATTAGGAGACTCATTTTGTTGACCTAAAAAGAGGTATAGCCAGGTCAAGAGATGGTATAGCTTAAGGTATAAAAAGTATTTAAATATACTTTTTCGAGATACCTAGATGGTAGTACCACCGGTTGTCGGTGGTATACCACCTATTCAGGTGGTGCTACTACCCGAGCCCAAAATCTCGGGCTCCCTTCTGTCATAGACAAAAATATAAATAATGTGTTCGATGAAATGCTCATGTTTGTTTGTGTCCTTCAGTTTGTGTACATATCTTATATACAACAAGTAGCAAGCTTGCAGTAAGCTTGGTAACCCTAGTTTGGTTTGATTTATGACTAATTTTAGCTTGTAAATACGAGTGTATCTTATAGGCACTTGTGGGAACTTCGGTTTATAATTAGCCATTATCTTTTGTGTATAACCTTTCTGAGTTTGTAATATCCATGGGTATAATTTGTATTGGCCATTATCTTTTGTGTATAACCTTTATAATTAGCCATTATGCTTAAGCCGTTACTTGTGGATCTTGTTGGAATTGCTTCTTCTGGCCCGTTTTCTCTTTTGTAAGTCCTAAGGACCCTAGGAGATCTCGAGGAAGGCTGACCTTTGTGAACAGATATGCATAGGTGTCGCACGGCTTAAGCAAAATCAACTAAGCCTGTGACATTGTGGTATCAGAGTGGGACAAGCACACGTAGAAACACTCATCATACAAACATGGGGGACTTAGCTAGGCTGTGTAGAGGACAGCCAGCACACACAACCGTTTGGGGGAAACATATATTGAGATGTAGGGAAAGGAGTTACTCAGAGGAGCGGGCATCCAGGTTTGACATTCAGAGGAATGGCCATTCCTTTATGCGAGAGGCACCATGAGGACAAGCAAGCGAAGAAGAATGCGTAGTGCAAAAGATTGGGATGTTTGAGTTTGAGCTATGGCTCGACGTTGGCAACCAAACTTGACGGTGCTCAAGACCAACGGTGCGCTTGGTGAAAGATGAGACCATGTAAAGTGGGAGGTGTTGCGCAACGGCTGAAAGAGTTGTGCAAAGCTCACAGAGATGAGGGGAATTGCTAACTCGAAGGATTCAATACTCATGCAAGGGCTTGTACATGGATTACAGTGTTCATGGCCATCCCAAGGCGCGATCGAAACTCGATGCCATAGAGCATCAGAACTTTTCCTTCGGCATGGAAAGGATACGTCCATAGGTAGTTGAATGTGCAACAAGTTTAACATATTGCTAGACCTTAAAGGGTGCAATGGGGATTGGTGAAGAGTCGCAATCTAGCAAGTGCATTTTCAGAGGTAGAACAAGGCACAAGTTGTTGAGTAAGATGGAGTAGTCCAAAGGAGATGGTGGTCTCTGAAACTTATAGTGGGAAGAATGCAAAGAAGTGGGAAGAATGCAAAGAGGAAAGTTGTTACAATAGGACAGATATCTAGTAGGGATAAGTCCTAGCTCTCCAGAGGGAGAATCATATGTAATGGACCACACATATTGAGGAAGAGTTCCTCAAGACATTATCTTTACAAAGCTTCACGGACCAAGCGAGTGACGAGGAGTCGTCGCACGATCTCAAATAAGGTAATGCATTGGTGGATGCATTTTGAGATCAATTAGGGGAGCAAATCAAGGCAACATCATATGAAGGCACACCTAGAGTCGATGTGGAAATCAAACTCAATGGAGGGCTGACCCGTGGAATGGTGGACGCGAGGGCCACTATTAACTCAATGCAAATCGAAGAGCAAAGTGACTTGGGTAGAACTTGGTGAAGTATCCAAGCCGCACGAAGGGAGTCGACATAGAAGATGGAACATGGAGTGGAGGCACGGAGCTTTCCTTGGACAGAGGTTAAGTGCATGAACTCTTATAGAGGCAAGAGTGGGATCATGTCGTTCCATGGGTTCTTCATTCTGATAGGGCGGACTTATCTTGCATGGTGCTAAAGATAAAAGGAGCTTCGAGGCACATGCACCTTACCTCAGAGATGTATTTGACGGAGTAACTAAAGGTGATTCAACTTACGAAGGCAAAGTTAGGATCATGAGTCCTTAGCACGGGGCAAGAGGTCATAAAGGCCGCTACTATTGAAGAATATGCTATAGTGTTGCCTTTCGAGTTGTTAGGAACAAGTGGTGCATAGTGAAGATTATGTTGATAGGGGATAGAGGCCCAAGATCTAAACAATGGTGCACCAATTCTAGCGAAGTCAAGGGACTTCAGGAGCTACTAAGCGATAGACTATCCTAGAGCTATGCTTCGTCCAAGTGTGACCCAAGAGTGGGTGGACAAAGGTGAATTGCCAAGGGAGCAAACCAAATATCGGAGATGGCAGTGGCCCCAGGATGTGTTGGCAGAAGCCACATATGGAGAAGTCATAGTCCGAGTCCATCACACGAGAATTTGTATGCAATGGAGATATCACCAGGAGATGACATGATATAGTAGATCATGGTGAAATAGTTTGTGGTAATGCAACACATGTGGACATGTTCCGTAAGGGACATGATAAGGCAGAGGTATGATCATGAGCTACTGGGAGCTCCACTTTGGTGTATGATATAACAAGAAGAAGGGTTATAGATTCAAGGAGTGAATGTCATGGTACTACAGAGGTGGGTCTTCGTGTATGCATCAGAGCTTGCATTAGATGAAAGCCTTAGTTATCAGCATATGGAGGTTGTATACCACCAAGGAAGAAGTCGAAATGCAAGTACCAGTGAGTTCCATGGAGGGGAACATAATCATATGAATGATCAAGAGCTGTTGAGAGCTCTATTTTGGTGAATAATACAACGGCAAGAAGGGCTATGGATTCAAGGAGTGAATGTCATGGTACCGTAGAGGTGGGTCTTCTGTGTGTACACATCGAAGCTTGCATCAGAGGAAAGCCTTGGTCATCAGCATATGGGGGTTGTATACCACCGAGGGAGAAGTCATATTACAAGTACCAGTGAATCCCATGAAGGGGACTTGATCATACAAGGTATGATCAGAGCGGTTGAAGAGTTGGACTGCTTTAGTGCTCACATTCATTTAAGGGATCCTGGCAAGTCAGGGGACAAGGCCGAGTAAGTAAACATTGCTACCAAGGAAGCTAAAGAGAACAGAACCAGCGAAAGCCCTGCAACAAGATGGTGAAGGCCATGTATGAGAGTTGCAATTTGTCTTTTCATCGACCAATGAGAATTGCTAGGAGGACATAGTGGTGTTGAAGCAGGTGGTCGAAAGGGGCGAGGAAGAGACGACGAGTCCGAAGGGGCTCAACTACCCAAAAGCAATAGCATCGGTTAGAAAGGAGGTGGACCCAGAGGAGCACCACAGTGCCGTAGAGGCGGATCTACTGATCGCGAAGGAAGGGGCACGGATACAAGAGAACAGATAGTAGGGTCATGGGCTTGGCAGTGCCATGGTACTACAGAGGTAGGACTTCTATGGAGTTATCAAACCCTTGCTCTCATGGAGAGAGAGCATTGGTCGTAAAAAGGACTGAGGAGGTGGAGAATGCAGAGGCAAACTCTAAGTACGAAGACAGGACAGAAGGACAGAGACCAAAGAACTTCATAAGACCGGTGTTAACCAACTTCTCATCAAAATAGTCGAAAGTGGGGGACTTTGGATTAATGTAGGAGTGCTCGACTAAGGAATGAAGTAGACAGTACATGGTGCTGTACCTTTTCTGCTTAGAGGAGTAGGCAGCAAAGATGATGGAGGAGATGATATAATCCCAAAGATGACCAGATCTATCAAAGACTTGCTTTAAGTTGGGGGATTCCAAGTTGGGGTAAACTTTTTGCTCTTTTTGAGCAAAACTTCTTGCATTCTAGAAGTTCAATGGCAGTGGGAAGACGAATCACAGTAGCTAACTCAACGCAAGGAGTGCAAACACTTCAAGTGCTTCAGAAGTGTGAGCAAAGAGTGGGCGAATATTAGTAACTAGCTCAATACATGAAGTATAAACTCAGGAGGCCGGTGAAATTGAGTAACTTTTACCTTCTCAACTTAAGAGAATGGGCAAAACTGAGTACCCAATTCTCTTAACTCGAGGAGATGAGTGAAGCTAAATAACATTGCCTTCTCAACTACTAAGAGAATGGGTGAAATCGAGTGTCCCAATTCTCTTACTTATCCAGCAAAGGAGCTCTGCATAAGTTTCAGTGACCCTTCGAAGAAAGCTTATAGAAGACAATAACTATCAAATCCTCACCATTAGTGATTAGTATTGTTGAGAAATCTATAGCAGGTGCATCAAAATAAAAACTGGTTTTCCACGCAGATCAAATCGTCGTGCAAAAGATTGGGGTTGCAAGAAAAACCACAAAAATTGATAAAACCGCGATACAAGAGAGATTGATTTTACCTAGGGAGATCGTATATCCCTGTATTCTAGATCAGATGGAGAAGATGAAGGAGGTCAAGCGTCCTCCTCTCTAGCGGTATTCACACAATGGATCTCTACAGCGAAACTCCTCTAATCTGATCTTACAACTCTTGCTTAGATGGAGAGAGGAGAATAAGAGGTGGTGGCTAAGGTTGTAGCCTATCAACCAAGAGTCTCCCCTCCTATTTATAGAGAGCCACCAAAAAACCCTAGGGCTTCTGCCTTAGTGGGTATTGGATCTTGATCCAATTACCCACTAACCTTGCATTATTGGATCTCTATCCAATAATCTTCTTAGGCCTTTAATTGGGCCTTAATCAAGGAGCCCATCAGCATAGGGTCTCATCTAATGAGAATAGGGGCTAATTGGACCTCCATCCAATCCTCTATTCGCTGAAGCATCCACCATATGTATGTGACCCTCTAGACCTGATACCGAGCTGGCCGTGAGTTACTCCCATCAAAACTTCTTCTAATATAGTGAATTATTATCTCCATAATAATTCACTCGACTTATCAACTATGGACGTACTAGACCATTACGCCATAGTCCCCAGACGGTACAGGGGGATTGAATCCATTGGACCTGTCTGTCTACAGTGACCATGTATATATAATCCCTCATCCAACTAATATCTCAGAGACTATATATTGGATATGGTACTGTTAGGTCATATACGAAATCAGTTTGTCTTGCTATAATTGGATTCTACCGGAGAACTCCTTCTCTCTTAATCCAAATAACTCTGGCCAGGGATTTGTCTAAGGAAGCACATATGAGATATTACTCTCATGATACCGAGAGTGGATGATCCTCTATTGACACTTAATTACCTTCATAAGGTTGGCTACCAATCCCGATAACTAGTTGTACCAGATCTGGAGCATTCCAAACCTGTAAGTCTGGCGTCAAAGAAAGGAGTACTCATACAAGGCATCATTGATGTCTCAAGTCCAAGGACTAGATATATAACTGGGACTATGGAATCACTGTTTGACATTATGTATCATTAACTATACAACATTCTATAAGCGGATCAATCAGTGAACTCATTCTCCAATAAGCACCTATACTATATCCTTAGTGTCTCCACACAAGTGACTATCAGACCAGCCCGCCTCCATCATATGGATGGGTATATAGTACACTGGTCTGGCCAGTTATCTCGATGTCCTCTCGAGTAACCTATGACTGGGATTATTTAGGATCTATGTTTAAAGATGAATCAATCTCATTATCGTGATCTCATCACGATCCGCTTCATATTGCATAGAACCAAGGATATCACAATATATATGCTACATATAATATAACGTAAGAATATGCCAATATTAATCATAAGTAAAAAGATTACACAGTGTGTTACACGTGCCATCACTCGCGTGATTGGCTTGCAGGGCACCTGTAACTAGCAATCTCCTACTTGACCTAAAGATAATCACCTGTCTGATCCCCATCAGACCCCTGTGATGCTCAAATATAATCTGAGCCAGCGGCTTCGTCATTGGATCTACAATGTTATCTTCAGATGGAACTCTTTCCATTACTATATCTGTACGGGCTATGATCTCTCTTATCAGATTGAACATCCTTAGAACATGCTTCGACTTCTGATGAGACATGGGTTCCTTCGCTTGAGCTATCGTCCCATTGTTGTCGCAGTATATGGGAATTGGTTCTACACTGCTTAGTACGACTCCCAAATCTTTGATGAACTTTTTCATTCATACCCCTTCCTTTGCTGCTTCTGCTATAGTAATGTATTCCGCCTCTATGGTCGAGTTGACAGTAGTATCTTGCTTGGAACTCTTCCAGCTTACTGCTTCTCCATTCATGGTGAAAACATACCCTGAATTTGACTTGCTATCATCAATGTTAGACTGAAAACTTGAGTCTATGTAACCCTCAATCTGGAGGCTACCTCCTTCATATACTAGTAAAAGATCCTTAGTCCTTCTCAAGTACTTAAGGATACACTTTACTGTCTTCTAGTATTCTAAACCTGGATCTGCCTGATACCTGCTCGTGACACTCAGAGCATGTGCTATATGAGGCCTAGTACATAGCATCGCATACATGATAGATCCTATCACCGAGGCTTAAGGTATCTTATCCATGTTTGCCCTTTCTTCAAGAGTCTTTGGGGACATACTCTTAGAAAGTGATATTCCATGTCTCATCAGTATAAGACCTCTCTTGGAATTTTTCATGCTAAACCTTTTGACAATGGAGTCTATACACCTAGATTGGGATAAGCCAAGCATCCTTTTGAATTTATCTCTATAGATCATGATCCCCAAAATATAGGATGCTTCCCTTACGTCTTTCATGGAGAAGTTTCTAGATAGCCAAGCCTTTACTGTGGAGAGCATTCCTACATCAATCCCAATGATTAAGATGTCATCCACATATAGCACCAAGAAGGTGATAGTGCTTCCACTTACCTTCCTGTACATACAAGGCTCATCTTCGTTCTTAACGAAGTCATAAGATCTGATCATCTCATCAGATCTTGTGTTACAACTTCAGGAAGTTTGCTTCAATCCATAAATGGATCTAAGTAATATGCATACTTTAGCTGGACTCTCTTTGGATATGAATCCCTCTGGTTATATCATATACACCTCTTCCTCAAGGTTGCCATTAAGGAATGCTATTTTGACATCCATCTGCCAGATCTCATAGTCATAGTGTGCTGCAATGGCCAAAATAATTCTAATGGACTTAAGCATAGCTACAAGTGAGAAGGTTTCATCATAGTCAACTCCTTGTCTTTGACGATATTCTTTAGCTACCAGCCTTGCTTTATAGGTCTCTACCTTTCCATCTACTCCGATCTTCTTCTTGAAGATCCATTTGCAGTCGATGGGTACAACACCCTCAAGTGCATCTACAAGGTTCCAAATCTTGTTAGAGTACATGGAATCCATCTCAGAATTCATGGTTTCTTGCCACTTTCCGGAGTCTATACTTATAATAGCCTCCTCGTAGGTCTGAGGATCAACATCCTGAGAGTCATCTCCACTGATATGTCTCATATATCTTTCAGGAGGGTGAGATACTCTACTAGACCTACGTAAATTTGGAATTTGTGTGTTAGGTACCTGAACAGACTCAGGCTCTTGAATGGTGCTTGAGCTAGGTTCTCCAACCTCACTCAATTCTATCTCACTCCCATTATTTCAACCAAGAATATATTCCTTCTCAAGAACACAGCTCTCTTAGCAATAAAGACCTTTCGGTCCTCAGGATGATAGAAATAATACCCACAAGTTTTCTATGGGTACCCCACGAATGTGCAACATTCTGTCCTTGATTCCAACTTATCGAGGTTGTCTTCTAACGTGGGCAGGATAGCCCTAAATCTTAACAATTTTAAGATCGGACTTCTTTTCTTTCCATATCTCATATGGTGTAGACACTACCGACTTTGATGGAATTCTGTTCAGAAGGTAAGCTGCAGTCTCTAAGGCGTACCCCCAAAATGAGATGGGTAGGTTAGCGAAACTCATCATGGATCGCACCATGTCTAACAACATGTGATTCCTCCTTTCTGATACACCATTGAGCTGAGGTGTATAAGGAGGTGTCCACTGGGATAGAATTTCATTGTCCCTGAGGAAATGGGTGAACTTCGTACTCAAGTACTCTCCTCGATCTGATCGAAGAGTCTTAATACTCTTTTTAATTTGGTTCTCTACCTCATTCTTATATTCCCTGAATTTCTTGAAGGCCTCAAATTTGTATTTCATTAAGTATATGTGTCCATACCTAGAGAAATCATCAGTGAATATAATGAAGTATGAGTGACCACCTATAGCTTGAGTCGACATGAGACCACATACATCATTATGTATGAGTTCCAATAACTCGGTAGCTCTCTCTCCAATTCCACTAAAAGGAGAGTTGGTCATCTTCCCACGAAGACAAGGTTCGCAAGTTGCATATGTCTCATAGTCAAATGGATCTAAGTATCCATCTTTCAGTAACTTTTGAATCCTTCCCTCATGTATATGACCTAGCCTACAATGTGATAGGTATGCATTATTCATCTCATCTCTTTTTCTCTTAGATATATTTATATTCATGATATATGAAGAAGTGTCTAACATATATAAGCCATTTATTAGGGTCCCTCTAGTGATGATATTATCATCTATAATTATTGAACAACTATTGTTCTCAAAAACTAATTTATATCCACTAATTGTCAAACAAGAGATAGAAATAATATTTTTGATAATAGAGGAAATAAAATAGCATGCATCTAATACAATAATAGCTCCACCAAGTAGATGTAGGGTGACATCTCCAATAGCAACTGTAGCAACTCTTGCTCCATTGCCCATCTTGAGGTCTATCTCGCCTCTAGCCAATCTCCTAGGTCTTGCCAGAACTTATAATGAATTACAGATATGATAAACACTCCCGGTATCTAATACCCATTTGTTATCATGAAAATCTGATAAGTGGAGATTGATCATAAACATACCTAAAGCTTCTCCAAGCTCCTGTCTTGCCTTCTCTGCAAGGTAGTCCTTACAGTTCCTCTTCCAATGTCCGTCTTGGCCACAGTGGAAGCATTACTCTTTGTCATTTGCTGGGTATTTCTTGGCAATCTTTACCTTACCTGGTCTTTCTTTGCCCTTGCCCTTCTTAAGAATCTTGTTGGCCTTCATTTTCTTTTTGGTCTTACCAATTTAGAGAACTAGGTTCTCCTTGATGACACTCTCAGCTTCCCTCAACATATTGAGGAGCTCAGGGAGAGTCACCTCAAACTTACTCATGTTAAAATTCATGATGAAGTGAGAAAAGGAATCTGGTAGAGACTGAAGTATAAGATCAACACACAAATTATCCTCTAGGACTATTCCTAGACCTGTCAGTTTCTCAATCTACTCTATCATCTTTAGGATATGGTTCTCAACCGATGTCGCTTCTGTAATCCTAGTTTAGAAGAGTTTCTTAGATATCTCATATCTTTTAGTTCTTCCCTATTTCTCAAACAGCTAGCGGAGATGAAGAAGGATAGAATCTGCATCCATGCTCTCATGTTGCCTTTGTAACTCAGGAGTCATGGAGGCCAACATGTAATATTTTGCTAACATGGAATCATCTATGTGCTTCACATAGCGAGTGATCTCATCCTCGCTTACCCCTTCCTCTTGTGTGGGCATGATTGTATCAAGGACATATACGATTTTTTCCATTGTGAGAACAATTCTGAAATTACGAAGCCAATCTATATAGTTTGGACCAATGTGACGGTTGGCATCAAGTATGCCACGTAGGGGGTTTGTGAGTGACATGTTTCTAACAAAACAAGATATAGCAAAAATAAATAACATGCAGATTTTACAGAAAATACTAATTAAGATATGGACTTCTATCTTAATGTGCTCCCACTATTTTCTTAGCGAATCACGCGACACCCTCGATACATGAGATGGAAGTCTTCAGAAGACTCCTAGTGGGGATCAGGATCCAATTGGCATCTTAGTGCAACCTCGAGGGACTCGACCAATTGCACTAATCCCAAATGGTAGGCAACTTTTGCTAATCATAACTCCTTATGATTCCCATCATGTTCGGCTTCCGAATCATCATGGTCTCGAGGGACTTGACCAACTATAACGTTTAGTTAAGTCATCACCATCGTTACAAGATAAGTATGATTCAATGATATGCCCTCAAGGGACTCGACCAAGCATACCATGTCTTCAAGTCACTGGTGACATCTCTATGTTATAGGCAAGAACTCGATCATGTAGATAGGTGAGCCTCGAGGGACTCGACCAACTCAACCTATGTTGTAATTCAATTTCTTCCTATAACGATGGAAGACCACGTGGGTCAATCTTATTACCTCACGCTTACCGACTTATATTATCTTAGGAGGGGTTTTTGTTTTCTACCGGTCTCCTAATATATCGTGTCACACACATACATGTTTAATATATATCTACATCGCATGCAAATATATATATATATATATATATATATATATATATACATATATCTAGTAGGTGTATAACACATCACACATGCAAGCCACACCGGATGATCATGAGCCATCACCTAATATGATTAAGCCTGAGCCAATGGGTTTAATCACTCATAATACGATCTATGTGTGCATCGACGCATCTTCATGCCCTATGATTGTTGATCTCGTCATCATTGGTTCCGTCTGATCGTTGCATCACCATGCGTCGTAATCTCCTGCCACGGCATTGTGGGTCCCACTATCATCTCCATGCTCCTGATGTGCCTCTCCATATAATTACAAATAATCACAGGCACGCAGGTCCGACAGAAAATGAGAAAAATAGAGGCACGTTGGCCCCAATAATAATAATAATCACAATTACACACATACAACATATGGCTCATGATCATTTATCCACATCATACATCACATGTATGTCACATCATATGTAGAATTACTAGATATATAATAACTAATTAAATTATTTAATTAATTATTTTTAAAAAAATAGAACATGCTCAAAATTTCCAGAATTATCAAGGGTATTTTCATAATTCTGGATGAGAGGATAGTCCTTAGAATTTCCAAAATTATTGAGGGCATTTTCAAAATTCTGCACATGAGGACAATCCTTAGAAGTTTTGAAAATTAGAGGGGTAGGATCATCCTTTTTCTTAAAAGGATGCCCTAGCCCTCATCTTGCCCAATCTGCAGTGGCGGTCGCGCCATCGGCATGGGCGATCGCCCTGCGGTAGGCGTTACCTTGGTAGTAGCGCTCCGCTGGTCGCCTTGCGGCGGCCAGCGAGGCTGTCCCTTGCGGCCGTGCGCGCCACCTACGGCTGGCCGCGGTGGTCGCCTCTGACCTATCACTGGCTCCCTCTGCCGGTGGCCGCCGCTTGCAAGTGGATAACACAAATTCCAGCTCCCGAGGCGTCAATCACAAGCATTTTATTGATGTCAGGTAAAGCTAGCACTGGCAAAGAGTAGGGTTGCAACTTGGTCGGATGACCCCTATTTCAAGAATCTCTTCTTCAATCCTCTCTCTTGCAGCTTTCTGGAGATGAGGATAAATGACATGGCTGAGTATTTGCTGTTGTGCTCGGGAGAATCAGAATTCGGTGGTTATACCGATGGGTGGAAAGTAGGCTACGCAGTTCGGCGAAAATGTCTAAAAATTCAACAAGCAATTGGAGAAGGTTTGGGTCTTCAGTTTTTGTTGGCTCCCCTATAGAATGCTGTTAAAGTTGTATTAGGAAGCCGCTATTCACTTTGTTCAAAACTTTCTCTGTTTGTTGTATGCAAATCGACGTTACGTCATTCCCACGTTTCCCACATAGGATCTCCTGTCTATCATGGCTGAAAAATTTCATGATAAATTTGAAAAAATTTCAGGGAACATCACCTAGCGTAGTCAGCCATTTGATGTTGTGCACGACCTTATAATTATCAAGAGGAAGGAGGAAGAAATCAACAAGTATCTCTTGGTCCTACCGTAATAATTTTACTCGCGGGCATCTTTGGTCGCACATCAAAATTTGGCCGTCTGCGACCTCAAATTCGAACCTATTATAATCTTTATTTTAGAGCATCAATTGGGCAGTAACCTTGCTATTCATAAAGTTACCTAGTCTTGATGAGGTTGGTGATGGGATGCTGCTTAAGAGATTCTTCAATTTTTACTGCTTACGGGTTTGTATGGTCGGCTAAAGCATGAGTCATGCAATCGGTCGGCTGTGGATCTTCCATGATGTTCTCCTCCTCAGGTTCCTGGACCTCCTCTTTAGATTCTTTAATAGATTTAATCATGGAAAGCTCCCCCTTTTTGTAGCAATGATTGTGGCTCTAAAGTTCATTGCAATTCCAACAAAGGCCCTTCGTTGATCTGTCGCATAGCTCTTCTCTCATCAATTTTTTTGGTAGCTAAGAATGGTTGGGAGTAGAGGGAGGTTTATATGCTACTGGTCTAGGAGTGGTTCTCATCCTCCGAGCATCTTGGTTCAGCTATTCCTCTTGGATTCAGGCGAAAGATATTACGGCCTTCACGATGTGGGGCTATCACACTTTAACCTCTTCTTTAATTTTCGGCTTGAGTCATTCGATGAATGTCCCTTATAATTATCTCTCAGACCAATCATAAGCAAGGTAAGATAATTCCATAAACCTGGTCTGGAATTCTTGGATCGTGGAGGTTTGTCAGATCTTGACAAGTTGTTCATTGATATTCTCGTATTTGGTCGGCCCAAAGCGGTTCAATAGTACTTTCTTAAATTGTATCTATGTCGGAGCCCCATGGGTGTATCCAAGCCAATTATACCACTGAATTTTATCTTCCTCGAGGTGGATGACAATGGTGTCCACCATGGAATCCTCCGGCGTTCGGTAATAGTAGAAGCATGCGAAATCCATCCCGTCGGCTCTCCTTCTTCCCATCGAGGGAAGTCCTATTAGGATCAATTAGCACTAAGAGGGAGGAGGGGTGAATTAGTGCAAGTCTAAATTCTTGTTTTAAATACAACTTTTCACTTTAAGCAAGATAAGAAAATCAGAAGCTTTTCGTTCAACTAAAGCAAATGAATGATTCAAAAATAAAATGTAAAGTTTCTTGGAAATACCTGAATTGAAACCTTGCTTTCAAGAGTAAATAAAAATGGAAGCGTTACTTAATATTTTGTTGAACACAATTAAGAACCAGACAATTGTAAGTAGTTAATGAAACAAGTAAGGAACACTTACAATTTATAGTGGTTTGGCCTCAACCTTGGCCTACGTTCACTTTCAGAGTCCTCCTCCTTGAAGCACACTGGCGTCCACTATTTATCTCCTTTGGGTAAAAATCAAATCCTTACAACATTTCAAGAGAGATAAGATTACACACTTGGATCACTCTCTTACAAATTTTCTTTTTCTTACAATTCATACACAATATTTTCTTATAATATAATCCTTAAAATTATTATATGGAATATAAAAGAACTTAGGATATTTGTAGGCCGCAAATGACTTCAGAATTTAGAGCCAAAAATCAAACACTCAGAAAATTTGAGTACGGGCGATTCACCTACCGGCTTGGGTGGGTCAACTGTCGAAAGTGCCCAGATTCCTGGGTACAGGCAGTTCAACCACCCAGCCTGGGTGGTTCAATTACTGACAACTGCCCAAAATCCTGGGCGGCACTGGTTGAACCGTCACTCACCGGCAGCTTACCCATCGGAATCTTCGAAAAAATGGTTCCCTCCACTTTTTGAATTTCGACTTGAACCTGATGTTGATCAATTCTTTGATCAACTAATTGAACTCAACCTAGGCTCAACCAAACCATTATAGTGGACCCGATAGCCTCTTTAAGTTGATTTAGATTCCTTTTAAATCATACTCATTTAGGACTCAATCTTAACCTATAACTTAAAGATTAGAATCAAGACATGACCACCATGCTTATGACCTTACTCCTGCAATCCAGCAACATCTGGAATCTCCAATGGCGAGTCTCATGATCTTCCTCTAGTGATCTCCTAGCGTGTTCTTAGTGATCTTCCCGATACCTTCGGCGAAGTCCTAGTGAACACCTAGCGAGCTTTCACTGTAGCGTCCAAGACTTTGGCCTAATGCCTACGCTTAATCATGAGTCCATGTCTGATCTATAACTCCTTCTCCCGTCATGGTTAAACTTGCACAATGCTAACTATGACTTAATTAATTACAATCATAATGGCCAACACATCCACTTCAAGACCTTCCCAACTCCCGGCAAACCTTTTGGCTACCCTTGATAATCTATTGACGAGTCTTGGTCTTCTTCCGGTGAACTCCCTAGTGCTATCCTGGCAAACTCCCGATACCCTCGGTGAGCTCCCATCACACTCTTGGCGAGTTCCCAACCGCATCATCCGAATGTCGGTTTGATGCATGGACTTGACTTTGGCCAAACCTCTGATTGTCATATTCTCTCTGTCGTAGTTAATTCTACATCAATCAGCTCTAACAACACATGTTAGATCAATAACATATAAATTGATTTTATTATCAAAATCCAATATTCAACAATCTCCCCCTTCTTGATGATGATAATCAATTAATGACAGGAGTTAATCCTAACTCCCCCTAAATCCATGCCACTTAAATTTAAGACAATCACACACTCCTAAATACAAGTATTTTTAGGCAATCAACATTCCAAGCAAATTTCAACACAAATTTACATTAAGTCATCGAATTATGAATTTTCAAAAATAATTATGCATCTATATCCAAGATATCTAAGTATATCATCAATATAATGTGTCATCAACGTATATCATTAATATCATATGTCATCAATGTATATCATCAATATCATATATCATCAATGTATATCATATGTCATCAATGTATATTTCTCAATATCATGTGTCATCAATGTATATTTCTCCCCCTTTGTCATCAACAAAAAGGTGAAATATATGGCTAAGGATTTTAAGGCACATGAGTTTTTGTTCCCCTTTTTTAAAATATGATATGAGTTCTAAAAGAATTTTCTTCCTCTTGTGTAAAATATTATTAAATATAGCTCTTAATTTTTTAGAGGTAAATTTCAAAAATAAACTCAAAACTCCAAGATATTTAAAAAGATTCAAAAATTTAGGAGCCACTCATGCATTTAAAATCATCTCATGTAATTTCAAACATAGCAAATAAATCTATAAAATAGCAAAACATTATGCAAATTTTCTCCCCTTTTGTGAATAATAAGATAAAGAACATGGAGAAAGTTTTCAAAAATATTATCACAAAAAAGCTTAATCTCATAAAATCTAGATTAGCATTTCATATATTTTCATGATCTAGTATTCCTAGCTCTCAACCTCAATCTTGTAGATAGAAAATTTAAAAAGAATATTTCGAATATGAGCTCAACAAATCTTTCTCATGTAAATTTCAAGAATATATAGTAAATAAATCTGAATAATAACAAATCATTATCTTTATGTAGATTTTTAAAATCATCATTACACGCATGATCATTATACATAATTTCACATCATCACACCTTCTCCCCCTTGGTCATCAATAAAAGGAGAAGTACAATTAGGAATGTAATACCCCTTAGTCCCACATTGGAAACGTAGGAATATATGAGTGCCTTATAAGGGTTGATAAGTGTACCATTTTTAATTTTCAATATGAGCGTTTTTGTTAGTGGTTGAGCTAGGATAGTTATCTCTGTGAAATTTTAGTAATTTAATAAATTTTCTATTATTTTAGAACATGCAAGATAGTGAATTATTTCTTCTCTTTTGAGAAATGCAAGTTAGCAAATTTTTGCTTCCTTTGTAATGTTCAAGTTAGTAATTTTACATCATGCAAGCTAACAAATTTTGATCTCCCTTTGTCATTGTAAAAAAGAAGGGATAGTTACAATAGTATGAAACTTTTCCCATTACATCATTTTTTCAAATCATCACATGAAATATATCAAGAAACATTAACATGGTGATGAGATGTATAATTCATGAAGACAAATTATGAATATCAGAAGACAAATCATATGAGAAATAAATAAAAATGATTCATGCATAAGAAATCTCAAGTTGTCAATATAATGATTTATAAAAAAGATTTTAAGTTATAATTCTGAGGAATCAAAATTATGATATAAGTAAAGAACTCATTCAATTTCAAAATCATCAAAAATAATTTCAAGAAATTTAAAATAAAATTAATAGACTTATTGGTCTCTTGAAATGCTAGTTATTTCCTTTCACACCTTTGTGTAAACAAGAAGATAGAATCAAGGAAGAAAAGTGAAAAAATATCATATCATCAAAATGTTCAATTTTATAGATGTAAATTTTATAGATGTAAAATTCGAGTATCCAAGTAAAAACAAGAGCTACCCATGTAATTTAATTCAAAATCCCGGCAATGGAACAATCTTATGCAAATTTCAAGGTAGCAAATGATATCTCATGTAGATTTTGATAATAATGATCAAGAATTCCAAAAGAAAACATGATAGTAGATGAAGCTCAAATTGTAAAATCTAATATTTTGCATTCATTTAGAATGTTCTAATATTATTCTAAGTACTTATTCCTCATTCAATGTTATTATATCTAATTTTCTCTTAATCATATTGGTAATTTATTTTCCTTTTTAGTCATTGTCACAAAATATGATGGTATAATTTCTTTACATCCATGTTTAAATTACTCCCAAAAGTATAAGGGGTATCATGTCATTAAAAATGAAAATTCAAATCCAAAATACATGATTTAATAAATTTGCCCCACCTTTTGTTTGTGAATACAAGTAATCAAGACATCTTATGTATTTCCAAGTAAAATTATCAAATAATGCATATTTCATTTAATTTTCAACTTATCACATTATAAATCATGTCAAGAAGGATATTAATATCAAAAGACACTCATGAATACAAAAAAAATATAATTTAATTTAATAAATATCCTCGTAGATAATAAAAATTTTTAGGAGATCAATTTTGTAAGCAAAATCTTAATTCATGAAAATTGTCAAGCTACAAATATGATTTTGTAAAATGAGATATGGAAATACAGGATCTCAACTTATTTATGTGATTTAAAATCATCAAGATCATTGTTTAGATCCATGTTATAGTACCAAATAGATAAACTTATGATTCATTTATAAACTTATTCAAATGAACTTGATTTATGTAAAGATTTCAAGTTACACTTTTTTAACTTGTCAAGATCATGAGAAAATCATCAAAAATATCAATAAATTGGATAGATTTATCAATCTCTTTTTAAAACAAAATTTATTGAAAACTTATCCAAAATCATCATCAAAAAATCACTTTTCCAAAAATTCAATGAATGCATCATGGATTGTTTTTCAATAGTTAAAGTTTTCTAATCCATTTTTATAGTTTAAGAGATTCAATAATAGTAGTATTATTTTATCTCTTGTTGAATGATTAATAGGATAATTTTTTTTAAGAATAATTGTCCTTTTTTTGAAATTTATTTCAAGAATGCAATGTAATTTAAAGTCAAAAATAAAATTTCATCAAGATCATCGTAATAAAATATTTTCAAATAAAAATTTTGATTTATTTCAAATCTAATGATTTTTAGACTTAGTATAGTGAGTCACCATGCTCATTTCAGTTTCATTAAATATATTTTTAATTTATAAAAATACTAGACAATGAAGCATGATTTTTCTCTCCCGTTTCTATATTGTTCTATGCTAAAATTTTATCATTCAACACAATCATTCAATCATAGCATTTCAATCAATGTAGCATTTAAATCAATCATTCCATAGACTTTGTTTTGAACCATTTAACAATAGTCTTTATATTTAAGCCAATATCCAAGCTAATAATTTTGAACCTTTTATTCAATTATCATCAAAATCTCATTTATATAAATTTAAATATTTTTTTAATAAATAAGGTTCTTTGGTTCTAGTTCATTATCTAGCTATGCATCATCAAGATTAATTGTATAATGATGAACCATCAAAAGATTTATTATAATTAATTTTAATTTTAATAATTTTCTTGTTACTACTTAAGCTAGCGAGCTTTGAAAGGATATTAGATCTCAAGTCATGTGTCTTTGAGCATCTATTTTCAAAATATTATTTAGTGCTTCTAGCCTTGTTAGGAGATAACTTTATATTATAGGATGTTTTGATTTAGGTACCTATTTTAGTTTGGGTCCTTTAGGAACCCAAATTAATTTATGTGGGCTATAATTTTTGAGTAGACATTTGTAGTCTTAATGTCATTATTTTCTACAAGAATTACATTTGATTTTTGGTGGCACATTTAAGGTAGGTCCTTTTACAAATATGATTGGTTTTTGTTGAATATTACCAACAAAGCCTATGTCATTTCTTTTATTAATATGACCCTTATTAGCAAGGATCATATTTGGGGATTTGTTTCCTATTTTAAAATTTTCTAATTTTGACTTAAGCATGATATTTTCTTCTTTAATATTGTCTACCATTTCACATTTAGAACTAGGATTATGTGATGCTAATAACTCATGTATTTCATCAACTTTACTAACTAACAAATCATGTTTATTTTTAAATAACTTAAAAGATTTATTAAGTTTTCTAAACTCATCAAATAAATCATGAAACATAATTGATAATTCTAAAAAAGAAATATTTAATGAATCACTAACCTCATCGTCGATGGCCATAAGAGCGAGGTTCTCTACTTTTTGGTTGTACATTTCATCTTTGGAGCTTCTTGGCTTCTTACGTTTATAGCAAGAGGTTTTGTCCATCTTTAGATTATTTTTAAGGTTCATGTTCATTAATTTATCTGATTTATTTATCAAGGGTTCAAAGTCATCATCACTCGAGATTTTATTCGAGGAGTCATATATTCTCAGTTCAAATTCCTTCTTTTTCTTTGGAAGATATTCTTCAAATTCACTTTAAGCAAGATACGAAAATCGAAAGCTGTTCATTCAAGTAAAGTAAGTGAATGATTCAAAAATAAAATGCAAAGTTTCTTGGAAGTGCTTGACTTGAAACCTTGCTTTCAAGGAGTAAATAAAAATGGAAGCATCACTTGATATTTTGTTGAACACAATTAAGAACCCGACAATTATAAGTAGTAAATGAAATAAGTAAGGAACACTTACAATTTATAGTGGTTCGGCCTCAACCTTGGCCTATGTCCACTTCCCGAGTCCTCCTCATTGAGGCACACCGGCATCCACTATTGATCTCCTTTCGATGAAGATCAAACCCTTACAATATTTCAAGAGAGACAAGATTACATATTTGGATCACTCCCTTACCCCTTTTCTTTTTCTTACAATTCATATATAATATTTTCTCAGAATACAATCCCCAAAATTATTGTATGGAATGTAAGAAAACTTAAGGTATTTATAAGCCCCAAATGACTTTAAAATTTAAAGCCAAAAATCAAACTTAGTTTAAAAATTCGGGTACGAGTGGTTCACCCGCAACTTGGGCGGGTCAACCGTCGAAAGTGCCCAGATTCCTGACTACGGATGGTTCAGCTGCTCACCGATGGTTTACCCATCGGAATCTCCGAAAAAGTGGTTCCATCCACTTTTCGAATTCTGACTTAAACCTGATCTTGACTAATTCTTTGGTTAACTGATCGAGCTCAACCAAACCCTCATAGTAGACCCGATTGCCTCTTTGAGTTGATTTGGATTCCTTCCAAATCACACTCATTTAGGACTCAATCTTAACCTATGACTTAAAGATTACAATCAAGAGATGACCACCAAGCTTATGACCTTACTCCCGTAATCCGGCAACCTCCGAAATCTCCAATGGTGAGTCTCACGGTCTGCCTTTCATGATCTCCTAGTGTGTTCGTAGCAATCTTCTCGATACCTTCGGTGAAGTCCTAGCAAACTGTCATGGGCTTAGATGATTTTGCCTAAGCTGTGGGGCAACCATGCGTGTACGTCCACAAAGGTCAGCCTTCCCCGAGATCTCCTAGGGTCCCTTAGACTTACAAAAGAGAAAACAGGCCAAAAGAAGCAATTCCAATGGGATCCACACAAACACTTTATAAAGCCAATACAAATTACACCCATGGACATTATAAACACAGAAAGGTTGCACACAAAGGATAATAGTCCATTACAGACCGAAGTCCCCATAAGTGCTTACAAGATACACTCGTATGTATAAGCCAAAATCGGTCATAAAGCAAACCAAACTAGGGCAGCCAAGCTTACTGCAAGCCCACTACTTGCAATACAAGGTATGTACACAAACTAAAGGACACAAACAAACATAAGTATTTCATCGAACACCTTGTTTACATTTTTGTCCGTGACATTCTCCCCCACTTATTCCATCGATGTCCTCGTCGAAGCCACTGTAGATGCTGTATCTCCGCGCTTTTTGCTGAATCTTTAATATTCTGCTTTGATTGCAACATGCCCCTTTGGCTCCCAGCCATTCTTTGCCATTGTTGTTGAATAGTCGAACTCTGATCCATCATGCTGCTTCAACTCACTAATGACTGACTCTGGTGTGGGGTTGGTTGAGTTGTGTCGATCCTTGTTGACTCTCGCAAATCCTTTTGATGAAGGAAAAGACCTACTTTATTATGCGCCAGTATCGCAGTATATTCATATTGCTTGACCTGGATGGATGTTTATTGGAACTCTAACGAGTATCGCCTCACCGACTTTAAAATTTTTGAGGTCCTTCCTCCACAATATTTGCCCATTGATCCTTCTTCTACTTTTAGTTATCACTTCCAAGTAGGTTCTCATCACTTCCACTTTCGATTAACATTTAATTGGGAAATGAAGCAGACAATCTACTCTCAGTAATACTAATCACCAATGGTGAAGATTTGACAACTATTGTCTTCCATAAGCTTTCTTCGAAGGGTCACTAAACTTATGCAAAGCTCCTCTGCTGGATAAGTAAGAGAACTGGGATACTCAACTTTACCTATTCTCTTAGGAGTTGAGAAGACTATGTTACTTGGCTTCGCTCACTTCCTCGAGTTAAGAGAATTGGGATACTCAATTCCACCCATTCTCTTAAGTTGCGAAAGTAAAGGTTACTTGATTTTGCTTGCCTCCTCAAGTTTGTACTTTATGTATTAAGCTGGTTACTAATATTCGCCCGCCCTTTCCACTCCTTGCATCGAGTTAGCTACTGTGATTCACCTTCCCACTGCTATTGAACTTCTAGAATACAAGAAGTTTTACTCAAAAAGAGCAAGAAGTTTACCCCAACTTGGAGTCCACCAACTTAGAGTAAGTCTTTGATAGTTCTGGTCACCTTTGGGATTGTACGGTATTCTCCATCACTTTTGTCACCTACTCCTCTAAGTAGAAAAGGTACAGTACCGTGTATTGCCTACTTTGTTCCTTGGTCGAGCACTCCTACATGAACCTGAAGTCCCTCGCTTTCAGCTATCTTGATAAGAAGCCTATCGATACTGATCTTATGAAGTTCCTTGGCCTTTACGCTTCTGCCTTGTCTTGGTACTTGGAGTTTGCCTCTGTATTTTTCACTTCCTCAGGCCCTTTTACGACCAATGCTCTCCCTCTATTAGAGTAAGAGATCGATGACTCCATAGAAGTCCCACCTCTGTGGTACTATGGTGCTGCCAAGCCCATGGCCCTACTATCCGTTGTCTTGTCTCTACATCCCTTCCTTCACGATTGGTAGATCCACCTCTGCGGCACTGTGGCGCTCCTCCGAGTCCACCTCCTTTCTAACTAACACTTCGATTTTTGGGTAGCTGAGCTCCTCCGGACTTGTCATCGCTTCCTCGCCCCTTTTGACCCCCTGCTTCAACACCATTGTGTCCTCCTAGTAGTTCTCCTTGGTTAATGGAAAGACAGACTACAACTCTCATGTATGGCCTTCGCCATCTTGTTACAGGGCTCCCGCCGATTCTATTCTCGATCTTATCCTTTGACTTGCCGAGCTTCCTTAAATAAAGATGAGTACTGAAGTAATCTAACTCTCCAGCTGCTCTGATCATACCTTTATATGATCAAGTCTCCTCCATAGGACTCATTGGTACTTGCAATCTAACTTCTCCCTCGGTGGTACACAGCCCCCATATGCTGATGACCAAAGCTTTCATCTGATGCAAGCTTTAATGTATACATACGGAAGAACCACCTCTGCGGTACTATAATATTCACTCCTTGAATCCATAGCTCATTTTCTTTTTATGTTGTACACCAAAATGTAGCTCCTAGTAACTCTTGATTATACCTTCGTATGATCATGTCCCTCACGGGGCATGATCACATATGTTGCATTGCCATGAACTATTCCACCATGATCCACTACACCATATCGCCTTTTGGTTATATCTCTATTGCATACAAATTTTCGTGTGATGAACTCGGACTACGACTTCTCCATGTGTGGCCTCTGCCAACATATCATTGGGCCTCCGCCATCTTTGATTTTTGGTTCGTTCCCTTGGCATTTCACCTTCGTCCATCCACTCCTGGGGTCACACCTAGACGAAGCATAGCTATAGAATAGTCCATCGCCTAGTAGCTCCTGAAGTCCCCTGATTTCGCTAGAATTGGTGCACCATTGTCTGGATCCTGGGCCTCTATTCTCTACTATCACAATCTCTGCTATGCACCACTTGTTTCTAACAACTCAAATGGCAACATTGTGGCATATTATTCAAGAGTAGTCACCTTTGCATCCTATTTTCCCATGCTAAGGTCTCCTAATCCCAACTTTACCTCTACAAGTTGAATCACCTTAGTTACTCCGTCAAATGCATCTTTGAGGTAAGATGTATGTTCCTCGAAGCTCCCTTCATCTTTAGCATAATGCAAGAGTAGTCACCTTTGCATCCTATTTTCCCATGCTAAGGTCTCCTAATCCCAACTTTACCTCTACAAGTTGAATCACCTTAGTTACTCCGTCAAATGCATCTTTGAGGTAAGATGTATGTTCCTCGAAGCTCCCTTCATCTTTAGCATAATGCAAGAAAAGTCCACCCCATCAGAATAAAGAACCCATGGAATGACAACCTCTACAAGAGTTCATGCCCTTGACCTCTGTCCAAGGAAAGCTCTGTGCCTTCGCTCCATGTATTATCTTCTATGTCGACTCCCTTAATGTGGCTTGGATACTTCACCAAGTTCCACCCAAGTTGCTCCGCTCCTCAATTTGCATTGAGTTGATAGTGGCTCTCGTGTCCATCATTCCACGGGTCAGCCCTCAATTGAGTTCGACTTCAATATCAATTCTAAGTGTGCCTTTATATGATGTTGCCTTGGATTGCTCCCCCACTTGATCTCGAAATGCATCCACTATGCATTACCTCATTCAAGATCATACGACGACTCTTTGCCGCTCGCTTGGTCCATTGAGCTTTGTGGAGATATTGCCTTGAAGAACTCTTCCTCAATATGTGCGGTCTGTTGTACATGATTCTCCCTTTGGAGAACTAGGACTTATCCTTCCTGGATATCTGTCCTGTTGGAGCAACTTTTCTCTTTACATTCTTCCCACTAGAAGTTTTGGAGACCACCATTCCCTTTGGACTACTCCATCTTGCTAAACAACTTGTGTCTTGTTCTACCCCCGCAAATGCACTTGCTAGATTGTGACTCTTTACCAATACAGTCCCCACTACACCCTTCAAGGTCTAGTAATATATTAAACTTTTTGCACACTTCAGCCACCTATGGATGTATCCTTTCTATGCTGAAGAGAAATTATGATGCTCCATGGCGCGAGTTCTGATCGTGCCTTGGGATGGCCACGAACACTCTGTCATCTATATACAAGCCCTTGCATGATTTTTGAATTCTTCGAGTTAGCAATTCTCCTCACCTCTGTCAGCTTTGCACAATTCTTTCTATCATTATGCAACACCTCCTACTTTGCACGGTCTCGTCTTTCACCAAGCGCTTCGCTTGTCTTGAGCACCATCAAGTTTGGTTGCCAACGTCGAGCCGTAGCTCGAACTCAACCATCCTAATCTTTGTGTGCACATTCTTCTTCGCTTGTTTGTCCTTGTGGTGCCTCTCACACAAAGGGTTGGCCATTCCTCTGAATGCCAAACTTAGATGTCTGCTCCTCTGAATGATTCCTTTCCCTACATCTTAATGTCTGTTTCCCCCAAATGGTTATGCGTGCTAGCTGTCTTCCATATAACCCAGCTAGGTCCCCCACGTTTATATGGCGAGTGTTTCTACATGTACTTGTCCCGCTCTGATATCATAATATCACGGGCTTAATTGATTTTGCATAAGTCGTATGGCACCCATGCGTGTCCATCCGTAAAAGTCAGCCTTCCCAGATATCTCCTGGGGTCCCTTAGACTTACAAAAGAGAAAACGGGCCAGAAGAAGTAATTCCAATGGGATCCACAAGCAAGTACTCAAGCAAACACTTTATAAAGCCAATATAAATTATACCCATAGACATTACAAACTCAGAAAGGTTACATACAAAGGATAATGATTCATTACAGACCGAAGTCCCCACAAGTGCTTACAAGACACACTTGTATTTATAAGCCAAAATCAGTTATAAAGTAAACTAAACTAGGGTTGCCAAGCTTACTACAAGTCTGCTACTTGCTGTACACGGTATGTACATAAACTGAAGGACACAGACAAACATGAGCATTTCATCGAACACCTTGTTTTCATACATTTTGTCTATGATAGAACGCTTAGCGAGCTTTCACTACATCATCCAAAACTTTAGCCCGATGCCTAAGCTTGATCTTGGGTCCATGTCTAATCTGTAACTCCTCCCATCGTGGTCAAACTTGCATGATGCTAACTACGACTTAATTAATTACGATAATAATGGTCAACACATTCACTTTAAGACCTTCCCAACTCATGGCAAGCCTTTCGGCTCCCCCGACAATCTTTAGTGAGTCTTGGTCTTCTTTCAGCAAACTTCCTTGCACCATCCTCGCAAACTCCCGATACCCTCAGCGAGCTCCTGATGCACTCCTAGCGAGTTCCCAATAGCATCATCTAAACCTCGGCCCGATGCATGGACTTGACCGTGGCCAAACCTCTGATTGTCATATTCTCTCTGTCATAATTAATCATGCATTAATCAACTCTAACAACACATATTAGATCAATAATCCATCAATTGATTTCATCATCAAAATATGAGATTCAACAAATCCACCCTCATGCGTGGTTGTATCATGTCCGAGGGCTATCCCTCCTTCTGAAGGCCTCTATAAACTTTCTCCTTGCTAGAATTTTATTGGGCTCGGCCCAATCCGAATTCGATAAATAAGGTGCATAATATGTCCTCTATTTGTGATTCAAGTGCCTCTAGGCTCCGAATATATCTTCTGATGACATGATATAAAACTCCAAATTTATTATGATAAGGTCCTTCTCTTATTGTTAGGTCACTGGTATAGATTGGTTGGGTGGATTAGTGTTTAAAAAGGGTAGATGGCTCAAGGCGAAAGACTATGGCAGGCTGTTGTTTGCTGCAGTTGCTGCTACTATTTAGGATGGCTGCAGATTATGGAAATAGGTTATGATGGTTGCATCTTAAGGATAGAGGGGTGCCCTAAAGATGACGTGAGTGATAGCAAGAATTTCGATAAGGATCATATATAGGTGCAGCTAAAAACACTAAAAGGTAGTGCTGTAGAATTTTGCATCGATAGGCTGCGATAGGTTACTGTTTTGGGCTATAGTTTTAGGTGCTATTTGGGTTCTAAAAATAGGTTATGATGATAGTGTCATAAGGCTACAGGGGTGCCCTAAAGATGTCATAGTTGGTAACAGCAAAATGGTAAGGGTTTGGTGGGTTTAGAGAAGAAGAAAGATAAAGGCACATCAGTAGATTTTTTTATAAAAAAAATTTCAGCAATATAGATGTAATTTTTCCTACCAATTCAAAATAAGGATTTGAGTAAAACTTAAGGGGAATCCACTGTTAAGGTAGAGATAATGCTTAAAACATTCATGGAAAATTATGACAGTAAAAAATTTGGCAAGATCAAAGATTACGAGAAGGTGCTATGGTAGAATTTTTTCATTAAAAGATTTCAGCAGTATAGACAATATTTTTTTCTAGTAGTTTGAAATAAAGATTTGAGTAAAACTTAAAGAAAAGATAATGCTGACAAAAAATTCATGGAAGAAAATGATAGCAAAAGGTTTAGCAAAATCAAAGATCACGGGTATCAATTACGGTATAATTTCACATCAAAAGTACAGTAGCTTGCACATAAAAAATCAGTAGTTTATATTGATAATTTTTTAACAAAACCAAAAGAAAATTGATTATTAGGAAGTGCTAAAGCTATTGTGAAAATTTTGTAGAGATTTGGATAGAAAAAATGCAGCAACAAGATCAAATTTGCAGTTCTATGCGGCTGAAATTATGTTGTATAATTTTCGTCGTAGAGATGAAAACTTTACAAAGAAAAGTTTGTGTAGCAAGATAGGAATTATTTTTTAATAAGGATAACTAAATTGTAGTAGTAGTAAGGTAAGAAACTAGAACCTGTTGCAATTCACGAGGAGATTAAAGGATGATCTGCGGTGGTGGAGATGATAGCAGAATTCGGTGATGATCTTTAAGAAATTAGGGGAATTACTTTGGGTGGCTGTAGAAGGATGATGGGCGACTATGGAAGGATGGCGAGACACCAAGAATGTTGCTTTGATACTAAGTGATTGAACCTTTACAAATTCTAAGCTTGGGTTGATCTCTAGGGGATTGGCCTCCTTGGAACTCTATAGGGATTTCTCCCTCCTTAATTTTCTACTACATGAGCTGAAATATAATTGATCTATTGATGATGAAAAGAGAAGAGAATATAAGCTATTTATAGGGCTTCTAAACCCTAACTCCTAATATGACTCATACTCTGACAAACTCTAACTTTTTAATCAACTTCTACTCCAAGTAAACCAAGACTCCTACTAAACCAACATTCCTCTTACCCTCAACTCCTAACCCCTAGCCAACTCCTAACCATGATGTTGTTGGTGGTTATAGGGGTCTCCAACTCCTAATTTTATTTTTATTCCACCTTAGAGATAGTCCATGCTAAGTGAAACTCTCCCCCTCTTACCCTAGTCAGCCACTCTTGAGAGAAGGAGACGGCTAGGAGACTCCTATCCTAAAAGGAATCTTCTCTAACCCTAGCCAATACTTCTTTACTCGGGATGGCAGTTAGATTAGAGTTTATTACATTCATGACTCAATTTACTTTGACCCGTATCCAACTATAACTCCTAATCAGACTCTAGTTCAGTCGAATCCTAACCCTACTAGGATTTAGGCTAATTTATTATAATATACTCAAATCTTCTCTTAGCTGATCTAATGTCAGGTCTAGGTTGGCCAACAAGGCCCAATCTAAGGACTTGACTCAATCGACTAGGACTTGATTCAGTTAGGGTCCTAACAGTCTTCTGAAGATGAGGATATATGTATAGCTAAACATTTGCTTCTAGTTTTCCTAATAGAATTGGTATACGGTGATCATGCAGCCAAGTAGGAGGCAGATTTTTCAGTTTAACAAAGATGTCAAAAAATTTAGCAAACAAAGAGGAGAGGTTTGGATCTTCGTTCATAATTGGTTCTTCAGTTTGTCCCTTAAAGTTGGATTAGGAAGCCGACATGTGATTTGTGCAACACCCTCTTAATGTGTTGCGTCGAAACGATCAAAACTTTACCCCCACATTTTCCTCGTTCACTTGTTTTCCATGGATGAAAAATTTCATAATTAATTTGAAAAATTTTTAGGAAACATCACATAGAGTAGATAGCCACTCGATGCCAAGCACCAC
The DNA here is from genome assembly GCA_021527575.1 of Ensete glaucum. Taxonomy (NCBI): domain Eukaryota; kingdom Viridiplantae; phylum Streptophyta; class Magnoliopsida; order Zingiberales; family Musaceae; genus Ensete; species Ensete glaucum. Next base: position 34,644,597 of record CM038558.1, on the reverse strand, counting down.
TTTGTACTTGTCCAATGGCAAAATAAGAAGTCTGCAGTGATCTCTTGGCCATGCATGACTAGTTTCACCCGTGTACACTTATGGCTGCAATGGAGGGTTCAGCCATCTATGACTTTCACATCAAACCTGCTACAATCTTTAATCCGAAGGGTTAATCGGGCAACAACCTTGTTGTCCATAAAATTATTGGTGCTTCTAGTGTTGATAAGAGCAGTAATCGACTGGTGCTTGAGGAATTAATTGATCTTCATGGTTTGCGGGTTCGCGTAGCTGGCTAGGACATGTATTGTGCTGATGGCCAACTATGGTTCTTCTTCCTTATTTTTCTCGTCTTACGAATTACATCCTTGGGTCTGGATCCTCAATCAGTTCAATCACCGAAAACCTTCCCTTCCTGCAACGATGCTCTCAACTCCATAGTTCATCGAAGTGCCAACATAGCCCTTTTGTGGATCTTTCACAGATTTCTTCTCGAGTTAATTTCTTAGGTTGCGAGGTTCGTTAGCAACAGGGGAGGTCGAAGGTTTGATGGTTGCTGATTAGTTTATGATCTTGGTCCTTCGAGCATCATTATTCAACCATTCCTCTTGGATGCGGGCGAAGGAGATGATTGCCATCAATGTATTTGATTGTCATACTTTAACTTCACATATAATCTCCAACTTTAATCCTTCTATCATGCCCCCCTGAATTATCGCACTCGAGAGGGGTGGCCCTATCATAAATCAGAAATATTATAGTTCCTCCATTATCTAAACCCAAGATCTAAACTAACATCTAAGGAAACTGAAAAACATTCAAAAATCATTCACATCCACTCATAAAACCTGTGTAGTTTATAAATCTTACACCATATCACTTGATAATCCACAAAACTCAAAGCTAACTTAACAAAAACATTAACCACACTTATAAATCCACTAGTATCAGAAATCTATAAGATTACAAAACCAACCATTTACTCCAAATTTATATCATCGTAAACTAAACTTAACATTCCAAAAATTTTAATATGATAGGTGATTTAAAGCTTTTACATAATACATTAAATTAGATTCATCGACAACATTTCATTAGATACAAAATATACTTATACAAAAATCACAATATATTACCCACAAAGCTTGCCCAAAATCTGAATAGCTTTCATTTACCTTAGCCTAATTCTAACTTTTTTTCCAAGAGTGATAAGTTAACCTAAAAAATATATATGGCAACAGAGTGAGCACATAAAGCTCAGGAAGTGACTAGCATATCTAAGACAAAGAAGGATAATTTTCAAAACAAACTTGATATCAGATAGCAAGGCAAGGGTATAAGAATCCCTAGATAGCATCTCGTTAGATACATAATCACAAATCATTTCATTCAAACATACTTTGATCATAACAGTAGAGGAAGAGTAGTTGGACCATATCATTAGTATAAAATATCTCAGAACATGTCAATGCCATATGAAACATCTCGAAGTATATCAACAGAATCTGAAATGATTCGGAGCATATCAAAGGTGTAAGAATGCCAAGCAGCATATCAATGGCAAACAAAATATTTCGAAGCATATCAATGTGAATATAAAATATTTCAGAGCATATCAAAGATGTATAAAATGTTTCAGAATATATCAATGAGATGTTAAATGATTTGGAGCATATCAAAGGCGTAAGAATGTCAAGCAGCATATTAATAGCAAATGAAATATTTCGGAGCATATCAATGAGAATATAAAATATTTCAGAGCATATCAAAGATGTATAAAGTGTTTTGGAATATATCAAAGGTATATGAAATATTTCAAAGCATATCAAAGATGCATATGACATATTTCGAAGCATCTCAATGGTGTATAAATAATCTCAAGGCTTATCAAATGAACAATTAAGGAATAGAAGCTCAAATATCATATCAGATATAACATTCATTTCATTTTTATCCAAAACGTACAAACAAACTCATAAGCAATGATTTCCATATCATTTCAAAAATATAGATAGTGGTGTAGGATCAGATAGAATATGATCTATCCATTTCTAGATGACCATTAAATACAAGTCTCCCACGTCTAGGAGCTCCATCCACACATGTTTGGGTGAAGTTAGAGGGGCCGACAGAGCATCCTGGGCTCTAAGCATAAGTCTCTTTATCATTTCTGACAAAGGTTTACATTATCCCATAAACACCATAGTACAAAAGGACATAAGCAATAAAATGACATATATCGGAAGCACATGTGAAACAATAAAATATACATGTGCTAATATGAAGTAATATAATTTACTAGTATAGTGCATGTGAGTCTTAGTCCAGTGGTAGCTCCATATTGTGTTGAGTTCAAAGCACTCTTTCCACAGGTAACCCCTTTCAACTAGGGTCCCCTCACAATGCCCGAATACTAGCTTAATTTGTAATAACAAGATAAAAGTAAAGATTAGAATTACAATAAGAAAGGATTAGAATATTGTAAGGTTATAATAGATCAATTTAAAAAAAATTATAGAATGAATTCAATTTTTAAATAGATGAAGCAAGAATAGGCAAAATTGACACGATCCCTATTTTGGTAGAATTCAGGAGCCACATTGCATAATTTATTTGAATAATCAAATATGCTCCAAATTACTCAAAAAATATATCATCAAAAAGATAAATCAATCTGCTTTTAGATAAAATAAGTTTCATATAAATTAAAATTTTTAACAAAGAGTTACAAATGATTTAGTAACCAAAGGTCATAAAATAAAAGCTCTATTTTATAGAATCTATAGGATCAAATTCAACAGGAGACTGGGTAAGTATTTATATTCTAAATCTTTCGATATATGTATCAAAGAAAGAATTAGGTGTCTAGTTTCTAACAAAATATGTTCTACTTAAATTAGAATTCCCAATAGGACGTTATAAGCAGTTTAGTATCAAAAGGTCGAAAATTATGGTCCCTATTTTTCAAAATCCAGATGGTCAAACTAAATAGAAATTTGGATAGTCATTTGGACTGCAAAACTTTTAATCAAGGTATTAAAATAAATATCTACAAATCTATTTTTGAATTAAATATATTTTACCTAAATCAGAGTTCAATGCAGAAAGTTATGACAAAAATAAGACATAAAGGTCAGAATTCTTAAATTTCATATAATCATAAATTTACAATTGATTGGGAGCAATATCATGTTCTAAGCTACAAATTTTTTAAAATCATATTAAACTAAGATGAATTCAAGGATAAAGATATTATGTAGGATGGGGTTAGAATACTTTTGAAGATATTGATCTTAATGTGTAGATTTGATCAAAATTTCAAAACCCCGAAATTTATTCTTCTCCTCTTCCTTCTCTTCTTCTTCTTGTTTATGTTGTAGCAATCCCTTTCTTCTCTAATTGCTATTTGTTTAGCTAACATATCGGTTGCTAGGTAGCAAGCATGCATGTAAGGTGCTTATGTGTTACATATGCAACATACATAAGTGGCACCACTTTAAACTAGGTAGTGACACATGTCATCCCCATTTTTTCTTTTTTTTTTAACTTAATGAGAATCTTTCATAATTCATATCAAACTTCTAAGTTTCACATTTAGATCCCTAGTAATAAATTTTTAATATAAAATTATTTAATCAAGAGAATTATTAAATAAATCCTCATATTTATAAATAGGTCCTCACAAATAATCTATTATTAAATAAATCCTCATTAATAATTTAAAATAGATTATTATAAATATTTTAAAAATGAAGGATATTACACCTTCGATGAATGTCCAAGCAATTATTTTTCAGACCAATCACACATTTGGTTTGAAAGTCATTCAAACCTTGTTTGATAATCTTGGATGGTTGAGGTTTAAAGAATCTTTGTAAGTTGGCCATTCACATTCTCGTACTCTGATGGTTTACGTATTGAATCTCATATTTTGATGATGATAATCAATTGATGAGTGCTTGATCTAACAAAGTTGTTAGAGTTGATTGATGCAGAATTAACTATGATAGAGAGATTATTACAATCAAAGGTTTGGCCAAAGTCAAGTCCAAGCATCAGGCCAGGGTTTGGATGATGCAGTTGGGAGCTCTCCTGGAGTGTGTCGGGAGCTCTTAAAGGGTATCGGGAGCTCTTATGGCGTAAGGGAGTTCACTAGAAGAAGATCAAGACTAGCCAGAAGGTTATCGGGGGTAACCGAAAAGCTTACCGAGAGTTGGGAAGGTCTTAAAGTGGATGTGTTAGCCATTATGATTATAATTAATTAAGTCATAGTTAGCATTATGCAGGTTTAACCATGATAGTGAAAAGAAGTTATGGATTAGACTTGGACCTAGGATCAAGCTTAGGCATCAGGCCCAGGTTTGGACGATGCGGTGGGAGTTCACCGGGAGTTCGCTAGGACTTCATCGAAGGTATCGGGAAGATCGCTAGGAACACACTAGGAGATCGCCAGAGGAAGACTGTGAGACTCGCCGTAAGGAATGCCGGAGGTTACTAGATTGTGAGAGTGATGTCATTTAGCTTGGCGGTCATATATGATTGTAATCCTTAAGTCGTAGGTTAAGATTGAGTCCTAAATGAGTGTGATTTGGAAGGAATCTAAATCAACTCAATAAGGTAATCGGGTCCACTATAGGGTTTGATTGAGCTCAGGTTGAGCTTAATTAGTTGACCAAAGAATTGGTTAACATCAGGTTCAAATCAAAATTCAAAAAGTGGACAGAACCACTTTTCCAGAGATTCTGACAATTGAACTGCTGGTGAGTGATGAGTGTACCGCCACCACCCAAGATTTCGGACGGCTGTTAGCGGCTGAACCCCCCAAGCTGGGTGGTTAAACTACCTATACCTTAGATTCTATATACTTTCGGTGGTTGACCCACCCAGGCCTGCAACTTAACCGCCCATACCTGATTTTTTCAGGTATGTTTGAATTTTGGCTCTAATTTCTGAAGTCACTTGGGGCCTATTAAATACCCCAAGTTTTATTATATTCTATATAACAATTTTGGGAATTACATTCTGTGAAAAAATTATGTGTGAATTATAAGAAAAAGAAAAGGGGAAGGGAGAGAGCTTAGAGTTAGATAAATTCTTGAAGTCTCCCTTGTAAGCTCATGTGTAAGGGTTTGGTCTTCACCCAAAGAAGATCGGTATTGGACGCCGGTGTGCCTCAAGGAGGAGGACTCGAGACTGGACATAGGTTGGTTAGTGCCAAACCACTATAAAACTGTGAGTTCCTTTTTGCTTACCTTGCTTACTACTTTTGTATTGACACTTCCGATTTTATTTATGTTTTGGAAGTAAGGCTTCAAAATCAAGCACTTCACTTATGACATTACCTATCTCCTTATTCATATTTGTTTATTCTTTTTGAGGCGTCTTCAAGCAAGAAGCTTAGCATTTCTCTATAAGATTAAATTGCTTTACTTAAACTAAAAACTTCATATTTTCCTTTCTTGCTTCAAGCAAAAAGTTTGAAGTTAAAATGAAAATTTACTCTTGCACTAATTCAAACACCCCCCATCCTCCTCCTATTAGTGTCAATTGATCTTAACAATTGGTATCAGAGCCACGTTTTTTCTCATTTTGTTTAACACCCAAGAGAAATAGCTTTGTATAGCATTAACAAGGGGCAATGCATCACAAGTCTTCCTATGTTTAATGGGACATACTACACAACATGAAAAATTCGAATGCGTATCTTTTTTATTTCGATATATCTTGATTTATGGTGTATTGTTAAACAAGATTTTTAGAAGTCATCCAATCCAACAAATGATTAGAATGATTATGAAAAATAAATATTTTTGTTGAATACAAAGGCTATGAATGTCTTATATTATGCTCTTAACAAAAATCAATTTGATCAGATTTACTATTTTGATTCGGCTTTTGATATATAACATACATTAGAAATGACATATAAAAGCATAATTAATCTAAATAAATTACTAAATAAAAACACTTTTAAAAATAAATTTAAAGAACACCTTCTAAAGAACAGAAAGGAATTTGAACCGAGCTTGGCATACGACTCCTCGAGTGAAATCTCAAGTGATGCGGACTTTGAACCTTTGATACATGAACCGGATAAATTAATGAACATAAACCTTAAAAATGATCTTAAAATAGATAAAACCTCTTACTATGAATGCAAGAAGCTGATGTGCTCCAAAGGTGAAGTGCACAACCAAGAAGTGGAGAATCTCACACTTATGTCGATCCAAGACAAGGATAGTGGTTCATTAAGTGTTTTTTTTCGGAGTTATTAAATATATTTTATGATTTGTTTGATGAGTTTAGAAAACTTACAAATCTTTTAAGTTGCTTAAGAATGATCATGATTTTTTAGTTAGTAGATCTGATAAAATACATTATTTATTAACATCACATAACCCTTGTTCTAAATGTGAAATGCTAGATAATGTTAAAGAAAAAAATATCATGCTTAAAATAATATTAGAAAATTTTAAAATTAAGAACAAATCCCTAAATATGATCATTACCAATAAGGGTCATATAAATAGAAGAAATGACATAGATTTTATTAGTAACATTTAATAAAAACCAACCATTTTTGTTAAAGGATCTACCTTTTGCTACAAAAAATCAAGTATAATTTTATAAAAATTAGAACATAAAGCTACAAATGTCCATTTAAAAATTATATTTCATATAAATTAATTTAGTTTCATAAAGGAACCATGAACAACCTTAGGCCATTAGAGAAAATGGAAAGAACATATCATGAAGGACCCAAACTCAAATGGGTACTTAAATCCAAACCTCCCATAACATAAAGTTACCTCCTAACAAAGCTAGGAGCATTAAGTAATGTTTTGAAAGTAGATGCTTAATGCATATGACTTAAGATCTAATACTCTTTCAAAGCTCACTAGCCTAAGTAATAACAAAAAATTATTGAAATAAAATCATTGGTAATGAATATTTGGATAACTCATTAATATTGATTGCTCTAACTTTGGCATGCCAATACAAAAATGAATTGAAGACTTTATCTAAATTTGAATTTATGAAAGAAGATTTTGATGATTATTATGATTGATTGATAGGTTCAAAACCATTGGCTTGAATATTTGTTGATTTCAATGCAAAGGCTATTGTTGAATGATTTAAATATTATAGTATTTTTGTTTAAGTTAAATATTATTGGTGAATAACTGATTTAAATGGTTAAAAAATTATGTTTTGAGATTAAATGTGTATTGTTAAATAATATATTACTTTTGAATTTGAATATGAAATAAATAAAAATTTAGAAATGAGTTTTTAAAAGTACTATGTGTAAAGAGTTAGACTCATTTAAAAGTTGAAATTGAGATAGGTTGAATTTTGATTGAAAATATTTTATGAAACCATGCTTGATGATTTAATGATGTATAGTGATGAGTTTATATTTCAAAATTATGCATGATGATCATTTTGATTTATAGTTTATTGATCTTTGTTGTAATGAAAGTTCTTTTTCTATTTTAAATAATGATGCCTATTTTGATTTGGCTTCAAAGACAAAGGCATGCTTATATGAAATTAAAATAGAATATATTTTCTTAAAAAATTTTATATCTTATATATTTTTAAAAAAGATTAATGAATTGATTATGTTATTTTTTTATGAATCTCTTGAACTATGAAAGTGATTTTGATGATTTGAACTTAAATAAATTATTATCATGATTTTGACAAGTTTAGAAAATGAAATTTGAAATCCTTACATAAATCAAAGTTCATTTGAAGAAGTTTATAAATGAATCATTAGTTTATCTTTTTGAAACTATAAGATGAATCTTTTTATTAACAATGATCTTGATGATTTAAAATCACATATATATATTGAGATACTATATTTCCATATCACAGTTTGCAAAGTTATAATCTTAAAACTTGGTACTATTACATTTTAATTGTTACTTTGACAATGACTAAGGGAGAGACAAAAGTGATATTTTGCAATAGCAAATTTAAATACTTTGATTATGAAAAACATTCATTGGATGAGGAGTAATTTGCTAAAAAAAAATTATGAATTTTGAATACATAAGATTTCTTGATTACTTATGTTGAAATTTACAAACAATAAGGAGGGACAAATTTATTAATTTAAATCATGTCTTTTGGTACTTCAAATTTTGATTTTATGACATCATCTCCTTGTATTTTGGGCGTAATTTTAATATGGATGTTAAGAATAAATTATGTAATTATATTTCTTTTTTAATAATGACAAAAAGTGGGAGATAAAATTGTCAATATGGTTAGAAGCAAATTGGATATGATAACATTGAATGAGAAATAAATTGCTTAGAAGAAAATTTAGAATTTTAAATTTTCTAAATACATACAAAATGCATAATTGACTTGATTTGCTACGTTGCTTGAAATTTGCATAAGATAAATTAAATTGTATAGGTAGCCTTTGATTTTTCTTAGATTTTCGAATTTACATCTATAAAATTTACATATATAAAATTGAATATTTTTTATGATGTTCTTCACTTCTCCACTTTGATTCTACCTTCTTGTTCACACAAAATGGAGAAAGAAAATCACTAGCATTTCAAGAGATCGATAAGTCTATTAATTTCATTTTGAATCTCTTGAAAGTGATTTTGATGATTTTAAAATCGAATGAGTTCTTCACCTATATCATGATTTTGATTCATCAGAATTATAACTTGAAATCCTTTATAAATCAAAATCTCTTATTTTGTGTTCTCGTATTGTTTAAAAGGAGATTTTTTTATATAAATCATGATTTTGACAACTTGAAATTTTTTATGCATGAATCAAGATATTTTATTTGTTTGTCCTATTATTTATCTCTTGATAGTCACAAATTGTCTTCATGAATTGTATATCTCATCACCATGTTAATTTTTCTTGATATGAGTCGGAAGGAGTTTCGATAAGTAGGACTCATGACTAGCTCAGTATTAGGCTTAAAGGGTCACACACATATGATGGATATTACAATGAGTAAAGGATTGGATATGAGTTATCCAATTAGCCCATGTTTTCATTGGATGAGACTTAACATTGATGGACTCCTTTGCATGAGGCCCACTTAGAGGCTAATTGAGATTCTTAGATATAGATCAAATAATCCAAAATTTATGGGTAATTTGATGAAGATCCAATACCTACTAAGGCAGGATCCATTAGAGTTTTGGGGTGCTCTCTATAAATGGGAGGCAGGGGCAGCACATTAGTAATAGGTTGCACCTTTGGTCGCCCCCTCCTATTCTCCTCTCTCCCTCTATGCAAGAGTTACGAGCTTTTGGGCTACGAATGGAGGAGCATCGCTGTAATGATCTATCATGTGGATATTACTAGAGAGGAGGACGTTTGACCTTCTTTATCCTCTCCATCTAGACCTAGATTTACAGGGATATACGATCTCCCTAGGCAATTAATCTCTCATGTATTGCAGTTTTTATTTTTCATGAGTTTTTTATGCACCAATCCTTGCATGATGATTTAATATATGTGAAAAACCTATTTTATTTTCTTTCTTTCACTATGCATGTGATGCTCCCGTTAGATTTCTTAATAGTTGTATCAAAGTCAGGTTGCTCATGTAAAAGATTGGCTTTTAAACTGCATGTAATGAAATTGAATCATGTATAACTGTTCTACGCCTTCTTGCAATGAACATAGTGCCCGCGGGCAAGCTGCTTGTAGGTGAAGGGGGCAGTCACCTATAGGCGGCCATGGCCACCTATGGCCAAGCCCCCTGCAGGGGCAACCAGGCCACCTACAAGGGAGGTCACCCATGACTAGGCCCTTTGTAGGGGTAGCCAGGTCGCAAGGGGCAATCGCTTGCGGCTAGGGCGGTTACCAGCATGTCACGGACAACAATGTAAACAGGGTGTTCGATGAAATGCTTGTGTTAGTCCGTGTCCTTCGGTTTATGTACATATCTTGTACAACAAGAAGCGGGCTTGCAGTAGGCTTGGAAGCCCTAGTTTGATTTGCTTTATGGCCAAGTTTGGCTTGTAAATACAAGTGTGTCTTATAAGCACTTGTGGGGACATCAGTCAGTAGTGGACCATTATCCTTTGTGTGCAACCTCTCTGAGTTTGTAATGTCCTTGGGTGTAATTTGTATTTTGGCTTTATAAAGTGTTTTCTTGAGCGATTGCTTGTGGATCCGTGGAAATTGCTTCTTGGCCCGTTTTCTCTTTTGTAAGTCCGTGGGATTTTAGGAGATCTCGGGAGGGCTGACTGGACGGACACGCATGGGTGCCGGCAAGGCAAAATCAGCTAAGCCCGTGCCAATGTGGTATCGAGCGGGACAAGCACACATAAACACTTGCCATACAAATGTGGGGGACCTAGCTAGGCATGTGGAGGACGGCACGTAAACCGTTGGGGAAGCAGACATTAAGATGTAGGGAAAGGAGTCGCTCAGAGGAGCGGGCATCTTGGTTTGGCATTCAAGGAATAGCCAACCCCTTTGCGCGAGAGGCACCACGAGGACAAGCAAGCGAAGAAGAATGTAGCACAAAGATTGGGATGGTTGAGTTTGAGCTATAGCTCGACGTTGGCAACCAAACTTGATGGTGCTTAAGGCAAAGCAGGGTGCTTGGTGAAAGATGAGACCGTGCAAGGTGGGAGGTGTTGTGTAACGACCGAAAGAGTTATGCAAAGCTCACAGAGGTGAGGGGAATTGCTAACTCGAAGGATTCAAAACTCATGCAAGGGCTTGTACACGGATGACAGAGTGTTCGTGGCCATCCCAAGGCGCGATTAGAACTCGGCGCCATGGAGCATCAGAACTTTCTCTTCAACATGGAAAGGATATGTCCGTAGGTGGCTGAAATGTGCAACAAATTCAGCATGTTGCTAGACCTTGAAGGGTGCAGTGGAGACTGTATTGGAGAAGGGTCGCAATCTAGCAAGTACATTTGTGGGGGCAGAACAAAGCACAAGTTCAGTAAGACGGAGTAGTCCAAAGGGGATGATGGTCTCCGAAACTTCCAGTGGGAAGTATATAAAGAGAAAAGTTGCTCCAGCAGGACAGATATCCAGGAGGGATAAGTCCTAGTTCTCTAGTGGGAGAATCATGTGCAACGGACTGCACATATTGAGGAAGAGTTTCTCAGGGTTATATCTTCATAAAGCTCAACGGACCGAGTGAGCGACGAAGAGTTGTCGCATGATCTCGAAGGAGGTAATGCATTGGGGATGCATTTCGAGATCAAGTGGGGAGCAATCCAAGGCAACATCATATGAAGGCACACTTAGAGTCGAGGCAGAAATCGAACTCAACAGAGGGCTGACCCGTGGAATGGTGGACGTGAGGGCCACTATCAACTCAGTGCAAATCGAGGAGCAGAGCGACTTGGGTGGAACTCGGTGAAGTATCCAAGCCGCATGAAGGGAGTCGACATAGAAGATGGAACATGGAGCGGAGGCACAGAGCTTTCCTTAGACAGAGGTCAAGGGCATGAACTCTTGTAGAGGCAAGAGTGAGATCATGTCGTTCCATGGGTTCTTCATTCGATGGGACAGACTTATTTTGCATAGTGCCAAAGATGAAGGGAGCTTCAAGGCACATGCAAGCTACCTCGAGATGCATTTGATGGAGTAACTAAGGTGATTCAACTTGCGGAGGCAAAGTTAGGATCATGAGACCTTAGTACGGGGTAAGAGGACGCAGAGGCGGGTACTCTTGAAGAATATGCCACAGTGTTGTCGTTCAAGTTGTCAGGAACAAGAGGTGCATAGCAAGATTGTACTGGTAGGGGATAGAGGCCCAAGATCCAGACAATGGTGCACCAACTCTAGCAAAGTCAGGGGACTTCAGGAGCTACTAGGCGACGGACTGTCCTAGAGCTATGCTTCGGAGAGTAACCCAGAGTAGGGGGACGAAGGGGAATTGCCAAGGGAGCGAACTAAAAGTCGGAGATGGCAGAGGCCCTACGATGTGTTGGCAGAGGCCACACATGGAGAAGCCGTAGTCCGAGTTCATCACACGAGAATCTGTATGCAATGGAGATGTCACAAGGAGGCGACATGGTGCAGCGGATCGTGGTGGAATAGTTCGTGGCAATGCAATACAGGCAATTTTGTCTCGTGAGGGACAAAATCATGCGGAGGTATGATCAGGAGTTACTGGGAGCTCCACTTTGGTGTACGACACAACAAGAAGAAGGGCTATGGATTCAAGGAGTGAATGTCGTAGTACCGCAGAGGCGGATCTTCGTGTGTGCATCAAAGCTTGCATTGGATGAAAGCCTTAGTCATCAGCATATAGGAGCTATATACCACCGAGGAAGAAGTCCATGTGCACGTACCAGTGAGTCCCATGGAGGGGGACATGATCATGTGAATGATCAGGAGCTGCTGGGAGCTCCACTTCGGTGAACAATGCAACGGCAAGAAAGGCTGTGGATTCAAGGAGTGAATGCCATAGTACCGCAGAGGCGGGTCTTCCGTGTGTATACATCGAAACTGGCATCAGATGAAAGCCTTGGTCGTCAGCATATGGGGGCTGTGTACCACCGAGGGAGTAGTCAGATTGCAAGTACCAGTGAGTCCCATGGAGGGACTTGATTAACCGGAGCAGTTGGAGAGTTGGATCGTGCTCACATTCGCAAGGGAGCCCAAGTCGAGGACAAGGTGAGTAAGTAACGTTGCTACCAAGGAAGCTAAGGAGAACAGACCCATGAGCCTGCAACAAGATGGCGGAGGCCATGCATGAGAGTTGCGATCTGTCTCTCCATCGACCAAGGAGAATCTAGGATGACACGGGTGTCGGCGGTGGTCGAAAGGGCGAGGAAGCGACGACGAGTCCAACGGGGCTCAGCTACCCAAAAGAAAAGCGTCGGTTAGAGAGGAGGTGGACTCGGAGGAGCTCCACAGTGCCACAGAGGCAGATCTACCGATCGCGGAGGAAGGGATGAAGATGCAAGGTAACGGATAGTAGTGCTATGGGCTTGGCAGCGCCATGGTACCGCAGATGCGGGACTTCCGTGAAGTCATCGATCCCTTGCTCTCATGAAGGAACAACATTGGTCGTAAAAGGGGCCAAGGAGGTGGAGAGTGCAGAGGCAAACTCCAAGTACCAAGACGAGGCAGAAGGGCAGAGGCCAAGAAACTTCATAAGACCGATGTCGATGTGCTTCTCATCCAGATAGCCGAAATTAAGGGACTTCGGGTTGATGCAGGAGTGCTCGACCAAGGAACGAAGTAGGCAGTACATGGTACTGTACCTTTCTACTCAGGAGGAGTAGGCGGCAAAGGTGATGGAGAACACGGTACAACCCCAAAGGCGACTAGATCTATCAAAGACTTACTCCAAGTTGGGGGACTCCAAGTTGGAGTAAACTTTTTGCTCTTTTCGGGCAAAACTTCTTGCATTCCAGAAGTTCAATAGCGTGGGAAGGCGAATCACGAGCTAACCCAACGCAAGGAGTGCAACCACTTCAAGTGCTTGAAGTGTGAGCAAAGAGCGAATGTTAGTAACCAGCTCAATGCATGAAGTACAAACTCGAGGAGGCAGGCGAAATCAAGTAACCTTTGCCAGGCGAAATTGAGTAACCTTTGCCTTCTCAACTCGAGAGAATGGGCGAAACTGAGTACCCCAGTTCTCTTAACTCGAGGAGGTGAGAGAAGCCACCTTACCTTCTCAACTATGAAGAGAATGGGTGAAGTCAAGTATCCCAGTTCTCTTACTTATCCAAGCAGGAGCTCGCACGGTTGACCCTTCAAATAAAGCTTATGGAAGACAATGGTTGTCAAATCCTCACCATTGGTGATCAGTACTATTGAGAGTAGTTTTTCCACTTTATTTCCCAATTAACTAAGAGGGAGTGACAACTAACAGCGGAAGAAGGTTCAATGGGCAAATATTATGGAGAAAGGACCTTAAAAAACTTCAAAGTCTGTGAGGCGATGCTCGTTAAAGCTCCAACAAGCATCTACCCAGTTCAAGCAATATGAGTATACTACGATACTGGCACATCATAAGGCAGGTCTTTTCCTTCATCAGAGGGATCCGCGAGAACCAACAAGGATCAGCACAACTCAGCCAACCCCACACCAGATTCAGTCATTGGTGAGTTGAAGCGGCATGGCGGATTGGAGTTCGACTACTCAACAATAGCAGCGGAGAGCGGTTAGGAGCCAAAGGGGCGTGTTGCAGCCAAAGCAGAAGATTAAAGATTCAGCAGAATGCGAGGAGATGCAACGTCTACAGTGGCTTCGACGAGGACGTCGAAGGAATAAGTGGGGGAGAATGTCACGGACAATAATGTAAACAAGGTGTTCGATGAAATGCTTGTGTTAGTCCGTGTCCTTGGTTTATGTACATATCTTGTACAACAAGAAGCGGGCTTGCGAGGCTTGGAAGCCCTAGTTTGATTTGCTTTATGGCCAAGTTTGGCTTGTAAATACAAGTGTGTCTTATAAGCACTTGTGGGGACATCGATGCAGTGGACCATTATCCTTTGTGTGCAACCTCTCGAGTTTGTAATGTCCTTGGGTGTAATTTGTATTTTGGCTTTATAAAGTGTTTTTCTTGAGCGGTTGCTTGTGGATCCCGTGGAAATTGCTTCTTGGCCCGTTTTCTTTTTGTAAGTCTGTGGGATTTTAGGAGATCTCGGGGAGGGCTGACCTGTGCGGACGGACACGCATGGGTGCCGCACGGCTTAGGCAAAATCAGCTAAGCCCGTGAGAAGCAGGGGTGGCTGCCTATAGGGGCAGTTGCCCGCTACTATGCCGCTTGTAGCAGGCCAGGTGGCCACATGTAGGATGTTGCAACTGCTAGCAGTGAGCAACACTATCACCTGCACAAGGGCGATGGCGGTCGCTACGAGAATAGGACATTAGGTGAATCATGGTTTCTTTTTGCAAAAGGATGATTCTGCCCTTAAATTTCGAGGTCTGTTCTTTTGTCCGGAATTCTAAAAATGCCATTAACAATTTTAAGAATTCCTAACATGTCTCGATTTCTAGAAAAATAATAAATTAAATAGTTTAATTAATTATTAATTATCTAACAGTCCTACGTGATGATGTGTACATGTGATGCATGATGTGAATGGATGTTAGGACTCTAGCTAAGGGAGTCCTAGTTTAGTTTCATTAAAGAGTGCAATCATGTAAAATCTAAGGGCATTCATGTAAATGCTATATAGCCGACCCCTATTAATGAAAGTAAGGAGGCCGGCTAGGTTAGGATTAGTTGAGAAAGATATTTGAAGGGAGAGTAAGATGCATATTATCCTAATTAACCATCCCTTATCCTAGTTAAAGAGGGGGATAGTTGAGAAGGGGACTAAGTTAGAATAGGATTAAGAAATAATAAAGTAACCGACCACCCTAGATGGGCCAGTTGGAGGTTGGACTTAGAGTTGCATTAGTTGTTGCTTAAGGAGTTAGTTAGGAGTAAAGTCTTGAAGTATGAGTCATATTAGGAGTTGGGGTTAGAAGGTATATAAATAGCTATGTAATCCTCTACTTTTTATTATCAATAAAAGAATATTTTTTGCAGTCTTTGAGCAGTGATTTGGAGGAGGGAACCTCCATAGAGTTCCAAGAAGGCCGATCCCCTATAGTAATCACCCCCAAGCTTAGAATCCACTAGAGTTCTAACACATGGTAACAGAGCAACGTTCTTGGCATCTCGCTGCCCTTTGATAGCCATCCATCAGCCCCCCAAAGCTATCGAAAGTAATTCCCATAATTGCTTGAAGGTCGTCACCAAATTCTGTCGTCATCTCCACTACCGCAGATCATCCTTTAATCTCCCCGTGAATTACAACAGGTTCTGGTTTCCTACCTTATTGCTGCTATAATTTAGCTATCCCTATTCAAAAAGAAAAATATAAAAAAAATTCATTCCTATTTGCTACATAAACTTTTCATTGCAAAGTTTGCATCTTTACGATGAAAGTTATGTCGCAGAATTCCAACCGCACACCCTTTACTATTTGATTTGCTGCTTCGTTTTTACTAATCAAATTTGTACAAAATTTTTACCACAGCTTTATAACTTCCTATCCTCAGATCTCCCTTTAGTTTTGTTGAAAAATCATGAAGATAACCTGCTCATCTTTTACATCCAATCTACTGCAGTTTAGATGTAAAAATCTGCTCCATACTTCTTCATGATCTTTAATTTTGCTAAATCTATTGCTATTATTTCTTTCCACAAAATTTTTGTTGGTACTATCTCTTCCTTACTAGAAGATCCCCCTTAAGTTTTACTGAAATTTTTGTTGAAAATTTCTGGAAAAAATTACATTTTCACTGCTGGAATTTTTTTCAATGAAAAATCTGTTGCAGCACCTTTGTCCTTCTTCTTCTTCTTCTTAGACTCACCGAAACCCAACCATCTCATTGCCACCACCCAAGACATCTTTAGGGCATCCCTCTAGTCTTAAGATGCAGCTATCATAACCTATTTTTATAACCCTAACACCCCCAGAAACCATAGCCCAAAACAAAGAACCATTGCAGTCGAACCTTTCTATCACCAACTGATTGTCCGAATCTTCTATCACCCATGCCATTGACTCATCAATAGAAAAAAGATAAGGACATATCTGATCTATAGGCATATGCCATGGCTTCCCAAGATCGAATTGATGTCAAGTTTGAAGCATTGGAATCTCAGCTTGAATCGCGGCTCGAATCACACTTGGAAGACAAACTGTGCGCTTTGTTTGCGGAGTTCAAAAGTAGACAACCACCGAATCCAATAGAATCTTAGTGAGGAGAGAGTTCATAGAGGCCCCCAGAGAAGGAGGACAACCTTCGGACATGCTTCAGCCATGCATGAGGGTGGACTTCCCACGTTGGGAAGAAGGAGACCCAGTAGGGTGGATTTCATGCATCGAACGTTACTTCCGCTACTACTGAACGTTGGATGATGCTATGGTGGAAATCACTATCATCTAACTTGAAGGCAATGCAATCCAATGGTACAATTGGTTGGAATATAATCATGGAGCTATGATGTGGAATCAATTTAAAAATGCACTACTGAACCACTTCGAACCTACGGAGTACGAAAATATCGACAGCCAACTCGTAAAAATTTGGCAAACCTCTACAATTCAAGAGTACCAAACTAGGTTTGAGAAGCTATCCTACCTTGCTCATGATTGGACTAATTGATAATTGCTAGGTACCTTCATCAAGGGACTCAAGCTGGAGATAAAAGGGGAGGTTAAGGCACGATAGCCTCATATCGTAGCTGCTGCAATTTCCTTCGTCCGAATATAAGAAGAGTGGCTCAACCAAGATGCCCAGAGGATAAGAACCACTCCTAGGCCCATGGCATACAAGCCTCCTTCTATTCCCAGCCATCCTTCACTGCCAAAAAAATTGACAAGAGAAGAACTACGTGACTGGTCAGTAAAGGGGCTTTGTTGGCATTGCAACAAACCATGGAGTCACGATCATCGGCATAAAAAGGGCTGCCTCCTATTAATTGAACCTCTTGAAGATATGGAGGAGGAGGTCCAGGAGCATGAGGATGAGGTCACGGAGGAAGAAGTGCAGCCGGTTGTTACTACAATACATGCTCTTGCCGGCTATGCAAACCCATAAATGATGAAAGTGGGAGGATTTCTGAAACAACAACCAATTACCATTCTTGTTAACATCAGAAGCACTAATAATTTCATGAATAGTAAGGTTGTTATCTAGATGGCCTTACCTATTGAATATTGCAGCAAGTTTGATGTTAAAGTTACCGACAGACGACTTCTGAAGTGGGATCGCTGGTGCCCGCAGGTGAAGCTTTTGCTGTAGGATCAAGAAATAATTATAGATTTTTTCCTCCTCCCTCATGATGAGTATGAAGCCATGCTTGGCATCAACATTAGGTGATATTTCTTAGAATTTTTTGAAATTAATCATGAAGTTTTACAGCCAGGGAAAACATGTAGTATTGTGCGGCAAACGGGGGAGCAACATATCAACGATTTGCACACAACGAATGGAGAAAGTCTTGCACAAAATATGCAGCGGCTTCTTAGTATAACTAGAGTAGCAATCCAAGGGGGAGGCAACTGAATTTGAAGACCTAAATCTACTTCCCTTGCTTGCTGAATTTTCAAATGTATTTGACGAACCACGCAGCCTACCTCCTAGCCGCTAGCATGATCATCGGATACTAGGCAGACCTCCAGCAAACACTTGACCATATCAATACCCTCATCTACAGAAGGATGAAATAGAAAGGATTGTGAAAGAGATGCTCAAAACAGGGGTCATTCGGCTGAGTTACAGGCCCTACTCTTCACCGATACTTCTTGTACGAAAGAAGAATAGAACATGGCAAATGTGCATCGACTACAAAGCTCTCAACAATATAACTGTTATGGACAAGTACCCTATTCCAGTAGTAGATGAATTGCTTGATGAATTAAAGGGAGCATGAATCTTCACAAAGCTGGACCTTCGATCCGGATAACATCATATATGAGTATACGAAGAAGACATACCGAAAACCACCTTTCAGACGCATAATGGCCACTACGAATTTCTGGTAATGCCTTTTGGTTTCACCAATGCTCCCTCCACCTTCTAGAGCCTTATGAATGATATCTTCTAGAATTATTTTCATAAATTTGTGTTGGTTTTCTTCGATGACATCCTTATCTATAGCCCTTCTACTAAAAGTCATTTTGAGCACTTACGATTTGTTTTAATGATTCTTCGAGAGCATGTCCTTTTGTCAAAAAATCAAAGTGTAGCTTTCTTCCATATAAGGTGGAGTATCTTAGGCATATCATATCAGAGAAAGGAGTGGCAGTGGACCCTTCCAAAATTGAAGCATTGTAGAACTGGCCGACCCTAAGGAATGTAAAATTGCTGTATGGCTTTCTCGATTTAACAGGCTACTACCGTAAGTTTGTGAAAGACTATGGGAAGATTAATGCGCCTCTCACTTCCTTGCTGAAAAAAGATGCTTTCCAATGGTTGGATAAAGCCTCCACTACCTTCGATGAACTTAAGACTGCAATGATGATAATGCCCATGCTAGCACTACCCGACTTCGACAAGACTTTTGTTATTGAAGCCGATGCCTCTGGAGTGGGAATAGGTGCTTTGTTAATGCAAGATGGCCACCCCCTAGCATATACAAGTGAGGCTTTATCTCCTTCCCACCTTAAGATGACTATTTATGAAAATGAGATACTCGCAATTGTGCACGCGGTGGCTAAGTAGAGACCGTACTTAATTAGGCGATGCTTCCAAATCAAGCCCGACCATAAGAGTCTGAAATATTTCTTAGAGTAGAAGATATCTTCCCCCGAGCAGTAATAATGGTTAACAAAGCTTCTTGGATATGATTATGAAATAATTTATATAAAGGAGAAAGAGAATGTTATTGCAGATGCACTTTCATGATTACCCGAGCAAGCTGAATTTTCGACTGTTTCACTTCCGACCAACTACTTCCTTGAGGACATTAGGAAAGAATGACAAGATGATGCTTGAACTAGTAAGATCATAAAGAAATTAGAGGAAGAACCAAGTTCCGTGGCTCCTTATAGTTGGGACTCAAAAGACCTATGCTATAAGGGATGCATTATGCTTGCGCCAAATTTTAGTTGCATAAAGACCATCCTTCAAGGAGATGCATTCCACACCTGCAATTGGGCATTCTGTGTTCCTCAGAACCTCTAAGAGAATTAAGCAGAATTTTTATTAGGAAGGGATGAAAAATATTATTGCTAAATTTGTAGCACAATGTGATGTGTGCCAACGACATAAAGGCGAAACAATGGCAAGCCCCGAAAAGCTACAACCTCTACCCATCTTAGACTCAATATGGATTGATATATCAATGGACTTCATCGAAGGGCTACCCTCATCATAAGGAAAAGGTATGATTTTTGTTGTTATTGATCGCCTTATAAAGTATGCTCACTTTTATGCAGTTCGCAATCCCTACATTGCTTCCAACATTGCCCGAATCATTATGAAAAATATTATAAACTTACATGGGATACTGAGATCTATTGTAAATGATCATGATAGGGTCTTTATAAGCAAATTCTGGATAGAATTATTCCAAATATAGGGCACTAAATTAAAGATGAGCACAACATATCATCTACAAACTGACGATCATACTAAAGTGGTGAACAGGTGTTTAGAAATATACCTCAAGTGCTTCGCAAGCGACCGACCAAAAGAGTGGATAAAGTGGCTACTGGTTACAGGTGCCCTGCAAGCCAATCACGTGAGTGATGGCACGTGTGACACGCTGTGTGATCTTTTTGCTTATGATTAATATTAGCATATTCTCATATTATATTATATGTAGTATATATATTGTAATGTCCTTGGTTTTGTGCAATGGGAATCAAATCGTGATGAGATCACTATAATGAGATTGATTCACCTTTAAACACAGATCCTAAATAATCCCGGTTATAGGTTACTCGAGAGGGACATTGAGATAACCGGACAGACCGGTGTACTATATACCCGTCCATATGATGGTGATGTTTGGTCTCATAGCCACTTGTGTAGAGACACTGAGGATATAGTACAAGTGCTCATTGGAGAATGAGTT
This sequence comes from Ensete glaucum, assembly GCA_021527575.1. Taxonomy (NCBI): domain Eukaryota; kingdom Viridiplantae; phylum Streptophyta; class Magnoliopsida; order Zingiberales; family Musaceae; genus Ensete; species Ensete glaucum. Next base: position 34,624,050 of record CM038558.1, on the reverse strand, counting down.
TACTGATTGATCCACTTATGGAATGCTATATGGTTAATGATACCTAATGTCAGATAGTAATTCCATAGTCCCAGTTGTGTATCTGGTCCTTAGACTTGAGATACCAAGGACGCCTTGTATAAGTACTCCTTTCTTTGACGCTAGACTTACAGGTTTGGAAAGTTCCAGATCTGGTATAGCTGGTTATCAGGATTGGTAGCGAACCTTACGAAGGTAATTGAGTGTTAATAGAGGATCATCCACTCTCTGTATCATGAGAGGAATATCTCATATGTGCTTACTCAGATAAATCCCTGGCCAAGGTCATTCGGATTGAGAGAGAAGGAGTTCTTCGGTAGAATTCGAATACGGCAAGACAAACTGATTCCGTATGTGACCTGATAGTATCATGTCCAATATACAGTCTCTAGGATATTATTTGGATGAGGGATTATAGATACATGGTAACTATGGATAAACAGGTCCAATGGATTCGATCCTTCTTTAACGTTTGGGGACTATGGCTAGTGGCCTTGTACGTCCATAGTCGATGAGTCGAGTGAATTATTATGAGAATAATAATTCACTATATCAGAAGGAGTTCTGATAGGAGTGACTCACAACCAGCTCGGTATCGGGCCTAGAGGGACACACAATGAATAGAGGATTCGATGGAGATCCAATTAGCCCCTATTCTCATTAGATGAGATTTTGTGCTTATGAGCTCCTTGATTAAGGCTCAATTAGAGACCTAAGGAGATTATTGGATAGAGATCTAATAATGCAAGGTTAGTGGGTTATTGGATGGAGATTCAATACCCACTAAGGCAAGAGGTTTAGGATTTTTTGGTGGCTCTCTATAAATAGGAGGGGAGACTCATGGTTGATAGGCTGCAGCTTTAGCCACCACCTCCTATTCTCCTCCCTCCTTGTGAGCAAGAGTTGCAAGATCATATTGGAGTAGTTTCGCTGTAGAGATCCATCGTGTGGATACCGTTGGAGAGGAGGACGCTTGACCTACTTCATTTTCTCCATCCAGATTTGGAATACAGGGATATATAGTCTCCCTAGATAAAATCAATCTCTCACACATCGTGATTTTTTTTTATTTTTATGATTTTTCTCGCAACCCCAATCTTTTGCACGATGATTTGATCTATGTGGGAAATTGATTTTTGTTTTGATTTTCGCTGCGCATATGATGCACACACTGAGGTTTCCCAACAGTGGTATCAGAGCCAAGGTTTTTGTACGAAAAATTGGTTTTAAACTACGTGTGATAAGATTGGCAACTGTTCTACGTGCTTGTTGTAGCGATTGGCAATGAAAGTAGGTGCTGCCTGCGAGGGAGGGGCCCACATGCATGCTGTCTGCATGCAAAGGTGGCTAGCCATGGCCATGGCCTAGCTACTGTAGGGCAACAGGCCTAGGGCACCAACCGGCCACTTGTCGGTTGCGACCAACCCGTAGGCGGTCGCTAGTGGCCACCAGGTTGCGCCAGCCACTGCCAGAAGGTCAACGATGTCGGCTATAGGGATGGCCGCCTCAGCAGGTGGTTGCTAAGCACCGCTCAGGGCAATGGCGGTGGCGGCGACGACATAGTGAGGGTGAAGGAGAGCTAGGGCATCTTTTTGAGAAAAAGATGGTTATGCCCCTCAGAATTTGAGAAATTCTAGCTCTATCCCTTTTATACAAAATTCCTTAAATGCACTCAACATTTTTAGAAATTTCATGGATTGTCCTCTCATCTAGAATACCAAAAACACCCTTGATGATTTTAGAAATTTTGAGGACTATCCTTTCATCCAAAATTATGAAAATGCCCTTGATAATTCTAGAAATTCTAAGCATATCCTGATTTTCAGAAAAATAATTAATTAAATAGTTTAATTAATTATTATATATATCTAGTAATCCTACATATGATGTGATGTACATGTGATATATGATGTAGATAGATAATCATGAGCCATGTGTTGTGATGTGTGTAATTATGATTATTATTATTATTAAGGCCTGCGAACCTATGTTTCTCTCGTTTATTGTTGGGTCTGTGTGCATGTGATTATTTGTAATTATATGGAGAGGCACAGCGGGAGTGTGGAGGTTACAACGGGACCCACGATGCTGTAGCGGGAGATCACGATGCATGGTGATACAACGATCCGACGGAGCCGATGATGATGAGATCAACAATCATAGAGTATGGAGATGCACCAATGCACACATAGATCCTATTGTAAGTGATTAGGCCCATTGGCTCGGGCTTAATCATATTAAGTGACGTCTCATGATCATCTAGTGTGGCTTGTATATGTAATGTGTTATACACCTACATGATATATATATATATATATATATATATATACATATACATACAATGTAGATATATATTAAATATGTATGTGTGTGACATGACATATTAGGAGATCGATACGAAACAAAAACCCCTCCTATGATAATATTAAGTCAGTAAGCATGAGATAATAAGATTGACCCACGTGGTCTTCTATCGTTGTAGGAAGAAATTGAATCATGACATAGGTTAAGTTGGTCAAGTTCCTCGAGGCTCACCTATCTGCGTGATCGAGTTCTTGCCTACGACATAGAGATGTCACCGGTGACCTGAGGACATGTAAAGCTTAGTCAAGTCCCTCGAGGGCATATCATCAAATCAGACTCATCTTGTAACGATGGTGATGACTTAACTAAATATCATGGTTGGTCGAGCCCCTCGAGACTATGATGATTCAGAGGTCGAACATGACGGGAATCACAAGGAGTTATGATTGGCAAGAGTTGCCTACCTTTTGGGCCTAGTATAATTGGTTGAGTCCCTCGAGGTTGCACTAAGATGTCAATTGGGTCCTGATCCCCACTAGAAGTCTGCCGGAGACTTCCATCTCACGTGTCGAGGGTGTTGCATGATTCGTTAAGAAAATAATGGGAGTATATTAAGATAGAAGTCTATATCTTAATTAATATTTACTATAAAATCTGCATGTTATTTATTTTTGCTATATCTTGCTTTGTTAGAAACATGTCGCTCACAAACCCCCTACGTGGCATACTTGATGCCAACCGCCTCACTGGTCTAAACTATACAGATTGGCTCCGTAATTTGAGAATTATTCTCATGGTGGAGAAAATCGTATATATCCTTGATACAATTCTGCCCATGCCAGAAGAAGTGGCATGTGAGGATGAGATCGCTCGCTCTGTGAAGTATATAGATGATTCCACGTTGGCAAAATGTTATATGTTAGCCTCTATCACTCTTGAGTTACAAAGGCAACATGAGAGGATAGATGCAGATTCTATACTTATTCATCTCCTCTAGCTGTTTAAGAAATAGGGAAGAACTCAAAGATATAAGATATCTAAGAAACTCTTCTAAGCCATGATGACAGAAGGGACATCGGTTGAGAACCATGTCCTAAAGATGATAGAGTGGATTGAGAAACTCAAAGGTCTGGGAATAATCCCAGAGGATAACCTGTGCATTGATCTTATACTTTAGTCCCTACCAGATTCCTTTTCTTACTTCATCATGAATTTTAACATAAGCAAGTTTGAGGTGACTCTCCCTAAGCTCCTCAATATGTTGAGGGAAGCTAAGAGTGCCATCAAGAAGGAGAAGTCAATTCTCTATATTGGTGAGACAAAAAAGAAAAGGAAGGCCAGCAAGACCCTTAAGAAGGGCAAGGGCAAAGAAAGACCAGGTAAGACAAAGGTTGTCAAGAAATACCCGAGAAAGGACAAAGGACAATGTTTCCACTTTGGCCAAGATGGACATTGGAAGAGGAACTACAAGGACTGCCTTGTAGAGAAAGCGAGATAGAAGCTTGGAGAAGCTTTAGGTATATTCATGATCAGTCTCCACTTATTAGATTTTTATGATAACACATGGGTATTGGATACTATGAGTGTTTATCATATCTATAATTCATTGCAGGTTCTGGCAAGACCTAGGAGATTGGCTAGAGGCGAGATGGACCTTAAGATGGGCAATGGAGCAAGAGTTGCTATAGTTGCTATTGGAGAGGTCACCCTGCATCTGCCTGGTGGAGTTATTATTGATATATGCTATTTTGTTCTCTCTATTATCAAAAATATTATTTCTATCTCTTATTTGACAATTAGTGTGTATAAATTAGTTTTTAAAAATAATAGTTATTCAATAATTATGGATGATGAGATCATCACTAGAGGGACCCTTATAAATGGCTTATATATATTAGACACTTCTCCATATATCATGAATACAAATATGTCTAAGAGAAAAAAAGATGAGGTGAATAATGCATACCTATGACATTGTAGGCTAGGTCATATATATGAGAGAAGGATTCAAAAGTTGCTGAAAGATGGATACTTAGATCCATTTGATTATGAGACATATGCAACTTGTGAACCTTGCCTTCGTGGGAAGATGACCAACTCTCCTTTTAGTGGAACTGGAGAGAGAGCCACCGAGATATCGGAACTCATATATAGTGATGTATGTGATCACATGTCAACTCAGGCTATAGGTGGTTACTTATACTTCATTACATTCACTAATAATTTTTCGAGGTATGGACACGTGTACTTAATGAAGTACAAATTTGAGGCCTTCGAGAAATTTAGGAAATATAAGAATGAGGTAGAGAACAAAATTAGAAAGAGTATTAAGACTTCGATCAAATCGAGGTGGACAGTACTTGAATATGAAGTTCACTCATTTCCTCAAGGACAATGGGATTCTATCCTAGTGGACACCTCCTTATACACCTCAGCTCAATGGTGTATCATAAATGAGGCATCGCACACTATTAGACATGGTGCAGTCCATGATGAGTTTCACTGACCTACCCATCTCATTCTGGGGGTGTGCTCTAGAGACCGCAGCTTACCTTCTAAATAGAGTTCTATCAAAGTCAGTATTGTCTATACCATATGAGATATGGAAAGGAAAGAAGCCTGATCTTAAGTTAGTTAAGATTTGGGCTGTCCTGCCTACGTTAGAAGACACAACCCTGACAAGTTGGAATCGAGGACAGAAGGGTGCACGTTCGTAGGATACCCTAAGGAGACTTTAGGGTATTATTTCTATCATCTCAAGGATCAAAAGGTCTTTGTTGCTAAGAGAGCTGTGTTCCTTGAGAAGGAACACATTCTTGGTGGAAACAGTGGGAGTGAGATAGAATTGAGCGAGGTTAGAGAACCTAGCTCGAGCACAATTCCAGAGCCTGAGTCTGTTTAGGTACTTAACACACAAATTCTAACTTTTCATAGGCCTAGAAGAGTATCTCACCCTTTTAAAAGATATGTGGGATATATCAGTGGAGATGACTCTTAAGATATTGATCCTCAAACCAATGAGGAGACTATTATGAGTATAGACTTTAGGAAGTGGCAAGAAGCCATGAATTCTGAGATGGATTCCATGTACTCTAACAAGGTTTGGAACCTTGTGGATGCACCTGAGGGTATTATACCCATCAACTGCAAATGGATCTTCAAGAAGAAGATCGGAGTGGATGGAAATGTAGAGACCTATAAAGCAAGGTTGGTAGCTACAGGATATCGTCAAAGACAAAGGGTTGACTATGACAAAACCTTTTCACCTATAGCCATGCCTAAGTCCATTAGAATTATTTTGGCTATTGCAGTATACTATGACTATGAGATCTGGCAGATGGATGTCAAAACAGCATTCCTCAATGGCAATCTTGAGGAAGTGGTGTATATGATACAACCAGAGGGATTTATATCCAAAGAGAGTCCAGATAAAGTGTGCAGGTTGCTTAGATCCATTTATAGATTGAAGCAAGCTTCCCGAAGTTGGAACATAAGATTTTATGAGGTGATCAGATCTTATAACTTCATTAAGAACGAAGATGAGCCTTGTGTATACAGGAAGATAAATGGAAGTGCTATCACCTTCTTGGTGCTATATGTGGATGACATTGTAATCATTGGGAATGATGTAGGAATGCTCTCGATAATAAAGGCTTGGATATCTAGAAACTTCTCTATAAAAGACTTAGGGAAGCATCCTATATTTTGGGGATCCGGATCTATAGAGATAGATCCAAAAGGTTTGGCATGGAGAACTCTAAGAGAGGTCTCATACCGATGAGACATGGAATATCACTTTCTAGGATTATGTCCCCAAAGACTCCTGAAGAAAGGGCAGGCATGGATAAGATACCTTATGCCTCAGCGATAGGGTCTATCATGTATGCGATGCTATATACTAGGCTTGATATAGCACATGCTTTGAGTGTCACGAGCAGGTATCAGGCAGATTAAAGTTTAGAACACTGGAAGGCAGTAAAGTGTATCCTTAAGTACTTGAGAATGACTAAAGATCTTTTACTGGTATATGGAGAAGGTAACCTCCAGGTTGAGGGCTACACAGATTTGAGTTTTCAGTCTGACATTGATGATAGCAAGTCAAATTCAGATTTTATTTTCATCCTGAATGGAGGAGCAGTAAGCTGGAAGAGTTCCATACAAGATACTATTGTTGCCTCGACTAGAGAGGCAGAATACATTGCTACAGCAAAAGTAGTAAAGGAAGGGGTTTAGATGAAGAAGTTCATCAAGGATTTGAGAGTTATACCAAACAGTGTGGAGCTGATTCTCATATATTGAGACAGTGACAGGGCGATAACTCTAACAAAGGAACTCAGGTCTTAATAGATTGTTCTGAGGAGGTTCCATTTGATTAGAGCGATCATGACTTGAAAAGATATAGCAATGGAAAGAGTTCCATCCGAAGATAACAATGCAGATCCATTGACGAAGCCGCTGGCTCAGATTATATTTAAGTGTCACAGGGGTCTAATAGGAATCAGACACAGGTGATTGGCTTTTGGTCAAGTGGGAGATTGTTGGTTACAAGTGCCCTGCAAGCCAATCATGTGAGTGATGGCACATGTGACACGTTGTGTGATCTTTTTGCTTATAATTAATATTGACATATTCTCACATTATATTATATGTAGCATATATATATTGTGATATCCTTGGTTCTGTGCAATGGGAATCGGATCGTGATGAGATCACGATAATGAGATCGATTCACCTTTAAACATAGATCCTAAATAATCCTGGTCATAGGTTACTCAAGAGGGACATCGAGATAACCAGATAGATTGGTGTATTATATACTCGTCCATATGATGGAGACAGCTGATCTCATAGCCATTTGTGTGGAGACACTAGGACATAGTACAGATGCTCATTGGAGAATGAGTTCACTGATTGATCCGCTTATGGAATGTTGTATAGTTAATGATACCTAATGTCAGACAGTAATTTCATAGTCCCAGTTGCATATCTAGTCCTTAGACTTGAGACACCAAGGATGTCTTGTATGAGTACTCCTTTCTTTGATGCCAGACTTACAGATTTGAAAAATTCCAAATCTAGTACAACTGGTTATAGGGATTGGTAGCTAACCTTACGAATGTAATTGAGTGTTAATGAAGGATCATCCACTCTTGGTATCACGAGAGGAATATCCCATATATGCTTGCTCAAACAAATCCCTAGCCAGGGTCATTTGGATTAAGAGAGGAGTTCTTCGGTAAAATCCGAATAGGGCAAGACAAACTGATTCCGTTTGTGACCTGATAGTACTATATCCAATATATAGTCTTTGGGATATTATTTATATAAGGAATTATAGATACATGGTAACTATGGACAAACAAGTCCGATGAATTCGATCCCCCTGTACCGTCTGGGGACTATCGCGTAGTGGCCTAGTATATCCATAGTCGATGAGTCGAGTGAATTATTATCAGGATAATAATTCACTATATCAGGAGTTCTGATGGGAGTAACTCATGGTCAGCTCGGTATCGGGCCTAGAGGATCACACACATATAGTAGATGCTACAATGAATAGAGGATTGGATGAAGATCTAATTAGCCTCTATTCTCATTAGATGAGACTCTATGCTTATGAACTCCTTGATTAAAGCCCAATTAGAGGCCTAACGAGATTATTGGATAGAGATCTAATAATGTAAGGTTAGTGGATTATTGGATGGAGATCCAATACCCACTAAGGCAGGAGCCCTAGGGTTTTTTTGGTGGCTCTCTATAAATAGGAGGGAGACTCATGGTTGATAGGCTGTAGCTTTAGCCACCATTTCCTATTCTCCTCCCTCCCTGTGAGCAAGAGTTACAAGATCAGATTGAAGGAGTTTTGCTGTAGAGTTTTATCATGTGGATACCGCTAAAGAGGAGGATGCTTAACCTACTTCATCTTCTCCATCCGGATCTGGAATACAGGGATATACGATCTCCCTAGGTAAAATCAATCTCTCACACATCGTGATTTTTTTCAATTTTTATGATTTTTCTTACGACCCCAATCTTTTGCATGACGATTTGATCTGCGTGGGAAACCGATTTTTGTTTAGATTTCCACTGCGCATGTGATACACCTGCTAAGGTTTCCTGATAGTGGCTCCCTTAGCCTAGTGGTGGTATAAGACAACTTATCATTCATCTATGAAAATTACACCCTATGAGGCTATGTATAGCCGACCTCCTCCTATAATCTCAAAATATATATTGGGCACCTCTAAAATAGAACAAGTAGACAAGGAACTACAGGACAGAGATAAAATGCTGAAGCTATTAAAAGACAATCTCATTGTAGCTCAAGCAAGGATGAAACAATAATATGATCAACATATAAGTGAAAGAGAATTTTTCATGAGAGATTTGGTATTTTCGGCTCCAACCATAGAAGTAAATATCGATCTAGGCCAGAGCATCCATGAAGCTTCCACCTTGGTTCTATGGACGCTACCAGATTGTGGAGCACATCGGGGCAGTAGCATACAGATTATACTTAGCTGGGCGACGCTGGAGGGAGCAGCAATAGTGGTGTAGGATATGCAGGAAGGTAGGGTCAGCAAGGCAAAAGGAGTTGTGAAGGCTACAGCTGGTAGAGGAGGAAGGAAGAGGGCAGTGACAGTCCGGCGAGGGTTACGGTAGCGGAAGAGCAACAGGGTCCGGTCGGTGGTGATAGTGGTAGGGAGGAGGAAGATGCAACTGCGGCTGTAATTGAGGAGGAGGGGAGGAGATGACAGCGGTTGGTGGTAGCGATCAAGGGCTACAGGTGGCAAGGGTGGCGGCTATAGGAAGGAGGTTGCGACAGTGAGTTGCAGCGGCAGCGATAGCAAGGAAGCGGCGACAGGGAAGAAAGGGGAGGAGCAGAGGTGCCGGCGACAGATGTGGGAGGAAGAAGGGGGAAGGTGCATGGGTGGAGTAGTGGCCAAGGAGGGTAGCGACCGCTAGTTATGCTTGGCAGGCGGTAGGTAGGTGGGGAAGAAGGGGGAAGGTGCGAGGCCCCTTCTTCTTCTTCTTCTTCTTCTTCTTCTTCTTCTCTCTTTCTTTCTCTCTCTCTCTTCCTTTTTCTCTTTTTTTCTTTTTTTTTTCACACATAAGGAGAAAAGAAGGGTGACTGCGCCTTCCTTTTTTTTCTTTCTCTCTCTCTCTTTTTTTTCTTTTTTTTTTCATAGCAAGGTGGCCAATATGACGATGATGGCGGCGACGACGACGTTGATGACGATGGCGACGGCGATGATGATGACAAAAGGAGTGGCCATGGAATCACAGTAAGAACGTTGAGGATCACTGCTCTGATACCAATTGATAGAACCCTAGGGTTCTATCATGGAGGAAGAGAGTGTGAAAGGGGGATAAACGATCTTTTTGAGGGGATCGGGCCTCCTAAATTACTTTGAGGGGATCTGCCTCTAAGGGTTTTGTCTTTTGGCTAAAACTAATACTTCTCATTGATTGATCACTATAAAGAGTTTTACAACCTTATTTATAAGGCTTTACCAAGAGTCTTACTAATATTTGACTCTTAATAGACTCCTAATTGAAAATAATAATGGACTCAATTCCAACTGAAGATAAAAATCACTCAATCTACTTATAACCGATTTGATGAGATTCATTCGACCCATAACTGACTTTGGCTAATACGACTCAACTTGAATAAATGGACCCGACTTAGCTAGGGTCCTAACAGGATGATGTTTTCGGGAGCTCGACGAGAACTCACCATAAGTTTTCTAGGAAGTTCGTCGGGAGTTCACCAACAGGTTGTCGGGAGCTCACCAAGAGTTCACTGGAAGAATGCTGGAAGTTCATTGGGAGTTCAGCGAAGGAAATTGGGAGCTCGTTGGGGGTTCATCGGAAAGATGCCAAGAGTTTGCCAAAGAGACGATTGGACAATGAAGATTATATGTTGAGTGTTGTAGTTAGCATCATAATGAGAGTTAGTTTTACTAACTCAATTAAGAGATTATTAGGCCTTAATTGGGGTTGATTTGGACTCATTATAAAAGTCACTTCAGTAACCTAAGGTCAGATAAGGCACGATCTTCGAAGACAGTCTCCAAGATGACATAGTCTTCGAAGGTGTGTCAAGCGGTTGAACCGCTCAGATACAGCCTCCCAGACTGTCAGGTGGTTGAACCGCGCAGAACATAATTTCCTAGACTGTGTCAGGTGGCAGAACTGCCTAGAACGCAATCTTCGAGACTAACACCTCGGGGTCACTTAAAAATTGATTTTTGGCTCCACTTTTGAAGTCATTTGGGGCCTATAAATACTCCATCCTTTCTTACGTGAGGCATGCAAGCAATTAAGAGCAAAAATCTTGTGAAAATGCTATTGTAATTGATAGCTTCTCCTTATTTCGTCTTGTGTAATTTTTTTGTTTAAGGGAGAGCTTTGAGTCTTGTAAAGGTTATTTCCTAAACCTATAAAAGGAGAATAGAGTTGTAAGAGGGTAATTGATCTTCACCCATTGAAGGAAGATCAATAGTGGAAGCCGATGGCCTCAACAGATGAGGAATCGGGAAGTGGACATAGGTCACGAGACTGAACCACTATAAAATCGATTTGCTTCCTTTTCTTTGCTCTTTAACTGAATTGCTCTATTATTTAACTATATATTACAAACATCTCTATACTTAAATGCATTTTTGATATGATTTTCATTGAGCACATTTTCAAATCGACGAAGATTTCTTATCAGCACTAATTCACCACCCCCCCTCTTAGTGTCGCTTTGATCCTAATACTTTGAAAGTAGGGTTTTCATATTAAACACTTCACTTATGATGTTGCTTATATTTTATATTTCCTTACTCCTTCTTAGGTAATTTGTAAGCAAGTAACTTAACAATCTTCTTTGAACCATTCACTTGTTACAAAAAGCTTTGGATCTTCCTATCTCGCTTAAAGCCAATAAGTTTTTATCTAAAACAAAAATTTACACTTGCACCAATTGAATCCCCAACCCAACCTTGTCACAGACTTAGCTGAATTTGCCTAAGTTATGCGGCACCCTCGCGGCACTCCCGAAGACTTAGCTAAAATTGCCTAAGTCGTGGAGCAACCTTACCCACTATTCCGGACTTAGCTGGGATTGCCTAAGTCATGAAACACCCAACGCATTATCTGTCCGCAAAGGGTCAGCCCTCTTACAACCTCTTAAGGTCCCGTAAGACCTGCAAAGAAGAAGTTGATTAGCTTAGAAGCGAGCGACGGACACGTCCCGGCGTCTCACAAAGCGGAAAGCTATACAAGCAATTTGTCAAACACCTTGAGTGCAGTAAAGAAAAGAGAGAAAGAGAGCAAATAGGACTTTAGAGGGTTGTAGGTATGGTTGCAAGTCTACAAACGATGGTTCTCAAGGTATCGAACGCAAGACAAGTTCAATTACTGATGAACGCCTACGCTTTACATATACCTGGAACCCCATCCAGCCCGATGCCACCCGGGGGGTTCCAAGGTGCTGAAATGGCTGACATTTCACACCGCGTAGAAAGGTTGCCGCAGCACATGAAAAAGACCCAAAAATAAGGCTATTTTAGGCTGTTTTGGCTCCGTGCAGTGAGCGATCGTTCTGTAGCCTCCTACACTACTTTCGCTCACATTTCTTAGGTAAAAACACATAAACTCAAGGCAAAACAAGCTGCCAAACATATGTACACATAAGAAAAAGTGACGAACGGTTCAAGGAGCAAAGGCATTGCGGTTGAGCGATGACCGTTCGTGATATTCTCCCCCACTTAAACTATCGATGCCCTCGTCGACGCTTGTTGGTAGGCTTTGACGCGAGCTTCTTCATGTCGTAGGGCGTCTTCTGGCTCCCAACTAGCTTCTGTTTGAGGAAGCTTTTGTCACTTCACCAAGTACTCTATTTGATGCGCTCCATTGGGTAGCTTTATCTTACGATCTGCTAGAATAGTTTCAACTCACTTCTCGTAAGAGGCTCTGGTGGGGGGTAGTCAAGTTGGAACATTTCGAGAATCATCTCGTGGATCTGAGTGGTAGGCTTTCAAGTTGCTTGTATGGAAGACATTGTGAATTCTGAACCATGCTGGTAGTTACAACTTGTATGAGACATTGCCTACTCTGCTGATGATTGGGAAAGGCCCTTCATACTTACGTACCAATCCTTTGTGCACTTTGTGTCTAAAGAACTAGAGTGATGCTGGTTGGAGCTTCACCAACACCATGTCACCAACTTTAAATTCTTATGGCCGCCTTCCCAAATCTGCCCATTTCTTTCTTTTTGGCTGCCTTCTCCAAGTAAGCCAGCGTAATATCTGCATTGCGATGTCATTCCTTTGCGAAGTGATAGGCTGATGGGCTACTCCCTGTATAACCAATAACCAGGGTATGAGGAGTTGATGGTTGTTGTCCCATAATAATCTCAAATGGGCTCTTGTTGGATGTAGAGCTCCGCTGTAAATTATAGGAGAATTGGGCTATGTCCAACAGCTTCACCCAATCTCGTTGGTTGGCACTCACGTAGTGCCGAAGATATTGCTCCATGAGCGAGTTAATTCTCTCTGTTTGGCCATCCGTTTGAGGGTGGAGGCTTGTGGAGAAGTATAATTTAGACCCTAACAAATTGAACAACTCAGTCCAAAATCGTCCCAAGAACCGAGAATCCCGATCACTAATGATGTTTTGTGGGACTCCCCAATACTTAACAACATTCTTCATCATCAACTTAGCCGCCTCCTTCGCTGAGCAATGTAGGGGTGCCGCAATGAATGTTGCATACTTCAAAAATCGATCAACTACCACGAGTATCGATCCAAGTCCCCCTACTGTGGGCAAGCTTGATATGAAGTCCAAAGAAATGCTCACCCATGGCCTTTTTGGTACGGGCAGCGGCTCCAAAAGTCCCACTGGCTTCTGCTGCTCCATCTTGTCCTATTGACAAGTAAGGCATATTCGAACATATTCCTCCATATCTGTCCCCATCTTCGACCAATAGAAGACCCTCTCCATTAGAGCCATTGTTCGGTGGATACCCGGATGTCCAGTCCAAAGGGAATCGTGATACTCTTTCAAGAGTTCACGCCTCAAGTTATCCGCTCGTGGGACATAAACTCTCTTCCCCTTAGTGTAGATGAGTCCCTCCTGGACCCAAAATCATCGTGCCTTGCCCTCTTTGATGAGTTGAATCAGAGTCACTGCCTGAGGATCTCGGTACAGTCCATCCCTGATCTGGAAAGAAAGTTGGAGTGCAATTGACTTGCTTGGCCTTCGCCCTCCAACTGTATAGCATTCACTAGCTCCACTTTCTGACAATGCATCGGCCATGACATTTGCTTTTTCGGGTTTGTACTCCATCACCATGTCGAACTCAGCCAAGAAGTTCTACCATCGTGCTTGCTTTGGGGAGAGTTTCTTTTGAGTTTGGAAGTAACTCAATACGACATTGTCTGTCCTTAGCACAAATGGTGCTCCTAGAAGGTAGTGTCGCCACACTCGTAGAAAGTGGACCACTGCTGTCATCTCCTTCTCATGCACAGGATATCGCCACTCGGTCTCGTTGAGCTTGTGACTCTCGTATGCCACTGGATGACCCTCCTGTATAAGAACTCCTCCAATAGCAAAGTCAGAAGCATCGGTATGGACTTCAAAAGACTTTCCATAGTCCGATAATCTGAGTACAGATTCTTCTAACATAGCAATCTTCAGGTCTTGAAATGCCACCTCACATTTATCCGACCATCTCCAGGACTGCTCCTTTTTTAGCAACTCCGTCAATAAAGCTGTGCGCTTCGAATATCCAGCTATGAAGCATCAATAATAGTTGACGAACCCAAGGAAGGATCTCAACTCTGGCACCTTCTTTGGTGTTCGACTGTCCACCACAGCTTGCACCTTAGCCTTGTCCATTCGAATAGACCCATTCCCAATTCGATGCCCCAAGAATAAAATCTCCGTTTGGGCGAAGTAGCACTTTTCCCTCTTCACGAACAAGGTGTTCTCCCTAAGAACTTTGAAAATTATTCGGAGGTGTCAAACATGCTCCTCAAGTGTTTGGCTATAGACGACGATATCGTTTAAGTAGACGACCACAAACTTATCCAGATACTCCTTGAACAATTGGTTCATGAGAGTGCAAAATGTGGTCGGAGCGTTGGTTAAGCCGAAAGGCATCACCAAGAACTCGAATGCTCCATACCTGGTCACACAGGTAGTCTTCGCCTCATCACCTTCTGCAATGCGCACCTGCCAAAACCCTGACCGAAGGTCGAGTTTGGAGAAGTACTTTGTATTGCCTAATTGATCGAACAAGTCCGTGATGAGCGGGATAGGGTACTTGTTCTTCACCGTCATCTTGTTGAGGGCTCGATAATCAATGCATAATCGGAGGCTCCCATCTTGTTTCTTCTGAAAGAGGACTGGAGCTCCGAAAGGTGCTTTGGAACTGCAAATGAGACCACCGCTTAGTAGTTCATCTAACTGCTTCCTCAGTTCTGCCAACTCTAGAGGGGCCATGCGGTATAGTGGTCTCGCTGGAGGCTTAACTCTTAGCTCCAGCTCAATCCGATGATCCACGCCTCTGCGTGGTGGTAGAGTTCTCGGCAACTCTGTTGGCATCACATCTGAGAACTCCTTCAAGATGTTCTCCACAACAGTAGGTTCCTGAATGGCCTCTCCGTCAAGTGTCTCTAGCTTCATAGCAGCTACAAAGGTTAATTCACCTTTTTGCACCCCTTTCTTCAATTGTAAAGCCGATATTTGTTATAGGTCCTTGGTTCCTCCTCGAGAAACTAGAACCATGTAGGGATCATCGCCTCCCATTAGACACAAGAAGTTCAAGAATGGTATTGGTACCAACTTTGCTATGTGTATAAACTCCATTCCGAGAATCACTTGGAAGTCGTCCAATGGCACCGCCATCAAGTCTGTGCTCCCGCTCCATGTCCCGATCTTGATGGGGACCCCCTTTGCTTGTCCGGAGATCCGCTTGGCCTTTGAGTTCTCCACCTTCATACGACTTGGGCTCTTCTCCAAGATTAGTCCCAGTCGCTTAGCTTCGCGATCGGCAATAAAATTGTGGGTCGCACCCGTGTCCACCATTGCACGGGTTGTTCGGCCATTAAGCTTGATGTCCACATACATCAACTCGCTGCTTCCTACCTTCGGTGGCTTTGCCTTTATATTCTCCCCCACTTGACCCCGTAACGCATTTAACAAACGCATTGCTCCCATCCTGGGTCCTTGCGACACCTCACTGTCGCTACTGGAGTCAGAACTGCTTGAATTATTGGCGATGGCTTTGCCCTTGTCTGACTTACGGGGTATAATTGATGCCATCAAAGCATTGAGTGCCTGTTTTTGTGGGCACTCCCTCACCATGTGCGGTCCTCCACACAAGAAGTATCCAGTAGGCTTTGGGACTCTACCTCTTGAGCCCGGTCCCTTGTGGAAATTCTTCTTCTTTTGCTCGCCCCCAGACTCCTTCGCTCGAGAGTATTTAGATGGGAGATTTCTTGAAGATTGTTTCTTCTTTCTCAAATTCTCCGAAGAAACAAAGTCAGTTAGCCTTTCCGCAGCTGCAATTGCCCGACTATGTCGGTGACATTCCTTCGATGTAGTTCTTGTTGTGCCCATGGCTTCAAGCCATCGAGGAAGCTGAATAGCTTGTCTTTCTCAGACATTTTTCTGTATATCCAACATCCGTGCTAAAAATTATTTCACATAGTCTCAGATTATTGTACTTTGGCAGAGTTATCTCAGTTTCCTTCTTGAGACAAACTCTGTGTTCTCCGGCAAGAACTGAGTTCTCAACTCTCACTTCAAGTCTCCCCATGTATTCACTTGACATCAGCCTTGCTGGATCTCTTCCCAACGGGCTCGCCACCAAAGTTTTGCATCCCCATTCAGATACATTATTGCTATAGCAACTTTGGTTTCTTTAGAATCGAGCCTTGTAGCACGAAAATATTGTTCAATGTCAAACAAGAAATTTTCAAGCTCTTTGGCATCCCTAGCACCTCTGTAGCACTGCGGCTCTGGTGCCCTGAAGTTTTGTGGTGGCGCAGTATGGGTGTTGTTCCCTCCCACATCAAGAGTCCTTATTAACACCATCACCTTAGCCGTGAGTTCCGCCACAACTTCATGTAGATGTCGTACAGAATCTTTGGTGTCCTCTGTCAGTTGATCAATCAGGGATTCAACTTTCTCGATCCGAGATTCAACTTCTTCTAGCAAGCTCTCTACCCTAAGTAGCCTTCGCTGGCCTTGGTAGAGTTCCTCCATGCTTGCTTCAAGAACATCAAGGCGGGTCTCTACCGTTATAATTCTCTCCTTGTGCTCTTTTCTCGCTTGGCGCTCCATATGGTGCCTCCTCCCCTCGTGGAGAATACCCAACTTCACGCTCATCTTGTTCACTGTAGAGCTCCTTATGAGTGGCTCCCACAGTTTGCGAGCGAGTTTGCACTTGCAGCCCACCTGTGACTACTTGGAGCAAGGGTTCGGCTTGCCCCATCTTGTTCGATTCACCATGATGTTTCACCATGGCGAGATTACGAATCTTCTTCGTTGTTCGTATGAATTGCTTGCCTGCTCTAATACCACACTGTCACGGACTTAGCTGAATTTGCCTAAGCCGTGTGGCACCCTCGCGGCACTCCCGAAGACTTAGCTGAAATTGCCTAAGACGTAGAGCAACCTTGCCCACTATTCCGGACTTAGCTGGGATTGCTTAAGTCATGAAGCATGGCGTTATCGTCCAGGGTCAGCCCTCTTACAACCTCTTAAGGTCCCGTAGGACCTGCAAAGAAGAAGTTGATTAGCTTAGAAGCGAGCGACGGACACGTCCCGACGTCTCACAAAATGGAAAGCTATACAAGCAATTTGTCGAACACCTTGAGTGTAGCAAAGAAAAGAGAGAAAGAGAGCGAAATAGGACTTTGGAGGATTGTAGGAACGGTCGCAAGTCCACAAACGATGGTTCCCAAGGTATCGGACGCAAGACAAGTTTAATTGCTGATGAACGCCTACGCCCGACATATACCCGGAACCCATCCAGCTCGGTACCACCCGGGGGGTTCCAAGGTGCTGAAATGATTGACATTTCACACCGCTCAAAAAGGTTGCCGCAGCACACGAAAAAGACCCAAAAATAAGGCTGTTTTGGACTGTTTTGGCTTCGTGCAGTGAGTGATCATTCTGTAGCCTTCTACACTACTTTCGCTCACATTTCTTAGGTAAAAACACATAAACTCAAGGCAAAATAAGCTGCCAAACATACCCCCCCCTTCCCCCCTCTTTTAGTGCCAATTGATCCTAACAATTGGTATTAGAGTCACGTTCTTCTCATTTGATTTAACACCCAAGAGAAATGACTCTTTTAGGCATTAACGAGGGTTAATACATCACAAGTCGTCATATGTTTAATGGGACAGACTACACATCTTGGAAAATATGAATGCATATCCTTTTTATTTTGATAAATCTTGATTTGTGGTGTATTGTTGAAAAAAGTTTTCATAAGTCATCCAATCCAACAAATGATTGGCATGATTATGAAAAATAAATATTTTTGTTAAATGCAAAGGCTATGAATATATTATATTGTGCACTTGATAAAAATGAATTTGATCAGGATTCTTATTTTGATTCGACTTTCGATATATGGCATAGATTAGAAAACACTTTTGATACCAAGAAGATAAATGTTTTGAAAACTTTATTATATATGGTATCGTGTATGGTTAAATTATGAAAAATTATCAAAATGCTTGAATTCAAAATTGATAAGTTTATTTTAAATTTGAGTTTGTTTTATTTATCCTATGGCATATGAATAGGGGGAGTTAAGGTTAGCTTTCGTCATTAATTGGTTGTCATCATCAAAAAGGAGGAGATTATTGAATCTCAGATTTTGATAATGAAATCAATTGATGGGTTTAATGATCGTGTTAGAGAAAGTGATGCAAGATTAATTACAATGATAAAAAGGTAATACAATATAATGTTGGGCCAAAGTCAAGTTCGGGTATCAGACCGGGGTTCGGACAATGCAGTGGGAACTCACTGAAAGCCCGTCGAAGGTGATCAGGGGCTTGTTGGGAGTTTGCCGGAAGCTTACTGAAGGTGATTAGGGGCTTGCTGGGAGTTCGCCGGAGCTTGCCAAAGGTGATAGGGAGCTTGCCGAGAGTTCACAAGGTGCTCACCGAAGGTGATCGGGAGTGCGCTGAGAGTTCACAAGAAGATGATTAAGAGACTCGCCGAGAGTTCATCGAAGGATGCTGGGAAGTTTATCGGGAGTTTGGAAGATCAATTGACATACTAGACAACAATGATGATTGTATTTGTAAGCCTTAGTGTGTCAAAGTTAGCATCATTTATTTTAAGTCCTAATTGAGTTAGATTTGGAAGAAATCTAAACTAACTCAATTTAAGGCAACCATGTCCACTTTATGTTAGACTTGAGCTCCAATTTAAGCTCATGTCATTGACCTGGAAAAGGGTCAATAGAAGGTACAAGTTGGGTACAAAAAAATACTGAAAGTACATTTTGTAGGATTCTTAGTGGTAGTACCATCGATGGGCAGTGGTGGTACTACCCAGGTGACGGTAGTACCATGCTACCGAGGTTTTTGGGCAAATGTCGACGGTGGTAACGTCAGAGTAGGTGGTAGTACTGCTAATATCCAATTTTTTTGGGAAAGGATGGATTTTGGTTCTATTTTTAAAGCCAATTAAGGTCTATAAATACCCCAAGTTTTCTTGCTTGGAGGAGTAAGAGAAAAAGCAAGAAAGTGTATGAGAAAGAGGTCAAAATTATGTTAAAAAGTTATACAATTTGAGAGCTTCCCTTGAGTCCTTCAAGTGTTAAGTGAGTACAAGGGAAGAGAGAAAAACTTGTAAAAGGTTCCTCTCCTAAACTTGTGACATGGAGAGAACTGTAAGGGATTTGATGTTCACCCATGGAAGAAGATATTTAGTGCACACCAGCAAGCCTCGACAAAGGTGAACTCTGAAAGTGGACGTAGGTCAAGCTTTTGGCCGAACCACTATAAATTGTGAGTCTTCTTTCCTTATTCTTTATTTTGGCATTCATTTGCTAAATCGAGATATTTTTCTGGTCTTAAGTTTAAATCGCTCACGTATTTATTTTCAATGAATTCCAAAAGAAACGCTTCCAATTTTAGTTCTTACTTCGAGTAAAATTTTCAAATTAAGTTTTAGTTAACACTTGCACAAATTCATCCCACCCCACCCCCCCCTCTCTCTCTCTCTCTCTCTCTCTCTCTCTCTCTCTCTCTCAGTGCTAATTTGATCCTAACAGCAGTGACATCGTCGTGTGAGGTGGTTGGGGAGCTCTCCACTCTCGAGGGGGAAGGCACCTCCAAGGGTTCTATGGTCATCCCTCCTCCTCCATCTTTTGACTCCTCAGTAGACTGGAGCTCCTTCACCTCCGGTTTGTTTGTTGATGCTACTTTTGGCCAATGACTCCGTCCTCGGGTGCCCCACTGAAGCCAAGTTAGGGGGGGTTGATCGAGGACCAATGACTATGGGATGAGGCTGGGGTGGCAGCCACTTGCTGCCGAGGGTCCCTCAGCCCTATCCTGGCTAGCTTGGTATACTATTACTTACTAAAGGTATGATTTCTGCTCTCACAATGAAGTCTTTGTAAGGCCCCTTTCGTGAGTATATCTATTATCTTCTTTAACTCTTCCTCTTTAACCTCCTTGCTCCTGCCCTTATGCAGAACCACTACTACTTGATGGTGTTTATTGATCATCTACAGGATGCAGATTAGTTATCTCTCTCAAGCTAAGTCTACCCTATAAGCCCAAGCAAAACAGCCTAAAGAAGAGAGAAAGGCAATAGAGGCTCAGGTTGTTGTATTATCGTCACAACTAGCTCAGGCCTACCTTCAAGCTGAGAAGGTGGACTAGCACCTTGCGGAGGCACAATGGGAGGTAGATTCCCAAGCCTTCGAGTTGGCCCTCGAGTTGGGTCTAGCCCTCCGACACACTAAAGAAGTTGAGGCACAGGTGGAGGAGGCTCAAGATTAGGTGACTATGGCTGAGGACATGTCCACTAAAAGTATAACAAAGGGTGAGCAACAGATCGAGGCCCTTCATCGTAAGTTGAAAGATGCTCACTAGTAATTGGGCAAAGTGATTGAGGAGAAGAGGCTACTGATGGAGCAACTATCGGCTAAGTCCAATGAGTTGGTGGCTACATTGCTAGCAGCTGAGGAGACTAAATGTTGTTGGGAAACCTTATCAGAAGCATCATATGTGTAGTGTAATAACAAAAGAACAAGGTCTCCCACGTTGGTCAAATTGTCGTGCGATGATTGGTATACCAAAAATCACAAAACCAAAAAACTATATAACACATGTTTGATGTTTTACTTAGGGAAGTTGTATATCCCTGAAAAACCAAATCCATAGGTGTAGATGAAGGAGGTCAAATGTCCTCCTCTCTAGCGGAGGATGTGGCGATGATGCTCCTCATATCGCTACGGGATTTCTCTCTTTAAGATCTATCGCCAAGGAGGAGAGAATCCTGAGGAGAATAGGAGGGGCTACCACTAGAAGCTCTAGCCTATGAACCCTTTAGCCCCCTCCTAGTTATGGAAGTCCCTATCAATTTAACCCTAATGGATCTTGCCCTATTGGGTACTAGATCTCTATCCAACTACCTAAGCCTCTTAAATTAGTGGATCTCTATCTAATAATCTTGTATTAGACCTTATTAGATCTCATCCATATGATCCAATAATATAGAGTCTTATTGGATATCTATTAAAATAGTTGCTCTACAGATATATCATATTTGAACCTCTATTCGTCACAACATCTACCATATGTATGTAACCCTCTAGGCCCAATATTGAATTGGCCATGAGTGGCACTTATCAAAACTCCTTTTGACTTAGTGAATTATTATCCCATAACAATTCACTCAACTCATCGATTATGGATGTGCTAGGCCACTACGCCATAGTCCCCAAATGATACAGGGGATCCACTCTATTGGACCTCTCTGTACACAGTTACTATATATTTATAGTCCTTCATCCATTTAATATCCAAGAGATCATATATTATGCATGGTACTATTAAACCTCATACAAAATCTATCAGAGTCTCACGCTAATTGGATTCTCTTGGAAAACTTCTATCTCAATTCAAATGACTCTGGCTAGGGATTTGCTTGAGCAGGAACATATGAGATATTTCTCTCGTGATTACAGAATCATTGTCTAACATCATATATTATTAATCATCTAGCATTTCATAAGTGGATTAATTAATGAACTCATTCTCCAACGAGCACTAGTATTGTATCCTTAGTCTCCCCATATGAGCGGCTATAAGACCAGCCACCTCCATCATAAGGATGGGTATATAGTACACGAGTCTGTCTGGTTATCTCGATATTCCTCTCGAGTAACTTATGACCGAGATTATTTAAGGTATGTGTTTAAAGGCAAATTGGTCTCATTATCATGATATTATTATGATTCAATTGTAATTGCATAGATCCAAGGACATTACAATATATGTAACAAGCAACATAAAGTGAGAATATATCAATAATAATAATAAGCAAAAAGATCGTGCAATATGTCACACATACCATCACTCACGTGATTTGCTTGCAGGGCACTTGTAACCAAAAATCTCCCACTTGACCTGATGTTAATCACCTATGTGTTTGATCCCATCGGACCCTTGTGATGCTCAAAGATAATCTGAGATAATGGATTCTTTAGTGGATTTGTAATGTTATCTCTGGATGAAACTCTTTTGATTGCTACATTTTCATAGGCCATGATCTCTCTAATCAATTGGAACCTCCTCTGAACACTTCTAATAACTTCTTCATCCAAATTTCCTCCTTTATTGCTTCTGCCACAATAATATACTCTGCCTCTGTGGTCGAGTCATCAATAGTTTCTTGCTTGGAACTCTTCCAGCTTACTGCTTCTCCATTCAGGGTAAAGATATACCATGAGTTCGACTTGTTGTTGTCGATATCAGACTAGAATCTCGAGCCTATGTAGCCCTCAACCTGGAGGCTACCTCCTCTGTATACTAGTAAAAGATTTTTAGTCCTTCTCAAGTACTTAAGAATGCACTTTACTACCTTCTTGTGTTTTTCTAATATCTACTCGTGACACTCAAAGCATGCACTATATTAGGTCTGATACATAGTAAAGCATACATGATAGACCTTATCGCTGAGGTATAGGATATCCTATCCATGTTTATCCTTTCTTTAGGAGTCTTTGAGGACATACTCCTAGAAAGTAATATTTCATGTCTCATCGGTGTGAGACCTCTATTAGAATTTTTCATGCCAAACCTTTTGACGATAGTATCTATGTACCTAGACTAGGATAAGCTAAGCATCCTCTTGAATCTATCTCTATTGATATGAATCCCAAAATATAGGATGTTTCCCCTAAGTCAATGGAGAAGTGTCTGAAATGATGTAAAGAGCATTCATACATCATTCCCAATTATTATGATGTCATCCACATATAATATTAAGAAGGCGATAATGCTCCCACTTACCTTCCTATATACATAAGGCTCATCTTCGTTCTTAACGAAGTCATAAGATCTGATTGCCTCATCAAATCTTATATTCTAACTTCGGGAAACTTACTTCAATTCTTCGATAGATCTGAGCAACCTGCACACCTTACTTGGACTCTCCTTGGACACGAATCTCTCAGGCTGTATCATATGCACCTCCTCCTCAAGGTTGCATTGAGAAACGTAATTTGCATATCCATTTGTTAGATCTCATAGTTATAGTGCATTGTAATGACCAAAAGAATTCTAATGGATTTTAGCATGGTTACTGGTGAGATGGTTTCGCCATAGTCAACTCATTGCTTTTGACAATACCCTTAAGCCACTAGCTTTGCCTTATAGGTCTCCACTTATCTATCTACTTTGATCTTCTTCTTGAAGATCCATTTGCAGCCGATGGGTATAATACTCTTAGGTGTGCCAATAAGGTTCCAGACCTTATCGTAGTACATAGAATCCATCTTAGAATTTATGGTTTTTTGACACTTCACAGAGTGTATACTTATAATAGCCTCCTTATAGATCTAAGGATCAATATCCTAAGTTTCATCTCTACTAGTATGTCTCACAAATCTTTAAAGAGGATGAGATACTCTGCCAGACCCGCGTAAAGTTGGAACTTGTGTGTTAGGTACCTGAATAGACTCGGCCTCCAGAATGATGCTTGAGTTAGATTCTCCAACCTCGCTCAACTCTATCATACTCCCTCCTACTATTTCTACCAAGAATGTGTTCCTTCTCGAGGAACACTATCATCTTAGCAACAAAGATCTTCTTGTCCTCTGAATAATAGAAATAGTACCCACAAGTTTCCTTAGGTCTCTCACAAACTTGCATTACTCCGTCCTTGATTTTAACTTGTTAAGGTTATGTCTTTTAGCATGGCAGGGTAGCCCCATATCTTAATAATCTTAAGATTAAGTTTTTTCTCTTTCCATATCTCATATGGTATAGACACTACTAACCTCGATGGAACTCTGTTCAAAAGGTAAGCTACAGTCTCTATGGTATATTAATAGAACCCTAAGGGAATTCTATGCAGATTAATCTTTGAGGGGGATCAACCCTTGAAAGGCTATAGGGGTTCCTCCCTCCTAATAGTCAGCCAGATAGTTGAATTGTATATTGATCTTGCTTATTCAAAAGAGGTGGAGACTACATGCTTATATAGGGCTCTAAACCCTAACCTAGGGAGGCTCCTCCCCAAATTCAAATTCCTCTTCTACCTTTCCTCCATAGTCGACTTGCCTAATAAGGGCCTGGCATCTATGAGGCTATAATTCCTTAAATTCTCCTCCTCAAAACCCTAATCGACCTACCCTGTAAGGGGGGCGGTGACTATAAAGCCCTATGGCTTTAAGACTCCTTCCCCAAAATCCTAGCCGACTCCTCAATCAAAGGGAATGATGGCTAAATTAGGGGGATATTATATGACTCAAGATTTTATTGACTTCTTGACTTATTGAGTTTACGATCCATCCAAGTTAGGGTCCTAACAGACCCACCCTCTTCAAATTAGTCTTATCCTTAAGGATGAGATTTCTTATCTCTGGGTCCTAATTTGAAACTCCTCATGAGGCTCCCTCATGACCCTTGTAGTAAGCGTATCTTGCTCCTGCGATCCAGCCTCAATAGTAATGACTGGCCTATGATGTGTCATGATCTTATGATCTCATACGATCATCAACTGAACTTGGGCCTCCTCATTAGCTTGTGTGTCGGTTAGAAAAATGTGGGCTGTCATCTTTTTGAAACTTTCATTTAAGGTGGGATACTTAGAGAATCAACTATATTTTTAATTTGTTATGCAAATATGATCTCCAGGTTACGACCCTAATGTGATCCCTAATTTTGCAAAGTCCAAAGTAGTAGGGGGGACCACTTCCTTGAGGTTTGAATTTCCTACTGGTAGGGCTGGAAGTGAAGGCAAGCTCGATCTTTAAGTTTGTCAAGAGGTCATTTCTTCTTTACATGAGCTGCCATGTAGTTAGTTTTTAGTAGCAACCAATCATTCTTCTGGAATAGTGACTGCCCTCTGGTATGGTCCAGAATGATGAGAGCCCATTTTGATGTGAGCACGGATTATAATTTTTCTAGGCTTATTTCTCTTTCATTCCATGGACCTGTATCGAGCCAAACTTTAACTTTAGTAGCAATTAGTATCCCCCTTAGAAATCTCGTGTAGAGTGTGGGGAAAGTCCCAGTGCGGATTAAAAGTTAGTCATCTTGCGTAAGGGCGAAGCCAATCCCAACTCTTGATGTGTCTGCTCCAATCATGAACATCGTGCCACAGTTTGGTGTGGATGACATCGTGGTCATGAGGGCTATAGTTTCCACCCAGCCAAGGTGGGGGATCTTTCATTCACATTGAGAGGGATGATGTTCATGTTTTGTTAAGTCATGCAAATGATCCCTCTCTTACTCTGATTCTATCATTAGAGGGACTCAATTTTCTTACGGTCTCGGGCCATGGATCAGAGGTCATCATTAGGAAAGACTTTGATCATCATGATCTAATCCTAGGGGAAGTCATATAAGTCGCTTGAGATCTGGAAGTGCCACATCAGCAACCATGGTGGGTTTGACGGGATGTAACACTTTAGAAAAAGCTTATCTTTGGAGACAATAATATAGGGATGTGTCAAAGTGGGGAAAAAGCACGACCAAATAATCTGTGTCTCTGTCATCTCTTGGGCGACCATCTTAGCTTTGATCTTCTGAGTTTATGGGTAACAATCTGATCGACCATCAGCTGGTGGTAATTTTGGTCAGTTCAGCATGGGGGGTCAGGCAGCTTGATAGGAGGTAGTCAGTTTGGTTTGGTGAAGATGCCCAAAATTTCAGCAAGTTGTACGAGAGGGTCTTCTCTTCAATCTCCTTTAGCTTAACCTCCTGAAACTCTTGAACTTAAATTGAGAAGCCACTGGATTCTTTTTTTGGTTCCTTCTCCAAGTGTTATGTTGTGACCATAGTAGCTTTACTCCCTCGTTTTCTATGTAGGATCACCAGTTTCCCTTTGTTGAAAAATTTCATAGTTAGCTTCGAAAAGTTATAGAAAATATCTCCTAATGTGGATGACCAATCAATGTGGAGCACTACTTCAAAATCATCGAAAGGGAGGAGGAAAAAATCAACAGCCATGTCTTAATCCTATAGAATTAGTTTCACCCACGGGCTCTTTTGGTTGCACTTCAGGATTCGGTCGTTAGCTACCTTAACATTGAACCCATCGTAATCTTCTTTTTGGAGCATCAAATGGGCAGCAACCTTATTGTTCATGAAGTTGTTCGTGTTCCCAGTGTCGATGAGGATGCTGACAGGCCATTGCTCAAGAAACCCTTCGATCTTCATTATTTGTGGGTTTGTGTAGCCAGCTAAGTTACAGACCATGCAAGTGATCGATTATGATTTTTTCCTTCATATCCTTCTCTTTAGACTTGAGAGTCATATCTTCAAGTTTGGGTTCTTCAGTGGGCTCAATCATCAGAGGTCTCTCCTTTATACAATGGTGTTCTCGGCTCCACAGTTTATCGCAATGCCCATATAGGCCCTTTGCCGATCTATCACAAAGCTCTTCTCATATTAGTTTCTTCGGCTAAGGGGGATGGCTAGAAGTGGATGGTGCTAGAGGTTTATATGCTGCTGGTTGTGATGTGGTTCTTGCGCTCCGAGAATCTTGATTGAGGCACCCTTCTTGAAGCTATACGAAGGAGATCGTTGTCATCAAGGTATAGGGTTATCGTACCTTAACTTCGCTTCTTATCTCCAATGGGTTCTCTTTGCAATCTGAACTCCCACAATGTTGTGATCTTCTTAGGCTCGGTGATCGGTCCAATCTAAACTCTTCAAAGAGAGCACGTAATCTAGCCTCTATATACATCTCGAAAGCCTCCAATTTGGCTTTGAATAGATCTACCGATGCCATGACATAGGGATCTCTAATCTGTTAAATAGATTGATTAAAGATGGTGGCTGCAATCTTCAGGTTAAAGGCAGTAGTGGCAGCAAGAGGATGAGAAATGGCAGCTTTGATGATGCTGCAAAATTGTCGAGGCTGCGGTGGTGCAGTTTTCCAAGTGGCTGCTATGTTGTTAGAGGATGGCAGCCAAGGGAATATGGATTCAGAAGCCATAGTGATGGTGAAGGAGGAAGAGGGCAGTAGCAACCTCGGCTGCGGGTCTGCAGTGATGTTGCAAGATCGACGAGGTTGCGATGGTGCAGTTTCCAATTGGCTGCTATGTTGTTGAAGGATGGCAACTAAGGGAATCTGGATCAAGAAGCAGCAATGATAGTGGAGGAAGAAGAAGGCAACAGCAACACCGAATGTAGCTGCGGTGCGACTGCATGGCTGCAGGTGGAGGTGGTGGTTGTTTACAAGCAGCTGTGGTAAAGGTGGTTGTAGTAAAGGTGCAATTGTGACAGAGGAAGAAGAGGCAAAGGAGGGCAACAGTAGTGTGGTCGGTGTTGGAATAGTGTGGAAAGTACAGCGGTAGTAGGGTCATGCAACCATGGTAGAAGAGGATAGCAATAGCATGGATTGTTGAAGACTGATGGGGACATAAAGCAAAGATAACAGTAGTGGGCAGTAGGTGTTGGAGCGAGAGACTACTGTTGGTAACTTGTGTCGCAAAGGATCGTTGCTAGCTATGAGTAAGTTAGATGACAGCAAGAGATCACTACTAGTAACTTGTGTTGCGAGGGATCACTGCTGGCTGTGACCAAATCGTTGTTGGCTGCAAGAGATCGCTGTTGGCTGTGAGAGATCTCTGCTGGCAACATTGTGTAGTAAGAAATTGCTACTGGTCATGTTGTGCAGCAAGGGATCACTACTGGTCGCGAGCAAGGTAGAAAGTAGCGGGAGATCACTGCTGGCAGCATTTGTACAGCAAGAGATCGCTGCTGGCTACGACCAAGGATGATGGCAAGGAGAGATCACTGCTGATCATAATCAAATTACTGCTGGCCGCAATCAAGGTAGATGGTTGTGAGAGATCGCTGCTAGTAGCATTTGTGTAGCAAGAGATCACTGTTGACTGCAACCAAGGAAGATGACGGTGAGAGATCGCTGCTGGCAGAATTATGCAGCGAGAGATTGCTGTTGGTCAAAATCAAATCACTGCTAGCCGGGATCAAGGTAGATGGTTGTGAGAAATCACTGGTGTTAGTGTTTGTGCAGAAGATGGTAGCAAGAGATCCTTGCTAGCAATGTTGTGCAGCAGCGATGCATGCTATAGTTAAAGGGATAAAGAGAGATTTGGTGGCTGAGAGATTGGTGGACCGAAGGTTGAAGGCTATAGTTTTGGGGCTTAATAGGTTGCTATTCAGGGTGTAGTTTAGGCTATGGTTTGTTGGTGTTTTGGGGCTATGACGGTAGCAGATAGAGGTTGGGAAGAGAATTTGAGATCTATGGTTGATGGCAGCAAGGGTTTGATAGGGATTGGTGGAGGTATGCTGTGATTAGATGCTAGTTTGTAGAAGCAGAATTGTTGTCGAAGAAACAATGGTTTCTTGAAGAAATTTCCAATAGTACACCAAGAATTTTTTGAAGGAAATTGATAGCAATATCTCAGTTTTGATAATAGCAAGGATGACAAAATAGATCAGAAATTTTTGATAGCAAAACAGCGAGAAAAAGTGATACAAGTTGTGGTAGCAGAATTCTCATCGAAAAATCAGTAGTTTGCAACGAAGAATTGCAGCAACGTAAGGACATTTTCAGAGATGATTCCAACATTAGATCAAACATAGATAAAAGCTGAGATGATCTATGAAGTGTATAAAAATTTTTGTTCAAAAAGATGGCAATAAGATCAGCTTAAAGGCAGCAAATAGGCAGCTGAAATTTTCTACAGCGTTCCTTCATTCATAAATATAATGACTTTACAACGATAAGAATTCTCAGCAAGGGATAGATGAAAACTTCTTTTTGATATTTGTTGGATAAGAAATTACAGCAGCAAATGGTATTTGTGATAGAAAAATACCATATCTTAGTTGCAATTGGTGGCAATAGTAACAGATTAATTTGATCTGCGGCAAGGAGATAGTGGTGGAGATGGCGTCGTCAAAAGCAATTATGGGAATTGCTTGGCTAATGGTGGGCAGTAAGAAGGGCAGCAAAGCAGTAAGACTACTGCTCTGATACCATATGATAGAACCCTAAGAGAATTCTATGTAGATTGATCTTTGAGGGGGATCAACACTTGGAAGGCTATAGGGGTTCCTCCCTCCTAATAGTCGACCATATAAATTGTAGATTGATCTTGCTTATTCAGAAGTCATAGAGGCTACAGACTGATATAGGGCCCTAAACCCTAACTATAGGGAGGCTCCCCCCTAAAGCCAAATTCCTCTTCTACCCTTTCTCCCTAACCGACTTGCCCAACAAGAGGCCGGCGGCTAGGAGGCTATAATTCCTCAAATGCTCCTCCTCAAAACCCTAGCCGACTTGCCCAGTAAGGGGGGCGGCAGCTAGGAAGCCCTAAGACTTCAAGACTCCTTCCCCAAAATCTTAGTCGACTCCTTAATCAAAGGGGATGATGGCTAGATTAGGGGGATATTACATGACTCAAGACTTTATTAACTTCTTGACTTATTGAGTTTAGGACCCATCCAAGCTAGGATCCTAACATATATCCCCCGAATGAGATGGGTTGATCAGTGAAACTCATCATGGACCACACCATGTCTAACAATATATGATTCCTCCTTTCTAATACACCATTGAGTCGAGACGTATAAGGAGGTGTCCATTGGGATAAAATCTTATGGTTCCCAAGGAAATAGGTGAACTCTATATTCAAGTACTCTTAATGTTCATCTCATTTTATTTCCTCTTAGATGCACTTCAATTCATGATCTATGAAGATATATCTAGCACAAAGAAACCATTATGCAATGTTCCTCTAGTGCTGATCTTGTCATCCAAAATCAATGAACAACTATTGTTCTCAAAACTTCATTTATATCTCATAACTTTTAGACATGAAATGAAGATAATATTTTTTATGATAGAAGGAACATAATAATATGCATCTAATTCAATAGTAGCTCCATCAAGTAGATGTATGGTGACCTTGCCAACAACAATTATAGCTCTATTGCCTATCTTGAGGTCCATCTTACCTCTCACCAATCTCATAGGCCTTGCTATAACCTACAACGAATTATAGATATGAGAAGCACTCTCAGTATCCAATACTCATGTGTTATCATAAGAACCTGATAGATGGAGACTGATCATGAATATACTTAAAGCTTCGTCGAGCTTCTATTTCGCCTTCTCTGCAATGTACTCTTTGCAGTTCCTATTCTAATGCCAATCTTTGTCACAATGGAAGCACTAGTCTTTGTCCTTTATTGAGTCTTTCTTGGCAACCTTTGCCTTACCCGGTTTGCCCTTGCCCTTCTGAAGGGACTTATTAGCCATTCTTTTTCTTTTGGTTTCACCAATATAGAGAACTGATTCTCTTTCTTGATGGTACACTCTACCTCTCTTAATATACTAAGGATCTCAAGAAAGTCACCTCAAATTTATTTATATTAAAATTCATGATAAATAGAAAAGAGATCTACTATGGACTGAAGTATAAGATCAACGCATATGTTATCTTCTAGGACTATTCCTAGTCCTATGAGTTTTTTAATCCACTCAATCATACTTAGGACATGGTTCTGAACCGATGTCCACTCTATCATCCTGATATAGAAGAGACTCTTTGATATATAATATCTCTAAGTTCTTCCATATTTCTCAAATAGTTGACAAAGATGGAGGATGGAATTGATATCCATGCTCTCACATTGTCTATGTAGCTCAAGAGTCATAAAGGCTAACATATAGCACTTAACCAAGGTGGAATCATCTATGTACTTCACATAACGAGATATCTCATTCTTGCTTGCCTCTTCCTCTAGCATGGGCAAAATCGTGTAAAGGACACGTGATTTTCTTTGCATTGAGAATATTTCTTAAGTTGCAGATCCAATCCATATCGTTTGGACCAGTGAGGCGATTAGCATCAAGTATGCCACACAAGGGGTTTGCAAGTGACATGTTACTAATAAACAAAGATGTAGCATAAATAAATAACATATATATTTTATAAAAAAATAAATCATTTAGATACGATCTTTTATCTTAATCTACTCCCACTATTTTCCTAAGAAATCACGTGACACCCTCAACACGTGAAACAGAAGTCCTCGATAAATATTTTGTAGGGATTGGGATCCAATCAACGTCTTAGTGGAACCTTGAGGGACTCGACCAATCATATTAAGCTCAAAAAGGTAGGCAACTCTTGCCAATCATAACTCCTTGTGATTTCCATCATGTTTAGTCTCCAAACTATCATGGCCTCGAGGGACTCGACCAACCATGATGTTCAGTTAAGTCATCACTATCATTACTAAATGAGTCTGATTTGATGATATACCCTCGAGGGACTCAACTAAGCATACTATATCCTCAGGTCACCAATGGTATCTCTATGTTGTAGGCAAGATTTGGAATCCCAAAAATAGGTGAGCCTTGAGGGACTTGACCAACTCAACCTATGTCAGGATTTAATTTCTTCGCGTAAGATGGAAGGTCACGTGGGTCAATCTAATTGCCTCACGCTTTATAGATTTAATATTATCGTAGGAGAGGTTTTTTATTTTGATTTCCTAATATATCATGTCACACACATATATTTTTAATATATATTTATATCAAATATATATATATATATATATAGTAAGTGTGTCAGCAATCATATATCACATATGCATAATCACACTGGATATTATGAGCCAAAGCCTAATGTGTCCCAATCACTCACATAACAACCTATATGTGCATCAAAATATCTTCATGCTTTGTGATCATCCATCTCATCATCATCAGCTCTACCGACATCTCGGCACACTCCATGCATTATAATCATCCGCCTCACCTTTGTGGATCCCGTTGGTACTTTCACGCTCCCGTCGTGCCACCTCGTGTAATTACAACATAATCACAGGCACGCAAGCCTGACAATAAACAAGAAAAATCAGAGGCTCACAAGCCCTAATAATAATAATAATCATACATATACACATCACATCATATGATCCATGATCATCCGTCTACATTATATATCACATGTACACACATTATAATGTAGGACTACTAAATAAATAATAATAATTAATTAAACCTTTTAATTTATTATATTTCCTAAAATTTAGGACATATAGGGAATTTTTTTATTTGTGAAGGAAATTTTTAGAATTTGAATAGGAGGATAGCCCTTGGGATTTCTCAAATTCAAAGGGGCAGAATCACTATTTTCTCTAAAAAAAAAACCTTAATTCCCCTCTATTGCCTTTCAACGAGTAGCCATCACCCTTTATAGTAGGTGCTGGCCCTACGTAGGTGACACCATCGCACACCATAAGCAGCCACCCCTACCCACGAATAGTCACCCCTACCCACGGGGGATCGGCCCTGTAGGTGGTTGCCCTTACCCGTAGGCGGCTTGCAAGCGAGGCTATGCCCATAGGTAGCTTGGCCGCAGGGCCGTGCCGTAGGCAACTTGGCCGTAAGTGTTGCCCTTGCAAGCAGCCAACGTGTCGAGCAATGACAGTTGCTACCCCTTTTGCATCAACAAATTTAACGCCAAAATCTTGGTCTAAATCACCTTTCAATCAACAAGATAAGGCACATTTCGAATCTAAAAACTATGTCAAAAAATGGAGGAAGAACCTGTAAAACAATTCTATGTGATTAAACACAACACACATTTAATAAGTTAATCATCACATGATGAACATAGCTTTGATATCACTATTTGGGAAATCCTATTAGAAGCATCACATGCACAGCGAAAAAATAAAACAAAATGGTCTCTCACGTTGGTCAAATCTATGTGTGATAATTAGTGTGAAAAGATCGAAAAACTACATAACATATGTTAGATGTTTTACCTAGAAAAATCATTTATCCCTGAAAATCTAGATCCATAGGCATAGATGAAGGAGGTCAAATGTCCTCCTCTCTAATGGTATCCACATAGTAGATGTGATAACGACGCTCCTCAAATTATTATGATATCTCCATCTCCAAGATCTATCGCCCAAGGAGGAGAGGAGAATAGGAGGGGCAGCCACTAGAAGCTCTAGCTTATGAAACCTTTAGCCCTCTCCTATTTATAGAGGTCACTGTCAACTTAACCATAATGGATCATGCCTTATTAGTTAGATCTCTTTATCAAACTACCCAAGCCTCTTAGATTAGTGAATCTCTATCCAATAATCTCTTATTAGCTCTTATTGGACCTTATCCATATGATCTAATAATATAGGGGCTTATTAGATATCCAATAAAATAAGGACTCGATGGATATCTCATATCTGAACCTCTACTTGTCGTAATATCCACCATATGTGTGTTACCCTCTAGGCCCAATTCCAATCTGGTCATGAGCTACACCTATCAAAACTCCTTTTGACTCAGTAAATTATTAGTACATAACAATTCACTCAACTTATTGACAATAAATGTACTAGGCAACTACGCCATAGTCTCCAAATAGTATAAGAGATGTAATTCATTAGACTTATCTATCTATAGTTATGATGTATCTATAGTCCCTCATCTATCTAATATCCTAGAGATCATATATTGAGCATGGTACTATCAAGCCTCATACACAATCCATCCAAGTCTCGCGCTAATCGGATTCTCCTGGAAATTTTTTTTCTAAATTCGAACAACCCTGGCTAAGGATTTTCTTAAGAAAGAACACATGAGATATTCCTCTCATGATACTAAGAGTGGACGATCCTTTATTAACACTTAATTACGTTTGTAAGATTGGCTACCAATCCCAATAACCGATTGTACCATATTCGAAACTTTCAAACTTATACGTCCTCTAAAAAAAGGGCTACTTAAATAAAGCATCATTGGTGTCTTAAATCTAAGGATCAAACACACAATTGGGACTACAAAAACGCTATCTAACATCAAGTATTATTAACCATCCAGTATTCTATAAGTGGATCAATCGGTGAACTCATTTTTCAATGAGCACTTGTACTGTACTCTTCGTGTCCACACAGGACCAGCTATGAGACCAACTGCCTCCATTATATGGATGGGTATACAGTACACCGATATGTCTGATTATCTCAATGTCTATTCTAGAGTAACCTATGACTATAATTATTTAGGGTTTATTTAAAGGTAAATTGGTTTCATTATCATGATCTCATCATTATCTAATTGTCATTTCACATACCCAATGACATCATAATATATGCAACAGGTAACATAAAGTGATAATATATAAATAATAACAATAATAATAAGCAAAAAGATCACACAGCGCGTCACACATGTCATCACTCACGTGATTGGCTTACATAGCACATGTAACCAGCAAATGTCACATCCTAGATTTATAAAATATATTAAATCATCATTTAATTATTATAGAATACACTCCTTTCATTTTTTTTTCTTGAATTCAAATCCTTATCTTTACAATAATAAATATTCTAGAAAAATGATATCTTCTTGGTAGAGTTATAAGTCTATTCCACCCAAGCTTCAGATCTATTATAAAGTAGTAGATATACTCTGAAAATAATTATAAGATAAAAACACATATTGGTAATCTTCAATATTTATAAAACATATATAAACATCAATAATTCAATATAAAATGATAATATATCAATTTATTATAAAACTTATGTATCAGAAACATAATGATAATTTCATATAATAAATAAAATCATGCATTAGCCACATGCAATACATACATACGCATTATATATCAAAGACATACATCACACCCGATGTTGCAATCTCCCAACAACCAAAGGAGAGGCATACTCTATGAGATGGATTACTCTCAATAGCAGATTGAAGTAATTCATATCACACTCCTAATAGCGAATGGAGTGATATCCCTCACCCGCCCAAGTGGGGACACATTCCCCCCAACAATAGATGGAGGAACCATCAAGTCATCACGTGGACGGCTCGCTAATCCCCGAAGGGAATCACCATACCTGCCTTCAGTAGGAATACATAAACATCCATGATCATTCATTTACATTCGTCCATTCATTCATGCATGCATCCAAGAAATAGTATGATCAAATATTATACAAGAGCATGTTTGATATATAAACTGCTAGACTATGTCCATTAGTGGTTCCCATTGTAATGGGTCGTAGCTCCTTTCATAGGTTATACTTCCAATGTGGACTATTGGCATAGTCTCATATACTAGATAGTAACAACTATATCAATATTATAAACTTAAAGGAAGTAGAAAATCAATACTCATTTTCAAATGATATCTTTAAATAAAACTTTTAAATTTATCAAATCATAAAGACATGAAATATCAATTCTCAATAATCCTCGCGCAAAGGGTTGGTCGTTCCTCTGAATACCAATAAAGGATGTACGCTCCTCTAAGCGGCTCCTTTCCCTACATCTCTATGTCTGCATGTGCTTGTCCCGCTCTGATACCAAAATGTCACGGACTTAGATAGTGTCGCCCAAATCGTGCGGCACCCTTGTGAGTCCGTCCGCAAAGGTCAGCCTCCCCGAAACCTTCTAGGGTCTCTTAGGACCTACAAAAGAGAAAACGGGTTATAGGAAGCACTTCCAATGGGATCCTCAAGCAACAGTTTTAGCAAACACTTTATATAGCCAATACAAATAACTATGGACTTTACAAGTTCTGAACGGTTGCACACAAAGGATAATGGTCCATTACAGACCGAAGTCCCCACAAGTGTTCACATGACAAAACTCTCATTTACAAGCCGAAACCGGCCATGAAAGTTAATGAAACGAGGGCTGCCAAGCCTATTGCAAGCCTGCTACTTACTATACAAAGTATATGAAGGACACGGACAACCATGAGCATTACGTCAAACACCTTGTTTATATTTTTATTCGTGACACCTCAGGACCAAGAGTATACTGCCTTTATCATCGATCGAGGGGTGTAATGCTACAAAGTCATGCCTTTTGGCCTAAAGAATGTCGAAGCCACATATCAAAGGATTATGGACAAAATATTCAAGCACTAGATCAGGAGGAACATGAAGGTGTATGTGGATGACATGATAGTCAAGAGCAAAATGGCCGATACATATTTGGTAGACCTGGCCGAGACTTTCCAAACCCTTAAGAAATCCAAAGACTTCGTATGGACCCTAGAGTGTGAGGAGGCCTTGGAGAAATTAAAGGTGCACCTCGCTTGATTGTCGTAACTCACCTTAGCCAACCCGCGTAAGCTGCTCAGCCTATACCTCGTGGCCTTTGACTAGGCTATTAACTCAGTGCTAGTACGAGAGGATGTAGAAACACAACGACCCTTCTACTATGCTAGTTATGTGCTTAGTGGAACCGAGGAGCGATATCACCCCATCGAGAAGTTGGCTGATACAAGCAACAAGGAAGCTATGCCTATATTTCCAAGCTCACCCGATAAGTTAGTCACCGACTAGCCACTGCAACAGATCCTTTCCAAGTTTGATGTGTTCGGTCGGATGCTCAAGTAGTCGGTAGATCTCGGGGAATTCGACGTTCAATATGTCCCAAGGACCGCTATAAAAGCCCAG
Organism: Ensete glaucum; assembly: GCA_021527575.1. Taxonomy (NCBI): domain Eukaryota; kingdom Viridiplantae; phylum Streptophyta; class Magnoliopsida; order Zingiberales; family Musaceae; genus Ensete; species Ensete glaucum. The sequence goes on along the minus strand of CM038558.1, from coordinate 34,587,532 downwards.
GCATTGGCTGACTTTGTTTAAAAGGAATCTAAATTAACTCAAGTGAGACAAACCGGGTCCACATTTGGGTTTGGATTGAGCTCAGGTTGAGCTCAATTGATTGACTTGGAAAAAGGTCAACTAAAGGTATAAGTCGGGAATAGAAAAGTGTAGGAAACACTTTTCCAGGATTCCCGACAGTAGTACCGCCGGTGGGTGACGATTGTACCACCTAGGTCGACAATCGTACCGCCCAGGTCAGTAGTTGTACCATCATTGCCCTGTTTTCAAGGCAACTTACAGTGACAGTACCGTCGGCGCTGATAGTTGTACCGCCCATATCCGATTTTTAGGATACGTTTGAATTTTTGGCTCCATTTTCTGAAGCCAATTGGGGTATATAAATACCCCAAGTCTTCTTGCATTAAGCACAAGAAATTGAACAAGAAAACTGAGAAAATAGTGTGCTAAAAGTATGCAAAAAAAAAAAAGGGCAAGGGAGTGAGCAAAAGTGTTGTAATCTTTGTAAAGGTTTCCCTTGTGAGTTGTAAGTAAAAGACTTATAAGCGTTTAGTCTTCACCCAAAGAAGATCAGTAGTGGACACCGGTGGCTGAATCACTATAAATTGCAAGTGTCTCTTAACTTTGCTTTTTTATTATACATATTCTTATTCGAGCTTTCCTTTAGCAAGATTATAACTTAGCTTTGTTAAATAGCTTTCTTGCTCACTTACTCAACTTAAACGAAAAGCTTCCGATTTTTGGTTTTACCTTCAAACGAAAGTTTCTTTAAACCGAAATATCGGCACTTGCACTAATTCACCTCCCCCCTCTTAGTGTCAATTGATCCTAACAATTGGTATCAAAGCGAGGTTCTACTCATTGGACTAACGCCCAAGTGAGTAGATGGCTTCGTTTGCATAAACAAGGGACATTGTATTGCACGTCCTCCCATATTTAATGGGACGGATTACATGTATTGGAACACAAGAATGCGTATTTTTCTGATTTCTATGGACTTTAATTTATTACATATCGTTGAAAATAGTTTTCAAAAGTCTTCCAAACCAATGAACGAATAAAATGATTTGGAAAAGAAGACTTTTTCTTTAAATGCAAAAGCAATGAATGCTTTATTTTGTGCTCTTGATAAGAATGATTTTAATTGAGTTTCTGTTTGTGAAACTACTTACGAAATTTGGCACAGACTTGAAATCACACACGAAGGCACTAGTAAAGTTAAAGAGTCTAAGATTAACCTTTTAGTGCATAGTTATGAACTGTTTCGGATAAAACCAAATGAGACCATTGGAGACATATACACCCAATTCACGGATGTCGTCAATGGTCTAAAAGCTCTTGATAAAAGTTTTTCTAATTTTGAACTTGTTAGTAAGATATTAAGATCTCTTCCAAAAAGTTGGGATCCTAAAGTAACTGCAAATCAAGAAACTAAAGATCTAAATAATTTTCCTCTTAAAGAACTTATTGGATTTCTTATTCGAGCTTTCCTTTAGCAAGATTATAACTTAGCTTCATTAAATAGCTTTCTTGCTCACTTACTCAACTTGAACGAAACGCTTTTGATTTCCGATTTTGCTTCAAATGAAAGTTCTCTTTAAACCGAAATTTCAGCACTTGCACTAATTCACCCCCCCCCCCCCCCCCCCCTTCTTAGTGCCAATTGATCCTAACATTCAGTGACTCATCGCTGGTGGTGGGTCATCTCGACCGGAGCTACGAGGCCCGAGATACAACCATGGCGAGATACTTGGTCGAGTTATACCAACTCACTAACAGGTTCCTTTGCCTCTCAATAAAAAGGATCCCTCAAACGGAGAATATGCAAGCCAACTCGTTGGCAAAGTTGGCTTTAGTGCAACCAACAAGGGAGCACTATCTAAGGATCGAGAGCTCACAACCCAAGACGTCACCATTGCGGAGGTCACACTGAACTAGATGGAGGAGATCCTTCGCTATAAGGACAAGACGCTCCAACTGACTTGGTCGTGTCCCGGCAACTTAGGCACACTCAAGCTTGGAACTATAAAGTCAATGGTTGCCTATACCACCGATCTTTCAACCAACCCCTCCTTCGTTGCTTATCGGCCTCAAAAGCCGAAAATGTGTTAGTCGAGGTACATGAGGGAATCTAAGGGGGACATATTGAAGGACGAACCTTGGCCTTCAAACTCCTTAGACAAGGCTACTACTGGTCGACCATGTGTCGAGATGCCATCACCTATGTGCAACAATACGAACAATGTCAGAGGCACGCCCGGGTGTAGCATCAGTCTGCAATTCCCCTAACCCCGATCAACAGCGCCTAGCCCTTCTCACAATGGGGAATGGACCTCCTTGGCCCACTTCCCCCTACGCCGAGGCATCAAAGGTTCCTCATAGTTGAGGTTGATTACTTCACACAGTGGGTGGAATCCGAACTACTGGCATCCATCTCAAAAAACTAGGTGGAAGGATTCGTTTGGAAGAACATAATCACTCGATTCGGCATCCCGAGGACAATCATTACCGACAACGAGGCCCAATTCAACAACTTAAAGTTCAAGAAGTTTTGTCAATCCTATGGGATCTAGCTAAGGTTCAGCTTGGTCATGCACTCTCAGACCAACGACCTAGTAGAGGTGACTAACCGAGCCATATTAGAGGGTTTGAAGAAATGGGTCATCGGTGCACATGGTACTTGGCTCGATGAACTCCCAAGCATATTTTGGGCGCTCGAGACTACCCCTAAAACCACCTCAAGCGAATCACCCTTCAGCCTGGCATTCGACACTGAGGTAGTGCTTCCACCCGAGATGGTCTTTGATAAGACCCAATTTTTGAATCATGTTTGAGTTATGTTTTATGTGGTTGAGATAGCATTTGGAGTCAATTAGGAGTCTAATTAGCCTAGTTGGAGTTAGTTATGAGTCTATTTATTTTTAATTATGGGTCTATTTAATTTTCAGTTATGAGTTCACTATAAATTGGGATGTAACCACTTCCTTGGAAATCAATCAAGAAATCTTAGCCCTTTTTGGCAAACCCTAGGAGGCTAATCCCCTTGAAGTGATCAAGGAGACCGATCCCCTCGAAGCGATCATCATTCTATTTCCTTCGTTCTTTGATAGAACCCTAGGGGTTCCTATCATTTTGGTATCAGAACAACGATTCTCAATGTTTCCACTGAGGGGTGAATGGGAAGATTAAAGCTAGTAGCCACACCCATCCTACTCGAGCAAGAAAGGGCCATTGCTGCTAATTCTATAGCCGTTGACCACTGTCAGCTACCACAGTCCCTCCCCTCCTCGCTATCGACAGCGACAACAACTGCTGGCTACACCGTTGCTGCTTCTCATTGCCATCACTGTCACCCCTGCCACTGTTGCCACCACCCTCAATCTGTGAAGCTTTTTCTCTTGCCTATCCTTACTGTCGCCACTACAGCAATCACGATCGGCGACTCTGACAATTGCTCCTATCATCAGCATTGCACCCTCCTTCGTCACCAGCGCTCCCCTCCCCTGTCGCCTTCTAGTTGTAGCAGCCTCAACCGTTCCCTACGCCAACACTGATGCCTTCCAACGTTAGTTGCTCGCAATTCTGCGGCATTCTCATCCCATAGAAGGACCAAAACAGGGCAACTTCCAGCTCTAGGCCGCAGCAGCTCTCAACGTCTGCTTCCTCGGCAGTCTCATGATCCCTCACACCCTCAACATTGTTTCGGCAAACCTCATAGTCGCTACACCACTTGGGACAATATTGATGCTCTTGACCCACCATTCAAAATAGGAGTTGAAGATTACAGATCTGCAGTCTTACGCGATGGCTACCGACAATTCAGTGGATGCCCAATTAGAAGCCTTTAAGGCCAGAAAGGAGAATAGGCTACAAGAAACCCTTAATGATTAAAAGGAGTCTATTGGAGAGCTTCAACAAATTTCAACAGGATGAAAGTTCAAGTCTTAGGGAAAGGGAACCAAGGGCAAGACACAAGCTATCCACGCATGAAGGTGGAATTTCCAAAATGGGAAGATGGAGATCCGACTAGTCGAAATTTCCAAATTTGTATCTTTTCGATTTCGATAGATTTTGATTTATAGTGTATTGTTGAAAAAGGTTTTCAGAAGTCATCCAATCCAATAAATGATTGGAATGATTATGAAAAACAAATGTTTTCTTTAGGTGCAAAAGCAATGAATGTTTTATTTTGTGCTTCAAGCAAAAACGAGTTTGATCGGGTTTCTTCTTATGATTCAGCTTTTGATATATGGCATAAATAAAAAATCACATATGAAAGCACAACTAAATCAAATGAATCATTAAATCAAATGATCCGTAAAAATGAACTTGAAGAACAAAACCTTCCAAAGAATAGGAAGGATTGTGAACTGAGAATGATATATGACTTCTCGAGTGAAACCTCGAGTGATAAGAACCTTGACCTTGAACTCTTGACAAAAGAACTGGACAAATTAATAAATACGAACCATAAAAATGATCTTAAGATAGACAAAACCTCTTGCTATGAACACAAGAAGCCAAGGCGCTCCAAAGAAAAAGATCAGTGTAGCCAACTATGCTCTAATGGCGATCCAAGACAAGGTTAGTGATTCATTAAGTATTTCTTTTACCGAATTATTAAATATATTTAATGAATTGTTTGATGAATCTAGAAAAATTAGTAAATCTTATAAGTTGTTTAAGAATGAACATGATTCATTAGTTAGTATATTTGATCAAATGCATGATAAATTATCATCACATAATCTTTGCTCTAAATGTGAAATGCTAGATGATGTTAAAGTAGAAAATATTATGCTTAAACAAACGTTAGAAAATTTTGAAATTGGGAATAAATCATTTAATATGATCCTTGCTAATAAGGGTCATGCTAATAAAAAAAAAAGATATAGGCTTTATTGGTAATATTCAACAAAAACCAATCATTTTTGTTAAAGTACCTACCTTAAATTTACCATCAAAAGTTAAATGTAATTTCTATAGTAGATTAGGACATAAAGCAACAAATGTTTATTTAGAAATTATAGTCTTCACAAATTAGTTTGGGTTCCCAAAGAAACTACAAATAATTGAAACCATTAGGTAACAAAGATAAAATGTTCCATGAAGGACCCAATGTAAAATGGGTACATAAACCTAGACCCCCCATACTATATATTTGTCTCCTAACAAGGCTAGGAGCACTACATAATGTTTTGAAGTTAGATACTTAAGACATATAACTTGAGATCTAACACTCTTTCAAGCTCACTAGCCTAAGTAATAATAAGAAAAATCATTGGAAATAAATTTATTGGTAACGAATCTTTGGATGATTCATTGTTATAATTAATCTTGATTGCTCTCAATGGTGCATGACTTTTTGCGTAGCTAGAGCATGCTAAAATTAGAACAAAGAAAGTTTAGTGCAAAATTATCTAAGTTAAAATTTATGAAAGAGAGATTTTGATGATGATTATGCTTGTATGCTTGTATTGACTTGTAATGTTTAGAAGAGTGTATGTTGTCTTCAGATAAAATTATATGAAATGATTAAACTTAAAAAATTATATATATAAAATCATGCTTTATTTTCTAATGTAGTTGAAAAATTAAAAAAAAAATAAATGAGAAGGAAAACTTCTTAGTAACATATTAAACTCATTTAACAAATAAAAATCGTTGGATTGAAAATATATAAAATATTTTGTTTTAAAATATCTTGTTGTAATAATCATAATGATTTTGTTTGAAAATATTTTACTCGTATGAAAATTTCATATTGTAATGACCTCGATGATGTTGTATTAATGCTAGTGTTGAAAAAGTAACTTAAAATATGATTAAATGGTTGAATATTAGAATTTGAGCATAGAATAACATTAAAACAAAGGAGAGAAAGATCATGCTTCATTTACTAATATTTTTGAAAAATTAAAAATATTTTTTAAATGAGAATGAAATGAGCATTGTAACTCATTTCACTAAGTTTAAAGAATTAGTCTCTCTTAAAAAGGAAAAATCATTGGAATTAAAATGAATCAATGCTCTTGTTTGAAAATGTTTTATTGTAATGATTTTGATGATTTCTTTTGGAAATAATTCTTAGATTTTCAGTTTTGAAATGTTTAAAAATATTTTACTTAGTTGAAAATATTTATTATGATTTTAATATTTTCTTTTATAAATGAAACTCAGTTTTTGATGACAATGCATAAAGGCATTCTTGAAACAAATCACATGAAATAACTAAAAAGAAGTATATTTCTTGAAAACATCTTTATCATATCAAGCCTTTAATAAGAGATAAAATTATACCTTTATTGTTGAATCTCTTAAACTACAAAATTGATTTGATGATTTAAACTTGAAAAAGTTTTCATCCTAATCATGATTTTGACTTCTCAATGTTTATAACTTAATATTTCTATATGAATCAAGATCATTCTTATTTAATATTTTAAGATTCTATTTTATATTTAAGAGGAGATTTATTAAATCATGTCTTTTAGTATTCATGAATGTCTTTTGATAATAATATCTTTCTTGACATGATTTATTTTATAACTCATGAATGATATAACTTATCACCAAAATTAATATTTCTTAAATTTATGAAAAATTGAAAATTAAATGAGATTTGTTGTATCATGAATATTCCTTTGGTTTCTACACTAGTCATATCCTCAATGGAAATCAATTTTTTTTTTAACATCTATGATTTTTGGTAAAAATAAGATCTATGATTTTAATAATTATAATATAAGATCCAGATTGTTTATATCTCATATGATTTCCAATCAACATTGTTAGGAGCATTATTCAATTATGTCTTTTGATATCTAAAGATTTGATTTTTCATTTTTAATAACATGATTCTTCTTATATTTTCAGACGTAATTTGAACATGGATGTAAAGAAAAATCATACTATCATATTGTTTTTACAATGACCAAGGAGGAAAATAAAATTATTAATATGATTAGAAGCAAACTGGATGTGATATCAGTATAATTCACAATTTGAGCTTGATGTATTATCATATTTTCTTTTAGATTTCTTGACCTATACACATCGAGCTTCTTATCAAAATTTACTAGATTAAGATCTATTTTTGTGATGATGCTTTTCAAATCTCATTTCTTGTTTCTACCTTCTGATAGAACGCCAGAAGGAGCTCTATAGATTTTGATCCTTGGGGGGGATCAACCCTTGGAACGCTATAGGGGTTCCTCCCTCCTAGATTCGGCACAAGGCTGAAATAAAATTAATAATTGCTTGATTCAAGAGGGGGGGCGGCTACATCTTTAAATAGGGGTCAAAACCCTAGCCTAAGGGGGTGCTTACCTAAGTAGAATTATCCCTTTACGCCTCCTATAGCCACTCTGCCTTAATAGGAATAGGAGGCGGCTAAGTGGCTCTATAGCCGACCAACCCAGCAAGGGGTGTGGCAGTAACTAAGCCCTAAGGGCTAATCTAGACCCTAGCCATACTCATTTATAAGATAGGAGTGGCTTTATTAAAATATAACAGGGTTTTTATTGACTAGTACTAAGATGATTAGGACTCAACTCTACTAAAGTCCTATCAAGTCCGTCCTCTTCAGATCAAGGTTGAGGGTCCATAAACTCTAGAAACTGGATTTTCAACTCCTCATGTGACTCCCATGCTATCATTAACTGAACTTTGGCCTCCTCATCAACTGGGGTGTTAGTTTGAAGGATTTGGGCTGAGTCGTCTTCTTTAAATTTCCATTTGAGGTGGGATACCTAGCGGATCAACTGTAATCTTGATCTGGTGCGCGAATTTGATCTTCAGGTTAGGGCCCCAATGTGATCCTCAATTTTGCAAGGCCCAAGGAAATAGGGAAACTACTTCATTAAGGCTCGAGTTTCCTGCTGATCGGGCTGGAGGTGTAGAAAAACTCAATCTTCAATTTTTTGTCCATTCTGAAGTTTGTCGGGAGGTGTTTCTTCTTTGCATGTGCTGCCATATGGTTAGTCTTTAGTGATAGCCAATCTTTCTTCTGGAATGGTAACTGCCCTCTAGTATAGTTCAGGATGATGAGAGCCCAATCTGGCGTGAGCATGGATTGCAATTCTTCTAGTTTTACTCCTCTTTCGTGCCATGGACCTGTATCCAACCATATTTTAAATTTGGTAGTAATTAGTATCTCCTGTAAAAACCTTGTGTGAAGTGTGGAGGAAGTCTCGATGTAAATTAGGAGTTGACCATCTTGCATAAGAATAGCCTCAATTTCAACTCCTGACACATCATCCTCAATGATAAAAGTGCGATCGAAATCGGGCAGTGCTAGGACCGACATCATCGTCATGGCTGCCTTGAGTCGTTCGAAGGCTGCAGAGGCTTTATCCAACCACAAGAAGGAGTCTTTCTTTAGCAAGGACATGAGCGGGGCACTGATCTTGCCATAATCTTTCACAAAATTTTGGTAGTAGCCCATGAGTCCAAGGAGATCGCGTAGTGATTGTACGTTTGTAGGTCTCGGCCATCTTTGCATTGCCTCGATCTTTGTCGGGTCCACCACCACTCCATCCTCTGATATAATGTGCCCAAGATACTCCACTTTACACTGTAAGAAGCCGCACTTTGACTGTTTAATATAAAGAGTATTCTCCCGAGGAATCGTTAGAATAGTTCGTAAGTGCTGAAAATGTATATCAAGCATAGGGCTATAAATGATAATATCATCAAATAATACCAATACGAACTTGCGTAAAAAACTCCAGAAGATGTCATTCATCAGGCTTTGAAAAGTGGAAAGAGCATTCATAAGTCTGAAAGGCATTACCAGAAACTCATAGTGGTCGTTATGCATGCGGAATACAGTTTTCATAATATCTTCAGTGCATACCCGAATCTGATGGTATCCGTATCGGAGATCCAATTTAGTGAAGACTCGGGCTCCTTTTAATTGGTCCAAGAGTTCATCATCTTTCTTGCGCACTAGCAACACCGGTGAGGAGTAAGGGCTGCAACTCGGTCGAATCACCCCGGTGTCAAGCATCTCTTTAACAATGTTCTCGATCTCATCCTTTTGTAAGTGAGGATAGTGGTACAGTCACAAATTTGCTAGAGATTTACCTGGCAAAATAGGAATGCGGTGGTCATGCGACCGGTTAGGGGGCAGCCCGCGCGGCTCCAACAAAACATCCGCGAATTCGTTCAGGCAAAGGGCAAGCTTAGGATCTAAGTTTTGTACGTTCTCCCCCGTAAATGGCTGCTGAATATGCATCAAGAATCCACCATGTGCTTTGTACAAGACTTTCTCCATTCGTAGTGACGAAACGGTAGAAATTTGGCTCCCGCGCTTGCCTCGTAACGTGACCTGTTTCCCTTTACAATAAAATTTCATGATTAATTTAGAAAAATTTCAGGAGATATCACCTAGTGTTATGAGCCATTCGATCCTGAGTACGGCTTTATAATCATCGATGGGTAGGAGGAAGAAATCAACTACCACTTCTTGGTCTTGGAGGAGTAGTTTCACCCGCGTGCACCGTTAGTCACAATTAAAGATTTGGTTGTCGGTGACCTTTACGTCGAACTTGTTGCAACCTTCGATTTGAAGCGTCAAACGTGCAGCAACCTTACTGTTGAGGAAGTTATTGGTGCTGCCCATGTCGATGAGAACGGTGATGGGTTGATGTTTTAGAAGTCTTCCAACTTTTGTCATCTGCGGGTTGGAGTAGCCGACCAATGCGTGCACTGCATAGTCGGCCGGTTAGGACTCTTCCTCCATGGCTTCTTCTTTAAGTTCAAGGGCTTCTTCAGATGTTTCATTGTCCTCATCCTCTACTGGTTCAATCATGAGGAGCCGACCCTTTTTGCAGCGATGTTCGCGGCTCCACGGTTCGTCGTAATGCCAACACAACTCCTTGGCCGATCGTTTGCGAAGCTCGTCTCTTGTCAACTTTTTTAGTGTAGGGGCTTGGATGGCAGTAGAGGGGGCAGTAGCCTCGGCATGGCTAGTCGGGGAGCGACCCTTGTCTTTCGTACCTTGTGGTTCAATTGTTCTTCCTGGATACGTGCGAAGGAAATCGCCGCCATAAGACCCTTGTCGCGCCTTACTTCTTGGATCTCCGAGTTTAGGCCCTCGATAAAAGTACCTAAAAGTTATTTCTCAGACCAATTCTCAGTTTGGTTAGATAAACGCTCAAACCTTGTTTGGTATTCTTGTATTATAGAGGTTTGACGAATCTTTGTCAATTGTCCGTTGATGTTGTCGAAATCGGTTGGTCCGAAGTGGTTTAGTAGTCCTTCCTTGAATCGCTGCCAAGAGAGTCCTCCATGGGTGTGCTCAAACCAATTAAACCACTGAATAGCATCTCCCTCGAGGTGGATGGCAGCAATCTCCACCCATGTGGCGTTGGAGGTTCGATAGAACCGAAAATAGCGCTCCGTGAGCGAGATCCACCCGATCGAGTCTCCTTCTTCCCATCTAGGGAAGTCAACCTTCATGCGTGGATTATTGAGATCAAAGGTGATGTGGCCATATTCTTGAGGATTGTCTCGTCGATCTGAAGTTTCTCTGTGTTGTGATTTCCTCGGGCTCGATGGTCGGCCAATGTTGAATTCGGCAAAAAGGGATCGCATCTTCTCTTCCATACGGTTTTCAAAGGCTTCAAGCTTTGCATCGATAACCTCCTCTGATATACGCCTCTCGATCTGTAATATTGAAATCTTTTTTCTGTTGTCGGGTTAGTGGCATGGGAATTTTGGAGAAGGGGGTGGCTAGTTGGAAGGTGAATCGGTTTGGATGGAAGTAGGCTGCGGTTTATGACAGATTTGGGAGGCTGTTTGGTTTCGGTTTAGGGTAGGGTTTTAAAGGGTTTTTAGTGAGTATGGAGGGTTTTGAGATGAGGAAAATAGAGTCCAAAATCTCATAAAAAACAACACTCAAATCTGATGGAATTCGTCGAAAAAAAGTGCTGCGATGTGTTGTCTTGCTAAACCGGTTTTACGTCAGAGAAACGATGACTGCTCGACATAAATTCCAGAGGAAAGTTCAAGAAAATTATACAAAAACCCTTGGTTCAGATGTTGTTAATACCATTAAAAAGTTTGACGAAATTTTGGCAGCATAACAATAGGGAAATAGGGCAAAAGAAGAAAGGCAGATTCCTTCATCGTAAAATTCTAAAACTGCGTGATGGTCAAAGATTGCACAAGAAAACCAGTTCCAGAAGGAGTTTTTTCGAGAAATCAAATCCAGATGAAAGCCAACTTGATCTTGAGAATTGTGTAAAAATTTGGGCCAGAAAGGAGAAGGAATAAGCCAGTTTCAAGAGGCAAAAACATGGCTGAAAATTTTTGTAGTGTTCCGCCTTCGTAACAATGATAACATTTGCGACAAACGAAATTTGTAGCGAATAAAATTTGGAAAAAATATTCAACGTGTAAGGTAAGGAATCTTGCAGTATTGAAGAGGCGTGGATGATAAAAAAAATACTGATTTCCAGATCAAACGTAGGGGGCAGCGGCAGACTGATTTGATCTGTGACTGGGGTGGAAGGTGGAGGCGCGTGTCACAGCAATTGTGGGAATTGCTTGGGAAGGTGGAGGCATGGATGATGGCTACAGGGGCAGCAAGATCGTTGCTCTGATACCAGATGATAGAACCCCAGAATGAGCTATATAGATTTTGATCCTTGAGGGGGATCAACCCTTGGAACTCTATAGGGGTTCCTCCCTCCTAGATTCGACACAAGGTTGAAATAAAATTGATAATTGTTTGATTCAAGAGGGGGGGCAACTACATCTTTAAATAGGGATCAAAACCCTAGCCTAAGAGGGTGCTTGCCTAAACAGAATTATCCCTTTGCCCCTCCTATAGCCAACCTGCCTTAATAGGAATAGGAGGCGGCCAAGTGGCTCTATAGCCAACCTAAGCAGGGAGAAACCCTAGCCGACCAACCCAATAAGGGGTGTGGTAGCTACTAAGCCCTAAGGGCTAATCTAGACCCTAGCCATACTCCTTTATAAGATAGGAGTGGCTTTATTACGATCTAACAGGGATGATTAGGACTCAACCTTGCTGGAGTCCTATCAATACGCATTGTAGAGGGAGACAAGATGATAGGGAATATTTCGGCACCGCCCATGCAACGACAGTTGGCAGCCACCTGGGAGCCGACATGGAGCATATGCCTATTGCGGGTCTGGAGGAAGCGCCATGGATTCGACGGATGACGTGCGTTCGACTCTACGTTGATCAAAATCATACAGGGCGACGCCGCATGACAGGGAACTGAACAGGTTGGCCCACACCATTAGCAGCATAGGGATTGGCTGCTCGTGTGATGAAGCATTGACGGCCATTAACGACCCACGTAGGACCGAGCTGCTACCACAAGTATAAACATTGATCCCCTGGTATGTGGAGGAAATCAAACCTCGAACACTCCAAAACCACCTAGTAACTTAATCATCGGAGGGGTCAAGTTGAGAATTCCACCTCTCGACATCGACCTATCGTGTAGGAATGAAGCCGGAGCAGATGTCACCTGTCCCACCTCATGTCAACTACGGAAATGAAACGGAGGCCTGAGAGCTAGCCCATTGACCCGACCTCCATCTTCTTCCCTCGAAAACCCACGTGGACGGCCTTATTCATCAGCAAGGCATAAAATTACAGAACACAAATAATATGATTGCTGAGTTTGACATCGACTTTGGCAACAGCACGATTGGAAAATTCATCAAACCAACAATTTTAATTCATGAAAGCATAGAACTGAATTCAAATTCACACCGTGAGAAGCAAACAACTTCAGTCTAAAATTAGAAAAGAACTGTTGCTTCTCTTACCTACCAAAATCTATCATCAAATAATCCCTGATTCACCAGATTAGCTCAGCGTTGAACAAGGAACCCTAACTTTCCACTTAATCCACTCAAACTCATCTTATCCAGCTAAAAGCGGCCCGGTAGAGCTCACCGTTAACAATTTAAAGAATCAAAATCCTATCGAAAGCGCTCGAAAGTCCTAAACTTTCCATCCCACACTTGTTATGGAGCTCTGGTCGAACTAAAAAGTTTGCTTAAAAGATGGAATTTCCAGTACCTGAAGCGAAGACGACATGGGAAGGGCTGTCCGCCTTGACCTTCGCACCTTACCCATAGAAGAGTTCCCGAACCGAGACGATAGGGATCGGCTTCCTCTCCCTCCCGCTCCTCAAATTAGCAACCCAGGAAGTAGAATTTACAGAGGCCAAATCAGCGAGGGAGTAACCACCGGGTCCGCCGATGAAACACCCGTTCCTTCCCTCTTGTATCAAAAACAACAGGAATCAGATGCCCCCTCTGATCCAGTTCGCCGGAACTCCAGATGAAAGAACATATTCGACAGCGAAAAGGAGCGAGTTTGGATCGAATGGCCAGGGAAGGGGGCGTCATGAAAGGACCACAAGAGGGGATGTGAACGGTCTCTTTTATTACTCCGTTCATGAAGACCTTCGTGACCATTTCCGTCGAGGCAGAGACGAAACAAGGTCATTAAACTGGCAGAGGGCAGTGGGACCCAAGTAGCAATTAATCAAACAATACAAATTATTGTTATTAAATTATTATAATGATGAGGCATTTCTGATTTTACTGCTATATTTTATGTTCTCAAAGTTGGGATTTGAGTGTGAAAGATTTTGGATGAATTTATGAAAAGACACTTTTAACTTTGGATTTTTTGTAAATATCTCAAAAAATTTTATATAGTGTTTTTATTAAGAAAATGATCATTTCACCTATTTTGATGATTACACTCATACTTTTGCCTCACTAGTTGTCTCCTTTTGTTATGCATCTGATTACCTTATGCATGGTAACCTCGTTCGTCGATTCCTCGTCATTTTTTATCATGACCCTCACCTAAGGAAAAAGAGGTTGACTACATCCCTTGTGTGATTATCATATCAACGATCATCGATAAGATAGGAGGGAGAGCAATATGAAAAGAGAAAAAGCAACGACAAGTTCGATGGGAGGAGAGAAGATTAGTGAGGTATGAGGTCCTCTCATCCTCTCCTACCTTATGTGAGGGTTATAATTGACCATGATAAGTTTTGATAAGTAAGCGAGAGTCAATGGATCAAGTGACCAAGTATGATTAGGGCCAGGAGACAAACAAAAATTTTTCAACATTACAAAAACAAAATGATCTTCTTATGTGATCTAGGAATTAATCCAAAGATTTTATAAAATAAAAAATAATTATTCTAAATAAATCATTTATAAGAATTAAATCCATGTAAAAGGATGAGGAATAATATTTTCTTAATATAAGTGTATATAGGACAATGACATTTCCTTCCAGGCCATTTCCAATCTTGAAGCAATAGAAAATTGTAATTAAATCAGCGATATGACCTACTCGTCGACAAATTAATTATAGTTTATGTAGTTGTTTAATGGTGATAATATATAATTTCTTATTATTGGAGGGCATCCATCGGTGAGTAGCCATAGAAGGCAGGTAGGAGTCAAAGAAGAGCGTTTTTGTGCGGGAACTACCGAGTTCATTTATCAATACCAATCCAAATTGGACTGATCTAAGAATTTAGCATGCTACTAAAGAAGAACACTGAAGTTTCACATTTAGCGCAATAATTTCAGTAGCATGACCAAACAACACGTGGATTGGTGATCTTAGGAAAACTTCAAACACCTAATAAGATATAATCAATATATCGGATAGATTTGGACTCTACGATATAGATCCTTAAGCCGCACAGAAGAATGATCCTTGAAATATTTCCTCACTACTCCAAACAGGAGGTTTCCGAGTAAGATTTGTAGAGGGTTTGCAACCTCAGGGAAGAGCAGGCAGAGAGATTAGAAAGAAAGAGGAATATTACCTGCAGCAGTGGCTTTGCCTAAAGCTGTGTGGCCTTAAATGAATCCATTAATCAGGTCCGCCTTGTGAGAATGACCTGAAGGATGCAGGGTAATTAAGGGTAACATATGTACATGGAACTACAAGTTCAAATGATCAAAAGCAGCTTCTGTGGCTGCCCAAATTTCCCACTTACCAGAGATTGATCATTGCATCCACCAGGTCGTTGTCTGCAATGGCAGGAACAGAGCACTGAAAGAAGACAAAGATTAGAGGCTTATCCGATGATAAATTCCCATGAATGTATCATTTTTTATCATCTTTCAGCATCAGAAACACACCCCAAGTCGTTTGAGATCTCACCCTCGACTCCGAAGGGATGAATCGTTCATGTGAAGACAAAGTGCACAGACAACTTCACCTCCATCTCCTTCGCTTGTATGCCCCCCATAGGTTGTACTCTGTCAAAATCAGAATGGGTACGATAGTTAGAATCGTTGGTGCCTCAAGTCTAAGGACTAGACACAAAACTAAGACTATAGAATCGTTGTTTGACATTAGATATTATCAACCATCCAGCATTTCATAAGTAATCAATCATTGAATTCATTCTTAAATGAGTACTTGTATTGTACACTTAGTGTCCCTACATAAGTAGCTATGACACTAATGACTTCATCATATGGAGGGGTATACAATACACCAGTTTGTCTAGTTATCTCGATATCCTTCTCGAGTAACCTATGACCCGAACTATTTAAGGTCTGTATTTACAGGTGAATCGATCTCATTATCATGATCTTATCACGATCTTATTTTCATTTTATAGATCCAATGACATTATAATATATATACAGTAGATAATATATATATAATGTGAGAAAATAGTGACACTAATCATAATGCAATAAGTCTTCAGCATGCCACACATGCCATCACTCACGTGATTGGCTTGTAAGACATATATAACCAGTAATCTCTCACTTGACCTAAAGTTAATCACTAATATGTCTGATCCGTATCAGATCCCTGTGATGCTCAAAGACAATCTGAGCCAACAGCTTTGTTAATGGTTCTACAGTCTTATCTTTAGATGAAACTCATTCTATTGCTACATCTTTATGGGCTATAATCTTTCTAATTAGGTAGAACCTTCTTAGGATGTACTTAGACTTCTATTGAGACTTAGGTTCCTTTGTTTGAAAAATCGCTTAATTATTGTCGTAGTATAAGGGAATTGGATCCTCGCTGCTTAGTACAACTCCCAAATTTATGATAAACTTCTAAATCCATACCCCTTCAGTTGTTGCTTCTATTACAGCAATATACTTTGTCTTTGTGTCGAGTCAGTAGTTGTATCTTGCTTGGGACTCTTCCAGCTTACTGCTCCTCCATTTAAGGTGAAGACATACCTTGAATTCAACTTGCTATCATCGAAATCGGGCTAGAAACTCAAGTTTGTATAGCCCTCAACCTAGAGGTTACCTCCTTTGTATACCAATAAAAGATCTTTATATATTCTCAAGTACTTAAAAATGTACTTTATTGCCTTCCAGTGTTCCAAACATAGATCCACCTGATACCTGCTCATGACACTTAGAGCATGTATTATATCAGGCCTAGTACATAACATAGAATACATGATAGTCCCTACTATTGTGGCATAGGGTATCTGTTAGAACCCTATAAGATTCTAGGGCTAGTTTCGATCTCTATAGGGGATCGACCGTACTTGAAACTCTATAGGGGTTCCTCCCTCCTTAGTAGTCGGCCATAATAGTAGAAAAAATGATATATTACATACCAAAATAGTGGTGGCTATATGCTTTATATAGGGTCTCAAAACCCTAATTCCTAATATGACTCATACTCCAAGTAAACTAGAACTCCAACTCCTAATCAAACTCCTACTCCAAGCGAAACAATCCCATCTCAAACCCTAGTTGCCTCCTCACAGCCCTAGTCGAATTCCTCTAATTAAGGTGGGTGACCAATTGAGTTGATTACAAGCTTGACTTGGTTGACTCCGACCCGAATCCAACTCTAACTCCTAACTAGACTCCAATTCAGTCGAATCATAAATCTACTAGAATTTGGGTTGATTTATTATAATGGACTCAAATCTCCTTCTAGTCGACCTAATGTCGGTCTAGGCAAGCCAACAGGACCCAATCTAAGGACTCGACCTAATCGACTAGGACCCGAGTTAGCTAGGGTCCTAATAGACCCATTCTCTTCAAATCAATCTTGTGCTCAAGGCTGAGACTTCGTGAATTCAGGTCTTGATCTGTAACTCTTCATGAGGCTCTCTCATGGGCCCTATAGTAAGCACATCATGATCCTGTGTCCAACATTTCTTGTATCTTTTTATTAGCAGTAGTGTTTGGATAGTGATGCATCGTAATTCCATGCAATCTCCAATTGGAATTGGGCCTTCTCATCAGTCCAAATGTTAGGTAATGGACTTGGGCTGAGTCATCCTCTCTAAACTTCTATTTGAGGTGAGATACTTGGAGGATCAGTTGTATTTCTAAATTGGTGTGTAGATCCGATCCACAAGTCATGGCTCCAATATGATTTCCAATTTTGTAAGGTCTAAAGTAATGGGGAGATCACTTGTGTGAGGTTCGAATTTCCTACCAATAGGGTTGTAAGGTATAGGAAAGCTCAATCTTTAAATTTTCTTCCGCTCTAAAGTTTATTAGGAGGTCGTTTCTTCTTTGCATGGACTGTCATATTTGATCTTTAGTAGTAGCCAATCTTTCTTTTGAATTGGTGGATACCCTTTGGTATGGTCCATGATGATGAGAGCCCGATCTGGCATGAGCACCGCTCTAAAGTTTATTAGGAGGTCGTTTCTTTTTTATATGGACTACCATATTTGATCTTTAGTAGTAGCCAATCTTTCTTTTGAATTGGTGGATGCCCTCTAGTATGGTCCATGATGATGAGAGCCCGATCTGGCATGAGCAGGGACTCTAATTTTTTTAGGCTTACTTCTCTTTCATGTCGTGGACTTGTATCGAGCCAAACTTTAAATTCAATAGTGATTAGTATCCCCTTGTTGATTAGAAGTCTTGTGTGAAGTGTGGGGAAAGCCTCGGTGCAGAAGGAGTCGATCGTCTTGCATGAGGGTGATGCCGGTCCTAACTCTTGATATGTTTGTTTCAATCACGAACATCTAGCCACGATCTTAAAATACTAATATTGGTGTAGATGGCATCGTGGTCGTGAGGGCTACTGTTCTACTTGGCCAATGGGGGGCATCTTTCTTTACAGTGGGAGGTTTCATTGAGTGCTGCAAATGATCCCTCTCTTACTCTAATTCTGCCACTAGAGGGACTCGATCTTCTTGCGGTCATGGGCCATGGATCGACGACGACCATCAGGGAAGACTTCGAGCATCATGGTCTGCTCTTGGGGGAAGTCGTGAAAGTTGCCTAAGATCTAGAAGTGCCACATTAGAAACCATTACAATTTCAACAGGATGTTGCACTTCAGAAAAAACTTATTCCTGTAGACAAAGATGTAGGTATGAAGTGTCATAGCGGGGAAAAAGCACGACCAAGTAATTTGTGTCTCTGTCATCTCTAGGCGATCCTCTTAGCTTTGATTTTCTGAGGGTGTGGGCAGCAATTTGGCTGAGCATCAGTTGGTGGTTCCTTCAGCTAGTTTAGTATAAGGGGGTCGGGCAGCCTGATAGGAGGTAGTCGGCTCGGTTTGGTGGAGGCGCCTGAAATTTTAGTAAGCTGTGGGAGAGGGTTCATATCTTTAATCTCTTTCGACTTCATCTTCTGAAGTTCTTGAATTTGAATTGAGAAGCTATTGGACTCTTCTTGTGATACATTCTCTAAACGTTGTGTTGTAATCTTAGTCGCTTTGCTCCCTCGTTTCTCATGTAGGATCAACTATTTCCCTTTGCTGAAAAATTTTATGGTTAGCTTTGAAAAGTTTCAAAAAATATCACCTATCATGGATAATCATTCAATGATGGGCACCACTTTATAATTATTAAGAGGGAGGAGGAAAAACTCAGCAACAACTTCTTTGCCTATAGAACCAATTTCACCCATGGGCACTTCTGATTGCACTTCAGGATTATGCCGTTAGTTATCTTAACGTCAAACCTGCTGTAATCTTCTTTTTGGAGCATCAACCGGGCATCAACCTTGTTGTTCATGAAGTTGTTCGTGCTCTCAGTGTCGATGAGGATGATGACAAGCTACTGCTCAAAGAACTATTCGATCTTCATTGTTTGTGGGTTTATGTAGCCGACTAAGGCGTATAGACCATGCTAATGACTAGCTATGTTAGGATCAATTGGCACTAAGAGGAGAAAGAAAGCGGGGGGGGGGGGGGTGTTGGGTTGGGGCTGTGTGGCATATGAAGGTACACGATTCTAAAACCTTGCTTACGAAAAGTGAAGAAAGAAAATCGAAAGTGCCTTTTAGTATTTCATTGAAAGCGATCAAGAAACTGATTTAGGAGAAGTCGATAGATTGAAGCGCATATCTAACTATAGACTAATTGAGAGCAATAGAAAGTAGCAAGTAAAGAAAATAAGGAATACTCACAATTATATTGGTTCGGCCTCAACCTGGCCTACGTCCACTCCTAAGTCCTCTTCTTCGAGGTCTATTGGCGTCCACTATCAATCTTCTTTAGGTGAAGATCAAACCCTTACACCTTCCTCTCTCCTTTTCAAAGGTTTAGAAGATGAACCTTATGAACTCAAAAGGGAAACTTTACAAGAATACACTTCTCCTCACTCCCTTACCACTTTTCTTTTTCTTACAATTTTAGCACACTAGTTTTTATAGAATATCTAGCCCAATGTGTTGTGCTAAATATAAGAAATCTTGGGATATTTATACACCCCAATTAGCTTTATAATTTGGAGCTAAAATTTAAATATATCCGAAAATACAAGTACGAGCGGTATAACCATCGGCATCGACGGTGCAGCCACCGAATTATCACGGATAATAATGTAAACAAGGTATTCAATGAAATGCTTGTGTTTGTCCGTGTCCTTCAGTTTATGTACATATCTTATACAATAAGTAGTGGGCTTGCAGTAGGCTTAATAGCCCTATTTTGGTTTGCTTTATAGCCAATTTTGGCTTGTAAATATGAGTGTGTTTTGTAAGCACTTGTGGGGACTTTGGTCTGTAATGGACCATTATCCTTTATGTGTAACCTCTCTGAGTTTGTAATATCCATGGGTGTAATTTGTATCTGGCTTTATAAAGTGTTTGCTCGAGCAGTTGCTTGTGGATCCCATGAGATTGCTTCTTCTAGCCTTTTTTCTCTTTTGTAAGTCTAAGGGACTCTAGGAGATCTCAGGGAGGGCTGACCTTTGTGGATGGACACGCATGGGTGCCGCACGACTTAGGCAAAATCAGCTAAGTTCGTGATAGTGTGGTATCAGAGTGGGATAAGCACATGCAACTGTTTGGGGGACCTAGCTAGGCTGTGTGGAGGACAGCTAGCACACACAACTGTTTGGGGGAAACAGACATTGAGATGTAGGGAAAGGAGTCACTCAGAGGAGCGGGCATCCAGGTTTGGCATTCAGAGGAATGGCTGACCCCTTTGCGCGAGAGGCACCATGATGACAACCAAGCGAAGAAGAATGCGTAGCGCATAAAGATTGGGATGGTTGAGTTTGAGCTACGGCTCGACGTTGGCAACTAAACTTGACGGTGCTCAAGGCAAAGCGGGGCGCTTGGTGAAAGATGAGACCATGCAAAGTAGGAGGTTTTGCGTAATGACCAAAAGAGTTGTGCAAAGCTCACAAAGGTAAGGGGAATTACTAACTTGAAGGATTCGATACTCATGCAAGGGCTTGTCACGGACGACGGAGTGTTCGTGGCCATCCCAAGGCGTGATCGGAACTCGACGCCATGGAACATTAGAACTTTCTCTTGGACATAAAAGGATACGTTCATAGGCAGCTGAAATGTGTAACAAGTTCAGCACATTGCTAGACCCTGAAGGGTGTAGTGGAGACTATATTGGCAAAGGATCGCAATCTAGCAAGTGCATTTATGGGGGCAGAACAAAGCACAAGTTGTTCAGCAAGACGGAGTAGTCCAAAGGGGATGGTGGTCTCCGAAACTTCCAGTGGGAAGTATGTAAAGAGAAAAGTTGCTTCAACAGGACAGATATCTAGAGGGATAAGTCCTAGTTCTCTAGAGGGAGAATCATATGCAATGAACCGCACATATTGAGGAAGAGTCTCTCAAGGTAATATTTCCATAAAACTCAACGGACCAAATGAGTGACGAAGAGTTATCACATAATCTCGAATAATGTAATGCATTGGTGGATACATTTCGAGATCAAGTGGGGGAATAATCCAAGGCAACATCATATAAAGGCACACTTCGAGTCGATATAGAAATCGAACTCAACGGAGGGCTGACCCGTGGAATGGTGGACGCGAGGGCCACTATCAACTCAATGTAAATCGAAGAGTAAAGCGACTTGGGTGGAACTTGGTGAAGTATCTAAGCCGTATGAGGAGAGTCGATATAGAAGATGGAACATGGAGCGAAGGCACAAAGCTTTCCTTGGATGGAGGTCAAGGGCATGAATTTTTATAGAGGCAAGAGTGGAATCATATCGTTCCATGAGTTCTTTATTCTAATGGGGCAGACTTATCTTGCATGATGCCAAAGATGAAGGGAGCTTCGAGGCACATGCACCTTACCTCAGAGATGCATTTAACGGAGTAACTGTCTTAGAGCTATGCTTTGTCCAGGTGTGACCCAAGAGTGGGTGGACGAAGGTGAATTGCTAAGGGAGCGAACTAAACATCGGAGATGGTGGAGGCCCTATGATGTGTTGGCAGAGGTCACACGCGGAGAAGTCGTAGTCCAAGTTCATCACACGAGAATCTGTATGCAATGGAGATGTCACCAGGAGGCGACATGGTGTAGCGGATCATGGTGGAATAGTTCATGAAAATGTAATATAGGCAATCCTGTCCCGTGAGGGATAATATCATGCGGAGGTATGATCAGGAGTTACTGGGAGCTCCACTTTGGTGTACGACACAACAAGAAGAAGGGCTATAGATTTAAGGAGTGAATGTCGTAGTACCACAGAAGCGGGTCTTCGTGTATGCATCAGAGCTTGCATTGGATGAAAGCCTTAGTCATCAGCATATGGGGGCTGTATACCACTGAGGAAGAAGTCCAAGTGCAAATACTAGTAAGTCCCATAGAGGGGGACGTGGTCATGTGAATGATCAGGAGCTCCACTTCGGTGAACAATGCAATGACAAGAAGGGTTGTGGATTCAAAGAGTGAATGCCACAGTACCGTAGAGGCGGATATTTCATGTGTATTTATCGAATCTTACATCAGATGAAAGCCTTGGTCGTTAGCATATGAGGGCTGTGTACCACCAAGGGAGTAGTCAGATTGTAAGTACCAGTGAGTCCTATGGAGGAGACTTGATTATACTAAGGTATGATCAGAGCAGTTGGAGAGTTGGACTGCTTCAATGCTCACATTCGCTTAAGGGAGCCCGGCCAGTCAGAGGACAAAGCCGAGTAAGCAAACGTTGCTACTAAGGAAGTTAAGGAGAACAGAATCGACGTGAGCCCTGTAATAAGATTGCGGAGGCCATGCATGGGAAGTTGTAGTCTATATTTTCATCGACCAGGGAGAACTACTAGAAGGACATAGTGGTGTTGAAGCATGTGGTCGAAAGGGGCGAGAAAGTGACGACGAGTCCAGTGGGGCTCAGCTACTTAAAAGCAAAGCGTCATTTAGAAATAAGGTGGACTCAGAGGAGTGCCATAGTGCCATAGAGGCAGATCTACCGATTGCAAAGGAAGGGATGAAGATACAAGGTAATGGATAGTAGTGCTATGGGCTTGGTAGCACCATGGTACCGTAGAGGCGGGACTTCCGTGGAGTCATCGATCCCTTGCTCTCATGGAGGGAGAGCATTGGTCGTAAAAGGGGCCGAGGAGGTGGAGAATACAAAGACAAACTCCAAGTACTAAGACAGGGCAGAAGGGCAGAGGCCAAGAAACTTCATAAGACCGATGTCGATGGGCTTCTTATCAAGATAGTCGAAAGTGAGGGACTTCGAGTTGATGCAGAAGTGCTCGACCAAGGAACGAAGTAGGCAGTACGCAGTATTGTACCTTTTATACTCGGAGGAGTAGGCGACAAAGGTGATGGAGAAGATGATACAATCCCAGAGGTGACCAGATCTATCGAAGATTTACTCCAAGTTGGGGGACTCCAAGTTGAGGTAAACTTTTTGCTCTTTTTAGGCAAAACTTCTTGCATTCCAGAAGTTCAATGGTATGGGAAGGTGAATCACAGTAGCTAACTCAATGCAAGGAGTGCAAACACTTCTAGTGTTTCAGAAGTATGAGCAAAGAGCGGGCGAATGTTAGTAACCAGCTCAATGCATGAAGTACAAACTCGAGGAGGCAGGTGAAATCGAATAACCTTTGCCTTCTTAACTCAAGAGAATGGGTGAAACTGAGTACCCCAATTCTCTTAACTCGAGGAGGTGAGCGAAGTCAAGTAACCTTGCCTTCTCAACTACTAAGAGAATGGGTGAAGTCGAGTATCCCAGTTCTCTTATCCATCCAGCAGAGGAGCTCTGCATAAGTTCAGTGACCCTTCAAAGACAGCTTATGAAAGACAATAGTTGTCAAATCCTCACCATTGGTGATCAGTACTACTGAGAGTAGATTGTCCACTATGTCCCAATTGACTAATCGAAAGCGGGAGTAATACAAACATACTTGGAAGTGACAACTAAGCATGGAAGAAGGATCAATGGACAAACATTATGGAGGAAGGACCTCAAAAACCCTAAAGCTTGCAAGGCGATGCTCGTCAAAGTTCAAACAAGCATCCACCCAGTTCAAGTAACATGAGTATACTATGATACTCTCACATAATAAGGCAGGTCTTTTCCTTCATCAGAAGGATCCGCGAGAACCAATAAGGATCAGCACAACTCAGCCAACCCCACACCAAATTCAATCATTGGTGAGTTGAAGCAACATGGCGGATCAGAGTTCGACTACTCAACTACAGTGGCGGAGAGCGGTTGGGAGCCAAAGGGGCATGTTGCAGCCAAAGCAGAAGACTGAAGATTCAACATAATGCGAGGAGATATAGCGTCTACAGTGGCGTTGATGAGGACGTCGAAGGAATAAGTGGGAGAGAATGTCACGGACAATAATGTAAACAAGGTATTCGATGAAATGCTCATATTTGTCTGAGTCCTTCGGTTTGTGTATATACCTTGTACAGCAAGTAGCGGGCTTGCAGTAGGCTTAGCAGTCTAATTTTGGTTTGCTTTGTGGCCAATTATGGCTTGTAAATATGAGTATCTTTTGTAAGTACTTGTGAGGACTTCGGTCTGTAATGTACCATTATCCTTTGTATGCAACCTCTCTGAGTTTGTAATATCCATAGATGTAATTTGTATCCAGCTTTATAAAGTGTTTGCTTGAGCAATTGCTTGTGGATCCTATGGGAATTGCTTCTTCTAGCCTGTTTTCTCTTTTGTAAGTCTAAGGGACTCTATGAGATCTTGGGGAGGGCTAACCTTTGCAGACGGATACGCATGGGTGCCGTACAGCTTAGGCAAAATCAGCTAAGCCCGTGACAGAATGGTGCTCGAAAAATAGGCTGTGACGATACAACCATCGACCTGGGTGGTATGATCGTTGCTCACCGGCGGTACAACTATCGAAAAACCCAAAAAAGTGATTCCCTCCATTTTTTCAATTTCGACTTGTACTTTTTGTTGACCACTTCCCAGGTCAATCAATTGAGCTCGACCTGAGCTCAATCCACTCTCCATAGTGGATCCGGTTTCCCTCACTTGAGTTAATTTAGAGTCCTTCCAAATCTAACTCAAGTATGACTCAAACCATAATTGATACTAACTATGACTTAATTACAATCACTATAGCCAACAAGTCCAATAAGACATTCCTAAATCCTGATAAGCTTTTCGGCTACCCCTGATGATCATCCGGTGAGTCTCTTGGTTTTCTTCCGTGAACTCCCTAATGCCATCCTGGCAAGCTCTCGATCTCCTTCGGCAAGTTCCCGACGAACTCTCGGCAAGCTTCCGATACCCTCAACTAACTTCCAATGAACTCCCGGCAAACCTCCAATCCATTTGGCAAGCTCCCGGTGACTTCCCTACTGCATCATCCTAACCCCGGCCCAATACCTCGGGCTTGACTCTAGTCCACATCTAATTGTAATTCTCTCTATGTCATAGTTAATCCTACATCAATCATCTCTAACATGCTTGTTAGATCAATAACTCATTAATTGATTTTATCATCAAAATCTGAGATTCAACAATCTCCCCCTTTTTGATGATGATAATCAATTGATGATGGGAATTAAACCTTGCTCCTCCTAAATCCATGCCATAATATAAATAAGGATAACTTAAATTTAAGAGAATCACATACCTTTGAATTCAAGTATCATATCATCCATTCAAATCTTGAAATGATATACCATGAATTTGAAAATCATCAAATCATACATGATATATTATATTTATTTCAACAAATCATGAATCATCAAATTTTCAAGAATATTCCAAGAATTTCATGCAAAATTTTCTTCTTTCAAAAATCATCATGATATTAATTTCAACCAACAAATATCTAAGAAGAATTTTATGCATTATTTAAAAAATTTCTTTTGTAAGAAAAAGCTATTTCTTCCTTTTGATATGTATGCATCATTTTGTGTCATCAATATGCTACTTCTCCCCCTTTGTCATCATCAAAAAGAGGTGAAATAACAAGTAAGTAATTTTCATGATACATAAAATCATCATATGCCAAAATAAATATGATTAAATGATTGAGTACTTTATTGCTCCCCCTTAGTAAAATAGGATAAGAGTCTAATATTATTCATGAAAAATTTTCTTCCCCTTTGTCATATATCATTTTTCATATATGTATCATCAATATATTATTTCTCCCTCTTTGTCATCAACAAAAAGAGGTGAAATAATGAGCAAATAATTTCATGGTACATAAACTCGTGTCAAAATTTACATATTTTTATAAAATATATATTGATCGAATATTTATACTTCATTGCTCCCCCATAGTAAAACATAATTTTCTGATGAAAATTTTTCTTTCCCTTTTTTTGAATAAGAAACACAAAGAAACGAAGGGGAGGGGGTGCCAAAGATCCAAAAATTAAAAAAAATGGTACATTCATAAAAAAATTTATATCAAAAGCTCATATCAAGTACCATAGAAGTTTATGTCATATATTTTTGTCAACATTTATTAAGATTCATGAAATAAGAATAATCTTTAAAAATATCTCATTACAAAAATTTGATTCTCCTTTTTATGTTTATTTAATGAGAATCATTTCAAAAGTAAGCTAAAAAATCTAAGAAATCCAAGAAAGAATTAAGAGCTACTCATATATTTAAATTCATCTCATGCAAATTCCAAGCAAAATTATCAAATAGCAAATCATTTATTTTGAAGATCATCTCATTTTGATAAGAAGCATAATTTTTAAAAGGCAAGAAATTTAAAGGAAAATATATTATTAAATCAAGCATAATTAATTAAGTATTTCGCATGTGTTTTAAAATTCTAAATTATCTTCTTAGCAAATTGTTCCTCATTCAATGCTATAAGATTCATCATATCAATTTTCTTCAATCATATTTATAATTCTATCTCTCCCTTTGTTATTATAAAAAAAAAATATAATGGTTTAATTTTTCTTTTGCATTCATGTTCTAAATATGACCATGAGTATAAAGGAATCATGTTATCAAAAAATCAAATAATAAGTATCAAAAGATATAATTTAATAAATTTGTTCATTCCTTTTTGTTTGTAAGTATTTAATTTTGTTATTGCAAAATATCACTTTTATCTTTCCCTTGGTCATTGTCAAAGTAATAGTTAAAATACAATAGTACCAAATTTAAGATTATAACTAGTAAAAAATCTCAAGGTAATAGCATATGTCATTCATGAATAAAAGAGAGTTATAGAAGATATCAATTTGTGAATACTAAATGTCATGATCCAATTTGACATCTATCCTCTTAGATATCAAAAAGAAATTTTAAGAGATCAATTTTGTAAGTAAAATCAAGTTATAAATATCAAAAAAATTAATATCATGATTTTACAAAATAAGATATGAAAATATAGGATCTCAATTTATATATGTGATTTTAAATCATCAAGATCATTGTTTATATAAAGATTCATATTATAGTTCCAAAAAGATAAACTTCTCTTTATTAAAGGGAATAAATCTTACTAAACGATCTTGGTTTATATAAAGATCTTAAATTATAATTTTCAAGATTTCAAGATCATGATTTAAGTTATCAATTTATAAAAATCGAAATATCAATAGAATTGGATAGATTCATCAAAAATGAAAACATATCCAAAATCATCATCAAAAATTATTTTTCAAAAAATTTCAATGAAGGCTACATAGATTGTTTTTCAAAAGAAAATAGTTAAAGTTCTCTAATTCATTTTGTAAGATATTCAACAATAATAGTATAATTTTATCTTTAGTTGAAGGGTATAAATATTTTCAAGAAGAATTATCCTTTTTTTAGTTGTTTCATGTGATTTGTTTCAAGAATGATTTCAATAAATTATCATTTAAGACCAAAAACCAAATTTCATTCTAGAAGAAATTATCAAAGTCATCACTATAAAACATATACAAAGCAAAAATTCAACCTATCTTAATTTTAACTTTTAAATGAGTCGAACGCTTTAAATATAGTATAAATAGTTGATAAACTCATTTTCAAATTTTTATTTATTCCATGTTCAAATTCAAAAGTAATCTATTTAACATATAACTATTCAACCATTTAAGTCAATCATTCAACAATGATATTTATAAGCTAACTTAGTCAAAAACACCATAATATTTAAGTCATTCAACAATAGCTATTGCATTTAAATCAACAAATATTCAAACCAATGAGTTTGAACCTATCATTCAATCATCATCAAAATCTCATTTTTTGTAAACTTTAATATAAATAATTTTTAATTACCAATAACTTACTTTCTTTAGTTCTAGTTTTAGCATACTCTAGGTATGCATCATCATTCATAATCGAAATATAATTAAGATTAATTTTATAATCATGAACCATCATATGATTTTTTATCAATAAACTTAATTTCAATAATTTTTCTTATTATTACTTAGGCTAAGTGAGCTTGAAAGAGTGTTAGATCTTAAGTCATATGGCTTGAGCATCTATTTTCAAGATACCATTTAGTGCTCTTAGCCTTGTTTGGAGACAACTTTATAATATGGGAGGTTTTGATTTAGGTACTCATTTGAGTTTTGGTCCCTTATAAAATGTTCTTCCATTTTCTCTAATGGCTTGATGTTGTTTATAATTCCTTTAGGAACATAAATTAATTTGTATGGACCATACTTTTTAAATGAACATTTGTATGCCTTATATCCTAATTTTTCACAAAAATTACATTTAAATTTAGATGGTAAGTTTGTTGAATTTCAAATTTTGATGATGAAATTAATCGATGGATTATTAATCTAATAAGATTATTAGAATTGATTGATGTAGGATTAATTATAATATAATGATTATTATAATCAGGATTGGCCAAGGTCAAGTCCATGCATAGGGTCGATGCGGTTTGGAACTTGCCAGGAGTGCGTCGAGAGCTCGCCGAGGGTATTGAGAGTTTGTTGGGATGACATAAGGGAGTTTGCCAAAAGAAGACCAAAACTTGCCGGAAGATTGTTGGGGGTAGCCGAAAAGCTTACCGAGAGTTAGGATGGTCTTGTAATGGATGTTTAACAACTATAATTATATTTAATTAAGTCATAATTAGTATAGTGCAGGACTAACTATAATAGGAGCAATGGAGTTTTAACTAGATGATGGACTAAGATCAAGCTTGAGCATCGGGCCGGGGTTTGGACGATGTAGTTGGATCTCGTCGGAGTTCGCTAGGAGATTCGCCGAAGGGATCGAGAAACTCGCTGGGAACACGCCGGTAGATCGCCGGAAGAAGATTGGATGACTTACCGCAAGAATGCCAAAGGTTACCAGATTGGCAGAAGTTGGGTCTTAGTTTAAGCAGGTGGTCTTTAAGTTAGAAGTGAGTCATAGTTAGAAGTGAGTCTTAATTGAGTTGGATTTGGATGAAATCCAAATCAACTCAATAAGGCAACCGAGTCTACTATTGGGGTTTGATTGAGCTTAGGTTCAGGTCAATTGGTTGACCAGAGGGTTGGTCAATATAAGGTTCAAGCTAGAATTTAAAAAGTGGAGGGAACCACTTTTGCAAAAATTCCAATGGGTAAACCGCCGGGTGTACCGTCGCTACCCAGGCTTTCGGGCGGCTGATGACAACTAACCCTCCCAGGATGGGCTATTAAACCGCCTGTACCCAGGAATCTAGGTACTTTCGGTAGTTGACCCACCTAGGGCTGGCAGGTAAACCACCTGTACCCTGGTGTTCAAGCGGTTGAGCCGTCGAGGTCGGCGGGTAAAAAAAATCGCTCGTACCTGTTTTTTGGGTATGTTTAATTTTTGGCTCCAAAAATCTGAAGCCACTTGGGGCCTATAAATACCCCAAGTGTTCTTACATTCTATACAGTAAATTATTGAGGATTATATTCTGAGAAAATATTATGTGAGAATTTTAAAAAAAGAAAAGGGGTAAGAGAGTGATCAAAGAGTGTATTCTTGTCTCCCTTGTAAGTAAAGTGTAAGGGTTTGGTCTTCACCCAAAGAAGATAGGTAGTGGATGTCGGTGTGCCTCAAGAATGAGGACTCGGGAGTGGACGTAGGTCATTGGCGTCAAACTATTATAAAAATTATGAGTGTTTCCTTGCTTTCATATTTTTATATTGACACTTCCGATTTAACTCAACTCCTTAAAATCAAAGTTTTTACAATAAGTTCTTTTTTTCAAATGTTGCTTATCTTTTTGGTCTACTTAACAACTTTCTTTCAATCACTTACTCATTTTACAAAGAATGAAAAGCTTCAGATTTCCTATCTTGGTTTAATCGAAAAGTTTTTATCTAAAGTAAAATTTACACTTGCACTAATTCACCCCCCAGTTGATCCTAACAATTTCTATTAGAGTCTCGATTTTTCTCATTTGGTTTAACACCTAAGATAAATGGCTCTTATTAGCTTTCAAGAAGGCTTTTCTATCGTTCGTCCTCCCATATTCAATGGGATGGACTACACTTGTTGGAAAACTTAGATGAGAGTTTTCTTGCTTTCTTTAGACCTTGATTTATGGACTATTGTTGAAAATAGATTTGAAAAGTCTTCTCTTCCAATGAATAATTGGAATAATTTGGAGAAGAAAACTTTCTCTTTAAATGTAAAGGTTATGAATGTCTTACTTTTTGCTCTTAATAAAAATGAATTTGATTAGGTTTTTTGTTTTGATTCAGCTTTTGATATATGGCATGCATTAGAAGTAACATATAAAAGCACATTTAATATAAATAAATCATTAAATAAAAATACTACTAAAAATGAACAAGAAGAACACCTTCCTAAGAACCAGAATGAATGTGAACCAAGAAGAACACATGACTCCTCGAGGGAAATCTCGAGTGATGAGGACCTTGAACTTTTGACAAATGAACCAGAAAAATTAATGAACTTGAACCTTAAAAATAATGTAAAGATGGAAAAAACCTCTTGCTATGAACGCAAGAAGCCGAGGAGCTCTAAAGATCAAATGCATAACTAAGAGAACCTTGCTCTTATGGCTATCGACAATAAGGTTAGTGATTCATTAAGCAATTCTTTTTTAAAATTATTAATAATTTATTTGATGAATTTAAAAAACTTAGTAAATCTTTTAAGTTGCTTAAACATGAACATGATTTGTTAGTTGGTAAAGTTGATGAAATGCATGAGTTATTAGCATCACACAATCCTAGTTCTAAATGTGAAATGCTAGACAACATTAAAGAAGAAAATATTATACTTAAGACAACATTAGAAAATTTTAAAATTGGTAATAAATTATTGAATATGATCCTTGCCAATAAGGGTCATATTAATAGAAGAAATGGAATAGGCTTTGTGGGCAATACCCAACAAAAGTCAACTATTTTTGTTAAATACTAACAAAAGCTAACTATTTTTGTTAAAGTACCAACCTTAAATATGCCACTAGGAATTAAGTATAATTTTTGTGGTAGATTATGACATATGACTTACAAATGTTCATTCAAAAACTATAGTCCTCATAAGTTAGTTTGGGTTCCTAAATGAACTATAAACAATCTTATGCTATTCGAGAAAATGGGAAGAACATGTCATGAAGGACCTAATGTTAAATGGGTACCTAAATCAAAACATCCTATAATATAAAGTTATTTCCTGACAAGGCTAGGAGCAATAAAAATATTTTAAAAGTAAATGCTCAAGTCATATTACTTGAGATCTAACACTCCTTCACGCTTACTAGCCTAAGTAGTAAGAAGAAAATTATTAGAATTAAAATTATTACTAATGAATCTTTTAATGGTTCATCATTATACAATTAATATTGATGGTGTATAGCTAGAGTATACAAGTATGAAAATGAATTAGAACCAAAGAACCTTAGTTATTGAAGAACATATTTTGAATGAATTCTAAATCATTGGCTTGTTTAAATGTAAAGACTATTGTTAAATAGTTCAAATATTGACAAAATATATGGAATGATTGATTTAAATGATTGAAATGCTATAATTAAATGATTGTATTGAATGATATAATTTTAGTATAGAACAATATAGAAAAGGAAGAGAAAAATCATGCTTCATTTTCTAGTATTTTTGTAAATTAAAAATATATTTAATGAGAATGAAATGAGCATGGTAACTCACTATACTAAGTCCAAAAATCATTGGAATTGAAATAAATCAAAGTTTTCATTTGAAAATATTTTATTTTAATGATGTTAATGAAATTTTATTTTTGACATTAAATGACATTGCATTCTTGAAATAAATTTCAAAAGAAGGACAATTATTCTTGAAATAATTTTTATTCTATCAATTCTTCAACAAGAGACAAAATAATAATATTATTATTGAATATCTTAAATTACAAAAATGGATTAGAGAATTTTAACTATTAAAAAATAATCTATGATGCTTTCATTGAATTTTTCGAAAAGCGAATTTTGATGATGATTTTGGATATTTTTTAAATAATTTTATTTTAAAAAGAGATTAATAAATCGATTATGTTATTTTTATGACTCTCTTGAACTATGAAAGTGATTTTGATGATTTGATGATTTGAACTTGAATAAATTATTATCATGATTTTGGCAAGTTTAGAAAATAAAACTTAAAAATCTTCTATTTTATCATCTAATAAGAGATTTATTAAATTAAATCATATTTTTAATATTCATGAATATATTTTGATATTAATATTTATCTTGACATGATTTATTTTAAAACTTATGAGTAACATAACTTATCACCCAAATTAGTATTTCCTAAATTTATGATAAATTAAAAACTAAAAGAGATTTCTATTATTATAAATATTTTCTTAATTTTTTGACTTGACTTATATGTTATGGGAATCACATTATTGATCTCTATAATTTTCTCTTTTAAATAAAAATATGATTTATGATCTTAATAATATTAATTAAAATTATTACCAAGATCATTCTTCTTTATTAAAAAGACTTATCTTGGATGAATTGAGATTATCCCCTAAGACTCATTTTATTATTCACAAAAAAAGGAAAAGAAATTTATTAAACGAAATCATGTCTTTTGATATTCAAAAATTTGATTTTATCTTCAATGACATGATCTCCTTATACTTTTTGGTGTAATTTGAATATAAATGCTAAGAAGAAATTATGCTATCATATTTCTTTCTTGACATTGACAAAACAAAGAGTAGAGATAAAATTATTAATATGATTAGAAGTAAATTGAATATGATAATCTTGAACGAGAAACAATTTGCTTGGAAAACATTTAGAATTTTCTAAATGCATGCAAAATACTTGATTTACAATTTGAGCTTGATCTACTATCATGCCTTATGAAATTCTTGATGTTTTTTATCAAAATTTATAATAGATGATTTTTTTCTATACTTAAAATTACATGAGATGATTTTAAATACATGAGTAGCTCTTAAACTGTTGAATCTCCTTGAATATCTTGAAGTTTTGAGATTAATTTAGAAATTCACGTCTATAAAATTTCCATCTTTAAAATTGAGTATTTTTGTGATATGATATTTTTTTATTTCTCTACCTTGATTCTATCTTCTTGCTCACACATATTGTCACGGACAACAATGTAAACAAGGTGTTCGATGAAATGCTTGTGTTAGTCCGTGTCCTTCGGTTTATGTACATATCTTGTACAACAAGAAGCGGGCTTGCAGTAGGCTTGGAAGCCCTAGTTTGATTTGCTTTATGGCCAAGTTTGGCTTGTAAATACAAGTGTGTCTTATAAGCACTTGTGGGGACATCGATGCTGGTGGACCATTATCCTTTGTGTGCAACCTCTCGAGCTTGTAATGTCCATGGGTGTAATTTGTATTTTGGCTTTATAAAGTGTTTTTCTTGAGCGTTGCTTGTGGATCCCGTGGGAGTTGCTTCTTCCGCCCGCTTTCTCTTTTGTAAGTCTGGGATTTTAGGAGATCTCGGGAGGGCTGACCTTTGCGGACGGACACGCATGGGTGCCGCACGGCTTAGGCAAAATCAGCTAAGCCCGTGACAATGTGATATCAGAGCGAGACAAGCACACACAGAAACACTTGCCATACAAACGTGGGGGACCTAGCTGAGCTGTGTGGAGGACTGCTAGCACGTGCAACCGTTTGGGGGAAACGGACATTGAGATGTAGGGAAAGGAGTCGGAGGCGGGCTTCGGTTTGGCATTCAAGGAATAGCCAACCCTTGAGAGGCACCACGAGAACAAGCAAGCGAAGAAGAATGCGTAGCACACAAAGATTGGGATGGTTGAGTTTGAGCTATAGCTCGACGTTGGCAACTTAACTTGACGGTGCTTAAGGCAAAAGCGGTGCTTAGTGAAAGATGAGACCGTGCAAGGTGGGATGTGTTGTGTAACGACCGAAAGAGTTATGCAAAGCTCACAGGAGGTGAGGGAATTGCTAACTCAAGGATTCGGAACTCATGCAAGGGCTTGTACACGGATGAGTGTTCGTGGCCATCCCAAGGCGCGATTAGAACTCGACGCCATGGAGCATCGAACTTTCTTCAACATGGAAAGGATATGTCCGTAGGTGGCTGAAATGTGCAATAAATTCAGCATGTTGCTAGACCTTGAAGGGTGCAGAGACCGATTGGAGAAAGGGTCGCAATCTAGCAAGTACATTTGTGGCGTAACAAAGCACAAGTTCAAGAAGACGGAGTAGTCCAAAGGGATGATGGTCTCCAAACTTCCAAAGGGAAGTATATAAAGAGAAAAGTTGCTCCAGCAGGATAGATATCCGGAGGGATAAGTCCTAGTTCTCTAGTGGGAGAATCATGTGACGGATCGCACATATTGAGGAAGAGTTTCTGGTTATATCTTCATAAAGCTCAACGGACCGAGTGAGCGATTTAAGAGTTGTCGCATGATCTCGAAGGAGGTAATGCATTGGGGATGCATTTCGAGATCAAGTGGGGAGCAATCCAAGGCAACATCATATGAAGGCACACTTAGAGTCGAGGCGTAAATCGAACTCAACAGAGGGTGCACCCGTGGAATGGTGGACGTGAGGGCCACTATCAACTCAGTGCAAATCGAGGAGCAGAGTGACTTGGGTGGAACTCGGTGAAGTATCCAAGCCGTATGAAGGGAGTCGACATAGAAGATGGAACATGGAGCGGAGGCACAGAGCTTTCCTTAGACAGAGGTCAAGGGCATGAACTCTTGCAGAGGCAAAAGTGGGATCATGTCGTTCCATGGGTTCTTCATTCTGATGGGATAGACTTATTCTTGTATGGTGTCAAAGATGAAGGGAGCTTCAAGGCACATGCAAGCTACCTCAGAGATGCATTTGATGGAGTAACTAAGGTGATTCAACTTGCGGAGGCAAAGTTAGGATCATGAGACCTTAGTACGGGGCAAGAGGACGCAGAGTAGTACTCTTGAAGAATATGCCATGTTGCCATTCAAGTTGTCGAACAAGAGGTGCATAGCAAGGTTGTCCGGTAGGGGATAGAGGCCGTGATCCGCACAATGGTGCACCCACTCTAGCGAAGTCGGGGACTTTAGGAGCTACTAGGCGAGACCGTCCTAGAGCTATGCTTCGTCCGTGAGTAACCCAGAGTGAGGGGGACGAAGGGAATTGCCAAGGAGTGAACTAAAAGTCGGAGATGGCAGAGGCCCCACGATGTGTTGGCGAGGCCACACGTGGAGAAGTCGTAGTCCGAGTTCATCACACGAGAATCAGATGAATGGAGATGTCACCAGGAGGCGACATGGTGCGGATCGTGGTGGAATAGTTCGTGGCAATGCAATACAGCAATCTTGTCCCGTGAGGGACAAAATCATGGAGGTATGATCGAGTTACCGAGCTCCACTTTGGTGTATGACACAACAAGAAGAAGGGCTATGGATTCAAGGAGTGAATGTAGTACAGCAGAGGTCTTCGTGTGCATCAAAGCTTGCATTGGATGAAAGCCTTAGTCATCAAGATATGGGAGCAGACACCACCGAGGAAGAAATCCAAGTGCACGTACTGAGTCCCATGGAGGGGACATGATCATGTGAATGATCGAGGGGAGCTCCACTTGAACAATGCAACGAAGAAGGGTGGATTCAAGGAGTGAATGCCACGATCAGAGAGCAGTCTTCCGTGTATATACATCAAGCTTGCATCGGATGAAAGCCTTGGTCGCATATGGGGCTGTACCACCGAGGGAGTAGTCGATTGCAAGTACCGGTGAGTCCCATGGAGGGACTTGATTAACCGGAGGCTTGGAGAGTTGGACGCTGCTCACATTCGCTAAGGGAGCCCGGCAAGTCGAGGACAAGGCCGAGTAACGTTGCTACCAAGGAAGCTAAGGAGAACAGAATCGGCGTGAGCCTGCAACAAGATGGCGGAGGCCATGCATGAGAGTTGCGGCTCTCCATCGACCAAGGAGAATCGCTAGGAGGACACGGTGGTGTCGAGCGGTGGTCGAAGGGGCGAGGCGACGACAGTCCAACAGGCTCACCCAAAAGAAAGCCTTGCATCGATGAAAGCCTTGGTAGTCAAGATATGGGGCATGTACCACCGAGGGAGTAGTCGATTGCAAGTACCGTGAGTCCCATGGAGGGACTTGATTAACCGGGCTGGAGAGTTGGTGCGTGCTCACATTCGCAAGGGAGCCCGCAAGTCGAGGACAAGGCCGAGTAAGCGTTGCTACCAAGGAAGCTAAGGAGAACAGAATCGGCGTGAGCCTGCAACAAGATGGCGGAGGCCATGCATGAGAGTTGCATGCTCTCCATCGACCAAGGAGAATCGCTAGGAGGACACGGTGGTGTCGGCGGTGGTCGAAAGGCGAGGAAGCGACGAGTCCAACGGGCTCACCCAAAAGAAAAGCGTCGGTTAGAGAGGAGGTGGACTCGGAGGAGCTCCACAGTGCCACAGAGACAGATCTACCGATCGCGGAGGAAGGGATGAAGATGCAAGGTAACGGATAGTAGTGCTATGGGCTTGGCAGCGCCATGGTACCGCAGATGCGGGACTTCCGTGAAGTCATCGATCCCTTGCTCTCATGAAGGGACAACATTGGTCGTAAAAGGGGCCAAGGAGGTGGAGAGTGCAGAGGCAAACCCAAGTACCAAGACGAGGGCGAGTCCAAGAAACTTCATAAGACCGATGTCGATGTGCTTCTCATCCAGATAGCGAAATTAAGGGACTTGGGTTGATGCAGGAGTGCTCGACCAAGGCAAGTAGGCAAGACATGGTACTGCACTTCTACTCGGGAGGAGTAGGCGGCAAAGGTGATGGAGAACACGGTATAACCCCAAAGGCGACAGATCTATCAAAGACTTACTCCAAGTTGGGGACTCCAAGTTGGAGTAAACTTTTGTCTTTTCGCAAAACTTCTTGCATTCCGTTCAATGGCGGTGGGAAGGCGAATCACAGTAGCTAACCCAACGCAAGGAGTGCAACCACTTCAAGTGCTTCAGAAGTGTGAGCAAAGAGCAGGCGAATGTTAGTACCCAGCTCAATGCATGAAGTACAAACTCGAGGAGGCAGGAGAAATCAAGTAACCTTTGCCAGGCGAGATTGAGTAACCTTTGCCTTCTCAACTGGAGAGAATGGGCGAAATCGAGTACCCCAGTTCTCTTAACTCGAGGAGGTGAGAGAAGCCACCTTACCTCCTCAACTATGAAGAGAATGGGTGAAGTCGAGTATCCCAGTTCTCTTACTTATCCAAGCAGGGGAGCTCTGCACAAGTTCAGTGACCCTTCAAAGAAAGCTTATGGAAGACAATGGTTGTCAAATCCTCACCGTTGGTGATTAGTACTATTGAGAGTAGTTTTTTCCACTTCATTTCCCAATTGACTAAGAGGGAGTGATGCGAACATACTTGGAGGTGACAACTAACAGCGGAAGAAGGTTCAATGGGCAAATATTATGGAGAAAGGACCTTAAAACTTGAAGCGTGAGGCGATGCTCGTTAAAGCTCCAACAAGCATCTACCCAGTTCAAGCAATATGAGTATACGGCGATACTGGCACATCATAAGGCAGGTCTTTTCCTTCATCAGAGGGATCCGCGAGAACCAACAAGGATCAGCACAACTCAGCCAACCACACACCAGATTCAATCATTGGTGAGTTGAAGCAGCATGGCGGATTGGAGTTCGACTACTCAACAACAGCAGTGGAGAGCGGCTAGGAGCCAAAGGGGCGTGTTGCAGCCTAAGAAGAAGATTAAAGATTCAGCAGAACGCAAGGAGATGCGTCTATAGGGCGACGAGGACGTCAAGGAATAAGTGGGGAGAATGTCACGGACAACAATGTAAACAAGGTGTTCGATGAAATGCTTGTGTTAGTCCGTGTCCTTGGTTTATGTACATATCTTGTACAACAAGAAGCGGGCTTGCAGTCTGCTTGGAAGCCCTAGTTTGATTTGCTTTATGGCCAAGTTTGGCTTGTAAATACAAGTGTGTCTTATAAGCACTTGTGGGGACATCGATTGGTGGACCATTATCCTTTGTGTGCAACCTCTCGAGCTTGTAATGTCCATGGGTGTAATTTGTATTTTGGCTTTATAAAGTGTTTTTCTTGAGCAGTTGCTTGTGGATCCCGTGGGAGTTGCTTCTTTTTCTCTTTTTGTAAGTCTGGGATTTTAGGAGATCTCGGGAGGGTCGACCTTTGGACGGACACGATGGGGCCGCTTAGGCAAAATCAGCTAAGCCCGTGACAATATGGAGAAATGAAATTACTAGCATTTCAAGAGACTAATAAGTCTATTAATTACATTTTGAATCTCTTGAAAGTGATTTTGATGATTTTGAAATTGAATGAATGATTTATCTATATCATGATTCTGATTTCTTGGAATTACAACTTGAAATCTTTTATAAATCAAAATTTTTTGTTATGTGTTCTCATATTATTTAAAAGAAAATCTTTATATAAATCATAAACTAGATAATTTAAGATTTCTTATAGATAAATCAAGAGATTTTATTTGTTTATCCTATGACTTATCTCTTGATATTCATAATTTATTTTTATAAATTGAATATCTCATCACTATGTTTAATTTGTCTTGATATATTTCATATGATGATTGGTATGTTTCTTGATTTATTTCTTGAAAAATGATATAATATGAAAAGTTTTATACTATTTTAACCATCCCTTCTTTTTAACAATAACAAAGGGGGAGCACAACTTGTTAGCTTATAAAATTGCTAGCTTGAACAATGCAAAGGAATCAAATATTTGCTAACTTGCACTTCTCAAAAGAGAAGAATGAATTTACTAGCTTGCATGTTATGAAGTAATAAAAAATTTATTAAATTGCTAAGCTTTCATATATCAAAAACTTGCTAATTGCACTTCTCCTTTTGTTGATGACAAGAGGGAGAAGATATAATGATGTGAAATCATGTATGATAATTATGCACGTAATGATGATTTTGAAAATCTATATAAAGATAATGATCTATTATTGTTCAGATTTATTTGCTATATTTTCTTAAAATTTATATGAGAAAAAATTTGTTGAGCTCATATTCGAAATTTTATATATACAAGATTGAGGTTGAGACCTAGAAATGTTAAATCATGAACATATATAAATTAGTAATATAGATTTCATAAAATTAAACTTTTTATGATAATATTTTTTGAAAAAACTTTCTCCATGATTTTATCTTATTGTTTTCACAAAAAGGGAGAAAAAATTACATGAAGATGTGTCACATTTGAAATTTACAAGAGATAATTTTTGATATCAAGAGATGACTTTTGCTATATTTAAAATATATAAATAATTTTTAAATCTCTTGAACTTTTAAGCTCATCCTAGTATTACTTTTAAAATTTATTAAGAGCTCTTTTCTATGATGAAATGATTCAGCAACACCTCCCTTATTTCTCTCCTTATTAAAGGGAAAGAAAATTTTATAATGCATATACTAAGGGGGAGTAATGTCATCCTGTACTTTGAAATTATTAGTTATATTTCACCTTTTTGTTGATGACAAAGGGGGAGAAATATATATTGATGACACATGATGAATACATTGATGACACATGATCTTGTTGAAATACATGGATATCTTGGATAAGAATATGAATTGAACATCTTGGATATAGATGCTTAATTCCTTTTTACTCATGAGTTGATGACTCAATGCAAATTTATGTTGAAATTTGTATATAGTGTTGATTGCTTGAATTTAAGAGTGTGTTTTTTTCTTAAATTTAAGTGGCATAGATTTATGGGGAGTTAGGATTAACTCATGTCATCAATTGATTGTCATCACTAAAAAGGGGGAGATTGTTGAATCTCAGATTTTGATGATAAAATCAATTGATGGGTTATTAATCTAATAGGATTGTCAGAATTGACTGATGCAGGATTAATTATGATATAATAATTATTATAATCAAGATTGACCAAGGTCAAGCCCATGTATCAGATCGATACGATTGGGAACTCGCCAGGAGTGCGTCGGGAGCTCGCTGAGGGTATCGGGAGTTTGCCAAGATGGCACAAGGGAGTTCACCAGAAGAAGATCGAGACTCGTTGGAAGATTATTGGTGGTAGTTGAAAAGCTTGACAGGAGTTAGGATAATCTTGTAATGGATGTTTGGCAATTATGATTATATTTAATTAAGTCATAATTAGCATCATACAGGACTAACTATGATAGGAGCAATGAAATTATAACCAGACAATGGGCCAAGATCAAGCTTAAGCATCGGGCCAGGGTTCGGACGATGTAGTGGGATCTCACCGAAGTTCGCTAAGAGATTCACTGAAGGGATCGGGAAGCTCGCTAGGAATACGTCAGGAGATCACCGGAAGAAGACTGGATGACTTACCATAAGAATATCGAAGGTTACCAGATTGGTGAAAATTAGATCTTAGTTTAAGCATGTGGTCTTTAAGCATTATAATCATTGAGTCATAGTTAGAAGTGAATCCTAATTGAGTTGGATTTGGATAAAATCCAAATCAACATAATAAAGCAACCGGGTCCACTATTGGGGTTTAATTGAGCTTATGTTCAGCTCAATTGGTTAAGCAGAGGGTTGACCAACATTAGGTTCAAGCTAAAATTTGAAAAGTGGAGGGAACCACTTTTGTGGAAATTCTGATGGGTAAACCATCGGTGAACGGTGGGTGTACTGTCACCACCTAGACTTTCGGATGGCTTATGGCAGCTGACCTGCCCAGGCTGAGCGGTTGACTCGCTCAGGGCTGGCAGGTAAACTGCCTATACCCTAGTGTTCGGGCGGTTGAGCTGCCTAGGTCGGTGGGTAAACCTCCCTTACCCATTTTTTTTCGGGTATGTTTAATTTTTGGCTCCAAAAATCTGAAGCCACTTGGGGCTTATAAATACCCCAAGTATTCTTACATTCTATACAATAAACTTTTGGGGATTATATTCTAAAAAAATATTGTGTGAAAATTATAAGAAAAAGAAAAGGGGTAAGGGAGTGATCAAAGAGTGTAATCCTGTCTCATTGTAAGCAAAGGGTAAGGGTTTGGTCTTTACCCAAAGAAGATCGGTAGTAGATGCCGGTGTACCTCAAGAAAGACTTGAGAGTGGACGTAGGTCGTTGGCACTGAACCACTATAAAAATTGTGAGTATTTCCTTGCTTTCATTGCTTACATATTTTTGTATTGACGCTTCCGATTTAACTCAACTTCTTGAAATCAAAGTTTCCATGATAAGTTCTTTCCTTCAAACGTTGCTTATCTTTCTGGTCTACTTAGCAACTTTCCTTCAAGCACTCACTCATTCACAAAGAACGAAAAGCTTAAGATTTCCTATCTTGGTTTAATCGAAAAGTTTTCATCTAAACTAAAATTTACACTTACACTAATCCACCAACCCCCCACACCCACCCCTCCTCCTCCTCCTCCTCCTCCTGTTGGTGCTAATTGATCCTAACAAAGTTAAGATTGGGTTCTTTAACAAAAATGTTTGGCTTTTGTTGAGTGTTGCCAACAAAACTGATACATTCTTTTCTATTAACATGACCCTTATTTACAAGGATCATGTTTAGGGATGTATTTCATATTTCAAATTTTTCTAAAGATTATTTTAACATGATATTTTCCTTTTTAGCTTCTTATAATGTATCAGATTTAAAGCAAAAATTGTGTGATGGTGATGCATCATATATTTGTTTAAATTTGCTAACTAAAGAATCATGTTCTTTCTTAAGTAATTTATAATACTTACTAGTTTTTCTAAACTCATCATAAAACTTATGAAAATAACTTAATAACTTAGTAAAGGAGATATTTGAAGACTCACTTACCTGGTTGTTGATGGTCATAAACACGAGATTCTCCACTTTTTCTTGATTGTGCTCTTCATCTTTGGAGTGCCTCGGCCTCTTGCATTCATAGCAAGAGGTTTTGTCTAATTTAAGTTTATTTTTATAGTTTTTATTCATTAATTTATCTAATTTATTTGTCAAATATTCAAAGTTCTCATCACTCGAGATTTCACTCGAGAAGTCATATGTTCTCAGTTCTATTTCCTTCTAGTTCTTTGGAAGGTCTTCTTCTGTTCTCAGTTCACTATCCTTTCTGTTCTTTATAAGGTATTTTTCAAATTTATTTTTGGGAGTCTTTTTATTTAATGATTCATTTAGATTAAATGTGCTTTTATGTGTCATTTTTAATGTATACCAAATCTCAAAAGCCGAATCATGTGTAGAAACTTGATCAAAATCATTGCTTTGGTATTTAAAGAACATATTTGTTTTTCATAATCATTCCAATAATGTATTGGATTGGATGACTTCTTAAAACCTTTTTAAACATACACCATAAATCAAAATCTATCAAAATAAAAAAGATACGTATTCTAATTTTTCAAGATGTATAGTCCATCGTATTGAATATAGGAGGACTTATGATGCATTGACCCTCATTCCTGCCAAAAGAAGTAATTTACTTACTTAGGTTTTTAGTCCAATGAGTAGCACGTGACTTTGATACCAATTATTATGATCAATTGACACTAAGAGGGGGGGTGAATTAGTGCAAGAGTGAAAGTGCAAGATTCTAAAATCTTGCTTACGAAAAGTGAAGAAAGAAAATCAGAAATACCTTTTAGCATATTGTTGAAAACGATCAAGAAATTGATTTAGGAGAAGTCGATAGATTGAAGCTTGTATCTAACTATAGACTAATTAAGAGCAATAGAAAGTA
The DNA here is from genome assembly GCA_021527575.1 of Ensete glaucum. Classification (NCBI taxonomy): domain Eukaryota; kingdom Viridiplantae; phylum Streptophyta; class Magnoliopsida; order Zingiberales; family Musaceae; genus Ensete; species Ensete glaucum. Next base: position 34,544,744 of record CM038558.1, on the reverse strand, counting down.
GCAAGTAAAGCAAATAAGGAACACTCACAATTATAGTAGTTCGGCCTTAACCTGGCCTACATCCACTCTCTAGATCAGTTCTCCAAGGTCCATCGACGTCCACTATCAATTGTCTTTGGGTGAAGATCAAACCCTTACACCTTCCTTTCTCCTTTTCATAAGCTTAGGAGATGAACCTTATAAACTCATAAGGGAGACATTACAAGAATACACTTCTCCTTACTCCCTTGCCTATTTCTTTTTCTTATACTTTTAACACACTATTTTTTACATAATTTCTAGCCTAAAGTATTGTGCTAAATGTAAGAAATCTTGGAGTATTTATAGATCCCAATTGGCTTCAGAATTTAGAACTAAAATTTAAATGTATCCAAAAAATCTGGATACAAGCGGTACAACCATCGGTGCTGGTGGTGCAACCATCGAAAGGTGCCCGAAAAATAGGGTGACAGTAGTACAACTGCTAACCTGGGTGGTACAACTATTGTCTGGGTGGTACAACTATCACTGACCAATGATACAACCATTAGAAAACCTAAAAACATGATTCCCTTTACTTTTCAAATTCTAACTTGTACTTTTTGTTGACCACTTCTCAGGTCAACCAATTGAGCTCAACCTAGCTCAATCCACTCTCTATAGTGGATCCGGTTTGCCTCACTTAAGTTAATTTGGATTCCTTCCAAATCTAACTTAAGTATGACTCAAACCACAATTGATGTTAACTATGATTTAATAACAATCAACATGGCTAATAAGTCCAATAAGACCTTTCTAACTCTTGATAAGCTTTTTGGCTACCCTCGATGATCTTCTGATGAGTCTCTCTGTCTTCTTTCGGTGAACTCCTTGACGCCATCCTGGCAAGCTCCCGATCTCCTTCAACAAACTCCCAGTAAACTCCCGATAAACTTCTATTACCCTTGGCCAGCTTCTGGTAAACTCCCGGTAAGCCTCTGATCCCTTCGGTGAGCTCCCGGCGTACTACTGGCAAGTTTCCTACTACATCGTCCTAACCCCGGCCTGATGCCCAGGACTTGACTTTAGCCCACATTTGATTGTAATTCTCTCTTTGTTGTAGTTAATCCTGCATCAATCATCTCTAACACCTTTATTAGATTAATAACCAATCAATTGATTTTATCATCAAAATTCGAGATTCAATAAGTTGCGGGTCCTTCTTTATGTCCTCCTATTCGGGCTCAGGGTCCTCTTCTTCAGATTCTTTAATAGGTTCTATCATGATGGTCACAGCTCCAAGGTTCATCGTAATGTCAACATAAACCCTTCGCAGATCTGTCGTGAAGTTCTTCTCTCAATAACTTCTTCGACTAATGTGGCCTACTAGTGGTAGATGGGGCCAAGGGTGTCTATTTTGCTAGTCGTGCGATGATTTTGGTCCTTTGATCTTCCTGGTTCAGCCATTCTTCCTGTAGACGCGTGAAAGAGATAGCCACCATTAGTGTATAAGGCTATCGCACTTTAACTTCTCCACAAATCTTCGGATTTAGCCCCTCGATGAAGGTCCCAATAGTTATTTTTTTGATCAGTCTCTTGGTTAGAGAGTTTTTTTGAACTTAGTATGGTATTCTTGAATTGTAGAGGTCTGACAGATCTTTATAAGTTGACTATCGATATTTTTATACTTGGATGGTCCAAAGCAGATTAGTAGCCCACTTTTGAATTGCCTCCACGTTCGGACACCTTGGGTATGCTCGAACCAATTATACTATTAAATGGCGTCTCCTTCTAGATGGATGATAACGATATCAACCATAGAAGACTTCAGGGTCCTGTGATAGCGGAAGCATCACTCCGTGCGTGAAATCCATCCCGTCGGGTCTCCATTTTCCTATCTTGGGAAGTCCACCATCATGCGTGGATACCATGAATCTGTTTCTTGTTCCTCTTTCTTTGGTGGGTTCTCCTTGCAATTTGAACTCTCTCCATGCTATGATCTTGTTGGGCTTAGTGATTGGCCTAATCTAAATTCTATGAAGAGAGCACGTAGTTTGTCTTCCATACACATCTCGAGGGCCTCCAACTTAGCATCGATCGGATCTTCTGATGCCATGGCGTATGTCTCCATATTTGAGATATTATGGTCCTTCTTTTGTTGTCCGATTAAGGGCATAGATTGGTGGATGGATTGGTGGCTATAGAAGACAAGGATCAGTTGTGGAAGGATGTGCGGTAGGCTACTGTTTGGGCTATAGTTTAGGGCTGATAGGTTGTTGTTGGGGTTATGGTTTGGAGCTGTTGTAGGGGTCGTATAGGGGGTATGATGGCCAACAGTTAAGGTTAAAGGGATGACTTAGGGTTGTTGTTGATGACAATAATGTTTTTGATGGTGATTGGTGGCTGAAAGGTTGATGGGTCAAGGTTGCAGTTTTGGGTTAATAGCTTGCAGTTTAGATTGCTATTGGTGTTGTAGTTTAAGGGTGTTGTGAGGGTTGGAAAGGGTTTCAGTGGTAGTGATTTGAGGTTGTGAAGGAATGTTTAAGGTTGCTGTTGGTGGCAGTAACCTGTCTAGTGTGGCCACGATAAAAAGTGTCAAAAGATATTGCTATAAAATTCTTCGTCAAAAATAATGATTTTGTGATGAAAGAATTCCAATAGTGTGCCAAAATTTTGAGGGAGTTTTTTTCAACAAGATATACTCGAGGATGTCAATAATCAAATAGAAGAACTGAGAGTGATTAAATTAGCATAGATGTGTTTGATATATGGCAAAAACACCGATAACTTTACAGTGAAATTTTCATCATAAAGATAGCAGCTTTGTAACGATAAGTTTTTGCAGCATGTCAATAATTTCTAGAGATGTTTACAGTAAAGAATGGATAATGATGAAGGCCAAATCAATGCTAAATATGGAGAGAAGTATGACAATAAGATTTGGCAAGATGATAGTATACGACACAAGTAGTAGGCAGTAAATTTTTATGTCCAAAGGATAATAGTTTGTGACAAAAAGTTTCAACGGTATACCAAAGATATATAGATAGTTTTAGTAAGAAACTGATGATGATAAAATCCAAGCTGATGTAAAATATGGAGAAGATTTGATCAGTAAAATATGGCTATAAGATCGGTAATATGGAAGCAAATATGCAGTTGAAACTTTGTAACATAACTTTCATCATAAAGATAACAACTTTGTGGCGATAAGTTTTTAGAGAATGTGAATGGCTTATGGGGATGTTTACAATAAGGAATAAATGATGATGAAGGTCGAATCGATGCAAATATTGAGATGAGATTGATAATAAAATATGGCAGTGAGTTTTGACGAGAAACACGACAGCAAAATGGTAGGTGGTTGAAAACTGTGTTAACGATGGAGATCATTGCAGTGGTTTTTGCAGCAAGATAGATGTAATTATTTTTTTAGTTTTTTAGATAAATAATTATAGCAAAAGTAAGGTAGCAATACCAATCCCAATGCAATTCTGATGGCGACAACGGATCAAGTTTTTGCGTAGGGGTGATGATGGCGGAGTTGGCGACGATCTTTAGCAATTATAGGAATTGCTCGGAAAATGGTGGGCGGCTGGATGGTAGTGGCGTAGGTGGAAAGCAGCGATGCGCCAAGAACATGGCTTTAATACCAGATGTTAGAAACTCGTAGGATTCTAGGGCTGGTTTCGATCTCTATAGGGGATTGGCCCTCCTTGGAACTTTATATGGGTTCCTCCCTCCTTGGTAGTCAGTCATAATAGCTGAAAAGTTAATCTATTGCCTACCAAAATAATGGTGGCTACATGCATTATATATAAGATCTCAAAACCCTAATTCATAATAGGACTCCTACTCTAAGTAAACTAAGACTCCAACTTCTAATCAAACTCCTACTCTAAGGGAAACACTCCCATCTCAAACCATAGTCGGCTCCTCTCAGCCCTAGCTGACTTTCCCTTATCAAGGTGGGTGGTAACTCCAACTCGGAACTAGACTCCAGTTCAGCCGAATCCTAACCCTAATAGGATTTTGGCTGATTTATTATAATGGACTCAATTCTCCTCCTAGCCGACCTAATATCGGTCTAGGCTAGCCAATAAGGCCCAATCTAAGGACTTGACGCAATTGACTAAGACTCGACTCAGCTAGGGTCTGAACAGTATCCTATCCATATATGCCCTTTCCTCAAGAGTCTTTGGAGACACTCTTAGAAAGTGATATTCTATGTCTCATCAGTATTAGCCTCTCTTGGATTTTTTCATGCTAAATCTTTTCATAATAGAGTCTATGTACCTGGACTGAGACAAGCCAAGCATTCTCTTGGATCTATCTCTATAGATCTGAATCCCCAAAATGTAAGATACTTCCTTTAAGTCCTTCATAAAGAAGTTTCAGAATAGCCAAGCCTTAATTGTGGAGAGCATTCCTACAACATTCCCAATGATCATGATGTCATCCACATATAGCACCAAGAAGGTGATAGTGCTCCCACTTACCTTTCTGTACACACAAGGCTCATCTTCGTTCTTAATGAAGTCATAAGATCTGAATGCCTTATCAAATCTTATGTTCCAACTTTGAGAAGCTTTCTTCAGTCCATAGATGGACCTGAGCAATCTGCACACCTTATTTAGACTCTCCTTGAATATGAATCCCTTTACCTATATCATATACACCTTCTCCTCAAGGTTGCTATTGAGGAACACATTTTTCACATCTATCTACTAGATCTTATAATCGTAGTATGCTACAATAGTCAAAAGAATTCTGATGGATTTTAACATGGCTACGGGCGAGAAGGTTTCATCACAATTAACTCCTTGCCTTTGACAATACCATTTGGCCACCAACCTTATTTTATAATACTGGTTACAGGTGCCCCACAAGCCAATCACATGAGTGATGATATGTATGACATACTGCACAGTCTTTTTACATTATTATTATTAGCATATTTTATATTATATTATCTATTGAATATATATATTATGTTGTCATTGGTTCTGTGCAATGGTAATCAGATTGTGAAGAGATCATGATAATAAGATCGATTCACCTTTAAACATAAATCCTAAATAATCCTAATCATAGGTTGCTCGAGAAGGACATCGAGATAATCGAACAGATCAATGTTGTATTCTCATTCATATGATGGAGGCGATTGGTCTCATAGCTACTTATATAGAGACATTAAGGATATAGTACATGTGTTTATTAGAGAATGAGTTCATTGATTGATCCTCTTATTGAGTGCTATATGGTTAATGATACATAACATCTGATAGTGATTCTATAGTCCTAGTTATGTATTTGGTCCTTAGACTTGAGACACCAAAGATGCCTTATTTGAATACTCATTTCTTTGATGCTGGACTTATAAGTTTGAAAAGTTTTATATTTGGTATAACCGGTTATTGAAATTGGTAGCCAACTTTATGAAGGCTATTGAGTGTCAATAAAGGATCATCCACTCTTGATATCATGAGAGGAATATCTTGTATGCTCTCACTCAGATAAATCTCTGATTAGGATGGTCGGATTAAGAGAGAAGAAATTCTCCGGGAGGATCTGATTAGAGCTAGACTTAGAATCCGTGTGTGGCTTAACAGTATTATACTTAATATACGATTTTTTGAGATATTAGATGGATGATGGATTATAGATAAAACTGAGGATAGATAAGTCCAATGGATAAGATCTCTTATACTATTTGGGGACTATGGTGTAGTGGCCTAGTACGTTCATAGTCGATGAGTTGAGTGAATTATTATGAGATAATAATTTACCGAGTCAGAAGAAGTTATGACAGGTAGGAGTTACGACTAGCTCGGTATTGGGCCTAGAAGGTCACACACATAGAGTAGATGCTTCAGCAAATAGAGGATTAAATATAAGTTATCTAATTAGCCCCGTTCTGATTAGATGAGACCCTACATTGATGGACTCTTTTGCATGAGGCCCAATTAGAGGCCAAAGAAGATTATTGGATAGAGATCCAATAATCAAAGGTTAGTGGGTAATTGGATGGAGATCTAATATCCACTAAGGCAGGATCCATAGGGTCTTTGATGGCTCTTTATAAATATGAGGTAGGGGCGGCTCTTACAGGATAGGCTGCACCTTTGATTGCCTCCTCCTATTCTCCTCTCTCCCGCTCCCTCTATGCAAGAGTTACAAGCTTTTGGGTTATAATTGGAGGAGCATTGCTGTAGTAATCTATCATGTGGATACCGCTAGAGAGGATGATGATTGACCTCCTTCATCGTCTCCATCCGGATATGAAAATTCAGAGATATATGATCTCCCTAGATAATCAATCTCTTACACGACTTAGTTTTTTATTTTATAATTTTTTATGCACCAATCTTTGCATGATGATTTGATCTATATATAGAAAACCAATTTTATTTTGATCTTCTGCTGCACATGTGATGCTCCCGTTTGATTTCTCAATATATAGGCCTCTATCTTTCCATCTACTTCGATCTTTCTCTTGAAGATCCACTTGTAGCCGATGGGTATAACACCTTCAGGTGCATCCACAAGGTTCTAAACATTATTAGAGTACATGGAATCCATCTCAAAGTTTATGGGTTCTTGTCACTTACCAGAGTCTATACTCATAATAGTCTCATTGTAGATCAAGATCTATATTCTGAGTGTCTTTTCCACTGATATATCCCACATATCTTTCTAGAGGGTGAGATACTCTGCTAGACCTACGTAAAATAGGATTTGTGTGCTAGGTACCTGAACAGACTCAGTCTTTGGAATGGTGCTTGAGCTAGGTTCTCCAACATCACTCAACTCTATCAAACTCCCATTGTTTCCACCAAGAATGTGTTCCTTCTTAAGGAACACAACCCTCTTGGCAATAAGGACCTTATGGTTCTCGGGATGATAGAAATAGTATCCTCAATTTTTCTTAAGGTATCCCACAAATTTGTACTGTTCTATCCTTAATTCCAAATTATCGAGATTATGTCTTCTAACATAGACAGAGGAACCCCAAATCTTAACAACCTTAAGATCGAGTTTCTTCTCTTTTCATATCTCATATGGTGCAGACATCACCAACTTAGATGAAACTATATTTAGAAGGTAAGCTACGGTCTATATAGTATATCCCTAGAATGAGATGGGTAGGTCAGTGAAACTCATTAATGACCGCACCATATCTAATAATGTGTGATTTATCCTTTCTGATACACCATTGAGCTGAGATATATAAAGAGGTATCCATTAGGACAGAATCTCATGATCCCTAAGGAAATGAGTGAACTATGTACTCAAGTACTCTCATCTTCGATCCGATCGAAGAGTCTTAATACTCTTTCCAATTTGGTTCTACACTTTATTCTTGTACTCTCTAAATTTTTCAAATACCTTGGATTTGTACTTCGTTAAGTACACATGTCTATACCTAGAGAAATCGTTAGTGAAAGTAATGAAGTACGAGTAACTATTAGGACCCTAGCTAAGTCAGGTCATAGTCGATTGAGTCAAGTCCTTAGATTGGGTCTTGTTGGCTAACCTAGACCTAATATTAGCTTGGCTATAAGAAGATTTAGGTCTATTATAATAAATCAGCCCAAATCCTAGTAGGGTTAGAATTCGGCTGAATTGGAGTCTGATTAGGAGTCAGAGTTAGATACAGGTCATAGTTAATTAGTCGTGAATATAATAAACCATAATCTAGCCACCACCCCTAGTAAAGAAGTGGTTGGCTAGGGTTAGAGAGGAGTTCTTATGGGATGAGAGTCTCCTAAGAGAGGCCGGCTAGGGCAAGAGGGAGAGAGTCCCACTTAGCTTGGATTCTCTATAAGGTAGAATAAGAATAAAATTAAGAATTAGAACCCCTATAGCCACCAGCCACATCATGGTTAGGAGTTGGCTAGGGGTTAGGAGTTTAGGGGAAGAGAGGTCTTGGTTTAGTAGGAGTCTCAATTTACTTAGAGTAGAAGTTGATTAGAAGTTTGAGTTTATTAGAGTAGGAGTCCAATTATGAGTTAGGGTTTAGAAGCCCTATAAATAGCTTGTATTCTCCCCTCTTTTCATCATAAATAGATCAATTATTTTTTAGGAAATCATGGAGGGAGGAACCCCTAAAGAGTTCCAATGAGACTGATCCCCTATAGAGATCACCCCAAGCTTAGAATCCGCAAGGGTTCTAACACTCGGTATCGGAGTCGTATTATTGGCATCTTGCTACTCTTCCATAGCTATCCATCATCCTTCTATAGCCACCGAAGCAATTCCTACAATTGCTTAAAGATCGTCATCGAATTCTGTCGTCATCTCTACTACTATAGATCATCTTTTGATCTCTCCACGAATTGCAATAGGTTTTGGTTTCCTACCTTACTGTTATTGTAATTTAGTTATCCTTTATCCAAATAACCAAAAAAATATATTCCTACCTTGCTGCATAAACTCTTGGTAGCAAATTTTCCATCTTTACAATGAAAGTTGTGCTATAGAATTTTAGCCGCATAGTACTCCCTATTTGATCTTGCTGCTATGATTTTTCTGTCCAATCTTCCATGAGTTTTTTACAAAAGCTTTGGCACTATTTAACGGTAGATTTTCCTTTGGTTTTATCAAAAAATTCTCAATATAAATCACTGGTCTTTTACATCCAAACTGCTACACTTTAGATGTACAAATATACCATAGTACCTTCCTATGATCTTTGATCTTGCCAAATTTTTTATGGCTATTTTCTTTCACAAAATTTTTGATGGCATTACCTCTCCTTTACCAGTGGATTCCCCTTGAGTTTTACTTAAAACCTTATTTCAAATTGCTAGGAAAAACTACATCTATAATACTGAAATTTTTTCAATGATAAATTCTACTATTGTACCTTTGTCGTTCTTCTTCTCCCAAACCTCCAAACCCCTACTAATCTTGCTGCTACCAACCACATCATCTTTAGAGCACCCCTATAGCCTTAAGACACTACCATCATAATCTATTTTCAGAACCCAAATAGCACCCAAAACTATAGCCTAATACAGCAACCTATCACAGCCTATCGATACAGAATTCTGCAGCACTACTTTTTGATGTTTTTTGCTACACCCATATCTAATCTTTATTGAAATTATTGCTACCACCCATGTCATCTTTAGGACACCTCTCTAGTCTTAAGATGCAATTGTTGTAGCCTATTTCCACAATCCATAGCCAACCCTAACAGCCCCTAAAATCCCACAGCCCAAATAACACCATAAACCACAACCTTGATCAATCACCCTTTTAGCCACCAATCCCTACCAAAATGGTTATTGCTATCAACAGCAACCCTAAGCCACCCTTATAACCCTAAACCTCTATCATCAAACCCCCCTTACAGCTTCTACAATAACCCCACACAGCACTGACAACAATACCCTCTTTGATGAAAAATTTTGCTGCACTACCTTTGGTACTACTTGCTGTATTCACACTCGATCCCTACCAAATTCATTGTTGTCATCAACAACAACCCTAAATCATTCCTCTAACCTTAAACCTCAGTTATCATACCCCTTATATGACCCCTACAATAGCTCTAAACCATAGCCCCAATAGCAACCTAAAATAGCAACCTTTCAGCCCCAAACCTCAACCATCTACCCTTGATCCACCACCTCTTTCGGCCATCAATCAATCAACCTAAGCAGTTCATACCATTGACCCAATAGCAAGATAAGGACCACAACATTGCATATCTAGGGTCTTAAGCCATGGCATCAGTAGATTTGATCGGTGCCAAGTTGGAGGCACTTGGATCACAGCTTGAATCACGCATGGAGGACAAATTGTGTGCCTTATTCACTAAATTCGGATTGGACCGATCTCTAAGCCCAACAAGGTTCTAGTAAGGAAAAAGTTCAGAGAGACCTTCAAAGAAGGAGGGATAGCCCTCGGACATGAGACAGCCACGCATGAGGGTAGACTTCCCTCGATGGGAAAAAGGAGACTCGCTGAATTGTCATAAACAAAAATATAAACAAGGTGTTCAATGTAATGCTCATGTTTGTCTATGTCCTTCAATTTTTTATACATTCTTTGTATAGCAAGTAGTGGCCTAGCAATAGGCTTGGCAGCCTTAGTTTGGTTAGCTTTTGTAGCCGGTTTCGGTTTGTAAATAAGAGTTATGTCATGTAGGCACTTGTGGGGACTTCGGTCTGTAATGGACCATTATCCTTTATGCAACAATTCAGAACTTGTAAAGTCTATAGTTATAATTTGTATTGGCTATATAAAGTGTTTGCTAAAGCTGTTGCTTGTGGATCTCGTGGGAAGTACTTCCTCTAACCCGTTTTCTCTTTTGTAAATCCTAAGGGACCCTAAGAGGTTTCAGGGAGGCTGACCTTTACGGATGGACTCGCAAGGGTGCCGCATGACTTAGGCAAAACAAGCTAAGTTTGTGATATTTGGGCATCAGAGCGAGACAAGCACACGTAGAAACACTTGCCATGCAAACGTGGGGGACCTAACTGGACTATGTGGAGGGCAGCCAACATGCGCGATTGTTTGGGAGAAATGGGCATGGAGATATAGGGAAAGGAGTCTCTTAGAAGAGCATATATCCTTGATTGGCATTTAGAAGAATGGCCAACCCTTTGCGTGAGAGGCATCACGAGGACAAGCAAGCTAGAAAGAATGTGTAGCGCACAAAGGTTGGCATGGCTGAGTTCGAGCTATGGCTCGACGTTGGCAACCAAATTTGATGGTGCTCAAGGCAAATGGGGCACTTGGTCAAAGATGAGACTGTACAAAGTGGGATGTGTCGCTCAATGACTGAAAGAGTTATGTAAAGCTCATAGAGGTGAGGGAAATTACTAACTCAAAGAATTCAGTACTCATGTAAGGGCTCGTATGCGGACGATAGAGTGTTCGTGGCCATCCAAGGTGACCGTAACTCGGGTGTCATGGAGTGCTAAAACTTTCTCTTTAGCATGGAATGGATACGTCCATAGGAGACTGAAGTGTGCAACAAGTTCAGCATGTTGCTAGGCCTTGAAGGGTACAATAGGGGCTATATTGGCGAAGAGTCACAATCTAACAAGCATATTTGCAGGGGGCAAAACAATGTATAGATTATTCAGTAAGACGAAGTAGTCCAAGGGGATGGTGGTCTCTAAAACTTCTAGAGGGAAGAATGCAGAGAGGAAAGTTACTCCAACATGATAGATATCTAGGAGGGAGAGGTATTAGTTCTCCAAAGTTAGAATCATGTGCAGTAGACAACACATGTTGAGGAAAAGTTTTTCAAGATAATATCTCTACAAAGCTTATGGACCGAGCAAGTAGCGAAGAGTCGTTGTATGATCTCGAATAAAGTAATGCATCAATGGATGCATTGCGAGATCAAGTGGGGGAGCGACAATGGCAACATCATATGAAGGCACACTTAGAGTCGATGTGGAAATCGAACTCAACGGAGGGCTAACCCATGTAATGATGGCATGAGGGCCACCATCAACTCAATGCAAATCGAGAGGCGAAGCAACTTGGGTAAAACTTGGTGAAGTATCCAAGCCACATGAAGGGAATCAACGTAAAAGATAGAAACATGGAGCAGAAGCACTGAGCTTTCCTTGGATAGAGGTTAAGGACATGAACTCTTATAGAGGCAAGAGTAGGATTATATCATTCCATGGGTTCTTCATTTTGATGGAACGTACTCATTTTGCATAGTGTCAAAGACGAAGTGAGCTTTGAGGCACATGCACCTTATCTTAGAGAAGCATTTGATGGAGGAACTAAGGTGATTCAACTTGCGGAGGCGAAGTTGGGATAAGAAGGCCTTAGAATGGGGCAAGAGGTTGCAAAGGCGGGTACTCTTAAAGAATATGCCATAGTGTTGCCATTCGAGTTGTCATGAAGAAAGTAGTGCGTAGCAGAGATTGTGCTGGTGGGGGATAGAGGTCCAGGATCTAGATAATGGTGTACAAATTTTAGGAAGTCTAGGGACTTCGAGAGCTACTAGGGGACAGACTATCCGAGAGCGATACTTCATCCAAGGGGTGACCCAAGAGTGGGTAGGCATAGGTGAATTACCAAAGGAGCGAACGTAATCGGAGGTAGTAGAGGCCTTACGATGTGTTAGTAGAGACTATACATGGAGAGGTCGTAGTCCAAGTTTATCACATAAGAATCTAAATGCAATGTATTTGTCACCAAGAGATGATATGGTGCAGCGAATCATGGTGGAATAATTCACGATAATACAACACATGCAGAAATGTCCCATGAGGGACATGATCATGCAGAGGTATGATCAAGAGCTAATGGGAGCTCCACTTCGATAAACAATACAATAGAAAGAAGGGCTATAGATTTAAGGAGTGAATACCATGGTATCGCAGCTACAGGTCTTCCGTGTGTGCGCATCGAATCTTGCATCAGATGAAGGCCTTAGTTATCTACATATGGGGGTTGTGTACCACTGAGGGAGAATTCCTAGTGTAAGTACCAAAGAGTCCCATGGAGGGTACTTGATTATACAGAGGTATAATCAGAGCGATTGAAAAGTTGGACTACTCTAGTGCTTATATTTGCTTAAGGGAGCATGACAAGTTAGAGGACAAGGCCGAGTAAGTGAACGTTGCTACCAAGGAAGCTAAGGAGAATAGAATCGGCGGGAGCCCTATAACAAGATAGCGAAGGCTATGCATGGGAGTTACAATCTGTCTTTCCAACAACCAAGAGAAGCTGCTTGGAGAACATAGAGGTGTTGAAGCAAGTGGTCAAAAGGGGCATGGAAGCGATGATGAGTCTAGAGGGGCTTAGCTACCCAAAAGCAAAGTGTCGGTTAGAAAGGAGGTGGACTCAGAGGAGTACCATAGTGCCATAGAGATAGATCTACTGATTGTGAAGAAAGGGATACGGATGCAAGACAATAGATAGTAGGGCCATGGGCTCGGTAGCATCATGGTACCACAGAGGTGGGACCTCTGTGGAGTCATCGATCCCTTGCTTTTATAGAGAGAGAGCATTAGTCATAAAAGGGGTCGAGGATGTGGAGAATGGAGAGACAAACTCTAAGTACCAAGACAAGGCAGAAGGGCAAAGGCCAAGGAACTTCATAAGACTAGTGTCGATGGGCTTCTCATCAAAATAGCCAAAAGTGAGGGACTTCGGGTTGATATAGGAGTGCTTGACCAAGGAACGAAGTAGGTAGTACATTTTAATATACATTTTCTACTCAGAGAAGTAGGTGGCAAAGGTGATGGAGAAGACGATACAATCCCAAAGGCAACCAGAACTATCAAAGACTCACTTAAAGTTGGGGGACTCCAAGTTGGGGTAAACTTTTGCTCTTTTAGAATAAAACTTCTTGCATTCCGGAAGTTCGATGATAGTGGGAAGGCAAAGCATAGTAGCTAACTCAAAGTAAGGAGTGCAAACACTTCGAGTGCTTCGAAAATGTGAGCAAAGAGCAGACAAAATGCTAGTAACCAACTCGATGTATGAAGTGTAACCTCGAGGAGGCAGGTGAAATCAAGTAACTTTTGTCTTTTCAACTCAAGAGAGTGGGCAAAATCGAGTACCCTAGTTCTCGTACCTCGAGGAGACGGGTGAAATTAAGTAATATCTACCTCCTCAACTCAAAGAGAAAGGGTGAAACTTAGTATCCCGATTCTCTTATTTACCCAGTAGAGGATCTCTACACAAGTTCAGTAACCCTTCGAGTAATATTTGACTCACAAGGGTTTTGCATGACTTAGGCAAAACCAGCTAAGTCCGTGATAGAATACTACTTTCACTATTATCGAGTATCGGAGGATTCCATGGTGGACACTACTTCAACCACCTCGAAGGAGATGTAATTCGGTGGTACAATTGGCTTGAATACACTCATGGGGCCCTAACGTGGATACAATTCAAGAATACGCTACTGAATCACTTTGGACCGATGGAGTATGAAAATATTGACGGCCAACTCGTGAAGATCCGACAAACCTCCATGATCTAAGAATACTAAACTAGGTTTGAGAAGTTATCCTACCTTGCTCATGATTGGACTGACAGATAATTATTAGGGACGTTCATCGAAGGACTCAAATTGAAGATTAAAGTAGAGGTTTGCTGGTTACAAGTGCCCTACAAGCCAATCACATGAGTGATGACATGTGTGACACACTGTGTGATCTTTTTACTTATGATTAATATTGGCATATTCTCACATTATATTATCTATTACATATATATTGTGATGTCCTTGGTTCCTGTTGCATATATATTGTGATGTCCTTAGTTCTATGTAATGAGAATCGAATCATGATGAGATCATAATAATGAGATCGATTCACTTTTAAACATAGATCCTAAGTAATCTCAGTCATAGATTACTCGAGAGGGACATCGAGATAACCAGACAGATCAATGTACTCTATACCCATCCATATGATGGAAGCGACTGGTCTTATAGCCACTTGTGTAGAGACACTAAGGATATAGTATAGGTGCTCATTGGAGAATAAGTTTACTAATTGATCCGCTTATGGAATATTATATGTTTAATGGTACCTAATGTTCGACAATAATTCCATAGTCCTAGTTGTGTATCTAGTCCTTAGACTTGAGACACCAAGGATGTCTTGTATGAGTACTCCTTTCTTTGACCCCAGACTTATAGGTATGGAAAGTTCCAGATCTGGTACAATTAGTTATCGGGATTAGTAGTCAACCTTACGAAGGCAATTGAGTGTTAATAGAGGATCATCCACTCTCGTATGATGAGAAAGATATCTCATATTTGCTTGCTTAGATAAATCCCTGGTTAGGGTCATTCAGATTGAGAGATAAAGAGTTCTCTAGGAGAATCTGATTAGAGCGAGACTATGATGGATTCCATATGTGACCTGACAGTACCATATCCAATATATGGTCTCTGGGATATTAGTTGGATGAGGGATTACAGATACACAGTAACTATGGATAGATATGTTCGATGGATTTGATCCCCCTGTACCGTCTGGGGACTATGGCGTAGTGGCCTAGTACGTCTATATTCGATGAGTCGAGTGAATTATTATGGGGATAATAATTCACTATATCTGAAGGAGTTCTGATGGGAGTGACTCACGGTCAGCTCGGTATCGGGCCTAGAGGGTCACACACATATGATGAATGCTTTAGCAAATAGAGGATTGGATGGAGATCCAAGTAGCCCCTATTCTCATTAGATGAGACCCTATGCTGATGGACTCCTTGATTAAGGTCCAATTAGAGGCCTAAGGAGATTATTTAATAGAGATATAATAATACAAGATTAGTGGGTAATTGGATGGAGATCCAATACCCACTAAGGAAGGAGCCCTAGCATTTTTTGGTAGCTCTCTATAAATAGGAAGAGAGACTTATGGTTGATAGGTTGCAGCTTTAGCCACCACCTCCTATTCTCCTCTCTCCATTTATGCAATAGTTGCGAGATCAGATTGGAGGAGTTTTGCTGTAGAGATCCATCGTGTGGATACTGCTAGAGAGGACGCTTGACCTCCTTCATCTTCTCTATCTGGATCTGGAATACAGGGATATACGATCTCCCTAGGTAAAATCAATCTCTCACACATCATGATTTTTCAATTTTTACGATTTTTCTCATGATCCCAATCTTTTGCACGATGATTTAATATGTGTGGGAAATCAATTTTTTGTTTTGATTTCTGCTGCGCATGTGATGCATACACTAAGGTTTTCCAATAGTGGTATCAGAGCTAAGGTTTTCGTGCGAAAGATTAGTTTTAAACTGTGTATGATGAGATTAAATTACGTAGAATCGTTCTACATGTTCTTGCTGCATTTTTATAGTAAAAGCAACGAGGAGGGGCGGCTAGCTACGACCATGCCACCTGCAAGGGTGGTTGGCCATGGCCAGGGCCCCTGCAGGGGTGGCCGGTTACGACTTGGGGCCCCGCAGGGGTGGCTGCACGTGGCCAGGGCTACTGCTAGCAAGCACGGTCGCTCGTGGGCATGGCTGGCACCTACAGGGGTGGCCGCACATGGCTAGGGCTGCTGCCAGCAGGTGCGACCACTCGTGGGCATGGCTGGCACCTACAGGGGTGGCGCTCACAAAGGTGCCCCCTTCGGGGATGGTGCTAGCCTGCAAGGGAGGTTCCTACGAGCATAGTACCTGTAGAAGCCACCGCTCAAGGAGCTGTGGTGCCCGTCTGCCCATTGGGACAACGGCGCCTACTGCAAAAGGGGCCACCCATGGGCAAGGCGACCACCAGCAGTGGCGGCTGCTAGATGAGGGCAGAAGGGGAGAGGTAAGGCATCTTTTTTGAGAAAAGGATGATCTTGCCCCTTTGAATTTAGAAAATTTTGAGGATTGTCCTTGTGTATAGAATTTCAAAAATACCCTCAATAATTCTGAAAATTTTGAGTACCGTCCTCTCATCCAGAATTATAAAAATGCCCTCAATAATTCTAGAAATTTCGAGCATGTCTTGATTTTTTAAAAAATAATTAATTAAATAGTTTAATTAATATTATGTATCTAGTAATCCTACATATGTGATGTGCATGTGATGTACATGTGATGTATGATGTGGATGCATGATCATGAGCCATATGTTGTGATGTGTGTAATTGTGATTATTATTATTATTATTATTATTATTATTGGGGCCTGCGAGCATCTATTTTTCTCGTTTATTGTCGGGATTGCATGCTTGTGATTATTTGTAATTACATGGAGAAGTGTAACGGGAGCGTGGAGGTGACAGTAGGACCCACGATGTCGTAACGGAAGATCACACCACACGGTGATGCGATGATCCGACGGAACCGATGATGACGAGATCAATAATCACAGGGCATGGAGATACGCCGATGCACACATAGATCCTATTATGAGTGATTAGGCCCATTGGTTCAGGCTTAATTATATTAGGTGACGGCTCATGATCATCCGGTGTGGCTTGCATATGTGATGTGTTATACACCTACCAAATAAATATGTATATATGTGACATGACATATTAGGAGACTGATAGAAAATGAAAACCCCTCCTACGATAATATTAAGTCGGTAAGCGTGAGGCAATAAGATTGACCCATGTGGTATTCCATCATTATAGAAAGAAATTGAATCAAGATATAGGTTGAGTTGGTCGAGTCCCTCGAGGCTCACTTATCTATATGATCGAGTTCCTACCTACAACATAGAGATGTCATCGATGACCTAAGGACATGGTATACTTCGTAGAGTCCCTCGAGGGCATATCATCAAATCAGACTCATCTTGTAACGATGGTGATGACTTAACTAAATATCATGGTTGGTCGAGTCCCTCAAGACCATGATGATTCGGAGGCCGAACGTGATGGGAATCACAAGGAGTTGTGATTGGAAAGAATTGCCTACCTTTTGCCTTAGTGTAATTGGTCGAGTCCCTCGAGGTTGCACTAAGACACAAATTTGATCCTAATCCCCACTAGGAGCCTGCTGGAGACTTTTGTCTCACATGTTGAAGGTGTCACGTGATTCGCTAGGAAAATAGTGGGAGTATATTAAGATAGAAATCCATATCTCAATTAGTATTTTCTATAAAATTTGTATGTTATTTATTTTTGCTATATCTTGTTTTGTCAGAAACATGTCACTCATAAATCCCCTACGTGGCATAATTGATGCTAACTGCCTCACTAGTCCAAACTATACAGATTGGCTTGGCAATTTGAGAATTGTTCTCACAGCGGAGAAAATTGCATACGTCCTTGCTACAATTGTGCCCATGCCGAAAGAAGGGGCAAGCGAGAATGAGATCGCTCACTATGTGAAGTATATAGATGATTTCACATTGGTAAAATGTTACATGTTAGCCTCTATGACTCCTGAGTTACAGATGCAATATGAGAGCATGGATGCAGATTCTATCATTCTTTATCTCCGCTAGCTGTTTGAGAAACAGGGAAGAACTCAAAGATATGAGATATCTAAGAGACTCTTCCAAGCTAGGATGACAGAAGGGACATCAGTTGAGAACCATGTCCTAAAGATGATAGAGTGGATCGAGAAACTCACAGGTCTAGGAATAGTCCTAGAGGATAACCTGTGCGTTGATCTTGTACTTCAGTCCCTCCCAGATTTTTTTTCTCACTTCATCATGAATTTTAACATGAGCAAGTTTAAGGTGACTCTCCCTTAGCTCCTCAATATGTTGAGGGAAGACGAGAATGCCATCAAGAAGGAGAAGCCAGCAAGACCCTTAAGAAGGGTAGGGGCAAGGAAAGACCAGGTAAATCAAAGGTTGTCAAGAGAGACCTGGCAAAGGACAAAGGACAATGCTTCCACTACAGCCAAGATGAGCATTGGAAGAGGAACTATAAGGACTACCTTACAGAGAAGGCGAGATAGAAGCTTAGAGAAGCTTTAGGTATATTCATGATCAGTCTCCATTTATTAAATTTTTATGATAACACATGATTATTGGATACCGGGAGTGTTTATCATATGTGCAATTCATTGTAGGTTCTGGCAAGACCTAGGAGATTGGCTAGAGGCGAGATGTACCTCAAGATGGGTAATGGAGCAAGAGTTGCTATAGTTGTTGTTAGAGAGGTCACCCTATATATGCCTAGTGGAGCTATTATTGCATTAGACGCATGCTATTTTATTCTCTCTATTATCAAAAATATTATTTCTCTCTCTTATTTGACAATTAGTGGATATGAATTAGTTTTTGAGAATAATAGTTGTTCAATAATTATGGATGATGAGATCATCACTGGAGGGACCCTTATAAATGGCTTATATATGTGAGACACTTCTCCACATATTATGAATATAAATATGTCTAAGAGGAAAAGAGATGAGGTGAATAATACCTATGATATTGTAAGCTAGGTCATATACATAAGGGAAGGATTCAAAAGTTGCTGAAAGATAGATACTTAGATCCATTTAACTATGAGTCATATGCAACTTGCGAACCTTGACTTCATGGGAAGATGACCCCCTCTCCTTTTAGTGGAACTGGAGAGAGAGCCATCAAGTTATTGGAACTCATACATAGTGATGTATGTGGTCCCATGTTGACTCAGGCTATAGGTGGTTACTTATACTTCATTACATTCACTGATGATATCTCTAGGTATGGACATATATACTTAATGAAGTACAAATCTGAGGCCTTTGAGAAATTCAAGGAATATAAGAATGAGGTAGAGAACCAAATTGAAAAGAGTATTAAGACTCTTCGATCAGATCGAGGAGGAGAGTACTTAAGTATGGAGTTCACCCATTTCTTTAGGGATAATGAGATTCTATCCCAGTGGACATCTCCTAATACACCTCAGCTCAATGGTATATCAGAAAGGAGGAATCACACGCTGTTAGACATAGTGCCGTCCATGATGAGTTTCACTGACCTACTTATCTCATTTTGGGGGTATGCCCTAGAGGCCGTAGCCTACATTCTGAATAGAGTTCCATCAAAGTCGGTAGTGTCTGCACCATATGAGATATGGAAAGGAAAAAAGCCCGATCTTAAGATTAGTTGAATCAAGGACAGAATGGTGCTCTTTCGTGGGATACCCAAAGGAAACTTGTGGGTATTATTTCTATCTTCCCGAGGATCGAAAGGTCTTTATTGCCAAGAGAGCCATGTTCCTTAAGAAGGAACACATTCTTAGTGGAAAAAGTGGGAGCAAGATAGAATTGAGCAAGGTTGGAGAACCTTGCTCGAGCACCATTCTAGAGCCTGAGTTTGTTCAGGTACCTAACACACAAGTTCGAACTTTGAGTAGGTCTAGTAGAGTATCTTACCCTCCTAAAAGATATATGTGGCATATCAGTAGAGATTACTCTCAGGATATTGATCTTCAGACCTACCAGAATGCTATTATAAGTATAGACTCCGGGAAGTGGTAAAAAGCCATGAATTTTGAGATGGATTCCATGTATTCTAACAAGATTTAGAACCTTGTGGATGTACCTAAGGGTATTGTACCCATTGGCTGCAAATGGATCTTTAAGAAGAAGATCGGAGTGGCTGAAAAAGTAGAGATCTATAAAGCAAGGCTAGTAGCTAAATGATATCATTAAAGATAAGGAGTTGACTATAATGAAACCTTTTTATATGTAGCCATGCTTAAGTCTATTAGAATTTTTTTGGCCATTGCAGCACACTTGACTATGAGATTTGGCAGATAGATGTCAAAATGATATTCCTCAATGGCAACCTCAAGGAGGAGGTGTATATGATATGGTCAGAGAGATTCGTATTCAAAGAAAGTTCAGATAAAGTATGCAGGTTGCTTAGATCCATTTATAAATTAAAGCAAGCTTTTCAAAGTTGGAACATAAGATTTGATAAGGTGATAAGATCTTATGACTTTGTTAAGAACGAAGATGAGCCTTGTGTATACAAAAAGGTAAGTTATAGCACTATCACCTTCTTGGTGCTATATATGGATGACATCATAATCATTGGGAATGATGTAGGAATGCTCTCCACAGTAAAGGCTTAGCTATCCAGAAACTTCTCTATGAAAGACTTAGGGGAAGCATCCTATATTTTGGGGATCTAGATCTATAGAGATAGATCTAAGAGGATGCTTGGCCTGTCCTAGTCTAGGTATATAGACTCCATTGTCAAAAGGTTTGGCATAGAGAATTCTAAGAGAGGTCTCATACCGATGAGACATAGAATATCACTTTCTAGGAGTAGACATGGATAAGATACCTTATGCCTCAGCGATAGGGTCTATCATGTATGCGATGCTATATACTAGGCCTAATATAGCACATGCTCTGGTGTCACGAGCAGGCATCAGGCAGATCCAGGTTTAGAATACTGGAAGGTAGTAAAATGTATCCTTAAGTACTTGAGAAGGACTAAAGATCTTTTACTGGTATATAAAGTAGGTAGCCTCTTTGTTGAGGGCTACACAGACTCGAGTTTTCAGTCCGACATTGATGATAGTAAGT
This sequence comes from Ensete glaucum, assembly GCA_021527575.1. NCBI lineage: Eukaryota > Viridiplantae > Streptophyta > Magnoliopsida > Zingiberales > Musaceae > Ensete > Ensete glaucum. Next base: position 34,523,849 of record CM038558.1, on the reverse strand, counting down.
CAAATTCAGGGTATGTTTTTACCCTAAATGGAGGAGTAGTAAGCTGGAAGAGTTCCAAGCAAGATACTACTGCTGACTCGACCATAAAGGCAGAATATATTGTTGCAGTAGAAGCAGCAAAGGAAGAGGTGTGGATGAAGAAGTTCATTAGAGATTTGAGAGCTGTACTATACAACGTAGAGCCGATTCGCATATACTACGATAGCAATAGGGCGATAGTTCTAGCAAGGGAACCCAGGTCTCATCAGAATTGTTCTAACGAGGTTCCAATGGATTAGAGTAATTATGACCCATAAAGATATAGTAAAGGAAAGAGTTCCATCTGAAGATAACATTACAGATCCATTGACAAAGCCATTAGCTCAGATTATATTTGAGCGTCATAGGGGTCTAATGGGGATCAGACACATAGGTGATTAGCTTTTGATCAAGTGGAAGATTGCTGGTTATAGGTGCCCTGCAAGCCAATCATGTGAGTGATGGCATGTATGACACGCTCTGTGATCTTTTTGCTTATGATTACTATTGGCATATTCTCACATTATATTATTTGTTGCATATATATTGTGATGTCCTTGGTTCTATGCAATGAGAATTGGATTGTGATGAGATCACAATAATAAGATCGATTCACCATTAAACACATATCCTAAATAATCTCAGTCATAGGTTACTCGAGAGGGATATCGAGATAACTGGATAGACTGATGTACTTACTACATACCCAGCTGGTCACATAGCCACTTATGTGGAGACACTAAGGATATAGTACAAGTACTCATTGGAGAATTAGTTCACTGATTGATCCGCTTATGGAATGCTGTATAGTTAATGATACCTAATGTCATATAACGATTCCATAGTCCCAGTTGTGTATTTGGCCCTTAGACTTGAGACACCAAGGATGTTTTGTATGAGTACTCCTTTCTTTGACGCTAGACTTATAGGTTTGAAAAGTTTCAGATCTGACACAATTGGTTATCAGGATTGGTAGCTAATCTTACGAAGGTAATTGAGTGTCAATAAAGGATCATCTACTCTCGGTATTATGAGAGAAATATCTCATATATGGTTGCTTAGACAAATTCCTGGCCAGGGTCATTCGGATTGAGAGAGAAAAAGTTCTCCAAGAGAATTTGATTAGAGCAAGACTATGACAGATTCCATATGTGACTTGACAATACCATATCCAATATATAGTCTCTGAGATATTAGTTGGATGAGGGATTATAGATACATGATAACTGTGGACAGATAGGTCCAATGTATTTGATCCCCCTATACCATCTGGCGAATATGGCGTGTGGCCTAGTACATCCATAGTCGATGAGTCGAGTGAATTATTATGGGGATAATAATTCACTATATTAGAAGGAGTTCTGACGGGAGTGACTCACGGCCAGCTCAGTATTAGGCCTAGAGGGTCACACACATATGGTGGATGCTTCAGCGAATAGAGGATTGGATGAAGATCCAATTAGCCCCTATTTTCATTAGATGAGACCCTATACTGATGGGCTCCTTGATTAAGGCCCAATTAGAGGCCTAAAGAGATTATTAGATAGAGATCCAATAATATAAGTTTAGTGGTTAATTGGATGTAGATCCAATACCCACTAAGGAAGGAGCCGTAGAGTTTTTTAGTGGCTTTCAATAAATAGGAGGGGAGACTCATGGTTGATAAGCTGTAGCTTTAGCCACCACCTCCTATTCTCCTCCCTCCTATGCGCAAGAGTTGCGAGATCAGATTGGAAGAGTTTCGCTGCAGAGATCCATCATATGGATACTGCTAGAGAGGAGGATGCTTGACCTCCTTTATCTTCTCTATCCGGATCTGGAATACAGGGATATACGATCGATCTCCCTAGGTAAAATCAATCTCTCACACTTCCTTGTTTTCTTGTTTTTGTGATTTTTCTTATGATCCCAATCTTTTGCATGACGATTTGATCTACGTGGAAAATCAATTTTTTATTTTGATTTTCGCTGTGCATGTGATGCACCCGTTGAGGTTTCCCAACAAGGTTAAGGTGTGGCAGCCCCGCCGCGTAACGGTCGCAATCTCTTTCACTTGAATCTAAGAGCGACTCAACCAATATGCTCGGAGGATGCGAACCACTCGTAGACTAGCAACATATAAACCTTTAGCACCCCTACTCCCAAACGTCCTTTATTGCCAAAGAAATTGAAGAGAGAAGAACTTTGTGATAGTCGACAAAGGGCCTTTATTGGCATTGCAACGAACTTTGGAGCTACAACCATCACTGCAAAAAAGGAAAGTTTTCCATGACAGAACCTGTTAAAGAACCTGAAGAAGAGGACCTTAAACCTAAGGAGGAGAACACGAAGGAGGACCTATTGAATCTCAGATTTTGATGATAAAATCAATTGATGGGTTATTGATATAATAGGATTGTTAGAATTGAATGATGCAAGATTAATTATGACAAGATGATTATTACAATAAGGATTAACCAAGGTTAAGTCCATGCATCAGATCAATGCGGTTGGGAACTCGCCAGGAGTGTATCAGGAGCTCGTCGAGGGTATCGAGAGTTTACCAAGATAGCACAAGGGAGTTCACCAGAAGAAGACCGAGACTCACCAGAAGATTGTCGGGGGTTGCCAAAATGCTTTTCAGGAGTTGGGAAGGTCTTGAAGTGGACTTGTGGCTATTATGATCAAAATTAATTAAGTTGTAGTTAGCGTCATACAAGTTTAACCACGACGGGAGAAGGAATTACATATCAGACATAGACCCAGGATCAAGCTTAGGCATCGGGCCAAGGATTGGACGATGTGGTGAGAGCCCGCCGGGAGTTTGCTAGGAGATTCACCAAAGGGATCGGGAAGCTCACTAGGAACACGCCAGGAGATCGTTGGAGGAAGACCATGAGACTCATTATTGGAGATTCTGAAGGCTACCGGAATGTGAGAGTGAGGTCATTAAGCTTGGTGGACATGTTTGACTGTAATCTTCAAGTCATAGGTTAAGATTGAGTATGATTTGAGTGTGATTTGGAAATCAACTCAAAGAGGCAACCGGGTCCACTATAGAGTTTGATTGAGCTCAGGTTGAGCTCAGTTAGTTGACTAAAGAATTGGTCAACATCAGGTTCAAGTCAAAATTTAAAAAGTGGAGGGAACCACTTTTGCGGAGATTTTGGTGGGTAAACTGCTAGTAAGTGATGTTGTACCACCATACCTAGGATTCCGAGTGACTATTAGCAGTTGAGCCACCTATACTCAGGAATCTAAGCACTTTCGGCGGTTGACCCGCCTAGGTCGGTGGGTGAACCGCCCGTACTCGAAATTTTCGGATACGATTGGATTTTGGCTCTGATTTTAAAGCTAATTTGGGGCCTATAAATATCTCAAGTTTTCTTACATTTCATACAATAATTTTTAGGGATTATATTTTGAGAAAATATTATGTGAGAATTATAAGTAAAAGAAAAGGGGTAAGAGAGTGTTCAAATAGTGTAATCTTGTCTCCCTTGTAAGCAAAGTGTAAGGGTTTGGTCTTCACCTAAAGAAGATCGGTAATAGACGCCAGTGTACCTAAAGAAGGAGGACTCGAGAGTGGATGTAGGCCGTTGGCACCGAACCACTATAAAAATTGTGGCGTTTCCTTTCTTTGATTGCTTACATATTTTTATATTGACGCTTTTGATTTAACTCAACTCTTTGAAAGAAAAGTTTTCACGATAAGCACTTTTCTTTAAACGTTGCTTATCTTTTTGGTTTGCTTATTAACTTAGCAAATTTTTTTTAATTACTCACTCATTTCACTAAGAATAAAAAGCTTTGAATTTCCTATCTTGGTTTAATAAAAAAAATCTCATCTAAACTAAAAATTTACACTTGTACTAATTCACCCCCCCTATTAGTGATAATTGATCCTAACAATTGGTATCAGAGCCATATTTTTCTTATTTGGTTTAACACCCAAGAGAATGACTCTTTTTGGCTTTCAAGAGGGTTTTTCTATCATTCACCCTCTCATATTCAATGGGATGGACTACACTTATTGGAAAACTCAAATGAAAATTTTCTTGCTTTCTTTAGACCATGATTTATGAACTATTATTGAAAATGAATTTAAAAGGTCTTCTCTTTCAATGAACAATTGGAATGATTTGGAGAAGAAGACTTTCTCTTTAAATGCCAAGGCTATGAATACCTTATTTTGCACCTTAGATAAAAATGAATTTGATCGGGTTTTTTATTTTGATTTGGCGTTTGATATATAACATGTATTAGAAATAACATATGATAGCACACATAATATAAATGAATCATTAAATGAAAATACTTTTAAAATGAACAAGAATAACATCTTCTTAAGAACCAGAAGGAATGTGAACTGCAAAGAACACATGACTCCTTGAGTAAAATCTTGAGTAATGAGGACCTTGAACTTTTGACAAATAAACCAGAAAATTTGATGAACTTGAACCTTAAAAATAATTTAAAGATGGACAAAGTCTCTTGCTATGAACGCAAGAAGCCAAGGAGCTCTAAAGATCAAATGCACAACCAAGAAGTGGAGAACCTTGCTCTTATGACTATCGACAATGAGGTTAGTAATTCATTAAGTGTTTCTTTTTTAGAATTATTAAGCATGTTTCATGATTTGTTTGATGAGTTTAGAAAACTTAGCAAGTCTTTTAAGTTAATTAAAATTGATCATGATTTGTTAGTCGTTAATATTGATGAAATGCATGAGTTATTAACATCACATAATCCTAGTTCTAAATATGAAATGCTAGGCAACGTTAAAGAAAAAAATATCATGCTTAAGACAACGTTAGAAAAATTTGAAATTGGTAGTAAATCCTTGAATATAGGCTTTGTTGGTAACACTCAACAAATGCCAATCATTTTTGTTAAAGGACCTACCTTACATTTACCATCAAAAGTCAAGTTTAATTTTTGTGGAAGATTAGGAAATATGGCTTACAAATGTCCATTTAAAAATTATAGTCCTTGGGTTCCTAAATGAACCATAAACAATCCTATGCCATTAGAGAAAATGGGAAAAATATATCATGAAGGACCCAAACTCAAGTGGGTACCTAGATCAAAACCTCCCATAATATAAAGTTACCTCCTAATAAGGGTAGGAGCACTAAGTAATGTTTTGAAAGTAGATGCTCAAGACTTCAGATCTAATACTCTTTCAAAGCTCACTAGCTTATGTAACAATAACAAAAAAAAATTATTTAAAGTAAGATGTTTGAAGCTTAATGATCCTTATTTCTATTATAATAAATCCTTTTATTGAAAATAGTTCATCATTATATAATTAATCTTGATCATACATAGCTAGAGCATGCTAGGATTAGAAAGAAGAAAGTATAGTTAACTTAAATAAAAATCATATGTATAAAATAAAGATTTTGATGATGATTATCGTATTGATGTGTATTAACTTGTGTTGATGATTTATGTTATTTTTGAACCTAAAAATTATATATGAAATCATCTTTCTTTAAAAGAAAAACTTCTTGATAACATAATAGAATCTTCTAACATACAAAAATCATTGGATTTACAATGAATCAAGGCTTTTATTTGAAAATATTTTTGCAATGCTCATAATAAAATTTTGTCTTCGATTTTAAATGCCAATGCATTCTTGAAATAAATTTCAAAAGAATGATAATTCTTTTTGAAAGAATATTTATCCCATGAATCCTTCAACAAAGATAAAATGATACATTTATTGTTAAATCTTTTTAACTACAAAAATAAATAGAAAACTTTAACTATTTTCTTTTGAAAAATAATCTATAATGACTTTATTAAAATATTCTAAAAAATAATTTTTGATGATGATTTTGGATAAGTTTTCAAATGATTTTATTTTAGAAAAGATTAATAAATTGATTATGTTATTTTTATGACTCTCTTGAGCTATGAAAGTGATTTTGACAATTTGATGATTTGAACTTGAATAAATTGTTATCATGATTTTGGCATGTTTAGAAGATGAAACTTGAAAATCTTCTTATGAATTATATTCTTGAAAACTTAAAGTTTCATATATATAAATCAACATCTTTTACTTTTTTTTTCCTTAAAATTAACTCATGATCTTGATATCTATAATATGATATATTTATGAGATGAAGACTCTTCTTTGTTCTCTTATCATCTAAGAAGATATTTATTAAATTAAATTACGTCTTTGATATTCATGAATATCTTTTGATATTAATATTTATCTTGATATGATTTATTTTAAAACTCATGAATGATATAACTTATCACCAAAATTAGTATTTCTTAAATTTGTGATAAGTTTAAAATTGAAAGAGATTTGTTTTATCATGAATATTCTGTTAATTTCTTGACTTGACATTTACGTTATGGGAATCACGTTATTGATCTCTATAAATTTTTTTTAATAAAAAGGAGATTTATGATCTTAACAATAATAATTAAAATTTTTATCAAGATCATTCTTCTTTATTAAAAAGATTTATGTTGGATGAATTGAGATTATCCCTTAAGGCTCATTTTTATTATTCACAAAAAAGGGAGAAAAAATTTATTAAACGGAATCATGTCTTTGGATATTCAAAAATTTGATTTTTATCTTTAATGACATGATCTCCTTGTACTTTTTGGCATAATTTGAATACGAATGCTAAGAAGAAATTATGCTATCATATTTCTTTCTTGACATTGACAAAAAAAAAAGGGGAGAGATAAAATTATTGATGTGATTAGAATTAAATTTGGATATGATAACATTGAATGAGGTACAATTGCTTAGAAAAAAATTAAGACTTTCTAAATGTATGTAAATTACTTTATTTATAACTTGAGCTTACTCTACTATCATGACTTCTTATGAAATTTTTGATGCTTTTTATCAAATTTATAATAAATGATTTTTTTTTGCTATACTTGAAATTGTATGAGATGATTTTAAATGCATGAGTAGCTCTTAAATTTTTGAATCTCTTTGAATATCTTGAAGTTTTGAGCTTAATTTTAAAATATATATCTATAAAATTTATATCTTTAAAATTGAGCATTCTTATGATATGATATTTTTCATTTCTCTACCTTGATTCTACCTTCTTGCTCACACAAAATGGAGAAAGGAGATCACTAGCATTTTAAGAGACTAATAAGTCTGTTAATTACATTTTGAATATCTTGAAAGTGATTTTGATGATTTTGAAATTGAATGAGTGATTTACCTATGTCGTGATTTTGATTTCTTAGAATTACAACTTAAAATCTTTTATGAATCAAAATCTTTTGTTATGTATTCTCGTATTAGTTTAAAAAAATTGTATACAAATCATGAACTTGACAACTTGAGATTTCTTATGAATGAATCAAGGGATTTTATTTTATTTATTTTTGTTATAATTTATCTCTTGATAATCATAATTCGTTTTCATGAATTGTAAATCTCACCACTATGTTAATTTTTCTTGATATATTTCATGTGATGATTTGAAAAATGATATAATAAGAAAAGTTTTGCACTATCTCTTCTTTTTTACAATGACAAAGGGGGAGCAAAACTTGTTTGCTTGTATGATGTAAATTGCTAGCTTGAATATTGCAAAGGAAGCAAAAATTTGCTAGCTTGCACTTCTCAAAAGAGAAGAAATAACTTACTAGCTTGCATGTTCTAAAGTGATGAAAAATTTGCTAAATTGCTAAGCTCTCATATATCAAAAACTTGCTAATTGTACTTCTCATTTTTGTTAATGACAAAGGGGGAGAAGATATGATGATATGAAATCATGTATGATGATAATGCATGTTGATTTTTAAAAATATACATGATGATTTAGAATAATAATCATAATTTTATAATATGATGTAGTTAAAATAGTTTCAACTTCGACTTTTAAGCTCATCTTAATATTCTTTTTGAAATTTATTAGGAGTTCTTTTTAATGATGTTTTAGAACTCCTCCCTTATTTTCTTTCCTTCTTTTTCATAAGAGGAAGAAAATTATTTATGATTCATGTCGTATTTTACAAAGGGAAAGCAAAGACTCATGTGCCTTAAAATCTTTAGGCCTATATTTCATCTTTTTGTTGATGATAAAGGGGAAGAAATATATATTGATGATACATGATATTGATTGATGACTCATAATATTGATGATATACACTGATAACACATGATATAGATTGGATATCTTGGATATAGATATGAGTGCATAATTCTTATTATGATTTGATGACTTGATGCATATTTGTGTTGAAATTTGCATAAAATGTTGATTGCTTAAATTTAAGAGTGTGTGATTCTTTTAAATTTAAGTAGCATGGATTTAGGGGAGTTAGGATTAACTCTTGTTATCAATTGATTGTCATCATAAAAAGGGAGGAGATTGTTGAATCTTGGATTTTAATGATGAAATCAATTGATGGGTTATTGATCTAATAGGATTGTTAGAATTGATTGATGCAGGATTACTTATAACATAATGATTATTACAATTAGGATCGACCAAGGTCAAGTCCATACATCGGGTTGATGTAGTTGAGAACTCGCCAAGAGTGCGTCGGGAGCTCACCGAGGGTATCGGGAGTTTACTATGATAGCACAAGGGAGTTCACCAGAAGAAGACCGAGACTCATTGTAAGATTGTCGGGGGTAGCCGAAAGGCTTGCCGAGAGTTGGGAAGGTCTTGAAGTGGACTTGTGGCTATTATGATTGAAACTAATTAAGTCGTAGTTAGCATCATGAAGATTTAACCACGATAGGAGAAGGAGTTACAGATCAAACATGAACCCAGGATCAAGCTTAGGTATCGGGTCAAGGATTGGACGATGTGGTGGGAGCTCACCAGGAGTTCGCTAGGAGATTCGCTGAAGGGATCAGGAAGCTCGCTAGGAACAGTTGGGAGATCATTGGAGGAAGACCATGAGGCTCGCCACTAGAGATTTCGAAGGTTGCCAAAATGCGGGAGTGAGGTCATTAAGCTTGGTGGTCATGTTTGATTGTAATATAAGTCATAGGTTAAGAGTGAGTCCAATTTAAGTGTGATTTGGAAATCAACTCAAAGAGGCAATAGGGTACACTATGGGGTTTGATTGAGCTCAGGTTGAGCTCAATTAGTTGACCAAAGAATTGGTCAATATTAGGTTCAAGTCGAAATTCAAAAGGTAGAGGGAACCACTTTTGTGGAGATTCCGATGGGTAAACTACTAGTAAGAGATGGTTGTACCATCATACCTAGGATTCCGGGTGGCTATCAGCGGCTAAGCCGCCCAGGCTAGGTGGCTGAACCACCTATACCCAGGAATCTAGGCACTTTCAATAGTTGACCCACCTAGGCCGGCAGGTGAAACGCCCGTACCCGAATTTTCTAGATATTGTTGGATTTTGGCTCCAATTTTGAAGCCAATTTAGGTCTATAAATACTTAAAGTTTTCTTACATTCCATACAACAATTTTTGGGGATTATATTCTAAGAAAATATTGTGTGAGAATTATAAGAAAAATAAATGAGATAAGGGAATAATGAAATAATGTAATATTGTCTCCCTTGTAAGCAAAGTGTAAGGGTTTGATCTTCACCCAAAAAAGATTGGTAGTGGATGCCGATATGCCTCAAGAAGGAGGACTCGAGAGTGGATGTAGGCCATTGGCACCGAACCACTATAAAAAATTATGAGTGTTTCCTTGCTTTCATTGCTTATATATTTTTATATTGATACTTCTAATTTAACTCAACTCTTTGAAAGCAAAGTTTTCACAATAAGTTATTTCCTTCAAATGTTACTTATCTTTCTGGTTTGATTATTAACTTAATAGCTTTCTTTTAATCACTCACTCATTTCACTAAGATCGAAAAGATTAGGATTTCCTATCTTGGTTTAATTGAAAAGTTTTCATCTAAATTAAAAATTTACACTTATACTAATTAACCCATACCCCCACCCCCCCCAATTAATCCTAATAGGACACACAATCGTCCGATTACATGACTCACACTCTAGCCGATCATGTGAACCCACAAGCAATCAAAGTTGAAGAATCTCATAAGTAGCAGTACGTCACCATCCTCATTGAGACCAAGAGCACCAACAACTTTATGAAAAATAAGGTTGCTGCCTAATTGATGCTTCAAGATGAAGATTGCAGTAGGTTTGATGTTGAGGTAGCCGACGGTCGAATTTTGAAGTACGATCAAAGATGTCTACGCTTTAAATTGTTGCTGTAGGACCAAGAAGTAAATGCTAATTTTTTTCCTCCTCTCTCATAATGATTATAAGGTCATGCTCGACACCAAATGACTGACTATGTTAGGTGATGTTCCCTGGAATTATTTTAAATTTACCATGAAATTTTTATGTCATGGGAAATAGGAGATCCTACAAGGGAAACACGGGAGCAACATGATGACGATTTCAATGCAACGAATGGAGAACATCTTGCACAAAATGAACATCGGCTTCCTAATACATTTCCAACAACAACATATGAGAGAGCCAACAAAAATTGAAGACCCAAACCTTCTCCAATTGTTTGCTAAATTTTTAAATGTCTTTACCGAACCACGCAACCTACCTCCAAACTGATGGCATGATCATTGACTTCTGATTCTTCTAGGCAAACCACCAGCAAACACTCAGCCATATTATTATCCTCACCTCTAGAAAGATGAATTAGAGAGGATTATAAAAAATATGCTTAAAATAATGGTCATCTGGCCAAGTTACAACCCCTACTCTTTGTCGGTGCTGGCTTTACTCGACTTCGATAAAGTGTTTGTGATTGAAGCATCGGGAGCTAGAATTTGTGTTATCCACATGCAAGATGGCCAACCCCTAATATGCACCGAGGCTCTCCCTACACTTCATACAATGCTTTTGATATGTAAATGGGTACTAATTGCTAGTGAATTTAAAGTTTGGCATGAAACAAGTCAACAACATAAAGGAGAGATGAAAATAGGCTTCGTAAAATTGATGCTTCTATCCACCTCCGATTCAGAACAGGCTCACACCACCAAGGACCTTATCAAAGGGCAGTCATTATTCCAAAAGAAGGCTCAGTTACTATTAAAGAATAACCAAATGACATCTCATGCAAGAAAGAAATAGCCCCCCAAACAAATACCGAAGTAGAAGGAAGATTACTTTTGAAGATCGAATCTTCCTTCATCTTCAGCCCTATCAACAGGAATCTATACAGAGTTGAGCCTTACACAAGTAGTCTCCCAGTTTCTTTGTACCCTACAAAATTGGAGATCACATTGGAGCCATAACTTGTGGATCAGATCTGCATACTAATTCAAAATTACAACTGATCCTCAAGGAATCTCATTGCAAATGGAAGTTTAGAGAGGATGACTTAGCCCAGATCTATCCACCTGACACCCAAGTCGATGAGGAGGCCTAAGTTTAGCTAATGATCACATAAGATCATAGGATCATGACACATCAATGTCCAGTCATTACTACTAATGCTAGACCACAAGAGTAAGATGTGCCCACTATAGGGGCCATGAGGGAGCCTCGTGAGGAGCTACAGATTAGGACCCAAAGACATGAAGCTTAGCCTTGAGAACAAGGCTGATTTGAAGAGGGTGAGTCTGTTAGGACCCTAGTTGAGTCAGGTCCTAGTCGATTGAGTCAAGTCCTTAGATTGAGCCTTGTTGGCCAACCTAGATCTGACATTGAGTTAGCTATGAGAAGATTTGAGTCTACTATAATGCATCAGCCCAAATCCTAGTAGGGTTAGGATTCGGCTGAACTAGAGTTTGATTAAGAGTCGGAGTTAGATACGGGTCAGAGTTAATTGAATCATGAATGTAATAAACCATAATCTAGTTGTTACCCCCTAGTAAAGAAGTGATTGACTATAGTTAGAGAGGAGTCCTTATGGGATGAGAGTCTCCTAACCGCCTCCTCCTCTTACGAGAGGCCGACTAGGGCAAGAGAGGGAGAGTCTCACTTAACTTGGACTCCCTCTAGGGTAAAATAAGAATAAAATTAGGAATTAGAGACCTCTATAGCCACCAGCCACATCGTGGTTCAGAGTTGACTAGGGGTTAGGAGTTGAGGGGAAGAGGAGTCTTGGTTTAGTAGGAGTCTTAGTTTACTTGGAGTAGAAGTTGATTAGAAGTTTGAATTTATTGGAGGAGTCCTATTAGGAGTTGTTAGGATCAATTGGCACTAAAAGGAGGAGGAGGAGGAGGGGGTTGGGGGGCGGTGTGGGGGTTAAGGGTGCTGGGGTGGGTGTTGGTGTGGGGGGCTAGAGCGATGGGATGCGCGAATTAGTACAAGTATAAATTGATCTTTTAACAAAAACGTTTCGTTTGAAGCAAGATAAGAAAATCAGAAGCTATTCGTTCAAGTGAGTAAATCAATCTTATAGAGAAATGCTAAGTTTCTTGCTTAAAGATGACTCAAGAAAGAATAAGCAAATCCGAATAAAAAGATAAACAACGTTGTAAGGGAAATGCTTGATTTTGAAGCCTTGCTTTCAAAAGTAAATAATATCGTAAGCATCTTTTGATATTTTATTGAAAATAATTAAGAACCTAATTAAAAAATTGTGAGGATGAAGATCGTATTTTTCTATGAACTAATTAGAAGCAATATAAAGAAGTAAACAATATAAGTAAAAGAGAACTCACAACTTATAGTTGTTCGGCCTCAACTATAGCCTACGTCCACTTCCCGAGTCCTCCTCCTTGAGGCATACCAGTGTCCATTATCGATCTCCTTTGGTTGAAGACCAAACCCTTACAACCTTTCAACTTACAAGGGAGACAAGATTACAACACTTGGATCACTCCCTTATCCCTTTTCTTTTGCTTATAATTTTTACACATAATTTATCATATAATTTTTAGCCCAAATTGTTATGTTTAATGTAATAAAACTTGAGGTATTTATAGGCCCCAAATGACTTCAGAATTTGAAGCCAAAATTTAAACATATTCGAAAAATCTGGGTATGGGTGGTTTACCCGTTGGCGCTGGCAGTGCAGCCACTAAAAGTACCTTGAAAATAGGATATAGGTGGTTCAACCGTCGACTTGGGCAGTTTAGCCATCATCAGTCGCCCGAAAACCTTGGTGGCATTGTACAACCGCCGCTCACTAGCGGTTCAGCCGTCGAAATTTCTGGAAAAGTGGTTCCCTCCACTTTTCAAATTTTGACTTGAACCCTTATTGACCAATTCTCTGGTCAACCAATTGAGCTCAACCTAAGCTTAATCAATCCCCTTTTATGGACCTAGTTATCTCTTTGAGTTGATTTGGATTCCTTCTAAATTACACTCAATTTGGACTCAAACTTAACCTACGACTTAAGAAACCATACATGACCACCAAGCTTAACGACCTCACTCTCGCAATCCGACAACCTCTGACATTCCCTGCGATGAGTCTCACGATCGTCCTTTGGCGATCTCCCAATGTGTTCCTAGCGATCTTCCCAATACCTTCGGTGAAGTCCTAGTGAACTCCCAACGAGCTCTCACCGCATCGCCTAAACCTTGGCTTGATGCTTAAGCTTGATCCTGGGTCTATGTCTAGTCTATAACTCCTTTTCATTGTCATGGTTAAACTTTAATGATTCTAACTATGACTTAATTAGGAAATCCACTTGAAAACCTTCCCAACTCCCGTCAAGCTTTTTAGCTATCCCTGACAATCTTCCGATGATTCTTGGTCTTCTTCCGGTGAACTCTCTTGCGCCATCCTAGCAAACTCCCAATACCCTCGACAAGCTCCTGATATATTCCAAGTGAGTTCCCAACCGCATTGTCCTCACTCTGACCCGATGTTTGGACTTGACTTTGGCCAATCCTCTGATTGTAATATGTCGTAGTTAATCCTGTATTAATCAACTCTAACAATTATATTAGATCAATAACCCATCAATTAATTTCACCATCAAAATATGAGATTCAACAATCTCCCCCTTTTTGATGATGACAATCAATTGATGACAGAAGTTAAACCTTACTCCCCCTAAATCCATGTCATACTTCAAATAAAGAAACTTAAATTTAAGAGAATCACACACCCTTGAATTTAAGTATCTTGAGGCAATCAATATTTCAAGCAAATAAAATTTTGCATCAAAGCATGAATTTTAAAAAAATTATATATCAATATCCAAGTATATGCATCAATATTCATGTGTTATCAATATCCATTTCTCCCCTTTTATCATCAATAGAAAGGTGAAATGTTAGAGCAAATGATTTCATGGCACATGTGTCAATAATTTTCTCATGAAAAAATTTTCTTTTGACATGTATATATCATTTTTATATCATCAATTCACTATTTCTCCCCCTTTGTCATCAACAAAAAGGGTTGAACTAACTAGCAAGTAACTTTATGATACATAAAATCATCATGTGTCAAGGTTTTAATATCTTTATAAAATAAATTTCACATTGCTCCCCCTTAATAGGATAAAAATCTATTTTTCTCATGAAAACTTTCTTCCCTTTTTATGTAAATAACAAAGTAGAAATAAGATGGGGATTTGAAAAACATCATCACAAAATAGATCTTAATCTAGTAAATTTTGGATCTTAAGATAGTTAGGAACTGTCATGTAATTTCAAATTTTGTAAATCAAGTAATTCATGCATTCTCATAGTTTAGCATTCCTAGCTCTCAACCTTAATCTTATAGATATAAATTTTGAAAAGAATATTTCGAATATGAGCTTAAAAATTCTCCTTGTAACTAGTAAATCTGAAAAATAACAAATCATCATTTTCATATAGATTTTCTCCCCTTTTTGTAAATGAGAAGATAGAATCAAGGAAGGGGTTTTTGAAAAGCATTATATGCAATACATCATATCATCATAATAAAATCATGAGTATTATTCCAAATCATCATTACATCCTTGATCATCATACCTGATTTCATATCATCATACCTTCTCCCCTTTTGGCATCAACAAAAAAGGAGAAGTGCAATTAGCAAATTTTTAAGACATGAAAGCTTAGCAATTTAGCAAATTTTTCATCACTTTAGAACATACAAGCGAACAAGTTTGCAAATATTACTTCTCTTAGCATGTTTTTTAAAAATGTAAGGTTAAGCAAAATTTTTGTTTCTCTTGAGATTTGCAAGATAACACTTCGTGCTTCTCTTTTGAGATGAGCAAGCTAACAAGTTTTGCTCCCCCTTTGTTATTATAATAAAGAAGGGATGGGTACAACAGTGCAAAACTTGTCCCATTACATCATTTTTCAAATCTTCACATGAAATATATCAAGAAAAGTTAACATGGTGTTGAGATATACAATTCATGAAGATAAATTATGAATATCAAGAAACAAATCATAGGAGAAACAAATAAAATATCTTAAATCATGCATAAGAAATCTCAAGTTGTCAAGATCATGATTTATATAAAATTCTCCTTTTAAATAATATGAGAACACAAAATAAGATATTTTGTTTTATAAAAGATTTCAAGTTTTACTTCCAAGGAATCAAAATCACAATATAGGTAAAAACTCATTTAATTTCAAATAATCTAAATCATTAAAATCACTTTCAAGAGATTCAAGATGAAATAAATAAATTTATTGATCTTTTGAAATGCTAGTGATTTCCTTTCTCCCCTTTGTTATTGTAAATAAGAAAGAATAGAAAAAAAGAATAATACATAACAAAACTTTAAGTCATAAATGATCAAGATGTCAAGTAGCATATCATGGTTTACTAGGATATGTCTCTTTTTCATTGAACAGCCAAAGGAATCATAGGAGTACAAAGAATGAAAAATCTTGACTCATAATAAATCTCAATTTATAAATATCAATAAATTAATATCATGATTTGGATAAAAACTTATTCAAATTCAAATCATCAAAATCACTTTCATAGTTCAAGAGATTCATAAAAAAATAATATATTTAATTTATTAATCTCTTTTTAAAAAGTTATAAGATAGAGAAATTTTTAAGAAAAATATATTTTCTTTTTATTTCATACAATGATGCCTTTATCTTTTAAGCCAAATGAAAACATGCATCATCATTTAAATTCGAAAAAAAACTTTTATTATGGCAAAGATCAATAAGCCATAAATCACAAAGATCATCATGCATATATAGAATCATTAAGCATGATCACTATGCATCATTAATTCATCAATCATGGTTTCATTGAACATAAAACATCTTCAATCAAAATACAAAAGAAATAGGAAAATCATCAAGATATACATTATTTTTTCTTACATAGGATTTATCTTAAGCATTAGATTTAAGTCTAACAATTTTTTTCGTTTATCATAAACATGCAATTTTTATGATTACTATAAATTTTCAAAAGAATAGTTAAAGCTCTCTAATTCATTTTGTAAGAGATTCAACAATAATAGTATCATTTTATCTCTTGTTGATGATTGATAGGATAAAAATATTTTCAAGAATAATTATCCTTCTTTTTAGTTGTTTTAACTTATGAAGTTTATTTCAAGAATGCAATGTCATTTAATGTCAAAAACTAAGTTTCATCAAGATCATTGCAATAAAATATTTTCAAACAAGAGTTTCAATTTATTTTAATTCTAATGATTTTTAAACTTAGTGAAATGGGTTGCATTGCTCATTTCATTCTCATTAAATATATTATTAATTTTTTAAAATACTAGATAATGGAGCATGATTTTTCTCTCCCTTTTCTATATTTTTTATGCTCAAATTTTATCATTTAATAATAATCATCATCAAAATTTTTCTTTCATAAATTTGAATTTAGATATAGTCTCTAATTCATTTTTGTACTAGCATGCCAAAGTTAGAGCAATTAAGATTAATGAGTTTTCCAAAGATTTATTACCAATGATTTTATTTCAATAGTTTCTTGTTATTACTTAGGCTAGTGAGTTTTGAAAGAGTATTAGATCTCAAGTCATATGCCTTGAGCATCTACTTTCAAAACATTACTTAGTGCTCCCAGCCTTGTTAGGAGGCAACTTTATATTATGGGAGGTTTTGATTTAGGTACCCATTTGAGTTTGGGTCCTTTATGATATATTCTTCTCATTTTATCTAATGACTTAAGGTTGTTTATGGTTCCTTTATGAACCCAAATTAATTTATGTGGACTAAAATTTTTAAATAAACACTTATAAGCAAAGTATCTACATCTACCAAACAAGTTATATCTATTTTTAGGCAAAGAGTGTAATGTGGGTCTTCTAATAAGGATAGTTGGCTTTTGATGAGTCTTACTCATAATGCCAATACCTTCCTTATGATCATTACCCTTATCAACATGGATCATATTTAGAGACTCATTGTCTATCTTAATTCTTTTTTTAGTTTATTGAAGTATGCTATTTTCTTGTTTAATTACCTCTAGTGACTCATACTTAGAACAAGAAAAATATGATGTTGATGTATCATTCAAGGTTTTATATTTAGTGCATGAATTATGTGATGGTGATGTATCATGCATTTATTCAAATTTACTAACTAAAAAATTATGCTCTTTCTTAAGTAATTTATAAGATTTAGTAATCATTCTAAATTCATCACAAAGCTCATGAAAAGTATTTAATAATTCATCAAAAGTAAATGAGATTTTGGAGGAATCACTTACCTCATTATTGATGGTCATAAGCGCAAGATTCTCTACTTCCTTTTGATTGTGCTCTTCATCTTCGGAGTGCCTCGGCTTTTTACATTCATAACAAGAGGTTTTGTCCATCTTAAGTTTATTTTTATGGTTTATGTTCATTAATTTATTCAGTTTATTTGTCAAAATTTTAAAGTCCTTATCACTCTAGATTTTACTCGATGATGAGTCATATGTCATGCTCAGTTCAAATTCCTTCCTATTCTTTGGAAGGTGTTCTTCAAATTTATTTTTGTAAATCTTTTTATTTAATGAATCATTTAATTTAGTTGTGCTTTCATATATGATTTTTAATTGATGCCATATATCAAAAGCCGAATCACAAGAAGAAACCCGATCAAACTCATTTTTGCTTAAAACACAAAACAAAGCATTCATAGCTTTGGTATTTAAAGAAAATATTTATTTTTTCATAATCATTCCAATCATTTATTGGATTGGATGACTTTTTAAAATCTTTTTCAATAATACATCACAAATCAAGATATATTAAAGTCAAAAAGATACGTATTTAAATTTTCTAAGATGTGTAGTCTGTCCCATTGAATATATAAGGACTTGTGATGCATTGACTCTAATTCATGCCAAACAAAGTCATTTACTCAAGTGAGTGTTTAGTCCAAAGAGTAAGACCTTGCTCTGATACAAATTGTTAAGATCAATTGACACTAAAGGATCAATTGATCTTTTAACGAAAACTTTTCGTTTGAAGCAAGATAAGAAAATCGGAAGCTTTTTATTCAAGTGAGTAATTCAATCTTATAGAGAAATGCTAAGCTTCTTGCTTAAAGATGACTCAAGAAAGAACAAGCAAATCTGAATAAAAAGATAAGCAATGTCATAAGGGAAATGCTTGATTTCGAAGCCTTGTTTTCAAAAGTAAATAATGTTGTTAGCGTCTTTTGGTATTTTGTTAAAAATAATTAAGAACCTGACTAAAAAATTATGAGGATGAAGATCATATTTTTCTATAAACTAATTAGAAGCAATATAAAAAAGTAAACAAGATAAGCAAAAAAAACTCACAACTTATAGTGGTTCAGCCTCAGTCTTGGCCTACATCCACTTCCCAAGTCCTCCTCCTTGAGGCACACCGGCGTCCACTATCGATCTCCTTTGAAGACCAAGTCCTTATAACCTTTTAACTTACAAGGGAGACAAGATGACAATAATTTGATCATTCCCTTACCCCTTTTTTTTTTCTTATAATTTTTACAACCAATTTAACACATAATTTCTAGCCTAAAATTATTATGAAGAATACAAGAAAACTTGGGATATTTATAGGCTCTAAATGGCTTCAAAATTTAGAGTCAAAATTTAAACATATTTGAAAAATCCATGTACTGACGGTTTACTCACAGGCACCGATGGTGCAGCCATCGAAATAGGGTATGGGCAGTTCACCACCGACCTGGGCAGTTCAGCCACCATCGGTCACCCAAAAACCTAGGTAGTGGCGGTTGTACCATCGCTCACCAGCGGTTTAGTCATCGAAATTTTCAAAAAAGTGGTTCCCTCACTTTTCAAATTCCAACTTGAACCTTATGTTGACCAATTCTCTGGTTAACCAATTGAGCTCAACCTGAGCTCAATCAATTCCCTTTTATGGACCTAATTGTCTCTTTAAGTTGATTTGGATTCCTTCTAACTCACTTAATTTGGACTCAAACTTAACCTACGACTTAAGGATTACAACCATACATGACCACCAAGCTTAATGACCTCACTCCCACAATCCAGTAACCTTCGACATTCCCTGCAACGAGTCTCATGGTCCTCCTCCGGTGATCTCCTAGCGTGTTCCTAGCGATCTTCCTGATAACCTTTGGCGAAGGCCTAGCGAGCTCCTACCACATCGTCCAAATCTTAGCCCGATGCCTAAACTTGATCCTGGGTCCATATCTAGTCTATAACACCTTTTTACCATTATGGTTAAATCTTAATGATGCTAACTACAACTTAATGAATTATAATTATGACCAACAAATCCACTTAAAAACCTTCCCAACTCCCGATAAGCTTTTCGGCTACCCTCGATAATCTTCCGACGAGTCTCGGTCTTCTTTTGTCGAACTCCCTTGTGCCAACATAGCAAACTCACGATACCCTTGGCAAGCTCCCGATGTACTCCAAGCGAGTTCCCAATCATATCGTCCTCACTCTGGCCCGATGCTTGGACTTGACTTTGGCCAATTCTCTGATTGTAATATGCCGTAGTTAGTCCTGCATCAATGAACTCTAACAACCTTGTTAGATCAATAACTTATTAATTGATTTCATCATCAAAATCTAAGATTCAATAGGAGTTACGGTTTAGAAGCCCTATAAATAGCTTATATTATCCCCGTTATTCATCATGAATAGATCAATTATTTTTTAGCCTATATGCAGAAAACCAAGGAGGGAGTAACCCCTATAGAGTTCCAAGGAGGGTGATCCCCTATAGAGATCACCCCAAGCTTAGAATCTGCAAGGGTTCTAACAGTAACCACCTATGGCCTAAGTTGACATAGGACCACACACATCGCTATATATGAGTTCTAACAACTCAGTGGCTCTCTCTCTAGTTTCATTTAAAGGAGAGTTGGTCAACTTTCTGCGAAGGTAATGTTTGCTAAGTTGCATATGACTTATAGTCGAATGGATCTAAATATCAATCTTTCAGTAAGTTTTGAATTCTTCCCTTATTGATATGATATAGCCTACAATGCAATAAGTATACATATTCATCCTATCTTGTTTCCCCTTGGATATACTTACATTAATGATGTATGGAGAAATGTCTAGCATATAGAAGCTATTAATCAACGTTCCTCTAGTAATAATCTCATTATCTAAAATTAATGAACAACTATTGTTCTTAAAAGTTAGTTTATATCCACTAACTATCAAACATAAAATATAAATAATATTTTTGATAATAGAGAGAACGTAATAACATGCATCTAATGCAATGGTAGCTTCACTGGGTAGATGTAGGGTGATCTCACCAGCAACAACTATAGCAACTCTTGTTTCATAACCTATCTTAAGTTTCATCTCGCCTTTCACCAATCTCCTAGGCCTTGCCAGAACCTGCAACGAATTGAAGATATGATAAGCACTCCTGATATCTACTACACATGTGTTATTATAAAAATCTGGCAAATGGAGACTGATCATGAATGTACCTAAAGCTTCTCCAAGCTTCTATTTTGCCTTCTCTGCATGGTAATCCTTGCAGTTTCTCTTCTAGTGTCCATCTTTGTCATAGTAGATACACTAGTCTTTGTCCTTGATCGGGTCTTTCTTGGTAACCTTTGTCTTATCCGGTTTGCCCTTGCCCTTGCCCTTCTTGAGGGACTTATCAACCTTCATTTTCTTGGTCTCACCAATATAGAGAACTAGCTTCTATTTGTTGAATCTCCGATTTTGATAATGAAATCAATTGATGGGTTATTGATCTAACATGGATTGTTAGAAATTGATTGATGTAGGATTAATTACGATAGAAAGATTATTACAATCGCGATTGACCAAGGTCAAGTCCATACATCGAGTTGATGCAGTTGGGAACTCGCTAGGAGTGCATCGGGAGCTCATTGAGGGTATTGGGAGTTTGTCAGGATGGCACAAGGGAGTTTCCCAGAAGAAGATCGAGACTCGTCGGAAGATTGTCGGGGGTAACCAAAAAGCTTATCGGGAGTTAGGATGGTCTTATAATAAATGTTTGGCAATTATAATTATATTTATTTAAGTCATAATTAGCATCATATAGGACTAACTATAACAGGAGCAGTGAAATTACAATCTGATAATGGGCCAAGATCGAGCTTAGGCATCGGGCCGGGTTCGGACGATGCAGTGGGATCTCGGTAGAGTTCGCTAGGAGATTCGCCGAAGGGATCAGGAAGCTTGCTGGGAGCACATCGGGAGATCACTAGAATAAAACCGTATGGCTTGTCGCAAGAATGTCAAACGTTACCAGATTGATGAAAGTTGGGTCTTAGTTTAAGCTTATGGTCTTTAAGCGTTGTAATCGTTGAGTCATAGTTAGAAGTGAGTCCTAATTGAGTTGGATTTGAATGAAATCTAAATCAACTCAATAAGGCAATCAGGTCCACTATTGGGGTTTGATTGAGCTCAAGTTGAGCTCAATTGGTTAACCAGAGGGTTGGCCAACATCAGGTTCAAGCTAAAATTCGAAAAGTGAAGGGAACCACTTTTATGAAAATTTCAACGGGTAAACCGCCAGTGAGCGGCGAGTGTACCGCCACCGCCCAGGCTTTCGAGCGGCTGACCCACCTAGGCTGGGTGATTGAATCTTCGGTATCCAGGAATCTGGGTACTTTTGACGGTTGACCCGCCTAGGGGGCTGGTGGGTAAACTACTCATACCCTGGTGTTCATGTGGTTGAGTCGCCTAGGCCGACGGGTAAACCGCTCGTACCCAGTTTTTTCGGGTATGTTTGATTTTTGGCTCCATAAATCTAAAGCCACTTAGGGCCTATAAATACCTCAAATTTTCTTGCATTCTATACAATAATTTTTGGGGATTATATTCTAAGAAAATATTATGGGAGAATTATAAGAAAAAGGAAAGGGGTAACGGAGTGATCAAATAGTGTAATCTTGTCTCCCTTGTAAGCAAAATGTAAGAGTTTGGTCTTTACCCAAAGAAGATCGGTAGTGGACGCCAGTGTGCCTCAAGAAGGAGGACTCGGGAGTGGACGTAGGCCATTGGCACTGCACCACTATAAAAATTATAAGTGTTTCCTTACCTTAATTGCTTTCATATTTTTGTATTGACGCTTCTGATTTAACTCAATTTTTTGAAAGTAAAGTTTTCATGATAAGTTCATTCCTTCAAACATTACTTATCTTTCTAGTTTGCTTATTAACTTAGCAACTTTCTTTTAATCGCTCATTCATTTTACTAAGAATGAAAAGCATCAGATTTTCTATCTTAGTTTAATCAAAAAGTTTTCATCTTAACTGAAAATTTATACTTGCACTAATTCACACCCCACCCACTAAGAAAGGGGGTAGGGGTGAATTAGTTTAGAAGCTAAAAAAACTCGATTTGCAAAATATTGCTTGAAGTAAAACTGAAATTGAAAGAGATTTTGTTGAAATTCATTAAGAGCAAATTAGAGAGCGATTTAAAATAAAGCCAAAAGGAGATGTTCATGTTTTTTCTGGAATTAGATATTAGTAACTAAGGTTAAGATCAAACTTAAAAAGAGACAAAAGAAAAGTACTCACATAATTTATAGTGATTCGATCAAAAACTTGACCTACGTCCATTTCCCGAGTCCTCCTTCGTGGAGACCCATCGATGCCCACTAATGATCTTCTTTCACAGGTGAAGATCAAACACCCCTTTACACTTCTCTTCTTTTCATAGGTTTTGGAGAGGAACCTTTGCAATCTTTTACTCTTCCCTTAAACTCACTTAACACTTGAAGCACACAAGAGAAGCTCTCAATTTTTACTAAATTTTACCCAAGATTTTGATCATTTTTCTTGCACTTTCTTGCTTTTCCATGGAAGAATACTTGAGATATTTATAGACCCCAATTGGCATAAAAAAAATTAGAGCCAAAATTTAAACCTTTTTAAAAAATTCGGGTATGAGAGGTACTACCACCGGCATTGGCAGTACTATTGCCGAAAGCTACCCAAAAACCTAGGTGGCGATTTTACCACCATCGCCCACCGATGGTACTACCTTCGGGCAGTCCGAGAATAGTACTTTCTCATACTGTTTTATACTTGAGTCATACCTTCTATTGACCCCTTTTCAGATTGACGAAATGAGCTCTATCATGAGCTCAAATCTAATGATAAAACCTAAGAAGGAGCCCTATAAATTTTACTATCTGATGGGGATCAACCCTAGGAATGCTATAGGGGTTCCTCCCTCATAGAACTCGGCACAAGGCTAAATAAAAGATTGATCTTACTTTAATAAAAGAGAGGGGGCGGCTACATTATTATATATGGTTCTAAACCCTAGCCCATGGGATGCTTACCTAAGTAAAATTATCCTTTTGCCCCTTCTATAGCCGACCTATCTTAGTAGGAATAGGGGGCGGCTATGTTGGCTCTATAGCCGACCTAAGCAGGGGAAACCCTAGCCGACTAGCCCAGTAAAGGGGGTGGTTGCCACTAAGCCCTAAGGCCCCAATCTAAACTCTTGCCACACTTCTTTATATGATAGATGTGGCTAGGTGGGGTTTTATTACAATCTCACAGGGTTTTATTGATTACTTATAGGGTGCTTAGGACTCAACCCTGCTGGAATCCTATCAAGCCCACCCTCTTAGAATCATCCTTGTCCTCAAGGCTGAGGGTCCATAAACTTTGGAAACTGAGTCTTCAGCTCCTCGTAAGACTCCCACGTTGTTTCTTCGGATGGTAGATTGTTCCACTTTATGAGTACTTCAGTTGAGGTGTGTCGACGATGCATCATAATCCTCCGATCAAGTATAGCTTCAGGTTGAGCTTGAATCTCGCCATCATTTGTAGTGCTTGGCAGTTAAATTTGAGCTAACTCACGTTCTCCCAATTTCGGCTTTAGCAAGGATACGTGGAAGACGGGATTGATCTTAGCATCATTTGGGAGTTTTAATCTATACGCCATGGCCCCAATACGCTCCAAGATTTGATATGGTCCATAGAATCATGGAGACAGCTTCATCAATGCTCTAATGTTGATTGATAGCTACTTGTATAGTTGTAGGTGAAGGTAGACCTGGTCTTCTACTGAAAATTCTCACTCGTTTCGGTGAGTGTCTACTTGTTGCTTCATTCGAGCTTGGGTGGCAATTAGGTTGTCTTTCAGCAACTGGAGAAGCTTGTCCCTGTCAATTAAGTTTTAGTCAACTTAATCCACTTTAGCTATACCAATTACATACTTAGGTATTATAGGGGGCGGTCAGCCATACAATGCCTTATAGGGGGTACATTTAGTTGATGAATTATAAGTTTTGTTGTACCAGCATTCAGCCCAAGGAAGTCACCTTGTCCACTCTTTGGGCCAATCACCGGTGAAGCATCATAAGTCTCAAGGCATCTGTTCACTACTTCTGTTTGGTCATCCATCTGTAGATGATAGGCTGTGTTCATCTTCAATTGGGTGCCTTGTTGCATCCTATGCAATTTTACAAAATTTTCTATAAAAAGTTAAGCAATCCTGGTAGCAGTGTAAGGATGTCTTACAGCACAGAAATGAACATATTTGGTTAAAAGAACTACCACCACAAAGATCATGTTTTTACCTTAAGATAGTGGCAACCCTTTGATGAAATCCATAGAGATGTTAGTCTATGCTGAGTCTGGTATAGGTAGTGGTTGTAGTTTTCTCAGATTTGCCATTATTTCACCTTTTTGCTACTAGCATACATCACATTTAGATACATAATCATAAATTGATCTTTTCATGCCTTTCCAAAAGAAGTTTTGCTTCACCCTCTTGTATGTTCTTAGAAAACCAGAGTGTCCTACTGATGTTAGTCTATGCAAGGAGAAGAAGGAACAATCATAATTCAGTCTTTGTAGCACAGGTCTTTCGAATCCCAAGTGTAGTGGCCCATGGAACTTGTACTCTTATCCAACATTTCTATGATGTCTCGGGTCTCTAGATCACTCTTTCATTCCTCTCTAATGTCTTTAAGGAAGTTGGTGAAGGGAAAGGAGATGGCTGAAATTTTGGCTTGTCCTAGTAGCCATGATAGAGCATCTACAATAATATTCTCTTTCCTTTTTTGATAAATAATTTCATAATCAAAACCAAGAAGTTTAGTTACCCATCGTTACTACTCCAGGAAAGATATTTTTTGCTCCAAAAAATACTTGAGGCTTCGATGGTCGGTCTTAATCTGGAAGCGTTAGCCGATCAAGTAGGGTCTCTACCTCGTGATGGCGTGTATGATGGCAAGCATTTCTTTATCAAATATGAATATTTTAAGATGGGAGGGAGACAAATCCTTACTAAGCAAAAGGTTGGCCATCTTATATTAGAATAGCTCTAATCCCAACTCTAGAAGCGTCGGCCTCGATCACAAAGGTGTGGTTGAAATCGAGCAACGCTAGGACCGACATCGTTATCATGGCTGCCTTAAGTCATTCAAAGGCTGTAGAGGCTTTATCCAACCACAAGAAGGAGTCTTTCTTCAGTAGGTATGTGAGTGGGTCACTGATCTTGCCATAATCTTTCATGAATTTTTAGTAGTAGCCCATGAGTCCAAGGAAGTTGCGTAGCAATTTTATGTTCATAGGTCTAGGCCATCCTTGCATTGCTTCGATCTTCGTTAGGTCTACCACCACTCCATCCTCTGATATAATGTGCCTTAGATACTCCACTTTATGCTGTAAAAAGCTACACATGGATTGTTTAACATAAAGGATATTCTCCCGAAGAATCGTTAGAATAATTCGGAAGTATTGAAAATGCATATTAAGTGTAGGGCTATAAATGAGGATATCATTAAAAATATCAATACGAACTTATGTAGAAACCTCTGAAAAATATCGTTCATCAAGCTTTGAAAAGTAGAAAGAGCATTCGTAAGTCCGAAGTGTATTACCAAAAACTTGTAGTGGACATTATGTGTGTAGAATGTAATTTTCGGAACATCTTCAGTGCAAACCCGAATCTGATGGTACCCAGAGCGGAGATCCAATCTAGTGAAGACTTAGACTCCTTTTAGTTCATTCAAGAGCTCATGTACTACTAGTATAGGGTATTTATCCTTGATGGTGATAGCGTTCAAAGCCCGGTAATCAATGCACATCCACCATGTACCTTCCTTCTTGCGTACTAGCAACACCGATGAGGAATAAGGGCTGCAGCTTGGTCGAATTACTCTGGTGTCGAGCATCTCCTTGATGATGTTCTCAATCTCATCCTTCTGCAAGTGAGGATAGTGGTATTATCTCAAATTGGTTGGAGATTTATCCGACAAAATAGGAATATGGTGGTTATATGGTCGGTTAGGGGGAAGCCTATGCGGCTCTATGAAAACATCCACGACTTCATCCAGCAAGAGGGCAAGCTTAGGATCTGAATTTTATACTTTTTTCTCTTTTGATGGCTTCTAGATATGCATAAAAAATCTACCATTTGTTTTGTGTAGCACCTTCTCTATTCGCTGTGTCGAAATGGTGGAAATATGACTCCTACGCTTGCTTCGCAATGTGACTTGTCTCCCTTTACAATAAAACTTAATGATCAATTTAGAGAAATTATAAGAGATATCACCTAATGTTGTGAGTCATTTAATCCTAAGCACGATTTTGTAGTCATCGATGGGTAGGAGGAAGACATTGGCTACCACTTCTTGGTCTTATAGGAGCAATTTTACCCATGGGCATCATTGGTCGTAATTGAGGATTTGATCGTCAGCGACCTTTACATCGAACTTGTTGCAACCTTTGATTTAAAGTGTCATATGTGCAGCAACCTTACTATTAGGGAAGTTATTTGTGTTACCCATATCGATGAGAACAGCGATGGGTTGTTGTTTAAGAAGTCCTCCAACTTTTATCATCTGTGGGTTGGAGTAGCCGGGCCAACGCATGCACTATGTAGTTAGCCAATTAGGGCTCTTCTTCCATGGCTTCATCTTTGGGTTTGAGTCATTCTTCAAATGATTCACTGTCCTCATCCTCTACTAGTTCAATCACGAGGAGTCGGCCCTTTTTGCAGCAATGTTCTCAGCTCCACGGTTCATCACAGTGCCAACACAACCCCTTGGCCGATCATTCACGAAGCTCTTCTCTTATTAATTTTTTTGGTGTGGGGCTCGGATGGCAGTAGAGGAGGTTGAAGGCTTCAACATAGTTGGTCGGGGAGTGACCCTTATCCTTCATACTTCATGGTTCAATCATTCTTCTTGGATTCTTGCGAAAGAAATCGTCGCCATAAAAGTGTATGGTTGTCGCGCCTTTACTTTTCTTCAAATCTTCGGTCTTAGGCCCTCAATAAAAGTCCTTAAAAGTTACTTTTCAGACCAATCCACAGTTTAGTTAGATAAATGTTCAAACCTTATTTGGTATTCGTGTATTGTAGAGGTTTGCCGAATCTTAACCAATTATCCATTGATGTTGTCGAAATCTGTTGGTCCGAAGCGATTTAGTAGTCCTTCCTTAAATCGCTACCAAGAGAGACCTCCATGGGTATACTCATACCAATTAAACTACTGAATAGCATCTCCCTCGACGTGGATGGCAGTAATCTCCATCCTTTAGCATCGGCAGTTCGGTAGAACTGAAAATAGCATTCCGCATGCATGATCCATTTGATCGGGTCTCCTTCTTCCCATCTAGGGAAGTCAACCTTCATACGTAAAGTGTTTGGATCATGGATGATGTGGACATACTCTTGAGGATCATCTCATCGATCTAAAGTTTCTCTTTGTTGCAATTTCTTTGGGCTAGGTGGTCGGCCCATGCTGAATTCAACGAAAAGAGATCGCATCTTCTCCTCCATGCGGCTTTCAAAGACTTCGAACATGGCATTGATGGCCTCCTCTGATGCCATGGTGTAGGCCTCTAGATCTGTAATATTGACATCCTTTTTCTATTGTCGAGCTAATGGCATGAGAATTTTTGGAAAAGTGGCCGGTTGGATGGGTGGATCGGGTAGATGGAAGTAGGCTACGGTTTAGGGCTGATTTAGGTGGTTGTTTGGGACCGGTTTAGGGTGTGGTTTATAGGGTTTCTTAGTGAGGATAGTAGGGTTTGCAGATAAGAGAAAAGAGTCCAAAACCCACAAAAGATAGCACTCAAATCCGATGGAATTTGATAAAGAAAGGTGTTGTGATGTGCTATCTTGCCGAACAGATTTTATGTTAGAGAAATGATGAATTTTCGATGTAAATCTTAGAGGAAAATTCAAGAAAAATATGCAAAAATTCTTATTCAAATGTGATCAATATCAGCAAGAAGTTTGATAAAATTTTAGCAGAGCAATGGTAGGAAAATAGGGTAAAAGATGGAAGGCAGATCCTTCATCGTAAAATTCTAGCTTGGGTGGAAGGTGGAGGTGCATGTCATAGAAATTATAGGAATTACTTGGATTGATGGAGGCGGCAGAGATGACAGTAAGTGTAGTAAGATCGCTACTCTAATATCAGATGATACAACCCTAGAAGGAGCCATATAGATTTTGATCCCTGAGAGAGATTAACCCGTGGAACGCTATAAGGGTTCCTCCCTCCTAGAACTTGACATAAGGCTGAATAAAAGATTGATCTTAACTTGATAAAAGAGAGAGGGAGGCTACATCATTATATAGGATTCTAAACCCTAGCCCATAGGGTGCTTGCCAAAGTAAAATTATTCTTTTATCCCTTCTATAGCTGACTTGCCTTAGTAGGAACATGGGGCGGCTAGGTTGGCTCTATAGCCTACCTAAGTAGGGGAAAACCCTGGCCGACTAGCCCAGTAAAGGAGGTAGTGGCTACTAAGCCCTAAGGCCCTAATCTAAACCCTAGTCACACTTCTTTATATGATATAAGCGGTTGTGTGGGGTTTTTTTTTTACAATCTCACAAGGTTTTATTGATTACTTTTAGGGTGATTAGGACTCAACCCTGCTAGAGTCCTATTATCTAACCCAAAATAGATCCCGGAGAGTCTTTAATTGAGTTAGTTGGATTTCAGCACACTTAATTCAAATAGGACTCAAAACATGATGCTAACTATGACACACTAAGATAAATACTTATAATCATTCTTGTTGTCCAGCACGTCAATCGATCTTTCGAACTCTCGATGAACTTTTCGACATTCCTTCGACGAGCTCTCAATCATCTTCCGACGAACTCCTAACATAC
This sequence comes from Ensete glaucum, assembly GCA_021527575.1. Lineage (NCBI taxonomy): Eukaryota > Viridiplantae > Streptophyta > Magnoliopsida > Zingiberales > Musaceae > Ensete > Ensete glaucum. The sequence goes on along the minus strand of CM038558.1, from coordinate 34,494,397 downwards.
TTTTAGCGAGCTCCCATTGCATCGTCCAAACCCCAGCTCGATGCCCGATCTTGACACCAGCCTAACATCATATTTTATTAACGTTTCATAGGATTAGTTAATCATGTATCACTTATCTCTAACACATAGGGTAGATCATAAATCCAATGTCCTAAGAATTGACATATTTTGGTTGTACTCTTTCTATCTATTCTATAAGCTCTAAAATCGATATCCATATAGGCAAGTAAATCAAAATTTTTGGACTTAGGTTATCATAATCCTAAATTAGAAGTTCTTTGTAAATATTGTTAGAATCCTAGTGGATTCTAAGCTTAAGATGATCTCTATAGGGGTTCCACCCTCCAAGTTGTTGCTCAAAGGCTACTAAAAGGATTTATCTATTCATAAAAAAAAGTGACTGATTACAAGGCTATTTATAAGCCTTCTAACCCTAACTCCTAATTGGACTCATACTCCAAGATTCCTACTTCTATTAACTCCTACTCTAATTCTAAGAAGCAATTCCTACTCCAACTCTAACAAGTAATTACTAGCTGGCCTAGCTAGGGGTGGTTGGTGGTTATGACTTCTAATCCTCCTCTAGTTTGGCCCTAAACCTTCTCCTTTTTAACCCTAATCATAGCCGGCCACTTTAACTATAGTAGGGGGCACCTAGCTAAGGTTTATGCAAGCTCAATGCCTAACCCCAAAACCCTTACATAACTGACCCCTTCATATATTAATAGGGGTAGCTAGATAGGGTTCTATATGTGTGTTCCCTCAATAAATTTAAAATTAGAACTCTTTTAGTTGGAGTTTTAACAGACCTACTCTCTTTAAATCAGTCTTATCCTCGAGGCTGACGCTCCATGAACTTTAGGAATTTGATTTTCAGGTCGTCATAATCCTCCCAAGTGGTATCTTCTGTAGGTAGATTTGCCCACTATACTAGCACCTCAATAGTGGGCCGTCGTTATTAAGTTATGATTTGTCGATCAATAATGGCACTCGATTGGATCTGGAGTTCTCCTTGGGCTGTAATATTTGACAGGTAGTTCTTGGCCATCTCGTTTTGTCCTAACTTGGGCTTCAAGCACGACACATGGAAGACTAGGTGAATCCGGGAATTAGCGGGTAAGTCCAATCTGTATGCCACTGCTCTGATGCACTCCATGATCTGGTAGGGTCCATAGAACCGTAATGAAAGCTTCATGGATGTCTTGGTCTGGGCTGATGTTTGCTTGTATGGTTCGAGCTGAAGAAAAACTCAATCTCCCATTGCAAATTCTCTCTCGCTTTTATGCTGATCATACTATTGTTTGATCCTTGCCTGGGCTGCAATAAGATTATCTTTTAGCAACTTCAGAATTTTATCCATGTTCTTAAGCTCCCTGTCTACCTGTTCTACTTTAGATGTGCCCAATATATATTTTAGGATTACAGGGGGTAGTCGACCATACATAGCCTCATATGGAATACATTTTATCGATGAATGATAAGTCGTGTTATACCACCACTCGGCCCAATAAAGTCACTTTGTTAACTCTTTTGACCGATCACTGGTGAAGCATATGAGGTATGTCTCCAAACACTTGTTCACCACTTTAGTTTGGCCATCGGTTTGTGGATAGTATGCTATGATGATCTTCAATTTAGTGCCTGTAACTATAATAATTCAATCCACAATTTGCTAATGAAGATCCTATCACGATCACTTATAATAGATCTTGGCATCTCATATAATTTTATAATATTCTCCATAAATATTCGAGCAATGCTAGAAGTGGTGTAAGGGTTGCAAACAGCACAAAAGTGGGTATACTTCGTAAGGCGATTAATCACAATAAGAATTGTACCTTTTTCTTGTGATGAGGGCAGCCCTTCGATGAAGTCTATAGATATATTGGTCTATATCTAGTTCGGGATGGGTAGAGGTTGCAGCTTTCCCAGGCTTACCACTGTCTCGCCTTTATGTCGTTGGCATACATCACATTACGTAATAAATTCAGCAATAATATTTTTCATCCCTACCCAATAAAAATTTTGTTTAATTCTCTTATAGGTTCTAAGGAATCCAGAGTGCCCCATTGCTGGTGAGGAATGCATCTCGTTAAGGATAATTTTTATGCAAGTAGAATTCGACGTAAGTATAATGCATCCCTTATAGTGCAAATCTTTTGAATCCCAAATGTAATGGGCCAAGGAGCTCTGTTCTTCCTCCAATTTTTTTTATGATCTTACTAGTCTCTAGAGAAGCTCTCCATTCCCTCGTAATATCCTCAAGGTAGTTGCTGGTTGGAAGGGAGACGATCGAGAATTCAACTTGCTCGGGTAATCGCAAAAGCGCATCTGCAATAATATTTTCTTTCCCTTTTTTGTAAGTTATTTCATAATCATACCTAAGAAGTTATGTTACCTATTTTTTTCTATTTGGGGGAGGATATCTTTTGCTTTAAAAAATATTTTAAGCTCTTGTGGTTGGTCTTGATTTGAAAGCGTCGCCCGATCAAGTACAGTCTCGATTTTGCTACCGTATGCACAAATCTCCTTATCATAAATAGTCATCTTTAGAAGGGAAGGAGATAATGCCTTACTAGTGTAAGCGAGGGGGCAGCCATCGTGCATTAGAACAGTATCAATTCCAACTCTGAAGGCGTCAGCTTCAATGATAAAAGTTTTGTTAAAGTCAAATAGTGCTAGTACAGGCGTTGTTGTCATGGCTGCCTTAAGTTTGTCGAAGGTAGTAGAGGCTTTGTCCAACCACTAGAAAGCATCTTTTTTTTAGTAAAGATGTGAGGTGGGCACTGATCTTTTCATAGTCTTTCACGAACTTACAGTAGTAGCCTATTAAACCAAGGAAGTCGTGCAATGATTTTATGTTCTTCACGGTCGGCCAACTTTGTATTGCTTCAATTCTGGAAGGGTCCACCACCACTCCTTCCTCTGATATGATGTATCCAAGATACTCTACCTTCTGTTGAAAAAAGTTACACTTTGATTTTTTGACAAAAAGAATATGCTCTCAAAGAATCGTTAGAATAAGTCGTAAGTGCTCAAAATGACTCTCAAGAGAAGGGCAATAAATAAGGATGTCGTCGAAGAAAACCAATAAGAACTTATGAAGATAACTCCAAAAAATATCATTCATAAGGATCTGAAAGATGGAGGGAGCATAGTGCGACCAAAGGGTATTACAAAAAATTCATAATGGCCATTGTGCGTTTGAAAGGTGATTTTCAGTATGTATTCTTCGCGCACCCATATTTGATGATATTTGGATTGAAGGTCCAACTTTGTGAAGATTCATGCTCCCTTTAATTCATCAAGTAACTCATCCACTACTGGAATTAGGTATTTGTCTTTGACGTTTATGCCATTGAGAGCTCGGTAGTCGACACACATTCGTCACATTCCATCCTTTTTTCGTACGAGGCGCACTAACGAAGAGTAGAGGCTATAACTTGGTCGAACGACTCCTGTTTCAAGCATCTCCTTTACAATATTCTATATTTCATCCTTCTGGAGGTGAGGATAGTAATATGGTAGAGTGTTTGCTAGTGGTTTATCCGAAAGAATCATAATACGATGACCATGCCGGCGAGTATGATGTAGGATGCGTGACTTGACGAATACATCTGAAAATTCAACAAGCAAGTGGAGTAGGTTTTGGTCTTCAAATTTTGTCGGCTCTCCCATAGATTACTGCTCAAGTTACATCAAGAAGCCACTGCATACTTTGTGCAAAACCTTCTCCATTCATTACAAGCAAATCGTTATTACATCGCTCCCACGTTTCCCACGTAGTATCACCTATTTCCTTTGCTGCAAATTTTATAATTAATTTTAAAAAATTTTACGAAACATCATCTAATGTTATCAGTCATTTGGTGCTAAGCACAGCCTCATAATCATCTAGAGGGAGGAGGAAGAAATATGCAATTATCTCTTGATCCTGCAGCAACAGTTTCACCCTCGAGCTCCTACGATCACACTTCAAAATTCGTCTGTCGACAACCTTAACGTTAGACCTGCTACAATCCTCAATAGGTTAAGGCCATCTAAACAGTAACCTTATTATTCATAAAATAATTAGTGTTCCAACTATCAATAAGAATGGTGATCAGTCGTTGCTTTAGGAGTCCTCCCACTTTCATCGTCTGTGGGTTCGCGTAGCCAGCAAGAGCATGCGTCATAATATCAACCAACTATTGTTTTTCATCTGTGACCTCTTCCTCA